>BQXV01000001.1:0-4800000 GCA_022836555.1 Colletotrichum tofieldiae | reverse complement strand
TTCCATGGATGTGCGAATCGTCGAAATGGATGAGTTTTTGCTCTCAGAGCGCAACACAATGAAGATTCTGGTTCTCTCGGTGAATGAAACATATTGGTTTCTTGCTAGGGGTTGAACCTGTCCACATTCCTAACCTTCAGCCGCGGAGGCCCCCTTTCATCGTCTGGAGACCGACAGCCTTCTCAGACACGCCAAGTGATTCTAGTCAATTATTTGTCGGAGTGAGAAGTTTGCTTCGACGAACAAACGTGGAAGCAACCGTCGAACCTTGCATGATTAAAATGATCTCTCAGTCTCATGAAGTGGGATCCGAATTACGTCTTGTGATTCAAGAACGCAAGCTCTAGCTATTCCCATCTTCATGCATCAACAACGTTGAAACCCCGTCCTCCCTATTTGTGTACACATCCACTCCTCGACCCTTTCCTAACAACAGCTTCGGATAGAGCCCCTTCGTCCACTTCCTCGGATCCCTTGCCGTTCACTTCTTGCCTCCTCAGGCCCCTCTCCCAAGACTCATCACCGCTATTTCCACCCTGAGCAACCTTCGGCAAGCACCATCCCTTGACGTCCCTCTCTCTGAACCTGTCTCCAAACACTACCCTCCTCCCCTCGTCTTCAACTTCCCTCATACATGCCCCAGCAAGCGCCCTCGCACCATCCTCGCCAAGCCCCCTCTCAACGGCCCTCTGCACGGGGACCCAATCTCCCGGCCCTTCCCCCGCGACGATACTATTCGCCGTTCCCGGCCTCCGAATCATACAAACATGTCCGAGTCGCCTACACCGCCCGCACGGCACCGACGGCGTACCCTTCGTGAAGGTGCAGGGCGATGACGTGAGCGTGCAGTGGAGGCACTTGCCCGGCGTGTAGCCACGGAAGTAGACTGGAGGCTGCGTCGCGCGCGAGGCGGCGAAGTCGGCATCTGTTTTGGGGAGGACGGGGAGGCCGTCAATGTACTGCAGCTTTGATGGCAGAGCCTGTGGCTTGGGTTTGGGGCGCGAAGATGGACGGGGAGTATGCTTGCGATTGGCGGTTGTCTTGAGACGAGGTTTTAGGGGGAGAATAGGGAAGCCTTCGATGTATTGCAGTCTGGGGAGGAGAGTGTCCGAGGTGCCTACAAAATGGTGTTCTGTGGGCTTGGTCTCTGGCCCGGAGAAAATGTGGCGAGGATTCACATTGACTTGAGGGTCTGCATCAGCGACGTCGTCGAGTAGAGGGAAGTTCATGCTCATTTCTTGAGGTAGTTGCCCCCTGTTGGGCGCGGGATTGGTCGAACACAGCGTCTCGAGATTTGTGCCGTGCTTGTTATATCTCGAAACTTGGGTATGACGGGAGAGCACCGCCAAAACGTTGAAAATTGATGTCCGGGACGACTGAGTACTATATAGACATGAAATACCATGATTCACTAGACAAACAAGCGACTCACGAAACACTTGTCAGATCACATTCGATCATCACCCACTCTCGAGTTCATAAAACAAGTTGCTTGTTGCAACTCGCAGTTTTTTATCCGCACAGTTCTTTCACGAGCTGATCTCACAAAACATCAATGAGTACAGATTATGTGGTTGGTGTCGGACTACACAAGATAACATGACACAGAATCATTCATTGTTCAGGCCAACTTTGACACCTATTTTGTGTAACATGTCCTTGTTATACGGTCCAATGTCTTGGGCTTGGTAAAGCAATTCAATCTCGTTATCTATTCCAGATTCTGGTTCTTGGCTCGCTGTACAATTTCTGAAGATTAAATAAGAGGTTTTGCCCTCGTTCCTTCCTTTCCGCACTTTCCATAGGCCGCAATGGTTCTGTCTTTTTATTAATTAGAGGAAAAACACTGCCCTGTTATATATCCAAATGCTGGCCAGCTCTAAATTGGATTAATGTGGTATGTTAGGCGTAGAAGCTACTGAACTACCATGATCGTCAGATAGAAACGCTGACATTCACTGAATGACGCCGATTGGAGGACACCAACTAGATGCGTAGCGGGCATCAAAAGAGCGGCTGGCGCGAGCCACTCGGGATGAAAAGGCACTCTGCGGTACGTGTCAATGGCTGGAAAAGTTTTCTCAGTATTGACTCAACTAAAGCAGAGCAGAGAACACACGTCTCCGCCAGCAATACCTCAAAGGGTATTCAACACTCATGCATGGATGTCCAAGTCACGGCCATGATTCCTATCGCCATCCTCCTGTGGCCGTCTTTGCGTGATGAAAAGAACACAATGAAAGCCAAGCTGCCATGCCGGTTCAAGGTCCTGTAATACCCCTTTCTCGCACTCGTGCGGACTTCCAAAAAAAAACCCCCCCCAAACCCTTCCCCCGACATCATTCAGCCACACTGCTGATAGGTTTGGAGTCTCAAAATTCCCAACGCCATTGAGATGAAGGCAATAATGAAAAGACAGTCATGTGAAGCCCTAAGTATGTCACTTTCCCTTTCCCCAACGCCGATGTATGAAAAGTAATGATCAGTATCCCTGGCCGTATCCCCAAACCTAGGACCGCCAAGGAACGAGTCGTCGATTGGCCAGGGCACCCGAAGTTTGAAACAAAAGCAATTGTTCGTAGCCGTGAGGCTTTGTGTTGATTTTCTTCTTCCATAAAACGAGAGCCAGACTCTCTCTCTCTCTCTCTCTCTTGAGTAATTTCTCCAGGCTCACGAGGCGTGCGACGGCACGCTACGAGGCGTCACGTCGCCGCTGCGCTTGCGCCCTGGAAGTTGTGCAGCCTGTTGCGATCTCGATGCTTCAGCAATCATGGCCATTTTCTTGCGAACAGTGGATAGACGGGCGGTTATCATTTGAATCACTGAATGAATGTTAGCACCGGCGGTTGATACCTCGAAATTTCGCGCAAGACTTACTTCGGTTGACAACCTGCTGGTCATCGCTGTCCAGGTCACTAGATATCTCTTCACGCGGGAGATCCTTGCCTGAGCTCGAGTAACGCCGCTTAACTGTGTCCTCGTCGTTGTCCAAGACAGCTTCAAGCATGCGAATCGCTGTGACGTAGTACGTGACGCAGCCTTCAAGGTTCTCGTTCGTGATTTCGTCAATGGCAGCCGTTCGACTCATCTCCAAGGCTCGATCGTACATCAGCTTCTCAGCACTAATGCCCGGCGTAAGATAGACATCCTTGGTGCCGGACGTAGCCGAGGAAGCCGACTCGCCGCCATGATTGCTCGGGTGGCTGGGGTGGTCCTCCGGAAGCTTCTGCTGGACGGCGATGAGCTTTAACCGCACGACCTCGGTTTTCTCCAACACCTCGTTAAAGCGACTTCGCACCCACTGCACGGTCGAGTTGATTCGTTGAGCGAGGCCTTCCTTGGAAACCTCTGCCGCGGATGCTCCTGTTGAGTCGCCACGTGTTTTCCGGGTCCACCACAGACTTGCAACGTCCATAGCTCTGGCCAGTAGAGTCAGAGCCTTAACGTAAAGAACCAAAGCCTCTTCCGACAAGAGAACCTCGGCATCGATTGTGAGACCGTCCTCGTCTCCAGTAATTTGGTCGGCGGGCATGCCGCCGAGCCCGTGCTCCATTGATGGCGCGAGCGGGAATAACTGCTTATACTTTACCTCGGCAAAACCGTAGACGCAGTCACTCCGGTGCGCAAAGTCTTGGATGAGCTTGACGGCTCGCGCGTCTTCGTCAACCGGGGCATTTTGCCTGCCGTCACCGATAAGACCGACGGGTGCTGATGGCGTCGGGTACGCGGGGAAAGGGCTATAGAGAGGCGGGGACGCCCCCTTTCCACCCAGCACATGCTGAGGGACCTTGAATCCGAACAGGCGAACGCTGGCATCGGATATGGCTTTTGCGATGAACCCTTGCGTTGTTGGACTGGCCGAGAAATTTTTGCTGTCATATGAATCACGACGTTCGTGGCTGGAGCGTCCCTTGCCCTGAGCAATTTGGACTGCGTTAGAGGGCTGCACACGCCCAGCCCCCGTCGTTGAATTAGGAGGACCCTGTTGCGTTGCTCGACGGACTATTTGACCGGTCTTGGGCGACAAAGAGGTGAGGCGCGGGTTAGCTGCCATTTCGTCGGCAAATGCGTTTACCTCCACGTGCTTCTTCTCAACGACGACGTAATCTCGCTCGAATGCGACATCTTGAGCAGCCTTCTCTTGCTCTGTGACGCTTCGCTCCGTGACAGGACGGAGCTTGTTTCTCGGCGAGTTGTCATTGAAGGAAGAAGTCGGTGGTGAAGCAGAAGCTCGCGCGGGAGGTCGGTTGAGAGACGCATTGGAGAGCCTGTGAGGCCGACTGGGCGCAGAAGTCGAGGGCTGAGGCAAGGGCGGGCGGCGAATTCCTAATCCCTCTCCAGTTTCTTGTCCTGGCGACTGCCCGGTACGCGTTATGGCTTCGGCTGCAGCCTGCTGAGCTCGACCTTCGACTGGGCTGGGTAACTGTGGAGATCTCAAAGGTTTCTCGCGAGGCGACTTTGCCGTCTCACCTTGCTCACGAACAGGATCGTTCTCGGCCTGTCGTCGAAGAGACAGGCGGCGCGACAAGGATGATGTCGAATCGGATCGGCCAAGAGACCGCAAATCACGGGAGGCTTTTGGCTCTGGCTTGGGAGGAGCATCATCCTCGACCGTGCCTGGGATGGGTTCGGTTAAGATTGGGTCGTTGAAGAAGTCTTCAAACCTCATGCGTTCAACAGGGTTCCGAGTGAGGAGCTTGCCGATGAGCTTAACCAGCTCTTTACTGACCACGAGTTCCTTCGGGTACTTCACCCTATCCTCAGCGGCTTCGATCTTACGCAAAAGCTCGACGTGGTTTCGGGCGCGAAACGGGGGACGACCAGTAATCATCTCGTACAAGACCGTACCAACAGACCAGAGGTCGGCCTTGGCATCGTACCGCTCGTAACGGAGAATCTCGGGAGCCATGTAGAGAGGTGACCCGCAGAGAGTATCGGCAAGCGAGGTTGATGGAAGGACACGAGCGAAACCGAAGTCAGCAAGCTTCAACATCGGGAGGGACGCGAGGCCGGAATTAGGGATCAACGAGTCCTGGCTGGCGGTCAAAATCGGGCGTGAATGTGCTTCTCTGAACCTTGGTGATGGCAGAAGAAGAAGGTTCTGAGGTTTGACATCTCGGTGCACGTAGTTCTTCTCGCGCAAGAACTTCAAGGCACTGCCCAGCTGCTGAAGAAAATGGCGAGTGACGACCTCGTGAAGACCCGAGTTAGGGGTAACAGGGTACTTTCTTGCCATCTCGTGGGTGGCGGGATTGGTGCTGAGCTTGTCCCTCTTCTTAATGAACAAAGACAAGTCGCCAAGCTCGCAGTATTCCATCACGAGGTTAATGTGTGTAGCTGATTCGACACAGTCGTGCAGAGCGACGATATGGGGGTGACGAAGGGTCTTGAGAATCTGGATCTCGCCGTACAAGTTCTCTCTGAGCTTGTTGTTGAGCCGACCCATTTCTACCGACTTGATTGCCACAGTTGCTTTGGAGCTCTGTCATAATGAATCAGCATCATGGACGGCACAGGCATATCTGAGTCATACAGCTCAGACAACTGGGGGAACCAAGTTCAAAAGGGAGCCCAGGAGCAAACAGTGAGAGCAACGACATGGTATGGGGAAATGACTCTCGAGGTAACATATCGGGTAGGGAGGAGGCTCGCGAACCTTATGATAGCCACTGTAAACCTGGGCAAAGCTGCCCTTGCCGATTTCACCTCCAATCACGAAATCCCCGATGGAAGCATCGCCTTCACGTCGCCTCCGCGAGGAGGACGAGGTTGGGGGCCGTTCCGCCATGTTTGTCGCCTGTGAGATTGTTTAGGACAGGTGCAAGGTCGGGGGCAGTCGAGTCCAGGCCGTGGGCCTATACTATTCGAAAGACGTCGGCGGCGTGCGGTGTCGTCATGTACACGTTGGAGGCCGAGGAGAAGATAATCGAGATGGGTCTGGTTGATGAAACAAGCAAGAAGAGTTGCGCGAAGAAGAAGCAGAGACGGGCGGGTAGGTATAGCTTCGGGCAGCAGCCTGAACCCTGGGGTTGTTGGTTCGGCAGGCAGGAACCGTAGAGCAGGCGGCAGGCAGCTATCCGATAGGTCGAGAGCGCACAAGCAGCAGGTCGATGCAGAATGGAAGGACCGTTGTGACGTCCGTGTGAGAGTATAAGGTGGTCTCGACGACGCGACCGGGAGAGAAACGAGAGTTGACGCAAGCCGAAGGCGGGCAAAGATGGATTTATTGGGTTTTTGAGATGGGTAAGCGGTGATCGGAGGGAGGTGGGAGGCGCCGAAGGGTCGAGATCGAAGTGACTAATCCGGGCGGACGATGAGCGTTAGAAAGCAAGCTAAGCAGCAATCGACGTACCGGCCGTTTGAGGCTCTCGCAGTATACTGGAGAGTTGGGGGAGGTTTGGAGAGGAATGTACCTTTTTTCCTCGTCCGGGACAAGAGTCAGGCAAGGTCCAAGGTCAAGCTAATGACTCGGAGCTATCAAGGCAGTGACGTTTGTACTCGGCAGGTACCCTGATGGAGAGGCGGTTGCGGAGGAGGCAAGCGGCGGTACAAACGGCGTGAGAGGTGATGGATACCAGGTTTGCATGAAAGGTTCCGAGAAGTGAACGGGGGGGGCAGAGAAATCGAGGGATGTCGTGGGTGATGGAAAAGCGAAGGAGACGAGAGAGACGGAGCGGCAAAGGTGAGAGAGAAGTCGAGGTTGGCGGAAGAGGAAGAAGAGCGGTCGAGATGGGGATGGGCAGGCGACGTAGAAGAAGGTCAAGGGACGCGCCGAAGGGGAGAGTTAAGTGACAGAGACAAGACGGGAGTGACGAGGACGGATGGGGCCCTGAGTGGATAAGACTGATTAGATAGGGAGGTGGATGCAAGGTCGGTGTGTTGCGTGGTTGATGCGATAAAGGGTACCTAGCAGTTGGAGCGGCGCAGCGATAGCGCCAGATGGGCGACGGGGTGGATTGGATGGACTGCAGCCGGGTGCGATATGTGATGCGCTGCGCTGCGCTGGTGGTTCTTGCCTTTGGGATTTCTGGAGACGGGAGGCCGGGGTGATCTGGGTCTGAGCAGAATGATCAACAAGAGGATGTCTTGGTAGAGGTTTTGGGTGCTTGGTCAACCCTCCTGATCGGGATGTTGAAGATGCCCCCCTGATGTGGGCGGTGGGCTTTTGGTGGATGCGCCGTGATGCTGCGGGTAGGACAGCAGGACTGAGAAAACGCAGCTAAAGCTGTGCACTCACACACTCACACACACGCACTGTGAAGTGGCCACAAACCTGCGCAATCCGGCCGGCATGAGTCTGCTGTGCCTGAATGGGAAAAGAAGTTGGGTAGAGAGATGTTGAGGGAGGGGGCAAGAGGCCGTAAAAGGATGCGGAGGAGGAGGAGGAGCAGCAGGAGACAAGGCGCGTGTATCTCCTGGGCGATTCGACGGCGAATACAGGACAGACAACAACCCAGCACAACACAGCACAGTCGAAGAAAGGGCGCGAGAACGAGGGCAACCAGCAACTGTCGAATCCTCGTCAAACAATAGTAGCCTCCCCTCCAAAACACATCTGGACGACACGACGGCGACTGAGTGGGCGGGTGACCTGAGGACGTGCAGTCGGGGGCTCGTGATGCGGTGCGCTGCCCTGCCCGGTGGAGCTCTTTCCCCAAAGTGTGTGAGTGTGCACCTTGCACCTGCTTGCTGCGGTACTGAGAAAAGGGGTACGTACCCCGCCTGCCTGTCTACTGTATAGTACATGCCGTTCCGGAACAGCCAATGCAGGTGCATCGCAACCAACCCGCCGCCCCGCTCGTATCCTCGTGGTCACTGGTCAGGGGCTTTCTGGTGGAGGGACGGGGATGCAGCTGGAGAGGGATACCTTGTCTGTACCAGTCCGGTCTCGGTCGCGCAGGAAGGGACAAGCGAGGATGTGGGGAGCAGCTTCAGAAGAGGGCGAATGGGGGACTGGGCCGAGTAGGGGTATTGGCTGTTGTCGCACTCAAATGCCATCATGGCGCGATAAGGCTCACGTATCGCGATAAGACTGGATGCGACAAGCACCAAGCACCAAGCACCTAGCACGACGAAGAAGGCGCCTTGCCTTCACCGCCCACCACCGCCTGCCTCATCCCGCCACACACGCCCGCCCGCCCGCCCGTATCGCCCATCCCTTCTTACACTCGTATCCACCGTGGATAACAGCACCAGCGACATGCCGGGTGACAGAGAAGAGGGTATGGGGTTTCGGTATTTGCATCTCGTCCGAGGCACCAGTAGTTGTATGCTTTCTTCTCCACTCGCCGAACTCGCCTAACTTCCGTGTTTGGGAAAGCGGCAGACAACGCAGCAACCTCCAGGCACTTGCCGTCCTTTTACCCCAGAGCCCTCGGCGCCAAATGAGCAAGGGAAATCTGCAAGGCAAACACGCAGGCAAGCTGAGGCAGACGCAGGAGCAGAAGCAAAGCCAAACGCAGAGCACGGGCGGCGGCCTGAACAAGACCCAGGTGTTGCATGTACTTTCCACATGCAGATACATGGACGAGTACCTCAAACCCGAACCTGAGGCACTGATGTACGCGCGAACGTTGGCAGCCGGCAACTGCCATGATTCCTCAACTCTGACAAGTGCTTCTTCCACGTTGCCATGGCATGCCTCCTCCCCTTCTCCTCACTCTCCTCACCCTCCCCTTCTCAGCCTGCTCTGCCTACCCTTTATGAATATCAACCCCCCTCATGCATTACGAAACATGTACCTAGGGCAGCGCCCCTCGTTACTGAGACATCGTCCCTCCAAAGACGATGTAGCTTCCGGCGTGCAGCATGATACTTACACTTTGGCTCCTGGAATACTTCTGGCCGCTCGTCCCTTGTGGCTATTCCATCATTCCGTCGTCGCCGTGGCAGAAACCCCCTCGTCAGAACCCGATCTTCCTCTCTCCCTCTCCAGCCTCCACCGTTCAACCATCTTCTCAGCCCAGTGCACATCGACTCCTCACATCTTACACTTGAACATGGCACCACCTTCGGCATTGGGTGGCTGGCTCCAGCGACCCTCTTCTCCCCTGCAATAGCTTGCTCGCGATGGAACCTTATCCACTTGCTTAGCCGTGTGGACAGAAACCCTCACGCAGCTAGCTGCCTGCAATCCACCTTTCCAGCATTCCATCCGCCCTTCCAGATGCACGCCAGAAGACCCGGACGCATGAAGCTGCCTGCTGTTACCGATTCGCAGACTATGCGCTGTTTCGACACGTCGGTCCCGCCCGCAGGGTTTCGGTACAGCTCTCGGCCAACGACGGAACACCTGCTAACTAGTACCTCTTGCCTCTCAGAGGCGGCCCAGCCTGCACGGGAGCGCTATTCTGGCCCACGGTACCGACACGACACCCATACTTCGGACTGATCGATGTGTGATTTCCAGGGACGGGCGGGTGCATAAGTTTTGGTGCTCTGGCCTACCTTGATAGCACAACACGGCGCCTAGCCGTCTTTTCCCTAGCAACAACTCACCAAACACATACGCTATCTCGTTATCTCATGTGAAAACGAAACCACGGCGGCTGGGCTAGCCAGCTGTCAACCACCATTCTTGCGAACCATCACATAACCTTCACCAAACTTAGCCGACCGGCTCAAATGTCCCCGACACTCAACTGCTCAGTCCAGGTTGTGGCGACTCACAACCGCCGAGTCCCCTCATCCCAGCGAGCCATGGCGCAATATTGTGTTCCACTGTCCGACCGACCCCGAACTGACGCCGCCTAGGTACCTGACCCTGATGCCACAGGTCGCCAAAGTCAAAAGTCTCTCTGGTCACTTCCCCTACCTCTGCACAGCGTCGCCGTCGACTTGTCATTCATCGCCTCAAAACTTAGGTTTCTGGTCCAAACAACGCCCCCTGTCTGATATGTATCTGGTCCAATCTTGACTAACAACAAACGCAAGCCCCATACTTTGCAACGAACCTTGCGTATTCAACAACTAATCGCCTGCAGCCCAGCACTTTCAAGTCTCCTGGGGGGACTGCTGTCCCTGGTTCGCCTTGCCTTGCCTTGATTTTACCTTGTTGTTCCTCGTTCTGCCTGGCGTCAGCTCGCTCAGCCGGCCAACCGGATCGCCAGACGACGTCTCCATATCGGTGCTGTCTCGAAAGTCGAGAGTCGACAGTCGAGACTTTGTCCACTTCGTGTTTCTTCAGTGTTAGCGCTGACCGTGGCTGGTTGTCTCCCTGCCTAATGGGACGAGATAAGACACACAATGTCCAAACGCCATCCAAGCCAACCAGACAGCGGCAGCCAACACACAATAGCTACAATGTTACCGTGATCGGGGTCTCAGGTATCGTTGGAACTGGCACTGCAACTGCAACTACCTTACTCGAAATGCATGGCTCAAACAGTTCAAGGAGCCAACAGGAACGTCGCTCTCCACCCTGTTGCCGCCAATGTCGATACCTTGCAGCAAAGTACCGTGCCGCATCGGTGACCACCAAGACGCGCAAGTGCTCCCAGGCCAACACCCTTTCCGTCGATTTCAACCATGGCCTGTTTTCTTATCGCCCTTCCACCCCCAATATCCCAACCCATCCACCTACACATGTGTGTCGGTCTCAGGCAACCACTCGTCCAGGTGAACTCACTTTCACTTTTATCCTCCGTTCTCATCTTTCTCACTACAGACGCGAGCTGCTCGTCAGCAGTGACAGTCTGGTCGCCCGCCAGTCAGTCATGCTCATACTTGATGCCCCAGGCTTTCGTCATTCTCAAAGAAACCCTGTTTTGGGTCCCATGAAACCTATTGACATCACCGACTCTGGTCTCGAATCGCTCGTACCCCACATGACAATTTGCTCGAGGCAGACGGCGAAGCTCGAAAAGCCAAGGCAGAGGTATCTGCTGTGCCTGGCAACTGACATCGATGGCGCAACCCCCTCCACCAAAACTTCCAAGACATTTGTCTCGCCAGCCAGCCCCCCCATGCAAGTGCCATTCGCTGCTGCCCCAAAGCGGCAATCCGAACTGGGTCCCGCGGCTTCGGAGCCGTCATCCATTCTCTGCCGATCGATCTTCGTTTGAGAGTTGGCTTTTTCGCCCTCAATTACACAATCCATTGTGCTGTCTGGCGATGTAGAATGGCTCGGTGTACTTACTAGACACTCTACAGGCTCGTCGCTTGAGACCACAACACAGGAGCAAAGTACCCGAGTGGTGGTCACTACCAGACAGTTATTTGCATCCCCGGCCGATCTTTAGGCTTTGGTTCTCCCTTGCACATAAACACGGGGATCCCTCCCCGCGAGCTCCAACTTCAAGCTCCTAGCTCCAGCAGCCCACCCCCTTTGGAGAGTGGATGCCCGCATCGCCCGAGGTCCTAGCGTCGAAATGGCAGCCTCGCCGCCAGCGATCGACAGTTCCCTATCCGCCGTCGAGCCAATCACCTACACTAATAACACGAAGTTCAAATTCGGAATGAGGAGCGATGGGGTGTGGCACGCACCCAGGATGCGGCTCCAGGTTCTGAGAAGCACGAGTTGCGGCCCCGGCCTGTGGCCCAGAATCGCCACTCCCCGTTGCCCTCACGCGAGTCTGGAACTTCAGACCAAGTTGCTAGCAGTCCCCTGAACACCGGGCCTATGTTGATACCGAGAGGCGTTCGTCACATCCGTCCATTTTGGGCGGCATGCTTTCTTTTTTCTACATCGCTGAGTGCGCCGTGGAGTCATCGACTGTGCTCATCATCGTCACCGAGCAGCGTTGTCTCGAATCTCCGTGCGCCCTGCACGTTTGATGTGCCATGCCATGTCCAGTTGAGGCTTGGGCGATGCCTAGCCTCTGATGTCGTCCACGTCACGCCGGACCTCCTGCCTACTGCATAGGAGGGCCCGGACGAGGGTTTCTCGGGAAGTCGTACAACCTCCGCACTCCTGCGCACCGGTGTCCCCTGTAAAATGCTTGTAGCCGGACTTATACACGCCTCTAGAAAACGGATGTTGGTCCAATGGGATAAGCGTTCGACGCCGACGAAGCTAGACTTCAGTATGCAGACAGCTGACTAGGGGAAGCCTCCTCTGCGTGCTGGTTGGGTGAAGCAAGGCAAACACAGTCGTGGAATGGACGACAACTCACAGAAGTCTTTGTAACGAAACGGACACAGTCCTGTCTCTGACGAGCAACCCGCATCACATCCTCGGCATTGCACGAGAAACGGGAGGAACCGTCGGATGCTTCCTAGAGTTGCGGGATCCCAGTTGTGCCTGTTCAACTCGACATATCGACACGCTTCCACACGGCGTCCGTCAAACCCCGAGAGACGGGTTGGGCCGCATCCTTCAGAGCACAAGCGTCGAGTTCAACTCCAAGCCGCTTAGTCGCTCAATCACTTAGTGGTTCCGGCTCACTGCACCGTCGTAGATCAACTCACGCATTCTCACAGTTGCCGCAAGCTATCAGCTTACCCCCAGCATCGCTCGGCTGTGTGGTCCTGTTACGTAGATTTGCTCCACCCCGGTTCATTCGGTCTACATTACGCTCGTGACGGGATAATAGAGACATGTCCAGGAGTTCGCAAGCTTCCACCATCACTCTGCCATCATCAATGTCTCTCTTGGCACCCTGTCCTTATTCCATCATCCCTAGCCCCTTCGTGTTTCTCTTCGGCCTCTGTAGTCACCCTAACACTGGTAGGATAGCAGGGGAAGGAGAGAGAGGATGAGGAATAGGACATCGCTTTCGTTTACCTCTTCTTGCCATCCGCATGTATGCCTCTCGCAATTTCTTTCGACATCCGTTAACGACCTCGTCTCACGGACTCGGGAGTTGGGGTTCCTGCAACGACCGAGGTCAACCAACGAAACGCCCACTCTTCCGCGACAAGTGGACTTAGCATGCAGGATCGCTCCTGCACAAGCATCGCCGAGACAAACCCCGTCCTCTGCATCAACTGAGGGCCCGGCTGGGCAAACCGAGCCGGTCGGCGACGGGTCCATGATGGTCACTTCTCCCCAAGCAGCGGGGGGGACGTTCTGTACCAATAAACTCCGTTCATCATCTATCACTCAAGCGAATCATCAGTTGAAGATACAAATCGCCTCGCGCCCGAAGACCAAGCTGGCCAAAGAATTAGCGCGAAGGACTAGGAATGACACCGGACAACCCACAACAGCTCTTGACATCGCCAAGGTACTGCCAAGCTTCAACAACAGCGTTGCCCATCGGCATCTCCATGACTCTAAACCAGCCAACCCGGCTCGCATGCGTCCCTCCCCGGCTACACTCAGGTGCGTGCCGCCCGTATCAAACCTGCCTGCGCCCGCCAAGCCAACCAGCGTCTGACTCACCGCGCCGGCCAGGAAACGGCCTCATCGCGAGGACTTGGAAATATCAAGCCCGGCTTTGCGAGATGTGACATGCCAATAGACTGGCAACCTTTGAGCCAGTCGGCCGTTCGTCCATCCAACTGTCCACCCAAACGGTATGGGCCAAGGAAACAACCTCTCCCTCCCCCCCGACACAGTTCAAACCCAAGGATATAAGTCACCCCACCAACTTCCCTCGCGCGCCCTATTCCCGCAACCCATACGATCCTGGATCTCGGGGGCTAGACCGGACATACGTCGAGAAGGCGCGCATATGGTCAGTACTACATCATGCATGGGATTGTGGGAAGAGGGTGGGAAAAGCTTCGCTGCAGCTCGACGTGTTCACCCCTTGCCGCTCCATGTGGCTGGTTGTTTGCCTGCCGACACCATATGCAATGCAACTTGCCGAATCCTGACAGCTCCAACAGCTGTCAGTACATGAGGTGCACACACAACACTTTGATACACATGGCGGTGCGACGTGATTGGGATTGTTCTGTGCTTCGTAACAATTCGCTCGTGTTTCATTTGGTGCTTTTCCCCCTCTACTCTTGTGATGTATCCAAATCCCACTCTGTCGGGATCCATTGCAGCGCGACAGATATATGCACGTCTAAGAGGTAACATGAAGGGGCGAACGCTTTCCCGCCCTCTACTCTGCCCCGGCCGCATGGCCTATGCTCCTGACCGTGTGATGCTGAAGGTGATCTCAATGCTGTCCGGGTAAGGTAGGTAAGTTGATGACCCGACCATACCACGAACACCCAGCGCCGCAAACTTCGACCTCCTTTTCCCCGGCTTTCAAAGGCAGAGAAAAACAATAAAGAGTCCAGGACGTGTGATGCTCCCTAACGCCCAAGGGGTTACCCAAAAATGGTAGCAATCAGTCGAAGCAATTCCGCTATTCGTCAAGGTCCAAAATCAGATCAGGCGGACCACCCGCATCCCCCACACTTGTGGTGTGACAGACACCAACCTCTCCACGATCGCCGCATTTTTTTTGGTGTCCGATAGAGGACTCCTCTTCCGCCGCCACCCATTCCCTCACCGCACCGGTGGCTTAGTGGTGCGCCGCCTTCTCGACGGTCGGCAGCTCCTTGAGCGCCTCACCGATGATGTTGAGGGCCTTGCGGAGCTCCGTCTCAGAGATGACCAGAGGGGGCGCAAAGCGAATGATGTTGCCATGTGTGGGCTTGGCCTATTGAGTAGAAACGTTAGTTTTATCCTTGGAATGCCCTCTTGCAGTCGTGGTACTTACCAAAAGACCCTTCTCCTTCAGCAGCAGGCAAAGGTCCCAGGCTGTCCTGCCTCCGGCGGCGGACTCGTTGATGACAACGGCATTCAAGAGACCCTTGCCGCGCACCAGCTCGATGATGGGCGAGTTGAAGGCTCTGATGCCCTCGCGGAAGATGTTGCCCAGCTTCTCCGCCTTGGCGGTGAGGTCCTCCTCCTCCATGATTTCCAGCGCGCGGATTGACACGGCGCACCCAAGGGGGTTGCCGCCGTAGGTGGAGCCGTGCGTGCCGGGCTCGACGACAAGCATAATCTCCTTGCTCGACAGCACACAGCTCACGGGATACAGGCCACCAGAAATGGCCTTACCAAGCGTTACCATGTCGGGCTTGATGCCGGCCCATTGGGAGCACAGCATCCGTCCCGTGCGACCGATACCGGTCTGAATCTCGTCGCAGATGAAGAGCACATTATGCTTCTTGCAGAGGTCGTGCACTCTCTTCAGGTAGTCGTCGTCCGGCACCACGACGCCGGCCTCGCCCTGGATCGGCTCGATGATGATGGCAGCAGTGTCCTTGCCGTGCGCCTCGAACACCGCCTCAATGTCCTCAACGTTGTTGTAGCGGATAGGCTGGCCCGTCGAAGGGTTGAGGGCGCCAATGTTGGGGACATAGGGACCGTAGTTGTCCCTCGACTCGGGGTCAACAGACAGGGAAATCGCCGTCATCTGCCGAGGAATTCAGTGTCAGCTCTCGAGGAATCAGCAGCTCGCAGCCGGCCTGGGATTACTTACCGTACGGCCGTGGAAGTTGTCGTTCACCGAGAAGACCAGAGCCTTGCCCTGCTCGACACCCTTGACCTTGTACGCCCACTTCCGCGCAATCTTGATGGCCGTCTCGACAGCCTCGGCGCCCGTGTTCATGGGCAGGACCATGTCATAACCGAAGACCTGCTGAATCTTCTCGGCCCACTTGGGGAAGACATCGTTGTAGAAGGCTCTTGAGCTGAGGGTCAATCTGCCAGCCTGCTCGGTCAATGCCTTGACCAGCTCGGGGTGGCAATGGCCCTGGTTGACGGCGCTGTAGGCGGAGAGGAAGTCGAGATACTCCTTGCCCTCGGGGTCCCAGACGTGGACGCCGCTCGCGCGGGCGAAGACGACGGGGAGCGGGTGGTAGTTGTGGGCGGCGTGCTCATTCTCGGACTTGATCGCGGCGTCGGTCGACGATGCGTGGTATCTCGAGACGACCCCGCCATTGGACTGAGGGGCACCGCCGTTTGCGTGGGGAGCCATTATGTCTTGGCTGACTGACGATATGTGTAGGTGGATGGATACGATTATATGAGGTCAGTTGGGAGTATCAATTGAGTTGTCAGAGAGTGTGTGCGACTTCGGGACAAGTGGCCGTTGGAGTAAAGTTTGTAAAGAGAGAGAACATCAAGAGAAGACAGGACCGAGGGGCAGTTCGCGGGGTCTTAGGTAATTATACCCTGGCGGGCAGCGAGCGTCCTTGACCCTTGACTAAAGGACTCAAGCGCGATACGGAAGCAGAAACCGGGCCAGCATCCATGGCAAGAGGGCGGCGGCGACGGCGGCACCGTGGGCAAGGGGTCAAACAAAGCCCGGAGGCGGGCGAAAAAGAGAACGTCTGGCTGGCCGTGGGCAGAGGAACGAGTAAAACCTGAAGGCGAACCTGGACCATGACCTGGAACCAAACTCTTGGTGTCGGAGTCAGAAGGCACGCCACTATGCCTCTAAGTGCAGGTATGTTCCCCTAAGCGCAGGTATAAGCGGCTCAAGTGGGTGAGTGGGCAGGATGACGCCCGAGGGGACCATGTAAGGGAAACCATCCCGGTGCCATTTTCAGTCACATGGGTGGTGACGGGGAGGGGTGTGCGGCCGAAGGAAGGCGGTACGCTCGGCGGTTTCTCGATCCTGGAGTAAGAATCTCGTAATGAATAGGTGTTGCCGTGGGAAGAAGATGCAAACTGCCGAGCGTTGGTGGGAGGACGAGGCAGAGAAACTGTGTGGAATGTTGGAATGGTGAAAGGTGATGGGAAACAACACGGCCCAGAGGCAGATCCGATCCAACCAACAACCATCGGCCACTGGGGGCGGGGCGGAAGGGAAGGAACGACACAGGACAGACAGAGGTACAGAGAAGGACAGACAGAGTTGTTGGAGAGGGGAGAAGCAACAGGCGAAGAAAGCGCCGATAACGGGCATCTGTGCGCGAAGGTTGGTTGTTGCTAAGGCACAGCAGCGACTTGCATCTGCCTATCTACGCTATCATTTCTAGTCATTGTCCAGGCTTCTTGCACTGTGAAGAGATATCAACTCAGCGCCGTATCATTGGGCTAGGAATTCAGAGAATGGGATAAGAATGAACCGAACAAGCCGTGGAGCGACAGACAGACAGACCGACACAGAAACGACCGAAAGGACGAGCAAAGCCCAGGCCTCGCCCAATGACGACGTTCCTATTTCCATTCCCGCTGCTCGGAGCCAATAGGACAATCCCTTAATGTGGAGGCGCGATGAGGGTCCAATGGGGGCCATCGTGGTTCCCAGACAAGTGGAAACCGCGACCGTCCAGTCCAGACTAGTGCCTGAATATCAAGGTTTTGGCTTAGGTGGTCTCAGTGTCTTCACTCCAGGCTTTCGGCGACAGCGACTCTCCGGTGTTTTAGTGACCAATTACCAGAAAGCAGCGGCCTGTCAATGAAACTTTAGCGCTCTGCATCCCGTCTCGACATTCCATTAGCGATCAGGAAGGGGCCCGGCCGGCATCACAGCTTTTTTTTCTTTTCCAAACCCACTCCTTCCCGGTCCTGGCTGACGACTCAAAAACGAGCAAGAAAGCAAAGAACCCGGAAGAGAAGGGGGGAGAAGGGCCTGGGCTCATTATTCAGGAGTCACGACACCATCAGCACCGACACACTCACACACACACATACACACCAACCACTCCCAGGCGACGTCTCCTGACTCGCTAACACGGTTTCCATCCAACGAGAAAGGAACACCCGTTCATGCTTCCTCTCTCCTTCCAGTGGCATCCGCATCAGCGCCTGCCGTCCGACCGATGATTACGCAATAGCTTCCCTCCTCCGTCCACCGTCCACCGACAGCACGAGCAACCCCGCCCCTTGCCCCGTCTACCGTCCCCCCTCTGCGCTGCCCCTACGCCGCTGCCGCCGCCGGCCACCAAGGAGAAGGGGTGCCCACGCTTTCTCCACAATGGCTTCCGTCGGCTCCCCGCCTGCCCGCCCCGAACTCCTAATGGCAGTTCGTAACGAGCGCAATAAGCCCGCCGTCTTCCGGTCCCTCCTCGTCATCCGTCTCCTCAACGCCTGGTGGGTCCTCACCTTTTTCCAGCCCGACGAGTACTTTCAGGCCCTCGAGCCTGCCTGGCGCATGGCCTTTGGCGAGGGCGCCGGGGCGTGGATTACTTGGGTGAGTATTTGGAATTGCCCCTCTTTGCTCTCGCAGCTTCCGTCATGGATTAACAACTCTTTATTCTTTGTCGTGTCGTCGTGGGTCGTGCGCGGTCGCTGACTTACACACAGGAATGGAGACACCAGCTCCGCTCCTCGCTGCATCCCGCCCTCTTCGCCGGCGTCTACTCCCTCGCAGACTTAGTCGCCCGCCCGCTCCCATTCGCCAGGCCATGGCTTCTGCTTGCCGCCCCGAAGGCCGCCCAGGCCGTCTTCGCCGCGGCCGGCGACTGGTACACCTGGCAGCTGGCCGTTAAGATCTACGGCGCCGACAGCTCCGTCTCATGGTTTGCTGTAAGCCGAACCCCCCCTTCCCGAGCCCGGTTGGCTGCGTGCATGGGCGCAAAAGAGAGACCACTGCTGACGCCCTCTCATAGCTATTCATGAGCATGTTCAGCCCGTTTCAATGGTACTGCTCAACAAGAACCTTCTCCAACTCGCTGGAGACTACGCTCACCATCATGGCCCTCAACTACTGGCCGTGGGAGCTCCTCGGTGAAATCAAGCTCGAGAAGGAGAACCCCAAGCCTGCAAGGTCCATTCTACACACACCAGGAACCCTGACGAGGTGCGTCTTCCACGCCAACCCAGTTACCTAGGAACTCTCACTCATCCAATCTCACAGCCTCCGCCTCTCCCTTGTCCTCGCCGCAATCGCGGTCCTTCTTCGCCCAACCAACGTCCTCATTTGGGCAACGGTCGCAATCGCCACGTTGGCCCGGCCCCTCTTCACCCGGTCCTCCGTTCTCACGGCGCAGACCGTCTTCATCCTCATCCGCGAGGCCGTCCTCTGCGGCGCCCTCGTCCTCTCCCTCTCCCTCGCCTCGGACCGCCTCTACTTCGGCGAGTGGGCCTTCCCGCCCTACAAGTTCCTCTACTTCAACCTCTCCCAGTCTCTCGCCGTCCTCTACGGCCGCAACGACTGGCACTACTACCTCTCCCAGGGCCTGCCCCTTCTGTCCATAGCCTACCTCCCCTTCGTCCTCATCGCTCTCCACCGCCCGCCGTCGACTTCGTCCAAGATCCACTCCCAGACCCTCAAGACCCTCTCGTGGACAGTCCATGTCATGATCGCGACGCTCTCCCTCGTCTCTCACAAGGAAGTCCGCTTCATCTACCCCCTCCTCCCGATCCTCCACGTCCTCGCCGCCGCGCCTCTGGCCAACTTCTTCACCTCCCCGGCCCCGACGCCAACCTCCAAGTCCCCGCTTCCGAAGCCGAGGCTCCGGCACAAGCGCCTTCTGACCTCCGCCCTGGCCCTCCACGCCCTTCTGTCCTTCTTCCTGACCCTCCTCCACCAGCCGGCGCCCCTGACGGTTCTCGCCTTTCTCCGCAACTCCTACTCCCGTCTCCACCCCGCCCTCTCCGCTTCTTCCGCCCCATCTCCTCGGCCTCGGCCCTGACCAACTCCTCGTCGGAAGAACTCTTCGCCCTCTTCCTCGCGCCATGCCACTCGACCCCCTGGCGCTCCCACCTCATCCACCCGACCCTCCGCGCCCGCGCCCTGACCTGCGAGCCGCCCATCCACACGGCCCCCAACACCCCGGAACGCATGAGCTACCGCGACGAAGCGGACCGCTTCTACGACGACCCCCAGCTATTCCTGTCCACGGAGCTGTGGCCCACCGGTGGCACGGAGACGGCGGCCGAGGACATCCCCCGCTACATCGTCGGCTTCGAGGGCATCGAGCCCTGGCTCCTCGACTTCTTCGGCGGGCCCCCCGGCCAAAGATTCGGCGTCCGCCCGAAGCGCGTCTGGCAGGGCTGGAACGGCTTCTTCAACGAGGACTCCCGGCGGCGGGGGAAGCTGGTTGTCTGGGATACGGGGCTGTATACCACCGTGTCCTGAACTGTGCAAAATCACGCCCATAGAAGGGAGGCTGGAATCTGGTAGAACAAAACGAGTGAGAACGCATATGTCGGGCCGAGGGCACCTTGCCAATCCCTTGGGCTGTGTAGATTATGTACTATAGATAACCAATCTTCACATGAAGCTGGAGAGTAGTAACGGGGAGATCATCCCCCCGTGTTATCGAAAACGTGCACATCCTCGAAGTGTAACTAGTTCGCAGAACATTCACCAGGTATCGGCAAGACAGGGCATAGGCAACAGGATACCGGTGAGAAATGGAGGCCACTCGTAGTGAGGATATAAAAAGTTCTTTCTTTTCCACAGACCATGAATAACCAAATCCCTTGAAACGTTTGGAAGGGTCTGGCCTGCACTCAACAACGCCTACTTGACTAGAATCCCTTCATAGCGAGCGAGCCCGTGGGCAATGCGTCGCCTTACACCAAGCCAGACTGAGAATCGAACAACTCCGTACATTATGATTCGCACAACCACACACATGCCTCCCTTTTTTTTTCTTCCAAACATCGACTTGGAATCCTGGAACTGGGGCAGCCTCGTGCCTAGGCTGCCCCTCCTTATGATTTCAAACCCCAAAAGCGCATCATCATGTCCAAACGACAAATGCTAGCCGTTCCCCAAAAGCTATCCCTCAAACAAAACACCATGGATTTCATATTTTGAACTCAAAAGGCCGTCATGACTATCGTGTGTCTTCGGCCTGCGGCTGTTGCGGCGGTGCTAGCTCCGGTTGAGATGCTGCTGCCAGTTGAGATGCTGCTGGTGGAGATGGTGCCGATTGCGGTACTGTCGATTGGGCTGACACTGGCTGAGCCGTCACCGGTGGGGCTGGTACCATTGAGGCTGGTGCTGGCGAAGCTGATACCGACTGAGCCGGTGCCGAAGTCGGTGCTGGACCCGACGGGGCCGCTGACGATTGAGACGGCACTGGTGGCACAGGCGCCGGGTGGTCGGATTGCGCCTTCTCCTCGGGCTCTCTCCGTAGGTCCAAGCTCTTGCCCCTTCCCGACATGATGCTGGAACCACCAAGGGAGGACTGCCGGTCTGCGGGGGGCGATTTATTCCTTCTTTGCTCCGCGCTTTCCTTGGCCTCTCGGTATTTGTTCCTAATCCAACCGATGGGACCCTTGGATTCGTCTCTGCCGTCTTTTTCGCGGGACTCGTGACTGCTCTGTGCCTCTGCAACATGGAATCCAGCTTCGGAGCTTTCGCCAGTGAAGCTCTTGCGAGGTCTATATCCGCCACTTCCAATCGAGGTCACGCTAACATCGGCATTATCGTTGGATCCGAAAGCTAGACGTGGCGATGTAATCGACGGATGGTGCTCGTGGCCCCGTTGCCGCGACAACCTCCATCTTCTCTTCTTGTCCTTCTCCGGCTCATTCGCGTCTGCCGATGTCGTCATGATAGACTCTTCAGTCTGATCGATGTCAGAACCTTCGTTGAATGATGAGTGAAGGGATGTTGGAGGTGATTTTTTGCCCTTGAGGGTCTGCTCAGGGTGCAAGGTGCTGCTTGAAGGGACCTGTGATGCGCGCGGAGTGGGTTCCGATGGTGTATCAACTGCAGTGGATTGTTGACCGACTGAGAGGGATTCGTGCTCGGGGATCGGACCGCCCACCAGGTCCATGGGGTTGGGGGCTTCAACGCTAGGGGACACGGCGGCTGAGTGCGTACCGGGCAGAGATGCAGCCGAGCTTTGCGCGCTCGGGTTTAGGCTTCCAGGGACACGCTTCTTCTTCAACTTGTTCGGTTGTCTCTTCTCTCCCTCGCCCGTGGGAGATCTTTGGAATATGCTCGGAAGGCTTCTCTCCTTGATGGGGGTCGTTGCCTCGTTCGGGTCAAGTAGCCTCTCCTGGCTTCGGCCTGCCGTACCGGCAGCAGAAGGGGCCAGGCTGGATGTGCCAATCGCAGCCGGGGCAGGCGAAATGGACGAGGCCGTAGGGGACTGGTCGGGTGCCTCGACGAGCTCCTCCGTCGTCGCCGGAATCATGGGCTCTCGAGAGGACGAGCCGGGGATAGGCGAGGCATCGCGTCTGAACCTTCCCGTCTGGAGAGCGGGAGACTTCTTGGAAGGTACTGTGTTGCTTCTACCAAGTCCACTGTTTGGTGTCGGGGCAAGAGCCGGGCTGTTGGGAGTCGTAGATCCCTCCTGATGAGAGTGTCGAGAGGACGTTGATCGGTTTCTCCTGACCATCCCTTCTCTCCTTACGCTCTCGGCACCGGCACTTGCGTTGGACGCAGAACGACCCAGACCCGACTTCCTGTTAGGGTTAGGAGTTACTGGCCCACTTGCAGCAGGGGTGTGCCCTTTTCGATCAGCTGCTTCGTCTTCTCGTCTGTGGCCGTACCCTGCATGCCGATCAAGAAATGATCCTGGTTCTCAATGAGGAAAATGAGGACGCATTGATTCAGCCGATACTCCTCCGGTGCCATGGCATGTTGCGGATGCGAGAGCATGCCAGGTTGGAAGATGGCTGCAAGGTTCTGGGAGTTCATTCGGTTCTCTTCCGACTTGGCAGCAAAAACGGCCAAGAGATCCAGAATGTAGAGCAGGAGCTGTCGGTTCAGCGGCGGAAGCTCCGTGATGAGTTTCTGGTACTTGACGATGGCAGCCTGCTCATCGAAGTTCTCTACGAACTGGGGTCCTTCGGCATCACCGACCGCTTGCCTCGTAGCGCCTCGCAGCGGTTCCCGGAATTTCTCATACAGGTCCAACGGCACAACCGGTTCAGGCAAGTCGTTCAGGTATCGACGGAGGACGTTGGCCGCGTCGTGGACGGTGTAGTTGTCCCACACAAGGCCCTTTCCGTAGCGATCGGGGGAGTCGAAGATCTGCTTCAGTTCCTTGATGCGCTTCTCGGAGCCGCTGAGACGGAAAATACCCTCCACTGTTGTGGCTAGAATAGAGCATGAGCAGGCGAAAGGTTGCCCCGGGGTTGCGTGCACTTACCCTTTTCCTTCAGAAATACGCCGCACTTGGCAACGACAATCGGTACATAGCCATAGATGTAACTTTTTCCGTTCTCGTCGACAAGGGAGATCGCGACGTTGGCATAGGTGATGCTCTGGCGAAGAGGAACACCGAAAATACCGTGTGGTCGGTTGTCTGCTATAGAATGTTTAGCACCTGAAGTAGAGGCGGATGTCATAGCTGCGCGGGTCCGCTTGGCGCACTGGCGCACAGGCGTGGCGATGGACAGGGACAGCCTGTTGAGCACACAAGCCGGGCTGATGGTTGTGGACGCTGCCGCATCACTTGAAGCGCAGGCTTGGGGATGGAGAGGGTCGCTGGGCTCGACGACATGGGCGTCTTGCAATAGGAGGACATGGCTCAAAGGCGTGGCGGATGTGTCGATTGCCTCGTCGACATCTTCACTGAAGAGGGGTTGTGTTGGGGCGAAGTGTGCGATGCGAAAGTAGAAGGGGCTCTACCGTGTTGTTCCTGATGCTTCGAGGGCAACTTGAAGCCTTTCCACCACGATTTCAGGTCTCTCTTGTTCGGAGTCGAAGGCCCGGCGGGCGCGGCCGAGGTGCTCGTGGGCTGAAAAGCCTGGTTGGGGGGAGGAGCTGCGGACGTCATCGCAATGACGGGGCGCAGGTGGTCGGAGCTCAATTATCGTGGTGTAGCCAGCGCTCCTGATGGTGGTCGGGGGGGTACGAAGATGGACGACAAAGTGGTGTCAAGCGACGTGAGATGACGATGGTCGAGCGGCGGCGAAGAGAAGCGATGTAGAAAGCAGACCCAGTGTCGCCGGTGATCGTTCTTGGGTCAATCGGTCGGTCGGTTGCTTGGTCGCCTGGTGGTGTTTTGCACTGGGCTAGGTTGCTGGGAAGGTATTGGGTGTGAGCATGCGCTAGGAGAGGATGCGACGCGCAGCCGGTGATTGGACGTGGGGTTTCTTTTTGGCGCGCAAATGTTCCTTTGTCGAACGAAGCGCTCCGTTGGCTCTCTGGAATTTCCACCCTTTTCTTTTCTTCCCGAAAATCTACTGCGGAAGCGCTGCTGTCGGTGTCATGGGGATGCTCTGGTCAAGATGGGGGGGGGTATGGAAGACGGCGGGAGCGAACGACGAAAAAGAGCGCCGGTGTAGGTGAGATGACGACTCAGTGGTTTCTTGGGCAGCCTTGACCAAAGCCAGCGAGCGGCAAGCGACGATGATGCGGAGCTGGAAGAGGGTAGGGCGGAGGTCGGTAAGACACGAGCTGTGCGTTAGTGGGATTTTAACGACAGACAATAATGAAAGCGAGTGACGTTTCCGAACAATGGACGCGACGACGACACGGGTTGGATCTGGTAATCGAACGTCGTCGGGCGGCGAGGACGAGGAAGAAAGAAGGTAGATTTTGTCTGGTGGACAGAGTTCGGGTCGAGATGAGGTAGAAGGGGGCGAAAGCGAGGTATGTGCACTCGAGGCGAGGTACGCAGGTGGGAAGGTGAGCAACTTGAAGTAAGGTGAGGTAAGGGTAAAAGCTAGAGGCCGAAGCAATGTGGACGAAGAGGGGGAGATGCAGGAGCGGGTGCAGGTGCCAGTGCAAGTTGCAGAGGGGCTCCAAGGTCCAGGCCAGATCCAGGTCCAGGTCTAAGTCCAGGTCCAGGCCGGGCGTAAGTGTAATGTGTGTGTGCGCAAGTCGGGTAAGGTAAGGGAAGTGGTTGTGTAGGTAAGGTGAGCGTGCCAGGTAAGGCGAAGAAGATAGGCAAGGTGGTGTGCAGAGAGCAGACGGGTGTGTGTGTGTGTGTGTGTGTGTGTGCCGAGTGGGATGGGTTGTCGTCAGTGGTGATGAATCCAAACCATTTTTTTTTCTTTCGTTTGATTAAAAGCTCGCCCGGGTCGAAGTAGGCAGCACGTCTACCCCAGGATGGTTAGGGGGAGGTAGGGTATGCGAGCGAAAGAGGATGTGCAATACCAGGGACCGTCCAGTTTAAACAACGAGTGAAGCAATGTACCGGTGCGACGTCCACATGCGGAGAGCTGCTGCTGAGTTGTAGACGTAGGCAGGTATAGGATGTGGGAGCAGGGGGGCAAAGCAGAGTACCTCGAGCAGCGCAACAAGCATGGGACAAAACATTCAACACGGGCAGCGAGCAGTAATAGGCGTCAACAACAACACAGAGCCAGCCAGGCGGCGGCAACAGGCGCTGACAACCCGGGACGGGATGGATAACCCGGGACGAGGCAAGCAGGGTTATCGCCGGTCAGGTGGTCTGGTAGGGCAGCGGCGACGAGGGGTGAGGGAGGATTGTGAGGGGTGTCGAAGGGGGCCGATACCGACGGTATCCCCAAAGGACAAGGCCCAATGCCTACTAGTACGCCAATGTCAATGTCAGATGGGTCGGTGCGAGACTGCCGCAGTGAGTGCGGCTTGTGAGTGGGTGAGAACAGTCCAAGTGGTCGTCGGATAGGCACAACTGGCGATGGAGGGCAAGGCAGGGCATCATCGGCAGGGACGCTGGAAGAGAGCGAGAAACAGAGGGGGGAGCCAGGGGCCGCCGGGGGCCGTGGGAGGAAACAGGAGAGTGGGAGCGGGAGTGGAAACGGCCTGCCAGTGAAAGTACCGCAGGCAACACGGTAGGCTGGGTAGAGGCGCAAGTACCTCACCTTGCATGCCTCTCGAGGACCCGAGACAGGCCAGGTCAGGTCCCCCCCAGGGTGGAGAGAAAGACTCGTCGAGACCCAAAGCCTGCAGCGGACAAAGTGTGCTACTGCTGCGCAGTTACGTGGGACGTGGGACGTTGGAATGGGTGCTCAGTTGCTGGGGCGGAGGCCGCTTAGGAACCAGTGGCCGCTTCTGTCTGCTGTCACTGGCTGCTCGTCCCTGGTCGCTGGAGTCCTTGCGACGGTGCGGATGTTGGGCCTGGACGATCCCATCTCATTGCACTTGTTCACCGGAGACGCTGACACGCTGCAAGTGGATGATGGATGGCGGCGCGGTACTTGACGGCGGACGTGGGCGGAAGTACTGAGGTGCTGAGGTGCCGAGGTGCTGAGGTTGCGGGAGTCTTGTGTGTTGTCGACGTCCACTTTCGCATCCATTGTCGAGCACCTCCCCTCGGCCTGAGCCGAGCGGGTGATGAGTGACGATGAGTGACGATGAGTGAGTGGTGAGAGTGAGCGATTGACTTACCAACCGACCGGCTCTTGACCGCGTGCCGTGTGTCGCCCGGCGCCATGCTTCACACAACCTCAAGCTCACTCGCTCAGGTACCTTGCGGGTGAGCTTCCCTAGTGGGAGGTACCTGCGCATTTTGGCTTTGTGGGGCGTCGTCAGGAAGGATCAGATGGGATAAGGCCGGCCTGGGCCAAGCTGCCCTTGGCGGGTTCAGACTTCTGGGGGAGGCGAAGAGAAGAGAAGGAGCCGAGCGAGGAAAAGGAAGAAGGTCGAGGCAGGAAGGGGTGGCCCTGCCGCCGGAAGCTCCCAGCGAGATGAGACTGACGAGGTCCAGGTGGACCCTCTTGCATCTGCCCCCCGCTGAGGGTTTTCGTACGTCTCCAATCAATAGAACAATCAATCTTTCATTGAGCCTACAGTAGCGAGTCCAACCCAGGCCGCACAATGGGAAGCCAGGCAGGCGGTCACTGGTCACTGGCCACTGGCCACTGACCACCCGCTCCAGCGCCTCGATGGGACGCAGAGATTTCATACGAGGCCGGGCAAGGAACCGTGGGGTCAACGTGCCTATGGCAAGGGGAAATCGCTTGTCCACGAGTCCAGTGGATAAAGTGGCATCTCGGTGTCCATGCCTCCCATTCACCGACATCCACGCCGACGCCTCGGCTTCCATCTAGGTACTACGTAGGCTTGCGCGCTTTGCAATATCGACCAAGTGCCGGCATGCGGCATCCCCTATATCGTACATGACTTACAACGCTTTACAAAGATGCTTATGTTAGAGACGCGGATTTGACCGCACGCCGGCAAGGCCCCTCTTCCCCTCTTCAGCCCTTTCGGCCGTCGTCGAAAGCCTCACGCGAGTCAAGCCTTCTCCTGGCCGGTGCAGATACACGCTGCGTGCAGGCTGCGTACAGACAGGCGGGGCCCTCCTGGAAAGCTTACCTACGCACTGTGACCCTGGGCCGAAGTCGACCGCGGTGTACCGGTGCTGTCCTGCGCTGGTGCAGCTGATGGCTACAATGCTTCGTCCATGGTTGTTGCCCGCTGGAACGTGGACGTGGCGGCCCCCTTCTTTGGGAGCTAACCGGAGCTCGGGGCACTCAGACACGGACCCGAAGTGGAATTGCCCAATTTCGAAATCAGACAAACAACCCAGTGCTCCAGTTGGATAAACAAAACAAAACAAAACGCACGGAGAGGAACGGGGGGCAGAGAGAGTGAGAGAGAGACAGGAACACGGAGTGGGAACAAGGACAACAAACACGGATGCAAGGAGCAACGTCCCGTCATGGTCAGCGAAACCCATCGCAAGCCAAGAGCTCGGATCGGGCAAGTCCAATCTAAATTACACCCGTCCATCATCAATGCCTCGTGCGCTTCCTGGGGCCCGTTGTCGTGATCTAGAGATCTCGATTATCAGTGTGCTCATCTCCCGCCGAAGCCCCATCGACGTCCCAGCCGATACCGTCGCGGACGAGGACGACGAGGGGACTCGCCGTTTTTGTCGCGCATGCCAGGCAGGCAGACGTGGCAGACAATGCGCCGTCGAGGGACGGAAAGGTACCTGCATTGGCATCCGTTCGCCTCGTCCAATCCGACAGCAACTGACAGGCGCACCTCGGGCCACTCTTTCCTTCTCGACCATTTCCCATTCGCTTCCCCAATGACCGGCTGGGAAAAAGCAAGCGTGTCTTGACACGCGGCTGCCGGAGCATGATGACCCCAGACCGCGGTTTCGATTTCCATTGCCTTTCGAGTGTCAGCCGCAATCCCCCATCTGCATTGTCCGACACCGCTGCGTATCCCGTCCGTTCGATGCGCAACCTGCTTTGGGGCTGGTGGATCTCCTGTTGCCAGTCTTCGAGGACCTGCGCACACGCACACAATCCGGACACCGTGCCTTGATCAACTCTGCAAAATGCTGCCGCGACTACATCATCATGCCCTCAGCCGTCCCGTTCAGGAGAAGCCTGAACAAGAGCTCGTCGCGTCTTGACCTCGGGTCGCAGCCCGTTCCTTGGTCCAGACCCGAACCCCCGTCTCCGAAAGGGCAAAGGCCGCTGTCGATCGCCTCGCCAGCGCCGGACTAAGCCTCCCGCCGGATGGAACTGTACCGGTGCCGCCATACCTTGCAGCCAGAAGCTCGACCGACGACGTCGGGAACCGAAGCAGCGAGCGACTCTGACAGCAGACTCTGCGTCACATCCAACGTCTGCAGGGCACAGAGTACGACATGGCGCTCTCGTGGGGCGGAACGCCAGACTCTGTCTCTGTTTCTTATTCGACCTGACCTTCTCTTCGTGCGATGCAGAACAAAGAAGCCGAGCCAAGCACTAATGACAACCGTTCTTCCTGCCATCTGCCCCGGGCCCTCCGAGTTGATGCTGTCTCTCTCTCTCTCTCCCCCACGGCGCTCTCACTGCTTCGGCTCTGGGAGGCACAGTTCCTGCAGGCGGCCAACTCGTCAACCCGTGGCCAGACACCATGCCACTTCCCAGCTCCGGCTCGCAGCACTCACCTGCAGCCGACAGAATCTAGCCACCTGGCCCAGGACGCGCTCTTCCTGCCTTCTTTTACCGACACGGACACATCGGCCGAGACCACAGCCAGTTACAGGTTGTCCGACAGCTTCGGCGGCCAGTGTCTTGCAAAGAATACGATGAACCCAACAAGTTCTTCTTGAGCACTTCTCACCAGCCCAGGGGAGCTCTGAGTCACTAACGGCTAATTAGCCCTGTGTGCGCAGAAAAGCAACGCGACGCAACGCAACCTAATTTCACTCCAATCCCAACCTATCCGACCCAATGGCCTCCACAGGGCCCAGATGCTGGATCTTGCCGAACTTCCATCGGTCGTCCAACGACCAACCATTCATCTGTCCGTCTATGCCCATACCCATGCCCATCTCATCTTCAGGGACTGGCGGGTCGTGGTGGCCCCAAAGATACCCCATTGTTACTTACCGCCCGAAGACTTTTCCCAGCCTCGTTACGGTATTCCGCAGGTACATGTGACATCCACCTGTGCAATGTTCCACTCGAACGGCTCCCACCCCCACAGCTACCCAATGACGTCGTGCTCCTCCGGCTTCGACGACGATGCCACCGTCCCCGCCAAGTTTATGTCGACGGTCTGCAGTGCTTGAAAGAGCTTGCAGCCCCGACGCTCTTCCCGGCGTCTGTTTCCTCCCGCCTTTCCGCCGCAAATGTCGGCGTCTGCCGCCACCCACCATCACTGCGCAGCACCACGCCACACTCTACGTACCCATCATTGAGGACCCTTCGCGAATGCTGTCAATGGCCGGCTCCAACCAATGCCGGGTTCATCCCGTTTCCAAAATTAGCACCACATTCTCTTTCATCATGCAGGGACGCACAGCGCCCGTTCCTCCCAAGTCAGGATGTCGTGTTGCCTCACCCGAACTTGTCCAACGACGAGCGAGTGGGATTTGCGGAGAGAATCCGCCCCCTACACGGCTTTGGCATCACTCTTGTGGCTGCATCCGCACTCCTCGGGCTCTTGTGACAGGTCAACCGATTTTGGAGGTGACGCAGAGTCATGGAACTCCGTCATCTAACAAGGCACCCGCCTGGATTTGCCCAATGGCAAGAGCCGCACGTCTTCCGCACTTCTTATCGTCACATTTCTCGGGATGCCCACGTCTATCTCGTGGCCGAGAGACGATGGATCTACGCTCATCCATAAATCAACTGCAGGAGGTGAAACAGGCTAACCGTTGAAACGGAGGAATTGCCCTCGGAGGTGGTCGGCTTGTGCCTACAGGGCTGAGATGCAATGCCAACTTGTCGCCCATACGAGCCAACGCTGATGCACCATGACAACTTCGCCAACGGCGAACCCACACTTCAACCTGTTGTCAAAACCGGAAACGCGGGGTAGAAGCCAACGGAAGGGAGGGCATAGCCACGCTGTTCCTACATCATGCACACATGACTTTTTACGACAGTCCGCTGACTCTCTTGACATGCTACTTGTCCGCGTCGGCAAACTGTGGAGGCCCGGAGCCGTCGGGGGAAGCTATCAACTTGGCAGATTGAGAGCATGTGGGCGCACCATTTGGCGAATTTGCAGGCTTCTTTGGCGACGCCTTTTCCCCCTTGTGACGGCGACTTCGAGCTGGTTCTTGGGACATTCGCAGGTCCCTCTGTGTTGACCAGTTACGAGTGATCGGCGCCGGTGAGAAAAGGGGTCTTGCTTGTATGCGCTTGGAGACAACTGCGGGTCACTTTTCCATGCTCATTCATGTGACGATGAGGGGCAGGGAGACTTGAGACACTGCCGTCGCCTGATGACAGGTGATCACGAATGATTAGAAGAGGCGGCACTTTAGAGCAGTGTGCAGTGTGGTTATGGAGACCCTCTCATCCATGATATGTCCATGGGGAACAACCTCCCTGTGCTTTCCTTGCAACATTGTCACTATCCGTCTCCTCCCTACACGGAGATTGCCATTGGGTTCCTCTTGTCACATTACCTTACCTGTGTTCCGTCAATGATCCGTGTACCATTCGGGCCATGGGCTCAACGGGCGTCTGTCGTTTTGCTCGGTCATTAGGCGAGTATTTGCGCCCTTCCTGTCCTGGACATTCTTCTCATAGCGCGAGATTGGGACTTCGGTGTAAGGAGAGGTCGACGGGACCGACGAGGTGGATTCGCAATCTGGTCACGCTCGTCTATGTTGCTATTATATCTAGATGTCGGTGCGCGGACGATGCTGATGGTGGTATTTGACGGACTACGGGCCGAGGGCCGAGGTGCCTGGCTAATGTCCCAAGCCTCCAAGGGGCGGACAGATTTGTGTGTAGTACGGCAGTGGCAAATCCCCAGTGTAGGCACGCAAAAGACGGAATTGAAGAGAACAGGAAGCGGACTGCTATCCTCTTCAACTGCCTCGATTTCATCCTCCGTCTTTGTCTAGCTTTTTCGTGTTCTCCTGGAAGGTTCCTTCATGTCTAGCGTGAGTATACGTGTGCTCGCTTGTCTGAACTGACCATGCTTAGCTCTTTGCCTTGCTATCCCTCTCTCTCCCTCTGATGGAAGTGCCCATCACGGGATTCACGCAGTGACAGAGGTAGACAGTAATTTATTCGAGCCCAGACCATCATCGAGGAGACGGATGCTCTGCTGTGGTCAATGACACGAGCGTGACCCCTGGGAGACTCTCAAGCAGACCGAGCCCGGCAACCACAACGTAGCTCCCATCGCTCATGTTTCCCACAAATCAGTGGAACCAGAAATATTGCTCACATCCCTTCTCGACTACCGAGTTTGTACCGCCTGTCGTTTGGTAGCGATCATCCGTGACGTCGGTCGTGACGATGATACCGCCGTGGGATGAGACCCTTTGCTCTGAAGCAGGGCGAACTGATGGCTTGGGTATTCAGGTTAATTCGTGCTCCTAGGAGCAGCTTCACCGCTGGTACTAAAGTGGCATGTCGTGGCCCTCATTTCCCCGAGATACCACGAGTGGTTTTGCGGTTCTCGAAACATCCAAGACCAACTGCGACGACGCCTTGGACAAAGCAAGTGTAAACCTTGCTACAGGAGGTCATAAGATTATTTCCGTAGAAGGTCCTTCTCTCGACAGGATTCTTCTGGAGGCGCGGCTTCTTTCGACGGCGTTGAAGCTTGCCCTCGGACGGGGGAGGGGGTTGGGTACTGTCGATTGACTCTTTCGAGCACAGTCTCCCAAGTATGCAACCATGAAACCCCCGAGTGTTCTCGGAAGAAGAATGGAGAGAGAAGGCTAGAGGATCGAGCAAAGTCTTGTCCAGTTGATCTTTGCTATTCGGTGGAAGCCCGGTTACGAAATGCATGACTGCAATATACACTGCGACTCTGGCGAGGCAAGACCATAACGTTTGGCTCGGAGCAACCTGAAGCCTAGGGGTTATCTGACACGATTTTATATACAAGCAATCGAGCTGCCAGCATCTAGCTATGAGTTCACGATTCCCTGTTAAAGAGCTTCGGGGTTCTGGGCAGAGAACTTGAAGCCCAGCAGTATAAACGCCAGTCGAAGCGCGACAGCCCGAGCAGGACCACTTGAAAAATCGTGATTGAGAAGAGTTGAAAATAGCGTCTATGGCTTGACATATGACAAAATCCACGGTATCATCGATTGCCGACAAAAGCCTCTGCTTTGGATACGCTGCACAAGCAAGCATGGTTGACACCGACAAGATCTGGCAGGCGACACCGGAGCCTGCTGGAGACAACTTGCAGATGCAGACACTATACAAAGTCCCGAAGTCGTCCTGCATGTGATGAAGTCCTTGCGACCCCCCCGGAGACGCTATCACTTGATCCCCATCTGACTGCGAATCGGGTCGATTGCGGAGATGGTCCGTTAGGTAGGGAGCCAGGTTATTTGCATAAATTAAACGGAAAGAAACTAAACTCATTCAACCAGTTTCGGGCTTCCATTTCGCAAAGAAACAGACGTAGAAAAGAGAGAGACTGGGTGTCGAGGGTATGGTCAAAAGCTGAGAAGAGAGGTTGAAGAGCCTCGACGACGTCCTGAGCAGCTGCTAGGATCAGCGTCTTTAAGTGTGGCCCGAGCGTCGGCACTTGGAGGGGAGCTTCAGCCACGGTGGCTTGACTATGCGACGACATCATCAGCTTCAGACACATGTTCACCCAACATCTTTCTCGGGCCCCCGACGAGAAATACCCTCCGCAGCGCCCAAAGACGAAAATTACGACAAACAAACCCGACCAGAATGGCTCGCTTATCGACCTCTTCACCATACACGCTCAGCCCCTCCTCTGAGAAGGGCGCAGCCGAACTCAACCAACTTCTCCGTCGACTCGACCAAACTATCCTCCATGCCGATCAGGACCACGAGCGCAGGTTGCGGGCCAGCGAATTCGAGCGGGCAAGGCTGAACTCAGTATGCTTTCGAAACGCTGTCGAATCAACCAAACGGACTGGCTAACTTCGGACTTACTTCCAGAACCTCGACTATGCGCGGAGTCTTCTTACCAGAGTCGAGCAGGAGGCGATGCACGTTAAGCTCCTTTCCCGGAGGCAAGACATGCAAGCCGACTTGAACCGGAAGCGCGAGCTTTTGGAACGCCTAATGGATAGAATGCACGACCTGGAACAGGTGCGCAGTCAAGCCCCTATGGCAGGCTCTCGGCAGGAGGGGATCACGGCTAATGCTCGCGCAACAGTTACACGAGGAGGAGGACGACAACAGCTCAGACGGCGAGGACATCCTGGCCGATATTATCCCCACGCCGAGCGAAAGCATGGACTCGCGCTCGACAGATATACCAACGGAAGACACAGGCGACCAAGACGACGACGACGAACCCGAGATACCAGACCTCCCTCCGCCAGTGTCGGCGCTGCCAACGGACCCATCACAGCCCTCCCCAGCGCCAGCGGCTTCGGAAGCGAAACAATACTCGTCTCATAAAACGCCACAAACAACCACCGAATCTGGCACGACAACAACCCAGACCCTCCGGTCCCGCGGTCCCGCACGCCCCGGCTCACCCTCGGCAACGACGACGGCGACGGCGCGCGCAGCGCTCTTCGCCTCCCGCCGCTCCAACACCAGCAAGTCCACAGCGTCGGCCCCGGCCTCATCAACGGCGACGGCGGAAGCGATCCTGGACCACCAGCGTGCGGAGCAGGATGCACTGTCTGAGTCGATCCTGAAGATGGCCAGTGCGCTCAAGGCCAGCTCGCAGAAGTTCTCCGACACCCTCGAGCAGGACAAGAACGTGGTGTCGCGCGCGGCTGACGGGATGGACAAGACGGAAAGGTCGATGGACGCGGCGAGCCGGAGAATGGGCACGTTGAGGAAGATGACGGAGGGCAAGGGGTGGTGGGGCCGGATGATACTTTATGCATGGGTATACGGGCTCATGGTGGCGTTGATTCTGATGGTGTTTGTGATGCCCAAGTTGAGGTTTTAAGCTGACGAGGGGTTCGCCTTGTCTCGACATAAGCAGGGGGGTCGTGTGCATAATCAATCACTCCTCCGGCGTCGGGCAGGGAGTTGGCTACGGTTTTGTATCGGGTATGGCATAAGCGGCGACACGAAATGCAAAACAGTACTGGGCCAGGCACATGATCCTCTCGTTCGTTAATTGATGTACGGTCTACGCCCCTCCAAACGCCAAAGCATTGCCGTCCCCGTCACTAACCACGCCAGACCACACGCCAGGCAAAAACCGTTGCCGCAAACCCCTGAGCCAGAACCAAGCCAGCCGGTCTAGTTCCTACGGATGACGGCACCGCGGTCGATGTCGGTGTTTTAGTGTAAGAAGTCGATAGAGGCCGAGAGGAACCAGCCGACATGGAAAAGGCCGCCGAAGCGACTCCTGAAGTTGCAGACGGGGTGCCACAAGGCGTGGCAGACGAGGCCATGGAGCCCGTCCTCGTTGTCGTCGTTGAAGGCGGGTCCGGTCCAAAAAAGGGCCATGTCTCGGTAGCCAGCGTCACGACGGACCTCGTCCTGAATTCGGTCCCGAGGCAGGCCAGGCCGCTTCTCTGGACCCCCCTCGCGCCTTGTAGCAGAGTTCCGCATACAGGGAAGTTTGTGCCACTACTCGATATGTCAGCACCCATGCTTCTGGCCATCTACTCGGCTCGCTCTCGTATGAAGAAGGGGGAGGCAGGAGACGAGAGGAAACCCACCAGCACATGCTCTTCGAGTGCGGGTCAGTGGTTGCCATGCAGAGAGGGGCGGTCGGCTCCAGACAGCTGGTGTATCACCCTCCACAGAGCCACCTCCCCGTGTTCGTGCAGGCAAAGGCACTCGACCCGGCACCGGTGCACGTCACCGTCGCGAGCGCTACGCGCATCACGCCACCAGCTTACACGCCTTCTTTCACGAGCGGCCTTGGCTTAGCTAGAGCGGATAACGGAGGGAGAAGGAAGGTCGAAAACCAACCTCCGTCGGTGCTGAAATATCCGCAGGTTTCGTCTTCCTGGCCCCGGACATCGGTATCGGCGTCCGAGTCCCAGGTCTCGGGACTCGAAGTCGGCTTTGGGTTAGGCCCTTTCACGTTTTGCTTGGGGCGCTCAGCTAAGAGGTCCGTCGGCACCGGTAGCCCGATGCCGATGGGGTTCACTTGTGCTGCCGCTGTCGTCGACGATAGGGAGAACCCCTCCGATGGCGAGCAGGGCCGGGTGAATGTGCATCCTGAAGATATGAAGCCGTGTTGCGGCGGCGGCACTTGAGGTTCGCGGGTTTACGAGAGATAGTAGATACATGAGAAAGTTTCAAGACAAACCAGAAGTCAAGCGGGTGGCGTTGAAGAAGAGTGTTATAGGTCGTGAGTACTTTACGTATCGTCTCAGGTGGCTTCGGTATCGGTCGATTTGCTTGGATGAAGCAAACATGCTAGGCTATCGCACAAATGGGATCCTTGTTTGGATTGCCGATGATGAGCCTTTGCTTGCCAACTCTCTTGGCCAGCGGTTGACTCTAAATCACCACAACGCTGTGTTACAAAAATGCTCTCCAAGAAGGGTTTGCCGTCTCGGCCGCTGCCTGGCTCCTTTGTTCTTCTTTCTCTTCGTTACATGTCGCAGAAGAGACGTAGCCCCAGAATACAACGCTTTTATGATGAGCTGTGCTCATGCAAGACTAGTCTGCCTCAAATACGTAAAACGACAGCGGAAAGGCATTGTCGATGATCATGATCATGAGATGGCTCATCTGATGAGAGGTCGTCAGCGGGTGCCAGCGTGGGGAAGCCACAATCGGCCTAGGAAGGCCTCCTAACAAGAGCTACTTGTGCGTAGTTTTGACAGCCTAACGTAGGCGAGGACGAAGTGTTCGTGGGCGGAAAGTGTCTTGGTGTCAATCAATCTGCCACCTGTTACATTCGAACGTCTGCCTCGAACTACCACAGCAGACTGTCACACCGAGCCACTGTTGCCAGAAAGGAAGGGCCCTTAATTTTGGCGTGAGAAAGACTTTGAGCCCTTCTCTGGATCAAGCTCTTGAGTCACAGTTCGTCTCAGTTGCTCGGTGTTCACCTAACAAAACCTGCCGTGTCCCAATGGTATCAAGCTAAGCCTAATCTACAAAAGTAAAATAAGATAAAATAAAGTATTTTCAAAACATGACAATAGCTGAGCTAATCAGTCCAACTCTGCAGGCTTCATCGGACTTCCTACTGCATCGTTCGCCGGGACTTGGTGAATCTCACGAGACGTTGACGCCGGGGACAAGGCCTCGTAACTGCAATGCTCTTCGGCTCCCTCTTTCGGGGGAACACACGGCTGGTCACCGGGGAGCTCGTGGCTTGGTGACGGTGACAGATGGCCGTCTGAACCGCGATTCAATGCCGACGCCCGCCTTCGCCGCACGACCAGCCAGACCGCGACACAGCTGGCGATGGCTAGGATAGCTAGACCACCCAATACGCCGCCGACTATCGCGCCGGTATGCGGGTGTGTGGAGTCGTTGCTGTTCGTGCTTTTTCCCGTCGCTGTTGCCGGTGTAGCCGCTGAAGTGGCTGGCAAGGTCGGAGTTGATGGGCTCGGGGTGTCAGAGGGCATCGAAGAGATCGGCACCGCGGAGGTAGCGACCGTGGTTGACGCTCCCGAGAACTGGTCCGTCGCCGTTTTGAGAGAGACTATGAGGTCCCAGACTATATCGGCTTCGCGGCATCCGAGGAGCATCTTCTCGCCCAGGGCACCATCGTCCCTGATAAAAGTCTGGCATTCCCCGTTCAGGTTTCTGGTCTTATGACTGGATGATACAAGTCCCGTCAGTTACCGAGACTCTCTCAACCTCCTTTTTAGGTTTCTGGAATCTCCTCACGCAATCAAACATACCAGCAGAGCGTCTGCTCGCCTGGTCTGGCAGAGGAGGCGCACACGGGCTCTTTGCCGTTGAAGCATGTCGTATGCGGCCTTGCGCCGCAGCCAAGATAGCTCCCCGAGGCGGCGCATGATGAGGCTATATCGTCACAAATGCGGGTTCTCGTCATACCTGTCCGGCAAGAGAATCACATCAGTTTCCGTCGATTTCTAACTCATCCTGGATATGGCGATGTAAACTCACTCAGACTATCTTTTGATAGCATGAAGAACCCGCAGGTATTTGAACCGAGAGTTTCGACTTGAAGCAAGCTCACGTCCCTCTCCGCAACGACCATCGGTTTCGGCGTTATTAACGGACTCGATGGCGATACCGTTGATGTTAGTACTGTGAGCACCTCAGCGATGACTCTGGCGTTGACTGCGACATTAAAGGGCTGGTCTCCGCCGTCGCGATGCTTGTCGCCAAGTACAAGCTGGGCCTTCGACAGGCTGCCCGCAACACCAAGAAGCAGGACCGAGAGGGGCTTCATCGTGAAGCCGGGCTACGTAAAGGAAAGCGGGATAATAGCTGAGCGGTCGTGACGACGGGGAAACGGATGGAAGATGTGACGAGAGAAGGAGACTGGGGCGAGGTCTGGCAGAGGGTACCGCAAGGAGTTTTATTAGCAGCTTTGACCAATATCTTTGTCTACAGCCGTTGAATTGGTGGCCAAGAAGGACCACCACCAGCAATTGAGGGCTTGTTGTTTGTCCGCAACGCGTATGCACTCGATCCAACTTGCTCATTTCCCCCGGCGTTGGGTGAGAACAAACGCATCCCACAGTTGTTTGCCCCGGGGGTCGAGTCCTCGGCATTCCCCTCATGCCAAACATTTTATTTCACCAGCACTCGATCTCTTTTTTCATTCTTGACAGTTGGGAAGCCGGTTGGGTCAAGGTCTTCACAGACAAGTACTATTTAGGCGAGCCTGTACGTCCGAGCAACCCCCTTGCGTCTTCACGGGTTGGCCAGACGCTTTCTCGTCCCTGAACCAATCTCCCACGTCCTGTAAAGGCCTTTGCTAGCACCTCTCTGGGTTTATCTATCAGGGGCTTAACATCTTATGATGCACGCGCATTGGGCCGCCGACAGAAAATGAACCCAATAGAGACCAAACTCGGCCCGTGAGTTCAGCGATTGTGAGGGGGGCTTTGGCGTGGTTTAGGTCCCTCACCATGATCGTCACTCTACTGGCGCATAAGGCGGATATCTGGAGACTTAGGCAAGTAGTTGGATTAGTGAATGCGACGAAGTCACTCTGCACTAAATCAAGAAATGACTTGAAGGAAACAAACTTACGCTCGAACATGATCGTGATGTGCGTCTCTGCTGTTTCTTGGAGGGCATGAACACCTTTTACCTGAAATCCGAGCCCTGGTCCATGTGTACTATTATGGACGATACCCTGGCATAAGCGTTAGAGAGACACTCTCGAAACCAGAAGATCGATCGACTTTTGAAAATGTTCAATATGTCTGAGGGCGGCAGCATGGTGGTATTCTGCAGGGAAGTAGGTTAGATTGAGAAAAAGAATGGATAAGGCTTACCGGTCTCCGTCTTGTTTGGATATCTTGGTATGCATTTTTGCAGTTTTGTTTTCTTCAGAGAGTTGGCCGAGGCTATTCAGGAGCGCATATCACGTCGTTCTGCCGGCAGGGCAATCCAGTCAAGGCTCTTAGATATTTTGCTGGAAAAGAGACAAACGATACGGATTGGAAACCGCCATTTGTTGATTCTCAAGGCTCTATGTTCCTTTTGCTCGACGATTCTTTTCCAGACACGTTCATGGGCTCAACAATGAATTTTTCCCAGGAGCACGGGTGAAATCAAATGAATGTCTGAGGCGTCTCCCTGGTCCATTTGTGTTGGTATGTTGTGTCTACATAGCCTCTTGATACCTGTCGCATGTCCGTAGGCTTTGAGACTTTGAATGGGCAATATGATTCGCTTTACTCTGACAGAAGACTGTACCCTTGAAATTACTAACAGCATCGGCTGGCTGTTTCCTTCTATTGACGTAACATCAACGTGGAGGCCACTCTGTACCAAACAAATCCCTTTGGGAAACCCGAATCCTAAAGGCCCCATCATCTCCAGGTATATCCAAACCGCTTCAACCCTGCAAATACAACCGTCCCTCCCACGGCCTCAGCACCCTCTTCTGCCCCTCCGCCGCGACCCTCTCCTTGACGTCGTCGTAGTTGCCAACACGGATCTTCAACCCCTCGCCCGGGATCCGCACCTCCTGCTCCTCGCTCGTAAAGTTGAACGCCACGACGGCACTCCTTCCGCCGCGCGTCTTCTTGTACACAAAAGTCTGCTCATTCTCCTCGTCAAAGAGCTCAAACGCGCCGTGCGTCAACAGCTCGCCCTCTTCCTTACGCAACCGCAGCATCTCGCGCCAGAAGTTCAGCACCGAGCCGGGCTCCGCCTCCTGTTTCGCGACGTTGATGTCGGCGTACTCGTCGTGGACGCGCATCCATGCGCCGTCCTTGTTGTCAGTGAAGCCGGCGAACGCCGAGGCGTCCCACTGCATCGGAATACGTGCGTTGTCGCGGCCGAGCAGGTTGATGCTGTCCATGACGCGGTCGAGCACCTCGCCCTCGCCGTGCTCCCTCTTAACGTCGTCGTAGAAATTGAGCGCCTCGATGTCCTTGTAGTCCTCGATACCCCAGCTCCGCGACACGTTGGTCATGCCGATCTCCTGGCCCTGGTACACGAAGAGGGTGCCCGTCTGGGAGCACATCATCAGCGCGAGCATCTTGGCCGACGTCTCGCGCCACCGCGGGCTGTCGCTGCCGTACCGTGACACCGAGCGGCCCTGGTCGTGGTTTTCGCAAAAGGCCGTCGTCCACCCGTCGGTGCCCTCAATGAACTGCTGCCACTTGGCGACGATGCGCTTGAGCTCGGGGAGCTTCCACTCGCGTGCCTGGTACTTGTAGCCGATGCCCTGGCCGAGATCGACGATGTCGAACTGGAAGACCATGTCGAGCTGGCGGTCGGCGGCGCTGATGTACTTGAGGACGTGCTGCGGGTCCGGGGTGTGGGGCAGCTCGCCAACGGTGACGGTGTCGTAGTGGTTGAGCACCTTTGCGTTCATCTCGCGCAGGAACTCGTGTATCCTCGGGCCGTTGCAGTAGATCATGTAGGCGGGCTGCTCGTAGGTGCTCTTGTTCATGATGGGGGCGTCCTTGAACTCGACGCCCTTGCTGTACATGTTGACCGTGTCGATGCGGAAGCCGTCGACGCCCTTGTCGAGCCAGAAGCGCATGGCATTGTCATAGATGGCCTCGCGTGTCTCCTCGTTCTCCCAGTTGAGGTCGGGCTGCTCCTTGGCGAACAGGTGAAGGTAGTACTCGCCCGTAGCCTCGTCCCACTCCCAAGTGCTACCACTGAAGTGGCTCCGCCAGTTCGTGGGAGGCAGACGGGTGCCGTCCTCGGCGTAACGGGGGGGCTTCCAGATGTACCAGTTCCGCTTGGGGTTCTCTTTCGAGGACCTCGATTCTTGGAACCACTTGTGCTGGTCCGACGTGTGGTTGACCACCAGGTCCAGGATGAGCTTCATCCCGCGCTTATGGCACTCCTCGATGAGGACCTCCATATCGCGAACGGTGCCGTACGGGCGGTGGACATCCTGGTAGTCGGAAATATCGTATCCCATGTCGACTTGCGGACTGGCGTACATGGGCGACACCCACACGATATCCACGCCCAGGTCCTTGAGGTAGTCGACTTTGCTGATGATTCCCGGGACGTCGCCCAGGCCGTCGCCATTGGCGTCTTTGAAGCTGGCGGGGTAGATCTGGTAGATGACGGCGTCTTTCCACCAGGCCCTGCTGGCGTTGCTAAGAGTTATCGAACCCATCGTGGAAGACACGTAGTCTGATACTGTCGTGGCCAATCTGATAGGGAAGAGAAAAAAAGGGGGTAATGACAAGACCACAGGAGGAAAAGAGAAGAAACAGCAAGCTCGGGTATGGCAGCTCAACGATGACTTGGGTTGGGGTAAACAGAAAGCTCTGTCATGAAAGCTTCCTCGGTCTTTATATAAACGTCCCAATGGCCACAAAATAGCACAAGCCCAAAGCTCCAGCTCTCTTCTTCCCCGCCCTCCAGATCATGGGGGAGAGAGGCGGGCAGAGAGCACCTACGGCGGGACACGAAACGTCGTGCGTGTGTGGATCACGGTGCGGAAGATCGTCCATTCGATCGCAGGCCGGTGCATGCAGGCGCCGCATGCGGTCATTGCAGTTGTGAGTCTGCGGACTGCCCGCCGCGGGGGGTGGGACGGACTGAATGGGGATTATGGCGTTGGGATGGAGGGGCAGGCGTGGATGATACGGGTCGCTGCGAGCCACCTGAGCTTGCGCGCGCAGGGCCGGCCAATGGATAGGGCCTGTTGGAAGCTCAATTCTCGCTGGAAAGCGTGGGAAAATACAGTGAGCCAATGACCCCGGACTGGTATGGGCAGGGTTGGGTTGGAGGGGGAAAAGGCAAGCCCAGCGCACCAGAGGCGTGGGTTGACGGCGCATTGGTGCGGGCAAACTCTCGCTAAATTGCAGATCTGGGCGCAACCTCTTTCCGAGTCTCTTGTCACTGTGTCTCTGGTACTTCTGGACTGGGTGTGTGTGCGCCCCAGTGTCCACGTTTAAACGGGACTTGCATCCGATACACTGATACTCCGACATGGCCAAAGTCCATGCCACATATGGCGAACCTTGGACCGAGAATAAGTGCTTAGCATTGCCACACTGAGCCAGTTGCGTGGGTGCCATCAATAGTGCCCTTCCTTTGATGCCGAGACCGTGTCTATTGCTTTTGAGGGACGACCACGTTACCCGTTCGTCCATGACTCTGGGCTCTCCAGACTCTTCGGGGTCACATCGCAGGGAACACGTTTTCCGTCGCCCGTCTGATCTGCAACTTGCGGAGTTTCTCCGACGACATGCGTCGAGTGCAGCGTGGCCAATGGCCATCTATCGCTCTGCCGCTGGTCTTCCGGTTATTGCGACGAGCATTGTCTCGACGCCACCGTGGGGGAGGGATTCACTTGCTCGTTCGGGTAACGGTCCGGGAAGAAGAGTGCCACGATATCCATACCACGGTAATACTTGTCGCTTAAACTATGTCCGACCTTCAAGGGTCCCGAGGGGTTCGCGTTGGAAAGTGGGCAAGCATTTGCTCGTCCTCGTCGTTCACCGGCGCTGGCATCCCAGAGATCCGGAGCGAGCGCGGGGTCGGTCGCTGAAATTTGGGTTCAACTCCGGGAGCCCGTCCCCCCTACACGGCGTACATACTTGGTGCCGATGTCGTAGTCAGCTTTCAGACCCGTCAAGTACTCTTAGCGCCAAAGACTCGAGCCATCCTCGGTTTCGAAGAAGGTCCTGCCGAGCTGTGCCTATGTCCAAACACTGCCCCGATCGATGCTGCGACTCGACTCACTCAAACCATCCCGCTTTGCCTCGAGGTCATCATGCCATTTTTTGTAATGCCTATCCTATCATACTAATACTACAACCGCCAAAATAGACGCAGACGCTTTTTTTTTTTGGTTTGTGAAAGATCCCGGTTCCCAGGTGAATATACTGGCGATCCCATCATGTCGCCTCCCATTGACCGAGCTCCTTCTCTATGCCACTTCGGCACTTCACTCTTCGTCATCATCGTCAGCGTCTGCCATGCTGGTGTCTGCTGCCGGTCGCGCTTTGTCGTCCTCGTCAGCAGAGTCTGCACCAGCGCCGTTCTTGGCGGGGGCTTCGTCGTCATCTTCCTCCTCGTCACTTTCAATGACTCTGCCCCGTCTGGAACGTGAGCTTTGCTGTCGCCGACTAACACCAGTATCTTCGTCCTCGTCCTCGTCATCACCCCTTCCGTTGTCGACCTCCATCTTGTCATCGACATCTCCTTGCTTCTCTTCCGCATCCGACAGAGGAGAGCTGGCCTTCTCGAGGGCTCTCTCGGCACGGTCAAGAGGGTCCTCGTCCTCGTCCTCGTCCTCGTCGCTGTCCACGATGATCTCGGCAGACTTGTACTTGCTGTTGGTTGTCGACTCCTTCTTTGTAAGACGGCGCTTCTTCTTCGTTGGCCGCTCCTCGGCCGAATCGTCGGCATCCGTATCGGCCTTCTTCTTGCGTGAACCTTTCTTCGGACGGCTCTCGCCGTCGCCCCTGGGTGCCGACTTCTTCTTCCGCTTGACCTTGTCACCAGTCTCGCTGTCGGTCGTCATCTCGGCCTCTTGCCGGGCCTTGTCCTCCTCTGCACGACGCTCGGCAATCTCTCTATCCCTAGCCGCGATTTCCTCTCTCTCCTTCCGGATCTTCTCTTGCCTCTCGCGCTCCTTCTCGAGAGCCTTCTGTCGCTCCTCCTCGCGCTTCCGAAGCTCGGCTTGACGCTGTTCCAGGGCAGCTTGTAGTTTCTCCTTATTCTTCTCCTCGTACTCCTTCTGGCTGGCAATAGCTCTTTCGAGTTGTTTGCGTTGGGTGTTGCGAGCCATGTTGGCACGCTGCTCAACATCGTGCTTGGGGTAGGGGGTCTGAGGATGGCTTGCAATCTCATCCAAAGCAGATATGGCTGATTCCAGCCCGGTAGCCGCTTCTTGAAGTTGTGCCAACGTCCGCTGGTTCTCATTCAGCCCATAAACGGTTGTTGCCATCTGAATCTGGACAAAGGCCACATTGAACTTGTAATGCACCTGCTCTGGGGCAGCTTCGAGAGCCTTGAAGGGTGGGAATCAGTATGTGCCGTCGAGTCTAAGCAGAGATGATGACTTACCTTCTGAGCGTACTTGAGCGCTTCGTGGTAGGCGTCCAAGAGCTTCTCAGAACGACCCTTGTTGAGCCAAGTGCGGCCCAAACAGGCGAGAATGACAGGGTCCGTAGCCTTGCCCTCCTTCGACAGAGCAACCTCGTAGTTCTCGATGGCCTTGGAATACTGCCTCAGCTCGGCGTAAATGTGACCTAGGTTGACGTAGACATGGGCATCCTTGATGGTGTCCCGAATCTTGACAAAGATGCCGAGAGCCGTCTTGTAATCCTTCTTGTCTTCGACCAAAGCAATGGCGATACCCTGGGCTGCGTACGCGTTCTTGGGGTCTAGGGAAAGGGCCTTCTCGAAGAACTCGACTGCCTTACTGTACGTGGCGCTTCTTTTGGCCTTGTCACCGTCATTCTCGCGCCGCATTTCTCGAGCTTGAATCAGATACAGATTGCCCATGCCAACCAGAGCGTACCGGTCATGCTTGTCGTAATTCTGCAGCGTGTGCTTATAGTGACGAAACTCGTGGTCCTCGTTGATGTTCTGCGGCCGCTTTCGAGAATGGACCTTACCCATGTACCAGCCATATAGCGCGCGAACCTCGAGGTCCTGAGGGTTCTCCTGGTACAGCTTCGAGACGGCGTCAGGCCCCTCCTTGTTAGGATTCTTGCGAAGTTTGATGTACGCAAGTCGTGTCCGGGCATCGGTGTAGTCATCATGACGTTTCAACAGACCTTCGTAAACCTCGATTGATTTGTCGTACAGGCCTTGGGACTCATAGCTCCGGCCCAGGTTGAAGCTGATAGTGGTAACCAGAGCATCCGTGTCAATCTCCTGATCCTTCTCGCCAATCTTCATGCACGCACCCAAGGCAGCCTCGAACATTTCGCTGGCCTGTTCATGCTTTTCCGACTGGGAGTAAAAGCAACCAATGTTGTTGAGGAGCTGTGGAGGCAGGAACTTGCGAAGAGCTGCACGTTTCTCGGTTTCGTCGGTGATCTCTGTTGGGTAGTCGTCCTCGGGAATCTGTTCAAGCTCCAGCTGTTCGACCTGAAGAAGGCACTGCTGGGCTCTCTCGGGAAACTCGTGTTCGTATAAACGAGCCAGGTTCAGCAGCACCGCGGCGTCAGGAGACATGCCCTTCTTGCTATCCTTCCAGGCACCGCGAACACCCTCGAGAAGCGAAATCGCCTTCTTCATCTCAGCAGACTTGTCCTCCTTGCCATCCGCCTCCTCATTTGCGAAGACTTCCTCTGCGTACAAAGTGCCAAGCAAGATCATGGCTTCGTGGTTCTTGGATTGTTGAATCATCTTTTCCAAACGCAACTTTGCTTCGCCAAGGTCGCCGCGGAGTACTGCCAGCTGGGCAGCACCAAACTTTGCCGGCAAATAACCGCGCTCGGCACCACCACGCGCATCATCGGCTCTGCGATAGAAATCGCTGGCACGGTCAGGGTCGCCCGTGTAGTGTTCTTTTCTTGCCAGGAGATACCAACCATCGCTGGCAATCGCATTGACATCGGTGTATTGAATTGCCTTGTGCGCGAGTGAGTCGACCGTGCTGAGCTGTTTGCGCGACAAGAAGTAACCTGCAAACGTTGCGCACGTAAGAGGCATGTTCTTGTCGAGTTTAAAAGACTTCTGGGTATATTCGGTCATTGCTTTCTTATAAAGGCGAAGGAAGTCGGGGCTGTTCGTAGGAATGTGGCCGCTGGCATCAAGGTAGTAAAGACCGAGGAGAATGTTTCCAACCTTGTGATCGGGGTTTATCTCGAGACAACGCTCCCAAGCAAGCTTAGCATCGTCCTTGAAGCCAAGCTGCCAGAAGCAGCAACCGATGCCTATTCTCGGGTCGGGGTCGACGAAGTCAGGCATCTTCTGAAGCACTTCCTGATAGCAAGCCAGGGACTCCGGGTATTTTCCGAGTGAGAAGAAGGTCCTTGCCTTACCCATAACAGCCAGCATGTTCTTGCCCTGGGATACTCGAATCGCGTCTTCGAAGGCTTTAAGCGCCGATCGCAAGAGGTCAGCCTTTTCGGAGTCCACCTGACCGTGGCCCGTTGCCTTGGGTGTCTGCAGGGACGCTCTAAGAAGTTGAAGAACTCCACGAGCCAGAAACAGAGGGGGGAACGCCGGGTTGATGCGCGACGCATCGTTCAGGGTTGAGGTTGCCAGTTGCAGGTAGTATTCCTTCGTCTTGGCTTCGGAGGCCAATTCGCCATCGGGAGGCACTCTTGGGGCTTCGCGACTCTTCCACAGATACATCCAGCAAAGGCATCCGATCATGCTCAGCTTCTCCCTGGGGTTGTTGTCGCGCATCGCGTTCCCACCTCGTACCAACATTTCGATGGCATGGTCGATCTTCTTTTGCTTGGCGTAGGCCAATGCGACTGTCATCCAGTAGGTGCGGGCGGCACGTTCGTTTTCGAAAAGGGTGCAAAGCTCGGTGGGGTCGTCAAAGAGCTCGAGGAGGTCGATTTCGACAGCTTCGTCTTCCGCTTCACCCTGAACCGGGACGTCGATGGCGGCTGGGATGTCAGAGAACCGCTTGCTGACGGGCGCGCTTGCTGCGCCATTGGTGCCATTCATCGCGCCGTTGCGGAGGGCTGACATTTTGGAGGATGGGGAGGCTATGACATGCCTCGGATGGAACTGGCGATGGGGTGATTTGAAAGTGAAGCAATCTAGAAATTTGGGGGAGCTGGGATGAGGCTGAGGAAAGAGATCAATCAGTCGCGTATGTTGGCCTTGCACCAGTGGATCCCCAGAAAGACGCTAGTGGAGTCCTCCTGCAGCTGCTCACTAGGAGGTCTCAACGAACGTAGCATTTGATTGGACAGTCATTCCAAAAGTACTCAGTACAACGCAATGGCAGCAAGTGATGGACAATACGAAGTCTCGCATACATTGAGCTCACTTACACGCTTGTTTCCTCTCTCCTTCAATATTTTCAGTGCTCTTGTCACGATTCGATTCAAGTCGAAAGAAAGGAGGGGGATTCTTCAGTGGCCTGTTCATCACTCGGTATATAACAGGAGAATATCCCCTTATCTTCAACTGTCACTGCTGCGTTCATATGTTGATTGTAGAATACAAGCATATAATCAGACATGGTTGTTCACTTATACAAGCCAGTAAAAGAAGGAAGAACGGGCTTTCAGGCGGAGAATTAAGTACGCAAATAAAATGAACTATTTTAAATGCTACAGGTATATAACTTTATTGCATAAGGTAGTCCATATGAAGGAAGGAGTGAGCAAGTACATGAAATCAGCAGGTGCAGTGTGCCTTCACCTCAGCAGCCAACCAAACCACTTCCAATCTCGTCCTCTTCTCACCACCCTTCCCACTCGCACCCTTATCACTCACCCGAAGTGACGAGTTTTCCATTCAAAAGAAATGTTTTCTCACTCTGAGCTTCTTCTCTCTTTTTGAAGATAAAATCTCAATTCGGGCACTCGTCTATTTCACCACCCAGAGGCCTTCGTGCCACCGCGTCATCATGCCGGCCATCTCAACAGCCCCAACCAGACATCACAACGACCTGGAACATCTACTGGTTCTAGTTGACCATGAAACTCAATTGATTGGTCGACAGGTTGAAGAGCCAAGCGGGCCGTTGCCCCCGGTGTCACCAACCTCTGAAGCCCAATGTTCCGGATGGGGATGTCTTACTGAAGCGCAACAAGCTGGAATCATCGTGACGATCGTGGTGGTTTTTGTTGTGCTAGTGCTTGCACTGTTGTTCTTCATACGATCTAATAAGAAGAAGAAGGATTGGGTTGACGGAGACTTTGTCCTCGTTCGTCAGAGCCGCCGCCCCAGAGACACGAGTCTAGCGACCTCTACCAACTTTCAGCGCTCACGATTCTTCTTCAGATATGAAGGCGTTGCAGGCACACAACAGCCAACTCGGCTCATGGTCACATACCCGACGATTCTTCATATTCCGCCACCGCCGCCTCCGCCAGTCCCGGTACCCTTGCCGATGCCTATGCCTATACCGATATCATTTCCTCAGCCACAACCGATTTATCCAGTACTTTACCAACCCTACTACCACAATCCGATACCGGATCAGGGGCAGCCTGTGGTGCCGTTGTTTCCAATCCCTACTACAATTCAACAACCACCACAGCCTTCTAAGGCCCGGCAGTCCCAGCAAGCCCGACAGCCCTCTCCTCGGCTATGGACAGCGGGCCATAGCCATCAGAATACGCAACAACCGCCTCGAAGAAGAACATCACTTGCGCGCAAACTGTTTGACATCTTCAACCTTCCTGCTGGCAGAGCGTCGACAATCGCTAGCTCTGAATCTGGCTCAAGTTGCGCGCCAACTATCAGAAACAGTCGTCATTCGCGTGCCTCTGCAACCACCATCAGCACACTGGCATCTTCCGAAACGAGACGGGGAGAAGACGTGCCCATAGAAATATCGCAGACAAGTCTCGATGATACATCTCCTACGGTGGCAACCGTCTATGGGAATGATTATGCCGCACCCACTAACCAGAGAGATATGTCTCCTACACGTCAGAAGGCGAGACCAGATCTGTCAACTCAGGGGGGTCGACGGACAACAGGACTCCCAGCATGGTACAGGAGATGATCCGTCCAAGCAGGTCGATTCCTGAGGGACAGAACAACAGCGAGCGTATTATCGAGCAAGAAGGCCCTACACCAGTTCCGACCTTCCAACTCTCGTCGAAATCCGAAACCCGCCACATTCCGCCTAATATGAAGCCCCTTAGAAGGTAAGAGCATCGACCCTGATAATGATAGCAAGGAGCTGATCAATGTAGTGCTCTCAAGAATGGGAGAAAAGCCGTTGAGGCAGCCAGAATGGACAGCGTGAATGCTCATACCGACACTGCGACCAGGGCATCCAGGGATAATAGGGTGAATGCCGAAGATGGCCCTTCAGCCAGAGCAAACAATATTGGCACAGCGGCGGAGATTGATCCTTCAGCCAAGTCTAGCCCTAGGTATATTAGCACTACTCTTTAAGCTAGACACTGTGTTGACTGTGAACTAGCGTTCAAGCAGCCTTTGTGAGCGGCCGACCTGCGACTTCCTCAATGGCTGTGGAAGGTAGTCATCACAAGATCCCAGAGTAGGCAAACTCTTGATTCCCTTGATTGCGGCCTGCAAGCTGACAGGATTAACAGGTTAAGCCATCAGACAAAGCCAGCCAAAAAACGAAACCACAAGGGAGAGAGAGCAGGCACAGCCAACAACGATCACCAAGATCCCTTGGATACCATGCTTCGAGCTGTCATAATGATGAGTGAATCCCCCATGGTTGGCTCAAGCAGACCACTTGGGACACCAGGGAACAAACAGGGCCACGGCCCCAAGGCCGTCAATCGCCAGCGGGAGAACTCGAGAAGGATCCAAGAATTCCAGTAAGCCCATCAGAGCCCACCTTGCATTATACAGCGTAGCGCTTTGCTAACATGGCCCTAGATTCCCCTTATCTGACGATACGGGGACAGATGAAGATCTGAGCGACTACTCACTGGCGCCATCTCCTCCGAGACCTATCCATCAAGGCGGTGGTCAGTATGCGCTGGACCAACTCCGAAACAAGCATTCAAGAAGATCCGGTTAGTTGAAAATGACGGGGATATAGGTTTCTTCCTGAATGCGGAAGGATATCCACAAGGTGTCAGCATCGGGTATGCTCGAAGGGCCTCAACGAGGACCATGTCCTCAACTTGAGAGTTTTCAGGGCAAGTGTGGGGGTTGGCAGCCTGTCAGTAAATGGCAGATGCTGACTGCGGTCGAAATAGTCTACAGAGGATTGCATTGACTTTCAGATACTTGATATGATTTGTCTGGGTCGCTCAAGGTCGATAATGGTCTCAGGATTAAGAATGTAGATGTGAATCAAAGAGGTCCCAGAACGACACCCTAATCCCTCCAATGAAGTGTGGAGTGTGGAGTGTGGTTCATGATTCATAACGCCCATTTTATGTTGAGTTGTGCATGGTCTACAGAGTAGAATTTACACAGATAGATGCGCAGCGCGTGCTAAAGCAGGGGTAAGTCAGGCATTTGTGTCATCCTGGCCCGTGCGCATGCAGACGAAGTACGTATCTTGTCCGGGTGCGTAAGGCAACAAGCAGCAATACAACAGGCATTGGGGGGAGGTGGCTTCGTCATTGCCTGCTTCTCCGGCCGGAATGGCACCTGCTACACCCTGGAGCTTACCTTAGTCCAACCTCGCAGCCCCGATCGCCTCTCCCCACGCCGCCCGACAGACCCAAGCCTGCTTGTCCTCACCTCTCCTTTTTCGACCTGATCATTGTTCCTCAGCCTTGAATCCTTTCACTTCAGGGCCAGCTCTTCTCTTTTATCGGACACTGTAACGGACGACTGCTTGATTGTCGCATGCCGGCAGACCAGCCTCTACCGCCCCTCCCCCGCAACACCCGGCTCAGCTGCGCATTCCCCCGTTGCGCATCCTGACTGAGACCGCAAACCGTTTTGCACGATTGAATACCGGCCTATAGTTTTGTTTGACGTCCCGTTCAACACACAAGACCTACACCATGTGGAACGACGAGGACAACAATCCTTACGCGGAGGGCTTTGACCGGAGGGATAGCTTGACTTCCTCCTCAGCCAATCCGGCCTCTCCTACCACTCGTGAGTGTATGTTGCAATCTTTCTCCTATACCACTCTCAGCGACTTGAAGGGCCCAGAAAATGATGGAAACCATAGATCTGGATGATTCTTCAGACAGTACTGATGCCGACTGGGAGACTCTAGACCAGCGATTCGACATCCCGCAGACCCCGTCAACTACGAGCGACGAGGCCCCCCAGAATCATTCCCACGCCCACGAAGACAGTGAGATTGAGAGCAGCGACAATGAGCCGATTGCTAGAGACAGAGGCGATATTGTTCCGCGCCCCAAGCCTGGTGGCTACGAGAGCCGAGTCGAGCAGATCCTGTGGGAGAACCCGACAATGACTATCCTCATTACGGATGCAGGAAAGAGCGCAGAGAGCGGAGGAAAATATATCGTTTACACGATTCGTACAGGCGTATGTACTTGGAAGCAGAGATCTCGTGGTTGAACCATTAACTGACAAACGCCTTAGAATCTCGAAGTCCGCCGACGTTACTCTGAGTTTGCTTCCCTGCGCGAGGCCCTGACCCGACTTCACCCTACCCTGATCATACCCCCCATCCCCGAGAAGCACACCATGGCCGATTACGCCGCGAACCCGACGAATGCGAAGCAAGACCAACAAATTATTGACCTGCGCAAGCGCATGCTCGCCGTCTTCCTGAATCGATGCCGACGAATGGAGGAGGTCCGAACAGACGGTGTTTGGTGGAGATTCCTGGACCCTAACGCTAGCTGGGTGAGTATTCGGTTTCCTCTGATTCTATCTTGCAGCTGCTGATCAAGCACAGAGCGAGGTATTGCACTCTCACCCGGTGGCTTCGATACCCAAATCAGTCCTGAAGGCGCCGCCCCTGGATCCCGCGAACCCTACACCGGCGCATAACTTCCTCCCCGTACCAGCGACCTCGGCTAAGCTAAAGACAACGGGTGGCCCTGGTGTCGACCCCGGAGCGATCGCTGGTACAGGTTCCCACGTCTTTGGCCGTTTCCCACCTGACAGCCACACGCTGAGTGAGCAGGAACTTGACCCGTATTTTATTACGTACGAGGCTTCAATCAAGGAACTGGAGCAGCTGCTGTCGGGATCCATGGAGAAGGTCAATCGCCGGACTTTAAGCCACTTATCCGCCCTTGCTGCGGACCTTTGCGAGCTGGGTTCCAAGTTCAACGCGTTTGCGCTCTCGGAACAAGCACCATCTCTTGGACCAGCCCTCGAGAGAGTCGGCCAGGCAGCGGACTCCTCCTACATCGCAACAGAGGAGCTGTCTGGCTCGCTTGGCGCCAGTTTTGCGGAGCCAATGCGCGAGAATGCACAGTTCGCAGGCGTAGTTCGCAGCGTGCTGAAGTACAGGGTACTGAAGCGGGTGCAGCAGGAGCAGACGAGCGACGAGCTCAGTAAGAAGATTGCACTACTCGACCAGTTGGAGCGGAGTGAAGCGGAGGCCAAACGCATCGAGCAGTACCTGAGCAGCAGTCAGCAGCTTGCGCCAGCACCGAAGCGATCAACCAGCCTTCGGGAGGCGAACACTTCACACCACCAACGCGAGGGCAGCGCTGAGGACACGGCGTCTATCGATTCCGACTTCCCCCCTACTCACGGCGAGCCGGTACCCACCGCAACTCAGGGAGTTCCGCAGCGAAGCAACTCAACACCTGGCCATAAGAAGGCCGCGAGCAGTAATTCAATCACGAACAAGATTTTCGGACCGATTCGTCATGCTATTCAAGGTGTAGCCGACGTCGACCCCGAGAGGACCCGTCGTGACATGATTGGAAAGACTCGGGAGAGCATTGAGCAGCTAGAGCAGGCAAAGATTGTCTCCGAACATGACGTCAAGGAAGCCAGCGCCAGCATCCTAAAGGACTTGAAGAGGTTCCAGGGAGAGAAGGAAGAGGATCTGCGCCGATATATGGTAAGTTGTCAGCAAGCATGGGCTCACGATTACACGAGGACTAATTATGGTGACAGTTGGCCTATGCCAAGAGCCAAATCGAGTGGGCAAAGAAGAACAAGGAGACATGGGAGGATGCCAAAGCTGAGGTCACCAAGATTGACGAGAGTTAGTCGGTTAATGGGATTGGCAAGAAGGAAGGGAATTCTCGCAACGATATCAGAACAGTCCTGGCTCAAAGCCCTTGGACTGTTTGCAATAATATGACGAGGCGTTGAGTCTACCGGGCTTGGTTGATGGTTTGCACGTCAATTGGCGTAGGATAACAAAGCTCGCTCGGCGTTTACGAGGGAATTTCCGTTCGTAAGAGCCATGGAATAGTCGAAGACAATTAATCAAATTAGTTCAGATACTTGGTTTCGACCCTGTCACCTTTGTAGTGGTCTGGTTTTGGCCACCGTCCCCCCTGCTGAATGTTCCAAAGGGAATCAACCTTGAACTATTTGTAAATCTCATTGAGTTTGCCACCAATTCCTCTCTGCTGTGGACTATCCTCTGCGTTGCATTCCTCGTCAAAGCTTGTGGCAGGCATTAAAAAGTATACGTAGAGGACCCCGCGGTGTCGCGCGGGCTTATCTCGTTATCGATAAGAATCCGATAAAGCTCCAGACTTCGTCGCGAGGCTCAGACCAACGGACCCGAGCTGGCTTGTACTTCCCTCAAGTCTCGCTTTCTCTTTCATTCTCTTCTCTATTTGCGCAACACCAGAAAACGTCCGACCCGCAACAATGGACGGCGTACAGGGTCCGCCCCCCGAGGGCCCGATTGCCTCGATTGCAGAACCGGGCATCAAGGCCGACGGCCAGCTGCTCTTCGATCTGCGCCGCGAGGTCGCCGCTCTGTTGCACCGCAACCATACCGGTTTCCCCGGCGCGCAACCCGTCAGCTTCGCGCGCAAACACCTCGAGGAGCTGCGGAACAAAGAGTGAGTTCGCCGCGCGCTCCCCCAATCTCAACGCCAACTATTCCCCGAATGTCGGGTTCGGGCATCACAGCACAGCCGGACTCGAGGCAATGTTCGTTGACCAACGCCGCTGACAATTGCTGCGCGAAACAGCTACTACGTCTGCGAAAAGTCGGATGGCATCCGGTACCTCCTGTACCTCACCGAGGACGATGGCCGGGAGATTCACTACCTCATCGACCGCAAGAACGACTACTGGTTCATCAAGAACAACAGCTTCCACTTCCCGCGCAAGGAGGACCTGACAAAGTTTCACACTCGCACGCTCATCGACGGCGAGCTGGTCATGGACGACACGGGCAAGGGCCAAAAGGAGCCGCGCTTCTTGGTCTTCGACTGTCTCGTGCTCGACGGCCAGGACCTCATGTCCCGCACGCTCGACAAGCGACTCGCCTACTTCAACGAGAACATTTACAAGCCCTACCGGGACTTGTTCAAGCAGTTCCCGGAGGAGCGCGACTTCCAACCGTTTCTGGTGGAGATGAAGGCCATGCAGCTGAGCTACGGCATCGAGATGATGTTCCGCGAGATCCTGCCCAAGCTGCGGCACGGCAACGACGGTTTGATTTTTACGTGCGTCAGCAGCGACTACAAGCACGGTACCGACCCGCACATCCTCAAGTGGAAGCCCCCCGAAGAGAACACGGTCGACTGCCGGCTGCGGCTGAGCTTCCCGACGGTGCAGCCAGGCGAGGGCGACGACGACGTGGACGGTCCGTTTGTCGATTACGAAGCCGTGCCCCAGGCCCAGCTGTGGAGCTTCATGGGCGACGGGCGGTACCAGTTTTTTGCCGAGGTGCACATCACCGAGGACGAGTGGGAGGTTCTCAAGGGGTTGGGTGACCCGCTCAACGACCGCATCGTCGAGTGCCACAAGGACGACCTGGGCCGATGGCGCATCATCCGCTTCCGCGACGACAAGTCCGAGGCGAACCACATCTCGACGATCAAGAGCGTCATGGAGAGCATCGAGGACCGCGTCACGGAGAAGGACCTCGCCGAGGCCGCCAAGGGCATCAAGGACAACTGGAAGACGCGCAATGCGAAGCGGTGACCCGGTTCGAACCTACCTTGCGAAGAGGTCACGACTTAATCTGGGAGGAGGTCGCAACGTTTTGGATTCTAAGAAGCTCGCGCGTTGGGGGGTTGGCGGTGTGGTGCTTGCCTGTGTACATGCGAACGGGGGGGAGGGCGAGGCGTCTTGGGTGTTTCGTTTGCAAAGCTGAGCCAAAAACACAAAACAAAAAACAAAAAAGGAAAAGGAGAGGGGGATCCGAAATTCGGGGAAAAGGGTGCTGCGGTGTAGTCCGCACCACCTTCCCCCCCCTCTGCGTCCGCGGCTCTACTTTTGGGGTCCTTCAAGTTCGTTTGCGCTCATGGCTTTTTTGGCGTTACAGCTCTGGGGTAGCGGGCATTAAAGGGTATTATAGGGATCCGGGTGTTCTTGTCTTCAACCCATCGATAGTGTTTTGTATAGTGTAGTATGAGAAAGCAAGAGAACCGCCGTCGAGATGCGCTTGGGAATAAGACGCGCTCCGAGGCGAACCATGCCCAAATTTGTTTAGCGTTCTCGTCGTTGGAATGTCGAGTCTTGGAGTCGTTTTGCAGTGTGTGTTTCACAATCACAGGCCAAAATTCGCAACTGAACCCAAGGCGGCGTGTCTTGCGCAAACAATGTCGTCTTCACGTTTGACTCGGCAGGGTCTGTCGCTCTCTCACACATTCACACACACACACTCTCTCTCTCTCGCTCTCTCCCTCATTACTCACTACTCATTCAACGGCAAGAATCCACCAGAGTTTGAATGGCATGTGAGTCTCCCGGTGTGGCGGGAGGGTGGGAGCTCTCCCCCAACAAACTTTCAGCTCAGGTACCCAGCCTGCCAGAGCCAACGAGTGCGCAGGCACCCAGCACTCAAACTGTGAAGGACCACAGCACCCGAACACGACCGACCCTTCTAGCTTCTGGGCAGATACGAACTAAAAACCACCTGGGCACGGCTGCGACCTCGACGACGTCACAAGCCAAATCCCCAGGCGAGTTTCCCCAATCTTACCTACCGTAACATACATACACCTCAAGCACACACACGCAGCAACGGCCATCTATATACCCTGGGCGGCGAAGGGAGGGATGAGAAATCGGATGGCGCCTTTGGAGAAGAAACAAACCCCCTCTGGACATCGTAACTTCCACTTCAATTGCCCCTTGTTCCGTTTCCCTTGCGCTCTTCTTTCGAGCTTCGTCTACCCTCAGCTTGCTCCAGAGCTCGCGATAGACTCAATTGGCGCGAACTAATACGATTCGATACCATCCTCACTCACTCACTCACCTCGCGCTCCGGGCGAGGGTTAACCAGAGTTTGACTGCCAAGCACAATGATCCTCGGACCGGTGTCGTTGCTCGACTGCCTGGCCTTTGTTATCTTCCTCGCGCCGCAGCTCCTCCTCCATGTCGGCTTCTTCCGGACACTGGCCGTCGCCATCAAGACGCTGCCTTTCCTAGTATTCGAGCTGCCAACCTCGCTGCTCCACGAGCGCTGTATCCTCCACTACAATCAGCGTTCACCATTTGTGCAGCGGGCAACCTTTTTCGAGGACGTCGTCATACGATGCGTGCGGTATGCTTTTGCGAACCTGCCCCCTCATATCGGCCGCGTCTTCCTCTCCAAGAACGTCTCGCGGCCATTTCTGAGATTTCGCATGCTGCGGCACGGATACCTCAGTTCACCCTCCCACTGGAGCGAGTACAAGCAACATGTAAGTCTGGCCTCCACCTCGGTGTATCACGATCGATGACTTAGTCTTTCGGCAGGGTGAACATGGATTCCAAGGCGTCTGGGTCATCAAGGATGCGTCGAAACCTCCCGACATCGTCATCTACTACGCCCATGGAGGTGGATTCTCTATGGGATCCGCGTACTTTTACCTCGAGTTTCTCCTTTCGTGGCACGCGCTGCTGGTGCAGTCAGGTTACCAGAATCCTGCCATTTTCGCCCTCGAGTACACGCTTGTGCCTGACAAGACGTACCCGACGCAGGTGTATGAGACTTTGAGGGGGTACAAGCACGTCCTGGACAGGGCCGGGGATCCTCGGAAAGTAGTGGTGGCCGGGGACTCGGCTGGAGGAACATTGATTTTGACGCTGTTGCTGGAACTCGGTCACATGAACGAGGCCAGGGCTTTCAAGGAAAGAAGCGACGATTCCGCCGTGTCTGAAGGCGAGAGCCAGGAGCAACTGCGCAAGGCGTCCGAGTCGCCGCTCCCTGGGCTCTGTGTGTTGATCTCGCCATGGTCCAAGTTAATTTCGAACAGACACGAGAATTCGGCCAGCGATTTTCTGGATCGCGACACGCTATGGAGGTACGCGTTGCAGTATGCCGGGACCTCGCATGCCTACGATAAGTCGGCGTCACCTGGGCAATGCGTCGATCACCGGGTGTGGGCGGAAGCTAGCCCGCCGTGCGGCTTCTTCGTCGCGTACGGATCCGAGGAAGTGTTCGCCCCCGACATCAAAGACCTCATCAAGGTGCTGGTGAAGAGCTCCGAAGTGGAGAGCCGCTGCGAGGAGGGCGGCATTCACGCCTGGCCCGTGGTTGATTTGTTCTTGTCAGGCAACGAGAACAAGAGGCTGAAGGGTCTGCGGACACTCACGTCAGCGATCAGAAAACACATTCAATAGCCGGGTGCCAATGTGCCGTCCGTCCATCTCCAACAATCAGATTAGATCAAGTTTCAAACTGTCATAGACCGAGGCGCGCCAATCTCGAAACCAGAGCTGGAATAACTCGGCTTCTGCGACCGTGGCCTCTTTGTTGGTCTCCAGCCATTTCTCTATCGTTCTCATCATCCATGGCAGCCAATAGTAGAGGGTGCAGACAATAGAAAAAATTTGTGGTTTGATTACCTGCATGACCGGGCTGTATTGCTGCATGCCGGGCCGTCGGCCGACTTGAAATTACAGCGGCAGCGGCGGGATTCTCGGTGGAAGGATCGCGACAAACATTTCGCAACGACGCGTTGAAGGATGCGCACGAGTTCTTCGCAGTCCCGCCTGGGAAGCCGTGCTGAAGTGAACTTGGAGTGCGGCAGCTGCGACGGGGACACTCGAGGGCCGTCGCACAGTGAAAGTTCGGACAGGATAATGGAGCTGGAGTGGGTCGTGGGTGAGGTCATGAATGGCTTAGCTAGGTGACTTGAGTAGCGCGACGGCTTTGCGACAGAAAAGATGCCCTCCGGACGACGGGGTTCCTTGACGTCGGCGCGCGGCGAAAGACTTGCCCGTGGTTGATGTACAGGGAGTGTGCCAGCTCCAGGCAGCATTGAGGATAGCAGGCTGCGGGGTTTGACGCAGTTGGATGTGTCTCATGAACACAAAACAGCCGGGACTCGTCGGTTCCAGGCGCGAGGGGATGTCGGCTATCGAGAGCAAGATGAGTTTGGTGGAATTTGAGTCTTGGTCGGGGACCAAACTGCTATCGACGAGGAAAGCTCAAAGTCAGGGAGCTGCGAGGGATGGTCAGCCAGCCAGCCTCTTCAGCCTGTCTGGCGTTACTTCACGCCGCGAGATGCAGCTACATCTGCTAGGTTGCGACATGGAGCAGCAAGCTGGGACGATGAGAGACGCCGCCCACGTCGCGACTTGTGAGTGATGATGCTGACGCGACCGCGACTGTCTACCAAAATTTCCCTTTGATTCTGAGCTTGATTGCTTTCCCCTCCCGGAGCTAGCGAAGAGTGAGAAGCATGGGGAAGTGGTATGACTGACGGGAAGAAGGAACACGGACAAGAACAAGAAGGAGGAGGTGGTGGAGAGGGAGAAGAAGGAGGATGAGGAGGGAAAAGGATAAGCAGAAATGATGATTTGAGGTTGGTCGAGATGGGCGGGATCCTGTCCCCGTCGCAAAGAATACCTTCAGGTATGGCAGGTACCGGTCGAGCTTAGGTTGGAAGAAGAGTACCTCTGCCTCGCGCAAGAAGCTAGCGGCTGTGCTGATGCAGGAAACGGGAAAGCGTGGGCACCCCTCGAGCACCCTGGTCCAATCAGAATGGCAGCGTGACCCCTGCTTGGGGGTGTTTTTGGGGAAAGCAGAGGGCACCAAAGGGGGGAGCTCTAACCCGCGACGCGCATATAAACGGTGGACATTCCCACCGTGATCCATCCATTACCTTGTGGAAGGAACCCGCTCACCGCGAACTGAAGGAACTGATCCACCCTGCCGCTGGCTGCACCTGCCACCGACCGTACCGTCGTCGTTTGTCGTCCGCCTCCTGTCACCTCACGGCCCGTCACTCGCACACTGGCCGCGCCCCCGGTCCCGCCGAGACCCAGAGCAGCATCAGAACTACTACTCGCCCTCGCCCTCGCAGCTGTGCTTCCCGCCCAGTTCGTGCCGGTGCCTGCCTGCCTACCTGTCTGCCTGCTCGCTCGTGTCTGCCTGTCAGCCGGCCAGCAACCCTCCCGTATGGGCGCTTGGCCTCTGTGAGGCTCGACTGACTACATCTGCGACTTGTGTGCTCGGACAAGGTCATCTTCCATCTCCTCCCTCATACCCCAATTTCTATTCCAAGATCCCCCCTTTTTTTCGTCTTTTCTCCCTCCGAGTATTGAGCCACTCCCGAGAATACCGCTGCCCCGCATCCACATACACCTCATCGCGCGTCCACCGTTTCCAGGACCAAACCCCGAAAGCCCCAGTCCACAGTCCCTCAACCACCCCTGGCTCGCCATACACACCGAAACCTTATCGAGTGTCATCCGCCGAACCTCGAGGCCTGACTCAGCAGGAAGAGGTCCAAATCTCGCAACTTACATCGAGTCGCTGTGTTTGGCACACACTTCACGGAATACTGAGCGACGTGTCTCACGGCCACGCTGTGCACGTCAGCCACCACTCACTCATTCCCTCTTGGCACCACCCGTTGATCCACGTCTGGAGAGTTGCCTGGATCCTTCAGCCTTACCACACTGCCCCGTTGTGGTCAGCTTGGGCTGGATTCGAGGATTCGCCCTGGTTGAGTTTTGGTTGAGGCTGCCTAGCTGTCACTTTGCCGCCCATCGACAACGCAACCTCGTCGTGAGCTTTGGGAGCCTTCTTCTTTCTCACTGCGAGTGCCTCGTTCCCTCGTGGAAGGACAGCGGTGTTCTACCGCCTTGCAAGTTGCAAACCCGCAATCCTAGCTGCTCCTCGCAACTCTTTGTTGGGCCTCCCTCGAACAGTGCTGCCACCCTGCGAGCCGCCTTCCCACCGGCCTTCGTAGCTTGGGTTTTCTTTGGCAGCCGTACCGGCGTTCTGGAGACATCACAGACCCGTTGATGTTTCTGGACGCGTCTGAGTCTGTCTGTTCTGTCTTGACGTTGAGTGCTCCTGTATTTGAGCCCAGCCCCGTCATCTTGGCTTAGGCTGTTCTACACGCGATTCACCCACGCATATTCAAAGACAACCTCGTCCTATCTCATATTGTGTTTGAGTCCAAGTCGGGGGCGGCAGTGGTTTACTGCCTCGAAACACTGTCAACATCACGGCAACTTGCACTAGCCCCACGCCCGCCGGTCTTCCCATCCCATCTTGACTCCCAGCACACGTAACGCAGGAACGACGACCTGCCATTGCCTACGCCTGCACTACACGCAGCAGCCCAAGCTTAAACCACGCTTATACGCCACATCGCCGGAGGAGCACATTACGACTGGGCGGAACTGGGTCGGGACCACGCAAACATTGCATTATTGTTTGTGTTGCGACGCAAGTCACCGAGGCAAGACAAGCAAGCGGACAGACGAGAGCAAGTGAGGGGGATGCGGGCTGGTTTTCGTTCTTAAATCAGTCCCTGCTCCTCGCTTAATCATCCAGTCCCCACGCCCGCCGCCAACGTACACTACCTTGGAACCTTGGCCTTTTTGCACCAGCCAAGGCCCCTGTCATTCACTCGCCCTCCACTTCCAAATAAAAAAAAAGCGGCCATCAATTTTTCCAGAAGACCCAGCAAGCACCGGGAGAGGGAAGGAGAGGCAGAGAAAAAAATCATAAAAATGGCCGAGGACACTACCTACGCACCAAAATCGCCGGACCTCTCTTCTTTTTATTCGGCAGCACCCGCCCCGCCCACGCCTCCACTGCACAATCTGCAGCACAACCAGCAACACCTGGACAAGCTGCAAACCGCTGCACCGCCGGTATATGAATACTCCTCCCCCTCGTCGCGCGCCTACCATCCTCACCAGTCGTCTTCAACTCCTGTACACATCAAACAGGAGCAGCCCCACTACCCGCCCTCAGTGGCAATCAAGCCCGAATCAGTCTTCCCTACTTATCAGCCACCACTGCAAACCCACCACCGGCATCAGCAGCACCAGCAGCAACCACAGTACCTGTCTCCCCGGTACCACCAGTCGCCGCCACAACAGCACCAGCACCAGCACCAGCACCAGCACCAGCACCACCCATCTCCGCAACACCCACAAAGTGCATATGGGATCCAGCCCGCCGTCAATTATCAAGAACAGCAACCGCATCAGCCCCCAACACCACAAAGCCAGGGGTTTCTAGACCAGAAGGCCTACGGCGCAACGCCTCAACTGTACGAAATCCCGTACAATCCGGACTCACAGCACCTCCCACAAACACCGGGTTCAGCAACAATGCCTCCCAGAAAGAACACACAGTCGGCTCCCTCGCCGCCCCCAATTGATCCCTCACCAGTTCGCACCAAGTTCCCCACCGCGAGGATAAAGCGCATCATGCAGGCCGACGAGGAGGTCGGCAAGGTCGCCCAACAAACCCCCATTGCCGTTGGGAAGGCTCTGGAGATGTTCATGATTGCCGTCGTCAGCCGAAGCGCCGAAATCGCGCGGGAAAAAAACTCGAAGCGAGTCACGGCTCAGATGCTCAAGCAAGTCATCGAGACAGACGGCCAGTATGACTTCTTGGCCGACATTGCCGCCAAGGTCGGCGATGAAGAGAAGCGGGGCAGCCGCTCCAAGGCCGAATCCGAGAGTGAGGAAGAGATGGAGGTCGAGACGAAGAAGAAGGGCAAGAGCGGCCGTAAGAAGAAGGCCGCGTGAGCTTGCATCTCCCGCTCCACGTTGGAAAACTTCCGTGATGAGAAATACGATTAGGGTTATGAGGATTGGCGTTGGACTGGCTAGCATCTACATCGGCGTTGGGTGACATGACGGGGGAAAACTTGTCTAGATGTCACTTGGAAGGGGCATATGGTATACGGCACGGCACGGAGGAACCAAGCGCTGCTTCCTCGACTTGCATGCCGTGAACGGCTTGTCTTGTTTGTATGCGCATTGAACCTGTCGTTGGACATGCATTCATACCAATTTTTAGAATGAGAACACTTTTATTGTTTTGCGCATCATCGCGAGTCACCTTCACCACATGGCTACGGTGAAATGGTAGCACTGGTCATCTTTACTTACACTGGAGATGTCTCATCTGAAACTCACTTTCGCTGACCCTAGATGCTCATATTTGCCTCGCCGTGCACTAAGCACCAACAGAGCGGTACGGGCGTATACGTCAACATTCAATCCGGACCAATCCCTTACAGACAAGGGCCTCTTACTCATGATGCACACTTCTCTCACTGAGGCTGTCCCCGTCTCTCGCTGAGGAGGGAAGCCGCCCTATGCAAATAACGTCACGAATGCACATAAGGCGATGATGCCCCGCAGACATGGGCTCAGTGGCCGTCCCCATTGGTCCTAGCGCGGCCTCGTCCTCTCGGGCCCGGCACTCTGCGGCTGGTTTCCCCCCTTAAAGGTCCCAAGTACTCCGTGGCTCTGTCGGTGCCAAGGTCCAGGCTCGCTGAGGTAACCCGCCGTACCTTAATTTGAAGCCAGAAATTTTAGGCACTAGTACTGAGAAACGGCGGGTCGTGCATGGGGCCTTCCTCCCACCTTCCAAGTCACGCTCTTACATTAGTGGACAAATCGACCTTCCAATTCACGGCGGAGAGGGAGCTACCTATCTACATCGAGTAACCGGCCACCGTGTGTACCTGGGCGTATTTCTCAAGTCTCTCTTGCGTGCTGCCCTCGACAACTCACCCCCAAGTCTCTCGAGCTTCCCGTCATGCGAAACCATCCCTCGAACTGCGAATCCCGTTCATGTCCATGATCAAATGAGGCACCGAGCCTCGCTGCCACTTGCATCCTTCTTCCCCCTCCGTGGCGTAACCAATGTCGTGGGACCTGCTCAAGCGATTCCTTGAGTCCGACGTCTTCAACTCGAACCCCTTTCTCTCGGTCTCCTACCTCTCGTGAGCGAAAAACCCCCCTATTGCGCCCGCCCATTTCAGCATGCGCTACCGTCCCAATTGACGCCGCCACGACTTTGGAGTGCCTTGCTGACCCCTGATTCCGTGTCGGTCTAGTCGATACGCCGACCATGTGGGCATTCACTATGTCCTCTGCAACAAGCTGCGCCAATTCCCCTACGAGGACATCGAGTTCTTTCTTCCGCAGCTATGCCACCTTATAATCAGCGTCGACAATGAGTCCATGGCCTTGGAGGAGTTCCTCCTGGACTTGTGCGAAGAGTCGGTGACTGCTGCGCTTCTGGTTCGTGCCGCCTCCCCGCTGTTGCGCGCTCGCCTTCCTTACTGACCGGCTTCCAGACCTTCTGGCTCTTCCAGACCTATCTCCACGACTTGTCTTCCAATCCGCAATCCAAAGCCTTTCAAACATGTCGGAGGGTGTACAACAAAGTACAGCATATCGTGTTCGGACTGCCAGATGCCGCGAGACACGACAAGATCAAGGAGAACATATTGCCCGTCACGGTTCTGGCAAGCTTCGTCCTCGCCAGCGTCGCAGTCCCCTTGGTCCCGCAGTGGGCGGGACCACTCGCCGTGGCACAGGCCCGAAAGCCTCAGCCGTCCGACGATCTGATATCCGATTCCCGAGAAAGCAACTCCAAGACGGCCCAGGTGACGCGGGCCCACACCGTGACAGCCGGAAGCTCGAGGTCTAAGCGTGTGAAGGATGCCGGACGGCTCTCCAGCGCGCCGGATCTTGTGCTGCCAGGTTCTGCATCGGGGAACCTGCATCATCGGTCAACGGAGCCGTCTCCAGTACGGCCAGGTTCGTCCGGCTCCAAAACCCCAGTCGAGGCGAAGCGTCTCCCACCTCATCTCAACATGAAGAGTGACGACGCCCGTCTTAGCTCCTCCTCGTTACCGCTCCCAGAGCTACGATCCCCCAGGTTGGCTATCACGAGACCGGCGACCCCTGTGTCGGCAGGACTCCCCCCACGACCGGGCGACGCCCTCAGCAGGAGACACTCTCATCACTTCAAGAGCGGCGCCACCGCCGCCGAGTTGACACCGTTGCAGAAGACAAGATTACTGCGGCAGCACTACTTCAGATGTGAGACGCAGTTTCTAACCGCTCTCGAGGGTATTTCAAACAGACTCGTGATCGTGCCAAAGCCTGCTCGTCTCAGTGCTCTTCGCGCAGAGCTGGCCCTCATTGCGCAAGACCTGCCAGCCGAAGTGGATGTCCCTGTCATCTGCCCTCCGACTCTGGTGGATGGTTCTCCGGCAAAGAGCAGACATCACCGAATTGTGCGCTTGAACCCGGCAGAGTCGACGGTGCTGAACAGCGCAGAGAAGGTGCCCTATCTTCTCATGGTCGAAGTTCTGAGAGATGACTTTACTTTCGACCCGGATACTCCAGACAACAGGAGGCTTCTAAGCACTCTTCTTTCCGATCCAGGCCACACCCGACGGATTTTCGACCTCTCAGACTCGCCACGCATAACGACAGTGCCCAAGACACCGGAGCCGGCCATCGACAGTGTGTTTGAACCAGTATCTGGCGATTTGGGAAGCTCTCCTTTGATCAAGCCGTTCGACGAGGATCCGTTACAAAAGCATCAGGCGAAACAAGTTCCACCTTCTCAGCCTCAGCGCCTACCTAGCAGTACCACTACCACAATGTCGAGTGTCGTCTCGGACATGACAACGCCGCGAAGCTCTGGCGCCTCTACTTCGAGATCGAGCAGCCCGCCAGGTCCACTCCGCAAGATGACGATTACTACGCGGGCCAACGCTTTGGTAGACCAGCCAGATTTCTCGGCACTGGCCACGCACATGCGAACCGCTTCACAGATGTTGGCACAGCTTGAGGCTACGAGCGGCAAGCGACCGAGACATGAGGTGCAGGCCATCAGAGCGAAGATTATTGCCAGTATGCAGAGTCTGGAGGAGCAGAGCTTCGACATGGACGAGCAGGGTCCAACCTTCGATACCATTATTGCGAAGGCTTCGACCGCGCAGGCCAACGCTGTGGCGAGCGCCGAACCTCCGGATGTCGAGAGCGAGTCTCCCGTCGAACCAGGGCTCAATGCTGGTGCTGGACTTGCGAGAATGGAGAACGATATCAAGACCGGCGGTATCCAGAGCAAGGGCGATCGTGACGATCCTAGTGCGGCCGTCTTCGGTGAAGCATGGCAAGCAAAGAAGGAGCGCATTCGAAAGACATCGCCCTATGGCTGGATGAAGAACTGGGACTTGGTCAGTGTCATTGTAAAAACGGGAGCCGACTTGCGCCAGGAGGCTTTTGCCTGCCAGCTCATCGATGTCTGCCACAAGATCTGGGTTGACGCAAAAGTCAACGTGTGGGTCAAACTTATGCGCATTCTCGTTACAGGAGAATCGTCCGGTCTGATCGAGACAATTACTAATGGTGTGTCGTTGCACTCCATTAAGCGAAGTCTGACGTTGTCACTGGAGACGGTTCCGAACCAAAAACGCCGATTTGCTACGCTCAGAGATCACTTCGTGAAAGCATTTGGAGCTCCAGACAGCGAGCCGTATAAGGCAGGAGTGGACGCCTTCAAGCGGTCCCTTGCCGCATACAGTATGATATCATACATCTTGCAGCTGAAGGACAGACACAACGGCAACGTCTTGATCGATAGCGAGGGACACATTGTGCACATCGACTTTGGCTTCATGTTGTCCAACTCGCCGGGTTCGGTTGGTTTTGAAGCGGCGCCTTTCAAGCTTACACAGGAGTACATTGAGGTGCTGGGCGGTATCGGGTCCGATGATTACGAAGATTACAAGAAGCTCTGCAAGCAGGCCTTCCAGGGTAAGTTTGGTGATTCCAAGGCTTCAATTATCATCTCTAACTCGTGGTAGCACTGCGGCGATCTGCGGATAACATCATCGACTTGGTGGCCATGATGGGACGAGACTCAAAGATGCCTTGCTATTCAGCTGGAGTGGCCCAGGCAACGCACAACCTCCGCCAACGGTTCCAGCTGCAGCTGAGCGCGGACGAAGCCGAGCAGTTTGTGGAGACAGACTTGATCGGCAAGTCCTTGGGCAGCTACTACACACGGCTGTAAGTAATGTCACAATCCTGCATGTATTGTCACACTAATATTTTTCTAGCTACGACACCTTCCAGTATAGAACGCAGGGCATTTATTAGACGGTTGTGACGACGGAAACTTGATCAAAAGCTCCGAAAGCAATGGGATATGGCATGCATCTAGGCATCTGGGCGGCGTTGCGGTTGAATAGACGACTGGCTGGTAATGACGAAGCCGAGGAATGATCTCTCGGTCATTTACGACTCGACGGGGGAGGCAACTTTCAGAGAGGCGCAGACACCGGCCTCTAGCAGAGAGCGACTCACATAAGATACCGAATTAAGATGAACGACTCTCATACATGGGACCTTTTGTACGGTGAAATGCTCAGTGGCGCTTGATGAGAGTGAAAGGCAAGTCGCAAAGTAGGATGTGGTTCGAGGACACAATCGAGGCTTCGGCTGCCGTTTCCTTGAGCAGGTGAAGTCTTGAAGAGTTGGCGCTCATTCAGCACGGCATACCTTTTCACGTTCATGTTGGCGACAACGCCAACTTCCGGACTGGAAGCTGAGCGTAACGTGTCCGTGGCCTTGCCAAACTACCCAGTCGTAGTTCTTAACCGGGTCTTTACCCCTATACTAACTAACCTGCTTCCTGTTCTACATCCAGTCATGCCAGCATGCCTTCCCCAGGCGGTATACAAGTAGTAATGGTGCTCCTGCTCTTCAGGTATCTCGGTTGTAAGCGAGATACTTGAAGACGGCCCAGCAATAGCAGACGGCCAGCATGCATAGGCGTGATTCACTCGGACCAGCGGCCTAAAGCAACGCGTTCGGAAGCCATAGTTTGATAGACGTCTTGTTTCTCATGTTGTTCGTTGTCTCGAACGTTGGGGTTGCTGCTCGGTGTCCCGCGAGCGTCGTTCATCTGTGAACGCCCACGCGTTGACGGGGCCGGAAACGTTCGCCTCCCGCAACCACGCCGACGAGGTTCTCTGTCTAGAAGTTGTTGCTGGTGATGCGGAGGGGCCGTTCCGGGTGGGCAAGAACGTGCCGCCGAATAATGGTGAGATACAACGCGCAGGAGAGGCGAGGGGTATGCATTTCTTGCAGACGACTTTTGTCACATGGGCCTGCAACAGAGGGAAGCATTCTTCAGATTTGAATCTCTCGTCCGTTGTATGGCTTAGAAATGATGATCGCGACTGCGTTTGTTATCGGGTCAAAACCGGAGCCCAAATTTCAGGAATAGTGTTTTCCCGGGGTTTCCCGGCCAAACGGGCTGGTGGTTTCCAGCTCCCGGAATTGAGTCACAAGATACATGAAGACAGAGTCGGGTAGGCGGATAGGCGGCGAGTAGCCATAAAGGGAAGCGTTGGACCAGGCTTCTTTGTGAGTTCAACATACCAGGAGAGTGAATAGGATGTAACAAACTCAAGACATTATGACTGAATGACAACCGGCGCTATTCAATCCTTCTGGTTTCAATTAGCCAGAACGTGGCAAAGACCCCTAAACACGACAAGATCCGTTATTGTCGACATCAAGACACGTTTCCTCCCTGCCATTCATCCTATGGTCTGGAGGACAGCACGGTACAAGAGAGGTGGCTGAAACCGGAAATGCTCTCATAGCATGCAGCCACTGCCGCGCCCCCTCCCGAAGCATCGGTCTAGCACTTTGCTAAGCGATTGTATAGTACTCTGCAGTAATCCACGAGCGACATCCTGAGGAAGACCGTTGAAAGTTCCATCGGTGACCTCAAGCACACTGCTTCAATAGCAACGAAGAACTGCGAGGGTCACGGCAAGAATGGCCGCTTCCTTAACAACAGATTAATTCCTAGAAGTGCATAAAGAAGTGCAAACCCGGGGTCTGCTTAAGGAACATGGACCAAATCTGTCGTTGACCTATCGTGGTAGTCTCTTGAGCAAACAGACCTGCAGGTCCACCAAAGAATTTGTATAGATTGCCAACGTGCATAACTTAAGCATTTCCAATACAGTCTAGAACGAACTGTAAAATCGGGAGAACTTTCGGTTTCTCATAATTTAATGCCGAGTATAAGGCTGCCTCTCAGGGATGCTCACCATAAAGCAGCTTAAACTACTCACCACTTCTTCCGTTCGCCGTCGTCTCACCATTATTAATGCATTGTTATACCCATAGTCGAGTTATAAGAAGAATCACTTCACTCAGTAGACCAGATGTATTTAGCAATGTAGAATGGGGTTCTGACCAAAGACTGTAGTTATAGTATAGACATCATTATGCAATCGCTGTTGCTCCGGTCAGGACCACTCAAGTTGCTTTTACGTGACGGGACTCGAGACCGTTCTTGATGTGCACCACACTCTGGAAGAGGAGGACTGGGGCGTTTTAGTATTTTTCAATAGACGCAACGGGAGGATGTGAAAAACATACTGGCAGGAACTGCAACCCAAGGCGCGTTGAAGCCGACGTAGTAGACCCAGAAGTACAAGAAATCAGGCCTGCTGTGCGAAACGCCGTTGAAATAGAACTCGGTCAAGCTGGTCGAGTAGTAGAGTACGACACCGTACAGATGTCCGACACACATGATGATCTGCAGGGGATAGCGGGCATAGTTTCGCTGGGCGATGGTGATGACAATGGCCCAGCAGAGGGGGCCCCACACAACCTGAATCCTGCGTCAGTTTTGGGTTCATCCGCGACGGGAAGGAATGCTTCGTGAGACGATAGAGAAACTTACAACCGTGAAGGACTCGACGCAGAGCATGAACGGGTCGGAGGTCAGGTACCTCGAGTCGGAGAGTGCGTATTCCTTCCAAAGCTGGGCGAAGAGCGTCTGCATACCCGCAAGACGCCGGTGGTTCCAGATGAAGTAGCCTAAATATTTGCTTTAGCCTGCGATAGAACGAAGCATTGGAAGAGAGAAAAAAAGAGTATCTAACCCTCGAAGAAGCAGTGCAGAAACCCGCCTATGTGACGCGGAACTGTTAGCCAAGTTTGGATGACGAGACCGCTGGCAGTCACCCACAAAGAGCGAACCAAGCCACGATGAGTTGGTCCGAGGTTATCATATTGGGGTGGATCCTTCTGGCAACCATTACGGTCACGACGACGACGCTCGCGATGGTGGCCGCGAACGTGACGAGTAGCTTGGGGAGGGGGGTCTCGTTGGCTGTGTAGTGCGGCAGCTCAGCGTTCATGGGGTAATACGGATGCCAGGGGGCGTCCGTTCCCGGCGAGCCGTCCATGATGGTCCTGGTTTTCGCTTTGGCAGATGCTAAACAGTGAAGTGGCAGTTTGTAGAGGTATTCCAAAGGCTCAAAAAATATATGTGCATTTCGCGTCTCGTTGATTGTTGAGGCTCTGTTAACGGGGAATACCACATGAGGTTCCAGGCTCCCCCATGTTTTTGGCGCTCGAGTCGCTAAACGGTAGTAGTTGGGCGGTCCTCGCTCGCCGAATGCCCCAGGGCCGAAATTGCCTGCAAGGGGTTCCAGACTTTGCCTTCCACTACCCGAGGCTGTTTGCGAGCTATTCCAATTACTACATTTCATCCAAACGATAGCCGAAGTGAAGTCCACGTATAGAAGTCATGTTGCCCTTGACAAGGATGAACTTGCGCGTGTAATGCTCCAAAGAGGCATTGGGCCAACTCTAGGGGGACCGAGTAGGGCAGTCGGACCGTTGATCTTCCGCTGTAAGTCGCTCCTTACCGCCAATTGCGAGATGACTTCGTGGCACGCTTATCTTCCGCCGTCAACGTCCTGCCCCTGAGTGAGACCTTCCCTTTCAACCACCCACTCTCATCGAATTTTTTGCAGCATCGCATCCAAGTCATCCACAATGGGGGATATTCCAGTAGAAGATGCGCCTTTCCCGCTGACGGAGGTCGACAAGTGGGTCCTCTCGCAGACCGACGAGGAGTTCAAGAAACATGGCTGGGACGAGCTCAAAGAGATTATCAGTAAGGGAGCTTGTTGTCCAGGATCCTGGGTTCGTTGGGATTTCGTCTTTTTCTAACTACAGTGCCAGAGACGAATAAACTGGAGGTTTTGAAGAGGAAACCCTCAGACCTGCGTCGATACATGAAATGGACGGCCGAGACCAAGGCTGAGTACGGCTCCATGACCCAATACCTCCTCGCGAACCGCCTGCCCAAGCCATGGGGCGCGCCGCCATTCACCCCAAAGTCACTGGTCCCGTTTGAGGACCCCTCAGACTACCGGGTTCTCGCCAACGACTGGCCGTACGGGCTGGATCCGGGCATCACCCACATCGTCGTCTGGTCGCGCACCATCATTCCGACGGACCCCGACACCGGAGACATGACGCCAGAGAGCAGACGCACCGTCCAAGAATTCATCGACCGGTACTTTGTCGAGAGCCTTGGAGAGGGCGGAGCGGAGCAGGTCGTCTGGTTCAAGAACTGGGTCGCCTTGCAGAGCGTCCGGGCATTGGAGCACATCCACGTGCTGGTGCGAGATGTAGATGCCGAAGTCATCAAGAAGTGGACTGAAGAGAAGCCGTGGCATAGACAAAACTGAGGGAGGACGGTTGCGATAGACACGTTTAGATAAGTTGCCTCCCCTGCCAAGTTCCGTGCACCGCATTTCGTGATCGAGCTTATGCGGCCCGGCGCTGCCTCCGGTTGACGGGCGGAGCGGGCTCTTCGTTGCCCGCAGCACCACCCATTTGAGCCATTCGCTTGCCAGCCCCGAGCAGACCGGCGCCGGCGTACGCGCCGTAGGCGGGGACAGAGAGCCACAGGATCCAGGCCCAGTTGCCGAACAAGATGACCAGGACGACGGATGCCCAGGTGACCCAGATGACGTCGAACATGTACTCGGTCAAGCCCGAGGCGGCGAGGTCCTCGCCGGAGGCCTTGAGGCCGCCGCCGGCGTCATACTTGGGGCGTCCTGCGTTCTCCAAGATGAACTCGCAGATGAGAGCCGGAGCGGAGAGCAGGAAGAACCAGAAGAGGGAGCGCGACTTGAAGAGGAAGTAGAAGACAAGGAAGCCGACGTTGATTACGGCGGAGCCGATGTGGAGGTTGTTGAGGGCGGCGGCGTTGGATTTGGCCCTGTCCTTCTTTGCCTTCTGCGCCATGGTTGAGGTGGGTGGGGGTTGCTCGTGAGTGACCGACTGACTTTGGGTTGAGTGCCGGTGGGAATGTCGATGATGGTGCAAATGGGCTGCTTGATGATGCTGACCTTCAAAGTGGAGACGGACGTTCCTGCACGGAAAAGACAGGTTGCCGCCAAACTGCCATTCGAGGCTGAAAAATGGGAGGGACGAAATTCCAGAGAAGCAGTTGAAGTGAGTGGGTGTGGCGTAAGCGCGCGGGGGTCCAATGGACGTGAACGGACGGACGGCGAGAAGTGGAGCCCCGAGAAGGAAAGGTGGCGGGTGGATGTTTCTGGCGCAAGGAGGAGAGGACGGGAGGGCGTTGCGACCATGGGCCGATGGGGGGAGATGGGATGGGGGCACGGGGGGCTGGCGGCGGCAAGGGGGGGGGGTTGGCAATGGCAGGCAGAAAGGGCCGCTGGCTGAGGTGAGGTTGCTTGGGCAATGGAAGGGCGATGGCGGTCGCTGAGGTGTCGCGTGGGCCAATCAGGCCTGCAGCACCACAGCACCCAGGCGCGAGGTCAACACCCAAACCTGCACCGGAGCGTGTGAACGAGACGGTCGACATCGGCCATGGATCTGGACCTGAGGTGACACCTTCATGACTTTCGCTCGTACCCTTCCGTCCTCCCACGGAAAGCGCACGGCTGATCGGGCCCAACTTGAGCTAACTGACGTCCGTCTGTTGACTTCCGCGCTGTCTTCACTGGGATAGACTTCGATTCGTCTGTCACCCCCGTACTTCTCACGCTCTCGCTTTCCCGCCTCCTGGCTTGTTCCCGACCCTGAGCCTCTGCGGCCCCTCCTCCCTCCTCGTACGCTTCCCTCCCTCCACCTTCGTTTTCTTGAGCCTGGTTGCGCGTGCCGTGTATGTGTCTTATTCACTGCATTCTATTGCGCCACGCTCTTCTTAGAACCCCCCTGTTGCGTCCGTTCTAATGGACGGCGGTCTTGTCTTGTGCCGCTGCGAGGAGCCGATACTGCTGCACATTTGCCTCTTTCGGCGTTGAGAGGGAAACAGGTCCCTTCTGTCATCGCTGCGTTTCTCTGCCACTCGCCGGGGAAACCCAAACAATACACACGCGGGGACCCACCGCGCAACGAACGCCCTTCTTCGCCCCGACAGGCACGCAGTAGCAACAGCAAAAAAATAACCCATTGAACCACAGCAACACCCTTAGCATCCTCGCCGTCGCTTCTTGCAGCATTTCCGGAATCCATTCGAACGACGACGCCCGCCAGCTGCCGCCCTCCTAATTGCTAATACCTTTCAATCAGCCCGTGCAAAACACGCCTTGCAGTCGAGCCATCTCCTTGCTGCTCTCGGCCTCAGGCTCCGCGCGGCCGCCCACCTCGAAATTCACGGACGCAGCTTTTTGCGCTCGGCACAAAATCCCATATCCAAGCTAGACAGAGCTCAATCAACGCCTCCCAGGTCCTCAACCTACCGCAGTCGCACCCCGAGTGCACTCGCCGACCCGGGCTAGGCACCGCGAACCCCAGCCTTTCCACCTACGACGACCGTTGCACATCCTACGCGAGATCTCATGGCCACAAACTGCCCTCGACGTTAACACCCCTCCGTTCACCCGCCCTGCCTCTCTACACCGCACCCCGAACATGGCGCCCACGAGTGCAGCCATCACAGGGCTGCTACGCCAGGTCGTCTACTACCATGTCGACAACAACGCCTACGAGAATGCCCTCTTCTTCGCCGAGAGGCTAAGCGCCCAAGATCCCAAGTCGAGCGAGTCTGCACACCTCTTGGCCCTCTGCCACCTCCGCCTTGGTGACCACAGGACCGCCTTCGAGGTCAGCAGGCCCTCTGCCTCCCGCGGTTCAAATCTCGGCGCTGCTTGGGTCTTTGCGCATGCCTGCATGAAGATGGAACGCTACAAAGATGGTATCAACGCCTTGGAAAAAGCGCGGGAGAAGTGGGTTGGCAAGTTGAACATGGGCAAGCACACCACCTCCACTCGGTCATTATACCCGGACGAGGCTGCGGTCCTCTGCCTGCTGGGCAAACTGTACCGGGCTTACGACGACAAGCGGAGGGCTATCGAGTGTTTCGAGACTGCAGTGAGGGTCAACCCCTTCATGTGGGATGCCTTCCAGGCCCTCTGCGACATGGGCGTAAAGCTACGGGTACCCAACGTTTTCCAGGTCACCGACCACCTCACCCACTCGTTCGAATCAGAAGTCGCAGCGTTATCACAGGAGCCCAAGGAGAGCACGGCGAACTCCTTTGAGCCCAAGAGGCCCTCGGGGCGCACAGCCACAGACTCGTCCGACCCCTTCAACCTCCACAGGTCCTCCACATATCAGGACATGCCCTACAGTGCGAACATGTTTTCCGCCGAGGCAGAGGAGAACGACTTCATGTCCAAGATTACTGCGGCAAGGTCAAGGCTGGCACCGCCATCCACGAGCAACGGAGACTTGGACTTGATGGAAACGCCCACAGGGCCGGTATCCATGCCGGAGGTTCCGACCATGCGCTCTACATACGGCGCCGCCGAGCCGCCGCAGGCACCGCCACGCAGGACAAGGACGGTTCAGGCCGTGGAACCAGGCTTCCTGGAGGCACCGCCGAAGATGAGCTACAAGCTGGGCGGCGTTAAGAGAAGCACCAGGAGTCAAGACAGAGAACAGCAGTCTGTGGAGCTGCATTCCGACACGGGCACCGGTGCCGGTGCCTTGCGATCAACAGCAGCACCCACAGAACGGAAGAGGACGGTATCTGGGCACCCTGTTTCCCGACAACACTCCGAAGAAGCCAGTGCGCCCACGCAACGGAGGAGCGCGAGGCTCAACATGTTTAACAAGCCCTCCATCATGAAGTCGAATTCTGGTGCCGCTACTATCGGCGCCACCACTGGTCGCGAGCTGAAGAAGGCTAGGCCCCAGATTTCTCGAATAATGCGACCTGGTTCTAGTGGCTCCAGCGTCGGCAGGGTCGTGAGCGGCAACCGCAAACCCATCGAGGACAGCGGTATGGATGTCGACCATGCCGAAACCACTCGTGTGAGGGAGTCGCATGCGGTACAGCACGCAGTACCGAAAACTGCTCCTCCTGAACCTGACCACGTCAAGATCGAGGAGGCTCTGAGATGGGTAATGGAGTTGCTGAAGAAATTCGCATCAGGGTATTACTCGCTCAAAGGGTTCCGCTGCCAGGAGGCGTTGCAAATGTATGCGTCGCTGCCGAAGAGCCAGCAAGACACTCCCTGGGTCCTGGCACAGATGGGACGAGCGCATCACGAACAAGCTGCATACAAGGATGCTGAAAAATACTTCAGAAAACTCCGCGTCATGGCACCCACCCGGATGGAGGACATGGAGATATACTCGACCATCCTCTGGCACCTCAAGCGCGAGACGGACCTCTCGTTCCTCGCGCACGAGCTGGTCGATGCCGACTGGACGTCGCCGCAAGCTTGGTGCGCCCTGGGCAATGCGTGGTCGTTGGCACGAGAGCACGAACTGGCATTACGCTGCTTCAAGCGGGCGACACAGCTCAACCCCAAGTTCGCATACGCCTTCACCCTGCAAGGCCATGAACACGTCGCAAACGAAGAATATGAAAAGGCCCTTGGTGCCTTCCGCAAGGCCGTCACGGCCGACCGGCGCCACTACAACGCCTACTACGGCATAGGCCAGGTCTTTGAGAAGCTCGGCAACCACGAAAAGGCCTACGTGCACTTCCACACGGCATCCGACATCAACCCGACCAATGCCGTCCTTATCTGCCGTATCGGAGCCATCCTCGAGAGGCAGAAGCAGATGATGGCCGCATTGCAGTTCTACACCAAGGCCACAGAGTTGGCGCCGCGAGCGGCCGTTGTCCGTTACAAGAAGGCGCGCGCCCTGATGAGTCTCGGCAAGGTCGATCTAGCAGAGAAGGAGCTGCTCATCTTGAAGGACATGGCCCCCGACGAGGCCATGGTGCACTTCCTGCTCGGCAAGCTGTACAGAAATATCAACGAGAAGCAGATGGCGGTGCGCGCCTTCAGCAATGCGCTCGCCCTAGATCCAAAGGTACGAGACATGGCAGACTACGATGTAAACTATCCAGCTAACAAATTGTTCAGGCCAGCCAGTCGATCAAGGACGCCATTGAGAGCCTCGAGGACGATATGGGCATGGAAGACTCTATGATGACGTAGCATGACGGCATGAACGCAGCGGCTGTCTGATGTTCACGGCGTTTGACACTGCCGGCAGGTGCAGAGGACATGCACGATTGTATATGCATTTTCTGGGGGTGCTGCGAGGATTGAAGACGAGTCCGGGTACATACGACGAGACGAAAGCAAGCTCGCCAGGCTTCGGGTTGGGCATGGTATAACAGCACGATGGCACGGAATCACGTTTGTTGGCATGCTGCATGGCATCGGCGTTTGGGAAATCAAAGCAGGGGAAGCATATTGGCTTAGGAAGGGCTCAACGGTCGGCCCTGTTGTATATTAACGCCCTAGTTGGCGCCGCGACAGTGACTCGGTAAATAGCTGGTCATGAAAAGTAATGCATCACCCAACCTTGCAGGCTTGACTGTGGCGACCAAGACTTGCGCGAGGCACCATGGGCGGAAGCATGAGTGGGCAGCGAGCTAGTGACTAGATCCCGCCCGGTGAAGTTCGGTGTAGAGGTCGAATTCCCAATGAAGAGCCTAGTGGAGTGCAAATGCATCCCCTCCTAAATGCAGGTTGATGGATGGATACCACAGCGCTACAGCGCCACAAAGCTTTCAGAAAGACACCTTTGGGTGGAAAAAATAAAATAAAAAAATCTTTTGGAAAAAGAAAAAGGTTATTGGGAAAATGAGATTCGAATCCAAAAGCGCTAGCAGCCAGGCTATAAGTTGCTTTTGGTGATCATCGGATCCTCGTGGTATCCCCTACACTGCCCAACCACCTGCCCCTTGGGCTGCTGTTGGCAAGAGAGGTACACAAGCCCTCGGTATCTCACCGTTCGGATTGTACACCGGCACCAGACCGTGCTCGAGACAACAGCTCGAGCAAGTGGCGATTCTGGCCTTGAATTGCGCATTTGCCGTCCATCGACCTCAAGCTTCAGGCTCGCAACGCGTGCATCTTAGACACTGCGCGAACCGGCGAAGTCAAGCGAGGCTGTTCTGAACCAGTAGTGGGCTCCAGATCCGAGCCCATCTCATCATCCCAGATAATAGCAACTCCCTGTGATCTCACCTGAGATACCACTCATCCACCCAGCCATGATGCCATCATCCATGAATCCGAGTCAGACCCTGTACCATGCCACGTGGGCGTAGATCGGATCGGATCGAAGTCGTTGAGAGCAAGCAAGGCCGTGGACGCTGTCGTTCCCTAAGCCCCGAACAGCCTTGTCATACTGGCCGCTACCCCAACGTGTGATGAGGATGGACAGTTCGGCGGGAGCTGGAGGGGTTTCCAGAATCTGCAAAATCCGAATCGGCAGACGAAAGGTGATCTGTGGGACCGGCCCCTTTGCATGAACTCCCGTCAGTGGGGAGATAAATTAAACTAGCCAATCAAAATTCGGGTGACGGTCAGGGGAGGGCGAAGCGGGCGCCGGCAGACCAGTGGTGCGGGAAGAGGCACTTGCCTGACGCGTGACAGGAAGAGAGACCGGGTCTCTGTGTAGGAAGGGGAGCTCGGACCAGTCAGAATTCACCCGCACTTGCCAAGTTGTCTGTGACTCTGTTTTGGGCAACCAACACACAGCCCCTGCTCAAAAACGGCTCTTGCTGTTTGGCTGGCTCCTCCGGTCTGACTACTAGAAAAAACAAGTCCGTGCACCTACCATACCCACCCAGTAGTAACTCGCACAGAAAGCACGCCTGCTCACCCTCCAAAACAACGCTTTTGCAATAGGAAAGTGACTTGACAAATGCCCGCCGGAAAATAGGGACCTTACCGTTTCGCTATTTTTCGAGAAATCAAGGCACTCGCCAAATCGGGACTAGCCTACTGATCCGACCTTCTGAGGCGCACCACACAATCAGTAACCGTCCCCCCGGACTTGCAGCACCGCCTTATTTATTTCTTCCCCCCTCTTGCTCTTCTCTTCTCCCCATTCCCACTCTTCCCTTTCCCACACCCCAAGCAAACGTATCCATCACCATTTCTTCGCAAACGTCATCAAAGACGCGCCTCTATACACTTAGACATCCACTTCCAATACCCTCATCACAATGACTGGACGTAAGTACTACTTTTATTTTTTCATACCCCGTCCTCCCGGGCTGACGCGATGTCGGCGCGTCTGGATCGTGGTGTCGACCCCGCGGTTTAATGGGCGAACGTCCATCGGCATGCGTCTTCTGTTTTCAGATCGCGTCTCGCATGCACGAGTTCCATCCCCGCATCGCATCCAGACAGCATCATTGCAACAACTTTTTGATTTCGATGTCATTGTACTAACGTCTCCCAGGCGGCAAGGGCGGCAAGGGCCTCGGAAAGGGCGGTGCCAAGCGTCACCGCAAGATTTTGCGTGATAACATTCAGGGTATCACCAAGCCCGCTATCCGCCGTCTCGCTCGTCGTGGTGGTGTCAAGCGTATTTCTGCCAGTAAGTTCCACCTGCATTGTAATGCCACTTCTATAACCAGGATGCTAACACGTTATTCCAGTGATCTACGAGGAGACCCGTGGTGTCCTCAAGTCCTTCCTCGAGGGTGTCATTCGTGACGCCGTCACCTACACTGAGCACGCCAAGCGCAAGACCGTCACCTCTCTGGACGTTGTCTACGCTCTCAAGCGCCAGGGCCGCACCCTGTACGGTTTCGGTGGTTAAGCGTCTCGCTCGCTTCCGATACTGCTTTGGGCTTTTGCTGTCGCGTGGTTTGGGTTCCATGGCGCCGTGGCATCTAAACTGTCGATAGCCAATACCTGACGTGGTGGATGATGGTTCATTGGTCTTTTCTCAACCGGTAATGGGGATATGGATACAGTCACGTTGATTTACGGCGTTGGGGATTACGAGACTCAGGGAATGATAGTACTCTCAAGGCGTCGATAGGCAGACGCTTGTCTGAAATGGAATACACCGAAATGGTGACTTGAACATACCAATTTTGGTCTACAATAGCATTGTGCTTGAATCGTGACGCGTGTCTTGTTTACGTTTTGTGAATGCCCCACAAGGACAATGCAATCCACCTGAGGCCGCTGCCATCTTTATGTCATCAGCCACAGGTTCTGCCTCTATCCTCCCATTACAGGTATTTTCTCCCCGCCGCAGCCACCCGTGACCGGAATACGGGGCTCTTGACCTCCATATTGACCCTGTAGAACGGGCTCAAGATAGTCTTGACCCAGTTCTCGTACACCTCCTGGAAGAAGTTCTTGATGGCCTCCTCCGTTGCGGGACTCGTGGGGTTGGCGCCGATGGCTGTCGACGAACGAGACGACGCCGTGCTCGATGGCGCCGAAGGCTGGTGCAGGAGGAGGAATTTTACGTTGCCGGCCGTCACGAAGCACGAAACGTAGTTGTTGAAGAACTTGTCGACAATCTTGAGGTACCTATCAACCGTGTCACGTCGCATTAGCACATGTATGCGGCGCAAAAGACGGTTCCCGTCCTTCAATGTGTGATGAAGGCCACAGCGAAGGAAGCTGCGTGGGGCCCCATGGTATCTAAAGGGAAAGGCAAAGGGCGAAAAAGGGAGGGGTTCATTACATCTGCCCCTGCGCCCATTGCACCTCCTCGACGATGTCCAAGCTGCTGTGTAGGATGAACTGGTTCAGATGGCGGATCTGTTCGTTGAAGCGCGACTGCCCGTCGCCCCCTTGCTTGGAGGTGCCGAACTCATACTCGAAGAGGGGGTTGTCCTGCGTGCCGACGATGGCGAAGTAGTACGACATGGTTTGCTCTCTTCACCAGCGCGACATGTGTGAGCGTGCTTGTGTGTGTGTGTGTCGGTCGGAGATGGAGGTGGTGGGTGCGCTCGCTCGCTGTTCGGGGGACGAATGCGGCTCTTCAGAGTCCGATAGGAAGGAGGCGATACCGCGCAGATTATGGTTTGCGGGCCGTTGTGGGATGCGGTGTCGTGTGCGGGCGTCGGAGGGGGTATCTCTCTCTTTCTCGGGTTGCTGGACTGGTCGGGATTGAAGCTCTCGTGGTTGCGACCTCTCACCGAGTTCCCGCTGGAGCAGCCAGCCAGCGACAGCCAGCGGTGCAGGTCCCGCGGGGCGGACGGACAGGCTGCAGGGGCGGTGGGGACCCTGCCGGGTGTGCTCAGCACAAGCGCGGCCGCAGAAAGTGTCAGGGTGTGCGCCTGGGAAATTCCGGGCGCTCACTGGTGTTCTGGAGCACTGGCGCAGTATCCAATGGACTCGCGCTCCACTTTTCACGGTAGCTCCAAAATTTCCCTGCGAGAGTCGAACGTTTGTCGGCGATTGAGGATTCCGAGCTCCTGAGCATCACACACCCCCTGCCTCCTCCGACGGACGACGACGACAGCGAGGAAACCACGGCCGCCAAGGGAATACTTTGAGAGCCTCCTTTTACAACCAGCGAGCCACCGCACGACCCGGCCCAGCGGCCTCAGTCCCTCAAACCTCCCCCCACGAATCTCGGCCGTCGCAAGCCCCCCTGTGGCCCCCCAAGAAACAACAGACACAATGTTCGGAGCCTTCCGCATGACCTCGCCGCTCTCGAGCGGCCTGCTCTGGAAGATCCCCTGGCGGCTGTCCAAGTTCCAGAAGCGGCGCCAGCGCCAGCGCCTCCGGGCCGTCGACGACGTGGTCGCGACGGTGGACGCGGCGCTTGCCAAGAAGGGCGAGACGGTCGCCGCACTGGAGCGGTGGAAGGACGAGATGCCGACCGAGGCGGAGATGCTGCCGCGGGACAAGTACACCATGTTCGACCGCAAGGAGAAGAAGTACCGCAAGGGCATTCACAGTATGTTCCCTCCCCCCCCTTGGTCCCGCCTCTTCCCTAGGGCCTTTTAGACTCTGGTGTCTTCTCGCTTGGGGAGAAGAAAGAGAGTGAGGGATGAGTAACAGTTTGGCTAATGGTGTACGTGCAGAGCTTCCCAAGTGGACGAGAGTTTCGCAGAGATTGAACCCGCCCGGTTACTAAACGACATCGTTTCGAGGGTATGGATGGGATGTTGGTTGGAGACGGTGTGGGGGAATCAGATCCGTGTAGGAATATGTACTTTACGCAGCTCGAATCTCTGTGGGAAGGGGATGCTCCTGTCAGTGATGCCTTTGACAAGAGCAGCAGTCTGAGGCTCCGCGGGGCTCCTTGTATATTACGCATCTGTACGGGTTTAAAGGAAGAAACGACCCCCTTGTACAGCTGCATAGAATCATGAGTGCTCGTTTGAAAGCACAACAAGCTCCAATCCCGCGCCGGGGTAAATGTTGAAAAGTCCTTAACCATGTTGTAATTGAGGGTATCGCATCCCAAAAGCCTGCCTAGGTTGCAAAAAGCATCGTTTCCCACCGCCCCCTCCCCCAAAAAGGGTAACACGCAACCGTTTTGCTTTTGATGTTGTCCTCTGTCTTTCGTGGAAATTCCATTGCCTCTTGGACGTCCCGCTCGGCCTCTCCCGTCCAGCCTCCCGATCCGCGCTTCGCTCATCGCGCCTCTTCGTAATCACCCATCCGATCGTCCCGATCCCTCTGCATCTGGATCGCCCTGCCCAGTCCGCCGCGTCCCTCGTCATAGTCCTCACGGTACTCGTCGCGGACCTGTCCTCCGCTCTTGCCGCGGCCGTACTGCCGTCCCTCCTCGAAGCCGGGGTCAAGATCGGTGCGGATGACGCGCTCGTCGAGCTTGGTGCCGCCAATGTACTTCATGCAGTCGAGGGCGTCCTGGTGGGTGTAGTATTCGACGAAGCAGAAACCGCAGGGAGTCTTGTTGAAACGGTCGAGGCCCATTACGAGGCGCTTGATCTCGCCGCACTTTGAGAAGAGCTCGTAGACCTGCTCCTCGGTAGTGTAGAAGGAGAGGTTGCCGACGTAGAGGGTCGTGGCATTCGCGAGGGGGTCCTCGGGCAGGGGCTCGTTCTTGGAGGCGGCTTCGTCTTCAGCGTCGCGGGCCTCGCGGGCCTCGCGGTGATCGTTTCTTCTGCGCTTATTCTGGGAGGCCTGAGGGTTAGCACTTTGGTGGCACTCTCTTGAGGCGGGAAAAGGCAGCTGCAAAGCCGTCTGGAAGCTGGAGTAATACCCTGTTGTGATAGTATGCGCTCGGTCTGTCGAGGCGCTCGACTGTGTTTCTGTGGCGGACCTGCATCTTGGGAGACTCTGAAGGGTGCAAGGGTTTCCAGTCGAAGGTCAATTGGTTTGGGATCGGTGGTGTAAGTGGACTGGAGTTGGATGTCTCGAGGAAGAGGCAGCGACTGCCGGAGTGAGGTTGGCCCGTGTTAAGGTCGCGGAAGGTGAAGGTAGGTACCGAAGTACCTCAGGCAGATGCAGCTTGCAAGCTTTCTCTGGTCGCAAACCCCAGCTCAGAAGCCAGTGCACGGACCCATTTTTACGTTGTTCCCCTTGGAGCTTTGGGATCTTCACACTCGACTTTGCTGCGTCACTTCCCTGGCGACGACGATGCTGGACTCAAGCTAAAAGAAAGCAGCTCACTCACACTCGTTTCAATATCTATCTTCGAAAACTAAACTCAAGTCCTGCACTTTATCAAGCTACCTTGCTACTGGGTACCTACATGTGTATCTCCAGTTGCACCTCACTTAAATACAGATTGAGCGGAGCAGCGGTTAAGCAAGACACGTTCAGTCAAGACTTTGCGGCTGCCTCTAGTGTTCGACGAGCTGATCGATTTAATTATTTACTTCATCTTCTAAACAAGCTCTAAATTCTTATATCCGAATTGTGGTATTTTACCTGGTTTTTTCAACCATCGTCCTTTTGAGCCCTACAGATTAGGTAGTTTCCCGGCCATCCGTGAGAGCGTGTCCGCTGATACGATTTGCCGCCTTGCACTGCATTGAATGGTGCTTGTGATTCTGCCTAAAAGCTGGATACCTCTGCCCCAGCGGTCATACGAATTTGTAAAAAGGATACGACATACCAGCCATTCAAAAGTTCTTAATGCGCGTTAGCTGGCAGAAGTATGGCAGTGGCTCTCGGCACTGTCAACATGAGAAAAGCGCGATACAAGCAAGCCCTGCGGTGAAATGACGTCTTCTGAACAGGTGCACAAGAGATTTCGTAATGACCTTCACGCGCAAAAACCAGGTGGTGTTGTGAGTCCTGTAGTGAGATGTTGGCGATGGAAGTTGAGCGTTGGTTTCCAGGCCTCCAGCACGGACGACTTACACAACTTGTTTGGCTACTCTCATTGGCGCAGCGTCGGGAAGCTTGGGGCGGGTCTCGGTGTGGCTGGCTGCTAGCAGCAACCGCGTTTTTTGACCGGGAACAATTCTAGCAACCATCACATCTCTGGCAAACACCATCGAAAAAATCAACGAATAACTCTCAAGCTCTGTCGCAATTGCGAAACACCTCTTCCACCCCGAACCTTGCAAAGACATTCCGACGACATATCCTTCCGGCCAGAGAGGGACGCAATGCCCAAGGTCAAGAGCTACTCAGCTCCGTGGCTATCCCATGGACCCGGCCACAACCTCTTCGCGCCCTCGAGCGATGCTGCCTCCAAGGCACTGAGCGCGCCATCACCGTACACGTCCAAGAAAAAGAAGGCGCCTGGCCCGAGACGAACGATTGCGAGACGAGGCACCGAGGTGTTTGTCGCTGTTGGCAAGGAGTTGCGGTGGGGCGACCTGGCATACCTGAAAGAGAAGTGGTCGACGAAGCATGCGCACCGTCGCATGGGCAGCCGTGTCAAGCGGGAAGACTCAGCGCAAGAGTTCGACGACGAAGCGATTCCCTCCACGGAGGAGGCGGCTACGGCTCAGGGCTTCCGGGTATGGACCAGACTCAAGAGGCATGGGGATGGCGATCACTGACAGCTTTCACAGACCATCAAAACCCCCGTTGCGGACGATATTCGACAGCTCGTTATCTCCCCCAACTCCGATTTCCTTGCGATTCTGACGACGCATACCGTTCACATTTGCGTTGTCCCCGACTCCTCGCACCTCACGGCTGAGGACACCGGACCTCTGCGGCCCAAGATCTGGACACTGGGACCTACAACTCACGTCACTTCGCGATCGTCAGTTGCCTCGGCTGTCTGGCACCCCCTCGGCGTTAAGGGCTCTTGCCTGGTCACCATCACGACCGATGCCATCGTGCGGGTTTGGGAGCTGTCTCTTACGGATCGGTGGTCGTTTGACTCTCCTACACTGTCAATCGACCTCAAGAAACTGGTGGACGGCACAACCCTGGACCAAGACTTCACAGCATCCACAGCTGCTACAAACGCAAGCTTCTCGCAGTATTCGCTGGAGATGCAGGTCGCCTCGGCGTGCTTTGCTAGTCGCGGCTCCGGCGGGTGGAGTCCCATGACTCTCTGGGTCGCCATGAGAGAAGGCGATGTCTACGCGCTGAGCCCTTTGCTGCCCCAAAAGTGGGCGCCGCCTCCGACCTTGATCCCGTCACTATCTGTTTCCATCGTCTCCAAGGTGGCTGCTTTGGAAGACGACCCCGCCGTGTCTGAAAAGGATAAGCTCCTGGCTCAGCAACAGCTCGAGTGGATGGGCGAATTGGATTCCCAAGAGCCTCAGGTCCTCGACACAGCGCCGGGCGAGGAAATCGTCGAGGTCTATGCACGCCCGTCCCGGCCGGGAGTCATCCCAAGGCTCCAAGGCCCGTTCGAATTTGACGCCGATCCCGAAAGCGAGGACGCCGGGGATGGTCTGCTGACGGACATTATTGTGATCGGCAAGAAAGTTGATACCGACGACCTGATGATGGGTGAGGACGAAGACCTTGACTTCGACGACGGTGATCAGGAGGGCCTTTCGCTATCGGTCATCTGCCTGCTGTCCACCACCGGCCAGGTCCGCGTCTACCTGGACTTGGAGGGTGTCGAAGCACAATGGCTCCCGCCTCGAAACAAATCCAAGCTTGGACGCCTCTTGTCCGCTGCCGACCCGCCCTCTCTATTGACGTTCCAGTGCATCGACACCATGTCAGGGAGTGAAATGGACGACGATGCGTGGCCGGCATTTTCGTCGGATGTCATGTCACGCTACTCGCTTTTTGTCACTTCTTACGTTGGCGTCACTTTCCTCTCCTTTTCTCCCTGGGTCTTCCGCCTTGAGGGTGAGCTCTCGGGAGAGTCGGAGGCTGGCTCTGACTTCCGTCTCGGCCTCCTTGTCAATGGGCAGAACTCTATCAGAGAACGACTGTACACCCATTCTTCATGCGATGTCAACGTGCCGCTCGCCGCATCCGCCGCCATCCGCGACCCGGACTTGGGATACTTCCTTCTTTCGGCCACTCCGTACGAACCAATCGCCTTGACATTCGACACGCCCGAGGACGACTTTTCGCCTATCCGCCACGAAACGCCCTTTGAAGAGAAGCCCACCACCATGGAGCCTCTGGACTTTTACGAGCCTCGTCCAGCTTTCCAGCCGTCGCACGCTTTTGAGCAGCAGTCCGACCTCCCTGAGCTGATCAATAGACTCCGCAGTTCCCGCCACAAAACCATCTTGAACCAGGAAATCCGGTTATCGCCGGTGACGCTCCAGATTCTCACAGACGCTCACCGCATCCTGGGAGAGGATACTTACCGCCTTGGCACGGCCGTGGCAGAAATCTTCCGCCGCTGTGCTACTCTTCAAGATGAGCTGAAGGACCAGATCAAGAAAGCAAACGAGGTTAAAGAAAAGATCGACAAGATCGCGGGCAACGACAAGGATGGGGAGGGTGAAAGTGACGATGTCAGATTCGAAAGGCGCATTGCTGAGGCGCAGGAGCGCCAAAAGCGGCTCAGCGAGAGGCTGGAAGGCGTCCGTAAATACGTTGGCAAGGCTGCAACCAGGGAGCTCAGCGCCAAGGAAAAGGCCTTTGTGGAAGAGGTCAGGAGCATGGAGGCCAGCGTACTGGGATCAGCCTCGGAAGACGGTCCGGGAGCAAGGCAGCAGAAGCAGTTGAGGAAACGTTTGGAGGACGTGCAACGACTTCGGGACGAATTGGTGGGAGAAGTGGAGCGGATACAGAAACAAAGCGAGGGCGCCAAGGACGGAAAGGATTCGTCGTCGTCGACAGTATCGGATCTCAAAATCCCGACAGAGATCCGCAAGGCCAAGCTGCAGCAAGTTATGTCTCTCCTCTCGCGTGAGACGGCCCTCGTCGAGGCTGTAAGCTCGCGGCTGGAGCGTCTCCAGACGTAGTAGCGTGTGGTTGTGACAGATATAGTTGGGTGACAAGATACCATGTGGTTGTTACATTTAGCCTCGCCTCAGTTGGTGCCCAAGAGCGGTATGAAGGAGTTCGTCACATTGGCGGTTGAGCCATGGAAACACGGAGCAAGTACACGTGAAGGGTCAGATGCTCAATCGCCTCGAGAACAGGTACACAGCAACATAAGGACAATGGAGACCACGCACGATTGTTTCGAATATTGAGCGCACAACCGTACACATGACTTGAGGTTGGATCGAAGCGACGGTGCCATCTGACTCGGGCAACGATCTCCTTTGAGGCCGTCTAGTGCCCGTTTATAGTGTCTTGGTCCTACAGTTGGGACAAGGGACAAGGGAGATGCCGGGTCGGGTTTGATACTTACTACAGCCTTGAATTGTGAGGAGGTTAACGGATTTTCGGTATTGTCCAGATGGCTGACGGGAGCCATAGGATCGGCGTAGTTGGCCAAGATCAAAGCTGGATCCCCGTCGTCTGGACCAATCAAATCAACGCCACCAGCCTCACTTCCTCCGTCGCCTACCCATCACATACTCTAGATTCGCTGCGTCTGCACCACTGGTGCCCAGTATCACCAAGCTATGCCCAACGGCCTCGATTGAGAGATGCAGAGACGCTGCTGGCTGAGCTCGCCAGGGTATGAGATACGAGACAGCGCTTCATGTACCAGAAAAACGATCTCACGACCGTGAGCCTCGGATATCGTGGCATTCAGTCGCACCCGACGGCCGAACCCGTCACGGCCTGCCATCGTGGGTGAAGCTTGCGTGCAGCGTTGCCTTCCGGGCTTTTGCCCAAAAAGAAAGCGTGGCACATTGCTTCTCCCGTTTTCCATGCTGCGCATCGTGCAGCGTGCCTCGTCGTCTGTGCCCGTACCTGACGGTGCACCTTTTTACCTCCCCCGTCTCACAGACCGCTCCTCCCTGGGCCCTACGGACGATTGGCTCGTTTTGCATGGTCCAACGGTTCGCTGCATAGGTGGGATGGGGACGTCTTCTGACAGGCATCATCCCCTTCGCACAAGCACCTCAGCACCCATTCCAAACTTTGGACGAGGCCCGAGAGACGGTGGAGGGAAGGTGCGTTGGATGTTGTTCAGCTTCTTCTTAACGCTTTCTTGTTTCGTTTTCGTCCCCAGCTCTGTGCAATGATCGTCCGTCTTCGGGTTGCGAGCCCACGGTGTCCTGTCGCGCTTTTTCCCCTTTGTAACGAATCCGAGCGTCATTCGCTTTCCTGTCTCGGATTGATCCTTTTGTGTTCTAGACATGTCCTCCCGCTATGGGACTGCAGGCATGCCAAACCAGTGAGGCCCTGCGCAACGGCCCAACGATGACGACAGAATCGCTGCTGGAAAATGGAGCTGAGGCAGCAGATGGGCAGGGCGGACGGGCGCAATGTAACGCCCAAGTTGGTCGCTGTTGATGGAGCGCGTTGTGTAAAGGACGCACCTGCAACCAAAGCCAGCAAGAGGCTCGCGAGCCTGCCACGATGAAGAATCGTTGCGTTTTCGGGAGTTGTGCAAGACACGAGACACCGAGTGGAATTCTTCGTTATCTGGTCGCTGGCACTACTCGTGCCAGCATCGCTCGCCATGCGAACCCGACCAGCTGGCTGTTTTATATCCTATTCTTGAGCTGGGCGCGGATGAGTATCGCCTGGCCGACCTGGCCGTCATCGTAGTCCTTCATATGACGGGAGGCATGTAGTAAGCCGCATCGGCGAGGACGAGAAACGAAAGTGCACATCGCGTCTTGCAGGACGCGCCTAGGGACCAGCCACATCAAGTTAACTAGCCCACCATCCGCAGACGGGATATGCAGGGAGGCCCAGGGGACGCGGGATGGTCAGCCGAAAGGTGACTGTTGCTCATGGCGCCTACGTGTGTCTTATTGGTCTCGGTTTGAGTAAATCCATACCTTTTCGCTTCGGACTTCAAATATTCCCCCTTCCAACCAGTGGCTTGGCTGTTTTCAATACTACACTTCCGAAAGAGATCTTGATTGTACTGATACGCCCCTTTTCTTCTTCTGAGGCTCCCCCATTCTTCCCCGTTGACAGGGCATTTCACGCAGGAGCATTTCACCCCGAAGATCAGATACTACTTGACTGTACAAGGGGTGCGAAGAGCTGAGTCTCCCCTGCCTTTCTCGGCCCCGAATCTACGCGTCTTTCCCTTTCCTAGTCTCTTCCTTGCTTCCCGGACAATTCGTTACATCCAATCTAAGACCAGCAAACTTTGGTCCCGTTCAGCGTCAATGTCCGCCTTCGTTTCGCATCACTTTCCTAAATCTCTATGTCACCGTTCCAAAGCACCAACTTTCCGGTTACCCAACCGCAACGGTATGGCTGAAATGCGCCAAGCAGGCTGCAGGGCCCTCTTACATACCACGCATTCGACGTTCCCCCATAGGACGACGACCCGAGGTGATGTTAGTACGAGTATATAAGAAGTATCCTTGGCCTCGCGGTTCCAGCCATCACATCTTCGTCAAGCTCTCCAGCTCTCGAGCCTCGTCTTGTTCCTTGCACATGCTCGTTTTGCTGAACGATATACACGAAACCGCAACATTGTCAAGACGCTCCGTACCTACGACAATGGCCCCCAATCCGCTATGCCTCGTGTGGCGCGAACAAATTATAGGTAAGATCTCTCTCCACTTGTGCTGCGTGGCGTAGCAGCTCGACGACTTACACGGAAAATCTAGATAATCTCCGCCTGATCTCGGGCCGCAGCGCCGTCATTGACATCTACACGTCACGCCACCCTAACAAGTCGTATACCATCTACGCCGTCAAGGTTCACCGCGGCAAGCGTCAGGAGATCCTCTCAGCGACGGGCCGCGACCTTGAGGTCGCCTTTGAGAACCTTCACACAGAGTCATCCCAGGAAGTGTACCAGTTCATCGACGCCAACGGCTTCACCTTCCCCCGTGGAGTGAAGTCCGTCTCCGGCCACCGCGATGACAACGAGTCTGAATCCTCCGGCAGCGAGGCATCAACCGTCAACGCCTCCGACGTACTGTCCCTATCCGCCGTCTCTTCTGATAGCGAAGACGACAACGTTAGACAGGGTAAGAAGACCAAGTCTTCCTCCCGCCGCAAGAGCAAGCGTAAGCCAAAGAAGCACTCAAAGCACCACGACTCCTCTTCGTCGTCTGAGGAAGAGGTAGAAAGTGACTCTGAGCCCGAGATTGCTCCCCGGAGACGTCACGCTGCTGTTGTCCCTGTCACGCGCCAATCTTACATCCCCGCGCCGCCCGTCGCAGCCTCGCAACCTCCTCCTCCCCCAGGATGGAGAGGTCCCCCAGCCCGCGTGTACCCCCGCGCACCCGGCACTGGACCGCCGCCGCCCCCAAGCTTCCCACCCGGCATGCGCCCACTCCAACACCAAAGCCTCTCTACGCCCAGCGTCCCAGGCGCCTCTTCAGCGCCGTTCAAGCCCGTCCGCCTGATCATCAAGTGGCGCGGCCACGGCGAGAAAAAGATTATTGAGCACTGCACGCCGAGCCACCGCGCGCTGCAGCGGACGGCGGTCGCCCACGTGCGGTCGCAGTGGCAGACGTTCGAGAACGTGCTCGCGCAGGACATGACTCCCGGATGGCTGTGGGGGTTGTGCGCCAAGGTGAGGCGCGTGGCTCTAGGCAAAGACATGTACACCATCTCGGCGGCAGGAGGTGACGATTTAGGCATGTACTTCAAGGCGGAGGATATCCCCAAGTTTGAGATCGAGGTCGATCATGATGGGAGCATCATGCCGCCCCCACCGCCGCCACAACCTCATTCTCAGCATTAGTTTCTGATGGGGGGTTGGTGTGCGGTGTGACGACCTGATCGCAGACCCCTAGCGCCCCTCTTTTCAGGGGATGAACTCGGCGCCGCGTGTGATTCTTGTATGCATTCATGCGTTTCCCGCAAGGTTTTGTTTTCGTGGTAACTTATCTGCATGGAGAGACTAGGGTCACAAAATTGAGACTTGGGATACGGTGGGAACGATACAGGAGCAAGCATGGGCTTTTCTTTTTGGATGGCTGTCAGCAAAGTCTTTCGGGTCTAGATAGCGGGTTACGAGCAGGCGAGGGCGTGAACTATCTGCAGAATTGCAGCGGAGGAGGCGAATCACAAACGAATATCACCTTTGCTCAACCGATCAAGCTCTCCCTAAAACCCCAACTTGGATTGTGCCAAAGATCTTTGCCAATTTCGTCGACTGAAAAAGTAACCATCTCGGCGCGGGGTTGTGATTTTCATCGGAGGTATCTGCAATATATGACCACTTCCGAGCCTAGCATCTGTAACGTACAAGCATATTCACACCACGGACGTCGGAGTTAAGCCGTACAGGGTGCATGATAACCAATATCTAGGCGACGCTCGATAGTGCCACGCGGAGTCCGGTCCGGGGCCGTGGCGGAAGCGGACCGGAGGTTGGGGGTGAGGAGGTGTGGGTCGTCTGCAGCCTCGCGGTGTCACCCCACGCGGCGGCAGATGCCCTATCGCGAATTGCAGGGCGTGCGGATGCGCGGGTGCGCGGGTAGTGTGGCCGCCAAGAACTAATAGAATCCCGGGTGGACGGTCGCGTTGGGAGGGAGGGTAGGTTGGACGAAAGAAGTCGGATTACCCGGCGGCGCAACGACTGTGCCATTTTGTCTTGGGGCCGGCGTGGAAAGGGGCGTGTTCGTTGGGGGTTGGCGAATATTTCGGTGTGATGGTGAGAGGTAGCTGTATGTGGTGGCGTTGGTGACTATCGCATTTACTAGTACTCATACCGAGCTTGTCTTCGTTGTTTGGGTGATTCTGAAAGACAAGGAATAAAAACGAGATAGCAAACATATGTTCAGTAGTGGTTTTGATACGTCGATATTGGGGGGATGTGAACCAGCTGTTCCGCGAAAAGGTGTAATGTCACTTGAACTTGGTGTCCGCGCTGAGGATATCTAATTTGAATAACCCCCCAAGTGATTGTCTCGTGTCTGCTAGCATTGAACAGCAGTTGATTCTATCCATACCCATTATGGTGTCCATCTTTCGACAAAAGAATGTCTTGAGCTGGGAGCACTGTAATGAATTGGCCGCAACGTAAAAGCTCACATCCAGTCATTGATCCCCAGTCGATTTACGCGGAAAGGGTGCTCAAGAGAAGTTCAATGACATCGATACTATTTGTTGTAAGCTGGCGACATCGTGATTATGCGAAACCAGCTTGCTGAAACAAGTCTGTTGACTCTGCTTTAGGGCCTATGAGTCACTCAGAACTTTAGTCTGAGTCAACAAGGGATGAATTATGAAATGTGTAAGGGTTTTTTGGCCAAGAAAACTCATCACAGTAAAACGGATAAATCTGTCTACAGTCGGAAGAAATTGAGAAATATGCGATTTAGAGAAAAGACAAATCTCGAAGACGCCTGTTTACTACCTTGACCCTCATTGAACCGCCATGCGAACCCGACAATGCCTCACTTCATATACATCAACGGATTCCCTGGCGTCGGCAAGCTCACAATAGCTAATGAGATCTCGAAAATCATTCAAGGGAGCAGGGTGTTCCATAACCACTTGGTAATCGATCCCGTAGCCGCGATGATCGACCGAGGGTCAGAAGGATACGACGAGTTGAGAGCGGACTTCCGCAGACACGCTCTACACGCAATCGCCACGCACCCAGCATTGAAAAACACGACTTTCATCTTCACAGACTCCCGCGAGTCAAGCGCTGCGGGAAGTGCAGGTGTAAGAGATTATCAAAATGCGGCCGAGGTGAGGGGCGTGCCGTTCATCTCGGTTGTCCTACATTGCAAATTCAATGAAAACTTGCAGAGACTTGAGGGCAGAAGTCGTGGGGGCCACAGTATGCAGAGCACGAAGTTGACTGATGGGGAGGTTCTGCGTAGAATCTATGATAATGAGGAGATCTTCCGATGCGGAGGAGAGTGGGAGATGGAGCTTGACATCACGGACATGAGACCAAGCGAGGCGGCTCGAGTGATCTTGCAACATGTCAATACAGTAGCCAGTGAGAAGAAAGAGCCTGTGAGTCCACGATCCTCACGCGAGGTATTGTTGTGATAGCATCCATCTATAATACAACATGTCTGTTATCCGAACAACAGTTAGGTCTGGACCACCGAGAACCCAACTAGTCTATCCGTCCCGTACTCCAAATGTTCAAACCGACCTTGACGCCTTTCTTGACCGGCAACCCAGCGTGCCACGTCTCATCGTATCCAGCACCGCTCCCATCGGCGCGAAAGTTCTCCCAAAAGACGGCATTTCCAGGGACCGCCTTGAACACGACTCCCTTCTCTTCCTCGCCCTCGCCCACTTCCTGGCTACCATGATTTCCTTCTCTCTTCTCTCCGCATTCAACAAACCGACACCACCTCTCCTTAGCTCCGGGGACCCCCAGCAACGGAAACTCTGTCCCACCACCAACCAGGCCCTCACCGTCACCCTCTCCAGGCGTCCCATCCTCGTCACGCGCGTCAACCCAGACCATCATGCTGCTTACCCTCCCCCATCCACCTCGGTTTGCGCTCCAATCGAAGTGGTACGAGTAGTGTCCACCCTCGACGTAGCGCTGCGTCCGCAGCCTCTCGACCCAGAGTTCCTCGCGCCAGCCCTGCAGCGCGCGGGCGCGGGCTTCGATGCAGCGGACGGTGTCGGTGCGCGGAACCAGGGCAACCTCGGACTCGCGGATCAAGGTGTCGCGCTGGACACCAGCGCCGTCGTGAGTTATCGTTGAGGGTTCGAAGAGGGCTTGGCTGGAAGGTGTGTGAGCATGTAACGACTTCACGCACGAGGGCAAACGCGGAGGAGACAGGCCGGGCGGTGATGTAAGATGATGACAAATTGGAGGATGACCCATAAGTCGAGGTCGGCCGTAAAAGAGAAAGTGAGAGTGAGGCGCCATACCTGATCTCGAGCAAATGCGCCCTCTCCTCAGAGGTAAGAAAGCCCTCAATGTACAACACCAACGGCTCTTTGGAGAAGATGCGCACCGAGTACGTCTCGGGCGGGCACGAAAGCGCCGTAGCGTTGGGGTACTGAATGGCGAGGAGCGACTCGTTCATCTGTGGCCGGGGCGTGCGGACCATCCGGCCGCGGCCGCCAGCTCCGGACGGGGAGAAGAGCCGGGCGATGGGGTCGGAGAAGAAGACGAGGACCGCCACAAGGCCGATGACGTAGGAGATCATGGTTGGGGTTGAGTCTGCATGGGAAATGACCGACAGTTGCAAAAGTACATATAACAACTCAGACTGAGTGCCGACGAAGAGGGATAAGTCACTAGCAAGACGTGGTAAGATGATGGGGCGACGTTCACTTAGAGGCCTTCCCCGCCGCGGCGTGGGTTGTTGGTAGCTCCGCCGCACCCGCGCCGTGCAAACCCATAGTACACTGTGCGCCGAACTTGGGAACCGTGGAAATGCACGATGATCCTCATTTCAAATCAAACATGAATGGCCAGTTTGTCTGGTTTCAGCCACGAAGCGTCCTACTACCTACTGCTTCTTCTTCTCGTCGACTTCTCCGCCCTTGCGGTACCCCGACTTCGAATAGGTAGCGAGAAGCCTCCACAGAACCCACGCGAATCCCACCACCACCGCGGCCGCCGTCCCGACCCGAACCCACTCGGCCTGTCCGGCCTCGAGGACCGGCACCCGCACGATGCTCAACAGCCGACCACCGTCCTCGGCCGCCGACCCTGCAACGGGCCGCGGGTCGACATGCCAAAACACTGTCCGCGGCCCGAACAGTGCATCGTAGCCCAAGTTCACCCTCTCAAAGGGGCTGCTCGGGAACTTGGTGCCCTCCTCGGAGGAGCACGCCCAGAACACGGCTGGGTATGGTACCTCGACGTCCGTGTACCCGCCGGCGGCCGGCTCGAGGTAGCGCAGATGCAGCGGCACCTCGGCCGTCCACACTTCTTCCTTCTCCGTGGCTGGCGGCCTGAGCTCGAGCAGGACGCTTGAGCCCCACGGCTTCGTGGCGTAGGCAGGCGCCTCGAGATCGACGGGCGAGGTGGAGTAACGCAGCGCTGTGAGGTTCTTAGATTCCAGGAAGAGGTCATCAGCGAGCTGGTAACGGTCGGCGAAGACGGTCTTTGGGAGCGTCAGATGCGCATGGACGGCGCAGTACGCGTCATCAACTGGCGGCTTGGCTGAGGTGAGGGCGAGTTGCAACGTTGGGTGTAGGCCCGTCGGCTCAAGGAACTTTGCGGAGAAGGAACTGGGGTGGGAGGAGGCGTCCCTGTGCAGGCGGTGGCGGGCGGGCACGTTGAAGAGGACGGGGGACGGCTTCTTGTGCTCGCCCAGGACGGTGAGGGCGCCGGCCATGCCGATCTCGTGAGGCTCGGGCTTCGCGGAGGAGTCGGTGGTGAGGATGCCGACTTCGGTGCGGTGGTTCGGCGTCGAAGTGACGGAGACGCGATGCTTGCCGTAGGGCCATTGGGCTGTGAGTTTGAGTGCGTGAGAGATTGTGTCGTAGGATATGTCGAGAGCTGCTGCTGTCTTGAGCTCCTCGGCGCGGGATTGGCAGGCGGTGTCTGACGCCGAGCAGAGCTGCCCAGCTGCGTACTGTGTGAATGTGGCGAGGTCCTCTAGCGGTTGGTAGTATTGGAGGGCGGCGGAGTGAGAGAATCGGTCGTTGGGAAGACTCGTGAAGGACTGGATGGTTTGTTAGACGACAGATTGTACAGCCACATCTAGGATGGTGATGGTCCGCACCTCGGACGACGAGCAGCCGCTGCCACCAAAAGCGTTTTTAAGTGCTTCACATAGTTTTGTCCTGCACTCATGTCAACATTCCTGTCTTGACAGTATTTCGCACCAACCTACCCGTTCCATTCTCCTTCCTTCTTCGGCGTATAAAAGAGGTGAAAGCCCGGCGATACCCTCGAGGCCAAGGGCCCGATGGTGTCATAGGCCAAAGGACTGACCCATCTGATGTGCAGCTCGTGGCTCTCACTCAGAAGCTGGGAGAGCTCAGACGGAAGCTCCTCCAAAGCCAGGGTGACTTTGTCTTCACGGACGGACAGTATCTCGGGGCCCTTGACACCGACATTGCTCACCTCGAGAGACTCTAGTGGCACGCCGTCGCCGGGCTTGTGGACGAAGGTAATTCGCTGACGCATCTTGATGATGTCGTATGCAGCGCGACAGCGGTCTCGCCAAATGATTCCCGGTCAATACGAAAGCTTGACTGATACTCTGCGATGGACAGATTGCAGGCAAGGTAGTACTGCCGATGAAAGTGGGCTCCTCGGTGACGTGAATGGTGTGGAAGAGAGTAAACCGCGTGCGTATGCTTGGATGGGTCTGATGGCGTCGACATCGGGGACCCGTTGCTGAGGACACCTCGCTCGGTGCAGAAAGTATGCAGTTCCGGTTCGGCGGAGGTTAGGGGGCGAACGAGTACTGCTTCAGTGGGCTTTAGTGGCTAAGCTCGAACACGTAGGGGGTTCTTCAGGGGCCTCTCAACCACCTGAAAGCCCGACGCATGCTCTCTCTGTCTGCTCTCTGGAGCATGAGCCACATCCACCCGCTCTCGATAGAACCAGCCACACCAGATGAGGCGCAAAGCCAACACGTGCCCGAGAGACACGCCAGCTTGGTGGGCTGGCCCACACCTGGACAGCCGGCTTGACCTCATTAGGTCACCGGCGCCTCGATGACGCTAAACCGCTTTAGTTACCGACGTTCGCGCGAAAGTGGGATGCCGCCCGCCCCTCCGTCCACCGAGACGAACGGCGTCAATGTCAGAAAACACCGTGGACGTCTGCCCTCGACTTCTTCTCTTTCGGACCGAGGGGGTGTTTGTTGATCTTGCTCAATGATGCATCAGACACCATTTCCGAGACTGCAGTCTTTCTGGCTCTTGCGTCCCTCCTAGTTTCGTTTCCCATCGCGATATGCATCCCATCAACACTCTGTAGCGAACGATATCCCTCGCCGCAGATTCCGCCAGCCCTTTGCGATATCTTGACCGCTCCCCAGTAGGTATATCCGACGGACTTCGCAGAAAGTGAAGAAAGGACCACGGAGGCGAGAGGTATACGCAGAGATGGGCGACCATCAGCCGTACGTGACCATTCGGTCGCGACGGCCCGCCGACGGGAACAGCGTGAGCAGTGCAGACTCGACTGTAGGTGCAAGGGTCTCGACACACCAGTCGCGAAGAGTACAAGTAAACTCACAAGCCGGTCTTGCTCAGTACGGATCCAGCTCCGGCGATGCGCCCCGTACCGCCACCCACGATGTCAGCCGCGTGAGCTACCACGTGAAGCATCTCGACAGCTTCGCGCAGACTTTGGAGGATGTAAGTCGCGGCGGACTATTGGCCAAACCCGCCTCGGTCATTCACTAATACAGTTCCAGTCCGCCAACCGAGCGTTTCCTAACCGCGGGAGATCCTCACAGCGGTATAAGAAGGTCCAGGCCTTGCTCCTTCACTGGGGCTGCGATGACCTCTTTGTGCTGCCCGAGCTGGAGGACCTGGAACGGTGTCTCCGCGAGGACTATGCATTTAACACGGAGATCTTCCCTATACCGTCTGAAAGCTCACACCTAGAGCTCATGATGCAAGTGGGCAAGTTAATCAAGGACCATGAGGCTCAAGATACACTCTTTTTAGTTTACTACGGTGGACATGCCAGGATAGACGAGTCCAGACAGAGTACATGGTGCGCGTAAGTAGTCGCAACTCTCTCGTAGTTTGGGATATTCCTCCTCATACGTCACCAGGACACGGCATCCCGACTCACCCTGGCTTCAATGGTCCGCCATCCAGACGTTGCTGGAACGCTCGGCATCCGACGTTCTCATCCTTCTCGACTGCTGCGCCGGGGCTGCAAGCGCAACGTTCCCCAACGGCAATAGCATCACCGAGACAATCTCTGCCTCAAGTTGGGATGCCATCGCGCCAGACCCGGGTCGCTACTCCTTCACAAATGCGTTGATTGAGGTGATGCAGGAATGGCGCCTCCGCGCCTTTTCTGCGGCCATGCTGCACGCCGAAGTGCTCGCCCGCCTGAAGCACCCACGTCCCGTCACCATCAACGGCAAGCTTTTCGAGGCCAGGTCGACTCCTGTTCATTTCATGATGACGTCTAACCACAAAGCACCGAGCATCGAGTTGTCCCGAGTCGTACCTGCTGAGAAACGACCACCCTCGCCTCCTCAGGAAACCTCAGCGGCCGCAGATGGGAGTGAAGTGTCTGAGGGGGTAACCGGCGGTCGAGGGCCGGGTGCCCCCATATCCGGCGAGCCGAACGAGGATACACCTCATGTCATGATCTCGCTCGCACTGGAGGACGACCAGCAGCTGGACCTCAACGCATGGGAACAGTGGCTATCAAACTTCCCAGCCATGGCCAAATACGTCAAGGTTCAGGGTGTTTTCAAAAGCCACTCTACACTCCTCCTTGTGTCCATGCCGGTGATGGTATGGGATCTCCTGCCCGAGGACCATGCCACCTCCTTTGTAGCCTTCATCAGGTCGAACAACCTCATGACCCAAAAGACACAAAAAGAAGAAGCCAGCATCCAAGTGCCAACGAGCAGAGGCTCTCGTACGGTCCCTGACAGAACACAACCTGACTCTGCGTCATTGAATACGTTCTTTTCCGATACCACGTACACATATGCTCCGACGGAGACGGGCAGTGTCATTGGCCAGCATGGAGCTGGTCTACGATCCTTCCCTTTGAGCGACGGGCTAGCTTCAGGAAGGGACATGGAAGGACAGCTCGCAGGCACAGGGTCGTCAGTAGCATCGCCATCCTCATCGCCGCTTGGTGGTAACTCGCGGCCGTTGCGGTCTGCGAATTCGGCGGCCTCGCTCGGCACTCTCCCGCGCCAGCTCACTTCATCCTCTCAAGCCTCATCTGAGGCGGTGATTTCGAGGACGATGATACCCAATCAGCAGAGAAGTGCACGCAGGACTGTCTTCCACGACATGCCTGAGCCGCCCAGGTTCTCGCAGCACGTCGAGACGCTCCTCCAGCAATACTACCGGCAAGAGCCTCTGCCCAACGACGACCAGAAGAACTTTGTTGCCTCGAATCTGGGTGTCGAGTTATGGCATGTCGACGTATGTATTTCTAATGGCCACGACAGGAGAACGCGCCACTAACTCTTACAGGCCTGGTTCCATCATCGGCGGGAAAGAGACGTTGTTTCACAGCAATTCCAGAGACTCAAGATGGACGATCTAGCTCCGTCGGCAAGTCAAGGAGCTCAGATGATATTGCCCCATCACCTCAATCAAATCATTGAGATTCTGCCTCCCAGCAGGATACTGCTGCTTGATCTCAGACCACCAACCGACTACGAAAGATCGCACATCAGAGGCGCCATCAACCTTCGTGCCCCCCTGGGGTTTGTCCGAGATGCCTCATTCGACATGATTGAGCGCGCCTTCTCGGACCACGACAGCAGACAAAAGTTCGGAGAATGGCAGTCGACAATCTGCATGGTATTCTACGCCCGCGCTGCGGACTCTCCGTGGGAATGCCCCCCGGCCGATGTGCTCTACGGGAAGTTCAGGAGCTGGGGCTGGCCTGGCCGATGTTTCGTTCTCAAAGGCCATTACAGGGAATTCAGCGTGTCCTACAGCAAATCCATTGCCGGATCCAAAGTGACGGACGAGGCCAGAGTATACGCGGAAGCCCTCCTCCGAGACGGCAACCAGACGTCGACGCCGTCAGGGGGCGATGACGCGGCGAGGAGAGCACAGTACGAGGTGCTGCTGACTCAAATTGACAGCGAGGGCAGAGTGAACCCGTCGTCGAGCCCCCACCCGTCGGCCAGCTCGGACCGCGCGGGGGCCATGAGCCAGCATGAACGAGACCTCGAAGCCGAGTTCCGGCGTCGCGTCCCGGACCTCTACCGCAAAGCCCTGGACGTCCAGGGCAGCCACCGTGGGGCCGCCGCCGAGACGCCACCCGCCGCCCCTGGCGCTGGTACCCAGACAGCAACGGCGGCATCAGGGGAAGCATCGACAGGGCATACAAAGGCAGCGAGATGGGACGGCTCGTCGACGGGTCACCCTGTCGGACGTGGAGGCGGCGAGGACAAAGGCGGAGGTGGCGACGGGGACGGCACCACAGCCTTTGGTCTTGATACGAAGGCGCCGCTCGTAGAGCATCTCGACAGAGGTCTCTCCTACATCCGGCAGGGGAGACCCGCCGACACATCTGTCGACGCCTCTCCCGCCGCTTCCCCTGATAACACAACCGCCGCCGCCGCCAACACTCCCGCGGGACTGTCGAAACTTGCTGCCGAGGGCTGCCACGCCTACTTTGACTCGGGCGCGGCCGTCTCATCGCCTTCGGACGATTCGTACGTCAAGATCGCCAGGGGAGATGCGCTTCAAGCGGGCGATCACCCTCCCATCTCCTCTCCCTCGTCCTTCCCCCCAGGCCCGGGCCATCATCACCACCAGGATCACCACGGCGGACTCGGGGGAAAGACGGGACGAGGGACGCCGCCGCCGTCGGTGGCCCGTCCGGGGATGAAACGCCCAAAAGGGGCCGGGGCGGTTTCCTAAATAAGGTTCTGCGGCGAGCATAACTCTGTCGAGCAAGGCTACTGTGGTGCCTGGTCCGATGCCTTGTTTGGACATGATGTGCGGTAGCCGTGGCTGTTCGTCTTGATGGTTCTTCGCGGTTTGTTCTCCTTCTCGGGTTCGGTCATTTTTGTCAGGCACTCGACAGGCAGCAAGGGTCAACCATAGCGGTCACCCGTCCTCCCCGCCATGGCCCCTTCTTCACTCGATGTTTTGGGATCAGGGGCGGCATTTCATAGACATTGGCATACTTCGGTTTGATCTGGTCTGGTCCCTATGTAGGTTTGGCGTTCTTCCCAGGTTTGGAACGACACAACAATTCAAACCCAAAAGAAAAGCAGGAGGGAAAGAAAAAAAAAAAGGGGGCAGGGAAGGGTGCCAGGGACTGGCAATAGCCGGGTAACGGAAGCGCCTGTATCGTGTTTTTTTGATGGAACGTGGACAACATCGGGTCGAAAACAATATCGAGCATGGCGTATATGGCCCCTGCTCTCGTTCCTCTTTCACCGTCTCCATATCCCGTCTCAACCTCGCCCAGTCGCGTCTTGTGCCTTCTTTTCATCTGTTCTTTGCCAGGCATGTCATGGGATAGGAGTTGCATACTTGTTTGGAGATATAGGCGAAAGCAACGCTCTTGCCTGTCTTTCCGCACGAGGAGGCCACTCGTGGACCGGGTTCATGGGAGGGGACACAACCTGTGAGCCCCACGGTCGAGACGCGATGGGGAAAGGTTGAGGAATATCCCTCCAACCCAGCCCTGTTGTACCTTCCGTTCCGTCGTCCTTCAGATGTTTCCGTCTGGGGCCGCTTGCCAAGCATATCCATCAAAGTTACGAGGCGAGGACACACCAGACAACGACTCGGGGCGCTTACTGCCCGTTCGTCTCGAACGAGGGATGTCAAATACAAATATCATTTTTGGCGTTTTGGATTTCCGCATGCTCCCCCCTCCCTCTTTCCCCCCCTTCCGTCTCCGTCTTCGTGTCTTTCTCCGCCCTTGCACCCGGAAGCTCGGGTATCACGTCATCCATTCTGATCAAGGTTTTGCTTTGCTCTGAAGACATAGCATTGTGGACAAGAGACACGGACAGACTCAAGCAGACATGCAGACAGGCACATCCCTCTATGCTCAAACCCCGGCCTATCCATGCCTTGTCTGATTTGTCAAAGGACGGGAAACGGTAGATCGTTTTTCGGAAATCGTGAACCATAACTCGCAGAGTTTACCGGGTTGCGGCAGTCACGGCGGTTGATCATAGATATGCGGTGGTCCAGTGAGTCGATCCCTCGTTTCGTTCAAACTGTCGGTTTTGGTTACATCAGGAAAGGGAACAGTATGCTGGTTCAGTACCAGGCAGTTGAACAAGGTACGGTACGCATGGCCTTCTTGGGGACTTTTCTTGTTCATGGTCGTTTCTAGTGGTCGTTGAAAGCAACGCCAGAGTGGTGGATCAGTTTGGGTTGGATTGTTTGGGTACCTTGGTTCTGGATCTCCGATCCGAAGATATGCAAGTGCAAGTTGGATCCCATGTCGAAAGGGAAGAAAGCGATCATAGCACCTCGGTCTCAAGATCGTCCCGGTACGAATAACGGCCCAGCGAGTAAGACCGGTTGGTGCCTGGTCTGATGTTACGAACATGTGTTAGTGTGTGCCCGTCCATAGTACGGACATTCCCAGCCCCATTTTGCGGGTAGTAACGCATGGCAAGGACGAACGTCCGACGCCGCTGACTTGCAGGCAAGCGAACAACAAGGGGGCCGAACTCGAACATCCGTGTGTCTGCTGTTCTTCTTGGGCCCTCGCAGAGCTGTCGCTGTCAGAAAGTCCCCACCGGCCAATCCGATGCGCACGCAGACGAAGACAGCCTTGGGACCGATAAATGACAAATTCCGCTCTGACCGGGTGTCAAAAACGTCCGTAGTTGACAGGTGGGTTGTACGGCGCAAGGCCATGTGTGAGCCGAAGCAACGGGAAAGCTGGGCTGGCTTGTCCTGTAACAAGCTTCACCTCAAGACTCGCAAGTGTCGTCCAGAACAGCAACCAGATCAGTGCCTTTGTTTTGCGGGCGCGGACTGATGTTTCTTCTTTCGCAACAGGTCCAAAGGGTGGCGCAGTCCGTGTCGTCCAACGGTAGCTGTCAAAAGAGAATCGACAAGATGCGACTGGCTGGCAGATGTGACATGTCGGGGCCTCCCCCACCCCCCACCGCCCCCCTTTGGATGCCAAATTCTGAATGGGACGGCGGTGGTGGGCGTGGAGGGATCCGACAAGCAGCGAGATCCTGTACTGTGTACGTTGCCAAACCATCCCATTCCAAGAGGAGGAAAAAGGAAACGGAAAAAGAAACGACAAGAAAAGAAAACAAAGGTCCCATCCATCCCTGCCGGCGGCGGAGAAGAGCGGGAAAGATTCAGCGAAAGTACCCGATTATCGACAGACAGTGGTTTGACAGCGGGTCATGGACATGCACGACATAGCATCACGACGAGAGTTGGAATGGGAGAAGCCGACAAATGAGAAGCCCAGCGACCCGGGGTCGAGAAACATGGCGGGTCCGTTCGACGACTTTCAAAGGCTTCTGCGGTGGAAGGTTTTCCGTGCGCGACGTACGCTCTGGCCGATCCCATCTCTCGAGGGTTTGTTGTCTGGCATTCTTCCACAAGCTGTCGTCGAAGGTTATGACAGCGTCATGTTCCGCTGTCGTCGGAGTTCGCGTCATTGGTCCGACCTTGACAACGAGATGCGATTCGCTCGCCAGAAATCGTGACAGGTGCTGGGGTCCCCCCTGGCCCGCCGGGGGAAGAGCTCACAATCCAAATGAAGTTTTTTTTACGATTTGACAGGACGCTTGGACCATGTTAAGGCTGGGCTCAAGTACCAGGGGGCAGGCAGAGAAGGGGAAGTGGAAGGGTGACGATGGGTGAGAGGACCAGGAGTCTTCGGCAGGGGTTGTTGATGAGCTTCGTCGGCCAGCTCTTGCCCTGTTGTTGGGGCTGCTCTTCTTCCCAAGGCCTTGCCCTGCCTTCCGAGCTTCCAAGGGCTCCCCTGGGGGCAGGTTGGCAGCCCAAACTATCGTCGTCCACCGGTCGGGGTCAGATCAAGGCAAACGAGTGGAGAGCGGCCGTCGGTTTTTGGCACCGGTCGGACCTGCCTGTTCAGTTTCAGATGTTCGGAAGCAACGCCCAAAGATTGCCAGTTGTGCACGGCTCCCGGGATGAGGTCTGCCGCGAAGCCTAGATTTGCCTGCGGTCATTGTCCGCAGGGTGCTTGACAGGCAAGCAAGCACACAAGTCACGAGTGGATAGGATGCTGACAAGCTCCATGCTTCGGCCTCCAGGGGCCGTGAAGCCAATGTGCAAGCTTCTGGCTTCTGGCATCCCTGCTGGTCACGCCAGTTTTGCATCCAGCGTTGGTGAGGGTTGCTTCCTCCGCCTGGCCGATCCTTGGAGATGACGGGGGGCATGGTGTCGGTAGAAGGCATCTTTGGACGTCAAACCCCCTAGCCACTTTGCCACTCCACTCGAATCGTCCTAGTCCGATCCATCAGCGTTGGATCTGGTGGTCCCCTAGCGGCTGTCAAACTTGACAGATCCCCTTAGCAATTTGGATGCCAGTGGGGAGAAAGAAGGCCGCCGATATGACTCCTCCCACCGTTGAGGGGTGAAAATGGAGCCCTCGCCTGGGTCTGGCAATGAAATAGCCTGTGCCGGAGAGAAATGACTTCATAATGAGGCCAGATATCTCGTCAACCTGTCCTTCTCGGTGCTTGCAGTGGAGTTTTAATATCTGCCGGTTCCCAATAGCGTTGCTGCGATTCTTTCGGCCTTGCAATGACCCTCTGGATCATGGCGCGGGTCTGGATTCGCTGCCGTATGCAGTTTCGGCAGCCTTGTGAAAGGATCCAGTTCGCTTTCCCCTCATTTGGGGAGCGTCACCAAAGGACATGGCTTTGAAGATGGTACCCAACAAAAAAATGATGTTGCCCTGGCAGGGCCGGGAATGGACGGGCGTACGTAGTAGATGGTGAAGGGATTGGGGCCGCAGATTGTCCACAACGCCTTCGACTTTTTTCCCCCTTTGCCGTCACACGATGCCACCAACTGAAGGACGCCTCTCCCTCGTAGTCCCCACCTGGCCCGGCTGCCGTATTTGCTTGCGACGCTAACGCTGAACGTTGCTGTCACCCTGAAAGTCTGCGCTTGACGTGCGGAATAGGGAGCGGCTGCATCAACTGACGTTGCCGACTGCGCGACGTTGCCGCAGCCGACTACACGAGAGAGTGCAGGACTAGCTGGAACTACCGGTTGGTGGACCTCAGGATCTCCATCTGATATGTCTGTGCCACTTTCAGGACCCAGGGGAGCAAGGCCGGTACAAATTGTTTCCAGCACGGCCACCCCAAGCGGCTGTGTTACTCAATAAGGAGCAGCTTGCGCGACGCGATACACGGGGCCGTGACCGGGGTTACCACTGCCCAAAGACCCGATCTGGGCGTTGCAGAAAAGGGAATATTGTCACGTCCTTTCGCTCACGGCGTACAAGTGATGACCGCCGTCGTAAAGTATCCACTTGATTCCCAGGCCCATGGGCTGGTTGGACAACATGGTTTGCCTTGATTGCATGTAGGTGATCCAAAGCAGGAAGGGGCTCATTTGGAAGCTTGCAGCTCGTACGATACAGCCTGGACATCTGAAGGCTCCTGTCAAGGCCCTGGAAATAACCTGGCGTATGGCGATTTCCGGTTGTGCGGTGCTTTGATACCACTCTGTGGCCGGCAGGAAAATTCGAAGAGTGATCCTGCTTTGGCAAGAGTCTTGCATACAGACGGCAATGTTCATTATTTCAGCCAGACAACGTGCGCTTCTGAACTCGGGAGGTTGGTCGGTGGTTAGAACTTTTCCGTCGATGGAGGATACCAGCACAGGGCGAGCTCCGTGAAGAAAAGCGTGGATCGTCAGATGGCGAAACTCGTCTCCAAGTACCCGGCAGATCCGGAATCCTTGAGCAAAGCAAATCTGAACCACGAAGAGAAAAGTAGCCTGGTGATCGTTTGCATGGCCTTGGTCAGTCGACACCCAATCGACGAGGACATAGCTACGGGACGTCGAGCAAGGTCCGCAGCCAACACATAGCAAGCCCTGCCTGTGTCGACCGGAGATGGTGTCAAAATTTGTTACGTCTTGCGACACAATGCTCGGGCAGCACTTGCAAAAGCAACCATTTGGTCTTGTGCGCCGACTCCTCGGGGTTGCTGAAGATCCACCCGGTGGTGCCACGAGGAAAGCAATTCCTGTGACAGGGCAGGATGGTCAGCACTCTCAATTATCCGGCTGCTAGCCAGGTCCATCGAACCTCGACCCGGTTTTGTGGCCAGAAGACGCGGAACTCAGCATATCCAATGCTTTAGTCAGAGTTCACTGGCCACTGGCACTGCTTGTTCGACACTAGGGAAACCTGACAACGCCAATGAACATGCATGGGTGACTCCGTCACAGGTCAAATGTTCCGCTGTATTGCGTACAAAGTAATGCGCGCTCAATCCTTTCGTAGAGTGAGCGCAAGCACGGACGCTGTGTAACGTATGTAAACTGCTGCCAGACGACATGTCACAACACGAGTCTCGGTGAACGCCGGCATGCTTGCGGTCTGCTGCTGCACGTGCTCCGGTCGTATAGCCCGTCCAGCCATTTGAGTGATCGCTGATGTTGAGGACCGTCGAACCGGTTCCGGCCCCTGGACGAGGGGCGGGGAGGTGCTGCGTTGATCAGGTGCTCTTTCACACTCTGACTAGAAGCCCAGGTAGTCGCCTATTGGAAAACCACAGGGCATTTCATCGTATGGCGGTTGCTCGCAGTGAAAGCAAAGGACCATACTTCCCCAAGTGACCCAGTAGCACCCGGCCAACAGACTCAACCTGTATGGGCGGGTCATCATGGCTGAAATTTGAGGTGGCAAGCCCCGAGGCGTGCGGCTCATTCCACAATGTGACAGATGATGGAGCATTGCTACTGCAAGATTCTCGATCTTGCCGCGATTGACTGGTGCGGTTCAGCTCATCGGGAGATCGGGAAAGTTGAACGGAGGTTGGTCTCCCTCCCCACGGCAATGTGCTGGGTACGGCGCTGGGGCTCCAAACGACCCAATCCCCGGAATTGTCAGCCATAACACGACAGCCCACCCAGACGCCAACCCTGAAGTTTGACAAGGTCATGATAGCAGAATTTCTGCCGCTGGAGTTTTTGTCACCCGGGCCCCACGCTTGGGCTGTGCCTATAACGTGTTGCACAGCTTCGTATGAGCTGCCTCGTTTTCCAATCAATCCAAACGACAAGTGCGCTCGTGTTCAAACATCCGTCACCTAGCCCGAAGCCGTTCGATATGTTTCGGTAGTGAGTGACGGAGCTGGATCCGAGTCGAATTGAAACGTGGAGCAAGAAGAGATAATTGGATTCCGTAGTACCGCACCATGGAATCCCTGGAAAGACCCCAGTTGGCGGGCTCTGCCGTCTCATCGATGGAATGTCGTTCCCTTGTCATCCCCTGGTCTTGACAGTGAGTATCCATTTGGATGGGAACCCTCACGACGGGTAATCTTTGCTTAGTTTGGTCATTTTTGCGAATCTGATCCTTGCTCATGCGGTCAAGTGGGCCACCCACCGATCTGGCAGAATGAACAAGCCTGGCTTTTCGTCAAAGAAACGAGTCCCGTTTCTTTTTTCTACACATCATGGAGCTGTCAAACGTACGATGCCATGTGCTGGTACACGAACGAACCTGGAGCCCCAATCCCCACCTCGGCGATCCTATTTGCGCTCTTCGGCAATGTAGACCGGACGCGCCGCCCACTGTATTGATTCAACTCATCAGCACGTATGGCGATGAGCGAGGAATGGCAAGCACAATAGGTGTCCACGCCGCCCGCTGGCATAGCACACCGTAGCATCTGGGCTGCAATGCAAACAGATGAAGGGAGGCTGCAGCCAGTCGATCAAGTCTTTTGAAACACGAGGCGTTGAGGCGAACAGACTCTGACCACGCGATGTTTGTGTCTGTTCGGCCGGACTAACTGGGGAATTGTCTATTTCGGTCGCGTCGACAGAGCGACAAAGGCGTCCTTGTGACTTGGGGCTGTTGAGTTTAAGGTTTCTTCCAGATAGTTGTGCCTGACAGTAACCTGAAGCTTCGAAGGCTGCTCTAGGGCCGGCGGGCGCCAAATTGTGCGAACGCCTTCGGGAGCAATTCGGAGCCACCCTTTCTCGTGGTACAGGGTATTTTTAGGGTCGCATCGTTCAGTGACAGTGTTCGAAGTTGGCCCCTGTCTATGGCGGAGGTCAGACCGGACCTGAACCGTGTGGGTACAACAAGGCAGACTCCACAGCAGCCCGAAATCCCCTTTTGACCCTTGGATGGCAAGCAGAGGGTGGCAGGGAAGATGGTTGGGCCGCTGCTCGCAGTATCCAGTGTTGACCAGGGTGATTCCGAAGGCGGCAATTGAGACTCTGTCCACTAGGGACTCCGGACGCGGGAAGATATGCAGACGTGAAGCAAGATCGATTTGTGAACAGCAGCCGATTGTGATCGCGCATGCTGCTAGCGCCTGCGGTGTCGAGCGATTCAAACTGCGCTTAGGTGCGTCGGCAAGGCGAGCGAGTTGAGAGGATTCGGATGTGGTCCATAGAAACAGCAGGACTTCGTCCTGCAGTTTGCTCAACAATGGCAGCGACCAATGGGAGGCCGTGCTGACCGAGGCAAGCAGACACAAGGCAAGTATCTTGGGCCTCCGTCAGCCAGAGACGCAACAAGGCCATTGGCAAGACCGTCCTGTCCAGTCTGCAGGTGGGCATGTGCACTGGCGCACAGGGCAACGGGAACGCACTGTGATGGGATGTGATTGACCGGTGATGAATGATGCTGGGATCGCTGGGTGGCCGGCGCTCGGAGAGATTGATCGAGCGAGGGATTCCAGGGAGCGGGGACAGGCGGATGGCAGAGAGTGCTATGATGCAGTTTGACGCCCAGGAACGAAGAGAGCCGGCTTCGGTGGTCAGATTGGATGTTCCTCTGAGGAGGAGGACTGGACGTCCGACGTCGTACATAGAACAGCCGACGACGTCTTCTGGATGAGGGCCCGGGCCCTAGATAGCAGCCAGTATCGGCCCTTGTTGTGTCAACGCGCAGCCAGTGGCGTCCCATCTCGGGATATGGTACATGTGGATGACCGGGCGGTCAAATCCCACCGCGATAGCAGGAGGAAGAGAGTTCTTCTAGTCTGCTTCGGGTTTCCAGGGAAGTAGATTCGTGGTGCTCACCAACGAGTCTGGCCAGAACTTGAAACGACACTGGGCAATCGATTAGTCCTGTGCGTGAACCGGAAGGAAGCCGCAATTGAGCCGTCGACGCTGGGAGGATCGAAGCCGTGTGTGCGCAAACAAGCGTTGGCTTATCGGGTACAGATGAGCGAACAGAGCATTCGTCCATCTGTCAGGGGGTAGCATGGCACGCCGAACGGCCAAGGGTCAGCCGCGTCCACGGGTCTGAATGTGTGTGTGTGTGTGTGTGTGCGTGCGTGTGTGTGGCATGGACGTGGGCGAAGACGGGGTGCGTCGGCGTGGGTTGTTGCGGCATCTGCGTGTGCAAGTGTGGTCCAGGTCGGGATGGTGGTGATGGGCACCTGTGAGGCTGGGCAATGTGTTGTTGTCTCCCGGGTTGATCATATCTCACATCGGAAGACGGTCGTTGGCGGATGCTCGCAGCAGTTGTCAAGTCCGGTTCTATGGCACCGGTGAAGAGGCGGGTGTAGACGGTGGTCAAATGGCACGCCAGGATCGGAAAGAGCGTGCCCGCCCCATTTGTTCGGCGGCGGGCCGGGGGGCCAATGGGAAGAGGGCACAAGGAAGGAGTTTCTTCCGAAAGGAAAGAGACGCCTGCGGATAATTAGGCCCCATGTTCCGAAGGGCTGCAGAACAGAGGCAGAGCAGGCAGGTGCAGGCCCACTACGGCGTGGGCCTGCAACTTCCCTCGGCGTTGGCACACCGAGTCTCGACGTGCACCTTCGCTTCGCTTGCAGCAAACAGGTCATCAATTCGATCCATTATCGAGATGGAAGGTGGGGCTGGCCATGCCGCTCACTCTTCAACAGGCTCAGGCTTGGGGTCATGGCCATGGGCCGTGGTCAAGGCTTGAGGGAAGGGGAAATCAACACCAGACAGGAGTCGACACCTTCCATGCAGGTCAGTCGCGCCGCCATTGCCAGCCAGCCTTGCCCGGTTGGGTCTCCTGCAAGTTCGAGATGGAGATTGCACTCCTATTTTCTCTCCAATTTCTTTCGGCGGCAAGCAAGCCACAGCAATGGCCTGGGTGCCAAGTGACGTCTGGAGCGGGACCCAGGACACAACGGCGTGCGGAAACCTTGCCTTGGTTTCGAACGCCATGGGGGCGTGACGCCGTGCGACGACGTGTCCGGCAAGGTCGTGGGATGGGTCGTGTCTCGAGGCTAAAGGTAGCCAGGTTTCCCGTCTGAAGCCAGCTGTGTCAGGCTGCTGGGGCGGCTGTTGTCTGCTTACGCTGACGGTCCAGCCCAGCGTCCGTCGATGTCGATGGGAGGTGGACGATGGTGAAGGATCGAAGGCACTCACAAAGACGTACTAGTGCCAGCAGCCCGGTAGCTATTCGTGTCGCGTCCGAGGGTCTTTGATTCCATTGTTTGCTTCGAATTAATTTCCCCTCCCCCTTGTTATGGCTTCGGAAAGGGGGCGGGACAAGAGGAAAGAGCAGGGAGGGCAAGGCAGGCTGGCCCTAAGGCAAGCTGGCAGGTGTTAGTGAGACGGCAGGCGAAAGCGCGCGCCCTCGCGCTTCCCCTTCAGTTCCCTTCAACTCAACCCGCGTATCCACTTCCCGGACCTCGAAAGGGAAAAACCACTTGCCCATTGGACACTGGCCAGCCAGTCTCGGTCGTGGTTGCGCTTGTCATAATCTCTGTCCAAGGCCATAGTCCCCACATATGCATCCCACCCATCATTCGGTATGCACACCTCGGACTTGTGCTTGCCCTCATGGCGGACGATGCAGATGCCATCTAATCATGACGCATCGCCACCTGCACTGCACCTAATCGGCGTTGACCTGCACTCGTTTGCGACCACACATGGCCCATCGCCACCACGCCGTCATCACCACCGCCCCCTGGATCTCGGTCAAGCCAGCCTCAAGCACGCACGCATGTACAGGCCACCGCGAGTTCCATGCGGACGGCGACGCCAACAACCCTTGCACACGAGGGCCCGTACAGTGCGTCCCCGAGATCGATGCCCAGCATCGGCTACGAGATCTGGGTAAGCAAACCAGCAAGCAGCCTCCCGCGCCGCCCACCATCACCAGACCCATGCGGTGGCCAACCACAGCCAACCAAACCCAACCAAGCCGACAGGACTATCTTGTGCCCATTCCGGCCCGCCTCCAGAGACTGTTCCGACCTCCCAGATGAGGCTAGCAACGACAACGGCAACGGCCATGGCGATGGAAGTGCATACTGCATTGTATGCCAACATCCTCCACCATCACATGCGCATACATCACCAGCAAGCAGTCGAGCCTGGCTGTGTTTCCCATGGACCAGCGTCCTGTTAGGTCGTTCTTGGACCGCCCAGCAACGAGCCCGGGCTCGGACACGCCCATGATCGACTACCTCTCGGAACCATCTAGCCAGATCCCGCGAGAAATGTGCTCAAGTTGCTGAGAGACTTGCGCATTTCGACTTGTTTACCTGCACGCTTGCTATCCTTGGCCACGCCCAGTCATGCACATACGGTGCGCTGTCACGCCAGCTTGGCTCTCCTGCGGCGGCAAACTACGAACGAAGCCCAAAGTGTATGCAATATTCGCCACGACATACCATTTGACAAGATTAAACCTGTGGGCTCGTAGCGTGCAGTCCGTCGTGACCTGTATGTGGCATGGGCCGCTCTACTCTGCCAGAGGCCCGTTGTCTCTCGCCGGCGAAATCGTACCTGCGCGGACGTAGAGCCCAGTCCGCCCAGTTGCTCTGGCTGAAATGCTTACCTAGCGCCAAGTAGCCGGTGGGATCGTCGTGCCGTCCGCTCCCCAACTCCAAAGCGGACAGGGGCTCCAAAGCCTAGCAACGAGTGTTGACCTGAGGGATGCGACAGGCTCAGAGTTCGCAGCTGTAACAGGATCGGCTTCGCACTGGACTCTTACCTTATCAAACCAAACAACCGACAGGGGGGGCCAACCGCTGCGCGCCAGGGCCAGTTGGCGACCGCGCTGTATTTCGCCAACCGAGCCAGTCGGAGGGCGGTTTACTCGAGAATTTACTCGAGAAGCAGTTGAAACTGAAGACCCAAAACAAGGGCACTAGCGACGTGCAGGCAAAGCAGGACCAAAGTGCGGACAACATGTTTGGCATGGCACGTCCCAGATGACATTCAACAGCACAGCTGCAACGTCGCCAACAAGGAATAGTCACCTTCGCCGCGCATCTCAGACGTCAAGCTCGCAATACCACCGTGGTCCCTGTCACCCCATCAGTCAGCACCCGGGCTTCCGTCTCTCCTTGTCTCCTCTTCTTTGTGTGATGTGCACCCCGTTCCGACGGAAACCTAACTCAACTCTTGAGGCGCAGCAACTTGAGGCGACACCTGACAAGGAGCCGGCTATGACAGTTCCTGAGGAGCCAATCGCAATCCGGGCTCACGTTTGACAACCTGAACAATCCCATCTTTGGTTCCGATCAACCTCAGATCAACCAGACCGTGGCAGCACTGAGCAGCCAATCGCAATTCGCGTTTACCTAGATCTCCTCACGAACCTTTCAGCCCTTGGAGCTGTCATGCACTCGACTTGGGCTGTTTCTGGGACCTGTCAAAGGGATTGCAAGCAGAGCATTCATCGTGGGATCCCAGACAGCACCGCCCGCCGCAAGGATTTCGCCACGGCCGCCAGGGCAAAACATTGATGCTACGATGCTACTCGGAACATGCCACTTCCTTTCAGCCACAGGCCCAATCAATTGTGGTGCCGACCGGGGGCCATGGGATCACCGCGGTAGATCTGCGTTTTTGACAGCTCTCCCTCGAGCGGGCGGCTTCGGCTCCGGAGGCGCTGCCTGTGTTCCCTACGATGGACGACAAGACTCGGCCCCTTCCTGGAGTTGAGGCTTGACCTCCGAGGCGCGCCAGCAACCCTGATTAGCCTGTTTCCCAAAAAAGCACGTCTACCAGAAATCGAAACGGTGGTCATGGGCCTTGACCCAAATGCCGCTTAGTGCACTTTACTGACTCGGCGGCATTCACAGCCTTGGGTGATCCTCAAGGACGCAATGGTTGCTGTCGAACCAAGACTGCCGGCGCCAACTTGGGCGCTGACGAAAAAAGACTTTGGGGTCCGCATGACACCGGGCACTTTGATGCCTTGGGGAGGGGAGGCGAGGAACAAAGGTTACATATGTCAAAGTTTGATCATCACCAATCGCAGAGCAGCAATTTTGCTCAACTGGATGCTTCGAAGCAAGGCCTGCAAACACTTCCTGATGAGGCAAACGTCAGAAAGATCCAATAACTAGACGTGGCCCATCACGGGAAGCTGCACCGCGTGCATCGCACGCAAGTTCCAAAACACTCGGACGGAAGAAACCCGTCCAATGATGACTGACGTTTCAGTCTGCATCGGTCGTCCTTGGGTCGAGGTGCCATGGCTTCTCTTGACAAGCACATCCTCCTCCGCCAAACGTCGTGGCCGAAGCATCGGAACCCGTGTTGGAAGCTCAGCGACTGGTTGAACCCAAGAACACCCAGACGCACCCACCAGGATCGTTTGGGGGATGTCACAGACGTCAGCTGCGACCCGGCAACTGACGGGTGGCTTGAGAGTCCAAGAACGAGAGGAAACAACAATGATGACAACAAAAACAATAACATCACTGTGCGGCTCGGGGTTTTTTCCCGACTCAAAGCAAAATTTGGGACGGGCGTTTGAATCGTGTCCCCTGTCCTCTTACTCGTCGCCAGACTCGCGCGGCTATGTCAAATACTCCAGCCTGTGACGCTCGCGGACCTTATTCAGGACTCACACAACAATGCGATACTTGAAGAGCGTTAGGATCGGGCTGGAGGGGGTAGGCGTGTCAGCGGCGGGTGGCATAGCCGCTCTAGCGCACAACTCGACTCAAATGCTTGCTCTGCTTGCCTTTCCTCCCATCCAGGAGACATCCGGACCCCACCTTAATGTTTTGGGATGGCTGATGGAAAGCGATTTGGGGGGAGGGGCTGGATGGGATTGAGAGAAGACAGGCAGGGGAGTGGCCGTCAAGGGCTCCCCTGGCTGGTGTCCTGACCCTCCCACCCTACCACCAAAACATTGCACACCGTACTATGGTACAGAAAACACCACACACTCGTCGCCAGGCATGCATACACGCACACCCACACATTGGCATACGAGCTCGCACCGGGGCATCGGCAACCACCTGCAGAAACGTGCGCCTTTCGCAGCGTTGTGGCACATCACCACTTACTTTTCCAACGGGAGTTCTCTTTCCTGTCAGCTTGTCTCCAAGTCATGACATATTCGACCAACGCCCAAGGAGGGTTGTCTCACTCCCTGACCATGTGCACACAAAAGAAAGCAGCCTGGATTTGCAGAATCAACGGCGCCTCGCCGGGGGGCGAGCACGAGCGACGGATTTCACTCACCAAGATGATGCTAAATCAAGAGACTCGGAAAGATGAGAGCGGCTGGATCTTTTCATAGCAATCAGCCTCCCGAAGCCGATTTGCTCACGGACGATCAAGTTCGCTCGGTATGAAATTCAGGATAATTCAGGACTCCCGCTGTCGTCTATTTTCGATTCTTGAGCTCAGACGGCAGTTGCCCGGCGGAAAGTCTGAAAAAACGCCATATCGAATAACAGACAGGCTCGGGGCGATTGCGCCGCTGTTCTCGACGCATTCGACGCAGCAGGGTAGACCAAGGCCATCTTGCGATTGCGATCCGTCGCTCCCTCTTGGGCATTGACGTGGACGTTCCTCCACGGTAACATGGATTGAATCCGTTCCCTATTGTCGATATTGTCACATCTCCGGCTTGCCATGTTTTCGCTCAATCTACTCCTATCGGGGAATGACGGGCAGTCTGGTCAGACACCGTCACGTACCGGAGGAGGAGCCATGCCGCCAGTGCTGCCCCAGTGGACCTTTTTAATGTCGTTTGTGCATATCTCTCTCCTTAGCCCTTGTACACGTTGCCTCTCAAGAATCCGTCATAAGACCCAAGCGCGGCCAGAGCGTTGCAGACACAATGAAAGGGGCTTGGCCGAGAGGTGAGGTAACTTGACACCAGCGTGCCAGTTGCATATGTGATGGTACGTTGAATAGTCGGTCGTTGGAGTAATGCAGCGCCATTGAACATCTCCATATCCGCCGCAGCGCTCTGCCTCTCCCCTCCCCTCCCCTCCCCTCCCCTCCCCCCCTTCGGGCAATTTCATCTACATCACAACCGTCCTGCCCCCGGGTGGGAGCCACGAGCAGCCGGGGGTACAGGAGACCCCTGCCCACAGACACTACGGCTTCTCTAGTGGCTCTTTTTGTGTCACTGTTCACGCAAGCTAGTGCTTCTCCCATCTTTCCACTCTTCTTCTTGTACGTATCCTGCATCCTGGTCACTCGCTTTTTCGTTCAGACCCCTATCCATGCTTCGTCCTGCTGGCTGGCACATCCCCCCAAGTACCACGACGACGAAGCTAGCATAACCAGTCCGTTGCCCGCCAGAGGGGACGCCACCGAAGCAATCCCAGGACCAGGACCAGGCCCTGACTGGGTGTGGGTACGGGACGGCGTGGTCCTGCGACCCTGGTCCAGATGGGCAATCCTCCTCTTGTTCCTCGTCGACGGCCTGCTTGTACCCTGATCGTCCTCTCGCCATGCCACCCATGCCCATGCCTCGCAGCTCTGGGCTACTTCAGGTTTAGTCTGTTCCGTCAAAACCGTCCTTCCTCCCCCACATCAGCAAAGGCCTCGTTCCCAGATACATAGCAAGGCATTAAGCATCCGTGGGCTGTGCGCTTCTTCTTCTCCAGTTCACTTCCTCAACTCACCACGGTCCGATTCACCAACAACACTACTAGTTGGGGCTCTTTCGTCTGAGGCTGGTTCGTGTCAGTTTCAGTGTGCTCAAATCACCGTCCTAATTTGTCCCGTTTGGCTCGTCGCCGGGTCCTCCTCCTCGACACTTCTCTCCCATTTCCTATTTTGGCACCACATCTGTGCGCCTCTGCCCGTTAATCTACCTGCACAAGACCACTCCCAAGCTCCAAGATATACAAAAGGACTGCCATCCCACCTCCTTCTCGACCATCACCGACCATCATCCCATTCGAGCTGTTTGTTGATTCACGGCTGGGACCACTTGACCACATCAGCATCCTTTTATTGCTTCTACTTCTTCACACCTGTCTGTCGTTGACGAGCCATATCACACCAACTCCCATTCGACCTTGCCGCCGAATCAGCTTTTTCAAGCAAAGAACACGGGAACGCCATTCTCGACGTGCCACTTCTCCAAACCGAATTTCCAGGCTGGACCGTATTAGGTACGGCTTCCTCCCTGGGTTGCTCCACAGGAACCTGGGCTGATCAGCAGTGTAGTCCTTAAACCGCCGTGCGGCTTCATCTTTCGAGCCCGCCCATTCTTTTTATTCATCACTCAACAGGATCGAGTACCAGAGTGTCTCGTTCGCATCGGTCGTGTCAACAGACTTTCATTCCTCAAGAGACCAGTACAAGATGTCTATGCTCGCCATGGCTGCTCCATCCCCCCATTCAGCATTTAAGCAATACCCCTGGGATGGCGGCAGATCTACCTCAGACTACTCGCGCCCCCGTACAGAGCCCGAGAGAATCGCCCTGCCGTCAATCCGCCAGGTACGACAGCCTGGCCCTCGCTCTTTGAGAGCTTTGCTGACAATTCCGTAGGCCATCCCAGAACTCCACCTTCGGCTACAGCCCCAGGAGGCGGCAACCACCAGGACCACTTCTTCCAACACTTCGCCAACAGTCGGCTATGCCGGTGTCATGACGCCACCCGAGTATGTTCATTCGCCAAGCTCAAACAAGAGGAGGAGACTTTCGATCGACGAGGAGCAGGAGAGTGAGAGAGTCAGCCGCGTGCCGAGACTGTACGAGAGCCCTGCACGAGTTCCTCAACGCCAGATTTCCCCGCCAGCCCCCGCCCGCTCTGCCACCGAGAGCTGGACCGGATCCGCAAGAACGAGCCCCTACATGTCTTCGTCGGGCATGCCTTCCATGAGATCCCCAGCCATGGAGGTAAACGAGCGCCCCGAGATCCGCACAACACTCCCCAGCCTCCCGCCCATGAACTTCGAGAGGGAGCCCATCTCGATGCAGCGTGTTCGAGGCCACTCCCAAGATGACTTCCAGCCCATCCGCCCTTCCATGGGCATGTCTGCAGGGCCCATGATGGAGGCCGCCCCAGCTTACCGTCCCAGCGGTTACGCCTACGGATACCACCACCCCAGCCGGGTGCAGTCTCTGTCCCTCGGTGCCATTCACCCCTTCGACCGCACGCCTTTCTCGGCTGCTGGCTACGGCCACTACCCCGAGTTCATGCGCATTGGAGAGCTTGGCGCCATGGGAATGCACGGTGACAGCAAGCAACGCAAGCGCCGTGGCAACCTGCCAAAGGAGACCACCGACAAGCTGCGTGCGTGGTTTGTCGCTCACCTGCACCACCCGTACCCCACCGAGGACGAGAAGCAGGAGCTCATGCGCCAGACCGGTCTACAGATGAGTAAGTTTCCACCTCCCGCAGCCGTTGGACCCGGGTTGTTTTTCTCCCCCTGTGCGATGTGTTTCTTGGAACCAAACACTAATTTGCCTTCGCCTCTAGACCAGATTTCCAACTGGTTCATCAACGCGCGGCGCCGGCAGCTGCCAACCATGATCAGCAACGCCCGTGCCGAGTCCGACGCCATGTCCAGCCGCAGCGGCGAGAGCAAGATTCTCCCGTCGACAGAGCGCGGCGAGTACGACGATGGCAAGCGCTCCAGCGTTCCCCTCAGCGACGGCGAGGCCTTTGACGAGGACCTCGACAGCCTGAAGCACCGGCGCTCGGCGCACATCAAGAGGGGAAGTGTCTAGAGAGAGAGAGAGCAACCTTAAAAAAAAAGCCTCGCCGATCATCAGACAAAGAAAAACACGAATCAAACAAAGCCCGAAACAAGGTCTCTTTATCATTATACCAGACACACTTTTATTTCATCATTAACGACGAACTATGATCGCAAGACCCAACACATCACACACAAAAAATCGGCACTTGGGGCAAAATCTCTTAATATTTTCATGGGCTCTATTTGTACAAAAATACCACGGGGGTTTGATGAACAGGATCATCCTCTGACACCGCCATTTCTTTATGTCGACTTGTATCTATGGGGATAATGTATCTTTACAGACAAGCAAAAGGCTTACGAGGGGTTCCTCCGGTGGGGGGCTCGACACACACACACACAAATGGGACATGGGGGAAGGGACAGGGATGCGGATATGGGCAGACAAACATGCATTACACTTCTGAGTGAACTTGGTTTTATTTCGAGGGGGGGGGGGTGTTTATGGACAATGGGTATTCTTTTCACACAGCCAAACCAGAGGCTGCCTTTCACACCACAGGATACGTAGAACGCTATCATTGTACCATGTTCTTTTCATCATCTCAATACCTGGGCGCAAACATAAAAAAGTGGTCTCAGTACATAACAGCATCATCGAATTCCAGAAACCCTTCCTGAAGTGAGGCCTCTGACTGGGGAAGCTTTTCTGGCACTGGACTGACTCTGCCTTGATGCCCGAAAGTGACGGCATCCCAAGGTCTTGAAACTCTCCGGTTTGACTTTGTGTCTCCGTCGACTTCAGCAAAGTCCTCACGGCGAACCCGACTAGCCGGGCCATTGAAAGCAAGTCAGCCCCGTCCGAACGAAAACAGGCGTGTGTGCGGATTGTGGTCTGGGGAGGGCAGTACTGGAGTACACACCTCACACATACACACAAACAAGCAGAGAGAGGCCGAAAGGCTCACGGGCCCTTGTCAAGTGGCATGGTATTGACTTCCCACCGGGCAAGGCTGGGAAAATGAATTACGCAGAGGGAACCAAGCGCAAAGGAAAAAAAAAAACGTTTCTCGTTGTGTTTATCCTCATTCATCAGGATAGGCGCGCGCGCGCACACACGCTACGGGAGGCCGGCGGACGAGGAAACATGAAAGGTCTGTGTGCTGTCGTTGCGTTCTCTTTCGTTCCTGGATGACAGCGCCCGGTTTCTCCGTCTCTCTCTCTCTGTCTATCTCCCTTCCACTCACCGAGCAACCACCCAGCCCCGGGGTGCCTTGCTTGACTGCCTGCCACGATAACACACCCCCGCGTGCGTACGTGTGCTTGTGCCTGGAGCGAAGGGCGGGTTACGCAGAGGCATGAGCGTTGCTTGGGCGCGCGTGGGAGGCGGGAAGAGGCGACCCAAGATCCCGGGGCACGACTGCGTCCCAAGGCCCGTCCGTCGCCCTTTCAGCCGGCTGCCGCTCCCCTTCGTCTAACTACCGGCCACTATCCCCAATGAGCAAGGCCAGCCAGGCCAGGCCAGGCCAGGCCGGGCGTCGTGAGGGCCCCTTCGTCACCCGTCACTGGGAGACTGGATGCCCTGCTACAGTTGCCGCCGCCGCCGCCGCCGCGCATGTGTGTATATGTGTGTATGTGTGTGTGCGTTCGTGGGCGTTACGTACGGGCGTACGGTGCGGTCGGTCTTTGACGGGTTCTGCGCGTTGCTCCGTCACCACGCACGGATTCTGCAGCGGGAGACTGAGCGTAATGCCCTCCCTCCCTCTCTGCTGCTTCTGCTTGTGCCGCACATCGCGCGTGCCGGGGGGAGCGGACTCGTCGGCGAGCGCAGCGCAAGGGGGGGCAAACGGACTGACGGGGAGAGAGACCCAAAGCAACAGCGGCCGCCCTCGGGTTCAAATAAAAAAAATTGTTAAGCTGACCGAGTTTCTTCAACCCGCCCGCCACGTCCTCTGCTTAGTTTCCCTTAGACCCTGCTGTTGGTGCGAGACCGTCGTCCTAGTTCCGCACCATGGCCGCTCCGAAAGGGCTCCGCCATTTCCAACCAGTTCGCCCACGTCCATGTTGGGCCGCCTCTCCCGGTAGCTTGCGCGGGTGTGCGGAGACGGGCAGCGTCACGTCTGGAATCTCCGTCGGCAGGCATCCAAAAGGAAGGGGTGCAGCATGACCCCGTCCGATGCGAGGTGATGGACGGCGCAGACGTTGTGCATGCGGTTTGGCGTGTCGTGAAACATGCGTCTCTCTCCCCGAGTAAATGTGCACGCCAAGAGGGAGAGGGAGGGTCCTGCCCACGCGCCGCGCCGCCGTCGCCAGGGCGCATAAGTGATTCGCTACCTTTCCGAGGTGGGAATCGAGGGTTGGATGGGTCATCTCACAATCTTGCATGCCTGTTTGGATATTGTATTCTTCCTTTTTTCCCTTTCTTGTCGTTTCCCCCCCTCACTCGGGGTTTACAAGAACAGCGCTGCACGCGCGGACGGCTTGGTGTTGGGTAGTGGTGGTACGGTGGGATACGAGCAGAGGGAGGGCCATGAGGTCAGAAGCCTGCCAAGCAAGGTGCCTCAATTCGAGCAGAATGTGGCGTTTCCCGTTCCTTGATCAGAGGTCACCACGCTCCTGGATAAGACAACGGGAGCAGGAAGTAGACAGGCCAAAACGTCCCAGTACTACGTGCGTGAGCTCACGCTCCACAGGAACTAGACGCATTCCCTAGACCCTTCGCCGGTGGTCGCCGCCGCCGCAGCCGCAGAGGCTTGGTCTATCAATGGGCCGGCCTGAGCAGGACCCCTCCTCATCCTGCCTCGTCATGCTGGACGGCCTCGCTCTCTGCGGTCGGAGGGCAAGATGGCCACGGCTGAGGGTAGCGCTGGGACGTACAGCAGCGGCGCGCAACCTTCTTTTCCATGGCTTGGTACGGGACACATTGGATGTGGGTTGCATGCTAAGTCAACATACCCCACACTTGCGCACCCCCCATACTTGCGCAGGATTCTGCCCACAACAACACCATCACAAGAATCACTATTTCAATCACACAGCACAACAACGAATAAAATTAAATATACAGAAAATATAGCATTATTCGCCATACCAAAATATACTAAAAGCGACCTTTAAATGGCACTCTGCAACATTACGAGTGGTGCAGTAATCCGGAAAGCTTCTTGCACCTAGTGTATTCCAGAATCCACCCTTCAAGCCAGAATGTTAGGCATTAGCACCCGCCTAAAGGGCCGCGCCCCTTTCTAGCGACTATCTCCTAAGCAGGAAGCTCACCTTGCCACATAGGCATTAGCCTAAGGCTCTCTAGGCCTAGCGCTAACTTATTAGTAACTTAAGGAACTAGCCTAGTAAGTACTAGCAGTTAAAGGTAACTATTAGCTATTAGGAAAGAACTAGATAGCTAGTTTCCTAAGGCAAAATCCTTTTATAAAGACTATATAAGGTAAGGTAATTAAGAATCTCTAAGTACAGGCTCTAACTCTAGAGATTATCTAGGCATACTTTAACCTATATAACCTTTCTATAGTTAAGAAGATTCCTCCTTGTTACCACTAGAATATAGATAAGACTGGCCTAATAAAAGGTAAAGGCATTAATAAACTAGTGCTTAGTTCCTCTGTAATAAAGAAGATATATATTGGCACAATAGGTTTATTATCTCTCTTAAAGATATAAAGAGATAATAATATATATAAGGAATATAACCTTATATAAAGATATATCTTATAGAAGCAAGAATATAAGATATATAGAGGTAGAGTAATAATATAGATATAAGGATATATGAGAAGTAAAGAGAGTATAATAGTTGGATTATAACTATAGGAGTTGCTTGCTTAGAGAGAGAAGAAACAGAAGATAGAACTAGACTAAACAGTCCCTTATATAACCGTATCCAGCTTACTAGAATATTCCATACTTGCGTAAGCTGCTTATAAATCAGAATATCATGCGTAACCCTTAGTTGCGTAAGATAATAACCCTAACTTAACGAGTTAACCTAGATAGAAGAAGAGAGGAGAAATAAAGCTAATCTTGCTCCTCTAACTATCTTCTAGAATTTTCAGTTAATTACGTAATCATACTGATTACGTAATCAATATATATATTAATCTACTAAACTAGTAGATAATATATATATATATATATTACGTAATACTCCTTATAATAAAGGAAATATAACGTAAAGTAGAAGTATTAAGAGTTAGAATAACTCTTACTTCTAACAATATATGTTAAAACGCTAGATACTTAGACTTAGGTTACTATCTTAAAGTGTGTGTTAGCTAATAAGAAGAGTCTTTAACTATTAGTAATCTTTAATAAAAAGTCTGTATAGAGGCAATAGTTTCTATTACAGCTTAAAGATTATAAAGGCTAAACCTTCTAGCACTTAGAGAATAAGTAGACTTCTAACAAGATTGCTATTAACTAGATTAAGGAGGTCTTTAATCTTTAGATAAGGCCATTAGATAAAGAGGAGGAAGTCTAGCGGCTCTTAGTACTAGATAGCCATAGGAGTTACACCACTATTAACTTTATGTAGAAATGTTACAGCAGGAGGATATATCTAATCTTTCTACCAGCTTATTCCAGCTATATCACTTAACCTCTAGATCTCTTAGTGTTTAGGCCCCTAAAGGCAGCCTATTACAGAAGAGCAAGCGATTTTATAACTTTAACTAGCAGCCTACTGCTTAAAAAGAAGAACTTCCTTATATGCTATTTATAGGTAAGGCTAGATAGTATCTCTATAGAGCATATTAGAGCTAGTTAGTAAGCATTAGGTATACACCTACTTTTAAGAAAGTAAGTTTAATAAAGCCAGTAGTTATTACAGAATAATGTAAAAGCAGCTGTTAGTTAGAGTAAAAAGGCATTAGAGACTAAAGCAACCTAGGATAATAGACCTCTAACACCTTCTAAGTTATATAATCTTTAACATTATAACCTTAACCAGGATTGTAGTCTACGGTCCCTTAAGAGGTATAGCAAGATCCTCTTTAGAAAGGTAGGTAAGTCACTTAATAATAAGAACAGTATTATTGCCCTTTAGGAGAGAAAGATATAAGAGCTAGAAAGAAAGTTAGATGTAATTACGCCTATAGCTAGAAAGAAAGTGCTAGTTAACCTAAATAAGTGCTTTATTAACATTAAGACGATTAAGGCGTCACGTGATGTAGCTTCTAGCAATATCTTTAAGGCAGCAAAGACACTTCGGGAGCAAGAGATTGAGTTTCTTTTGTTACAGCATTAATTCTGGCTGGCTAAGTAGTATAAATCAAATGTTAACGAAAATCAAGTGAAGCTGGCGATCCTGCGCAACCTGCGCAAGTATGGGGGGTGCGTAAGTGTGGGGTATGTTGACTTAGGTATGGCCAGCGCTTCCGATCTCGATAATGGGGGCTGCAGATCTCGACCAGCTTCAGTCCCTGCGTGGGTTCTGTCCAATTCGCATTTTTTGTTGTTTTTTTCTGCCCAGACACAGACACACCAAGTCGTGCCACTAGATGATGCCTTGCAGTCGTCCCTGGCGCGGGCCGGCTGCTGTCCTATTTCCCTTTCCTGCCTGGTTTCTGAACACTGCCATATGCAGACGCAATGCATGACCAATGGACACTGGACTTGCTTTTCGGGATGTCGAGATAAACACTCTCCTTTCCTGTCTTTGTCGCCCGCGTCTTGGCAGGCAAACCTTCCTCAATTCCCGCGGCAACCAAGGAAAGAACCATATTGACAGGCGACGATAGGCATGGGTCGCTGGCCCGTCCAGCCTGTGTCAAGGCCCAAGTGATCGACTGCCGGTGCCAGGATACCTGCTCTAAGCCCCCTTCACTGAACGTGTCAAAAGAACCCAAAGACGGTTGTGTAAGGGGGGTCAACAGAGCTGTTCAGGGGAGGTGCTAGCATTGTCGTCCGATAAAGTGACCTTGGTCATGCTGAGACGTTGACGTGAAGGGGGAGTATATCGGGCCTTCTGAGGACAATGTTCTGAACCGGTACATGACAGCGACACCAAGCGTCCGCCATCTGTCTTAACCGAAACCAACCACTGCATCCACATCCTTTCCCGGGTCGCCGCGATGCTTTCGAGGAGCGGTGTATGCCGCATGTGCGAAGAGCATCTGCCAAACTGTCAAGGTCATACCCTGGCAGAGACCTGTGCCCGGCAAATGGTGCTGCAGCGGCCATCATCATACCGGGGGCGAACCAAAGTAAGAGGCGAGGCTCGCCGTCGCCCCAATGTTTCTGACCTCGCGTCCCATGCACGAGAGTTGGAGCTTTGTGTGAGATGGCAGCCAGTCGCAACGGCCACTGGACGAAGAAGGGGGGAGGGGGTGCAGATTCACAACGTGTAGACTGTGGCATAGAACAGGACGAGACCCAAGGAAAGGACGTCGACAGGGAACAGGGCTCGGGATTCCGGTTGCCTCAAGCCGGGCCAAGAACGGCCGGCGCTCAGAAGGGATGTCAGATGCACACCCTCAGGCACAAGACATGAGACTGGGGGTGTAGTGTAAAGTTGGCGAGTCAAACTCCACCTGGGCACTTCTGCGTCTGCTGCCACGGCTGCTCCAACGTCAATAAAGCTTGAGGCGGCAGGAAGCCATCATGGGTGTCAGCAACCAGGCCATGCTGAGCCTGTCGGGGACGGATGCGGTGGTGGGAGAAGAGCCTAATGTGGGCGCGCCATGTCAGCACAGCTGGTGCGCTCTGGGCGCGTTACCGCAGAATACCGGGAGAGCAGAGAGGAGAGGCCGGCGTACAGGGGATGGTATGGCGTAGACAGACGGTAGGTGGAAGGATGCGCGTCTCCTTCGTTCGCTCGGCACTTTTGGCTGGAGCTAGGTGTCGGCCTTGCGCTGCGGAGTCACGGTGTGATACTGACGGAGATGTGGGTGATACTGACGAAGATGTGGGAGAGGCCCTGGTTGGATGGTTACATGCCGTATCGCCACTCTAGAGGGAGGGACAGAGTGCAATGGGCGTGATCAACTGGGGAGTATCACGGGGAGAGGTTCAATCGACGGCGGTGAGCGGGTTTCCAATCTGCAGCGGGGCCTCGGAGATCAGCGGATCTGCCTTGAACGACGACAATCCGTACCTCTTTCCGTACGATGACGAACGCGAACGCGCGAACCATGGCGAGATCTGGGATAAAGACAAGGTTGCGCAGTGGCAGCCAGAATGAGAGGGGGAAAGCCATCTTCTTCTCAGCGACGGACCTTCGTTGAATGCCGGGAGCAGCAGAGGGAATGTAATTCGATGGCGCAGGATTTGCAGGCCGAGTGATGGAGAGAGCCGACGGTTTGACTTGGTTCAGACCTGCAGCCGGTACGGACCAGCACGCAATTCTCGAGGTACCTGGCTAACCTACGCAGCAAGCGTTGAAAGATAGAAAGGCACGGATGCCGTGAGTGTTTCGCAGGGCCGCCAAGGGCCGGCAGGGGAGTGGCATCGGAAGCATTGTTCTCGTACTCTTCTCGCTCTTTGGCTTTTGTGGCTGGTCTCTCTTGGCCGACCAGGCCATGCATGAGAGGACAGCGTGGCAAGGGGCGCGCCGCTGGGGTCGGGGATTTCCATTGGATGGTTCGAGGCGTTCCGTAGGCGTGGGTTTTGTCGGGACGTCTTGGTTTTGTTAGCCGCTCCCGCGCTTTGAGAAGTTCTCCAGCAGCAAGCCACAGCAGAGTGGCCGCCCGTCACGTTTCGGGGACGGGCCCTGAGGGGCTCTCCAAGCTCGCCCGAGCGTTCCTTGTCCATGGCCAAGACGTGTCAGCGCATCGAAATGTCGACGAGGTTGCGGTTCCGTGATTCGGATTTTCTCTGCCCCCCCCCCCCTCGTTTCCAGAAACGTAGCAAAGTACCGGGTAGGTTCGGCAACGAGGTGTCTCCTGTCAGAGCCGTCGTGCAGTGGGCGAGGAGAGCGCCGGGAGGGGAGGGGGGGCGTATGGGGCGCATGTCAAGAAGCAAAAGAGCCTTGACATGCTGGGACGGGCCTGGCATTCGGATTGGTGTCTAGTGCGTTGCTGGGAAGAGGCCGTTGGGGATGGAACTCTGCGATGTTGGAAGTCGTTTGGCGGCAGCTTCGACTGAGGTCGGAACGGGAATGCAAGGTTGTGAGTGGATGAAGGTCGTTCAGCTTTGAAGATTGAAGATGGCTCGTGCACCCCCTGACGTGGGAGAGGGGAGGGGAGGTACGTACCGTCCGGACCCACCTGGGCTGAGCTCCATGCTCCATGCTGTCTTGCAGAACAGGGACGGAGCAGGTACATGCCACCGCGCCCAAAAGTGGCAGAGCCTCAATGTACCTTGGCCAGGTCGGCTGACCGGTCGGTACTATGTGCACCATGGCCAAGTTGCCATCCCCATCGCATCCCGGGTTGGCCAACGGGGAGTCTCCGAAAAGGAAGAACAAGCCAGCCATGGGCGGGGCTTCGGGGGGCCGGACGTCGTCTCCAAGCCCTGCCGTCGTGATTCTCGATAGTCGATGTCCAAGGGGGCATGGGGTCAGCCAGGTCAAGGGCGCCGTTGGGTGTCATCGGGGAAGGGGGAATGGAGTGGGAGAAAAGGAGCCGAGTGGGGAATGGTGCGGTTGAGGCTGCCAGAGCCCCGGCGCCCCGATTTCCGCCTATCACTTCTCCGATTCTTGCTCGATGATCGCCCTGTCCCCGGTCGCTCATCTGGCCGCCGTCCTGGTCCGCCCTGGTCTAATTGAGACTGCCTTCAGAGCTGCCGAGGAGCCAGTTGCCAGAAACAACCGGGATACCGACGTACGCACCCTGCCCTGCCCCGGCCTGCCGAGAGTGGCTCCCTCGACGCCAGATGCCGCAGCAATCAGTCCCGAAGGCAAAATGAGCGCACCGTACGTACGGGCACTACGTACTCCGGATACGTTCTGGCAGAGGCGCGGATATCCAGCTCCACAAACAATGCAAGCCACTTCCTCGGTCCATCTCGTGCACCACGGGCTTGCGTTTCCTCGGGATATTTCCTCGACAACCCGCTCCGGGGTACCCAACCCGCCCTGGCCCAGCAAGGAACATGTCTGCAATCGTCCATTGCACACATACATCGCACCTACTGAGGTGTAGGTACTCTGTACCTGTATGCACACAAGCGCACAACCTTGCGTGCGGATACGTGGGCAGACGAGTCGAGTCCCCTCTTCAGTCACATAGTGCTTTCCCTGTCCTGGCAGCTGCATTCTGCGCGTTTAGCTCAAGGCAACTCGTGTATCCGGGACTAGTTGCAGCAGCATTTGCAGAAGCCTTTCGTCACTGGGTCGCTGAAGGCCTCAAAACAACCAATACACCCACGCAACCCCCCCCCCCAGGTATGCTACGCATGGCGACCCAAGACCAGCTATGTACGAGTCCAAGGCTGTTGGTGCGATGGAACGCAGTGCGGCCTGGCGCGGGTCAGGCATTGGGTGGGCGCCGCGTCTGCCAGCGAGCTGTGCGCTCCTGCAATGCTTTGCCTCCTCGACGCACAAGTCGACGCCAAGCCATCGTCAACGTCTCCGCACCAGCCAGGGTTATGTTCTGTCATGACAATGAGGTCGCCCTCGGACCTTGACTCGAGCCACAGGCCAAGTGGCGTCTCCCATAGCCATTGAAGCTTGGTTGCTTCTTCGGCACAATCCTCGTGTGCCCTCCATCGCCTGTCACAGGTTGCCTCCCCAGGATGGCCTTTGTCTGCGGGCTACATGGGCATGACGGCCATGACCTGGTCTACCAAGGCCAAGGAGCCAAGGGGCGTGACAGATGTACGAAGTAGGACTTGTGAGTTGTCCCTGCCCCCCTCCCCGCTCCAAACCATAGTTCGCTCTGACGTTTCCCCCGATTCACACCTGTCAGCCGCTTGGTTCCACTCGGCCAGCATCCATCGCCGGCCATGCTTCCCCAGTCCAACCGGCGCCGGCTCGTCTCTCATCCTCAAAAGTTAGTGTGAGTTGAGAGGGGCTGCCCTGAATCGCAACGGCCGACGATCGCCGTTGCCTGTCTGTCTGTTCCCGCACCGGGTCGCCGTCGTCCCTCGGCCTTTGACTGGACGATGGCGTTTTGATCCGATGAGTGGCTGGACGAAGGAGGGCGCGGAACACGAGGGCGCTCGGATGACAAGTATGAAGGAAACACTGGCAGCAGGCCAGGCAGAATATTTTTTTGGGGTGAAACCACCTAACAAAGGCCACCCAAGCCCCTTTCATTCAACCAAGGGGCAAAGCCGTTCCCATGGTTGGCTGTCAGGCTGGTGTTGTTGGCCGCGCACAGCTCTAGCAATCCAACACACCACAAAAACAGTGCATGTCTGTATCCATGCCGCCAATCTTGCGAGAACGACAGAGCCCGCGGCTTGTCTGCTGACCACGAGGCCGGAAGATCATGAAGCCTGGGCCTCTGTCGATCCTGATCAGCCAAGCCGTGCGCAAAACCACCGAAATCCTCGGGTCCGTTCGGCTTGTCAGGCTTAGCGAGCTTCAACTCCCCGTCAAGCCGTCCGCTGTGGTTTCCCTTATCTGGGCTCCCCGAGATGCCATCCGGGCTTCCCTTCCATCTCCATAACAAAGCAACACAAGCTCACCGGGGGTCCAGGGCCGCTTCGGCACCGTGCAAAATCGGCCAAGTCTACGAATGGTGGGCGGCCAAGATGTGCCTGTCCAGGAGCTAAGCTGGGCAGCGTTTTCGTCAGCCGCCCAAGACCGCATGCATGCAGTCATGGTCTTCAACGCCGTCCCGTGTCAAATTCTCACCCGGCGCTGTGCTGGCGTCCAGGCTTCGTATGATCGACAGCCTTGGGCCCGACTCTAACGACGTCGTCCGGCGATTGGCGCTAGACTGGGATACCGTCCGCAGCTGTCAAGAGGCATGGGCTGCGTGTCTTCTTTCCGAATGTCTCGCTCGCAAGCCAGGCCCCTCAACCCCGTGGGAGGGTGCGCTGTTTGATCTCAAACTAAAACGAAGCACATTGTCCGAAGCATGGCAGAAGAGTGGACGGTGGCGTTTGTTGCACGTCAGCCACCCACGCTTGTCCGTGTCTTAGTCTAGACGGGACTTGAGCAAGACTAGTGGCAATCTCTCGCGACGCGGGCTCGACTGTTCATTTCCGACTCCGTTGCAAATCACTTCCCGGCCGTAGGGGTTGAAGAGAGGGTGGTGGTTCCGGCGAGAGCCATCGTCAGCGGTTGGTGTTCCTGAAGCGCTTCACCGACGTGGCGACCGCATCTTCCGCCATCCTTCGAGAAACAAAGTTTCAGACCGCCGCCAGACGTGACGAATGACAGCACATGCAGCCTCACTGATCGTCCCACCAAAAAGCGAGAACAGCCCATCTGACCGCCGGGATAGTCGCTCCAGTCGCCTCCACGCGCCGACTGCCATGACAACACAATTGGGATGGCAGTCGGCGAGTGTCCTGACCTGGCCCGGGAGCGCAGCAGGTGCAGCAACTTTGTCCAGCCCGGCGGTGTCGGTACCTGGGGGTGCTCCGGAGAATTATTAGGGTTTCGACGACGCAAACTCAAAAAAATGCGTCATTGTGAATGCAAACAATTCCTCGGCTGCTACGTCCACCTGATACAGTAGCCCTGAGGACACCGACAAGGCATCCGGACGGCGCTGCGACCAACTTGGACCTGCACTGGCAGAGCTTGGACAGGCAGCGAGGCAATGTCGTCGATCAGTAAGCATTCGCCGTCGTCGCCGAGCTGTCCGCGGACCGGCGGCGTTGAGGTCGGCCTAGTGCACCTGGTGATGATCGTCGGCCAAGAGCCACCAGCGACGGCGCTTGGCGGGGGGATGAACAGCTTGCGCTCGGCCGAGTCGGAGCCGATTGCCAAGAGACCCGGCGGGGAGCGCCGCCGTGTCTCGGCCAGACCATGTGGGCTCTCTTGGGGCTGGCGTGGGCCCACAGAAGGGGCGGGCGGGAGAGCGGAAGAATAACTGACGGGAACCGGCGACGGATCCGAAGATTCGTGCTGAAGGGTCCCACCAAGCGCCGCTGGGATACTTGGCGTACATGATGGTCGGTTCACGTGGACGGAGGCGTGCAGAGAGATATTGCTGGCCGCGACGAGGGTCGAGGCTCGCTTTTCATTGGGTGAGTCATCATGACCTCGTCATAGAAGACGGCCGAGGCCAATCACATCGACGCACTAGACCCATTTCGGACATCGGTGCAAAAACCGTCCGCGTCACCAAGACTGGAGCCGAAGCGCACTTTGTCCGACAGGCGCGTGTCTGCAACGGCACCTGCTGCTAATAGTACTGCAAAGAAAGTGGCACAGAGAGACGTTGCCGCTTGCTCTCGGCCTGATTGCTTAACTTTGTTTGCCCGTGGCTGAATTGCGTCCCGTGGTCACTTGCGTCGCCCAGCAGTCAGTCTCCCGAGCCTCCCGCCCAGCCGAGTCACCGTGAACATCGGCTTCGGCCCTGGGGGCCCACTTGCGGCGCTCTCTCTCTCTCCCTATTTTCCTCTGCCGAAGTGTCGGAAGGAAGTCTCGCCGCTCACCATGGACACCGACGGCGGCGTGCAAACGGAGCCGTCGGCCTCTGCCGGCAATGTCTCCGAGCCCCTGGCATGTGTCACCTGCCGGTCCCGAAAGCTAAAGTGTGACCGTGTGAAGCCGGCATGCAGCCGTTGCTTGAAAGTCAAGGGGGAATGTGTGTATCCTGAATCCAGAAGGAAGCCCGCCTTCAAGAGGAAGAACGTGAAGGAACTTGAGGAGAGGCTAGGTAAGAATGTCGTGCGCCCTCCTGGCCAGCCAGCCCCTTTGCTCACCAAGACTTGCAGCTCAGGTGGAGGACCTCCTCAAGGAAGCCGGCAAGACCAACGGAGGAGCGTCGACTGAGGGCGACCTGGATAGCCGGGTCAACGTCGGCATGGATGACTTCCACGTTGATCTCGAGACGCTCATGGCAATGCAGAATGGGACGTTTGGTGACAAGACGGACCTTTTCCCCGCAGCGCCTGGGGATGGTCCCCAGGGGCCTGGCTTTGCTGGATCGTCGGGAGAGCTCATGGGGCTTGGCCTCTCAGAAGCTCTGCCCCCTTTTGAGATGATGGAAGAGCTGTATGTCCTGGTAGACGTCCACCCGCTTCGCAGCGCATGTCTAACCCGAGCAGGAACAAGGGCTTTTTCGAACGCCAGCAGCACTTCATCCCCATCATCCACCCCGGTCGATACCTGCAGTCCTTCTACTCCGCGCCTCACAAGCGCCCGCCCATGTGTTTGCAATATGCCGTCTGGGCGATGGCGTCCAACGGGCATGAAAAGTATTCTCAGTACCACGACATCTTCTACAAGCGAGCTCGGCAATATGCCGATGCCGATGAGATGAGGGTGAGTTTCGGTTCATAGCATCGGGAAAAGGCAGCGATACTGACTCTGGCGTTAGGGATTTGGAGAACACTTCCTCACGGTGCAACACGCCCAAGCGTGGGCGCTCATTGCGACCGACGAAGCAAGGTGCTTGTTCTTCACAAGAGCAGCCATGAGCTCGGCCAAGTGTGTCCGTCTCGTAGAAATGATGGGTCTGCACCGCATCGATGGGGACGGCCAGGAGATGGCACCGACACTGGCGCCGCCTACGTCGTGGGTTGACCTGGAGGAGCGAAGACGGGCCTTCTGGGGCGCCTACTGCATCGATTGCCACGCGAGTATCGCCACCGGGTGGCCGACGCTGATTGACCCCAACGAGGTAAGACCCCGGCCCCTTCTACGCCGCGGGGGTGATGCTGACAAGGGTAGATCTCGACGCACCTCCCCTCCTCCGAGGAAGCCTTCAACTCGGCCCGCGAAGAGACCACGGCCACCCTACCAGAAGCATTCAAAGGGGCCTCGTACTCGACATTTGCGGGTGCTGTCATCATCTGCTTCATCTTCAACAAGCTGCTGAAGCACGTTCACTGGGAGAGGCCAAACGACCGGCCCACGGACGTCGAGTACGGCGAGTTCTGGAACCGGCATAGAGACATGGACAACATGCTTTCGAGCGCCTTCATGTTTCTCCCGGAACGCTTCCGCTTACCTCAGAGCATGCGCGACCCCACGGCTGTCCACACGAACCTCAACCTTCACGCCTCCGTCATCTGTCTGCACCATGCAGCGATTGACAGGATCGAGAAGTACAAGCTCCCGGACAACTTGAAGGCGGCGTCGCAGCTCAGGCTGCGGACAGCAGCGGAAGAGGTGGTGAATATCGTAAAGTTGACGAGTCACATGAACTCGGGCTACGTGAGTATCGGTCCCCGGCTCGTGCCAGGCTTCGCAGTGGCTGACGTCGTCTACAGAAAAGCCCCATGGTCGCCTTATCGCTGTACTCGGCCGCGTCTGTGTACATCTACTCGGCCAAGTGCAACCCGGAAGCCGGCATATCGACGGCAGACCTGCAGAACCTCAAGTTCATCATCACCGCAATGGAGGCGATCGGGCGGAAGCACGTCATTACGCAGGCCTTCCTGCAGCAAATCTTCATGGACGTCGAGCGAAACGGCCTGTCGGGCATTATTGACCTGCCCAACTTGACCAACTACAAGAACTTGTTTGGCTGGACGTGCTCAAACATCCCCCTCCTTGCCAGGAGCTCCATATCAAAGCACACCGAGATCCAGCCTCCTCTTCCCGGCCGGTTGCCGCTCGGCAACCCAAAGGGCACAGCCTACGGATACGCCCTCACCGGAACGGACTACGAACACAACATCACGATGGAGGGCGGGTGCAACCCCCTGGCCCCGAAACCATCGAACACGGACCGCGGACCCGAGAGCGCGGGCGCCGGCGGCCTTTCGCTCGGGAAGTTTGACAGATACATGGGTCCGGCCTCGACAGCGGACGAACCCGGCGACAACGGCTCCAAGAAGAGGAGACGGACATCGCCGACGGAAGTTTCAGAAGACGATACCCACGCCAAAGCCGGGGTGTTCAGCGGCACCTTCCCGTCCAACGTCAACATGCGGGCCGCGCCGCCGCCCTCGAGCAACGGCATCGACGGCGTGGGCGGCTTCGGGATGGGCCTGCTGCGCGGCACGGGCATGATGAAGTCGGCGCCCAGCCCGCAGATCAGCTTGCCGCACCGGACGCCCCCAGCATCGGCGCCATCGCCTCCGCCGGCGTTCAACAAGAGCACGCCTTCGCAGTCCACCGGCAGCAGTACCAACAACACGCCCCCCGGGTTCGGGCACGGCAGCACGTCGCCCGAGGACGGGAGCACGCAGAGCATTCACAATGGCGGCGGCAACGCCAACGAGATTATCGACATCACGAGCATCCAGAACGCCATGCTGGGTGCGGCCACGTCGTCTTCCTCGTCGACGTGGGACTCGCGGGGGCTGCAGTACGCACCGAGCACGGATCCGATTTCGTTCATGAACATGAATTTCGACTCGATCCCCCCGGGCATGGGGATCGACCCGTGGACAATGTTGGCGAACATGGATGAGTTGACGTGGATCGAGTCCGGGGAGGTGGTGGTGACGGCGGCGGCGGCAGCAGGAGATTCGAACGGGACGGGAGGTACGGGATAGAGTAGATTGAGGCACTTGGGGACTCGGGGTGCATACGTTACTTCCCATACGTTACTTTCCGAACGGGATAACGTTCGATGAAGCTTTGGATAGGGGTGTAGCCGGGTCTGGGCTGGGGTTTTGCAGGGACCAGCGAGTCATTTTGTGCTCCCACACGGTTCTTTGACGGTCACGAGGCGCGGTTCTAGTCTATGATATCCACGATACGGCACGATGGGTGCGATGCTATGGGAGAAGATGGAAACAGGAGCATGTTGCACGGCTGCGAGGGTCGGCAAGGCGCGGGAACCAATGTTTTGGTACGGGTGGCGCACACGGGGGGATAGGCGGTCAAGGCAAGGTACGGACCGGTTGGTTGTGCGATAGCGACGCATCCCACTCACATGAAAACTCCAATCTCACCCAATCTCGACACGAATGAACCGTCCAGCTGCGCAGGTGAAGGCAATCGACACAGTCCTGGTGGGTGGTGTTGCCATGAAATGCAGGACAAACGCCCAGACGGCTGGCTGGTCGTCGATGGAAGACGGCCCAGAATCCTTCGCAAGGGAGCGCACGTGATCCCTCGAACCCATGGCACCCGTGGCTTTTTTCCCTCTCGCGCACCATCGTTATTTATCACTGCGCGCCCATTTGCCGAAACCGCGCCGAGTCCCCCCCTCTCTCCACTTGCCATCAACAACCCATCGCCAAACAACGGCGGCGGCACGAACCCAGCCAGGCGCCTCGGAACGCAGAGTCAGCTCATTTGCACAAACAAGCAATTGACCCGAGGACGGAGCAGAGGTTCTTGACGGCGCACGCACGCACGCGCGCACCCTACTCACGTCCCCCTCCCTCCCCCCCAATGGACCCGCCGCTCAAGAGCCCCGCGTCGGCACAGAGGGATACCTCGCCGAGCCCTCCTGTGCCGAACCGGATCCGGCGGAACACGGCCTGCACGAGCTGTCGCGACTCCAAGGTGGGTGCTCATCCTCTCTCTCGTCTCTATCAAGCAGTCTCGTGCCTTGGCCGGCGCATTCCCTGGCTATTGAATGTTTAAACACATCCGCCGCCGCATGCCACATGCCCCGTGCCCCGTCCAACGTTTACACCCCCCCGGGATATGTTCCAATTGGTCGTGCTTGGTCTCACTGAGGGGGTTCGGGGACCAGGTACCGCCGGGTGGCAGGCACATCATGCAACGTCAGCAAACAGAGGTCCAGCTGCGCGTTGCTTCAATGTTCCCCTTTCTTTTTTTTATGCTGGCTTCGGATTGTTCCGCCATGTCATACCAGATGAACACAATGTGCTAATGAGACGGCCTTTGAACCGACTGTAACAGGTGAAATGCAATGCCAGCTTGACGCCCAGCAAGCCTTGCCAGCGCTGCTCCAAGCTCGGGATCCAGTGTGTCATTGACAAATCCCACAAGCGTATGACCAGAAGAAGGTGGCTGTCCCCTTCCCTATGTGCCTTTCTCCGTGTACCCCCCCCCCCTGCGTTGGCGTTCGCCCAATTGAGACCTCCCTATCTGATACGTTCGTGTGTGACAACGATAGCAAGCTGGAACAGCTGGAGAAGGAAGTCCAGACCATCAAGAATGCCGTCAACCCGAGCCCAGTCTCCGCCGCCCGCGCCCTGCCGCCCGCGGCCCTCCCGCTTCCGAGCCCGAGCACGGCGTACCCCGCCGTCGGCGTCTTCTCGGACCACAACCGCCCGCCCCCGTCCGCGTCGCGGGTGAGCCTGCCGGCCCTGTCCCCCGTGCCGCAGTCGCGGCCGACGGAGCAGGTCCCGAAGCCGACGCTCACGTCGCACACGACGCCGACGGGGCCGGCGAGGCAGCCCGCGCAGCCGCGGGCGCTGGGTTCCAAGGTGCTGTCCGGGGAAGATATCGATTTCTACTTTGACCAGTACGTCCCGCCCACTCCCCCCCCCCTTTACGCGAAGCCGACGCGGCCCCGGGACTGAGACTCCTTTCCCAGCTACCTCGAGCACTTCCACCCCTACTTCCCCATCGTCCGCTCTCAGGACCCGGACAGGCTGTACAAGCAGAGCCCGATCCTCTTCTGGACGCTCATCGCCGTCTCGTCGCGGCGGTACACGAGGGACGCGGGGCTCTTCCCTTTCCTCGTCGAGAACCTGCCCCGCGAGGTCTGGGCCGCCGTGTCGACGCCGCCCATCAGCATGTCGACCGTCAACGCGCTGCTGGTGCTGTGCACGTGGCCGCTGCCGACGATCCGCTTCCTCAACGACCCGAGCTCGTCGTACGTCGCCATCGCGCAGAACGCCGCGCTGCTTCTGGGCTTGCACACGGGCAGCGGCACGCACCCCGAGTTCTGCATCGGGCCGAACAGGCAGACGGATATCACGGACGAGGAGGCTTGCTTTGCCTGGATGGGGTATAACATCCAGGCCCAGAGGTAAGGGCTTTCCAGCCGGCTGTCTGGCGTGGGCTGTCGCCCCGGCTGACGCGCGTGTAGGGTTGCGTCGAGCAACGGGTTCCCGCCCCCGGCCGGGTTTTTCAACGAGGCCGTGAACAGGGCGGCTTCCGGGCGATCGCTCCCCGACGCCCTAGGATACTTTGGTCTGCTGTACGAGATGCAAAAGTTCTCCAACAGGCTGAGCCGGACCATGTTCTCCGTCGCGGAAGAAGGCGAGGGCGTGCCCGATACCGTGATCCAGCTGCTGGAGGACGAGTTGAACAAGCTGAGGCAGCTCCAGTCTCGGCACAACTCAGGTCCGTCCGCCACTCTTCTCGCCGCTCGCTCGGCCCGCTGACCCGCCCGTCTCCGCAGATCTCGACCTCTTCACCATCCTCGCGGTCCAATTCGAGCTGCAGTCGTACTACTTCACCCCGCTCTCGACGGTCGACAAGTCCACCTTTCGGCACAACGTCAACCGCGCCTACAGCACGGCCCAGGCCCTCATCAACCTGAGCCTGCGCCTCGACGCCTCCCACCGCTTCCTCTTCCACGCGCCGCAGCACGTCTTCCGCACGATCCTCGACGCCGTCGCCGTCGTCTTCGACGTGTTGATGTCCGGCCACGCGACCGACGTCGAGCTCGCCAACGCCGAGGTGTCGATCAAGAACTCCCAGGAGGCGCTGCGCCGGTGTTCCGTGCAGGAGGGGGATTTCCCGATGCGCGTGCTGAGGATGTCGGAGAGCTATTGGAGCCTGCGGCACATGATGCCCGCGCTCGAGGCGCCGATTTCACAGTACCCGCACCGCACGGGCGCCGTGATTGCGTTCGGGACGCTGAGGAGGTGGAAGAAGGCGCTGGACCAGGCGAGGGTCGGGTACGGCGGGCAGGGGACAGCGGCAGCTGGGGGCGTGGGAGGGGCCGGAGGGGCCGGAGGGGCGCCGGCCCCGGGGACGGCGTCGACGCGTGAGTGCAGGGCGCGCGGGTCCGGTGTGAGCGTTGCTGACCTTGTGGTAGCGGCGGTAGGGGCGGCGGATGCGGCCAACAACGGAGCCGGCGGCGTGGTGCCGGCGAGCGACCTGCTCCAGGACATCGACTGGTCGATGCTGATGGACGATTTCGACTGGACGGCGGGCGGCGCCGGGGAGCCGAACTTCCTTGGGCTTTCGTAGGGGGGGACGGGGTAGGTATGAGACGGGGAGCTTCATCTTTTCTGCTACCAAAGCCGGCGCATTCTCGGGCGTTTTCGCATTGTCTTCTTTTGGGGGGGTGGACGAGGGTGAGGAGAGTTGCGAGAGGGAGATTGTGGGTATTTATGGTCGCGTGCTCGTACAAAGGACAGACTGAGTAACATTTAATGGAAATACTGTTAAGCACAAGGCTGAACGCTTGCCGCAGTGGTTCTGCGGTATGCCAAGAAGCGCCCCTTTTCGAGTAGCCTCGCCGAACCCGGCCTTCCCATCCCCTGCTGTCTTGCATCCCGTCTCAGTTCCATTTCCTCTCGCAGCTCCCGATCCACATGCCCCAGCCCAGTACCTTTCCCACGACGGCTTCGGCGACCTGCTCTCTCGTGGCCCGAGCCTCCAACATGTTCTTGTCCAGGGCCTCGCTGAGCGCCACGACCTGGAAGAAATCTGCTCATCGATCAATGACTAGTTGCTACGGGCGGCCGTGAGCTCAAGACTCACACCTGTGGGTGCCGTGATTCATCAGCGGCCGCGGGGGCACGTAGACACCATCCCGTCTCCCCTTGCCCCAATGAAACCCGCCTTTCAAAAGGGACCTGTTCTCGTCCTCTATCTCAAAGTCTTTGGGGTTGACCTGCTTTGTCTCGGGCGCGATTCCACCGTAAACCCTGGCTCAACGTCAATTCATCCTCCACGCCAGGTGGAAATGCGTGAACTCACCCGTGGCAGATGGGCGTCGGCAAGGGAGCATCCGGATCCTCGACGACGATGAGCCACTCCTTCACTTTCGACTCAAGATCAACCGGGGCCGTCCAAGAGAGCGCCGGGATCCGACCGCCGCCCTCCGTGATGTACTCTGGGCCCAGGGTGGCGGGGGACGCGCCGCGATCTGGCGACGTGACAGTGATGGTCGGCTCGGCTTGCGAGACGAAGGCGGGGGATGTGTAGAACGACTTTGCATCGTGGCCGCGGGAGTTCTTGAGAAGCCAGCTGAGAGTGATTTCGACGTATTTATGCATACTTGGCACGGGTATGTTGACAATAGTACACTGATCTTCGGCCTGACACAGTGACCAGAGTGGACAGGCGGCGAGACGGCTTATAGCACCATATTTTCAAACCATCCAATGTCTTCTCATGCTTGGTTTTTGTTACATGAAAACGAACTTCGGACGTTTACGCTTATCTCCAGCCATGCTGAAGTGGCTGGACGGTCCTACAACTCAAATATCCGGGAGGCATCATTGCGACGAACTCGGTGCCGAATCGGTCATGACTCGGCCGATCATTCCGGTCGTCTGAACGCTACTTCTTGTTTTCTTTGGATATGTATTCCCAACGAACTGTTCACTTCCATATTTCGCATCATTCAGTTTCTTTTCAAAGATGTCCTGGTTCTTGAGGCGGTCTGAATCGGCTTCCGGAGTAAGGCTTCGTCAATTCCTGCCAAGCTCTATGTAGTAATCGTGACTTTCATTATACCAAAGCTCGGCACCCAAGTCTACCTAGTCCAACGGAGAAACCAGGTTGCGTTGAAATTTAATTGACCTTTGGTCTTGGAGTTTCATGCGCTTCCGTTCCGGCACCTAGAGAGGAAGCGACGAAGCCGGGCCCAGTGCCGCGGCCGCGGCACAATTAAACTGAGAGAACCATCGGGTGAACGGACTACGGGTGCCGGAGTACAACGTCATGAGCAATAAACCCTCACAACGCGAATTGTGTCGTCTGATAGTGTATTCCGCTCAGGCTGTTCTACTTTAAAGCTGCAAAAGACTCCATCAATTGGTTCGTGGCTGATATACCTCCCAAATGCCTACGAGTTCGTCATCTGCGTCCCGTGGTTACTGAACACCCTAGGTCAAGCACCTAAGAAAAGAACGAATGAGACATATTGACGAACCGTAGGAAATGTCGATTTCAAGACATCCCGCACCAAAAAAATCTAGATGCTCATCCTGCTCCCTGGCCCTAGTTCTATATTTCATTTCGGGGGAAGTGTGTCCAGCCTCGAGAGACAGCACCACTCAAGGGTTGACGGCATTGCATTTTGAGATGTTTGCAAGGATCGCGATGCGGATGCTCCCGCCTTGTTGATGCTTAGCGAGGCAGTGGCTACAGGGGCATTCCTTCCCTATTTTACCGAAGAAGACTAGGTCCGCCACCTGTGGCTCCTGTCATAGTTGCCCCGCCCAAGATAGGGAGTCTGCTATTTTTCAACCGCGATTCACTCCCGTTGCCACCATCTCATCTCCTACGGCGATCTGCCCCTTTAACTTCCTCACTGAGGAAAATGCCACTGCAAACTCCACGCGGCATTCTGAGATGTCTCAGGATGCCTCGGGGTCCTATCGAGTTGTCGAGACATTTCAATGGCGCAACGCCGTCGCGTTGGTATTCGTCTCGCTCATTCCCCGCCGTCTTCGTGCGTGGCGGCACCTCCAACGGCCTCGTCATCCATAGACGCGACCTCCCTCTGGAACACGAATGGCACAAAGTCCTGCCGGCCGCCATGGGCTCACCAGACCCATATGGTCGCCAATTGAATGGCATTGGGTCGGGCATCTCATCAACGTCAAAAATCATTGTGCTGTCCCCCCCGTCGCGGCCCGGTGTCGACGTGGACTACACATTCGTGCAAGTCGGGATCAAGGATGGCAGCCTCGACATGGCTGGAAACTGCGGCAACATGTCGTCAGCCGTCGGGCCAATGAGTCTGGACGAGGGTCTCGTCACGGATCCGCGGGTCGAAGAAGTCGACGGCCAACAGTTTGCTGTCGTGCGCATTTTCAACACAAACACGTCCAAAGTCATTTCGGCGCGCTTCAAAGTCAGCGGAAGCCCGCCAAAGTACTCGCCTGACGGCGATTATATCATGGATGGTGTACCCGGCACCAACTCGCCCATCACACTCAGCTTCCTGGACCCGGCCGGAGCCAAGACTGGCAAAGCACTTCCCACGGGCAATGCTTGCGATTGGCTGCTTCTCCCGGACGCGAGTACCATACAGGCGTCGCTGGTCGACGTCAGCAATCCCGGCGTCTTTGTACGCGCTGCAGACTTGGGCATCCCTTCGCCAGAGGACTTGACGCCACAAGCTGTTGAGGCAGACACCGCTCTGAAGGAGAAGCTGGACGGGATCCGACGCGCGGGTGCTTCTATGATGGGACTCAACCCTGACGTCGAGAGCATTCCCAAGATAGTGTTGCTCTTTTCAGATAGCCGTTCCCCCGACGTTGACATTCGATGTCTAGCATTATCTATGGGACAGGCACACAAAGCCGTTCCACTGACGCTTGCGCTGTGTCTCGGTGCCGCTAGCCAGCTACCGGGCACCATCCCGGCCCAGCTCGTCGGTAATCGGTCGAAGAGCTCCATTATCATCGGGCATCCAAGCGGCAAGGTAGACATCGGGACCACCTTCAAGGATGGGAAGATTAAGTCGGCAGATCTTCACCGCACGGCACGAGTGCTGATGAAGGGCGACGTGTACTATTAACTTCTGGACCGAGGCCGCGTGGACACCGCAACGGCATATGCCCCGGCACGCTAGGTGCTTCCGGTCAAGCTCGTACTCGGGGGGGAGGGGAGGCGGGTCAAGTGTTGTCGGGTAGAGGTGCAGTTGCAATCCCGGAAGACGCATGTCCATCTAAAGCATGACACGCCTCGTCCCGTTGTCCCCATCCGATCCCATATTTGCTATAATTCAGTGGTTTTTGATTGAGACGCATTATGCATGCTCTGCTAATGTAGGACGGAGTAAACTCCGGTGATTCGCTACCCGTTTATCTTGCATCGAGAACAGAAGAAAGGCCTATCTTGCGCCCAGAGCATGACATGTGCCAACGACCGCGGAATACAGAAAAATGGACAGGAGGTTCGACCAAGGCATCCTTGGTTTCGTGGCCGCCAAGTAACAGATTATCTTTACACCTACGTACAGAGATACCCAAGGACGTCTCAGGGGTTCTTCCTCGATGTAGCATACAAACAACTATTGTTGACGCCATAGCTTCAATGTTCTATTTCGCCATCACTCTCCTCGCGGCTTTTGACAGCCCAACCCGCGAGATATTGTTTGATGCCGAAGTTTTCATCGAGTGACTTTGGTGTGAATGTCAGTTGGTCAGGTATCCTGATCCGCTGCGTTCGGACTGCTTGAGCGCCTGCCGGGGGGTTGCTCGATGACCTGTTCATTGCCGCCGACCTCGGTAGCTCTGAAGCAGTTCCCGAAGCGATGATGCGGAGTCTACATGAGCAGCCTGTGCCGTCGCATGCGGACAAACCACTGGAGCCCGCGCTACGTACCGCCGCCGTTGTCTACATCGAAGCACTGGTGCCAGGCAAGCCTAACAATGGGCCCCTCCTAAACCTTCTGTCCACTTCCGTCCGGGCCATCGTTCAACCCTTCCAGGAGCGACAACCCAAGGCGGAAATGAAAAATCGTCGAAACACAGCTATGACGCGGACTACGACGACAAATTTACATACACAACGACGTCGGAACAGTGCTGATATGGATCCGCCTCGTTGGTTTGTTGTCGCGAAACTCTACGAAATGGAGCTCGTCCCGCTGGGCATGTTTTTCGTCCGTGACTGCTATGGACAGTGTTGATCCATGATTGTAGGGTTGGAGCCTGAAAATGTCGACCAGCTCCAGGACGAAGATTTGATATTTTGCAAGGTTCATGATGCAAAGGGGTTGCGGACCAACCCGCATGACGAGAGGATTCTTCTGAAAGGCTTGCTGAGGGAGCACATCTACGGTGTTCTAATTATTGGCTTGACGCATGTGTAAGGCAGTAAGCGGGATGAGCTTGCAGATTTCAGCATACCGGCGTCAGTAGTTCGGGTCAATCACTTAGAGCTGGGGAAACGTGTCAGGCGTGGCGGCACACCATCACAAATTTAGAATGAACATGTTTCTGTGTGGTAACATCCCGATATGTGGCGCGTGGACTTCATAGACAGTGCCGGGTTTGTTCCTTTTCAGAATGATCAATCGCACGGCCGACCATCGTGTCGTTTGGTGGCGCGTAAGCGAGAGAGGCTGAATCGAAACGATGCATAGTAAACTTACGGATCATTAGGTCTTTCTTGACTTTCTTCTTCTTGGTTCAACCTCAGACATGGCCAATAAGTTGCAGAAGCGTGCAACAGGCTGCTAGCCGAGAGTCTGAGGTGCCATGGATCTATGAGAGCGTTCTCGAACCATGCCCGAGGACCCCGTTGCTTTAAGCTTCTGACGTATGTGGGCCCCGTGGTGTGCCGGTTGAGGACGGGTGCTGCCGAACCCGAGGGATCGGTGGACGGCCGAAACGGGAAAGTGGAGAAGCGGGTGCCGAACCTACGAAAGCAACCTTTCGGGGTCCTGCGTGCTTGACTTCGCCTCCGGGTTTATGTTCCAAGATGAATTGCATACGCCACCGAGGCTCTGAAGCTAGTGTAAGAGATGTAACGGAAGGGAGGCTGACGAAAATGGTGCTAAGTTTGGCAGTACTGGCAGGTCTGCCGGTCAGCAAGCGGCGGTATACACGATGCAGCTGCGCGTCAGCTGTTGTTCGATGCAGCTTTCCGAACCACAGCCCGCCAAAGTGCCAAGTATTTCTATTTTGCACTAATTTTCACACGTCTTTGAACCACTCGTGACTGTGCACATGCGTGTCAGGTATTGCCTTTACTGCCCATGCAGGATAGTTCTGGATCCAAAGTGTTCAGGTTTACTCCACTACTCAAGTTCAAGAACAAGGTGCAAAAGAAGTAGGATCATTTAAAAAAAAAACCTTTTTAGTAGAGAGAACTTAATATATAGTTGCCACTGCTCGAACCTTGAGGTTTCAGTTCTCTGCCGCAGTAGGGTATTCAACTCTACCACTAGAAGTTAACTTCAGGTTCTGCTCATCGCTACTGGCATTTGAAAACCTGCCACTCGCAAAGCATACCTTCATATGCTACTGGCCATCATCACTAATTGTAGTTCAATCGACATTTACAGTTCTTTGCCCCTCTCCTCGCTGACAACACTCGTCTTGTTCGTCACCAAAATTCCGACGTCCGAACCAGACGCATCGTCCCCCCTGGTCTTAAAGTCCCTTGCCACACTCTCCTCTGACTGACTTCCCTTGGCTGCCACAACAGCGACATCGTGCCTCTTCTCCCGCAGCCTGTCCAGCTCCAAGTCTTCCTCGCTGTGCATCGAGTGCATCTGACTGAACTTACCTCCCCTGCCGCCGCCACCCGTAACTCGTGAGAGTTTCGACCCAAGGAGCCCGGACTGACCGATGGTCTGGAGCGTGGCCGACTTCGCCGGACCTCCTCCCGTATTCGATTTTGTTGTCGCACCGCGGAGGGACCAGAAGCGGCCGACGGTGGCGTCGAAGATTGGCTTCAGTAGCGGGCTGCTCGAGACAATGATAGCGACGCCGGGTTCCAGGGTTCCCATCAACACGACGCCTACTTGAGAGTAAGTCACGTCGGTGAAGTCCATTGTCAGGACATTTTTGAGACGAAGGGCGCCGAATATCATGGTTCTGGAAGGTTGGGGGTTGATGTTAGTCTACGGGGAAAGTGCTTCCGTGGAGAAAGGCGGGGAGGGTGCGTTTCTTACAATGCGCCAGCTCCAAAAATGATGTACAAAGCCACCTTGTGCGGCCATCGCAGCTGTAGTTTGTATACCATCGGGATGGGGAGTATTATAATGATCAGATCGGTCGCAAGGTCGAAGTAGCCCACCGCCGCAAAGGCAGCGTTCTGGTTGCCGCACTTGCCGCCGGGAGTTGTTGGGTCCCAGTTCATTGCCACAGGCTGGCATATGAAGATGCCAATGAGTATGGTGAAGAGCATCCAGCAGATGCAAAGGCCAGTTGTCATCCACGCGGCTATCTTGAAAGTCCGTACGAAGAAAATGCGTTGAAGCATGAGGGTGATGCCGATCTTGATGAAGCCGAGGCAGATAGCGAAGAGAGTCTGGACACCGTAGGCGGCCTGTTGCATGCGAACATTAGTCAAAGTCAACAAACGGATGAGCGTCAGAGGGGTTGATGTTGCACAGGGCCAGCCGTACCTTTGACATGCGCTCGACGTGGATCGGTTGAAGGGTCAAGTAATGATGTCCAGTTCCGCCGAGGTAGACCACTGTTCAGACTCGTTAGGCCATCGAAGCTTCAAACGTATCGGGACCTGACTTACTGACAAAGTTACACGCGACCAAGCCATAGAAGGCGATCTAACGCAACGTCAGTAAAGGAGGCGTAAGAAAAGGCTTCTCGTTGCTCTTACCAGGGCAACAACAGTCAGAATGTCTTCAACTGTGAACGACTGGCCCTTTTTCCGCCGACTGTAGAGCCGCATGCCAGTCCATAGCGTCGCAACGACCGTCAACAGCACGTTGGCCACAATAATGGGGATGGCCCGGTCGGCGAGAGGCACAATCTCGGTCTGGATGACGTCCTCCGGCCTAACAGTGCCATTCGTAGGGACAGCCAGGCGAGCAAAGAGCTCACCACTGATTCTCATGGCTTTGAAGATGCCGGCGGCGTTGGGTGGCTGAGATCAACCCGCTAAACGCGGAGACGAAAGGAGAGAGCAGGCCGGCGACCTTAACAACACTGCCATTGCTGTTCCCAACTGTGCTGGAGGATCCACATTCTTCAGGAGCATGCAGGAGTGAGGCGAGGAAAAGGAAAAAGAAAAGAAACCAACGGTTCCGACAGGGGATGTTCCAATGGGCTCATGACATGACTAGCCAACCTGCAGGCCGGCAAATCTCCCTCAAGTTGGTAAGAGCTCTGGCACGGCGGTGATGACCAGAAGCCTGGGTTACCGCGTGGCAATTGCGAAATGACCAACAAATCATCAAGGAATAGACGAAAAGGATTTTGCATTATGAAGCCACTGTGCAGTGAAAAAGGATGAGGTTCCCGATGCTCTGCGTGATGCCAGGATGTCGAAATAGGGCCCGCTCCAAAAGTGCTATGGAGCCGCGCTAGTCCCGGGGAAGCACCCAAAATCAGTCGATACAACTCGGCCGAGAACAACGGCAAGGCAAAGACAACAAGAAGAGGCGACCGTCCGAGTAACTCGGACCTGATTGTTTGCCACTTCGATATGTCCGCGTCCGTGGGTTCTACGATGCGATCTTTTGATGGATATCTGCAGTATTGTCGATCAACATCTTGTCACGGTAACCATCTACGGAGGCGGGCATGGGAAGACGGACTGGAGAACGAGTGGCCTCTGCTTTCGGAAAGCTGGTCCGAAAAGCCCCACAACTTGAATCCTTGACTCCTATCGACCCATGAATTCACTCAAAGTCCTCTCCGGCCCCGTCAGGCGTGCTCGCCCGGTAACGTTCCCCGTGGAGGGGTCAAGTGCTAAGGGCCCTCTTGATCTGTCGATGTCGCTCACCCGCCGCACCCGAGCCACCCTCTGGCCCTGGCCTTTTATGAAATTGATACCCCAATAGCGCCGAGTTCCACCGGAGAAAGAGTCCCGCATTGCCCGCCTTTTGCGGGCGGTGCTGACGGTGTTGTGCTTCGCTGAGTTCGCTTTAAAGGGAAGCGGTATCTGGTTGGCTTCCACGCGAGGTTTCTGTTTTCTTTCCCACGCCCGATCCTCTGCATTGCATCCTGCACCGGCCGTCACGCCTTGCCTTCCCAGCCTCTCGGTTCTCGGTTCTGCATTACCACGCGCGTCAGGTTTCTTCAGCGTGTTGCATCTAAGCTGATCTGCGCCACTACCCTGCATATCGGCAAACATCATGCTTCCAACCGACGTCTGGGACTACATCGTCGTTGGCGGTGGCCTTGCCGGCTCCGTCGTTTCCAGCCGGCTCTTGGCCCTGAATAACACAGCCAAGATCCTCGTCATCGAGGCCGGTCGGAGCGCTGCTGGTCGCACTGACATCCTCTATGTCAACTCCACCAACTTGATCCAGGGAGAGTTTGACTGGAACTACTTTTCCACACCGCAGGCCCAGCTCAACAATCGTGTCATCCAGAGTGCTTCCGGAAAGGGTCTCGGCGGTGGCTCCCTCATCAACACATGTAGGTCATGGTTCCTCTACCTCACAGATGACAGACGCTGACCCGGTCAGGTGGTTGGATGCGCGGCGCCCGCGTTGACTACGACGAATGGGCTCAGCTAGTCAATGATTCCCGCTGGAGCTACGACAGCCAGCTCCCGTACTTTAAACGCTCAGAGGAGTACTGGACAGACCATGTCAACCCGGACGAGCATGGGCACCATGGGCCCCTGAAGATCGAGGTCCCCTCGGTCACGGGCCGTGTCTACCCGTTGCGGGATGCTGTCTATGAGTCGTACGAGACTGTTGGTATCACGGCTCTTCCAGGGCTGGATGCCAACGCTGGTGAAAACATTGGTTTTGGTGAGATCTCCGAGAACCGCCGGAACGGTGTTCGTCAGATCGCCTCCGAGTATTACCCCTTGGACGGCGTGACCATCTTGACAGACACTCTCGTTGAGAAGGTTCTTTTGCAAAGTGACAACAGCTCTTCCACGGACAATCTGGTTGCAACGGGAGTCCGCCTCGCCGATGGCACCGAGATCCGCGGCAAGGAGATCATCGCTGCCGCCGGCGCCTACCGCACCCCGCAACTCCTGATGCTGTCCGGCATCGGCCCAGCCGACGAGCTGAAGCAGCATGGCATCGAGCAAAAGGTTGACTCTCCCGAGGTTGGAAAGAACTTTGCCGACCATGCCTTTTTCACGGCGAACTGGAGACTCTCCCCCAAGTACCGCAATTCGACCGTCGACTCTGGAAACCCTCTGTTCTTTCAGCAGCAATACGGCCTAGGACAGCCCAATAACTTCGTCGCATCTTTCAACGTCGAAGACAAGGACGGTCTCGTCGATGCTATTGCCAAAGAGGAGGGCAAGACGCCCGACCCCGCCATGCACCCTCTCCTCAAGAACGAGCGCACCCTCATGGAGGGTTTCGTGCTGTACGTGAACACCAACCCCAGCCTCCCGTCCAACAGCACATATTTGACGACCGCCAACGTCGGCCTGCACCCTACCGCCCGCGGCTCCGTGAGGCTCGGCTCGTCCAACCCTTACACGCCACCCTTGATCAACCCCAACTTTTTCGGCTCCGAGGTTGACCGGTTCGTGTGGCGCGACTCGATCCGCCGCATGACGCGGATGATGGTTGGCGGTAACTCGCCGCTCAGCCAGGGCATCGTCGAGGCCGAGGCCGCACCGGCTGGTCTGAAGCCGTTCACACTTGAGTCCACAGATGAGGAGATTGACGAGCGCATCCGCGCCAGTGTCATGTAATTGATATCCCTCCCCTCCTCTCAGCAGCTGTCCACTAACGCGTCAATAGCGGAACATACCACCCCATGGGTACGTGTGCTATGGGCAAGGTTGTTGACAGTGATCTGCGCGTCAAGGGTGTGAGCAACCTCCGAGTCGTCGACGCATCCGTGTTCCCGACGATTGTCACGGCTCATATCCAAGCGGCGGTTTACGCTCTCGCGGAGCAGGCTGCTGAGATAATCGCGTCCACGTAGCTCAGAGCCATGATTGGGGGGCATCACTACGATGAGATGAGAAAGAAAGGCGAATGTGATGGATGAGTGATGAGGCTGATGAAATCACACATAATATTTAATTCAGAAATGCCCTGTTTGACTAGTTTCCCGGTAATATATCACCATTACCCATCATGCATAATTTCCGTGATTCTGGCGCCAACAATCCAATTTGCCACACCGCGATTTTCTATATGACGAACCGCCAATCTGATAAGTCTCATTGAGAAGCATGTTATTTCATCGTCAAATACGGTGTGTTGTCTGGGTCAGATGGAGGCAGCGCTGAATACAGTCCGTAAATGTTCCGAAAGCAGCACTACATTTCCCACTTTCGTTTCCTCGTTTTAATTGACCCGCTAGCGTATTTGAGGTCGATTGAACAAGAAATGAGACAGAGCTGCGGATAAAACATCACGTCCCTGTATAGGCGAGCTTGGAGTACAAGTGAAAGGTGCCTCGGCCCTGATCTGATGGCATCAGGTGCCTGCACCCATCTTTGGTCGATGACCGGACCTCTGTTGCATATTCCTGGTGTCGTATGTTTCAGAAATCCCAATCCCTCTTCTCGTCGATAGACAGACTTGGACCTAATTGGCAGTCATGCAGTACGGCGGAGGCGGTCTTGTCGGAGACACGGCCCCACTTTCGGACAACTGCTCACGGGCCGCCGAGTGGGATGAAGGAGTGAAGAAGCGACATTTCTGTCCCTGGAATTCCTTGGCACAAGCTGCCTCTTGTATCTCAATGCTTGACGTTTCATTTCATAGCTGGCGTTCTCATATTCAAACCACGAGGCTCCGATGAAAGGAGCGGAACAAAGGAGAGTCCGTCGGAGCCTGCCTGGGGGTTCTTTACGAAAAGTGGACTTGGCCGGAATCCCCGCATGAGCTCATCGACCCTGCGGATGCCGCCCTATGCAATAATTTCACCTTCCATCTAGGCTAGATTTCCCTCCTTCCTTCTGAAATTGACCGACGTCCAGCAGCAAAGTACCCGGATCACCAACCATCCTGCAGAACCAACAGGTAGAACAGCAATCCTCGGCTGCGGGAACTCGTCAGAAACCAGAACACGCCAAGCTTCATCCGCAGCACCATCGCCGCAAGAGCCAACCCTCACCAGCCTGGCACTTCATTACGCCACCATCACACACTATACGAGATCGACCAGAATGACGGCCCCCACGCCTCGTCTCTACTTTGCCTTCGGCTCCAACCTCTCCCCGACCCAGATGGCTCTCCGTTGCCCCTCCTCCATCCCCGTCGGCCTGGCTCACCTCCCGGGTTACACCTTCATCATCAACTCCCGCGGATACGCCAACGTCGTCCGTAACGCCCCTCCCTCCGCTGCCCCCGGACAGTCCGTATCTGCAGCCGAAATCAAAAACCCCCCGCCGCTCACGGACCCCACCAACCCCGGTGTCTACGGCATCCTCTACACCCTCCCGCCCACCGACGAAGCCGTCCTCGACAGGTGTGAAGGCGTGCCCCACGCGTACCAAAAGGAAGAGCTCCCCGTCGCGGTCGTGTCTACCACGTCTGCCGATCCTTCATCCGCCGCAGTCCGACCTGCGCCTTTGTCCGACGGCGGCGGCCACCTGCAAAAGGGCGACAACGTCACCGCCCTCGTCTACGTTGATAATGAGCGGACCGAGCCCTCGTCGCCGCGGGTCGAGTACGTCGACCGCATGAACCGCGGCGTCGACGAGGCGACCAAGCTCTTCGGCCTGCCGGCGGGGTACGTGGACCGCGTCATCCGGCCGTACATCCCCGCCCCGGAGACGCCCATCGTGGACACCACGGCCATTGCGGACCCCTTCCTCTAGCGTGCTTGAGACGGGACCATACTTATCTCACGACGCTCCCCCCTCTTTTCAGCGCAGAGTTCATCAGGTACTCCCGGGGCGTGGTCTCTCAGGATCCGAGGCGTCTCGATCCCTCGGCTCCATGCAACCCGTCTCCATCGTGACCGCCAAATGCCCGACAACCGAGGACCCCCTTTTGTGCGTGTCAATAATGTGACCGCAAACGCATAAATTCTAGAGCGATCCAGGAAACAGTCAAACCTCTTGGCGCAGGACGAAAGAAGATCCCTTGGCAACGCTTCTTCACATACAAGCTTTGATGGAACCTGAGATTCCCGTCAGGGGTAGACCTGTTACCGTAAACCGACACAGCAGCTGGAACCGGAACCGGAAGCCCGTTTGGGACCACTTTTCTTTTCTAGACTTGGGGGGCGGCCATATTTAGACGAGAGGTCGGGGCTGGTGTCGGTGGAACACATGGTGGGCGCACAGAAGGGGCTGGCGAGTGCATAAGGTTGATGAGAGCAGTAGAGTCGCAGAGAGGAATTATGAATTTGTTGGTGACGAATTGCTCCCGAATTAACCAATCTTCATAAGAAAAGGCTAGCTCTAGGTATCTCGTCAACCTAACTAGTCTCTGCTCAGTCCGCCTTTGCGTCGTCCGTTTCTTCATCCCCCAAACCCCCTCCGAAGGGATGAGTGCTGTGCAAATAAATATCGAGTCTTGAAGCCCCAAACGCCATGCTCGGTGCATTTACGTCAACCATGCCCGACTCTTCCTGGTTCCCAAACGCCGTCGCAATGCTATGCTTAGAAAATCACCACGCTTTCCATCCATTAAGCTCCTCCCAAGTCGATTGAATGCTTTTAGACAAAGTAGAGAGAGAAACCAGCCGCAAATGCGACCAATCCCGCAAGTAATGACGCCGCCAATGGTGCCATTGAAGGTGCCGCGTTTTCTGACCCTCCCCCTCCTACTCCTCCTCCTCCTCGCACGAGGCCGTCCGTGGCAGTTACGGGGCTTGCGACGGCAACGGCGGATGGCACAGATCCGCTGCCCTTGCCGATTTCGAGAACATTGGAGCTCGTGGCGTTGTACTTCGTCTGCGCCAAGGAGACTTCGTTGTTGTCAATGTCGTAGACCACGTATGCGGAGCGCAGAAATGTGTCGCCGAGGACGTTGGTGCCGTCGCCGGCCGGTGCAACACCGAAGAGGCAAGCTTGCACACCATTGGAGAAGGAAGTACGCTTGCCTGTGATAGCGACGAGATCGAGGACCAGTTCGTCAATGGGTACCGTGATGGTGGCTTCCGAAAAGGTAAATGTCATGTTGGCACCAGAGGTGGCAGTGGAGCAGGGGATGAAGGCAACGCCCTCTTCCTGTTGGTAAACGGCGCCGACCATGGAGAAAATGGTCGTGACCATGTCGTCGGGGAGGTAGGTGAGGGAAGAACCCGAATCGAGCAGCACGGCCAGAGCCATGTTGTCTTCCAAAGTCTTTGAACCAAGTGTTACCTTCGTCAATGTGATGAGAAACTCGGCATAGGCGTTAGACTCCTTCTGGATGGGAACCGTCTTCAGCTCGCCCTCAAAATGATCGGTGTCGACTCCTCCAAAGAGGATGCTTCCCTTGCTGGCATCCAGATCGTTCAGCCACAAGCTGAAGGCGCTTGACTGAATGAGGCCTTCGGCCACCATTTTCGCAGGGAGGTTGTCGTAGGACTCCAAGCCAGCACGTCCGACCTGTACTTCGTTGACCTTGTAGCCGACACCCAAGATACCCTGAGCTGAGGAGCTCGTGTAACCGACACCAAACTGGAAGTCGGTCAAGGTGGATCCGCCGATGGTGAACTTGTCGGTCACGTAGTCTCCGCTCGCTCCCGACCCGTCGACATACGAGATATTGAACCAGCTTCCGACGTAGTTGTAGGTCGACGAATCGTTGGCTGAGTAAGTGCCCGACACCGCACACGGCGAGCCCTGGCCTTGGCAGAGGCTCGAGCTGGCGGTGTTGACCCAGAGATCACTGCTGCCCGTGTCGAGGTGTAACCTCATTGGCTGTGCCGGTGTTCCGAGGGAGCCATTGACGAAGTACAAGGTTTCCTTGAAGAGGTTAACATGGGCTTTGAAGACTTACGCGGCCGACTTACCAAGTTGTCTAGAGTGGCTACTACAGAACCTCTCTTCCGCAGCATGTCTCTTTTGTTGCGGGTGTACGGTATCGTCGCTCTGTGGAGATCCAAACCCACGACCTTGGGTGCACTGCCCTCGCTCTTCCTGAGTACCAGTCCATCGACGGACAGAAGCGAAGCAGCTAAGGCGATCAATGTTGTTGACCTCATCGTGTGTGCGTGCATGTGTATAATAAGCTGCAGTGCTTGAGCTCAATCGAATTTGAGCTCCAGGTCGGCCGGCTGCCAAGACAATGGGGCCGGAAGGGTCAAGATATACTAGAATGGTGTCGTACTATGAAGTCATTGATGGCGCAGGCAGACGACAAGAAAGACGAATGGTGCAGTGCAAAGTCCGGGGTTCGGTGAGGGCGGTCGGGAAAATCGGTAAACGGCACGGTGGGGGGAGGATTCGTCACCCGCGATGGTGGCGGAGCTTGCGTTGTGCTGATGAAGACGGTTGGGGGCGAAAAGGTGAGCTGGCACCGAACCACCAAGCTGAAAAAGGCGAAAGCAGAGACTTCGGGCGCGCCGGAGCGTGGAAAAATCCCGGCAATCCGGAGATTCAATGAAAGGCAGGACTACCGCGAGCCGACTATGCCTCAGGCCGATGAGTAAGGTGCGAAGGCACGAGCAGATGTTGCCAGAGAAGCAGAGATGAAGCCAAAAGACCAAGAGTGGTTGGGACTGGCGCAGAAGATGAGATGCAAGCCTTCTTTGTATCAAAAGTCAAAATTCCGGCCCTCTGTTCTTAGAATAGGAACAGCGCGGGCCATGGACAGGGCGGGAACTGACACTGCCAAGCGCCACAGCTTGTCCAAAAGGTCTCATCCAGTCGCAGACTTGACATCGTCGTCATGCTCGGCGGGGCATTGGGACGGGCTGACCGGGGGGTTGCGGACAGGGTCCGGGGCTGTGGGTGTTTGGACGTGGCCACGAGCAGCGAGTGACAAGAGTCAGAAGAGAGTTGACTGAGCGGGATGCGTGCTCTGCCTCCGCGAACGGCCTCCACCCAGTCACACCTGCAGCGGAAAGCCAAAGAAGAAAAGAGGAAAAATAGGAACATTGACGGACGGAGTAGCGAATAGGTGCAAGAGCATTGGACGAGAAAGGGGAAGGCCGCGGCACTCCGGCCGGGACGACCCCGGGGGGAAGCCCCTTCTCGAATGACATGGAAGGGGTTGTGCAACGCAACACCACGACGGGCAACGGGAAGCCAGTAAGCCCATGCTAGGCGGAGTCGAGAGACGCGTTACCATACCTGCCTCCTTTCTGAGCGTCGTCTCCTTGTCTGCAGCTGCTTTACCTCTTCCCGAATCCCAGCTGGGTGTGTAACCTGCGCGGGGAAAGGGTCTCCTCCAGTCCGACGATAGAGAGACAAAAACGCCCACTTTCCTACACTACCTCCCAAGTGAGCGTGCGTTGCTGCGGCCGCCAGTCGTTTGTCGGACTGGACAGGGATACTGAAACAAGGGCACGTCCCGTGCGACTTCTTCAGACAGCTATGGAACCAACGACACCGCGCATCGCTCGCCAACAAGCCCTCGCTGCGATCATAAGTCCGATGCACGACCAGCCAGTCGGTAGGGGGGGAGAAGGGCGTATCCGTCCGACGAACCAACAAACGAGACGGAACTCCTATAATTGGCGACACTCGACGCGCTTCACCGACACCACAAAGACGATGCCGCCCCAGCCGCGTCGTCGTCACTTGAACAGGCCATGCAGGTCCCGTTTGCGTCTTCGGACGCTGGGGCACTGTAGCATCACACGCTCATGGATTGCGCAACGCGGTGAGGAACCACCATGGCCGACCAAGCCGATCCCACTGTCACTCCGGAAGAACGGCGAGCCAGGCCATGAATACTGTAAGGAAGAAAGACATAGGAGAGAAGCAGGTGTCCGCCGCCCACCTCGACTCTTTCAACTCACCTTCATCCAAACACACCCCCACAATCCCCCGATGCCGATACCCGACGGCCGGGATGTGGCGTGTCCGGGCTAGGAGAACAAGTCCGGGCCCCAAAGGAGGGACCCAGCAGGCGAAGGTGATGACGAGGCACGGCTCTTTCGGCCTAGGGATCGTCATATTTCTGATGACTTTCTTGCGTCTAGCGGAAGTGGATGCGTGGAAGAAAAAATTGAGACCAAAAAGGAAAGGATTCCATTCACCTCAAGGCGTCCACAGCCTGACACGACGCAATGGCGGTAGATCATAAAAGGGCCCGGAACAAGCAGTCGCATCGAATCTATCTGCCACAGGCGCCCATGACTCCCGCAAGACGATGGGTGTCGGGGGGTCCTGCAGGAGATCTCCAAAAGGGGGAATCCGCTGCAACGGCACCCCTTTCTCTGGACGCTGGGCCGTGCACCGCACTTGCACGTAAGCAGACATCATCACGTGATCGTCAAAACTGTATCCTCGTCACGGATTATCATGAGTCCGAAGCCGACCCGAGAGGCCTGCTATCCGATGTGTCGGGGTGGAGCCCGGGAGCCCGTATCCACCCGCGCCGCAAACCCACAGCGGTCCGTCCCCAATCGCCATCACGAACCAATCACCACATCATCCCACGCCGTCTGCCTTGTTAGTCCCACAGCAAGTTCCTCCGTCAAAGAGCACTGTATGCTACAAACCAGAAGGCGCGCCACGCGTACGTCGCCCGACGGCTGAACCCCAAAAGATAAGATCGGGTCAGAATCATCCCGCCATCCAGCCCCAACCAGCCGCCTGCCCAAGAGGAAAGTCCAAGGTACAGTTAAAGTAACCGCTACCACGCGTAGCGGGCGAGCCAAGCCGTGGTTTTACGTATCAGTGACGCGCCAAGGCGGACATTTGAGCATGATTACGGCGTCTGCATCCAGGCAACAGCAATAAGCGTGTGGCGTCCAACGTGTAGTTGTAGGCCTCCCCGCGGGCACCTGTGGGATAAATAGGACAGAGTATCTGATACGGAGGGAGTCCTGACAAGGCGGCAAGCCCACACCAGCACCATCTACGAGCCCGGTCAGACTGGATCCCACCTTGCGCAGTAGCTTTTCCAAGTCAGTCATTTGTAGATGCAGTCCGTTCTCGCATCGCCTGCCGCCAGCATGGACGACCTCGTTTTCGCAAGCATGGATCGCTGGTACGCTGCCAATCTTCATCCCACAGCGATTCCCATACTGACCACGCCCCTCTCAGCCCAAGCTATTCGGTAAGGCAGCCACTCCTTTCACGCGAGGGAAGGGGGGGGGGGGGCTTGTTGGATGATTGCGAGGGCGCGAAACGACAAGTAAACTGACCTCTCCGCTCCACACAAAGTCCTTCTTCGGCGCGCTGGGCTGCGCGGCAGCCATGATCTTCACCGTCTTCGGCGCCTCCTACGGCACCGCAAAGTCCTCGGGCGCCATCTTCGCCGCCGGCGTCCTCCGCCCGGAACGCATGATGCAGAACATGCTCTGCGCCATCATGGCCCAGATCCTCTCCATCTACGGCCTCGTCGCCGCCGTCATCATCGCCAACGACCTCGTGGAGAAGCAGGCCCTGCACACGAGCTTTCTCCAGCTCGGCGCCGGCATCAGCGTCGGGCTGTGCGGGCTCGCGGCCGGGTTCGCGATCGGCATCATCGGGGACGCGGGAGGTGTGTATACGTTTTTCTTTTCCTTTTTTCGTTTGGTTCTTCTTTGCATCGTGGCACGGGTGCGGCTGCGGGGACGCGTGGTTCGCTGACACGCCGCGGGACAGTGAGAGCTACCAACCAGCAACCTCGCCTGTACGTCGGCATGGTCCTGATCCTCATCTTCGCCGAGGTGCTGGGTCTTTACGGCCTTATCGTCGCTATACTTTTGCGATCAAAGTCGACGGAGCGCGTTACTGACTGCAGCGCGTTCTGAGGGACGGGGCACTCCTGGACGCTGCTGGTATCCTTCACCCCTGTGGCCGGGAAGAGACCTTTCGGTATTGCCACCAGGGACCGTCCGAATATTAATAGAAGGCGTTTCGACATGCCGTTGCCCCTCACTCCGCTTCGTTGATTCCCTGCCACGCAAATGTGATGCATTGGTCTCGCGTATGACAAGACGTCGTGGTTCGTGATTCCATCACAGGTTTTCCCTCTAAGCTCGTCGAGTCTCCTCGCTTTCACGGCAAACAGCAATTTGGTGTTTTTACCGTCGATTTAACCAACCTTCGTTCTCACGCTAGGCTTGTTCTCGACTTCGTGTCAGCAAACAAAAAGATATCTAGTTAATATATAGAACCTCGAGGTAGCCTCCGACAATCTGAATAAGAAACAGTCGCTGTGCTTGATTGTCGGTTGGACTGGCCGCGCTTCAAAGGAAGTGTCCCAGCGTCTGCGATTCGCCTCGAGATATACACCCCATATCAGAGACTCACCGATGCAGACTCATGCCACATCGCCTCGGGGCATAAAACCCATGCCAGCTGGGAGCACGGTGCCCTGCTACTCACTGATTTCAAGTTCCATGACGGGAAGGTCGTTGGCTGTAGCTGTACCGTTCCTGGCAAAGTTCAAACCTTGAGACTTGTCAAGACGAGCTTCCGGACCACCATACCAGTCGTTTTCGAATATCTGTATTTGTGAGTCGTCACTTCTTTACACTTCTGCTTGAGGGAAAACATGATGATGAAGCCGCTGGGAGTGGAAATGTTGGAGCGTGACGCGGTGGGAGACCAGAAGTTTCAACCCCTGGGTAATACCAGCCTCGCATACTTTAGGGGCCGGCCTTGTGTCATATCCGGTGGTCCATTCATGCGTCGCCAAGCAGGTCGCAGTAAGCTACCAATGTTACCGAGGACGTCCACTCAACGGAGATGTCGCTGCAGTTCCGCCTTGGCCTTCGAGTATAGGGTACAATCGCGTGAGTGGCTGCCACCATCACGCCACTCAAGCCGGGTGGAGAGCAGTATAAGAGTCTCGAATGCATTTCATGATGATCTCCCGCCAAAACACCGACTCGCGTACAATGGGGCCTCGTTCATATAGACATCGAAAGCCATATAGACATCGAAAATATCGTACACATCCACATCCTTTCCCCAACATGTGCACCGACACACATATACACACGCCCGCACACACGACAGACACGCACGCACGCACATAGACCCCGAGGACCACTACCTCCACCATCACCACATCAGGGTGGCACCCACCCCAACTCCTCGATAGGCCACTGGATCCAAAGCCGATGGTCCTGATCCAGCAACGACCACGCCCGGCTGATCAGGTGCGTGGCCCACCCCTGCAGCCACCACTCGTTTTCCAGCCTCTTGAGCAGTATGCAGAAATGCGCAAAGATCGCCACGGCCTCCTGCGTTGCTCCCGGGACCTTGAGAAGCGGCAGGAAGTCCTCCGCCATGAGGTACTTCCACAGGAACGCGTCCGTGATGTCCATGCCCCGCCCGCCGTCCCACAGGAACACGGACAGCGTGCGCCGCAGCTCGTCGATGGCGCGGTTGTAGATCGGCAGCAGGACCGGGTCGGCGCACGTCTTGTTCACGAGCCGCTGCAGGTCCGCCAGCAGGTCCGCCTGGACCCTGGAGTCGTCGCGTGAGTTCATGAAGCGCTCGCGGCCGTGGTTGAACATGGGCAGCAAGGCGCCGGTGTAGACCTGCGGCTGGAGCAGCTTGAGAAGGGACTTTGTGCCCCGGAGCAGGAACATCCAGTCCGGGAAGGAGGACTCGCCCATGATGAGAGAGTCTGAGGATTTGCGCGGGCATGCGAGGGCTGTCTGGCATTAGTCTCATGATTCATCGTCCATGGTGGCTCACCCCTCAGCCTTGAAGTGTACAGAGGGAGGAAAGAGAAAAGGAGCCACGGGGCGACTTACCAAAGAAAATGGTCAACACCGAAAACAAGTACAGTTTTTCGCAGTTCTCCCCGTCCAACGCCCCCATCAGCCCCATGGCCGTCCGGCTCGCCATCTGATGGTACGTTAACGCGCGGCTGATGAAGAAATCCCGCCTTTCGGGCCGGTTGTGCGCAAGGTGCAGCGCCGACACGCTCAGCAGTGCGCGCATCACATAGTCACACTCGAGCGCCAGCTTCACGACGGGCACCTTCCACATCTGCCGCACCACGGGATCCGTCGAGAGCGTGTTGAAGGCAAATGTCGTGAAGTTGTGCATGAGCTCCAGGTCTATCAGGTTTAGCGAGAGGTCGCTCATGCCTCCGCCACCACCGCCGCCGCCGCCAAGGCCGTCACCGAAGCTGTGGCCGTTGTCGGGGCCGCCGGAGGAAAGGATGCTGTCCGGGGACCGCGGGATCGACGACGACGAGTGGCGTTGGGACTGAAGAAAGTCGCATGGAACGGCGTGTTTGATGCAGTTCCGGCAGGAAGGCTTATGCTCGTCGCACTAGCAATCGTCTTAGTCTGGGTTATGCATAGCGATGCCTACACGTAGGAGGGGGATGTGTGTAGGTGGCACTGTGGTTCAATGTGGCGGGCGGGAAGATTGGTACCAGATGTCAGGTGACACGAGTAGGAGGGAAGGGCGCTACTTTCACTCGACTCTGGTATGTCTTACACCAGCCACATCATACCACGCGCGAGCTCATCGTAGACGTCAAAACACCACCAAAGAACGAGAGAAAAAAAAAATTCTCACCTTGATCTTGCGGTTCTTACACGTCCTGCAGCCCGTCCTTGATTTAGGGTGAGACCGCCGCGAGACAATAGCCGCCCCGGTGTTGGCAATCGCAGCGCCAGGCGTGCCTACACCCCCACCAGTCGTCGCCGCGGCCGTGATCGTCGATGATGAAGCCACCGAGGCAGCGGAGACCGACCCTCGAGGCATTGCAACGCTGAGAGTCGTACCGGCGCCGGGTGTCGTCGCCGTAGCCGTCGGCGTCGATCCCGGTGCGGATGACGAGCCGGCGGACCCATCCATCGGGCTGTCCATGCCGGGCGGGCTGTTCAGAGGGTCCCCGCTGCGAGGGGGCCGTAAGTCCCGAGCCTAGAGGATCGGCCCTGTAAAACTGCCTTGGTAAACCAAAATCCTCGTACGTTCGGTTGAATGCAACTGGGCGCACTTGTAGGCGTAAGGGCACAGTAATCGGGGCCCGCTGGGTTGTGGTGCAGGAAGGAAATGATACGAGGAGCGTGGTTGGCGGCGGCCTCGTTTTTCTCGGATGCAAGGGGCGACGGGAAACCCGAATACGAGAGCAATGGTTTCGGGTGTTGAAATCGAGAGGGGAAAAAAACACTTGCCTTGCTGGTGGCCGTGCGGGCCGAGTCTTTGCCGCAATGCAAGTGTGGAGGTGCCCACCCTAGTCCAGCTTTAAATGCACAGGGTGCACATGAGCCGAGATATATAACAACTCACTCCCGCTCTTTTTGTCTGCATAGGTTTAGCGAGAACCTTCGGCTTGACTTCATCTGAGCTCATCTGAGTTCATTCCGACAAGGTTCTTGTCTTCGTTGATCCTTTCCATTGGCACTAATCTAACGGCGCTGTCTGGCTCTCCTTCTACTTATGCTTCTGGTGAGACCCGGCCAGCACGCTCGTCTCCCTTGTCCCCCCCAACCCTCTGCCTTTTTTTCCCCCCTCTGCTTGAAGTGAACCATGAAAGTGTCACAGGCGATTCATTTCCCTCTATATTACCATTCTCTCCTTCCATTGACTAAACAAGTATGCAATGTGACCGAGACCATTTGCAAAAACCAAGAAAAGAAAAAAAGAAAAATCCCATGCCGCCGTGATGATGGAATGAACGAAGCATTTCTCGTCCCGCATGAGTCAGAAGGGTGTCAAGGATATCTGCGTCGATGGAAATGAAAGTTTCTCATGAGTACGTCGTGTGAATGGGTGGTGAGGTGCGGCAGTTCGTGCGAGGTCGAAGCGTCAAGTTTCTTTACTTTTGCGTGGGTTGGAATGCGTTGCGCATCGTCACCGCCTTGGGACAGAAAGTCACAGGTCGTCAGAGGCAGCCGCCGCCTTTACACCGATTGCTGCGTCACGGTGTTCTGCGCTCGCCGATCTATTTGGCATGCTTCTTGAACGCAAGGAGCTCAGCCAGGCTGCCCAGTGGACATCCGTGCTTCAGGAAATCGTGCTGAAGAAGCTCATCGGCGGAAGCTCTGCTCTTCACATCCACGCACAAGCAGACGGATAGGAAGGCCTTGAGCTCCTTGCTCAGCTTCTCGGGCTTCTTGAGGCGTGGCGTACCGTTGGTGGCGATCAGGTATAGAGCCTTGAGAGGCTCCTCATTCAGGTAGGGTGGCTCCGACTCGATCATCTCAATAGCCATGATACCCAATGACCAGATATCGACCTTGGGGCCGTACTCCTTCTGCTTGACGACCTCGGGCGCCATCCAGTAGGGTGTTCCGACCATCGTCGCGCGCTTCGACTTGGACTCGGTGAGCTTGGCACAGAAACCGAAATCGGCTAAGCATGGTCAGTGGCTGCATATCAGACTAGTACGTGATGCACTCACTAATCTTGACGTTTCCTCGAGCGTCCAGAAGCACGTTGTCACTCTTGATGTCACGGTGGATAATGTTTTGGGAGTGTAGATGTTGCAGACCACGGCATGTCTATTTCGAGTCAGCATCACCCGGGTATTCTGGCGGGGTGGTCCTCTTACCTCCAAGCAGATTGTGGAAATCTGCTCCTCCGTGATGCTAGGGTTGTTATCGATGACATCCGTCAGGGCACCACCCTCCATGTACTCCATGACAACCCAGAGTTCGGCGTTGTTGTTGCGCAAAAAAGCGTCCAGGAAGTTGACAATGTTGCGATGTCTGCTGTCCTTCATGACCATGATCTCGTTCACGATCAGCTCCTTTCTGGGCTGGTGTGCGAGGTCCATCTGCTTGATAGCGACCTGAGCCTTGATACCCTGAGCGCGCAAGACGTCACGGGCAATAGGCGAAACAGCGCCCTCCTTGACCTTGGCAACGTAGACGGAACCCGAAGCACCTTGTCCAATCTTCTTTTGCTTGGAGTAGGAAAGGTTCGGGTCGTCCTTGGAAACAGCCTCCTTGAGCTTGGCCATGACTTCGCTCTCGGACATGGTGGACATGCGCACATCCTGCTTGCGTTCTTGCGCAGGCGGCTTGGCAGTGAGAGCTGCTTCCGCAGCCTTGACGGCATCGCTTTGCGGCGCGGGCTGGGCCTTCGACACGTTCAGGGGCTTGACAGGGGCAGGCAAGCGAGACGGCGGCGCGGCCTGCGCCTGAGGAGGCTGTCTGGGCGGTTGGGGGCTACCGTTGGGATAGCGCTGCTGCTGGCTGGACGGCTGGTCCGGCCGGGGCATTCGCTGGGCCTGGTTGGGATCCCGCACGGAGCTTGAGCTCTGTTGCGAAGCCATGGGAGGACGAGTAGGGGTGCCGGCGGTCGGCGGTGAAGGAGCGGGGCGCTGCGCACGAAGTCCGTTGACCTGTTGCTGCTGCGAGGGCTTGGGTGCCGGGGGGGCCGCCCTTGAAGGGTTGTATCTGTCTGTTTGAGGAATGGACGAGCTGCCGCTGAAGCCGCCGATCTCTTGTTGAGCCATGGGCGTCTTGGTCTTCGGGATGGACGAGTTGAAGACCTCCAAGTCCCGACGGTTCTGTTCCTCAATTTCCCTTTCGCGGGCGCGCTGTGCCTCCAGCTGTTTCAAGCGCTGCTCTTCACGAGGATCCGCCTGGTAGTTGGTGGCCATGCCCTGCATCTGGTGGCGTTGCTGCTGCTGCTCTGTGGGCGACGGCCGCCTTTGCTGGCCTTGCGACGAGGGCTGCGTGTTGTAGCTGGGTTGGCGCTGGCCCTGCGACGGCGGCATGGGCCGAGGAGGTGCGACTGAAGCGCCGCCACCGCCATAGCCGAGCTGCTTGTTCTGCTGGCTGCTGGCAGGGGGGGTAGGGGTGAGGCTGGAGTATTGTTGGGGGTTCTCGGCCCGCTTGGTCAGGTCGGAGTAGAAGTCAAGGACCTCGAAGACGGCCTGAGGGTTACGCTCGTAGTCCTCCTTCGTGATGGCAGATGAGTTGAGGAGCTTCGACCATTCGGGCGGCAGGCCGACAAACTCGCCGGTCTGGGGGTCGAAGCCAACGTGGACGGCGTGGGAGAAGTTTGTGGGGTTGCTGACGCCGCCCATTCCAGGGCAGGCGCCGTAGATGAGATCAATCCATTCGTACAAATCGTCGTCGCTCTTGACGCGAATCTGTAACGTCTTGGTTTGGCCGTCGTCTTCGCCAGGGCTGTTGGACGATCCGCTAGGATTTCTCTTAATCTCGAAGATGGTGCCGGCGGCCTCGACTCGGCCGACGTTGACGACGTCCTTGAGGTAGAGGGTGTACGAGACCTTGCCTCCCTCAGTCTTGTGGAAATCGAGCGACTCTTTTCGTAGGATAAGGTATTTCTGCTTCCATGGGTTGATGAAGTTCTTGGACTCCTTCACCGAGGCCCATCCTTCCTTCTTGACGGCAACGCCTCCCAGGCCATCGTTCTGGTTGGATTGCTGGCGGGCGATAGGAAGTGAGATGGTGGAGCCGGTGTAGGTCGAGGTGGCGGTGCTCCTGATGGGGGAAATGGCCATGTTGGCCATGTTGCCAGGCAGGTTGTTGTTGGGCGTGAGGGCGAGACGAGGTCGATCGGTCGGGGGTCGTGGCGCCGGGCCTGGGTTCATGAACTGGCCAGACGAATACGCACTGCGTTCGTTAGCCATGATTGCTGCGCAGCGTGGGCGACGACGGCAGGCGAGATCTGCATGCGAAGAAGAAATCGAAAGGGTCGGTGGTGACGGTGGTGGCAATGAAAAGAAGGACGATGAGGAAGCAAGATGGGCGACACCGGCCGAATGGTGGTGATTACGGGGAAAGGGGGAACTTTCCGGGAAACGAGGCGCGGGATGAAGGAGAATGGGATGTGGAATGGGAAGGACAGCGCAATTAGGAGGCTGTTGGCGGTTGACAACCGGTGAAGTGCGCCATGACAGATCGAGACGAAATTAACCCCACTTCTAGCCTCGCTGAAGGACTCGACACTCCCAGATTTGCTTGGGGGGGGCTGTTGGGCGCTGGTGCTAGCAACTGCTGTCTCGCTGCCGCTGTCGCTGCTGCTGCCGCTGCGTCTGCGTTTGCGTCTGCGTCCTGCTTACCGCGAATTGCCTGCAAAGGAGCTGATTGCAGGTGCAGGAGGGTGGAGGAGGGGGGAACGGGACGGATGGGGATGAGCGTGCGGTGCAGTAGTACAAGAACACACATACATATGCCGTTACCTTCGATGCAAGGCAGACAACTGCGAACGAAAAGAAAAAGAAGGAGAAAAGGGGGTCAATGGAAGCCGAGGGGATTATGCTTACCGGTTCTGCGTCGCCATTTCTCTCACTCGCACCCTTTTCCAGCGTCGGAGACGGGAGGGAACAAGACCAGCGGGATTACAGTTTTAATAAGAGAGGCGAGTGTTTCTGTGGCTGTCCTCGGATGCGAAGCCCCGGAGCAATGGCTTAATGTATGGAACACGCGATGTTTCGTAGCTTTTGGGCGGCACGCTGTACTCGTGCCTCCTGGGGATCCGCTACTTGAAGACGTGGAGTGTCGCTGCTGTTGCCGCTGGCCACTGACGCTAGGGACTGGGTGGGCTGCTTGCAGGCAGGCTTGCTGGGGGCTGGTTGGGTCGTGTGTGGTTGGGCTGGGGTTGGTTTGGGTTTGGACGTCCAGCACCTGGGTATCTTTAGGATCGAGGATGGAACAAGGGGCCATGTACGCGGGCAAGGTGCAGTGGAAGAACCAGGCAAGCTTCCAGAAGTCTCGTCGGTTTGTTGTGCATAGACAGCCCAAGGCAACAAAGCTGGAGAGATGTGCTGCTCGTCGTGATCGCTGACCACGGGCGAAACCAACTGCCAGCAAGAATTGGAAGGGCACGGGGACAAGAGAAAGGAGAAGGAGGGAGTGGGCGAGCAAAAGGGGGAAAAGGAAAGAAGGAAAAGAGAGAGAGGAAGATTCAAGGATGACTTTCGGACGGGGGGTGAGGTTTCCCTCCGGCCTCCCGTCTGGAGTGAGCCGGGCGGTTTAAGGAGGGGGTGGGCGGATTTCCGTTGGTCGAGGCGAAGGGACTGGGATAGTGGACTGGCGGGAAAGGGGGCGACACGCCTTGGACGCTCTTGGTCGCGGGCGATCAGCCGAAAGGAGGGAGGGGGAGAGGGGGAAGGGGAACAGGACGAAGAGAGCAGCGTATGCTGGAGAGCTTGGAGCTGGACGGGGGCACACATGCGAGTGGAAGCGAAAGTGCTACTACAGAGCAATCCGCAGGCCGTGATGGACATGGGGACTCGCTATCCTTTCAAGGCCTGACGGCCTGCCAGTGGGGGAGTTGAGATGAGCCTGATGGAGTTGAACATGTCACGTCGGCAAGGGGTGGGAAAAGTTCGTCGACTGAGGGGACGACCGACGACGACAAGGAGAATCGCCAGAGCAGGATAGCTAGGTGGACGATATGGGCCGGGGCTGGACGAGGCCGATCTGACGTGGTGTCGGATCTGAGTGCGTGTACACACATGTGAGTGCCCGTCGGGCCTAGACGTCAAAGGCCAAGATTCGATGCGTCGCTATTCGGAGAAAAAGACGTCGGGCGCCAAGGGGGGTGTCGTTTCTGGTTTCCGTTGTTTCGATCTATTCTCATCAGGCGCGCGATTCTTCAGCCTCGCTTGATTGCAGGCCATTCGGAGAAAACCCCAAGGTGCTATGTACGTGCACTATTCACTACAAAAGCACTCCACAATCAGAAACGAAGATGCGGAAATGACAAGAGCATCGGGTGCCAGTAGCGGGACGTCTAGGAGAATCCAGGGTCTCTGGATCTCTGTTCTTCTGCAGCAGCACGAAGGAACCACATTGGCAGCGGGTCCGCGAACTGGAAGCTAAGCCGGCGAAGACGGCGCCTCCCACTCGCACACCACGCACCTGAGAGGGCGGCAGGCCGGTGTCGAGGTACGATGTACGTTGCATACTTGTGTACACCAGATGCAGTGTCCCATGGTACTACTATGTACGCGTGTGGATTGAGGAAGGGGGAGTGCAGGGGGGAGGCGACCTATGTACATAGTACACTGAACAAAGGGAAGACAAGGGTGGGTGGGCGAGGTGAGGTGAGGACGGAAAAGAAGGCATGGCCCTAACCTGTGGACCTGGAGAGAAGGTGGGGGCGATGCACGGCAAGAGGTCGCACTGAGGAAGGAAGGGACCACCCTAAAACCACACCAACTCGATCAGGCCCGACAACCTCCCGCTCGCGCCAGCGAATGAGGTGCCGATGCAAGACGTCGGGTCGCGCGCTGGTGGAGAGAGGAACGGCCGTGGCTCGTGTGGATGGATTGCCGACAGGCCCTGCGACGACGCCGTCCTTCACCCTTTTTTTTCCCCCTTCTGTTTTTTTTTCTTCTTTTTCGCCGGCCATGGCTGGGCCTGGTTTGGGATCGGTCCTCTGCATGCTAGCCAGGCCTTGCTGAGCACTGCGCTCGCTCTGGTTGGGTAGCAACCGCTGTCTGTTGGCTTTCCCCTGAGCTAATGCGACGCTTCTTTTTCTGCTTAGACCAGACCGCACCACCATCTTGATGATCCTGCCCTTCACCAACCATGGCAGCTTGCATCACCAGCCACTCCATTGCTTCACGGCACGTGTCACGTGCCGCCATCGGTGGCGCTGGCAGCGGCAGCCGTGAGAGTTGCAGGCAAGGAAAGGGCAGCTGTGCCCCGGGACGCGCCAGTGTTGGGCACAGTGAGAATTGTGCCCGGCACGGCCGCCTCACGTGGAATGAGTGGGCGAGACGTCATAGCGGGGAAAGTGTCCCCCCCAAGCGCTCCAGGTAAGGTCCTCCATGTCGCCCTCTTGGTCCGTTTCTGATAGAGAGACACTGTGGAGGGAACGTGAGCTCCAGCCCACCCACTCCAGGTGTTGCTTGACCTGCTGCGGTAGTGCAGATAAACCCAGGTACCATCCCACACAGTAAGGCAGGGCCTACGGTGCCAACGGGAGGGGTGCATTGCATGCCTGCGGCGGCGAGTGCGCGCGCGCTGGCGCCTGCAGAGAACGGAGCAACTGGACGAGTGCAGTTGTCGGCGACCTCTCCATAGGAAATGATGGCCGGCCTACGCCCTCTGCTGCTTCTCTCAGACACGGACAGCCGCAGTCCCTCACTCTCGCCCGCCCGTTTCCACGATCCACAACGAACGCGATCCACCTTTTTGAGGACGACACTCCTCTCGATGCGACTGCGACTTCACCCCTTCGCGTTTCCCACAGCACCGCAGTCCCAACGACAGCCTTCCATGCATCTGGAACGCCGCCCGCCCTCTTCGTTCCGGCTTTGCGGTCTGTGGTTTTGCTTACAAACGCAATTGACATGAATCTCTTCCGACTTTCAAACTGCGCCAGGCCTTCATTCTCGTCCCGCCTGATCTCGACGCGCATCAGAACTCTGCATACCCACGTCGGTCCGACCTTCTCGCCTCGTCTCGGTCCTTGGTGACTCGCCCAAAAGGCAATTCGTCGACGCAGTCTGCGTAACACGACGTCGAGACCAGATGGTTCCATGGATTAATCCAAGGCTTCAACGTCCACTCGTGGAAACAAGAGGCAGCCAAAGACGTCGCCCCCACCCACTGCGGGTAACGCCAGGACTGGCCCCTGACTCTTGAGACTTGGAATAAGACCATTTCCTGTCACCTGCAACCTCCTCTGGTTTGTTGTAGGAGTCTATGCGTTCATGTACCGGTGGCAGACGAGAGACCACGGCGACTTAGACTGCATGTGCGATTGGGGTATGCCGAAGAGATCCAAGGCACCGTCTTGTCGCCGTACCACTCACTAGAGCTTGGACTGGCAATCGACCATCAGCCTGAAGTTGCTGTTCGCTGTTCCGCCTCGGCGAGGAAAGTAGCGGTTCGACTATGTGTACAAGGGGGCGGCCACCGGCTGCAGCCAACAGCCTTCAGCTATGGATTGCAACCTCGAAACTCGACAAGCCTAGGCGCAACTAAATACCCATGCTTCATCTATACTTGACACACTAATACTCCAAAGAAGATGTCTGCAACGAATGAGTATTTTTGACGGGGAGTCAGGCTGTACTGGATGAACCCCGCCGGTCTTGATCATAAAGGGCCAGCTGCCTAGCAATTCTCTGCCCACGCCGGTTGTTTGTCTTCTGACGTACAGCTTGCAGACACAACATTCAACCGACGCAAGCTCCGGGGTTCATCGAGTCCTGGTCCCCTGTGTCAAGAAACATCGCCATTGCATCTACACATTCTTTGTCGCAACATCAGTCTCTCGAATCGCACAGCTTGAGGAATCTCCTTTGTTCCAAATTGTCACCCAGCGAGACCAAAGGTTTGGACCGAAGACGTCTTAAATTCAAGCCCAGAAACTCTACGTCTAGAAGCCAGACTTGATTCGTCCACGACTCGGCCTTTGGTCAAGAACATGGCCACGTCCAGCCCGCGGAGAAACCTCCAGAAAAAACCCTAGCACCGCTTGACACACGTAAGAGAGGCGGACGGAGTTCTCTGCCACAGTGCGGGATCTCGAACCTCATCACACTCACCCTCCTCTCATCGGCATCGCCCGAGTAGAAGCAACCAAGGACACTGTTCCGAGGTGCCCCAAGGCTGGGTCCCCCACAGCCGCCCAAAGCCAAAATCAAGCAAACCACCAACTTGAGCATGCTCAAGAACGGTTGCTGCCACCTTGTTTGAGGGACGTGCCATGGGCCTTTACTAGCGTCTCCTGTCAGCGACTCATCCGTCTCACTCCTGGATCGCCGTGTTTCACATTTCGTACTCCGCTTTCCGTCCCAGCATTGCAGAAGAGGCAGAGCTGAGCAAGGCATGGGAGGGCGCCTACAATAGTTATCTGCATACGACGCGGACATGCACATCATACCCGCTCAACACTCAAAGGCCACGGCCACGGTTCGCATTGCCAGCATTGATGTTTCTAGATCGGCTACCTACTGCTACGCCACCGCCATATCAACCTTTGATCGTGTCGTGTGGCCAGGAATAGCACTCACATTTAAGACGCATCTCTACACCGTTGCATCCCATCGAGGAGAGACGGACGGGCATGCAACCCTACCAAGACGGGAATGCCTCCGACGGCCGACCATCGCTCTTTCGCCGGTCGGACGCCGGAACGCTCATTAAGTGGCTGGCTAACAGCAGGTTGGGCCAAGATACCCAGCACGCGTCTACCGTCATTTCTCAGCCTCCAGCAAAAAGATCAAGCGAAACAGAGCGTGGAGAGGACAGACTGCGCAGTTTTGTTTCCAATCCGCGGATCTGTTGCAGATTCATGCCACCGGCTCACTCACCCGTCTCGGGGCTGACTTTCTGAGTCGGAATAGCTGCCCCTTCGACCTTTTCCGTCGCTGCCAAGACGAAGGCGAAGAGATGTGATGGGGGAGCATGCCATTTGAGCTTGCAACTCGGTAGCATTGGTGCCTTTATTTCTGGACTCCCGGCCTCGCGATATGAGACGGTAAAAGTCGGGTTCACCGCCGCCCGTGGGCGCACCGTCATTGCAATGCGGCCGGCGTTCGCCGTGCCTAACGTCCAGTCACACAAGAGTGCGAATGCAGGGGCCGTTGCCACAGCCAGTCATCCTCTCCCATTCCAGAGCTGGGTTGCGAGTCCAAATGCCTTGGCCGGTTTGTTGGACTACCCCGCTGTGCGTCTATGCATGCACGTTGGCATCGCGTTGGCTCTACGGGTATTGCGCGGACCGTCACCAGCTGTTCGTCTGCTCGACGGGCCCGCATAAGCGTTCCTCATCCCTACTTTCAGAGTTTGGACAACGGTGCGACGCATGGCCTCGTCGAACAACTTCCCAAAGGCTGGTATTACTTCGCGTCGTGCAGCATTTCGTTCGTTCCGTCATCCGTCGGTCTGGCTTTGGCTGAAGAATTTGGAAGCTCGCCATGCAAACAAGTACATACGCCATGACGCGCGTGATAATGGTCAAATCCACAAGGCTCAGTTCAGATGTCTACAGATGCCGCACGCGGGCGGCTTTGGCCCGCACCACCTTTTCCTCTCCCTTTCTTGTGAATCCATTACAGTAAAAGAAAAAGGTATCCATATAGAAGAAATGCTTTTACCGAACGGTGACCTCGACCTCCTGTCCCTCGAACGCCGGGAGCTCGGCCGCAACGTCCTTCCATTCCTTGGCACCGGTGACGAGGCTCTGGATGGCCGCGACAATGGTATCCTCGTCCGCGCGGACCTGCTTGGTCGAGTCACGATCTCTGAGCGTGATGGTGCTGTCCTGGACGGTCTGGAAGTCAATGGTGACGCCCAGGGGCGTGCCGAGCTCGTCGTTACGGCTGTAACGCTTGCCGATCGTGGCCGAGGACGAGTCCACGCGGGCCGAGATGCCAATCTTGCGCAGCTTCTGCGAGATCTTGTTGATGAAGGGCTGGAACTGCTTGTTGGCCGACAGGGGCACAATGAGGACCTTGGTTGGGGCGACCGTCGGGGGGAAAGAGAGGACCTAGTCGTTCAGTCAGTGATGTGCTCTTGCTATATGCTCGTCTGTCTTGAGGAGACTTACTCCGCGGGCCTCGTCGCCGCCGTCCTCGGTGGCGCGGTTCCAGTAGACGTGCTCGATCAGCGAGTACAGGATACGGCCGATACCGAATGACGGCTCAATGACGTTGGGGGTGTACTCCCTGGTGTTCTCGACACGCTTCCTGAACTCGACCTTGACGAGGTCCTTGCTGACCTTGACCGTGCCGTTGCCGACGCCGGCGACCTCGAGCTCGAGCTCGCCGTTGTCGGCGAGCTGCTTGGCGAGCTTCTCGCGCTGCTCCTGAGTGGTGGCCTCGAGGGCGGCCTCGACCGTCTTGCCGTCCTTCTTGAACTGGGGGCCAAACTTCTTCTTGTCAATCTCAACCTGCCACTCCTCGAAGACGCGGGGCTCGTCGAGACGCTCGCGCACGACGAGAGGGGCGCCCGTCTTCTTGGCGTGGACGGACAGGTCGTAGGCGCTGCGGTCGGCGCAGCCGACACACTCGATCCAGCCGGAGGAGGTGAGGAGCTCGGCGTCCCAGCAGTCGGCGGCGTAGTGGGCCATCTCGTTCTGCATGTGCTGGCGGAAGCGGACCTTGGACATGTCGACACCAATCTTCTGCAGGAAGAGGTGGATGCGGGCGAGGAAGTAGCCGAGGGTCTCGTTGTCGACGACCTTGTTGCGCACGGCGTCGCCAATCGTCATCTTCTTGACATCCGTCTTGCCGGCGAGCTGGGTGTGGCGGTCCAGCAGGGTGAGCTCGATGGCTTCAACCTCGGGGAAGCGGTGGTGCTTCTTGCCGCCCTCGGGGTCGACAAAGTGCTCGATCTCGGCCATGAGGAACTCGCGGACTCTTAGGAGACCGGCGCGCGGGGAGATCTCGTTGCGGTAGGAGCGACCGATAGAGGCCGAGGCGAAGGGCATCTGCTGCATGTTGAAGTCGAGGAGCTTGGCGAAGTTGAGGAACTGGCCTTGGGCGGTCTCGGGGCGCAGGTAGCCAGCCAGGTTGCTGCTGGGGCCAATGGAGGTCTGGAACATGAGGTTGAAGGCGACGGGAGGCGAGGGCTCGACGCCGGTAGCCGGGTTCTTGAGTTCGTACTTCTTGATGAGCTCGCCGAGCTCCGCGCCGTTGTAGTTGTCGATCTTGGCCAGGACCTCCTCGTACTCCTGGACGACGGCATCGTCGAGCTTGACGGCCTCGGTCTTTGTCTTTCTCTTCTTCTTCTTCTTGGGGTCGTCCTCCTCCTCGACCTTTTCACCGCGGGCCTCCTTGTCGCCCTTGAGGCGGGACTCGAGCACGTCCTCGACGAAGTGATCGGCACGCAGGATATCGCCGTTCTTGGGGTCCTTGCACATCCAGTCGGCGAACTTGTCGACGTGGCCAGAGGTCTTGAGGACCTCGTGCGGGGTCAGGACGGTGGTGTCGATCTCGAGCATGTCCTCCTCGAGGATGAAGTGCTTGCGCCAGAGGTCGACGATGTTGGCCTGCAGGGAGCAGCCGGGGGGGCCGTAGTCGAAGAGGCCGGCAACGCCGCCGTAGATCTCGAAGGCCGGAGTGAAGAACAGGCGCCGGCGCAGCATGGCGTCGAGCGTCTGCCTGTCGAGGGGCTGACCCTTCAGGGTCGTCGCGGTGGTCGTCATCTTGGAGACGGCGGCGTTGGACTTGTTCTTTTTCGAGGTGACGAGGACTTGAGCCCGGGAGAGGTGGCGGGTGGTGGTGAGGGTGCGGTGTTGGAAGTGGTGGTGGGAGTGGGAGTGGGAGCAGGAGGGCAAGGAGGGGGAGGGGTAACGGCGGTGGCAGTGGAAAAAAGCGGCCGGCCGAACTGCACAGAAGCTAGCTGTGGAACGAATTGAAGGTGATTGGTGTGCGAAAGAGCGAAAAGGCTTCATCTACTTGATCGTTTGGTGGGGTTTTTTCAACAGAGCGTGAGTCATCTGGGGGCCTTGGCCTGGCTGTTACAGCTGCAGTTCCCCGTACCTTACGCGTGTAGTAGGGGGCAAAGGATTGGCTAGCTAGCTTGTAGGTAGGTTCAATTGGGAAATGCAAGGTAGAGAGAGCCGCGTGCAGTGCAGAGTGCGCGGATGGGTAGGCGTGGAGGGGTGGTTTGTGTGTGGTGGTCGAGGTCGTTCTCCTGGAAAGTGTCGTCTGCCCTTTCTCGCTTTTTTTTCTACACCCCCTCATTGGCGAGGCGGTCTTGCAGTGCCCTGTCATGCGATCAGCGCCGGGTCAGGCTCAGGTACCGGACGGACCCCTCCCCTCTCTCCAGCCCGTGACGAGGAAAAGAAGACAAAAAAAAAAGCGTGCGGCCGATGGACGACGGAAATTCAATCCGCCGATCAGCCAACGGCCAGCGCCAAATGCAAAAGACCCCTGGCCCCCCGCCCCCCCGAGCGCCGGGACCCATCTGAAATGCATCTGCTACAGGGATTGGTCGGTGCCCCGCCAAAATTTCTCCAAAGCTGATTTTCACCGAGACTTTTCGACGTCGGTACCTTTTTTTTTTTATAAATAAATTTTGGGACTGAGAACTTGCATAGCGGGCATTGGATTGCGACAACTGCTGAACGACAACAGTCCCCCTTCCGAAACCTCGACCACGAGATATTGATACGGTTTTTTTTGTCAATCGGACGAGATTCGTGCCTACAACGAGAACAACAACAAACACACAGCAGTCAATCGAGCGGGAAAAAGAAGCTTCAACATGGGCTTCTCCAAGCCGGGCAAGTCCATGGGGGCTTCGCTCACCAACAAGACGTCCAACAAGCTCAAGCGCAAGGAGCTGTACGTGCTGCAGAAGAAGGAGAAGGACAAGTCGCAGCGCGAGATGCGCTTCCGCCGGAAAAAGGAGGAGGACAAGGACCCGGAGCTGCGCGCCGCCCGCCTCGCCAAGAACAAGCCCAAGACGCTCGACAGCAAGCGCGTGTGGGACGACGTCGACGACGACTCCCTGGGGAACGTGGTGGACGTCGAGAAGCTCAAGAGGAGGAGGATAGAGGAGGAGGAGAACGCGGCGCTGGAGAAGGAGCTCGACGACGAGGACGACCTGGAGGACGAGGACGACTCGGACAACGACAGCATGCTCGCGTCGGACGACGAGGACGCCGAGGAGAAGAAGGCCGAGAGGGAGAGGCGGCGCGAGGAGAAGCGCCGCGCGCGGCGGGACAGCTCGGCGGCGCCGTCGACGACGAGCACGAACCTCGACCTCACGCCGTCCTCGCTCGCCCTCAAGTTCCCCTCCCTCTTCACCGAGGACGCGCCCCCGCCGCCCAAGATCCTCATCACCACCTCGCTCAACTCGACCCTGCACTACGAGGCCAACATCTTCCGCACCGTCTTCCCCAACTCGACCTACGTGCCGCGCTCCGCCCACCGCTACGGCCACAAGTACTCCCTCCGCGAGATCTCAAAGTTCGCCTCGAACCGCGACTACACCGCCGTCGTCCTGCTCAAGGAGGACCAGAAGAAGCTGACGGGCATGTCCATCGTCCACCTCCCCACCGGCCCGACCTTCACCTTCTCCATCACCAACTTCATGGAGGGCAAGAAGCTCCCCGGCCACGGGAACCCGACGAACCACTACCCGGAGCTCCTCCTCAACAACTTCAAGACGCCCCTGGGCCTCCTCACCGCCGCCCTCTTCCAGCGCCTGTTCCCGCCCCAGCCCGAGCTCGAGGGCCGCCAGGTGCTGACGGTGCACAACCAGCGCGACTACCTCTTCTTCCGGCGCCACCGCTACGTCTTCCGCGAGAAGCGCGAGACGGAGAAGAACATCACCACGGCCGAGGGCGCCGAGATGAAGGGCGTCGAGGGCATCCGCGTCGGCCTGCAGGAGGTCGGCCCCCGCTTCACGGCCAAGCTGAGGAGGGTCGACAAGGGCATCGGCAGGGCCGGCAGCGAGGGCGAGGACTCGCAGCCTTGGGAGTGGAAGGCCAAGATGGAGAAGGACAGGAAGCGGTTCAACTTGTAAGGGGGCTAGCTGCTGTTGCGGAGGGAAAGAGGGGAGTCAGTGTGGTTGGTTGGTTCGTCCGCGGAATACTCGAGTGCTGGGTTGGGTGTCAGTATCAGCGAGTATCGGTGATGCATTGTGTTGTTGGTCGGGGACTATCCCGTACGGCGTTTTTTGTGGGTGGCTTAAGAGGCCGGACCAGGCGTGCCGCGCTATGCATCGGGTCCCAAGAAGAAGAAGAAAAAGATGGACGCAACAGGTCATGGATAAAGAAAAATGCTTAGGTTTTATTGATCCCTTGCTGAAAGCGATTTGCCTTGTTCCCCAGACGCCGAGCCATGATCAAAAGAGGTATCATCCATGTAGACTCTTTTCTAATCCCGACGGATCTCAAACTACTTTACGCCATCATGATCTTTATGCCCCAAAAAGAACCGTTCCCGAAATGACATTAAAGGTGACCGCGAACCCATGCTGCCCGCTTAGTTGCGCCGCTCTCTCTGATGCTGGAGCATGACGACCGAGTATCTGGATGACGGTCAGTCGCGGGTTGATTCACGGCTTGGCGGTTTCCGACTTACCCCATGATGCCGCCAATGGCAATAAAGACTCCGAGGACCGACTTGTCCCCAATGGCGCGTCCAGAGACCATCCAGCCGAGCGCAACAATGGTGCAGGTCTTGAGGTGGCCAACCACAGTACTGGACACGGGTCCGGTCTGGGCGATGATGAAGAACTGGGAGATGTTAATCAGCGAGGCGAAGACGCCGGACTGCACCCAATGTTAGCGAGAGAATTCAAGTGCGGGAAAGGCCGAGGTAAAGCCCACCATGCCAATCATGATCCAGCGGTTGCCGGGAACATGAACCCAGTCGGGGAAAGTGTCGACGAAGGGAATGACGTAGAGCAGCATGAACGAGGCAATGGGCGCCTGGTTGTACAAGAGCTGCATGCTGGACATCTGGAGCTTCCGGTGGTAGCTGGCGATCCAGACGGTGTAGAGAGAAGAGGCAAAAATGCCGGTGAAAGCGAAGAAGACTCCCAGGGTGGATGTGGTCTTGATGCTCTCATCCTTGGTGGGCAGAGAGTCGTAGTAGGATACCATTCCGACGCCGAAGCAGGCCGGGATAAGAGCCAAGACGGCTTTCCGGGGTAAAGTCGCCTTGTACAGGACGAAGTTCATCAGGGCAACGGTTGGCGTCAGGAGGATGCGCGCGATCTGATAGAAAGTGACCGACGAGAACGCCAGCGACAGGTTCGGCAGGATGACGTTGAGGCACATGGCGACGGATAGCGGCAGCAGGTCCTTGATGGCGGCGCGGCGCGGAGTGAAATAAGCAAAGGTCGGCCGCGACAGGACGTGCAGCGTCAGGAATGTCACCAGGAAGTGGAAGCTCGCAAACGTGAGCTGACAGAGCTTCCACTGAGGGTCGGAGAAGATGGCCTTGTTCGTGAAGACCTACGGGCGTAGCAATGTCAGTCCGCGCATTCGACGGAAGGGACCGAGTGCGTGGGCACAAATCAAGACTCACAATTCCGATAGTCGCCAGGGTGTTCACAGTCATCCAGATAATGGCCGAGGATAGGCTGGACTTCTGGGGCGGTTCTTCTTTCTCACTCAGGTTGGTGGCAGCGGGCAAGAGCTTCTCGTCTTCCTCAGCGCCCACCTCTTCGTCGACCCGCGACTTGGGGCTCTGCAGGCTGTCCTCCATCGGGTCCAACTTGGTCAGCTCATGCAAAGTTGCAGCATCGGTGGAAGACGAGGCGAAAGAGCCCGCCCGCTCGGATCGATAATCCGCCATCGCGTCGTGGGTGTGTTGTGAGGCAGACGGGACTGTCGAAAAAGCTCGCGGAGTAGACTGGAATTCGGTGGAAGGTCGAGAGAGCGTGTGCGAACAAGAGCGCGACTTGGCGCGGCGATGGGTGACTTGCGGCGTGAGCGATGCGGGTGGTTGGCGGTTGGTCACCGGACGGACTTGGGGCCCTATTTCAGAGAACCATGGGAAACTCGGTTGTGAGTGGTACCAAGGGAGTTGGGCGTCGGGTCCTTTGGAATGCTAGGAAGGGAGGCACCTCGACTTGTCAGATTCCGGGGGACAGCTGGCGGAATTGGAAGGGAGAGAAGGGTTGACGGGTGCAGATATAATTGAGCCTTTGGGGGTGAAAAAGGTCTGAGGCGGCGTGTCTTTCTTCACGTTTGGCTTGCTTAGGCCGGGGAGGAGGTACACGGTCAGTCAAGCAGTCGGGCTCCCTAGCCGCACCTGCTAGTTGTACTAGGCAGTGACTAACAACTACCCCGGGCTGAAGGCACGCAGGGGCCAGGGATTGGAAGGAGGGAGGGAGACGCAAGGAAGGGCAGGGGAGGGTGAAGAAGGCACGGATGTGCAGGTGCGGGCATGATTGGTATGGGATTGGGGGGGTTTGAAGCTACACTACACACTCGGGGCTCCCTCGCGGCTGCACTGCACGCCCTCTCCCGCTTCAGACATGCTCGACTGCGACTGCGACTGCGACTGCGATGGCGGCTCTGGACAGGACAGGAGGACAGGACGACAAGACGACGTGGAGGGTTGGACAGTTTGGCAGTGGACGCATGCAAGCTCGAGCACATCCGCGACGCCCAAGAGATCAGCCCAGCATTGGCATTCTCTCTCTTTCTCACACACACGCGCGCTCTCTCTCTCCTCTTCTCTCTCCCGGTGTTCAGCGGACATTGGTTGGGGGTGCAAGACAAGGCATCCAATCCCATCCGATCCGGCCCCAGCCCATATCAAGAGCCATCCCGTCTACCTGTTGCCAGAGTCCAGACCAGACCAAGCTTTGCCCTGCTCGCCCTGCCTTTCCTGGGACGGACAGTGCCTTTAGGCCGTCAGCTGGCTGCCGAGTCCGTTTACCTGGATTCGGTGTTGTGGCGGCGGGCAGGAAGCACAAGTTATCGTCAAGACAACCACGAAAGCCCGCCCGATTCGAGACCGAGATGCGCCGACCGTAAGCCTCTTTCTTTCCCTCAGCTCGACTGAACAGGCTCGGACATCTCGAGGCCCTCGCAGCTTGCACTCGTTGGCTGCCGGTGGACCGTTTTCTTCTTTCCTCCCCATCTGCTCTACCTCCACTTACACTTGTTTCTGTTTGTCGCCTCACCTTCCTTCTTCCCAAAACAGATTCCCACAGCGCGCGCCTGCTTTGTAGGTTAGCGCCAAGCCACTAACACTTCGTAAGCTCCAGCCCCACCCAAGACCCAATTTGACCCGCGACTCGCCCGTCAACCACCACAGAGAACATGGCAGCCCCCTCCGTCAAGCCGTGAAGGCCGTGTGCAGCGACCCGGCATTGGGTGCCCAGTTGTCACTGTTTCGTCTCCTGGACTTTTGGTCGTTGTTTTAGTAACGCCGTAGGTGAGTATGAGCAACATGACGGGGGGTGCTAGACTCGTCGCGGTCACTTGGGTTGCCAAAGGCTTCATCGTCGACGAACGCAGCCTCATTCATCGTCCACCACCTCGACCAGCCATCCTTCACACGCAACGGACGGTTCGAAAGGGCGCCCCAACTCTCTCTCGCAACCGCCCCAACTTTGTCTAATTATCTCCCTTCTCGTTCTCGCCGTCATCCCAGCGCGAACCTTCTGTGATATGATCCCAATTTGTACACGCGTCATCCTGTGGACCGTGGCAGATGGCCTTGACACAGGAAGGGTTTCGGCGCAGCGACACCGCCTGGGATGGCGGGCTGGTCTGGCGGCGCCGTACTCGCTTCCTCCGGACTGGACGTTCCCAGCAACCTGAAGAGCTGTCCGTCCAGTAGTCCAAAGACCGTCGACAGCTACGCGGGATAGAGTTTGTTGACAGAGAACATTGGACGCCCGAAGTGGAAGGTTTCCTCCCTGAGACATGAGAGTCTCCATTTGCATTTGCGAACCACCGCCAACACCGCCAACACCGCCAAGCAGTCGTGGTGCAGCCTCAGTCCTTGCGACAAACCTTTCGATGTCTCTCAGCGCGAGAAAAAATGAAGATTGTCTTGGCCACCGGCCACACCTTCCCCCCAGCAGCGCTACAGCCTGCGGTGGGCGGCGCACCTACAACGTGGTGCATTGCAACGGCATCTTCTTCCGTCCGTCCGTCTCGTGCTCCACCGTTCGACGCAAAGCCTGCCACGGTCAACCGCTGACGAGACTCTGGAGTGTCTAGGACAAGGGCGGTTGAAACGCGCGAACCACAAGTCATGCGCCGTCCATGGGCAGCACAGGCAGCGTACAGCATAGAGCATCCATAGTAGGTACCCGGCATCCGTCTTGCTCTTGAGAAACCGCCTACGGTCCTGATCCAAGATCGGCACGGCCCCTGCGCCAATCTCATCTGAAGACGCAAGCATGCAAGCCCGACTGGCCGGGAGGACGGGGATTCCGTGGGCTTGCTGGCTCCCTTGGCCGCCAAAATTAGCACCGGGTGTCAACCAGACGACTGTGTGACTGTCAAGGACCGGCAGCCCTCGTTCCTGGCAATCAATCGTCGGATCATCTGGCGCAATATGCCTCGCGCAGAACGTGTTCATAGTAATGCGAGATCTGGTAGCCACTGGCTCCTTGCCAGCATGGCAATATGCCAACGGTTCCTCACCCCTTCGATAACTCAGCATTGAGCGTTTCGGCATTCCCCGGACCACGAGGCTGTGCGGTACATTGGCCAGCCAGTCTGACATGTCGAGGGGGAGGATGGGAAAAGATGAGCACCAAATTCTTGCCCGGTATACCCCCACATGGGGCCATGGTAAGCCACAGGAGACGCGCGCGCCCGACCTCCTCCCCAGTTCTGGCCGGCGCCCGCTCGCGCCGGAGCAGGTCAAGCTCATGTGCATCACGGCTCCACGTTCGAGGAGCCGGGCGAGTGGGAGCAAGAGTGGGAGAGGCCGGCCCAGCACGCTCCGCTGTCGCCATCGTCGTCAGCCCATGGAGCATCATGGGCCGAAGACACAATCGTAAGTCCGTCCGTGACTGTCGGGCTGGTGGTGGTTCGTGTCGGATGTTGACAGCGTCGATGGCTGCATTTGTGGCGCCCGTCACGGGCCGGTCGCGACCAAGCCCTTCGTGTCGCGATTACCTGCAGGCTAGCTTCCTTGCCAATGATGATGGCGGGCAGCCGGGGATAAGGTTCGATCAGCAGACGGCTGCAAATGGACTGGCGAGGGGTGAGAAGGCGGACAGACTGTGTGTTCGCACAAAGTTTTGTACCCAAGTTCAACAAATGAAATGAAATAAAGCCCTCCCATGCAGGATTGCCCTGTCCTGAACAGTAGGATGCTCTACATTCCAGCGATGTTTTTGGCCCCTGATCATCTTTTCGCCTTTTCCCTGCCTCCTCCCTGGCGGAGATGTACTATACACGTAGCAGTTGTTGCTATTGGGAGGCAACGATACGAGCGGGCTAGGCTGGCAACGCAGAGACTGGTCGCGACTTGATCCCTTTCGACGCAGAAGCAAGAAAAGCGTGTGGGCGGGCGGTCCAGAGGCGTTGACTGAAGGCGACATTCTACGGCTGAGGCTGGCTGAGACCGCAATCTCAGATGAGGGACGAGCAACGTCCTAGAATCCAGCGTCGACGCCCTCGTGGTCGGCCGTGGCGCCATGGCACCCGTCGAAAGCGTGTCTTGAACGTACGTAGTCGCTCTCCCTAGCTTTCGCTAGCTTGCGTGGATAGAAGGGTCCCATTCCACCGGGAGGTCTCGGTTAGATTGGGGTTGCATCTGTCAAGCTGCTGCACGGCATCCCAAGAGTGAGCGGCCCCGAACGACACGACAACAGAAGGGCATGGTCTGAGTACCGAGCATGTACCCACAATGCTTGGGGAGGAAGGATTCGTATCTCGGCAGTCTCCAGTACCCGTACCCAGGTCGAGGTCGCCCGTGTGGCCCAACGCACCGGAGACTTCATCGATAACAGTGGCTCCTTGGATCGGCCGACCAGAAGGCTGCATGGCGCACTCGATTGCAGCGACGCACAGTCACCATCGGCTGTGAGATCGCCCAAAGGGCCGTGTTCCTCCGATGACATGTGCATCGCTGTGCCGCGCGTGTTTCCCTTTTCTTCTCCGTTCAAAGAATCAAGTGAGGTGTCGCAGTGCGAGAGAGAACCAGACAGAGGGCGCTATCACGGGCGGTGCCTAACGGATGCCATGGCCGGGTTGCCCTTGGATTGTCCCTGATGGGGGCAGAGAAAAGCAACTAAATTAAAATGGCGGAGATACCACGCAGTACTTTAGAAACACAGGAAGCGTCATGTTTCAAGGTACCGCTTCCTAGCCAAGACCCTCTCGGTGTCCACCCCCACCATCCACCTCCCACGGCGTGTCCCCTCACTGAGCGGCCTGCACCTGCGCCTTCCCACCAGTTGCAGTGCAGGAGCAGTCGCCTCCTCGCACTCGTCCGCCGCCCACCTCCCACACGGGCTAGATCCATCGTCACCCTTGACCTGTCGCCCAAAACACCAGCCAAGCAGCTGCAGGCGATTGGAGTCACCTTTTGTAGCCGCAGTCGTAATCGCAGCGAAGACAGCTTCGCAGCTACCCGCGACAGAGGAGTTCCTGACGCGCAATATCGCTCCAACGCAGTACACGTAGTACAACGGAACGACGGGAACCCTACTTCGCCAGGTACTTCTCACAGCTCGGGCCGGCACTTCGTTGTGTCCTCGACTCCTCGGCCTGTGCCTGTACCTGTCCCTGGTCGACTGCGCTTCCCCAGCTGAGCTTGCGCCAATCATTTCGGCCCTTGCTGATCTATCTCTCTCTCCCTCTCTCTCTCTGCCGACCGACTTGCCTCGAGGTGGTTCCTCTCACAGAGTACACACACCACCTCATTCAAGACAACCCACAACCGTTTCCATATGCACCTTGCCGGAGCTATCTGAACTCTAGCTGTCCCTGCCACAGACTTCTTAAAGCTGGCAGGTATCCTGTCTCGCCGTCCAAACCTACGTGCTACACTGCTCATTTCGCGCTCCAGCATCCCGTGAGAGTACAGACCACGACCCCGGAACTCCTCGGCCGGGCCTTTGCAATATTCTCTCATCCTTTTCGCCGCCCTTGCCATCGCCGGGTCTTTTTCTACGCAAGGCACCGTTCTTCGCCAAGGCCGGCCTAGTTCGAACGCATCCTCCGCGCTGCCGCCGACCACGTCGACCTCCCTTGCCACAGCGCGACTCGGGGTGGTGTGAGTGAGACACGTTGGGCGCAGGCTGCCAATGGCATTGGCTTGGACGTGATAGGGATATTCCATATCTAAGGTAAGATTAATTGCCCGATATGAGCCTGTCTCGCGTGTGGGCATCCAGCTAAAAACTCACTTTTAGGGCTACCTCTTTCTCCCTTGGAAGGGCAGCTCGCCTTCCCTACTTGTACTTCAACCTCGCCCGGGCCTGACTCGTTATCGGACGCGAACTTTAATCTCTCCAAGAGCTCCCCGACACCGCACCACACTGCACTCTCTTTCGATTTCTTCCACACTCTTCGCTCGACTGGAACATCGAAAAAGAGGCATCTCACCATCCGTCAAAATGACTCAACTCAACGGCCAAAACCGGGCGCCGAGCAGTAAGCCCTACCATCATCAACTTTATCGCCGCATATCATCAGACCCCCAAGATTGCTAACCCTCGCCAGCCTACAGCAATGGACACGGCAAGTTTTTCCAAGACTTCGGCGTGTGGAAGGAGGCGCCGCTGCTCAAGGGCACCACAAAGTTTGAGCCTCTGCCCGATGTGAAGAACATCATGATCACCGGCGGCGCTGGCTTCATGTAAGTCAAAGTCTTGGCAGGGGAGCCGCCTAGATACTAACAAGTTCCCTAAGCGCATGCTGGCTGGTCCGCCACCTCACTCTTACCTATCCCGACCACTACAACATTGTCTCTTTCGACAAGCTGGACTACTGCTCTTCGTTGAACAACACCCGTGTCCTCAACGAGAGGTCAAACTTCACTTTCGTCCACGGCGACATCACCAACCCCACAGAAGTTGTCAACTGCCTGAAGCGGTACAACATCGACACCGTCTTCCACTTTGCTGCTCAGTCACATGTCGATCTGAGCTTCGGTAACTCGTATGGGTTCACTCACACCAACGTCTACGGCACGCACGTTCTGCTCGAGAGCGCCAAGAGTGTTAACATCAAGCGCTTCATCCACATCTCCACCGACGAGGTCTACGGAGAGGTCAACGACGACGATGACGACCTCCTTGAGACTAGCATCCTTGCGCCCACCAACCCTTACGCTGCTAGCAAGGCAGCCGCCGAGATGCTTGTCCAGTCTTACCAGAAGAGTTTTAAGCTCCCCGTCATCATCGTACGCAGTAACAACGTCTACGGCCCGCACCAGTTCCCTGAGAGTAAGTCGCATACACCCAACCCACCGGACCCCGATTAACAAGAGTAGAAATCATTCCCAAGTTCACCTGCCTGCTGAACAGAGGCAAGCCCGTTGTTCTCCACGGCGATGGAAGCCCCACCCGCCGCTACCTGTTTGCCGGCGATGCGGCCGACGCCTTCGACACCATCCTGCACAAGGGCCAGATGGGCCAGATCTATAACGTGGGGTCCTACGACGAAATTTCCAACATCGACCTCTGCAGCCATCTTCTCAAGGAGATGAACATCCCCTTCTCCACGACGGACGAGTTCAAGAAGTGGGTCAAGTACACTCACGACCGGCCCTTCAACGACCACCGTTACGCCGTCGACGGCACAAAGCTCCGCCAGCTCGGATGGGACCAGAAGACCAGCTTCGCCGACGGTCTCCGCATCACGGTCAACTGGTACCGCCAGTTCGGTGAGGAGTGGTGGGGCGACATATCCTCCGTCCTCACGCCTTTCCCTGTCGTGCAGGGTCTGGACGTGTCTGCAGACTCGGAGCCTGTCACCGACTCGCCTCTCACCCCCGAGTCGAAGAAGAGAAAGGTCACAGATGGCGTCAACGGGAGCAAGGGCATCACCAACGGCTCGAACGGCCACGCAGTCAGGGCATAAGAAGGATTCCTTCTCGTTGGCCTGAAATAGTGGCCCGCATGGATGCGAAAGGGAAGCATGATAGGTACCTTCGGTTCGTTTTAACGTCTGAGGTTCGTTACGACGTATATTCATCAAGTATGCAATGCCTGGGGTTTGGGTCATGACATTTACAATTTGCAGGACATATTTGGCGCTGGGTGAAGGCGCATGGCACAGTATGAGTGTTAATCATAGAGGAACATATGGTCGGCAATGAGAATGAATTCAGATGTCAACTGGCATCCAAGATGCCGAAGAGAGATGCTTTCCACCGATGCGCATGAGTGGGCCAATGGGCTGTCTTTTACGATTGACGGGCTAAATCTCCAAATCAAGTGAATGGTCTTTGGTTCAACATTAGACCACGGTACATCATCAATGTACATCAGGCAAAGGCTGGGATGGGCCAGCGGTCATGGACAACCTATGACTTCATGAGGAGACAGGTCGCGCAGACGCGGATCTGGCCGTCCGTATGCGAACCCATGCGGCGGTCGAAACAGGGGGCTTGCAAGTGTAAGCGAGAGAGGAGAGGGGAAGGGAGGGTGGAGAGGATGACATGCATGTTCGAACCATGGCGACCAGCCGCTTGGCTTTGTTGGCAACGAGCCATTCTATTTTCCCTTTTCTCCTCCTCCCCCCTCGTCTTTTTCCGCGGACCGGCCTTCGCGGTGTTGTACCAGTGACCGAACGAGAAAACCGAGGAGGCGAGGGATTGGGAGCAGGTTGTAGCTGAACGGCTGTTCAACATCGAGTTGGAAGGGAGGGAGGGAGGTAGGTAGGTTTACATCGGCTCTGCTAGCTTTCATTTGTCGATGTGGTAAACCCAGAGGGAAACGATGGGTCGCTCGAACGCCAGGCTGAGGGACTTTGTGCAACGAGTGCGCGAAAGGCTGTGCCGCCCGGAGACTTTCTCTGGTCGGCCGTGTGGTACAGACGCGGTGGCCAATATTGTGTTCATCCCCCCTACTATCCCCGTCTCCAGATGACCAGCCCACGTTGCTTAACTTGGCTGTTTGATGGCTTGACACTGGGCGACATTTCGAGCTCTCGTCCCTCTGCCTCCTCCACCCCTCGTTTATCTGGTGCGGGTTCGTATGTTTGCAGGGCCATGTGTTTGCTTTTTGCGTCGTCCCTTGCGTCCCAAGACCTCACGAAAGAGAGAGAGAGAGAGAGAGAGAGAGAGAGAGGTGCTGGGCCGATGCGAACGGGGATAAGCTTCCCACACTCCTTTTCCTTTCTTTTTCGGTTTCGTTTCGCGTACCACGCGGCCGGGTCTGCCGCGCTGCTGGAAGTCCCGAATGCGTAACGATACTGATCCGATTGTTTTCTGCCCGTCCTCTTTCTTTTCTTCTGTGCGCGGTAACTGCAGGCAACAACGGCAGCGTCGGGTTGATGCCCGTCTCCCCTGTCGGCGCCTCGCCAATGGGAGTTTGGAAAGTTGGTGCCCGGCCGGGGCGCTGTTGGAACCCAAGGAGCCAGGGGGGGTTGTCTATCCACGAAGACGTCTGCGGCGGGCAGCATGGAATAGTAAATGTACTGAAGACTCAAGACTATCCATCCTGATGGGTTTGCTGGATGCTGGACAACCAACGCTGGGCGGTGGCTCCTCCCCCCCTTGGACGTGCTCCTGGACAGCGCGGCGGGGGAACCGGAGCATCCACATTCGGACCCAGCGGGCCCCGGGACCCAAGCCAACCAGAGCGACAGGACCAGGACAGTCTGGTGGGGCGCTAGAGACCGGGGAGGAGTTCTGAAGGTTCCAACGGGCGGGGGTGTCCCTCGCCCTTGGGCCTGGACGCCGCGATGCCTGTGCGCGGCGTGGTCCATCCCATTGGAAGCGGCCGTGGTTGCTGGATGCTGGGGGGGGGAGGACGCAGTTGTTCGTAGGAGACTGTGCGGCATCCCAAATGGTCAAGAGTCCCAATTATGCATAGGTAGGGGAGCTGCACCGTGTGCAGTAGCTCTCGCTCCGCCGGTGCGTCCCGGGACGTTGAATCGAATCAGCGCCGTTTTTCTAGACCTTCTTCGCTGCGAGGAGCATGCAGTCGAGGGGCCCGGACGAGGAAAAGGAAGAGGGGCTGCTGCATTCCATTGCAGCTCCTGGGTTTCGCCGACCGGGCCGTTTGCTCTATTGCGCAGCAGGCCCCCGGGAGTCAATCTTGTTTGGCGTTTCCGTTGCATTTTCACGACGGCGTCGATGTCCCCCTGATGCGGCAGACTGACCTTGCATGCACCACTACCGTGTGTATCTCGTGCCACCTCTTACGCCGCCGTTTTAACAACATGGCCATTCTGGTTTTACGTCCGTAGTACGATGATGCACTGTCCAGTAAGCCGTCGCCACTTGTGTAGAACAGGCCGAATCTCGTTGTTCTGGGGTCAGCCGTGCTTCGCTTCGCAACCGCTTGCGGTCGGACCTTGGAAATAGCGTTTGTATACCGGCGATCTCCACGGCGGCTTCCACGGTTTCTGCCGGAGCCGCTGTCCATCCCGTACCAACACCATCAAACAAAATGGGAAAAAAACAGGAGCTAGAGACGGGCCTAAGACCAAGCGAGAGAAAAATAGACCCTGGGCCGCTTGCTCCCCACCCCAGAGAGACCCGGTTCACGTCCCACCCCGTCACATCGCCCCCTCCCCCCTCGTCCATTGTCCCTCGTCCTTCCAATCCATCGCCAGCGTCCCTGCGGTTCCCACGTCCCATCCCGGCACCTGTCAGGATTCCTGTACAGGATTAGAGATGCACTGGCCACAGTCAACCACACTAGGACTCTCCCCCGGAGCAGCCATTCCTCTTCAGTGTTAATCCTACCCAACCGACAAGTCACCTCGTCGCCTGATTATCCTCAAAACGTCTGCCCCCCCAAATCTCTCTTGTCTCTCTGCCGCTCTGCCGCACTCGTTCCTCCTCTTCGTCCCTCTCTTTTGTTTGTCTTTGCGCCGCACGGCTTTGCCCTTTGATCCGAAACATATCCCGATTCTGTCCCCGAGCAATCGCGACCACCGATCGATCCACCGACCGACGACCCGGATCTGGCACACGAATCGCCTGCCCTCTTTTCCGTCTTGGGTTCGCTTGAACCCACCCGCCCCCTTGTTCGCAATCGCTGCCTCGATTCCGTCTCTTCTCTCCCTCCCCTACTTGCCCGCGCGCCAACGCTCTTATTCCAAGGTGTTCCCGCCCCCTCGCAGCGGGACGTGACATGACGTTCCGGGCCCGCCCACGGGAGACAAGAAGACGCCGATAGGACCTCGACAGCGGGTGGCACAGACGACGGGTCACGGCCGCCGCCCATGGCCAAGAAGCGGCGCACTAAGAAGAGGAAGGGAACCAGCACAAGACAAGACCCCGCCCAGGGCGCCACGTCCAGCATGTCCACCACCGACGAGCTCGCGTCGCACTCGAGCGACGGCCTGTCGAGCGGCCTCCGCGAGAGCGAGACCGCCACCGAGATGACGAGCGTCATGAGCACCAATGAGGGATCCCAGGGCGTTCTCGAGGCCGACGAGGAGTGGAACTCGCAAGACGAGGAGGAGGCCATGGAGGTCGACGACGACGATGACGACTTCTCCGTCTTGACGCCCAGCCATTACCCGCGGCCCAGCGAGTCTCATCGCACCGAGATGCCCTACATGACGTCGCCGAACCATCAGGACATGTGAGTTTTGCGCCGCGCTGCTGGGTCTGCTCCAGGCACAGGCTGACTGGGGAAAACGTATGCAGGTCTTCAACCCGATCGTTCATGGAGCGAGAGCTGGACTACCAATGGGAGAACGGCCGTCGGTACTGCGGCCCGCATTATCACCTGCCCAACGACGAGTGGGAAATGTGCCGCATGAGCTTGATTCACCGGGTCTACCTACACGTTTTTGATGGCAAGCTGAGCACGGTCCCGCTGGAAAACCCGCAGAGGATACTGGACGTCGGCACGGGCATCGGCGAATGGGCAATAGGCATGGCCGACGAGTTTCCCGACTGCGAGGTAATCGGCACAGACATTTCCGCCATCGCGCCCACGTCAATACCGATGAACTGTTTCTTCGAGGTCGACGACGCCGAGCTGGAGTGGGAGCGCGAGCTCAACTCGTTCGACCTGGTGCACTTCCGCCACATGATGGCGGCTTTTACCGACTGGAACTTTATCTACAAGGAAGCCTTCAAGGTCCTTCGGCCCGGCGGTTGGATCGAGATGCTGGAGTGGGACGATCAACAAGGATTCAAAAAATTCCTTTCAGAATTCCCCCCCACGTCTGAGATTCACGCACTGTCGAGGGACCTGACGCTCGCGGGCGTCAAGGCCGGACGCGCAAGAGGCGTTTCCCACATGAACCCGAAGCTGTTGACGGATGCCGGCTTTACGGACATCAAGCTTACGGAACACATGATTCCCATCAACATCGAGGCCAGCGAAGGCAAGCTGTGGCTGATTGCCTGTATCGATGGGCTGGAGGCCGAATGCCTGCGCCCTCTCACCATGTATATGGGATGGGATCCGGAGCATGTCAAGACGGCATGCCACAACGTCGCCAAAGAGATGGCTCGTCTGGCGAGAGACCCGGTCAGATCGCACGGACTGATCGTCAAGGCCCGCGTCCTGGTCGGCAGGAAGCCGCTGAACGCGGCAACGCCGCCAAGGGTCTACCCGAGATTCACCGAGGACGCCGACGAGACGGACGATACGGCGAGGGAGGACAACCACAGCAGACATCGAGCCGATGAAGAGGCCCAAGAGTCCGCGGTCGAGACGTCAGCTTGAGCGTGGAATAATCTCGAGAAGGAGGGGTAGCTATTCTCTGTCCGGGTGATGAGCAGCCCGGACCGGAGCACGATTTTGTCTTCATGTTCATTGCATATATCGCACTTACCTACACCGGCGGAAGATTGCTGGTCTTATTTTAAGCGGCCTCAACTTGCATATCTCCTACGTATTTATTTCTATAGGCCCAAATGGGGCTGACAAATACCATCGAGGCGGTCAACTCGGATAACTCTTATGTCGAAAAGGTGGACGAATCCTTATGGGGACGGACGGCACGGCACACTCGTGCGATACCAAGGCACGGTGCGACTATCTAGCTAGGGACAGTTTAAGAAATCCTACCTAAAACAAACGAAAAAGAGAAATCTGTCGCCTCGGTGTAACTCGCATGTTTATTGCCAATGTGTAGTTGGTAAAAAACTGCGACGCATGGTACAATGCGACGGATGCGAACTCCTGCAGGCATCAAAGCTCGGCGACGGCTTCCGGTACGTACCGGCCGTAGCTCCCTCTGCCAGGTTGGCAGTGGGGGCCGGCCGAGCTCCCTGCCTATGTCATCCATCCTCCATCCAACAGCGACCCATCAACACCCAGCATCACCAGCCTCCGACGAGCTGCATTCCATGCGCAACCGCAGCGGGCGACCTTAGCGACACTCGTAACGACCCAAAACCCGAGCGACGATGACCGCATGACCTCGCCCCAAATACCCATCATGGCTCTGAACCCATCCGACGGCTTTGCCGCCGGCAACGGGGTGCTCGACCTCGACGACACCGCGTTGCCCATGTTCGTCGTCGAGCGAGTCCAGCTGCAGTTCTCGATCGCCGCCGACTTTGTCGCCGCCCAGGTCGCGAACAACGTCCTCGTTCTGGCGCTCTCCAACGGCCGCATCTTGCGCATTGACCTGAATAGACCCGAGGACATTGATGGTGCGTGATGGCCGGCCGCCGCCGACGGCTGCGTCTGTACCACTCTCGCGAGGAACCATTGCTAACTCGACGCAAATCCAGACATTGACCTCCCGAAGAAGCCCGGCGAGATTGGCGTCATCCGCCGCATGTTTCTCGACCCGACTGCCTCCCACCTTCTTATTTGCACGGCTCTCGGCGAGAACTACTACCTCCACTCCCAGCACAAACACCCCCGAGCCCTGGCCCGATTACGAGGCGTCTCGATTGAGAGCGTCGCCTGGAACCCTTCGCTGCCGACGGCATCGACCCGAGAGATTCTTCTTGGCGCCGCCGACGGCAATATCTACGAGGCGTTCATTGAGACAACCTCCGAATTCTACAAGAAGGACATCAGGCTCAAGAACCTACACAAGCTGCCCGATGGACCGATCACGGGGCTCTGGGCGGACACGCTTCCCGGGCGGCCGGATATGCGAAGGGTGATGATTGCGACGCATAGTCGGTTGTTTCACCTGGCTGGCAAGGTCGGCAACGGGCACGACAGTGGCGGCTCGATCTACACGAAGCTGTTCGAGTCTGAACAGCCGACGATCCACGAGCTGTCGCGCTCGTCTGGCGCTGCGACGTCGGCACTGGTGGTCTCGCCGGACCCGCCCGACCAGAACCCGTACGAGGACGAGTCGCATGAGAGGGCCTACGCATGGCTGTCCGCGCAGGGCGTGTTTCACGGGCAGCTCGCCTCCAGCGCGGAGGGCAACAAGATTTTCAACGAATCGAACATGCTCCCCCGTTCGCAGCTCGGCTCACCTAGCGCGTCGAGCAAACGGAACCCCACGGCAGACTATATTGACGCTATTGCGCTGACGCAGTGGCACATCGTCAGCCTAATCGGAGGCCGCGTGGTTGCCACGAATCGCCTGACCGGGGAGGTGGTGTATGACCAGATCGTCCTGGAACCGGGTCAGAAGGCGGTGAGCCTGTCCGTTGACCTGCAGAAGAACACCTTCTGGATGTTCACCGCCCAAGAAATTTTCGAGGTTGTCGTGAGGGACGAAGATCGGAACATCTGGCAGATCATGCTCAACCTTCAACAGTTCGACTCGGCGCTGCAGCACGCAAAGACACCAGCACAAAGGGAAACAGTCGCAACATCATACGGCGACCACCTTGTCGTCAAGCGGCAGTTCATGGAGGCTGCCTCGGTGTACGGACGCAGCAACAAGCCGTTCGAAGAGGTCGCTCTCACGTTTATCGACAATGCCGAACCCGATGCTCTGAGGAAGTATCTCTCGGCAAAGCTGGGCACCCTGAAGAAGGCGGCAGTCATGCAGAGAATCATGGTAGCAAGTTGGCTGGTAGAGATCTTCATGGCGAGACTCAACTCGTTGGACGATACCATCATCACCCAGGCCGAGTTGGCCGACGGCCTCAACCCCGCGCAGTCGAGGGAGCAGCTTCGTGCCGTCCAGGGCGAGTTCCAGGACTTTGTCAACAAGTACAAATCCGACCTAGACCGGCGGACAGTATACGACGTGATCAGCAGTCACGGTCGGGAACAAGAGCTGTTATATTTTGCCAACGCCGTCAACGACTACAACTACGTTCTTTCGTACTGGGTTCAGCGCGAGAGGTGGCCTGAGGTGTTGACGGTGTTGAAGAAGCAGACCGACCCAGAGGTCTTCTACCGGTATAGCACTGTGCTTATGACGCACGTTGCCTCGGATTTGGTTGAGATCCTGATGCGTCATTCCGATCTGAAGCCCCGCAAGTTGATACCTGCACTGCTGGAATACAACCGCAGTTTCGAAGGAAGCCCGGCGCAGAACCAGGCCGTCAGATACCTGCAGTACGTCATCAACCAACTCAACTCAAAGGACTCGGCGGTGCACAATACGCTAGTCTCGATCTACGCCCAGAGCTCTAAAGACGAGGCCGGGTTGCTGTCGTATCTGGAATCGCAGGGAGATGAGCCGAATTTTGACCCTGACTTTGCTCTTCGACTATGCATCCAGCATCACCGGACGCTGTCGTGTGTACACATCTACACCAGTATGGGCCAGTACCTGCAGGCCGTGGATCTGGCGCTTTCTCACAATGAAGTGGAGTTGGCGTCCGTGATCGCAGACCGGCCAATGTCGAACCCGCCCCTGCGGAAGAAGCTCTGGCTCGCGGTCGCCCGCAAGGTGATCTCCCAATCGAACGGCATCAAGACGGCCATCGACTTCCTCAAGCGGTGCGATCTTCTCAAGATCGAGGATCTCATTCCTTTTTTCCCCGACTTTGTGGTCATCGACGACTTCAAGGAGGAGATTTGCACCGCTCTGGAGGACTACAGCCGCAACATCGACGGGCTGAAGAAGGAGATGGACGAGTCCTCCCAGACGGCGACGAACATCAAGGTCGACATCGCCGCGCTGGATCACCGCTATGCCATTGTTGAGCCGGGTGAGAAGTGCTACGTGTGCGGCTTGCCGCTACTCAGCAGACAGTTTTTCGTCTTCCCCTGTCAGCACTCCTTCCACTCAGATTGCCTGGGCAGGAGAGTGCTGGAGCAGGCCGGCGTGGGCACGAGCAAGAGAATCCGGGAGCTTCAAGTGCAGATCAGCAAGGGCTTGGTCAACGGGGCGAAGAGGGAGGCCATGATTACAGAGTTGGACTCGCTGGTTGCATCAGCATGGTAAGTGATCCCTAATCGATACGGGATTGTGTGCTAACGCTTTGCAGCATTCTTTGCAGCGACTTCGCCATCAAGAGGATCAATGAGCCGTTTGTCACGCCTCAGGATAACCTAAACGAGTGGAAGATTTAAGAGTATGGGAGGGTTGGACCTGATTAGACGCATACACTATCACTATCTATTTGTACATGTCTCGGTACTATTGCATGAGCAGGCGTGTTTGATGGCTGCAATACCCGGAGTTTCAATCCAATGGTTTCCCAGAACTCTTCATGACTGAGTCGAACGTGCCACTGTTGATGCATTTACAACCATCAACATGATCTCGGGTCGTTTAGTTGAGCCCTAGCTGGTTTAGTCCCGAACCTTTGACTCAACACAACCCACGCGTCGACGACAAGCAGCTCCCCAAACGCCACGAGATCGACGTCCGCGCCGAATGCAGATTTGAGCGACAAGGGATGCCGTTAAAGTCGACGAACCTCATGTTGCCATCCGCCTTCCTGGCCAGCAGCCTCTGGAAACACGTCGATTGCCTTGCACATGCCCGGGCGCTGGCGTTCGACACCCACACTGCTCGATAGCCCTGTCCGACGCGAACTGCGCTCAGTGCCCCGGCAACATCTTTTTTCGCCCAATCGAACAACGTTCCCTCCTCCTACGCCGTCGCCCCACTGGCGACGGCGGCGACGTCCCACTCGGGCTGCCATCCCATGGGGAGGAACGCCTTGATCCCAGATGCCGCGAGAGTCCTGACCGGGAATCCATGTCCATCATTGACGCTGTCTGTGCGAGTCCAGAATAGGGACTTGATGCGAACCTACCTCGCCCGCCTACGCATCGTGCAAGATGAGGGCGAGCTCGCCGCGCGTTTGCTTCAGAAACTCGGGCGCGCCGCGGTGCCGGTACAGCGTTGGGGATGACCTCGCTGTCGGCCCACCCGGAGAACCGGTACCCGTGCTCGGTGACGCAGCAGGCGCGGATGGCGTCGTGGTCGTAGATCTCGCCTTTGACCGAGACGTGGGCCCTGCCGTCCGCGCTGCGTAGAGGTTACAAGCCCGTCGAGAAGAGGTCTGCGATGCAGAGGCGGGCGTGGCCGAGACCCGTGCTTTCATGTTCGTGGCTTACACCAAGCTGAGACCGGGAGAGAGAAAGCGTGCCGATGGTGGATTCCGAGATGATCCAGGTGACGGTAGCATCGGGCCCGCAGTAGCGGAGGAGGGATGGACTCTGTGTCAGTTTGTCTTGAATATCGGGGCGTGCTTCTGAAGGGCCATATTGGATTCCGGCCATGATCCCGCGCATTCTGCGAGGACATCCGTGTTCCGAGTGAAAAGCAATGGGCATGTATGGATTGCCGGCCAAGCCAAAACCATCATCTACATCTCGATAGGTTCCGCTGATTCTAGGAGATGCAAAAACAACCGGAAGAGATGGCAACACTCGTAAAAACATCTTGTTCCAGCATTACTTTGTTTTTCGTGCTCACCACTTGATGTCGTTCGAGCCCGCCCACTCTGGATGGGATAGGGCTTGTGGCTTGTGGCGCAGCAGCCTGCTTGATGCGCACCGCCCCTGACAACCCGTCTGGGGGGTGGGTGGTGGGGACAAAGTACGAAGTATGCCGCCCTGACATGCCCCTGCAAGTCGCTTGATTAACCTTCCGCCATCGCGTCTATAGTTTGTTTTTAAAGGTCAGGAGCCAAACAGACTAATAGCTTTTTCCCTACCTTATGACAAATATGTTTTCGTTCGTCTTGGGGCACTCTGCGTGGTCTTTTTGCGTGGTGTACTACGTCCTTCTCCTTCACCCCCTGCGACTAGCCACCTTGGTACAGGGATCCTGACGAACCCTGACGAGCCGGCATCCGCGGTCATCCATGACACAGCCCTTCTGGCAGCCGTTTCGGATCTGGCAGACAGGTGCCGCAATGGTGTCGGGCGATTGACACGGCGTCGTCGTGGAGGGACACACGATAGTGAAACTGGCATAGAAACAAAGCAGAACTGGCAGAAGTTAGGCAAACAGCAAGTGCAGTATTTGGGTATGTTCAGGATTAGCTCTCTTTCTGTTAAGAGGAGTTGACATGATGCTGTGTCTGTATGCTTTACGGATATGTGATGAACCTTGAGCGTCTGTAAAAAGCATGTTTAAGTAGTTAATCTACCTAGAATTAAAGTACGAAGTAATTCTGGCTAGAAATACTTATGCGAAGAGGTCTATGCGTCTAGTAGCCACATATATAGTGGCTACAGCTTAGAAACGCTACACAAAGCATCTCTAGCTTTATAACACACCCCCCTAGTTACAGGGTACCCCTGTAACTAGAATCTAGAAAGTTTATAAAGAGGAAAAATAAAGTAATTATTCCTTAATAATTACCTTATTAGTTAAAATAGTTTTAATAAATAAGATATAAAGAGAATAGTATTACTATAGTAAAAGGTTTTTTTAGCTACCTTTTGTTTTAAATCCTTTTACTAAGGCTTTTTCCCTTAGTTATTTAGTAGGTAGGTATAAATAACTTAATATAGTAGAAACTCCTTAGATACTAGCCTTATTTAATAAGCTTAAATTTCTAATAAATTAACTTTTCTTTTTACTAACCTATATAAATAATAATAAGGTAAGTTACGTTTTTTCTCTAGTTAATATACCTGCTTTTTAGGTAGTATTATACTAATTAATTATTTTTTAGATAGAATATAGCTAATTTAGTAGTATAGTAAAAATATCTAAAAGTAATTAAGATTATTAAGGATTTATTACCTAAGGAAGAATGCATACTTTTTTAAAAGTGTAATCTAACTAATTTTAACTATAATTACTAAATCTTCTCTATTTATAATTTACTATAACCTAAAAATTAGTTTACTCTAGCTACCTAAGGTAGCTAAAGTTTTAGTAAGTTTACTTTTAGTAATTAACTTTTTAAAGTAAGTATAGCTAAAGCTTAGAATTTAGTAAACTATCTAGCTTTAGGTAAACTAGCTCTTTCTAAAGATACTAGTTTATCTAACGTTATACTTAAACTAAATTCTAGCTTATCTAATGTTTCTAAAGTAAATCTTAGCCTATTTAATATTACTACTAAATTAAATCTTACTCTAAATAATAAAGATAAAGAGAAACCTACTTTAGATATTCTGCTTTATAGTTTAAAAAAGGACTAGGCTAAGGCTATAAAGTTCTTTATAAAAATTAATTATGCTATAAAGGTAAAAAATATCTAGAATAATATGTTTACTAAGCATAAGGCGTTTTATAAGTTCTTTTTTATTTTCTTCTTAATTTATAACTAACTTTTTAATATAGACCTAAATATAACCTAAAGTAAAATTAGCTTATATATTAATAATAAGATAAAAGCTAAGTACTTAAATAATTTCTGTTATATTAAGAAGGCTTAGAAAGAAAAGCTAAGAGAATAGTATACTAAAGGTAAAGATAACTTAGATAATAAGGATAATATAGAATCTATCTCTAAAGATTTAGATATTAAGATTACTAGTTAGAATAATAAAGATAAATTAGATTCTCTTTTTCTAGATTTTAATAATGCTTTAGTTAGAAATAATAAAAGAAAGCGTAAAGTAACTAGCGCTCTATCTAGTTTCTAAAAGCTTTATAAGGTATAAAAGATTAATACTAGTAAAAAGCTAATTCTTAAGACTAGTATCTACTAGGATTAGCCTTACGTTAACTACCTAAAAAGCGTTTTCTACAGTAGTTCCTAGGGAGAATATATTAAGGGTAAAAAGGAAACTGCTTATTAACACTATAAAAGAAATAAATCCTAGTGTTTTCTTATTCTAGATAGTATAATTAAGAATGTTTAGACCTTTATTAATATAACTTATACTAAGAATATAAAGCTATTTATAAGTTTATTTTATATTAATTTCTACTTTATTTATTACTAACTAGTTAGTAAAGACTTAAGTTTATAAGTTCTAAGGTCTAAGAAGTACTTAACGTATTTAAGAATAAGTAGATAGTCTAAAAAAGTAAGCTTAAGCATACTAGTATAGTTAATACTAGTATTCCTCTATTTAGAACTACCTTTACTACATTCTTTAGTCTAATTAGATACTTTAATAATAGCTCTTTCTAAGTAGCTTTTAGTTTACATACTACTAGAGACCTAGGTCTAGTTATTACTTTTAACTATGCTACGCTTTATATACTGTTTTTAGCTAGTTATAGTATAAATTTTAAAATAGTTACTACTTTTAATATGCTACTTAACTTATTTAAGAAGTCTATTATTAAGTAATTTTCTAAAAAGTAAGATAGAGATTAGGTAGGATATAGTTTTTATTTCTTTATAATAAAATAGAAAATTAGATAGATTATAAAGATTAATTCTTTACTTTACTATTTTAGAATAAGATAGAAGTAATACCTAGCGTTTAGCTAATAGATTTCTAGCTAAGATAGACCTTTCTAGATAGACTTACTTTTAGAACTTAACTTTTGCTTCTTTCTTTTATTACTTACTTTTCTCTATCTAATATATATATTTATACGTTAGTAAGGTTAATTAGTAATTAGAAGTATTTAAACTTAGTATGTAAGAGGTTTTTTATTAGTCTGTCTACTAGTATATTGTTTATTATAATATATACTATATTAAAGCTTTTTTTTAGGAATTCCTATTTAAGCTATATATTCTATATATTAATATGTTATAGATAAGTTACTAAGCACTCTCCTTATTATATAATAAGTCTAATTATTTATTAATTATTATAATAGATCTTTTATATATCTCTAATTAAGAAGGTAAAGTCTTAAAATAGTTATTTAAGTACTATTACCTTCTTAGCTATGTATTCTAGGCTTAGGAGTTTAGCCTCTATTGTTAAAGTAGTAACTGTTGCTTATTACATAGCTTTCTACTAGATTACGCCTCTAAAAAGTAAGAAGATATACCCTTAAGAAGACTTTTTTAAGTCTTTATTATCTATAAATAAAGCGTCTGTTACTATTATAAGTGCTATCCTACCTCTTATGTTACTAAAGTAGATTGTAAGATAATATGTTAAATAAAGGTAATAAATTACTTAATTTAAAGTAGTAATATGCTGCTTTAATAGGTTTATAAGAAAGCGTAAGAAAAGTAAATAGGTAAAGGCTACGTTAGGTTAAATTATAATTACTATAAATAAGATTAAGCTAATTTTTATTTAGTATTCTTATACTTACTCTTTTATTACTTATCTAGGGTTTTTCTCTAAGTTAATAGTTAGTAATAAGGTTACTAGAGATATCTTATTAATAAGGTTAAATTACTTTATAACCTTCTTAATATATAAATTATAAACTAAAAAGAGCTTTTTCTAATAGCAGTCTTTAATAATTTAGATACCTAGATAGTATTCTACTTTACCTTAATCTTTTATTTTATATATCTTCTTAAGTAAGTTAATAATTAACTTTTTTACTATATTATTATTTTAGTAGTATAAAATAAGTATGTTATCTATATAGAAGATTATAAAGACTTTCTACTTTATATTAGTAAAAAGGTATAAATCCTTATTAGTAGGTTACAGCCTAAGCAATTTTAGTTTAGTTAAGAATTTCTTATACTAAAGTAAAGGTATATTATGCAGCCTATAGAGAGCGTAGGTTAGCTAAACATACTTTCTAAGGATTTTAAAACTATCTAAAAAGTAGTAATTAATTATTTCTCTATTTAGTTTAGTATTTAAGAATATGTTAACTATATCTAATTATCTAATATTAAGATTAAATTAAGCTATAATTACTATTACTACCTAGAAAGTTCTTACTATAAGTATTACTACATAGGTTTATAGTAAGAGGTTCTTTAGCTAGAGATTACCTTATATATAGATTCTTACCTTATAGTATATAAAAAAGCTATTTATATCTAGCTTATATATAAATACCTATTTTAGTAGTAGAGGCTTAGATATAAGCTCTAAAGTGTTAATAACCCTCTAGATACCCTTTTTACTTAGCTTATTAATTTTTGTTAGAAGTAAGAGTTATTCTAACTCTTAATACTTCTACTTTACGTTATATTTCCTTTATTATAAGGAGTATTACGTAATATATATATATATATATTATCTACTAGTTTAGTAGATTAATATATATATTGATTACGTAATCAGTATGATTACGTAATTAACTGAAAATTCTAGAAGATAGTTAGAGGAGCAAGATTAGCTTTATTTCTCCTCTCTTCTTCTATCTAGGTTAACTTGTTAAGTTAGGGTTATTATCTTACGCAACTAAGGGTTACGCATAATATTCTGATTTATAAGCAGCTTACGCAAGTATGGAATATTCTAGTAAGCTGGATACGGTTATATAAGGGACTGTTTAGTCTAGTTCTATCTTCTGTTTCTTCTCTCTCTAAGCAAGCAACTCATATAGTTATAATCTAACTTTTATACTCTCTTTACTTCTCATATATCCTTATATCTATATTATTACTCTACCTCTATATATCTTATATTCTTGCTTCTATAAGATATATCTTTATATAAGGTTATATTCCTTATATATATTATTATCTCTTTATATCTTTAAGAGAGATAATAAACCTATTGTGCTAATAATTTTAGCTATATATACTAGGTAGAAAAGGATTTATAGATTTTTTAGTAGTTTTATAATATTACTGTAGCATTTTAAGAGGTCTAGAAGTTTTAATATAACGTATTTCTTTTTTAGTTTAAGGTTTAGTTTAGTATATATTATACCTTATACTGCTTTTATTACTATAGTATAAAAAGTAATATACCTATAATCTACTTTATTTATAGCTTTTTACTAATTAGGTATAAAAGTTATAAAAAAGTTATCTTACTTAGTATTTATAAAATAGAGATTAGTTTGTAATTAATCTATCTAGATAATAGTATTATAAGCTAGCCTAGATCTATCTAGGATATTATATCTAAGTTAGTTTACATTATTAGTATAAAGAAAGAAGTTTTATATACTCTCTCTTTTTTAGTAAAGTAATCTTTATTTCTTTATTAAGGTCTTAGGTAGTAATCCTCTTGCTTTTCTACTTATTCTTACTAGTTAGGTATAGCCTTCTACCTCTTAAGCAGATGCTGCTTAAGATAAGCAGCCTATACTTTTTATCTTATTAAAGTAAGATAGCCTTTCTGCTTTATATATTAAGTCTAGTAAGTCTACTTTACTAATAATTCTATAGTTCTTTATAAAACTATTAGTTTATATATAAATTACGTCTTTAACCTCCTTCTTAATTAGGAATTAGCTAGCTTTACTAGCTATGCCTATAGTAGCATTCTTAGCTTTCTTTTCTAGCTAGGTATCTAACTAAGATTATGTTTCTACTACATCCCTATTTAAGAAAGCAGTTTTTATTATTAATTTTAGCCTAGGCATAGATTCTAGCGTAAGAAGGCTTTTTTTTATAAACTTATGTTATACTTTAGTTTTTATAAGTTAGTTATTTTAGCTTTCTTCTTCTGTTTTAATTATTATATCTAGAGAGGTCTTTATTAAAAAATTTATTAAATCTAATACTTTTAATACTTTAAGAACTATATTTAAATTTATAAGTAGAACTTTAAGTTTAATAATCTCTTATGTAATTTTCTATAGTATTACTATTTATAAATTATCTAGTAAGTAGAATTTTATCTTATTAAAGGTTACATTCTAGGTAATAAAGTCCTAATAAAGAAATAAAACCTAAATCCTATATAGGTTATATATATTTAGTATGTAACCTACTAAGTACCTAATATACCCTTAGGAAACTACTTTAAAAAGCCTTTTCTTAATACCTCTTTCTTTTTTATACTTAAGAGGATAAGTGTAGTATCTATATACATAAAGCTAGCCTTAGTATAAACGTATATTCTAGGTTAAACTTAATATCTAAGACAGTATATACTACCTAAAGTACTAGTAATACTATACTTCTTCTACTTTAACTAGAGATTTCTAATTATTATGTTTTTATAAGCTAATACTAATAATATATATAGCTACTATTACTACTTTAGATTATAAATTAGTTAGTAAGTTTGCTACTATTATTATCTTAATTACTTTAGTAATAACTTTCTAGCTAGCCCTCTTACTTCCCCTAACTAGTTCTTTAGTATAAGGTAGAAATAGCTTTACGTTAATACTAAGTTCCCTAGTCTAAAGTTTATAAGCAGTATAGCCTTAGATTATAATAATAGCATACTTAATATCTTATTTTATCTTATAAATTACTAGCCCTTTTTATCTTTATGTTTACTATTTAAATAGGTAAAGTACTTTAAAAACCTTTATTAAGGTTTTTTAAATCTATAGAAAAATAAATAGGTAACTTAAAAACTTATCCTTAATAATAAGTATCTATTTTGCATTATTAAAACTAGTTAGGTAGTTAAAGCGGTCCTATGTAATTTAATAATAAGGTTAAATTACTTTTACCTCTAACGTCTATCTAAAGATAACTTATAAAGCATAAGTTATTACACATTATTTACATTCTAAGTAAGAAGAGGCTTAAATTCTTATACCTCTAGCGTTAGAAATAAGTTATTTAAGTACATTAGGTCTAAGATACCTAAAATAAAGATGCTATGTTATAGCATTATCTATTCTATCTTCTTAAGTATTATAAGATAGCCTAAGTTAGTAAAAAGACGTCTTTAAGATAGAAAACACTTTAGTACTACTATATAAAAAAGAGTATAAGAAACAGAAGTTATATTAAAGAAAAACTAAATTAAACTTACGTTTAAAATAGAAAACCACCTTATTCTTATTAACTAACCTATTATAAAGAGTGTAGTTATAACTATAATACTATATACTTACGTTTTAAAGACATACTTTTAAAATAATATTTATATAGAAGTTCTTAACGTAGCAGACGTCCTTAAGAATAAAGTTACATTATCTTTTTAAGCTATTTAGGATTCTCTTTATAGTATAGGTTTTCTTCTTAGTTACTAAAAAGAAGGTAGATCCTACTTTAACATATTTATTTAGTCTAGCGTTTACTACTAAATTAAGGTTAAAAAGGGAGATATTATTAACTAGATAAGTTACTCTATAGTTATTAAAGATAGTACTCTTAGAAAAAGTGTATAAGCTATTAAAGCTATAAAAAAAGATCTTATGTAAGGTATTTCCTGCTTAGAACTCTTTATTTAGAAAGAAGAGGTTAATAGTAACGTAATTAAGTAGATAGGTTAACCTAGATTCTCCTTTTTTTTTACTTAGCTTCTAAGGTAGACCCTATCTCTAAGACCTTTTGCTAGGTTATTCTATCTATCTCTTATTAATAAAGAAATATGTAAGTAACTACTATTTAGCCTTTTTTAAGCATTCTTATATCTACTTTACTTTTTCTAAGGTTTACTTTAAATTTTACTAGTATAAAACCTCTTATATAGTAAGTTTAAGATAGGTATACTTTATTAAAGAGTAAGTTATAGAGATATTATATAGGTAATCCTTTATCTTACTTAAATAAGAGTTATTATTTCTATCTAAGTAGTTAGAAAGTGTTATATAGACCTCTACTGTTTTCTCTTTTTTTTTAATAACGTTATTTTTATAGTAAAGTATAATAAAAATTGCCTTATACTTACTTAGTAAAAAGTTTTTCTTTTTAATTATCTTATTTAAAATAAAAGCGTTATAACGTACATGCATAGCAAGTGGCCCATTATAGCAAGTGGCCTACCTCTACCTACCCTCCAGCCATTTATATAAGTTAATCAAGCAGCATCGTACGAAATTAATTAAAACTACTTATCATCCTCTTCTTCAGAGGTCTCCCATACTACCTGACATGTTCGTACGTTATGTCCAGTCTTTCCGCAATTGCCACATCGCCGACCGCGCAATTCACCCCCCTCCGTACGAGCCCCCTCCTGACGTGTATTTTCGCCTCCAGCATCAACAACCCCCTTCTCTACCCGGATTGCCTCTGCTTCAGCTGCATTAAGGGACCCTCCAAGACGCAGTTGGGTTTTTTTAGCCCTCCGACGCTTGCTTAGTATCTCATTTGCCGTACGAAGCCCACGGCACTCAGCTTCAACAAGAGCTAGTTTGTGTGCTAACTTGCTAATACCTTTGGCCTGCAAGTCAACTACTTCGTACAAATGGGTTGGTGAGCTATATTGATGACTGGTAATCCTTTTCTTAAGTGATGCAGAGCTTCGTACGGCGTCATGTGCTGTAGTTGGTGTCTTTGGGTCCCAGGAGCCCTGGCTGCTTAGGCGTGAGTTGGATGGTGTTGGCGTCTTTGGCTTGAAATCCAGGCGGGAAATAACTACTTCTGGGTTGAAAGGGATAAGGCCAGCCTGTCTAAAGCCAGCTCGTACGTTTTCTTCACCCATTGAAGTAAAAAAGGCTGCCTTAAAGGCAGGAAAGAAGTCGTCCTTAGTAATGTGCGTAATCTGCATCCGCATCATTTTCTCAATTTCCTTACCGTACGACGCCTTCAGCGGACTAAAACAGCTAACATTAAGAGGCTGGAGCTTGTGCGATAAATGGGGAGGCATGTAAAGAGCAATAATGCTGTGTTCCTTGCAGTAATCGTCAAACTTGGTAGACTTGTGGCTGTTGTGGCCATTAAGGATTAGGAGCCGCTTAACACCCTTCGTACAAGACTTTGTACACTTTTTAAAATGCTGTAGCCAATCTAGGCTAATCTCGTTTGTAGTCCATCCATTTTCGCTAGGGTGGACGCGCCATTGGGGTGGGAATTGGCCATTGGTATACCATGAGAGGAGGTGATATTTGCCCTTGACGATGACGTACGGAGGCAGCGCCTAGCCATCTGCACATACGCCCTAAATGACAGAAACCCATTCGCGATTGCCAGGCTGCTTCGTACAAGGCCTTCTACGGCGATCAGAGGTTATAACAACCTTTGCGTGCAACAGCATTCCCATCAAGAAGCCCGTCTCATCAAAATTGTAGATATCGTCATTATGGATTCCGTACTTTGCAATTGTGTTTCGTACGAGGGCAAACCAGGCCTGCACAATTGCAGGATCCTCAGCTAACGCCCTCTGATAGTTAATTCTACGTCGAAAACGCGTCTTTAGTTGTGGTTGGCGTCGTACGAAGTTCTCTGCCTATCGGGGTCTGACACGCGTCGCGTCGCGTTCGTCAAGGAGGCAATTAGCTATATCTCGTACGTCGTCAAGTCGCGGTAGAAATCCTCGATCGATTAGGTCAATAACTCGTTTAAGAATCACTGTTTCTTCTAGCTTAGTCATCTTTATTAATTTTGTACGAGTCTCGTGGTGTGGTAATTATCTAGCGCGTCAGTGTTGAAGTGTTGTTCTTAGGACGTTGTAGATAGAGGCTGCTTTTTGTACAGATAGATTTGGGTCTTTTTTAATAGCTTTAATTGCAAGGATAATACGACTTTCGTTTGAAGAAGAACTCATTATCGTACGTAGAGGAATGTTGATGTAAAGTTGAAGTTTGAGGAGGAAGGAGGAAGTGGGCCACTTGCTATGATGGGCCACTTGCTATGCATGTACGTTATACCTTTTTTTTTTATAAAGGCGTAAGTTAGTTTAAAATAGCTTTAAAAAATAATTTTATAGCTATATCTCCTTAGACCTTTATAATCTTATACTACTTTTCTTAAAGGTAGCATTTTTACTAGTCTGTATACTATATAGTAGTATTTACGTTAGTATTAGCCTTTATAAAAACTACTAGGTACTCTTCTTAAATAGCTATTAAAGTTATAAAGTTATTTAAAGCATAATGCTACTTAAGAACCTAAATAAAAGCTTTAAGTAATATATCCTTTTTACTTATTATAATAAGGTTTCTAGCTAATTTTATTTTATTTTATTTATCTAAGAGTTTTATTTAGACTAGACTTAATAGTGCTAGATTAACTATTAATTATACCTAGGCCTTAATTACCTTATATATGTATTTCTTATTAGTATAACTATTAATATCTCTTTACTAGCTAGTCTTAATTAAGTAGAAAGTTATAATATTTAGAGTACTAAGAGTTACTTATTAAGAAAGACTTTAGTTTATATTATACTTCTCTAGCTATTTATTAAACATTTTATAGTATAGTTTATTAGTAATTTATATATTAAAGATACTATTTAGGTTAATAAAGTTTTATACTTTCTTACTATAGAAATAATACTTAAGGGTAATATACTACTTAGGCTAGTCCTGCTTAGTAATAAGCTTAATAAACTTATTAAAATTAGTTAAGCTTCTGATTTTTAATAATATTACGTTTTATAACAAAAGGCTTAGGAGGAGTCTAAGTAAGAGAGAGAGAGAGAGAAATTACAGACACTAGATTTAAACATAATATCTAGAGGCTATTTTGTATAAAGAGCTAGGCTTATAACTGTAATAAACCTTAAGCGTCTGTAAAAAGCATGTTTAAGTAGTTAATCTACCTAGAATTAAAGTATAAAGTAATTCCAGCTAGAAATACTTATGTAAAGAGGTCTGTGCGTCTGGCAGCCACATATGTGGCGGCCACAGCTTGGAAACGCCACACGAAGCGTCCCCAGCTTCATGACAGGATACTATATACTGTCACGTGTTTGCAGTTGAAGACTACGGACCTTGCAATGGTCCTGTGACAACCCACCCATAGCTACGCTAGTCTCGAACACAAGGTTTCTAACACTCCTTTAGCACCATGAAACCGTCACCCTGGCCGGTTCCGCCTGAATAAGCTTAGATAAGTCTAACTACAGCAATTCCGTCCTGTGTATGGCGCTATCTCGCGTCAGCTACAGTCGCAGCACAGGACAACGCGGCTCCGCGGACAGCGTCGTAGTACAAGGTACCCAGAACGGCCAGCAAGTCCGGCCATGATGATCGTATCGTGGCAGATACAGCCGCAGCATAGACGCCACGGATCCGCGGAGAGCGTCTTGGTACACTGTACACACGGCGGTTATTCGTCTAGTAACCAAATGAGCATGGCCACCTCGTCCAAACATGATGGATAAGAAGCAACTTCAACCCATCGTCTTGAACTCATCCGATTGCTCTCACACCATCTCAGTTTTTTCATCTCGGCATTTCTTTACCTGTTTAATACCTACTGTGACTACCAAGAGCCCAGGTCGGCCTTTCTTCCATTTTTTGTCGGACGCCATACTATCTCGCCCCATCTCCTTCGCACAATGCACGCCAAACAGGTCTTCGCCGCGCTCCTCGTATCGGCTGCCGCTATCACCGAAGCCCGTGCGTAGTCCATTGTACAGTATGCTCGCGCCAGTACTTACATGTAGTTTAGGTGTTCTCCAGTCCCGTCAAATCGGCGACGTGGATTGCAACGTCGCCCGTCTGCAGATCGTAGACGCTATCTCGTCGGCCCAGGACACCGTCGGCGGCATCAAGGACGCGACCGTGAAGGATGCAGCGGCGGGTGGTCTCAACCAGGCCAGCGATGCGATCGGGAACATTGGCCTGGCTCTCATCTCCGGTCAGAAAGCGGCGGCAGAGGACCGCACGAGCGTCCAGACCGGGCTCAACGCAACCGGCACGGCTCTGCAAGGGGGTGACCAGTACGCCCCTCCCTAATGAGCCGTATTGAGATTCCGGGGCCGGTGCTAACGTGTTGCAGGACGGACGACGCAGTCAAGCAAGCACAGGGACTCCTTCAGAAGGCGGTTTCCGCTGGGAAGGACGTCGTCTCTCTTTGCAAGTAGACTGTAGTTGCAACCGTGCCCTTGGTCTACAACAAGCAGGTACTTTGTAGATAAGGGTTAAAATACTTAATAAAATACTTATTAAGAAATTCTACTTTTGGGCGTAACACCTTGTTACTCCTTTAGGAACAGCTTGAATGTCCAGGGGTAAGTTGAGCCGACCATAAGGTTTCGCATGACTTCCTGTTCGTTCCATCTTGGACACAAATTCAGAAGATGGACGAGAGCTTTCATATCAAGGCATCATTGTCATTATATCCCTTGTTCTAAAAACAGTTTCGACTTTCACCTCGCTTATCTGCAGTCTGCGTCTCTGGGCTCCGCCCTAGTATCTTGAACCAGCTTTCACCCTCCTTCTCTCAACCACCATGTTATTTTCATGTAAAGAGATTCGACTTGCTGAGCCGGACGTGCCTCTACATTCTACTGCCGTCGCTGTCAACATCCAAGCCTAAATCCAATTCGCAACCTTGCGTGAGTTATGCTGGATGCGTCATGTTTTCAGCACGACTTGGGGACCTTACTCCAACGTTGTCATATCAGCAGCACCCGCACCCTCGCTAGGCATCAGTGCAAACGTAGGTCGGTGGCCATGAATATTTGTTCGGCTCTGATCGGGTTAAGTGCCACTGCGGATCGGTAGGTCTCCCTCATAATCGCCGTCAAGTGTTGTCTGAAAGTAAATGCAAAGACTTTAATTTTGAACCTTTTGCGCATCTTGCTGATTGGATTGATATGACGACAGAAATATCCATGGTCTGCTTTATGTTCCAATGATTTAACCCAAACCTATTGCAAGTGGTTTTGCTGTACAAAGGCTGACCTCAACCCGCCACTATGTCGCTTAGAGCCCGAGGAGAGGTACAATTGTGGATTTTTTGGGGGAACAGACAAGCTCGGAGCACAGTAACTTTGGCGCGGTCGAATTAAAAGGCTTTTCAACGACATCGAGAAATTGTACATCATGGTGAAAATACCATCAAAAGCTCGCTGCCTAATGTCACTGCTTAACCGAAGACAACAAAAAGCCAACACATGCAACTAAGAATACTTCACTTCGTTTTTTTCGCCTCAACGCATAACCATCACCTTTAATCAGCTAAGATGGACGCAACGCAAGACAGGGCAACTGTTGATATATTATACGCTCTCTACCGGCATCTGAATCGCGAAGGTCTGTCCGACATTCATCGTTGTATTGCGCGCTTTGGTTTGAGCAGCTGCTCATTCACACAACAGGCACATAGGCAAAAGACCCCATAATTGATCGTCTTGCTGCGTCAATGACACATCAAAACGAAGCCCCCTTTATCATTAAATAAAGTTTCCCGAACCGTGGCAGCGGGTCATGTACTGGCCAAGAGGGGGGGCAGTCTTGATGCAAGCGGTAATAAAGCCAGAAACCCATTTGGAGTTGGCGTAGCTGCCATCATCATGGGCGTCTGCCATCCAAGTTCCCGTCTGGGTCATTGAGCCGACGCAGCCTTGGAAGGTGCGGCCGTATCTCCGGGTTGTCCATGGCTGGGTGACCCAGACGCCGGCGTTACCGTTCTTGACAAGAGTCGAGTACTGGTCAGTCGTGGTCGTTGTCCAGGTCTTGGAGTAGTCGATGCCCAGATTTGTTTTAAGGTAGTCCTTGATGAACGCGATGTCAAGGCCCGCTGAACCCGATACCGAGTTGGAAACACTCCAGCCGGAGGCAATGAAAGAGTTGACACCCTCTCCGGCACCTCTTACAACTGGACCCATTTGCACGTCCCAGTCGAGGAACCTCTGCGTCGTGTCGGTGACGGTCGATGTGGTATGATCGCAATCGCGAGGAACCACTCCTGGCTTGGCGTCGATTATGTCGGGGGCAGTGAAGTTTAGCCAGCCATAATCGATCTCGGGCTTCTCAAGAGCAATGCCTTCCGCCTTTATGAACTCGTGAAAGGCGGTCTCGTTGACAATGTCGACTGATAAGTTCAGAGTCAGCAATCTCTTCATGCGAATACATTAAAATAAAAGATTGCGTGGCTTGAAAATCTAGAAGCGTTTCGCCTCTTGACGTGGCCATACATCAGTGAAAGAAAGGTCCCAGGTACTACTAACGTTTTTCCCCGTTGACAAGGAGCATCTCGCCAGGTGCGAGAGCTTGAGCGAGTCCGCCACGGGCAATTATATCGCCTTCAGTGATGGGCACGGCATTGGCAGTGGCAGTGAACAGAAGGCCTATGAACTGGGAGGCCTTCATTTTGACGGAAGAGCTGGATAATAATGATAATGAAGATTAATAAGGGGGAATAGAGAGGTGTGCTGTAACGAGGGTGGTGCGTCGAGAAGACTTGGTATTGAGAGTTTGTTGACTTTTTATATCACCGAGCAATGAGATGTTTATTACATGATAGACAGTTGACTGACACTTATCCGAAATTTTGAATCTTGGTTATCCGCTCCTAGATTGGGTTGAAGGCCATCCCGGATAATCGGCAGTCATACAGGTCCCTCCTTCGCACGTAGCGTGGGACATGAGTCGTAGCTCAGCCCCGCGCCTTGATCTTATTGTTTCGATATATATATGCCTAATAGCGGCCGGAGATCGTTTCATTATATTTCAATATGACTCTGAACTTGTAAAGAGTCAAGGGGATGTGGGTCAGCCTAACTCTAGTATGATGATAGCCCCTCTCTTCCAACCTACCATTTGGCTCGAAGCAGGGCTTACGGAAACACGGCATGGAGCTGATTCGTGGATAGTCAAGGCATATTCAAGTCGTATTGCATGATTCACTGGTCATTCCAGGTCCAATGCTGTTATCTTTCAAATAAGACACCCTGCCGAGCATGACATGTGGCATTTAGATTGTCCCTTTTCGCGGACGGCTGAATAAATCACGGCCCTAGGAGACGCTCATTGAACTTTACGTCGCAACGCGTGTGGGGTTCTTGCCCACTTGGCGTGTACTATCATGTAAAACGCATCCTACCAGCTCCCTGCGGTGAAACGTATCTCTTGAGTCTTGAGTGGGAGTGGTAAAGCTAGTTTGAGCACCCCGGATGAATATCTAAGACGATCAACTATCTCTGTAGGAAAATCGACATGATACACAATGTCGGTGACGGCTCAGGACAGCCGAGCATAGAGGAACACAGCATCTTTAGTAAACATGCTTGAAGTATATGCAGAAGACTCTTGTCATTTTACTGGTGGAAATTAGAACTTCTCTAGCGCGTGCTGTCTACATCATGAGCCCCAATGTGTCTCCTCTCTTGACGCCTAACAACGGCTCAGGAACAGGCTCACGATGGCTGCAAGGCGGTGACGAACTTTCCAATAGTTCCAGACTGGTCCCCACATCCATACAACTAATTTATCGGCGAGGTATGGCAATCCTTGCAGGACAATATTCGGCGTACATCACGAACGTGGCTACAGAGCCGTGGTCTGCTATCAATCCTCAAGTTATCTTAATACATGGCTTATCTTTACCCCACAGTTCATCAGAAGAGTCAACTACATTAACTTCTCGTCGAGGTCTGCTTATATGTATAATAATGCTCTAACATCCATTCAGGCTATCCTATGGCTCAAAGGTCTTACGGTTCATTTTCTCGCCAGCTTATCTGAAAGTCATTTCTCCAAAATTCATCATACCCATACCCTACAAACTTCAGCTACAACATGCAGATCACATCGCTCATCCCCTTCGTGGCTCTGGCTGCCGTGTTTGTTTTCCCAACCACCTCCGACAACTTTTCTACTGACATTTGATCTCAAGCGCTTCTGCTAGGCTGCACAGTAGCGCCGTCTGCGTCACCGATAGAACCAGCCAGCCCGTTGGCGGCACTCCGTTCAGCGTCAGCTACACGTGGTCTGAAAACTACGAGATCCTCCCTGATGCGACGAAGTGTGCCTGTGGCTATTACCGAAACCGTAACACCGGCAACGAGCAGTGGGATCAATGTCCCGACTGCCAATTTGTACGTTTTAGAAACTACGATCCTTAGGGTTCCGTCTAGATCTCACTAACCAAATATTAGGACGGTCTCCAGTGCAATTCTGCCGGCTGGCATATTGGTGGTGATGAGGTATGTCATCGAGTCCTGTCGCTGTCTAAGAACAAATTTGACGGTAGCTTGCTGGCTTCTAGTTCGATTACTACTGCGAGAAAAAATGCGGTGCCGAAGGCTCTGAGGCCAACTAGTATTGGGTCTTTGGAAGGAAGAAACCGCTCTTTCAGGGAAAGGTTTTACCAAATCTGGGTATTTGATACTCCTGGATCGGGGCATCATGACGGTTCACTTCTCGAGTAAATATGAGTATTATCATGTTAAGTAATTGTTAGAGCAATGGGGAAGAGGAAGGACCATCAAGGGTAAAGTACGTCACGTGATATTTATGTGACGGACTTTGGCAGTAGCTAATAAGAGTACACAGATTCCCTAGCAGCTAGCTAGAGGATATCCTTATAACCACCCAGCCTATCTTCCTCTTTAACCTTAGATAATAATTATCATAAGTAATACTACTTTTTTATTCTTTTTAATTTATATAAATATTCTTACAGAATATCCCTTATTATTTTACTAATACTAATTAGTAGTTAGATTTACTACTATAGATTAGTAAGGTTAATATAGAAAAGACTTACTACGTACTTTAGTATTTCTTAAGTACTACTTACTATTTATTAATAACCTTACTATTACTTTTATAACTACTAATAATATCTTTAGATAGCTATATTTATTATACTATTATTAATAACTTATAAAAAATAACTTCTATATACTAACTATACTCTAAAGGTAAAGACTTTACTTAATATAATACCTTTATCTATTACTTTCTTTATTATCTTACTTTCTTTATTACCTATCTTACTATTACTACTTTTATTATCTTTCTTATTACTAATAAACCTCTATCTCTTACATCTTATAATACATAAATTATAATTACTAACTTTATTCTTATTATGCTTATTAAGTAAAACCTATCTATAGCAGAATTCTTTAGATCCTTAAGTTTTCTACCTTTATTTTCTATATTTAATTATAAAGAAAATTAACTACCTCTATCTACTTATATAAAAAGAAAGAATATTACTTTTATATTTATTAATAATAATTATTCTCTAATTCTAACTAAGATAAAGAAGTTTATTAACTTTAATATATAAAGAAAATATAATAAAGTTACTAAAGGTAAAACAGATTTTATTATTATTACTACTTACGCTTTTTATATTTATACTACTTAGATTAAGGATAAACTTAGTAAGAAAAAGCTATAGAAAACCTTTTAAGAAGACTTTAGAAAATAGTTAGAAGAGATACTTAGATATATTAATAAGAAGGTTATCTTTACTATCTACTACTATCTTAAGTTACATAGGGTTTTTCTTTCTCTTTTATAAAATAACTATATTACTAATATGCAGAAGCTTTTTAACACGTTAGCTAGTAACTTCTATACTTAGTTATAAAAGAAAGTAAATAAAGGTTAGATAGAGTATAAAGAGCTAACTAATCTTATTAATAATAACCCTAACTTTTTTTATAGTATCTACTTATCTATAGATACTAGTAACCTAACTTAATAATTACAGAAGTTAACCTAGGTATTATAAAAAAACGTTAAAAAGTATAAAAAGATATATAATAGACTTCTACCTTTTACTACTTATTAATAGTTACTTTAGCTAACTTATTTAGACCCTACTGCTTACTAATAAACCTAGGATTTTAGTAACTTTAGTAACTAAACTTTTGCTAAAAGTAATTACTACTAGACTTAAAATTAAGGTAAAAATATTAATTCTAACCTATATACTAACCTAAGATATAATTATACTTTATAATTTTATTATTAATAATAACTTACTAATTAGATCTTTAGTAATTAGACTTTTATTACCTAGGCCTAGTAACTACCTAGTTCTTAGTAATAATAACTTCTTAATTAGACTTCTTTCTTTTATAATAATAGTACCTCTTTATACTATAACTAATATAGTAGTTATAATAATTACCTATGCTTAATCTTTAAGATCCTTAGAGATCTAAATAGGCTGTATATTAATAAGATTAAATATAGTAGTAAGGCTTATAACGTATTAAATATAAAGTTAGAGCTTTTTAAAGATAACTATAATAAAGTTAGTATTTCTTTTTATTAATATAGATATACTTTTTTAGTTATACTTTATAATAAAGCTTTTATTTTTTATACTAACTACCTTTATAAGATATATAACTTCTTTCTTATAGTTAGTAAGTTATAAGAAAACTTTAAGAATAAGTAAAGTTAGTAAAGCTACCTTATAAAGTAAGAAGAGATAACTTTCTTTTACTTAGTAATAAAAAACCCTTCTAAAATAAAGCCTAAATTACTTAAGTTACTATATAAGCGCCTTACTATTCTTTAATAGGCCTTTTTCTCTAATTATTATAAGGATTAAGTTATATAAACTAAGCTTCTTAATACTTATTATAGAATTAATAAGTATAATCTTACCTTATTTAATCTAGCTTTTATATTATAAAAAGTTTTTTATTAGCTAAGATCTATAATAGGTACTATTACTAAAGAAAAGTAGTAGTAGTACTTATAACAGTAGGTATAATAATAGTAATAGTAGTAGTATCTTACTAATTATAATAGTAATAGTTAGTATTAGACTAATTATACTTATAATAGTAAGAATAATAAATATAGTAATAATAATAAATCTTTTTATAATAAAGGGTATTAGTAAAATTATAACTTACGTAATTTATATAACTAATCTTCTGTTTATTATAATAATAATAATAATAATAGTAATAGTAAGAAATACTTTATCTATAAGAAACCTAGCTACTAGTTAACTTATTATTTAGCTAATAAATAAAGACATTTTTATAAATAATTTAAGAGTAACTAGTAAGTAGCAGACTCTTTATAAAAAGCTTTTACTATATTTCTTTTTATATATAAAGAATATAATAAAGATAAAGTAAAAAAAGAGATTAAGAATAAAGATCTTAGTTAGTATTTATAAGGTTATATAGTATTTACTAATAATAATAATAATAATAATTATTATAGTAGTAATACCTTTATAGTTAGTACTACCTTCTTTAATAAAAAAACCTTTAATAGTAATAAGTTAATAGCCTGCCTTACTAATTAGGCTATTTAGTATTATGTTATAAAAAATAACTTTTATAAAGAGATAAAGTAACTAGCCTATACTTTTATTCTTAACTAATATAATTCTAATGTTTTTTAAGGCATCCTGCCTAATACTAGCGTAGCTAGATACTTAACTACTAGCCACCCTTAAGTTCTTACTTTTTAGTAAACCTATAATGTTACTATTAACGTAATAAAAGTAAGTAAGGCTAATATTTACTTTAGTAGTAGCTAGTTAATTATATTTACTAGTACTATTACTATTTAGACTTTTATTAAGGCTATTAACTTTTACGTAGTACTTATTAACACTTTATTCTTATTATACCTAAAAAATATAGATAAATTATCTACTTACTTTAATAACATAATAGACGTTTTTATTTAAGACACCCTTTAAGTACCTATTATAAAAAAATAAGGCTACCTTTAGCTACTTTTTAACACTCTAAAGTAATTTATTACTATTAACTACTATCTTACTAATATTAAGCTTTACTAACTATATTAATAATTTAGTTACTTATTAGTTTAATAGCTTTATAAAGTACTTATAATAGCTAGTTATCTAGTTAACTATTACGTAATTAAGTAACTTAATAAGTACTATTATTACTACTAAATAAAAGGTGCTACCTCTTAATAATTTAAATTTTAACTTTATAATAACTACTACTTTAACTATAAAGTAATTATTAATATTATGTATCTTAATAGTAACCTTTTAGTCTTTTATATTATTAATTAAGCTATAGGATTTAACGCTAGTTACTTTCTTAAGGATATTTTTACTAAGACTATATAGGAGGCCCTTAAGATATACTAAATTAATATATATTAAAGACCTCTAGAGTAAATTATTATAAATACTAGCTATAACTTTATATTTAATAAATTTTATTATAAGGCTTAGGTAATAATAATTAATATAAAAATTATTCTTATTAAGACCTATTATAGTATTAGGAAAGTTAAAAGATCTTATGTAATAGTCTAATAGGTATATAAGATTATTTAAGCTAACTACCTAGCTATCTCTAAGGATGCTACTCTTTAGGCTGTACTAAAGGTAGTTAATAATACTACTAGCCTAGATAGCATTATCCTAACTTTACTAGTCTTTAGTACCTATTTATAAATAACTAATAATTTACCTTTATTACTAAATATTATCTAATAGGCTATAGCTATATATAAGATAACTAATGTGTTGTAAAGACTTTATATATAACGGTAGGTTAGTAAGGCACTAGCTACTTATAACAGCCTAAATACTATTAACTTAAAGATAATAAAGATTAGCTTCTTTATCTATATATAGTAAGAAGGTAAGAGATAGTCTAGCCTATATAAACTTATTATAGTTACTTATAAGACTTATACTGTTAACATTAAAGGCCTAAAAGACTTTTAATTAACCTTTATTAAACTATATTATAGTAATCTTTTTAATAAGGTTATTAAAAAAGTTAACATACTAACTATGCTTACTATAAAGAAGCCTATAATTATAGTGCTTTAACAATCTTAGCTATTATAAGTAATATAGAAGTAACCTTTACCTTAATAAACCTATGCTTAGGCATAAAAAGAGCACGCTATTAATACTAATTACATTATTATAGCTACTAATAATAATACTACTTATTATATTTATCTCTTAGCTAAGAAGATTACTAACGCTAAGCTAGCCTAGTAGCTAAAAAAAAAAGGCATTATTACTATCCTAGGCAAGCCCTTTAAATAATTAACAAAGGCTAAAATTACAGCCCTTATTAATTATAAGGTATTTTACTTTATCTCTTTTAACTTTATAACTTATTACAGCTTCTATATCTTTAAGTTAAAGATTGTTAATAAGGTTAAGAATAAAATAATAAATAAGCTATATAAAAAGTCTTATTTAGTTATCTAGAGTTATAGTAATAATAGTAAAAATACTATACTAACGTAATTACTAACTATTTAGTAAGTAAGTTAGTAACTTATTTTTACTTTTACTTTTTTTTATTTTATAATAACTATAAGATATAGCTTTATAATATAACCTAGGCCTATGTTTAGTTAACTTCTTAGCTTAATTATACTATTTTAGCCTATTTACTAATATAGATACAAAATAAGTATCTTATAAAGACTATTATAGAGGTTCTTAAGCTACTTTACAGTATTACTAAGACAGAAACCTACTAGTAAGTAACTTACTAATTTTACTACTATAAGAAATTAGGTATAGTTACTTCTACTTATAACCCTTACTTACTAATTTTTATAATAAATAATAATAACTTTAGTATTATAAAAATATAGATAGATAACATAATTAAACTTATAAATACCTTCTTTTTATAATAAAAAAGTAATAAACTTACTAAGGTAGAGTTTATTATAAAAAGAAAGATAGTTCTTATAGTAACTATGCTACTAATATTTAATAGTAAAATTATATTCTTAATAACTAATAGTAGCATAATCTTAAAACTTTACTAAAAAGGTTAAAAGTAAAAGCTTTAGCTAGTAAATAAAAAATTACTTATAGCTAAGTAAGATTACGTTTAGTAGCATACTTATAAAGTATATATTACCTTAATTTACTAGCTAGAAGTATGCTTTAATCTATTTATTATAGTCTAGTATTAAGATCTAATATCTAATAATATTAAGGCCCTAAATTATTAACTATAATAGTAAATAAATTTACTAGATTACAGACTTATCTTTTTATTATTAAACTTATAAATAGTAAAGCTCTTTATCTTTATAAATAGCTTATTTACTAATAATAAGGACCTAACTTTTTAACTAGGCTTTATTATTATTCTAGCTAATAAAGTTAATAAGAATAGTAACTTTAAGATATAAGGTAACATTATTTATTATAGTTTTATAAAGTTAAAAAGGGTTATATAAAGCATACTAGTATCTAAGATTTACAGTATAGTTATAAGATGTAATATAGCTTACATACTTATATTTATACTAGTAATAATTACTAAGAAACTTAATATCTTTTTTATTTATACTATTACTTATACTAACTCTTATTCTTTATATAAGTACCTTATAAAGTTAGGTATTACTAATAAGAAGAAATTAATAATTAATATTCTAGCTTTATAATAGTTATATAAATACTAAAAGCTTTATAAAATTTAATAAATTACTAGTAATAATAACCTAGCTAATAAGTTTATAAAGTCTATACTAAATAAGGCCCTTAAGAAGCTTATTAATAAAGCGCCTATTAAAATATAAATAAAGAGATAGGTTTTATAAGCTAATTAATAATATAATATAACTATATAAGTATTTATATAAGTAAATAATATAGAAAGAAGTAAGAGAGATAATAAGATACTAAGTATTATAATATTAGTAACTAACTAATAGTAGTAATTTATTTAATAAGTGTATATACCTCTAATACTTTAGCTAAAAAGAAAACGCCTATAATTAAGATATTATAAGACTGTATTAGTAGCTAATATTATAATATAATAGTAATAGATAGCATTAGAAAGAGGATCTTTATGTATAGTACGTAAGCTAAGGCTATATAACTATAAGAAGTAAGATACTTCTTATTTTCTTTATTTTATTACAGTTTTAGGCTTTCTAGATAAATTACTAGCTAGTAACTTTTTCTTATACATAAAAGTTACTAGTATTAGAGTAATAAGGAAGAGGAAGGACTATTAAGAGTAAAGTATGTTACATAATATTTACGTAACAGACTTTAGCAGTAGCTAATAAGAGTATACAGATTCCCTAGCAGCTAGCTAGAGAATATCCTTACAACCACCTAGCCTATCTTCCTCTTTAACCTTAGATAATAATTATTACAAGCAATACCACTTTTCTGTTCTTTTTAATTCATACAAATATCCTCACGGGATATCCCTTATTGTTTTACTAACAGTAATAAATCGCCTTCTAAGCATAACCCAGTACTCAGCTCTTTTCTGTTTCCTTCCTTAAATATACATTAAGCAACCTGTAAAGACTAAAGGATGCAAACCTTGCTATGAATATTGCCATGTACAGGTCACCGGACTCCACACTTCCCCCTCAATCCTCTTCAAGGCTCTGTAAAGCTTATACTGGTTCTTCTAAATTTACATGTCCGTTATTTGACGTGGCGGAACTGGGCGTTTCTGGTGACTTTTGGTGGATTATTGCCGCAACGGCGACTTGACACGGACAATTGAACCTTAATTTGAGCAAGGACTAAGTAGCTGAGAAATTACGCCTTGGTAGGGAACCTGTGTGTACAATTACGAGACGAACTGCCTGATGGTATCATTCCACGTTTATCCCGGTCGTTTGATTTTATTGCTTAACTTCAATCCCATGTTTCTTACCCACGTGCCTGATGGTCAACTATCTACCGCAAGCAAATAGGTGGCTGTAAAGCATTGGCCTAGAACTGATAGGTTTGAATTTCCAACGAGTCACGTTACTTGCTAGAGCTTGGCGCTAGTTGTGCCGTCATAGCCTTCGCTTGCCAATCCTTGCCGAAACTGTAATGATAAATGTACCCTCTTCCCTGGTTAACTACCGGTCCCATGGGACCCGATGTGCAGAGCTCCAGCGAATAGGCCGCTTCAAGTAATTCCCCGATTGCGTTTCTACCTGGCGTCGTTATCGGATCTATCTCCCGGCTGTTTTGTGCCGACTGTAATTTATTCTGCCAATTACTAGTGGCATGGCGTGAACACATGATATCAACAGGCACACTTGAGTCAATATCCTGGGTTCGACAAGATTGAACTTATCCGAGGCTCAGTATACAAGGGGAAACTTGAAAGCCAAAGAACTGGGGGGTTGTCGAGTCACCTTTCGAATTACTATGGTGGCATTGCCTCTTCCGCAAAGTGACCCCACGGCGCAGTGGTAAGGAGGCTCGATAACATTGGCCATGTTCCGCATTGTCGTGGCAAAGAAACACGCGCATGGAAGCATGAATGCTTAATCGGAAGCTCTACATGAAGTGGCACGACTGAGTGGTTGGGGGAGATACGCTGACGTGGAGGGCGGCGTTGGTTTTTCTGTGGCCACCGAGCAATATAAGATTAACAATGTCACGAGCCTGGATGGATAACACGGGGCTAGAAGAGTAGTCACGGCCATGGGGGTATGGGTCACGCGGGTGACCACCCGAGAGGTTATCCAGAGACTGTGGACGGATAGTTAGGACGGGCATGGATCCTCTGACCTAGATGAGGGAGGACTTAGGGCACCGGTGGGAACCCGGAGTCTCTGTCGGAGGATAGCCGATGCCTATATAAGGGGCGACTTCTCTAGAACCGGTAGAAGAAGGCCAGAGATGAATGCAGTCACCACCTCATACCCATCTTTGTTGATATCCGGATCACTTTGGGTGAAGTACGGCACGTGATATCCACGTGACGTACTTCGGGGGGTGGCCAATGAGATCACACGGATTCACCAGCCCAGCCTGGAGATATCCTTCTCAACCGCCCAGCCCAACTTTCACTTCTACTTTCTAACAACAATCACAACCCAAGCAATATCACCACTTTGACGGTGATCGTTGCTACTCACGATACTCGAGTATCTCCCCATTTTGACCTGTGAATCCAACAATCTTCGTGGTTGACCTCATCACTCTGTGTAGCGACCCTGACAAACAACCCCTCCACACGTAGATTCGCGCCATGAAGGAAGAAGCGCAGCACTCAGCTATTAAGGGCATAGCCCCGTAGGCTTTCTCTCCCCTAAAACAATTTCTGAGAGACTCCCAGTCTTGATCAAATTAATCTTATGGGTAGGTTTGATGAACAACGTGGGCTAGCCTTGGCTGCTCCTGATATTGCAACAGTGACTAGTGCATGATCAACCCCGGTCGTTCCAGAGAGAACAGCGAAGTATGTATTGTATTGAAACGGGTCAAGACTTGGGCTTCGAGCAAAGCACTGGACCGTCTTTTTTCTCCCAACATTGTGTGTCTGTTTACAATCTTGTTATAAAAAACTAAGATCAAAATCCACGGTTGTGATTCACGCGCCACATGCGATGTCCTGAAATCTCAGCCAGATCTCTCTATTCATTCTTCAGGGCCTTGCATTGCAAGCCGAGTAGCTGTTGAAACCTGACGCTTGCTGCCACGTCGTCAGATGTTCGATGAGCGTAGGGTCAATATCCCGGTTTGCTTTGATGAAGATGGTCTCGTAAGGGTGAACATTTGTACCAAAGTACTTTCCGTTCCAGAGGACGTCGCCATTCTGCGACGTATCACACTCCTCGATGTATTTCTTGGATTTCTGGAACGCCGCCATCATCAGGTCCACCTTGTAGCCTTGCTTCAAGAATGTGCTGGTAGCACCAATCTCTGCATGCACGGCTTGGTTCCAGCCGTTGTAGCAGCCGCCCAAGCCGACCGGGTCGTTTTCGCCGCCAAAATCGTCCTTTATAGAGGAGCCGGGAGGTGGATTTAGGAGTAAGTCAATGCCCACCTCGTCCGTGGCCCAAATCATAGACTGGACGTGGAATTGGGGCCAGCAGTTTGCTGTCATACCGACCAGCTGATGTCCATATCAGTACAAGACAAGGCTAGGACACAGGTCACATTGGTCTTACCTTGACCTTATCTGTAAGACGCCCAAGATACAGGTCACTCCAGCATGATTGTGCCCAATGGGGAAGGAACGGGCCACGAATGCTCGCGTTCAGCGTGATGAAGCGCTTGTACTTCTTGTACAAGTCATCTTTACGGAGGACTTCGCCATACGCGCCAAGGTCGAAGCACGTGTTGGGACGGTTGATGACTTTGATGTTTTTCTTCTCCGGAATGATGGTGCTCACGTTTGTCTCTCCGTTGAGGATGAAGACGAAGTCGGCAGCATCATGCAAGCCCTGATTGACGAAGAATTTGAGGTTCTCTCGGGCGGCATCAGATTCGGCGAATGCATAGAGGATCAGAGCCCTGTCGTGGTCTTGCGAGGACGAGGACGACTGTGGTTTGGTTGACTCTGTGGCAAGCTTGCTCTTGCTCCCGCTCTTGTTCCCGTCCTTGCCTGTACCTGCACTCGTGGTATGTTGTGCACTCTTGGCTGACGTTTTGGAGGCCTTGCTCGCTGCTTTGTTCTCATCGTCCTCGTACCATGCCGGGAGCGAAAACTCGGACGACTTGTCTGGGCGAGAGGTGTCCGAGTCCGGCCTTGACTCGTCCGGCGAGTGGTAGTTGTGTGTGTTCACAGGCTCCCTGTTCGGTTGGGTTTGTTCATTTCCTGGCTGTTCGTGTGTCTAGTGAGGTTCAAAGTTAGAGAACATCAGTGACAAGGGCTGGTCGAGACTCACGATGTGTGTTGGTGTTGTAGATGTTGAGTGGGTGAAAGTCGACAGCGTCCACAGGAAGAAGAGGAAGAGGATCAACCCGGCAATAGTTTGCCTGTTCACCGAGAAAGCCGAAGCCATTTTCGGGACGGTTTTCTCAACTATAGACTCTGGGGTCGAGCGTCAAAAGCTTGGCCGAAGCTGATTGTCGTCAGGAGGACAGCTAGCCGGAGTCGGGATGACACGGAATAGGGCAGACGGTGGGCCCCGCAAAGGTCATGGAGAAACAGTAGATACGATTGCAACAAGCATGACCACAAGCCGACGAATCGAGGGACATAGTGGGTGGTAATTGAAAGAAGGATAATCACAGAAAGGCAGCTAGGTGAACGGAGGCGGGAGAGTTGTCCTTACGTCGGAGACAAGTCACAAACAAAACAAGGGGTCCATGTCCAGATCTGGAAACCTTCGAGCTGCGTGCGTGTCGCATCCACAGCGCGGCGCTGGCTGGTGGGATGCAGAGCACGGTGATTTAGAGTTTGAGGATTTGGTAAAGCCATCGGCCATGATCTTGGCTCGCAGATGGCCCAATGCTTGAACCGCGTCGCCAGCTTGAACGAGAAACGACGCTCGTGGCTCCGTGTGGCTCCATGCTATATTCCATCTCGACGATGTTGCATCTAGAGCTGAGCGATCGCCCGACATCGGCCAGTGCAGATCGGAAGCTGGCATCTGCGACGAGCCGCAGCTCACAAATACGAGTACAAAAGACATTGTGATTAACCGTCGCATCGTTGACTGGCTTCGTCGTGGATTGAGTCAACTTGTTTTCTCTCCGCCTTCTTCGCCGACGCTGGTCCAACCTGCAGCTGGGAAAACTCGATTGCCAACCGCTAAGAAGCCTTGGCGGACTCTCTCCCACAACTGCTTGGAAGTGCAACATCGCATTGGCTGACGCAACCTGTCGCGAAAGTCGCCATTGGCCGAGGTTCTAGTTGCTGCAGAGCCAGAGGACCGGCCAACCAAAACCGGCCGACATGCCTTATCTGGGAATGGAGTTGGAGATATCTCGGAGCGGGGATTGTACATAGCAAGTGGAGGCGCGCCTGATCTCACCTTCCGTTTAAGCTGGTCATGGAAGTCGATGTCATGCGCGTTACGAACTTGCCAACTCCAACGAAAGCCAACAGCCCTCTGAAAACAACTCGGTTGATTGAAACCGAAACAGCAAGCCTGGAACATCATGGCTGCCATCACAATTCAACGTCCTCTGTCGCGAAGAGGCCACGGCCCGGGCCTCCTTATTTTGGTGGAGCAAGGCATCGACTTGTCCAAGCACGACGAGATCTTGGATCCTCCTCCAGCTCAGAAATGGGCCGAAGAAGGCTACGCTGTTGCGCAACTTGTTGTCACGCCTGGGGCCAGCGACGTTGCGGACCAGGTCTCCTCGGCGATCAAGAGTCTCAGAGAGCTGGACAGTTGCGATGACAAGGAGCGATTCGGCGTAATTGGTAAGCAGCTCGTCGTGCTTCCTCGCAAGCCCGTCGTGATATCTCTTCTGACGCCACTCGACAGCACATCTCACTGCCTCTTCTCAGCAGGTTGCAGACGCCCTGGAGAAATGTTCCGAGATCAGGGCTGCCGTGTTCTTCAACTTTGGTCAGGCGCTGGCAATTCCCACCCTGTCACATCTCCCTGGAACCCAAGCCGAGGCGCCAAAGGCAGTCCCTACCGCGAAGAGGCACTCGTATCCTGCAGCCCGTGATTTCTTCATCATCCCCAGCCACCCCAACTTCAACGCCAACGCTGCCGGGCTCGCGCACACCCGCACGTTGACGTTCCTGAAACCCATCCTCGGCGGGCCCTACTTCGATCTCGAAGCCGTCTGGGAGGAACACACCCTCTTCGAGTTTGGGGAGCGAAACGTTGAAAAGACCATGGCCACCATGGTCGAGCAACCTTATGTTAGTTTGGTTGTTGAAGCGTAGTGATGATGAAACATCGCTGATGGCAACAATAGGTCAACCATATTCCCACGCTTACCGGCGGCGTGGGTCGAGGTCGCTTGACCAACTTTTACAGAGACCATTTCATCTTCAACAACCCTGATGATACTGAGCTCGAGCTGGTCAGCCGTACCGTGGGAATCGATCGAGTCATTGACGAGTTCGTCTTCAAGTGCACTCACGACAAGGTCATTGACTGGCTGTAAGCATCCGCCACCAGACGCGAAGGGGAAAGCCGTCCTAACACTGTTTCTTAGACTCCCTGGCGTGCCACCTACTGGTAAACATCTCTCAATTCCATTTACGAGCGTCGTCAATGTACGGGGCGATCTTCTTCACCACGAGCACATCGCGTGGGACCAGGCGACTGCATTGCGCCAGCTGGGTCTGCTGCCAGAGTATCTCCCCTTCCCCTACCAGATCAACGGCAGTGGCCCGGCGAATGGCAAGAAATTCGAGTTCAAACTGCCCGTGGCCGGCGTCGAATCAGCTCATAAGCTGGTGGACGAAAGTGCAGTCGAGTCGAATGCCATGTTTGAGTACGGAACAAGAGAGGTCGACGCCTAGCCGTATGATAACGGTATACGTGGAGTGCTCTATAAGTAGCCGAGCCAGGGGATGCGGTGAAATTTCAAATGTCTACCGAACTGGCAGGACGGCTGCTGTATTAGATTCTATTGATTTTTTTTTCGTGTCTTCGTCTTTTCCCCTTATTTTGGCATGATATGGGGATATATCCCCCCCATACATCATTATATAGTTACGGGAACCTCAGACGCGGTTGGAGCCCATGTGCGAGGATCCGCTCCGTGATGAAGCCTCGTCGTACTTCAAGTTCTGCTGAGACAGGTTCTCGCCCCAGCAGACCTCCTGATCAACCTTGATCCGTATCCCGCCCTTTAGTGGGTTGTCGTCACCCGAGTCTGATCCAGGACCGGCCTGGGTAGCCTCGCCGGCTCGAGTGGATATGTTGGTCGTGATGCCGTACTTTCTGTCTTCGGTTCCCAGGCGCTTGAACCCTCTGTCGGCCGACTTCCCGCCGCTGCCTCCGATCGTCAAGAGCTCGGTGGTCCCACGGCTTGCCGGCTTGGAGTGGCCGCCGCTCTGGCCGCCCGAAAGGTTGTATTTTGTCGCGATGCTGCCGAACTGCGACGAGATTTTCATCATGAGCGGGCGGAGCGTGGGCAGGCACGCGCTGATGACGCCGCAGGCGCATTCGACGACGCACCATGTGCATGCGGTGGCGAGCGTCCCTGGACATGGTCAGCGTGTGAGCTCGGTTGTAAACCGCGGTCAAGACTTACACGTCGTGTCGGCAATCTGGAACTGCATGATCGTCGTGAATCGGTAAATACTGGCAAATAGGACGCTGCGTGCGTGTCAGCATTATCAAGTCTTCTCTGCCATGAGCCAGTGCCACTTACAATCCGCCGAGCAGGAACATGAAGCACAACGACAGCCTCTGCGCCAGTGTAACTTGCAACTTCCACACCTGGCCGATAGGCAGGCAGAGGATGGCCACGTCCGTCAAGATGTTCGGGATGGCGTTCCCGATGAACGAGGCCTTGAGATCGATGCAGGTGCCGTCGATGAAGGGCATGTACGCCTTGGCGACGGGTGTGCACTGGAAGATGCACACGAAGACGATGGCGATCCACCAAGCAATGGTCACGCCGCCGAGGGTCATCGCTGCGAATTTGAAGTTGCGAGACGGGAAAATGCGGCAGTACATCAGCAACAGCGAGACCTTGACGAACATGACTGCTGTCACGTAGATGCACTCAAAGGCCAGCAACAGCTTCAGAAACTGCACCTGCATATCTAGTGAAAGAGTTGCGGCATGACGGCCGAGACCTTGCCCAATCACTACAGCCAAGGTTAGTCCTTGAGGCTTACAGTGATTGAGTGTTTAGGTATACTTACTCGCATAGTTGATGGCTCCGGCCATGAAGGTGACAACCTAGCAACGCCATGTTAGTCGCCCCCCTGATTCTGTGTTCAAGTGAGGACATACCAAGCCGGCCACCATGAACCAGTCATCGAGACCATACTTGAACCCAACGGCCCAACGCGCCCAGAAGCGGAGTCCAACAAATATCGTCGCGAGAACGAGCAGCGCCGTCGTGGTGCCACTCAGTTCGGGCCCTCTATCCGCCAGAGGGTCCTCTAGACCCGATGTGTCGGCCATGTGGGCGGAAGAAGGAAAGATGGGGACGTGGAAGATCGATCTATATCCAATATTTTCGAGTCGATTCCAATCGAAAGAGGAAATAAAGTACGTCAGCTTTGACGGGATGGGAGAAGAACAAAGGAGGGCTCCGGCAGAACTAAAGGGGACCTCCAGGGAGGCGGGTTGCGCAACCCGAGAGTCCTTATACAAGGCGCCCGTCGATGCCCTGCTAAGTGAGGAACCCAGGGGCAGAAAAGTGGTGAGGTGCAACTGACTCGACGTAAGAGGGGCGATAGCACCTCGGGTCTGTACGACTGGGATCGTTTCTCGATCGGGGACGTTCTTTAGAATGGTCAAGGTCGCACTGGGGTCTATAGTAGTAGTAGTCTCGCAACGACATAACGACACAACGGCTAAAGCCCATGAGGCCCTTGTCCTTACAGAGTGGCACCCATCGCTACCCTGTGCTCCGAGCACGACGTCTGATCGCGGCCAGGCTCCTCACGGGAGTTCAGCCAAATGTGCCCCATTTACAGTACGACGCCGTTTTGGACCCCATCAAACCCTCCCATAATGGAGTGAGAGTCGTCACTGTTCGCCGGCCGTTCACCCTCTTCTTGGAAATGGGGGGCGATATCATGAGGAAATGAAGGCCGCTACAGCAATATTGACATGGGCCTAGGCAATGGACCAAGCCACGCCGTTCAGGTGGTAATCAGGGCGAGGTTCATGGCACAAGAACTCGACGGGCGAAAATGCGATGTTAAAATGCCGCGTTCGTCTCTTACTCCCTTCATGTTCTTTGCGATCCCCTCGGTTTCTCACGCGTTGATATCTCAATCTTTCTCTGCCGCCTCACCTTTCAAGCCTCTCCGGGCATAATACTACCCTCCGCCAACCCAACTCGGATCGTTCTTTAATACGCCCCGGCACGCCACCACTCACCACCCGCCATTCGTTCCAACGATTCAACGTCCTCTCAGTGCACGGAACCGGTCCCGTTGTTCCCCGTACCAGTAACCGTTTGAACCTTACTCTCCCACTCATCGGCAGCTGCCTGTGTGTTCCTTGCTCCCTGGCATAGTTCCCAAAATGTTCCCCAAGATCGTCGGTCTCCTTTCCTCGGCCCTTGTGGCGAGCGCAGCAACCCTGCCCACCGTGGTCTTCACCCCGGGTGCCTGGCACGGTCCCCAGTCCTTCGACCTCGTCCGCGCCGGGCTGACCCTCAAAGGCTATGAGTCCAAGGCCATCGAGCTGCCCTCGGTCGGCGCGGAGCCCGCCACCGTGGGCCTCGAGGAGGACGCCGCGGTGCTGCGGTCCACCATCGAGACCCTCGCCGACGCAGGCAAGGAGGTCGTCCTCGTCGTCCACTCGTACGGCGGCATGGTCGGCAGCAACGCCGTCGAGGGCTTGGGATTCCAGCAGCGCGCTGCCAACGGCGAGACCGGCGGTGTCATCATGATGGTGTACCTGAGCGCCTTCGCCGCGCCCAACGGGACCAGCTTGTTGGATATGCTCAGCGGAGAGTACCTGCCCTGGATGAGAGCTGATGTAAGTTTTGACACGAACCAAACCTCCACTCGGTTGCGTATTCGAAGCCGCCGCCCCCTCTCCATCTACCTGTCACTGTTTTATATACCCTTGCCCTTGACATGCGACATGTCGAGAAGCATAACCCCCCTCCCCCCCGGAAACCAACCACACAACGGTTAACAGAGCCTGCGACGAAAAAACCACTGACACAAGATTCATAGGGTGACAAGGTCTACGCCGACAACCCGGAGACCATCTTCTACGCCGACGTCAACCCGGTCCTCCGGGCCAAGGCCATCGCGGAGCTCAGCTGGCAGTCCGCGCGCGTCTTCTCCGACCCCGCGACGTACGAGCCCTGGAACAACGGCATCGAGGTGATGTACTTCCACTGCGAGCAGGACCAGGCTATCCCCTTGGCGACGCAGGAGGCCATGGCCGCGCAGTTCCCGGCGGGATATACGACCTTCTACGCCAACTCGTCGCACTCTCCCTTCCTGTCCCACCCGGAATTGGTCATCGAGGGCGTCGAGCTCGCCGCCAAAGTCGGGCAGGAGAAGATTGCTGCTTGAAGGTCCCTTGGGATGAGTGGGCTAGGCCGAGGAGACGGGGGAGAGGGAGGGGTTCGTCACTTGGTGGCCATCCCGGAGGACGTGCTTTGAGACAAGCGGAGCGAGCCTATCGTTGACAAGGTAGACTCATGGTGATTACCCGCTAGGTGATGAGAGCGTAGCAATAGAGGAAGCTTCGAAGAACCATTCCAGACCAGGCCCATAAACGTCCGTGAAGCGATGGAGAGCGAGGCCTTCGCCAGCTCCACGGTAACATGTGAATCTGGACAAGCGTGTCAACCCGTCGGATATTGTCCGCGAACAGGATCAGCGTACGCATGATACTACCCGTTGTAAGAAATGTGGAAAGGTGCCATGGGGCCCGGTGCGGAGTTCGACGTTGCAAACCCTCAGATACCCCTGACTAGCATTTCCAATGCAACACTGCAGACCTCAATCGATTGCTTGGTCGCATCCCAACCTACTACCGTGGTACCGGCGTGCTTGTCGGGGCTCAATGGCCAACCAGTGGCATTTCGAGCAAACCCTCACGTGGTAGACAGCAGAGATAACGGTCCGGATCGGGACAGCCCGCAAATAACACAATGCAAGAGGGACCATTTCTGATATCTCAATCGAACGCTATCGCTGGCGACTGATTCAGTCGGTATCGTTCCCCTGGTTGCCACCCTGCCGCGTAGGGTGTGGGCCACGTGCTGCTCGCTCAAAAGAGGCATTCCAAGTCTGCGAGGAAGGCAAAAGAATATTGCGCAATCCACAAACCTCATTGCATTCCGGTCTGCACTTCGAGGCCCCTGGCTTGCCTGGCGGATTACCGGTGGGAGGAGGGCGCGGATGTGGTTCTCTTGGAAGTGGGCTTTCTCGCTTTCTCTCTCTCTGTGTCTCTCTTTTGCAGTCCGAACCCGATCGTCAGGGGTGAACGGGGGAGTGCCCAGGGTTCGACGGGTGGAGCGTCCAGCGCCAATTGGGTAACCCGTTGCGATTGTAGGAATCGCCATTTCTGCGAACGGTTTGTTCTCGAAGGTTGTTAGCGGATGTACGAGTGTAGTTGAAGTAGAGCCTCAACCTCCCCGGCTGGGCTCTCGGTAGTTCAAAAGGATCCTGGTTCGGCATTGGGAGGGTTTTATCATGGTGTTGCCAAACCGGCGCAGAAAAAGAAATGCTTTCCGACTGAACATGTGTGTTTGTGTGGGTGGGTGGGCGGGTGTGGCGCAGGAGGATTTTCCTTGGCATCAACGCTACCGGATTTACAGCTCTTGCTTTTCCGTCATCTTTTTGCTCGAGGTTTTTTTTTTTTGCAATCCCCCATATTTGTTCCCATTTCGGAGGGACCCCGGCCGGCGCTGGCGGTTACCGAACTGCCTTCGCTCACTAATTAGAGTGACGGCAAATGCCGGCAGTCATATCTTGTACGAGGACTGAGTTTGGCCCTTGAGGATTTCGTCTATGCATGACAATACACGGACTTGTAACCAGAGATGGCACCGTGGGCGAGTTCGCGACAAGGGGTCTAGAACGCAGCCCCCAGGCGCGAGCAACGTTGCCGGGGCTCGGCACATGGTGTTCTGTCGGGGTTGGTTGGAAGCCGGCAACGAAGCTGATCCGCGATGTCTCCCACCACAGGTATATTACCAGTGGCCATCATCTCATCGTTGCATACCAACGACAAGTTCGGAGGAGAACAGGCGTCGCCGCCAAACAACGCCAGAGCAGTCTGACAAGAGGATCGTGAAGATCATATCCCAACAGCGTCCCCATGCCCCGAAGCAGCGTAGCAATCCGGGCGATGGAATCGTTCCACCAAACCTACCGTGCTATCCGCGCTATCTTGGCCTTGTCACTTACCGTCTAATCCCATTCAGTACTGCGTTGCCGTGTAGCCATCGCGCTCATGCCGTCGTGGTGTCCGAATCCCCCCCGTCTCCAACGTCCTCGCGCGAAACCCTGGCCGTCGAAGCCCGTCTAGGCTGCTGTTAGCGCTGGCCGGCCCGGAATAGGTCCCTGGCCTTCGGGCCTTTGCTGTCTGTGGAAATTTGACAGGACGATCACGTTTCACCGGAGCGGGCACCCCGGCATGTTATACCCATCCGTCCACCATTACTACCCGACTCCCACGAGCGGCCTCCTCCAGGACAGTTGCCATCGACTTTGTTGACCCACCTACAGGGTTTTCCTTCTAAGCGGTCCCGTCATTGGTTCGACGATTAAGAACATATATTCTCTATTACTGATCAAACCTTCTACCTGGGCTCTACTAGGGTTGTAGAGAGCAGCGCAAGTGGCCGGCCGTCCGCGACAAATGACTGATTCTCGGACGGTCCAGCGCTACCAGAACCGCCAGTATTACTCTTTCCAATCATGCCGGGCCTTTTCGCTATTCGACTTGCACAAGACTCTCTCACCTCACCCCCTCCCGGGCGGCCGTCAAAAGCGCAAATGGGCCGTACTATAATATCAAGCGAAAACGAACACTCTCTTCCAGGTGTCTGTGGCCTTGGCTACAACAATTATCTCAGCAGCAGTACTCCGCGATCCTGGTAAACTCCAAGTCCCTCCTGAGCATTGAGCCACAAATACACACACACACACACACACACACTTGGGTAGGGGCCGGTTCATCCGCGACATGAATCTCAGCGTCCCCAAAGTACGTTAGCGCTACTGCATCCGGGGACCCTACCGGCCGTCGAGGCAGTCTTGACAGGGGCTTTGGGGAACACACAGCGCGACGGGCAAATCGGGACCAGCAGACGAGGCCACAAGCAGGGGGAAACGGCTCTCCCCCTATCAAAAGCTAGGCAACCCCACCTGCAGGAACGCAGATCTGTATTTCCATGATCGCCTAGAAGCGCTCTCGACTCGTAGCGAGACGGTATGGAAATTGCTAAGCACATGGCTCTCCAGGAAATCTAGAAGCATGCAAACCCCCCCCAAAACAGACTCTCGGGAAATAGCAGAAGCACGCGGGTGCCGGGAATGGCTTCCCCCGGGCGAATGAGAGGTTGGGAAACGTTGGCTTAGGTTTCCCTACTTGAGGACGAGGCTGGACGGAAATGAGGCCAAAAAGCCCACGTCACCGATGAGGCAAATGGTCCAGGGGGTAAAGAAATGCGCCATTCGAGGGCCCTTTGCAAATAATGAACATTCGTCGTGCGTGCTGGTGGGTGGGCTGACGGAACGCCCATGATGTCCTAGGAGTGAGACGTTGTCGCGGCATCATCAGCCCATGGCCCGTCCGATTGTACCACGAGCAGACGCAGCTGTCCAAGAGCCGAACGCCACCCCTAGCGTGTGTGATATGGTAATCGTCAATCTTACGGTTCACAAAACAGGGTTTGGCACGCCGAATTTGGTCAACTTGAGGCTCATTATTCTCCATCTTTGGTGTCATTTCTCGTCGAGATATTACTATACACTCTTTCTTCATGCCCCAGTACACCAGTGAAATGCCAAAAAGCTGTCGCCTCTCTTCCTTTCGCCAGTCCATGCAGCGTGATATAAAAGAGAAGCCCAGTCACGTCCATGCCTTATCGTCGGGTCCTTCCAGCGGCGGCTCGCACGTACAAAAGACAGTCGTCTGCCTCGTCCCAGTATATAAGCCCCGGCTTGGTGCCGATGGGTCTCGAAGGTTCGTCAAGGAAATAGGTACAAAAAGGACTGTGGTGCCACACCGAAATGGTGCGCCGACAGCCCGAAGAAGCGAAGGGGTATAGGGTGCGACGTTGCGTTATGTGATGGGAGTCAAGAAAGGACTGAGCATCAACTCGTCCGCACTTGGACGCAGGTTGTGGTCCATCTCAAACGTCTGGGCAAGGAACGTCTTCGCGTCGTCAGACGCATGGTCCGGGATCGTAGGCGCTGCCTTGCCACCACCAATCTTGAAAATAGCTTGCAGCTGGCTGCAGTCGGGGTACGGGTGGGTGCCCGTCATCATCTCAACGACCAAGCATCCCAAGGACCAGATATCGGCCTTGCGGGTGTAGGAAGTCTGCTTGACAACTTCGGGGGCCATCCAGAACACGGAACCCTGGAGGGAGGGACGGTGCTTGTTGTTGTTCGCTCCGGAAAGAATGTTGGTGGCCTCCAACTTTTTGGAGATGCCGAAATCAGAGATTTTGATGGTACCCTTGTTGTCCACAAGAATGTTGGCGCCCTTGATATCTCTGTGGATGATTTCGCGGTCGTGCAGGTACGATAGACCGGTGAGGATTTGGCGCACGAAGCTGCGCACGAGGGGTTCGGGCAGAGCACCATACGAGTTGAGCATGGTCTGCACCGAGCCACCAGGGACGTACTCCAGGAAAATGTTGAGGTACTCGGACGACGAACTGCAACCGAGATACTGAACAATATTCGGGTGTCGAAGGTCGCGGAGCAGACTGATTTCCCGCTTAAGGGCCTCAATCATGCTCTTCTTACGCGCGTCGTTCTGGCTGTTCGCACCGGGAGCCGGCGCCTCCACCTGCTTCACCGCCAACAACTCACCGGTGACGGCGTGCAGTGCCAGGTAGACGCAGCCGAACGAACCCTGTCCGATCATGGCTCCCTTCATCCACTTGTCGTCGGACCAGGACTCTCCCGCCAGGAAGCTCTCGAGCTCCTCGTCCGCGTCCTCGCCGTCCTCATTGAGTGCTTGCGTGAGATCCTTGAGGGACCCAGATCCAGTGGAGCCGTCAGCGTCAAAGTAGCTACGGCGAGTGATGTTGCCTTCGGGGTCGGTCACGCTTAGAGCGGCAGCGCTAGCGCCGTCGGAGCTGTCGGCGAATGACACATAGGACTTGCGGTTCGGCTCGACAGGAGACTCCTCCTGCAGAGTGTCGAGCATGGAAGAGGCAACGGAATCACGGAAGTGGGCGACCCGCAGGCCGGATCGTGCCTTGGGGGCGCTGCCAGCATGTAGCCAGCTGTCGGCGATGGTAGGGATTGGAGGAGCGTCTTGGATGCTGGACGCAAAGCTGAGGTTACTTGCCACGCTCAGACGACTGTTGACCTTGCTCAGGCGTGTTGATCTTCTCATGGACAGGCGCGCAGTCCGATCGATCTCCTCTCTGGGGTGGTCGGGGAAGTAGGAGGTGAGGTCGGAAGCGATGAGCTCGCTGGGAGGGCGCAGGCCGCCGAACGACCGCAAGAGACCCTTATTTCTCCGCGGTCCGCCGCTAGATCTCGGGCCGTCGTTGGAAGCGGGACGCTCCAGCTCCTTGGCAGTGTTGTAGACGTTGCGCTCCCGGTCATGGAACGAAACAGGCGAAAGGGGATGTTGGAGCTCGTCGTTCCATCTCTCGCCGAGCAGCTTCTGCACCTTCATTTGGCTCCTCTTGTCCACGGTCTCGAGTGCGCGACTGTGGTTCTGTTGCGCCTCCTCGATGGCGATACCCGCCGCTCTTTCCAGCTCGGGCATGCCTGGCTCGCCGGCGGGAACGCGGCGAAGAATCAAGCGGTTACGCTCAGGACGCTTCTGATCTTTGATGATGCGCCAGAGTTCCGTGTCGCCGAGCCGGCGGCATTGGTTGGGGTCGGGCTCGATGCCGGCCAGAACCCAGAAACAGTAATTCCTCTCGTGGTCCTCCCGCAAGGCAAACTTCCTAAGGGTGACTCGCATGACCTCTTCGCAGGTGTTGCAGTCGGCTATCTTGACGACTTTGGTAACACCTCCGGTGGAAATGACGCGGATGACATCCTGGTTCTGCGGTAAGCCAGCCATCAGTGAACCATCCATACTGGAGTTATTCCTGGTATGGGAAGTTACCAATCGGCCGGTCTGGGGGACGGGTTGCCCGGCGTTACTCACGTAGCCGGGGCTTTGACCATATCGTGTACGAAGGGGCCGAATAGCATCGGTTCCAGGGAGCGGCGAGTTGGGGCGGGAAGATGTGTTTTCAAGGGGTATCGTGTCGTATTGTCTCGAGTAGCGCTTGTTCATGGAAGGCGTAGGCGCGGCGCGAGCGCTCGACGCAGAAGGACGGGGCGATCCGCCCGAAGACGGCGTGAACTGGTCAAGGCCACCGAACGAATCCTGCGGGGGGTTGAGAGTTAGTGATGGATTTCCATCGCTGACGCCCTCATCAGAGGCCGGACGGGCGCGGTCAGCCCCGAGTCGGGTGAGATGGCACGTACCCTATTGCGTTTCTTCTGGTTGGCGTAGGCCTTGGTCCTCAACTTCTTAATTCCAAGGAACAACCGAACGCGGTCGCCGACCTTCTCGATGCCCATCTCCTTGAGAACATCCTTGTCGAGCTCGAGGAGGTTCTCGCCATTGATGTGGTTCTTGCGGAAGAGCTTCTCGTACTCGCCACACTTGACGCTCCTCAGGTACTCGCAGACCTTGTCCTCGTCCCAGTTCTTGACGGCGTCGGGGCCGTCGCTTTCGGAAAATTCGGACTCGGTCGGGCTCGCATAGGCGGTGGGCTGGTTGGGGATTGCGGGTGCCCGTCTCGAGGGCGGCACGGCGCCGCCGGAAACGTTGGACATCATGGGGTTGCCGGAGCCCAGGGGCGCCGTGAAGGCGGTTTTGGGGGCCAGCATAGCCATCTCTTTGAATTACAGTCGCTCAGTTGAACATTGACTAGGGGAGGATTGAATGGTTGATCGTGGTGGTTGTTCGCGCGGGGGTTGTCTCAGCTGTCTCTCCCGGAGCGCGTCGAGCCGAGGGAGGGTTCCGTGAAGCAGGTGTCCGAGACAGCGAACAGGGCGCCGGGTCGGATGGAGATGAATGGGTGCGATAGAAGCAAAAGAATTATCAGAGCGGTGGTATGTCGAGGTCTCTCTTGCTGGTCTCGTTGGCGGGAATGTTGAGCCTCTTCACTGCCGGACCGCGAAGGTCTGGTTTCTGCTAGGAGACACAGCAGCAGAGGGAATTTGGAGAAGGGCGAAAGTCGTGTGTGGAATTACGGGTACTCCGGCCGGTTGGGAAAAGAAGAGGGAAGAGAAGGGTTAATGATGGAATTTGGGGGTGCAGGGAAGCAAGCGGCAGCGGCAGGGAGGGGAAGGGGGGGCGTGTGTTGTGTCTGGGGGGTAGGGAGGGAAGGGGGGAGGTGGACGGTGAGGTGTGCAAGCCTCAGGTAAGGTACCTCAGCCCTGGGCGGTTCCAGCAGCGAGCAGCGGGTAGATTGTGTGTGTGTGAGTGTGTATGGGAGGGAGGGGGGGAAGAGAGAGCGAGCGAGCGAGAGAGAGAGAGAGAGAGAGAGAAAGAAAAGAGGAGAGAAGGCAATAAGCTTTCAATGCCTCCTTTGTGGACTGTTGCAGCCCGTGAAAGGAAACGGACCTGACTAGATCCCAAGGCAGAGAGTCAAAGGAGACGAAGGCCTCTCGGTACGCCACGATGTGTGTACCACCGGCAATAGCAACAGTCAAGCACAGCACAGCACAGCACAGCCAAACAATGGCAGCGTTGCAAAACACGAGAAGCCGCACAGTCCACGCAACGGCCCTTCATGCGTCTGTTCGCCGAGCTGGCGGAAACTTGGGAGCAACAGTGAAGCTTTCCGTCTGGCTGGGGAGAGAGAGGGGCAACGTTGCGAGGGATACGACGACGATGATGCGGCTACATGACTGCTGCTTGGGTTTGGATCTGGTGAGGCTGCCGTTGATTCATCTCCCTAGGGAGGGAAGGGAAGAGCACCTCGGGTCAAAGACTGTCCACAGAGTCAACCGGTGGCGCCTCGACTCACACATGCCGTTATCGCGGCCGGCCTCCAGTCCCCCCCAGCGTGCCATGCCCGGCTCTCTCGGGGTTGCTGTGCGCTGCCTTGCCCTGGCTTGCAGTGGGCTGGTCACCGGTGACATTGGCAACAGAGGGGCACCTCGATCCAACCAACTTTTCTTTGGAGGAGACTCCTCTTTCCATTGAGTCTTGGTGCTCTTTCGCTCGCCCGATATCTGGACTGCAGTGTGTGTATCCATATCTGTCCGCGATGAGAGAGGGTGGAGAACCCTTCCTTCCTTCCTTCCTTCCTTCCTGCCGTACCCCCTTCGCCCCTACCCCCCCTGGGCCACACCCTTGACGACAGCCAACCTTTAAAAGGGCGTTTACAAGGGTTGGGCGACGGCGGCGGCTTCTTGAAACTGGCTCAAAGCAGGGTCAAGGCCGCACGTCCCCACCCTATGCTTTGGCTCTGCAGCAGCAGCAACAGCACCACCACCACCTGCGGCAAGCACCTTCCACCACCAAACCTTCTCAGCTTCCTCAAACCGCACCATGGCAACGTGTCCGCACTGTGTTGCACTGTATTGTACCGTACCGGACCTGGGGAATTACTCAGCCGTGCCACTTTACTCCCGAACACCTAATTTGCCCTTTGCAATGCGCTCTCATGCAACCCCTGCCCCTCAGCCAATGTCCGACAATCCAACATCTCGTCTTCTTCCATGGCTGTAGGACAACACAGCTCCCTATTCCATCGCGCCGTGTCTATAATGACGGACAGGTGCACACGCTCGGCTACGGGGCCATAAGAAGAGAGAGGCTTCCCCCAAAACAGAAACGGTAGTCAGACGCCCTATCCCACGAGAAGGATTCCGTCTCGAAGCCAGCTCAGCTGACAACCGAGCCTCGGATTGTTCTCGAAAAGCCTGCAGCCCAGGTCTTTCTTTGGAACAAGTTGGAGAGGTGCGCGCCCGTCTGACAGCCCGTCGACTTACTGCGTGCTATTCTTGGCCCCAATCTGAATCTGCAAACCGCCCGGCCTGCCCGCCGCCCCTTGCTTGCGGGAGGCTGTTCTCCTTAAAGCCCCCAGCCCATCTCGCGACAGCCACCTTGCGGCGCGTCTGCTCTGCCGCGCCTGCGTTCCGACAAACGTGGGCACGGCCTTTGTTCTATGACGACGGCTCCGGCCATACCACGGAAGCCACCCACGATGGCGGGACATATTGCACACCACCGAGCACGGCCTCGGTCTCCTTCTCGTGCCGGCAGATGTCGTCCTGTCGTCAGCCTGCCCACTTGGACACACTTCTCACCATGCTGCCCTTCCCCCGGTACCAGCAAGTTACTCCAGGGGCAGTGGTCCGCCGTCGTCCAGCATCAGCTTCACCCCACTGCAACATCCGGCTCATGGGGAGTCGCCGTTGCAGCCAGGGCCCCATTATCGACGACGTCAACAACAACGACAGCAACACCCGACATCGCAGCCTTCGTCCCGTCTCGCTTGGATCACGAGAGGGTCAGAGGCCCCGCTGCAATGGCACCTCCGCTGGAATGGCACCTCCGCTGGTTCCACCCTCTTCGGACGATAGGCGAAGGTCAGAGGTTGAACCCGTTGTTGGCCAACGGGCGGACATGTCGTCCGTTGAAAGGTCCCAACGCACCCTGACAATCTGACAGCAACCCCCTACTTGCTTTCACCAGGGTAGCATCGCCACCAACCATCGTGAATGTAGAACCAAACGACGCCGCTAGGTGCTCGCGAATGGCGTCTAGTCGCCGGGGACAGCTAACCATCACACAACAAAAGCTCCAGGGCAGCGTCGGCTGAGGCCAGCAGGATCGCCCTCGTCTATCGGTGATTGGCCCCAACGCCCTCCCGCAGTCACTCGGGGCTGGGCTTCATGAAACCAGTTGTGTCGCACGTCTCGACACCCACGGCGCTGCCCTGCATCCCTGATTCCCCGACGCTGGGCGCCAATGTCCCGCTACCTTCTCACTGGTGCTCGCCCGACACCCAAGACTCACCACCACGACACCACTGTACCGTGTCTCCAGTTTCTCGGCATGTTGCCTGGAAAGACGGGGGCGCACTTCTGCTAACCTTCGCTAGTTGGCGTCCTCAGATTGATTAACACACTACGAGGCCGGTCTGAGCCCGTCGACACTACCGCGCGGAGGGCGCTCACCGTCACTTCACGCGTCGTGGATCATCCCGGCTGGGCTGCCCGCTCCGCGAGCCTCGTCGGCTTCACTTGCACGCCCTTGGCCAATCACCGCTGCGCTCATTTCAACCTGTCTTTTACCTTTCTGCTCCTCGTACGAGCCTCCATGTGACACACCGCCAGCTCCAGGACACCACGCTATGGCTTGTGACACCTTGAGCCTTTGGAAGCATGGACCACAGGTTACGGCCAGACGTCACTTTCTTTTTTCCTGCACCCTTTGACTCGCGGGGTGCGAAATTGACAGAGCTGGATGCGTCTGGGTGGATTTGGTTACTCCAACGATACTATTTTCGAATAGATACGCAGCCGTTCGTGCCGTCGTCTCACAGATACCTGCAGCGTAATCTACTGGTCCTGCATATCGCTGTCTAGCTTTTCCTCGGGGTCGGAGTGTCTGCGACTGTGGGGATACGCAGTCATGCGAGGGAAATGAGTTATGGCCCGATTGGCAAGAAGTCGCCACACAAGAGAGGAGAAAACTAGGCAACTTGGCACTTGGCACTTTTGGGCCCTCTACCACCGAAGACGACTTGTGAAGAAACCGACGATGTTCCCAGATGTGTGCGCCTCTGAGTGCGCCTCTCGCGTTTCAGCCTAGACCGCCTTTGACCGGCCGACAAGAGCTTCCCCCGACGAACGCCGTATCCGGCCATCTGGTCAGGCTAGAGGAGGGCCAACGTGGCCTGGTCAGAGCGGGCGCCAACAAGCCTGAAACATGAAACACTGGAAGATCTGCCTTGCATACCCAGTGCCATTGTGCCATTGTGCCACTTACCAATCCACCACCGCCCTGCAAAAGGCCGGCGGAGATCGGCTTGTGGGGAGCCCTTCTTTCCCGCGCTCCGGCACCTCACCACCCTCTTCTTATCGCCCATCACCTATTACAGACTGCGACCATTGCCTTGACTGCGCTTCGCTCGTGCTTTCGATGGCTGGCCCGTGTGGCCGTCCCCCTTCTCCGTGGACAAGGTCGTCGGAGACGTGGGAACGTGACGACGAATGGCCGCGACGCGCCTCCTCGTTGCAACTCGTTTAATTAGCTCCGGATCACCACCGCGTCACGGCTTGCGGAACGGGACCAAGACCGAAACCGAGGAGGGTTGGGCGACAGCAGCTTGCGGGTTTTCCTTCGCCTCTTCCCCGTGCTGCGAATACGATGGTCAAAATTTTGCTACTTCGACGTGGAACTCTAGTGAGCATCTTGAAGAGACCGACTCGTGTAGGTTTTGTTTCGTTTCCTCCTGCATTCGGAAACAACTGAAATGCCATAAAAGATGACGGAACTACTTATTGCATGTCTCCGGACTCTATACGTCGGGGAGACGCATTTTCACGACTCGCGGGCAAAGCATCAAGAAAACTCAAAGCCCGCAATTTGAAGGAGAGAGGAGGGCCAAAGTTGTGATGAACACCTCCCGGGCTGGGATTGGTGCGGAAACGCGACCGACAAAGTTCACGCATGCCAGGGTGGTGCCGGTTTGCCAGCCCCCAAGGCCTACCGCCGCCGGTTCGCCACCGAACCACCTCGCGAGGTCCGGCGTTCGTCCAACCAGGGTAGGGCGGAGCGGCTTTTTTCGTCTTCGGCCTGTCGGGCGGGTCGCGGGTTCTCCGCACGGCCGGCTCTCGGCCCTCGGGGAACCACACATCAACCGCCTCCCTCGGCATTGACGGAGGGTGGAAGCGGAAAGGTTCTCGGGCCCCGAGGACTCGCGGTGTAGAGACGACACCGCCGTCCCCGGTGGCACTGGCGGACGCGGGTGGGTTTTGCGTGACGTAGCGGGGCCCGTGGTTGAACCGCTCTTTCGAAATATCGGTATGCCGGGTCTTTCGAGATGACTGCGGACATCGGGGGCCGGCTCTACGGACTGGAGATGGGGTTTGGCTGTTGCCTTTGCGCTGCTGAGACTCCCGCCATGGGCTGTGACCAGAGGGAGCTGGCCACCTATGGATCACGTTGACTGATGCGGGAGTGAAACCCCTGCTGTTTTGGGTATATTCGTCCGTGATGCCGGCTAAGGATGCCGCATATCGGTGTCGATTCGCCCGGTATGCGATGAAGTGTCACTCGTTCTACGTCTAGATGCCGAAGAATGCGATGATGGCGAGTCAAAGATCGTACATGCATTCGACTTTTTACATAATGCCATGGGATTCTTGTGTGAATCTGCCGAGTATTCATGGTCTGGTCCTGAAAAGAGGTGAATGTGAGGCGGACCAGCGATTAGGCCCCTCCCTCTTTGAGGGATACGCAACGCTGGCATGGGTTATCTCTATTTCAAAATGCATCTGCCCGCGTCTTCGCCGATATCACTCGTTCCCACATACTTAGTGCGCCCCATCGTCATCGTATGGGGGAAAAAAGTAACAGACAGCTCAGTCAACGCATGAAAGGCAGGCCAGACCGCCTTGGAACCCACTCAAGACGCCCGCAACGACGAGGCTCGAACCAAGGTGCAGTCCCCGTAGAGGATCTGCTGACGCATCTGTACGACCTTTGGACTACGTGTGAAAGCGTTGCGCCCAGGGGCCGTGACGATACGCCGTCAACGCCGTATACAACCATCATGAACATCTCCCCGCCGGGAGGACGAAGCTGCCCTCGCTGCGCAAAGGGAATCTGACATGATGCCGTGCCACGGCCTCTCGCATCTGCACGCACCGGATCGCCAGAGCAATACGATCATTGTCCACCGTGGCCACCACCAGCAGATGGATTTCCACACTACCAAGCGGACGACGAAGCTGCTGATGTCTTACTCGCGCGCGGGCTCTGGCCCCGTGCCGTCAGTGAGTGGGTGGAGCTCTTTTCCCCCAAAGCCCCGCGAAAAGAAAAGAGACAACCACCCCCTCTGAAAAGGGCGCGCCCGGTCCACCGCTTCTCCGATACCGACACCACGTCCAAAAAAAACCACCGACGCTCCGCAACCCCCATCGACCGACCTTTGTTGCACCGTGTGATAGCTCCGGCATCGTTGGACGGGGTTTTCTTCGTATTCGATATAGCACGAGAAGCGCGTGCTTGCAGCTAGCCAGATCGACCGCGCGCCCGGTGCGACACCCTGCCGACGCGGCTACCCGGCGCACCGGAGATAAAGGGCCCTTGAGTTCCACGACCTTTGTTTGATGAGCCTCCGACTCTGGCCCCGACTCTGAACCCCGACTCCGGCTCATCCACGACTCGCCGCTCTCATCCTTTTCTGAAGAGCCGACGGGCGATTGGCGGCACGCACCTCTTGCGGTCATCTCATCGAGCTCGAGAGCCATGATTGACAAGTCTCGGGTTCCAGTAGGCGAGGCTGCCGCTGCCGCAGGCGGCGGCGTCAAGCCGCTGGTGGGCTTCCTGGGCCCCCAGGCCTCGTACACGCACCAGGTATCACGAAGCTGAAACCCACCGCCTCGCACGGCATGAAAGCCAAGGGATCGTCATCTAACAGTTTTCTCTCGCTTTGCGTCGCAGGCTTCGTTGCAGGCTTTCCCCGAAGACCAGTGGGATCTGAGACCCGTCGTCACCATCACAGGCAAGTATTCTCACACACACACACACCCCTCCGCTCCCCCGCCGTCCTTTCTTCTTGGCCCTATCGCCGTCCGTCTCCCTCCCCCTTTCAGCCCGCCCGTGCCGCGTCTTCCGCTCTCCGTCTGACCCGGCCTCAGACATCTTCGAGGTCGTGCAAGCCGGCGAGGTCGCCTTCGGCGTCGTCCCCGTCGAGAACTCGACCAACGGGTCCGTGCTGTTCACCCTCGACAACTTCGCCGACCGCAACGGCCTGTATCCCGACATCTCGGTGTGCGGCGAGATCTACCTGGACGTGCACCACTTCCTCGTCGGCCACCGCCCGTCCCGCGCCCTCGACGACGCCGCCGGCCCCAGCGACGGCTCCGGCGCGTGCACGCCGACGGCCTCGGACCCGAACCCGCTCAAGCCCCGGACCAAGCCGCTGTGCAGCCTCAAGCACGTCCAGCGCCTGTACTCTCACCCGCAGGCCTGGGGCCAGTGCGTCGCCTTCCTGCAGACCTATCTCAAGGGCATCGAGGCCATCGACGTCAGCTCCACGAGCCGCGCCGCCGAGCTCGTCGCCGCCGACGAGTCGGGCACCAGCGCCGCCATCTCGAGCGAGATCGCCGCCCGCATGCACGGCATCGACGTGCTGGCCCGCAGCATCGAGGACCGCGAGGACAACACGACGCGCTTCTTCATCATCCGCAAGGAGGGCGGCCCGCGCACCAAGATGCCGGGCCACTGCGAGCGCAAGAGGGGCAGGACCAAGTCGATGGTGTCGTTCACGGTGCCGCACGAGGGGCCCGGCGCGCTGGCCGACGTGCTCGACTGCTTCCGCCGGCACAGGCTCGACCTCACGAGCATCAACAGCAGGCCGAGCCTGACGGCGCCGTTCAACTACGTCTTCTTCGTCGAGTTCGAAGGCCACCGGTTCCAGGACCCCGACGGGAGGGTCAAGGGGGCGCTGGAAGGGGTGGCTCAGGTGGCGGAGAACTGGCGGTGGCTAGGGAGCTGGGAGGACCAGCGGTCGTGAGGCGAAGGGAGGGAGGGGGGGAAGGGGAAAGGGGGGAAGGGGGACCGTCGGCCGGGGGTCTGATGGCTCTGTCCCCTGGCCTTCTATCGTCTCCATTCCCTCCAGCGAAACCCCCACGGCCGGCCAGAGAGACCCTGCCAACGCCGGGAACCCCAGGGGTGGGTGTCGGCGTGGCCAGGACCGGTTCGGTTCTGGCCACGGCCGGCAATCCCTGAGCGGGATATGCCTCGGGTCTACAGATACATATGGCTACATGGAGAGAGTCGAAGCCACGAGCGGAGGGGCGCCGCCGTCGGTAGGTAGGCGGGCGAGGAAGTCGATTGGACGGGGCAGGCCTGGACGGGCTGACGACATCGCAGCTATGTCGATTCGAGATAAGACGTGCATCAGAGGACCTGGACAAGGAGCGTGGGATGGTCCCCCCTTTCGCACCCACCCCTTTAGCCATTGTGTAATGGAAACGGCGAGTCGCCGCCGCGGAAAAAAAAAGTCTCTGTCTGCTCCCCCGCCGAGTCTGGGCTTTCTTGCGGCTTTTTCCCCTTCTTCTACCTCTCTACTGCTTCTCTCGTCACGGTCTCACTTCCACCCTGGTTCTCCGTGATGGATGATGGGCGATGGATACGTGGAAAAGGCATCTGAAAAGAGCATCCCTCGCCGAGCGGTGGCGTCGTGAAACCCCGGTCACGGCATTGCGAAAGCGAAAAGGAGGACGTCTGCCGCCATCGCGGGAAGAGTCCGACGTTCGGTTCCAGGGGATGTGAGTAGGCTGCTGATGAGCTGTCATATGCAGAGTTTTTTTCTCTCTTTTTTCTTTCCTTTCCCTACAGCGGCAGTATAGGAAAGCGACGGATCGACGCTACGGGCTACATGTGACGGTATGGCGAGAGGAACGGATAGGAGGGCCGGCTGGTCGCGTGCCTACAATGTCTCACAAGGGCCCCAAACCCACGCGGTATAGGCGAAAACAGCACGCTCAGACAACCCTTCCAATCAATGGCCTCGGGCCCGTGGCGCCGTGCCTCTACAAGGGGGCCGTTTTCTTTGCGCAAGAGCTTCGTGAAGGATCGAGACCAGTGAGTAGAGCCAAAGTTTGTTTCCGAAGCTCTGCAACTGGTGTGGAAGGGGGCGAGAAGCTCTTGCAACTGCTTAGCGCGGTGAGTTGGGCACTTGTTGGGGGTTGCCAGAAGCTCTACGAAGCTCTGCAACCAACCCGGTTGACGCGCCGCTGCCGAGTGTGAGCACTCACGCACACCAGCAACCCCTCTTTCTTGGTTGTCCTACCCCCCCTCTTTTTTCTTCCTTTTTTTTTTGTTGTTGCTCCCTCCTTACCTCAAGTGACGGCTAACTCTTTGGGGTGTACCCTCCTACCGTTCGGTTGAGACTCTGGTGGTGGATCGGCCACTCCACGCCCGTTACGCCCATTATACATGGACAAGAAATGCAGAGAACTTGCGCAAAGCTGCAGCAACGTGCAGGAACCTGCAAGTTGCAGGACCCCGTGCCCGAATGCCGTTGGAATGGCCCAGAGTTGCCCCCAGAGTCTAGCAACGTCTGGTTGGCTTGCTCGGCTTTTCCTTTACGTGTTCCTTTTGCTCTCCCCCTTGGAGCACGCGGCCAGATGCCGAGTATCTGCCGCTCCAGAGCTGAGGAGATGGCCCCAATTACAGGGAAAGCACAAGGGACGTGGTTCCAGGCCGCGCGAGCTTGACTCTTTGAGCAGATGGAGGTATGCTGGATCCAGAATGATGCTCGTCGTCCCGCGCAGTCTCCACAAGACGACACACGTTCCGCCGCGGAACGGCTCCATTTGCCCTGCTTTTTTCCCTTGTTTTTATGGGCATCGTACCCAATGGGAGATCCAGCCAAGTTCCCTGGCTATGCCGGTCAGCAGGAACAGCGTGGAGCATCCACGCAAGAAAAGTGAAATGTCCGCAAATACCATTACCCTTTTTTTTTGCTCTGGCGCAGGCAACATGCCAAAAACGCCCCGACAGGACAGAGTTTTTCCCAACTCTGTCCCATCCGCACAGCGAGAAAAAGCGGGCTTTGCAACACTCGGCACCGACCCTAGTGCTGCCGGGGGCGCAGAGGCGCATAGGTTCCAATTGGTGTGCGTCGGATGGATTCCTTGTGCCATGACGTCTAGTGCGCGTAGTAAGACAAGGTTCGCGGTGCGAGACGCCCTCTCGACAGAGGTACCGGGCCAGAACCGTCTGGTCTCTGGACGAGGTATCTCACGACTCGACTCCCGTGCTGCTTCTCAACCTTTTCGCCCGGCGCCGAGGTGGGACGTGTACTTTCGTCTCACCCGAGGAATACATGCCAGTCTACTTGCCGGTCCTGGGATCCTGTCCGACTGAGCTTGCTGGTTGCTGCAGAGGCTCAACCCAAGTGGGTGAGGGAGTGGGCATGCCACATCCTCTTTTTTTTTCTTTCCTCTCTCGTCCCTTCTTCCCATCTGAAAGAGGGGTGGCCCAGACGCATCAAGTACGCAGTAGTAACTCTACGTACCTCGCAGTCAAGCCGGACGGCTGTCGGCCAAGGCAGTCGGAGGGGACGTAAAGCGTGGGAAAGTGGTGAGGGTGGTGGAGGAATTGGGCGAGAGAGCGGCCACTTGCCGTCGCCGTCGCCGCGCGAGGCAGGAGTTGCAGAGCTTCGGGGAGGGAAGCAGAGCTGAACCAAGAGGGAGGAGAAACAATTTATAACCGGCTCTCCCTCCCTTCCTCGCTCCCCTCGATTCCGCCATCGATACCTTGTTCTGTCGACATTGACGATTCCTCCCATCCTACCCTTTTGTTGTTTAGCCTCCGCGACAAGAGCTTCTGACAACGGTCCGCTCCCGCACCACCAAATCGAGTCTCGTCCCCAAGAAGCTCTGCAACTCATCCCACCGCACCGGATCCCCCCGCCCGCCTTACCCGTGCGAGCGCCCATTTGAATTGCCCATAGGCGCCGGATTCCCCATCGTAACACTCTGAGGTGCTTCATCATGGCCATCACGCCTTCGAAGCCAATCTTCTGCGCGACCCACCCCAGGGCCTGCTCTACAGCCTTTGAGAGGGTGAGACTCCTACTCCATCCCGCCTGTATGGCTCGTTGGCGGCTGCACCAAGCGCAGGACGAGCGAGCACGCAATTCCGCCGGTCCCTCCCCATCCCCAAACCGAACAAGGTTCAGGGTGCCTGAATCGTTCGGGAATGGGCTGGGCTGAGCTTCGTGGTGTTGTGCCTTTTTGTGCTTGCTGCCGTCTCTCTCGTTTCCCCCGCAACAACCACGAGCCGTACAGCAACTCTGCTGGGTGCCGAGCTTGGCTGACGGGCCGTTCAATAGGTTTTCATGACCCGCCGGGACAAGCTGGCATGCGTTCATGAGCCCTTTGGCGACGCATTCTACTATGGCCCCGAGCGAGTGGGCGAGCGCTTCGAGGACGACGCCGAGGGCCGCGAGAAGTCTGGCTTCTCCAAGACAACGTACGCCGATGTTTTGAAGCAGATCGAGGAGGCCGGCAAAGATGTACGTTCCCCCTTGACCCCAATTCTCCCTCTCGTTGTTTTCGTTGTGAGGTTGTTTCCGCGATCGATCGAAGCCCCCGCGCGCCCGCCCCTCCCCTGACACCCATCGTCGTCCACCCCGCTACCCCTTGCACACGCTGGTTTTTGGTTGCATAGCTTCTTGCGACCCCGGTTGAACCCCCATCAATCCGTTTCTTGCCATCCCCCGCCGAGAATTGAGTCGATTTTCGGTCGCAGGTGTTCCTTGGAGCTCGAAACAGAGCTTCTCGAAATTCCCAATTGATTTCGGCTGAAGGGGTCGTCTGCCGTGGGGGGGGCGCTGGTGTATACCCGGGGAAGCTTTGCGATGCAGCCGCAGCCGCAGAGACTTGTGTCGTGCATCAGCGCTCAGCTACCCTGGGCGACCCCTCGGTGGAACCGCGACCGGCGTCCAACGTCCTACCGCCACCACCACCATCACCACCACCACCACCATCACCACCATCACCACCATCACCACCGTCAGATAATTGCATGCACCCGTTGGACAGCCAGACACTAACGCCGGCCACAGAAGCGCATCTTCATCAAGGACATTGCGCACTATCTCCTGCCCCCCAACCAGCAAAAGGCCTCCATCGCCCCCTCGACCGGCACCGCCGCCGAGCCCGGCAACCCCACGGTCCTGCCCCTGGACATTCTCCGCAAGTTCCAGTGGACGTTCCTCATCCGCCACCCGCGCCGCTCCATCCCCTCGTACTACCGCTGCACCGTCCCGCCCCTGGACGAGGTGACGGGCTTCAGCAACTTCTCCGCCAGCGAGGCCGGCTACGACGAGCTGCGCCGCCTCTTCGACTTCCTCATCCGCGAGCGCGTCGTCGACGAGAAGGACCTCATGGTCGTCGACGCCGACGACCTGCTCGACGACCCCGAAGGCATCATCAAGGCCTACTGCGCCCACGTCGGCCTCGACTTCACCGACAGCATGCTGAACTGGAGCGACGAGGACACCAAGCTCGCCCAGGACAAGTTTGCCAAGTGGAACGGCTTCCACAACGACGCGCTGTGCAGCACCTCGCTGAAGCCGCGCGACAAGGCGCATGTGAGTTGTCCCCCCTCTCCTGTTTCCCCCGTCTGAGGTGGCTATGGAAAGAATCTGCCGGGGCTGGCCTTTTTCACCAAAATCGCTGGACGGCGGAAATGGGGTGTACTACGCACGCATACTAATACCCCGCGAGAAAAAGACAATCACCCGCGAGTCCGAAGAGGCTGAATGGCTGAAGAAGTACGGCGAGAAGGGCCTCAAGGAGATCCGCGAGTGCGTCGACGCCAACGTCAAGGACTACGAGTACCTCAAGAAGTTCGCCATCAGAGTCTAATACCCGGGTTTGTATAAACACACTCTTCACGAAGTTGATGACAAAGAATGCACTTATCATGGGATTTTTGATACATTGGGAAAGGAGGTTTCGATTTGTTTGTTTTACAGTTATAGTATTGGGGGAAACAGGTTTCTCTTCCGGGGTTTTATTGGTCTATCATGGGTTCATGCAACCGTGTTGGTACAATAGTCTACATGGCCAAATGCCAACCAGCCACATCTTAGCAGGCTGCGTAAAGCAAATAACAAAGTTACAAAACGTCTTCTTTTTGATGTACATTTTTTTTTCTTTTCCAAGACCCGAAAGTGGCGTGACAGGTCCAGCCCAGATTTCATGCGGAGATTTCAGAGCTTGTACGCCTCGGTCGTCGGCCTTGGTTGGGCTCCCTGCCGTCCTCCGACGCGGGCTCCTTCGTTGACGGATGCCGAGCCTTCCTCCACCTACTTGCTCTCGGCCTCCTCCTCAACAACCTCGGTGAACTGGTTCTCTGCCATCAGCGCCTTGACGTCCCCAAACACATCGTGCGTGACGTTGTCGGACCACCGCTCCGCAAAGTTGCGGTCGGCCTCGTTGGCCCAGTATATCGTCGCGGGCAACAGCTCGTCGGGGCCCTCGACGACCTTGGTCGCATCCTCGGCCGCGCCCTTCTTGCCCGCGATCGTTGCCGTCGGCGGCGCCGGGTCTTGGGACCACTTCCGGCCCACCAATTTCTGACCCTCCTCGAGGACGGCCTTCTTCTCCTGCGGGCTCACGTGCAGCCGGCTCCCCCTGCCGACACCGGCAAGGACGGCGGCCATGTCGGCGATGGAGTTGGCGCGCTGGTCGTTGAGGGCGACACCGCGCTCGTGGCGGTTACGCACGCGGGTCTTGGTGATGCCCGTGAAGGTGTCCGTGTTCTTGGTGAAGCGGAGAGAGTCGTCCCAGCAGAGCTCGTGCAGGTGGCGGAACTCGCGGAGCTTTTGGAAGACAGACTGGCCTGCCGCACCGGCGCCAGCGGGCAGCTGGATCAAGGCCATTGGTTGCCAGTAGTCGCGCCGGAGCTTTGCAGGTTTGGTCTTCTTGCCGTTGAAGGGGAGCTGGCGGAGGGCGCGGTTGGACTGTGAGCGCGGGACGTTAGCATAGCCGTCGTGTGGACATGTCGAGACCCAATTGCGCGCCAATGACAAACACGATGGACTCGCGCATGGCTTGATGCGCCTTGGGGCATCTAGGAACGTACGTCGAGCTGCTTCGAGTGCGAGTAGATGACCTGGTTCGAGGTCAGGTGGCTGTAGACCCAGATCCGCTCGCCGTGGCCTGGCTCGAAGTTGGCAAGCTCGGGCTGCGGTGTCCTGCGGCGCGACCGCGTGTGGCCATGCCGTATGCTTGTCCGGGCGACGCCGAAGGACAGCTGTGAGAACCTGAATACCGGGACCGAGTTCATTGTGTGCGAGGCTGGCCGTCGGTGGGCTTGTTCGTTGTCGTCGTCGGCCCCCTAAACTTCGGGGATAGCTTGACCTTGCAAAATTTCCCGAAGCTCTGGAACCAGGTCGCGCCGGACTCTGTGGCTGGACTGTGGCTGATCGGTCGCAGTCACATGACGGCGTCTCACCAGCCACTCCGGACCAACTGGTCCTTGGCTAGAACCGGCATCTTATCGATAACCTTGATAGAACCCAATAGCGGGTCCGAGCGCCCAACACCGACCCCGCGATTCTAGGTTTGGTTGGTGCTCCGATTCTACTAGTGACGTCGCGGAACTTCCACCGGGTTCTGGTCGCTACCCTACGGCTTCCCGGCCTTACCATCTGATGCTGGATCAGTCCATCTCTTGGCCCACTTCCCGGTTTGCTGTCTGGACGAACCTCGCTCGACAGCCATAAATTCGAGATGGCCAACGGCATTTCGACGGTTTCCTCTCTCGTCCATCAAGCTAATTCTTGCACATACTAAGATACCCCCAGTTGAATGATAGACTCTTCAACGAGAAGCTTCACGATTTGAGCTTCCTATTACCCCTCCACGAACAAACATCAAACCAAACCTATTCACGCAACCACACACAATCGTTACATACACACCACCACAATGAATTCACGAATGGAATTCACCGACAGAGGCGAGAAGGCCGTGCAGGATGCGATGGCCCTCGCCGAGCAGTACGCTCACTCCCAGCTGCTGCCCGTCCACCTCGCAGTCTCCCTTCTCGACCCCCCGGCAGACCTGTCCAAGGATCAACAAAACGGCCCGCAACAGACGTCCTCGATGTTCCGGCAAGTCATCGAGCGCGCACACGGCGATCCCCAAGCTTTCGACAGAGCGCTCAAGAAGACACTCGTCCGTCTGCCGAGCCAAGACCCGCCTCCAGACCAGGTGTCCGTGGCACCCACCTTCCACGCCGTCCTGCGCAAGGCGCAGGAGCTGCAGAAGACGCAAAAGGACAGCTTCATTGCCGTCGACCACCTCATCCAAGCCCTGGCCGAGGACCACACAATACAGGCCTGTCTGAAGGAGTCCAACATCCCCAAGGCGAAGCTGGTGCACGATGCCGTCACCCAGATTCGCGGCACGAAGCGGGTGGACAGCAAAAATGCCGATACCGAGGAGGAGCATGAGAACCTTGCCAAGTTCACCATCGACATGACGGCCTTGGCCCGAGACAAGAATATGGACCCCGTCATTGGCCGCGAGGAGGAGATCCGGAGAGTCATACGGATCTTGTCGCGCCGGACGAAGAACAACCCCGTCCTCATCGGTGAGCCCGGAGTCGGTAAGACTACCGTCGTCGAAGGTCTCGCCCAGCGCATCGTCAACCGCGATGTGCCCGACAACCTGAAGGCCTGCAAGTTGCTGTCGCTCGACGTCGGCGCCTTGGTGGCCGGAAGCAAGTACCGCGGAGAGTTTGAGGAGAGGATGAAGGGTGTTTTGAAGGAGATTGAGGATTCCAAGGAGATGATTGTCCTCTTCGTCGACGAGATCCACTTGCTGATGGGCGCCGGCTCATCCGGCGAGGGCGGCATGGACGCTGCGAACTTGCTGAAGCCCATGCTTGCTCGTGGTCAGCTGCACTGCATCGGTGCCACGACCCTTGCCGAGTACCGCAAGTATGTCGAAAAGGATGCTGCTTTCGAACGTCGGTTCCAGCAGGTCCTTGTCAAGGAACCCAGCATCAGCGAGACCATTTCCATCCTCCGTGGTCTCAAGGAGCGATACGACAGACACCACCGCGTCACCATTCTTGATAACGCCCTGGTAGCAGCCGCCAACCTTGCTGGACGCTACCTCACTTCCAGGAGACTTCCCGACTCGGCCATCGACCTGGTCGACGAGGCCGCCGCCGCTGTTAGAGTCGCAAGAGAGTCTCAACCCGAAATCATCGACTCTCTCGAGCGCAAGCTCCGCCAGATCATGATTGAAATTGCCGCTTTGGAGAAGGAGAAGGATGAGGCCTCCCAGACCCGCCTGGTCCAGGCGAGAAAGGACGCCAAGAACGTCGAGGAGGAGCTGGAACCTCTCCGCCAGAAGTACCTCAGCGAGATCAAGAGAGGTGAGGAGATCCATATGGCCAAGACGAAGCTCGACGAGCTCGAGAAGCGTCTGGAGGAAGCCGCCAACGCCGGAAACCACGCCAAGGCTGCCGACCTTCAGTATGGCGCCATCCCCGAGCAGCGCGCCGTCATCAAGGAGCTCGAGGCCAAGAAGGCCGCTGCCGACGCCGCTCTCAACGCTACCGGCCAGGACCACAACGCCATGGTCACCGATGTTGTCACCGCCGACCACATCAACGAGATCGTGTCCCGCTGGACTGGCATCCCCGTCACTCGCCTCAAGACGAGCGAAAAGGATAAGCTCATCCACATGGAGAAGGTCCTCGGTAAGATCGTCGTCGGTCAGAAGGAAGCCGTCCAGGCCGTCTCCAACGCCATCCGCCTCCAGCGGTCTGGTCTCAGCAACCCCAACCAGCCACCCAGCTTCCTGTTCTGCGGTCCCTCCGGTACCGGTAAGACTCTCCTGACCAAGGCTCTCGCCGAGTTCCTCTTCGACGACCCCAAGGCCATGATCCGCTTCGACATGTCCGAGTACCAGGAGCGACATGCTCTTAGCAGGATGATTGGTGCTCCCCCGGGATACGTCGGCCACGATGCCGGTGGCCAGCTCACCGAGGCCCTCCGCCGCAAGCCTTTCTCCATCCTCCTCTTCGACGAGGTGGAAAAGGCTGCCAAGGAGGTGCTGACCGTCCTCCTCCAGCTCATGGACGACGGCCGCATCACCGACGGTCAAGGCCGTATCGTCGACGCCAAGAACTGCATCGTCGTCATGACCTCCAACTTGGGCGCCGAGTACCTCACCAAGTCCACGGGCCGCGAGGGCAAGGTCGACCCGACGACCCGCGAGCTTGTCATGAACGCCCTCCGCGGCTGGTTCCTACCCGAGTTCCTTAACCGTATCAACTCGACCGTCATTTTCAACCGTCTCACCCGCCGCGAGATCCGCAAGATTGTCGACATCCGTCTCATGGAAATCCAGAAGCGGCTGGAGGACAACAACCGCAAGGTCACAATCGACGTGTCGGACGAGGCCAAGGACTACCTCGGTAACGCCGGCTACTCGCCCGCCTACGGTGCTCGTCCGCTGTCCCGCCTGATCGAGAAGGAGGTCCTCAACAAGCTGGCCATCCTGATTCTGCGGGGCAACGTCCGCGACGGCGAGACCGCTCGCGTCGAGCTCATCAACGGCAGACTGGTTGTCCTGCCCAACCACCAGGACAGCGAGCTCAACACGGACGACGACATGGACGAGGACGACGCTGTCGACGAGCTTGTCGCTGATGAGATGGATGAGGACATTTACGACTAAGCGGTCACTGGAGATGATTCACGAAACATGATTGTTGGGATTGATAGTATGCGTTAATGTGGCGTTTTGGGATCAAATGGGATTAAGCACTTGGAATTTTTGTGGGATAGCAAGTAGGGTATAGAGCTTCCAAGAAGTTCAATTGATAAAAATGTTCAAGAAAACAATCCGACTCTGCTTACAACGTGGTGATTCTTGGTAAACATAGAACATGTTCCTAGCAAGGGAGTGGTGTGAAGTGGCTGAAGCCTACTTGGTTTCTTTACATAAAGACAGAGAGGATGGTACCTCGCCGACCCAGAAAGACACGTGTACGCCATGACAAGACTGGTCTCGAATCCATTCGAATAGCCCGAATGAGCGACGTGTGGCACATTCCGACGCGACTCGGCATCCCAAGGCATCCAGCGTTCAAAACCGACATGCTTCATGGCACTGTCTCGACTTGGGCCTATCCGCTTTTGGTCGTCGTACGGAATGGGAAGGCAACCGGGTGTTGTCCAAGACGGTGCCAGCAAACGCGGGCAGGGAGATGCCGCGCAGCCGGGGCCCGGAACCACGCTCACGCCGCCGGCCGCAGGGTCGTGATGAGAAGGGACGGCGGTCGTCGAAGCGAGCGAGCGTGGGGGCGTCGTTGCGGCATGCCTCCCAGGACTCGGCCGGCTCGGCTCCTGGCCGTGAACGCGACGGAGGCGGCACACCGGCAGAAGGACATGGGAGATTATAGAACCGAGGCGGGGGACGCTTGGCCGACGAGACGCGACGAGAAGACAAGTATAACGAGCTTGCGATGCGTGAATGTTCGGGGGAACTAACCTCCTCCTGCAGCCGACACGACTACTCTCCAACCCCGGCCCAGTTCCAGTGGTGCTCTGTCGTATCATGGCCAAGGGAACGGCGGTGCCAGCTTACAGAGTGGCAGGCCAACTTTGTCGTGCTCATCACACACCCCGCATGGTTCGCGACAAGATCAGGCAGGTCCTGCGCATGCTACATGCGGAATGGCGCTCTGCGCTCTAAGGATGTGTGTATGAGGCTGTAGTCACCCATCCTTAACCTCGTTCTACTTCCTACCTGCTCACTAAACTATACCTAATTCCTACTCCTACCCTCAGCGACTGGGGCGGCCTGATCGCGTGGCTTGGTAGTGCCGTTTAGGGTGCTTTCTATCGACACTCGGTCGGAACAGTAACAGCCGTACCTAGCGAGGGAGGGAGATGCCTCGCTAGTGAAATGCGCACACAAGCACGTGCGGCTCTTTCGCGACCCTCGTTGAGATGATGTCAAGGCCATGAACGGAGAGGCAGAGAAGGCTGGCTGACGTGACGGCCTGTGGAGGATGGCCTGTGCTTTGATCAAGGGGGCTTGCTGTCGCCGACATGTCTGGAGCTTAAGGCGTCTGCCTGCAGAAAGCGTAGATTAGTCCTCGGCAGTCAGCGAGTCGAGTATTGCCTAGTTCTCGGTTTAAGCGCCGAAGATCACCACTAGTGAGGCATGTTGCAGCGGGACATGCAGCGGATAAGGCTGATTCACCTTTCATGAGATAATCTAGAGTAAAGTACTTGTGGAGCAGGGTTCTCTAGCATCGAATCAGCATCAATATTGATAATGTTGTACGAAGACATTTCCGCTTAGAACATCGCAGCGCTTGGGGAAATCCGCAGCACTATCGGACGGCCATGTCCAAGTCGCTGCTATTAGCCATGCAAGTAGGTCCTTGAGTTGCTTGTTGGGGCCGACTTACTGCCAACAAGGAGACATACCATCGGGCAGTTATTTTGAGGCCATGGTCACTCTAGACAATACCTCGTGCAAAGGAATAACCTGTTACCCAAGATATCACCATTACCATGCCGGCTGCCCAGTGCCAGAATAACCGAACCCTTGACTTCGGCCCTCATTCCTGAATTATTAGAAACTGTCCGACCGCGTCAAGTGCTGCCCACGCACGGAGGCACATTGTCTTGACAATGTGCTTCTCTGGGGTCAGGTCAGTCGAACATGCCATGGGTGCTACGATATGAGCATTGACCCTAGATTCCCACGGCGAGAGCAACCCACACGCGCAATAAATTAGGAACTACGCATAACAAGAACCGTATATATTCTCGATTGGTTCCGATACCATTGTCATGCTCAGCGGTTTCTATTCCGAGAAAATCGTCCCAGGCTGAGTCAATGACTAGAACGAGAGAGTGAGGCGCGTGTTCAGCGTCAAGGCAGCTGCTGTGCTGTCGGGCATGACGCTTTGACGCTACGTGGGCACGACACCAGATTCGATCATATCTTATCTTTGCTTCTTGAAGCCTCGAGGTGATTTATGCTTAAGATTTTACCCTTCTAGTGGTCGACCGATGTTATCTGAGGATGCTCAGGGTTCCTCACGTGCAAGCTCACGTGCAAGGTGACTCACCGCCGGTGTCGGCCCCACCAAGTTTTCCCATTGACTGACTGCCCTTAAGCTCAACCATCGTCACGTCCTCGACAGAGCTTTCGAACTTGATCAGCCCCGCCCTGATTTTCGACCTTTACAATCAAGCAACATCATCCGAATTGACTCGCGTCCCTCAATTTGAACGTCAATTGCTATCCACGCGCTCTACTCTCAATTGGCTCCATCAGTTCTATCGGGCTTGAAATCGCAACGAACTAACAAACGCAACGATCGCGACAAGCGCTGACAACAAATACTCCAACATGGCTGAAAAGAAGACGGCCGCCCCGGCAACCAATATGCTCTGGGGTGGCAGGTTTACAGGTTCGATTGTCCCCGGACAGAAGTTTCAGATCCAGTATACTGACCTTGCGATGCCTACTATAGGTGGGATTGATCCGCTCATGCACAAGTACAATGCCTCTATCCGATACGATAAGGCTCTCTATAGAGAGGATATTCTTGGATCGATCGCTTTCGCTAGGGCTAACTCGAAGGCTGGTATTATTACCAACAACGAATTTAAGACGATTGAGCGTGGCCTGCTTCAAGTGATGGAAGAATGGAAGCAGGGAACCTTCGCTATTATGCCAAACGACGAAGATGTAAGACTTAGCCTATACTACCTAACCTGAGGCTAATATGATAAATCAGATTCACACTGCAAATGAGCGTCGATTAGGAGAGCTTATCGGAAAGGACACCGCTGGCAAGCTACATACAGGTCGTAGCCGTAATGAGCAGGTCGTCTGTGATATGCGTATGTGGCTACGTGACCGCATCCGTGACATCGACGGCCAACTCGTTGCTTTCCTTCAAGTCCTCGCCAAACGCGCTGAGGCTGAAATGTAAGCTTAGCACCGCATCCGGACAAGGCCCCTTACTGAATAACATCCCTAGCGACTACCTCATGCCCGGCTACACCCACTTACAACGTGCGCAGCCAGTTCGCTGGGGTCAGTGGATAATGTCACATGCTGCTTCGTTCAAGCAGGATCTCGAGCGATTGCGCCAGGTCTTTGAAAGGGTCAACCTTAGCCCACTTGGTTGTGGCGCATTAGCTGGCAATGTGTTTGGCATTGATCGAGACGCAATAGCTGCAGAGCTTGGTTTTAGCGGAATCACTCTGAACTCTATGAACACTTCAGGCGACCGCGACTTTATCATGGAGTTCCTAAGCTGGAACTCAATGTTCACCAGCCATATCAGCAGGTGGGCTGAAGATCTCATAATATACTCCACTTCCGAGTTTGGGTTTTGTCGTTTGGCAGATCTTTATAGTACCGGCAGCAGGTTTGTTATATCTATTGCGAATCCCAGACAATCCCACAAGACTCTAATCCACGTCCAGTTTGATGCCGAATAAGAAGAACGCTGACAGTTTGGAACTGTTGCGCGGCAAGTCAGGCCGTGCTTTCGGTCAAATGGCTGGACTGATGATGGTGAGTTCAAATATAGACATATCAGATCATGAGTGATCAAAAGCGGATCAAGAGCAGCCACTGATAGATACCTAATAGAGCGTGAAAGGCTTGCCAACTTGCTACAACAAGGACCTTCAGGAGGGATGGGAACCCATGCTGGATTCAGTTCAAACTGTTTTGGACAGTCTAGGCATTGCCAACGGGGTTTTCGCTACCATGACCGTGCGGCCTGAGCGGATGTTAGCTGCCCTAGATAAGACGATGCTTGCCACTGATGTTGCAGAGTGGCTAGTGCGAAATGGATGTCCTTTCAGGGAAGCGCATCATATTTCTGGACGCATTGTTGCATTATCGGAATCCACGGAAACCCCGATGGATAAGCTAACCCTAGAGCAACTGCAAGCTATTGATTGTCGATTTACAGCCGATATTACAAAGGCATTCGAATACGAGTCGAGTGTTGAGGCAAAATCGGCCAGGGGCGGTACTAGTCGATCAGCTGTGCTGCAGCAGGTTCAAGAACTCTATGCTATCTTGGAGTAGAGGTCTGATGGCCCGGTGCTGGATAAGGATGGAATAAGGGGAGATGTTTGAGGTGAATATGCTTTAGTCTATAGCTGAGAGGCATCTTTAACTCGAATCATCCACGGAATCATCCAATGTATGCTTCTCCTCAAATCTCATTAAGAGATCCCCCGCATGTTCATCGTCTAGGATGTCCTCCAGAGGTTCATCGTCTGAGAAATCCTCCCAAGTTTCCTCGTCGTCGTCCAAGAGCTCATTGATGCCACTTTGGCTGATCTCGTTATCGTCGGCTTTGCTTAGGGGAATAGCAGGGGTTGCCTTTTCGAGAAGGCTAAGCAACTTCCCAACGTCCAATTCCCATCCCTTCGCGCCACGATCAGCTGAGGAGAAGTGGAAATCAATTTTCCCAAGAGGCATGCTGAAGGCCCTCAGCAGGTATGCCTTGACTAATCGAATGGCCATCGTCACATCAACCCCGGCGTCGTGGGCATTCAAGGTCAGCCTCCGATCCTCAGAGAACAAGGTCCCGTGGAGCTTTGAGAGTTGCAAGGACAGCACTCTTGCGTCAGGTTTCATTTGACGCCGAATAGTATGATACCATCCCAGTGGCTGATCGCTAAATTTCCGTTCAGGAATTAGCAGATCTTCGGCGCCTGCAGTCTTAAGAATGTAACTCAAGCATCGAATATCGATTTGAGTCCTTGCCCAAGTAATACAGACTTCCACGGGTCCATGTTCCTAGGGAGGAGAAGGCAAGTTAGATGAGTAAAAAGCAAAACAAAGAAGGCGATAGAGAAGGCGAATGTTGCACTTACGTTGATATGCTTTCGTATAAGGTCTGCAATTGCATGACACGTCGGAGACAGATTGGACAAAGCTGCTTTGGACAGTTATGAGACCCGTTGCGCTCAACTACACAGGAGCAGCTAGAACAAACCATCTTTGTGCATTTTGCCCAATGTGCCGCAATTGTGTCAACTTTGAGGGCGCGCTTGCAGCCTGGACACATCCGAGCATCGCATTCAGCTTCATGCTGAGAAATCTCCTTATGTTGCCCAGTCTTGCGGCAGTAGTTGCAACGCGCTGGCCGTGCTTCAAGGCATGCAACCTTATGCTCATCCCTCATCGACGTTGGATAGAGCTTGTTACATCGGGGCATTTCCAGTACTCGCAGTTCTGCAGATGCTGATCTCTCTCAGATTTCAACATGCTCATGTAGCAGCGTCCACAGCACCACCGATCGCATTTCTGCAAGTGGGCGTCTCTCTCTGTCTTGAAGACAACCAGAAGACACGCTCTGCAGGACCAGAACTCGCAAGACTGGATGTGTTCATCCTTAAGCTGACCGCGGAAACTTTTTGATGCAGTGCGTGCATTTCCACACTGGACAATTCGGCAGGTGCTCATACCGCTCTGAGGCTTTCATTCTTTGCCCGCAAATACTGCACTGCCATTTCTGGCAGATCTTTGAATGCTCGTCTCTTTCTGCAGCCAACATTACTGTTAAGCAGTGCCTGCAGAGCCAATATTCGCAAGCCTGAACATGTTCTTCAATCTTATTCTTGTCGAAGTATTGTCTGCATTTCCTGCACTGTTTCCTCAGTCTCTCGTGTGGACCGCGACAATCCTTGCGATGCTGCTCCACGTCTTTGACTTTGTTGCCGCAAGTACTGCAGCGAAATACTGGGCATAGAAGCCGATGTGCCGCCAGCTCGCCTTCTGGAAAGCGGACACAGCACTTATAGCATGTGCTCAAAGGCCCTGGGCAGGTGTGTGAATCCTTCTCATTCTAGTTGAAGTCTTGCTCGCACACATCGCATCTCCAATTGGGCCGAGGTGTAGTATAGTCCATGGCATCGTGACTGTGGACACCGTCTGGTCGTTGAACCACCCAGGAGCCGTCGATGAAATCGACTTGAATAGTCCAAAAGCAGGGATCATCAATTTTAGCGCCACCGGAAGTGAGGTCGTCGCGTCGAAAACAACAAAACCTATAGAACATAGGTTTCGCTGGTCGTAGGTTGCTTGAAAGTCGGACGATTTGATATCCATTGTGTTGTTGAGCTTGTTTGATAGCATCTTTGGCTGCGAGGTGCGTAGGAAACTCTTTCCCCTCAAGTTGCTGCAGTTCGGGATTTGTATCAGTATCTGCTGTGACCTTAGGTAACAACTCTCTGAATGAGCAGTACTCTCCCGCAGTGCTGTATAGGCAGTTGGCGCATGCGCCCTTCGCAATGTCGATCGAAGAATGGTCGTGGCTGATAACACACGTCGTCCAGCGTCCCTTGCCCCTCTCGCACGATCTGCAGGGTCTAGAAGCAGGGACTCCAACCACCTGGAGTAGGCCACCTAAAAGGTGACGTGAGTATACCCATTTGAAAGGAGCTGCGTCATGTCTTTCTTCGAGGGGATTGTTGTTTCAGGGCGATCTCTTCAAAGCTTCCCATTTGGCCTTCGTTATACCAATTGAGAATGGATGATCCTCCTTAGCCAGCCATGTACTCGTCTTGGAGAGTGTTGAGGCAATACTGAATTTGTTCTCCATAGCTGGATATGTCGTATAGAGAAGGTTCCAGGCTGGGGTTTGGTGTCCTAAAATGGTGATTAGTACAGAAACAGGAAGAGTAATATAAACGAAGCTTACGTTGGACTGTGGTGGCTAGGAGGTTGTATTGTTCATCAGGATTAGAAACTGGGCTTGGTCTTGCAGATTCGTCTGCTTCCTCTTCGTCACCTTCTTCTTCTCTCTCCGCCGTAGAGCCATTGGGTTTTTTTAGCGTTCTGTAATCTGGCCGCTTGCTTTCGAAGACGTCGCTGTGTTTGGTTCAGCCTCTCAGCCTTTGTATTGTTTCGAATAGCCTTGGATCGTTTTCCCATCTTCCACCGACTTTTGCGTGTTGCCTTAACTTCGTGTGAAGCATATGGAGAGCCTGCCAACGTGGCTAAACCATTAATATTTCCAGTGACAGCATCATGATCAACTCCGGAGATAGTAACCCTCTGCTCAGGCTAAAGCAGCGACAACTCAGGCTTGGCTGTAAAAATGGATTGGGAAGCCGAGATCTGTCTGGGCTGACTATAGAGGTAGTCGCGGGGGCGACGGAGGGGTTCGGCCAAGGGGCGATGCTATTTTTACCGAAACGACCCCGGTGATCGCCCTGGTACGAGGATGGGGGGACCCATGACGGGGAGGTTTAGCCCCCGTTGCGCCCCCTCCCCGAGCCTCACGAAAGCAAAGCCCGGGAACCTAGCTGGAGGTGGACTGTGGCGGCGCACCCTCCCCCGAACCTGGAACCGTAGTGCATGAGGTGATATATTGTCTAGTCAAGTCCCGGGGCACCGCCGCCTTTGTTTTTTTCTACTTCTTTTTTCTCTTGCAACTTGGCCCCAAGCCCGGACGAGCTTTGGGGGGGGGCCAACGCTGACCCCCATCACGGAGCGGGAAACGAGGGCTTCAGCAGCGTGCAGGCAAATATCGCGAATGATGGCCGACCGGTCATGCCGTGGGCGGTAATGCATTGAGGCTGCGCGGCGGAACGCGTCACTTGCCAGCGGACGTGGCGGCAGAAGGCTCTGGCTCTAGTTTCGGCGGAAGCCGCGGAGTTGGTTGAGGCTGGAGGGGGGGCCGTGTCGTGTTGCACATGTACAATGTAGGTAGGGCATCTCGTCCTGAATCTGGGACGAGAGAGGGGACGATGTCCGATGTACGCTGAGAAGAGGCAACAGGGCGTACACGAAGGGGGAGAAGGCCCCCCTTGTTCTCTCGACCGCGAGCGGAAAGCATCGACACACACGGCTGTGGGGGGCCAACCTAGAAAAGGGGTGGATGAAACGTGTCGGCGCACTGGAAGGGAAGAACGCTCTCATCGGCCTGCTCAAACGGGCGGCTGTTGGTGTCATGGTTGACGACCGGTCCGAGTCAAGAGCTGCGATGGCAGGTGTCTTGGTCGAACGAGGGCGTTGGAAGGTCTGATGAAGAACGAGATGGAAGGACGGGGGCTTGGCCAATGGGGGCCCAACGGCGCAATCGACCCCCAGAACCCGTTGGCACAAACGGGCCTTGACACGCAAGATAGGCCGCAACTCGTTGTACTTTTGTTCGCCCGTTGGCCGCTTGGTTGAACGTCTTTCCCGGCATGCAAGCCCGCGCATCAACAACTTCCCAAAGCAGAGTGTCGGCTCGTCCCAAACTCGAATGGGGGGGAGGAGAGTCCACGGGCGGCAGCCGGCCAGTGGCCCGAATGCGGCCCCAAGCCACAATGATACATGAGATGCTCGTCGCGCTGGAGAGGCTGAGAGGCTCCTGTCCGTCGATAACCCGTCGGAAGCCAGAGCAGGACGTCCACGCCCAAGCACGAGAGTCGACCTACGGAAAAGCACCCAAAAGGGGGGTTGCGCTGTACCTGGTGGGAGCTGCTGGCTGGCGGCAGATCGTGGCGTGGGCGTGGGCGTGTGCATACGGCATCACGGAAAGTCAAGGTAGCAAGGGTAGGGCAGGCTAAAGTCATGTTTCAGATTTTTTAGCAGATCCTCTGACAAGAGCCATCCGAGGTTGTGATTGGAGAAGAGCCAGGGGGCGTTGAGCTGGAGCATAAATGACCAGCATCTCCATCACGCCTTTGCAGTGTTGCACCTGGCGGCCTGGGTTAAAGCGGGACTGTGCTGTTGATGTCAATGGCCCCATTGGGAAGCACGTCGCAAGCTTTGCTGGCTCGCTGGTTGTCTCTCTGGCTGTTGGTGGCCCCCTCTCCCTTCTTTTTTTCTTTCCTTTTTTTCCATTACATAGTATGTTCTGCGAGCGAAAGTCTCTTTGCCAGGCTGATGATTCGACAAGATGCCCTGATGGAGTGGAAGAATGGGCCGTGTCCGAGTCAGGAATTGGCCGCGTACCGGTAGTATTGTTGTCAGCGTGTCCAATGGGCTGCCGAGGACGTCGGGGGCAGTGAAGGGACAAACTGGTCGATGTTGTACACTTTGTACGAGAATGCTGGTGTCTACCAATCTTCCACCCGATGATTGCGGAGGAGACGGACGCAGCCAAGTGCTTCGCGATGCTAGAGGGCAACCCCTGAGCAAATCCAAAGGAGCACAGAGCCTCCAAGACAGGGAGTCGGGCATGCTCTAGGCGCAGTCAGGCACGTTGGTGGCTTCTGTCAATTTACCCATGACAGCAAGCCAATATGTGGCTTTTTCCATTGGTTGATGCACAGAGCTTCACGGGTCAAGTTCGGGGGCACATGCATCAACGAAAAGTGCCGTGAAGCGGAGAGAGCGCTGGTTCGGTGTTGCGAGCGCCATCGTCCGAAGTGGAAATGGACGCGGAGGGGTTGTCTTGTCGTGCGCCAGCATATCAACAAGATGCGAACTTGATACTTGGCCCGGGTTGCAGCCAAGTTGTGGGCTTGTAAGGTGCCCCAGGCTTTCGCTTTCCCCAGAGCCCCAGTCGATAGAGCTTCTCGAAGGCCAGCCAGCCGTGGCTCCCGAAAGGGTCGACGGACTAGTACGGCCGGTCTAGCCATAGCGAGATGTCGCGGCTATACGACGTCGGCTCGTCTTGGCTGGCATCTGTAGCGAAATCCCTGGTTGCATGGCTGGGTGACGAGGGCTCTCTGTGTAGAGCTGCAACTCTGAGCGCACAAGGCAAAACCAGGAGCTGGAGACGTTCCTCCGAGGAGGTGGTGTGGTGTGGTGAGTAGTGGGTGGCAGGAGACTTGTTCATGGCAGTAGGCGTGGGTAGCGTAGGGTTCGTGGTGGTGATTCGGATCTAGTCCACGTTGAGCCAAACCACCCCCCCTCCATCTTGGGTTGCCGACAGGCCAGATCCCAAATCTGCAACCGGCCATTCATATCTGTACAGACGAGGCGGCGGTGGTGAGAGTGCTGGTCAGATTATTGGGCGAGTGTACGGCCAGGCAGGCAGGAAGGAAGGGACGGCATCCCAGTAGGCATGGAGAGATGACACTCGGAGTGACAGTTGTAATCTTTGTCGGCGGTGGTCCCGTTGCGTTGGATAAGGTGCCAGCCAGGTTTGAGGAAGCATGAATGGGCATGTCGATGGATGGGGGGATGGAGGGAGGGAGGGAAGGGAAGGGACATGGCTGGGGGAGCCCCTAGCATCCAAGATGGGCCTTTGGGTTGGCATCTGGCATCTGGCATTTGGCATTGGGCATCACAGCGCCGCACGAGAGTCTCTTGGTGGTGAAGTGGTCAACCTCAGCCCAGGACGGACGATGATAGCAGGTGGGATAAGGGCCGGGGTCTCGTCTTTGGCCGTAAGGCTGCCGGGCACGTTATCGATATGGGCCTAGACATGCTTGGCTGCCATCGCAGATCGTGTCGTAAGGTTGAACACGATGTCAAGGGATAAAGTAGGCGCTGTCCCCATCCTGATGGCAAAGGAGCCGCTACCGAGCGCGTGAGCATTTCGGCGAGGCAAGGAAGGCAAGGTAGGTAGCCAGCCGGCCTCGGGTTCCAACACGTCGTGCGCCTGGGGCTGGCTGGGTCTTCCGGACCTCCCTCCGCCGTCACGATTTCTACAAGATGGGCTCGAGTGATGACAGCAGACGGGGTCTACGGCAGCGGCAGTAGGGTTCGCGCTCGGCAGTCCGACTTGCAGCTCTCGAGGCGGAAACCCCTGGCCACGAAGACGCATGGCCATGGCACACAAGTGTTCCCGTCAACTCGTGCCTTCCCTTTCCCTTTCTTGGAGTTCCGTGGGCATGGGAATGAATGCCAATGGGACGTGGAAGGTGCCACGGCAAAGTTGGAAAATGTGGGGAGGCACGGCGGACAAGGAAAGGACCCACGACCCCACTGCAGACCGCCACGGGTGTCAGTGTCGTCGTCCCTGGTCTCCTCCTCCTGGCCTCTTCCGGCGGCCCCACTACGACCAGGATGGGGGAAGACGTGGGAAGGGAAGGAAGAGGTGGACGGAGAGAGGAGGTGGAGGAGGCAGAGGGGGAGAAGGAGGAGACCAAATCGCAGGTTTGGCCCACGATGGGCGATGCTCGGCGGAATGAATGTCTCCCAGTATGAATGAACAACACACCCGGCAGGGAAAGCATGGCACTTGGCTTGACTAGCGACGACAAGCGCACTACTTCGTACTACCGGATACGCAGGACAGCGTGCGGCTAGGAAAATGGGTCCTTTCCCACCTTAAAGACTGCACCAAAGGTCGATCGGCTGCCGTTTCACACTGACCTCGACCCTCCGCTTGGCCCCGTTGTGGGCGCCGCGTCGGGGTCAGCCAGTCCCTGTCTTGCTCTGGAGGTGCTGCCCTGGTCCAACTGCCCTAAATGCTAAGGAGAGGGGAGCGAGGGAGAGAGTGAGAGATGGAAAGAGGTGACGACTGACGACACAAAAGGCAAAAAGGTACTGACGTATGACTGTGGTTCCCCCAGTAAAGCCATGTACCTTGACGAGGGTCGAGGTACCCCTCCCCACCAGGAAACCTGATGCTGACCATAGGTCCCCTGGGTGAAATGGGAACTGCGGGCGGCGGCGGCGGCGGCGGCCTGGTTTAGATCAGGTACGGAGACCTTTGCTTCGCCTTGCCTTTACCTCACACTCGACGCCTCTCTGCTGGGCTGCTCTGCTCTCTTCATGTGTGAGGTGACAGTACCTGCCCCCGCCTAATTGTTCCATCTGCGCTGCCGCCCGTGTTGTACCCGCGGGACGGTCGATGCATAGAGAGTGACCGAATTCGAAGAGACGGACGGACAGACAGACAGGCAAGCCTTGGCTGCCACCTCGGAGCAAGGTACCTCTCCCCTGCCTGGCCTTGCCTTCCCTCCCTACCCCCTAACCACCTGTCCTGACTGGCCAGACCTCTCAACTCCCGTCCGGGTCTCCTGAACTTGCACCGGGCCCTGCACATTCACTTGCTCCTGCCTGCTCTTGCATCGGCAACCAAGTCCAAGTCTCCTTTCACCGTTCCATCCATCAAACCACCACTACCACTCCTACCACCACCACCACCGCCAGACCGAAACCTCAACTCACACATTCTCCTGCTACTCCTCCTCTCGTCCTGTTTTTTTTCTTCCCTCTCCCACTGCCACTCTCCCACTTCCACCCCCAACCCCTATCCCTTTCTCCAGGCCTCATCGACCCTATTCTAATGAAGCCTGTATATTGAGATCGTTTAACTTTTTGCTTCTTTCCTCTCTCTGTTTTTGTCTCGCTCAAAAGAAATATCGGAGGAAAGCACAACTAGTTTGGTTTTTGCCCGCGCGACAATTCGTCGAGGAACCGGCCTGGGATCTGTGGACTCTGATCCGAGAGAAGACCGACCAGACGGAACACGCAACGCTGCGCATCGCTACGCATCGCCCATCGCAGCACCCACATTGACCAAGCCCACCGCTACGCTACGCGACCACAAAACGGCTACCCGAGAGTGACTGGCAGGAGAAATCTTTCCATCACACCCCAGCAAGCCCAAAATCGTCCATAGCCCACTTGTCCCCCCGACATTCCTTGACCTCAACCCCCGACCGACGTCGAACTCTCCTTTTATTTTCTCGAGCACCCAGCTGCCTTTCTGCATCCGACTGGCTGGCCTGGCGTACCTTGTAATACCTGGAAAACACGCACAAACACGACTTTCAACCCCTTCGACCCTTTGACGAACATTCCTTACCAAAGAGCCCACGCGAGCCTCCTGTTCCGCCCTTCTGCTCCGACGAACCATCACCACTCTGGCCACCTGGATCAAGTCGACGGGGTGCCAACAGGTCCGGACAAGCCGCAGAAGCCTCGCTCCGAACAACAGCGGCAATTGACGCAGCACCGTGCCGTCTCCCTCTCTCACGAGCCCCCCCCGACTGTGGAATACGAGCCGCTGCGCTCTCAAAGCTGTCCACAATACATTGGGCCCAATTCCCCTCCGCGCGTGTTCATTGTCACCCGGGAGAGCATTGCTCAATCTGCCAACCACAGCAGCTCGTCGGGAAATCTCGAGTCTCACAATTTTTCTCTGATGAGGTTCGGCCTAGATAATTGATAATGTCAACTAGATCCGATCACCTGGCCATTGGTTATCCGCCCCAATCCGCCACACAGAATCGGTCGACCTCACCGACCGCCAACAACACATCCCCCATCGACTCTGCCGCCGGGTCATCCGTCAGATCTCCGTTCGGCCTGCCAGGCGGCCTGAACCACTCCAGCAAGATGGCTAGCGCTTCGCGATCGGGGGCTGGCTCTCCGTCGCACGAGATGCCCGGTTCCAGCAGGTTGTTCTCCAAGAGGTACGTTGCTCGCCGATGGTCCCTCTCCTCTCTCCGTAGCTTTCCTCGCTGACTTTCCGCCTCTAGGGCCCGCGAGATTCAAGCTCAAGAAGGCGTGCCTGGGTTGCCGGTAAATCCCTGGGGCGGTCCGCCGACGAGCGGCAACTCCACGCCCCTTCGCGAGAACATCCCCGAGTCCCCAACCGATGGCTTTCCTGACTTTGCTCAACTCCCCACACCTGATTCTATGCCTCAGGCGAGACGCGCTCGTGCTGGAACTGTACCCTCGCGTTTCTCGCCTGGTGGTGCCGGCAATGGCTTGCTCAGCATTCCCGCGATGGCCCCCAAGTCGTCGCGACCTACACCATCCCACAGCCCCTTCAAATCTCCGTCTCCGGGCCTCGAGCCAACCGAGACAGCTTCCAACAACTCGGCCCTGCTCTCGCGTCTCCGCGCAGGATCGATGCCTCAAAGAAGCCCGTTTGCGCAGATCCCGGGCACCAGCTCGCCCTTTGGGCCCTCCATCTTCAGCAGCTGGAACCCTACCGGTACCGGCCGCGATCGGGGCATGACGCTTGCGAGCATTGCTAGCATCGGCTCGACAAACGGGCCAAGCTCGCCAACCCAGTCCCAGATTTCTAGAGAAGGGGGCGGGGAGAGTGATGTTCATATGAGAACACTGGACTACTTGGGACTGGCCGAGACGCCGCAGCCCCCCCGCGCCCAACTGGCGACCCCGTACATTCCGAGCTTCAACGAGTTTACTAAGGCTAACCGTTTCCGCTCATACTCGGTCAACAACAAGGACAAGTACGCCGACGAGGAGGAGGATGACTTTGAGGACAATATGACTCTCGAGAGTCAGTACGTTGCCCACCTTCAGGACCAACTCGCGGCCACCAACGCTGCCATCCACAACCACAACTTGGCTGTGCAAGCCTTCGCGAACCAGGCCACGCGCCCCCGCGCCAGGACCGCCGGTGTTCTTGACACGCCTGGTTCTCGCCTCATGCGTACCTACATGTCTGGCAACGGTTTGGGCAATGCAGTCCCCCTGCCGAGATCCGTCTCCCGGACGAAAAGGACTTCGACGACCTCCCTCAAGCCGTGGCGGCCATGAACCTTGGACGGTCAAGTAGCCGCAACGCTGGTCTGCTCAATGCGGAGGACCAGGGCCTCGAGGGTCCTACTAGTGCTCTCTGGCTCGGTAGCATCCCGACTTCCACCACGACGTCGACTCTGACCGAAATGTTCAAGTCGTACGGCCCCATTCTGTCCGCCCGCGTCCTTACACACAAAAACTGTGGTTTCGTCAACTTCGAACGGATGGAGAGTGCCATCACTGCCAAGGCCAGCATGAACGGCAAGGAAATCTTCCCCGGCGCTGGCCCGATCCGCATCAACTTTGCCAAGCCGCCCTCTGCCTCGAACACGCCCGGTCCTGACGGCGTCTTCCCTTCGCCCAGCCCCGACCCCTTCTCCAAGAACCAGGACAACGCGCAGAATGCAGCCTCTGGCACTAGCGCTGACAGCGGAAACGCAGCGGCTCAGTCGGCCAACACTGCTCCCACTGTGCCTCCTCTGTCCGAGATGACGAACGACATCCTGCGAATCGTGAAGCAGTTCCAGGCCTCGGACGAGGATACTGCCAAGATCTCCCGCAGCCTTCAATCCTCTATTCAGTTTACCAACTTTATCGACGAGATCCCCCCCATTCGGGAGCCGGCCCACACCCGGGTTCACGACGCCCCGAGACTCCGAGACATCAGGAAGAGAATTGACAACCAGAGTCTGTCTCAGGCCGAGATCGAGACGACTGCCCTCGACATGCTGCCGGAGATTGCCGAACTCTCGTCCGACTACCTCGGCAACACTGTTGTACAGAAACTTTTTGAGCACTGCTCCGATGAGCTCCGGGATGCCATGCTTGCTGAGATCGCCCCTCACATGGCGGAAATCGGCGTGCACAAGAACGGCACTTGGGCTGCTCAGAAGATCATCGATGTCTGCAAGACTCCTCACCAGATGACCTTGATTGTTGAGAACCTGCGCCCTTACACGATCCCTCTGTTCCTCGACCAGTATGGCAACTACGTTCTCCAGGGGTGCCTCAAGTTTGGGGCTCCATTCAATGACTTTATCTTCGAGACGATGCTCAGCCGGATGTGGGAGGTTGCTCAGGGCCGCTACGGCGCCCGAGCCATGCGTGCGTGCTTGGAGAGCCACCACGCCACCAAGGAGCAGCAGAGGATGCTCGCCGCCGCAATCGCCTTGCACAGCGTCCAGCTTGCCACCAACGCCAACGGAGCTCTGCTGTTGACTTGGTTCCTGGACACCTGCACGTTCCCCCAGCGCAGGACCGTTTTGTCCCCCCAGCTGGTCCCCTACCTCGTGCACCTATGCACCCACAAGGTCGCCTATCTCACGGTGCTGAAGGTCATCAATCAGAAGGCCGAGCCCGAGGCGCGGGACACCATCCTCAAGGCTCTCTTCTTCACTCCCAACGACCAAGTCCTCGAGGCGATCCTCAGCGACCACGCCTGTGGCGCCACTCTTATCTTCAAGGTTCTCACAACCCCCTTCTTCGACGAAAGCATCCGCAGCCAGGTGGTTGAGAATGTCAAGAACGTGCTGGTACGCATCAAGGCTCAGCCCGGCCAAGGCTACAAGCGCTTGATGGACGAGGTCGGCCTGTCCACTCGCAACAGCGGCGGCGGCGGCGGCGGCGGCGGCGGCCGTGACCATGGGCATGGCAACTCCAACAACGGCAACAACGAGCAGCGGCAGCGACCGGCCTCCCGCCAGGCCAACATGACCGCTCACCACCAACAGGCGGCCCACATGAACAAGCAGCAGTACTACAACCCGTTGAACCAATCTGTCAACACTTCCAACTACGAGCTGGGCTTCGGCGGCCAACGCAGCGAACCCACCGACGCGGGCATGCCGCCTTTCCCTCCGTACGGCGTACAGAACCCCATGTACAACCCCTCGAACTCTCCGATGCCGACTCCCGCGAACTTGCAGCAGCTGCAGTACCAGCAGAATATGCTCAACCGCGCAACGCCTCCCGTCAACAACTACTTCCCCCCGATGCAGGCCGGCTTTGGAGGCTACAGCAGTCCGAGTCCATCGATCGACCAGTACCGCAGCCAAAACCTGGCCAACGGCAGCCCTATCCAGCCGCCGGCGACCCAACTTCCTCAGATGCCGCCCGGCCAAGCGCCGTACGCACCCCCTGGATTTGGTATGAACATGGGCATGACGGGCTATGGTGGCTACGGCAACATGGGAGGCATGCAGAACATGGCGTATATGCAACAGGAGCAGGTCAATGGAAGACGTGGCCGAGTAAGCCAACCCCCGTTCGCATCCCAGCACCAGCAGCAGCAGCAACGCAAGCAGTGGCATGACTGACACGAAGGCTCAGAGATGATTCGAACGCCATTTGTAAAGACGAATCGCTGGTCAGAGACGGTCTGACTGGCTCATGCCGCTCTTTTGTTTTGCTTGATAAGGGATGGCTTGGTATGGGATCGGCACAGGAGTTTGGTGGATCTGGTTCGTCATGTAAGAATGTTTGCAGGAGTACACGCCGTCCGATGTGTCAGGAAAATGCACAAGCCACTCCAGATGAGGAGGAGGCCATGTCTTGATGATAGACAGGGCGACAACATGAAGCTGCCCCCCCGGATTAGTGGTCGCAGCAACGAGAGGGTTTATATTTTCGTTTCACCTGGGACTCCAGCAGTCCATTGTCACTTCTTCACCCTTCCTGTCCTTTTCCTTTAAACGCTTGGGGAAGTTTCTACAAACTTAGTATTGCTACCCTCACCATGCTCGTGGCGTGGTATATAGAGAGAGAAAAACCCGAGGGAGGGCGGCCCGGATGTTGTCCTGAAGCCACTCGCACGGAAGGCAGACGCCCAAAAAATTTGCATTTTGCTGTTGTTGATACAGTTGAGCTTTCACCGCGAATCGTCAGTGGGGGCCCAGCCCATACCTGTTTTGATCACGGCGAGCAAAGCATCGGGGGGTTGGGGGAGTTGGCTCTGGTCATGTGGGAGAAGCAAGCATTGGATCGGTCGGCCATCCATCCTCGCCCGTGGGTAAAACCCGCCTTCGCCAAACCTCTCCACCTCATCTGACGTTTGGGCTGGAGGGTTTTTACTACTAGATAGCATGAGGACGAGGTTATTGTTAGTGAGCATTTGTCGTAAAAGCTAGTTGTTATTCCAGACGTTCGCTTCCTCACCGAATGCGGTATCATTGGCCTTGGTGTATCAGGTGACCTTGAGGGTGAATGGACGAGGACTTTTGTCGAGACCGGGACTTGACCATGGCGGTACACACAAGTACCACCACGTGAGCGGCTTGCATGCCGACCACACGGGACGATTGGCATTGATGAAAAGGCGCAGAGACGGTATGGTATGGCTCATGCGGTGTAGCATTCTATCTGATGCCCTTCGGGGGGCCTCTTTCTCTCTGATCCCCTTTCATTCATTCCAAACCATGGCAGGGTTGGCTCAACCTGAATCAGCCAGCCCTTCGGGCCAAAATGTGTGCTCTCCCCCCCTCCTCTCCCTTCTCTCTATATGCCTCAAAAGAAAATAAAACCGGGAGAAACTCTTGCCCGGTTCACACCCCCCTGTTCCCCGGCCCAAAAAGAGAGAAGAATTACGAGAAGAGGTAGTAGCCTATGATACAAGATGAGGCAGAGTAAGAGAGAGAGAAAGAGGAAAACAAGAATAGAAATGGAAAAGGCCGCCCGCCCCATACACTTGGCCCGTCCCCCCCCCACATCAAAGGCCACATAACCAGATGCCCGCTACAAGCACACACATCCCTTGTGCTGCTTTCGCTCGCTTGTTCGTCTGCGTTTCGTCCGCAAACCCGCTGACAGGACAAAAAAAGCTTGGGTGATAAAAATGTATCCTCCCTCCGCAACGCTCAAAGACCCCTACGAACATTCAAGTTCTCATTCGCAACGGCTGCTTGCGTGATTGATTCTCTATCAACCGGCCTCCCTTGGGCGGTTGTTTCTTTCATCTCGATCGCTGATGATTTGGTTCCTCCAAACTCCAGATCCGCGGGGGTCGTGTCTTGGGGAATCAGTTGAACGATAATAGAAAAAAGTACTAAGAAATGGAATTCCCCATGATTGGTAGCATGGCATATCCCGTCGTGGCTTCAACGAGGAAAACCACCCCGTTTCACTACTGTGTATCGGCACATTTGGTGTCGAGGATGTTAATAATTTCGTAGAGCATGTTTTCAGGGCCACGCAATGATGGCGGCCTATTCGATATCCATAATGGCCACATCGTCTTCGTTCCTGTCTTTGGGAACCTCCTGAGATGACTTCTCGCCCAGGCTATTGACTGGTTCCGGGTTGTCCTGGGTGGTAGTCGCAGGTGTAGGTAAGTCGGCAGGGGGCTCCACGGACTCGTTCTTGATTGAGGATGAGTCGCCCTCGGCGCTCTCGGTGCTGTCGGTGTTGTTGCAATCGATTACGAGTTGCTCACCCTCTGTGTTGTGTGCACCAGCGTCCGGTTGGCCGGCCCCGAGCAAGCTTCTAATGCGGGCGGACATGGCGTCCATCTGGGCCAGCATGGCGCGGAGGCTCTGCTTGTCCGCGGCATTTACCTCACCGCTGGCGAAGTTCTCAGCACTACCGCGTGCCATGAGCGAGAGCATAGCTGGGTCGGCATTCGACTAGGAGCGTGTCAGTTGCAAGTGCTGCTAATCCACATGACGCTTCTCAACTTACCAGCAGGGCCTGCGTGAGGTCGTCGAGTTTCGTGGTTGGTTGGCTGGACGCCAGCTCAACCAAGTTGAGCACTGTCTGCTGCTCTGCGCGCGAACGAGCGTCCAGAGGCGCGCTGAATGACTGTGGCTGGGCCTTGGCCGAAGACGGCAATCCATTGATGTAGCCCGCGCCATCCTTACGAAGCCTGCAATGTGGTTAGCGTTGTCAAGGGCCTATGCTCGAACCATAGAGTAAACTGACTGAGATATGAAGTCGAGGACGACGCCCTTGGCAGGCAACTTGTAGACGCGTCCAAAAGTCTTCACGTCGTTCCAACCTGTCTCTTCTCCCTCAGACTCTTCTTCTTCTTCTTCAATCTCAATGACGCCATTGTTCTTCATGCCGCGGCTGAAAGCCGGGGTGATGGCAGGAACTCCTTTGATCTTCCGGAAGCGGTGGGCTGGTGCAAGCTCTTTGGGCAACTCGGCCAACAAATCGTCTACGTGCATCGGGCAACGCCATGTCCGCAATACGGGCGGGATTGCCAGTGGAGGGTCGAGGCAGTCCAGATGCCAGTAAAGGCCGCATTGACTGCAAGGCAGGATGGCGCGATTGTCGGCTGCTGGACGTTGGCAGTTATGACAGAGAACAGCGGAGCCATCGGCGTCCCGAACCTTGAAAAAGTCGGGGGCTTCCTCGTACCCTTTCTTCCTGTGGCAATTGTCAGCTGATGAGGCTCTCGACGATGGAGACGGGTTCCAAGATGGGACGCTCCTGGGGTCATCGGATGACAAGCACTGAGATTCATCACTTACTTGGGCTTCGCCGGCACCACAATATCCTCGTACTCGCCCTCAGGACCGACTTTGACACCTTCAAAGTACACTTGGACACGCTGTGGCAGCTTGAAGGCTTGCGGATTGGTCTTCTCCAGGCTGTTTAGCAAACCGCCAAAGGGACCCTTGTGTTCGGGTACCCTGGTGGGGTATCTGTTGCTGAAACAGACGTTGCAAAACCACTCCTCGGGGAGAGTATCGCCCAGGCCAAGATCGACGCACTCGAAATGGAACGATCTGGAGCAGTTCTCGCAGCAGACCAGATCCCCAACGCCACCGCACGCCGAGCAGTAGTCGTCGTTCTCGTCCTGATGGAGTATGTTAGCAACGTCCACTCGTGGAGGCGATTTGCGGGAAATGAGTAGGATTGTGGGTGCAGGCTGGCCGGCAAAACGGGAGATGACTGGCCGCCAAACTCAAGTGTCCCACGGGATGTGCGCCTTGGCCCCCGAAATCCACTCACTCCCTCTCACGCCGCCGAATGCTCCTGTACCCCCATCATGCCGCCATCCCCCAAGGGCCGACGGCACTGGCTGCACTTCTTGTGGAAGTGCCTGGCAAGACTGCAGCCTCGCGCTGAAATGATTGAGTGTGAAGTGTCTGCTTACCTGGTTCGTTGGGCCTCCATTAGCGATGGATGCACCGCCCTCGCCGCTAGCTCGGGGCACGCCAGCCGCAGTGCCTCCCTTCTTCTTCATAGGCCTGGAAAACCGCGTCAGTATTGACCAGCTTTGATGGTAAGAGCGAGCCGTGATGAGATTTCTAGTGAGGATGATAACGGCGATGAGAATGCTGCGGTGCGACGCTGCCCAGCTCGCCACCCACAGCTGTCGCACACATGCCGCCACGGATCGACCAAAAAGACAAGGAAATCATGATGCAAAAGAGTGCAAAGGGGGACTCACGAAGTTTTGATGCGCAGACCGGTTCGTTGCTTCTTCGTCGGACGGAGGTTCGTGGGCGTCGCAGCCCTGGAGCTCGCTGTAGGCGTGATGTCTTCGAGGAATGACGGTGCGGTCGGAGAACTGGTGTTGTCAATCTCGTCGTGTGTCCTCTTGGCCGATCTCGTGGTCCTCGTTCCCAGGCTCAGATGGAGACTCGGGTTGGGAGCGGGCGTCCGGGTCGACTTGCGCAGGTTCACCGCTGGCGAGGAGGCAGCCACGGAGCCGGCCCTGCTTCTCATGTCTGATCCGCGGATGTGGCTCTCGGGCTGGGGCGTCTGGCTGATGGTATTATCGCGTGCATTTCTTCTGCGTGCCGTGGTTGCATCGTCGCGGGGCAACACGCGGGGAGCCTTGTCCTTGTTGGCGTTCTTCTTGCCAGCCGGTTTGGATTGTGCTGCTGTCGTCGAAAGGTTGGGGAAGATGGGTGAAGAAAGTCGGCCAGGCATGTTGCTAGCCCCTGCAGCTTGAGATACGTTTGGGGAGAGGGTGGGTGAGTTTGGGTTGGATGCGTCAGACACGCTCGTCTTAGCAGCAAGGGATCTGCCGCGTCTCTTCATTGGCTGGAGGTCGATTGGCGGTGGTGCGCTGGTTGAGGTGGTCTCGGTGTCGGCCCCAGCAGCCGTGGCAGCCGTCGTGGCACTGTGACGGCGACTGTGGCTGTCCGCTTGTTGGAATCCCGCAGGGACAGGCGGAGAGCTGGGAGATGGCGAGTCGGGCGGCAGCGACGGGGACGCAGAGAGCTCCGACAACGACGAGTCGCTGCTTGCCGAATCCCTCCGGGCGCGCCTTCGTGACGGTGTCGTGGCCGCCATGGTCGTCTCGGCCGCCAGTAGAGTGGATTCATCGTCCATGTCCATATCGTCAACGGGCGATTCTGTTGCTTTCCTGTGTTGGCCGGGCTTTTTGGTCGGCGTGACTTCCTGATCGTCCGACTTGGCAAGGTCGAGCGAGAGAAGCTGTCCGTAGGGTGCCGGCTTTGGCTTGTGAGGGGTGAAGCGCGAGTTCGTGGAAGGGGGCACAAAATAGTAGCAGGCCTGGTTGTCCTTCTTGCCTTCTCTCTTCTTGTCCTCGATAAGGCGCGAAAACTCGTCCAAGGTGTCTTCGTCGGCTGTTTGGTGGTAGACGTCCTCCAACATGGACAGGAAGGCTGGGTTGGAAGAATTTTCGTCGTAGAGGGTCCGGAGTGCCCACGCAGTGGGATAGCGATAATGCCGGAGCGCCTCCTCAACCGCGACCTCCACGGCCTTTTCAACGACGTCTCTGTTCTCAGGCGTCGATTCCGAAGGCTGCACGGCGTCGCTCGAGGGCGCCATTTGATGGACCGAGGAAGATGCGCGGCGGCTTACCGAGGAGCGCGACACACTCTTGCGCGAGTGCGAGGCCGATGCACGACGACCTAGGCCCTTTCCAACGGCTGCTTTGGGCATGTAGTCCTCGTCCTCTTCGTCGTCGTCCAGACCTCGTGCAGGCAGAGACTTTCTGGTCTGTTTCTGAACCGCAGCAGGAGGTGAAGGAAGGGACGGTGGTGGCGTCTCTGAGCGCTTTGCTGCCGGCGCACTTGCCGCTGCCGCGGCCGAATTTGCTGAGCTCGACTTCAGGATGATCTTCCTGACGGGACCCGCGCCGTCCTGGCCCTGCTTCTTCGTCGCCGGTGCCTTTGGAAGGGCCCCGAGGGGCGCCATGTTCTCCGTGACGCCGTATCGCACCAACCCAGCCTCCTCGAAGCTCGGCTTGCTCTGCACCGTCGGCTCCAGCCATTTCTGCATGAACGTCCTCGAGGCCTCGCTCGACCCGTTCGTTTTCTTCACCGATTCCGTTCCTCCATTGGCGTGCTGGTGCGGGCTGGAAAATCGCGACCGCGTGGCTCTCGTGCTCGTGGGCATCATGGCAGCAGGGCTCTCGGGGGCCCCTGACCTCCTCGCCTTCGACCAGACAGGAAAACGCTCCGACTCGGACGCCTGCAATCGCGTTAGTTCGTGTCTTTATACTGGTGTATTGGTCATGGCTACTTCTCTGGTCTTTGAAGGCATTCAGCAAATTGTTTCGGGCGCGTTCCCTCCACTTTGCGACGCGAAGGGCTTGGGGGAGTAGGAGGGATTGGGGAGAAAAGGGTGTGAAGCTGCGGGATGGACCTCGAGGATTTTCGGAGGCAACGGACTGGGGGCTAAAGAGCTACGAAGCTACCTCTTCCTTCCGTCTTCCAGTGGAAGGTGCTGCTGGGCAGGACACCAATAAGGCGGGCGCACGGGGGCTTTCGCCGGCTACACGGCGAGTACGGGGGACAAGCAGGGGGGGCCAGGGCAAGTCACAGCGCTCTTGGGGTCCCTTTCGCCCAGAGCCACAGCACCACCCAAGCCCACTGTTGGTTGGCCGTGTGACTTTTTATATACTTTTGCTGCACGTTGGCGTCAGCCAAACCGTCTTTCGCCGCCTGCCTCATGAGCCAAGCTGGATGCTTCGAGGACGTCACTCGATCTTTGCCTACAGTACGCGGGAACATCCTCTCGGGGGCAGAAGGAGAAGAGTCTGTCGTGCGATGACTCGCTCCAGGTTTTCGAGATGAAGGGTCTTCGCCTCCGAAGGGGCTGGGTTCTGCGGCAACTCACCAGACAGTCGCCATCCATCCGGCGGGTCTCTGCCGTATCGACGACGACCGGGGGGGCCGGCGACGGGAGACAAGAGAACCTCTGGAATTGGGCAATCTTGTTCCACTCATCCTCGTGGCTCACTACAGTTCCCCCGGCCGACGGCTTCTCCTGGCGTGTTCAGTCTCATCGACAACATTGCCCCCCTGTTGGCTTTCACCCTCCATTGCTCTGTCTCGAGGCATCGTCGCTCTGCCAAGCAAAGCAGTCAAAATAACCAGAGTAAAAAAAAAAGGCAAGAATCCCTTCTTCCCGATTCCTTAGGGCCACTCGTCACTCAGGGGGTTGGTTCAGGGTCCACCAGTCAGTCATGCTCAAAGGTCTGGGATGCAAAGTGTATGCAGATGACTTGTCTTTGTTGGGCGGCAGGTTTCCATCCTATCCTCTGCCAAAAGAACCAGCCGGCCTATTGGGAGCTGCCCGCCTGGCCTCCTAGGGGGAACTGCCCAGGCTGCGGATGCGGCTGGCTGACTGAAGCTTCAGACGAGCGAGTCGCTCCTCGGCATTCCGATTAACAGTTGCGTAGCCAGCCAGCAGCCAGCCATCCAACTCTGGCGTGGGACAAGCAGAGCGAGCGTTCCTGTTTCCGGCCTCATCCTGGCCGGTGGCCCTATCGACTGCCCCAGGAGCAAAATCACATATTTGACTTTCACGACAAAACAATTGTGGGCGCAAAATCGGGCCGCCCCCATTGCTCCTCTCATTGACAATCATCGCCATTTCCCACTCTCGGCTTACTCCTCGTCGCTCTCCTCTTCCTCCTCACCGCCTGCGGCAGCAGCCTTCTTGGCGGGCTTCTTCTTCTTCTTGTTCTTGTTCTTGCTCTTTCCGGTATTTCTGGAAAGAGGCTGTTCCAAGATCTTGAGGACCTCCTCGTCCTCAATCTTCTTGTCCGACTTGACCTTGCTGAGATCCAGAGCAGGGGGCGCACCGAGCTTGGTGATGCCGTTCTTGGTGATGGCTGTCGGCGTATTAGCACTTTGACCATTGAAGCTGCGCAGCTGCAATTAAAGGGGGCCTTACCAATCGTTGAGAGGTAACGGGCGACGGGGGAGTTGTCCTTGTCACCAACAACCTCGTACGCGCGGAAGACGTTGCCACGAACACACTCGACGACGCCAGACTTGGCGTCGCGCTCATCCTCAAGCTGGCGCAAGCTGAAGGGGAAGGTACCGAACTTCTTCTGGACCTCGGAGAGGATCTTGCGTGAAGTCGGGCGCTTGAGGCCGTAGTTGGTGGTGGTGCGGCGGTGCAGAGTAGTTCTCTGGTCGAAGGTCTTGATCTTGCCAGCGCCCAAGCTCACGCCCATCTCGACACCCCAAACCTCGCCGATCTCAGGAACGCCGTCACCCTTGGTACCCTCGGCGGGGGCAAGGACAATCTTCTTCTTGCCCTCGATCTCATTGCGCTCGAACAGCCATGAGGTGGTGCTCTCAACCAGGTTGCAGTCGTAGGCCTTGACAACCTTCTCGAGCAGGCTGGTAATCTTCTGCTGGCTAGGAGCCTTGGCGGCGGCGGCCTTGGCCTTCTCCTCGTCGGTGCCGGAAGCGAGCAGACCGGGGGGGATCATCAAGCGGAGGAGCAGCTCGTTGGCGTAGTAGTTGGCAAGGAGCAAGTCGGCGGAGCGGTCAGTGATCTCTTCACCGGACTTGTCCTTGGGGGTTGCGACGACAGTGTCGCAGACAATGGAGCCAAAACCATCGATCTGAGCACCGAGCTGGATCTTGACGGGCTCGCCCTCCTTGATCTCAACGCTGGCCTCGGCCTCATCGGAGGTGAGGGGAGTGTAGGGGGTCACGAAGGAAGCCGGAGAGACGGTGGTAGGGTGGGAGAAACCTGCGCAGCGCGATGGGAGTCAGCACTGTTCACGACAAGGGAACGGCGGGCAGAGACAGACCCTTGTTGACCTTCTTTCCGCGGTAGACCTTGGCAAGCTCCTCCTCAATGAGCTTGTCGCCCTTCTCGCAGATGGTGACGATCTTCTCGCCTGGGACGACGAGCTCGGCGACAGCGGCCAGGACCTTCTCAGAGATCTGAGCGGCGGTCTTGTACTTGGTGAGCGTGTCGGGGTTGTTAAGCGTGTAGTCTGGGACATGGTCAGCTATTGTCTATTCCGTATCGAGTCCGTGGCGGAAATGCAGCTCGAGTCTCGCGGGTCTCCTGCGCAAGTAAAGGGACCTCGTCTGTTTTGCATGGCTTGCTTCGGGTGGTAGCGGGGCAGCAGCAGCGTGGGCTGTTTTGGAGTGTGTGACGCAAACGCAGCAGCAGCACGAGCAGGACGGCACGAGCAGGAGCAGCAGCAGCAGGCAGCAGGCGCCGCCTCGCGGGCGTAGCAAGAGAGCTACGACAAGGAAAGCAAAGTACTGACCGATTTCCTCCGACATCGTGGCGGTGTTTTCTGGGGGGATTGACTAAAAAATCAAAGGGATATCTCAACGATAGTGATGCACCGGTCCAGATCTCGCGGGACTGAACTTAGGAAAAGAGATGCAGGTGCAGTGCAAAGTTGGTTGTGGTTCGGCGCAAGTATTTTGACGACAAATACGTCGATTTTCAGGGCGGGGAAGGAGGGGCTCGTTGCTGTTTGTGGGTGCTCGGGCAGGTCAAGGTCAAGCAGGAGCAGCCGCAGGAGCGGGTGTGGTGCAGGTCCAGTCAGGCCTTCCAAGCTCCAGCGCGACGTACCTGCGGTGGGGAATATTTGTGCAAGGATCGCTTAAAACCCCCTTGGGCATGTGGTGTGTTCGCGTGCCGCGCCAGGGCCATGCGCCAGCTGTTGGAAGGAGCCTCCCTCTTTTGTTCCCTTTTTTATGCAGACGCACTCGCACCGGATATAGTGCAGTAGAGTTATGCGCCTCATGCCTGGCGGCGGGTCACCAAGGTAAATTTTGCCTGGAGCTGCAGTCTGCAATGGCCGTGAGGTCATACTATGTACCTGGGATGCTGGGCTCAAGGTCTACCTACGTACGGACAGGTGAGAAAAGTGAGAAAAGAGCAGGAACCCTTGTGGCTCGGCTGAATCTGAAGCTCGCCCAGAGACCACTGCGAGAGCAATTCAGCACAACACAGGGCAACCCGTCCATCCATCCATCCATCCATGCTGAGAGGCTCTCATGCTGTTGCCGGCCGGCGAAAGCTCGGGCCGTACCGTTTCGATAGCCACACCAGATGGCATCTGCCGGACCTCGACGACTGTATGGCCTCGTTTTTGAACACCAGCCGTTGGCAGCGTGTACATTCACCGCTACTACATCTATGGATGTCCGAGATACTCTCATTGGTGCCAACACAATGCCGGAGAGAGATATCGACCGTGTGACCGGACTAGAAGGTACCAGAATAAAGTGAAAATAAAATCCCTTGCGCTAGCCACACCCAGCGGACATTATCAACCGATCGCAAGAATTCGAAAATGGCTTCACTTAGACCAGGTATTTCTTGCTGGGACAGCCACACGCAATGATGGGCTCGGGTGTGGCGCTCCTGAGGCGGTGCGAGTCCAAGGACGAATGAGGCGCTCAGAACGCGCTCAGGTCGTGGCCAGGCACGCCAAATGCTTGGTGCGGCAGCGACCGAGAGTCGGGTGGAGGGAACGAGATGTACAGCCGCGCACCGCTTTGTATGGAAAAGGTACATTCGCTGCTTCACTTGGAAATTTTACCATAGACGCTGGCTTGAACTCCCCTGGAAGCCTAGCATTGGCCAGTTTGCGCTAACGCCGGCAGGTCCCCCTCCGGGCTCCGCCACCCAAATTCGCCGCGAGACAGCGCCCCAAGTACATCTGATGCGTTAGCTTGCTCGAGCCAGCCTTCCCCGGTCGAACACCAACACGGAGGACAGGAGAGGCTGCGACAGACGTAGCAGAATCCACCTCTCACTCTCGATCGAACGTTGAAGCCATCGCCAATTGGCAACCGCCACGACACGCGCAATACCAACATAGACCTGCTTGCGCGTTTCCGCTTCGAACTCACGGCAGTCGCATCGCCGCGGCGATTCGGGAGCCTGCACTTTTCCCCAACATGGCCGCGCAGCCATCCACGTCCACGCCCACCGCGGCCGGCGCGACAGCATCCTCTTCGGCCTCCACGTCCGCGTCCGCTGCCAACGACCACGATGGCACGCCCCAGTCGGCCGTCGCCAAGGCGCTTCCCGTACGGGACAGGGACTCGTTCAACAAGCTTCAGGTCGAGCGCTACGTCACGCGCGATTGGCACCACTCCGTCGCGATGAAGGATGCCCAGGAGCGCTTCGAGAAGGACATGCAGCAGATGAGGGATAAGATTGATGACTACAACATCGTCAAGACCCAGCGCATGTACTTCCCTCCGAGCAAACTATACGGCGAAGGATACCGTGGCTTCGGGAACGGCTACACCGACATCGATCCACGCATGAGGGCGCCCTTTCCGGCCCAGGTCATCTATCCGAGCCAGAAGCCGCGGCCGGGGAAACGCCAGTCGCATCCGCTTAGATGGAAGAAGAAGGAACTGAAGAAGCAGGCGGAGCAGCACGAAGAGCTTGTGCCGATACGGATAGACGTTGATTGGGAAAAGATCAAGCTACGCGACACCTTCACCTGGAACCTCCACGACAGGATAATCCCGGCCGAACTTTTCGCGCAGCACCTCGTTGAAGATTTGGGCGTCCCTCTGGATGCTCAACACAAACCCGTCCTCGACCAGGTCATCCTGCAGATGCGCGACCAGCTCAACGACTTCTACCCCCTGGTCTTCTCCGAAGAGGACGCGCTCGACCCCGAGCTGCCTTACTCTGCCTACAAGAATGACGAGATGAGGGTATTGATCAAGCTCAACGTCACCATCGGCGGCGTGACCTTGGTCGACCAGTTCGAATGGGATATCAACAACCCTCTAAACTCACCAGAGGAGTTCGCCGCCTCCATGACTCGCGATATGGCATTGTCGGGCGAGTTCACCACGGCGATCGCACACAGCATTCGAGAACAATGCCAATTATTCACACGAAGCTTGTACAGCGTCGGGCACCCCTTCGATGGCCGCCCGGTCGAAGATCCCGATCTGGTCGCCGCCTTTCTACCTTCTCCTCTACCGTCCGTCTTCAGACCCCAGCAGCAAGCCAAAGAGTACGCTCCATATCTGTACGAGCTTAGCGATGCCGATCTGGAACGAAACGAGGTCATCTTCTCCCGAGAACTTCGACGTCAAAAGCGCTCCATCAATCGGCGCGGCGGCCCTCAACTTCCAGATCTCAAAGAAAGACAGCGCACAATCAGAACGCTCCTCGTTTCATCCGTGCTCCCAGGGGCCGCCACAAATATCGAAGAGAGCACATTATACAAGCGCGTTGCCGGCGCGCCGACCACACGCAAGAGGCCAGGGGCACGCGACGGCGAGGTGTCCGATTCCGACGACAGCGAAGACTCTGGACCGGATTCGCCGGGTGTCTCCCAACTCGGTGGTGGCACGACCAGGACCAGGGGGCTTCGCGGCGCTGCAAGTGCTGCTCAGCAACGGATTACGAACCTCGGCCGCTCAGAAACCCCTGAGGCGAGTATCATCCACCACCACGAGACTCGCAGAAATGTGGGCCGCTCGCTGCGTGATACTCGCGACGAGACTGAGGAGCCTACTCAGCTGGTTGTCACGCTGAAAGTCAGCAAGGACAAGCTAAGGAGACTGCTTCAGAACCCAAGATCAAGGGTCACGCCGAGCGGATCACAGACTCCCTCAACACCCGCACACACTCGCATACCCAACGCGGCTGCGGCGGCGGTGGCGGCGGCGAGTTCGATGCCTCCGCCGTCTACGCCTGCTTCTAACAGCCAAACACTTCCCGCCACGCTTGGCACGCCTCTTCCTCAGGGCCAGATTGGTCGACAGCCTGCACCGCCGCCTGTCGCTGGCCAACCGCCACCACCTCCGGTAAGTTACTCTCTGCTTCAGTGTCACGACAAACAGATATCCGGCGTCATTAGAAACAGAGGCTGACCTTGAATAGCCTCCGCCACCTGAATGGCTCAAGAACTGCTTGCAGCAACTCAAGAATACGTATACTTTTGACAACTTCGAGGGTATGATGAAGTACTCGGCCATCAACCCGGACACGGAGATGCCCATCTCGGTACCGGCAGGATCACAGCCACCGGAAAAAGCCAAATGGATGTTCCTTCCGCGTATTCGCTGTCTTGACTGCCCCGGCAAGCTGTATACCCCTGGCCCTGAGATGACGGCCGGTAACTTCGAAGTCCACCTGCGGAACAAGCAGCATCGTCAGAAGGTGGACGCCAGAGAGGGCAAGGATACGTCGCCGGCAGCTATTGGAACATCATAGGGTGATTGTATAAAAGTATTGGCTCCAGACTGAGTGCCTGGGCTGAGTGAGCCAGAGCAAAACGAAGTCACTTTGGCAGTTCGACTTCGAATGGGCAACCTGCTGCCGCCGCTCATCAGTGGCCGATGGAGGAAAGAGTTGAACGACAACGCATGAGGATCAGTGCCTGATGTCCTCGGGACAGCATTCGCAAACCGTCGGCCAGTATATGCCAGACCACCACTTCGTTCAGCTCATCCAACTTTATCGGCACCTTCGCAAGCAACGCCCAGGCACTCGGGGAGGTACCTTTCGAACAGTTGACAGCGCCCGGCGCTTGTACAACAGACCCTGTCTTCATTTCCCATCTCATGTGTTGCTTGTAGAACAAAAGACGCTATCACATAGGCATCATGGTCATGGTCAGGAGCTGCCTGTGAGGAGGGAGAACAGAAAAGAGAAGTGAGAGGCAGGTACTAGAACGATTTCTTGGTTGAAGGGGTTTTTTGTCAAAAACAGGTTTTGGGAGTTCAGATCCTGCTGGTCTAGCAGGATAGGAATTGGCCGGAGTTTTTTCATCGATCGGGTGTGCCTGTGTGTGTTTATAAGGAGCGACTGAAAGAGAGAGTGTTGGAGAGATGGGGGGGTTGGCGGCGGCGGCGGCGGCGGCCTACTTTACCTTGGAACTGTACACCCCACTATGTATGGCGAGCGCGGCTTCTGAGGGGGGCCTGTTGGTAGTAAGAATAATACCACGAAGAAGCTCAGGATGTCGACGTTTCCTGTATAGGTCTTGCATGTGTGACATCAACAGGAGGGAGGTAGGTGTCTCCAAGTCTCCGACGTCAGAGGTGCCCCTGAGTCCTCGATGACGCTACACTCCGTTGCAGGATGGCCAAGGTCGTCCTCTTTGCTCGTTGCGGGGGCATTCGTCACAACGCAGATATTTCGCTTGCTGCAGAGCGTGTTTACAATGAAGGGCAACAGGAACTCATTGGCACTGACTGAGATTACTATGTCTGCTTGACCATACTGGCGCCATCCCACCGGCTTCGATCCTATTATTGGTGAGAATGCAACTGAACCAAGCCCCGAAACAGACCTTCAAAAGTCACAAACACTAAGAAGAAGGACTCTTCCGTCGAACCCTCCAGGCGAGGGCTGTCTTCCTCTGAAGAGTTCTTCTATTAGGAGTCGACGGCCTCTCCGCGATTTCCAGGAACGTACATCAAGCAGGGACTCAAAGCGACAAGTTTATGACATCCAAACAGCGGCGTCTTGCTCGTGGATCTCGGCGAAGGCCTCGAGAATGTTGTCCTCAATCTCGTCGATGTCCTTGGAGTCGAGGACAATGCGCTCGACGTAATCCGCGACGAGCATGTCGGGATCGTCCTCGTCGGGGACGACCAGGCCACGCGGCTCCACCTTGTTCCTCTCCCTCTGCTTGGCCTCCTCCTCTTTGACCTTCCTGATCTTGACGCTGATGTCCCGGAGGCACCTGCGCTTGTTCAGACCGCGCTGCTCAGGTGTGAGCTCGGGGCGCTGCACGGTGGCCTTCAGGCAGAAGTAGAGCTCAGTGAGGATGGCGAGCCTTGAATCCGCGGCGGCCAGGGCCTCGCGGCTCGGAGGCCCCCTCTTGACCAGGGGCTTGGTCTCGTTCTCCATGGGCTTGGGGCAGCCCTTTTCCGCAGCGAATGCGTCCACGTCCTGTGCGAACATCATGGCGCACTGGATGAAGGTCTTGGGTCTGATGATGCCTTCGGTGTCGTTGGGCCTCATCCTCTCGGGCAGGTTCGCGCCGCGGGTCCTGAAGCACTCCACGAAGCGGTCCTTGGCCGCCAACTTCCTTTCCTTGGGCACTGCCAGGAAGCGCATGATGCTACGGCCGAGGGGGTTGTCGCAGGGGTCGATGTCCTTGGGGAGCTTGGTGGCGGGGATAGTCGAGTTGCCGGACGAGACTTTGGGGCTGCGGGGGCCGGCGATGACGAAGCCGGCGAGGGCCACGACGAGGAGGTTATTGACAGCAACCATTTCGTTGGTTGTATGGGCTCAGTTTGGAAAACAAGATTTGCAGTCGTAGGTGATGTTCTTTCCAAAGATATGGCAGATGCGACTACTGATGACGAATACAAGGGAAGGACGAGCAAGGCATGGGCATGGGCATCACTGCACGCTCATATATAGGTTTTTCCTTCCGGTCTACCGAGGAGAAATGGCTTATTGGAGATTGGTGATTTCCCCTGGCCGATGCCGTGGCTCGCGTTGTCTACGGCTCGTGATGCACTGGGTAGAGAGGGCTTGACCAGGAGCTGCTCGAAGTCAAACCATCACACGTCCCAAAGTTCTCCTGTGAGCCGGATAGATAACGAGCCTTGTTCGGGATACAAACCAGCCATGTGGTTGCTGATAGCTGCAGACGCCCGAATCTGATGAGATATCCAAAGCGGCATACATCGCCTTTGTATCTATGACCGCCTCGATGTGGGAGTCGAACCTCATAATCACTAGAGCTTGGAATCCATGAGCCGCGACGAGAACGACGTCAGCCAAAGAAAGAAACAGCTATAAGCCCATCCCATGTGACTATATGTTGTCGGCATGAGCCGCAAGGGTGTTGGCGGCCACGAACTCGCGTCACCAGAAACAAGGCAAAACAGGGCAATTGGAACTGGACAATTCTCCAGACCCGCCATCCTCCCACCTCTGAGGCTGGAGAAGGCCAAGCGTTCATCCGGATGTGTGGCACCTGACTTGTCGTGATCTTACGTGCTCCCCCCGCAGATCCAGCCGCGTGTGTAAGCTCGCAGGCGCCTTGGTTCCTTCCGAATGTAACCCTCGCGATGTGCGCGACGTGTCCCACGACACCACCAAGTTCATTGCCTCCGAACACCAGACCTGGCCACTGGGCTGTATCAGGACTGGCATTTGAACAAGCTTTGCTTGGCAGTTGGTGGCTTTTGCATTTGATTTTTCGCATTGCTCGAGTCGCTTTCCGTGTCACTCCATCTTTGTTGTATCATTCTGAAGATCTTGGTCGTGTCTGGCCGGCTCGTCAATCCTCCGGACCGAGTTCACGCAAAAGCTTCCAGAGATTTACCGCGAAGGTTGTAATGACGCTCAACTAAGGTTTCGCCTCTTACCAGCATGCCCTTCCCCAAAGAAATGCACTCCTTTTTTTATTCTGCTTTCTTCTCTTCCTCCGATTTTCTGGCGGGGGTGGCAGGCTTTCAACCTCATACAGGCTAAATCTCATGTTCGCCCAGCGTCCCCAAGTCAACGTTTACGGGGGGTACTAAGGGTCGGAGGGTGGTGTCCGACGAAATGCGACATGAATAAAAAGGTCTCCCGTTCCCCCTGCCAATCCTTGGCTACTCGGTCCGTCCGATATCAGTTTATATTGCTCGTGACCTATAGTGCTTGAAGACCTTCCCCGGTCGTTCGCCATTGTTCGCAATATACTATATTCAATGTCGTGATCCCCCCGTCCCGAGTTTCCGTCATGAGATCTCTCTATGGCACATTATATAAATATGGTGAGCCCGTCTCTCAACTGCGCAACATCCACTTGCTCTTCATCCGGGTTTCGAAAAACGCTCATTCCATCTAATCCATCAACCCAAATCGCCAAGATGAAGGCCGCCGCCCTCCTGTCCCTCCTTCCTCTCACGTCCGCCAAAGTCCTCTGGGACGGCCGCTTCAACGACCTCTCCTCCTCATCGGACCTCAACAAGTGGTCCTGGGCCAACCAGGTCGGGCCCTACCAGTACTACATCCACGGCTCCGGCGACGTGACAAAGTACGTCAACCTGTCGCCCTCGTACAAGAACCCCAACGACACGGCCTCGAAGCAGGGTGTCAAAATCACGCTCGACAGCACGGCCTACTGGAACGGCCAGAACATGCGCCGGACTGAGCTCATCCCGCAGACCAAGGCCGCCATCGCGTCCGGCAAAGTGTGGTACCACTTCAGCATCTCGCGCAAGGACGTCAACGCGCCGAGCGTCTTCCGCGAGCACCAGATCGCCTTCTTCGAGAGCCACTTTACTGAGCTCAAGAGCGGGTGGATCAGCGGCGAGCAGGCTACCAGCAACACCAATTTGCAGTTCATGGTGCAGGGCAAGAGTCTGTGGAAGACGGAGTGGAATTCGGATGTGTGGCACAACGTCGCCTATGAGATTGTGAGTCTGGTTTTTCTCGTGTTGCTTTCCGACGTTCCCTCTTGTACGCCCTCGCCAGCGATGGTTGGGCGAGAGTAAGTAGGGAATGTAGCTGAGCGAGGCAAAGACTAACAACCGCGTGACATAGAACTTCTCCAGCGGAAGTGTTGGCTTCTGGCACTCCGAGGGCGGCGCACCCCTGCAACAGGTCGTAGCCCCAGTCTCTGCTTCGACTTCGTCCAATGGCCAGGACTGGCACCTGGGCGTTCTCGAGCTGCCTCGCAATGGCTATGCCGACACCGACGAGGACTTTTACTTCTCCGGTGTCTACGTCGAGGATGGCGCCATCACCACCTCCGTCACTGGGCCCGGTAGGTTCAAATGACTTTGATTAAGATGCCAATAACTAATCTTCGCCAACGTAGCCGCATGAGAAAGCCCCGGATGATGCAAGTATTAAGCCCCCTTTGGATGGCAAGGGCTTGATGAACATACTTCACAAAGGGAAGCAACACGGTACATACTTCACCCCACCCTTGCGTACATATCATTATTGCAATGTAAACAAATGAAACTGGAAGGCCATCGTCTCTTATTTTCTATACAAGTGTTCATCTGGGCCCGGATCTCAGTCATGTCCCCCGCCACGTCGTTCTTAGAAACTCGCTATTTGAGCCTTGCCAACCTAAATGCCCTGTATTCAAGTGGCTTATGCCCCATGACCCGCCGTTTATGTCGCAATCATTTGATTACGAGCCTTCAGAAGATAGTGTTTGCAGTACTGCGTGTGCATTTCTTCTTCGTCGCCATTGTAGTTTGAACCACGTTGTTGGTTGTGTAATCCGTGACAGGAACTTGGCAAACACCGAGAGAGGTGTGCGTCATACCAGGGATTGGCCCAAGAGACGGGTCCCAGCCAGTGACTCCGGCCCAGTACATGCAGTACTGTGTGTTGCTATTGCAGTACTTGTACTTGCAGTCGATGGAAGCAGGGGCGGGGGTGGGGGCAGAGTCTATAGGGGCAGGCGTGATGAACTCGTTGTTCAGGGTCTTGAGGCCTCCGTGTTCCCCAGATACGGTGGGCGTGGTGCATTTGCCTAGCGAAGTGGTGCTATCACCGGGGATAGGAACCTTGACGGGATCCCGGCCGACAACACCAGCCCAGGGGGCGCACATGAAGGTGCTGTCCTGGCACCCCTCGCGGTCACACTTGACAGTGGGGGGACGGCTCACAGCAGCGGTAGTTATGGGACGGTGGGTTCCGGCGTTGATCACAACTGTCTCGCACATGACGGTGTTGACGGTCCATAGAGGGCTCATCTCAGGAACGGATGTGGTGGTGGCTGCAGTGTTGGCCATCTTGATTATGGTAGTCGCGATGGCTGATGGAAACGCAGCGTGGCGCTCGAAGCTTCCATCCTGGAAAACAGTGACAGCAACTACAGCGCCTAAAGTTACATATACCAGGGTGAAGATGACGAGGGCGAATGTAGAGCTTCGCATTGTCAATGATGGGACGGTAGATTTGAACTTGGTGAGGACTGCTTAGTGCCGACTGTCGTAAGGACCGCCGGTTTTGGAAGAAAAATTTAGAGGAAGAAGCTCCCTCTGGGAAAACCCGAGGCTGTAAATAAAGACTTTGAGATAGAGAAAAAGCGTATTGTCAAAAGACACAACGACGCAAAAGACAGGCTGCCGAAGATCTCGCCTATCGAACCAGATGGAAATTATGTAGTGAAAAAAGGGAAAAAAATTCTGTTTGAGACGGCTCGAAAGAATAAGACTGATGGGAAAGAGGGTCTGGACTCCGTTGAAAGTACCCAGTGAGGGTATTTCAACGTAGAAGGAAGGTATGATAAGGATGTTCTCTTGAAACGAAAACATGACGATCCATCGACGTCTGGTCGATTTATATTCGCATCCTTGACCGCCTTGCTTTTTCTTACCAGGATAGAAAAATGTGAAAGAGTGAAGCTCACAGAGAATGTGGTTGGTTCAAGTGATCAGCTTCACCTTCGTAGTCTGATTCGTTGCACAAGACGGGTGAATGTGTCAAGGCACAGTCCGACTACAAGCCGTGTCAAACCAACAATTCAAGACAAGAGGAGTAACAAAACCGGGTTTCTATTTAAATGCTTCTACGGAAATTCAGGGCGGAGGACGAGACATTCCAGAGCTGTTCCACTGCATACTGATACGGGCCGAGCCTCCTGACAACTTGGTTAGCATCACCTAATCGAGGGACAGAGGAGATACCTCCCGCATTTACAGGATGCCAGTTGCCGTTGATCAAGTATGACATTGCCGTTGCATCGTGCGTCCCGATAACATACTGGTGATTGAAACAGCCAAGCGTCAGAACTCGTGATGCCTGTTTGCTTTTCTAGTCCCATGGAACATAAACACAAGCAGAACTTAGCGGGCCTGTACCCGAGAGCTGCCCAAGTGTAGCGTATCAAGTTCTTTTACTATGAGCAGCCATGAGCCGATACTTATTATGCATGTAGCTGGTTACGCAAAAGCCATGTTCCCGTTCAATGACCTAGGAAGACGCCAGCTGCGCAGCCGCTTTAAAATACAGCGCGAAGCTGATACCAATGCTGGCCATCCACGCAAGACTTCGCAATGGGCCAAAGCTGCGGTTCTCCTGCAGGCGCACATAGATGATGTTGTACAGAGCCCGGCAGCCGATGTAGCCCAGGCTCAGGACGTTGACAACGTGGGCATCAACGCCAGCCACGTTGGCGGCCACGACAGCGGCAGAGTAGAAACCCAGCGTCTCGAAGGCGTTGTCGGACGCGGCCTTGGCGCGGAGAATACGGGCCTTTGCCTGGTTCGCGAGCGTGTGAGAAAAGAGAATGGGCTAGGGACCATGTGGGGATTGGGGGAGTGCCTACAATCTTATCCAGCTTGTCGTCAGTGGAGATGTTGTTCTGGAGCTTCCGTGGGTTGCAGAGGTCGTAGTTCGTTCCTGATAAGGCGAGGGCGTAAACGTTGGGCAACATTGCCATTACCAAGGCTGCCGGAACCTACGCGCCGATTAGCTTGAGATTCATCACTGAGGAATAAGTGTCACTCACAGTGTAGAGGGAAAGGCCCTTCTGGGCAAGATCAAGACCGAAGAAAGACATCTTGGTGAGCGTCATTGAGGTGCTGGGTGATGTTGGGTCAAGATGGATGGCACAAGCTTTATTGTGTTGCGAGAGCGAGCTTGGGTACAAACTATGACGGGAAGGTCTATAGCTCTGAACATCATCGGAAGCACGGCCTTCAACATGACGGGACGGAATACTCGGCGACCTTATTCAGCGGGGAGACGCTGCGCCGAGGTAAGTTCGTCACATAGGTTCGGCGTGCGAAGCTACTACTACGGTGGGTTTAGCAAGGGGGCCGGCCTTCTATTCTGCCAGAGGTGCTCTGCGAGAGAACTATACCCCTGCGACAACGGACGGATGCGGGAACGCTACCCAAGGTTGCTTCGAGCCAGGAGACTAACAGTTCTGCTGGTGATGACACTTATACAAGACGACATGATGGAAATGTCAAGCAAGTGCAACATTCGATTGGCCAGCTAGTTCTCGACCCCTGTCAAAATATTGGGGATGGGTAGGATCGTGATGTCACATCCGAGTCGGCATTTATACACACCGACCAATCCGATTTTTGTCCTTACATAACTCGCAATGTTTAACGTTGTGTACAGAGTAAGAAAATTGGCCCTGCTATTGGGGGCGGAATGGCATCACACAAACTGGAACCATTCCGATGCGTTATCTTTTCTCCGGGCCTTCTTTCGGTGCACACACACATTACCTTCAGCCTCCAAATCGCAACGTTGGAAAATCTTTGTCGCTGAGGTCGCCGACATCTCCTCTACCATCGGGGCTTATGGGCAGATCATCTCGATCTCCTGTTGGGCCGTTTTGTTTTGGAGTCAAGGTTCTCATCTGAGGGGAATGCGACATCTTGGCAAACGCACACGCATCCTTGCCCATGGATCAGCAGCTCGCTCGCTTCTCACTCTCATGTCTTTGTGAGTTCTTGACATGGGACTTGAACACCGAACACCTCGTCATCACAACGTAAAGCAATATTATTGAAGATTTCTTAACCACGACGACCAAGTCTCGACAGTATTTCAACTGCCCACACCTCAAACGACATTTCCTTGCAGTAAGCCAGCTGCTTCGTAACGGCCATCACCAGGCCTCTCATCCGAGAGCTTGTTATCGGCAGGAGCCTGAGTTCCGGCCAATGAACGCTCTGAGCGCTCATCGACCAAGGCATGACTACGGGCGGTTTCCCACGCTGCTTTCAGTACTGGGCATTCACCCTTTTCTCCCCAGTCCTGCCAGGGTTCGACATGGCTCAACAATGAGGGACGAAGGCCACAATAAAACTATATTCAAATGGACTTGTTATACTTGTTTTTGCAGGTAGCAATCCGACGTTGTACGTTCCCCGAAGGGTCGACTGAAAACTTTTCCCCCACAAACTCACTGACTGATTTCCGCCTGGTGGCTATTCTGAGGTATGCGACTGACTCGGAACTCACGAACCTCCTTTTTTGGAGAACCTGCTCCGCCGGAGCCATGAGACTGAGCAAACCTGGGGGGGGGGGGGGGGGGGGGGGGGGGGGCGAGCTCTCACAAAGCGCCCAATCCCCCGACTCATGGCCGCGCCCCCCCCCAGGGTTGCTCAGTCTCATCCTGGTTCGGGCTTCAAGACGCCGGTGGCAGCAGGTTTGTCACTCTCACCATCAGAGTGCGACGAATCAAGTGTTTCGATTCCGACAAACCTCTTCTCATCAGGGTACCGAAGGCGCCAGCGTTCATTTACGATTCTCGAGTGAGACTAAATGTATCGTGGCCATTCCGATTCTGCGTGGCTTTCAACGCAGTTGTATGCAACACCAACACCCGTATGCATTCAAAGAGCGTCGAGCGACGACATCGATACCCATGCGGGAAGAGCGCTTCCTCAGGCTGAAGATGAAGGGTATGAGGCCGATGCTTATCTTCGAATACAACTCCGTTGCTGCCTGTTATGTGCAGCTACTGAGAGAAGCGCCTAGACAAATATGGCTCTCAATGGTGGCCTGACGGCTGCAGTACGGGCTCCTGCAACAAAATGCTCGGAATGGGCAACAGGAGCATGAAACAGTGAGACGGATGCAAGCCCAACATAAGAGAAGCAAGCCAAGAGGGAGATCAAGTGAGATCCAGGTTCAAACAAACACAGGCATCCTGGGGCTGTAAATGCGTTCAAGCAAACAGCAAACGGAAAATGCATGCACCTGTGGAATGCGACCAGAGCAGGGATGTTGATGAGACTGGATGCCAGACCACACAACTTGGAGAAATTGGATTGGCCTAGACGAAAGCAGCATGGCGGCGTAGCATGTGCGCCGACTGACTGATTCATCAAGCGGAAGGACTCGCCAGACAGCAAATTCAGCAAGACATGCATCTTGTTTTATGTCAGGTCGCCTTACTAGGAACCTCCAGGGTACAAGTGTGGTAAGACTTGCATGGGATGAGGACCTGGGGGATTTCATGAGTGAGAGAGAAGCGCTCCCGCTTTTTGAGAAGGACGGGCGCGGTGCACTTTGGCGCTGGAGAAGCACTGAACACCCCCAACAGACAGATCCTGATCCAAAAACTGCAAGGAAGCGTGCGCCGCAAAAAGTTGGAGGGTCCGGCCCAGGCGTCCCCATTGGAGAGACTATCTGGCAAGAGAGATTACGCGCACTGTACCTTCTCCTTTTCGCCCCCCCGGCCCTCCATCTTTGCGTCACCCATTTTTCTACTTCGACCTGTTAAGGGCGGGCCATCACTGGTACAGTGCTCAGCTTATCCGATAACAAATTCTTTTCTATCAACCCCCCAATCTAGCAACTACCCATTCGGCCTGTGACTTCCAGAATCACCTACTCGTCCAGCGGCGCCCGTAGACCGACAAATTTCTGGTCGACCATCCACGACGGAATTCAATCGCGATCAATTGCCACGACTCAACACCACCCCTTCCATCACCTTTGATCGCTGATTTCATCTCTGCGACGCACGGAAAATATCCTTGACATTCCGTTTTTGCCCAAAACGGATGTCGCGGCAGCTCATGACATGACTGAGGTCGGGCCTGCCGACCGCTCCAGGCTTTTGCGATCAAAACGCGATGAATTCTCGTAAGTGATCGCACCATTCGATAGAGCTCGCTCTTGCGAGCCCAGCGGTACCGGATTCGTGGTGTTGATATTTTTTAGTTCAATTGTAACGTCGAGGAAGCGGAAGCTCCGTCAGCTCTTCGCTGTCGCGACCGAGAGCGATGCACTCCCGACAAACGATTTCGCAAACCCTGACGCGCCGCCCACCTCAGCAGCCGAGCTGCAATTCTTGCAGACCTGTGACATCTCACAGTACGTTTTGTCTATCTTATCGCACCTTTTTTGATTTGATTTGGTCGCGTCTGGGTTGTTTTGCTGCTGGTTCGCCGCTTACACGACTTACAGAGGACGGAAGCTCAATGAAGCAAATGTTCCTGCCCGACCTCAACTGCGCTACGATGTCTTAAGGAACTCCCTCGATAACTCTGGCCTCTTCGCACCGGAGCCTGCGCCCACGCCTGTGCCCGCGCCTCCCGCCAAGCAAGATGCCTCCACCGAATCGCAAACGAACAGCCCTCCCGCGCCGTCTCAACCACAGCCTGTAGCTGCAATCAGCGACACGAATGGCATCACACCGTCACCTCGAACACCAGCGGGCTTTACTCTTCCTTCATCGCTTCCGCCGAAGCCTCCGACACCTGAGTCTGCTGCAGCGACACCAGCAACTTCGATCCGATCCGATGTTGACAAGCCGTCTGCTGTACCAATCCCAGTACCCTCGCCGTCACCAGCAGCGATTCCCACGAAGGATCCTCTCCACGCATCACGACAAAAGGCTAGCGAGGCTGTAGATACTGATGTTGCTGAGAAACCCGCTTCCTCTATCGCGCGCAATGAGTCTAGCGGCATCTCCAAGCAGGCAGAGTCTAAGCCAGCCGATGCGCCGCAGGTGGCTCCTCAAACCGCCTCTCAACCACCAGTCACCCAACTGCCTCCTCGGCCAGATGTTAAGAGATCCGAGGATACAAACTCTCTCACTGTAAAGCTGCCGTCCGATGTCACGAAGGTAGCAGATGGGTTCTCTTCACCGGGCTCGACAACGCAAACAGCCGCAACCCCTGCTATTCATGATGTGTCCACAGATACCAGCCCGGATAATGAAGGTCCTCAATATGTGGAACGAGCGGAGGTTCGAAGTGAGGCCGATGCAGTTGACAGGGTCGAGGAGGCAAAGGAATCTGATATCGGGCGTTCTTCAGATGCCGATCCGTTCAACGGTAAGATTCCGGACGGGCCTGAGGCCCAGCTTCTGCAAGAATCCATGGCGATGGACTCTAAGCCAACACCACCGCCAGTTGAAACCGCCGCGAAGCAGCCGTCGCCACCTACCGTCCCTGTTGTGCCCGTTGCACTTTCGAAGGGCGAACCCGAGTCCAAGACGCCCTCGACTGAAAGCATTGTGCAAGATGCTCCACTCACCACTGTTGAGCCAACGCCTCCCGCAGCCAAAGAAATTCCGGACAGCCAGGAATCTCAAACCGCAGATAGAATGGATGTGGACCCACCCAACAATACCCAGCCAGACGAGAAACCTTCTGTCCAGGTACAAGATACCAGTGTTGAGCCCAGCACAGCCAAGACTCAAACCCCTCCTCAAGCACCAGCGGAGACGCCACAGGATCCAGAGCGAGCAGTTACTCGAACCGCATCAGGCGCTATACGACAAAAATCAGTGGCCGAAATCTTAGGAGAATCGAACTCTGCAGACTCTACTCAGACTACTGCGGCAGCCAATGTACCACCGAGCCAGCTTACGCCAATGACGTCCACTCCCCAATCCCCGACTAGACCAAAAATCTTTGCAAACAAGAAGAAGGAGAAGGAGAAAGCCAAGAACAAACCTTCTGCGGTAGTCTTTGGCAAGCAAACCAAGCGATCCATCGACAAGTCTCTGGTGCCCAGTCAACAGAAACAAAGCTTTCTCCCTACAGATGACTACTTTACGCCACTCTTTGTTCAGGGCTTTACTCAGACATCAAAGTGGATGAAGCCGATAGAGGTTATTCTCAACCAATCCCACAAGACGGTCTCCACCCCAGATGCCTATGTGGCCATTCAAGACAACCAAGCTTGTCGAGTCCTTCGCCGCGTTTATCACCTGCAGCAGCACGACAAATGGTCGTTGCGACAGCCCAAGAGATGCCCGGAGCCTGTACGCCCCGAGTCCCACTGGGATGTCTTGCTCCAAGAGATGAAGTGGATGAGGACGGACTTCAGGGAAGAGAAGAAGTGGAAGCTCGCAGTCGGCCGCAATCTTGCACACGCCTGCGCGGAATGGGTCGCTTCAACAGATGTAGAACGGAAGGAGCTCCAGGTCTCCGCTTACATCCCGCCAAAGCTCCAGTCGGTTGACCCCGAGGTCGACACGTCAATGGCTGATGCCACTTTGGATGTTGTTGATGCCCAGGCAACGCCTGAGTTGGTACCCTCTGGAGACCAGGACTCCCCCGAGCATGTCGACGAGCTGCATGAGGAGGTTCTCGAGACAGTCGCACCCTCTGCCATATTTGCTCTCGAGGAAGACGACGTTGTATTTGAGCTTCGAAGCTCTCCGACCGCCGACCAACTGCTGCAAGAGCTCCCGATGTACGGAGCACCACTTAAGGTCCCGACATTTGACTTCACTGGCCCTGAGTTCGACCCTGATGCGCACTGGCGTCGCCCTGCTCTTCCGCTCAGCAAATACGTTGAAGGCGAGATGAAGCTCTCATCTGACGGGCCCCCAAGAAAGCGAAGTCGATATCAGTACGAGGAGGAGGAAGACGACGATGATGAGAAAGTAGTGTTTGGGTCTCAACCTACGAAGAAGATGAAGTTACCGCCGCAGAACATCGACGTGGCTTTGTTCAATCCAGAGATGAAGTCAATCAGAGACCGTCTCCATGCAGGCCATCAGTTCCGACCCCCGGCAGAGTATCAGATGCCGATGCAGAGCTTCTACGAGTGCCGCAGTCCGTCACAATGGACCTTACCCGAGGACGACGAGTTGCGTAGTCTGGTTCGCGAATACTCATACAATTGGTCACTCATCTCCAGCCTTCTCACTCCAAGGTCTGTTTTCACGTCTGGAGCAGAGCGGAGGACACCGTGGGAATGCTTTGAACGTTGGATCAACCTCGAAGGCCTCCCTACAGACATGCAGAAGACACAGTACTTCAAGGCATATCAGAATAGGATTGATGCCGCCAACCGCGTCATCATGCAACAGAACCAGATCGCTCAGCAACAAGCCGCTGGCTCAACAACGCCAGCGACGCCGGTCGCTAGGCGCAGACCGTCGACGCCTCTAAGGGTTGAGCGACGACGCAACCAGAAGCACTTGACGCTGATCGATGCCATGAGGAAGCTGGCAAAGAAGCGGGAGACTGCGGCTCAGAAGCAGCAACATGCTACGCAGATGGCTGCTATGCGCAAGGCCAACGAGACTGCGCAGCCTAGAGGTCCTACCAAGACACCTAGAGACTATAGCTTGATGAGGTGGGAGCGTGATCAGCAACTCGCTGAGAAGGTGGCCCAGTTCCACCAGCGCCAAGAGACTCAAAGAAGGATTGCCATGCAAGCGCGGCAAGGCCAAGTCGCTGCCCAAATTGCAACCACTCCTGGCGCCGGCCAGGTGCAGCCAAACGCCGCTGCGCAGGTCAACGGCAATATCCCCCGTCCAAACATGCCTAACCAGCTCGCTGTCCCGGGCCAGGCCGGCCGAGGCCGTATGCCGATGCAAGCACCGACTGCCAATATGGGTGGTGTTTCCGCCCAAATGGGCGGGCTTGTACCTCCAGCCATGCAAATGAATGGGGTTCCTCAAGCGCAGATGCAAGCGGCGATGCAGGCTCAGCATAGGATGCCCATGCCCAACCCACAACCTGATGTCAATCTCATGCTCCAGGCTCGCCGCATCTCGGAGCAGCAACGGCAAGCTGTCCAGTTGCAGCAGGCTCAGCAGCAGGCTCAGCAACAGGTCCACCAACAGCAGCCACAACAGCAGCATCAGCAACCACAGCAGCAGCAGCCTCAGCAAATGCACCAGGGAACACCAACCTCTCATGCGTCTCAATCTCACTCTCCGCCTAACATGCGACCTGCTTCGGTCAGTGGTGTGAATGGTGCTAATGGTGTCAACGGTGTCAACGGCGTGAATGGTGTCAACCAACAAAACATTTACGCAAACGCCCAAGCCATGATGGCATCAATCAACAGTGCCAACAGCGCCGGAGTGTCGACACCTCCAGCTGGTGGCCTTCACATGCCGAACGGTACTTCAGGGTCTCCTCGGCCCCTGACCCAGGTGCCTGCAAGCATTCAAGTCCAACTGAACAACCTAGAGGCTCAGTACAGGGCAAAGAACCCAAACCTGACTCCTGAGCAGGTCCGCCAAGCTGCTACAGAATACCTCACGCGCTTGATGATTGCACAGAGAACGACCATGTCGCAAAATGCAATGAATGCCGCTGCCGGCGGTGGAGGTGCCACGTCTCCTGGTATTGCCAATGGCCTTGCAGCCACTACCAGCCCGCATCAGTATGCCGCTCTTCTCAGACAGCAACAGCAGCAACAAGCGGCTGCTGCCGCCGCCCAGAATGGTCAGCCTCAGTCTGGTCAGCACCAACAGACACACCATCAGCAGCATCATGGTCAACAACAACCTCAACAGCTCCACCAGCAGCAGCATCATGCTCAGCAGCAACAAAATGGTCAACAGCAACACGCTCAGCAGCAACATGTCCAGCCGCAGCATACTCAGCATCAACAGCACCAGGTACGAGCTCAACCCACGCCACAGCCCCAGCACACGCCTCAGCCTCCCCAGCCTCAACAGCAGCCGAAGCAGCAACATCAACCTCAGCAAGTCCCACGGCCCCCGTCGGCCCAGCCTAGTCAAGCAACGCAGCACCTTCAACAGGCTCAGCAAGCTCAAAAGGTGCAGCAGCCGCAGCAAGCACAGCAGGTCCAGAAGCCCCCAACGCCTCACACGCCCGCTCAGCAGGTCCAGAAGCCTCCTACACCTCAGGTAGTCCAGCAAGCACAGAAGCCTCCGACGCCTCATACGCCCGCCCAGCAGGTGCAGAAACCTCCCACGCCACAGATGCAGCAGGCCCAGACGCCTCATATGCAGAAGGCCCAGACGCCTCAGATGCAGAAGGCTCAGGTGCCACAGACACCTCAGCTGGCTCAGCAGGCTCAGCAAGCCCAGAAGCAGGCTCAACAGCAGGCGCAGCAACAAGCCCAGCAACAGCGTCAAGCTAGCGGCAGCGCAACACCCTCTGCCACGCCCGCGACGTGAGCTGGGCAACGGGATCTAATTCCTAACGATACTACCAACATCAAAATCACTACATGATGACGACTTAGACGTCTTTGAAGGGGGCGAAGATGAGCGCCAAGGATATGGCGAGAGAGGACATCACGCCAAGAGGAGTCGCGGAGGGCGCGGATGGATGCCCACAAGGGGAGGGAAAGATCAGAGCGCCTCCGCAGTGTCGTCGCGCCGTTCGCTGCCCTGTCTTGCCAGCATATACATTTTTCCCCACGAGTTAGACGGCGTTCAACAGGGACGGGAGAGCACCGGCGGCGCGAGCAGACGGAAATGTACATATAAACAAAACACCCCACCAATTGTGAGATTCTCGCTGTCAGCGGAGAGGTTTCAACGCAAAAACATCCTGGCAGCCCTAGGTTGTATATAACCCTTTTTAATGCGAAGACGAAAGAAAGATGGCGGCGGCTCTTGTAGCAGCCGCACCGGGGAATGAACTACCTACTACTAGATGGCGGAGGAAGGCGAGATTAGCTGCCAGGCCAATGAGGAAAAGACGAAATGAAGAAAAAGGAAAGAAAGCTACTTCGTTGTCTGTTCCCATTCACCGTTCGTGATTTATCTCCGTTGCCACGGTGTTTAGCTACGCGTGGAGCAGCTCTGCCGATTCGCGCGTGGCCAAGGTTTTCGTCGCCTGCTTGGGCCCCTGACCTCGTGATGCACAGTACATCATCATCTTGCCGGCTAATGCTTCTTTGAAGCCCGACTGGACTGCGGCCAAATCCCAGTCCGGGGATACGACGCCGCCATTGAGAAGAACGACCACGTACACAGTGAGCACTGGCGCAGCATAGTAATTTCATCAGGTTTACCATTGGGAAAATGTAGGCCTTTCGGAAAGACCCAGCTCTATAACTTACGCCCAAAACGCCGCCGTGATGCCTAAGCCTCCTAGCATCGCCTAGGAGTGCGTTACATGTCCGATTTCTAAAGGGAAACCCACCGCCCTTGAACAGCATTTGCAAAGAACCCAACATCACACAAAACACATCGACAAGCAAGCGCCTCAAACCTGGCCCGGGCCCGGACCGGAGCCGTTTCCCCGGCTGTTGCTTCCCCCATCGAGCAGCAGCTTCGGCTTGATATAGTCCTCGTCCAGCTGCCTGAACAGACCTGCCGCGTCCTCGGCGCCGTGGCTGAAGAGTTGTCTGATGGCAGACGTCGCCGAGACGTGGTGGGGCGCGGCGGCAACGGAGGCTGTGGGCTCAGTTTGCGCGAGCAGGCCGCCAGAAGTCGCCGAAGACTGCGAGGCGCCAGGGATCGTCGGGCTCCTCCGGCGAGGTTCGCGACGGGCCGGAGGCGGCAGGTCCGACGTGTCAATGTCGCTTTCCAAGTCCGAGTCCGTCGTGTTGCCGCTGCGGCCCAGGAGATCGGCTCTCTCGATTTCAGAGTTCTTGCGGCTGAGACTCGCCTGTCTCTTGATTGGGTTCGGCGAGTGTGAGCCGGAAACGTAACTACTGCGCTCTCCTCCCACGGGAGGCCGAGTGCCGTTGCGCGATCCAATATTTTCCAGCGAAAGACTGCCGTTCCGTCGAGGAATATAGCCGATGCCGGTGCCAATGCGCTTGACGTATTGGCCGCCACTGAACGTTTCAATATCGAACTCATCGTCGCTATCGATCTCGTCTACGACACCGGTTCGGATCCCAAGGATCTCCAACATGCGCGCAGTCGTGCCGCCGAAGATGATGACGGTAAGCACCACAACCACCAAAACTGTGGCCTTCAGCGCGTAGGAGTTCTCGCCAGTGAGCAAAGCCGCAAGAGCGACACCGACGGCTCCACGCAGACCAGCCCAGAAAAGCATAGCCTGGTAGTTGTAGGGAAGCTCATCGCTCACATCTCCACCCCTCCGACGGGCCCTGTAGCGGATGACCCAATTGATGAGACGGGACAAGGGGAAAACTGCCACCCATCGCGCTGCGCAGACCGCACATACGGTGATAATGATGAGGAGAGGTCGGAACTGCAAAGCATTGTCCGTGAACAATGCAAGGCCGAGATAAATAAAAATGAAATTTTCTGACAACTGCGCCAGAATCTGGAAGATGAACTTGGTCGTAAGCTGGGTCCGCCGAGACATGTTGAAATAGGCGTAATGTTTCAACGTAATGCCGCAGAATAGCAAAGACACAATACCTTCGTGGTTGTTAGCAAAGGAGCTCAAATTGTCCAAGAATAGCGGGCCCTGACGATCTTACCGGACATGTGAATGGCGTGAGAGAAGAAGTACGTAGCGTATGCAATCAACACAACCAGGCAGCTTTCGTTCTTGGGGTATCGTCGGATATAAGTGAGCTTCAGAAGCAGCGCCATCAGAACACCAACAAGCACGCCGATTAAGAGACTACCGAAGAAGACGATCAAGAAGATGCCAATACCCTCGAAGAAGCTCAAGAAACCAAGCTTGGACGCGTCACCTTTCTTATACTTCTGTGCCGTCTCGAAGATAACGATAGCAATGGCGTCGTTGAGGATCGACTCGCCAAAGATGATGGTGTACAGTTTGGGGTCGACTTTGTATGAGTTGAAGATGGCCAGGATTGTTACAGGGTCGGTAGCCGACAGCGTCGCGCCGACAGAAATGGCATCAACAAACGACATGCTGATGGATTCAACTCCGGTCAGGGCATAGAGCCAGAGGATGAGACCGATCACGACAGCCGACAGGAACGTTCCGGCGAAAGCGAAGGTCAAGATGGTACCCATGTTCCTGAAGAAATTGGCCTGGTGTAGCTCGTAACCCGAAGCTAGGATAATCGGTGGTAGGAGTAGGTTAAAGAAGATTTGGTAGTCGAAGCTGATGAGATTTCGAATCGAATCGCCAGAGGTGACGAGCAACAAAAGGCCGACAGTCATTCCTGTGCAACTAACTGTCAGACGCTGTCGAACAGGTGGCAGCGAGACGACGGGGACGAACCTGCAAAGATGGAGATGACCGTTTCGTGGACGGCCTCGATCTTTCTTTCTTGGAGAAAGTAACTCGTCAGAAAGGCGATGATGAGAAGCATGATGGAGATGAAAAGCGCCCAAGCAGCGAAGATCTCCTTCTGGGAACCATCGGAGCCTGCGTTATACAGTCAGTCGCAATCGTCGCCAGGCGCGCAAAGGCCGGAAGGAATCGGTCGGCAGCATACTCTCGGGGTCACCTTCTTCGGCGGCACGTTCTGGCAAAGTAAGGTCAGCTTGCGCGCTTTCAATCAGGAAAAGCAGAGTGTCGGGAATACATACGAACAAGGCGCAGGGCCGTTCCCGCAATATCCATCGCGGATACCATGTTGAGAGAGCGGTTTTGCGGCGATTTCGACTTTCACGGGTTGGTGACGGAGTAGGATCCAGAATCGAGAGGGAAGCAGGCTGGCCGGCGGCTCGCGCGTGAGCTCCGAAAGCGACGGATGGCGATCATGAACAGGTCAGCTTATCGGACGCCGCAGAGTCGAAGGTGAGGGGTCAGTTCGAGGGAGGTTCGTGGGCTGGCGACGAGAGTAGAAGGTAGCTTTCGAAATATGTCGCCGGGTTTCAACACCAATGCGAAGAATAGGCTCTGGCTTCGTAGAGGTGTCCACTGGAGGTACTGATGCAGGCTACAGCAGGGAGCCAGCCACTGGTCGGAGGCTGCCGCAATGCAACAATGGCTACAGGTGGCTCCCTGGGCATGCGATGATTGGCCATTGATGGTTTGACTGACGGTTTTGCTTGCGCAGCCTCGGCGGGGTGGTAGAGTTACATGGAGTGTGGGCGGGCATTGCTGGCTGGAGGCGGAAGTCGAGCGCCAAGCGTCGATCTTGAAGTACCGGGTACCGCGGACAAAGGGGGTCGTAGCTCCCGAATACGGTTAGACCGGGTTGTGGCACGCTGGTGCAACGACCAGAGTGGGATGGGTTATCTGATAATGACGCTGGAGCTGTTTGAAGGATTCCTGTTTGCTGCATAGATGACAAACGTCCTCTGTATTGCATTAATGGGGGTCGGAAAGCTGAATGCAGGCGCACAGGGAAAAGTCGCCGGGAGTTGTGTCGAGCCGAGCTTGGCCCGCTGGAAAGCATGACTTCATATGACATGGCACGTGCGCGTCCCATCTGCACCAGCAGAAGTCTAGATTTCTGCGGATAGAAACTCGGTCGAACTGGGCCCAACGCAGCTGAACCCCATTGTTTTCCCCAGCAGAAGCCCAGACGGGCGGTCCGGGCCTGTACGAGGCCCAGTGGAAATGGTTGAAGGGGCCACCCAAGCTGAGGGTGTCGTGAATGGTGGTGCACTGCCGGTAAGACATCTGACACTTCGCGCTTGGGAGGGTGCTGTCGGCGGACTTGTTGGGAAACTGGGGTAGCACTTGATCAAGATCCCTCGTGAGGAGAGTTAATCAGCCGGATGGTTGGCACCGTCAGCCGGAGACGGCTGTTCTACCACACGAGACGCGACACGGGGTTGCCATCCGACATGAGATGGTGAGATTGTGAGATTGTGCCCTACGGTACCTTACCTGACCTGGAGAGGGCTTATGCAAAGCGCACGAGGCTTGCACATGAACCCATATTAAGTGATGGAGGTTGCACGTAAAGGTTGGCTCTCGAGAGGAGTCGTCTTGTAAGTGTTTTGATGCTGTTTTCTGACCGTCTTCTGAGATTGACAGCATGACAGAATGGTAACGTCGCCGTGCAGGACTTCCAGGTAGCGCAGGAATCGAATGTAGTAAGTGGTCGACGCCTCGCTTGGGAACCAGAGATACCCCTAAAAAGATAGGAGCAAATGGGGCGGGCGGGAGAAGGAGCTACGGGCATGACGTACCGGGTGCGGGGGTACCCTTGGGCTCAGGACAGGCCTGGAAGCAAGGTCTCTTCTTTGACCGTCACTGTGCGATGCCATCGTGACTTAGACTCTCGGGTACCCCTCTTGCGGAACCCGCGCCGCCTTGTTAGCCGTGGAAGATTCCATGAATTCCACCACTTAACTGGCTTTATCACAAACGAATAAATACAAACGCTTCCCCCCCCTCCCTCCATTTCCATCGTCGCGTGTCTGGACCCTCACTCACCCTGTCCGCATTCTCATCGTCACCAGTAGCAGCAACACGTGTAGCGTCTGAGTGTATATCCGACTAGCCCGTCCGTACCCAACGTGCTACTACGTTAGCCTGCCCGGGGTCGCCTCCCACCACCTTCGTCTCGCCGGACTCGCAGACGGATCCAGACGCCCTTCAGTCCGTCAACCATCGACAGCTGCATTCCCCCTCGCCTCCTACGACCCATTCAGCTGCGATCCGCCCCTGAATTCTCTATCAGTGCCACCGGAACCCCACGGCGCATTCGCTTGCCGCTCTCCCGCCACCCGCTACTTCAACCTGACAAGTCTCGAGCTTGTCAACCCAGGCATCTTCTTACCTTAGCATTAGGTACATTGACAAACAGGCGCAACCCTAGCACACCACCTCAGCGTGCGGTACTTGCTCTCATTCGCCCTCGCCCGCCTTCAACTGCAGAGCTCGGGCTCGAATCAGGAACCGACCTGCACCATTTCGTTGGTCATTCCGCTAGGGCGCAGTGCAGCCAGCGAATGACGCAAAGTCCTGCCGCCGGCTCTGTCATCGTCAGAAATCAAACCACCCTGTACCAGGAGCCCGTGGTCGGGGGTCTCGTGGCATCCTCCTACTTGACCGCGTGACGGCCACACAACATTATTTCCTGCCTGACTCGGCTACGTTCAACGTTCTTCATTGCCGCCACGCATCGCAACAGGCCTTTAAATACACTTGTCTCTGGAATTGATTAGTCGACCAGTCTATCGTCTCGTGCCCAGCAACCGACACGACCTCCGAACCGCTCCCCAGGTTGCCCCACTCGTGGGCTTGTCCGAAACCGATCTTTCGAATCGCTTCATTACCGAGGCTGTCGCAGCTTGACGTCTCTCACGATCGAAGATGCCTTCATCCCAGTCTCAGTCCCCCAGGAGGGGCCGTCCGATGCCCTCCATCGAGCAGAGCACCCAGTCTGCGCAATCGACCCCCAAAAGGGAGAGAGGGGTAGCCAGTGAGCGATCACCGTTGCTATCCCCCACCAGCGATGACGACGATTTCACCGACAACAACACGATCTTGGAAGACCAGGAGGATCCGCAACAGACCAAGAGCATCTGGTACCTGATCCTCCTCACTATTAGCATTGGTGGTCTCCAAATTGCATGGTCTGTCGAGCTGTCCAATGGGTCTCCCTACCTGCTCTCCCTGGGATTGAGCAAATCATTGATGGCCTTGGTGTGGATTGCTGGCCCGCTTACCGGCACTCTGGTTCAGCCCTATGTCGGCATGATGAGCGACAACTGCCGGTTGCCGTGGGGCAAGCGGAAACCCTTCATGCTCGGCGGAGCTGTCGCAACCATCATCTCGTTGATGTTTCTGGCTTGGACCAAGGAAATCGTGGGCGGCATCATGGGTCTTTGCGGCGCAGACCTGGAGTCTCAAGCTGTGAAGAACACCATCATTTGCGTCGCGGTGGTGGGCATTTACGTCCTTGACTTCGCCATCAATACCGTGCAAGCCGCCATCAGGGCCTTCATTGTGGACTGTGCACCGGCCCATCAGCAGGAGGCAGCCAATGCCATGGCAAGTCGAATCACCGGCTTCGGAAACATCGTTGGATACGTCGCGGGCTATATCAACTTGCCAACCTACCTCTGGTTTCTCGGTGATACCCAGTTCAAGGTCTTGTGTGCTATCGCCAGCATAGCCCTTGCAACAACCATTGTGGTGAGCACGACTCTGATTAAAGAACGCGACCCCCGGCTTGAGGGCCCTCCAGCTCTGGGCAAGCCCGGCGTCTTCTCGTTCTTCAAGAAGATTTTTGCCTCTATTAAGCGTCTGCCGCCTCAGATCAGGAAAGTCTGCCAGGTTCAGTTCTGCGCCTGGATCGGCTTTTTCCCGCTTCTCTTCTACACCTCTTCGTACATTGGTGAGATTTACGTCGAGCCGTACCTGGAGGCCAATCCTCACATGAGCCCGGAGGAGCTTGACCGACTTTACGAACGCGCGACACGAATTGGAACTTTTGCCCTTCTGATCAACTCTGTCGTTAGCTTGCTCACGAATGTCTTCCTCCCATTCTTCGTCGCCCCCACCTACGACAGCCAGCCGATTGGTGATCTTCAGGGAGACTCCGACAGCGCAGAGTTTGACAATGAAAAGTCATCTTGGCTCGATAAGCTGCAAATCCCTGGCTTCACCCTCAAGCGGGCTTGGTTCGCCTCTCTGATTCTCTTTGCGGGCGCAATGTTCTGCACCGTCATCGTGCGCACAGTAGAGGCGGCAACGGCCCTGATCGGTCTGGTGGGAATCACTTGGGCGATGACCCTATGGGCGCCCTGGGCCATTATCAGCGCTGAGATCAGCCGAAGAGATGCGAAGATCCGGCAGGCCAAGCAACGGCAGTTCAGCCCCAGCAGGAACGCAGAGGGCCCGGCGTCGCCCTCCCTGAACTCCGTCGCCGACTCGGACCTGAGTGATGGCGAGGAAACCGACCAGGCGGGTGTCATCCTTGGCATCCACAACATGGCCATCGCCGCTCCTCAGATCATCGCTACCGTCGGCTCGAGCGTCATCTTCCGAATTTGGCAGAAGCCCCGCGGCACGCCAGGCGACCATTCTATCGCCATCGTCCTGGCCCTCGGCGGTATCGCCGTGCTGGTGTCGTCCTTCTTCGTAGCTAGCATCAAGGAGAGCGCCTCGATGCCGGCGGACGCCATGATCGTCGCCGAGGAGGGCGAAGGCGCTGGCGACGCGGGAAGCCGCCCCGGAACGGCTCGAAGCCGTAACAAGAGCTACGAGCATCTTCCGCGGGCCAGCATCAAGCGTGCGACCCTCACGAGGAACAAGAGTTTCGGAGGTGCCGAGTACTAAGAAACAGTGCTTGGGTTTTCACTCATTTGGCGTTGGGATTGTGTCGGGGAAACGAAAGGGGCCGAATTGTACCGTGGACCATCTCACCCCCCTCCCTGAATTGGATTAACGACCTTGGAAACATGCGAGGAGTTTGGGACCATGAAATGACCAAGGCGGAAGGGTTCTGCTAATCTTGTATTTTTCTTCCTTTTTCTCTAGTCAAGATGTTCTGTTGGGACGGAGCGTATCAAAGGGAATAACACGGCAGGGACAGGAGACGGTGTGTTTTTCTCTCTTTCACCATCATCACCACCTTAGAATGCGAGAGGAGGAGTAGGGAGGGAGGGTCATGACGGTGGTAGACCACGATATCAAGCAGCTTCGCTGCTTAGAATGGCACGGCACGCAGCCAACGAAATCGCGCCATGTTTCAGGCGCCCAAACACTTCGTTCTGCATTACATATTCCAAAGTGAAGGCGCATACAACATTCATACACAAGAGGCAAGGCGAATGTAGACACGGGGACTGGACATGACGATAGAAGCTCTCCAATTATACCCACAACTACCCACTGCGTTATTCTTTCCTTCGTACAATCATCCGTCAAGAGAGATGGCCCGTGTACTCCTTTATACATTTGCAGACGCAACACAATAACAGGCCATCAATTCTTGCCTTTGGCTCCTCAGGCTCGTGAGAGCAGTGAAGAAACCACGACATGCTCCAACCTCCCTGTAGTGAAAATGCCCATGAACCGAGTATAACCCATAAACTCCTTTCGGGCCTGTCGCTCCGAGTTACGACAGGTTTGCCGACCCAATGCATTCTTCTTTGGCTGTTCCGATGCGAGATCGTATCCTACCGCCAGTCATACTTACCCGCCCCCTCGCTGGGGGGGGGCTCACATCAACGTCGTCTCGGTCGTGGGGCGTTCTTCGTCTTTTGCCTTTCGTTTGTTCGTCGTCGTCATCGCCGTTTGTCGTCGACATGGTCTCCGCCGCCGGACACTTGTGTTAGTCGAACATGTCCGCCCCCGTCGGTCGGCTCGCACTGCTCCGCCTGCGCTCCTGTCTCCTCCTCCTCCGGTTATCGGCTGCTGCGGACCCAACAGGGTTAGTCTGCGGTGCGCTGGGCGAGGGGCTCATTTGGCTCCAGGTACCATGGGTGTTCTCGCTGCCTATGCTAGAAACTGGGGCACCGGCCATTGGCGTCGGCTGCCCTGGTGGGCCTCCGGAGTAGTAGGCCGAGTCCTTTGGTTTCCTACCCCCGGCGAATGCGGGGTTCGGCGGCGGAAGGGGATCCCCGGCCTCGACCGCGTGCTCCGCTGCTGACTCGGCTCGTCTCTGGCTCGAGTCGCGGCGGTATCGTCGGCCGCTGCCAACTTCGATTCCGGATAAACTACTTAGTGAGCCGCGTCTCCTCCTGCTTTCGCCGCGCCTGTTGGCGGCGGCCTCCTCCTCGGTCAACCTCCGCAGCGTGATGTTTCTGTCCTTGTCGTCGTGGACTCTGACTTTGACGCTCACAGGCTGCGAGCGCTCCGAGTGGGCGCGGCGGCGGTCCTCTGCCGCTGCGAGCGCACTAGCTGACGCAACTGCTGCAGCCGCCGCCTCCTCTCCGGCCCTCCTGCGTTTGGACGAGTCTCGTCGGCGAGGCCGTCCGCTAGGCGACATGTAGACCTCGCTCTCAGACTCGCGGTGGAGTAAGCCTGCTGGGTCGGGAGGCATTGGCGGCATGCTGACTGGGTCGATAACATCATGTCTTGACGTTGTTTGGGAGGGCCCGACAGGGTAGATAGGAGGCCCTGTGGGAGTCATCGGCGGTGGTCCTGCAGATAGGGGCGGCATTGGTGGCCCTCCGTAGCCTGTGCCGGGAGGTCGAGGCTCCAACTCGGAAGATCCAGTCAACTGTGTGATTTCGGTGCTCAAAGCGGACATGGGCGGTCTCGGACGCCGTCCACTGACACGGCGGGAATCCCTGCGGTCACGCGACGGGGATGAGAAGCCGTCTCCTGTGTACCTTGATCCAGTGATCCCTGACCTCATCTCTTCTTCATCTCGGAGCCTCTGCTCCTCTGCGCGCTTAGACCTTCGGTCGGCCAGCTTCTTAGCGAACCATCCCAGGCCCAGGCCGGCCAAGATGCCCTTTCCGGCCCCACCTGCGGGTCCGGCGGGTGGGTCATCTCTCCGTCTAGACGGGCTGACGTAGGACGAGTATTCCGAATCTTCGAAGCTGTACTGTGATCGGGTTCTGGCATGCGGAGGCCGGTTTGTTCGTGGTTCGGCAGCACTAAGAGCTGCGGCCGCGGCCGTTGGCCCTCCGGGGGGTGGTAGGATGGAACCATCGCGTGGTCCACGTCTAGGTGGCGGGGTATCCTCGGTCCAGTCGGTGTAATCAGTGTATTCACTGGTGGCAGGGTAGCTTCGGCTTGGGCGCCGTCTTGGAGTCTCCGCTGATACCGCGGAGTACTCTTCATCGTACGTCCGTTTCTCCTTTCGTTTCATAAGGTTGGACACCAGCTTGCCGGCGCCAATGGCTGCGCCGACGCCGAACAGCTTTGTCATGAAACCGCCCCCAGACTTCTTGTCATCCCGTCGAGAGTCCACCTCTGTGAACTTTTCGTCTTCGAGGTAAGTATCCGAGCCCCTTCTGGAGGTGAGATAACTCGCCGAGCCCCGCCTGGAACCGATGACCTCCGGTCCGCGGCTGCGGCTCCTTGACTTTGATCTTTCCCGGCTGAGTTCCTTCTCCTTCTCCTTGGACTTCTTGCGGCTAAACAGCGCCGCGAGGGTAGCACCAGCTGCGAGAGGCGCCAGCCATTTGCGGCCCTTGGACTTCTCAGTGTATACATCGCTGTAGTACTCCGAATCGGTGACGCCGCTTGGGCCCTCAGAGCGGCCTCCACTAACGTAGACATCGCGGCCACGCTCAGCGCCCTCGGCACGATAACTGAGGACGAAGTAGACGAGCAGCAGGAAAGCCACCCAGAGGGAGTAGATAATGAAGGTCCACTTGGGCGAGCCGTAGAGCGTCAGGCCAAGAGGGACCTGGATGATGCCGAGCAACGCAATGAGCCTCCCGCTCCAGCGATGAAACATCTTCCGGATCGAGCGTCCCCGGATGTGTCGCACAAGCCGGCCGCCAATAATCTGGAGTAGGAACATGACAAAGATCGCTAGGCCGATGGCATGGTGCGGGTTGGTCCAACTCCGTTCGGGGCCTACCGAGAACCAGCCCAAGACGAAGACGGCAATGAGCATGAGTGCGGCGAAGATGTTCAGTTGGGCGTGGTAGGGTATCGCGTAACCGGGCTTCGCCGTGTAGAAGCGGGCTGTGAAGACGGATACCGGAACGATCAAGAGGAAAATGATGGCGGCCATGACGCCGTGGGCGAGTACTAGAGTATGGTACTGGGCGACAGTCGAGAAGCGATTGCCCATGCCTAGATTGCATGCGTGTTAGTCGGCGTTCCTGGCCGGTGCTTAACCCGGCGGATACTCACCATTGTACTGCATCGTCTCGAAGTTGAGGCCGACCAGGTTGGGCAACAGAAATGTGTTCTTCTCAAAGTCCCAGGTGCCGTCGCCGACTGACATGGTGTTGGAGTCGTACGAAGCGACGCCCGGCGCCGAGTACCCATCTGCCGGCGCCATGATGGCGACGACGGGCAGAGAGGTCCTTCAGTCGGTGGCGCGGTCGAGTTGAGGAATGCGGGATGCCCGTTTGTGTCTCTATCGTGACCGGCTCGACTCGGAAAGGGGCCCCCGAAGAATGTGTTGTCTTGAAATGGGGGGTGGCCGGGAATGGTATGGTAGGTGGTCCCTAGAAGTCGGTCGATGAGCGGTCCGGACGTAGGTGGGGGATTTCGATGTTGGTGCAAGATGCGCTGGAAGTCATGAAGCAAAGCAAACGGCACTCTGCTTCACACAAAACTTCGGATGCTGAACGAAAGAGTATTCCGGGGCAGACGGCAGGGTAAACTCTCCTTAGTAGCCGCGAAAGAGAGAGACTAGATTTCTCCCGAGGGAAAAGAGAGTGGGTTGCGCCCTGTCTGTGAGCTCACCAGCAAGAGCAGGTTGGTTGCAGGTCTGCGCTGACACCCAGAACCCGACCCGGCCTGCAGACGTGGTTGCGCGGGGTAACGAGGCCCTGCTTGGCGCCACACTCCCTTGTATCGACGACCGTCAGCAGCCTATCGATTGGCTGAAGCTCTTATCAGCACGTGAAATGAGTCCACTGGGAAACCGGGTTCCCCATTCATTTGAACAAACCGGTGGCTGGGGTTAATTTGGATGAACCAAGCCGGCGCAGCTCGACTTGGGATTTTGGACAGAAGCTTTTTCTGGAGGGCCAAGTTCTTAATGTCCCTCGATGCGGCGAAACGTTGGAAAGGGAACAGAAAAACTGGTATCGGGTTGGGAGAAAATGAGTCACCCGTACAGCTGCATACCGCCGGCCGCTTCTTAACGGAGCCAGAGACCAGCAAACAAGTGCAGCCCAGGACCTTCAGCATCAAAGCGGCGTCCCACCGTCGGACACGTCAAGCTGCACAAGCGCAAAGGACTCTGCAACGTCACCCAACCACGACCGGCTCCGTTTTCCCAGCCATCCAATTCCCTTGAGCTTTTATTCTCGAGGCTGACATTCAATACCCCTGAATACGAGCTGCACCCCATTTGCATCGCATCGCTTTTAACCCCCTTTCCCCTGCAGTCACCGCCTTTTGTACAACAATCCTATCGAACAGCCCCCGCCCGTCTTATACGGGCCGGTCCGCTTCTTTGCTTTCTTGCATTTCCAAGGCGTTCGTCCCCGTCCGGTCTCCGCCGAGTTGGGCTTGTTTCAGGAACGGACACCGCGACTCTGAACCGATAGCGAGTTGTCGCAAGTTGCGGAGGCCTCGAGACGGGTTTGGCCGAGAATCCACTGTTGGGCACAAACAATGCTGTGTGTGATCAGGGGTCATGGGCACTTCGAGACTTCCCAACATGCCCTCCGTGTAAGAGTCACCTCGAGGGTACGGTCAACGCCCAAGGAACCTTCACTTTCATTGTCATTCGGACTCTCAACTATCAGTGCCGGCACTACAGACTTGTCCCCAACAGCTTGAACCAGGCCGATCAGTGGTGTCCGTTGGACCTCCCGTTCGAGCCCTGCCCGGGAGCCCTCGCCAGCACGGTGCCATACCTAGAGTAGTCGTCCTTGGGCGAAGGGACGAAGTTCTCGGGCTTCAACCCGGCACGCGACTCAAACACACAGATGATGTCCGACCCGCCGAACAGGAAGGTCGAGATCTCGTCGCCCTTCTTCAGCTCCTGTCCCACGTGCACCGACAGCTTGACCGACGAGACCATGGCCATGCCGATCGGCAACACGGCCACCTTGCCGAGCACGTCGTTCTCGATGACCACCAAACCCCTCGTCTGCAGGAACTGGTAGCCCGGCGAGTCGGGCGCCTCGGGCTTGCATTTGGGGTCCTTCTCGATGTCCTTGGCCGTGAGGTAGAGCTTGCGGATGGGGCGGCACTGCTGGTCGACCTCTAGATAGGCCGCGCCCTGGATGTTCTTGGCCTCGATGACCCTGCCGGAGACGGGTGCGTGCTGGCGGTGGTAGTTGAACGTGTTGAGGAACGCGTGCATCCACACGCCTCCCTTGAAGTGGTCTGCGAACTTGCTGCCCTGCAGCAAGGTGCCGATGGTCCACGGGAGGCCCTTGATCTCGATGATGCCCGTGTCTTGGATGTTGACGATGCTCTGGTTGGGAAGTGAGTTGTCGTAGGTGCAATCCGCCGGGTAGGTGATGACTCTGCTGTCATCCTTGTCAGCGATGGGTCTCATCCCATCTTTGAGGTGTCGAGAGAAGAAGTCGTTGAAGGTGCGGAATCCGCCCCGAGGGATTACTGCCTCGTGGAGGGCATATTTGGGCGAGTCGACGAAGGTCTGGAACGTCTTCTCGTTGATCGACGCGGGGGTGTCCATGAACAGCCCGATGAGCTGCGCAAACACCACGATCCAGCTCGACAGCGGACTCAAAGGCTTGCCGGCGGAGCTCGGGTGGACGGGCGTCTGCAGGCCCAGCAGCGGCTCCTGGTCAAGGATGAAATAAAACAGGCAGAGGATGTCGTAAATGTCCTTGGCCTCGACGTTCTCTGTCGGCGTCCACTTGAGCATCTTGTTGGCGAAGACGAAGAAGCTCTGGGCGTCCGAGATCTCCATGGCCTCCATGAACTCTGGGATCTTTTCCTTGGCCGACCGAACGGCCCTGGTCAAGTCCTCGGACTTGATGAGGGACATGAAGATGATGATGACCGGGTTGAAGTGAATGATGTCGTCCTGGCTGCCGATGGGCTCATAGGTCATCGGCGGCAGGGCCTTCCACATTTTTCCCTTCGAGGCCCAGCCTGGGACAGAGCCCGGCAAGTTGATGAGGGGGTTGGATGGGGGCGGCTGGAAGCCGATCTCCTCATCGGTGGCAGTGGGAAGGCCGGGCATATTGGTGATGTTGCGGTACTATTGTGTGGGTGGGTGAGTGATTGGAACTGCTTGTCTGGCTCTGAAGTGGCTCTGGAGCTTGATGATGGGGAAAGGTCTGGCTACAACCCCTTGAGCTGGGGGTTCCAAGCCGCTTTATATGCGGAGCGGACAGCATTCCTCTCTGTAGTTTGGCCTCCGTGTCCAAAGGATTCACCATCACAGGTAGAAGCGAGTGAGTTGCGAGCACTACCAACGACCCGCCGACCTAGCCGCTCCGGATGTAGAGATCGCTTCAAAAAAGAAATCTCGTTTCGGCTGACTCACAACCCCTCTAAGCATTCACAACCCCGCGCGGGTGTCTCAATCCTCCCGTCTTGACACACGCTCAAGTGTTGCCAGATCGACGCACAAGGCGGGTAGATCAGTAACGCAGGTTCCACCAGACTTGATGCAGCACGGCTGAGGCTTTTTGCATGCAAACCGCCAGAAACGTTTAGGGCTTGGCTCGAGACAGCTTCTTCTCGGCAACGCCAACCATCATGACTAAGAAGTACATTGAGAAGCAGGTTCTACTCTTTTGGGAGAAGTGTAGAGGTTTACTTGGTTTCGGTTAGTGAGCCATGAGAGGCTCTGGATGGCAGATTTCGGACTAGATCACCACCGTCCCTGTAGCATTTGATACGTAGAAAGACGTCTTTCGTTGGCCGTATCACTAGCCGTTCGGCTACGACTGTTGTGTATACAGACATATGTACGTGAAGCGGGCACCAATGAAGGACCAACACAGGGACTCAATGACTGGTGACGGACGCAAGATATCCTGTGGTCTGCTACACTCGACGGAACTCTGCCGCTTCCTTCGCCTCCGTTTTCGCCGTCACCCCCGTTGCCCCTTGCCCCGTCCCATCCTTGTGGACTCCTGTATGTTGCTCTCCATGGCTCTAAGTGAACACCTCAAGGAGCGGTAGCAAAAAAGCCGAGCATTGATCAACATCGTGACATTCCACCCGCAGCTGTCACAAAAGAGGGGTTAGTAGATCGGAACGAAGCGAGCCTACTAGCTCGCAGGCAGACGTCAACCTAAGACGGGTTGGCCCGCTGCTAGGACGTGTTATCGATCTGCCAAGACGGTGGCAGCTCAGCTTCGTTGCTGTTGACTAACGGCTATGTCCTGCCAAGCCTGTCTGCCACCACAGCCGGTGAGACAACCAGAAGCAAGTCTCAAGTCCCCACAAACTTTATGACAACTGCTTCACCGCATCGTCGAAAGATGTGTCCAAAGGAGGGTGTCAACGTCCCAAGGAGGTAACGTTTGCTGCCCTGGCTAAGGAGAGTTAGATGAGGCAGACTTGGCTGTTGAGATGGATACCGGAAATTACGACGACGACCACTACTGCATATTTGGTTCGTTCATCATTGCTCAACTCATGCTGACCGCTTCTTAATGTCAAAAACTCGATTCACATTCAACGGAGAGGCAATGTGACCCGATATTCGGCAGGCTCTGCAAAAGAGGCCGTTCAATGGACACCAACACCAACGGCTCAGTCCGTAATGTCCCAAATTTCAACAAGCGAAAGATAATGCTATGCATGTTGAGAATGTCAAAAAGGCTTTCATTACGATTAGGTATTGAGAGGTTCTATCGATATCCACCACCACGGAATCAAGGACTACTTAGAGAGACGGCTGTAGGATGTCGTGAATGCTGAGACCGAGCTTTACCACAGGAGCGGACCAGATACGCGGCCAGGGTCCTCGCCGATGACGTCGTGGCCAGGCTCGGGTATGTTTGACACCAAGACCGAGGTTAGCTTAGGACGAAGGAGCCCACTCTCTGGAGACATTGACAGCGGAGCAGGTACTGTGGCTTTGTTAGCACGTTGTGCATCGGTAATAAATCATGGACCGAGGGCCTTACGGGTTGGACGGAGCGCCGGCGGTGACCCAGACGAGAGACTTGTAGAAGTAATTGCCGACAAACGTCCAGCAGACGTGCCAGCGGTAGTACGCCTCCTCGGAGAAGTTGGGCTCATTAGGTGCGGCCCGCGAGTCGTCGGCGCTTGAGACAATGAAGAGCTTCTCATCCTCATCGAAACCGAGGCTGAACAGCGCGCTGTTGCCCGGCGAGAAGATGGGGATGGCACCGTTGGAGACGAGCTGCAGGTTGAGCTCCAAACCGGAGGAGACGGGGTCCGCGTTGCCCAGGGGTTGGTTCCAGGTCAGGGCGCCGAGGATGTGGCCCTGGAAGTCAGACTGGGTCTCGTTGAGGAAATACTGCGTGTGCGTGGTCGAGCTGTTGGCCTCCTCAACGGGACCCTCGGTCTCCGGGCAGAGGCCGGCTTGGCCGGCGCCCGAGTGGCAGGATGCGAGGTAGGTCTCGCCAGAGCCGCCATCGCTGGGGGTGAACTTGAGCCAAAAGGGCTTGGTCTGATTGGTGAACTGGGCGGTGGCCAGGGTGGCGCCCAGGAGGGCGAGGACGGAGGCAGTCTTCATGTTGAGTGCTGGAGATTTGATGACGGACTTGTACTTTGAGGAGCGATTGTTGATGCTGGTGAATATGACCCTGTCTGGTTCCTGAGCTTCGTCTTTATACTGATTATCGGAAGCTTCTACATACCTTGGCAGATTACGACAGGTGTTGCTGTTACGCCCCTCGTGGTTTGGAAGTAATGTTTGATAATACGGGATCTAGCTAAAGACGGATGCACATGGGCTTGCGGAAGGACGGGGTGGCGTGGTTTATATTCGGAGAGACGTGTCTGGTATCCGCCGTTCTGCTTTCGGCTCGCCCTTCCCCTCCATATTACCCTGCCATCTTTCCTGATTTGGTTCCGAGATAACCGTATACTCCAAGACGGATCTAGTGGGGAGACGAGAGAGGAGAAGGACGAACAGGCGGTCGGGGAAGCCGCAACTCTTCCTGCGGAACCCCGCCGGACTACACGCGGGCTCCTGGCTGCATCGTAAGGTTGGTGTCACTCCAGGGTGACATGGGCGCGAATTTGGGCCTAGGAGACGACCAAAGGAAAGCTTCGGTAATACGTTGTCGATCGACGCCCACAATTCGGATCCGTTGATGGGCACGGGGCCAGTGCAAATGGGCCAGTAAGGGAGGGAGTCGATGTGCTAAAATCTGGGGAAACCAGATTGGTTGTCACGGTTGTCTGATTTGGATCGTCACTCCCATTGTCCATCGGTGACACTGCGTCAAGAGACACCCCCACCAAACATGGACTGATTGCATTCTCATACAACAAATCTCGACCATGTCCACAGTATGATGATGCTGACTCGACCCAGGCGTCAAACACCCACTGCAACCATGTAACCTTACTGCGCGGGTCGATTTCCAAGTTTCCGGCCGTGGGTCGATCTGAAGTTGATGAAGTTGATGGACAGAAAAAGAGGAGAACATAGGGTCTAGAATCGCAAATGCCTCAGCGAGCTGGCGAAGCGGCAACGCATATCTTGTTTTGCTTCTCTAGAAAGAAGCTTCGAAGACCCCTGATTCCTGAGTTGCAAGTGGCGCCCACGAGCTGGGGACGAATCGACGCCACAGGCGCGTCATCGATGACGGCGGCACGGGTCTGAGGCTGAATGTCAAATGTCAAATGCAACCTGACGGGAACCCATCGCGTTGTCAATACGAACATGCGTGACGTTGCGGATTTCCGCCTCGGATTCCGTGAAAGCTCGTGTAGTTTCGATAAGTGAAAGTCGGGCGAGGGGCAAGTGGAAGGGCGGATGTGAAGACATCTGAGAGCGACGTATTGATGAGACATGACGTTGGAACCAACGCGATTGTGCCGGCGGGCCCGGGTGAATCTCTTGGCTCATTCCCTGGCGTGGGAGGGGGGGGGTCGTGAGACCCAAAGCCGCGTTGGGCTCTAGGGGATCATCTGTCTTCAAGGGAGAAAGAAATTACGGGAATTTGCAACCCTGCTGCATTGCCGATCTCCCGTATAAACGGCAATTTATCATTGATCCTGCACGCCGCAAAGTTGGTCCCATGGCCGCTGCGAGCTAAAGGCTAGTGGGGGGTTGAGGTCTTGCTGAATGCGGACGGAACAACATGGCCGCTGGTCTTACTAGGCAATCATGGACGCCGAATGGGCAGGAACTGCATGATTTCCCGAAGGTTACGTTACTTTTCGGGTAGATGTCGCGGAGTTCCGACATATGGGGTTGAGACTAACGAGTTTCACCAAGGTGTTCTCTTTGACAAGGTCAATTATGGGTGTTAGTATCTACAGTCAAGTTGTTTGCCATGGATTGAACCCCAGTAATGAGAACATATCATCCGCCCCGGGCCTCTGGCCTTATATCGTGCTTGTGGAACCATTGTTGGGAACGATTATCATTTCGGCTTGTCGCATTATCAGCTAATCGCCTTTTGGCTACATGACTATAACAGCCTAGTTACACCCACGCTCAGGCGCGCCGCCACCCTCCGAGTTCTGATTCATTCGCCGTGACCGCCAACCTCCGAGATTGACGTCCGCCGATCCAGTCCGAAAGCTGTCATAGCTCTGCCGCTGTCAGCAAAATCCCAGTACATTTCACTCGGCCTCGCACAACCCACCTATTTTCGCCAGGCCTTCATTTCATCCATCCACTCAATAGCCTGGGCTGCCGCATCCATAACGTCCCTGAAATATTCTAAGTCGCCAGGCTGGATATGCAGATTAAGCTCCTTCATAAAGTCTGCCTCTAATATCTAACTATATAACTTGATCTTAAGGCGTGCTTCTTAATCAGCTTAATCTTTGGATAAAAGCGCTAGGCCAAAGAGAGCCACGTTACGCCTTAGATTGCCTGGCAGTGAGAGGAATAGCGTCTCTCTGCTGACGGCCCTAAGACCAAGCCGTTCGGCATATGCTCCTGTTTTTAGTAGATCTCGGCAGGCAGTCCGAGGGGCATAATGATCTCTAGGCTACGGCAGAGACCATAGGTTAAGGACAGTGGTCCTTAAAGACATCTTAGAGGATAGGACGGTTAATATTGTAGGATAAAGATTAGGATTAATCTAGGATTAAACATAAGGCATAAGACAAAAGCACAGCTTGCTCCGGCTTTATGCATCGTGTAGGCGACTTAAGCTGCAAGGTTTTCACAACCTTAGTGGTAGGTTCAGTAAAGCCATCGTTAGTACATCGGTCGCACCGCCACGCAGGTCGCTCAAGCTGCAAGGTTTTCGCGACCTTGGTAGTAGGTTCAGTGAAGCCATTGTTGGCTGTGGCTAAAGCTGTCCACGGCCGTGGTCAATGTGAGGTCTGAACCAGCAGTCGATCCACACTATTAGGTACTTTGTACTGCATTGAGACATTGAGATCTAGCACAGGCCAGAGGTGCTGCATTATTAGGTTATACGTACTGTGATTTCCTTCTCTACAGGGTGAGCTGTACTAGACCGCTTATGGGGGGCTAGAACAATTACTTATACTAAATATCATCCGCCCCTTTACACGGCCGTCATGGTTGCCAACAAGTCACCCTCCTAGCCACAAACGCCCGAGTTCGCAATTGTGTTCAAGTCCCTTGGAATAACTCCAGCAATCACGGCGTCTAGGAAATCGTCAGCATACGCATCACAAACCCTCAAAAGGAGGGGGACAAAACCCACCTCTGTAAGACCAGCGGTAATCACCAAGCTGCGCCTTCCACGTCCAAAACACCCAGCCGGCGGTCGACCTCTCGTACGCGAGTACCTGGGCCGCGAACCACTTCTTGTAAAAGTCCTTTTGCGTGTCCCGGTTCCAGCCGTCCGAGTTCTCGATTTCGTCGGGTGGGCTGATGCTCCACTCGCCGACGATGGTCGGCCCCGCGGCGTCGCCGTTGCGGTTGTCGGCGCATGACGTCGAGATGTAGCTCTCGTGCGTCCAGGGCACCTCGTTCTTGTTGGCCCACTTGAGGTAGCGGTGGTCGTCGAAGGCGGTGAAGTAGGTGTCGTCGAGGAACTCGGTCGGGTTGCCCGAGCCCCAGAGCGAGGACATCATCTGGATGTGGACGTAGTTATTGGCCGACACGCCGAGGTCCCGCTCAACCTTTCGGATAGCCTTGCAACGAGTTAGTGGGATTAGTGGAAGCGGGAAGATCTGTAACTAACGTTGTAAGCGTTTTTGTAGAAGGTGCTACGGAGGGATGGCACCGATGAGTCCCAGTTGGTGGGCTCGTTCACAAGTTGGATAGTACCAACGTTTCGAAGCTCGGTATTGTCGTGAGCAAGCTTCCTCAGGAACTCTAGAAACTTGACCGATCGGCCGTACTGGTAGTCGTTGTAAAAACCCGGAGTTGATGCAAACTACGAAACGTCAGAAGGGCAACGCAAATCTGCAGAGGCCGTCTTACTTGGCCGGTAAACGAATTTCTTGCAACTTGGGCTCCCGGAGCACCGTGCTGGCTTTCGAGGTGTTAGTCGCACACGAAGACCTGCATAGACGGGGAAGACTCACTCCAGGATGATATAAAAGCCACGATCACTAGCCCATCCACACAAGCGAATCAAGTACTTCAAGGCTCCCTGGGAAAATTAGCTTCCGCTCCAGCTGGGAGCACGAAATGGCATACGGACCCTGGGGAAGTGCTCCGAATTCTTGTCGACCAACGATTCGTCAAGCCAGTAGCCAACGGGAATCCGGATGGTGTTGATGCCATACCCCATCATCTCGTCGAGGTCGCCTTGGGTTATCCACGTATCCCAGTGCTTCTGGAAGGCCGCATCGGATCTGTCCTGGCCGGTGTTCATGACACAGTCGAACTCGGACTGCTGACCGCCGCAGCCAATGTTGCTCCATTCGCCGTTGGCAATCCAGGGCTCGAAGACGAAAAGCGAGCCCAGGTTGACGCCCCTGATCTTGCCCGAGGCCGTCCACCAACGCTTGCTAACGCCATCCGGCTCGTCGACGGTGGTGTTTTGCGAGTCAAAGAGGCTGAAGCCGCGGGTGTCCAGCAGCTTTCTGGAACCGTCGTTCGGTAGCCACGCATGGGAGACCTGAGTAGTGGCAGCAAGTGCCAACAGACTGAGACGAACCATATTGGCGATATGATAGCTTGCTGGCCAGGATGTGACGAGACGAGTGAAGAAGGTATCAGGAGCAAGTCGAATGAGCAGAGTGACCGGCCGTCTTAACAAGCTTCTGATGCCTGGAGCCTTGAGGGCCGTAACGGTGGCTCCAGCATTCGCCGACAGCCCGCCGAAGCCACGAAGTAAGAAATTGAGATTATTCCAGGGGCGCAGCCGCGATGCTGGAGCACCGGATTCGTAGGGGAGAAGACGCTAATGCAAACGCCGATCATTGAACGAGGGCTGAACCTCTCCTTGCCAACCCTCGATACTGTAGCGGCGCTGTCGTACTTGTTCGTCAGTACCTTCTCCCCAAGGAGAATAACCTTTTGTGTGAAGCTATTTCGGGAGGGCGCAGGGATTCCGGCATCGAATTGCAGGAGTTCGTCCAATCCCTTCCGAGTGATGACGGCATTTGGGCCACGTTCCTGCATGCAACCTCTCAGCTCCCCAGCCGCGAAGCAGGGGAATTGACGGCTGCCTAGAGATGGTCTCTAGCCCCCTCACATTGCCTCATCAGGCTTTACGGAAAGGGTTGCTGACTGGCCCCCCTACCTACAGATAGATACATTGGTTGCACTGAAGGATCAGACGTGAGACGGCCGGTCTCGAACCGGGACGGTGCCGGCGACCTCCTCTACTAGGGTTAGCTCCAGTTGCCAAACTTGGCAACTTTCAGGCCATCTTGCAGGGGTTGTTTGCTGTGCCTGCAGCGGCATTAGTCATGAACCAACGATACAGTCAGCGCTGTTGCTGTTTTCTAAGGGCGCTGTGAAAGACCATCACGATAATTGATTGAGCGCAGCAAAGAATCCGAACAAAGAGGCATATCAAACCGGTTTTTGCGATCAGAGTGAGTCTTGCTTCTTTCTGCTGCATCAGATCTGAACATTACGCGTCGTTTCTTTCATAGGGTATACCATTGTGTTAATTTTGCTTTTCCAATCTGTAAATCCTCATCATAGAGGAAGAAATGACGCGGAGAGAGACGGAGGAAGCGTAGGCTGTTGTTTGTATATACACACAACTGCTCTTTCCATTGCAGCCTTCGACCAACGGCTTTTCAGATTAGGACGTAGAAATTGTTCGGATGGACCTTGACGTCCGTTGAATCTCAAGCTTCTTATAATACTCTCGCATCTTGGAAGGTTTTTCCCTTACAGTCAACGGGTTTTCAGGTGTTACTCAGGAGTTGGTCAGAGCCTCACCTCCCACGAAGTGTCACCGGTGATGGTTGCAATATTGTCCCAGTCATTGTACTGTGGCAGGGTGGTAACTAGAGCATTGTGCTTTTGGGATTGTCAGTTGATAGGACGAAAGCCGAGATTAAGGAAACTTACCTGAAAGCAGCCGCCAAGGGCACCTACACGAGGGTAAAGAATGCTCAGCGGCTCGGAGTCTTGAGGCGGGTTGAGACCGACGTAAATCTTCCCATCAGGCTTTCGGTAGGACATCTTGTTGTCCCTCTTTGCTTGCTCAAGGTCCGAGTAGTGGTTAACAAAGTAGTCCCACGCTATCGGTTTGTGTTGTGGTGCTAAAACGTGCAATGCTGGCACCTGAACTGCCGGGTCTTCTCCTCGTTTCTCCCCGGCGTCGATAAGCAGGACGCTGAAGCCGGCCATGGCCAAGCAAGCGACGAGGGGGGCGCCACCGGGCCGGGAACCGACAACCACATAGTCGTATGTTGAGTTATCCGAAGGCCCTGTGTCACTGAGATTTGGCCCAGGCGGCTGGTCGAAGCCTTCTCATTGAAGTTATTAGTCAATACCAATTCCCTTATGGTACATGTACTAGCCATAAGAATATACGAACTCACGCTGCATGGGCAGCCGCAAAGAGTGCCGCGATGGGCAAGAGGAACTTCATGGCCCCGACTGATGAAGTAACCAAGAATACAATTAACATAAAATCAACGAGTGACAAGCCGGCGAGTTTGTTTGGAAATGCAGAGGAGTGATGACCGCTAATGGCTACAAGTTAGTGAAACCATGACGAAGTCTCAAGAGTCAACCACGAACGTTAAGTACGGGTCAAAGGTCAACCGCTTCTCGAAACCATTTCGGACAAATCTTCATTGATTAGTGATGCTGATGTGATGGGAGATGCCATCTCCTGAGAGCTCGGCGCTTCCATGAATGGGGAGAGGGAGCCTTGATCTGCTTGTTTCCTTCCTCATTCGAAGCTGCAACACGCGCCCACAACAAGGTGCCTGTCAGCAAGGATCCTAGTTGAAATTAAGTTGTGCATGGGCCCGATGGGGGTCCTCAAACCACCCCAAATATTCTCCGCTAACAGAAGTTATAGCCCGCCTCAGGGGAACCCCATGAAGACGAGCATGGCAAACCTTGCCAAGTCAGACAGCTTTACCGGTGACCACCCACAAGCAAAGCATACAAAATGGATCACGATAGCTCCAAGTTTGGTCCATTGCCTGAACATCCCTTGCTTGAATGACGAGACTTCCTTAAGGGTCGCGTCCTGATGCCACGAACGATGGCCTGAGCTGACGCTTACCGCCTCCCCTTTGTTAGGATAGCCCCGGTCTGAAAACCGTTGATCTCACTCTTACTACCGTTACAGTGCATAGCAGAGAAAAGGTTAATTGCTGATCCTCTTCGCCGCGAAGAAGTGTTCGTGGCATTATCTTCCCTTGGAGTTGGCCCTAACAGTTTAGACAACGACAACTGAGCTGTTTGGGATCAGCAACAGCACGTAACTTTGGCTATCATGCCACTCTACCGGAACTTTGCCTGTCTAGCATACCGTTGGACCGGCACTTCTCCCCGGTGCAGGGCACATCCAGTCTTCCCAGCTGCCGAGCGGGTCTCCTTGGAGTTCTCGGGTTCCATGGTTTGACGACGATCCAAGCAGATCGTCAGCGAAGGAAACGATGAATGACTCGCTGGCTTCTGACCGAACGAATTCATGGACATCAAGAAATCCCAAGCGCCGAGATGCACGGCAGATGCCGCATCGCGAAAGAAATTGGGTACGTGACGGAACAACAGGCATTGCCATGAGGTTTATATTCGTCAAGCACACCCTTATTCCCACTCGACCCGAGCGATTCCGTTTCTGCTAGTCACCTTGAGCAAAAGTCGAATCATCAAGCCCCGTGAGTATTTACGGTGAAATCGGAAACCGTGTCAGTCTAACCGTGGTCTCTCACCAGATCCACAGGTCGCCATGAAGCTTTTAGGCATGCTGGCGGCCTTTGCCGCGGCCCTCACGGCATCATCCGCAAAAGCCCAAGATGCATCCTCGGAGGCAGAAGCGCTGGTCATGGCTCAGAAGCTATACCCAGAGTGTGCGGTAGGTTGGCGGATCTCCCGCTAGCGCCGAGATGGTATTTACTGATCGCCCATTTCTTTTGATAGCTCGCCTGCCTCACCAAACTTATCCCAACGTCAGGCTGTCAGTTGACGGATACTGAGTGCCTCTGCACGAACGAGAATCTCAACACCGCCCTCTCTGTCTGCGTTGTACAAGGATGCAACTATGAGGACGCTCTCAGTGAGTGCCCGCCCATCGCAAGCGGATGAACAAGATACCGAAAACAAATTGACTGACAGTCTTGTTTCTTGCATAGAAACCAAGAATGGCTCCGCGACCATGTGTGGTTATCCTGTACGAGATGACTCACTCAAGCCCCCTCTCGTTGCTGGTGTGGGTTTTGGCCTAGCTCTCATCGTCTACATACTTCGGATGTGCTCTGCATTGCCTGGGTGTAACCGAGAACTCAGCTGGGACGACTGGACGATTACGGCTTGCGTGCTTCTCACGATTCCGCCAACTGTTTTTGCATTCACACGTAAGCGCTCTCTTTAACTTGGAAAGACCGTCTCATGTCAATAGATATTGACATTTCTAGTTTCTGCAAATGGTTTAGGAAAGGACATTTGAGCTTTGCCCCTCATGAACGTTGAAAACGTGTTGTTTGTGAGTACTCCGTCTATATCCTCAAGTTCTGGGTGTCAACTACTAACCGCTGTCACAGTTCTACTTCTTCGGTGAACTATTCTATTTCCTCGCACAAGCCATGAACAAAGTCTCCATCCTCTTCTTCTTGCACCGCGTCTTTCAGCACAACAGGCTCGGCAAGGCCATCTGGGTGACTATCGGCCTCACTCTGGCATATGCGGCCGCCTTTTTCTTTGCGACGTTGTTCCAGTGCTGGCCCATCAACCATGCCTGGTTGCAGCTGGAGGAAAACCACGTGGGTCGCTGTAACAATGTCCACCTGCAAGGCTGGATGAGCGCGGTCTTCAACATTGTGCTGGACATCATTATCCTCGCGCTTCCGTTGCATCAACTTTACCAGTTGCAGATGCCCTTGAAGAAGAAGCTCATGGTAATGGTCGTGTTTTCCATGGGTATTTTGTAGGTGTTCCATTTCGACCCAGTTTCCTAGGGCGACAGGACTGACCAACTTCCAGCGTCACGATTGCCAGTGTGATCCGTCTTCGCACCCTAGTCGTCTTTGCGAATTCCACCAATATCACCTACGACTACGTGGATGCCGCTTACTGGAGCACGATAGAGCTCTATGCAGGCATCATCACGGCCTCCTTGCCTGCAGTCTACAAGTTCCTTTCCGGCATCCTTGTCAAGAGTCCTACGTGGTCGGTGCTCAAGTCGAAGTTGTCTGGTGCATCTTCCAGTTCCGGGACAGGGAATTCAAACTCGGCGGTAGTGAGTGGCCCGGGTGGCCTAGCTCGTCGACTTACCCAAAAACGATCTGAAGCTGAGTTCATCCTCCTGACGGATATCGAGAGTGGCAAGAACCAGACATGGAATTAGTCATGTCTAGATGTAGTTCGTAGTACCAAGTATGAAAGCCATAAATATTGCATAATAATCTTACAATCTCTTACCACGGCTTATTAGTGACTCTTGACGACTCACTGAAATTATGGCTCTGGTGTTTTCTACGAGATTCGCCTCGAATATTGTCTTGTTCCGACAATGTTGGCCGGTTCTGCTTCTCGCCGATTGTAGATGTATCGCTACTGCTTTCTACGAAGTGGTCAAGATCATCGAAGATGAAAGCCTCGGCACGAGTACTCACCAAAACCAGGAACTTTATTCTTATGTATTCAGGCCCAAAGACCATATCCTATGTCATCACGCAGTCTGTCAGCGACTTTTCAGCTATTGCTAGGCAACCAGAATGGGGACATTGTGCTCGGTTGGTCCACAGACGGTAAGTTTTTGGTAATCGGGCTTGAAGGCGAGCTCGTTCTATCTCAAACCACTCCGGTATACGGATAGCTCGTGAATATACGGAATTTTTCATGCGGTCATTCGACCCAAACACTCATTGGCAGAACCGCAAACTCAAGCCGAGATGCCTATCGTTCGCACCATGTGGTTCGTACTTGGCAATAGCAGATGTGATCGCATTCCCTCCCTAAACATCAGGTGGTCTCAAGCTTTTAGTGACTCAACTCTGAACGATCGTCCGAATGGGCTCAGCTATTCATCGAATGGCGCACGATTGGCCCTGTTAACTTCCTCCTCGAGCGAGATGCTGAAACCGAGACTCACAGAATCGTTTTCGGCGTCTTTGTTATGCAGAGGCGGAGCTTGACAACAATTCATCGCCCCTTGGAAGAATGGCAATCAATTCCATGAGGGTTCAAACAGCTATCATCCGATATTAGCATCTTTTCGGCGGATCCATGGCATTCGTATGTTGCGATCAGGTCGTCGTCAGCAGTTCCCAATGGTGCGTTCTCGGCTCAACAACAACCACGTGGAAGACGGCGTCGAAAACTCGAAGGACGTCAGCCCTTGCAATGTCCTGTGTAAGTCGGAGGCTGATTTATGTGCCGCTTCATTACTCGAGATATCCAAACCTGGTCCGGAATCGGCATTCCCTTCCTCACCATGTTTTTAGATTCAATGATGAAGCCGACAGGGCTTTCTTTGTTGGTCTCGTCTGCGACAACTGTACTAACTCCTGAGCCTATTGTGATCTTCATGAAGCTTCCAGCTTCATCCTGAACCTCCGTGACTCCCCGAGTCGATTATGCTGTTGCGATCATCGATCTCGGCGCCGCGATTGGGTATTTCGGTCCGATATGTGGTCTGGAGTGCTACCTGCTCATAGCCAGGCGCAGAGTAGGTGTCTGTCAGACACCCGGACGAAGATCTCAGACCCGATTTCAGTGCTGCTGTGTGACAAGTTGGCGCAGTCTTCCTAGCGGCTCAGAACATCCCAAATCTGGTCCCGGGGTGGCCAGAGGAGGACAGCAGAGGATACGGACTGGGCAACGCTTCAGCGGTTCAGGAGCTGATTCCCGCTCATAGTATCATAGTCGCACGTTTGATGGATGTTGATTCGAGGTTGTTGAAACATTCTCGTTGGAACAACTTTTTTTTTGAGATTCCGCCCAAACCCGGAGTCGTATTTACAAGTGTACCCTTGGACGAAATCGAGGGCTTCAGGAAGTAGCTGCCATCAACTTGTCCATATGTGAGTTGAAGTCAACCGGGGTTGACCAAACTCTGAGCGACGTTTCTAACCACGCCCTTTTACGGATAGGACGCCTTTTGAAGATTAGTTCAAGGTTTTATGGAAGTGTAGAAGCTTCTGATTGAACACTGGCACGCTCTGCCGTCTAGGGACGAGGAGCCTAACAGCCTGGCGCGAGAGACGGGTTCCTCAAGAGCAGACTCCAAGTCATCGATCTGTTTCAGGTCGTTTGTGTTCAGATGTTTGAATCCATAGTGAAAGGGGGGTCCTTGAACCGGATTGTATGATCTCGACCCTCTCTGAGCAACATGGGCGTGGGAGGGGGAGGAGGGAGATCCAACAATGCCCGGGAGCAGGCGTTCTGTGTTGAGTTACGTGTCTCTGTTGCTTAAAACCCCCTTATACCTTTGATTTGCTTGAAAGGTCCTCATTCATGGCTCGGTAGATAGCACAGGGGTAAATGTCGTCGTGATATACCACTGATGAGCGGTGCTGGAAGGTTCTTGTAGTTCACCCACCCTCCCATAGTCGCAATCGCAGCCTCATCAGATGTGCTGATTGCCTGGAGTAGAGACAAATAATGCCAAATTGCACATCGTACAGCTGGACTGGGAGGGATGGCAGAGTTTCGATCGAGACCGAGCCTCCTTTGACCTCGACCAAATCGGGGTAGTGGAATGCGAAGGGGGGCTGCGCAGCAGTCGATCGGTCTCTAAAGCGCATTCTACGTGGGATACCTCTGAGTATCTGTATTCTTATCCATCCAGTATCCTAGCCCACTGTCTACTTGTCAGTCGTAGTGTTAAAGCACGTAGATGCTGCACGTGAACATATTCACAGAGGCGTCCCTAAGCAAAGCACAGGGGGGTTACCCAAGTATTTCCTACTCATAATTTCTGATTCGATTAAACTGAATAGATTCGCCATCAACCCGTCGGCGCATACCTTTTAGGTATTCGGTGCACCTCTTCCTGTCTCAGCAGTGGCCAACGAAGACCAGTGGGAGGCGTCTCCTAGGCCACAAAGAGCTCTGCGAGCTGGAGAGAACGTGGCGGGACTCCATGTGCACCATCAAGCAATCACATCCCCATGGAGATTCCGAAGCCTCAATTCCTGCTACGTGTCGTTGCAATCCTCTATCCAAACAGGATGCTCCTCAGGCGACTTGCTGCGGCTCCGCTCATGGCGTTTCATGGATTCAATGCCCTGGACTGTCTCTGATATCCTGCACCCTACTAGGCGGCCGTTCAATGTAAAAGAACATTAGAGTTACTGCTGAGGATCTAGCAGTGTGTAGCTCTGGGATCTATTTCGTCGGTCCACGCACATGACGAGGTGCCGAGATCCTTTTCGAGGCCTGTGTTGGGAAGCACTTGACCGGCAACTCGTCTCTCATAAGCGACGCCCCCTTGGTATACATAACGAGAAAACCCAGCAGACGGCATGAATGCAAAGTCCCACCGCTTGCTTATACCGCTGAAAGAAGCTGTTCCGTTATTCGTTAGGCCTGATTCCGGATCACTGTATCATTGACGAACGGGGCCCACGTCGATGGTCACTTTACAAAGGTCCCTGTGAAGGAAACATCGTATAGGCGCCATCCTGGCCACTATTCGCACCTAGACCACGTTGTAGTATCATTGGAGCAGCTCAGTTTACCGTTTTCCAGTTTCAGTTTGTTGAACGGACCATGTTGGTCGGTGGTTGACAAAAGAACCTGGAGACAACCCTGGTCAACTCCTGGGCATGGCTCTTGGGCGTGTGGTTCCATTCGGAATGGCCCAAGCCCTCAGCGTCGCCGCTGCGATGTCGTTGTTTATCTTGATCATCGGGCCACCCGTGCAGGGCGGATGAACAAAGGGACCATGGGAAAATTTCAAAAGTTCGTCTTTGAAAAAACTTGAGCTCTATTTCATCGCCAAGGATTCAAGCGCTGAAGGTAGGCCGCCAGTATGCGCTTGTCTCCACCTGGCCGTACAGTTTCTTTCGACACGAATATAGAGTACGTAATAATGCCCTTACCTCAAGAACCCCAGGGGCTAGCATGGCTAGGTCGACAAGTCGGAAGCGATTATCGACGCACGCACAGTCAAGGTGAGCGGAGTTCGCTCATTTATTTCTATTTCAACCGTCAAGGTACAGCGGCAATAACAGCAGATGCGTCCAGTGTCGCAGACGGACAGTTGCAGTCTGGGAGTCTTGGCTTGCAAGCTTGGCTGGTCGGCTGGGGAAAAGGCTGGGGACGTTTGTCTTTTCCCCATCCCCATCCGTAACATTAGGTACTATGTAACTTGGCGAGGGTTTGCTGTCCTAGTTGATAAAGGGGAAGAGCCCACCGGGACCGATGGGGCCCGCGGTGAGGCTGTGCTAGTTGCTCCCCGTCCTGTATGCCATTTATCAGTGGGCTCGGCTCGGGTATTACAAGGCAGGCTGTAAGCCCTGCTGTACTACTCTGTATGTACAGATGCGTTCTCGTGTGCGCACATCTCCCTGTTGCGACCTTCTCGATTAAGATGGCGGTCACGTCAATGTTTTGTGGCTAGGAGGTACCTGGACCTTGATCAAAACCCGCCCAAAAGATGCCGTCTTTGCCGTCGGACCCCAGTTTCCTTGGGTGTCGACATTCTAGCGAGGGGCAAACCTGCAGTTGGGTTGTATTATTCTCCGGCGAGTGTTCTAGGTCTTCAAGCAGCATGCTGTCATCGAGGCTGCGAAAGCGGCGCTTTGTACATTGCGTATATCCGGGTAGTGCAACAGGCTTCAAGTGTGAGTGGGTGAGGAGGATTGGACCGGACCGATCGCGCTTGCTTATGCTACCTTGGGCGGATTGCAAGCGGACTTGCCGACGACGATCAAAGAGCCGGGATGAAGATGTTCGAGTGGCAGTTGAGGAACTGCCGGTGATAATCAAAGATCAGCGCCATTAGAGCGGCCAGGCGACGGGGCATTTGGGTGCTTTTCGTCAATAAGGCTCGTCTTGGGCAGGGACTACCTTCCTGGACGGGCTAACTAATGCCGCCCATTCCTTCTGGAAAATTCCCTTTTTCTAATGAACATGTGACCTGGCAGACCAAGTTGATGGTCGAAAATTGACGTCCTGTTTTGTTGTCGATAGTGAACGAGTTCACGAGTCGACCAGTCCGAGCTGACTGTGCACATAGGGCGAGCGTTCAGCGACAGCCAGCTGGACGGCAGGGCGCGAGCTGCGGTACGGGAATGGCGTCCACTCAAGCTTTCCAAGAAAGTTCCAAGAGATTGGGCGAAGCCGCTAGAAGCAGTAACGGGCGACCGGGTTCGGGGCGTGTGTGCGTGGTGGCATGGCCCTGGGCTTGGGCTGTAGTTTCGTTGTACATATACCAGACCACCAGACCACCAGTCCACCCTCACGGATTAGTGTCCTTGATGAGCCCGACACACGGACTTAACACCCAAAGGACATTGGAGAAAACCCCCAATGCGAGAACAACGGCTGGAGGGCCGAACAATAAGTTGGTAGCGTGCCGAGGCAAACCCTAAGGTCAATTTCTGGGGAACGGGGCTTCTTCGAAACCCCGCTCCCCTGGTAAGCATGGCGTGATGGTTGGGGTAACTTGATTGACAAGATCAGTGCCTGTCTGACAGGCCGGATATCGCGGAGAGTGGTCCGTTTTGCGGCCAGGAAGAGACGCGTTGTACACGACAACGTTCTAGAAACGGCGCGATGGAGAGCATCGGATTCAAACCCGAGGGCAGTGATCCGCTCAAAGGGAACCGGCAACGACCCCAGAGCGCTTTCATGAAGGGCTTGAACAAAAGTCCGATCTGCTTTGCCCAGTTTCTGTCTGGTTGGAGTTTGGCTTCGCGAGTGCTGACCAACTAGAAGTGATTGACCAGGGGGCTGTACGTTAATTAGGCCAAGTAAAGGGAGCGGCTGTGTGGGATCCGCTCGCAAAAGATCCTTTGAGGTTTGCCAATGATTGGTGTTCAAACGGACACTCCGCCCAGAACAGGCCACAGGCACCCCAGCAAAGAGAATTGAGTGCGTGCGAGGGGTGGCAGGTGGTTCGGGCCAGCCGCCCCTCGCAGCGTTTGCCGTTTCTCGTTTCGTTCATGCATCTATCTGTCTTCCCGTCCGTCCTGCGAGCCAGCAGTGTTCGCGTGTCAGCGTCGAGCGTCAACATGTCTTGGGCGGTTGATGTAAGGCCTTTTGTTGTGTCTGGTATTGTCTAAAGACACACCTTGGGATGTCTCGGTTCGACGAAGGAGGTCCAAGCCGAGGAGACAGCCGTCTCTCGGCCGATTTATCAAGTCCAAGCCGCTTGGAGACGGGATCGCCATGTGTGTCGCGCTTGGCCAATACTCCCATTCTGTTGCGGCGTCGTGCTATTTGTCTCGTCGCCCAATGACTTGCGGTGCAGAGCCGAGAGATCTTCGAGGCATCGCAGACGGTGACGGCGGCGGCGAAACCGGACGGCAGGCCGGGACAGGCGGCTCAAGAGTAGGGAAAAGGCGTGGCAACATGGATCATGGGAAAATGCTTGATTGCGCGGCAGGAAGGGCGGGATGGATGGCAGAAATTGGGGGATGGTGAAGAGCGATGAATGGAAAATGGGCACGGCGGCGGATATCTGACCTGTTTCGTCTTGGCCTTGGTGTTACGGTGAGCGCAGGAGACAAATGTGTGCGTGTGAGTGTGTGTGGATGGATGGACGGATGTTCGTAGGAGTGGTTGCGCTGTGTGAGGCAGGCAAGTTGAGTGCCACTACATCACAACGGCCACGCCGCCTGGTTGGGTCCCATTGGAGGCGGGAGCCGCTGGGGTGGTTTTTTCCTTCTTCGGGAATAAAATCGACCTAGTCAGTGTAGCTCCGGTGTGCAATTCCGTTGTTGCTGCTGCTGCTTAGAAAGCACGTTGGGTGTCTCAACTCGCAATCAGCATCCGGGAGGAGATGCGGTGGTGATGCGGAGACGGGCTCTGCTCGCGGCAGCAACTAAAACTTTCCCTCATGGCAGGTACGGATACCCCCGTTCTTTCCTCAACTGCAATCCACCGAAACTTTTTAGCTTAGAATTTACCTTAAACTAATGGGAATGGGCTCCGTTATCCACAGCCAGTCAGCAAGTCGCAGCTTCGGTCTGGTTCCGTTTCATTTATTTCCGAGATGGCCTGCAAATTGAATGACGCGGACACGCTATGCAGCAGTTGTAGAGAGTCCTAGCTTTCTCTACGGGAAACCCACCTGAGATGGCATTGTTGTTGCTGGATCGAAGGCGCATTGGAACTAGGTTGCGACTGACTACCTTGATGGGGAGTCCAATAAGACGAATACTACCTGCCTGCTTCATTCGAGGTTACTCGACTTGAAGGACTAAGCAAGGAAGCAACGATGAAGGAATGAACCACGCCTCAGCGAATTAAAGCGCCCTTCTTTCCTGCTGGGGTTTCTTTCTTCTCTTTCGTCGGGTCGCGTCCGACTCGAGCACGGAAAGTGGACGCAGGAGCAGGCACGGAAGGCGGGCCTGCGCCGGGCTAGACCCCCGCCTTTTTGTGCCGTAATGCCGTAATTGGTGCCATCAGGAAAGCACCCATGATCCAGCTGACCTCTGCGGCTGGTACCTCGCCGGCAAAATAAGGAAGGTGAGTACTTTCAAAGGTTCCAAGGGGGGTAACCTCACTCGACAGAAGTACCTTGCCTTCCCGTGCTGACCTTCGCCCGGCGGCCCTTTTGGAGCTTGCACACTGCAACTCCTTCACCAACTTCCTTCCCGTCTTGTACTCTCCTGCCTCTGCGATCCGACCTAGAACGCCCTTGCTTGCATCAGGTACATTGTGTCTTGAGCTCTTGTGTCCGCACATCCGTTTCAACTCGCTCTAGTACCCCTGTCGAGTCTCGGCCGTCTTCGACTCGGCATTTGCTGCTTGCCATCCACGCAAGTAAAGTGATGATGATGCAAAGTCGCCCGCTGGCAAAACGCAGACAGCGGCGGCTTGCTCATCGGTGACAGTCCACCGCCCAGCAAGTCCGTGCCAGTGTCATTCGATGTACTCCCGTCCCCGTCCCTATCCCCAATTCAAAAGATAGGCACGACGGCAGGTAGCATCAACAGCGGCCCAGGGCCCTCTGGGCCTCTGGGCCGGGGGTGGGTGAGTTGAAAAGTACCATTTGGTCCGCGCCACCCCGGTCGCCGCATGTCTTTCACCTCCCAAGAACGGTTAGTCTTCTCGACAAAAGGCCTCGGTCCACTCGGCGCTGTTCTTGCTTTCAACATTAGCAAGGGCCCTTTTGATTTCACAAACGGATGAACCGCTGGCCAGTCAGGGGCCAAGAATTACTCGTGGACCAGTGAGCGCCGAGGGTTCGTCTTGACGATCATCGGCACCGACGTCGCCCTACGTCTGCGCTTGCCATTGCTTGACGGCCATCTCCTTGTCAATCCCACCACCACTCGCCCTGCCGCCTCCGTTGTCCTCCAGCAAGGAAGGACGTGAAGAGCTGGCCTTCCGTCTTGTTCGCTGTCGTTCGCCCACCAAGCAGGCACAGCAGATGCCCTCCAAGCGCTGTCCAGTCAGCCCCAGGCCAACCTCCTCGTACATCGTAAATACAAGCGTATTCGTGCGAGTCCGCGAATCCGCCAGATCGCACCCGAGGCAGGCCAGGTACATCTCGCAGATCTCACGTACTGTACGTACCTCGCACCCCATTGTTGGACCTCCACTGGGGCATCGCTACGTCTACGCCTGCCGCACGGCCAGAATCCGAGCCTCCGTCTCTTTTCTCCCCTTCCTTCTCCATTATCAAAATTCGCAAAAGCTCCGACAGGCACCGACAGTAGCACGCAAACTTTCGCATTGGAAATGAGAAACACAATCCGGTCACCTTTCAGCACCCAGCAAATCCCGTCTTGAGCGCATGTCCGCTCTCTTGACCCGTTCGTGACCTGTTTCGCTGGATACACACCTCCACGCCCTCCCATCGAGTCCCATCCACCCAACCATCCATCCACCTCTGATCACCAAAGCTCACGCAGCCCCCAGGAACACACCAATTACTGTACACGCTCGTCGCCCGCCTCTGGTTTCTGTTACCCTATTCTATCGCCATATCACGCCGCCCTTCCGTCCTTGTCAGCAACTCAACCACGTTCCCACCCGTCACTCTTCAACAAGCCCTGTCCTGGCCTGAACCGACGTCCGATGCGCATGAGATCCGCCCCCAGAGCCAAGTTCCCCTTGCGGCCCTTGTCACTCAACACAGTCTTGCTGCCCTTGCTGGGCTGTCCCGGACATCGTCTCCAACCTCTCGCGCCTCTTCGGCCCTGCACGGGAATCGGTTCCCTCATATCCGCGCTGCGCTGCTTTCATCATTGGGCTTCCTATTCAGTCCAGCCTTGTTAAGCGGCTCTTTCGCGCTGGCACCACTCGATGACTCGACGTCTCCCGTTTCGCTTCACTCCCCCCAGCAGCCCTGCAACCTTGACCTTCCATCCCATCTCGTCTCTCTGTCCTGCTCTGTTCTGTGCGGTGCCTGCTCGTCTCGCGAAGCTCGAACAAACTGACGTTGACCGCCGCGTGGTTGGAAGCGAGACGCACTTGGACCTCCCGCTCGTTGCCACCGCTTCCGCGCTTCTCGGCACATCACTCCCTCCCTCATCCACATTTTCCCGTCACCACACACCACCCGAGGGCTCCAGTCCTTCTCCATACCTACGCAGTTCTTCCTGACTGGATTTACCCACTCCCCCGATCTCATCTCATCTACCGGTCTCGTCCCAGGGCCCTTTTGCATTTGTTTTACGTTACTCTGCCCCGTGCGGCCCTAAGACAGAGCCGCCGACAAAAGGCCCTCACCATGAGGATTTGCGGGTCAGCATAACCCCCGGGCCAAGCACATCTCGTGAATCCCCCGTCGCGAAGGCAATCCGTCCGAGACAGACGCACGGGAACGGGCCTCTGCCTCCGCTGCCACCCGCCGCTTGGTGGTCCTGGCCTGACACGAGTCGCCTGTTGCCGGTTCGCTCTACTCCTGCCATATAAAACCTCACCTGCCCCATGGATCCCCGCAGCCACCACCGCGGAAATGGACCATCTAATACCGCTGCCCAGCCGCCGCCTCTCCGGCGGCGACTATCGATGGAGGAGGATTATTTCTACCAGGAAGTCATGACTTCCCCTTTCCGACGGCCTTCACAACCGCCTCCCTATGAGCGGGCAGCTAGACCAAGACGACCATTGGCCGGCAGGAACAACGCCCAGCATGGAGCGGAGGAAAGTTTGCCGTGCTATTCGTGCGACATCGAGTTGGAGGGCGTATGGGTGAAGAAGATGGAGATTGAAAACACCACCAAACGAGCCGAGGACAGAAACTGGCACACTACCTTCGCCCAACTACGGGGTACCGCTCTGAATTTCTACAACGTGAAGAAGGATTGGGGATGGGGCAGGACGAGGGACGGACCGACGATCTCGCCAGACAACCCGCCCTGGGTACGGAAAGCCTCTCTCGACAGAGCGTACAGTCTCCAGCACGCAGACGTCGGTATTGCTGCCGACTACAAGAAGTAGGTTGCCCCGATTCTCAGCCTCATCCCATGCCAAGACATGCCAAGAAACTGACTCCCACCTAGGAGGCGATATGTCATCCGTGTCAGGGCAGAGACGGACCAGTTCCTCCTCTCATGTATAGAGCTGAGCACCATGGTCAAATGGCTGGAAGCACTCTTCGCCGCCATCGATGTTGCCGCCCCGATCGACGACCGTGATTACCCCCGCGATCAGAGTATCCCCCGCATTCAACGGATCCGCTGGTTCCGGGGCGAGACACCGGCTCAGACGAACAACTATCCCGTACCGACGCCGCGCCCCGTCAGTCCTGAACTGCGCCGTGTGGCTTCTGCCGACAGTTCCAACCCCTTTCCATCTTCTGCAGTAATGGAGGCCGTCTTGGACGAGCCCGTCATCGACGAGACCCCTATTGGCGAGGGAGAAACCGTTGTCGTAGACACTGAGTCCATCTACGGCCCCGGGCCCGCCCGGAATGAGCAAATCAGTAGCCGCCTATCTACGACGTCGTATCCCAATGAGGCCATCGACCCGGACACAGGCAAATGGGCTCCCGAGCACCAATGGACTGCTGCCCATGACTTGCTGTATGCTAAGCTTTGCTACTCAGTTCTCTTGTTCAAAAGCCCGCGGAAGTCGAATTACATCATCAGCAAAGGGAAGCAATGGTTCGTGGACTGGGCGACGGGCCGCATGGTCCGGGTGCTGCCGCCGGCCTACGGCGAGATCGACTTCTTTGGCCCTTGGCAAGTTATCCACACGGAAAACAGAAGGATCTGAGGGTTCACTATCCCTCCCTCACCTCTATTCCACATACATACATACATACCCCGTGCTCTCTACAACAAGAGCCCTTTTTGCATTGTCACGAGGAAGAATCGCAAGATTCGAACGACACGGATCTACCAAACCCACAGGCGGGGGTGAGGTACGGCGGCCAAAACAAAAAATCGGGTGGGAAGGCGCGGCATATGCATTTCGGATGGCTGTTTTTTTCTATTTTCCTCCCGTTTCTCATCTATTCCAGTCTCCTTTGTCCTTCATGGCGGGCGAGAGCGAGAGCATTACCAGCCGTGCATATCATCATTGGGCGGCGTTGTCGAAGGCAGCGAGGAATTTCTTGCCGTCACATTTTCATTTATCGTCTTGGTTGCTGGATTGCATGAGATGTTCAGCGTTGGCATTGCGGAAGCCTTGGCAGCAAGCATATTCGTTGATGACAGGAGACTCGAAGCATCCTTTGCTGTCCCCATAGTGAGTGACTGGGCAAAGCCTGAATACATACAATTTTCAAACTATTACGGCCAACACTGTCTGACGCTGGATCAACCGTGTGATGTACCATGGTGAAGTAGCCCACCAGGCCAAGCTGCGCAGCACAATCGCCCTATTAACCTTGGCCCCAAAAACGCCCCAACTCCATTGAACCCCGGGCATGCCATCAACCCATCTACATCGGCCCTTCCAGAGAGGAAAACAGACCCCAGTAGCATCAAAGTGGTATCTCGTGCACTACATAAACAAGTCTACGAAAGCCTGGTTTTCTTCTTCATTTTGCCGTACGCTCCGGATCAGAACTACCCTTCCTTTCCGCTCATCACATCCCCGACATTTGGGCCTCGGAAGCGCGCGCCTCGGCGGCCAGCTCGGGCGCGACGTCCACCAGCATGGCGTTGGCGCCGTCGATGTCGGCGACATGACTCTCGAGCTGAGCGAGGAGGGCATCGATCTCGGCGCGCTGGGACTGGACGGCGGCGAAGAGGGACTCGTTGGAGGCCTGTGTGTTTTGGAGGCGGGCGTTGAGGTGGGACTGCTGCGAGGCGAGGCGCGGGGCGAGGTGGGCTGCGAGGACCTCGTCGGGGGTAAGAGGTGTGGTCTGTTCGGGGAGGGAAGATGGATGTTAGCTTGGAAAAGGGGAGATTGTATAGAGAGAGAGAAACGGGGGGGAGAAGGGGGAGATGCATACGGAACTGGCTCTTCCCCCGAGTCGCCGCTTTCTTGCCTCCTGCGCTCCGCGTCGCTGACGAGGCTCTCGAAGTCGTTTAGTTTGCGGATGACGTCGCGGTCTACAAGGATCGATTGGAAGTCCTTCTGTATGCGGCCCGTCGTGGTTAGCCAGCCCATTCTTTGATCCAAAGTGCACACTGTCCTTTGTCACGGAGACGCAAGCCACCTCGTCCAAGAAACCGATGCCAGCGGGGGAGAAGATGGGGACGGGGGCGCACATTACACCTCTCCTCGAGGTAGTCGACCATCTGGTTCTGGACGTTGCGCAGGGTATTGGGCGCGTGGGCGGCGATGGTCGGGAAACATGACGCGAAGTTGTCGTAGCTGACTTTTTGGAGCGTGCGCTGGAGGGCGATGTCGTAGAGCTGGGTGAAGCGGGTTGCGCGCGGGCCGGGCGTCACGGGGGTGTGTTTTTGCGGGAGGGGAGGGGAGGCTGGCGGCTGCTGTGCTTGTTCTCCATCTCCTTGCTGGTGCTGCGATGGCTGTGCTGCCGCGGCTGCTTCTGTTGTTGTCGTCGATGCGGCGGCGGTATGCGCCTCGGGTTCCGTCGGCGGGGGGTGGACGGCGTGCTCTTGTGTTGTTTGATGGGGCTCGGTCTGGGAGGGAGGTTGATGGTTGCCTTGATCTGGGGCGGACATGTCGGGCGATTCGTGTGTCGTGGTCGGTCGTTGTTGTTACGGTGGGAGGAGGTGGAGGACGTTGTACGGTTTTTAGTGGGATTGCGACCCGGGATGCGAAATGCGACCGAGTTGTAGATGCTGGGCCCCGACATGAGACGCGTTTTCGGCGGTGGTGGGGGCAGCAAGCAGCGCGCGAATATGACGGAGGTTCACGTGCGATCCTGTCTTGGCGGTGGGATGAACCGCCAAGAGCCAACGCTGATCGGCCAGCGGGTGTTCCTGGAACTCGACAGGGGGTGGCTACCTATCCGAACTGCATAGCAAACTACCCTTTGACTTCTTCTTATAGCCTCCCTTGACATCCAACTCACGACGGTGCCGCGCAACGTGATGCACCGCGGCGGGCCCATCCAGAAAAATTACTGTAAAGGAGCTCATTGCATTTCGTTTTGACTGATCAACGTCGTCGAGACAATTCATCCCCCTTCTTGCCAGGGCTGTTCCGTCCGTTCGGACGCCGCGCTTGGTCTACCGCAATGATGAATGATACAAACAACCTCGCCATCTGACGTTGCATAGTATGTTACTGGTCTGTATGTCTCTCTACTGTCTCTCTGGCCGGAATGGTAAGAGGAAACATTCAACCGCTGGGACAAAACCCGTCATAGTTCAGGTACTCGCATCCAAACCATGCGCCTGCCATCGTCGAGTAGCCCACGCATTGCGACCGGATTCGGGATGGAATTCCCATCGAACGAGGATTGATATTGATAATCATTTCGTGCCCCCCTGCAATTTATCTAATGCTTCCTGGCAGTAAACCTTGCATCCCATCAAAGTACATCTCAGACGCCCTGCCTTACCACTTCATCGTCCCATCGTTGCCGCACTACGGCCCCCCGGACGCCACCGAGCTTACGATGGAAACTGCGGCGCGGATCAGGAACCAGCTAATGATCGACCTCGGGTTCAGCGCTGGTTACATTGCGCAGGGCGGTGACGTCGGCAGGTTTCCGACAACCCGAGGATTCTTTTGGCAACGTACCCAGAGTGCAAGGCGTCCCACAGCAAGTACCCAACAAAACTCGACAATGGCTGGCCCCGCTAGGGTCTCGGGATGAAATCATCTGCCAGGAGAACCTCACTCGAACGGGGATCGACCACGTACAGCGAATGCGCAACTTCAGTGCCGCCGGCTCATACTACCTGCTGAAGCAGGGCCTACAATAAGTCTTGCCTTCTCGTCCTCGCCACTTGCGATGCTAGCGTGGTAAGTCTCGAAGGTGTAATAGTCGCAAAAGCAGCCGGTGCTCGCCTTGACGTGCCGGAAGCGTGGGGGCGAGGCAGGCCTGTCCCACTGGGCGATTGACAAGAGGAACGAAAATATAGACAGATTTGGTCTTTCCGGGGTCGATCTCCGGGACAGTGCCTTTTTCTTTTCTCTTCCTCGCTCTTCGACATCTGCCGACTGGTGGACGTTGGCAAACAGGGCGGGCACTTGGCGACGCTCGGGCAACCTTGACTCTTTTTTCTCTCTTGCAGAATGTCGAAGCGTTCCTAGTCATAGCAAGGCCTTTGTTCGCAGTTTCGTGACCGATCACGTCTTGGTGGCTTCGTTGCTGTCTTTCGATTCTAGGCAACATAAGCCAATGTATCTTGCGCGGCACAAGCCGTGAGGTGTCGGGAGCCTTAACGCCTGCGCCATGTGCACAAAAGCGAGAATCTCTGTATGTGCATTTAGGCTAGATGGGCTAGATAGACTCTTATGTCTGGGGAAGGGCAGCCGTTCCAGAGTGTATGGGGATGCCATTGAGGTGATGGGCTGCGGGAGGGTAAGGTACACATACAGAACGTGAGGCCAAACAGAGAAGAAGAGAACCAATTAAGCACAAGGGAGATGAGACAAGTAAAAGACTGTAAGTCTGAGTGAGGGTGTACAGGCGTTCACGATTGATCTTGGAAAGTCGATATCGAACGCCTAGGTATCCAAACACTGACAGACAAAGAAACATGATCCCGAGAATGTGGCATCACCCAATGAGCATATTCACAAGCAGCCCATGGCAGCTATTAGTAATTGTCGTCTGTTTCTCATTAAAAGAACCGGTTATGGATCCTCTGTGTGGTGGTTGTGTGTCGGTCTTGGTATGGTACAGCATCGTCACCCAGTGCCTGGCTCCCCGTTCCCATTCATTCCCGTTCCGTTCCCTCCAAAGACAAAAACATCTCTCGGCAAAGCGTCGGGACGCCAAAACTTTTGTTGTTCATGCTTTCCCATTTTCCTCCCGATTTCTTCCGTTCTGCCTCCGCCCAACTTCGCCAAATATACAGATAGACATATTCCCAACTCATCACCATCAATTATACCATGGCAGTGAAGAAGGAAAGAGCTAGCTCAAACGTTACGCTGCGGTCGTCCGCAAAAAGGTAGGACCAGACCGTCGGCACGGATGCAAATGCTTGAAAAACGCAGGCGCATACCAAAAAAAAACAAGAGAAATGAAAAAAGTAAAGTTGAGGGGGAAAGTACAGGAAACGGTGTGAATTCCACGCCCTTGCCCTGCTAACTCCTAGCAAAAAAGAAAAGAAACGGAACATAACTTTTCTCTTCCTTCCTCGTCGGTATCGTCCGATGGTCGTGAGAGTACTGATAGTTCTGAGGACCGATAATCGAAAGATGTTTCGACTGCGGTCGTGGCGTATGATGTTGGGGGAAGGGGATAGAAACTACCCTCCAGACACCAAGGTGGGGTAGATGTGCCAGTCCAAGTATGCGGTTGGTCGACAACGCCAGTCAGAAGCCCTCGTTATTGCTACGGAGAAAAGACCGAAGGCATTCGAGGGGCTTTGAGCTGCCGCGCAGGGGGTGCCGCAACTTTAAGCCGCGGCCTGAGAGGCACCGCGGCCACGGACACTGCCGCGACCACGGGTCTGGCCACCGGTGAAGTTGCCGCGAGCGTTTCCCTGGCTGCCGGAGCGGTTTCCCTCGAATCCACCGCGGCCACGGCCACCACCAGTGGCGTTGCCACGGGGGTAGAGTAGTTGCTGCCACCGTAGGCGGTAGCCTTAGGGCGACGGGGCTCAACGATGATGTTCTCGCCATTGACGGTGTGGGGGTTGGCGGCGGCGGCAGCTTGGTAACCGGCGACGGTAGCGAACTCGACAAAGGCGCAGTTCTAGGGTATCGTTAGTCACAACTGTTCAGACTTGACCATGTTTCATTATTTACCTTCTGGCGGTTGATGTCAAAGTAGGTGAGCTCGCCGTGGGCGGCCAGAGCGGCCTTGAGATCCTCTGCCTTAACCTTGTCGGTCACGTATTTAACGTATCCCAGCGTGCCGTAGTTCTCGGTAGGCGCTTGTGAGATAGACTGGGGGCGGTTCTGGCGCTTGGAGTCGGTGCCAACGGACTGCCACTCAGCGGAGGAAGAGGCATCCTTCGCAGCCTGGGCCTCGGGCTCCTTGGCGGCGGCGGCGGCGGCGGTAGCAGCAGGGGCAGCGGGTTGAGGAGAGGCAGCAGCGGGAGCGGGAGCCTTGGCGGCGGCGGCGGCGGCGGGAGGAGTGGCGGTCTTGGGGAGAGGGACGACAGGCTTGGGTCCGACGGCGGCAGCAGCACGGCTGGCCCAAGACATAGGCTTCATGGGGACAGGAGCGGGAGCGGGCGCAGGCTTCTCGGGTTCGGCGGCGGGAGCTTTGGTGGGAGCGACAGGGGTAGGGGAGGGGTCAGTGGGCTTCTCGGGCTCCTTGATGTCCTCCTCGGCAATCGCATTAGCAGTGGCATCCGGGTCGGCTGCGGGCTCCTCAGCCTTGGCCTCAGGGGCCGTGGCGGGCTCAGGAGCGGCGGTCTCGGCTTCGCCATTGTTGGAAGCGGCATCCTCAGGAGCTGCGCTGACCTCCTCCAGCTTCTTCTCGACCTCAGCGGCATCAATGGCGGGACCAGTAGACTCCTCAGGGGTCTCCTCGACGGCGGGCTGCTCAACCTCTTGCTGGGCAGGGGCCTTGGCAACCTCCTCAGGAGCGGCCTGCTCCTCGGGCGCGGCCTCGGGCTCGGCAACGGGCTCATCCTCGTCCTCATCGTTGATATATCTCAGGATGTCGTTGACGACGAAGTAGCCGGAGGGTTGGGGCGCAAGGACGAAGGTCTGGACGAACTTCTTCGGCTCAGCGGACTTGATGGAGCTCTCGCCAATGACCTGGATGACAATGTTGTCGAACGAGGCCTGGGAGTCGACATTCGTAATGCGGACCTTGCTGTTCTCGAAATCAAGGCTCTTGATTCTCTCTTGGATAGCCTGGAAACAGCGATCAGCACGCAGTCAATGAATGGCGAACAAGTAAAACAATGGAAAAAACGCACTTGTCTGCCAACGGAAACGTTCGCAACCTCTGCCTCCATGCCGTAAACGAACTGGGAGCGCTTTCCATAGAAGAGCTGCAAGCTACGTGTCAATACGGCAAAGTCCACGTCGGATGGGGGTGGTTTTCGGGCGTACGTGAAGCTTGTCCGGGTTCTTGCTCAGGGTTGTGTAGTATTGCTCAACGAAGTACCAGCCAACCTCATCCTTGCTGAGGTTGTTGTTACCGGCCGACGCGGCATCGTTGGTAGCGGTGGGACCTGATGATGTTGGCTCGACAGCGTCCTTGAACTGGTCCAGGTTTGTGTAGTTACCGTTGGTTGCCATGATTGCTTATGAGGAATCTGGTTTGGGGCGCAATCGGGCCGAGGAAGGTGGGAGGGCGGATGGAAGAAGGCGACGAAGGCGCAAGAGGCGAAGCTCGAGTTTGTGGGGCGATTCGCTTGCTTGGGGATATTTTCGCAAATGGACGGTCGACAATTAAGGAGGACCCTTCTGTTGATGGAATGTTAGATGGGCGATATGCGCGAATGGGGGACGAGGATGGGGATATCGAGGACAGAAGCTCGTGGGAGGAAGAGAAGATGGTAGGCGGGCGGGATTGTAGATACCTCGGTGATGCGGTGGCTCAAAAGGAAATGCTTAGAACTGACTCGAAAAGGTGTGATGACGGGGAAACCAAGACGCCGGAAAAAGGGTTTCGACGACGATGCGAGGGGCGGGCGGGAGCTGGAGATGGAGACGCGTGACGAGGGCGATGTGCGGAGATAAGTGAGAGGGATGGGCGAGGGAAGAAAAATGAATGTGCACAGTTAGGACCTGGGATAAAACCAGCTCAGGGTGTGTGGGTTTTGTGTCTGTTCAAATCTGTCGTCGGGGCGGCGGGCGGCGGGTGGGAGAGAGCGGAGCGTTGCAAAGAGGAGGAGGAGAGCAAGTGGAGGTCGGATTTTTTTTTAATTTTTTTTTTGCGGTTGATGTTCGTGAGGGAGGACACTTTTTGGACTCTGGTGCTGGGCCAGGCGCATCCAAAGACGTGAATCAGAAGGGCATAATAAAATAAAAAATAACACACAATTGTTGCTGCCAGATCGCGATGTGCCCTGTGCTCTCCTGGCCACGGCTTGTCTCCTGCGGCAGGCCGGCCTGCGAGCTGATTACCGACCAAGGTGGGGGTTTGGCGTGCACAGACCCATGTACTTCGTGAGCTTGGAGAATACCTCCGTCACCACCATGAAACCCACTCAGGCCAAAGTATCGGGCCATCCGTCAAGGTATCGGCGGGATGGCTTATATAAGCAGCGTCGCAGACAAACCCAAGCTCTTGGCCGAGCTACCAGCTCGGGCAACGAAACGTTCAACTGCAGTAGAACAACGAACAGTTGCAATTGAGTAATGTCTAGAGGCCAGGGACACTTATAAAGTTTGCCACCAATACGGTCCCTGTCGGCTCCATGCCTCATTGTGATTCAAACGTCTTTAACAGGGCGCATCATGCCCGACTGGCCACTCATTGTCCCGCCTGCTGGGATTCCACTGCAGGGTACCGAGGCATGGGAGATGGGAACACTAAGCAAGGAAGTAAGACGCCAATGCAGACTTCATTCTTTGTTCTTGAGCTATCCTTGTACAACTCCTTCCTAGACTTGTCGACCAAGGCAGTCCTAAAATGCAATCGTAATAGTACAGTAGTATCCAATTCAGTTTCCCATTCGGCAGGACTGTCTCACTCGACCCAACCAAAGACCTCACTTACAGCCATCGTGTTGGATCTTACACCAATCAGTGTGATGACAAGGCCGACCAGGTCCACAATCAGGAGCAGGGTCGCTGCCATCATGAAGCGAGGGCTGAACACCCTGTACAGCATGAGGTGTCTCCTCAGCCACCCGGCCCAAGCCATGGTCGCAAGCGACTCGACGGCAAAGTAGGCGACGAAAATGCCCAGCGCTCTGCTGACACTCTCGAGGATTCCCTTCCTCTTGGGACCGACCTTCCAGAGCACAATGAGCGGAACGGCCGCGACCGCGACAATCTGGCCACCAAAGGTATTGAGAGCCACGACGATGGGACTCCAGGGGTACCGGATTGAGAAGAGCGGGATGAAGGCGCTGTCCCATTGGATGCTGCTGAGGACAGCCTGGTGACCAGTCTTGAAGTAGCCAAAGTTGCCAATGACACCAAGCATGATGGGGCCGATGGCCTCGTTTGTAAGGGAGTTGAGATCGAGGATCTCTACGAGCGACATGACCTGCCAGAACATGAGGGCCAACGCACCGCCTCCCATGGGCTTAGAGAGGAGGATGCAAGCTCCCACAATGTTCATGGGCAGAAGCAGGTATCTGGCTCCATTGGTGTTGCCGTAGCCCAGAACCGTAATCTGGGTGGTTCCAGTCTTGGTCGGTGTCGTCAGGATAGATACCAACGGCGGCGCCCAGACGAACGCAGTGGTCCCGGCCACGAAAACCAAGGCGAGAATGACTTGTGCCAGATAGACTCCGGCAGTCTTGAGGGCCTTATCCGGCAGGCTGGGGAACCACTCGCCATTGTCTGCGGCATCGAGGACCCAGTAGGTGGCCGACATCAAAAGACCGATGCGGTAGACGTATCCAATCCACGCTGGTGCAAGCCCTTCCCAGGAGCGTGTGGGCAAGAGGAAAGACTTGATGATGGAAGGCAGGATGAGGGCGACGGCGAATGGGATGGCCAGTTGCCACGTGGCAGAGGTCGAAGATGTAGCCGAAGCATAGTAGGTGGATGTGCAGTAGGGCATCTGCTCCTCACGGCAGAGCTTCGAAAATGACGCCAGCCTACCGAGAACGACAAAGAGAACTGAGTGGTAGATCGCAAGGGTGCGCTCCCTCATTGTTGGTACCGAGAATGCAGCAAAGACGTTGGCCACGCCAAAGGTCGTGATGAAGAACAGGAGAATCGAATCCTCCCAGATGGTGTACGAGTTTGAAGCGAAGCCGAGTGACTGGCTAAGCGTGAAGACGACAGCAAGCCAACCCCAGACATTGTTCGGCAGAAGGTTTCGGAAAGTCTTACCGAAGCCGTACAATGAAACCAGCACACCGACCGCGCTGGTAACAGCGGCGCCGGCGACAGCATAGACGAGATCTTCAGGTCCGGTGAAGATGGAGTACCCGGCACCGACTGCTGCTCCAGGGACTGCGCCGAGAATGGCAGTAAGGAAAACTTTCTTGTGAAGGGTCTTGTACGAAGTAGCAGCGTCGGCCTGTACACCTTGGAGCTCCAACTTCTTCTCCGCCAGGTCAAGCTCCGGGTCGTCAAGAACGGCGAAGTCCTCATCCGCATCGCGGGAGGCATAGACAAGCAACGTGACAACGCCAACAGCCATGACGACAATACCCGTCACCATCTTGGGCACGTCAAAACGAGCCCATAAGCCCTTGCAGATGCGCAGTGTCTCTTCCTGGAACAGGTTGAAGAAGCCGTAGGAGTCCTGCCATGACTTCCACTGCCATGAGCGTTCGGCCTTCCTCCAGAGATTCCCCACATGTCCAGCGGCGGCGCTCTTGGACTGGTCAATGCCACGAGCAGCGAAGTACGAGTCTTGGTATCGCTGAATGCCGGCGGCAGTCATACGTGATACAGCCGCAAGGTTATCCCAGGCTTTGCCCTTCTTGCCAGCGAAAGCCTCCTCGATGGGGCCTCCCAGGTTATTGTAAGGAATGGGAAGGCCCAGTAACAGTGCCAGAGTCGGGACGAGATCGATCTGGTTGACTGGTCTGATCTTGGCCATCGTGGGTGGCTCCTTGAACTCAGGCTTCGTCCGACCGAAGAACGGGCGCTTGGAGTACATCCACAGCGCCGCCTCAACCTCGTCATCACTCTCTCCGCCGTGATCGCCCTTTGCGTCCATGCCATGATCTCCCATGACGACCAAAAGAGTGTCATCGTCGATTTGTGCAACGAGGTCGCGGATGAAACTGTCCATTTGTTGAAGCTTTTCTCTCATTGCCGCATGGTCCGGTCCATATCGGTGTCCGGCATGGTCAACGCCAAGCAGGTGGCCAATGAGAACGTCCCATTTGCCTTTCTGCTCCTGTTGGAGCAGAGGGGAGATGTGGTCGATGACACCGTTATCCACCGTGTGCAGATCCCAGACGTTGAAACTATCGTACGCGCGGCTCACGTTGGCCTCGAAATAGCCGGGGAAAAGAGACCACCAAGTATCATCGCCGAGATGAGCAATACGCTTTCCGGCATCCTTCAATTGCATAAGCAAGTTATCCTCCTCGATGGCAGTGCCAGCAAAATTGCTACCGGCGTCGATGAACGTCGGCAGTGTACCAGTAGTCAGACCCTTCAACCGCTGAAGCGTAGTCGTCGGCGGGTCGGCAATAAAGGGGCGCAGGAAGGCGTGCTCTGGAGACTTGACGGCGGTCTCGTGCAGGAAGGGAAGCGCGTTGTGGAAGGGGGCCTGGTCGTCAACGGGGACTGTAAAGTCGTATCGCAGGGCGTCGACGATGATAACCACGGCCTTGTTGAAGGACTTGGGATGCCAGCAGCCGCCTTCGACCGTGCCCTGGCCCTTCCAGCTCGACGAGAGCTCAATTGGCGGCGCCGTGCAGTTGGACTTCTCGTCCAGAACCAGACGCGTCAAAAGGAACCCGCTGGTGAAGAAAGCAATGCCGATGACGTGCAGACACAGCATCCAGGCCCAGAACCCGACGGTCCACCACCACCTGCGCTCGTACGCGTCCTTGCGCCGGGACTCGAAGACCTCGCGCTGCTTCTCGAGCAGCATTGCCCTTTCCTTCTCGGCCTGTATCTCCTCGGGCGATCTATTGGCCTCTTCAATTTCTCTTTGACGCTTCGCCTTTGCGTACTGCTCAGCAATGGCCTTGTAGTCGGCTGCCGGCGGCGGAGCCTTCGCTCGAGAGGCTTTCTGTTGTGGCATTGTGGGCTTGGCCCGGCTGGGCTACGTGGGTGGTAGGGAAGAAAAAGAAAGAAAAAGAGGCGAGAGATCAAGGTTGGCACTCGATGGCCATTGGACTATAGGAAGCTATCAAGCCCCTGTTTCGGTGTGGTGTTGTTCGGTATTGCTGCTTTGCAGATCGCAGCTTGTAGGAGAGATGGTGTGGTTTGAACTGACGAGAGGAGCTCAAATTTGGGAGTCCAAGTTCCGGCAGCAGTGGTACCAGCGCGGGCCTGAGCCAGCTTTGGTGGGGCAAACGGATGCAATTCAGGGGCCAAGGATCTTGCACCTTTGCGGCAGGCAACCGCTGGGCCACTGACAGGGCATGGATTGGAACATGTATGTCATCGGGTGTTGGGCGAGTACCGAGGCTCATTACTACATCTTCCAACGTTCACAGATAAACAACGAGCTAATGTGAACGTTTGATTCATGATTTTTTTACTTCGTACTCAGATAATAACGCGTTTGAGAGCTCCACACTCAGTCCAAGTGCGCTGCACTAACGTCTGTTTAGACCAGACGTTCAAGATCACGGACTTTCAATCTCTGCCTGGGAAAACTTGCGCGCAGAAATCTTCCTCTTGAATAGCTCATCCATGGCCGCCTGCGGCCTGCCCCGAACCTCTGGCAGACAGAAGTACGCCCAAACCCAGAACATGGCATTGATACCAGAATAAACCATCGCCGTCCGAGGCCCAAGACCCCATCCATTGGGGGCATCCTCCAGCATCCTCGGCAATAGCCACATGTTGAACTGACCGGCGATGAGGTATGCTACACGGCCGATAACGAGCGTCTTGGCCTTCTGGCGCGTCGACGGGATCTCAGGGTTGATGGCGTATGCAAGCGGACCAATCGAGAGATTGTAAACGCCAGTAAAGACGACGAGCATGACTGCAATGACCCACGGGATGGCGACGTGAGCATCGTTGAAGAAACCCAGAACACCTACGCCGGCCATGAGGATAACTGCTCCCCCAAGACCCCAGAGCCAGATCGTCCTGCGCCCGATGTACTTCATCAAGGGCCACGAAGTGACAATGCAAACGATGCCGATGGCGTACTGGATCAGTGTGAAATCGTACGACTTGGAGCTGCTCATGCCGGCCTTTTGGTACAGCTTGGCGGAGTAGAACATGAGCGCCGATCCACAGAGTTGTTGGGTTAGGTTCGTCGTCACGACGATCATGGTACGGCGGAGGTTGACGCCGCGGAAGCACTCGACATACGTGATATCGGAGCCATTCTTGTCGTTCTTCTCTTGCTCGTTGGTGAGCTCGAGGACCTTGACCTGGCCGTCAACGGGGTACGCCGGGTCTTTGTTTAGTCTGGCGAGTGAGCAGCGCGCGAGATCGGAGCGGGATTGTCGCATGAGCCACCAAGGCGATTCGGGGGCGAAGAAGACGCAGATGAGTATGGGGAGAGGCCATATCCACTGGATAGCGACGGGTAAGCGGTATGCCAAGGCGTCGTCATCTTTGATGGTCGTCACGCCCTTGATCGCTGCCGTCGAGAACAGCTGGCCAAAGATCCAGCACATGGAGACGAAAGTGGTGAGGGCCGGGCGGAGCTTTAGGGGAGAGATGTCCGATGCGTAGGCGAGGACGCAGGCTTGGAAGGACCCCCATGGCATACCCAAAAGAAAGCTACCGCCAACAATCATGCCGAGACCTGCGTTGTAGCCTCCCGTAGCTAATGCCGTCGTCGCAAAGAAGTTGACAAATAGAAACAACATGACCGTGCCGAGGGAGAACATCATGGTTTTACGGTAGCCAAACTTATCCATGGACAGGCCGGCGAAGTACATGGCGGAGACCTGTCCAACCTGGCTGCTGGTGAGGATCATGGACTGCCAGAGGGCGGGGATTTCCTTGGCGGCGCCGCGTCCTGAGGGGTGGCCGAAGAGGTCCTGGAACTGGGGCAGGGAAAAGAAGTTGCCCATGAGGGCTAGATCGTAGCCCTCCCCGACGATGGTTATAGCGAAGAGGATGGACCACTTGATCGCGGGACGGAACTTGCTGACGGTCTGCATGTAGGAATGTTGCTCCTCGTAGTCCCTGGCGGACTTGGCATCTGGGTCGGAGGCGATGGTGTCATGGATCTCCTTTTCTTGCGAAGAAGACATACTGGTGGACTGTTGATGAGTGGGCTAGGAATGGTATGCAAGTATAGAGCTGATCGTCGGGCCAGTCCAAATCAAGTTGGATAAAACAACATTGACAAAAGCTCACGACAGCAGGGCAGACGTGTCTTTATGCAGAAAGGCCGGCAAAAAGCGGGATGGATGAGCGAAACATTCAGTACGCAGTTATGGCTTCCAAGGGTCGCTGCCGCTGAAATCACAAAGCTTGTCAGCTCGAAGCCAACAAGGTTAAGAAGGAGCGTCTCTAGGAATTTCTGGAGCGGAGCGACCGCGGTTGCTCAGTGGAAGGGGCGAGCTTTGGTTTGAGGGATTACCTGACTTACTGAAAAGTCTGAGGAGCGGATCGCTGGCTGGAAGGTAAGAAGAATCGCCTGCTCAACAGAAAGCACCTGAACATCTTGCTCCGCCTGGTTTGCACTTGCCATTTCTTCGCCATCAGATCTTGGAAAGGGTTCCCAGCTTATAACTTAACTCCGCTATCAAGGGTCTTGTATCTTTCTGCGTTTGGCAACAGCCCCCTGCTGCTACGGTCAATAGCAACCAAGCATGAGAAGTTGATGCTCACATACCCAGTTGACTTGAGGTCAACCCAGTCTTGGGGGACGGCTGGCGTCTAGCTGACAGGCATACAGAATCATAAGTGGCTCGTCGATCCATCTATCGAACTTGGAAATAGAACCAAGGGTGCCATGACCGGCTTGAACTAGGTGGCTTGGGAACTACTGAACGCCTCATACATCAAGTCCTGACCTCGATGTCCAGGATGTACCCTATGCAACAAACACATGTGCCGGGCAACCGTACCGCCAGAGTCAGGAATGAGGCCATTAGCAAGCCCGAAACGTGGGCGATAAACACCTGGTTGGCACACCGTTTTGCGTTTTGGGAACTAAACAGGGCCACTGCAATTCGCAGCACAAACAGTCTTATGTTTCCTACGTTTAGCTCGGGAGGTTGGTTCGTATCGGACAGCGCACGTCTGTTTATCTAACAGAAGGCAGACACCGTTCAAATCATATCCGGGTACACCCCAACGACTGCCAAGGTAGATTCCCAATAAACCCTGCAACGAAAACTCCACGGGTTTGGGGCGCATTTTTGCGCCTGGTAGTCGTGATATTCAGTTTCACAGTCTATGATATAGGAACACATACAGCCTCATAATTTCATCGTCTCGAGTCGCCGCTGCGATGCCTCGAGCTGTAGTAATCCCGGTCCCTGTCCCTGTCCCTGTCGCGATGCCCATGCCTGTCCCGATCCCTATCCCGTTCACGCTCGCGATCCCTTTCGTCCCTATAACTCTCCCCTCTCCGCTCCTTACGCTCGTTTCGCTTCTTCTCCTCGTCGCGGCGATACTCGTCCAGCCTCGGCCGGCTGCTCTTCTTCTTCCCGCCCTGGTTCCACTGCCCCAGGTCCTCTGCGCCCTCCAGCTTCTTAGCCCCCAGACCAAGTTGGTTCTGCCGCCGCTCTGTCGGCTGCTTCTTCTTCGGCCCGCGCAACTTGCCATCCCAGCCCATTCCACGCAGCAGCGCGGCACCAAACTCGCCGTCTGGTATCGCCTCGTAGTCCGCGAGCGTTGAATCGTCGCCCACGTGCTTGATGTCGGAGAGGTAGGCGTCCTGTTCCGTCGCTTGGATGACGATATCTTCCTCCTCGCGACGTTTCTTCCCAAGTAGAGCGTCCATGGCGTCTTCGTCTGCTGTCCGCGGGGCCTTCGTCTCTTGTGCATGACCCTCTTCCTCCCTGGGCTTTTTCGCTGTCATATCCTCGGCAGGATCTGTCGCAGCCTCTTCGCTCGTCTTGCGCTTCTTGACGGTCAAGCCCCACTGTATCTGCTTGTCCGCGTCGGCAGGTTCACGCTCGGACTGCTGTTTCGCGGCATCCTGTTGTTGTCGTTGCTGCGCCTGCACCTCAGCAGGCAGCAGATTCTTGCCGCCCCTGCGCGCGCGCAGTTCCGACTTCCAGTCGCGGTTCCCTTGCTTCTCTATCACCAGTTCTCGAGGCTTCTCTTTCTGTTTGGATTCGCCGCCAAATTCCGTGATCGCTTCGTGCCGTCCGCGGGCGCCATCGCGCTCGCCGTCCGAGTCCGAATCGAACGTGTTATTGAGTGCATTCGTTCGGGGCCGCTTGCCCAGTGATGATGGTGGGTCTGGGCGGGAGGGTTTCCTATTGTTTTTTGAGCTCGAGGAGCCCCCGAAGCTGATCGCTATTCTCGGAGCTTTAGAGCCGTCTGACATGGCGCTGGCAGCGAGGCAGGTTGTGGCGGGTTGAGTTGAAAAAGTAGAGAAATGGCAATCGTGAGAGGCTTGATCACAGAAAGTATTGGTCGGTTCACCTTGCGACGTCAACTTGCAGGGATGTGGATCAAGCGGCTTATCTTATGTAATGTGGGGCATATTCTATACCAGCAAGTCCAATGTAGCTAGAGCTTCCGCAACGCATCAATACGGTAGCTCTTGTCTACCTATCGAGCACAACACTGTGCTTATGCAAATACACGCTCCACTTCCTCTATTTCTCGTCACCATGAAAATTGCCATTCCCTTACGTGTATGTATATTTATTTTTTAGCTTGGCAAAGACTCTTCGGCTTAGAAAGCAAAGACTTGGTCTTCGAGCTTGCTCACAGGGCGGGCCTTCTTGAATCCAAGGCTCTCGGCGGTTTTCTTCAGGCCGCTGACCATGGGCGGGGGACCGCAAAGCAGAAGCTTGACATCGTCGGCGGGCTTGGGAAGTAGCTTCTATAAGTTTGTTAGCTCCCCATGCAACGAAAATCTTCCCGAAAGCCTTACAGTGATCATGTCGGCGGTGACGTATCCGACGCCACCAGTCCAGTCAGCAGGGGGCTTGTCCAGGACGTAGTGCACACGGAAGCCGCTATCCTCCTTGGCAAGCGCATCAAGATCTTCCTTCAGAAGAATGTCCTGAGCCGTAACGTTGGCGAAGATGAGATCGATCTCGGTCCTGTCACCAGTCGGGCGGCCGCGGATGACAGCGCGAATGATTTGGAGCATGGGAGTAATACCAGTGCCTCCAGCAATCATGCCAAAATGACGGACCATGTTCGGGGTGTAGACGAAGGCGCCCTTGGGGCCCTTGACCTTGAGCGTCTGGCCGACCTTCATCGAGGCCATGTGCTTGGAGATGTTGCCAGTGGGGTAGGACTTGATCAGGAGGTCGAAGTAGCCAGGTTGGTGATCACCGGAAATGGGAGTGTAGGAGCGCACGATCTCCTTGGTGGTGCCATCGGGCTGGGGGCAGTTTGCACCGATGGAGATGTGCTGGCCGATGGGGAGGCCAAGGATGCTCTTCTCGGAGGGGAGGTCGAAACGGTAGCTATAGAAGCTGTTAGCTACAAGACGGAGTTTGACGCTCAGAAGACGAATTACATGGCGACATTGTGGGAGATGATGGTCTTCTCCTTGAGCTCGAACTCTTGGAAGGCGTCAGGCTTGAGTATCTTCTTGATCTCTGCGCGCGGGGTATGTCAGTGAGCAATCCCGAGGTGTTCCGAGAGGGGCCCAAACTCACGCATCGAGTTGAACTTGTAGGCACCCAGCGCAAGCGACAGCAAAACAGCGTAGGGAACCCATTCGCGCTTGGTGATGGCGCATCCCAGAATGATCAAGCCGGCGGGAATGTAGACATTGTCGAAGTACTTGCGGGAAGTGAGAGAGTCGGCCATTTTGAAGACGATGTCCGAAGCTCTTCTCCACAGAAAGCGGGAAACGGTGTGACTGGGCTCTTTGCTAGCTAGGGTTCCAGGCCTGGGGAATCTGGGGTTTGCAGGAATAAACTCAGTCAGCTAGTGCCACGAGTTTGGTAGAAGACGAACACTGACTGAAAGAACCGCTGCTGGCGAAGCTGTCGCAGTCAATTGGTGTTGGATGAGAGTTGAAGCTTGAGGTGCGAGCGTGCAACCAGATATCGTAAGATCGCGAAAGTGGGACGGCCCCTCCAATTTTCTGTTGAGTGGCCGGGTTTCTGCCAGCCCTTGAACGGCGAGCGGTCAAGCCGCAGTGCAGCTTTGCGATTGCGAGGGTCGGCAGCAACGTGAAAGCGAGCCAAAACTGGCAAAATAATCCGATGCACGAGCCAGGGGGTCCCGACGTCGGCATTGACACGTCGGTGGCTTTGCTACATAGTACAACTTTGCATGCGCCACTCTGTGGCCGTGCATGCGGCTGGTGGGATCGCGATGACCCTAGCAACAACGAACGCCCCCTTCCTTGGGGACCCTGCGGATGCACGTCGTTCCAGAGATCAGCATGTTGATCAACCAGCCGACGAAGTTGAGCTGCAGAAGTCCTCTGGTTTCCGAACATACTGCTGGTGTACTCGCATCTAGGCATGCTGTACCCGGGACAAAGATAGTATCACATCATGGACATTCACTCAATGCATACCGGATGCCCATGATGCTATCAGCTGTAACCCCTTCTCTCCAGCCAACCTTTAGTCACAATAACCATCGAGGCATCACGCGGCCGGCCCACCATGCTATCGGCCCGTGATTCGAAGGCCAATGCGGCCCACTCCCAAGTTTCTATCACCATGTTGCTCGCAGGGCGACACGGAATTCTTGCACACTCCACTACCACTGCTCGCAGACAGCTTTCGGCAAGTCAAGTACGACTACAGACAACTGTCATGCTTCGTTGACAGATAACATGAAGGCTGTTTATCGCACCGTGCATTGGAGCTATTGTAGCCCTAAGTACTAGTGGCATGTTCAAAGCGCTTTCCGGCGCCGAGGATCCCTTCTGTTCAAATCATTTGGCTACTCTTGGAGGGAGTCTGTCGGTTGCTGGCCGTGTTGACAGCGCAACTGTGTTATCTCATCTTTGGGTCGATCGGACAAGCAGCAGTAATCGGGGAATGACATCATGGCAGCTGGCGGCGTGGCAGTGAAACGAAAAGTCCCGATAAACCACTAGTGGGAGACAGGTATTTGGCTGTCGTTGGGGGATCTCGGGTGCACCCTGAACGGCAGGAATCTGGAATGCTCTTGCTAAGCATGCAGCGCGAGCTGGTGGAAATTCGGGGATTTCGTGCTCGGCCGGAAACAATACTTGGTGCTGCTGGCCTATGCCATGGAACCGTCCCACGATCGGGAAGTGGGATTTGGTGTCGCGTCACACGGTGATAACGCGTCCTTTCCCCAGATGCGATTCTTGTTTAATGGGCCCCGGATGCAGGAGGGAGGGAGTTCTCGGACGAGGGGCAGAATTCTCCATTGTCGCGTTCTCGCATATACCTTGCGCTGTCGGTGGCGTCGTACGAGAGTTGCGTTGGATAACAGTTGGGTCCTGACCGATAGCGGTGGTTGAAAAGTGAGACCGGCCGGACTGTCGAGCGGTGCCGGCTGTCTCCGCTTTTGGCGCTATTCGGGCTAGACACGGAAGGTCCGTGCCCGTCGTTGGGAGAAGAAAACGTGCCTCCGTTGCGCCCGTGTCGCTGTGCCGCCTGCGGTGCTGCGGTGAGGCGACTCACTCGCGCTGGACGGGACAGGAGATCCACGCGTACAGCAGCTGAGAAGCGAGAATGCCCCTCTCTTCGGAACTGCGGCTGATGCAAGAAAACAGGAACTCGATGGAGAGGCAATGTCATACCGCGGCTGGCTGGGGCTACTGTGTGTGCATAATTCCGATTCGAGTCCAGAAACACTGGGACAACAGCTCATTCAACGATTGACATCCGCTAGCTGGGCCCAGGACGGGGAGGTGGGTTGCGGTTTGATGGTGGGATAAGGGAGAATGTACTCCTCGAAGTGGCGCATCAAGCGTGCGGCAGTGGCTTTTTTTTTTCTCTCTCTCGGATGGTTCCCCTTTCGCAAATCCACAGACCGAAAAAGCGCAGCGAACAAGTTGACAGGATGCAGCCGAAAGGATCCTCCCCTGCCCTGACGACGATCAGAGACAAGTCGCAATCTTGACAAGTTGGCACCCTCCCCAGCCCACATCAAGCCCGCAGTTTCCCTTCAAGGAAGACGCCCCCAAATTCCCCCAACTCTGACCGGCGCGGGTTGGTTTCACATTTTCGCATCCGTGGAGGGTGCAGAGTCAGCGGGGTTGTTTTGGCGATTGCGTTGCCGCCGAGCGTTCCATTCCTTGGGCCTGGGAAATGGGATGCGTTCACGGATACTCATGGGGGGCCACACACGAGGGAGAGATTACGCTACAGCGGAATGTCGGAACCGTGTACCCTTTAATCGTTTCTCTGTCCGGGGGTTAAACTGTACTCGAAACCGGCCGCATGGTATGATGGCATTTGGCGCTGCTGCTGGCGGCCACTCCCTCTTCCTTCGAACTACAACCATGGGCGATTCTGACAAACAACCGGGGCGGTAGTCTTACGGTCGTTGGGCCGACGCACACATCTGTCCCTCGTGCTCGTGCCCGGCAAGGCAGCAGGTGGCAGGCGGCATGGTGCTCGAGTCTGTACTTTTTGTGCGCTTACGAGATGCGCAGTAGAGGAAAGTCAGTTTTGGTTGAAGCGCCCGGCCAGGCACTACGCAGCCGTGAACAAATGAAGGGTCCCAAGACCAACCCTCGTATCCGTATAAAACGGGGCTGGCAAGGCCAGGCGTGCCAGGGCACTTGGGCTTGGTGAAATCATCTGCTGGGTTCATGTCAGTCTTTTTAGGAGGGATTAAAGTCTATTCAAAGACACGAGAAAAAGGGGCAACCCGAGAGCACCGCAACTTCAGCCTGCACGGAATTGTGTAGAATCGTCTGGTGTCCGGAAGATGCCGCCAGCCGGAGGTGAGGCGGGCCGAGGAGGGGGGAGATTTGAAGCAATCTTGAGATATTTCAAGTCGCCAGGGCGCCCCCCTCTTGTTGAATATTGGAAGTGGCTTGAAACGACCCTTACTTTCGGACTGACCGGCTCTAGCGCGTCTCCACGGCAAGGAGCCTCAATGAACAAGAAAGTTAGAGAAAGTTGAGGGGGAGAAAAAGGAAATAGAGGAGACAAATTGCTGGCTATCAGGGCAAAACAACCGGTGATCACGATCAGAGAGAACCCTACTAGAAGAATCCTGGGCGGACCGGGTGGGCCAAGAACCACATGCATGGCTTGGCAGTGATGCGGGCGAACAGGTCTGAGGGTGGTAGGTTTGCGACAGGGAAACGCCAACGGAACCAGCAAGAATGACGGGAAGCTGGCCGCGTCTTCTCTGCTGGCCTACCCAATCCAAACCCGAAGTGAAGGGGGGATTCGCGGCATCTACGGAGTCGAGTCGGTCATCTGCGACTAGCGAAGTCTACCGCGACATTTCATGTTCATGAGCACACCCGGATGGCATATCACGCTATGAGCCGTAAGCCCATGGCCCCGGGAGCCACTAACTCCCTCCTCAGGTAGGCAGGGACTCCAAGCGGCGGGTTGTACGGCTCTTTGGGTATGGATACAGTTCGCCCTACTCAGATGTTGACGTGCTCGAGTTGCACCGCCCACTCTGCGTACGCCAGCTTGGCCGCAGACATACCGGTAGCGTAGCAACAACCCACGTCTGGTCGGCCGGTGGTGTCGGCGGGCTTGTGGATGCGAGGCCCCGTGGAATTCGACGGGGTTGGGAGTGGGAGTTTGGCGGTAGAATGTGCCGGATGCTGTACAGTAGTGTTAGCTAGCATCACGGTAATATGTATCCGTGGCTGGAGGCACAGCAACAAGGTAGCTGGGGGGAGCGAGTGCCGTGGAGTGCCGTACGAATGCGCCATGTATCCATCCCACGGTTCTTGCGGTGGAATATGCATGCGACTGAGATGCATACCATGTACATAGTCCTGAGGGCCTTGTCAGTCTGGTGGTACCGACAAGGTGCAGGCAGCAAGAGATGTGGCCCACTCCCTGGCAAACAAGCTGCAAGCAGGCCATGGACCCATGGCACCATGATCCACGCAGAGCGCGCATAGTGGGATGGATAAGAGCGGACTTGGGTGCATGTTTCGATGGATACCACGAATGCGTGGTTGTTCGTGGTCGCTGATGCCGCAGCAGCCTGGTCAAAGCCCAATTCGTTCCTTGCGTAGGAAACCACCCAGATATTTCCGGGGTATTGCGATGGCAGCGGCTGAGTGAGCTCCACCAACCTACGTGCCAGCTGCCAGGACAACAGGAGTGGATGTCCATGTCAAGCCGGGAGCGAGAGAAGCGGCGGAATTATGAGGTGGAAATGCAGAGGCCGAACGGATGCAGAGCACGTACAACTTGGGTCTGTACGAAGTAGTGTGCAGAGTACAGATAGTAGAGATACCTAGCCGGCTTGCATGGGAAATTGGCGCACCCATCACGAAACCCACTGCAAGCCCCAAAGGCTTCCCGCCCCGAGAAACGCCTCCCATTGGTGACGGGCCATGGTTGCCGGCCACCAGCACCCGCCGTCTCTTTGAGCGTCCAGGAGAAGCAAAGGAGAAGAGACTGGAGAGGACGCCAGCGCCAGGAACCCCGCGTATGTCTCATTGGGCGACGTTTTCGGGGACAAAAACAGGATGTGCATCGATAACATCATCGCTGCATCAAGCCTGGGCTGCCTACCTCTCCCGTATGGATACACGTGCTGTCCACTCCCAGGCCTGGCTTCTATCCAATCTCGAGCCCAGAAAGCACTCCGGTCCTGGACTCCGTACCCACGCAGCGCAGCGCAGCACCCAGATTCCCGATCCCTTTTTCTCTGCTGTGTCTCGCTCTCTGCCGCCGCTTCTGCTGCGCCGCGAACACACACCTCGTCACCTTTTCCTTTCTCACCCGTCCCGTTCTCCAACTCCCAATTCCCAAACCGTCGTCATTCCCCAATATCGGACCTTGGTGTCTTCCCTTTCTCACCTTACCTTCACCTTCAACCCCCGGCTGGTCCTGTACCACTCTTTGTACATACACGTGCATCCCCATCCACCCTCGGCCTGACGAATTCCTGAGCTGACCTCGCTCTACTACGCTGCCTATACCGTGCCTACCGATACGCACGCAGTGGGTGTGCCTTTCTTTGCCCGACTCGCACCGCCTTGTCTCTCTCTCCCGGCAGCCAGGATCAGGTCTCTTGCGCTTCTGTCTCGACATCCATCCGCATCCACCCGCCCAATCATCCCAATTGCACCCCTCGTCGTCCGTTGCTACCCTCCTCGCTTCACGTCTTTCCCTTGCCTTCCAAGCAAGGTACCTAGCTGTTGCCGGAGGTTTGCTGCACTCCGACCCTTCCCTCCAAACAGCTGTTCCCTGCTCCCCAGGCGCCTTTCTGCCTCGCCCGACCGAACGAGATAGAAGATACCCTTATTAACACCCCTCCGCCATCCACCTTCTCTTGGATGCGCTTCTTGCCCCCCTCCCCTTCTGATACCCTTTCCTACCTTTTCACACGTCCCTTATCTCGACCCTTCACTTCGTTGTCTCGTTGACGGAGACACCGCACTTTCCCCTTCCACCCACCCCTTTCCTCTCGAGTGTAAACGGCGCATCACCAGTATCCAGTTGGCATCGACGACCTGTTTCTTTGTGACTGTTGCATGGACCGATAATTTGTATTCTCGACCTTGACGGCCTCGTGGGCCCGAGTAGGCCGGGGCAGGTTTTTTTCCTTTGACGACGAGAACAACGGCGGCGGAATAGGCTGGGCTTGGACCCCCGACATCTGCACGTCAAACCTGTCGACCATGGACGCCGCCGCGAACCGACGGTCAATGCTGCCTACCATTCAGACGACACATCATGGAGACCCGAGTAGTACCAACAAGAGCTCGGCAGAGCTCCGGAGCGTCTCGACACCGGCGTTGGGGGGCAAGAGGCGCAGTTTCTTAGCAAAGACCTTCAGGAAGGTCAGCAGCAGCTCATCATCTACCGACCTCGCATCCATGTCCGAGGAGGCATCCAGCGGCCTCCATATGAAGTCGAAACGAGTGCTTCATAAGAACAACGGGTCTGGCGGCTCGAACTCATCTTCCATTTTCTACCGTCTCAACCGCCGGGCTTCCAAGGACTCGTCCGCGAGCTCTCACATGTCGGAGGAGACACCAACCTATCTCAGCCCTCAGCCGCCGCCGAACCCTGTCAGGATCCTTAAGCATGGGCCGTTGAAGACCGACAACCGCTTGTGGAAGTCTCGCGCAGAGTATGTTGTCTTGACTGATGGTCATCTGATCAAATTCGGCAGCGTCGAAGCAGCGAGATCCAATTTCACCGAATTAGCTCCTCCGACGGCACGCCTAAAAAGGTCATCAACATCGTCAACTTTGAGCCAGGATGGAACACACACAGACGGCCGGGTCGAGATTCCTCTGTCCAGAATCGTCAACATTTTTAACGAGGAGGGCGTGAGTCCACACTTTGGCCTGGATGTATGGTGGTCCGAGACTTCTCCATTGGTATCATGGGCTTGCACGAAATTGTTCTTTGGCATGCCCACGGAACGAGACGATTGGATGTCGGAAATTCGGCATGCTATTCGTGAGTCTGTGGGCTCGTCCACCGTGCCAAAGGGTCTCATTGCGTCAAATGTCGAGTCCGCCATCTACGCCATCGTCGCAACAGAGGAGCCATCATGCCGCGGATGCCCGCTTGACATCTTCCCGGTCGTTCAACGCACCACCCTCCTGAGTTCCAAAGCTGAGAACATTGAAAATACCAAAAAGTCTCGTGATGGATCGTCGTATTACTTGCTCCTTGGTCAGAACAAGTGCTATCTGGTCCGAGTTGCTAGGACCTCGGTCTACAAGGCGCCGCAGGATATCGACATCAGCACTGTAGTCTTTGGCCTGACATCGCTGGTTCGCTTGAAAGCCACGATGGTTCCGCACGAGGAGCGATTTGTTCTAGGATTCCGGTATGTTAAGGTTTGGTTGCGAAAGTCACGAGCACCGTCACTAATCTGCAGAGAAGATTACCCTGCGAAAACGAAAAGCGCCTCGAGCTCGCCAGCCGTTGGTACAGAGAGATTGTCATGACGTTCATGAAGGCAGACCGCGCGGTAAAGCCTGCATGGCCCCAGCATATGCAACGGGACATTTTCGATATCAGAGGCCTCACCGCTCAGCTTCTGCTTCCCTCCGGTCAAGATTACGGTGGCCTTAAGCGAACCCTCGAAGCCTACTGTGCGACCTTCCGATGCAAGGCCCCTGAATGGACAGTCAACTGGAAGTGCGAGCGTAGGGAACATTGTCCCGAGTTCCGACTTCTCCCTGCGAAGGAATTAGGTGGATACTCGGCTCTCCAGCTCTTGGCGGTCTTCAAGGCGCTCCGGTTCAACGACTACTTCAAGGCTCTGTCTTTCCGCGACGTTGACTTTTCGCCCCTATGTGGCTTGACCGATGTTCCAGGTTGGGATGAGTCTGTGGCAGATGTCAACCGAGACGGTAAGTTGGGCGCTGCCGATGGGTCAAGGTGCAAGTTTGGCTAATTTTGATAGGACTCGTGATCGACGGTGTGCACCGTGACATCCTCAAGTCCGCGCCATTACTGTCCCAAGAGATTCATGCGGTTGCTTTTACCTCCGGATCGGTCAGAAAGATCGACCTGACCAACGTCTTGGCGTCGCGGAATATCGTTGGCGTTTCGCGCGCTCGAGCTGGTTCCAAGAAGGAGCCCGAAGTCGTTCGCCCAATCCTCCTGCTCCTCAGAACTGGCAGCATTCCTTGCGATACTCTGTTGGTCGATGGAAATCCGCTGACCGCAGCAGAGGTTGATGACCTGGGTGAGTAGGCTTGACAGACTTTTGCGTATCTTGAGCTGATGATATTCAGTGGACGTTTTGCACATTCCTGATCTCCTGAAAGAACTGGATATTTCCAGATGCAATCTCGATGAGAGAAGTTTGGAAGAGATCTGGGACGCCCTGCCGTCCCAGGGATACAAGATGGAAGCACTAAACACATCCCGCAATATCGGCCACGTGGATCACATGGTTGTCAAGAATAACCTTTCCCACTTTACCTGCCTTCGAAAACTCGGTATCGCTGGCAACTGCCTCAGCCAGTTCAGGGATCCTATCTTTTTTGATGAAACTATCATGAGATGGGGTCTGGAGGAGCTGGATCTTTCGAACATTAACGCAAGTCCTCCGAAACTAGCACACTTTCATCATCCGCTAACTTTCCACAGCTGAACGATGCTACGTTGCAAGTTTTGGGTAATTATCTACAGTGCCCCGAGGCCAATTACCTGCGCAGACTGGATCTTAACAACTGCGGGATGACCGGCACCCAGATCGCTGAGTTGTTCCGCAGCATGGGCCAGGGTAGAGTGATGACATGCTCGATCAGTGGCAACTACCTCGAGACCGGCACGGAAGCATTGTCAACTGCGATCGCCTATAACTTTGGGCCAACATCTTTGTTCATGGACATGATCGAGTTCCAGAACGAGGAGAACTACATCAAAATCATCAAGGCACTGTCCCTCAACCGGACCATCCGGCTTCTCAGTCTGGTGGGAACGTCAACACCTGGACAGGTCAGCGAAGAGGCTTGCCTGGCTGTGTCGGATTTCTTTGCCACGAATCAGTCGGTTCAGTATCTGGACTTCTCTGGCTTTTCTGCCAAACTCGACGAGGGTCAGCTGGGTTTGGGATTCTCGCGCTCTCTCTCCGGACTCGCCGAGAACACAGAGCTGCGCCACCTCCGAATCCGCAACCAAAAACTAAACCTGAACATCGGTGATCTGGCACACGCCATCCACCTTAACCAGACTCTGACAACTTTGGATGTGCAAGAAAACAACTTCAACCTATCGAACCTTTCGCACATGGTTAGGTCTCTCGATCAGAACAGCTCTATCCAGGAGTTCTGCCCCTTTTCGCGCTCCGAGCTCAACGCAGCCGTCAAATCGAGCGTTCAGAATGTGGGGATGCCCACCGGTCAACCCTCGTCTGCGAGAGCTCGCCGAGCATCCAAGGTTCTCTCGAAGGCTACGTTTGAGAATTTCGCAATGGAAATGGACAAGAACAACGCTCTCATGCAAAACCTCAAGGATGAATGGAGTGTCAAGACGGCTCAAATCGACCACATCCTCGAGAGGAACCGAACGTTGTCCCTCGAGAAAGAAATGGCCCGTATGCAGTGGGATCCGCAGGAAGAGGGCCAGGAGGACTGGATCACCATCGAGCTCGGCAATGTTTTTGGCGGACTCGCGGTCAAGGCTATGAAGACTCGGCGCAAAATCATGCAACCCGGCTACCGTGGAAGCGTATACTTCGGCGCCAACACCCCTCCTTTGGAGCCTATGGAAGAGTTCGGTGCTCAGGCGGCTCCGCACCACGTCACCAGGGAGGAAGTCATGGAAAGCCCGGCGACGGAAGGCGCTAGCGGCTCTTCAGGCCTCCCAACGCCCCCCGAATGGGCGCCAGCAGAAAGTCCGGTCAAGGAATACGCCATTGCGTCGAGCGCGCCCCTGTCTCATGATGCTCCACGTATTGTAGACGAAAATGCCGACGACTTCGACTTTTCTCTCCTGAAACATATGATCCAGCATGGGTTTGACCTCGACGAACCGACGCAGGCTCAGTCCCAAGACGTCGGCAGGAAAGCCGGGACCTCCGTGTCGACCACCAGGCTCCAGTAACCCGACAACCAAGAAGAAAGATGCCACAAAACCACACAAAACAAAACAAAAAAAGAAGCAATAAGGAATGAAAGGAAGAGAAACGAAAAAAAAACATGAGAGAAGACCGAATACGCCCCCAACACCATAACTCTCCCACAATCGAACTATAGACATCAGCGACGGCAACATCCTCCATTTTGTATCAAAGTTTATTTTTCTAGTGTTTAATCAGGCGTTCTCAAAAATGGGGGCAACGTGTGTTAAGGATACCGCGCGGGATTGATACCCAGAGTCGCAGGAGAGCTACATTACTATCGATTGGTTGTCTTGCTGTTATCTTGCGTAGGCTTACACTACATCATTCTCTGTTTGGCGTTTTAAGGTCTCATTTGCTTAGCATTGTTCTGGGCTTTCTCAATGTAGGAATATTGTCTTGAGATGTTGAATTTCGCTTTGTTTTTGGAGATAGGCTAGGATTTCCCTCACCTATAATACATAATTTGTGGGATTGTACTTGACGTCACTAATGTGTTGTTCGACCGTGATATGGTGAGGATGCCCCGGCTTCAGAGTGAGCATCTCGCAGATGGAATCGCCTGGCTTCGGTACTCCATCAAGCGACTTGGTTCCAGCACAAGCATACTCCCAGCCGCGAGGTTTCTCTCTATGGGAGCAAGAGAACTGCAATGATACTCGGCTAAGAGATGTAGTTCAACTAAATGGCTCGAGTTGTCTGCTTCCTAACAAGAGAGTGAATTGAATACGACAAGTTGCGGCAGCTTCTCAATTTTCCATGCATTGTTGTTTCCATTGATATGGGCAATCACGGCGACTACGACCGTTGCTTATTGCGGTGTAAGTAACGTGTACCAGATGCTTGATTCATCTCGATCTCCCGCTCACCTCATGTACCATTATATCCCGCTCCTTTGGGATAGAAAATAGCCATGAAGGGTCTCCCATGCGGGAAAACTATGGTTTGCACTTGTAGACCTTCTCTGCCATGTTTTACGGCGTCCCCTGTATCTCTGAGGTAGTAAGCCAAAGAAGAGGGGGCAGCAGCTCGGAACATGCACCTCACGCGAAGTAGTTCGGGAAGCGCCAGCGTACACGAATCGTGACGAGCATGGCAGCATGACTTGCTTTGCAGATATCGGGTTTGGCGAAGCCCTCAAGATTTGGTGAGGCGTTCTTGAAGCGGACGCTCTCCTAGTAGCGTAATACAAGCATGCCTTTCATGTTCGGGCCTGGATCTTTCGACGGCTTCTTCCCAGCCTCGCTTCAAAAAGCCATCCTAGTTACCTTCTCGGGAGGATCGCTGGATGTCAACTGCGAGCCACCGGATGTAGATTAGTACAGAACCCGAGCGCACGAACAGGAGAATCAGTTGGGACAAACGTATGGCCCCGATTTCGAAGCAATTGACAAGCTTGGATTTGGGGGTTGTGGTACTTGCGCCGTCACCCCGGACTTCGGGTTGGTGCATGCGTGACATCCCGAGGCCCCGCTCGGAGCCGGATGCGGTTGGCCAATGGCCGGCGCCAGGGGGCCGCATGTTCGGTCGGCTCGGATGTGTCAGATGGGTACAGTGTTTATGTACGTAGAGGCTGAGAGGTTTCACTCCCCAACAACCGCCAGCTGTCTGGAGATCCCTGCACGTATGCCGCGCAGGCGGCGTGTGTTTGCCGATGCATTGGACACTCGCTGCCGTCTCCCTGTTGCGCGGGCCGACGTGTTCAAACCCTCATGCTGCAGATGCGGGGGGCCGACACAAGAACATAATATGGGGCAACAGGTGTGTTGTTCGGGATGCGAGATGATTGCTCAATGTGACGGTGGTCTTCTGCTCAGCTCGCGAAGTCGGAACTCTGCAGCCTTGGATCTTGGCGGAGTTGGTTTGGTGTGGTGTTGCTATTACCGAGGATGTCGAGCCACAGACCGACGAGCAGAGTCGCCTGCAGAGCTTCGATCCGTTTAACGAGGACCGAGCGTACCTTGAGCGGCTGGAAGTAAATGGGGGGTTGGCATCACCCAGGAGGCTCAACCCGAAACACAGATCGATGAGAATGTCAACTGGTTTACAGAAAAGTTGCGCCTAATAGAAGAACTCTCAGAATCAAGCTGTCAAGTGAGCTACCAAGTAGAAAAGAAGGGCTAATAATGGCCAGATACACAACACCCTCCCTCCAGCTCAGGCTTGGCCTGGCGAATTGGTGCTCTCGTATGTATAGGTTGCGAACTTTAACAGGTGGAGTGCAGCGTGCTTACAGCGTACGGATAGGCGCTCCGCTAAGGGCATATGCATGACTTGATGCAATACGCGGTTCCAGGCTCTGCGGCGTCACGTAATGTTCTGCAATGAGGGCCCACCGCAGCCAAGCCACATTGGGACGACCGACGGACCCCTGTTCGGTCTGCTGCTGCCAGGTTCCAACTGGCAACCAACCACTCGACTGGCCCCCCCCATCCAAGCCGCCGCACCTTCCTACTGAAACCCCCGTGTCTAGCTGGACACTTGCGAGCGCTTCGTCATCAGCGTTGCCATCACTCCGGGAGACATCTTCTCTTTTCTCCGCGAACAACTCTCCAATTCCCAAAGAATTGGAAAGCCCTCAGCCATCTTGATCGACGGAGACTCTCCGCTCGTGACGTCCGACTTTGACTCAATCCCTCCCATCGCCGGTCCCCTAATCGTCGTCAGGAGTCTTCGAGCCCGACCTCCTCTGTCCGCCCAACCCGCCCATCATGTATTCGAACTCGAACGCCTTCCTGGGCGGCAATAGCCAGCGGCCCGGCGCACAGCAATACGGAAGCTCTTTCGGTATGGGGGGACAGCAACCGGGACAGCAGCAACAGCCGAGCCCGTTTGCTCCTCAGCCCACAGGCTTTGGTCAGGCGCCATTGCAACAGCAGTTCACTGGTTACCCTGGGGCTCAGCAGCAACAGCCGCAGCCGCAGCAGCAAGCTCCTCAACAGCTTCAACCTCAGTTCACCGGATTCCCTGGCCAGGCACAGCCTCAGCAGAGCTTCCAGACTGGCGCCCCCCCAATGCCCTCGATCCCCCCGCAGTTCCAGTCGCAGTTCCAGCAACAGCAGCCTCAGCAGACTGGATTCCCGGGCCAGCAGCAACAGCAGCAACCTCAACAAACCGGCTTCTCGCAACCGCAACCGCAGCAGCCTCAGCCGACCGGGTTTCAACAACCACAGCCAACTGGTTTTCAGCAGCCCCAGCCGACTGGCTTCCAGAGTCAGCAGCAGACGTCTACTCCGGCCGCAGCTCCCATCAAGCCTCAGGCTACGGGCTTTAGCCAGATGGCTGCTTCTTTCCGGACTGGGGGAACTCCAAAGCCAGCTGGCAGACGCCCGAAGTCTGCCAATAAGATTCCCAACATCCGACTGTCCTTCATCACTGCCCAAGACCAGTCCAAGTTCGAGACGCTGTTCAAGTCTGCGGTTGGCGATGGGCCGACTACCACCATGTCCGGAGACAAGGCAAGAGACCTGCTGATGCGGTCGCGCCTGGATGGTGATTCCCTTTCACACATTTGGTAAGTCTTGCCTGATCTGTTTGGCCGCGATAACCAGTGCTGATAGATAACGCGCAGGACTTTGTCCGACACCACTCGATCCGGAGAACTCCACTTCCCCGAATTCGCTCTCGCGATGTACCTGTGCAACCTGAAGCTTACCGGAAAGGCTTTGCCTTCGAGCCTGCCTGACAACATCAAGAACGAGGTTTCTAGCGTGGTGGACATCATCAACTTCAGCATCGCTGAGGATACCGGCCGAACCACCCCCGGCAGCAATGCGACTGGCAGATCGAGCACGGAGCCTACAATTCACCAACCACAGCCTCAGGCCTCGAGCTCCCAGCTGCTCCAGGCGCAAATGACCGGCTTTCCTGGCCAGCAGCAGCAGCAGGGCTTCGGACAAACCCAGGGTCTGCAACCTCAGCAGACGGGATTTCCCGGCATTAACTCTCAACCCACGGGAATGAACCCGCAGCCTACAGGATACACGGGACCGCGGCCGCCGATGCCTCCTATGCCCACCGGGTATGGCAACAGTCTTACGCCAGGAGGAGGACCGATGGCGGCTCCCCTGAATGCCCAACCTACCGGTCGACCTGGCCAGTGGGGTCTCGTGAACACACCTGCGACTGGGCTTCCCAACATCGATGCTCTGCAGGCTAGAATGATGCCGCAGCAAGGCCGTGAGCAGCAAAACTTTACAACACAGGGCCTGCAGGGTAACGCGGTTATTCCTTGGGCGATTACTAAGGACGAGAAGCAACGCTATGATGCTCTCTTCAAGGCCTGGGACGGCCTCCACAAGGGTTTCATTGGCGGAGATGCCGCCATTGAAATCTTCGGACAGAGTGGTCTCGAAAAGCCTGACCTCGAGCGCGTCTGGACTCTCGCAGACAATGGTAACAAGGGTCGTCTCAATCTCGACGAATTTGCGGTCGCTATGCATTTGATTTACAGAAAGCTCAACGGCTACCCCCTCCCTAATCAACTGCCGCCTGAGCTCGTCCCTCCTTCGACAAGAAACATCAATGAATCCATTGGCACTATTAGGTCGATGTTGAGTCAGGAGTCGGAGTTCCGTAACAAGTCGGGCGCCGCCCTCCTTCCTCAAAAGACTGGAGTTAGCTACATGAAGACCCATTCCTTGAGGGGCACCCCTGGTGGTCACAGCAGTGGACGTAAGGATGCTACTGTTTTCAAGAACAACGACGAACAGGTGGGCTACAGGTCGAGCGCTCGCCGTCGTGTAGGCAACAACTCGCCTCGTCCCGAGTCGCCTGCTTCTACCGCCTACGACGATCTTGGCCTTGACCAGTTGAGGAAGAAGATTCGAGAGAAGGAAGTGCTTCTCGACGCCATGGACTTTGCTGACGAGAAGAGCCTGGAGGAGGACGACATGCTTGACAGACGCGACCGTCGCGAGGCAGAGGAGTTGTACCGTCGTATCCGTCGTATTCAGGACGACATCGACGCGCACCCTGATGCTGCCCTGGCGACGGGTGACTCGGAAGCTGAGAGGCGTGCCTTGAAGCGACAGCTACAGACCCTTACGGACAAGGTTCCCGAGCTGGCTTCTGCGGTTCGCAAGACTGAAAAGGCCATCGCAGATGCAAGACTGGAGCTCTTCAGACTCAAGGACGCAAAGGCTCACCCCAACAGTGCTGCTGCTATCGTAGGCACAGGGCCCGGCGGCGCTGTCACCGAGTCTGACAGGCTCAAGGCAAGGGCTAAGGCCATGATGCAACAGCGCACGGCGGCTCTGACTGGCAAGAAGGTTGAGTCAGGTTTCGATGATGAGGCTCCCAAGCGACTTGAGGAGGAGAACCTCAAAGTCAAGACCGAGAAGGAGAACAACGAGAGCATGGTCAAAGATGTCGAAGACTCTGTGCGTGACTTTGCTCGCGGCATTGAAGATAGCCTAAAGGAAGGTACCACTACCGCTACCAATGAGCACGAGAAGCGACGCTGGGAAGACGCCCTCGGCGTTGAGGACGAAGTCAGAGATTTCATCTTCGACCTCCAGCGTTCTAGCCGTGCCGCGCGTGTCCGATCTCAGGACCGGCGTCCTACGTCTTCGTCCCGATCTCCTGCCGCAGCTGCTCGTGCAGAGCCTTCTCCGGCTGCCCCGGTCTCTCGCAATGAGAGCCCTGCCCCCCCCTCGCGAACTACTACTCCCGGTGGCTCGTACTCGTCTTACAAGACCCCCGAGGAGCGTGCTGCCTTTATCAAGCAACAGGCCGAGCAGCGCATGGCTGAGAGACTTGCCGCCTTGGGCATCAAGGCTCCCACTAAGCCGGGAGAGACGGCTGCCCAGAGAATGGAGCGTGAAAGAGCCGAGCGTGCTGCTAAGCTGCGCCAGGCCGAGGAGGAGGATGAGCGTCGCGAGGCTGAGCGCCAGGCACGTCTTGCGGAAGAAACGGGTGCCCCGGCACCGGCCGCAAAGAAACCCCCTCCGCCACCGTCGAGAAAGGCTGCTAAGAGCGACGCTGCTGAGAAAGAGACTGCCCGGAAGGCTGGGGAGGAGCAAGCCGTTAAGCAAGCAGAAGAGGAGCGTCTTGCCAGAGAGCACGAGGAGCAGCAGCGTGCCACTCAGGAGCTGGAGTAAGTTTTCTACACAATTAGCGCTTACAGCTATGTACTAACGAGTGTTCAGGGCCGGCGCTAGGGAGCAGCAAGACGACCTTGAGAACGAGAGACATGCCGCAGAGGCTCGGCTCAAGGCGCTCGAGGAACAGGTTAAGGCAGGCAAGCTCAAGAAGGAAGAAGAGAAGCGCAAGAAGAAGGCAGCCCTTGCTGAGCAAAAGGAGAAGGAGGCCAGGCTTGCAGCCCAGAGAGCTGAGATTGAAGCGGCTCGTCAGCGCGAGTTGGAGCTCCAGCGCCAGCTCGAGGCCATGAACGATGATGACGACAGCTCCTCAGATGATGAGGATGGTGTTGCTCAGATCACTCCTCAGGCATCGACCCCTACGCAGGGCGGCAGCCAGATCAGCAGCCAGGAGCTCGAGAAGCAGCCTTCCTCGCCGCCTGCCGTCCCGACGGTGGTTACTAGCCCTCCCACCGAGAACGAGAGCCGCAACCCGTACCATCGCATGCTCTCTCACTCTTCCGAATCGATCTCGGGTCCAAGTGAGCCATCCGCGCCTGCAGCAGCCCCTCCCCCACCGGCGGCACCGGCACCGGCAGCTGCGCAGTCCACCAACCCCTTCCACCGCATGGCACAAGAGGGCAAGGCCACGCCCGCGGCTGCTATCCCTCCACCTCCCTCTGGCCCGTTCTCTCGCAAGCGGCCTGATGAGGATGATGATTGGGGCACGGACAAGGAGGATGATGACGAAGACTCCGATGACGATGACCGACCTGGCGGCAGTAGCGCAGCGGCTCTGGCTTCTATCTTGTTCGGTACCATGGGACCGCCTCGGCCATTGTCGGCTGCTGGGGACAAGTCGGCTTCCAACCCCGTCAGCCCGCGCATCGGCAGTGACGCCTCACCTTCGTCCCCTCCCCCTCCTCCACCTATGCCAGGCACCGGCGCTCCCCCTCCCCCTCCCGGTCCTGCGCCTGAGGCACCGTCAGCCCCTCCCCCACCACCTATGCCGGCATCACCTGCTCCAAGCGGCCCTCCCCCCCGCCGCCGCCGCCGCCAGGCATGGGCGCTCCGCCACCACCGCTTCCCCCGCCACCGGCGGGTGACGCACCTGCAGGCCCGCCGCCAGCGGGCCGGCCGTCAGGCTTGCTCAGCGAGATTCAGATGGGAAGAGCTCTGAAGAAGACCGAGACTCGTGACAAGAGCGGCGCCGCTACTGCAGGCCGCGTTTTGGATTAATTGCTACAGGCCGATACGGACAGACGAGATCGACCGTGTAAGGGGAAGAAACATGTCATATGGGAGGCAGAGTTGTGCTTGGACTTTTTTTTTCTGAGGATTTGTTGGAAGTAAATTCTATTCGCAGGGGACGAAGATTGAGGAAGGGGAGATGTGCGTAAGTTCCAGTATCAGACCGAAGTTTCCACTAGTAATGCTGCAAACCCCGAGTTTTCTTTATCCATTTTGGCCCGTGGTCCGTCTGGCGAGTCCGTCGTGTCAAACAAAGAACCCAAAGCTGGGCAAACGCGGCGCAAACCCCAAACGTGGTGCAGGTGTGCCGTGGGATCGATCTGGCGGCGGTGGCGCAGGTTATTTTCTAGCGCTATTCTATTACCGGCGCCAAAACGCCCATCGAAAGTTTGAAGCAGCCTGTTACGCGTGGAGCTTGGTTGTCCCTGGACGCAGGGAACGGTGCGGCGTTGGTGTTGGCGTTGGTCTGCGAAGGATCGAGAGAAGGAGGAGGGGGAGGTTTCAGAGGGTTGAAGGTGATCAGACTTTCCTTCTTCTCCTTCTCCTGTCTTGGCCACGCGAGTGAACGAGCAGATGGCGTTTTGCTTTCTTTTCTTTTCCTTTGGAACCGCGAGGGGGGTTCGGATTCCAGCGGGCTAGTCAGGCGATCTCACGCATCTTTCGGCACATGACGGGCTTTGGGGTTGACGATCGCGAAGCCAAGGGGCCGCGAGATGGTTGACGCAACATCGGCGGCTGCAGGCACACAGCGAGCTTGACATTGAAGACAGGCGCGCGTCTCGATGTTTATTGACATGTCGTTGGGATCAGACGAGGGGGCGGGGAACAGCAAACGGGCGTGATTTGGAGGTGCATAGGTGCGTTGCAATCTCTTGCTCTGCTGCCTCTACTGTCGGTTCTTCATGGACCCACGTCTCCGATATCTCTGTAGCAGTTGGTATACCCGGGCCGGCTCTTTCGGGAGCGCTGGTTTACGAGACGGGGCGTCGAGACTAATGTAGGCGCGAGGCCAAGTTGACCGTAGGGGAAATGGTCAGAGTATGTCCTACATATGCACGTCGTTTCTCTAGTTTGCAGGACCGAGTCACCGATCCAACGTGAACGTGAAGTTCAGCTTCCAGGCTTGAACAGGGTCGCATTCGTCTAGGAAAGCCTGGGGCAAGACGATATGAAGGAGGGGGTGGATCTACGGGTCCCTTGGAGGAGGAGGAGCACCAGCAAAGTCCTGGATCCGCAGAGCTACGAGTAACTCGCAACATTCGCGGCTGGATATCTTGCAGGGCGCGTTGTGAGGGACGTGCTTTGCAGCATTTCTCTCCATCTTCCCCCATCCTTTCTCTCTCTCTCTCTCCATCTTGCCGTCTCTCGTCGGCCGAACCTGGGCTGTCACGGTTGAGGGGCAAACGACACTACGACATGATGAAACAGATGCACGGGTAGTGCTCGCAGGTAGTGGGAGAGATTAGCTCACAGACTACCCTGGGTTCCAGCTTTCCCAACCTCCAGATTTCCGTTTCCTCCCTTCGCCTATGCGAGGAAACGGCGGCGGAAGACTTCGCTGTTGGTGAGGTTGCCCGCGGCCGGTAGGGTTGATGTCTCGGTCCTGTGAGTCTGTGTGGTTGCAGGGTGGGAGGGCCGATAGGGTCCGGGGTGGCGTTTGGAAGGGCCTCCGAAAATTCTCTTGAAGGAAGGGAGGGTTATTCCTGGAGACTTTTTGGTCTGAACGATGGGTGGCTTGGAGACCAACCCCTTTCGGCCGTCGCAGTGTATGAAGACAGAAAGAAAGAGAGCCCGAGAGATGTCATGTGAGGGGAATACGATGGATAGCCCATAGGCCTTGCTGATGGGCCGGAGATCGGATGTTAGTCGATGCCTCATGTTTGCTTTTTCTCGTAAATGGGGTCTCTTCCGAACAAAAGATTGCGAGACAGGAGGCGAAAGACCCATATACTAGCTCAACTCCTCAACTCCCGTACGTACATGCAAGCTTAGGTCGGGAAGAAACCAAGGCAGACAGTGAAAAAGCAAATGAGATGGCAAATGCGTTGTCCTATTGTTGGGAAGACGGGAATGAGGGCCATGAGGCATTGGGCATCTAGGGCGGTCAACTTTGGTTGTCAATGCTTCGTTCTAGGGTGTTGAGGATCACAGACTCGACGTGTGATCGGTAAACGGACGGACGGTGACAGTGCGCGTGTGCTCAAAGCGCCCAAAGCTTCCTCGACTGCCTTGGCTTTTAGCTTTTCCCCCTTCCCTTTCCAGAACGACAGCTTGTCGGGTTCTCAGGCGATATGGGGCCCCTTACATGGGGATTCTGCTTTGGAGATGATAAGGTAAGGCAAGGCCAGGCCACAGGCTGCCGGGTGCTTTGGGATGCCGTGCGCTAAGGGAGAGACGACAAGCCTCAAGGTGGACAGGTGGGATGGAGATGGGATGGGAACAGTCAATGGGAGGACGGCCGGCACTTTGGGCGGGCATATCAAAAGTAGCGCTATTAATATCAGGATAACAGGGATACACTCTCTGGGGCCCCAGCAGGAAGAGTGTGACAGTCCGTGAGAGGGAGATAATGGAGCATTGTAGTGTGAGAGGGGTACAGTAGTGCGCTGCAACGACGCACGGGTTGGTGGCCCGCGGCGTTTGTGCATTGTGAGTGCCATTGACTGAGTTGGCAGTCGGACAAGCCGGAGGAGCGGGATGGGGCAAGGAGAACCGACACTCTGAATTTTCCCATGAAATTCTCCATATCGTCAGGGAAGCGAAGAGGAAAATTTGATCTTCGGAGCGGATTCCGTGGGATGATCTCGATGATGGATCGAAGAGAAACTTTTTTCACGGCCCAAGAATCGACAAGGGCACGAGGGGAAGAGAAGGTGCCGAAAATGGGGAATACGGTCGAGCTAGATGCGTTGTCAATGATGTGCGAGATGGGATATCTCCCGTAGGGTAGATTTGCATCTTATGCGAAGATCGCCTGACAGGGAGGCATGACTGGGCTGAACCTTGGGCGAGGTGAGAGAGGTACCTGACGCCCCCTCACCGTTTGTGAACGAAATGCGCAGAATTGGAAGGGGGAATTCACATGGGAAAGGATTCCTGCCAGGTACCGGACCGACAGAGGGTGTGGGAGTTGGAGGTGGAGGAGGAAGAGGAGCAAGCACGAGCTTCCAGAGGGGAAGGATGGCGACAAGAAATAGAGGGGAGCAGCCAATGACGACCGGGAGGGAGGAGGATGCCTGGGCGAGCTCGAGGGAGAAAAGGAAGTTGGTCACCAGAACCCTGCCTGCCTGCCTTGCCTGCAAGACCGGGTGAGAGAGAGTCGCACTTGCGAGTTGCACGCACTCTCACATGCAGCGGGTACGTACCGTCCGGACTGGGAAGTGGCTTCGAGACCGCGATGGAGCTCATGGGAGGAACAGTCAGAAACTTGGGAGTTGGTCCCAATTCTCGTTGAAACATTGTCAGCCAACGGGAGCCAATGGGACGACTCGAGGTGGAAACGGTTTGATTGGGGATCGTGAGCTGGGGTCGCGACCGGGCACGGGCGGAGACACGAGGTTCCTGTTCTGGAAGACGCAGCGCAGCAGGAAACATGTGCGAAGGGATTGGCGGTTCTAGGCGAGGAAGGGATGATGTCACGGATCAGGATGGCCGGGGTTCCGCTCTCGGTATTTTCGTATCATCGGACGGGTCGCTTCGGGAGTCTGAGTCTCGGACGTCAACGCATCGAGCACGTAGCGGTGGTCAGGCCATGGTAACTTCACCGTGTTGACGGTTGAAGCCAGTGGGTTCGCATGCATCATGACTAGTGTCAGATGCCTCTCAACTTGTGGTCCAGTGGTCTCTTGTGCCTGACAGGATGGACCGCCGATGATGGGATGTTGTCTCGACTTGTGAGACCCTTTCCCCGTACCTGACGGTTGCTGACCTTACTGAACCCCAAGGTTTCGGGCCAAGTGGCAAGTGGAGAGACATATGTCGTAGCAAACGCGTCGTCGCAGCTGGCGCTTGCGAGCTGGAGGGTTGCCTTCCGTTTGGCAGTCGCAGAAAAGAGTTTAAGAGGGTTCCAGAGCCTCGATCCTTAATGGCTATTGAGTCGTTTACTTGTGATTGATAGACATTATGGGATGAGGCGGCCACCGACCATCCACGCGGGTTCAACCTGTCGTGGGCCATCGGGAGATGGCATGCTTATTCGTCAGGGCTTACTTTCCAACAATGTCACGCGCGGTGGTGTGGCCACGGCTGTCGTCGCCTTGACTTTCCGCTGACGGCAAGGCAAGGTGGACCACCACTTTCCATCCGTCGGGAGAAATGGGATTTTAGGCTCCCCAACGTATATCCGTGCAGTTGCTGTTAGTCTATTCACGAGCGGCGTCGATGACTCTCAGCAGCTCCCTGCATTGAGGCTCGAGCCTCTAGCCGCTCTGTTTTGTTTTATTTCTTCCTTGCGACTTGGATTAAAATGGGTACCCTCCGTAGATAGCGTCCCCAGCAAAACCTGGTTCTAGAAGTCCGTTCAGCCGGGATTCCCCCCTCTGTCGAACAGCTGGGATGACGGGACAATGAGGCAAGTCTGCACTGGCACTTGCGGCCGCGTAGGCTCCTTTCCCAGGTCCGAGCTGGTCTTGCTCACGGCCCAACTGGCAGTGACTCCCGTCTTTCAGCTCGGTAGAGCACTTGGACGAGAGATGTGCACAAACGGAATGAATGAGCGCAATCGCCGCTCGTCTTATATCATCGGCCGGGCAAAGTGAGACGACGGTCACATTCCGTACCTGACGATCTGGCCAGCCCAGGACGGATCTTGATTCTTGGGGAGGAGTGGTCTCAGTCTTACAACGGGGATAATCGTCGCGAGACATTTCTTCTTACACAACCAGGCGGGGGGAAAGGCTGCTAAAAATTTGTTCGCTGGCGCCAGTCCGCCCAAAAAGAAACTAAACCCTAAAATAAAATAAAAATTTGAGACGAAAAGAAAAGCGAGCTCTCTGTCAGCCTTCCAGCGGTTATCCGTGGTTTCCTATCCGCGAATTGGTTGGGAGAGCCCAGTTTCATCGGACGGAGCTCGGCAGCCAATGAGGGAGCTCAGCATCGAGCTTTGGCGTTTCTGATTGGCGGAATGCGCACGCGTTGTTGTTCTTTCCCGAATTGGTGAGACGCGTCAGTTACGCGCCGACTTCATTCCTTCTCCTCTCCTCGAGCTCTCGACCCAATCAATCCCAGCAGCACCAGCATCGGCACCGTACACACAAGGCCATCAAAGGCAGACCAGACGAGGCACACCACACAAAGAGCGAAACCTCGTCGCAGAGCGAGACATTGGCCTCTTTCCCGCCCGCCCGCCAGTCAGCCAGCCAGCCAGCCCTCGCACAACGCACACAGCAGCTTTCGCTTGACGAAATTTCGCCTCTCGTCCGCCCAGATAGGAACAACCAGCACTGTTACGGCTGCAGATCGGCCAAATGACGGCAACTGAGCGCTTAGCCGTGCAACCACTACCGTGACCGAACTAACACTAGGCCATTGGCCAGAGGAAGCACAGGCGGGATTCTTGGTGTCCTCTTTTTCCTTTTTGTTTTATTTTATTTACCTGGTGAAGCCTTGGGCTACTCCTACCGGCTGGACTCGATTCCATTCGGCGTTCTTTGACACCCGGTGGTTTCGAGACGGACCTCGACGAACGGCCGCCACAACGAGGAGAGACAGGAAGTGCGATATCACGGCTGGGACCAGTCGTCCACACCATCCACAGTTATTTCCCCGGCAGAGCCCTGCATGCAGCATCATCCACTGCCCGTCGAGCTGCATTTACAATCTCCAGCTGCCAGTTCCAGCAATCATCCTTGGGGGAGTCTGGAGGTAGGGGACCTTGGGGGAGTACGACCAGTGGACTTTGACATGTTGTGTGGTCCATTGGTACACTAGCAGACAGAACAGAAGGCGCACACAATATTCTGTTTGGAAGACACAGGGCAAAAGAGGAGACCAGCCGCCCGCGGTGGCCCACTACGGACTCTCGCATGAACTCCAAAACCTGCTTGCATACAGTACGTGCATAGCATAGCCTTCCCGTCCTGTCGCCGACTGTTGCCCATTCACATTTCGTACAATTGTCGTCACCTCGTTGGGCCTTCTACACGTGTATCTTTCTTGCTCCTCTGCCGGACGTAACCCGCACGTACCTTTCCCCCTCCCTCCCCACTGCACCTGAGCCTGACAGGCCTGGCCCTGGGAGCATTGACTCCCTTGAGCTTCTCTTTTCTGACTTCGACCTGAGTTGGATGGAGCCGGACGGAAGCCTGTTCAACTCCTCCGACTTGGACTTCAACTGACCGAGCTGGCTGGCCCTCTCGTTCGACTGCGCGGCCCAAGCAAACGCGCAGAGACGAACGCAAATCCTCCGCGCCTGACAGAAACCAACGGCCCAGGGCACCGACCCCAGATACGGGACGGATACCGGTAGTGTGCACTGCGCATCGCGTCTCGTCCATCCGTTCGTCCCCCTCTCTGATCTCTCTGGTTGCTGTCTCCCGTGCTCAACCGACAATCCAATCGTCAACCCTCGACTTTTCGTTCGGGACGGCGTGTTCCATCAAACGGCCGACGCTCTCTTTCCCTCTCCTTCGCCTCCATCTCTCCGGCATCCACGCCCGCACTTCCCATCGCGCATCCATCTATCTCCCATCTCACAGACTCACCCCCCAACTATCCATGCATTGTATGCCATCGCACCCCGGGCGATATCAAGCACACTCACGCACACCACACACCATTACACTCCCTGCATCTAACCAGACTACGGAGGTCGTCTACTGCACACCCTTGCTGCCACCTTCGGCGTACCCTAGCCTGGTCAGTCGTGTCACAGCCCACGCTCCTCTCGTCCAATCGTCCATTCCTCCCGAGCTCCAGAGGCTCCACCGGACATCTCTGGGCTTGCTGAGCTGGCCGCCCACCTCTTCAAAGACATCCCGGTCCTCTCCACTCGCCTTGGCTGAAATCAATCCATCTTCTGCCGCCGACTCCCACGCTACCACTACTTCGCTACTTCGCTACTTCCCACTACTTTACTTGCTCCTCCTCACTGCCTGTTGCCGCTCACTCGCCTATTACATCTTGCCTACCCTCCTCTCCCTCGCGTGGTATCGTGCCTGATATCCCCTCTTTTCTTTTCACCTTTCCGCAACCACAAGCCGTATCTCACTCACACTCGCACACACCTTCACGACGCACTTCCAGCATCAGAAGGCATCGCGTTCCTTCAACTCGGTCGATTCACGCACAAATCCGCCATCGCTCAGCTTATCGCGTCGAGTCGGTCAAAGTCGCAATTCGTCGCTGTACTTGGAATTTGACCGCCAAAAGGCCCCCTTGCATTCACGACCCACAAGTCATTTCCAGAGTCTAGACCCGACCAAGGTGAGCCATGAATCTCCTCTCTTGTTCTCCTCCCTTCAATCATGCGAGGCCCCGTTCAGGCTCAGAAACCTTAGAAGCCCGGCCCTGTCAGGTCAAAAGAGTCAAGACCACGCCGGCACCTACTTATCTAACCTTATGCCTTGCGGATCGCTGACATGCCCTCCCGCTTACAGCCCGCTGCTTGCCGCAAACACTATTCACACTTGTTACGAGACGACATCGAGCAGCTTAGTCGGCCGACATGGCCAAACCAACACGCTACGCCGGCTCCCACGAGCCTTTGCAAATCTACCAAGACGACTTCTTTGAGAACTCGACAGCAATGATCAACCACGCACCCATGCCTGCCGTTTCCAAGCCTCCTAGGAGACCACTTGGCGCAACTAGCAACAACAACGTTATCCTCAACCCTCCCATGCTCGCATCCGACAGACACTCGCCCTTGAAGGCGTCGTCGGGCAACTCGAAATCGCCCCTTGCTCCGCTCAAGTCGCAAGGCAGTAAACTGAACATGGTGCCAATGGCGCCACCATCGGCAAATTCCCAAAGCACCGATTCGCTACACAAGAAACCCTACCTGTCCAAGTTCAAGACTGTTGCACAAAAGCCGCCTTCCGTGGACCTCGCTGCCGGCTTCGGGAAGGAAAACATTCACCCGCAACTGTACCCTGCGCCGCCGACGATCAACTTCGACCAGTTCTACATGCACAAGGGCCCGGGCAAGCGCACACTGATGGAGGCTGCCCCGATCAAGGAGTCACGACCGCTGAAGAAAGCAAAGGCCGACGAGTCGGGTCTGCCACCACACGATTCCTTCCCTCCGATTGTCGACGATGGGACGAAACCAGGACATAGTTACGCGACTTTGATCGGAATGGCCATCCTTCGATCACCACAACGGCGTTTGACCCTCGCCCAGATTTACAAGTGGATTTCCGACACCTACTCGTTTTACAAGGCGGAGGAATCGGGATGGCAAAACAGCATTCGACACAACCTCAGCCTTCACAAGGCCTTCATCAAGGTGGAGCGACCAAAGGACGACCCCGGCAAGGGCAACTACTGGACCATTCAGGAAGGCATGGAGCAGCAGTTCATGAAGGACAAGCCGGCAAGGAAAACCGCGACGACCGCCGAAAACGTGCCCGTCATGTCGACCCGTATGGAACCCTCGAGACCGGTCAACGTGCCTATCCAAGAACCGACCCTTCCGCCTCCCGCACCGATTAGGCATGCAACGTTGCCGCCGCTGCCTACTTCGCAGGCTACTGTCGCCGTGGAGTTTTCATCCGATGCCACCATTCCTGTCTCGGACTCGGCCGCACCTGAAGACGGACAGGACAAGCTGGATCACGAATGCTCGCCTCTGCCTCCCACGATGCACTCCTCACCGCCAATTCCGCGGCATATGGAGCCCCGCAGTCGTACGCCTCCTCCGCCTGGCCGCGGTCCTGTCTCTTCGATTACGAGATCGCACAAGAGAAAATTCGCGTCCATGGACGACAGCGGTTATATTTCATCCCTTGAGTCGTCGGCCCTGCGCCCGCAGAAGACTGGCATTCTCACGTCCGAGGCCGACCGTCCTCGGAAGCGCAGTCGCGCAGGCAGGGCTGAGGACGAGATTGCTCGCTTGCGCGCGTCGTCTTACGATAGCCCTAGCAAGGGTCGGTCGTACAACGCGTTTGCCCCACCGTCCTCGTCGCCGCTCCGCCAACAGGGTCAAATGCTGCCACCGCTTACACCGGCCATGAAGCTGAAGCCTCCCACCAAGGCCCCGCCGTCTGCGTCGCCCAACACCAACCTCCGCATGCACCGCGAAAATGTCCGCCAGATGCTCCAGTCTCCTATCCGCAAGATGGCTGGCACTGGTGATAGCAATGCCCCGTGGAGCCCAGCCTTCAATCTGGATGAGAGCGTCTACAACTACAACCTCATGACCACTAATGATTTCGATATCTTCCAAGACATGGACAATGACTTCTTCGATGGTTTGCCTCAAGAGTCACCCTCCAAAAAGTCCGGTGGAAAACGACCGCGCCCTGAGCGCACGCATTCCGCAAATGCGTTGACTGACACGAACGACTCTGGCAATGGCAACAAGTCGGTGCTTTCGACACCCTTTTTGAAGGCACCTGCGCAACCCAACGCCATGTGGGAAACCCCCAGCAAGGTTTTCGACGGGCTCTCCTCTCCCATCAAGGCCAATGACGGCGCTTCGCAATGGAGGTTCCCCTCGCCGACCAAGATCTCCAGCTCCTTCTACGAGGTGGCGGCCGAGGGCGATTGGCCTTCCTTTTCCTTCGACACCACTGACTTCTTGGCGGAAGAGGCCACCGAATACTCGGGTCTCGACATCCTGCAAGGTTTCGAAAAGATCGGCTCTGGGTCGCAACCCAAGTCTTCGGGTTCCAAGCCGGGCAAGCCCGCATTTGGACGGAGTTACACCTCGCAATTCTAATCTCATCTCAAAATGAGACCCTTCCGTCTCATTGGCGCTGAGACATGACGACCGTTACGATGTATGAACGCACTTTACTGGCATAACGTCCTCGATGCCCAGGCATTCGCGCGACTGTTTCGACCCACACGATAATGGAGCGGGAACCAAAAAAACTTTGGGCTGATTTGACTTTAAAGACTAATGTCTGATGCGGGCTTTGAGGCTTTCACAATTCTCTTGTCCATGATTGTTTGCTTTATGATAATGAACGAAGCAGTGCACATATTGTCTGGCTTTCTGGTGGTGAGGAACATCATTCTGAGGGGGAAGCAGGGAGACACCGGATTCTGCTTTTTTCGTTTGCCCCGTCGCATCGGACCTGGGGCGACTTTCTATGGGTATGGCAGGAACTTTGATTTTTGTTTGGGCTAGAACGGCCCTTTTATTGTATTGTGTGTAGGAAAACACGGGTTGGATGTACAGCTGTGGCAGAATACGCTTCTCGCTGTTTGCTGAGGATAGTGGTAGTGATCAATTCTAGTACTGGAACACGCACTCTGCAAATACTGCACCCTGGTGAGATGATGAGTCTGCTAACATGTCTCATAAACCCCTCACAGCAGCCGTTCACTCTCCTCTCGTACGTCTCATGACGCTACACATACGACATACCCATCATTTACTGGGCTCACTTCACATCTGAGCGTCGGAACCCCATACACACATGTGAACCTGTATGTGGTCTGGCCATGAACTCAGAAACGGGTATCATATTGAAACGCTTTCTAAACCCCCACTGCCCAACATCGTCTATGCCATTGTGTGAATCTTTCGCCTTTCCAGAAAATAATTAACGCCTAGTATTCGCCCTTTCCTACATTTCCCTGCCGAGTCGTGCCTGCGTTGCGTGTTGTCACAAGATAAAGAAAACCCATTCATAATCATTGCCTCTTACAGAGTCATTGTCGACATTTTATGTCTCAGACCTCAGAGGACGGGGTTGAGTGCCATCTTCCTCTCAGTATATACCCATTCTTGTGGCCCATCCAGACTCCTTTTGGTTGATGTTGATCTGGTAAGGAAAAGGGTTCGATCCCTGCGTCGTTATCGGAGGGATGTGGTCCTTGTGGGCGTTGACGAAGGTGATGACCTTCATCACGGTCGTCATGAGAGTCTGTTCCATGGCCTTGCGGACTTTTGCGCGCTCTGTTGTACCACCAAGGTCAGTTAGGCTTTGTTTTCTCTCCGAGGTACGAATCTAAGGACATGAGAGCTTGTAGGGGAACACCAACCAGTCTCGGTTCTGGGCTCGGCGACGGTGACCTTGACGGTCCAGCACTCCCAGCAGACTTCCTCGTCGCCGCGCATGAGCCAGGCCTTGCGGCGCTTCTTCTCGAAGAACTGAACGTTGAGCTGCCCGCGCCCTCCGCCGCCGCCACCGCCGCCCGAGCCTGTCGAGGTTGACGATGAAGAGCGCTCGGCGTCGAGCTGGCGGACTAGGGCGGTGGCGCGCTGCTCGATCATGGTCTCGAGCTCGACGTCGTCGACGTAGGGGAGGGTTAGGTCGAGGACCTCGCGGGTGTAGGGGACGACAGCGGGGAAGAATCGGTGGAAGAAGATTGTGTGGAGGATTCCTGCGAGTTTCGCGTTAGTTCCTGGTTGTTCAGGGTATGTGCGTCACCGAGTTTGCGCGCGTGCGCGCGCGGAGGGTGGTTGAAAGTGGGCATCATGGTGTTGAGGTTCGGAGGTTTGTTCGTTCGTGAGGGATATGACGTCTAGCGGGGCTGCCGCTGCGGACTGCAGGAAGGGGGGAGTGACATATGGAAAACTGGTCTACCTTTGACGACATCCCGTACGGAGGCCGGGTCGGCGAAGGCATCTAGGATAAACTCGGGAGGGGTTTGCTGCTGCATCGTGCCTGGCGAACAATGTTGTGCGTTGTATGTGGTTCTGGTACGGTAGTTGTCGTTGGACAATGCGGCGGGCGCGAGGCGTAAGAATGATAGCCGCAACGCAGGTCAGCAGTGACAACCGACTGGCGTCTCTGATAGTGATAAGGGAGTGAGCGTCGGATGCTGAGGGGCAAAGCTCAGCCCAGTTGCAGATGGCGCCGCACCGATAAGGGGCGGGCGGACACAGGAGAGGGGGATGGGGGACGGGGGGAAGGCCCGGGAGGAGAAGAGAGGGGGATTGGAGGCAGGGATGGATGGGCGTTCACCCCGTGCTGGGTCCCGGGGAGGAGAGTGCCTGTGGTCCTGTGCAGTAGCAGCGGTGGACAGTGGGTGGTCGCCGGTACGTTGTCGGTACCTTGGGCGGCATTGCGTTTGTGGTGTGGTGCCTGCGGGAGCGGTACCGGTGGTTCAGCCACAGCTGTTGGGAACTCTGGAAGGCCCACGAGCATGAATTAATGAGATGACGCGGGACGTGGGTGTGGCTGGGCCGAGGTAATCACGGTTCACGACTCGCAGAGTAGCAGCAACAAGCAGAAGCAACCACAACAGCGGCAGCTCACCACTGCCCCCCCAGGTTATTACGTTGCCGACAAGCCTTCCCGGAGCTCACCTAGAATAGCCAATATTTGGTGCACTGGGAGAAAAGGGTAATTCCAATTTTCTCCATACCAAACCCTCGCCCTTTGTTTCTTGAACTCTTATTTTGCGAGGTCAATCGGGCTCTCCCTGATTCATTAGTGTTCTTCCCTTCTATTCCTTGGTTGCCGTTTTTTCTTGCTTTCCAATTTCTTAGGCCTCGACCCAACCTTACCTCGGGCGACGCCTCGAGTATCTTGTCGCCGCGGCGCATATCAGATTACCATGTTGGAAGCGACTCGGCGATGGTTCCGCCGGAATAGGACGCCTCTCGCCATCGGCGTTGGAGTTGTCGGCGCCGGCTACGTCGTGACGCAGTATGTTCTGGGCAAGATCAACGATGCGCGGGAGCGCATGGGCAGCGACCGCATTGCAAAGGAAAAGTGAGCCTCTCTCCCCTTCCTTGCATCCCTATCCCCATTCAATTCTGTACAAAAAGCCATCGGGCTAACACGAGACCGCAACGGGAGCAGCCTCCGCCGTCGATTCGAGCAGAACCAGGAAGACTGCACCTTCACCGTCCTCGCCCTCCTCCCCTCGGCAACGACCAATATCCTTGAGGCCATGAATACAGAGAAGATCACGTATGAGATCCAGAAGATGAAGGGCCAGACAAAGAGCCTCAAGGCCGGCGAGAGCGTCAGCCCCCCGAGCATCGCCGACACTACCATGACTGAGGACGACGGCCGGAGCATGGTCAGCAGCAGCGTACAGAGTGAAAGCGGCGTACACGCGAGCATGGTGACGGTGCCGAGCGCGACGTCGGCGCCCGCGGGAGGAGCCGAGGGCGGTGCGTCGCAGGATGGTGGCGCTGCGGCGGCGGCGGCGGCGCAGAAGAACAAGAAGTCCAAGAGGCAACTGTGGGACGATTTGACAATAAGCTGTGAGTGAAAAGCAATGCGCCTGACATGTGTAGGGGGAATGCTGACAACGAGCGCAGCCATCACGAGAGCGTTTACACTGCTGTACACCCTCGCGCTGCTCACAATGCTGACGAGGGTCCAACTCAACCTCCTCGGCCGCCGCAGCTATCTGTCGAGCGTTATATCCCTCGCTACCGGCACCGCCCAGGCCACCATCAGCCTCGAAAACAACGATGATGATGGCCTCGATCAACCCTACGGCAACGACTTTGAGACGAACCGCCGGTACCTGACGTTCAGCTGGTGGCTTCTCAACGAGGGATGGAAGGAGCTGGGCCAGCGCGTCGAGGCCGCCGTCCGCCAGGTCTTTGGCCACCTCAGCCCGCGCGACCTGCTCAGCTTTGAGCAGTTCTCGGAGCTAACCCTCGCGGTGCGTAAGATCGTCGAGGGCGCCACCCCTGAGGAGCGCAGGGCCGCGAAGTGGCTGCCCTACCTCCTTCCTCCGCGGGACCGCGAGGACCACGTCCTGCGCGAGTCAGGCATCCTCGAAGAGAGCATTGTGGTCCTTTCTGAGAGCACCACGTCGCAGTCACCGTCGTCGTCGCCCGCCGTGAGGAGGCTCCTCGATGAAACGTCAGACCTCATCGAGTCCCCTTCCTTCACGCACGTGCTCACCCTTATCCTCGATGCGGGCTTCTCTCTGCTCGTGGACAAGAAGCTCGCGTCGGCGGCGTTCGACAAGCCTGACCTGGCGCAGTCCGAGCCGCGCACGTCGCAGGTCGTTCTGCTGCCCAAGATCCTCTCGGTGCTCACACGGCAGGCGCATGTCATCGGCAACGGCATGCCTAACGAGTATCTCCAGGAGATGGAGCAGGTAGCCGACCTCGAGGGGTTCGCCGCCGTAGTGTACTCGAGCAACTGGGAGAACGAGATCCACGATGACGAGGGCGGCATCATGGCGAGCGCCGTGGACGTAAGGGCGAGCCAGGGTACTACGACCGCTACCAACATCCCTAGCCAGACGCAGGGGACGACACAGGGGACTGTGGAGGAGAGCGTAGTCATGGTGAATCCGGCGACCAGCTTCGAGAGCGCATGGGGCCGGGCTGTGGATAAGAAGTAGGGATTGACCCAACCATTTTAGGAATACAGCTCCCGCTTCGAATATGATTTTGATGCGTGAGTTGAGTATATGACCAGTTCTAATGAGTATCATGGGTACGGCGGCACGGATGGATGGGCGAAGCTGGGTACGGGGATTATGAGGTATCATTTGTATAATTCTATGGCAAGAGATAGATAGTTCATCTCGAATCTGTACCAATACCACGGGGTCTAGCCTAGAACAAGAGACGGTAGCTCCGTTCTTTCCTTTCGATCTATCCCGCTCTGTCATCTTCATCCTGGGGTTTGTTCTCTCATGACGACGGGGCTCCCATTGACCTCGGTATTCGACTCTATGTTCGGTCCACAACCCCCTGAGCTTGAGCTTGAGCTTGATATCCAGGCCCTCTGCGGCTTCGCCTTTCGCACGCAAGCTTATCTTCGTGGCGATTCGAACGACAGCCGTTACGAGAGTCGGCCGGTTTGGGGTCTGGTCTTGGGACCACGTGTCGTTTTTCATCATGTTCTTGTTCTTCGCAACTCCATGGCGAGGGGTTCCTATCACATCAGGCCCCTGACGAACTGATCCAGGCCCAGCTCGAACAGCTCGTTCTTCACGCCCTCGCCGCCCTTGTGCTCGGCCGGTGCCAGAGGGTTCTTGACGACTACGGAGAATACATGTCAGCAGCTGCCTCCAAGTCGGGACGCTGATTGCCAGGCCCATTCCCGGGGGAGGAGGGGATGGGGGCCTACCGTATTCAACCCAAAGGTTTATGTAAATCTGATGCAGCACGTTGCGCATGCTCAGGGTGGCCGTGTCGGTGAGCATGACGAAGCGGAGGTTCGAGGGCGTCTCGTAGTAGTGCAGCTTGTAGGCCGAGGTGCGGTAGCTGATGAAGGCGTCGTCGTCGCCGCCGAGCTTGCGGACCATGTTGCGCAGCGAAAAGACGGTGCCGAAGATGAGCTTGGCGTCGTCCTTTGCCGAGTTGACCTGGCTCCGGCGAAGCTGCTGTGACGGCGGTCCGCCTGAGCTAGGCGTCGTCCCTGGGACCGGCAGGGGCGTTTGCGATGCCGGGCGCTCGGCGGGGAGCCATGTTTTTGAGTAGATGCATTCCGTGTGCCGGTCGAAGATGTAAAAGGAGTAGACGACCATCGTGGGCGGGCTAAGGCGGCGCCGAGGTGCGCCGGGTTGGGTGAGGTCGTCGGTGTGAGAAACGGGGGGCTGGCGGGGTTAGGGGCGCATGCCGTTGAGGGATCGTATACGACGTATTCCTGGGGATGAGTCGTCTAATCGGGTCGCCGGGGCCGTCGTCGATGTGTTTGCTGGTTGTCGGAGCTGTTGGGTATCACGGGTCGGGGAACATGCAAAGTCGCAAGAAGGCACGGCACGTAGCTCGGGCCAGCCGAATGAGCGGTGGTCGTCGTTCAGTGGCCCCCAGCCCGAAAATGCGGCTACTGTTGCTTTGCCTCGGGGGGAGAAATTGCGACTGCGACCCTGGAGCTGGAGCTGGTCCGGTTGCGTACAGGGGGCCAATGGCGGGGCCCTTTCCTTCTGGTCGGCTGCCTGTGCCTTGCGGTGGAGCCTCCATGGATTTGCTCGATACCCCCCGGACGGAACGTAATCCTTTGGCGCGCAGCGGAGGGGTTCGCGCTGGCCCTACGAGAATCGCTAGTCAGCCCAGAAGGGCGATCCAGTGGGTGGAGGGCCTGCGAGTTACGACGTGCCCAATGACAGCGGCCGAAGACGCTGAGATTTGACGAGAAACTTACGCGGTCCGGCATGGATGAGATGGATAGAACGGAATCGTAGGGCGCTGGAACTGGGGACTTGATCCTTGGAAAACCTGACGTGGGGGCTGAATAGGTGGTGACACCGACGCAGCTGAAAGCGAGAAACGCCTATTTTTTCCTGTCGCCCATGTCCCTCTCCTCGGGGTTAAATTAAAGCTCAGCTCGTCGTCTCGTTCTCGCAAACTCCAGCCCTTGTTCAACCTTTTCAACGTCGTTAGGCGTCGCTTTCGGGTTCTCGCGCCTCGAGTTCAAAACGGCGCCAACTCCGTCGACGCGCCTGCGTAGCTCAACCATTATTACCTTAGCAAAGCTTCGAAAGCTCCCACCCCCACCTCTCCAACAATTCGTTTTCTCCAACATCAATCACGTCGAGCTTATTTTCCCCCTCCCTCCACGCCTGCGCAGTCGATAATGACGGACTCCGGCGACTCTCAGAACCCGCCGACGACGGCCATGGCCTCAACGTCCATCGCCGCCCCCGACATGCCCTCGCCTACCATTGCCGTAGGGTTCCACGGCGAAGGCACCGCCGAGACTCGTCCACCGCTCGCTGCCCACATGTACGTCGGTCGTTCAGGTTACTCTCTATCTGCGCTGCCCTGCGCTGCAACTTGCACTGCCTCCCCGCGCTCCACCACCACGCAGCGAAAAGATCTAACCTCCGTCGCAAACGCGGTACAGATCCGATTCGACAGCCCAACCAACAAAGTTCCAGAGCCCCTTGCGGCATCATCGACGAACGCCCTCAGCCCATCGTGAAGTCAAGGTGCGTCTGCGTCGAGCCTATCCGACCAACCCCGCCGCGCTGTGGTGTGTGGTGGGGGCGGGGTAGTTACCATGACATGAGCCGGACATCCAAGAACTCACCGACGCCAGGAAACGCTCAATGCCGTGACGGAGTACGGTACCGAGAGCCACGATGGCTCAAGCCACCACCGGATTAACCAGTACATTATCAAAGAAGAGATCGGTCGAGGCTCCTACGGCGCCGTCCACCTCGCGACTGACCAATTTGGCACTGAATACGTATGAGATCCGGCTCCAAATGAGACTCGCACTCACATCCTGTAGGCCGTCAAGGAGTTCTCCAAGGTCCGTCTACGTAAGCGCGCCCAGTCCAACATCCTTCGTCAAGGCGCTCGCAGGCCTCAACGCTTTGCCCACCGTGTAAGCCTCAATGCGCCTCTCTCGCCACACTTTGGAGATTTTGGTCAAGAGAGCAAGGCCGGGTGGAACGTCAACGACGCGCTCTTCTTCATCAGGGAGGAGATCGCTATCATGAAGAAGTTGAACCACCCGAACTTAGTCCAGCTGATCGAAGTGCTCGACGACCCGGAGGAGGACTCGTTGTACATGGTCCTTGAGATGTGCAAAAAGGGTGTCGTCATGAAGGTTGGACTGAACGAGAAAGCCAAACCTTACGGTGAAGACCTGTGCCGTTACTGGTTCCGGGACTTGATCCTAGGCATCGAGTACCGTACGTTGCCCCTTGATTCGTTCGCATCCAAGCTGACACGCCCCAGTACATGAGCAAGGGGTCATCCACCGCGATATCAAGCCCGACAACCTTCTGCTCACCGAGGATGATGTTCTGAAAATCGTAGACTTTGGTGTCTCAGAGATGTTCGAGAAGCCCGGCGAGGGTATGAAGACGGCCAAGTCAGCCGGATCCCCCGCCTTCCTGGCCCCGGAGCTTTGCGTAGTCAGGCATGGAGACGTTGATGGCAGGGCCGCTGATATCTGGTCTATGGGCGTGTCGTTATATTGCTTGCGCTATGGAAAGATCCCTTTCGAACATGAGGGCGTGCTTGAGATGTACGAAGCCATCAAGACGGAATCCCCGGACCTGCCAGAAGACGAAGATCCCGACTTCGTAGACCTGATGAGCAGGATTCTTGAAAAGGACCCCCAGAAGCGGATCAAGATGTCTGAGCTGAGGGTGTGTACAAAATGCCACATACGCTTTCGGTGTTGCTAACAGTAAATAGGAGCACCCATGGGTGACAAAAAAGGGGACTGACCCCTTGTTGTCAAAGGAAGATAATTGTTCAGTCATTGTCGACCCCCCAAACGAGCTTGAGCTGAGCCGCGCCTTTACGCGGAAAATGAACCATCTCCTCTGTGTTGTACGTAAGCATTTGGAAGTTGAAATGGAAGAAAACTGACAGTAAAACTAGATGAAAGCAATCCACAAGTTCAAGGGCATTCTCTCCAGACAGAGGCAGAATTCCAAGTCATCGAGGGACGGGACCTCTATTCCTTCAGTTGACCCAATCCGAGAAGACGCGCGGAAGGAGGACATTGAGGCCCTGGTTGCAAAGCGTCGCGAATTCTTGACACAGCAAGGTATTCCGGTCGCCACTGACAGGCCAGAATCGGAGCCGCTTATCCTTGGTATCGGCGTCGGTGCTCGGGACGAGTTCGACAAGGACGAACCCTCCGCCGGTGACATAGCCGAGTCGCCGACCAACGTCGACTTCAACATTTACGACAAGGCCTATGAGGCTGAGGTAGAGCGCATCATGAAGAAGCCGGCGCGGCAGACGACCATGTACTTGACGCGTTTCGTCAAAGACCGGGAGCATTACAAGGAGGTGGCTAACGTCGTGGAGGGAACTTCCGCAGGCGTTACGCCAGCGGGCACGCCAAAGGCCGACGGCCATTTGACCGCTTCGAAAGGCCGTTTCGCAGACTTGGTTTCTAGCATGACTGGTGGCTCTAAATCGGCGGCTGGTGGGGACGAGAGGACCTGAGAGCGTAGTCGTGTATTCGCGTACGAGTGTCTGGAGAACGTGGCCTGGCGTTAGGCGGAAGGCATCGGAGCCTTTTATCTGGGATTTCCTTTTGAATATGATACCTGTCCGTATCCAAGACCTAGGGTTTAATTGATTAGGATTTCGGCCCAAGGACTTATTCTCTTATATCATGGCATGAAACCCATACGATACTGGGTGGTACCGATGATGTGGTGATGTCGACTGAATGTGAATGGAGCTAGGTGGGATGTTAAGGCATGCAGCTCCCTCACTAATACGCCGTTGCCTCTTTTGGTGGACTCAGTCATCGCAAAGACTTTCGCCTTCAGAGTCCAACGTGTCCGGGTGATCTTTCTTCGAAAGACCTGTGTTTTCAGCCAGACGAAATCGACCGGCAAGGGGCATGGTTGTCAGAGGCTGGGATCGTACAGAGTACTGAAGTCAACAGGGATACCCTATCAATTGGCGTACTTTAACAAGGGTAAGGTTAAGCTGTGATATACAGAGGGATTTTGTTGACAGGGGTAGGGTAACAGCTTTTGGACTGGATCAGCAGGATGGTTGTTTGACAGCGGCAGGCCAGTACCCAGCAGACGTCAACCTCAGAGGAGGTAGGCGGCCACGGCGAATGAATCAGAACTCAGAGGGTGGCGGCGCGCCCGAGTGTGGGTGTGTAACTAGGCTGCAGAGGATCGGGGCGGAAGGCTGCCTCATATGGTAGTCCAAGATATCAGTGGTCATAGCCATGCAGCCAAAAGGCCATTAGCTGATGATGTGACGAGCCGAAATGATAATCGTTCTCAACAATGGTTCCACAAGCACGACACAAGGCCATAGGCCCGTAGATTAAATTTATAAGGTAGACAAATGCAGTAGATGACTAGGCAATAGAGAGACAGTCTTAACTTAATGCTGCCTTGTACTACGTTCTAACATAAAGTAATAGCTTTGCTAGCAGTACCGAACCAGGTGTCATTAGCCATGTGGCCTTTAAGATCGGATAAGCTTATTCATAACTGATACAAACATAGACGCCCTCACGGCTGACTCTCGCCAGTCCGACGATGTTAGACTTCACAGCGTACAGGCAGGGTGTTGGGACACGGAAATGAAGGACATCGCTTAACCAGAAGATTCGGAGCAATAGGTCGCCGTGCGGATGTTGCCTATGCTCACATACAAAATACATTCAGCACACTTGTTCTCGCTGTCTAGCTTCTGTTGGCCCTCGCATCACCTCACCTCAGTACTGGGGCCTCAACTGTTAGGTCCAACCCAGCAGGTCTTGAATGGATTCCATGTACGACGTGTCAGCGCCGGCTATACCGTTGAAGGAAGCCTCCATGCTGTTAGTAAGGATTGGGAACCCAAAGGATTGCTCTTCGCCAACCCCTGAACATTCAAACATCACCCTCTCCGGAGAAGGACAGGCATTGTCCCATGATGTGTCAAATACATCAAGCGGTGGCGTTGCTCTGCGTTCCTGGCTGCCTTCCACCGTCAAATCGCTCCTAGAGGTCCCGTCCAATTTTGGAGGGTGGGGATCAACCAGATCAGTTTCCTCTCTTGTCCACACGGACGGACGTGTTGATCGAGGCGTAGACTGGAGTACGAGCTGCTCGGAAGGAATGGCACCCCGTCCGAGTGTTATTGGGCTGAAAAGCCACGCCGGAAAGTCGTTCTCTTCAGCAATCCTCCCTTTTCCGATAGAGAGGTCGATAGAAATAGCCATTTTCAGGTACAAACTCGGACTCATCGCCAGGATATGGGTCCAGTCGGTGACCCGTGGCCCGGTGGTTGCCAATCGGGAACGAGTCACAGTCTGGGCCTGGTCTGCCGCACGCTTCGCGATCTCCTTTACCAGCTCGACGCCGTTGTACTGAGGCAAGAAAGCTTTCATTGTCCTCACCCAGACGGCCAGGTGGGGTTTGTTGGACGCTACCGTGTTTGGAGACTCGAAAATCAACTCACCATTGACTGCACCCAGCCGTGCGCTGACAACACTCAGAGCCAGTGGCGTGGCAATGCAAGCGATCCTTGAGCACGGAAATCTTGTTAGAAACCATCATGGCGATGCACCAAACTAGAAAAGGCACCGCACATACGCAGAGATTGGCAGCCAACGGACAAGGCGATTTTCGCATGGCTGGGCGAGGAACGGTTAGGCTTTGGTCAAGTGAAAGTGTATCTGATGGGCACTGTAGCTTACTAGTAGTACATGTACATTAGGTTAATGTGCAGCGCCAGGGATCTGTGTTGATCCTGCCTTTTGTCTGGGGCAGCCTGAGGTGCCTCTTTCACAGGTGGAAACTGAGTACTAGCACGGACTAACCATCCCTCCATAGCAGTTTCGCATTGCCAGATTTTTGCGTCTTCTTCCTGGCTGGGCCATTGTCTCGGCCGTAGCGAGTCTTCGAATGGGAATACCAGAGTGAGAAGGTCGCTCAGGGTTATCGTCAAAGCGAGATACACCTCAAAGAGGCCGACCAGCCGCTTCTTACTAGCGGGATTATAGACGTTAGACCTGAAAATCTCGCCTTCGAGATCGGACACAAGCAAAGATGTGTTTACTCCAAAGTCACAGGCTCTACAGGTGATGTTGGGGTTTAAACGAGTGCACAGCGGCGAGACGCGGTCTAAAGAAACACAGCACCACCACAGACGGCGCAACGCTTTGTGATCCTTCGTGGCGGCGGTGCCAGGTAATTCTGCCACCGTGGCCAGGCGGTCTGCATTGAGGGCCTTAGCATGCTGATGGCGCGACAGAGCCAGGTCTTGTACGGACTTAGGTTTAGATTAGAAGGGGGTACCCAAGCAGTGAGCAGAAGCGCGGATTGCGCCAGCGGTAAGAGAGAGCTCTCTGTATCCATATCATAGAGAAGCTAGTTGCCAGTCAGCAGAAGCCTTCATGCAAGGTGCAGTCCATCATTCATAAGCAATTCAGTTTACCTTGACTCTTCGGTAGAATGCGGCTCTTGCGGTCCTGAAAGTAGAAAAGCCCAGCTTCTCAATGGTGTCGAACGGCACAAACTGCGATAGCATGTAAGCCGAGTGTAGGTGGATCCCCATGCGCAGAGGCAAATTGTCGTTAGCCCCTAGCGGGACGTACCGTGCAGCTGCTGAACAGCATCGACTGAAACAGTAGCAACGACATCTTAACATCTGACACGCTCTCTTTTTCAGTCTGGGAGTACATATCCCAGAATCCACCCTCATCGATGAGAGGGACGAGCGGATGGACGTGCAAGTAGTACTGCTCCACAAAATCGTCAAGCATCGGACGCGCAGGCAGGTGTAGGCAACCTTGGAGCTCCAGATAGTTAACATCCTCTGATGAAATCATATGCAGACTACCGATAGTGAGGAAACGCAGGTGAGAGTATATGACGGTAGGTGCTGGGCGTGAGCCAGGGTATGCCCGACGGCTCGACCACGAGTCGTTGTTTGTCTCGCGAGGCGAGGCATCTATTGAAAAGTTAACTGACCCCCAGGAGAGGTCGGGCGCGTACGTGTCCCAAAGACTGCCGCAAGCCTTGTCGCTCTCGCTTTCGCAGTTGTCGCCATTAAGGTGCTCACCAGCCTCGTCATCAGGTTTGAAGTTAAATGTCGGATTCAGCAGATCAGGCTCGCCAGGAAATACAGATGACGTCCTTTGGGGCGTGATCAGGTCGACTTCCTCTAGAGGCAGTTGCTCTTGATGGCGACGTTGTCGTCGTTTGGTAGCCCTATTAAGTAGCGCTTTTGTTAGTAGCTGTAGTCTATATTGGCTGAGGTTTGACCTGTAAGCTATTTCATACAAGCTAGAAGCTCTGCCAACAACAAGGCAATTCTTGCTGTGCAGTTTGCAGTTTGTGCAGGGTTGGTTGACTTTGTTAACATCACAGCGAACCTTGCGGTGTCGACAGGCGAGACAGGCCTTTGCAGCCCTTTGGCGGCCAGAGCCAGCTCCGGCCTTGCTGCTGGACTCGTTCGTGGCTGAGTTGGACATCATGGTGACAGATGTTAACGGCTACTGAGATTATGCGTGCTTCATTAGTACGCTCCGTAGGACGTAGGTTCGGCGGCATCAAAATAGATTGAGGCTCCTACGGAGTCATTGAAGGATAACCCGTGCCGACTTACCGAAAAGGTTGATTGATTGATTGATTGATTTGTTGCAATTATCGGCCTCTCTTATGTCAGCAGCTTTGTCCAAAGAGCGGGGGTCTGGCAAACAGCCGAAGCGGTCGGACTTTGATCCAAGCCGCCCAACCTCGGCATGCAAAACTGTTGGTTTCACAGGTTGAAAGGGGGATATTTAGGTATCTGGCGATAGCTGTGAAAGTCCATCAATTCATAGGGTATACCTGTTGTGTGTCGTGTGTACGTATCTATGAAAACCCCCTTATCTGCCCGTTGGCTATTTTGCCCAAGGCAATACGCACGTGCTATTGGGTTTTGCGTATTTAGCTGGCGAAATCCGTTCTAAGAGTGTATTTAACATTCCTCCTGTGAAATTATAGGGTATCGTTAATTGCCTATCTAGTTATGCTTATCTCTAACTGCGTATAAAGTGCTCCACTACACGCGCAGCCTTTGGGCTGCCTCTTCTTGTAGGCGCCTAAGGCTGTAAGTAATAATGCAACGGCCGAGTGTATTCTGCAACAGCCCTGCTGCAGCCCTATTGGCTTGCATATAGTATACCTAACGCTAATATTCATATCAAACATACGACCTTCCAAGGGGATGAGTGTCTGCCCACGTTATCGCTGTATAGGTCAGCGTCTAGTCACTAGATGGACAAACGGATTTGTCTATAGTCACTCCTTCAGCATACTCATTAATATATCCAATTGATTATGGAAGACTTGCTACTAATCCACGAGTACCAGGGACTTTGAGGGCGTGACAGTGTGAGGTCGGGTAAAGGAAGAAACCTGTACAAGAGCTGTGCGAGCTACGCGCCAATTGTAAGTGAAACAACTTCATGTTTTTATAGGTAGCTGTCACAAGGCATATATGATACATAAGGCGTTAATTGCTGCCCGTAATTAACGGCGTCGTTTTTTCGCGACAGTAGCAAAACATGTAATTACAAGATTCCATCCACTTGACTCCTGCCCATTAATCGCTGCCTAGCAGGAATAAACCCCCCAACCAACCTCGAGAATCCTAATCGTAATACCTGTACTACTCGTTGACCCTGCAGTTCCCGGCCAGACTCCTGACGCAAATGGTGACAAGGTTTTGAGAGGCGCTCTTCGGTGGACTCCTACCTTCACACCTGCATCGCCGTACTTTACTAGCATCGCAGCAGCCTCATTAATCGGAGAAGAGAGTTCGGCGATCCATTGTCCTATTGATGTACATGTTACAAGAGCATGTTAGCTCGACTCCTCGATTGCGTCCAAGAGCCCGCGAGTCACCGTGTCTCGCAAACCCTCCTGGAGCCACACAGGGAGTCCTCTGATCATCGAAGTCCAGCCTAAGCCTGATGGAACACAAACTTGTGCCCCGTAGCCGGTGAAGATTTGGTTCACGACAGCGCCGGCAACATCGGCCGCGTTTACTGTGGGCTCCCTGAGCTTCCCAGTCTCAACTAGCTTCTGGATCATGGGCGTTCTGACCCAAGTAGGATGGATAATACTGTTGTTAACGGCTCAGCCTTTCTATAATACATTGAAAGATGCTGGACGACAAATGAAGGCACTCACGTTGCTCGCACGGCCGGCGCATTGTATACATGCTTCAGCTCTTGCTTAAGCCCCTCGTGGAACGCAAGAATGCCGACTTTACTGGCTGCGTAATCGACATTGCAGGCCTGGGTGCTGAAGGAGGCCATGCTAGCAATATTGATGACATGTCCGTGGTTCCTGGCGACCATGGAAGGGAGGAACTGCTGGACCAGCAGGAAAGGAGCGATCAGGTTAACGCCAAACAGCTTCTGCAGCTTCGTCTCCGATACTTTAACAATCGACTCACCGTTGCCGATGCCAGCGTTGTTGATCAGAATGCTGGGGTCACCATGTTCGGTTCGAATGCGCTCGGCGATCTCAGCGATTGCAGAGGCCTCAGAGAGATCGATCTGGTAGAACGAGACATTGCGGCCTGACACAACTTCGACGTTAGCCTATGCCCAGGCAAGTCATGCATCTTAGGCTGCAGGAGCGGGGCATACCGGTTTTCGTCGTAGGCGGATTCAAGTCCAGGATGATGGTCTTGATGTTTCTGTTCTCAAGCATCTCAACGATTTTGGCGCCGATACCGCTACTACCGCCGGTCACAACGATGATTTCCTTGGACCAATCCCAGGATTTATCGGTCACGTAGTTGTTGGCGCTTCTCTGAGAGAGCCACTGGTTCACCCGTGGCAGCAGGCCTAGAAGGCAAAGTGTCACTGCTGCGGCTTGCACCTTAGGCAATTTGGCCAGTTTGCTGGCTACCAAAGCATGCTGGTGAAGGAGTTGAGTGAGGGTAGACATATTTGGTATAGTTAACAAGCAATAGATTGCGTATATCAAATGCAGACCAGATACAAGTCTTATTAAGAGCTGAGAACTGAGAGCCGGGACGCATCCAGCACCCCACAAACCCCCGTGTCGATAAGAATACGAGGTTGTTTGTTCTGCCGTTTCCCCGTCCCGCTCAAGCTGGTCGTTGCCATGCTTGACTCGGGCTCGTGGCTACAACGCAACTCACGCGAGTTGGGTCCTGGGAGGAGGCTCGGTAAGACGGGCTCGGTAAGATGGGCGGCCTGAGCCGACAGGAGGTGCAGGTTTTATTGCCAAGACACTCATCGCTGGTAAGTCCCCACTCCATCCCCGTCGACGGGGAATCTAAGTGAGTAGTCCGTCCTCACATGAAGAACCTTCCCAGGAACCCAGTCGCGACCCAAAACCACATGCACGGCCGATTACAGAAGAGCCTTGGGTCGTGTGCTCGGGCTCGGATTTCGCCACTCGGCTATTGGGGAAGCCTGGGCCGAACAAAGGACCCCGAAGACCTCGTCACTTTTCGCTGAGACGTTAATATTTACGGATATAGCTCTGAGCGATGTCCTAAACATTAAAAGTCAGGAATCAAGCACACACAGCCTACCCGAGCTTCCATCAAATTGTTATCTCACGTTATTCACTCAACTCCACTAACACGTCTAAGCATTCTCACCAATATGGCTTCCTCTAGAGATATTGAATTCAAGACCTATGACGGCATCAAGCTTAGGGGCACCCTCTTCCCAGCTGGCGAAAAGAAGCCATGTATCATCATGAATGCTGGCGTGAGTGTCTTCCTCTTGCTGTGCGAAGCGAAGCTGACTTCGTGTACTTGTAGTTCGGTGGTCAGAGAATACATTTTCTGCCTGACTTTGCCGTCCGGTTCCAGGCCGCTGGCATCACTGCGCTCCTCTATGATAACCGGTGCTTTGGTGATAGCGAGGGTAGCCCTCGTGACGAGGTTGACCCTTTGCTACAGACGCGCGACTTCTTTGACGCCTTTAGCTACGCTGGCACTCTGCCTGAGGTTGATGCCACCAAGATCGTGTACTGGGGCTCAAGTATGTCTGGCGGCACCGCCCTTATGGCCGCAGCACTAAACAAGAGGATTGCTGCCGTCGTCGTCCAGGTGCCGTTCATTTCTGGCGAGTGGGTTTCCTTGATGTCAGGAAATCCACCTGATGGTCTGTTACAAGAACGTGCACTCGCCATTGCCACTGGGACCCCAGCCAGAATCCCAAGCTTTCCTGAGTCGCTTGAACACATTAAGACTGGCACGTCTAAGGCAGTGCTCCAAGACCCTGCTGCACTTGCACTCACGGACGAAATGACGCGCCGCGGCCAGACTTGGGGGAAGTTGGCGACGGTACAGAGTCTCCTGCATTGTTCAATGTTTGAGCCACTTGCCTTTATCCACCGGATAGCGCCTACCCCGCTGCTTATGGTCGTGGCTGAGAACGATGTCACAACGCCTACATATCTGCAACTGGACGCGTTCAGCCGCGCCCGCGAGCCCAAGAAGCTGCAGTTGTTTAAGGGTCAAAACCACTTTAGCATGTACTTTGGGGAAGATTTTGAGAAGAACGTAACCTCGCAGATTGCTTTCCTTAAAGAGACTCTCGACATCTAAATAGGTAATGCTGAAATGGTAGGACTGGCGAGGGGGCCTTAAGAAGAGCTAGGCACTTGGCCGATTTTTACGTAGAATAGACATTGACTGTGAATACAACTTAAAATATTGACGCCTTGCTAATGCGCCGACTTAACTACACACTAGGTGATTTTGGTTCGGTCTACATATCTATAGACTTGCAAACTGGCTGGTGGGTTAACTGAGGCAGGCAGTCTTCCTGCTCCAACAGTAAATCGTGTCGTTCTACCCTAACAAAGGTGCCACTACAATGCAATAGTAACAGGGCTATGGATAATCTGTGTCTGGTACCTTTGTGAAACACTGCTTGTTCTGTTTAGTATGGAAACACTAGCAACAGTAAGAACGGAATGTTTAAAATCAGAGTGAACAACAGTGCTACAACACAGTCTAACTAGTTAAGTAGACAGCTATAAGCTAGTTGTAAACCCTAAAGGCCTAAGAAGTAAACCACATAGTTCTCGTAGTCAAGCTGTTTGATTAGTTCTATGAGTCTCTGAGTCCCGCAATGCCCACCGCTCTCAATTGCCTCTTGAGTTTCAACAGGGCTTGCTGGACGATAAGGAATACTGGGTCTGGGACAGACCGCAAGTGTCATGAAACTCGGTCTTATCTACCTATGCCATCGGTTGGCGTTCAAGACATTCAAAGTAAAAGTTGATCATGCACTTTAGAAACCTTGCACTGCATTAGTCAAAGACGTCATAACTCCTTTCACTCACAAGACAGCAAAGGCTACATCACACAAAGAAGGGGCATTGTCGTTTCTCTACACAACAACGTCGCAACAGAATCTTCTTTCTAATTTGCTAGATAAAAAGACTTTGCTCAGGTGTATGTACGGTATGGTGGAGCAGCTGACCAAGCGCTTGAAATTTCTAGAGCAACCTGCCGCCTGCATTCCATTGCGGACGCAGTTCAATCTCATCCTGTGCTGGCACCTCTTCAACGTCTCTGTCTAGTTTAGGTAGCAAAATGTTGATGACCTCGACCACGACCCCAAGCAACACAAAAATGGCCAGGACCTGCCCAAAAGTCCATTCCTTCTCCTCTTCCGAGAGATGGTTGCGTTTGACAATCTGCTCCAACGTGACAATCATGTAGACATTGATGCCCGTTTGGATGAATAGCTGCACCACCTGCCCGGATATGATGTCCCGCTTGTATTTCGGGTCAGAGACCTTGATCCGGCCGACGACGTTCTTCAAAGCCTCGACATCTGGGTTTACCCGCCTTGCCCACTTCATACCCGATCTTACGCCTCCGCAGCAACAATGGGCTAAGAAGACGTAGATGACCATGCTGAAAACCCAGCCAACGGCCATGGATGCCATCAACGCCAGGATCACGTAGCGAAAGACGTCGTTGGTGGCATGTAGGCTTACGCCGAAGACGACGTAGAAGGTCGATGCATTGCAGTCTGGTTGGCTCCCGAATGTCGGCGCGGTTACCCAGATGTACGCAGTGAGCGCGGTGAAGGCGCACGCAATGATGACCCGAAGCGCTGCCATCACAAGCCATCGATTAAGCCCGCCGCCTTGATACCGCCGCTGCGCGACGAGGCCAAAACCAAGCAGCGAGAGGAGATGCAGCACGCAGATGGCGTGGAACAGAGTCAGTTGCCCTTTGAAAGTCTGATACACAGCGGTGCAAAGCAGGGCGAGGCCTTGGAGCTGCAGCGCAGAGTTGATAGCCTGGCAGAACTCGGTGTAATTCTTCTCGGAGGTAGTCAGTTGGATGATGGTCTTGAGTATGCCGGAAGCCAAGCAGAGAGCGTAAATTGAGGCGCGGATCTATGGCACAATCAGTATGAAGGAGTGGTCCACGTGGGATGACTTGACGAACTCCGGTCCCAGTAGCATCTGGATTCGCTTCAATCACGCATATCCCTGGCGTTTGCCCGCTTTCAGCCATTGTGGTAGCGTTAAGAAGTTGGATACTGGGCAAGTAGTAATTACTCGCGCTCTATCGAAAGCGCTTTGTCGTCTGGCGTCTATGGAAAACCAGACGCACAGGGCCTTATTAGAAAATCCCATCAGAGACCCGACGTCGAGGCAGACTTCTCAACGGCCCTTGTGACCCCCGTTGGGCATCTATCAGCCTCGCCACGACGAAGCAAGACATTTTGCCGCGGGAGCCTGCGCCTCGTTTTTGGTGTTAGTCTCGACAGGTCTTAGCTCTGTTCCGAGTCGAGCTTATGCATCCAATATAAAAGCTTATCAGGGAAAGAGGTTAAAGCCACATTTCTTGGCATTTAGTAAATGGAAATATACAATGTACTTATTGATGTGCCATTCAGCCCCAGCTGAAGCACGACGAGACATTTTGCAGAAAAACCATGGGATGGTTTTCCAAGCCAACACCCTTGAGTTTTAGCCACAGTTACATCCAAACACGCGACACCCAATCTAAGCGCTCGTCACACCAAAAGGGGCAAGCCTCCATCTTTTGGTGCCGGACGCACCGCATGGTGTCCGGCACCATTGGGAGCTCAGCCCCAGGCAGGAAAAGGAAATATCTTCATGCTGTCCCATGACGGCATTTGGGTTGCCCACTGCGAAAACTGGCTTTGATGTCGTTTCCCATGATATATAGCGTGGCACAACCGTTTGACTTCTCAATAACACAAAATAAGCCGTCAACATAAACTTCTCAACATGGCACAAGGCTTGCAGACATCATCGGCTCCTCGGCAAAGCGCAGAGACTTCGTCTATTGAAGAGGTGGATCGAGGGAGCATTCGGGTTGTCCAACAGGGCAGCGTCGAAATCCAACCACCATATGTCGCGGTGAACAGTGCACCATGGCGAGCTAGTGGGTTCTTCGAGCCAAGCGCTAGACTTGATGACTGACACGCGGCAGTTTGGGGATTTGGCCTGCTCGCCATTGTCGATATGGCCATGAATGCAGGGGCCGGCGCGGCGGCGGCGAAAGTCGGCTCCGAACTGAACGGAGTCCCTGCATCAACCCAGACTATCCAGATGGGCGCCCTTACTGGGCTGACGAAGGCTGTGCTTACAACGTTCAGGGAGATAGTTCTCATGAACGGTGTCAACATGGTCTTCCGTGTCCTCCTTATTCTGATCACGTCCTCATTCGGTATATGTCCCCTTTTGATGACGGAAGTGGGCAATATCCTGCTCAAAGACAGTGAGTCGACGTACCGACGGTAATGACGGGGAGGCATGATCTGACAGGGAAACAGCACCCAAAGAGTTTGTGGTTGCGGCAGTCGTAGCAGCCGTCCCGCTGTTCTTCGAGGCAGTCCGCGACATCAGACCCAAGCCGGACAACGAAGGAGATGTGAATTACTACCGCTGGGTAAGTCGACTTTGGTGAACTTGATACGATTCTGCGCGCCCCTGCTTTCACACACGGCGGTGTTTGTTGAATCGTATGCGAGTTCTGCAGGAATTAGCCGACGCAACTGTTCTAACTCTTTTGCAGGTGTACGCCATATTCCTCATTGCTACGGACGCGCTGGGCGGATATGTCTTTGCGCGTATGGCTGCGAATCAAGGTAGGTACAGGGCATCCATCGCACCCGACGTGCGTGGCTAACGGCGCGTTTCCAGGCATGCCCATCAGCAACTATCGTGCGGCCTGCTCGGCCGGAGCCGTCTACGGCACTCTCACTTTCCTGTCGCGCGCCATGACGGGCTGCGTGGCGCTGGTCCGGCATCAAACCAACGACGGGAAAGTCTCGGACATATTCGGTGTATGGGAAGTCGTCCTCCCGGACAAGATCATCGTCACCGAGGAAGAGTACTTGCGGATGCAGCGAGGTTTAGGGGCAACGCTCACCCAGCTCTTCAGCACGGTACCCCGTACGTTGACTTCTATGCTCAGTTGCTGCTGCTGCTGCTGTCTGTGTTGCACCAGAGGCCGCAAGGTGGTCAGGGAAGCGCAGGAAGGTTTCTTTGAAGATGGCGACATAGAAGCGCACGCCCAGGATGCCGGACACGTGTTGGCGCAGGGATTCCTTCTCGCGATGACTGGGAACCCGCAGCAGAAAACAGATTCGTTGTTACGATAGAAGTTGAGACGTCTAGTTTATCGTTGAATACTAGCTGCCGGTTTCGGTAGCATCTTATCACCAATGTCTAGCAGTGCTGTTGACACAGTGTGCATTCTAAACTCATATCGCCTCTTGTCTCCTCGTGAGTCAGCTGAGAGTAGGAGTTCACTGGAATACACATGGGTTTCGCCAAGCAGCACTGTGTCTTTTACTGGCTGCTGGCAACCTTCATTAGACAAGCATTTGCGAATTTATTGACATGACATGCTAATCTGAGCCAGAGACGCCCCCTTGATTATGTAAAGAACCTGCCACTGGGGACTGGGGATCACGGAGCTACTGACCTGTTGCTCGGCGTTACGGGACTAAGAAACCATAGGGATGTTCTCGCATGGTTGAGATGCTTCATCTTCATCAAACAAGACCCCAAGGCCTGGCACGTCGTGGAGTCCCCGCGGGCCATCACGAGAGTGTCTAAGAGAAAAGATAAAACGCCCAGAACGTGCCTTGAACATTCGTTGGGCCAACGCTCGTTAAGTAATGCATAAGCGTCTTAGAACAATGATCTTACACTTTTCACTTGGGTTTGAATCAGAGAAACACTAGACAGAATATGCAGATCAGAGACTGGCCCGTGAACACGGGAGAGTTTGCTAGAGTTACAACTCGTTGGAATACATTGTTTAGCTGCGCATAAACAGCTGACTCACTTGACAGGTAGAAACTTTGCTACGCTTTTTGAATAGTTCGTATGGAGACCGCGAGTATGCTTCTGGATTTACATGTTTTATGACGAGTGGATCTATCGTTTCCTCTCCATTGAACATTGAAGTACTATGTACACTCCCCCGTTTCTTATCCTATGGGCAATAATAGATCTATATTGCTTGCCCGCTTATATTGGAACTTCTCGCTTCACCTATTCGGACAAATACCCTTAATCCGAATCTTGATCTCAGCATCATTATAGTCAAAGAGGACTTCACGCACACCGTTCGTGCGTTCTTCACCTCGCTGTCTCCTTACTACCCTCAAGGGCTTCCAAGAGTATGTCCACAAAGATCGGATGGATATTGGAATGCCTTCCGTCTTGAGATGAGGCGCGTTGTTGGGCGTTGGAGAAAGGTATATGAGCCCAGGGGCAGCCTAGAAGCACGTCGGTTCCCCAGGCCTTCTCAATGTACAAATGCGGGTAACAAACTGTGCCCTATCTTTGATCCTAGTTCCGGCAGTATATCCCAGCTCCTTATCGCGGACCTTGGCATTCTTGCCACGCCTCCAGATGTCGATAACGAAACATGCAGGATTTAGGCTTGTGCAGTTTGTTCGTGGACCAAAACAAGGGGAAAAGCTTTTATAAAGCCCTACTCGGCAACCTCCTCCTTACGCCCCTTGCCAGTCTCCCCGCCGCGATCGACCGTAAAACCTTTGGGGATACGTTCACGACAGAGCTGTACGTTTGCAGGCACGTGGCCCTACGAACGAATCGCTTGCCACCGTGGGAGGGCGTTGGTCGACCCTGCTCTACCTTCCTGGCTCGGGAACGGGGACGCTTCTGCTGCTGCGGCTGGGTGTACTTTTTGAAAGACAAAAGGGGCGTGTGGTTCTGGGTCGACTTTGTATATGGAACCCTCGATGGCCTTTGCCTAGAACATTAGCCTTCTGTCACTGGCCCCTTATGAGGTCTACAAATACGAGTACCTTACAGCCTCGTACGGCTGTGTAACCCAATTCGACAGGCAGCGCCCGAGGCTTTTCCTTGGTCATCCTGCATGCTTGATACCCTCCATGGTGGCGGTAGAGACGCGGCACTCATACCTGTGCAATGTCTTCCATCGCTGGACACATCACCCGTGCTCGCAGACAGGAAACGAAGCCCCCTGCAGCTGGCCTCACCTTCGTCCGTCCATCGTCACGCGTCTTCGCCGTTGTCGTCGTCGTGTCCGCCATGTTTCAAAGCATATCGATCATGTTCACAATGGAGAACAACGCCCGATGCCCTCGGGAAACAAGTCATCGCCGTCAACAGGCACCGGCCCAACTCACACCCTCTGTTCCTCGTATATCTATTTCACGTCTCCCAAACTATCAATTTGGTGAGCAGCACCCCGGTAATCTATCGCACGGCATCATCAATGTGAGCAGGACTTGTCCAGGAAAACATGGCGAGCGTGCCTCGTTACCTTATACTCAGTGGCTAAATTCCAAGTAGATACGCTCAAGTACGTTTAGAGCCAGATATCTTGATGCACGACTCCCACTGTGACTATACAAAACCTCTGGAGTTTAAAATTACTCTCAGAATACGTACACATCCCACAGACACCTCGCAGCTCCCTGCTACAGAGGAAAACATTATCTACCATACTCGCCCGGGGACGAAGAACAAGTGCGGGAGGCAAAGTTTCGTACTTGGCACATCTTGTCCTCTTGTAATCTCAGCCTGGCCGACGTCAAAGAATAGTCATGACAGAAACACACCGCCCGGCGTCGCCAAGGACGGAGCACACAGCTGAGTTGCTCAGGGGTTTCTCGGCCCAAAGACATGTGTCTGGCCTCCTGTCTCGCATCATGACATCAAAACGACACCCGGGAAGGGAAGCCAGTTTGAGAGGCCGAAAGTTCTCAGAGACGAGAGTTCTGCCTGTCACCAATACCCGCCTCGGTTCTCGCAGCTTGCCAAAACCATGAACCAGCCTCCGAAAAGCCAACCCAAAAGCTGCAACAACAACAAGACCCCCCTGTCTCAACCCCATCGCCCGACTTACTTCCCCTTCTAGGCCACAAGTCTCACCTTGGCTCCGTCGAGTCACGGCATCTGGCGGAATCCCGACTCGTTATTTATCGCGCACATCCAACCCACTTACACCGCAAATGCTCCCCCATCTATCGACGGTGAAAACCTCGCCGTGTTCACCCGAAGCCAAGTCCGCCAAAAGCTGAAAACTGAGATGCCAGACTCAAGGGAGTCAACGCCACCAAGCGAAACAAGACAATGCTAAGCTTTAGCCGAGACGGCCGACAAAACAAGAAGGCTCCCCTGGTGTGCATATCGCGTGAGAACTGACAGGGTGTGGGCTAGTCTCGGGCCACCTTGGCACGGTGCCAACGTGTCGTCGACGAGCGAGCAGAGCCTGGAGGCTCAGGTCCTAACCCACGAGCATGTAACCACCACGTGCCAATCTTGTAGGCTTCTGAAGGCACACTGTAGAGCAAATGAAGGCCACCGAGGACTCAAGCCATCAAGCAACGACTCACCAGCTCGAGAGATCGTCGTGGAAGATCCCTTGATGCGGCTACACCGCTTCGCCAGACGGCCCTCCACCTCCAAACGGCCTGGCGGCGGCGGTTTGCGACGGGTGGTACCAAACCGGCCGATGCTTCCCTCTGGCTCACACAAGATAAGAAAGAAAAGGGCGGAAAATACGGAACTGTACATGATCGCAGTAGGGCTGACTAGTGAGCTCCCTTGAACATCTCAGGTACCCGTGGGGTGCTGCGGGCACTAGGAGGGGGAGTGGGCGTCGGCTCAGATATGCATCGTGAAGTTGCACCAGAGGCCGCGGCATGCCACGTGTGGGACGAGGCTTTTGAGCCAATCCGCAAACCCGAAGATGGGGCGCTTCCCAACGGAAAGGAGAAATGCGACGACTAGGGGCTCTAAACTCCTTGAACAAACGAGTTGCCCTTCCACCAAGGAAAACAAACTTGACATCTGCCCATGGCCACACCCTCGCCGAGGGTTCGGCTGACGCTTCCGTGGGCTGGTGCAGGCGGGAGGGTACACATGCTGGCGTCACCCAGCACGCCAAACTGCTGGGAAGTGGACGGGCCACTGAGCTGCGAGCTTCTTCGCACGAGGTCGCCGAGACAGGTGAAGGCAGGTGAGTGTTGAACATCACCGCCAATCCGTTGGCCAGGGGGCTGGAGGACAGGAAAGAGAAGCGGTGGTGAGCCGTACTGGCGGCCGCAGTCTCAACATTCGGGCCATTTCCCTTGCACAATCAAGCACACCAGCGTGAGCAGACCCTTTGGGGCCACCCGAAGCACATGCACTTGCACTCGCGCCAATGCAGCGCCATGGGCGGGTAGAAAGGATATACGAAGGCCAAACGAAAGGACAACAACAATCAAGAGCGTAATTCAATGACGAGCGGGAAAACGAAATGCTCTTGGCACCAATACCAGCGCATCCTGCCCACAGCCTCCTTTACCGCCAACCTAAGCCGGAGATGGATCGAGTTGCGGCCGGAGGTCCTTGGGTTGTCAGTGGAATTGGGGCCATGTCTTTCGGACAGTTCCCCCGGTTTTCAGTCCCCCGAGCGAACAGGGGCCCGGCAGGGCCAAGCATTTCGTAGAGCTGCGGCGCACCTGCCAATTGCAGGAGAGACGCAGTGAAATTACCGCTTGCGGTCGTAGGACGTTCGGAGAGACGGTGAGGGGAAGCCGCCCTGCCATTGGGGTGGAATCAGAGCTGCAAAGCCAAGCCAAGCCAGCCTGGGGCCGGGTGGGAGGAGAGGCAGAGGTCCGCAATTAAGAGGCCGCCAGCTGCAGCTATCCCATGCTTGGTGCTTGTCCTGCAGACTTGTGCAGATACCCCAACCCAACCTCACATGTAGGGCCAGCAACAACAGGCGTCACGACGGGACGGGTGTGGAGGAAGCTCTGACCTTCCCCCTCCAGAGCCGTTGAGCAGCTTTTGACTAGCATAGCTGCTTTAGCTAGGAGGGGACGAAAAAGGATCCCCGGCGCCTTCGCTTGGGCTAATCGACAGGTGATCTGTCCCGGGCAGATGAGCATCGGAAGAGTGTTGTCGAATCAACTCGCGTGCTGACCAATGGCAAAAACACGGGAGTTGCGCCAGGCCGTCGAGAGGCACAGACAGAAACGGGCGCCGCAGCATCGGAAAGGCGTGTTGAGTCGACAAGTCGAATTGAGTTGCGCCAGGCCATGAGGGGTTTGAGAGACATGGATGGGAAATGCCTCATAGCAGAAAGCAACTGCAAGAGTGGGGAGCCGTGGTCGCGTTTCCGACCCGGTGGCAGGATCACGTCTGTACGATCTGGCTGCCTGGCTGCGTCTGTGGCCGCAACTGAAGCTGCCATGAGACTGCGAGATGAGGGGTGAAAGTACCGCCTTAGCAAGAGGATGACGGCCCACGGGCAGGAAATTGATGTGGCCGTACCGGCAATCTGGTACCGTTGTTGGCAGGTTCGTCTTGTGTTGACATGTCTCTGGTTGCTCGTGTCTGCCGACAAATGAAAGAGTGCTGCACCACTGCATGCAACAGGCGCAAGGAGACGAGACGTATGCACCACGGCCTCTGGCTAGACCCAGCGACGTACTTGCTGAACCGTGTAGGATGCTCGAAAGAGACTCTTGTGTTGACTGTCCCGAAAGGCTAGCGTCTGAGACCGAGGCTCCTTTGTCTGTGGGTTTGGACCGGGCTGACGGAGTTGTAGTCCAGCCTCTTGTGCTATTAGTCTGTAAGTGGCTAGACTGGAGGGCTGGATCTGCGCACTGCCCAAGTGTTTTGCCAGAATGGTTGCAGAACAGTTGCCGCAAGTCGAGTTGAGTGCATCTGAGGGACAACAAACAACAACGAGGAGGACAAAGGGGATACCTGGGCAGCAGCAGTGGGACTCGCAGTCGGAACCGCTGCAAGCTGCCGACGGGTCGGTGAGTTGCGGAAATCGGCGAGACGGCGGGGCTCGACACCAAGACGAGGACAGAAGGCAGCCGGTGTCGACGGGGGAAACGAAGGATCATGAGCCCATTGCTGGAGATGACGGATGAGAAGGGCGGGAGTGGGTGCCAAGAAACGTTACACAAGTGCATGGGGGCTCCATGGTTTCGTGGTCGCGCAGTCGAGACAGTCCCGATTTCGCCCTAGTGTGCGGAGAGTCACACGACCTGAGATGAGGTGAATACACAAGCAGAGAGGTGGACGGCTGGGTGGAATGGATGGGGGAAAGTGGACAGAGGAGGACGAGATGCAGTGCATGACACAGGGAACAGGGCAGCGGCGGCAAGCAAGCACAAGCCAGCCATTCAGCAGAAGAGAGAGAGGTTTGAAGATGGAAGAGAGGGTTCAGGGCTCCAGAGATGCACCCGGGGGGAGGGAAGCGGCGAAAGGGAAAAGCCGTGATTTAATGCGGTCTTGATTCAGAGGCCCCGTGTGATTGGACGGCTGGGAGGAGAGGGAGGAGGATGAATGGTGGTGAGGGCAGCAGAAAGAGATGGGACATGTGCGTGGTGTTCGGTTCGGAGTCAGGCCCAAAACCACGTCGGAATGGGTGGGCGCTGGATCAACAAACAAGCGGGCAGACGAGACGGGGACAGAGAGCAAGGCAAGGGAGGAAAAAGACATGCAAACAAAACCAACAACACAGGGACAAGAGGAGGGAGGCAGGCATTCTCACGCCAGGGCCGATGAAGAAACGGGGGGAACAAGGCCTGGGCTGTGATTCGGTACGTGTTGCCGTCTTGGTATCTCGTGAGCCGTCCAGACTTGGGCCTGCAAGTATTCGGCCGGCAGCTGCAAACGTCATCGGCTTGCGCAGACACTGTGCGGGGTAGGCTTGCGCCTAATACCATCTGACAGTATGGCGCTTGCCGCGATACTGGGCGTCTGCGGGCAAGAGGACCTGACACCGGTCGGGGAAGGCACGTACTGGAGTACCTTCCTCGACGTCCATGACCGTGAGTTTGATTGCTCCCCGTCCGGTTCATTTGCCTTTTGGCCATGTCCTCCCCCCGCCGTCCTGCCGTTGTCCCCGTCACGGATTTTTGGCACACACAACAGAAATAAAACACTTTGCAAAGCCCTTCCATGGACCGAGACGAGCCGGCAGAAGGAGGGACCAAAGAAAATCGAAAAGCCAGGAGGGGCGAGGGGTTCCAGCAGCTCCCCAACCGTTTCCCGAGCAGCCACAACAGCGGGCGAACGAAAACACACTCGGGACGTCGTCTCTTCTCTCGGTCTCGAGTCTTTTTTCCCCCCTTCTCGCCCTCATACCAGGCTTCTTCTGCCAATGCTCCCACACACTTCCTCTGTCCCACGCTATGAGGTCGTCCAAGACATTTCCAAGACTTACACACAGTCCACAGGACGGCCCTTGTCCACCTTGTGCAGACCCCGTCTTGGCTTTTCTCAAACCCTGGGCGGGCGAACCCCTCCAAGTGCGATTTCCTGCCGTGCGAGTGCCCACGCTGCCACGGAATGCCCCTCTCCCACTCCCCATCGTGGACGCTTGTTGGTTCCCGCGCCGTCGCATCTGAAATCTCACATTTCTCTCTCTCTCTGCCTCTCTCTCTCTCTCTCTCGCGCGCGCGCGCCTGGATGCAGCCAGCCCAGCCAGCGGACGCCATCCATACCGACGCCATCCATACCCGTACCCATACCCATACATACCATACCACGCACCACGCCCACTGCCGTCCGCAAAGCCGCCTTTGGCCCTTTTCTCATTGCAGATGTCGATTCTTGGCGGAGCCCCAATTTCGTGCGCTACCCGCCCTGCGCACCGCTGCACGGCGCCGCAGACCTGTGACCACCCAGTCCCTTGTGCCTTGTCTGCCCTGTCTTGGTGGGCAATCATCCTCCTTTCCGTGTCATCGATCGAACCCGCACAGCACAAAACCCGGGAAGCTTGACTTGCCTTTGACACATGCGGCGCCCGTAACCCCTGGACAATGTGGTCATCGAATTCGCGGCTGCCGCCGCCCCAGCCAGTCAGCCGGCAATGCGCGACGAGATGGGCATCAAGTCACGGCGAAAATGGCAACGATGACAAGTGGCATGGCACCCGGGTCTGCCGTTCTGCTTTCCCTCCTCAACGGGGAAATGATAGGCCTGTTCGCTGGCATGGCCGGCGTTCCCCCGAAACAGGCGATGGGCCTGGTTGGAGGAATGATCGATGTGAATCTACGTAATGACACGACAGCCCGTCGCCACATGCCGACTCCATCCGATGCGGCTTGCGCTGGCTGGCAGGTCCCTCGCTCGGATTATGTCACGCCCATCCTCTTCGATGCCTGGTGTCTTTCAGCCCGTCGCAGGCCGCGGGCTTCGTCGACCGGCGGCCGCGAGGCCATGAGTGAGCGCAAGCATGGGGCGTGGAGACACCGTCTGCGGATACTTCACGCACCTTGGCCGAGCGTCGCCAAGAGGCGAGCAGACGACCGCAGCACCGGAGGCTGGTTGCCGTGCGTAAAACAAGAATACCGACGCTACAAGTGGAAACAGGAAAGTGACCGGACCGCAGCGCGTCGATTACACAGCAACTCCCCCAAACGGCAATCTCGAGAGTAATCAAGCTGTAAAGGCTAGGTAATAAGGAGGCCTTTGTTAGGTAAGGTTGGGTGAGGAGAGAGAGAGAGCGTCGCGCAGGCCGGCGCGCGTACCTGGCCTGCCCCAGACCGAAAGTCAGAAACAGCGCAGCCATTCTCCATCAAAGGCTTTCCGGCTGCCGAGTCGTCCAGTCGGCGGCGGTCTTGGTCGCCTGTCGTGGTCCACCCCGTTCCGTTGCTGCTCGCTCGCTCGTCTCAAACTAGTCGATTTGCAGCAGCAAAGAGAAGGAAATAAAAAACAAGGGAGACGGCGGTCCTAGAGGGACCCTCAGGGCTGCGCGTCTTGCATGTCGTTTACCCGTTCCTGCCATTTCCATCGGTCATCTGCGGAGGCGCCGCTCCCGGGAGGCTGAAAAAAAAAAGTCTCATCTCGTTACCTCGGGAAGACTCGTCAAGACACCACCGCCGCCGCCGCCTCATCATTCCGAGTCATCAGCCGAGCCTGAGTGTTCCTGATGAGTCTTGTGCATGTCCGGTTTTTCTTCGGTTTCCTCGTCTTCATCGCTCTTGTACCCTACCCTACCCTAACCTTATCTTGGTGATTTTTCCACCACCGGTCCACTCGAGGCACGAGGCACGGCCCTGTCTCTGATGCAGCTACGTGATTGTTACCGCATCTGGTGGTGCCTGCCCTGCTTCCCGCTCCGTATCCCGCACCGCGCATGGAGGTGGCTGTGTGTGGGTTTTCCTTTTACCTCAGCGTGTAGTGTCGGTGACAGATGGACGCGCCTTGTCAGACCAACACTGGATGCCGTTGATGTACGCTGTACCTTTTCCCACTCCCATTAAACCACCCGGCTGCATGTCACTGGCCCGTTTCTGGTCTTTGTCGTTCCCTCGGTACTTGGGCCAGGGCCTTCATTCCCTCATTTCGAGTGCCTTAGCTTCCTCCTCTTGTCCAGAGCCCCCCCGTCTGCCCCCGACCCCTGGCCCAATCCCTCTCCAATCCCTCCAATCTGCTGCCGTGAAGGCTTACGGAGACTCTCCGTCGAAGCAGGAAGACGAATACGCCACACGAGAACTACCTGGACACAGAATCACGGACAGGGAGAGAAAAGAAGAGAAAGGATAAAGAAAAGTTTTCCCTGCCATATGCCGCAATACCACTTTATTATTAGCCCGCCCCCCCAGATCCATCGGAGGCTAGTCCATATCGCGACGGTGACAGCGCCGACCTGCCCCATCCAACCAACCATACGGCATGGGCTCGTTCAGCATGGGAAATACTCCGTCTCTCCCACCCCAAAACACGCCTAAACACCAAAACACGTCTCGGCCGGAATACCCAGCTACCGCCTAGAAAAATCGCATCTGGGAGGCGTGGTGCAACCAAGCTCGAAGCCAGCCACGGTCCACGCGCCTCTCCCATCAGTCACCTCCCGCTGCCAGTGACCACACACTGCCACCATTCTCTCTAATCCACCACCAGCACCACCACCAGCACCCACCACACACTCTTCTCTCTGCGCGGACGAGAGGTACCCTTGCCTTGGACACGGGTCCAGGTCTACTTCTTCGACCTTCTCCGGACCTTCGCACTCTCGACCGTCCGTCCTGCGCCTACGATATCGAGCACAAGCGGAGGCGACTCTTGGCCACGGAAAGCGTGTGTCGGTTCGATCGTCTTCCACACCAAAAGGTCGGATCCCCAGGAAACAGTCATACCGACCACGCCGTCTTCCAGTCTCGTGCCGCGGCAGACTCTCTTGTCATCCAGCAACAACAAGCCCCAAACCAAAGAGACACACACGCGCACACACTCGCCTCGTGGGGTTGGTGTTGCTGACAGATCAAGGTTTCGGCGGTGACCAAGCCTTTCCAGCCCTCCTCCCTGGAACACTTTATTGCTCCTCCCCAACTCTCTAGGGATCAGGGGGCTGCTCGCTCTCTGGCTTCCCTGAAGCTGGAGCCCTTCGACCGGCCCCGTCACCTCACTTCCCTCTCGCTTACACCGCCCGCCGCCGCAGCCCTTTCCCTTTTTTTCCCTCACCCAAAGCAAAGCAGAGCAAAGCAGAGCAAAGCAGAGCAGAGTGGCACCAGCACGGGCACCACACACCACAGAGGCGATTTACAGCCAACGTACTTGGCCAGTACTCGTGAACCACCCTCGTCGGCTGCAAGCCATCCGTAGCAGCGCCGGTACCACCACCGGTACCAGTACCGGTACCAGCCCGGTGGAGGCCCAGGTCAAGGCCCCAAGTCCCAAGTCCACCTCTCTGGCCCAGGTCCAGGTCCAGGTCCAGATCCAGCCTTTCATCTGCTCTCTGCAGACTGACTGCAGCCAGCAAGCACCCACGATTGCGCTGCACTGCACCTCGAACTGTACCGAGCTGCAGGGCAATCCAATCTCTGCTTCATCAAGCCCCACCTCGACCCTACTTTACCTCGAAAGGCGCTACACATCCTACGCTAGGTACTCTCTCTCTCTCTACGTACTTACACCAAAACGACCATCTGCGGTCGTGACCTCCACGTCCTGCCTGCCTGCTCGTTGATTTTTTTTCTCTCTCCCTCTTCCCTCTCTAACTTTTCCCACCCATCCATCTTCTTCCGGTCTGCTGTTTTACTGCCCGCCGCGCGCGCGCTGTGTCTGCCACCAGACCGCTACGCTACCCACAACCCACCGCCCGCCGCCGCTTGTTGCTGCCGGGCCTGGCTCGCCCCCGACCGCCTCTGCGTCCTGCCACTGCTCCCGCCTGGCTCTTTCGCTCTCTCTCTCCCCCCGCCCACTCTTCTCCCTCACCTACATAATACCTTAATTCCTACACCCATCCCATCTTCTTCGTCTTATTACCCTTTCCCTCCGACCTCTTCCCCCCCAAACTCTCACTGTAACGGTGCCCCTCCTCATACTTCACCACGGGACAAAATTAGAAGGAGGGAGAACAAAAAAACCGATAAAGGGGGTTGAAACAGGTCTGCTATTTTGTCCGCCCTACGAGTCACGTCTACTTGGGCCCGAGCCCTTCCTACTGCGCCTAGGCGTTCTTGACGCCACAGCGTGTGCCCTCTTCCCTTGTCAGACCCGAGCTTCGACGCTCCACGGCACTCCCGAGTTCGACTTGAGTCGCAGAACTCTCGCTCCCTCCTCTTCTCCCCCCCGCCAGTCGCCCGCATAACCCGTCGCTGCTGCCCTCTGTGCAGCGCCGAGCTCGACCTTGCTTTATTTTATTTTATTCTTCCCTCTCTACCTGGCTGCACCTTCTCCCACCCCTACTGCGGCTGACACCATCTGCCCGTCACCGACAGCCGGAAACCAAGAGAGACCAAGAACGGAAAGAGAAAGACCAAACCGGAAGAAAAAAAAAACGGAGGCGAAAGGCGGTCGCTCGGTCGCATTCGCGTATATCCCGCCCTCTGTCCGCCCTGTTTCTGCCACCTCCCGAACCTCGTCCACCAACACCCAAGAACCTGCTGCTGCTGCTGCCGCCGCGCGCGCTCATGCCTTCAGCTTCCCCCGCTATGGCGAGCCCAACAACCACCTCGGCCGCCAGTTCCAAACCTTCCTCAGTCAAGTCGGACGGCAAAAAATCGCCGCGTTTGACCCCGCAAAATGGCCAGTCCCTCGTCAACGGCAATGCGTCCCACGAGGCACTGCCGAAACCCGCCGAGAAAGCCTCAATGAAGGACAAGCTCACACGCATGTTCTCCACGAAAGACGTCACCAGAAACGCTATCGAGGTCCCCCAGCGCCCCCGTGGTTCCAGCTTTAATGGCACCGACAAGCCCCAACCCCCGAGCAGAAAGCCTTCAGCAACCACCGCAGAAAAGGTCCCTGAGAAATCCGCCGCCAAACCCGCAAAGCCGCCTGCAAAGGATCTCCAACGATTCATGGTGAACCCCGATCTGCAAGGTGGCCATGAGCACCACCTCAAGTCGAGCCGTCGACAGGAAAAGCTCTCCGACATGTGGCGCACCCTCATCGGCAAGAAGCAGGAGAACGCCGACAACGACCTGTCGCTCGTCTCCAACTGGGTCGACACGCTCAAGGCCGAGAAGGAGGACATGGCGGGAGACAAGAAGAACGGCCCCAACGCGACGTCGTCGCTCATCGAGAAGTACGGCAAATGCCAAGAGGTGGTGGGCCGCGGCGCCTTTGGAATCGTCAGGATATCCCACAAGAAGATCGAGAACGGAACGGAAAAGCTGTTTGCCGTCAAGGAGTTCCGCCGCCGTCCCGAGGAGACGGAGAAGAAGTACAGCAAGCGCCTGACGGCCGAATTCTGCATCTCGTCGTCGCTCCGTCACCCCAACGTCATCCACACCCTGGACCTGCTGAAGGACGCCAAGGGCGACTACTGCGAAGTGATGGAGTTCTGCGCGGGCGGTGACTTATACACCCTCGTGCTCTCCGCCGGCAAGCTGGAGGTCCAGGAGGCGGATTGCTACTTCAAGCAGATGATGCGAGGCGTCGAGTATCTCCACGAGATGGGAGTCGCCCACCGCGACCTGAAGCCCGAGAATTTGCTGCTCACCACCCGTGGCGGCCTGAAGATTACCGATTTTGGTAACGGAGAGTGCTTCAGGATGGCCTGGGAGACCGACCCCCACATGGTGTCTGGTCTCTGCGGCTCCGCTCCCTACATCGCGCCCGAGGAATACACCGACAGGGAGTTCGATGCCCGTGCTGTCGACGTCTGGGCCTGCGGTGTCATCTACATGGCCATGCGTACTGGCCGCCACCTCTGGCGCGTTGCCCGCAAGGATGAGGACGAGTTCTACGCTAGGTACTTGGAGGGTCGTCGTGATGAGGAGGGATACGGACCGATCGAGTCCCTGCACAGAGTACGTTGCCCGACTGACCTCGCAACAGAGACAAACACTAACATCCTCCAGGCGCGCTGTAGAAACGTCATCTACTCTATCCTGGACCCCAACCCCACCCGACGCATCACAGCCTCCCAGGTCCTCAAGTCCGAATGGGGTCGTGAGATCAAGCTCTGCAAGGCAGGTGAAGAGGGTCTTTGATCGCGTCGAGCCCTGTTCGGGCGGGCAGCCTCTTTCTTTGTCTGCGGCGAGCGCCCGGCATTTTTCGCGAACAACATTCTCAACGGCGGAACCGTGAGTGGCCGGCATTTTACCCGGTACACCGATAGATCGATTTGTCTGCACAGACAGCGTGCGTCAACCGGCGGTCTTTTGACATGTCTTTCAACCTGCTTCGATTCACCCTTTACACTTGTTTTCCTGACGATTTTACGACACCCCCATGCGACCTCGTTATCGCGAGCATCGGCGTTTGGCGTTTACCCCCATTCTGCTTACGACACACTACCTTCTGTTCAACGTACATATGACACCCCCGTCCTTGGAGCGGGCATCGCGAAACGACGCTACAGAGCCGGGCCCACATCTCTTGGGTTGACTTGGTCGGGAGTCCCCAACCCCCACGGAATGAAGCTATAATGAGCGACGGATTGGAAACGGCATCCATCAAATGGGAAGGCGGGAACTGGGTGGGCTTTGTGGATGAGAGTCCAGTGGGATACGGTGACTGGACCCGGAGGAATCGGTAAGGACAGATGCAGAGGCAAATGCATCCGTCTCGGGGAACTCTTTTGAGGGGAGGCTGCGTGCGTGTGCGGACTTGGGACCACATCTCCATGCATTCGCCAGACACACAACTCTGGATAGATCGTGCGGTCTCCCCTCCCCTCTAATCCACTCGCTTTGCTCCTATAGTGAGTGGCTGTATTCTGAGCCAAAGACCTAAAGAAAAGAAGAAACTTAATGAACAAGCAAAGAGGAGCGGCATCCTGGGTGATCATTCCGTGACTGCTCCGCGTGTGTGCTCAACCACTCTTTGCCATTGATTTTGCTTGGGTCTTGCGGTTTTGCGGTCGTCCCGCCCTGCCCCTGCGGCAGAAAACAAGAGCCAGACGCGGCCATGGACGGTCTGTGGCAGGCAGGCAGCAGCAGAACGCCGGGATTCCGGCAACGAAGCTCCACGGACGGACGCCCCAGGGAGCCGGGCGCAGCATATAGAGTTGTCCAGCCACCGGCCGAGTGGGCTTACGCGCTGAAACCTTTTCACTCTTGGGACGGGCTTGGCAGGTGACCCTCCTGCCCCGATGACGATGACAGACAGCCTTGCGGTCGGAGAGCGGGGATGGGGGAGGCCCCCCTTCCCCCCGGTTTCCAGGAAACTCAGACGCCCCAGATCCAGAGCATGCCGAACCATGGGACAGATCTGGGGGCTGTAGAGGCTCTAATTTTTTTTTTTTTTTGCATTCTTCCTTTTCATCCGAATGCTTTGGCTTTCGGGGTTCGGACGGCCGGGGGGGCCGCTCACCCGAACGCCCGCGTCTCGTCCTCCGTGAGTTCCCCGGCACGTCGAGGAGGGGGCGAGGCCGAAGTCAGACTTGTTGCCTTTCCCCAATCGTTCCCGGGCCCTCCCCCGTTCGCCTCCGTGCCGCGGCCCCGCGATCCGCGCCGAGGGTCCCGATGGGGTGGGAGGGCTTGGCGGGGGTCACCGCCTCGGGCGTGGATACTTGGAGGGGGGGACTGGGGCTCGACAAGCTGGGGTTTCGCTGTCGACCGGCCGGTCTGTTGGCGGCCGGGAGATGGGGGAGGACGGCGAGGGTTTTGTCCTGGTTTAACCTCCCACCTCAGCCTCCCTCCCCCCCTTCCATCTCTCTACTTGGCGTTTTCCACCACCGGCGGCGCAGTGTACGGACGCGTACGAGGCCGTGTGTGAGATGGCGTTGCCGTGTGATCAGGCAGGCTCGCTGCTCCTGCCAGGGGGGAGGACAGCGTGGAAACGCGCGGGAAGTGGTTTGAAGCCGCCACCGCCATCGACGTTCTACTCTGCTCGAAAAGCATGACCCCCCCCCCCCCCCCCCCCCCCCCCCCCCCCCCCCCCCCCCCCCCCCCCCCCGGTTTGCTTGGCTCACATGCGGCCGTCGTCGTTCCGGAGCGGTCACGACTGAGGGGGGCAGTCGGCCAAGGCAAGGCCCGGCGTCGACGGACGGGGGCTGGGCACAAGCACGCATCACGATCACGATCACGATCTCGGTCTTGGCCTTGGAGTCTCAGGAGCGGCACCGAGCTATGGTCGATGTTGAGCCAACACACACACACACACACACACACACACACACACACACACCACTGCCGCAGCACCGGGCACACCGCCTCTTTCAACGCGCCAGCTCATCAAACACGACCGGCCTGTTCCCATGGCTCCCCTCTCCCCGGGAAAAGACGCATCCAGGCCGTCTCAGCTGCCACCTCGCCTCGTGGCCTCTGAAGCCATGCGAGTTCCGGCAGCTCGGTACAAGGTCTGGGAGGGGCTTGGGGGCTAGCCCGATTCCACTCCGAGGGGGGGAGCAGTTGACCCGAATCGCCGGCGTCATCGATGCTTGTGCTCCTCGCGCACCACGCGATGCTAGAGCCCGGAAATCCCCCGCCCTAGCGCGGCCCAGGTCTTCTAGGCCCAGCGGGCCAGCAAAGGCCTGGCGAGAGAGCAGGCTAACCGCGGGGGAGGGGCGACGCCAACACGCTTACCCTCTTTCCCCCTCCGCACGCTCCAACCAGGCCGCCAGAACCCGTCTCAAGCCTTGGGCGCTAACACCGAGGACACAAAGAAGTTCGGGAACCACCGCCCCCCCCACCCGCCGGATCCGGCCCCCTCCGAGCGCCGGGGCGGGGGCCCGGGCCGATGCCCCTAAGCACGCATCCGGCGCAAGGGCCCTTGCCATATCCCCTCCCCTTGTGGGGCGATCCCGGCGGGTCCGAGACAGCGGGCGATGGGCGGGGCGCCACGCATCGAACCCCCCGATTCAATGCGACTGTATCTCCGCGGGCACATGGTCCGCAGGGGTTCTTTGTTTACTGTAATGGAAAAAAAAAAAAAGAACGAAAAAATAACCCTTCCCCCCCCGAAGCCTCCCTGTGCGGGCCGGTGGCCGAGGGGCCGCTCCCGGGGCGGTAGAGGGGCCGCAGGCCGGCCCACGCTCGCATCGGCCGGCTGCCGGAGCGCTCGATCAAAGGTCTTGAGCTCGGAGTGCCATCACCCTCCGCCGTCCCTCCCCACGCCCCCCGACGGCCCCCTCCTAGCCACACGTCGGGTCTCGTTGCTCGACCCCGGAAACCCCCCTTACTCCCCCTCCCCCGGGCTCTGCTTATCTAACGTCATACCCCTGTCTGTCTCTCTCTCCCCCCCGGCCCTCCGTATCCTCCTTCACCGAGTTGGGTCGCTGCTGTGCTTCCGTCGTTGTGGAGATGGGCGGCCAGCCAAGAACCCAACCTCATGCCTATGTGATGCCGTTTCAATGCCAGGCTCTGGACGCCGCCATCGTGATGTTCATCCCCTCTCCGCCTACGCCTTCCTCATAGCCTTGCGTCCGTCGCATTCGAGCGATTAGTGGTGACTTCAGCAATAGGACCTCGTCTTTCGTGGCACCGGGCAGACTCCCCATTCCTCAAGTCAATGTGACGCCTCGTCGGTTGTCGTCCAATTTGACCGCACGTCTTCGTCATCGTACCTCACATCACAAAGACATCATGCTTTTATCTTGAATAGAAAGCTCAAAGGGCTTCTTGTATGTGCGTGCCAAATCTTCAGTATCCGTTGCTCCGATATACATGACCCAAGGCGACAAAGTAGCGCGCACAGGTTGGCAGACCCCCGAGGATGAAAACACAAAAGAGACGCGCGGCCGAGGGGATGATCCTCGGCCGCCTTCCTTTCCCCGTTTGCGACGACCCCAAGATAATACATACAGAGAGCTCCATCTTCTCTGCTCATGAGTCTCGTGCCAACCCGTCATTTTCCCATAAACACCGAAATGGACAAGAATAACAAAGCAAATAAACGCCGCCGTGGCGCACCTCTTTTCCCTCATCAGTGCGAGAATCGAACTTGTTACCCTCCGCAAGACAAAAACAGCCCCCAATAGAATAGAAGCAGCCATAAGCCGGTAGCGCCAACCGCCTCGAGCCCGTCAGTCGCGGATAAGCGAAAATCCTTGTCCATCGCTCCCCTCGAGTGAGAAGACTGGAAATCGTGATGATCGGTTTCGTTGTTGGAGAGACGTGTCGCGGTGCGCGAGGCATCTCCCGGTAGTTACAGACATTAACCCCTGGCCCAGTTTCCCCCCTGCCGGTATTTTCCTCTGATCCTGGTGTAAGGCGAGCAGCAAAGAGAACCAGTGAACGCAAAAACAGACTGCTCCGAACCCATGCAACGTAGTCGAGAGTGAGTCGACGAAAGGGCGGGGCCGGATCCCGCTGGTATTTGAAACCGAGGAAAGACACGAGTGTCTTGCTCAGTGGAAGAAGAATCGAACACGTGCAAACCAGTCCTTTAGGAGTGGAACAGGTCCCAGGCCCTCTCGCAGAGCTTGAGAAACTCGTCACGTTTTGCTCTCTGGCTCTCGGGGCTGTCCCGACCAGCACCGAACGGTCCTCTCCTCTGAGGAGCGGGGCCGTGGCCCAAAGGCGGGCTGCCGTCCTCGTACTCGGCGCGGGTGCGGCGCCGGCTGGCACTGCGACTGGGGTCGGCAAGTCTGCTTCCCGGGGCGGGAGAGGGTGGCGTAGGGGGCTGGTGAGCGTTTCCATAATGTACAATCTTGGGGAGCAGCTCGGGGCGGCCTCCAGCAATCTCGTGCTGCGCCTCTTCGGCAGACTTGTACTCCCGCGCACGTCCGGAGGTCGGGGGGCCATGCTGCATCTGAGGAGGGTGGCCGGGCGACGTCATAGGGGGCCGCGAGCTGTTTTGAGGGTACAAAGAGTTGGGAGCGTTCTCGGGATGGCCAGAGACTTGGCCAAAGACGTCACTGATGGGAGGCAGACGGTTGTTGGTCTGGTTGGCGGGGACGTGGTGAATGTGAGAGGTGTTGGACAGAGTGTTGGGCTGGTTCGCAATGTGACGGGTCAGAGGCGCGGGGTGTTGACGGCCGGTGAAGGAGTGTCCCAAGGGCGCAGACTGAATGACGCGCTCGTTGGCGAAGGACTCAGCCGAGGGCGGCAGAATGGAAAGCTGAGCCTTGTTCCTGCGAGACAACCCGGGTGTCTTGGCAGCGAATTGTGACACGGGGTCCTTGCCGGAGGTATCGGGACCGTCGCCCTTGGCCGACTGCTGCTGCATTCTCTGTTCGATGATCATGCGTTGCTGGTCCCTCACGCTCATGCTGCGTTGGAGCTGCTCCTTCATGACGGGGTCTTGGGTCACAAAGCCGGGCGAGAGACACGCCAGGCCGACTTCTTGGATGCCCAGGTTCTCCCGAGCGGTCATGGGTCTGGCGGTGCCGGGGGTGTTGGAGCCGGGATGAGCGCCCTTGTTGGACAGATCCAGTTTGCGTGGCCTGTGTCGGGTGGTTGGCAAATCGGGAGAGTTGGGCTCCTTCTTCACGACAATCTTCGGGGCCCCGTTGGCGTGTCGTGCTCTGAAACAAGAGTAGAGTTAGCTGCCTGGCACCGAAGACGCAGAGATGTCCGGGATTGATGCAAACTTACGCGCTGGGGGGAGATGACTTGGAGGCTTGGGCAGCGCCTCTAGGGCTTCCGCTGCCTGAACGATGTGCCGTCGCATGGGGGGTTCCAGTGGGGGCGAGAGATCTTTGTTGGGCGGGCGAAGAAGCTGCGTGCTGGGCGGAAGACGCGGGGGCGAGATCAGAAGAGAACGACGGTCTGTCGTGAGGGGCCGGAGAGGGAGCCATTGCAATCGCTGTGCTCATAGTTGCTGTGCCGTCCGAAGTGGGTTGAAAGGATGAAGAGGAGGGAATCCGTTCGAGGCGGGTTTGCTGCTGCGCCCGTATCACCTACTTGCCCGTTTGAGATGCAGAGAGGTGCCTCGTTCCGCAAGACTGTAGCGGGCGGCGAATGTGCGAGAAAGGGGCGAGTCGGTCGCAGATTAGGAGAAAATACGAACTGACGATATCGTCAAAGGCTGGGTGATTGAGATGGGCGATTCTCCCTTGCTCGATGCTCCAATTTTTAATGGGTCGAGGGTGGAGGAAACGGCGCGGAATGGATGAGATGCGCGACTCTTCGTGTCGAGGGTTGTCGCCAAGGCCGAGGACTCGACTTTTAATCGATTGCTTGGCGGCTAGGCCTGGTTTGGAACTCTTTGTCCTTGGTGTTCCCTTTCTCTAGGCGCGACGGTCGCTGCGATGGACGCTTAAAGCTTGCGCTTTGAGCTCGACGAAAATGGCCGAGAGCGGGCTGGTCGAGGGGAGTTAGCCTCCAGGGTAGTGGGTGGGCTGGGCGGTAATGGCAGTGCGGTCTGGCTGCTGCTGTTGGCCGTAAAAAGTCGGAGCGTAGGCGAAGAGTGGTTGGTCTGCTGATATCGTTTGTGGAACAAGCCGAGTAGTTGTAGTAGTGGGAGAAGAACGAGCAGTTGGCTGAAAGAAGCTGCTGCGTGCTGGGGCGAGTCGGGGACTGGAATGTGCAGTGCCGATTGTGTGTCAAAAAATTAGTGGTGCCTGGAGCAGGTTGTCGGCATGCATTGGCTGATTGACAGAGAGACAATGGGAGGGTTCGACAAGTCGGCTCGCGTGTCAGGTGGTGTCAAGATAAGGGGGAGCGGATCAGTCAATCAAGTCAGGCTCTCTTTTCTCTCCGACGGTCGAGCGGTTCCTTCTGGCGAGGGAATCTCTCTCTCTCTCTCCAGTCAAGCGAAGTTTGCTGGTCTTTGGGGCGGTATATATCCGTTATTAATTAGGTGACGCGGGACAGAATGAGACTGCGAAGAGGGGCCGTCTTGGATTCGGTCGGGTCGTCAGAACAAATCAACGAAAGAAGAAGGTTGAAGTTGTTGGTGTTTGGGTTGAGTGTAAAAAAGCGAGAGACTTCGTCTGCGACGTCGGGGTAAGAAAAGGTCAGGCGCGGGAGGGTTTGAGATGCTTGGGAAGAGGGGGGTATGAGAGAAGAAGTAGGTAGAAGAGTAAGGTAGGGGAAGGTGAAGGTAAGAAAGGTAGCGAGCGCTGGACGAGACGAGGGTTACAAAACAAAAGTTGAAAGAGGATGGAGGGGGAGGGGGGGTGGTGTTTAAAGGGTCGGATCCAAAGTCTCAAGTCCAGTCCAGGTCAAGAAAAGGGACCGAGGGGGTACGACGTGCGGGAGACGGGGTGTGGTGACATTCCAGTGACAAGTGTGTCCAGCAATGGGGGAAAAGGCTGCGACACGACGGGACGAGACTGGATGGAGAAAGATCAAGAACTGACCGGGGCCCTTGGACACCACACACACACACTGGCGCACACACGCTCAGAGTGGAAGGATGGATCATGGAGATGGGGGAAGGGGTTCCTTGCGCTTGGGGGGGAGGGGAGAGAGAGAAGTTCAGAGGGGCAATTGTGTACTGTTTTATTTTCTTATGAAAGGGGGATACGGGGGTGACACAATTATGGCTCAGCCGACACACTTGACCCTTTTTGCTCGACACTTTTCACTGCGCAATACCGCTGTAACCTACCTCACAGTACCTGCAATGTCCGCTGGTCAGAGAAGCCGACAGACTGGTGGTCGCTCGCCGGAGGAGCTCCCGGGCTCTACGCTGCAGAGGAGGAAAGATGCGGGTGAGTGGTTGATGGCACGAAGAGGAGGGGTATTTGTTCCGTAGAGGAAGTACAGAGTAGAGGAGGAGCAAGAAGAATGGGAAGAAAGAGAGGGGGGGAGGCGTGTGTCTAAGGATACATGCCATCCAAGGACGGAGCAGTTGCTGCTGGAGTTGCAGGTGCAGCGCAGCATCCAGCAATCCAGCATTCAGCCTCGACCGTTCTCTGCCATACAAGCCATGGCCACAGGTGGTAAGTCGCCGTCCAGTATGCACGCACGAGAGTGACGGTGATGGTGGTGCAGTCGCAGTTTGTCTGGGCTTCTAGACCAACTCAGAATCCAGTCCGTCGGTCTGCAGAGGACGGGATTGATTGGATGGGAGAGGATGACGGTTGCGGCGCTCTCCTCCTCCTCTTCCTCCTCCTCCGCGCCTTCCTCTCTTCCTCTCCTCCTCCCCTCCTCTCCTCTCCTTCTCTTTCGATTCGACTCGTCCACCTCCGCCTGGTGAAGCACCACCAAGTGTCAGGCGCAACAGTAACAGCACGTCGAGTGGCAGCCGTCGGGTCCGGGTGCTTGGGGGAGCTGGCTACTCCAGCTGTTGGTTGGTTCGCAGACGTGTAGCAACAGTGGAGAGTGCCACGGCGGGTGTGCCTCAACCCAACTCAATCTAGGACAGACCAGGACAGGAGCTTCCAGGGGGGTGGAAACCAACGTGGAGCGGGCAGCGTAAGGGTACGAGACAGAGTAGCCGAGAGCTGCGAGCATCAGGCAAGGTAAGATGAGGTGAGGATGCGTGTAGGAACATGCCGAACGGTGAGCCTGAAGGCCATGTGCCATCTAAGTCAACCGGCAAAACCACCAATTCTGATCCCAGCTAGTGCTGCGCCGACAACAATCGCAGCATCTTGCACTCGCACCCACTGAACAGACGTCCAGCGGCACTACGCTGTGCCTTATCCAATGGCCAATATCAAAGGGGAGGGGTGGGGGATGCGGTGGACGGGGGCGCCGCCTAACCTCCGTGGGCTGTTTTACATTGATGTTCGCTCACCCCCCAAGCGGGGCTCTCTTTTTCTTCTTTTCTTTTTTCCCCTCTCTCTCTTCCTCTCTCCCCTCTCTCTGTTTCTCTCTCAGATTCTCTCGCTCATTAACATCCCCTCTTGTCGGATCGCCGGTCCCCTGTGTGACTCTCACACAGCCCACACTTCCTATTCGGGAAGGGAGACGACGGGATGACAGGACTGGAGCTCTCGCTGATCAATCATCCAACTCCGCCAGAAACGGAGACTCCCAAACCACTCCTAATAGCAGACACGAGTTAAACACCTCTTGTCGACCATCGTGCGCCATGGCACCGCCGAGGCTGGTGCGCGGTTGTCATGCGTGGGATGGGGCCATGAACACCCCGTGGCATTGCTGAAGCAAGCCCCAAGAGGACGGGATGGGCGGTGGGTGGTTGCTGAAGCTGGAGGCTGCCATGCCCATCGCCATGCCGTGCCGTGCCATGGGGAAGAAGCTAAGGTAAGGTACCTTCGCCAGGGTGCCTGAAGTGCCTGACATGGCCAGAGTGAAGTTGGGAGAGACGGTGGCCGCCGTGGCTAGCGTGCGGTAGTGTGCTTCTGGCTGGGCTGCGTTAGGAGACCCGGCTCGCAGTTCCTACGGGCTACCTTCCCCCCCATCGATGATTATTGCGTACATAGTACCATGTACCTTTCGACGGCCAGCCGAAGCAGCTCGCATGCTGGCAAGGTCGTGACGATTGGCGCACGGGGGCTGCAGCAAGAAGAGCAGACTATTGTTTCTGATTGGGTTCGACACCAGCCAATCCTGCAACAGTCGAGCCACCGCTCGCCCACTCGCCCACTCCCGTCACCCTCCTTTCCTCGAATCTCCTCAGCCCAGATGGCCAGGATTGACATAGATTGACACAGATTGACACAGATTGGCACCATGGATTGGCCGTCGACGACACCGGACGACAATTCTCCTTGTGCGAGACAAGATATCCCCGACCTGCCAGGGAACCGAGGGGAGTTTTCCTTCATCTTTGTCTGCTTGTCTCTCGTTCTCGATCCCACCGAGTCCGAGGAACAATGCTAGGGCCCGCCCAGCTTGTTCCGAGCCCAGCGTCATCCATGTCCCTCCCTCGTGATTACCGTACTCTATCAAAGACAAGGCTCATAGGCAGGCGAATCAGCGCCCTCCTGCTCTCTAGTTGGATGCCGGCGTCGAGATCGAGGAAGTATACCAAGACAAGGCACACCACACCACTGATTAAAATTAAGGCACGACGGGTATTGTCGAAAAAAGACCAGACGGAAACATCAACGGCGGGGCTTCACCACACCCAACTCTGCCTGCGGAAAACGGCAATCCCTCGCTTGGTCGTGTCGTGGATGTCTCTGGTTCGGTAGACTTTGCCGCAGGTTACAGAGGCCGCAATAGATAGACCCCTCTCGGCCGACAGACACATCCGCTCCCCGGACTCGGTGACTCTTCGTTGCATCGTCGCCCGTGGCTTGGCTGTGCTTCGTCGTTCCCATCCGAGGCAGACGCAACTCAGCATGGCTAGCCTGCCCATCGCCACGCAACGGCCTGTGTCGTTCAAACCAAACTAAAGACGACCTACGCAAAGCATCGCCATCCCACTTCTGGGACCCTCATTGAACGTACGCACCACTCGCCATCAGTGCGTACGTAGTCGCGGTGACGTCTCCGCCTTCAGCTCAACTGCATTTCTCACCTGCCCCGGGGCGATAGGCGGGGGTTCGAACCGCTCGCTCACCTTCTGCTCACCTGGCGAGAGCCCCCCTGGCACCACGTCAGTATCTGTCATTGCCGGGCCTGCCCTGCCAGCGGAGCAGCCAAAACCGGGACTCGGTTGTTTCAACCGCCACAACACAGCAACACACGGAAACGTCCATCGCTTTCACCGCCGTCTCATCCCATGCAGTACGGATGATATACTTTTTTCAACCACGTCTACATCCTACGTGCTAAGCTTCGATGGGCCAAAAGACAGAGGGGCTCTGCGAGACCCCCATCGACCACTCTATTGTCGTCATGCGGCCGTCGCCGAGTGCAAAGCACTCTGGAGGCGGACTGGTGATCTCGAAAGCTTTCAACCTGTCACCGGACCCTGAAAGGCGCTACCGGCCAGCCCGGATGGCCTGTGCCTACGCCAGCGCGCCTGCGCTTGGTGCATGAGCCTGTGCTCTCACGCACCTACTACCGGTCATCTCCTAACTCCTAATAGTCGCCGTGGTGTTATTAACCCCTCTGTTCGCCTTTGTCGTACGCCGGCGCCGCAGACGATCTGCGGGCCACATCAGACCAGCCGAACGCTTGCGTAGGCCGGTCCGGGCGTCGATACACCACCCTCTTCTCCTGCCCGGCAGGTGCGCAGGACAATCCGGCCCCCAAGAGAAAACCCGAATATTGGGGGCGGCGGCGGTGGTGGACGGGGGTGAAGGGGAAAAGGCAACATCTGGCAGCCCCCAAGAAAAGATTGGCTTGCGTGCAGTATCTCCATCGTGAAAACACCTCACCCGCGGAGGCCTGTGCGAATCGTGACAGCAGCATCTTGGCTCGCCGTCGGAAACACAGGCCGAGAAGAGCTCACCAGAGAACTCTCGAGAGCCACAATGGATGGGGGGGACGTTCGATCCTCGATTAACGAAAGCCATGTCCCTCAATGTTTCCTAGGAATCCTTCGAGCCGGCGCCCCATGATTCCAGACTCCAAACGATCGGAATTGATTCATTGCCAACCCAACAGCAGAGCCTGAAATTTCCCACGATAGGCTCGGGATATTTCGACCAAACTCCAAACGAGACTCTCACCGGCGAAATATAGTGGCTCTCCACCCTCCCTCCTCCAGCGTCACCCCCCTCCGCGTCCGCCCCTGGTCACATCTGACGGACCTAGCGCCTCCACTGGGATGAATCTGCACAAGACAGATTACCCCATCAGCCGTCAATGGCTCAAGCAAGGCAGGCCGTCAGCAAATACGGCTCCGTCTTTCCTCTTGTATCACCCGCCGCCGCGGCTCCCCACCGGCCAACCTAACCTTGGAGAGCTGGAGGTGGCGTTCCAACTGACAAGAAAGCAAAGCAGGTCCCCTCAACTCTGATTGCTTCGCGTTGCCGCGCTGCTAGTCGTGTTTGCATGCAAGACCCGAGACCGTCGATGGCAGCTGGCTTCGTATCCAGATTGTGTGTTGAGTTGTGTTGTTGTTGTTGTTGTTTTACCTCGTCCGCCGTGCCCCCATGGCTTGTCGACCATGACAGCCATGGACGGCGATCAGTAGCCACTCGTAGGGCGGCTGGCCATTGCTGAAACCCGCCCCTCCTTCGATTGCACCTCACCTGAGCCTCCTGAAGGCTGAGTTGGCGAGATTAGCATCCGCAGGTAATGGCACAACCGTCGTCCGCCCTCGCTCTCCTCGTCGGCACGGCAGACTCCTCCATCCAGCTCCAGCTCCTCAGGGCAGGCAAGGGCAGGCGGCGGAACAGGGGGTCGGCCAGAAGGGGAGCATCCATGCCAAAACGTCCCTGAAGATCCCAGCCATATCCCACGGCCGTTAAGCCGCAACCCACATGTGTCACCAGCCTCTCTCGTCGCACACTCGATCCAGAGGCTGAGTTGAGATGTGGCACATGCGCACGCGCCATCGGCATGAAGTTGATGAGTGAGGACAGCAGAATACGAGTCGTAGAGTTGCAACCTTCTCCACGCCGTCGTCGTCACCGGCGCCGGTGCCACCTCCTGCGCATGCCGTCGACTATCAAATTTCCCTCCTCGTCATGCGTCCATGCCCGGTTCGCGGGTTGGTGTATTCGTGGACGAGGAATGTAGTATAACCACGACAATCCGACTCCTGCTAATCCATTGGCTTTCGGAAGCTCAGCACTCAGCCCAACGACAACCCACCTCTGTTCTTGTTCCGCGACTTTGGACTACTTCGCACCCCTCCCCCCTCCTCCCTCCCCCACCCCCCAAAATCCATCGACACCCCCCCCCGTCCCCGAAATTCCCCACAAGAGTTCCAGGTTCGTCGTCGACGTTACATCCCCTAAAATTTTCCTCTTCATCCTTTTCGGGACGACCAACCTTTTCCCACTTGCAGCAACCGTCCCTGGTCCCGCTGAACGAACCTCTTTCTCCCCCTCACTCCACAGCGGCACGCGAGAGCGAAGGAAACCTCACTGTTTTGGCTTGTGAAAAACACTGGTGTTCGCCGTGCATGCACAGACGGTTTGCCGCGCTGGGACGCCTCGTCCCTCGGTACAGCAAAACCCACACGTACCGCCGCCCTGTTTCTCCCGTCTCCGTCCCATCTTCCAAGAAAGACCGCAGGGAGCTCACAGACAATCGCCATCGATTGCTGCTCATCATCCTGCAAGCCTGCCCGTCAAACCCATGCAACCGGGTGCGGTGCCTCCTCCTGGTAGGTCGGGATGGCGATGGGTACAGAGGACTGTCCTCAGCACTAACACCCCCCGGCCAAACCCACTAACTGGGCTTCGGTTTGAGGACGAAGCAAACGGGCCAATCACATTTGCGGAGCCGGTTAGTCTTGAAACGAGATGGGCGGTCGCCCGCCAATCAAACCTTGTTTCGATGTGACAGCGCTGGACGATCACGACAACAAGTGTGAGGTTCGGTTTGGTTTGGCAGCAGCCCAGCAAGCCAACAGCACAATCCGAACGCAGGTCGTCTGACCGGGCGGGGAGGGGGAACCGAGACGGGCTTTCTCGGCCTGGGGAAGAAGGGGGCCTTTTCTTTGCATTGCGCTTTGGCTGCCCCTGGGATCGCGATCAGGTTTTCTGTCGGCGTTGTTTACTTGTGCTCCCTTGCCTACTTCTTCTGGCAAGGGTTTCGGGGCTCGTCATGTATGATGCGCGTGTTGTGATGCGTTTAATACCGTCGTTAAACCCCTCCCCCCCGGGTACCCTCCCCTCCGCGCGCTTAGACTAGAGCATACGTCAAGGTCTTCAACGCCCACGCGGAAGTCATATGGTCCGTGTGCGATGCATGTCGTTAGGGTCCTGCCATGTTGCCTCTACGAGACGTCGGCCCGGAATCTGGCCGTCGGACACGGAGACGTCCTTGGGAGCCATGTTCAAGTCGAGGGTTGGTGGTTGAGTCTCGTTGGCGACGAAGGCAACAACTATGGAGGCCTTTTCTTTCTTTCTTTCTCGATGCCGCCGTCAATAGTGTTCTGGGCCTCCCAAGCACCGCTTACCGCGGCCCTTTCCATTTCTCGGATACTCAACTCTCGGTGCTGGTAGCTGAATGGAGACGGGCTCCGGTGCGCCGTCACCAAGTCACAATACTCTACACACACTGGAGCCGCGGCTCGGGATAGGTTACCAACAAATGCAAGGTGATGGATGCCTTGATCGATGACCCAAGCGCGAGGGAACAAAGTAGCGCGCCGTCGCCTTTTCTCGAACGTCTGGTACACACACACACACGCGCGCATTTCAAGTCACACGGTTTCCTCTCAAAAAAGGGGGGGTGGGCATCTTTTCGAGGGCATCTCATTCGTTGCATCCGACCAGTGAGCTGTCGTCGTCCCGCTGTAGGTGCGTCGTTTGTTCGTTCGTCGACTGCATCTTGCCGCGCGCCACGCACCTCTTGTCGGGTTTCCCCTTTCCCCTTTGCGGACAAGCCCACCGAGCTCTATCGTGGCTCGTGGGTGGTTTGCTGCGTTGCAACCGGCCAGGCAGTGGACGCTGGGTAAGCAAGCGGCGATTCTTCTGGGCATGTGCAACGTCAGACCATGGGGAGGAAGATGGCTGCTTCTGCCTTTCCTGCCTATCCCGTCGGGGGGGGTCGAGACTTGTGCCGACGAAAACTTCAACTGCCGGGCGATATACTTTTTTTGTCTTTGGGTGCGAGGGTGTGATTCTGCCATTTCTTTGTCAGTTGTGGCGCTTAGGTATTGCGGCGATGGAAGCCTTTGATATTGGTGATGTGACGCTCGGTGGGGCGGGCGGCGGCATGCTCGAGCTTAGGTAATCTGCCGCGGATGAGAGGCCGGCTGGCGCCGGGTGGGGCGCGACTGCGACGGCCGCGGCGCCAACTGGCAGCTTATCGAATTGATCCGCCGAGCCGTTATCAAAAAATTTCGAGAGGGCCGCTGCAAGTCGCGGACTTTGATTTGAGAGGTGAAAGCGAAGATACCCCGCGGCCAAATTGAACAAGAAAATACAAACGCCCTGCGCCTGACCTCCGTCTCGGTTGGATAACAAAAGCCACTGTACCCATAAAAGAAACACCGTACCTACCGAAAATGCCCGGCAGAACGACCTCGGAGGACGTCCCCATGGACGAGGCGCCCACGTCTCACCAGCCGGAGGAGGAGGAGGAGGCCGAGGCCCAGGAGGAGTCGCCTGAGCAGGAGGAGGAAGAGGAGGAGGAGGAGGAGCCCCAGCGTGTCAAGATTGTGAGTCGTCTCTCCCCCCCCGCGTCTTGGCCCAGGCCGCCGTGTGAGGTGGAATGAGAACTGACCGTACAACAGCTGCCCGGCTCAACAGACACGGCCGCCTCATTCGAGTTCATCGATGAGGGCCACACGCTCGGCAACGCGCTGAGATATATAATCATGAAGAAGTACGTCATTCCCCTATGTATTCTTATTCACCAACGCAGCCTTTGGGGTCTGCTCACATGTCGCTGACACTGCGCCCAGCCCCGACGTCGAGTTCTGCGCCTACGCCATTCCTCACCCCTCCGAGGCCAAGATGAACATTAGAATCCAGACCTACGGTGAGCACCCCCTCCCTCCATCCTCACTTACGCTTCCGGCCACCTCCCGAACCCATGCTGACCGCCGCCACAGACGGCACCGCCGTCGCGGCTCTGCAAAAGGGCCTCAAGGACCTGCAGGCCCTCAGCGACACCGTCGCCGAGGAGTTCATCCGCGCCAAGGAGGAGTTTGGCCGCTCGTAATAGACGAGCCCTTTTTTTTTCACATGTCAAGAATAATGGCGTTTAGGGATCATCAATGGCATAGAGAAAAGAGAGAGACAACCCAATGGGAGTTTTTTCGTGTTGTTTTGCGGGAAGTGTTTTTGAAATTGTTGTATGATTTATGTACACGAGCTCTAACTCCATTCAGCGCTCTTAGTTGCGGCCCTAGGGGTATGGTCAGCATGCGTGTCAAGAACCTAGATAACCCGGCGCCTTCTGTTCCGTTCGCGAGTCCTCTCGAGAGAATGGAAACCGTGCCCCTCGTGACCGCTGTCCCGTCATCGCGACTCACCTCCAAGAATCCGGTCATGAAGCTGTTGGGCAACCGCTTGTCTCCTCTAAAGTTCTCCTCCTTGAAGTAGGACATGACGTGCGTAGTCTGCTTCCAGAAGTTCATCGTTTCCTACAATAGAAGTCGAATGTCAGCCCTTGCTCGGTCTCTCTTCCACATGTGCCTTGTCGCAGTCAAGACTAGCTCTCTGTCTCGCTCACTCCCCCGCCTACCCTCCCCTAGCCGGGGGCGGTCGGTTCCATACCTGGAATTCGGCGTGGCTCTTAAAGAGAAGAACGTCCACCACAGGCAGCTTTTTGGCGAATCTGTGGCGCTCAAACTCCTCGCGTATCCGGGTACGGAGGACAGACACGGGCAGGGGGACGTTGTACATCGTCTGGATCTCGGGCGCCTAGTACCGCATCACCCAATTAGCACGCTGTCCATGGTCTTTCTTAGCTCAATTGAGATCGCTCGGTTCGAATCGATGAATCGTCAATCGCATCGCCCGCGCGCGGGCTGCCGGAGAGGGACGGAAGAAAACATACAGCTCGGATCCATTCTCTGTACGTAGAGAGAACCCGGCGCTTTGCGTCGTTCCAGTTGGCCGCTGCTCAAGGGATCAGTAGATGCTCTTGGGGATCAATTGGGACGCAGCACTCACACTGCCGGGTCGTCTTCGCGAATTGGGTCGGTGTGATGGCCATGGTGGGCGCGGGGATGCTGGTGAAGAGGGGGGGAGCGGGTTGCTGCTGCGTGATTGCCGACGGCCGTTCAGTTCGTCGTCGGGAATCTTGGGAAGCTCTCCAATCCAAGGTTGGAGGAGAGCCGCCCAATCACGTGTGGCTCCTTAGTCAGCTGTAGCGCCTGGCGCAGCCGCCCTGGCGCGCCGGTGGGCAAGGCAAGGCATGTTCGATAAGTGATTATCGGAACCTTTTGCCCCACTACCCTAGCCTTCGAACATCAACTCCTTCGTCATCCAGCATACGACCGCGACGCGACCGGCTTTCAAAGAGACGTTCGTACACGCGAAACCACTCCACGGAAAACTGCCAACTAAAGATTTACGACAGTCGCTCGCCCAAGATGCCTCCTATGCGATCGTCGAAGCGCAAGCCGCCCCCAGAAGGCTTCAGCGACATCGAGGACCAGCTCCTGATCTTCCAGAACAAGATGAAGGACGCGCAGAACAAGCCGCCGCCGACGGGGCCGAAGCACCAGGCGCAGTGGGAGATCTTCCAAATCGCTCATACGCGGAGCAGGTACATCTATGACCTGTACTACGAGAAGGAGGCCATCAGCAAACAGCTGTACGAATGGCTGCTGAAGAACGGGTACGCTGATGCCATGTTGATCGCCAAGTGGAAGAAGCAGGGCTACGAGAAGGTATGGACATGGCCCGCCAAATCTCATCTTCGTTATTCGATGCTAATGGCTATGATAGCTTTGCTGCCTGCGTTGCGTCCAGACCAAGGAGACCAACTTCAACTCGACGTGCATATGCCGAGTCCCGAAAGCCCAGCTCAAGGAAGACCAGGAGGTCCAATGCGTCAACTGTGGCTGCCACGGTTGCGCCTCCAGCGACTAGAAGACCGCGCGCAGCTGCTCGACGAAATTTCTTGGGAAAATCATCTCCGCGAGGCTTTCAACCGTGGAGGACTGGCGTTTGGCGCTCGGTATGAGGGGGGTGATTCTGACCCAGGGTACAGTCACTCGGACCATGACTTTGCTGCAAAGAGGTAGTGATCCTTTCAATTGACCGTTTTGGTATCATCATTGCCTGAACGCTAATCGAAGTAGTGCTATGATTCGTGACGTCTTCATCGTTTGACAGGGCCCGTCTTATCGTTTTGCAAACCCCGCCCGCCCACCGCCTCTTCCAAACCGTACGCTATTGGGGACAAATTGCAGCGCCGACATGGCGCCGGCGAGATCGTCCATTTCTGTGTCTGGACGCTCTATTGCCACCTGGTGTGCGGGTGTTGGCTCCGTCGATGTCTTCGTGGCAGCGTCCCTTGGTGTCTGTGATTCTTTGCCTTGCGACGTGGACGACTCCAGGATGCTCGACCGGCGCTTCGACTCTTTGGTCATGCCGAGGACGCTGGACGATTTGCGCCGGTGATGACCGCCTTCGACGAGCAACGAGCGTCGCCCGTCGATGCCCTCCTTGGTCACCGCGAAGAAATAGTTTTTGGGGAAGCTGTGCTTGTCGATGAGATGCATCCGACGCTTCTGCGGCGTCATGCATTTTCTCTCGCAACCTTCAACAAAACAGGAATACTGTGGCCAACATCAGTGACATCCTGATCTCAGGGGTAAGGATACATGTCCGTACTGTGTGCTCTCCCCTTTCCCGCCTGACAACGGCAAAGGAATCATGGCACTCCTCGTGATGCACGTTGAGCAGATGCTCCGACGGCAGATTCCTCCCGCATTCCAGGCATCTGTTCGTGTGCGTCTTTACGTAATGCGCCTCATACTCGTCGTACGATTTGAAAGTCAGAACCTCTCTGTGAGGTGGCATAGAGCAGTTCATCGCAAAGTCTTCGGGTTTTGCCTCGGCGGAAGGCCCCAGTTCTGTAAACTTGGTAGCGCGGTCAACTGGCTCGGGCGTCCCTGGGCTGCTCCGCTCATCTGCCGGATAGCCAGAGGAGGGCTGGTCCTCTTCGGCCTCTCGTGAGCGTTTCATCTTGAGTGAGGTCAAGTGACGGGGGGTTGATTACTTGCAGATCACCACCGAATACCCCAAGCTGCGTTGCTGAGTTGATGTGCTGGAACTAGATTTGCGAGGAATGGGCAGGAACAGGGATGAGGCGCGAAGCTGGCTGCAGTAATCCGATATCCAAATATGGGTTGTTTAGCCTTTGAGCAAGTCAGCGACGATAGGCAGATGATGATAATGGAATCAAATGCTTTGTCAAGCGGGCAGCCAAGGGCCGGAGCCGTGGTGGGGCACTGACGGGTCAAAGACCACCTCACAACCACCACCTTGCAGAGGACCGGTCGGTCCAGTCATCGTCATCCATCAGTGTCGGCTGCTGAAAGCAAGCCCCGGGGGTTCCTAACAAAGACACAAGGCTCGCCAACGGAGGGCGGGCAGAGGCTGTGCACCACAAGGAAGTACCTCCGTTAGGGGGGCAGGAGGCGCCGAACGAAGGGACCAATCCTGGAGGGCACGGGCCAGAGCCATTGGCAGCTGTTGAGGGGCTCCATCCAAAATAACTGATTTCCCAATGTCGGGAAACACACTTTATTGCCCATGAGGTAAGTTCGCGCGTCCCTTCATTGAGACCCGACATCGCCATCTTTTTTTTCTCCCCTCTCCCTCCTCCGTCGTCGCTGTCTCCGTCTGCCACTCTCGTCCTGCACCGTCGCCCGAGTGTTTCCTCCCCTTTTGAATGTCTGCTCTGGGTGGCGCATTGCTCGTCGCTCCTTCCCGCCGAACCTCCACCCAATGTTTTTCTCCCCGACTTCCTCACCCCGAGTACGTGCCACCACAACAAGCCTTCGAGCCGACGCCCCGATCCCACCACCACACCCGTCGTCACCGTTGCCTCTGCCCTCGACCCGACGTCGCCGTTCACGAAGTGCCAGCCAACTACCAAGTTATGGATCGCGCGCGCACGCAAGGATTGGTTTCGAGAGCGTGTGAGCACAGCACGTAGCTTCAGGCTCTTCTTCTTTTTGTTCCTTTCTTGAATTTTTGGAGTCCCGCACCTTCCACAACAACCCCCTCCATCGCGAAAATAATCGCAACCCCCAACACCACCCACCCCTCCCCGATCGCCAATCGCCGGGCCCGGCTCTGCCGCATCCCAAGATGGCGGATCACATCGAAGCTGCGAAGCAGGCCTGGCAGTGAGTTTTTATCTGTTCCCTTGGTTCGGTGTCTGCGCCAAGTCTGCCTTGTGGGCGTGCGCACTTTGTCTGGATTCCTCGGGGTCCATGCGATTCCGCGCACTTGCCCTCCGTCGCTGACCTCCGAGTATAGCCAAGCCCAGAAGCTTCGCAAGCACCTGCAGAAGGAGGTCGAGAAGCTCAAGAATGACTCCGATGGCAACGACCTCAAGCATTTCGAGGCCTTGGAGAGTGTCATTTCCTCGTACGTACCCGATGCGACCCTTGGACCTGCGACTCCCTCCTGACATGTTCCTAGTCTCCGCCTCGCCTGTCTCCATGTCATATTCCACGATTTCGAGTACTCCGCCACCGAAAAGGTCGACTCCAACCTCTGGCAAGCACACAGCATTGTCAACAGCGAATACCGAAAGGTCTTGGGCCGTCTGAGGTCCTCACAGCTCGCCGTCCAGAAGCGCAAGCTGGACAGGATGTACAGCGGCTTCCTGAAGACGGCGCAAAAGTTCTACGTCGCCTTCGTCCAGCGCCTGTCTGCGGTCTACCCGATTCCCGAGCTTCAGCGCATTGCAGAGGGCATCAGGGCAGAGAAGCTGGCGGAGGAGAACCCCATGGCCAATACCACGCCCGCTGTCCGCCAAATCATCCTCAAGTACGTCCACTCGGCGCTCATTCACTTGGGCGACCTCTCGCGATACCGAATGCAAGCACGCCACAAGGTCCCCAGCTACGAGGCTGCCTTGACCTACTATTCCCTCGCCCACGACATTATCCCAACCTCGGGCTTCGCTCACCACCAGATGGGCATCATTTATCTGGATGAGAAGAAGCATCTGGATATCATATACCATTTCTATCGCGCCCTGGCCATCGAGGAGCCTCACCCAATGGCGTCTCAGAACCTCGAGGCTGAGTTGAAGAGCCTCCAGGGGCCCATCACACCGGCCCGTCGCACTGGCCCCCCCGATACTCAGGAGGCCTTTGTGGCCTGGTTCGTCCGTCTGCATTCTCACTTCAACAAAGGCGAGGTCTTTTCATCCTATCAGGAGCTCGAAAAGGAAGTAATCAACCATTTGGAAATTGCTATCAAGGCCCCCAACACTCGGGCCATGCTCCTAAAGATGGTCTTACTCAACATGTCTGCCTTTTATACTTCTAACAAGAAACTGAGCAGTAAGTGAAAATTGCGGTATCCGAGAACCGTTCACTGACTCGGCGATAGGCAACTGGACCGAGGCTGCTTTGCGGTCGTCGCACTTCATTCTGCGCCTGAACGCTCGGTTCTTCATGACGTTCTGTCGGCTCCTCAAGAAGGAACTGGAGAAGCTTATTGAAGAACAGGCATCTGGCGAACAGGATGGTACTGTGGACAAAGTCACGGCTTTGACAGAGAACACTCTGCCGTTCGTGCGCCTGTACGCCGCCTGGCTTGTGGCCTGTCGCACTGAGATCATGGGCGCCCAAGACACCCCCGAGCTCTTTGTCAAGGACATGTACAGAGGCTTTGCGAAGGCCCTGACTGGCCTTTGCGAAATGTACGGCAACGAGGATCTTAAGCTCACCCCGTACCTGCTTGCCGAGGATCAGGAAGCCATAGGAATGCTTCCCCTCTGCGATCCACAGTTGCCGCAGAGTTGTCGCCTCAACTACAACGAGGATACCGGAAATCTGAAGCCGCAGGTCCAGCACTACAGCGGCCAGAAGCTTGACGCTCTCCAAGAGACCTTCTCCAGAGTCTTGGACACAATCAAGTGTGGCTTCTTCCTCGCCAACGATGATACGAACTTTCCGTTTACTTACACCTCGTCGCCTAAGGGCCTCACCTTTAAATACGAAGAGGATTATACCCCAAAGCCTTCGGTCGTTGCCGCCGTTCCTCCGCCTTCGATTGAGAAAAGTGCCACTGCGGAGGTTTCTATTGCGCACCGCGAACGGTCTCAGCATTCCGGTCGCGTCAGGGATACGCCTTCTAGTGCAGCACCGCCTGTGCCACCCCACAGTGCAGCTCCGCCGCAGGTGCAGTCGCATCCTACTCCGGGTCGCACTAAGGCCCACGGCCAATCCGAGTACGACTTAAGCTCTGATGCTGAGATGCTCCATATGGTCAACGACTTCCTGATGCCTCCTCAGGCCCACGTCTCTTCTACAGAGAGCCAAGATGATACGTCGTACGGGATGAACTCAGCCATGGCCAACGAGGTATTTGGTGTGCCCCCGACCAACAGCCCGCCTGCACTCGGATCCGCCACAGCCAAGACGTTCCCGAGCCTTCCGTGGAACATGATTTACACCCCAACGCCTCAGGGCAAGAACTCGGAGCTGACGCCACCAGACCGCGCCATTAGAGATGCAGCTGCTAGGAGATCCTTCGATGGCAGTGCCGATCCCAAGAGGAACATGTCAGTCTCCGGTCACGCAATGTTTGATGACCCTTTTGCAGATGCTCGCGAGAATCAGTATCTGTCTCGACAGCAGCAGCAACAGCGGCCCTTCTCCAGCACTCCTGACATCACGGCCCATCAGGACCGCCTCCTGCAGGCCTTTGGCAAGCAGTCTACCGACTCGAGATCCATGAGCCGTGACTTCTCAGGAGGCTACGGCCTGTGGGGAAGCCCATACGCGGAACTCGACCCTAACGCGCTGCAGCCTAGAGCGTCGTCTACTCACGCTCGCTCATTGAGTGGCTCTCGCCCTCCATTCCCCCAGAGCCCCGGCGTGGCTCGTGGTGCTGCGGAGAGCTTCTCGCCTCTTCCAGGAACTCAGTTTTCCAACGCCAGCGGCATCTACCAGAGCACTCCGTGCAATGGCATCAACTACACCGCAACCACTGCTTTCGGAAGAGGCCCCATCGCCGACATGCGGGAGGATCCTACTCACTACAAGAATCTGGTCAGACAGAACGGAGGTGCCGCTACTGACGGCTACACAGCCGGATACAACGACATGATTCTTCAGTCCGCCATGGCCGACGAGATGAGGCGCGCTTCGGGCCAGAACACGCGTCGTTGAATCATACACTGAAGCAGGATTTGTTCCTGACAAAACTCACTCAATGCCAGCCCGGCCTTCCCGGCCTTACCAGCGGCGTGGTTGGAAGATCAACACCCCATAATTGCTACTGCGATGTGAGCTTTTCCTGGGCGATTCGTGAATAACCCTGTACTGACATGTTTACGGAAAGTCGGATGATCGCCTGGTTTTTATACCTTGCTCCGACAATTGTTTTGAACGGATTTCACGGATTTCACTTGAAAGGATGGAGGGACGATGGTCTAGGATTGTCATTTGGCTGGTCATGGTTCAGCCAAACCCTTTCTTCATTGTTTCTACCCATATCTCATGACCTGGGGCTCGCATCATGGAAGATGTCCAGCCCAGATTGCAAGTTGATGCAAGTGCGATTGCCACTCATTTGAAGCTCTTCAGGAGCCAACGCCGTTGTTGAAACCGTTTTCCCTTAGACCCCCTCAACGCCAGATTGTTCTGAACAAAGAAACTGAAATGCTCGAGGCATTAGATTAAAGGCAGGACGCCTAGGCAGAGGAATAGGTCTGCTTGGGGAAGGGGTAGCTAGGATACAGTTAGCAAATGATGCAGAATTAACAAACTCCATTGCCAAGCTGATGAAGTGCACAGCGCAAACAGCAGCGGGCCCATTGCAAGCAATCAAGTAAATGTCATGATAAGGGTAACTTACGAAGGACCAAGCTCCTGGATGCTGAGCTTAGCCAGCCACTGGCCGATGTCGATGGACTCATCGAGCGACTTGCCGTCGACAAGACCGGCCATCAGACCACCGGCAAAGGCATCACCAGCTCCGTTGGTGTCGTTGATCTGCTCCTTGGCGATGGGCTTGACGGGGTACTCCTTGATGTTGTCCTCGCCCTGGACGGCAACCAGAGTGGGGTCGGTGCCCTGGGTGATGATGGCGACGCGCTTGCGCTGCTTGTTCTCCTTGGGCAGGTTGGCGAGGTGCTTGGCGATCTCCTTGAGATCGGTAGTACCGACGTTGTGGGATTCGGCATAGGCGGCGGCCTCGGTCTCGTTGCCGATGATGTAGTCCCAGTAGGGGGCGCTGGCGTCGAGGGGGTCCTTGAAGAACTGGGGAATGAAGGGGGCCGACAGGCTGACGGCGAAGACCTTATTGTTCTTGGCGGCCTCCTCGGCGAGCTTCTGGATGGCGGGGGGCAGACGGTGAAGTGGTAACCGCCGATGTAGTAGGCCTGGGCGCCCTCAACGAGCTTCCAGACGTCCGGGCGAGTCAAGTGCTCGAGGTCGTAGTGGTTGGCGGCGCCGAGGTCGGTGACCATGGAGCGGTTGTGACCAGTGATGACAACGCCGCAGCGGCCCGTGGCGATCTTGGGGTCGACGCGGTACTCGACGCGGAGACCGGCCGTCTTGACGGCGTCTTGGAGGATGGAGGCGTACTTGTCGTCGCCGACACCGCCGAGGTAGACGACCGAGTTGGGCGGGAGGATGTACTGTGCACCACGGGCCGTGTTCTGGGCGGCGCCGCCGGCGATGAGCTTGGCGTCATAGTTGTTGAGGAGGTCCTCGTAGATGCCGAGGTGCTTCTCCTCGGCGAGGATAGCGTCGTTGGCCTTGAGACCGTACTTTTGGAGGAGGGCCTCGTCGCCGACTGCTTGGATGTCTGGATTGCGGTGTTAGTGACGAAGCTCGGTTTTAAGTTAGGGAGGGGTAAATGCGCAGGCGGGGGGCACATCATCGAATAAACTTGCACCGGTGCATTCATTAGGGGCTCTTACCAAGCAGAGGGTTCTCGAGGCAGAGAAGACGGAAATCCTGGGGCGCCATTTTGCTCAATTGAGGTGTTCTGGGGTGTATAGAGGAGGTGTGGAAGAGGCGGAGGTTGTGGAAGCTTTCAGAGATTTTGATTTTGGTGCTCCCTCGGGTGGTTTTGGACGAGGGAAGGAGGGGGATGATGGTGGGGTTGCTGAACGGGGAGGTGGGGTGGTGGGAGAAACGTGCTTGGCCTCGAGCGGCGGCAATGGCAGCAGGACCAGCGACGACTGCAGGGCGAGAACTCTGCTGCGGAGGAACGTGGGCAGCAGCTCGGGCTGCTGATGCTGATGATGAGAGGACAGGGGCAGGGATGGTGGGGCGGCGAGTTGTAAAGGTTCTCGTTACCGTCACACTGAGTGAATTGGTAGACGTGCAGTGTTGGGTGAGACACCTCGAGGCGGTGACTCTCTGGCAGGTGAACATTGTTGCGAACGATTGGTTGACGGGATTGTGAGGGCTTTCAAACTATCAATGAGGTTGTACCTTTTGGCGATGTTGGGAGATTGGAAGAAACGACAGGTTGTCGCAGAACAAAACACTCGAGGCGGTCGGCCGTTTTTCAAGTGTACACACAATCAGATCATGCCACCGGCCAAGGTCCGTTTCCTGTCACGAGATGAGACCATTCGTTAATAAAATCTCGATCGATCAATTGAAGAGGAAACCACAACTACCTATGGTAGCTGGATTTAGGAGGAAAGATCCCAAAGGCCACTCTCCCCCACACTCTGATTTATTTGTCCCAAACCCCGTTTTTGTTCTTGTTCTCATCCACACACAAACTCCCAGCGTCTCACTTCATCACAGTTGGGTTTGGCGTACTTTGAACTCCTCTTCCCTCTCTCGTAGCGGGGATGGGGAATCATGGCGTGATCATTTCAATGCGCAAAATGCCTTTTAGTACTTGCCGACGAGCTACCAGATAAACTGCCCTCGCGAGTACCCTCAAAAGATGCCAGCCGCGTAACACCATCCCAATGGAACCCTGAAATCCAGCCAAGCTATGATGACCTTTATTCCTTCGTCTTCTGGGTACCACGCAGCAGACCCGTCCGTCTCGCAGCAATAAGACCGGCCTTCTGTCCCTGGACGGCGTAGCGGGAGATGGTCGAGGCCTTACCGATATGCTGGTGGTTACCACCACCGTGGGGATGGTCAACGGGGTTCATGGCCACACCACGAGTTCTGGGCCAGTTGGCACCACGCTTGACAGCGAACTTGTGCTTGGCGCGAGAAGCCTCTGTAGGTGATTGTTAGCGAGTTACTCCCTTGAATTATGTCCCTGCTTGTAATATCTCTTCGTCCACAACTAGGGGGCAAACGTACTCAGGAGGGGCTTGTCGGTACGGCCACCGCCAGCGACGATACCGATCATGCCGCGGGACTCGGAGTGGACGACCTTCTTGGCGCCGGAGGGGAGCTTGATGCGGGTCTTGCCCTCATCGGGGTTGTGGCCGATAATGGTGATGTAGTTGCCGGAGGTGCGGCCCAGAGTGCCACGGTCGCCGATCTTGGTCTCGACGTTGGAGACGACGGTACCCTCAGGCATGGAGCTAAGGGGCAGAACGTTGCCGACGGTCAGGGCGGCCTTCTTGCCGGCGTAGATGAACTGGCCGGTGTACATGCCCTCGTTGGCGATGAAGGTCTCGGTGTGCTGCTTGAACTTGTAGGGGTCGCGGAAGACAACCTGGGCAAGAGGAGCGCCACGGCCGGGGTCGTGGATGATGTCCTTCACGATACCACGGAGGTAACCGTGTCTCTCGGCATAGTCGAGGTTGCGGAACTTCGCGGGGGCCTGTACAATATTCTCGTTAGGAACAAAATGTCGTCGCGTCGCGGGGGTTCGGTAGGATCGAGTCTCACCTTGTTCAGGCGGGTGTTGGCCGTGAAGATAGAGCCACGGCCCCTTCTCTGGTTACGGATCTGAGAGAGTGTGTGTCAGCGCTCATTGTTTCCCATACGCTCGAGTATTATCTCGAAAAAGTTCGTGGGTTTCGGATTCGACAAATATCGGGCGCGGCGACAAGCAGCAAGTCGAAAATGCGCCAGTGTTGCTGAATCCGATGGGCAATCGAGTGTTCAATAGAGCAATTACTTACAACGCGACCCATCTTGGCTGTCCTCTGGCGTTCGGAGGGCTAGGTGTTGTCGTCGGTGGTGATGGTTGGGAATTTCAAAAGTCACCTCGAGACAATTTTGCTAGAGAAGGAGGTCGTGGGCCGGGGGAAAGTGTGCCCTGGGCCCCACACTGGCTCCATCCATTAACCGAGCCCGTCACGTGCATGGCGATATCCCGTCAGTGCTTTGGGCCGGGTCCATCTTGGAGCTAGTGTTCGGACAGGAAAAATGCTGGCGGCGGCGCTGCTCCACAAGTCCACTCCTGGGTGGCCAGCCCAAACCAGCCTCGAGCCGGAGAACTGCCTGCATCGCGTCACGATCTCCGCACTTTACCCTCACGTCCAAAACGTCTGGTTACGGCCTCAGCGACCTACGCCCACGATACTCTCAGCGCCATCATGCACTGCAGTACCTCACTCATCATAACTCATTCTGTAGATGCAGACGGGAAGAACATGCATTTGATCCAGCTCATGTGCGCTGCTATTCTACTCGGTTCCTCAATTCTCTCACTGTCTGCCGCGTTCTGTGCGAGGCTGCATGTTCTGACGTTCTGTCAGGGTAGCCGTGCTCAACCGAAATTCGGTGTGTTTTGTGGGCTGGCATGTTTTAGAGGCTGCTGGAGGAAGTTCCGCGAGGATACCAGGACCCTGGAGCTCTAGGCGGCATGATGTGGTCCAGCGATCAACGTCATCGGAATCTTCGCCGGGGTGGGCGAGGGCTTTATTTCACCAAACGAACCGTGAAATCCCACCACACGCCCAACACGGGCATTTTTGAGGGGATGCGGCCGGAGCCTGGCTTTGCAGAGCTGAGCACGCAGGATCAGCACGTGTTACCACAAGCGATCGCCGTGGTCCGGTTGCCTCCAGTGAGGTGCCGTAGCACCGATGGACAGACTTTCGGTCTTCAAGGACTGCGCATCCATCAAGTTAGATGGATTAGCAGGTGCTTGATGGCCATTTTGAAAGTGCTCATACTTCTTCATCGGGAGTGCACTATGTCCAGCTGGCATACCGCCCTATTATGGACATCATCTTGGAAATGAGTTGGAGGCGGCATGAAACCCTAATTATCGTCGATGATTTCAATTTGGGGATGAGAAAGGTGTCTTGGAACGCAAAGTTGCGTTGGACCGCAATTGCGTTCGGCTGGGTTGGCTGTGCAAAGTCATGTGACGACGGACGAGACGGTATAGCGGGATGGATACGATGGTTTTGCGTGTATGCTCTGCAAGTGCCGAGCAATCGCCCATGGCATCGCGGTGTGGAAAATGCAGCTTCCCATCCTTGCGGTAAAGGATTCGCATGGGCTGCGCTTGTTATCCCTTGGGATTGTTGTGATTTTTCACGGTCAAAGGTGGCTGCCGTTGTGAGGTCGAAGACGAAATGGAGCAACAAGTGGGAGAGAGCGGGCCTAGCGGACAGGGGCGATTTTGTCAACCAAGTCGTTGGGAATAGCGTCAACTTTGACAAGCCGACATGCGTGGTATTTGACGAGCCGGCGGATGTCTTACCTGCACACAACAGTCAAGTACAGCCATATCGCAGAGGCCCAAGGGCGACCGTCAATACATTTGTGCACAGCAAAGCCGTCGTCTCCTTGCAACGCAGATGAATCGCTCGTTCTGAAAGGCTGGTTAGTTCTTCTGGTTGATGGTCGTTGGGAAGCTGGGTAAGGTGTGGTATTGAGTGTAAGGTGCAGTCTGGGATATCCCACGGTAGCTCGTCAGGTGGGGTACAGCCAACGGGGGTTCTCCAAGATCTTCGAGGGCAACCTGGAAAGCTGGCTGAAGCACAATCCACGAGATGCTCCAGAAACAGAATCACAGGTGGTGGGGATAAGATAGCTGGAAGGAAGCTGCTGCTGCCTTGGGATAAGGAGGCGCGTCGGGTATGCGCCAATGCGCCATTCACATCAAGGTTGAAAGACAACTTAGAAAGACGTTGTAGGCAGCTTAGATTTCAAATGACTCGGGCCTATCAGAGAACCAGGCTCAAAGGAGATGCGGCTCAAACGTGACTTACTTAGTCCCATGGGTGGGCGTTCGAAACTTCCTCAATTCAACATACATCGGCGCGCCTAAACTTCCTCCACCGACCACGATACCCACCCCATCCAACCTCGACAGTACCACACACAGAGCAGCCACCAACGCGAACAAAAAAATTCAAAGATGGCCGATGACGATTCCTCGGACCTGTCTTCATTGTCCTCGCTGTCGCCTGTTCCATCTGACATCGAATCCGATGCCGAGCCGGAGTCTGAAACAAAGAAGGGCGGCGGCATCTTGAAGTTCTTCCCCAAGCTTGCCAAAGGCAAGAAGAAGGCAGCAGTTGCGGCCAAGGAGCCCTCACCGCCACCTCGCAAGCGTTCGCCCTCGCCTCCACACGAGAATGCCTTCGAAGATAACCCAGACATCGCCGTACGTCAATTGTCGCGTCAATCTGCGCAGAAAACGCGTCGATTCGCGTGCCTCATGTCATAGGGCCTGCTAACGTACTTCTAGTTTCTGGTTATGTTCCGGAGCCGATTCAGTGATGCCTTCCCGAAATCTCTAGCCAACTTTGGTCCTCAAGAGCTCGAGCGCGACATTATCGACAATCCTCCCGGCGAACGAGTCGAAGCTTTCCTATGTGCACTCCTGTTCTTGCTTCTCAACCGCAAACAGGACGTCAAGTACGTTGGTGCGCCGGTGAACACGAGCTGTACACGGGTTGCTAAATGATTTTCTAGGGCTGGCCAATACTCCAAGGCACTGGACGACGCCTTGTCCGCCCACAAATCGCAGTGGCCGAGATCGTGGGGAGGAGTCAACCCGCTCTCAGGGAGCAACACTTTCCACAGCATCACACCTACGCAGAGGGTAAGTGCAACCCCATTCAAGCTTTGCCTTATGTATTTGTGGCTCTATGGTCTAATCGTTTGCTCAAGCTGTCTCTCCTCCGCGCGCTGGCCCTATGGTCACTCTCAGCGTCCGAAACTGTCAAAGCAATCATCAACAAATCCTACAAAGGCAATCGCCATGAAGACGACCTGAATCAGCCCCTCTCGGTTCAGCCATGGGGATCAGACAGTGATAAGAGACGGTACTATCTCATTGAGGGCTTGGACGATACTGCTTTCCGCATCTATCGAGAGAGCAACCCGGCTGGTTTCAACCGTACCTGGTGGTCTGTCGCTGGGTCAATCGATGAGATCAAGGCTCTTGCAGACAAATTGACGACAAAGGATGGTGGACCCAAAGCCAAGAAGCTCGCCGACAAGATGTTGCAGGCCATCCCTCGATTTGAGGCGACCGAGGAGGTACGTCACGTTTGCTAGCTTCAGTTCCGGTCAATGACTAATGATCGCAGAAACGGCGACGCAGAGAGTATCGCCAAGCCCAGAAGGCCCGGTTCAAACGTCCCGAACCAGGATTCTCTGTCTACGAGGGTCGCACCAGAGGCAAGCGAATCAAGTATACCTACTCCGACGATGAAGACTTCACGGACTCATCGACTCGGCGCTCGGCCCGTAACACAGGCACAAGCACGCCTGCGGAACCAGCTGGGCCGGTGACTACAGCGAGCGGACGTCAGATTAGAGCTCCCCCGCGATTAAATGCGAGCAGTGCAGCTGGAAGCGTCAATGGAGATTCGGAGGATTCGCGTCAGCCATCCGAGCCTGCTGTTGGTCCCGGCGGTCGACCCCGAAGAGCTGCCGCAGTCAACCACGGTACGAATGGATGGTCATCGAGAGGCACTCGCACTCGCAGACGCGACTCCATGGACGATGACGACGTTAGCGAGCCTGATTTGGGTGACGATGAGGAAGAAGATCATGTGCCGGACGAGACTGAAGAGGACGACGAAGAGGACCTGGACGAGGATGTGGAGATGGTAGACGACGACTTGGTCGACGAACCCCGGAAGAGCCTGATCGTCAAGCTCTCGGTCAAGAAGTCACCAACCACAACAAAGACGGCTATGATCACCCCTGCACCAGAGGATGATAAGGCCATACCGAGCAACGATGAACCGGTAGACGAGATCATCGCCAAGCCAAGAGAGAGGACACCGGACCCAGTCATCAATGTGGCAACTAACAAGCCACCCCTCAGTCCCACAGCTGTGCAGACCTCCCTGGCTTTCAGGGGAAGCCCAGACAAGCCGCACTCGTTGCCGCAGCCGGTGGATGTTGGCTCGCGCGAGTAGGGATTCATCGGTTATCGGTTATGACGAAACTTTTGGCGTTGGACGGTCAGTTTTCCGGGCGAAGTATGGATAGATGAAGGAAAACACCAGGGCGGGTGAACGACTTATTTTGGGAGCATTTGTTCTTCCATAGACAGTACTGTGATCAGTACTATGACTATTCGCGCATCTATCGATGCGACGGTACCGAGGGTACCCGGTTTGCAGAGACCTTCTGCCGTGAGTTTTAGTTGTACAGATACCATACCAATCACACTTCCTTTCCCTTGTTGTACCATTTAGTCCGTTACAGCTCCTTCTTCATTCTCCAGCTTGATCCCTTTTGCGGCGGCAGCTGCCAGTTGTTCACGCCGTACCACCATCTCCGTACCTTGGCGCCTATTGAAGTGCCGTGGACTTGTGCGTTCCTGTTCCAATGGTGCCAGCCGATGAGGAATAAGTTGTAGACGACACCCTGAGCCAGCGGCATCATGACCTGTGCCAAATTAGTATCAGAATCGCACGACTTGGCGTAGCCGAGTTACGCACCTGGTCCCTGATGGTGATCCACGCTACCCGCCCCCAGGTGTCGGCCTTGGAAATACTGTGCAGGTAGCTCTGCTCGAAGCGCAAGTCGGGCATGGGCGGAAGCTTCGCCGACCGTTGCTTGGGAGTCACGGTGCTGCGGGGTATGTAGTCGTCGAGCTCATCGTCGTCAAGGTCGTCGTGCGACGAGACAGGTTCTAATGTCACAGGCTCCTTTTCCGAGGCGGTTGTGGAGGGATTGAGGTCGTGGTTCGGCGACGGGGTCCGGTTGATGTGCGCGGTCTGTATCGTCTCAGCGACTTGGATGGGCACGGAGGAGGCCATCTTGGGTCGTGCAGCGCGTTGGTCAAGCTGGAAGGGGCGGTTGCGACGGCTTGTGCTGCGAAGTCGCGGGAGCTTGTGGGAGTGACAGGCGTGCTGGGAGGTTGCGATAGAGTTAGCTCGATAGTTGCATATTTAGTGGTAGCCTAACAGGCCGGAGAAGCGATACTTCTTTAGTTGCATAGCATGTCCACCCGCTGAGGTCATTGCATCGTTTGTTTTCTCAGCTTGGGGGCGGTATTAAATCGGGTGGGGTCGGCTGGGCGACCTGACGACTAACACGAGCACATGGCTGTCTCAAAAAAACCTGCAGTCGTTCTTCAGCTCCAATCGGTTGTTTGATTCTATAGAGTATTGTCGTCACGGTTGCCTGAAGCATCATGACAGAAGTGAGTCATACCTCATGAATCAAAGAGTCTGGGAATCTACTGAATGTCAAAAGGCTGTTTCAATCCGAATATTCGGCTCTGAGCGAACCATGGGGGCGGCTCCAGGGTCAACGAAGGTACGTGCGGGTGTCGGGAGATGAGGAGCCACCTGAAGGTACTTTGGGCTGAGTGGCCAGGCAGGAGGCACCCTATGACTCGCTTGCGGTTTAGCGCCCTACCGCGGCCATTGGATTGGGCGTGTACCCAGTCAGAGCCGGATCCTTGTGCGGTGACAGCACACTCACAAAAAATCGACCTACGTACGTGGAGCACCAAGTTTTCTTTCCTTGCAACCACCCGACCGCATCGCAACGCATCGTTCCCGCCCGGAGAACCGCGCGACAACGACATATTCCTCACCGTTACGCGAACGCGTACCTTCATTTTGTTTTCCCTCGAGTCTTCTGAACTACCCTCACTCAAGATGTCGGACCCCCAGGCGAACGAGGCCGAGAAGAACGTGAGTTGTTTCCTAATTCCTACATCGTGGCCTCCGAGCCCCTCCTTTTTTTTCTGCCCCGCGCTCCGAACCTGCAGGCTGACAGTTACCTCTAATGGGATGCAACAACAGATCGAGATATGGAAGGTCAAGAAGCTGATCAAGCGCCTCGAGGCCGCTCGTGGTAACGGCACGTCCATGATCTCGCTCATTATTCGTACGTCTCTCTACCACGATGTCGCCGCCAATACTGGGTTCAACTAACCCCCACCACAGCTCCCAAGGATCAGATTTCCCGAGCCGCCAAGATGTTGGCTGAAGAATACGTACGTTCCGGCAATCGCACAAACCTCGAATCGAACCATTGTTAACGAAACTTGTACAGGGAACGGCGTCAAACATCAAGTCCAGAGTCAACAGACAGTCCGTGCTTTCGGCCATTACCTCCACCCAACAACGTCTGAAGCTGTACAACAAGGTCCCTCCCAACGGCTTGGTCGTCTACTGCGGTGAAATTTTGACCTCGGAAGGCAAGGAGAGGAAGGTCAACATCGATTTCGAGCCCTTCAAGCCCATCAACACGTCTCTCTACCTCTGTGACAACAAGTTCCACACCGAGGCCCTGGCCGAGCTGCTCGAGTCGGACCAGAAGTTCGGTTTCATCATCATGGACGGTAACGGTGCGCTGTTCGGAACTCTTTCCGGAAACACCAGGGAAGTCGTCCACAAATTCTCTGTCGATCTTCCCAAGAAGCACGGCCGTGGTGGTCAGTCCGCCCTTCGTTTCGCCCGTCTTCGTGAGGAGAAGCGTCACAACTACGTCCGCAAGGTCGCCGAGTTGGCTGTCCAGAACTTTATCACTAACGACAAGCCCAACGTCGCTGGTCTGATTCTGGCGGGTTCCGCCGATTTCAAGACTGACCTCAACGCCTCCGACCTGTTCGACAACCGTCTGGCCACCAAGGTCATCAAGGTTGTTGACGTTTCCTACGGTGGTGAGAACGGTTTCAACCAGGCCATCGAGCTGTCCTCCGAGACTCTCGGCAACGTCAAGTTCATCCAGGAGAAGAAGCTCATCGGAAAGTACTTTGAGGAGATCAGCCAGGACACTGGACGCGTTTGCTACGGTATCGACGACACTCTTAAGGCCCTGGAGCTCGGTGCCGTTGAGACGCTCATCGTTTTCGAGAATTTGGAAATTACCCGCTGGAAGCTTAAGGACAGTCAGGGCACCGAGCACTTGCTACACACCACCAAGCAGCAGGAGGGCGGTGACCGCGCCATCTTCATGGATAAGGAGACCGGCCAAGAGATGGAAGTCATCAGCCAAGAATCTTTCCTTGAGTGGATTGCAGAGCACTACAAGGACTTTGGTACCAACCTTGAATTCGTTTCGGACCGTTCTACTGAAGGAAACCAGTTCGTCAAGGGATTCGGTGGTATCGGTGGTATCCTCCGATACAAGGTGAACTTCGAGCAGTTGGCTGATATTGACGACGATGATGAGTACTACGACGGTATGTAACCCTCCTCATCCCACATATACTGCAGCCGGCTGACCCTTTTCAGATTGACCAACCGAGCCCCTCGAGAACGAGGGATCGACTCAAGTACCGTCTCTGAAGCATAACAGCGAAGAGGAGTCCGCGCGCACAGCGTCGCAGCCCGCGCCCGCGCCCAAGCCGAAGGTCGCTCATCGGCTCTTTGCAGACAAGAGCCCGATGAGCCCGGCTCACCTCACCCACCAAGTGGCGCGCCCGAGCCCGCTTCGGTCTGTTATGAAGGCCTCTTGAGTTGAGACCTAGTCTACAGGTATGAACACTGTTCTAGGCTGTTGCAAGAACATGCGCCTAACTGGTGTCCAGATGTTCCTCTAGCAGATAGAGGACACTCAAGAGCGGTCGGGAGGCGACCGCTTGTTGATCGCGACTAGATAGAATGGAAATTATTAAATGCTCAGTCACTCCTTTAAGCCAGTTAAAGATACCTACATTTGATGGCATCTACCTTTGATAGCGTGTGTGTAGTGAGGCGAGTCATCTAACGTCGAAACCCTATTTTGCACCAGCCTTCGCAGTTCGACCGCCCAATAATTTGAATGCGTAACTTGTTTACTGTTGACAGAACGCATTGGCAATTTCCACTAACTTTTTTTTCGTACACAAGCAGCCAGAGCTTTCCATTGAGGTTGCTCGCTCACGTCGATATGCTTAACCGATATGCAAATACAACCTATTAGCTGTATAGGTGCATATCCCCGATCACTTCTCATCTCAATTTCATACGTCAACCTGTGTAAGTCATCAACAGCATCGTGAACATGAGGCCACTTGCATCCCGGCTTCACGCCTTGCGTCGGGGCTACTCAACTCAACATGCCGCCCCTTCATTGGAGGCGGGAATCGCTAAGATCCTGCACACCAGCAAGGAAATCCCAGACTATCTCTCACCGACGTCATCGCGTCTCCTGAACCTCCTGTTCTCAGACATCTTCCCCTCGTCTGCATCCTCTGCATCATCCAACCCTACGCTGCCGAATTTTCCCACACCGCCAAGCCCCGGTCATCCATTACTGCAGGGCCACCATCTAGTCTACTTCCCCCTGCAGACCCCGCCGTCGGGGCTTATGCCGGACGGCACGGACCCGGACCACTGTCCCGGCGCGCCGTTTACGCGTCGGCTCTGGGCGGGTGGCGAGGTCCGCTTTCGCGAGGGTTGGGAGAATGAGCTTCGTCTTGACGGACGTCAGGTGAAGTGTATTGAGAGCGTGGATGATGTGAGGGTCGAGAAGGGGAGAGTTTGGGTCGAGCTCTGGCGTCGGTACGCGGCGGCGTCTGCTGTTAGTGATAAGAAGGGTTCCGCGATCGAGGAGAGGAGGACGTTGGCTTTTCTTCCGGAGGTTGATGCTCCCGCGCCGACTCGGCGGAGCTTGAGACGTATGTTTTCTTTGATTTCCCGAGCCCTGCTGAGCATTTTTCATGCAATGAGTTGAATGTTGACATGCACTCCAATAGCCCCCCATAAGCCAACGGCGTCTCTCACGCTCACGCCGACGCAGAACCTACTCACCAACTTCAGTGCCCTGACTTATAACGCGCACGCGATCCACCTGGACCCGGCGTGGGCCGCGAAGGAGGGTCACACGGCGACGTTGGTTCACGGGCCCCTTTCTCTTGCGCTGATGCTCGCGTTCCTAAATAGGTTGGGCAACGGGCAGAATGTGCGGTGGTACGGGTACCGGAATCTGGCGCCACTATACTGTGATCGCGAGATGAAGCTTTGCGTCCGCGAGAAGGAAGCCGCGCAGGGTGAGAGTGAGAAAGAAAGGAGGTGGGATGTTTGGATTGAGGGCGAGGATGGGGGTATGGCGGTCAAGGGGACTGCTACGACCGTTGATGTATAAGATGTGGGTGAAAATCAAAATGGGACTAAAGGTCGACGTGGCTATTTGTGGAGCATAGGAGCATCATTTTGAAGAAGGTGTGGTGCCCAAAACTATTGTTGTGAACGGCCTGAACAGGAGTCCCGATAATATCTGTATGCAATGGGTCCTTCCTTTCCCTTCTTCTTTGTCGGTTGTAAAACTGTCATACTCGAGATCAAACTCCGAGCGTGCACAAACTCTCGCCCCTTCTCTTGCTCATTACGCACCAGAAAAAGCTCTCCATCTTCTTTGCACAAATCACCAGGAAACACCACGGTATCATTCTGCTATAACCTCTACGACTCAGCCCAACTCGACCACACTATTACGACTAACAGCTGTGGTCCTCGGCGATGCCGGATAGACCTCATGACTAATAGGAGAAGCCGTAGACACGGACTGGTATTTGTACCGCTCCTCATAGCCGGCGTGATGGGGCTGCTGCGGGTCCTGTTGAGCCGCGGCATCTGGATACGGCGTCGTTTTGGCATCTTGTACTGGGCCCGGTGATGGCATTGGTGCTTCCTTGGCCCTTGAAGCTCGTTTGCGTCGTACGAGGAGCCAAACGACAACACAGACCCCAATCATCACGACTGCTACACCACCGATGACCCCTCCTATGATGGCAGGCGTACTAGATGAAGAATTGGGCTGTGTTGCAGGCGAGATATCCGCATCGTCCTGGAGACCTGACGACGCGGAGGAGTCTTGAGAAAACGTCTCGGGCGGAGTTGATGGGGACGGGACAGACGAGATGGTAGAGATCAGCAGAGTCTCTGAGGCGGACATCGAAGTCACGTCCTGGCTAGCCCCGAAAGTCTCGGCCGTTTCCGCAACCAGGACAATATCTGTGGTGCCACTGTGTCTGTCCTGCTCACACCCGAGATACCAGATCCAGTTGTTCCTGCGGATGTCCTTGTAATAAGTCACGCAGCGAGGGAGCCACCCGGAATTGGTTTTCGTGCTGGCGTCCATTGTTAACTTACTAACTGGTTTCACAGGAGATTGACAAAATCAAACGGGGGCTTACCAGCAACGGGTATGGGGCCCGAGTGTGCCCTGGCACTGCGTTGCGGTCCCATCATAGCACTTCCTGGCGGCCATGCTACCGCACATCATGAAGTTATCAGCAGTTTGGCATGGTACTTCGGAATCGGCGCATTGGAGATAGTAGGTTGCTGCATTAGGGTTTTAGTGTCCAACACAGCAAAAAGGGGTGACAATGAAGCTATGGGGATTTACTCCAGGGAAGAGTCACGATTCCGCATGTGTCCAACCCAAACGATCGGGCCTCCAACTTTGCAGCCCTCAGTTCATGCTTAGATCCAGGTGCTGGTGTCGGTGTTGGGCCAGCTTCATGGATCGTCTCCGTAGGTGTGGGTGTCTGGCGTGCGACGTGGTTTCTGTTGTTCATCGGAGGCTCTGCTGCTACCACCAACAAAGCAGACGCGGCAAAGATGAGATTGAGAAAGTAGATCATCACTAGGCTTCAATCTGTTGGAGAGAGGAGTGAGTGATACTCGAGGTGGATAGTGTGCGAGGGAAGTCCATTTCCAATTCACCCCGGGGGATGAGCTCAATAAGTCCCAGGTCCTCGAAGGGAGGGTGAGCTCCAGGCCCCCTGCCCTGGCACAGCTTGCGGTTCTTGCAAGCCATCGTCCTGAAGGCCGAGCAGACTGAATGCAGTATGTTGCTGTGTAACCTTCAGCCGCAGGCGGAAGTCATATGCTGATGGGCTTGTGAGTAAGTGCCAATAAGGATCCGGCGCTCGGCGCCTCTTACCGCCACGCCAAGACATCACGAGCAGGCTCTCGGAAGTGGTGTTTTCGTCGTTATCATTAAGAGTGATGAGATGGGCCGAGATTGCAATATGCATGTCTGAGTCAATCACTCGTACGAGCTAGAATATGAATTTCCGGTGGTCATGCCGGCAGCCGATGGGAAGTACGCAGCTCTGGATCGCTCGAATCTGGCAGGCTGATGATAAAATACAGGGACACCCCAGTCTTCCATGCCCTCCTCCATCTGTTCTGTGCTTCCCTACGGCCTTCATTATCTTCCTTGGCTCCCATGAATACAACAATATTACAGGATGGCAAGGGCAAGAGGTAGATGGAGCGGATGAGGAGTAGGGTATCCAAGCAGACATTCATGGATGGAAAAATCACACGCAATTCCTATGCCTATTGCTGAAGCTTGCAGTGAGGTTATAGCAAACTACTTTGGCGGATGTTGAAGTAAAGATGATTTGCACGTATCAACAAGTATCTTACTTCTAGTATCAGCACATAGTCATCATACAAACTGTACAAACACCGAAATGTTGATGGATCACAGTACGAGGCTGAAATATGCAGGAGCTGGAAGACTTCACACTCCATCGCTGAATACCTAGATTCTCGAGAGTGCCCCTCAGCATCACCGTCTCCAGAAGCATGGCCCTCATGCCCCAAGCTCTGCCGGTTGTCCGACATAAGTAGCATTACTGCCCGCCGCCTCGAATATAAGCATCGGTGACGGCGTCGGCATGTCCTGTTTCTCAAGCTTTTTCCCATGTGCCCTGAACTCCGGTTGCTCAATATGAGAATAATACGGCTGCGCGAGATGGGACTGTTGCCTCGGAGTCAACGGCTTCTGCGGTCCGGTGTCTTTCGTATGTCTACACCGCACGATGAGCCAGGCAATTACGCAGCCCGCGATCGCCACAACGGCAACGCCTCCTAAAATACCCCCTACGATGGCGTCAGTCGAGTTCGAGGGGTTACTCGGGGCCGGCGTGCTTGTTGCGGTGTTTGACGAGGAGGGTACCGATGTTGGGTCTATTGTTCTGATCGCGTCTGGATCGTCAGTCTCCGTTCCAATCACCATAACTCTCTTCCCGCTGTTGATGGGATCGCCGCATCTGAGCCATGTCTTCTGGCCGGGTTCCGTCTTCAGAATTGTTGCGCAGTAGGCAAGAGGTTCGATCCAGATTGTGTACTGTTAGCTAGGTTGGCCTCAGAAGCTCACACCGCGAAGGAAACTAAGGGCACAATGATTGGGGGGGGGGGGTCAATAAGTCTTTTGGAGGGAAATATGAAAGCACATGCCAGCAAAGGCTTTGGGTGCCCATAGATGAAGTCGTCTGGTGACAAATGGAAGCGGACCCGTCGAAGTATTTCGTAACCAGTACTGACTTGCATCCAGTCCAGAATCCTGAAGTATGGCAGTCGGTTTTTTTTTTTTTTTTGGCATCGATACGGCCCGAAGACTAAATTCGAAGTCACTGTCGTCAGCCATGGCCAAGTTTGTACGGGAAACTCACTTCCATCGTCTCGAAGTCAACCGCCGCAGACATAGGGTGGAAGAGTCCGGGCTTCGAGCATCAAGTTCCTCAACTCTGGACCCGGAGCCACCGTGGGGGTTGGATAGACCCCAGTATCATGCTCTGGTATTTCTGCTGCGAGTGTCTCCTGGGCGGGAAGATCGTTGCGGCCCCTCCCCAGGATCAGGGCAAGCGAGGCCACGGTGGCGAAGGATGCTGAAATTCGGTGTATTATGAGGTACGGAACTGCTTCTCCTCACCTCCTGGTTTGGTGGTCGAGAACAGACTTGGTGTTGTGGCTGGCAGAAAAATTCCCACGCAAAACCGCCGAAGAACGGCACTTTAGCAGAAAAGAATACTTAAGCTAATATTCTGCGGAACACATGACTTCTCCATGGTATCACAGAATTCCGGTATCCATATGCTTGAACTGAAGGACAAGCAGCCTCGAGCAAACGATCGTCGTTCCTGTGTCACACGTAGCCACTCATTGGTTGTTCAGCTTACAGATAGGCGATCCAATGAAGAGGGGCAATGACGATCCTACGACGCCAATCTCCCAGGTCTGTAGTGGAGATTCTACTATTATAGCACACCGATGACTGAAAAAGGGACAACCGCAGGATTGTACGTTCAATGCTGCTATGCTCAATATGTATTGGTTCTGTCGCGCCTGCTGCTGCTGTGGTTGTTATTGATTGCTCTCATTCTAGGACATTTGATAGACGACATGATTAGGGCAGGAGATTGAGTCCGATTCTGTGTGTTGGTCGTGTGTCTGAGAATCTACAGCGCTCAAGTCCATAAATGCAGGATTACGCGGGGTTGGCTTGTCGGGCGCCGCGGACGACCATCTATCTAAGCCTTGGAATCCATAATTTTTTGCTACAATGATGACAGCCAACGGTTAGCCTGAGTAAGATTCCAGGGGCTATATGTGGCGGCGGATGGAACTGCCAAACTGCCAGATGGTTGCTGTGGTGACTCTGCTTAGCTGTTTAAACCAGTTGTTCTATATGTTGATAGGTTCCTCGGAGGCTTCTAGTGATAGAAGCATCTGGGCTTTTGTTGAATGAAGAACTGTGTGCATTCTGGTATTACACTGCAGTTTGTGTATTGAAATATAGTCCTGCACTCGACAATCAAAAAGGCTCCGCGTGTGTCAGAAACAACGCTGATCTGTATTCCAAGTTATGAACTCCTGACCTCATTGCATTTTCTAGCAAGGAATCTACGTCCCTAAGTAAATGCAAGAAACCAGGAAGCAAGAGAAAAAAAGTAACGGTTTGGCACCCATCTAAAAGAGCCTCTGCCTACATCCAAATTCGATCTGCTCCCGTAGATCCCGGCAATCAAGTGCTCTCACGTCAGCAATTCGAGAAATGTCTTTGCCACTCCGATAAATTCCCTTACCACCTACTCGCCGTCACCGCGAAAGACGCTGGGCTTCTGAGCACCGCCATCCGCAAAGTTGCCGTCGTCAATGTTGTCAAGGATGTGGTCGCTAGATCCATCCGGGTTTCTGGCTTCATTGGATGGGATGTGAATGGTCTCGGCGTCTCGAAAGTGTGGGCCCACATCGCAGTGGCGTTCAGGAGCCATATCGTCCTGCTCGTCAAGACCCTTCGCGTCGTTGTGCTCCGCGAACGCAGAGTAAGTAGTAGCTATTTGAGCTTGCAGGACAGCTTGTTTCTAATACCTCTCAGTGTGGTTTTTTTATTATGGTGGTGTCATGTAATTCATCCCAATCCTCGCCGTCAGCGGAACTCTTTATGATGGGTTTGGCAGCTTCAATTGAGAGTTTGTTGGACGCCTCGTCACCAAGGAGCGAATTAGCTTCCAGGAACGCGCAAACTTCATCGATGATATTTTCCAGTATGTCTTTGGCTGCATCTTCAATTTGAAGGTCGGCTGGCAGCTCGTCGTCGAACAAGTCTGCCCAGCGACGGAGCCTGCTTTTATTGCTCCTAAGGCACTTGTCGTACAGATCGCCTTTCATACTGCCCCCAACGGGCTTGCCACGAGTCTGTCAAAAAAGATCAGTGAGTTTCGAACACATTATCTCAGTACGAAGGAACTTGTGTTGGGAGATAAAGACTACTTACTGGCGGTGAGTAATTAAAGAATACTTTCTCAAGTGTTCCAGCCTTGATGACTCTGTCCCACCACCGAACACTGGTTTTAAGCTCAAAAAACTTGACGAACTGCTGAAACTCATGCTTGAGATTTCCTGGTGTCGGGCTGGTGCGCTCGATGCCGCGTGCATACCACTTGCCACTGTCCTTCTTGTGGAAGAGCTTTACGCCGAACCAGTAGAGGTGCGGCTTGGCATGGGACTCGAAGAGCTGCAAATGTCCCAGGAAACAATCAGTCAACGTTCTCGATATGCCGGACACAAAATTGCAGGGATTGGTTAATGCATTTTGACTTACACAGAGTTCGTACTTCTCGTGCAGAGCTCCATACTCATCCTCCGAAGTTCTGAAGAGATCGATCTTATACTCGAAGAAGCTCTTGTCAGTGCAGATGTGGTAAAGGTCTGTGAAGTCACTCAGTGAGTCAGTGTGCTTCATCATGGAGGTAGCTTAAGACTGGGAAGGACTCCCTGACCTGGATTGACCCACGTCTCTCCGATCATGGAGTTGCGGGCTCTTCGCTCCAACTCGTGTTGCTTTCTAAACCTCTCCTTTTCCTTGGCCCTCATTGCGGAGAAATCATAGTTCTTCTCGCGAAGCTTCTTGTTGTGAGTGCACGAGAATCTGTACCAATCCCAGCTGACGATGTGGATCTTCCTCTTGCCCCTTTCCGCTTGCTTGACTAAAGAAGATAAGTGATGGTTAGCTCTTTCCAAACATAACGACATGATGATGATGAGTCCAGCCATGTCCTGGAAACAAATCGGTGTACGGCCATAAAGGGCGAGAGTACTTCGGCGATTCCTCTGCTTGTCTTTGAACTCCTCGTCCGTGCAGATGAGATGGGTCACAGAGTCGTCCAAGTCGGTTGAGAACCGGCCTTGGCGCAGCTTCGCCCAATCCTTGGCCGCTTGTTCGCTAGGGCAATCATCCGGGAACGCTCCAGCAGCTGCGATGACGAGGTTTTTGAAGATCGCTCTGACCATTATGACTTGCAATGCGGGGTGTATAGTAACCAAGTGACTTGTAAATGAGAGTTACTTTGCTGTTAGTCTGCTGAGTATGCTGATTGAAGATGGCACGAGGCGAACACGATCAAGTAAGGTTATATATGTGCTAGAAAAGATTGAACGATTTGAACCGGAGGATTGACTGGTCACTTATCTAAAGAGAGAAAGAAGTCGTGAAAGATCACGGTCGGGAAGGAGATATCGCCAGTATGAAGCAATTCAGAAGGAGGGTCTAGTGATATCTTTCGCCAGATGGAAGGGGCTGAGCAAATAGAAAAGGAGGCACTAAATGGCTTTGGAAGCAGGAAGGACTAACCACAACGTTCCAGACACCGACGACATGACGTCGAATGGCAGGGATAATAAGAAAGTAGGTTGCTCAACTCATGATATCTTTCACGTTTGACTTGTGAGATTGCCAGCTCAGGTGCGTCCGAAGCAACTAGGCTTGCCGCTTGATGAGGATTGTCACATCTGCGCAACCTCAACAATCCCATTCGACACATTCTTTCGTTGACGCAACATTAAACCGATGACGTTTCACGGTGTATTCAAATGAATTTGGTGATGTTCACGCCCTTATATTAGTTGTAAGCGCCTCGGTCTATCTGAAGCTCTTCGCATGCTTGACGAACGACCTGATCTTCTCCAAGCTTTGCTTGCCGTCTTCTTCGACTCCGCTACTCACGTCAACGCCCACGATGCGGTTGCCAAACTCGCCCACAGCCTTGACTGCGTCAAGCACGTTGTCGGGGTTCAGGCCACCGGCGAGGATAACTTGCAGTTCCGAGTCCTTGGCCAGAATATCCTTAACGCTGGACACGTCAAGAAGCTTGCCAGAGCCGGCACCAGAGTCGAGCAGAGGGATTGTATGGTAGCCGCGAAGACCGATACCGACATTGCTGGGCTTGAACGCCCGTATTACGGGGACAGGGATCAGGTTTGCCCATTCGATAGGCTCATTGCCGTGGAGTTGAACAATGTCTAGGTTGAAGCGCTTTTGCTTCTCGAGAACCTCATCCAGGGGTTGGTTCTGAAAGATACCGGCGAGAAGCGGGCGGGGGCTTGAAAGTCTGGCAATGGCAGCTGTGTAGTAATCTGTAGCGGACTTCGTAGGTATGTTTGATGGCGTGTGTGTGGTCGAGGGTGTGAAGGAGTGCACGGCTTTCGAGATCGCCGCTGCCGTCTCATCGGATATGCAACGCTTTGCTCCCGGAACCAGGCAAATTCCGACAAAGTCAGCACCGGCCTTTACAGCCTCAAGGGCTGCTTCGGGGGTCCGTGTACCGCAAATCTTGACGAATAACGGTTGGGTCTTGACTGGCTCGGGCTCAGCATCGGTTCCTGAGCACAGCTCTCTGATGAACTTTGTCGTATCCGGTGCTCTGACGATAGCCTCTCCAACCAGAACAGCGTTAACTCCATCATTCTTACACAGGATAACATCCTTATGACTGTTGATACCGCTGAGGGCGCAGATAATGGTGTTCTCCGGAACCATGCTTCTCAATCTGCTTGTTGTATTCATGTCGACCTCAAAACTCTCCAAGTTGCGGTTATTGACGCCAATTGCCTTGGCACCAAGCTGCAATGCCGTTGTCATCTCTTCAGCAGTCTGAACCTCAACCAATGGCTCCATTCCCAAAGAAAGAGAGTAGTTGTACAGTCTCTCGAGCAGCTCCGTCTCCAGCATCTTAACGATTAGCAGAACCGTGTCGGCGCCAGCCAGTCTAGCCTCGAGGATCTGGTACTCCTCAAAAATAAACTCCTTGCGAAGAACTGCTGGTCTGTTGGGCATGCCGTTCAGCACTTGTCTCACGGCTCGGAGATCCTCAATGCTGCCTTTGAACCACTCAGGCTCAGTCAGAACGGAAATAACGCTAGCACCCGCGAGAGCGTACTTGCGGGCCTGTGTCGGAGCGTTGATGTTGATGTCAAAAATTCCCTTCGAAGGCGAAGCTCGTTTGATTTCTGCCATAAGAGACACATCGAACGGAGTTTGGCGCAGACGGTCAACGAATGGGACTAAGGGCGGGGCGGCGTTGAGATCGAAGGCAGCCTGGAGGTCTGCAGGCCTTTGTGAGGGAATCAACTTCTGAGCGGCAACGGAAGCCTTCCGGTGGGCGTAGATTTGTTGCAAGATGTTGTTTTTCTTGCTCGTAGCCGGCGCAGAAGCTGCCGCCTTGGCGGCGTCGTTGTTACTCGCAGAGCCACTCTGAAGTCGGGCGTTTTCCTCCCAAGTGCCGCCTTGAAGCTGCAAAAAGTTGCGGAGCATGGTACGACCCTCTGCGGTGAGAATACTCTCCGGGTGGAACTGCACGCCCTCAATCGTGTACTCCTTGTGTCGCACACCTTGAATAATGCCGGGAGAGCCGTCCGCTGTCGCGACCCAAGAAGTAACCTCTAAACAGCTTGGTAGGGTGACACGAGTACCGGCGAGTGAGTGGTATCGAGTGACCGGAAGACCTTGACGCAGGCCAGCGTAGACGCCTTTGGCATCATGCGTCAAAGGAGACGTCTTGCCGTGAAGCCATTCCCCCGCGGATCCAACCTCGCCTCCATAGACGTCAAAAATGCACTGCTGTCCCATACATACTCCGAATATAGGAATCTTGCCGGAAAAGTGCTTGATAGCATCTCGACTGACTCCAGAGTCGGTGGTGGGATGCCCAGGTCCAGGGCTGATGATCAGCTGGGTCGGCTTCTTGTCAATCAACTCGGCAAGAGTGATCTTGTCGTTTCTGAAGACAGTCACATTAGCGCCTTCGAGAATGAGGTACTGGTAGACGTTCCAAGTGAAAGAGTCGTAGTTGTCGATGAGAATCAAGTTGGAGGCCGTCGGAATTGGTGGCGACGGGTCCGGATGGTGGGGTGAATGATCGATGATATCCAAGGACGGCATCTTGGAAAGGTACTGAAGCCACCAAGAATCGAGCCAATTGAGTCGTATCGTTCTAGAATTCGCTGGCTCTCGTGACGAATGGGACCGATTCGGTGGTGGTTGGTTTCAAGACAGGTTGAGGTGAGTCAACGGAGCAAGTTGGATGAAAGTGAGAAGGCGGCGATTGAGTAAAGTTGAAAATAGTACAGTGTGTCGGAGAAAAGTTAAAACTGTGCGACAGGCGTACCATTGGTGAAATTTCACAGTGTGTAATGATTGCAGAGGCAAGTTGCAGGGTCCCCCGACAGACTGCCCCGCCGCTATCGCAATCCCGGGGGCCGGGGCTGCCTATTGTGGCATCTGTGCCCAGAACGGGCGCTAACGCCCGAAGGGGATTAGCGTCATCTGCCGGAAAAACTAAGGAACTGGAGCTCCCAAAAAAAGTGAGCTCCAACCAACCACCATCAGAAAGGCTGCAAAAGCATTCGCGGGTCCAAAGTGTACAAGCGCGTCGACTTGCTCTCTTTGCTTCCCAGGCAGCCTCACCTGATGCAGCCTGGACCTTGACCGCTCTGCCCAATCGACCTCTGCGGCAATGGCGCAAGTGGCAGACCGTCAATATTTTCCTCCTTTGGAGGAATGCTTGAACGGAGACACCATCATTATGTGGGTAGCCTCGCATTTGTTGACTTGATGATGCCGAGACGACTGACCTGTGAACCAGCTCCTGGAGGCTCATCGCAGCTGCACTTGCAGACAAAGATGACGCGAGACGAAAGAGCGAGGCTGTTGTACAGTTTCTTCAAGACGATTACGTGCGATCCCTTATAAAAGACCCAGCAACCGCCTTTGCGCCGCCGAGCGATTCTACCAAATCGAACTTCGAGACAAGGACAGCTGCCATACACGTTACGCCGCAACCAAACGAGAAGTTCGACATCAAGGTCATCAAGGAGGATGCGCAATGGCTGAGTAGGAATGCCAAGGTCAATCTCGTCGCTGCGCTTCGAGCGACAGTGGTCGAGTTCCAGTCGCGGCCAGTAAGCCACCTGACAGGAACGCTTTCCTCTCAGGACATAATCAACCTGCAAGAAGCTTCGGGCGTTGCAAACATACAATCATCCGCTTTGGTGCCTATTGCCGGTGCCGCGCAGGATGCGGAGACGATTTGGGCCGACTTCGAAAAGGAAGAGTCGAGGCGGCAACGGATCTTCCAGACGTGCCTTGCAGAAAGACGTCATTTCTTGATGACTGCCGCATTGGTGCAAGAGAATGTACTGTACACACAACCTTCGGCGCCAGCTTCCACAACGGTCGACAACCCGTCAACGCAGACACAATTGATCGCAGCAAACGATCGCCCGAAATACCTTGACAGTCTCCTGACGACGTATCTACAATACGCCACCGATGCTATCAGCCGGCTTGCCGAGGGTCTAGAAGCAGTTGTTGAGGACAAGAGCTTGCTAGGGGAGGAGCTTGAGTTGGAATGGATGAGGACAGCCCTGACCGAAGTGGTTCATGCTCTGACGATCGTCTTCCAATCCGTTGATGGTAATGGCGATTCGTTCGTACCTTCTGCTGTGGTCGGTCAGTGGTTTGCCCTCATGGACAACTACGGATTTCTGAATGGAATAACTGCGGTAAGTCAAAATGAAGCTCCCTTCTTGGCAATAGCTAATGTTGATCAGCCAACTGATACGATCGCCTCTCTCATCATGCCCCTAAGATCCCTCATCTGTGCGATCTCGATTAAGCTCTTGAACCCTTCGAGATCCATAAAATGTCTCGCGGAAGAAGCACCAGAGTACCGAGGAGATGAGGACCCCTACATTACCGCACCCGCAGTGCTTGAACAGGTGCACAACGCGATCTTGGCGGCAGCCAATGCCGACTGTGAGAGCCAAAGTCCCATCATCTTTGCTTGGACTGTCGTTGTCCATCGCATGTTCTATTCGCACCATGACCGAATTGAGAAGCGAGACGCTCTGCAGAACCAGCGATCCCAGGAAACATTCGAGGCAGGTGTGCTGATTCGACCTACTACTAGTCGTCGGCTTTCCGCGGGAAGTATCGTGTCTCTCGATGGCAAGTCATTTGACATCTTTTTGAATAATGCGGGACTCGACAAAGACCTGCAGGTTGTAGAGCAGCTCGCGGTGGCCGTCACAACCAACGGACGAGCCTATGAAGTGCTCTCTGAGATGGCACTTGCCATAGGTGGCGCTAGCGACGGAGCCTTCTCGCCACTTTTGAGCTCCAGGATTCGACTAGCCTATGTGGACTTTCTTAAGGCTACATACCCGCTTGTCGGATATCAGTCAGATTCAGTCACCTCCCTTCTGTCAGTTCTCGGGGCCGGTCAACAGTACTGGGATCTTTCGAGGCCTGCGCTTCACCCATCAAATGACATCTTGGCCGAGGTGCTTCAGGACGCTACTGCTATGGAATACTACTTCCACCAGGCCTTGAACCGGTATCCTTTCGAACTCTTGCCATTCCTCAATATCTGTCGGACTTTGGCCAACTGCGTTGTCGCAGATGACCGGATGGATACCGTGGTCAACCTGCTACGCAAAACCCCTTCCCTCACCTTTATTCTCCCCGATGACTATCAGCAATATGAGCTAGCCCAGGAGGAGGACAACACCAACACATTCTACCTTCTTGAAGACATACCGCTGTTCACACCGGCTACTGCATGGAATCGGAGAACCCGCCTCGATGGTGCTTTCAGAATACCAGCTGAGACAGTTGGGCGCTTTGTTACGGATACGGGTCGCGTCGTTCTTATGGAATACGAACATTCTGCCCTTGCCCTGCTTGGCAAGAGGCTTGAAGTTCAACTTGCCCCTGAGACTTATCGCAGCGAATTGGATGCCTTTCAGCCAGAGGAGACGGCAGAGACGATCGCCCTGTTTGCGACCCTGCTCCGCGCCGAGGTGCTCAAGTCTGAGAAGCAAGGTTTGAGCGGCGAGACATCGCTCAAATCAGGACTGGACTTGCTGGAGGAGATCGGCAAACACATCTCTGGAAACAAGGACCTCGTCGCAGTTGTATGCGAGACCATGGATGCCTACATGCAAGATGAGAAGGCTACCGAAGGCCAAGGGATCGCGGTCCTCAACTCATGTGTCCAGTTCCTGCACGCAATCTTGCCATTGTGCCCAACGAGAGTCTGGTCCTATTTGGCACGTTGCGAGCTTCTCAACTCAGAGGCTCAAGCAGGCAAGCTTGCGAAGATCACGGGTAACCTCGATCTGGTTGGGGACCGATATGACCTCCTGCTTTCAGCTGTGCGTCTCTTCACCAGTCTCATTGACAGTGTCAAAAGCAGCGCTGTTCAGCGCAAATCTGGCAATAAGCTGGTTGGCCGTCAAAAAGTCTCCAATAACGTTTGGCTGGGTGTGGCAGACAAGGTGCTGGGGAAGGTCAGTCTTGCCATTGCCCAGGCCGCGGTCGATGTTTTTGAGACTTCGTCGACTTGGCGATTCGGATCGGAGTTGCATAAGACCCTGCTCATTCGCCACGTCGTCCCTGTCATGGACCACATTGTTTCGCATACGTACGGAATGGGTGACCAAGAAAGCTCGGAGACCCTGACAGCATGCTTGGAGCCTGCGGCATCCTACATTATTGACGCATTCCTTTCGCCGTCGACTGGTTCTCTGAGGTTCCAGCCGCTCCTTACCACGTTGGTGAACGGTCTTCAAATGCCAGACTCAACATTCTACCAAGGTAGACTGGCTTCTGCACAGGATCAGCTTATCTCGGCCTTGCGATTCACAACAACGCTGCTACGGGTTGCGAACTACCTGGAGCGATCATCAGAGATCTTTGAGGACCACCTCTTCAAGACATCGTCGATTCTGGCAAGACTTTCCGCCATCTGCGAGCAGTTCCGGCGACCGGCACTGCTGCTTCTGGAGGCTTTGGTCCTTAGCGCTGCTAAAGCACATGATGACCCTCCCTCCCTTCTGGGCTATCTTGGTCCTCTTCTGTCTCGGTCGTTCATCCAGGTTCTGTCGCGACTCGATAAGCCCTTCCTTGTGGCCAAGGACGTTCAGACTACGTGGAAGTTCTTCTCCACAATCGTCCAGAATCGCCAACAATGGCTATCCAACTGTCTCCTGACGGGCAAGACACCCAGAGATGCTCTCAAAGGTGCCAAGAAGGACGCCTCTTCTACACCCAACTCAGTGCTCGCAACGGCTTTCACAAAGCTCAAGAATATCAAGGAGCTGGATATTGCGGAGGCACTCCGGATTCTGGACTTCGTCGCATCATCCCAAAATCACTGGCCTTGGACCATCTTCACCATGCAGAAGGATTCCTCGTTCTTAGACTCTCTGCGTCTGTACGTCAAAGATCTTAGCAGCTTCACGGTGTCCAGCAAGACGGATGCTGTCAAGGCTGCCATCGATGCCAAGATGGCTGCTTACATTGCTGAAATCTTCGCTATGCAGCTCTACCATCTGCGCCAGATGGGTGGTGCCGATACCTTCGCCAAGAGCTTGGTAGCTGACCTGGATTACTACCTCCGAGACGGCGTCGAGGTTTCAAGCTACAACAACTCGCTGCACAGCAACTTTGCAAAGAACTTCACGAGTAAATACCCAGGAGTCTCGCTCGAGGCTTTCAAGCGGACGGCGTTGAGGCCCGGCGAGCTTGGCAGAAGCTATTTCTACGACTTGGAGAGCGCAACTGAGATGTTAAGTTTCGATCCTGGCTGGCACGGTCGCCGCAACAATGGTTTCCGCAACGAAATGGGAATTGCCAACGCCAACCTATCCCTCGTTGATGCACAAATTGTAAGTTGCTTTCATATGACACTCTCAAAATGTTCGCTAACATTTGGTAGTCCTTGTTCCACGCTTGGGAATTTCTGTTGCTTGAGCTCAGCAGCTCCCTTCCAGACAACGACAACATTGCCAAGCAGATGCTTCAGGTTGCACAGCAGTGCCTCGAGGCAAATCGATCTAACCAGGGCCCGGAGAATATTTTTATGCGCATCGTTGAAGAGCGAGCCGACCTGGGTCTGCTGCTTGTCCAGCGCCTTGTTGGCAGGCCCATTTCGTCTCACGACGTCAACCAGCTTCTGGGGACCTTGTTTACCATCATCAGTGCCGTCGAGGAGCCCTTCAGCCCTGGTTCCATTTCGTACTATCGCACGATGCTCAAAACCATCTATGTTACGCTGCGCGCATACAGCGTAGCCGACAAAAAGGGTCTGGGTGCCTCGAAGAACGGGGGTGAGGGATTCTCTGTTACCTTGACCCAGACTGTTCTTAATGTCCTCGACCGCGTTGTTGCCAAGGGCTTCAGGACACTTGTTGCGCTTGTGCACGACTCTGAAGCCGCCGTTGCACCCGAAGATCTGGCTCTGCTCACTGCTCTTCTGCAAGCCTGCCTCAACATGCCGACGATTGATCAGTGTCAAACGCAGATCCTCAACATCATGGCGTCATATGACGCTATGCATGCAGCGACATCACTGTTCTCGTGGGCCGATAAACTGGCCGTCAATGGCGACCCCATTTACGGCGAGCTGAGCTTGTTGTTCCTGCTGGAGCTCTCGACTCTCCCGGCAGTGGCGGAACAGATGGCCTGTGATGGCCTGCTCAGCCATCTGACTTCAGCGGGCATCACCAACTTCATGCGTCGTGGGAACATTTCTCCTTTCTCGGAGGCCATTGGACCCCAACGGTGCTACAGCATTTGGGTGAAGGGTGTTTTGCCCCTGCTGCTGAACCTTTTGACCGCCCTTGGTGGTACCGTTGCGCCGGAACTTGGCTATGTTTTGAACCAGTTCCCCCTGCTTCTGAAGTCGAGCGTCGATCGTTTCGAGGCCCCTGGCGCCAGTCGGACTGCATCAAGAGAAGCGCCGCACTACGTGACGCTTCTGTCTGTAGCGGAGGTCCACTCGCTTGCGCTCTTGACAAGAGTCATCGCCGCCCTGCGGACAGCCAACACCAGAGACATTCCGGAGATCCAGTGGGATGCTGCGTCGCTTTTGGAAAACATCGACTTTTGGTTGTCGAGCCGAAAGCTGTTGCGGGACCGACTTTTGCCATTGGGCCAGCGCGAGGTGGAGTGGAAGAGCACCAAGATCGGCACGCCTGACGAGAGTGGGCAGCCAGGAAACGTCCTCGAGAGCAAGGTCCTCTCGCAGCTGGAAGCCGTCAGGGATGTGTTGAGCGAAGACCTGGAGGAGTCTTGAGGACGAGAAATGCAAATAGCACTAATGAGCCAAGGGGATCTTTCGTCGGCCAAGGGAAATGAACCAGGAGGGGGGGGGAAACAACGACAAAAAACAGGTTTAGGCGTTCATATGTGTAGGACGAACGTGCGTGCATTTTCCAGCAATCACTGGATCCCCCGTATTTTATGTAGAATTCAATCAGCGGATACCCTCAGCACACTTGCTGGGAACTACCAATATCACACACAGTGAGTGCAAGCACTCCAGTCCCGAGCCGTCGTTCAACGTGACAAGCATGGGTAATTCAGCTCATGGAGTAAGGTTTTTGGTTTGTTTTCCCATTCATCTGGTGGTGTTCTTTTGCACACCCGCAAATGCCATGCCACCCACATCTATCCACCATCCCTTGGAAAATTGTAGTATACAGGAAAGCCTCCTTCGTGGTTGCAACATCGAAACAAGCCACTTGGTCTGGCTCTTATCACCTCGCTGACGAAGATCGTAGGCTGTTAGATCTCGCACCCCAGGCTCCCCCCAAAGCACATTCCGCACATGCTGGGAATAATATTACATTTCTGCGCGCGCGCATCCGAGGCATCCTTTCCACGAAGACCGCTGCTTTCTTCATCTTCTCTCTCTTTTTTTATACATCACATCTCGTCGTTTGTCTCTCTTCCTCACCCAAGAAGAGAAGAGAGATTTACTGCTGCTGCATCTGGGCCGTCATCTGGGCGTTGTGCTCCTGGAAGCGCTCGCTCAGGCGCTGCTGGGAGAACATCTGCTTCTGGATGCAGCGGGTGATGCAGCCCGTCTCGCGGGAGGAGAGGGACTTTGAGGTGAAGTCGTCGATGCACGAGGTGAAGCAGTGGTCGACGAGGTTGCCGAAGAGCTGTTGGGTGAGAGAGAGATACGTCAGCGAAAGCCGTCTGCCTTATCGAGGGTTTGGTTGGGGAAATGTGAATGATGGAAGCTTGGGGAGCCGTGGGAAGGGCTGCGGCGGTGGGACATGACGAGACGTACGTTCATGAACTCCTTGACCTGGCGCTTCTGAAGTCTCTGCTGGAGCTGGGCCTCCTCGGTCTTGGTAAGGCTGTGTGAGAGAATATGCGCGTCAGCTGGGCCGTTCTCCTATTTCCGTGTCTCGTTTCAAGATGTTCGGAATAGGGCCATCGGCTTACGCGTCCATTTTGTTTTTTTCGTGAAGCGTTGGTGGGTGTCCGTTGGCGTGGTGTGTATTGAATGCGGTCGAAAGGTTCGTGATGGGCGGTGGTGGTTGATTGACGATGACGATGAAATTTCTTTGGCAAGATCGACTTTCGGGGCTGCGACTTTGCTAGCAATTGCGCAGGTAGAAGCTTTCCCCGGTCGGCGTTGGCCAATCAGCGGCGGCAACCGTGAGGCTACTGGAGCTGCGATAACGATAAGGATTTATGGGGGCTGTCCGAGAAGCTCAGAGCTCGGGTAAATGCATTTACTCTTCCGACTCCTATCAGGCCCATGCTGGAAACGAGCAGCGGGCGAGGTTGTTCCTGGAGGGGTTGACTAAAGATATGACTTTCTCAGCCGAGTGTTGTTTGTAAGCTAGCTTCGAGACGGAATAGGAGGAGGTAAAAAGAGAACTTGCCGAGCGCCAGTCTTGAGCTCCGTCTGAATACTATCCTCAATGTGATAAATACTGATATTGCGAAGTAATATAATACGACCTGTCAAGACAATGTGCTTGGTTCTCACTCAATTCCACAAACTGTCTGTATCGCCACCCCATACTGCTTGTGAAACTACAAAATATACTATCAATGATGTATGAGACCTTCGAGTCGTTTCGACTTCAAGGGCTTTGATGTCCAGGCTGTTTCCTCGAATTTAAAACATATCATCAGCATTGTTCACATCCCGTGAGCGATTCCACTTATCAAGAGTACGCAGGGATGAAGAATATATTATATATACATGTCAATATATATAAATCGGTGAAACCCCGTCCTCGCATTCCAAAACCAAGAGACGGAGTCCAATGACATTTCGCCAGTATATCATCACCTCAGTTACCGAAAACAACCGAATCAACAAAATAAAAAAGTGCAATCCGCCGGGTATCCGAGAAAAGCAGGTGAATGCGCAGTTGGGCCAAATGGCCAAACCACAAAAGTCTGGACAACCCCGAGCCAAAGGGGACGAGGCCATCCACTCTCAGACCGGCCCTCTACATGACGATACAGCAAGCCTTCTCCAGCTTCTTGAGAATCTTGACGACCAGGTCGCCAGACTCGTCCTGCTGCGGCTGCTGGTGTTGCCCGCCGTGGTGCTGGCCGCCGTGGTGCTGCTGGCCACCATGCGTCTGGCCACCATGGTGCGGCTGCTGGTGCTGGCCGCCATGCTGCTGGCCACCGTGCTGCTGGCCGCCGTGATGTCCGCCCCCGACCTGCGGCGGCGGCGGCATCGTGGCGTCTCCGCCCTGGAGGTTAATGTAGATCCTGCCCGCGTTCTCCTCCGTCGAGTAGTTCAGCCCCATCTCGCGGCAAATCTCCTCGATGCGCGGCTTCAGCTTCTGTACGTGGCCCGTCGAGTGGTTCCCCTTGCCGACGATGGCGTGCAGGTGGTCCTGGCCGCGCGCGCGGTCCGCCCGGATCCGCTCCTCCAAGATCCGCTCCGCCTCCTCGACGAACTGGCCGTGCAGGTCGACGCAGCTGCCCGTCACCCGCCCCGCGGCGTTGTTCTCCCGGAAGATGTACTCCGACGCCTGCCGGTTGAGGTCCTCCATGCGCTGCGCGTGGCGCTTGCCCTCGTTGGAGAGCTCCTTGGCGGCCGCGCCGTCGCCGGATTGGTAGGCCTGCTGAGACTGTGATGCATTGGGATGAGCGCGCTGTAACAGAAGGAAGAAGAAGAAAAAACTTGACAGTACAGATGGTTCTGGGAATGGGTGCATGAAAAGGGTTCAAGGATGGACTAACGCGCTCAAAGCACTGGTTGCGCTTGTTGGCTTCCTCGCGAGCGGCGTCGCGGAGGCGGTCGTACTCGCGCTCGACGTCATCATCGTCGTCGTTGGCATGGCTGAAGGCTGCAATGCAATTTCCCGCGTGTCAGCGCGCGCGATTCTTCTCAATGGCACATTATTCGCCCCCAGGTCTCGCCTGTGGCGGTTGCGGATTGAAACCATGGGCTTCAGGGCCCAGGAGGGACGCGAAACGGGACCAGGCTTACCGCGACCGCCCAAGCGGTTCATAGGGATAGACATTATGGGCGTTTCTTTCGCGCGGTCAGTTCGACGCGGTTATGGTTGCGATTGGTAAAGGAATGACGAGGCAATGATGCGGTCGGCAGCGAGACAAGCTCAACAAGTCGCGTCGGGATGCGGGCGACGAGGTTGGCAGGACGGCGCTAAGCAAGCTTATTTTTCGGCCTCGGCCGCGTAATTGTGGAGCAAGACTCCGGCGATGACGCCAGTGCTGCCGGCTCGGCTCCCGTCTCAGCGACCGCCGGAATGCATGCGGCGCCCCCAACGACGGGGTCCGCATCAAGTGAGCCGTTTTTCACCGTTCCAGTGTATCCCGGGTGACAGAGCCTGGCGGCCGTGGAATTGGGGAAGGGCACAATCGCATCATGCTACGGCACCCACTTGTGTGAAGTGCAGGGGAAGAAGCCGTGCGCGGTCCTCGTTCGAATTTGGTCAGAGTCTCTCAGCGACCTGAGCAACGCCACAACACTGAGCGCAATTACAGGACACACAGACGGGAAGGACGTTACAGCACGTTGCGCTGCAATTGTGCGTATCGCGCCGATCAACTCCTTGTGTGTTCAAGTCATCCTGAGACAGGTCAAGCCTAGTGGTCGCACACAGAGGTCTGCTGCACAGCACGGGAGCACAAGGTCAAGCTACGTTTCATGGCTCTTCGGGTCCATCAGGATCTAGTACCGTCCGAAACAAAACTCGAACAACCACAGCGGGCGTCGATACCCACAATGGCGAACGGAGGTGCTCTCTGTATCATGGATCTCCCATACCCGAGGATGAGTTGTCTGTGTGATCTGCTAGACGGCCGTTACACAAGAGACAGGTACAGGGGTGGGGATTCTTCGGTGGGCCTTCTAGAATATCTCCTTTTTGGAATTCCGGCAGCCACCTCCCTATTCCAGTGAGGGAAAACCGTCGGATGCAAAGGCCAAAGCACCCATCGTCCGAATCAGCCGATCCCATTCGGATGGAAAAATGATGATTCTCGACAGAGGAGCACCATTCAGGGGTTTCCTGAGGGAACGGCAGATGATCGTAAGTGCATCCTAACTCCATTCGTTCTAGGACGCCCTTGCAGAACAGCATCGCTCGCTTGTCCCTGCATGATATGCACGAGAGAACGCGCAGAATGCTCCATCTGCCAGGTTCCAAGCTGGACTCAACGAATGTCGCCTTTGCCATTCGTCCGCCCACGGGGCTGTACTGCTGTACTGGGTCGGCGGCAACACGATGAAGACAGTGAATGGGGACCGGGTTCGGAAACGAAAAGAGCCTCCACAATTCCGGGTCCTCTCAATTTAAAAAGAGCCCTCTCGTGATCCCGCGTGGAACGATTTTGCAACTCCACAGTTTTGCCTCTTCAGGCATACCATGACTATGAGCCCCCCGGCCTTTGCTGATGACCTGAGCGGGATCCTCGCGCTTCGTTGAAAAGGAGCTCGCATGCCATGTGGCCTCCCTGTATCCAACGGGAATAGTTGCTCTGGTCGTCTCCGAACAACCGCCTGCAAATATCTAGTGAACGCGTGAAATTACCTTATTTCGGATGTGAGGTACTAGTATGTCCGCCAGCTCGCCGGTTCTTCTGTTGGCTCTTCTTGATAGCACCATTGTGGGCGGCGTTCTTGCTACGTTCTTGGTCCAACGGCTGCTCCTTCGCTGGTTTATTGGAGTCGCAACAGTCGGTGGTCTTGCTCTCCGACTCCCACAAAGTCTTAGACGGCTTGTCCTAGCATCCTGCAGTCATTCGTACCCATGAGACATCGGACCGGGTGGGTTGCCAAAGCAAGGAGTCTGGATTGCGACAGGCAAAGCACAGGAGCAAGGAATATCCACCGCTCGAAATCCTAGAAACCCACTCCTGACCGCATTTTCCAGAGTGAGAGCAACAACGGTGCCGCGAGGTAGCGGTGCATCCTCGATGGCCCCATTGTAGCCCCCAGAATTTCGTCCGGAACTTGGTGGTGATCGTCGAGTCCGAACAGGTTTGAGAAGCGCGCGCACCTGCCGGCCAGCGGAATCGTACCTCAATATCACTGGCCGATCAAGGTAGTACTAGGCAGATTCCACCCTCGTCTTTGATCAAAAATCAACTGCAGGTGAAATTTGGGACGGCTGGACTGTGTCAATGCCTATGTGTGGTCGCAGACAGGGGGGAGTGATTTCGCCCTTGCATGGCCAGCTAATATAGTATGGCGTTTCGGAGCAGCTAGAAGTACGCTTGTGTCTTACCATCCCAAACTCCCGCCTTGGGCTTCTGTTTGACGGGCGGGCGGGTCAAAAGGCCGTTTCTCATTGTGTCAACGCGCCTACTGACTTTGACGTGACAGTCGTGCGTTGAGGTGGCAAACTGTGCGTTCTATCAAAGTGCACACAGAAACGAGAGATGCCAAGTGACTAGGTGTCTGTCGGTTCCGACTATACGTAGATGCCGCGATTTCAGCGAAGTGGATGCCGGTTTTGGTTGTTTGCTTTCTCGTTTCTTGAGTGGACGACGAAAGTCTCTTTCCGAACTTGCATTTTGATCACTGGGTTCCATGGGCAACGTCTAGGAGGTCGGAGCGCCCATCTGTTTGTCCTGACCTACGGCTGAGGCGGGGGCTAGCTCTCGACACTCGGACCAATAGTGTGATTATTGGATGCTATGATTGTTCAGCAGGAACTTAATTCCAAGATGCAAGCCACGGCGGCGTTTTGGTGGCCAATTAACGTAGCAAATTCAAGTCAGGATGAATAATGTCTCTCTTTGAGCATCAGCGCTTCGTCGGATGCCGAAGGCTTAGGCTGGTGGCTTTTGCAGTGCAGCAGCGTTTCTGTTTCTTTTATTCAAGCCATACAAGGCTGCTGCGCGGCCAAGCCCTTTGTACCATCATCGACAATTCCAATGGATGATGCAGAGTCGACTTTGATGCCGTAGCTGAGTGGTCGGCAGGTTATTGCTCAGACAAATAGAACAGTGTGCAGTGCGTGACCAACAACGGAAGTATAGCGTTCGAATGGGGACTATTGACTGCTCTTGCACTCGGTCGATGCTAGTTTCCAGCCCGGACTGTGGGATACACCCATCATCGAGTGGAACCATGCAGCTTGCGACCTGACGCGGGACGCAGAAGCATCAGTTCGGCGGCGGCTTGCAGCAGATAATAGCGGCTGACGACGGAAAGCAAACGGATAAGTAATACAGTGAAAAGCAAACATTTCGGTATGACTCGAATGCCAAAAAAACATCGCAAAGAACAGAAAGGGGTGCTTGACAGCTTCTCGACGGCTTCCTGTGGGAAAAAGCAACCAACAGGTCGCCAAATGGGTTGGTCCCCCGGATGGCCTTAGTCGGAGTGGAAGAGCCAGCATCTCAGATAGAGATCGGGTTAGAACCAGAGATGGGCTTTCATGGCGTCCTAACGCCACGTCTCCCGATTGAATTTGTTGGTGTGCTGGTGCAAGCCGCTCGTCTTTGTAGTCTGCATTTGCTTCTCGATTTGGCAGATCGTGCGCCACACGGCGCGTAGGTACTGGGTATCATGATATTGGAACCAGTTTCATATTAGTCCTAATCTTAGCCAGGCAAGTCTTCTGTGTTTTCTGATGCCTTCGTGGGGCCACGAGCAAGTCGGTTGACAATCGGATGCGAAATCTGCTGAGATGTGGGTTCCATCTTGGGGGTCTGTCTAGAAGCAATGTCGAGGCCGAGTCAATCGTGGTTTTGGAAGAGGATACGCGAGTGTTCCAACTCAACCCTCAGGACGAACATGATGAAGAAAAAACAAATCAGCTGCATCATGACATTTTGAGAAAGCCGGACAGCCAAGCATTGTAGGTGATGCAGGGAAGAGATGGGCGACCAAAGTTTGACCGGATGGGCCCACTGGCATTGGGCCACGGCCGGTGGGGTCCGATAGCCCGTTCCGTTAGGCGAGAGGAAACATGATGAGAAGAGCTTCGAGACGAAAAGCAGAGTCCAAAGGCGAGGGAGGGCTGCGTCAGTAACAGAGACAGCCAGGTGGGTGATGAATCAGGAATGGCGGTTATTGATGGAGTCGCCGTGGCCATGGGACTGTGCCTCGAACGCTGTCCCGTGCTTTCAGGTAGCGGGAGAGACTAGAACGATGTGCCGGTCCATTTTCGGTTCTCGAAGGTTATTGACAGCATCGGTCTCACTCCTAGGGAAGCAAGGAAGCAAAAGGTCGGGACACTAGCTGCAGATGGCAGACAGACGGCCCGTGTATATTGGGCCCCTGTTACGGCAATCCCGCCTCTGTTGAGGTGGCATTCCTTTGTTCATGTAAGAGTTTGTTTTGTGGCCTGCCTGGTAAGAAAAGAATGGGAAGGGGAAGGCCTTGCAGGCTCGGCGAGGCGTCTTTGGACGAATCAAGAGACGACCAGCCGGTGTTTGGGGAGGTTGGTAGTTGTTTGTTTGCAAGGCCAGGATGCAATGCGGTTTGCCCTGCGTTGGATAGGACGGCTCGGTGATGCATCCAACAAAGTGACCAAACCAAGATCCGTACAGGTCGTCGGTTAGAAAATATGGGAGGACTCGTCAGCAGACAAGTACCCAGCACTCGTCTGCAGGAACGCTGGAGAGGACGGCGCGTCGCGAGCAATGTTCGCTTCCTTGCTTGTAGCAAGCTCTCATAGGCGGCTCACAAGGGCGCTCGTGTTTCAAGAAGCGCAATGGAAGGTCTGATGGAAGGAGGAGTGCGAATTCCAATGTTCCTTCGCCCATCCATGTTGGCTTCGTCCTGTAGGGGGTGGATCTTTGTGCTTGGCCGCGTTGGCTGCAGGTGACGGTGCAGCTGCGGCACTGGCTGCAGATGGTTGCAAGATCAAAAGGAAGCCAGGCGCGGAGGGTTTCTTTTCGCCCGTGGCTGGGATCAAACCGGTCGCCTCCTTGTGAAAGCCGGCCGGCGGGACTTGGAAACGGCACCAGGTTATCCGGGAAAGCAGAAAGGTACGGGTGTGTACCTTTCCCTCTACCTGTTCGCTTCCGTACCTTTCTTCGCCTTCTCAACCTTGATTCATTCCAGACACACGGAACTGCCTGATGAAAGCAAAGCATCGGTAAGTCAGGCACGGTTAGAAGAGAGATGGGTTGTGCATCAAGCCTGGTTCGTATTGGCAAGTGGCCCATGCTTCGCACCTACACTGTATTCGTTTCTAGTGGCCGGGTTCAGTCCCGTACTGCGCTGTCGTCTACTCTGAATCCGTACCACGGCACCGAGTTGGGGACAAAGACACGACAGACATGGAATCCCATTGTAGTTAGCGGGGATTCGTACCAGGCCGATCAAAGCGCTCACACAGGGCCCAGCAGGCCAGGCCATCTCCGTGCCTTGTCTGTAGTCGAGCGTAGCGCGAGGAAATTTTACATTAGTCAGGGCGGCGAACATGGACCTTTCAGACCAGTCAGGCCAGGCAGGCCAGGCAAACCAGTGCGAGGCCCTTTTCCCAGGAAGGGAAAATACAACAACACAACCGGGACGCCAGGGGACTCCAGCGTCCAGGGGCCGAGGGAGAGGGGCCAAGGGGCCCTCCGGCTATGTTGCGGGCGGCTTTCGAATGAATGAGACCTCCGGGCCTCGCAACACGACTCCCCACTGGCTATCGGGCTGGCCAGCGGTGATTTCGACGTTGCAAAGGCCTGGGTGCGGATCCACGCGCGCTGGATGACATTCCTGGTTCTCGCCTCCGAGGCCGGGGTAGCACATGGAGTTTGCCCATCGTCTTGTTGCAGTAGCAAGGTTTCCATCGACCCGACTTGCGTGCTTTCGACGGGCTGGAGACGAGATCCTCGTCGTGTCTCGAATTCCATCTGGCTTCTCGAACAATGATGCTGCCCGCGCTCGGGTGCAAAAGTGGACGGCGCCGAGGACAGCATGCTGCAGTCGTTCAGCAAAGGATGAGACAGGCGACGGACGGACGACAAGACAAGGCATTGGCAGGGAAGGCCAGAACAGGAGCCGGGGCTAAGTGTATGTGTGGGTACCAGCCTCGCCTTATGTAAGGCATGGGAAAGCAGGTACCGGTGGATACGTACCGGGCCGCACCAGACGCAGCCTAGTGGCAGTATCGAAAGGCAGAACCCAGGTCCGTACGTACCTTTGCTTCTGGAATTCCCCCCTGCTGGCCCCTGCACCAGATGCGCGGCGCGCCATGGGAAAATGGGGATTCGCACATCCAGCCCATTGCCCGCACCGTGCACCACACGAACCCCCTTTCTTTCTGCCCATCTCGACCCTGAGCAGACGAGAGAAGTTTGGCACGAGGCGTGAGGCGAGGTGCTGTCGTGCCCCGAGGACGTGGTGGGCGAGGTGAGGGAGACACATCCATACTATGTGTGTAGGTAGAGACAGACGGAGCCGAGGGTATCATGAGAAGCGAGGCGTGTCCGCGCGCACTGTTCACCAGGAGCCTCCTGTGTCCCAGCGACAGTGGATGACACTGCCCCCACCAAACCGCTTCAGCGTCGAGGATGGCCGGCGATGGCCCCCAAAAGCCCCTAGCTTCACTCACTACCAGCTGCTCCAACTTGGCTGGGACAGCCAGTCAGGGGACTCGCTCTGCCCATGGCCCAGGACACACACGCACGCATACACGCACACGCACACAACTCATCGGCAGACACCGGTCTCTCACTCCATCCAGCGTGCTTGTCCCTTTTTTTTTTTTTGTCCTCTCCTGCCGTCGATACCATTTTGCTGCTCCTCGCCCCCTTCGTCTCCGTTCGCTTGCGCCCTCGCACGGTGTACACTGCCTTTGTACCTCGCCCCGAAGCGCATGGTCCGCCTCGGCCACCATTGTCGCCCACTCTTTTTCTCCCACTATTCTCTGTTCCTCGCAGCACCGTCGCTACCATCCTTGCTCATAACTCATCCACCCTTGCCCTTTCCCTTCTCCTCTCTCCACATTAGAGGCACCTCCCAACCCATTCCTCTCTTTTCTCTCTCTCCCTTCTGCTCCTGGTCTCCCAATCTTGTCGCGACCATCCCATCCTCTTACCGTCCGCCCAACGGCTCGTGTTTTTCTTTTCATGTTTGCTGCGTTTCCCGACCCCATCGCCAATCGATTGATTCCATCGTCAATCCAAAAGACCCAGAGGTGAGTCGGCCACCGCTTTTGTACTGCATCCAGGCGCCGAACGAGAGAGAATCGCACGCACGCACGCACAACCCGCACCAACCCCCCTGTGAACTGCAGTTGTTTGAGCCGGCGCCGAATCGAGCCATTGGGAACTGGGAAAGCGAGACGAACGAGACACGAAAGAGAGACAGTCCAGACAGGAGAAACACGCCCGCCTCCTCGACATCAGCTCCTCCCTCGACCTCTCGACTCTTCATTACTCCTATCCGCCTTCGCCTGGATCGTTTCGCATTCCAGCCCCGTCGCCCCCAAATAACTCGATCCGTCTCTCTCGTTCGCCCGCCGGCATCACGCCCACCCGCGGCATGGTTGGCTAACAAGCTCTGATTCCCTTCAGGTCCCGTCCGACGCAACCCCCGATCCCGTCCCTAATCCTCCAATCACTTTAATCACCATCAATACAATTCTACCTGCCGTCGGCCCGAACGACACCAAGCCGCCAACATGGGTTGTGGAATGAGCACGGAGGATAAGGAGGGCAAGGCCCGCAACGAGGAGATCGAGAACCAGCTGAAGAGGGACAAGATGATGCAGCGCAACGAGATCAAGATGCTTCTTCTGGGTAAGTCGAACCGTACCGGCGATTGATCGCCTATCGCGTCGCCGTCGACGATTGCTTCGCCGTCCGTTGTTCCCTTTGTTCTAACGCCTAGCTAGGTGCTGGTGAATCCGGAAAGTCGACGATCCTGAAGCAGATGAAACTGATCCACGAGGGCGGCTACTCGCGCGATGAACGGGAATCTTTCAAGGAGATCATCTTCAGCAACACGGTGCAATCGATGCGTGTCATCCTCGAGGCCATGGAGTCGCTCGAGCTGCCCCTCGAGGACCAGCGCATGGAGTACCACGTCCAGACCATTTTCATGCAACCCGCTCAGATTGAAGGAGACGTCTTGCCGCCCGAAGTTGGAAGCGCGATCGAGGCTCTGTGGAAGGACCGTGGCGTCCAAGAGTGCTTCAAGCGCTCTCGCGAATACCAGCTCAACGACTCCGCGAGATAGTAAGTGCCTAGCCCCCTACGCCGGGTAGGTCGTTTGCGCTAACAGCCCAGCTACTTCGACAACATTGCGCGTATCGCCGCTCCCGACTACATGCCCAACGACCAGGATGTCCTGCGATCGCGTGTCAAGACGACGGGTATCACGGAAACCACGTTCATCATCGGCGACCTGACCTACAGAATGTTCGACGTCGGTGGTCAACGATCTGAGCGAAAGAAGTGGATTCACTGCTTCGAGAACGTCACCACGATTCTCTTCCTCGTCGCCATCTCCGAGTACGACCAATTGCTGTTCGAGGATGAGACCGTCAACCGCATGCAAGAGGCCCTGACACTATTCGACTCTATCTGCAACTCGAGATGGTTCATAAAGACCTCAATCATTCTCTTCCTTAACAAGATCGACCGGTTCAAGGAGAAGCTCCCCGTCAGCCCCATGAAGAACTACTTCCCCGACTATGAGGGTGGCGATGACTACGCCGCGGCGTGCGACTACATTCTGAACCGATTCGTCAGCCTGAACCAGCATGAGACTAAGCAAATCTACACGCACTTCACCTGCGCGACAGACACAACTCAGATCCGTTTCGTCATGGCGGCAGTGAATGGTGAGTCTCAACCCCATCGGACCAGGACGAGACAAAGAAGACAAAGGATAGCGACTAACCGGGCAAACAGACATCATCATTCAAGAGAACCTGCGGTTGTGCGGCCTGATTTAAACCACCAAAATGTTTGCTTTTTCCAACAATACCCTTTACTTCTAATTGCATGACACAAGCCAGAAAGCGTCGTGGGAGGCTGGCTCATGAAATTACTTTCCTCCCGACGAAGAGACGGCGACCCGATGGTTTCCCAAGATTCCCTTGATTACGCGACTGTATTTTTCTTCCACTCTCGGCCTGTCCCCGGTATATTCCCTCCCAGGATTAGGCGGTTGCACTTTTTTTTTGGTTTCTGCTCTTGTTGGTCCGCGTTCCGCAATGAGAGGGAAAGGACGGGAGCCAGCTCTGTACCAAACATGACGTCGCGATAGCAGCCGGCGGGATCGCAGCGGGAGACGGAGCCCTACTGTAGGCAGGCAGCTGCAGTGGGATGGCGAGGCGAGGAAAACGAGAGGGGAGAGAGATGGAAGCGATGCCCGAACGGATGGATAGCAAGAGGAAAAGAAGCAATGAACTTGAATGCATTTGAGAGAGCCCGATGGATGGAAGGTGGTTAAATATTCTGTTTAATTACGAAAGTCTCCTTATTCCTCGAGTCGCTGTGATGTCGAGCATTCTGCACCCATGCCGGTTCTTCAACGGCTTGCAACGTATCTACCGTGTTTGACGGCGCTCGATACATGGCCGAGTACGATGGAGCCATCTGTAGGAGCGTTGAGATCTGGCGATGCTTGGCGTCCCAAAGCGACGGCTAATCCGATCGACATGTATCACCTTCACCATCATGCGAGCAGAAGTCATCTTGAAGATCTCTCCACACCACTGCGCACGGGGCCAGGTAGCTGAGATGGGCTGGCCGAGGCCCGAAGCCACATCGAGAACGGGGGCACTGGGCGCCAGGTTCCGTTCTCCGCTCTCGGCCGTTCACGGCTTCGAAAGACGTGACTGCACCGCTTCCGGCCCTTGGGCGACCATTTTCCCGCAAAGCACGTAAGGGGACGGAGAAGACAGCACCTGCTCTGGGCAGACGAGCAGGCTTCCGAGTCATCCGTCATCGGGCAACGCGCTGGACCACGCCCGTCAGGATTTAGAGTCCAAGGGTCCTGGTCCCCCGACCCTTTCCCCCTTCCCCTCCCCTCCGTCTCTTGTCGCGCGCCGCCACCGCCGCTGCCCGCCTGCATTTCTTGGCATGAAGTTATTTAAGCTCGGAGGGATGCTGGAGGGGCGAGAAACAATGGAGGGGCAGGTGCCCGAGGAGGGACCGAGCAGGCCGAGTGAGGGGGGGGGGAGCTTAGAATGGGGAAACGCACGTACTCGTAGGTAGTACACGGCCAAACCCGCCAAGGCTGCTTGACGGATACACATGAAGGTCGGCGAGGAGAGGACGTACCTTGGCGAGATGTGGTGGTTGTGAAGCAAGTACCGCAGTAGGGACGGTGCTGTGCGGTGTGCGGGCATCTTTGGGGCAAGGATACTGGTGGCGGGTTGGGGCTTTGCAGAGAGCCAGAGATACGGGACGGGGGTGGCGTATTCGTCAATATTCTAGACTCGAGATGGAATATCGCCAAGCAAATCAGAGCTTCAGCGAGAGGTTCGAGGGGAAGGGGCTCAGGGGAGGAGGAGGATGATGATGAAGATCAAGTCTGGAGCGATCGTCGACAAGGATGGCAGATCCTCGGGCAGAATAGATTGCATACTGTTTGAAGGGCGAGCACCGTCTTCGTACTGTAGCGGGTTCGATGGTGGTGGTGCGGTAATCCGTATTGTAGAAAGAGTGTTTACTGTTGGGCAGGGATCGTTTCGTCCCGTCTGGTGCCGTCCAACATGGGAACGCTGGTGCCCTTCCCTTCCCCTCCGTCCGTCCGCCCCTTGTCCTCAAACATGTCGCAGGATGACTGGAGTTCAGACCAATGGGGGAGGCGGTTTATGTTCACGTCGACGATGTTTTGATACTCTGCACCATGTTGTATATCAACGACTTTTTTGCGAACGTGACCCCGAGCCTTTTGGGTGCAGGCTGAGCCGTATGCTCGGTTGCGTGCCATCGCCCTTCCCCCTTTCATCTCGCCAGGCGGCGGAGCCCTGTCTGTCTGGGAACTGAGACCGTCCGGTGATGAGTCGGAGATTTCGGGATGATGCGATCTTGGTTCTTGGGTTTTGAAGTCGGCCTAAGAATCAGAAAGCAAAAAAAAAGAGATAGAGTTGGGATTGAGGGGTGGGCGTCGTGTCGTTTCATCCAGATTATCAACATCACTCTTTCACAGTTGACAATCTGTTGCCTTGGGTTGCCCGAATTCCATGGTCCCCCTCATCTCTCTTTCGCAATCGCCTTCGACCACCCAATTCGGGCTGCCGCTTTGAACTGCCTGTGTGCCCTCCGGGGAACAAGAGACGTTAAGGATGAAGGTTTCGGGCGACCGACCGACGACCGTTGAGGACGAGCAAAACGAGGGGCCCACGGGCGTGCGTGCGTCTGTGTGTAAAGTAGCTTTCATGACCCTCCCCTCCGTCGGGGAGCCTTTCGAGAGGGTGTAGGTTCAGGGGGGGTACCTCCTGGGGTTTCAAACCGGAGCTTGGAGAGCTCTCATACGCGGACTCTCGAGATCTTGGGTGTTGGTGGTTTCTTGGGATAGTGACTAGTAAGGCGAGCAGTATTTCCGGTCGCACACGCGCGTGCACATTTGCTATTGTCCAAGCCCAAGAACTCAATCTTGACAACTGGGCTAGCGCATGGACGTCTATCTGACTTGAGGGTACCGACTGTCCGAGCAAGGGGATAATAAACACAGCTTGCAACCTTTGGGGCTGCTGTGACACAAGAAGCGGGAGGGCACATACCATGCCACATCGTAGGGGACCCCTATACCTTATACCTCCAGGTTCGAGCAAGACGGGTGGCCTCTCTAAGAAGTCAGACGAGTTCACTGAGGCGGGTGGGGCGGGTAAGGTGACCGGAGACCGCGTAGGATTGTCAGCTCGGAAGATGGAGGATATATGACAAGACGGAATATAGATAGTAACCAGGGTTTTTTCACTGCCTCCCGCGACGGGGCTGCTCGGCCAAACGTAACTTGGAGCACTCCCGCCCGCACCACAGCCCCAGCTGAAGTCGATGATGTAGTACAATGATACCAACAACCCCCTCCTCCTGGGTCTTTGGACTCCGTGGTCACTCCGGTCCGGTACATGACGAATAGTCCCAGTCTGAGATACGGTAAGCCAAATGACTTTTCGGAGACGAAGCGAAAGGGGGCACGACGGCCAGCCGTTGTCCCCATATCTGAGATCAGCTGGTTCACGATAGATGGTTCAGTGTCGTACGAAGGAGACACGCATTGGTGTCATATTTGAAAGATTCCTGGTATCAATCTATATGTGTGTGTGCGTACGCACGCCCGTCAACCTCAAGGTAGCTACAGGGCACGTCTTCTTTCGAACACATGTTTGTGTCCCAGGTAAACCGGCCAACCGTTGCCCTCTGATGTCCGCTTGTCCTTTGGTGCTTGTGTTGTTGTGTGGCGTCCATCCTGTATTCTGGCCGTATGCCTGCTCTCCATCCCCTGCGCAGGGGAAATCCCGAGATCCTTTTGTGTTCTGTTTCATCATGTCGTTCTCGTGCTGTTCTCTCCGTGTGCTCGTATACATGGCTGCGCTCTACAACGCACGTGCCAAGGGAAGTGTATTGAGAGCGAGTAAGTCGCGCATCCAAGTTTTGTCTGCTCGAAATGCAAAGTGGTACGATGACGGTGAAGAAGCCTCACCGGCGCCCCGTGATGGTCGCGGCTCGACTGCCTGGGCACGACCATGACGATTCGGGCATCCTACATTTGACAGTGCCAGAAGAAAAGGCAGTTATCTCATGGCACCTCACCATCCGAAGAGTCGGGCCATCTCTGCATTTACACTTTGACTCCAGGATAACGAAGCGGAGGAAGAGTATGGCAAAGAGGATAACAGGACCATTTTCAAGCCCCGTTGTCCCCCTCCCCCATCGCCGCCTCCGGGACGGAGCTTTCTGGGTCGGGATGCTGACTCGGGTCATGACCTCCCTGTTGGGCGAGAAACTCGGCGTACTCGGCGCTAGCCAGGGCTAGCTGCCGCGCCGCCGTTTCGATCCGGAGCTGGAATCGCACGTGGGGGTTGTCGCTCCGAGCCTCCGCCATAGCCCTGTCCAACACATCCTTAACAAACTGAGCGACCGTCGGGTCGGCGCCAGGCTGCCCGAAGCTGGGGCCTGCGGGGGCCATGCCGGGAGCCATCGGCGCTGTGCCGGCAAAGCTTGTGTTCGCCGACACCTGGGGCACGGGCTGAAGCTGGATTGCTGGCATATGCTGAGGAAGGTTGTTTTCTGCGTCGAAAAGCTTGTCAGTTATCTAACCATTTCTCACGTGCTGACAGACTAAGTGCCCGGTTTCGCTTACCATGGAAAGAACATCGAGAGCCGCTCGCGTTGAACCAGCAGTTGGCGCAGCTGCCACACATCTGGCCGCTGACGACGACGCATCCGTTCCACGGACCGTACCCTTTGTGGCAGCTCTTGCAGGGGCTATGGGCTTCCTGCCCCGAGACATGAGCCAGTAACGCTTCGACGTTGCTTCTTCTCTTCAGATTGAGAGTCTGGTCCTGGCGGCGCTGGACCGCGAGCCGTTGCCCTTCGTTGTTGGCCAGCCGCTTGGCGAGTGCACTGTCGATAACCAGCTGCCCGTATCCGCTCTCGGAAGCGAGGTCCTCAGCCGTCCGAGACAGGCTCCCGGGGCCATGGGTACCCATCGGGGCTTCCATGGCGAACTGGGCCGGCAGGCTATGGAGGTCGGGGTGGATGTCGGGGTCAGCCCCAGGTACTGAGCCGGGAGGACCGTTGGCTAGAATGCCGGCAGCGGCGAGGTCGAAGGGGTTCGGGTGGTGATGCTGTTGATGATGATGCTGCTGATGATGATGATGATGGTGGGAGGAAGGGCCGGGAGGTGGAGGGGCGGTTATCTCGTCGTCATCTTCGTGTTCGGCCTCGGCCTCTGCATCGTGGGCGAGCTGCTCCAGCTGGTCGGCAGCGACGGAGGAGTGACGGCTCTGGCGGCCGTGGGCGTCGCGCTTGAGGCCTCCGGCGGCGGGCTTCGTCACCTTGTTTGGGCGGCCTCGAGGAGGTGGTCGGCTTCCGCCTCGGGCACTCATGGGGTAATCGAGCAGAGCGGTGCTCCTACTTTAACGATGTGGACTGCGAGGGAGCTCCAGCTAGTCGGCGATGATGAGTGGCGTTGAAAGCGGGCAGCTGGTGTCAGCTGGAGGGAGTGCGTGATGAGGAGTTTGGGGGTCGGGGAGGAGCTGGTGTGGTTGAGCGGGAAGAAGCTCTGGTTGTCGTCGGGGGTCCCACTCACAAATTGCTGCGGGTGCATATGAAAGGTAGGAGCTCGGGCCAGACGTTCTACTCCCAACACTTACCGAGTCTTATGTAAGCAAGCAAGGTGTTGTGGAAGGGGGATAGAGAAGTGAGAAAATGCAAAGGTCTCCAGCCACAATTTTTGGTATGTAAGGTGAGATTGTTCATATGAAAAACACCTCATGCCAAGAATTCTCGAAAAGACTCTCATGCAAACTATTAGAGCCTGGTTGAGGCCGCTCTCGTCGGGTTTTGTCGCTGGATTTCATCCTACTTGATCCATCTCCTTCTGCAATGCAAGGGAAGATCAACCGTGGCATGTGGACGGTGAGTGGGTTGCCATGGTATACACAACATGGTCAGATTCTGCGCTCTCTGCCTGCTGCACCAAGGCTATGTATCGGCGTGGCCAGCTTGTGAGAATTCTTGAAGCACTCATGGCGCTTGTTGATGGCATCATGGAGCTATTCAGGTCATCACAACAGCGCCATGTCTGTTTAGTTTGTTCAATGTTGCTATTTGGTAGCAGACGCAGTCGCGCCTCTAGTTTACGCCAGCCAGAAATTTCATCTACTGGAACAAAGCTTTTAGCCTCATGCCTCGGCTGTAGCAGGCTTCTCCCACACATCACCACCCCCCTCAGCCTCGGTCATTTCCTTCCACCGCTGAGCAAACTCCCTCAACCCCCCCTCACCCGACAAACTCGCGTCGACGACCTCCTTGGGCAGCTTGTGCGCAGAGTACTGCGGTGTGCTGAAGTTGAACGCAGCCGGGTTATCCTTCTCAACCAACCTCAGTTCAGGGACCAGCTCATCGGCGTCTTCATCATCTGTTGTCTCGTCCGCTCCACTGCCTTCAATCTGCTCTTCCTCGTTCACAACGGAACCTAGAATCGGCTTCGGGACTTTGAACTCGAGTAGCTCGACCCAGCTGAAGAGTAGGCTGTCCGTTCGCGGCGCCCATGGGTTGATGTCGATAAGGCGCACCTTGCCGAGCTCGTCATGTGAGTCGCTGTCACCAGGGACGTAGACGTCGAAGGCGAATGATCCATCCGGGAAGGTGAAGCGCAGACGATCCTCGAAGAAGTCGGTAATCTTGGACACCAGCGCGGGCCGCAGACCGTCGAGGAAGGGGTAGTAGTTCCAATCCCTCTGGCAGGCACCGATGAGGGTGCGGTGCTTAACAAAACAACGGAATTCAAGCGCCGGGTTGGGTGCGAAGAATGGTCTCAGGACAAGGACGGGCTGGAAAGGTCGGTTGGCGGACGAGGAAACGGTATCTTCAAAGGCGTGCTCTAGGTCATGACTGACGAAGCTGGAGCTCTTGAGGAGGAGGTAGATGTCATTAGGCGATGTACACTTGAGTGTGTTCTGGTGCGGTGAAATCCAAGCTGCATCTTTCGGGGCGGACCAGTTTAGCTTGGGCGCCACAGCGCCTCCCAGCTCCTTGATAATGTCCTTGATCTCCTGGTGGATCTCAGGGAAGCGCTCATTCGGCGGCCGAGAGTCGGCTTCGGGCTCGTCGTCAGAGCTATCTTCCTCGAGATGCTGATTCCGTCTCGGCGCATCGGCAGTGTTTGAAGAGGCGGACCACTCCTCTTTATCTTCCTCAGCGAGAACATCGTCTTCGTCGGCGAGGATGATGCCGTCGTCGCGGACGTACTGCACAAAGTCGGATGATAGCTTGATAATTCTCGACCTGATTGACACTGTCCGGTACTTAGGGAACCAGTTGTCATACGAGCAGTTCAGAATGTGCTCCTTTGTCACTGGCGGAAAGGTAAGTTCTTCGGTGTCTTGGGCCGTAGCATTGTTGATGGCGTCCAAGGTCGGCTGCCCCTCAGTGAGGCCTTCGAGGGATGGCATTGTCGAAACTTGTTTCCTGAGTGGAGGATGGAGTATGATTGAGTAGAGTTCGAATTGAACTAGTTGGTGAAAGTCGAGGAACTGGTATCTCCGTCAGAGATCTGGTGTGGTTATAAATTTCTTTCAACTCTCACTTACATCGATGAGTCTTCTCTTGATTAGTGAGTCTTCCAATCGCCCAAAGGAGAAAGTACCCCACCACCCACCCGTCACAACTTTTCTGCCGCCCCTCGTCTCTGCACTTGGCCTCACCGCCTTAGCTGGCCTAACCGAACGTCGTCCGTACCTCTCTGCTAAGGGTCCTGTGCCAGTGACGTCTTATGCAGATCCAAGGTACCGAGATACATCTTGATTTTCCCACCGACACCGAGTCGACTCAAGATCAACAGGCACAGCGTCGTGACCGTTTCTTCAATCCTACAAAAAGCACACCAAAATATTTCACAAAGCCATGTCTGACAACGTCGGTCTCTCAACGCCTCGCGGTAGTGGCACCTCTGGCTATGTCCAACGCAACCTCGCGCACATGCGTCCGCGCGACTACGGCGCGCCCTATCCTCCCAAGGACGCCGATTCGCTCCGACACAAGCAGCGACAGCCCGATAAGGAGATATTGGAGCACGACCGCAAGCGCGAGGTAGAGGTCAAGGTGCTCGACCTGCGTGACACCCTCGAAGACGAAGGGTAAGCTTACCCAGCCTCTTTCAGCCATCCATTGGTATGACGCTGACCAACTGTTCAGTCTCGACGAAGAAGAAGTAGAGAAGCGATGCGATGAGTTGCGAACGAAGCTACTGGCCGAGTTAGAGAAACAGAAAAACAGCCGCGGCGGCGGTGCCGGGCCCGTACGCAAGCACTTCAAGAGTCATCAAGTGCACGAGATGGCCGATGCCAAGATCAAGGAGAGCGAGAGGCTACGGAGCGCTCTGAGAATAAGTCAGGATTATGAAGAGGGGAGCCATTGGAAGAGACAAGAGGAGAGACTCCGGGGCTCGCTGGAAAAGGAGACCAAAAGGGAAGACGTCGACTAGAGCACGCGATTCTGTCAAAGATCTTCTTTTACGATGCACGGCGCATGGATTTTGGGTACGGATTAGTATGGGATGGGCGTTCCGGCGTTTAGGACATCACAGGGAGGCAAACATGGCGACGCTGCTGAGGCTAGTTCATACAGATACTGAGTTGCTGAAAGACGACTCGACACATCAAACTCGGCAGCAAAGCGTCCCATGTTGGATTGATGGTACATGTGCGGAGATATATTCCGTCTTCTAGTAATACACAGACGCGATGCCGTCATATATGTCGATTATTTATTTCGTGCAGGTGGCACCCATGCCTCTGGCTGCCAGCCTTCACTTGGCCCTTGGGCTCTCGCCCAAGGGTCCTTTCCGTCTTTCTTTTTTGTCTCGTTTGCAGGCTGAGCCGGCTCGGCTGGTTTTTTGGGCTGCGCTGGTGTTGTTTCAGCCGCCTTCGCGTTCGCATTCGTCGTCTCCAGTTCTGGTGCAATGGGTTGGGTCTGCGCCGTGTTCAATGATGGCAAAGTTTGACCAGTTTGCTGGCCCGGAGCATCTGTTAATCTAGGCTTTGCTTCCCATCTTGCATCCGCCTGCGCCGCCAGTACTTTCATGCGCTCTTGTCTGAAGGCCTCTCGTGATTGCTCTTCCAGCGTCGGGGGTTGTTCTCGGGTGTACCGTAACCACTGGTGCCACAATGGTGATACCTTCACGTCGGAGAGGTAGACCGATCGCGGATACTTAACGATACGGCGGAAGCGGCCAGGTCCATTGCCGTGGGTCTCTCGAAACTCCCAGAATGTATAGCCCTGCAGGTCACGGCCTGGAACCGAGCGTATTAGTCTCCAATCGATTCCAGAGGGGAGAGGCAGGATTTGGAGCCGTACCGACGAGGAAGCGCTTGCGCCATGGTAGTCTGAGCGACTTCCATTTGTACCAAGCCTCCAGAATGGGTGAGATCCGTGTCGCGTGCATCTGCGCCGTTGTGTATGGGGGTTGGGGAAGAAATATGGTCGTTCAGGAACCCATGGCTTCAAAGGCGCGGAGGTCACTAGATGCTAGAAAAGTAATGAGGTCAACCTTGGATAATTTGCACAGCCACGGGAAATTTGGCCGAAGAATGGATGTCTTATCCTCAGCCACATATTTGTTCTGCAGGCGCAACCCGAGCCTTGAAAGAACCAGAGTTACATTGACCCCACCAGCCACCACCGCACACGTCACTCCGCAAGGCCGCGGCGGGCCAGCCGGACCCCGGGCGCTGTCACCTTATTCCAGGTTCCCGCCAGCGCCTGGCTGAAGAGATGCATAAACAATTAAATCTTCCCCACCACGACCTCTCTTCGCCGGGCTTTCCAATCACTGCGACCTGCCACTCGATTGCCCTGCTTCTCCCCGCAAAACCATTGTGTTTCCCTCCTGCCTTTCCTCTTGAGCAACGACGGAACGACCGTCAAGAGGAATCATCTACAACATCTGAGACACGTCTCGCGCACGCGCGCACATCGGCCGAATTTCCAGCGTTCGTTCCCTCAACTCCAACTCCGTCATCGCCGGACCCCGCCGACGTCAGCGCCTAACCGCCGCGTCACTGAAACGCATCCCACGAACCCAACTGCAAAGCGCCTTGACCATAAACACCGATTCGCCTCAGTCTGCGATTGATTCTCCCATTGACAACACACACCAAGACTTCAAGATGGCATCAGTAACGTCCTTAGACAAGGATCTGCGCAAATTGCGCCTCGACAAGTACACACCTGCTGCAGCAAAAGAAGTCAGCAGCTGGATCGAGGGGGTCTTGGGAGAGAGACTCCCTGCCGGCGATCTCCTTGAGGGACTGAAAGATGGCGTCGCGCTGTGCAAGTAGGTCGACTACCGCCTTATAACAGTCACCGTTACTAACAGATGATACTTAAGATTGATTAATCTCGCGACACCACCGCCCGGCGTCAAGTTCAAGAAGTCAGCCATGCCCTTCGTCCAAATGGAGAACATTTCACATTTCTTGCGCGCCTGCAAACAGCCCCCTCTCAACCTTCAAGACCACGATGTCTTCCTTACCGTCGACCTGTTCGAGCAAAAAGACCCTGCCCAAGTTCTGCAGTGCCTCGGCGCCTTTAGCCGCGCTGCACACGCGGCAAACCCGTCCAACTTCCCGTCGCCGATAGGCTCCAAAAGCCGCGGAGTGATGAGCCCTCAAGGTACTGGCCGCGGAACCCCTTCGCCTACGCGATCGCGCGGATTCTCCAATGCGTCTGGATTCGGTTCCCCTCGGCCTAACCTGTCAAATGCCAAGACTGGGGATTCGGGCTCGGGAAGATGGAGCCCGACCAAACCTACGTCTCCCGTTAGTAGCTGGAGTAGAAAAGAACACGAAGGTGCTACCTCCCCGGCATGGAACATCGCTCAGTATGGCTACATGGGCGGTGCCAGCCAAGGAAACCTAGGCATTTCGTTCGGGAGCCGGAGACAGATTACTAGTGCTGGCCCTTCTGTCCCCAGCTTGGCCGAGAAAGAAAAACGGCGTATAGAGAAAGAGCTCGAGGAGGAACGTCAACGGCAACAGATGGAGGAGCATAGGCGTCAAAAGGAGGAAGAGCTCGAACGCGGAGCGCGCCTGCGGGAAGAGCAAGAGATCCAGCGTCTCGTGGAAGAGAAGCAACGGCAGGCTGATCAGGAAAGACGTCAATGGGAAGAGGAAGAGCGCATGTGGAAGCTCACAGAAGAGAAGCGCCGTAAGGAGGAAGCGGAGGCTGAAGCCCGCTTAATCGAGGAACGGAGCCGCGCCAGAAGCAAGAGTGATGCCCGCTTACGGGGACAATTTCTCAGCCAATACCAGTCGGAGCAAGCCATCAAGCCCCAGAAGACCGGGGCCGATCGGATTGCTGAGCTGGAGAAGGAGCTCGAAGAAGCCCGAGAACGCGAGAGGCGATATGAGCTTGAGCGCCAGGGGCGGACGGGCAGGACACTGGCCGTTACAAATGATCCCAAGGCTCGGCTAAGGTCTAGGAGCCGACCGTCCGACGGAACACCTAGCCGCCAAGACTCCTGGTCCAGAAACGAGCGGGAGGTGCTCCAGACTGCATGGTCTCAGCACCAAGACGCGCAAGATGATGAGCCCCCTGCGCCGCCTCCGAGATCCCCGAGGCCCCTACCCGATCCGATGGCAGTCGCTCAACCGCCTCAAAAGGTTGTGGCTCACACAACGGGCGGTCGACCTCTTCCAGACCCTGCCGCTTACAAGGCGGCGACACAGCCCCCACCCAGCCGGACCGATCGGTTCCTTGCTAACAACGCCGCACCGGCCCCACCCGCCGCTAAACAGACTTACTCTCACGAGTTGAGCGCTACTGCGGAGCAAGATGCTGAGAATCGCCGACGCGCCCAAAGCCAGAACAAGACCAAGGCAGGCGGCTGGGCGTCCAAATCGTTGCTCGAGCGCGAAATGGAGATGGAGCGTGAACGTCAGCGTGAATGGGAAGAGGCCCAGAAGGAGACGGCCAAGGCTGTCCCTACTGGGAACGGTGTCGATGGCATTGGCGGTGGCATCGGAGGCCGTTGGGACGTCAGCCAGTGGGCCGGATACACTGGCGGCGATAATCAGAACAAGGGCGCTCAGGGAATCGGGGCAGGTCGTAGACAAATCGTTGGACCAAGGCCGCTGCCCAATGTCCCGCGATAAGTCACATACAGCATTGGTGGAAGGCTGTTTTATTTCGGCACATGGCGCAACGGGAGGCTCAGACCCAGCTTGTTTGCCTGGCTATACCATAGATGACAAAGCACATCAAGCGAAGTAGATATCACTTAATGAATGGAAATTGTACTAAAGCAAGGTACAGGCTGTGTCCTGCCTTTCATTCCGGTGGGGTCCTACCCATCCTGCCATGTGGCTGGCTTTTATTATTCAGCCGTAAGTTTCGTCAATGAAGGCCTCTTTCTCTACTCTAGGGTTGACAATGTACGCTTTCAGCCTTCAACAAAAACACTCCACGGTCTTCAAGACACATCTATACTTCCTGAGTAACACTATATGAGCTTGCAGGTGCACCCAGAGTAAATCCGCATTTCCTATTCGCTCACTCAGGATCATCCAAGTGAAATTTTGCACTGGCCTTCCGTACTTCCTCGTAGTACTATCTATAAATTCAACCTGGAAACTAACGTTACGCCTCCCACAAAGAGGATACTTGGCTACAGATAGATAAGGCTAGAGACAACTTCCGCCTCCCGACGGAAGACCTTACTCTTGTCAGCACCCAAACTAACATACAACCCCAGATGAGAAGAGCCTGTATTCCTGGAGTTGTCTAGTATCACAAGTACTAAGACTATGAGGCCTTTGATAATTCCTGATATATAGTTACAGTCTTAGTCATTACAAGTAAGAAGTTATAGAGAGCGTGGGCGGTGATGGTTTCTGGGGGAAAGCCTGGCTGTGTGGTGATACCGTTAGGTTGCCCCCCTGTTTTCCTCTGGTGTTTGACCATTGAGAGAGACTAGATAGAACATGTAGAAGACTAGAGCCGGTGAGGGTTTGGCGATGGATGGGAATTAGTACAAGAGCGGTTCCCAGCGCTGGTGGATTGGACGAAGAGTCTCGAATCGGGCCTTTGGGGCCTTTATTACCAGAAGGAGCCATCACGAATGGCTCGTGCTGCATACCAAAGCGGAGCAGAACGAGTCTATCAGTATTATATCTGCGAAGCATATTCCGTGAAGCATTGATTAATCTGAGTATGTACCCTGCAGCTGCAAAAACCTCGAGCCTGACTTCACCATTGCCCAATGGCTTGTCGTATTCAGGAGTCTATCGAAGACCTCGGCGTATGCTCATATGTACGATCGTCCGCCCCAGTCTACCATTCCAAGTTTGGCCAAGCTCCTGGTATTTTGATCAAACGCTTCTCTCTCTTGAGGTAGCCAGATTTGTACAGTTTGCGCGTTTGTCTTCTTTCAAATCTGCTCTGCATGAGTTCCCTGGCGTAAAAACATGCCCTCTCGATGTTCGATTGTTCCTTTACTGACAGAGAGAATCCCCGTAGCAATTTCGAGTCAAAATCCTGGACAAAAGAATGAATAAATGGCCAATCCATCTCTATCTGCGGATCCAGGTCGTTATTTTTCGTCGTGATGTGCTGTTGATGATCATCGCTTGCCAGTTTTAACACGAATTGATGCCGTGGGAATGCCATAACTGGGTAAAGAGAACCAAAGTTTCTGAACTCGTGTCTTACATCGTAGGCTTTGCTGAGTGGGTCGACAAATCGACGCCAGAAGGGGACTTCGAAACCTTCGATATTTTTCATACTCAACGACTGTGTCCATCCCACTGGACTTGAATCCCATCTCTCCTGACAGAAGGCAGCTTCATGACATAAATATCCATTTATGTCGATTGGGGTGACTTGAAGTATCCTCAACCAGCGTGACAAAGCCACCTCGGTTTCTCGATGGCATCTGTAGGCTCTGAGAATCCAGAAAAGTGCAGTGTAATCGCCCCTCCTCTTCGCCTCAGAAATATCAGAACTAGAGTTGATAAGCCTATGAACGTCAACACCCTCGCTGATCAAACCAATAAAGAACTTAGTCCAGACTTCCTTCAACGGGTCATCTTGAAACGAAAAGGGATTGCGTGGATCATGGGATGCAAAGAGACATATAGCAGCGTCCCAAGCGGCGTTGACCAAATCTTGTTTCTCCGTTAGGTCCAAATTCAGTTCATTGCATCGATGGTACAATGCGACTAGAGACTCAATGTCTTCCAACCGAAAGGCTAACAGTCGAAACCTCAAGGCCCGGGATATCTGGGTTAGCTGGACTATATCATCAATCTCGAAGACACGGCGACGAATCTCGGTAGGCTGCGGATTAATCCAACTGTAACCAAGCCAATTGTCAGGGCGGCATATGCTGAAAACCTTGTTAACCTAAGTCAAACCAGGATCGACTGGACCTACTGCTCGTCTAAGCACAGCTCAATGTTCTGCTGGGCCAGGAAACGGCAAATGGCAGGCTGCCGACACCAAGCTGCCAGCTGCATTAAACAAAGTCAGCCAACATCCGGTACCAGTGACATGATGGATTATCCAGTCATGGTCGGCTTTACCTCGAATAAAGTCTTGTCCCCGAATAGTGAACCTAATGTAAACTTTTTGGCAGAAATCATACGTTGCAAGGCTTGCAAATTGCCGCCACACATGGCTTTTTGGATATCTTGGACAAGTTCCGAGTCTGTGTTCTTCGAGATGATGTGGCGGATGTTCATGGCATATACCACTGGGCTCGCCATGCTGAGATGCCAGTGAAATTCGACTCTGTAGGAAATGCCGCTAAGGCCGAAGTTGTAAGTTTTGAACTCCTTGACGGTCTCCATCTCGTTGTTGTTCAGCCACCGAGATTTTTTGAGGATTCTGACACTTTGTGATTGGCCACGGAAGCCGAATGCGTTCAAGACTCTTTGATTGCTTGTGATGACTTTTTCTGTTACGCTTGGTCCACCAGACGCATTGGCGTAAGACCCAGAGCAAGTTAAAGATGCCTGGCCTTCTATTGAAGATGTAGCTTGTGAATGTGGCTGGTGAACTACCAACTGTTGGACAACGCTGCATTGAGAGCTAACTATATGGTCAGCAAGGGCTTTGGAACAAACCACTCTCAGAGACACACAAGATTTCGGCCATCATCATATGTTGTAAATGGTTCAGGTCTTCGTCCAGACACTTGCTCAGGCGTGTTATGTCGTCCTTCTTTTCCAAGAAAGCCATCCCTGCGGCGTTCAATATCCTCTTTTTTGCTGCCTTCTTTTCAAGCTTGGCGATGATGTCGTTCAGCTCTGCAAGCGTCGACTGGACGCTTCGCAGCACACAAACACCCCAGGTTTCGATGAGACCGGAGCATTGTCGTGTCGAAGGTTCTCCCTCGAGGCTCCTTTTGATAGCGCCGCATATAGCCTCTACCCGTTCGACTTTCAGCGCTAGACGGTTGATTTCCGTTGAGGCAGAACGATAATTACCGATCGCCCGCTTCACCTTTACGGCAGAGTCGATGAGCTGCAATGAAAGCCCGATTACCCCGATTGCTGCCTCCATTGCCAGTAGCCAGAAGCCCCGAGGTACGAGTCCAAATATTGAGGATTACAACTGACAAAGAGTGGATGATGTAGATGGAAACTCACCTGCCTGGAGAAGGAAATAGAGGAGGGAATATTGAGAGCCTGATGCTGATGCTGAGAAAGGCTGTGCAGATATACCCCTCCGAGCTTGCATCAGGCGGCTAGTTCATAGCCCAATGAGATCTACCGGTAGATGGCTTCGCCACAGCCACGCTTACTCGATAACTGATCAAGGCTTTTTGATTTAATTCGACCACGCAACTGATGAGGAAGACCGAATGGGTAATTTGCCCTGGTCTCCCTTGTCCCCCATGCCCTTTTTGCCTCTAGTTGACTCTCGCGTTCCCTCTGTCATTCACAAAATATTATAGTATACAGAGAGAGCAAGAGAGACAGTAAGTCAGCTAGGGATACTACCTACAGATAAAAAAAACAAGAGGAAAAGTTACAATGGAGAGAGAAACGAAGGATTGCTATCCCGAGATGCCCCAAGAAATGCTTGACTGAAGCGGACAAATCCTGAGCCGTCATGTGTTGCCGGCTTTGACTATGACAAAAAGGGAGGGTCGAGGCCGAGTTGCCTTTTCTCGGTAATAGACCAATGTGATTAAATAGACTTTAACATAACCCATTTAACCATTATTAACTTGTTCTTTAAGATAGACGTCTAATTATGTAGGTCTAGAATGCGTGTATGTGCATATCTCCTTTCCAACCTCCCAATTATTTACTCAAATGTAATAATCAAGCGGCAACTTCAGCCACTTGCACTGCTCAATATCCTTGAAATCCCTCATCATATCGCGCTCCACAGGCCAGTCGATCTTCCTCATCTTCATCTGGCCCCTGACGGACGGCTCCCACGGCCCCGACTTCTCCTGCGCCCTCAGGGTGCTCTCGAACCCCCTCGCTTTGAGGAATTCCTTCCCCGGGTTCGGATTATACGTCCTCGCAAACGACGTGAAAGTATCAACGAGATACTGCTCCCAGGGCAAGTCGTATTCGTCGCGCAGCGGGTTTCCTTGACGCACGATGTTGCCAAACAGCGGCAGCAGCTCGCCCGAGTGGCATCGCAGGTTGTCGATGGGCGATTCAGGGTCACCCGCGGGGTGGGCCTTCGACTTGGGTGCCTCACAGATGTCGAGCCTCGGCCACTCTGGCGTTTGGTACGTCCGCTCAAACTCGTAGTAGTACACCTTGGACCCCAACACGCCGCTGTCCAAGCCGGCGAATACGGTCGCCTGGTCGACGCAACGGAACATGGCGTCGGTTGCCAGCTGAGCGCCCACGCCAAACGCCGCTCGAGTCGTGTTCTTCGTTTCTATCGGAGCAAAAAGGCGTGGCGGAGGCGCGGGAAGACCTTGCGATGTAAGCCACTGCGTGTCGTTGATGACAGTCCCGTTGCGCGGGAAGATCAAGAACGGCAAGCCGTCCTCGGACATGATGCCCGTCAGCACATGGACGTTTAACGGAGCCCCCTTCAACTGCAACTCGTCTGTCGTCAGATAGACACCATCGTTCACAAGATATCGCGCTCCGGGCCCGAGACTCCCGACAGGCACTTTACGAAGACATTCGACTTGCGATGTTGCGTTGGTGCAGTTCGTGGTGCCGAGTATAGCGTCCCCTACGAGTTCCAGTTGGTCCTCAATCGAGAAGTACTTCGAGTATGACGCTCCGTATGATATCCCCCCCAGATTACTCATAGGGATGGCTGCCGCAAACTTCCCCGAAGCTTTTGGCGATGCCATCATGGCTCGGACAGATGCGGCACCGGCGGACTGGCCAAAGATGGTGATCTTGTTGGGGTCGCCGCCGAAATCTCGAATGTGTTCTCGGACCCAGTCCAACGCCAGGATCTGGTCCGCAAGACCGAAGTTGCCGTTCGTCTCCCCGTCGTCCAAGGCCAAGTACCCCAGAGTTCCGAGGCGGTAGTTGATGGTGACAACAACGACGTCTCCGCGAGAAGCCAGATTCCCCCCGTCGAACAAAGGGTCACTACCGAAGCCGCCCGTGAGGGCTCCGCCATGGATCCAGAACATGACGGGCCGAAGCCCATCATCGATGCGCCTGTTCCGCGGGAGATGTGGTGTATAAACGTTCAAATAGTGACAGTCTTCGCTACCGAAGCCTTGATAGCAAGGAGAGCCGAACTCCAGCGCCGTGGCGTTACCGCCGGAGCCTCGATACATCCTGGGATACGCGAAGCGCTCCGTTTTCGTTGCGAATCGCATGCCCTGGAACCGGAAACTGTTCCTGTCCCGAAAGCCGAGAACGTCTTCTCTGTTGGAGTGGACGACCACCTGCCACCTTTCGGTACTGTCCTGGCTTACGCCATTGGAGAACGGCGCCGTGTGCATACACAAGACGGGATTGGTAGCGGAGGCATCGGCGGAGGCAACCTCGCTTCTCAAGTTCATCGTCACCGGACTGTCACCATCTTTCGGCGCAACCCATATTGCGGACAAGTCGATATCCGGCTCTTGATAGTCGAGGATGGACAGGACTCTTTGGGTGCTGTTCGACTCCGGAGCCCACAACTCCTCGCCCAGCTTATGGCACGCAGCTTTCGCCTCGCTGAACGGTACTCTGCTGCGAAGAAACAGAGCGCTGGTGTTCGCCGCAGGGCTTTTCGAGTCTGACAACCACCATTGTCAGCAACAAAGGACTTTTTCCCGTATAGTATAGCCTTGTGCGACTTACCCAGCAGATCGTTGTCTCGAATAATGGTTATGTCGGTTCTCAGGTCCTGGGTTGACGGTGCGCACGAAACAGCTGCAGCTAGTAAGGCGACCAGAGCGAGCGCTCTCGCGGGCATGACGTCTTGCACCGAGACCGAGATGACAGGTCGCCGAAAGAAACAGCCGAACCCATATACACAGGCATGAAGAAACCAATAGCTGAGAATAGCAACCTCGAAACAGAACCAAATGAGGGGACGTTGTAGACGCTTGAATTTTCTGAAGAATTAAGCGGCGAGAGTAACAGGACGAGTTGTGGCCCCAAATCCTCCCATGAAAACGAACAAGGACATCCGCTCAACTTAAACCTCAACTCAACCCAACCGGACTGTCAATTGCGCCGAGCGTGAACGGTGCAGGGGCAGACCAAGGATTTCCAAGCATCGCAGGCAAACAAGAGAAGGAAACGCAGGCACGGTCCGACTAGACGATCAAACCGTTCGACTTTGGCCAGCCCCAAAACGACTCTTCAAAACACCAAGAAGACTCGGGGTTCGATATCATCCATGTCGGGGTAGTGGGTTGCTCCCTCGACGTGCCGGGAACACCGCAGGACTAACAGGAAGCAAGAAGGGACCTCGTTTGTCCCGAGCAGGGAAGCATGATGGACGCGGGCACTCTGCGGTTTTAGGGTTGACGGATGAGATCGCCTGTAGGCCGATGCGTTGGTCCGAGCTAGGAGGAAGCTAGCGGAAAAGTTGCTGAGGTTTCAAAACTTTGACCACCGCGCGCTCGTATGCTCGTTCGCCCGCCCGCCTGCTGCTCCACGACAATCATACGCACTTTGTTGCTTACTGGGACGCACCTGTGTTTCTGACAGATATGGGTTGCCCCGACCTTACTTTCCCAATGGTCTGGTAGATTTCGGCTGGCTCTGCAAACTAATGTGCTGACATTGCACACTCTCGCTCGATGGGGCGGTGTTGCAGCGACGACAAGCTTCAAGCAGCACGCGATCAACGAGCTTCCGTTACACACATAGTAAATCTTTCAAACGTAGTACCCGGGGCCGCCGCTGCACTTTGTTTGTATCAACCGCTCACTCGAGTCGGTGCGGGGTGGGTAGTGGACAGGCCTCACAGCGTCCAAGAGCCTCGGCATGTAGCTGGTCAAGGTGAGAATGAGCTTGGTGAGATGAACGACATCGGAATCGACGTGCCACGGGGCAATCCGAAATCGATGGTTTTCATGCATCACCGGTTGATCATTCCATATTATTCTGGTTTTGCGGCTGCGGCACGCTGCAATGAGCACCATGCTCTGTTCGCAGTCTGATGCTCGCTCACTGTGCGCTCCCGCCAAGCCGTCTTTGTGGAAAAACTCTATACCCTGAAGAGGAACTTGCCTCGATGGGTTCCTGGAAGGACGAGAAGATTGGGTAAATCCTGGCTCTGACTCACAAGGGTTGTGTGCGAGGACGAAGCTCGGCCTGAAAGCCCGTCCGTCGAACCTCCACACCTTCCAACATTTTATGACAAGACAAACAAGTTGTGTGTCGGATGAACCACGATGTAAAATTCTCAACATATGCAACCGTGTGCCGATGACTGTAACTGCGAAGGGGGCCTTCCCTCCTTCACTTCACGGATGGCAACGGACTTGAACCAAAGCTGAAACCAAGTTTCTCAAGTAGTTCTTGCGATGTCACTCCAACCTTCCAGACGTTGACCATAAGCCTCCCAGCTGCTCCGGACGGTCACATATTGACAGCATATTTGCCCATTCAGGCCTTATCCATGCTTCTGCCGGGAGCCTCGTCACCCCTGCAACAGTCGAAGCTGCCCTTGCCGACGACCCAGAATACAATGTCGAAGGCATCGCACTGGATCACACCTCTGACCTCCATTCCACCGCTCTTGTCGCATTGAGGGATGCTTTGCATGAGTAGGCCGACAATGTCGAGGTTGCCGAGGGAGGACTCCTTGTCCTTGATCGGGCTGATGTCACCTCCGGTGGCAGGATGACCGACAGCAAAGACGCAGCTGCCACTGACCATGAGCTCGAGCCAACGTCTTCCGGCAAGATCACGGTCCGAGATGACCCATCTGCCGTGAGTCTTGCTCCAGAAACGGAGGAGCCCCTCACAATCCTCTGTCTTGGCCATCTGATCGCGGTTGTAGCAGACGGAGGATTGATTATGGCAGACCTTCTCACCCTTGTCGGAACGCTCGAATGATATACGCTTGGAGAGGGGTGAGTTGCCGTCGCGCTTGGTGGTGGTGCGCTTGCCCTTGTTCTTGTCGACGTTGATCTGGGTGCGCTTGACCTCAATGCCGGCGGAGATGGTGCCATCAGTGCTGCCAGAATCGAGCTTGCCGGCCTTGGGATTGATGAAAATAGCCTTGCACTTGCCGTTGTCGAGCTTGACCTCGTAGCAGATGGCCTTGTCAAATGGGGGCTCGGTGAAGGCACAGATGGAGCCGCAGGCAGGGTCGCGAATGACTCCATTGCCCTGGGGGGCAGGGCCGGGGTTAGCGGTGACGGTAAGCACCATCACGGCGGCGGCAAGGATACGGGCCATGACAGCCATCTTGGAGGTTGGCGGTGCGTGGTAGAATGTGGAGGGACGTATCTTTCTTCGTCAGATGCGATAATATCCCAGGTTGTTTTCGTAGCGAAGACAAACTAGAGGTGAAAAAGAAAAGACGCAGTGAGGCTTCAGGTGGGAGCTCTTTTATCGATGGGAGTGTGGTGAAGTTGCTTTGTATGAGCCTGAGCGAGTGAGAAGGAAGGAGCCAAAACTAGGAGGATAGAAACGAAATAGGATGCTAGAACGGCAGGAACGTTACCTTGAGGTAGACATAAAGAACAAAAAAAAGAGCAAAAGCAAGCGAGGTTGAGCCAAGGATGAGGATAGCACAAGGAAATTACGTCACAAGGAGGCACAATGACAGGAAGGAGAGGCTGAGAGTAGACGTACTGGCGATGGGTTTCCCCGTCTTCTCAATTCTTCTTACCACAGCAGAATTAAGAATGCCATAAGTCTCTGGCCGATACTACTGCCAAGAAATATTCGCGATATGTACACTGGTTCACAGAAAAACCGTTCAGCTTGGATGCGGTAAAATCATTGTATAGAGACTGGTGATGATAATTAACTGACATCTTGTAAGGCAAGCCTCTAAATCCTCTCGTATGTGGTGACCTGCCCTCTTTTCCTAAGCTATCCTCTTTATCAATTCATGTTCTTTATCTCTATTCCCGAAGGCCATTTCCGTGATCCAGTTAAATCCTTCGTAATGGTTCTGCGTGACTCTCGCAGGGCCCTGGCGGAAGACAGCCACGACGGTGCCGTTGGAGACGATAAAAAGCTCACAAGCAGTGTCAGGAAAGGGGTTCTGGCCCAGTTCGGCTAGGTTGCAGGCATATTGCGATTTGACCTTGCTGGCCTTCTCAGCTGGACCGGCCAGGGTTCCGACCACACATAGGACGAAGCTGAAGACAGAAAAGTTCCTCATGGGTTTAGTAACGATGAGTGTCAGTGGAGGTACTTGGATCGAAGCTCTCGTAGGAATATCGTTGGCGGGGGAAACGAAGTAAAAGCCGAGAAATAGGGCTTTCTTGACCTTGAAGATTTACTTCTTTGATGTGAAAGCATTGACGTTGTGTTCAACACGAAAAAGCGTAAAACCACAAGTGAGGCGGGAATGGCGGGAGGGGGCTTGGAAGAGGACGAAGAAGAAGGTGCTTGCCCCTTACTTGGGGAGCAACAAAGATGCTACATTCTGGTGGCTGCAGTACTGACGAATCAAGAAGCAAAGCACAATTTGCTTGAAATACGTGAATGCTGAAAGTGGCAGTAGTCAAAATATGTGTTTGTTCTCGTAATTATCGATATTCTCATGCAGACTTTTAACGAGGGGCGAAGGAGCTAGGAGAAAATGGCAACCAGCCTCTGCCAAGCCCTTTCATTGTAATTCACCATTAGAACATATCTACAGAAGGTCAAGGCATCGTTATTTGCCGAAGAAAGATTCGTGACATAAAGCGGATGCAGTATTCATCCCGAGTCCTCCGTGGGCTCAACGGCTCGTGATGCGTATTGCCTTCTCCTTTGTGCAACAACTGAAGTCACATGGAATTCTTGTACTTCCATCGAGCCGAAGTGAGGATCACTTCATATGGATCGGGTTATACTCCTCCTACCACCAAGAGTGGATGATGCTGAAAAGGAGGCGAAGTGACGTTCGTCGCTACGTTGGAAAACACCCTAGTCTGGGAGGGCCAGGCAGAGACTCAGAGTCTGTGCCGAGGTCCAAGGCAGGCTCTCAAGTCGTCAGCACATACTGGGGAAAGCCCAGAGCCTCAGCTGACGAACGTCACCGGCCCGCGAGGTGCGTAAATCGGGACGCGGCATCCTCAGATAGAGCCGCCAGAGCAAAAGTGTCGAGCCGACACAGCAAGAAATGCCAACCGTGTTCGCCTTCCAGGCTCATATCAGATCATCAACACCTCACGGCTGCTTCGCTGGATAAACATGTCAGCCGGGGTCATCGCCACAACTTCGTGAAACACACAAGAACCAACCAGCTGGCCTCGGACGACATAGTCGGGACGTCGACACCGCGCCAACGTATTGTCAGAGTGGAAGGTTGGAGGTAAGGTGCCCTGGGCAAAAGTGCAAATAAAACATGCGAAGTGCAACAGGTGAGTCGTGTAAGCCGAGAGACTAGGCAACTTACACATTCGCTAGCCCCGTCGAAGAGGGGCAGACCAGAAAGAATAAGGCAACCGTTCAAAGTGCAGGAAACTTTTCTGGTCGCGCCCCCTTTGCCTGCCTTCATTTTAAAATGGGTGCTGGCTTGGTCAAAATGGACGCGTAAAGTGATTTTTCTTCCTATGTGGAAGAGGCCAAAGCCATTCCCTCCCCACCCCGCAGGGCTCATAGACGTCCGAATGCCTCCCCTTCTAGGAGAGGTGCACTTCGTTGGTGTTACAGCGTAGGCTCAACATGCGCAAACAGAAGCCATCCAGTGTCACTTTCAAGACATGCTGAGATGATCAACGAACAACATCGACTAAAGGTCGTTCGAGTTGGCCAAAGTGACAGCTGTTTACCTTTTGAGCATCGGGCCGCCATACAGATTATGGGAACGTCTGTACCAGTGAGGCCAAGGACCCAGTCCCCGTCCGTAGCACGGCCGATGACTTGGGCGCGGCAAAACAGAAAAAATGCCCGCGGTAAGCTGGACACCCGCTAGATCGGTAGGTTATACGAGCAATACCTGACAGAGAGCAAGGCAGACCCTGTGGCCTTGGGCAGCTATGCGATGGATGCATGTAGGGAGACAAGTGAGGGTAGCAAGAGCCCTCTTGTAACACCTGTCGAGCGGATTCCTGCATATCCAACGTTGCTCAAGAGGCAAGAGCCGCAGCAGCATGCTCCGTTGGCAGTGGGGGCCCAGAACAAAGACGACGGCATCCTCTATACGACGTGAGATCTGTGTTGTAGAGCTTCGATGAGCCCACCACGACAAAAATCTGCCCGTCACATCCGATGGAGTCTAAGATGCCGGCGTCCTACCAGTATGTCCACCTAGCGGAGCATGATGGTTCCGCGTCGACACCATGAATGTTGTGCAGAAATTGGCATGCCATGGTCTAGGCGCTCGCTGATGGCGCGGCGCTTGGATATCACCTGCTTGGCTGACAGGCGGTTTGAACAGGCATTCCCGGTCTTATGAATAACGGCTGCAAGTGAGATAGGGGTGAAATCGAGCCCGTCCGGTCCTTCATGGGGTGGCGCTTGCCAACCGCCAGATGATCGCCTGAGCAAGTGCTACTTAAGGTGCGGCTCTGTGACGACAAGTGAGACCCGCTGGTACTATTGTCTCAATTTTCCGTCCGATGCTGAGTTTTTCATACCTTGATGCCAGTTGAAATGTTCCAAGCGACTAGAGGGAAAGAAAATACCGAGATGTATCGAAACAGGCATGCCGCATGGCAGCACTTCGCAACGACCGGCCATACGAGATCCTTGTCCATGCACCCCTTCGTCGAAGTATGTCAGACGGGACGTTGACAAGCCTCCATAAGGACTCCAGCACGGCCGAGGACCAAAACTGTAGCCTGGATCTACGACGTCCCTCTCTCCTTGCATCAGGCCGACGATGCCGAGTACGGTACCGACTCTGCAACACAGACATCAATGACAGACAGCCTTAATGTCTTGGAATGACGGATCCGATGCAGCCACTCTTGCTTTGTCCACGCATCGACATGCGCAGATGTCCATCGTTGGCTTCTTGAATCCTATGGCCGAGGGGGCTTGCTTGGAACTCTTTCCTCCGATTGTGTTGTGCTCACTCGGTTGGTCAAAGCAGTTGTCCTGTCGTGTAACCTCATCCTGCAGGCTGGTACTGCCTGTCCTTATCGGGGGTCATTTGATGCACACCCCCGCTTGCTTGCCAATTGGACGCCACGGGAGGAAAGGATTCGTGTGGTTCTGTCGAGCCGGGGTCGATGAGGGCGGCACACACATAAAAGTGTAAGAATCCTAAACCAGATTGAGCCAAGGCAGTGTCGAAATTGTGTGAGGCTGCGTTGATTTGCCGATCATCCCAAGCAGCTGGACACTCTGAGCAATACGCGTTTTCCCCGCACACCTCGAACCAAAAAGCGGCACAGCTTCGGTGAGGGCTTGTATGTCGATGGCGACCGGCCTGTTGCCTCGTTTTGCGTGCGGACTATTCTTTGGAAGTGTTCGCCTGACCTGTTCGGGTCGACCCTCCCTCCCGCCCGTCAGGTCATTTCACGCACCACACGAGAGTTTCCTGCGGGGTAGGGATTCGGCAGAACTTGAGAGTCGACGGCTCTCGGTCTGTGGTGCGTCGAGCTCAGACTGGCCCGGGTCGTCTGTCTATGTTTGGGTCCATGTACAATGCTAAAATCAGGAGCCCGGCCGTCTCGAGAAACTCTCGGTAGCCCAGTCTTCAAGTCAGATGTAAAACAACTGGCAGCTGGCTAGCATAGAATATTTGCCGCTGAAAGATGCGAACCTTCATCAACCTGTGGTTGTGGGAGATGGTACTCTCGGAGGCCGCATGCAAAAAGGTTGCTGTTTGAGAGCCAGGCTGCCAAGACAGAGGTGAGCAGCGACATAGACGGCGCTTGACTGGGCGATGCCCTCCATCTCACCGAGACGACAAGGGTAGTGTAGATGGCTGCCTCACGAAAGACGTGTCGACCGGCGAGGGTGGTGGCTTGCCACGCTGGATGATAGGTTGCGTAATGGGAGGCAGGCTGCGTACTCCTGGCGGTGAAAGCTAGCTCCCTCGTTGCGTTGATAGCTCATTTCGCTCCCTCTCGCAGCCCGCCATCATGCTTCCCTCGTCCTCTTCCATTACCTTTTCCGCAACATCTGAAGCGTTCATTTTGACGACCATGGGGAAATACAGTCTGTAACACCCACAAGAAACCGGCCGAGATAAGTGTTACTGTGGCTGTAAGCGTTAGCCAGTCCGTCCTCGCTACCGAGTCAAATCCTGCATCCTGCAGTCAGGAACAAAGATAAAAGACAACACAACAGCCCCCTCAACACACCCTCTTGTTTTCTCACTTTGTCTCATACACCCTCCCGCAAAGAACTGTGCTCGCCTCACTTTGACCGTATACGTCTCGGGCCCAAGGTACACAACCCTCTCAAATTCTCGCGAGCAGGACACTTCGTTCAGCAAGGCCGTCTTTCCTGGCTTTGCACTTTAGCTTGGCAGAACCTTTGTTGGGGGATATCTTTATAAAACGACACTTACCTGTTCTTATCCTCATTGAGGAAGCCATCCGTCTCTAAGCTCCTTTGTAGTCTCTCTCGCCAACATGAACCAAGCCGGCTTCATCCAGCTCCCTTCTGGTCCACCAAGACCACCTCCAGGGGCGCCAGGGCTACATGGAAACTCGCGTCCACCGCCCCCTCCACCGGCTCCTAGGGCTCCTATGCCGGGACCACAACCTCAACACACCATGCAACGGCCGGTGGCTCCCATGGTGGCTCCGATGATGATGCCACAACCCATGCCGGTGCCTCCCCCCAACGAGGTCATCCCATTAGAGCTCAGACACAAGCGGCTTGTTGAGCATTCGGACCTTCGCAGCGAGCGGATGACCGAGGCCGACGCTCGCGAAGCCCTATCCGAATATGTTGTCTACCGATTCGAAAAGGTTGTCGACCCAAACGAGATTGACGATGAAGGCTACCCCGTCAAACCAACATGGGAGAATGTGACCCGGACAGAAGTTCGAGACCTCTCCAAGCCGACCATCACTCGCACCATCCGCCATCTCGACGACGAGGGCAAGTCCGTCATGCAGAAAAAGATGAACCTGACGGCGACACAGCAGCGTCAGATTGAGAAAGCTCAAAACGGCCTGGAAACACACAATCTTGATGGGAGGTTCTGCTATACTCTACAGCAGATCGATACCAAGACCAGGAAGCTCAGCAAGGACTCCATCGAGTACCGTCAGTACATGGCGGGACGGGAATTAAAGAAAGTCACTGTGTCAAAGACAAAGAAGTCGAAGAAGAACTTGTTGGAAACCACCGCACTGACGGTTTATTTCAAACGAGAGCCTCGTGCTGGAGAGAATGCCACAGCGATTCTGAAGGAACGCAAGAGAGAAGCCGAACATAAGCGGAGACTAGAAGATCAGCAGCGACAAAACCAGCAGGCTCAGCAGATCTTGGCGGAGCAGCAGCGTCACAACATGATGATGCGACAGCAACAAGCAGAGTTCGAACGGCGCACAATGCCGCCGCCGATGCAACATCCTCCGCCGCATCATCAGCAGACTCGTCACCAACTTCCTCCTGCGCCTAATATGAAACAGCTGACGGGTGGTAAAGGGACCAAAATCCATGTCATCGAGAACGATCCAAGGAGGGGGCGTAAACCCAAAGTGTATACTGTCTCCTCACAGGATTCGAGCAATTCTCGGAGCTCAGGCTCGGATGACAGCTTCAGTGATTCGGAACTGACGCCAGGATCGTCTGTAACTGGGTCGTCGGATTCTGGTAGACATGGCCGCCGTCGACATCGTAGTCGTAGCCGCAGTCGAGGTAGAAACCGTAGCCGCAGCCACAGCCACGGCCGTCGTCGTTATCACGACCGCCCTGAGGATTACGGTGTCCCGTCTCGCCACCACACCAAACACAATCAGCACTACATCCTCGACAGCGACACGCCGCGAGGAGGTTTGATGCCGGCTCCATCGCCACTAGCACCTTTGCCACTGCCTGGTGCTGTCGACCACTTTGCGGACGAAATCTTTCAACCCCGGCGGATAGCAGAAAGAGCGCATGACCACGAGCTGGACGATCTCGAGTTGCTCGGTGGTCTCGGCCTTCGTCGCCAAAACACGTTGCAGCCCCGTGTGATTCATAGACATCTCGGCGTCCGGGTTGTTGGTCCAGAAGAGGTTGTTCGTCAAAGACATGATGCCGATTTGAGTGGCTTGAGAAGGTTGCAAATTCGCGACGAAATGAGATTTGAGAAGGAAGAGGAGTTGATTGCCGCGGGGAAAGAGGCCGACGCACGAAATCGTCGGTATCTGGAAACGAGGTTCCGCCGTCCTTCGCCGGAGAGGGGAACCCCTTTCCGGGAAGGTCCGGAAGAAACATTTGAAGAGATGGAAGCTCGGAATTACATGAGACGCCAGGAGCGTGGAGCGCGGCCGCCACTTGAGAATCCTTTTGAACCCCTTGGGCGCGCTGGACGGAGAGAAACTCTTGCTCGAGCAAGATATTACTAGCATGGTGTTTTACCTTTGGTCCTTTCCTATTCGTGTTTAGTTCGAGAATTTCGTCGGTGACGATGCGTCTCTTTGATCAGCAAACACGCAACTATAGTGTGTCAATACTTTCCCTTAATCTAACAATCAGATTGACGAAGCGTCTTGGATGAACATGTTACAACGTTGAAAAACAGGAGCCGAAGCAGATGTTTGCACAGCAAGTCATTGTCCGTGCCTACCGTGAAAGAAGAATGAGGTGATGTAGAAACGCCAAGGTAGCACAGCTCCAGAAACATGGAAGATGGAAGCCTCCATAAGTACTCGCAGGCGGGCGGAGTCTGCCTACGCTCCATGCCTGATAGAAGCCGTTGGGAACGACTACAGAGACCGTGAATGCCCAACGTGAGGCGTGCATTTCTCCAGACGACTCGATGGCATTGCAGCGAGGCGCAGGATCGCATGCAGAAGGGAGGAGCCTGCTTGGTGAACGTGGGCGAACGGCAGCCAATAGTGATGATTGAGCTGAATGTCATTGGATAATACGAGGAGGTCTGGCTTCGCTCATGCAACGGGAAATGGAAGAAGTCTCTGGAGTAGAGATGCGTGTTCCTCGGCGGTACTAGACAGGATGAAAGGAGGTACATTTCGAATTGTGGTTGACACATGGTTGAGATGAACGAACGTGGATCCGACTTGAGGACGCCCGTGCTTCTTTTGCAGGGCACCAGGTACCCTGGAACATCAATCACGCATAGTGGGGTTGCTCGCTCAGAAAAGGATGCCATGGATGACTCAGCTGGATTTACCAATGGCCCCTCCCAAACCTTAGCGCGAAAGTTGCACCTCGACGCGCTGGGACGCGCCTCCTAGCCGATCACACTTGGGATTGCCTTTACAGCAGCACGGGTTACAGTCGAATCCTTTCCCCCTTGGCAGTATGCGATAAGGGAACCGCGCCCGCTCCACCAACGACATTTCACGGCAAATGTCAACAATCCAGTCCCTTGGATGACGGCTGGAATCACCAGCCTCTTCCCCATCCGATCCTCGCCGATACTACGCCGAATCACACCCAGAGTAATTCGCATCGCCCATGTCCACATCTCTGCCCCCCATTCGGATACAGATCCGAATCCAGATTCAATGTTAGCCAGAGCGAAGAAGGCCTACGAGGCCAGCGCGCCTCCTCCTCCCAAGAACGACTTGGCGAAGCAACTCTTCCCCTCGAGCAGCCCCAGCGCCACCCAGAATGGGAACATCATAGACCAATTCAAGAAGACGGGCCAGCCGGGCTCGAGTGGCCCCGTATCGGCGAGGACCGCGTCGAACACAGCCACATCCATGCCCTCCATCTCGACACGGCCTCCAACAGGCAGGACTACCAGTGTCACACACTTCGCAAACAGCAACCGATCTGTCCTAGACCCAATTTCCGCCCCCAACGGAAGATCTCTCGCTTCTCTGTACTCCAGATCCGATTCCTTTCGAGACGAGATCGATACCAGTCTGCCTGGTCAAAACCAAGCAGCCAACTCAAAACCTGCCGTTTACTTCGCCGAGGATGACTTCAGCGACGACGACCAATTAGACCTCGATTACGAAGCACCGTCGGCTCTGCCTTCACTTCCCAAGCCCCCAGCCAATGTGAATAAGGCACCCGAGCCGTCGAATGAAGAGCCTTCGACCCAAGTTCTACCCTGGTCCTCGTCTCCCGCCTCACATTTCGTCCACCCCAGGCTGTCTCGCACGACCTCAGTCGAGAGCTCACTCAAGCGCGACTCTCCAGAAAACGTAGAGTCTCTGGTGGTCCCGCAGCCCAAAAAGCGCAGGCTTCCAAAGAACTGGAGCTTCAACGAAGAAGATCATACCCCACGGCCAGAAGATGAGCCTGAGGTGGCTCGGTGGGCTACCGGGGGCGTTACGCCCGCTCCCAAGAAGAAGGAGACATGGAACATGACCGCCAGTGCTCTCAAAGAGCAGAAAAAACAGTTGAAAACCCAGTCCAAGAAACCTGTGGCCGACGCCGAATGGAGCATAGATGAGATCCGGCAAGAAGTTACGCAGAGCAACCTGCCAAGGCCCAAGGCATCGGCGATTGCCCTGACCAAGGAGCAAAAACACGTTCAGAGTCTCGTGGTCAACAAAGGCCAGAGCGTCTTCTTTACAGGTCCGGCAGGAACTGGAAAATCAGTTCTGATGCGGTCAATTATCGCCGAGTTGAAGAAGAAGTGGGCAAGAGATCCTGAGAGGCTGGCCGTTACAGCATCCACCGGTCTCGCAGCTTGCAACATCGGAGGTCAGACTTTGCATAGCTTCTCAGGAATTGGCCTTGGGAAGGACGATGTTCCGACGCTGGTCAAGAAGATCCGGCGGAACCCCAAGGCCAAGAATCGCTGGCTTCGGACCAAGACGCTTATCATTGATGAGGTCTCTATGGTCGACGGAGACCTCTTTGACAAACTCTCGCAAATCGGCAGAACCATCAGAAATAACGGCAAACCATGGGGTGGTATCCAACTCGTAATAACTGGCGATTTCTTCCAGCTACCCCCGGTACCCGACGGCGACAAAAGCAGGGAATCCAAGTTCGCATTTGAAGCGGCGACGTGGAACACGGCCATTGACCACACAATTGGCTTGACACAGGTGTTCCGACAGAGAGATCCGGGTATGTTTGTATACGCATTGTCAAGTTGTTTCGCTTGCGGCAGCTAACCATCGTTTAGTCTTCGCCAATATGCTCAACGAGATGCGTCTTGGTAGAATTAGTGAGGAAACGGTACAAGCTTTCAGGAAACTAACTAGGCCCATCGTCAGCGATGATGGACTGGAGGTGACTGAGCTGTTCCCTACAAGATACGAGGTTGAGAACGCCAACCAGGGTCGGCTGCGCAATCTGCCTGGGAAAACGTACCGCTTTGATGCTGCTGATTCTGGAGACCCTCAAATGCGCGACAAATTGCTCCAGAATATGATGGCACCTAAGTCTATTGATCTGAAGGTTGGCGCCCAGGTTATGCTGATAAAGAACATGGATGATACTCTTGTCAACGGTTCGCTCGGAAAGGTGACCCGGTTCATGAGCGAGGGCAGTTTCGAATCATGGCATATGACGGATCACGGGTCTGACGTTGATGCGGACTCGGAAGAAAACATCAAGCGCAAGATCAAAGCCTTCAGCAGAGAGGTTGAAGAAGCGACCAAAGGGACTACCGAATTCCCTGTGGTAGAATTTGCCGCAGTGGATGGGTCAACTCGTACTATCTTGTGCGTTCCTGAGGATTGGAAGGTCGAGACGCCGACGGGCGAAGTGCAGGCTAGCCGAAGCCAGCTTCCTCTTATCCTTGCGTGGGCATTGTCGATTCACAAAGCCCAAGGACAAACGTTAGAAAGAGTCAAGGTCGACCTCGGCAAGGTATTCGAGAAAGGCCAAGCATATGTCGCACTCAGTCGAGCAACCAGCCAACAGGGTCTGCAAGTACTTCGCTTCCAGAAGGACAAGGTCATGGCCCATCCCCGAGTCGTGGGGTTCTACAATAAACTCTACAGCGCCGAGCAAGCTGTCGCGAAGAAACCCCCTAGCATGGCCGATTTTCTACATAAGGAAGAAGACACGAAGCCTATCAGAAACACATCCGGCGCCAATGCGAGATCTCAGTCGTTCGTCAGAAAGGGGGTCGAGGTCATTGATCTAGACGATGAAGAAGAGGCAATGGCGAGCTATGGCAGCTATTGAAATTGAGGACACGGAAAGTATTTTCAGTAACATAATACGGCGTTCAAAAAGGGTAAACTTGGTGGGCAAGGTTCACCTCGAGTAGCCAGAGAGGATTGGGAGGGGTACATTTTGTGATCTGCATGGGTTGCCAGGACATGGATAGCGTTGGACTTGGACGGTCTGGTTTCCACTGGATGAGCGCGTGTATGGAAGATGAGCGAATACCTCTGCTCTTATAACGAACAAATAGGACACGGCAATATCGGAAGACATTCCATGTCCGTGGTTGGGTGATACGGGGTTTGTCGTGACGGAAACCAGCCTTGCCAATGCTGGATCTGGCGAGGGGTAGGCAACCTGCATCTAGGCAAGTAACGCCTCTCGGTTCAAGGTCCAAGACGCATCATCGCGATAAGACTTCAGTCAAAAGTCGTTTGGTTACCGCCAAACCCCTGGAATCTGTTGCCCAGTATGAACCTATCGATGCACTATGCGGGGTAAGATGCTGTCAAGTGTATGTGATGACAGTTCGACATGTCTTAGGACGTTTTTCAAGTTCGTGTGGTTGGCGAATTGATTCAGGGGAGCTGTGGTTGTACAGCAGGTCCCCTCCACTGTGAATGCGCCGAGCTTCTGCATTGAGCGGGTGCCTTAGGTTCCGGCCCAGGAAGCTTGCGTTCATGACGTTCGTCTCTTCTCCCGGCGCGGCGTTCAGCGGTAGCTACCCGCCACCAGCCGACATCCCCGTGACCTTTGGCCGGGACCTGCACCTGCCCTGCGCTTACCTCCCCTGTGCCCGCCTTATCGATAAGGATTGGGAAAAAGTTAAGGGAACCTAAACCCAGCAAGTGAATGTGTTCGAGGGGAGGCTTGGGTGGAAGCTCTGTCTGGGACTGGTCTGGCCTGGTCCTTCGTTAAGATCAGGGTCGACGCACAAATCCCTCCCGACGTCAACCTCATCACCGCGTTCCACCAACATATATCCACCACCGTATCTACGTAGGGACCTTTCTTGGCGACTTGCGATAATTCCAGAGCTACAAGCACTCGATCCGCACCTTCAGCCCGCCCCGTCCCCACAACCCAAAACGCATCATCGACTGCGGTGCATCCTGACACCGTTGACGACTCAGCATCCAGGCGCTGTGACACACCCGGCACCATGGAGTTCATCGGCTTGCAGATGATGGTGACGCTGAGGCAGCCTCCGGGAACGATGCTGAAGGGCACCGTGAGCGCCATAGAGGCCGGCACTAGTCTCACGCTGAGCAATGGTGCGTTCCCAACAGCTTCGCTTGACGTCCAGCTACATGCTAACATGCGCTCTTGCAGTCTTTACCCTTGGAACGAATCACTGGCTGCCCAGAGCCGTCGTCAATGCTGCCAATATCCTCGAGCTTTCCGAATTCAGGGAGGAGGCTGCGCCCAACACTTTTACCGCGCCCGGCGTCAGTCCTGTCCCCGCCCCCGTCATCAACCAGCCCGCGCAACCGGCCTTTGCGGACCCTGCGATCCTCAGTATGGGGAAGCGGCCTGGCTCCGATACGAAAAGCGGGAGCGAGAAGCAGGCCCTGCCGGAGGCTATGCCTCAACCTACTACTGCGGAAACATGGGATCCACGATCTGGGCAGCCTGGGGTTCTGTCCGGCGTACATCTGGTGGGGGGGCCTAGAGACGACGTAGTGAGTCTCAGCGAGACCCTGCAAGAACTAGACGTGGATGAGCCGACGCCTACAGCGAGGCAATATGCGGCGGAGAGCAGCGCAGTGCCGCAGGACGTCCACGAGGTTCAGGGCCAGTCGCAAAAGAAAAAGAACAGGCGGCGGGAAAAGCAACGAGCTCCGCGGAATGGCGCGGCGGACGAAACCATCCCAGAAATCACTCCGATGCGCGGCAACGCAGCTAACCGTGGGAAGGGATGGAGACAGACGCCCATGTTGCAAAGCTCGCCCTCGTTCCAGCCGTTCAACTCGTTGAAGCGCGGTATCAAGGGGAAGAAGGACCTCCCTGAAAATGGTTGGGCTTCTGAAGATGTCACAGAGGAGATGGCCGAGTTCGACTTCGAGAACAACCTGGCCAAGTTCGACAAGCGCACCATCTTCGACCAGATGCGCAAGGAAGATCTGGTTGATGAGGCAGACCGCCTGGTCTCGCACAACCGCCGTCCCAAGCCTGGGACTGCCGGTGGCAAAAATCTTCACTACTCGGAGAACGTCCTCGACCTGCCACCTGCTTCATCAACCGCGCACCAGGACTTCTGGAACAGCGAGGCTGACGATGCCGCCAACGGAGTTGATCGACTTAGCGGGCGCGATGTCCGGAGTGCTCAAAGTGGCCGTAGGGCGGAAAGCAAACCAGGGGCAGCTAGGAGATCGCAGTCGCGAAAAGCAAGCGCGCAACTCACCAGCCAGCCCCTGAATCGAGTCAACTCCAACGTACGTCTGAACAGACAGCCCCAAGCGTTGCTTCGTTCTCAAGATAGCCCACGGAGTCTCATGGGTGCTAACCACATGCAGCACGTTACACAGTCGGGTTTCTATCTCGTACCGTCGAACCGGCGCCTAGAAACCGTTTCGGCTCTCCAGATGCTCAACTTGGAGAACATTGCGGCCAATGAGGTCGGACTCACAGAAGACATGATGGCTGAGAACGCAGGCCGAGGTATCGCTGAAGTGACATTGCGGGCACTCGAGGACCCTGCGATACAAGTCCGATTCGGCACGGGTGGTGCTAACGCTCAGAATAACAGCTTGGCGACGTCTGCTACAGTTGTCATCCTTGCCGGCAACAACAAGTCTGGTATAAGAGCCATCTCGGCAGCCCGGCATCTGCGGAACAAGGGCCTCAACATCCTTGTTTGCGTCGTCGGCATCGAGCGTGAGCGCGACCTGCTTGAAGACATGCGACAGCAAATCAGAATCTTCAGGAATTTTGGAGGCCGCGTGCACAACAAGATTGAGTTGTTTGAACAGCTCCGAAAGACAGCCTCGACCCCAGCGACGTCAGTGACCCTCATCGTTGATGCTCTTCTGGGATTGGCGATTTCATTCGAAGAGCTGCGGACTGGAGACCAAGCTACCGTGTACGAATTGATAGAATGGGCCAACCGAAACGAGGCCTTCGTTCTCGCGGTGGATGTACCAACAGGTATCGACCCGTCAACTGGCAAGGTTAGCATCATTGACGGCGGCCGTCTCTACGTAAAGCCTCGTTACGTGGTAGCGATGGGTGCGCCAAAGAAGGGACTACTTGAAGCGATGGCTCCCATCTCGGACTCGGACCCCGCTGGGGCCGAGACCGCCGTTGCTGAGGAAGAAGACTGGAAGTTGTTCATCGCCGACATGGGCCTTGGCGCTACAGTGTGGAAGAAGGCTGGCACCAAGATTAGGAGAGGCATTGATTTCGACGACAAATGGGTTCTACAGATGCGGTATCAACCAGCACTCTCGCAGGACTAAGAAAAGTATACCATGGTGGAAAGAAAAGGAACGAACGTGGAGTTGTTTTGGGAAACGGGCGGAAAAGAAAAGGCGAATTTTCATTCCTACTGCATCATTCGGGCGTTTTTGTCGCTCAACGATTGGAGGACAGCATATGGGGAACAGGAGTTTACGCTTAACCAGCCGTCTTCGCATCTGGGGATGGCGATTATGATCTTGTATGATATCTTAGCCACAGCATCTACCACCGAACATGACTCCGGTTTTTATACATCGTTGCAATGTTTCGACAGATTATGGCTTATGATCTGTGAGGGTGTATCTACAGATTGTGACGACGGCAGGCCATGATCTTGGTATCATGCGACTACTGTCGCTCGAAGGCCCGCGTTGCCGGAGAAGAGGAGAGGCGACCCGGGAGAGGCAACCGGGAGCGGTGTAGTCCCACACCACCGATCCTCCGGGCCAGGCTCTGAGCAAGACAAGAGATCGCGGAGGGGGTAACGTAGCGTTTGGGGGCCGGACCTTGCAGCATAGCATCGATAGTTTGTGGTGCTAGTGCTGACGGCCGAGCAGCTAGGCGACGTCTGCCCAGGCGAGCTTAGATAGGACGGTGATGATGAAGGAGGGGGGGAAGGCTCATCAGAAAAACCATCGATATAGCAGGCTGTGAAGTTTCGGTTTCCCCTCACGCATATCAATGATAGAAAACTGTATAAGGATGATACGTTGTTGGCCCTTTTGAAATGATTGCAGTCAACGAGCCTTTCTTCGCAGCGTGACTGATCAAACTACGGAACACAACCAATGCCTCGAGATTTGCGAAGGCACATGTCGGTGACCGAGAGCCCGCAAGATTGAAACGTCGAAAGGCCGATAGCTCTCAAGGGGGACAGGGCTTTCAGGCGGATTTCAACGGAGCGAGGGGCTGTGTAAAGCGATATTGTCTGGGGGCCATGATGCTAAGCGCCTGTGTAGCATCCCGACGGAGGTTTTGGGAGCTTGTCTGTAAGGGAAAGTCAGGCCACGGGGGAGGCTGAGAGGGAAGCCGGCCTGGTGGTTGGTCACATCCACCTCGTCATTGTGCTACTCACCCTAGTCTGCGTTTCCAGATCGGGCCTCAAGTTTCGAGGTTGGAGGCTCAGTAATTGTGAAAGTTACTCTTGAGAGTTGATTGCTTCTGGTATCGCTTGTAGAGCACCTGGTCCGCGAAAAGCAATGCCCAGGTAAATGATCAAATCAAGTGAGCGTTAAGCTAGAAAGCTGAGGCGATCAAAGAGAAGGGCATTCCAACGGAAAACTGTTCGCATCTCAAGTAAGCAATAGATATGACAGGCAAGCTTCTCCGCAGGACCAGGCTAGCTCCCCTGCTGGCTGCTGGCGTGAAGTGTGCCACATGGTACATTGTGCTTAGCCTTGCACAGCCAATAACCCCAAATCTGCAGTAGCCTGGTTGGGCTGCATGTATCTTGCAGCAACCTGCCATATCTTTGGCAAAGAGTACCGAATGTCTGGGATGGTGAAGAGAGCCAAACGGGAGGCCAACGGGAGGGCGCCGGGTTGAGGTCCGGATGCCATGGTATAAGAAGACTTTCGGCCTCGCTTGCAAAATAGAATTTGGAGTGGGCGTAGCACTGGATCCTCATAGTTGGGCGTATCCAGCTACATTGGAGTCGCAACTGTGAGCAAAACTTCTCGCTCCTCAAGAATCACCAAACGAAAAGCCGCAGGCGCTTTCACTGGAAGTCGGCAGTCCAGTTTGTTCCGTGGCATCGAAGAGACCGCCGGAAATCCACTTCAAATGAGCTTCAAATCCGACGTTGTGGAGATTGGCTCCGACGCCGCGGGCCAGTCCAACGGGTAAGCCCAGCCGTCCGCGCCGGCCTCACCCAACCAACGCCCGACCCGGGTCGAAAGTGAAATGCTGACGATAAGCGCAGACGGCCCGACGCGTCCAGCCACGACCACAGCGTGGCTCGCCGTGACAACAACCGGCTGGCGCTCTCGTGGTTGTCTGAGGCGTTCCTGCACACCGACGACCGCTATGGGCGGATCGCGGCCGGCAGCCCCCGTTCCGGGGTTGGCATCCTCGGGCTCAGACTACTGGAGCACCACATCAACCTCGTCCCGACCATGCGACACGGAGCCGCGGTCCCAATGTTCGACCACTCGGCCGGCAGCCCCAGATACATCGGGTGGCGGCAGAAGGTGGCGACGTGGCCGCTTTCCAAGCAGGAGGCGATGAACAATAGGACCTTTGCTGTTTGATTGGAGGCGCCGCTAGAGGGTCGTTCGGAGGGAAGACGGCCGCCGGATGACTCGTCTCCAGGGGTGCGTGGAGATTGTGGATGTGCGTTGGGAGGAGGGACATGTCCGTTTGCTTGCAGCAGGCAGGAATTCCAGCCGTCATCCTTTTGCCGCCGCATGCATCGCCTGTTTCGTTGATGGGGCGTGCTGGGATGGCAAATCCTGGGGTGGAGGGGCTGAGTGTTGAGTGTCTGAACCAGATGTCGGATTCGCCGCTCCTTTGGACGAGTTGTTGCAGAATAACAAAGAAAGTCGCTCGCTCGTTCCGTCTGTGTCTCCGGTTGCCGCAGCGCTAAAAGGACATGTCGTGCATTCTAGGTAAGGTACGATCCAAACCCAGCCAGTCTACCTAGGACCACCTCAGGCAGCGAAACTTGGCGAAGCAAGAGGGTGAGTGACGCAAGACCCATGGTATGTGGAGGTGATCTCGGTGAGCCAAAGGTGTGCGTTGGAATCTCCATATCGACAAAGCTCACTAATGCAAAAAGGCGATAAGACAGAGCATCGGAAAGCAAGGTTGCGTGGTAGCTTGGGCCAGGTGGATTAGGTGGAAGGCGTGCGTGCGACACCGACTCGCTGAGAGAGTGCGTGGCCAAAAGGCTGCCTACCGGGCCCTCAAGGTCAGCAACCTGACCAAGTGGAAGCTTCGAACACTTTCCACTGCCCTGACGACGCCTGAATCATAGAGCTTGGGCCATACTCGACCCCTGGAGCGCCGCCTTACCTAAGCTGCCCGAAGCCGCCGGAAACCACTTAATCCGCCCCACTGTATGATTTCATTGGTCGTCCAGGGACCGCTTCCCAGTGATTGCCGCCTCCCGTCACCACCTCTTGCTGGCTGGCCTTTACTGCACCGCACCTGCTTGTTCTCCGAAACAAAGCTTCCCATCTCCAAACCTCCCACCTTTTATCTCCGTAAACCACGAAATTCTCCTCTTCCTTTCCCCCATTCACATCTCAAAGGAAGGGATACAAATTCAACTTCCGCCGTCCTTCCTTCCGTTTTCCTGATCTTACGGAAACACCCAAATCGACAGCTCAACCCCACCGCTGACGATCCCACCTTTCAACATCTCATCATCCGACCGCATACGAATCCCGAATCATCAGAAACAGATAGTCAAGATGGCGCCTCCGTCGGAACAGCCCGCCGAGCACAAGAAGAAGGTCAACTTGACGTGAGTAGACTCTCGCTGCCCCTCCTTCAAGCAGTAGCTTCCATTCGGAAGGAATGACGCTGACACTACCTACCAGGGATACCTCCGGTGCCGATGTCAAAGATGTTTGTGCCCCCCAGCTTGTACGGTTCCGGTGATAAACGAGAGTCGTACTGATCAAACCAACAGCAAGATGACATCGCGACCGCCATTCTGAAGAAGAAGAAGAAGCCCAACCAGTTGATGTACGTGAGCTCTGGACAACGTGGGCAAGCTTCCTGGCACTAACTGAGGCAGGGTTACCGATGCCGTTAACGATGACAACTCCATCATCGCCCTTTCCGAGAACACCATGGAAGCTCTCCAGCTCTTCCGCGGTGACACCGTGCTCGTGCGCGGCAAGAAGAGAAAGGACACCGTCCTGATCGTCCTCGCCGACGATGAGCTCGACGATGGTAGCGCCCGCATCAACAGAGTTGTTCGCCACAACCTGCGGGTGAAGCACGGCGACATGATCACCATCCACCCCTGCCCCGACATCAAATACGTACGTGCAGTCACAAACATGCTTCAGGCTGAGAATCGATTGCTTACTCTCTCACAGGCCAAGCGCATTGCTGTCCTCCCCATCGCCGACACCGTTGAAGGTATCACTGGCTCTCTGTTCGACGTTTTCCTCGCTCCTTACTTCCGCGAGGCCTACAGACCCGTCCGCCAGGGCGATCTCTTCACCGTTCGCGGTGGTATGAGGCAAGTAGAGTTCAAGGTCGTTGAGGTCGACCCCCCGAATACGGCATTGTCGCACAAGATACCGTCATTCACTGCGAGGGTGAGCCCATCCAGCGTGACGAGGAGGAGGGCAACCTGAACGAGGTTGGCTACGACGATATCGGTGGTTGCAGAAAGCAAATGGCCCAGATCCGTGAGATGGTCGAGCTCCCTCTGCGTCATCCCCAGCTCTTCAAGTCCATCGGTATTAAGCCTCCTCGTGGTGTGCTTCTGTACGGTCCCCCCGGTACTGGTAAGACGTTGATGGCAAGAGCTGTCGCCAACGAGACCGGTGCTTTCTTCTTCTTGATCAACGGTCCCGAGATCATGTCTAAGATGGCCGGTGAATCCGAGTCGAACTTGCGCAAGGCCTTCGAGGAGGCGGAGAAGAACTCTCCCGCCATTATCTTCATCGACGAAATCGACTCTATTGCACCTAAGCGTGACAAGACGAATGGTGAGGTCGAGCGTCGTGTCGTCTCTCAGCTTCTCACACTCATGGACGGCATGAAGGCTCGTTCCAACGTCGTCGTCATGGCTGCAACCAATCGTCCCAACTCGATCGACCCTGCCCTGCGTCGTTTCGGCCGTTTCGATCGTGAGGTCGACATTGGTATTCCTGACCCTACCGGTCGTCTTGAGGTTCTCCAGATCCACACCAAGAACATGAAGCTTGGTGACGATGTCGACCTGGAGCAGATTGCTGCCGAAACCCACGGTTACGTTGGTTCCGATATCGCTGCCCTCTGCTCTGAGGCCGCCATGCAGCAGATTCGTGAGAAGATGGATCTCATCGACCTCGATGAGGACACCATCGACGCTGAGGTTCTGGACTCTCTTGGTGTTACCATGGAGAACTTCCGCTTCGCCCTTGGCGTCTCCAACCCCTCCGCTCTGCGCGAGGTCGCTGTTGTCGAGGTGCCCAACGTCCGTTGGGAGGATATTGGTGGTCTCGAGACCGTCAAGGCCGAGCTGCAGGAGAGCGTTCAGTACCCTGTCGACCACCCCGAGAAGTTCCTCAAGTTCGGTCTTTCCCCGTCCCGTGGTGTCTTGTTCTACGGACCCCCCGGTACCGGTAAGACGATGTTGGCCAAGGCTGTCGCCAACGAGTGCTCCGCCAACTTCATCTCTGTCAAGGGACCCGAACTTCTCAGCATGTGGTTCGGTGAGTCTGAGAGCAACATCCGTGACATCTTCGACAAGGCCCGTGCCGCCGCCCCTTGTATCGTCTTCCTCGATGAGTTGGATTCTATTGCCAAGGCTCGTGGTGGATCCATGGGCGACGCTGGCGGTGCTTCCGACCGTGTTGTCAACCAGCTTCTCACTGGTAAGTTTCGACATTTCCAGGTCACCATTAGGCATCAACTAACCCATATACAGAGATGGATGGTATGACTTCGAAGAAGAACGTCTTCGTTATCGGCGCGACCAACAGACCCGAGCAGCTTGACCCTGCCCTGTGCCGTCCCGGACGTCTTGACTCTCTCATCTACGTTCCCCTGCCCGACCAGCCCGCCCGTGCCGGTATCCTCAAGGCCCAGCTCCGCAAAACCCCCGTTGCTGCTGACGTCGATATCGACTTCATCGCCTCCAAGACTCACGGCTTCTCCGGTGCCGATCTTGGGTTCATCACGCAGCGTGCTGTCAAGCTCGCCATCAAGGAGGCTATCACTGCCGATATCCAGAAGACCAAGGCTCGCGAGGCCGCCGGCGAGGAGGCCATGGATGAGGATGAGGAGGATCCCGTCCCCGAGCTCACCAAGCGCCACTTTGAGGAGGCCATGCAGATGGCCCGCCGCTCCGTCAGCGACGTTGAAATCCGCCGGTACGAGGCCTTTGCCCAGCAGATGAAGAATGCTGGCCCTGGCGCGTACTTCAAGTTCCCCGAGGGTGAGGGTGCGGCCAACGAAGCTGCCAACAGCTTCGGTGACGCCGGTAACGATGATGACCTTTACGACTAAAGGGTGGGCTAGATGCCACTTAATGCAGGCCACGCCCTCGTTGTATTCTAGTTTTTCCTTTGCTCTCCGATGCATCTGCGTCATCATACGTACAGATGATGGGCCGGGTCACAGAGATCCGTGCTTATCGGCGGAAATCTGGGGGCGGATGGAGTTGGTAGACAGGCAGTTTTCTATGAAAGTTGATCACATAAAGTCATGATTGGTGCACGACGTGATAAATCGTCGAAAATGCAACGAGTGCCGACTGTGAACGCCTGTACACGCTATTCCATCCGAAACATTGTTCTACCGAGAAACGTCGTCATGAGCGTGGGCATGGTAGGTACAGACGCATGCATCACTGACTAATCGTGGCTCAGAAAAGTAAGGAAATCAAGATTATTATGTGATCTCTAGACCTGTTGATGTGCTCGTTGCTCATAGCGGATCTTTTTCTAGAAGCTGGATATCGTATGCCCCTCCCGAAATATAGGAAGGCCGTTCCCAACGGAACCGATCCAAATTTATACGTACACGTATATAATGCCGATGGCACTATCCCAGGTTGACATAAGGCTTTTCTTTTCTCATCAAGGATGGCTTTGCCCTCCCAAACATAGCCATGCCTTGTTTCCCGCTTGCTTGTGTAAGTGGCGGTGAAGTTTTCTTTTGGGGCAGCTCAGGAAATGGCCAGTGACCATCTCATCCCCAGGACCACCCCCCTTCCAAGGCTCAACGCTGCCTTCTTCTCTCCGTATTCTCCTCAACACCCGGCCTCGGAGAAACGTCTCCTTAGTTACCCGCACTGTCAATTTCACATACAGCCTCTAGGCTCTCTTGCGTGACCTTGATGGCTTCATCGATGACAGCCGCAGGGATAGCGAGGTTCGGCGAGCCGTCGGAATCTGCCGCCGGTGTGGAGGTCGCGGTGCCGTTGGTCTTCTTGTCCTTGTCCTTGTCTGAGCCGGTGGTGCCATTCGTCTTGGATGTTGAGGGGGATGCGGTTGCTGCCGAGGGGTTGAGGGTGTCTTGGCGGACGTCATCGAGGACGCGGCGGAGGAGGTCTGGGAAGGTTGTGACCTCGCCCGTGCGCAGGAGGTTGAGGGCGTGGCTCTGGATCAGGGTCGGCCAGTTTGCTTGATTTGCGTGGAGGGAGTGGAGGAGCTGTTCTTGGATTCTGGAAGAGCGGACGTCAGTCTCTTGGGTTTGAGCCTCTGGGGGAAGGAGGGAAGGGGGGGCGCCTCTACTTTGTGACGTGACCGTCCTTCAGTAGTAATGTGTTGATTTGTGACCGGAGCTCGGGGTCCAGGGTCGCTGCTGAGTGATTCGCGGCCGAGGGCGGTACCTTGACCGGGGTTGAAGGTGTTTGGTTCGACATGTTGATGGATCCGGGGAATGGAGTGTGTATGTGTAGCAGCGACCTTGAAACGCGCCTGGGCCAGGCTCTCGTGTATCCTCAGGTGAAGCGGTCGTCCGACAGGTCTTTCCCCCCTGACCTGTACCGACTTCTTGCGGAGGGCTTCGTCGGAGAGGGCCGTTTCGTTCAGCCGTCGAAGGGGATCGATGGGCGCGGGAGCAGATAGTTGTGCGCGAGGTGTGAGTTGGTGTTTTGAAAGTGGCAAGCCTTGCAGTCCATTGTCAGCGGTGTGTAGCTATGCCAGGTAGTTCAGAACTTACCAGTGACTCGGTTGTAGAATCGGCGTTTGGATGTTCTCGTCAAAGGGACAAAAGTCGTCGTTAATTGGGTATTCTCGGTCGAGGTCGGTCGTCGTTTCTGGTGGCAAGGCTGACTTTTTGGGACCGTCTTTCCTGGGGAAGCTTCAGCGCACCCAAAGCTGACGGGGGTGCTTTCACAGGCGCGCGCAAGGCTGAAGCGATGCAGGGGTTTCCGGTTCTGGCAGCGGGCACGTGGGGCCGGCCTGGGGCTTTGCGACGACACTGGACTCTGAGCCACCTAAAACTGAGGAGAACCGCGGCCACCACCCACTGAAGCCGCCCGTCACGGCGTTGGTGTTTCCCCCTCAAGCCCCTCCACACCTCACCAAGATCAACGTCCCACTTTTTGCCTTTCTTCCAGAAGACAGAAAAGAGCGGGCATTTTCTTAAGATTTCTTGTCTGGCAGCCAACTTCTCCTACTCCAACCATCGAACCTCCAGCTAGCCCAATCCCATTGGTCTCCTATTGAGTACCATTCGTCCGAACCGTTCTAACCATCGAGATGCCCTGTTCCGTTGGCCGCGTCGCATTTCTCCCTCCGAACAAGGAGGAGGGGTTCCCGGCGCTCATCAGCTAGCCACAGTCGCGGCTTCGGCTTTCCCACTTTCTCACAACTCGCCACGATACACCACCTTCTCGATGTCGATGAAGCCTGGTCGTTCTGCCCTAAGATCAGTTCTCAGTATCGTCCAGCTTACTCCGAACACCGAACCACAGTACCGCCATCGGAACATTTGGCCAAGCCCCACCGATGACAGCTCATATCTCGCCCGCGGGGTCGGTGAAGGAGGCCCCGTCCCACCGTCCTCGACCCCGGGACAACTAGCCTCCATCTCGCCTTGCCTGTACTGCCTGTACTTCAGAAGGATCCGACCCCTTGTGAGTTTCAAGATACTCTCATAGCAAGTACCTCGCTTGTATACCGCCTACGGCATGCACTGCGGAAGCATGGTAACTGCTCGCTACCTATTTGTCCTGGAGGTAAAGGGGCCCCGCCTTACCGCGGCGAAGCGGGCGGCCGACCTCCTCCGGCCCGTCTCCGAAAAAAACCATGACCGCACCGCGCATGGGACTAAGTCAAACCTCACGGGCTGGCTCACCACACTCCCACACCGCAAACACCATCTCACCTTCCTCACGAACCGGGCCTTCCCGCAGCGACAGTCGCTTCCCGAGCAAGTGTCGCACCCCCCATTTCCCGTCTCCCTCGACCGGGGGGGCTTGGTCCGTAGGAGAAGAAAAGGATGAGTTCCGGGCGGATTGGTCGAAGGGCGAGGAAGACGAGCGTTCGACCTAGGTGCACCTAGCCGAGCCCGGCGCTGTATCACCCAACCATGCGAGGTCGGGCAGATCATCAACGGTCACGCTGGACCGCCATCCTCGAACCAAAACCCCAGCCTGGGACCGGGGGCTTGGGATTTGCACCTCGTCGGGACGCTCCTTTGGGTAAAGGGCGCTGTTCTACCCTCCCCTTTTTTTTTTCTCGTGCTTCCTCCAACCGGGTGTTGTTCCCGGAGGCTTGGATGGACGTTGGCTGCGAGGCGAGTCGCAGAGTGGCCTCCGCTCTCGCTGCTGCTGCTGCTGCTGCTGCGTCGGAGACTCCCCATGAGGAAGTCCACACCCAACTGTCGGTCTGGCTCACCGGCTCGCGGGCAGGGGATATAAACTTGCTTCCTTGCTGCACTGCATTATTCCGTGGCAGGCCTTTGCCAAGCGAAGAAGCAACCGCTCTGCGTCCATCCTTCCCGGTCTTGCATGACAACGCCTCGACGCCGAGGGGCGTGATGGAAGTGGGCGAGAGGTATTCTCTCACCAAGTGGCGTCCATGTGGTGTATTCCCATTCGGCCGGATCGTGGTTGTACAGCCATCGAGACATGCTGGGCGACGGAAAGTCACAAGACGCCCATCCGTTGCCTCTCCGGATGGCGTTTCTGGTTCCCGAGTTCCACTCATAGTACAGTCGGTCGCATCATAATACGCTCAACTCTTTCTCATTCCACGTCTTGGAGCGCGCGAGAGTTTTCCGGGGGGGGGGGGGGGGGGGGGGGGGGGGGGGGGGGGGGGGGGTTGGTTAGGGCGGGTTTTGTTTGGCTTCTCCCCCTTTCATTTTCTCTCCTATGTATGTCCATCTCTGCCGTTTGGGAGCCGATTTGCTCGGCACGATAAGAGAGCAAGCAAGAAAGCGGGACCCCAACTCTCCCAACTCTCCCACTAAGCACCCCCAGGCAAAGCATGTAGTACACCGACCCCCTTCACCGCTACTATCCTCCCTCATGCAGGTCTGATAAAACGACAACGGCGCGCACACGCACACCCCCCAAGCTCCCAGGAGCCGGGCCACAACACCGACCACGACTCCAACCCCCGGCCGGCACTAGGTTACCGTGCCGCGGGAGCCCACTCGACAACCTTCCCCCTTTTTCTCGGCGCAGCTAGCCGGATGCGGGCGGCGAGGGATCAGGACCAGAAAACGACGTGCGGGCGCGCGTGGAAACCCGAAACCTCGATGTGTGCCGTGCATCACAACGTGCGACCCTCGCACTCGCGCTCTCCTATTCCACGGGAGACGCATTTGTCCCATCCTCCCCTTCCACGAGTCCTAAGCAGCCGTTGTCCGTCTCCCACCAGAGAGATGAGGGCGTAAGCACCACATGCTGCAGGGTCTCGTGTGATTCGGTGACTGGACTGCCGTGCTCCCGGAAAGATACACGCGCACGCGCCCCCCCTGCTTGTCTGACGCCTTGCTTGCGCTGCATTCTCACTCCTTGTTCACCTCCAGAGTATCGCAGAGGGTAAGTGTGTGTGTGTGAGAGAGAGAGAGAGACACACACACAGACAGACAGATCTCGGGCTCTAGCGGCTTACAACAGCTCTCCGGCTTCGGCTGCTGCAGCGAGAGATTTCCCGTCTACCAGTCCTTTGGGAGCAAGATACGGCTACATACGGGGCAAGGAGGAGAGGGGTGGGAGTGGACGAACCACGAGCCGTTTCCCTTCCGAGACCGTGAGCGCGGGTCTGTCTCGTCGTCGATGACGGCGTCGTCGGGTTTGGCCTTTCTCCGCGTGTAAGCCGCCGTGCATCGTTTCGTGCGCTGTGCGACCGGGTCCACGAAATGCGACCTCGGTAGGTTTGCTGGCCCGTCATGCTGTATTGGTATCCAGAACGCGAGTGAGCGAGCCCACCGTCACGGTTCGATGGTGTTGCGAATCATGTCCCGGAGCTGCAAACGTGGACTCGGCGCGCGCGCAGGGTCGGAGAAAGGTTGCTGTAGCGGCTCAATTTGACGGCGCCCGCGTCGTCGAGTCATTGCTCGCGTGCTCAGGAGTGTTGATCCATCTCTTCGAGACCAATGGTGAAAAGTATGAGATATGGGTTGGGTCTCGGCCGGGCTGGAACGACGCGGACGGCTGGACGTGCCGCTGCCATTGCTACATGCTACCTCGCCATTGGGTTGAGAAAGGGTTGGATATCCAACCCGGAAGTTGTAGCCGCCAACGTAACCTGTATCTCTACCAGCCGTCTGCTTTTGATGTATCCCGCGGGTGGGCTGCCATTGGAACAAGATCTCCAGCGCATCCGCCGGGCATGCAGACAGCATCAGTCATACAGCACACCCCATGGCAGGTGCGAGGTGCTATGCAGCCGTTCAGAAACACCCGTCAGTGGTGGCGTGTTGGTAGAAACGGACCAGGAGCCTTGGCCTCTGCTTCGGAAGGGGCCATCTCCCTTCGTCAGTGTCGGCATCATCGAGCCTTGATAGGAGTCGGCGGTGATCAAACACCGCTGTTGTGTCTCCCCGAGACCAACATGATCAAACGAGGGAGGCAGCTCGAGCTCCCGGAGCATCCGCCTTCAGTTCATCCTCGCCATCCGATTCGATTCGCAACTGGATATGCCTTGGACGGCCACCTATTGCAGCTGATGCGACCTCTTCACCAAGACGATTGGCCTCACGGGAAACACCATGTCGACTCTGCTGATCACCCGTTCCAGACACCGCCCGCCTTGGGCATCTGCAGCAACCCCTCTCTGGTCCCCCTTCCCAGGTTCCAGAACTTGGTCAACACCGCCCTGCAGCCTCATATCGGATTCAAGACATGACAAAAGATGAAGGTCGGGCGGCAGCACCGCTTGGCGTTGCACTCCTCTGCATGGCTGGCTCTCGAACATGGCCCTTGGCCCCTCCGGCAATGACTGACAGCCTCTTCTTCCTGCAGAACATATCATGTGCGACACGGGAGGGTAAAAAAAGAAGCAATGTCATGTCTCAGATGGTGTTTCTCCCAGGCATCACCGCCTCTTGGTTATTTTTTCTCGGTTTTATCTCCCACGGCAGCATGCTTTCTTTTTTTCTTTTTTTCTCCATCTTTTTGTTCAACACGGAAGCGGCTCGCGTCTCTTCGATTCGTGTTTCTTGCCGAACAATCCGTGTGTTACCTTGTATAGCTGTAGCAAGTCTCAGACTAACAAGTCCTCAATTGAAAAGCCCCGGTTTAACTTTTTTTTTCTTTCTTTTTTTTTTCCTTTTCTTTTGGGCTTCCTGCAGCGACAAGCCACCGACGGCGGTGGTTGGCAGTCTCAGATAACCACTCGTCGCATCTGAGTCAGACCTGTCATCAGAGACACAAAGTCGTGCATATTGCAAGCCACCTAGGCCCGCCGCTGGCGTGTTCATCCCATGCCATGTACCCATGGACCATCAGGTATCACATTGCAAAGTTTGGAATCTGGACCCTTGAAAGTCCCCGACTGGATACGCCGTGGCGAAATACTGCCATCTCGTTGTCGGCTCTGTTTTGATCGCTCGGGAAACCCAGCTAGGAAAGGAAGACGCAGGGGAGCCCGCTGATTAGCTCTTCTGATTATGGGTGATGCATACGACCCCGACTTAGTCATTCTTAATGGCAGCGGAAAAAAACACAAATACGACAAGACGTTTCGATACGAAAGTGAAAATCAGCAAACAGAGACTCAGCCACTGAAACAGACAAACCCATGCGGGTTGCCCATGCGGGCCCTTGTCAGAGGCCAACTTGGACATATCGAGAGCCAACCACAAAGGGCCCGCGCCGTGCTATTGGATGTGACTTATCGCAAGCAATACGGCCTGATGACGATTACAAGGGCCTAGACCGCGAGATTGACCGATCCGCGGCGATCTCGCCCCGAGAGGGTCGGCGGCTGCGTCAAAGCAAGCCTGCTGTAGTACAGATAGCCCACTCCGATACCATGTGATATCAAGACGTGTAACTCCTCACCTGTTATATGCGACAGGTATTGCGAATCGCCGAGCACTCGTAAATGTCATCGGTCACAAACCCGAGTATGGCTACTTGCGTCAGGCCCCCCCCAAGTGAATTGAGGTCGTATGGCTGGACAAGTGGTGGTCAAAACGCAACGTCGTTGGTTTTGAGGCTCAAGACAATGTCACGATGTGGGGGATCAACGGCACTTTGGGTGTGTTGGGAAGTCCCACTTCAGTTGCCTTCCCCCACGAGCCATGCTTCCCCAGACCCCAAACAAGGCAACTTTGCATACGGGGTGCATATGCTGTGTTGAAATGACGTCTCAGCCTTGTGACACCAGAGAGAATCGCATGTTCCATGCCAACCCCATGGGCTCGCTGTGTGGCATCCACAGCTTCGATGTAGAACGCAGAGCGATAGATGTTGGCCTCGTCGATGAGAGCAACTTGTACAAAGTGTAGGAGCACAGCGGGCCAGAAAGAAATGCATCGCAACCAGGCAAGAAGGCGAGGTTGGGTTGGGGCTTGTCATCATTGGCGGGGGACATTTCTGTGTGGACTCTGAGAGACACCCCCCTTGTCCGAGGCGTCAAATTGTGGTCTAGACACCTGCAGAAAATGCCGGTGGTGATTCGGACGAGTTTCCGTTTCGCGGTTAAGCATGGTCATAGCATCTGGTAGGAAGGCTAGCTGCATCCGTACCCAACTCGGCCCTCCTTGATCCGCTGAGCAGTACTGGCGGACTTCGGCGGCTGACCTCCGCTTTTCCATACTGTACCGCCCGGCAGGCACAATGCAGTCTCTTGTATGCGGGCGAACCTGCCGCCCTGCCGTGCGTCAACATGACTCTCTACTCGCGTCCGACCAAAAGATCAAGTGACGGTTCTCGAAAATGAGTGACCAGGCAACGGTGGGAATCAAGGTATCGTCGCTCTGCAAGTGTGCCTCGGTAGATGCGGAGCGAGACAGTATCATGTTGCGTTGAGCGAGCTTCAGGAGACCAAAGCCCAACCGTCTTGCGCCGTATGGAAAGCATTCCGTATGAGACGGGAGGCATTAGACAGAAGAATAAAGACCCCGGAACGATTGTTTTTGAAAGGCGAGCTTCGGCCGTCGATGGTGCGGGGCCGCGGCCCGGCAGGCTGTTTCTTTTCATCGACCTGTGCGAGGTTGTTGATGGCACTCCCTCCATTGGTTCCATATGGGAATTCCCATGAGCAAAGAGTGTATGAGACGCGACTGTGGATGCAGATTTATGTGAGCAAGGCTCGAAAGGTGTCGAGGCGATGGCGCAGCTTGTCTCATCCGACAAGTTTATTGCGCGTCCCTCACGGCGCGCTGTTGTCGACGTCAGACGGTAGACGTGAAACAGCTATTAAAAGCATCGGCGACTTCCCAGCCGGATGGTCTGCGACAGTCGCAACTCGCAGCAACAGCGTGACTCGAGCCGGGCGTTGCAGATCCGTCGCCGACCGCTTCCATACGACTGGCAGCCAACGAGGGCGGTCTAGGCGAGCGAGTTCACCGACACCAACCCGTTCGCAGCAGATAGCGAGCTGAACGGCGGCCTGCAAAGCGTGCATTTCCTAATTGCCGGGGTCCGGGGGGGCAATCCACTGCTTCGGATGTGTGCACAACAGAGGTGACCGTTACGTCTTCCAGTAGTCGAGGTGTGGTGACTCAAGTTTGGACACAGCGAATGGGCAGAATAGAAAAGCGAAGATCGCCAATCCTCAACGGCCCTGTCATCGGAGCCTGCTAGCGCGGCGGGAGAAGCGGCCAGACGCACCATGAACGTGTGTGGCACGAGCATCGGGCCACGGGCGAAACCATCCAAGGTCATCGGTTGATCGTCGAGTCCATCGACCACGCCTAGGACGGGCCAGGCAGTTGCAAAGACGAAAGGAGACACGAAGAAGTCACTATGCTCAAAATTCTTGACGTTTCTCCGCCACAGCTGGGCCGCCCCTTCACCCATCACGGCTAATAGAGAGGCTCGAATTGATTCTTCGTTGGGGACGGTGGTTTGACGGTGTACTTGTCAAACCCACTCACCCAGTCGCGGACACTTGTGGCCCCAGTGGCTGCTGCAGAGCATCGGCCAATCCTGTGGTTTGCGTTCCATCCAGTGCCGCGAAGCGTTCGAAAGTCTGGCCAAAGAGCAACCGCAACTCCACCACATCTAGAACGACCCAAGCCGCCGAGTCGCAGGGGTAGTCCGGCTTGTCTACGAGCAGGTGGTTGCCGGACCTGGATCTGCTCGTACGCCTGGAAAGAAAAGGTTCCCAGGGAAAGGTAGGCACACTGCTGGCCTGGTGTGTGCGTGCATGCATGGTGGCATGCAAGCTGCGGCTGCAGTCACTGTGCCCTCGTCAGCTAACGCAGCCGATGGTTGAGGTCAAGCGGTGAGAAGGGGCTGGATGCAAGCCGTTTGGTCGAGCCTCTGACCACCCAACCGCGCCCTGATATCAACCACGACGACATCGCAAGCAGCGACAACAGAGATGCAGGCGACGTCAGGGGTCTCGGAAATTGAGCGACGAGGTCGCGATTGCTTGACATTCTTTGCAACCCCCCCTTGACGGGTGCTGACGCCGGATACGGGCTTGGAGCCCGGGGCCGAAAAGTAGAAGGAGGTCGCACCCAGCACGAGAGACGCGGCGGATCGGAGGCTGCATCTCGCCTACGTGAACCTGATCGAGCGGGCTGTCGTGGCTGACAAGCGGGCGGTAGTATTGTGTTGGTTGTAGGGGCGCATCTCGGCCGAAGACAACGCCAGTCCTCCTAGCCGCCCGCTGGTGTTGGTGGCATAAACGTCGACATTCAGAGAAGATGACGTTCTTGGCGGGTTGGGTTGTTTGAGTCCGAAGGCTTGCGTGAAAAGGTTGCGTCTTTGCGCCGTCTCTTGGGCTTCTTGAACGGACGCTTCGATCATCCGTGAGGAGTGAAACTTGATGGAGCAGGACGGCATTCCACGAGCGTTGGGCACAAAGAACAAGGCCGGTCGACCTGACAGCCAGCAGCATCGACAAAAAGACTTGGCATCGAAAAAGGGTGCTAGTCGAGGTGTTAGTCGAGGCGAGGCGACAGTCCGTCAGCAACTTGGGAACCAGGCTTCGAGCCATTCTTTGCCGGAGACCATCACGGACGGGTCAAAGTGGCCGGGACACGCTGGAAGAGGGGAGCCGTCTGTGAATGATTAGTGGCGGATGAAGATGCTGAGATATTGGAAGGGGGGGGGGAGGGAGGAAATCAGAAGACACTACGTCGATAGGACAGAGGGCAAGAAGAAGGAGGGAAGGCCCAAGGTCGACCAGAGTTGGTCAGGGATCATTGATGATTGTTTTCCTGTCCCGCTCACCCCTCCATCATCCATCATCCATCATCCATCCATTCTCGTTCCCCGAACGCCATCACCAAGCCGAAGGGGTAAGGACCTGCTCCGTGAGGTGGTTGTAAGCTGCACGGCAACAACCACCTCACGCAGCAGCGCGCAATCAATCATCAGCACTACCGCGACTGGCAGCGCAAGCACGCACCGGAACCGCTCCGGAACCACCAGGACTGGCAGGGCGGGAAGCAGGAATCCCTTGCAGCCACAGCGGTCAGGGACTCGGGGCCACTTCCCATTCGAAGCCCAGCTGAGCTGGCCGCAAAAAAAACAAAAGCAAAAAAGTAAAATGAAAGAATCGTCAGGGCCTGTGGTCAGCTTGCCGGCAGGACCTGACTTTCCAGCTCCGGGTGCATGCGCACTTGCCTCCATTCAGAACTTGCAAGCAACAAGGGTCGATGGGATATTGGGTGTTGCAATGATCGATTGGGTTTTGGCTTGCTGCTCTGTTGCTTCCTCGCCGGGCCACTCTCGCAACCTGCGGGTTTAATTAGGCAGGGCGGCCCCTCTGCGAGCAACATTCCGTGTTTCTCAATATCCCTCACCATCGTTCCGTCCCCATCCTCGTCTCATTCCCGTCATTCGTTTGGGCGTCCCTCGTGGCTGTATACCTCGTAGCGAGTCTGTTCCGACCGGCAACCTCCCGCCCGTGGTAGATGACCTCGGCCGTCCTCGCTAGCTTCCTCTCCTTCCCTCGTCAGCTGCAGCATCGGCTGGAGCGTACTCCATACAACGCGAGTCCCTTGTGAATACGCAGCAAGGCACTGGGGGTCGGGTGTTCGCTCTGCACAAGCAGCCAACGCCTGTGAACCCATGGGCTAAGGTAAGAAAGGTGTGTGTGTATGTTGCGTGTGCGTGGTCTCGGGACTCAGATCGCTCATCCCTCGTCCCTCATCCCAACATGCAATCTTCACACCCCCGCCCCGCTCCGCTCTGGCTGTGACAGAAGGGTATGAAGGAGATGGGATGCGCTATTCTGGTCACTGGACTGGAACCGCAGCGGTTGGTGACATGGACAGCCAAAGGCCATCGGCCCCAGCTGACTGTCGTCTGCAACACTCACCACCCTCATACAAGACATCACGGATATCTTGCATGCGATGTCTCCACACGAGCATATCAGATCGAGTGTCCTGTCACCGCCGCCTGGGCCTGCCTTGGCTGTGTTCACAAGCATCATCCATCAACTGTCATATTCCTCCGCGCCCTGCCATCGAACTCCCCGATCTACATATGAGCATCGTCACTGGGCCGCGGGCTGTGTTCTCGTCATTTGGGTTTTGTTTTCCCTCTCTAATCTTATTCATGTGTTTTTTTTTTTCTAATAGCCTGTCGATCACCCTCCACATTTAAGCTTCTCTTCACTTTCCCATGCAAGGTGTCCCAGGGAGGTGGTGTGGTGTTCGGCCGGAGTATGCGTTTCTTTTCCATGTTCTTTTTTGTTCTCCCCCTGGGCGTCGTTCCCATTTTGGGGGCCTAATCCATCTCCATCCCCCTCGCCCCGTTCGCATCCCCATTTCAGAGCTCCATCCCCATGTTCCGTGCTTTCGCTACGTGTAGCACCACCACTCCGAGCAATGTCATATGCATGAGTAGCCCCGGTACTAACCAGGGCGCACAGCAGGACCCTTGGCGAATACCTGTTTCCATCCATCAACCGAGTCCAGACCCTCCTTTGACACTCGGCCCAGAAGCTGCAGCTCCTGTTCCGTTTACATCGACTTACACCATCTCAGACACTGAGGGAGGTACCTCGGCGCTCACCTTGCCCGCCTTGTCCGCCCCCATCACAATAGGTCCCTCGCCGGCAGCTCATCACCGTCGTATGTCCATGGTCATCACCAGCACCGCCATCATCATCATCATCAGCAGCAGCATCCCCAACGACAGCAGAGACGGCAACCCCAACGTCAACATTGCCGGCAAACACCACAAACGGTCCCCGGCCATCGCTCCGCTCGTCACGCAAACCAGCCGGGACAGCGCACCCCACATTCACGCTCGAGGGTGGATGCCGGATTCTCGTTTGTTTCTTTCGCTCACCTGAACCATCTGGCCAGCACTTCCCTTCAGCTTTCGCAGTAACGAACCTGTCCAAGCTGCTGCTGCTGCCACCGCCAAGGGACACTGGCAACCGGTCGAGGCCGACCAGCCACTCGTTGTCCTCGCTTGCAGCCAAAAGATACCGCGCCGGGCACCGCCCATCGACTACTGCCCGCTACCACTACGCTACAGGCGCGACACTCTGCGTGCCCGTGTCTGTGGCTGCTCCCATCACGGGCTTCACGTCTGCTAGCAAATGAAACGACCCAGCCGGCCCTGCCACTGACATACTGCGGCACTGGCACACAAGTAAGTCGCCCATTTACCGTGGACTAAGGAATGCGTCCCACCTTGCAGCCCCGTCCCATCCCACACTTGCCTTCACCACGATGCTACCTCACCCCAGCCTTCCCTCCTTGCCTTGCCTTACACAAGCCAACTCGCCTAGTGTGCTGCTGCGCTGCACACACTACAGCTGCTTGTGGCAGCAGGCCTGGATCGCACTTACTCCTTTGGGCCATCCGTGCCTGCCTCGACCCTCCATGGGTGGCAGGCGTGCAGCTGGTGCTGTATTTGGTACCTGCTTTCAGGCTCTTTCCTGCCATCATCCCTCCCACCCACCACCTCCACCACCACCACCCCCCCTTCTTCCTCCCCGCCAATAATCACCATCGTCACCATCCCAACCCTTTTTTGCCTTCTTTTCATTCCGTTTGGTTATTACGCCTTGTCTTTCCCTACGCACCCCGAAGCTTGCCCGGGGGAGGCTTCTGATTCTTTCCCTCCTCCCTTCTTCTCCTTCTCGTTGAACCCGTCTCCCGCCACACTCCCGCGTTTGAGAGGTTCCGTCGTCACTCGTTCCAGAGGCGAAGAAGAAGAAAAAGAAGAAAAAATAACAGAGGGAAAACCCGGTACTAACCCCGGCTGTCGGCAGAAACAGCACCTAGCTAGTTGTTGCCGCCTCCCGTTGTCTACGGAGACTGCGTGCCTCCTCACCCTGCCAAATACTTCGCGGATACCTCTTCAGCGTCACGCCCCCATCTTCCAACCCGAGGCCTCTCGCTGCTCTTTCCCGGTCACAAGCTTTCTGTTCCTTGGTTTCCTCCGTCCAAAGTCTCACTCGCTTTCTTGCGGCGAACCCAGGTCGAGTCCACCCGGCCAAGGTATCCAGCATTCAGCTTCCATCGGCACAACTCCCCTCAGCTTCCAAGGGGCCACGCCTTTCTTGCCTCTCCGATCCGGGCACAGCCTGCCTCTGCTTCCCATTCAAGCCCACCTCGCCAGAAAAGTCCCGCCCCACCGGTCCTCGGCCGCCGAGTATCTGACAAGTCTTGACTCGACTACCAGGGACTTCAGAGTGGCTTTTCGCCACTGAGCAAGTCAGCCGACCCCACCACTACTCCAACTGAACAGGGCCTCTCTGTACCGCCCTGTGGTCCTGTGGGTTCGACCTGCACCCCCGGCACCACGAGCCTTTGGGAACGCACGCTTTGCACGACACCCCCCGGTCTCAGCGCTCTTGACCCCTACCTCCCCCCGGTACCGCCTGCACCCAGAGCAAGACCCAGAACCTTTTAGACGGGCGGGTAATCGCCTGCCAGGCCACTCGCGTCTCCAGCCGCTTGTGCCTTGCTCCAACATCTTGGTCCCGAAACGAGATCTCGTGTCGCTCTGCGTCGCTCCTGTGGACTCCCACTTCCCTTGCAACGTACAGAGGCACAGGGCCTCCGACTTGCCACGGGAAACCACGCCGACCTGCGTATACAACGCGCAAGTGGCATATCTGGCAATGGTGTGAAATCAATATCCTACTTCCCCCGGATCACGAATTGTAAGCCTCCGTCGTTCTTTTCCTTTCTTGCTTTCCCTTCTTTCCTTCTTTCCTCCCCTCTCCCGCCAGGGGGCTGCTTTCCCTCTTGTTGTTTTCTGACATCTGATTTCCTTCCTCCTCACAGTCCACACACCATGGCCGGTGTCGAGAAGCCGCCGCTGCCGATGCGGCTCGACAACAGCATAAGCCCGAAAGCCAACCTGACTTGCGGCGAAAACGACCCCTTCTACTGCTTCCTACTCGACGAAACATTATGTTACTACCCGTTGGTATTGCTGCTGGTGTTTGTTGCCTCGGCCGCAACCTACAGCATCGTGACGGCACCGAAAGAAGAAGACGACGAGGCCGGCGCAGAAGCTCTGGGACCAGGCGGCAAACGGCTGCCCATGTCCAAGAAGAAGAAGCGCCGTGGCGACAATGAGCCCGAACGCCTACGATACGGACCCGTTCTGTCCCCGACCTCCACGACATGGCTCACATGGATCTCCGCCGCCGTGTTCCTCACATTCGTCTCCAATGGCATTGCTCACTTCAGCTATGTCATGGAGGAGCTGGAAGGTGTCGTCCAGGGCGCCAAGGATTCGCAGTCCATGATCGTACGCCGTGTCCAGCGCCCTCCCACCTCTCAAAGTTTTGCTAATAGGAAACAGGTCTACCTGATTGCGTCGCCGAACCTATACCTCTACCTCCTAACCACGCTCGTCGAATGGCACGAAACGCCGACCATAGCTCACTTCATCACATGGTGTCTCGCCCTCATTGGCGAGTTAATCATCTGTGTCTGCACCATCCTTCAGGTTACGAACCCCAGAGACGGCAAGGCATCGCAGGCCCAGTCACCGCAACCACAGATCTCCAAGTGGGCCTTGACGGATATTATCCTCGGCGTCATCCGCGTCGTCCTGATGGTGGGCCTCGTTGGCATTTACGTTGCAGCTTGGTTCCAGAAACCCCAGCAGAAGGAAAACAAGTTCGAAGAGCAGAACTCATCGCAACGTGCCGAAGAGACGACACCTTTGCTCAACGGCGTTAATGGCCACCGGATGTCGTACAGCAGTCAAAACGGGCGATCGGTTCGAACCTCGCGAAACGGGAGCACTGTCGGCAACACTAACGGCGCAGCCGAGGGCACCCCCGTGTCCAAGGACTACAAAGAGCCCGGCTTCTATCGACCCGACAAAGCACCCCACAAAAGCTGGTGGGAGTACGTTCGGAGTTACCAGGTCTTCTTCGAGTACCAGTGGCCCAAGGGTTCGCCGCACCTGCAGTTTCTCTTCGCCATCTGCGTGGTCCTCTTGCTTGCACAGCGTGCTGTCAACGTCCTCGTCCCGGTGGTGGTTGGCTGGCTGACCAGGCAGCTAACCCTCCAACAAGCTCCATGGGCTGTTCTGGGTCTCCTTATCTTTCTCCGACTGATGCAAGGGACAGGCATGCTTCTGGATGCGTTCCGTGCCATCCTATGGGTGCCCATCTCACAGAACTCTTATAGGGCTTTGACATCAGCAGCCTTTGAACACGTCCACTCTCTCAGCCTGGATTTCCACCTGGGGAAGCGAACCGGCGAGGTTCTGTCTGCCTTGAACAAAGGCGCGTCAATCAACTCCTTCCTCGAGCAGGCGACATTCTCGGTCCTTCCTATGATTTTCGATCTCTTCTTGGCCGTGGGCTTCTTTTGCTACTACTTCGACGCAACCTATGGAGCTATTGTCAGCTGTTTGACATTCTGGTATCTCTTCCTGACCATCCGCATGGCACAAACCAGGGCAGACCAGCGGAGAATCATGAGCAACGCCGACAGGGAGGAAGAGGCTGTGAAGAACGACTCCATCACTAGCTACGAGACGGTCAAGTACTTCAACGCCGAGGAATGGGAGTTCCAGCGCTATCGGAACGCCATCCAAGCCTACCAGGACGCTGAAAAGCAAGTCACTTGGGGGGTGAACCGGATGAACGTCATCCAGGCCTGCGTCTTCATGCTCGGCTTCAGCGTGGTTATGGTTTTTGGCGCCTACCAGGTGACAAGTGGGGGCATGGATGTTGGCAGATTCCTGACCCTCATGACGTTTCTCAACCAGCTGCAGACGCCTCTGAACATTTTCGGGTCTTTCTACCGGACCATACAGCAGGCAATGATCTCTGGCGAACGCCTTTTGGAGCTGTTCAAGGTCAAGCCCACGGTCGTCGACGCGCCGGGAGCCCGGCCCTTGTTGGAATGCAATGGCAACATTCGGTGGAACAAGGTTGCGTTCAACTACGACCCGAAGAATAAGGCTCTCAAGGACCTCGACTTCGAATGCAAGCCTGGTACCACGACCGCTTTCGTCGGCGAATCTGGCGGCGGCAAGTCGACCGTCTTCCGCCTCATGTTTCGGTATTACAACACCTCTTCCGGCAGCATCGAGATTGACGGCCAGGACGTCAAGGACCTCACCATTGATTCGGTCAGACGGTTCATTGGCGTTGTTCCCCAGGATACCACCATGTTCAACGACACCCTGATGTACAACCTCAGATACGCCAACCAAGCCGCCACCGACGAGGAAGTCTTCGAAGCCTGCCGAGCTGCCAGCATCCATGACCGGATCATGTCTTTCCCGGATCAGTACAACACGAAGGTCGGTGAGCGTGGCCTCAAGCTCAGCGGTGGCGAGAGACAGCGAGTTGCGATTGCGCGGACGATTCTCAAGAACCCCAAGATCATCATGCTTGACGAGGCCACATCAGCCCTTGATGCGCATACCGAGCAGCAGATCCAGGACAGGCTTGGACATCTTGGACAGGGTCGGACTCTGCTGATCATTGCGTACGTATTCTCACCGTCCTGCACCTTTGCTCTTGATGGCCGCAATACTAACACGGGGTACAGACATCGATTGTCCACTATCACGCATGCTGACCAAATCATCGTCCTCAACAACGGCACCATCGCCGAGAAGGGTACGCATGATCAACTGGTGGCTGCTAATGGACGGTATGCCTCGATGTGGGAGAGACAAGTGCAGGCAGAACGCGCCGCCGAGAAGGCTCGCGCTGCAAGTAGGAAGGCACAGAAACTCCTTAGAAAGGCAAACATTGTCTCCAAGAAGCAGACGGACGGACACTCGGACGGCTACACTAGCCTTGACTCGTCCACGATCCTGCCCGGCAGCTCAGGGAACAACTCCAAGGCCAACACCACGGGAGAGGATTCATCCAGCTCTTCCAGCAGCTCCGATGCAGAGTCCATCCACAGTGTTCACAACGACTCGGATCATTCTGAACACTCTGATCATTCTGGCCACTCTGGTCATTCTGGTCGACACTAATTGTGCAGCAGACGTATTCTGCGCATACGTGCAGCATGGGCACACTTTGCCAACGGACTGTTGCCGAGCACAACGCCTGCCTATCAAAGGCAAACACCATTTATACTACACCCTAATCCGCGGCCTTTCACAGCAAAGTCGCACACTTTCCTTTACGACTACTACGAGGCACGCGCCTTTCACGACTCAGGTACAACGGACTAACGGCTTAAGATTGCATCAAACCGGCGACTCGGAGTTTGGAGTTCACACACATACACTTTTCGTTACCCTTTGTCTTTTGGGACCCTGAAAACATAAAGGACTTTCACGAGTACAACAAAAACGAACCCCCGAGAATTGGTCTCTTGGGTCTGGCTCGGTCGGTTGGCCAGTAGGGGGGCATCTTTCTTGATTATCGCCACCAGACACACACGCTCTCTCTACTCTATGGCTGCAACCCACCCAGCCTTCGCTTTTAAACCTGTGTGTGTGTAACGACTGGTTGCGACTCGTCCCTTTCCCCAAAAGGGCAGGGCATTTTCGTTCTCATCATTATCATCATCATCAGACAGGAGGAATACAGGTTCTCCTTTAATCATGGGCTCTCTCTCAACATCAAGACTTGCTTTCGATTACAGATCGGCACCTGCTACCATGGGTAGCGTGTTCGACATTGCATCGCAGATACCAGATTCTTAATGTCCGACGAGGCTCGAAATCACTTGCCCAGGCCCCAACCGGGCCTGGACGGTTGGAAGGGTTGGGTTTCGGAAGGTCATTTGGGAGGAGGAACAGCCGGGCGGCGGCGGACTTGCATTTTCCATGGATATTGGCTATTCAAAATCCCGTGCAATACACGCAATGGGTGCAGGCGGACGATGGATTCTCCTGTTGTTAGAAAGTCTGCTTTGCTTCATTTCTTTTTATCGGGACACCGTACCGGGGCGGCTAGGCAAGAGGTTCACGGTGGCTGGCTTTCAAGCCGCCCCTCCCTTCTCCTTTTAGTCAGGGTACTGGGCCGGCGGCTACAAAACGATAGCTTCGCGGCAACTCAAGATTCAAGGTCCATAGACGGTAGTGATCGCGCGCGCAACAAGGGGCTTGCGACGCCAGAGGTCCGATTTGCTCAACTGCCAAAGACATTTGAAAACAGTCCGTATCACTGTGTGTTCGGTTCGCAACATGTTGTGGCATGGCTCGCCTTCCTACGCCCAACGGGCCTGCCACCCTGATGGCAACGCCCGTCAGACGGTTTGGAGCTGCCATTCGAGTTCATGGTGTTGGTGCGCTTCACGGTGTACGTGTGTGCTGGCCAAGGACCACAGTTCAAAACTTCTCATTATTGAATATTTGGCTGCGCATCACCGTATGACGTAGACTGACTGCAGCTATTAACGAAGCTCTAAAAACCATCCATTCTAGACGTGCCGGGCTTGGGCGGGAGGGAGCCCGTTCCGATATTCTGGAAAGGGGAGGGGGGATTAAAAATTGAGGTCAGCATGCGCCTGACTCCTTCTCCACTGATCTTGATCTGCCTCTGCTTCCACGTCCACATCCAATCCATCGGGTAGCCAAGCCGGCCAGTGTCGCGATCCGACGTTACCATTCCACTGTCCGTTTCTTTCGCATTGCCAAGACACTCCCAGAATGAATCATGAGGCTAGGTTGTGTGAGGTCCGGACTCAGATGTTGCGGGCGTGAGAATTACGCAAGCTGGGCGGACGTGGGCCCTCGCACAAGGTGTGGAGGGGAGGTTATTAAATCGGTTATCAAGTCGGGCAGGAGGGTGCGCCGTCATCGTTCACGGACGCACACTTGTCTCACTTCGACCACCTCGGTCTCTCTCACTCACCCCTCCACCACCACCACTGACGCCCTGTCCTCGGGGCCCCTGTCTCTCAGCCACGGGCGTGCCGCATAACCAAGCAGAGGCTGCGAGTTGCTAGTCTCCGCAAACCCGCCAGTAGCCGGGCAATAATGACCGACACCTGATGCAGTGCGCTTCGCCAGCTTCCATTTTGTTTCCATTTGCAGACTTCGTGTGGCCCATGGAGCGCTCTTTGACGACCTCTGCCTTGCCGCTATCCATACCCCATGACCGTCGTATTTTGGTGCTGCATGTAAATAAGTCGGTACGGCAGGGTGTGTCGTTCTCAGCTCGCGCGTCGCGGTTTGAATGCTTCGCATATGCTCCAACGGTCGCTCAGCCACTCCGGTTATTTGTGATCAGGAAGCTTTCAAATCTCCCTTGTGATAAACGGTTTTCTTTCGATATGCCCCGACCGTCCTTTCTGGATAGCCGTGGGTAGCCGTGGGGTTGTAACAGCACTTGTGTGCAAGCGATTGTATTCATGGGCTCCAGTAACACCAGTGTCATGCTTCGTCTCGATTCTTTAGGACAGGACTTCCAATCATGGGCTTCTATCTCGTATGGCCGTTGACAGGCCTTTCTCTAGGCGCACTGCCGCTCACTCCAGTAGCGTGGCCATTGCTCTTCTCATCGGCCTGGACTTTCTTCTTCTTCTCAGCTTCGTCGTCGACGTCGGTGGCTTCAGCATCACTGCGGTCGTCTTCAGCAATATCGTAGCGAAGGAAGCGGTACGCAATGCGGAAGATGTAAAACAGCCAGAAGAGGTTCAAGGCTTGGAGAGACGCAAGGAGACCGAGAGTGATGTACTGCGAGAGCGTACACTTGTACTGTTGGGTGGCCCAGTTCAATTCGAATGGCCCGACAGTGGTGTACTCCGTGAAGAGGGAAAGAATGATTTTGAGGTTGATGAAATGACGTAGGTAAATCCAGACACACATGAAGAGGAAGAAATAGGGCCCCACGATGGGAGAATCGATATAGTTCAGCACCTTGGACGTCTATCAAAACTGTCAGCGCTCTCCCCAAACCTTGGCGGACATGATCCTCCAATGAGATGGTGTTCTAAAAAGGCAACATGTACTTACTGCGAGGAAGAAGTCGCTGATGTCATGTGTCGAGTAGACCGCCAGTCCCATGTACGTAAAGTGGAAGCGGTAGCTGAGGCCGATCAAGGAGAGACTGACAATGTGGTGGCCAACCAGCTCCTTGAAGTCCTTGCGGGGCTTCTCCATACCCAACAGCAGGACGATTGCTTGTTGGGCCCAGTATGCAGCCTGGAAAAGGTAGTAGAACTTGAAGCCAGCCTCGTGTGTCAGGTGTGGAAAGTCCTCGTACATGCCGCGCGTGTTGTAGTACCAGACCGGGGTCTTGCTCATTACATATAAGCCGGCAGGACCAAGGCAGCCAAAGTAGATGGCAGTGTACATCTGCTCCATGAAGCGAGCCTGCTTACCCCGGGATCGAAGACCGACAGCGCGAGCCAGAGGCCGCAAGAGCTCCTGCATGATGAACTCGCGGGTGAAGGTCAGGACGACGGTGTAAAAGGACACAAAAGCGATGTCCCAGAGGCCCTTGCCATATTGAGCCGGTGCGCCAGGGCTGGCGGGGTCGGGCGGCAAGCGGTACGAGAGGAAGATGAAGCGATGCAGCGGATTCGAATCGTTGGGGTTGACAGCATAGAGGCCGGCGGTGATGGCGATGATGACGGCGGGTACGAGGTACGTGTGTTTGGTCATGGCCTGGCGAACGCGAGAGAAGCCGCCGCGGGCACGTCGGCGTTTTGAGAGGCGTTTGGTGGGCGTGGTCTGTAAGTGAGACACAAGGTCAGCTAATGCTGGATGAGCATGCGTAGAGATTCCGGGGTTGGTCTCGAGGAACAAGGCTCGGTAATGCGCAGAGAGAAGAGACGGGAGGGATATTACAGGTGTGACGGGGCCGTCGATGGCGCCGTAGGTTGCGAGGGCAGGGCCAGTGTCGCCAGCACGGATATCTTGGCCGAGTGCGCTTGATTTCCGTCGCCTTGTTGTCGTTGCTGTTCGAGACGGGTTTAGGGAGTAGTCGACGACGGAGTGCAATTGGTCGACGGAGGTGTTGAGGAGAGGGAAGGGTTCGGAGTCAGCCATGGTGGCAGGAGCTTGCTGCTGTAGGCGTCTCGGGTCGTTTAAAGGAGATCGGCTTCGGAGGAAGGGCGTCGGGATGAAAGGCACAATGAGACAAGTGGGCAGCAGGCAGGCAGGCGGATGGATGGATGGAGAAAGAGAGAGACGGCGACTTTGACTTTGGAAGCTGTCGGCGGGTGCGGAGATGGAAGCCGGGCAAGGAAGTCGTGGGTTGAAAAGGAGGGATCGAGTGATTAGACGTCGAGTAGGTCAGGGGGGCCCGTTGTCGATCATGGAAGTTTGGGAAGGAAAAAGGCAGGGCGGACGCGGTCGACGGGCCGGTGGAGCAGGGGGAACTGGCAGAGTGCAAGCGCGAGCGCACCGCTGATGGGTCAAACTCGGGGACGAGCTCAAGGTTGTTCCCTGAGTCTTCTGTGTTTCGTCTTGTGCATTCGTCTGACCGAGAGACCAGTCGTCTGGTTTCCCTTTGCAACCGCAATGCGGTCAAAGAGCAGCAACCGCAGCAGCAGCAGCAGCAGCAGCAGATGGACAGGAGGGAGGACTCGAGGGGAGATCAGCCCAAACACAAAGGATCAGACACGGGGGAGGGGGAGGGACAGAACGAGCAAACGAGCGCACACCTGTCGCGAATCATGAGATTCAGCCAAACAGCAGGAAAGCAAACACGGGCAATACACGTGTGGAGGATCGTGAGAAGAAGGGAACACTATGTAATCTGGAGGAGAGAGAAAAAAAAACACACACGCCAAGCAGCAGAGCCGTGAACCAATCAAATCGGCCAGAGGGAGGGTCGCGGGAGCCAACAATGGGCTAGCAATGGTTAATCTGCCAGGGGGCTGCTCGGGGCGCCCCATCGTACCCGTGATCACCCCCTGCTTTTGGTTCCAGGCCCAGGCAGCCTTACCTCATCTTGCATTGGATGTCCCCGCTGCAGGAGACATGCACTGTCACTGCTTGGGCATCTTGGCTGCGCCGTTGTACCTGCCTCGCTTGCCATGCCATGCAGCACACACGCCGTCGTTACATGGTCCTCTCCCGCCTGGTACTCAGTAGGTTATCATGTGTACAGTGTCGTCCTCGACAGCACGCACCTTGACTCTCTCTCTCTCTCTCTCCCCCCACCTTTGCCAGCGACACCATACTTACCACCGTACACTTCACGAGTTTTGCCACGACATTGACAACACAACCAGGGCCACCCCTTCGCGATGGGCAGCGTGGCATGGCCAAGTAGGCCTCTCCCCCGTTCGTTTGCATCCCGTCAACATGCGAGCAGAGATGTCCCCGGCTCGCGCTTGAGTTTCACAAAGCTCAATTGCGTGCTGCCTTGGAACTTGATGCACCAAGGCCGAGCTGGCAGCTTCGCCAACGAGTCAGTCAAGTCGACCCCGCGATCGGGATCGGAATCAGGACTCGCCTGTGCCCCTTTGTAGGACTCTGATGCCGTACAACAACGTCGGTAACAAGAACAAAGAGATGCGGAAACAAAAGCCATGACGCGAGGCTTCTTTGTCGAGAAGAGAGCGACAGGGGCTATCGGGCTGTCCAACCGTAACAGGCCTCGCTGAGAGACGCAGGCAGGTTATTGGAGCTTCAGCAACCGTATTCATATCTGCATTATAACTGCCAGATACTCCCGTGTTATCAAGAAGGCACCGGTGATGCCTTCACGAATTCCTGTCTACTACTGAATGTGAACCCGATGGTAGATTGCGTGCCATACGATATGTCCGTATTTTTGTCCACCAACAGCCATCGCCAGTTAGCACCCAGCAGGCCGGCCTGCACATCCTGGACAGCCCCGGTTACATCATCAGCTTCCTCGTCGCCCATGCGTCGCCCCCCTCACGTCGGATAAGTTTCCTTGGCCTAAGAAGTTTGCATTGCCATCTTGTTTTTCATGCCCACGGCAACTCCTGCATCACCATTGCAGCGAGTCGCCATCGAGGCAGCGACAGAACGAGAAGCCAACGCTGATCAACGCGGTTCCGTCCGTGCTGGTCATGTATACACGGAAGCAATGTAGGCCTCTCTCTCTCTCTCTCTCTCTCTCTCTCTCTCTCTCTCTCTCAGATCTCAGATCTCAGATCCCAACCCCGCCAACCCAGCCAGCCTGAGCCGGGAGGCTAGTGCACCCCGCGTGCCCGCCGCCCATCTCTCACATGCCGACCATTCCCTCCGTGAGCCGCCACTGAGGCCCTCCCTTCCCGGGCGCCCGGTTGCCTCATTCCGGATCTGTCGTCACTGAAGGTAGAGGGCCCGCCCCTGCGCGGCCGTCGACATTCCCGTATCAATCGTGGCACCGTCCGGCTCACGTCCGATGGAGCCGGGCGTCTCATTACTCATTACTCACCACTCACGGTGACTCCGCGCGCGCTGCACGCCACCATGCTGCTCTCGAATCTCTGCCGTCTCTCGCCTGCGGTTTCTCCGTCTTCCGCCGCCGTGCCGACTTCCGATCAGCCAGCCGCTCGAATCACGCGGAGAACGGCCCATCTCGTGTGTTCTCCCGACTTGCCTCCCGGATACCACGGAGGCCCCTCGCAGGCGCAACCGCGGAGACTCTCGTTGGCCATGTCGCTTGCGTGTCACGGCCGCCAGCCACCACGAGGCAGGACTTGGCAACCATTCCGCGCCCCAGCAGACCGAGGGGTCCCTCCTCCACAGCTTTACCGACAGCGACGCGTCGCCAAGCGCCAAGCTTGCACGACGCCGAAATGCTTCTGTTGGCCGCCACCTGCCACACGTCGGACCTCTTGAGCTGGGCAGCTTTAGCACGGCAGAGAACCGCGTGCCCAAAGTCCCGAAGAAGCTGGCTGCGGGCTCCCTGAAGCGCGCCCCTTCTTGGGCTTTGCTTCGCCTCGTCCTCGACCGCACCCGGCCCACTACCCAGGAACCCATCACCGGTGAACCAAACCGCAGTCTCGAAAGTTCGAGGGGAGACGGGGGGGGCGTCCCTCTCTGCCAAGCCGCTTGCGGGCAAACCCCGAGTCGGCCCAATCTCCTTCATCGACAAGAGTCTCTCCCGCGAGTCCCCGAAATAACGGGGAGGTCTTGCCGAGTCTCAGGGGCCAACGCCGTGGGCTGTGGAACGAGGTTTCGAGCCCAAAGTTTTCCCACTGGGTCAAGCGTTTCCTTGCTCCGTCCCGACCGACCGGCGACTACAAGTCCTTCTGGCGGTCTGCGGCTCAATGCTCTCTATGAAGGGAGGCGGAGGCTGAGCCTAGTTCAGTGTCGCAAGGGCTCTTGTCAACGGATAGCCAACCGTGTGCGTGTCCGTCCGAATAACACGGTAGCTTGGCCAGCAATTCTCTCGCGTCACGATATCTCGCACAGTCCGGGTGTCCATGTGTATGTGTTCGGCGTATATTAGCAGGCAGATGCAGCCGGAACCACTCGAGTATCAAAGCAACGCAGTGTAGTTGAATGTTAACTGATTTGAATTCATTGGCGCGGCTATCGCTTTAATCATCCTCTCACCACCTCATGCCCCCCCGTCCCCTTCATAACAGCGCCTTGGTATCTCTTCCCCGTCAACTACCTCCCCCCTCCTTTGCTGTTCTCACCCACATGAGGCTTCCCAGTTCCTAGCGCGTTGGCTTGCTTTCCTCCCATCTCCTTGCTTGGTCATCTTGTGACCACTGCCCGCACCCTCATGGAAATCAAAGCCATCCAAACGCCCATCTAAGCCTGCGTCGCCGGCTAGGCTGTCGTTCCCCTCGTTCCAAGCATATACATGGGTGCCCATACGTTGGTCCCTCTCATTATTTCGCAAAAGTTTTTGTCACCTCATGCCTTGTGAAGGCATCGCCTCCCATATACATTTCGCCCCTTCCACAATGTACATGCTGAAAATAGAATGTCCCAAACAAAAACAAACCAGGGCTCGTGCCGGAGCCGTCCGTTTTCCCCCTTGGTAATGCGCCATCATGCTTGCTTGCGATGCAGGAGGTATAGAGAGAAAGAAAGAAAAGCCCACAGCGCCACGCTCCTATTTTTGACTGAAAATCGACAATGAAACCCTCGTTCAACCGCATAGACTTGTTCAAGGAGTAGGTGACGGACCCGAGTCATCTCCAAGTCGCCGGCCATGGGAAGGCGCGCTGGGTGACTGGGGCTCGTACTCCTGGAGTTGAGGTCGTACACCGGGCCAGAGTGGCGGTCTGCTCAGCTGAAGTGTAGCCGACTCTGGAGGTTGACCCGCGCCGCGTGACTGGTAAGAGAAGTTGCTGGCTGTCCTGCCGAGTGCGACGGCAGGGTGGGGAGAGAGGGCAGAGGCGTCACTCGTGGTTCTGACGAGTGCCGCACGCTCGGGGGATTCTTGACCTCTCTCCTCTTCCAGCAGCTCGGCCAGTGCTGCCCCTTGCCTCGGCGGCGCGGGAATAACGGTGACTGGCAGACTGTCCGTCTCGGGGGTTGGGCGCATCTTCTCTCTGATCTTCTCGGCTTGTGTCGCGGCGAAGTCTTCCAAACGGGCCCGGAGATCCCATCTTCCAGCATCGTCGTGACCACCTCGCACCTCAGGCTTAGACTCAGCGTGAGCCATCACCTCGGCGGGCGGATCGCGAGCAGTCCGCCGGAAGAGAGGGTTGGCAACGAGAGATCTCCATCCATTCCTGCCTCTCGCGGTAATGTCTTCCTGGGCTTCAGTGTCGATTTCGACAGCCTTGTGGGTTGCTTGTCTAGGGACGGGAGCCGCCATCGAGGGCTCGTCGTCGCCACTAGTGGCCGACTCGCTCCTTGAGGATGTCGAGTCGCTCCTGGACATGGCGGCTGCTGTGTTACGTTGAGGTTGCGTAGCAACTCGTGTGGGAGCGGCTTCTGGAGTCCGCGAGGTTGTTTCCGATGGCAGTTGGTACCTGACGGCATATACTGTGCTCGCCGCGCTTGCTGTGTCGGTTCGGCTCACGGGAGTCACCGCCGGAGCGGGCCGAGAGGGCCACACTGGCGGACGCAACAGACCGCCCATGGATCTTTGGCCGTTCTGGGCGTTGTTTGGCTCGGCGTTGGCGTTCGCGTGGTTGGCGCGGTACCTGGAGGCGATTTGTGTCATACCGGGCCAGAGGTTGGCTCTGCCGTTAGCAGGAGGACCTTGAGCGCCGGCACCACCTTGAGGACCATCTTGGCCACCGTCACCTCCGTCTCGGCCACCGTTTCTGTTCTTCCTTCTCCTAAGCCATGGGAACTCTGAGGCGGATACTTCCAGCATTTCGTCTCCGTCAAAAATCTCGCGTCCAAGAATGCCGTCCTTCTTCTCTTCTCTTTCCAACGCTTCGATTCTCTCCACCCATTCCCATACCACCACGCTGGCAGCTGCGGCACCAACCCAGCGGACGTAGTCTCCCCATCCAGCGAAATCGGGCTGTGCCATATCCAGCACGAAGAAGAAGACTGGGACGAGGATGGCGAGGAGGGATAGGGTGGAAACTAAAATCATGTTCTTCATCAACGGGTGATAGAACGCGTATCGCTTCTTCATGAGCGAGTAGTAAATAACCCACGCGGCATACAAAAGGCCGAGGGAGAGTTGAAATAGGTAGCTGAGAGCGGGGACGGCGTCGACGAAGCTTCGAGGACGGGCGTTGCCGTTGCTCCCGCTGGTGGGGTAGTTAAAGCTGTTGAGGGCGCTGAAGATGAGGTTCAGTGTGATCAAGGCGAATGCAGTCCACTTGATAATGACCTTTTCCCGCTGGCGCGGGAAGAGTCGGATGAGAGTTTGTGCTTGCGCCAGCCACAAAAACGTGTCGGAAATCAGGCGAATGACCTTCAGTTCGGTGCCGTCCATCACCTCCGACTGCATCTTTTTGGCGTCCTGGATTGCCCATAGGTACTGCTGCTCCGCAACTTTAAACGTGTCGGCGCTAGCTATTGTGAGAGAGATTGCAACGGTTACTGCGGCCACTTTCTGCAGCCATGGCCGTCCTCCGATGCTGATTCCGTTCGATGTTCCACCACTGGTAAACCCGCGTCGACCCAGGTACACGACTCCACCGTCGAGAAAGGATCTAGGGGTGATGAAAAGCATGATGACAAGCATGTAGGCCGTCACAGTAGTCGCGGCGAGTGCGTAGCAGACGGGGAAAATCGAGGCGTAGAAAGGGTCGCGCATGTCGTTGTACTGTACCGCGCCTCCGGTCGCGGTTTCTTCATAGTTGATGCCATTATTCGCGATGATGATGGGTGCAGCGGTCGCAAACTTCGCAGCGGCGGCCCCAGCAGCCCCAAGAGAGGGGAGAGGGCTCGCGTATGGAGCGAAATCCACCATGGTCGCGGCGCCTACTCGTCGAAATGCTTGTCGATGAGGAACAGAGCGGCCAGCCGCAGGTGAGGATCAGAAGAGGCTTCCTCCTATTCGTGAACACTCGCCATCGAATAGACGTCGCAGTCGTTGGTGGTTTCGCAGTGTCGATTGACGGAAGTGTCGGGGCTGTTGTCGTTGTCGTCGTTGTCGTCGTCGATGTCGAGTGACGCGGATTCGGGGGCTCGGTCGGGCGGATGGCTGCAGCGAGAGTCGAGGTACAAAGAGTCCGGGCGTTTGGAGTTTCGCGCACAAAGTCGTTAGAGAACCGACGTGTAGTTCAACTGACGAAGCATCGATTGTCCAAACCCCTCCAATGATGAGCAGAGTAGCGACAAAAGGTCACAGTCGAGTTGTCAATAAACCGGGTCGAGGTAGAAATCGTCAGTGGCCACAATGGAGAATAGGTTCCAAGAAGGCTTGCGGGTGGGGGATGTGGGAGGGATCGCAGGCTGGGCGCCGAGAGATTATTGGGAGGACGGAAGAATTTGGGGGGAGAAAGGGCGAAAAAGGGAGGCCGGGGGAAGAAAAGAGACAGAACGCTATTTCGGGGGCCTGGCGAGTCGCCGTAGATGGGAAAGTGGCGCCCTGTATTCTATTGCGCTTTGTTGAACTCGTGCTGGCCAGATCTGGCTCTTGTTGCTCGTGGTGGAGCCGAAGACCGTCTCGAAAGTGTTTTGGAATAGCAGTTCGGGGGGAGCGGATGGTTATGGGAGAAGGGGGAAGAACAGCAGCGACACGCTCTCTCAGAGGGGGTGTGGTGCTGGCCGCGAAGTGGTGCGAGCACGGCGAATCACACTGTAGGAGTTGCAGCCAAATGTTAGATTCACTCCCATCCATGCATCTGATCCCGCTAACTGTGTCAATTGCTATCGGATACGAGCTGGACCCCGACAGCTTGTGCCCAGCCGTGGGCGCGGAGATGAATGGGACCAAGTATCTGCCATCTCGGACACACAGTCGGCTCACTGTACAATACCGAGTCAGAGGGGGAGACCGGCTCTCCAGACGCTGCGCGATCGTGTGCTGACAGCTTGGCGGACCCGAGGAGGAGAGATTGGGAACGATCTACAGAACCCAAGAAAAAGGGTCCTTCGCCGTTGACACCAAGATGTGTGCGTGAAGGGCTCGGCGCTCTGCATGGCATTGCCGGACGCCATTCATCGTCGTATCGTTGATCCACGAAAAGGTCAACTCCAAAGTCGTGCCACGTTTAGATGCGCAGTTGTGGGAGAGTGCGAAGTGGGCAGTTCTAGTGCTGGGATAAGGCTGCAAGGAATTGATTGACTTAGTATCGGAGAGAGGCAGAAGAGTGAGGTCCAATCCCGTCGCATAAAGATTGCAGCGAGAAAGGCGGGCAAAGACTCCGCTGGAGCCCTCGGTAGACCCAGCCATCGAGATCAGACGAGGGGGAATTGGTGAGTGGGAGGCCAGTCAGTCATCTGTCGCTCACATTGCCTGTTTTGACAGGAGACTTGTTTGCAAAGCTTGAGGGTATGGCATCTCAAAGGCGTTGAAAGTCGTTCAAAGTCTGCGAGAGGATCTGTACGCATGTTTGTGTGCCGTCTGTGGATTGTAGGATTGCCGAGCGAGAATTGGAACAACGAGAATGCGTTTTTGGCCGGCCTGGCTTGAACTGACGGGAATGTCGGATGGATGCGACATGTCCGGCGATAGCAACTGCAAGAGCACTTGTCGCCTGAGCCGTCAGCCACTCGTTACATTGAGTATGAACTCTGTATGTGTGCGTGCTGCGTACCCAGCTGATTATCTAATACTGACTAGAGTACGTACCATTGGAGGGGGGCAAGACACTGTACGCCCGACGCTAGACCGACCGGGCTACATCGCCGTCTCCACCGTTGGAGTGATGAAAGACCGTGGTGCGAGCGAACGGTGGCTAAGCCTCCCCGCCTCGAGGGGAACACCCTGAGACGGAGACGCGCAGCCGTGCTGATCGAGGTCATGATACAGATGGCCGCCATCCGTCCCTTGGGCCCGGAGCGTTTTGTCTTGGCTCTTTGAAACGCGGAAGAAAAGGGTAAAGGGCTGACAAAGTGTGCGACCCCTCAACTCTCTCCCAAATCACCGCCCCGTCGTCGCATCAAATGCTGAAGCCACGAGAGTAGAACGGCGAGCTCGAGAGTGTGAGGGGAAGCACTGACATCAAGCCGATCGTCGTTTATCGTGGCTCTGTCAACTCTAAAAATGGTATGTGCTGTGCCTGTCGTCGTCCTCGATCTGCATCCAATCAAGCGGCGTCTGTTGGGCTTCTGCTGGTAAAAGTCGGACGTGGACGTCGTGTGTACGTCCTGTGGTGGGTTCTGTGGACGGTACATAGTATACGGTGGACGGTATGCGGTGGACGGCATACGGTGGACGGTGGATGTCGTCGACGGAGGACACCATCTGAACCGGGCCAAAGTTGAACGCGAAGAGTCGTCGTGCAAGGCAAGCCTGCCACTTGCCCTGCCTCGCTTCGGCGGCCGCTGACCTGTATGGGGAAATGGTGGATGGGACCCGTCCATCGAAGGATCCGGCACTGTGTCTGGGGTCTCGAGCATAGCGTGCCTCTCTTCAGGCCACCCCCTTTCCCGGGGCTCACCCATCCGTCCGTGTGCCGTCCAATGGGGACGTGTTCTGGGCGAGAAATACGGATCACCTGCAGCCCATGGCCGCGGACCAACGCCCCGAATGGGCAAATGCTCAATCGGAGGTGGCCAGGGAAATTTGGTAGGGAAAACCACTCTCCGGCCTCCCCTGCCTTGACTGAGTCGCTGAGTCGCTCGAACTGAACGGTCGTCTCCTCTCAGCCATGGGAATGTCGCCAAAGCCCGCAAAATAGGAGAGGAACCGAAGCTCAGACCAACGGCAATATTTCATCGGCACAGGGGTTGTTGGGCGTTGTGTTCGCCGTTCAAGCTGGTTCGTGAAATGGCACGTGGACGGTTTCCCTGGAGGTCTCGTTGGTGGCCCTGGCCGGGTCATCGACTTGGCCTACGTTGTTGCAGAGTTCCCCGGCGTTGCTGCCATGCCCCGTCAAGGGATCTCCGTCCGTGTAAGGAGAGAGACAGAGGAGAAAGAGACGCAGAGAAAGAGGTGAGGCGTGGTTTGACCTTCGGACCAAAAGCCTGATGGATGCTGGCTCTCTTTACCTGAGCCAATAGCCAATTTCGGATGATGTGGGCTGCATCGAACCCCCGCAGACTAGCCAGTCCTATACACTATGTACTATGTAGGTGCTCGTGGTGCTGTAGGTGCATCTGTAGGTGGCAGGCGAACGAACTGGCGCCACAATGCCCGAGCGTTGTGGTGGGTGTGCTCGATGTTGATTTGAGACGTGCCATTTGTGTCCTACATCCTATGGAGTACAACCTCTGTCTCGTCCATTTGCAGCGTGCCAGACTCGACCGTCCTTCCCTGCCTTGCTCATTTTCCCTGGCCCGCAGGAGGCGGGCTGACGGGATTTGGTAGGTGGCTTGAGCTTTTCGCTTGGCCTTCCTTCTCTCTCCTCCCTTCCCCCCCTTCTTCGTGCTTCTTTCCCTCTTTCCCCAAACCCACGTCCCCGTCTTTCCCACACCTGCCCGTCTTGGCCTTGTTCCTCTTGGCAAAGCTTATCACTCGTGGCCGGCCACAGGCTTGGCGATTCGCCCTAGGCTGGGGGCTTTCCCGTCCGTCTCTCATCGTCCCTTCCCTTCCCTTCCCGTCCACTGTCCGTTTCTTTGGCTGGCTGGGCGCTGCCGCTGCCGCTGCCGCTGCCGCCACAGGAGCATGTACATCCTCCTCCTCCTCCATCCTGACCCTCCCGCCAATTGTAACATTCCCGTTGCTCCAGACGAACTGCATCTGCACACGTCCAAGGCGCTTTTTGCCTCAGCTATCGTGCCACACCCTGACATCAGAAGCATGATCAGTCCATACGGTTACTTTCCTACTGCCGTTGTCGCAGCGGATGCGTGCGGTTTGCTCGCCCCGCCGCCCGCTCGCCCGTTATCCTCGATTGAGTCTCCAAGATACCTACTGAGGAGCCCCCCGCGTCGTGTCAGCTCACATTCAACGGCACATGACTGGGCCGTTTGGGCAATAGGCAGCCTCATTTGAGGCGACTAGACGCCGACCAAAGTACGGCGAGCAAAGCGGCAAAGTCTCACCTCAACCCCCTGCCTCCTCTTTCACCAAAGACCGACACGCGACACTCAATACTCGACACTCGATACTTGACATCCGACATCCATCTGCACTGGCCAGCAAACGGCCACCTGTATTGTCTCGAACTCGCTCGAGAGCCAGCGCCGCCTGTTCCAGACAACCGGCAACTTTTGAGGAAATCGCTCAAGCAAAACTGCCAAACGTGCTCAGAGTCGCCTCGCTGTCAGTGTCTGCCCCATCACCACCAGCATGGTACGATGTAGACTATGACACGCCGGCGCTTTTGCTTCCCAACTACACGGAATAACCGCGCCTCTCTTGCTTCCGTGTTCTGGCCCTTCTTCGGGTTGCCATCCGAGGTGCGGTGCACCTTGCCCAACTCACCGGGGCCCCGTTTCCGTCATTTCCTTCGTCTTTTAGCTTACGACAAGCTTCCACCCGATGCCGCGACCCTGCCCTTACCCGACTTGACCCTATTCGGAGCGCAATGAAACTCCTTGTTCGAACCAAATCGCCGGCTCGGGTCCTTCCGTCGCATCCTGTGGCCTCTCCACACTCTCTGTCCGGCTCTGTAATCCTGGTCATACGCTCAACCTAGAGGAAGCTGCGCTGCGTAGCGGCACTGTTTCGCTCGTCTGAGCTGTCTCACACGTGGAACGGACTACCTACTACAACATGTCTCAAGGCAGTTAGTGCGCTATCCGGTTAAGGAGCCGCATCTGCCTTGATCCAGGATTGTGGGAAAGGGACACCACCTTGCTCGGAATCCGGACGGCTGTTTTGTCGCCAAGTCATCCCAATACCGGTTCGGCTTCGCTGAGATTTTTGGGCAAGATGCGGTTCTTGGCGATTGCCAGACTCGCAGGAAACGCGCTCAGATCTCCCCCAGCCATCCAACACCGTTTCTAAATGTGGGCTAAACCAAGCGCGCCAACGCGTCCCAGGCTCTTCTAGGAGGTTTTAATCGCCTTGGCCGGCTCATCAGATTCGCCGGGCCACAACCGACAAACATGCAGCCTTCCCAATGCGTGTGCTGTCTTCCCTTGCCCAAATCTCTTAGCTGTGCCAATCAAGGGAAGAGGGGGTGACGCAGATATCTCCTGATTTGGTCTTGGAGACCAGTGATTCCGCCCGAAAGAGAAGCAAATACCGGTTTTTATAAAGACAACATTGCGGCACAGGAACCACACGCCCTCTGCCGTGCACTTTGTGGGCGACTAATCACATTTCCGCGGCAACTCGCTTTCCACAATGCGACGGGCTCACGATCTAGCCGCGTAAGCGTTGCCAGCATATGGCTTTCAAATTGGCTCGCTAGTGCGCGCGTGGACGATGCTACTTTGGAGGCGACACTTCCAACTACATTGGCGTCGTTGAACATTAGCCAAACCTGTCTTGTTGATTACTGATCCGTGACGAACCAGACGTCAAATGATGTAGTCCAGGCCGCAAATATCCCAATCCAGTCGAACAACACTCGTACGACGTTTTGCTCGCCCAAGTATATCGGCTAAAAGTCAAAGTATTATTAGCGCACCTCAAAGGTTGTTGATGGAGGGGGGTCATGAAGGTTTTGGCAACCAGCAATTTTCCCGACAACGAACTTGATCAACTGCCGCAACCCAACGTTCCCCTGTTTCGCACATGACCTCACGGATAACCTTACGGGCAAGCTTCCCATGAATTGTGAACCATTCCGGGGGGTATCAATTGTATAGACTCCAGGGTACTAACGCAGCTGTCACGCCGCTCCATTAACCCTCCTGGTCAAAAGTATCATTCAGATACCCAACGAAGCTCTCCCTCATCCTCTCCACGCTGAAGCTCCCAACCCCCTCGAGCCCGATACCACCGCGGTTCAGCCCGATAAAGGCTCTCCTCAGCCTCTGCAGCTGCGGCAGCCCAACCTTACGTCCGGGAAGCCTCACGACCAGCTCCTTCCCCTGCGTCTCCGCGGCCCCGCGGGAGATCTTGACCTCGCCGCCCTCGTCCCCGTCGCCCTGCACCTCAAGGACGCGCTTCACGACGTCCTGCGTCTCGCGGTCGAGCACGTACAGGTAGTCCCCGCCGGCGTCGCGGCTGCGCTGGACGGTGGCCTGGTTGGGCTTCACGACCTTGCGTCCCGTCCCCGCGACGGCGTCCCAGATGTCGTCAAAGACTTTCGCGGCCTGTGCAGCGTCGTCGTCCCAGATGAGCGTGAAGAGCGGGCTGTCCCAGCGCGTCATCGGGTTGGGCTCCTCGTACCGGAAGACGAGGTTTTCCCAGTTGTCCGGCTCGTAGGGCTGCTCTTCTTCGCTGGCGTCGTCTGTCCTTGTGTCATCGCTCGCGGTGCCCTCCTTTGCTTCCTCGTCGGCCGCCGCTGCGGCCGTAGAGGCGCCCTCCCTCCTCCTCAACCTCTCCTCGTTGATGCCCCTGGCCCTCTCCACCCCGCACCCGATCTGCAACACCACGCTCGGCGTCCTCACGGCCTTGGCCTCGCAGTGCAGCTGGTACCGCCACCCCTTGATATAGTTCATCCCATCCAGGATGACAATGTCCCGGTCCGAGAGCACGCGCTTCACGGCGCCGTAGACGGCGGCGCGCGCGTCCTTTTCCGAGGCGTTGGCCGACCGCGTGTGTGCGCGCACCTTTTCCGGGTCGAGGTCGTAGACGTCGCGCGGGATGGAGAGGGCCGAGTCCGAGATGTAGTGGATCCTGTACGGCTGTTTGCCGCCGCCGGCGTTGTTGCCCGCGGCGCCTTCGGTGGGCGTTGAAGAGGAGGCGGCAGCGGCGATGCGGGCGGTGAGGTGGGCCTGGAGCTGTTTCGCGCGGTGAGTCTTGCCCGACGTCGGGAGGCCCGACACTATGATCAACTATCGCGTGACTGTCAGTGACCCGGGTCCCGTGTCTGCTTTCGGCTGTTGCTTGCTTACCGGCATTTTTTTGTGCGGTTTCCGGCTCGTCACGTTGGCGATTTTTTTGTGGTTTGGGAGTTGAAGGCGAGTGACAGACTTTTGGCGGGGGTTTCTGGGGATTTTTCGCACGCATGCGGTCAGCTACCCACCCCACCTACTTGATTGGGGGGGGATTTCATGTACGGTTGCGCCCAGGATCAGGGCACGAAGGGGATTCCGTGGTTCCTTCACCGAAACATCACGCTAGAGAAGAGGAGAAGTAGTAAAAAAGCATCTAGCAGACGGCGGGGGAGGAAGAAGAAAAAAAAAGTTGATCCTTGACAACTTTTAAGTATGGGTATCTTGAGCCCCGTGGCTTCCCGTAAACGCCTGGTGTTCCCCTTTGTGGCAAATGCGACCCCCGGACCTCTGGTGGAAACGCCCTCTCAGTCTTCCATCTTGTGGTCCTCGTCCTCGTTTTCGTCCACATCCTCGTCCTCATCAGACGCATGCGCGGCCATGATGTCGATGTAAAGCAGTATGCGCTCCCCCGCCAGGTCCATCATCTCCTTGGCATACAGGTCCCGCGCACTGGGGCCCTTCCTGCCGCGGCCCGGACGGCCCGCGGTCGTCGCGCCCCTCCTGTTTGGGCCCTTGGCCTTCGCCTCGCGCGCCTCGATGCCTTGAACCGCTGCCTCGTGGAGCCGGGCTCTGGCGTCCCTGATGTCTTCCGCCGACAGGATGCGGAGCAGGTTCTCGAGGATCAGCGCCACCCTGGCGTTGTCGTCGGGGTCGACGGTGTTGGCATGCGTGCAGAGGTAGCACTGCTCCAGGACGTCGGCGTTGACAACGATGCCGGCGCCCTCGCCCCTGCACACCTTTCTGGGATCCACGTATCCGTTAGGCAGCAGCTGGTCCAGCTGTACGGTCAGGAGGTCGATCTTGAACGCACCCCCATAGCGTTGGACGTAGACGTCCATGTCGGTGATGAACTGGTGGAAGAACGACAGAGGCTGCTGCTTGAGCAGCCTGCACAGCTCCGTCGTGTATTCGTTGTGCTCCATGAAAGTCTCGGGGAGGTTGTAAGCGACCTCGGACATGAGCTCCATCAGCCGCAGGCGGAGAGGCATGGAGTCGGCCAGAACGGGCACGATGGCCTCGCCGGCGTTCGTCGCCGGCGTTCGCGAGGTGCGCGGGGTCCCAGGCGTGCCCATATCCGAGGGCTCCGAGTCCGTCGGGTCGTTGAAGTAGTCGCCAAACTGGTCATTGTCGATGTCGAGCGTGGCCGTCCGCTTGCGCTTCTTGTCGTCGCTCGCGAGCCCCTTTGTCTCCTTGTTGAACACCTCGGGGAACTTGGCCACGGACGAGGTGGAACCATCGGCGAACACGGCCTGCAGTATCATCCTCAGGGCGCCCCTGCCGGAGTCGGTCTTCTGCTGGATATACATGACAAGGATAGACTCGCTCATGTTCGTCCATTCCTGCGGCTCGTCCGAGGAGGCCAGGGCGTCCTCGTCCATGCGCTTCCGTTCGTAGATGTCGGTCTCAAGGACGTCCAGCATGAACTCTAGCCAGACCTTCCAGAAGCGCCAACGATGAGGGTGGATCCTGCTGCAGTTGAAGGCCCAGCCCGCGACGGCCCAGAAGTCTTGCGCGCGCTGCCATATGCTGTCCTCGCTGGCGAGTTTGTTGTTGGTTATCTGCTCTCCGTCGAGGTCATCATCCTCTTCTTCGTGGTATCGGTTTCGGCGGCCGTATTGTATCCCGTGGAACTGGAATGCGTCCTTGAACCCGGCGTTGATGGGGCCGACGATGGCGAGCAGGTGGCGCAGATAGCCCAGCGTCTGCGAGCCGACCTCGAGACGGTCGGACCCGGCGGCTCGAGTGGTATGGCTCGGGTGGATGGCCAGCGTGTTGAGGAGGGCGAGGTGGGTTGACGGCGGGACGTGAACGGGCTTCTTATTGGTTTGGTCCTTTCGCGAGTGGCCTGCCGTGAGGAGGCTACTGTAGAGACCGAGCGCGCCATTATCTAGATGCCTGTCAGCGGAAGATGCGATGGTTGTGGGCCGGATGCGAACACACAGAGGTGCTCTTCCAAATATATTTGACAGTGTTCCTTCAGCTCGCGGGGGAGCTGGCTCGCAAGGGAATACATGGGCCTGGGCTTTGCGGGAGTGGCGGATGCGCTTTTTGCATCGGCGGCATTGGGCGACTGAAACGCAGTCCGGAAAGAAGCTGGCGACGACACGGCGGACACGTCCGACAGGGGCGATGAGAGCTCCATGGCGAGGCGTGGGTTTGGACGCGTCTGAGGTGGGTTGCAATAACGCGATCGGAATGCCCTGGGCGATGCGAGCAATTAAAGTTGAGTGGGTCCCGCAGGAGGACCCTCCCGAAACCACAACCTCTCCAGGTCCGCTACCGCGGTACTACTACCTATGTACAAACATGTTGTACCACAGCACAGACTCGGCCGGGACTGCCCTCTCACCACGAGCGGACATGGCAAACCATTCTCGCAATATTACGCTGACGGAAGTACGATGGACAGTTTACAAGCCACAGTCATACGTTTGAATGGTCAAAGTGTTCCGGTAGGTGAGAGGCACTCTTTGGATTTGTATCCAGGGCGGTATCTGGAAGGCTTTCTACTGTCCGAGGTATCTCTGCGACGGATAACCCAAGGCGACGGAGGTTGACGGACCACAAGATTACGCAGCATCAATACGAAATAGAAAGAAGACAGATGCATCAAGACCCCTAACTGTTGACAAAGTTAGTAAAGCAATGCCACTCAGTCTAGTTTGTGCAGTTTGGTGAGGGGAGATTGGCTGAAGACAAATAAATGGTGGTGAGCAATGCGAGTTGTGGAGTCCGTTGACCTACACAGGTCAGATAGTGCTGTTGGAGTCCAAAGTGCAGATTGAGCATCCTCGCCACCACAATGTTGGCGATGCGCTCCGAGTTGTGACTCGTTCTTGCTCGAGGTAGCACGAACGGGGCTCGAGGCGACCCCTTTCCTCAAGACAGTGAGAAATTGCAACGAAGCAGCTTGATCCCTGTATTCGAGGCAAGCCTGGACCTGCTCTACTGCCTTGGCTGTATGATCATATACCGTTGTTCTGTCAATGCTACTGTCACTTCTCGGTCTAAGGCTTAGAAAATCCTTCAATGCTTAGGCAACTTTACTCCGTGCCTATCGGCGTCGTCTTAGTGCTAACAGCCCTGCGATGTACACCAATAGTATCAAAAGGTAATACCTTCACTGCTTCGTCATAGATGTTAGAGATACCCCCACCGGATACATATATCATCCGCACGCCCCGTCTAAGAAGCATCTCGGACATGTAGTAAGACCTGACCAAAGTAGGACGTATCGTAGAATCTCTCCTTGCGGGATACCTTCTCGAGCAGACAGGGCGGACACTCAGCACTAGCTGCCTAAAATACTCTAAAAGGGTGTCAGTATCGTATCCGCTAGAGACATTCGTTTTCCAGCCACAGACTAGATTTGAGGCAAAATACAAGGCTTCCGCGCCGAGAGAACAAATCTGAGTCTTGCTCTGTACCCTTCCGACAGAACCCAGAGCGGAGGGGGGATAATACCTAACTAAATCATGTGGGTTCGACGAACAAGGCTCAAGGACCAAGATGAAACAGCCAGCCATAACAGTAACACTGCGAATATTCCCGGAAAAGGGTCCAAGGTGAAGAGTCACGCACCTGCGTGACAGCTTTTCTTATGGTCGAAGAAATGGACAAGAAAGCAGAGCTGGGTGTCTACATTATTTGGCCATAACATAAGATATCATTGGTAGACCGTCATTGGACTCCGTGATCCCAATGCGTAGCACATTTGCGTGTCTTGACAGAGTGACTGATGGAAACTGGGATGTACACTAAACCCAGTGGTCTGTGGAGAACAACTAGTCCCCCCCTTCGTAACTTCATCTAGACGCCGCGACTATTTGAACTCCTTGAACAAGGCACCAATCGTGTCCTTCTCTCCATGAGTGATAGCATACACAGTCTCCGCATAGCCCTTGGCAGCCTCGCACAACTCGGGTGCAAGCACCTTGTAAGCGTGGAACATGGAAAGGAAGACCGAGACGAGGTACTCGTTGGCCTGACCCCAACTCTTGATCTCCAGCGTCGGCTTGCCGGACGTCTTTCCGGGGGGGAAGGCCACGATCTCGAACCCGAGGGCCTCGAGGCCCTTGATAATCATATCGAGACCTTCGGTAGGCTTCCCTCTGTCAGCTCGCTTCTGGCCCAGCGCTAGGTAAATCTCCCAGGTCTCCAGACGTAGCGTTCCCTTGCCGCCAGGGTAGGTGCCCTCCACTTGCGAGAGTAACTTGAGTACCTTGTTCTCGTGGGCCGGAGTTCTGCAGGCTCTCATTGAGTTCTTCAAGTCCCGCACAAGTCCTCGGCGTTTCTGGAACGTTTGCTTCGAGGTCGCCTTCTTCTCTTCGCACAATCCACAACGACATACGAAACCCCAGTGCTTCAAATCATCCTGGGTGGCCTGGTAGTCAGCTCCCTCTTTAGGCAGCTTGTAACTGAACAGCAACTCGGTACCAGCATCGAGGTCTCTACAAGCTCGCACGATCATCATGTCGCCAATGAAAGAACGGTAACAATTGCCGAGGCAAGAGTGGTTGATGAGGGACGCTTTGGTCCAAATGCCGCAGGTGGTGTGGCTATGGTCCTCCTGAGTTTGGTTTTCCTTGTTCCCTATGGATTCGAGAGTCGTTCTTGGAGCGCCGAAGCAGTTGAGGCTGATGATACGCTCGACAAGGAAGCTAGGATACTATAAGCAGCTGTGCGGCCAATGGGCACGTGTACGGAAATTCAACTTACGTATCGACCACTAGCTGTCCTCCCTGAGGCAGCTCGACTCCCTTGTAGTCTCCGTGGTGCAAGTTCATGAAGCGCAAAGCAGCCTCAGGGTTGTGGTACAGCTTCTGGACGACTGTGGAGATGAGAGCTGCCTGTCCACCCATGGTCATCGTCTTCGAGTCCAAATTCATCAAGATCTTGATGTTCCCGCGACTGGAGGGATCGTTATGATCGGCGTAGATGTACGAGAACGCCTTCTCGCAGAGAAGCAGGTCTCCAGCTTTAACAGCCTTCGTCGTAAATAGCCCTCTTCCGCGTCCCGGGGAGTCACGGACCTCGACAGGGCTGGAGTAAGTCGCACAGTCGATGATTGGGGGAGTCGCCATGGACTGCTTGTACATGTGCTTCCACTTGAAGTCCCCAGTCACCTGCTCGATGATCCGGCGTCCGGTCCGCTCAAGATCCGTCTGTGCGTCCTTGTTGCTGGGGTTCAAGGAGAGGACTTGCTGCAGCTTCCCAGCGCAGAGGTCGAACTGTTGCAGTGCGTAGTAAGCTTTGGCTTCCCGGAATAGCCCTTTCTCGCTCGGAGTGTCGTTGCTGCGGGCATGTATGGCATCGAGCAGCGCTTTCTCGGGGCGTTGAAGTCGCAGGTTGGCCAGCGAACGGTTGAGGAGAGCCGCGCGCTCTTGCTCGGGTGTCATGGCAGCAGCAAGTGCCTCGGTATAGCTTTTTAGGAGTTAGCAGCAAGTCAAATTGACAGTAATGGAAGTTTGCATTTCTAATTACTCACAGCTTCTCTGCTCTTCCCCATTTCTTTTGTCCGACCGCTGTGTTTCCGCGCAGGCGAATCCTCTCCGAGTCAGGGGCGAATTGTGGCACTGATCTCCATCTCGATGGAACACGCTCATCGTTTCCATAGAGCAGACAGAAGTCTCCGACGTGGTCAACTCGCAAGCTGTACTTGCCGTCGGTGGCCACCTTGAAGAAGGGCTCCTTGATGAGGCAGACGCTGTGCTGCGGCAGGAGATCTTCGATGTCGACCGCTGACTCTTCCGGCTGGTTGTAGAGCTGGAGCAGGGCCGCCGTGCCTTCCTCGTCTTTCACGATGGCCATGACGACGTTGATCTTGCGCGGCCACGTCATGGTTCGGACGATGACATACTTGCCGCGGTGATGCTCCTCCAGCCGCATCTTGGAGATTGACAAGGGTTGGAGTTCGTTCGCGGCCCGGGAGCACGGGAGATAAGCCGACGGCATCTGTGAGGTTTTGATGTTGAGTGTTCCGGTGTTCGTGGCCGACATTGCTATAGCCCGCATCCGCTCCATGTTGAACTGATCAGCGAGCATGTCAGGCGGTGGATGATCACGAGGAACCTGTCCCTTCCTGCTCCTGGCCTGCTCCGCAGTGACCTGCAGCTGCTGGAAGAATGCTGAGAATTCCTCAATTTCAGAGACATCCTTGATGTCCATGATGAATAGAGAGACTTGGGGCTGCTGCAAGTATGTCCTTGATGTTGGCCGCAGAGAATGAAAGTTGGAGAGAATAGCCTTCAGGGTCTGTTGAGAAAAGACATCGAAGTCGGAAGGACAGATAATCTTGGGACTCTAAATAATGGAATGGCGTTGGGGCATTCATATTAAAACGCCCGTTCGTTTGTACGTATGCCGGAGGCCGTCCATGAGGGGGCCAGTCGTCACAAGGCGTCAACACTGTCACGGCTGGCAAGTATATCGTGTAACACCAACGGATACTCCCCCCTTGTTCTCCAGACGGCCAGGCATGAGGCGAGTCTCAACCACGACTGACCAGCGTGAACACGTTGGTCACTTAAAGGCTGTCTGCTATTTGATTCAAGGGCTCAGAAGCCAGATCCAAAATAACTGTGTTCACGACGTACTCGCAAAGGTTGTTGCAGGCGAAGAAAGAGACAAGCCAGCAAAAGAGTCCAAGACTTCTGAGTTTACTTTGTCAGTCCTAGTAGAACCAGTGACTTACCCGCCTTTACTTCAATCTTCTTTACTCCATGGAATATGCCTTCATACTGATGCTTGGTCAGGTGAATACCTTGTCCCTTGCTAGCGATGTCGCCTGGTTTAGATGCAACGCAAATTGAAGCAAGAAACCCAACTCCTTCATCGGATTTGAGATATTTTACTTCTATGTATTTGTCCAAGCTACTTCCGATTTTGGCTTGGTTCGGCCCGGCCCAGTCGGATGGCGGTGGTGTTACTTTGCCACGATCTGCTACCCCTCACAACAAACCCATGCAACAGAAACCTCGGAGTATTTTCTAGAAGCCTCAGGTCATCCGAATGGGCACCCCGTGTCGAGGTAAGTAACAGTCAGTTGCACTCGGTCCCGTTGCAAGACTACGTGGCAAGGTTATTTAATTAGCAACAAGCCGTTGCACTCCCAGGCTTAGTCAATGGCGAGTCCGGCTTGGCTAAGCGGAGGTCCTGGGTCCTCAGTCCTTTCTTAAGACTTCCAAAGATTGGCACATGGTCACTTGACCAGAAAAAAAGATGTCATGTTGATGTGACATATTGTGTATAAATCAGGGTGTTTTGTGCTGTTGTTCATTGAGGTGCGTCAGGCTGCACTACATAAAAGACCCATCAACCAAACACAAGATACCATCTACCCAACGTCTATTACACTCACGGCCTTCCTGGCAAGGCATCGAACAATCTTACACATGCCTCAGCCCAAAACAAAATGCACCCAGAATCCACTATCAAACGACCCCCATGCCTCGTCATCAGGGATTCGCCGGACGACACCACCTGGCCCGACATCCCGCCCCTGCCGCTTCCACCCCCCCTCAGTCCCCTCCCCGAAGGGCGTAAACCCACCACCAAGACGACATGTCACGATTGCCTAAAGCGGACGAGGGACGCCTGGCATTGGCTGCGGAGGCTGGTCACTGACTGTAAAGGGAAGGGCGGAGGATCCTCGTCTGCATGAAAAGTGTATGAATGCGCATGTCAATTCCCGCCCGTACTGCCTAATGGAGTCGTTCGACCCCTATCGCAGTCTGTAGCTGTAGTGTACACCCTTAGAGCTTGCTCTCATCGTCCAATAGATCATGTCGAAAATGTCATAAACGCCGCAGTGTAATGCAAGGTATCGCATCAGGCTTCAGGGCTCAGGCAGGCTAATGCGGCCTGCTCTGACCCCTCTTCAGCCCTATGCTTGGATTCTTGCCAATCCGAGATGAACCACACCTCATGATCCCCCTCCATCTAAAAAGTACATATTGTGGTTCGAGCCAATAGAGGGCCGTGAGGCAAACGACACGCTCGTGTTGTATGATATCGTGTGTGTTGTGTGTTGTAGAGATTCCCGTAAACGCCGTTGATACAAAATGTTTGTCTTGTCATTATCTGGTTGTGCTTGCGCCATGCGCTCCTCAACGGCCCGGGACTATCGAAGGTTAGCATTTGGGGTATCAAACAGAAGACTTGTATGCCGGCAGTGACTTACCGGGGTCGGTGGGAAAGGTGGTAGAATCACCATCGCCGTTCTTGGAGAACATCTTGGGGGCAGTGAAAACAGCAGAGTTCATGTTGGCGGTTGATGTGTTGGTCGTTGGCAAAGAATGACTAGATGAGTCAAGGTGGTATAAGGCAGTAGGTGTCTTGTGATGAAGGCGTATGATCGTTGGGTTGGTTGTGTTCAGATGTGTCTGTTGGTGGCAAAGAGAAGGTTCAAGGCATCAACATTTATATCCAACAATTGAGCCTCATGGCCTAGATTGAGTCACCCTCGAAACAGGAGAGTACGCCTCTAAGGCAGACAAGACAGTGCCTCGATCTTGTCGGCCTAGTCTAAACCCTAGCCATGACATGTTACTTGTCGACACAGCCATGTCAAACTACAAAGTCGACAATGTCAATGTCGAGACATGTAATTCCCTAAGCCCGTGTCAACCCGGGGTGCGCGTTTGCGCAACAATGCTACCCTTGTTTTGCGCAGCCCATGATACTATCTAGGCAATTGTGCCCTCTGATTCGTCCATGGTCTGCGTAGTTCAAAAAAGTTAGGAACACTTAGGCCGGGTGCCTTGAATTCGCGTTTGATGCTGAACCCCTCCAGACTCGGTTGTACCCCGCCGCAGTAAGGCAGACCAAAGACATCCATCACCCAGTGAGTCAGATCGAATGTGACGGCGTTGACGGCATGTCGAGGGGTGACAAGAGCCCCTCCTTTCGGAAATGGACGAAAGAACATACAACATCGCAACTGCGAGATGGGAGAGACGAGATGCCATGCCGCTTGCGGCCGTGGGGGGGCTGGGGACCGTGTGCTGCCTGGGTCATATGGCGAGGGACCGGCATGGGGGTCCCAGACGCTCAGAGGCAGCGTCCCCAGTTTTTCAGGCAAAAGGGAGAGCTGCCTGAAAAGCAGTGTCTCTGCCAACATCAAGACGAAAAAGTCCAGACATGAAGAATTCGGCGTCATGTCACGAGGTTTGACATGTGCGCGCCTTGCGTGTGACTGACCAAGGCATCCATCATCGAAGAGCGCGCCCGCGCGCGGGTGGGTAAGAGTACCTTTGGACAGGGGGCCTCTGCGCCTCGGCGAGAGATGTCATAGGGCACAGATGCGCCCTTCTGCTGGGGAAGAAAGGGAATCGGAACAATGACAAAAGAGACGTCGAGTCGAAAGCCGGGATTACACACTGCCCCGGATGACTGACATTGACAGTTCTAGGCACTTGCAACAGGCATCAATCTCTGGTGAGTCGATCGCCTTAGGCTGACTGACACGGGCCGGCAAGTCGCGCAGGGGGGCAGTTGGTGCAGACACAGATAGACGCAGATGGAAGAAAACACAGTCATTGCAGAGGTTTGGTATGTCGGAAATCACGCCCTCACTGACTTTTCTCGGTGATGTGCGCCGCCATGATTGACGGAACCAGAACGCGAGAAAATTGGATGGAAGGCACAGCCCAGTTTCCCTCTAGCACTCAAACTGACCGAACACAAGTAGAAAAAGTACGTCGGTGGTCGGTTGATTATTTTGGTGCGAAGTGTGTGAGGAAGAAAGAGGGAAAAGCCAGGGACGGGAAAATGTGGTTCGCAGCATGAAGTAGGAGGTGTCGTTGCCTACTGGTGGCCTGGTTAGGTAAGCAGTGCTGCCTGGGCGCGCATAACCAATCAGGGCTAGCACCTCGTCAACCCGTGATTGAGGAAAGACGTCCCCACATTTCCAGCCGACGTGTTTTTCTCGGGGAAGTATATTTTCACGCTCCTCCCCTCCTCTTCCTCAATCTTTGTTCCTCATCGACACCCAGACGGCTTCGCTGGCAACCCCCAACCCAAATCGGGGTATGGATCCTCATGCATGGTCCTTTTCAGCCTATCGGCCTTGGACTTGTCTCGTTACATCGCGAGACAAAGCTGACCCCGAACCTGAACCAATCCGCTGTCGGTTGACTTTGGGGCAAGTGCCGATGCCAACCGCGGCGGGTGCGCGCGAAGTACTGAGGAGTCTTGTTATCACGAACATCGGTCTGAAGTGACCAAACCCCACGATTTGCCTACACCTCGCGATCTCAGTACGCAAGAGTGTCAACTACTTTTTATATCGTTCGAGTGGGAGAACAAAACCAACGGTCTAGACAACCGGTCCGCTCCACCCTGATGCCATTGAGACAAGTGTGGCTCCAGGACTAAAATCGGACGAACATATCACGTCGCTCTCGCTCGAGTTGCGCCTGGTGTGTTCACTTCGCATTCGACGAATGTCATTTATTATGCCAGTGATATTTTTCCAACCTGTAATTATGGGTCGTGACTGCTCGATGAAAACTGAGAGGGTATGTGACGGCGTGTTCCGAAAAACCTCAACTCCAAAACGACTCGCATGCCAGACAATAATCAACTTTGTCACAGTGTGTTCTCTCCAAAGATGTGCTTCTCGTCCAGGAACGACAGCAAAAACTTGGCTACCAGCCGGCCGGTGTAGTTGACCGAGACGTCGCGGGGAACGGGTGCTGCTCGCCGTTGCTGGGAAGAATGGGGTCCATCGTCAGGAGCTCGAGATCCATGTCTGCAAAAATCGCGTCAGTATCAATGATTCGACCATCGGGGGGGGTCTCGGAAAGGCCTACAATTGCCGCCTTGGATCAGCTCTTTCAACCCCATCACCATCTCCATCGCCGGCCCGTCCAGATCGCCTTGGTCGGCCCACGAGCTGTCGAGCATGGGGTTGAACGGCTTCGTCGACGTGTCACGGCTGTGGGTCTGATAGATCTGGTGGAACTGGTACGCAAACTGCTTAAATGGCATGTTCTCGACCTCCCGGTTGATATTGAGTGCGTCCTGTCGCTTGTACTCGGGTGGTGTGCGGTTGCGCAGGCTGATCTCGTTGAGCGCCACAACAAACGTGTCGGCAGCCGTCTCGACCGCCTCCATAAACAGGCAGAGCACCAGGAACGACGCCATGCACGGCGCCCACTCCCGCCGCGACTTTGGCTTGAGTGACTTGGAGAAGGAGTCGAAAAGGTGCTGCATGTCCCTCAGCAGCAGTTCATCGATGACCGCTTTGATCTGCCTGTTGAGCACGCGCGGCGTCACCCACGGCACTTCCTGTGGCACGAGACCCGAGTCTTGCAGGCTGACGACGCTCGACCGAGTGATGCAGAGGTGCCGGGTCATGACGAAATGGGCGCCATATATCGCTAGGGCTTTCTTGACCATTGTTGACTGGGCAGGGTTAGCAAACGGACTCGCAACGATGGGCGAGGAGCATCTTACATCAGACTTGCTAGCATACTTGTGCACGACGTCCAACACTTTTCTCGGCAGCTCGGTATGTCGTATCGACTCCGTTACCGACTTTGCGTATTTGGGCTCGGCGGCGATGGCAGCGAGGTACTCCTTCACCTTCTTCTTCAGAGCCTCCCTTTGAGCCGCCGAGTCCAGCTCCAACACCATCGGCGCCGTACCTCTAGCTTGAAGGTCAACCCTGTCTCTTTGCACGTGCAGATGATAATGTTGCTGCACATCGGCAGTCCGGGGCCTGAAGAACCTCGCCTTGACTTTCAGCGACGCGGACAGACCCGAAAAGAGCTCGATCTCGCGAGGCGCTAGCTCCACCGCATCAAGATCGACGTTCTCCGTCATGAAGCGGGACATCTGGTCCTTCCGGAAGTGACTCCGCATGAAGTCGGGGAACAAGACGGTAAGGAAGTCGGAAAACTGCCAGCACACGACCTGCGGCACCTGGACCGCGAGCTTCGTGCAGTTCTTGCACGGCCTCTGCGAGTCGCACTTAACCTTGCGGCTGTGGCAGCAGAAGCACGCACCCAGGCGGCGGACCTGCAGGGCGCTCTCCTTGGTGGCATTGGCCAGCGGACCCTTGCGCCCGCGCGTCTGGGTCTTCAAGGCCTCGAAACACTCGAACGGGTTGGGCCGGCCCGAGTGGGCGTTGATGGAGTGGGGTGTGACGATGACGAACTTGCTCGCTGGCTCGGCCGCCTTCTTCTTCTCGACCTTGCCGGTTATGACCTTACGGATGGGGCTGGATGTGGTGGCCTTGTCACCTTCGTGCTTGATGTCAGGCGAGGTCGGGCTGGAGCGAGGTGGGCTTGTTGTTGCGGAGCCTTGCGACGAGGAGGAGAGGTCCTCCATGAAGAACACGGAGCTCCCATTGTCGACCTTGAGATTCGTCGGGCTCCATGGGCCGGGGTTCGCATCAGGCGGGAAGGGTTGTGAAAGGTTGATGGCGTCCTCCTGGTGTTGGGGGAATGTCTCCAAGCCCGTCAGGGGCACGCTCGTCTGGAATGAGTTGACGAAGGAGGTTAAGTCTGAGAGGAGACCTGTTAGTTGGGATGTAGAAAAACGAGTTCAATCCGAAGACTGGGCTCACCATTCAGATTGACCTGCTCTTCTGAGAAGAGATAGCCCTGCGGCGTCAAAAAGTCTGACTCCTCACCGCCGGCAACGAACTGCCCATCGGCGGACGGAGCCGAGGTGGCAAAAGCCTCGGCCTGGTCCGGGAAGCTCGCGGAGGAGAATGCGGATTGGTCGGGGTCGAGGTCGAGGTTTAGCGGGGATAGTCCCGCCGCCGGGTCTGAGCCGGCGTGGTGGCCGACAACGGCATAGCCGTTTAAGCTGCCGCTGGCTGGGCTAGGCAGGAAACCGACCGAGGCCGGATACGAGGCGTAGTCCAGGTACTGCCACGACTCGTCTGTGTCGGCGGCGGACTGGACGTCGTATGGGGAGTGAGGCGTCGGGCCTCTCGAGGAGACGGACGTCATTACGGACGGTGGTGCGTGAGTTGGTGTCGGCTTTCTCGTTTCGCACGTTGTATTGATCCCAGGTGGAAGCGCCTCGCCGTTGAGTCGGTTAAGCGCCGAATGCTTCGAAGCGGCCCGTTTGATTCGGGTCGATGAGTTCGGAACCCCTTTGTTCGTCGAAACCGAGGCGAACTTGTTGTTTTCTCCGACGTCAGATGGCCGGCTGTCCGGGGGGAGGGCTGTGTATGCTGATACCCAGTCTCAGAAACTGGCGCGCGCGGGGGGGTCTTGGTTGGGTAAGCGATAATGCCAGATATGCCCTCGTCGTCGTCGTCGTCAACGCTTAAAAAATATAAGGGGTCGCCGTTCCAAATGCTCGGCGGTCGGAGTCGAGCAGGAAGTCGTCAATCTGACAGTTCGTTTTTCCCGGCCTTCTTTACCGCTCGGGAAAGTCATGCAGGAGAGCGGGAACGATGGGAAAAGGGCACGAAAAAGGGCGGCCATCAAGATTAATACGAGTGGACGGCCGGTGTCACCCCATGCCAGCGACCAGTTAGCAGCGCCGCCGCCGCACATCCCGCGCAATCCTTCTGGGCGGCTTGCTGAGGTCTCCTGCTAAATGAGCTGGACCAACACTACAGTCTCCGCTCCCTTCGGACCCCAAGCTTCAGCTCGCTAAACCCTTTCTGGGACCGAGGGCGGGTTCCAAGCCTCTCGGCTGATTGGGCGCTGGCTTCGCTAGCCCGATCCATTACCGGCCCTTCACCGGGGCGCGGCGGTGCGGGAAGGCCCTTCGCCACACCGGGTGACCGAAGCTGATTCGGCGCCTGCATCGGGGGACGGAACGCACGTGGCTCTGTAGCGCGCGGAAGGCACGATCTCGCAGGTGTCCTACCGGATCGGCATGGCATTCCGAGAAGTCGCGACAGAAGGCACATCCCCAACAATCAGGAGCTGGTGGCTCTGCGTGAAACAGGTTCGAGGCAACCGGCACTGTCCCTATTTCCTTTCTCCCCATACCTAAGCTTCTTGTTTCCTGCGACAAACTTCACCCAACCTAACGTTGACCGATGGAGCAATAGCCCGACTCCAACCTCGGCTGGATGAACAACCCTTTTGCATCCTAAAGACAGTTTGAATTACCCATCCTGACAAGTTTACCAGAGATCGACGGATACGCGCGCATCGGCGAACCGGCCCGAGCCCCAACCCCCCTTGACCATCGACCACTGTCCAACATCCCTCAGGATTGCATCCCGCTCCCCGTCGATATCGGAATTGTTGCCATGATAACATCAAGCTTCGACCAGACCTTGACTCAAACCAACCTCCCACACTCCGTGCCTCCAGGCCACGCCGTTCCTCACATCATGAACCGTTCCCAAGCATCTGCCAGTACGTCTCTGAAGAAACTGCCTTACAGGGTATTGACACTGGACACTGACACGCTCAATGCAGTCGCGGAACTACTATCCGCCAAACTGTTCCACGCCACCCTCTCCCTGCCGGTGCGTCCAAATACCGTTGTAACATTGGCGTGCAACGAACCTGATCAACTTGCCTCCTTCGTCGTACAACCAGAGTGACGCCTGGCATCCCCCGCCAAGATAAGGTTTAGCGCGAGCGGGCGGCGCTTGAGTAGGACTTGTGCGCACAAGACACATTCGCCCACGCCTAGTATATGCCGGCCAACGCTGGCTCAGCACAGCTCACACAGCGAACTTCGTTCGGCGTGGAAGCTAAACGACGACCATGCCGCCCGGCGCTTTCAGTTTGGCAAAAGTCGCCACTTGAGAGAGGGAAGCCGTCCGGAAATTCCGTGCCGCTCCCGTCGGCATCCTGCCACGCTCCCTAGTTTGGTCCTGTCTCCGCTGCAAAGCTCCTATGGCAGTAACTACAAACCGGCAGTTGCCCTGGGGTGTTTGAAGTTGAACGAGACTGCAGGCAGAATATCCCACAACACCAGGTCTACTTCAGCGCCGTTGACTATTGTGTTCTTGATCCACTCCAACACGAAACTAATTCCCAACCCTCGAAACAACAACTCAGAGTTCCGAACCCGAACTACCTTGCTTGGCACAATACCCTCACTACACACCAAGAGGCACGTGCCAACTCTGTCAAGGTCAGCCCAGCGAGCCCCATCGGCGTGGGCGAACTCCTCCCAATTCTAACCCGGAGATCTCCTTGGATCACCCTCTGCCGGCTTTGAAGCAGTGGGCAAGTGTACCCAAGATAGAATGTCCAAACCAACTGAACCATAACCACACACCATCTAGACAGCGTACTGACCCTAGCTGCCACACACTTTTGCTTATTCAATATACAGTCAGCCAAGATTCGAAACCACCTTCCATCGGACTCTAACACTCTTCCAGAATCCCGCTCCCCTTGCGACCCTGGTTCCCGGTTACTGCGGCCCCCTCGACGTCCTTACTAGCACAAGCCTGTCCACCACTCAGAGGAGATTTCAGTTGCACATCGAACAAGGCACAAGACCTTGCTCCTGCAGAGGCCCTACCAGCGTCGGCATGTAGACGGCAAAACTGAAGAATACAACGAGGCGACGCCCAGACCAGAATGTGGCATTGTGCTGCCATGTGTCTGTTAGCATGCCATTCTTCAACACCACCCACCATCCCCATTAGCAACCTTGCCCATCGTACGCTAATATGTTCGGTAGATATTAGCCATCACTGGAAACTGTAAGTTTACATCGCACAATCATTTGAGTCTTGCCCTGACTTTAATGTAAGTTGCCGGGCGCACAGCGGCGGTGCGCAGACTGCATGTAGTGCACAGCCTCTCTCCCCGGTCTAACAATTGACCCCCCAATATTTTCCCCTTTCTTCCCCGGGGGACCCATCTTGCGGAATGCGACATCACGGTCTCCCCCTTCCTCATAGTACAAACCGGGTCATTTACGGCTCCTGTTCCCCGTTCTTGGCTCAGTCAAGAGAACCCCCAATCGATCGCCGTCACCCCGTCAGGCACGCAAGCAGGATACACATCGGCCGATGATCACCGTTCATTTCAGCCCAACGCAAGCGCCGTCGGGTGGGGGAACCGCCCCAATAGGCCAGAGGGTGACTGACCACTGAGGTAGGGTTGACTCCCGCCACTGCTGGTGTACAGAGATGCACTGGTGCCAGATTGCAAAGCAACGGGGCTATGACCCCTAGACCATGTATATGGAGATACCCTGATGCCAGAAGGCGAGGAACACCGCATTGAGCAGGACCTCTGAGTGGTGACGTTCACGAACTGGATCCCGCCAAACGTGAGAAAATACTGCATGGATTCTTTGGCGCTAGAGAGCGCGCCCAGCCAAGGGCTATGGATATCAAACTGCCGAAGGTTCATCTAAGCCGCCCAAACCAGTGAGTAGAGGAGAAACGGTAAACTAGTAGGAATATGTCCAAATTGCTCTCTTCAATAAGAACCACAGAACCAAACGCAGACGCAGGTGGCGCGACAATATCAAACAACCGCCCGGTAGCCCAAGTGTAAGGTGAAGCGTGTCAAACGGTGACCCCTCGAAGCAACTCTGGGGCCTCTCCTTCAACACGCCGTGGCAGTGCAAAGAAATGGAACGAGACGGAACAAAAAAAAAAGACAATCAACAGTGTACAAAGACAATTTCCACCCTTTCCCGTGGAATCCGTAGCGCCCATCGCTTCCCTGTAGTATGCTCATGCCCTTTTCGCTTGCGAAACCAATCCGTAAAAGGGGGAGGGGAGGGGGAAGTAGGGTATATGTGCGCGTGTAGAAAAAAAGAAAAAGGATCATTCGGAATAGTAACAAGGAGGTTTCTTCTGCCCGAACGGGTGGGCAACATTACCATTTCTCCGCAGTGCAAAAACACACAAAACAAAACAAGACGCAACTCGCTTTGCCGAGAGATGGAGGGTTGAGCTAGGCTAGCCTGTGGTGTTTCTTCTCTTCCTGCGTCGCGCCTTTGGGGGGTCCTGTCGTCCTGTTAAAGGCCCCCGGGGTTCCGTTTCAAAGTCATCTACTCTCTTCTTCTTGTTCTCTTCTAAAGAGTGAGAAGGATTCCCGCCCATCTGCAATAACTTTCAAGTTCGTAAGGTCCGTAGAAATTCATCAAAATAAAGGCCCGGTTCACCAAAACGATCGTCGGGGCAGGGCATGAGCCCACGTCGTAGTCGGAATCAAGACCTGGGCGAACAATGTGGGAAGCATGGAAGCGGTTTTTAGCTTCTGAACCGCGAAGCCGCGCGGTCTTGGATCTGCTTCTCCGTGGAAACGTATAGCCGGTCGAGGTAGTCCATGGCGCTCGCATCCTTGAGGATCTTGGCCACCTGGATGCCCGCCGAAATGAGCTGTAGGATGTTGCGGTCGTCCTTCAATGGCCGGCTCTGGTGCTTGGCCGCATGCCGCATCTCCAGGGAGTTCTCGAGAATCGTGACAAACTGCTTGATCTGCCCGTTGTAAAGCACCCGCGCCGGGATGCGGCGCTTCGTTGCCAGCCGCTTCAAGAGGTAGACCCATTCCGTCCATTCCCGGTCCTGAGGCCGCTCTACTGGTCGCATGTCCTGCGTCAAAGGTATCGGAAACTGGTACTTCGCGACAAAATCGTAGGCGCACTGCGAGAGCCGGTCGTTGACTTGGGTGAGGACCAAGTCCTGCTCCTGGACGTGCAGGTTTGTGGGCAGGTGAGGTAGTTCACGCTCCTGCATGGCAATGTATTCTGGCGGGGGGCGGGCGAGAAACTGGTGCGGGCCATCGAACTCGTCGCGGTTAGACGGTCTACGCTGAGGCCGACCCTTCCCATTCACTTTTCCCTTGCTCGGAGGTGTGGCGCCGGCTCCGTTCTCGAGGGAGTAGTCAGACAGGTTCGGGGATGCAATGATGTCGTCGACCGAGTCCGTTGGGGAGTATCTCTCCTGGTGGTCCCACGCCTGGGAGTTCGTACTCTTGTACGAGCCATAGCCGGCAGCACCACTGGTGCCGTACGTACCAGAAGCTGGGCGCGATCCGTACACCGGGGCGGCGGCGGCGGCGGCGGCGGCAGCAGCAGCAGCAGCGGTAGCATGGGGATTTGTTCCGATCGGCAGGTTGTAGTTACTGGCTCCGGGCGAGTATGTGGACACGCTTGAAAGGGACGGTGTTACTCGCTTTGCTCCTCTGTGGTAAAATGGCAGAAATTCGACGTCTGATTCTTACCTTGATGAGCGATAGTAATTGTTGTCAAACCCTCCAGTGGGTGGGAACGTATCATTGTACATTGAACTTGTCTCGTCGGTCAGTTTTCCCTCCTCGGGCTTCAGGAAATGAAAGAGAGCGGTCCGTACCTCCGCGTCGAATTCCACGGTCCGTTGGACATGGCTGATGGTCTGTAGGCAAAATCCGGCTGGGCCATTTCTTCCGGGGGCATAACGGTAGAGAAGGAAAAATCAAGCAGCAAAGCTTTGGAGGGTTCCAAAGAGTCCAGAGATGGAAGCCACGTGAAATAAGAATAGTCCTTGGGCGGGCAGGTCAGCCCTGGGTGTCCAGAAAGAGTCCTTGGGCTGTGATCTTCGGCCAAGTATTCCTGGGTAAAATGCGGCAAGATGTCTCCTCAAACACAGGGGAATCCACGATAACAGAATGGTCTTGTTCCAGGATGGCACCCTTGAAGAACTCCGGGTCGTTGCAAGGGCGGTGTAGGTGTTGGGGGGGTAGCAGGTGATCGGTCCAAGAAACGACCTGTCTCCACGACGGCCACCTTAAATGACTTATAAGATGATCGGGGATGGCTTGATGCGAAAGGCACTAGGGGGTTAGTGGGAGAAGTCTGGTTTTGCTGGTGCAAAACGGGAGAGAAGAGACCAACAAGCTCCTGGGATGGACGAGGATGGGGGAGCGGGCAGGATCCTGACAGTGGATGATTAAGTTCGGAATGGAGGCATTTATGTCTGCTTGCGATGGCTCTCCTCGTGGGGCGTTGTACTGAAGCGGCGAAAATGGTTGATCCCAGTCAAGACGGCAGAAAGATGGGGTCCGTTGGGAAGCCGAGGCGGAGGGTAGGACAGGGACCAGGACGGACGCAGGCTGGCGAGACTCGAGTAAAGATTTGCATTCGCCCCAATGACCAACACCACGGAGACGTCTTTGGTTTCAAGCGGACGGCTGCCGCATGGGCTGGAGGATACGTGACTGCCAAGCGCTGTAGTCGAGAAGGTTTGTCTGTCGGGCGTCCTGGAATAGATTGGTTGACGGTGCGCGCCCCAGGACAAGTTGGCATCCATCCCTAGCTTTGCTGGGCCAGGTTAGCAGCGTGGATCGTGGGCTCGACACGCGAGTGATGAGGGAGATCAGCGTGCCCCTTGATGGCTGGTGCCCTCCCGTCCCCTCTATTTTCGCGCGATGCCAGGTCGCCTTTTTTTTTTCTCTTTCTGTTTTTGACAGTTGGCCCCTCTCTCAGGGAAGACCCCAGAACAAGGACAAATCTTCTGGCTGGCCCGTATAAGCTGGCGCGTGGAGGCCATTGGACATGCCAACTCCTGACGGAGGACGGAGCCGGTTGTGTAGAGTAGGGCATCGATTGGGCTGTGACAGAAACTTTTCCGTTGCTGGGCTGGAGAATTGTTGCCCGAAGAGTCGGAGTAGCTTTTCGGTACCGGATGGGATGATTTGTGCAGGGTTGTACCTAGTGGGAGAAGAAGCGGTGACAGCACGCCGGGTTGGGCACAAATTGGACAAGCAAATACCGACGGCCGATACGATGAGGGGACGCGCGCTACGTGCGAAATGTGCGTGCCCAACCATGCCTTGATGCCCACTTGGAGAGATGAAGTTGCTTTTGCGCATCATCGAATCAGGAGCCCTACCTACCAAGCAACCCGACAGTGATATCGTCAGCGAGGATGAAGCGACGCCGGCCAATCATGCCGGGCGGCGATGGATGTGCTCCGTAGCGACACTCGTGGACGCCTTACGGCGCTGACAGCTGGATACTCCGTCTTGGACACGAGGCCAGGCTGGTGACTGGACGAAGCTCCACGATTCGCAAAGGGATCGAATGATCTGACCTTGACGTAGCGACGTGAAGCTGGACGTGTCTTGTCTTGAATTGGGGCAGGGAACCGGGGCCCATGAACAATTACCAGGAATTCAGTCGATGGGGCTGGAGAAAATTTGGGGTGGGAAAAGGGAAGACTCCAGGCGACGCGAGGGCCAATGGCGCGCAGCCGGCCGTTTTGCTGGCTGCGGGTGACTAGTCCATCGACATCAACATCCATCGCCAATCAGGCGGGATGACGTGCACCTCGGTTAACCCCAGTATCCTGGGAACTTTTTCGAGAACCTCAACCGATCGAACTTGACCAAGCATCAACGTCAAGGGCGAGCCAGAATGGTCGGACAGATCGCCGGAATATCTGTGCGTGAGTAGATTGCTCGATCTCGGGGTGCAGTCGATGGCAAGCACTTCAGTCCAAGACTGATGGGTGGAGGAGGGGGTCGACCGGCTATTTCGTCGCTTGATGAGCTGTCAAGCGGCGCCCCGTGGTTTGCGGGGATACTGCGGGACGATCGCGTTTGCCAATTTGAGGTGACACTTGTTACTCGTTGTCATCGTAGGCGAGTGTACAGCTTCAGTGGCTTCCCACGGTTGGTCCAGGTGCGTACGAGATATGCTTCCATCCCGTGGCTGTTCAAGCACGCAAAGGCGGAAGTGTTACAGAAAGCCGTGTGTTCCTCGTGCATGTGTCGGTAGGTAATAGGCTTCGGTCTCCCAGCGCATTGAGCCAAGGTGGGTGGCTTTGCTGTTTGTTGTTTCGCATGCTTCATCGAGACGAGGTCTCTCTGGAGCGGAGCAGACCGCTGAACGTTAGCCGAAACACAGGAGCTAAAGGTCTTGGGACCTCCATGTTTCCGGGCATTGATGAGTCCGGGATGGTGCGCATGGCGGAGCTAAATGCGCATGACAAGGCCGAGATCACGACCGGTGCGTCCCACTTTAAATCTGGCGATTCGGAGGGGCGTGACCGGTCACTTTCACCGAGTTGTCAATGCGCCTTTGCGTCTTCGGGAGATGCGCCAATCCCGGCTGGTTCGGGATGGCGGCTACAGGTTGAACGCACGCTTAACCAAGGACGAGCTCCTGCTCGACGGATTGCAAAAGCCGTTGCCATAACGGGAGGGATCCGGCCGCGCAAGGATTCTCGACCGTTGGACCGCTTACCAAACTGGGTTGCAAGAAAGCTTCGATGGCTGACCGGAGCAGCTTGAACAAGGTTGACGTTCGACGCTAGCAACCGATGACTCGGATGTGTTAAATTGGCTCTTGACGCGAGCCAATGCAATCAGGATCTGGAACTGTCTGCTTCGTCGGCGAGCACCAGCGAGTAATGCCGGAGATGGGGTGACGTTCTGTAAAGTTGGGACCGGCTCGGATCATGGTTGACGCTTGCCGCTCTCCTTTGATGATGGTGCATGCCGGGTGTTTGCTGCCTCCCTGATCGCCCCTTCCTTGGACCGTTCCCCCTTCCCTCGCTTTCGTTGGGAGAAGCGACGGCAGACGACGGAGACGACGGAGACGGAGAAAGCCCCAGTCCTTGGCAGAGTCGACCAAACGGCGCACGGGCCCACCGGCTTACCTTGTCGCTTTCTCATTGGACAGGCCGTCATGCACGTCTCGTGTAGCAACTGCCACACGATCCTTTGCGCCAATCATCGTCAACGCCAGCGACGTATCCGTCACGGTAGAGCTCAGGAGGCCGTTGAGAAATGAAGAACACTTTTCTATCCTCCAACCGCATGTGCCTGATCTCCCCTCTCCATACTCCAAAAAGAATTGCCCTCTGCGAGCTTCTCTCTTGCCCAGAGCCGATTCCGGGATCTCATGCACCTGCAAGATCAATCCCGCCCTGGATCGCATTGCCGCTGTTGCATCAAGCATGGTCATTCGGCGCCGCTTTGAACCCCGGGACTGTGTGGAGTATCATTAACACCGAGGCGCCGGCGGACTGAGTTGACATGGCACCACCCAAGAACCGAGTCCGTAAGTTCCACCGCCGAAGCAAGAACGGCTGTACAACATGCAAGCAGCGTCATGTGCGCTGCGATGAGCGTCAACCTCTGTGGTATGCTTCATCCCTCCCTCTCTCTTGGGCTTTCACTCCTGTCGCTACCTCGGAGCGTCCTTCACTGGCCTTGATCAGGTCAACCTAGGCCCCGTTTTGGCATCATTCGTTGGTTGACACCACTCGCAGCACAAACTGCTTGCAGACCGGCAAGGACTGCATTTACCCAGAACCAGAACCCGACCTCGAGTCTCGAGCCGCATCCGAGTCGGTCGCCTCCGAGGCGTCGACCCCTCTTATCAATGCCGTGTCACATCAGCCATTCGCCGGCTTTTCGGGTGACTACCAGATGTCGTCCATGTCGCAGTGGCTATGGCACCAGTGTAAGTGGCACGAACGTATTCTGAAAGGCACCCCGGGTCACTGATGCGATGCTCAGTTTCTGCCTTCTACGTGAGGGGGCAGACTCCAGTAGAGAGGGGCCAAAACTTGTGCAGGTATGTTATTGACCGCCTCGCTCAGTGGTATCCAGCGAGACTAACACTCAGAAGTGTCCAAAGGACGCTGCTGCATCCGGGCCTTCTCCACGGGTGTCTGGTCGTCGCGGCCTGTCAGTGGGCGTGGGTGACTGGTTCCCTCGAGCATGTCAAGGTTCCTTTTCTCTACCACAAGGCGGCGGCGTATGAGTTCGCAAAACAGCAGCTCTCCGAGTCTGTGGAGACTGTCAGCGACACAGCCGTCTTCGCGATAGCCACACTAGCACTCACCGAGGTATTTTGCCGCCAGTAGCTCGTTTCTGATGATATGGCCACTAACCTTACCAAGGGCGCCGTTGGCGATCTGGATGCCTCTTCAAAACACCTGCGAGGGCTTCACCGACTGACGCTTAGGAAGAACGGCTACAACTTGATGAGATCAAATCTGGCACAGCAGATGCTGGAGATGTAGGATACCTCCTCCAGGATGCGCGCGAGATCAGAGTTGTTGACAGTTCTCGTACAGGGCCGGCGATCGCCTACGCCGAGGCGAGGTCAATGTCATACACGACGCCATTAGCGCCGATTTCCAGCCCAGCATCATCGCCTTGCTATTCACGTCACTGTGGGACATGGAAAGCCTACCACCACGACAGGCACCGAGATACGGCTGGTGGGAAGGCGACGAGACTCCCACGGACAGGCTCTGGCAGGATTACACAAAGAATCTCAACTGGGAGCTCTCACGGGGATTCGACCCTGAGCGCAACATAGCCACGATGCTGAACGGCGACGCAAAGAGCAGCAGGGCGAGCTACATCGCTACCTTCTTTTACCTCGTCATGGCAGTCAACGACAGCGAGATGGACTGCGTTTTGACGGTGTGGTTGCTGGAGCAGCTCATTGATGACGTCTGCGACAAGGAGGAGGAAATGATTGCCGGCACGTTCAGCCGGAGCCTGTGGTTCTGGAGCGTCCTGTTTGGTGCCGCCGTGGCCAACACGGGCAGACCCATCACAGCAACGGGCAGGGAGCAGCTCGCAAAGTGGAGGGCAATGTATGCGGCGAAGCTAGGTCTGGCGAGTAGTGTGATGCGGCTTGACAGTTGGCAAGCGGCAAAGGCAGTCCTCGCCGAGGTCGCCTGGACCGATGGCTCAGACGCCGAGGGGAGATTGCAAGACATTTGGGAGGATGCAGTATTGGGCCGGGATATTCATGGCCGGGTCCTCGACGTGACTTGACGAGGAACCCGGTGAGATGGCAGGATAAGGGGACAACGCCTGAGTCTTCTCCCAATAGCATGCTCCCACCATCCAACCAGAGCAGGATATTACAGCACTGCTATGGAAATGGGGGGTTGTGAGCCAAAGGTCTCAGGAAGAAGAGAGGGAAAAGAGGAAGAAATCGAGACGTATAATTGTTTCAGTCAAGATCCGGTATCAAAGCCATGGTGACTCGGGTTGAGTCAGGCGGCTGGCACACTTGAAATTTGGATCTCCGTTTAGGGTCGGGTTTCCAACATGCCGGCGATGCGCTGCGGCTCCTGATGCGCAATTGTTACTGTCAAGTCAAAGGGAAAAGTGGGCCATGGCTGCTATTGCATCAATTGTGCCTATGCAGCTATTCATAATCTGATATTACAGTAACCCATCGACCGCACGAACGAACAGCGCATCCAGACTCTGCGGCCAAGTGACCAACAGTCAGCCGCAGTCGCAAGGGTTTCGGGTCAACCGGCGAGCGTAGTCAACCACTTCCTCGGTACGGAGAGGATCTGTAGCTTCTGAAATGGGAGAATCGTAAATCCCCTTGGCCAGCTGGAGGTCCTAATACGGCAAACCTCTCGTGGAATCGAGCCTCGAGACAGGAGAAATTGAACTGGAGGAGGAATTGTCAGGGGACTCAGCCCGCCACTAGTATTGACTAGCGGCCTCGTGGCGTCCACGCTATTCGAGCCTGGGCTTACGTTCGCCGGAGGACCCTGCCGACACAAAAACGGTTGGTTCCCGTGCGGCGGCTGTACCCGCCGCAGGCGTCTAGGCCACGGCTTGAACTGTCGAAATGGAGGCTTGCGATATAAGCGCATCTCGAAATGGACTCGGGCGGGTTGACGAGGTTTGCTGGATTCTCGCGATGCTTGGCTCTGCGCAGGGCCTCTGTCGCACTCCATGCTTTTCTCGGATCGCTTAGTTGCGGACGCCCCGAAAGCGGAGATCTCGGAATGGGCCAGAGTGAGGAGCCGAGGCTTGCCCGCCTTCCTAGTTGTCCAGCTGAGGAGTTCTTTCTCCAACCATGCTTTTTTTCACTGCCAAGTCACGGACGAGTCCTCCCAAAGAAGACACGAACAAAGCCGAAAAGGGGACGATGCGAGGCGACGAGGCTTGCTGGGCCGTCAGGTGTGAGATGGGATTGAGCGAAGCGAGGCGATGAGGCTTGCTGGAGCTGTTCAGCTTCAGGCTTCACGTCTTACTCCATACGATCTTGCTCGACGGACGGCTTCACGAAGCGTAGGCCGAGATGCCATGGTGGCCATCTATAAGACCAGCCCGCTGTCATGGGCAATCGGATGTTCTCGCTCATCACACTCACAGCATCTCAACCGGAGCAGCTTGCGGACCTCACTCACCAGTCAAGATAATTCATTCTCACCCTCGCTTCCTGCAAGATGAAGTCCTCGCTCTTTGCCGCCCTCGTCAGCGGCACCATCGCCGGCGTGGCCGCCTCCCCCATGGACGAGCTCTTCGGTCGCCAAGCCGTGTGCAACCGCGACAACTGCTTCCGCGCCGTCATCGGCTCCCGGCCCGGCCCGGCGGTGGCGTCGGCCGACTGTTCCTCATGGATGCAGGTCACCGAGACGCCCTGCGCATCGACCGTGACGGAGACGGCGGTCGTCACGTCCTTTACTACCACCTTGGCCAACGCCTACCCGGGCCTGAGGAAGATGAAGCGCGAGGAGCTCCAGGGCCGCCAGGTCTCGTTGACCACCGCCGCCGTCGCAGCGTCGTGCACGCCGTCGCAGAACCGCCCGAGCAGCATGCCGGCTTACATCGACACGGCGTGCAAGGCCACCATCGGCACACTCGTGCCCACGGCGCGCTACTCGTCCGCCTGCTCGTGCGACGGCATCACCGCCGCGACGACGACGCTCCCCGCCGCGGTCATCACCGTGACCAGCACCAGCACCGTGGAGGCCGCCTTCACGCCCACGAACACGCCCACGGCCTTTGTCCTGCAGGGCTCTGGCGACAGGAGCCTGTACGTGACGGTCGACGGCAACGGCGCGCTGCGACTGGTCCGCGACGCCACGGCGGCCACGCCGTTCTACGTCGACAGGGCCGGGCAGATGCGCAACTACAACAGCCCGGACAAGACGCTCGTCGACTACTACCAGCCCGATCCGGCCACCGCCAACGACAGGGTGTACAGCGACGTGCAGCGCGACGGGAACTACCCGATCACCTGTAGAAACGTCGGTCGCAACGCGGGCGAGTACTACGGCGGCTGCCAGTCGAGCGGCTCGCCCACCGGGAACCCCGTCGTTTACGGCTTCGGATACTGCCCCAACCAGGGCGGTTATGTGTACATGATCCCAAACAACTCGAATGTGCGCTGCGCGGGAGGGTATGCTTTCCTGGGCTTCTGGCTGCAGGCGTACTCGGTCAACAACTAGGCTCTGCCCGGATAGGCGGATTGGCATATCGGTGGGCTCATGGGAAGGGACACGCAGGGGACTGACTCCTTGACCCGACTTTTCCGGTTTCGATGTAGAGGGCATATTGCCCACAATAGGGCAACAAATGGACAGGAACATTGCACTGGGCAGAATTTTCCCAATTACACATACATTAATACACGAATTGCTATACGTACCGTCTGACAATTGATTGCCTCTTGATCTCCCCAACATGTCGGCGCGAGGCCCGTCCGGACAAGATCGCCATGCTTTGCGAATTGCCTCATGTCGAGTTTAAGGGGGATCGGCGGCTCGAGGGCCACCCGGCGAGGGAACGAGCGCAACAGAGTTTCGATGGTGTGGAAGGCCCGACAGGGTATGCCCGAGTAATGTAATGGACAACCATCCGCGAGTGTAGCCGGATGGGGCGCTGGGAGCAGCCGGACGGTAACTCTGACGGCACGGATGGGTCGCAGCACATGGTGTAAGTCGTCGAACTGGGTTCTGCCGATCACGTGCAATAACGAGAGCGAGGAGGAGGGCTGTCTGGAGTCTCGCAGCTGGGCACACCAGAGGGGAGGTGAGCCGCGTGTCAATCCCCCTTCTCGCCGAATGGACGTGCCAAAAGCGTTGCGTGTTGCGACCGTTGCCGTTGGACGAGGTAGGATCGGCGCTGGTTTGAGGCTGCGGGTGGCTTGCGCTGGCTTTGACTTGTCTTCCGAAAGACGGGACGTTGGGGAAGTGGCCGAGACGGCGTGGCTTCCTCCGGTCCATGTCGTCGTCGTCGTCTTGCCGGCGGCCCACGGCAGCTGCCCTTTTTCTGCCTTACCTAAGAAAGACCTCTCGACGAAGCGAGAACCTTGTTGCTGGTGCCCGCCGTTCTCGATCGATCTCGACTACCTCCGCTCGCAAAAACGGGCGCACCGTCTCACGCCTTCGCACTCTCCTCTCGTCCCGCATCCTGTGTTCGGTGTCAACGTCAGCTCCCCTCAGCCATCCTCGCATGACACCACCAAACACTAGGGGTGCCCTGCGTCTCAACCTCATGCTGGCCTCAAAGTCAAGACCGGCCGACGCCTTCGCCCTATTGTTAGACCGTCGGTGTCAAAACCAGACCGATGTGGGGCCCGGATTGCTGTTCCAATCAGACGCATGTTCGGAGTCCTGCCGCCCGAGGGCGGGCGACGTGGAACGACTGATGGTGATCGAATCAGACGCCCGTGGATCGCATCAACAACACAACAAACCCCCGCGGCACTCCATGGTACGATGAACAAGCCAGCATGACAAGTTGGATGATGTCGTTCAAGCGGCCACCGGGACACACGCTGCATGCTGCTTCATGCATCACAAGTGCATTGTCATGATGGGAGTCGCAAATGGTTGGCGAGGACCGCTTCCGCCAGAGACGGGCCAGCTGGCGGTGACCCGGATAATCACGTCGCGAAGCGCTTTCCGTGTGTGTTGCGGGCGTGGCGTGCTGCTTGTGGTGTGCGGCCGGCCGACCTACGACGGCAACCCGGGCCAGTGAGCATTGAACACGCCAAGATGGCTGCTGGCGGATGGTGCAGAATCGCGAATAAAACGTTGGCCGGTGTGTGTGTGTCAGTGGCCCGCCAACCACGGCCAATGCTTCACCCAACACGTGAGGCACCCGATACCAATCAAGCAGACGTCGGCAAGGTGGAAAGGAAACGCGAGGTCGAGGGGAGGGCGGTCGACGGGTTGACAGGCCGCCCTTCCGCTCGCCTGTGGTTCATACACACAGCACAGTGCCTGCCAGCTCGCCGTCTACGCCTTTTCCTTCTTCTTCCATCAATCGGCTTGGCTTGGTGCTGAGGCAACAGTATCGATCCCGCCACGGGGGGGACGTTGATTCATGCGCATCAAAAAACTCGTTGGAGATCGCGCCATGACTTTGATGATGCTCGAGACGCCTACTGGAAACGGGAGACTTTCACGTCTGTGCGAAGGGAAAAGGGGATGGTCCAGGGATATTCGGAACGAGGCCAGCATTCTCTCGACGGGATGGGATGGGACGAGCAACTTCGGCGCATGGTGCGGATGGAGGGCGAGATGAAGGCTCAGGGACAGGACAGCAGGCACCGAGTCGCTGCGAGTCGATAACCCGGGCAGCCCCCCCTTTCTATTCTATGCGAGTCTGCGTCTTCTGGCTTGCTCTCAAGGCCTGCACGGGTGTGTTGTCGCTGCAGCCATGATCCCTCCAGCTGCCACGGTCATCCGGCTCTGCGCACCGCGATAGGTCCGGGTCGTCGTCTGCATCCACCCGGGGCCCAACTCAAAGTCAAGAAAATCAAGGAAGGAGGCCAGTCACCGCCAACCTCGCTCGGAACGGGCCTATGACAGGCGCAGGCAGAATGAGGCCAGCTGGCTAGCGCCATGTAGCCTCGAGTCCTGCGGCCTTTGTGACGGCCGATACCACGGCGCATACGACCGCACACGACGTCGCGGCGCGTCCTGCTTCCATGGCAGCCGGATGGGTTCATTCGAAAGGCCCCTCCAGGAGCCCGGGAGCGCAGGCACTCTGGTCAGCAGCTGGACACGGCGCACCGCAGAGAAATGAGAGTGGCCGACGCTGAAATGAGTGGTGGGCGATGAGCACAACAAACATTGATTGTGATAGCCCGGGCTGGCACACATGCCGCCCTATCCTGCAGAATCAAGGGCGCCAGTGCTTCGGAACAGGGGTTGTGGCCGGCCAGCAGCGCACCACGGCAGGGGGCCCACGCACGCCGACGTGGTGGAGTATCCACCCCCAATCCTCCCCTTCCAAGCCTGCCCTGCCTGCTGTCCCCCCCGTCCCCCCTCGCAGACCTCATCTCGTTCGTTGGTTTCCCTGGAATGGCAGCCCAGGCTTCGCTTCGTCCTGCAACATTAAAACCCGCTGACCCCCTCCCTCCCTGCCCAACGTCTGTTTCTCTTCTCTTTCTTTCAGCCCAACCCGCAAGATACATTCCTGCCCAACTCTTCTGCCTCCTGCGTCGCTGATCGTTCTGGCAACCCAACCTACGCCAACCTTTTCTCTTTTTCTACCCGCCAACATCCCTCCCAACCCTCACAGCATCAGCCCTACTGAGAAGATCAAAAAGGATCTTCACATCTTGCCACCCCCCAGGATCATCCTACCCGACACCAACCTCGACACACATTCCACAGGAACGTTGCAAACAAGTCATTCCGCTGTGCTTGCTTCTCTCCTTGGTCTCTACCACGACACAACTCAGCCGAGTTGAACTACATTGCCCAGGACTTGCATGAATACGCGACCCAAGGAATCAATGACTGCCCTTGTTGTTCCGCGCCCGGATATGCCTGGCTACAATTCTGTTGACCTGGACGACGTCCACACACCCTCTAGGTATTGTCTTTTCTTTCTCTGTTCCCAGGGTGGTCCATTGTCTTTTCGAATCATGTATCGCGCACGTCATGTCTTGTTGTTTCTTTCAAGTCTACCAACCAGATCTTTCCGGCCGCGGAGGCCTTGATACCGCAGGACTTCGACCCAAGGACTTCATACCTGGATATCTGCCGGATTTTTCATACCAGGAGACTATTCCCAGGAACCTTCAAAGGACACTTTCTCATCCCCCTGGACACAGGAGACCGTTGCGCAGAGGTTCTACCTCCTGCCGTCGCACCAGACCGGTCACAAACAAATTTGATACATCTCACCATGGTGAGTATTGCCCGACGATGAGCAAACCTGAGACAAGCAGCAACTTGGACTCCGCCGGACATTTCACTCGAGCCTGGTTTCTTTTGCCGGACTATTTGCCAATGGAGAAGCCACATGGATATATCACCCGGACAACTGGATGTCTCGTCCGAGACAAGAGGCTGCCCAGCCTCGCATTTGGATGGACTGCTAAGGATGCCCTCACAACCCGGCCTGGATACTGCCCTCCCTCAGTCATAGCTTTATTTTAGGCTCGCACTGGGTTTCGACAATGGCTTCTGGATCAAAGCACGTTGCGCCTGCGCGTGTTGGTTTCGTCTGTTCATGTTGCATGGATTTCCGTTTGCTTCGATTCTTCTGTGTCGACTTTAGGAACCTGGATTTCTCGAGGACAACAACTCGAACCACAGGATGTTATTTCTGTGTTTATTCTATTGGCTTCAGCATTACGGCATCTCTTATCACCTGGATTGAATCGGCCCAATGTGGATCTCTACGAGCCATGGATCACTATCAACTCGACCCCGACGGATCCAACATCCTACCACCGGACTTGAACACTGCCGATTCCTTATGCGCTGAACCTTCTACTGCCAGGCGCAGGATGTCGACACTGCCGTGAGCCCTTGGCCTCCCAGAACTTTCATTTGTCTTAATCCACTGGAACGTCCCGGACCCTTCCTCGCCTGACCGACCCATCCTGGAATGCTCCTCCCCCCGGCCTGATCTACTGGATCTGTGCTCGCTTGGTCTGTCAACTCGTAACCCTCAACCTTGCAGGTAAAGCAACGACCGCTAACATTGCTGTGCTACAGGAACAAAGTTGTGCCACGCTGAGATTTGTTTTTTCGTTTTTGTTTGCACTGCATATATGAATAGTGGAGAAACAGCACACTAACCCCCCTTTCAGCGACTACAGCTTCTTCCACGCCGGAATGGTGCCCACAGGAATGTTTTCCTTTTCTTCTCAAACAGGACCATCGGACCCCTTGAGTGGTTCGTGGGAAACGACAGGAGAAGGTGCACAGAACTTCCAAGACTTCTCAGACAACGGATCTGCCCACCCGGGAGACTCCGAGGATTTTTCTTTCCAAGTTGATGGCCACATGACGCCCAGAGGACAGGGCCAAACTACCGAGGACCTGCAGAGCAAGTGGACTGCTGCCGCGCCCACCACAACCGTGATGCCCGTCGGCGGCGAGCCGATGCGAAGAGGGACTTCGCGCAGCTCGGCCGGAAGCCGCAAGCACAGGATTACCAAGGTCACATCTCCCAAGACCCGACCCAGAATGACTTCTGCGGCGTCGTCTCAAGTATCTGCACAGCTGTCCTCCATGGACATCACAGGTAATGCCACCATCTTCACCGGACCCCAGCACAGCGCCCAGTTGATGGACGTGAACCCCTACTTCCTGGACACGGACACGAGCGCCGTCTCGTCGCAATGGTTCAACTCCATGGAGCTCGGCATGGTTCCCGATGGCCTTCCGTCGGGCGACCTGAACATGCACGTTGTGCCTGCTCAGATGCAGCTGGACCCTGACTCGAGCCTGGGTGCTCACTCTCCTTCTGCCTCCTGGAACTCCTTCAGCCCTGCCGAGTCCCATCTGTCCTCGCCCGGCGGGAGCACCGAGGATTCGTGGCTGTCCGCCCCTCTCATGTCCTCGCCATCTCACTCGGAGCACGTCTCCCCCATTATTCAAAGCCAGTCTCCAAGGTACGTGCCTCAGATCAGCTGCTCTAGCCTAGAGTCAGCCTCTGACCCGACACTTCTGTACAGCGCCAATGGAAAGTTCATGGGAGACGAACTCGCCGGAAGCGTCCTCACCATTGTCGGCGATGCCGCCCTGCCCCCTACTTTCCCCAGCCGCCGGCCTACCAACGAGGGTGACTCCGCCCGGGACCACCCTCTGTACAAGAACGCCACCCCGCAAGCCGATGGCTTGTTCCACTGCCCGTGGGAAGGAGAATCCAGCTGCAACCACAAGCCCGAGAAGCTCAAGTGCAACTACGAGTGAGTCGGCCGTTCGTCATCTGCCACCCCCGCCCACGCGACTAACCACCCTCCCCTCTCACAGCAAGTTCGTGGACTCCCACCTGAAGCCCTACCGCTGCAAGATTGATTCCTGCGAGAACGCCCGCTTCTCTTCCACTGCCTGCCTGCTCCGACACGAGCGTGAGGCCCACGCCATGCACGGCCACGGTGACAAGCCTTTCCTGTGCTCTTACGAGGGATGCGACCGCGCCATGCCTGGCAATGGATTCCCCCGCCAATGGAACCTCAAGGACCACATGCGCCGCGTTCACAACGACAACGGAGTTCCTGGATCCCCTACCAGCACCAGCAATGGACAGCAGAGCTCCAAGGGCCGCAAGCGCAAGGACGCGCCCAAGGCCGTCGGACCTGCCCCTCCCTCTCGCAAGGTGCCTGCAAAGGCTGCCATCGTCGAGGCCGCTGCCAAGGAGGAGCAGTCCTCCAAACCCCTCATTGATGAGTGGATGTCTCACCGCCAGGCTCTCGAGGACATCGTCCGTGGCCTCGGCCAGCCCGAGGACACCAGGAACCACCAGCTCATCCAGGATGCTCAGAACCACCTGGCTGCCATGGACAAGATCGGACACGACCTGAGCCCGTCTCAGCCAATGGATGCCAAGATGCCCTTCCACCGGAACTTCGTCCAGGCCGGATGAACAACTACTTTGGTCCGTAAAGCCAGCAACGCTCTCTACAAGACGACCACTGACCTGGCGACCTTTACAGAAACCTGGAATTTTTTCAACGACAGAATGTCACCAGCTCCGAATGCAAGCGCATCGAGCTTGTTCCTTGACAGCAGCCTGATCCTCTAAATTGTGGACGTTGCTAGTCACCACTGGGAGCCATCGCACCGCTGCCACGAGGGACTCGTGTGTTCCGTAATACACTTCTCTCCCACGGATGAACCGCAAAGCCCCGAGGACATTTTTCACATGCCGCCCGGCTATGGATACATCCGGGACTGAAGTCATGGACACACCACTAGGAGACTCGCGATCCGGGAGATGCGCCCCATTAAAAGGCCGAGCCGCGGCCGGGGAAGGAGGAGGAATGCCGTTCTACATGGCGAGGCACATTTGTTTGATTTTCACGCAAGATTGGAATTAATTAGAAGAGGGTACATGTAAGAGCTCGCGCTCGACACAACAGAACTTGTATTTTGTTTTGGAAAGGACACCCTCACAGCACGAGGTCCAGCCACCAAAAAAGTGGCGAGTTATACAGACTCGAAGATGGAACAACAGCAGCTTGGTTTTAGATTGTTATTTGAAAGCATATAGGAGACGGATGGCAGAGAGTGAAAAAGAAGAAAAATTTGAAGAAAAATAGTGCTGAATATTTGGTTCGCTTTTCAGAACCCCCCTTCCTCGAGTGATTCTTTGCCTTCGGGTCTACGTTGCCGGCCTCGAATGGTTGGCCTGTCTGCGAGCCGGTCTTTGGTCCGGGACTGCTGGGTCAAGCCTCGGGCAGGCTGGCATGCATTCCGTAGCCCGCATCTTCCATTCGTGGGCCCGCGTAAGTCATTATGATGTATACGGGGGAGGCCGAGTTGGACTTGTGCCCATGCCGTGCGTTTGTGTTCGCGTTCGTTCGGTCTGCTTTGTTTCGCGCCCAGCTTGGTGACCCATGCCGCTTGGCTCCCCGAGAGGAGCAGCCAAGCGGGTGCCCCCCCCTCATGCTCTTTGCTGTTACCGGGTTCTCCCTCGTTATGCGTGTCTACTACGCCATCACTTCATGGGCTGTTTCCTTCCCAGCAAGGGGGCGGCAGGTATCGCTGGGTGATGCCGCCCATTTGGTCTTTTAGCCTCGAAACCCAGTTCATGCATGCCGTCTCCCCTTTTCGGGAACGCGGTTGTGATGTTCGGTCGGTAATGGCAGCGCCGGGCACGTCTGCACGTTGGGTCTCGGGGTGTGGGAGGGGGGCATCGATATCGATCCTTGGACGGTAGAGTCCATTACGCAGTCGCGCGCTGACGGGAATCTCGGTGGCGATGGGCGATCTGCGGGTTCTCGGGCCCGGCCCTCGAGTCGAGGTGAACGTCGCCTAGGTCCGTCTCCTCGCGGCTATTGTCCGAAGCTGGTGGCTGCCATGGCGGGGTTGCTCCATTGGCCGAGCTCCCTCTGGTTCTCGAGCCGGGGAGCCGCGGGGGTCCGGCCCGGCTTTTGACACCGCACGAAGGATGAAAGCAGTCGCGGCTATTGTCCGACGGCGGCGGTGTTGCCTTTTGCTTGGGCCGGGTCCTCTCAGCGTTGTTTCTCTACGTGGCCAACCCTGCGGTCGAAACGGCACGATGCGCAGATGGCAAAGCGTCGGGGCCTTGGCTTCTCAGAGGCATACAAGCCATCGCGAAACCACCGCCTGTCCCCTTTCCGAGGCGCGCAAGCCCAACGGCTGCGCGATGACTACAGCAAACGCCAGCGAGGGATGCGGGTGCTATCAACAGAGCTGGCGGCAGAGGCCGAAGATCAGTCCAGACGAGAGGGATGGACGCTTCGTGTGATCGGACCAGTTTTGGTGGTGTCACAAGGGACCCCTTCAGTCCCCCCAAGAACAAGGCACGTCTAGGTGACCTTGTTCCAGTGCACCTCGTTTCGCGGCAAGTGGCAGAGTTCTGGATCTGGATCGGGGAGTGCGGCCGCAGATGACACGGGACGGGGGACAAAAAAGCAAAGGACCAGGAGACGGCGAACTCTGTTCTTGCCCATGATGGAAGCAAGCCCCGTTCAAAGGCTGTTGAAACTTTGGCTCTAGCAACATAGGCCCGAAAGCCGAAAACTAAAGAGGGGGTCGACGTCGAGTGCGCGGAAACAAACGGTGGCGGGCACGGCGTCCCGCGCGGACGGCGGCGGGGTTGGCTTGCCAGACCGGGATGTTCTGCGAACACGCTTTAACGGCTTGTCACTGCTCATAATGCTAGCCTTTCATCCGAGGAAGCTTGGCTCTGCTCTCGTCGACGGGTTACTTGGAGACCCAGCGAATGTTTCCACCATCTTGATGGGTGCGAGGCCGACTTGTGGCGGCGATGGCGACCCCCCTCCTCCGTTGACGACGTCCGCGCCAAGCTCGGAGAAGCGACGGGGACGCTCGGGTTCGTCGTGCTTCGGGCCGTCGTCCAAGCATGCGGCGTGACTGCCGAGGTGGTTCAGCTTCTGCGAGAAGAAAAGAGAGGGACAGAGAGGTCGAGGCCGAGGCGCTTGTACGCCCGGGGTTGTTTGACTTGTGGGCCCGGGGGGAGTGGGCCGATGCCCTTCGCGCTGAGTTCGGCTCTGCAGCGGGACGTTGGCGGGCCATCCTGGCTTTGGGTTTTCCCCGCCGCTCAGCCTCCGAGGGATCCCGGCAGTGGAGAGGGCGGGGGCGGGACGGTTGATTGTCGTGTGTTGAGGGGGTCTGGGCTTGGAGGGAGGGAGCGGGGTGAAAGCGCGGTAGGACGGTTGAAGAAGGCGGCCGTCGATTGTGCTGCAATGCGCAGAGCAACTTCGCATGGAGAATCTACACGGCGCCGGAAAGATTCGTCGCCACTGAACCGCCGCATCGGTTGACTCGTGTGGTGAGCTGGTGATGTGGTCAGGGAGAGAAACGGCAGACAGAGTTTCAGGCGGTCGACCACCATCTGGAGCGGTGCCGAGGGGCGGTCCGCCAACTGCCCTCGTCTGTTCGAAATGGAAGGCCATGGGACAAGGTTGGGCCAACCAGCTTTTTTGATCCGGCACCCATTCGGGTTGACGGAGGCGAGAGTTCAGGACGGTTGGGATGCCTGCGGCTTAGAGTTCCGAGGAGCGCAGCAAGCGTCCAGATGGAAGGGCAGCCACAGAGATAAGAGCTTCAGACCAGGCAAAGCTTCGGGCCAGGAAGAACAGTCTGTATTGTTGGTCGTGGACGTCGTTATTAAAGTTCGGGGGTTGGTTCCCAGGAACCTCGAATGAAAAAAGGAAAAAAAAGTATAAACATGGCCAAAAGAGGACGTGAAATGCAGGGACTGCCCGCTCTTACCGGTGTATCATGAGTCCCCGCGGAGAATGTAACCGCCTCCCCCTCCCCCAGACGTAATCCCTCCCAAAGAAACGCCCGCCAAGCGACAGAGGAGCCCCAAAACGCTATAGGATGGATCTCCTCCCGCATGTATACGCACGACAGGCATTTTGTTCCGTCCCAACTAACCCCCAAATGTGCCGATCGATACGGATTTGGCGTGTTTCCTCAGAGGCGCGGGCACCGCGGAGGAGCTGTGGCGGTCGTAGGGGCTGTAGCGGACTCCTGCCTCGAGATCGTCGATGCTTTGGCGGTATGTGCTCTCGAAGTCGTCGAGAATGTAACTGTGGCGACTGCTTTCGCCTGACGTGGCGGTCGTGGTCGTGCTGCTGCCGCCGCTGCTTCTGTGGCTGCCACGCCCGGCTTCTCTTGGGCTGTAAATGCTTAGTCGGTGTTGGCTCGACGGCTCCGAGTTGCTCCGGACGTGGTGGATCTTTGGGCGACTGAAGTTGCTCACTGCTTGGCGCCAGGCCAAGTTTGTCTGTTCCCTCGCCGGGCCGGCGGGGGCACGCGTCCTGTCGGCCGGGCCCAGACTAGCTTCGTCGAGTTGGATGTTGATGGTGTAGACTGAGTGGTTCTTCATCACGGCCGGCAACGGCTTGTTGAGCGTTGCGTCGCTAAACCGTCTCGCTGCCGGAGATTCCGAGTCCGCCCGAAGGACCCTTCCCGCAGCATCGACTGCTTCCGTATCAGAACCGTTCGAGAACCGACTGGTAATGACGGAGTCTTTGGTGGGTTTGTCTGTGGGCACGGGCGCGCCGGTAGCCTGCGACTTGCGCGAGGTTGTGCCCAGCAGCTTCGGGATGTACTTGTTGAAGAACGGCTTGGTCGAGGGTATGCTGGTACATATGATGCCCAGGAACAGCTCAACACAGGACATTAGCCAGTTGATCCAGGCGTTCCAGCTGGCGTCTGGCTCCGTGGTCATGATCCAGGTAAAGTATGTCCGCGCCGCGCCGGCAAACGAGGCGAGGAAGCCGGCGCCAAACAGGAGGTTGACGATGGTCATTTGCCTCGAGGTAAGCTTGTCGGCATACACGACGCGTACGAGGGTAAGCGGTAGCAGAACCACCGCAAAGTCGGTGACGGTGTTGATGATGCTTGCGACCAGGAGGTGCGCTGCCTCGTTGATACAGTTCTGCGGCCCTATGGAGAGCGTCCAGTAGAGCTTCAGGGGTCTTGCAAAGTTAGTTCAGAATGGCCAGAGGCGTTCGGGATAGGCTAACCGGCACTGTAGCATGGCTACCAACATGAAGACGATACAGTTGACGGAGATGAAGACCTGGAGTGCAATGACTAGCACCCTCAGCTTGTTCGAAGCCGCGCAGGCGATCCGGTACATCAGCGCAAGCATCGAGAGCTTGGTGAAACTAGTCGCCAGGTCGAACAAGATCTGGCTGGCAAGGCCTATCTGGAGCGAGCCCGCCAACATCTCCGCAGGCAGATCCCATATATGCCGCCCCCAGCCGTAGCTGTTCGTGGCGATCACCCCAAGGACCACGAGCCCCGTGGCTGGGATGAAGGCCAAGACGATGAGGATGTCATCCCAGCCGAACGCATTGGTAATGCGTCTACGCGTGTGGATCCGGAGCGCTAGGATGACTGTGGCGATGAACAGGAGGATGATGGCGACGATCTCGCTGGCCGGGCCTCTCGTTTCGGGGTTGTCGTAACGCGGTGGTGGCCAACTGAGGATGACTTCGAGCGGCGGGATTCTCATGTCGTTGATCGTGCGGACATGTTGTAGACACGTAATTTGGCCAAAAGAGTACAGCAAACCAAGGGCGGCAGAGAAGGTTGGGGCTATCCTCCTCCTTATTCTTCCCTTTACGGCGACAGAGGTGGCCCGAGTCCACAGTAAGACGAATGACAGGCGGGATGAGAGAGATGGGCAAATGGAGTGGACGACGGGCAAATAGAAGCTTTCAGCGTTGGTGACCGTGCTTGAGCCAGACCAACAGATGAAGGCAAGGAGAAAGCATAACTTGTGCTTGTGGCATCAACGTGGTGTTGCGAGCCCCGGCCCAATATATCCTTTTCCCCTCCATGGTGGCCATCCCAACCCTGTTACCGCGCTGCGGGGTGCCTGGTACGACAGACATATGGGCGCTGGCGAGACGTTCTCAAGGCCGCACTGACGACTTGGACCGGGGGGTTATGGTGAAGAACTGGTGGTGTGTCGTGTTGTCTCTCTTTGATCATTGGATCACCACGGGGCAGTGCTGCAAAGGGAACAACGGATGCTACAACGTTGACCCTACGGCACCTTGGCCGGTTGCATGTCTGTGTGAAGGGAGCCGGACAGGCAGGCAGGCAGATTTCGCGCCTTGCTTCTTTGCGTAAGTCATATTCTGCGACACCATCTCATTACTCCACCAGAGCCGTTGCAGGCGAGAACGGCTTCCAGCTTTGGTGTTTGGTCTCGCGACTGGAGGAGACGTACGTTTGGCCGGCTGAAGAGGCTCAACCTGACTAGCTGGTTACGACTCGGCAGACCCAAACCAAGTGGCCGGGGTCAAATGCCGCTACCGCGGCAGAAACTGGTTGTAGCTACCGAGACAGCTGTCCGGTGAACTTCCGGCGAGCTTCCGGTATTGGATGCTGGAGGTGTCAGGCCTTTACCCATGGTCGTAAATGTTATGCGGGAGGACTGCCATCATGAAGATGACAGGGCAAAGAAGGTGTTCGACGACGGCCTGGCTGGCCGTAAACGACTCTCATTCGGCAGGAAACCGCTAGTGGAACAGGCGGTCGAACTTCAGAGTTCTGCCCCTGGTCTGAATGTTGGCGATGGTGGTGGCCGCCCAGGGTTGTGGGATGCGGGTCGCACCACGGCTTAATGTGGAGGAGACATGTCTTCCTGGACGAAGATCAAAAACGTTTGTGCCAGGGGACGAAAATGACGAGTCGTCTTCGTGGCCGTGCCGCCATTTCGTTTCTCTCCACTGTTGGTGGCCCTTTGCTTGTGAGGGAGTGTTTGGAGCTTGGCGGAACGCACGGGTTTTGGGTTCGCAGCGGCGCATTGACGGCCGAGCGAGGGGATTGTCAAACAGGACATGTCGGAAGATATCGAAAACCAGGGGTACATTTTGGTTTTCCCCTGTTGAGATTTTGGACATCCTGGTTAGATGAATAGAAAACAATGGACAGGTCATTGTAGTTCTTGGTCACAAGAGGCTATGGCGGGAGCCTCCCACGAAACGGCCATTCTGGACGTCTTGGCCTGTCGGGATTTGGTCCCTATCACCTCGGATCTGGACGTTCCATGGCTGATGGCGGTCGAATACTACCTCGTCTAACGAACGATATGCACCAGGGTTACCGTGTTAACAGCGCCGAAGAAATGGAGAACCCGGAGTGGCCTGTGGTGACGTGAAGTTGGCAGAGGTTTTGGGAGCAGTTGTCACTTGAAAGTTGCGCTCTCGAACCATCTCCACCACGCATGCTCCTGGGCCCATGAACTCTTCGTCATTACCGGAACGACACCTACCACGGGAAATCTTTCTTGTATTCGCTCATTGAACTTATTGCAAGCAGCAAGAGACACGCTACTTGCTGCCCTTCGTTCGCTTCTGTTCTGAGGCCATACTCTGTGATACTCGCGACGTCTGGTGGAATTTGTCACCACCGCTCTTACAGCAATCATGAACCGAAAGGTCACACCCGATGCCTTATCGCTTCTTCCTGCAGCCACAGCACCGACTGTATGACCAGAGTTGCTATTTCTGAGCACATTTCGAACCACACTCAGCGAGCAGGTGTTTCAACGGGTATACATTGACCGGGGTCCAGGTGCCCTCCGCGAACGCGCAGCTCGGTCCCGTTGTTCCTGTCACTAGCAGACGACCCCGGGCACGGAAGAACATCTCTAGCCCTCTCCTTTTGTCCTTCCTCAAGAACCAAGGTGCCACGATCTGTCTCTGGGCTCTGGCAGGCAAAGATGCGATTGGTTCCTGAGATCAGGCCGGGGCTGTCAACCCCACGTGTGTCCGGCCTGCCATCGGCTGCGCCCCCCCGGACGAGAGACCCGGTAGCCCCCCTTAACCGGCTGACTCGATCATCAACCATGACGACGGTCAACATGGATTCATTGATATTCTCGGGATATTTGCGAGTTGCGATGAGTACTCCATGAAGCGACAGGCTTGGCAACATGGCGATTTTCTAGAACGGGCAGGCGTCTCGCATGACAGACGCTGCGGTATGCCGTCGTGTTTCGGACGGTCTTGCAATAAGTCGTACCGCGATAGGCTGAAGAGACATCAGAATGATATTGCGACCACGCTCTACATTCCATCGTATGGAAAGACCTCCACATCTTGAGTACAGCGCTCTCCAAGATGTCATGTTCATCTTGGCGGCCTCTCCATGAGCCAAGCACTGTCATCTACCTTGCTTGCGAAAGGCCACCACTCTGATCTGTCTTCGCCTTATATTTCCGGGGTTGATGCTGCTGCTGTGACGGCGGTTGTGTCTGAGCAGATACTGAAGCTTTCCAAACACCAATCGAGGCTTGGCACATCTAGACTGGGCCGAACAAGGAGACATAAAAAGAAAAAGGATCGAGAAAACGTTCGGGACTAGATGCTGAGACCGGTAGTGCAGAAAGGCGGAAAGGCCGGCGGATGAAATGTGCTGTTCGAGGAGCCGGGTGTGGGGAAGTCGAACCGGTGCCAGGCCCGATAGGCGGCCGACTTGCATCACGTATGCCTGAGTTTCGTCTCTTCCTTCAGCAAACTCTGTCGCGTCAAACTCGCATTTCGGACCGTCCAGTATCCGTCGATGTGGGTTGTGTCTATTTTCGATATCGAACGGCTGGCCATGCGTCACACACTGTCTTTGGATCTGGGACGTGAGCAATATGGGAATGCGAAGCTAACAAGGCTGAACGAGAGTAGGCAAGACCAATAAACCGGCCTCATGGGGTTCCTTCCTGCTTACACTGCAGTTGCATGCGAAGATGTCTCACCGTTGCGGTTTTCCAGAGCCACGACTTGGGGCCAACACGACGCTGCTCAGGAGTGTGAAGGTCCGAGCTCAGGGATCCCAAACAGGATGAAGGAATTATAGATCAGTGCGACGCGAGGGAGTCGAGCACAGCCAACAACCTTGGCCGGCTCGCGCTCCCTGGTATTGCTGTCTCTAGGATGCCGCCGAGAAAGGAAGATCACTTACTCAGAGGAAGTCACAAAGGCGATCCGTGCTCTGCGGATAGACAGCAAATCTGCAGATTGCGGATCGTCAACCAGTATTGGTACCGAGACAAAGGTGGACGCCAAACGAGACCCTGCGCTTGCGAAGGGGGTCTTGGACAGAGGTCCTTCCAGTCCGAGTCGATGTTGGCTATGGGATATCTGAGACAGCACCACCGTGTTTTGATTTTGACGCCCCAGATCGAAGACGGCACGCACTCTCTTTGGGACGACTCAGAACTGCAAGCGCGTTGCTGCTGAGTGGAATGACAGCTTCTTCGTTTTCGAGTCGGAGGTTGAGTCATGACAAATTGCTGTATCCGACGACGAGATGTCAGTCGCCGAGATGAAGACAACAAGACTGTTGAGCCTCTTACAACCAATCTGGAGGGCCGTCAACACTATGGATGTGGCCGGCACAGGACTCGCTCGAAGCCTTGGTGTCAACCAAAGTCATCACTTCTCGAACTATTTGTCACTATATCATTTGCAACCGAGCAAATGCTGCCCGTATGGATTTGCCGAGGTTTGATGGAAGCTGGGAATCCAGATAGCCGTAGAATCGGGAGAAACAGGGTTCCGACCAACTTGGCCGAGTCCGTTACCGCACAGAAGCGAGGCAACCTCATTGTTGACCTTGTCCAAGCGGCATATCTAGACATAATTGAACCGCCGCGAGTTGATCAAGCTCGACTGCGCACCCTGGCCATTCGAGCACTCGGCTAGCTTCGTGAGCGAAGTCTTGCCGTCGTTCCTCGCCGCGGGTAGGGAAGTTCAACGCTTCACCGTCTCCGGGTGAAGCTGCAAACCAGTCCCAAGCCAGGCGTGTGCTGCTGCATGCCATTCACTTATACATGGAAACGATAGCGGACATCCGGTTGGGTTGTCAAACAAGAAGCTCGGCATCCGGGGGTCAAAAGAAAGGGCAACGGTCCGACTGGGCACGAAAAACTGTTGAGGGGTGCTGGTTGTTGGAGGACGGTCTCAGCCCACGGCAGACGTGGACAGGCAGACACACGCTCAGGTCACGACGAACCTGGGCAGCTGCGGGCAGGTTGAGTGCGGGGCAGCTGCAGGCCCCCGGGCCAGGTCGGAGCCGCTGGGAGACCCACCGGAACTGGTGATTATGTGCTGCAAACTGGTGCTGTCGGCGTCCCAGCGGCGGTACTCTGGACCAGCTGCCCCTCTTGCGCAGCCCACGCTGGCGCCCCCCTTCTGCCCCTCCATGAGACAAGCCCACCTCGCGCTGGAGCTTTTGACGTGACCCAACCCTGAGGTCTTTTTACTACCGACTACCGTCGAGCTACCGCTGCCAAAACCCATCCTGCGTCATTTACACCCGGCCTTGATCTGATCTTTTCCTCCTGACAGTCACTCAGACGTCTCACGCTCCAACAATCCTCCCTTAAACCATCAGATATAACCAATTGCCCAACATGGCTCGCAAGTTCTTCGTCGGCGGCAACTTCAAGATGTAAGTCATGTCCGATGGCGGGGTCCCACGATCTCTGCACCACTAGAAAGAGAGAGGGGGGGAAGAAACATGGAAGCTTCGGTTCCCAGCCAAAACATCACAGACTGACGCGGCGTGTTTCCAACACCACAGGAACGGGTCCATCTCGTCCATCAAGGAGATTGTCCAGAACCTGAACAACGCCAACCTCGACCCCAACACTGGTACGTGCAATTCTCTACTTCCGGCTCACCGCAGTGCAACTCGGCTGACAACCACCCTGCAGAGGTCGTCGTCTCTCCTCCCGCCATCTACCTCCAGCTCGTCCGCGAACTTCTCCGCAAGGACGTCGAGGTTGCCGCCCAAAACGTCTTCGACAAGCCCAACGGTGCCTTCACCGGCGAGATCAGCGTCGCTCAGCTGAAGGACTCCAACATCAACTGGGCCATCCTCGGCCACTCGGAGCGCCGCACCATCCTCCGCGAGTCTGACGAGGTCGTGGCCTCCAAGACCAAGTACGCCACCGAGAACGGTGTCGGCGCCATCTGGTGCTGCGGCGAGAGCCTCGAGGAGCGTGAGGCCGGCACCACCGTTGACGTCGTCAGCAAGCAGCTGGCCGCCCTCAAGGCTGCCATCTCCGACTGGTCCAAGGTCGTCATCGCCTACGAGCCCATCTGGGCCATTGGCACCGGCAAGGTCGCCACCAACGCCCAGGCCCAGGAGGTCCACGCCGCCATCCGCGCCTGGCTCAAGAAGGAGGTCAGCGAGAAGGTTGCTGACGAGACCCGCATCCTGTACGGCGGCAGCGTCAACGAGAAGAACTGCAAGGACCTTGCCAAGGAGAAGGACATTGACGGCTTCCTGGTCGGCGGTGCCTCCCTGAAGCCTGGCTGTGAGTGTTTCCCGACGTTCCATGATGCGCAGACAGCTAACAGTCCGCAGTCGTCGACATCGTCAACGCCAAGCAGTAAACACAATAGATTACACACTTGATGATGATGACTTTGAAAACCCGGCCGTGATGGGCGTGGAGCGACCCAGGATAACCTCAAGCACTCTATGACTCCTTACAGCATGGGGAAGAATAAAAAACATTATACCCCCACCGCATGCAAACTGTACGCCTCGTGTGAATGTTGAGATTTTGAATTCGAGCGCTTTCTAAGGGGCACTTTCCCCCTTCCTGTCAGGTGTTTGTATGATACAAGCATCCAAAGATGCTGCCTCCTCCTCCTATGCACGCCTTATTCTGTTCGTAATTTTACACGTTTCCCAAATCAACAGCGCCCACGTCCTGACGCATTTATACGGTCATGCCCTTTCCGTGGTAAGGACTCCAGATGCCTCTGACGCTAGGGTTGATGCTCGTCACCGGCTTGTTTACCCTCTTGACCTTCTCTCCGCTGGCGTCGCGCAGCAATTCTGCCTTCTTGAGGATTTCGAGGGGCTCCATGTTCCGCACGCAGATGGCCTTTTCGCGGCCGTTGATGTAGTGGCCAACGATGACGGGGTGTTTCGAGGGACGGGGGGAGACGGTGAACTCGATCTGGGGGTTGGCGGCAGCGAACTTGGGGAGTTGAGACTTGATGAAGCCGCTGCAGAAAGTGTCAGCAGAGATTCCAGCCGTCGGTACTAGGAGCCTGCATACTTCATTCCCTTGGAGCTGCCGGCCCAGTCGCAGTAATGAAAGTCCATCTTCCTGCATTGCAAGATGAAGGCCCCGAGGCCATTCTGTCAGGTTGTCAGCAAGATATCCGAGTAAGCCAATGGGCAAGAAGTCTTACACGGCCGGTAGACACCGTCTTCAATGCCTTGATCGTCATGGTATCCTGCTTGGCATACAGAATCCAACTGATGGTACGAGTCGCGAGAGACTCCTGTTCGAGGACGGGACGGGAAATTTCTTAGCGCGAAAATGGGAGATGTTCCGGCCGCCGACACCTCGCCTGAGGTGGCAGCTTGGGGGCCTGGTACGTACACCTCTGGTGGCAGTGTATCGGCTGAACCACGGTTGAGTGGGCGGACCTTCCTTGCGCCAGGCTGCACCACAAACTTTCCCATGCTCTCCCGTGTCAATTTCCGGAACGACGCGACGCTCCCTTCCTCAACCTCATCCCACTACATTCGATCGATGCATCGCTAGTCAGCAGACGTCACCCATCTTATCCGAGCCGCCGACTGCGACATCTGGGATTTGACGAAGAGACGCCTTCGCGATGACGGACAAGCTCCCTCCTAACCTGTTGGCGCTCTTCGCGCCACGCCCTCCACTGCGATGGGTTGCGCCTCCCGACCATGCGCCCGAGTCCCGACGAACCCTGCCGGTTTCTGGCGTCGCCGAGTTCCTTCCCGCGCTTCAGCATTACAAGGAAACGGACGACTACAAGCCGACGGAGAGCTGGCTGCAGATGCGCGACCGCAAGAAGCTCGAGAAACAGGCTGCCGTTGAGAGGCTGAAGACTGAGGGGCCGAAGAACTGTCAGTTTCCCACCTTGTTTGCCATCGAGAAACCTCTGCTAACCCATCTGCCATCTAGTCAAGCCGCATGAAGACCCGAACATCCGTGGCGACGCTTTCAAGACACTGATCGTTGCGCGCCTCTCGTACGAGGCCAACGAGCAGGACCTCGAGAGGGAGTTTGGTCGATTCGGCCCCATTGAGCGCGTATGTGTCTCACGTCTCGTTTATACCTGCCGGCCCATCGCTAACATGTGAACAGATTCGCATCATCACTGACACTCATGCACATGAGAAGCCAAGAAAGAAGAAGAAGCCCCATCGTGGCTATGCCTTCGTCGTATTTGAACGAGAGAAAGACATGAGAGGTAATACCGCCGAACCCACCCCCTTTCGACGAGACCCGGCTTGTCTGCCAGTCTTACCCCCTCAGGCGCGAGGCCCTCAGGCTTGCCCGCGTTCTCCTTCACACACCGAGATCTGTGGCCCTCAAGCACGCCCGTCTCAAGTCATGTTTTTTCTTCTCTATTTTACTCAGCCATGATGCAAAGGTATGATATTGGTAAGGTTTTACTGACACACGCGCCTTGGCGCACTGGTGAGTAGCTGCTCTAGATGCCTGCGATGGTATTCGAATCAAGGACCGACGTATCAAGGTAGACGTCGAGCGAGGCCGCACCGTCAAGGGTTGGGTGCCCCGCAGATTCGGCGGTGGTCTTGGCGGCCGAGGTTACACCAAGGCTCTTCCGGCTAGGCCAATGGGCGGCGGACCTGTTGGCAATTTCGGCGGCGGCTTCCGAGGAGGTTTCCGCGGCGGCTTCGAGGGAGGACGTGGTCGCGGAGGCTTCAGGGGAGGCTTCGGCGGTCGTGGAGGTTTCCGTGGTGGCGGCGACTTTGCCCCCCGGGGCGGCGATCGCGGCCCTAATGGCTACGGCGCACCCAGAGATGCCCCATCAGGACCCGGTCGCGGCTTCGGAGGCGACCGTGGTGACCGGGGCGACCGCAGCTTCTCCGGCGGTGGGTATGACCGTGGAGGTGGCCGCTCATTTGACGACAGATCTGGCGGCGGCGGCAGCGGTGGCGGTGGCGGCGGCTACCGTGATGGAGGCCGCTTCGGCGACCGTGGTGATCGGGAGCGCGACGGCGGTCGAAGAACTGGAAGCAACATGGAACCGATCAGACCCAGAGGAGAAGGTGGGTATCGCGGTGACCGCGGCGACAGAGAAGACCGGGATCGCGGACGCGACAGAGACAGGGACTACGACCGACCTCGCGACGATGACAGTAGGAAACGTGGCTACGAAGGCGGCGGCTACGAGGACCCTAGGAAGTTGCGTCGTTACTGACGAGACACATAATGTCTTGCGGTGGGTGACAACTCGCTCGTCTCATCTCTTAGTCTCTTTTGTCCTTCCCCTTCTCTATCGAGGGTAAGCAGAAGGTGTCAGGCGCAAGATTCTCAAGTATCTCTGTATTCGGATTAGGACAAGTCGAACCCATGCCACTGGGCAAGTATTCGCAAACCACCAGGCGCGCCGGTACCACAGCATACAAACCACTCACAGGTCACGAAATGTCTTGAACGTCTGCAGCACTCGCTTGAAGCTAATCTTCTCTCTACGTATTTTCCGCACCCGCCCGGGTCAAACGACGAAATGCGTCAACAACATCCTTCAAACGGTGATTGGCGGCGCAGGTAAGGTCAGAGGTAAGGGACTCCGTGCCTACTGACCTGGAGCTTAGTAAGGAGACGCGGATCTGGATCAAAGGACATGTACCACGTTATAATTACTTGTATCAATAGGTGAGGACCTCTCGTCGTTTCTCTACATAGACAAGGCCGTACGGTAGCTTTCTCGTTGCCCAATGTCGCGGAGAGCACACAGCCTGCCCCCGAGTTCTCAGGTATAGAAGAAGCTTTTGCCTCGGCGGAGAGGGACTTTTGTGAGAGAGATGATAGAAAAAAAACGATAAATTGGTCCCCGACGCATGACCAAAAATGTCTCTAATAAACCGCCCGGAACGCCGTAAGTTGTTTTTTTGGAATCCACCCTCGCAATCCGTGATGGTATCAGCCTACATGGTAGAAAGCAATCATCAAGTCTAGAAGCTTTTTTTTGTGTGTCTCTGGTCATCCACGCTCCGACAGATTTAGTCGCTCTCGTCCTCGACGCCATCCATGGCGTTGGGGTTCACCTCCGTCACCTTTCCTGAAGAGGAGCTCCAGTATCTGCGGATGAAGTCAGTCAGGGTATTTTTTGGGAAAAGGGTGGGAAAAAGAATCCAAAACGTACGCCAGAACCTTGACCTTGAACTCGCTCAAGCAAATACCAAACAGCTTCAACAGCCTCGTCTGCCTGCTGTCGAGCACGTCGCCCTCGCGGCAGACGACGTAGCCCTCGCCGCTGCCCTCGGCGTCGCCGAGGCAGACGCGGCCCTTGATCATGCGCGTGGGCATGCCGAGGCGGCGCAGCTCGGGCTCGATGCTGTGCTCCATGGGCACGTCGTGCTCGGCGGGGACCTCGCCGCCCGTGGCGTAGACGACGCCCGAGGGGATGGTGAAGTCGCGGGTCGCGACGGTGCCGGCGCGCGCGAAGTCGACGGGGGCGACGCCGTCAAAGTAAGAGAGGATCGCCGCCGGGTCGCGGTTGGTGAAGATGAGGCCGACGGTGCCGGCGAGGAAGGGGGTCAGGCGGTCGATGCCGTCGGCGACGGCGGAGGAGGGGTCCTGGCCGATGGCCTTGGCCATGAGTTTTGTCTTGCCGAAGAAGAGTCTACGTTGTTGCGCGGGGCCTGTTAGTATTGCGTTGGTCTTGCCGGAGCTTGTCTGCCTGTGCTTGTATAATCGCTGGGAGGGGGCTACGCAATTGCACAGCGCAGCAGGACTGGGACGGGACGACGAACCTGCAGTCGTTGAGCTCGTGGCGGACCTCCTTGAGGTAGTTGTTGCGCATGTTGTTGACGCCGAAGACGAAGCAGTGCTGGTATTCCGGGACCGATTCGCGAATGTTGGAGAAGAGCTTGTCCTTTTGCTCGCGCGTCTTCTTGTTCACCTGGGTCAGGTTGACCACTCTGTTGCGCTTCGACTTGGGCATCTTGGCGGCTGTGAGGAACGAGGCCTTTTACAAGAAAAAAAAGCCGACGTGTTTGTGTGTGTTGGGTATCTCGAAGGAGGAAAGAAAAAAAGCACTCGGCGACCTGGCTGACTTCGGATCGTGGGGTGGTTGCGAATCGAGGGGACCAAGTCGACTGCGAGTAAAAGTCGTCAAGAGGTTGCGCGGGACTGCAATGGGAAATATTTCTGGCCGACCGCCTTTGGCACAAAATTTCCCAAATTTTTGGCACACCCAGGTGCACCGGCGCAGAGGGACCGCCGCAACTTTTTTCGAACCCCGCAATGCGCTAGGTGGAACGATATTCCGCAGGGTCCTCTGACAGGGGTTCTGACCGAGCTCACCGAGACTGACGCCGTGGGGGGCCGTACTAGATGCCACTGACCGCCGAGCGGGTGCCCACTCATACCAATCTCAGCAAGTTGAGTGAGGTTTCGACTGCAATGAATAAAAGCCGAAGCTTGTGTGCCGCGTTTCACTGCGGAACATGCTACTATCTTATGTCACGGGCATGCCACGAGTTACCGTCCTAGACGAGGTTGAAGTCGCTGCGAAACGCGGATTCATTCGCATGTCTTGCCGCCAGCGATGGGTTCGGCGCCGTATCACTCTGCACCACGAGTAATCCACGCCCCGGGTCTCCTTGGTGATGAGCACGAACCCGCAAAAGTCAAGTCCATTGGTTCCCATTGCTTTCAACGCCCCTGTTCTAATTCCTATCCATGCGGGACCCGTTTCATTATGTTCATGTACATCGGCCCTTTCCGACATGCAATCCTCGCGCCCACGATGCTGTCCGTGCCGGACACCTCTCTGTCTATGCCAGGTACGTGTAGGTGTTGCCCTCGCGCTCGAGGTAGTCTTTGTCAATCAAACTGTTTGGCGGTTAGCGGTGTTCTGACTCTCATGAGAGGATAACTTACTTCTCGATCTCCTTCTTGATCTGCGCCGCGTCAACCGCCCCCCGGTTCTTGGTCAGGTTAATCACCTCGGCCACCAGCTCGCCGTGACTCATCTCCTTCCTGCTCTTCATGATCCTCACAATGGCCGCCTGCGTCTCGAATCGTCTGTCCTGGGCGATGCGCTCGTGGGTCGCCTTGTTCTCCTCCTTGGTCTCCTTGAGCTGGATCTGGTTGATCTTGACCCGGATCTTGGGATGCGCAAACGCCTTATTGATCGTGAACGTGTCCGTCGGGTTAACTTCCTTGCCCTTGGGGTGCTTCGCGAGCACGCGGACCTGGCCACAGGCGAGCGACTGCAGCGTCCGGCCCAGTTCTTCTCCCTGGAGATTCGTGGAGCGGGCGATCTGCTCGTAGGTGAGGAAGCCCTCGAGGCCGACCTCGTTGAAGAGGACGAGGATGATCGCCTGGTACGCGCTGACGAGAAGCTCCTTCGTGCCCTTGGGGAATTTCGCCTTGACCGTGCAGTGCGCCAGAGCGTGCTTCCAGTTTAGGAGCCGGCCGGTGTGTTTGTTCTTGTAGTACTGGTCGAAGCGTTCGATCTGCTTGGCGACATCGTCTGGCAGGTGGACCTTGACATCGGGGTACGTCGGCCAAGCAGCAGCTGACAGGATCATTACCGAAATGTCGACAGGGGCTCTGCCAACACCGGTACCTTCGGACCATTGCTTGTATGCTTCCATCTCCTCCTTGGCCACCTCGACATCCTTAAACATCTGCTCCAAGTTGTGGGTAAAGTTCATACCGCACTCCTCCCTGAGCTTTCGGAGCATGTTTCGCTCCGCGTCCTGGCTGGCACTCCTGCCCATGAGCAGGCGACGGGCCAGGTCTTTCTTGTAGAACGCTTCGAACGCGTCCTTGCCCTGGATGAAGCGGAAAAGCTCAAGAGCTTGGTCGAGTTGCCGGTCGAGCTCTGCGTCTTCGTCTCCTGTGCTGGCCAGCCCGCTCTGTTCTGCTGCCGCTCGGTCTTTGTTGTCCGAGAGCATGACTTTCGGCAGAGCCTTGATGCCACCTCGGAGCAGCATGTCGACGTACTTTGCAATCATCTCTCCGACCTTGGATGTCCCCGAGCTCCATGTCGCCGCTAGGCTGCGGTCGTTCATGAAGTCGCCGAAAGCGTTTCTGAGATCATTGACGAAGTCCGAATCGCCCCCATATGCATCACGCACGATGAGCCCAAGGGATCTCTTGAGTTCGAGCAGTCTCTGCACCATCTCGTCGCCTCGTTCCTTATCGGCAACAATGCTTGCGCCCGTTTTCCGGATGTATGCGCCCCAAGGCTCCTTCAGTTTCTTTTGGATGCCAGAGAGCCGTAACAAATCGTAGAGTGCCTTCATTGAATCCACCTCATGATCGGAGAGGAGCTTGGAGAGACTCTCAACATTGAGAAGCTTGTCAGAATAATTCTTGATCAATATACCGTGCGCCGCATCAAGCAGCTGTTTCTTTGTCGTCGAGTCCAGATTATACTCGTTGCAGCGGTAGTCTTCTCTCCTTAGGAGTCTTTCGCACGCCAAGATGTATTCCTTCAGACTTGACGCGCTCCTCTCCTCTGCGAACTCTTCAAAGTAGTGCTCTGACAACTCGATGAACCGGGGTTCGAAGTACTTGGTGTAGATGTTGAAGACGTGAAGCATCATGATGGAATCTTTCAGTAAAGCCGCCTCGAATCGCTCGTCCCCAAGCCGGTCATAGGAGATCAGGTCGTACATGCCACGTAACGCCCTGCCACCGGGCGACTGGCCGTCTGGATCATCTCTAGATGGAAATGCCATTCTCTTGAACTGTGAAATGGTCATGTCGTTGATGGAAGGGTAACTCTTGTTCTTGAGGAGGAACGTGCGGTCCAGATAGCTGAATGTAGACCGAATTGTCATCTGTCCACAGGCCCATTAGCTCCAAGTCATGAATGGCGATAGCACCGGCTCAACTCACGATTTGACCGTTCCAAACCCGCCAATGCTGGAGGACGCTCCGTAGCATGTCGACATCTGTGTTGCCGCCGCGGGACTTGATTGACCGCAGGACATCATGGGTCAGGTGCTCCTCGCACTTCCGCCGCAGCGTCTCATAAAGCTGCAACTCATTGTCCTTGCCACGCCTGCAGATATCTTCGACGGCCCGATATAGCCTCTCCAACGGCAATTGCGGCTTGCGCCCGTTGAAGATGTCTTGCAAAGCATCAACCAGCTCCTGCTCGGTCCGTTGGTAATACTTTTCTAGCTGCTCATTCCGCGCCGCAGGCCGCAGGTTCTTGATCACCAGCTTCTTGGCGCCCGTGTACGGCCGGTACGAGTTGGACTGTGTGAGGTCAATGACCTCGGGGAGCTTCCCCTTCATCTTGGTCGACATGGCAGAGTGAGAGGGAGGGTCTTCGGCCTCGAACTTGAACCGCTTCGGACTCGGTCTGCTTGACTGCTGCTGGTGCGGGGCGAGAGAGCCAGAGCGTGAGACGTCGGAATCCACACGGGGTCTTCGTCGCGGAGGGCTGCCCGTGCCGTTGACTGGCGCTGCTGTTCCACCTGTCCTTCCCGTCGCCCGTGTTGGCAAAGCTCCCTCGACTGCGGGGGGTGAATTCGACGGCATGGACCGGGTGGCCCTGCAACAACTTCTGTCCAAGCTGTTACAGACCTATGCGCTCTTGTTGGATATGGGTAGGAGGGGTAAGGCCGGCGGCTGGGATCGCGGGCGTTTGCTCAATTTCCGTGTATGTACGTCGTCGGGTGGTTGCAGAGTGGCGTCTTGCAGGAGGTTGGGAACCCGAGTACAGAGGTCGTTGTCATGGGAAAGTCGTCGCGGAGTTAAACGCGGAGCTATGAAGGCCATTAACAAATCACCATCGGGTCGTTCGCATCATCCATTTAGCACGTACCCTGCGCCGGTTATCTCGCTGACCGGGGATTAGATAAGACTCGAGCCCCACTACGGCAACGACCCCCTGAACGAACGCTTACTGTTAGAGCAATGTTCTGAGTAGCTGCATTTCGTACGCATGCACATCTCCACAAGTCCCTGTCATTCACCTCGACTGCGCAGAAGAGCACGATGAACAGTCTATGACTACAAAACACACTGCAGACCATTAAAAATGGTGGTAGACGACTTGTATGCCACAACGCCCGATTCGAGTACCTTTACGTATCCCAAAACATCGGCTACGCTTCCAAGGAAGAAGCTGGGTCTCGATCTTGTCTCCGTGAGGCATTGCTGTTCGTGTGTACACCTGCCTGGCTTCGTATTATGACCACTGGAATACGCACAGGAGACGGTCAGAGTGACAGGAAACTTTTCTACGCGTATGCTGCCCATCCTGAGTACAAGACTGCCAAATTGCTTACATCGGTCGCCTGATTAATCAGGTCATTGACCGTCGCCGTTACACTCAACGTCTTCGAGAGCTTCTTTCTTACCACCTCCAACGCCCGGTCTGCCTCCGACGGCTCATTCACCTGCTGTCCCTTTCTTTCCTTTCTGCCTTCTCCCTCCCCATCGTCCCCGTCGCCGTCGTACTCGCCGCCCTGTAGCTTTGCTAGCCGAACAGGGGAGATAGACCATGAATAGAGAGGGTCATAACGGAGGACGTCGAGGATTGTCATGATTGAGTACGTTTCCTCGCGCAAGGCGTGGAGCGTAAACTCGCAGCAACGGCGGAAGACGCCTTCAGTCCCTGTTATACCCATGCCGTCCACAATATCCCTGGTCAGCCGGAACGGGACAAGTTCTGGCACAGGAAGAACGCGACCCATTTCGAATGCAACACCCAGATCGATGTGTACGACCTCGCCAGTCTTATTATCCAACAGGATGTTGTGGCCGTGCCTGTCCCCGAGGCCAAGCACGTGGCCGAGCATCGAGATCGCTGCAGTGGTGCGCGTATATGCCAGCCGCTTAACGAACCAGTCATCGGGGTCGACAAAGTTTTCCATGAAGAAGTACTTCATGACGGGATGAAACCTTTCCGTCACTTTCCTGTAGACGCTTATCCGTGTCTCTGTCGTCTTGCCCTGCGCGTTAGAAATCTCCTTCCTACAATGGGACCCCTTAAGATCCTTGGGAAAGTATCTCTCGTGGGCAGGCATGAGGAATTCGTGCAGTGGGATGGTATTTGGGACGAACTCGATGAGACCAGATGCTGAGGTGAGGGGCAAAACCTTGTAAGTGCGTATTCCAAGATTCCTCTGCTGGGTTGAACGGTGCAGCTTCAGGAGGGATGACACTGCTGCGAACACCTGTTCCATGATAGCGTCCTGACGGAGATCGTCATTGCCGCCCTTGACTAGTTGCCGGTATTTCTTGCCATCGCTTCCGATGGCCGTGATAATCTTGGGGGCGCTGACACCAGACGCGATCGACATTTGAGGCTCCAGTCTTTCAATAATCGGAACATCCGAGTAGTCCTTTGTCGCTGATACCTCGAGCTGCATGGTTGGTGGTGGAATCCGGTATTTCATCAGCGCGTTTTGCAACGACTGGGCTGAGTGAATTTCTTTGAGCGCGATCTTTTGTCCGGCCTTGTATTTAGCAGGGTCTCGGTCGACGGCTAACCGATGGTAGTAGGCGCTCGTTCGATCGACCGCTTGCCAAATCGCTGCCACGTTCTTAGTTGACTGCAGGAGGGTCGCAACTTTCTCCGTGGCCTTAAGTCTCAGCACCGCTACTTGATCCTCTTTTCGCGTTTTGACTTTCGTGCCGGACCAGATCTGATACATGCCGTGATACGGGTGCTCGGAGCAGATCTTGTAGACAAGGTTGATGAGGAGCTTTTGGAAGGCTGAAGTTGGCTGATCCTGCAGTCTCGATGAAAGTTGGTTCATCAACGTGGCAAACTTTCTCGTCGGCACCCTTTCAAGATGTTTCTTGACCGCCTCGTTGGTTGCCGTCTCTTCCGAGCGCTCAAGCCAGAGAGCGGTGAAACGTAAAGCGTCGTTGTTGTGCTCGTCGGATGCGATGAGAGAGAGTAAATAGTTCTCTAGACTGAGCCGAACAAATTCGCTTCTCGTTTGCTCCACGCGACGAAGCTCCTGCTCATCTAGCTGCAGCCATTGGCGAGCGCGGTTCAGGTGTGACTGGTATCTGTGTTTCAGTTGTGAGTCGCGACTGCTTGAGATAAGGCTCTGTAGCTGGGAGACCTCGTCGCTCTTGCCCTTCCTCAAGCTCTGTAATCTCGCCAAGTCCTCCAGGCTGTCTTGATTCTGTAGTTGTTCGTCACAGAACATGGCGAACTGATGGTAGACATGTCCGGCCTGCTGTCCTTCGCTCTTCCCCTTCAGCTCTTTGAGGGCTGGTTCGAGGTAATTCTTCTGGATGTGATGGGGTTTCTCCAGCTTGGCCACCGAAACCTGATGACCAATTTTAGATAACAGGTCCGATCGGCTTACTGGGATAGTTTGTTTCTTCAGAGAAGAGTCATTATCGATGCTTTGGAGCATGCGAATCGATGAAATCATTTCTCCGTGGTCCCACAAGGAGTTGGCCGCCTCAATCTTGATGGCAGCATCAACTTTGATACCCAAGTCCTCGCAGGGATCCACCAGGTCTGTCAGTGACGTGGAAAGATTGAGAGACTCTTGAGTAGCTTGATGGAAGCGGTATATCCCCGAGGACATCAGCATGCACCGAATCTCGACTTGTCTAGCTTCGGCAGTGGACAGGGCTTGGCTCCGGAGTTTCGCCTGTTGACTCATCAAGCTTAATGTCGTCTCTCGACAAGACAGTAGATGGCTAACGTCCTCATATCTGTCATTCGTTAGCTCTGAAGCCCACAGGTTTCAAGACACTCCAGGAAGAAGAGAATGGAGGTATCGGGGAGACCTCAGATATATAGAGAAATGGAAGCAATTCGTGATGAAGGCAACGTACCGTCCGCGTCTCATCCACTGGCCACGCTGCTCGAATCTTCCAAGCATGCCTTCTAGCTCAGAAAAGTCGGTCACATTCACAACGTCGTCCAGCTCAGTCAATACAGCGAGGGCGCCGAGATGCTGCCTGAGCTTAGCTGCGTTCAAGCCACGATTGACAAGGCTTCGCATTGTTTGGCTGAATCCGTCGTAAATAGCGTTGCGCACTGCAGCCTCCCCGCTAGCATGCTGTACGTTCTGGTAGGCTTTGTAGATGGTCACAGAGCAGTTGTCGGCCGTTGCAGGCACAGGCAGGTTCCACAACTCCAATCGACGTGCTGTTTGGAACGTGCTTTCGAGAGAAGCCGCATCGCCATCAGGGCTCTGCTGCGTTTGTAGTAAGGAGTGGGAGAGACCGGCCAGACCCAAAGTGCCAAGAGCTCTCACTAGGCATTGACTATCCAACTGTGATGCGGGATTCCGTCTTCGGATGTGGCTGTCGTACTGGGCTCCTCGGAAGGCCAGATTCTTAGAGCCATCTTTTTCGTACTCCAAACGAGCCAGAACGCTTGAGAGATCAGCAGACTGTGGCAAGCCGTAGTAGGCGTCAGGGTCATCAATGTTCTCGAAGATTGAAAGAAGGATTTCGGTAGAGTCCTCGTCACGAACTGCGGATGATCGTCTAGACACGCGGGTAGTCTGAGAGGCGGCTATCTCGGTGAAAAGCAGTGCCGTCTTGTGCATACCGCAGCGACAGGCGGCGGCAGCAGCAGTGGTAAAGTCAATATCGAGCCACGAGACTCGATCAGCAATCGATGATTCCTTGGGCAATGACTGCGTCCGCAAGTACAGAATCGTGTTAATGAGTTGCTTTTGATTAGTCTGCGCAGCATCATCCTGAATCTTGAGCCATTCTCTCGCAGCTTCGGACAGATTGCGCTTGATGAGCTGCTGTTTGTCAAGCTGGCTGTACAAGGCCAAATGAACTACAAAAGGGAAGGAGTCCTGAGCGAAGCCTTTGACATTCTTGAGGATCGGCACCAATGCAATAAGGATAATATACTCAGGGACTGATTGTGCGAGATGGACTGCCAGCTGCTGAACCCAATTGGAACTCTCCACGTGGTCGCGGAAGAAGACCTGAGAGTCGGGGACAGTCTGTGATAGGACGAAGTCAGAAGGCGGCGTACGGTACTGGTCCCAAGCTGAAGCCAGACACAACGCTTCGGTCAACGTTCTCTGGGCTGCAACGAGGAGGGCCTTGTCTCCCTGGGCTGCTGCCTCCGATACAACTGCCCTCAACGCTGATTCGGCGAGACCAGCAATATCAGACTCCTTGCTCTGGGTGAGTTGCTGCAGCAGGTTGAGCAGTGCCTGCTCGGAATCATTGGCTCCTGGCGCAAGGCTGTTGTACCGCGAGAGCTCGGACTCTTCCAACAGCTCGGATTGTATCTCCCCTGACGCAGCGAAAGACCTGCCCACGACGCGGCCTGCCCAGGCGAGGTATTCGTCACTCAATGCAAGTGCGTTACAGCTCTTCCAGACAAGGCCACTATGGCGCAGTGCCTCGTCGTCGTTGTCAATGACATCTTGATGGCCAACAGTAGGCACTACAAAATCTCCGCAGAGCATGCCAAGTGCCAGGTCTCGCGCTGCTTCATTCAGGAGTTTGGACTCGCGCTCTCCATCTCTGAGAATCTCTAAGAGAAGCGTGCTCTCAGGTGTACCCTTCTCGGCGTTTCCTGAGGATCGGATATTAGAAGCTGAATGCGTGATCGATCTGAACGCTTCTCTTTGTTGCCCATCCGCGAAATTAGGCGAATCATAGCCCGTGAGATATGAGCTGAACCACGAGTGGAAAGTTTGTGCCTTGCTCATGGTAGCCTGGAATTGACTCTCTTGGGTAGTGCTTGACTGACTGGACTCAAGAAAAACCCTTAGTGAAGCCAAGGTAGATAATGCATAGCCGGCTAGGAAGGACGGGGTTTGCTCCAGATGCCCGTTCCCTTTGGTAATCAAGTACCGACTGACGCCAAGTGCATCATCAGCACATTCCGAGTCCACAATGAACGGTCGAATGGACGATAGAAGCATCTCGAGGGGGTAGGCTTCCAACGCCACGGGACCAGCGAGGGCGATTGCCACTCGAACCTTCCGCAGCACGGAACATGCGTGAAGTGAGCCCAACGCTGGATGGACCGTATTGAGGAGTCTCCGGGTGACTGAAACCACCAGGGCTGGCGTCCATAGTGCGTGCAGCTCATATTCTGTCTTGCTGCACAGATGGAACAGTTCCTTAGTAAGGAATTTGGCTCTGAACATGGGTTGTTGATTAGGCGGCAGGGTTGTTGTCGACTGGGAAAACTTTTTCATCTCGTCCAAGTTGTCGGCTGCGTACTGAAAATTCTTGTCCCTTGAGAGGTATTTCTCAATAGGGTCTTCTTGATCGAAAAGGTCCAACAACAACGCCACAATGTCCGCGAAGTTAAGGTAGATGTGATTCAGGAACGGCTCCCTCCCAAGAAGCTTGCGCACCCAGGTCTCGCCGCCATCGGTCTCGGAGCTGGATGTGCTTGTTTCATGTGCAATCGTGTAGGCCATGATTTTGGTGAATCCTTGTTTGACCATTTCCACCAATGGCGTCCCAAGGCGTTGTGCGAGCGACCGAACACTATCATAACGCCCTCGCATGATCTCCAGTGCAGTTGTCTCGGCCTGTGCTTCTCGGAGGAGAGTATCCAGGCTTGCAAAACCGAAGATTTCGAACGGGATGTCTTCCACGGCGTCCAATTCAAGCCAAGTGTACAACAGCTGGGGGCTGAAAATGCTGAATAGTTCCCGAGGAGATGACAAATGGAGAGCTTCGGACACATTCTCCAGGCATCTTTTCGCATACTTGGTCGACTGCATGATCTTGCCCGGCGTCTCAAAAATGTGGTAAGTGCATCGTCTAAGGAGCGTTGGCCAGCGGCACGCCAGCCGAGACAGCACGAAGAGTCGAAAGGCAATACCTTCGATGGCCTCCGGGTCGGTAGGAAGGCTGTTCAGGACATCTACGAAGATATCGTCATGCATCTTGAGGACGTATATGCCGAATATGTCTGGCAAGGCAGACCCGATGAAGTGCTTGACAGCCAATGTACCTTCTTGCATGACTGACAGCAGTGTCGTGCGGCAGGAATCAAGGCCAAGGTCGCTTCCGTACTGCGGGTTGATTCGCAGAAGCGCAAACAATAAGCTCGCGAGATACATCTGCGATTTGGGAGACAGACTGTTCTTTGGAAGAGAGGCCTTGACAAAATAGTTGTATAGGTCACCAACGAGTGAGAACACCTCGTGTTTCTCGTCCATCCATACCCGTATAAGGCCCTCAAGAACGTTCAGGCTTGTTGAATGTGCTACTTCGCAGCACGTGTATTCCGGCTCGCCAATAACCTCACCAAGCTTTTCGACAACTCGCAACGCATCATCAGGGCTGATAGGCAAGTCAGAAGCGAATAGATCTGAGAGCATTGAGCTGCATAGAAGAAATTCGTCATTGGGGAGGAGCAGTAATTGGTCGAGAAACTCTTGCGGAACAAGGCCGACTTGTGCAGAGTCTTTTTGCATAACCTCGAAAAGGTATATGCGTTGCGCGGTGTCATGGTAGAAGGCGCCTGAGTCTAGACTCATGGGGATGCTCGACCGAGGAATGTCGGCAGCCTTCGTGGCCACGCTTGCCCGGCTCTCCTGAGAATCGAATTCGTCGTCCAGGTCCATGAGATCCTGGTCTTGCCCCGATGCCTGCCGCGCGGTTCGTTCGTGATTACCTGCTGCTAAAGCTGCCAAGAGCCGGAACAAGGGAGTGTTTTCCTTCGACAGTGTGCTCATACCAGTCGTATGCAGAGCTGGAAGGACAGGGCGTACGATTTTGAGCATGACTTCGAAAAAGATCTGTGTATCGCCAGACTCAAGAGCAGCACTGATACTGGTCTCCGACAGTTTGGTCAGTGTTGACTCAATATCTCGGGACTGTCCTGAATTGAGATCGACGAGCTGAGAGGCAAGCATTATGCCCACAGTGTTCGCCGAAAAGAGACTGTGAAGCCTGTCTGGGGAGACCGGTGCGCCTCCTTCTGACCCCTTTTTGTTCCACAAGTCGCAAAGCTCTTGTAACTCCTCGACCTTAGGGAACAAAAGTTCTAACACCAGTTTTTTCGAGGCATGAAAAGCTGCTGGGTCGCTGACTTTGATCGATTCAGTCACTGGAGCTTGGCTACAGCCTGCCGTGATTGTTTTTCCTGTTTGTGGTTGCTCCAACAATAGCAAGTATCTCGTCAGAGCCGAGGTTTGATGTTGTGCCTTCCAAGTCTGGCAAATTGGTCCGCCGGAGACGGTGGCCGGCGCTGTGGTAAGCACAAGATTTGCACCACAACATGCCTGGATGAGGTTGACCAGTTCTGGAACCGGAGCATGCATCGAGTAGAGAGAAGCGTAGCTGGGGTCGGCTATCTGCAGTCAGGTTTGTGGACAGTACTCTTCAGCCCAGCCAACTCACCTGGGCTCCATTTCAGAAAAGCCCACCGAATAATATGGTGGCTTGTAGATTGACTGGCATTTGGCAGTTTGACATTTCGGAGAGTTAATAAATGTAGCATGAGGATGATCGAAGAATCCACCAGAAGAGCTGGGCCGTTGACATCAGCAGTCGTAACAATGCTGTTGATGTCATCCGAGACATCGTGATAGGGAACTAGGTCTTTTTCGAGGATCGTGTGCAAGAGAACACTAGCGGCACGACAGGTACTGGGAAGGCTGACTGCTCTGGCAGCGACCTGCCACACGTGCTTCCACGAAGCTGTTGTGTCGTCAGACTCGACGTGGGATACGGCGCAGCTAAAAGCATTGTCAGTATGTAGTCGTATGCGACTGCCTCCGTTGACTTGACCTACCTGGCGCAAGCCAGCATAGCCCATGATGACACAGCTGTGTCCTTGTCGCCAACAAAAGCTGCGATGTCCGCGAAGAGGTCTGCGACCTCCCTCGAAGAGAAAGTGTCGAGCCCGAGAAGGAAAGGGATAAGTTGCAAAGAGATTCTCTGTACGGCCGGGCTGTGTGATTGTAGCTTCTCCTGCAATCTTGTCGCCGAACCGTGAGTCCGACGCTTCTTGCGGGGCTGCTCGCCCGGTGACTGCGATCTAGCATACTTGCGACTCTTCCAGAGGATACGCTCCAGGATGGCGAGATTCTGCACTAGAGCCCATCTTCTCTCGCCGTCACGATTGTGAATGCGCAAACCGAAAAGGCTCACTCTAAAGTAATCATCAGGCAACCGAGAGACGAACGTGAGGTCATCTAGTTGAAGTTGTGACCTCAGGTTTCGTCGGGAGTACTCCAGCCATAGAGATTCAGTGAGGTCTTCAACATCCTTCTGAATTCCTTCGTTCTCCTCATGGCAAACAAGGCGTTCGAGGTGTAGATGGATGATGAATATTGTTTTGAGCATCTCATCTCTGACTGAGTTCAGCATCTCATCTTGAGAAACGGTCCTAGCTTGCCACCAGTGACTAATCAACGGTACGAGATCTCTGGCCAAGTTGCTGGCCTGCGAGATGTCGTCTGTTTGGATCCCGGCCAAGAGGATGTTGATCGAGGCGAAGCTTAGCTGGATAACCTGACTTAGTCCGAGGTGACGCAGTTGCAGAACTTGGGTGAGTGTTTTGGACAGGTCTCGAGACCTTTGCCACAGCGGCGCGTTAGGTGGAAGAAGGAGAAGGTAGATGCAGTGGAGGAGGTCCTGGACGGTGCCACGATGGATTCGCCCCGGTATTCTTTGACTTGCATTGGTGCTTCTGCCAGTAGAGAATCCCATAGATGCCGTGCCCGGCACCGGAGAGGCACGAGAGCCAGAGTCACGGTCGCGGTCAGCATTCTCAAGGTAGTGCTCCAGGGCGTCGGTGCAAAAGTCGACGCAGGCAAGCCAACCGTCGGCTCCCAGCGTGGCAAGGTGCTCGACGTTGGGCTGGTGGGAAAGCAGCGCTACGAGGGCCCTCACGTAGTCCTTCAGCAGCGGCTCAACGTACGCCTCATCGCCATGCCCAGGCCCAGGCCCAGGAAGGCTTTGCGTAATATGGTCGACGAGGGCAAGCATGGTCTTCCGCTTCAGCTTAGTAGCCCCATGGCTGACAGCGAGCCGGACGGCCTCAGAGCATTTTGCTAGCCTCGCCCCCGCCGCTGCTGCCGTCGTCCTCTTCCCCCCGAAATAGCTCTGTTTTTCGTGCAATACACATCGAAAAACACTCTCGAATATGCGATGATAGTGCTTGTCGCCAAGTACAGAGAGGCTTGCGGTTTTCCCCTTCTTGTCCAGCAGGAATATCAGATCTGTTGATTGTCAGTCTTCGCCCGTGTTCCTGAGCCCCCTCAACATTGGGCTCCGGAGAGGACACAGATTTCCAGGAAGTCAGAAATCCTGGAACAAGTAGCAGGGACGGTGAGAAAGACGATGGCACGGAAACAATGCGGGAGAAAAAGAATATGAGAACTCACCATCCAGACCTGTCGCACGCTCCTTGAGAGTGCCTCCAGATATCGCATCTGCCACCGTATGTAAGCGACCAAGCCAGGAGCATGTACCGATGCGGGGTGACTAACCTAGAGCGACGTTGACGGTGATTTCGCCCGTCTTGATCTTTGGGGGCGCCATCTTTGCTACTGTTGAGCAGCTCTGCCGGCTGACATGGCGTTTTTTTGGTGTCTGATGTGTTGGTCAGCAAACGACGGGGAAAAGAATGAAAAGGGGGTAAGAAAGAGGAAAGAAACAGTTGGGATTGCAAAATGCGTTAGGCAGGAGCGGACATAGGGGGCAATGACGGCAGGAGAGGCAACTCCCAAGGGTAAATAGCATTCGTATCCTACTCTCAAATGCCATAGACGTACCTTGGTACCTATAGATACCTAAGCTGAGTAGTATGAGACACCAGGTTTCCACTTGTCCGGTGCATCAATCAATGAGGCCGTAGCCAAGTGCGACGCGGTGATGAGATCGGGGATGCGGTAGTCGCGCAAACGGAGCTCGAAGCTGACGGCACTGACACTGACACTGACAGGTCCAAGACCAAGGGAAATGGCGTATTAGGGTGTGGCTAAGCTACGGAAATTTGTTCCTCGATGCTTCGAATTCCCTCCTTCATGCAATCGTAGGCGTGAAAGAAATCTTTAAAGGCAATTTCTCTAGGTATGCGTACCTAGGAATTGCAATGTCAGACGCGGCACTTCACAGCCTGAATGCAATCAACACAGCTCTCTTCCAAGCTCCCTCAAGCTCTTGCCTTTCCCTGGTCGCTGTCTGCCAAAAAATCGCGGCAGAAACCCCACCACCTGCTATACATGGACTAGTTCGGTACGTATCTTGTTGACTTCGGCGCGGAAAATCGACGAATCCCGCGGATTTTCTTGACACAGCAACCACAGGCGCAATCGATTGGACCAGCATAGGCACTGACCAGCACAGATTACGCGCCTGCAGCAAGGCTACAAACCTCCACTAAGAAAGACGGACACTGCACCTGAGGTGATGCGTGTGAGGTCCAACCTCCGAAGTGATCCACTCTAAAATTCCCGGCATCTCGAAAAGCATCGCCTGCGCCGACAGCCACGACCAAACATTCGAGCAAAACCCCGTCGCTATCCGCCAACGCGACCGATTCGCGGCCTCCTCCCAGCCCATGACACTACCAGTTCTCGAGGCCATGCAATAGCGCGCCCAATCCCTCAAAATGGCCGAAGTAACCATCCTCGATGCGCTGCAGCTTTTCCACCGCGACCTAGCTGCCGTTCGCAATGGACGTCCCGAAGGCGTCGAGTCCTTGGACAACCCCGAGATCCAAGCCTTATTCGAGAGGGAGCTCGAGAAAACATGGCAAAGGCCTCAGAGAGATGAGAAGAGTCGACAGGCTGTCAAGTCCGGTCAGTCAACAGCTTTCAAACACGTCGATAGAACTTGGACACTGACCCAGCGTGATGCGCCAGGCAAGCTTGTCATCGACGAAGAAGAATACGCCCTGAACGAAGAGTTCCAGCAGATTGTACTCAACCTTGCCGACGAAGCCGAGATCAACGAAATCGAAGCAACACGATGCCTCCTCGATGCAAAAGATGACCCCGCCAGCCTAGGTCGCTCGCTGCTCGAGTGCGGACTCATTCGAGTTCATCAACAGCGCAAATATACCCTTGACATTGTACGATTGATGATGGAGATTGACGCATTGGACGAGGACGATGTCGACCCAGAGATTCTCAACGTGGTACAGATGTGTTTGTCGGCGACTGTGTTCCAGAACTTGCCTGGCGAAACTGCGTCGTCGCAAACAAGACTGCTCCCGAGGTGCATGTTGGCGATGCAAGACGTCAGGGCATGGCTCCAGAAGATCGCCGACAAGATGACGGCGGCGGCCGTATTGATTAACGGCAGAGGCGGCCAGGTCCCGGAGGAGATGGAGACGATTGAGTTCTCGCGTGTCAGCCTCTACCAGCAACACGAGATTCTTGCCGTGATCCTCTGTCGCACAATTGAGAAGCGAGAGGCCGAGATTGGAGATTTCAAGGCTTTCTTGCAGCATCTGAGAAATGCCGACAAATACGACGTTCTGCTTGGTAACCACCACGGATCCTCTTGAATGCTGTACGTCCGCTGACATATCTAGCTCATTTGTTCCCCGCACTAGGTGCATACATTACACTTTACGGCTCGACTGAGGGTATATCGAACTTGAGCATGGCCAGAGAGCTCAATCCGATCATCTGCCCACAGAACGATGAGAGCCCCTGGCGCTTGGTCTACTTACAGGCAGCGGTCAAAGCTTGGTGGCTAGCCGAGTACAGCGGGTGGTATCTGGACGACTCGCTTCTCGGCGGCTTGGAAGGCGTAGATTTGGATCAAGGTGAGTACTTCCTGTGGCGTTGAGTTGTAGGTTCGGGGCTAATGGCCGTCCAGAGGATCGACAGAGGTCCAAGCAATTTCTGGAGGCGTTGAAAGACGGTGCTTTCGACTTCATCCTCTCTATTGCTGCAGATGTCAAGACTCCTGAATGGGTCGACCCTTCGAGGATCACCATGCGCAACTGGCTTCAGCGCAAGGCTCCTCCGCTGATCTCTGACTCGATTGTTTTTGCCGAATACTTCCAAGCGTTATTAATGAACCAACTGGAGGTTTTTGTTGACGCCTTTATCTCTAATCTTCCGGATGTTCTCAGGAAGCTTCGCGTTGAGGAAGACGAGCAACGTCAACTCAGCCAGACACACGAACAAGACCTAGATCTGGAGCGTTTCCTGGTCGTCATAGCCTACGCGTATGAAGGCCGTCCTGATGCTGCGATGAACTTCTGGTCGGACCCTGACAGCAATCTGGCGGGCTTCATGCACTGGGCGTCACGAAGAGCCTCGACACCACTCGTCAGTTCGTTCTGTGAGATGTTGCAGGCCATTTCTGGGAATGATGAGTGCGCGACTGCTGCTCATGACTTTTTGCTGGATGAAGGACATCATGCTTCGGGCAAGATGAGGCGGTCGCAGTCTCTGACCTGGCATCAAATCTTCAGAGAGCTTGTCTTCTTCTCGAACAAGATCAGGGAGAAGGCCACGACCCCTCAGATCTCCTCGGCGTATCGACCCGGCCGTCCCAGCAGCGACCAGGCTGAAGCCGAGCCGGAGTCTACGATGATGCTGCAATCATACCTGCGGCTCATCACCAAGCTTGCTTCAGAGAGCGAGACCGCAAGACAATTCCTCCTGAAGGAGCCCAGCTTCAACCTGGTGGAGATGCTCTTCCAGCTCGCCAGCAGTCCAGTTCCGGCAGACCTGCGAGCAGGCACCTTTATGGCCTTGCGCGCATTGATCTCCCGAAAAACACAAGAGGAAGCCAACATCATGTGGCAATGCTTGGAGGCATGGATGAACGGGGCTTACATCGTGACATCAAGTCAACATCGGTCGCCTCAAAGCTCCCCGGTTGTGTCTATGGACACGGTCAGCGACGACATCTGCCATGGTTTCGACGAGCCTCATGCCTTCATCCAGCTTTTGATCGCGCTCATCACGCCACCCGAGGACAGCAGCTCCCTAAACGACTCGCTGCCCTTCCCCGAGAACCTCGGCTCAGCTAACCGCATGCCTGGTATTGAGATCTACGTTGACACTGTCTTGGGCAAGGTCTTTGCAAATAAGGCCAATGAAGTGAATGACATCAACCAGCTAAGGATGCTACGCTTGAGCTGTCTCGAGTTTGCCGCAACCTGTCTCTCGACGTTCAACGAGAACCTGATCGTTATCGCAAACGAGACCAACATTCCCATTGATTCCGCAATGGCAGCGACGGATTTGGCAACCTATGTCAAGCTGCATCCTTTCGCCCGAGTCATGGAATGGATGTTTAACGACAAGGTTATTGCGGCCCTCGCCCAGACCATCCATCAGGACGCCGTGGACGTCGGCAATGCACCCCCCGATTCGCCAGTTATCCTGGGTATTCTCAGAGCTGTTGAGGTCATCTCCAAGGTCCTGGATCTCCAGGCAACCTTCCTCGATCTTGTCCGTCCCTTGATCAAGATGCAATCTAACCACCGACGCCCTCCTGTTGCCAATGCCGCATACGCTTCTTTCGAAGATGGCCTGGTCGGCCATCTTAGTCTTGTAGTTGACCTAGGGAACTACTGTGGTCTCGGCCATCCCGAAGTAACACTGTCCTGTTTGAAGTTATTGCAAAAGATGACGGCGTCGTTCAAGATCACATCGGCATGGTCATCTACACCTGGTCGCAAGAGCCATCGCAACAAAGCCATTGTCGCGCTCGAGGCGAATGGAGAGCACGAGACCATAGCCCGGTCGCTCGCCGCAGAGCTGATGACGCCCCTTGACTGGGGGCGGGAAGCCGAGTCGCCAGGCTATCTCACCAAAACATACATTCTCGACTTTCTCTCCAGCTGCCTGGCGGCAAACCCAAACAAGCCTACAATTGCTCACCTTTTGATGGGCTTCCACTGTGGTGTTGACTCGCTGTCTGTAGAGCCCAATGGGACATTTGCCGCCAGGACATCCGTCTTCCACAACATGCTAAGGCTGCTGTTGGACACACCGTTTGGTGATGCTCAAGGCATGCGGCATTGGCTTGTGTCCTTGAAAAGCAAGTGTATGCACATCCTCAGGGTGCTGTGGACATCACCTCTGTCAGCCCCATTTGTCATTGACGAGCTCCGAGACAACGATGTCCTGTTTCACTTTTTGCTCCGCGAGGTGGTTATCCAGCCTCAGTTGCCTTGGGAAAGCCAAGATATCAACGCTCCCGATTTCCCACTCACTGAAGGCGCTCCAACATTCATCGAGTTTCTTGCTCTGCGCAGCATGAGCCTGGAGTACATCGCTATGGAGCTCTGCAGCATATCGCAGAGTCGGATGCCGTCCCTCAAACGACGGATATTCGAGGCTCTTAACGGGCAGATTGTGGGCGAGAACAACGAGCCTATGCCTATCCCTACAGTGTTCGACTTGTACGACTTTTCACTACCCGAGGGTATTTGGGACGAGTCACTCCCTGCCCTTCAGTTTTACAAGGACCTCGATCTTAGTACTTGTCTCGAAGAGGACGACCACGGAAACGCCATCTATAACATCGACCGAGCGAGGGAGATTCTGCTACTGAAACGCAGTGAAAGAAGACATGACGGCGTCGTTCTGACGGCGCAAGACTTTGCCACCCTGGAACGGGAAGAGACGTTAATTATCAACTACCTCATCTTCACCAATCGTCAAAGGCGGATAGCATCACAAGGCCTCGGTGTCCTGAAGACATGGACAAGCCTGCTCCTCGTCATGGTTGCATCGAATGAGTTCAAGGGCACGACCGAGGCCTCGTTCTACTTGCAAGCGCTGCAAGCTATTCTGCCCGGTCTCGAGGCATCGGCGTTCGAGCGGCCAGAGGAAGCTATGGAGCTTGCCAAGTTGGCCAGGGTTCTCCTCTTCAAGCTCGACTTGAGCTCGAAGCCTTCGCTGGATCGTGAGAGCCAGGCTATCGGCAGCCTCGTAAGCGACAAGCTTTACCAGTTGTTCCAGGTCTGCCTGCAAGCCATCGGCAAGTGGACTGGCTCGTCAGAACTCCGATCAATCTACTACAGCATATGCTACCGCTACTTGACGGGTATGGTGGACCAGGGACTGCTCGTCGCCGGCCGCCAGAAGACGCTCAAGACTATCCAGATGTACGGCGAGAGGCTCATCAACGTCATTTGCGACGACGCCTACAGCAGCGACGCCGCATGCCAGACTGCCGCCTTCGTGCTCCTCAATGTGTTGGTCAATCTGGGACGACAAGAAGACGACCCGCACATTGTCGAAACACTCAACAGGCTCAACTTCATTGGTATCCTTGTCGACTCCCTACGGACCATCCTGCATGACTGGGCAGAGGTCGTCCACACCGGCAACATAGCGCAGGAGACCTACGTGGCGGCCAAGTTTGCACTGCTCCTGCAGCTCGCGCAGACCAAGCCCGGCGCCAAGTACATCCTGCACGCAAACCTCTTCCGGTCCATCGAGGCCTCCGGTCTCTTCGCGGCGGACCCGGAACTGCAGACCGACCCCTCGAACCCGAAGGCCCTGGAGAAGCATTACGAGCTGCTCGCCAAGGTCACGCAGGTCGTCAGCGCGGCCATCGTCAGCCGCGGCTCCAGCAACGTGCTTCAGGGGCGCAGGTTCCTCACGGAGCACCGCATGCTGGTGACGCATACCCTTAAGCGCAGCGCGGGCATCGGCACAGTCGAGGGGGAGGGCGTCTTGGAGGAGCGCATTGAGGAGCTGGCCGAGGGCTTCATGGTCCTGATTGCCGCGACCGGCTTCCTGGAGGTGAGTCCTACATCGTGATATTACTTGCTGCTCTTTTGAAATGGTCCTTTGCTGACGGAATCCACAGTTTGAGAATGAGGTGATGCCGGAGCCCAAGAGGCAGGGCCCCGTTCTGTTCACTTGAGGAACTAGGCGGGGAGACGTGCAGAAGTCGATGACGGGTATAATCAGCGGAGGGATATAAAGAGAGAGAAGAGAAGAGAAAGAAAGATGAAAAAGACCTAAAAGCAGCGTAGATGTCATCTGTGCATATAACCAGGCGTTCGGGAGGGGTGAAGGGCCGGAAAGGAAACGGGACACTGACCAGAGGTCATACCTAGTCTCGGGTGGGAATGCGACCCCCCCGGAGAAAAAACATGCATCGAGTATATAAAGTGCTGTAGAGTTGCCACAGCCAACTCGCACGCGAGGCCCCTTGTTGAATGATGAGTGGGAGCAGGTGATGTCTTTGTGGAAGATGAGCCTCTGAGGCAAGCTTGGTCTCACTCGCCTGACCATGGGGAGGGATTCCAACCCCTCAACGGGGAAAACCTCCGCGAGGAAGCACCACACAGGCACGTGGACAAACACATGGGCCAGCCTTGATCCCCTTGAAATGGGGTGATTCATCTATGTCCACGCTACGGCACAGATGCCAGCGCCTCTGCTACCCTCGCTCTTCTGAACGCAATGCTGGCTGAACGGGTATCATATAAAAAACTTTGCCCAGCCCCCTTGTCCCCCCGCCCCAACACACTGAAAATGCTGAAAAGTCCACGAGTTCCTATGCCTCCGTTCCTGTTCGCCGTAAAGTAAATGTGTAGTTCGTGGCGAAATCTGCCTCGGATCCTGAATATGTGTCTCGTCAGAAGGGTGCGTGGCTCACGCCCGTTGCTTGCCCTTGCGGCTAGCTGTCATCAGCTTGAGCTCCAGGGGCCAGAAACCCTTGGTCTTGGCTGTGTAGTCGCTCCGGTCCTTGGTCTCGACCTTTTGTCTGCAAATCGGGCACTTGTTCTTCGTCGCGTCAACGTTCAGCGCTGAGTGGAGACACTCGGAACAGAAGAGGTGACCTGGCAGCGTTAGTATGTTGGCAAAAACGGACCTGAAGACCATACGTACCACAGTGGGTTACTGTCAACGCAGTGACATCGTCCATGCAGATGACACACTGGAAGGCCGAAATCTTTACTCTGTTGTCCTCCTTGGGTGCCTTCAAATCCTCTGGCACCTCATTTACGTCGGCAAGATCAATAACTTCTTCATCCTTCTCCTTGCCCTTCGTATCGACCCTGTCTTCGCCAAAAATGTCGTCGTCGAGACCCAGAAAATTGGGCGTTGCCGTCCGGTTGCGGAGGGCCTGAGGCTGTGATGTCCGTCTTCGTTTGGGGGCGGCGGTTCCTCTAGTAGGGGCAGACGAAGGAGCCGCCCGCTTCCGCGTGGCGGGGGCCACGATCTCATCCGGCTCTGGGTCGTGGTCGGAGCTGAGGATCGTAGACGCTCTCCGGCGCGTCTGGACAGGCATCGTGACTTCGGGTTCGTCGTCTGAGCTTACGAAAAGCGACTCTTCGACCTCGTTGTCGTGGTACGCGGGATGTGACGTTGGGTTTCGTGCTACTGCTGTCACTGCAGCGTTTGTGTTCTGGCTGGTGTTCCTAGCCGGGCAACTCGGTCGCAGCGGCGCGCCAGAAGCGTGTCGACTAGGTGTGTCCTGGGGACTCTGAGCCAGGTTCGTTTGCTGGGTGTCTGCAAAGACCTGCGGGTGTCGGGGGTATGAGGACGGTGAGGAGAAGTTCCCGTCGACTAGTGCGGAGAGGTATTCGTCGTTGTTCAGTTCGTGGTTCGGTGTCTGCGGGGCGCCGTTCTGTAGTAGCGCAGTCGCGTCGAAGGGTTGGAAATCCAGATTGGCGGAAAAGTCTGAGAAGGACGGAAGCACTTGTGGGTATTGGGTGTTGTCCGGTGTGAAGACGCCCCAAACGTTGTCGAGGTGGTGTTGCTGTTGCTGTTGCTGCTGCTGCTGCGTGTGAGTGGCGTTTCGAGGCGCTGAAGCGGATGTGGAGACGGAATCGTCGTCGAGTTCGATGGGTGTTTGAATGCTGCTGCCTCGTGCAGCACCCTGGTCTGTCCCGAGAAGGCTGTTGACCGGTCGGCCTGGGGCGGAAGAAGCGCTGGTTCGTGTCGGCTGCGGCAGAGGAGGCGTAGGTAGAAAAGGGATGAGGCTCGGCATGGGAGGTAGGAGGAAGCGCCGATTGTCTTTTGCGTACCAATAAGTGATTTAAATGTTAGAAATGAGGAGTCCCGGGCCCAAAAGGCAGCAAGGGGAGAAAACAGAGTAACCTGTAGAACGTCGCAAGGATATAGAATTAATTACCAGAAAAGTATCCAGGGTGGGGGGATTGAAGGTCGACAAAGGGATCCTTGGCCATGTCGACGTTGCGAAGGGAAAGAGATGGAGGGGAGCGAGGAAGGCGGGATGACGGATGGACGTCGCCAGCGTCGTCGTTTCGGGGATTAGGCGCGGGTTCGGGGATTGGGGCGATTTGGTGCAGTGGCAGTGGAGTTTGGAGGGCAAACCGGAGGGAGGGCAGGCCAGGCGTGCTTTTCGCAGTGTCCATACCACAGCGGCGGCAATTGCGGCACTTTGGTGATGAATCAGGCTCGCCAGCCGTCTCGTCACCCAGATCTGCTTGTGGCAGCCGACACTTTCTTATGGTCCACGACCTTTTCTTATGGGCCGTCTGGGGGAAACAGATTTCCTCCGATCTGTTCCTGCCTCGGGATTCCCGATCGCGACAAGTGGCAGGCGCAGCGCTTGGGGTCTTGGGGAAGGGGTGAGGTGAGATACGACTCGAAAAAGCAATGGGACGACATCAAGCGCTTGTGCTTCTCTCTTTCTGTCCATCCCTGTGTCTGCACTGCACTGCATCTTGGGTGCTCCCGGCGTCACACAGTACGGCTGAATGCAGCACCAAACGTCAGTTGGGCTCGCTTCTTGTCTGCAACAGGCCGTTCTAGTCTGGCGACCTTCGTCCGAGCTACGATGGCCAACTCACTTGGCAAAGCCAAGTGTGCAGCTGGCTGAGACCGCATCAACAAGTGCTACAAAACAACCGCCAATGCCGCTATCGGAACCGAGCATCGTGCGCCCATTAATGCCCGAGTCTGGACCAGTCCTACAAGTATGTAGTCACACATGCAGCTACCACACGCGACGCAGACACGGCGAACCGGTGCTCCAGCCACTTATCTGTGTTATCAAAGACGGCAAGATGATGATCTAACGAACCGGAAGTGATTCCCAATTGCTGAGGCTATCCAATTTACAAGCGCTCGCCTCAGGCTCTGCAGTACGGACTATGACGACTTCGTGCAGAATTCAGACGCACTCGGAGCCGAACGAGTATTTCAAATTGTAGGTTCTCTCAAGGTCTCAGACAAGGTGCCTGGCAAGAAGAAGCAACGGGAAGGCACTTTAGCCGACAAGTTATTCCGCATAAAGACCCCCGACGGGCCGGAAGCGCTTGATCCACAACACCGACAGCACCGGGGCTATCGGCCATGAGCCTCTCCTGTTCCTCCAGACCTTGCGTGTACCCAACCACGTAATCAGGATTGCCATTGAATGATGTGTCCCAGAAGAACGACGGTTATTTGACGATGTAAAGAACCCTTCCAAAACAATGCAACTTCATCGGATGCCTACGAGGAAGCTCGCTGCTTCCACACGGCCATTCCGGTACCAAATTCGAAGGTGCAGGGCCGGCCAAGTTGTTCCAGAGCCCAGGAGGGCGGGAGACCCCTAAAAGGTGGGGACGGCCAGGTGAGGTGAGCAAAGCAGGCAAACCCAAGCTCGCCGATTGGCTGACGATCCCTGCCACGGCAAGGACCCAAGCTAACGCGCCCCTCTTCCGCCCCTCTTCCGCACCCTATCGCGACGCCTATCGAGGTGGTGACGGTAACTCTCTTTTTTTCCAACGCCGCTCCTCGTCCATCTCCGTCATCGTACTCGCCTTCGGCCTTTGCGACTGTGCAGTTTTCCCCACGTTTTCAAGGCCATGCTCTGCGAGCGCGCATCCTCGAAAAGCCCATAGTACTCGCTTCTTGCGACATGCCGCACGATCGACCAAGACGATGGTCGAAATCGCAAACCAGGTCCTGAGAGGTTCCACTGCGAGCTTCGTCCGCCTCGCCCGACACCATACTTCTCGTCGCCTTGCCTGGCGCTCCCATGTTCGATGGCAGTCTGCAATTACGGCAGGGGCCGCGAAGGCTGAGAGCATCAAGGAGCGACAACAGAATCTGAATGGTATGCACACTGCGCCCGTTTCATCAGTCCTATGGCCCTTTACTAACGATCACAGTCTCGTCGCAGTCACGCTACAATGACATTGGCGTCCAGCATCTCAGCGACCATGTTTACAAACAGATCTTCCCCGACGGAAACACACCGCCGCCGCCCGAACTTGTAGAACTTGCCAGAGAGCACTTGCGCCGGCACGACTTGCTCGGCAAGAACACCGACGATAACGAACCCATCGCGTTCGACCTCCCCGATCTTCAAGGACGAACCCTAGACGAACACTTCCATAAGCTCGCGGTAGACTCTGCCGAGCCGTACTTGTCACTCGCAAAACAGTTTGCGAGGGCCAACACACCACCGAAGCCGCGAAAATGGGTCCGCCGCAGTGGATGGACAAAATACTACCCCGATGGTAGGACAGAAGTCGTCGATGCGCCCGACGACTCCATGTTATGTTTTGATACCGAGGTCATGTGGAAGGAGAGTTCGTTTGCTGTCATGGCTTGCGCCTCGAGTCCGACGGCGTGGTATGCCTGGCTGTCGCCGTGGCTGCTGGGGGAGTCTGAATCTGATCGGCATCTCATTCCGTTGGGCGACCCAACGAAAGAGCGCGTGATAGTAGGACATAATATCGGCTATGATCGGGCGAGAATATTGGAAGAATATGATGTGAAGCAAACGCGCAACTCCTTCATGGACACCATGTCGCTTCACGTGGCTGTAAACGGCATGTGTTCGCAGCAAAGACCGACGTGGATGAAGCACAAGAAGAGTCGAGAACTAAGAGACAAGATTGCAAGCCAAACCGACGATGTGCAGTTGGCGGAGCTGCTGGGGAACAGCGCACTACGACAAGAAGAAGAGGAACTCTGGGTGGACCGAAGTTCGGTCAACTCGCTTCGCGACGTAGCCAAGTTCCATCTCGACGTCACCATCGACAAGGCCGTACGCGACGAGTTTGGCACGCTTGATCGAGCTGGTGTGTTGAGCAAGCTGGACACCCTCCTGGACTACTGTGCTGCGGATGTCGCCATTACTCACCGGGTCTACCAGATTGTTTTCCCCAACTTCCTGGACACCTGCCCTCATCCCGTCAGCTTTGCGGCGTTGCGGCATCTTTCGTCGGTCATCTTGCCCGTCAACAAGACCTGGGACGCTTACATCCACAATGCCGAGGCCACCTACCGTGAGCTATCCGACGCCGTTCAGGAGCGCCTGATCGGACTTACCGAACAGGCGCTCGCAATCAAGGACGACCCGGAGAAATGGGGCAACGACCCATGGTTGAAGCAGCTGGATTGGTCCGGCCAAGAAATCAAGATGGTCAAGGGCAAGAAAAAGAATGACCCGCCGCGGCCGGCCGCGAGGCAGAAGAAGCCCGGCATGCCGCAGTGGTATAAAGACTTGTTCCCGAAAAACGACTCTCCCATCAACATCACGGTACGGACTCGTATCGCCCCGATACTGCTCAAGCTCTCGTGGGACAACCACCCGTTGTTCTGGTCAGACAAGTACGGCTGGACGTTTAGAGTGGCACAGAGCGAAGCAGCAGGTTACCAGCAGAAGCAGATGATTGAATGCGACTTCTCGGACTCTGAGAGCGACGCCGCACTACAGGAAGAAGATGGTGTCTTTTTCAAGCTGCCACACAAGGATGGCCCTACGGCACGATGTGTCAACCCTATGGCCAAGGGATACCTATCCTATTTCGAAAAGGGCACGTTGTCTTCGGAGTACTCGTACGCCAAGGAAGCCTTGGAGATGAATGCATCCTGCTCATACTGGATCAGTGCCCGTGACCGCATCACGTCGCAGATGGTTGTGTATGAAAACGACATTCCAGGCAAAGGCAAGGAGGCGAGCTCCAGGAAGGAGAAGGACCCAAAACAGGTCCAAGGCTACATCTTGCCCCAGATCATACCCATGGGGACCATTACGAGGAGAGCAGTGGAGAACACGTGGCTTACCGCGAGCAATGCGAAGAAGAACAGAGTTGGATCGGAGCTCAAATCGATGGTCAAGGCGCCGCCGGGTTACAGCTTTGTCGGTGCTGATGTCGACTCGGAGGAGCTATGGATCGCGAGTTTGGTTGGAGACGCAACGTTTAAGCTCCACGGGGGTAACGCCATTGGATTCATGACCTTAGAGGGCACAAAGGCCGCCGGCACAGATCTGCATTCGCGAACGGCGAGTATTCTGGGCATCACGAGAAACGACGCCAAGGTCTTCAATTACGGCCGCATCTACGGCGCCGGACTCAAGTTTGCCGGCCAACTGCTCAGGCAGTTCAACCCCAACTTGTCCGACAAGGAGACGAACGAGACTGCTGCGAGGCTGTACGCCAAAACGAAGGGCACCAAGACCAACAGATCAGTACTGAGCAAGCGGCCGTTCTGGCGCGGCGGGACAGAATCGTTTGTCTTCAACAAGCTCGAAGAGTTTGCGGCCCAAGAGCGACCGCGGACGTTTGTCCTAGGCGCAGGCATCACGGAGGCGTTGATGCGCCGGTTCATCAACCAGAACGGCTATCTGACCTCGCGCATCAACTGGGCCATTCAGTCCTCGGGCGTTGACTACCTCCACCTCCTCATCGTAGGCATGGATTACCTCACTCGGCGGTTCAACATCGAGGCCCGCCTCGCCATTACCGTTCATGACGAAATCCGATATCTCGTCAAGGACCACGACAAGTATCGTGCCGCCATGGCGCTCCAGGTAGCAAACCTTTGGACAAGAGCGATGTTTGCTCAGCAAGTGGGCATCAACGACCTGCCGCAGTCGGTGGCATATTTCTCTGCCATCGACATTGACCACGTCCTCCGCAAGGAAGTCGACATGGATTGCGTGACACCGAGCCACAAGACGGCCATCCCGCCAGGGGAGAGCCTCGACATCACTGCCCTCCTCGCTAAAGGCGCCGAGGCCCGTCTAGACCCCTCCATCGTGCCTGACCCGGCGTCCGCGCCCAAGCTCGACGGAATCGAGTACGCACCACGCACACCCGTCATGGACACGCTCGAAGACTCGGCATCAGCCGACCCTCATTTCCTCAAGGCACAGATCGTGAGCACCGAGATGGAGCTGAGCCAAGTGCTCAAGGACAGGAGACAGACGCTCAAGGCGCAGGAGGAGAAGAAGTCCCGCGCGCCCAGGCCCAAGAAGGAGCGTAGCGTGCTGCCGTACCAGTCGGACGCAAAGCTGGTCCCGACCATGACGGTGTCGGACGCGTTCGGCCACAACAAGTTTGGCTCGCGTTTCGAAACGAAGAATCGGTGGACGACGTGGCAGAAGGAGAAGGGCACGGGTCGGTTTGGACCTAGCTCGAGAATCTAGTAAGATGGCAGAGAAATGAGGAATGTACGATGTGTGTAAATGCCTAGACGGCACCATGTTTTTAATATGTACTATCCACTCTAGGTGGCTCAAAAAGCGTAAGGCAAGTCTTGAATGAAGGGGTCATACTGGTGTTGTATGGGGCCGGGCGCTTTTTCATACTTGAGAATCGAAGGCGGCAGGGTGGTGGTTCTCTCTGTTCTGTGTAACGTGTAACGTATAATACCAAACCACAAGAAATGCTTAGTCACGTCAAGGCTCCTCAACCTCCGGTCCTAACTTTGATGCAACAGAATTGAAGCAGTCGTGTGCATGTTCCACTTTTGAATGTCGAGGTTGAACTGTTACTTCTAAAGCAGTGCTTTCGAACCGAATCACTACATGGACTGAGTTATGTTTATTAAAGGGCCACCTGTGCTCTGCCTCAGATACGTAGTTTGCAACCTATAAAAGGAAGTTGCGTACTCAAACGTAGACCTGTTAGTTCAAGGTGAATATTTTACAGCAATAAGACTCACGCCAAGTTAATGTTAGGGAACACAAGGTTCTATGCCTGACACCTTGAACATCAGCTGGATCGGCTTACCTTGCTGTCACAGTTAAAAGTCGCGGCTGTTTAGTTCAAACTAGCACAAGCTATTTCCAACATCGTACCCAAACCAAGCAAAAGTGTCCTAAACGGCAAAAGAAACAAAACCATACAACACCAGGTATTCGCTGATTGACACCGACTCAACGCCTGTTCGGGCCCTCGTGAAGTCTTGGCAATAAGAGCCTGAACTTCCTATTTTTAAGGGCTTACACTTTTATCATCAGAATGATAGGCCTCACAGAGGAGAAGAACGCGTTGGTTATCCGTATCAGGCGTAAGACCATATGCATGGCCCGTTCAAGGCGTTAATTGACCCCGAGTCCAACTACATGAGTCATTCACATGATGCCTCCCTGCTTCTGCCGGCCAGGAGGTACCGCCTCGCCAATCAACTCAAGCACCGCGTGATGCCCGGCCTTCTGGGTCCGCATTGGTCTGGCAACTTCAATCTTCCCGCCAAAAGGGACCGCAAGGTTGTATCAGGAACCCCGCCGGCCGTGCCGAGACAACGCCACGGCTTACAGCTTAGGTCTTTCGTGGTGAATCTTTCCGTATGACCTGTGCCTGTAGCCACGTCTCGCTGCGCGTCTGGCCGCCCCATCCACAACCTTTGTGGCACTGCAAACCCTGACGACACACAAGCTTGCTAGTAACCGTGGTCGTGAACAGTGACTCACCAGCCCCATCAAGGTGTTGAAAGACAAGCTTTGCACCAACAACATGTCTATTCCTATAAGAAGCCGGATTGCCCACGGGGAACCTCTCCCACCACTTCCATCTTCCTTCCAACCATTCCCCATCGCATCATGATCTAATCCCGACAGCATAAGAACCAACGGGGTTAGTGAAGGACCGCCAGTTCCGTCATACCCGCGCTCTTTTGACCAACGTGCGGCACACGGCCCGCTGCGATAGCAGGTCAAAAAGATGGATAAAGAAGAAAAGTAGAAGAAGAGATGTCGGGGGGTGGGCAGACATTTATATCCTTCCTGGGTAGCCCCCAACCAGCCATAACATGGGGAACGGGGCAAAGGCAAGAAGCAGAACAGTGTTTCCACGACGAGCCGAACAAGGCAGCACTGACGTCCTGCTAGGGAGGCGCAACCATCCACGGGAGACGGTGGCAGGCCAAAGGCATGGCGGAGCAAGAAGGGCGCGCATCGTCAGTTCCTCGACGGCAGGATGAATGATGGACGGAGCAGTGACCGGTGGGCCGGCTCGCAGAAGGTGGTCTAGAACCTGCCCATTCGGAATGGTGTAGGCGGGAAGCAGGCAAGCAACCGACGGTTAGCCGTTCAGTCGTACGGCCCCCTCACAACATATCCTATACTATTCATTTCCCTAACAAGACGTCCAAACTAGCTGGCATCACGCCTATCAAACGGCAATACCGATGCTGTAGGAAAATGGATCAAGAAACGTCCTAGACGCGGAAAGGCCTAGGGAGGGGGTAATTAAGCATGATTGGTGGCACCAGTGATAGAGAGCAGACACAGAGGCGTAGGTAAGGCGTGGCGTTCTTCAGGCCATCTCAGCTCTCTAAAGGTTTAGTAGAGTATAAGAGAATAAGAGAGACTGTACGCTACTGCTAGGGGGGAAACAAGCCGCTGATGATAGGGGGGAAACAAGCATCTGTCTAGCAATATCAAGCGACGATTCTCATCACAAGTATGGCGGTGGTCGGAGTGTTTGTCCGTAGCACCTCCTGACGTCTAATGGGTGCGCGGCAGTGATTCACCGGGGCTTGCCCTCAATGTCCCGCAGGCTGCGGCCGGCCCGCCTCAGTGTCCTTGGTATCCTTTCAACACGTACGGATCGTATCTGGTGAAGCTAGATAAGATCAGTCATCTGCGACCTCTTCGCATGCCGAGACGGCTTAGCTCTGACCACCTCTTCAGTGAATCGTTTGGATAAGCGAGCTCGGTGTCGACGGGGGTGGCTGGATGCGCCTGACGGAAACAACTAGCCGAATAGTTATGATGCATTGATAAAAGGTGAAGTGAGGGGTAAGTGATGTTGTCCCGGCCTATTCTGATCACTTGCAGCACAGCTTGCCTGGTGTCGTACTGGATATGGTGGTGCTGAATCGTCAACCTCAAGTACTTATATCAGCCTGTCCGACAATCTTGTCGTTTCCCCCCCGCCTTACTTCAGTGCTAAATAAGCCTCTGCAATAGAGTGGCATCGTCCTCTTTGAATTCATTATCACCAATCACAGACTCATCCAAGCACTACGCCCGAGGTGAGTAAAAGCGCGTTTCCCGGCAGCTTCTATCAATCCTTAAGTGAGCAGGAGAGTAGCCTTACGTAATATCATCTCTATTATTTTCTCAACCTTTTCGTTGCCATCTCATCTTCTGTCACTCGTCACATCCTCCTACCCGCCACTCACTTCCTTCATCATATGCTTCACCATGGAACAATCCTTGCCGACGTCTTCACTTAAAGTCCCGTATGACACATGGTTTTATAATGAAGGCAGCAAGAAGTTCGAGGCTTGGAAGCAGTCAATCTTGAATCCCAGTGTTACCGAGGAGCTGGAAGTGTTCGTCGCCCAACAGTTGAACAGTTGTGATCCGGTCAAGTTCGTCAAACGGGTCGAAGGGTCCTATAATATGATGTTCCAGTTCCATATGTCCACGGGAAACGACGTGGCGCTTCGGATTCCAAAGCCAGGACATACGCCTTGGGCTCTCGTCACGGAGAAGATGGCGAACGAAGTTGCGTGGATGAGGTACTTCAAGGCGAACACGAGCATTCCCGTTCCAAAGCTGTACTGTTCTAGCTTACAAACACCCAACAACCTATCACCTCTTAAATTACCCTTCATTTTGATGGACTTTATTGAAGGTCACAACCTCCGCGAGTACCTGACGAGCCTGAAGGCACCAGGTACGGACGCAGACGCCGACACGATGCGATCGACCGTCTATGAACAGCTGGCCGATTTTTACCTCCAACTCAACCGCTTGCATTTCGAAGCGATTGGGTCTATCGCTGAATCAGTCCCGGGTCAGTGGAAAATGCAACGCCCGCTCACCATGGATATGCACCAGTGCCTGTTAGGCATCCCCAACTATCCGACAGGCGAATGGCCCACCGAGCCGCTCCGGTGCTCTACCGATTATTTCGATTTCGTCGCGGCTCAACAGCACGACCAGCTCTGGAAACTGCGCAATCTAAACGTGCCGCACGACTGCGAAAAGGATATCGATCTGAAGCAGGCCGCCCAAATCGCTCAAAAACGGTTCAAAGCCCGTAAGGGCTTCAAAGATCTTATTACCCTGTTTTGCCCCAGCAACGACAGAGGTCCCTTCCTTCCTTTCAACCCGGACCTTGATCCAAGAAACATGGTCGTCAATCCTGACACCGGCGTCATCACGGGCGTTTTCGATCTTGAATTCACCAACGCCATGCCAGCTCAGTTTGCGCGTGATCCGCCATTGTGGTTACACAGAGTACTTCCAGGGCAGTGTCTTGAAGAGGGCTTTTTCCCTTGGTTTTTGCAAACTTATAGGCCATACCTGGACCTGTTTCTGGCTGCTATGAAGCGTGTCGAGCAGAGGGGGCAGACTGGTGACGGAGAGATGCTGTCCACTCTGATGCTCGAGTCTTGGGCTAGCAATCGGTGCTGGTTCAATTACGCAGCGCACAACGCTGATCATGTCGACGCTGTTTACTGGGAGCTGCTTCAAAAGCTTCACCCAGGAGGAAGTGCACCGGAACTTTCGACCGACATGGAATCCGAGATGGAAAGGTATTTGAGACACAACGAGACGCAGATTGCGGCTTTTGAAAAGGAGTGGTAAAAGACGACGACTAAAGCACCCGAATAATAGAAAACACCTGTCCGCGTTGGACACTGAGCTCAGCAGCCACGGTCACTTTTATTACACTGGTTAACGTTATGCCAGAGTACTTCTGCGTTTAAAACGATAGACATGGGCCTTTACTGCCAGTTTGGGAGGGTTTTTATAAGAAATGTGACATCCCAGCCTGGTCCAGCGTAAGAGTTGCTGCCTCCCCGGTGGCGGAGATGATGCGGCTAGCCTGTACGAAAGCGTGACTATCAGCGGCTTAACCTATGACCAAGGTAGTAGAAAGCAACACACCTAGGGTTTTATTTTATATGACTCTCGTACCACCTTCGCAGGTCGATATAGTTGATGACACCCGCATTCTAGTACACCTCCACAGAGATTATAAACGTTAGTTTTTTACTTACTAACCAGATAGAGAGATTAATCAGTAGGTCGATATACTTGTTAACTAGTGTTAAATAGGCTGGAATTAAAGTACTAGTACTGTATCCTTCCTCCGTTGTTCTAGAGCACTAGATGAAGCCGATGAGGCATGGAGTGTGCCAATTGCTGTTGCTGTGACTATTTCATCGTCACCAACCAAACCAAGCAAAAGTGTCGATCGGCAAAAGACAAAATACATACAACACCAGGTATTCGCTGATCGTCACCGACTCAACTACTGATCCGGCCCTCACTGACTTATCTAGGGGAGAGCGGACGGGATCCCGAGTTCTCCAGTGGGTATGGTCGTATGTGGTATGGGCCGGTGTCAAAGATGCCTATAGCAGCTCGGTGGGTGACGACCATCCAGAAAGCTTGCACACACTGTCCCGGCCGAGGGCTTCTTTGCATCTATTGTTGAACGAGGCACGCAGAGTAGAGGTCGAGTGCAGAGCTCTTTGTAGTAAACCACCGTATCGTACAGGAACCCAGATACAACGCCAACAATCCCGGCCAATATTCATACCCTTTTCTGAAAAGCACGCCCTCAAGGCATGTATGTAGACGACGACGTCTCGGGAACGACAGAAATGCTGCACCAATGGTACACCCACCCACCCACACACACACACACACACACACACACACACCTGACCGGCCAGCGGCAGACGTAGCTTAGTTCTTCTTGAGCTTCAACACGGCCCACGCCGCGATCCTGTACCCGGCAACAATCGCGAGCATGATCCCGACGTTCCTCCCGAAGTGGTCCTCCGTGTACCCGTACGTATCCAACACGCCCTGCCCCGCAATCTTGCACTCCCCCGCCAGCGGCGTCTGGTACATGCACTGGCACCCCCTGCCGCAGGTATACGTCCTCTTGGCGAACTCGTTGTGCATCATGCCCTCGAACACGTACTTCTGGTAGTCCCAGTAGTGGAAGACGTATTTGTAGAAGGCGTTGAGGATGGTCGGCGACACCATGAAGCCGTTGACGCTCATCCACAGCCCGTTGGCAAAGGCCACCAGGGCCAGGCTCACGACGAAGCTCGGGAAGAGCGAGGTGAAGAAGACCACCAGGCTCTCCGCGGCGAGGAGGTCGAGGAACAGCCAGAGGACCCAGACGAAGAAGGCGTCGGCGGCCGGGCGGAAGTTGGACAGCCAGTAGGAGATGACGGAGAAGATGAGGGCGATGAGGAAGAGGTACGGCAGGCCGATGAGGAAGTTGGAGACCAGCAGCGCCGTGGCGCCGTACAGCCCGTTGTGGTGCTCCTTGACGTACTGGCTGCGGTCCTCGAGGAAGGCCGGGACGTAGGCGACGGCCATGAAGGACATGAAGGCGCCGCCGAAGAAGATGGCGTTGGTCAGCGGGATGATGGACCCCTGGTCCGCCGACAGGCGCACCCACACCGTGCCCATCATGACGGCGAGCCCCATGTACATGGCGAAGCGGATCCCGTACGCCACGACGTCGCGGTAGCTCTTGACGAAGCTGCGGTGCAGCAGCGTGCCCACCAGGCTCGCCAGGCCCGGCTTCGGCTCCGCCTCGCCGACCACGACGGCGTCGCTGTGCTGCTCGGCGTCGGCGATGCCCGCGCGCAGGTCCTTGGCGGCGGGCGAGTCGGTCCACGCCGCGTGCATCGCCTCGAGGCGCGCCGCGGCCTGCCGCTTGTCGCGGACGAAGTCGGTGTTGACCAGCTCGATGACGTGCTCGGCCGGGTTCACCTGCAGCGGGATCGGCATGCCCAGGGTCTCGTAGTAGGGGACCACGGCGTCGACGGGGCCGAAGTAGTGCGTCTTCCCGGCGGAGAGGAGGAGCAGCTTGTCAAAGAGGTTGAAGGTCGACGTCGACGGCTGGTGGATGGACGCGATGACGATGAGCTGTGGCGGTCAGCGTTGCCCATCCCGGCTCGGCGGCAGGCGTGTCGACTTACATTGCTCCGCTTGGCCGCCGTCTTGAGGTGGCTCATGACCTCGAAGCTCGCCGCCGAATCCAGCCCGCTCGTCGGCTCGTCCAAGAACATGATCTTGGGGCTCGTGATCAGCTGGCTGGCCACGCCGACCCTCCTCTTCTGCCCGCCAGAGATGCCCTTGCGGATCGGCGTGCCGACGATGGTGTCGGCCTGGTCCTCGAGGCCGAAGGCGCTCAGCAGGCCGTCGATGCGCGAGATGCGCTCCTTGGCGGGCAGCGAGGACGACGCGAGGCGCGAGGTGAAGAGCAGCGTCTCGCGGACGGTAAGGGACCCGATCAGCGCGTCCTCCTGCTCGACGAAGCAGCTGATGCGCCGGAAGTCGGAGCGCGAAGGCTTCACGCCGTTGACGAGGACGGAGCCGCCGACGGAGGAGGCGTTGGTCGGGCGGCCGGCGAGGACGTTGAGGAGGGTTGTCTTGCCGCAGCCCGAGGGGCCCATAAGGGCGCAGATCTCACCTGGAGGCGCGTGTTAGAGGGGAGGGGCCAGCGTCCCGGGGTGCATCGGAGAGGGGCGAGGACTCACCCGCTTCCACGAGGCCGTCGACGTGGTCAACAATCTTTTTCGGCTTCTTCGTCTCTCTGTCCTTGACGGTGACCTCGACGCCCTCCCACGAGATGTTCTGCACCGTGGTGTTGAGCAGGTGAGCGTCCGCGGCGCCCATCTCGACGTCGTGGTGGAAGAAGCTATGCTCGTCGCATTGTCTTGCCTTGACGCCCTCTTTCCTTGCTCCCGAGGCGTCGTCACTGTGAACCGCCATGGCCCTCTCTTTCTCTTCGTTGCCGATCAATAGGGGTGCAAGCGTAATCAAGTCTCGAGATCAAGGTACGCACAACCAGTGGAGACATGAACATGTATAATCAACCGCCAAGAATCATACGCTTAGAACGAAGGAGGAGCCGCCTTGTTTTATCTTCTTGCTCTTCGCTCGCGCCGACATCCGCCGGGGGCATACAACCCAGAGACGGCCGGCCCAGCTGCGACAACCCGCTCCCTCTGCTTTGTTTTGCTGTTGCCGCATGGCAGCATTTGAGGCTGAACCGGATAGCCTACAGCCCTGCCGCGCTAGATGAGATGGTGGGCAAGGGTAGTAATCGGCGACCATCATGTAAGATGCCTCTTAGTCCCCTTGCGCCCCAGTTTAAAAAGCGGCCGAGGCAAGGGTGCCGCGTAGGGTTGGGGACACAGGTGCCGTATCCAGTCCAACCCACTCCAGGCACCACGTTCCAATGCATGTGGTCATCTCCCTGTTGAGACATGAATTACATACCCTCACTTACTGGATCGGTCTGGCCGACAACCATGCGAAAAAGCCTCGTTCAGCAAGCATGCGCGACGCAAACCCCCGGCCCTGGAGAGGAGGAAAGCTCCCCGAAGACGCTCTGCTTCTGGAACCTCTTCAACCCGGCTAGGGCGCGGGATCTCCCAGCCGCGCCGAGTGGGTGTGATACCTTCGTGGACGTCAACGACGTGAAGTGGCTGGCTGCCCGTGTCTTCCGTACTGCCATTAACCAATGCCACCCTCGCATTGGAGATCAAGGGGCTACATCCTACCGATAGCCGAAGGAAACGATGGCCGGTTTATAGACTCCAAATGCGTGGGAAGGAAGGGTGCAGGGGCATCGAATGGTCCCCGAGATGAAGGTAGTTCGGACGGTTCAATGGACGCCGAGGAGCCCCCACCTCCTCCTCTCTGCCAACCTGCGTCACAGACACACGCACCCCCCCTTGCAAGCGGTGTGTGTACCCGGGTTGTGCAACAGCGGTTCTCCGTTCCCGAGACGACCGGGCAATGGCAGCAATCTCTAGCGGAAGCGAGCGTTGGTATTTTGTTTGCATCAAAGGGCTGGCTCTAGGTTGGCTAGGTGGACTCGCCGACAGGCCGTCTCGGCCGTATGCACCTGTTTGCCAACGTTGTATCAGATGGCGACCGCCGCGCCGCCGTCGTCACAAGCTTCATGGGGTTCTGCGAGTTGCTCTCAAAGACGATGTCCATCGACCCAAAGTCTGTTGGGAACCCTCCCGACCGCGGGCGGGGAGCCGATCGCGTGCCCGTCGAAACCCCACGCCTGCCATGCTGTGAAACACAGCCTATGGCCTCCGAGTGGCAGCATCCAAGCCGGCCACTTACACGGCCCCTCGACGACCAGCGCGGCCTGGTCTGTAGGCGTTCGTAAAGAACAGTGCGGACTAGCTCGGGGAACGGAGAAACACCAACTCGTCCTTGCATTCGACATGCTCCGATGCCGTGCCGCAGGGAGCGATGCAGGCTTTCCTTGTCGAGGTTTTTGTTTAGTCGGTGCCTGGACCAGGTTGATTCCGCCCTGTCCTTACCCCAGCCCGGCGACCTGGACTTTCGGTTAGCAGACCCTCCGGGCTGCTGATGTGGCGTTTGGAGTCGACGTCGACAGAGCAGAGGCCGATGCAACGGCTAGCTAGCATCCGGCCCGTCCTCGAACGTTGAATCTCCACTCAGCACGGCCGGGAAGCGGCTCGGCTTTGGGGAAGATCGACGAGTCGAACGACAACCTCCACGTCGACAGTGCCACGAGGGTGCCTGAGCCGGGTGGGTTGCCGATCCCGCGGAGTCGGTGCTTTGCCTCGAGGTAGCAAACGGCTAGTCCCATGCTTAGCGTGCATGCGGAGAAAAGCCCGATGGCCTCGTTGTCTTCTATCCACGAAGCCGCCGCTGTCCCAGCAAAGACGTTGAACTTCGGCTGGGCATATAACGAGGAATCGGTGCTACCCGCAGAGGAACCGTTTATGACGGGCATCGATTCTCGAGCCCAACCATCGTTGACCCTTGCGAATGTCTATTTTAACGATGGGTTTCGAGAAGTAGGGAATAGAAGCCCTCGGCCCGGGACAGTGTGTGCAAGCTTTCTGGATGGTCGTCACCCACCGAGCTGCTATAGGCATCTTTGACACCGGCCCATACCACATACGACCATACCCACTGGAGAACTCGGGATCCCGTCCGCTCTCCCCTAGATAAGTCAGTGAGGGCCGGATCAGTAGTTGAGTCGGTGACGATCAGCGAATACCTGGTGTTGTATGTATTTTGTCTTTTGCCGATCGACACTTTCGCTTGGTTTGGTTGGTGACGATGTTGGACTCGGTGCCAGTGATCATCCCAAGTCTAGGGGTCAGAAGTCCGCTGCAGTCTGCTGCCGCGAGTATAAATTTTGGGTAGAGAATTTATCGCCGGAACCTGGATAAGAAACATAGCAAGGTTCGTTACTACTGACAAAAGTGCTCAAGACGCCTCCCGTTGCTCGGATTTGCACGAGCTGGTATATCGCTAACTAAATCAGCCATCCAATATGAGCCATGCCAGCCAGCTCTCTTCTCCCCACCATTATTCGGCATCATATGCCTTTGCGTACTCATTGCTGTCGAGCCGGCGTGTGAAGCCGGCATCTCCTTCGACACGGAGACGCAAACCGGCAATGTCGAGCCTACCCGGTAAAGTTGCCGAGAAGTGGCATTGGGATCCCGCCCAAGCCCGTCTCGATATCGTTCATGATCGTCTCGTCCGCCGCGATGCTGTTCATCACCTCCTCTTGGGTGAGCCCCTGCCAGTAGGACGGGTTGATCTGCGATGCCTTCTTTGACCGGTAAATCTCCTGCGCAACCGCCTTGACCTGGTTCGAGGCTTTCGCCGCCGCCTTCCACACCGGCGAGAGCTTGTTCAGAGCACCGATGTTCAGTCGGATTTGTTGCCGAAGCTCGTCGTCATCGTGGGGGACGAAGAGCAGAGCCCACTTGCTCAGGTGGACGATGGACGAGAGCGTCACCACGCAGGTGAAGAAGTGCGTGTGGGAATCCAGGGGCACACGGTGGGTGATCATCTTGCTGATCTCGGCAGCCGAAGTTACGGTGTAGTGGGTGTGAGAGTTGAACAGGTCCCCGGACGGCACTGGCCGATGCGGCGCGCACGACGTGACGGAGCGCGCAGGAGACGAGTCTAGTTGCGAGTGAGGCTGGTGAAGCATGATGGACGTCCTATCTCACGTCAGTCTGGCATGCCCAAGGACACGTGGAACAAGACCTACGCATTGGTCATCATATTGGCCTGGAAAATCATCTCGTCTGGCTGAAGCTTCTGGTCCAGTGCGTTCCTCTTGGACGTCGGTAGATGAAGCCTCCAGTTGGTCAAGAGAGTCTCGATGCGCGCCAGGTTCTCGTCGTCTGGGCCAAAGATTGGCGGGATGCGCATGAACCTGCCTAGGTTTCGTCCGGCAAGAACACGATACGCGAACGACGAGAACTGCCTGTCCTCACCCGAGAAGTCTTGGTCTTCCAAGTCCTCAAGAGTCATGGGCTGTGGGATATTCTGGACCACGACTTCAGCGACGGGCCAAGACAGATGACAATTTGGCATGTACTCACCCCGGACAGATATTGGTGCTCTTCACACGGAAGGGCGGCGTCGGCGGACACGTCAAAGAGAAGAAAGTTGGTCTGGCGATGGACCCCCGCCACCATGCCGTCGACAACAAACAAGTCCCACCACGTCCTTCGCCAGCTCTCCTCGAGCACCGGGATGCCGCGGCCGTACTGCGTCGCGTATTCGCGCGTGTTCAGTCCGAGCTCGAGGGCGATGCGCTCGGCGTCGCCGAGCAGTTCCTGGGCCTTTTCCTGCTCGCAGCTGCCGTCCAGCCCGACGATCAAGAGAATCAAGGCTTGGACGAAGAAGCCGTCTCTTCTGGTTGTAGCGTCTTGCGCCAGGCGCAGTGCCTCGTCCAGAAATCCAGCGCGCGCGGGCCCGACCTCGAGGAACAGCGCTCCGATCCATCGGATCGCAGCCAGCAGGGGCTCCACGTTGGTGTCTCTCATGATTCGGAGCAGCCATTCTTTAGGGAGGACAAACGGGTGCGAGGCATGGAAGTGGCGGTAGAACGAGTCGAGACATCGCTCGGCGAGGGTAGGCACGGGGACTTGGGCAGGTGCGCCAGACTGAGGTAACCCGAGGGCTAACTGGTTCGAGCTGAAGCCGATGGCGGCACCAAAGGACCGGTAGAGCTGCAGGTTCGTGAAGTTGGGTGTCGCCGCAAGCGGGGTGGTGGGCGTGTCTGGGAGCGCAATGCCGATGGGATTAAACGCCATGGAGGTCTGCATCGTCGAGGACATTGAAGTGCCGTTGGCGCCAAGGAACATGGGACAGCTATCGCCGACACCAATGGTGGATGTGGGGGACGACGAGCGCGCCCTCTTGTTCGGGTTGGCTGGGTTGTTGTTCCTCCTCGGGCCCTTGTAGCCGCGCCGCGAGGCGACGTAGACGCACTCGGACTGCGAGCTCCGGCACCGCGAACAAGGGTTCTGGCCGTCGCACTTGAGGTGCTTCCCGCGCTGCAGCAAAAAGGGATTGGGTCAGCTCCAGCGCCGGCAGACGTGCGGCTCGCGGCCGAGTGCCCAGGGAGAGCCAATCGGCATGGCCGTTAAGGGGGGGCGGAAGGATGGGCTAAGACGAGGGTGTCACTTACGCAGCCAAGACAGGCAGCCGGGACGGCAATGACTGGTTGAGCCTGGGAGCGGGAGTCGCTGGTCACCGAGGAGGGTGCGTTCGGCGAGTCGCGGTCAGCTGGCGACTCCGCGTCGGGCACCACTCTCAGAGGATTCGGGGACCCGTTGCTGTGCGCGCTCCCCGGGGGGAGTGGGACTTCGGGCGTCAGCGAGGATCGCATGTCGACTGGGCGTCCGATTGCCATAGGGTCCCGAACCGATGACCGGGAGGGGAGGGAACTGGTGCTCAATTCGCGCGACGGGCGTGTCGCGGCAAGACGGTGGTTGCAGGAGGGAGAAGACGGAAATGCCAGGCCGGCGACAAAGAAGGTGCAGACAGTGTATTAGTAGCGACCAACTTTGTTTGCTACCGCTGCCGCCCCCCGAATGAGCAAATGAGGCCCAGGGCACGGATGCAATCGATGGGTTGAGCCTGTCAATACGCCCCGGTCTTAATCCCTCTACGGAGCCCACGCGAGCAGCGGGGCTTTCTTGCTGTGTCAGTATTAGAATCAGCTGCGGTGGCTGAGGCCGAGGCTTGTAGACTTGCGCGCAACTGCGTGCTATGGGGCGTCTTTAGTTCTGTTTTTTGAATAGCTGCCGTTACCGTGGGACGGATGTGGATAGAGGATATGTCGTTCGTTGTTTGCTAGCTCTATTTCAGCCCATCTTGGGTGGGTTGGCGCAAGTGTCAATGTTTGCTCTTTAGTGGAGACGCACTGTCGGGGTTCAAAGCTGTCGTCCTTCCTGATGACGAGACGGAGAGCTCTGAAACTTACTTATACAACCTGGCCAGCCATGTATGCGCCACGCCTAGGTGTGACTGTCGGCTCAGGACGACGGCTATCGGCTACTATCCTCCACTACGGCGGACTCGACGGTCCGTGCCCCCAGAGCTTGCCCAACTCTCTTGTGATGAAGCCACGGTCCGCGGATGTCGGGCACCCTCTTGGCCACGGCCGCGGGGACGCCGCCTCAGCCCTACGAGCATTGGCCATGACGCGAGCTTCCTGCTTGACTCGCGATTGTGTTTCCGAGACTCGTGTGCCCAGAGGTCCCATTGGAAGAGGTCCCGGGTACTCGGCCATGTAGAGGCTGCCATCCCCGACAAAGGACCATGAAGCTCGCGGGATGCGCTTGATCCATCCCATGTTGCTCAAACCAAGCAACACGCGGACATTCATCCCAAGCTGTTGCCCGCAGTCTGGCCGCGTACGATGCGGGACATGACGTGTCGACCAGGTCATGAAGTTGGTGTCTTCACAACTGCGTTCACCGTCACTCGAACGTCCGACAGAACGCCGTCTGCGTCGAGACAAACGCAGAGACCGCTCCGGCGCCTCTGAGCCGCAGCTGCCCGGCCACATGCTAAATGTAACCGGTCCGACACACACCCAGCGCGGCACGCGCCCGGTCGGTGCCGGAGGAGTGAGCCCTAAATCTCCGGCGGCTTTTCGGGGCTGAAGGTACACCCCGATCATTGCCAAGCCTAAGAGAGTCTTAGTGCGTGTCGCCGGATAAGATTATTGATATGCTTAATAACATTGAATGATCATTGCTCAACTATCTTGCTTTCTTGCCAACGACGATGGGTGCCCCCGGGCTGACAACACTGCCGGGCGGACTAGTAATCTGCGTCACTACCGCGCCGGCCTGTACGTCAGACACGAGCACTTTGATTTCCATCTTCATCGCTTCCAGGATCGCCACTGTTTGCTTGTTCTCGAGTACGTCTCCGATGTTGACCAGGACCTTCCAAACATTGGCATTCATGGGGGACTCAACGGTGACGGCGTCGGCTGATGCTGCGTCACCGCCGCCTTCGCTCCGGCCCGACGCCTCTGCAACCTTGGCTTCAGTCCACTCGCCGAAAAGACGCTCCTCGAGCTCGCCCATCTCCTTTGCCGCCGCTGTCTGGCGCTTCCGCCATTCCTGATGCGCGGGATCTCGGGCGGCTGCGTCGAATTTGGCAATGTACTCGTCCATGGCGAGGACCCCGTCGGAAATCTCAAAAACGTATCTTCCAGCCTCGAAGTCGCGTTCGGCTTGGTCAAACTCCTCCTTCGAGACCTCGCGGAATCTCACAATGTCAAAGTGATTAAACAGCCACGGCCGCGAAGGGGAGAAGCCTGGTCGAGTGCCCATCATGTCCCACGTACCCAGGGTGCGGCCCATCAGCTGGTAGCCTCCTGGAGCGGCAACGGGGTAGATCGCCAACAGGGAGCCGCCGAGACCGACTGAGCCGCTCGGTGTGTATGCGCGGTTGGGGTTGTACTTTTGACCCGTAAAGACGTACTTGGGATCAAGTGGGAACAAAATTGGGGTCCCGACAAAGAAGCCCACAGCGACGGTAAGCCACGGAGTCTTCACCAGGGAATCGAAGACATCGCGACGAGATTCCAGAGCGTTATTCTTCCGCAGATAGTCGACGTTGTCTGGGAGGTAGGCGGCGGTCGGCCGAATGCTCTCCATGTATCGTTCCGTGGCTTCTTGGACAGTGGGATGGTCCACGCATAGCGGGAGGCTGAGTTCGCGGACCGCCACGTTGATGCCTACAATCGTTTCAATACTCCCATCGAGCTTCATCAAGTCTTGAAGAAGCTCCGACTGGTGTATCTGGAGCGGATCGTAGTGCACAGTGAGCGTAGCAAGATTCGGCTCGTAGCGTACACTGTCAAGACCCTGAGCTACGAGTTTCTCCTTGAGAATCTGAACACAGACGGTGTTTCGCAGATCGGCGACCTGCTCGCCATACTCGACGATAATAGATGTATCGCCTCCTTGTCTATAAGTCACGCGGGGATGGTCGCCATGGGATTGAGTCGTTTGTAGGATGGAAGTCGTTTTCTGCGGACCGAATATCGCTTTGGGAGGGGTTACTTCAGCCTCTTGGCCGTCAGCAAGAGCGGCTAGAGACTTCAAATATTCCTCGTTTCTGCGGGTTATTTCCATGGCGTTCTCAAAGGTGACGAGTCGCAAACGCAGAGCATCGCCCGGTTTCAGCTGGCCGACCTTCCACATTTCGGCCGAGCAGATGGTCACGGGACAGGCAAATCCACCAAGATCCGGGCGGTCGCGCGAGAAGATGACGGGATACTCTCCGGTCCAGTTGACGCCGCCGTTTGGATATCCGTAGTCAAAGACATTCGATGGGTGGGACCCGCCTCCCCCGCCAGTGGTACGAGCCCATTTTAGTCGTGAGCCCTCTAGTCGAACTCCGCTGCGGCTGCTGTTGTGGCTGACGGTCCATTTGGAATTGGTGATCATCTCCATGCCCTCTGAGGTAAGAATATCTTCCGAGCCGTACGGACCGTTAAGACAGTATACTTCAGAGACAACGTAGTCCGGGATTGCCATCGGGGGTAACGAGAAGGGCGTAGCCGTGGCTGCCCATGAACCTGACTCTGGGGAGAGCGCGAGAATATCGTTCGTCTGCAGCTTTCGTCCTTGCAGGCCGCCAAGGACAAGCTCCGGTGCTGTGGACTTGGAGCCAAGGTAGAGTGGAATTTCAGGAAAGCCACCCTTGACAGCGAGGTAGGTCCGGATACCATTGCCGAAAACGTTACCGATCTTCAGTGTTTGTCCCTGCTTCACGATGATACGAGACCACATTGGCCGTTCCTCGTCATCGACAGTTACAGGCACTTGGGCACCACAGACGGCCACGATGGCCGACTCGTGAAACAAAAGCTCTGGGCCTGTCATGGTGATCTCGAGGAGCTCAACTTTTGGATCATTGCCAACGAGGATGTTGGCAGCTCGGCTGCTCAGATCGTCCATCGGGCCGCCAGGGGGCACTCCGTGTCCCACCGTTGTTCGCCCAGGATAGTCCTGGACCGTGGTGAAGACGCCGGGACTGAGAACCTGCACAGCGCACACCTCAACTTGGAACGTGGCTAGGAAGTTCGTAAGGGTGTCGCCTTTGGTGAATGCGTCAGACCGCAACACTTGCGACAAATACTGTAAGTTCGTTTGAGTGCCTTGCAAAGCCGTGCTAGCTAGCGTCGCAAGCATCTTTTTCTGAGCATCGGCTCGACCGTCTGGACTGTGCACCATGACCTTGGCAATCAATGGGTCGTAAAGGGGTGTGATTTGCTGGCCACTCTTCACCCACGTGTCGACGCGGACGCCATCGCCTTGCGGCCAGCTTACGTGCTGGAGAAGGCCCGGACTGGGGGCAAAGTCGAGCAGAGGTACTTCTGCGTATACTCTTGCCTCGATGGCTGAACCGTGTGGGTGTGGTTGGCGGAGCCTCCGTAGCTCATCTGAAGGGATGCCCAACTGACCCCCACGTTCGCAGTCGGCCTGATAAAGCATCAGGTGGACGAGATCCACTCCATAACACATCTCGGTAATGCCATGCTCAACCTGCAGACGGGTGTTCATCTCCAGGAAGAAGAAGTCGGCCGTCTCGTCGTCCACCAGAAACTCAACGGTGCCAGCACTTTTGTACTGGAGCTGCGAAGCGTAACTGACTGCTGCTTGCAGCATCTTCTCGCGCAGGCCAGGAGTCCGCTCTACAAATGGGCTAGGGCACTCCTCGATCACCTTCTGGTGACGTCGCTGGAGAGAGCATTCCCTCTCCCCAAAAGCGACTACTTCGGTACCGTTTCCGAATATTTGCACCTCGATGTGCCGAGAGCGCGGATAGTATTTCTCCAAAAAGACGCCACTGTTCTTGAAGAGTGCGCCAGCTCGGCTTTCCACCGTGGCGAACGCCTTCGGAACATCGTCGTTGTCGTGGCAGATTTGTAGGCCCATGCCACCGCCTCCCCCGGTGGCTTTCAACATGACGGGGAATCCGAGTTTCTTGGCACCCTCGATGGCTTCGTGTGTTGATGATATGAGTGAAGTTCCGGGGACAACAGGGACATTGACAGTTTCGGCGATAGAACGCGCTTCGTGCTTGAGGCCCATCGCCTTGATCGAGGCCGACGAAGGCCCCACGAAGACGATGCCTGCGGTGGTGACGGCATCGGCAAAATCGACGTTTTCGCTCAAAAAGCCGTACCCAGGGAAAACGGCGTCAGCACCTGTGCTTCTACAGACGTCAAGGATGGCATCGCTGCTGCAGGGGTCAGTGGTGTTATACGGCAAGTGGCACTTACACCGGGGATACTCACCCGTCAGTGTAGGTGTCATTACCCCGCAACGCGATTGCTTCATCCGCCAGCAAAGCGTGCAGTGATGTTGTGTCGGCATCGGTGTAGACAGCGACACTACGGACGCCGAGTTCACGACAAGCCTTGATGCATCGGACGGCGATCTCGCCTCGGTTGGCCACCAAAACCTTCTTGATGCTCCGAAGTGGTTTGGGCTCCATGTTGCCGCTGGAGTTCAATGGTGTCAACGATGGGTTCGAGCCGATGTCGACAAATGTATGGGGAAGAGAGCCAGATAACTTGGATGGACGAGTTCTTTACAGTATATGGACCGGTTCGATCCATTGGTCCGCGCCATGGGAACTGGGAGGCACCACGTTCTTACACCGGGCCGGTGCCTATCCTCATCGAAACGCCGTGTCTGTACCCCAACCGCTGATGTCCCGGGGGAGGGGCACAGCTGCGACCATTGTCGTGTGTGTGGGAGCAAGCCCAGACAGTGGCATTGCCGGCGCGCCGGTTCAAGATAACGGATCGTCGGTGAGGTGCATGAAAGTTTGTAGAGCGGAGGTTTGGTGCGGTTTGTTTCCGGCATCTTGATTGACCAAGCCTCCTTCTCTTGACGTCGTTGCCAGAGCAGGGGGGCCGTCAAGCACCAATTACCCCGCATCGTGATGAACGCCGGGGCTGCTAAAGGTATCCACTGCTATCGCTCCTCCCTGTCGGCGGGGTTTGGCGATAAGAACCACATGATCCAACTGCGAAGCTTGTTCCCCAAAGTTCCGCTTCATCTTGGAGTAACCCCAACTCCCATGACCGAGCTACTCCAACTCTGTCCCGTCTCCTGCGTCGGCCGTTGGACTGTTCTTAACAGCCACCCTAGGCAAGGTTGTGGCAGTTCGATTCAAGATGCCTCCTTACCGCATACTCTCCCGCTTCCCATTGCGCCACTGCTCGCGCTCGCTTCCGTTTTTTCACACGAAGAAACGTCTCTTTCAACCTCTCAGGATGGCTTCAGGGCTTGCACGCAAATATGAGATCAACGCCGATATGGGCGAGGGCTTCGGCCGATGGAAGATGGGCCCGGACGAGGAGCTGATGCCTCACATCGACGCTGCCAACATTGCGTGCGGATTCCACGCCGGCGACCCGACCATCATGCTCAAGACCGTTCGCCTTTGTAAGAAGCACGGCGTCAAGGCCGGAGCACACCCCGGGCTTCAGGATATGTTCGGCTTCGGCCGCAGGAGGATAGAGATCGACCCCAAGGACATGTACGCCATGGTGTTGTATCAGGTAGGCGCCCTCAAGGCCATGCTGGACTCTGAAGGCGTCGAGCTGTCCCACATCAAACCCCACGGCGAGCTCTTCTTTTACATGCAGAGGGACGAGACCATCATGAGGGCCGTGTTGGAAGCGTGCGCCACCTTCGGAAACAACATCCCCGTCTACGCATCGCAAAACCCTGCTCAGGAAGCTATGTGCAAAGAGCTGGGTATCCCCTTCCAGGGGGAGGTGTACGTCGACATCGACTACTCTCCCGAAGGCAAGCTCATACCGGTGGCACAATCCAAAGTGGCCACCCCAGAGTTGTGCTATGAGAGGGCCCTGTCTGCATCACTCAAGGATTCGGGGAAAGACAACAGTGGCGGTGTCTTCAGCTTCGGGTTCGAGGGCAGACCCTTCAGCATCTGCGTTCATTCCGATCATCCAACAGTTCTTCAGAACGTGGCAGGGGTACGGAAAGCGGTCGATGAGGCGAACAAGCAACGGTTTCCTTCTGAATCCAAATGAAAATGGAACAGTGACGAAATACAAGTTACTTGAGGAGTTTGCTTCGATGATGGACAAAGGGAAAGTGGTGATGTATGCTACAATGAAGAAAGTGTAAGAATAATCGACGGGAGATGCAACCAACATGTGGGCAGATGCCAAGAGCATGGTGCCAGCTGGCCGACGCCAAGCACTCACCATCTGCCGACGTCTACCTTATTCATCGGGGGTCAGGTTACTCAACTGATGCACATCGTGCATGCAGACAAGCTTCCGTGGTGGCACATGCGCACTAAAAGAAAATGCCCGAAATTCGACTCGTTCTAATAACACACGACTCGGCACCTGAGCCTGTCAGCCTCCGCCTTCGTCAGCTCCTGCCGTATTAGTTCACCGAACCGAAAGGCAATTGATCAGTCCCGTCAGTGCCATGGATCCCGTCTCGGCCGCTGGCTTGGCCATCGGCGTTGCGTCGATCGGACTGCAGGTCTACACCGGTTGCGTGCAAGGTAATGATCCGCGGCCGGCACTGCGTTGTGCACCTGAATGCTAAGCGGACTCAGGTATTCAGCTGCTCATTACGGCCAAGAACTTCCCCGATGACTGCAAATTCCTCAATTTGAGGTTGCGGATGGAACAACAGAGACTGTTCGCTTGGAGCGAGACGTCCGGGCTGCTTGACCTGGACGGGAATCAACAGGAGAAGATTCTCAGCACCAACACCTTCGTGCTCCACCGAACCACAGTCCTCGACCTCCTGGTCCAGGTCCAGTGTTTGTTCCGGGAGTTTGAGGAGCATCAGCGCCGCAACGAACGACTGAAGCCGGCGCCCGACCAGGACACGATCCTCGAACATCCCGAGAAGGACGCCGCCGCCGCCAATTTTCCATTGCCAGAGAGACGAAAAGACTTCATCAAGCGAGCCATGGGCAAGCTGAAGAGTCAATCACGAGAGGGGTTTCTCAGGCTAAGCTGGGTCTCCTTTGACAAGGGCGCATTCGAGATCCTTCTGTCTCGGTTTGCTGCCCTGAACGACAACATGACTGACATCCTGGACGCCCGCATGCAAGTAGAGATCCGCGATACGGTGCAAGATACCAACCGAGGGGTCTTGCAGTTGCATCACCGCATCGCGGACCTGGGGCGGCTTGTGATGGCTCTGAACCTGAAACTAGAAAACACTGCGCCGGCAAATGTCTCGTCCATGTCCAAGGCTCAGCGAGAAAAGAACGCGGACGGTCTGGAGCTACTTGCCAAACTAGCCAAGTTCAAAGCCTTCAACGAATCGATGGAGCCGGAGAAGCAGCGACCGTGGGACGAAGCAACGGCCATGTCTTTGGAGCTAGGGAAGCCGGCGCAGCGGGACAGGCTCGTCTTGGACAGAGAAATGGTCACATTGTTCGACGAGGAATCAGAGGAATTTGGTCAACCGAGGTGCGAGGCGACCCTTCGCACCGCTGATGGGTCCAACAAGAGAGTGTGGATAGAATGGAAAGAATACGATCGCCAGAAAGCCGGAGATGAATCGCCGCCAAGAAGGGTCATCATTGACAGGGTGGGCAAGCTTGCCGCTCTACTGAATCACAGCCCGAAGCCCGAAGCCTTCCGAACGCTGCATTGCCTTGGCTTCTTCGACATGCTGGGACCTAACAGTGACGCGCCGGAAGATGACAGCTTAAACCGGAAGTTAGGCCTTGTGTTCGAGCGACCCAACAACAATGAGCTACATCCGTCCTTGCCTCCAGCATCTCTTCGTGATCTCTTTCAAATCGAGAGGAAACCCCGAGTCACGGAGAGAGTCAAGCTGGCACACGCCATCAGTAGCTGTCTCTTGTATCTTCACGCCGTCAACTGGCTACACAAGGGGCTGCGCAGCCACAACATTGTCTTTTTTCGGGCCAAGAGCGGTCGCGTCAACTATGCGGAGCCATACTTGACTGGTTTTGACTACTCCCGTCCCGCCCGGAGTGATGAGGCGACGGATATACCTCAAGACGACGCCGAGTACAACTTATACCGCCATCCTCAGGTACAGCTGATGAACCCCGCCGAGAGGGAGCGGTTCAAGAAGAGCTTCGATATGTACAGTCTTGGTGTCCTTTTTGTTGAGATCGCCCATTGGACGCCGGTAGATAGAGTTCTCGGCTATGACATCAGTCGGAGGCCCAGCCTTGCTCTGAGGGTCAGAGAAGCTCTGCTTGTCGAAGATCGCATCGCCGAGCTTGGCGCCAACATGGGGGAGATGTTCGAAGAGGCAGCCCGGAAGTGCATCGCGGGCGGAGAGAGCCTGGGATTAGCGGACGGTGATGTTGAGACCGAAGACAATGTTGCCGCACAACTTTCGATGCGGTTTTACGAGGATGTGGTGAAGAAGCTGGATGCCGTTCGCGTTTAGGTTGGGCTTCAGGCGCAAAATCGACGCCTATCGGTCATATTCTTTGAAGTCGATGCGCTTTCCTCGGAAGTCCCGACACAAGTCATTCAGATCTGATGATCGACCTTTACAAGGTGAACCGGACGGCTTGTAATCGGTAGTGTACTCTGCAACGCTTGAGACCCATGGGTCAGGAACAGGCATCGTCCTCCAAGTGTCTCTGTGCTATTCAGACCTGCGCCTCTTCCAGAACACCACCTTATTCGCGACTGAGGGGCCCTTTTAGTGCCGTTGATGTATACGCCAACATTTTTTGGTATCTAGAGACGCCGTTTGAACCCGGAGGGCGCGGTTTGCGTTCCCGTTACCAGTCGAGTGTGGACCCGGGGCACATGCGATACGCTCTTGGAATTTTCGTATCGGACACGAAAATCCTTGGCGCCTGCCCGGAAACTCCGTGTCAAGACATCACCATCCGAGGCTTAGGATATTTGGCTGCTTGGCTGCTTGGCAGTGACTTCTTGATCTTTCAGTACGTGGATTAAGAGAATATAGAGGTTGCCAGACGGCAGTCTTTGAGTATTTGAACGTCTTCAATGCGATAAGGCTACCATTGCCCATTAGGTCACAAGTCGTGCTTCCACCATTCTCTCACACCTATTGTCATTTACTCAACATTTACATTACTTTATATTCTCCCTTGAATGGCCGAGTACCTTTGATTGACTTTCAAAAGAGCATGTGAGTCGTTGCCTTGCCATTCTAAATTTGGGCATATGCTAACGCAAACGCAAAGCGAGAGGGAGACAATGAAGCGGTTTTGGGCCTTCTCAAGAGCCTCAGCTGCGGCTCTGGCTACGTTGGATTTGACAGTATGCCCGACCAGCGCAACCAACTCTACATCTGTGTGCAAACTCTCCGCCGGTTTCAACGGACCTATGCTCATCACCTCGACTTGTGTCGATCCGATCTACAACACGCCTGTGATCGACATCAAGTCCGATGAAACAATCCCAGGCCCTCACTACCGTGTCTCGGGGCACTTTTTCAACACGTCTACTCGATTCAACTTCTACTTTCCACCCAAGGATACCTGGGAAGGCCGATTCTTCCAGTTCGCCTATCCGACCCAGTCTGAGAATGCTACAATCGATTCCATCGGTTTCGGGCTGGACAGCAATGCCTACACCGTCCAAGTAACGGGTACGAACGGTTACCGCGCCGAAAGTGCGGCAGCGAAATTCTCTCGGGTTGTCGCCGCGCAGTACTACCAAACCAGCGACAGTGCCCACATCTACGGATATGTCTACGGTGGCAGTGGTGGCTCTAACCAGGTCATTGGCGGCATTGAGAACACCATCGGGGTCTGGGACGGCGCTGTTGCCATGGTCCAGGCCACGCCCGTGTCTGCCCCCAACGGCCCGTCGATCAGGGCCATGGCGGGGCTTGTCCTGCGCAACAGGTCGGCCGAAATCCAAGATGCCCTTCGACCAGGTGGTAGCGGGAACCCCTTCTTAATTCCGACTCTGACTCAAGTCGAGCGATCAATGCTACTTGAAGTGACAAAGCTTGGCGTGCCCATCGGAACTTGGGAGAACTTCAACGAAGTAGCGAATACTTCCACAATGAACATTCTAAAAGAAACTTTCCTGAAGACTCTAGACTCTACCTACGCCGACGATTTCTGGTCGAAGCCAGGCTACCTCGGCACCGAGCAAACTCCCCTTGGAGACATTTTAAGAGGCGCCTTGGTGGAATTCAACACGACTGTTCAAAGCGTCGAGTTGGACGCCGGCGGGAAGGCAATCAAAATTGGGCTGGATACTTCGCCAGCGTCTGTTTCTGATATATACGGTTATGACTTGACTGTCACTGGGCCCAACGGGACAGAGTTGGGAGCCCTCAGCGGCACCTTTTATGCAAGCAGCAAGGTTATGGCATTCAACGATTCAACAGCCGCATCCAACGACCCGTCCCTTCAAAATCAGCTCTCCAAGGGCATCAGACTGCACGTCGACAACAGGTGGTCTCTCGCAGCGCACGCGTACTACAGACATCAGGTCCCGCAACGCCCAGGCTTTCACGGCTTTGACCAGTTCCAGACGACAAACGGTACCCTCTACCCGCAGCGTGCTATCGACACATCCCAGATCCTCGCTTCGTCCGTTTCTGGAGGGAGTCACACCGGCGCGATCGGCTGCAAGCTCATCGTCATCCAGAACCTTATGGACAGCGATGCTTTTCCCTGGCACGCAGACTGGTACCGGTCCCAAGTCAAGCAGCAGCTCGGCGACCGCTTCGACGACAACTACCGCCTCTGGTACAACGACAACGCGGAACACTACTACGAGGAGCGCCCTCTGGATCGTCTCGCCATTATTGTGCCGTACAACGGCATCTACCAGCAAGCCCTCCGGGACGTCTCGGCCTGGGTCGAGGACGGAGTCCCCGCGCCCGGCACGACCTCGTACACCATCTCCACGGACGACAACTTGGTCCGGCTGTCCTCCACTGCAGCGGAGAGACGCGGTGTTCAGCCGGTAGTTGAATTGTCGGTCGACGGCGGCCGCAAGGGAATAGCGAAGCTGGGCCAGGCGGTCACTTTTCGGGCGACTATTGAGACACCCCCCGGCACGGGCGAGGTCGTGGACGTCGAGTGGGATCTGTTCTCGACGGGAACGTTCTCCCGCTCCGGCCCGGCGATTACTCCTAATCAGTCTGTCCATGTTGAGCACACGGTTGCCTACAATACCACCGGGGACCACGTCGTTGTGGTGCGGGCGACTTCTAATCGCAAAGGGGATCCGGGAGCCGCCTATGCGAGGGTGATGAACTTGGCTCGTGTCAATGTGCTAGTGGAGTAGAGCATCGTATGAGCTATGTTGCTTCTAGGAGGAGTGTTCCTTGAGAGGCAGGACGTTGAAACGGAAGCGTGCCCACAGATGAGGCCAGCTTCACCCTCTGGGATTGCTCGTCACCACATTGTAGTAGAGCGTTATGGACTTCAAAGAGAGACGCTTCCCAAGGCTTGTGCAAGTAAATCCACGGCCTCTTTTCTTGACTCAAAGACAAGCACTCATACCGCCCTAGGCGGCCACAGCAGCATCGCCTGGGGTGCGTCCCGGCATCTGTTACATCCCTGCAGTTACAAGACCGCTGTCGCCGAATTTTCCATTGGCATATCAGTCGAGACTCTCTTCGAAGCAGTGATCGATACGTCTCTGAATCACACAGTGGGCCCGTGGCACCCAGGTGGGTGGCTTTACACGGTGTAGTCTGATGAAAGTGTAGCTCAATTAGATCACAGTCGGTATCTCCATGCAGTATATGAATGACCCTTGCGATTTGCGCAGGCCCATAGACTAGATAGGATTGGGTTTCCCCTCATCATGTGTCGACATCTGACCATTCCCCCATGACCTTGCCAAGGTCTGTTTCAACCCCTTTCCAGTTGCTCTGGATCACCTCCTCCACCCACGGCCCGCGAGGCTTGATCCCGAACCTGAACTCCGAAGGCATCGTCATGAAGCCCGTCACGTCCATAGCCATTGTATCAACCTCGTCCACGGGTACGATATCAAAGGCCCACAATAGACTGGCAAACACCATGAAGATGTTATCCACGGCCACTCGCTTGCCAAGGCAGCTTCTCCTGCCCTGTCCAAACACTGCCAGTGGAAGATCAGTGCGCACATTCCCGTCCACGTCCAACCACCTCTCCGGCACGAAAGCCCCTAGATCTCCCACCTCCTCGCCGAAAACCTGCTTATCCCGCCCGATGGCCCACGTGTTTGCGAACAAGGTCGCCCCCTTGACGATACGAGTGCCATGGATCACGTCTTCCTTGTCCGCCCTCCGCGGGATACTCCCGGGTGCGATTGGCCGCCACCGCATGACCTCGGACATGATGGCGTCGATATACGACAGCTTCGACCGATCCGTAAACCGCGGCAACCTCTTTCTTCCCACAAACTTGTCCAGAACGGCGTGCGCCCGCGTCACAAAATCCGGGTTTGCGTGGGCAGCGACCAGCAGCCACAGCATCTGCCTCGGGGCAGTCTCCATGCCGCCCTGGACGCTGGTGGCGAGCGTGAAGGCGAGGTCTAGTTCCGGCACGGACTCGTCCTCGACATGCTTGGCAGCTACGGCGCGCGCCTGCTTGGTCGCGTTCCAGCCAGGCGCGTTCATCCCTTGATAGAGCAGGAAGAGGTACAACTCGCTTTGCGACTTGAAGAGCTTGTCCGCGGCGCGGCGCCAAGGCGACACGAGCGCTGGCAAGTGCCGGAGGGGCGGGACGAAGTCGACGAGGCCTGGGTTGGCGGCGACGTAGGTGACTTTCTTGTGCACGTCGATGATCTGGTTGAAGACAGGGTCGCTGGCAGACGGGACGCGGATCCCGTAGTGCAGTCCCAGGATGACGCTGGCTTGCGTGCGCTCGAGGAGATGGTGCATCTCCGTGCTTTCCATGACCGCATCGTCTTTGCCCGGCGCTTGGGTGGCGCTCAGCAGATCAACCAAAAGCTGCTTCGACTCCAGCTCCATCAGAGGCTGGTACCGGGGCGCGGCGACGGCCCCAAGACTCGGCGACAGCATGCGGTGGTGCAGCTTCAGGTTGGCGTCGTAGTCGTGCATCAGGGTGAACTTGGACTTTCCCGGTCCCGCCCCGGTAATCATCTCCATGCTCACCGAGCTCGGTCGGTTGCTGTAGTACGCGCCGCGTTTTCCGAAGAGCTCCGTCGCCGCTTCCGAGGTGTTGAGTACTACCATTGGAACGATGCCGAAGAGCTTCGACGCGGCTACTGGCCCGTTGGCTTTGATCCATTGGTCCCAATTCGAGAGCGGTTTCTCCAGCGGCGAGCTGTGGAGGTCACCGATGATTGGGAGCTTGAGTGGTTTTCGAGACGGGTCGTCATGTTTGAATATTGAAACGACAAACAGAACCGTCACCAGTGCGGCGGCTGCTAGCAGGACTGGAGTTGAGTCGCTGGCCATTTCGTCGTTCAAAGCAATCACGTTGATGAAATGTGGCTGGGCGTGACGAGATGGCGACAAGACAAACCATTGTTGGAGCAGATACTACCTGGTTATTAATGATGCCTGCATCATTCGCTCCGCCAGGTTTCTGCAGTCGGGCGGGGAAAGTTACTGAATCCATTGATTGCGATTCTCAGCCCTGCGCAGCAGCGTCATGTGCTCTGGGCGTGCTGGGGGAGGGGGGCTGGAGAGGAACTCGGGTTTGTACGCGCTGGCTGATTGTTGGATAGAAAGAGGTGAGATTTCTACCCTTGTCGGGGAAAGAAGACCAGAAACAGAAGGCCAGAAGCAGATGGTCCGAGGAGACCAGGGTTACCGAGGGCTGCTGCGTCACTGTCCGTGTGAGTGGAGGATTGGCCCGGACGAGATGCCAGGATCCAGCAGAAGCCCCGCTCCGGAAGCATCGCCGAGCGGGGCCGAACCGTTGGACTAGCGGCCCGTTTTGGCCGGCGGGGTAGCGGATGCAAGCGTCTCCCAGGACACTAGTGCACAACTTGCTCGGAGGGCAGCAGCATCCCAGGCACAAAGGCGTAACTGATTCAAAGGATTTGTAACCTAGTGCACTGGTAAAAGAACTGTAATAAGACCTACTTCTCCCTACCCTAAACCAAATGATCAACTATCGGTCGGGGAAGGTGAAGCGCATGATGAGACGTATCCAAAAGACCAAGTCCTACGAGAAATCCTACTCCTCCGCCTCCGCCTCTGGCTTCTGAGCATAAACCACATGGCTGTGAAAGCATCTCGTTAGTTGAAGTCGAGGCCGGCGCAAGTCAAGGAGTGGGGGACTTACAACTCGATATAGGCGTGAAATGTTCTGGACTTCAACTCGCGACGGACCTCAGCTAGGAGCACAAAGACCTCTTCTTTAGTCCATTCGAGCACTCCAGTAAGGAGCCTCAATGTGAATGCCTCCAAGCCATCCAAGACCTGGATCAGGTTGATCAAGCCACACTCCTTGTAGTGAGGATCCTTAGGCCAGTCCCCAATTGGGATTTTGAATTTTTGATGAGTGATGTTGACGAAGTCACCAGCTTCTTTGACCCAATTCTCTAACTTTGGCCCCGGGTTGGGCTCGCGGTTGATCAGTCTGCAGGCTTCGAAGACTTTGTTTACCCATTGAGAGGTGAAATGTTTGTCCGTGAGTGTGCCGTCATCTGACCTATACACGAGGTCATAGTCTTGGAATTCAACCCAGCCACCAGGGTTCGTGTTTCTAAAGCTATTGTAAGTAACGCCACCATTACTTTAGGTTTCAATGTAACTGTGACATACTTGTTGATTCTTTTCACAAGTTTTGGCCAGTCTACAAGAGACCCAGCCATGTATCTGCAGAAAATGAAGTCGTATCCCTCCGGGTTAACCCAACGGCTCTCGACGTCATCAATCTCGAACTTGACGTTGGGTGGGACCCTAAAGTATGTTAGGCTAGGCCGCTTGCCCATGAAAGTTGCCAGGCTGTGCATACCAAGTCGGCTGAATAGCGCTCAAGTCGTTTCCAATGATCTAAGATCATAGTTATTAGCTTCACTTCCAATGCGGCCTTCACTTATAGCCATGGGAGGCTTCATCCGCGCTCGTACCTCTGCATTTGGGAACTCTTCTCCCATTTGCACGGCCCCTAAAACTTGTCAATCACTAAACCCCTCAAATATACGAACGAGTCATAGCTTACAAACTCCTGTTCCAGTTCCAATGTCGAGAATTCGATGGATCTTTTCTTTATCAAACGGGGCTAGGTAGAGATTGTCGCCGATGGTCTTGACCATAAGCATGTGGTTGAAGTCTAGACGGTCCATTTCGCTCTTTTGTGATGAATACGGTCAGCAGGCCGTATCCGACATCTCAGCAGCCATCTGTATTCTAACCATACCTCATCGTTTGGGCCCCAGTACGCTGTTTTTCATTAATCCTCACTACATCTCAGAGCGGGAAAGAACTGTGTGCTTACATCCAGATCGGAAAGCATGATAGCGACGACCGTGCTCTGTGGGATAGTCAACCACGCTGGAAGACAAAGATGCCGTGTAAGATGACCTTATTTGTCAGCTTTATATTGGGTAGTATCGAGGCCAAAGGTCCCCTACAGTCGATCATCAATCGTCGACGCAGTCTCGGCCACCTATTTCCCATGTTAGTTGGCATACTTTTGACCGTCAGACGACCAAGGGTTTTGGTATCACAGACACTATCCCCATCATCAACCTCAATCTGGTTTGTTCCAGTTACGTTCTCGGGCGAACCAGGTGCGTTTGGAGAGGCAGTCCTGGACCTGGAGGGGGATGCGGTCTTTGATCTAGCGGGGGATGCTGTCTTTGACCTGGCGGGAGAGCCAGTCTTCGGCCCTGCTGGGGAAACGGGCGCTTGTGGGTTGCTTGTTGGTTCAGCCATATTGGTGTCAACTCGCGCAAGGATTGATGATATTTCAATTATATGATATGAGAACAACGGATGGGTTTCCAGTAGAATTATGGAAGAGGGTTTAACTGTGAAGTTTGAAAGGAGGAGTGGGTGGGAGAAGAGGTTGTGGCCAGGGCAAGAGGGGGAATCGTGTTCACTGTTGATTAAATCCTTTCTTTAACCCCCTGTAGGTCGACGACCCATTGTTGGTGCAAGTTCGTCGCGCGTGCATGCAGAATGCACACCAACGCTCCATCCTCCAGATCCGGCGAATGCACCTCGCATATGTCCAGGGTTGGAGGCTAATCAACGACTCGCCAACGGCCCAACAGCGGGGCCCCTATCGATGTCGTTTCCGGTGCTTGCCGTTCTGGGGCCAATAAAGCCTGCACTCTTGAGCATCCGTACCTCGGAAACAGCATGGTTCCGAAATGCATAAGTCGTATGAGCCCTTTTGCACCTCTGTGGTTGCCCTGGGGTAGAGCTGCTCCCTTCTGGACAACACACTGAACTATTGTATACAGTAGACGATCAAAATAATGCTCATAAAGAGTGTGGGTGCTTCCATGGAAACATGCCTTCATTAGCTTAGCTTACATCGCAAGTCTCGGTGTTGCCATAATTTCTACCTTCCATGGGCATCTGTCTAAGCATTGGGCGAGGTACCCGCAAGGCCGCTGATGCAGTGCTCCCAAACGAAATCCCATGACAAGAAGCTTGGAAGAACCTTCAGGCATCTAGTCCTGCCTCTGTCCGTAAACCATTGACTGAGGTAATGCTCCATTGGATATATCATGGTTCTTGAAAACAGTGAAAGGGTATGGTGGCTAGAGAGGGGAACTTATATCTCCATTCGGGCATGGCAAGCGCCAGTCTTCAGCTTGTTGTGATTTCCTACAAGCATCACCGTAAGGTCATCCTTAGTTACACCACGTGCGCCCGTGAAGAGCCTCAATTTGAATTCATACAGACCGTCGAGTACCTGAATGAAGTGGCACAAGCCGGAAGCCTTTTAACGAGGGTCCTTGGGGTTAGTACCAATGGTAGCTTGTACCTTCTGGTAGATAATGTTGATAAAGCTGTCCTCCCCAACTCAGTTCTTGATGCTTATTAGTGATAGATCCATAATCCTATCGGTACAGAAGGTCACAATTCTTGAAACTTAACCCCACTGTCAGCGTTATTGTCGCTGAGATGAAATTGTCAGTGAACTCTGAAGTGTTCTCATACATATTCATCAACGTTTGTTGACCAGTTCATCTGGTCAGCAACGCAGAAACACTCATGCATGTTCTCACATTGCTGGTCACCGCCCTGAAGAAGCAGCATGAGGACTCATGGACAAGATGGAAAAGAGCCGAGGCGACAGGTTCAAGGCCAAAATTTCAACAACCTAGAGTGGCGCTGTGAACTACTGTCGAGCATCAACATCTGCAGGTGTTTCCGGGAATTCATTACAGGGTACTAGTGAATACAGACAGATACACCCAGTACTCATGAACTGTGCGAACTAATAGATAAATGGCCATCCTTTGCGACTTTGCAGAACCCCAGAAATGGCGGTTTCGATGACCCATGCGCTGGCTATACAAGACATACCAGCCTTCCGTTGTGCGTCCGCCATGTCAGCGTACAGGGCTAAGAAGCGCCCCAAAGACAAACAATGTCCTTACGGGGTCACGTACAACATCAGCGGCGATGCCGCCACCAATGGTCATGGTCACAGAGCCAGCAGTGGCGGATAGTATCCAAACAAGAAACCGAGCCACGTTTTTGCTCGATGTAGATTCGATGGCGAAGGCAATAAGCGACATCACACAAACATTCTACTCCGTAATCGTCTCGTGTGCCAGGCGTATGTATATCAAAGAAGTATGTTTGGGGGTAACACACGTGGAGTTGGTCGGCGCACGGCGGGCCAATGTGGTTTGTGCTGCTTCGACCAACAGCACCAACAGCACCCAATAATGCCCAACAATAGGCCGCCAAGGTGAGGGGTAGATCCAAATAGGAAGCTGTGCAATTTTTTGATAATAAAAAGAGCCTACAATGCAGGTTGTCGAGAACCCCTCTCTGGCAAATCGCTGGTTAAGTTTCGACTTTTGCTGCGCTCCAGTTCACATCCCACATTTTGAGATCGAGATCAACGGCACCAAAAGCCCATAGGTCCGAGGTGCTAAGTAGGACTTGACTTTTCAACATACCTCGTATTGTCCGTCGCAAACTGGCCAAAGCTCATGCGTAACATCTCTGTGAACTTTAAAAATAATGGCTGGACTGTGTTCACGGGCCATAGTCTCATACAGTGGGGGAGAAAACTAAGGAGATGTCAAGATCAGCCATGAGTTCAGCCCGGGCCCTAGGTTGTACAACTGGGTGAGGGAAGCCGAGATACCAATGGGACCCTGGGCCAAGGACCCTAACTACAAGGGCCTCGGGATGCTGAACCTGATCCAGACGTTGGATAGTCTTGAGACGTTTGCAATGAGGCCATTCTGTGGGGTTCTGGGATGAACGACTGAGGAGGCCCAGGTGCTACTCGATAAGGTCCGTCAGGAGATCAAGTATGGGGATTTTCACGTTCATCTCAATTACTAAATCGTCTGTAGCCAGAATGTGAAGGGCGGAGAGCAGGAGAGGGGAAGCGGTATCTTTCGGCAGTCTTCAGTAGGTAAAACAACATAAGCAACACTAAGCCCATGTCTATCCATTGGCTCATGTTCCCTTGCAGCTCGAATCTTTCAAACTTCACTGTGCAGTAATGAGCTCAACTTGAGACGGCAACAACATATCCACCGTCAGCGATCCTGGACACATCTCCTTCCCCGGCCCCCACGTGCGACAAGGCTGCCATGTATCTTCTGAGCGGAAGGGTTAGCCAACGGCCCAGAACGTAATCAAAGTGGCATATCGTCACGCGTAGCTTGTCTATGGATTCGGTTGGAAGTCCGAGTCTCTTGGCACGTCTTCCAAGCCGGTCGCGATCATGGTGTCGACGAAGTTTCCGGACCGCCGTATCAGCCACGCGTGATCACTTACACGACTAGCGAGAGCAAGTACACAGCAACGATTCGGACATAACGCGGCTACATTGTCCAGTATTTGTGCGGAGTCTCCGGGAGACCGCCAGATGCTCGGTGGCGCAGTCATCGGACCTGCCATGGCGGGTGCAATCCATCAGATCAATGACATTCTTTCAACCATAGGCAAGGCCTGAGCAATCGTCCACAATGTTTTGTGAATTTCTTCCCCGACTGTCGTACTCGTCATCCACTACCTCGACCTACCGAGGAGCATCCCCGATCTCCAAGCCCGGCGGCGGCGTCATATCAAACCCCTGCGCAGCCCAACCCCAAGCGATCTTGCCCTCCTCGTATCCATACAGCGCTTGCTCATACACCTTGATTTTCTCCCCTGGGCCGTTCTTTTGGAGGTTCTTGTTCTCCGGTACGCCCTCGAGGGCAAGCCGGAGAGCGACCTGCTGCCTCTCCACATCGACGACCATCTCCTCCACCTCGTACTCGAGGCCGGCGATGACAGGCAAAAGCATCTTCTTGAGTATCCCAAGAATCACCTCCACCGGCGTCGAGTTCCCGTGGAACGAGACCACCTTGGCCCAGCGCTGCGGCAGGATCGTGTCCACGGCGCCGTCGGTGTTGTAGCTGTAGATGTACTCCCGGTACAACGTGCTGATCTCGCTCGCCGACAGTGGGCTCTTGGACGGCTTGGAGGTGACCTCGGGCGCCCAGGGGCCGGCGTGGGGCCCCGGCTCTGTTGGGAGGCGATTTGGTAGAAGCGGGAGATCTGGCCGTCCTTGAAGAAGACGAGAATGAGGTCCCAGACTCTAGCAGGTGTTCCCTCTGCGGCGCCCTTGATGCTGGTGACTAGACGGGCACCGACAGACTGGGCGGCTTCGTTGACGGTCCACGAGTCGGCGCTAAGCTGGTCGCCCTTCTCTGCTGCCGCCGTGAGCCGCTGGACGAAGCCATCTCTGCTATCTTGGTTTTCGTTGTAGGTCACGGCCACGTCCGGATGGAGGTGCTTCTGGACGTCGCCCCAGTTCTTGTTGTTTGCTGCGTCCAGGAAAGCCTGGAGAGTAGCGCCGACGCCTTGTGCTGCCATCTTGGAGTCCGGGGTAGCCGCTTTGGTGTTATTGTGCTGGGTTGTGAGAATAGCTGAGGACCATTCTTGCGGGTTCTATTCAAAAGGATTATATACTTTGAGCAATTTTCGATGCTTACGAGTTTATCGTCTCTCAATCAATACGTTGTTGAAGCCGTCGCTGTGGGTCCGCAGCTCGGGACCGCCAACTGGCCCGTCGGGCCGGGCTTCGTTGCCGATCTGGGGCCGCATACAGACTTGGTCCCGGTTGAGTAACTACTCACCGAAAGCATTTTCCGGATGATGTTAACTTGCGAGGTTACATTCTCAAACCTTGGTATACTTTTTTTTTTTGGACTACAAAGGGCTCTAGTTCCGGCGTAGCGAACTCAAATTGATTAGTGGCCGTTGCGCGAGATGCTTCGCACAAAACAATCACCCGCCCCTCGAGCTTGGCCACATCACCACTGGGTCGTGCCATTGATGTAACGCCCCGGTGCATCCGAAGGAACACTGGCGTGAGCATCTACGGGTGTCGAAACAGTCATCAGTAGCCCGGATGTAGGCAAGCTGGAGGCCCGCACCCCTTCTGGTACCCTGAGCCCATCTCTTCGTCCCGGCCGATGACACCGGCCACCAAAGCGTTCTCGCCGACACTCCATCTCACCTCCGGGTCTCCGTCCCCGATCCCCCGTCTCCGATCCCCACATCCCCGATGACTTGCCCCTCAACCTGTCTTCGGCCTCCGGCTTCCGGCCTCACTTTTGAGAATCGTGCTGCCTAAACTGGGCCTCCCAGTTACACGCCCCTCAAATGGCTGCCTGAAACATGCGGAGAGCCTGGGAGGGCCTCCGCATCTGTGTTTATCTTTTCTTGCAGCCTGCATCAGCGAATGGGCTCAGACAAACATCCAAATGTGATGGAGACGGCTGCAAGTCGGACAAAGGGCACCAAGCGGTGGCCTAGCAGTGAGGCCGAACACACCGTCCCTCACACCTCGATCCGCTGTTCCGGCCCCGTGTCCCTCCTTATCTTCCTCCCTGCTCCGGTACGCGTTGGTCTCTCATTTTCGGACAGCGTGCACGACGTTGCCAGGGTTACAGGATGTCTGCCTGACTCCATTGTCACAATTCAACACTGTTGGTTGAGGCGACAGGGGCCGACGGCCAATGAGACGTCGTGTGGCTTTCTCTTCACGGCAGGTCCTTGGAGTCGTGCCGCACAGCACGGGCATGATGGTTGTTGATATCGTTGCCTGCCCCAGGCATCACCGAGCATGGAGGGAAGCGTAGCATTGCGCGATGAAGCCCGAGTCCCGAAACTGCTGATTGCTGGTGTTGTTACTCGCTCGGTAGAACAGTCGCATCAAACCAACCGACACAAAGAAAGGATATACGCATTCCAAGTATATATATAACCCCGCGTCGCATCCGTGCTTTCATTCCCAAGCCACGTCTCCTTCAACACGTCTTCAGAATCAACAAGGCACAAACCCACAGTTCACCTTCCACGCTACGCCCCAGACGCGCACACTCCTACAATCATCATGACCACCACCGTCGAGTCCGCCCCTTACACCGGCCCCTCTCCCCGGGACATGATCGAGTCCCACACCCTCGCCCAGGAGATCATCGCCCGCAACAACGACCCTTGCCCGATTCTCGACTCTGACGAGCTGGCCCTGCTCTCCCAGTTCGTCGCCGAGCCGTCGCAGGCGCGCGCCCTCCTCGAGGCCCGCGGCCTGGCCGACGAGCCCACCAAGTCCGGCAGCCTAGTGGCCTATGCCATCTCCCTGCACGGCACCGACAAGGCCGCCCTCACGGAGGAGGAGATCAAGACCCTTAAGAAATGGTTCGAGGACGGCCAGGAGGCTTAGGATGGGCTATGTCGATCTGGGACATCGAAATCATTCATCTTTCGGCGGCGAGAGTAGCCAACAAAGTCCAATTCGTTCACTTGTTGATGTGGAGGACTGGGGAAGAGACGTTTTGTTTGTAATTGTGACGCTTTTTTGTTGCTCGACGTTGCAACAGCCAGCTGCTTGCTCAATAAACCGAGTCAACCGCATCCCCAAGCACCTTCCCAAGTCTCTCTCGACGAGGGCAATCCTTGTCACTAGACTACTGTGTCCAGGAATTCGAGATCGAAGAGACTGAATTGACGATGCTGCATAACACAAAAAAGATACACGAATCATGGTCCAAGTAGGGTTGCAGAAGAGCAGAGGGGGCCGTTGCGTAGTGCGCGCTAGAGTAGCTGCCACCCAGAAGATCAAAAACCAATTGATATCAAATCAGAAAGAACATGCGATGGGCGAGGACCTCTAAACTGGGGCAAGCCTTTTATTTGACGTTGAACTCAAGACCGGGTCGATATAACATGAAAGGTATCGATTGACACTCGTGTCCGGCTTGTCCATGTGACTGAAGGGGAAACGGCTGCGGCTTTGGTAGTGGTGGCTTCCCACCAGGAAGGAAGTTTGGGATCGAGGCAGTCGTGAACATGAGCGAAGTACCCGCGGCCTCTCTTTGTATTTCCTCGCCACTTCCTCGCTGTTTATTAGGCCAGTCAAGTGCAAGGACGACATCTCTCGATGCTCCTGGTTCCGATCGACGACCTCAGGCCGGAGCAAGTGCCCCCAGGTCAATCTTTCTCGACAGACACCCATATCCATAGTTTCCTAGCGGCTGGGACCAATGTTGTAGCTGCTCTCCTGATCATGAGGGTGATAGGGTTAACCTGCGTCTTTTCGTTCTCAGACCTTCAGACCGAACAGGCAGCAAAAGGTCATCATGGAAACAAGAGGGAACGCCGAAGTACAGCCATTCCCACAGCATCCTACGTTATCATCAAACACTACACCGACAGCAGTTTCTGTATGATGCCGACGTCGGTCAAGAGCTGACATTCAAGCCTTCCTGCTTCGATACCCCCGTGTCGAGGCACCCTAAGCGACAACTGCTTCGATCAATGTACGATAACACGATCCAGATGCCATCCCTACACACAGACGGCGGTGGCCAGCCAGAACGCGTCCGAATGCGGCGTCGCCAACGGAAGAGACAACGATCACCCCAGGCATCTAGTCCCTCTGGTTGACAATGGCTTAGCTGACGGCGAGCTCAGGCACCCCGTTGCTCATGCCTGCACCAGCAAGGATGCGGTACTGTGGACAGTAGTTGAACTCAACACAGTCAGATTGACGCCGCCCTCAGCACGCCGGGCCCCCCAGTCTGACTACAACGCCCCAACCCTCGGCGCAGGTGATTCATGAGCCAGTACTTGGTATTAGCTCTCCGATTCGGTTGAAATGCGAAACAGGTCCCATTTGTCAAAATGCGATGGAGGATTCGTTGAGATCCTGCAGTCTGCATGCAGGCACAGATGCTCAAGGCCTTGACTGCCTTTGCCTGCGCTGCAAGCCGTCTGCAGGCCGTCTGCAGGCCGTCGACCCTGTACTCAGCGCCAAGGATCCGAATTCGGACGATGAACGTTGGCTGGGCGTACCAACGCCGGCCCGGCCGGTGCTCACAGTCAGGGAGCCCGATGGCCGAACGAGGCTTGCGACGGCCAGCCCATCGCATTGAAACCCCGCTTGGCTCGGTGTAGCAGCCACGACGGGTATTGTCTTGGTACGGCGTTACCCCCAGTCGGGTGCACCCAGCAGCCCCTGCGATCTGTCACTCCCTTCTGGGACGTGGCTGGCAAACTAACACATCTCAGATGGACCCCACGCTCGGCATCGCGGATCCCCTCCAACGGTACCCAATGCCTTGGTCCATACGTGTCCCTCGCCAGACCACGTCGGATCGTGCGAAGGAGACTCGATCCAATAAAATGGCGCAGAGAAACAAGGCGGAATTGAGTCTCGGTCACAACCGCAGGCGATGCCCATCCTGTGGGAGTGGTAGGCCCGGCAGACATGTCAGCCAGGGGCGTGTCCTCCGGAGCCCATTCCGTTCTGCACCCCGGTTTCGTATGCCGACCAATGCGGGCGCGAGGCGTCTCCGCACCATTTCAAACGGCGTTCCCGTTTCTTGTTCCCCACAAAATGTTTCGTTTGCGAGGTGGGATGGAGTGGGGCGCGCGACCGAACTGCACAGCCACCAGCACCACCACAGTTTGCCATCCGTCAACAAGCGGAAAACGTCGTCGATACAATGCGTGTTATTGCGACACATATGGCAAACACGCGCTCCCACCAGCCCCTCTGGCGGCTCAGCCGCAACTCAGGCTCGCATCCCTGCCGGCTACGAGGGGCAAGCCACAGTTTGCCTGTCTGCAACTGTCTTTCACCGTGTCCAGGTCTCTCAGCGCCTTGGTGCCTTGTGTTTGCAGTCACTTCCCCCCCCGTCTCCGATTAGGCACTGATTCGGCAGCATGGAACAGTACTGACGCGAGCAGCTAGACTTGGCTCGCCAAACTCAACTTCGTCGACATCGCGGCCTCGGTCTCTGGAGAGTTTTGCGCTCGGCATAGGCATTCCGCTCGAGGGGAAAGCCAGAGACAACTTGGTTCAGCTAGGCGTGGAGCAAGCCTCCTTCTTTATGCACGGCGCCCGTCATCTCCATGCAGCGCTTCATGCGCGGCGAGGCCGATACTGCCTGCCGGGGTTCGCAGAAACATTTCCGCTGGCCCTGGTGACGCCCAAAGTCAAATGCCCGGCTATCGAGATTTGGCGTCGCGTTTCCCCTCAGAGGGCCTTCGGCCCAAACCTTGCCCCCAAAAAACAAAAAAACAAAAAACAAAACGTCCCTTGTCTTGCTCATGTCGGTAGAGTCCCACAAGGCGGTGATGGGCAAGGCCGCGTAACTCGCCTTTCCGCGAAGCCTCAAACATCTCAGCGCCGGATGGGACCATCCCCAGGAGCCGTCGATCCACGCAACCCTGCCACCATAGCCTTCGCCCCTCTAAACATGATAGATGCCAACCCGAATCTTATATATCAAATACCCGGGGGAACACCATCTGGTCCACCACGTCTCCGGTTCAGCTGGGTTGCCGAGGCCGAGACGCGTGCGGATTTCGAACCCTCCCCCGGCGCACCTCCCGCTCCTCTTCCCCCCTTGGTGCAGTAAATCTCGCGTTCCACCACCAGAAGGCCGAACTCCATGGCTTGAAACCGCCTCGTCAAAAGATGCCGCCCCCTCATCCCGGGGACCGGCTGAACCCATCTGGCCGCCGTTGCATCTGGTTTGCCTGTCGGCATCGACAGGACCAGAATTCCTCCGTCGTTCAGACGTCCCCGTCCGTGCGAGCTCCAGCCATCTGGCAAAGGGCCGATTTTGCGGCTGGGCCGTGTCCCGAAAGGGTGGTGGTGGTGGTGTGTGTGGCCGGTGCTTATTGTGTGCATGTCCCCATGTGTGTACGAGAGTACCGTGTATACCGACGCTGGCCTGGGCGTGCTACGACGCCCCAGACCAGGCCCAGCGACGATCACTCGCGCCCCCTCGGCAGCAAGCGCTCAGATGCTGGCGATGGGTGATGAGTGATGAGCGATGGGCGCTGATCATCCATGAACCCCGTCTTCTGGAGCCTCCCGCTCAGCCGCCCCGTGAAGAATGAAAGATGTGAAGAAGAAGAAAGACTTGTTTCTGCTGCTCAATGGTGGCATTCGACCACGTCTTATCTGCGTGTGAGAAATAAGCCTAAACCCCCCCGCCCCTGAGATGCTGGGCCGACTTTCCAAGGCAGAGAGAGAGAGAGAGACAGAGACCTGGACGTCGACGTTCTCCGCACGGGGTCATGACGGCCACATGCCCAACAGGGCCATCAGCTCCGCCGTCGGCGGTTTTCTATTCCCCTTCTTCTCCGTGCGCCGCGCCGGCCGCTCATGCGCTGCATTTGGGCGCACGCCCGCGCTTCCCTCGCCGTGCCGCATGCCCCAGCCGTGCTTGCCGTGATGCGCCGCGGCAAGAGAAGAAGGAAAACCCGTCCCAGCAGAACAGGGCGTCTCCCCTTCCAGCCGGGACGGGCGGGCCCTGTCGAATCTTGACGCCCGAAATAGAGCACCACACGCGGGGCTGCAGAGCGCAGAATGCGGGGGGGTCGACGTTGGAGGTTGGAGGTTGGAGGTGTAAGCCCACACACACACGCGCCATCTCGGCCGTAGCTGAGCATGTTGGAGGGGCAGATCCCTTTCCTGATTCTTTCCCAAAAGTGCGTCGACATGCGAGCGTCCCAACTCTGTTCTTGTCGTTTCCTCGTCCCCAAGGGGGGGGGGGGGGGGGTGTTTTACACATACATTTCACATCACTCACTCCACACGCAGAGGGACGATGCAGACCGCATGTTTGTTGAACAAATCTTGTTCGGATTAACTACTAGCTTAAAATGCAAAATAACCCGTTGAGCTGCGTGTAAGCCAGACGTTGGCCAGAACCTCCAGGGTTGCCAAGTCGCCCCTGTATCCCATCCACCACAAAGAACAAAAAAAGAGTTTCCAGCGCCCTCTGCCGCCGGAAAGTCAGGCCTGTCCATGCGCAGCAAGGCCAGAAACCTGGAGTCTTCCCGGCGGCTTGTTCAGCGCCCCCCTCCGGCCAAGCAATCGAATGCTTCTCCGAATCTTCTTCCGAGGCGGAGAGGGGACTTCACGCAGGAGAGCGAACTACATGTCGCCTCAAGCCTCTGTCCCTCCGACCACATTTCCCCAGCCCGACGCTGCCGCGGGGCGCGACCCCCCATTCCCCAGAATCCACACAATGACCCCCATCCCGGCAGCGACGTTCCGTTCACGTCCAGTCCCGGCTAGCAGGATCCGTAGTGTCGTACTTGTGCCCGGGTGGGGTGATCAGCATGGCCTGGTGTGGGTTCGTCGTTCCCGCGCAAGTCGAGCAGAGGCAAGTGTCGTCGTGAGAGCCAGAGTCCAAGGCTTCGGCAAGAGGGCCTTTGCATCGTATCCTGCACAGCAAGATGTCTTTTCCGCGATGCCCAGCTTCTTTTGTTTTGTTGATTTGATCCCATCTCTCCTCCACTTCCATGCCGGCCGTCTCCCGCGTGAGAGGGGCGGCGGCCGCAGCCAGGATCCTGTCGACAAGCCAGTGTCTGCCTCGACGGCCGTATTCCGGATACGGCCATGTCTCGGCCACGAGATGATGGTTGTGCACGTCGACCTTCCGCGGAAGAGCGTTGCCATTATTGGATCCAGTCCGGGTTGCAAGTCTTCGTCGCCCAAAACCGAAAATCCGACGTGTGTGAAGCGAAGGAAAACCAAGAGCGTCGTGTGTCGTGGCATCGAGCCCGGAGCAAACGTGCTTCTTGATTCGCGTCGTTCAGCGCGCAGTCGTGAATCTTCGTCATTCGTCGTGGAGTGGTCGTCGTGAATCATCCCTCAGACAGGAACCCAAGCCCAAGGAAATGAAAGAAAGCAAATGCGCAGCGGTTGGTATCTTCCGATCCGATGTAATGCCGATGGGGGGTATCTCTAAGAAAGCCTCTTGAACCAAAAAGAAAGGGGGAAAAAAAGATGGATATCCAGAACGGGGGAATCGAGAATCCAAGGTGTCGGTTTCTTCTGTCTCGGGCTCCAGGCCTGGAGCCGAGCGGGGGGGTGATTGCATTGCTGCGTGTTCCTCTTGTTTAGATGAGAAGACCCAAACGGAAAGAAAAAAAAAGAGAGAGATGGAAATATGAGACACAAGCCGCCTATTGTTCAAGAACCCCCCCCAAAATGTAAATGCACTCAAATGCCCGCCCCGGGCCCAGCCATGATGAGATGATTCGAATGAAAAGGTGACCGAGCTTGCGGCAGAGTGAGTGGTGGTTGTTGTTCCCCGGATATCGAAAAGACAGATAAAATAAAATCAAACGCTCGCTTGCTGCCGACAAAGGAAAAACCGCATCGTCTCTTTTTTGTTTCGTCGTTGGTCTCGCGCGATCCCGTAACACCGTTCGCTCCCCTGTTGATGCAAAAACGCCGATATGCCTGTGGATGATTCTATGCCGAGCAAACCGAGAGGACTTCAACTTTTCTCCGCGAAACATGGACCGGTCGTGCCTTGGCAATGCTATGAGGTCGTGACGACGGGGTAGCTCTCAGACGTGGCGGGCGTTGGTTGTCACATCGTCGTTGCGTACTCCTGGTAGCGATCCCAGCCGAAGCCACCGTAGCCGACGCTCACACCGCATTGCGGCGTGAACATGCTGGGCAGCGGCAGCGCCGGGATCGGCGCCGTGATCGCCGGTGCACTGTAGTAAAAGCCGGCCGTGGAGAAGGGTTGACTGAACGACGGCGTGGGCGAGGGGATTTGGACCTCGCTCATGCCGATGTTGGCCCAGATGGGTGTTGATTCCTGAGACGTTGATGCGATGCTAGGGCTCGAGGGCAGGACTCTCCATGCGTCGACGGCGGGCAGGTGGGCTGGCGTGGGGGGTTGCGACCAGATGTTTGCGTTTGCGGGCGAGCTGGGGAGCAGGGGGGGCTGTCTGATGACATCGACAACGCGGGGAGGAGGAGGCAGCAGGGGCTTCATCAAGCTCATGATGTTGTTCTTGACCTCCTCGCTCTTACCGGAGAGCAACTCGCCAGCACCTTCCTCCTCGAGACCCTCCAGGGCGGAGACGTGTGTGCGGTAGACAAACTTGTTGATGGCCTGAACAAAGTCCTCGTGCAGCTTCTTGCACTGTTGGTCCTTCTCAGACCAGTCGTATGTGTTTGCCTTGGAGTCGACGCAGTGGATCTCCTTGTGGTACTCGACAAGAGCGTCTATGGAGTCGGCGGTCAGCTTGAAGGCAACCTCGTTGCGCAGCACCATGTCGACGTGGACGATGTAGGCCTCGATGTGGAGAAGCTGGTAGTTGAACAGGGCCTCGACGAGGGGGTTGGAGTCCTGGCGCAAGTCGGATTCCGGGGCCTTGGGGAGCATGATGGAGGTGAGAGTCCAGATAGCGTTGGGCGACGACAGAGTCTCGGTCAGACATCTTTGGTGCTGAGGGACGCTGTTGAGGGGGCGCTTAACCCGGTTGATGCGCTTCAGTGTCTGAGTCAACCACGGCTCGACCTTGGATCCCAGCACGACGTTGACTGATGAGGCTCTCGGGGCAAAAGCCGCCGCGGAGGCTGGTAGCAGCTGGACAGGCATCTTGAGGAGGGGTTCTGGGGGAGTGGGAGATCCGTAGAAGGGCGGGGGAGGAGGTTGGCGCGAGGAGACGAGAGAAGAAGGCGGCGGTTGTCGTCGTCGTCGTCAAGGGCTATGTCGTAGTAGAGGGCCTTTTGGTGGTGGTGGACGATGGCTGTGGCAGGGGGGTCTTGGTCTTGGTCTTGGTCTTGAATGTTGGTCAGGCGCCTCGATAACCGGGGGGAGGATAGATAGATGGGGAGGGAAAACGAAGTAATAAAGGAAACAAGTGATGACGGAGCTGGGCGGTCCCAAGAAGTTATACAACAAGGGATATGTTGGCTTGCACGCCTGCTACCGCGAATAAGAAGAAGAAGACGGTGGACGAAGAGCTCGTGAAGAAAGAAGAGGGAGGGTAAGAAGAGGCAGGATGTGGTGCGAGGGTGGTGGGGTGTTATAATCGAGCCGGCGAGGGACTTCTCTGCTTCTCCCCTCTGCCCAGTCAAGAACAGTCCCCGTTCAGCGCAGTCAGGCCCTATCACAGAAGGGCAAGGTCCTGACTGCATCTTGCTCCCACTTGGTGTGCGCTGCGGCTGGGTTGCGGTGAACGTCGGGTACCCAGAGACTTGACCGGAGGTGCTGGGCAGGGGTGCGATGTGCGGCTAGGCCAAGTACCGGGGTACAAGGGTTGTGTCTTACAGGTATTCTCCTCGCTTCGCACTCACACTGCTTCCCCCCCCCATTCGCCTCGACCATGTTGGTGGGCTTTCGGCTGGCGGTCCATAGACCATGGGCCAGGAGGTGGGAAGGCGCAAGAAAAGAGAGGGAGGGGGGAGGGGGTGGGAGGGGGGTGGGAGGCACCCCTCTCGCTGCGGTACAGGAGCAAGGAGCAAGGAACATGGTGCAGACAGTGAGTGAACGACAAGTGCCAGGAGGGCCGGAGGCAGGGCCGAGGGACGTCGAGCAGCGGGAGGAGCAAAGTGGAGGGAGGACGGAGCCAGAACTCAGAACTCAGAGCCCAGAGCCGGGAGAGACAGGCAGAGAGTGGGAGGGAGGGGGACGGTAACTGCCCAGTGGATGGCAAAGACGAAGATGCTTGGAACGATGCACGCCGGCGGGGGCAGCGCAGCGCGCTGTGCAGTAGCATCGGATCTCCCCAAGGCACGGGGGGACTACTTGCTATAGGTACTTTTACTAGGTACTTGTCCAGCAACGGGCCGGTACTTCTCGTCGTCCAAGGACAAGGCCCCAGCCAGACTGACGCTACGTTACCGGGCTCTAGCACGCGGCTGGCAGCGAGTAATAGTAGGCCTCAGGTTAGGGCAAGGCATGGTAGCCCCGGTGCGCGGTGCATGCATTTGGGCCGGATTCCAGGTCGGCTTGTCGCCTCACCCGGAGCCCCATCGACCTTTCAATGGGGACTCGTTGCGCCCACGAAGGGACGCTGTGGAGCTGAGGCCACCGGCGGCGGCGGCGGCGGCGGAGAGGAGCTGGGAGCTAGAGCCATATGCTGCTGCTGGTCTGGCGTTGGCGCTGGCGCAGGTGTTGGTCCTCGTCCTGATACCAGGCTCCAACGAGCCTGTGAGGCATCCGGAAGAGAAGCCCATGGCTCAACCTGGACGATGCTCAGTTGGACACGTCCATGTCGGCGGGCGGGTTGGAGGACCCCAGCAAGCAGGGACCTGCGTGGGTTGGCCGTTGGCCTCTCGAGTCTGTTCAGAATCGCCATTCCATTCATGCGCGCTTCGCGGTGCCGCCTTCTCGCCCACTTGACAACCAAACCTCGCCCTCGCCTTGATGTCTAGCTTTGCCTCGGCTCAGCGCCTCCATCCCCTCTCACGGCATTACTTCGTCGTTGCCCTGCATAGACCGAGCGAACAGCTGGACGCGCCTTCAGCCACCGGGCAGTCGTCGATTACCATCAAGCAGGCGAGTGAGGCAAAGACAGGGGTTGACAGAGTTGGCGCGCATGCTTAGGCAGAGCAGAGAGCCCGGGGTAAGCCAGGTAGATATTCATTGCGCGCGCGCCGCAAGCTTGGGCCAGTCTTTTCTTTTCGGTGCTGCCACTTGGAGTTCTCTTCTCCGCTGCGGGTTTGATGGAACGAAACCTTGTGCCGATAACTGATGGCGAGGCGCTGACTGACGCAAGGTGGCTACAGTAGGCTGCTCTGGCTCCCCGCCGAGCCGGGACGTATCTTGACGACCCGACCGAATGTTGGTCTCATTTAATTCTTTTTCGCTTTTCCTTGGGTCAAGGTTTTGCAGACGAGTGTTTCCCAGAGCGGCCTAGCCTGGGGGGGAGGAGTTGAACGGACCGCGGCCTCTGCCTGGGCTGCGTCGTGTCAAGTGTGCGTGGTCTGGCTTGCCCGGGCGTACGCCACAGTCGGTTATGGGTCTCCGAGAACAACGTCCCAGGAACTCTGAACCTTGCAGGGGCGATCAACAACTGACAGCCTCGGACCCGGATCCCCTGTGCCAGGCAAAGGAGGCGACAGATGGCCAAAAAGAAACACAGCTCTCGGCACCCAAGGCGACCCCGGGTAAGGCTGGGCAGGGTCGGGGCATGACAAGGCAAAGACGTCTCCTATGGGCCTGGGTACGGGTGCGGCGCAAAAACGCTCGACGCTTTGGCAGATCTGTCTTTGGGCCTAATCAGACTTCTGCACCCGTACCCTTGACCCCGATCCATTCGGTCGTCGATGTAAAGGCCGGGTATCTGTAGACCAAACGTGTACGCCGTAGGGGAGCGACAGGTTGCTTCTGATTTGCCGTGTGTGTACCCTCGACCCCGATCCCAGTGCAGAGATTCGCGGCAGATTCGGTTTGGCGGCAATCAAAAGCGAAGCGAACTGTAAATCTTTCCGCTTTTCTGGAGCCAAATTGATGGGGCACTCTCTAAAAAAAGAGTTCAGAGAAAACACGATGGACTCGAGCACCTCATCCTTACGCGTTGCTGCATGGAACGAGCGAGCGAAAGCGACGGCGGAGCGGCGGCGGCGAAGAAAGCGAGAGAGAGAAAAAAAAATGCAACAAGAAACCCCCAGCAGAGACGACGGGCCGCGGAAGACGAGGGGCTGTGCTGCGACTTGCATATGCTCAATGACAGAATCCGAGAAGCCAGGCGAATGGGAGCCGACGGAGCCCGCAGAAAATCCTCCCAGCAAGCGCAGCTGAATGTCACCGAAGGCCATTGCCAGACGCAAGCCTCACACCCAGTACCAAGCCTCAAGTACCTCGTGCAGAACGCCGTTGTTGCTTCTTACGGGTTGGGTCCCGACCAGGATTGCGATGCCGTATCCGAATGTTGCTGGTCTGTTCTTCTTCAAGTTAGTGTCCATGTGCCCCTCTCCGCGGGTCTGCGCATGGCGCCTGTGGCTTGCTGGGTGCCGTCGTCTGTGGCCCGTCAGGCCACCCAGATACTCCAAGATGTCAGGTTTCGTTTTTGATTCTTTCTTCCGGCAAGCTCACGTACTCCGGCCTTGAATCCTGACGATCCAGACGCGGGCTGTGGTGATGTGGGCGCCAGGTGGCCTGTCGTCCAGCTGGCAGCTCAGGCGGCCTCAAGCTCGACCGTCTAGTCTGTGCGCCTCGTCTTGTAGTGTCCGAGTCGACGAGTCTGTTGTATTCGTATATGGCAAACTGGACTTTCACGGCCTTGGTAGTCCGTGGTCTGTGCGAAGATCGAGCAGACGCGGCCCAGAATTCGAGTCTTGGTAGCGACCCGATACGTCCCCTGCCCATATCCAGACACGGCAAGTGAGTCGTCGTCGTCTCTACGCCGTAGTCGTACCTCGTCTCGAAGACGCATGTACTCCATGAGGTAGTGCGAATACGGTTGCCGCGTCTTCCCCTCCGTTTTTTTCTCTCTCGAACGATGCCTTATCACTCGGATGAGGCGTGAGATAGAATAGGACTGCCGGGTTTTTCTATTCACTTCATCGTCCCGCCATCGCATGTCGCCGCCACCTGAGGGCCAAGTACCGGGCCCCAAAAAGTATGCGCCTCTTCAAGTACCATCAATACTTTCGGCCATATGATTCTTCTCCCCCCTCTCTGTGCTCTGTTGCACTTGCAAAAGTCCGCGGCCAATTGTCCTGATTTGACAAACCCCACGGGAACCCGCCGCCACAAACTCTGAGTTGTGTCCCTGGATCAGTGTCTCTCCGGCTAGAGACAGGCCCGAGGAGAGACATGGCCGAGGTGTAGTGTCGTTTGCCCTGACACGAACCATTCCCTTAGTACGAGTAGCTCAACTGCCAAAGTCTCACCGGCCAGCGGCTTGTCAGAAAAGAAAGACGACACTTGTCACTGCTGTCAGGAATGTTTCTGTTCCAAAGAAGGCCTACCCCTGCTTGCCGGCACCCACCAACACCAGGCGCCTCCTTTCACATGTATCTCGACGGACAGCCACCCCTGCCTTCACCACCACAGGGTCTGTCCCAGCTCCCTGGCTGCCAACTCCTTCCTCCGGGGGAGCAAGCTCACGCAAAGTGGGGGAAAGAAGAGGCGACTTCGTGACGACTTCCACGTCCACGACGGGTGCTGGGCGCTTCGTCTGACGAGAGGGTGTTAATCGTGTCCTCGGAAGCCACCACCATTGCTCACCCGGGACCATTGCGGCCTGCGCCGGGGCGGTGGATTGTGCTTCCGCGGCATTTAGAATGATCCTAGCCGTGGTCTCCCGACATGGGGTTTTTCGATAGATCATTTTGTAAACATCGCCCATCCCGCCCTTCACTTACCTGCCTGTTCCTTGGCGACGCACCTTGCTCTTTTGCGAGCCATCAACTCTGCTTGAGGCGCAGGACTTCCAATGTGTAATCTTCGCGAGGGCGACCATGATTGGAAAACAATGTGTGATATCATGCTCTGCCGCACACGCCCACGCAGGTCCGGGGCTTATTGCGACCGGAAATGGGGCTCTGGGTGTCGTAGGGTATCATGCGAGTGCATGAGAAATCGAAGCCTCTCAGCCCGTCCGCCGCTAGGAACCTATCCTGAGCTTCCGTTGGATGGTTGCGCTCATGCAGCCCACCCTATCCGTCGACCTTTGATGTTTGTGTCGTACGGCTCCTTTCTTGTCAGATCAGGGGCAGTTTTCTTGCCACCATCGAAGAGCCCCTTGCACCGTCACTGCGACCAAAGACTGCCATCACGATGGGGTTTGCTCATGACGATCAAAGCCGGCTGAGATAAGACCTTCTCGGAGATGAACAGCACGGCCTTTGGCAATCGTCATGCCACCGTCCCTATGCGTTGACCATTCGTGTGGTCCAGACGCTGTTCGCCTCACGTCTCGAATATCAGTAGCAGTATGACTCGCATGTGCCTACAGGACACTTCTGCTTGTCGCCCTGCATCATGTCGGTTCTAGCAGGAGATCGTCTCTGAAACGATGCAGGCGCGGCCGCGACGGCGGGTAGCCCCAATAACTACATGTCATCATATCGGCCATTGACTGGTCGCCGCCATCTGCAGCTTGGACCTCTTTCGAATATAAGGTCGTAGTCGCTGGACCGGCTCGACCTTCTCGAGACTCAGGGCAGCAGCATGATTGGAGCGGCCCAAGAGCCCGTTGGAGGAACCGCCAAAGGGACCATCACTAAGCTTCACCCGCCTGCAATCCCAGCCGGGCTCCGCTTGGGAAGTGGAATGACACCAGATGGCGCGGCGTACCGTAGTGGCAGAGCTGCTGTTCTGTCGACAGACTGGCGTGGAGAGCGCTGTTCGGAAGCGTGGTACTTCCCACCTCCCTTCTCAACTTCTCATGGACGTCGAGCCGAAGGGGGTTGGCCCGTCCAAATGGAACGCGATCCAACTGAGCTGTGGGGAGAGACTGGTCGGTTGAGGGTGTAGACATCGAGCAACGACAGCCTGTAGATGGCTTCCTGCAGGGTTGTTGGCCTTGCTAGCGGCGGAAGGTGAGCTGAGGTGTGTCTGCGACAAAGCCGGGTTCTGCTGCCCCATTGGTCACTGAGCTGAGGGACAGATTTGGACGATGTGGGCCTAGACGGGAAACGTCCGAGAGCCTCGATTGTGATTGGCAAAAATGCTGAAATCCATCCATGATATTTGACCAATCATGAATCACATAGTCCCTAGGTCTACGACGAGGAGAGACGGCTGGAGTCAAGACGCTCCAAGGGGCCTCCCCTTGAGCATGCAGCGATAGCTAGCTGATCAATAATGATCCTGTTAATGGCGCAACGGCGTCGCGCCAGGGCTAAGAAGAACACACAAGGTCATGGGCATCAGGGGAGAGGTAGTGTACATACGAAAGATCCCCAGATTGGGACGGGCCTGTCCCGTTCACGGGTGCCCGGCTGCAGAAGCAAACCGTTCTCGAACCTTTTCAGAAGCGGATTAAGATCTGTCGCCAATTAACCTGCCGTCCAATCGAGTCGTCCAAGTGCTGACCCATTCGAGTTTGACTCAAACACGGGGACATGGCCCAGAAACATGCCCGCGAAGCCAGCAAGGGCTGCCGCGTTATTGTCCACTGGGGCGCTTTACCGCGACGTAATGTTCTTGTGGCGAAATTGACCCCTTTGCCAAGACGGTTGACGAAGTTATCCCCTGTTACTCCCAGGATACCGTGCTACCGGTAGCTGGCTTCTTTGCGACCCGACGGCGGCATCGCGGCGAGCCAGTGAGTGGATTCGCAATGACACCTCGGACGGAGGTGGATGCTCGCCTGGAAGGGCGGCGGTTGTTCGGTCATAGACGCGGCAGAAGGCGACCTTTACGCCGTGGAGGTAATGTTGTACGTCTGCTGACTGCCTATTTTTGGCCCCCGCGGCCTTCGCCTGTCGTTGACGCAGGCGGGTCCGCCGTTTGCCGCATCTGCAGGGGAGCCGGATTGCCAGCGTGACAGCAGCCAGTGCGCGCAGGCCTGCCAAAGCTCGTGACCGCCTGTGTCGTCAGTTGACTCGGGTCACATGAGTTCACCCGCCGATAGGAGTGACGCTGGTCTTCATCCGCAGCGTTCCGACTTTGACAGGCTTGCTATCTGGTCGTCCACAGTGGGCAGAGGTGCATCCAGCCAAGCTTCACGAGCCGTGTCAGTTCCGGTATCGCCGCATTACAAGGCTGATCCTTACCCCAGTGGCTGGGCCCGCGACCCATAAACCTTGCTTTGCCGCACGGTTGTGCGGAAGGAGATCACGTCGTCTTTGGGCAACGGCCGTCGAGTAAAAAAACAAGAACAAACGACAGTGTGGAGCAGCTCACGCAAGATGGCATCTCTGCCTTGTCATTCGTTTCCAGTCTTCCCAGTCTATTACGTGGTCTGGATTCAGGAGGGCGTCTTATGCATTGAGCATTGCTGAACTCCAGGAGAAATACGCATCACGGACAACCAACATGTGCGTAGTCGAGGCCTGTTGAGTCAATTCGGACAGCATCCAAAATAGCGTGGCAGGGGTTGAGCCGGCACGCAGGGAAGCAGGCCCGTTCGCTTTGGGCGAGCATTCCTCGTCAAAGACTTTCTTGTCTTGGAGCTAGATTGTACCGATAGTCGCCACCAGCTATAGTGCCTGACCCATACGAAGCTGCGGCGGATGCTGGATGCTGCCACGTCGAGCGCTGGATGCGAACGACACTCAGCATGTCCACAAAGGAGCAGCGAGGCTTGTGCGGCGGGCGAGCGGGTGCGTGTCTATCGTTGAGGGGGGAATGGCGACACCCACCAAGAGCCGACGATCGTAAGGTTTCCCCAGATCTCGAGGCTCCGAAAGGTGTCCAAAAAAAGAACAGGGACTGCCGGCCTGGGGAGCAACGGTACGGCGAGAACCCCACCATTGAAGATCCGCGTGTGGCGCAGGCGCCGGGAGGCTGGAGAGGGCGAGGAGGGAACCTGCCGTTTCTTCCTCGCTGGGACTGGGAGACACAGCAGCTTGACTAAGCGTTTGCCACTGCCGCTGCAACTCGAGGAGTGCGAGGAATTGAGGGTTCCCGAAAATGCATGTTAGCAAATGCACAACTCAGGGGACCTACGTTGGTGGTAGGCCGAATACGGGGGCCCCGTGGTTGGGCACAAGTTGCATCCTTGCGCAGCTGAAATGTGCTGCTACCGATGCAGAAGACCCGCTGATCGCTTCAAGCCGATTGCTTGTTAGTGGTCGCCGGGCCTCGGTTCTGCATGAGGGAGAGGCCACACGGGAGGGGCTGAGGGGCTGTGCTGCCCGCAGAAAACGACGACGTTGACTCGTTGATGGTCGGCATTTTAGCATTGACTTGACCCTCCCTCCTTGGACGTTGGCACAGGACACCAAGCAGTCTGGTCCGTTGTCAGTTTTCGACAGCCACGCGGCTCCGAGAAGGTGCAGCGACGGCCACGGGACAATCCATACCAATCTTGGCCGGCATGATGCCATCATGGTTGTTTCCCCCAAGTGTCAATGATGGAATTTGTTTCACCAACAAAGCCCACCTAGACGAGCCCGTTGCAGAAACGAACCAGTGTCTGGGGCTGGGTTGGGGATTCGGGATTGCCTGTCGTGGAAGTGTGTCGTGGTAACGACGACGTCCCGGCCAGTCATCATGACCCCGTGTTTCGAACAGAGAGACTCGACTAAGTTTGACGGGGCGGGCGCGGGTGCGGGTACACTCTTTGCACGGCAAAACATCATGATGCCCCGAATCGATTTGTTGAGCTTTCCGAGTAGCTCTGTCCTTGTCAAATATTTGGCGGAAGTCATTGATGTGTTTCGTCGAATTCTCCATGACTCGACTTCAACAGCAGACGCCTTTTGTGTTCCGGATGTCACAGTTTGTGGCAGATACCCTGGGGTCGGTGTGGTTGCATGCGTGTTAGACGTTGAGGCCGGTACGGAGTCGAGATGAAGCACAAGGCAAGCATGAGCCTTTTCCTATGGGAAACCTCTTGGTTGCCCCGGGGTTTTTTCGCAGGTTCGGTCAAGAAGACTGAGGTCTGCCTCAACTGCTGCGTGCCGAGCAACTTGAGGCGAATGGGGGGAGGTATTCGCAAGGTGTAGATAGTCTCTGTATGAGCTGGTGTCAGGCTCAGGATTGCCATGCCGCTGATGAGTTCCACAAAGCTCCTTCACCAATGTGAAGGGTATCGCATTGAGACTTTGCGAAGCGCAAACCATGTCTTAAGCTTGTTTCGCAAGATGCCGAAAGTCGTGCGAGAGAACAGGGGAACGTAGAAAAGGTTGTGGGTTGAGGAAGGGAAATGGCGCCTGTGGTCGATGGTTGGGTTGTCGGTGCCATCAATGGCATAGAATGGCACGAAGGGGGAGGAGCTTTGGCCACTTCTTCTCGCTTAGGGCCCGAACTAAAGTACAGGTACGCGTTTAGAGTACAGGTCCCCTCAGGGTAATGTGGCTACAGTGAGTTGCGGGGTGCTCTCGGCCGAGTTCACAGTGGAGCGGCCAGTGAAGACTGAGCGTGAAGCGCGAAGCGAGACTGCCCCATTGGCCCTCTTCTCCTGGCGTCAGCCTGTTCTCCAGACGAGGCTTGACATTGACAGCAGCACACCTCCCAAAAGTTGCGACCTCCCAAATGCGGCTTTCGCCGACGTCATCACAACTTCGCCCAACATCTTCGTCCTGTCGCTTCCTCCGAAATATCCTATCCACGCGACCTTTCGAGCATGCATCTTACGCACCATAGACACCGATGATACCCCTATAGACAGCGATCCAAACGACTCGAAGTCGCCTTGACTCCTATACGATGACCGAGCCCGTTCCGGCGGCTGCCCCCGGGGCCGTAACGACTCCGGCGCAGAAACAAACGAGTCCTGCAATCCCCGTTGGCTTGAACGAGGCATCTCTCGACTCGCCGACCTTTCGGTCTACCTCTCAGCATTTCGGAGAGCACATCGACAACGTCGAGAAATGGCTCGACGACTACGTCCGGTCGACCTCTCGAGTCACTCGTGACATCCTGGCCCTCGAGGAGAGCGTCAACACCTACCTATCCAAGATCTTCCCGCCTGCCGCGACAGCCGATGCCATCATCGATCACGATTACACGCTGCTCGCTCTGCGTCGCATCAGTGATGGATCCAAGGAATGGTGGACGCAGATCATGTCGACCGTGCGGAAGATGGATACCATCTCCGTCGAACCCATTCGGTCTTTTGTCGCCGCCGACCTACGCTCTTTCAAGGAGGTCAGGAGGGTGTTGGAGCACACGCAGAGGAACTTTGACCAGGCCATGGCTCGGTATATGAGTCAGTCCAAGACGAAGGAGCCCTCCGCCATCCGGGAAGAAGCGTTCGCCGTGTACGAGACGCGCAAGGCATACCTCAAGGTCTCCATGGACTTTTGTCAGCTCGCCCCGCAGATCCGCTTCAGTCTGGATAAGCTTCTTGTTCGCGTCAGCTCCGACTTTTGGAAAGAGATGAAGCGGTCGCGTGATACCGCTGCCGCTTCGACGAAGTGGGGCTCGGAGATGGATCGCATCCGTGGCTGGTCTCGGGAGATGGAAACGACAGAGTTCGTGTTCAAGAGGGAGCTGCAGATCGCCCGCCGCGATATTGGAGAAAATACGCTCCAGGCTTTCAAGCCGTCTCGGGAGTTGGAAGACTACAGTGCTTCGACCGTTCAGTTCCTCGGTTCCAGGGGCCCGGTTAGCGTTCAGCCACAAGAAAGCTCGGCCGTGGTCTCGGAGAAACAAGGTTGGCTCTTCCTCAAGACACTCTATGGAAAGCCGGCCAGGTCCAACTGGGTCCGCCGTTGGTACTATTGTCGAGACGGCATCTTTGGCTGGCTGATCAACGGCCCCCAAGGTGTACTGCAAGGTGACGAGATTGGCGTTCTTCTGTGCAATGCCAAACCAGCCGTTGCAGAAGATCGTAGGTTCTGCTTCGAGGTCAAGACAAAGAGCCAGACCCTTGTGCTCCAGGCAGAGACTCAAAACCAGCTCACCGAGTGGCTCGAGGTCTTCGAGGTCGCCAAGAAGAGAGCGTTTGAAGCCAGTATGGACAGGGACAGCAGCTCTTCGCCTGCCGGAGCCGACCCGGCTTTCTCCATCACGCCGCCTCCCCTTCCGGAGTTCTCGGCGAGATCCTTGGACGCGGTGGTTGCGGGTGAAGAACCTGCAGCAACCTTTGACAGGGCTGGCACTCTTCCGGTTCCTGGAGCAGATGGTAACATGGCCGGCCGTGCTAGTTTCGACGTGAACACCGGCGCGCCTCGTCGTTCCATCACCGCTCTGGGGCGAGATCTAGGCCGAGAGATGGTTCGCGAAGAAGGCGAAAGCAATCGCGATCATGCGGCGAGGATCATCCAGAAGCTAGATCTTCACCGAAAAGCGACGTTTGGAGCCGGTGCCGAAGCCGCGGTCGCTGCTGCTGCTGCACCGGGTAGCGGCGGTATCGCGGGCTTGCTAGCAAGCCACGGCCACCTCCCCGGGTACCCGTCTCCTCCTCAAGGCGGGTCAAAGAACTCGTCGACCTCAAGATTACCTGCCTTGGACCCAGTCCACGGGACTTTGGCTCCGTTGACGCTCGCAAGACCTCCTGCAGCAACCAACCTGAGCAGAACGGCTGTCATGTTCTCCGTTGACAGAGGCATCGGAGGGGACAACACCAGCCACATGCCCACCGCCGTTCTCGCCAACTACTGGGGAAGCAGTCCATGGAGCACCGTGTACGGGTCAGGCCCGGGCCGTCCTCGCACGCCTGGGCTGCTCGAGGAGAACCCTTTCGGGATAGTCGTCCGTGAGGTGGGCAAACCTGGGGAAGAGAAGCCGCCAACCCCCTCGACCGGACATAGGAAGACGGTCAGCGTCGATGCGAAATTCAACCAGCCTCAGATGCCATTCAAACAGCCGGCCGAGACGTTCCCCCCCGGCTACCCGCCCGAGCTGAGAATCCAACATCACCAGTTCCGCATTCTCTTCCCTACCGTTCCCCTCGACGAGAAGCTTGTTCTCGTCTTCCGGGCTGCTTGGTCAAGTTCGACAGGCAAAGACTCGCCGTCACATGGGCAGGGACTTGCGGGCAACGGTCGAATTTACATCACCCCCGACAATATGTACTTTTACGGACAACAGCTGGGCCTTGTGGTCGCCTACGCTATCAGCCTCGACATCATCGCCGAAGTCACGGCGGCGCCTGGAAAGGAGTGCGACTTCATCTTCCTGCACCTCGGCGAAGATGGCAATGAGACGGAATACACCAGAATCACCATCAAGATATTCCTGGACAATCTCCAACTGCTGCACGCAAGATTGAATTTGCTGATCGACGACCTCCAGTCGGAGGAGCCGCTGGAGCTGTCAGAGCTCATCCGGGCGTTGATCAACCTCGAGTACGAAGACTACAGCAAGCGCAGCCCGAGCGTCGAGAGCTGGGAAGAAATCTCTTCAAATACACCATTTGATGATGGCACGCACTCAGGCCGTCCTGCTAGACGCCAGAGCCAGTTCGGACCCAGGCTTCGCGTGTCGGGCCCGGGCTCTCGACAGACGCCCAAGGTCCAGGTGCCTGCGCATCCTGTCATTTTTGAGCCTGAAGACATGCAGAGAAAGGTGGCGGAGCGGCACTTTGAAATCAGTGCCAAGGCGTGCTTCCACGTGCTCTTCGGAGACAAGAGCTTCGTCTTCCCTAAGCTCTACTTTGAACGGAGAGCGCAGCAAATCGCTCAGGGCCCATGGGCACTCGCAGACCATGGTCGCATGAAGCGGGAGTTCCACTTCAAGTTCGACTACAAAGACATGATTGGCCGACCCAAGACCGTGGACGTTGTCGACTACCAGACAATGGACGTTTTCCAGGAGCATGTTACGTATGTTGTCACGCACACCAAGACGGCATGGCATCTTCCTCATTCGCAAGACTTCAAACTGGTGACCAAGGTTGTCATCACACACGTGGCCAAGTCCAAGTGTAAACTGGCGATTTACACAAAGGTCGAATGGTCCAAGGTGCCGACGTTCTCAAAGAACTTGGTTGAGCGCCAGGCTTTGAACGACGCCGAGGGCGATGCCGAGGAGCTGGCGGACGTCGCAACAGACCAGGTACGCAAGCTAGGCCCGCACAGTCGAACGAAGCGGGCAATCCAGGTCTACGGAAACATTGGACAGCAGACCCAGGTTGTTGTGTTCTCGCCAGCCGACGCCGCGGCGTCCAAGAAGCAGCTCATTAAGCCGCGCACGCTGACTGCCATGCTCTTGGAGACGCTCCGTTCCTTCGGCGAAAGCGCGGTAACGTCGCTCATCATGTGGGCCATCGCAGCTGTGAAGACGTTCTTCAGCGTGGTCACGGCTCACAGGCTCATCCTTCTTGTGCTTGCCGTGAGCGCGTTCACGAACATCGCCCTGACTTCCAAGGAGAGTTCGACATGGTGGACGGAGAGGCGGGCAGCCAAGTTCATGAGCCGCGTCGGCGTGGGGCCGAACGTGATGATGAGCAAGGCTATCTACATGGCAGACCTGAACGAGGCAACGGGGGCGGTGGGCCACAACAGCAGCCGGCCTACGGACAGCGCATGGTTAGTCGAGTTGGGGATCGTCGCAGAATTGCACGCTAACGCATCACAGCTTCACCACTTTCCAACTTGTCGCAAATGGCACCGATCTCGATGCTCCGTACGAGGACGCAGGGTCGACATTGTCGTCGGCCACGAGCCGAGCCACCGCCCGGCGGCTGCGCCGGACACGGCAGCGACTCGGATCGTACCGGCACGACCTGCTCGTTGCGATGCGCATTGTCAACAGTATCGAGCGGGAGATGGTGCAGTCGGAGTGGGAAAACTGGCTCGCGGACGAGAACATGCGTTGTGACAAGCTCAAGACGGTGTTGGAGGAAAACGCAGCGGGTGCCAAGACCAAGCGGGGCGGCAGCCAAAAGGTCATGACGTCCGCCATGGACGAAGGCAAGAAGGAGAAGCTGCGGGAGTGGTACGATACGTATTGCGGAAGTTGTAAGTTGGATCACCAGGCGTTAATGAGCGAGCGAAACTCGTTGGCGAGCCTGTAGAGGAGTTGGTTGCATACACTTTAGAAACGGTGGAGGCTCTCGTCAACGCACACAGTCTACTGTTTGTCTCCGTCTTGGAGGATAATTATCAATTTTCATCAGTGTACAAAACATGCCGTTTCACCCGCAGAGGCCTTGGTTTGGAGTCTCGTGTGTTCGAGTCGGGATGGTCCACAAGATCGCGATTGGATTGTTAGGGAACTCGGGAGCATCATGTGGGATTTTGCATCAGGACGACAAAGGAACGATTAGCCCAGACGGGCCAGCGAGACTAGAGGGCATGTTTCGTCCGCCCCGGCCGAGGGTTTTTTTTTTTTTGGTGTTTTGGCGGACGTGGAAAAATTAGACCGAACAGCCAAGATCACGATGATGCGATGGGATTGACGGCCCGGCACTCGGACACAAACAACAGGCTTGGCTCACAATGTACCTCAGCCGAGCACCCTTACCCCAGATCATCATTTCGCCCCCGCGAAAAGAGGGATGAAGATGTCACGTGTCTTGGCTCAGGCCTGAGAACCAATCCTGTACGGGGTGGAAATCGACTGGGCCCAACCAGATGGACAGGCTACGTAAGACGAGAATGCAAAGAGCCCTTTCATGTCTCGCGTAAGGAGGGCCAAGGCAAGAAAGAGACAACGCAGTGACACCACTGTGAAAAAGACACAGTCGGGCGGCAGGCCTTGGGCGACGTAGGCGGCCCCCAAGGCCCGTCTAGAACGAGGTCTTCGCCCGCGAGCGACAGAGCAGAACGGTGAGCAAGAGGGTGGGGAGCCGCACTTGACTTCATCGCTAGGGACGGTCTCCAATGAGAGGGACCCGAGGGGACGGAGGTCTAGCCCAGTATACGCGGATTCTAGACGATCTCTAGCGCCATGGGCCCACTCATTGGACGCCCGATTGAGAAAGTGGGCAAATGGATCCTTCGGCCACCAATTGTGACGTCGGGACGAACAGGGAGGCGACCCGCCCGACAGCGTCCCCGGTACATGGACAGGGGGTGACGTCAGCGTCAAACTCGGGTCCAAAGACTGGAGAAGCAGGGAAAGGGGAACTGCCTGCCCGGGTGGTGAGCCCGCCCCAGGGACGGCAGGCTGCTGCTGTGTTGGGGATGGAAGCCTGGGCAACGATGCAATTCCCAAGGAAAACGGACGCAGTCGTGCATCTTGCAGCACGACGAAGCACGCAAGGAGGAGACAGCATTGAGCTGCAAGAGCCCCCCCGACTGCGACATGATGGAACGTGATGCAACATGGAGGAGGAGCAATAGGTCCGTCCGAGGCCCCTCTACGTACCTACGCAATTCACCGTCCGTACCTTGGTTGCCGCGCTGCTCGTTCGTGTGTCCGAGACCCAACTCGCCGCAACCCCATGCCGTTGACGTCCATCTTACTTCAGTACAGCCAGGCACAACTGTGGCTTACGCACGACTGCCGCATCCCCCCACTGCCGCTTGGTTTTGTCCTTGCTGACCCGAGCGCGCTTCTTCTATTAAGCCACACGTGGGGCATCTCTGCAGACGGCTCTGGACCGAACCCGAAGCTTTATTTCGTCTCCATCCTGCACAGTCGTCGACCACCCTCCCGACATTCAAGCAATTGGCCGTCTCCATTCACGAAGCAGCATCTACCTTGCTTCCCCGCGCATACGGGCATTCCCCTTTCCCATCACCTCGGTTGCTTTCGGACCCCGACGACGATTTTCTGTTGCAGTATTCGACATTTGAAATACCCGTCCGCCTGCATACTCACGGCGCACTATCAGCCTTGCTCGGTTTCATTGGGCGGCTCGGGCTATGACATCTCCTTAAACACCATACACCCCCGATCTCCTCCCCTCCCCTTTCAACGCCAACCAAAACCCTCACCGGCACAATGGCGCCGCATCACGAACCCTTCAAAGGCCTCGCGCCCGTCAAGTGGGAGGCCGTCGCTCAGGAAGACCCTAAAGAGTTCATGAAGAACGTCTTCGCCGACGCCCAAACGATCGTCGACTCCATCCCCGTCCCCGCCGCTGTCAAACAGGCCACCGCCTCCCACGGCCGCACCCGCTCGCACACCGACCCCCCGCTGCCCGTCGCCGACATCAACCGCTCCCTCTCACAGCGCCAGACGGGCGCCGCCCTGCGCCTGTCGCAGGACCTGTCCAAGGAGTGGAAGGAGGTCAAGGTCAACGCAAGGGACAACCCGCTCGCCATCAACGTTTACAAGCTCGCCGCCAAGGACGGCAAGGGCAGCTGGTTCGCGCGGCGCAGCGTCCACGACGGCCTGACATTTGAGAAGTGGAAGCTGGGCCTCGAGAGGGAGTTTGCCGAGTCCATGAAGGTGCAGAGTGGTCCCGGCGCCGGTGCCATCCGCGGCATTGGGGCCGAGAAGCGCGTGGTGCACGAGGTCGTCGAAGGATCTGGAAAGATGGAAGGTGGGCTTTGCCGTTGCCGTTTACGGTGCCATTCGCTGACAATTCACATGCAGTTTTCCAACTGTCGGCGCAGTTTCCAGGCCCGACGGCTCCGAGAGACTTTGTTACCCTGCTTCTGACTTCCGACTTTTCCGGCAGCGCCCCGCAGGAGGGCGGCACGCGCCCGCTAAGGACCTTCATGATTGTCTCAAAACCCTGCGTGCACCCCGAATGCGCCGAAAGGCAGGGCTACATTCGAGGCCAGTACGAGTCGGTGGAGATCATCCGCGAAATCCCGTCCGACAAGCCCGCCGCCATCACCCGCGCACGATCTTCGATTGACCTCAGCCAAGAAGGCGCAAAGGAACGGCAGGCGGTGGCCGAGTCTATGGGCAAGGAAGCTGTTCTCCGGGCAGCGAAGAAGGCGGCAGACGGCGACGGTCGCCACCGGGGCGTATCCGTCGACAGCGCCCCGGCCAGAGACGACGCGGGACACACTGGCGAGAGTTTCGAGGAGGAGGGCTCGAGGGCAATCGAATGGCTCATGGTTACCCGCAGCGACCCTGGTGGTAACGTTCCCCGTTTCCTGATCGACCGGGGCACGCCTGGGGGTATCATAGGAGACGCCGGCAAATTCATCAAGTGGATGACTGCCAAGTCTGCCGATGACTTTACCACCTCGGACACCGAACAGGAGAAGGTGAAGGAAGGCGCAAAGCAAGCCGAGGGCAACAAGGACGCTTCGCCTGTGGAGGTGGCCAAACAACCAACATCCAACCTCCTACCCGAGCCCTCGGCGCAGACGCGGGACGAATCTGTCCCCAGCAGCAACGGCCTATACGGCATCATTTCCGGGGCATTCGGGATGGCTAGCTCAGTTGTGGCAAGCCGCATCCCGGACGGCTACGCCCTACCGGGCATATTCCAAGCGCCGAGCACGAATGGCTCGATAGCGGAAGAGGAGGAGGAGGACGACACCAACGAAAGCGACACCTCGTCCATTCGAAGCTTCGCCTCTGCCGTGGAGAAGACGGACGAGGGCGAGGCCGCCACACCTCCCGAGATCACGCAGCCCGACACACTGTCGCTGCACTCGTCGGGCTCCGGCGGCGGGTCCCTTCAGGGGTCCAAGGCGCCTTCGCACCACGAGAGGGAGCTCAGGAAGCTCCAGGAGCGCCGCCAGAAGATGCAGGACAAGATCAACAAGATGCAAGGCCGCATGTCTAGCAAGCGTGACCAGGACTCGCAGAAGGAGGCGGCGAACCTGGCCAAGCTGCGCGAGAAGCACGACAAGGAGATGGCCAAGCAGGAGGAAAAATACAGGCGCGACCTGCAGCGGCTCGAGCAGCGCCGCGAGCAGGAGCAGCGCAAGGCCGAGGAGAAGCGCCGGAAGCAGGCGGAGAAGGAGGAGAAGAGCAACCTCGCGCTGGAGCTCGAGCACGTCAAGACCGAGAGGGACGTCGCGCTCAAGGAGATTGACATCCTCAAGGAGCAGATTGGCCAGCTGCAGAGCCAGAACACCATGCTGGTGGTCAAGTTGGGCAAGATGGGCGGGATCAAGAGGCAGGACTCGTCGTTGAGCGTGCCCGGGGAGAAGGTCACGCAGACCGTCTCCAACTAAGCCAAGCGGTAGAGTCCACGAGAGACGGCGGTGCAGCAGCAGACCAGTTCCACGTGAAAGGAGGCAAGTGAGCTGCGAGACAGGATACCCAGCGCATTGTGTAAAAAGGAGGGTGGGGGTTGGAGAAGAGGGCTGAGATGATGACAAGCATCGAAACGGCGTCGGGGCGTCTTAGCCTTTTTTTTGGGGTTTTTTTTTGGAAGCCTTTTTTTTATAACTATTCTCTGTCTTTGTTGTTTTCTCACAGCATTGTAAACGAAGCATCTCGAAGCCAAACATGGAAAACTTTTTTCTACCTGACCGGAATGAATGAACCCGTGCGTGCCTTTCCATGCCCATCTCTCTGCGGGCGGCGCGCCCGCGGCCGTCTAGACAACCGCCATCTCGAGCAGCAGCCCGTGGAGCCGCGCGCGCTGGCCCGCGCTCCGGAACTGCTCCAGCTTGCTCCTCAGCAGCTCCGAGCCGGTGGCGCCCGTCCTGGTCAGCGCCGTCGCGCAGAGGAGGATGCGCGCGCACACGGCGTAGACCTCCGGGTCCGAGGCCCAGCCGAGGGGCCCGTCGATGACGTCTCGGTCGGGGGAGGCGAGGCCCAGGAGGGCGTCGAGGCCGGCGGACGTCCACTCCGTCAGGGCCATGGTGGTGGCGGACGAGGACGCGGGCGGGGCCGGGCCGGGGGAGGAGAAGACGCGCTCGAGGACGGCGGCCCAGCGGGCCGACTCGCGGACCTCGTCGACGAAGAGGTTCTGCTCCTCGACCGCGAAGAGGGAGTCGTCGAAGCGCAGGGCGTCGGCGAGTTGTGCCCCGGCGGGCTGCCACGCGTCCCGTCCGCGCGGGGCCGGGGGGGCCTCGGTCTGGACGTGACCCGTGAGGCGGGAGGCCAGGAGGGCGTGGAACGCGGGGGCGTCGCGGTAGGTGCCCGCGACGTGGGCCAGCAGCCTCGAGGCGGCGTCCAGGGGCGCGAGGGGCCGCGTGAGGATGTGCTTGGCGGAGACGGAGGCCAGGTCGCGGACCTCGTCGTCGTCGTCGTTGAGGGCGTCGTAGAGGGCGACCAGGGCGGGGAGGTAGACCGCTTCGGGGTCGGCGGCGGGGAGGGGGCAGGCGGAGGAGAAGAAGGAGGCGAGGGAGGCCGTCGCGGCGATGCGGGTGTCGAAGGGGCGCGAGTCGAGGAGGGCGGAGGACATCATCCGGCCCCAGCCGCGGAGGGACTGTGCGGAGGCCGAGGAGGAGGAGGAGACGAGGGCCGCCATCACGGGCCCGCTGGCGCGGACGACAGCGTTGGAGAGGTTGGGGTTCATCGTCTTGGAGACGAGATCCCGCCAGAGCCCGGCGAGCTTCTCCGAGGGCGGGAGGTCCCCGGGGGGCTGTGTGCCGTCCGCGGAGGAGAGGACGAGGTCGAGGACCTCTGCGAGGTTGTTGAGGGCCGCGGCGCGGGGGTCCGGGTGCGCCATGGCGAGGGCCAGGTCGGTGTACAGCGCGGCGTAGGATGCCGCCGCCTCCGGGGTGAGACGCGGGTGGTGGACCGCGGCGAGGGTGTCGAGGGTCGTGATTGTGGCCTCGACGCTGGTCGTGCTCGTCGACAGGAGGATCTCGCGGAGGGACGGCGAGGCGGAGGAGCCGGCGGTGGGCTGCGTCGCGTGGACTGCGGCGATGGCGAGCTGCGTGCGGAGAAGGGCGCTCTGCGGGGGTTGGGAGATGGACTCGGAGGCGGGGGGGTCCGCGGCGGGCTGGGAGGACGGGTGGGAGAGGGCGAAGAGGGAGACGAGGTTCCCGACTTCGAGGTGGGCGGCGCGGATGTCGGGGCAGCGCTCGAAGGACTCGGGGTCGCTGGTCTCGATGTTGCGGAGGATCTCGGCCAGGCGCGGGATGGCGGACGACAGCTTTTGCGGGGCGACGTCCGAGAGCCTCTCGAAGACGGCCTTGACGGTCAGCAGCGCGCCGTGGATGTGGTTGTTCCTGCTCGCGGGCGCGGCGGCCAGCGAGTCGTCGACGATGGCCGCGGCGGCGGCGACCCAGTCGTCGTCCTTGAGCAGGAACGAGCACAGCGCGCGGGCGGCCATCTCGCGGACGTGCCAGACGGGGCTGGCCAGGTAGCCGGTGACGAGGCCGTAGAGCTCGTCGCGCGAGGCGTCGGGCGGGCCCGCGCGCCGGACGATGTCGAGCGCCGGGAACACGGACTCGGCGGCGATGGTGCTGCCGAGGGTGGTGGGCTGCATGACCTCGCGGCCGGAGCGGAGGAGGTTCAGGAGCACGCTGGGGAGAATGGGGTACTTGTGGTACTGCAGGCGGGTCGTCTTGCCGTCCCAGCCGGCTTCGAGGGTGGCTTTGCTCTCGTTTGTGCCGAAGAGGTTGTCGAGGAGCGAGCGCAGGAAGAGGAGGCCGCAGTTGCGGATGCCCCAGCTGGACGGATGTCAGGGAGAGGGGCTCGAGGAAAAAGGGGGCGAGGGGCTGGCTTACACTTCCGACTTGAGACTGCTGGCCGCGAGCTCGAGGCACTGCGGGATGTGAGGCGCGGATTTGCCGAGCTGGGTGATGAAGGAGCTCTTGAAGATGTCCTTGAGACAGTTGAGGGCGTGGACCTGGGGCAGCTTGGAGCCGTCCGACTCGGAGTTGTAGGCGGGTTTCTGCGCGATCGTCACGAGCTCCTCGATGACCTTGTCGAAGGAGGGCTGGGGGGCGTTGGCGGAGACGATGCCCGTGATCATGGCCGGGATACCGGCGGAGCGTCGCGTGGTGGAGGCCTGGGCGAAGATGCACTCCTTGGTTCCCTACACCGGAGTGAGCATCTGATGTAATGGGACATGGATAGGGGGAGGTGCGTACCTTGTACCAGATGTCGAGGAGAGTCTCGTCTCCCCCGCGGCCGGCCTTCGGGTCGTCCAGGTGCTTCACCAGCTGGCAGCAGGTCGCGAACGAGAGCGAGACCGTGTTGAAGGCACCGCGGTGTCGCAGGCTGGACAGCTGGTCAAAGGTCAACGAGCCGACGGCCGTGAAGAGTTCCGTCGAGGGCCGTAGGGTCCCCTCCTTGGTCTTGGTCTTCAACGGCAGGACCATGACGCGCATCAAGGCGCTGGGATGTGTCAGTTGTGCTATTCAATAACAACGAGATGATGCTTACCTAGACTCGTGAATGGCGCGGAAGCTGTAGCTCAGCAAGTCCTTCGTGTCGAGACCTTCGAGGTCCTCGAGCTCCTGCGGCAGGTGACCTTCGGGAGAGTCGTCGCAAAGAATATCCCTGACTGCAGCCCAGATGCGTTGGCAGCACTTGACGATGCGGCCTTGGAGTGTCGTCATCGATTCAAGCTCGGATCGAGAGAAGTTCATGTCGGCAGTGGCTTGCCATATGTAGCTGGTATGGTCAGTCGTTGGACAAAAGAGACGTTGTACTTTGTCCGGACTCACCGAAGAGAGGCGAAGTAGCCGTGAACGGGAGCCTCCAAGACGGCATTGCCCAGGTCAGCCTCGGCGAACGTGAGCTTGCTCTCGAGGAGATCCACCAACTTGGAGATGTGCACAATCTGCGCGTCCCTGCCGTCGTAGAACCTGAAAAGCAGCTCGTTCGTCCGAGCAACACCATCAGCGTGGTCGGCGCGGGCCGTCCTTCTTGCGATGTCCTCGGCTCTCGACAAGAACTCCTTAAGGGTGTGCGAGACGCCCTGCGTGCCGACGAGACACTTGAAGCGCTTGTCGGCGAACAAGCTCTTCAGGACGCCAGTGCCGTTTTCTCGGACGTCGTCAAAGGGGTCCATGATGAGGTCGAGAAGCGTGCGCGTCCATCTGTCGTCGAAAAGACTAAAGAAAAGCGTCTCGTCCTCCTCTGTCTCCCAGGTCTTGGCGAGGTCGGCCTCGAGCTTGAGGATGAAGGCGACTGCCCTCAGTGACGTGAAATGACGCTGGAACGACGCGGTGGGGATCAACTCTGACCGCAGGAAGCCAATATACCACGCCAGGAACTCCTCGTGCTGCTTCAGGCTTTCCCGTAGCTTGTCCTCGGGCCAGAAGAGGATGTTGGTACGGTGGTTCGCCTGCTTCGGCGCTTTGGGAGCGGCTTTCGGCGCACCGTTTGCTGCAGCAGCCGCGCCGTCAAAGGCCTTGAGGCGGGCCAAACTCTTGTGGAGGATGAAGATGGCACCTCTGTTCCGCTTGAACATGTCTTTCAACTTGCTCAGCACCTCCATGCGGAACTTGGCGTCCGACTCTGAGAAGTACGTGGGGAGGTGGATCTGCAAGAGACGGAGCGCAATCGGAGAATACGGCCTCGTCGTCGAGGGAGAGGCGATGATGAGGGACAGCGCCAGCGAGCGGAGCTCGTGGGAAGGGTGCGAGAGCACTCTCTCGAGGACGGTCTCTTCCAGGACTACCGAGGAGGACTCCTCTCTGTAGATGGCACCTGCATCAATGGCTGTTAGTGGCATCACTTGCCTCAGGGGTAGCATTACATACCAGGCTCCTCGACCATGCCGACCTTCTTGCCGACCTCGAGCACAGCGAGGTTCAGTTGGGCCAACGTGTCCAGCTCGGCTACCGCCGAGCCAGACGCAGACCACATGCTGTTGATCTGCTCCAGGATCTGGACCGAGTCCTTGCGTTCGTCCTTGAACAGCGGGAGGAAGACGTACGTCTTGATGCCCTCCAGAAGAGCCGGCGTCTTGGAGATGGCGGCCTGCACCCAGCGGAGCCACGTTTCGACGCTGAACTGCTCGGCGCCGGTGGCTTGCGGGTTCTTCAACGACCGCTGCCGCAGCGCCCTAAAGATGGTCACGATGAACTTGCCCGCGGTGGGGCAGACGTAGTGCATGGTCATCCAGTCGAGCATCTGGCCGAAAAAGTCCTGCCACAGCCCAATGTCGGACTCCCAGCTACGTGACGGCTGCGTGCGCCGGTAGCTTGCGGCGATGTCCTCGACGGAAAAGACAGACTTGGACGCAAAGTGGTCCATGGCCTTGAGCGACGACTTGAGCAGGGGCTTGGTGGACTGCGGCCCGATGATGGAGATGAGGGTGTCGAGGACGGTCGTTTTGACGGCCTCGGCGGCGGCCGGGTCCGGGTTGCGGCGAATGAGCGAGGGCAGCAGGTCCAGGACCAGCTTCATGGACCGGTGCTGCTCCGTCTCGTTCCACTTGATGAAGAAGTTGAACAGCCGCAGGCTGGGCTGTTCGGAGAAGGCCCATTGCCGCAGCGCCGGCTTGTCCGACTTTGAGCTCTGCTCGACAAACCCGCAGAGTTTCACGCAGGAGTTGCCCGACACGCCCTTGGGCTGGGCGGCCAGAGACAGGAGATGGTCAAACACATCTTGCGCGATACTAAACAGGGGGGGGGACGTTAATTCACTTTCACATTGGGAACACCGAATTCGGCAGGGCTAAAATTTCTCTTACGAAGTCCATGTCTCTTGCGGCTGCTCTTCAACCCATTTGAGCAAGTCACTCGGGTTGACGAAGCTCTCGTACTGGGGAACCGTATCCTGCTTCATCGCTATCTCATAACTTGGGGTTGACGGCTGCCCGGCGAGTGACGCTGAAAATTGAATGAGGGGCACCGAGGGGCACGGGAGAAGCGAATGAATGTGCTGCTAGGGACCGAGCCAGTAGCAGGGGTATGGGTTTCTCGGCGTGTAAGTGGCGGGACGGCGTGCACCCAAAACTTTGATATTCCAACCAGCCTTACATAAAATTCCCCAATGCAATTGTGAGTCCGTCAAAGTATTGGGCCGCTATGAGTTTTCACCGAGGGGCGTAGGCACAGGCGCAAGACGGGGCGTGACTCGGCGCGCCGGCAAAGACTCATCGGTCGGTACCTTTGCGCAACCAATCGTCTGCGTCTCAGGGAACGACGCGCGCACGGGCCACGCCACACAGGTGTGCCCTAATTGAAAAGAAGTTGCGCCCCGCCAAATTTTTCAATCGCCTCTTTTCTTCTTGCTCCTCCAACCCAACTAACCCATCAGCATCTACCGTAAGCACCAGATTCCTGGGAGATATCGCAAAGATGTCGAAAATTACGGTCGCCAACGTTCGCACTCAGGTCGCTGAGCTCCTCGAGTACTCTCTCGAGACCAAGAAGCGCAACTTCCTTGTCAGTATTCCCGTCCCTTGCTCGGCGCGTGACCGAAACGGTGCCGCCCGCTCGAATTGATCGCTAACCCCCCTCACAGGAGTCTGTCGAGCTCCAGATCGGCCTCAAGAACTATGACCCCCAGCGTGACAAGCGTTTCTCCGGCACCGTCCGCCTGCCCATCGTCCCCCGCCCCAACATGAGCATCTGCATTCTCGGTGACCAGCACGATATCGACCGTGCGAAGCACGGCGGTGTCGACGCCATGTCCGCCGACGACTTGAAGAAGCTCAACAAGAACAAGAAGCTCATCAAGAAGCTCGCTCGCAAGTACGACGCCTTCGTCGCTTCCGAGACCCTGATCAAGCAGATCCCCCGTCTCTTGGGTCCTGGTCTGTCCAAGGGTATGTTCACACTGCACCCCTCTGCCGAAACTCCGAACCAGAAACTAACAGTCTCTCAGCCGGCAAGTTCCCCACCCCCGTCTCCCACGCCGACGATCTCTCTGGCAAGATCACCGAGGTCAAGTCCACCATCAAGTTCCAGCTGAAGAAGGTTCTCTGCATGGGTGTCGCCGTCGGCAACGTCGGCATGACCCAGGAGCAGCTGATCGCCAACATCATGTTGGCCATCAACTACCTCGTCTCCCTGCTGAAGAAGGGCTGGCAGAACGTCGGCAGCCTTACCATCAAGGCTACCATGTCTCCCCCCAAGCGCCTCTACTAAGCGTGCAGCGTCTTTCTTTCTACGACGACGTCTGTACTAGAGCACCGCTGGGGTTGGTTATGTCGAGGGCTTAAGTGCCTATTCGCATAAGAAACAACACCAATACGGGACAAACACTACGGGCAATTCATAGGAAGCTCTGCGCATGGATTAGGAGCCGGTCAATACAATTCTTCCTTTTCCAAAAACATGACTTGAGTCAACGGCTTGATGGAACGTGAAATGTTTGGGACGTGCTTGTTAACACAGGGTTGCCAAGCCCCAGCCATGGCCTAATTGCTAGACGCGATACCATACTGCTGATCATGCCGAGCAGGTTTTCGCCTACAGCTAACCGATAAATCCCAAAATGTCCCCCTCCCACAACGCTCAGAGTTGGAGGGCAGGGAGAAGCGGAAAAGAGAGGTTTAAGGCGATGATGAAGAGTGCGTCAAAGGCACAAGGTAGGTTGCCAACCCCCTTTTCTGGCCTGGTTGGCCGCAGCGGTTACGTCGAGATGTGTCGTACCACCCGCTCCAGCCCAACCGTCAAAAGGTTCAGTTGAGGAAAGTCGCGCCAAAGTCCGCACCTCAACCAGCTAAACAGATAAGTCCGTGATATCGGTAAAGTTCTCCGGCGGCTTCAAGATGGAAGCCGCGCTTTTGGCAGCCCTGTCGGCGAGGTGGTTATACTGGCGCGGGATCTTCCAGAAGCGGACCTTGACGCCGCGGTCGTGCAGCTTTTCGACGTCGAGCAGCAACGCCTCCCAGAGGTCGCGGTTCTTGACGGGTTCGTCGGTGGTCAGCCGCCAGCCCTTCCTGACCCAGGTCCGGGTCCAGTCCGTGGCGCCGTTGACGACGTAGGTCGAGTCCGTGGCGCCGTTGACGACGTAGGTCGAGTCCGTGGCGATGACGATGCCCCTGAACCCCTCGCCGTCCCACGCGCGGAAGCGCAGCGCCGCAATGACAGCGCGCAGCTCGGCGCGGTTGCTCGTGTGGCGATACACCCGGCCATCCGGGCCGCGGTCCTCGAGCTTGAAGGCGACTTTGCCGCTCTGATCGTTGGCGTAGACCGGCTTGAAGACGAAAGCGCAGCCTCCGCGGGCGCCGGCGGCGCCGTTGTCGAAGCAGGCGCCGTCCGTGTAGATCAGGCACTCGGAGGCGTTGTCGCGGTTAATGAAGCGCTTGACGGGCGTGGCGACCGGGGTGTAGCGGCTGCGACTGAAGGGGAAGAGGTCCTCGGGCGAGAGGGGGATTGCCCTGCGCTGGTCGAACTTGGAGGCAAACACAATGCCGGAGTGTTTGGTCTTCTCGGGGGCAAGGGGGAAGGTGCGGGCCTCGACAGCCTTTCTTTTACCCTCGGATTCAGCGGATTCAGGACACACCACCGCATAGATAACACCGATTTCGGCATAGAAAACGGGGCCGCTGGGTTCGTCATCGTCCATGTCTTCATTGTCATCGACTTTCAAGGGCTCCGAAGCGGGCCTCGCAGGGCGGCCATATCGGCTTCCCGCAACCTGGGCGGCACTGACGTCCCGGGGCACGGGGGAGTTGAAATCGTAGCCGAAGAGCTCGTCATCGCCCGAGTCGTCGTCGTCGTCGTCGTCGTCGAAGTCGAGGCTAAAGTCGAGGCAGCATTTGCCGCAGGTCACCATCTGGTGAGGTGCGCAGACGGTGACGGTTCGCCCATTGGGCAGCTCGACATAGTCAATCTCCGGCCAGGCCATGGTGCGCGGCAATCGACTTGAGGTGAGAGTGGGGAGAAGTGCAAAGGGGTTGGAGTTGTAGAGGCTAGGAGGGAGAGTTTCTTTAAAACGAAAACAGAAAGGGAGAGGCGGGGTATTACCCAATTGGACCCTGGAGGAGTAATTCCAAATTCAAGATGATTCGACGCCCTTACCTTCTTGACTGAGATATTTCTGAGGTTTTATGTCTTACGATTGCCGTACGAGCCCGAACCCCAAAGGCTTTACCTGCTTCACTGAGATTTGAGGCGATGATGCGCAAGAGTTTTCCGGCGTATACACGAAAGAGACAGCCTGCGAATGGATTGCAGCAATCGCCTGTGCCTTCCAGGCTTGTTGCATCTGCAGTTGGGGGCCCTCGGCTACTGCCCAGTGTCCTCCGGGTTGGGCTGCCGATCAGTGAGTTTATGTGAATAGTGTCAAATCAGTATGCAGGGCAACACTCAAAATGATTGATTCCAAAAACTCTAAAAGTGTAAGCTTCTTGAAAACCCCCGTTTCACAGCAATAGGACAACAAGACACAAGATGCAGTTAGCAAGATAAGCAAGAAGTTGTAGCAACCTTGACCTATCGTATACGTTCTGTCCTTTAGTGTGGTTCAAACAGCGCGCCCCGGCGAGCTCTAATAAGAGGTGACCAAGGGGTATTATTCTACTGGGGCTTCAGCCAAATAGGCCACACACGCCGCCGTCTTTGGACTGCTGGCAGATACTACGACGGGATGACCAAATGCGCATTTTCGAACTCGGGTGGCTGCCTAGGTTCGACGGCGACAGCAAGGTTGTCGTCACGGACGGAAGCCCGCCGCCGCCTTCCTCCAGCAACGGACGACATCATCTCCACCACCCAGGCAACACAGGAGTCTGTCCCGTATTTCGCCAATGCTGGCCGTCCTCCTGGCCATCAAGGCCATGGGAAGGAGAGATCTGCGCCCTTGTAGTTGTGAATTGTGTGTCAAAAGTAGAAGATAGTCGCAAGAGTGAGTTCCAAAGAGTACCAAGTTCCCGTACCACAGCGGACATGCCACAGACGCGTAGGAACCTTCTCGCATACAAGCTTCTGCCATTGTCAAGGGCACCATCCGGCACCCTAAGTTGATGATCGCCGCCAAACCAAAATAACATTGTCCACCCAGGAGTCGGTGGTGGGTATCTATCTAACATACTTGCTCATGAATCGTTTGTGGAAGTCGGAGCGCAGGAGGTCCTAGATTCCAAGTCAGCATAACCATCCGCGGCAGCCCATCACATGGGGGGGCAACTTACGTTGATGAACTCCTTGCTCTTCCCCTTATCCTCCGTGCCCCTCGCCTGGTTCTTGAAGACGACGTCGTCGTCCCACCGCCGCTTCATGTTAAAGTCGGGCTTGTTCAGCAGCGGGTTCCCCAGCGCAATATCCCTCTCCCTGGCCTCCTCCTCGATCTTGGCCCTCTCCCGCTCCTCGCGCTCCCTCTTCTCCGCCCTCTCTCGCCGGATCTTCTCCATCTCGCGCTGCAGCTCCGCCTCTTCGTCGTCGCTGTCCTCGTCGCTGTCGTCGTCGTCATCCTCTTCTTCCTCCTCGTCCGAAGAGGCGTCGATGTCCCGTGACTCTTCCAATATCCTCCGCCGTTTCGCATCAAAGTCTTCCTCGCCGTCTGCTTGCGATCCGGCCTCGAGGGCCCGCTTCACGCCGCCAGCGGGCGCGTCGGTGCTGTCGTCAGCGGAAGGGGGCAGCGCGCCGCCGTTCTTCTTGGCGAAGTGGGCAGCCTCGGCGGCAAGGAGCTCGGCACGGAGGTCGTGGGCCTCGTCGTCGGCGTCGCCGCCCTGGCCGGACTGGCGGAACTTGAGCTGGGTGTGCGCCGGCAGAAGGCGTTGGTGATATGCCGGGCCGCGGAGGGCTTCCTTGCCTCGGGCCTAGTGTTTGTTAGTGAGCCGAAACAACGGTAACATTGAAGAGGATTTCCATACCGGATCGAACGTGGGACGGTGGGCAGTGGTCATCCTGGCGGGTTGCGATGGGGGTTGCAGGAAAAAGACGTGGTGTCTACTGGTGTTGAAGTTGGCTGGTCAAAGTCGCCGCGGATTGACGTTCGTTCCCCTGCAAATGCACGCGCAGCTGGACGAGTGGGTCCCTCCTGCAGGGGAGGCAACAATTAAGGCTTCCACCGCCCGGCAGAATTTTTGCAGCGCCCCGCCAATGCGATTGACCTCACTAAACACCTGAAGGTCACTCACTGCCAGATTCTCATGAGGCTCTCAGGCTGAAGGTCACTTTTCACACCCAGATCCACCGCCAACATGCCCAAAGAAGCCGAGCCGTCAGCAAATGAGAAGGCCTTTGTCACACAAGCTCTCAAGGAAAACTTGAGGCTTGACGGCCGGGAATTCGACCAGTATCGAAAAGCCCAGCTCACTTTCGGCGATGAGTTCGGGGTCGCCAATGTCGAGCTCGGCAAGACGAGGTCAGAACACAACATGCATCCACGCCTATTGGGCATATTTTTGCTAACACAGCTTACAGAGTTCTCGTCAAGGTCTCAGCAGAAGTCACGGTCCCCTACGCAGACCGCCCCTTCGAGGGCATCTTCCAAATCACCTCCGAGCTGAGCCCCATGGCCTCGCCCGCCTTCGAGGTCAACCGCCCGACCGAGGCCGAGGTCCTCCTTTCGCGCATCCTCGAAAAGACGATCCGCCGCTCGGGCGCCCTCGACACCGAGTCCCTCTGCCTCGTCGCCGGCCAGAAGGTCTGGTCCGTCCGCGCCGACGTCCACGTCCTCTCCCACGACGGAAACCTCACCGACGCGGCCTGCCTCGCCGTCGTCGCCGCCCTGCGCCACTTCCGTAAGCCCGACACCTCCAACGAGGGCGAGTCCCTCACCATCTTCACCCCCGCCGAGCGCGAGCCCGTGCCCCTGAGTTGGCTGCACAGCCCCTTCTGCGTGACCTTTAGCTTCTTCGGCGACGAGGGCGAGATCACGCTTGTGGATGCGAACTGGATCGAGGAGCAGCTGCGCACGAGCAGCGTGACGGTCAGCCTGAACAAGCACGGCGAGATCAGCCAGATTTCCAAACTGGGAGGCACCCCCGTCGAGGCGGTGACGCTGCTGCACTGCGGAAACGTGGCGCTGCAGAAGGCCAAGGACTTTTCGACGCTGGTGGACGAGAAGCTGGCGGACGACGGGAAGCGGAGGGACAAGGGCGGTCTCATATCAGAGCTCTTGTCCGCGGAGAACGACAGGGTAGTGGATGCATAGACGAAGAAGAAGAAAAAGTCAAAAAGAGTCGAGAAAAAATTGTAAAAAATGATACCCAGCCATTTACGCTTTGCAAGATTCAATGCCTGCAACAGTGAGAACCGCTCCCTTGGGCGGATGACTCGTCCTGCTGGGCCTTCCAACTCCATCAACGCCAGTCTAATGGTGCCTCCTGTGAAATTCATGCCTCGTAAACTTCCATCGCTGACGGCTACCGCATCACCGGCGGCCTCGACTCCTTGTTCCACTTCACTCTTGATCTCACCCACTCCACCGCCTCTTTGACGCCCGTCCCCGTCAGCGCGCTGACGGGCAACACCCTCGAGTCGCGGATGCTGCTCGCCTTCTCGCCCTCAAACACCTTCTTCACGAGCCCCTCCTTGATCCTCACGACCTCGACGCAGTCCTCGCGGTCTTGCTTGTTGGCCAGCACCAGCACGGGCACGCCCTCGGTCTCGGAGTGCTGCAGCACGTCCTCGAGCACGAGGCGGCACTCGTCGAGGCGCCCCGAGCTGTCGTTCTCGAGGTTCCCGTTGCCAATGTCGGTCGAGTCGATGATGAAGACGATGGCGTGCGCCGAGGCGTAGTAGCTCTGCCACAGCCGGCGCAGCGAGTGCTGGCCGCCCACGTCCCAGATCTTCAGGTACATGTCCGGCAGCGTGATGGTCGAGACGTTCTGCCCCACCGTCGGGACCGTCCTGAGCTTCGGGTCTGGGTTCCCGGGGAGGAAGAGCGACTTGACCTGTTCGTGGAAGGTCGTCTTGCCAGCATTGTCGAGGCCGAGGAGGATGACGGAATACTCTGCGACGGGAGGGAGAGATTAGCTAGGGCGACAACAGGTACAGGCTGCTGTGCTTCATGCGCGCGAACCTTCTTTGCTGGTGGCCAGTAGGTAGAGGCCCTTTGCGAGGTGATACATGGCGGGCAACGGTCGCTCTCGAGCAGGCCGGCTGCGATGGTACTGGGCGGGTGAGGGTTGAAAGGTGGCCGTTGGCGCCGCGGGACAGGTGGAGGGTTCTATGGCGGCGCAATTGGCGGGATGTGGATGGACGAAAGTGGACGGGACGGGATGGAGCTCGACAGGCGCTGGAGCTTGTGCTGTTCGGCGGCGCTGACACGCTGTCCGTTGCTATGTCGGTGGGGGCGCTGCAGGGGTTTCAGGGGACTTCGTTTTGGCGGCTTTTCAGCCCTACGGCTCTCTGTCTGTCACACCCACGATCCGTCCATGATCTGGAGGCCGGACGACGTACGACATGTCATCTTGGCAGCCTGTATGGCGTGTATAGCTCGTGATTCGATATCATGGCATCTGACGTGCGATACGAGGACTCTCCAAAGGAGCAAAAGCAAAAACGGAATATCGCATTCCAAAGCACGGCAGGCAACTCTATTCATCCATGTCTATCTTCTTTCATGTCTAAACATGTCGTTATCCAACAAACTCATGACGCTTCGCAACTCACATTTTTGGGACGGTGGTCGCATAACCTTCGACCACGGCAGTCAAGAGCCGGTTGGCAATGGCCGCAGGAGGGGGCAAACGAAGGCCGCCCTCCTTGTACCCCTCGGGGGCAGGCTCTCCAAGGCCACTGACACCATACTTGAGCGCGTCCCTGACGACCTCGAAAGGATACCACTGCGCGTCCTCCAACTCGGGGTCGTTGCCGAGATCAATCGTCTCGCCATCGGGCAAAGCCTGCGCAATGGCCCCGATCATCAAGCTCGCGGGGTACGGCCACGGCTGGCTTGAGTGGATGACCACACGTCCGACCCTCACGCCGCTCTCCTCCAAGACCTCACGACGGACTGACTCCTCGATGGATTCGCCGGGCTCGATGAAGCCCGCAAGGGTGCTGTACCAGTGGGGAGGATACCTCTTGTTGCGGCCCAGGAGCACCTTCTGGCCGTCGGAAGAGATGACGGCTGCGATCATGGTGGGATCCGTCCTCGGGAAGCTGATGTTGGAGACGCCCTTGCGAGTGGCACACTCGGCCCGTTCGCGGGGGGTATCCGAGCCGGCAAGGTCGGTGGGGGGGCATAGCCGCTTGTAGCCAGTGTTGCCGGACAAGGACGGCTGTCCACAGCCAGCACAGAACTTGTGGCGGGTGTTCCAGTCTGCGATGGACCGGGCCTGGGCATAAATGCCGGCTGATGTGCGTGTCAGTGACTGAGACGGAGGAGTTCCTTGGCAAAGACTTACCTGCGTCGGGCTCAAGTGTCATAGGCCTCATGCCCTCAAGGAACTTGTAACCCTTGCTGACCTGAGCCTCGATAAGCTGGTTGGCAGCATCGGCATACGAGCCCTTGGGCGTCACATCGACAGCAAACCAAGGCCGGCCCTTGAGACCCTTGTACTCAAAGGGCACATTTGCGCTCTCCTCGAGGCCCAGGAAGATGATGAGCGGTTTAGTGACTGTCGAGTCGAAGTTCTTGACCAGGTCCTCCTCGGACGGGCCGAACGGGTCCGCCGTGGTCAGGGGCTTGACATCGTCAAAAGACACAAACTGTACTTTTGTGGGCGCGCTGGTGAGCGGGCTGAGGTCCTTGAGGAGCATGAACTTGGTCTCCTTGAACTGGAACGCGGCCCTGATGAAGGTGTGGTCGGTACGGAGCCAGCCCACACGGTTAAGGACGCTGCCGGCGAAGTAGTTGACGGTCTCCCGTCCGAACTTGCGGGACAACATGGAGTCGGGGTCGTCGACTGGTGCGGGCAGGTTCCAAGCTTGAGAACCCATGCCGAGGTTCGTGTGGTGACGGTGAAGCTATCGCGGGATTTCCGAGGTATGGGTGGAATGATCGGCGCCGATGCACTGGATGTAATAACGTGCGTTGAACTTTGAACAAAGCTATCCGGAACGTACCAGGACGATGTAACAGGGGGAGGGTTTGCGATGTGTAAAAGTTGTGGGATATCAAAAGACGTGCAGTGGCGGCCGACACTCGAACGGCTGATTAATCAGTTTATCGATGGACGGGACAGGAAGACTAAGATGGGGGAGTGCGCGACCCATTGCGATGGAGCCGTCACGGTGAATTACGAATCGCCTCCGAGTTCCGATAACTGGAGATCCCGGCAGATCCACCCTTGTCAGAGAAACCGTGCGGGACGCTTGAACACCACATCGACTTGTCATTCAATGGCCCGGACTTGTCGCGGCGTTCGGGGCCAATTGGAGGGGCGTCAAGTGGCCGCCGCCGGTGTGGCAGCCTCCTTCGTGCGATAAGCGCGCTGGATTGCGAGCTCATCATTTCAGTGCCTTGAGACCGGACGAGGGATCAAGCCGTGGGAGGAGGTACATCGAATGACATGAACGAAATCGGAGCACGAGGTTATCAGCGGCTGTCCGGTGAACAGAGGATCCTGGGTCGACCTCTGGACTAACCGTCTGCCTGCCCCTTCCGATGCTAGTGATACCCAAGGGCAAACTCGACTGTATACCACGGCCTTCGTTGCGGGTGCGAAAGAGGCCATGGCGGAGACCAAATGGCAGATGGCATGGCGACATCTCAGATGTGGGTGAGATCAGAGGGCCTATCTAAGCTTATCCATTCGACTTGGTCCCCCGAAATCGCCCAGGAGAGAGATCTTGCCGAGGTGCTGGCACGGGTAGGGAAAGCTTAGTCACAGGGCCATTCTTGTTGTGCAAAGTACGTAAGACCAAAGCTGAATGCACCACCGCTGCATACAGCCAGCTGTAAAAAGTGGACGTTTCAGCGCACCCTGGCGCCCATTCCCCCGCATTTTGCTCTTTTCCCGGCGGTAGCGGTGACGTCGTGGCCCCTTCAGCTCTCCGCTAAAAATCCCTGCTGGGCCTCGCTCTGCTGGCTGGCGCGCCCGAAGAAACTTGCAGGCGCACGTGGACGCTGATGGCGCGGGTGCCCGCCCCCAACCAAGCGGAAGCGGAAGTGGGAGTGGGCGAAAAAGGGCCCTGCGAAATGGCGACCATCTTCGCGAAATGCCAATGTCTTGTCCATGCGGAAAAGTCTTCCCACCTCATCGTCAGATTTTTTTTGGGAGGACATTTCTTCCCTTTGGTGTTTTCTAGCCATTGCCGCCTCAGCTCCTGAAAAGGCTCTATTTGGTTTTTGTTGTATGGATCGTTGTCCATTATCTACGTTTCTTCCGTTCCCGGTTTATTTAATAGCTCCATTTCCCCTTTGTCAGTTCTTCTGTCGCATTGTCCCGTGTCCAAAGTCGTATCATGGCTCCCCCTACCGCACCCCTCAACCTCGACGTTGAGGCGATATCCGGCATTTGCGGGTAAGTTCGCTCCATTGCCCCTCGTCATGGTATTGTACTCCCTCCAGGGCTGACCCAATGCGCCCAGTTCCATCTCAATTGCCTGCTGGGTCGTCGTCTTCTCGCCCCAGATCCTCGAGAACTTCCGTCGTGGCAGCGCCGACGGCCTGTCGCTGCAATTCATCATCGTCTGGCTGGCGGGCGATGTCTTCAACATTCTGGGCGCCGTCCTCCAGGGCGTCCTCCCTACCATGGTGAGTCAGAGCCCTTGCAGACTTGCTGCTTTCGCCATGCTGCTTCGAGAACCCCTGGCTAACGCTATGACTCCGCCACCCCCCCAGATCATCCTCGCAATCTATTATACCATCGCCGATATGGTGCTCCTGGCACAATGCTTCTACTACCGGGGTTTCACCTGGAAGGATGAGGTCGTTCCGCCAGCCCCGAAGCCGCGCAACCGCGCCGGCGAGCCGAACGAGCGGACCGGCCTCCTCCCCTCGGCCATCATCGACCGCGAGCGCCGAGGCTCGGACTGGTCCAACCTCTCCCCTGCCGCGCCAATGCGCCCCGAAAGCGCGCCCGCTCCTCCCCCGAGACCGACGACGACGATGCAGGCGCTCCTGTGGAACACCACCGCTGTGCTCATGGTCTGCGCCGCCGGTGTCGTCGGCTGGTTCCTCAGCCGCAAGTACTCACGCACCGAGGAGCCCGGCCACGAGGCCAACGACAACGATGCTCTGACGTTCAACACCCTGGGCCAGGTCTTTGGCTGGCTCTGCGCCGTCTTCTACCTCGGCTCGCGCCTGCCGCAGCTCCTCCTCAACTACCGCCGCAAGTCCACCGAGGGCGTCAGCATGCTCTTCTTCCTGTTTGCATGCCTCGGGAACTTGACCTACGTGCTCAGCATCTTCGCCTTCGACCCCCGCTGCAAGCACGACGAGTGCGCCCCCGGCGAGGCGAGCGCCGTCTACGGCCGCTACATCCTGGTCAACCTAAGCTGGCTGGCGGGAAGCTTGGGCACCTTGCTGCTCGACATGGGCATTTTTGCGCAGTACTTCATGTACCGCACCGACGGGTTTGCGAGCGAGGACGAGGACGAGGACAGCCAGAGCATCGATGAGGATCAGTGGGACCAGCGCCCTCTGCTCGCGCGTGGCGACTCCGTCTACCAGTAAGGGGCGGTACAAGCTCGCTGTTTTTGTTTTTTTCAAGAGCTGCATTTGTGAAAGTGTTTACGGGCGTACGCGATACACGGAAAAGAGCCGGTGGTCATCATTTGTTACAAAGAGGCATTCAGTGCATTAACAGGGCTTTGGAAGCTGGGTAAAAAAAAGGGTTTACATCACCATCTGGAAAATCAAAAAGGGGCAGGGTTCGGAGACGTAGATCATCTAGCATAGATCATTTGATTATCACCTAGAAGAATCAAATCAACTCTTCAGTCGTTTATCCAGTCCTCGGCACACTTGCGGCCGAGCACGCAATCGTGAACCGCCGCTTACATCCACCCTACTCTCTTCCACACGAAGCTGGCTCCCCCCATGAGAGCAGTCACGCCCGTGAACGCTATCAACGTGCCGTAGCCACTGCCATACCCGAAGCCAGCTTCCCCCTTCCACGGGGCGCCCTTGATCAGCGCCTCGCTCAACGGGCCCGAGATGACGTTCCCGATGCCCCGTCCCGCGGCCAGCATGCCAAACACCATGCTCGGATCGACACCGCGCTCCCGCTCCCGCTCATGCTCCACCACGACCTTCATGATCCCCGGCCATGCCGACGTGTACGCCCCGGCGAACAGCCCGTACACGACGCAGAAGACATACAGCACCCCGAGGCTCGACGAGAACCCCCACGCGAGGAACGTGCCGAGGGTCGCGCCCACGCTGGCGAGCATCAGGCACGAGGGGGCCGAGAAGCGGTCCACGAGGGACCCCATGGCGACGCAGCCGAAGACGGAGGCGACGTTGACGAGGAGGATCGTCAGGGCCGAGGCGTAAGCCGATGCGCCGAGGGCGGATTGCGCGTAGGAGGGCAGGTAGATCCCCGGCAGGAAGAAGCCCAGCGCCTCGACGACGTTGGCGGCCTGGTGCAGCGCGAAAGGGCGGCTCAGCATGAATCGCAGGTGGCTGAAGGGGCGCGCGTGCGTCGCCGACGCCGTCGTCATCTGGGAGACGGGCAGTCTCGGCTTGATAAAGAAGGCCAGCGGCGCCGTGAGGGCGAAGAGCAGGCCGGACCACAGACGGAGGGTCATGCGGAAACCCATGTGGCCGAGGAGGTGCTCCATCAGCAGCGGGAGCACGACGCCGGCGAGGCCCGTGCCGGACCACATGATGCCGTAGGCGAACCCCTTGCGGCGGACGAACCACTGGTCGATGTAGAGGATGCAGGGGCAGTAGGCGATGGCGCCGCCGACGGCGTAGAAGACGCCCTGGGTGACGATGAGGTGGGTGACGGTGCGGGAGAAGGAGGAGGCGGCGAGGGCGACGCACATGACGAGCAGGCCGAGGATTGGCGCGTGGCGGGACTGGCGCGGGAAGAGCCGGAGGAGGCCGATGACGACGGGGCCGGAGAGATACATGATGCCCTGGGGGTTTGTCAGTACACAATGCCTAGTTCACAAGCGATGCATCTCGTCCAGGGGTTCGGTGACTGGACGCTTACCATCGCGCAAGTACCGATGACGGCAATGTTGGGCTGCCCCGCGAACGGCGGGTTCGTTGAGTAGTGGCTCTGGAAGACGCCAAAGGCGAAGGGAAAGCCCCAGACGAGCATCTCGATGGCGAAGCAGGCGGCGAGGAAGAGCCAGGCCTGCTTGCCGCCGTCGACGGGCGGGAGGGACGAGAACTCCTGGCTCTCGTCGTGGGAGTCGTGGACGCCGCCGCCGTCGGTCCGGCCATTGGCGTCGTGCTCATCGCCGCTGCCGGACTCGGCCGCCGAGTACGGATCCCGGAGGCGTGGCGTGGCGGTCTTGGCGGGGGTCGGGATCGGGACCTGCGCGGCGTGCGAGGTGAGGTATTGGAGCTCGGTTTGCGAGGACATGGCTGCGCTTGCTGTCTTTGAAACCTGCGGCCTGTTCTGTCCTGGGCCGTCCTTTCAATCTGTCGTGCTCGAGCTCCCAAAGGACAACCGTTGCGGGTCGGCGGCCAGCACGATGGCTTTAAAGCGTGATGTGGCCGGGGAGCCAACGTCGATGTCTCGGCGCGAATCCACACCACGCCCTCCGTTTGACTTGTCGACAAGGGGTGATTGGCGGGCGGCCCGCACGCTGGTTGAAAGGAAGGCGTGCGCTACATGATTTTACGGCAACGGGGAGTTGGGGGCCCAATAGGATTCAGGGGTGCATCTGGATTGGGGTTGGTCGTCTTCCTGTACGCCCCTGTGGTTTCCGTTTTGCCATTTTCATGGCCAAGTACCCTGGAATCCACAGCCATTACCCGGAGGATCATCGCGCGTCTGCGGACAGCAGAGTGGTTCTCACTGCGGCTTACGAGAGTTGGCCGCAAAAAGGACGTGGTAGGGAGTGCTCGCGTTCGCTTCTGCAATTCTCACCTGCACAGCTGGAGCCTTCAATTGCCCGGGTTCGGGCGATCGAGTTTTCGAATGACGAACTGAGAGCAACGCAGTTTCAGACCATGAAAGACTCAGTCTTGCGTTGGTTCAAGGCCACGGGCATCGACGAAAATGGCACGCCACAGTTCAACAAGCCACCGGCCATGGCTTGGCGATTGCTTGCTGCCGAGACATTCGTGAGGTCCCGCGCTCCGGAGCCGGGTGACCGACTGGCCGACTCCGACCGACTCCGTGACCCGGATCTCCGTCCCAGCAGCCGGGGGCAACCTGCCGAGATTCGACCTTTCAACTTAGAACACCATACCTGTTTCATTTCATCCGCATTACGCATCATTCAATTAATCTGGGGCTTGGAAGGCTGTCGGCCAAAATGCCGGGGCTTGTGTTGCAGCACGTCAACCTTGAGGGGGCTGGACATCTACTCCAACAGCAGGACAGCGCATACAACACATTCAATATACGACAGCCAATCGATACGCATATCCGATACCCTGAGCCATAACAGCTGCCATGCAGTATATCTGAGGTCGAGGCTAACTACGGTGTTGCTTTCCAACGGCCTCGCAGCATGATGCTCCTTGGGCTCCATCCCATTGGGCCCTCCGTCCAAAGTCTGATTGTTTCGAGTTGAATCCCACAACCCTCCACACCCAATAAACCTACCCAGTACCCTGTCCTCAGGACGTCCCAAAACATCTCGCTGCGACGACAGAAGCAGAATGTCTCTCTTGAATCGGCTCCATCAACGCCAGCTTGAGGCTGAACAAGCAAAGAAAAACCGAGGCCCCCAGACAGAAATCCCTGCAACCCTGTAAAACCGTCCGTAAACGCCATGCCTGGTCATATCTCGGGTTCGGCGCAGCAAGACTGCTCCTCTCCAAAGCAGCTGAAAGAAGGCCCCCGCTGTTCGTCCCGCAGGGGCAGTCATTTATTGGTGACGAGTCAGCGTCGCGCGATGCCGCCCGATCGGGATCCCCGGGATCGTTGAAGACAAGTCCACTTGTCGCTGAGGAGCCATCCGCCAACGCAACTCTTTCTAGGGTATCTCGGAAAACATCTAGAAGAAACTAGTCAGCCTTAAAATAGGTTATGCCATCGTCTAGCTGCGGGCCTATTCTCAACGAACATCGGCTCATCTTTCAATTGTTGCCCATCCTGCCGCATGAACTCGGGTAGGACCCAGACACCGAAAAGAAACATCTTCGTCCCAAGGGAAGTGATGCAAGGTCAGCAACAAACTTTGCCGCCCAGTGTTACCGTGCGACCCTCAGCAACTTGTCATACCGATGCATCCCGCATTCGGCACCTCACTGTCGACCCCTCCGGCTGAGGTCATTCCACCCGTCCCCCCGCCTCTTTGCGACCAGGGATCCCCCCCATTCCTTCGGTTGCTGTGCACAACTGCGAGGTCAGGCGCAAGCCCTGTCTCAGCACGGTCTGCTGGAAAGGATATCCCGAGCTCACATCACGCTACCAGACGGTGAGTTCTCACCGCGGAACAACTTTTGTGTGCGTATGCGGGAGAGAGGAGACGTCCCGCGTATTCTATAGATCGATACGGCAGCTGAACTCCCACAACCCCTCAAACACACCGAACCGGTGGACCGCCTGATCTAAGCCTCCTTCATCCTTGCATCATTCCTTCGCATTCCATGTGCCCGCCCGAAGTGCGGTACTCTTACGACGGGTGTCGTAGGCACAGAGAGAGAGAGGGAACACCACCGTACACCCTAATAAAGGTCAACCCGGCGCGGATTGCAGGCTGCCAGCCCACGGTCGCCAATCTGGCCCGGTCTTCAGTTCCTTGCTACCCGGGCCTCAATTCACGGTTCTGCCTCTCCATCATGCAGAAGGGGTGGCCCCGGACCGTGACCTCAGACTCGGTTTCCTAAGTCTTCTTCCATGCTCCTGCTGTTGCTCTTACCTTAATAAAAGATCGACCGCTGTCCCGCACGTCCGTTAGCAGCGTTCCGATTGTCTTGATTTTCCCTTGATTTTCCCCTTCCTCCCCTCCCGCAACGGTTGCACAATCTCACTTACACACATCACCACTCTCGTTTCTCGAACCACCAGGCCGGAGTCGAATCCGAAACCCCACGAGATACACGCATACCCGTACTAGTAGGGAGCATCACACTTTGGCAACACATCGCGACGCTTTCGCCAATAATACGTAATCCCCGAAGGACAAGATGTCGGCCCAGATCGAGTACAATCAGATGCCAAGAGAGCCTGCGCCAGCCGTGCTCTCGGAGCAAAAATCCAGTGCCGAGCAACCTGTGAGTTCCCAGCCCAACCATGTGGTTCGCCGACGGTTGAGACGATGGTGCAGCCTGCCCCATATCGAGCTGCTCTCCCCCGCCCATGGACTGGTGCAGACTTTTGCACTCCCCCGAATCCGAGCTGACCGGCGACGCCTCACAGCGTCCAAACCAGCCGATGACGATGGACCAGACGACGCACCTCCGCGGTGGGCGCGGCGGCGACGGCGGAGTAAGTAGACAAGCCAACTAGCCCCCCCCAGAGAGCCCATCTTGCCTTCAACTCCCTCAACCTCGACCTCCCACGCCTACACGCAAGAAAACCACATCGACCTCTGTCTAGTCGCGTGCAAGAGAAAGGCCGGGGAAGCTGATGCGCGAGACTCTCTCTTTGCGAAGCACAATAGCTAACAGACGACCCCCACTTCATCAAGGCCGTCTGCTGCGGTATCTGCGCCGGCCTCTGCTGCTACGAGTGCCTCGAATGCTGCTGCTGCTGTTGCTAGTCCCCGCGTGGGCATGACGACCTCGAATTTGTTGCGTCGAATCGAGAGACAGAGTTTTGTTCTCAAGTATAGACCGGTATTGTCCGGGACCGAAATGCGTAGGTGGATCGAACCGAGGAGTCCCGCAATCTGCGCGAGAGAGCGGGTGGTCGATGCGAGGGCGGTTACCGTGATTAGGGAAGCAAGGCGTACACCATATACCAGGGCATCGGATTCATGCTCGAGTGTGTTTCTTGTCACGACTTGGTAGAATATCATCTTTGAACAATCAAGCTTTTTTCTTCTTCTTCTTTTTTACGTGTGTGTGGGTATTCTGAGCTCGTCGTACATCGCTCTCGTGCCGGTGCTCGGCTGGCACGATCTCGCAACTACCCTTTGCCTCCTCGACGGCCTCAACGTGCCGCACAACGCTGGCTCCTCTGCCTCGGCTTACGCGAAGACGACAGTGCGCTGCGTCCGTCTCCCGGTCTATGCAACTCGCACATCCCCCGCCCTCGCTTACAGCTTGGAGCGAACGTCCTTGGTGGGTCTGTTACAGTCAGCATCGTGGCCGGTCATGGTTCGAGACGTCTCCACGTACGCGGCAATCTTCTCCGTCTCCTTCATGATGGCGGCGCCAAGCTCGGGCGTGACCCTCGAGAACATCTCGTAGGTGCGCGCGCGGACGTCGGGGTGGGCGCCGGCCAGGGCGCCGGAGACGTTGGCGATGAAGTTCTTCTGCTGGCCCTCCTGGCGGCCGAGAACCTTCCAGAGGCCGAGGGCCTGCTCGTAGTCCTCGGGCTTGACGGGGCCGAACAGGTCGGTGACAACCTCGCCGGCCCACTTCTCGTGGGGGGTGTTGACGGCCTTGACGGGCTTGTAGGTCAAGGGGCGGAACGTCGAGGCGTAGTTCTGCAAAAAAGGAGTCAGTCGCGGTTCTGGCCGCTGCACACCGGGGTGGGCACAAGACGTACGGGGTTCGCGCCGTAGTTGCCGTTGACGGCCATAGCGCCGTCTCTCTGGAAGGGGTTGAAGGCGTGCAGGGGCGTGTTGACGGGGATCTGCTGGTAGTTCACGCCGAGACGGTGGCGGTGGGTGTCGGGGTAGGAGAAGAGACGCGACTGCAGGACGGGGTCGGCGGTCGGCTCGACGCCGGGAACCAAGTGGGAGGGGGAGAAGGCTGCCTGCTCAATCTCGGCGAAGTAGTTCTCGGGGTTCTTGTTGAGGGTGAGCTTGCCGAAGGGCCGGAGAGGCACCTCGCTCTGAGGCCAGACCTTGGTCAGGTCAAAGACGTTCCACTTGAACTTCTCGGCCTGCTCGGGGGTCAGCGTCTGGACGTAGACGGTCCAGCTGGGGTGCTCGCCCCTCTCGATGGCCTCGAAGAGGTCCTGGGTGTGCCAGTCGGGGTTCTCGGACGCCATCTTGCCGGCCTCCTCGTTGGTGAAGGTCTTGTTGCCCTGGTCCGTCTTCAGGTGGACCTGGACGTAGACGAAAGAGCCATCGGGCTTGGTCCACTTGTGGGTGTGGCCCGAGTAGCCGTTCATGTGGCGGTAGGAGTAGGGGGTTCCGCGGTCAGAGAACAAATGCATCAGCTGGTGGATGCATTCCTGGTTTTTTGTCCAGTAATCGAACGATTGGGGGGTTAATACGATGTACACTACGGGTCTGGGAACCATCGCTTACCATCTGGTTGAGTTAGCAATGAGTCCGTCGAGGGGTTGGCGGCGAGACTTACCATCGTGGCATCCTTGAGGTTGGTTTGCGGGTGGCGCTTCTGGGTGTGGATAAACACCTACAACACATTAATCCAAGGCTCGGAGGGCACGTAGTAGGCGGGTTGAAGTACCGGGAACTTGACGGGGTCGCGAATGAAGAAAATGGGCGTGTTGTTGTAGACCCAATCCCAGTTGCCCTCCTCGGTGTAGAACTTGACGGAGAAACCTCTGGGGTCGCGCGCAGAGTCGGCGGAACCCTTCTCACCACCGACGGTCGAGAAGCGCACGAGAGCCTTGGTCTTCTTGCCGACCTGGTTGAGCATGTCGATGGAGGAGATGTCGCTGATGTCGTGGGTGACCTCGAACTACAGCCGGGACGTCAGCAATCCCACTCACGCCCTCCCCAAACAGAGACTCTTCAACGAACCTCGCCGTAAGCACCGGCGCCCTTGGCGTGCACGACACGCTCGGGGATGCGCTCGCGGTCAAAGTGAGCCAGCAGGTCGATCAGGTGGAAGTCCTGGAGCAGCAGAGGGCCCTGGGGGCCGATGCGCTGCCACGCCTGGGGGTTCTCGACGGGGGCGCCATTGGAGGTGGTGTAAGTCGGCTTCTCGTTGTACCGGTAGGTGGAAGGGGGCTTCTCGTCGGAACCCATGTTGTCGGTCTGGTCTTGTCTTCGTTCGGGTGGTAGAGGATACAGCTTCGAGGAGGAGGGGTCGGTTGACTTGGATCCAAGAACACCAACAAACACAGGCGGCAAATGGCAAGTCGGATCGAAAGACAGATCAAAGAGGGTCACCAGGGGTCCGACGGAAGGGAAGAGGAAAACATAAATACTCTACGGCAAAGGAAAAGATGGCGGGACCCTCTTAGCACCTCGGCCCCTCCCTCTCTTCCACCAGCTGCTCCAGTTTCTTCGGCTCCTGGTGCCAGAAGCTCTCCCACTCAGGGTGTTCAAGTTACGAAGCAGAAACCCCAGGGCACGACATGCGTCGGCCGGGCAAGGGGAGGGGCTTTCTCTCAGATTTGTGAAGCTCCGGTGGGACATGCGGCCAATGGGAGGGCCGGTGAATGCAAGCTTGGGATGGCCGAGGTCCACCGGGAGGCTCCATCGCGAGATTTCCTAGCGTTGTTCGGCCATCCCTTGTAGCTCCACCCCTGCTTCTGAGGTGTGTGCGAGGCGAAGCGTTAACCATTAAACGGTCTTGCCATGCCTGTGGAAGACAGGCGGACTCCTCGTCTTGCTCGGGAAGTAACTTGGACTCGAGGCTCCTCCTAGTGTAGAGGCTCTGCTCAACTGGCAACATCTTGACCCCTCACGCAGCCCTATGGCACTCAGCCGTCGCAATACCGACTAACCCACGGCATCATTCAGAGTCTGAGACAACCTGCATTTTTTCCCTGCTGTCCTGGCCCCCTCCGACAACGGCGGGGCTCCACCACGCACTGCCAAGTTGGCTTTTGGCCAGGTGCACCAGTCATGACCCGGTCTTGCTGACCTCCCCAGATGTTGCGGGGGGCATGTTGGATGCGTTGACGTCGGGCTTGGGGTCATTCCAACCTTTTGCGATGCGGAGAAAACTCGCGGAGAGCTCGCGGAGAGGGAAGGCGCAGCATGGATATGCCGGTGCTGAGAGCGCTCATCAGACCACTTACATGCAGCTCGACGGCTGGTCCAGCTTTCCGTCGCGTTGAGAGGACCGGCGGACACGAAACTCAGATGCCGTGGCTGATCATCGCATAAACGGACATGTCTGCCATGGACCTGGGCGCAAACCCGTGTGTAAGGCAGAACCTTGAAATCTGCCCAAAGGTAAAGGGCTTCCGGCGTCTGGATGAACCTCTGACGCCAACCCGAGCCCTTTCATAGCCCGGCGTCGGGGTCTCGCCATCTGCACCACCACACCGCGCTTCACCGAACGCGACCGGCCGCCTCTGCTCACCTCGTGTTTTTTGCCCAAATCGGGCCAAACAGATGAGTTGCCATGACATCACTGGGCTAGCCGGAAAGGCAGTCTACGCCGGCGGTGCCCCATCCGTGGTGGCTTTCCCTCGGCCTGCGGGTGGAGCATAAAATTATGTAGCCAGAACATGTTATCGCCGAGATCGCGCAGAGAGTTCCCGCCGCGGCAAAGTCGCGTCCATACCCGGGAGATTTTGCAACCGCCGAGGTCTAGACAAAGCTTCTATCTCGCGGTGTCACATGGCTGCACGCTAGGTTCGGCTGGCAAGCCGATGAATACCGGTGGGCTTCCCGGGCACTGCGGGCTCTGCTTTTAAAGGGTGCTGTCGGCCAAGCGCCGAGAACGCCGAGAACTGAGACCTCGCATCTCGGCGATATCCCGGGGGTGTCCGGATTCTTGCATTCAACCTCGAGACTTCTGCTTTGCATGCTGTGTGTGCTGGGAGGTCTATTGCAGCATATTGACCAACGTTTCAAGAAAAGATCTATTCTTAACAAATTATAGATGTTCTGCTGTCGAGGGAAACCCAGAAATCTTGGGGGGATCCGACATCAGTCAGCCGGTAGGTAGCACGTTCCGTTTCAGTTCATCAAGGAAATAAGAAGAATAGTGCGGGAGACGAATGAAGATGAGAACCGAGACGAATTTCCCGTGCCTAGACAGAGGGCGTCTGCCAGTGCGGAAAAGCAACCCGAAAAGCCAAGCCGTGGCAAGCTGCAGTCGAGACTTAAAAGAGCTCCAGATAGTGACAGGGATCGGCCCATTGGACGCCCAGTGACAACTGCTTAACAACCCTGTCAACTGTCGACATACCACAGCGTCGGGTAGACGGCGTCTCAGCTCTCACAACTAAAACTCATATTTGGCGTTTAAAGCCAAAGCTTCATCGAGCGACATTCATTGTCCGTGGTGCAACATGGGCAGACGCACCTTTGGGTACCGGAACCAGAATTGCCACCGCTGGGAACTATAAGAAGTCTCAACCCTAACGCGCCGTCAGCCTCACCGCCGTGGAAACAGACATTGTGTCAGACCTGGACATTGCATATCCGAGTCATGCATTCAACCCATGCTCGATTCCTCAACTGCAATAAGGGATATATGCATTATGGCCATGAAACCTTGTTCTGTTTCTTGTTTTAGGTTAGACAGGTGTCAACTACAACAACACCTCACTCGCTTAGCAGGAATAGACCAATATGCACATTACTGCTGGCTGCCAAGCTGTCGCCTGACAGTTATGAGCCCAGTTGATTTCTGGCAATTGGCTCTTAATCGCCGAACAAGCTGAACATCAGCCAGCTTCAATCCAAGTCGATTGAGACCATTGCAACCCCTGGCACTTGAAATGGCCAGAAGGCAGCCAACAAGATCTGCTCTCGCGATACGAAGATCACTAGCTATCAGCTGAATAAGAAATTCCTCCAAAGACGAGGTACACATCTCAAAGTCCTCCAGAGTTGAGGCACGATTCTCAAAGTCCACAGACGTGGCAAACAAACAATTCGACGTCCTCCACAGACGAGGCAATCAACTCGAAACTCAACACACTTTTCAAGCTTCAACATCTCCTAAAACAGGAGGAACTCAGCAGATCCATCACTATGGACTCTTCTAAATCAACTCAGAGGCTCCGAAGCGACGCCGACTGGGTAAAATGGCTAAACAACCTTAAAATGGTGGCCAACTTCTACGAAGTCTGGCAATACATCGATCCAAACCAAAATGCAAAGAATTCAGAGCCTCAACCAGAGCCGCTCCCGGCTGTAGGCTCAGCAGACTTCTCCGACACAATGCGCCTTATAGATTTCAACTACAGAAACTCCATGAGGAAGTACGAAGCTAGAAAATCGGGAATCATCAAAGTTGCTGAATGGGTGACTTCCACGGTTGATCAAGTTTATCTTGGTCAAGTCACAGGCCAACCAACAGTGAGGGACATGGTCAAGGCCCTGAAGGCCCAACTGGAGCCAGACAGCTTCGCCAGACAGCAGCAGGTTCTACAGAGATATAATGCTCACAGGCGGTCAATCAAACGAACCAGGCTAACCGAATGGCTTATCATATATCAAGAGATTATGGAGGAAGCAATTTCGGCAAAAGTCCCTCAACTCATCGACCCAACAACTCAAGTATCCGAATTTCTCAACGCCATCAAGGAGATCGCCCCAGACTACTATACTGGTGCCTCATACGACTTCTCGCGCCAGACAGAACAGGAAACTAAAGAGGGCGAGACTTGCCCTGGGGTTAAGCAAGCACAGAGCTTCAGGCAATGGGTGCGGACGTTCTACCCAACATGGCTTACAGCCAACGATGCAGCAAAATCCACTACTTCCAGCAGCTTTGCTACATGGCAAGGGGAAGATGAAAATGGAAAAAAGGAGAGACCCATCCCACTTTGCCCAGCATGTCCTGGAAAAAGGCACTTCGTCAAAAACTGCTTCTACTGCAACCCAACCATAAGACCATCATGGTACAATCCAATGTCGCCTCAAAACAAAGACGCAATTGCTAGAGGTCAAAAATGGCTTGATAGCAATCACAGAGTCAAGGAGACGATCCAGAAGCTTATAGACTCTAAGCAACCAACCTCATCAGGCACCTCATCAGCAAGTTGGCGACAGCGAGAAGGCAAACCAGATGAAGCTAAGAAACAAGCCACATCATACTGGGGCCAAGGGGCCAGTAGCGACACAGAGGGCTCTTCTTCATCTTTCTTCACTCTGGACACTGCTCCGGATGCAAGCTTATTTACAGGTTTTGCTTTACGAAATACAGTAATTGTGGACTCGGGGACTGGATTCCACATCTGCAATGACTTATCCCGGATGAGGGATGTAGACTTCTCAGTCTCAAAGGACATACTCACTGGAGGGGGCACTATCACTGCCACAGGCAAAGGTGATATGGTAGTTAAGCCCAACATGGGCAAACGACGTAAAACCATGATTATAAGATCTGTATGGTATGCTGCCGACTATCCAGTCTCACTTGTGGCTACAGAGCCGCTCAAACGAAAGCAAGTTTACTTCAACACCAGATACCCAGGTCTCGAGGATTCGACAGGCAAGGTACTGTACGAGACTCCCCATAGACATGGGCAATACCTATTGGAATACCACTCACCTGAGGGGGTGGAGACGACACCGCAATCAATGCCAAGTACAACGACTTCAAAGGCTACGTCTTAGACCCAAAAGGCAGTGCAATTCGATGTATCTGCAGTAGGCTTTCAGAAAACAACTGAACCTAAATCTGCGTCCAAGGCAGAGGCTTGGCTATGGTACGAGCGACTCGGCCATCTAAGTGCTGAAGGGCTGGAGCATTTAGTGAAAAACTCACTTGGAATCCAACTGGCTGGTATTACTAAAGATGAGTGCGCAGCCTGTTCAACTGGAAAGGCAATTCGACAAGTCTCTCGAAGATCTCCAGATCACTGGCCCACAGCTCCAGGAGACTATATTGTTATCGACTTCTTTACAATAAGCAAGGCTTACAACAACGAGAAGGTTGTCCTGATCATTGGGGACAGGTGGTCTGATTTCACATGGGTTAGAACACTTAGGTCTTGAAAAGAAGGACTGACGGCCATTGAACACATGATCGCCTTCCTCGAAAGACAATATCACATCAAGGTCTCCATAATGAGACTTGACTGGGAAACAGCACTACGCAACGCATTTGACCTTTGGGTAGCCACAGAGGGTTACATTGTATAACGATCAGCAGACTACACCGGAGCTTAGAATCCAGCAGAGAGAGTCGGAGGGATCATCTTTAAGATCACGAGAACCCTCAGATTTCAATCACGATTCCCTGAGTCTCTAGCTCCTGAGCTAGTCCGGGCTGCTGTTTATTTTGCCAATTGACTAGGCTGCAAACGACACAACTGGAAGACTCCAGAAGGCCTGATGAATGCTTGGATGAACTCACAATCCTGGGTAACCCATCAACGCCCAGAGCTACCTCAAATGGCTCATCTAAAGAGATACGGTTGCAGAGCATACCCTCTTACTCAAACATACAAAAGCGGTCAGGAAAAGTCAAACAAAACGGAGCCTAGAGCCCATATAGGCTACCTATGTGGTTACGACAGCACGAACATCTACCGCATCTGGATTCCATCTCTAAACAGAGTTCTAAGGACCAGAGACGTCACATTTAATGAGGGGGTGATGTACGACCCTAATGCTGAGGATACAAGTCTACTACATCGTCAGGCACTTGAGATCGAATTTACACGCCTCGATATCCTATTCCTAGATCCTATCTAAGAAGACATTCCTATGGACTCAGCGCTATGGGATGGACAGGAATCTAGCTCTCTTCGGCTGCATGAAGACAAGCCTGCAGGCCGAGAACTAAACCAAATGACTCTATCTCGTTCTTCTCTAGCAGAAATCTAGCCTCAACAGCAATCTATCTCGGCTGAGGGGGTGGAAACAGTGGATGAGGTTATAAATCAGGACCAAGGGTTCCAAGAAGACGACATATCATCAGAAGAAAACCGGATGACTCCAGTCTCAACACCTGAGGAAGAGACACACGGAACAATTGTAGTGACTGAGCCAGAACTCGCTTAACAACCCCAATCTTATGGCAGACCAAGGGGCAGTAGGAACAATGATATCTACAACTGTCAAATCCCAATTGGCCAACTCAACCAACAACCAGACAATGCTACAAGATCATCCAGAAGGTTGAGAGGATCTAATTCAACATCTAACTTCCTACAATCTACAGATACTGTTAAAGAGAAAGAACAGACAGATAGCTCAGCAGATGGACTAGGAAAGATTTATAGAAACGATCTGCCTGCCTTACTAGCCAACTATTCAGAGGCCAAGACCCATAAATACCAACTTAAGTGGCTTGCAGCTATGAATGTCGAGTACCAGACAGTCTGGAAGAAGGGCACGTTTGAAGCGATACGACTGTCTGACATAGACCAATCTGTCAACAAAATCTTGCCACTCAAGTGGGTTTTCACATACAAGTTTGATAAGCACAGACATCTTCAGAAGTTCAAGGCAAGAATATGTGTTAGAGGGGATTTGCAACTGCCAAACGGACTTGACACTTACGCCTTAACTCTCGCTGGAAGGTCGTTCCGCAGTCTGATGGCAATCGTCGCCAGATTCAACCTGGATACAATACAGCTAGATGCTGTAAATGCTTTTACCAACGCCCGACTTGACGAACTGATCTACGTGTGGTTCCCACCGGGATTCAACAAGTCTGGATTCTGCCTACAACTTCATAAGGCTTTGTATGGTCTCAGGAGAAGCCCTCTCCTATGGCAGAAGAGTCTCACTAGGACCCTTGAGTCTATGGGTCTCAGGCGACTTCAAGAAGACGACTGTATCTTTATTGGCAAGAACGTCGTTGTCTTTGTCTTTGTGGATGACATTGCTATTATTCATCGCCAGAAACATAAGTCGGAAGCTTAACGAATCGTCAACGGACTGAAAGGGACATACGAAATGAAGGAATTGGGAGAATTGTCTATTTTCCTAGGAGTGCGGATCATCCGCGATCGCGATCAAAGGAAGCTTTGGCTTTGCCTGGACAACTACATCACCAAGATATGCGACGAATTCAAGATCGAAAAGTCGAAGAAAGGAGTGGAAACTCCAATGGCATCAGATAACCTCATGCCTAACGAAGGTCAAGCAACAGCTGAAGAGATCCATCTGTACCAACGAAAAGATGGCTCCCTTAACTACGCAGCTATCATGGGCAGACCAGACATTGCTCGGACCTGCTCAAGACTTGCAGAGTTTATGACAAATCCGTCACTAGCCCACCACAAAGCGGCTGATCAGTGTCTTCAATACCTCTACTCAACTCGATATCTTGCGATTGAGTTCAACTGCGAAGACAACGGGATATTATACTGCGCATCAGATGCCTCTTTTGCAGACGATTCGGTTACCCGCAAAAGCACTCAAGGATACGTCATGATGCTCTTTGGAGGCCCGATTGCTTGGAAATCTTCAAAGCAACGAAGGGTTGTCACCTCCAGCACTGAGGCTGAATTGGTAGCTCTCACACAAGCAACCAAAGAATACCTTGCAACCATACGACTTGTGGAGGAGTTACAGCTTAAGCTTGATGACGATTACATCATGTGGTGTGATAACCAGCAGACTCTGAGGCTATTGACAGCTGAGAGGCCTCAAGCAACAAGCAAACTTCGGCACATCAACATCAACAATCTGTGGCTTCGCCAGGAGCTTCAGAAGGGTGTTTTGAAGTACAATTGGGTCAAAACCAACGCCATGGTCGCGGATGGAACAACAAAGGCCATGCAAGGCCAAAAGCACGCTCTTTTCCTTGCGCAGCTTGGTATGACCAACGTTGAAGAGCAAATCACCTCGCTGGCGAGGAACTAAACATGAATATGGACTCATCTCACGACAGATGGCCACTTCACGCACAGAGCCTTCAACAGTCTCTGTTTGATAAGGACAATATTAAGGATCGCTGGAATACTCTTATCGTAACTGCTTCAATTGCAGAGACTCATCTTACAACAAGATGACCCTCTGAGGGGGTGTGTCAGACCTGGACATTGCATATCCGAGTCATGCATTTAACCCATGCTCGATTCCTCAACTGCAATAAGGGATATATGCATTATGGCCATGAAACCTTGTTCTGTTTCTTGTTTTAGGTTAGACAGGTGTCAACTACAACAACACCTCACTCGCTTAGCAGGAATAGACCAATATGCACATTACTGCTGGCTGCCAAGCTGTCGCCTGACACATTGGCCCAGTGCTTTTTTTTATATCTCGCATGGAGATGGACGGAACGAAAGATAAACGCTTCCAGCAGTAGACGCGGGAGAAAAACAACCTCGGCTATCCTATGAAGATGGGGGCGCCTTGCTAGGAATGTGCAGCATACCACCCAACGGACATCCTGAGAGACCCGATCAACAACTTTTCTCGTCCGTCCAAAACATAGAGAAGGTCACCAAGGGTTTGCCGCAAGTCGTCCGGACGGGGTTTCGCGAGAGCAAATCCTCCTTTCACGAAAATGCGAACACAACCACTCTTGGGAGTCGTTCCCGCCGGATGGACTTTAGTAGGCTAGAGTTGTTGACGTCTGGATGAAAACATGCGAATACCAGCCCGCTCTCTCCCTATCTTTATCTCTCTATCTGCCATCTGCCAAAGACGAGGGCTGTTCTTGTAAACCTAACACCAGACCTCTCAAAAACCCTGACCAAGATGAGGAGGGCAAGGCCAGCGACATATGACATGCGATACGCGGGCTCGGGAGGTCGACTGCAGATGTCATCGACACACGTCCGAGGCCTTCACCCATAGACTATGGCCATGCGATCGAAGCGGCCCAACACCCTCTCCCATCAGGTCTTTGGATTCTGTAAATTGTGTACGGATGATTCTCCCTCAAATTGGCGACAGTCTTCGGACTAGAACGGAGCAGGGGAGCTGGGCATGACCCCCAAACCCGGAATTACACGATACACGATGTTCAACGGCGAAGGACAAGCGGGAGGGAGCAAACGTGGCAAACTCTCCGCGACGGAGAGGCCAAAGTCGCACCCGCATCCGACCCGGGCCCGAACGCGTCGTCCGCCCATTTCCAAGAGGGATTTCCACATCGGGCGTGGTTGTGAGCAAACATGAGTCTATCACAAATTCACTGCCACAAACCACCCGTGACTCACAATGAACGACGTTGATCTAGGTTGCAAGGGATTCCGCTCCGCCGGCCCTCTGATGAGCAGCATGACTGATGCGAGCGAGAAACCCTATATAATATCCCCCCGGCGCTGTTCTGGTGCTTGGAGAACGGCACCTGGTATTTCCAGTCATCTTTCGCGAACGCTTCAAGCTACAGACACCTCCGTAGACGCACCCGCCCGAGAACAGCTCACCATGTTGCTCACAGCACCCTTCCTCCTTCTCCTCACACTCACGGCAGCAACCCCTAACCCGGGCCCAGCACCACCCCCCGACGACGACACCGTCTGTCCCGAGGACACGATCGCCTGCGGCCCAGTCTGCGTCCTCGCCACCCAGCGCTGCTGCAACGACCCCTCCACCTCGGAGTTCTGGTCCTGCGAGGGCACCCAAACCTGCGGGGCTTCAAGAAAGGACGGCTGCCGCACCCCGCCCGACAAGCAGCAGCCCTCTCCTCCGTCCTCGCTCCCACCGCCAGAGACCTCGAGGCCGCCGGCCGCCAGACCCCACTCGCCGGGCCACGACCCCGCCGAACCAGCCACCACGGCGTCTTCCACCGAGACGCTGGCACGGACGACCCAGACGCGGCTGTCGTCCGGCGACTCGCCCTTTTCACGGCCGGCGTCGACGAGCGCGGACCAGCCGCCAACGTGCTTCTTCGAGGCACCCGTCGTGAGGCGAGTGCCCTCCGAGAAGGAGGCACCGTGTCCTACGTCGCTCGTGTCGCCTGACACCCCTACGGAGGTTCCCACCAAGACCGGGACGGCGGCCAGGGATCGGCCGTGGGGTGTTGCCGTGGTTGTTGCGACAGCGGCAGGGGTTGTTGCGTTGTTGGTTTAGTTTGCCAGAGGTCTCACTGCGATAGTTGCTCAACAAGTCGGCATTGCATTTGTGCCAATGGTGTGTTCAAAGTCCGACTTCATCAGGTCTCTTCTGCATGTTGGGCTCGAAACTCAAAGTGAGATGCTGGACGTTCCAGGCTCGTCCCCATTTCCCAAGTCATCGTACGGCCGTTTAGATAATGGAGGTAGCAGAAAGGCCGTGTCAGAACAGAATCGGGGACGCGGTACGACGTCCCCGTGCTGGCATTAGAAGCGTATAAACTGATAAAACGACGAACCAACTCGAGTTTCTCTCTCTGTCTTTCCCGTCCCGGCCATGCTCTCTGGTCGCCTCATGAAATATATGTGTGCAATACGTGTGGTCACTCCATTCATATTCGAGAGCCCTTCTTCCCAACAAGATCGTCGACGCCGCGGGCAGCCGGCGAGGCTGGCCGGCAAACACTTCCCCAAAGTCCCGCGTTCCCGGACTCCGCCTCATCCCTGACAAAGACGAAACGCCTGTGCTTCGGTACCGCAAGGTCGACAAACGTCGGCGGCGTGCCCTCTCCCCAGCCAAATGACGTTGACAAAACACACGTTGATGCGCAGCTCTACCCGACTAAGAGGGCCGTATTATAAATCGTGAGGGGCGTTATATGTAAAGGTTGTTTGGGTGGAGGGGATTGTCGTACAGGGTCCACGAAGTCAAGACTCCCTGTTTATGACTCCTGGTTGACAGTTTGCTAGAAGACGTCAGTGCTCCGTCGGAGAATAGAATTTGCCCCTCAGCGACGAAAGTGGCAGGACACCAACGTACGACAAGCCAGTCCATGCCCTCCGTGACACCGCTGCCGTCGACGGCGGAGCAGGCCATGATGCTCCAGTTCCGGTCGCGCAGCTCGCCCAGGCGCAGCGCCTCCGAGATCTCACCCGCGCCCTTGGCGCCGGGCTGGTCCTGCTTGTTGGCGAAGACGAGGAGCGAGGCGTCCTTGAGCTCCTCCTCGTTGAGCATGGCCCCCAGCTCTTCGGCGGCGGTCTGCAGACGCTCGATATCGGTCGAGTCGACGACGAAGATGACGGCCGCCGTGTTGGCGTAGTAACACCGCCAGTACGGACGAATGCTGGTCTGACCGCCTAGATCCTACAGGCAAGGCGCGCGGGGCGCTCGCGTCAGTCTCTTGGGTGTTTGCTGGAACGTGTTGGGGTTCAGGGGGGCTCCGCGTACCCAGACATTGAAATTGAGGTTTTTGTATGTGACGGACTCGACGTTGAATCCTATCGTTGGAATCGTGGTGACAACCTCGCCGATCTGGATTGTCCAAGACATTAGCTCTCCGTCGTTTGCACATGCGCCTGCGCGCGCAAGGGGCGGGGTTGTCTGGAGCGCAAGCCCACCTTCAGTCTGTACAAGAGTGTCGTCTTGCCAGCGTTATCCTATAACCGTGGTTTGTCAGCCTCGTGCGCACGTCGACGGCCCCAAAGAGCGGCGGTGGTGGGTGGTGCCCGGTGCGGTGTCCGGCGGGAGGTGTTGCGTACCAGTCCCAAGATCAATATCCGGATCTCCTTCTTGGACCACAGGAGGCCGGAGAGCCATGACATGCTTGCGCCCATATTGACAGAGTTTGCGTTCGGGGGTGCGGAGGGTGTTGTTGCTGAACTCGAAACTGGTAGGTAGGGACACGAGGGCCGTGGTGTTGCGGGTTCGAAAGCGTTTGCGACTGTAGAGTGCTGCCACTATACGCGGTTGGCCTCGGGACAGAAGGGTTGGCGGTGGAAATGGGTAGCAAAGGTGGCTTGTTTCCCAAGGGGCGACAGCAGAATGACGGAACACAACGAGAAGCTCCGCTCCTGACAGTGACTTAGGTACCTTATGTACAAAGCAGTGGCATCCGGATGGAGCTCAGGGGTAAAACTAAAAAAAGGTCTGTCTATCCCCTTCTGCTTTGGTGCCAAATCGTCGTTTCGTCCGTTTCGTCGAGCTGTTTTGTCTACAGTCCAGTGGACAAAGGACCGTTGTAAAAGAATCCCGACGGCTTGCTCCCCTGAGGCGTGAGGTAACGCAAAACGGGTCCCCCCTAATTGACAGTTTTTAAGACATGCATGGATGGGAAATCTGGGCTGGGCGTCCAAACGGGTGCCACCGCCGTCCGCCGCTTGAGCCCATCGGTACTTCGGGGATTATCACATAAGCAGAGTCCATCCTTCTGCCTGAGGCAGAACGTCTTACTCGGTCTGGAGAGGAAAAAAAAAAAAAACGTCTTATCTAATCGGAGAACTCTTCGGGAGGAGCCACACAGCTGAGCCTCTTGAGGCGAGTGACTGCAGTGACTCTTCCGGAAAGCGTGACCGACTCCACATCTTGCCCTGCCCGCCAATCAGGGCAACTGCGGGCTCGCTAACCCAGGTACGCCTCGTGCGCACGAATTCTCTAGAAATGAGAAATTCCTCCCCAACCCATCGAGAGCACAACTGCACCCAAAGGACTCGACCACTTTGATCAGCCAACAGCCGTCAAAATGCCGGTACGTGATGTCCACGCCCTCTCTGCGCGCCCCCTTTCGACGACGACGATGATGATGTGATTCCCCGCGGTCGAATTTACCTGGAAACCGGATGTTGGAGGAAGCACCCCGCGATTTTGTCGCTACCGCGCGGGTTCGTGGACTATGAGAGGGGAGGGGCAACACACACACACATCATCACGATCGGAGAAGGGGGCCGCAACGAGCAAACTCCCACCCGGAAGCAGAGCGCTGACGTTCTTCTCCCTCGAATACAGAGCCACAAGTCTTTCCGCACGAAGCAGAAGCTCGCCAAGGCGCAGAAGCAGAACCGCCCTATCCCCCAATGGATCCGTCTTCGCACCGGTAACACCATTCGGTACGATACACCACCCTCGAGAGTGCTCCTCTGTCCCTCGACTCTCCGTGTGAAGGAGGGGCAGACGAGACCTTGACCCGAAATCTTATTGAACAGGGACTAATGTGAAGCACAGCTACAACGCGAAGAGACGCCACTGGCGCAAGAGCAAGCTCGGCATCTAAACCACTCGCCTCCTTCTCTCTTCAAAATCCCCTTGCCATACCCTGCGGGCTTTTCCCAGTCTCCATGGTACCGCCGACCGAAACGACGACACCGCGCTCGACTTGGGAAATTTTCTTTCACAACTGGGAGGGGTCACTCTGACGGACTCAACGAATACCCACTGGCTCGAGTCCCGATTCGTGGGGGAGGGAGTCTCACAGGATGGAGGGGAAACAAAATGGGAATGCCCGGCTCGGCTAGACTCTACGTATTGCATGTTACGGTCATAGGGAAAGGAATGCAAAATCATTGATGCCTCTGAACGAAGACACGAGGCCCCCACGATTCCTCGTTCGCTTGGATATCTGTGATGGTTCCCGTCGCTCAGGGTCTGGCTCACCAGTCTGGCTCTTCCGTATATGTCGATATGTGTGTGTAGCCATTCGTACTCGGGCCTGTTTCTTATCACAGATCGACAACATCGCCCTCACCCAGTTGAACCATGCCGTCGACACGGAAACGACGCATGGAGCCTTGACGAATGCCCGCTATGGGGATTCGCATTGCTAGGCACGCTATGATCCGAGAAAGACGCTCCCTGAGCGGCTTCTCAACTGCCCGTTGTAAAAGAGGCGGGTGGCGTGATGGATGAACCCTTTCGCGTAATGCTCGGAAGCGCTCCGGAATTACCGGTCGCTCCTGGTCCTTCGTGCCTGCTCCCCCGCCATATTTCGACTGTTCGCAGCAGAACATGAAAGACCTGTTGCTCAGGTTAGGTTGGCACGCATATACGTACGCCCGACGGGTAGCTACCTAGGCGCAAGCTGACCTTCTTGCCCCATGGCTTGCAATGTAGCTGTCGCAGTGGGCTTCTCTTTGACTTTGGTGGACAGCGCAATCAGGGTCCCCCGCGGGAGCGGCACCAACTCTACCGAGCAAAAAATGAGACATAGAAAAAGTCATTCTGTCACCGTCCTTTTATTCCCAAGTTCGACGAGAATGAGCACTGAAATGCATTGCTATAACTGTCTAGCAACCCAACTTGCGGAGCATGTCTGCTTCGCAAAAGGTAGTCGTATGTATCGACTGCCTCACTCACCATCCTGATGTCCCTGTCCATGAACACCCAAATCCTGACCTGTGGAGCAACCCGCAAACTTTCCAGGTAACCGAAACCGAATCAAAGAGCGATCGTCATAAACGCCGGAGTACGATGCATCACACATTAGGAGTGAAGAGAGATATCCGAAGAGGGATTCGAACCCATACTCCGGCCATCCACCACCCGAACCGTCCGAGATTCTTAGCGGTCCTCGGCCCACTCGTTCTCCCGACGAATCTGCTCCTCCTCCTCGGGTGTGAAGTCGTTGGTGATGTTGAAGGTCTTGCGGATCTCCTCGGGGGACTTGCCCTTGATCATGTTGGCAACGGTCTTGCAACCAACATCGAGGAGGGGCTTGATGTCGAGGTAGTTGGAGGCCTAAACAGGTATCAGCTTGGGCACATTGGCAATGAACACGGCGAGGGGGCAAAATACAAGGATGATCTCGAACAGCATCTCCTGATCGACCTGCATGAACTTCTGATCCCACTCCTCGATTTCGGTGGTCTTCTTGCGAGCATCGTTCTCATCGTCCTGGGTCTGGACGGGGTCGTTGCGGTGGTGCTCGCACCACTCGATGACCTTGCGGAGGACTGCCTCGTTCACCTGCGGAGGAAAGGTTAGCGCCCTGCCCATGTGGACGCAGAGGTGGCGGGGTAACGGCGTACGTTCGGGATGGGAATGGGGTTCTCCTGGCTAATGCTGTCGTCACCGACATCCTCGAGCATGTTCTTGATGAGCATAGAGCGCTCAGCGACAACGCGATCTACAGTCATCCAGTCAGCAGGGTGCGCCAAGGTCGACCGGTGGTGGGAGGGGTCTGACGTACCGACGGGGATGGTGATGTTATCGTTGGACTGCACCCAGATCTTGGAATCCTTCTTTTCGGCGGCCATTTTGTCTGACGTGTATGGGTGACCGTGGGATATTATCCTAGGGAGTGTCAGCCTGGAAGTGGTGAGTTGCGATGGGCGAGCGTTGATTGAAAGACCGATCGGCTGAGGTTGTCGGTTGGTGGAGGATGGTGGGGGAAGACGAAGAGTCGATCCGAGGAGGAAGTCGCAGGCTGGTGTGCATTGGTCACTTACGGTTCAGAGAAAAGCTTAAGGGGGGACGTCGTTGCGTTCGGGGGCGAAAGTAATCGTGGTTTGTTTGAAGTGGTGTCGACAAACAGACTGTAATGATGTGTCGTCGGAGATGGCTTTTGAATCACTCTGGCAGGCTGACGTTGGGTTGGATGGTTTTGGGGTCGGGGGCGGTTGGTTGTGGAGAAGAGGGAAGGCACGGAGAGTGTGGCTACCCGTGGAAAATAGAAGCACCAGGCAAAGGGCAAGAGAGGCAAGTGCTTTGATTGGTTCAAAGCGCTTGCTCGTCTTAGCGGACATGTGGGTCTATTGCCGCCTCTGGTGCCTGGAGAAGTCGGTCCCTGGGCTCTGCAAACCATCATCTTTCAGCCGGCCTCAAAGGCCTCAGCGAAAGGCCCGCTAAACTGCAGGGCAACGGAACCATGGTGCCTCAAAGGCAGGAGAGGAACCCCGCTCTTTGATCTATCAAAAAGTGCTGTGCCTGGCATTTCAGAGCACCAGGGTCGTTAGGCAGAAGCAGGGTGGAAATTTTCTACCGTATTCCATTCTTTGGGTGACTCTTTCCCGAATTCCTTCGCCTTTGGGGGCCGGGAAGAGAAGGAAGTGCTGCCTACATGCCGTTTCCGGCGTTACTTGAACAAGGAGAAGAACCCCTCTTGCAACTTTCTCATTCACCACAACCAAAGATTCAGCAACGCTTCGAAGCTCAAGAAAAAGGCATTGACATTGGCCAAAACGACTGGCTTGATTCTCTCTGGCTTTGATTCATTGTACGTCTGCCTTGCGCGGTGTGACTCATGCATTTCGAAATGGGATCAGCCAGCTAGGTCCCGGTTGGCGACTACACTATTGCCGTTGGATGACGAGATCAACTTGAGTCTCTGATAACGCAAAGCCTCCAGCGAGGCACCTTGGCGAGGGGAGTTAGAGTGCTGCTAGGCAACGCCATCAACCCAAACATCACATCGACAACCGTGTAATTCTCCTCGTGGACGGCGGTTATGCTTCGCAGCCCGTTAATTACAATTTCCTGATACAAGGCGAATAGGCTGTGTACAGCCGGCGGGCAGTTTGCCCCAGAACCCGTGACCTGTGCTCCGTGACGGAGGGGCAAGGGTACTGCGCTGGATGCTTTTGAACGGCGGTTCTGAACCAACTCGGTGGAATCACACAGAGGGAGTGCCATCAATGGCCGGGCCCGAATCGGATTCTCCGACAGCCGGGCCATCTCGTGACACGGGTCCAGACGATGCCTCTTCAGAGAGGCTTGTGACCAAGTGGGCAACCCGTGATCTCGGATGGCCCATCTGACAAGATTTGTACTTGAAGAAAAACGCGCTCTTACAGCCATATGCACCGGTGGAAGAAGATGCAAGCGTTAAAGCTAGTGCAGAATGAGATGTCCATGTCTGGTTTTGGGTGCCAAACAAGAGATGTAGAGCATGGTGTTCCGGCACCAGGAAGACGATCGACGCCGTTGGCCTCGCGTGTCTTTGCCGACGCCGCGGCGCTAGGGGCCGAGAAGACCGGGAAGGCAGACGCGGAACCACCCAGACTGTACCGAGACCGAAACCGGGTCTTTTGGCGCCTCTTTTCGAGTGCCGGCGAAGCACCGCCACCCTCCCTACGGTTGTACGGTGAACGAGATGTTCAGGCGGGTAGCTCTGACTCTCGTGTGCTCCTAGGCCGATACTTGCTGACGACGACAACGATGAAGTTGGCGGTGGAGCTTGTCCTCGCCGCCTGAGCGTGGTCGTGCTCTTTGTGGTACGAGGAAGTGCTGTCCACTTACACAAACCATGGATGCGGCCCTGTACCAAGGCCAATATCGGACTGGAATCTGGAGACGACGGGGGGAGATAAGGCAAGCCAGGGCCGATGGCGAAAGCGAGCTGCACGCACTTAAGAAGGCCTGTCTTCTCCACGGAATCGATCCCCACGACACGCAGGGGAACCGCAGGTCTCTTGACGCGCAGTGGGATGACGGATGACGTGAGACATTGAAGATGGCGACATATGGCGAAGCATTCCTGTGTGTGAGTCGCGCAAGAAATACTTGAGTGCGAGGCCGGATAGGAGTGCGACGATAGATGGGTCCGTTTCATGGAGCTCATTTCATAGGATCGCGCCAGCGCGCCTCCGTCCGTGACAGTCATCAATGGTCATCCATAGCGCCTCGGACGTTGGCGGGGCCCGCGAAGCCGAAACTTCCGTTGAGGGCGCGGACGCGGTCGCGGATGGGTAAAATGTGCCCCGGGCCAAATACCATTGCGTTCGTCCGATAGCAGCGCTCACCGGACGAACGAGGCTTGTTGATCGGCTCGATGTGTGTGTGTATGTGCGTCTGTTCCTCCAGAGACGGGTTGACAGCAAGAAAGCAAGTTGGCAAGCTGTCCCCAGGTCGAGGGATGGGAAATGATGCATAATGACAACAAGATAAACCGACAGACATGGTTCGAGAAACCTGCTGACTGACTCTGTGTTATTTGGTTGGCCTTGGGAGGGGAACGTGGTGTTGTCCCCTCCCCCCGACACTGTACGAATACGTTAGGAGAGGAGGGAGAGCGACGGCAATGAGTGGACGACACTGACGAAGAAATCGGTGAGTGGAGGGGGAACCCGGGAAGAGGAGCCACAACAACGGAGCGAGACCTGAGCCACTGACATGCTCTGTCCCAGTTGTTCGCCGTTGCCAGCCCGCCTTGCCCGCTTTTGGGGCTGGCGTTCCCATCCGAAAGGCCCTAGCGAGAAGACGCTGCCAGGGAACAGGGGCCGTTGCAGCGGACTTGAGGAGGGCACACTCTCCCAAAGGTCTCAGTCCTCACTTTGGCCAGCAGCCACGTCGCGCGTCACGCTGCACCGTGGGACGGGACAGCTGCAACGGGCTGGCGATCCCTGTACCTGAGGCGTGCCGTGGAATAAGCATTTTACCAAGCCAAGGTGGCAGCAGCAGCAGCGGAAGCGGAAGCAGCAAGGTTGGCAAAAGCAAGAGGGACACATCGTGTCTTCCTTGCCAAAAGGACAACCGCCCACCCACCTTGCCTCCCCGGTCTCTAGAACCCTCGAGCTCCCTTCCTTGAACTTCGCGTCCATCTGACCAGAACTCTCCTTCACCTCACACCTCATCTCACCTGGCCGTCCCCCCAGCAGAAAACGGCAGCGAAGCACCAAACAAAACCAAGAGCAGGGGCCATGTGCCGGCTAGTCTCAGAGATTGCGGATACACCTTCATATGGATAGTTCTGGGCCTATTGCTCGGGATCTGGCACCTTACCCTTGGAAAAAAGTCCCCCTCCAACCACAGGAGCTGGGACATTGGACTGAGCGCCCAGCGCCTGCGCAGGAATAATATCCTGACCATCGCCCTACCTTACTTGTCTACCTTGCGCAGCCCATTGCCTTTGTTTCTTTTTCTTCTTCCGCGCTCTCTCCTGCCTCCTTCGCCCGTATCCGTACTTCACTTGGCAACCATCGTTTTCTTTCTTGAACTACTCGGCCCTGCTCTGCTTCTCGCTGCCTCCCCCACCTCGCTCCCGACCCACGCCTGGCGAACAGTCGCATACTCGCCCCTTTGCATGCGCTCTCCCTCCAGATGATGCGACGTTGCGGCCAACACTCCTTTTCGCAACGAACCTCCCGTCGCCCTTGCCCCGACTAAGAGCGGCCGAATCGCAATCCATCTGCCTTCGAACGCGGACCGGTGCTCGAGCTGCGCGCAGCACTCCCGACGACCGCCTATTAATCAACAATATTACGCGCCATGTGGCGGAGAACCTACCTGTTCCTGGTGTTGATTCGGCTGTGGTTTGCGCTGTCGCCCAGCTACCTCCACCCCGACGAGAATTTCCAAGGCCCCGAGGTTATCGCAGGTGTGTTTGATCCAATTCTCCGCCTGTAGCATGCCGTTCTCCTGGTGCGGGCAGCAGATGCAGCTCCTTGTTCTGCGCCATGGAGCTTCCCCGAGCTTCCACTGAGCTCGCATTGAGTTTGGGCTCGTTTTCGCCATAGAGCAACTAGGCTAACGGCGTGGCGCAGGCCAAATCTTCAGCTACCCGGTCCGACACACCTGGGAATTCACAAACGAGCACCCGATACGAAGCGTCTTCCCGTTATGGCCTGTATACGGCCTACCCATGCTGCTGCTGCGATGGCTGTGGATTGGTAACGGCAAGGACGGAGAGATCCCTCCCATTGCCGTCTTTTGGACCCTGCGCGTGCTCATGTTCGTCACCAGCTTCGTTCTGGAGGACTGGGCAATCCACGAGCTCATCAGCTCCCCACGCCACCGGCGGGTTGCTGTGCTTCTGGTTGCTTCGTCCTACGTCACATGGACCTACCAAACCCATACCTTCTCGAACTCGGTGGAATGCCTAGTTGTTGCGTGGTGTTTGGTCTTGATCCAGCGCATTGTCGAGAGCCCGGTAAGGACCCCCTTGGTGGAGCTTTGTGGCCACCACCCACGGACGGGTTACGCTAATGCTTGTGCCAGCAACAATCGTCGCTTCTTGCTTCTGCGATCCTCGGCGTAGTAGCCGTATTTGGATTGTTTAATAGGATTACTTTCCCGGCATTTTTGTTGATTCCGGGACTTCGCTTGATACCCCATTTTCTTAACAGGTTGGCCCATCCTTGGCATCATGACATCAGGGATACGCCCACTAACAACCCGACAGGCCCATCTCCTTCACCGTCGCGGTGTTGGCTGCTCTCACAACCACCTTCGTCGCCATCACCCTGGATACGGCATTTTATCTTCCTGAGCCCATAAAGTGGACAGACCTCATCTCCCGGCCAGTCATCACGCCACTCAACAACCTTCTCTACAACATCGACACGGACAACCTTGCGCAGCATGGCCTGCACCCCTGGTACCAGCATCTGCTGGTCAACATCCCCATGTTGATCGGCCCGGCGGCCGTTCTGCTATTCACCCAGCCGCACGTCTCACTCCGACTCTACTCGGCCATCTCTGGCGTCTTCGTGCTGTCCATCTTCCAGCACCAAGAAGCCCGGTTCCTGTTGCCAACCGTCCCGCTCATCCTCTCGTCGGTCCATATGCCTAGAAACCGCACTCTTCTTCGAGTGTGGATCGGCGCCTGGATTGTCTTCAATCTGTTCTTCGGCATCCTGATGGGCGTCTACCATCAGGGCGGTATTGTGCCGGGCCAGGTGTTCTTGAGCAAGCAGCCGGATGCGACGCAAGCCGTGTGGTGGAAGACTTACACGCCGCCCATCTGGCTACTAAACGGTAAGAACGAGGTACTCACCACGCGCGATGTCATGGGCATGAAGGGCGAGACACTCCTCGAGGAGCTCACCAAGCTGGCGACGTGCGATACGCCCGCCGACCGACGCAACTCGGAGTATCTGAAGGAGAAGAACGGCACGTACCTGGTGGCGCCGGCGTCGGCGACATGGATCGACCCCTATCTCTCCAACAAGGGACTCAAGGGCCTGCGGTTCCGCGAGGTATGGCGCTACAGGCAGCACCTGAACCTCGACGATCTTGATTTTGGCGACGACGGCATTTGGAACACCCTGACACGGGTGGTTGGAAGACGCGGTCTTGTCGCCTGGCGGGTGACGAAGAGCTGCAAGTGAGGACCGGGAAGCATACAAAAGCAATGAATGAAAAGACTTTGAACGCTTGATGACACAAGTTTCTCCGAAAATGAGATGGAATTGGTATCGTACATGTCCCCTAGCCATCAAGTCCGAACCGTATCCTGAAGCCGCCTAGAGCGCCGTTCCGTCTGTCCACTCTTTTGACCCCGTGCAGGCCACCCTTTTTTGATACGTTCGTTAGTCGTCCTGTCTCGCGGGAGGCCATTTCCGTTCCGTCCCCAAGGGGACTCCCCGGCGCAAAACCAAGCACCTCCCTGAACGCCATCGCATTTCCTTCCCAAGAGGCTTCCCGCCAGCACGTCCCCCTTCGTTCTCGCCCAAGCCCCCGCAGCCTCGACCTCGGCAGCAGCATACAGAAGCCTACGCCGGCTTCACCGTCGTCTCGTCGACGTCCACGGCGAAGAGCCAGTTCCCCGAAACGTTCATCTCCCCGAGCCGGCTCTTCATCCAGCAGAGGTGGCTGCCGTAGTAGTCGCCCCATCCCGCGCCGACGCAGCCGGCCTCGGCGGCGCAGAGGTCGATGCAGGCGGCCATGGTGGTCGCGTTGGCCGAGGAGAGGTCGATGGCGCCGTCCTCGGAGTTGAAGTCGTGGCCGCAGAGGAGGCGGAAGCGGCGGGCGGGGGCGTCCTGCGCCGAAAAGGTCGCGTTCTCCGAAGCCGGGCAGGTTATCGTTGCCGTTTTTGTTGATTCCGGGGTTGTTGAGTTGCTGGGGAGGCGTTGGTGTCAGTGGGCCCAGTCCGGCATGGGGGCGATGGGAAGTTGAGAGACACACAAGAGACACAAGACACAAGACACAAGAGACACGGGAGGTGGGAGGGACGGGGTGAAACATACTCTGACGAGCTGTCGGATCCGCTCTGCGAACGCCGCCCGAACGCCAAGCCCGTCCCAACGCCGACGGCGATGGCCGCCACGGCGAGGACTATCGCGACGCCCATGATGATGTAGCACAACTTCCGACGCACGCCGCACAGCTTCCGCTGCCCGTCCGCGTCGAGGGACTTTGGCTCCGGCGACGTCGGCGGCGGGTGGTGGTAGCCCGGGGGGTGCTGCTGGCCGTTGGCGCCGTACGCCGCCGCCGCCGCCGCCGTGGTGCCTCCGTAGCCGCCCGAGGTGGCCACGGACGGCGGGGACGCGACCTCGAGGCCCGGGTTCTGCTTGTAGTAGTGGTGCCACGCGAGGGGGTCGTCGGCGACCTGCGGCGCCGACGCCGTCTTGGCGTCGACGTGTATGTAGGGCGTGACCTCGGGGAGGGGGATGTCGTTGCGGCTCCAGGGGCCCTGGGTGTCGGCGACTTCGAGGCCCGAGTCGTATTGCTGCTGGTGTTGGTGCTGGTGATGGTGCGCCATGTTGAGATACTTCTCCCCCTCCTTCATCTTTGCTTCGTTTTGAGGGCGCTACGCCCGGGCGCTTCGATGTTTGTCTTGCCCACTCCTGTCCCCGGTGCGGCCCTCCTTTCGAGCTATACGTCGTCCGTGGTGGATCGAGGGCCGGCTCGCCAAGAGATGCAGTCCAGATGGGGCAGAGGCTACGCGGAGGATTGCTTTATCACGACCGGGTCTGTGACCGAATGGGACAACATCAAAAAAAGGGTCAGCACGCAACGGAGACAAAAAGGAGACACGGCGGGAAAGAAAGGCAGCAAGCAGGCTTTGCGCAAGGGTAAGTCGGAGATGTCAGAAAAGAGAAGAAGAAAAGGGCCAGACCGGCAGGGCTAGCTGGCTAGCTGAGCCTACATATTGGTTCAGTACGACCTTTGGCACCTTTCCCCTCCTCTCTCAGCCCTCCACCGGGGGGTGGTGTTCGTGCCTCAGCCGGGATCGCCTAGGGAAAAGTGGCAGGAGCACGGCAGCGAGTCCCAGCTATTGCTGTTGTGCCGTCCGCGAGGCGAGGAAAGTGGCATGCAGCCCTCTCCGGCCGGCAATGATCCTCCCCCCGTATAATAAACTTGGTGCCCCAGACGTGTGGCTCCCTCGCCCTGTTGACCTGTTCACCCAGAAGCTGCATCTGTCTGGCAAAGTGCATCGTTGTGGGCGAGAGACGGGACTGGAGGACGGACGACTAGTCTCGGTACATGTGAGATTCCCGCGCTTGCTGGTCTCACTCCCTCCGCGCTTATGGCCCGTCCCCATTCGCGGCCCCTGATATCAAGCCGTAACCGACGGTCTCCAGGCTAGTGCGAGGAACCGGGCCGCAACGCGGGGCGTCCAGCTCGACTTGACGAACGCGAGCACGTTCTCTGGTGCTTGTCATTTTTTGGGGCACATCTCGAGAAGCCACGAAGAAAAGAAGGGGGGGGGGGGGCGGGCGGCGGGTGTCTCTCTCCTCGACTGCCAGACCTCGCCGTGCTTGGATCCTGGGGACCTGGACAAATGACCCAGCCAACGTGGTGGCGTCTCGAAGATGGGGGCTGTAGCATCGTGCAGCCGGGGTTTGAAGAGCTGGGCCTGCCAAATATTGGCAAGAGGCCGGGGGGTAATGAAGACCAGCCAATCAGACAGTTCGGTAGCGTGCCCGCTCGATGAGTTGAATGAGCTTGATTGTTTGGCGACCCTGCATGCCAGCACGCAAGGGGTCGCGCGCAGAGTCAAGACTTCCTCGCAGACTCGAGCCGGAGGGCCCCATGCGGCCCATGCCAGGGGTGATCGCCGGTGCTGCTGTGCTACCTCCCTGTCCGACCTGATTCGATGTTGGCTGCGGTGCAGAGTACAGATGCTGGCTGTCCTGATGGTTTCCTGCTCTCGAAGCCCCGCACGATCGAGATTTGCTAATGCTTGCAGAGACGATAAAGAGTCCAAGGCCACTTTCTGGGGCTTCCAACGCGATCATGGACGAGTAGGGGGCGCGCCTCCCCATGACCCCAATGTCAATTTCCTAGGTCGTATCAAACCCCCCTTTGGGATGACATATCAACTAAAATATGTCCGGTAAGCCGTCGGGTAGGAGTAAGATCGACGCCTTGTCAGCCCTAGTGAACGTTAACTGCTAAAAATGGCCCACCCAAAATTGCCGGCGACTCCTTTGTCATCGCACAATGCCACGGGATTTCCCAGATGGTGGGTTGGACAGTCGCGCCGATTGAACACCAGGGACGGGGCTAAGCGCACCGCCATCTCGGGCAATTCCGCCGAGGTGCCGGTCCTGATGGTAGCTAGTTGATGTATCGTGACAACGGCACGAGCTGCGAGATGGACCGGGCGAGATGGGTGATGATGGCGCGACAGGAACATCTCAGCAACTCTCTCGGCTCGACCGTGGATCTCCTGCAATAACCGGATTGGGGGACGTGGTGCCGGGAAGTCCATCCTCGTGGGAAATCCTCGTGCGTTTTGAGAATCGGTGCTGTCGGATCACACATCTCGCAAGCATCAAAGTTGGAGGGACAAGTCATATCAAAGAGTTCAATTAAAACTCTGAAGGGTCCTGCTGGCTACTGGAGCGTTAAATGTCTATCTACCATTTGAACACACAGGTTGCCAGTGCTGGCCGCTCTCCGGCCGCTGCTGACTGGCCGGCCTCTTCCTCTGGCTCATAGAGAGGGGCATTGTGCCGGATAACGTGAAAGACGGCACTGTCCAGCTTGATACAGACAACCGTTCTCATCGACCAGTCCCCATGACGAGACCCTATCGGAGGAAAAGGGCCTTTTGGCGGGTATCGAATGTAACTTGGTGTGCCCACCTGCCAACCTCTAAATAAGTATAAAATCGCCCGCTCAAAAGTGGTCGGTGCGATTATCCGCCCGTCGGTGTCTGTTGGGGCGGATGACGTGGTGACCCAGCCTGCCGGCTACATTCTCCTTCGCTTCCATGCCGACGACCCTGGGTCTGCCGCCGGGCTGCTAGCCCCAGCGGTGTCCCTCGCGCTCGGCTTCCATTCTGCGCATCCGCTCCTCCTCGTCATCCATGCCAACAGTCTCGCTGCGGCGCCCCTTGCGCCGACTGCGCTTGCCGTCGTCGCCGCCATCGTCTCTGCTGCGCTTGCCACCCGCCAGGCCGGCCAAGCCCGCCATGCGCTGCGTCTCCTTGAGCAGGCGCTCACGGTCCCTGGCCTCACGTTCGAGGGCGTGGGCGTCCTTAGTAGGGACGCTGGGCGCGGATTTGCTGTTGACCGAAGCCTGGGAGCCTCGTCTTCCCGCGTCTTGCCGGTCCGCGGATCGGCCAGGCTTTGAGCTCGCTCCCTTGATCTCGAGGCCTGCTGTGCTGCCCCGCGGGCCGGTGGGCGGGTTGAAGTCCTTCTCGACGGGCGTGGGCGGCTCGGCCGAGTGCTTGCGACTGCTGCGGTGACGATGTTCCCGGTCTCTGTGCTTGTCGCGCTTCCGGTCCTTTTCACGCTCACGATCCTTGCGCTCACGGTCACGGTCATAGTCGCGGTCGCGGTCGCGATCTCTGTCCCTGTGTGAGCGGTGGCTGGACTTCCTGTGGTAGTCGTCGTGGTCGTCATCTCGGTGCTTGTCCTTCTCCCGGTCGCGCCGCTTCTCGTCGCGATCTCGGCGGCTTCGGTGGCTGGATCTCTTAGAGTCGCTAGGCGAGGCAGACCTCGACCTCTCCTCGTAGCCGTCGTCTCGGGACCGGGACTTGACTTCCTCCTCGTCGTTGTGTGAGATGTGCTTTCTGCTCTTATGCTTCCTGCGACGATACTCATCGTCTCGACCGTCGACGGACCTTGATTCTGAGCGTCTGCGCCGACGCCGGTGACGGTCGCCGCGGTCGCTCTTGCGGTCTCTGCTCTGCTCTCTGCTGCGTGACGGAGAGCGTGAGTGGTCCCGTTCTCGTCCGGCGTGGTCCTTCTCTGACCTGGCGTCAGGTTCCCTCTCACGATCTCGACTCGCATCTTGACGGTGACTCTTATCCTTATCCTTGGTGCGCGCAGAGGAGCTGCTCCTCGACCGCTGCTGTTCCACGGCCGGGCTCTGCACGCCGAGCCTGTCAACCGAAGCCTGTCGAACTCTTTCGTCAGGGATAACATATCCTCGCGCCCGCAGTGTGTGCAAGCTTGTATTCGGCAGGCCCTGGCGCATGGCTTTGGGACCTGTCGGGGCATTTATGGGAACATCAGGTGCTGCAGGTGCAAATCCTGGGTTCTGGTTGGGGAAACCCGGGGGCCCATAACCTACAGGCATGCCGTTCCCGTTATACGCAGAGTAGTCACCGGAATCCTGTGCCATGTGTGATGCGTTCTCAGTGTTCTCATGCTCCGATGCATCACGAGGGCCCTGCTCGTGCGCGCCCTCGTTCACGGGTTTGGAACTTTCACCACCCTCTCCACTGGCGTCACCTCCTGCATTGGAGGTCTCGTCTTGGTCGTTGTTGCGCTCGCGACCAAACTCGTCCACGTTGCCGGCTGCTCGGCCCCCGTCATCAGATACCTGGCCGTGCATGTTCGATCCGTACTGCTGCTGTTGCATGTGGCTTTGGTCTCCGTAGCCGCCATACTGTTGGTATCCGCCTCGACCGTAGCCACCGCCGTAAAAGCCGCGTCCTCGTCCACGTCCACGGTTGCCGTAGTTGTTGCGGCGGTAATCATTGAATTGGTGCCCGTAATTACCTTGATTGTACCCTGACTGGAATCCTGAGTTATAGTTGCCAAAGTCACCAGATCCCATGCCAGCAGCATTAGCAGAATTGAAATTATCTTGGCCGAAATTCCATGACTGTTGCCCATTCCAGTTATTGGAGCCTGAGCCGAAACCACCGCCGAAGCCTCCCATGCCCATGCCTTGAGGACCATAGCCGCCGTTCATGTACATGTTCTGCATCGCCATTGGGTCCATACCCAATCCTGGCATACCTGACGTGGTCAGCCTCCGTCGCGGATGTGGCTGTGAGTGAGACCTACCCATCATAGGAAAGCTGCCAAAGGAATTGGCCCCCATGCCGTTCTGCATGGCCATCATCATTTGCATCTGGTTGAAGTCGCCATTTCCGGCAAAGTTCATGTTTGAAAAGTTGCCTCCATTCATGCCGTTGAACCCGGCGTTTCCATTCACGTTCGCATCGTCGCCTTCGGCACCGTCGTTCTCCGTAGCATCACCCTCCTGCTGCTCAGCGCCTTGGTTGCCATTGGCCGCGTTCTCGTCGCCAGTGATGATTACTGTTTCGTCATCGTCGTCCTCTCCCTTAGAGATGACGGGCTCTTCGTTGCGGTTGGGCGCGTCCTGGAAAGCACGTGAGCGAGGTTCGTTTTGCAAGCGCATCGTCGGGATACAAACGTTGGCGTTCTGTGCCGCAGCCGCGTCGGCGTCAACGTTCTCGTCCGTGTTTACGTCCGCGGCTGGCGCGGCCTGGGCATCGGTATGTCCGCCCTGCGCGTTGGATGCAGCGGCAGGCTGCGAGGGGGTTTCGACGGCCGGGGACGCGGAGGGGGCAGCTGGCAGCACATTCGGCTTCGCGTCGACGGGGGTAGGCGGTGCCGAGTCCTTCGCATCCTTGGAACGTGCTTCCTCGCGCTTCTTTTCCTGGGTACGGAGGAAAACTTTGATCGTCGTTCGCAGCGACTTGTGCGGCGTGCAGTCCTCGGCGGACACTGGCGAGTGCTCGCAAACCGGGCAAGACGAGGGCAGGGAGGATTGGCCTGGGGTATCAGTCAGAGATTGATCGCAACGGTGACGCAATAGGTCGCGTGACTGACAGGTCTCGCAAATGGCTTGTTCGCAGCAGGGAAGACGGAAAGCGTTGACGGCGAGCTTGCTGCAGATGGCGCATCGCAGCTTGATTGGAATGTCATCGGGGGCGAGCGAGCTAAAGATGACGGGTTAGCCCGGCAATCAGCAAGCAGGGAAGATTGCAGAGTTACCTGATGAGTTCGGCCTGAGCCGGGGTGATTGACGAAGCCATGCTGTCGTCGGTGTAGAGGGAAGGACGCTCAAGACGAGGGATACATGGGCGAAGGAGGGGTCTGAAAAGTACAGCGTAAGCGGCCGCGTTGCCGTCGACCGGATATTGTTGTGGGAAAAGGAGAGAGAAAGAAGTTTCAGCGTGTCGCGCGGGACACTGTCATGACGGCTGGTCGCTGTTGTTGTGTCTGGCTTGTTTGCGCAAAGGAGCAGGTGGTCGTGGAAAGATTCTGTAGTGACGGAGGAGTTTGAGGTGGACGAGGCGCGGGAAGGACCAGAAAAAAGGTGGGACGCGTGGGCGGTGGCCGGCCAATCAGGCCCCTCCAATCACCTTACCGGCCTGCTCGTTTTACAGTGCTTGCTTGGGATCGGCTGCCGACTGCCTGCCGAATTACTCGCTCACCTGCCGACTTGCTCACCGATTCAGTCTCGCATCCTGCCATGATGCAGAAGCCGGCGTTCGTTATCCGAGGCTACGGAACATGAAAGCTACTGTGAATCGTCTTGATTGTATATGAGATTTCGTCTACAGAATGCACTACGAAGCATCAGTTCCAAACTGACCCGCGATCCATCCCAATGTCTTCTTCTGCGATACGTTCCAGTACAAAACGACCATGTTACACGACGAAAAGTCGGCATGTAAAGGGTTGCGAACGTCCTTGTGTCTGTTCCCGACCCATGACGAACCTCCCAGTTGCTGCCGGATGGACGCTCCCATAAAATGAACCCTATAGCAGAAATGCAGCGCATAAAAACTGAACGACTCCAAAATGATGAAAATAAGTAGTTCCTCTTCGCCAAGTCGTTTCCCCCCCGGGGTCACACACACGTACACACGACAGCCTACGATCAGCAAGCGCATCCCTCCTTGGCCGCGGCATCCCGAGAGCCCGTCAGGCTGACCCGCTGCTGGTCCTCTCCACCCCGGCTCACGGCGTGCGATGCGCCCGGACCCCGCGCGCTCTTCAGCGACGTCTCCGGGATGGCGTTGGCGATCGCCGTGAAAACCTCGGTGACGTTGTGGCCCGTCTTGGCACTTGTCTCGAAGAAGAGCAGGCTCTCCTCCTCGGCATACGTCTTGGCCTCCTCTGTCGAGACCTTCCTGGCGTCACCAGAGTCCTCCCCATCGGCCTCCTCGTCGTCGCCGGCAGATCCGGACCCGGCGTCGTTTGTCAGATCGAGCTTGTTGCCGACGAGGGCGATGACGATACCGGGCGAGGCTTGCCGTTGGAGTTCCGCCACCCAGTGCTTGGCCTTGATCAGTGACGTCGGCTTCGTGAGGTCGTAGACGACGAGGGCGGCTTGGGCGTTGCGGTAGTACATGGGCGCCAGCGAGGCGAATCGCTCCTGGCCGGCGGTATCCCAGATCTCGAACTTGATCGTTCGGGTTGGCAGGTTGCACTTTTGTGTCAGGAAGGCGGCTGCAAGGGAGTCGGCAGGTTAGCTCTTGGCTCAAGGACCGGTCTGCGACGGCAATGTTTCGCACCTCCAATAGTTGGCTCCTTGTTTTCTTGGAAATCGTTGTTGACGAAGCGCAGAACAAGCGACGACTACGAGGCGGTTAGCATGCGTTCACGATGCTGCGTTCGGGCGGTGGCCGTACCTTTCCCACTGCAGCTTCACCGAGCAGGACCAGCTTGACGCTGCTGCTTGGCTTCGGGGCACCGCCGGATCCGTCCATCTTTATCGGTAGTCGGGTCGATAACGACAGCCTCTTTGGAGTTTCGTGTGTAGGGCGGGAGGGCGAGTTGAGCGGTCGGTTCGGATGGGGCAGGGCGGCGAATTTAAATCAAGTTGCTGCCTTCGCGATGGGTGGTTGGTTGGATGGTTTTCGTAGTGGTAGGTTGGACGGCAGCTCGGCCACTGAAACAACGAGGATGAGGCGCAACAATGACGAAGCGCCCCCCGACGAGGCAGCGCCCGGCGTTGGCCAATGCTCTTGCTCTCAGCTCCGATTATTAGAGGGGCGGCGGAGAATTGATGCGCCGGAAGCCGCCAGGGTCCCCGCCAAAAATTCCAGTCCTCTGGCCCGGGGCCCGCGACAGGCGTGCGGCGGCTGCTGGGCGGCAGAAAAAAAAAGTTCCTTGACCACCTTTGGATCTTCGATTCCGGAGGGCCCCCCAAAGACTCGCAAGACTCCAGTTCTCTCTTTCGCCCACCCCAGTATCGTGCACATACGTCCGGTCTTGGGAGAACGAAACTGGCATCATGGCACCCGAGTCGAAGAAAGAGAAGGCGCCGAAGAAGGTCAACCTTTTGGACGACAGCGACTCAGACGACGAAGATGGAGGGGCAGATATCGCGACGCCGCAGCTGAAGGTCAACGAGGAGTACGCGAAGCGATTCGAGCACAACAAGAAGCGCGAGGAGCTGCACAGGCGTGAGTCGACCCAATTGCGTTCTGCATCGCATTCGAGGGCGGTATCTAACAAGAACAGTGGAGGAAAAGTTCAAAAAGACAGGCAAGGGCAAGGATGGCGACTCGGACGCCGACTCGTCATCGTCCGACGAGACCGAGGACGAAGAGGGATTCCTCGCGACGGAGGACCTAGACGCCCAGATCTCGGCCACCCTCAGCGCGATCAAGAACAAGGACCCCAGGGTGCTCGACAAGAACTTTTCCTTCTTCCAGGAAACCGCCAACGCCGCCGCCGAGCCGACGCCCTCGAAGAAGAAGGAGAAGCCGCTGTTCCTCAAGGACTACCACCGCGAAAAGATTCTCGCCGGAGGCGTCGGCGCATCTGACGACGAGGACGAGGACGGCCCGCCGCCGCCGCAGACGTACAACCAGGAGCAGGACGCCCTCAAGAAGTCCATCATCTCGCAGATCAACAAGGCCGCCGAGTCGGACAACGAGGACGACTTTGTACAGCGGAAACCGGGGCAGGAGATCGTGAAGCCGGAGGACCTCGACGACGAGGGCATCCACCCGGCGCGCGCGGCCAACGTCAACCCGTACAAGAAGAAGAGCAAGAAGCAGATCACCGAGGAGGACATCGCCAACGCCGAGAAGGACCCGGAGCTCTTCCTCTCCAACTTCATGGCGGCGCGCGCGTGGACCGAGGGCGGCGAGCACAACTGGAAGGCCTTCGAGTCGGACGACGGCGAGGGCGACGAGGGCGAGCTGTACGACAAGTTCGAGGAGGCGTACAACCTGCGCTTCGAGGACCCGGACAAGGCCAACCAGGCGCTCAAGACGTACTCGCGTGAGATTGTCAGCGCGCGGTCCGTCCGCAAGGAGGCCGCCAGCTCGCGCAAGAAGCAGCGCGAGGCCGAGCGGGAGCGCAAGGAGGCCGAGAAGCAGGAGCGCAAGGAGGAGAAGGCGCGCCTGCGCAAGCTCAAGCTCGAGGAGGCCGAGGAGAAGCTCAAGAAGATCAAGCACGCGGCGGGGCTGAGCGGCAAGGAGCTCAAGGACGAGGAGTGGCTGCGCTTCCTCAACGACGCGTGGGACGACGACAAGTGGGAGGGCGAGATGAAGCGCCGGTTCGGCGAGGACTACTACGCCGTGGCCGAGGGCGGCGGCTCCGACTCGGACGAGGACGCGGACGCGGACGCGGAGGGCGGCGACGACAAGACGAAGCGGAAGAAGAAGCCCAAGAAGCCCACGTGGGACGACGACATTGACATCAAGGACATCATCCCCGACTTCAAGGACGACACGGAACACCCCCCCATCACCCTCACAGACGACGAGGCGGCGGCGGCGGCGGCGGAAGAAGCCGACGACGACGACGACGACGAAGACGAAGACGGCCGCCCGTCCAAGAAGCGCAGGACGACAAAGGACCTCAAAAAGGAACGACTCGACGCCAAAAAGGCCGCCAAGGCCGAGCGCGCCAAGCTCGAGGCCCTCGTCGACGCAAAGATGGACCTCGACGCCGCCGTGCCCTCGTCCTCCAGGGACGACGCCGAGCTGCCGGCCTTCCGGTACCGCGAGACGTCGCCCCAGGCCTTCGGCATGACGGCGCGCGACATCCTGCTGGCGCCGTCGGACGCGGCGCTCAACAGCTTCGCCGGCCTCAAGAAGCTCGCGACCTTCCGCGACGAGGAGAAGAAGCGCAAGGACAAGAAGCGGCTCGGCAAGAAGGCGCGCCTCCGCCAGTGGCGCAGGGAGCACTTTGGCCAGGAGTTCGAGCGCACCGGCCCGACGTTCGGCCTCGACGAGGTCGAGGTCAAGGAGAAGAAGAGCAAGAAGAGGGGGAAGCGCGCGGCGGGCGGCGGCGGCGACGGGCGGGCAGAGGAGGACGCCGAGGACGGCGGCGCCGCGCTGGACGGCGCGGGCAAGAAGCGCAAGCGGTCCAGGGGGAAGAAGAAGGCCGAGGGCGTCGCCGAGGAGTGAAGGCGCCGGCAAGGGCGTCAGTCTGGCCCATGTCTTGCCTAGTCGTTTTCTTTGTTGTTGTTTGTAGTGGGGCTCCCCGGGCATAGAAAAACAGTTTGTATTTAGACCACCAACGATACCATGTACAGGTTTCCCTCAACCTTTGAATCACCAAACTGGCGCAGAGAGACGGGGGGGAGGGGGACACGCATGGTGAAACTCCAAAAAAGTGCATTCGCACATCCTTTCGCTGTCATTAATGGTAGGTATCTCACAAGTACATCGTAATCGCTCAGCTACAAACCCCGCCAGACCGTTTTTTATCCTGTCCTGGTACCGTCCCGTCCTTTGTCCCTCGTCATGCAGTCATAAATAGAGAGGGGGAAACACGAAAAGAAATATCCGCGGCATATACAATGTACAGGTGGTATATATGGCCCACAGGCACGCCCGGCGCCTGTTCCTACCAATCTCACGTCGCGCCTGAGCCGGTTCAGCGCGCCCCGTGATGCAGGCTGCTGCCAAACATGTTGCCGAACCCGTCGAGGTTCATGCCCATGTCTTGGCCGATTTCGGGCGGCTCCATGTTGAACGGCATGAACCATGCGGTCGACGCCTCTTGGCCTCCAAACCCCGGCATGCTGTCTGGGTGTCCGTGGACGGGCCCGCTGATGCCGTTGGGGTTCCCGCCGCGATGCGAACGAGAGCGAGCGCCCTCCCGATGTGCCCCTGACACGCTGTGCGCGCTGTGGGCGCTGGAGGGCATGCCGTCCCAGTCGATGCCGTCAAAGTGACTGACGTTGCCCTGCTCCATCGAGTACCCGCCAAACACCAGCTGCCGGTCGAGGGGTTGCAGGATCCCATTCTGCTGGTTCAAGGACATGTTGAGCAGGTCGGGAGAGTAGAACGACGGCGTGCCTGGGTGATGGTGCCCGAACTGGCCGACGGCAATCGGGCTGATGGGCGAGAGGGCATGGTAGCTCGACCCCTGCGAGTGAGGTGCGGTGAGGGGGTTGAAGCTGGTTGGGCCGCTGGTCTGGCCGCCGAGGGAGCCCTGCATGCCCCTCTGCTGCTGCATGCGAGCACTCAGCTGCTCTTGCGCGGTCACGGCGATGTTCTCGGTGGAGAGCGGCTCGGCGTGGTTTCCGTCCGCTCTCGCGCCCGTGCCCAACTTCTTCCCGGCAAAAGACTTGCGCTTGAGCGGGTTCGGCCTTGACGAGTTGCCCTCCGTGCTGCGAGGCGGCGACAGGTTGGTAAAGTACTCCTCCACCGTGTGCAGCTCGGGCTTCTGCTCCAGGACCGCGTCGTCGCCCTTCTCCTTCTTCTTCAGCGTCGCCGGGTCCGAAAAGTCGGATTGTGAAACGCCGTGGGGGTATCGGTCGAACCAGTCGCCGTACTGGAAGATGGGAGAGGCCGTACTGGTCTCCTTGCTCGAGGATCCTTGTCTCGCGGCGTCGGCGTACGTCCGGTATTGGTCGCGAAGGTTTTCCGACATGTAATGGAACATGCCCCAGTACCTCTTCATCTTGGAGAGGAACTTGACGTTGGTTGCCAGGTTTCTCTTGGAGGCCGCCTCCACGGCAGGGTTGCCGGAAAAGATGCCGAGGATGTGGATGGTTCCCGAAGAGAATGCGCAGTATCCGACAAAGGGGGCGGTGACCATGTGGGACTCGGCGTCTTTGAGGATCTCCGAGACGCGGTTGGCCGCCGCGAATGTTTTGTCGCCGGCCTTGGTGACAAAGTCCCTGGGAACCCCTTGGGCCGCGGGGCTGTTTGGCGTTGCCACGGCGACACGGTTGAGGAACAAGATGTTTTGATGGATCGCGATGTGGAGGAAGAGAAACTGGTTGGCCATCTTTTCCGTGTCATGGAGCGCCAGGTTCTCGGGCGAGTAGTGCAGAAACGCGGGGAGGTTGTCCAGCAGCTTCTCCGACTCCTGGAGCAGCGTGGCGTACTCGGACTCGGGACTCCAGATGGGGTGGGGGTCGAGCTCCTTTCCTCCTTGGTTAATGTAGTTGATGACCTTGCCCCAGAGGGCAATCGTCTTGATCATGTGGGCGGCAACGCCCATGTTGTCTTTGGCGTCGGCCATTTGGCCATCGTCTGCCGACACCGGATGGGGAACTTTGCCCTTGAGGGTTTCCGTCGGCGCCGGCATGTCGAGTTGGAAATACTTCTCCTTGATGGGCAGCGGTATGTCGATGGTCTCTTCCCTTACGAACGTTGGTCGTTCTGTGCCCGACGAATTGAACCGATCCATGAGGAAGCAGGCCCACATTGTCCTTCGTCGAATTTCCCGGTCAATGAAGCTCAGCTGCGATGACCCGTTGCGGTTGAGCGGGTCGTGGTCCAGGTCTTTGTGAAGCTGCAGAGCGAACGCCATGCGGATCGCTTGGCCGCCCAGCGCCCAACTCCTCCCGCCGTGACAGGTGCCAAACTCGTGCAGGCCCAGGATTAGCAGGCATGTCAAAATCGTGATGTTGGGCCATTCGTATCGCCTGGTGCAAATGTCTCTGGCGTGCGATGCCCACTCTTCTCCGCGCAAGAAATTGGGTGACGAGTTGTTGAGCTTGGGGTGGCTGGAGAAGCGGGCGGCAATGGCGCAAACGGACAAGATGAGAACGGGCGGCAGCGTACCGGCTCTGCAGATTGGTCAGCCTTGGTTAGCAGGCGCCGTCCCACGAGACATACCTGAGCTTCCTCATATAACTCGGCTTGTGAAGCAAGTGATACGCCTGGCCGTAAATGTTCTCGAAAAAGACCTCGGCTAAATGTTCCTGGATCTCCTTGGACGGCAGCGCATCGAGTCCCTCGAGGAACAGCTTGTTCTCTTCCGCCTCCTGCGCCTGAAGCGACGTTGGCTTGTTGGGCGTGTCGAGCATGGCCTTGACCGGTGCTTTCGCCCAGTGATCGAGGTCCTGGCCGAAGGCTTCGTCGGCAGCTCGCTTCTTGGAGCCGGCCTTGGCCGCGGGGAGGGTGCCCGGAATGGCCGGCTTGACAACGGCTCGGGTCAGCGACGCGGCATTCGAGTCCTGTTCGTTTTTCGGGACGATCTTGATGATGCGCTCCTCCATGCGCTTTAGCCTCTTGTCCAACATGGCCATATAGTCGGTCCTGGGTGCGGCTTTCCTCGTCGTCACCTTGTACACGCAGGGGATGCGGGAGCGCAGGCAGTGCTTGCAGGCGGGCTTTTCGCCCGAGCACCGGATCTTCTTGCGACGGCATGCGATGCAGGCCAACGGAAGCCGCTTTCGTTCTTTACCGGCCTTGGTCTTCAATTCACTCCACGCGGGGGTTTGGTCCGTCTTGTCGTCCTTGGCCTTGCCGCCCATCTCGGCCCCGTTGCCGGCCGTCTGCGTGGGCAAGCCGAACTCGTCGGCTCCGGCATCTTCGAGGGGATTGTGGTCGGCGTGGCCGCTGTCCTGGCTGCCGTCTTCCGAGGTGATGATGCTATGGCGTCGCTGGTCCATTGCTCTCCCGAAGGCAACAGGCATGACGGTTATGGAGTTTTGGCGGCCACCCATGGAGGATACCGAGGGGCGGTGCGACGTCGGGAACACGTCGGAAGCATGATCCGGCTCGGCGAGAAACATCATTGCATTCTGGTCGTGCAGTTCGTGGGGCGGAAAGGAAAAGTCGTCGGCAAACTGGGAAGCGTCGACGAGACTCTGGGAGGCACTGTTGGACCGCATGCCGTCATTGGGGGTTCCGGAGGAAAAGGCTTGGTGGGAGGCCGAGGAAGTGGTTATATGGGAGTGGGCGCCGGGCGAGTCCAGGCCGTGCTGCGAGGAGTCGAGACTGACAGTTCGGAACTGTTGGTTTTGGAGCTGCTGCAGACTAGATGACATTGTCCTTTGTCATGCACGAAACAAGGGAAAGATCAACGGAGAGGCGACTGTGGAAAGAGGACGGTCCCGAGCGAGCTGGCTCCCCGCACGCCGGTGCTGGAAGACGGCGTTTGTCCCTGTCCCTGGTTATGCCTTTCGACCGCGGTGTAAGTGTGAGTGCGAGTGTGAGCAGTGGGGGTCACAGCGGTCGCAAGCAAGGACCATTATACGGCGGAAAGACTCGTCCTGGGGCGAGGGGCAGTCCGTTCGCTTGCCCCCTCTTCGTCGGCGATCTCGTCTCGTCTGGTTGTGCTGGTGAGGGAGAATCTGTCCGTTGGCGACAGGCGGACAAGGTTTAGGAGAAGAGGGCGAGGGAATGAATGAGTGGGCGGGGGAGAGAGGAGAGGAGGCGTCGAGGTTTGTCGCAGAGAAGAAATTCTGACTCGGCCACTCGTCAAGCACAAAAAAAAAGGGACCAAAGACAGAGGGGAGCGAGACCAGGTTTGCCGTAGGTCAAGCGAGGTCCAGGCTGAGGAAAAAAAACCAAACCAAACCAAATCAGCGGAGCAGATTTGCGATTTCGAGAGGAGATGGGGAATGTCGCCGGCTCTGCTCCAGCAGCAAAAACTGGGGTTGGGGAGGAGGATGTCGGCCGGGGAGGGGGGGAAGTGGAGGGGGGGGCGGCCGTGGTGAGGGGGCGTGTGGTAATCGACGACGTCTGATTGCGTGTAAGGGCAGCTGTGCTCCAATGGAAATGGGCGCGCAGGCCCGTAGGCTGTAGGGGAGAGGGTCTCCAACTCTCCCAGCAAGCAAGCGTTTTCGGCGGTGAAATTGTGGGGTGCGGTGTCGGTGCTGGAACGCGGCCGGGGGGAGTTAGGCTGGGCTGTCGTAGCGTGTGCGCTGTGTCTTCGTAGTGCAGAACCGAGGACCCAGGTCGTCGGCAGAAGCTCTATGCGGAGAGAAGTACCTCTCTTTATTACGCTTCGTCGCGGGACAAGCCTGGCTCCCACTCGCTCCCTCGCCGAACAAAGTGACAAGCCCCCGCGTCCGCAGGCAGAGAGGGCACAGGACGTATGCAGCGTCGGGGTGGTGAGAGTTTCGATGCTGGTGCTGGTGATGCTGGTGGTCCTGGTGGCTCCGGTGGTTCGGCCGACGGGTGCTGATGGCAATGCTGGCAGCGGCTGCTTGATGTTGGCTCTGCCTACACTGCGTACACTGCGATCCCCGCCCTCGGTGGAGCTCCCTCTCCAGCTCTCCGCGTGGAGGCGCTCGTTCACCTCACCTCGTGATGTCAAGATGGGGGCCGGATGCCCAGGAACCCTAAGTGATCCAGACGCAGCCGGATCCCTCCTGCTGGCAGCTCTCACTGCGGAGAGAGCGGGTTCAAGGCACTCTGCCGTTCCTTGTTGTCCTTGTCGTCGTGGGCGTCGTGGCTTGATCGCAGTGGCGGCTTGCTGGATGCCTGGACGGCTCAGTGGATCAGTGGGAAACCCCGTGTGGGCGCAGAGCTGACGCCCAACGTGGTTGAGGGAACTATGAGCCGGAGCTAAGGTAGTGCTGTCTGTAACTTTGGCGGCGCAAGACTCTCTTTCCTTTCAGGCCGAGGCTTGGTGCTGGCTTGGGACGGATGGGAGGAGGGAACCAGCAGAACCAACAATCAATCTGCGAGGCTTGTGGCGTCTGTGAGGACTTGCAGGCAATGCATCGAAGATCCGCCAAGCTTTGCGTGCGCGCACGAGAGGATAGCTCCGTTCGCACCTGGGAAACAGAGGGCATGGAGTCTTATAAGGATGGAAGGAGACCGAGGGCGAGTATCCAGCTTGGATGCTGGGCGAGATTGGAATGGGTAACAAGTCTGGCAGCTAGGGTCGAGGTGGATGCAAGTGCAGGCCACGAAAACCAAAATCAAACCCGGCCCCTGCGGCCTGTGTTATGGACGTCTGTACGAAAGGAGACATGTGTAGTGTAGTGTACGGTAGGCCCTGGGAGTGTAAACATGGGCGATAGGGGAACGAGACGGGGTACCGCGAGATCAGACATCCATTGCTGGGTATCCTGGCGCCGCGATGTGAAGGAAGCGCGGCAGCATACTATAGTAGGGAAAAAAAGAAAGCTTGGGTGCCTCTTCTCGAGGGTACGGACACGCCCGCCATGCTGAGGAGCAGGCCCCAGGCTCGTCGTCTTTTCCGCTTGGTCTGAATGTTACATCCCGATGGCCGGAATCAAACAGGTTGTTGTCACTCGTGTGCCTGCAATTGGGTTCAGCATAGACGGTGTACACAGAAAGCTGCTGGCCCGACTTGTCATCGACAAGTCGACAACAGCCACCGAACCCATCGCAGCAAGCGCCGGCCCTATCTGTACAGAGTACATGGCGCCTGGGCATGGCTTTCAGAGCAGTTAGCACTCTGTGCAGGTCAGCTTTGGTGCTCCGTTTCCTTGCCCATGAGAATTCTTCAGCGCTCTGATTTCCCCTGCCTTCTCCAGCCAGGTAGGGTTGCCTCTTGGCTCTGGTGGCCGAGCAGATGAAGGCTCCCTAGGAGTCCCGGCCCAGCAAGACCCACGATGGCAGTGCAGTGCGAAAAGGTACGGAGACGCAAAGTGGACTGGGGTACCGGGGGACGTAGCAAGTGGAGACCACGACATGCAGTCGAAAGGGCCCTGGAGGACGCGCCTCATCAGGGATGGATCGGGGAAGAAAGTGGGAGGGCCGGAAGTGCGGTGGACCCCTCGACTAGAGGCGACTTCCGAGACTCTCCCGGTGCGAGTGGATATATGCGCCGTGCCCAGATGAGATGCCATGCGGATGCAATGTTCCTGGTGAGCCGTCAATGGTGCTATCGAGCATCAATTCACAGAAGCAAGGGTATCAAGATGCCCAGGAAGACAGCAGCCCGACCGCGCGGTGGTTCCGTCCTTGGGGCGCGCATAGCACGCAGTAAGCACCCGATCCAGACTGCAACTACCGTTCAAGGCCGGAAACGATGGTACGGAGGGCTCCCATTGTTGCATATTGCTAATCGGTGTTGGTGTAGGTGTTGCTATTCAAGGACATCACGAACGTCGGCTCGGCTGTCATTGTTTGAGCCTACAAAGTCGTCGCAAGTGCGCGAGCATTGGCCTTGAGTGAAGGATCGGGACTGCACTCGCCGTTCTATGCATGGTGTCTCGAGGACAACACAAACATCACCTAGCCTTCAGGTGATCTGTCGGTCATGTGCGTTCACGGCAAAGGTGCATTCCAAGCAGGGCTCTCGAAGCTGGTTGGCTACTAGTGTCGACCCCGCGGTATCCCCTACCGCCGCGTTTGGGGCCTTGGGAATGCGGTGGCATCCTCACGGGCATGCCAGGTCTGACCTGTCGTTCGTAGGGTATCTTCAACGAAACGCCAAAGAGAGGGTCGTCAAGTTGCCGTGGCTTGTTGCGTACCTGTTCGGCGGTAGGTTCCACCAGGAACGGTCACAGGCGGCCCAGGGATCCCGGAGACAGGCCAGGAGCGACTGCGGCGAGCTTGTGTCGGTTTGGCCATGATCCGTGTTTGTCGGGGCTGGCCCAGACCACCCTACAGCCCGGGGGGCCTCGTCTGCTGCAGATATGTTGTCGAGCGTGTTGGGTTCTCGAATAGGAGCCGGATCTGGACGGTTTAGCGTCCCGACTGCGACCCTGGTCGCGGAATCCGATGTTGGGACAAGACGTGAATTAAACTCTGTCGATATTCAGCACCAGACAAGCGCGAAGGTCTGGCGAAGCCACTGGCCCGGGTTTCAGCGGCGCCGACGCAATGGGGCGTAGGTGTAGGGGGGTTGGGCTGGGCGCTTTGTTTGACCGAAGTTGGGTTGTGGAACCAGGGTGAGATGGCATATTGGGAGTGCAGCGGCTGGGACCTCGATGCTTGGCTCCTCTTTCGACGACTCTACCGGTGTACCCCAGCATTGTCGGGGTCAAGTATCTCGGTTCAGGGTGGGAACGAAGGGGTGATCTTCCTGAGGGATGAGAGGCCGAGGTGGTGTAGAGGACGTCATTCGGCTGAATCAGGGATGCAGTAGCTTCATCTTGGAGTCACCCATGTCGATGAAGAATAGAAGCACTGATGATGATGAACAGACGGCACAGTGTTTTGGAGATTTGGGGGCCACGGGGCACGAGGGTGTGTTCCACACAGGTGGCGGGCCACCTCGAACGGTCGAAATTCGGGGTTGGCAATCTGAAGAAAAACAAGGTGGGCTTGGAAGCGGTAGATCGTGATATGTCTGAGCGATGATAGGAGGAAGAGGTGAGGGTGCAAAGTCGTGGTGAGTGTGGAGGACCCGCGCTAGAGCCAAGACCCACTTTAACTAGTCGCTTTTCTTGCTGTGCAGTGGTTGGCCAGTCAGGAGCCCAGGTCTGCTTAGGTAAGGACGCAGACGAAGAGGCCCGGGTGAATAAGGCACATACATGCTTGTCGTCGCTTCCGTGCGTGCCACCATGGCGCAGGTGTGGTCAACATAAGAGTCGGTCCAACGTGGAAAGCACGAAGGGTCCCAGGAGAACAAAGACGACCAAACTTTGCGCCGACCTTGCGGTCGCACGAATCCCACAACTTCATACCGATCAAGACCTTGTCGGAGCTTCGGACTTGGCCAAACATTGACGTCGATTCAGAGCCGAGCCTCCGACTCATTGTCTCGTATGTACGTACAGAATCCAGAAGCTGTCTCAGGATCCACCCAGCGCAACTCCACAAACACGGCATGCAGGAACATCACTACCACCGTACAGAGTGAGGTGCAACAAGACGCCCGGCTGGACCCACGAGCCACACCGTCGATGAGTGATCATCGACGGCGTACCACCGTATTCCGATTAAGCTACCTTGACCCTGCCCCCTGCAACCAAGGTAGCTTCTGACTGTAGCTGGCCCCCAGCAAAAGCACTCCTATTTGAGTCCGGCAGGGCGAGACTCGGGGACCTACGCCGGGCCCAACCACCAGACTTGGTTAAGGCTCATCATGCTAGGAGTACGTAGCAAGGGCGCATGAGACTTACTGCTTGGTGGCGCCGGTCTATCAGCCACGCAAGCCCCAAGCCTTCCATCTCAGCACCTAGAACTCTTTGCGGGCTTGAAGTCGAGCAACTGGAGGAACAGGTAGAGACTGTCGCATGCCGTCGTCCCACTGAATGCGTCCCTCGCATTGTCCGTGCCCGTTGATAGGGTTTGATAGGGGCGCCTGGCTGCCTGGATTTCCCGTTCGTTCCCATCTATGTGAGCCACCGCATTGGCCTAGAAAGCGGTGCAATGTCGAATCATTGTTTGACGCCCATTGTTTAAACCCAAGGGGGGAGGGAGATATCAGGGGATTGCCTCGGTCGAAGCGGCCAAGGGGCTGTGTCAGGACTAAGATATCCAACCGCAAATTGTGGGTTATCACGAGGCATTGAGTTGAGAGAGAGCAAGGGCTGCAATATGTGACAGCTCTCTCTGTCATTTCGGATAGGCAGCATCTAGTTTGTCGGATTACGTGGTACAGCACGATAGGAACGCAGGAACATGCACCTCTACACATTGCGTCGGTTGGAATCCAAGCTCCGCCTTGGCGCATTCCCCCTTCCAAAACACCACGCTTCAATGAAGACACTGGACTTGCACAAGGCGGCCAAGCACAGAAGAGGCTTTTCTCTCCTCGCACAGCATCGATGAATCCGATGCCACGGGGCAACTGGCCCGCGGGCTCCGTCGTCCATTCTTCTTCGTCCCCTACCCCATCCACATTCCCTATTCGAATGTCCGACTGGGCTCCATGTCCCTTCCCCCTCATCACAAACCTCGATTCAGACAGGCTTGGCCACTTGATCCATCCTGCTGGTCTCCCTCTGCTTCCGCTCATCTTCTAGGCCAGGCGACTTTTCTTCGGATTTCGTTGTCAGAGGCTTTCCGTCGACAATCGCCAAGCATCATCAGGTCTTTTCTTTGCTTTTATTTCTGTCACTTATTTCATATCGAATCGCATGGACGAACCTACCCCTGCCAAGCAGCTCCCCCAGGGACCGGGACGCTGTCTTGGGTCAACATGGTTGGACGAGTTTGACACGCCGTCAGCCAGAGCATGAGGATGCCAACCAGAAAAGGGGGTGGAACCGCCGTTGATACGCCACGACTATTCTTAACTCGACTCTCAATCACGAGAAAATCCGACTTCAGACGAAAGCCAAAGCCCACTCACGCCCTTCCACCACCGAAGGTAACCCAAGATCGACACATACGAATACTCGAGCTCACCAGCCATCGGAGGCGGCAAGCCATAACTAGGATTCCCCCCATAACATCCTCCGGTTTCATACCCACTCTCCGTGCCTGAGACCCGTCTTAACGCCAGCTTGTTAACCCTCCCATCCCTCCCTCGGACCCCTGACGGCGCGGACCTGACGCTTTGTCTTCCACTCTCTTCCCGGTGATGACGGCTTGCTGATGCGTCACGTCTCTTACGAGCAGCGCCGTCCACGGCATGGCGCCGCTGAGAGAGTAGAATGATGCGCAACTCCAGCTGCCTACATTCCAGCCGTGGGCGTGGAATCGAGCAAATAGCCTTGGACAACTCGGGCGGGTTCCGAGGCGGCTCGGTGCCCCCTCTCGCACTTGTCTCCGTCAGAACAAGGCATCGTGATCGGAGAGGATGCCCGCTGAGCAAATCGCCGCCGCGCAGGCCGAGATTGACATGGTTAGAGTCCTCATAGTTGGCCAAGGGTCACTGGCATGTCGTTTGCTTGCCCCTGGCGGTGACGATGCTCGCGCGAGATATCCCGCAGCTTTTGGCGGCATCGTTTTGACGGCATCATCTGGGCTCGTGACAGGTCACATGCTTGCTCGTTTGTCACCGTCGTCCGTCGCCTCTGCAGGCTGATGGCGAGTGAAGTCACGCACTGACCTCGCACCCGTAGTCGTTGTCACCTAACCTTGCCTTAAGTTACGACTGGCATTCGCAGGATGAGGTAAGTTGACACGACGCATCGCAGCAAATGCTGGCACGAGCGGCCACCTGGCTAGGGCATAACAGGAACAATATGTTGACACCACCAGTCCGTCTGACACGTCTGACACGCCTGCATGTCCGCACCCCTCTCTTTCGAGGTAGCATTGCTGATTCCATCAAACAGATCAATCATGTATCTCGGAGCTTTTCTCGCAAATCTCATCTCGTCGCGGACGTATTCTGTGTCCCCGCGCACCAGTCACCGCGTCGCCCCGCTCGTTGCTGCTGCTTGGGTACATCATTGGCCATGCACCAGGTCGCCCAAGCAAGAACGCAACAGCATGCATGATCGCGTACATGTCGAGCCATGTACCTCTAGGGTCGTGTCTCCTACCACCCCGGCCGGATGATCTCCGCCGCCTCGTCTCTGACGCCCTCGGAGAGGGTCATTCATAGCCCCATGTCGTGCCCATTCCACGATGGCCTCGGACGCCCAGGCCCTGGTGGCCAGGCTGACCAGCCCGCTTTCCTCACGCCTGGGCGGTGGACCTTTGGTTACTGATGGGGAACCCTGGCCCTCGAAAGCAGCGCGGCGCAGCCGAGCTTCCGCGCAGCCGACGAGGGCCACGGCAGGACAAGCTTCGAATGAGGAGCTCCTGCCGGCCGACCGGCCGCCACCCACTTGAACCACATTGCACTCTCGCGGCGCGCCAACAAACACCACATGTACGTGTGCTTCCGAGCCGCTACTGCATGCGAGGCGCACATCGGCTCTCCAAGCCGGAGTCTCGCCACCAAAACGGTAGCTGCTGCATCGGTTCGTGCAACCCAAAGCGCTGCACTCGGGTTGCGGAACGGGCTGTCACGATGTACACAAGCGGCTCCGATGGGACGCAAAAGGACCGGCGCGTGTGCCACGTACATGGTCGCGTGCCGGCGGCGACCTTGCGGGTTTGCGTCGAGGACACATTACGTCCCGGCGGATTTATGCTAATGATCTAGGAAGAAGAGAGGAATCACCACGGGCGCAACGTAACATGAGCGCCTGGCGCACCGGTGCCGCTGTCAGTCGCAGGGACCGAGCAGACAAGTTTGGCCAATGGGTTTCTGGCTAAACTCGGACGTCGGGCGAGTATGGAAGCAGGGCTGCATGGAAGCAAGGCCGAACCTCTTCCCCTTCTCCCGCTTTGACAGCAGGGGAGACGACGAATAGGAACCCGAGGGTCCCTGACAACGACGCCCAGAGCGCCGCCGTCGTTAACCATCTCGATCCTCTGAGCGCGGGACTGTCTTTTGTGTCCAAGGGTCAAGCCATGAGTGGGCGTCTGAATGCCCCCCAGGTGGTGGTGTGTCGTTACTTCAACATGCGTGATATTGACTTTGGAAGAAGGGACGATCCCAGAGTTCCGGGGGCTAAATGTGGTCCCGGATGGACATTGATCTTCACCATACTTCCCGTCAGACTCTCGCCAGTACTACACGGGCTCACGGCGCAGGTATTGCGGGAGGGATCACGGGGCGATGAAAGTTTTTCCGTTCTTGTTTTTTCGGTCCAGACCTCCCGGCGGCGGGCTTCCACGCCGAACTCATGTCAGGCCTTGTTGGCGGCGCCTCCCTTTGGGTGTCGGCGGAGGGGCGGAGGTTGAAGCTTGGAGAAGACGCTTGCTTGGATGGGAGGAGATGGGGAGGCCTTAGCCAGCCTTACTAAGCCCTTACCGATGTCCCAACCGGGCTTCGTCCCGGTGCCAAAATGTCTAGTCGGTGCTTGCTGGCTTTCTCGCCCTACGACATCGCCCCGTGCGGCTGCTCGCAGACGCGCAGTCCATCATCGAGCAGCACTGACTACGTACTATGTAGTAACGGGCGCGCCTTCTCGGTGTAATATGGTGTTGGAGCGTGCACCTGTCACCCGGTGGCCCGCCCGTCCCCAGGCCGAGCCCACTCTCGCCCCTTAACATTGACGAATTATACGCACCGCTCCCTGTCGGCACCCTGCCTGGGGTAGGGATCCGCGACGTTTCGCTGCCAGCCTGAGAAACACAGCTTCCCATCACACGCCCCTCTGCGTTCCGGCCTCACCCCCCACCAAGCGTCTCTGGTCCCCCCATCCAGTTCCCTGCCATCCGCAGTCTCTCCCGCAAAGCCCCGTCCACCAAGCCCAGCCCACCCCAGCCGGCCCCACTTGTCGGCTCGTCCAAAGATACGACTGGCTCTTCACGTACACGCCTTAACCACAACCCTGAGCCTTTGGTCTGCACCACGAAGAGACGAGGTGCGAATGCCTACGACCTACGACCTCTGGCAGAGGGGAGGCTTCAGACGGAAGCGCGAAACAGGCAGAGGCGACCGGCCCTGCAATAGGCTGCAGAACCCCCCCCCCCCCCCGGCAAGCCAGACGCCAGGCCACCAGCTTCCGCGCAGCCTTGTCTGCAGCCGCGACGAGATCCAAATTACGGTGAGACTCGCAAAGGACCAAGAGGCTTGTTGACGCCGCTTCGTCCCCCAAGCCCTCTCTTTCAGGAACGTCCCTGCGTCCAAGGAGCGGAGCAAGGGTGACAAAATATGAGAGGGGCGGGAAGGAGAAGAAGGAAAAAAACGAAATTGTCCCGTTGCGCCGGCTGCTGCTCGCGGCTTGCTCTACCTCCAGTGCTGCTGTCTAATCACACCTGCTCCAAAGTACACGGGCTAACAAAAGACGCACCAAGGCATTTTGCAATGTTTGTTCCATTCGTTTTCCAGCGCTTCCTTGCGGTGGCTTGACCATCGACCTCTGGAGGGTGGTGCATTGTTTTGCCCCCCCTTGCGGAGCTACCTGCTGGCGTAGACGCGCACAGATGCTTCCCATGCACGTATTCTCGTCGCCACGCCGTCGCGGGCACGCCGTCGACGTTGACGTACGTGCTAGGGCGTAGCCGGCCCCGGAATACCGGGCGTCGAGCCCGCGGGGCCTATGGAGGGCCTCGTCCCAACGTGCTGCGCTGGATGCGAGGCATAGAGGCCTCGTCGGGCTGGCCATGCCGGCGCCCCTATACCGTCCGCCGCTCTCGGCATCCCGGGGCCCCTGGTCCCGGACTGACAACCAACATGGCGCTGCCCAACAGCAGCATCGCCCAGATCTCGCCCGCGCATCGTCGTTGCTCGTCGACCCGGCTGCCTGCAACTCCATTTCGCCATCCGGCCTGGCAGGGGGTCGCGTGGCCCGAGGGGGACGAGCGACGTCCGTGGGGGCTGAAGACTCGGTCACGTCGCTGTTCGGAGAGGCCATGCTGCTGGAGGCCTGGCAAGACCTGATTGGGGAAGCAACGGCGAGGCCAGATCCTGGGCCCCCTTTTCTCCCTCCCGGGCTGCCCACGCCACTGTGCAGAGCCGTCCAAAGAAGAGGCGGTTCCAAGGATGCATGAGATGTTCCCCTTGAACAGGAATAGAGTCGCCGACGCAAAGGGTCTCGTCTCGGGGGCCCAATGACAGGGCCAGATCGGCCTCCTTCTCCTCCCATCTGACATCGGGGCTGCTGCTGTTGCGGACGATGACACCGCACCCGGGCTCGGAGCCATCACCAGACACTGGTCCGTATACAGGAATAAACTGGCGAGATATCGGTCGTCCCGTCCCCCGCTAAGCCCCTCGTGCTCTGGTTATGCGTTTGACTAGGCGTGGTACCGACGATGGATGCCACGCCAGATCGGAGCTTCTGCTTCACACGGATCTGGAGGTAAGGATAGATAGAGTCTTGACAGAACGTCGGTCGTCCCGTCTCGATCGGGTTTTGCCCGGGAGCCAAACCACGGAACCGGAACCGTCCAATCGAGAGGCGCAGCCGCTCGTCGACGAGGGCCTCGTGATACACTCGCAGACCGGGTATCTCGAGAGCCCGGGACCCGTGGTCACGAATAGATGGATTGCCGCTCATCCTGTGCCCTTCCCAGTCTTGTCCTCGCCGTCGTCATTGTTTCTCATCGTGCGCCGCGATGACACTAGCCCGGCCACTAGGTTGCCAGAGCTGCACGTCAGATGGTCGCACCCTCGACGCCGTCCCCTCGTCCCAAGAGCACACGGGAATAGAAGCACCCAGAAACCAATGCTCAGCCCACCCCCCCGGGGGATCCTCTGCATGTGTCCACCATACCAAGCTTTGGGCCGTCAAGATGGGATCACCTTGGACGCAGCCCGGCCCTCCACCCCGTCCCAGACCTCGTCTCTACATCCCGCAGCATTCCATCCGCGCACCTATTCTCGCTGTTCGAAACCTCGACGGGTCGCCCGAGGCGGCAAAAAGGAGGCAGGGAGAAAGGGGAGAAAAAAAAACTAAACTCCAGCCCTAGGTCGACGAAAGAAAAACCCGAAAAAACTCGCGCGCGGCGGTCTCAGCGACCTACCACGTCCCATCGCGAGTCCCGCCGTGAAGCATGACGGCCCATTCGGACCTACTCTCGTCGCCCCGTCCGTGTTGGAGCCAAGCGCAAGACGGCACCGAGCCAAGTCTTCCCTCGCAATCTCCCGCGTCCCCGTCCCAGGCGTATTACACCCAGCCAGTCCCGTCGATGCAGCTCCCCCCCTACTTCCCCATCCCATCATCTTCCCTGCCCCGTTGCCGTTCGCCCCCTACTCCCAGAACGACCACCATCGGAGGTTGGCCGGGTCTCCGTCACCTCCAAGATACACGGGGAAAACACCAGACGGGGCCCGATATCGCGAGCGTTATGACAAGCAAACGGTGTCCCGCCCAGCCTGGCCCGGCCCAAGTCCCATCGACACGACGGCCCGTTTTCACATGCTTGGCCTGCCCTACCCAGCTCTCACCGGGCTATGGTGCCCCAAGACCTGTACCGGATAGAGAGAGCAAGCACAGGCAATGCTCGCCTCCGCCCACCCGGCGTCACGCCAGGGGTAGCAGAAAGACACCATCCGAGAAACGATGGGAGAATTGGAAAAACTCTGTTGGTATAACCCTCTACTCGACGTTATCAGACACGCCCTCCCACACCAGATCCGCCCCGTACAGCGTAGAGTCTATGCCCCTTGGACCAAGACACGATCCAAGCCCCCTAACGCCCGTCACCCCTGAATGCTTTGCCACCTTCATCATGACAGCGGCGTAACGAAAACAACCTTCGTCCAACGCCCCGAGTTCCATGCCATGCTAGTAGTCCGGGCCCCTTTCCGATAACGAAGCCAAAATGAACGCCTTGCTTTCCCTCCCGAGTACACACCTCCCCCCTCTCACGCGCCGTTGGCCTCGGCCTTGTCAACATACACGGGGATGCCGTACACGCACACTGCGCCGGCCGTGATGTACCTGAACCGACAGGCGTCCCTAGCCCTGGCGACGGCTTCCACGAGCGACGCGCCCCCTTTGGGGCTCTCGCCTTCGACGACAGGGGCCGTCGTCTTCTTCCCGCCGCCCTTCCCCTTCTTCTCCGCAGCAGCAGACGCAAACAGGTCCTTGCCCTTGCCCTTGCCCTTGCCCTTGCCCGCCTTGCCCTGCTTCCCGCCGTCGTCCACAAAGGTGCCCCTATCCATGAGCCCCCACTCCTCGAACAACCGCCCGGCGTACCGATCAATGTCCTTGTCCGTCACGTCCCACAGGGTGCCCACGACGGCGGGACACCCCGCCAGCATGTAGTTCCACACGGGGCCGTGGCACTCGTACTCGCCGGCGTTCTGGAGCGACGCCGAGCTGCACCCCATGAGCAGCGCCGCCGCCTTGCACTTCTCGAGCCTCCTGATGGTCTTGCCGCGGATGTACTGCGCGCCGCTGCCGTGGCCGAAATAAAGCACAATGTCCGAGCCCTTGAGCGCGCCCTCGAACTCGTCCTCGGTCGGTTTGCGTGACACGATGCCCGTCCAGGAGTCGCCGAGCGTCTTCAGGGGCTTCTCGAAAGTGGCGAGGGTGTTCTTGAGGTCCGAGCCGGGGTTGAGGATGTACGTGCCGCCAAGGGGAGACACCGTGTGTCGATCGTCCTTGGTGTCTTCGTCCTGGCCTCGAGCGGCCCGCTGTTCGAGGAGCAGCCTGCGTAGGCAGGACAGCGAGGGCACGCGGGAGTAGGCCAGTCCCTCCATGCACGGAAGCGACTCCCAGGGAAAGGCATGGAGAGCCTTGTCGAGGATCAGGATGCTGTGAGCGCCCTCCTCGAGGTCCGAGGTCTTGGCCGCGGTGTGGTATGCCTGCAGGGCGTCGAAGGTGTCCAGGACCATCGAGTCGAAGTCGATCTCGTCGTAGGCGTTCCTCTCGCCGTGGAACTGCAGTATGTCCACGACAAAGTACAGGAGGTCGTTCAACGGCTCCTCGAGATCGCTGTCCGGCGCCGAGGGGTCTCCGAGACCGACAAACAGGTCGAGAACCCGCGGCTCCAGAGCAATCTTGGGCGTCTTGCTAGTCTTCTTCCCTCGGACTTGTCTGCGCGATGGGAGATGCTTGTCGAGAATCTTGGAGAAGGCCTTTTGGAACTTGGCGAGGAGGTCGGCGCGATGGCGATGTTGGGAGAAGATGCCCTTGAACCCGCCGAGCCAGATTTGCTCGACATTGTCGAGGAGGTCCTTGAACCGGTTGTCCAAGTTCTCGCGCTGAGCCCACCAGCCCGACTTTGCTCCCTTGGCCGTGTAGTCGCCGGCATTGTGACAGCTTGCGTTGGTTGCCTTGATGATGTCCATGAGCTCGGCATACCCGTGCTGGAAGTCGAACAGCTCGTCCTCGCCGTCCCGGGAGGCCACGCGTTCGAGCGGCAGCCGTAGGACAAAGGGCGTCTGGCCCGACCGCAGCTTGGTGATGCAAAGGTCCTTGCGGTTGTCGCTTAGCGAGATCGATAAGACGCTCCACGCCTCGGGAATGACGTCGACGTAGTCGCGCTGGAATCTCGTCATGTCGTCCACGGTGATGATGCTCGCTCGTCTGTCGTCCTTGACCGGCAGAGCCAGCGGCCATCCCATCTCGCTGAAGCTGGGATTGAGCTGTTCCGTCACTACGGTGTTTCGCTCTCGTTTCCACGTCAGGTTCCGCGCAAACTCGACGGAGCAGGTCGCGTATCCAAAGCTTCCCATATTTTTAGGCACACGTTGGGATGCCGCGGATAAGAATATGCCCGTGCTCTGGAGCAACGCTGAGATGCGATGAACCAGGTGCCCGTTTCCTGAAATAGCAGCGGCAGCCTGGGCTTCCATCAGCTGAGTCTGCGCTTGTTCCAACGTCTCGACGAAGGTAGCATTGTCTTTTGACACCTTCCGCTCGGCGGAGGCAGCGCGGCCCTGGGCCTTCCGAGGCGAGTGACCCGTCGGCGATGTCTTTTCCGTGTTATTCTTGTCGGGCGCCGCGTGGATCGAGGGGTAGGAGATTGTCGACTCCTTCACCACAGAGAAGACGGAATCGCCCTCCATCTGCTTGGTGCCTTGCTCGATGAGGCAGATCGCTTCGCCTATCTGCACTCGCAAAGACTCCCGCAAGCTGCTGGACATCTGCTTCGCCTCCTCGAGGAGTGATGCTGCGGCAGCCCAGTCCCCCTTGCTAAGGTGAACGAGTGCCTTGTACATCAGCATGGACGCCTTGAGGTCAGATGCCTTGTCGTTCGAGGCGACGACCACGGCCTTGGACGGCGCGGCAGCTTTGGTCTTCGGGGCTGCCACCCTTCGTGTCGTTCTGGTTGCCGCGGGGGCCGCTGCCTTGGTGGCTCTGGTTCTTCTGGTTGCCGGCGCCTTGAGCGTGAGCTTTGCCATCTTAGTGACAACCTGCTCGTCGCTGACGCCGGTAATGGCACCGCGGCTGCTGTTGTTCAGCGTGCCAAGCGTAACCTCGGCGAGCTCGAGGAGCAGGTGCTCGTTCTCGTGGTCCTTCATCTCCCCGAACGAAGCGCTGAGCTCGCAAGCCAGCTGGAAAGCTTGGCGCGTGGGCTTGACGGCTGTGGCCATGAGCTGCCTTGCCTCGTTCAGGTAGCCAATGCTTTTGTCGAGCTTGCAGGCCTTGATCCACACCGAGCCAATCCAGCTAGCCGCTTGAGCCCTGTGGATTGATGCATTCGTCGAGTTGGCAATCTGGTGCGCTTTTTCTGCGTAGTACACCGTCTCTTGGAACATTCCCAAATGGGCATACACAGAAGACAGATGCAAAACGGCCCTCAGCAGACCGCAAGCCAGAGCCCAGTTGTCGGGGCCATCGGACAGCTCAATCAGATCCGTAGCGGGTTCCGTCTTGGCCATGCTCTCTTCGGCGTCGGGCGTGGCTTGCCTGGAAGACAGGTTTGACTCCGTCTTTGGCGCCTTCTGCCAGCGAGCTTCCAGCTTGGTCCAGTCCTGGTACAAGATGCGAACGCTGGTCTTTGCGTGGAACAGCGCATGTTGATATTCGCCCTTGTCCCATTTGATACGAGAAGACAGGCACGCAGCCCTTGCCAGAAGAAGCTTTCTCTGGAGCCTGGGCGCTTTTCGGATAGCAGAAGAAGCCTTCTCGAAGGCGGCCTCGCCTTGCAGAAGCATCTTGTGACTGTGCCGTGTTAGATTTTGCTTTTCACCTCGGAGCGGGGCAACTTACGCAGCGTCAGAGTTTTGGTTCGCCAGCTGGTACTCTGTGAAGGATATGTGGAGGTTGACCGCAGCAAGATCGGGGCTGCTGGCCGTGGACTCAACAAACTGCTTGGCCTTGTTGAGAATCTCCTCGGCCTTCTCGGAGTAGCCGAGGTGAGTGTACTGGTCCGCAAGCTTGCTGTGCGCCTGGACAAGCAAGTCTGTCGACGAGTCTGATAGCTTGGAAGAGACATCGGCGGATAGTGTCAAGACCGAGAGCAAGAACTCATCCTCACCCTTGAGCTTCGCGTACTCGGCGACCGCGTTGAGCTGTCGGAGAAGCCCCTCTGCGTCGTTTATCTTGGCTAGGAGGTCATCCTTGGTTTGGCAGTCGTTGACGAGGGCGCGCCAAACGCTGATTGACTTGTCAAAGTCGGCCGCCCGCCATTCGGTCTCCGATGCGACCAGAGCCAGAGTAGACGAAAGACCGGCCTCCAGGTCGGGGACGTAAGAGGCCAGGCCGCCGTCCTCCCCAAAAGACTGGTCACGGCATAGCTGCAGAGCTGCTTCGGTCTGTTCACGGAGGCTTTGGAACTCCTGCCGATTGCCGATGGCCATGGTCAGCAGTTGAGACAGAGTCCGAAGACGGCGAATTGGAAACCGGTCGGGCGAGTAGATCCTCAAGAGAGCATCCTCCACCGGGTCTTTGATGTCGCTGGGTTTCGAGTCGCTGGATGAGTCGGAAAGGATGAGCTGGATGATGCGCTCCAAGACCGCCCCTCGCTCGACATCCGCGAGGAAGAATGTCCAGTCGTTCCAGGATTGGTCGAGCTTGACCATGGCTCCCAGAGTCCTCGACAGCGTCTCCGCCTTGAGACTTGCGCTCCATGCCACGGCGGGTGACCTTTCCGACAACGAGGTTGCCACTGCAGCCAGAACGCCGTCCTCCACCATGTTCGTGCAGATGAGCTTGAGCGCGTCGCGAGCGTCGTTGATTCTACCAGCCCGTTCGCAAAGGTCCGCAAAGTACTCGAGCTTTGCTGTCGTCTGCGCCTTTTCCTTTTCCTCGGAGGACCTGTCCTTGACGCAATCAACAGACCGTCTCAGAGCTCGAAGAAGTGTCTTGTCGCCGGGCTTGCTCTCGGCATTGCGGCGATACCAGTGGAAGAACATGAAGTAGAGGTGCGAAAGTTTGACGTGGTGGGAGTTTGCAGCGTCTGCTTTGGAGCCGGCGGTGTTGATGTCGCCCATGGACTCGAGCAACATGAGACACTCCTGGAGAAGGGTATCGAGAGGTCCCCAAGCCATCTTGTCGTTGTCGATGTGTGATTTGGCAACCATCAGGGCCGAGTCCAGGATCTGGGAGACGGATGCGAGCAAGATTTGCCGCCTCGACTCGTGGCGCACATGTTCTTTGGGGGAGGCGTCTCTCGTCGGCGCTTTCCCTAGCCACCGTACGGCAAACCGGGGGAACTGGAGAACGAGGTTGTTCAACAGTTTTTCAATCTCTTCCGAGTTGTCCGCAGCCTTGCTGGCCAAGATGCCGACCACGGATCTACGGGCAGCAGACAGATTGACCATGAGCTCCTCCAACTCCGTCACGTCGCCCTTGAGCGATCCCTGGAGTGCGTCGGCCACTTCCTGAAGAAGCGTGGACAGTTGATCCTGAGGTAGCGGTGTTTGTTTTGCGTAGACGGCTACAAGCTGCGCAGCGACCGCACAACACTTCGCGGCCGAGTCGCTCGCAGGGTCCAGAGTCCCCTTGATCTTGGAGATCCACTCAGCCGATTCCTTGTACGACCGAGCAGTCTGGGCTGCCGTTCCCAAAGCCTGGTAGATGATGGTGAGCGGTGATTTCGATGACAGAGTTGCCTCCAGACGCTGGGCCTTGGCCATGACGCTGATGCGGTCAAAGACGGCGGAAGATTTCCGATACGCCCCAGCCGGGTCGGACTTGGCTCTGCGAATGAAGGAAGTGATGCATTTAGAGAGTGGCGAAATGATGTCCTTGTCGACGTCTGCCTTGTGACCGGCCATGGGCCACCAGTGCAAACGCGCCTCCAGACCCAGCGCTTGCAGCTCCAGCGCGGTGGAGGGAGAGCAGCTCAGGCGAGAGTCCACGGCCACCTCGTCATCTTTGCTTGACAGATTAGGAGCCAGTGACAGGAGTAGTTGTGAGAGTAGGTCAAGCTGCCGCGCAGCCTTCGTCTTGGCTTGCGCCGACTCTTTGGCGGATTCCAGAAGGAGGTTTGTTGGCGATGTCGGACAGGAAGAAACGAGATACGGCAGCGCCGCCTCGATGACTGCTGCCTTTTTGGTCGCAGACATAAGACGCAGGACATGAGTTTGCGTCGTGATGACAAGACCGAGAGTCGGCCCGAAGAACTTAGTATCGCCAAAGTCCAAGAGCTCCGCAAGCCCCTTGACCTTGGTGTCTGCCGCGGTCGGCTTGCCTCCTTTTGCCTTGGCCTTTGTCGAGGTGCCCATCGCGTCGAGTCTTCGTTTCAGAACCGTCAGCTCCCTCAACGCGTGCTCCTGGAGCCCGAGCCCAACGAGCTTGCCAACGAGAGATGAGATTCCACTCTCAAGCTGCAGGTCTGGAAGCGTCACCGCGCCGGAAGTCTGGAGGGACCTCAAGCACGCGAATGCAGTCCGCAGACATTCGACCGTGGCAAGACACGCAATGGCAGGTGCTGCCGTCGTCGTCGTCGTCGTCGTCTTTGCAGGCTTGGGTGTTGTGATGGGGGAGGTCGAAGTTCGGTTCAGCGAACGCGGCTGCATCGGGGTCATCGGCATCGAGTTCGATCGTCTCAGGGTCCGCTTGCTTGGGGGTTTCCGTAGGTCGTCGCCCGAGTTTTGTCTTCGGCACGGCGTCGTGGGTTGCGCGGCGGGCGTGGGCTTCGATGCCTCCGTAAGGGACTTGAGCGCGGCATTGATGATGTGCGCCGCCAGGGCAGCCTTTTCCTTTGGCGTCAATACCTCTTTTTTGCTCGCTGTCGCGCCCGCTCGGGTCGATGCAGTCGTCTTTCCTCGGGCCGTCGCTGTCGCTTTCGTCGCTCTTGCTGCCGTTTTTTGAGTCGCCGTGGGGTTCTCGGCCTCCGTCGCGAGAAGGTCTTTGAGCAGCACCGATGTTGCTGATGTGCATGTCGCGGTCGATGCTACCGCCGCCTTGGCGGCGTCTACTTTGCTTTGTAAAGAAGTCATGGAGTCGTGTGTATCGGGGTCATGGGCATATCGTCATGAAGTCTTCATTCCAAGAAACTCGATAAGCAAATGGCCAAATGAGAGCAGCACTGTTGCTCGCGAAGCAGTTTGGTGTGACTTCATGCATGCCCGTCAGGCGTGCAGTTGGCAGTTGTCAGGTCTCGCTAAACAATGCCCCGGGGCGTTGCCCGGAGCAACCGCAATCCCGGTTCGGTCCGTCAGCAGGGACCAGCAATGCACGGACCATTCGGATTGGAGGAACCGCGATGGGCTCCCGAACTTTTTTGCTCCTTAGCCCAGGTGACGTTTCGCACGACGGCGACGTAGAATCACGACCTTCGCCTTTTGTGAATATTGTAATCTTCAGCATGTCACGAGTTGCTACACAACGGCTGTTCGCGGCCTCGCCGTGCCTGCGGGCCGCGGCATTTGCGCAAGCCAACCATCGCCCCCTCTACCTCCACGCGCGGCACTCGAGCTCCCTTCCCACGGTTGTGCAGCTGGACTTTTGGAAGTCCCTCATTCCCAAGCCTTTTCGATCAGAAGAGAAGCTTCGCGATGACCCCATGATCAAGCGCGTCAAATCGAAGAGGAAGAAGGAGTGGAACCCCGCGACCTTCTACATCGTCATCTTCCTCCTGATCGGCTCCATGTCCATCAACATGCTGTCGACGAAGCAGGCGTTCGAGGCCTTCTCGCGCCAGGCAGACGTGCGCATTAGCGTTTTGAGGGAGGTTGTTGAGAAGCTGCAAAGGGGCGAGACGGTGGATGTGGAAAAGGCATTGGGTACCGGCGACCCCCAGAAGGAGCTGGAGTGGGAAGAAAGTAGGTTCCCCATCACGGAAGCACCGCGCTTGAGCATGCTAACGAGTCGTCGTCAGTGCTGAAAGAGATCGAGCGCGAGGACGTGTCTCGTCAAAAGAAGCAGGAAAAGGCACGGCAGGCGGAGGCCGCAGCAAGGAGCAAGGCCGAGGCGGTCACGGAGCGGCAACCGACGGCGGCACCCGAGGCCGCCAAGACGCCGGCACGGGGCATGTCGAGCTTTTTCTAGGTTGCAAATGGAAAACGCTATGAATTGGTACATCTCGTGGGCTATGACAACATATCTTTGAAAACGCCGTGGTTCTCCCTAGGAGCTGTTCCACCCAGGCCCGACACCCCTCTCGGCAGCTGTTGGAGCCGCTCGACCAGCGCCGGGAGCACGACGTCGGTGGACACCTCGGTCCGGACTCCCAGAGCGCCCGTTGACTCCGGATCCAGCGCAGCGGAGATCTGGTCCTCGCCCCGCACGCCTCCCGTATTCACGATTGCGATGGGCATGCCGCGATCCAGCGCCCTCTTTGCCAGCCGCCATGCCGAGTACGTGGCAAGCGAAGTCCCGAGGATGAGGAGCCTTCCGGCCCCGTCAATGGCCTCCTCGGCCGCCGTCTTGACTTCGCCGGCAATGCTCTCGCCAAACATGACCACGGCAGGCTTCAGGATTCCTCCTGAGTTGGTGGGCTTCCACGCACCATCGTGGTCGACCTCAATGACGTGTTGGGTACCTTCGGGCGTGGAGGGCGGCTTCGCGAGGCAGTGCGGGCAGGCTGGGTATCTAAATGTGGTGTAGGGCGCGCCCGGCAGGTCCACGTCTCCGTCAGGGTTCGTCCTGATGCCCTTGGCCTTGCGCCCGGCAGGGTTCTCCGTGTCGAGAGCCCCGGAAGCTAAAGCATCAACGAGGAAGGCAGCCCAGGCGGGATTGAGTCTTGCAAGCTCGTCTTGGAACACGTCTCTGGGGTACTCGTTCCTGCAAGTCACACAGACCGTGGACCTCAGGTAGCCGTGTAGCTCCAACGTCGGAATGTCAGGATGAGCTTTTGAGTGGAAAGAGTCGACGTTCTGGGTGACGACGCTCCGAACCAAGCCCAGCTGCCCTAGATCCCGAATGGCATAGTGGCCATGGTTAGGTGACGCCTTGTGAAGTGACGTCCAGCCCAGGAAACTCCTTGCCCAGTACCGTTTCCTGGCTTCGTGATTTGCGAGAAACTCGTGGTAGTAAATCGGCCGGTACGTCTTGTTCACGCGATACGTGCCATTGACGCCTCGATAGTCGGCGAGCCCGCTGGACACGGAGAGGCCCGCCCCAGTCAGTACGACGGTCGACCTCGGCAGGCCTTTAGGAGGCGGAGCCGTGAAGAAATTCTGGAGGGCCGCGACAGCACCCGGGATGGTGTTGGCGTTGCTTGGACGGACTGTGGGAGGGGCTAGGAGTTCCGTGTAAGGAATGCGCATCAGAGGTTTGCGCATTGGGGCGGCGTCGCGTTGCGTACGGCTATCGGGATGTGGGAGGTGGTTCCGGGGCCGTCCAGAGTCAAGGGTGAGGCAGCGCCGGCAGATGTACGTGCTCCGTGGAGGCTGAGAGGGAGACGGAGAGGAGCGGCAGGGAAGGAGATATTGCCGGAAACGACGTGTGATGTGGGCATGCAACCCCCAGCGCGGAATTAAGAATAGAAGTGTGCAAGGGACGGGAAGAGATTTCTAAACAAGCGCGTGCAAATGGAAAGCTTACGACAGGCTCATCTTGAATGCTGAAGGGGGCGATCTCACATCCGTGGTCCATTCGTCATGATTCGGGGACCAGCCTCACCGGAGACCCGCCCGTCCCCACAGAACGACCAAGCCCCGGTGTGGCTTGACGCGGTGCTTGGACTGCTTAGGTAACGGGCATATGCGAAGTATAGGGTTTGCTCTGACACGGGCCACGCCAGACAGCAGACTTGTCACTTCGGGTGTGACACGACCCTGCAGCAAATTGGGCAGATCGTTCCACCAGATGCCACTCAGCACTCAAACGGTTCGTCGTCGTTTGGGGGAATTCCAGGGGTGTCTCGAGGTCGTCGATTCATCCAATGAAGTGTCGGGCCTACCACACCTACAGGGCGTGCCGGACGAAGTAACCTCGTGGAGGGCGGCGTTCCGCTGGTCTTTTCGGGATCTTGTCGGCTGTGGTTGGAGTTCGCATCTGTCCTTTGTTGATGGGCATGGAGAGACGTATCCGCACCACGGATGGAACCTCGAATGGGATGTGCTAGTCCCGTCACGCCGTAGGCCGTATCACAAGAGCCACATCGTAACATTTCCGGCCGGGTTGCATGGTCCAGGAGACAGGTGGGCATGACTGACACATGTATTGTAGTTGCTCATGTCAGGTGCAGCGGGTGCTGTGTTTCTGTGCAGGGAGCAGAGTGCAAGGTACCCGCACCGCAGGGCAAATATGAGAGAAAACTCGAGCTCCGTCCCCATCCTCAATCCCGGCGGCACCGGGGCACAAGACGGACGTTTTGGCGTCGAAGAAATTTGCGGCCAGCCAACTGGTCGCTCTCAATGCCCGGCCGACTCGGGATGAGGCGGCAGGCGGCACAAAAAAGAACGTTTCCAGGGATCCGTAGGTTTGCTCTTGGCACCCAAGTTCCATCCATCAATCAATCCGATTCACCCAAATCGCCTTGTGGGGGGTTCCATAGTGTGTAGTATGGAATATGGTAGTGCCTAGTGCACTCGCACAACACAACACAGCAACGGGCCCGTCGTCCCATCGCATCCTCGTCCGTCAGGCACCGCCTATGAGCTTGTTGTGCTTGGGTGCTTGGCTACCGGTACGGGGCCCAGCAAACCAACCGCAGCAGATCAGACCAACCCGCGCTGCCGCCGCTGCGCTACCTGGCTACCTGGCCACCTGGGCTACGCAACCGCCGCTGCCGGGAGCGTCCTTCCCTGCCTTGACCTTGCGACGATTGCCGCGTCGCCTTCCTTTTTGCAAGAGCGCACACCTGCTGCATCCCCAATCCGTTGCCGTACCTGAACCTTCCCTCCCTTCCACCCGTCCACCCTTTCAACCCCTTCCATACCCCCCCTCGTCTAGACCGAGACTCTCTCCCTCTCTACCTGACGGACGGTTTCGCGGCCTCTTGCTTGCTTGTCATGTACGCGTGCCCCCGGCCTGCTCGCAATTAGCCAACCCCGTCAGGCATTCGCCCCCTCGCCTCGCCCCTTCCCTCCGCGCAACGCCTGCCGGGCCAATTTGCCCTAGCCTCGCGTCTCCAACAGGCAGGCCAGAGACAAGAGCCGAGGACATCTGGGCATGTCTCCCCCGTCCAAGCGTCCTGCGGGACTGCTCTGCCGCCTTTCCGCTGTGAGCCGTGTGACGTCTGCACGAACAGCCGCGGCCGCACCAGGAGGATCCGGCACGGGAACGCACACCCTCCTCCGTTGCCTCCATTTTGCATCCCCCTTTAGGCCACCTCAACCACATCTGCGCCGCGTCTCCCTCCGCGTCCATCAAACATCCAGCCCGGCCGCCTCTCCCTGCGATCCCTACTTAACCCCCAGCGCCGCCCGCCACACCCTCCGCCTGCGCTCCACCACTTCTCCCTCCTTCCCCCATCTCACACGCACCCTGACGGCTGCGAAGAACACCTCCCCCTCAACACCAGCCGCGGTCATCATGTCTTCCACCACCACTGCCACCATGACGGCCAACGCCGCGCAGTCTCGCCGGAGCCACGGCGGCCACTCGCACCACCACCACCACCACGGCCACGACAACGTCTACCTGACCTCGGGCAACAAGAACGACGCCGGCGTGCGCATCACCCGCATCGGCCTCTACTCCAACCTGGGCATGGCCTTTGCCAAGGGCGCTGGCGGCTACGCCTTCGGCTCCCAGGCCATGATCGCCGACGCCTGGCACAGCCTGACTGACCTGGCCTCCGACATCCTGACGCTGGCCACTGTCTCGTGGAGCCTGAAGCCCCCGACCGACGCCTTCCCCACCGGGTTCGGCAAAATCGAGAGTCTGGGGTCTCTGGGCGTCTCGAGCATGCTTCTGGGCGGCGGCCTGTTCATGTGCTGGAGCAGCCTGATTACCCTCCACGCACACCTCTTCCTGGACCCTGCAGCGGCCGCAGAGGCCATTGCCCACGCCCATCACGGCCACAGCCACAGCCACGCTCATGTTGGCCCGAGTCTGCACGCTGCCTGGTTGGCGCTGGGTACGGTTGCAGTGAAGGAATGGCTGTACCAAGCCAGTAAGCGCTATGCCCCAATCCTTTCAGGTCCGAGTAAACGCAAAGAAGGGAAAGGCTAACAAAGGGGGGAACAGCCATGAAAGTCGCCCGCGAACGAAAGTCCTCCGTCCTTGCCTCCAACGCCGTACACCACCGCGTCGACAGCTGGACCGGTATCGTCACACTTCTCGCCATCCTGGGTGCAAACTTTTTCAAGGACGCAACCTGGTTGGATCCCGTTGGTGGTCTCATGATTTCTCTCCTCGTCATCAAGGCCGGGGCTGAAAACACCCTCTCTGCCGTATACGAACTGGCCGACCGTGCCATCGACGACGAAGTCAAGGACGATATCCGGAAATACGCCCTGAGGAGCCTCTCTGATGTTACCGAGGGCCACGAGGTCGACGTCCGCACCGTTTCCGGCGTCAAGTCGGGCCAGAACTACCTGGTGGACATCGATTTGGCCGTGCCCGGAGCTTGGTCGGTCGAGGCCGTCCGTGACGTGGAGGACCAGGTCCGCACCCTGGTCGGCGCCAAGGTCCGGGGTGTGCGGAGGATCAAGGTGCGCTTCGTCCCGAAGGAGGCCGAGGTCGCGCCCAAGTTTGATGAGTTCATCCCGGGAGAAGCCAACCGGGAGGCGAGCGAAGAGGCCGAGGACCACAGCCACACCAACGGCAACGGCAACGGCCACAAGCACAAATAAGGCGGCCGAGTTCCTTGTACATTCGGAGGAAGAGCTTGCCGTTCACGATGAGATACCCTTGGTTTCCTAACCATTTCTGGAAGCGTGGATACACCACCGTCTGATTTTTTTTTTTTTCCTTTCTCCTTTCTTCTTCGTTGGTCAACGGGGGTTTGCCATGTATAGAGAGCATTTGTGGATATCCCTCTCGAGGCATCCACTGGCATCAGGGCGGCGTTTGGGGGGAATTGCAAAAGGCCAGCGACAGGCCCGTCATTTCGAGAGTTTTCGTCTCTCGTCTACCGAAATACAGATTTTGCCCTTTGTCTCACCCGTTGACATGCATGGAATGCGTCTCGTTGAGCGGCCCATACCCTGTCCAATCCCGCAACTTTGACTTGAATCCGGACGCAGGGCCACAGCCTAGACGCGCATAGAACGCGGCACGAGCTGTCCCCGACTCCCGAGTCCAGGGACAAGGCTGTCTTGGCTCCCGCCAAGCTGTCCCGATGCCATTGGCGCGCATATCCGTCGCATCGAGCTGCGAAATCTACGATTGGCCCGCCCACATTTAGCCTGAATTGCCACAAGGCTGAGACCATGCACCTGTCCGAACTGCCCCTCCATGCCCACACCCCACGTCAAGGTGATGTAGAAGTGGTGGTGGCAGCGGCCAACTTTGCAAACAGCCTGGCTGCGTTGTGTCCTTTTTCTTTCCCTCACACAAGACCACCTGCCTTTTTCCTTGGCCATATACATTCGAGGTAGACAGATACGTAATACCCAAGTTTGCCTGCGTGCCTCGTCCTCTCATCATGAGTTCCGGTCCGTTGTATCTCGGGTTCGACCTGTCGACCCAGCAGCTCAAAGGTCAGTCCACAGCACAGGCCCCTCATCTCGGTCCTCGGCTCTGATGCGTCCCCAGCCATTGTCGTGCAGTCTGACCTGACGGTCGTCTCCGAGGCCAAGGTCGACTTCGACGCCGACTTTGGCAAGCAGTATGGCCTGCGCAAGGGCGTCCTGACCAACGAGGCCGAGGGCGAGGTGTACGCCCCCGTCGCCATGTTCCTCGAGGCCATCGACCTCGTGCTCGAACGCCTCAAGGCCAAGACCCCGCTGGACCGCATCAAGGGCATCAGCGGCTCGTGCCAGCAGCACGGCAGCACCTACTGGGGCAAGGACGCCGAAACGCTGCTGGGCGGCCTGCGGGCGGACAAGCCGCTCGTCGAGCAGCTCAAGCAGGGCTTCTCGCATCCCTACGCGCCCAACTGGCAGGACCACAGCACGCAGGCGCAGTGCGACGAGTTCGATGCCAACTTTGAGACGGCGCAGCGCCTGGCCGAGGTCACCGGCAGTGCCGCCCACCACGTATGTGTCCCCCCTCCCCTCCCTCTGCAGCGCATGGGTCTCGTATGCAAGTGTGCCCCTGCTAAGACGCGAGAGCAGCGCTTCACCGGCACGCAAATCATGCGCCTCCGCCAGAAGCTCCCCGAAATGTACGCCGCCACGTCCCGCATCTCCCTCGTCTCCTCGTTCCTCGCCTCCGTGCTCCTCGGCTCCGTCGCGCCCATCGACATCAGCGACGTCTGCGGCATGAACCTCTGGGACATCCCCGCCGGCACCTGGAGCGAGCCCCTCCTCGAGCTCGCCGCCGGCGACAAGTCCAAGGCGGCCGACCTGCGCGCCAAGCTGGGCGAGCCGCGCCACGACGGCGGCGGCTCGATGGGCCCCATCTCGACGTACTTTGTCGAGCGCTACGGCTTCGGCGAGGACTGCCAGATCGCCCCCTTCACCGGCGACAACCCGGCGACGATCCTCGCGCTGCCGCTGCGGCCCATGGACGCCATCGTCTCGCTCGGCACCTCGTCGACCTTCCTCATGGTCACGCCCGTCTACAAGCCCGACGCCGCCTACCACTTCTTCAACCACCCCTGCACCCCGGGGCAGTACATGTTCATGCTCTGCTACAAGAACGGCGGCCTCGCGCGCGAGCGCGTCCGCGACGCCCTCCCCAAGCCCGAGGGAGGCGACCCCTGGGCCGGCTTCAACAAGGCCGTCCTCGACACCCCGCCGCTCGACGTCCGCTCCGCGTCCGACAGGGCGAAGCTGGGCTTGTACTTTGACCTCCCCGAGATCGTGCCCAACATCAAGGCCGGCACGTGGCGGTACACGGCGAACCAGGACGGCAGCGACCTCGCCGAGTCCGCGTCCGCGTGGGACAAGCAGACGGACCCGCGCATCATCGTCGAGTCGCAGGCCCTCTCGATGCGCCTGCGCAGCCAGAACCTCGTGCACAGCCCCCGCGACGGGCTCCCCGCGCAGCCGCGCCGCATCTACCTCGTGGGCGGCGGCTCGCTGAACCCGGCCATCGCGCGCGTCATGGGCGACGTGCTGGGCGGCGTCGACGGCGTGTACAAGCTCGACGTCGGCGGCAACGCGTGCGCGCTGGGCGGCGCGTACAAGGCCGTGTGGGCGCTCGAGCGCGGCGAGGGCGAGAGCTTCGACGAGCTCATCGGCAAGCGGTGGAAGGAGGAGGGCGCCATTCAGAAGGTCGACGATGGGTTCAAGGACGGCGTGTTCCAGAGGTATCAGCCCATCGTCGGCGCGTTTGAGGAGATGGAGAAGAAGATCCTAAAGGTCGCCCACAACTGAGGGCTGGAACGACACGAGATAGAATTAGATAATGACGATGAATGACGATCCTGACGTTTGTTTCTTCGCGGGTGTGCTGGGATGGCGCATGCTGAGGGCGAGGGGAACGGACAAGACCGCTCCGACCCATTCGGTCGAGCCACATCAGTAATCGCAGCAGCAACGTAGCCTCACCATGTCACGAGAGCCTCCATGTATGAATAATGCGTGTCCTGGTATTACTAGGCAACTGGTCCACGCAGCCAAGCCCGCCCTTCCAAACCTCGGATCCTCAACCTCGAAACTACCCAGAAGGCCACCCTTTCCAAGTGCCCTGTCCACAACCCAAACCTGACCCATCCTGGCGAGCGTCATCTGCAAAAAAGAAGAAAACCACTGCCCAAGTTGTGCTGAGAAAGAGAAGAACAATGCAAACGAAAAATGGTGCCTCGTGAACCCAGAAGTTCCTCCCGTCGTGGTCCCCAGCGTTGTGGAGAGGCAGAGCTCTCTGCGGTTTCATCCCCGTGCCGAATGACCAAGTGCCAGAACGCATGAAAAGTATCCCCGCGATCGCGATGGGTATCGACCGTACCGTTTCGTCGCGTTCGTTTGCTGTGCCGTACAAAGTAATGAAAAGAAAAGAGCGAGCATTGCGCTTTGCCCCGACCAACGAGCGCTGCAAAGTGTCGACGGGTCCGGGAATGAATGGCTGGACGAAACCGGCTCCCGCTGACCAAGGCAGGAGGAGGATCGTCTGGCCTCTCAAGTCGGAACCCGTTCGGCTTTGCGTGGGCCCGTACGACGAAGGGAAAGCAAGAAAAGCAGTGAGTGGCGAGGCTGCTTAGAACAGAACCAGCAGGCCCAGGACGAAGATGACCAGGCAGGTGGTGCAGCTCTTGCAGCCGCCAGTGGCGGCGTCGAGGCCGAACATGACGGGCTCGGCGCGCTTCTCCGCGTTGGAGACGACGACCACGGTGCTGCTGGTCGGCGGGCGCGAGCCGCTGGCGCTGCCAGAGGACTGGAAGAGGGGCGTGGTCGGGCGGAAGACGGTGCCGTTGGTGATGGCGTAGGGGGGGAAGGTGGCCGTGGTAGGGCGCGGGTGCATCATGGGCGTGCCCGAGATGTAAACGGTCGTGTTGGCCGGGGGCAGGCGGAAGACGTCCGTCGAGATGCCGGCCGCGGTGTTGTTGGCCCTGGTCTGCGTGACCGTGGCGGTCAGGTTCTTGTGGACCGTGACCAGGGACGTCTGGACGTGGCCGCTGACGGTGACGGTCAGAGTGCGGATGTCGATCTCGGTGATGACCTTGGTGTCCGTCCTGGTCGAGTTGTGGCCAGAGGCGGAGGAAGTCGACGCCTCGGGGCGGACTGTCACCGTGGCCATGCCTCCGATAGTCACCGTCTTGGTGGCACGGTCGGTGAGGACGAGCGTGGTCAAGATGGACTTGGAAGGCCGAGGCAATCCGGAGGGCGTGCCGGGGAGGGCGGTGATGGTGACAACGGACGTCTGGGTGTCGGTTTCGACATCGACCGAGGGCGTGGAGGAAGCGCTGACGGTCTGGAACACCTGATCGATGACCGTCTTGGTGATGACCACAACACCTGTGGCGGTCGGGGCCTGGGCGGTCTCGGTGGAGGGGGCCGGAGTGCTGGCGTGGCCGAGGACGGAAGAGACAGCGGTGCTGAAGGCGACGGTGGTTCCATCGGCTACAGTGATGTAGACAATCTGGGTCGCCACCTCGGTCACGACACGGGTCGTGTTGGAGTGCGAAGAGACCTTGGTCGAGTTCTTGGACACGTCAGAGGGAGAGCTGACGACGGGGACCTTGGAGATGGGCGTCAGGCTGTCGACGGTGACTGTGTAGGTAACCACGATGGTGTCGGCGGCCTCGGGAGCGGGAGCTGAAGTGGACGTCTTGGGGGCCTTGGACGAAATGCTCGTCGAGACGGAGGAGCCTGGGACGGCGGTCTCGGTGATGGTAACGTAGACAGTGTGGTCCCGAACCTCGCGCGAGCACTGGGCCTCCTGGGATGGAGTGACAAAGGGCTGGGGTGTGACCGTCACAGTGGAGCGGATTATCGTCGTGGGGGTATACGTGATGGTTGAGACGACCTCCTGGGCAGTGGACGTGACCACGCGGGTTTCGACCAGGGTCTTGGTAAGGACGACCGAGACGACATCAACAGAAGAGGTCTCGACCTGAGAGGTGGTTGCCTCGCTGATGAAAGCGCTGGTAGAAGCCTTGCTCGAAGACAAGCTGAACTCGGGCCCAGAGACGCCGTGGCTCTCCGTGGCGGTGGCGGTCAAGTACGCAGTCTCGGTCACAGAAGTGGTAATGACCTGGGTGACGACTGGGACAGACCTGAGAGGGTGTAAGCAAACTGGGGCAGAGTTGGGAAGAAGGAGGAAACTTACTCGGAGCTTGAGGACGAATCAGACAGGGTCGCGTTGACAGCCTTTGCCGATGAGACGGTGGTGCCCTTGGCAGACTTGTGAAAGGTCTGGGTGCGAGTCATCTTGATGGTTGTAGTGGCGTCGGCAGTGGTTTGGTTCGTCAAGCTGGTGGCGGCCTCGGTCTCTTGAGCGTTGTCAGAGCAGCCAGAGAGAGTGGAGTTGATGCCGTAGTGAGTACCGTTGGAGTGGGCAGCGTTGAACTGCATGGCGGGGAAGCGAGGGACAATGTGAGCAGCCGAACCGTGGCCGACGTCGCCCGTGGCCGAGCCCCCAGTTGCGACTTTTCCAGTGTCAGTAAACGAAAGGAGGGTGAGATATCCGAAAGGCGAGTACTCACAGTGAACGCCGATGGCAATGCCACCGCCAATGATGGACGCCAGAACGATCGCGGCGCAAATGGCGATGAAGGTGTCAGTCTTGCGGTAGGTGCTCCAGTCCTTGTTGCGCTGGACGGAACCATCGTTGACGCTCAGGTCGTCATCCTCGCGATAGTAGCCGCTGTGGCTGCGGGGACAGTGCTTGTCTGTGACGCTGGTTAGGTTTCCACGATGGCTCGCAGCGCTTGAAGAACGGAAGACTTACTCATCATCATGATGGAACCTGCAGCTCGTCGAACAAGGGGCTGACTTGGGTTGATCTGGGCTTCTTTAGTTCACTGGCCTTTGAGAGATGCGGGAGCGATCAAAACGTGTGAATGAGGAGTGAAAAGCGAGGATGTAAGTGAGAGAGGATGAGGTTTGCTGTAGTTGAACCACAAAGGAAGGTTCGACGAACGCTTAAATGAATGAAATGAGACTTACTGCGTTTGCTGAATGAGAGATGGTGTGGAGAGAGTGTTGTCGTCTGCAAAGAACTTTGCGGTTAGTTGGTGGTGAGTGAAAGAAAGTGTGGTGATGGAAAAAGAGGGTGAAGAGGTGTTGGTCAGTGAGAGTGAGGTGCTCAGTGAGAGAAGGTCCGCGAAGGGGGTGGGAAAAGACGCGTCAACAAAGGTAGGAAAAATAAAACAAGACTGCACACCCAAACTGGCCACTTCCTGCGTATGAGGAAGGTACGAAGGGGGCGGGCTGGTTTTTCGAAAAGGCCGGTCTGAGTGAAAACAGAAAGGGCACACACAGTTGGGGGTATGTGTGCGTGTGTGTGTGAAGAGCGTTTCTTGAGATTTGGAATAGGATCGATCTGCTCTTGAGCTGTGATCCGGGAACGAGCCGAGTAGGGGAGACGGAAAACAATGAATCAAACATGGGTGATTCGATCTCACAAATTATATGGATGGGATCATATTGAGATCCCAAGGTGGCGGTGATCTTGACTTACCTTGGAAGACGGGATGGCGAAAGAGTGTTGGTAATAGGAACGAAGGGCGCAAAGCGTGCTGATGTTTTTGTCAGAAACGATAACACAGACGAGAGACGAAAGGGAGAAAGAAGGGCTTTCTTCTTCAAGCAGCCAACGTACCTTGGGTTTGCGTGTGGGCGAAGGAAAGCTGCGGCGCGATTTGCGGTGGTGGTGGTGAGAGTAGAAGAGGAAGAAGAGAGAGAAGTTTTTGAGATCGCGTCGGTGGGAAAAAAGAGAGGCAGACGGCTACGAGAGGGGAAGGAAGGCCGGCAGAGAAACTGTTCTGTCAGTTCGTCGAGGGGGAGTGAATACTCGGGGATACTCATGTGGCGGCCGGCCGAGCTGGTGAGATGTCCCGCCGGGATGCCGTTGCCCCGCAGCCGGCCCAGCAGGTATAATAAACACGCTTCATGGCGGGCTCTATGAGTTTCTCTAGAATAAAGCGAGGCATGGTGATTGAATTAGAGGGCACGTCTACGTTTATCAGAACACCAAGATCACCTCTCGAAGCTTGTAATGCTGGCTTCTGGTGTTAGTGGGCCACTGGGTGTATCTTTCTTTCCATGTTCAGCATGTTCATGTAGTTTGGAGAAGTCAATGGAGGAAACATATTTGCAGATCAACCTTAAGTCGACCGTGTATATGGGGCGCTATATCAGGTACGTGATGCCTCTTGTTCGCGATGAAAGGGTGGCCTATCCAATTTGCGCCTACGTCTTACCTCGCGAGACATATCGTGTGTGGGATAATCTAGACAGACACCATCTGTCCTCTTTGTAAGATCTATAGCCCTCACTATGCATTTTGCGTCCGATTATAAACCATCGTAATCGAAGCTTGGGGCAGGTCTGGGAAGGTACGATTGCGAGACTTCTCGCCGCAACGACCTGCCGGAATATCTCCATACTGGGAGACAAGAAAGAGCCCGTTGATAGAGCAGACGTAAAGATCCGTACCCTCGACGAATTTGGAGAGAAAAGGCTCAGGCAAGGTGCCGGCGACCAGCGGCTGTATCCGTAGCATTTTCCTGATCAGAGGGATGGTGCTTGCGTTTCCGAGTATGTATAAGGCGGTGACCTACCTGGTAAGTCTATCGAAAAGTTCAAATAAAGAAACGGAAATCCCCAAGCCATCGAGGATACTGTCACTGAAATTAAAGCAAAGGATTCGCGCCCACAACAGGCTGAGAGATCTGCCAGGTAGGTAAAAGGACTTGGCAGCCGCAGGCAAACTCAAATCAGTTAAACAAGTTCTGCGCCGTGGTGGTGGGATTACTATGGTATACACAAGTCATTCGACACGAAGCAAAGAGGTGTGGAGTTGAGCCGACTGCCGATGACGAACGACTTGAGATGAAGCTTAATGTAATTCAAGAGCGAAAGAGCTGCAGTGGAGGCAGGTCGTTGAGCAATGAACGGCGACCTCCGTCACCAGCCACTCGAGGCAAAGCAGCCACGACTCCACATGTGTTCGTGCCCGGGCCACGTCCAGCCACGACCAGGGGCAAGGTACAGCTGCAAGCTCAAGCAGGTACCTTCCCTCTACCTGAGCTCAGGTAAGCACGCGAAACCCCGACGAACTGTAGGCTCAGGCGCGTAACACGACTCGACTATTCCCATCCATCCATTTTCGTCGCAACATCGAGAACGCCAGCTCCATCCCCCTTCCCGTCGCCACCACCACAATTGAACCGCGACTCCGCGCACCCGCTGCCTTCGCCGCACGTCTCTGCCAGTGCCCGCGACGCGCCGAATTCTATCCATGACTTAGGCCACGCGCGCATCATCGACTTCCTGACACGTCCCAGTCGATCGACGACAGCATCGATACAGTCCTTCCCCGCTCCACCAACACGTCAACCTCCGAGCGCCCGCAACACGCCTCCCCAAGATGGCGCCCCGTCGCGGTCGCGCTGAACCTCAGGAGGAGGTCGAGGAGGAACAAGGAGAGGAGCTTGTCAGCCTTCAATTCGACGAAGAATTGACCTGGAAGCCCGGAAAGCCCATACCCACCACCGAACTTCTCAACCGCCTGCAGACCTTGTCCGAGGAGCTCAGCGGCCTCGACCAAGACACGGTCGATGTCGAATCTCTGAACGACGTTGCCCACGCCCTGGGACAACGCAATCTGCTGGCGCACAAGGACAAGGGCGTGAGGGCGTACGCTGCAGTATGCATAGCCGATATCCTGCGCTTGTGTGCGCCCGACGCGCCGTTCACCGCCGACCAGACCAAGGTACGTCACGAGCCCCCCAAACCCGTGGTTCCCTGGCTAACGCCTGCATCAGATGTTTTTCAACCTCGTGGTCACACACATTTTCCCTTCCCTGAGCGATCAAGGACATCCTTACCACAGCCAGCACAAGTACGTGCTGACGGCGCTCACCGACGTCAAGAGTATTCTTCTGATCAACGACGTCGATGGCGCTGATGATTTGCTGCTGAAGCTGTTCTCGGTCTTTTTCGATGGCGTCTCCGGTAGCTCCAACTCGGGCCCTGAGGAGGGCGTCTCGAAAGAAGTCCGCAACACCATGACGGAAATGCTGATTGCCCTGGTCGACGAGGCGTCGGGGATGAACCCCAAGGTCATCGAGGTCATAATGGCCCAATTCCTGAGAGCAGCACCCCCGGGGGGATCCAGAGCCGCACCGAACGCGGCGAGCAAAACGGCAGCCAGTCGACGTTGCTACCCAAGGACGAGCCGGCCGCCTACATCATGGCCAAGGAGATCTGCAACGTGTGCACAGAAAAGATGGTGCACTATGTCAGTCAGTACTTCAGCGACGTTATCCTCGACGCCTCCCGGTTCGCGGCAAAGACTGTCGGAAACCGCCATGACGAGGACGAAGACGAGGATGTGCCCAGGGGCCCCACAGATGCAGAATTGAAGGAGCTCAAGAAGGCCCACTACCTCATCAGAGAGCTGTGGCGCGCCGCGCCATCCGTGTTGCAAAACGTTATCCCACAGGTCGAGGCAGAGCTTTCGGCCGACAACGTGGATCTTCGACAGCTGGCCACAGAGACACTCGGAGATATGATCTCTGGAATCGGTGCTGCTGGCCCGCCCCCGCCGCCCGTCTTGGACCCTGCCCAGTACCCCCCGCTGCGCTTGGCCGATGAGGCTCCCAGCCAGATTTCCGACAACGTCCTCACCACGCCGCTGTCGCCTCAGTCGTTTGCGCAAACGCACTCGTCGGCGTACCATCACTTCCTGGGAAGGAGGAACGATAAGACAGCAACCATTCGCGCCGCCTGGACCACCGCCGTTGGGTACATTTTGGCCACCTCGGCAGGCGGCATTGGTCTCAACCGCGAGGAACAGTCCGAGCTCGTGAAGCATCTCGGAGAGAAGCTCAACGATGGCGACGAGAAAGTACGTTTGGCTGCTGTCAAGGTGATGGAGCTGTTTAGCTTCCGCGACTTCGTCACCAAGCTCGCCGCGCCTGGTGGCGTGGACAAGGACGGCTCGGTCCTGAGCAGTCTCGCCGACCGTTGCCGTGACAAGCGCACCGCCGTCCGGGTCGACGCCATGACTCTGCTCGCGAAGCTGTGGGCTGTGGGATCTGGAGAGTTGGCTGCCGGACAGGAGAGCGTTATCGCGGCCCTGGCCGGGATCCCCTCACGCATCTTCAACGCGTTTTACGCCAACGACTCTGAGCTCAACATCCTGCTGGATCGCGTGCTCTTCGAGTGTCTGGTGCCATTGTCCTACCCTCCCATCAAAGCGCCCAAGAACACCAGAGCCGCGGCCAGCCAGAGCTCGCAGACTGCGAGCGTGGCGGACCAGGACCGAATCCGAGCAGAGAGGATCCTGCTCCTCACTCAGTCGCTAGACCCCGCGGCCAAGAGGGCCTTCTTCGCAATGCAGGGCCGCCAGCCCCAGTTCGCGCGGGTCCTTGAGGCTTTCATCAACCAGTGCGAGAGCTACAACGGCGGTGTGATGGACGACAACCGGCCAAAGAAGACCGCCAACCTGGAGAGGACAGTCCAGTACATCACCCAGTTCTTCCCAGACCCATTCAAGGTCAAGACGGACCTCCAGAAATTCGCCAACCTCAACGACCGACGCGCCTACCAGCTTGTCAGGTTCTCAGTCAGCGCCGGGAGCGATTACAAGACGGTGCGTCAGGCCATCAAGGAGCTGGTCAAGCGCATCAACGCAAGCCAGATCCCGACAAGTTTGGACACCCTCCTGCCGCTCCTTTACCGGTCGGCCTGCTTGTTGTTCAACCGCAGCCATCTGGCGACAATCCTGGATTACTCCAGGAATGACAAGGATGGCCTGGGCTCCGTCTCGCACGAGATCCTGAACGAGATTTCCCAGCGCAACCCTGAGCTGTTCAAGACCCATGTGGGCGAGCTGTGCAAGGGCCTGATCGAACAGGCCCCTACGGAGACGAACGAGAACGACCCGACCGTCGTCGACACTCTGAAGGCTTGCGCGTCGTACTCCAAGAAATACCCCGAGGAGATCCCCCAGGACCGAAAGTTTTCGCAGGCTCTCGTGAGCTACGCCCTGTACGGCCGGCCTGTCAAGTCTGCCAAGTACGCCATCAAGATCCTGCTGGCAAAGGGCGACGACAAGGGCCTCGTCAACGCAACCAGTTTGCTGGAGAAGGTCATGGAAGACTGGAACTACGGCTCTTCGCACTTCCTGAACAAATTGCAGTCCGTCGCACAGCTCGAACTGCAGGCACCCAAGATCACTCTGGACTCGGACGATGACATCCTCAACATGACGGTACAGCAAATCCTGCTCAAGGTCCGGACGGACGCCACCGACAAAGACCCCGACTGGGTGGAGGATGCCGAGGTGGACGAGGAGCTGCAGGCGAAGTGCCTGTCCATGCACATCCTCGTCAACCGACTGCGCAGCATGGACGATGTCGAGGAGGCCAAGGACAAGGCCGTCCCGGTCTTCAAGCTGCTCAAGACGTTGGTCGCCAAGAGGGGCGAGCTCTGCAAGACAAAGGACACGCCCAAGCATCACAAGTCGCGGCTTCGCCTGTTGGCCGCCCAGCTGCTGCTGAAGCTGTGCACCATCAAGCACTTTGACGATTTCCTGACCCCTGCCGACTTCAACCGCCTTGCTTTCACCGCGCAGGACCCGCACCTCAATGTTCGCCGGGGTTTCATCGAGAAGCTCCAGAAGTACCTTGTTCAGGGCAAGCTCCGAGCGCGCTTCTACACCATTGTGTTCCTGACGGCTTTCGAGCCAAGCGCCGACCTGAAGCAGCGCGTTGAGACTTGGATTCGCTCTCGCGTTCGCGCACTGCAAACGAGTGAACAGCACCCCATGGAGGCTATTATGGGGAGACTCATCTCCCTGCTGGCCCACCATCCCGATTTCAACAAGCCGGAGAACATCGAAAACGCCAGCAGCGATGAGTTGTCGGCCTATGCGAGCGATCTGGCGGACCACGGCCGCTACATCCTGTACTACCTTACCAACGTGGCGACCGAGGACAACCTGGGACTCATATACAAGTACGCCGAAAGAGTCAAGCAGACTCGCGATGCGATCGACCCGGACGCGAGTGAGAACCTCTACATCGTCAGTGATCTGGCTCAGGCTGTCATAAGGAAATGGCAGGAAAGGAAGAACTGGAGCTTCCAGGCTTACCCGGGCAAGGTTGGCCTGCCGATTGGCCTCTACACTGCTCTGCCCTCGCACCAGATCGCCCAGGAGATTGCCGAGAAGCAGTACCTGCCGGCGCAGATTGACGAGAAGCTGGATGGCCTCTTCAAGTCCATTGACCGAAAGAAGGTGAGCTCATGTACCCGTCGGATGTTCAGCGGGCGAGACTAACAGCACCGCAGAAGAGAAAATCCGTGGACGAGAGGGGAGATCACCAACCCGCCAAGAAGGCCAGACAGGCACCCAGGGTCAAGGAGCCCAAAGCGCCCAAGGAGCCAAAACCAAAAAAGCAAAAGGTAAAGAAGCCTGCCAAGGCCAAGGCGAGACGCCCCGAGTCCGATGTCCCGCCAGAAAACCGAAGACGCAGTGGCCGAGCCACCAGGGTCTCTCAGTACACCGAACGCGACTCTTCGGACGACGACCGCGAGATGTGGGATGGTGTCAGCAAGTGGGAATACGTTGACGGCGAGCCTACGCCCGAAGAAGGGTCCGACGACGACGACGAATCTTCAGTCCTCTCCGAGGTATCCGACAAGGAGGATGGCAAACAAGGGGCCAAGAAATCCGCTACCAAGGCCAACGACAGCGGTGATGAATCCCCCCTGTCCGAGGTCGAAGACGAGGCGCCAGCGGAGCCGGAGGCGGAGAAGGAGGAGGAAGAAGCGGACGACGAGGAGGAGCCCGAGGAAGCCACACCACCGCCCAAATCGAACGGACGCAAGGGCAGGTCGACGGCGGCGGCATCCAAGGCGGCGGCATCCAAGGCGGCGGCATCCAAGGCGGCAGCCAAGACGAAGCTGCCGGCCCGACCCGCGGCCAAGGAGAAGCCCGCCCCACGAGCGGCGACCAGGGCGTCGGCGCGCACCACGCGAGGAAGGGCCGCCAAGGAGTCGATGGACATTGACGAAAGCGAGTGATCAGGTGTACAAAAAAAGTGGTTTGCGATTTGCGTTCAAGTTAGCTTCAGGTTTAGCTATTTTATTTGGCTTATAGGGGATGGGCATGTCCCCCCGTGGTGGATGGGTGCTCTGATGGCACTTGCGGCGGCCTCTGAATTCATCGTTATTGTTGTTTTGCGAACCCTGTACATTGGTTACCTCCTTCACGTGTTTGCGTTGTCAATATACCCCCATCGTGCTCACATCCTCTTGGTCCGCAGCGGGCCGTCGGCGTGACTCGGCGGTGCCGGGCTCGGGCGATGTGTTGGTTGATGTCGCGACGTGCACGGCTCTTTGGAAGGGCGAACCGGAGAGCAACGCGCTGTTGCTGTCGGCTCCAATCTTTCAACCGGCTCATCGTGGGATGCCTGGCATGCTAATGGATTCTAACAAAGTACGCAGGCCCGTCTGGGGGATAGCAGATGCCCGGGAACGCGAATTTTACACGAAGCCCTCGGGGCCGCCTCCTCCCGCGGACAGCATTCATATCACGCACGGTGCATGCCATGATTCGAGCGGGAGGTGTTTCTCTTTTGCGTTCAACTTGGTCGCTCGCCGTGACTGGGATGGCGAGGCGTGGGGTATCTAATACCCCCCCCGCTCATGTCGCAACGGACACGACCAGGTGAGAAGATCACAGCATCACTCCACTAGCTAGTCTGGGCCTACGATTCGGTGTTGCCTTGGATTACTGGAATTAATGTCTACTGGAACAGGGAGTTTCAAAACGAAGAAAGGGGGAAGGGGGTATGTCAAAAAGGAAGGGGGTATAAGTTGAAGCTTCCTAGAGAAAAAGGTCCCCAAACGCCAAAACATCTTGCATGTACCGACATGCCTGGGCGTCTGGCCCCTTGCGGCGAGTGAATTCAAAAACAAAAGAAACGCCGCGTAGACGACGGCCTCCCAAAATCCTAGACCTGGGCCGTCGTCGCGCGATCGGCGCTGGGCCGGTTGGGTCCGTTCTCCGCCTGGGCGGGTTCAGCTTGAGCCGCGGCTGTGTCTCGCGTCTCCGCGCTGCCGTTCGCCAGAGCCTTTCCGTTGGGCTCGGCTCTGTCGTCGGTGTCAGCTCTGTCCTTCGCCTCGGCCCGGTCCGCCGCCTCGGCCCGTTGCTCTCCTTCGTCGTTCTCGGCGATGTCGTCTCGCTTCCTTGGGCTCTCCGTAGACTTGCGCGCGTCCGTGGACCTCTGCGCCGTGTCCGTGTCCGCGGACCGTCTGGTGTCGGTGCTGTGTCTCGTCGCGCGGCTCTTGAGCTTCTCGTCCGTCTTGCGAAGCTCCTTCTCGGTGCCGACGACGGTGTCCATGCCCTTGCCCTTCTTGATCGCCTGGAGGGCGCGCTCGGCAACGTCGACACTCTCAAAGGCGGCGTTGTTCACCCGGTCCTTCTTCGACGGGAGCATGCCCCGGATGCCCTTCTTCTTCTCCTCCGCCTCGAGGGTCTCCATCAGCTCGCGGATCGTGAGCCAGCCAGCCATGACGTCCTTGTCGAGGTTCTTCTTGACTTCGGCTGGCAGCTGGCGCCGTTCGCGCTGGCCCTGCACGAGACGCGCGCGGCGGACGACGCGGTCAGGCTGCTTTCTCCGCTCGACCTGCTTGGCGATGCCCTTGAGGGTGTAGCCAAAGGGACTGATGATGGCGCTGAGGTCTTTGAGAACGAATCCCGTGAGACCCATGCCGGTTCCCTTTATGAAGCCTTTCGCGCCCTCTTTCTTGGCACCCCGGACAGGGAGTCGGACGAGGCCGGTTGTGCCGTCGTAGATGCCGTATGCGAATTCTTTGCCGGCAGCTTTGAGGCCCGAGCTGATGCCGGTGACGCGGGGCGGGCGCCGGACGGTGTCGTCTCCGTACAGGCGGGGAGCGTTGTGGAAACCTTGCGCGATTGCCATTGACAGGTTCACCGGCGCCTTCGCCAGCGCTTGGGCCGATTTGCCCACGCCTTCTCCGACCTCGTTGGCGTATTCGTCCACGGCGTCTTCCACGTCGGTTCCCGTGTCCACGGAAGACATTGTGTCTCGACGGTCCTGCGTTCCGGGCCGGCTGGAGGAAGCATTCCCGTTTGCCAGAGGTTGCTCCTTGGATTTGTGTTTATTGTCCTCGTTTTTGGCGCCCCCTTCGCCTTGGTTCCCGTTCGTCACAGGGGCTTCGTTGCTGATTTCGACGTGTTGATGAAGGTTGTCGTTGGCTTGGGCGTTCCGGTTCTTGGCGCTTGTACGCTTGTCTCTGAGGGCTCTGAGCTTCCGCTTCTTCTCCTTCTTTTCCTTTCGTTTGTGAGAAGTCTTGGCCAGCCTGTACGGCACGCTTCCGATCCCGCCAAAGACGTTGCCCATGGTCCCAGCAAGCGAGCCTGCTATTCCCGTCACCGGCTCTCCAGGGCCTTCAAAATCGTTCCATTCCGTGTGTCGCAGCAGTCTGAGCTTCTTCCACGACAGTTCCCCATGTTCGACGATGACGTCGGCGGCGAGGGCGCTGAGCTTGACGTTGGTCTTCTTGACTGTCCAGACTGCGGCGCGATCCCTGAGAATGGAACACCGCATGGAGTTCATGCCGGACAAGGTGAGGTGGTGGTGGAAGGACCTCACTGCATTCTTCGCGCCATCGCCTTCCAACTCGATGTCCTTGGCCACCTTGGCGGCCGCTTCTTTCGCCTCGTCCGACAGGCAGTATTTGATGCCCTCGGCAAGCTTTTCGGCATCGAGTTGCTTGTAAGGCACAGCCTCAGGCCCCGCTTTGCACTTTGACAGAATGCTGCCCCAGAAATGCTGGTCGCCAAAGAACGGGACAATCATGGTCGGCAAGCCGCACTTGAGAGCGATGGCCGTGGTTCCTGCTCCGCCGTGGATGACGCAGGCCTTGACTCGGGGGAAGAGCCAGTCGTGAGGGGTGTTCTCCAGCATGAAGATGTTGTCGGGCACATCCATCTCGTCTCCTCCCAGGCCGCCCCAGCCCTTGGACACCAGGGCGCGCACCCCGGCGAGTTTCACCGCCTCGAAAATCATCTGGGTGAAGCGGTCGGCGTCGTCGACGACGATCGAGCCGAAGCCGATATAGATGGGCGGTTCTCCGGCATCGAGAAACTTTTCCAGGTCGCCGGGGGCTCAAAGGTCGAGGCCAAGTCGAGGAAAACGAAGCCGGAGATGTCGATCTCCGGGCCCCAGTCCTGGGGCTTGGGCACAAGGCCGGGGCTCCAGAGGTAAGTGAAGGGGACGTGTAGACGGTACGTGGCACCGGGGGCCCACAGCGTCGAAACCGCATCCAGGCCGAGGGTCTTGACGCGGAAGTCATTGACCAAATCACCCAGCCCCTGCCACACCATCATTTCGACCAGGGGGTAAGAGATGAAATTGGTGTAGCCCGGGTCCACGTTGGACTTCTTGATGCTCGCCAGCGGGTGGGGGAAGGCTTGCGTCGGCGTGTACGGGAAGGTGAACATGAGATGCAGCGGGATACCGAGGGCTTCGGCGCAGTGGACGTGCGCGAAACTGGGAGGGTTGGCGATGATGGCGTCGGCAATGAAAGGGTCCTTCTCCCCCATCATCTTGACGTTGTGCACGTCTTTTTCGTCGTCGGTGGCGTTGATGCAGGCTCTCCAGAATCCGTCAAACATTTCCGCCATGGCCGATCTGCGTCGACCGATGTCTCCGGCCTTGACGGCGTCGAGCGTCGGGATCATTCCCGGATTCTTGACCATGAAAGCCATCAGTTCGGAGGGATCTCCTCCGACCGAGAAGAACTCGAGGCCCGAGTCCTTTTCGACAAACTCGCGGAACGCGGGATGGGTCGCAATGCGAACGCGATGGCCATGGTCTTCTTTGAGGATCTTGCCAATCTTCAGGAAGGGCTGAGCGTCACCGCGCGAACCAATGACCATGATGACTATGTTCAGTCGCGGTGCCGGTTCGCGGTCGGCCGTGGCTGTGGTGGCAGACGACAGGCGAGAGATGGCAGAGCGCTGGTCGTCTTCGGGGCGCTCCTCGCCCTCGGGCACCGGCACGACCTTCTTCACAGCCTGCCCCAAAGCCTTGGCCAAGTAGCCAGTGTTTGCCGTCTCCTTGACCGAGATGCGCAGACGGCCATCCTTCTTCACCTTTCCCTTGGTGTTGTAGTTCTCGTTTCCGACGTGGAAGCGGCGGTAGCGCTCAGCGATTTCCCTCTGGCGTTTTGCGTTGGCTCTGTCTTGGGCGGCCTTCTTCTCGGCGGGGCTTCTTGTGTCGTCGGCCTCGTCGTCTGAAGAATCGCTCGAGCTCGAGCTTGAGCTCGAGTTCGAGTCGCGCCTGTTGGCGGCCCAAAGGGCTCTGTCTAGGTAGGATGTTCCTGCGCGCTTGGGTGCGTGACGGAGGCCTGCGTTGCTGGGTCCAGCTTTGCGGGCTGGCGCGTCCGTCCTCGACCTCTGGTCGATGGAGGGGCGGTCTTGGGGGTTTGTCGAACCGGACGGCTCAGGGCGCCCGGGGGCTAGGTGGTTCGACGAGGGTGTCTTGCGCGGTCCTTTGTCTTTCTCTGGTGCTTCAGGCGCTCTGGGCGATGTCGTTGAGTGCGGTGATCCAACGTTTGGCGAATCGATCTCGGGCGGTACGAAAGACGGGTAGACGATGTTCTTGTCCTCGTCTCTCACGACAGCGACGTGCTGGCCCGCTCGGTTGATCTCGTCAATGTGAAGCTCCTCGGGCGGCGGAGTCGCAGCCGCTTCGGACTCTGTCGCCGTGCCCAGGGCGAGGTTTGCCGCGGTGGGTGGGTGCGCCATAATGGCGTCGGTTTTTACGTGTGATTGATCTTGAATTGAGTTGCGTCGATGGCGATGGCTGGAGAAGTTTATTTTAGGGTGTAGAATCTCCCCGCCTGTGCAAGAGAAGTAGATTGAATCAAGGGCGGTTGCCTCAGTGCGACCATGAACAACCGACGAAAAGGCTTGGGGCGAAGAAAAAAAAGTGAACGGTGTAGAAGTCGCGTCACTGGGTCTTGGCTCGTTGTCATGCGAAGGTTGACGTACGGGACATGGAGGGGGCTCGGCGGCGCAAAGGCAAAGCGAGGAGGCGACGGAGGAATTAAAAGAGACAACGCCAATGGTCTCTTGGTCCCGGGAATACCAGAACCTGCTCGGGTAAAGTAAGTACCTGAAGGGTTTCACACGAAAAGCAAGCCTGCGAGGCCGGGCTGGACTGGACGGGCTTGCGCGCACCGCTCTAACTGTTTCCAAAGCATCACAATCTGTCTGAGCTTGGAATTTCCAGCCCCTGGCCCGATGACATCACATCCCGACGGCGCTAGGCGTGTCGGTTGCAAGGATCTGCCCTTGTCAATGAGGTAGGTCCTGGTCTGTGCATCTGCTGGCATTGGCTAGACCGGGCTGGCCCGTGCAAAGGTAATCCAGGTGTGGTAGGCCGGAGACTCTTCCCCGGTCACCAAGTCAAGCCACTACCTCTTGATTCCACTCCGTCGTCAACATTTCTCGTGCGGACGTTACCTCGTTGATAACGCATCTCCTCCCGTCCGTCAATCACGTTGTCGGCTTCAGTCAGACAAGTCAGGCACGGCATGCCGATAAATATGCAGACTCAACGAAATCGAAATGGTGAGACCGCATCCCGCCTGAACCCAAATTTGGCTCAAGCCCCTTGGGAATGCCCCCTCCGCGCCCCCAAACATGCACGACCTGGGGCCTCCGGATTGGGGGGAGAGCTACTGGCGCCACAGTGACCCATGTATGCCTGTTCAATTGGGCTCTCGTGGTCCAATGATGTTGGCCATCTGCCCGCACCCCGTGAAGCACAGCCACGAACCATTCGCCACATTCCGCGTCGACCAGCCGGCACTTCATAAAGTGCGATCTGTGAACGCAAACCCTGTCAGAGAATCGTTTGTCTATTGCTGTGCGGCTTTTGAAGGGCAGTGATGGGCCATTGGACGTGGCCGTTTCGCAACGATACCGTCATCCCTCCGAAGCGTCCGGGGTCTCAACCGCCCGCCCCTTCATCTTCGACTGGATCCGTCGAGGATGAGACGACACGTGTGACCGTTCACGGCCAGTTGCATTCCGTGCCGTCTGTGATGATTTCTTGGCGAGTGCGCGGTACCGGGCCATCGCGCTTCTCCACAGCGCTCCGTTCCTAGCCGCGCCATGTCCCTCCTGATTAGTTCACCAGCAGAATCAGGTCTTGCGGACTGCGGCATCGAGCAGGTGACAAAAATGCGATTTTCAAATTCATGCGGCTGCGCGTTGCTCAGCAGCCAAGGTAATTCGTAACTCATAAGAGACTCCCCCACCATGAAACCTACTCCCCAAAATGCAAAGCCGCATCGCAGGGCATCTCGGCTTACCCGCGCCGGGGCCCCCATGATATCCGGCGGCTGATGTACAAGAAGCTTACTGCAAAGGCAGACTCTTTAAACGCATCGTCAAAATCTCGAGTTGCTGGGCGACCTCCCCTCCCTGCCCCTGATCATCCACCTCCTTCTTCTCGATGGCCGTCAGCAGCGTCTGCGCGGCGTGCTGCAAGGGCTCAACGTAGCGTTGCTCCACGGCCCCGGGCATGCTGGCCGGTACCAAGTGTTGGAAGCTGGTGCCGGCGAACAAGAAGTAGGCAAAGTTGGCGACCTGCAGGTGGAAGGGGAAGTTCTGCACCCAGTACTCCCAGAGTGCCGGGACGTCCTGCTCCTTCAGGAACGCCATGTTGGGAAACAGCGCGTACTGCAGGGTTTCGATTGCGTCTGCCGTCGCAAATTTGTTTGTGAGCTTGCGCTTTTGAGCGACGATCAGCTCCTCTCTCAACCACGTCACCGCAGAGGCCTGCAGAGCGGAGAAGATGCAGTTCTCGAGGAGGTCCTCGAGAATCTTCAGCCGGTCGTTGTCGTCAGGGTCGTCGTGCAAGACGAGACCCGCGAGGTTTGTGGCAACGTTCCGGACCGAGAGCGAGGGGTGGAAGACGGAGACCAGCGTCAGGAGGTGGTGGTACGGCATGAACTCGCCGTCCGACGGCGAGATGCGCTTGTAGTTCTCCAGCCAGAGCCCCATGACGACGAGAGCCTCGGTGGTGCCGGGGTTCCCCACGATGCGCGACTGCGGGTCCTCGCCGAGGAAGTTCTGCAGAAGCTTGAGGTGATCGGGGAACATGGTCATCTGGACCTGCTCGTAGTCCGCGTCGAAGACCTCGGCCGAGAAGAGCCAGTATGCAACCAGGCACCAGACGCCCCCGGTGGAAAGCTTGATGGTGTCGGGGCCGAGGACTTCGGTGTCGATGGCCAACGGGCTGTTGGGGATGGACCCCTCGAAGATGTCGTTGACGGAGAGGGCATGCACTCTGTTTAAGCCGAGATCTCCTGCAAGGGCCTGAGTTAATTGTTAGCAGTTCGTCCGTCCGCAACATCGGATGAATGCACATACGACCAATTGGCCAACCAGGGCGTCCCTCGCCAAAAGGTCGGCGTCCTCCTTGAAGGCACGCAAGACGCTCTTGCGGATCACGACACGCTCGGGGTTGTAGTATTCCAGCAGGCGCGAGGCCCATTCCATGCCCGTGCAGTTGACGTAGGCCTCGATGATGCAGGTGATGAAGGACTGGAGCAGCCTCTGGGTCGTGTCCGGCTCGGTCGGGGCGAGCTGCTCCTTCTGCCCCGCCTCGGGATCGGGCGCGTGCTTTGTGGGGTCGCTTTTTGTGAAGGGCGTGTCGAGCTTGTTGCTGGACTGGCGGGTGGGAAGCGGCGGGCGCTTGTCGCCGGAGAGGGACCGGATGAGGGCGATGACCGCCGCCGTCATTTCCGGGTTGCGGGGATGATACGTGCGGTACACGCTCTGGAGGGTGGTGTGGACGAAGCGCGAGGGGCGCGCCACGTTCAGGCGCTTATGCAGGATGCTCAGCATGCCGACCAGGTGGACGAAGGTCGCCGTCGTCGCGGGGTCGTCGTCCTCGTCGGTGGCCCCGTCGACGGTCTTTTCGAGGACCTCGAGGACCTTGAGGATCACCTCGCGCGGGTTGCCGAGCTGGGCGATGGTCTCGAGGCACTGCTCGCTCCCTTGGATGGGCACGAGCATCTCGACCAGGTCCCATCCGATGTCCTGGGTGAGCTGGGCATCCCGGAGGATGTCGTTGAGTTCGGGCAAAATCTCGGGCGAGAGCACCTCGCCGATGATGGTGAGGTAGGTGAAGGTGTCGGTCGCGGGGGGCTTGGACTCGCGCAGGGCCTGGAGGCCGTTGGGCTTGTCGGCCATGGCACGGGGGGGATTCGTCGCTTCAATCATGGTGTCGTCAACTCGGCGCCTCTCTGTCAGTCGCAAGGGTTGGTTGAAGAAGTCTGGGCGAAATGGGCAGCGAGGGAGACGAGGTGAAGAAAAGAAAAGAGGCTGCCGTCCTTGTCGGGTTTCGTCATCAGAGCTGGATGCAGTGAGGCCGGAGGAGGACAAGGGTGCCAACTCCAATTTCACTCCACCGGGCAATATAATTAGCACCTCACCACACAATGCCAGTGCCCACCGGCAGAGACTGAGGCGGGCGAGCGCAGCAAACCGCAGGCCCAGAAATGCCAGCAGTGGGCGCAGCAGGAACCCCGCACTAGCCCTGATTCAGTGAGGATGGGCGGGGGCACCGGGTTGCGAGGGAGAGGATGGCACGCTGGAACACCGAGGGCCCCCACTGGAACAAGAGGCTGCCCCGCCCTTGGTGCAGACGTGTCAGTGGGCGAGTGCAGTGAAACCCGGCGGCCATCGGGTCCAGTCCAGGGCGGTTCCAGGCCGCAACACCGGCGGGGACCAGGCTTGGCGGTGAATGTGCGTGTGGTTCAGTCCAGCGTCTGGCCCAGTGCCTGCATTCTGCATTCTGCATCCTGCGACAGCAGATCGGGGACTGCTCGTCCAGGAGAGCGAGTGGCAGTGCCCTCTCGTGGGCGATCGGCTCGTGTTTGATTTATGCTTGACACTGGGAGCATCCGAACAGAGGGCGAAACTGGACGGTCTCCATCCCCTTTAATCTGCGGGACGGGGGGGGGCACTGGACCCTGAAGGAAGGACGCCGACGACTGCTCGTTCCACGCCGCGGACGCGTTATCGATAGCAAAAGTGGAGAGCCAAGATGGCGGGATGGGATGGGATGCACTGCGATAACACCTTGGCGGCTGGGGAAGGAACGATGCGATACCTTGATGAAGGTACCCTGTATTTGCCCTTGCTTGCCCGCCTGGCGGCACTCGCCCCTTTGGCACACTTGCTTCTCTTTGATTCTCGTTTGGGTTGCAGGCCGACCGGCAAACAAACGAGCCTTCAGACAACACAACCGGTCCAGATGGGAGGAAGTCTCCGTCTCGGTGAATGATTCACTCCCCCAGCCCAGGCAGAGGTCATCCGGCGCCATCTGTCACCCCCAAACAACAAGACGCTGATTCCCCGCACCCGCTATTCGTCCCAGGTTACCTTTCCTGCTGCATATCATCCATCACTGCCCTAACGGACGGCCTGGTATTTTGAGCACTGGAGAGGTCCAGTCGAGGTACCACCGCGGTACAAGCGTCGTCACACCTCGCCCCGGCCAGACGCTCGCTGCGGGATCCTCCCTCTCGGCTTGGCTGATGTACCCTCTTGTCCAGGCCCTCGCCCTCCCACCAAAGGTAATCAGGTGCGCTCCCCGCCTGCCGTTTGCCCGCCAAACGCCCTCCTGCCTTACTTCGACCTGACCGATACTTGCCGACCGCAGCCTCAGCGGAGTGGCAGGCTACAGCCGAACTCGAGTCAACGTCGTGCCGTCTCATCCTGCAACCTCACCCGCTCTCGCGCAGAGCCGCCGTCTTTTATTTCCCTCGCCTCCCGCCATGTCTTCTTGCGGTGCATCGCCCCCTCCGAGCAGGATGGATAGGTTCTGTCAGCTCCCGCCGGAACTCCGCGCAGCAGTCGTCGAGCATGTCGTCGACCACTGGCGGCACGGCGAGGATTCCGACTCCCTCGCCGACTACGCACTGGTCTGCAAGGAGTGGCAGGCCATCATCGAGCGTTTCAACTTTGCCGTCCTCCGAGTCACCCAGGCCAACCTGGACGACTTCGAGACCGCCATGGTGGGCTCTCGGCGGGGTATCGTGAAGCAGATCAACCTGCATGTCGAGCTGCCCACCTACGACAATGATCCCTGCGAAAAGAAGGAGACCTGGGAGGACAAGGCCGAGAACAACGCCTGCTTCACTCGTGCCTTTTACCGTCTCTTCCGCATCATGAGCTGCTGGTCCGCGGAGGAGGCCATCGGCGGAGGCATCGACTTCAGCCTGAGCATCTCGTCACCGAGCGACCTCCGCAACGCCAACTTTGAGCTGTGGCAACGCCGCAGATGGAACATCAAAGACATCGGCGAGAAGCGGTTTGCCGACTCCTGGATAGACTTTGTCGGCCAGGACGAGGAGTTCGACAGGGTCAACCGCCTGCCCCCGGTCAAGGTGATCCGATCCTTCACCGTGAGCCCTCAGAACCACCGGGCTCTGATGCCCGCCGCTCACGCCGACATCGTCGCGAGACTGCCGGGGCTGCAAGAAGCCTGCTTCGACATCACCAAGGACCGTAAGAAGGAGACGCGCAAAATCCATTTCAACCGTGCGTCACCCATCTCACACCCTTGGAATGCACCGCGACTGACACTCACAGAATTCGCCGGCTCCATGAGCAACTGGCCCATCACGCTCAAGTCGCTTACCATGGCCAGCAACACCATCTCATCGTGGCGCCAGATCCCCCACGAGGCCCTGGCCGAAGGCGACAGCGGCGCCAAGCTCTGCGAGAAGCTCCGCTCCGCCGCCCAGCACCTCAACCACTTGAGCATCACCAACGTCGTGCGGATTCGGGAGTTCCTCCGCCCCTACTGGCCCATGGGCTTGGACGACACGGAGCCCTTCCTGGCCCACCGGCTCTACTTTCCCGAGTTCTGGCACCTCGAGACCCTGCACATCTCGTACGGCTCCATCTGGTACAACACGGAGTGGCACAAGCAGGGCGACAACATCAACGAGTCGTCCGAGCTCGTCGATTTCCGCCAGAACGTCTCGCTCGCCGCCGCTCGGATGGCATACACGATGCCCCGGCTGAGGCACCTGATCATCAAGCAGCGGCCCCTCATGTGGGCGGGCAAGCACGAGCTCGAGTACAAGGTCGAGGAGGACAACGGAAAGGCAACGAAAGCAACGCTCACCTGGACCAGCACGTTCGATTTCAAGCCGTGGGAGCGAACGGTTGAGGCGTGGACAGAGGTGGCGGCTCGGTACGACGGGCTGAAGCTCGAGCCTCGCGTCAAGACCGCGGCGTGGCATACGGATGGTAAAGCGCCTCTGCTGCCATCTCTTACTTTTTAAGGCGATCTTGGGTTCGGGCACCTACGGAGGGGTTGTTTTTCTTGTCTTTTCCTGGGCGGAGTTACTATTTGGCGTCGTCGGATCCTTTTGGCACCCCCTCTCATCACACTTGGTTCATGATACCCGGGTTCTGGAATCGTTTCTACGGCGTCGGGCATATTGGAGGGACGGCAGCAGGGGTCAATTGAAGATGGAAAGCAAGGCAGACGCCACATCACAGCCGGCGTATCTTAGCTTTCATTCTAGGCGGACGTGTGGAACGAGCGGTACACGATTCAAACATACGTGGTTCCCGTCTTTCGTAACGGATCCCGCAGCTTTCCCAGTGTGCGCGGCATGATTCAGGATGAGGTGGTTCTGCTACAAATGCCGTGGCCATTGATTGCCCCGTGCTTCGCTGTCTCACTGCACAAGCAAGGCTACGAATCGCAGTGAGTCGACAGGTAAGGCTGGCCAGTCGGGGGTTGAGGTCGTTCATCCCCCCCGTGGCATGTGAACAACGTGCAGCGGCACACTCGTCGTATGTGATCTGATGGCACCGTCATTCCATCTTGACGATGTGGATGCAGATCGAAAGAGAGAAAGATAGACCAGATGGGACGATCGGATTCCTTAACGGTGTAATTCTTGTTCATTCTCGTCTGATGCCCAGGACCCAGTACCTAAAAACGTGCACTCCCTTCCCTAACGCCGTGTGTGCCATAACGCCGTAGACCCGCCAGATTGATATATCACCGGACAAACCCTCACGCATTTACAACGAACGTGTCGACTCTGAGCCCCCCTCTTACCCGACCGACCCCCCGTCTTTACTCGTCATCCTCCTCGTCGAGGTAGTTGGGCCTGGCCCCCGGGCCCCAGCTGTACCGCTTGCGCGTCCGCAGCATCCAGCTCCAGTGCGACCACGGGTCCTCGGCGAGCTTGGTCATCTCGACGACGTCGCCGTGGCCCTCCCACAGCGTCGTGAGGCCGTACTCGACGGCGAGGCGCGCGTACTTTGTGGCGAGCCACGGCTCGCCGACGCCGTTGAACTCGATGGCGGCGAGGGTGTAGGCCTCGCTCAGCAGGCTCCAGTTCTGCTCCTGCTCGTAGAGCGAGATGAGCAGCTCGGCCATCTGCGGCGTGGCGCGGGAGGCGGGCGTGTAGTCGTTGAACTCGTCGCGCAGGTTGGCGATCTGCTCGATGCGGCGGTCCGACTCCTCCGTCTTGAGGCGGTGCTGCGTGCAGTGGTGGCACGAGCAGTGGAAGCCCCAAGTCGAGTGCAGGCGCTCGCGGCGGGCCTCGCGCGACTGCATCGGGTCGATGTAGGAGAGCGTCAGCTCCTCGCCGGGGATGATGTCGCGGAGGGCGACGGTGCGCTGGGTCAGCGTGCGCGGGTCGAACCAGTAGTCGACGTTGGGGCGGCAGTCGTGGTTCATGCGGGAGGCTGAGCGTGTCAGTGAGGGGTGGGGGCTTTGACAGAAAGGGAGGGGGGGACGTACTGTTGACAAAGACGGCGTAAAAGTCGTCGTCGCGCTTCGCGTCGTCCATCTCGACGTCGAAAGAGTTGGTCACGAGGATCTTGTCGACCGTGGAGACGTGGTCGCCCTGGTACCCGTGGGTCGACATGTTGAGCCACTGGCTGCGGTGCTTGAAGGGGAGGTAGTCCACGGCGTGGGCCTGCATCCTCCTCATCTCCTCGACGGGGATGTGCGCAAAGGCCGCGTAGTCGATGAGCAGGCTGGCCGTCTCCCGGAGGATGATCTCGCCGCGCCGGATGGGGACCGTGGCCACCAGGCCGTAGTCCTTGCCGGGGACCTTGGCCACCTCGAACTTGGGCAGCGGCTGGTTGGCGCCCTCGAGCTCGTCGGGCCGCGTGAAGCCCCAGCTGCGGGTGATGTGGGCGGCGCGGTCGGCGTCGGTGATGATGGAGATGCCCTTGCCGCCGTAGCTCGCGGCGTGGTAGATGCAGAACTCGGGGCTGTCGGTGCTGTTCTTGAAGCAGGGCGTCGTGTGCGTCCACGCCGGGTGCGACGACGACGACGACGACGTCGTCGTCGAGGTGCCGACGAAGGGGAACTGGTCTCCGCGGCTGCTGTTGAGGAGGTCCGCGCCGTCCTTGTTGCGGCAGATGGGGTTGCTCGAGGAGGCCGCGAGCAGCTGGGATGAGATGCAGATCTCGCCGGAGCTCGACGAGATGAGGTTGGAGTCCCGGAAGGCAAGGGCGGCGCCTGCGCCCAGGAGCACGAGTGAGGGCTTCATGACGAAATGAGCGATGGTAAGAAAGGGAAAGAAAAAAAAAGATATCGGCCGTGATCTACACAACACGAACGGGGAGAAAAGAGAAGACGAACCCGGGCAGAGGGGCAGAATGAGGAGGAGAGAACGTAAGGGAAACGGAGACGCTACCTTCGTCCCATTGATCTACGACAGCCTGTGTTCCTCAAGATATGCCAATCCGAGGTGGGCACAAGGGGCTTTGCATGTTAAGTAGCCGCATCCCCATAAGAAAGGAGCCAAGATTAAGACCCTTGGCGGCGCTTCAACTTTGACGCATGCCGCTGCGGGACGGCAGGGTTCGAGCCCGACGCGGGCTGGGCCAGCGTTTGGGATGCTCGCGGGGGAGCAGCAGGATTGGAGCTTGGGGAAGGGAGATGCGATGGTGGTGACGCGCGAGTGCGGAATACCATGTACGCGACAAGGTCCGCGAGCTTCGTCGAACCCCGGATCCCTGGATCCGCAGGCCGTCCCTCGCGCGTTCCTCGGTCTGTGACTCCATGTGCCTGGCTGGCCCGGTCTCGACTTGTGTCGTTGGACCGTGTGCCGCTCGCCGGTCGGTTGCGCCCCCCAAGGTGACCCTGGGATGGGCAGGAAACAAGAGTCGGGGAGAGGATGTGACGCCCGGTAAATTTAGCAACAGTTTCTTGTGACGGGGAAAGGGGAAGCGATTCAGGGCCGACGAGGAACCCGTCCTCGACGACCCAATTGGACGCTGACGATGTTTGATCGCTTCGCGCTGCGGCGGCGGCGGCGTGTGGTGGATGGCACCTGGTGCGCGGGTGCGTGCTGCAATGTTTCCTGTGTCAGGATCCTGGCTGATGGGCGTTCGAGGGGGGTTGTGCGCTCGTGTCAGATGTGTTGCAAGAGCCCTCCGAATGGGTGGGGAGTTCGACCTCGTTAGGGGGTAAAAAGGGGTGGCGTTGCAGAAACAAAAGAGGGAAAGGCGCGGAGACGGGGGAGGTTTGGGGATCAGACAAAACAAGCGAGTGACACTGATCAGCGGGGGGGGGGGAGCCTTGGCCATCGCTCGCGCCCTATGACAAACCCTCCCCTCCCCGGCTTTGACCCAACGAACAACCTTCTATGCATGGTGGTGGAGTGTTTCCAACCCGGTTCCGTGGGAGGTTCCATGGCGTCGTAGGGGGGGAGAGGTTGAATAGGCGTGCGGGAAAACACTCCGACAGGCGCCTAGGTAGGATAGAGTTAATCCAGCACGGCGGTGGCCGGCGATTAGGTTGGTGGTGTCGTTGGCATTAACTCGGCTCCCCCCACCCTTCTCGGGCAGGCTGCCTCGCCACGAGATGGGTTGAGTTCGGCTATTTCCCGTTTCCATGGTTAGGAAGCACGGGTAGAGATGCAGGTCGATGACTTGCCTCTCGGAATGGCCTGCTGCCGCCAGTGTCGAGGACGAATTTTGCGACGACGCGGACGCAGGGCCACGTGCGCCCATTGTGGCGGCCAAAACGCCCGCCGCACCATGTTCGAACCCCCCCATCGAGACGCTCTGATGCCATGTTACCCAGCGATGCAGGGCGCAGGCAGTGGTGGTATTTGCAAACACTCACGAGGCCGCACATCAGCGGCCGCGTCTACAGTGCGGGGGATTCGCCAGTCATCCGGAGTAGCATCCCATCGATTCGTTCTGGGGGTGGTGGGTTGGCTGCCGCGCATCCGCAGATTTCGTCCCACGAGTGCCGTGCGGGATGCCGGCGCCTAGGGTGGGAGCGATCGGGCGGGCGCCCGGAGATCTGCGTCGGGTTTCGACTCCGAGAATAAAGTGGACCACTCGGATCTCCGGGCAACGGGTCACGCAACCTTCATGTATCAACGTTAAATCTTGTCAATGGACCTGATCCGAATATGGTTCGACCCGAAAGCTGAAAACCCAAAGGCCTCCTTGCTAAACCTTGCCCCCCAAGACACCACCCCTCCTTTTGAACTGCTCGGCGACGCTCTCCATCTCCACGGCCGGGAACCGAGGGTCCTTCTGCCACGGCAGGAAGTCGCTGCTCGCGACCATCCACCGCAGCACCACGCCCTCCATCCTCCTCCGCACGTCCCCGTACTCGGCCGCCTCGGCCAGGTTGTGCAGCTCCCCCGGGTCCCCCTCGCGGTCGTAGAGCTCCGCCGGCTCGTACAGCCTGTACACAAACGTCCACCGCTTGTCGCGGCACGCCACGCTCTTGCCCACGACCGCCGTGTCCTCGTGCTGCAGCGCCGCCTTGATGTCGTACGGGTACGGCGCCTGCTCGAGCAGCGGCTCCTCGCTCGTCAGGAACCCGCCCTCCGTGAAGGCGAACTCCTTGTGCCGCAGCGCCGCCCCCGTGGCCCCGTCCTTGCCCGCCGACGTGAGCACGTCAGCGAGCGACGCGCCGCAGTGCGGGAAGTGCTCCCCGACGCCCGCGAGCTGGAGGACCGTCGGCACGAGATCCACCATCTCGGCCATCTCGTCGTAGGCCACGCCCCCCGGCAGCCCCGCGCCGCCGACGATGAGCGGCTCGTGCGTGAGCGAGTCCGACACCCCCGAGGGCCACTTCTCGATCATGCCGTGGTCGCCGAGGTACTCGCCGTGGTCGGTGAAGAAGAGCGTCACCGTCGAGTCCCAGTGGCCCAGCGCCTTGGTGCGCTCGACGACGCGCCCGAACTGGTCGTCCAGCCGCGAGATCATGCCGTAGTACGTCGCCATCACCTCGGCCCAGATCTCGGGCGTCGCGCGGTGGGTGCCGTACCTCTCGCGGTTGAGCTGCATGTAGCGGGGCTCGTACCCGGTCTGCCGCGTCTCGTCAGCCGCGGCGTGTGGTTTTGGGTGTCGAGGGGTTGGGGGCTCACCTTGTCAGCCGGGCTCGTGGGCTTGCCAATCCGGCCCCGATCATACATGGAGAAATACGGCTCCTCCACCTGGAACGGACAGTGCGGGAAGATCAACGGCATAAACAACACCCACGGCTTGCCGGCCGGCGGGTGCTCCAACCACTTCAGCGCGCCCCTGACGACCGCGTCATCGTAGTCCATGGCCTCGGACGGGTTCCTCAGCCCCTTGTAGAAAAGCCTCTTCCAGATATCCTCCTTGTCCTCCGGCTCCGCCTTGCCGCCGCCCGCGAACCTCGGCACGAACTCGGGCGTCTCGAGGAACCCGTACTCGTCCAGCGACAGCTCTGTCACCGTCGGCGCGAAGGTGTCCCCCCGGGGGGCGAGGCACGCGACGTGGTACCCGCCCCTCTCCCGCAGGGAGCGGAACAGGTTGGGCTCCCACGGCTTGATGAGGTTCTCGAGCGAGCGGTGGCCCGAGACGTGCGGGTAGTTGCCCGTGAACATGCTGCAGCGGGACTGCGCGCACACCGAGGCCTGGACGAAGCAGTTTGTGAAGCGCGTGCCCTCGGCCGCGAAGCGATCGATGTTGGGCGTCTTGACCGTCTGTCGGCGCGTCAGCGGCGGCGCGTCCAGTTTGCACGCATGTAAGTGACACTGACCTTGTTCCCGTTGCAGCCCAGCGAGTCGTAGCGGAGCTGGTCCGGCATGAAGATGATGAAGTTGGGCTTGGCCACCTTCAGCCCGCTGGGCTTAGGGGGCTGCTCATAGGGTGGAGGGATCTGGGAAGAGGGCGCCATCGTGAGAGGTAGTTCAAGAAGCTCGCTCACGTAGACAGGAACGAATCTAAAGGCCAGGCCGAGCGGATGTAGGGAGACGAGATCGGGGGACTACATATAGATCACGTCTGGCTCCCGTGAGAACGCCATCGCCGCCCACATCTCATCCCACGCGCCAGCTCTCACTGGTCGAGGCGACGTTTAATGAGGCCATGTGCGTCGTCTACCGCGCAGCCGAGAGCCGCTGCGATCATCCGGCGAGATCCGGCCTGGAGTGGGACCCGCAATGGGGCCAATGAGAGCCGGTACCGGGCCATTCCTCGTCCATTTTGGGGCATGCGTCGGGGCGGTAGACTTGATCGCCGCAACGGTGTTCATCTGCCGTCGATCACGCCCACCACGGCTGGCCGGGATGTTTGCTCGAGGTGAATCAGTAATCAGCAGCGCCGGGACTTTGAAACTCGGCACACAAGAAACGTTGTATTCCGCGTCAGTCGCGAGCAAAAGAACCTGCAACTTGCCGCCCGCACAGCTGCTCGTCTTTGGCCCAGCCAGCGGCTGGTTGGCCGATGAGATCTGGGGCCGGACCTCCGCCAGGAAGCCAATGCGGGCAGAGCTGCAACGTCCGGCGGTACACGGTCGAGGAGATCGCAAGGCTAGAGGTGGCACGTTTTTTATGCGGGAAGCCATGGGCACCGGCTTTAGTCAATTGGTGTGAGGACGAAGGAAATTATACAGCATTAGAATATACAGAGTATTCTACGACCCGGCATCTCGCCTTCACCACACGGTGATTCCTGTCTTCGTTCACACCGCGGGACAGGCTTCCCGGGGTAGTCGTTAGTTTATATACGTAATTGTTGCGCCCAGAGCCATGTCCAAATGTCGATGCGCGATAACTCCACAGAACACTGGCCGATCCTCCGTTTGCGGATCATGCATTGATCAAAGTCATCGGTGCGCAGGGTATAAAAGTGTGTGTCGTCGAACGCCATGCCATGTCGGGAAAAATGCTGAATGGTTTGTTTGTACAGCGGGTGCCGCTCCGTACATTTGGGGGGTTGTTGTCCGGGCAAATAGGACACTTGAAAGTTTGATTTGTCATGCTTAGTTGAAGCGCTCCTTCTCACGCAGGCCGCCGATCGAGTCGATGTCGACAGAGTAGAACTGCGACTTGCTGTCCTTCTCGTAGGCCGGCAGCTGCTCGTCGCGGACGGGCTCGAGGCCGACGGAGCCGCCGTCGCCGACGCGGACGACCAGCACGCGGCCGCTCTTGCGGCGACCGCCCTCGTCCTGCTCGTCGGGGAAGGTGATGTGGATCTCGGGGACGTTGTCGGGAGAGTGGGGGGCGGACTGGGGGTTCTGGAGCATCGGCGAACGTCCGTCCTGGCCGATGTACAGGACGCTTGAGCGGCCGTCCTGACTTGTCTGGATGGTGAGGTTGTGGTGGTTGCGGGCGCCAGCCTTGACCTCTTGGTAGGTGGGGAGCATCTCCTGCCGTTGTTGTCTGCGCACGCGGCGCATGAGGAAGAGTGTGGAGACGAGGAGGAGGGCGAAGAAGACCAGCGCGAGAACGACGATCATGAGGTTGAGCATGTCACCGCCATCGTCGCCACGGCGGACGACGCCGGAGGCGTTCCGGGAAATGAGGTTCTGGATGGAAGGCATCGCGGATCGGTCGTGAGAGGGCCTGGTTATTACTGCAAATATCCCTTTGGCTGAAAGAAGTCGTTCAGTTCGGTAGAAGGGAGTGGTATCCGATGTAATTATTAACGAGAGGACGACTGTGGCGGCCCGTTAGCATCGCGAAAGGGGTTTGCTGTGTGAGGGTGCGACGTCTGCTAAGACATTCTGGAGCATTGGCAGGTGAACGCAGAGAAGGGACGCTGTTCCAGAGCTCCCTTTTCTCGCCGGCCAACGCAGCTCCTCGCGGGGTCGGGCAGGGCGAAGCAGGACGGACGGACGTACGTAAGGGATTAAGTCTTCTCTTTGCAGGCCGTCGCGGAAAGTCGTAAAGAATGCACTTGTTTCTGGTTGCCGTGGGTATTTTTGGATTTGGTGTTTCGGGGGTAAGATACGTAGTAGTGAGCGGGATTAACGATAGGACGGAAAACAACAGCCGAGTGAATGCAAGCTGGAATTCCAAGGGGGGACGATATTAGAGAATGACTGAAGGGTGGTGAGTAACCAAGGTAAAGAGCGAGTGACAACACACGGTCCTGCAACGCACAGCAAGGACGACGACGATTGAACAAAGTTGTTGAAGAAGAAGGGAGGGAAAGAAGAGGAGAAGAAGTCGGGACGGGGACGAGGAAGGATATGTCCTGGAAATGAACGAGCAGGGGTGTTTTGGCAGGTGCGGTGTGGTGCAGTCTTGCATTGGGACTGGGCAGCGGGCGGTGGCCGCCTCCACGCCTCCCAGCCGGCGGGTGGGCATTGGACGCCTCGGAGGAACACACGCGATGGAGCCTTTCCATTCCTGGCCAGGCAGCATCCAAGGATATCGCAGTCACTGCATGGCATAGCACAGCGCGGCACGGCACAGCACAACACACACAGCAGCGCGGGCGGCACGGCGGTTCGTGATCACAGATTGCGGCCCCGTGGCATTGGCGACGACAGGGGGCCGGCCGAGCAGGAGGGAAGAAAGGAGAGCAGCATTGGCCTTTGCCGCCTGGCGACAGAAGAAGCTGCAAAAAGAGGAGATGAGGCATCGGACGACAGCCCTCCAAACGGTCGGATGGACTGGCCACCTTCCCTTCCATGGAACCCATAGTTCCATAATCCATTGGCGCAGTGGACCTGGACCGGGCCAGATCTCCATTCTGGCAAGCACAGCCCATGGAGTGATTTGGACTGATCCGGCATGGCTCGAAGCAACGCTCCAAGATTGAGCCCATCTGACAGGCGCGAGCGATTCGTCAGCGGACGGCTGTAATTTCCGCCATTGACCAATCGACGCCATGCGTGCCTGGAAAGAGCGGGGCCAAGCCGGGAGCCGCCTTGAAACGGCGCGGATTATTGGGCGGCCGTTGGTCGTTTCCCAACTAAGCTCACTGACCCCCTGCAGGGGCTCTTGGCCCGTGAGCTCGTGTGCAAGAGCGAGCCCCTGGCTCCTGCTGGCCGCTGGCTGGTTCCTGCCCTCCTCCCAACCTGGGCGGCAGTGACGAGAAGCTGGGACTCCCCTTTTCTTGAGCAATCTGGACTCGCAAATCAGCATCCACTGTGGACTGCCGTCTGGTGGGGACATTGCACACAACACGCGGTTAGCGTCGTGATGACATCCATTTCCAGAAGGAAGGTGCGTCCGCCCGTCAGCAACACCCAGCTCCAGAGACAGCAAACACCCATTGACGGGAAGAATAACAATGCAACGCCCGGCGAGAATGGATTCGGATTCGCTCATAACAAAGCATGGCCGAGTCTCCTTTCCATGCCTCTCTCTCATCCGCCGTCACCTCCCATCGCCTCCCACCTCCTCCCACCTCGCTTCTCCTTTTCCGCCCACTCCACGGGCCCGTCCTCGACCTCGCCCAACTCTGCCAGAACCACGGACAGCTTGATACCACGGCGCTTACTTCATTCTATCTCGATCATCCCCCGACCAAGGCTGCTGCCGGCATGATCCCTCTGCCGCCCAACCCATCGTTCCTGGCTATTCGTCCCGTCCGTCGTCAACTGACAAACCGTCTGTCCCGATTCGGTCTTCTGCTCCCGGGGAGACCCACGAATGCAGTCGTTCAAAAACGTCAAATCAGGTTTGCTGTCTCCCGCTCCATTCTAGAAGCACCTCATTCCGCCCTTCCCTCCCATCTTTTTGGCGGCGGCAACCTCCCGATGCCAGAAATAGTCTCAATGTCCAAGCTTGTGGAGCGCGGTCCACATCAACAACACCAGCGGGAAAAGAGCCTCTTGGCCCACGACCCGCGGTTGCCCTACACCACGAAATTACGGCTCACAAATGGCTCTTTCAGCAGCGAGGACGCCTCAAAAGCCGTCGCGTACACGGTCCTGCCCGGGCCGTGACGATACAAGGCACAGCCTTTTCGTCCGGCTCCGCTTCCCGGCTCCTATTGTCGCAGATCTTCCTTTTTGGGAACATCTACGAGATTTCCTGGAATGACCCGTTGCCCCTTGGAGACAACCGAGAGCTGGTCATCTCGTTTGTTATGAACCACGTTGCATTGTTCAATGCAGCGACCACCTCTTATCCCTCAACCCCTGTCTCCCCACGCCCAATGCAACATTGACGGCTCGTCACCGAACACACCGAGCCCGTGCTCGGTCCTGAGATGTGGCTCAAGCCACTCTGGCCGCCGAGGCGTGGCGTCAGCCCGTCCCGGTTCACAAGACGCCACAACAAGATGGCTTACGTCCTTTTCCTCAAGCCCAGATCGGATCGCCCCTATGTCATATTTAGTCTTTGGGTGAAAGACGTGGTCACAAAGCTGAACGGCCTGATAAGTTGGGTCTCTAGCTGTCGACCGACCCGTAGAGAGACCTCAAACGACTCCAGGGACGACATTCAGCTGGCCAGGCCGAGGGCCTTGCACCGCAAGCATAACGTCACCAAAAACAGCACGTCGTCCATCGAGTCTTTTGCAATCACCCCTACCCGCTTATTGTCCCCTATTGACAGCCATTCGCCCAGCTAATCGCCGTTCCCAAGGTGGCCGTCACCCTGTACCGACGACAAAAGCGGAACAAGAGCTCCGGTCTAGCTACATTCCAGGCCCGACGACATGTCGATATGACAACCATCCTGACTCTCGCCAAACAGTTGTTGAACATCGGCTCAATGATAGCGGTGCCAATTGTTGCGCTCCTAGAATGCCCCTTGCTCTTCAGGACGCTCTCCCGAAGGAGGTTCCCGCACAGAGGATCACTCAACGGCCACCACGTCGGCAATCAGTTTCGGCTGATGATACGAGGCAGCCCCGGAGGCATGGCATAATCCCGCGATAGACGGCCACAGTTCGACCCGTCCCCGGCTACTATGGCCTGCCGATATGCTTCGCCTCGACCCAACGAACGAACACATCGGCTATGCGGTTGAATGAACGGCAACGGCAACGGCAACGACCAAGCATGCCAAAGATTTGAGGACCGATCATTTGGCTGCAGCATGGCGATCTAGCTGGCTCGCGACTACGGCCCTGCTACGACGGCTACAAAGACTCTGGGCAGCGGTGCCTATTGCCAACGTACAGTGACATGTCCACGACTTTGGGCTCACGAATAATCAATGTTTGCTTGAGCTTCCGCAAATGCAGCTGCCCGTTGCCATACCGCAAAGCCCCGCGGTGGCTACTAGAGCCAATCATGCCGGACTCGCCTTCCAGACTAATCATAGCAGGAGGCGGTGTGGCACTCTTCAGCGGTGCTGCAAGTGAAACCACATTCGACAGATGTCGGAGATGACGATATCGCTCGACTCACGGCCCTTGGGGCAGCGGCGATGTGTATGAGCCTTTGGCGTGCACATCGACATTACACAGCGGCGAGCGACTACAAGATTGAACTGCTGGTCGCCCCGAATGTCTCGGCGTGACTTGACAGCAATGTCCGCGATTGAGATGCAAATCCAGTTGGCCTGTGTTGAAAAAGCAACCACAAGGCGGTCAGCGACTTGGCTGACCACCCAGGTCATCTCTCGCCAACAAATGGTTCTCGTCTTCCCCCGGCGGCAGACCAGACCTTTGGCAGGAACTCCAACGCTTCCCTCTTATCTGAGCAAACATATTCTTGATAGCTCATGCTGCTCGTCACGGATCTAACCTGCACAGCACTGCTTTAGAGGTTCACAATGGCCAACGTGAGCGAGCCAGCAACTTTTGGTTCGTAGTGGCCTGGCAGCGACGCGTCTCATCGCCCGGTTGTTGCGCATTGTACGACTGACCATCTTCCAGGCAGACCTTGTGGCCGTGATATCGGCTTCCAGCAAGCGGAGCAGGACCCGGTGGATGTCTCTCGTTTTGCTTTTTCTCCCAACCCTCTTTAAGTATACTTGGTCTTATTTGCAGAATTTGCAATCGCGCCAGAGACCCAACCCCAAAGCTCGGCGGGCATCTCGTCGACCCCTTTCGGCCGCATCGTCGGCTGAGAGAGTAGACAAGCTTCAAGTGCTCCATGTAAAAGAAAGGCGCTGCCCCCCGAACACTTTGAGGCGAGCAACATGCACTCGCGTTGCACCGCATAAGGAGAAAGCAAGAGGATTCCGTGGACAATCTCAACGTAAAAATCCCCACGAGACGGTGTCCGCACTAGTGACAGCTGTGGAGGAAACTCTGCCTCAAGTGACTCGACGTCCTCATGCAACATCGCACAAATGCAAAGTGACCACCGTGCCACAAGCTCTTGATACTGGACAATAATGGCCCAGAACAGACGGCGATCCCAGCCTTGCCCTTTCCTCGTTCTGTCATCCAACAAGACCTCGTCTGGCAGCGTGAGGGCAATAGGAAGTTGGGCGGGAAAGGCCGCCAGGGGTGAAAAGCCCTCGTGGCCCCTTCAACCGGCAGAGTTGAAACACTGAAACAACGACATCCCCGCTGGAGTGGAGTTCGATCCGGGGTCGAACACCGGGCGGCGCACTTGGGGGTACGTCCAGGAGGGGAAAAAAGAGGTCCAGTCCCAAGTTTCAAAGAAACCCCCGCAACGCCCGAACAGAGAAGAGCAACTCCGGGCCCCGAGTGCGGGAAACCTCTCTTGGACGACGGAGCGACATGCACTCGCACGCTGAGTACCGAGGTCGCACCCGTGAGATGTCGCAAAGCGACGCACGGCAAAGCCTGCAGACACCTTGCTCAGTAGCCTTTTTGTAAGAGGACGAGCGTTTGGTGGCCACAGCACATCCATGACATGGAGATAAACAGACCACGAAACATGTCGATTCTATCAGAGGGTGCCAACCCGCACCGAAACCATGGTTTCCTGCTCGGGGCCGGCCTGTCTTTGACGTCGTTAAGGGGTCGAGGGGCTGCATCCCAGTCGCAGTGTGACGCTGCGCAAGAATCCAGTCGTTGGAGATGTACACCAACAAGCGAACCGCGGCGGGGACGGCTTGGTTCGCGCCGGTGCTCAAAACAAGGCTTTCCTAGCACCGGCGCCGTGGACAGCAACACGGCGCCTTGAATTGCCACTGCCACTTTTGTTCTTGGCCGTGATGCCAGTGGGACTGATGTAGGTTTGACAGGGCGCGTTGGGACGGAACGCCTCCGGGCCAAGACAGCCGGGCCCATGGACCGGTTCGTACCAAGCGGGAACGTCGAACGGCTCATTTGATCAGCCGAGGGATGGCAGAACACGCACATACCGGCGCACCCGTCAGCTACATTACTACATTCCGGTCCAGAGGTTCAAGGGACACGACACGGCAACCACGTTCCAGGGAGCTTTCGGCGCGGAGGCGAACAGCATGTCGGCCAAGGGTGCGCCGTCTTTTACTTTCAACTCCGAGATGGTGTTACATTCACCGCCCACTCTTGTACGCAGCCCTTGTCTCTGCTTTGGGACAACAGAGGGAAAAGGCGAGCTCCGACCAAACCATTGACCCGGCATGTAGCCGGCGAGGACCACATTGTTTTGTTTCCTCTCTTCTTCGTGACTTGCCTTGTTGGCGATGCTGACAAAACGATGGGGCTTTGTCGATACAGCAACTAATCTGGGTTGGCTGTCCTGAGGGGTCTGCCATGTACTGGGGGAAAACACACGCGTCGCGGTCGGGATTCCTCCAACAACTGGCGCAGGTCTAATAATGTATGTGATGCCTCCGATGTCCAGAGAAGGGCAGAAACGGAATTGGCCCTGAAACATATGTAGCCTTTCGATATTGACAGCATGTTGCATTGTCTTGCACCATTTTGCACGCTGCCCTTCCTCCCTCTGATTGACCGAGTTCCACAAGCATGCAGAGTTTTTGGTTCACCCAAGCACAAGGCGGACCACAGTAGGGCGTGGCACCAGAACGACCCTGACGAGCAGCAGCTTTCCCTTTCGCGGAATCGAGCCCCCATTTTGGGAGGCGAGCACTGCTCTTCTTGGATGAAGGTGAGGCGATACAGAACAAGGCAGCACGCGACATTGGCAGGGCCTTTCGGCCGTCGCCTCCCCCACCTTACTGGACATTACTGGACCCTGTCTCTGTCGAGGACACAGGACAGACGCTGGAGAGCCGGCAGTCCTTTCTTTCGTTTCGCCTTTCAAGTTTTGAGGACTTTTGGCCGTTGTTCTGCCCCGGAATCCCTGAAGATCACACACGGAACTCGGCTGGAACATAGGCAAGAGGTATATATCGCCGCCCCCTGACCCTGCCCCCCACCCCGCTGGACGGCGAGCAAAAATCGAAGCGACGCAACACAAGACGGCGCAGGGACAGTAGGACACCATTGCATGCCCGTCCTGGTAAATCCGGGGTTTTGGCAGTTGGCGGCGGCTTTCCAAAGCCTCCAGCCACGCGCTGCACGGGTTGCCATCAACTGTGGCCACCAGGCGACGGCGACAAAACAAAGCAAACAGCTGCGGCTGGCTGCCCGTCATCAGGCAGTCTCTCTTACACGACGATCCACCCGGCTGCTGCAGAGTTGTGGCCCCTTGCCACCCCTGGCCCAAGCTTCTTCACGTTGTTGGGCCCTCGAAAAGAGTGCTGCTGCTTGGGGTGAGCTCCTCTGTTGCGAGTGAAGCGACGGCTTCGGGTTCATGTCGCTTGGCGGTTCATTACATCACTTGCGGATTGCCTCCGAGGCGATACCACGCAGACCACTGCTCAGAGCGATCAACCACAGGCGCGCGGGCTTGTCTCTCGACAGCAGCCGTCCCTTGTCGGGGTGTCGCTCTTCCTGCATTGATCTTCGGCCAGCGCCAGATCTGCGGGACAACGTGTTCTTCAAAGACAGCATCCGTTTGCTCTCTGGGGGAAGAGACTGCAAACTGCCCCAAGGCGCAAGCGAGAAACGACCCATTGCTGTCGCATCTCACCGGCGCCCCCCTCACTGCGAGATCTCTGTGTCGTGCAACAGATTCCGCTCTGCAAGTCAACCAGCGTAGCGCTGGCGGCATCGCGTCCCAGATGCCTCTCGGCTCTCTGTCCCTCTGCCTCTCTGCCTCTCTGCCTCTGTCCCTCGTTCTCTTTCTCTCTCTCTCTCTCCTGGCTCCATCAACGAGCGCCTCCCGGGCAAGCAAGCAGACCCCCCGTCGGACGCTAAAAAGGCGGCAGACCCCCTTCTTGTCCCCCGGCAGACGGGGCTTTCTGTTCTTAACTTGACTCGTCCTAGCGCCTCCCCGTCCGTGGCCTTCCCTCGATTGGATTTGCCCGCCCATTATTGTTCAGCCCAGGTTCCTCCAGACGTCGAGACCCAACCCAACCCTCGGACCGCCAACGGTAGGGAGTGTTGTACCCTCGCGCCTCGCCGACTCGCCTTGGGTTCGAGAGAGAGAGAGAGAGAGAAGCCCGCCAGTTCTTGTCCGATCTTGCCAGGCAGCATCCATCAACTTTAGGGGCCGATAGAGGCTGAGATCGAGTCGATCGGCGGCCATTCGATTCCTGTGCCGCTCCGCACTCGCCGTCTCACCAGCCGGGGTCCCTCGAGACGTCGACTCTTGCCATTCCCGTCGTTCCTAGGACCTGCACCGATTTCTTCTCCGCTTCGTGTCTTGAATCCGCCTGCAGCTAGCTCTGCTTTCGTACACCACACCACGCCACGCCCGTACGGAGCCCTAGCCACGGGAGAGCGTCTCCTGTGCCTGACCTTGTTCCATCTGTCTCTGCCCTCTTGCTCCGCAGTGGCCCACGACACTCCCGGCTCCGCGCGCTGCATCTGCATTCTCGCACCGGCCAGCGAAATAACACGCACCCAGCGCGCGCATTCTCCTTGCCTGAGGACCTCCGGGGCAGAGAAGCGTGGGACGCGCCGCGGCGGCATCAGATACACGTTTCCACCTGGACGACTGGGCCCTGTGTCTGTCTCTCATGTCGTTTCCCCGCCAGCTTGCAAACTGCACAATCGAAACACCCCTGACCCCGGCCCCCCCGGGGTCTGTATTTTGCTCCTGGAGCATTTCCAGCCAAGCCAGACAGCCTGTCCGCAAAGCCGCCATTCGCAGCTCATTGACGGGACGAGAAGTGCATCGCCTGTCTGGGCCGTCAGCAGCAGCAGCGCAGCTGGACGGACCAACACCAGCTCCCCCCAAAGCTTAAGAGGCGCCTTTTGGTTTCGGTACACGCGCCTGCAAGGTCCTTTGACCGTTCAAGGTCGATACTTTATTTTTTATTTTTCTTGGCTTGTCTGCTTTGGCCTGGCTTGGCCAAGGACGCCCAAAGTACCTTGCCCTGGGTTTGGCACACTGCAATTGCAACATCAACGTCTCCCTCCCTGTCGTGCCTGTGGCCAGCCGTCGGAGGCCAATCGCAAATCACCATTCCATTCCAGAGGAGCAAAGAAAGGAAGGGCTTCAGAGGCTCGTCGCACCCGTACATCCATCGTTCTGTGACTCTATTTTATTATCTGGAACCACGCCTCGTTGCAGTTTGCTTCTCCCTCTCCCTCTCCCTCTCTCTCTTTCTCTCTCTCTCTCTCTCTCTCTCTCTCCCCATCTCTGTTCACAACGCCTCGCCCGCTTTCCCCGTCCACGCATACTCTCTTGCCTATATCCCGTGCCTGTTAGGGCCGCCTCGTCGACTCTGCCGGACCCTGCCCTGGGAACACATTTGCATGGGGAAGACCGGACGACAGTTGGAGAGCACACGCAGCGTTCCGATCGACGGTAGTGACAAGGTCCACGCACCGGCCGCACGCACCAGCCGAGGTACCTGCCCACGACACACGACAGACAAGACGCACACACGCGACAGACTGCATACGCCTCTCGTCCCGACCTCTTTCGACGTTTCGAACCCCGGGGACTTTGTACGAGCCCCGCCGACGCACTCGATACCTTCTGGCCTGTTTTCTCTCTCCCTCCCTCCCTCTCTCTCTCTCTGAGCACGCTCGACCGCCTCCGGAATCTCCCTACTCTGGCCTCGACTGAGCCTGCAGTCGCATCCAAGAGCCGCCGATTTCCCAGCCTGCCAGTGCTTCAGGACGCCACAGAGATTGGCTGATTGGACGTCGAGCCGTCGATACGACACCTCTCTGCGCCCAGCTCGGCTGCACGTCTGCCAGAGCACCCGTCCACCGCCAAGGTACCTACCTGCCTGCCCGCGTGCGCCCTCGGCTCGTGCTCGCTGAACGCACGCATACACCGTCCATTCAACAAGCTGCAAACGACCATTAGCTTTTTTGTCAAGCCGCACATCACCTCATTTGGAGACGAACGCTGTTCGCTCGCCCGTCCGCCGCGCACAAGCCAAAGACACCGTTTCCCTTTCCGCACCGGGGGAAAAACGCCCAGCTGTCATCATTGCCCGCCGGCACCTCGACTTGCGAGACGGCCCAGTCGACGAGAAGAGGGGAAGGAGCAGTTGCCTTTTCATCCCCAGCACTCGGGCCAGGGAGGGGTTGTTCATACTCGAAAGAGCACATAGGGACACTATTCGGTACGTCGAAGCAACGCCGCCTTTGCCCTGTGCCTTGGATCCCAGGAAGGGGGCCAAACTGTCGATTCCCCCCTTGTCTGCCCATTCTGGCCATTCCCATCCTTCCGTCCCTCGTCTCCCTCTTCCCCTGCAGCCCTCGCCATTACACGGCCTTCTCCACTGGCCGCTGTCGGCCCTTGCTTGGTACACCCCCAGAGAACCAAAGGAGAGGCAGCAAGACCAAAAGAAAAAGTCTCGAGGTACGATACGGACATTGGGAAGAAGAGTGTTTCTTTCTCTCTGTGCCCGCCGTGTCATCCGCACCCTTTCGCCCCCATCCCTCATCCCTCGCATCAGCGGTCCCTCCCCGTCCGCCATCCATCCTCCGTCCATCCATCGCCGTCCCGTCCAGCGTGGCCGCCCCTTCTCTGGCTCCACGTCCGTCGTCCATCGTCCATCGTCAAGGGCCAAGGGCCCCCCGTCTTCCCAGGCAAAGGTACCTCTCTACCTGTCCCACCTTGGCACCTCTGCACCTATGCACCACCACCACCCCCGGCTCCACCCACGCTTCTAGGTTGAGCAAAGCCGTGTGTATGGACTGGGCCAGGACCCAAGACGAAGAAGCTCCATGTTCAGCTCCCCTTCAAACCTCCCCTTCCTGCCCTTCCCCCCTTCTCCCGCCCCCGTCCCCGTGCCTGTGCTGTGGATGCTTCCGGTGTGCAGCAGCGCACCTGCCCTGAACTCCAAGGGTGCCGCCGTCCAGGCTCGTCCATGTTGCACCAAGGAAAAAAAACCAGCTTGCTACAAAGTTCTTAGCTGCCCGCTTCCCGTCTTGTCCCTCGCCCCAGCTGTCAGCGGGTGCTCCATCATCAATCAACCTAATCAGCCTTACCGCGACGCTTGACCTGTCGGGTGTTTCTCTCGCTCTCTTCGGTTCTCCATCAATTCCTCCTCCCTCTTCGTCATCCTTTTATCCTCATTCCTCATCCCTCTCCTCCCGCTATTAGCACCCACATACCAACACCTTTCTCCCCTCCCCCCCGAACCCGCTCGCTTCTGTTTCTTTCTACATAATCGAATCCCTCGTCCACCCTTCTCCCTCACTCTAGTGTCCCTCTTCGCCTCCTCCCTCTCCCTCCCTCACGGCGAAACCCTGCTTGGCGCTAGATTTTCTGCTGCCCCCCCGTCTGCCTGGTTTTGCTGACGCCCACCGTTCTCCCTTCGTTTTTAGCCCGCGCCATAGAGGATTCCTGGAGAAAGTTCCTGTCGCATTACAAAAAAAAAGTTTACGCCTACCTCGTATATAATTCACAAACGGGAAACCAAAACCAGCATCCCAGCCACTTTCAGCCGACACTCGACCTCGTGTGTGTCGCTGCCAGCCAACCGCCGCACTCGAGCTCGCTCTCCGTGTGTGTGACAGACGCCAACCGCCCCCGACTCGAACCATCGCAACCGCGATCCCCTCGCACCCCAAAACTCCGGAAACTCTCGATCCTCCCCGCTCCGCCCCAACACTCGACCGCACTCTCGCGATCCTCTCTGCTGCACAGAGACCGCCCACAACCATGACGACCACCGTAAGTTGCTCCCGTTTACTCCACGTGAGGTCCGATGGGGGGGCGCAAGGCCCCGGGTTGCGGAGATGCGAGCGCGCGGCCGTGTGTGTCAAAGACTGCGTCTTGCTAGCGCCGTCATGGCCCTTGGCCCGAGTCGCCCACCCGGCGCTCGGAACTTCCGCCTAGACCTGGCGAACAGCTCAAAAAAGCTTGCCTCGCGCCTCGTCTCGTCCCCTCTCCCTCTGCTGCTACTTCCACTACCGCCACCACTCTCCACCCATGGCTGCCGCTTCGCTAACCTGCCACGTTCTACAGGCCCGGCCAACAGGTCGGTACGGAAGCTTCCCGATGGCGAACGGCCAGAACGAGAAGCCAGCCCCCGCCGTCGCTCCCGGCTTCGGCGGCTCCAACCTGTACTCGCAAAACATCTGGAACCCGACGTATGGCGGCGCAGCGAAGAGAGACACAAGAGGTATGCGTACGACGGCCCCTCCCCGGGACGCCGCTCTGAGACGGAGGCTGACCTACTGACCAGCGGGCCCCGAAGACGCCTTCCCCGGACAGCCGTCGGGGTCCAGCGCCCTCAGGGAGAACTCGGAGGCCGAGACCTGGGGCCAGAGTCCCTGGAACCAGGACACCCAGACCCGGACGGCCTCGGGCAGCGCCTCGCCCAACCGCACACGCGACAGCCTGCACAGCACCACATCCTTCTTCGAGAACAACGCCGTCGGCCAGGGACGGGCCCTCATCAACGGCCGGCCAAAGTCCTACCTGGAGGAGGACAAGGAGAACACCGGCTTCGGCCCCAGCTACAACAGCCCGTTCGACGCCGCCTATGCGAGGCAGGAGAAGCGCGGCTCCAAGGACAACGCCTACCTGAGCCTCGGCGTCGTCGGCGCCCCCTCGAGAGACAGCAGCATCCCCCCTCGCGTCAGTCGGACGACTCCCACCACTCGCCCCCTGCCTTCCGAGACACCTTTGGCTACGGCCACACGCCGAGCAACTCGATTGCCTCGTCCCGCCCGGCCATCCCCGGCCACTCTTCCTCCTTCCCCGCGCAGACCAACAACCGGGCCTTCATGGCGAACGGCAGGCAGATGGACGACGCCGACCTGGCCTCGCAGTTCAAGAAGTCCCTCACCCTGGACGAGGCCCAGAGCCTCGCCGCCGGCGCGCAGAACTTCCAGTTCAACCCCGTGACCCAGCCCTGGAGGGCCGACGTCGCCGCCGGTGACGCCTACGCCGACGCCATGGCCCAGTATCTCCCGCACAAGCGCGGCTCCGTCGCCGGCGGCTCCGGCCAGTACCGCGTCGTCACCAGCCCAAAGACGTTTGTGCCCCAGCCGTCCGACCCGTGGGCCCAGAGGCAGTCGTCCCGCGACCTGAGAATGGTCCCGGACGGCGACCGGCGGACGCCCGTGCCGGCCTTCATGCAAGCGCAGGCCCCCGCGTTCTACCCCGGCCCCTACTACAGCCCCAACTTCGCCGGCCAGTACCCTCCCCAGATGTTCGACCCGTACGGGAGGCCCTCGCTGCCCCTGCCCGGCTACGGCCTGCACATGGCGCCCTACTCCATCCCGGGCGTGATGCCCGTCCGGCCCGCCAAGGACCAGGACCCCGGCAAGGGCGTCCGGAGCCTGCTCCTCGAGGAGTTCAGGTCCAGCTCCAAGTCCAACAAGCGCTACGAGCTCAAGGACATCTACGGCCACGTCGTCGAGTTCAGCGGCGACCAGCACGGGTCCAGGTTCATCCAGCAGAAGCTCGAGACGGCCAACAGCGACGAGAAGGACCAGGTCTTCCGCGAGATCGAGCCCAACGCCATCCAGCTGATGAAGGACGTCTTCGGCAACTACGTCATCCAGAAGTTCTTCGAGCACGGCAACCAGGTCCAGAAGAAGGTCCTGGCGTCGCAGATGAAGGGCAAGGTCGTCGACCTGTCGATGCAGATGTACGCCTGCCGGGTCGTGCAGAAGGTGTGTTCACCCCCCCCCCCCCCCCCCCCCCCCCCTCGGTCCGCTTGACGCCGCTAACGTTGTAGGCCCTCGAACACGTCCTCGTCGAGCAGCAGGCGGAGCTGGTCAAGGAGCTGGAGCCCGAGATCCTCAAGGTCGTCAAGGACCAGAACGGCAACCACGTCGTGCAGAAGATCATCGAGCTCGTCCCCCGCCAGTACATCGACTTCGTCATGGACTCGTTCCGCGGCCAGGTCAGCCAGCTGGCGGCGCACATGTACGCCTGCCGCGTCATCCAGCGCATGCTCGAGTACGGCACGGAGCAGGACAAGGAGACCATCCTGGCCGAGCTCCACAACTCCACGCAGGTCCTCATCACCGACCAGTACGGCAACTACGTCGTCCAGCACATCATCGAGCACGGCAAGCCCGAGGACCGGTCGAGGATCATCCAGCTGGTCATCGCGCAGCTCGTCACCCTGTCCAAGCACAAGTTCGCGTCCAACGTCGTCGAGAAGTGCATCCAGTACGGCTCCGCCGAGGAGCGCAAGGGGATCCGCGAGCAGATCATCTCCCAGAGCGCGGACGGCACCAGCTCGCTCCAGCTGATGATGAAGGACCAGTACGGCAACTACGTCATCCAGAAGCTGCTGAACCAGCTCGACGGCCCCGAACGCGAGGCCTTTGTCGAGGAGATGAGGCCCCAGTTCAACACCCTGCGGAAGACCAGCACCAGCCGCCAGCTGGCGGCCATCGACAGGCTCATCTACGCGACGCAGACGCCCCCGTCCAAGTCGGGGGGGTCCCAGGCCGACTCGACGGCCCCGACCCCGGTCCTGACGATGGAGCCCAACAGCCCGCAGAGCAGCAGCCCGCCCAGCACCAGCGCCAGCGCCGTCGGCGAGGTCGCCGAGGACGACAGCAAGGTCGGCGCCCCGGGCGGTGTCAGCCTCAAGGTGGAGGTGGACGAGGCCTGAACGGCACGCGGGACTATGGGATGACGGCGTCTACGGTTGATTCGAGGTACAACGGCCATGCATCACGACGCCACACACAGATTTGATGATTCCGGCCGTGGGCGTCCCCCACGTGCCAGACTTGTTTCGGAACCATCACACACCTAATTTCTGTTTACACTTGACTGCTCTGAATATGCAAAAAAAACACATACATGGTGGGGTCACCACGGTAGAAAATTGTCTGGACACATAGTAGGGAAAACATAGTAGGGGCCGGATAAAACGGACATGGCCGGTGTCGTTGCGTGTTTTCGGTGTATTTCCCGGGTAATGAGTCCGAGAGCAACTGGGGGACCACAGGGAGGGACGATGGCAGAAAACAAAATCTCGGACAACGGGTGAATGGGGACGCGAGATTCTCACGGTTTCACAAGGGGGCATTCGGGACAGGGCGCGTCACTGGGGCGAGGTTGATTTGTTGTCTTCTTGTACTTTATTGGATTCTTTGTGTCTAGCGATACCAGTCTTAGTCTGATGGTAGACCTGTCAATAGACGTCGGTGTATGGAATTCGAGTGCGGAATGCGTGTGAGCGAGGGAGGCCCGAGGGGCACTCGTCGAAATGCCACCGTCGCACGATCCGAGGGAGGACCTCGGCGTGCCATGACCATCAGTCGTCGAGGGAGAGGCGTGGCATTCCGTCGAAGCCCTTCTTCGGCATCTGGCCCGGCTCGGAAGGGCATCCGACGGGGCCCTGCTCGGGATCGGGATTAGGTAAGCGTCAGGGGTCCACGCATGACATCACCCGGCCCGACACCAAGCGGCCGGTTCCTGCGTTTGGCCTCCGACCAGGTCCCCCGTGCCCCACGTGTCAGGCATCGTGGAAATTAACGGCCAATTCGCTCCTTTCCCACCCCCCCGTCAACGTTCCCTCCAACAACACCACCGCCGACGCAGCGCGACCGAACGATGCAGCCCGCACGATTGACCTTTCTCTACCCGCACCTGTTCCGGACGATACGCGTCGCCGAGGGCGCCGCCGCCAGCGCCTCGCGACCGTCGTCATGCCGTAGGCGAGCGACCGCCGAGGTTCGGAGACGGGGGTACGCCGCGTTCGCCCCGACGCCGGGGGCGCTGCAGTCCGGGTTCGCGCCGCGGCACGGAAAGGGCATCGAGCCCGTGACGAGGGAGGACGGGAGCGTGAGGAAGATGGCACCGGCGCCGGACGCCCTGGAGACGAGCCCCGGGCAGGCGGCGGTGGGGGCGTCCAAGGGGGACGCCGACGACGGGCTGGACCCGCAGGGCGCGACGGCGACTACGGCGACGACGGCACCTCCGCCGCCGCAGGCGACTACACCGGGGGAGGCGGACGAGGCGGACGAGGCCAAGGCCGCGAAGCAGGAGGCGAGGGACCAGGCGAAGAAGAGCGGGCCGCTCGAGGCGATCCTGCACATGGGCCCGCCCGAGGAGGTGGCGAAGCAGCACCCGCACATGGCGCCGCCGCCGTACGTGCACCACTTTGACAGCTACTCGCTCGTCAAGGACCTCGAGGGCGGCGGGTACAGCAAGGAGCAGGCCATCACGCTGATGAAGGCGATCCGGGCGATCCTGGCGCAGAACCTCGACGTCGCGCAGGAGAGCCTCGTGAGCAAGAGCGACGTCGAGAACGTACGTCGGACCCTTTTGCCCGCCCCGGCCGCGCTGACGATCCGCAGGAGACGTACCTCTTCCGGGCCGCGTGCTCGGAGCTGAGCACCGAGGTCAAGAACAACCAGAAGCTGGCGGACGAGGAGATGAGGCAGAAGCGCACGCTGCTGCAGCACGAGGTGGACATTTTGACGCAGAGCCTCAACCAGGAGCTGCTGACGCTCAACGACAACGTCCGCGGCATGTTCAACGACCGCAAGATGGCGGTGCGGGAGGAGCAGAAGGCCGGCGACAGCGTGGTGAGTGATGCGTCCGCGGCGACGACGTGTGGGGGCGGTGACTTGCTGACAACGCGCGGCGCAGATCCAGCAAATCAACTACAAGATCAGCCTGCACCTCAGCAGCGACGCAAAGTCCGAGATCGAGGGCCTGCGGTGGATCCTGATCCGGCGGTCCGTCATCGGGATCCTGTTCATGGCGGTGCTGACGCTCGGCACGCTGCGGTACGGCACGTACGTGAGCCACGCCAAGCAGGCCGAGGCCGACAAGATCAGGCGCCAGGCCGAGATGCTCAAGATGGCCGACGGCAAGCGCGACCACAGCTCCGCCCCGGACGCCGCCGAGATCCTCGCGGCGAACTGAGAGGGCGAGACGGGTTGAGGCAAACGTATTTTCGCACAGGTATGATACCCATAGACAAATCATAGACGGGTTTCGTTGCAGCATCCGGCCCCCGTGCCCATTCCTCCCAAGTCGCGTGTGCCAGTCGAGCCGTGTCGTGCGGCTCCCACCGGGGGGCAGGCGGCCCCAACAGCGTCATCGCTGCCGAAGCAGAATCGTGGTCCCAGAACAGGTGCTGTGGTTTGAGAGGCTGCTCTTTCCTGTCGTCGAAAACGCAGATGTATGTGGTCGGAGGAGAAACAAAAGCGGAAAGGGCTGCGGGCTCCATTTTCTTGTTGCTGCTAGGCGGAGCACGCAGCCCCTAGAAAGAGCCACCGGGTCGTGGCGCGACGGCTTCAACATGTCGCGAGGGAAATAGTCCCGCTGTGGCCAATCCAACCGCATGCCAGGTGAGCCAGGGAGGTCGAGGCCTGTAGGCGCAGTGCTGGAGGGGAGGGGCCAATCTGTTAAGGAAACAGCATCCATGCCTTCTTCCATCTTCCTTCTAAACAGGAAGGTGGCACATCGTCTCCTCCCCTCTCTGCTTTGCTGAACAACAACCCTTCGCCCGCCGTCTTCCTTGCCCCGCTCGTCGTCTCTGTCCAACGTCTTCATCCCCGCGCCTGCAGAACAACACCGGAAAGACAGACCGACTACGACCGACAAAAGGCAGAGGACCTTCGCAAAATGGTGGAAAGGGAGGAGAGGCTTGAACAGCAGGAATCAGCCTTTGGCGGAAGAGCTAGAACGCTCCCCGGACGATACGCTGGCGGCCCAGGGCCAGGTCGAGACTTGCCGGACGTGGTCTCAGAACAGGTGCTGTGGTTGTACGGGCTGCTCTTTATTGTCGTCGAAGACGCAGGTGTAGGTGGTCGGAGAAGAAGTGGAGGTGGAAAGGGCCATAGGGTTGAGAAGGCAAGAGCAGAGGAAAATTAGCGGCAGGTAACGATTCATGTCCTGGAGGAAAGAGCAAAGGGCCGGCTCACCAAGCTCCGGTCAAAGTTGGAAGGACCTACAACGCCTGCTTCTGCCCCTCTCCCATCGATTTAACCTCCCCCTCTTTTCCTCTTGTCTCAGTAACAAATCGGATACGCAAGCATCACAGAATCCTATCCACGACAATGGTCGCACGACTGGTGCCTACGGCCGAGCGTCCTTTGCTGGGCGACGACACCCGCCTCAAGATGCCCGAGGAGGAGAGACTTGAAAGGCAAAAATCAGCCTTGGCGGAAGAGCTAGAACGCTCCCGGAACGATACGCTGGCGGCCCAGGGCCAAGTCGAGACTTGCCGGACGCTGCAGCAAGCACAGAACAGACGTATCGCCCAATTTGAGGATGACAGGCATGGTTTGGAGGTCAAATTAGACGGCGCCATCGAAAGGGGAGATCTTCTCAGGAGCGCGGTCAAAGAAGTCCGAGAACTATACGAAAGGGAATCCTTTGAGCGTTCTGCCGCCGAGAGCCGGGCCGAGACCAGCAAAAGACTGGCTGCTTCGAAGCAGAGTGAGCTTCATGACGCCCAGGCCAGAATCCAAGAACTGGAACAGTCGCTCCTGGACGCTAATACAAAGCGCGACGAGGACGTCGCCGCGGTGAGACGTCAGTGGAGAGAATCGGATATAGCGAAGGACGGGAGGGTTTCTTCATTGTCTAGTCTGCTCACGGCCGCCAGGACTGAGCTTGAACTCAAAGACGACGAAGGTGCAATCCTCGGCACGCAAGAAGCTGCCGCTCTCCGAGACGGGTTCTGGAACCCCTTTTTGCATCTCTGCATGACGGCACAAGCCGACCCCCCGGTCGGGAGTTCGGATCGAGGTTGGCAAATGCCAATCCTGCTGCCGCGAAACGACGAGCCGGCGCCCAGCTTCGGAGGCATGAGGGTGCAGGACCTCGTCGCCCTGGCACTGGGAGCGACGCAGCACCGGCCGCTTCCGTGCATGGCAATACCGCTGCTGCACCAGTTGACAGAGACAGTCAGGTGCGAAGACGCGGTCAGCGTCGGTCTCCTCCGGCTCGCGATGGACGAGCTGTCGAAGGTCGCCCCGGACGAGCAGGAGCTCTCGTGGGCCTTCCAATTGGCCTTCTGGGACCTTGCGCGTGTGGTCTCCCAACGTTGGCCTCTGCCTGCGTTTGTCGAGAGAAAGAAGGACCTGCAAGACGGGTTGGCCCAGGGGCATTCCGCGAGCGCCCGGGCTGTTTTCCGACTGGCCATCCAACGCGAGGAAGCCGAAGCCATCGACATTGAGGGATTACGGGCTAACCATCGAGAGAAGGCCCTCTTGGGAAAGACATATCCCTACATAATACTTGTATTTACGGAGAAGCGTAGCATCTTTGCGATTCACAGAGCTAGGTGCCGCTTCAGCAGCACAACCACAATGTCGTTCGACGGTACCATGGGCGTGCCCAGTTTGTCGCTCACTATGCAGGACAGCAGTGAAAGACAGTGGTGGGTTGTCACCAGAATGTCGACACAGTAGGCACGTAGTTACAAAGATACACTTTCCGCGCTTCATTCTCTATGCAATCACGTCAACAGTGAGGACTTGTTCCGTTGTGGTGATGATCTTGAGCATTGTATGTAATCTAAGCGACATAAAACTACATTGAAAGCTTGGTGTAGCTCGGACAGTGACCCCTGCAAGAATGACATTTCGACCCTGCGGCCAGGACAAGTTGGCCTGAAGTAACAGCTACATCCGGCTGTAGTATGCCTGCCATTGGGCCAACTGCTCATTGGCATCGCAGATGGCATCGTACTGCTGGAGGAGAAGTTTGTTCTCTTCGTCCGCCTTTTTGAGAAGCTCCTCGAGGGTTATAATCATCTGGTCAAGTTCCTTTTCGAGGGTTTTCAGCGACCTGACGTCGTCCACCAACGCTTGGGCTGATTGTAAGTTGCCCGGCTGACAATCGACGCGGAGCGCTTCCATTTCTACGACGAGGGCCTCGTATTGCTCAATGGCCTTGTTCGTGGCATCTGCGTTTTCTTTGAGGAACGGGAACCTGCCTGCGACCACTTCGAGCTCCTCGTGTCGGCGAGCAGCTTGGGCGCTTGCAGCGGCACGGACGTCCTTCTGCGTACCGGGTTCAACGACGTTCAAGCCGCCTTGATCTGCCAGAGACTGTGCGAGCAGGGTGACGAGGACTTCTGACAGGGGGAGCATCTCATCTTCCCATGCCCAGACGACCGGAATGGCGACAACGTCCACGGAGATTTCCCTGTATTTCAAAATGGACAGCAGGAGCCCGAGGCCTATGCCGGTGTCCGAAAGGGTGGACTTTGGACTGTGATGCGGCATGCGTCCGTCCATCTTGTCAGAACAGCCAACGTAGATTGGGGCTTGCTCGTGGTATACATCTCCCGTCGCGTCGGGCGATGCCTTGACCCGATTGACGAGGGCCTCGCGGAACGCGACGATGGCGTTGCATGTGGACTTGCCTTGGATCCACCTCAGTTTGACGCCGTCTCTCGGCGTCCAGTTGTCTTTTGATACCTTATCGACAGCGTTGGAGAAATTCTGAAGGCGCCTGTCTCGGACGTCCATCAGCTGGTCATTGTTTTGATGTCTTGCGTTGGCGTGGTAGGCATCTATATAGAATTCCAAGTCGTCAATGAGAGATTGCGTCTCCTTGTTGTTCAGAAACTTCCCATCCCTCCCCTCAATGTAAGGAGCAACGGCGTACGCGCCGGCGCCGTCGTCTGGGTACTTCTCGTTGTGCTGAAGAGGATGGTAGTCGTACGCAAGAGTGCCCATGACCAGGGAGCTGGTAAGCTTGCGCGGGATGGCATGGAGCAGTTTGACCATGGGCGAACCATTGGCATTGTCCTGCGCGAGAGCTTGCCGTGTTCTGTGCAGAGTGAGGTTGGTATCCTTTTCCAGGCACCTCATCATCTCCGATCGTAGAAAGAATGACATCTCAAAGAGGGAATCTTCTTCAAGTGCCTCGAGCATCTTGAGGCGGGTGTCGCCCAGCAAGGGACGCTCGGCCGTAGGCACCAGTCGTGCGGCCATTGTCGTGGATAGGATTCTGCGATGCTTGCGTATTCGATTTGTTACTAGGACAAAAGGAAAAAAGGGGGAGGTTAAATCGATAGGAGAGGGGAAGAAGTAGGCGTTGTAGGTCCTTCCGATTTTGACCGGAGCTTGGTGGGCCGGCCCTTTGCTCTTTCCTCCAGGACACGAATTGTTACCTGCCGCTAATTTTCCTCTGCTCTTGCCTTCTTAACCCTATGGGTACTTCTGGCCAATTTGCCATTTTCAAAAGCCTGGAACCCTTTTTCGATACTACCAAAGGCAGATCACGATGGCGGACCCAAGTATCCTCGCATATGAATCCCAAACACCCATCACCTCACTTCAGTCTTAAGATATTCGACCCTTGACAACTTCTTGCAGTCTACACACAAGAAATAAACACTGCCAGAACTGCCAGGATTCCCTTGTCTCGAGCGGCCAACCACAAATACAGGCACCATCATGGATACGCAATTTCGCGGCATCCTGGACAAGATCCAGCTCCTGCCAGACTTGCGAAAAGGGCCTCGATCTAGCATCGACGACATGCCAATGAGCATAAAATGGCCTGGTCAGTAAGCCGACGCGAAGCCACTCCGCGGAGACGCTAGAACCGTTTGTGGACTCGATGTCCTCCTCATACTCCTGCGACACATCGCCGATATTCTCGAATACAGCCAAGCCATCGACACGTCGCGCAACCCGATCCTTGAACTCGCTTGGAGGGATATCGAGGGCGACAAAGCCGAGCACATGGCCCTCAAAAAAGAAGTCATCGAGGCATTCCAATCTCACGACGGCCTGCAGGGTCCGTCCTTTGCCGACCTCTGCGAGTCGCCCCTCATGCGAGAGACCTGGTGGGGAGATTCGATGTTCCTACTCTGCGGCCCGCCGGAGCTCGCAGTCGGAGAGGACGAATGTGTTCCCGACCCGCTCCCCGACGACTCGGGCTTCCTCGCCTGGCGCAGTCTGATCGGCTGGGACGGTGCGTCTGGCCTGGGCGACTACCTGGACATGACGTGGGCCTCTCGCGAGTTCGAGGCCGGCTTCGTACGCCGCCTAACCCAGACCGCGAATATGCCGTCCATCCTCCGTGTGCTCTACAATCCCCCGGCCGAATGCGCCCGCCAGGAGAAAGACCTGTTGACTTTTGAGTGGGACGGTCCCCAAAAATACACACTGGTGGCAGCCGTCTGGCTCCGCGATGGCGCCACCGATACGGGTCCCGACCTCGACCACATTCAGCTTTACGACACGAACGCGGCCGACATCGCCCCTCTACGACGGAACATGTGCAGCGCCGCCAGCCCCGAGAATCTGGGCCGGCCCGGCAGTTCCTATATGCTCTTCTACGGCGCATGTCAGGAGTTCGACCCATATCTTGCCAGGTGCCTCCGGGACGAAGCGACCCAACAGTTCCTCAGAGACTCGGAAAATGATGTCCCCAGCCGCTCGGATTGGATAATCCCCCGTTATGGAGGTAAATTCTCCGGCTGCATCCCCTCGGTCTGGCTCGAGGAAAAGGATTGAAAGCTGGTTCCGGTCCCCGGCTCCGAGGATTTCGTGGAGACCTGTCGCAAGGCCAACGAGCACGCTCCCTGGACGAAGCTTCTCCAGACTCGGAACACCCAGGTCCAGGAAACAGAGAATCACGATGGCGAGGGCCAGAATATCTCCACTGAAGTCGAATACCGCCAGCGAGATGACTGACGGGATGACCGACGGGACGATCGCTACCCAAAATACGGCAGTGAGTACAAAGGACATCGCCGTAACAACCAAAATCGCAGACAGCATAACTAGGCTACCATCTCAATTGCAGATATGCATGCCATACATAGTAGTGACTGATCTCATCCGTGCTTCCATCTATGTTTCGTGATGTGCTTCCACGACCGATCACGGACATCCACAAGAGACAGTGCTCATATTTCGACGTTGGCGAGAAGGAGCCAAGAGATACAGGGGACTTCAGCCAACGGCCGGTAAGATGAACCAACAAACCGGCCGCAAAGCGCTAAAGAAGATACACAGAGACGAAGGGTTACAATTTTCAAGTATTTTCACGGAGGCTGCGATAGTGGGCAAAAGAGCACCTGACTGAGAAGTTCGCTGTTCTTCTGGATATCCTATCTGCGGTTATGAAGGCATCTAAACATGCCTATCCCGCGAGCCACGCGCCTATGAAAAACTTTATTCCACATCCAGATCATCGAGTCTGACCTCAAACCAACTCCAGTGGCGGGATCCGCGACCAAGTCCTTTCCAAGGCACGGCGCTTGGTCTTAATGCACGACTGAGCGATGTGCCATCTTGTGTGCGAGGAGAGACCATGAAGGCCACAATTCAAGACTGGCAGGACCCGGTCGCCTGCAACGTTCTCGTAGGCCCCCTTGGAGGTCGAAAAGTGCCTCAGCGCACGGGTGTAGTTGTGGGAGTTGTAATCGATATCGTTGTAGTCAGAGATAATGATCACCCCCGGCGTAGTAGGCACATCGGCCGCCGGATACAAGGTTCAATTACTCTCAACCCAGAGTCTTGATAGTCTCGTACTATACACCTTCCGCAATGAAGGTAGGGGACCACGGCAGCCAGTGTTGACCGGCGTGTACACTTGCGTACGTGAGACTAACCGCCGCCTCAGCACTTGTCGCAAACAATGATATAGCTTCCGGGAAGACATGCTGGGCAAAGGAGTCTTCCTGACTGCGGAGGAGATCGATATTCCCACCACATCCCCAAAGTGGGGGACATGCCGACTGTACCCGTCATCGTCGACCATGTTGCTAAGACTGCGACACTGACGATGTCCTTGGCGAATTCGCTGCTGCCGCGTTCCATGGGACGCAACGGAACAGAGAGAAGGGGCGGCAGACGGCAGCAAGGAGCGTTCCCTCAGCTAAATCCGAACACGAAATGAGTTCATGGATCCGATGACCGAGATGATATCATGTTCGGAGAGAAAGCGGAACATATATATAAACCGACGCACAATATTTGTTGACAGGCGCAAGACTATTGACGGCAGGCTTTGAGTCATAGATGCAGCGAGATGGCATTCTAGCTTCCGGAAGATAGGCTGTGCTATCTCCCCAAGTGTCGTTCACGGAGGACAAAACCATTCAACGACTCGAAGGTACTCGAGCGTCCCCTAATCGTTCTCAAATAGTGTGGTTGCTCAGACTGCCTCGCTCTATGTGATTCCGGTTTCAGTCCTCGGCGTCACAGTCGACGCTATATCAGGGCATATTCCCATGGTGGGTATATATAGCAGCACCGAGGCGAAAAGCACTAGAAGTCCAAATCTGCAGCGATGTAGTCTTTCAGCTTCTGGGCAGTAGGTTGCAATGCCATCTTCGAGGGCTGTGCCGAAGGGCGTCGCATTGAGCCCGCCGAGACTGTGACTATGCTCCGCGATGCGCCCCTCGCCCCTTGGCGTCCTTGCTGTTGTATTAACTCTTGAATACCACCTACGTGGCGGGAAGAGGCGGAGACCGAAGCTCAACGCATAACTAGGGATGCTCCACACACCTGACAGCGCGCAATACTCAAGATCTGGGCATCACATCCTCGAGTCAAGCGGACAAGTCACCGATGCCGCACCACGGCAAAAGAGACGAATGCAGTTCACAACCGATTCATTGTATTTATATGCTAACATTCCCAAGCATGCAATCGGAACCTGATGAAATTCCAGTCCGTCGCATCGAGGTCGATGGCTTCCGTAGGCCCTTGAAGGGTGAACGAGACCATGTCCGCTGTGATACAGCTAGGGTCGATGAACCAGCAGACATTGTCGGTGAGGTTGATCATCACCGCCAGCGGCCACCGTGGCTTTTTGACAAGGCACAGATCGCTCTCGTCCACCAGAACCCTGACAAATTCTGGATGAGTTGGGCCTGGTTCCACCGGTCCAGCTGCGATTGTGAACCCTTCTCCCAAATACCGGTGTGACCTAACCTCAACAATCCCCCACCTACCACTGAAAGTGTCGACGACTGCAACTATCGCCGCTTCAGCAGGGATCTTCTCGACACGCGGAAGCATGGAGATGCGGTCGTCACAGATACTCAACAACCAGACAATCAAGTCAGTATTGGCATGGGATGCACCCGACAGGTATTCTGCAAGCCTGCGCATCAGAGCCAGGAACCGATTCGTGCTCCATGTTAGTTCTCCTTCGCAGTGAAGTACCAGGAGCAGAACAACTTCTCTGTAGTCTCGGTCACTGTAGTCGAAGTCCATCCTGGCCGACGTCCATGTGCCGCAAACCTGCAACGGAATTACTCTGGAGGATTGGGCTGCGACTTCCTCCCCTCCTGCAATGGCCTCCATCGCCCCTTGAGCGGTTGCGCCGAGGAAGAAGTTCATCCATCGCTTCTCTGACCGCTTCGCATCCAGCAGCGAACTCTCCTTCGACTGGAGTTCCGCTTGCCATGCGTCCAACTCTTTGTTGTACGACCGAGCCATCTTAGCGAGCTCAGATGACGCTGTCTGGTGGCGACGCGTCATGGTATCGAGATCTCTTGACTTTATGACAAGCTCTCTGTCCCTCTCCTCCAGACCCAACCTCGTCGTTTCCAGTTGCTCCGATACATCGGCGCCGTCCCTAACTTGGGACTGGAAGTCCCTTTTCAACCTGAGGTATTCCAGTCTCCTGGAACGGCACTTGCTCTTGGCGGTCTTGTGAGCCTTGTTCAGCGCGCGGATGATACACTCTCTGTTGGCGACTCTCCCCTCGATATCTCGAACTCTTTGTTCCAAAGCCTTGATGGCGTCCTCGTGGGCTTTCTCAGCATGGACCTTCTCATTCGCATGTTGGCGCTTCTGCTCATCGACTCGTTTGTCGAGTTCTTCCTTATGAGACTTCTCGGCGTCGGCCAGCTCACACGCGTGTCGCCCTCTCTGCTCCTCCCACCGCTTCTCCAGATCGTCGCACTGACCCATCAGTTTCATATGATCCTCCTTGAGCTGGTCGTGATACGTCTTCTCCTCAAGGAGGTTGACCTTCAAGACGCTGACGAGATTGGCCTGGAACATGACGTCTTCCAAGGCCGTCTCCTTCTCCTGGAAGGTTGTGGCCTGGTGGTCCAAAGCATCCCTCGCCTGTTTCTGCGCCTTCTGGAGCTCGACAGCGAGCTGCTTATTGCCCGTTTTGAGCGACGTGATTGTTTGCTCGAATCTCCCACGCTCCAGCTGTTCCTTTCGAAGTCTATCCTCGGCGGTCTCTGCCCGGATGGCGAGCTGCCTCTTCTCGCCGGCGAGATTCTCGATCTGCCTGTCGAGGCTGTGCACGTGCTGCTTGAAGCCGATGGGAATGTCCTGCTGCGACTGGCCTTCTTTGATGACGTCGTCTTCGGGCTCTGTGGCCCTCGTTGGCGCTTGCGGTTCTGCGAGCTCGTCGAGGAGCTTCCGGAAACCTTTGACCTTGTTGTTCTCCTTGACCAGGGCTGCAGCCAGCTCATCGTTCTTCCTTCGCATCCCGGATGCCTCTTGATCAAGGTCCGTTATCTTAAATCGAAGACTCTCAGTTTCTCTCTTGGCCTTGTCGAGCTCGGTGGTCTTCTCGCGCATTTCCCTGATGTGCCTATCTTGGGCCTCCTTGGCCTCGGTCTCTTTCTGATTCATTTCCTCCCTGAGGACCTCCATCTGCTGTGTCAACCCCGGCCCATATTGTGTGGCGGCCTCGAGAATACTGCCTTGGGTGGAGCCTTTTGGCATCTCTCTCCTTCTCATATCGATTGCACGCCTGGTCGTCTGGCCGTTCGGCCGGTCCAGGGGAGGTTGCGTCGCGGGTATGACGTCTCCCCTTCGTATCTTGGCGCGGTCCTCCTCGGAGAGACAATCCACGTTGTTCATCGACATGACATAAGGATACGCAAACATGAGGATGTCGATAAAGATGTCTTTGGGAACCAACTTCGTGAAGGAATCCCTGTCGGCGCTGTCATTGACCGGCAGCACACTCCATATCTTGACGCTGGCTTCTCTCAACTCTCCAGCCCGCTTGGTCGCCTTTCTGACCTTTGTTGCTTTGATGGCTTTTGGCGGTACGGCGGGCGTGGGTGGATATGGTGTTTTGTGATGAGCTGGGTGACCGCAGAGAGGTGATCGAGGGCCTTGTCCCTGGGGGCCGCATCGGGCAGGCAGGGCAGCCATGGAATTGTTCCGATTGGACACTCGGCTGGGCACAAAAATACCAGGGGACCCTTGGTGGAACCCCTACTTTGGCAACGGCAGCCGGCAGTGGGCACAGCACGGCCCATGACAGCCCCAGACGTGCCACGGCTACATTGAGTTCACAGCATGGGGCCCCATCCCGTCTGCGTCCGAGGGAGTTTGGCACACGGTAGAGCTTCCCGACGACACCCGAACATCTCCGCCCACGCCCGCTTTGGTCCAGCCCAACGCCTGGCCTTGTCGGAGTTGGCTCGATGGACCACGAGGATCGCGTGCAGCGACTGATGGGCTGTCTCGTTCTCCGGAACACCAGTTGCGTTGCCAAACGGGTGGTCTACGTAGACCAGGCGAGAAAGGCACCACTTACAGAAGGGGCTCACACGGATGGTTCTTGATTTTAATAAGGAATCGAGGTTGCTCGGATACTCTTCTGCGACAGGAGACGGGGAGTCTTGGACCAAAGACTTCTTGTCGGGTGTCAAGCACCGGCGCAATCACTGGATAATTGCCGTAAAGCCCTGCCTTTATAGGAAAGATACTATGTGCAGAATTATATAAAGAAAACGGCAGTAAGCGGCATTTTTCAGCCACAGCTTCTCGAGGTGGACGAGGTTGGAAGACTGGCCGACCCTCGTGGAAGGGTGCGGGGGGCCTGCGATGCCTTATCAATGTGCGTTTCCACGCTTTCCATGGGAGCTCCCGCTGGTTGTGACTTGCCGAGCGAATTTCGGGCGGATCACGTCCTTTGCACACCGCTTGGATTGACTGGCTTGTGGCAACCTCCTCACCTGGGATGATGGAGGGAGTTGGGGCATGCGCAACTCCCGAAAGGTGCTCTGGGCTGGTGGTCCGCCTGCTCGGCCGGGTCCCGCCGCGGTGAGAGCGCTGCCACCCATGGTCAGGGCAAAGCGTTCGATACACAAGAAGTTGCCTCGGGAAGTACGCAGCGGGCGGCAGTCGACTGATGGTGGGTTGGATTCGCCCTGCATTCGCCTGGGCCGGCTCGCGAATGCAAAGACGACGCAAGCCAGAGTGGCAGGCGTGACGCGCGGCTGGTCAAGACAACCAAAGGTATTTGGTCTGCCAGCGCACCACTTTCCACCCCCTGTATCCTGCTTGCCGGCGACAATATGGTCTGATCTCTGAGTTGTGCATCTTCGCGTCCGGGTCCTTGGTCTTAGTCCGAGTCCCGTGGCCGCCGCCTTCACCTTCATTGGCTCCAAACATTGACCTTATTCTCTCCATTGCCATACCTTCGGCAACTGCTGTTCGTTGTTTTGTAGCTGCAGCATCCTCTTCCTCGTCCTCACCTTTGTCATCTGTTGCTTGGCAAAGGAGTGAAAGGAGTATGGTATCAATGACGAAGACGAGGAAGAGGGAGAGGGAGAGGATGAGGATGAGGATGAGGAAAAGAGGGGTACGATGGAAACGAGGAACCATGACATCATCAACGCCACGAGAGCGGTAGTGCTTCCGATATACTGTGTATGAGTTTGTTAAAGAAGGGCATTCGACCAATTTGTTTTTCTGACCTGTACCGCCATGGGAAATGCCCAGTGGCTGTGGGGCTACGGCCATAGCTTGCAACTCAAGCAAATCGATTGAATCCTTGCATGCCTCATCAGTCTTTTTTTGCGAGTGAAGGCTTCATTTCACTTGTTGCATACCACATTTCCCTCTTCTCGCTTTGACACGGCCCTGCAGCTGTGGGTGCGTACGTGACGGGTTTGAACAATTGATGGATCGAAGCTGGTATTCTCAGGTCTAGGGGTGTACTATATACAATTTTTCAGTTACCACTGCGTCCATGGCAATTGGACTAAAACGGCCATGTCGCCCTGCGAGAAGCACCAGAGGACTTGACAGCACGGGACCGGGGCGTGGATCCGGCTGCCGCCTCGATCGCCGACTATTCTCCCTAATTCCAGGGCCGATCCGGACCTTCACTTTTGATGCCCATGTCCGAGCTTGACAGACGTCACTGGAAGCTCCACTGTCTGTTATCGATATCCGTATCGGCTGCCGGCTGTCGATAGTCTCTGGTTGCGACGGACTTGTTGTGCCTAGCGTCAAACAACCAACCGGTCGCCGTCGTACATGAGCGTGTTCTTTCGGTCTGTTCCTCGACTTGTATGTCGGTTCAGTCGTCGTCGGCAGCACCATCCCATGCCTCAGACGATGGATTTCGTGCAACGGCGTACAAGAGGGGCAATCTTGAACCGGCGTGTCGAGACGATACTCCACGGTCCGGCCTGCAACGTTTTGGACCTACCACAGCCCCCGAAAACGGATTGCTGCCAGGGTCATCCCGCCGTAAGTTCTGACCCCCGTCCTTCACGTCCTGTCAAAACAGTATGGCAATATCCTAGTATTTGAATTCGTCAAAGCGCCTCTGAGCTGTTCGCCTGTGCGTCGCAGAAGTCGTTCACGACACTCGGGTCCTCGGAGTATGGGTCGATGGCCATGCCTGGTCGATCCCCTGAAATGGCAGGGTGGCGGTGAGCTGGTAGTCTGCTGTTCATTCGAAGAGAGAAACGGAGAAATTGCAAGGTGAACAGAAAGGAGGCGACAGGAGGGGTTTATGTATTCGTTGGGTACAGGGAAACTGGTCCGAAGAGTTGCAGGGAGAGCGGCAGTAGTGTGCGGAGAGCCGGTTGCCTTGCAAGTTCCAGCCACGCGGGGTGTTTGCGCGCACCAATGCTGTGCCTTCAGCCTGCTCACAGTCCCATCCGAAACCCTTTGCAGCTTTGACAAGTTTATTGTTGTAGGGTCGTCGTTCGCGAAGCCGATGCCATCTCTTCAGGCAACCCGAATGACTGATACGGAAAGGAGCTTCCGTAGCCGGGGTAGCCCTAAGACGCATCAGCTTTAGCACTCACAGCGGGTAAAATTGGTACTTGCCGTGCCCCAGTCCAACCACTGCTCGGGTGCAACCCCCCCCCCCCCCCCCCCGCCCCCAAAAGACAGCACTAACGACCGAACTCGGATGGTGTCAGCAAGACCTGGTGGCACCACGTTTTAGATGAGCCTACAGCTGATGTTGTGGTTGCTGTCCATCAATACTGTCGAACAGGTGGCCAAGAGTCGACCAGTCTGCTTGTCCTCCAGAGGCTTCGGCTGGCTTGCCGTGTCCAGTGGTTCGGAGGCGGAGATCGCTGGGAGTGACGCACCTGGAACCGTTGAATTGGGCATGGAGGTCAGGGGGGTTGACAGGTGGTGGCACCCACTGAATGAGGCGTTCAGAGCCGTCTACAATGGCAGCACCAGGGAGTGCTTGTGGGCGAGTACCCCCATCACTGCGCTTTCCAAGGCACGCGCGACAGGTATTCAGATGGCGCTTGATATTACAAGAATGCCATCCCAACCACTTGTCACAGGGCGCTCGGTACTTTGGGCCATGCTTGGCCTTTCTGTGCCGTTTGAGGCTGTGTCTTGTCTTGAGTGGGCTGGATGTGCAGCCGATGAAAGGGCATGGGAATAACCTCACATTGACAGAAGCCATCAAAGGGTCCATCGTCAACTGCGACACACGGTTACGGCGTGAAGCAGTTATACCAAAAGATTCAGAGGTCGTTATTGAACTCGGTCGGAAGGAGGTCCAAAGCTGTGGCAATATCTGGGAGATGGGAATCGAGCTGGGAAGAAAGTTTAGGAAGTATGGTCCTGCCCTCTCAATATAAATTTGATCCTCTTCGTCTTATAGCTTGCGGAATACGCTGCAAGGGTTTGAACCTGTAAAGAAAAGGTAAGGCCGGGTACTTTGAGACAGAAGGATCGAGAGCAGGAGGAAGCCCAAGACACAGAAGTGCAACCTGGTGAGTGCAGACATGCGAACGTGCGAACGTACTATCCCCACACCCATAGTCCACCCTTGAGCATCGTGGTGGGCAGCCACTCTGCTAGTACGGACCTGACTTGGCCTGAACGGTTGGTTGCCTGCAGAGCCTCAAAGGCGAACCGGGCGAGCCAGCCGCTCAGCATATCTTCCGGGGAGGAGCGCATGCCCCAAACAGTACTAAGTCATAAGTCTGGACAACAGCTTCACTGGGGTGGTGACACACAGGACCCAAGCTAATGGGCGAACTCTGCATGCCTCGTCATCGGTGGCGGTACTACAATGCCAAGCTTTGGTGACCTCAACACACGACGACGAGCGAGACACTGCTTCCGCATCTCGAGTCAACATACCTGCCACTAAGCAACCTTTCAAGTGTCCCGAACATAACTGCGCCACAAACCCGTTTAACATGAAGTCTGAACCGAAGAGACATATGGCTAGTCACCAGGAAAGATTCCGTATGCCGTTGGGGTGCTACGAGAGCATCAACGCAACAAGCGGCAGAAGCGGCAGAAGGCGACATGTCTCGCTTGAAGTCGCCAATCAAGACATCAGCCAAAGTCCAGCTCTTCCTAGCTAGAGCCTCAAATTGTGCCAGATCCCCTTGATGTGGCGTAGCAATGATAATTGCAGGGTGTCCGTCGATCCATTGAAGCCAGCCCCTGCGTCACGTTTGGGAACCTTCTGTAGGCCCGGGATGGCAAAATGTGGTGGCAAGTCACTCCAGGGAAAGATGCCAAGGGGTGTCTGCTTATCGTCTTGATTTGAATCGGCGCAACCAACGCCCAACGTCTGACGGTCTTCTACTTGTATAGATGGGAAAATGGCAATACGCGCTTCCTGAATCTAACACTTTCAGAGCATGATGGCATTCGAGCGTCTCGTCGGTTTCCGAATCAATCACCCCGTCCTGGATGCCAGGGACGTGGCTATCCTCATCCTCATCGCGTCCTCTTTTGCCGGCAGAGCCACCCCATACGGTTCCTCTCCTCCTCTTTCCTTGCAAAATTCCGATCCTCTTCCTCGTCCCTCATTTCCTCAACTTGTGAATGCTCTCGATGGGTTGGTTTTCCTTCCTCAAAACGAATCATATATAACGCGTTCTCCAGGCCGACTGCAGAATGGTCGCTCCCAACAAGCACGCCTTCCCTTATCCCACTCGGGTTGCCTTCCGCAGACAACTCAACCGAAGATTATCTTACGATGAAGTACGGAGTTTCCAAGTCGAGTCTGGAGTGTCCCATCCCCGGATGCAAGTCGGGCCCGTTCGCCTCAACCCAAACCCTTGCAAGGCACAAGACCGCGCAACACGGAAAGCGAGCCGTCATGCTGTGCGGGAAAGAGCTACAAGATGTCCGGTACAACTACCAACGCCACCTGTTCGACAGCTGTAAGGGTTGCAAAAATATACTTCGGGAGCTTGGGGGCCAAGACCTCCGCGCTGATTTCAAGGACAAAAGCCTTGACACTCTCCGCCGCATGCACTGTGAGATGGTGCAACAAGGCTCTCTTCCCACCGCCAAAGAACCAAGTGTAACTTCGGCGGGAGGCGAACTTGAAGTCACACAAGAGGAGTGCAAGACATCAAGCAGCTTGACCACTTTATCTACTCAAACGTCTGAAGGCCGAAGATATGCGCCCCCTGTTCTCGACGACCACAGTCAGCCGTCGGGGTGGCCCAGTATACCAGAGAAAAACCCCGAAGTAGCTGTCCATATCGATCCACCTGCAGCATTCTTCGACATCTGCATTGAGGACAGCGGTAGCTTCGAGATGTTCACCGACCGCCCCTGCGTGTGCCTGGAATTCAATCCGTCGCCCGAATCTGCCAGCTTTGTTGAGCCTGACCATCATATCTTTGCGGACCCCAACCACCCAACGCACTACTGTGGCACTGGACTGAACATGGAAATGGATTTCCAGCAGGACATTCCGGCATCAACCCATTTTGAGGATGCCATTGGATCAATTCAGCAGCATCAAATAGATTTCGCCCGGATGCATTTGGGGTGGGTCCTGTATGAAATCGACGAGGAGTAAGTCTGATTCTTTTTGGTGAGCATTGCACTTTGCTGACAACAGCCCAGAAACAACTCAAGCGACCGGCATATTAGATAGGCAGGATAGTGCGCGATGTCGGGCTGGCGACGAAGGGACAAGCGGGCACGCGTGTCTTTTGCAAACAGCATCGGCTAGTGGGACCTGTTCCTGTTCGGATACACACAAAAAGGGTCTCGAAAACTGTTTGTGTTCGAGAGCAATATGGCCCGGTCTTTTGCGTCTTTCGAGCCTAAAGCCAATGTTACGGGGTCGCTGGAAGCGACTAATGTCGGTGGCCCGGAAATGATGTGGAATTAAGCTTATTCTTCCCGAGATTGTCGTTTGTCCCCGCATGTTTGGTGGACCGCTCCACAACCTGAGGATGCAGTGACGCCCGTCCGATGGAAGGTTCTGATGGCCCTTTGACAACTGACAGAGCATGGACAAGTGCGACGGCTCGTCGGGTGCAACACCCCAAACGCTAGGCGACAATATCCGATGAATCGACTGCAGGCTTCGATCGCACGGGCATTGACGCCGACAGGGCCGCGTGCGCGATTAGGCTTCTGACCGTTACCACGTCTCGGGAGTGGCTTTCTCGAGTAGCGCTCACATTGAGGCTTTGTGCAATCGCCCGAAACACTAGTCTTGGCGTGGTTTAGGGGCGGGTGGACGTCTGTCACGACGGCGACGTCGAGCAATGCCGTGGTGTTCGTCGAGCGCAGTCGGAACGGAAAGGTCAAGGTCGGAGCCAATACGTAGTGGAAGTGTGAGCGGTCGCGCGACGAAGACCAAGAGGCCGACGAGAGAATGCACACAGGCGACGAGATGATGTCGTAGTGGCGTTTGCTGTTGCTAAATACTCGTGTATTCAAGTGAGCAAACCATCGTTATTGCCGGCATCCTGCCTTCTGGCGTCGTCTTACTGTGAGGGTTTCGATGCAGGTGACGTCAAAAGGGACGCGTTTGTGTGGTCAGATGTGTCCCAGCAATTTGACTGTCATCCCTAGCGGTTGTGACCGCCAGGGCCAGCGGGCTGGCGCATATTGCCTTCTTCGCCTTGACAGCTCAAACCTGTTGGAGGGGCCTCGCAGGTGAGGTGGCACACGCTGTCACACTCTGTTGGAAGTGCTGAGCTGATAAACGATAATCCGGGCGATGCATCAAACTGCGTGCTGTAGAAAAGGTGCGAGCCCGGATAAATCGACACCAGACCCTGGACCAAAATGACAGACAACACGCCAGCAATAACCAAAAAGAAGGGGAAGAGGCCGCCATGGTGGAAGGTGTTATCAACCCGACGGACGTTTTCCAAAAGGAAGGAGAAAAACTCGTCATTGGCCCCAGGCAGACCGAGGGGATTGCTCCAGCGTGATGACTTCACGTCGCCCCTGTCATTAGGGAACATCACCAGCTCATGGGCGTGGTCAAGGGGACATGGGGCGCTCTTGAATCAAGGCCGAGCTCTTTGCGTGTTAAGCATACCCCTGGCGCCAACTTGCCGTGGCCTGTCACGTGTACCGGTAGTAAAGCAGATAGGCCCTTGTTGAGCTGAGCTCAACACAACTTGGCAAGAAAACCCGCCGATGATGCATTGCCACGGTCATCCGCAGGCTTGACGGCGGCCCAACCTTCGATTCGACCGTCCCGAAACCGCCGTTTCGGATCGTTCCGTCCCATGGCGGCCGTTTGGTCGTACCAAAAGTTAGGCTTTGGACCGTATTCCAGCAAACAAGCAAGAAACACGGTTGGTGCAGCGCTGCGAGGGACCCGTGACATGCGTGTCAGTCTGGTCTCGGTTTCTAACTCCACACCCTGTTGGCATAAAGACCCTCACTGAAACGGTACCAGCTCTCACGAAAGAAAACAGCCCGCCACGAGAGGCCAGTGATGCGAATCGACACGTGATCGAGAAAAAGTATATCCAAGCCTCGCTCGTGAGGATCTGGGCACCACCACTAAACACCCGATTTTTGGCCTGGCCGATTGCGGAATGCTGCCCTGCGTGACAACGAACGCCGTGAAACTCACACTGTATGGTACTCTTCTTTGAGGCTCTGCAACATTGTTCATAGTAGTCACTCGTACCTCTCCACTACTCTTCTTGCAACGTATCTTACCATTCCCCTAGGAGGGGCCTAGAACTCTTCCATTTTCATGGACCCCGGGAGACCCAATCGGACGCCACAACGATCATGGGTCAAACGATGTTCCACCAAGTGCAGGTCTACCCGTAAAGGGCAATGTTCTTTCGCATACAGCACGCGGCCCTGCTCGCCATGCCTTGGAAAACCTTGTCACCATTCGCTCCCGCATTCCGTTATTCCTCCACCGTTTAGCGGTGGGAAACGGACCTCTCTTGGCAGGTTACTATGGCTAGCATCGTCGTGTTCACAGCCATTGCGTGGCTTTCGTCTGGACTGGAAGCTGATTCTCGTCCCACTCCCATGACGTTCCCAATGTCTTGGGAATCCTCAATCATCCCTCTCGGTCTGCCTCGGCCTGCCTCGATCACCCACTTGACTATTGATGTTTTATTTATGTTGTATACTTCTCTCCCGCCAGATCCAAGCTTATCTTCCTCTCGTCTTCAGGGCCCGCGCGAGGCACAGCTGAGGAGCGCCAACACGGAAAGATAAAACGACCAACTCCCGCCGCCAGCCGCTGGATCCCATCACCTCGCTGTATCTCTCACGGCATTCTTCCCTCTCCAGTGGCTGTTCTCTGTGGCCCAGCTCTTTTGCAACCTTCAGCGCAGTTCCAAGAATACCACTGCCCAGGACAACCTCTCAGCTCCGCATCTCGATTCACCATGTCCACCATCAATCGAGCCTACAGGTGTCCTGCAGAGGGCTGCGAACGTGGATCCAAACCTTTCCGAACAAAGGGCAACCGAGACAGACACCTAGCCACGCACCAGGCGAAGATCACTATGCGCTGTGGAAAAAAACTCCGGTTTCATCCGTCCAACAACAAGAGGCATGAAAAGAAGTGCCTTCAAGGTTGCCAGGATGCAGAGGCACAGCTTAGGGCTGTCCTCGGCTTCGGCGGTCGCCCAACCAACATAACGCTCAAGCAACTAACGAAACTCTGGCCGGACTATGTTTCTGCCCGGGTTGATTTCGAGTAATTATGCCATTCCAATGGTGAAGGAGACCGGCTTCTGACGACTTTGATTATCTAGAGATAGGATGGCGCGACGCACTGAATTCCCTTTTCAGGAGGCCGTGAGCATGCCGCATTGGGAGCTGCCGCGGATGTGACGCATCCATACATGTACTAAGCTACTAAATTTCTATTGTTCATGCGAGTTCGACACGATACCCACGGATAGAATAATTTCGGTTGGAAAAGATGGAGTAATTGATAATCGATGAGGACTTGGACTTTTACTCTGGCTCCGCTGCTGAGACCCTTGCCCGGATTGGCCGCCTTGCATTCAGGAATATGCCATGTGATGTAAGTTTGTACTGATGCTGACAGAAATACCAGAAATGAATGATGACCAAAGGCGCCGATCGAAGAATACGCAATCTCGCAAGTTTGGGTACCGTAAGTGAGGGCCAGGTTGAGGACGAACACCATCGAACAGACAAGGTCCAGACCAGAAAACGCTTTTTTGGTTGTCACATGTGCACTGATTTGCGGATCCCCAAACCACATTGGCCGTCGCCGAAAAACAACATCTTCATTATCAAATATGTATATTAGAGATGAAAACTCCACATGAGCAGCGTAGGCTCCTTCCCCTCGGCTCAGTCGTATCATTCTTCCTATCCGTTACGGACGACCCGTTCATCGAGGGTAGTGATGCAACTCTCAATGCTCCTGGTGGCCTCGTGGCTTGCGGCTGACTAAACGTGCGATGCCCTCGACGCCAAGCTGGTGCAAGGTGCAAGGTGCAAGGTGCACAGGCAAAAAAAAAAGAAGAGAGCGAGAGAGGCGGATGGGAGCCGCCTGTGATCCAAAAGCGGGCCCCACGAGAGAGGTGAACTGCTCTGTGCCGCCGCCGCCCCCCCCCCCCTGGAACCAGGCGCACGCCAAGCTTGACAAGTAACTGGCCCGGCGAGGATACCTCGAGGGGCGCCAAGCCAAGGGTCGGGAACTGGAGCGCGGGTGGCAGCCACGGTTCAACGCTGTGTGGCGTCTTTAAGGCCTGCACCCTACAGGAAGCGTACGTGGACCAGGGGCTGCGGTTCCTTGCATTCACCGTGACACCATGAAATGAGGGACAATATCAACGGTCCTGCTAAGCTATATGGTTTTTGTGCACCTCCACCATTAGCGAGGCAACCTACTTCACTACGTAGTAGAAGTTCTGTGGCAGGTGCTAGTGGGTCACGGGGGCCAGCTCCACACCTATCCGAGCTGCCCCACCCACTTAGGTCACCTAGCTGGATATCCAGCCCAGCCAGCAGCCAGCAGCCAGCTTAGCTTTTCCTCCATCATCATCATCATCATCAGCTTCAGCAATACAGTCGTATTGCCTTCACAAGTTCTCCTCTCTCCTCATTTTCTTGGCTTTAGCCAACCCTACGGCCACCCGTACCCGTAGTGACGTACTCCGTCTGTTTGACAAGAGCAGCAGCAATTCAAAGCAGAGACCTTGAGCCGTATGTTGCACCCTGAAGTGCTCGTGGATTCACAGCAGCTTCGGAACCTTAGTGGTAGGAGAATCCTCAGAAGGAAGCCTTGGCGACCCATTCGTTGATGAAGAACCGACCCGGACTTATTCCTAGAGGGGACATGCAGCATAGCGACCATTCGTTCCACTTGAGGTGCAGGTCAGATCTGTATTAAATGAGCATCTATGGGTGCTTTCGCTGTAGACCAGGATCGCCGGGAAACCGATATTGCAGCCATCCGCAAGGTGAGAGTGGTGGGGAACTTTTCGAATGGGTGTCAAGGCGATGCAAGAAGAATTAGAGGTGCCGATGTACCTACAAAGTATCTCTTCCTGGTCCGACTACCCAATCATAGATGGCCGACTTACACAGACAGTACTTAGTTGACCCCCCCCCCCCCCCCCCCCCTCTCCGTTCCGCCTCTCCCCACAAGTGTTAAAAACACACCAAGTCTTGCCATTTATAGAACTCCTGGCCCTACGTGTACCTGCTTGCTGGTGACCCTGAGGCCTGTCAGATGTCAAGGGGCGTGTGAGAATAAAAGACAGCGGAAAAAGAGAAAAAGAAAAAGGCTTAGGGGGGCATATAGGCCTATGAGACATCTACACCCAAGTATGAATAGGACTAGGATTGAGTGAGTGAGAAAGCGAGCGAGCGAGGAATGGGGTGTGTTGTGGTGCTGCCGCTCTTGGTGCTGTTCCCAGGCGACGAAAGTGGCAGTAGCATGTGCCAGTGGTCAGTAGATGACGTCAAGTAAACACGGCGATCCAGTACACTACCCGCCGGTCTGGTCCGCGGTCTGGCATCAGATGAAGCAAAATCATTCATTTCCAATTAGCACACCCCCCTTCTCCTCGCCGCCGCCGCTGCTGCTGCCACTGCTGGTCAAAGACAAGTACCAGGGTATGGTGATGGGGAAAAAGAAAGGAAACCAAGTCAACACGGTCCTGCCGGGACGTATTTGAATCACGTCCCTTTTCTCTCATTCCATCTCTATCCACCCTAGACTGCAGCATGCCATAGGGTATTGGCTCGACTGATCCCTCATACGTCATTCAAACTCCGCTGCGTGAGGATGAGATGTCGAAGAGAATCGGGGTAGGATGCTATGGACGGTGCCACACCTTCTTGTTCCATCGGCCTGCTCCCATTGCATTGACTTATCCACTACCAGTCGCACATTTTTAGCCTAGAATTTTCCTCTTCCTCTCTATGGCACCAATAAATCTACGAGTCTTTCTCTGCTACTGAACGGATCCGCTCTCCTTTGGCTTTTCGTCAACCCCACGCCTTGTCTCTGGGCAAGTGAGTTGGCGGTGCCAGTACATCAAATTTCGGCTTTCAAGAAGCTATCAAGCAGCCCAAATCCTTCGAAACAGGGACGGTGATTTGGGCTCATCGCCGTCCCCTCCAGGTCTGCCACTATTATTCTTTGCGAGCCCAACGGCGGAAATAAGGCGTAGTCGTCGCCGTTGTGCCATTCATGGGCCAGGCAGTAGTACGACCCCGGGGCCCGTTACCCATTGTTGTCCAAGAGAGAACAACCTATCGACCGATGGATGCTTCCATGGCGACCTCATATCACACTCGACTCCAAGCAAGTGATGGCTTGCAGCGTGAGGCGTTGGGGCAACCGTGAAAGTCTTCGAGACGCATCACCACCCATGTATTCCCCTGTTCGAGCCTGATCTCTCGAATCTCTCATACATTGATACCTTGTAGCAGCCTAGCTATCCCCTTAGTCTTCCTATTTCCATTCCCATTATCCTCATGTTCTTAACAACTCTCGTCCGCCTTGAGGTCCTCGTCATCCTCGCTTCTTTTCCTCATTATCCTCGTTGTGTTGGTTCTCCTCGATCGTTCTCCTCAGTATACTCGCCACCTCCGTTTCCTTCTCCTCCTCCTCCTCCTCCTCCTCCTCGTTTGTTTGAGTCCAAAAGAATATGGCCTGGACCTTGGGTTTAACGCTGGTCCTCAAAGGCATCGCTCGCCGGCCTGTCCCTATCCTCATATTTATCTCGTAGCCGTGCGAGGTGCGACATTTAAACAGCCGTACCGTCGACAACTTTGCATGCCTCCTTGTTCTTGTCAACTAGTGATTCCACTCTTTAGACAGCTCCTCGTCGTTTAAATCCTCCGCCCTTTCATCCAAAATGACTTCTACCAACCCATCTGCAGCTGCATTTCCCTGTGGGGTTTCGGGCTGCACGACAAAGCCACTTTCTTCGAAAGCCAACCTCGTACGACACCTTTGGACACAACACAGCGGTGTCACACGCTGGGTGAAGATGCCTTGCAGCAAGGTGTTGAAGCACAACCCACACAACAACGATCGTCATCAAAGAACATGCCATAGACCTAGCTGCCAAAACTACCACGGACTCGGGGAACTTTTCATCGCTCCCGCCCATTACACGAAGTACATTGTCCAGAAAATGGTTCGTGACAGTGACCTTATCAGTCCCCAGGAGGCTGTTCACCAGTACATCGATGCGGGTGCTCTATGTCTTCACGATGAGCCCGGACTCTGCGGTATCAATGGCTCGACTGCCCAGATCCAAGCTCCCGATCAGCAACCTACCCAAACTCTGAACCAAGAAGTTCCCAACCACTTGGGAATGGCGTTTTCAAGCCCCTTGTGGTTGCAGGACACCCAATACAGTGGTGTAGACGTCGATATAAGCAGCCATGGAGCCACTCTGGGCGCCTTGAACTGGGCCAACGCCTTGCCATGCCCTCAACATGGTCAAATGTAAGTCGGATGGCTCATAGACCGCGATACAGCTTTCTAACTCACATATGTCTCAGCTACGGAATAGGAGGACCTCTGATCGGACCCTGCACTTGCAGATTTACTCTATTTGAATGAAGAGCTGTATGTGCTCAGGACTGGAAGACGCGGGCCTCCCTTTGCGTTGAGTTCCATCATACAACATTCTTTCTGCGCGAGGCTTCGTTTGAATTTGAAGGCAGTGATTTTACTCGGTAGGAATATAAGTTATATCAAATGTGTACCTGGTCTTGAGTTGGCGCGAGTCGTGTGGTGTGCACCGCCTATGACCCTGCCGTTCCTCTTTGCGGTTTCGATGACTTGGTGATAGAGGAACAAGTATCAAAAGCCGTGTATTGGTGAGTTTCTGCTTTTAGTTCCTTCGTTCTTGTAATTTTGCAAGCTCATCGTCGTCTCGACAGCCCCGCTTCCTTTCCATCCCACTCGCCTCCTCTCCTTATCCTCCCACGGCTCATAGAATCCTCCTCTTCCTCATTATGCTTTCTTTTCCCACTGCGGTTGGCTCTGTGGAAATCCCAAGAGTATAGGTCATGCCACAATCCCCCATCAATAGGGGGAAGCGTTTAAACTCGTCATCTTTGCGTCCGATATTGGTCTAGAGCACGAGACAATCGTATTTCCTTCAAGGCGGCTCACAGTCCTGAACCACGATGAAGATTCCGGACCTAAATAGGTCGGGTTTCCTTTGCGAAGAACCTGGGTGCGAGTCTAAGCCGTTCTCGACGAAGGCCAACCGCGATCGACACACGATCCAAAAGCACTCTCCGCCGACGACCATGTTCTGCGGAAAGATACGCGCGACGCATGAGTCGAACAACAAGCGCCACACCAAGAATTGTCTTCAATGCCGGGGCGAGATTGAAAGACGGCTCGAGACCGAACTGCGTCTCAAACCCCTCGGCGGAGTCACCGGAAACACGACGAGCGAGTTGCTGAAGAGCCATCAGAAGCCACAGCAGAGAACCCCGCTTAAGAACGGCATCCCATTCAGTAACAACAGCCTCGAACGGCGTGACAGCGTCCTTCGATCCATAACGGACAGCGATATTCATCGCACTGCAGAGTTCCCACTCGTGGAAGACGTGAGGGAACCCGAACTCCCCATCGTCCTGCAACCACAGGCCAGTCCTGATAACCCCGGCTCCAAAGCCCTGGGAGTTGTACACCACCAGACCCTCCCAGCTGGAGATGCTTTCGAGAACGGTCTTCAGCACGAGACAGACGATTCTATCGGCGCTGAATCCGAGGGGTTTTACATCCCGATGGTTGCGGAGGACCCCGATGATATACCAGCCGGCTGCACGTCGATGCCGTTCTTTGATGAGGCTTTCTGGACCAGGCAAGGAACCTAGTAAGCTTACCTCCTCATGAGCGCCGGGCGAATCTTCGTAGGAACCCCTGGCCGCAGCCTGATAGACAGCGTCGATGAGTATGGAGACGAAAGTTGATGACAGAACGAACGATTCACAAAGCAAGGGTGCGCAATTACTTGGCTTGTGCCAGTTTAGAAAGTCTCAATCTGTGTGCAATTTCCCTTCCGTACAGACGATGTTTCTATTCCCGTTGTATTGCCATTTCGCTTCGACGAACCCTCCTTCCAGGACCCATTCCTTCGAACATGACCTACTTCGGGTTTAGTTGGAGGTCGTCAGTCTCCAAGAGGCGCAATACCATCATCCTTGCACGAGATCCATGCAGTAGTCTTTCTTTTCTGACTACTCATCTGCATCTACTGGGAAAGCTGCGTGGCCTGCAGCCCGAGCACCTCGCCAGTGGCAACCCCGGCGATAGCGACTCGAGTTTCAGGGAAGAGGGTAGAAACCTCCGCAGTGTTCCCAACAGCAATCCCGTGAAGCTCCAATCAGAATGGCGCATGACGACGTCCCTGGGTGCGGGGTGCTGTCAACATGTACATTGAGTGTGCCATCAAACACGCTATGGCCAGTTGTGGAAGGCCGGTCTCAATGTCTGCCACGATCTCAAAGACGCAGAAGCGAGACAATGCGACCATGGGACCTAGACATGAAGTCCACTTAAGCATTTATTCTCTCCGCTGCAGCGTTGCAAGGAACCGTCGATGTTGAGATCTGTAGCCGACCCGTAGCACCGAGAGCGGGGTGATGATTGACTTGTGGGTATGTGAGCGGGGTCAGTGGACGAAGCCATCTAGCGCGCCCATCCGACCCATTCTTGTGAGCAAGTCGGCTGAGTGGCACCGCTTGTGCGACGATTGTACAGTCTATCCCGTTCTGTATGAGAGCTTGCTTTCTAGTGGATCGGGTTCGGTTCGAAGGTCGGAGATGTAAACGGTCGGTGTCATCACCTTCTCGCAAATGCGTCGATGCTCGTTCTGGACTTCTCACTGTTAGTGGATCATTGGCCATTTGAAAAGGGTATAGAAAGCGATTACCCTAGAAGCACCGGTGGTGCATATAGGACCGACCCAACTGTGAAGTTCCCCTGATTGCTGAAGACACTGGTTTCCCTCACGCTTCGGGGGCAGCTCATCGGGGACGGGCGCCGAGGCAGAGTTGCGGCTGAGGTACGGCCGAGAAGAGAAACGGTGATGCCCTCTCGGCCATCCAAGAAGTCGCTTGGGATTACATCCTGTCAAGATTGATGCATCGACCTCGAAAAGAGACAAAGATACGCGACCAGAAGGTGCTCTGCGAAACCGGGCCCGGCCGCCTCTTCGATTCGAGCAGATGAAGAGATAGCTCGGAAGGACTTGGGAATACCAGAGCAGTGGCTCAGAGGGCGGAAGGAGTGAATACAATGTTACAAAACTGTAGACCAGAGTGACGGGGAGCCCCCGAGTTCAAGGACTCGGGCGGCGCGAAGCGTGTTTTTCTCTACGGCACCCCTGTTTCGTAGCCACGAATCTTTGTGTGGAGGGTCGAGCCCGACCGAGAGGACAATGCTCTGGTGAGTGGCGGTGAGGAAGAACTCTTGACGTTCGAGACCAACGTGAGCCGGCCGAGGAGACGGCCAGTTGATTGGCTGCGAAGCAAATCCCGCCATTCCCGAGACCAAGTGATCAAGGAGAAGAGAAGAAGGCAAGAATAGACGAAAAAAGGTTGGGATGGGGAGAGAAGGCGGAAGATGGCCCGCCCCATGACAACGCCGTTCAACGACTCCCACCCTCGCTTGACTTGGATTTCTGGACGGTGATCAGCGTCACTGACTCATTACGGGGAAGTAGCCGCCGCCCGCAGATTTCTGCACTTTGATGTCTCCCAGCGGCAGGCAGTTTCCGAGAGAGAGAGAGAGAGAGAGAGAGTGTGTGTGTGTGTGTGTGTATTTGTGCGTGTGTGGAGCTCAAGGGGAATAAGAACCGGCCAGTTGCATAAGAAGAAGGATGTGATGTACACTAGACCAAGCTAAGGTATGCACCCTTGCTGGCTTACCCCTGTTCGTCAGGGGCCGTCTGCCCTAATCTTATGGGAGGTGCTCCGTAAGTTCCTAGCGTCCGCGGTGCCCTGCACGATCCAAGCCCAGTTCTGACCAATGCTTGCCGACGTTCACCTTAGGGCGACAGGAGTGCGCCCCCTGGTCGCAAGCCAAGATATTTCTCCCCTGTCATTGGCTTCCTCCTGTGAACACACCCAAAACCAGCTCGTCTGCAGCTGTCTAGCACCCAGCCTCGCTTCGTTGAAGAAGACTTCTTTTTTTTTATGTGACCGCCGTTGCAGACCTGTTGGTGCTCATGCGGCGCCAGCACAAGTAATGACATGGGGGTTCTTATTCATGCTATCTGGACGCCAATGAGACTTGGCGTCGACCGAGACGAAGAGGTGAATGGAGCCATGCAGCAACAACCGAAAATGTAAAACAAAAAGAAACGCAGCAAGCTCTCCTGCCAATCACCTCCATGTTTTTCACGTTAGCTGCAATTCCCCCAGTCCTTTGACAGGGGAGCGATAGGCAGGTCGTGGCCTGGGGACATCCCATCATAGCACCCCCTCGTACCACAATCGCTGCACGAGCTCTCGAGCTGTCACCGAAGATGGCAAGGTTGTCATGACGGGCCGGCTCAAGTGGCTCATCGTTCACCAAATAAGTGATCACCCGGAAGAGGATGTACATCTCATGCTCGTTGCTCAGCCAAACGGATGCCTGAAGGCAGAACGAAGAAGCGGATGGTAGAGCTACTGGTAGATACCTGCTTATACAGACGATGCTTGACACAAACTCCCCCCCATGTCCCCTGAAAGTGCCAGAAACCCGATATCGACGCCCTGGACGGGTAATCGACGCCTCAGCCGTCGTTGGTCGAGCTACGACAAAGCCGCAAGCGGGATACGCACAGTCCCGGAGCTGCGTACCGCCCTTTTGGCCCTGTGTCCTTAGGGCAGGTTGAGCACCGACTTACCTACCACCTACTCCCATTGTCGCGACAGGGAGGAGGGCATCTGGTGTCGTCAAGTAGATGAAGCCTGATGTTACCCCGCTGTCCCAGCCTGCGCCCCACATTTGGGGCATCATCGAATCAGGTCAAAAGCATGGCCTGTGTAATCGAACTGCCACCATGACAGTTGGAACGGCCTGGTCATTGAATTTGCCACAATTTCGGAGCGGAGAGAGGCTACGGTCTCCGCTGTGCATCGTCCCAGGTAAGGAAAGCCAACCGTAGTCGAGCAGGTTCGTGTGATCAACATACCAAAAGTTGAAGGGCATGATGGACGGCCAGGCCTGACTCCGTACGTGCGCATGGTGCAGGCGTTACCTCACCATGCTCGCTACCACTGTAATGACGATGCGCATCGCACATGGCTTGAGAGCAGCGCACACGTAGTCTGGGACTAGGGACGGCTGAAGAGGCGGAGTATAGCTAAAGGAAAGCGGCCGGATTCAAGAAGGCTCCTTGCCAGGTGCTGCCCATTAGTCTCGGCGCATTCGTACTAGTGGATCGGATCATTGTGCGGTATCCGACGACAGCGAGAAGCAAGCGTGGTTTCGCACAAGATAGGTCAGGGGTGTTTTGCGCCCATCTCCATCTTCTCCCAAGCCCATCTTCACTCAATCAGTTGCCTTATCCTTCCAAAGAAGAGCACTTCAAGAGGCGGTGGGCAGGAGTAGCACTCTTCCCAAGCTGAGGAGCCAGGACTGATCGTGCACACTACCTTCTGATTGACCTAGACATGCATGTGCATCGCCGTTATGTGCCACTCAGTCAACTATCAATAGAACCACAGTCTAAGAATCTTGTAGACCTGGAAGATCAATCTTTGCTGCTGTGCTGCTTGAAAGGCTTACCAGAGGGAAGGCACCGGGCCCAGAACTGCTAGGTGGCACATCTTCGTGGCCCAGGTCGATCTCATTTGCGACCTAGGTCCCATCGCATAAACACTAGCTCTGTGGGACTTGCTTCATCCTTGCACGCGGCAGCGCGCCTCGGATTTTGCAATATGCTCGGGACCAAAATCGAAAAGGATCGAGTGCATGCCGGCCCGAAAAAGAGTCCCGTCCCGGGCAAGCAAGACTATCTCTTGTCGCCAACTTCGTCACAGCACGTCAGGATGGGATCCTTGGCTATCACTGAACAGAGCTTCCGGGCGAGAAAGACATGAGTTGTCGAACTGGATGGTTTCTCGTGCCTATCCGAAAGTGCCATGCCTTCCCGAGAGAGGACGCCCGGCAGGGGATGATGATCACGATGCCTTCTGCAAAGCCGCTGTTGCTGGCATCCAATCTTTTATTCTCGTTCATCCCTCTCCTCCTCTCCTCTGCGTAGTCCTCCTCCCCCTCTTAATACCCTCCACTCTGCAGTGCTTGGTCGGAGGCAAGTATATAAGGGGTTCCCCGAGCGGCGAAGTCCTTGGGCAAACTCTTCTTCTGTGTGTGCCTCCGTTTTCCAACACTGGCTTACACGTCTCACGATCTCGAGGAACGTACCATTCGATCCGATCCGCCATACCTGACGACGGTAATGTCTCCCAAAAGCTCCTCGGGTCGCAAGTTCATCTGCAAGGAGCCCGGCTGCAGCAGTAGGCCGTTTGCAAGAAAAGACACCCTCCAGCGGCACATCAACGAAGTCCATAATCCCGCTGCACGCGTCTCCATGTCTTGCGGGCTGGAGATCAAGCCCAGAAAATACAACATTGAACGGCATCGCTTGACATGCACCGTCTGCAAAGGGACTGAACTGGACATCACGAGCATGCTTGAAGGAGCCTCCTCGGACAGGGTTTCACCTGCCGCAGGTGGTTCCGTGGGCGATCGTTCTCCGAAGGAGATGACTCCCGAGAAGTCCTGACGGTAAGAGAGTGCCATACCCCCTCCTCAGGCTAGAAGCTCACACTTGCTTCCTTTTTTCGCTTACAGAAACGGTGGTGTCGGGATCCGCATGTCGAGTATGTGGTCAAGTACTGTGATTAGGCCAAGAAAGGGAAGCTTCTGGCTCACGGTACTGCAGCCTTGCCGGTGGTGATCAAGGATATGGTATCTCGGGCGTGGGAACTGGTGGGGAATGCACATTGGAACGGTTGATTGGAGTGTTGAAAAGAGCTGCACGTAGTTCAAAGTACTGTTGAAAACCGCCGGAATAGCGCGAGACGCACAGGCACCGTTGCTTGACAAGGTTCCCGACCCAAGGCTCCCGGCTTACCGCACGCCATGGGCAGATTTGGCGTGTGGTTATGGTAGAGGAGTCTCTCCATCTGATGTGACACACCCGCCGGGCTGCAAGCGCGACATGCTTTTGTGACAGCCAGAGGGGTCTGCCAGAGGGGCCTGTAATCCGATGAATGAGGCCATCAATTCGCCATGCCTGCGACGAAGAAGCCCGAACCACATCTGCCTGCGTCATTCGCGCTAGGGTCGCCTTGATCTTTGGGATAGGAAATCAAAGGCGGCGATGAGGGGCGGATAGCCAGCCCACTTGCTTCCGGGCCATCGCAAGGTAGCGCGGGCGTCTGTCCGTGCGAGAGGGCGGCTACGGGCTCTCTTTCCGTCTCACCGGGGTGTGAGTATGAGGTCTTTCAGAATGTCCCGAGTATCTATTGTCTCTTTTGGCCGCCGGCACAGCACCGCGCTTACCCTAGTCTTTGCTTCTGGCTCTTCTCCCGATCGGGCAAAGGCAAGAGAAGGCGGGAAACGGTGAGAAGGCTTCGAGGGGCTGGTCGTGGCCCGGCGTGCCTTTCAGTCTGACAACCCTACCCCAGAGCGCAGGGCAATCAAACGAGTGGGCCGTGACGGCGAAATGAGATTAAACTCAAGGGCCAGGCTTCAGAGTCCCAGGAGACTCAGCACTTTGCCACGAGGTGCGCCGATATCGAGATACCTCCCCCATCATCTGAAAGAACCGCCAGCAGCTGAGTCATGGGGAAACAGGTAACCCAGCCAACGGACACTCGGACGCGATGCCTATCTCCATTGCACGAGGTAATCTCGCCTGCAACATCCCCGCCGCAGTTGGTCCCTGCCACGTATCTGCTTCGGCGCGCTCACCTCTCGGGCGGGTCAATTGGATGATGGCAATCCTATCGCCGCAAGACCGATCCGAAGTTTCCACCTTTCCAGTCCAGAAATAAACACTGCTACAGCCTTACAGCCACTGGCTTGTTGTGACTGTACCGGGAAATGAGGTCGACTGTTCCGCTGGCCTCCTAGCGTCGGGGCATCTCAGAGTGGTCCTCCACCGAGATCTGTCTCGGCCAGCCTCGGTGAATCGATTTCTCAACAGCTGCTCGACTATGGGTGAGATGGAATGTTCCAAAAGCTTCCACACGGCCGTTCAGCTCGTCAGTCTCAAAGTCCCGGGAGATAAATTGACTACATGGCGACACCTCCGTACGGTAGACGGGCACACTTACGTCGGCAATTGTGTGTTATGTCCCGAGACCGTGGCCTGGAGCCCACCGACCGCCACCCTCTCACTCTAGGCCAAGACCCTGCCTGCCTGCCTGCCCCGGCCTGAAATTGCAATAGAGTGAGTCCGTCAAAACCCCCAAGATTTGCTTCTTGGGTGTCTTTCCGTAGTGGAGGCATTGGAACGTAGGTACCCGTAGGCTTGCAAGAGCCACGCAGTTCGCAAAGGAGGCTCTGCAGCAAGCCGAGTGGGACCGCAAGCCAGTACATGGCCACGTGGCGCCCGGGGTCAGTCAGCACACCACTGACTAGATCTGGGGTACCTCAAGCAGGCAGGGAGGGTGTCTCTTGGGTCATCTTCGATTGAACCTTGAGCCTGCACCGGCATCCGTGTGCCCCTTCTGGAGATTGAGCTACTGGGTGCCTAAGACGTGATTGATTGTCCGTCCGCCCATGACAGGTGGCGTGAGACAGAAGCGCCAACGTTGGGGGTAGAAGGAACGTACGTCCGTGGTTCGTCGGTTCTTACAGAGCGCCGGCAGGCGTCAATGCTTAGTGGTGAGCCACCGAGCCACCGTGATGACTGCGATGCAAGCCAGGGGGCCCGGTTCCTCAGCAGTCTGATGTTGCGGAGGGCCTGTGAGCCGCTCCGACCCAATGAGAATAAGTAGCGAGATGATGGACGGTCGATGGGCCGACAAGTAAGGCGAACGATTCCCAAAACTCTCGGCTCATTGCATATGCCAAATCATTTGTGGGTTATGCAGGATGAACAGGGGCCTTCGCACTCCGTTTTTTATCGTTTCATCACTGGCCAAAACATTCTTCAAGGAGCCAGACCTGAGAACGCTGGTGGCCTTGGTATGGCTTGTACACGCGCAGATCTCTACTTCTGTGAACAAGAATCTTGTATTTCGGACCCCCCGTCCATCCACCCAAGCTCGCGCATCACTGAAGGCGACGGGGGGGCCACCCGGGAACAGATTCCGGTCTCCCGACTGGCGGTCTACCGCTTCGTCGGAGCCGGAATACGAAAAGGCAAGTTGCTCGTCTTCCTGTCATCACACAATCGTCGACCGCTAAGCGCAGGGTAGCCATGGAGTTGAGATCTAGGTCCGACTCTGTTCGGGTCTTGGCACATGCGTGTCACACCAAGGATCTCCTATGCGGTGGAGAGACAGAGGGCCAACCGTCCGCCCCCAGTGGCATAACCCGCTGCAGAGCCCGCGCGTTCACGCGTCCGCGCGTGCCCAAGACGGTGCCGCGTCCATCCTGCGTTCGTTGCGTCGCAGATTCGGCTCCCCGTGGAACTTGATTGGACCCGGATTGCTTGTGGATTCGCTCTCAACTCGAGGGCTAGACCTTGAGTCAAGATCCTGGTCTTGCATCGACTGGCTGCCCGACGTGAAGGATTACAGGACAAACACTCGAAGGCCTTAGCGGAAGAGCTTGGTGCGATGAAGCGGTGAGAGAAGGCTGTAGCATAGCTGAGCGGATGGCAGCTGCATCCCCGGGTAGGGAGGTTGGGAGGGATGTGTTGGCCCTGGTCGTGACAGGGCATACTGGGACTCAGCTGACAGGCCACTGCCGCAACTCGCTTTCTGGCCACTCCAGAGTCTCGCACAGACAGACCGTTGGCATGTCATGCCTATTCCGAGGGGGCCCTGGAGGTACATTGTGTTGGGATTCTGAGCGTGCACCTTGGCGTCCACTACAAGCCCATTTTCGATGTTGCAACTCTACCCACTCCCGAACGTGAGCGGCAGGTAGTCTGCTCCACCTGCAGCACCTGGACGAGCGTAGCTGGGGGACGGTAGGGGAGAGGAGAGACAGGAAACCAATGACAGACACTCTTGATGATGTGGTGAAGTCGCTTGGTGACGTGCGCCACCATGGGGCGTTCTCTTCCCAATAGCGCTCGCATCATTGTGGCGTTGGAAGCCCAGGGAGGCACTGCTGTGGCTGCCGCGTGTGGGACAGCGCTGAAAGCGACCGACTCGCCAGTTCCCACGGGGCGCTGGGTGCGGCGCTCCGGTATGCCGGAGTGGGGCAAAAGCCGGAGTGGTGTGGACGGGGTTTTCGCGGCTTTGGATCCTGGCGCCATCGCACATCACCTTCTGTTTACCTTTTGCTACCTTGGAAAGTTTCTGGATCGGATGCAGCTCTGATTTGTGATTATGTTGTGCTTGGTGTAACACAAGGAACGGGCTGGCCTGGTCCAGTCCTGGGCGAAATCAAAGATTGAATATCCTCTCCTTCACCCCGAGTCGTGTTGCGAAGAGTATAGCGGGCTTCCAATGCTGCCATGCCATGCCGAGATGTAGGTCATTATGGATGATTCAACGAAGCTAGCATCTGCCATGTCCAGAAAGCCTCAGAGTTTCTCAGGGACCATTTCTTTCGGGAAAGAGAACGCGAAATCCGATGACACTACGGACAGCCCGTAATCCTTCCAAAGGGATGATAACCTTGGAGACGGATCGGGCCGAACCGTCCCGTTCATCGAGCCAGTCTAGAGCTTTCATCCTGGCGTCAATCGCGGTGTGACTGGTCACTGTTTCACGCGTGAGGTTCATCGACTGGGGTCCGGGGTAAATAGGTGATCAGTCAGTGAGTTGTGCACATTGTTTGTCGCCCGATGGCTTTCTAGAGCCGGATTTCTGAATTGACTGTCGGAATTTGCTTTCTCCCTAGCCAATATGCATTGGCTATCGAGACCCAGAAGAACCGCATTAGAACGACAGCAGTCTATTGCACAATAGAGCATGAATCCTTGGGCAAACAGGAGCTAGAGGGGAAGGTGATCGCACAGACGTCACACGAGCCCAACGTCTGCGTTGAATACCAGCAATAGAAGCAGCCATTATAAGGGGGCGTGAGACACAGAATGAAGTTCGATTTAGGTTGGACGTCTAACGCACCTCAACTGCCACGAGTTTCCTGCTTTCTCAGAGACAGGGCGTGTCACGACCAGCGCCGTTCGCACGTAGCCAAAGTGGTGTAACGAAAGGACGGATGAAAAAGGGAGGGAATAAAAAGTAAAAATAAAAGGGGGGGGGGGGGGGTTGAATGGATAAAGTTTAGCCATACCGCTGTCATTGCACATTAGGCGCAGGTATTGTCATCTACAAACCAGAGACCGCCGTAAAGTTAGAGGCGTTGCCGACCACAGATTCGTTGCTGGAAATAGGAGGCTTTTGGTAGTTCTAGATTTGCCTCGATAGCGTGTGGTCCATCGACATGGCCTGCCGTACTTCTAACGCTTTCCAGTTTGTGTGCAGAGCTCGTCGCGTAGAAAGTTTCAGAGACATCTGGGCTTATGTGGCGATGACTTGAGTGGAGAAACTGATGATACTTTTGCACAGTCTTGTTCTGTGTGACAGCGCTGATCGGCCCAGGGTCCTACTACGGGTGACAATCTTCAAGCAGCGGTTGCAGGCTCGGATCTATACAACAGGGAGCAACAGGAAGGGACGAACGAGCTGAGAAAAGGGGAGTGATAGGGTCTAGGGAGCGCGGCTGCATCCGAGGGTGTGTAGGAAGGCGAACGGCGATGTCGAGGGGAAGAACACGACACGACACGGCAGGCAGATGTGGACTGAACAACGAGCAGGGAATACCAAATACATGTGCTCGTAGGAGGTAGAGGGAGGTAGAGGGAGGTAGAGGGAGGGAGGGAGGGAAGAAGAGAGAAGAAGAGCGAAGAGCGTTCATGTCGATATGGGGGGGCGTAGACGACAAACAGGAGGTAGTCAAGAAAAGAAAGTCGGGTTTTAGGACTTGCATGCTCTCGGAGACGACACGCTGGCGGGCTGTCAGCATGCAGTGCTCATTGCTTTTCTCCAGCTGTGCATCGTATCATGTTCGACGTTAAGCAGGGGCCCCTGGCATCCCCTTTTCCGTCCCACAACTCGCCAAACTGCCCAGAGGGGTGTGTGTTCACTGAACAGGGAATACCGAGTCCCCAACCATCATCGCAAGATCCCCTTTTGTGACAGAAGGAGGAGGGAGATCCCGGCCCCCGTTACTGCGCTCTACCACTCCATCGGGTGTCAGAAAACGTGTCGCTCCCGAACTCGACGGGCCTTAAGTACCATCAGATAACCCAGCCGAGATGGCTCCAAAACTCTCAACATAAATATTGCAAAATATTCCGATTCTTGAAATTTTCTCATGTGCAATTGTTGCAAAGAAAAAAATAAGAGCAAGGCAGTGCCGGTGATAATGGAAAGGAGCGAACGGCTATCGGCGAAGCGGCACGATATGCTTTCACCCTCCTGCCACTTCATCGGATCCGGAACATTGAAGGCCCATATCCCCGTCCCCATGTAGACAGATAGGCCTGAATACGTACATGCAAGGGGGGGGAGGAAATCATCAAGCCCCCCTTGCCAGCTTGATAGGACTATAACCACCGAACCTAGGGCAGGCAAATGTACATTTGGTCCACAACTCATCCCAAACATAACCGCGGACAAGCAACGTCAAAGAACATTTGCGATATCAGGTTCCCTGGCAACGGACCGTGTGGCGCGAAGAAAATTTTCACGAAATGTCAGAGAAGCGTGGCCCGACGGCAACAGGGCATCTGAATTCCGATGCAAAGACATGTCAGTTGTCATGAGTCTAGCGTCTCATGCCTGGTTGAACGCTTTCGTTCGCACTGAGCAGCGGCGTAAACATCTCTGCGCTGTACCGAGTAAAACCCTGGTTAGCGTAGGCTCCGGCAGATTGGAGGGCGACTGGGAGGGAAGATCGATCCCGAAATGAACTTGGAAGCACAAGGAATATATTTACCAATAGATTATAAGCAAGCATGTACACCGTACTGGCACAAATCCTCGGCCTTGCGCTTGTCACCTTGCGCTCGTCACCCCGCGACCCATGACAGGGACCAGGAAGCGTCACAATTGACCTTTCCCCGAACTCGTTCGGTTGTGACTGGAAACTTTCCGCAGGGGTCCCAATTTAACATCTGCAGCTCATAGACCGGGGGAGCACGGCAAGTGGAGGGGAGACAGGGGAGCCAAGTTGAGAGCCGTGAGGGTGTGGTGAAGACGCTTCATTCTGGTCGTACAATTTGCTACCAAAGGGACCCCACGAACATTTTTATAGCATGAGATTGAGAGAACAGCCATTCTCAAAGCTGTTCGGCCGATTTCACCATATCAATCACGCGTAAGACGACATATAAAAGCGTCCTCCCTTCCCCTCTGGATCCTCACAAAGCAACTGTTCACCTACGCTCAACATCCATCCTACCTCATCACACAACAACTCTCGTCATCAACTCTCCGCTGCCTCCTCGACGGCAATGTCCGCGCAAGCCTCGAGCCTCAGGCAGTGCCCAATAAGCCACTGCCGGCGGCAGCCCGAATCAGACGCTGATGTCCGTGGCCACATCATCGGTTTCCACAAAAGAGATCCTGAACGCATGCCATGCGGAAAATACACCATAAGAAATTACTACTATCGACAGAAGCACCAAGCCAACTGCGACAACTGCAGGCCTGGAAGCCCAGCAACGCAGACCCCCATTCCTTCCATCGAGGACGATGTCGACACCGACATCAGTACCCCTGAGTCCGATCCACGAGAAGGCGAGCCTACCAAAGATAGCCAAGCTACATTGGTACTCGTCAACGGCGATAACAATGGATTCATCTACGTGGCAGTTGGCGGATATTCTTCGTCCTAGATGCAACGGCGATTCGAACGGGCGTCCCTATCGCGGCGACATCCGAACGGCATCACAAACGGCGTATGAACACAAGAGGAGATGGTGGAATTGGGGTGATTGGTTAATTTGAACGATCTTGGGCATGTTCAGGGTATCAAACCCGTGGAGCTTGATGAGGCAAAGGTAGATGATGGGGTTTGGCGTGCGATGGATGCGGTGTATCAATATGACATTCTCTGCTCTTATCACTTTATTTTCAAAGACTGCTGTAGAACAACTTCTGCGGGAACACAATACCATGTCACTTCCTTCTTCAGTTGGGTTACGAAGGAGGCCCAGACGCCGGCTCATGTGCCCTGGCATCAAGTCTACCTCCTGCGGAGTGATGCATCGCCCGTCCACACCATGAAGCCGTTTCTGCGATAACCGTCCCGCAGTTGATTCCAGGTCACTAGTGAAAGACTTCAGACTACATGCAGCCATCTGGGAACATGATTTTACCATTTTGAAGGTGTGTAGTCATGGACGCTGCTGGAAAGGGCTCGAGGAAGAAGAAGTGTGCAAAACGAAATGTGGAAAGGGGGATGCGTTAGCAACATGACTTGCGCTTGACGGGGGAAAGAAAAACAAAAATAAAGAAGAAAGGGTATAGAAAAGCCTGTCAAGCTTTTATGTACGTCCAAGGAGCCCGACCGCCATAGAAACGGCCATCGAGCTCCCGTGGAAAGAAGGATACCTGGCAGCCTACCTGACCGCTGCGACCATGGAATCCGGTCGAGAGAAGTCCCTTAATTTCCCCCAACGGCGAGGCACACCAACGAGGCACGCTTCAAGTACGTGCAAGCCGGAATCTGTACTGGCCAGGTTCTGGGGCAGGGCCACGGGCCACGTCCAGCTGGGCCGTTTACCTTGTGTGTACGGACTATGGTACACGGATAGACGAGCGCTCAAAGATCGTCGATGATGTGACCCAGTTTGCGTCGCAGGATATGCGGGCGCCTTTTCCTGCCCTGAAGAAACGTCGACGCACTGAAATGTCTACCCGCCTGGGCGATGCGGCCGCAGAAGGGAGTTGCTTTGCCAGTAAACCGCCCGCTACTGGCGGAGCGTACCATCATTTCAGTTGACCGTTGCGCGCCTTGGGTCAGGAGACTCAACTTGAAGCTGCCTATTAGGGTCAGGGTCTGCCTCAGGAGGCCGGTGCTGTGCAACCCCTGGATTCATCTGGTGTCTTCCGTTCACTCCTGCGTAGCCTGGCCCGCACAGGAAACAACAAGGGCGGTGAGGACCATGAGTTTTCGCGGAGTCGCAAGATCCATCGCATGTAGAGCCTTCAGGAGTCACTAGTACGCCTCAATCGACCTCGTCTCACAAGGTTCTCGTCTCAGCATTGACCCTGGGGGCGACGGATGCCGGCCAGACCAACAGGAGGGTGGCAGTCCAAAGAAGACGGGGTTTTTCGCGGGTGGGCGCCCATGGTGCTTCCAGAGACCACCGAAAAGGGCTCTCAGCCCACTATGCATCGATATCTCAAGCACAGGATAGACCACGTTACGGCTAAGACGCCTTTGGTGTGCCGGCGTGGGCAGCATGTCGCCGAGAATCCGCACACGGTGATTCCGCGAAGCTTTGATTGACATCTAGTTTCAAGCGAAACAATTGAAATTCACACACAGGGCGCAGTTCAAAGTGGAAAAGGGCGAGGCAGATTTCGGCCCCGTGGCGACACTGCTGGCGGCAAATGCATCAGGGCGTTGGGGGCTAGCCGCGATGCGTGTGCCGCTTTGGTAGGTTGCCATTCTCAGTCAACGGGTGGACCCCGGGTCGTGGGCCCAGCTGTGTTCGAAGAAGCAGCCCCCGAAATGCGGCCTGCTGGCGAGTGGGCTGGTGGATGTTGGGTCGAGGTTGCATCATCCGAACCGCGCAGTTTGAACCTCGACTACGCCACCCCTGTCTGCCTTGCCAAGTGGGTTGCAAGATAGCAGGCCGGCCCGTTCTTGGAGGTTCGCCCACCTGGTTGCCTTACACTGCGCTGGCGTGACCTCGACGCGAAAACTTTTCACTGGGAAATTACCATCGGCCCGTCAATGTTGCTTCTTTGCTTGCAGTGCCTGGGCACTAGCGGCCCAGCACTCGCCGTTTCCCACCGAGAACACATCTGACAATTCCTCGAGGTATACGCGGGGCGCTGCAGCGATCTCGATGATTGACTACGTTGTGTCCGCATGCGTGGCAGATCTCGCGATTCACGACGCACCGTGAAGATTTCCTTGGCACCCTTCATGCGTGACCCGATAAGGACATTTCTAAAGAAAGCTGATGGGATACGCGCATGTCGAACTGATGGGGCAGCAAGGCAGCCCCTACGGAAAGCCGGCAGAGGAAAGACTTTGAGCCGTCGAGGCCAGGACTTGGGCCGAGGAGCTCTCGAAACACAAGGCGCAAGCAGAGTCGTTCTCCGCCGGCCGCCGGATTACATAAGTCTGACGTACTGTGGAGGCCTCTACAATGGAGTAACGCCCATTCGACACACTTGCATTCGATGCCAACAGTCTGTACTGCTGGCGAGCGAACAACGATTTCTTTAAACGGTCGCATGGAGCTTCAATGCCAGGCAATGCGCTGATTGGGCTCGTTGGCGCAAGTGCTCGGGGCCAGCGCTCGGGGCCCGCGCCGATGGTGGGGCCGATTAATATGGGCCACTCGGGCTTGACTGGACGGGCTTACACGGCGTTTGCCGGCGATGTGCGTGGAACGTTGGATTTAGTTGGATTTAGCTCTCGACCGTGACGAGCTATGTCTCTGTTCAATCCCCTGGTGTGTTGGACGCCGCTGGACTGATTGTAGATTCTTCAGCTATTTTGTAAACGAAAATTCTCGCCTTCATTTTGTCACTGTTTTTGCAAATAGGTTCTCCCCGCTTGCATGCCTGAACGCTAACCGCCGTGTTTTTAGCTTCGGGTAGGGCTTGGTCTGACGTTCTTCCGGCCCGAAGCGCAACCATCCCGCGTGCGCCCATCTAGATTGGCGCCCGGCTGAAAGCTTGACAGCGCCAACGGCCACGCTCGGCCCAAACACACTAGAGTTTCCATGCTAGGATCTGGGATGTGATGTTCGTGCCACGAGGTGCTGAGACATGGCGGGCAAGGATAGCTTCGACAGCATCAACGACGGGCAAGCCATTGTGGCAGTGCCTCAACGTCCAGAATCTGCAGCGAAGGACGGCGTTCGAAGGCCACGCAGCGGGTGTGACGCACCGAGTGAGGTTCGATTGGACGGTCGTGCATCCAACTTGCTTCTCAAGGGCTTATGTCAGGTCCTATGGCACTGGCATGGTACCTCCGACCCCGGAAACCTTTTGTGGAGGTCGGACTCTGATGGACGCGGGGGCTTACGCACGCACCGATACCGTTGCCACCTTGGTGCATCTGGTCCATTCGTCAAGCTCAGGCACAGGAACCTATCTGCATCAGTCGCAGCGGCAGGCATGCGAAGCGGCCGTACTCACCCACTCAGAGAGCTCGTCGGTTCTGAATCTGGTAGCAGCGTAGGGTGTCACATGGGTGTGTGCAGGTTCGCAGTCGGTATGATTCGAGGTTCCACAACCTAGACATCTTGATAAGTAACCAACCAGCCGTGGAAGTACCTCGAGTCCTACGTACCGTCGTCTCGTCGATTAGGCCCTCAGCAGCATCGTCGTTGGGATTGGTGAGCCGTGCTGGTCGTGGACTCCCCTTCACGTGACTGAATTGGAATACGACTGGTAAAATGGCAGCGGACGGTCTACGAGTAAGCTACCGAGTCATTTGTCGTAGAGAAATAGGCAGTGGGAGGAGGCGACAGAGGTCAGAGACTAGATGTGGCTGGGAAGGGTGGTGACCCTGTACAGGCGTCAACGAGGGCCCCGCTAAAGCCCGCGGGCTGATTGGTATAGGCACTGAACGCCCTGGGGAGCTGCGGATGCCTCTGCCAACTCGTTACAGAACGACAAATCGGAGGATAAGGCTGAGTAAGCCTGGGCAGCCGAACAGCCTTGAGAGGCTAACTAGGTCAAACAGTGCCTTCATCGCCTATGCCGTAAAAGGATACGGAATCATCAAACGATAAATTGCGTGGCTTAAGTCGGTGAAGGGATATGGGGAGCATTTTCTTCCCGAGCCGGGCGAAGTTGCCGGTTCTTCGTTGCCGCACGACTTGCACCTTGACCTTCTGGCAAATGGCCCCGCTGTGCCGGCATGGTAAGGCAGGCAAGACAGGGCCAGGGGGTTGCAGGCTGTGGGAGGCCAAATGATATCCTGACCGAACGCTGTACCTTGTCGATCCCTACAGAAACCGACGAGTGTTGCTTTTTCTTGAGCACGTCGTGTCTTGCAGGACGCGGCCGAGGTGAGAGAGAACATCGGGTGCCCTGCACTCATTTCACAGCTTGTCGGGAGCCCAAACCCCAGAGGGGAGGCCATCGTAGCACAGGCTCACCAGGGCTTTGCCACCAACGCAAGACAGAATGTTCTTTGCCCAGGCACGGCAGAAGTGGGGGACCCGTAGATTGACTCGTCAAAGCGAGGCCCACCAAGATAGCCATGGTCTGTACCGCCTCCTCGCCGACCTGGACTGACGGCGGCATCTCATCTGAGGGCCTGCCCGGAATGGCATGTAGACTAGCTCGACTTCGACGGGGCTAGACCTTCAATATCCCTAGAAAAGAAACCATATGCCTTCGTCTGTTCGCCCGCGGCGCACCTGCGGATGACCTGGCATCCGTTCCCACAGCGGCGCAGGCGAGGGCAAATCTAGAACACTGCACAATGGCCAGGCTCGGACCTCAGTCCACGGCTTAGTGCCGTGAGTGTGCGCTCGACATCTCCAGCGACGACTTACAGGGAAGGGCAAGAGGGGAGCAAAGTCACAGCGGACACGCCCCTGATGCTGAGGTGCCGGGTCGGCTCTCAACATTTTCAAATCAGACCTGGCGCAAGTTGTTTTGCATCGCCCTCCGGTATCTTTTTTCGCTTTGGGGCGTGGCTAGCCAGCATAGAACCCGACGACCGAACGCAAGAGCATGACGAAATGACAACCCCACACTCCATTCCTTCATCCGTGGCTATTGTTTTAGGGCCAGGGCCTTGACTTAGATTCATCTGACAGGCGTTGAGCTCTTCGCCTGTGACGAGAGAACCCAATTGCAGATCTCGTCCAGGGTGATCTCCAGAGTGTAACGGTAGCATGGGCCGGTGGTGTCATTCTCCGTCCTCAGTCAAAGCGATCGAACCCAGCCGCCCGCTCGTGGCAGCCTGTCGCTGAGTAGACGCGAGACGGGCGACGGGGCCCGGTGGAGTCCGAGAGTGTAATAACAGAGAACCTCAGAGGTCCAGCCGGCCAAGGAACCGGGCCAGGCCCGACTTGGTTCCGGCTTGGTTCCGGCAAGCGGTGTGGAAGGCTGCGCTCGCTCTGATGTAAGTGACGGACGTTTCTGTGTCAATAAGATTGACCTGCATGGGAAGGCTCGCCGCAACTTTCCCGCGTATTCCATCTCGGTAGCCTGGAAGACATGCACGGGAATGGTTATAAAGAGTTTGCTTCTGCCCACGTTCTTGTAGTCTGAGCAATCAGTCCCCATCATCTCTGCCTCCTGCACCCCCAAAGACACCTCCAACACCAACACCACTTGTCGAACCCCCCAAACTACAACCACAAATCGCGACTACGATGTCCACGTCGGGCCCCAGCCCAAACAGCTGCCCCGTCGATGGTTGTACCTGGAAACCCAGGACAGCCGGCGGTCGTGTAGAGCGTCACGTGCTCACTAAACATGGAAGAAAGATGCCCTGTGGGGAATACGTCCTCGAGGGCAACGACCGCGATGGGAGAGACCGCATTAAAGCGCACCAAGATAGCTGCCGCAGATGCCCGCAAGACGTCGAGGATCCGTTGGGCGACGATGTCGACTACAGCACCACCGGAAACCCTGAGCCCCACGTTGGCATTGGCGGTAACATCCGATCTGCCCAGCGCAGCATCAACATCAAGAACATAACAGTCCACGGAACCGTCATCCACAAGACGATCGTTTCCCAGACATACATTCACAGGGCCTCAACCTAGTCCCGCTACCACATGGCTGCGGGCCGCACCGCGGCCAACGTCGGGGCGCGGGTGCCGACGGCCAGTCGATATGGTTTCCATTCATCGGAGGAGTTTCAATAGGCTAGGGGATGGGGAAATACGGCAAAAGAGGATACCAAACAAGAAATCATTGACAACAAGGGGGATAGGGAATAGAAAGGGAAAACTCAGGGGGCAAGGGCAAGGACGTAATACGGGTTGAACTAACCTACCTTTCTTTCGGCTTTTTGTTTCGACGCTCTTTTATACACAACAATAGATAGGATGGAGTAGAACCAAACATGGCGTTTTGCTCGACCGTCCTCGAACAGCTGTTTTGCAGCCAACGCCTAGTGGTGTCGTGCCGTCGCCAACTCAAGGCCACGCCGATCTCAACAGTGCCTGAGACTCGAATGGTTTCCGACCGGCGCCGCCTTATGGGACAGAAACTTCAAGGTCCAAGACAGCCTGAGAGATGTGGTGCGCGAACCAGAGAGCCTACAACAAGGAGCTACGGCTAGCTTAGCCCCGGCAGTGCCCGCCGCGGCACGGTGTGTATTCTCCTACGGGATTTCAGGGGCGACGGAAGCGCCTGGGTTTCCAACAGGGCCACCATGATACAAGCACAAAACACTTGTAGATGCTCCATGCTGTAGGGGCTCACATCGCGGGACAAAACGTCCGCGGCCAGGGCCATGGTGTTAGGGGGTTCGAGACGTAAGGCAAGGGCGTGAGGCGCGAGGACAGGAGTCGACGTGGCAGAAGCATGGCGCTCACAACGACGCAAGATTCTTGTCTGGGCCCTCCGGACGACGAAAAGAAAATAAGGAGGTCGTGCGTGCGCGAGAGTAGAGTCAAACAGGAACGCCATATCTGCAGGTTGAACCGCCACTAGAGGGCCAGCCACCGCGATGTTCTAGACCCCCTGTGCGTGACGGAGTTCATGAATGCCGCCTGTTGCCTTGACTGAGCGCTGGAAAGAAAGAAACGCGGTCCGTTCGCTCTGACGTGGCAGTGGGCTGGCCTTCTCCGTGACGAGACTCGCCGAGAGGTGGCACAAGGGGTAGTCACGGTGACCATTCTGATCGTTTCTGGAAGAGACTGCAGCCATGGCCTGTGTGGGTGGAAGGAAAGTATCGTTGAAAATCAGGGGTGGTGCATCTATCAGGGAGCGGGTGGGTGTGGCCAGGTCGCCAGCACACACGCATTCCTTTTGCGAAAGACGCCACCGGAAAGCGTGGAAGACGACAAGAGATAGAGCGGGTGTGGGCTTTCCTTGTTATAATAACGGGTTTCACAATGGTCTGATTTGGGTTGTGGCCGGCGTCTTTCCATATCCACGAAGGACGGGAGCTATGGGCAGAATACTAGGAGAGAGGAGACGGGACAGCATGCCTTCCAAGACTGTTACGCTTCCAGAAACGGCTTCATGGTATTTCATTCTGGGACATGTTGTGATTGAAACAGCCTCTTTTGGAGTCTTGCTCTGCCTGGCCCCATGAGGCTGGCCGCCAGGGCCAACCTGGGCACCAGGCATGGAAGCATCACGGGGCAGCCACCCGGGACCGTCAGATGATCATGAGCTCATTTGTAAGCAGAGAGACTCTCCCATCAGAAACATTCACGCGAGGCCGACTCGCTCTGCTCGGCGGATGCCAACAAGGGGGCCGGGCTAGGATCACGTTGCAAGGGCACAGGCTGCCGACGAAGCAGCAGGCCCCTGAAGTTTGCGATAGTACGTGTGTGAAAGATCCATCAGGTTCTCCCACGGCGATATGAGCAGCCTTTCAGGTTGTACTCACAGTGCTACTTCATCCCCTGGCCAGCTTGGTGGCGGGAGGCCGGGAAGCACCCGTCCCGTTGGCCTGCTTGATGGGGAGGGGGGGAGAGGGGGCCGACGACGACGAACATCTTGCCCCAGGCGACAATAGAAGCCCCTGTCAAGATCGAGACAAACCATCTAATCTGATCCAAGTGCGGGCAAGAAAAATTCAAAGTGTAAAAACGCTGCAACGAGCCGGTGTTGCTTGGAACGATGGCTGCGAGGCCATCGGGGTGCGACCTGTTGGCCGCTTGCCATCTCGAACCCGAAACGTGATTTAAGCGCTGTCAAATGACACTGGTACAAGTTTCTGGCCGTTTAATTGGGCATGTCGCTTTTCGTGGCCTTTTCTGTGTCCAAAAGCGGCCTTGGTCTGTGGATTGCCGGCCATGAGTTCGGCTGAGGTTGCAATGAGAAACCAACGGCTGGCTCCGCCCCCAAGGCATAATCGGGCCCTCGAACCTGCTTCATACGCACGAGTCCTGCGTTGTTGCCTGGAGGCGTTCCAATGTCACAGTTACGGTATAGTCCAGTTGCCTTGCTGCCTTGACTTCCGCTTGCAATTTCTCGCGGCGGGCGCTTCCAGGCAATGGTCGGGGCCGAGAAGCAAAGCTGGGAGCATATTGTGGTCTTTGGTTTGCTGTGCCTCTCTATCGGACATACTGTCACCGCGTCGACCAAACATCGACCTGCAGCGAAAACCAAGGCGGGTTGAAAGAAAAAAGAACCAGGTGCGCGACGCGACGACAGTCCCGGAGAGAAAAGTTTTTCACCTTTGCGTTTTGATCGCTCGACCGGGCAACTCGCTCGCGACTGTCCTTCCCTTTTGCATGTCACTGCTGGTTTCATCCAGCACTTGGACCAGAGCCGATGTGTTCATCGGAGAGTATATTGTGCTCCCCGAGGGCTTACAGCTTGTGGGGGAAAGCCGATTTGATGCATTCTCTCGATGCTCATTGGGATGCAAGAACCTCGAGCTGATACGAAGAACGAAGGCAAACGAGCCTTCAAGCTGCCAGAGCCCCTCTAGACGCACGCTGTCTGCTGCATCATTGTTCTAAAAGTTGTTACTGACCAAAAGAACCGCTAGAATACTCTGGCATTCGTCGCTATCTCCCTCCCTCCATGCTACTCGAACGATCGTATACGATTTATACCCGAATAGACAATACACGTACACATATAGGAGGACTAGAGGAGCGACAGATGACACCCGACTCGCGTCGAGTTAGTTATCGAACCCCACATGAGAGCCTTCGGCGTATAGCATACCGTTGGGTGCCAAACTGGTCTTGGACATCCGAGCAGTTCGGCGACCGCAGCGGCGGGAGAAGCGGACCACGCTGTCGCTGTTGTCCAAGGAACCTCATCTTGGTGTCCCTCTTCTGCGTGTGCTTGCTTGCCCCCGGCTATACCAAGGAAGGTCCTTTCTTCGGACGCTCTCTCGCCACCAGAGAAGCTAGAGACGGGCTCCTCGGTGCCGGAATACTCGTCTCCTTTTGTGCGGGGGTCGCGTACTGAGCAGCAGTAGCTGGATACGTGGAAGGGTTGGATGGTCCCCGGTTGCTTCCTGAGGCCTCTCCCAGCAAGGACTCGTTGTATTCTGTGTCATAGTCATCGTCGAGTTTAGACAACACCCGCCGCCGTCTGGCACGGGTTCCCACGGACTCTAGAAGAGAACCCCGACGACTGACAATGGTGGTATCTCGGCGACTGTGTCCGCCCAAACTCGGTTCCTCAAACCGCCAAAGGCCTGTGATTCGACAGACGGCATTGAGCAAGAGAATTGAGGCCACGTTTCTGGAACTTCCAAAGACCGATATAGAAAGAAGGACCGTCCCCGGGCTGGGAGCGCACCTTCCTCCGATAGAGACCGACTGTGCTCGCGTGCCACCACAATGGCTCCTTCAGCCGACTATACCGGCCGCTGCTCTGCTCCTTCCTCTCTTTGATTCTTTTCTCGCTTTCCCTTTACCCTTTTCTATTGGCCACTTCTCTGCTTCGCAAACTTCGATCATCACACATCGGGAAACCGCGAGAAGCACCACGCAAAACAATCAAAACAACTTCATCTTACAATTTCCCACCACATACTGTCTCGTCAAGTTGTTGGTTCGAGGAGACTACTTGAGAAACAGTCAAAGTATCTGAACCTCTTTGGCAGATCGGCCATCACTTCGTCAAGATGTCTGGCAACGCCGGCGACACAAACATGCCTGACAGCGACACGGCGCCGGAGGGCAACAACTCCAACGGCAACGGCACCGACAAAACGTCGCAGAATGCCGCCGTTAGACGCCGCGGAATCGAAGGCAGCATCTTCGCAGACCGGCGGAGTAATAATGCCAGCACCGTCCTTGGCTCCAGCGCGGGCCCCAGAGACCGGGCCCGTCCTGGTTACAACCCTCTCGGCGCTGGCATTTCGTTCGGCAGCCCCAACCAGGCGCCCCAGCGCGTCACCAAGACTATCTTCAAAGACGTCGCTGTCTCGGCCAAGGGAAGAAGTATCCTTGCCACGGTCACCAAAGATATGCAGCATCACGCTGCGACTTCTGGAGAGGGTGTCGACTTTGCAACCACCTTTCCCGGCAACTCGAATGCGGTCTATGGTCACGAGCGTTGACGTCGCGGGCGAAGGACTCTACTGACGTGCGCGCATTAGCATCAGTCTGGTGAAGGTGGATTAGTCTCGACTGCTGCGCTGATTGCTAATCGCTTTGGACATCTTGTATGTCGGCCTGTCTGCCCATGGTTTGAGGCAGCTCTAGTGGGGTGGGATCGGACATCACTTTGGAGACGGCAAATCACACGAGGATACATAAGCGAGTCAACTGGAGACAAGTTGAATTCTTTATTAAAGTAATGTTTCAACAGCCTGAATAGAATACACTCCTTTTTGTAGTGCTTCTCTCACCAGAGAAGTTACTTGGCGACTTCGGCGGCGAACTTCTTCTCCTCAGTCCAGGACAGATACAGAGGCGGCTTCGTCTCGGTCCACTCTTGGATCTTGGCTTCCCAAGCGCGGCGACAAGCCATGCGTTGGTCGGCCGGAGTGAGGCCCTCGAGGTTGACGTGTGTCTGGTTGCACCAGTCGCGCAGCATCTTGCAACGCTCCTCGGCGGGCAGCATCTTCTCTTTCTCCAACCAAACCGACACGCGAAACTCGGCGTGCGCTTTCTCGTTTCGATATGGTCCGAGGGCCAGCTGTGCATCACACTCGGCGACCAGAGACTTATCGAGACTGAGCTGCTCCATCTGGTCGCTGAGTTTAACATCGCCATTGACGAAAGATGAGACCTTGAAGCTCGCGAGAGCCTGGCTAAGGGGAATGCTGCGCCGAGTCATGAACGCCTCGCGAGCCCACTGGACGGCAGTTTTGTAAACCGCAGCAAGGAGAAGTCTGTTCCACGGGTTATCGACAGTACCATTCTTGTAGCCAAAAATGAGACAGTTGACGCGCGTGCCCTCGGGACACTCGGCGTCGACAACAACCATTCGTATGCCAGGGGGAAGCTGCTTGTCCCGTTTGTGGATATCCGCAGCCACATGGTCCACGAATTTGACATGAGTGGGCACCGCAAACTCGAACGGCCGATTCTTGACACAAGGTTTTCCCGGAAAGACGTCGTCCCAGATCGTCTGTCGGAGTTCAATCGAGGTCATGCCAGGGTATGTACGCTTAAACGGTGGTTCCTCCTTCATCAGGACAAGCCCATTCTCCAAACGCTCGCGGGATGTCAGGCTTGCGAGCATGGACTGGGTCTCCTTGAACTTCGGGAGCCATAAAGCCCTATCGCTGGGGTCCTTGGGCTCCGAGGACGGGACGCTTTGCCAGGGGAACTTCTCCTTCTTCCCGGCTTGGACTGTCGAGAAGTCAGTAAAGGCCAGAGCGACACAGGTGTTCGGCTTACCGAGGGCCATAGTCTCGTCCCAGGCTCTGTAGTCCACCGCCCAGTTGAACCAGTATTCGGAAATATCATACGTACAGTTGAGGATCTCGTGCTTGAGGTTCACGCGTTTCTTTTCGAGGATCTTCGGAAAGACGACATCGTCGCCAAGGATTTTGGAGAACTTGGCTGCGATGAACTCGGCGCGCGCCTCGGTGTTTGGGAACTCCTGTGCGAGGATGCTGATTTTGGCTTTCTTGGATAATCCCGCGGGGGATTCCGAAGCTTTCCGCTTCTCATTCCTCGACATTTCGGAGGATGGTCTCGCGACACGACTTTACATTTCGAGGGGGGTAAATGTGAGCCGGGCTAATTGAGACAAAAATCGTAAAAACAAACGGCGGAAGGAGCCAGGGTTTCCTAATATCGGCTCAAGTAGGAACGGGAAGGCACCAAGTGACGTCTGTCTCTTTCCCCTTTTCACAAGACCAGTGGCTCCTTCCTTCTCAACGAGAAGTCGCCTGTCTGCGCAACATTTTCCTCCATCGTTCTGCCATCTATGTCGATACGTCTCTTCTCCCTTCTCAACTCCCTTGTTGTACGAACTCTTCAGAGAACACAAAAACCAAAACCATTTTCCATGCCAACACTTTCGACGCTCAAGGTGCATTAACTGATCGTGCCAGGTCTACACAGGCGCAGAACAGCGATGGGACCAGGCTCTCGAGACGACCGTTAGAAGATACGCTGCTTTCTACCGTCAGTAGGGGTCGGACCAAGGCGGATAGAACGTCACAACAGGCTTCTTGGTCATCACAATGTAAGCTTAGTCGGCTATGTAATCACTATTGAAATCCAGGACCGCCTCTCCGCACTTGAAGTCAACCAGGTCTATCCCTTTGAAAGGCCCGCGACACAAGCTTCTCAAGCGTTTAGCCCCTCTCGGCCCCAGGCTGGGCGGTTTGACTCGGTATGATGTCCGTCAAGCCAATGCCAAGTCCTCTTGCCTGGGCATGAACTGACTCAAACAGGTAGCGGGACCAGTCGGGCCCGAACCGCGCTTTTACACTTCTTCACGCTCGTTCGGGACTTGGCGTGGTCACGGATAGCGGGAAAGTCGCTGCTGATGTGTAAGCGGCCCTGACGATGATCTTTTGGGATGGCATTTGAGCAGGCATATCAGGTGACACAGAGCTAGACAAAGCCTGTCACCTCAAATAGAATTGTCACAACCATCCATTGGCAAGCGGTGCAGGGTCCCAAAATCAATTCAATTCGCTCATCCAGAAACTAATGCTAGCCGTTGAAAGTCACAATGCTGAACTCGCTGACGTCTCTGGCGCCAGAGTATATTCATCCATGATGTGTCCCAGCCGTTTCATCCCACTGGGTCCTGAAGTCTACTTCGCAGGTCTGGCGCCTTGACGTTGCCGAATCTAAACCAAAACCTACGCTGATGATGAGACGATTTGCCACACAGCAAAGACGGGACTATACTCACGCCTGTGCAAAACCATCGTGCATACTAATCTAGCCGGAACCGCAGACGCAGCCCTTGCGCAGCGCCGGGGCGATGTTGGGAAAGGGGAAGCATTGTCGGCCTTGGACCTCGCAGTTCTCGCTCTCAACGCCGCAGGCGTCGTCGGTGCAGGGGCCGGTGTAAGGCTCGGTGGGAGCCTGCGCGGCAGACGCAGCGACGAGGGCGAGGACAGTGACGAGGATGCCGCGCATTGTTGCTGAAGTTGTGGATGAGAAGGAGTAGGTTGGCCGTTTTTATCAAGGGTCTTTGATCGGATGGAGGTAAGGCTGGAGAGCTGTTGAGTGATGATGAGCTGGTGGAGAGATGGGATGCTTGACTGTGCGTTCGTCTCGATTATATACTTCTTCCACGACGGGATGAAGGCATGCCATTCAACTTCGCGCCCCCTTTCCCCCCTCCCTCGTTCTCTGCCCATCATCAATGGCTCGCCAGGAGTATCATGTCTATTTCGGAGGAATGACAATTGAGGCTCGGTCACGGACGTCTGGCAGTGCAGTCGGCTGGTGGCCCGAGAGACTTGGCTGCACCTTGGCGGGTTTTGGGTATTATCGGGTTGGAGGGGGCGATGGGCGCGGCATTGCGGTAGCCAAGGCCAATTGTGTAATGGGATCTGCTATTGCCCATGAGCGGTAAAATTAAATAAAAAGCTCGTGGTTGCGGTCTCGCACTGGTCTTGGCGATGAACGTTTCAACTCTCTCTCGCGCTTCTCTTGGCTCGTTGCTGGCGCGGGAGGATGTCCGCGTCTCAGGGCCTTTATTTAGATGAGCAAGAGTCCAATTGGCCGCAGCCCCCCCACGACGGATGATGGAGTGACGATAGGTGAGCTGTCGAGTCTTGTCGTTCCTACCCCACGCGCGAACAGATGGTTCAGCTCTTGGGAGTTGTCAAAATAGTAATAAGGGGGCTAGATCCTTGCCATGTTGTTGTGTCGGTGGCCCCGCACATGTATTTTGTATCGCGAGTCAGCGATCGCCCTGGGAGCCGATGCAACCAGATGCTTATCTTGAAACTGCCCGACGGGAGTGGAATGAAACGGGCCTGGGGTCAAAGTCTGCCGTGGACGAATGAGGAATTCGAGGCGGTATTTTCGTCGATCCCGCCTCCACTGCAGCGTCGCCTCTTGTCCCTCACCAGCGGCTGCATGTGAGAGTCGAGGCGTGCGCACTGCGGGAGGTGAATCTATTCTGAACAAGCAGGGTCTACTCTATGATGCTGAGCGAAAGAACGCTGGCGAACGCCGTGCTACGCTGTTAGGCGGGCCCGGAAGACCAACTATTCAAGGTCTCGAGAAGTTGTAGAGCAACAAAGTGCAGACTCCAATTGCGACCCAGGAACGGATCGGAGAAGTGGGGCTTGGTATTCGCATCGGCACCGGCCCCAGCTCGCCAGCGGCCAAAACGGACCTCCGATTCAGCTCCGATTCAGTCCCAGTCCGCCCTGATGATTCAATATGGTATTATATAATAACGCTAGGAACTGCATGGCGAGAACAAACCAGCACTGCCAGTTTCAAAGTCATCGCCGCTGTTTACCGTTTTCGTGTGATATGGATACCAGAATGAACTATTCCACAAATGCCAACTGCTCACATTCCTGGAAACCATCCCTCCACTGCAGCAGCTTGTACTCTAACTGCCTGCTGCCTTGTCCAAGCAGCACCCAACACCGGCGACCGAGCTGACCCTCGCCGACTTTTCTTTGGCGACTGTTCAGCTTTTCCCGGCGGTGACGATAGTGCACAAGTGAGGTTGCCTCCTGTGCAACCAACAGATTGACGAGGGCAGGTGGACAAATAATTTGGGATACTACGAGGACCTCCTTGTTACCGAAACGCAACTGCAAGCCAGCAGTTCGAATCTCCTGTGCCCGGGTTTGATTGGTTTCTCTCCAGTGTCACGTGGCTTTGTCATGTGACCATCTAGCACGTGACCCGCCTTACCCTTTCTTTTTGTGGTGGCGCGGGCAGGAGAGCCTAGATAAATCTTCACAAATTCCACTGACCAAGCTGCACGTCGACCACACTTGATGATGATGATGAGGACTCCTTCCGTCCAATACAAAAGCTGCGAGAACAAGGCGGATGGAATCACCTAATAGAGCTCCTCGCCGCCTTAACGTACTCGACTCTCATGGCTTTGTCGACCTTCGGAAACTGCGTGCCAAAACTGGGCATTTCTCGGCTAGTTATCCGATGCCAAAGGGACTTCTGTCCAACGCACAACCAACTCTCAGGGTTGATTCACCGTGACCGGCCAATGGATTGGTCCAGCCAAGATGCACTGCAGGGCATCCGCAATGCTCCTTCCATATTGAGCCTGACGGCCCCAGGCGGCTGACAACATTCATGGAACTCGGGAAGAAGCCCTGCGCCAAAGGTGGCCCTTGTCATCTCGCATGCGGCAGGCAGTTGTTCTGTTGCTTCGGATTGCTGCTACGCCACACACAAGGTCCATCTCGTTGATTAAAAGGATCTTCGTCGCGTCGCCAAAACACTTGCTTACGACCGATGCGCCGCGTCCTGGTTTTGCGCAGTTGCGCTTCCATCAAGTGTTGCTTACCGCCCACATTGACCGCGATACGATGAGCTTCTTCTGTCTCAACGACGACACGCTGGGCCCTGCCGTTCACGGCTGCCGCGATGACTTCGATTTTACCGTCAAGTTCGAAAATGTCGTTTTATCAATTGTCCCGGCTTCGATATTCGTGGCGGCCGCACTCCTACGCCTTGTCCACTTGTTTCGCAAGCCAAGGGTCGTTGATGGAGTCATTCTGCAATGGCTCAAGCTTGTGAGCATCACAGACGCCGCTTGTTGTCGCCTTTCTGATGCACAAACAGTCATTGATTGCGGTATACGCCGGCCTGCGACTTGGCCAACTGGTTTTGTCATCCCGCGGCACTTACTGGTCGTCCCAATCCGGAGTGGCTTCTGATGCGATGGGCTTTATCGTTGGCCTCGTGATGATCTTGCTCTCGTTCCTGGAGCATCCCCGCTCACCACGACCATCGATGCTGCTCGGCATTTACTTGTTGGTCACCATCTTGTTTGATATCGCTCAGTCGAGAACGTTATGGCTCTCGTCCGGTTCCACAAACGATCTGCAACAAGCCCGCATCTCCGTTGCTGCTGTTGCCCTCAAAGCTGTCATCCTCGTGCTCGAGTCTCGGAAGAAACGCCTGGTGGACCTCCGAAAGCAGCAATGTCCGGAGGCAACGAGCGGCATCATTAGTCTTTCGACGTACTTCTGGGTCAATACTCTCTTCTTCACAGGATTCCGCAAACTCCTCACCATCGGTGACTTGTATGCTCTCGACGAGCCAATGTCAGCCGAGGTCTTGTACACCAAGCTCTCCCCCCGCCTAGAGAGAAACATCGCCAAAGGCCACACACATGCCCTGTTTAGGAGTCTTATCAGCACACTCGTGGTTCCTCTAATTCTTCCCATCGTGCCGCGACTCTGCTTGATGGGCTTCACCTTCTGCCAGCCTCTCATGATCGAGAGCTTGCTGAATTATCTCCAGGAACCCAAGGGCTCATCCTCGCCTAACAAGGGGTACGGGTTCATCGGTGCGGTCATCCTCATTTACGTCGGCATGGCTACGTCCATGTCCCTGTACTGGTATTTCCAAGAGCGCCTCGTGCATATGATGAGAGCCATCTTGGTCTCTGCCGTCTATCGCAAGACGACCGCCATCAGTTTGTCCGCCGCGGACGATTCTTCCGCCTTGACGCTTATGAACGCCGATGTAGAGCGCGTCAAATACGGTTTCCAACCGATACACGAGTATTGGGCCAACACGGTCGAGGTCGCATTGGCATGCTGGTTGCTGCAACGCCAGATCGGTGCGGCCTTCGTGGCACCCGTCATCGTTGTCATTGTTTGCGCGGCAGCCTCCACGCTCACCGCGAAGCTCACCGGCAAACGCCAGACACTCTGGATGGAGTCGATTCAACAGAGAGTGGGTGTTACCTCCAAAGCGATCTCAAGTATGAAGGCTCTCAAGATTTCGGCAATGTCTGGCCCGATAGAAAACATGATTCACGGCCTACGACTGAAGGAGCTCAGTGTGGGTGGCAAGTGGCGCTTGTTGCTCGTCGCTGCCGTCACGATTGCCTACACGCCCTCTCAAATTGGCCCCGTCATGGCATTCGCCGTAACGTCTCAAACCCTCGATGTCACTCGCATCTTCACTTCAATGGCGTATCTCATGCTCCTGGCCGGTCCGTTGGGAAGCCTCTTCCAAACCATTCCGCAACTCGTTTCTGCATTCACTTGCCTGGGTCGCATCCAGGCCTATCTCGACAAAGAACCCCGAATCGACTTCCGCAAAACGCTTGACATTCCACTCCTCTCTGAAAAAAACACTCATGCCACACCGCCGCGTCAAGACAATGCCGCCATCACAGTGGACCAAGCCTCGTTCGGCTGGGTTGAAGGAAAGGCAGTCCTGGAAGACGTGGACATCACAATACCCGCCCGCGCACTCACCATTGTTGTGGGCCCCGTGGCTTCTGGCAAGTCGACTCTGTTGAAAGGCCTCCTCGGGGAAACACCAATCTACTCTGGCGATGTCCTATTGGGTGCCAAGCATCGCAGGATCGGATATTGCGACCAATCTCCGTTTCTCTACAACAATACGATCAAAGCCAACATCATTGGTCATTCTGAGCTTGATCCTGAGCGCTACAATCAGGTTGTCGAAGCGACAATGCTCTCCACTGATTTTGCCACGCTACCCAAAGGAGATCGCACCAAGATCGGGAGCAACGGTCTGACCTTGAGCGGTGGTCAGAGACAACGGGTTGCCCTTGCGCGAGCCCTGTACCTGGAAGCCGACCTTTTGATTCTGGATGATATCCTCAGCGGCCTCGACGCGACTACTGAGGAACACGTCTTCCGCAGAGTGTTTGGCAGTGATGGCATGATCCGCCGTAGGGGTGTCACAGCCGTGTTATGCACCCACTCGGTTCGATATTTGCCTCTGGCCGACCATATTGTTGCACTCGGTGCCGATTGTACTGTTGTGGAGCAGGGCTCTTTTGCAGACCTCCAAACTAATGGGAAGTACGTGCAGAGCTTGAAGATCCAAGAAGCAGAGGAGAGCCCCGAGTCAAAGACTGACACCAACACCCAACCTGACATGGCCACTTTGGCGCAGACAGTGACCAAAGCCTCCGCCACGGCCGAGGATTCGGACAAGGCACGTCAACTGGGCGATGCCGCTGTCTACAAGCACTACTTTGGTAGCATGGCACTTTGGGTCATCGTGGCCTTCCTCTTCTGGTGCTGCGTTTACGGCTTCGCATTCAACTTTCCCACTGTGTGGTTGAAGTACTGGTCTGAAGATGTCATTTCTCCAAACCCAACACGCTCAGGAGCTTTCTACATGGGGATCTATGCGCTACTTCAGATCACGTGCCTAGGGTCGCTGATGATTGTTGTTATGATCAACACACAGACCATGATATCTCAGTCGGGCTCAAACCTGCACAGGCGGGCATTGCGGACGCTCATCGGCGCACCGTTGCGATTCTTCGCCATCACAGATACGGGGACGGTGACCAATCTGTTCGCTCAAGACCTGGCTCTCATAGATAGCGAGCTGCCAATGGCGTTGATCAATTTCTCAGTGTTGTGCTTTGCCGCCACGGGCATGGCCGTCGTCATTGCCGTCTCGTCACCGTGGTTGGCCATCAGCTACCCTTTCCTCATTGCGATTTTGTATTATGTTCAGATGTTCTACCTCCGAACCTCTAGACAACTGCGTATATTGGAGCTTGAAGCAAAAAGTCCACTTTAGTAAGCTCTTCAAAGTCTAATCGGCTCGGCATAAGCTAATTGTTTGCTAGCTCTCACTTCATTGATACCCTGAAAGGCTTATCCACGCTGCGAGCGCTTGGATTCATTAACTCCGACATAGGTGTCAACAATAACCTGCTCGATACCAGCCAACGGCCAGCTTATCAGCTCGCGATCATCCAGCGCTGGCTACAGCTGACACTGAAGTTGCTCGTTGCCGTACTCGCCACTATCGTTGTGACGCTGGCAACCCAACTCCGGGCAAGCTCTGGATTCACTGGAGCTTCCCTCGTTACCCTCATGTCATTTGGCGATACGCTGACTACGATTGTGCAATCATACACAATGCTCGAGACAAGCATCGGGGCTGTGGCGCGTCTTAAAACCTTTAGCGAAACAGTGACTCCAGAAACCGGGCCCGATGAGGATATCATCCCTACGGAAAGCTGGCCGGAGAAAGGTGCAATTGAGATCAAGGCGGTTTCGGCGTCTTATGGACCCCCCCAAGTTGCACCAGGCGTAGGAGTGGAAACAAAGCCACCAAATGATCTAGCCATTCGAGACCTTCACCTCTCTATTCGCCCAGGTGAGAGGGTGGCCATATGCGGCCGGACGGGCAGCGGCAAATCGTCGCTCATCCTGCTGCTCCTTCGCCTCCTTGAGACACTTCCCGGAGGTGCCAACGGCATTGTAATAGATTCCTTACCTACCGGTAAGATCGACCGTGACACCCTGCGGCGCCGTATCATAGCCGTATCGCAAGACGCCATCTTCCTCCCAGACGGCTCTACCGTGCGCGAAAATCTCGACCCCTTCCAAGCGGCCGACGAATCTGAATGTCTGAGCGTCCTGGAGCAGGTCGGGTTACTTGCCGGAGTACAAGAACGAGGCGGGATCGACACCGATCTCACTGCTGACTCGTTCAGCCAAGGCCAGAAGCAGCTATTTTGTCTTGCCCGCGCTGTCTTGCGTCGGCGCGTGAAGAGCCGAAGTGGAATCAACGGCGGCATCCTCCTGCTTGACGAGGTTTCTTCTAGTGTCGACCGAGCCACCGACCTCGCGATGCAAGACATTATCCGACGCGAATTTGACGGGTACACGATCGTCATGGTTTCTCATCGTCTGGACATGGTCCTGGAATGCGACACGGTCGTCGTCATGGACAAAGGGCATCTGGCCGAGAAGGGCGAGCCGCATGTGCTCAAAGAGCAGGTAGGGGGCATGTTCAGGGATCTATGGAACAGCAGCAGAACGGCGGAAGACTGAGCAATCCCACGCTTGGCCCGGCCAACAGGATCAGTAGAGGACTTGGCAACAGTATTCGACGAGGCCAACAAAACGTACCTTGGTGCGGGCGACAAAGAGAGTTCCATCGGACGCCCCGCTTCGGCAAACGCCTCTGCGTGGCACAGCAATGTACATTTCTCCCTCCGACCTTGGCTCCTTCATCGAACTGCCTCTTCCAGGTTCAATATTCACTCAATGTCATCCTACGAGGTCCACCTTCGTTAGCCTTGCTCACTTGACTTACCAAGGCTTACAGACGCCTTTTAGTTTCGCACATCCCCCCACGAGAAAGCTGATGCCTCACAGAATGACGAGAAAGCCGGGGCGATACAAGAGAGCATGGATTCCCTCCAGCAGGCTCTTCCTGACAAACTTTTTTGGCCTTTTCCCAGCCCGCTAATGCGCTTTCCCTGATGTTACCTTACGGAAATAGGACGAACTCCAGGCTGGCCGAATCCTTCGCCAAGCTCCATCGGTTCCCGTTAGAGAAATCCCACGGCGGGAGGCGCCGCTTATCCTGCCTGACCCCAACCCGCCAAGAATCCATTTATTGCCTAGGACCGTTTGGTGTATGGAGACAAGAGATCCTGACCGTCTTGACTAGCTCGATCCCACTGAGTTCACCTTCCTAAAGTTATCGAGCCGGCGCCCAAAGACAACATTCTATGCATTGAACCTGGCAGAAAGTATTGAGTGACCTGCTTGGCAACTCTTGCGGGTTCTTGGGCTACCCCTTCACCTCCTGGGTATCTTAACCTTTGCTTAGCTGCGGAGGCCCCTATGCCATCGCCGAAGCCGGTCTGCAAGGGGATATCCATGAAGAAGGATGCGCCATGCGTCGTTCGAATGCAATGTGAAAATGCCTCGAACCCCTTTGAAGGTAGCTTGCCTCGTGTCTATCCCCACTGAATCACAAGCAGAAGGCGAACTGACTTCCTCAATTACGGAAGTCTGCCGGTCCACGTCGCATTCTGCGTGCACTCATATATCAAGTGGTTCTGAAGACGCAACTTGGACCACGACGGAAACTGTCGCATGCCAGCTATTGGAAGCTTAGAGGAGCTTTCAAGACATTGTGTTGATTCTGCTATATTAAAACCCCGAAACTCATCATCCTTCAGCCCCAATTCAACGTTATGGCACCTGACGTCTCGAGCAACGGTGTTCAGGTATCTGAACCCAATCTTTTGAAGCCGCCCGAAAACGCCGAAGAGCACGCAAAAGCATACTGGAAAACGGTTCTTCATGGTTGCCAGCCAGGACGCTTCCCATTCCGACCCCAAACACTCGCCGCGGTTCAGCAGTTCACAGTTGAACATCAATTCGCCCTCGCGCATGACTATGTCGGCTCCTCAACTCTGCTGATCGCCGCATGGGCCGTGGTTGTTGGCCTGCACACTAACACCAGCGATGTTGTCTTCGGAGCCGGCCTCCATAGAGTCAACCTCAACGACGAAGAGGATACCCCGATCAATAGAACCTCGGCCGACATTGTTCCCGTTCGAATCAAGGTTAAAAGCAGTTTGACGCTGAATATATACATCGAGCGCGTATTGCACGCTATCACTGCAGGGACCCAGCACTCTCATCTAGGCCTGCAAGCCATCCGGCAGATTGATAAGGATACCGGCAATGCATGTGACTCTGATACGGTCTTGGTCATTGCTCCGAGCAAGCCTTGCGCAGAATCCCCGAACCAGGGACTCGGAAATCTGAACACTACCATCGGTTCCGATTCGCTGTCGAATTTGACAATCTTCTGCACCCCTGGCAAGGGCTACACCAACCTGCTTGCGAAGTGCAACACAAGTTTTCGGCCGCCGTGGGATGTCAACAAGATGTTGGAGCAGCTTGCTTTCGTCGTGGGACAACTAGCCGACGCTGCGAACAGTAAAACCCTGGCCCAACTGGCCACGATACCACCTTCTGATATTGTCCAAATGTGGGATTGGAACAAAGAGGTTCCCCACGCCGTAGCTGGCTGCGTTCACCACTTGATCCGACAGAAAGCCCAAGAGGCGCCAGAAGCGCCAGCTGTTTGCGCTTGGGATGGCGACTTCAGTTACGCTGCCCTCGACCGTCTCTCCGACCAACTCACTCTCGAGCTTCTTCGCCGAGGCGTTGGCGTCGGGGACCTGGTACCCCTCTGCTTCGAAAAGTCGGCTTGGACTGTAGTCGCCATTTTAGCAGTGCTTAAAGCTGGAGGTGCTTTCGTGCTCTTGGACTCGTCGCATCCCGAGGAGCGTCTTCGCTCAATCGCTCAGCAAACTTCGTCCGGGCTCATCCTCACTTCTAGCGCGCTCGATTCACTTGGTCGGCGTTTGAATAAGGAGGTTTATGTTGTTGGTCCCGATATTCATGCCTGGCACTCTGACCCCCAGGAGAATGACCTCCCGGATATCTCTCCTGAATCAACGATGTACGTCGTCTTCACATCCGGGAGTACGGGTATCCCTAAGGGCGTAGTCGTTTCACACGCTAGCTTCTACTCGGGTCTCCATCACCAGCTGGACCGCCTCGGTTTTCGGCCAGGATGTAGGCACTATGACTTTATGGCCTATTCCTTTGACATATCGATTCACAACACAATTGCCACTCTGGCCGTTGGAGGCTGTCTGTGTATCCCATCCGAATCCGATAGGAGGAACAATCTTAGGGGCAGCATGCTTGATATGGGTGCCACGAGCACCAGTCTGACGCCATCAGTCGCAAGAGTACTCGGGGACGATCTTCTAGCTGCTCTTGATTCTCTGGTTCTCATTGGGGAACCAGTGACTTTGGCAGACACCAGACGCATCTGGGGCAAGACCAAGTTGATAAACTCCTATGGCCCCGCAGAGTGTACTCCTTACAGTGTGACGAACGAGCTAGCCACCAACCCCGAAACAGCAGTCAGTATCGGAACCGGTGCCGGCGCGCTGACTTGGGTTGTGCATCCGGATGATCACAATCAACTTCTACCGCTGGGCGTAGTTGGCGAATTACTGCTCGAAGGACCGATACTGAGTCAGGGGTACCTGAACGATCCCGAAAAGACGGACATGGCCTTCATCGAGGACCCACCGTGGCTACTACAAGGCTCGACACAGACGCAGCGGCCGGGCAGACGAGGTCGTTTGTACAAGACTGGCGACTTGGTGCGGTACAACGAGAACGGCACCTTGACCTTTGTTGGGCGCAAAGATACCCAGTGCAAGATCAGAGGGCAAAGGATCGAGCTGGCCGAAGTCGAGTATCATCTGCGCGAGTTTATGCCAGGATTGAGGCATGTGGCTGTGGAAATCATTCGACCGGGAGGCCAGGTTGCTGTCCTTGCAGCCTTCTTGGTGCTTGATAGTGACCTTGACGACCATATGGCGAAAAGTTCTTCTCCCGAAGACACTGCAACGGTTATAGCTATTCCTACAGCTACTGACGACTTGTTGAAGAAACAAGTCCCTGGGTATATGGTGCCTGTCATTTACTTTTCCCTGGCCTCCTTGCCCCTGAATCGCTCTGGCAAGGTTGACCGCCTCAAGTTACGTGAGCTTGGCGCAAAGGCCTCCGCTGAAAGGCTGTCGAAGTCTGAAGAGGGTAGAAGTGCGCTAGTCGAAGATAATCTTCCGCTGTCCGACCACGAGAGACGCTTGCAGCAACTTTGGTCAAACGTGCTCAACGTTAACATCGCTTCAATCAGCCACAAGTCGAACTTCTTCCGCCTAGGTGGCGACTCACTTTCGGCCATGAGACTTACCAGTGATGCCCGCGATTCCGGACTCTCTCTTACTGTGGAAGACATTTTCCGCCACCCAGACCTGGGCGGTCTTGCAGAGGTCTCGGGAGATACAGACACACGCTTGAACAGTTCCCCAGACGTGCCTCCCTTCTCACTCCTTGGTACCCACGACACTTTTGCAGTGTGCAGCGATATTGCCGAGATGTATGGTCTGGACCTCGCAGCAATCGAGGATGTCTATCCCTGTACGCCTTTACAAGAGGGTATTTTCGCGTTGTCATCCAAAAAGACGCAACGGGAGGACTATCTTTTGCAGGCTGTTCTGGAGCTGGCGGACGGAGTGGACTTGCAACGCTTCCAGGACTCGTGGGACCAGACCATTGAAGCTGTGCCCATACTGCGAACGAGAATCGTCGAGCACGGCAGCCACCCTGGATTGTTGCAAATGGTCCATCGAGGCAAAGCCCATTGGACCGCGTCGAATCACCTGGACGCGTATCTCGCCGAAGACAAGGCGAGAACGATGGGACTTGGCACATCCCTTTCCAGGTATGCAATAGTCCGCGATGCTGCGCAGACGTATTTTGTGTGGACCATTCACCACGCCGCCTACGACGGAGCGTCGGTGCCCCTTTTAGGCGAGATGGTTCAACAGGCATACCACGGACACGAACTTCACAAGCACGGCGATTTCAACTTGTTTGTCAGACATCTCGTTAGGCAGAGCGACTTCGATGTGAGCGAAGACATATTCTGGCAGTCTGCGTTTGCAGCGTACGACTCGGCCCCCTTTCCATCCTTACCAGCCGGCACTCAAGAACCGAGTCCGCAATCTGTCCTTAAGCAGCGCTGCTTCCTTGCCGAGACTTCAAGCTACTCCGTCACAACGGCGACCCTCATCCGAGCCGCATGGGCCTTGGTTCTCTACTACAACAACGCCGAAGAAGACGTTGTCTTTGGGACCACGGTCTCTGGTCGCAACGCCCCAATTGATGCGATCCAGAGCATCATCGGCCCGACAATCGCAACGCTACCGACGCGTGTTCAAATACCGGACCCCGACCAGACAACAGTTTCCGACTTCCTCCAACATATTCAGCAGCAAACGGCAAAGACCATCCCTTACGAGCAGACGGGTCTCCAAAAAATCAAGAAGTTCGGCCGCGAAGCGGAGCTAGCCTGTGGCTTCCAGACTTTGCTTGTCGTCCAGCCTAGCGATGCTTACGGGGACACTGATTCCAGCTTGGGTGTTTGGAAGGACATGCCTCACATGAAGGTGTTTTCAACATATGCCCTGACGTTGTCGTGCTATCTTGGTGCCGACGACAGTAGTATTGAGGTGGTGGCCAACTACGACTCCGACATCCTCCAACCCTGGCGTCTGCAGAAGATGCTCCAATTGTTCGCTCACTTGGTCGAACAACTGACATTATCTCCGGCCAAAACGCTCAACACACTTGAGCCACTGACTCCTGCCGACCGAACGCAGCTATGGGACTGGAACCGAACTGTTCCAGAGGGGTCAACTGGATGCGTGCACGACGTTATTGACGCCCAGGCACGAGCCAAACCGGATACCACCGCGATCGAGGCTTGGGATGGCTTGATGACATACCGAGAGCTGGATGACTTTGCCGCAAAGCTCTCATTCCACCTTGCGAATCGAGGTATCGGTCGCGGCTCCCTGGTTCCTCTTTGCTTCGAGAAATCGAAATGGGCAGTCGTCGCCATTCTGTCAGTGCTCAGAACGGGCGCCGGCTTTGTCCTGATGGATCCCTCCCAGCCCGAGGGACGACTACGATCTATAGTCCAACAACTGAATGCCGAATTAATATTGACTTCGAAGACGAGCTACTCTGTCTGCAAGAACATCATTGATGAACCGCCAATTGTGGCCACCGAGGACCAGCTCGAGTCACTTCCAGGGCCCGGTGAACTAGACTCTTTGCCCCAAGTTGACCCATCATCAACTATGTACGCCGTCTTTACGTCGGGAAGTACGGGAAACCCCAAAGGCGTTGTCATACCGCACTCTAGCTTCCGCGCCGCGTTGCATCATCAACTTTCTCGCATGGGGTTCACCTCAGCCACGAGACATTACGACTTCCTCTCGTATGCGTTCGACGCGTCCATCTGGAACACGATTGCGACGCTCGCCGCAGGTGGCTGCTTATGCATCCCTTCTGAGCAGGATCGAAGAAACAACCTGCAAGGGAGCATGAGATCCTTCAGAGTTACGAGCGCCAGCCTGACCCCGTCCGTTCTCGGATTGCTTCCGGAATTCCCTCCTTCACTGCAGACCGTCATTTTACTGGGCGAGGCGGTCACTGTAGAACACGCTCGACTCTGTTGGGGAAAGGTGGCCATTGTGAATGCGTATGGCCCGGCAGAGTGTACTCCCAACAGCGTCATAGGCAGCGATGCCCCGAGCCCGGAGGCCGCCACCCTCATTGGAACAGGTTCGGGGGCAGTCACTTGGGTAGCAGACGTCAGAGACTCGAACCGACTTGCACCGATCGGTGCTGTGGGCGAGTTGCTTCTAGAAGGCCCCATTGTTGGAAACGGATACCTCCACGATGCGGAAAAGACGAAGGCCTCGTTCGTTACATCCCCTCCTTGGTTGATAAGGGGATCTTCGTCAGCGCCTGGGCGACACGGAAGGCTTTACAAGACGGGAGACCTTGTACGGTATGAACCGGACGGATCTTTGAGCTACATTGGCCGCAAGGATACGCAAGTCAAGGTCCGGGGGCAGCGCGTCGAGCTGAGCGAGGTGGAATTCCACGTGGGCGAATGCGTTCCTTCCGCCCGTCAGGTTGCTGCAGAAGTCGTCGTCGTGGGTGAAGATTCTCGCCCAATACTGGTGGCCTTCATCGTACACGATGGCGAGAAAGAAGAGGTTGTTAACGAACACGAAGTCGGGAAGTATTCTGAGCCTGGTTCGGCTAGGTTTATGACACTGCAACCCGAGATTGAGGACAATCTCGCACGACGCCTACCAAACTACATGATCCCGACCCTTTACTTTGCCCTTGGAGATCACCTTCCTCTCAACATCTCAGGCAAGACCGACCGCAAGAAGCTGAGAGAGCTCGGAACACGCATTTCGGCAGACTACTTGCAGTCCCTCGAGAGCCTCTCGAAACAATCAGGAGATGCCAAGCCTTCAACCCGTATGCAGCTTGAGCTACAGCAGCTATGGGCAACGGCTCTTCACATGGAACAAGCCTCCGCCATCGGGTTGTACGAAAACTTCTTCCGCCTGGGCGGCGACTCGATCACGGCGATGAAGCTGGTTGCTGAAGCGCGGAGAAGGAATGTTGATATCTCGGTCGCTGACATCTTCCGATACCCACGGCTCTCGTCGTTGGCGGAGGTGGCAAAACTCAGCGCGGCTCGCCGACCTGCCGATGTCGAGTATTGCGCCCCGTTCTCTCTGCTGGAGGATGTCGACATTGACGCTCTCGCAAATGCGTATGGGCTTGACGCCTCGTTGATCGAAGACGCATACCCATGCACAGCGTTGCAGCAAGGGTTGTTCACACTTACTTCGAAACGCCCCGGAGATTACATCCAACAGTGTGTTTTTGATCTTTCCGCGGACGTCGATCTGGACCGCTTCAAGTCCGCATGGGAGAAAACCGTGCAGTCTGTTCTGATTTTGCGGTCCACAGTGATGTTCAGCAGTCGAATGTTGCAAGTGGTTCTCAAGAAGGAGCTGGAATGGATCGTCTCGGACGACCTTCAGGACTATCTCAAAGATGACAAGCTGAAGCCCATGGAACTCGGGGACTCCCTGGCGAGGTTTGCCCTTGTCGGTCGGAGACACTTTGTCTGGACTATGCACCACTCCATTTACGACAACGACTCTCTCCGAATGATTCGAGAAATCACAGCCCGTCATTACCGAGACCTCCCACCGAAGTCGCATCTTGGGTTTCATCACTTCCTAAGGCAAATTGCAAAGCAGTCCGAGGATGAGACGCGGGACTTTTGGACAGCCTATCTCAGTGATTACGAAACAGAGGCTTTCCCGAACGTGGGTGGCAGTAGTGGTGGGGGACGACAAGAAGTCCACGTGAACTCGTCTTACACGCATCCGGTCGACATTCCCATGCATTCAAGCTCGACCTTCACACTCGCAACGACCATCCGAGCCGCATGGGCCCTTACAGTCCACCGTCAGAGCGGTCTTGAGGAGAACGACATCGTGTTCGGAGCCACGGTCTCTGGTAGAAATGCGCCGATGGCGGGCATTGATCGTGTTATCGGCCCGACCATTGCGACAGTGCCCCTTCGAGTCAGGGTTCCCGATGCCCAAACAGCCATCTCTGACTTTCTGGGGGTGGTTCAAGACATTGGAGCCCAAATGATTCCTTTCGAGCAGAGGGGTCTGACGGACATTGCCAAACTGGGCCCCGAGGCCCAACGCGCGTGCGACTTCAACACTCTACTCGTCATCCAGCCCTTCGAAAACCGTTTCGATATCGACGACAGCTTTTTAGGCACCTGGCGAGAAAGCAGCGACGAGAAAAGTTTCTCTACTTATCCCCTCAACATCGTCTGTACGCCTATGGAGGGGAGGATAGAGGTGATGGTGAGTTATGCATCACACATCATCGAGCCGTGGAGAGTTAAAGGTATCATCGGCCACTTTGGCCACGTATTGCAACAGCTTGCGGACGCAGCCGCCACCAGGAAGACCCTCTCTGATGTCTCTTTAATGTCGCCTGGTGACATGGATAAAATCTGGTCTTGGAACCACGGCTTACCTTCTACCATTGACCGCTGTATACATGATTTGATCGGGGAAACCTCTCAGAGACATCCCGGCGCCCAAGCAATATGCTCATGGGACGGCAATCTGACGTACAAGGAGCTCGATAGCCTATCATCCAGTCTATCCTTACGTCTTGTCAGACTTGGAGTCGGGCCCGAGGTTCTAGTCCCTCTGTACTTCGACAAGTCACTCTGGACCGTCGTGGCAATGCTGGCTATCCTCAAAGCCGGAGGGGTGTTTGTGCCGCTCAACCCTGACGCCCATGACCGAAGAGACCACATCCTGGCACAGACGGAAGCCAAGGTCATCTTGGTTTCGGAGAGATACGCAGGCCTTGGGTTCGCGAAAGACCTGATTGTTCTGCCAGTAGGCCCCAATAGTCGCCTCGCTGACCTCGAAGAAGATTCAGAACGCCATATCACCGAATGCGCGAGCCCGTCATCTGCGGCGTACATGATCTTCACGTCTGGGTCAACAGGAGAGCCGAAAGGCATCCTCCTCGATCATCGAGCTGTCAGCACTAGCTGTTACCATCACGGCACTAGGATCGGTTATGGGATGACATCTCGCGTACTACAGTTCGCGTCGTACGTCTTCGACGTCTCGCTCCAGGAGATCCTGACTACCTTGGTCTTCGGCGGTTGCGTCTGTGTGCCGTCCGAAGCCGACCGACTCAACGACGTTGCCCGTTGCATCTCTTCCATGTCGGTCAACATGGCTTTTCTGACACCGACAGTCGCCAGAGTCATCAAACCAGCCTGCGTGCCGTCTCTGAAGACGATCATGCTGGGTGGTGAAAAGGCGACGCGCCAGGACTTCGCCCGCTGGGCGGACCAGGCCAATGTTGGACTCAACGGTTACGGTCCTGCAGAATGTGCAATTTGCTGCTGTGTCAACGAGATAGACTGGGAAGACCTCCGACCGCATTGCATTGGGACCGCAGTCGGCTCGGCTAGTTGGGTTACAGCGCCAGGGAATGCCAATCAACTTGTACCCATCGGTGTTATCGGAGAGCTTTTGGTCGAAGGACCAATCCTCGCCCGCGGCTACTTCAAGAACCCTGAGCTCACAGCTGCTACGTTTATCGAACCTCCGGACTGGCTGAGGGAAGGATCTGTAACTCATCCGGGGCGCACCGGAAGGCTCTACAAGACAGGAGACCTCGTTCGCTACGATGAAAGTGGGAAGTTGATGTACATCGGCCGCAAAGACACGCAGATCAAGATCCGTGGGCAGCGGATGGAACTCGAGGAGGTTGAGCTCCATCTTCGTCGGAGCCTGAATGTCTTTGGAAGTGAGGTGGCAGTAGAGGCGATCATCCCTTATGATGCTGATGCCTCCAACGCGGTCCTCACTGCGTTCATCGCCCTGAACGAGGCAAGTGTGGAACCCAATGGCGACTTGGGAGCGCACACCAACGGGGGCTCAGCTTCTCACAGCAATGGCTTCAATCATGGCTCAAAGACGTGTGGCGTAAGCACACTCAACGGCCAGATAGACGAAACGAGTCTTCATGCGCTTACTAAATTGATGAACATCCCTTCATCTGCAGACCTTGAGCTGAAACAGCACATACCGGCATACATGGTCCCAACGACCTATGTCGCGGTGCCCCATGGATTACCAAAGAACACGTCAGGAAAGCTGGACCGCAAGAAGCTCCGTGCCATCGGTGCATCTTTTTCAGTACGTGACATCGCAGCTTTCGCTGGCGCGGATAAGGACCCTAAGCGAGCCCCAACCAACGACTCCGAAACGACGCTCCAGCACCTCTGGGCGAAGGTGCTTGGACTTCAACGGAGTGATATCGGAGTGACTGACAACTTCTTCCGGCTTGGTGGAGACTCCGTTGCAGCAATGAAGCTGGTCGGAGAAGCCAGACGATCTGGGATCAGAGTTTCGGTGGCGGATGTCTTCCGCTGTCCGACAATCTCCCTGCTTGCAGAGATACCTCAGGTTCTTGTCCAAATCTCCGACGACTTCGCGCCATTTTCACTTCTTGGTAAGAATTCGAGTGTAAAGAAGCACTGTGAAGATATTTCCAGGGCCTACGACTTTGACGCCGACTCCATCGAGGACATTTATCCCTGCACACCCCTCCAGGAGGGCCTTATTGCCCTGACCTCGAAACAACGAGGAGACTACATCGCGCAAAACGTTGTAAGCATCAGCGACGATGTGGAATTGGGGCGCTTCCAAGATGCTTGGGAGACCGTGTTCCAACTGGTACCCATCCTCCGAACGAGAATTGCAGAAGGCCCAAGTGGGTTGGTCCAGGTCGTTCTCAAAGAGAGCATCCGCTGGTCGACGGCAAATAACCTCTCTAAGTATCTTTGTCGGGACAAGGCGGAATCAATGGGCTTGGGCGAACCATTGGCTCGATTTGCCTTGGTCAGCGAAGGAGCTTCGACAACATTCATACTCACTCTCCATCATGCTCTCTACGATGGCGGATCTTTCCCCAAGGTCCGAACCCTGGTGCACGAAGCCTATCACCAGCATCTCAGCACGCCTACTCTGCCTGGTTTCAGATTCTTTGTGAAATACATAATGGAGCAGGAAGAACGGACGATCAATGAGTACTGGAGGTCGGAATTATCGGCTTTCGAGTCGCCGCCTTTCCCATCCCTTCCAACCGCAGTGCGACAGCCTCTGGCCGATGCGAGTCTCACCGAGCGCATCATTCTGCCTTCATTTCGCAAAAACTCCGAAGCTACATTGGCAACCTTTGCAAGAGCTGCGTGGGCATTTGTAGTGTCTCGGAACACAGGCTCCGATGATGTCGTTTTCGGGGCTACCGTCTCAGGCAGACAGGCACCGGTGCCGCGGATCGAGGAGATCATCGGGCCAACCTTGGCAACTATCCCAGTGCGTGTTCGCATCAACTCTGAAGCCACTGTTTCCGCTTTCATTCGTGACGTCCAGAACAAGGCGGCCAGTGCCATTCCATACGAACAAGCTGGTCTGCAGCAGATCGCCAAAGCCAGCCCCGAAGCTCAACAAGCCTGTGAATTCCAGACCTTACTCATCATCCAGCCCGCGGAGGACGAGAGTGCCAGTCCTGACGATGGTCTCGGTGTGTGGCAGGAAGACATAGAAACCGCGTTGTTCTCGACGTATGCCCTGACTCTCACTTGCTACCTTGGCGACGAGATCAAGGTGGTCGCCAACTATGACTCGAGAGTCTTGCCACCATGGCGGACGAAAAGTCTTCTTCAGCAGCTCAATTTCACGCTGTGCCAAATGACGGAGGCATCGGCGGACCAAACTCTTGGACAGATGAGTGCTATCCCTCCATCAGATCTGCTGCAGTTTTGGGGCTGGAATAAGGAAGTACCTCAAACAGTCGATCGATTCGTCCATGAGATCATCAGAGACCGGCGGAGAGCGCAGCCAGAAGCACTGGCCATAAGTTCTTGGGATGGAGAGCTTACCTACGGCGAGCTTGATGGTTTTATCAGTCGACTATCCCGCCATCTAGTGGATCAGTATGGCGTCGGTCCGGGCATGGTCCTACCGCTTTGTTTCGAGAAGTCTATGTGGACAGTCGTGGCCTTTCTCGCTACTCTTGAAGCTGGGGCCGGATTCATGTTGCTCGACCCGGCTTTGCCAGAGGCCCGTCTTCAGTTGATAGTATCCCAAGTCAACTTCTCAGTCTTGCTGTCCTCACCCGCCACGCACGCCCTCGGCTGTCGGCTTTCCGACATCACCTTTTCCGTGGGACCCGACATGAACCTCCCCCCTTCACAATCGCCTACAGAAGCTGTCCCTATTACCGACTTTGACACCACATTTCCTATGTATGTCATTTTTACCTCTGGCAGCACTGGCGTCCCCAAAGGTGCAATCATACCCCATCGAAGCGTGGCTTCCGCCCTCTATCATCAGCTTCCTAGGTTGGGTTACAACTCCGAATCGAGACACTGCGATTTCTCCGCGTACTCCTTCGATATCTCGATTCACAACGCCATCGGCATGCTTGCCACTGGAGGCACGTTGCTTATTCCTTCGGACCAAGACCGCAAGAGCAATGTCCGAGGCGCCCTCATCTCTATGCAAGCCACCAGCACGGTCCTCACACCCTCAGTAGCCAGACTCGTTCTCAAGGAAGGTATCCCGCCCACGCTAAACGCCATTGGACTCGTGGGCGAGGCATTGACCACGGATGACGTCCAGGGATGGCTGGATGCTGGTCTCAAAGTCACCAATCTCTACGGTCCGTCAGAGTGTACCTCTTACAGCACCGTCACCCGCTCCGCCGTGGACGCTTGGTCTGCAACAGCGCTCGACACGGGAGCGGGGTGTGCAACATGGATTGTCGACCCCAAAGATCACAACATCTTGCTGCCCCTCGGGGCCACCGGAGAATTGCTACTGGAAGGCCCTATTATTGGCACGGAGTACCTCCATGACCCTGAGAAAACGGCTGCGACGTACATCAGAGACCCGGCCTTCCTCTCGCAGGGTGCTCCAGGTCATCCTGGCCGCCGCGGTCGCCTTTACAAGACGGGTGATCTCGCTCACTATGGCGCTAGTGACGGGCGTCTTCACTTCGTGAGCCGAAAAGACACCCAGGTTAAAATCAGGGGCCAGCGCGTAGAGCTTGGCGAAGTCGAGCATGGCCTACGAGAGTCTGTCCTCCATGCTCCCGAGCTGGCTGCCGAAGTTATCTCGCCTGCTACCGGTGATGAGCAAGCACGGTCCTTGCTCGCCGCCTTCTTGGTTCTGGAAGAGGGTCACAGTTTCAAGTTCCATGCTGAAGCTTCAGGGGGCAAATCCGTGGATCTCGGTGTGGAGGGCGTCGTGCGAGTAGTAGCTCTTCCGAGCGACGCAGAAGACACCCTGATGGAACGCCTGCCGCTGTACATGGTACCAACGGTTTACTTTGTCCTCGACAAATTACCCATTAACAACTCGGGCAAAACGGACAGAAGGAAACTTCGTCAAATTGGTGCCATGTTCTCGGCAGAGCAGCTCGCTCACCTTGAAAACTCCGGCGAGAGACACGAGCCGACTACCGAGACGGAGTTTGCCCTGCGAAAGCTCTGGTCAACCCTATTTCACATCAGTCCCGAGAAGATCGGCGTGGATGACAACTTCTTCCGTCTTGGCGGTGACTCCATTGCTGCCATCAAGCTGGTTGGCGAGTCTCGCCGTGCCGGCTTAGGCGATCTGTCCGTCGCAGACATTTTTCAGCATCCAAAGCTCGGGGCTATGGCAAATTTGTGCCTGGGCGTTGATGATAAGAGCGTAGCTCGCTTGTCGCCATTCTCTCTCCTAGGAGCCGACGCAAATGCAACCGAGTACCGCAAGCAAATTGCTGACCTGTACGGGTTCGATGCCGACGCGATCGAAGACATTTATCCATGCACTCCTTTGCAAGAGGGCATGGTTGCATTGACGGCAAAGTCACATGGGCAATACATCCTGCAACGGGTTATGGACGTGGCTGAAAACATAGATATGAACCGGCTTCGGGCAGCTTGGGATGAGGCAGCAAGGCTGGCCCCTATTCTTCGGACGAGGATCGTACAGCACAACCAGCATGGACTGTTGCAACTTATTCTCGCCGGGGACATTGCGTGGACAGAGACAAACAAGAGCCTCGTCAGCTTCCTAGACGAGGACATGGCAACTCCGATGGAGCTCGGCGAGCCGCTGGTACGCTATGCCATTGTCCATGATCCCGAAACCGCGCGGAAGCAATTTGTTTGGACGATTCACCATGCACTTTTCGACGCCAGGTCGGTTCCAATGCTAAGAGAGCTCGTGGCCAATGCCTACCAGCGACAAACAGCTCCCCACGACGCATTTGCCGGCTTCAACATCTTCGTCAAACACGTTGCCGAGCAGAATGGCGAGTTGGCAGACCACTACTGGCAGTCTTTTCTTGCTGGGTACGATTCCGCACCTTTCCCCATGCTGCCAGTTTCAGTGCCGACACCCAATCCCGATGCAACCCTTGAGACCTCATTTTCTCTGAGCCAGCCCAACGTTGCCTTCACAGCAGCTACCGTTCTCCGGGCTGCGTGGGCTCTTTCGGTAGCCTCTGAAGGCTCCAGAGATGTCGTTTTCGGAGCAACAGTCTCGGGAAGACAAGCCCCTGTTGCTGGTGTTGAGAGCATCATCGGACCGACAATCGCCACGGTTCCTGTGCGGATTCAAGTCCCGAATCGAGGCAGCGTCTTTGATTACCTTGAAAGCATACAGAAGCAGTCGATCAACATGGTTGCATTTGAACAGACTGGCTTCCAGAGGATCGGCAAGGTCAGCAACAACGCCCAGCAAGCTTGCGACTTCCAAACTTTGCTAGTCATCCAACCGCCCGAGGACCAGGAAGATGACAACATTGATTCCGCCTTGGGACAGTGGAAGGAGAGAGCTTACACGGACGTCTTTTCAACCTATGCGTTGACCCTTGTGTGCTATCTATCACGAGACAGCGTCAGAGTCGTTTCCAGCTTTGACTCTGCCGTGCTTGACGGGTGGAAGATGAAAACCCTCCTACAACGATTCAATCATTTCTTTCAGCAGCTAAACACCACCGCATCGAATCGCGGCATACGAGAGCTTGATGTTGTGACGGATGATGATCTCAACCAACTATGGGAATGGAATGCAAAGGTTCCTTCACCAGCGACCGACGTTTTCGTGCACAGTCTCTTCGAACAACAAGCTCTGTCTCAACCTAACCGACCGGCTATTCACGCCTGGGATGCTAAGATGAGCTACAGCGAGCTTAACTCACTTGCCGACGAGCTTTCAAGCGATATCATGGCCCTCAACGTATCAAACACCTCTGTGCCGGTCTGCTTCGAAAAGTCGGCCTGGGCTGTCGTGTCGATGCTTGCCGTTCTGAAGTCGGGCAACACCTTCATCCTACTAGACCCTTCTCAGCCAAAAAGCCGACTTCGCTCCATCATCCACCAAACGGGCTCGCAACTCCTGTTGTGCTCTGTCCAAGGTGCTGCTCTTCTCAAAGACTTTGGCGATAGAATCTGGCAGATCAACCCCAGCTACTTCAGTGGCAGAACCGCCAGCTCTCCTCATAACGCCCCGATCATCGACCCAGCTTCCAACATGTATATCGTCTTCACTTCAGGAAGTACAGGTGCTCCAAAGGGAGTCATGGTGCCTCATGAGAGCTTTGCATCAGCTATTGCGCACCAGACACAGCTATTCGGTTTCGGTCCCAAGTCTCGGCACTACGATTTTATGTCCTACTCATTCGACGCCTCGATCTGGAACACCGTCGCACCCTTGGTCGCTGGCGGGTGCCTCTGTATCCCGTCAGAGTATGACAGACGCAACAACCTGGCCAGCAGCATATCGGCGATGAAGGCTACGAGTGTCAGCTTGACCCCGTCGGTCGCGAGGCTTGTTTCGGATGATCTCCACGTCGATACCCTGATTCTCCTCGGCGAAGGCGTCTCCGTGGAGGATACAAAGATCTTTTGGGGCGGGACGCGCATCATTAATGCATACGGCCCAGCCGAATGCACACCCAACTCGGTGTTAAGTTACACGTCCGAAAGCCCAGAAGCCGCCGCGCGAATTGGCAAAGGTGCTGGGGCCGTGACGTGGGTGGTCAACCCAGACGATCATGACCAACTCGTGCCTATTGGGGCCATAGGCGAGCTTTTGCTAGAAGGGCCTATTCTGGGCGCAGGATATCTAGATGCGCCTAACAAGACGGCCGAGGCCTTTATTCGAGATCCACCCTGGCTTCAACGGGGTACATTTGGAAACCCCGGACGCTCGGGCAGGCTCTACAAGACGGGTGACCTCGTCCGATACAATATGGAGGGCAGTCTTGAGTACCTTGGTCGCAAAGACACGCAAGTCAAGGTCCGCGGTCAACGAGTGGAACTCGACGAGGTCACTCACGTTGTGCGAGATAACGTGCCGGATTGCCAACAAGCAGCTGTCGAGCTCATAACACCCAGCGGAGAGGGGGCGAGTGCCATACTTGCGGCATTTGTAGTCACTAGCGGCCTTGGTAAAGGCTCTTTTCCAATCGACGCCAATTTTGAGGCGTCTTTGCTGGCCATGCCGACGATCATCGAAGATGCCATCGCCAAACGCCTACCAGCCTACATGGTTCCTTCGGTTTACTTCAAAATCAAGCAAATTCCGATGAACACCTCGGGCAAGACAGACCGCAAACTCCTTCGCCAAGTCGGAGCTTCCATCTCGACCCAACAGCTCGCCGACATGCGACGGGATGGCCAATATAACAAGCGGGCGCCATCCACGGAAGCCGAGCGTCAACTCCAGAAGCTATTTGCGCGCGTCCTCAAACTCGATGAGGATCATATTGGCGTCGATGATAGCTTCTTCCGTCTAGGTGGCGATTCGGTCTCGGCGATGAAACTTGTCAGTGAAGCAAGGAAAATTGACGGTCTCACGTTTTCCGTTGCGGATATCTTCCGTCATCCAAAGTTGGAGACGCTCGCGGCGCTGCAAACACCTGCCGTAAGCTCACCAGCTACCGAGTATCTGCCGCCGTTTTCCTTACTCAGAGTACCCGAGTCGGATTTGTCCGATACCCTGGCAGAGATCACTAAGACCTACGATATCAGTCCAGCAGATGTCGAAGACGCGTACCCTTGCACACCTCTCCAGGAAGGATTACTGGCATTGATGTCTAAGTCTTCAGGGGACTACATACTTCAGGCTCGCATGCAGCTTTCAGCTAGTACGCTCGCGCATCTCGATAAATTCAAGCATGCTTGGGAGCAAGCAGTGCGGTCGATACCTATTCTTCGGACCAGAGTCGTCCATCACAGCCGGTTGGGGTCACTGCAAGTTATCCTGAAGCCAACCGGGAGCCCCATCGAATGGCACACTTCAACGAATATGGAAGACTACCTTTTAGAAGACAAAGCGAGGCCAATGCCCCTAGGGGGGCCTTTAGTCCGGTTCGCCTTGGTCGGAGACAGCGCTTCCCGAACTACCTCGTTCGTGTGGACCATCAGCCATGCCTTGTATGATGGAGGATCGATCCCCATGATACGTGATCTCGTCAGCAAGGCCTACAATGGTGAGCAGCTTCAGATTGACGATAGTTTCAATACCTTCGTGGGTTACATTGTCAACCAGAGCACCGAAGCTGCCGAATTCTACTGGAACGCAACCATGGCGGGCTACGAGCCAGCCCCATTCCCACAGCTACCAGCAACCATATCTAGGCCGGCACCGAATTCTGAAGTCGACGTCTCTTGCTCTCTGCGCCTGTCGAAGAGACTCAACGTGACCACAGCGAGCGTCCTACGCGCAGCCTGGGGACTTGTAGTCCACTTTAATTCGGCACTTGGACGCGACATCGTCTTCGGAGCGACGGTCTCAGGCCGAAACGCACCAGTTCCAGGCATCGAGAGAATGATTGGCCCAACCATCGCGACTGTACCAGTACGAATTAATGTAGATCCTGATGCGAGCATATCGGATTATCTGCAAGCTGTCCAGGACCAAGCGGTGGAGATGATTCCCTTCGAGCAGACGGGTCTTCAGAACATCGCCAAGAGTGGTAATCAAGACACCCAGCAAGCATGCAACTTTCAAACGCTCCTTGTGGTGCAGCCTCCACTGGGCTTCAGTGACTCTGACGCAGAGATCGGGACTTGGCAAGATATTCAGTCCACCGAAGGCTTCTACACTTATGCTCTCACCCTCACATGCCAACTTGACAACAACGACAGTGTCAAGCTGTCTGCCAGCTTTGACTCTAGGGTCATCGAAAAGTGGAGGATGAAAAGGCTTCTGAATCAGTACAGTGACTTGATCCAACAAATCACTAGCTCGCGGTTGGACCAGAGAGTTGGCGAGCTCCGATCCGTATCACCAACTGATCTGAGCCAAATATGGTCATGGAATGCAGAGCTCCCTCCGCCAGTTGACCGCTGTATCCACGAATGCTTTAAAGAACACGTGCAAACATTACCCTCAGGCACACATGCCGTGTGTGCCTGGGATGGCAATCTTAGTTTCACCGAGCTGGACCGACTCGCAGACTCTTTGGCAAGCCATTTGACTGGTCTTGGTGTGAAACCGGACTCTCTAGTCCCCATCTGCTTCGACCGGTCAAAATGGGCTGTAGTGACGATACTTGGCATCCTCAAAGCCGGCGGTGCTTTCGTCCCGCTTGACCCAGCACAGCCTCCGGCTCGAAGAGAAACAGTCCTGAGCCAGACAGGAGCGTCGTTCATCTTGACCTCGGTTCGCCACTCCGGCATGGACTTTGGCGGCCGCACTGCCATACCCGTCGGAGCCAACACCGAATCGATACAAGCTGACCCCGCGACCTTCACACAGCCTATCGTGCCCGTCGACGCCGCCGCCTACATACTGTTCACGTCAGGTAGCACCGGCAACCCCAAGGGCGTTATCGTTCCTCACCGGGCCGCAAGCACTAGTTGCACATATTACGGCGACAAGGTTGGTTTCAGTAAGACGTCTCGGATCTTGTTCTTCTCTTCGTTCGTCTTCGACGCGCTTATATTAGAGGTCATCACACCCTTCATCCATGGTTCTTGCATTTGCATCCCTTCCGAAGATGCAAGACTCGATGATCTTACGGGCTGCATCAACGAACTGAAAGCGAATACCATATTCTTCACCCCCACAGTTGCCAGACTCATCAAACCAGAAAATGTCCCCTCTCTGCGTACGGTCTTCATAGGCGGAGAGCCGTCAACTCAGATCGACCTTGGTCGTTGGGGGCCAATGCAGACCGTCTTCCATGTGTACGGTCCGACAGAATGTGTAGTTTTTTGTGCGCTACAGAAGATCGATCCCTCGTCGGTTCAGGAAACCTGCATCGGCAAGTCTACAGGGTCGGTGAGCTGGATTGTTGCTCCCGATGACAGCGATAGTTTGACACCCGTTGGGTCTGTCGGCGAGCTGCTTGTGGAGGGTCCAATCCTGGCTCGAAGCTACCTCGACGCTCAGAATACAGCGAAAGCTTTTATCGAGAATCCTCCGTGGCTGGTTCAAGGCCCGGACGGGCAGCCAGGCCGACAAGGACGCCTCTACAAAACCGGCGACTTGGTGAGATACGACGAAGATGGCAAGCTCTGCTACGTCGCACGCAAGGACAACCAGGTGAAGATCCGCGGGCAGCGAATGGAGCTCGGCGAGATCGAGACGCACCTACGCAACTATACCTTGGACACACTGGCTAGTCAGGTAGCAGCTGAAGTCTTCATTCCTGCCGGTGATAATCCCAGCCCCGTCCTCGCGGCGTTCCTAGTCCTCAAAGACGATAAGGAAGGCTTCAACGAGGGTATCAGGGTTGTCAGTGTGCCTTCTGCGGTCGAAGATCATCTGGAGCAGCGCTTGCCCCGATACATGCTGCCAACAGTCTACTTCGCCGTGCATAAGCAACTTCCCCTGAACAGCTCGGGGAAGACTGACCGGAGGAAACTTCGCGCTCTTGCTGGCGCTTTCACGGCTCAGCAGCTCGCCGACCTGCGCAGTGTTAGCAGTACTGACGAACGCCCTGTTACGGCTTCGGAAGACACACTCAGACGCCTATGGGCTCGCGTTCTAGGTATTGATGTTTGCACAATCAGTTTGGGTGAGAGCTTCTTCCGCATAGGTGGTGATTCAATCGCCGCCCTCAAGCTGGTGGGTGAAGCGCGCAAAGCCGGTATTGCCTTGACGGTTGCCGACATCTTTAAGCATCCCAAGCTAAGTAGCATGGCGGAGCGCCTACACGTCATTGTGGGATTTGAGGACGTCCAGACTGTTGCTCCGCTCTCTCTGCTTGAGTCTAACACCCCGCTCCCTCTGCTACTAGACCAAATTGCCAGGCTCTGCAATCTGTCGGACACGCAAACCATCGAAGACATCTACCGCTGCACGCCACTCCAAGAAGGCCTTCTTGCATTGACCTCAAAGCAACCCGGAGACTACATTATGCAGGCTGTCTTGGAGCTCTCAGGTGGTACTGATTTGAGACTCTTCAAGCAGGCTTGGGAGGAAACGGTCCGAATATGCCCTATTCTTCGCACAACAATCATTCAGCACGAGGAGCTTGGCTTACTCCAGGTCGTCCTCAAGCAAGGAATAGAATGGGCGGCTGTGCCAAACATCGACAGTGTCAAGCAGTACCTCGAACAAGACCAAAGATTACTGATGGATGTTGGTCAGTCTTTAGCACGTTACGCGATAGTTCATACCAAATCGCGGACTTGGTTTGTCTGGACGATTCATCACGCCCTGTACGATGGAGGATCCATCCCATTGATCAGAGATCTTGTCAGTCGCAACTATCACCACCCTGGCCAGACCTCTAGTACAGAATATCCAGACTTCAAGCTGTTCGTCAAGTACATCAAAGATAAGTCTAGTAGCAGCTCTGGCACGGACTTCTGGAGATCGACATTTGATGGCTACCAGTCTACCCCGTACCTCTCACTTTTCTCTTTGGACACTCGGGAGCCCAAAGCAAACTCCGTCCTCCGACAAAACTTCACGCGACCGCCAAGCGTTGAAACTGCTACTTTGGCAACACTCATTCGGGCAGCTTGGGCTCTCGCCATCTACCGCGAGACAGGTGACAACGACGTGGTCTTCGGAACCACCACCTCGGGCCGCAACGCTGATGTCCCGGGCGTCGACAGGATCATCGGCCCAACGATTGCGACCATCCCAGTCCGCATCCGGATTCCATCACATGACGCCCCGGTCTCGTCCTTCGTTCAGGATGTCCAAAGCTGGGCGACTGAATCAATGCCTTTTGAGCAAGCAGGGATACAGAACATCGCAAAGTCGAGTCTGGAGGCCAGAACCGCCTGCACTTTTCAATCACTCCTCGTGGTTCAGCCTCCGGAAGTCGAGAGCAGCGTGGACTCCGATCTGGGCACATGGCACAACGACTCTGATCCAATCAACTTCTCCACCTATGCCCTTACCGTAACATGCTCACTGGGCCAAGGAGGCATAAGTGTTGTTGCCAGCTTTGACTCCAATATCGTCGAGCACTGGCGAGTTGAGCATGTTATTGGGCATTTTAGCACTATCCTTGAGCAGATTGCCAAGGAACCGCGGCAATTGCTGGGCGACATCAGCATTCTGACCGTGGAGGACGAAAAACGCATCTGGGAGATGAACCATGCTTTGCCCAAGCCAGTCGAGGAATGTTTCCATAAGCTCATCGATGACCAAGTGTTGTCCCATCCAGAATCCACGGCCATATCAGCATGGGACGGCGAACTCTCCTATCGTGAACTGGATGATCAAGCAATGCGACTCGCAAGCCGTCTCATGTCGCGCGGTATCAAAGAAGGCACAATATTGCCACTGTATTTTGAGAAGTCTGTGTGGGCAACAGTCGCCATGCTTGCCGTGCTCAAGGCCGGTTGTGCCTTTGTGGCCTTGGATCCGTCGCAGCCAACAGAACAGGTGGAAAGCATCTTGACACAAACTGGCGCCACCATCATCATCACATCAACACACCTGGCTAATGTCGATTTTCCCGGAAGATTTACTCTCGCATGCGGACTCGAAAGCACTTCTTCTGACCATGAGGGCATCGAACCCATTCCTATGGGCGTGGGACCCGACTCCATCGCCTATGTCACCCTGACTTCTGGCAGCACTGGACACCCCAAGGCCGTCCTGGTGTCCCACAGAGCGCTGAGCAGCAGTTGCCGGTCTCATGGATCTAGCCTTGGGTACAAAGACACTACTCGCATGCTTCAGTTCGCCTCCTACTCCTTCGACGCATATATCCTGGAGACACTGACAACCTTACTCTTCGGAGGCTGTGTGGTCGTTCCGTCGGACGCAGAACGTAAGAGTATTGAGAATTTAGTTGCCGTTATTGGCTCCAAGGAGGTTAACACGGCACTTCTTACACCTCCGATTGCGCGACTGATCGACCCGGCTCAGGTGCCGTCTTTGCACACACTCATATTCGGTGGCGAAAGCCCTTCCGAGGACGACTACAAGAAATGGCATGGCTTGCCGAATCTCCGCAACGCCTATGGCGCAGCTGAATGTGCCGCCTGCTGTTCCGTAAACAGCGTCGATCTTTCTCGACCCACTGACGTATCGCACTGCATTGGTAACTTGAAAGGCTCTGTAGGCTGGATCGTGGACCATCATGACCACGGGAGACTTGCACCATTTGGAGCTGTTGGCGAGCTACTTGTCGAAGGCGCAGTTCTCGCTGAAGGCTACCTTGGCGATGATGAAGCGACATATGCAAATTTCATCAAAGATCCTATCTGGCTCCTTCGCGGGCTGCCCGGTTTGTACAACGGCAGAGCAGGCAGGCTTTACAAGACCGGAGATTTGGTTCGATACACCGAGTCCGGCAAGATGGTCTATGTCGGACGCAAGGACACCCAGGTCGAGATCGGGGGCCAGAGAGTCAAGCTCGAGGCTCTTCACTCGCATCTTCTTGCGGTAACCTCATCCAGTCAAGTCATTGTAGAGACCATCAAACCGGCCGACAAGCAGTCTGGCCCGGTTCTCGCGGCTTACCTGGTATGCGGCAGCCATGCCTCTACAACATTCGACAAAGCCCACTCGCAGAATCCGCTGTCAATTCAACAAATCTTCCTCTCCGACGCTGCCGAGAAGGCGCTAGCTGACCGTCTACCCTCCTTTATGGCCTCCACTGTATTTTTCTCCATCGACCAGTTGCCCTTGGGGATATCCGGAAAGATTGATCACGAGAAGCTTCGGCAACTCGGTGCTTCCTTTCTGAAGACAAGCTCAATGAATAGGGCCAGGACCAGCGCAGGCGATAAGCGGGCCCCTACAACGGCGTCTGAAGTGGCTCTCCAGTCCATATGGTCCACCGTGTTGAACCTCGACAAGAAGAAGATCGGCCTTGACGACAGTTTCTTCAGCCTGGGCGGCGACTCCATCACAGCCATGCAAGTATCTTCGGCCGCACGGTCACAGGGGCTTCTTGTTTCCACCGCCAACATCCTCCAGAAGAAGTCCATTGCTCGCATTGTTGAAGGACTCTCGTCAAAGAGTGACATTCCGACCCAAACTGTTATGGACAAGGAGCAACCCGGTGAACTCTTTGGGTTGACTCCCGTCCAACAGCTCTTCTTTGCCATACAACCTGATCCGTCCGTGTGCTTCGACCAAACCTTCTTCTTCACACTTCGGCAGCCGGTCGCCTTCGATGTTTTAAACACCGCTCTGACGGCTCTCGTGATAAGACACGAAATGCTTCGCGCGCGATTCATAAAGTCCGGAGGCACCTGGAAGCAATTGATATCATCCGATGCTGCGGGGTCGTTCCATCTCCATCATGTGCATAAACCTGCTATCAGCCTGGGCCAAGACATTGCGCAATATCGTGAAGAGCTAGACATCGAACGCGGGCCTCTGCTTGTGGCAGCTCTGCTTGAAAACGACACTCAACTCTTCCTTTCCGTTCATCATCTCATTGTCGATCTTGTCTCCTGGCGCGTGTTGCTTCAAGAGCTTGAAGAGCTCCTGACAGTGGGCAACATTACCGCCCCATCTCCAACCACATTCCGAACATGGAGCGCTTTGCAGGCGGAACGTTCCATCGAGGGTTTTACCAGGCAGTCATCGCTTCCATCCAATATCGATCAGCCCCTTTACTCCTATTGGGGCATTGATCCCGCACACAATTTAGCCAGCAGTACCGTTAGGAGTACATTCAGCCTGGACGAAGCCACCAGCGCTGCGATTCTCGGCGATTGCAACAGTGCCTTTCGAACACGACCGGTCGAGCTCATGATCTCTGCTCTTGCACACTCTTTTGAGCTCGCTTTCCCTGATCGACCGGTCCCTCCTGTGTTTACCGAGGGCCACGGCCGCGAAGCCTGGGACGAAAGCATCGACATCTCTCGCACCGTTGGATGGTTCACCACGATATTCCCAGTTCGGGTCTCCGGAAGCGAGAACAATGATTTACTCCACACCGTCAAACAGGCCAAAGACTATCTCCGCAGTTTGGGCAACAACGGCTGGTCCTACTTCACTTCCCAGTTCGCCGATAAGCGCAGAGCGGAGCAGTTTGCGTCAATGTTCCCAGTTGAGATCCAGTTCAACTACTCTGGTGCTTACCAGCAGCTGGAACGCAGCGAGTCTCTCTTCGAGCTGGTGCAGCCACCTGAGAACAGCGAACCGCAGTCCGCAGCCAGACTCGCCAGATTCGCCGTCTTTGATGTCCTTCTTGGGGTGGAAAAAGGTCGAATTTCAGCTACAATGATATACCACAAGGACATCCTACATCAGCAGAAGATTGCGTTGTGGACCAAGCAGTTTGAAGCAAGCCTCTCAGGCTTGGCCCAAGCACTGCCAAGCCTTGCGCCTGAAGTCACGCTGGCTGATTTCCCTGGTACTTTTACATCATATGGCGACGTCAAGCTTTTCCAGCAGTCGGTCATGCCAAAACTCGGGATTCACGAAATTGAGGAAATTGAGGACATTTTCCCCTGTACCGCCATGCAAGAGGGCATTCTCATTAGCCAAGCAAAGGCGCCAGAAACATACAGGCTCCGCGCCGAATTCATCGCCCGTCCAGGCCATGCGAATGAAAGCCTCGACCTTGCTAAGCTTGCTAAAAGTTGGGAGGCCGTGGTTCGTCGACATGCACTACTTCGAACGGTTCTTGTCGAAGACTTTCCCGGGAATAACCGGGTTATGCACGTAGTCTTGAAAGAGATTAAGCCCGGCTTCAAGATCTTCAAATACCCGCAGCTTGAGAAGCACCCGAAGGCTGTCAGTTACTCCAAAGACGGACTTCAGCATCACATATCTGTCTACCCAGCCAATGACGGCGAGTTTCTGCTCGTCCTGGAAGTCAATCATGCTATCATTGATGGCTTCTCAATGGGGATTCTTCTGAAAGACCTCGCTTCCGCTTACGACGGCAACCTCCATCCCATCTCTAGTTCGTTCAAAAACTTTGTCTCCTATGTAGATCAGCAGTCTCCCGAAGAGGACCGCGAGTTCTGGACAAGTCGTCTTGCGGACGTTGAGCCCTGTCTCTTCCCCTCGCTCTACGAGAACAGTCCTGACGCCGTCGGCAACATCAAGGTGGATGTTCCAGGGCTTGACACAGAACTAATCAGAGCATTTTGTGCAGAGTGGGAAGTCACCCCAGCGGCTATCGTCCAAACAGCATGGGCACTGGTTCTTGGCCAGTACACTGGATCCAGCGCTGCCTGCTTTGGCATCCTCTCGTCGGGCCGCGACATGGATATCAGCTGCGTCGAAGAAATATTTGGCCCACTCATTGGCATGGTCACCTGCAAAGTGGTACTTGAGAACAACACTATGCTGGAGACCGTGAGGGCCGTTCAGGCAGACTACCTCGATAGCCTACCTCATCAAGCTTTCCCATTGGCTGCTCTGCACCGGTCACTTAACCTGGGCGCCTCGCCTCTTTTCAACACTGGGCTGTCATTCCAAAAGGGTGGAAATGCGGGGCCAAGTGCCTCCCCGAGTCTTGTTCTGGACTATGTCGATGGCCAAGATGTCACCGAGGTGAGTCAATAAGATACCGGCTTGATGCAGGGTAGTTGAGCTAACATTTCGACAGTATGCCATTTCAGTTCGCGCCATCGACACTGCCTCCGAACTCAAAATCGAGTTGGACTGTCGTTCCGAGTGTCTGGGACAAGTACAAACGAAACATGTTGCCAGATGTTTGAGTTCAGCTATAGCCAGTATCTTGACGAACCCCGACACAATGATTCAAGATGTGGACCTCCTGAGCGACACTGACAAGACTTTGGTCCACGCCTGGAACCGTATCGTGCCCAAGCCCGTGGAATGCTGTCTGCATGATCTGATATCAGAACGTGGCCTCTCCCGTCAAAACGCACCCGCAGTATGCGCATGGGATGGTGACTTCACGTATAACCAGCTTGAAGATGAAGCAACTCAGCTATCACAACGCCTCCGGCAGGCCGATGTCGAACTAAATACCAAAGTTCCAGTTTGCTTCGAAAAGTCAAAGTGGACGGTCGTTGCGATGCTCGCCGTTTTGAAATCAGGCGCGGCATTCGTTCCCCTGGATCCATCTCAGGCTTCGAACCGACGCGAACGGGTGCTCGCTCGAATTGGAGCGAAAGTCGTCCTCGTCTCGGAGCAACACTCGAACCTCGATGTTGGAGACGGCCGTCGCATCGTTGTCGTTGGCTCCAAGAGCCAGCACCGCCGAGACGAGAATCTTCGTAGAGAACATCATGAGCCAAAGAAGCACCTTCATCAAGACCCAGGCTCGGCTGCGTACGTCCTTTTCACGTCAGGCAGCACGGGACAGCCCAAAGGTGTCGTCGTAACGCACCGGGCCATCAGCAGTAGTTGCTACCACCACGGTCTTCGGGTAGGCAACGGGCCCGAAACCCGTATGCTCCAATTCGCATCATACACTTTTGATGCTTGCTGTCAGGAGATCTTCACGACGCTCGTCTGGGGCGGAGTGGTCATCGTACCCTCGGACGACCAGAGGCTCGGCCAACTCGGCGAGGTAATGAACAAAATGAAGGTAAACACGGCTGTTTTGACGGCCTCGGTGTCCAGGCTGATCAAGCCAAGTCAAGTCCCGTCGCTCCACACGCTGATGTTGGCTGGTGAGGTCCCCACGAGGACGGACTTTACCAGATGGAGGCACCTCAGTCGGGTCATGAACGTCTTTGGCCCTACAGAGACTGCCGTCGTTTGCACAGTCTACGACCTCAACTTCTCAAAGCCCGATGCCTGTTGTATCGGCACCGGAGTTGGCTCTGCAACTTGGGTGGCAGACCCCAGAAACCATGAGAGACTCGTACCTATCGGGGCAATCGGCGAGCTCCTCATCGAGGGGCCGATCCTGGCACAGAATTACTTCAATGACCCCAAGAGAACCGCCGCCGCGTTCGTCAAGAATCCAACATGGCTGCTTGAGGCCGGCCGGCATGGCGTGGTGTACAAGACGGGAGACCTTGTGAGGTATAACCCCGACGGGACGCTGACATACATGGGCCGCAAGGACACGCAGGTCAAGATTCGAGGGCAGAGAGTGGAGATGGGGGAGACGGAGCACCATCTTCGGGAATGTCTTCCACAGATACGGGAGGTTGCTGCAGAAGTCATTGTGCCCGCAGGAGGCGCCCCGATGTTGGCGGCCTTTGTGGCCTCTGCCGAAGCACAAAGCAACCCGCAGGATGACGAGAGCGCTGTCGTGGTCTACGAGATCTCCGCGAAAGCGGCAGACGAGTTGTCACAACGCCTCCCAGCATACATGATTCCAACAGTCTACTTTAGACTGAACTATCTGCCTACAAATGCCTCTTTCAAGGCGGACCGCAAGAAGCTGCGGGATATCGGCGCCTCCTTTTCCGCTCGGCAACTTGCAGATCTCCGCGGTCGCGCCGTCCGAAGAGACCAACGCGCGCCGTCAAACGAAACTGAACGCGAACTCCAGAGACTCTGTGCTGTGGTTCTAGAGATCAAGGAAGTCTCAACCATTGGAATCGATGAAAACTTCTTCCGTCTGGGTGGCGACTCGATCAGTGTTATGAGGCTTGTCGGTGAAGCACACAAGTCTGGCATTGCGCTTTCCATCGCGGACGTGTTCAGGAATCCTTCCATTGCCGGTCTCGCGTCTCTGCCGCACATTCGACAAACCAATGCCCCGATTGTCACGGCGCGTCCGGCTTCCTTTTCGCTCGTAGAAGAGTCCATCGTCGGCCAGATCCGGGACAATCTACACAAAGATCTCGGTATTGCCGGTAAAGACGTCGAGGATATGCTGCCCGTCACTCTTTTTCAGCGGGAGGTTCTCGATCGTGCCGTTCGCATCCCAGAGCAGACGTTCAATTATTTCTTCCTCGACCTCGGAACCAAGGTGAACATTGACGCGCTCCAACATGGCTGCCAGCTGCTTACACGCCATCTACCCATTCTTCGAACCTTGTTCATCCCGCTAGATGGTGTTTACTGGCAGATCGTTCTCACACAGCTCGATCCCGGGTTCGAAGTCGTCAACATCGACGGCGACATCAACGTGGCCTCACGAGAGCAGTCCACGAAATCAACACAACGGGGCGTCAGACCTGGCGATCCTCTCACGTCATTCACCCTCCTCCGCCACGACTCCGGTGCGCACCGCCTAATGATCCGTCTATCCCACGCACAGTACGACGGAATCTGCTTCTCATCCATCATCACATCTCTGGTTGATGCTTACCAGAACCGCCCACTGGCTCCCTTCGTTGACTTCTCCGTCTACCTTGCCCACAGCCGCAGGCAAGAATCTCAAAGCATCGCGTACTGGCGCAACGCCCTCCACGGCTCGAATCCCACCAGCCTAGGCCGAACTCTTCAGCCTGAATCTTCGCCAGGCGTGAAACCATCCAAGATCGAAGCCAGCCGTGTCATTCATACCCCTCAACTCCCCGCCGGATTGACACTAGCATCTCTTCTCACCTCCTCCTGGGCCGCAATCCTTGCCCTCCTGACCGGCCACCAAGAAGTCGTCTTCGGCCGCCTTGTCGCAGGTCGCAACGCCAACATCCCAGGCGTCCAGGACATAATAGGGCCCTGCATCAACACCGTCCCCGTCAGGATCGCCGTCCCCTATTCCCCCTCACCAAGCAGCACCACAACCACGGCGGAAACCTATCTCCGAGAGGTGCAAGACCAACACGTCGCCATGGGCGAAGCAGACTCTCTCGGTCTCATGGACATCATCAATCATTGCACGACCTGGACCCCCGACTCGGCTGTGCAATTGGACTCCGTTGTCGAGCATTCCAGCCTTGATACGCGTCCGACCTTTGACTTTGACGGAGCCGAGACGGTCTCGAGATTGCACTGGTTTGAACCGGATGTCGTGCCTGAGCGGTTGATGGTCACTTCAGCCCCTGACGGAGAGGGGAGTTTGAGGGTGAGGGTCGCGGGCAATAGTCACGTTATCTCGCAGGGGATGGCTGAAGTTGTCGTAGAGAGGTTGGTAAGGGTCATGGAGGGTATCGCCGGGCATTCTCACAAGCCACTTTCGGAGGTCTTGGGTTCGGTGCCGGGTTTCGTTTGAGGCTCGAGTCATCATCAGATTGACGACGAAGAACAAAACCGGTTACCCCTGGTCTCATTTGTACGTAGCAAACACTTCACGGCGTTAGGGCTACCTTTGGAAAGGCCGTTCGGCTTGGACGTTTCCATCGAGGAGTGCTGGGCACGAATGCACTCCTTCTGCTCTCTCTTCAGCCCAAATTCTGTACAGGCACTCTGGACTTTGAGGCCGATATCAATAGCTCGGGACATTGATCTGAGAGACGGGCAAGCCGAAATACGAAGACGTCGGGTTGCACTGCCGCTTATTCGCCCATTCGGAGATCACTGAAGCTGTGCCCATTACCGTCCAAAACGGACTCCTTGGCTTAGTCAAACGGACATGACACTGCAACCTGAACAATTGGACGGTGGCTAAATTAGAGTTCAATCATCTCAAAAGTACCAATTCATTAAAATACACACTGGCGAGTCGTGGCAACCATGGCCTCCCTAGCAAGCGCGGCCGCGCGAGTCTGTTGGGCTCCAGCCCGAGGCTCGAGCATCCTCATTGTCGACGGCCACAATCCTCAAGAAGGATCCTCGATCTCTTCGCCAGACTTCTGGGTCCCCCGATCCCCAGAAACAGCACCCCGGACGAGCTGCCACGGCGCCGACGTCATGTTGGCCCACGATGGACACCACAGACATCACAAACATCGCACATTGGCAATCGCGGAGCCCACCCTGTCGTCAACGCTCAGGCATCCTGAGTCAGTGAGGTCGCGCTGCGAAGGACCGGGAGAGGGCAGTGGAAAAGAAGGAAGGAAAAAAAATCCCATTGTTTGATCTCGATTAATCGAGCGATCCCGTGTCAGCCTTCCTAGAGCGGAAGATGAGCAGCCCTCCGGATACGTCATGGCGTATCTCGGGGTCGGGGGCCCCCCTCCGAAAAAAGAGATGTGATGGAACATGGAGATCTGCTCGCTCGCTCGCTCTCTCTCTCTCTCTCTCGGGCGGCGCGACGGGTGTCGGGGTGGGATGCGCCAGCCAGGGGGCTCCCCTTTTGGAGGCGGTTTACGTCTCCGCGGGGAAGCTGCTTGGAGTAAGCTTGGGCGCGCTTCCGTCTCACACACGCCGCATTCCTTCCCTTTTCCCGCGCCGGCGATCACGAAAATCCCCCTTGAACGTCGCGGAGCGCTTGGGGACGCAGAGGCAAGGTACGGACGGATAAGGATACTGATGGGTGACGGCCTGGGCAGGAAGATCGCCCGGCGGCGCGCATAGGCAAGGCGAGGGAGGGGGTTCGTTCGTTGCACGGATCGACGGCGAACCACCATCACCACCGTCCATCGTCCTTTGACGTACAACGGTTGGAAGCGAACGTCGCCGTCGCCGTCGCCGTCGTGGTTGTTGGCCGTTCTTGGTCGTGTGTCGCATCGTCGCCGTCCGGCTATCCGTGACAACCTGCCACCTTTAGCAACGTCTCCTGTCTCTCAATTCCCCCATTCGGAGCCCCTTCCGGGCAGAGAGATTGATGGATGAACTCCCCGGTGGCTCTCGTGTTGCCCATCCCTTTGCGATAACGCTTCTCACGCTTTGTGGACGGCAGCAATCCCCGGCCGGGACAGGGTGGCATCGCAAAAGACAGCAAAAGACGGCCGGCTGGACGATTCGTGGGTGTGCGGGCGTGGGTAGCAAAGGTTCGGTATGTCACTAGGCGGTGAACAGGCCGACGAGGGATGCCGGGCAGCGACGTCACATGCCGAACGCCCTGCATGCGCCAACGGTGGTCGACGGCCAGCAGCCAGCCAGGCGTTTGCCAGCCGTGACGCGCTTTGCCAGACCCGGCATCGGGTCATTCTGCCCACACACACCCCAGATCGCGTGCCTGAGGCAATAACGCGTCACGGACCAGGGGGCGCACAGCCAATCAGCGGCCGACGATAACGGCGCAAACCAGACGGCCAATGAGCGGCGAAGACCCTGCATCGATTGATTAAGGGCAGGGATCGTGAAGCATGGCATGCAGCAAGGGTTCCTAATGCGGGCAAGCGCGTCCGTGCTGTTCTTGCAAGAAGAAGGAGTGGGGTGTTATCTCGATTCGCTCCGGGCTCCTCAGTGTGTGCATTCCCAGGTTGACTGACGATGCGTCCCCTTCCCAGCAAAACGGACCGCCGGGGTGCTTTCTCCTGTTGTTTCGCCTCTCGTTGATTTGCGTGGTCCTTTTTCGTCGCTCCCCAAGTTCCCGGGCGGCCCAAAAGGCCTCACATTTCATCTCCTTTTCTGAGATTGATCCTTCGCTTGGCTGTTCCGGCCGCCATTCTGGGGGCGAGGATCACTGCCGATGCGACCCCTCCAATCCAAAACTCACCGACAATCCCGCATCTGCACACCATGCCACCATCTCCGTCCCGTTCCCTCGGAACGGCATAGGGCGTCCTGGGCGTGTCGTCCCCTCTCACCTGATTCTGTTATCGCTGAAACCAGCGCTCCTACAGGCCACTCGACCCTCTCCGGTTCGAGCACCTGCTTGACCCCTTGCTTTTTCCCGCCCATTATCTCGAAATGAGGCTCGTTTGACAACGCCGTGTCTCATTTGGGTCCAATCCGGGGAAGACCACGTTTGCTTGCACGCTCGCACGCGAGGGAGATACGCCGCTGTAGGGATGATGGCGGCGAAACGGTCGTCCTGGCCTGGGACCCTGGACTGTCGGCTTGCCTGCCAACCGCGCCGTTAGCAAAAAAGGGGGGTGGCAGGTAATAGCAGCCTGCTCAAACATCTTGGAGAATTGTCCTTCCCAATTACCCCAACAGTCCAAGGCCGCTCTCTTGTTTGTGTTGCATGCAGTCGAAAGAGTACGGGTATCCACCGCCCTCTTGCAAAAGGAAGAAAAACCCTGCCAAAGCTTGCTTGCAGTTGCCGGCCGAGAACGAGGGAAAAGAAAAGTTGGCAATGGACCGACTCAGGCGCCCAATCATCTTACAGGGATAGCAGGCACACGCTCGACTGGCACGCTCGACTGGCACGACGATGGAAATGTCGGTGTCCTCTTTGGAAACTCGGTTGTCGGGCGTGTGCCGCGTGCGTCGACATCGTGCAGCAGAGAGGGAGAGCCGCACGCTGGTCTTTGTCGCCCTGCGCGTGTGTCTCATCGTGTCGTCCGCTCGGCTCCGTCAGCGATGCAACCGCGGCTTCTCCTTTGTGTGTTTCGCCTCTGCCTCTCCGTCAAAGCCGCGCCTGCTGCTGCCTCGTCGGTCCCGGGCGCCCGGCATTGAGCCTCGGCCGGGCGTTGTTGTCAAGAACAGGTCGTACACCGAAGCCAGCAGCCGGGAATGGGATGGGAACAAGTGGAGTCGGCCAGATTCCGGGGATTCTTCACGGTCTCGAGGTGCGCTACTTGCGTTAAGTCCTAGCGCTCGGCGACAGCGAACGAACAGACTGCCGTCGCGAGGCTGTGGCGAAAAGGGGGGACAGCAGCCCGCATTGGCCTTCCCCCGTCCGTCATCAATGCCGCGCAGCGGCTTTGCCTGCTTGTTGGGATCCCCGCCACAGCACATACCGCGGCCTTATCCACCGGGGAGCCACAGCTCGGGCAAGGCGGCAGGGCGACCAGCGGCCAGCCTGTCGTCTTGATGGCAATTATCTCTCAAAGTGCCAAAGTGCCACCGAGGCTTTGACCATACGCGCCGTCGCGGGCGGGCCTCCGAGCAACCTATTTGCAAATGCCAAGTCAAAGCGACCCTCATCTCCAGGCTTCTGGACGTGTTCTGGAGCGGTGGGCCGTGGGAGTGGAAGTGGACAGGTTCCCACCCTGGCGGCCCTCTTGCTTGAAGTTTCTGGATCTCGCCCTGCACGATGTTCTCAATCTGGCCCAGTTGCCCATCTGGCCTCTGCGATTCCTTGCAGCTTCGCTTCGCGTTGCTCTTGGGATCCTTGGGGGGCCCTCTTGGCTCCTCACTATCCACCGGACCCTCGACAACCGCAGAACAGGAGCCGTGGTGGGGGTGTCGACGTCGACCTCGCGACTCTCGCTCGGTTGTCAAGTTTTGGGCGGCAGATCTTTCACCTGTGGCTGGGTTGGCTTCTGCTGTTCCAGGAATGGATAGACATTGACCGAAATCACTGAGCGTCGCGCGTCGCACGATCTGCGTCATGTTCAGTGGTTGGACTGACTCGAGGGAGTTGGAGATTCCTTCTCCACGGGCCCTTTGCTACCACTGCTACAGTACGACCTCGGTGTCTTTGCGAACCTCAAAGATCAGCCTAAAACAGAGGGGAACCAATCATACAGGTTCCCGTCCCTCTCTCACTCGGCCGACACGGCCAGATCGGCCTCGATTGGCCACTGGGAGTCCGAACGATGGCTGAGTTGACGTACTGATGGAGTTGAACAGTGGCCCCGGGGGAACCAGCGCTGCTGACGACAGCCCACTGAGAAGCAATGCGCACAGGAGCTAAAGCAAGTCATCGCGGCACTTGTCGACAACCGGTTTCAATACGTGAGCAAAAGGGGCAAACGATGCCGCCGACAACGGGAGGCTTTGTCGGCGGCCACGAGGTGAGCGACCCGCAGCGACACCGCAAAAACCCTCAGACATTGCCATGTGGTTTTGCCGTAGCCTCCGTGCTGCTGTGGCACGTCGTAAATAGTACGCGGCGACGCTGTGCCACCCACTCCGCAGCGCAGGACCCCCGTCCCGTTGACAACCGGCGGGGACGCTTGCGACGGTTGTCGACGTTGCGAACACAATAGGCGACGACCCCATCTGCAGCCTGGCAACAGTTACGGAGCATCAACATGGCGCTGAGTTGAGGACGTCGGCTGAGCGTCGGGGGCTGAAAGACGAAGCAACACGCACCCGCCCACTGTCCAGATGATGGCCATTGCCAACCAGGCGTACCACAGGCGACAAGCGACAAGCCTCGACTGGGGAGGCTGGGGCTCGGAGAAGACACACAGCGAGTCAAGGCGATTGGAAATGAACAGCGTTCGTCTGGTCCAGTCGGGCCAGTGATGAAGAGAGGATGAAATCCCCACAATGTGGAGAGACAAGAGCCCCGCCTGGGCGCCCCCAATGCAGCAATTGAGCAGCTGGGCGGTGGGCTCTTTCGCAGGAGCCTTCTTCTTTCTGTGGTTCAGACGTTCTCCATTTCACAGCTGGGGGGGGGGGCCTCCAGGCCTGAAGGAGCAGCCTCCAGGCGTTACGCAACGCAGCGGTCTGGCATTTCTGACAGAGCCAACCAATAGCAACGCCTTCGCTGCAGCTGGGCTGAATGCGCGCGAAGACCGGGTTGACTCGAGAGAATCGCTTCCGGAGGTCCTCCAAGCTGTACAGATGCGAGAGAGGCATGGCACTCTGCTGGGACTGGGCCTCTCATTCTGGGTCCCGGCCAACGACATGCGGCAAATCTGACCTGTCTGTCATCACCAAGAGGGGCACTCAGACCAGGCGTTCCGACGTTGCACAAGACGATTGGATCCCGCCTATCGCGGTGCAGGCGCATAAGGTATCCTGCAGGCTGGATGGATACGCACACACGCATCGACGCATCGGTAGGAGGAGCGGGATCAACCACCAGAGTTGAGAGAGTGCCGTCGACGCCCAGCACCATGCACGCGTTGCCAACTGCCACCAAGGCCATAAACAACGATGTCAGGGCGAGCCACAGCAACGGCAAAGCGACAGACGACACCATCGAATGACAAACGAAAGCAAACAGGAAAACTTGTCCGGACAGAAATCAATACACTACACCAAGAACAGGCGGCTCAGCATTTCTCATACGTACAAACAATCAAAGCTCGGCGGCGCTTTGCATGTCACCCATGTCGAGGCGTGCCGGTTCGTTCCCACCCCTGCCGGGACCCATCCCATGGAAGAAGTGGAGGTTGGATCCCCGAATCCCGATATGCCTCGACGAGGGCCGCCTGGTCCATGCGCGCCACCCGGATGCGATACGAGCGGCAGCCAGCAAAAACACACACACACACAAGCACCCAGCAAGCAGAGTCCAGATCGGTCGCTGTCCGACGAGCCCCTCCCCTGGTAATTATTTTTGGGTTGGCGGTGACGATGCAGCAGCCGCAGCCGCAGGTGAAGAGGGGAGCCGAGTCGGTTTGCGGAAACAATCAGGATGAAGGACGATCTTTCGGCAGCCCAGCACCAAGAAAAAAACTGCCGTTACGTTTGAAGAATTCGGGCTGCCTCGCGTGGCCATCGTCGTCCACTGTCAATAATGAGACCGAGGGCCAAGGCGATATTGCGGTCTTTCTCCGGCGTGCCAAAAATGGCTGGAGACTGGAGGTCGTGCTAAAAGTGACGAGGCGGGAGAGAGAGGCGTGAAGTGGGTTCTGGAGGGCCTTCTGTCTCAAAGGTTAACCCCGACAGCTTCCTCTCGTCCACCGCTAATTTGCGGCCATAGGCGCTACATGGGGCAATATTGCTTTTTTCTTTTCTTTTCGGTCTCTTTTTTTGTTCCCTTCTGCCTTCGCCTCCTTCCTTCTCTGCGAGACCCTTGGGCCGGCTGTCGCCGGGTAAAGAAGTCGGGGACCCTGAGCCAAAGGAGCACCACGGTGGCCTGGTCTCGAGTTCTGGAAGCTCCACGATCCCTACCAAGAGTCTTGGACTCTAATCCGGAGGGGAAGGTACAGAAAACAAGTCGTACCTTGCGGGCAGGCGAGGTATCCTAGACGGCCCAGGAGGATGTTTAGCGGCGGCTCGACTACGGCAAGAAGAAGGAGACATGGCTGTTGAAAGGGTAGCAGGACACGCGAGCAGCGGCCCCGTTGTGTCAGAGAAGGAGGTTCCCAGCGATCTTCATTCAACGACGTGGAACTAGCGCCTGAGCACATGGGACCCGACCACCGCCTTACGTAGTTTATTCATTTCAGGGTCCTTTTGGAGAGCAGCGCCGGTCCTTGTTCTCAACCGGGCTTGGTGAGAAGACGAGACGAGACAATGGGCACGCACGGAACATGAGCGAGAGGAGAGACAATGCGGGAGGGGAGGAGAGGAGCGCCATTTCCGCGGGGAGGCTTGATGGGTTCCTTTCGGAGGGGGTTGAGCCACTGTGGAAACGTCCTCACTTACAGGACGTGGTAGACTGCGTACAGGGCAAGTTCCGAGCCGGTCGTCGTCTCTGCGCAGCGCGGTGGCAGTTGGGACGACGGAATGGGGGAAGGGGGCTTGGGGGAACTTGGCCTGGTGGCCGGGGGTTCGGGTCGTCGTCCTGAGTTGGGCAAGGGTTCGGACCTCTCGACGACCAACCACGAAGGCGGATAGAAGGCCGCCGGGCCAGCCAGCGAATAGGGAAGAACACAGTCCCAGGGTGGCTAAACCGCTTCCAGGCCTGGGGAGGGACTGGAGGCTCGGGGAGGTGGAGATCATCGGCGCGCGGAATCTTGGACTGGTGGCTGCTGGGACGAAATGGAGATGGGGTGGACGGACGGGGGATTCCTTGCAGGGCGAAAGGGCGGTCGCCGCCGCCTCCAGCATCATCGTGGCCGCCGCCTCACCCTCTCTCGCTGTAACCGCGCAGCGCACCCTTTCGCCTCTGGCTGGGCCTCTCCGGACCGCGCTCCTCGCCGTAGGGTGTCCCGGAGCTGAAGCCCGGGCACCTGCCTCACCGTCGCCTGCAAGATTGGCAGTGCCCTTGGGGGGTTTTGGGGCTCCTATCAGCATGACGTTGGTTCGAGGGAGAGGCGGAACGGTTGATCCAGTGAAGGTAGCCGGTTTGTTGCCCCGGGCGTGAGGGTGTGGAAGTTGGAGCGAATGCATCCCGAGGAGCGGGCCAGCGCAACGAGAGTGACGAGGTTTGGGATGGTGGTGAAGGCTGTGGATGGGCAGGAAGGCGAGCCATGTTGGAGGAGAGGAGGGCGTGTCATGTCTACCGCTTCCGACTCCTGCTGAGCGCGAGGTGAGGGTGAGGTGTTTGGTGTTTGGGGGGTGGAAGCACACTCCCCCTCCCTCACTCTCACTCGCCGTCTCTCTCCCTCTTCCTCCGTCTCCCACTCCCCACTGACTCTCTGTCGGGTACCTACCGTCGTACTCTCCTCCGCCAATTGCCGCAGCATTAAATCTAATAGGGAACCCGCTTCCGCAGCGCAGCTCCCCCCCTCCCTTCCACTGAATCGCCCGCTTCCCACTCCCACCCCCTAGGGACCCAAAGGCCCACGCCCCCCTTCCGCGCCCCGAATCTCGTCCCATCCATTTAGACCCCAAGCATCCCGCCCGAGTACTTCACCAATTCGCTCCCCTCCATTGCACGCACGCACTTCCATCCTGCTGCGACTGCTTCCACCACCACCACATCATCGACGCTCAAATATCATATTCACCACTCCTCCAACCTCGGGTGGCCTAGCATATCTTCACCACCTCAACCAACACGAACCAACAACCTACGCCACGTCGTCTTCGGTACGCTCGCTTCAACGACCACGGTCTGCAGCCTGGATTCGCCCGAAGCATTTCCGATCAACACGACACCGTCTCACCACGCTTGTCGCCTCTTCCTCGCCTTATAATTACACCAACCCGTCGCGACACCCGCCTGTCGCTCGCCCTCACCACCCTCTCACGACATCGTCGCATCCGCCACCACGCGCCTTACCGCACTTTAATTAGCGTCATCGTTCATCTTGGACGCGCTTTATTCTTATCCTCGGCATCACTTACACCAACAACACCTACCCACCATCCTCACCTCGAGTCCGACACAATGGCAACGGACCTCATAATGCCCACCCTCGCTGAGCAGCGCGGCCCCTTCTTCGCCCACGACCGCCCTCACTTTTCCCACGGCAGATCCCACTCCTTCCAGACGGTGCCCCAGCCCCAGCCCTTCCGCAACCGCACCTCGCCTCTGAGCACGCCTCACGATGGGTCGCCCACTTCGCCCAAGTCGTGCCTGACCGAGTCGGTGCGCCCCGTCTACGTCCCCGCCGTCCTCCGTCCCAACAAGCACCACTCCAAGAAGCCTCGTACCCCCAAGGCCGAGGACTTGGACGGAGAGGACCTGCTCTGCCTGCGCCGCTCCAACAGCAGCTTCATCAGCCTGCCGGGCTTCAGCGTCCTCGGCCAGAAGCTGTCGCGCCGCTCCACCGGCGACAGCGGCAAGGTCATCGACCTCGAGCTGGACGCCGACCTCTTCCCCCAGGTCACCGGCGAGCCCACCCGCAAGCACTGGAAGGTATGTCCCTCGCGCTCTTGGTCCTCGCTTGCCCCAGGAAACTAACAAGACCGCCGCAGCCCGACACCGAGTCCGTCATGTGCGACGACCCGACTTGCAAGCGCAAGTTCACCCCTCTGAACCGCAGACACCACTGCCGCCGCTGTGGCAACATCTTTTGCCACATGCACTCCAACGAGGTCATCCCTCTCGACGAGGACTGCAACTACAACCCCCGGGGCACCCTCGCCCGCGCCTGCTTCCACTGCTTCACCGAGTTTAAGGTATGGAAGAGCCGTAACGGCAGCCGCAGCGGCAGCGACCAGAGCTCCGACTCCTCCGACACCCCGTCGAGCCCCATCGTCGCGAGCCCCGTCGTCCCGATGATGCCCGGCATGCTGCCGCCCACCAAGGGCCCCGAGGTGGCTGCCAGCGTCCCTCGCGACTGGAACTGGAGCACCTTTTAGAGGATGTAGGAAGTCCAGGAGCGGGGGGGAGACACCGACGGAGGGATTTCGGAACCCCCCCACGAAACGAAAACACCTATCAGGCGCGGCACCTAGCGGATCACGATTCACGGCCTTAATGAAGAGCGAACAAACAATAGAATCATAGACACCACACACCCCTCACACGGCGGCGGAGGGTTCTCACCGACCAACCACCCCGACGATACCAGACACCAAAGATGCGGAACGCCCGAATCATCAACAACACGACACCAATACCCCCATTCATGGACTGCACATAATTTGCGCCACCCATTCCCTTGATCCGCACATAGAACGCCTCACCGGTTTCGATGCCCGACCCGATTTGGCCTGGGCACTTGTTTTGCATTTAAGCGCGGCGTTGGTTCGGAACACTCGAGATCAGGATACGGCCTGTCCTCCCCCTTGTCGCTCAGAGCAAGGATTTACGGAAAGATTACACTTTTGGCTTTTAATGTTTACCGCTCCCCAGAGTACGGAGTTTGTTTAGCGGCGTTGCCCCTCTGAAGGTTTATACCCCAGATGTGACGGCTGGATGATTTGTTTCGCGCGCCGAACCATTCGGGGAGTGTGTCCCTTGGACCACCTCTGTGATGGGGAAGAGGGCGAGATGCGGACCAGGTCGGCCGAACACCTTCACGGATCGGCGTTTGTGTGTAATTTAGAGTTGCTGCCACAGCATTGGTTGGCGGGGGAGCCGGCAGGAGAGAGGGGAAGGACCTGGACGGGGTCGCAACGCAACCTTGTTTGCGCCAGCGGCCTGGCCCAGGCCTCTTCCTCCCCCTGCCTGATACAGTTTTTAAAGCAAGAAAATGAACATCATATTGCCATCAACAAACCTTGACGTCCCAAACCTTGGCTCATCAGTGACTGGCGGTTGTGGCCGATGACTGCACGGTGGCGGTGCCTCGTATGCGATCCCGTCCATCGGGCCATGCTACTTCAAGAGGGGTGTGTGCTGTCTTTGACGCGACGGGCCTCGCGATGTTTCACAGGCACACGAGCGGCGGGACCTGAACGTTGACTTCAATGACGTCCGTCGCCGAGGCGTCTAGTCGGTCGGGGAACCCCCTTTCCCTCCCCCGGCCTCGCCGGCGTCTTACTTTTCTACCGTGACGGATCATCAGACAAGGCAGGCCCTCTGCGCTTCGTTATTCGAGATGTCTCATGGGAGGGGGGGGGGGGTCTGATGCTCGGTCGCTGGAGAGACGTCTTTTTCTTTTTCCCGTAACGCGGCCGCTCGGTTCACGTGGTAGGAAGAAAATGAAAAAGAAATTTTGAAAAAAAAGTCACCGTGTTCCAGTCGTCCTGTCGTGCTGTCGTGGCCGGCGGTGCGAGTCCCGCGGGCAAGGGGCAGGACGACGACGTGCGCGTCTTGTCTGGGCCGTGTAAGTGAGGCTCTATGACGGGGAGGGGGTCGTTGGTCTCCGTGCCCGTCGTGGTTCGCCTGCCGCTTATGCCGAGGCTACCCTAGCGCTGCCCGCCCGCCCGCCATTTGCTCCCCCCGTCTCCTCTTGCCGTCGCGTCGTGTTTGCCCGTCTTACGCTCGCCGCGCGCGCTCTGCGCCGGGTGCCTTTTTCCCTCCCGCGTCCCGCGTCCCGCTTCTTGCGTGCTGTTGGCGTGCCATGCTAGCTGCTGTTGGTTGAAGGGGGGGAGGGGGAGCATGCGGTGGAGCTGCATCATCGCTCGCTGCACGCTGCGGTGAGTAATGCGGAACATTCTGTGCTACCCCGGATTCTTCAGAGTCCAAGGGCCCAGGCGGAGGCCGGGCGTGGGCCGATCGGTTTGGGAAGGATGGATGGTGGCCGCGGAGGGGGGGGAGGCAAAGGGAGGGTTATGGGGGCTGGACACTTGCGCGGTGAAGAGGTGAGAGCCAAGGTGAGACGACGGGCGGCGAGGTGAGCGGCACCCCGGGCGGTGCGGTTCGATTTAGCTCGTGAGCGTAGGACAGACGCCAGGATGGCAGGCGATCGCGAGGGCGTGCGTGCGTGTGCGTGCGGGAGGGTGTGAATCATCGCCGTCAGCCTCGTGGTGATTCGCCGTCGCCCCCGTCCTCTCTCCCCGCCTTTCTCCTTCTCTTCCTTCGTATGACTCTTGGGGAGCAGACGGGCGAGGGCCCTGGCTGCGGCGGCACTCTTGCTAGACGGGTCCAGACTTTGGGCTTACACACCCCGCCTCCCTTCACGTGGGGGACATCGTCGCCCCGGGGGGTCGTACAAGCATGCGTCGGCAGTTTGGGTCCTCGAGTCGCAAAAAAGAGCGTGCCGGACTCCAGGGTCGGGAGCGGACGTCGCACGACGAACTCAGCGACCTCGACGAACGCGGACGTCGATGAGGCGCCCAGGGTGAGACCAGGACGCCCACCTCCACCCCGCGCATCCACAACCCGGTACAGACATCCAAGACACCATGCGCGGGCACGTTCAGGAAGAAGAAGAAAAACGGGCACGCGCGGGCGTCGACCCCATCGTTCTCTGCCTGGCCGGGTGTCTTGCCCACGGCGTGCAGACCACGCCCAGCCGCGTCCCAGATGGCCGAATGGGCGCCAACACAGGCTTCCGCCATCCGTCGCATCCGCGAAAGCTGCCGTCGCGATGCCATGGGCGTATCCTACAGCCTACGTGCCACCTTACCGTCCGCTTCGCCTCTCCCGTCGCCAATGACAAACGAGGGGGGGAAGCAGTCAGAGGCCAGAGGCCAAAGGCCAATATCAGAGTCAGAACCGGCGGCGGCGGCGGCGGCAACAGTGGCGTAGACGCATCCCACGCCCCTCCAGGTTGGAAAAGTAGACGAGCATGAATCCGCCAGGCCCCCAAGGTGATTCAGCAGTCGCGTGACGTGGCGCCAGAAGGGGGCGTGGAGACTGGGCGATCGGGAGTGAGTCACTGTCAGACGAGACCGACTAAAACGCCAAGCTCGGGCCAGACTGAAGACCAGAGGTGCGTTAGTCCGCCCGGAGTGCGCTCCGGGGCCCTCCTGCATCCGGAAAGAGGGCGGATTGCGGAGAGAATCCTCCGCGTCCCGGAACCGGAACTTCGGGACCGGTCTCCACAATTACCGCGGCCCCGTTACGCCGCTGTTTCCGGGAGGGTCTGACTCGGCACGGCCAATCGTCCAGTGTCGCGGCCTTGGACCCCGCAGAGCTGCGGGCAATCAGCGCGATACATCCGTGAACATGACGCTGCAGTGCCGCCGCGGGCCAACGTGTAACAATAACCTGATTTGATGACTATATGTATACTGGTGCCGGCTCGTGCCCGGCTTGCCTATTTACCCTGCGCGCGCGATGCAAGACAGTAGACGACTGCGACAAGCTAACGAGCGCTCCGGGTGATGCAAATGCTTACCCCAATGTTTTCCCAGCTCAGAACGCCGTTGAAACAAAACCATGCCGCCTCCTCGAGAACCCCCTCCCGGGCTCCTCTTCCGTTCGTGTTCCATTTTCCATTACCTCCGTCACCCCGTCCCAACCCTACACGCGCGACGTCTAGTACTTGGCCTTGCCGTTGGCGACGCGCTTGGGGCTGCCCTCGACGTTGTACGAGGCAGAGCCGTTGTAGATCTCGCGGTTGACCTCGCGGGCGGCATCCCAGCCGGCCTTCTCGGCCAGGGTGACGTTGCTCTCGCGGCGGGCCTTGCCCTTGCCCTTGGAGGACTCGGCGCTGCTGCGGCGGATGTAGCTGCGGATGAAGAACATGACGAACAGGTAGGTCAGGGGCGCAAGGTAGAGGACGTTGAGCCAGATGGCAAAGGTCTCGCCGCTGGTGGTGACGCAGGGCTGCGTGACGTAAACGGTCTCGGACACGAACCCATCCTGGGGGGCCGCGGCGGCGACCGAGGCGGAAGCGGTGGCGGCCCCCTCGGCGACCTTGGAGGTGGCGCCGAAGACCATGTTCTTGAGGGTCTCAAAGGCGCCGGCGCCGGCCGTGGCAGCGGTCTCGGCAGCGGTGCTGGTGGCGGTCTGGGTGACGGCCTCGCCGCCCTTGTTGAGGGTGTAGATGGTCACGGGGACGGTGTAGGAGACGAACGAGTGCGCCATGGCGTACGTGGCCCCGACGAGGAACTGGGTGATCTGGAGGGTGGTGAGGGTTCGCTTGATGGCCATGGGGACGCGGATGTTGAAGGCGGTGATGGTGTAGTAGGTGTACTGGAGGGGGCTGTTAGCAATCCGGTTGCCGGGGGGGGCAGGACGCGCGCAATCACTTACCATCATGGCGTGGATGAAGGAGTTGACCAGGACGAACATCCAGATGGGGGCAGACATGTAGCGCATACCAGCCCACATGCACATCATGGCGCCGGCGTGGTGGTAGGTCTGGAGGGTGGAGCTGAGCTTGCCCTTGGCGAGGATGATGAAGGTGTCGAGGACCTCGTAGAACTTGCTGAGGTAGAAGATCCAGCCGTAGAAGGCGAGGCCCTCGTTCCAGATTCTGCCGGTGGCAGTGCGGCTCGGGCGTCCGTCGAAGCCGAGGGCGGAGTTGCCGGTCAAGCTGGACCAGTAGCCGACGGTCTCGTTGTAGACGGTGGCGGCGCCGAAACCGCCGTTGCCGTTGAGCTGGCAGAAGCTGTCGGCGGTGGCGGCCAGGCCGTTGGGGCCGAAGGGGCTCACGACGCTCCTGCGCATGCCGCCCAGCATGCCCCAGAAGGTCCAGGCCGAGTACACGGCGAGGAAGACATTGTGCAGGACGACAAAGGCGAAGAAGGGCTTCGTCTTGCTGATCCCCCACGGCCTGTTCTTGGTCGACTTGTTGTACTTGTTCAACAGCTTGACGGTGACGGCGTAGAGGGCGGCGATGGTGATGGGCACCCGGGGGTCGAGGGCGCCGGAGAAGATGTGGTCGGGGATCTCGACGGGGGGCGCGGCGGCGATGGAACCGGGCAGAGGCGGGGGGATGGCCATGTGCGCGCCGTTGGGCGGGAAGGTGAAGAGGGAGGCGGGCGGAAGCTCGCCGAGCACGGTGACGCCGGCCATGGTGGGGGAGAATTGACCAATGAAGTCGGGCGTCGGTTCGAAAAAAGGCAATGTGCGGTCCCGCTGCTCTCTCGGGCGTTGGGGTTTTGCTGGGAGCTCCTTGGTGAGAGAAGGGTATCTCAGCACGCGACAGCTGCAGCGCTCAACACACGGGTGTGTCTGGTGTCGTAGACTGACGTCGGTTCGGCCGAAGAGGTTGAGGGAGAAGGCTGCACGGAGAGAAGTGGGCGCAAGAGAAGGTTCAAACAAGACAATGTTCCTTTCCACAAAGGGCTCGTCGAGGAAGAGCGGAAGAGCAGCACTGGAGGAGCTGGGAGAGGAAAAGGGAATAAAGAAGGAAGGGACAAACGAGGCGGCCCGGTCAATGCGAGGGGATCCTCGAGGCCTTAATATGGGGAAGGGAAGGGTTGAATTTCTGGATGGGAGGAGGAGTGGATAATGCTGCTGAGGACTACGACCGGCGGCTCCCCCCTCCCCCAATGTCCATGTACCCATCCACAGTACTCTCCCCTTCACATCCCCCTCCACCCCGGCACACGCAAGCGTGCAAGCATACAAGGTACCAAGTATATGTAGCTCGGGTTGGCGGATGGGATTCGGCGGGGAGAGTGTCATGGGAGAAGTTTGTCTTTGCTCGGGCTTTAGTCATAAATAATGCTGAGGCCAAGGCGCAACGTAACGGATGAGAGGCGAGGCGAGACGAGACGAGGTAAGGTGAGGCAAGACAGACAACAACCAAGGCACATCGAAAACGGGAGGTGACAAGCGCGGTACAGGCAACGGCAACGGCAACGGCAAGGCGTGGCCAAGGTTGAGCAACGGCCTGGCGTGGGCTGCGCCAAGTCGCTCCTCTCAGTCTCGCGCTATCTGGAGACCTTTGTGAGGGTTAGGGAGAACATTGAGTTGCAGCCCACCACGGGGAGTGAAGTCATGTGTCGAGCTACCTTGCTTGTTGTCTGCCCGTCCCGTCTTTCTGTCTTTCCAATACGCACTAGCCTCTCAATGCTATGCAAGGTAAAGCACGTACATTTCATGTACCTCGGAACTACGTACCTCGAGAGGGAAGGAGAAAAAAAACCCCCGACGAAAAAAAGAGAAAATGGTGTGGGTAATCATCGACGGAAGCAGGAGCTTGGAGCTCTGCTCCTTCCTTACCCTCTCCCAATCGACGGAGCGAACCCCCCCCCCCCAGAAATCAAATACAAGAAGGAGAGAGGGGAGAAAAGTGCATGCGCACATGGGCCTTCCCGAAGGCGCAAGCGGCTACGAGGCACTTGCCCGTCTCGCCCGTCTTGTCGGGTGGCCGCGGCAGGTCCTACTGTATGTGGATTCCACCACTGAGAAATCCATCCACCCATTCGACGCAACTGGTCTCGCCAAGCAAACAGGGCACATCATCTTTCCGTGCTTTCTCGCCAGTGACGAGCTGTCTGGAGAAAAGACCGGGGCGCATGGATGGACGCCTATACTTGCTGGGTACTTTCTCCTTGAACATTGTTGAGAGGCACATGAAGAACGGCTCGAAGCTTGACACCGGACGAAAGGCGCTGCAAACCATCGACTGTCCATGCTAAGGCAATGCCACGACTGGACCTCCTGGATGGGTGGGTTCTATCAAGCCAGGCCCAGCTCGTTGGAAATCCGGTCAGAAAGCTCTGGATTGCTGTTTTTTTGCCTCGGCTTCTTTCGACAACACCCTGGCTGCCATCTTAAGCCTACCCTGGCACCCCAGGCCTGGGGTGGGAATCGCAGAATGGATGGGCCCAAGCAACGCGCCAAAGGTAGCAACCCGCGAAGGACGACGGGGGGAGAGAGAACCAACAAATTCGCTTCTGCCAACGAGGTGCGACTGACGAGACGGCACAGGACACAGCCGAGACGCATCTCGGCGACAGGTACAGGCCCGGAGCAACCCCGACGCTGGCCAGCGAGTGATACCCATCAACGTTGAATCCATTGTCTTTGCGCGGCTGCTGCTCATCGGCTGCAGTCTGAGGTTCGACTGGGGACGGTTTGAAACGGTTGAAAAGCTGCGACATGGATGTTTCTCTCGAGGTTTGCCGGGCAAGCCATTGCCCAGCCCAGAGTCCCAGACATGTCTTTCCGACAACGGCGAAATGGCCGCATTGGGGGGAGCTTTGGACACCTGCTCTCAACTCTATTTTCGGGATCCCATTTGTCGATACCTCCAAGCTTGCTGTGGCACTGACTTGCGCCTAGTCAGTGCTCTCCGGTCACGCTGCCTGCGACATTATGCGACGGGCAGAGAGGCCGCGATGGGATCACTGTCAAGAACAACTCTGACAAACTGCTGTCGGAGGCCCCGAGCTGTTCCATGCCTCTCGAGTTGGACGAGAGTCACAAGTCAGGTGAAGTCGATGCGACGCAGCTCGCATTTTGGAGGAGCGCCGCCGCGCTCGCAAGGACCCATGGTCGTCGTCGACGTCCTTCTGGAAGCCCAAGCTGAGCTCCTTGCCCCTGGTTCCTGGTGGACACCTGGTGGGGATACGTCGGGTAGCTTGTACGGGCTAGGCGATACTGACAGCACAGGCCCAAGGTGTCAGCTGCTAACGCGCATGAAGTAGTCCACGTCACGAACTATCAACCATCCATCCGTCGTGGGCCCGCTACCCGACCTTTGTTCTTTTTGTTGGGGGAGCGCTAGGCCCGATTTCGTCAATCCTCTCGCCTTTGCGTCAAAGATTTTTTTTTTTCAGTCTCTTTTCTTGAGATTGCCGTCTTGTTGAAGGAGATGGACCCTCTTATCTAATCATCATGAAGTCAGAAGACGACAACTCGATAAGCATGTGAGCGACAAGGGGGGCCGTCTTCATCCTTTACGCGGCTTCGACGTGCATCTCTCTCTCTATACCCGGTACGCGACTAAGAGCCCGTCATCCATCAATCATTATTGACACGTCACGGCCAGCACTGATGGACAACTCGGCCGGAGCGAACAAAGATGGCAATCATGCCCCCCCAAGCTCTCTCCGTCTTTTGCTGGCAACTGCACCGTTCAGAGGACCTCAACCTGTTGCGCTCTCAACCACCTCAGACGGGACAGACATGACATAATGCATGGCGATACACGACAGCCGTCGTGTACCTGCAACAAACACTCACAAGCCCCAACCCCCGATGCCGTGGCCAGAGGAAGCAGGGCAACCAGGAAGGAGCTTGCTTGCTGGCTGGGTTACGCGCCTGCTCGCCGTCGGTCAACAATTCTTCGTAGATCGACTCTCACATGCATTTTTTTCATTCGTTCTCGTTTTCTTTCCCCCAACAAATTCGGCTTCAAAGGCAAACCCCCGGCCCCAACTTCCCCTTTGAACCCTCTTGGCCGCCAGACCGCCCATCGCAAGATGGCACCCAACCTGCCAGCCCCCCATGGCGCGGATGGACAGACCCGCCATTGGACCCTGAAAAATATCCACGTCTGGTTTAGCCAGAGCCTGTAGCTGCAGCTTTGAGGGGGAGCCAATCTTGCATTTGGCCACCTTGGCCACCCGTCCATGTCGCCTGTCCGCTCCTGGCTCAGGCTCGCGGACCCCTCGTTGAGATGGCGGAGCTGCTTGACGGCAACTCCATGCGCTACTGGCCGCCAGCCCGGAATTCCACGAAGCGGGCAGTCCCGGCCTCTTTAGTGCCGGCCCGGGGCCAGGCGTATCAGCTCCCATTTCGTCTTCGCATCTTGTCACGGCGCTGGTAGCTCGGGGGACTGTCGGTTACGGAAGGGAACGACAGATCCGGGGAACGGGGAAGCGCCGTGCCGCCGTCAAGCGCGGACCGGAGTCGGCCAGAGTGCGTTGAGGAGACGCACTCGGACCTAGGCGGCGCCGCACGGGGTTGTGGAGCTCCTCCTTCGCTTGGCTCGCATTTCACAGGGCGTGGGATTTCGACAATGCCTCTCAGCCATTTGATTCAGCTTACAACAGGCGAGGAGCCCATGGCGATGGCGGACGGTGATCACGGTGACCTTTTTCCCGTTTCCTGGAGTCCATACGAACCGAGGTTCAAGTCTCCCCGGCCGAGCCAACAAGCTGCATCGCCGATTGGTCCCACAATTCAAGAATGTTGCCCAAGCCACAGGAACGTATCCGTACGATCTGGAGAAACATTCGGACTGGCATCTTCCTGCCGGCCGGCATCTCACACTCCTCTGGTTCGGTCTGACGATTTGCCCAGGGTCTGAAATCACCATTGTTAAAAAAAAACTCGGGTGTTATCCCAGACATCTGCAGTGACGAACAGGTGGCGGCACGGCGGTTGCACGTGTATGTCCCGTTCTCAATGCATGGTTGCACCGGGCGTCTTGTCGATTTTATTTCAGTACCTCTCATGCAGTGGACCACCTCGACACTCGGTCGAGCTTCTGAGGGTGGCCTTGTTTGGCTCGGAAACCGTCGGGCTCCGTCCAGCACCCGTGACAAACAACCTTGTTCCCCGCATGATCAGCTTAACTCAGTTTCCGTCCGCACACTAAGCCACGTCGTGCCTGGATCGAGGTTGCATGCGCCCAAGTGCCGTGCAACAGTCCTGCACCCCGCCAATGCGAAGCTGCATAAATGCGTAATTCTGTTGCCCGGCTCCGGTGGAAGGTTTTATAGCTCCGGCTCCTCGCTGGATATTGGAACCAACAGAAGCAGCCTCGGGTTATGTCGATCCCGTGGTTTAGCCGTCACAGCTGGGCTGATGGCGAACTCTTTGACCAATTCTTGAAGCACACCGGATCGGGGATAGGTTGTCGGAGGAGATGGAGAGATATCCATTGCGATGCTTCGTCGCACAGACCCCGCATCCATGGCAAACACGAACCCCTGCAGCAGCACCACCATGCGAGCAGCAGGGGCAAGCTAACGTCGACTCTTTCCCTCTTGCACACAGTCAAACGTCAGTCGAGCATGAGCTTCCGAGGTGTTTTCGACCGCTCGTGTTAACTGAGACTATACCTTACCCCAAGCTCCCCTCACCTGATTTTTGCGTCACCTTGTTACTTTCATACGCTGATAGCTCCTTCGACGTTGTTTGTTCCCGTATCACCACGCGTATCCAGCTTCATCTGTCTCGTTGCATCAACACTCATAGTCTGCATCGCCATGGCTACTCTGCCCAAAACCGTCCCTGGGACTGCGACCCAGCTTCAATTGCCGGCGTTGCCGACTTCAGACTTCTGGAACGAGACACAATGGGCCGTTCTGATGTCCCTGCTCGAGGCGGTCCTCCCGTCCATCTCACGGCCGGCGACTCTCTCAGACACGACGAACCAGGTCCGTGTGTCCGAAGCCGAGTATGCGGCAGCGCTCCAGCTCGTCCAGAACACGATGACGAAGCCGCCCTCGGAGGAAAAGTTCCAGGAGTACCTCGCGTATAACCCCGCAAAGGAACCCAGATTCGTCGAAAGCATCACGAGGACGCTGGCCGCAATGCCCGCGGGCGCTCAGCGCCAACTAGGTGGCGCCATGGGCGCGCTGGCGTATGTTTCCTTCCTCTACCGACGGTATGGACCAAGCGTCATGGCTGACCTGATTCGACAGCACTCGTACTGGCACGTTGTTCATGACTGGCTACTGGACCCCGGTTCACCTGCAACCGGTGGAGGTTCGTGAGAAGATCCTCAAGGCATGGCAGACCTCACGGATCCCTACGATCCGGGTCCTGTCAAAGTCGATATGTCTGTTGGCCCAGAAGAGCGCCGTGCAGACCAGCCCTCTGTTCAGGGAGTTGACCGACTACACCGACATGCCCGAATTCCAGAAGCATGGCGAGGGTTTTGACTTCAACTTCATGCAGTTCGAGGCATCCGGCACGGCCGCCGTCGTGGAGACCGATATCGTCATTGTCGGATCCGGTTGCGGAGGTGCAGTGGCTGCCAAGGTGCTGGCCGAGCAAGGCCACAAAGTCCTCGTCGTCGACAAGTCGTACTACTACCCTCCGACGCAGCTACCCATGGACCAGGACACCGGATGCCAGTTTCTGTACGAGAACGGCGGCTTCATCACCAGCGACGACAGCTCCCTCAACATGGTTGCTGGAAGCTGCTGGGGCGGCGGCGGGACCGTCAACTGGAGCGTCAGTCTCCAGACGCAGGGGTTCGTGCGCAAGGAGTGGTCGGAGCAGCGCGGGCTGCCCTTCTTCACGTCGCCTCAGTTCCAAAACTCACTGGACAAGGTGTGCGACTTCATGGGCGTGAGCGCCGATGGCGTGCGCCACAACCACCGTAACAAGGTGCTGCTGGACGGGGCCCGGAAGCTCGGGTGGCACGCCGCAACGGCCCCGCAAAATACGGGCGGCTCGGAGCACTATTGCGGACAGTGCCATCTCGGTTGCGGGTCGACGGAGAAGCAGGGCCCCACCGTGAGCTGGCTGCCGGCGGCGGCGGCGTCTGGGGCCAAGTTTATGGAGGGGTTTGAGGTCGGGAAGGTGATGTTTGATGAATCCAGCGGCTCTAAGCGTGCCACGGGCGTTGTTGGAAAGTGGGTGTCGAGGGACGCCAACGGCAGCACCAGCGCGCCCTTGGATCAGCGGACCACGCGGGAGGTTATCGTTAAGGCGAAAAGGGTCATCCTGTCCGCGGGCTCGGTCTCGAGCCCCCTGGTGCTTTTGAGGAGTGGTTTGACCGTACGTTGAGTCGTTACCCAGTGATGTACAGCCCCCTGACGTGTAGCAGAACCGCCACATCGGATGCAACCTCTACGTCCATCCCTGCAACTTTGTAGGCGGCTACTGGAAGGAAGACTGCAAACCTTGGGAGGGTAGGTCTACAATGACGAGCTCGCATGTCCTCTCGCTAACATCGTGCAACAGGCGGTATCATCACCAGCTACTGCTCCTCATTCGAAGACCTCGACAAGGCCGGCCACGGCGTCAAGCTAGAGCCCACATGCATGATTGTACGCCCCCCTTCACTCATCACGATTGCCCCACTTACACCATACAGCCCTACGCGATCCTCTCCTGCATGCCCTGGCACTCGGGCTTCCAGGCCAAGCTCTCGGAGCTCCGCTTCCGCCACTTCGGCGCCTTCATCTCCCTCACGCGCGACCGCGACCCGGGCCGAGTCTACCCAGACCCGATCTCAGGCCGCCCGCGGGTCGACTACGTCGTCTCGGACTTCGACCGCGCCAACACCCTCGAGGGTGTCATCGCGCTGTGCAAGATCTGCTACGTTGAGGGCGCCACCGAGATCCACGCCGGCATCCCAGGGCTCGAGCCGTTCGTCCGGGAAGACCACGCCGAGCCGCCCGAGAAGACTGCGTCGGCCGCTGCGGGCTCGCTGGGCTCGGAGAGTGGGGATGAGGCGGTCCTCGAGGGGGTGAACGACCCCCGCTTCGTCGCGTGGCTGGATAAGCTGCGCAAGGTCGGCAACGCGCCGCCCGTGGCCATCTTCTCGTCGGCGCACCAGATGGGTACGTGCCGGATGGCGCCGAACGAGGACGAGGGCGTCGTCGGGCCCAAGGGGCATGTGTGGGGTACGGAGGGGTTGTTCGTGGCGGATGCGAGTGTCTTCCCGAGCGCGAGCGGTGTGAACCCGATGATTACGAACATGGCGATCGCGGATTGGATTGCGATGAATGTGGGCAAGGAGGTCAAGGCTGAGTTCGAGTAGACCAAGGTGAGGCGGAGCAAGGAGACGGACGGAGGAGAAACCCCTGGAGGGTGTATGAAGAGCATAGAGGTTGTAAAGATTGAGTATCGGCGTCGTTGTATCTTTACCCGGATCATAATAACTTGCACATGTTGATCTCGAGGTAGGCGGCCATGCTTTTGACCAGCCAGTGAGTGACAGGAGTCCCGACGTATATCTCCAGTGCATGGCCAGGGTTTCCTTGGCCAGGCTTTGACATTCCCATGTTTCCCTGAGGACTTTTCACATTTCTGGCCGATGATACGGTGACGTCGATGAAGACTTGTTGCTTGTGTACTTGGAAAGGCGGCACGTCCACGCCGTGTGCTCTCTTGCGTTTGAGACTGCGGCTGGTTTTCAGCCACCACACTGTTCAATTCTCTAACCAGGTGCACTTTCATCCGTCCTCTCTTTTCCGATGGACCGACACTGCTGGATGGCACCTCTTCATCCGGACATCGAACCCGTCAGCAGCGCTGTACACTAATACCAAGACATGGAGGGGGGTACGCAACCCGAGCGGCAAAACACCAGCTGGCCATCGCTCGGCGCGGGCCACTACGGCATCTCCCACCGCCCGCTCTTCCCCCCGTCCTTCAAGACGACCCTCAGCCCGCCAACGATCATCCCCTTGTCCACCGCCTTGCACATGTCGTACACCGTCAGCGCCGCCGCCGCCGCCGCCGTCATGGCCTCCATCTCGACCCCCGTCTTGCCCTCGCACTCGACCGTCGCCTCAACGTTCAGCACCGTCTCGTCCTCGGAGCCGCTCGCCGGCTCGACCTCGACCCCGACGTGCGAGAGCAGGATCGGGTGGCACAGCGGGATCAGGTCGGGCGTGCGCTTGGCCGCCATGATGCCCGCGACCCGCGCCGTGCCGAGGACGTCGCCCTTCTTCACCTGCGACGCGCGGATGAGCCGGATCGCGAGCGGCGAGGAAAAGGTCACGGTGCACGCGGCCTTGGCGACGCGCGCGGTGGGCGTCTTGGAGGCGATGGAGACCATGCGGGCCGAGCCCGTCGGGGAGACGTGGGTAAGGGACGGGCTGGGGGGGACGTCGTTCTTCCCGCCGCTCGCGAGCCGGCGGGGCGTCGAGGAGAAGAGGCGGGCGTGGCGGCGGGAGGCCGCCGAGGCGAGGAGATGGGTGGGGGGGACCCCCGGGATGCCCGAGGGCCGCCGTCGCGGCGAAGGGGTCGGGCTGAGGTTGAAGGGCAAGTTCAGAGGCATCTGCTTCGGCGCTCGAGGGGCACGTGGCAGGCGAGACGATGGAAGCGGTTGCGAATCTAAATAGGCTAGGTATTCAGTCTTCCGTCATGTACACGTATTCACATCGTGAGAAACCCCCCCGCCCTCCCGAACATGCCAACCAACCAACCAACCACCCTTGGTATTTCCAACGCCGTCTCTAATGCAAGAAAGAGAAAAAGAACAAAAAGAGGCAACCCCTCCCCGCCAAAGCTCGAGAGTGGGAGAAGGACCGTTACCCACCTATCAGGATCATCGGCCTGTTTTTCATGTGCTCCAGCTCGCCGATGCCCGCGTGCTTCTCCTTCTTCCGCTTGACGGCCATGCCGATGACGTCGAGCAGCTCCGCCTCGTTGAGCGCCGCGCCGAGCGGCTTCCCCGCGTCGGCCAGCCCCTGCCGGCGGTCCATCTCGATCTGCTTCATCGCCTCCAAGGCCTTGTCGTCAATGGGGTCGCCGTTGTTGGACTTGCGCAGGATGTCGCGGAGCGACACCTCGGTGTTGCCAAACAGACACACCTTGAGGTTGCCGTCGCTCGTGATGCGCAGCCGGTTGCAGGTGCCGCAGAAGTTGTGCGTCATGCTCGTGATGAAGCCGATCCGGCCCGCGAAGCCGGGGACGTGCCACGTCTTGCTCGTGTCGTTCTTGTGGTCCTGGACCTTGGCCAGGGACGGGTGCTTCTCGCGGATGACGTCGAGCATCTCGGCGTAGCCCAGCATCTTGCCCTTGTTCCACTTGTTGCCGTCGAAGGGCATGTACTCGATGAAGCGCACCTCAACGTCCTTTTCGCGCGTCATCTCGACAAAGGGCACGATCTCGGCGTCGTTGCGGCCGCGCATGACGACGCAGTTGATCTTGAACTTGATGCCCGCGCCGTGGCGGTTGAGCTCGAAGATGCGGTCGATGCTCTTCTTGACGGCGTCGAAGCCGTTGCGCCGCGTCATGATCTGGAACATGTGCGGGTCCAGGGTGTCGAGGCTCAGGTTGACGCCCGTGAGGCCGGCCTCGACCATGCTGTCCAGCTTCCGGTGGAGGGAGAGCCCGTTGGTCGTCAGGCACAGCTCCCGCAGGCCGTGGGGCCGGAGGGCGCCGATCTGGTGCATGAGCGGCACGATGTCGCGGCGCACCGTCGGCTCGCCGCCGGTCAGGCGGATCTTGGTGACGCCCTGGGACACGAAGACGGAGGACAGGAGCACGATCTCGGGCGTCGTCAGGAGCTCGCTCGTCGGCGACAGCGGCACGCCCTCTTCGGGCATGCAGTACACGCAGCGGAGGTTACACCGTTCGGTGACGGATATGCGGAGGTAGTCGTGTTGGCGGTGGAAGGTGTCGGTGAGGAAGTCGGAGAAGGGCTTCGCGTCTTTGACGAGACGGCGGCGGGCGAGTGGTTGCTGCTGTTCGGAGTCGGGCGTGACGTGGGTTGCGGCGGCCGCATTCAGACACCGCGTCTGCGTGTGCGACTGCGGTGTGCGCGCCGGCCGAGCTCTCCATTGCCGTGATGGCTGCCCGCCGGTGCGCAAGACGGCGCGAGGCCATATACTGTGTCTCATGGTCGCCTTCATGTGGGGTTGAGGCGACTGGAGGTACGGCAGGGATGAGAGTGAGCGTGAGGAGGAAGTGAGAGAGGAAGAGAGACTTTCACACACTGCTCATTCCCATCACTGATTCGGCACAAAAGCAACGGCGAGGGGGAGAGGAATAAGAGAAGAGATTTCAAGTCGGTGAGACGGGATTTGAGCCAGGGTTAAGAGCGGTCATGCTATCACGATGATGAGATGGCCATCTCCGTCGATTTCCAATTGAGAGATGCGACTTTGTGAGTCAGCAAAAGCGTGGCGATTACTTATGTGCGCTCCTGTAGGCCTCGCGGACGCACTAAGAGGAGGGGGAGACGGCCGCTGAAGCAGGAAGGGACCAGCGCACAGGTCACCGGGTTTCGCGGAGCTGGGCGAAGCTTTAGCGGGGTGTGCCGCGGCCTCTTCCTTCGCCGCCTGTCCTGCACAACGGTCAGTCAGCCCTGCATCTGTTATGCTGGCGAAACACCGCCGCGCTGATTGGTCCCGACAAAAGCGCTGGGTCGTCCCTTCTCTTCGTCGTCCGGCCGGCAACTTCCATGGAGCCGGAGACAGCCCGGAGACCAGAGACAAGAGGCAACAGCCCCGCACTAGTCCCGAATAGGAAGCAACGTAAACAACGATGCACCGATGCACCTTCCGTGCCTTCTTCAGCTTCCATTGCGACAACGGCTTTTCTTTCAAGACTCCACCAAGAGACGGAGAAAACGCTTGCCGAATTCATCTGTTACAGCAAAAGAAGAAAGTACTGCTCCCTCGGCCGTAATCGTGCTTCCCTCGACCTTTCACCTTCGATTTGGGAGCCAGCTCCAACTGTCTCATACTTTCCCCGAACAGGTCAACTTTTGGACCAAACTCTGCATCGGGCACCCACCCGCTCCTCGCCCGCGAACTGCCATCCATGCATCATGCACTTCTCAAGGATCTTTAAATGTGAGCTAGTCACACTGCAGCAACACCAAACTCATCAACCTACGGAAGATCTGACCTTTGCCAGCATCGCCGCACTGCGCGTCGAGTCCCGATGGCAACCTGATTGCAACCCTGTCTCCCACCAACATCAGCGTGCGATCTGTCGAAACCTTGGAAACCATTCATAGCGTCAAGCTGTCCTCCAAACTCGGGCCACCCTACGCTTTGCGATGGTCACCCTCTTCACGGCGGATCCTTGCCTGCTTTGCTGAGGAGATTCACGTCTACTCGGCTTCGGCACCAGGCTACCATGCCGTCATCAGGAACCCGGCAACCCCCAACTTGAAGCCTACCTTTGTTCAGTTCGGCTCGTCAGACACCGAAGTCTTCATGTGCTCTTCCTATGGGCTCAAGTTCTCCATCTTTGACATGGCAACCTCGCGAACGGTTGAGATCAGCAATCCAAAGTTTCACCAAGCTGCGGCTGCCTCGCGTGGTTTTGTGCTGAGGCCTGGGTCGGCCCACTTGGCCATCCTTACCAGAGTGGCTGGCAAAGACATCGTCAGCATCCACCACCCCAAGACGAGAGAGGTCCTTCGATCCTGGCAGCCCGACACTACCGATGCCCAAGGCCTGGCCTGGACCCCTGATGGCCGCTGGCTCGTCATGTGGGAATCTGCAGGCCAGGGGCACAAGATTCTGTTTTACACGTCTGACGGCCACCTCTTCAAGACGTGGTCGGGTCCTTCTCCCGTGGAGGCGGAGGACCAACATTACGAACTCGGCGCCGGCGTGAAAGTCTGCCAAACCAGCCCGGATGGTGCCCGCATTGCCGTATGCGACCACACCCGCACCGTGCGCGTGCTGGACACCAGGGCTGCCACCGAATCAATGAGACTCGACCATCCCGCAGCTATCACTCCGAGGGAGACCGTTCAGGTTAGTGACATAGCTTGCTCCGGGGAGACGGCTTTCCATACTAATACGAGAAGAGCAGATCTGGCAAGAACAAATCGGCACTGGCCAGCCGGGTCCGAACCATTCATTTTCGAGAGCGACCCAGGCCGTGTCCGCCCCCACCCGGACGAGCAACGGAAGTACTGATGCAAAGCCAGCCCGTACTCTATCCTTGTTCGATGCGTCCTCGAGCCTCCTAGCTACGACGTTGGAAGACTGGCCAAGCACTCTTTGGGTCTGGGATCTGGCATCATCCGAACTCCGAGCAGTATTGATCTTCCACGGCAATGTTTCTGCCTTCTCCTGGCACCCGACCCAGCGAGAGGTGCTCATGGTGACGTGCGACGGAGACAGCTACGCAGGCTTGGTGTTCGTCTGGGACCCGCTGTCCGATGGTCCCAGGACGGTAGACTTTGGCGGACAGCTACCCGAGGCAAAGGTCTTGGGGAAACCGCAGGTCTCGTGGCTTGACTGGACCGGAGACGCCGCTGTCCTCCTGTTGGGAGACAACAGGTACCACCTCATGGCATCCCTTGCGGAATCCGAGGAAACGGGAGCACCCTGGCAGGATGCGCAACGCGGTGATTTGACCATGACCACGGGCAGAGATGAGACTCATCTATCCGCCCCTGCACTAGACGACTTTGACGAGGACCTGTCTGGTCTAGACATGTCAGAAGTGGACGATACCTTCTCTTTCAAAAAAGTATGATGGATCACAGTGCCAACACTCCGGTGTCAAAATGGCCGCAGCACGCACACTCCCCTAACCAGCCAACGTGTACGCCAATTCCAGCTTGTTGGCTACCGGCGGCTGTTCTTCAGGCTCTCCGCTGCCCGTGGGTAGCAGCTTTATACCCAGGGACGCAATCAGGGTGATTCTAGACACACTGCCCATATCAACCTTGTCGAAGGGTTATGGTCGTTCAAGGATATCGCCAATGCCGCCATGTCCTGCGCGGTATCACTCCAGAGACGGTTGTTGGTTATCGGTATTGATGTCTCCTGAAAAGATTGCGGGTTCGACGGGCTGTCCCCGAGCTCCAAAAGGGCCTGACATGCTCGCTGGGCGTCGTCAAGGCCTTCCGCTGGTCAACGAACAACCGGTTAACAATACGGCCTTGGTTATTACCATGGATGGCGCTTCTCGTCCCACAATACGGCCTTGGTTATTACCATGGATGGCGCTTCTCGTCCTCACTCCGAACCTTGGACAGGTTAAGCGGCATGGCCTAAGCGAATGCCAATACGAAAGTCAATGGCTGATGCTGCTCCGTAGTCTTCATTGCAGCCCCCAAACCAAACCGACGGCAGATAGTCACATCAGCGATAGGCCATGGCCTGTTTCTTCCAGCCAACAACCGCGGAGCGCCTGCGGGCAGGAAGTGATGGTAGAAATAAAGTTGCATCGAGCAGACTCAACAACCTGGCTTATATGTTGAGCATAGCAGGTCGAATAGAGTCCGACGTCATACTGCATGGCATAAAACACAATCGTCTCTTAGTATCTGGCTTCGAACGCAAGATGGGTACTCGGCAAAAGGTTAATTACGGCTCATGCCAGCTTGCTTGGTCAGTTGAAGTCCAGAGACGATGATACAGATTACCCTGAACCGCATCGACCCAGTTCAAGTACGCATTTGAGGAGCCATTCACCGACGAGAAAATATCCAGATGGGATCGTGGGTGGTTCGGGTCGTCACAAGGGGTCCCCTTTGTTAAAGAAAATAGCTCGGTGGCTCACTGTTTTGGCCAAACAGCCATATAAATGTGTTCATGTCAGAAAACCTGAAAATGAGAAAACAACCACACCATTAGGCATTCTTTGCATTGTTCCATGCATGAAGAAGAACCCCCTACCCGTGAGTTTCCCACTCTGTTTGAGTGTATAGAGTCAAGACGCTGTGACCCAAGGCTGGATCCTGTCGCTCCCGAGATCCTGGTTCGAAGCAACTCCTATAGATTGTTCCATGTTCCAATGCAACGTTTGTGCCATCAGCCTTGCCGCTTGTGGTTTCCTTCTCGGGAGCCTGGCTTCCAACAGGCTTCTCGTTACGTGACAGACTAGAGCGCGTTCTGCGCTCTGCCCGAGAGATCACGATGGCAGTCCACCAGCACACAGCTTTTGCACCACACAGGAGGAGCCACGGGAACCGAAAAGCCCAGGTCTGAGTATTCTTCGGATCCGGCGACGTAGCTCACCAAGCGCGCCTATCAACCGCTCGGGGCCGCTGGGCCGAACACAAGGTAACTGGGCAAAAACACGACTCATCTGCGAAACAGGCGAGGGGACATCAGGCTCCAATCCGAATCTGCACGACGACAACTTTTCCGGCCACTCTGTCTCTGGGATCGAGGACGGAACGGCCACGTCACTGGTCGAAAGATGCCACCAGTCCTTCAACCCTCCCATGCTGGGTGAAAGACGATGCTCGCTCTGCGGTCGGCACAAACAGACGAAGAAACCCTTTTTCCGTCCTGTAACGTCTACTTCATCTGACACCCACCCTCGTACAGAGAGAGATACAAACGTCTAGTGCCAAGTCCCACAACGCCACAATGCCCCCCCTCATCATGCTCCTCCTCTTTTGGTATCCATCCCTTCTTTTCTAGTCGTCAGAAACTCGGTCGCGTCTTCATCCCCCAAAGTCCATCTTCAACGCGATGCTCGGCTGGCCCGACGTCCCGGCCGCCGTCTGCTCCGCCGGCCCCTGCTGCCTGCCCCACCGGATCACCTCCTCGAGGAACGCCCTCTGCCCTTCGTTCAGCCCGGCGACGATGGTGCGGAACGCGTTCTGGTCGATGGCCGCGAGCTCCAGCAGCCTCGCCGACGTGTCCCTGTAGCAGTCCTCGCCCTCCGACGACGCGCGCGCCAACAAGGTGGGCAGCACGAGCGCCATGGCGACGGGGACGCGGTCCCGCGGCACGGCGCCCACGTACTGGCTGAGCGAGTGTGCGATCATCGAGCGGGCGTTCTCGGGGTCCTCCGGCGCCGTGTTGGTGACGAAGGCGACGAGGCGCGGGAGGAGGTAGCGCGCGATGGTGTGGTCTGCCGACGTTGGGCTGGCTTGCAGCAGCAAGGACCTGATGCAGTTTGCTGCGATTTTGGCGGTCTGTTTCAACGTTAGTCACCAAGAGCAGTCTCGCAGACCCTGGACGGTTAACATACCATACGATCGGTGAGGCAATCGACCACCTCGTCGAGGTATCTCGCCACCAGAGGATCGTTCGCCGCCAGGCGGTTCGTGCCGCCCGTGAACAGGATGGTGCTCGCCAGCAGACAGTTCTTGACGCAGATGAGGGACGTCGGCACCTCGCGCTTCTGGGCGTTGAGGTAGATGGAGAGGAATCGGCGCAGGCAGCCCTGCAGCTGGACGTCCGTGGGCGACGGGCCGTTGCCGTCCTCGCCGCCGCCGCCCGCTCTGCGGGACTTCGTCATGCTCGCAACAAAGCGCTTGAGCGTGGGCAGGGACTGCGGGACGATCACCTCCTGGCACCCCGGGGTCGCGAGGATAGTGGCCAGGATGTGGATGATGCAGGCGTGGAGGTCCGTCTTGATGATGGAGGGGAAGACCTCGGCGGCGTCGACGAGCGCGTTCAGGGACGAGCGGATGAGCAGCACGGCCTCTTCCGTCATCTGGTGGCGGACGGGCTGGTTTGCTTCGGTGAGGTTGGGCAGGAGGCCCGCGAGGACGAGCACGATGATGCGCGTGAGCTCGAATAGCTGGTCAATGTCGTCAGAAAGGTCGCCGTCGTCGCCAGAGTCCTTCTTGCGTGCGGACGGGTGGGAGACGCAGAGCGCCCTCGCAATCTCGACAATGACGCCCTGGACGTCGAGACCCTCCGTCAACACCAGTCGGTCGAGCAGATCCATAGTCTCCGAGAAGATCGCTTCTCTGTATATAGCATGACCAGACACGCTGGGGTGGAGGATCTTCTTGAGGGCCTGCAAAATAGCGAGGTTCTGCTCCTGGGTGGCCAGCGAGTCGCTCTGGCCGGGGCGCGTGGCCAAGGCCTCGAACGCAATGCCAAACAGGACGAAGAAGAATGCGACGGGCTCGTCGCGGTAGTTGATGTCGGGTCCCTTGGTGTGACCATTGGTGACCAGTCCCTCAGACTCCTTGCCGTCCAAAGCATCAAAGACGAACTCGCTGTCTTGCTCGATCAAGCTGGCGATGGCATCGACGAGCTTGAGCCACGACTCCTGGTAGAACTTGAGTAGAGTCTCCCGGTTCAGCGCCGCGTAGATGGTGTCAAGGCTACCAGACAGCGACGGGGGTCCCAACGTCATCGAGATGTCAGGCTCGAAGCGCAGGCGGGCAAACTCTCGCAGAGACTCGAGCCACAGCGGCGTCAGCGTCCCAATGTGCGGCTTCAACACGTCGAGCAGGTACTTCTGCTCGGAGCTGGCAACCTGCAGCTCCGCCCAGGCCGAGAACACCGACATCTTGACCATGACTTGGGCGTTGGAGCTGAGACCCTTGAGATCACCGATGCCGGCGTTCTCGTGTTCTTTGGAGAAGTTCTCGAGCGCGGAAACCAGGGTCTTGAGGATACGGCCCATTCTGTCGACATCCGTGACGATACCTGTCGAGATGAAGCCGGCGCAGACGTTGACCGCCTCGGAGGCCAACTCGGGGGACGAGTCCGCGGCAAAGGCGGGCGTGAGCGCCGAACTGATTTGAGCCTGGTACTGCTCCAGAAGCATGGCTTCGTCAAAGTCCGGGTCCGGCGTCCTCCCAAACATCTTGAGGACTGCCCCGATGATCTTGAGACCCCACACGCGCAGCTCCAGGACACTAGACGTGGATGCGGAGAAGGCCATGCGGACGACATCGCCAATCTTATTCTGAAGCGCCAGCTGAGCGGCGGACTCGCCGTTCGTCATCACATCCTTCGCAATCAGGACGAACACATCGTTGATGCAGCTGATCGCAAAGGTCGTCACCTGCCATCGAAGAGGCTCGACTTCGGATGCGGCCTTGTTGTCTTGGTCATCCTTGGCAGTACCAGCGAAACCAGCGACTTCTTCGTCTTGAAGATCAGGCAGTCCGCCCGACTTCTTAGTCCCGGCATCTGACTCCTCCTTCGCCTTGGCCCTGGTCATTTTCAGTACGTTCTGAAACCTTTGAAGCCAGAGGGCCGTGTCGGTAAGGCACGTCTGGCGCATCCAGTTCCTGATGATGTTTCTGATGCCGTCGTGTGTTGGCGCAGTGTCCAGGACCAGCCACAAATGGTCCTCGAGGCCCTTCTCCGCGGCGTTGATCACGTCATTGGGATCTCTCTTCATGATGTTATACAAACCATCAACGGCAACGTCCCGCAAGATGGGGTACTCTGACCTGAGGTACTTCTGGAGCAGCCTGACGTACTCCTCAAAGTTCATGTAGCCAGGCGCGTACAAAGACAGGTGCTCGAGACAGCTCAGAGTGGCCCGTTGCACCAGCAAGTCGTCTTCTTCCTGGAGCTGGTTGACGAGGTTGAGGATGAGCTCCCGTGACTTGGTAGAATCTTGCAAGTCAGGGCCAAGAACGTTGATGAGAGAGTCGACGCATCGAGTGATGGCTGCTGGAGTTGACAACTCCATCTCAAGGTTCATCGTGATCGCTGACGAGATCTCCGGATGGTGCGTGTCGGAGACGTACAGCTGGGCCAGCATTCCGAGCGTACTAGGCACGTACCCGGCGAAACTCAACCCAGCAGCGTCCGATGCCAAAGCCAGTGCCTCCAACGCCCAGAAGTGAACGGTAGGATGGGGATCGTTGCACAGAGACATGAGAATGCCAAGGATCGTCTTCAAGTGGTATCCCGCCGCCATGCCACCAACCTTGGTTTGGATGGAACCGAGCGCCATGGCGCAGCCCGCGCGAGCGCTCGGCTCGCGGTTGCTGACAATGGTGTCGACAAGATACTTGATTTCGTGGTTCGTAAAGGCATTGCCGCAAGCATTGCAGAGTCTTGCCACTGCAGCATAACCCACACTCCGGACGTACTGATCCCCGTCGATGACGAAATCCCTCAGCATGTCCTGGAGGAGCCTCTCCACGGCGAGGTTTGTGACATTGCCTGGAGGTGACTGGGTCTCCTTGACGGCCACGCGCAATGTTGACAGGACCGCGACCGAGACGTTGACGTTGATGGCCGCCTTCCTCCCGGGATCTCTCAGCAGGGTACCAGCCGACATGAACGTCCTGACCTGCTCCAGGACGCTCTCTTGGACCTTGGGAGGTGTAAGCGGGAAGACAAAGGCAAACAGCTGGATGGCCATGTTGATGACTTCGGTAGCCGGCGGATCGGGGTTCGTCAGCTCTGAGGTGGTGTCGCCGACGTACAGTAGAGATGCGTCGTGTTCCAGGGTGCCACACACTGGCGACAACAGCAACCTGTCAATCGCCTCTTCAGGGCTGTCTGTTTCCACCGGCGTTCCTTCTATCAGGTTGTCCTGCTGCCCCGGCAGGCCCTTGATCTTGAAACCAGAAATCAGTCCGGTGATGCCGAATCCAGAGTTGTCACCAACGTCCCAGACAGTCTCGAACGTGGCTGCAGCATTCGCGATGGATGCGCTGAGGGAGTTGGCCGAGTAGTTCTCCGGGTCCGCGAAAAGTGATATGGCGATCGTGAGAAGATTGGACTGAAGCAGGGCCTCACTGCCGCCGGCCGGACTGAGGTTGACCAGCTTGATGTAACACTGGAGAACTCGGCGTTGGACCATCATGTCGAGATCGTGCAGCTGCAGCGCCGGCGTCAGCCTTTGCGCCACGTCGTCGGTGATCTTCTTCGAGGGCAGCGTCTTCAAAAAGGCCGACGTGTTCTGAAGCATCGTCGCTATGCGCTTGGAAACATCAACCGTCAAAAGGCGGTTGTTAAACTGCAGAAATGACAGGATGGATCCCAGAGCACACTCCCTCACGTGCGTCAGGAACGAAGCCTCCAGGAAGCTCCGGTGCGAAGTGTTGTCTTTTGACAGCGGCTTCGGTAGCGCATTCTTCCAGAGCAGAAGCAGCTGTGAAAGATGAATCTTGACAAAGTTTGGCCCGAGAGACATCAAGCCTCCGATCAAGATCCACGCGACCTGGATCTGGGTGCTCGAGACTCTCAGCTCAGACTGCCCACTCGACTTGAGCAGGTTCGTAGCCATGGTCAGGACACGGCTGTTGATGTCAACCGATCCGTGTAAAGGTCGCGCGGGACTGGCACTCAGCGTCGCCGCCAGACCATGGGCAAATCCTACGCATCTCCGCGGGGAGTTTCGCCCGCTCGTTAGCAGCGACAGCTCGCGGCTCAGGCTGTTCATGCACACGGACAGGCACGGCAGGAGCTGCTGCGGGCAGGCCAAGACGAAGGCCTTCATACAGGCCGAAGCATGGACCTGGACCGAATAGCTGGGGTGCTGGAGCACCTGGAGAAGACCGTCTCTACAAGACTCTGCAAAGTTGTTCGCCGCGGAACCTAGATTGTTGATGAGCGACGACACCGCGCCGAGGGCCGCAATAAGGGTGTGCTTTGACGGCTCCGGGCGGTCGGTCAGGGCTTGAGGGTAGTTCTTAAGTATGTCGTTGATGATCGACTTGGCCGCTGCCGTCTGGCCCGACTCGCCCAGGATCTTCTGTCCGACGATTTCCTGGAGGATCGTATCGACAATGCGCCTCGAAATGAGAAGACGGTAGCGGTTGTTGAAAATGTTGGGCTGTCCCAACAAGTCGACGGTCAAGTTCTCGAGAATCCTGAGGTAGTTGGTCTCGACCGTCTTCTCCCCGAGCTTCCTGAGGACCTTGCCGTAGCAGACACCAATGGCCGCCCTCGCCTTGTTGGATGTCGGCATCTTGGTATACTGCGTGGATAGGACCTTGAGGATCTCGGTGAGCGTGAGCGCAAGATCCTGCGTCCTCTTCCCGCCTGGCGCGGGGCTACCGGGCCGCGACGTGGGCAGATCATCCTCGTCCGCGACCATGCTGGCCTGTGTCCCTGTACGCTTGGGGGGTTTCTTTGAGAATCTCTTCGATGCCTTGGACGACACGGGAGCGCCCTCCGCGACGCCCGTCTCTGAGTATCCCCGCACCATGGCCTCGGCGAGCGCTTCCGCAGCGGCATGCCTCACCTGCGACGAGTTCGAGTCGATGACCTTGAATATCGCGGCCTGCAGCTTCTCAAAGTCACTCGAGTTCTCAAAGTAGGCCGTGTGCCGAACCAGCGCCCTCAGGCACCGGCACGCCGACACGACGACGAGCGAGCCCTTGTCGCTCGTGGCGAAGCTGCGCGACTGCTTAAAGATGTCCCTGGCGACGTTCTCGTCCACGCTTCCCTCCACCATCTTGACGATCTTGCCCAGGGACCCGAAGACGGCGGCGCGGAGGCCGGCGTTGTTGGACGACGACTTGAGCAGCTTAACGAGCGTGGCGCAGACCAACTGGTGCAGGCCGATGGCGCTGTCGCCGGCGGAGGAGTACACATCGCCCAGGCACACGACGGCGGCGTGCTTCGTGCGGGGGCCGACATCGGTCTTGGACTTGGTGCCCGAGATGATGGCAACGAGGTCGTTGATGGTCTCGAAGAGAAGCTTCCTGTCGCCGTGGCCGAAGATGTGGGCGAGGCACTTGCCGAGGTTGTTCCTGACGACGCGGCTCGGCTGCGGCGAGGGGAGGTTGATGATCTGGAAGATCTCCTTCTTGAGGTAGAACTGCTGGGCGGTGCAGTCGTCGGCGGGGAGGCTGAGGACGTGTTTGGACAGGGTCGAGACGAAGGTCAGGAGGAAGAGCTCCTGCTGTTCGGCGGGGAGGGATTGAAGCTTGGGGACGTCGAGCTCGGGCGTCGATGTCGCTGCCGAGTCTGCGGCGGCGGAGGGGGAAGCTGTTGCTGGCGGTGGTTGCGATGGCGGCGGTCCAGACGCAGCTGTCGATGGCCTGGGCGAGGGTGCTGCTGCTGTTGCTGCTTGCGCTGGGTCCCCGTTGGAGCCATTGGGGGCTCCTGTCGACGACATGGGGACGGCGGAGGTGTGTGTGATTACGCCGTCGAGCGCACACACGGGGTGGTTGTGTTGTTGGTCAGTGTGTTTTGTCCCTTTCGTCGGATGTGTTGTGTAAGGGTGGGATGTGATATTGGGACAGGTTGAGGGACAGGCATGCGGTCAGGTACGGGTGGTCTAAGGTAAGCCTAGGCAATTAGGGGCGGTCCCCCCCCCCGGGCGGGCCAGCCCATGACATATCGCCCACTGGGTGCATGCGCTGTGGCTCAACACTGGTCTGGCCACACAACGAGCCACACGTCAGCCACTCCGGAGGTTCCACTTACATTTGAAGCTCCGAGCTCCCAGTCGCGGCCGTCCGTGTTGCAGAAGCGTCCCGGCAGAAACATGGCATGAACCAGACGACGCCGTGAAGCTCCAACCCCGTCGCCGCCAAATCCCGGTCACACTTCCCGCTCCCCCGAGTTACACCCCCAACTCCACCGTCACCATGCGCCCCCTCGCGTCCGGCTCCGTGCGGAGCATCGCATCGCGCATCATCGCCGCCCCCGTACCTCGAGCTCAGCCCACCTTCTGTCAGCAATGCCTCCGCCCGCTGTCGACGACGCCCGCCGCGCGGAGCGGACACAACAAGTGGTCCAAGATCAAGCACAAGAAGGGCGCCGCGGACGCGCAGAAGAATAGCATGCGCAGCCAGCACTCCAAGACTATTGCCCTCTACTCACGACGTATGGCCCTCCTCTGGTCCGGTGCCATTGAGACGAGCGCATTCGAAGACTGACACACCTCTTTCTCTCTCTTTAGTATACGGGACCACCGACAACCCCCAACTAGCTACAGCAGTTGCGAACGCAAAGAAATGTACCTGCCCTTCCAACAACCGAATCCCCATCGAAAAAACAAAAGAACATACAAGCAACTAACCGCAATCGCCCCGATTACCAGACGGCGTCCCCAAGAACGTGATCGACTCCGCCATAGCCCGTGGCCAGGGTCGCACCGCGTCGGGCGCCTCCCTCGAGCCCCTGACCCTTGAGGCCATCCTGCCCCCCGGCGTCGCCCTCATCATCGAGGCCGAAACGGAGAGCAAGGCGCGCAGCCTGCAGGACCTCAAGGTGCTGATCAAGAAGCACAAGGGCACGGCCAACACGGCGACCTTCTTCTTCACGCGCCTCGGCAGGGTGGTCTTCGAGGCCAGGGAGGGCGGGCCGGGCGTCGACGACATCATGGACGACGCCATCGAGGCGGGCGCCGAGGACCTCGAGGCCGACGAGGAGGGCAACCTCGTCGTCTGGACGCAGCCCAACATGACCAACGCCGTCGCCAGCGGCGTGGGTCCCAAGTTCGGGCTGAAGCTGCTCAGCTCCGACATCATCTGGTCCGCCAACGAGGACACAAAGGTCAAGCTCGACGAGGGGCTCGAGGCGTCGACGCTGGGCGAGCTGCTGGCCGCGCTGCAGGAGTTCCCCGAGGTGCAGGCCGTGTACGGGAACCCCGCCAGGGGGGAGATCCCCGAGGAGGAGTGGGCCAGGATCGAGGAGAACCTGGACTCCTGAGGGGTCAAGTGCCAGTCGAGTCGGGTGTGATGAGACGTTGGGACCTTGGATGTGCACTATCGTCGGGGCTTCCCATTTTTTTGTACATGTAGAAACACATAAATAATACAACCGCGCAATGGCAGTTCTGAGGGGCGATGTCTGGGTTCAGCCGGGGACCCGGAGAAACCCTCTTGAAAGTAGGGTCCCTCTGCCCAAACGCCGCGTCCATCGCATGACACTTTCCCAAAGCCAAATGATGTTTTTGACCGCCAAACGCCCAATATGATACAGCGCACCTCGCCTGGCCCTGCTCGCGTGAGTTCCTCTCGGTCGGCTCCCTCAGTCCGGAGGTCGCAGACCGAACCCATCTCAAAATCTTCGTCCGGTCGCCGGGTCTCGCATCGTTCCTCTCAATCGGCCCCGTCCGCGTCCGGCCAGTGCTCTCATCATGACTGCTCCTCGTTCGAGGGCGGGTTCTGCGCCGCCTGCGCCGCCTCCCTCTCCCTCCGCATCTCCTCCACGGCCCGCTGCCGCCTCGCCAGCCGCACGTACTCGGACTTGATCTCGTCGCGGTCGAACGGGATCTTGTGCGAGTGCTCCGCCTTGGGCCAGAATTCGGGCACCGCGAAGCGGTTGTCGAGGTTGGTGCCAAAGTAGTACATGACCCCGATCGGGAACATGACATACATGCCGAACTGCGCCGGAGCTTAAACGTCAGTCCATGATGCCACTTGAAAGTTCGCTGCAGGTGGAAATTGCACTGCGAAGAAGGGAGCCCCCGTACTTTGAAAACTTCCAGGTTGAGACCGCCCATCTTGGAAGTATTGCGCTGTTTCGTTGTGGGTGGTGGTTGCTGTTGTGCTTCGTTGAATCAATGACGATGAAGATGCATCGGACGATTTGCAGCGTCGATGGAATGGGGAGCTCTTTGCCCACTGCACCACTCGCGAATCACCTACCACGGGATTGGACGCGCCCGGGTGGCCCAGTTCCATTGGGCGGGTCGGGTGGCCCGGAGGCTCGGCGCAGGTTTTTTCCACGTGCTCCGGGCTTTGGTGTGGGGTCCCATCCCGAGCTGACAGAGCCCGACGGGACAGACGACGGCGGTTCATCAGGGTGTGTGTGTTGTGACGACATCCGCACTTGACCATCACAGTGTCGAGAAGGGATCCTCTGTCTCTCTCTCTCTATCTCTCTCAATGACCAGTAGGCCGTTGGCTTCAGTTATTTTTGGAAAAAACTACCATGATGCCGGTATGCCATGTACGCATAATGCTTTCCATCACCAATCAAGACCTTCCAAACCGTACCGCCCAGTTCCCCAGCCACAATGCCTCTAAACGCCGAAGCACGGTCTATGTACAGACTTCTGGACCTCTACCGTTGGCCCATACCCGTATGATATACATAAGTTTACTGTTTACGCTGCAATACGCCGCATGTCAGTGCGGTCGCTGCGCTGCCGTTCGTCTCTGGCTCTGTGCCTCCTCCATCATCATTCGTTCCGTCAAGCTTCGAGGGGTCCCGGAGAACAGCGACTGACCAACGCTGGCACGGTAGCTGTTCAGATCCCCGTCGTCGACACCGCTGCGCCCGTCCAACCCTCCGATGAAGCTGCTGACATCACCAAGCGAGGCCGCTTGCTGGTAGACGTCGGGGTTTTTGACAACGGGCATCGTAACAGGGCGGCCTCTGAACGAGCCCACCGAGCCCGAAATCAGGTGCGCAGGGATTGCTGGCTCTGGCGCCCTGGGGATCGATACAGCGGGCGAGGTCGAGTACAGCGTTTGTTTCACCGGCTCGTCTGCTTGATTTTGGTCCTCCTCATCCTCCTCCTCCTCCTCTTCTTGAATCGGCGCTGGCCGGGACCGAGGCTTCGGGGGCGCGCTGAGTCCCTCGAAGTGGAACAGGTCGTCGTCGTCGTCGTCTTCGTCAGCGTCCCTTTGCTCTGAAAGGGAATTGCGTCCATTGTGTGGCCCCGTCTTATCCTGCGTTGGACTGTACGGAACGGACGCCGTTCTTGTCGGTGAGCGTGACAGAGGTGAAAGAATGGCTTTCTTGTTGGCAAAGGACTTTGGCTTTGCCATGGCCAGGAACTCGTCATCAGAGGAGCTGTCATCGTCATCTTCTTCGTCGTTATCCCTCTGCCTATCCACTGCTACCGGAGAGGCGGGGCTCGAACGCTCTGGAGTCGGGTCGCGCTCTGATGCAGTGATTTCCGGGGGGGCCAGCGGCTTTGGGGCAGGCTTCGGGGTATCGTTCGTTTGCAACGAGGTCTCGGGGTCCGACGTCGCGATGCCCCCGTTCTCCCTCTCCAGGGCTTCGGGATTTACGACGGTCCAAACAGTGTTTGCATCCAGAGGGGCGCGGGAAAGAGCACGGAGGGCTTGGGAGGAGGACACTTTCTTCGGGGGCGGCCCGCTGTCCTCGTCGGGACCTAATATGGATTCGACACTCATCGAGTCATCTTCCGGCGGAGGGGGTGGCCTCGAATTGGCAAGCGTGTGCGACAGCACTAGCGAGGGCTCTGACGACTGGGGCGAGGCTGTAGGCAGCACCTCCCCTCCCTCGAACTCGAAGCGCACCCGCCTGGGGCTGGCCGGGGGCTTGGAACCGCTCGAGGCCCTGCGCAGGGCGCTGCGACGCACCTTGGAGTCACCTTGTTCCGAGGCGCCAGAGGATGTCGTGTCGTCGGTCGCACGGCGTTCGTGGTTCGGTCGCTCGGGCGTCTGGGTCGCAGCAGCAGATACCTGGATCACAGGCTGCTCCCCTGAGCGTCCGGACTTGCGCCGACCCATGTCGTCGTCAGTAGCAGGCTTGGGTGTCGGCGGGAGGGTTGGCGGGGGGTTGCTGGTGCTGACGACGCGTGTGAGCTGTCGAGCAGGGGCAGGTAGCTTGGGGTGAAGAGGCCGTGGAAGTCCCTATCCCTTTCCCGGTCGTAGGCGGTGTCGGGAGAGGTTAGGGCAGCAGTACCGGCATGGAGAAGGACGGATGGAGGCGTGGACTTGGGGGACGGCGACGGAGGAGGATGGCGGGGATCACCGGGGTGGCTATGGGGTTCGGTGAGGTTTCCGGCGTCGTCGGCAGTGGGCGGCTGTGGCGGTGAGTCAGGCGAGTCTCGTGGTGGGACGAGGGCGGGACGCAGCGCGGGATAGTTGTCGAAGGAAGCGGCGACAGCGCGGTCGACCTCGGCTGATATGTCGTGTGGGATGTTTTGGAGTAGTTGGCGCGAGTATCTATGGAACTCGGTGGCCATGTCTTGGCGGTATGCTGCAACCTTGTGGTCGAGGTCGGCTAGCTTCTGATGCAGGTCTCCGATGAGCCTCGTCGCATCGTCCATGTCCACCATGGTCTGTCGCTCAAGGGCGGCGGCAGAGGCAGCGGTAGCGGTAGCGGTAGCGGCGACTAGGGGAGAAGGGCGGGCGAGGGTTTGGGAATCGGGGCGAGGAGGTGGTGGGCCAATGGGTTCCTGGGCGTGGGCATGACGCAAGGCGTCCGAGTGAAAGGGAGATCGTCGCGGCGAAATGGTCGGCGGCGTCCAATGTTTGTTCGGGATAGGCGAGTTACGGTTGCGGCCAGACCAGAGGTACAGGCAAGGTACAGGCGTACAATACAGGGTTGGGTTCGACAGAGACACACGGGGGTGGGCGGCTGTGCGGCGGGAGGAGAAGAGAGGTTCGGATTGCAGCCAAGCGCGTGAATTGGGGGTGGGATATTTCCCAGACTGCCTATCTCCCCTCCAATTCCCTCTGTTTTCCCCGCGGATGGATGATCAGGTCGGGGTGCCTGGGGGTGTGGATGGATGTCCTCGAATCAGGCCGTACTTGGAGGGTAAGAAAAAACGTCCAGGAGTGGACGAGACAAGACTTGAACAGGACAAGGTCCAGGTAGATCGAGACAAGTCGGGACGATCCAAGCAAGGCCGGAAAGGTAAGACGAGATGGAGAAAAAGGGAGAGACAGAGAGAGAGAGACTGCGCGAGTTTGTGCAGACTGGACTCGGTGGGAGAGAGAATGTGTGTGTGTGGTCGGTCGAAGGTGGCCGATGCGCGATGTGGGTTTAATTTTCAGCGGTGCAGGACGACGGGGGCGGGCAGGTACCTCTGCGCCTGGCGCACCGCCGTTGTGTACCTGGGAGATACGACGCGGCCGGTACCTGGGATGCGGTGGGAGGGGGAGGAGGCCTAGAACACCCTAAAGATGGTGTCCCCGATCCCCGCTGTCTGGACTCTGGGTCGGGTGCGTGGTTCACCATCGAAGACTCGCCGCGACGCCATTGGAATGTTTTTTGGGGGGCGCACGCGGGCTGCCGATTCTTGGAATCTCGGGGTGGGCGCGGTAGGGTAAGGTAGGTGCGCATTTGGGCTTGCCAAGGAGGCAGGGGTGGCCCCTCCTCAACCCCTCCCCCTCTCTCCTCCTGCCTCCTTCCCCCTCGCCCTCTCCCCCTTCTCAGCGCGAGAGGCAAGACCGAAGTGAAGGGCTTTTCCCTTTTCCAGAAAGTGAGGGCTGTGCGAGGACCGTGTTCTCGGTGCTCTCCAGCCGGCGTGCGCATCCCGGGCGATGCCGCCTTCCACGCCCACCCAGCGTGCGATTGCCAGGCGCCTCCTCTGCTGGCATCTCTCGTCTCCATGGGATGGGGGTCACCACGGCACACGGCATGGGCTACTGACTGGACTACCACCACTCTAATTGATGGGCCTTTCGGCAATCAGCCATGCCTCGACTGCGTCGCCTCGCCTCGCCGCGCCGCGCCGCGCCTGGCTCCAATGCAGCACATCTAACCGAATGTCGCGGCAAGATAGAGAGAGCCTGCCGTCGTATCCATGCATCTCGCGAGGGTCACGTCCTTCGGGTATCCACGGCGGCTCTACTCACCGAACGACATATCGAATTGCTTCTTGAAGACGGCACGTGGACATCTTCCTGCAGAACACGTCTAATTGCCTCGCCCCCGCCGTCCTTCTTTTCTCTTCTTTGAAACAGCGAAACTTTGGCAACGGGCCCCGACTGGTGCATCACACGTTGGATATGGGTTGGTTTTGCTTGGACCCAAACTCCATCGACTCCTTCCGGCCTGGCCGTCCGTTACCGCTGCCCCTTGCCCTGAGACTCACATGCAATGTTTGAATCTCTTCATCTGCTTCTTGCCCAACCGGCGCGGCTGCGCATCATCTTCGTTTGTCCCATCCACATGCCTCCGTAGGCCCTCTCGTCCGCAGATCCCTGTTCAGTATCATACCAGTAACACTGGAAACCGACCAAGGAAACCCAAAAGAAGAATCAACCCCACCCCCGGCCGGTCGTGTTCGCAGCCGTTGTCGCCGCGACGATTGTTGCGACCCCCGAGCTGTCAGGCGATCTCGGCACCCGGCAACGCGCTTTTGTCCCGCAGACACACGTGTTGGAACTGGCCATGATTAGCCCATGGGCTGAGCTGAGCCCATTGCATGACACTTACAGCACATACCACAATAGCCTCCGACTTGGCGGACCGACGACCTAGACTGCAGTCGCCGAGCTGCTTCCGCCCACCTGGTCCGTTCTGCCTTTGGAGGACCAGGCACTTTAGGCTTTTTACCTTTCGCTGATAACGCGGGGTCATGTTTTGGATGAAGAAACGAGTTTAACTCATTCCTTCGGATCAAAAGCCGCGCAACCCCTCCTTCTTGGCATAGGTGGTAGAGACGAGCAAGGTTAAGGCTCCAGAAACAAGCACTGACAGCGACGGGTTTGCAACATCCGCCAACGTCAAAACCCGTCTTCGGGTGAGAGTCATCAACATTTGACTTCCAGGCATGCTTTCCGAGGCAACCCGCCCGTTGTTCCGAGACTTGACAAGGTGGGATGTCGCCCTGGCAGCCCTGGCGGTTTGTTGGTTGGCAAGCAAGTGTTGCCAAGTGCGCGCCCTGGCTCCCCCACGCATGCGAGACGTTGGCTTTCCCCCTCTTCCCTTCGCAATCCCCTGACCGAGTCCGGCTTTGGGGGTGTCACGCGGCCGTCCTCGGCGGCGCATGACTGGCCGCCCCCTCTCACCGGTCCCGGAACCCCGTGAACCCCGTGACCTTTTTTCTCAAACACCCATGTTTTTTCTTTTCCCCCGATGAACACCCATGGCGGAGGCTCCGCAAGGGGTCACGGGAACGCAGGAGCTGAAAGCAGAAATCTTGTTGCTTGGATTATTGGGGGTTTGTTGATGACTCGCATTTGTTGACTTCCCCATTCCCCCCCCCGGAGATTTAATCTAATATGCTTACGAGGCGCCCCGGCCGATGATGCAATGCCGTCCTCTTGCCACCGTTGCATTCTTTTCCCAATCATGCATCTTGCATTGCGCGCCTGAGGGGGCGGGCGCTGACGAGGAAGAGACAAACAATGCCATGACAGACCGAGATGCCCACGGCATCCGAGTACAACGCCGCAGTGGCGCCCGCTGGAGAGGGCCGCTCCAGCAGTGTCGGGCGGGACGAGGAAAGCAAGCACGCCAATGAAAAGCAACAGGACGAAACACTCCGAAAGGACCATGGCCGCTGTGTGTACACGGAAACACCAATGGGCCTGCCGGCTCGTCGGCGCAGTAACGTGCTTCTGCCTACTACTATCTGCCTACCATGGCCCAAGGGAGGGCTAGAACGGCGGATTTCCTGGCGGGATGCCGCTCTCCCGCTGTCACCGCTGCACGGTGCGGTCATACTGACGGACCCGTTCGCCTCGTCTTTCCCTGCCGTTACGGTATGTGTGCGCAGTAGATATGTGTGTGTGTGCGATGCGTACCGCCGTGCCACGTCTTGGCTGCAAGGGTTATCCGGGCGTAACCTTCCGCCTGCCGGTGCTCGGAGCGGGTTGGCGGCCGTCACATTGTTGTCTTGGCTGCCGGGGGTGATGGTATTGTGTTGGCCCGGGCATCGCACTCTTGGAAAGCGGAGGAACGTACATTGTCGGGGACGTTGGGAAAACACTCCCTCTGCTCGTGCTGTCATGGTTGGTTGGTGTGCAGGGTACTTTTGCATATGAGATGGACGGCAGGTCACCGCGCTTTCAAGCCCCGTCCAGGCCGGGCTCTGAGGCGAAACGTCCTCTACCTGTGAATCAACCGACCAGGAAAGAGGGTGTCGGGCGACAAGACATGGCGGAGTGAGACCTGCAGAACCGTTGCAGGCGCCTGCGCGTGTAAGTGGCTGCACCGAAACGTGACGCAACGGCGATGCAGAGGCTGGCTCCAACTGCCGAACTGTTGATCAATGTGCCGGGCTTTGGTTCAATGAGGCTCGCACATCGACATACGCTACCCGGAACCCGGGATGGATCACTGGGGTGATCTCAGGCCCCCAGCAGCCCGATGCCGTGCTTGGTCTCTGTGTCGTCGGAGACTTGATAGCTTGATGCTCGTGGACATGCATTCAGTTCTGTTACACTGGCATCACTGCCATGGAAGCCCGTTAATTTGCCTACTGAGACCCTATCTAATCCTCCGGTCTGAGAGCGATGCGCTTCATGCCTGCCTTGCCAATCAAGAACACTGTCGAAGATAGAACTAGCAAGCCAACAGTTGAAGTAGCCAGTATTGGTCCATCGCCGCATCCACCCTCAACTAGACTCGATTCAATCCCACAGGTCCAACAGTCCATTCTTCAATCGCTCTCGTCAGCGTCCGGTCGGTACTCGTCATCGCTCGCCTCTCCCATGATCTCAACATCGACTGACTCAGGATCGGCCTCCTCCTTAGCAGCGGGAGTCAAAGCAACGTCGAGCTTCTTGTAGAACTCTCTGAGCACGGGGCCCAGAGCCTTTCTGGCGCGGTTGTCGGCCTCGGTGGCCACCTCTCCGATAAGGCCGATGTAGTCCTCCTGCATGGCGTTGATCACGCCGTTGGCGTCAGTCCTGACCGTCATCTCCAGGCTTCTAAGCATGCCGATGATGGCTTCCTCGACGTCCCCGGCGGCATCCCTGAACATCGAATTCTTGATGGACTCAACGTGCATGTTCATGATCCCTTTCATGATAATGAAGGAGCCGTTGCCTACACCCCTGGTTAGTTGCGTGCGGTTCTGATATACTGGTGTTTCGCTCCTCTTACCATGTTGCTCAACGCAATCATTGTAGGCCCGTAACATAGCCCGTTGGATGACAGGTCCGAACAGGCGATTTGCCTCCTTGCCTGCCCTCTGCACCAGTTTCTGCTGTTCGTTGCCAATGTGGACGAGACTCTCCTTCTGGGCAGCCAGAAGCTTCACAAGAATGTCATTGACAATATCGTTGTTCTCGACCAGAAAACGGCGATCTTTCATCCGGTCATGGAAGGTATCGATTTCATGTTTCATGGAGACTGCGAGATTCGTCAGCTTCTCGGGAAGCCGGTGGCGGAACGTGAAGGCCCAGTCATGGGCGATGTGGTTCTTCAGCGGTTTCAGCAAATCTATATGAGTGTTAGCGATATTCGGTTCGTTGTCTGAAGAATGGATATGCTTGCCCTCATTGAAATCACGCGGTCCCGCCGAACCCTTGAAGACTCCCCTGTAACCAATTAGCCTTACTTTGTTTTGTCGTATGTATCGCGTGTCGACACTCACAAACGGCGGCAGGTTGCCTTATAGGTCATGTAGCGGAGACCGCCGGCATCGTACTTGGCACCCCAGCCCTCAGCTGTGGACAAGGCCTTCTCAGAAGCCTTTGAGGCGCCCCTGCCGGTTTTCTTGAGGACATTTTTCCTGACGACTTCATTGCATTCCGCTATGCATCGCGTAACTACCTCGCCCAGTGTCTGAGATATTGTCAGTTGCTGTCCAAATGTTCCCGATCGCGGTCATCTACGAACCTTTCCCAGCTTAGACAGGGCTTTCTCGAGGTTCACGGTCTCCTGCTTCTTGTCCTTGTCCGAAAGCTTAAGGTTGGCAATGTCACCGGCAACGAAGAGGTCCAGAGCTCCTAATAGACGACAAATCTCGCTCAGATGGTGTCGAAAATGGCTGGCTTGAATGCTCGCGGCCAGTTCGAGGGTGTGATTACGAAGACCCGGAACTTCTGTATCGCTGAGCGAGGTAAAACCGACAACCCGGTGGTCCTTCTTCATGCGGTTTCTCAATTGCTGGTAACCACGGCTGCTGATACAGAAGACCGGAAGGTCTTTTCCGATCTGCTCATAGTCGGGGGCTTCTCCCTGAGCCTGCTGCGTGTCATCCTGCTGCTGCTCTGCAAGGAGTTCCTCGTCAAACCTAAAAGCATTCTGGTTAGATTCCGGTCTCGAACCACCATGGCCTTGATGGTACGTACTCCTTGAGACCAAAGGCGAAGTCTTGCTTGATGGCATCCCGAGAGTAGGTATTGCGTCCTTGAATACACTCCCTGTACATGTTGACCTTGACAGCTGCGCGCTGCTTGTTGAGGGATTTCACTTCGTCCTTGAGATGTGATACGCGTTTGAACAGATCGCGCTTCTCCTGCTTCACAGCTTTCTTGGCCGCCTTGAGTTCATCTAATTTCTTCCGCGTCCCCTCAAGAGTCAGAGGCTCACGTTGGTCCTCTTCGTCGCTGTCATTGCTGTCATCGGGGTCTGACTCATCGCTGGTGTCATCTGTGTCGCTAGATGCAACTTCTTTCTTCACCTTCTTGGTCGTCGCCGGCTCCTTCACGGTTTGGAGCTGGGAACGCTTTCGCTTTTGCGGGGACGCCATTGGGGCGAAAGCTCTCTCTCCTTTTGCAACCTGCTTGCGCAGTCCTTGCCAGGTGTCGACGTCCCTGGTGGCATTACCGTATCTCTCCAGGATGCTCGGCTTCTGGAGCTCCAGGGCGGCCAATGCCTGTTTCTTTTCTTCGATCTGCGTCTCCGTTTGGGTCTTCCGTTCTTGCTCATTTGCAATGAACTCATCAATGCCGAGACTCGGCGCTGCCTCGTCGAGAGAGATATCGTCCGCCTTGGTGCAGATGAAGGTAATGTTGTTATAAGCGCCACCATACTTGAGCTGCTGCTTGAAGTGATCTCCAAGTAGAGTCTTGGCCGTCTTGTCATCCACGGCGCGGGTGATAGGCGCAACAACCCAGAGCCTTGAGCATTCCTTGACATACTTCGCGGCAACTGCTGCTCGAGTGGCATTGGAGTCGCGTCCTCCAGGCTTGGCAGATGTTAGCATGTTGGTCAGAAAGATAACCGCTTCGGGAAACGTACCAAATCCACAAGGACGACGCCAGTAGACACGACCTCTGACTTCAAGTACAACCGAACGACTTTGATGAGAGGCCAGAAAGCCATCGTTTGCTCCTGAGACGCGGTGTTTGCAGTATCCGTACCATTCTTGCTGCGCTTCTCCTCCGAGTCCACGAATGACTGAATCATTGAATAGAACGAACCGCACTTTGCCTCTTCCACAACTTGCGTCTTTCCAATCACCTCTCGCACCTTGGCGAAGTTTGCAAGTACGGCAGGATCTGTGTCTCTGAGCTGTCTGTCGGTGTGCTTGGGATAGACTGCTTTCAAGACAGCATAGGCAATGCCGGCGTCGCTATCCGCATTTCGAATGTCTGAAGAGAGGTTTCCGTTGAGGTCCAAGATGTCGCGGTGGAGAGCAATCACCTCGGTGGTCCACTCGGCTTGAGTGATGAACTCGATCTCGGCGCGGTACTTCTTGGTGGGATCCTCAGACGAATTCCACGAGATCTCAGTAATCACTGCAGTGCAGGCTCGCATGCAATTGGTTGGAACAACTCGCTCTTCGTCCAAGACAGCGTTGATAAGTGAGCTTTTACCTGATCCGGTATCACCGAGAACTCCGATGACGAATCGTGGCATTCTGTATTCTCCCCGGAGCTTGTCGATCGACTCCCGCCAAGTCTGGGCGCGCTTCAATCCGGAAATGTTGGCAAGCGCTACTTGAATGTCGCCGAGCAGGTTGGTTGTCTTGGCATTCACGTCTCTGAGCTTCGTCGCGTCCGTGTCATTCTTGGCCAACTCCAGCTTCTGGAGAGCCAGGAGGCTCACAGAGCTCGCATCCTGGACGTTTTCCATGTTCGCCACGGCTCGGCTTTGAGGGTTTGCGTTTGTCTAGACCTCTACAAGTGAAAGTCAGTAAGTTTCATCGATTGTAGTAGGTCGGGTCAGAAAAGCAAAACGCTGCGGAGAATGTGCTTGACAGTATGATGGAGACTTTTGTATTGAAGGAAAGACGCGAAAGTGATCGAACTCGTCGCAGTCTTTGAGTGAACGAATGTTTTGACCACAAATAATAGGGTTGCGACCGAAGGGGAAGAAGCGACCTAGGCGAGGGCAGAAATATTGATGATATTTTCACCGAAAGTGTAGGAAATGACGGTCGAGGACGGGTCTGAAATAAGAATGATGAGAAAGGAAAGTGAAAAAAATGGAAGAGCAAAAGGATGTTCCTGCGAAAGCTTATCCTTGTTCGCTGCGTGTTGTCGAAATGACATAGGTAACTTACCAGAGCAGAGTGGTAGCTTCAGACCCAATGCCAAATACCAAGATCGGTCTTTGCGGGAGATGAAAAGTTGACGTCTCCTTGTGAGCAGCTTCGCAGAAGAAATAATACACCCGTCGAGAACCAAGTCAGGCGCGGATGGCTGTCCCAGTGTCTGATAGGTTGCCGACTTTGCTGTCGGGGAGAGTTGTTTTTGAATGGTAGCTGGTTGGTGTGAGAGGTTTATGAAACTAAAGTAAATCCTAAGGAACGTACCTTCCTCCAGAATAAGGTGGCCGGGGCAGGTGCTCCTGCCTCGTCGAAGGCAGTGGTTCTTACGCGGGTCTTTTGAGTAGAATGTCCATCGAGTCGTTTGACTGGCTGTTACGTCAAGCTTTTCATACGCCATATTTGGCCGACAACATTGACAACAGTCCCCGTCAAGAATCCATAGAAGTGAAAAGATGTGCCCTCCTTTCTGTCAGCAACGCACCACCCTGCCTGAAAACCTCTAGTCAAAGGACATTTGTCAGGAGGAGTTGAGCCAGCTGTCTTACTCTCCGAACAGCAAGTATCTGATAATCTAACACCATGGCATGTCACTGTACCTCCCGATGCAAGTCGTCATTCTTTGCATGATAAACCGGAATTCTCAGACGACCAATCGTTCAACTTCGTTTGTTTCTTTCAGCTAGCTAGATCTTGAACTGTCGAAAAGATAAACTTGACAATAATGAAACCTCAACAGGGGACTAGAGCAAAACGAGTTTACTTTTTGATTCTAGAGCGCACAATGTCGAAGGTCTTTATTCAACGTACAATCCAGAACACGGATAGGCAGGGTAGGCAAGAAGTTTTGCGGGCGAACCGAGTTTGGTAGGGTCGAAAGCTAGAGGCTCCTTTACACGAGCGCGTATACTCCTTTTTGTATGACCGTACTTCTACGTCGTTCTCCAAACAAAGTCAGACATTGTTTTCTGCGAGTATGTGTTTGAACTAGGCAGTTGAACGACGATTTAAGCAAAGCTCAAGAGCTGATGTAGTAAGCTGGTTGCGAAGTGCAGCCTCCAGAGAGTGGTTAATTGCAAAGTTTGATATATCGCTTGTAGCAGTATCTTCCTGTGGAATATAAGAGGAGGGGAGGATATAAGCAGGCACTCTTGCGCCTGAAAGAACGTTAGAGAAGCTGGCATGTCAATCTAAAGCGTCGTTCGCGGCTCACCTCGGTGAGGAAGGCAATAGAGTGGGGCCGATAGCCAGGGGTCTAAGCCTCACCGCCTTCCCAGTTTGCCCCAAGCCTCCTTGTCGAATCGTGGAGCTTCGAGACCTCCGTGCCTGAGCTTCCCCAGCCCTCTACAACACGCGCCTTTCGCAATCCGACAAGGTTCCTAGCAGCAACAATCCCATCCGCAACCTCGCAATCACGTTACAGCGGAAGAAGGCAGCAGCAATGTCGACGATCACCACCACGGCGCTCCAATCGGGCCACGCGCCCATCATCCCCCTCGCCTTCAACTCGAACCAGCCGGAGACGATCCGCCTCTACCCGCTCTCCAACTACACCTTCGGCGTCAAGGAGACGCAGCCCGAGGAGGACCCCTCGGTGATCGCCCGCCTGAAGCGCCTTGAGGAGCACTACTCCCAGCACGGCATGCGCCGCACCTGCGAGGGCATCCTCGTCTGCCACGAGCACAACCACCCGCACATCCTGATGCTGCAGATCGCCAACGCCTTCTTCAAGCTGCCTGGCGACTACCTCCGCCCCGAGGACGACGAGATCGAGGGCTTCAAGTCGCGCCTGGATGAGAGGCTCGCCCCTGTCGGGCGCATCGGCGAGGGCGAAGAGCCCGCCGACTGGCAGGTCGGCGACTGCCTGGCGCAGTGGTGGAGGCCCAACTTCGAGACCTTCATGTACCCCTTCGTACCAGCGCACGTCACTAGACCGAAGGAATGCAAGAAGCTTTACTTTATTCAGTTGCCCAAGAGCAGTACGTATCACCATCACGGCGCGCGCCGCGGCTGGCCAGAGCGTTTAGGATCAGACTCGCTAACCTTCCATCCACCCAACAACAGAAGTGCTCAGCGTGCCGAAGAACATGAAGCTCCTCGCGGTCCCTCTCTTCGAGCTCTACGACAACACCGCTAGATACGGTCCCCAGCTTTCGGCGATCCCCCACCTCCTCAGCAGATACAACTTCGAATTCGTCGACGACAACGGTAACATCGTCGCTGCTACTCCCGGCTCCAGCGCGCCGGAGGGCTATGTGCCGAGGACGAAGGTGCTGGCCAGCGGCGACGACACGGATATGCAGGAGGCCAAGGAGGACGAGAACGGCGAGCAATAGAGCTGCGATTGCGGACAGGGAGGGGGGCATCTCACGGAAAGGGTTGGGCGAGGCGTTCGGCGTAGGTCAAAAAGTGCCATAGTAGACCGGTGGCTGTACAATAGGTTTGCCTATATACCACACAGATTGGTATTCTCATTTGAAAGCGGAACAGGTGATTGTCATTCTAACTGTGAATCTGTTGGAGCCTACGCCTTGGGCTCTCCCTGGATAGTGGCCACGAGCCGGCGCTGGTGCTTGCTGGCTCTGAACTCCAGGTACCAGATTCCTTGCCAGGTTCCGGTGGCCTGTGACACGAGTGAGCCGCGTTGCTGTTTCCAGGATACTTCCTCGACTTACCAGTTTGCCATCCTTGATCGGGATGGTAACACTTGCGCCGATAAGAGCGCTCTTGATGTGAGCCTACGTCATGTTAGCCGCCGCGGCTACACTGGGCCAAAGAAGACAAAAAAACACTCACCGGCATGTCGTCGGGGCCCTCAGCGCTGTGGCGGTACAGCTCCTGGCCCTTGGGGCCGGCCTCCGGTGCGATGCGGTCCAGCGCATCGCTCATGTCGGCCCGGACGTCATCGTCCCAGTTCTCGTTGAGGCTGAGGGCGCAGCTCGTATGCTGCACAAACAGGTGCAAGATGCCGACCTTGTAGTTCTTGAGCTCGGGGAGCGCGCCGACGACCTCATCGGTGATGAGGTACGAGCCGCGCGAGCGTGCGGGCAGGGTGAACTGCTTCTGGAACCAGGAGCCCGTCATGGTTGCTGAGTGTGAGTTTGGTGGGGGGTTATGACGTGGGGTCGTCGTCGAAGCGCTGTCGGGGCCGGAGAATGCGTAGCCTAGGAGCGTGAGGGGCAGGTGCCAGAGGAGATTGAATAAGTTTGGGAAAAGGCAGATGATTATGAAGCCGAGGATGAGGAGGGTTGTCGTCTGCGAGGTTTGTTGGCGGTTGTGTGGTGGTGTCGGAGGCATGTTTGCTGGGTGCTGGTAGGTGAAAATGATGCGGGCGGTCCAGGTCCAATCTGGTGGGGCAGGTTCGATGGGTAAAGTGAGGTCAGATGAATTGCGGAAGCAAGGCAGTTTTGAGGCACGCAGAGCAACTGAGCGTGCCGCAACCTTGAATATGCGAGGCATCGCCATATCAGTTTTTAAGACATGTTTTGAGCGCAAAATCCTTGCCGTCTGATCTGCGTGCAAAGCCACGAAGAACCAACATTGATTCAAGCCCAACTGTATCACGCAACCAAGATTTGGAGCAGCGTCCAGCACCATGGTAAAAATCCAGCAAGTCAACATACTAAAATCCAGCCCAGTCAAGCCGAGCTTTTGATGCTATGGGAAATTGTGTCATTCGACGGTCCTGTGTAATCCATGGCCAGATCATACGGGGAGGTTGTCACCACGAATTGCACCCGGACTTGAACAGTAGTTTCCGCAAACATGGGCTTTCGAATTACCGCAGCCGGCAATTCGTAGTACAACTTGGAGGCCGGCTTCTAGAGGACGAGCCCTGAGATCATTGGTCATATCGGTGTGCCAGTATCACTGTAGTTCTCGTCTTGAAATGTAGAAATGGTTATCCGAAGCACTGATCCTGCTATATTTACACAACATCGCCAGCCCGCTGTACAGCATAGGGTGACGCTCTCTTTCGCCCCGACGCTGCCATCACCAGCCCCCGTGCACCGGCACAGCTGGCTCTTTATGCCAGAGGGTAAGAGGTCTGGGGAAGGGATTCGAGGTGCTTGCGGTGGTGCTCGTTGGCCTGGTCGATCAATCAGCTCGTGCTCAGCAAGGTGGCGTTCTCGTGCCTGCGAACGTTGCAAACCCGAGCTTGTGGACTGCGGAAAACATACAAAGGGAAGACCGCAGTAGTTGCAGCTGCAGATCTCCGGCTTGTCCGTGTTGATGAAGATTCTCGGGTGGCCGGTAGGGCCGCCGCCGCCGTCGCATGCGACGACGCGGTTGTGAGTCCACCGCACCGGCTCCTCGTGAATAAGCTCGATCGCGGCGTACGGTTGGGGCTGCAATCCATGACGGTCAGTCCCGAATGGCCTCGCTATCTCGTTGTCAAAGTGCCTCATGGCGGTCTCACCTGGAGGGAGAAGTCGGTCTGCTCGAATCGGGGGCCGGTCATGGCTTCGGCGCGGGGCTTCTGGCTGCGCGACCAGATCAGGGAGCGGTTGGGCGCCTGTCTGACCTTCTCGGGGACAGTGTTGTCGGCCACCTGGGGGGTCGCCGCCTCGTTCTTCTCGACGACGGCGGGTCTCTCGGTGGTGCGGACCGTCGTCGACACAGAAAAGGGTCTCGAGGCAACGCGGAGCTGCCGCGACAAGGCGCTCGTCGCTCGTCTGGATGCCGACAACATGGTGCTGGCTCAATTGGGGTTCGTTCGAAGGGGGGTTCGTCTGGCTCGCCAGATGGATCGGTCCTGGGGAAGCTTGGAGTTCCTGAAGCAATTGATTACACCTGCTGTCATTCGCCGGGAAGAACTGATGCCCCGTCGGCCGAATTCGGTATCCACTGAATGCGCACGGACTCAAGGTGCTGGCTTTGATTGCACCAATGCAGCGGCCCTGGATATCTTCACCTGCTCGTTGTAGTTGCACAGATGAAGTCGTAACTCTTCAATTGAGTAACATATATGGAAACTGTCATGAATGATGAAGGCACCCTGGGAGTCCTCGGGGGTTATTTGTAGCCAACCATTTCAGCAAAACTTTTGCCAACGTCTCCCGCCAGAGCGTGCACTACGGTTTGCTTGTGCCATCGGTACAAGAGTGTTGCGGTTAGCATTGCGTACTTGAGGCTCACGACGGACAGTGCTATCTGTATACCGTCATGGGTTGTCTGCTTAAAGTAATCGTTTCGACCCGTTCCGCAATGCTCATCTGACGGTCTGTCTGCACAAGAACTTTCCGGGTATGTTCGATTTTGCTCCAAATGATGTTTACGAAGCAGAGCCTTTATGTTGTCTACGCTATCTATTCTGTCCTCCAAGCACCGGAATTTCAGACCTGCGGCGTTGTCGCAGTAGACTTCACCTTTCGGTCGACGGAGTCCCGGACAACCTCCTCTGCCGGTTCGCCGTCATCCTTCGCCACCGTTTCGATTACCGTAGCCATGTATATCTCCCTCTTCGGTCTGTACGGATGGTCAGCAGATAGCCCTTGTAAAACGAGCCGATGGAGGCAACATACTCCAAGTACCTGGCATCAATATAGCGAAGCACACAGGTCATGATGATGACGAGGACGCCGATGGCGATGGCCGACTGCCACGCGTATTTGTCTGTATACAGTCAGGTTTTGGGCGCATCGAAACCCGTGGGTACAGAAAACTTACAATACGGTGCCTGGGTCGCTGGCCAAACCAGAACCTGCGACCAGGCTGAGATGGCGTAGTAACCTGCAATGGACACGCCGACAATCAATGTCCTCGCCTCGGGGTCATGCGGTAGGATGTCCGCCAGCCATGCAAAGATCAGCGGGGCCGTTCCCATCGCTGTAAAAGTGATGAAGTTGGCTGCGTATGCCACGGCGAGAGACGTCGTGGTGGGGTGTGCAGTCCAGACGCTCATGGCGATGCAGACGGCGAGACCGATCACGGCTGTTGCAGGAATTAGGTAAATCGTTCTCGGCTGATGTGGGATAAGAATTGCTTACCCTGGGCGACGATTAGAGTCCATCGCGTCATGAAGAGATCAGATAGAATGGCCCAGATCCAGACTATGAATGAGTGTCAGTTTGCTTGTTGGACCGGTTCGTTGACAGTGGCAGGCTTACCAAAGACCACGTTAATCGCACTTCCGCCGATGGGGATGGCGTTTACCTCCGAGGTCGTCCATCTGGGGCTTCCATCGGGATTCTTCAAGCTTTTCAAAAACAGGTTGAAATAGTTATTGCCGTAGGTCTCGAGTACGGTGGCGATGTACAGGATGGGAATGAAGTAGATGACCCAACTGCTGAACGCGCGCCTGTTGCCAGTCAGTCCTCATGTCTCCGTCGTGGATTGGGTCCTCGTACTTCGCAGCAGCCCAGGTCATCTTCTTTGGCTCCGCCTTGCCGTGACGTTCTAATCGCTCCATGGCAAGCTGGGCGTGCTCCTCCTTGAACCAGAATGCTCGCGGATTGGGGTTGTTGGGAGTATCGGGCAGTAACACAAAGCCCAAAGCACCGACGACAACCGTCATTATGGCGTTGACGACAAACAACCAGCGCCAACCAGGCATTCCTTGGATTTCACAGTCAGCCACAACTCGCGCCAACCCTTGACCTGAAGGAGTTGTGCTCATACCGTGTAGTCCATGCATGGAGCTCCGAATAGCAACCTGCAACGCGCCCGACATCATCGACCCGACGGCTTGGCACGAGTGATAGAAACCCATACGCTTGGCAAGCTCTGAAGGGGTGTACCAGTGCATCAACAGCGTCATCATACCCGGCCAGGCGCTGCTCTCGCAGAGGCCGAGGAGGACGCGGAGCGCGTAGACCTGTTGCGCATTCTTGACGAGGGCGAACATGCCCGTGATGATACCCCAGCAGACTTCGAGGCCAGAGAGCCAGTAGCTGGGGCGTACGTAGGTCAGAATGATTTGAGAGGGGATGAGCATGATGCAGTATGCGACGTTGAAATACGTCGTGAAGCTGGAAAAGAAGCTTAGTGTTGGAAATTCCCGGGGTTAGTTGTAGGGCTTAACGGACTAGTTCAGCTCGTTTCCATAGAGGTTGAGATCCTCTTTCATGCCGGAGACATAGGCATTGCTGATGTTTGTTTGATCGAGGTCTTGACGGTTCTGTCAATCAACTAGGCACTTCCTCCCAATTGCGATGTTACTTACACTTGATAACTACAGACTGATTTAGCCCAACGCTAGCCGGAATCCATGATCAAGACTTACCCTGGGAAACACAACCGAATGTCATCAAGAAGATGTCCAGCCTTAACGGCGTTAGAATGACGCTCAATCTATCATAGATTGCATCTGAGAGAAGCTAACCTTCGTACAAGTTTCTTTTCCTCTGGCGTCCGCTCATGACGTGCCGCGAAAGCAAGATTGCCAAAATTCATGTCGTTTGATGCCTCTTCGAGGATTCCAAGTGCCTAGTGCCTACCGTGAAAAGTACCATCGCACGCGGGCGCGTAGACGAGGTTACCGACGCAGGTCTATATACAATATGCGTTCATCACGTATCAGGCCCGGAACGTGTTTTCCAGATAAGACATACCCGGCCCGGGGTCCTCATACCCCATGTTAACCGGGATCGTCTATCTCCTAATCCCGGCTCAGTCCGTTATCATCTGACGGCGAGTTGCAGCGTTGTTGGGGACCTGGAGATAGTGCCCGGGAAAGAGGGGGTTGCCGATACACAGACGCGGGCCGAGTTCTCATTGGAGCGGTCTTGGTCGCCCGACGAGCGGCAGGCCCTCCGGCGACGGAGCGACGCAGTGACTGACTGGTGAGTTGACAAGGCCGCATTGGGCTCTAGTCTTACAGGGGAGATCGGTACTCTCTTCAGTGAAAACTTCAAATGTCATCTATGACTCGGTGTGAGACAGAGAAAATGGGGGCAAGGGGCGGGGGATCCCCATGGTCTCATAAATGCGGGAGCGGAGTGGTCTCCGCGGCGTGGATAAGTCGCCGGCTTCTTCCCGCCGACGGCGGCACTGAGCGGTGCCATCCCGCTTCCCAAGAGATACCGGGACACAATTCCAATGGTTTTCGATCTGATTGCCTAGCATACCTTCCAGTTTGGACCTGCGAAGCCGGAGCATGGCCCGTTGTTGGATGTTCGAAGTGTGTCGTCCGCATTCTGATTGGAGTTGACTCTTGAAGACGTGGAGTGATAGTATTATGTATTCTTATCTGTTTCGTTCTGGTAGTAGAAGATAAGATTATACTCTAGCCACGACTCGGAGACCTGAGTTGGGAGCCAGTGGACTGTAATACTGCCAGCTCGGGAATTTCTGGCATATCGGCAGCATTGAAGCAGGCCATGGGCGAACTTCCATTGGCGCCAGCTCTTGCAACGTACCGCATATCCTAAGCTACCGAACCGGTCCGTGGATTCACGCCATTCCAAGTCGACCCTTTGAAAAAAAAAAAAAAAAAAACCAGGTCCTCAATATTATCGCCAATGACGTAGCCATTTGCCGTGTCGCCGTGTCCTTCGTCAAGAAAATGAAAATAAAAAGGATGCTGAGCGATTTCACTTCGTTGATTACCCTCGATGTTTGCTCGAGCCAGTAGTTCGCTGGCCACAATGTCGTCCAAAGGGACTCCGGCTTAACGCGGGGGGCGCGCAACACACGTGATTGGACATGCTTAGATTGACTGCCACTTGATTCTTCTTGCCAGGAAAGTCGGCGGTTCCAAGAGCGGTAGAGACGAGAGTCCGCCGGGCTTGGTGGATGATGAGTCGAATGAAGATGCCAAGGTACGGTCTTGATGCGATGGGCTTCTTGGCAAGTCGGCTTCCAGATGTGCCTTGGGTCTTCAGCTGCGCGCCAAGTCTTGCATCGATGATGATTGGAAGATCATATCTACAGAGTAGGTTGGATAAATGCTCCGAGGTGACAACGGAGAGGCCCGAGGGGTTATGAATCAGACGGCAGAAGCAAGGGCAGTCGCAGCGAAGAACGATCTCGGTTGAGAAAGAGCTGATAGCTCCGGGCCGTGGAAACATCGAGTCTCCATGCTGAAGTCAATCGAAGCCAGTGCTGCCTGGGTGTCTCTTAGATTTGTCGGGGAAGGTGTTAGTTATGCAAGTGCCTGGATAATAATGTTGACACACAAGGGTTGTTATCAAGAAGACGGATTCCAGGGCGTACCTGCCCAACTACTGCGGTACGTACTTGCCTGCCTGCCCCAAACCGCGATTCTGTCACTGTGCACGGACCATACTGCTAACCTGAGCGGTGACCACACGCATCTGCATCTTCAACGGCAGAATTCCAGAATTTTGGCTGCTCTCACATTTCTCCTTGGCCCTTCTCAACTCTGACGTAGCTCGAACACGCGCTCTTCTGGACTCCTGCACATTGTTATCGCCCACGAGTGATAGCCAAAGTCTGGAAACTCGACCCAAGAATCACTGACATCACTTAATTTGGACCAAGGCCGTAATCGCTACGATGCCGCCAGCCACCAACATGGCTCCCGAGACCCCTCCCAGCAGGGGCATTTCCTCTCGTCTGTTGACGATGAAATTCATGCAGAGAGCCGCCACCTCGGGGCCCGCGCCAGAATCGCCCCCAGACGAGCCGTCCTCCAAGCGGCGCAAGTTCCAGAACTCTCCTCTTTCTGGCGATTTTCACTCCTTCGATCAAGCGGCTGTCCAGGCAGCTCTGAAGCAGCAAGAAGCTAAGCGCTTGTCGGCGCTGGAGGCCTCCAGGGCCGAGCTGGCAGATACGCACTGGGTGCTGGATGGCGACTGGGGCAAGTCCGCTGAGACCGAGGATGCGCCGCCAAACATTGTATACGTTGGCTACGCCGACATTGATGGTGACGACGGCGAAGACGAATCCAAGCTTGTCACACATATAGGCAGGAAGAAGGTCGGTGGCAGCAAGAAGAAGGACACCAAAGTAAGTTGGTGCGGGCGAGGTCTCGTGTGCACGGTGGCTAATCATGAAAACGGAAGGCCGAGACTGAAAGCACACCGAATATCGAGAACGATTCCAGTGACTCGAGCGGTCCCGGTGACTCCGAAGACTCTAGTGATGAGGATGACGAGTCAGACGCGGAGTCATCCTCTGGCGATGAAGAGTCAACGCCGAAGCCTGCCAAGCCCGTCAAAGGCCTATCATCCGGCGGCCAAGGTCGCACGAGAGTCAATCTCCAGCCCAAGAAATCAACAGAGTCAATGAAGGCTAGAGAATTCCGAGAGAAGCGAAAGAAGAAAGAAGTAAAGCTGAATCAGCTGGCATCCATCTCGGGTGGTGCTAGCAGCATCTCGGGAGCGGGGAAACCAAACGCCCCCTTCAACTGTCACAACTGCGGTAAGCCAGGGCACAAGGCCGCAGATTGTCCAGGCCAACGGAGAGGAGATGGTAAACGGAAGTCTTTTGGAAAATCGCGATAAAGCCACTGTTTTGCGAAGCGCGTTGTTTTCTTTAGAGATACCTTCACCGCTCGAGTTTGCCCTATATTGATGGTTCTCGAGCCTCCCTGGTTGCTAGGCTGGACCGACATCTGCGATGCCTTTGCTCACTGGCATTGTATTGCAGCGCACGATGGAGGAAGTTTTATGTGGGATTGACGACAAGACTTTGTTGAATCCATGGCGGTCTGATGCGACATGAACACGCACTTCCGACCGCGCTGAGCCACGACTAGTTTGTTGCAAATCAGCAACTTTAATGAAAAACGGACACTACCACTCACGGCTCTCTGTGTTATCTTTGGAGGTGGCTTGGTTGACTGGCGAATTGGATGCTGACCGAAAACCTCCCATACAGCGTTTCAAATCACACAGGTAGGGTCGCAATCATGGCCCGAGGCATGACAACACGGTGAGGCTGCAGAGGCGGATGGTCATAAACAAGACGTAATCGCCGTCACAACGCTCTATTATACCGAGACGCAGCCGCCGCTAGGGACTGGGCTTGCAACGATGGTGATATCCTCACCGTCTGATGCAACTGCAACAGATTGTATGTACTGCGGGATACCGCCTACAGGTCAAGTCGACGGGCAAACAGAGGAATCAATAGTGGTAGCAGCCACGGAAGAACTTGGCAACCCAGAGCAATCGGCAGCGTGCAATACACTGGTGGCCCCACGAGTACCTTCACTTCTGAAGCGTGTTCAGAAGTAGATACACGAATCGCTTGCAACGTCTGTCCTGCCGAGGCACGAGTCTCGGGCCATTACACCCTGAAGACTTTGCCGATACACAATCCTCTATCGCCTCGTTCTATCTAGTGGTGTATGGGCTGGACGTCCACGGAACCAGCGAGAACTGCCGATGAAGAAGCTAGCAAGGCTAGTAACGCCATCAACCCTGTCGACACGTTTTCCTACATTTCGATGGAGATCTAGTACATACCGAACGCCCCTTCTTGGTCGTTGGCAAAGAAGCAGGTGCGCATCTGAATTGTCGATCCCTTGAACCTTGAAAGCAGCCTTTTCAAACCCGCCGGACGGAAACTCGGGGTATGCGAGCCGGCGTTCCGGGATAGCTCGACTCTGGGCGGCGGGACAGTATGGCTATTACACGCAGCCAACTTCGTCCACGACTTGAGAAGTTACGCAAACGAAGCCATGATGCCCCGCTTGCTGAATATGCAGCCCGTTTAGCCCATGGACTGTTGGACTCTCAGTTTTTCGCTAGAAAATCAGTCAGCGGCTACTGCACCGTAGACCAGGGAACCAAATCGCAAAAATCGTCCTCGACGTTTATTATACCATGGATTTGATGAGTATCACAGGTACCGATTTGTGCAACATGTTGGGGTATGTTTGTCCGTTCCTGCACAACTTGTCGAACCCAGTATGACAGACAACAGCCAAGAAAGCCGAGATTCGAGGTCTGCTGTGACCTGTACAAGTGATCCTGGTGCCATGACTTTGCATCAGCAGATTGGGTATCAATGTCCTCGATCCGACCGCCAGAGATAACACCGGTTTTATCATCTCATCGTGTAGTCACGACGGAGGGAGGCCGGTGGACGTTATGGCCAGGGTTGAGTTCATGGGCATCAGCTGGAAGTAGCGACGTACTGTGCTCTCCACGGATATCTCTGGATGCACGGTCAAGTGCAAGACGCAGTGCCGAGGTCGGGCACTCTCCAAAGCGAGATTCAACGCCATCGAGCGGGATTCGGGACGACGGAAGCCTCCCCAGCCGGGTTGACTGCATCTTGCGTCCTTGCGATACGGCTTTCGTTCGCAATGTTCTCCCAGGCCTGGTGCTGCGCAATGTTCCCCAAAGAACCCAGGAAATCGGACACTGTGTCCGGGCTATCTTCAAATGAGAACGGGAACGGCAGAGACCCCCGGGCCAGCATTGACCGGAGCACCGATGTAGAACAGTGGATTCTCCGAAACTTTAACCGGGACCATGGTGTTCGCGTGGCTCGGCAAGCCTCCTTTCTCTCCTCGTACTTGCCGATATGCCAATGGGTCGACATTATGGTTTCTTGTAAGACGATGCATGTGTGGGAGGAGAACTGCCAGATTTACCGCGTAGATCCGACATCCCGGTCAAAAATCCAAGCAATCGATGCACGCAATATTCAACCCCGACAAGGAACGGTCTTGCTTCCCTATTGAGGGTAGCGCAGGTGCGTCGTCAATGACGACGAGGCAAGCGGGACGGACAGCTTGGGTCATAAAGAGGGGTCAAGAGAGGGACTCGGCATTAGATATGAGGAGAGGAGCAGCATCATGCAAGTGAGCGGATTGCCCAACGGCGGTCAGCAGTCGACGGGCGATCTGACGCCTGTTGTGGGTGCAAGAAGTTGGGATACGACCGGCAGCTGGATATGACTCGCCTACCCGATGAAGCCGATCGGCAGAATCTCAAGTGATGGAAGAAATGATGTCTGTAAACGATAACCGTCTCGCCAAGCCATGACTATCGGGGTCTCGTCCAAATGCTTCCTGTTCACCGACTTTGTCTCGGCAACACAACGATACAACCGGCCTAGAACGGCCTTATCAGAGAGCCGACGATTTCCAGGTCTCACGGTCACCATGTCTGTGATGGAAATGTGTAGAAGCGAGGGCGGGCCATGGTTCCATTGACCTGCCTTGTTAGCGGGCGAAGAGGAGGAGTATCAGACGGGCCTGTCGAGTTGGGTTTGCCGCAAGGGCAAGATCGTCTTTCCTCTGTCGACGTGGGACTTAGGATACGAACGCAACCAATCGTGGCAGAAGCAAGCGTCGTCTGTAAACGATGCGTGTGGATAGAGGGAGCGCGGGGTTGACTATTTACTCGCAATGACTAATACCACACGCCCGCCGCTATCGACTGCGGGCTGTGTAGTTGTGGAGTGCCAGAGACGTCGTTTCGTGTCATGCGTCAACCACATCGGTACCTCGGGCACAAGGAAAGAGACCTTCGCGGCTAATCAACCATTGAGCGGTATGAAACGTTTGGGCACGGATTGCGCGGTACTGGTTCAACAGCACGCACCCGATTCGATGTCCGATGCAGTCTCCTCAACTTGACTTGCCTGCCAGTGGGTAGTGCGCATGCATGGGGCGACGGATCGATCTCGCCAAACGGATCGATGCCGAATCGCCGCCCATCGAGGGAGGCATTGTTGCAGCATTGCACCGTCGACTATCGGCATGCAGTGCTAAAATAGTACACACGTGGTGGTGCTGCTCTAGTCAAAGTGGACTCGATCTTGGGTGTTGGACCGACTGGTAACGTGTGCTCTTTGGCTGATGGCTGACGATGCTGATCTGAAGCATGTGTGTAGTGCCGTCGGGCTAGGTTCGTCCAATGCGAACAGCGACATTCCACTACGCGATGGCCTCCTCTCACGCATTAGACCGGCAGCATGATGTCTTGCTATACGCCGTGCTTGCCAGGCCAGACAAACACAAGGAAAACATCGTTGCCGTTGCTTGCTCACGTTCTACGAGTTGTGCCTGAGCTTGTTCGGCAGACGAAGCTGACCGGCCACCGAGCCTAGGGTCCATTTGCAAGGCAGGGCAGTAAAAACACAACTATGACGGGCAGCAAGAAACTGGGTGACCATGGGTAATGGCATGGATTATTTGGTCAAACCCCGGGCAGGATCCCAATTGGTCGGCAAGCAAAACGGTTTACTTACACGCATCTAGATATGGCACATCATCTTCAACCTCCCCACCTCCTGTGTAGCTTTCGGCTGACATCACTTTGAGGTAACCAAGTCCGAGCTTCTTGGGGTTGGCAATCGCGATGCCATGCCCTGGAACCCCCCAAACAAACATGCAACCAGATTGTCGGGAAGGACAGCGACAAGGGACCTGCTTTCTTCCCGAAGAGTGAGTGATGCCCCTGTCTGGTGGTGTTTTCGTTGTCGGCGGCCGACCCCCGAAACTGCAACATCCGAACACGGTCCCATGTCACCGCCTTGGACGCCATCGTTTCTCCCCGGCCAACAGAGGCAACCGAGGCTGGCAGGGTAAGGCAGGGCCCAGTATCAGATTCTCCAGTGAGGCGTTCGAAGGACACCTTACACGGATGCGACATCAGCTGACTGGTTTACATGCCAATGCCGCCGCCTCCTCTTTGCATTTCAGCATGAACTTGGCCATGGCCTAGCGGTCAACGGTCGGCCGGAATGGAAAAGCAACGCGGGGCGAGAGGGGATTGTCAGGGGCACTTCTAGAGACAGCGGGCCAGCCCGAGCTAGGGCGCTGCGTACCATGGGCCGGTGTTGTGTTTGATCAAAGAGAAGCCTTCAACGAACCATGGTTGGGCGAAGCAAGATCAACAGGCTTTTCCAAAGAGCGAGGCGAAGGCCAGACGATGCCCCTCCGCTTCTTGTGAGGTACTCGTGCCCGCACCCACTTTAATTGGCACTCGCACAACTCCCACCCACTAAAGTGGGTGCTGACCACCCATACGATCAATTCATCCATACGATCAATAAATCCCTCAACTTCACCAACTTCATCACCACTACTGCCAACAGCCACCACAATGGTCAAATTCGACAAGCTTACAGAAGCACGTATTCAAGAAGCAATGGAATCGATTCGTCAAGATCCGGAATTGTCAATTACAAAGGCGGCTGAACTATACAATGTACCACGCCAACGTCTGTATCGACGTATTCGAGGCAGAGTTCCTATTACCGAGAGAAGCCCACAAGGCAGGAAGTTAACCTGGGACTAAGAAAAGGCTCTCTGTAACTATATTGATCGTGTGGATCGAATGAACCTTGCTTTGAGGCGAGAGCTTCTTGTGAATGCTGCCAACACGCTGTTAGCAGCATCATACACTCCTCCAGACCCCGCCAACCCTGGGCTGCCTCCAACTGTTGGAATATCATGGGCCACTCGATTTATCAAGAGGCACGGATATTTCCACGTTAAGGAGAAGACCCTAGATATGGAGAGGAAGAAGTCTGAAGACATCAATACGATCAACTCTTGGTTTCTCATGCTTCACGAGGTCATCCAGAAGTATGGGATCCAACCGGCAGATATCTGGAATATGGATGAGACTGGCTTCCAGATTGGTGTAGGCAAGGATAAAATGGTGATTACCAAGCGAAAAAGAGCACATTACTTTGCCATTCCAACCAACCGAGAGTCTGCTACTGCAGTTGAGGCTATTTCTGCTGCTGGCGACTATTTGCCAGCATTCCTTATACTCAGTGGCTCTGTTCATATGAGCAGGTGGTATGGGATTAAAGACCTCGAGGCTGATACAGTAATTGGAGTTTCAACTACTGGATATACTAACGATCAACTGTCTCTTGATTGGATCAAGCACTTCAACAAGCACTCAAAAGCCCGGTCTCAAGGCAAGAAGAGACTGCTTATTATTGATGGATATGGCTCTCATCATACTGTTGAGTTTCTACAGTACTGTGAAGAGCAGGATATTATCCCTTTCGGTCTCCCACCACATTCCACCCATATACTCCAACCTCTCGACGTTGTGGTATTCCAACCTCTCAAGCATTACCACAGCCTTGCTGTTGATGCTGTTGTTCGAGAGGGTTGCACGAATATCACCAAGTTGGAGTTCCTAGGGTTCATCCAGTCAATCCGCAAACAGGCTTTTAAGCAATCCACTATACTTTCTGGTTTCAAGAAGACTGGGATTATTCCATACAACCCACAAGTGGTGTTGGAGAAGCTGGCCTTGCGGAACAAGTCATTATCACCACCAACTACACCACCCAACCAGACGATCAATTCCTCTCCGTTTGGAACTCTAACTACAATAAGAAAGCTCCGCCGAGTAGCCAATAGACTAATGGAGGCCTCTGATATTATTAATAAGCAGATCCAGGAACTTACTGGCGAAGAGTCGCCTCTCAACCACAACTTGGAACGATTCATACGTGGAGCCTTGACTCAAGGATCAGAGCTTATTCAGACCAAATACGACCTTTCAAAGACTCAATTGGCTAACAAAGTCCGCAAATCTCGTCGCCAGGCAAGGAATAGTCACTTGCAGACAGGAGGAATTATCAGTGTCTCAGAAGGGCGACGTATGGTACAGCAGAAGCAGGAGAGCGAGTACCTCAAGGCATTGGAGGTGGTTAGAGCAGCAGACCAGAAGATCCGCCAGACTGTCAAAAAGGGGGGTTTTGAAGCAGCAAAAAAAGCCAGGAAGATGAGGATTGATGGCAAATTGAACCAGCTGTATGTAATTGACGGCGAGGGTAATGGGCGGTGGTTAAAGAGAGTCTAGAAGTAGGAATAGTGGCAATATTGATCGTATGGATGAATTGATCGTATGGGTGGTCAGCACCCACTTTAGTGGGTGGGAGTTGTGCGAGTGCCAATTAAAGTGGGTGCGGGCACGAGTAAGGGAAACAAAACAGTGAGACCAACCGCCGACCCCTGTCCCGTCGTCGCACGCGGCACCTTAATGGAACCCCCCTGCCGGCGCCCGTCCTGTTTCCCCAGGCCGGTCCGCTCCCGTTGCTCCGCGCCCAATCTCCCACGAATCCCGCCAGACTTTATCAAATGTCATTCGATGCTTGGTTAGTATTGCTGCGACATCATCTTGTACTGCGAAGAGGCAGCCGTATTGAGAACCAGACGTAAGCAAAAAAAAGGAGGCGGCATGTCGAGTCGAGCGGCCGGCTGTTTTACTGCCCGAGGCGCGGCGTGTTGTTTCCGCCCCCAACACGGCTCCTTCACCCCTGACGGCGCCAGTCGGGTACCCAGAACAACGTTGCATGTGGATTGTGTGCGGATACCAGCGATGTGTTGTTCGCTCCATTGCTGCTCTCCGAACCCAAAGCCACATCACTATACACAACCGACGCGGCTCCCAAAGACAGCCGCTAACCTCTGACATTCACAATGGATTACATGATTCCAGGTTCCGACAATTGAGCCTGACCGACAGCACAAACTTCGCTAGTTTGCGACTCCCTGTCTTTTCGCCCAGTATTTCGTCATGAACTGCGCTGCCTGGTTTCGAGACACCCCTGGCAACCGTGCTGGTCTCCCACGTGGAGCCCCCTCCCCGAGGCTTCGTCTTCTTACTTTGGAGCAGTCCATTTGGACACCTGGCTGGTCTCCGTCTCAATGACTCTCTCCTCTGTCTCTCGGTCTCGGGCCCATGAGCCGGAGACCGGATCAGGGGGGGGGGGGGGGGGGGGGGGGGGGGGGGGGCATGACGGGACGCAAATCAACGACTAGCCACTCAACACACGCACGCACGCACGCACGCGCACGTACACCTCACACGACATGTCAGGCACCAACGAGTAGCTGGAGATTGGTGGCCTTGCTACATGCTCTGGACACGTTGGACACGGACACGGGCATCATCTCATAAGCAGGACATGACTTGCGCAGCACGACGAGGACGTCGAACAGGGCAGATGCCGCTTTCCGTTACCTGGGTGATGGGTCCTGGGGCATTCCAATCCGCGCCAAACAGTTCAAGTTGAGAACGGAACAGAACAAAGACTCCCTGGATGTTTCAGAGGCCGTCCCCGTCGTCTCCGTCGACGTGGGCGTGCCCATGTGCTGACAGGTCGACACGGCCATTTGTCTCTTGCACCATCCATCAGCCACATGACTGAGACGTACTGGACAGGGCGCGTTTGTTGCAATAGCGCGTTTGTCACAATGGCGCCAATGCGCTAGCATCGAGACCCCCAGCATCCGGCTGTCGCACCTTGTTCTCATCTCCCAGCCTACCATACGCCGTCTGCCTTGTAAAAACGACTCGGGCTGCCAGCATCGATCCGGCGCACGCCGTGGCCAGCGACGGCCCCTGTTCCGGACGTGGTTCCAAGACCAAATCCATTTCCAAGTCGGAGCATGTTCCTTTCGGAAACACAGTTTCCATCATCTGCCGTCTTCTCCGCACCTCGGCTCCTCGTTGCTGTTGTTCCTCTCTTCCTTACGCCCTTCCGCGATCTGCCCTCGCCTCGGTAGCGACGACGTGCTTCGGATGGACGAGGTAGTGCGCGGGTGGTATCGAGCAGAGTGCGACCGCAAGCACTACCGCCCGCGGGCCCGATACGTCGCTGTCGGTGAGGTAGATTGTTGCATCTAGGCTGGCCTCATTACGACCTGGGATCCTGGGCAGTGTTCCAACGATCAGCGGCCAGCCTATCCGTTTTCGTCATGGCTCTCTCGAGTCCATCTGGCCGGTACCCTTGGGTGTCACAGCCGTAGCGCCGCCCTGCATCCCCACAGCCGGGGCACGGACCCTCGGTGCTCACGCTGAGGGCGAGGAGACGTGCCGTGTCGAGTTCTCCTTCCATGGCGCTGGCTGGCTGCTGCTGCTGCTGTCGTCTGGTGCTGGGCTGTCGGTGTTGAGACATGATCGGGGGGATGTTGTTGGCGGTTGGGGGGATGGTGAAAGTGGTCCGTAGCGCAGTGCAGCGCGTCTGCCGCAGGATTACGCTCCCTTCTTCCCTCCCCCGGCCCCGCCCCCTGCTGCTTCTACCTCCTCGTCCCGCTGGACCCCCAAAGGTACCTTGTCTCTTATTTTTATTTTTTGAAGCCTTGCGAACCGCGGTGTTACGATTTTACGGCATCCAAAGGTGGTAAGTAGGCAAATGTATAGTGCCCTGCCCAGGGTGCAAGTTCCAGCTCCCAGGTATCCCCCGCCTATCTGGGTCCCCCAGCAAGTACCTACCCTACCTGCATTGCCTACCTCGGGCAAGGTAGTCCGTCAGTCAGTGAGTTATAAGCATCATCCGGGTGGGTAGTGTCATCGCTGTTGCCTCCTTCTGCACCTCCCACCTGTCTCTCTCTCTCTCTTTCTCTCCCTCCCTCTCTCCTCCTCTCCGCCTCCAGCATCTTTTCTTGTTGCACCAACGCTTCCGCTTCTTTATTCCTTGCATCTACAGCAGCCACAAGGAAGGGCAAAAACACTCCAGCATTCCCAACTCTCCGTCTCTCGCACTTCTCCCCCGCTGCCCGTCCCACTGTTGACACTTAGACTCGCCGGCACCTTGCTGCACGTTTTGTGAGTATTCGTAGGCGCCTCACCCACCTCCCTCGCCTGCAAGACGTTGCTCTGCTCCCCAGTCGTACACAGTCCGCCCCCGGTCTTGCATCCGCTGCATCGGCTGCATCTGCTGCTGCATCTCTACACTGCGTCCCATCCCATCACATCCTATCCACAACGAACCCAGGCCTGACCCTTGTCAACTGGACTGACCCTGAAAAGCCTGAGCCTGGGCCTGAGCCTGCAAAACCCACATCCTTCCGACATCATCTCGTCCACGTCCCGTTTTCTCGTCCTTCAAAAGTGGCGTTTCCCCACCACACGCCCTGAGCTTTTGTCTCTTGCAAACGTGCCAGGCCGACCAGCATCCCGCTTCCCAACCCGTCTTGCTGCAGTCTTGTGCCGTACACACGCACGCTCGATTCTTTTCCCCAATTACACCATCGTCAGACTTTTGGATCCCGAACCGACACCGCACAACCAGCAGCAGCGCCAGTATCAATTCACAGACACGCCCCGGCAACCTGACCGCCGACATGCCCAACACCGATACCGCTGCCGCCGGGCACCTGGACGGCTCTATCCCTCACCGCGAGCCGAGGCCCCAGCCCCCTGTCGAGCGGGTGACGGACCAGCTCGAGACCCCCTCCCTCGACGATCGCACCTACCGTGTCGTGAGACTGTCCAACAAGCTCGAGGCTTTGCTGGTACACGACCCGGAGACGGACAAGGCCAGCGCCGCCCTCGATTGCAATGTCGGAAACTTTAGCGACGAGGAGGACATGCCGGGCATGGCCCACGCTGTCGAACATGTACGGAGGCCCTCCGCGGGGAATTGCCCCGGCTGCTTACTTGCCCGCACTCTGCTAACACGTACATGCGCAGCTGTTGTTCATGGGCACCAAGAAGTTCCCCATAGAGAACGAATACTCACAGTATCTATCCAACAACTCGGGCAGCTCCAACGCGTACACCGGCGCAACCTCGACCAACTACTTCTTCGACGTCTCTGCAAAGCCCGCCGACGACCAAGAACCCACAGCCGAGAACCCTTCACCGTTCAAGGGCGCCCTCGACCGCTTTGCGCAATTCTTCATCGAGCCTCTGTTCCTCGAATCCACTCTGGATCGTGAGCTGCGCGCGGTGGATTCGGAGAACAAGAAGAACCTGCAGAACGACCAATGGCGGCTGCACCAGCTGGAAAAGTCTCTATCCAACCCGAAGCACCCCTTTTGCCACTTCTCGACCGGTAACCTCGAGGTTCTCAAGGCGCAACCAGAGTCCAAGGGCATCAATGTGCGCGCAAAGTTTATGGAGTTTCACGACAAGCACTACTCGGCAAACCGCATGAAGCTGGTAGTCTTGGGACGGGAGCCCTTGGATGTCCTCGAGCAATGGGTGGCCGAGTTCTTCTCCGGAGTACCGAACAAGGATCTGGCGCCGAACCGGTGGGAGGACGAAGTGCCCTTCCGAGAGAGTGAGCTCGGCGTTCAGGTTTTCGCCAAGCCCGTCATGGATTCGCGCGAGCTGAACCTGTTCTTTCCCTTTCTGGACGAGGAGAAGATGTACGAGTCTCAGCCCAGCAGATACGTGAGCCACTTGATCGGCCACGAGGGCCCCGGCAGCATCATGGCCTACGTGAAGGAGAAAGGATGGGCAAACGGGCTGAGTGCTGGTGCTTACCCAGTCTGCCCGGGCACCCCAGGCATATTCGACTGTCAGATTCGTCTGACCGAGGAGGTAAGTCAGCCACAAGATGCCACTCTGCACCCCGCCGCTAATGCTGACGTACGCGCTGCAGGGCCTCAAGAACTACAAGGAAATCGTCAAGGTCTTCTTCCAGTACGTTGCGCTCCTCCGGGAAGCGCCGCCGCAGGAATGGATCTTTGATGAGCAGAAGGGCATGGCCGACGTCGACTTCAAATTCAAGCAAAAGACCCCTGCAAGCCGGTTCACAAGCAAGATCAGTTCCGTCATGCAGAAGCCCCTCCCACGGGAATGGCTGCTCAGCGGATACAGTCGGCTGAGGAAGTTCGATTCCGGGTTGATCGAAAAGGGCCTGGCGTGCTTGAGACCAGACAACTTCCGCATGACCATTGTGTCACAGAAGTTCCCCGGTGACTGGAGCCAGAAGGAGAAGTGGTACGGCACCGAATACCGTCACGAGAAGATCCCCGAAGACTTCATGGCCGAGATCAAGAAGGCCGTCTCGAGCTCGGCTTTGGAGCGACTCGCCGAGCTCCACCTCCCTCACAAGAACAACTTCATTCCCACGAAGCTCGAGGTTGAGAAGAAGGAGGTCAAGGAGCCGGCGCTGTCGCCGCGTGTCGTCCGAAATGACAGCCTCGCTCGGACGTGGTTCAAGAAGGATGACACGTTCTGGGTGCCCAAAGCCAATCTCGTCATCAGCTGCCGAAACCCCAACATCTACTCCACTGCGGAGAACGCCGTCAAGGCAAGGTTCTTTACCGACTTGGTTCGCGACGCGCTGGAGGCGTACTCCTACGACGCCGAGCTGGCGGGCCTGCAGTACAGCGTCTCGCTCGACGCCCGCGGTCTGTTCCTCGACCTTAGTGGATACAACGACAAGCTGGCCGTCCTTCTTGAGCAGGTGCTGATCACGATCAGGGACCTCAAAATCAGGGACGAGAGGTTCGACATCATCAAGGAGCGTCTCAACCGCGGGTACAACAACTGGGAGCTTCAGCAGCCGTTCAGCCAGGTCTCCGACTACACGACGTGGCTCAACTCGGAGCGCGACTTCGTTGTGGAGGAATACCTGGCCGAGCTCCCGAGTGTGACCGCCGAGGATGTGCGGCAGTTCAAGAAGCAGATGCTCTCGCAGATTCACATCGAGTCTTATGTGCACGGGAACCTGTACAAGGAGGATGCGCTCAAGCTTACGGACATGGTTGAGAACATCCTGAAGCCCCGCGTGCTCCCGCGACCCCAGTGGCCCGTGATCCGATCGCTGGTGATTCCTCCGGGGTCGAACTACGTCTACAAAAAAACCCTCAAGGACCCGGCCAACGTCAACCACTGCATCGAGGTGTGGCTCTACGTCGGAGACAAGGGCGACAGACTGATCCGAGCCAAGACGATGCTGCTTGACCAGATGTGCCACGAGCCGGCTTTCGACCAACTGCGGACCAAGGAGCAGCTGGGCTACGTCGTCTTCAGCGGAGTCCGGAGCTTTTCGACTACCTACGGATTCAGGTTCATCATCCAGAGCGAGCGAACGCCCGAGTACCTCGAGTCAAGAATCGAGGCATTCCTCAATCTGTTCTCCAACACGCTGGACTCCATGTCGGACGCAGACTTCGAGGGCCACAAGCGCAGCTTGATCGTCAGAAGGCTCGAGAAGTTGAAGAACCTGGACCAGGAGAGTAGCAGACACTGGGCCCAGATTGCCAGTGAATACTACGACTTTGAGCTGCGTAAGTCATCAACCACGAACTAGGGTAAGCCGACGCTAACGCCGTACAATAGCTCAACAAGATGCTGCGCACATCAAGACGCTCACCAAGACAGACATGGTCGAGTTCTTCCAGAGATACATCAAGCCCGGCTCAGCAACGCGGGCCAAGCTTTCGGTGCACCTGCGGGCCCAAGCCACCGCACCGGCTAAGGAGGGGGCCGAGGCCAAGGTCAACGGTGTCGCCAAGGAGGAGGAGGCCCAGCCGGCGGGCGACTCCAAGCCGCCGGTGCTCATCGAGGACGTTCGCAGCTTCCGGGCCGGACTCGTGGCGACTTGCGGGGCGCGGCCTGCCAAGGACCTGACCGAGTACGAAGACACGGACGCAAAGCTATGATGACGGACGACGGATGAATAGGGTTCAAGAGATTCGCGCACAGGCGGCGTTGAGACTTTTATCGGTGGTGTTTTCAAAGAAGCATCTGCTAGAGAGACAACCGACTCGGTGTCGGTCCGTTGTCCTCTGTCGACTGGGGTGGGGAGACGGGCCTTTTGAAAACAACTGTTTGATTCGGTCACGGGTTTACTGGCATTCATGGTTAGAATTGGAGAGAGAGAGAGAGGCACATGATGTTATGAGGCTTCACGACATAGGATAGAACCCTAATATCTCTACCAGCCCCTGATTCCGTCTGCCAGAGTTGGCAGTCTGAGAACAAGACGACGTTATCATCATTTAGCGCTTGGGTAGAGAGGACGCACTTGTATAGAGGAGGATTCCAGGCTGACATGTGCTTGGCCTTGGCGTGATAGAATGCGAAACTTTACGTTGACAGCTACAAGAGAGTGACCCGTCTGCGCGAGTCAGGGTTGGATGGCATGTGGCGAAAGCCCGACGCATGCAACGATGCCGAAAACTACGGAAGAAGAAGCCGCAACCCGCAACACTGGCCCGCCGTTGCTTGCTCCTGCCAAACACAGACGCATAGTCTGGGGTGAAGCGCAATATCCGTCGCCGGCGCCCAGGCGCGTCTTTCCTCCCTCGTTGCCAGACTGTCAGATAGCAGCTTCCGACTGCACCAGGGGTTGGCCCGGGGGTGGAAACGGCCGCCAGTGGGAGCTGACGTCAGGCGGCGGGAACGGAGGTGTGAAGATGTGGGGCCGCGCAGGGCGCTCGGGCGTTTGGAGGAGTGTGACTGTGGAATTTTTTTGATACAGAGACGGAGACGGAAGGCGGTGGGAGAGCCCATGGATTGGGGATGGAAACATTCCTTCTTTGGAAGGAACGACGAAGATGTCAAGGAAGAATCCGGGGTAGGGGAGGAGAAGATGCAAGTCTTGTTGGGCATCGCTGATGAATCGCAATGACAGCAACCAATGCTGGCCGTGATCCAGTCCTTTCCGCGCGCGAGTTGGGCTCTTGGACCGCAGTCGCCAGCCGGGCTTATCGATTGCATTCTGGGCGAAGGGACCCCGATCGCGATAGAGCGCCATCGAACGTGACTTCCACGTCCAGGGCACCAAGGGCTGGCGCCCGGCTGGCTTGCTTGCCGGCGGTTGTGCTCCGGACGAGCAACTGTGGGCTTACTATAGCTAGGTAGTGCAGACATCCCCTCGCATGCCTGGGAGGTTGAGCGGTCGAGGGCAGCCCGCTGGGAGCTTCAGCAGGCAGCTACCATTCCCCTCTTTCCCGTACTCGATGTGGGGATGCGGGCTGCTGCAGCACGAAATCTCAATTGACGACCGATGGCACTTTCCTCAGCTTAGATTGGCTCTCGATTTTGATCTCTTATGTTTATCCTTGCCCCTTCCCCCCTGGCGCAAAGGACTTGACCGTCACTTCCCTGAATTTTTTTCAGCTGTCGTGTGGGTAATAAAAGTTTTCTGAGAGTTCCGGTCTCCAATCAGAGGCGAATTGATCGGGTTTTCTTGTCGTGATTCAGCAATTGCCAATCCATATCCCACATTTGGCCTCTGAACTGTCTCTTCCCGCACAGTGCAATTGAGCCTGGCAACGCACCTGGAGGGGTTTTGTCAGGTACTGTGCCTGTCTCGCCCATGTTGGTGGGCTGTCTTTGACGACGTCGGGACGGTGTTTTTATTCTTGCTACGCGACTGGGCCCTGCAACAGACCAGCAGCCCCCTTCCCTCTGCGCTCGTCCAGCAGAAAAAGAATGCCGCAACAAAAGGAGTACGTACTCGCTCTGTGCAGCCTCCGAGACGCGCTTCCACAAGTCATTCCATCCAGCTTTCAGCCAAGTCAGTCGTCAGCCCAGGCCCTGGTCCCCCCAATTCCTTGACCCGCGTAAGCAAAAGACAGAACTGGGAACTGAGGTGCAAAGCAGGCCCTCAATTGGCTGCACTCCACCAACCCACATAGTAGAACATCCGCATCCGCCAGTTCGCACGCACCGAACTGACTGCATCTGTCAGGCGCCCCAAGACACCACACTAGCAGCACCAAGTACCGCGCAAGGTCTTGTACCTCATTGTCAACCGACCGAGACCGAGACCTCGGTCCTCTGCTCTCACACCTTCTCATCTCCAGGCTGAGAGGCATAAGCACAGGTCACAGAAGCAGACGGCGTATCTGATCTGGCCCAACTCGAACACACACACATCCACATCCGTCCGCCGTCACTCACTTAGTCGCGTACACCCACCCACCACACCCGTACACACCGTCCACACCGACACCGAGCCGAGAGACCTGCTGGACCTGCACTGCACTGCACCGCACCGCACAGCTCTTGCCCGTCGCCGTCTCCAGTTGGATCCCCGAATTTCCATCAGGCCCTCCCACCTTCTCTGCCTCCCACCACCACTGCCCTCTTTACCTCTACCTCACTCTCCACCCCACAGCCCCCGATGCGCAGTCTGTCTGGAGGTCCTCAGCTGTAGTAGTAGTCCCTTCACCGACCTGCTGCTGCACCACCCCGTCGACTTTGCCCTACCTCCCCTTCAGTACGGACACCTCTTTTTTTATTTAATTTTTTTTGTAGAGGTGCTGCAAACCAAGGTGGGCATCTGGCTGCTGCACTACCTGCCTTTTTTTTCTTACATGCACGGCACCTTCTCCCGCCTCCTGCCACCACGCCTAGATTTCCCCCGCTGCCACCCCAGAGCTGCAAAGGCAGCTCGCCTTCACCACGTCTTCCTCAAAGAAGAGAAAGCTCTCTCGCAACCAGGCGCGCAACAACGACGACGTATCTAATACATCTTCCCCCGACACTGTGTTGCCGTCGTGCGAGCCCAACGACGATCCGTCCTTCTCCTTCTCGGCCACCTCCACCGACGGCCACTCGACCCCTACATACCTTCGCGGCGACTCTAACCCGGCATCAAGCCTGCCCGCCCGACTGCAGCAGACTGGCTCCCTCGTCTCGGCCGACTACGCCTCCAGCACTGCCTCCTCGCCTTGCGGTGTTGCTGACTTGTCCATCGACAGCGACCGCGGAGGCGACATTTCTGGCGCCGAGACTGGCACTGCGCTGACGTCCTTTTCAGCCAGAAGCCGGTCTCCCTTCAACGTTTCCCGCCGTGCCATCATGACCAGTGATGCCAACCCCCATCAGCGTTCTTCTTCGCCCTTGAAACGACGAGCCTCCAGTATGGATGCCGATGCCGATGCCAGTATGAAGGAGGAGGACGTCGACATGGCTGTCCCCGCCCAGTCCACCACCGCCGACGATGCCGATTCTGCCCCGGCCGAGTCCAAGGCTCATCTGCCCAGAGCCATGAGTGTCGACTCGCCCGACAGTGCTGCAAACGGCGGATCCAGCGCGTCCAAGAACAACGGTAAGAGTGGTTCCGGAACAAGATCCGTCGAGGGCTGTCTGCTGACCGAAGGCGTTGTTGTTGTAGATCTCCCTCCTCTGGAAGACCAGATCAAGACCATCCAGACCCTCCTCAAGGCATTCAACGACGAACCCCCCAAAGTTGGCGATGTCGCCTACATTGTGTCGAGATCATGGGTGGAGAAGGCTTTGGCGCTTGGCGGAGACCCCAAGTTCGCCAAGAAAGAGACGACAAACGAGCCGCTGGGCCCCGTGGACAACTCGGATCTCGTTCTCGAGGTCCTTCCGCAGCCCAATGGCGACGACTTTGTCCGGATGAAGCCTGGTACTAGTATGGAGGAGTGCGAGCTCTTCCCGGAAGACGCCTGGACCCTCGTCTCGGAGTGGTACGGTGTCAAGGATGGGCAGAAGCCCATTGTGCGCCGTGCTATCAACGCGGCGCCCGACGCAGCCAGCCCGGCCAACGTCATGTTCGAGCTGAACCCGCCCGTCTTCACCATCCACAGGCTCTGGTCGCTTTCCAGCCCCGTCCAGGTCGACGACGAGCTCAAGAGCAAGAAGCCGTTGGTCCTGGCCCGGAGCGCGACGACGCCTTACAACTCGTTCTTCAAGGAGATCAAGCAGCTCACGGGTGCGTCTCTGGATCGCAAGATGCGTGTCTGGCAGATCACCCAGAAGCCCGTGGCGCAGGAAGCATCGCCCTCGTCCGCGCTCACGCCCCCCGACTCCCCGAACCCGGACAAGGACGCCGAAGGCTCTTCGGATCCCTGGCAGCGCATGCTCGTCGAGGTCCCCAGCTTCACAAAGGTCGACAGCGGTGACCGCCAAATCGTGCCTGCGGTGGACAACACCGTCAACCCCAACTACAACGGCAACTCCCCCCTCTCCGTCTATGGCCTGATGCAGGATATGACTCTGGTCATCGACGAAGAGCTTGCCAAGAACACGTGGGTCTCCAACTACTTCAAGGGCGGCAAGAACGACAAGATTCTGGCGTCGCGCGGTTCTGCCACGAGCCTGACCGCTCAGGGCAAGGCCAGCAGCAGCAGCGGAAGAAGCAGCCCGGCACCTTCGGGGCCTGTGACCAGAGGCAGGACGCAGCAAAAGAAGAAGCCCGGCCGCGGTCTCGGCGCCGTCGGCCTGCAGAACCTCGGAAACACCTGCTACATGAACTCGGCCCTGCAGTGTGTTCGCAGTGTCGAGGAGCTGACCAAGTACTTCCTGACGGACGAGTACAAAGAGGAGCTCAACAAGGCCAACCCTCTCGGCTACAAGGGGCAGGTGGCCATGGCTTACGGCGGGCTGCTCAAGGAGATCTACGCTGAGTCGAGAGGCGCGGTTAGTCCCCGCGACTTCAAGAACACGGTCGGTCGAGCCCGTAGCACTTTCCAGGGCTGGGGCCAGCAGGACACGCAAGAGTTTCTTGGGTTCCTTCTCGACGCCCTGCAAGAGGACCTGAGTCGCATCAAGAAGAAGCCGTACATAGAGAAGCCGGACTCGACCGATGAGATGATTGGCAACGAGGAAGCCATCCGCAAGATGGCCGAGGAGGTTTGGGACATCACCCGCAAGCGCGACGACTCGGTCGTTGCAGACCTCTTCACCGGCCTGTACAAGTCGACTCTCAAGTGCCCGGCTTGCGACAAGATCAGCATCACCTTCGATCCGTTCAACAACCTGACGTTGCCGCTTCCCATGGAGGACATGTGGAGCCGGACTGTCAAGTTCTACCCGCTGAACGACGCGCCTGTGCAGATCGAGGTGGAGCTGTCGAAGCACAGCGCCATCGAATTGCTGAAGAAGGCCGTCTCGGACAAGACGGGCGTCCCTGTCGAGCTGTTGTTGGGGGCTGAAGAGTTCAAGGGCAAGTTCTTCAAGATTTACGACGACAACAGCGACGTCTCGGACGAGATCCAGTCCAACGATGTTCCCACGTTCCACGAGCTGGAGCAATCACCCACCAACTTCCCTCCGAAGACCAAGAAGATGGGCACTCCCAGCTCCATGCTGGACATTAGTGAGGAGCCCTGGGTTGACCCCCGCTCGGAGCGAATGGTTGTTACTGTCCTCCATCGCAAGAAGAACGCGGGTAACACCTACCGGATGAGAGGAGACGACATCGCGTCGCCCCCCCACTTCATCGTCCTCACCCCTGAAGAGGTACAGTTGGTAAACTCCGTGACGATGGTGGACGGGATACTGACAGCATTGTAGGCTCGCAGCGAAGATGCCATCCGCCGCAAGGTTCTGGAACGGGTCGCTACCTTCTCCACCTGGTCCGGATTCGAGGACGCCGACGAAGGCACGGATGCAGACATCGTCATCACATCCCAGTCGGATGCCGATTCGTCCGGAGACAGTAAGATTGTCTCTAACTCAGTGGAAGGCGAGGATGACTTAGTGAACGTTTCAATCGGCGCAGGCGAGCAACAGCAAACCCCACAAAGAACTCTGAAGCAGTTCAGCGCCCGCCGTCCAAAGTGGGCCAATCCCAAGGAGTACCTGCAGCCCGAGCTCCAGAACCTGTTCGACCTCGGCTACTTCGCCGAGACCAACGATTCGGGTCTGCCAACCGGCTGGCACTCGGTGGACGACAACAAGACTTTCCGCCCTCTGTCGTCCCGTGCTCCGGAGACCGAGCAAGACTCCAACAGCCAAGACTCCACCAACGGTGCGGACAGCGAGCGTGACAGCGTCAGCGAATCACAATCTCCGCAGTCCGTTGAGGAGCAGACGCGCATGGCGGATGAGTCGGAGGAGGATGAGCCCGTTCGAGTGATCAAGGTACGCGCAGGCAAAAACAAGACATGGGGACGAAACTAACACCACACAGCCTACCCGAGGCAGAGGCAACCACAAGGTCGGTGGCGCCCGCCGCAAGTTCAACAAGGGCAACAAGACCTACGGCAAGAAGGGTGGTAAGCGTCGCAATAAAGACGCGCGCTCAAGCAAGGAGCAGTCCTTCCAGGTTGTCGATGTCGAGCCTCAGCCGTCGCCTTTGGACGATGTCCGCGGCGGCCCGCTTGTTCGCCTTGGCGAGGGCATCGTCGTCGACTGGTCCGAGGAGACGTGGGACTTGGTTTTCGGCGGGGAGTCGCGCGACGCAGAGGACAACCGTGGCCAGAAGACGTTCGGGGACGTGGAGAAGCTCAGAGACCCCCTCCTGGAGCAGAAGCGCAAGTCGCGTCTGGCGCGCAAGAAGCAGGGCATCACCCTCGAAGAATGCTTGGACGAGTTCGAAAAGGCCGAGGTTCTCTCTGAGCAGGACATGTGGTACTGCCCACGCTGCAAAGAGCACCGTCGCGCCAGCAAGAAGTTTGACCTCTGGAAGACGCCCGACATTCTCGTCGTTCATTTGAAGCGCTTTAGCAGCGCTGGCTGGCGTCGTGACAAGCTGGACGTGCTCGTCGACTTCCCCATCGAGGGCCTCGACCTCCACAAGCGTGTCCTCTGCCAGGAGACGGGCAAGGAAGAGATTTACGACCTCATCGCGGTCGACGATCACTTTGGCGGCCTCGGCGGCGGTCACTACACTGCCTATGGACGCAACTTTGTTGACGGCCAGTGGTACAACTATAATGGTGAGTGGGCTTCCGCGACACGGGAATACGGCGTGCTGACAAGTTGCAGATACCTCGGTCAGCAAGACTTCGCCCGAGAGCGTCGTCACCAGAGCTGCCTACCTGCTCTTCTACCGCCGTCGTTCCGAGGGCCCCCTGGGCGGTCCCCGCTTCAAGAAAATCTTTGAAAAGTTCGACAAGGCTGGCGAAGACGAGGAGGAGGATGACACCGACTCGGGGGAAGATCAGCGTCTCGTCGGGGGCTCCTCCCTAACTGGATCGTCGAGACTTGGGATCGGAGCCGAAGCAACTCACCCGCGCGGAAATCGTGGTTTGGCTAGTAGCACAATGTCAACGACCAACCGCGGCGGCGATGATGAACTGCCGCCTTACGAGGGTAGCTCCAGCACCCACGTTGGCAGCGACAACATCCAAAACAGCATCGAGGATGAGGGCATTGGCATGACGGACTTCACCGGCGGCCCCAACGGATTCCAGGCCGCGCAGCCTTGGAACTGGAACTCGCTGGGGTCCGCCGACGGAACCAACAACTCTCTCGGCATGGAGGGCTACGGTAGCGACGACGCCCAGCCCGACTCTTCGGACGATCGCGAGGTTGGCAACGACACGGACATGCAGTTCGACGAGACCATGGGAGACTATGAGACTGCCCAGGAGGAGGCCCCGCCGCCACCCGACTTTGGCGCCCAGGTCGGCCTCTCGGAGATTCAGAACGCTGCCTGGGACCGTCAGAACAAGACCCAGGTCATCTCCGTCCCGGCTGCTGACGACGATGCCGCCTCTACGGAGGCAGCCGAGATCCACCTCGACGATGAAGCCGAACAGCAGCAACAGCCCACTCGCACTCGGCCTTAGGAGCTCTAGGTGCTGGGCCTTTGAACCGTAGGATACTGCAAATGTTTGTGAAAGCTCGGTGGGATGCTGCCTGCTTCGGCGTCACGGGGGAATGAATAAAACCCCGGACGCATACCAAGACACGAGCACAACGTTTGTGCTCATTGGTCCATGAGTATGGGGACCAAGGGGAGGGGAAGGCATTACACAAAAAAAAAGCAAGAGGATACAAATGAGGCGTAAATAGAGATAGAGCCCCCTCATGCCCTGGCATATGCGAGGCCGTTCTTTGGTCTCGCTTTCATTTTGTTGGAGTCTCGGATGCATGAGGCACGTGTGTATGACTTTTTGGAGTATCACGGCTCGCTATAGAGGGAATATAGCCAGATTCGTACCCAGCTGCTGTGTGATGCCCCGGGATGGGGTGTGAAGTCTTTTCTCTTTTTGCTTGATGCTTCCATCTTCTGCTGTGAGCATGTGGCCCTCTACTGCCAGTGTTGCTGGTGTCATCTCTCAGGTACAAATCCACTCGTGTCTGGAACTACACAGGGCCCTTTTCCTCTTTGCCCAGCATCTCTTCGATGTGTGTGCGCGTTGCTCTTGGCGAGAAGCGAGAAGTGAAGTCGGCGAGGGGTGGGTTTTCTTGTCCGTCGGGAGGGCTGGCCCTCAAGCCCCCAACGCCACGTCCAAAGCCCGTCTGCCATGCTCTCCGGCCGTGGGGTCCCCTTGGGGGCTGGGGATTCAGGGTTGGACCTGAGACTCTGGCCGGATCTGGTGCAGGATGTCAGCTTTGGAAGCAGGGGGGGAGGTTCGTCGAGACGGGCGCGACGGGGGCTGGCTGTTCAAATACCTACATCGCGCCGCCGAGCCCCCGGCCGTTGAATTCTCGGGATGCCTAGCTGCTGAGGCTGTGCGGGTATGGCTTTCTTCCCTGGGGATTCCCGAGGCAAGTTCTGCTTCCGCGTCCGGTCTTTGGGGCGTCTCTGGTGGTTGCACGAGGGGCTTGTTCTTGTGCTGAGGAACTTGTTTGGGGGCCTTTGCGCCATGTTTCCACGATGGGACCTGGGAGTGCGTTTACTGGGTAGATAGGGGCGGACCCTAGGTGTGTGGCTGCTGGAACGACTCGGGGTGGTCGTGGGGGGTTCTTTTCCTACGGGCGCATAAGCAATATCCAAACTCGACACTCCTTGCTGGACACCGGAGCTGCGGGCACCAACAGTGATGGGAGAGGAGAACTCTTGACGGGTGGTTAGGTTTGAGTTGCTGCTTGGAAGGGAGAGATGATGCCGGGGGCTTGAATCGCAGCCGGGGATCGGTGTCTGGCGTCCTTCACGGGTGCCGATACGCTTCGTTTGCGTGTTCGATTCCCCGTGTCCGTACTCTAGTTGGACACGTTCTACGGGCGCTACGTGCGGTACGTGGGTGCTCCCACCATAACACGATCGCCCTTCTTGACGATACACCTGAACCGAGAGAAGCTTGATGTGCGAGCTCTGTGTGGTGCTGCTGGGGAGGGAATGTGATGGGAGGATTCGAGAACAAAACATGAGGCTCTAGTATTCTTGGCGGGATCTAGCCAGCCTCATGGATTAATCGTGAGAAAACACACATCCATTCGGGAATGTAGCTAAGGGAGGGAGCCAGGGACGATGCTAGACAACACACATGAGGCACAAGATTTCTCTACATGTAAGCTGGCGTATACACGCAAAGGTGAAATGCCGGCTCAGCGTCGGGCCGTTTTGGCTGGATGCACGACCTGTGGGCTGGAAGTTCGTCCCTGGAACCTGCGGCCTTGATGCTCGGCTGTACTGCAGACTACCAACCGAGGCGCTTCGTTCCATTTCGATTTCCAGCGTCCCCATGCTGGTCGGAAAGCGGGGGGGGTTGTTGAAAGGACGGTCAAGCCAACGGTATAACACAGCTGCTTCAAGAGGGCATCGTTGACCCTCGATGCCGGAAGCATCGAATAGGATCCGGCCGAGGAACCAGCAACATTATCAACTACGCTCGCAGACAGCATCCCACTTCTGTTGCAGGGCTGTATGCGCGGAGGATGGTGTTGCTTGTAAGTCGCCTGGAGGCATGTCTGCTCCGATATACAGATGGCGTCTAGGTCTATCCAGCAACTCTCCTACAACCGACACATTTTATCTGCTTCCAGTCTTGGCTGCGCTCGACCTCCTGATCGGGAAGCCTTGCCATAGATGCATGATTGGCTGGGCATGAGTGCCGTTAAGACGTGTACCCGTCTATATTGGTTGGGACACCGATTCCGACTCGTGTCATACTGCTGGAGCACTTGGTCGTGCACGAGTGTGAGGGAGATAAGGAAGAGGCCCGGGACGTTTCATGTTTCAATTCGGGAGTCCCATCTACCGAGTAGTTTGAACTACTCAGTAGATGGGGCACAGCGAGGGTACTTGTCCTGGTGGTTGCATAAAACCGACAAGACAAACATCGCTCCGAGACAAGAAGGAGGCCACGCTCACCACGCGTCTCGGTTGCCAAGGTCTGACTAGAGCCAAAGTTAATGTCTGTTGAGATTAGCCGTGCGACCAGGCGATGCTGTTTGCCTTGACGACGTTGATCTTGTAGGTGGGAAAAGCTCGGCAGAAGCCGTCAATGTATGAATAGCTTGCCATTATTTGGGACCCCCTACGGGGTTCCAGCTGCACTCCGGCTCGCCTTTTGATGCCCGTGACCGTGAACCAGATTCGCCAAAGCCTCGAAGCTGGACGGCGGTGCACAGTCCTTCGGCGCGGAAAGCAACCCCTTGTCAAATATTGCTCTTGATGCGATTCCCTTCCGTGGCTGCTTCAACGACCACCCCCTTCCAGGCAGACAGTGGGCATATTGGCTCCGGAGAGGCCTAGCGGAGAGGCCACCGTGGCCATCGATCACTTTCTTGACTGTTGGCCCTCTTATCTTTCCGGCTGCAAGGCATACGTAAATTTGTTGAAGGCGGCTGCCCGGCCAGCAGAGGAGTTTCGACACACAGTTAGCACGCCGTGACGTTGTCACGAATAAAGAAGGCCAGCAGACCAATCTCTATCATTCATTTAATATCAGTGAACCAAGCCTCGGAGAATAGACTAATCCTGGGAAATGATATCACGCTGCTATATATTGTAAAATTGAGCGTTCTCTCCGATCCGAATGTCTGTTGCATTGTGTTTCCGCAGATGATCCATCATATACGATACGATCCATGTCTCGTACAGTTTATAACCGTTTACGCAACACAACATACGCCATCCCTCTCACATCTATTCGGGGTCTCCAAGAGGCAGAAAGAGACACACCACCGAGGCCGGACGAGAGCTCATGTCCTCCTCACGGGCCACAGTGTCGAAGCATGGGAAGGCTTGGCGGTATGAGCACTGCTGTCTATTTAATATCAGAATTCGAATACATATCAGTTCCCAGGAACCATTCCCTTAGCCCGGCAAGTAGCCGTTACACGTCTCGCAGCTGAAACCACCCGAGCTGACCCGTGGCTCTTTTGGATGCCAGACAGTGAAATCAAGTCCTGCCACCATCGCTAGCAAATACCCCCAAGTCATCGTCACGCCCAAACAACATGAAGTCACAGCCGCCGAATCTTGAAATCGCATAAACCCCACACCGGCCCAATGACTTGGGCCGACAATGATGTCTTTTGGTGGCGCCTTGGGGTAATGAAGCAGTTGACGAGGGGTTACACCGTGCATGTGCTTAGCTTGCTCTACATGCCCAGCAAGCTTTCATCGGATTCAACTTCACACGAGGACGCCGCTTGTCATCGTTTCTTTAGCAAGCTTTCCACCCGGGATATACCTAGGCCCAAGGACGATGGTCAGCCGGACCGCCGGCCACGAACGGATGGTGCTTATCAGGCAGCCTCCGAGACCATCCGGGAGGCACGTCGACCGCCCCCTCCGCGGACCGTTGGCTCAACGACGCTACCCAGCGCCGACGACCTTGATATGGTGGTGGCCTCCAACACCCGGGATTATCTCGTGCTGCCAGAACAGAAAGACACTCAGGGTCGTGCGTCCATAGCTTCATCGCCATCGGGGGGATGCTAGTAACCCCACAGCCGTTAGCCACGGGGATAGCCACGGGGTAACGCCATAACCCATCAAGACCGACGTCTCGGCCTCATTGGCTTCCTCTCGGCTTTCTGGTCAACTCGAGGCATTACGACGATCCTCGCCCCCGACGCCATACGCGCCTAGCACCGTATCGACCTCCAGCATCACAGCCCAGATTAAATGCGGAGCCAAACCGCAGCATGAACCGTCCTCAACCTCGTCAGTAACAAACGCTCCATGTCCTCCTCCGGGTAGCCGGAACCATCCCAGGATCGTCCTCTTCCCGTCCCACGGCCTGCTCCTGTGACCGCCGACCCTTCCAACTCGTATGCCAGAAACCCGTCCGCGTCTGGCGTAAAAGAAGGACCGGCGCGCGTGCGAGTATACCTGAAGACGAAACCGTGTCTCACGAGTGCTTCCAGACCGCGAGCACTGATCGCCATTCAATGCTCACGCCGCCTTGGCCCGGAACCCACTCGCCAACCAACAACGCCGGCGAACAGAACCCGCATGAGTACCACGGTCCATATGCTGGCTGATGCCACAGCCGATCCCGCGCGCCTCCCCCGAGATCTTCCCACTTTACACAGCCGACCCTAGCGTCCATCGGGTTGGACTTGGTATACGAAAGCCCTGCCGGGCGAGCATTCAACGTCTGGAGTTACCGACCCAGGTATAAGAGAGACATAAGGATAGGAGACGTGGGGCGGCCCAGAGCCCAGGGTCGCCCCCTCCCGGAACCCGCACCCAACATCGTCTCAAACGAAGACATCCCGAAACCTCTCAGGAGACAAATACTACCGTCAGCCTCTCTCTCCCTTCCCGTCTTTACAAATCAATCGCTGCGGCTCAGGCGTTCCCGGGTCGTCAGAAGGACGCCTGAGATGTGAGAAGCGTCCGTCCTCTGCCCTCTCCCGCACGCGCTAGAGGTCGTTGCAGGCGAGGGTCGAGAACTTGCGGCTTTGGAAAAAGGAGCGACAGGCAACGTTCGGCCCGTGTCACTTCTCGCGCAATTGCATTCTGGAAGATTTCACTTTATTTTTGCCTGAAAATGACGCTCGTTGTGGTGACGGGTAGCCAAGACACGCGGAAAGAAAAGCCAAAGGGGAGAGCATGAGACGTTTGATCGGATGTGCCATCCATAGTTGAAGCGATCTGTAGGAGCGTTTCTAGTTGAGTGTTGAGAGCAGTCCGCTTGGACCGAGCACGGACACTTGCTGCCCTGCGCACACCAGAGTGCGAGCGAACAGGTTCGCTTCTGCACCCGCTCCCTCGAGCTTGATAGGACGTGGTGTCACGAGCAGAGTCGCTTTCCGACGTCTCGCCGAAAGAACCCCTTTGCTTCATCGGCCAACATCCAATGGCGAGCATGATACTGGGTGTTGATGATTCCAGAAAACCTCGGGGAGGGATGAAGGGCTTCGGGGACCCCGGAGGGACAGAGGTCTTTTGGACGGATCGACAGGGCTGAAACGAACCGTGGGCGGCGAACCATCATGGACCTCAACTCGGCGGTCCAGGATTCCCCCATGCCCTTCGCGTCTTCCAACCCCCTAGTACTTGCCTGCTAGATAACGCTACTTTGACTGGGTTGTTCACATCGCAACCGTGTCGTGACACCCAATCGCGCGCAGACCCTTATCTCCGCTGAACGAGCGAGCTGAATGCCCTTGTTTAACCGGAATACCTGCCCGTCTGAGAAGTCCCCTGGAAGGGCACGTGGCCAACAGTGAATACCCAAGAGAGGGATAACGGGATCATCGGCGTCGGAGGAAACCGTGGATGGTGAATGCATATGGGCAGTAGCATGGGCAATGGCGATATCTGCATCCTCCAATAACGGGCGGCAATGGGAGGTGATCGATGTGCGGGGACACGGTAGAGGTGTCTCAGGTTGGCGCACTGCGCCGAGGTAACGTCCAGTGAGGACGGAGGTAGAGCGGTCTGGTGCTGGAAACCAACTTCCAGTTGAGAGTTCGTCAGACCGATTGACTGGGCAATAGGCAAGCGCGATGGAGATCCACCAGTCAGCAGATAAGGGCATGGATAGAATGACTTTGACGCGGCCGCGAGTCGTCCAAACACCAAAGATGTGGTGAGGCGCTGGCCGGGATACCGCTCCATGGTTGAAATGCAGGCAAGATGGGGATTTTGTCAAGCATTGCGATTAGGGCATGCAAGGCTTCTTGGCCTGGTCGCACCCTCTCGTCCGGTGAAGGTGATGGACGGGGTGGGAGATGCGGCATGCGGAAGGCGGCATTTGGCCGGCAGAAGGGTTGGGCTCTTCGGAAGGCGCGGGCGCAGAGCTGCGGGCGTGGTGGTGAGGCCGACCAAGTCGCGGCCCTTGAGCTGCGGCCGGGAATTTCAGCAAGCGGGGAAAGGGAAAACGGGGGCGTGTCAAGCTGTGAACTGTCAAGTCAGTCACAAATTTTGGGGTCTCATGACTCCGTGGCTCATGTGCGCGCATGTAGGGCGAGACGGATACGGATACTTGGTGTTGGAGCCAGAAGAAAGAAGCCTAAAAAACATCTCCTGTAAGAGATTGGTGTAGGCGTGGGCGCACTGTGGATTTCGTAGATAGACTTGCGGCCCTTGCAGGATAATATCGGCGCCGCAAGGGAATCAGTCGAACACGTTCACACCTGCACACTTCTCCGCCAACCACGTCGACAATGGGCTGGAGGGGGTCGGTCTTCGTTCATCGCCGTAGGCGACATGCGATGCCATTGGCGAGTGGGCGAGAGCCGAGATGAACCCTGGAGGCATGCAGCAGTGATAGCCTTCCCTTCGCGACTGGACAACCAAACGAAAATACGGTTTGCCGAGACGGAGAACTCCGAGCTCTTCGAGAAATGCACACGAGTTGGTGTTGGAGCAGGACGTCCAACCACATTGGTTGATCGTTGGCTGATTCAACTGCACCCCGCCACCGAATGCCCGAATGCCCTCGAATCACTTGTTGGACGGCCAGCAGCAAAAAGAGGGGTCCACGGCATGGATCACCGTCAAAGATACAAGCCATCTACAGCGCGAGATCTAGAACGGGGCCAGTTGCCGGCCGGGGGATATGCCAGGCGAGAGGTAGACGACGCCTCGATAAGGAAGGTCGACGAGACAAACAGCTATGGGATACCGGGCAAAGAGTGAGACTCGCCGAGCGCGGCATGAGTGTGTCGGTTGGAATGGCACTGGCCATGGACGGGTGAAGGGTCGTGTATCGAATTATCGTTTTCATCCGAGAGACTCTTTGATGATTATCATTCTTGTCGCAAACAGACGAAGCTTTTTTCTTAACTTTCGTCAGAAGGATCGGGTACGTGCCAACTGGGTCGATCTCGTCTTGTGCGTCGCAGTGGCGGGACCAATTGCGCAATGTGACGTACGTAGAGAGCCGGGTGTGTACTGGTAGGGAGGGTCTTGTACACACGAAGCAGGGTGTTTCTTGACAGCCCTGGACCACGAATAAGATTCAGGCCTCGATGGACACGGTCAAGGGCGGTATATATCGGTCTTCTGTCGGCGTCGGAATGGGTGTGAATGGCAATGACGATAAGGATAGTGGACAGACTCGAGGATCCTGATACCCTGCCAGCTTTCGCGAAATGCCCATCTCCGGCCAGATGCGGTTCCATTGGGGCATATCGCGAAGTTGAGAGTTGGCGGCGTTTCCCACAAAGATTGATTGTGACTAAGAGCGTTTGGCATCGCTTTTGGTTGGTTGACCGACACCCTTGAAAAAAGAGGAAAACATCTCGGATCGGTCGTTATCCAGACTCCGAGGGACGAGCGCTTTCTCGATGCGTGTTTGTGGGAACGAACGTCGAGACCCAGATGGCTGCCCAGCCTAGGAGACAGAAGGGAAAGGCCTGTATTTGGTTGCGGGTGCAGACTAGTTTGTAGCGTGAGGGGACGCCCGTGTGGTCGCAGCTCTTAGCTAGCAGACGCATAGGATAGCGCGGGGATTCCTTGCCGTCTGATGAGCGACCTGTACACACTTCGCATCATGCTCGACGCAGTGCTATGTAGAGACAGCAGATGTGAACACTGTCGCGACGATTGAAGCAGATGGGTATAGTCTCAAGCGTACGTCGTGATGAAAATTAGTTTAGACATCGGCCGACAGAAAGAGATAGAGAGAGAAAGAGAGTGGGTATGTGTGCGTGCCAACAGAAGCGGAAGTTCCGCGTCGTGTTACGGCTAGCCAAACCCAGACTTGCCAGGGCAGAACAGGGCAGAACCAAGCATGTGGCAGGCAATTAATCATGTCGTGTGGAGCAGATCAGGGACGTAATCCACCGAGGGATCACGAAAGGCGACGATGAGGTCCGTAACGAGCCATCTTCCTTCGCCCTTTCTCCGCCTCTCCATTGCTTCTGGAAGACACGAAGAAGGAATGGATCAAGGATCATCGGCGATACTGCGAAAAGTGGATAGCAATCTGCGATCAGGGCAACAACAGAGCCATGTTTGCCATGATGCCGTGGTGAGAAAAGGTGGATGCACTGTGGATTCGTTGCGTGGCAGGCCAGTCCCAGCTTCAGCTTCGTGCTTGTGCGAGGCGAGCACCGGCAATGCGACTCGAGCCTACTCAAGACGCTATTTCCCAGCTTTCTTGTCCGCCGCGTGATGGGAAACTTGGGAGGCTGGAGTAACGGCAGTCAGGAAACATGCAGGCAGCACGGCGACGATGGGCGGAAATGGGTCGATGCCAGGTGGGAATGAAACACAAGTGCGGCAGAGCGAACGCATGCAGCGAGACTGAGGGCGGCGAGACGAGATGAGGACGGCAAGCCTCGAGGACACGAGGGGCTTGGGGGGCAGCGGCACCGACTGGCGGCGACCCAAGACGGAAGAAGAATCGCCCAAGAGGCTGCTAAGTAGTTGCTGGTTGCTGACTGACACGTCTGGGTGGACTGGAATGTGGTGGCCGAAAGGTGGATGGTTTCGGTGGATATGGCATGGAGAATTGATGAGGTAAAAAAGATCAGATATGGACGAGACAGAGGATACTTTACCGAGTTGGTGGGTTGGCACATGGGGGGTCCGTTTCTTCCTCGGCAAACAGGCTGCGTTGGTGTTGATTGCCAGCCTATGGACGAGCGCCCCCCGTAGGGTCTGTTAGTAAGATGAGGCCCCCTCCGATACCGTGCAAGTTTTCGCGGAACGGGATTCCAATGCGGAGGATCCGTTTTGGAGGAAACATCCAGGTCTTGTCAGTGGTGCCGTTCTCCAATAAAAAAATAAAAAGTCATCTGCTCGGGATACCGTCGAGGAAGGTGGAGAGCACTGTCTCGTCGCCGCGCATTCCCAGCAGTCGGCTGCGTGCGTTGGCTCTTGCCGCCATTCCTCAACTTAGGCAGGCACGCAGACCTAAGAGTAAGGTCGTGCTCCTCCGCCGACAGCGGTGGTGGTTACACAAAAGACGTAGCCGTGTTTGCCCTCGCCGGCACCTGCCCGCGATGAGGAAACGGGGCAGCTACTTGCACTAGGGCACGTGATATGGTCGACTGGTTGGGTATGGTGGCAGCCACCAGGCGTCATCCAGCAGCCGGTGTGAGCCACTCAGAGACGGCGGCGGACGGGAGGGTGGGAGCCGACGTGCTACGGTGCAGCCGCGCTGGTGCTTCTTTCCCTCCCGGGATGTGCCCTTCGCAGTGTTTCTAGTGTGCTTCTCTGGACTCACACAATCGCGCAGCCCCCTTCCTTCTCCTCTTTGGTGCTTGGCCCGGGCAGTCACAGTCACCGCCATTGGACCCCGGCCCCTGTCCTTGCCTTTGACGTGCTTGTACCTTGCAAACCCTGTTCCCAGCGGTTCCAGTGTCAATCACCCCCGGTACGCCCCTCCTTCCCCCCCTCCAAGGTCTCCAAAGTGGTCCTCTCGAAGGCTTCCATACTTTCGATCGATGTTCGAGAAGGCAGCCAGAAAACCGGGTGCAGGGCCCTTCCCCTTCCCTCCTGCCTCCTCCCACCAAGCCCCCGTCGTGCCCGCCCCCCTTGCTCCCTTCGCACGAACAGACAGATAAGCAACTTGTGTGCTACGTACATACGTGCGTACACTGCAGCAGCTTTTCGGCTAGTCATCCAGCGACACTCGTCGATTGCATCCTGTCTCGATCAGCCACCACTGATGACGGATCATTTGCCAAAATCTTACTCTGCTGAAGCCGAGAGCACATCAGGTACGGATGCACAGGGCAAAGGCAGTCTGGCAGGTGGGACGAAGTATCTTTCGCAGCCTCAAATCGGCGCTTTCCCCCCTCCGTGATCGTCCCATGCCCGCTGGGGCTCAGGCTTGTCTACATTCGATTGTGACATTTCTGATTTCGACCTGGGCTGGCCTTCCGCGTCTCTCCCTCTCCCTCTCGCGCGCGCGCGCTCCCGGCCCATCGAACCTAGTGTACCATGTAGCGTCCAGGTATCCGCCCTGGGGACTTCGAACTCGACGTCCTCGGCCTTGCGCTGCGCACATACCTACCCATGCCCGTTCGCTGACCGTCGTTGCGGCTGCCAGCGACAGTGCGCCAGCACAACTCGATCGAACCCGTCGCTCATTGTCCGTTCAGTTGCGGGCCTTATGTGTCCGCACCCGTCGTGTCGTGCGCTCCCTCCTCAAGCCTCGAGACAGTTCTGGTCGCCACGCTGGATATCGGGTGCTCGTTGCCTCTCACGACTCTTGACTTGCAGCCATCTGCTGTGGGTACATGTGATCTGAAAATCCCGCGAGAGAAAAGGAGAGACGGAACGATGGGCCAGAGAGATTCCCCGGACAAGGCCCCATTGCCCGGCCTGAAGCCCCGAGGTACCTTGCCCTGTCCTGTCTTGCCTTGCCTCACGTAGCGTTGCAGTCGTGCTGAGCAATTCGGTCTCGAGGCCAACTCGACTGCAGCACGGAGCAGCGCCATACCTGGGCTTTAGTCTCTGTCTCTGCCTCTGGCTTTCCGAGTGTGCGACTGGAGGGCGGCTTTCTCTGTTGTCTGAGCTCTTTCTTTGAGGAAGACCTGCCTTACCAACTCTGGGTCGTTGTCTTCGGTCTCATCCCTCTCCCTCCTTCCCTCTCTGCATCCATCCATTCTTCCACAACATGCACCAGTAAAACCTTGGCTATTTGGAACACACCTATGTTACACGGACAGACTTGGCCTTCCTCGCCTTGCACGAGGTACCCTTTTCCCAGATCAAGGTATCCGTAGGCGCTACACACCACAACTTGACACCTCGCCACTGTCATTGGGTCTTACCCCGACTGACCACCGCCCTATCGCCCTCGTCGTCGTCCTCCTCTGCCAATCTCATCCGCATTCGCCAATTTCTAGCCCATTCCTCTCGTCCCTTTGCCATCCTCTTCTCTTTTCATCCTCTCGTCTCCTCTCCCCCCCGTTCGACGACGTATAGGTATCACAAATAAGCAAGAGGGCGCCAGCATCACATCACACCTTGTTGCGCACGCAGTCGCCCCCCTCCCCTCACTTACTCATTCGCTCGAACTCAGAGTCGCCACCGGGAAGGGCGAGAAAAAAGCATTTCCAACGAGTGCACTCTATTTTTATTTGTTTTTTACTCAAAGTAAGTGGTGGTCGTTCGTTGCCCTGCGAAATCAGGCACACTCCTCTAGCTTCTCCCTCCTGTCTCGACGAGCTTTCCGTGTCGTTTCTTCTTCCGTTGCCGCCTTGCTTTGTTGGGCCGAGTACCTGAAGGCGTGTGTGGTGGAGTGTAAGTACTACGCGACGGGGGCAGGTGGAAGGCGACGCGAGCCTACCGCACAAGGAAGGCCTCTAAGCCCGAAAGGCAAGGAAGCTTGGTCTGGTGCTAGTGAAGGTGCTCCGTCCCCAGACGCCGTACCTTGGTACCTTGCTGCGGTACTTCGCCGTCGCCGTCGCCGCTCTCGCTCTTTGCAGCGCGTAGAGCTGCGTACCTAGCCTTCCCAAGGCCTCTGCAGCCTGCCCGCCTACCCACCCACCCACACGCCCACCACACGCATGCACACCACACATTCCCAGTCGTGGTACTTGCCTGCACATACGCACACCACTCACACCCACGCAGCAATACACGCACACACACACACACACGCAGCGGCACCGCAGAGTCTGTCTCTCCCGTCTTGCTCGCTCTCCCACCCTCTCGCACACCCCCCTTGCTTAACAATTTCGTACTCGACCCGACCATTGTACTCTTCTTACTTGCGACCCTGCAGTACCCAAACTCCAATCCTCCCCGTCCAAGTCACGCCCAGCTGCTCTCTTTCCTTCCTTCCCACCTCACGCCCGGTTCGTCCCAGCCCTGTTGTACGTAGTCTGCCCTCATGATATCACGTCCATTTGTCGTCGATTCCCTCTTGTGCTCCGCTTCTCTGCCGCCCAGTTTTGCATCTATTCGTACTCTTCCCCCCTCTTCCTCTTTCATGCAAGACTAACAAGACGACTCGGTCGCCCGTCAACAGCACCCAGCATAGCGAAGCCTCCACCTTCGTCTCGAGTACACAACGAACTTTCCGCGCGACGGTACCCGCAACTGCGAAACGACAAACCCGCCCCCCTCCCGATTGCTTCAACTCTTTGGTGCAACGCCTGAATTGGTTCCCGTACAGTTCGCCCATGATCTCGGCCAATCCGATTTCGTGCGACCGCGATCGATGTCAATTCTGGTGACCATCGAGACGACTGCGCTGCCGTTCCATCGCCTGCGCTTGGGGGAACAAAACCATTGATGAGAGTCCTGGCCGACGCCCCGACCACGCTTGCGTTCCAATTGCCTCGGTTCTTCCACCACAAAGCGTACGGCTTCGGATTCCTCGCTGCGGACTGCGCATCCACCGGGACACCTTGGGCATTGCGCCGCCGTGCTACGATTCTTGACAGGACCGGGTCGCCGTCCTCGACTTGTCCCGCTGCAAAGCCCGTCGACTAGTATCTTGATCAATCGCATCGTCACGCTCGTAAACTTCCCTCGCCCTAGTGGCCAGAGCGCTCCGGTCGCGAGACTGGTTGCTCCCCAAAGCCATGATGGACAATGCTACGTGTCACGTCGTCTACGTGAACCGCAAGGTTCGCCAGGACAGGCTCATCCGACCCGATGCGAAGGACGCCCATTTATCCAACGGAAGCGCAACCGATGTGGAGGAGAATGACGGTATTCAGAAAGACGCTACGCTGCTGCTGGAAACCTTTGGAGAAGGTAGGCTCGGATCGAATCCATACCCGTAGCATAACGTACTAATGACCTGCCTCAGTCTACCTGTGTTCCACAGGCTCGGCATGCATCTCTACGCTTTTTCAGCTTTCGGACGATGCCATGATGGACCTGACACCAACCCTTGTTCTTATTGACGTGCCCCACGATGAACGGCTGCCCAAGATTCGCTCAAAGTCTAGATCACCTTCGCCGCATTCTCGCCCAGCCACTGCCGACATCGACATCCATACCCCGGAAGAGGAGGTGTACGGTCTCAAGCTGCTGCAGCGGATCATGACCGAGGCGCACCTCCGTAGTCTGTCGAGGCTAATTGTTCCGGTCCCCATCATCAGCTTTTCGGCCCCCGACGACGCCAATCCGGCCAGCGACGACGCGAAGCCCAAAGCTTCGTCGGCAGTCGATCGCCGCCTGATCATTCGCTGTCTCGACCTCGGCGCTGTCGACGTCATCATCAGTCCTCTGCACCTGAAGTGCATCACGAGCCTGGAGATTCACGCTTATCGGGCGCATAAGGAAGCTGCCAGAGAACAGCAGGAGATGCTCGAGGTACGCCGAGGACGAAAACGATCATGGGTTGGCGTGAACGAGGAGAAGCCATTCTCTTACCTCAGGGAAGCCATGGTATCCGGACTTATGAGGGGCATCTGCCGGTCTGGCGCCGATTCGGATGACGATCGGATTGCCAATGTAAGCATATCCGTCTCCACCGACCGCCAAGCTGCGGTCGCTGCGGCTGTCGGCAAATGGCATTTTTGCGCGCACAGCTTCACGGACGACGAGCTCCTTGTAGCAGCCATGGTCATGTTCAAGCATGCGTTGACTATGCCGGAATTGGACCGTTGGCGGATACCGACAGGTGAGTGTCTTGCACCCTTATCGCGGGTTCTTGCGGGCAGTTGCTGACGACTGTTTAGATCAACTGATTAGCTTTTTGGTCGCCTGCCGGGCTGCATACAATAACTTTGTCCCATATCACAACTTTCGGCATGTCGTCGACGTCTTGCAGGCTACCTTTCACTTCTTGGTTCGCATCGGTACCCTCGCGCCCTATCCTGTCGATCCTTTGGCAGAAGAAGACGTGACCGAGAAGTCACCAATGGCAAGCCTACTCCATCCGTTTGAGGGCTTGACGCTCTTGATCACGGCAATAGGGCATGACGTCGGTCATCCCGGTGTCAACAACGGATTTCTAGTCACCCTCAACGCCCCTCTGGCACAGTTGTACAACGACCGTTCCGTGCTTGAGTCATTCCACTGCGCCGCTTACTCACAGATCCTCCGAAGGTACTGGCCAAGCGCGTTCGAGGACACCAAGATGAGGCACCTGATGATCAGCTCCATTCTCGCTACCGATATGGGCCTGCACTTCGACTACATGAAGAGGCTCGGGGACACCCAGGAAAAGCTGGGTGTTAGCAACTCGACTGATGGGTGGAACGGGCGTATGTTGGAAGAGCAGAAGGCATTGGCATGCTCGCTACTCATCAAGTGTGCAGACATCAGTAATGTGGTAAGTGGCCCGAATCTCCTTCGCATCACCAGGTAATAACGTTGCGGCCCGCAGGCAAGGAAGCATGAAACCGCTCTGAAGTGGATGCACATTCTCTCCGACGAGTTTTCTCGTCAAGCTTCCATGGAGAGCGAGCTGGACATCGCATCGTCACTGCTTTCGGCTCCGAAGAAGGACACGATGTCGCTTTCCAAGGCGCAACTGAGCTTCATGAACATGTTTGCCATCCCTCTTTTCCAAGGCGTCGCCGATATCCTCCCGGGAATGAAGTACACGGTCGATGAGCTCGAGATCAACAAAGGTCTCTTCGAGCAGCGCATCCGAGACGAGCAGGCAAAGGAGGACCCCGTTCGCAAGAGGCTTCTCCGCGATGGAACGTTCTCCCCGCGAACTATGAGTTTTGTTTCGGGGTCAGAGAACAACAGAGAGTCCATGACCCCGCGGGTGACGACACCGCTAGCGGATGTCGCCACGCCACCTTCGCTGGTGGACGAGTCCCAGCAGAAAAACCAAGAGCCTGTCCCCGAGCTGGCTAGTTCGGCCAACACGTCTTCGCACGCATCAGACACCCCAGAGGACTTGAACGAGGTGAACGGAATCGTGACGTCGTTCGACTCGGTGGCAGATTTTGCAGCAAGCGACCCTTTCCACTGTCGGGACAGGGCGAGCAGCTCACCCGACAACCACCACGGCCACAATGGGAAGCAGCGATGCAGCGAGACAACGGACGGCAGCACGACAGGGCCATACACTGGGGATTGGGCCTCACAGGCAACAAGTGCCACCACTGGCAAGATGCCTCTATCACCGAGCACTCAAGGCACTAGCATTGTCAGCAGAGAATCCACGGAGCAACTGCCGGGCGTGCCCACGATTTCGGAACCGAAGCCTTTTGTCGAAGCCAAGCCCGAGCCCGCGTTTTTGGACCACGAAGCCAATGGCTCTCACATGTCGCAAGGCGCTTTCGGCAAAGCGGAGGGCGGCAAGGTGGTGAAGAAGAAGTCTAGCAGATTCCGCATGAACGCTTTCCAATTCTTTCGGCGGAACAGAGCATCGAGCCCTTCCATGTCGGCAGCCGACACAGCTGGCTGATGATTGCTGAGGTTTGGAGCGAGCTTGGGCCGACTCTGACAGCCACGATTAGAAGGCGCTCCACGGGCATATGAAACTCAACTGCGGTGGTTCACACAAATGTCCCAGTGTTCGATATACCCGAGCCACCCTGTTGTTAATCTAATTGCGATCCCAGATGACTGGAGAAGCGCCGCACACGGACGAATCGGCTTGTAAAGCACAGTATACGGGGCTGGCTATATGTACAGTATTGAGGACGGAGTTAATGCGTATTCGGGGGCTGAGTGTTTCACCCGACAATGGCGGCGATAACGAGGAGATACGGCCGCGGAAGTTATTGGGCTGGATGATAAAGCCTACGACTTTGTTCTTGGGGGCCTCGACCGCCTGTTCAAGGGCAGGCTTGGTGGGAGGCGGCGTTCTGGGCAAGTCGGCGGGCTGTGACAATATGGGCATTGGGACAGATGGAGAAGATATGGGGTTGGGAAACAACTGCGGCATGGTCACGTCCTTTTTTCGTCTTTTTTTTTCCCTCCCAGGCCAAGAGGCATGCCGCGAGGGCAGAGTATGGAGGAGACATATGATGGCGTACGGCTGGAAAAAGCCGACCTCCACGGTAGATGAATACAAAGCCTGGCCAGCTCACCATGGCACTTGGCACTACGATTATTTCTTTCTTGAATGTTCGAATTGTCAACATGATGATATTGCAATGACGTTGTGCTCGCGCAGGCTGACAGCGAAAGATGTGCGGGTAGGCCATCGTGGAGAACAGGGAGGTGGGGACATGGTTGCTTTGGTGAAGGCCATGAATCGCAAGGCACGAGTAAAGGCTGAGCATGTGCTGGCCGACGTGATGAGTGAATCCACCAAAATGACGGTCCGCAGGATGGGTGGCCGTAAAGGTTCTCACGCAGTTGGACTTGGGCCGATGGCGGTCGGCTGGCCTTGGAGTCAGTCATTAGGGCGGACAAGGTTTTGGCTGCACAACGATGCAGATGAAGAAGGCAAACATGAAGTACGATTCATCCATGAACGATACTGGTGCGTTTTCGACTTCATTGCACTACAGTGGCGGAGACGGACGGGGCTTCCTCCCGAGACTGACGGTGTTGATCACGTCTGCCAAACTCATTGCTATCTTTCCGCCTTGCCCGTCGACCGGAGTGAGCGGCGTGCATCTCGGGCCTTGCTTGGCCTGCATCGCAGCCCGCGCGCGCGACACCATCCAATTGCTTAGACGGGACAGTCCCTCGCGGACAGCCACGGCATGCAATACGCCACGGTTTGGCTGGCATGTCTTCGGGCAGCTGATCCGATTCCCCTGACATCTTGTACATGCTTGCCATGGTTCCATGGCAACTGGTCACTGGGCGGTTCGCGTTGCGGCGTTTGTGTGTTGTCGTCGGGGGTTCCTGGGAATCCTCCCGTTAGGGGAGGGAGCTGCGAGGGGGCTGGGGGTTGCAAAGGCAGCGAATCGGAAGGCGTGATAGGCTTATCAGGAAGCGGAAATATGGAGTATTCACCGCAGCAAAAGGTCCCAGGTCCAGGCACAGGTTTCTCGTGCCTGAGGTCCTCGGGGGGGTCGTGTACGGCGGTACCTGGCATGACGCAGACGACCAAGCCGGGGCGAGACGTTGCGACGTAAGCCCGCCACTAACAGGCACACTGCCGAGAATTGGTGGAAGGACGTTAGCGAGTCTGCAACAGGCAGGTTCTTGTTTTAGCGTCTGAGGCGCGCGGGGAGGATCAGGTGGACAGTGTTCCCCGACTATCGTTTGGCCAACCCATGGGCCGTGGGTCTCAGCAGCCAGTCGTTGCTCTGCTTTCCGAGCTGGAGCTCCCCACAGCAACAAAGTGCATGAGCCATGACAGCGGCACCACGGGTGTGTTGAGCTGTTGCACGAGTGCACCCCCAGCAGATAGCAAGCTTCACTGTCACTGCTGGGGGAGGGTGGAACATGCGCAGCGGCGGCGGCAGCACCCAGTCAACCCGCCCACCTCCGTCATGTTTCATTTATTACGTCCGCGAGCTTCCTGCCTGTCTGCCGTCTGCCACACCTTACGCCGAGCTCACTTCTCCCAAACTCCCTCAACCTCCCAACAACACCATCCTCTCCCTCCATCATTTTACCCTTCTTCTCCGCCTATTCCCCCCGTCGGATCCCATTGCCATCCCCCCATCGTTTCCATCCCGAATACCATTATCAGAGCTTGCGCCGTCAATTCCTCTTGAGCTGATTGCCCATCATGAGGTTCTCAACCTCCGCCCTCGTCCTCGGCGCCGCTTCCACCGCGGTGGCGCTGGACCAGCAGGTCCTCGGTGGCAACGAAAGCCCCTTTGACTCCATCAAGGTCGCCGGCCAGAACTGGCTTTCGACCTTTGAGGAGAAGTTCGGAAAGATGACCACGGAGACCAAGGCCGTCTGGGACGAGATCACCCTGCTCGCCCCCGACGCCGTCGAGGCCTTCAAGAAGAACGCCATCCCCCCCAAGCCCAAGCCCGCCCACCGCAAGTCCGACAAGAAGTGGGACCACGTCGTCAAGGGCGCCGACGTCCAGGAGATGTGGGTTGAGAAGAACGGCGAGAAGCACCGCAAGATTGCTGGTGACCTCAAGAACTTCAACCTGCGCGCCAAGAAGGTCGACCCTGCGGCCCTCGGCGTCGACAAGGTCAAGCAGTACAGCGGTTACCTCGATGATGAGGAGAACGACAAGCATCTGTTCTACTGTAAGTTATCATCAGACAAGGTCTTCCATCGTCAGCATCTAACCTTGCGCAGGGTTCTTCGAGTCCCGCAATGACCCTAAGAACGACCCGGTCGTCTTGTGGCTCAACGGCGGCCCTGGCTGCTCTTCCCTGACCGGCCTGTTCATGGAGCTGGGCCCCGCTTCCATTGACAAGAAGCTCAAGATCGTCAACAACGAATGGTCGTGGAACAACAATGCCTCGGTCATCTTCCTTGACCAGCCCGTCAACGTCGGCTACTCCTACTCTGGCTCCTCCGTCTCCAACACGGTCGCCGCCGGCAAGGACGTCTACGCCCTGCTCTCCCTCTTCTTCCACCAGTTCCCCGAGTACTCCAAGCAAGACTTCCACATTGCCGGCGAGTCGTACGCCGGCCACTACATTCCCGTTTTCGCCTCGGAGATTCTCTCCCACGAGGACCGCAACATCAACCTGAAGAGCGTCCTGATCGGTAACGGTCTGACCGACGGCTGGACCCAGTACGGCTACTACCGTCCCATGGCTTGCGGCGAGGGTGGCTACCCCGCTGTCCTCGACGAGGGCGAATGCCAGGCCATGGACAACGCTCTCCCCCGCTGCCAGAGCCTGATCAAGAACTGCTACGACTCGGGCAGTGTCTGGTCTTGCGTTCCCGCCAGCATCTACTGCAACAACGCCCTCATCGGCCCCTACCAGCGTACCGGCCAGAACGTCTACGACATCCGCGGCAAGTGCGAGGACAGCAGCAACCTCTGCTACTCTGCTCTTGGCTGGATCAGCGAGTACCTCAACCAGGATGAGGTCAAGGATGCCCTCGGTGCCGAGGTCGACAGCTACGACAGCTGCAACTTCGACATCAACCGCAACTTCCTCTTCGCAGGCGATTGGTTCCAGCCGTTCCACCGCATCGTCCCCAAGCTTCTTGAGAAGATTCCCGTTCTCATCTACGCTGGTGACGCCGACTACATCTGCAACTGGCTCGGTAACCGTGCCTGGACCGAGGCGCTCGAGTGGTCCGGCCAGAAGGGCTTCAACAAGGCCGAGGTCAAGGGTCTGACCGTTGGCAAGGGTGACGAGTACGGCAAGGTCAAGTCCAGCGGCAACTTCACCTTTATGCAGCTCTACGGCGCCGGCCACATGGTCCCCATGGACCAGCCCGAGGCCTCGTCCGACTTCTTCAACCGCTGGCTTGGCGGCGAGTGGGTTGCGTAAATGCGCCCACGGTAATGAGCTATCTACGAGATGAGGATTGAATAGCGCGTGAGGCACAATCGTAGCAGTGAACGCTTGCATTGGTTCGTAGTACAAGACTGGGCATATTGGAGTTTGTCAATACGGGAGGACCCAGTCGCCTCGGTTTATCGGTAGCGCCAGTGTCAGCCCGGCGCGGTAGAATCTAGTTACACTGTTAAAATATGACCTAACTTTTTTATTAGTACACGTTCAAATTGCGTATTTAGTTGAATGTGTGATGCTGGATGACACTCCCCTTGACGATTGGCACCCGGGGATGAGTCGACATGACGGTATTAGTCACCGGCGCATTTTCAGGCTGATGGCGCAGCTTCCCAGGCTCGGTACCCGCAAAAACAACGTCAGACCAGCACCGTCTGCCCGCCGTACAGATATTTCACCGCCCGCTGCCCCTCCTTTGCAGCTGCGCCGTACGACGTCCTACCCCGCCAAAACTTTTCTGGCGACCCGAGTCCAACATCACCAACGAAGCGGAACCAAGCTCATAATAGTTGTCGCAAACCGGTACAAAAGACACTACGACCGACCTCGCCACAAGCCGAGCCCACGCGGAACAAAGAAACGACACACACGCAATATACACACATAACAAACCGTCCCCATCCACCACCGTCACCATGTCGCGGATGATTAACCAGCCGTCGAACCAGATCAAGCTGACCAACGTGTCGCTGGTGCGCCTGAAGAAGGGCAAGAAGCGCTTCGAGATCGCGTGCTACAAGAATAAGGTGATGGAGTGGCGGTCCGGGATCGAGACGGACCTGGACAACGTGCTGCAGATCCCCAACGTGTTCCTCAACGTGTCCAAGGGCCAGACGGCACCCAAGGAGGACCTAGACAAGGCGTTCGGCAAGGGCAAGAGCACGGACGACATCGTGCTGGAGATACTGAAGAAGGGCGAGATGCAGGTCGGCGGGAAGGAAAGGGCGGAGCAGCTGGAGCGGGTGCACAACGAGGTCATCGGGATCGTGGCGAGCCGGCTTGTGGACCCGAGGACGAAGAGGGTCTACACGACGGGGATGATTGAGAAGGCCCTGGACATGCTGTCGTCGGCGGCGCACGGGGAGGAGGGCGGCGGGGACGCCAAGAAGGCCGGGTCCAAGACGGCGAGCGGCGCGGGGACGCCCGCGGGAGGGGAGGACGGGGACGCAAAGCCGCGCGAGAAGGGGTTCCACTGGACGGGCGTGACGACGACCAAGTCGGCCAAGTCGCAGGCGCTGGAGGCGATGAAGGCGCTGATCGCGGCGCAGCCGATCCCCGTGCAAAGGGCGCGGATGAGGCTGAGGGTGACGTGCGCGACGAGCGTGCTGAAGCAGGCCGTCAAGGAGAAGCCCGCCGCCGGGAAGGACAAGGGCAAGGGCGGCGGCGGCGGCGACGACGACGACGAGCCGAAGCAGAAGCCCGGCACGGTCAAGGACCGGATCCTCGGGTTCGTGGAGCAGGTCGAGAGCCAGGACGTGCTGGGCAGCGAGTGGGAGGTCGTCGGGTTCGTGGAGCCCGGCGCGTTCAAGGGGTTGGGGGATTTCATCGCCGGGGAGACGAGGGGGATGGGGAGGGTCGAGGTCCTGGACATGGCCGTCATTCACGAGGATTAAGAGGGCGAGGGCGGGGAGGCTCCGTCGCTTGCGGCTTGGCATGTGTGGGGTGTGGGTGGTGGGAGGTCGAGAAGAGCAGAGACGGCTTCATGATTATCGATACCCCTTTAGACTAAGGGTCTTTAGCAGCTTCATAGTGGAAAACGAATCATTCATCACGACGTTCCTGGCGGTCTACGGGGAAGGATTGAGGGAGGGGGGGTCTCTTTTGAGCGTGGCGAGTATCGGATCGAGGGTTACAGTATGAACCCCGAGGTTGTCCAAGAGCTTCCCCCCGGGAGGCGATGTGATGTGGGCGAGAGGCTACACGAACAGAAGACTCTTGTTCCGAGGCAACATGCCGGCCGTCGCCTACGCGAGGGCGGACTCGACGAAGCCACCGGCGACACGGGCTCGGGTGGGGCCTGCTGACGGCTCGGGTGTGTCTCGAATGAGGGGCGAGGTGGCGGAGGACTTGGTAAAGACGTCTTCCGAGGTCGGGTACCTGGTCCCAAACCTGGGGTGAAGGCTCAAACGCCTCTGTCGTGCAGGCAACACGCCCGTCGCACTCCGCATTCACGTCGGGAGTCGGAGAGGGTCGGCCTAGGAATCGGGGCGACCGACACTGTCCTGCCACGACGCCAGCCGCGGCGCACGGGGTAGGCACGCCGGAACAGCTTCCTGGCGCTGAGCCGAGAGCCGGCCTTCCACGGGGGGCGGCCGAGCCCGCCATGATACCCACAGGCCCGGACACGGAGCGGGCTGGGCCAGCAGTGGGCTCCGCCTCGCTTGGAAGTCGCACAGAGTTTTGGAAAAGCTAACCATCATGTGGAATGCTGTGGTATGTCACTGTTCCCACCAATCCGCCATGTTTCGACGAGCCCGTTGAAGGATGCGACACATGCTTTGCTTTCATGGCACTCGAATAGGCCGTACGCCACACATCACGCCTTCCTCGCCCTGGTCGGCTCCCGTGGCCGCGCAGGATCCAGTTCGTCACGTCACATCACATGGGGACGGGTTGTACTTTTTTAGCTTTTTGTTTTTTGGTCTGATGGACTCTTCCGATTCGTTATCTAGAGACGCCACCATCCTGCGCAGAATAGCAATCCCCTCGTTGTAATGCCAGCAGCAGAGTTTGTCATCATGAGAAGTGATGAGAATGGAGAGAAAATGTCCAGCCGTATCGCGCCGCCATGATTGTTCCCCACCACGCCCAAACCCCCGTTTTTATCATCCTCGGTAACGTAACGCTTAACCACCCTTCTTCTTGGAGACACCGACCGTACGGCCGCGGCGGCCGGTGGTCTTGGTGTGCTGACCACGGACGCGGAGGCCCCAGTAGTGACGGAGACCACGGTGGGCGCGGATCTTCTTGAGGCGCTCGAGGTCGTCGCGGAGCTTGGAGGCGACGCCGTTGGCGAGGATCTGGCTGTCCTTGCCGTCGACGATGTCGCGCTGACGGTTAAGGAACCAGCCGGGGATCTTGTACTGGGTGGGGTTCTGGATGATGGTGACGATACGCTCGAGCTCTTCCGAGGTGAGCTCACCGGCGCGCTTGTTCAGGTCGACTATGAGCGTATTAGTGGCCGCCCTCAAATTTTTAACCCTTCCTCTCTTCCTCTCCCTCCAGAGTAAGTCTCGGGCAGTCCTCGTGTGCGGATTCTGCCGGAGCGCGGGGGTTCGTAGACGTACCATCGGCCTTCTTGCACACAATGTTGGAGTAACGACGACCAACACCACCAATCTTGGTGAGCGCGTACATAACCTTCTCCTGACCACGAACGTTGGTGTCTGCAAGCAAACGTTAGCCACCGGTTTCCCTTCTTCCAGCTGTCGACTACTGCATCGCGATCGGGGACGGGTCGTCGGATTCTTCGATGGGGTTGAGGGTGTGGCGTTGGAGGGGAGTTACATACTCAGAAGACGGAGAATGAACTGGAAGTTCGCTGCAGCCGGATGGTTAGCAATTGCACGTTGTTCGGGGAATCGCAAAGGCGGGACGAACACTTCTCCCCCGAGACGAGCGACATGCTGGGCAACTGTCGTACGAAGGCTGCTCCTAGATGTCGGGAAGTTTGATGATTGACGACGGATCGGTCGAAAGGTTAGACTCTGGGTGCGAATCGACAGTGGTGGAGGGAAGGGACAATTTTTTGGGCGTGGGCTCGGTAGGGTAGGGTCACGTGTTTATCCGGCGCCTCCCTCCCGCACAACCTGAATTTTCTGGCCCTCTCATTGGCTGGCTGATGCACCGCGCTCTTGAGGCGGTCGGTCTCCACCGAAGGTGCACAGTGGCATAGGAGCGCTTGCAGGGGTCGGCGCTCGATTGGTCAGGGTCTCTTGGGGAAGGTCTCGAACACACACTTCCGAGCCCACAAGTCTGGCGGACGTATCCGACTACTCTGAGTGACAGGGAACGTCGTGGGCCCTGACCACAACTCTGGCTGGGAGAAGACGACGACTCTGGAGTCAGACACTGCCCGTTCTATGCTTCGTTCCCGCACTCATCACATCGCCTCTTTTGCCACCGAAGCATTTCCGTGTGGCTTCCTTGCGTACTAACTCAGCTTCCACGACGTGCGGCGTTTGGTTCTTCGCTCTCCTACGTCACCTCACCTCCAACGAGTCTCCAGAATACTGTCTAGGGCCAGGCCTTAAGACTATCATCTCGAGGAATACCCGCCGCACTAGTCACGTTGAGCAGTCGAATAGCAATGTTGCCAAACCTCTGAGCATGAGTGTGCTCCAGCTTGCTCTAGAGTGTTACCGACACAAGTGACTTTATACAAGGTCATTCATTACCTTGCAAAACAAGACTTCGGACCGTACCTCACAGCCTTGCTAGAAGGCAAATGCTTCATCTACCAAAGGCCCTTTTTCGGTGCCAAAGGTTACTGGTCTTTTCCCATTGTCTCATACGAAGTCGTTGAGTCTTCATTACTGAAATCTGGAAGCCAGAATGGGATACCATTCCAGAGTCACGCCGATCCACTACCCCCCTTCTCTTCACAACCCCCTGGACCAACGCCCCATGTGATCCAAACAAACTATACCCGTCAACCTCATTCCCTGCCCTTCCTAACTCCGACATATCTTCCTTGCCGACGTCTCGCTCCCATCATCACGCCGGCTAGGCCGCCGCAGGCGGGGCCGGGGCCGGAGCAGCTTGGGGCTGGGCAGCAGTCTGCCCTCCAGGGGTCGATCCTACGATGACCACCCCAGACCCGTTGGCCCCCTGCGGCGGTGGCGTTACCGGGTTCGTGCCTATCTGCACCGGACTGATAGCCTGGTTCGCCCCGTCGACTACGGCCGCCGGCGGCTGCGGGGCCGGGGCACTCTCCGGAGGTGGCGCCGCGGCCTGAGCGGGCGGAGCGCTCGCCAGAGGCGGCGTAGCGACTTGCGCGGGAGGTGGTTGAGCGGCCGCGGGCTGTCCCTGGTTCGCACCGACCGCGATAGATCCCAGATTCTGCCCGCCTTGCTGCTGTCCCTGAGCTGGGGGCGGCGGCGCCTGCGCCGTATTGTTGTTCCCCTGGTTCCCGTTGTAGATGCCCAAGCCCGAAAGCCCCGCGAGCTGCGCGGCGGCGATCTGCTGGAATGACGAGAAGATCTGCGCCGCGATCCCGGCCAGGGCTTGGTTCCCGCCCGCCGCCGACGTCGCGCAGTCGGAGAGGAACGTCCCCGCGTTCTGCACGAAGAGGCCCTGCTGCCCGGGGAGGATGATGGAGGCCGGGTCCGGGACCGAGGTCAGCTGCGGGGCCTGCGTGCCGGCAGGGAGGATTACGGACTGCCCGATCTGGCCGAAGGGCGCTGCCTGGTTGAACGCGGCGAGGTTGAGCGTGCTGTCGTCGTCGGCGGGGGCTGCGTTGGGGTCGCCGCCGCCGGCTTGGGCGCTGGAGTTGTTGGACCCGGCTGCCCGAGCGTTTTCCATCTCCACGCTGGCGACGCCAAAGGCATTCCCTTGTGAGGAGGCTGCCTGCTGCGTTGAGATCTGCATAGGCGTTGGGTCCGTGACCATGACGAGGGTCTGTTTTTCCGGCACGCCGTTGTCGGCGAGGAGCTGGTTGACGAGGTACCGCTGGCTCTGCTGCCCCTGGTTTCTGTTGTCGACTAGACCAGTGACGGTGACGATGATGGTGTTCTGTATCACGACGAACCTCCATTAGCATCTCCCTTCTCGTCGTTACCGGGCATGGGTGGATGCGTCCTTCAGCAGAGGGCAGGGGAGACTCACCGCCTGGGGAAACTGCGCTTTGAAGTGGTTGATCCGGATGTTGTCTTTGACGGTCTGCAGCTGCGTCGCCAGCGCGAGCTGTGACTGCACCAGCGCCGCGAGCTGCCTCTCGTTCTGCCGCTGCAGCTGGTCGACCTTGTCAAGGTTCTCCTGGACGACGATGATGTTGGGCTTGATGATGTTCTGGATAATGTTGATGTCTCCGTTGCGGTTATTGTTGTTGTTGTTGTTCTTGTTCTTGTTCTTGTTATCGTTGTTCTTGACATTGTTTTTGCCTTGGTTCTGGTTTTGCTTCTGAACCTCTCTCTTGACCGCGGCTTTCGAGCCTTGCGCGGGTGCTGGGAAACGTCACGCGTCAGCCTGGTCTCCAGCCCAGCGTGGTGTGCTCAAGACTTACCGGCAGCAGCTAGAGAGCTGAAAGCCATCAGGGCGGCGACGATGTGTTTGAGATGCATGGCTCTCGGAGACTCACGCGACTATTACGGTGTATGGCGGGAGTAACGAACCAAAGAGTGTTGAAGGCACAGCCGACTCAAAGCCGATGATTATGTCTACGAGGCTTGGGAATAATTAGGTGGCCTCTGGGGCTCACGAGGAAGAGAAGACGGCGGAGTGAGAGACAGGGAAAGCGAAGGCGAGAGCCGACTGATCGTCGCCAACGAAAGCGATTATGATATACTCTGATCTACTGTCACGTTGCTGAGAAGCGACGTGGGCCACGTCCATGTGAGTAAAACATTAACCTTATTCTTTCAGAGACATGCAGGCCATGCGCATTCTCGTCCTCCGTCGATGAATCCCTCTTGCTGCCGGAAGCTGCGGTCCCGTCTTTTCGACATCATACCCCCCCCATATCAAGCGAGGGAGCGATTCACAGGGTGTACGGGACAGGGCGATCTAGTGCACACTGTTTCGTCATCCACCCCGACCCCGGTCCAGAAGAGTAAAGCCAGGGGCCAGACCTCAAGAAACACAGTCAGAATTGTCGGAAGAGGGCGTCGATACGGTGCAGACTCGGGGGTTTCCTCTTCCACCGACAAGCGACAAGGAAAGGGCTGCTCGAGAGAGGGGCAAGAGACTACGCTACCGTGCTGCCCCTCGGAGCCAGTCTCGCAAAACTCTACCTCGCCTGCCATCCAGCCTTGACAGCCGCTTGACGTGCCGTCTCAACTGTCTCAACCGTCCCATACCGCACCACCATCACACCTGTCAAAACGCACAGCCATCGTCCCATCGACGACAGGACGAGTTTCGGGCTTGCCAACCCGACCACGTCGTGTGCCGACGACCCCCCCGCCCCGACCTCGCGACCCTTCGCGAAACGGCAGCCGGCAAGAAAGAGCCTCACTCGGATGATTTGCTGCCACTCGGAGAATGCCTCTCGCCTCTGGCTGCCCCTTTTGGCGAGTCAGGATGGAGGCAGGGACAGACGCGACGTCATGCAGCAGACTCGGGCAACCCGTCGCGACGGCACCCGGCGACGCATCTGCACATCGACGCCCGCCCTCGCGCTCGCCCATGATCAACCGCCAAGAAGGATCGCAACGAGGACAAGAAACAGGAAACAAGCAGCAGTTCGGCAACCGTGAATTCTGGCCACAGTCGCCAAAAAAAAACCCCCCAGAGAGACATCCGGCCTGCTGCGCGGCCCTACGACGTGCGACCCAGCGACGTCGAACTCGGGGAAATAAAGTGGTCTTTTGAGTTAGGCTCGAGCCGACACAACCACGCCAAGTCTAAGGCTAAAGCATGAACTGTGTTCCGCTCGAGCCGGCGGAACCTTGGCCTACAGAGCCGTCAAAGCTTGTTTTTACATGGCTAGGTTGGAATTGGATGGTGGGTGGATGGAGCAGACTCGAAACGCAAAAGTGAGGGCCTCATCCCTGTCTCCGTCTGGCACAGCAGGCACATTTATGCAAGCAGCTCTTCAAGAGCGAAGAAACCGTGTCATCTGCAACTCTGCGGCGTTGCCTCGTTTAATCATTACTACTATTATCTATTCTTTTGTTGTGCGGTGTGCCTGTCAATTGTAGGAGAGTCTTCGTTCCGACCCCCAAGTCGTGCGCGGCTACCATCAAACGCCGTACATCATGTTTCCGAGCCACAGCATGGCCAACAAGCCCACGATCCTCAGCCACAAGGCGCTAGGCGAGACAGGTGAGCTATCCGTCTTCCCTCCCTCCGTCGCCTTCTCCGCCGCCGCCGCATTCTGCCACGGAACAGGACTTTTCCTATCGTCCTTAACTGGCAATGCCCTACCTAGCGAGACGTCTTCGATCTGCTCCCTCTTCTGCGTGCCAGTCAGCCCGCAGACGATGTTCCGCGTGGCGCTGTGGGACTTGGAAGAAGCCCAGAGAAAGACGGCGGCAAGAATCGTCACCTCGGCTGCTCTGGGGATACCGCTTCGGCTTCCGATCCTCAGGACTCCTGCCCCATCGCTTGCAAGCCAGATGTGGTGGTGCAAAACGTAAGCTTCCAGAGACATCTGTCCTAGGGTTGCCGCAAGCGGAACGTGAAGCTCACGCAGAGCTCGGAAAGAGTTCCTTGCGACGATGGCTGACAGCACAAACCACGGGCTGCTGTATGGGTGGTAGGCGTTGTATGAGTCGTTGTTGTGGTAGATCTCGGTGATGAAAGCGAGTATGACAAAAACAATGAGGTAGGCGATGGAGAAGAGGATCATTATCGGCTTCACCGGTATCGCGTCTCGTTCCGGATAGACAATTTCCAGCAATGCACGGTCAAGCGCGTTGTTGACCCTTTCGAACGGCGCCAGGGCGTTGATACCGAGTTGGCGACGCCTGAGGACCAAGACTCGATGTGTGGCTGCAGCTGTAAGTATGCCAAACCAAGGAATGAACCGATCCAGTTTGAAGTGCGCGCGAAGGATGTTCAAGTCCCAGTAGATGCCACAGGTTGATCTGAGCATCGACATAAGCCGCTCCGGGGCACGCGTGCTTTGCACCAGGTAAGTCGTGGCAACAGCAAAAGCTACAATTTTTAGGAAGAAAACCACAGGGTTGCTGTTGGCCTTCTTGAAGCACGCCAGGGATGCGTAGGTTACCCCGAACCAGAAAGTCATCAGCGGCGCGGTGTAGATGATCCATTCGCTGGACGTCGTAAAGACCAGCAGGCAGGTGAGCAAGTTGAGTCGACACAACACAAACGCAACTCTGCGTAGCGAGTAGTCCTTGGTCCGAAGGAAGTACATCGTATGACCGTAGCTGAACAGGAAGATGAAGGTCGCGACGAGAAACTTGTGTATCTTGTACATCGCCAAGGACTCGGACGCTGCGTGATAATTGTACATCAAAATGAACACTAGCATCCAGCCTTTCCATTCATCCGTCTGCTCGCGAGACAGGAATGACGTCGTTGTAAGGCCTCTCGTCGATGGCAGCATGGGTACTCTGGAGCGGAGAGACAGCCCTGCAAGCATTGCGAGGCCGATCAAGGGCAGGATGAAGTCGGGCACATCAAAGTGCTTATCTTGTTTCACGAGGACGTGAGTCCGGTCAGCAAGAAGGCAGTATATTGCGACAACGAGCAATGTGGCTACCGCCGTAAGGGTGTCCACGACGCGTGGTGTTCGAGGAGACGGAAACGCATCCTGTTGCCGGCTCAGGAATAGAACGGGCAGAGTCAGTATGTTGAAACCAAGAAGTAGAAGCTGCACTCGTCCGAGAGAGGGATACGGCACGCAGCAGGTGATCTGGTTCGCGTACCCTCGTCTGATCAACCCGGCATTGCAGTGAGCATTAAGAATGACGTCGAGCTTCCTTTCGGCGACGATGTCGACAGCATGAATACCATCCTCGAGCAAGGCGCTGTCGTGACCCTCGGTCATGGCATGGTAACCCCAAACGATGTGCGACTGCTCAGACTGTTCCAAGTGCTCCAGGTTCCAGTTCATAGCGCCGATCCTCTCTGGCGTGATGGCTCGCGCGCGGGACGAGGTGAGCATGTCGTAGGCCGGGATGGGCACAGGCGCAACGAGCACATGATTGGACAATTCGTCAAAGGCCGATTGCGACTTGCTCTTGGGTAAGACCATCGACGCATCGATGCTCTTGTGCAGGTACGGCATGAGGACGTTGATGCCTTCTCTGAAGAGCTCCAAGTACCGATCACCGCCCTGTCGGGCCGCCCACAGGCCTGGGGTGCCGACTACGACCAGGGCCGGCGAGTCCCTCCCCTCTTCCCGGACGAGTCTCTCGTAATCGGCGGAGCCAGGACGTTCCCGGAATCGAAGCAACTGGTTGAGAAGGCCAGTGGAGTTGAGCCATGGGTCCCATATAAACTCAAGTTTGACGCCTTCAATGTCCTTTGATAGATTCTGGTGCTTGTCAACAGAGACGGCAAAGTCGAGAATGGCTTTCTCGGCGACGTGGTGGTCGAGGCGTGTCATGGCAGCGAAGTAGATCTGGCGCATGGTCGAGTCGCCAACGATGACCAGACGACGATCCTTGAAGCAGCTCGAGACATCTTCTCGGGACATCTCGCGCATCCTGCAGCCGTCGGGCTCCCATTTGGCAAAGACATCCCGAGGCAGGTTAGAGTCGGCCCTGGAGCGCCATGTGCCGTTAGAGAGCAGGGCGTTGCAATTGTAGGGGTCATGTTGGCCTGAACGTCATGTCAGCTTCTCGACTCGATTTAAGCTCGTCCGGGACCCCGAAGTGGGGGCGGCTGGGGATCTGCTGAACCGCACCGAAAACGAAATACTGATAGACGGCAGAGAGGAGCAGTATCACGAGGGAAACCCGCGGTACGGTCCGGAGGAGGAAGGGCGAGGTCCCTGCCGAGGCAGCCAGTCTCTGAATGCAGAACATCGGGGGCTACGGTACGAGGGACGGAAAGGAAGCACGCGATGCGCGAATCAAAACTCCGACTGGTGGTGGCGGCGGCAGTTGGCAGGAAACCGCATTCTCTTCCCTCGAGTGGTTAACCGGCTCCGAGCCGCTGGGTAGTGTGCTTTCGAAGATGGGGCGGTGAGACACTCTTGATATCGTCGCTCCCACGGGCAGCACACGACAAGGGGAGGGGAGGGGATGGGGATGGGGAGGTTGGAAGAGAGGACTTGGATTGATTGCCCAAGCCGCCAGGCCATCATGCGAGCGCGGCTGGCTTTTCCCTTATAACAACAGCAGCAGCAGCAGCAGTCAAGGGCCTCGAAGCCAAGAGTTGGACGGATGACAGGGCTGGCGCTGCCAAGAGGCCGCTACGGAAAGGGACCCGTCCATGTTTCTTGGGATCTCATTCCTGGGCCTGTCAGCCTGAAGGAAGGGGGTGGACAGGAGAGGGGAGTCTCGGAAGAGGATGCACTGCATTTGCACTGCATTGGGCCCCTTTCGGGGAGGAGGAAATCGATAAGATGGAGGGGGAAATCACCGTCAGCAAGCGAGTTGGCGAGATGGACGACCCCTTCCGTGAATCCCTGCTGGGTGTCGAGGCGGGTTCTTGAAAAGGATAACCAACACGCGACCAGGCCACCTCGGTGTGGGGGAACCGCACCTCCCCGGGCACAGTGTCGTCATCGGGCCCCGTTGACACAGTGAAGGCAGCCACTAATCCCGCTATTGCCGCCAATGACCTCCGACGGTAGCGATCGTCAACCACTGGCTCCCAAAGTCCCCTTCGAAACTCTGGGCCGGGCAAACACAGTGTGGTCCACCTGCTTGGCCAGTGCTGCTACCCTGACGGCCAAGCAGGCGCACCGCGTCTTTTTTCTCGGCTGAAAGGTTTTTTTTTCTTCTCTTCCTCTCCTCTCTCGCTCGTACTACTCCTGCTCCTCCGTCATCCTTCATCTGCATTCAGCATTGCAGTCGCAGCCAACGGCGCAGCTCTTGGTGTCTCTTGGGCAAACACTGTTTCATATGTGCCAATCAGTTTGTGATTCCTTACTCGAAAGAAGGGGAACGAACCGTTGGCAAACGGCAATCCGCCAAAAAATATGCCGTTGCGGAAAGAAAAGGTAGGTACGGCCTGCTTGCAGGCAAGAACCAAACATGCCTTGAAGTGATTCAAATTTCGAAATCTCCAAGACGTCTTTTGCCATTGCTCGGTCAGTTTAGCCTCTTCGACTTCTGATCTTGAGCCGGATACGCTGCGCCTCGTGTGCGGTTGTATAAGACAAGATCAATCTCCAGACAATGCTTTTTGAGTGCGTAACCTTTATTGTTGAAGTGAAGGCTTGCGTAATTTATCTGTTGTCACATCTCCTTGGTCAAACGTCGGCTTTTTTTTTTCGTGTATTGATTGTTCTGTTCCACTAAATCTGCCTCTCTACCTAGAGAAGAAGACCCCCTGCAAAATGCAGAAGAAAAAAGAACTGAAAAAAACCTTTGTTCCTCGATCCTATAAACTCATTGAACCCATCCTTACCCATTTCGAATCAAAGTCATTGCCCATCATGCTACTGCTTGCCGGTGGGTGTCTCGTCCCGCACCCATGTGCTCGTACTTGTTCCTCATCAAACCAGAGACTGCCGACCAGGTTCCTCTGATGGCCTCAGCCTCGTTTCGTACTTCACTTCTTATTTCCATTTGTCAAAGCAGGTGCTAATCAAGGCGCTGAGTGCTGGAGTGTCATTCTGCCAAACGTCTACCCTAAGCGGGAAGTGCGCGGCCGCCAGCCAGTGTGGACGACAGGCTTGGGCAGCAAGACAGTGGCCTCCAGAGCTGAGTGTAGACCCTGACGATCAAAGTCACTCAGCTGAAGCTTCACGGCTGAGTGGACATGCTGGACATCCACCACCTTGACGCCCCGGATGGCAAAGAGCTCGTCAGCGCCGAGGCTGTCGGTGACCCTTTTGTTCTTGTAGTTGAGAGGGAAGCTGACTTGGAGCTTCTCCTCGCGCTTGTTGAGGATGGCCGTGGTGCCCTTGGAGAGCTTGATGGTCAGCTCCATGAGGTTGGGGCACTTGGCCAACTCCTTGAACGCTTTGTCGGATCTGGAACCGCACCAGTGGACCTCGGCCTTGCGCAGGTAGTCACGGAGACATGTGTTGGTGTGAAGCTGGCTGAGGAGATCGCAGCAGCAGGCGAAGTACTGGGCCTGCCGCTCGTAATAAATGGGATAGAACTCGTCACGCAGCGCTCTGCCGAGTATCTTGTAAGTCGCCCACTGCTTTGCCGTCAGGAATCCCACATGGGCTCTCTCAGGATTGGCACAGTTGCATGGGTACATCTGCTGGGAACGCTTGATCGGGGGCATGCGGCAGCTCTTGGGCTCGGCGTCGATGATCATACCCAACACACGGGCTCGAATCTCTCGGGGCAGCTTCATGAAGGGGAAGTGAGTGTTAGGAGGAGGGCGATCTGCGACGGAGAAGTCAGCTTCCGTCATGATGTCACAACTGCAATAGAGCGGGGGACACTGGGAAACACTTACTGGCGATCTCTAAGATCTCGGTGCACATCTGAATGACCAGGACGCAGACTCCGACATCCTCTTGCTTCTTCGCCATCATGGTCGTACACTTCCGGATAGTGTCGATCATCGACTGGCGTCTGCCAGGGCTCAGACGCAGCATGCGGCCAATCTCAGCCTCATCGATGGAGGTGCATTTATAGTCCTCGAGGGCTTGCAACATCACCTTGGCGTTTGCCGAGAGGCCGAGGCGCTTGGGGACGTTCCGCACCGTCAGGACATACCACGAGTCCATGCCGAGAACCATCCTGGCGGTTTTGTTATTTTTGCTTTGAAGAGCCGGAGGTTCTTTTGTGTTATGTCTTTGGGAGTCCTTGGAGTGGATCGGTCTGATATCAGCCACTTCAGTTTGTGTGTGAATCTGATGATAAGGCCGATTTTCTCTTCACAGGATAAAGTTAGCGTCTCCTTTGAGATGGAGTGAACTACTGAAAGGTCTGAAATGTGGATATGAAAAAGATATGCGGTGCGTACCTCCGGCAGGTACGACCAATGAGGCAGATGTGAGGGCTGTGTGTAAGGGTTGAGTATATGTTATCGAGAACGCGCCGGTCTGTATTCTGGACTGTTTTGATTTGCAGTGATCAATAGGAGTCCTACCTCCCGTCAAAGCCAAAGAAGATGTTGTGATGCGATGCTGCTTTGGTCGGCGCTTCAAGGGAGACGCTGAGGCAACGTGCAGAGGTAATGTGATGGGGGAGATTTCGAAGAGCGGATGGTAGACATACCTATGGTTTTGACCGTGGTACCCAGTCGAGGCAGACACGTTATCGCAGGCGCGTCCCGGTTGCCGTGCTGAGCTTGAGAACGGAGGATGGCTGGTGAAGCTGCGTGTCAAGTTTGATTTTGGGTCTTATGGAATACTCCACCGGGCCTGCCTGAGATTAGTCCAAGGCTTGAGTACATTGACTATAGTCCATGTGGTAAATATTCAGAGTGATGCCCCTGGAGATTGATGTAGGTGCGGTGAGGGGGTACAGCGAGATTACCTAGACTGAATCTGTAAAACCTCCAACCAATGTAGAGGACGTATTTGCTCTCTTATTATGCTTGGTGTGGGATCGGCCTAGAGGTTTGGAGTGTCAAGAACGAAGAAAAAAAAACGGCACCGTGGACGAGAGAAAGAAATATTTACCACGTAATGCCGGATCGCTAAGGCGAACGCGTTGTGGCGGACTCGATGAAGCGGGATGAAGAGGCTACCCAAGATGGGTTATGGCGTCCCGATGTTGAGGTTGGGTTGGTGTACCTGTCAAATACCACTGGGCTTGATATCAAAATCGGCACAAAGTCTGAGTGTGCTGGGGTAGGGAGGAAGAGGGAAGGAAGCTTTGTGGCAAAAAGAAAGGAAATATATCCAGTGTGGTTGATGTCTTGCGTGAGGCAGGTGTTGGTGTAGGCTGTGCAGCGCGGAAGGTGCGATGGGTGGGAAAGGGGAGGGGGGGTCAGATAAGCTTGTCGAATGTTAATCACTGTCTTCAACACTTGCAGCAAGAGATTCACCCAGAATGCCACAAGACTTGCCTATGACGAAAAGGGTCACTTGTTGGTTGACAAACATTGGAGATACTTTTATTTTACTGTGTGTGGTGTCACGATGCTATAGACGGTTATCGAATAACTGCGGGCAGATAGGCACTAGAGATGAGGGCATCAATGAATAACGCTAACGCGTGTGAAGGCCAAGATCCGTGATAGTAGAAAACAAGAAACACAAGCTAGATATGAAGATAGGATACCCCACAATAGCAACAGCGGGTTACCTCTAAATCACGGCGTTGGAGTAAGATGAGATTAAAGATCACGAGGCCGAATAGGCAGCCCGCTTAATTCTTCGCTAAACTACGGGATCAAGATCTCACACGAAGCTGTGAAGAGAAGGAAGACTAGGCAACGCGTGAAATTATTCCGCTGAGACGTACCTGCAGCAATCCTTCTGTGAGCAATCCATACGTGACGAAAGTCCTTCCAAATATTCCAAGGCACTCAGGAGAGGATCCCATGCAGGCAGAGTATGTTCTGCGAGCCTGGCTGTCGTTAGTATTAGGTCAAAGCAGGTGAATGTTGCTTTGTTGTGAGAGGGACGTTCAGCCTCCATCTTTTCAAGGTGATACCAAAAGCCGTGGGACTCCAGTTCTATGGTGGTTTGATGCGAACTGCTTTGCACAAATGATTCGGTGAGTCCAGGTTTGTGTGATTAGTAGAGTATAATTTCTCATGGTTATCGTCGACATCAAAGTCGGAGACACTCCTGCTTCTCGCAGTCTTTCTATTTCTAAATGATATTGACATGTCTATACAGCTTCCTCAATACCTGTACAACTATGACTCGAGTCTTCTCATTAGAGGCAATAATATCCAAACACTTTGTCTCGCCCACTAAGGACGAGAAATCTTTTGCTCCCAAAAGTCCAAACCCAGAAACTCCAAGGCGATGCCGAAATGAAATGTGTTGTAACACCGTATTGACCGGGCCATCCATTCCTAGACGTCTCTAGGACGGGGTGCTCCGGATGAGAACGGGACTCGCGCCGACGCTCAGGATCTCTCATCCTCTTCTGGCACGGATCGGAACTGCCGCTCGCGGGGTAGGGGGTTCATCCGGAGCGGGCTGTCGTCCACGTCCACGCTGTTGTGCCGTGACGTGCCGGGGCTGACATTGATGCTGTAATAACTCGACCGCTGGTCGCGACTCATCTGCCGCTGGCCCTTGCCGAAGGTCAGGGTGAAGCCGTTGAGGATCTCCTGGTGTCTGAGGTTGGTCTCGTTGAAAGGCCGCTCGCGTGGGTCGCTCTTCTCGTCTTTCATGGGATTCTTCTTCTTGGGCTTCTCCTCCTTCGTTGAGCGCCAACCGAATGTCTTGGCCAGACGGAGAGCGGGCGACTTTGGTGGCTCGGAACTGTTCGGCTCGCCTTGGCTGGGCTCGCAGATGGACTTGCGGCGGCGAAAGTGATCCCGGATGGCCATGGTGTGATGTGAGGAGGGTGATGGGAATTCGAGTGGTGAGCGGCAAAAGGCCAGGAAATACAATGTCAAGTACTGATGCTTCGAGTCTGTTGGATGTTTGTATGGAAGGGGACTGATGCTAGTGGGGTAGACTCGAGTCTTGTCTGGGCGTTGTAGATGTTGGTCCGAGGGGTCGAGCGAGAAAGGGAAGGGTAGGGGACTTCAATGGTATTTAACAATGCGTGGCCGAAGGCGAAAGACCCTTGGCAGCATGGCAGCGAGACGGATGTGGCAATCCCAAAGAAAGCACCGTTGGAAAGGACCAAGACGTGGGATGGGCGTCGCTCGAGGGGGCCTTCCTAGACCTTGCGTTGCATCGGCGGGGGTTGCGTGTTAGCCGCTGCTTTCACCCCCCGCAGGCCGGCCTTATGCAGGGCTTCCGTCCCACAGATAAACGCCTCCACACCATCCGGGCAGGAGATCGGCCTTCGAGCCCACACTACTATGTGTGCTTGAGTGGTAAGCTTCCTGTATGGCGCAGCGCCTTTCCAGCTGTGTGCGGGGGACTTCAGCAAATGCGGGGCGACGTCATCCCAAAAACCTCCGGCCTAGCCATTGTTCTCGGCCAAGCTCCCCTCGTTGCGTCCGAAGGGGGTGGACCTGAATCCCGATGCTGTCTTCTTGCCGCTGATCGAGAAGATCATCAACGCGGCGGGTCGCGGTCTCCCGACGGTCTCGACCCGATCTCAGGACTCATTGTTCTCGAAGCCGGCTGTCCTAATGTGGATTCTTTCAGAAAACCCGAACCGTCCCCGATGGTCCCGGCTAGGTCGCTTAGCGTGATCAAGGCCCAGATTCCAGCCATGTCTCACTTGGTGCCAGGCAGATCAGACACCCTCAACACACTACCGCCGTAAGCAACGACTGGCGGCTTTGGGGAGCAGAAAACCGAGCGTAGGTACGCTGAAAGAGCATTTTTTTATCCCCAAATCTTCCTAGCTAATTCCGGAACGCCGCTGTAAGCCAAGTCCCAACCGCCCGACGGCTTCCGGCCTCGAGCCATGGCCGTCGTCAGGTTCTGCCCAATTCCACTCGAGTTCGTAGAAAGTGATGCAAGCAAACAAAGAGCGTTGCGTAGGACACGAGTACCGAACCTGCTCACTCTGCTCTCACCCTACAATTCACCCGCTCATCGAGATGTGCACTCGGCCCCGAAAACACCTGCGCTGCTAGAGCCAAGTCCGCCCACAGCTGTCAGGCCCCATGTTAATGCGGCGGACTCCCAGTCCAGGTCGTTATCGGGCAGCTCGTCGCCCTCCACGGCAGCACGGCTTTCCGCGGGGCTCGGCTCGTATGCATCTTCCGGTGCTTCCTCGGGTGCTGCCGTGTGCTTTCGGCCTCGGCCTCGACGGGTGCCTCTAGACCCAGGTGTCTCTGAAATTGTCATCTCTTCGGACTTAACTTTGGACGGGCGGCCTCTGCGTCGCGTGGTGCCGGTGCTGATGTGGCTGAACGATTCCGATTCCGGCGTTGATTTGTCGTTTTCTTCCGGCAGCCTGGGTGGTGGCTGCGCCCTCGAACGATCCTTGTGGACGAACGGAGTTGCAGAGGCTAGAATATCGGTCACATCCAACGCACGTGTTGCTGCCCACAACCCTTGACTGGCTCCGCTGAGCAAAACGTCCCATGCCACAGCAGCTACAACAGGATGATCGGATGATGACCCCAGAATCTTGCCGATCGCCGTTGTTGTCCGCTCCCACGTCGAGCGCTGCCCTTTGTCAAACGGGAGGAATCGACTGTGGCGATGGAAGTGAGCATCTGGCGTGTTGTGGAGCAGGCCAAGTGCGGTCTCCTTGGCATGGAAGACGAAACTAGCCGTAGACACGAATCGGAAGAGCTCAACGAAGATGCCGTATGCTCCATGGGGGTCGCTGTACACTGTTCCCCAGCTGGCTGGAACAACGGAAGGGATGACAACGGGCGCGAACGAAAGAATTCGTCCGGCCACTGCAATATTGGCAAAAGTGGCTGTACCTGCCGTGGAGGGTGCCCAGTAGATCAAGACGTACGTCGTGCAGAATGACGCCAGGAGCAGGGCCGGGTGTGGGAGCCAGTTTGCAGGCTTCGGCGGCAATACTTTGTAGCGCAAACGTCCCAATGTGGAGGTCGGGCGCTCTGGATGTCCGGCGGCGGTTGGCGCTGGCGTGAGAAGCAGTGCGAGATAGAACAGGTTCTGGGCGAAAGACAAGCTGACGAGATGTGCCAAGGCAAGGTAGGCCCAAACAGAAGGAATATTACGCCGTCTTCCTTCAACAGACAGCAGCAAGCTCCATGAGATTGTCGCAAGTTCGATCTGCTGACCCCACCAGAACCGGCGAGCCTTTTCCGCGATGATCTCCAGAGCGTCCAAGTGGACTGGAGTATCGGTCAACCAACGACCGGGATAAACCCGAGTCGCGTTTACGCTGGGGAAGAACCCATGATCGCCATAGAAGCTAGAGGGTGGTGAGTAAGCCAGACAAAGGAACACGACAGAGGCGAAACAAACCGGACTGGGGATTCAACTCCACGCTGATCCGCCCAGACGCAATATGAGAGCTTTGCATAGCTCAAGGTCCAGTAACTTGCAAGGGACAAGCTGACGAGAGCCAAGCCTGCAAAGAGAGGTGCAAGCGTTGAGCGTCGATCGAGTCTTGCTCTTGTCCTCTGAGACGGCGGCTGATCGTGATACGCCTTGTACAAGCTTCGGGCGACAGTGAAGCCAAGATATGTCACTGCAAGCGCGTGACCACCGACAAGGCTCAAAGGCAGATATCTGAGGACAATATTAGCTGACAACTCTCCAGTAGATCTGCGGCCGGGGCAAACGCACTTCACTTCCGGTTCTAAGGGCACCGGCGCCATGTTTTCTTGGACTGGCTGACTGTTGTTCTTTGATGGATGTTGTGATGTCGTAAGGCAGTTGGAGAGTTGGCTACTTTGAAGGAAAAGGTGAAGAAGCTTGACCTCTACGGTCAGAGGATGCCGGTGCGTCGCGCGTCATCGTCACACAATTACTTGCGTTCCTTGGAAGCTCACTCCTGCAGTTGTTGATCTCAGATTGGTTCGTACAGCTACCTACATCATTCATAACAAATGCCGTGTCGTCATGTAGCGGTACTGGCTGGGGTCTCTGGCGGCAAATGGGTCCAAAGGTTGAGCACGGACCTGGTTCTTGACCTTGTCGGGCCGGAGAAATAGAAGCGGCGGCCGCACTAGCGCCGAATCTCAGCCAGCCCCACCCCTCGCCGGCCATAAAAATCTCTTCTCACGATGCCACGGCTCTTTTTCTTCTTCTTCTTCACTACATTAGTATGGGTTAAACTTACACCGTCATGTGTATTTTAATTCTAATGGCGGCTCCGCTATGCGGCTTGCTGAGGGTTGTCCTGTTCTCCGTGGATTTCCTTCCGTTCCCGGCCCCCTAAATAAAACACCATGTGAACACCTTTCCTTATCAGCCGAGTACGACGACTCTTCCTGGTATTTGACTGTGGGGTGGTCTCAACATCCTTTTTAGGAGTAACCTGGATTTTGAAGAGGCAGCTAAATGCCCGTAATCCAATTGCCTTGATGAAAGAGGCATCTTCGTTTGGGAGCAGGTCGAAATTTTCGCTATTCGGCCAGCGTCCCCCATGTGATCCGTTGAACGTAAGAGGCTGGATTCGCCTGACGGCAGGACTATAGCGGCTGTCGCCGCTGCCGCCACGGCATCCGGGATCACGTTCTATGGGGTACCGCTACCCTTTGGCCAGAGTACATAGTGTGGTAGTTGCGTCTGAGTTCTACTCGGCAGCATCAACACTGACGAGAAGATCTCGACGCTTTAAGACGCACATCGGACCAGATGGATGAGATGGCTACAAACTTCGGGTTCTTCCGTGATGCCGTAAGCGCCTCAGTTTTGCACCGGAGATCCTGTGCCTCGGGGCGTGTAATCGATTAGAATATGGGTCCACATTCCTTGATTGGAAGTTTCAACCATTCTCGGTCAGCATGGGTTCGGTACAAGTTGGGCAAGTGTCGATTGCTGAGGTTATCATGTTCAACCGATGAAGTCTGTTTCTACCCGACTCAAATCCATTTCGAAATGGTTCTGCTCGCCTGACTAGTCATGCCTCAGACGTAAGCACCGCCCCGGCTGCCACGTCCGTTTTTCCAGACCAAGAAAACAAGAACAACGGTGACCATTGCAAAACCGAACGTCACGAACTGCATAGCCTGATCAGCGGTGGCCTTCTTGCAGTTGTTCAAGAGGCGGCCAGTGGTCATGTCATGGTGCAGAATCAGGTTCTTATCCACATCGAAAGCTCCCCCATTGATTAGACCGTTGCGCAACAGTGTGTCAAACTCGTCTTGGGTCTGGGTGTCGCAAGTCACTCCGCGCAACCCAATGGCAAAGGCCTACTGCAACATTAGCCGCCATCTTATAAGGCTGAATATTGGTAGACGTACGATACCACCACCGAGGAGCAATAGTCCACTTAGAGCATCGGCAGCCATGACAACGAGTGCTGGAATGGCGTCAATGAACGCAGAGGCAAAACCCAGGGTAGCCACTGCCAGCCCGAAACCGCCAGTAAATGTTCCATATTTTATAGTCGTCGGGGCGTCACCGATCAATTGGCCCTTTAGGAGGTCGGCGGATAACCCGAGGACCACAATGGCCATGATGCCCTGCGCAACGTGCACATGTCAGCCGCCACGGTCTTCCGGGACATTGGGATTCTAGACGTCACGAACCTGGAGGGCCCACATGCCTATGCTGATAAGGCCTATCATCTTTTTTGTTGATTGAACGGTACTGATGTAGTCTGTAAGTGTTTTGGGCCTCTATCAGGGCGATCCAATGGCTTTTTGTTTATCGATATGTCTGCTCAACACTCGGGCAAGCAGCATATAAGGTGGGCAACAACAGGGTGAATGTGGTGGTATGACAAAGAGGAGAAATGGCATGGCCAGTTATATAATGTGACTCAGTGGAAGACGAGGTTGGTTCACACCATGCGGTGACACTCGACGGGACAGGCAACCAACAGTAAAAATGGCAATCTTTGGCAGCCTCAAGGGCCAAGGCGGCAGAGCAACAAGTCTCCTGTTCCACCAAGGCTCGTGTGGCACGTATATTGATGTACTGCACGTTTGCGCTTCGAGAAACGAGTCACAACGGTCTCCTCGACGGCGACCTGCAGATAAGGCGATATTTGCCAGGTTCCTACAGGTGCTAAGACTCATCTTCGTAGCACAGAGAATCTATTTCTCGTTTCTTCTCTCACTGGCCTCGAAAGATGGGTTAGGCTCTGCAGCTGGCCAGCAAGCAAGCGGCCGGCCTCGCTACGATCAAGGATGCAACATGATCCTGCATAGTGATTAGTCTTGGCTAGCCATCAGATCAGTACGACGAAGGTACTCGGTTGGCAAAAGGTAGGATTTCAGGGGCTTTTGGTTGCAAGGAAGATATCAACAGTGACTCTCCGCCACGGCTGAGCCGAGACAGCCAACAAACAGCGACTGGGTGGCCGGGATGACATGTCGTCGTTTGCTCATCTAGAATTGGAAACAATATCTCGGGCAACCGCTTTGCCCGTTGCCTGGCGTTCGGCCAAGTTTACCTCAGGTCAGGTAGGACAGAGACGTTCAGACCGTTGCCCCGTCACCCCTGAACCAAACCGTTTCCCTTCTCGATGGAACTGGATTGAAGTCGTGCCTCTTAACTAACATGCCCCGCCGGTCAAGTTTCATGAGCTGACTCATCACGAGAGCTTAATGGAACAGCGTCGATGAGGTAAGCCGGAGAATCCAAGGTCGAGCCTTCCGAGAGACAGCCGGAATAAGTGGGGGTTCGATCCCAAATTCGATTGCAGCAGGCTGCACCCGTCACTTTCCACTGCCACTGCACCTCAAACGCACGGTCCAAGTCGCGACTGGTCTGCCCAAATTTTTTCGATAGCTTCCATCATCGGCCTGCTCGCAAGCCCACGACTCCTGTCCGTCCACACGTCCCAAACTCCGATCCCCGGCTTCATCCCATCCGCCCAACGTCCATAGTCTTTCGCCATGTCGTCACTCTGGGATACTCTTTCCGGTCGCAAGTCCTCTCAGAAGGATGCCGGCGCTCCTCAGACCTCTCCCGCCACCCAAGAACCCACAACCACCTTCAACAGCCCGCCCGCGACCACCACCCAGTTCGACCCTTCAGCAGGATCTGGCGTCGAGTCTTTCCTCCAAAGTTCTGCCTTCGCCGACCCGGCGCAACTACACCCCCTCTCTGGCCTGAACAAGGACACGCTCGAATACCTCTCCCTCGAAGATGCGACCCTGGCCGACGCCCCTGGCCAGTCCGTCCTCCCATCTCGAGGCTTCACCGATGACCTCTGCTACGGAACCGGTGTCACATACTTGGCGGCCCTGTCGATAGGAGGAGCCTGGGGTCTGCAGGAGGGCCTGAGAAGGTCCGCCAACCAGCCGCCGAAGCTGCGCCTCAACTCGGTGCTCAACGCCGTTACTCGCCGCGGTCCCTTCCTCGGCAACTCGGCCGGTGTCGTCGCCATCACCTACAACCTATTCAACTCTGGTATTGGCTACTTCAGAGGGAAGCACGACGCCGCCAACACCATCTTGGCCGGCGCGCTCAGCGGAATGGTTTTCAAGAGCACACGGGGTGTGCGGCCCATGCTGATTTCCGGCGGTATCGTGGCCTCCGTGGCCGGTACCTGGGCTGTAAGTTGTCGTCTTTCTAAACTCTGTCAGTCGACCTGACACTAACTGCCCCTCCATAGGTTATTCGCAGCACTTTCTTTTCTGCCCCGGAGCCTGCGCACTCTGAGCGAGCCACCTTGTAATTTACGACATAAAAAAACCCTCACGAATCATCTTCGTTGAACTCTCCCCCGCCAATAATGAAAGTCCATTACCTCTGCGGACCACAATGGATCCGTGGACGACACCGCTCGCCCGATACGAGCTTCTTCTGTCTGTTGTTTGAGTAGGAAATTTAGAGCGCCTTAGAGGAGTCTTGGGCATTGTGACGGACGATCTCTCCTCTAGCGGACCCGTGTACAGTATTTTAGGAAGGAGCATTAGAAGACCGCATCACTGGGTGGTAGTGGGCGTTCGGTACCTGTCAACAAAACACAACATCACACGTTCTTCTCGATCTCTCGCTGAATTACGACCTTGTCATAATCTCGCCCGCCCCCTAATGAGCACGGAGCATCGCTGACATTCGGTTACGCATGAGCTGCATCCATCATGTTTTTGATACTCCGTACACTATCGACAACTCCTCTCTAAACAGGCCAATACCAGTCAAGCAGCGTATGGCGAATAGTTACTGTTTGGCAGAGACATTCATTATTCAGTGCTTTCCCGCAAGACTTTGGTCTATACCAGCGTCAAATAATACCCCAACCTGAGACTGGTCTTTCTCTGTTTTGTCTTCGTCTTCGAGGCTCTCAGTTCATTCCACTGTTGCTGCGAGCTTGTCAAAGTCAACAGGCTCATTGAACAACAAGCCGATGGCGAATTCGGATTCAGCAGTTTCCAAGTTCGGGGGCTCCGAGGGAACCCTGTCCTCCAGCTTTCGAATATCGGGTAGTAGCTTCTTTAGTTTGATTTGCCAAAGCTGCAGCACGTCAGGAATTCGTCTTTTCGGCTCTGAGACGAGACAAACAAACAGACCTTGACCATGGCAACGGAATTGCCCTCCACGTGGCCCTGTGTCTTCATCTTATTAAAGACGTTCGCGCCAACGAGTTCCGTCAAATGCTCCTAGCTTTCAGGACTGGCCACAGGACAGCTGGAATCAACAGTCTTGAAGACCCAAATATCTCTTTTGGTGTCAAGATCTTGAAGCCATGTCTGGTACACGGTGGCTGCAGCCCTTCGCGGAGGGGTCGGTTGGGACTGAAAGACCTTGTCGATTCTGAGAAGATAGTGTTGCTGAACATCCGCCCAACCGTCGTTCCCCAAACCTGTCATGGAGGCATAGTCTGCCTCTATCCGTTTCGTGAAGGCTCCGAAACCGGCCCATCTGGGCCAGGTTGATTCTTGTGAGACCACTTGTCCTGTCATGTCGAGGTGGATGAGGATGACGTTGAAGCACTCGCTGGCGAGAAGCGGGGAGGCACGAAAGCTTGACAGTCTGATTTGGGCAACTTGCCAGGCCTGCGATACGAAGCTTAGTATGATTTCATGTTTGGACAAGGGATGGAAGAGTATGTGCGATATCTCCAGACCTTCTCCTTGAGCCAGAGGCCATTGCGGATTGACTGCAGTTCACGCTTGGGTTTTTGGGTGTCCGCGAAGCTGGAGCGATCGCCAACCAAAACCGAAAGTTCGTCTTCAGGGGTGTAGTTTTCAACCTCCTCATCCAGACAGCCATGCAAGGCTAACAGCTGGTGATCCGATAACGATTGGATTGATGATTGTAGGTTTTTGTGCCTCACACTGAGAGATTCGTTGAGGTACTGTGTTTCTTTGGGGAGAGGAACCGAGACGTCGCTGGGCAAGAAGATGTATCCGCCTAGCTTGTGGGATATGTGGATTCCTTCTTCGGATGGCGACCATGGCTTGTAGTCGTTAAATGAGACGTGCCGCGACCTTGCTCGCATGTTGTCCAGCTCAAGGTCGACAAGCCTGTCTGCAAGTATCCGGATTGCTGGAGTCGGCTCCATCGCGATTGGCTATCGTCAAACCTTTTATCAGTGACATCCCACACTGAGCCCGTTCAAGTGAAAGAGAAACCAAGGTTGCAGACGGAGACGTTTTGTTGGTTGTAATACAATCTGGAGTCCAGCCCTTTACTCGAAGCAGGTGCCCTTCAAGTGGCCCTGCAGCATCGAGTCTATCGGCTGCCTCGGGTCTGATGTCGACTTCACCTTCTCTTTTCATTCCGAACCTTCAATGCGAAACTGTCGAGCAACAAAACGCACTTTCTCCCAAACATATTTCTCGTCACATCACGCCTGTACCAAGTGCCGTCAAAATGTGTGGATGTTGGCCATTCTCGAACGCTCACTACGACGACGAAGATCCACCACTGGTATATCGACACGTTTGGGACGGCCAAAAATATGTCATGGAGCTTGTAAGTCGGATGTTTCTTACTGTATTCTTGTTGTTTCATCTGTTCCTTCGGCCCCCCATCTGCTGGACAACAAACACGTTTGGCTGCCGACGACGGTCTGCTAGTATCCGCTCCCTAGCCACCGCCTCCAGGTCTTATAGACGTTTCGGCAAGCTTTATCGTGGCCTCACCAAGGTGGGCGGCTGGTGTAAGCCGCAAGTATCAGACCACATCGGGTCGTCATGCGGCTGGGTGAATTGGGTCAAAGAAGCTCTAGAGATGGACTAGAACACACAAATCTTCTCCTTCACTATCCTTTGAACAACTTCGCCTTGTCCTCACCTACCTACCCTGAGGATGAGGAATGAGGAGAGAAACCCCATCCCATCCAGCCTTTCATCCATCAAAACCTGCCATCTCCCCGGATCTGGATTCTTTCCCGTATTTTCCAGGTTGGGTTTTACTCTTCAAACCAAAACGAGACAGCCGCCTCGAAGATAACACCGTCGGCGTCAAATTCCTAATCGAAGCCTGCAACATTCAACATGAAGTCCCCAAAAAGGAAGTCGGCTGCCAACAACACCGGCCCCCGCCAGGTGCGCTTCAAGGATGGCAGCAGTGGCCACGGCGCCTCCTTCCCAATCACCCAGGAAACCGACACCTCGGCCACTCCTGCCTTCAGCAGGCCCGAGGACGAGCCTGGTGAAGGCGTCGGTGCTTTTATCCACACTTCCACCAACCCCTCCGCCTCGGTCAACCTTGGTCACAACGTCCCTGCTGCCACTCCTCACTTCGGTCAGGCGCCTCACCCGTACATCAACCCATTCATCCCCCACAACTCGATCCACCACGGCTTCGTCAACGAAACAACCGACTTTGCACCTTTCGGAAAATATAACCCGTACGGCCTCCAGGCTCCCAGTCACGTCAACATGGCCGACTACCAAAACGTCGCTCCTCCTGCTGGTGGACTTCACTTCCAGCCGCCTGTCCCAGACACCACCCACGGTGTCATGCAGCACGTATACGTGCCTCGCTTCGACAACGGCATGCCTCCCGGCACTGTCTATCATGTCGGTAACCCTCAAGCACACGTCTTCCCGCTGATTCCTCTTGTTACTCCGCGGGCAGCTCCAATCATTTTTGGCCCGTCTGCTGTCCTTGTTCACCAGTATTATGCAAGTCACCAACATCCTGTACGCTGGTGCTGTTCGGTGCTTCGGATGTCTCCTGAATCAAGCGGCTCGAGACTATTTGAGGATCTAAAGTTTCGTCGTCAAGTCGACGTCTCGTTCTCAACTCATTTTATTTCGTCGCACCTTTTTTGGAGGGTCTTGTGCTGACTTTGGAGTTTTAGCAACAGCCTGCCAACAACGTCACATATATTGGCCAGGCTCCTCCGAACGCCCAATTCGTCATGGCCCAGCCGCCTGTCATGCAGCCCGGTATAGCTATTTCGAGCCAGCCCATCATGCTCCAAGCCCCCCCTGTTGCCATGAACGGTCCTCCCATGTTTCCAGGTGCTCCTCCCTTTGGCATGCAGATACCGGGTGGCGGTGGTGTCCCGGTCTTTGCAGGTAATGCCCATCTCCCTCCCGATGTCACCGGATTCGGCAGAACCGCTGGCGAGATTGCCTTGGAACAAGCTCAGTTCGCCCATGCGAACGGTCTCTTCGAGCCCCAGGACTTCAAGCCTGCTGATGACGACCCGTCCCGTTACTATCCTGTTCGAGAGGTTGACGGTAACTGGACCCAGCGCAACCGTTTCACTATCGATAATCTTGGCGACTGCCGCTGGTATATTACCAAAGAGGGCTACTTCTACGCCGTCCGTCTGCCAAACTAGGACAGTCACTTGGTACGGAGCGGTCAGCCCGACTCGAGGAGGCTGAGAGTGAGATGAGCTAACATATATTACAGCCATCCTGTGAGATGACAGGGCTGGATGGTTCTCAATGATGATGCGGTAAAGACTTGCTTGTAAGCTTCCATAAGACGATCAAGAGACGCTGAATACTGACTGCAGTAGACAATTTCAACTTCTCGGCACACTATCCTGCAGGCTCCCGCCTTCCCGTCAGAGGTCCCTTGGGGACACCTCGTTGTCACTACTCGATCCACCAAAGTAAGCCAACCATATCCAAGTGCTCATTCCGTGAAGCTGACATAGAAATTGAAGCTAGCCATCACGAATATAATTCCCACTCCACGGGAACGTCTGGTGGAATCACTATTGGTGAACAAGGCGGTCGACTTCGGATGAATGGGTTGGGACACCGGAGGGCCGTTATTTCCTATGTTCACAGGCTACACAGTACTGTTGATGGCCAAACCTCGAGCTGGATGCGCCAAATTGAGACTGGAGGTAGCTTTCCATAGGTGGTTTGGATGTAGGTCAATATTCATATACAGAGGGTCATTCTGATCTCTGAAGAAGTCAGAAAGACCCCTCCCACCGAACCTAGACAGATGGCACCCTTCAAGAAACGCATACCAAACTCTCTAGTTTATTATGTGCAGATCCTGGTAAAATATAATAGTGATTATACTGCTACAATTCACATCTCACTTTCTTGCCTTGAGGGCCAAACTGGGCAAGACATCGTCTGCCACTTACATTTGCTAGACTAGGTTGGAGAGACGAAACGTGACGAGCCCGGATTGCCTGAGGACGTTATCAGACGCTCCTAGAGTAATTTTGTGAAATTATCAGTGTCCCTGAGGAGTTGGGCGCACTTTTTAGGTGGTTCTTTCCTAAACTTGATTGTCTACTCACTTTGTCTTGACTTCACCTTCCTTCCCCCATATCAGGACCCTTTCAACGTTTCATAAACTTACAGAACGCCACAGCACCATCGACTTTGAGCCCAATTTCCTCTGCCATCGTTTTTCCCACTGGATTTAAAGTACAGTAAGTGACCTTCACTGTGGGCTAAAGTCGATGACCAAAGTTGATCTAGTCTGTAGAACCACTGACTTGGCCGCCTAGGCAATCAACCACCGCCATGACGCGCAAGACCCGGAGTTCTACCCTCTGCGAGTGGGCTCTTGGGGTCAGCGTTGAAGAGTATTGCAACTCTGTCGACCGGCGCAGGAGCAGAAAGCCCGGTGGCAGACAGCGCATCAGCGTCGAGATCTCAACCGACGACGAGTCCGAAGAAGACACGGTCAAGATTACGTACCCTCGCGCCAACCTCAGCAAGAACCCCAATGGCCACTTTCCCGGTATCAAGAAGGTCCGCTTCGAAAAGCTTGCGTCAAAGTCTGCATTGAGGGCGGCCGACGCTGACGTCGACTCCGAAGGTGATTCCGAACCCCAACCAGACTGCGATTGTCGGGATCGTGTCAGGGGACAGGTGAAACTGAAAACGACAGGAAAATACAAGAAGGAGTCATCCAAAGATGAGGAGACATCCGGACCCGAGACAGCGTCCAAATCTAAGAAGAAAAAAGGCGACAAGTCAGCCAAGAAGAAGGTAGTAGAATCTTCATCAGAAAGCGAGGAGAGCGAAACTGAGACGACAGAGACCGACACTGAGACAGACGAGAGCGAGGAAGAGGCACCGCCGCCATCCAAGAAGAATACAGATGTAGACGTTTCCAAAACCCAAGAAAAGACAAAGGACACCAAGAAGTCCTCGAAGAAGAGCAACGAAGACACCGCTTCCGCCAACGTAGCGCTGAACAATGTTGGCCCTTCTGGCAAGAGACGAGAGAAGGACACAAAGCCAAAGAAGGATAAAGCCAGGAATTTTGAGGAGCCTCAGAAGCTGAGGCCCGAAGCAAATTTGTCTCCTCACTTGCGTCGGCCTAATCTCATCATGCCGACCCGCGCCGAGGTTCTCCAGGTCGAGCATACCATTGAAGGAGTCGAAGATCCCCGGCCCAACGCCTTCCACGATCCCCAGCACGGTGTTGTTCGAGTCTACCATGGTCCGGCTTACGGCAACCCCTACGGAATGTTGTATCCTGCTCGCGACCCGAACAAGGCTCCTTTGCCTATGGGCGTACCTCATCCCTTGCAGAACCCCTACTTTTACGGATTCGCCAACCCCACAAACCCCGGAGACAATCACTTCAAGGGCCAGTCGCCATGGGGTACTGCCCCACTAACCTGTATGCCTGGCGGACCGCCCGTCATGGCGCCGGTCGACCCGGTGCAGATGCAGATGCAGATGCCGTCGTGGTGGGGCGCTATGTCTCCAACAAAGGCCGGTTCGCCCAAGGGAACTCCGAAGCCCGTCATGTCGGGAGCCACCCAAGGTGACGGGGCATCTACAGGCGCCAGGAATAAGGATAAGGGATGGGATACCAATGTTGGACCGCAGCAGAACAAGACCCCTTCTCCTCCGCCAAAGCCAGCCAGTCCCAACAATGTCGCTCCGGTCTCCCCCATCAATATCAACCTGACGGTGAACCCAAACACTCCTTGGGCCGCCTTCGCCAGCAACATTAGCAATAAGTCCACTCCAGACAAGAACGGTCCACAAACGAATGGCGGTGGATCCAATGGAAGCAAAAAGTCATGGGGATCGAAGAGGACCACAAATTGGCAGCCGATCACCAGTGGACAGCACCCGGATCTTGGATGGGGTACTCCCACGAAGAGCCAAGGAAGCATCAAGGGAAGCAATTCAGCACGGGCGCAGACTGGAGGCGAGAACACCGATCCCTGGGGCGCGACTGGCGGTAACGGAAGCAACAGGGGATGGAACACTTCGGACAACAGCCAGAACAACGATGCTCGGGCGACCTCTGGCGGTGATGGCTGGACAACTGCGGACAACAATCAAGCGGCGGCCATGCACAATGATGGTTGGGGGGCGTCCAATGATCAATCAGGCGATGTTTGGGCCAACACCGGGGGCAACTACAATAACTGGTCGACGGGCTCGAACCACTCTGGCTCCAAGAAGTCGAACAGGAGCCAGAAGGGCGGCGGCAGCAACCGCAGTCCCAGCGGCCAAGCGCAGCCGGCAACAGATTGGGACGGACAAGGAAACAACGTCGGCTACTCAGGGCGTGCCGTCTCGAATGGGTCGAACAAGTCTAGCAAGCCTAAGCACACGCCCCCGCCCTCCACTAACGGCGGCTGGGATAACAATGCTGGTCCAACCACCAACAGCCCCGTGGACGGCTCCTCCAACAAGAGCAACGGACCCAGGCACGATTCAAAGAAGGCACCCAACAACGGCGATGTGTGGGCCACCGGCAGCAACTCGGCTTGGACCACCGACAACAACGCCGGGCCGACGAACAGCAACAGCCCGAATAACTCCCACATGTCGAAGAAGAGCTCGAACAGCGGAGGCAAGGGCGGCGACCAGTGGACGACGGCGGCTGGTGGTGGCGCCGGATGGGGTCCCGAGACCACGAGCGGCGACAACTGGAACCCGACCGCAACAGAGATGAGCAAGGCCTCGAGCGGCAGCAAGAGCATGCCAGGCGCCTGGGACAATTCTCTTCCCTGGGGCGACACATCTATGGCCCAGTCGACTCGTGGTGCGGCGGATAACTGGTGAAGCTGATGTCGATGACGGAGCTCAGTCGAAGCTGAGCAAGCGATACGCATCGGGCGGAGGGAAATAGGGGCTTGCGTTGATGGGTGCTGGTTTGAAAGGGCACGCAAACTGTTCTGCTTGGGTCGGGTGTTCCCGACATGATCATTGCCTTGGACGCGGTTCTGAGGTCCGAGGATATCGTTTTTGAGAATGCGTCCCTTGGGGTGAGATGTGCGTGGATCGGTTGAGCTTTTCGTCTGACACTGCGTTGTTGGGAGAAGGGTTCAGGGGCGGGAGGACTGGCGTCAAGCAGGACGGGGGGAACGGAGTTCGTTCACATGGGTTTAGAGATTTGCCATGCAGATGCGGATGGGACGGACCGTGATATGGAGCGCTTCTGCCTGGGAGTCAGGTCAGTCGAGAACATGCAGCTTCCTATCAGGACCAGACATAAATCATTAGGAACGAAACCATTTGCCGATCGGAAAGAGTGGACATTTTGCCATTTTGCTACCTAAAGCCATGACCGCCCGTGGCCCAACACGAGAGCCATCCCATGAGAATGAGACTGCTCAATCGCGGGATCATCAGGTGATCGAAAGAGAACAAGAACAACTGAGGATACTAGACAGGATTGCGATGCGAATAAAAATATTGTCAGCGCTGAACACGGGGGACCCCTCACATGAGCGTAGCGCCGTCCCAGGAAGAAAACCCCCCCGTGGCTAAACTCCGTCAAAGCACGCTCTTTTACTCCTCCTCCTCGCTCGACTCCTCCTCCGAGGCCTCCTCGAGCCACTTGATGAAGGGCTCGGCGGCCTTGCGGACCTTCTTGGAGGTAGACAGGTCGGTGTACTTCTTGCTGGCCTTGCTGCCCCACTTGATGGCGACCTCCTCGCTGACCAGGTCGTGGTTGTAGTACAGCTGGAGGATCTTGACGATCTGGTTGTAGATGTCAGGGTGGTCCTTGCCGAGCTGGCCGATGAGGCGCTCGGTACCGCCGAGGAGGGCCTTCTCGTGGCGGTCAGAGGTGACGAACTAAAAAGAGGGGAGAGCAGGTCAGTATAGATTCCGATTTCACAGGTGACAAGGGGTAAACGAACCTGCTTCATCATGCCAGCGCGCTTGGGAATCTGGGCGACAATGTTCTCGTCGAAGATGGTCTGCACCAGGACAAGGACGGCACGGTGCTTGGTCTCAATGCCGAGCTCCTTGGCCTTGACAAAGATGTCAATGGAGTCGACCTTGTCGATGCTGCCCTTGGAGGACGCCTCGTCCTGGATCCAGGTGCCGAACTCGTCGTAGACGGTGTTGCCGGTAGCCTCGCCGTCCTCATCCTCGTCGTCGCCAATGTTGAGCTTCTGCTTGAATTCGCCAGGGAGCTGAGCCTGGCGGGCCTTGACGGCCTCCTCACTCATGTCGACGGCCCACTCGTGCTCCTGGGTCTCGAAGTTGTCGATCTCAGGGGCCTCCTTCTTCATCTTCTCCAACTCGTCGTCGCTCCCAACGTCCTGGTCGTCGGCGTCGTTGGATCCGTTCTCGGATCCCTCGCCGCCGCTTCCGCTTCCCTGGCCGTTCTCCTTGTTGGCGCCGTTGGCCTTGGCGCGGCGGGCGGCCTTGCGCTCAGCCTTGTCCTTCTTGCCCTTCTTCGGCTGGTTCTTCAGGATGTAACCGCTGAGCTTCAGACGGAGATCGACCTCGGAGCGCTGGCCACAGGCCTTGCAGTCGAGGAGGATGCGCCCGTCCTTGATGTTGACGTCGGTCTCGGGGTTCTTGCACTTCTTGCAGAGGACAAACTTGTTGATGAAGCCGTCGAGGTGGTCCTGCAGCTTGGCGGCGTTGTGGGAGCCGTTGATGATCCAGCGGTCGTCGGCGGGGTCAACGTTGGTCTGGGCACCGAGCTCGAAGCCGAAGTACTTGATGACATAGGCGCCGGGACGGGCGAGGGACTGAGCAACGCTGCTCAGGTTGACGACAACGGTCTTGATGCCGTTGCCCTTGCCCTCGATCTTGGTGACGATCTTCTCCATCTTGTAACGATAGAAAGCGTCCTTGACGTCGCGACGAACGTTGATGAGGGAAGCCATGATTGCGGTATTGGTGGTAGGGCGACTGAAGGGTGTTGGGGGGTTATTGGTATGGGAGGCTAGTTAGAGTGGGAAGTAATGGGCTCGCGAAGCTGGTGGTGCTGTCGGTTGAGCGGACGGGTAGCATGAAGAAGCCGGAAGGTCGGTGGTTATGATCGTAGTCGACGGTATGGCAACGAAGCTGGTTCGGGGAGGAGCAACAAGGCGGACTCAATGCTCAAGGGTTTTTTTGATGGACATGTGGTAAAGCGAGACTGGATCGTCTTTGCTGTCGAGAATTCATGAACTCCTCTGGGTAACGGGATTTCAACCGACTGAACTGATGTTGGGGCTACAAGGTTTCCGCGCTATGCGAAATGATTGCAGCTTGGGGACAAAGTGTCTGAAGACGGTGGTATTGTCGTGCTGATACATAAACTGCTATGTGCCGTGTACCGCGTGAGGGTGTCGTTGTATGTTCAACTCTCGCGGGGGTGAGGACTCGGTGGTCGTTAGCGCTGCGAGAGAGGATGCTGCTGGTGTACGGTTGCTGACGATGCTATGTTGTGTTTCAGGCGAACGTGGCGATGTTTTCTCGGGAGGAGAGGGGGGTAGAGGTTTTGTACGGGATGCAGAGATTACCGCGAGCGGGCACGACGTGCAGATGATGCCTAAGCAGGGCGGTGAGGTGGGAATTGCGCGAGGTGGGTTTACAGATAATTGCGATATGTGCTCGATGGATCTCCGAGCGGAGGGTTTTTGTGCGGTTTTTTTTTTTCCTGCTTGTGGGTGGGAAGAGGAGAAAACGGAGACGACTGACTGGGTGGTGGGCGAAGAGTTTTGGGCACAAAAGGTTGGAGTGGAGTGTGGTGGCAGGAGGAGGCGAGAGACAGGACTTGAGGACACATGAAAAACGGTTTTCACAAAAAAATGACTTAACAATGGGGCCAGCACTGTTCCGTTGCTTCATGGGCAGTGGTTTGCTACCGGACATTACTACCGTCCTGTCAGTACAGCGGCCTCAGCGCACCTTGTTCGCTATGAGGGCCCTTCGAGAGAACGTAGAGCACCTCCCTGCCTCTCGCGTAGACCGAGGCTGCAGGCGCGAGGTTTGGCGGCCTGGCAGCCTGGCGGGTCGGGTCCCTTGCCTTGTGCCTGTCAATGGCGCGCCACCCTCTAAACTCTGAAGCAAGCCGCCTTTGCGACTTAAGTCCGAGTCGGAGGTCGTCGTAGCCTTTCTTCGTCGGCTGCCCCACGCGCGCCACCGGACCAGTCCAGTGTCCAGAATGCACCACGCACACATCCACGACATGCAGCCCAAACCCACTTGCTGCCACTGGCCCCTTCGATTTCTTTGGCCTCAATCAAAACGTTACCCTGCAGCTTTTCCCACGACCTGACCAACGACCCCGCACGCACACAAAGTCGACATCAGCCCAGACTGTCCATCTCATTGTGCAGCTCTTTCCGGTGGCCCCATGGGCTGATATTTTCTCTCCCCACTCTGTCCAGCTTACAAAACTGCCAGGCAGCACTTGAGACAAGAAAGGGGGGAGACACTGGCGCGGTTTCTGGATTGACATTCAAAGGGAAACTGCGACAGCTCCGCGCCGGGGCACGGGCCAATCAGCAGTCTTCCCCGCCTCAGAAGGCGCAAATCGCACAGCAACTGTGTGAGCTTCAGGAGGGGGTGGCACCGAGACGGAATATAAAGGTAGCAATAAGCGACAAGAATGAACATGGGAGATATCCCATTTGCCATCCTGTGTGGGCCAGCAAAAGGAAAAAGCCCCCCCCCCCCCCATTTCAGCTTTACATACCTGCAGTCTGCAGCCTGCAACCCGCGCGCCATTGCCCACTTCGTCTCGCCTAACGCTGGCCAACGAAGCCGGGCCACTCGCTGCAAGTCATCCTCAACTTGCAACTTGGCCTGGCAGGGCAGGGCAGGGCGGGAGGAGCCAGGCTGCCTGAGTCGTCCACGTAATCATCTCTGACTCCAGCAACGCCACACACGGGCAGCATTTCTAAAAACCATTGTTCATTGGCCGACGTGCTCGTGAGGTTCTGTTGTCACGTTGAGCCAGGCAGGAGGGACATGCCAAGCTGTCCCATCCGTCACGGGGCACGACGCCTTGTTTTCCTAAATACATTCCTTCCCCAGATGCACCGCGCTGTTCATCAAAAGGTCATCGGCCGCGTGAAGGAACGCCTAGCCGCCGGCTCCCTCCGGTTCCCCGGCGACAAACGTCTCTTGTTTCACGCCGTTTCATGCACAATCAAAAAGCACTATTCTTGCTTCTCACTAACAGGGACAAACTGCAGCAAACACCTCTGGCCCAGCGGCCGCGACGAGATGAGCTGGTCCGACATGGCCATCGACTCCGTCGTCATCGACGTCTCGGGAAGCGTCGTGTAGCGGGAGTAGATGTCCGCCAGAAGCGTCTTCATCTCGGCGAGTGCCAGACTAGACGGCTTGAAGTCAGCAACGAGCATTCCCTCGGACATGGGGGACAGGCGCGGGTACTCACTGCTTCCCAACACAGCCTCTGCCTCCGTTGGCGAACGCAAACATGAGCCGCTTCCTCTCGGCGTCACCCGTCGCCTCCATCCACCTGCTCGGATCAAACACGTCGGGCTCGGGAAACACGGCGTCGTTGATGCGGTGGACAGAATACGCCTGGCAACTGACAACGGTCCACTCCGGTACAAAGTACCCGTCAATGGTCCGCCCGCCCCGGGGCACGTACCGCGGCAAGGACATGGGGATTGCAGGAAAGCACCGTAGGCCCTCCTGCACGACGGCGTCCAGGAACGGCAGCCTGTCGAACGTCGCGGCGCCCGCGGCGCCGGCGTTCTCCCTCAGCTCCCGCCGCAGCGCCTCCTGGAACCGCAGCGACCGCGGCTGCGAGAGCTCCCACATGAGGAAGCACAGCCCGTCGCCCGTCGTGTCAATGCCCGCCGCCATGTGGTCGAGGCACTCGCCCGCCATGTCGAGCTGGTCCAGCCCCTGCTGACCGCCGCTCGACTTCTCGTGCAGCCGGCTCAGAAGCGTGAACGAGGCCGGGTCAAGCTTCTTGCTGGACTCAATCACGAAAGCGTCGGCGAGGGGTGTCTCGCGGGGCTTGGCGAAAGAGTAGAGTATCCCGGAGAGGAACTTGTGCAGCGCAGGGCTGTAGTGTTGGACGAGGCGGTCTGCGTGACGGGCGAACACGGAGGTATTAGCCCGATCAGCGATCATGGGTCCGGGCTGCTCACATGGCCTTGGGGGGTTTCTACTCACTCTGCAGGCTGTCGTCGGCGGCGACCTGGTGCATCATCTCCTCGTCCGCCTCGTTCTCAAGGCAGTTGCTGCCGTACGGATGAAACAGGTGGTGTGTGACGCAGTCGCAGGCGTACGAGTGAAGACTCATCTGGTGGGAGACCCCGGTTACTAGGCCCGTCGGGCAAAAGGAGTGTTTGTTGCCGAATGGCTCCTCAACTTACAAAGATGTCGTGGCTCTTGCCCACGGACGCCTCGCACCGGTTGATGAACCGCCGCGACCTCTCCTGGATCCCGCTCAGGGGCGCCGGTCGCAGGACGTTGCTGTTCGCGTACCTATCTGCGATGATCCTCTTCCGCTTCGCGTGCTGGTTACATGATAAGTCACGTTTCTCTACTTTCGCGTCGAGCCACAACTGGGGGCCGGGGCCGTACGTCTTCCTTGTTCAGCGTTGTAAACATGGTCCTGCGAATGTAAGTGGGTGCCGTCTTCCTCATCGGGCTCAATGTTCAGCACACACCTCCGCCCGTAGACTCTAAACAAGTCATAGAACTCCGTCTTGTCGTAGCCGCTGCCGCCGGAGCAGTAAATCTCCTTGACGGCCTCGTAGGAGGTGAAGCAGACCTCGTTCGGCGCGACCCGGACCACCGGACCATACTTCTGGTGCAGGCCGTGGATGTGTCTCGTCCTGTTCGCGCGCAGCTCGTGCCATTTCAGGACGAGGGACGTGAAGGCCGATATCCGCGGGCCCGGCACTTTCCACAACGGCGACGAGACGCAGCGGGCGAGGTAGACTGCGAGGAGCACGGCGGAGGCCGCTCCGAGGAATAGGGGCGAGAGGAGTAGCATGTTACGGCTTCCTCCTCCGGTAGGGGATTGCCTCGTCGGTCAACGAGAGTGAGAAGTGCAACAGCGAGCCCAAGAAGGCGGTCCGTTGAGTCGTGGGCGAAGCCGGGGCCTCTTTATCAGCTCCGGCCCGGGGACGATAGCGCTGGCTCAATCAGAGCGTTTCGATTCGTAAATGACCAAGCGCCGGCGCCGATAGGGGAGCCCGAGGATGGGTGTTAGGTAACGGGAACCCACTGCGAAACCCCAAATGAGGGGTGAGGGGCACTGTGATAACACCGATTACCCCTCCATCCTTAGCCTCGGACGCAGAGGGGACGAGTGACAGTGTCGTGGAGTTTGGCTGCCAAAGTCTCTTCATTGCCTACTTCCCAAGAGGCGCGTGGGAGGTATCGAGACCGCGAAAAGAAAGGATGTGGCAGATTCCGAAATTCAATTATGATTCCTCTACGCCGTCGCCGCCCGTCCGCCCACCCACTAGCTTTCATCCAGGCCCCAAGCCAACATCGACCAACGCCCCGCCAGCCTCTGCAACCCAACTCCCGCCCAGTTCATACGAGCACGGCCGTCATCTCGCAGGAACAGCTCACCCATGAAGGCTCACAGCTCGTCCCGTCTCCTAGTACCCTGCGTCGCCTTGTCATTGGAACTGCCTCCGCCAAACAAGCCGCTCAACCAAGACATACCAGGAATCGACACCGTTCCCGCCGGGGGGTACTCCTTGCCGTCGACCGTGACCTTGGGCGTGCAGGTGCACCACTGGTCCTCGGGCACGCCGCTGAGCGCCGAGGGGATGTGCGCGCCGCAGCCGCGCCAGGTTGCCTTTGCTGGTTGGGAAAGCGCGTGTTAGTCATTGTCGCGCGTCTCGGCTGCATGCGAGGCTTGGGTTCATCTTACAGCAAGTCGAGCAGGTGACTCCGAAGCACATCTTGAAAGCGAAAAGAATAATGGTTGGGGAAAGACGGGTTTGGCGGGGTATCAATTCCAACAGTCGAGATGGTTCTGGAGACGAAGTGAGAGGCTGATTCAGATGAGAGTAAAGTAGCGTCCTTTTTTTTTTCCCCTTCTCTTTTTCTTTTTTTAAGGTTGAACGAGTCGAGTTAAGCGGATATCTTGTCCCATGAGATGCTCAGGGATTAAGTATTCGCGGCGGCCGCGATTCGCATTACCAGCCCGCACTTGGGGTCGCCGACCTACATTGAGCACCGCCGCAGGCCATTGACCGAAAAGAGTGGGGTCGCGGCGCCCAACCCTACACATCGCCGACCTCGCTCCTACCCCGGGAAGTAGTGGGCATTACACAACGTTGAGCTCCGTCTGGGGTTTCGGAAGTTTTCACACCAGGCGGACAAATACTTCTTTGACAATCACTTCACGTCATTCCGAGAGCAAGTGTACTTGACGGCTGCTTGCAATAATGCATCTGAACTAACGGTTGGTCACTCCCGGCTGGTTGTCGAGGACCAACTAGGCACTACCGCATGCGGTAGACAGACACGGCGAGGTCTCATACTTGCTGGAGGAACTGAGCCACCCGCGTTGCTAACCATTGCTGCGATTCCGGGCTCTTCACCGTGTGGCTTGCACCGGGGATCAAACCGGACAGTTCATGGACCTTGGAGCTTGTCTTCTTCCATGAGTCTACGAGAGCCTGCTTGTCGATCTTGGCAGGGACGAACTCGTCCTCGGCGGATTGCAAGGCCATGACAGGCTGTTGGAACCGGTTCCAGACCTCAGACACGAACGACTCTTCGAGGTCGGATGAGAAGTAGTCATCATCGCCGCTTTGTACCAGGTTAGCAGTGTACGATGTAGGCTGTCGTAGTTTGTAGGCGAGGTTGCTCACCCCTTGGATGCGAGGGAGTGCCAGCGGTACGCTGTCATAGGTGTCGAGAAGAAAGACGGCAACAGATCTTTGGGCATCGCCTCGCCCCCCTTGCCTTCGGCGATGAACTCCCCTGCGCATTCCAGGCTCTTCTTCAGCCACTCGGGATCCACAGAGTCAACGATACTCTCTCTATCGGAAACGGGCCCTTGGAGGATGAAGCCATCAACGGGGTCCTCCTTGCGCTTGGTATATTCCGCGCAGTCCTGGTAAAGTGAGAAAAGAACCCCTGCACATGTCTTTGCAACTAGTTCCACGCACCTGACATCCAGTTGAATGGCCCATAAGGATAACCTTTTTTTTGCCGATGCCTCGGAGATACCTCACGAGGGCCGAGATGTCTTCAACATCGTTTTTCAGACTCGAATAGCCGTAGCCGGAAAACGAGCTTCTCATCCGGATCTCAAAGATGGACCAGTCCTGTTGCGTCTTCTCGAGATGTGCGGCGAGGGTTTTGGTATAAAAGACAGTATGGGGGCCATCGCTGAGACCTCCTATGAAGAGTATGGCATTCGAAGCTCCAGATGGGCCGATTTCATAAGCACTGGCATGCGAGGTCGAGGACTCATAAGGGTGGACAGTGCAAGAAAATGGAGCCGAAGCCATTTTTTTCTTGGGGGTTCGTGGGGGAGAGTTTGACTGTTGGAAATTCCGTCCCTCGTGAGCTTTGTTGGCTGGATCAGGAAGTACCTAAGCGATGTGGTTGTCGTGAGACGCTGTGACTTCATTTGCAAAGCTGGCGATGGTATCCCTCAGTTGACGTAATACAGTGGGGGGGAGTTCTTGGTGGGGCGAGCCGCTACCTGTGGCCAGTGCCGGGCCGCCTGCTGTTGCGGGCTCAGAGCTTCCCTTTAGGCACCCTGGATGTTGACGAGCGACCCTCTAGCACAATCATCCGGCAGTGGGGTTTGTCGCTGGTTCTACTAGAAAGGAAGGTCCCCGATTGGACCAGCCGCCGACGTTAGGAACATCTCTCAGGATGTGCTTTCTCACACCAACACACAGCACAGTTGCCTTCTGCTGTCTTTACCGAACGACGGCTTTTATCTCAGCTACGCCAAACATCGCTGCATAATCAGTCTTTCTTTCAAAATATACAGAAAAGTTGTCCTTGCATATTAAACTCCCAGCCGAGCAACATCACGGACCCCCTAGGGACTGGCATGAGCGGAGTGATACCTCACAATGGCGACTAGTTCGGCCAACGCAAACCCGGCCCGAAATGAGTTCTTCCAACAGGTTCGTGCCCCTTGATCCGTGATAAAAAAAAATAACTGACCTCCTCGCCAGCTTAAGCCATGCTGTGTCTCCATCAGTCAGCTAGCGATCCGACAACAGGGCGAAACGTCCTCATTCAAAAGGCTCTCCGACTTGACTGAGGAATTGCTTGATATCCTCAACGATCAAGTCAACAGAGACACCACTGTATTTGACGAAAAGCTTGCTGACTATGTCTTCTTTCCGCTCTCCCACATATTCCGCAGCCATGACCAGTACCCTAAGCGCCTCATCGAAGTCGCAATCAAGTGTCTCACCATCGTCGTCCATCATGGTTGGAAGTCGAACATCTCGCCTCAGATCTTGCAGCAGCTCCTCATCCTACTCACTTTCATCATTGGAGGAGTGCCTGGGCGAGAAGAAGCCCGTGATCTGCCCGAAGAAACAGAACTCGAGTCGCTGAGGGCCCTGACCGCCCTCATTGCCGTGGCTGGCACTTCAGCCAAAGCAGCAGCGGCGTTGACCGAAGAAAAGCTGATCCCGACATTGGGACACACCATTACGGTACTTCTGGAATGCGTCGCGGATGGCAGGACACCGGCAATCCAGCTTGAAGCGTTGCGCACACTCGGCTGCTTCTATACGGGCATCAAGGACCAAGCCGCACTCGCCTCATTCCTCCCGGGAATCGTATCTTCTCTGACGAAGCTCCTTGCCAAGCCCCCGAGGGAGAAGAACAGGGTTCTCGTTGGCTCCATACAGTCAATGAAACAGGTTCTCGTGCAAGTTCTCGGCGATGTCAGAACTCGAAGCATTACTGCGAGACCGACCACCAACGGCTCTCCCGATGCCGACAAGGGGGGTGTATTAAGCCCGGCATGGCTGACTGCCACCAAGGCTCAAATCAAGTTAGCTCTAGGGACTGTACTAAAGCTTCGTACGCATGATTCGGAAGATGTGCGTGAAGCTTTGCTGACGCTATGCCTGGGGCTCCTCGATGAGTGCCATGTGTCGCTGGAGAACTGCTCTTCCGTCCTCGTAGAGACCGCCATGATTCTGTCTCCAACCGACCAGGCTTCATCTATCGCGGCGACGAGTCTCCAGGACTTGGCAATCATTTACCCAGAGCTTGGTGAAACCGTTAAAGTTACCTGCTACAACTGGATCACCAGCTTGCCCAGAATTATGCAGTCCGCCGACGAAGGCAAAAAACAGACAGCCGTTCAAAACTTGATGAGGGGTATGTCCCTCGTGAGTAGCCTTCAACTGGACTCGTCACTCCTGGACGAGTCCATAGCAGCGGCGTTACGGGACAGCGTCACTTCTTTGGTGACTGGAGTCAAGCCAGGCAAAGTGTTGGACCAAATAGCAACAGATGCTTCATGGTACAACCAAGATATAGTGAAGACTGGGAATACGTCAAGACAATATCAGAGCGTCCTGTTAAATCAGGAGAGTCAGCTAGGCACAAGATCGGCTATGCTCGAGTTGCTCTCCAACGTGGGCTCGGCTTCTCAACAAACCAAGCTCGCAGCCGAGATGTTGGACTACGCCAGAGATTCGACCGGAGACATCCAAACATCGTCCTTCTGGTTGAGCTTCGAGCTTCTCAAGACCGCGTTTTCTCGCTCCAGCGAGGTAGATGACCTCTTGGACTTCTCTTCACTGAGCCCTACCGGCGATGGTGCCGATTCGGTCTTCCAGGAACTCTATTCTTTCGCCGTGGTGTTGCTTGACTCCCACTCGGAAATTTCCGAGGTTGACTGGAGGCTGGAAGCTACAGCACTCGAGGTCACCTCCTTTGCAGCCTCTCGATCCGGCGAGGCATTCAGACCGGAACTCATCGATGTGTTGTACCCGATCACAACCTTCCTGGGTTCTTCAAGCCCACAACTGAGGGAGCACGCCATCACAACTTTGAACATCCTGGCTGCTTCTTGCGGATATACCAATGTCTCCGAACTCATCATTGAGAACGTTGACTACATGATCAACTCCATCTCACTGCGCCTCAACACATTCGACATCTCTCCGGCATCCACGAAGGTGTTGATCATGATGACCCGGCTGACGGGACCACGCCTGCTTCCTTACCTGGACGATGTCGTGGCCTCGGTGTTTGCGGCATTGGACAACTATCACGGCTATCCCGCTTTCGTGGAGAGCCTCTTCGCGGTTCTGAAGGAAATTGTAAACCAGGGTGCTAAATCCAACAAACTCCTCCTCGAGGGCCGAAAGAATGGGCCTGGTAGTCACAGAAAGTCACCGAGTAACCCGGTGACAGTTGATGATATTGTCCAGTTACTGAAGAAGCGTCGCGAGAGAGAGGCCGCTGCCTTGGCTGCCGATGCCAATATCGAAAACGCTAGCGGCCATCACCAAAGCCCTTGGGGTGCTGGGAATGGCAAGGCAAATGAAGATGTCGAGGACGATGAAAGTGCAGCCGGCAACGAAGTCGACAAGGAGAGACCGCCGAAAACACCGACGTATACCCTCCTAGAAAGGATTACGGGCTTGACACAACATTACCTCACATCGCCAAGCCCTACGTTGCGGAAGTCCTTGCTCGACCTGTTGGCGACGGTCTCTCCAGCTCTCTCGGGCGACGAGGACTCATTTCTTCCCTTGATCAATGCTGTCTGGCCAGTAGTCGTTAACAGGCTATATGACGAGGAGGCTTTTGTCACCATTTCAGCATGCAATGCGCTTTCCATCCTTTGCGCCACCGCCGGCGACTTCTTGGGCTCCAGGATCAAGACAGAATGGTGGGATGGACTTGGCAAGTGGTGCCGCACAAAGAAGCTGGAGGCCGCACGCTCGAAGGGTAGGGGAAGGGCACCACAGGAGAGCACCAAGCCAGGCCGGGCGACAGCATCTGCGAGTCAGGGTCTCGTAATTCCAATTCGATCAGGAAGCGATCTGCTCGGTCGTCAGTCTACGGAGATAAGCAGCAGCTCGACCTCGGGCGGCCTGGGAAAATTCGCTCAAGCCGCACAGATATGGGAAGCCGTGGTTCGCCTGCTGATAGCTATCGTCTCGCATGTTCGACTCGAGGCAGAGGTATTCGACGAGTTCTTGGAGCTCTTGGCCGAGGTAATCAGCCAGAACCCCGAGGCACGCCAGGCGTTAGAGGCAGTCAATGCCGATGCAGTTTGGCTGGTCTTGTATCAGCAAGGACACATCGAGCCTCTGAAGACGCCACAACTCGAGGGCTACGCATTTCCACCGATGACTGGACTGAGCTGAGCCAGGCCCATGAAACAGGACTAGCCACGATGCTACGCTGGATGAATTTCCACGGGATTTTGCACTCAACCTCGATGCGGTATCCCGGTTTACTGCAGGGGATGCTCCCATGGCATTGAGGTGTCGAATGACCAACCGGAGCCATTGAACCACATGGCAGTTTCCTGTGGCATTCAATCAGCAATCGCCAATTAGGAGCCAGCCGACAGCTTGGGAGAAGCTAGAAGGGCGCTAGAATATTACACAGCGTCTGGACTGACGCCAGGATGCCAATCATGCACGAGGCAGAGATTGGAGCGGTTGCAGCTGAGAATGTTGAGCCTACATGGAAAGTGACCTTCGGTTGCAGAGCCCTGGGTGGATCACGCCCGGTTACTGTACGCGCAAGTGGTCATGGTTGTCGGCTGACGCGGGGGACTGCACCACTCCCAGTCTCTTCGGCGAGGCCGAGCTCTACGATGGCAGGGGATAGCTGATAACAACATGACCATCCGACATGATAAGGGAATGGCCAATGTAAAGGACGAGATTGCCACAAAAAATCTCGGTCTCTCTCAACCCCCGTTTCTGGTGCCATCTGTCAAAGAAGTACAGAAATCAAAAGCTCTATCGACCCCGTTTCAATATTAAGTGGACATGCGAGTACCTATTGATTCAAGGTGTATCCTGGAGCTATCTGCAGACAGCGAAATGGAGCCAGCTGCTACCCCAGATCTCCACGAACAGTTGATGGATGGGCAGATGGACCCTGGGCCGGTCGGCCGGTCGAATAGCAACGAGATAACACGTTTCTAGTTCATGGAATGAATGTCTCGCCCTGCCATCCGCAACGGCTCCCTGCACCTGCCAGAGAAGGCAAACCTGATCCATACTCCAGGCAGTTCGTTGTATGTTTTGTAGAGCAAATTGGCCAAAGCTGGGGCCGGTGGGAGCTAGAGAGCGACAAGAGGTCCATATTGCTTAGCCCTCGATCTAGCCAATCAACTCTCCAAATCCAGCTGCCGCCAAAGCTTGATTTCTCTCGGCGCCCAGAGACCGAGGCACTTCAAACGTCGCTCGCCTCAACTCCCAAGCCAAACGAGTCTACGCTGGTTGCAACTGTACCACGAACAGCTGGAACAAATGGCGCGCCCTGGCCGATAGCCGATATTGCGCGCTGTTGGCTTGATTTGAAATTGCGACGGGACTGTGTGCTATCACTAGACACGTTGACCCGAGTCAGACCGTGGCACCATGCCCTTTTGCTACCCTTCACCCGCCATCCAATCATAGCGCCATTCAACCCCAATCTGTCCCGGTTGGAATGGCCTTCTAGAATGAATGGAAGCTAGCGAGCGCGTGCGGCAATTGTTTGTCAGATACGGGTTGTGGCGACAGCGTCGTCGTCCTTTGCCCGGCGCCACTGGCGTACAGAAGTCGCGTGCTCGAGCGTTAACACCAAAGAAGGAATGCTCTTTTTTATGTCCCCTCGGAGCTTCTAACCGTTTGTTGACTAGAGGCCGAACCGCTAAATATGCCGTTTCGAAACCACAACGACGACGACGAACCCCTCTGTCAAGGTCAACCAGTTCGAGTCGTTCGTTTGTGCTCTATAGCATCAAAAGGCAAAGAACTTCAGGACGGCGGCAGCACTAAAAGACAGAAGAAGAAGCATTTCCAAGAATTGCTCGATCCTCAAGTGGACTTGTTCTCGCATTGGGACACCCTCGAACCTTACCTTCCTTATCTGTACTGCTGCAAGTCCTGGCCAGCTTATCATCGTCGCAGGGGCACGGAGCATGGGGTGGCTGGTCGAGCGAACTTGTGGAGGTCCGCCGGGAGGGGGGTGGCAGACCCCAGAGTACCGCCGAGAAAGCCAAGATATCAAACTCTCTCGAGCCAATCATTGGCTTTGTCTCAACGACTTACCACCACCATCATCATGCGGGATGTTGACCAAGCTTTGCCTGAGAACCGAGCTAAGGCCCATGCACTATCCTGATTGATCAAATACGGACGCCGTGCCGGGTGACAATGGAACCACCTCAGGCTGTCTCCAATGTGCTTCGATTCTGGTCCCCCGGGGGTGGGCCGTCTTATCGTCGGTGAAAGCTTGTCTTGTCGACCTTTGCCCAGGGAGTCAAGGGTCTAGGCCTCACGAATGACCTGCCTCCCTTGCGGAAGACCAGACTAACACGGCGGCATGCCCGGGTGAGTGGTAGGCCAGAGCCCTGACCCCATGGCGCTGGAACATCCTGTGGCAGGCAACAGGGGCCAAGCGAAGGTTGCACCGTACCGACGTATCAAATACTATCTTCCGCTTCTGTTGCAAGCCGCCGCCGATTCCTATTGTGCCCGTTGCGTATATATATATCAGGGGGTTGTTGGCACCGTTACTCTGAAACTCACAGCCTGAGCTCTTGTCCTTCACCGGCTTGTCCGTCTCTGTTCTATCAACGATTTCGAGGCGCACTTGGAATTGTTCGCCAAAATGTCTTCCCAGCCCGCCGTCGTCGGTGACGAGAAGAACTACGCCAAGGAACCTGCGGTGAACAGCCAGCACGACAGCTATGATGGTTCCCACGACGAGGAGGTCGGCGCTGTCAGCAAGGGCCAGCCCCTTCAACGGAATCTTCAGAACCGCCACATGCAGATGATTGCCATTGGTATGCTTCGACTTACACATAGAAGGTCTTGCGGGTTACTAACTCGCATCATCACACAGGCGGTGCTATTGGTGCTGGTCTCTTCGTCGGATCCGGTGGTGCTCTCCGATCTGGTGGTCCGGCTGCTCTGGTACGGCTCTCCTTACTCCAGGTCTGGGTTCTTGGTTACTAACTATGAGACGAACAGGTCATTGGCTACATGATTGTCGGAATCATGCTGATGTTCACAACACAAGCCCTTGCTGAGATGGCTGTCCTGTACCCCGTCAACGGTGCCTTCTATACCTACGTCTGCCGATTCGTCGACCCCTCCTGGTGAGTTTCTCCCAAGGCAACGCGCACACACTGTAAACCTCTTTTAACAAGTCTCAGGGGCTTCGCCATGGGCTGGGACTACGCCCTTGCCTGGCTGACCGTCCTCCCATTCGAACTCGTCGCCGCCAGCATCACCATCAAGTTTTGGCGCGACGACCTCAACATGGGCATCTGGGTCGCCGTCTTCCTTATTGTCCTCGCCATCATCCAGGTCTTCGGCGTCCGAGGGTACGGCGAGGTCGAGTTCGTCCTCTCCATCATCAAGATCGCCGCCTGCACGGGCTTCATCATCCTCGGCATCGTCATCAACTGCGGCGGCGTCGGCGACAAGGGCTACATCGGCGCCAAGTACTGGCACGACCCGGGCGCCTTCCAGAACGGCTTCAACGGCTTCGCCGGTGTCTTCGTCGTTGCAGCCTTCGCCTTTGGCGGCACAGAGCTCGTCGGCCTCGCCGCCGCCGAGTCGGCCAACCCGCGCAAGGCCATCCCCATGGCCAGCAAGCAGGTCTTTTGGCGCATCGCCTTCTTCTACATCGTCAACCTTTTTATTCTCGGCCTCATTGTCCCCGCCAACGACCCGCGCCTCATGGGCTCCTCGGGCGCCAACACAAAGGCCTCCCCCTTCGTGCTCGCGATCCAGGACGCCGGCATCAAGGTCTTGCCCTCCATCTTCAACGCCGTCATCACCATCGCCGTCATCTCCGTCGCCAACAGCTGCACCTTCGGCTCCACCCGCACCATGCAGGCCATGGCCGAGCGCGGCATGGCCCCTCGCTTCCTCGCCTACGTCGATAAGCATGGTCGCCCCATCTGGTGCGTCCTGATTCAGATTGCCTTTGGTCTGCTCGCCTTCATCGGCGAGTCTGCCGACAGCAGCACCGTCTTTGCCTGGCTCCTCGCCCTTTCTGGTCTCTCGTACTTCTTCGTCTGGGGCTCCATTTGCCTGTCGCACATCCGCATGCGCATGGCCTGGAAGGTGCAGGGCTACACCCTCGACCAGATCCCCTACAAGGTGCCCCTGGGCATCTGGGGCAGCGCCATCGGTTTGTTCCTGAACGTTCTTTGCCTCATCGCCACCTTCTACAACGCTCTCTACGTAAGTCTTTTCGCCCTACCCCGTCGCTTCCCTCCACAGCCCCGGGCATTCTTGGCCGATGCAGCATCAGCGAAGAGGAAACATCGCTAACAGATCCATCTTAGCCCTCCCCCAACGCGCAGCCCGAAGCCGAGGCCTTCTTCACGGCCTACCTCGCCGCCCCCATCGTCATCTTCCTCTACATCCTCTGGAAGCTAATCTCCCGCGACTGGCGCCTGTACGTGCCCCTCCGAGACATCGACCTCAAGACGGGCGTCGTCCTGGCCGACCCCAGCGACGAGCCCGAGCCCGAGAAGACCTGGGCCAACCTGCCTCGCCGCATGGCTCGCGCCCTGTTTTAGAAGCCGGCAGCAGCAAGCACTCTCTCGACCTATGCGCAACCTTCCATCGTTGCTAGGCATGTTTTTTTTGGGGGGGGAGGAGGGTTTCCTTTTTCGGAAAAGCCTGCGAGCTGTGAAAAGGAGGCGACTTGGAAGCAAGTCATATGCCTAGGGCCTGGAGAAGCGGTGAAGCACCACATAAGAGATACCAATATTCATGTTCCTGTTAGCTTTTTAAAAAAATACTTTGCTCCATTGTCAGGGAGCTCTTAAAGCCAAACCCTCAAACCTATCGCAGCGAGAACGCATTTGCCGATGCAATCGCTTCTGTCACCTTTATCGGAGGCATGTAGACGAGCCACAGCTGTTGGGGTAGGCACTCGGACGAGAAATTTCGGCACATGTGGGCATATTATAATCGACTGTGTCTCCCCAAACCCGTTATGTACAAGAAAGTGTTCTATTGAAAAGGACGTCGACTCGGCACGGCGCTGCTCGCGCGCAAAACATTGACGATCTCTACGCTCGCTTGTCCAGTGTATATATTCAGTTCTAAACCCAAACACTCCCATCGAATGCGATTCAGCGGCAGGAGCCGGCTGTAGCCAGTATGGCGGTTCTATCTACTAGTTCGCTGCTCACCCGCTTCCGCTGCGAGATCTCGCTCCACCATCTCGATCGAGCCCAGACTAGGGAATCGCTTCGAGAAGTCCTGGACGTAGTCTTCCTTCTCCTTGGCCGACATCTCCAGCACCGGTCGCCCGGGGAGCCCCACGCCGACGAGGTGCTCCGAAGACGTCGAAGGGTAGGCCTGGGGTTGCTTCGGCGGCGACCCCGGCCGACCGCCGGTCGGTAGGCTGTTGAGGTGCATCGGCTTTCGGGGCGCCACTGGGCGCGGGCCGGGCGTGGACCGTCCCGCTATCGGCAGAGGCTCACTTGCCGACGGTCGCACCTTATTAACCATCACATCCTGCGAACTGGACGGCGTCATAGGTCGAGGCTTGACGCCGCCGACTGGCTTCCTAGGAATGTCCGGAAGCTGCTTGTCAAGTCGGCCGGCGGCAGGACCCGCGTCTGTATAAACGCCGTATCCTTGAGCAGTGCGCGGGACCTGGGCGGAAGACTTCTGACCTTCACTCAACAGGTTTTGCACCCTATTCTGGATGCTGACAGCCCGAGACACTCCGCCAATGCTCTTTGGCAGAGGAGCAGAGCTGCCTGGGCCTGGGCCCTGGTTGGAGAAACGTTGGCGGTACTCCGCGGCCGCAGCCTCGACCCGTCGCTCCTCCTCCTCGAGGCGCAGGCGTTCAAGCTCTCTTCTCATTGCGGGCGTGTCTTCGATCTCCTCATGCCCCTTCCCATCGTCGGTCCGGCCGTCGGTGGCCTCTGATCCTTCAATGGGAGTCAATACGCCACGGTCCAGCTGCTTCAGTGGCGATGGAGTTCGAGCAGGCGGTGGTGCTTGATTTCCCTCGAACCGTTTGAATGCATCGCCAAACTTTCCGGCAAATATGTTCTTTGTCCCAGACAAAGAACCGAGGCTTCCGCGTTTACCGTGCTTCGAATGCCAGTCTCTCTTTTTTGAATCCGACTCCTCCATGCTGCGTAAGAACTCAACATTGGATTCAATGTGAGCTTCCTCCTCTGGTTCCGCCACTGCAGGTGATGGTACTCTGTCAGGAAACTTCGGAGACATGAGACTAGGGGAAGGAAGGGGTCTTGAAGAGCTTTCTTTCTCGCGCAGGAAGTCCAGGTTTGACTCAAGATGGGTGCTGACAGGCCTGGGACGACCGTCAATGGATCTTCTCGATTGGGCGCTTGAATCGAGAAGCTCCAGGCTTGGTCGTCCGCCTTCCAATGAAGGTCGCGACGACGACGGATGCCGGGCGTGGGTCGGGCGCAGCTGATAGGAAGGATTACGAGGGAGTGGTCCTTCCTCTCCGCCTGGCCGAGACGGCGCGTTTTGGTCTTGCTGGCGAGGAAGGCTGGTCGACCGGTGATGGTCTGACGTGGGAACTCGCCACACCGGCATTGGCTGTGGAGGCTGTTGTTCCGCAGGTGGAGAAGTTGTCATAGTACCGGTCGATACATACCTAGACGGCTGAGGTTGAGGCTGGTACTGAGCCTGAGTTTGAGACGAGATGGCCTGCAATTCGGGGTTTTTGTTGATGATGGCATGTGCTCTGCTCATCTCAGCTGGCTTTGGAGGGGCAGATGCCGTCTTGGTAAGTCCAACAGCTGCCGGAGGAGGAGATTTGACCGTCGGCGGTGTATAAGAAGCAGTGACGGCCGGGGCAACAGTCCTCGGCCGCACCGGCTCCGTGTTCTTTGGTGGGGACTGGGCCGCCGGATATGCCTGATGCGCAGGCTTCTCGGCCGGCTGGGGAATAGGGCCTCTCTGCTGCGCAGGGGGAGGGGTGTGCGATTCAAAGTTGAACTTCGAACCTTGCTCGTGTAGAATGGAAAACTGATCCAATGGCGGGAAGCGAGACGCAAACTCGTCAACATCTCCCGCCGCAGCCACTGACGGAGCAGGAGCGGCTGGTGCATCCAGAGCGGCAAACGGATCTCCGTCAGTCACCCGCATAGGAGATGGGCCGGGTTTGGCGGCTTGTTGAGGTTGGGGTTGTTGACTAGCGGCTGGCAACCTTCCTCTCCTCATAGGAACTATGTCAGGAATGGCCTGCTCCTGTTGCGGAGGAGGGGAGAAAACAGCGCCAACAACCGGCTTAGGTTGGGACTTGTCCGCCGCCGAGGATCGGCTCTGTGGCTCTGAGCGTTGTTTACCGGCGTATATCTGTTACGTCTTAATCAGAAGTCTATGAAACAAAAGGCTGGGAAAACCTACATCTTGAATCGGGACATCACGTCCCTGCATAGCACATCCTTCGCGCAGGACCTGATAGATGTTTGGCCGAGCCTGTGGACTCTCACGCAGCATGGATGCTGATTCACATTAGCGACCAAGATATGAACCATATCTATGCGAACATACCAATGAGTTTCTTTAGCCGGTCTGAGAACACAGGATAACTGGGGTATTTGAAGCTTGCATTGAGAATAGCCAATTGCCCCTGATCCTCGAAAGGCGTCGTGTAGTAGCACAACTTGTATAGCAAAACACCCAAAGCCCAAATATCAGACTTCTCGTCTATGGGCAGCTTCCGGTAGACGTCAATCATCTCCGGGCTGCGATACTGCATGGTGGTGTGCTTTTGCACGTCCTCGTCCAGAAGCCTGCACTCGACGACCGTCTGGGGCGCGGGCTTGGGCGGCGCAGCGGACCCAAAATCGCAAAGCTTGAAACGCTTCTGGGAGCCGTGGCTGAGAATCAAGACATTTTCGACTTTCAAGTCGCGGTGGAGCAGTGGTGGCTTGAGATAGTGCATACAAGCGACTCCCTCGGCGATGTCTGTAAAGATGTGGAGGATTTCGGGTTCGGTCAAGCGGTGCTGAAGACGCGTGTTCATAAAGTCGATCAGACCACCTCCGTTGCAGTGTTCCATGAGCAAGAACACTTCGTAGCCTCCCCCTCGCATCTCAGATGCATGGGAATCGATGTATGTGACGATAGGGCGATGGCCCTTGAGCCGCTTCATGGTCTCGACCTCGGTTCGCATGCTTCGCAGGGCATCCTTATCGGGGACGGCCACTCTTTTCAAGACAGCCATGTCTGTACCGTCGACGGCTTTCGGAAGCTTGACCAGATAGACGTGGGCGAAACCTCCCTCGGACAGATATTTCTGGATCACCACCCTATGACCACCGACTTGAATCTTCGTGCCGGGTGCGAAGGTGCCAGCAGGCGCCGTGGCCACAGGGGCAGGCATTGGAGCGCCATAGGCAGCAGGATGGGCAGCTCGCGGAGCCGCAGCGGGCATATGATGACCATACGATGCCATATTGACTGGATTCGTTCGAGGATATGTCGTCGGCAGAAGGTGTCGTGTCGCCGCCCGAGGCAGCGGAGACTTGGCAGGCGGAGGATGAGCGGGAGGTGGAGGTCGGTGAGAGGATGGACGAGCAAAAGGATGGGAGGACTACGAGAGCGACAATGGCATCGACGAGCGTTGGCGACCCGGGCAAGGCACAATCAAGCCATTATTTGGGTGTCGATGGTGTCTACTGTTGTCTTGGATGAGTTGGTTCTAGGTTGCCGTCAAGTTGGACCCAACCTTGGACATGCGTAGTGCGTGGTTCGCAGGTAGGTACGGAGCGTCCATCAGCCGCTGTTAGTGGTGGAGCGCTGGCATAAGGCCTTGGGGAGCTAACCAAGACCCTGGCATACATACTCTGTTCCGTGTTTCGCAATGCAGTCGGAGAAGTGTCGGGTAAATGCACGCTACACGCTGTCATTGGTTGTTCTGCTGGTGGCTGCGGGCCCCGCCAGACGGCACCAAGTGCGAATCTCATCTGATCCCGTAAACGGTCAGGCCGAGACCCAGATTCCATGGTGGGGTGTCACTCTGTCCCTTCAGCTCGAGGCACTCTTACGTAGTTTCTTATCGATACGTGATAGCGATAAGAAAGTGACGAGCGGCCGATAATTTTTTATTTTTTCCCTTACTTGGGGGTCCCGAGCCTCTTGGTTTGCGCTGCAGAGCTGCACCTTTTTTTGTCTGATCTTGCACGCTAGAAAACCCTACACACGCCTAATCAGACAACCACGAAGACGACTCAAAATGGCGGCAAAGAGAAAGAGAGTCGAGACTGCGGAGGCAGCTCCTGTGGCCAAAACAGCACCTGCGAAAAAGGCCAAGGCGTCTGCCAATGGCTCGGCTTCCAAAGAGACAACCTCGAGCGCCGTCCCGGCCGAAGAATTGACGATCCAGATCGTGACCGGCTCCTATGACAGAGTTCTTCACGGCATCGCTGCTACGATCAAACCCGACGGCAAGGTTGAATTCGCCGATACGTTCCTTTTCTCCGCGCACACTTCAGCAATCCGTTGCATCGCCCTATCACCTCTTTCAGCCCCAGTCCCCGGCCAGGGCCAGAAGGTACTGCTGGCGTCCGGCAGCACCGACGAGCGCATCAACCTCTATAACTTGTCGGCGCATCCCCCGAGCCGCAAGAACCAGGAGCTCCTGTCCGCCGTCTCCGCTCGACCGATCCTCGAGAACCCCAAGAACCGCGAGGTCGGAACGTTACTGCACCACTCATCAAGCATCACCAAGTTGGCCTTCCCCACGCGGTCGAAGCTGCTCTCTTCAAGCGAGGATTCCACCATCGCCGTCGCGAGAACGAGAGACTGGTCTGTCTTGTCGACGATCAAGGCGCCGATAGCCCAGCCCTCCGGCAGACCCAGCGGTGACACTGCGCCCTTTGGCGGCACACCGTCTGGTGTCAATGACTTTGCCATCCACCCTAGCATGAAGTTGATGATCAGCGTCAGCAAGGGCGAACGGTGCATGCGGTTGTGGAATCTCGTCACTGGAAAGAAGGCCGGTGTCTTGAACTTCAGTCGCAGCATGTTACAGGAGGTCGGAGAGGGCAGAGTCTCGACCGGCGAAGGCCGGCGGGTAGTATGGGGAAAGGCGGACGGTGAAGACGAGTTCGCGGTTGGGTTCGACCGAGACGTTGTCGTCTTTGGCATGGACAGTGTCCCCAAGTGCCGCGTCATGTCCGATACGCGGACCAAGCTTCACGACTTGTCCTACATCACCATCGACGGCGAAACCGAATCGAGTTTGTTGACAGTATCCACTGAGGACGGACGGATCTTATTCTTCTCTACGGCATCAGACGACCTGAAGAAGCCCGACTCAGAGGACAAGACACTGTCGAGTGCCAAGTTGGTCGCCCAAATCGGCGGCAAGGAGGATGGCGTGATTGGTCGCATCAAGGACACGGCTTTTCTGCAAACCAGGGCGAACGACTCGACGACATTGTTCGTTATTGCCGGCAGCAGCGACGGCAAGGTGCGGTTATGGAAGGTTGGTGCCGAAGAGCTCAAGGCCAGCAGGAGCAAGGGAAAGGGCAAGACCGAGGCGAAGCAAGCTGGTAAGCTGCTGGGAACATACAGCACAAACAACCGCATCACCTGTGTGGCGGCATTCACCATGATACCCCGGCCGGAGGGAGTGGAGGAGAGCGAGGACGAGGTTGACGACGACTCGGATGATTCCGACGATGACGACGAAGAGTAGAAGCAAAAGTGACTGTGCAAATAACAACGATAATTCGAGATATCCAATTTCAATTGCTGTGTCCGTATCCAGTTCAGCCGAGGGGGAGAGTGATCGCTTCGCCCAACCGTGAAGTTCAAACGGCGGACGGAGGATCGGCCCCGACTCACCGTCGCCCGATGTTGCCTTCTCGGGCTGGCTCGTGCAGCGAGTCCCGCTGATCGGCGCGTCGGGCGTGTCTCGTATTAGTCTGCAGATTGCATGCCAATCCCCAATTCTGTCTTTCGAGCACACGCGCCCATTTGCATTTAGGCACGTCTTGGTGGGCTGAAGGTCAAGGGTCCGACCTTCTCCAAGATTTCGATGGGATTGGAGTGAGAAGGCGGCCGATGGAGGGAAGGAAAGACACAGGCGCCGCTAGAAACACACGCGGGTGCGGCAGCACGTTTGTCTGAGATTGAGATGAGAGGCGTCGTATAGTATGCGGCGCCCCGGGCCTCAGCTGTGTGTCTCCCTCGAAAGCCGCAGGTGAGGTAGTCAACTAGGGGGTAAAGTGATTTTTAAAGGGGAGCGAGAGGGAGAGCGGCAAGACACTGGTCCCCGACGGGAAGCAAGGCTATCGCGGTCCTCCCGCTCCCCCTTGCCTTCTGCCCTGATTGATGGTAATACCTGTGCGTACACTCGGATTGCGCTCTAGTCAAGACTCAAGGTCCGAGATTCCCCCTTCCCCTTAGCATTCTTCTCCGTTTTTCCCAAACTTTTGGCCAGGGAAGATGGCCGAATACGCGGGCTGCTCGGGAGCTACCAAAGAAGCTAACCCCTCTCTTTTTTCTTCGAGTACGGCGCCTTACATAAGCTGCTGAGACAAAGCAGACCGTGACCCATACAGTTCCAGGGTCGTACCGGCGGCTCCCAAGGGCACATGATGGAGAGGCGAAACTCCAGTTTTCATGCCGCCTCAGTCACAAGACGCCGCGCGGGGACGGGAGGTTGGAAGCGGCACGAACGGTGAGGAGAAGCAATGTGCGAAGGTGCAGCGCCGGTCAGGTACGACGTGAGGAGAGGAGGCGGTGGGAAACGAACGGAGAGTTGAACCGGGGGCTGGCAGATTGTGGGGTAGCGGCGAATCAGCAGGCCAAGAATGTCATTTCAACACCCGAATCTGGCGGGCAACCAGTCATGTGGCCCCACTTGGGAGACAATCCTATTGCATGCAGTTGGGGCTTGGCGCCGGTCTCCTCCATACCCCTAGCTTCGACTCATGTGCCCTTTCTGGACCTGGGCGAATAGGTACCCTGCCCTCGACAGCGGAGAGCCAAGTGAAGGCGCAAGAGACTGGATTGTCAAGGTTCGGCCCATTGGTCTGGTTCTGCGGCAAAGGGGGGAGAATCTTTACCTTGCCGGGCCACTCAATGGCAAGTGCAGTGCATGTGCATACAGAGCGGAGGGGGAGAGCAACGCAAGTGCTGTACTTTAGTACAGCATCTTGGATGCAAGTGCATCGAGGAGAAAGGTGGCAGCGGCAGGGAAGGGAGCATGGGTAGGTCTCCATAATGTACATAGCATGGCTGTTCCGCAGGCAAGAGGTACATGTCGAACTGTAAAACGTGCAATTCCAGACATGTGAATATTTCCCATCCCTTCCGGTGCAACTCCCCTTCTCTCACTTTCTCGCTTTCTCACTTTTTGGTCGGCCCCGTCTGCCGCATCTCTCTCTGCCTTCCCTAGACGAGTCCTTCCCGTCTTGCCCGCGCCCGATCTCACTGCCGTTGCTGGGTTTCCCCCTCAAGCCACACGACGCAGCAACCACACCACTACCACGCCGAAATTCCCCTCTTCTCGTCCGTCGCCCGCATCTGTTTTACCGTCGTGTTTGGTCGTCGTCGTGTCCCGAGCAAAGACGCGCCAGCAGCACGTGCCGCACATCCCCGTACATGCACACTCCGACGCACGCACTCACTCGCCCACGGCCTTGACAGACCAGACCACTCGTGCTGACCTGGCGGCCACGGACACTAGCAAGCCACGGCGAACTGACCTGTGAGAGATGATGCCGCCGCCGCCGGCGCCTCCTCCTTCATTCCCGTCGCCTTAACGCATGCCCATTTTCGTCGCATTGCCAGTAGGTAGCCTTAATTGGCCCCTCTTGCATGTCGGCCTTTCCTCATCTTGCTCCCCTCTTTCCATCCCTCCACTCTTCCCACCACCCACGAGAAGCTTGACCGGGGTTTGTCTTGCATCAGCTCCTCCGCGCTCGACCTCTCATGCTCCATAGTCAGCTCGTCGTATTTTCCCAACAATTTTCCAACCCTGGGTTCTTCTACCTTGCAGCCTTTACACGCTCCAACTCGTAAAACTCTCGACCTCCTCCGCTGTTCGTCCCAATCCTTCATCCATCACTAGCTCGAGGTTATTCCGTGGCCCACGTGAGGCGAGACACTCGCCTCTTCATCCGAACTTGCCTGTGACGACAACAAACTCTGCCACAAGGACGTTTGCGGGGACAATCTGTCCATCTACATAAACATCCAACGCCGCGAACGCCCTCGTACGTGTGACCTGCGTCTCTTAATGTTAGCACATCACTTTTCCACTTCCCCCCGTCTACACACCCGCTTGCCAGCTGGATCTCTAACCCTTCTGTCCTATAGCCCCTGCCAGTCCACTCTATCCGTCTACGCACGAAATCGATTCAAATCAACCTCATGTCTGACGACGGCCCCCGTATCATACGGCCCATCCCGCGCCGGCCATTCGACTTTAACCACACGAGCCCGACCCCTCCAGAAGATGACTCGTCCTCACCCAGCCCCAATCCCGACATCGATCTGTCTAGACTGCATAATGGCCAGGCGACGTCCTCAGAATCCGGTTCCATACCACGGGCCCAGTCTGTATTAAACCTGACGGCCTCGACGCTGTTCGGCATATACTCTCCAACGTCCTACGGGAAGGATCGCGGCTACAATGACCGGGACGAACCAGAAACCCCATGGGGAGCTGGGGCCCAGACCCCAATCCAGCGGGCGAGTGTCGACGACACATTTTTTGAGCTCACAAACAACCGCTCGAACCTGGTGCGCCGACGGTCGTCGTATCAGAATGGAGGCAACGCCCCCTCGTCGTCAACCGCGACCACCGCACTGTTCACCGTCTCTCGAGTTGCACTGCTCTTCGTGATCGGTATGGGGTACGGTGTTATGGTGACGCGGTTGCAGAACGAGCACAGATTCTCATCTTTCCAAGTCGACAGCATGGTCAAGCCCGGTTACGACTGGCAGTATCTGACCCTATGGGGCTTGTCCGGTGTGGTCCTAGGCGGCCTCCTCCCTTGGTTTGACGGCGTTTGGGAGGATACCTTTGGAAAGGAAGAAGAGGTTGGCACCTCACCAGAAGATACTAGCCCGGTAAAGGACTGGGCTTTGGTCATCCGCAGCATAGGCGCTTTCGTCGGTATTGTTTTCGCCATTGTAAGTTGCTCCTCTGCCTTGACATCCAGGGCCAGGGATCTAACAATGAACAGCGTAAACTTCCTTGGGCATCGACTTTACAGGTATCCCTTACATTGGCGCTTGTCAACCCGTTTCTGTGGTACCTGATTGACCGCTCGAAACCCGGTTTCCTGCTTTCGGCGGCTGTTGGCCTTGCCGGATCAGCGGTGCTGATGGGCATTAACCCCGACGTAATGCCAACGCCGTCATCTCTTACCTACCGCAACGAGTCGGAGAGGGCCTACTCGGAACCCATCACTCTCGGAGGTCTCGCCAGCCAGGAAACCATTGAGACGGGCATTTGGATGCTAAGTGTTCTGTTCTGCAGTTGCGTCTGCTTTGGAAACATTGGCAGGCGATTGGCGCTGAACAAGTCGGCCACCGCCCGTGGGCGATGGGCCGGAACCAGATGAAAGACGGTGTTTATTCAGGGTTCGCTCGTTTCGGGACTGTATGATTTCGGATCACGGGGTGTTACTGTTGGCGGGACAAAAATTCTCGGAATAGGTAAAATGAGGGCATACCCAAACGGATAGGGACACTCAGATGAGGGAGGTTGTTGAGTGTATTGTTGTATTGCTTACGAAACAGCGTAATGAGACTCCAGCGCTGGCAATATGCCGGATCATCCAGCGGCTGTCTTCCGAACCTACCGTCACTCATTTGTGAACAAGATGACCAACAAGGCGATTGGGGCTTTGAGGTTGCCGCCTAGTCGGCGTGTTGACATGTGTGGTTTGATGAACTCACTCGCGAGCTGAATGTTTCTCTACCCTTCCAGCAGCCCTTGGTCGCGCAGCCACGTTCGTACACCATTCTGGGATCAATGGGATGCAGCCACGACAGCTGGCCCATGACGCCCTGCTTCGCACATAGCCGGCATTCTATGTCAAGGTTACACCTGTCCACTTCTGTGGAACTCATAGCCAAACTCCTGCTGCTTCCTCCGCGAGAAACAGCCCCCGACTCAATCCTTGGTCCATCTTGTGTTGCTTGTTCCTTTTCTCGGTTTTTTTGCCCTCATATAATTGCCTGTCGTAGTACTTTGACTGCTTGTTTCGTCCTCGGGTATTTCTTTTTTCCTTTCTTCCTCCTTTGTTTGGTTGCGTCCCTTTCCCCCCCGACGGTTACAACGGACGCACGTACACATGTCACCGTGTGCGTCCTCCTGTTCAACCCGAGATGCACCTTCATCGGCCCCGGCCAATGGCATCGACGACGGCCTGCGCCTTGGCGGTGATGTCGCTGCCGTAGTCCACCTGCGGGAGGCCCATCATTGTAAGCAGCCTCGGGTTGCTGACCATCTCGTTGACCGTGACGGATCGCCCGCACACGTCGGCGAAGGACTCGGCGGCGGCGTCGGGGCCGGTTCGACCTGGGATCCCCATGACAGTTAGCACACCCAGACCACAAAAAATTCAGGTCCTCTTTTTTTCGGTTTTTTTTTTTTTTTGTGTGCTGGTCGTCGTCCCTCCGTGCATACGGCCGGCTTGGCCCGCAGGCGGGGTACGGGTACGGCGTCCGGCACCGCAAATGCGCGTGTCTGTTGCCAAAGCAGTGGTGCTCGGGGCGGGTGTTGGGGGGGGAGAGGGTGGTGCATCCTAACCTGATTTCTGCTGCGGGATCTGCTCCGGATGCTGCACGGGCTCGCCGTCCCGGATGTGGTCGAGCTCGGTCATGATGTAACGGGAGCGGTTGACAAAGTCCCAGATGTGGAAGAGACCCCTGTGGGGGCTCGGCGGGATCCAGGCTGGGTGGGCCTCGAGGGCCGCGATGAGGTCGGAGAGCTTCTCAGTGATGGTGGCTCGCACCTCGGGGGACGGGAGGCCGGACGCCATCTTGGCTGCGTTTACGGGTACAAAGAAGGCCGGGGTTGACGAGAAGAGGCAAAGCGCAAACGGACGAGACGGATGAGATGATGATGTCGAGTCGTTGGGACGCTCACCAGGTTTGGCTGGGAAAGACCGCGGCACGAAGGTAAGAGCAATGAATGTCGGTTAGTGGGATAGATGATGAGGAACAAAGAGGGGGAGAAAAAATCGAATTCCGAAGCTTCCCCATTGTCGAATAACTATCACGCGAAGAATTTCCTCATCTGTGAGTTGTCGGTGAGGGTAAGCAAGGGTTTGGAACGCGTTGCCGCGTTATTGTGGCATGTTCCATCGCACAGACTCGGCTGGACAACGAGCAAGCCACAGCTTCACTCGAATTAGGTTGCGTTCTGCTGAGGGGAAGCGGGTGGAGTCGAAATGGCGGAATATGGGAGACTAGGTTGCATGGAGGGGTTCGAGGGGTTGATGGAGTCAATGGCTGGTCCATCACCGAAGATCTGCTCTGGTTCTGGAATATCAGTTGCAGAGTCATCATGATGAGCGTTGTGTGGTTGCACAGAGACCCCGACACTGGAGAACAAAGCAAGTCGAGTAGGACAACTAGTATACTGCCCGAGACAGTGCCCTCCTGGCCGAACCATGCAGGTTTTCGGACATCGAACTTGGGAGCTAGCGCGAAGTGGACGATCCAGCGAGAACTAGTCCGGAAGAATTGGTTATCCCATTTACCGGTGCCTGTGATAGAGGATATGATATGTTCACGAGGCTCAAGCAGTGGAATTTAATGGAGCTTCTCTCCCCCCACACTCGCCTCGTATTCCTCTTCTGGGCATAGGCGCAGTGAGATGAGCGCTACTGGAACTGGATCCGAGGCTTCGGACAAGCCTCGCCAGGGAGCAGCGCGTCTGTTAGTAACGCCCGACAACGCCAAAGCCGTGGTGGTTCCGGCAGGTCGTCGTGTGGCTAGCGGCAACCGAGGAGAGCTTGACAGCCTCGAGTCGAGGTATGCCAGTAGCCTCATGATTTTACGCCACTACATTGCTCAAACAAGGCTGAATCAAGATTCTGCGGGACTTCTTCTGGACCGAAAAGGTTAGATCGATCGCTCGGAGTCGTTGCTAGGCGCTGTACGCGACAAGAAGCCTGTTGTTGTCTAGGGCTGCCGCAATCAGTCTCGGCCGAGAATGGTGACCAGTAGATCTAAGGGTCCAAGGAGGACACAACAGAGCTAAAGCCGAGTTGCGCAGACCAAATCGTCTTGTTGCAGATGGCGATGGACAAGATCCGAGACACATTGGCTCGAGAGGGAAAAAAAAAATCAGGCTTGCTCCTGCGAGGTTGGCTAGTCAGGACCACAGGGATTGCCTTGGCTAGGCTGGTGCAGCAGAAGAGGGATTGGAGGATTGGATGTCCGTGATGGAAGGTACAAGGGCAAAGGCCGCGAATGGCAGGGGGCGAAGGTATCGCAGTCATGACGCACTGGATCTTGGACTCGAGGGCATCTGAGTGAGCGCGGTAGCGAACAGGGCGCTGGAAAAGCGCTGGACCCTGGCCTGGCCGGGGCGTATTTGCGCTGTCTTGGGTGCGTGCAGCTGCTAGCGCCGATGGCTGACCACGTTGGAATCGAGCGGGGATCGTCAAAAGCAGTTGCGATCACTTCCAGAGGCCCCATCTTCAGACTTCGTCCGACTCGAGGTGGGAAGGGAAAAACGCAGTTTTGTGTGGGAATACGGGCCACGGCCATGTCGTTGCCTCCTGTTCCCTGATGGAACAGGAGAGGCGTCCGCCCAGCGGTACACCCGATGTCACAGTACTTGTCGGCATGGATAGAGCATGGTGAGTGGCCATGCTTGCTGATGTCAGGGTCCTGGGGCTCGCTCGCATCGAGATCTGGGTGCGGCCACAAGCACATACCGTACTGCAAGTAGCTGGTGTTCCGCCGGTCAGAAAAATCGTTGGTTTGGAAAAGGACCCCTTGCATTTGTTGAACCCTTATTCCACAACAACAGAGAAAAGAAGAGACAAGCCAGTTGCAGTAGTTCGTTCGTCTGCGCATCGCTCTCGGCCGAGAGATGGACAAAAAAGGAGAAGAGCAAGGCAAGGTCCCTCCAGACCCGAGAGCAGCACCTCGGCCTGAAGCACCAAAGCCACGCCGCGGAGACGGATCGTTCTCCGGACATCAGTGGCAGGCTCTGCCTCGCTCGTCGCTGAGGTAAGCAACGACCTTATCGAGTGTGCCTCCCCGAGCCCGCAGTCAAAATCAAGGAGGGGCACCAGACGTTCGATTGCGTCATACCACTGATTCGCACTTTGCGACTGACACCCCGAGGCTGAGGTCACTCAGAAATGAGTCGGCACAGTAAACTCTTGCGTGAGGCAAAGAAGACGCGTCCATTCGAGGCAAGAGGCAGCTGCGTTTCATGTAAACATTGGAAGTACTGAATATGTTGAGATACAAGCCGATTTGCCCATAGGCACACACAGAGTAGCAGCGTCGAGGTGCGCGAAGCCTGCTCCGCAAAATCTTGAGGGTTTCCAGCGACTGGGAACGGCGCAACGACGAGTGATTAGTGCACCGATACGAACCCAAAGGCAACTCTTAAGCAAGTCGGACGGTCCGGTCAATGCCAGCCGTTGAGAAGAGCAAACCCGTGGAAGAAAAGGGAAAAACAACCATCGCTCTCCTGTTGTTCCGTTGTCCCTCCCCCCATTGGGCCCGCGGTGTCGTCACAACTAGGCTAGGATTTGGCTACTGACAACAGACCGCTAAGCCTTTCTTCGCCTAGACGCAAGGGGCCCCGTCCAGGGCACTTGACAAAAACCCGCCCATGCGTCGCCTGCCGCGACTCCTGATGAGGGAAGTACCGGTACTTGGCATGACCTTGGGAATATCGACATGGTCCGCCGGGCCTGGCGCTGTCCGGGGGCGGCTCTCTTGCTGCTTCCCCATTCCCATTGTCTTGCTGCTTGCTGCTTTCCCGTGTGCTGTGCTGTGCTGCAGCATCAGCTCTTTCCTACTGCGGGTGTCGCTCCCCAATCGCAGCCGCCGCCCGCCCCTTCTCTGCTTTCCAATTTCATTGACCTCATTGCACGGCCACACCATCCCCGAAGCACCCCTCCTAGCCTGCCCAGACGCCCAGCGGATTGGTAACAGGACGTTAAATGTATGACGCCTGCCAGCGGCTCTCCTCCATCGTTACCCTCGCGCCCCAGAGGTATCTTTCCTTTGCGACGGACACTCGCCTGGTACATCCATCCTGCTATTTCTCCAGCTTCTAGCACCGGCCCTCGGTCTACTAGCTTTGCCGGCGTCCCTTCACCTGTCCGCTTTTGATCTCGTTCAGGCGCATCATGAGATCCGCTCGCTTCTGGAACCTCTGCAGCTCTGGTGATCCCGCATATATGACCCCTGGTCGCTATCCCCCCGTCCCTCCTCCCCTGTTGGACCATACATACGTCCCAGTGGTTCCTCGAAACCGCCGTTCGTCGTCGTCCACTTCTCAAACTTGGCGACAACTCACATACACACCTGAACCTTTCAACGATATCCGTTACGACCAGAACGAGAACGGGAACTAGACTTCGTAGACCACAACACACGACGATCCGAGCCGATCCGAGTAGACCTACCGAAACCCGCCACCCGCACCAGCACCGAAGCTGGAGGAGACGACTTCATGTCCTCCGACCAGCCGCGGGTCGTCGAGAGCAGACCATCGGCCTTGACGTCCAACCCGGTACACGAAGCCGAGGATGAAAAGGACCATGGCACTGTCGAACGTCCGTTGGTGGGCGACCAAGTACGGGACGTCATCCGCCTGATTCAATGTCGAAAATGCTCCCGCCCCCTCCAAGAGCCCGTCACGCTGCCATGCGGCCGAAGCCTATGCAAACACTGTCTTCCTGAAACACACACCCGAGAAAACATATCCTATCCCGCCACGCCAAATAGGTTACAAGGCTTCGAGTGTCCCTTTCAAGAGTGCGGTCGAAATCATGCTGTGGGTGACTGCGGCGTCGACGTCATCCTCACCAAGGCAGTCAACAATTTCAAGGCCGAGATGGAAAAGGCGAGGGAGATCATCACGACGGCCGAGGTTTCCACGCATGTCGTTATACAGCACCCGAGCGCTGGGCAGACGGACACCGATGTGGATGATGAGACGACGTCCAGGGTTGTCAAAGGGGGGCCCTTAGTCGCCGTTTATACGCTGGCGGACTTGGGTGAGTTGGACTACAACTCCAGCGTCACATTTGCGGAAGTCTCTTCGCTCGGAGACGAAGCTGCCACCATTGACAACAGGACTTTCTCCAAGGTCAAAGAGTCAGTCCGGACAGAAATGGATTGCCAGGTCTGCTACGCCTTGTTCTACGATCCTTTGACGACCGTGTGCGGCCACACGTTCTGCCGGTCCTGTCTTCATCGAGTGTTGGATCACTCAACTTACTGCCCTATTTGTCGACGGGGCTTGTCTGTCAGCCCTCTACTTTACCAAGAATCCTGCCCTTCGAATGACCATCTGAAGACTATTATTCAGACTTTCTGGGCTGACGCCGTCCTTACAAGAGGTGACGCTTTGGCTGCCGAGGCACTGAACAGACATCGAGAGTTTGACATACCCATCTTCGTCTGCACCCTGTCGTTTCCCATGATGCCAACATTCCTTCACGTATTTGAGCCACGCTATCGCCTGATGATCCGCCGCGCTCTGGAAGGCGACAGGACATTCGGCATGGTGCTGCCGCAACGACCGAGGACTGCCAATGATACACATTTCGTGGAATACGGAACATTGCTGCGCATCGTAAACGCCGAATACTTCGCAGACGGCAGAAGCCTCATCGAGACGACTGGCATCTCCCGTTTTAGAATTACGAGGCATGGGATTCTGGATGGATATTTAGTGGGGAAAATCGAACGTGTCGACGACATTGCCATCGCGGAGGAAGAAGACCTAGAGGCAAACGAGACACAACAAGCCCTAGAGAGGTACGAGAGCGCTGCCACACATCAGAGCGAAGATTCGACGACGTCGAGACCAACCATGACTACGCCTGAAGACCTTTCAAAGATGCCAACGAGCGAGCTCCTGTCTTTGGGTGTCTCGTTCGTCGAGAGGATGCGACAACAAAGTGTGCCCTGGCTGGCACAACGGATGTTGACGATATATGGAGAGTGCCCCAACGACCCGGCACTCTTCCCATGGTGGTTTGCCAGCATCCTACCCGCTAAGGAATACGAGAAGTACAAGCTGCTCGAAACAAGGAGCGTCCGAGAGAGACTCAAGATCTGCTGCGGTTGGATCTTGGAGTGGGAGTCAAGCAGTTGGTGAGTGTTCCGTGTGTCCAAGCTTTTCCGCGTCATTTATCCCTTCTTTTTTTGGAGTTTGCCCGCATCGTTTCCAACACCTCTTCGTACATCCCACTTGTGGGGTATCAGTGCGGGAGGTGTTGCTGCCCCCGTTTGCTTGTTATCAGACAATGAAACAGACGGGCTAAGATGCAGAAACTCTCAGGGGGGCCCTTATTGACGGCCGCTCAGGTCCCTCTCAGACTGCAGGATCTTCTGATGCTGGGGACTAGCTCAGCTATGGGCACTGGAGGTCAGACGCGGGAGACCTCGGGATGACATGGCCATCTGAGGTTGAGGTGGCGGCCGACAAGGGCACGCTTCTCCTACGGGATCTCCCTCGGCGTCGGGGAATGGTGGCAGTGGTGGTTACATCCTTTCGCATTTGCATGGCGGCATTGGGCATCCGCTGGGAATCCTTGGCGGCATAACATCACGATATGATACAGATACCAAATTGGGCTATATAAGTATGCTAGACAGCCATGTCAAATGGAGAGTTGAAGAATTTGTTCTTTTCATTGCATAAGTGAGAGTATATGATGATCAAGTGAGTACCAATGAGAACAGATGAGTGTGGTACATGTTATCCAAAGGATTCAAGAGTGTTCTTCAGCTTCATCCTTACCTCTCCAAGTTCTGAATCTGAGCCGAGGTCAAATAGCGTGTCCAACCATGAGCTATATCACTTAAGGTGTCCTGCAAAGTGAAATTTTGTGGCATGAACTGACGGTCATGGTGCAAGTCGGTCGAGCGGCGTCGACCGCAGTGCTCCCTCGTACAGCAGCATCATCAGCTCGAGGTTGCGTGGTAGTCTTCTTTTATCGCATGCTTGGTATCAGCCGTTTTGCATATGTGAAATTTGAGAGGGCATGTGGCTAGCTCCTTCCCAGGCTTTCGCAGGCTGCCTTTCAGTACCGAGTCAATGGTCCTCCTACTGAACCATACTTCACCTTTCTTCTCTACTTTCTCCCTCCTTCTTTCTTACCTACAGCGCCCCTTCCACCAGCTTCCAGCTTCTAGCTTCGTGTTAGAGAAAGGCATAGACTCTACTTAACTGAAAAACCTCTACCCTATTTCAACTCACAATTTTCTTTCTTCACTCAGCCACCATTGCAAACCCACATTCACACCCAACAACATCAACGAGTCCCACGATCGTCTTCGTCGTGGCCGTGAGCACCCTCGTACATTGGATACCGCCCCTTTGCCCCGGATAATATTCACCAGATGCATACACGCACAAGACGGTGAAGAAAAGATGATGCCGCCAACACGCAAGAAGGCCAAGATCAAGGCCACCAACGTCAGGGGCACGAACACCGCCGAGCAGAGAGAAGACGCCAAAGATGACGCTGGAGATGTGACACAGAATGAGAGAATGATGTCCTCCCAGCCAACAGAGAAAGGTTCGGGTGAGAATGGGTTCCGCCGCCTTCCGATTGAGGTACGTTTTGCACAGTGAATCTCTGGAGGTACAACTGAGCTAACAGCTTTGTCTGGTGCAGATACGTCAGATGGTTTATGCCTTAGCTGTCGTGGAGAATGAGCCCATTGAGCCCTTTCAGGTTGAAGCGCGAGCGAACAAGTTCATCGGAGGCAAGGCTTCTACGAAGGCTTTCACTAGCCTGCTTCTGACCTGCCGGACTGTCTACGAGGAGGTTCTAAGTCGCCCAGACTTTTACCGAGTATGGATCCGCTGCAAAACTGTCTCGGGAGGGCTTTTACTAAGGCTCACCCAGGAAAACACGTTTCTCTTTAACAGTTTCCAGTATTTAACCACCTTTCTGGCAGCGTTGACTCCAGCCCGTCGCGCCATGATTCGCAAAATCAAGCTCGCGCTACTCTACTGGGATACTTACAAAAACGACGGCACCCTGGAATCGACGGTCACGCTGCTTTCCCACTGTACATCATTTCAGTCGCTGAGCATAGTTGTTCCCATTCATACCTGGTATATTGGGGGTTCTCCTGAAACCGTCCTCAGACAACTGCTGCAGTTGCCTGCGAAAACCTTCCATATGAAGCCAGATGGAAATGACTGGAGAAGACTACGCACTGCGAGTGTTCAGCATTTCGAACTGTCAATGACGAGATTCCCCGCCCCGCAGCCCTGTCAGGTTCTGTTCGGTGGCTTGGGCGTCTCTGCTGATCATGGAAAGCTCAGATTCTCCGGAGAGCATGGATTCGTCAGCACAAACGCTGCCCTGGTTAAGCAGGTTCAACGCCTGAACGCTTGTCTGCTGGAGCTTGGTACACACTGCAGCCCAGAGTACGCCACAGACAAGCCAATCGTGGGTAGCCGCTTGCAGGAAGCACTGGTCCGCTCAAACATTGATGTCTACGGGGACAATCGTGTCGGCCAGTCTCATCAGTCCGGTATGGTGACCCGAAGTCGAAAGTTGAGAATGAAACAGGCGAATTCGAACGGAGTTCTACCAAAGGTTGCTCAGAACCCGAAATACGTTGACGCTTATGATGATGTTTTGGAAACCTGATGTGGGGGCTGAATAAAAGCAGTCGACCTAGGGGAACTGCCCAGATACTACGGAACTTTTGCCCACTACAGGTACACACCCTGGCGATAGTCGATTGCAATACACTCTCAGTCGTTCGTACTGGCTTATGAGAATGGCTTGTGTGCGAGACTTCCTCCTCTCTTGCATCTTTGGCATTGCCGTTTTCTTCGTAATCCCCAACTACCCTGACTATCCTGGCTACATCCACGCGGCGTGATGTATCCGGCAAAAGAACGGGAAGTAGCAGTGAGAGGTCGGGAAACCCATGACATCAGGTATTCGGCGAGAACTTCTACCCGGGCCCATATCCGGAAAGAAAGACAGAACGCAATAGACCGCAGGAGGAGGAGGAGAAGAAAACAAGATACGAAATAGCCATGTCCCTCCTTGGCAGTTTATGACACCAAGGCTGAGCAGGTTTCTCGCCGGGTTTCTAGGCAGTGATGGGGCGGTTCCGCGTCGATCTGCCGGTCAGGAGAGTCATGCAGTCGCGAAGGCTGCGGAGGAAAGCCGTGTTCAACCAGCGTATCCAAGTTTGTAGCCCTCGCGGCGTTGGAGGAATCTCGGTTGCTCGTCGCTACAATAAACGCAAGAGAACGGGCGGTTGTCGCTATTGTTCGTGCCACTCATGTACGGGGAGGGGTCGTCCAAGACATCCACACGAGAGTCTGTCAGGCAGTACTGCGCTGTTGGACGTGGTGGTCGTAATCCGTAGTAGGAACCCATGGTATGCGTATCTAGTACAACACCGGGCGAGCAGAGGATGCATCAGAATGAATATACGCCGCTTTAAGCCGACGAAGGCTAGTAGTGGCAGCACGTTGCGGATAGTAGGATGGTCTCGAATGAACCAGCACGAACTTGATGGCTACTATCATGGGTAGTTAAACTGACCTATTGAAGGTATAGTATATTGAGAGGGCTTTCGTCCTTACCAAAGCCCCCAGCCCCTGCTCGAAAAGCGAAAACTTTTCCTCGTCCCCCAAACCAGACACCTAAAGAAGGACCGGATATGCTTATCCTAATACGTAAACGCCAAAGCCCGTGGGCTGCACGATGAGCCCGGTTTGCCCCCCCCAGCCTACTGGATCTGAAAGAAGTCTTCGTCGAACTTTCCGTGCTCCATCTCCGTGTCGTCAAAGAACATCATGTCGTCAAAGTTGTTGCCTTCCCCACCTTCGCCGCCCATGTTCATGTCGAGGTCCATGTCATCCATGCTCGTGTTGCCGTCGAGAGCGAACAGGTCGTCCAGGCTCGATTCCTGCTTCTCCATCTTGGCCTCCGCGGGCTTCTGTTGGTCGGCTGCTGCCGGTGGTGCAGCGGCCGCGGCAGCGGCAGCGGCAGTGTCAGCGGGGGGCGCTGGTGCGGTTCCGGCTCCTGGTTCTTGCTTTGCGGCGCTGTTGTCTGGGGTGAGCAGATTGTCGAGGGACAGGAGGTCGCCGCCCATGTCGCCCGAGCCGAATGATATGTCCATCGGCGCTTCCTGCGCCTGAGGCTGGGGTTGTGGGTCGTTGTTGGCGGGCGCCAGGCTGAAGGTCATGTCAGTGAAGTGGAATTCGGAGTCGTTCGCTTCGTTGCCGCCACCCGCGTCGCCGCCCTCACCGCCGCCGCCGCCGAGGCCGAACAAGTCGTCCATCGGCGCCTCTGGGGCGCCCGATGGTTGAGGTTGTGATGCCGGCGGTGTGGGCTTCGACTCGGATTTGACTTCGCTCATGGGTGCCATCATAGCCGGCGGCGCGGGTGTTGTCTCCTGCTTCACCGTCTGTGCGGGTTCCGGCTGTGGCTGGAAGCTGACGCCCATGTCGGGGAACGGAGCCATCGATGGAGCTGTGCTTGATTCAGCGGGGACCCGGTGCGGGCCCGTAGCCTCCGTGACCTCGGTCTTGTTGTCGGGGGACACCTCCCGCGACGATGAGTCGAGATCGATGGCGATGGGGGATTTGGTCTGTGCCTCTACCGGCGCAGGCTGTTCCACGGGTTGTCGTTCTTGCCGGAATCGGTCCAGGTCTCTCTGCAACGCCGCCTTTGCTCTCATCTGCCGTCGGTGTCAGTCCTACTGCCACGATCCAGTTGGCGTCCAACAGGACAACTCACAATCTCACTCTCAAGGTCGTCCAGCTTCCAGTGAAAGGTATCGATAAGCTCCGGAATTTTTGTTTGTAGCGAAATCTGAGCCTGAACCTGAGATCTGCCCTCCTTACTTTGGGATCTCAACGCCTTGCCTGTCTGGATGAGCTGCGAGGAAACGTTAGCTATGCCATTCTTGGTTCTGATTCAGTGTGGACACACGAACCACATCATTGAGGAGTCCATGCAAGGCTTCCGCAGAGTCGGCGTTGGCCGGTTTCGAGTTTGCCATTGCGGCGGAAGGAGGCCGCGGGCGGCGGATCCGATAGTTGTAGTCGGGAGCTGGAAGATTGCAGTATGCAGAGACAATAGCAATCGAAATTGGGTATCAATAGATGGAGCGCTGCCGAGATGTAGTTGGGCTAACCGACGAGCAGGGAGTAACGAATGAGAACAGCTTGAAGCGAGTAAAAAAGATAGAAAGACAAGGTGTAGTGAGTCGTGGGCTGCGTGGGCGGTGAATGAGAGCCTGGTCAATAACGTCTATTCATTCAGAGAAACCCGAACCAGAGTTGAAGCTGAATTGGCGCAACCAACAGGTTGACCACTTGTCTCAAAGGTGCGATAACGATTCTCTCATCAACCACAAACGACGATGTTTGATGTCGTCTGAAGCAACCGCCCAGCCTCCGAATCCGACCAGGCAGTACGTACCCTTTTCGGATTCTCATGACTAGAAAAGAGGACCGAGCACTGGCCAAGCAGCTGCAGCCTCAGGCTGAACCAATAGAAAGGTGCTCTGCCACATTCAGTTGGCGCCACGTTCAGAACCACAGCTTTCCAACGCCAAATGGGACGGACGCACTGTGAACCCCAGAAGCAACCCCGCACCTGCCGCACGGCACGGGTGTGGACGCAAGATGGGCAGCAGGCGCCAGCACGCGGCGACGGTAGTGTGCTGTAGGGCAGTTTCCCCTCTCTGGTTCTGGTTCTGGTTCTTGTTCTTGTTCTGGCTATGGTCCCCCCACCTTTTCTCCCATGCATCAGATCATGACCGCAACATGAATTCTTGCGGGACGAAGAGAATTGAAGGGGAACCTTCTGACTGGCTCGAAACCCAAAGGTGCCGTTTCTTTGCATTCATGGTAGAGGCCTCGCAGTTCCCTCCACGGGTGCTATTCAGCTAGAGTAGAGGCTGATCCAATTCAGTGAGCATAAGCCCGCTAAAACTCGTCCGCTAGTTTTCGCCTCCCACACGGACGTTGGACCGTCCAATTGACGAGTTAGGGGACGCTCTGTCTTGCACCAACAGCTATTCAAATATTAGTACCCGGGGCCATTCCGGATCAAGAAAACACTTCCTCGATTTCGCGGAGAACCGTTATTGCGGATTACGGAAGACGAGAGCTGAGCCCACCGCCGGAGGTATGGGTAACCCTAACCCGCCATCGGTGGACTCCAACCCAGGACAGTGTTCGTCCCATCCTCGTGCCGGGAGTCCTCATCCCGGGAAATTGGTTATGTCCTGCAACGAAGACTTTCGTGACCCAATCGCCCGGTCCCCGATGCTTGCATCTCCATTCGTCTTGGGGGAGGCTTGTTATGCATGCTGGGAGTTGCTGCAAGCTAAGTTATTGCTGGTACGAAAAAGGTCTGGCTGCGAGATGACCGAATGTCAAGCCCGGTAGCACGGAACTAGATGCCAGCTTCGTAGCGGTCCATCAAGAGCTGGGTTGCTTTTAGGTCGGCCCAAGTTCCGAGTTGAGTTGCAACTGTCTGCTATTGATTGACTGAGTGCAAGAGGTTGAAAAGTGCTGTCGCGATACCCGGGCACTGCACACTAGCAGTTCAGGGTTGAGGGTGCGACTTCTCCAATAAGTCTAAGCGCCGCCGCCCGTCATTCGACTGAATCCCGTGCTTCAAGAATTTCTTCCCTTGGTTGAGTGCGCCTCTTGTATGGCCGTAGAGCTTACGACGAGCAGGGAGATGCCGGAATAGGAAGCGAACCGGAGGAGGACTGGGGTATCCTTTCCAGAAGACAAATAGTTTGATATGGCGATCAGTTGTAATTCCTGCATCGAGCCCTGAAGCCCTCTATACAGCGATGCGAATGCTGCCATTATCCCGTCCCGAGGCCGGGAGACCCATTGGGTCAAGTCTTGTTTGCTTACGCGTGCATTTCGAAACTCATGAGAACTCATTTCATCTGGCCTGTTAGCAGCCGCCGCCCTTGTTTTGCTATACGCTCAAGCATGGGATTCAATGCAGCTATATGTGCTTTCTTATGTGGCACCCAACGACCCCGGCAACTCTCGGCGACTATTGATGAAAGTAGCCCAGCCTCTCCCGACCTGGCCGGGCTCCGTCCAATTCATTCATCATCTTCTTTCATGGTGCAATCCGCAAAAGCTCCACGTTGTCAGCGGCCGTCTGTGCTAGTCACGCTTTCGCCCTTTGCCCCAAGGAAGACTAGCGCCAAATCGGTTGGACATTATATCTGCTGCAACAACACCCCTTTTCCTGCTGCCATCCCGTCTGATGTCACGCCACAAGCCTTGACCCAGCCGAGAAGGTCCTCAAACTGTGTATTTGACAGATGGCCTAGGCGCGGCTGGCTGGGACTCGTAGGTACTCGGTACCAATAGCAAGAGGGAGCAAACCGACGAAGAAGAGAAGAGAAGGGGGGAAAGTGCCCCTCCTGCCGGGGGACCAGCTACAGCCACCCGTTTTTTTTAGCAGCACTACCCTGGGCCGACTGGGAGTAGTGGACAGCTGTACCCAGTGAGGGACACGGCTGGACGAGCAAATGCCTGGCCATGGCCAGGACGGGACCTCCAGTAGACCAATCCCAAGGCCCGCGGCTGGCGGTGGGCACCGAACAGGCTGCCCTTGTTGCTTTGCTGGCGAGGTGAGCCTGGCAAGGCACAGCAACAACGGCATGTATCTTTTGGCGCCGCGGAGCGGCGAAAGGGTACATGGGCGTGCAGCAAGGCAACGGTGGCCATGTAGGTACCTCGAGGCAAAATGGCAGGGTGCCTTGGCTGGGAAGCTCCAACTGTTGGATTGGACTGGATGGGATGGGATGCGATGGGATTGCAGTGCAGTGCAGGTGCGCGCTGCGCTGCGCTGCGCTGTAGGGATTCCAGGCTCGCACCGCAGTCGCCAACTCGCCATGCCGTGATGAAAGTCCCCTCATCCGCCCTCCTTCTTTCTCCCTCTTTCCATCTGCTGCTCCCCTCCCCTTCCTCACCCCCATCGCAGAATCTCCTCTCCACGTCGTCAGAAAACCGTCCTCTCTCCTCTCCTCTCGGACCGGGTTTTGTTGCGATTCCTTTTTTTTCAGGGGGTTCCAGTCCTCTTTTTCCCGCCTGTTTCCTTGGTGCTCGCCTCCGCTTATCATTTCCAACGCCTCCGCCTCCAGTCTCCAGTCTCCAGTCTCCTCTTTCTGCGCCTGTCATCTCATCTACAGCACGGCTCGGCTCAGCACAGCACGCACCGCACGCACTGCACAGTAAACAGTACTTTGGAGCTCTCTCTCGGCATCTCTCTTATCATTCGCCCTTCCCCTTGTCTCTACTATCCGCTTAAGCGTCTCTCTTGTCACGTTGGGTCGACGTCCTTTTTAGCTGCTTGTGCCGTCCCCACGTCCACATTTTTTCCTGTCGACTTTCGGTGTCTCCCTCTTTCACGTCAGGTCCAAAGCCAAGTCACATCGTTCCATTCCGAATAGATCGCGAACCAGACAAGACTCGACATCTCGGTATCCTTCGGCCGAGACGAGTCCACCGCACCATCGTCGACGAGGAAATCCTAATTGTGCCCCGTCACTTTCCCCCTCGCTCCCGCTCCTTTGGCCTCGTTGCTGCTTTGCTTGCTGCCTGCTTTGGGATTCAGGGTCACGTCAGTCTTGGGACATCTCTTCGTCAACAAGCCTGCCTCTGCCCCTCCTTACGCCGCTACCAAGCTTCAACCAGCCGATTGCTCCTCGAGCTTCGTCGTGCAAACTCGCACCATTGCACACGCCGGACCCGCGCAAGACAAGCTACGTTGTTTCTAGCTAGCCGAACCCCTCCTCTAATATCGCTATTGGCACTCGGTACACGACGCCGAACTTTTCAAACTTCGAGATCCAACTTGTCGCACGACCACCTTCTAATATCAACCAAAAGACACAATGGCGGACAACGGACCTGCCTCGAACGCGGCGCAGCTGCCCCCTCCTCCCCAGCCGAACGCTGGAGCTCCAGGCTACGAGAATGGCCAGAATGGTCAGGCGAACCCGGCGCACATGCCGCCTCCTCCTCTCCATATCCCGCAGAACACCAACCCGATCCCGACTGCCATTACCTCGCCCATGTCTGGCGTTGACAAGGTCATGTCGCCCGGCAGCGCTGGAGGCTTCGGCCGACGCGCCGCCCCCGAGCCCAACAAGCGTGCGTTGTACGTCGGGGGCTTGGATCAGCGTGTGACCGAGGACGTCCTGCGCCAGATCTTCGAGACGACTGGCCACGTCCAGAATGTCAAGATCATCCCGGATAAAAATGTGCGTACCTGCGAACACCTTCTTACATGGCCCAAAGGATGCAGTTGGGCGGTCAAGGCGAAAGCTGGCACCCGAACCATCGCAACCTCTCTGCCCCTGATATTATTCGCGATATAGCTGACCGTGTATCGACAGGCTAAGGGCTACAACTACGGGTTCGTCGAATATGATGACCCCGGTGCGGCTGAGCGCGCCATGCAGACCTTGAACGGAAGACGTGTGCACCAATCTGTACGACAGAGCCTTGCCCCGCTATTGCGAGCCGGAAGCTGACCGATTGCCAGGAAATCCGTGTCAACTGGGCATACCAATCCAACACCTCTAGCAAGGAGGACACCTCGAACCACTTCCACATCTTTGTTGGCGATCTCAGCAACGAAGTGAACGACGAGGTCTTGACCCAGGCCTTCTCCGCCTTTGGCTCCGTGTCGGAAGCTCGCGTGATGTGGGACATGAAGACGGGACGGTCCCGCGGGTACGGTTTTGTTGCGTTCAGAGACCGACCGGACGCCGAGAAGGCCCTGAGCTCCATGGACGGAGAATGGCTCGGCTCGCGGGCCATCCGTTGCAACTGGGCAAACCAGAAGGGCCAGCCGTCCATTGCGCAGCAGCAGGCTATGCAGGCTATGGGCCTGACGCCTACGACGCCCTTCGGTCACCACCAGTTCCCCGCTCACGGCGTTGCCAGCTACGAAGTTGTCCTCGCTCAAACGCCCTCATGGCAGACGACCTGCTACGTTGGCAATTTGACTCCTTACACCACGCCAAACGATGTTGTTCCTCTTTTCCAAAACTTTGGCTATGTTGTCGAATCTCGTTTCCAGGCGGACCGAGGATTTGCTTTCATCAAGATGGACAGCCACGAGAGCGCCGCCATGGCCATCTGCCAGATGAACGGATATAATGTTAATGGACGACCCCTGAAGTGCAGCGTAAGTTTACTCGGAGCGAGCTCCTTGACCGATTTGGAGGACAGCACTGACTTGTGTTCCTGCGTGAAGTGGGGCAAGGACAAGACCCCGAACCCTCAAGGCGGCGCGGCCGGCTTTGACCCTTCGCAACAGGCGTACAGCCCCCAGAGCGCCTCCGGACCGGGCTACCCCGGCACCCCGACGGCCTACTTCCCGCAATACGGTGGTAAGAGCTCGATCGTAACCTCCGTCGTTGCAACCCCCCCGAGCTAACGCGGCGTTTTACAGGTCAATACGGCGGTCAGCACGGCAACTACGGCGGCCCGGCCGCTCAATCCCCGGCCGGTTATGGAGCGCAGCCCATGGGATACGGCGGACCGCAGAGCGCCGGAGGCTATGGCCGTGGTCAACAGCCACCCAACGCCCAGTGGCCTCAGGGTCCCCAGGGACAGAACTTCAACAACGGCTTTGCCGGGTACCAGGGCTGATCTGACGACATAGCTCTGGCGGTGAGCTGGAGTGCACAGCATTGCATTTCGCTTGAATCGAGCGCGTCCATGTGCGAGAACGCCCACACAGCGTTGCAAGGTCCAAGGGGTGCTTTTGTGGAGTTTTCCCGAAGTTTTTTTTGATGGCTGAATGGCATGACCAACACATTTTTCATGTTTTCCCAAAAAAATCATTTCTCTGTCAAGGCGTCTCTCTATCTCAAATCTCTCCTTTCATCTGCGATGAGGGACATATGTCGGTTTCTCTTGTGTGAGCACTGGGAATGCGATGGGGAGGGACATCATGTGCATTTTCCCCGAGACGTTTCTCCTCTGTCTTCTTCGTATCTTTCTTCTACGGCCTAGTGATTCCCACAAGTCACGATATTTTCCTTATGCAGTCATTTCTCTCAACCTGTCGGGGGCAGAGGCAGACTTTTGATATGCTGTTCCGTTGCCAAAACAAAAAGTTTGCTGCTTTGTTCTATCATGGATACCTCTTCAGCATGACGGATCTGTTGGATGACGAGTTACGACCTCTCTATTTTATTTTCTCTACTACTCTTGCACTTATTTTGGACACTTCCATGCGCGTGGTCTCCCGGGTACTTGGGTCACCATTAGATACGACCAGACACCAGATTTTGACGAAACATGACTTGGACGAAGAGACACGAGGGAGAAGGCGGGCGGGTGGGGGAGGAGACAAGACGGGATGGGATGCATTGCGGTTGGTTGAGAAAAGACAGCCCCAAAAGCTTGAACGACGCGAAGGGAAAAGAAATTACAGAGGAGACTGCAAGACAGCCAAGACTGCAAGACAGCCAAGACTTCCCCCCCTCGAGCAGCCTATTACGATGAAGCTGACGTTGATGTGCATGTGTGACTGTGTGTGGGTTATCGATTTAGTGGACGTGAGGGTTGGGGGGGTTGAAGGAAGCGCGGGGGAGGATGAGGTGACGGTGGCTGATGAGGTCCAGTCTGCGAGATGGCCGGGGGGGCTCTCTTTTGGGGTGAGGAATCGAACTGCATGCAGGGACTGGTTGGCGGGAGAGAGCCCAAACGGCCGACGGACACCAGCTGCATCTCGTCGGCGCGAAGGGGCCAGTGATTGGACGCCCCTTGGGATGGACCTCGCATGTCTTATCAAGCGGGATGCTCCCTTCGATGCCTACTTTTCTCGGCCTCGAGCATGTGAGATTGGGGAGCCGGGGGGTTGGAATACGGCCTCGTGAATGGATGGCCCGGCTTCGATACTGCCCTTTTTTTTTCTTTCTTATTCTTTTCTCTTCTCAAGTTCTGGCCTGGCAAAGTCCCAGGTTCAGCATAAACCCAAGCGAGGAGTCAGTGGGTAGGGTTTGGGTTGAGCGACGTTCACAGCGTCCTGGACCATGTGTCAACAGACATGCACAGTGGGTGGGGTGTTTTATTTTATTTCAACAAGCTTAGCTCTGCTTTGGAGCAAGTCAAAAGTGGCTCAGGAACGCCGCATGCTTGCCCCTAGTAGCTGTGATATCCAAGGAAAAGCTGTTCCTAACTGCCATCGACCAAAGTCGGGGTGTTTCTAGAGTCCCACGTGCCGAGACCTGATTACGTTTCCAACCTCTGACCCCTATTTACCTTTGTTTGTATCCTGGTGGCGCTCCATCAGACAGCTGCTAATGGTGATCGTTTTCCTGGCCCGATTTGTCGATTCTCGCAGCTGGCTGCGTGATGTGAAATCCTTCCTGTGAGGCTCCAAGCATTCAATGACGAATTCGTTCCGAGCCAGGAAACGCTCCCTTCTTTCCGGTGAGCATGGAGGCCGTCTGTGGATGGCTTGAAGTTCGTGGATGATGACCGGACGCCGACGAGCCTACAGCTTCGCTTTCTCGATCCTCTCCTGCTCCGCCCAAGCCTTGTTGATACGAATGTTCTGCCAGAATCGCCATGCCCCGAGGGCCGCCGCCGCCGGCGGACACGCCAGCAGCAGCCAACTCCACCAAACGGGACTCGACGCCTGAACGTGGCGGATAGCCTCAGCAATGTCCCTCTTCAGGTCCTCCTTGGAGCCGTCATTCCAAAGCACGACGCCCTTGCCGGGGCCGCGGGCCTCACATCTCCGCGCCTTGAGCCTCACGTCCGTCTGGCTTCGCACGCGGTTCTCGGCGTCCTCGCGGCTGAGGTGAGGGTCGCGTGCCATGAGGCGCTGCATCTGCACCTCCGGGTCCTTGACGGCGACGACGAAAACGGTACCGCAGAGGCGATCGAGTCCACTCTCAAACAGTAGGGGAACGTCGAGCAGGACGGCCCAGTGCCCGGTGATATAGGCGCGGAAGATGGCCCGGTACATCTCGCCGCGGACAGCCGGGTGGACGATGCCGTTGAGAACGGCGCGGTCGCGCTTGAGGTCGTCGGTGTCACCGAAAACGCGCTTGCCGAGGGCGGGCCGGTTGAGGGGCCGTCCCTTGCCATTAGGCCCGGCCTCGGGCATGGTGTCGGAGACCGGGACTAGGAGGTCCGGGGTGGTGGGGAGGAAGTGCTCTACGATGGCGGCATAGCCCTTTGTCCCCGGCTCGACGACTTTCCTGGCGAGGACATCGGCGTCGATGAGGGGGATGGAGTAGGGGGGGTTGGAGAGGATGGAAGAAACGGTGGACTTGCCCGTTGCAATGGAGCCTGTTAGTCCGATAAAGAGCATCTTGCGGATATGCGGTTGGCCTCGTTTCGCTGTGTCTCGGCTTATCCCATTGATTTATTTGTCGGGTTAGAGTCTGTGGGAATTGGCATACGGCGGTGCTCTCTCTAGCGTTTTGGTGATGAGACGGAGGGCTGAGACGGGGAAGAGATGAAGCTGATGATGGCGATGGTGGGGGTGGACTGATGATGAGACCGAGGTAGTTTGTGAGGTGAGAGCAGTAGGGTCAGGTACCCGGGAGGCTTGAGGTCCGGTGAGGTTCGGTGCGTCGGCCAATTGACGGGCTCAGCGTCTCTGCCAAGTGCGCTTCAAGCGAGTGGTATGAGTCTTGGGCCGTGTGTGAAGGGCCCCAGGCCAATTCGGTGTCTTGGATTTGTTGTTTTCTCATTCCACAGATGGAACAAACCGAACCATTCGTCCCTCTCCGGAGTCACTAATTGATGCACCGTTGTGCGGGCTGTGTTCTCATCCTTTGGGTCGCCACAGAATTTCGGGGGGCCAGTACCGTCACCAACGAAGCCGTGCCAGTCGCTGAGCGAGAGCTTGACAGCTGGCGTGCTTTTGGGCTGTAGTTCCAAGCAGGGGCTCCGGCCGTGAAGAGCTGTGTCCCGCTGGCGGCAAGCTCTTTGCATCTTTTGGGGATGGCGCCGGGACGATCTGTTGTTTCTTGTTCCTTGGCCAGAGGCAATAAATTGGTCGATAACGTGCTTCGAGAGGTGTGGGTGGGCGATTGCGCGTATTGAGATAGTGGTCTTTGCTTTGGGTAAACTTGGCGACGGATCTCTCTGCAGAGCCACACGACGGAAGGTGTCGAGGGCCGAAATTCGATAGTCATCATGGATTCGATGTGGCACTGGACTTGCATTTTGTGGAGTTGTACTTTCCATCGTGCCTTCTTTCGGCGGGATGCAGGGTGGCACGAACGGAAAGAACATGGCCCCTGCGGAGAAGCGGCAGAGCAGCTCTACAATGAAGAACCATCCTTTCGCACACGAATATCACCAAGACAGATTGTGAAGCTGTTATGAACTCAGGGAGTGACGGGGCGGGGGCTGTTTGGTGGTACCAATGGGTGAGGGGCCGCCTTTTGTTTGATGAACAGACGGATGGTTCCCAGCATTGCTCAGATCCGGTCTCAGCTTTTCTTTCGTTCTCGCTGGGAGCGGATAATCGGAACGTCTGGCACGCTGGGCTTGGTTTAGCCAAGGCCACCACCATCATGCTCCGGGCCCCTCGCATCGCCATAACCGCTCGTTGTTATGAACTGGTGAAGTTTATAGATACTTGGCGCCGGCCATGACGGCCATCTTGCTCAGTTGTGTCGATGGCCAAGAGACGTCGCCGCGCAGCACCAAGGGCTTTGTGGTCCGCTCCGCTGGAGGGATCATGGATGGACTGGACAGCAGGTGGCCCCACGGCGTCGTTGTCGTCGCCGCTGTCGTCGTCAGGTCGTCGCAGCCACTTGATGACCCTGGAGGCGCTACTTACTAGTGCGGATACCCTGGGCTTCGGAAGGCAAGGTTGCTTGGGGCGTTCCAGCCTCTTTCTCCACATGCTCATGTCCTCATGTCAGCGCAACACAGATTTGTGTAAACCCCGTTGACACCGTGCATGTCGGCCCCCCAGAAAAAAAACAAAAAAAAACAAAGGTATTCCAAGAAACCCGAACTTGCCCAGGCCCAGTCTGGCAGAGAGGCGACGGTGGCACACAACAACAGCTGTTCAATGAGGATAGGCAAGATCACAGGAGGGGAGGGAGACGGATAGCAGTGTTGAAGAAAACGAGAGCTGCCTTTTTTCTGCCCTGTCTTCTCCCCACCCCTCGCTGTGCACCGGCCAACCAGTGTGCCTGCCTGTGTCTTGCGTATGGAAACCCAATGCCCAACCGACTGACGTACTTGGGCCTGGGTACCCTGCCGTCTTTGAAGCTCCCCTTGGGCTCTCAGGTTGGTAAGTGGTCCTTACCCCCCAATGTCCCCTCTATTCTCCTTGCCCTGCCTGGCTGTTTGATACCGGATGGACTCTGGGCTGTACGACAGGTTTGCGGTTTGGAGACGGGGCCTGCTTGATGAGTGTTTGTCACACTTCTGCGCATAGCACTGAAGAGTAAGGCCCTCATTCCAGAGTGGAACAGATTGAGACGGGGATATGTCTGTCTGCTCCCGTCCATTGGCATTGTAACACAGCAGCACCTCGCCGTGTCTGTCCCCTCCGTCCTACATGTTGTACTGCTTTTAAAATTACTGCCTCTCTTGTCTCGCGTCTGCTCTGACCGCAGTATACTGACTACCTACGCTGGGCTTTGTCAAGTCTGCTCCCCGTCTTTCGCAGGGACCTTTGAATTCCGCACCAAGAACTTCCGAAAAGTACCTTTTACGGTTGATCTGGTGCCAAGGTACATACCTGCTGGAGATCCTTGCCTGTCCTCGCTAACTTCGTCACTCCCCCCACCCTCGCTCGCGCGCCGTCTCTCCTCAGTCCCGTCCTGCTCTTTCTCGCCCGCGCCCAAAGTAAAGTCCTCCAGCCTGTGTCGCAAGCGACCATCGTCGCCCGCGGACGCTCGCATCCACGTCCACCCACTCCACCATCGTAATTCCCCTCCTCCCCTCCCCCCCCCATCGCGCGCCGCACCCCCCCTCGACACTGTCGTCCCTCTTCCTTCCACCCCATATCCTCCTGCTGCTTCCGCCATCGCCGTCTTTCCCTCCCATGCGCATGTTTGGTTGGAAAACAACAGCTTCTCCCATCGTCCAGGCTGTCCGTCGAATCACTTCACTTGTAGCCTGCCCTCCTCAACTGTCATTATGAAATAGTAGAGGAAAACAATACCCCCTTCAAACTTTATTCCCACCAAGAGAGTTTGGGCCGTGTCAGCCCAATTCCACCGGATACTCTCCTTGGCAACCCTCAGAGCTCGCTCGCTCGCTCGACGACTGCGCATCCATTCCTCTGGAGTCTGCGTTGCTTGGTCTGCAGGCTGCGCTCTACAAACTGTTCACACTCGGCTGCTGCAGCCTGAGCCAGTTAACCTGCACACAACTCAAGCAGCCATACCTTAGTCGGCCTGACCTTGCCTTACGTACCGTACCCTCCCATACCTCCCATACCTGCCATCCCCATCCCCGCCTCTCCCCAAACCTGCCCAGTGCCGTCCATACTGCACCGCGACGCACCAGCACCACACCAGCACCACACCAGCAGACCAGCCCGGACCGGGACACGACAGAGCAACAGTCCACACCCAGCGACTTGACGCTCGCTACATTACCTTATTTCCCCTGCGAGTCTGCGCTTCTGCGACTCGCCCTCTAACCTTACCAAGCCCAGTCCAGCTGGGCCCCATTCGCCCGCTTAACGCGTCCAGTCGAAACCACCGACGACATCAGCTAAACCGCTCGGCCAGCCCTTTTTTCCTTCCAACATCAACCACCACCACCCAACCCTCCGCCATCCAAACCAAACCGATTCCGACCGACTGCATCGCCCTCCTTCCCGAGTCAACATCGCTCCCCGCCCGCCATGGACTCCCAGTGGCAGCAGGGCTATGCCGACTCGGCCGGCTCTGCGAGGAGATACAATGGCAGCGGCGCCCAGATGCCCCGGGGAGATTACAACGGCCAACCGGCACCGCAAGGTCAGCCGCCTGCCGGCTTCAAGTACGACCAGTACCAGAGCCCTGGCGGCATATCTTCTCACGCCGCCAGCGCTGCCACCTCGCCCATGTCCACCCCCCAGATGCGCGATAACAACGGCGATATTCCCATGCACGATGTCCCGGACTCGTACACCGGCATGAAATACCCCATGAGACCCCATCATCAGTCTCATGCCTCTGGTAGTCGCTCATCTACTCTCTACTCGCCCCAGGAGCCATCTGCTGCTGCCCAACGATACTCGCCGATGGAGGCCCTGTCCCCCACCTCGCCCTACGCGCCAAAGTCCGCGCAAGGCCAGTTTGCTTCGCCCCCGGGCCAACGACAGTCTCCCACGAGACAATCGGACTACATGCCTCAGAGTCCTCACTACGGCGGACGCCAGCAACCTCCGCAGCTCCCCCCGATTGCGCCCTACGGCTCCGCCCACGATGGTTACCCGTCTGCTGTCGTTGCCAACATTGACGGCGCCTTTGCGGCCGATCCCAAATCGCCGCGCCGCCCGATCCCGCAGTCCATGCCTCGAGGGCCTGCCCCTGAATTCAGGCAATGTAGAGCCCCGACCGACCTTCGACCCAAGGTCAACGCCCAGCCTCCCTTCCGGCGCGCGAACCCAGAAGGAGGATTCATCAGCGTAAGCGCATCCGCCCCGCCTTGCACCAGAAAAGACCCAGGCTAACTCGCACTTCTCTCAGCCCCTCCAAGCTCTGACGGTGCACCTGCCTGCCACCTACAGGATATGCAACCCGAACTTCAAGTACGAGTCTTCGCGTAACCCTCGCCGGGTTCTGACCAAGCCGAGCAAGGGCGTCAAGAACGATGGATACGACAACGAAGACAGCGACTACATCCTTTACGTGAACGACATTCTGGGCTCAGAAGAAGCCGGCCACAAGTACGTTCACACAGGCGCTGGGGCGCTCTTTCTCGCTACTCTTTCCGAGCACTTGTATTGATTTGTGACGTAGGAACCGGTACCTTATTCTTGATGTCTTGGGCCAGGGTACCTTCGGCCAAGTCGTCAAGTGTCAAAATCTCAAGACGCAGGAAGTGGTCGCTGTCAAGGTCATCAAGAACCGCACTGCGTATTTCAACCAGAGTATGATGGAGGTGTCGGTCTTGGACCTGGTAAGCTTGCCCTGTTCCTCAATAGACACAGCATGACGTCTAACTCCAGCCTTGCAGCTCAACACCAAGCTCGATAAGAACGATGATCACCACCTTTTGCGACTCAAAGACACCTTCATCCACCGCCAACATTTGTGCCTGGTCTTCGAGCTCCTCAGCGTCAACCTTTACGAGTTGATTAAGCAGAACCAGTTCCGAGGTCTAAGCACGACTCTCGTCCGCGTTTTCGCTCAACAACTTCTCAACGGTCTGGCCCTATTGAACAAGGCGCGACTTATCCACTGCGATCTGAAGCCCGAAAACATCCTGCTCAAGAACCTGGAGAGCCCCATAATCAAGATTATCGACTTCGGTTCGGCATGTGACGAACGGCAAACAGTTTACACCTATATCCAGTCGAGATTCTACCGGTCCCCCGAAGTCTTGCTGGGATTGCCGTACTCGTCAGCCATCGACATGTGGTCTCTCGGCTGCATTGTCGTGGAGCTGTTCCTAGGTCTGCCGCTGTTCCCAGGGTCTTCCGAGTACAATCAAGTTTCACGAATCGTTGACATGCTCGGAAACCCGCCAAACTGGATGATCGAGATGGGTAAGCAAGCCGGCGAGTTCTTCGAGAAGAGGCAGGACGAGTTTGGTCGGCGGACGTACCAGTTGAAGAGCATGGAGCAGTATGCCCGGGAACACTCAACCAAGGAGCAGCCGAGCAAGAAGTACTTCCAAGCGAACACCCTGCCGGAGATCATCAAATCCTATCCCATGCCCCGCAAGAACATGAAGCAGAGCGAGATCGACAGAGGTGAGTCATGACGTTCGGACCGTGTCTGCGGCAAGCACTAACACGGCGGATAGAAATGAACAACAGAATTGCCTTCATTGACTTTGTCAGAGGACTGCTGAACATCAACCCCTTGGAGCGTTGGTCGCCGCAGCAGGCCAAGCTGCACCCGTTCATCACCCAGCAGAAGTTTACTGGACCTTTTGTGCCACCAATGAACTTGAAGTCCAGCTCCCTCAACCGGTCTCCGGCGCCGGGCACGCAACAGCAGCAGCAAGCCGAGGCATTGAGCAAGCAGAGAGCACAGGCAGCTCAAGCGCAGGCGAACTCTGCTGCACAGGGAGCTTACGCCCAGATGGCGGCCCAATACCAACAACCTGGACACTCTCAGCAGCCGCCCATCTACAACAACCAGCAAATGTACTCGCCGAGCAGCAGCCACGCAGCTCAACCACCACCCTACGGGGCTCAGCAGGGTGGCTATGGGCAGATGGTTATGACGCAGCAGCCGGCGCAAATGCCTCCTGGGCCTTATGGCAATGTGTCTCAGCAGCCTGGCCTGTATCCTCAGCAAGGCATGCGACCGGCGCGCCAACGTGCTTCGACCATGGAGCAACAGCAAAGCGGCATCCCGGCCGCCATTCAGCGCGTCGCTAGCCACCTTGACCCGAGCCAGCCGATCCGCTTGCAGCCCAGCCCTGCTTACTATCCTCCTCCTGCGGATGGTGGCATGGCGGGCATGGAAAACGCGGCTCAACGAGCAGGTAGACGTGGAAGTCGCGCGCAGCAAGGAGGCAGAGGCAACCGTGATTTCATCCGCAACCTTGAGGAGCGAACGCTGGAGGAGGGGTTCATGGGAAATCAGAACCCTTGGCATTGATGTTTGGATGACTTAACCACAAGTCCCCAAATTCTTCGAGACAGTACTTTTCAGTTCCACGCGCGTTGTTGGGTGTCTTCACCGTCGCTTAGACCACCCCCGGCGACGATGTCAGGGCAGCCAGCCCCCAGAAAATGCTGCAGTATTTCCAAACCAGGGCGACGACAGCATGACGAGCCCTGAGCTGCCAGGTCGCAATCGGTTTAATGTAAGATACCCGGTGGCCTCGAAGAAGCGAACCTGTCAAGACTGCCATATAAGACCTGTTGCAAAGGGGCCATCTAAGGAAATGCGGTGTTCATGCCTGGCTGCGGCGGGGCGACGCGACATGCACACGGACGGGAGCTTTGATGGGATGATGCATGAGGAAAGGGGAACGATGGGCATTATTGGGTTGGCAAGGAAAGAAGTCTCCGTGGGGGAGATGGTTGAGGGGACTGAACGGCCAGCAACGACACACGAGACACGCCTTGACACGCACCGTTCCTAACTACCTACCTACCTACGTTACCTACGTTTCCTTCCTCAGGTTCAAAGGGGTCCCGGATACAGCAGGGTTGGCTTTGCAAGTTGTTTGACTAATGCGGAAGTGACGCCGATGTCATAGGAGACGAGGTCGCTGATCCGCGAAATGTGTGCCTACTCAATCAACGTTGAAGATACCAGGTGTTGGCCCCGCGTTTGTGGGTTTGACTTGCCCTTGTAAGAGCCGGGGGAAAGGGCTGGTGATGTGGCTTTCCCCTCGCTATCACTGTTGTTGCCATCAATCATTGTTAGCGTTGACACAACAGGCGTACCTGCGTTTTGCTCGCCAAGCGGCTGAGCATTTCCATGTCGGAGTTGCCAGCGGAATCATCTCTCTGTCGTCATAGCTTTCCCATGTCTCTGTATCTGGCAGCTGCCAACAAGATCTTTGCCAAACTTTTACCTATTGATGTGAGCTTGCAGAGTGGCCAAGTATCTCTTTAGCTCATCGTCTCGGTCGTCGAGCTTCTCTCCATACCTTACCACCGCATTTTTGGTTCCATCGCTACGACGACGACGTTTTGCTTCTTCCCGGATTCCCCTCGTCAAACCTTACCGACTTGCATCTAACAACACCACGGACCCTTACGTCGGTATCCTCATTAGCTTCGGGCCGCGCAACCTCATATCTTTGTGACCAAGGTCCTACGCATGCAGCCATGGAGCATACTCCTGTACAACAGAGGCAGGTGGATGTCATACCTCGCAGGGCCTCATCTGCATCCTCGTCCAAACGTCACTCGAAGGTGGACTCGACCTTTGACGCCAAAAACCGATCGAGTGCCGACACTACTGTGGACTCAACCGAAAGTACAAATAGCCGCTCCATCCCCGCCGCCTTCAAAGCCTCGTGGGGAAAGAAGATTTATAGAATGCTCGGCAAATGGAACAGAGCAGGTGCTGCTCTTGGTGCGAAACCTGCCCCTGAGCCTTCTACCATGGACAAGAAAAAGAGTGACTTCGTTGAGAGGTGGGATAAACGGCTTGAGGAGCTGCTCAATCGACCCGATCCTTCTAAGCTTCAGCTTCCAAATTCCGTCACCGCCATCGACGTGACTGCGTCACACCATGACAAGAACAGAGGTAATAGCGCAGCTCATTCTTTATCTGGCTACCTACTGACTCTGGCCTCTAGGCTTACTCAAACGCCGAAGCTTGGGGAACATCTTTGGTTCTGTCAGATCTCGTAATACGCTCAAGAAGAGAGGCAAGTTACAAGAGACCCTTGCGGAAACAATGGGTTCCGGTGGCTCGACACAACCCCCGGCAAAAGATCTTACTGCCTCCGAAAATGCTCCTCCCACGCTGCCAAAGCTGCCACCTTCAGGCGATCTGGGATCTAGCTTTCAGGGAGGCCTTGAAGTCGACCAAGAAACCCTCACCAGTGGTCCTTCAGCACCGCATCCGCCAGCTTTCACCCCTACGAGACCTCCCTGTAAGGACCAAGCCGTACAGACGCCGTTGACATCTACTACCGAACGCACTGATGCGAAGGGGGAGGGGAAGCATAGCTCGTCATTGCCAGGAATGATAGACCTTCGTACTGGGCACGAGCTTGTGTGGAAAACGCTCACCAACCCTGATACCTTGTCAGTGCCCAAATGCAATGCACTAGCATCCAGCTCGAAAGCCAAGTCTCGTGGGGGCCCAAGTCATACAGAGGCCAAGGTTACAGAACAGCTCGTGCATGTGCCGCCCGCAAACAAAACCGTGGATTCCACCCATACAACGCACACGCGCAACCTCATACAAATCCCTCGCATTGGGAAAAAGCAGGAGGTACGCCGTAGTCTAAAGGGAGATCAAGTTTTCATCTATTCAGACAGGAGAGTCTTCTGGATACCCGCAGCGAATCGGTGCAAGGATGAAGCATCCAACAGTGCTTCTACTGCGAGAAACGACGCCATCAACTCTATCACTGCTGGCACCGACATCATCGACATGCCTTCTGATTCTCCTGGCAAGAATCTGAAAAGAAAGGCGAAAAGCCTGACGTTCGTTAAACAGCTTGAGATACAACCTCGCGATAGTTTTCATACGGAAACGCGGAGAGTGTCCTTTCAGATGGATCTGCGTGGAACTGACGGCGGTCCAGATGGCCCGAAGTTGTCTTTCCGCGGTGGCTCGGACGACTGCAATGATGCGGCTGTCAACTCCAAGACGAACAAGTAGTCGTTATGTGGTTGGCTTCTCGGCAGACATGGACTATTGAGTATGGGTATTGCAAATGGCTTAGTATGAGGCACAGACTCAGTATCCCGAAGCTTGTTTGTTGTACATGGTAGAGCAACCTTCAAACCAGATTGAAGTCGAATAAAGCAGACGTTGGGATCACGGATTCTAAAGCCACACCCGCAGTGCGACCCAAGACCATGATCCCGTGGGAGAGGTACGTACCGGCATCTTACCGTCCGAGAGTGGAGACCTCTGAACACGCTCCACGACCTTGCAAATCAACGCGCCCAGCGAGCGCCAGTACCCAGGTCAGCCTCAAGTTAACTTTGTTTCCCATGTTCATCAGGGTCTACATAGTATCCGTATGCAAGGTATCCATCCTCCGAAACTTGCCTTGCCCGCCCTTTCTCAACACCTTTCTCCTTTGCTTCCACGACCTCGTTCTCCAACCAAGCGTCGTAGTCCTTTCGGTCACCTCTTCGACCGCCTCCCCCATTGCTGCAGCGCATTGGCCCCCAGCAGCTTGACATACCCATCTCACTGGCACCCAGTCTTGGATTTTTGCGACGGACACATTCAACTTCGAGGCTTCTTCATCCCTAATCACCACGATCACCGACGACGGAACGCTTCACAATGGCGAAAGTTGCGACTGACTTTGAGCGAATCATTCAAGAAGGTAGGATCATACTCTCTCCCTTCTACGGCCCTCGGCGCGATTACTCTTCGAACCGGTCGCTAAAAGAGGATCCTTTTCTTGCCCAACTACAGGACGAGAGAGGAAGAAGAATGAGGCTCTGGCACAGAAGATCTTCTCCAAGGATAGGCGGCAGAGCGCCCCTACCAAGCTCAAGCCCGGCGCGGGCCCGTCGCTGGCGAGCCGAGTCGGCGTGAAGAAGGTAGGGCCTCCTTTGTCCCACCGGTCGACCGGCCGCTTGTTTGCAAGCTGCGAAAGCTGACATCTCTCGCCCCCTCGATCAGCAGCGCACCGCCTCCCTCGGTCCCAAGGCCCTCCCCGCCGGCAACATCGATGGCGACTGGACACACGACCTCCACGGAACCGTGAACAGCGGCGGCGGCGGCAGGGGACGTAACAACGGTGGCAACGCCGGCGCGGGCGGCCTCGCGTCGCGCATCTCGGCGCCGGGAGGCAGGCCCGCACCCGTTGCGGCCGCAAACAACAGACGAGGCGACAGACGCGCGGAGCAGAGGGCCGCCAAGGTCGCCGCGGCGATTGAGCGATCAGGCGGCATGGCCGACGTGCAGATGACCTCCTCCGCGCCCGTCAGCGCGCCGACCGGTCCCGCCGTGAAGAAGGGCCTCTCGATCCGCGGATTGGCGGGCCCGTTTGCGGTTATGGCGCAGAACTTCGCGCCGGGGACGACGGCGGCGGATATCGAGAGCGCGATGACGCCTGTCGGCGGGGAGATGCTGAGCTGTCGGATCATCAAGACGAGCCCGCTGATTGTGGCGGAGATGGTGTTTGCGACCAAGGAGGGCGGAGATGCGGTCATTGATACGTTCAACAACCAGACGGTAAGTATTCTCCATTGGCCCAAGGGGCAAGCCCGGGCCAAAACATGGAATGCTAACGGTTTGGGAATCGCAGGCCGACGGACGGATCATCAAGGTCTACCCCAAGCCCGGCGGCTACAAGGAGCCCCTCGCCGCCAACGGCTCGCGCCCCGCGAACGTCCGGTCGACGTCGAGCCACGTCATTGACGGCACGAACGGATTCCCCGAGCAGATGGAGGAGGACGACGGCGGCCTGTACAGCGATCGGATTGTTGGTGGCGGCGGCAGCGGCGGCGGTAACAGCGGCAACCGCAGAGGCCGCGGCTTCAACCGTGGTGGACGCAGATGAGGCATGAGAAGGGAGGCTCAGATGATACATTCAACAACAAAAAGGGATCTTCTACTTTGGGCGTTATTCAAGAGCGGGCTTGGGAAAGGTCGAATACCTAGGCGACTCATGTCTGTATGTGCATTCTGGTTCTTCTTGAAGGGTGGAGGGGAGAGAGCCCCCCCGGATCTCGCGGTGGATTGCCGAGAGAGGGAAACCGCGTCCTTTTCTAGGAGGAGTGTGTACTAGTAGACCAGGGAAACTTGCTTTCTTTTTCCATCTTCTCTCTACCCAACGTGGCCGTCGAATATTCCGGGGCTGTCAACTTCTGCCGGCCACGTCTTCTGCCAGCCGCCGAGGCAGATACACGACCGGGTGATGGTCACGTCGCGGAGTTGCGTGCATGGACCGAAGCTTTCGGCATTTAATGTTACAGATTTGGGTATTGTGTAGTGCGACACGGCGGCGCAAAGCCGGATCGGTCTACTGGTACATGGCGCCGATATCATACATTGTTATATAGTTACAGCTTGGAGAGCGTCGCTCAAACCTCCCACATGTTGCCCTCGCCACGATCCAAGAGCGCATCATCCGAGGCGGGATCCTCCTTTTGCTGGTTGGGGTCGGTGAACTCGACCACGAAGCGGTTGAGGTCGTTGCGCTTCTGCTTGAGCTTCTCGACGGCCTCCTCGTCGGCGAGCCTGTTCTCGTTGACGACCTTGTCGACGGCGCCGATCATCTTGCGGGCGAGCTCGACCAGCTCTTGGACTGCCGCGTCGCGCCTCGTCGGCGCCTTGGACGGCGGCTTTCCTCCCGTCTTAGTTTTTGTCTTGAGCACCGCGTCCTTTGCGGAGGTGAAGGGCGCCCAGAGCTTGTTCACCGCGGCGGCGAGCTGCTCGCCGTATGCGCGCTTCGCCTCCTCGATCTTGCCGTCCTTGGCCATCTGGCGGAAGTGGAAGTGGGACATCATGCCGACCTTGAGGTACACGTGGAGGGCGCGCACGTCGAGAGGTGCCGCTCCCTTGGAGGCGGCGGCGTGCGCCGTCATCTTCTCCAGGACGACGTTTGCGTTTTCAAAGGCGTTTTGGTTCATGTTGTCGTTGATGCAGGCCGAGAGGGCGCGCCGGTACATGATGGGCAGCGTCGTCTCGTCGGGGAGCTTCTGCACCAACTTGGCGGCGTCGCGGCTCGACCCGTTGCGCTCGTAGATGCGGATGAGCTGGTGCCAGTTGTCCGAGTCGGGCTTGAGGCCATAGTAGTAGACGAAGAGCTCCCAGTACCGCACAGCCAGCTTGGCCTGCTTGTTTTCGCGGAGGAGCGTGAGGATCAGGGAGAGGGTGTTGCACCGCGGGACGGCGTACTTGATCCTCGGCGTCGTCGAGGGGACGGGTTTCCGTGACACGGAGTCGGCGGCGGCGGCGGCGATGTCCTTCATGCCTTCGTTCATGCGCAGGGGGTAGTCCTTGTCGGGCTTTTCGCGGGTCATGTCGCGGACGCTCATAGTCTCCTCGAGTAGGGGCATGATCTCGCCCTTCTCTTTCCTGCCGCCAAGGAGAAGCACGCGGCCCATGGCGCAGACCAGGTCCTCGTCGAGGTCCAGGGCACCCTTGCGCCAGTTGCGCATGATCTCCTCCCAGATGGCCTTACACCGCTTGATCGTCTGCGCCGTCGCGTCGGCGGTCTCCTGGATAGACCGGCCCTTCTGCTTCTCCGGGCTCTCCGCCTCGGCGCGCAGGGTGTTGATGATGGCCGTGTACGTGTACGCTGTGGTCTTGCGGCCGGCGCGGGCGTCGGCCGTGTCGGCGATGGAGAACATGGCGTCGACGTCGCCCGCGCGGCCACAGACCTGGAGCACGGCATTGAGGTGGAACGAGTTGGCGCGCACGGCAGAATTCTCTTTGAGGAGAGAGTTGTAGATGGCGACGGCCTTGGGCACGGCGGCTTTCGGGTCGAGCGACTTTGCGCAGCCGCTGAGGAGGATGGTATAGGTGCGATCGTTGGGCAGCTGGCCCCGTTTCTTCATGTCGTTGAAGAGCTTGATGGCGGCATTGACGCGCTTCTTGTCGCGGATCTGGTACTCGATCAGGTGGTTCCAGGCTACGACGACCTGCTTGGTCTTGCTAGAGCGGTGGACGAGGAGGAGGGCCTCGTCAAAGCGGTCCTTCTTGAGGGTCGCCTCCACGCGCTGGGCGATCTTGAAGGGATCGTCCATATGCTTGAGGTGCTGATCAACGGCCCACTCTAGCTTCCGCCTCCTGTTCTTCTCGGCAACGTCGTCGGCATCTTCGGCGTTTCCTGGGCCTTTCCGCGCCTCCTTCAGGAAAGCGGCGCCGGAGGCTGTTGTGTGGGATCGTTGCTGGAGCGGGCGGTGCACCGGGAGGCCATGTTGGAGGGTCGGGATTGTGGCAGATGCTTCGGTGAAAGAGGCCTTGCTGGAGATTGGCTGAAGCGCTCGTCTCAGGCACGCTTTGCAAGACAGCATCTTGGACTTATTCTGGGGGGTTGTGGACCGTCGAAGCTTGCGATGCTCGTCTCCGGGGCCAGCGCCGGGAAATTTTGCGATGGGTTGCCCAAGCTCCTTATCTTATCGGCGGGCTTCAAGCGACGTTCGAGGTACAAGGTACTTGCGGCGGGAATCGATCCTGCATGGTTAAGCGTGTCGCGCAACCCATTGACGTTGGTTGCGGGGCGGGCCTCATCGACAACCACCCCCACCAAAACGATGTTTGCACCAATTAAATCAAGGCCGATGGAACTAATTAAGCAACCCGGCAGAGCGACGCGTCGCCAAACACGAGACGCGATTTCTGCGCGCGCCGCCCCTGGTCCTCTGCTAAATTATAGTGCATATGAATCCGTGCTTCTGCGTATCCCACCCACAACAGACGTGCTCCGTTCTCCAGGCAAAACACAACCAAAGACACCAATTCTTTCAGTCCAGATCGCCGGCGCCGACTTCTTGTTTATATCATGAATCAAATTTCCCTTCGAGCCTCTGAACTTCTTCAATAATACCCTACATCCTCAACCACGCCTGCCCATCATGCCCAAGGTCGACAGGCGCTCGAAGCTGGCAGAGCTTCGGGCTCTCCGAGCGGCCGGCAAGAGGGCCAACTACGAAGTCGAAGAGGTTGACGAGCTGTACGAGGAGGTCGACGAGAATCAATACAAGAAGATCATTCGGGATCGCCTGGATCAGGACGACTTCGTTGTCGACGACAACGGCGAGGGATATGCCGACGACGGCCGGGAGGAGTGGGATCGTGCTCCTCAATATTACTCGGACAGCGAGGATGAGATGCCAGTGAAGGGCCGAGGCAGGCCGAGCAAAGCATGTAAGCTAGCCGAGCCATTCTCTCTTTGCGGCAGAGCAACTGCTGACACTCAACAGCGAAGAAGCAGCGCGAGGACGAGGATGCCAAGCGAGACGCCAACGACAGAGACATTAGCGAATATTTCACAAAGGGTGCCACCAAGGCCCAGGCAAAGCCAAAGGTTCGTGAGATGCAACCAGAGTCGGAAAACTGTCTTTTTTGACACCATATACAGGTTGCCAAAACGGAGGAAGACGACGCGTTCCTTGCCGATTTGCTCGGCGAAGTCGACGCCAACATTCCCGCTCCCGCCTCTCGCTCAGCCAAGCGCAACAGATCCCCAGAACGACGACGAGCTCGCGTGCTCTCACCCGCCCCCGAGGCCAGACCACGCGTCACCAAGAGAACAAAGACCGTGGATGACAGACTATCATCCCCCGCTATCGACGACTCGGTACCCGATGATGGATATCTCCCACCCATGGGCGACGACAGAGACGACAGCCCTGCCCCGATCACAGTGGATGATGTTCCCATGTCCGACCCCGCGCCATCATCGCCTGCTGCCAAGGTAGCCCAGCGCAAAGGCTTGGTCAAGCAAGAGCCCAAGGACGACGATGAGGACATGATGGAGGTTGCCCACGCCGGTACGGTTACCGCTGCCAGCGTCAACATTGCGGGGTCAAGGCCACCGAAGAAGCTGGTCAAGCCTGATCCCTACCCAACTCCTATGAGCTCTTCACCGGTCAAGCCCGCCGCCGCGGTAATCGACTCGTCCGCCTGGAATACCATTACAGACCAGCTTAACGTTGTCACAAGCTCTCCTGCAGAGGCTAGAACCGTCGGCAAGATTGATTATAAGGACGCCATTGAGGAAGACGGCAGTCTCAACATGTTTTGGACCGACTACACCGAAGTCAATGGCAGTCTCTGCCTTTTCGGCAAAGTCCTGAACAAGAAGACTGGGCTGTACGTCAGTTGTTTCGTCAAGGTCGACAACATCCTCCGCAAGCTGTTCTTCCTCCCCCGCCAAACAAAGGTACAAGGTGGCGAAGACACCGGCGAGGAGGTCGAGATGATGGATGTGTACTCCGAGGTTGACTCGATCATGACCAAGATGAATGTTGGCATGTACAAGATCAAGGCCTGCACCCGTAAATATGCATTTGAGATGCCGGGGATTCCCAAGGAAGCTCAGTACTTGAAATGTCTCTACCCATACACAAGTAAGTTGTCATACGAAGCAATTAAAGAGCATTGCTAATCCAAAACAGAGCCCGTCATTGATGGGTCGGCCACCGGTGAAACCTTCTCGCATGTCTTCGGAACGAACACTGCGCTTTTCGAGCAGTTTGTGTTGTGGAAGAACATCATGGGTCCTTGCTGGCTGAAGATCACCGACGCCGACTTCGGTGCCCTCAAGAACGCCTCTCACTGCAAGCTTGAGGTGCTGGTTGAGCACCCTAACATGGTGTCGACACTCAACGAGTCTACTGACAACCTCGACGCCCCGCCCCTGACCTTGATGAGTCTTGCCTTGCGGACGGCCTTCAATGCCAAGGCTAACAAGCAAGAAATCCTGGCGATCAGTGCCCGAATCTACGAGAAGGCATCCTTGAACGACACCACCCCAGCTGAGAAGCTGCCTTGCCGGACATTCACCCTCATTCGACCTCACGGAACAGCGTTTCCTCTAGGGTTTGAGACATTGGCAAAGGAACGGAAGAGGGGCCTCATCAAGACTTTCCGCCAAGAATCTGAGATTCTGATGTTCTTCCTTGCTCAGCTTGATGTTGTCGACCCGGACGTCATTTTGGGACATCAGCTGGAAGGCGTGGACTACAGTGTTCTCCTCAACCGCCTGCACGAGAAGAAGACTCACCAATGGTCTCGCCTTGGTCGTCTCAAGCGTACGCAGTGGCCAGCTTCTATGAACAAGGTGGGCGGTAACGTCTTCGCCGAGAGACAGATCATGTCTGGCCGTCTGCTTTGCGACCTCGCCAACGATGCCGGAAAGTCTGCCATGTACAAGTGTCAGTCTTGGAGCCTGACTGAAATGTGCAGTCTTTACCTGCCGGGTAACAACCGCAGGCAGGACATCGACAATGAAGCCGCACTCAAGACATGGGCGACTCAGTCCAAGGAGGGCATGATGAACTACGTAACTCACATGGAAACCGATACCCACTTCATCACCGCGCTGGCTTTGCAGGTCCAGCTCCTCCCCCTGACCAAAGTTCTTACCAACCTGGCCGGTAACTCTTGGGCGAGAACCCTCACTGGTACTCGTGCAGAGCGGAACGAGTACATTTTGCTTCACGAATTCCATCGCAACAAGTACATTTGCCCTGACAAGCAGACTTTCAGGGGCAGAATGGCTCAGGAAGAGAACCAGGACGATGAGGGTGAAGGCAAGAAGAAGGATAAATACAAGGGTGGTCTCGTTTTCGAGCCCGAGAAGGGTCTATATGACAAGTTCGTCCTGGTCATGGATTTCAACTCACTGTACCCTTCCATTATCCAGGAGTTCAATATTTGCTTCACGACTGTGGACAGATCCGCAATGGTAGGTCCTCCGGTCGCCATGGCCCTGATGCCAGAAGCTAATTTCTTTTTAACAGGAACAGGATGAAGATGCCGTGCCCGAAGTCCCTAAAGAGCAGGACCAAGGCATTCTGCCCAGACTCATTGCCACGCTGGTCAGCCGAAGAAAACAGGTCAAGGCTCTGATGAAAGACAAGAGCGCAACACAGGACCAGCTCGCCACATGGGATATCAAGCAGCTAGCGCTGAAGCTTACGGCCAACTCCATGTACGGATGCTTGGGATACACCAAGTCCCGCTTCTACGCGCGTCCCCTTGCCGTCTTGACCACTTACAAGGGTCGTGAGATTCTGCGCAGTACCAAGGAGCTCGCCGAGAGCAACCAACTCCAGGTCATCTACGGCGACACGGATTCCGTCATGATCAATGCCAACGTCGAGAACGTATCGGATGCCTTCAAGGTCGGCCAGGAGTTCAAGAAGGCCGTCAACGAGCGGTACAGGCTTCTTGAAATCGACATTGACAATGTATTCCGCCGGATCCTGCTCCAAGCCAAGAAGAAGTACGCCGCCATCAACCTGGTCGAGAAGGACGGCAAGTTCATCGAGAAGATGGAGGTCAAGGGTCTGGACATGAAGCGTCGCGAGTACTGCGGTCTGTCCAAGGAGATTTCCAGCAAGATTCTCAACGAGATTCTTTCTGGCGACGAGACCGAAAAGTCCATTGCTCGCATCCACGAATACCTCCGAGAGATCTCTGGCAAGATGCGCGAGCAGGCCATCCCGGTCCAGAAGTACATCATTTTCACGCAGCTCGGCAAGGCCCCCACAGAGTATCCCAATGCAGACTCGATGCCCCAGGTCCAGGTCGCCCTCAGGGAGATTGCCAAGGGAAAGAACGTCCGCCGCGGCGATGTCATCTCCTACATCATCACCGGGGACCCCCAAAGCTCCGACCCTGCCCCCAAGAGAGCGTATACGCCGCCAGACGTCATGAAGGTTGACTCTGGACTCTCCCCCGACGTCGAGTGGTACCTAGGCAAGCAAATCTTCCCGCCGGTTGAGCGTCTCTGCGCGAACATTGTCGGCACCTCGAGCTCTCAGCTCGCAGAGTGCCTGGGACTAGACATCCGCAGGTACAAGTCGGTCCAGGACCAGCAACAGGGCGGCTCGAACGACGTGGAGATCCACCCCCTGGAGTCGCAGATACCCGACGATGTCCGCTTTGCCGACTGTGCCCGTCTGTCCCTCCGCTGCCGCAAGTGCAAGGCCTCGTCGGCGTTCGAGGGTCTGGTGGCGCAGCCCGACCTCGTGTCGGCATCAGGGGTGCTCTGCGGCTCCTGCGGCGCAACCATCTCGACACTCTCGATCGTGGCACAGCTCGAGCATGCCCTCCGCACCCAGACAGCACGGTACTACGAGGGCTGGCTGGTGTGCGACGATTCCGCCTGCGGCATGCGCACGCGGCAGATGAACGTCTACGGCACCCGCTGCCTGGGGCCCAAGGGCCTCGCTCGGGACTGCCTGGGCCGGATGCGCTACGAGTACACGGAGAAGGCCGTCTACAACCAGCTCGTGTACTACGCCAGCCTGTGGGACGTCGACAAGGCCAAAGCCAAGGCCTCGGCCGAGAGCGGCAACGACCTCTCGCGCGAAGACAAGGACAAGATCCTCGCCATGGCGGAGCACAATCGCGTCCGCTTCGGCACGGTCAAGGGCGTCGTGGACAAGTATCTCGATAAGTGCGGCAGGCAATGGGTCGCCATGGATACTCTGTTCGCCAAGCTGGGCTTCAACAAGCTTATTGCTGCTGCTGCTGCATAGGCAGCCAGGGGCCAGGGACTGCACATTGGGGTGCGCTGATGATGACACTGGGATGGGTATGGTTTGCGGACATGACAATGCTTCTGAGGAGTTGGACTAGGCTCGTTTGCCCATTTTTTCTTTCTTGCCTGTATAGTTGTACGGCTTGGTCTGAGTCGATTGGGGGACTTTCACCTTGGGAACTTGAGGAGCCCGGAGTATGGATGAGCTTGGGATGAGGCGGCACTTTCTCCAGTTGGCCGCGGGGTATTTCTATTGGGGTTTTCTAGAGTCGTAGGAAACAAGGCTAATCTCACACAAATATCTGATGCAGCACACGACGGTCTTTTGTCCCCCTACTATCACGTTTCATTGAAAAACCCCCAACGTCTCGTCAGCTGGCGGGCTTATTTCAGGAGGCCAACATCCCATCATGGTTGGTAGGACAACACGGTGGATGGGGGCTCCGCAAGGGTGCGTCAGGGTTGGCAGGGGGGCGTCTTTTCTGACTTTGAGGCTATCTCGAGAGAAAGCCCTCATGCACGTAGTCACTTTTAGGCACGCACACAAAGCGCTTTCCCCGCCCAACCGGCAGGTACTGTTTGCTAAATCACTCCTCACACACTCCAATGCAAGGTTGTGAAAGGACACAAGAAAAAGTTGTGAACTATGTAGTCTTTTTTCCTCTTTGCGCTCTGGTCCACTGGCCCCCCCCCCCCCGGCTTCGTTGCTGAGTTAAATGTACAAGTTCGGGGAGAAAAGCAACCGGGTCCTCTCTCCCGCCTGGTCGATTGACATCGCGCCAGTCCACTCTACCAACCACTCCCCAGTGGATGTGCCCAAGCCGGGACCAGGTTCACCGTTGGCGACCAGTGACCCCAGTCCAGCTAGAGCTCTCCCAACTAGGGATGCATCTATTGTATAGTCAAGAGATGTTGGGACCGCGCCGTTCCCTCCCGAGGCAGGGAAAAACCACCTCCGGACCATGCCACAAAGTGTCGTAATGTGAGAGGGCCTGCCAAGTGTGACCCGAGCCAATGCCAAAAGAAAAAAAAGACGATAGGAGCATTTTCTGAACAATCCCAGAATTCCCCTTTTTGCATAAAAGCAGGATCCACGACCTGGCCGAAGCTCCTGTATGCTTTTTCATGTCCGCCTGTAAAAAGAGCAAAGCGCGCGCAGCCTGTTTTGTGCGCATGAGCTCTCCATTGCTGGATGGACTCTCCCAAGGTCGTCCTCTTCTTCCGTACGTCTGGCTCCCTCTGCATTCAACCCATTTCCTAACCACTTCCCCCACCCACGTAGCCAGGCACGTAAAAGATGACCCATAAAGCGTCGTGAACTCGTATTAGAAAAGGAATAAAACACAATGTGTTGAGAGACCGCACCGGGGTTGATGCGGTCGGTTGAAGAGAGAGCCGAATGTAGTGACAAGATTACATCCGGAGTCCGAAAATATCGGCAAACCTCTCTTCTCGGTGAGAAATCATCTCAGTGTGAGTCGTCTATGTCGGTATTCTCGAGGTATCATGGTCCGCAGCAAAGATCAGGGTAACTTTTGAAAAACGAACTGTGAAAACCCTAAGTGTAAATGCACCAAACAGCCCCCGCCCCCTGTCTATTTGCTGAAATGCAATGACTTGATGGAAAAGGAAATGCTCGGCTACTCTCTTCATTTGCTCTCGGCAGCAGTGCTGTCGGGAACAGCCTTGGACAGTGCAGGAGAGGCAGCAGTCGAAGGAGGAGAGGCCGGGTTTTCGCTGTCCAGGTTGGCGAGCGCACTGTAGCAGTGGTTAGCGGCCTGGCCTTCGGCAATAAAAACGGCATCCAAAGGGGGCTTACCTGAAGGCGTTGGTGTGTTGGGTGGTGGGAGGTGTTCCGGTGCGGGATGAAGCACCAGAATCCTCACCAGGTCGGCCGAGGGAGCCGCCAGGTCCAAGTCTGCGGCCGCTGTTGCTGCGCGAACTGAACATAGAGGTGGGGCCAAGAGAGATGTTACCGCTGGCGGCTCTGCTGGTAGAGCCCTTCAGGCGGCGCAGGTCGTCCATACCGACCTGGTTGGACTGGGCCTGCATGTAGCCGGACGAGAAGTTGCGAGAGTCGCCGCGGCCCATGTTGGGGCGACCACCGGGACCGCGCTGGCTGCCGCCACGCTGGTTCTCCTGTGCCTTCTGCAGAGCAGCTGCCTCAGCCTGTCGTATATGTTAGCATGGAACGTGAGATGAAGGGACGGAAGTAGCATACCTCTGCGCGGATCTCGTCGAGGGTCTTCGGACCCTTGTTGGCCTCCTTGGAGGCCCAGCCAGACTTGCGAAGGTCGATGACATCCAAAAGCATGAACTTCAATCTGCTGGCGAGCTCGGGCATATCCATCATGTGCTGGATACGGTCGAAGTAGACGTTCATCAAGGCCTTACCCTTGTCAGAAGCGTCAAGGTTGCTACCGATGGTTCTCAACAACTTGGACAGAGACTCTATCTCAGCCTCATCGGGTACGCCCTCGTAGTCGACAAGCTTGCGGACACACTCGTGCATAATGCGCTCCGTGAGCATGCCGAGCTTGTACAGCTCACCGATGAACTGGACCAGACCAAGGCCACGACGCTTGGCGGCAGCGGCGATGTAGTACTCGTCGGAGAGCATGGCAGCCTCTGATGACTGAGGCTTGCCCTCGTCAGCCTCCTCAGGCTTGGTAGGCAGGTTGACCTTCCAACCACGCTCAAATTCTTCCTGGCAACGGTTGAGCAGGTACTTGCGGAACAAGGCACCACCGCTGACAACGACGCCGTTCTTGTCCTTGATGTTCTCGTCACGGATCTCGGGGCTCATGGTGTCAAGCATACGCTTGCAGAACTTGGCGTACATGGACGCCCAGTGAGCCTCGTCGGTAGCCTTCTCGAAGGTAAGCTGAATAACCTGGCGGAGCGTGCGGCCGTCGGACTCGTCCTTGGACTGGCCGGCAATGGTGAGAATCTGGTCGGCGATCTTGTCGAACTTCTCCGGTGTCATCTTGTTGAGAGCAGCCTTGACCTTGCGCTGGACCATCTCGGGATCCATGTGGTCAGCGCCAGGAGCGGGACCGGAGGCGGTGGGCTTGCCAATGCTGGTCGGCTTCCAGCCAGTAGCTGAGACCGTGATGGGCTTGAGGTCCATACCCGCGGTGAGGGGCATGGTCTTGGCCGCCTGCGCTTCCTTGGCGTTGTAGTCGTTGCGTCTGCTGCCACCGCCTCCTCTAGCGGAACGGGTTCTGGGAGAGTTGGGTCCCATGTTGGAGGAAGAGGGCGTGCGCACCATCTGGGGGCCGGGGAACGAACGGAAGGTGCCCATGTTACCGACGGGGCCACCTCCTGATCCCATAGCGGCATTGGCCATGGCAAATCGCTCGGCAGAAGTCGTGCCTCGGACGTTGTTGGATGGGGCTCGGAAACTACCAATGGCGTTTGCGGGCGCAGCAGTGCCGCGCTGGGAGCCGCCGCGACCGGAACCAGCACGGGGGGTAGACGCGGAGCGAGAACCATCGTTGTCGCCAATCAGCGACTTGACTTGCTGGTGGAACTCGGTAGAAGGTTGCTCGGTGAAGACCTTCTGGAACTGCAGCAAGAACTGAGCGTCGTACTTGAAGGTCTTGCCCTTCTTGGCAACCGCAGCGTTCAAGGCTGGGTTGGGAGAGCTGATGCCAGAGGGGTAGAGGTCCTGGTTCATGACAGTCAAGAAGCGAGCGGACTTCAGGGACTGAAGAGCAGCACTGGGCTGGGGCGCCTCCACAGGCTTGGTGTTGAGGGGAGCCAGGTTGAGGGGAGAAGGCTTGGAACCGCGCTTCTCAGTAGGAGTAGCCTTGGGCGCAGAAGCCTCAGTAGGAGTGGAGGCCTTTGAATCGCCAATGCTGAGGTTGGAAAGCTTGTCGGCAACATCGCCAACCTTGGCAGGCTCGCCCTCGTCAGCCTTGGTCTTAGCGAGAAGCTCGGCAACAGAGGCACCAGCAGCCTCGGCACGCTTCCTCTCCTTCTCCTCCTCGAGACGCTCCATCTCGCGCTCAGCCTCACGGAGCTTGCGGTCTGCGTCGGCGGCATTGGTGGCCTTGTTGGCCTCATCGGCCTTCTTCTGTGCCTCCTTCTCGGCCGCCTTCTTCGCGTTGTACTCGGCAGCGGCCTTCTCACGACGAGCGTCTTCCTCCTCCATTTCGCGGATCATGCGCTCCACTTCGTCTTCTTCGTCGGCAGCGGGCTCGGCAGGCTTCTCGGCCTCTGCCTTTGCCTTTGCCTCGGCGGCCGCTTTCTCTTCCTCAGCAGCCTTGGCCTTGGCCTTCTCCTTCTCTTCTTCGTCGGCCTTGCGCTTGGCCTCGGCCTCCTCTTCGGCCTTGCGGGCCACTTCCTTGGCCTTCTCCTCAGCCTCAGCCTTAGCCTTGGCTTCAGCTTCGGCTTCGGCCTCGGCCTTGGCCTCAGCGGCCTTCTTCTCGTCTTCGACGGCCTTGGCCTTGGCCTCGGCCTCCTCCTTGGCCTTGTCCTCGCCACCCTTGGCCTGCTGGATCTTGGCTCTCAGCTCATCCTGAATCTCTTGACGGGTCTTGGGGGTTGCCTGGCTATCGGCGCGCACATGGGACGGCGTGGCCGACTTGGGGGGAGGAGTGGGGGTGGAAGTCACAATCGGAGGAGTCTTGGATTGCTGAATGCTGGGAGCGGGCGACGAAGGAGTCTTGATGCTCTTGAAGTCAACGGCCTCACCGGCAGCGTTCTTGATGACAATGGCAGCGCTCTTCTTGGGCCGAACGAAGTTGCCAGACGACGAGGCCACGATGGGGGTCTTGACTTGGGCATTCTGGGGCTGGGGGGTGCCGGACACAACGACGGGCTGGGTCGGCTGGCCAGTGCTGGAAGAGGGTCTCTCAGAGTGAGAGGAGGTGCGCGACATGGCGGTCGGCGCAGGCTGGTGGTAAGGAGGGGGCACGAAGCCAGGCTGGAAGGCCGGGGGGCCACCAGGAGGGGAAGGCATGTATCCCATCTGGTTGTAGTACATGGGTCGGCCGAACTGGTCGTACTGAGTCGGTTGGGGAGGGTAGCCGTACTGCTGCTTTGCGTTTGTTAGCAATCTCTCGTAATTACCGCTTTCGGGAGAAAGATCAATAGGAGGAACCAAAGGAAGAGGAAGAGTTGACAGCTCATTCGATACACGGCCTCGCTCGGCGAAGTTAGGTTCGCCCAAGTCAGGATAGTAACTCGGATTCGGCCGGCCAGGGACGGTCCAAAGCTGCTCTCCATGCTTGCTGTAGCGTCGAGGCTTGTTGTCGCGAGCCGTGTCATACGAAGAATCCGTGTATCGAGACTTGTGGGGAAACTTCTCCAAAGTCTGATACTGATTCTTCTTCTTCTTGCCTTTGGAAGACGGAACGAACGGGGGAGCCAAAGTCGACGGAACGAAAGCACCTTGAAAGGAAGGGGGATGTACTTGTGGTTGCGCCATGTTGGGAGGCGGGTAGTGGTACTGAGGAGGAGTAGCCATGGGCATCGGGTGCATCTGCGCCGGAGGCATATTCGGGGTTCCTGGCTGGGACTGGGCCAGGGCAGGGCTTCGGGCCGGCTGAGGCGAGTTGGGGTAGGGTTGCATCGGTCTTCCAGGGTGGAAGGCAGGCGGCATGCCGCCGCGGCCCTGACCGTTGCGGTACTGCTGGTTCGGGGGGAATCCCATGTTGGCGTTGTAGGGAGGCTGGTGGGGGTTGAAGCCACGGCCACGGCCGCCCTGAGGCTGGAAACCCTGACGGTTGGGACCTTGGTTGGGCCCAGCAGCGTCGCTGTGTTGGGAAACACCGGATTCGCGACGAATGTGCGAGCCAGGCTGCGCAGGCAGAGCGGCTTGTGTCTGAGGAGTAGAGGCCTGTCTCATGTGGCGCTGCAAAGAGCGGATGTCAGTGGCGGGCTTACGGGCACGGTGTCCGGGCATATTGACGCGGTTGTTACTTACATCGCCATCGCTTCCGAGACTGCCAAACGTCATGGCGTTGGATGGGGCCATGCCGGAGGGAGGGCGGCCACCGCTGGCAGAGGGCTGGGGGATAGGAGAGGGAGAGTGCGCGGGAGAAGGCACGCGCTGGTTGTTGGATCCGGGAATGGGGATCGGAGCAGCCGCGGTCTGGGGGGTGCTGTGCGCGACAGCGGGTGAGTTATAGCCGAACTGAATGCCGGGCTTGGAGCCGCCGACAGGGCCGCCGTTGGGAGCGAAGCTGTTGGGGCCGTTGGCGCTAAGAGTGACGGAGCTCTTGCGAGCGTGATCGGGCGCGTTTCCGTTCATGTTGTTGTTGGAAGAGCCGTGAGCGACTGCTGGGGCAGCGGGCACAGCAGGTGTGATGGAGGGACGTCCATTTACTGGTGACGTAGCAGACGGCTTTGCATTTTGCGCAGAGGAGCCACCGACCACCACAGGTGGGTTGGATCCCGTCGCAATCAGCGGCGTAGAGGCTTGCTTCTTGTTCGCACCGGCAGCGGAAGCATATGAAGGAGCCGAAGTCGCAGCGGAGGTGTTGGGCGCCGGGTTGGACTGAGGGCTGGCAGTCGAAGTCATATGTGGAATCTCGTCGTAGCGCGTGTCGTGAGGAGAATAGCGTTTGATGAGGAACCGTGTCGGATGACGTACGAGGTTGCGAAAAGAGGACGACGAAAGGTGGTCGAACTGCCGCAACTGGAACGATCGCTCGGATACCGAATCTCAGATTCGACGACGAGGCTGTGACGGATCGCAGAAATTCAAGAATGAATGACTGTGGGAAGAACTCGAAGCCGAAGAAGACGAAATTTCCTCGCGGTGTAATGGATCGGATCGGTTGAAGAATCGAGTCGGTCCAAAAGGGGTGGTTGGAGGGAGGAGATTTTTTTTTTCTCTGTTGTTGCGGGAGGTAGTGTTCGTGGATTCCTTGACGGAAGGAACGAAATATCGCTAGGCGACGGCGGGTGGAGAGCGCAGCGAGAGAGAGGGGGGGACAAGGTCTGTCGGCCTTCGCAACGGTCTATGGAAGAAACCAAATAAAGGTGTTCCTTGGACCGGCGGGTATTACAGAGGAGGGGAGAGTTGTCTTCTGAATGGGAAAATACAGAAGAAACTGTTGATGAAGAAAGGGTCTCTGGTGAGAAATTATCCACCTGGACCAGTTTCGGTGTTTGTGGTGGGAAAGATTTGGAAGGAGAAACGACCAAAAAAAAATTTGGTCGAGGAGATAATATGGCGTGGAACCTTGGGACTGGGTGAGCGCAGTGTGCGGTGGTGCGGGTGCGAGTGGGAGGGAAGACCCAGGGAAAAAAGAGGTACCTTGGCGAAAGTACCCCGTCATAAGCCCGCGCCGCGCCCACACCCGCTCGTTGCCTCTGCGTTTTTTCCCTCCATCACTCGCCCCGACGGGAGATAATCCAGTCTCCAGCCCACACACACGCACAATCAATCACTTGCTCGCTGGTTTATTTCTATCCCATCCCCGTTGGGTTGGAAAGGACACCCTCTCCCATTCTCGCAGTGCTCTGTTCCCCTCCTCAAACACCGGAGACGGGGGCAAACACACTGTGCCCCCAGTCCGCCTCCCCGCCCACCGGCTACAGAGGGCACTGTCTGCCGCCTATAGTACTCATTCACTGCACTACCCCAGGCCCCCCAGCCTACCTTTTAGCGGGAATAACAGTGCGCCGCCGGCCGAACCGCTCGCTTATCAGCACGGTATCGGACCCTCGTTTACCACACACAACCGACAGTGTGGATTGGCAAATGGTGAATAATTCATACTCATCCGTGTGTCATGGGCCTTGCCCCCAGCGGTTGCTGTTCCGGCCAGAGGGAGCCTCTTCCCTCTCAAAAGTGGTAGGCAATCCGTGGCCTCACCATCATCGGCGTGGAGCACCGCCATTCAACAACGCAGTATTGATGAGGAAAACGTTTGAATGAGCCACGGCACCGTCTTTGTTCTGTGTTTCGTCAGCCAAGGCGGCTTCCAGTTATGCTTGGGTCAGACACTAAGCCTCTCGTTCTCAACGCCCTGCTGGAACATGGAACAGCGAGCAGAAACACACAAAGATGGTACAAACAAGGCCATACCTATATTTTCCTCGCCTCGGGTTGTCGTTGGTGTACGATGTCTCAAGCTCGTAGTCTGCTCCAAAGAGGGCCGTCCATTCAAAGGCAGGGCGATGCGTGGCTCTACCAAGGCAGCTTCCAACATGTCCATCTCGCGCCCTGGCCGTCCCAAGACAAGACGACGTTGACATGCTGCCTAATCCGGGCCCTGTCGGTGGGCAGACGAGAGAGGGAGAGAGATGCCCGGTTATCGATACGCCGGGCTGGGTGTGTCGGGGCAGGACTCAGATTACATGCATGTCTTTCCCCAACTTCCGGTTCTGACCTGGCCGGACTCAGCGCATGCCGCACCGCCTTAGCTCGAGGTACATGGAGATACACAGCACTGATAGAGGCCGCGCAAAAAAGGGCACGCACCACGTCGATTCCAGGTTATTACCTCAGGTTGTATCCTCAGTCTCGGGCTGGACACGACGTGAAATGCCCAAGCAGAGCGTAAAGTGGTAGCAGATGCGGTTATTCATGGAAACACAGGACAGGCCCTTGTTACTCCCCCATTCTGGATAGCAAACTCGAGGACCCTTTTTTTTTTTTCCGCAGTAAATTTCTTTTCTTTTCATTTTCTTCTCCTCGTTCTTCTCCTTGTTTGTCGCCTCCATCAGCTGTCTGTCCTCGACTGAGATTGCCCTTATGGCTCCCGATTTCCAGGGTTGCTGGGGGCTCAAGGTGTGTGTTGTGAAACTCCGGTCTTCGGTGACCGTCCGTCTCCCTCAGTCCTTCTCCGGGTGCTTTTGGAAGGTTCCTTTCGGTACGTCGACAGGCTGTGTGGGAGTACGGATTTCCATGCCAACCGGTGGGTCGACTACGTCTTCTTTACGCGGTTTGGGTCGAGAGTCTTCCATGTCTTGCATGGGCAGCTAGACATCGAAGAACTGAAAATAGGAGGGACGCCAGGTGCCATACCGAACATCGGTGCGGCAACGGCCCTTGCTGCCTCTTCTTTTCAAGCAAAAAAAAAAAAAAAAAAAGTCTTCTCAGCCGAGTTTTCTCCCCCTGTCCGCGATTCATCCGGAGGTGGTAGAGTTGAGTTTGCGCTGCAATCTCTGCTTCACCCTCGTGCCATGCCACGCCGGTCCAGGAACCCGAGAGGAGTCCAGTCCGTTTGCTGCTGGGGGTTTCCCATCCCCCAAACTCGTGCCGTCACGTCCCTCCGGTTGCAAGTGCATTACGGATACAGATTTCGTGGACTAGCCGACACGCACGCGCACACGCACCTCTGCGTCACTATGCCAGTACTGCAACATGCAGCTCTGGCGTCTTTGGTGTCTGTCGCCAGGCACATGGGCTATTGTCCCGCGCCCTAAAGAGAGACACACGTCGAGCAAGAGCGGCCACCACCACTGAAGGTTCTGCCGTCTCCACGGATGGCGAACCTGTGCGTCCTGACCCGGAAACCCGTAGCGAGTCTGAAGCGCAACAAAGAAGGAGGAGAGCGACACCACCACCAGCGGAGGGGACACCAGATGGGCCGGGGACGGGAAGAACAGAAGAAAATTTTAATTGATTCTGGAGGTCGGTTTCAAACAATGACCCTGGTCTCTCGACAAGGAGCAAAAGCCAGAGGCGAGCAAGGCTGGACAAGGGCCGCCCCAAACATCCCTGTCCTGCCCGAGCTCGTACCCCTGTAGTCGCCCGGCGTCAGGGAGAGGCTGACACGTGCCTCTGGCTTTTCAATGTATTGTGTATTTCCTGTCCTCCTACCATCCTGCCTTCAATGGTTCGGGCTCAATGTCACCTCTCGAAGATGGTTGATTACCATCATATCAAAGGAACGACAGGATTACGGTCCGTGTGCATGCCGTTCGTTCGCCCTTCATCTCGCCCACCAGGTCAATCACCACGGACTTGAACTCGGGCTTGGGCTGTGGTTGTCTGTATCTGAAAGGCTAGGGTGGCCAGCCCAGCGGCACTACTGGCAATTTCAAAACGTACAGGTCGCCATTGGGTGTGACGGCACGGGGGAGGCCAGCATTTTCCATCAGAGTTGCCACCACGCGAATCAGTGCTGAAAAATCCAACACCAGTCGGACGAGAGCCCAGCCAGCCAGTCCCCCCAGGCGGCGTCGCCTCCCGGTCGCCTAGTCCGGTGAGATGGATTACGTAGCCGTCATTGCGAATCGGCTGCCAGGTGTCGCGCATCCGAGAGAAGTGAGCTCAACTGGCCTCACTGAAGCTACCGAACGGAAGGTTGCCCTTCGTCTGGTTCTCGCCCCGTTCAGTCATGCATTCATTCCCTTTGACTAGTCCTCGATGACTCAACGTCATCCTACCCGGTACGGGAGCCGCGAAACCGTCCGTCTGATGGACCGGCATCTCTTTTCCCCCATCAATCACCCGTCACACGCGTCGACGCGTCGGGGGCATGTGAGATGGGCAAATGAGTTTGGAGATGAGATGGGATTTCCGGGACGCCTGCTGTTCTCGAATGGAGCGTGCCGCCGCCGCATGCCGCTTCCGGTCTTGGAGCCGCCCCCGTTTCGCGTGGGATCTGTCTGTCCCCTCCCCGGTCCCCTCATCACAATGACAAGCAAGGTCCTCGCCTCACCACCCCGGCGCGGTTGCTGGCATGCGCACCCGAGAGACCAGACGACGCAGGCTGCGGGCATGCCCTGTTGATTCCCATCACTGAAAAACGAAGACTGCTCACCACTGAACCGGGAACCCGACCGAAAAGAAAGGTTGGGCGCGGGTAAATAGGGGCGGCCACGGGATGGGAAAGCCCAGGAGCGGTTCGCGAGACAAAAAAGAATGCGACCCCATGCGTAGCATCATTCCATCCTTTAATTGATTGCATGGTGTGGCGCGGCGCGGCGCGACCTGGGGGTCGTCGCGTTGCACCTGGACGAGCCTTCGGAACTCTGCCCCGTTCAGCTGGCTCTGCAAACCTGAATCATCCCGTCTCTGTGCTTCATCCATATCACGAACCCATAGACAATCCCTTCCAGCTCTTATTCTCGCATCTCGTATGGGTGAGACAGGCCGTTGTGTCCACCAATGAGCGGAAACCCGAACGCGTTGGACGCGTCGTTCTCCCGGAACGGTTGGGTAATGAACCATCTTGGGACATCAAGCCGAAAAGGGGCAGCCGTGAGCTAGCTCAGATAATTCCGATACTCGTGGCAAGCGTGGAAAACCGTCCCCGCGAGCGAGCGGGAGACTGTCGAGAGCAGGAGGGGGACGGGATACCCGACACGTTGTCGGACGCTGGGGCACACGACGACGCCGCCGAGTGCTTCATCTTGTTTCTTTGCGCCAACCATTCCAGCGTCCCCAGCCTCCTTCCCCAACTCCGGGTTTGGGGGGGAAGGGATGAGTGCGACCCAGATGCGCTAACAGACGGGAGCACTATTTTAGGCGTGGAGAAACTGGACGGGACGGATGGACGGAGCAGCGACGAGGAGATCGAGACTCTTTGTGGTTGTTGGCCAACACCACACGTCGATGTTTGGCCTCTTTCTCTGATTTCATCGCGGCATTGTCTTCGCTGCCACACCATCAGAACTCTGCCAGTCCCCCCTTTTCCCCTGTTGCCTGTGCTGCCTGCTGCCAGCTGCCCAACAGGACTGACTCCCTCCTGCGCGACCCGGCGCCCTGCACTCGCCGCACGCATCCCGTATCATGACACGCAGACTCCCTGCAGGCCGACTCTTGCAGTCGACTCATTTCATCAGCTTCCAAGCATGCGAGTATCCAATCGCCCGAGTCTGACTCCTCCCGCGGAGTCACTCTCTGCAGACAGTCCAATGCCAACCAGTCACTGCCCCAACTGCCCAGAAACCCATTCGGACTTAGCCATGGCCTATTCTCCGTTGCCATTCCCCTCTCAACCCGACTTGCGCCATTGCCGTAGCCGCTGCCGTCCTTCAACTCTGTGCCCTCTGGACCACCCCCCCCCCCCCGCTCCTCGTCCCTGCTCACATGTCCCAGAGCTTCACTCTGCAGCAGCAGCCGGCGCTGCATTCGTTGTCGTCACCGTACATGATGTACGGACCACCGGGGAGCCGGGGGCCTTGCTGGCTGAGCAGCCTGAGCTACGGATGGCTAGCTACAGCCCACCTCGCGCTTGTTCTTCCTCTGCTGCTGCTCCTGCCTACATACGCACCAACACCCACCAAAGCCACCCCGCGAACGGCGCGGTGCATGAGCTCCGTTTCCTAGACACTCCTTGGAACCGTAGGATCTGTTACCGCAGCGAAAGAGGTCAAGGGGGGACGGGGGCGCAGGAGAAGCCGGTCCTCGAAGTGCACTTAGCTCAGCAGACGCCAACAGACCTCGGTACTCCTCCCCCCCCTCCATTTTTAGAGCAAGATGCCGGGGCCATTCAGCCGTCGTCCTTTCAACGTCGGACATTCCACACTTCGTTCTAGAATGGCCACCTACCGGTAACACCGGTTCTTCAAACCTCTCGAAGCAGTGCACGGGCTTGGGGCAAATCACATGGGATGTTCCAAGAGAGGATATATCCCTTGCGACAAGTGGTGTGTGTACAGCTCGACGACGTTAATATCTTGCCGGTCCAGTTCTGCATATGTCTGCAGCTGGGCCTTTTTTCTTCTTCGATTTCCTAGCCATACCAGATCCCTAGATACTGTAAAGGAAGAGCCAACCCGAACCATCATCCCACAGGTTTGCCCCCCCACTCAAGTCATGCTCTGCATCTCATAGCAAGGCCTAGCGCTCGTCGTGGCCCCGCCCGTCGCGGAATTCTTCACTCTTCCACCTCTTCGGGTCTCTCTGCCTCGACGTCATCCCCGTCCTCTTCGACCTCTTCCACGGCTTCCAGCGGAGTCTCTTGCACCTCCATCTCGCCACCGTCAGGAATCGCGCTCTCCGCTTGCAGCTCGTTGACCTTGGTCTTGGTCATCTCGTACACGTACTGCCCAAGGTGCTCCACTCCCTCCATGCACGCCTCTCCAGGCACTTGTGCATTGGCATTTCCAGTGAGGAGCCTCTCCGTGGGAAAGAGCTCGCCGGTGACGAGCATAAGCTTGTCGGGTCGGGACAGGAGCTGCTCGAACGCTTGCCGCAGCTCGTAGCATGCCTCGAAGATCTCGCGACGACCGAGGATGTACAGGCCGAGGCGAGCACGAGAGAGGGCAACCGTCATACGACGGATGTCACGTAGATATCCGACCCTTGACGTGCGAGTCAACGACAAAATTATATCTAGAGCGCTGGTTAGTTTGCTTTGGGCTTTGTCTCGGGGACCGGGGGGGGGGGGTTGCAACGTGGCACTTACAATCATTTTGCTCGCCCTGGTACTTGTCCACGGTTGTGACGACCTTGGGCATTCCAAAGATCGCCTTGTTGGCACATCTGTGGGCCAAGACGTCCTTCACCAGGGCTCGCTGACCAGCGTATGTTGTCAAGATGCTAATCTTCGACGCCGGGTAACCCAGCAGTCGCATGTACTGGTATACGGCCACCGCGTATTCAGCCTCTCCGAGGTTCTGGATGAAGTGAGGAGTGGGCTCTGTCTCCCCGCGGCCCTTGTAGTCAGGCACGTTGATGAACTGGTAGTCGTACTTGAAGCCTGCGTTTGCGGCGAGGTACTCGCCTTCAGCCTCGACGTGCGGCAAGTTGCCCAGCTTGGGGTACCGCCACTGGTACAGGCTGGCGATGGACGGACGGGCTCTGCCTTGCTGGTCGAGGTTGATGGTAGGAACGCCGAGACGAACAAGTCGTGAGAAAAGCGACTGCTCAAGGTTTGCGTAGTGGCGGAATGCCATGCTCTGGATGACTGGGGAGTTCTGGAAGTGATCGCCGCAGAGCACGACTCTCTGCAGGCCCATCTGCCCCTTCTGCGGCTTTTGCATGGCCAGGGGGATGAAGTTCTCGATCTCGGTGATTTGAGCAGCTTCCTCCATGACCACGTTGTCGTAGTGGAATCCAAGTGATGCGATCTCCCCGCGTCTCATTGCCGCATGAGTGGACGTCATGGCAATGATACGTGCTTCGTTGGTCAATAGATAGTTGGCTTTGTCCTTGTCCCGGCGCAATATCTCAAATGGCATCGCGTCGGCCAGCTCAGAGAAGATCTTCGCAATATGCCGGTAGCACCCGTTGGCAACGTCCAGGACAGTGTCCTTGTCTGCCTCGGGCGGGAACAGTGGCTGCGGCGCATCCGAGAAGAACTGATGGAAGGGGAACGCTCCGACAACGTCAGCAGCCGTGGCCTCATCTGCCTTGCTGACTTCGGTAAACTTGGCCCAGGCTGGCTCAATATAGACAGAGTTGAAGTAGCCAGCGGTCTCCGCGGAGTTGCCGTGTGCACCCGGCGCGCCAATACTGGCGGCCAGGCGGTTGACCTCATGCAGGTATCGGTCCCGGTTTTCCAGGAACGATTCCACACGCCCATGCTTGCTGAAGCTCCCTTCTGTGTACAGTTCTTCTTCGCCATGTCCAAGACGAAGAAGATGACGCGCGTCGATATCCAGAGCCACAATCTTCGCAAACAACTGGTTTAGTGCCTGGTTGCTGTGCGCTATCAGGAGCGTCTTCTGCTCTGGGAAATTGTGATAGATGTTGTTGATGATCTGTGTTGCGACATCCGTCTTGCCCGTGCCAGGGGGTCCCACGACAACGGTGAGTCCGGGTTGCGTTCCTGACGTAATCGCTTCGATCTGTGCCGGAGTGAAGCGCACCTTGTTCAGCTTTGGCGCATCGACGGGATACGGGCCCATGTTTGGCGGCTTGTAGGTTGACACCTTCACAGTCTCGACGTCGGCTAGAAGAGCGGGCTCGACATCTCGACGGCGCTTCTTGGAAGGCTTCGATGGTGGCTCGACTGCTTGACGTTCGGCCGTTTCCAAGACGTAGGGCGGGCCGAAGCTGCCAGAAACGTCATCTCTAGGCTCGACAACCTTGCCGGGTAAGCTTCCCGTAAGATGTTGCCAGTCCAAGAAAGTGTCGCGGTAGTCGATTGCCTTGATGCGGTTCGGCAGTTGCTTGTAGGTTGCGCCGGCAGGATCGCCATAACCGAGGAAAACTTCGTGAAACCATGAAGCAATGGGCACTTCGGAAAGCGTTAGGCTACGAATGGACTCCAAGACTGGCTTGAAGTTGTTCTCCCTTCCGCTGCGGCGCATGACGATATTGATCCGCTCGTAGGCCTCCGGGGGGTTTGCAGATGAGCGCTCGGCGTCCGCAGCATATGTCCTGGGATCCAACCTCAACTGAAACCGTCGACGGCTGTCATAGTGGCCCGAACCATCCCGTACTACTTTACCCTTGTCGTCTGTGATCTGGATAATCTCGGCAGCTCGGATGGATACGACACCAAGCTTCTCGGCTTCCGAGTGTGCGCCGTCTCCGTTAGTGATGCTATTGGCGGCCGGTGCCTGGATGGCCAGGAGGAAGACAACGTCGTCTGGTCTCAGCGAATCCCATTCGCGCTTAATTCCATCATTCAGGCGGCGAACATCTATGGAAATCTCTGCTCGAACCAAAGCTGGCTTGTCATCTCCTACAAGTGGAGGCGCAACTTCGAGAATCGAAGGCTTCGAGGTTGGCAACGCCATCTTGGAGAAGCCTTGGAAAGATGTCTCTCCTGGTCTCCGGCTCTCAGGCCGAAGACGTCGGATGGCTGATTCCACATCTTTCCTGATACCGTAAAAAGCCTCGGCACGATACAAGACAAGGGACCTCCATAGGAAATCTCCAACAGAGAGGTATTGTAAATTGAGTTTTGGCAATGCCAGGGGGTGAGATCCGTCGTAGCTGTCCGTCCTCATAACGTTGTTCTCGAACAAGGTTTGTTCAGTAGGAACCAGGCTCATATCGCGAGCAACCTCTTGAAATGTTTTCCGCCGTTCGAAGGTGGAGAGCAGCGTCTCGATGAGAAACTTCCTGTCGATGCTCACACCTACGGATTCGGGGTACGTGGTTCGAAGTCGAAGCAGCGCCGCCAGCTCCACCACCTCTTCGTCGGTAAGGGGCTCCAAGAGCCCAGAGAGCTCGTCTCTCTTGTCAATGGAACCGTAGTTTGACAGCGCCAGGACTGTGAGCTTGTCTCTAAAGTGCTTCAATGATGTCTTCTGAAGTCTTGACAAATTTGCGCAATGCCTGTCGTACGCTTCCGTACGGCTCAGCTGTGCGCCCGTCTGGTCGTCAATCGTGAAGAACGTGTAGTGTCGAAGAAGCGCATTGAGATCGCGCAGAAGGGTGTTTTCCTCATCATTAAACATGGGAGACAGGCGCATGGCAGGCAACACATGGAGATCGAGTAAGAGAGTGTTGACGTATCGTCGAGTTGGGAGCTGACTCTGCAAGTCCGTCAAGAACTCAACGAGACGCTCGCAGTAGAGAACCTGGTCTGCCCCAAGTTAGTATGCGTCGCCTCAAGATGATGGGAAACCTCCTTACCTGACTTGGCATTTTCTGTGTATATCAAGTTTAGGAAATGCAGGATCAAGGTATACAACCAAGATCTATCAAACCGCAGCTTCGCCTTCATGGCGTCGTCGGCAGCGTCGTATCTCTTTCCTGCAGCTCGCCATGCCTTTCTCACATGCGCACTCTGTTCGAGCTTCTCCTCGCGCAGTTCCTCCGTCGAAAGACTATGCCATAAAGAAATGGAGACCAATGGTGCACATTCTTTCCTGACAATTGCACAGTCCAGGCTCTGGAAGGCCGATATCAGAAATGACAACAGGTGTGTCCGAATCGTGTGCGATAGTGTTGGATCGAGAGTCATGGACAAGACTCGGCGGAACAGGCTCGAAAATTCGTCCGGGCGGTCCTCGAATATGCTCCATGCCTCGAGCTGCTCGCGCCGCTTCGCATTCACCAGTAGTACCACCAGCAAGACGTGGTGGTTAGAAGAGTCGTCCGTATAGCCAGGCCAGAGGTAGCTGCGAGACAGCCTAGTCAGCAACGTTTCAGGGATTCACATTGAGAAAAACGTACCTCTCGAGAGTTTGCAAACTTTCCAAGGTCAAAATGGACTTATACGGAAATCCATCGCGCTCTAAAACATCCCAAATCTCTTGCTTGAGAATGTCGTTCTTCACTTTAACCTTGGCTGCCCTCTTGCTCCTAGTTGTCTTGAGCCAGTGCTTCTTTGCCAGCTGAGCGAATGCACTCTCCCCCTCGATGTCGGCAACTGTCGGGCGATCGCCGGTAGCCTTCGTTTGGGATCGAGTTGACGGCGGTGCCTGAGCCTCGCCGCTCTTCTTCTGCCTCTTGGCCGTGGGCATGCTGGGCACTCTAGTTCAAAATAGGAGCTGGCGCCAATGTTCGCGATCGCATGCCGATAAGGAAGAAGGCAGACGGGTGTCGATTTCTTTTGCTAGAGTCGATGCGCAGGCGCGCAATTGTTGACAGTGACGAAATGCTGTGAGCTCGGAACCTCTAAAAATTTCAGCCTTGCATTTCGGGCAATCCGCAGATCCAGGTTCTGCTTCCAGGTTCCCGCACGCGACGACGCGATCGCTTTCCACCCAGTGTTGGCTTGCTGAGGTAACAACTTCTAGCCGAACCTCAGCGGCAGTGGCTGCTAAGCACACTGTGGTGCACCGCCATTGCACAACCTTTAGGCACTTCACATTGATCCAGTAGCGCGTCTACCCCTACCAGCACCAATCGAATGGGTCCACCCCCATCGCATCCGTAACCTTAGACTGCCCGTTTGCTGCAATACGTACCTTCCATACTGAGTTCACCAGAAGCTTGAACAGGCTGATTCTTTCAACCTCCAGCCTTGCGCATTGCCAACACCACGACCCAGACAGCCAAAGAACATCAATCCCTCAATCTCGAAGCGCGAGCGAAGTACCAAACTTTGACGACATTATCCGGCTCATGGCATATCGGGTCAGGCCCTTCCCGCTTCCACCTAACTAAGCGCAACGACCTCGACACATCTCAAGATGCCGGCCGCCGTCACGACTCCGCGCCATCAGGTGCCTGGAGTTGTCGTGTTTACCGAACTGCTTAACGGGCTCCTGGCCCGCTCATTGGAAGTCAAACCTACGCCCACGATCGAGCCCGCATTACAGAAGACAGATTTTGGCAACCTGGACGAGCAACTTGCCCACGTTCTCACGACGCCGGAACAGGAAAATGGAGCTAGTGTTGCGATACAGAACAAGGCGCAACAATTTGCAACCATCGAGACTGCCGTGCGAAACATGTTCAGCAACTTGATTGTACGTCGAATCCACCGATCGTGGCCGAGCCTCAACTGATAAACAACCCGCACCTTTAGGCCACCACACCCATCGAATCCCCGGGTTTCGTTAAGGTCTGGAACCTATTCGACCTCCTCACTATCCTCTCCGATGACGAAAAATGCGACCCGGCTCTGCTTTTTTGGCTGGTGGAGGAGCTCCTGGACAGCCAGACAATCGCCGGATGCCGCAAGATTTTCGACTTCCTCGAATCAAGGCGCGAAAGGATCACCGTCAAACACTTTAAACAAAAGCAGCTGGTCATTCTGCGCAGCTGCAATGAGCTGCTACGACGCCTGTCTCGTGCCGAAGATACGGCTTTCTGTGGCAGGGTCTTCATCTTTATGTTTCAGAGCTTCCCCTTGGGCGACAAGAGCTCTGTTAACTTGCGGGGAGAATACCACGTCGAAAATGTCACTGTCTTCGACGATATCGGCGCCAAGACAGAGGCTACGCCAGAGCAGATGGATGTTGACAGTCAGACCGGAGTCAAAGACGGCGACGCCAAGTCTCAGACGAAGGCCGTGTCGTTCGACGCGAAGAAGCCAGCACAGACTGACCAGCCCCTTGATCCTGATGCACTATATTCCCAGTTCTGGTCACTTCAGGAGACATTTAGTCAACCCAAAAAGCTGTTCGATCCTGCCCATTTGGCCAGCTTCAAACGTGGACTAGAAGCAACCATGACGTCTTTCCGGGCCATTCAGAACGAACAAGGTCAGCGCCCACCCAAAGCAGTGGATGAGGCACACCGAGGTTTGAAGAGGAAACGAGAAGACGTGGAAGAGAGCGACCTAGCAAACTCTTATAACCCGAAATATCTTACGAGCCGAGATCTGTTCGAGCTTGAAGTAGGTAATGACACACTGTATGAGATTGTCACAACGCTTACTTTTGCAGATGAGCGACATTTCTTTCCGCAGACACATACTCGTCCAAGCGCTAATCATTATGGACTTCCTCCTATCTCTGTCCAGCAAAACGAAAGAGAAGCTGGCTGGCAACGCCCAGAACAAGTCGGTGATCTACCTTGGCCAGGTGTTGAGCGAAGAAGACGTAAGCGATTATTTCGACTGTATGAGGTCAGTCAGCAAGACTAACAGATGGATAGACCAAGTGGGCGTCGGAAATGAAGAGGACGATTGTCGACAAGTATCTCAAGCATGGCGTCGATGGCCCGTACTTCAGTCGTATGGTTGAGACGGTCCTCGCTAGAGACAAGAACTGGATCCGCTGGAAGTCCGAGAACTGTCCGTCAATCGAGTTGCCGGCAGTGTCTCCAGAGTTGTTCCTCGAGGCCAAAAAGATCGCCCAACGTACGACGACGAAGAAACGTTTGAGGGCCATGCCTATGGGCTCCCTGCCCCTTGGTTTCCTGAAAGATGGCGGTGACGAAACCGCGATGCAGAAGCTCAAGGCCGAGGAACGATATAGTCTGCCAGAGCTCGACAGCTTCAAGCGGAAGATTGCCGACGACGACTTCGAGATTGACATGCCAACAAACAATCAAACCAAAGCTGCCGCGATTGAGAGCAAAGCCAGCAAAAGTTGGCGAGCCCTCCGGATTGCGAGCAAATCGAGGTTGGCCCTCTTTGACAAGATTGACGATCCAGAAAAGATTGACGCCGTCTTCGAAGAGCCAGTCGATGTCGATGAGAGTGAGGTTGCTGCAGAGGAGGCAGTGAACAACGATAACGTCCCTGAAGACAAGCGGCCAATCATAATATCAGGACCGCCTGGGGCTGGTAAAGCGACGCTCTTCGGTTTGCTCGCAGAACGTCGCCCAGGTGCATTCACGCGGGTACCTCGGCATACCACAAGAAAGCCGCAAGAAGGCGAAGTGGAGGGCCAGCACTTCCACTTCGTCGAGCCACAAGCTTTCAACATGTTGAGGGACGGCGATGCGTTGTTGGAATTCACGACTATCGATAAGGTAGACTACGGTACAAGCCGCAAGGCAGCAGAAGCAGTTGCCGAAGGCGGTAAGGTCGCAGTGATGTACATGGACAGCGAAGTAAGATATGACGGGTTTCCCCGCCACGGAATTGTCACTGACAAAGGCACAGGCTATTCAACAAGCACGGGATCTTGGCTATTCGGCACGGAGCGTCCTCGTTCTGCCACCAAGTACGGAGGTCCTGGAGGAACGCCTCAGGAACGGGGAGAAAGGCGATGACGTTGTGCAGGAGGCTCTGACCAAAGCAGCCCCTTACTTCGAGGCCGGTTCGAAGCTGGAGGAGGAATTCGATTTGGTTCTGACCAATGAAGAGTTGGATGCTACCTTCAAGGCTTTTGAGGGGTACATTTATGGCACCGCCGTGGCGGAGCTCACCAACGGCAAGCCCAATGGCGAGGCGGCAGAGGAATCAGATGAGGCCATGGTTGATGCGCCAGCCGAGGAGCCAGAGGCACCACAAGAACCCCAGGAAAGCCAAGAACCACAGTACGTTAAGGAGGGCGAAGTGGCTACGGAGCCCACAGAATCGATGGAAGTAACACAGACTACGGAGGCCGGTGAGACCAAGGAAGCTCAGGAGGCGTCTTAGTGGAGCTTTCAGCCTAGCCACGGCCCAGGAGTCAGACGTGGGTGGACGCCGGCCCTCAGAGACCGAGTCACAGATAGGCATGTCAGAGATTGGTAGAGACGCTTGATACCCGGATATTATACTCCATCTCCTCTTGTGGAGACAACCAGAGATAACCTCTATTGATCTAACCGCACTCACGACCGCATCGGCCACGCCATTACTCATCTCACTGCCCGGGGCATTCCTCTGCTGTCTGTTTTTATGTATAGACCTATAGACACGATCGGCATGGTTTTTTGTTGGATATGATGGAGGTGTCCATCCACCTACTCTATTGGAACGCTTCGGGAACATGTCAATATTGGGTATAAGAAAGTTATATCGCGGCCACCCACTACCAGGGCAAGATCTAGTATACATCACCGCCTTGGCTTCAAACACCGACAGCTCGAGTGAGTCCACACCATCGCCTCCCCAATGACTGTTCTACGGCCCCTGAGTAACGACAAAGATGTTTCCCAACATGCCCTTGAACGCGGGATTCCTCCAGCCCTTCCACTCGTGGTCCATTGCGCCCCATGTCTCGTCGAAATCAACAACCTTGTTGCGCACGTAATACGTCCCCTGGATTGCCCACAGCGCCCAATCCGCGTCGTTTCCCTCGAGGTAGCCGACCAAACACGTCAGATACGCGTGCTCCTCGGCCGAAAGACCGTCCTCAGGCCCGCCCGACATGGCGACGCCGAACTCGGACATGAACAGCGGCCCCGTGTACGCCTTCCCCTGCTCCAGCACGAACCCGAACAGTGCCCCGTACTGCGTCCTCTCGACGTTGCAGTCGCCAAAATTGGGCGTCGTGACCGTGAAGCTGTAGCTGTGCGCCTCCCACACGTTCTTCCCCCGCCACGCGGCGGTGTCCAGGCTCCGCGTCCGGAGGGGCACGAAGTCCGTCGCCGAGTTGAGCCCGCCGATGATGACGAGCACGTCCGGGTTCGCCTCGTGGACGACCTTTGCGCCGCGCGTGACGTAGCCGTACCACTGGTCCGCGGCGAAGGGGATCTGCGTCCACGTCGCGCGGAGCTCGTTCCTCAGGGAGATGGCGGCGACCCCGGGTCGGGTCTTGGCCCAGAGGGAGACCTGCTGCAGGCCGGCGAGCCAGTCGTCCGTGTCGAAGTAGCGCGAGTTGGCGGCCCAGTAGAAGCGCGCGTCCTTCCACCAGCCGTTGCCGTCGTCGAGGTTGCAGCACCACGAGGCCCTGCTGACGTGGTTGTCGAGGACAGTCATGACGCCCCTGTCCCAGAGGACGTCGATGACTCTCGAGAAGACGTCGCGCTGGGTGACGCCGGGGTCGGCCAGGAACGGGTTCTTCTGCACGGCCTGGTCGTAGAGCCGCAAAAGGTCCGCCTCGGGGACGCCGGCGGCCCTGGCGCCGTTGACGAAGGAGTCGCGGACCTTGACCCCCGGGTTCAGGGCGTGGTCGGTCGAGTAGGTGAGGCGCACGCAGTTGAAGCCCTCCTGCTTGATCCAGTCGGCGAGGTACTCGATGGGCTGCTTGTGCAGGCCCTCCGGGAGGTTGACCTCCATGTGGCCGGCCCAGTTGATGCAGCGCAGCTTGACACGCTTGTTGGAGGAGTCTGTGATCCAGCGGGAGGTCGAAAAGAGTGGCAGCTGGGGCTTCTGGGCGAGAACGGGGAGGATAAGAAGGGCACACATGGCCCAGACGCAATGGATGAGCCTCATGACGACGGGTTGCTGGTAAAGTCGAGTCGAGTGAGAGGTGTTACGGTATGCTTGGGGTCCTGACAAGCTGCCAAACTCTTGAGTTTTCTGGTTCATATGCTGGTGGAAGTGGGCTAGAAGATGCTCTAGGCTTCTGAGGCGTTGTTAACTCAGACAGCGGGAAGCAAGCAAGCTCGATGCTAGCGAAAAGAAGTAGAACAGAAGCGAGTGAAGTAGGGAGGAGCGCGAGCGGATACCAGTCAGTCATCGACCATATCGAGCCCTCGAACACGGTGACGGGTTCAGTCCGTGAGGAGTGTGTAAGCCAACCGAACCTCACGAGGACCGTTGTGCTGGGCAGCTGAGGACTTGAGAGACAAATAAACAACGACACACAAGACATGTCCCAATCCACAGCCGCCTCCAACGAGGGCCATCGTCGATGGACGCGAAGGGGTGGTGGGAATCTACGAGAATAATAGTCACTCGAACCACACGCGCCGAGCACAGCACGCGACCCAACATGGACGTACCGAGGCCTCCACCGCTCATCTCGCCTTGCTGTAGGTTGTCGGCCAAACGAAAACGAGTAGCGACAGCATCGCCTTCGAGGCCACCGCCACAGTCCCGCCGTGTTTCGTTTCGTCCACATGGAGACACAACCCGACCTGTGAGGACTCGTCAAGACCATGGAGAAACATCGGACGAAGAACGCTGATTCGGCCGCAGCAAGCTTGAACAGGGTCGTATCCCGTCCGTGGGAGAGGACAGGAATCCCCTATACCTCCACACGACTTAACACACACTTCAACTCGAAGAGCGCCACGGTGGGAGGCGTGCCTTCATCAGGTCTTCCCTGCCAGAAAAGCAGGGGCAGACATCACCCTCTCTCTCTCCATCTCTGGACCACATGGCCCTTATAGCGTGTGATTGGGTGTCGATGGTCAGGGACGGCACAACCTTGAGAACAAAAAGCTGCATCCCGGTGAAGGGGGGACGATCTGGGGATGTGGTTGGAATAGGGGTGGCGTCCTCGCGTCCCAAAGTCCTAATGATCCGGCGAAAGGGGAAGGGGATGAGGTTGGTGTGGCCGGGGCGCCGTGCGATAGGACCGTCCGGAGAGGGACCCACGTCACCCGACCGAGCTGACGTCGAGGGCCTGAGCCATGTACGCCTCTTCCATTCGCCTCGGTCTCTGCCCACCATAATGTCTAGTGCCGGAGCTGTGAGTGCTTCTCCCTCCCCATCTTGTAGAACTCCCGCGCCGGCTCTTGAAGTCCAGTGCCTCCTTTGATGTCATTGGTAGCCCTCCTCGGGACTATCATCGATCCCAGTCATACCTGCCTGGTCTGGCTTGATGCAGATCATCTCCAGATCAACCACGGCATCAACTACTGGCCGATGGTCAGAAATTAAGGTCATTTCGTCGCATTCTTGGCGTTCGACCAAACCATCAATGAGGGCTTCCTTTGGCTGGGCAACACCACAGACCTGATTTCACACGATGGCCACGACTGCCCATGAATGTTATAAAATGTTGATTCATATTCATCATTACTCATAATCTGCCTCACATCGAGACGGTCGGCAGCCCCAGTCTGCCACAATACCACCATGGTATGCTGCCATGTCGGAGAAACAGTTGCCCAACTGGGTGGCCCTCTTCGTGTTCTCCCAAGGAATGCGCCCGCTAACAGAGCCTTTGTTCCCTCGACTTTTGACTACCGGTAAAGCGACAGCTGGATGGCTCCCCTAGCCACAAGCGTGTTTTCCTGGACTCCGTAGAGTCGCATGTATGTATCGTTGCATCATGCGTCATAAACAAAAGAAACAAGGATTACGGCAAAACTCCCGCTAAGAAATAAGATAAAAAGCAATTCCGTGGGTTGCCAAGTGTATGCAGCTTATGCTGCAGGTATGGACTGGTTTCCTCCTGTAGTGCCCCGCGCTTCGAGCTCTCGTCGCTTGGCAAATAAGCTCTTGAATGCGCCGAGGCAGTGAATCAGCGACTCTTCGTCGTGAGCGCAGAATCGATAGCTCTTCTCCTCCGTAATGAGCTGGAGACAATGCTTTTTGGTTTTGCTGACGGGGTCAATGTCGACCACGTTAACAATTGCCGACATGGGCCTGATGAACTGCGCCGTGTATTCGGATTCATCCTTGTAAAGGATGAAGTTCCGAGGTCTGAGGACACCCCACAGATTCTTCCATTGCTTCACGCCGCCTTTGCTCTTGAGGAACCACAGCCAGCCCTGCCAGATAACGCGATCCGGGTCCTGCTCGATGTTCAGGCCGCTAACCTGGCTCGCGTTGCGGCCAAGACCCGGCCGGCCCTGTGAGCCTTCATCCGGCGACTGGACTGCCAGGTCCTCAATCGACATTCCTTGTATCCGCTGGATATCGTTGTCGGAAAAGTCGGAATGTGACGCGAGCTCGTTGCCAGAATAGCCGGCCGTATCCGCCATCTGGGACGGGCGTCGGTGGGTTGAGCCAACAAAGCGTGGCACGGGGGGTTCTAGCGGCTCTGGAGAGCTTGACGCCAATCTCTCGGGTTTTGTCGCCTCTCCGGCTTGGCCAGAGCTGCCGGTCGCCATGTACGACTGGCGCCGTCCCGTTGGACTTGCGAGAAGCAGCTCCTCGTGTTCCTCCTCTATCCGGGCATGATTCCTAATCAATTCTACCCATTCCTCAGCATCGTGGCTGCTGCTGGCCTGGAAGTGGTAGTTTCTCGCTGGCGAGAACAGCCCAAACACATTCTTTTTCTTGTTCTTGGGGTCCTTGAGCAAAGCGACGGCCGTCAGGTCGGCCAGGTACAGCTTGTGTCGCAGCTTGTCCTCCTTGTCGGTTCGATAGATGGAGAGCGCGTTGGGTCGTAGGACGAGATAGATTGACTTCCAGGCCTGTGCAACTGGTCAGCGACGCTATCAGGCGCAAGGGACAGGCGGATGTTGGACTAACCTTTGTCTTTTGTGTGCGCTTCTGTAGGTAGCCGCTCTTCACGACGCGGTCAAACTCGAAGCTGCCATTTTGGTTAACGGGTGAAGAGTAGGTATCCAGAGCTATACGGCTTCGCAATCGAGCATTGGCGTCGTTCGGGAGGGATATCGAGACTGGAGCCATGGTGACATCCAGGCTTGGTGCCGGATGCGGCGTGGGCAGCTGCATCTGCGACTGGGCCATCGTCATGATGAGGTCAATTCGTATCAGGTCGTTGTGGACGCAAGTGGAATAGCAGTCGCGTGCGGTCGCGCATTAACGAGATTCCCATTCGGAGTTCCTCCGGGCAAGCGAAGGGACGGCGGGCAAAACGGGCAAAGGTGGCTGTTGCCAACAACAGGAGAAAAGCAGGAAATTGCGGCGGCGGGTGAGCGAGCAACTGGTAAAGGGCCCAGAAGGCAAGGTCCCCAGTATATCGGTACGGACACAGAGCAACAGAGGGGGTTTCCGCAAGGTACGGTCGGATGCCGGACGAGGCAAAAGTCGAGGTGGCTGGAAGTGGATATATCGAGTGGAAGTCGTGTGTTGGTGGCTTTGTTATCGTGCCCTTGCTCGCGGATTGTTACAGCGTTGCTGGGCCTGACTAGGGACGTGTTTATGCTGCCCTTGTGAGGAGCCACACAAAGCGAGAGTGAGAAACGGGTTCAGACACACGTGGAAACGGGAAAACGAATGTGCAAGGCGGGACGAGACAGGCCGCGCAGAACGTTTGTGTGTCGAGGTGGAAAAGGGGGCAGAGACGAGAAGCTTTTGTGTGACTCCTGCTGCTGCTTTTCGCACGGATGCGTTGTGTACACGTACGGGAGGTTAGAGGTCAGGTATTTGAAGGTGGTGAAACTCGAGATGCCAAGAAAAGGAGACGAATCTTGAGTTTGAGAGAAACAGAGAGAGAGAGAGAGAGAGAGAGAGAGAGAGAGAGAGAAAGTGAATGGCAATAAGGGGAAACCAAGTAAGAAGAGTTGGGTGTCTGTGTGAGTGGTTGTGATGGGGCAGAGCGGTATGTAATAACGGAAGATGCGGTGAGAGTGGTCGGTGGTGGATGCGGTGCGTAAAAATAAAAATAAAAGAGTGACGGAGGGGAAGCTAGATGCAAAGTGGTGGAAGTTGACGAGATCGAAACGCCGGAATGAATCACGTCTCTTCCGGGCTAGAGAGGTGTGAGAATGATGAGCCAAGAAGGTATGTTGGGAGTCTCGGAGAACCCAAGCAACAATGCAGTTGGTCGGAGGCTCGGGAGGACAATCGGGGAGAGGAGGGAAGAAAGAGGCATAGGCGGATGCGGCGGGAGGTGCGGGAGCATGCTAAGAGGTGAGGGACAGCGAGGGACAGAGAGAGTGACGATGCAGAATAGGTCCAATGGGCGGTGACCCAGGCACGTCAGTAAAAGTCTCGAGGTGATCGCAGTAGCTTCACCAAAAGGTACAGCGAGAGCATATTATTGTGGTGGTGCCCGAGTTAAGCTTTGAGGGGGGCGCTGATCGGCACAACGATGTCGCAGGCAAAAAGCAGGTTCGACTCCCCCTCCCCCAAGCTTGGTGCTTGAGAGATCAGAGGCGCCGTCTGAAGGGCCCGACGAATAGACGCAGAGAGGACAAAATTAGGCCGTGGGGCATTTTCTCTATTCAATGCATTATAGTGGCATTGGCATTGCTGATGAGATGAAGATGATCCCAGGGGCTGGTCTCCTTTGGTGCAAGTCTCGTGGGCCTCTCATCCCAATGTACCCTGTCTCACTCTTCTCGCCAATGTGTACCTGGGCCATGTAATTGAGCACTCACTCACTTGCACCGAGTGAAAGACCCACCGACAGAGCAGCTCCCTCTGTAGCGCTCCTGCAAATGCGCACACCTCCTAAAAGGTACATACATAGTGGTACCTGCTGGGGCCCGGTGAGGGGGCTTGCGGAGTGGACTGGACCGCGGCCAGAACCAGTTCGGACTCAGGTCAGCTCACCGGCTCGAACATGAGTGGTTGACGGCCACCAATTCCAAGAGGAAGAGGGACCTTTATGATGACAGGCTTGGGAGACAGGGGAGAGGTGGTTGGGAGACGTGGGCGCCAATGCACCTTAGCGTTTGGGGGAACAATTCGATGGAAGCCCGCCCGCTGTCTGACTGACTCACGTTGAATCCCAAGGTTCCCAGAGCTCCTTGGCGAGAGAATGTACTTGTACATTTCACATCGGTTGAACTGCAGAACTGTCAAATGTACTTGGCTCCTTGGTCTTTCTTGGTCCAGAGCCGCACAACTCGCAGCCCACGGCGTAAAGTGAGAGAGAGACATGCACATACACTACAGTAAAGAAAAAGTACGTACCTCCAATGGCGGGCCAAGAAGTGGGTGAAGCACTGAGCGACCAGCACCGCCCCGTTTCACCCCCGAAAGCTGTTTGATCAAGTGGTTGGGATGCAACTCTCCTAATGTTATCCCGGCCACATCCAACCGTTTCCCCAAAGTTCAAACATGCCAGGCTCTGCCAGGCTCCCGTGGAAAAAGGAAAGGGGGCCGTTGTCTCATGATAACTCATGGTCCTCGGGCGTTGTTTGGGCGGGTCGCCCCTTCTGGGTTGCCCTGTTCCACATAGAGCGTTCCCGTCCCATCTTGTCTCTCTCTATCCTCGTGCCACACAGCTATGCAAATGGTCTCGACGTGCGTGTTTTGTCTTCTCGGATGTGCACTGATCTCTGACGGTCCGAACATGTGGCTCGTCTCCCCCATCCGTACCCGTACTTTCCTCGGTTCTTTAATAAACTTTACCAACATTGCGTGTCCGCGCAGAACGCTCGCTGTCCAACACTAATGTGAGGAGGTACTTGATCTCAAGTGAACGTCCAATAGTGAACATCAGACTTATTTGCACACGGCATGTTTTTCCTAACCAACTGCATTGGAACCAAGGCGCGTCATCATTTAAGCGCCCTGGCTTGGCCCGAACCCATCGACCGAGCGCGCTTAGGCATCGTACGGTCCACGGCCTAACTGATTGACTCCTTTGTTCGAGACCGTTTCCTCAAGCATGGAACCTTGTTTTCCTTCCTCTGCCATTTTCGTCCATCCGAGCATGTGAGGCTCATTTCCACCCTGCAACGGACGTCATGTTCCACCCTCGATAGTCTCTGTCTGTTCCATTCGCGCACAGCAGCCCCAGCCCCATGCTAAGAGCGAACCTAAGAGCGAACCTTTGCGTGAGAGCGGCTCCGAGGACCAACCATCGTGACATCCCGCCCTCCCGAGCTTACCCGCCCGGCGAAGAGCAGAGCGGTTCCAGGCAGACTCCTGTCGATCCAATCAACCCTCTTCAGGTCTCTTGTTCGCGACAAGAGCATCTCCCTGAATCCTGAAAGAGCGGTGAGGTGCTCAGATAAGCTTCCCAGCCACGGCTCTGAACCGTCCTCCCGTGGCGCCCAACCCCAGTCCGATCAGGATCTGGTATCCGTTGGTGCGTAAGCCGGTGCGGCCCGGTAGCTGGTCGTTGATCTCACGTGATTTTGTGGCTGGACGATTTGAATAGCTCATCTCCAGCGGAATATTGGTTCATTTCGAGGGTGGACAACGGTGTTTTGCTTCCTGCCGTCTCAAGTCGAGTTGAATACCACCCTTTGAAGCTTTGAAGGGTTTGAGCTGTGAGGAACATCCATTTGACGGACTGGGGTTAAGGGTTGCATATGTGGTTTGATCTGCTGACGCTACCGAATGAAATCACTCCTGCTCCTGTCCCTGCTCACCCTCCTCCTCCACCTTTTGCCCATAAACGACGTGAAAGTTCAGATGAGCGTGGTAGGCATTGGTTTTCATCTCCCTCCGAACGTTGGCGAGGAGCACCAATACTTCCTCCCTTGTCCATCCAAGAACGCCACAGAACAACTTCAGTGAGAATCCCTCCAATCCATCCAACATCTGTATCAGATTGAGCATACCGAGATCCTTGTAGTGTTGATCCTTGGCCCAAGGCCCAATTGGAATCTTGTAGTGATGATGGACGATGTTTTTGAATCCGGCGCCATGCACCCACCGCTCCAACTTGGGGCCTGGCGAATGTTCACGATCAATCTTCTCGCAAATTTCGCAGAACAACCTGTGCCAACGATCGCTGTCATGCTTGTCGGTCAAAGTCCCATCATCGGAATCGAACAAGAGACTATAGTCTTGAAACTCGGCCCAGCCACCATTGTTCAGCCCCTTGTATACGTTTCCCACATATTTAGGCCAGTCGCTTAGGGACCCTGCCATGTAGCGAGAGAAGATGAAGTCGTACTTCATATCTTCGAACCACGGACTCTCGACATCGTCAATCTCGAACTTGACGTTAGGGGGGACCCAGCCAGGCTGAATAGCGCTCAGATCGTTGCCAATGATTTCAGCGTTTGGGAATAAGTCGCCCATCTCAACAGCCCAGATCCCCGTGCCTGTCCCGACATCGAGTATACGGTGCGTCTTTTCTTCCTCGATCGGGGCCAGAAAAAGGCGATTTCCGATCGTCCGAACCATCAACGAATGGTTCATGTCCAGGCGGTCCATTTCGGTTTCGTCGTTTGGGAATCGATACGACCCCGCCCGGTATGCATGGTAACGTCGACCGTACTCTTCCGGATAGTCCACGACACTGGAAGACAGTGACGCCGTATAGCTTGAGATGCGATCATCAATGGTGGAGGCATTGTCACTGGCTGCGTCGTCGACTTCAAGCTGAGCCGGCCCAGTTGAGACCACAGGTGTAACGGGTGCTGGTGGACTGGTCGCTGCCGGGGCAGCTCCAGGACTGCTTGGCGGCGTACGGTGGTTCGCGGGCGGTTCTCCTGAAGCACCCATTGTTGGTTCCTTCGTAATCGCGTAGAGCGTTGTACTTGACGTTGAGATGATCGTGAGCTTGAGTATTTGTGCGTGAAGTCAGAGGCCACGTTGGTGTTTCTTGGACAGGGTGTCTTCCGCACACTTCCTTCGAGATAAACCCCTCTTCTTGGCAGCTCATGGAATCTGTTGTTGGCCAAAAAGGACAATCCGACCCATTGTTGGTTGGTGCAAGCGAGCCGAACTGACAGGGGCATCATACGTGCCTCGGACTTACATGTTGTCACAATCGGTTCCAACGGCTGTTTGTCGGTTGGGTGTAGTTCAGATCCTCAATAAACTTTTGATGGATGCGTATTGTTGGCGACTCTCTCGAGTCGAGGGGTGTAGGTAGGAGTTGTGACGGCATGAGGGGATGAAACTTCACGCCGACTGAGTCATCGGCTGCTTGTTTGCAGATTGTAGCTGCCCTTCCCTATGTGGTAAGTGCAGATATCTGCCGAACCCCTCATATACTGCAAACCACAAAACGTCTGCCAATTCAATGTCCATTGCCAGAGTAGTTTCTCGGTTTCTTGGTTCCTGGTCATGTTCAAAACTCGATGCAGTATACCATAGTCCAAGAAATTACCCGGAGCCTTTCATCATCACCGAACAGGGAGAACAGCTTCACTTCCATGACGCCAGACCCTCATTCTTGGCGCACTCTACTCCATAAGACATCTGACAAACTTGCTCGTAGCCATGTCAGTTCAAGACATCCCTGATCGCATTCTACGGGAGGTCCGGGTGGAATTGGCCAATACGCCGTACCGCTTCGAGGGTGGCAGTCTTCTCAGCGGAGGGACGGCGAACTTCATCTACCATGTGAATTTATCACAGCCCTTGCCCGATGGAACCACCGAGGTAGCAGTGAAGCATGGCGAAGACTTCCTGGCGCAAAACCCGGACTTCAAACTCCCCACCTCACGATGCGTAAGCTTCTTTGTCCCCGGCCATCTGTTGTCCCAACTAACATACGTCAGCGGATCGAAGAGTCGTGCCTAGAATATCTCTCTGCCTTACCGCCGAGTGCTGGTAATAATCTCAGCGTCGCGACGCCCAAGCTGTTTTACTTCAATGAAGAGACAAACACGCAAGTTCAAGAGTACCAGCCGAGTCCTCTGAGCCTCAAGAACTACGCGTTGCAGTACTTTGCGGCTTCGGTTTCCGAATTAGCCAGGTCGCAAAGTCTCAATATCGGCCAGAGCATGGGCAAGTGGCTCCGGGCTTTTCATGATTGGAGCAACTCCCCAGAGCAGCGGAAGTTTCGCGATATTGCGGCAGCGAACAAGGAGATGCAGAAGCTCAAGCACTGGGTGAACTATGAGAGACTGCCTAGCTCCGTTGAGAGGTTTCCGTCTATTCTTGGTGACTGCGCCAGCACTTTCACAGCCATTGCGGATAAAATGACCGAAGAAATGCAGCACGACGAGAACCTGAAAGTGATTCACGGCGACTTTTGGACTGGAAAGTAGGTGTCTCATCTCTCTCCCACTCTACTGTCCCTGCTGACCAATCCGTAGTATCCTCTTGAAAGGTCGACCTTGGGAGAATGAACACAACCGCCTCCTTGTCGTGGACTGGGAGATGTGCATGCTTGCCGTCACCCCTCTCGACCTGGGCCAGATGATTGCAGAGCTTTATGAGCTGAAGCTGTACAAGGACATGGATGCTGGGCTATGGCTAATTCAGGGTTTCGTGGAGGGTTACGGCGTAGTCGACGACGAATTTGCTTTCAGAACTCTGCTTCATGTTGGCGTTCATCTCATCGGCTTCGGTACGACTGTGAAAGATTGGGGCACGGAAGAACAGATCAAGGATGTGGCCTCTGAGGGACGGGACTTGGTGATGAATGCGTGGGAGAAGGATCGGGCATTCTTTGAGTGTCACCCTCTGGGTTGTATCTTCTCCTAACGCTACCTTGTGTTGAAATGACATGGACAAGTGCGCTTGCGCATGATACTCAGCGAGGGGTACGGGTAATGAAATCCATCATTCACTGACACCTCTGAAGTAGCCATCGGCAAATCCTGTAAGAAATGGGAAACCACAAACCCATACTTGCTTACGGAGCAACGTCACGATTTGCTTTTGCCATAATCGAGCTGAACGACGGATGTTCACAAAGTCCAGCAGTGCATGTTGTTGATAGCAGGGACCACACTAGGTTGTGACAGGGAATATGAAACAATTAAACATTAGGACCGGCATTGTAGAATTGCCTTCAAAACTTAATCAGTCTGGAGCTTTTATTTTCTTGCAGACAGGAGGTTGTGGTGAGTTGCTGAGGTGCTGTGGGTGATGGGGAACGCTGAGTTTGGCCAAAAAAATTCGACGGCGCACCAAGGACAGAGTCTGAGTCAAACTGAGTGGCGGAACCCTGAACCTTTCATCATTAACCACCAACAGTAGCAAACACGACATCCCGCTTGACGTATCGATACTATTCAGGAAGAAAGAAGCATCCCACGGGAAACACGTATAAATCGGCTAGACCTGGGCAACGTACAGAGCCTCAAGACTGTATTTGTCATTGATCTTTCAACATTGCCTACTGTTGCGGCCCGACCCGTGAGGATGAGCAGTGACACCGAACCTCGCCCCTGTCGGCGATGCAAGACGTCCACCGTTTTGACAGTGAGGAAAGACCCTCTATGCGAGCAAGTACTCCCTCTCTGTTCAGAGTCACAATGTCACACTTCAGAAAGCTGACCGCTCGCGCAGGTCTTGCTATGAGCAACACATCGCCCAGAAAGTCATCAAGCGCCTGGCTCAGCCGTACAAGGACATCAAGGAAAGGATAGCCACGACGCCCGATGCAAAGGCAAAATACCTCCTCGGCCTCTCCTTCGGCCCCTCATCGGCATCGCTGGTCCAGGTGCTTGACAAGAACCTCCAGGGCCTCAAGGACAAGAACCTCCGCGTTGCGTACGAGGTGCACGTCGTCCACATCGACACCGACCTCTCAGGGGCCGCGTCCACCTCCTCGACCGAGACCTCGGCGGCAAGCCGGGTCTTGGAAAAGTACAGGGAGCGGTTCCCCAGCATCTCGATGCAGACCGTGCCGCTGAGCGACGCCCTCGCGCTCGACACGATAGACTGGACCGTCCTGCCCGCGCTGCAGACGGATCTAGCCCCCGCGTTGCAGGTCAAGGGTCTTCTCGAGGCCCTGCCATCCGTCACGTCGAGGGTGGACATCATGAGGCTTTTGGTGCGGCATTTGCTTCTGTCGTTGGCGCTGAAGAGCGGGTGTCACGCGCTGATGCTGGGGTGCACCACGACCGCCCTCGCCGAGCTGACGCTCGCGGAGACGGCCAAGGGGCGGGGTTTTGCAGTCCCGTGGCAGGTCGGCGATGGCCCCGTTCCCGTTACGACGTTTTCGCGGCAGGGCGCCGAGGGCGAGGTTGCCGAGGCCAAGGAAAAGGCGACGATATCGGTTTATTATCTCCTTCGCGACGTCTTCAGGCGGGAGATCATCACGTATGCTGGTTTGATCAAGCCGCCAATTAAGGATCTCATTCAGGATGCGGGGCCGAGCAGTAGCACTATTGTCTCGCACAAGGAGCTGAGTATTGAGGATGTCATGGCACGTTACTTTGAGGAGGTGGAAGAGAGCTACCCCTCCGTCGTTGCCAACGTTGTCCGCACGAGCGCAAAGCTTACCCGCGAGAGCGACGGCGACGCATGTGCTGTCTGCGGCATGGACTTGGATGAACAGGGCGAAGCCAGGTGGAAGGGTGAGATTGGAGATGACCCCGACGACAACAAAAGGAGAAAGCAGACTGCGGGACGACTGTGTTACGGGTGCGAACGGTCTATATATGGATAGATCAAATAGAGATGCATTCTCGAGCGTCTCTTTCTAATGCGGGACGTTGACCTGTATACTGCCTCGTCTTTTCCTACATCCCCAAATGTCCTCGGCGAGCCGAACCCCGGCTACAATATGTCCACCCGGTCCACCCAGCTTATTTTAAACTCCATATATGCAAGGAACGCTGATACGATAAGTACAAAATCGGTTACCGATCATGGGTTTGGCAGGGCGGCCGTTGGCAGGATGCGATCCTCGAGCTTCCTCATCAGCTTGTTGGTCTGCTCCGCCAGGGTAAGGGTCAGGATGGTGTGGGGGAGGATTCTGGCCAGGTGAGGCAGGAAACCCTTGTAGATGGCCAAGAAGCCCTCGGTGCGGACCGTCTTGGCGAGGCAGTCGAAGACGCCCTTGTAGAGGTTTCCGTTTTGGTTATAAAGACGAGACATAATGGTGTCTGCCGGGAATGTTAGCATGCGAACTGACGTTGCTGATGGCATATGAGCCTCTTACCCGGGGGGTGCATCACGCAGCAAACAACGAAGCCACTGACGGTGCTGCTAGCAAGGTGCAGAGGAAGTCCCTCCTCCATGCCCAGATGACGAACCAATCTCCGCTTGGCGAAGAAGTAAGTGGGCAGCTGCACGGAGCTTCCGAAGCCCGTTCGGATCATCGCTGCGCCAACACCACGGTAGAGTCCACGAACACCTTCGGAGCCGTAGATCGAGGTCATTCCGTTCCAAGCGTTGCGGTAGTTGTGCTGCGTTCCCGTGGGCATGAAGGGGGAGTAGCTCTGTAACCGGGTCTTGACGAGGAAGAAGGGGCTGCCGGCCGCCGCGCCCATGATTCCGGACCCAGCACCGCAGGCCATGTTAACACCCAGGCTCTGGGTCTTGCTATCGTTGAAGACGAGAGTCGTCAGGGTTTCGCGCATCGGCTCGTAGAAACCCAGACGGCAGCCATTAAGCAGGACCTGGTAGATGTAGGCGCAACCGATACCGCGATAGATGCCCTTAACACCCTCATTCCGTACAATGACGGACACGCCCTGGAGAGGGCCTCTGTACTGGTGCGGCTGGTGTCCCTTGTCCTTCAACTCTCCTTGCAACTGCATTCTGCAGACGTCGAAGGGGGTCAGCGCATGCTGGCGGCGGGAAGCGGGGAGGGACGAGCGTCGCTCAGACGCACCGAATCTTGACAGTCTCGAAGGGATGTGTGGCCGTTACGGCGCCGCAGGCGGCAATGCCGCCGGCGATGAAGGCGCTGTTGCGAAGGTTAGCTTGGCGGGTCTCACCGATGCCGGTCTGCGCGTCGCAACTTGCCCCAATGTTGTTGACATTGTGTCAATGGATAATGTTGCAAAGATAATAGTAAAGGGGTATCAATGGGTTGAATATGCTGCTGGGTTGGATTGCGACTCGATTGGCAACCGGGAGCTGTGGTAATATGGGAAAAAAGAGTGACGGCGCGATCTCAGAATGCTAGGACCTAGATGACGGAATAGCGCGGGTCAGCAACAAGAACATCGTGGCACGTTGACAGCCAGCCATGAATGTGTTCTGAGCCTTACATGATAAGCCTACAGCCAGAAAACAATTGCCGTTAGGGTCGCAGTTCTTGAACGAGAGCCGACGATGCGAGATGATATGGGCTGAGATGGGTCGGTCGGAGTGACGGGACCGATTGACTCTTCTTCGGGGGCTCTAAGAAGGTATCTCAGTAAGCTCCGCGCGCGGAAGAGAATTTGGGAGTTTTCTTGCTCAGAGTCAGTACGGCCGTGGATAGCCATTGCCGATCCCGGCGTTTGCAGGTGCCAATTGCCAGGGTTCGCGGGCTTCAGCGGCCTGAATCGGTACCCCGGACCCTGGCGTGTCTGGAGAGGAAATGGGGGCGTAATTTTAGCTGGTCCATTGCTAGCGAGCCAGTTTCCAATTGCATGTCGGGCGTCATCGGCGAGGCTGCCCGCTGTGGGCCGCGAGTACCTTGTGCACTGGTGTGGCTGGTGCTGGGCGATATGCATGTCTTAGGGTGGTGCCTGACTGTAAAGTGGCTCAGTCAGTTCCAATTCCCCTGCCCCGCCGCCAGGCCAAGCTGAATTGGAGCTACCAGATTTCAGTCCGTCGCATCCTGGATTGTGAGGGCGTAACACGAATAAGCACATCTTACCGACGCGGCTCCTTCACGATCTTGTACTCTCCAAAAAAGCCCGAACAGATCACACTATTTGTAGCTTGGGAGGGATTGTCAAATACAACCAATACGATTACCGAGTTCGCCGTTGAGAGCCAAGCGCAGCCAAACATTGGCTTCTGTCTTTGCGACGCCAACGACCGAAAGGGGTTGTTCGACCAATTGAGACTGGAAAGCTATCAGCGCTTTCCGCACAGCTGCCATGGCTTCAACACCTATGGACCTCGATCATCGCGAGTCGACACCAGCCAATGGAACCTCGCTCAACATTACGCGCTCTCTAGCAACCAATAACACCACACAATTGAGCGAGGTCATTTCGTCGTTTCGCCCGACAAAGGTAGGAAGACGTTGCGGTTGGTTTGTACGAAGGTTCTCTGACCATGATGTAGCTTTTCAAGAGAGACGATATAAAAGATGGCCGCCCGCAGCCCCATGTGCTATCCCTCGACTTCGACGACCCTGGCGAGCTTCTCATGACCTCCGAAAGCGACGAGACTATCCAAATCTACAATGTCAAGGAAGGTCGACATGACAAGAGCCTACTTAGTAAGAAGTACGGCGTCAAGTTGGCGCGGTTCACACACACCAGCTCCAGCATCATCTATGCAAGTACGAAGCAGAACGGTCAGTAATCCCGAACCTGTAATCGCTGCCCGAATGCTGATGAAGACCATAGACCAGATCCGGTACCTGGCGACACACGACAACTCCTTCATCCGATACTTCGAGGGCCACGAACGAAGTGTCACAGATATTGCCATTCACCCCGGAGCCGATAACTTCATCTCCTGCAGTCAAGACAATACTGTGCGCCTCTGGAATATCTCGACGAAGCAATGGTGTGGTCAGCTGATCCTTAATTCCCCGTACCTCGCCGCGTACGATCCCTCTGGACAGATCTTTGCAGTAGCCTCTCCGAATAGCGGTAGCGTCTTGTTGTGTGACTGCCGCAACTATGACAAGGCGCCATTCGCGACCTTCGACCTCGTCGAAGTTGGACGGCATGTAGACCCCCAATTCATTGTCAGGGGCTGGACGAAGTTGGAGTTCTCAAACGACGGGAAGCACATTCTCGTCGGCACACGCGGCAGCGGCCACTTCCTGCTGGACGCTTTCGACGGAAGCCTGAAGGCGTACTTGCGTAAACCAGAGGGCGGAGCCCGGCGTTTGGCCGCGGGTGAGACCGTCACCGTTAACGGAGCGCCGAGGATAGAGCAGCCGATGGTGGAGAGCAGCGGAGAGTGCTGTTTCTCCGTGGACGGCCGTTATGTCCTGAGCGGTTCCAAGAAGGACGTGCTAGTTTGGGACACGTTGACGCCGCCGCAGAACGACGCGAAGACTCTCAACCCATCCTGGACGTTGGAGGACAAGCGGGAGGCCGCAGTGATGGCTTTCAATCCGCGCTACAACTTCTTTGCGACTGCGGATCAGGAAGTCCTCTTCTGGGTGCCTGATCCCCATGCATGAAATCAATCAGGATGGTGGAGAGAGTTCAACGGCTGTAAAAGGGCGGTCTCGAAGGTCAATCATTTTCGGAGTCTAGGATACAAGATACCCATCCGTGTAATAAAAAAAAGTTTGTGCTGAACGATGAATGATTATCACGTTTGTCGTAAATATGCGATTGAGTCTGCAAAGTGAAGCAATTGGGGTATTTCAGGGTCTCAGAATAATGAACTAGGCTGGGCTCCTTCTGCGGTTAAACGTTGCCCCTCATCACATCCCATGGGCACAACTCCAGTGCTGTAGCTTTGGCCGAACCCCACCAAAATTGCATCCTCCACCGACAAGGCCACCACCACCTCCGCGACTCTGAACGTCACCCCTCGACCAACCACCACGGCGCGAACCACACCCCTGCGAACAGCTGTCGGCTCTGCCCAAAACGAATCGCCTCTCTTCCAAATATTCTCATCGCATAGACAAACAAACAAACCAGCAACAGCTGCGCGCGCGCCTACAAGTCATTGATCAGTAGCGCAAGGCTCCGGCTGCCTCCCGCATCACATCATGCCGACCTACAAGACCAGCCAGGAATGGCTGGAGCAGTCCTCCCTCCTCCTCCAAGCCCGCCCAGCAACCGTGAGTCCCCCATTCCATCCTGTCCTTCTCTTCTTCACTCCCTCTCTTGCTCTCCAGTCCAAGATCCCTTGACTAACCAGCCGCGATGCGCGCATCCCTTCGACCAGACCAGAATCACAACAAAGTACTCGATAAAACCCGTCAAACCGCGAAAGTCCAAGACGTCGACGGAAGACGCCACTGCGACGGGAGACGCCCCCATGACCGACGCCAAACCACCTCGTGGCTCTCTCGTCCTTAAGACCTTTGACCCGGCCAGCGGCGTTACGCTCAAGTACCGCACCACCAAGGCCGCCGAGGTCTCTCGCCTCGTTACCTGCCTCGGCACCCTGGGCCGCACCATGTCGACCTCCAAGGCGCCCGTCGAGGTCAAGGACGAGCCGATGACGGATGCTGCTGGCTCTGCTAGCGGAGCCCCGGCAGCCGGAGAGGATACACCCGTCGGTGGTGTTGCTGGTGCGCCGACGCCGACCGGTGCTGGCGGCGGTGGCGGCAAGAAGAAGAAGAAGGGCAAGAAATGAGGGGTTCAAATGCTTTGAGACTCTTGGATGGGGGAGAGGATGGAGGTATACAGTTATCTCTGAGAGAGGGAGCGTCGTGACGTCCTACGCCTGAGGAAATTCTGGTCGACTGACGTGTTTATTAGAGTATGGCATCAATGAAAAGGTGAGACGGTCTGCTCCACAATAGTAGAAGTTCTTACTCGTACATATCACCAAGGCGTTAAAAATGGACAAATCAAGAACTGGTGGATCAGAGATGCTACGGTGTGTTCTCTGTTGCCAGACAAAGCAAAGCGGCATGAGGATCACATCTGCGGTGGTAGGAGATAGTTGGTTTGGTTCATATGTCATGCGATTGCTCTAAGGAAAAGTCACTGCAATACATTATCCATCAAAGACATTCATGCCCCCCCATTTTCCACGGTCATCCAATCGACCAGCCCGTGGGAGCCTCCAACTCCCTGTAGAATGATCCCCGCCAACGCCATGTATGTACGACAAGGAAAAAATAACTGAGCCCAAGCTCATTGAGGGGGGCGACCGAGGTGCGGAGAGTGAAAAGACGCGCTGGCAAAACACCATGCGTATGCAAATGTACAAGGGGTATATGGGGGAAAGAACAGGACAGAAACTTCGGACGCTCATGATTTAGAAGTCCTCATCGAACACGAAGTCACCGCCGTTCTCACCCTTGCCCTCGGTAGGTTCGTCTTGCGCCTTCTTGGTGCTGTTCATGACACCGGCCTTCTGGTAGTCGGCAACACGCTTCTCAAAGAAGTTGGTCTTGCCGCCCAGGGAGATGTTCTCCATGAAGTCAAAGGGGTTGGAAGACTTGTAGACCTTGTCATTGCCGAGAGCAACCAAGAGGCGGTCGGCAACAAACTCAATGTACTGCTTCATCAGGTTGGAGTTCATGCCGAGCAGAGCGCAAGGCAGAGCCTCGGTCAGGAACTCCTGCTCAATCTTGACAGCATCGACGATGATGTCCTCAATGACCTGCTTGCTGGGGCGGTTCTTGAGGTGAGAGTAGAGGAGGCAGGCGAAGTCGGTGTGAAGACCCTCATCACGAGAGATCAGCTCGTTGGAGAAGGTCAGACCGGGCATAAGACCACGCTTCTTGAGCCAGAAGATGGAGGCGAAGGCACCGCTGAAGAAGATACCCTCAACGGCGGCGAAGGCAACGAGACGCTGGGCGAAGGAGGACTTCTCATCGCTAATCCACTTCAGGGCCCAGTCGGCCTTCTTGCGGATGCAGGGAACTGTGATGGCATGTCAGTCGCCTGTTTAGTTGGAATCATGGGCGAGGGGGATCCACATACTTGTGTCAATAGCGTTGAAGAGGTACGTGCGCTGGGCAGGCTCCTTGATGTAGGTGTCGATGAGCAGCGAGTAGGTCTCGGAGTGGATGTTCTCCATCATGATTTGGAAGCCATAGAAGCAACGGGCCTCGGGGACCTGGACCTCGCCGCTGAAGCGCTCGACCAAGTTCTCATTGACAATGCCGTCAGAAGCGGCGAAGAAGGCGAGGATGTGCGAGATGAAGTACTTCTCATCCTCGTTGATCTTATTGTTCCAGTCGTGGAGATCCTTGGACAGATCAATCTCCTCGGCGGTCCAGAAAGAGGCCTCAGCCTTCTTGTACATCTGCCAGATCTATGCGTCACAGAAAGTCAATTAAAGTTCACACGTGCCAAAAACCACTTTACGCGTCGGGGACGCGTCGGAGTTGAAACATACCTCATGGTACTTGATGGGGAAGAGAACAAAGCGCTGGCCATTCTCCTGGAGCAAAGGCTCGTCCAACTCCTGCTCGGCGGGCTTTGCTTGTTGCTTCGCGATCTCCTGGGTGGGTTTGGTCTGGGCATCGATATTTTCGGTTGCGGTGGCAACGTCGGAAGCGAGGGGCTGGTTCTCCTTGTCGGCAGCGTTAAAGCTGAGCTTCTTGACGGGGGACTCCATCTTGAAGGAGTCGAGGGCGGCAGCGGCCTGGATGCAACGATTGTTAGCATTGCATTTACGGGACGCGTGTGGAAAGAGGTGCAGCCGGAATGCGGCGCGAGTTGGCTTGACGTACCTGCTTGGACGGTGTGACTTCGACAGACATGGTGGGGAGTGTGCGAAGGGGGGAGGGAAGAAGACAGAAGGAGCAGATTGAAAGAAGCAAGAGAGACTTGTGAGGAATTGATTGAGGGTTTAGAGTCTGTCGCGGTCGTGGGACTGTGGTTGTTGTCTTCTGGTTGAGAGTGAAGAGTAAGTGGGAGAACAACTCTGGAAAGGCAGACGCTTTTGTACCAGGTAAGAGCACTATCACGTCGGACGCAGTGGGACGCGTAGCAGGGGGGTCCGCGTTTGCTTTTGCACTGAACCACGCGCCGTCTTCCATGTTCGACCGCTCAGTCCCACTAAAAAGCGCGTCCTCGCAGTGTCAGGGGCTATCCCTCCCCACCGTGATCACCGGCGCGTTTCGCTCCATTGCTAAAGTGCCAGTGTGCCAATGTGGAAGTGATCCTGTCTCGCTTCTCTCTTTTCCACTTCCAGACCTTGCAAAAATACGGCCCAAAATGGGACAAGCCAGGCCCAGCCCTCTTTTTTCCTTCATAATTCCTCATCATTTGTAAGGGTGAGATGAGCTACGACGCCGAGATGGCCGCTTGCGTTCCACCCCCGGCACGCCAACCAGGCAACACGATGTCATGGCTGGGAAACCAAGAGCAAAAAAAGCTGCTCCATCGTCCCTGCGTCCCGAGACCTCGAGAGCTTCGGCCGAGCTCGACGCGTCTCCCCCCATTCAAGGTCCCGGCCATTCTCAAGTCTCCTGACACAGCACGCACCCTTCTGCTGGTTTCGTCTTCGGTGTTACGACTCGACGCGTTCCCCTGTCGTCCCCTGTTTATCAGATCAGATCAGATAAAACTGAATACGTCCAAGCTCCAGCTCTGCGGAACCCAAGTGGCTCCTCCAAGACTTCACAGCCATGTCATCTCGTCTAAGCATCGACAAATCCTGACTGTTTATGACTCTGGCCTGCGGGTCGACGTGATGAAGCGGATTTTCGGAATTACCATCATCATTCTGATCGCCATTTGCCGGCAGGCACGGACACCGATGTTCGGCTTCCACGTTCGGCGTCAAACAGTCCATGTGTCACTATACGTCAAGACTTTTTGTGCATGTGTTCCATTAATCATCTATGTGTGCAACTAACGCGAAGTGGGTATGTCAAATAAAAAGGTATCGTATCATGTTCATGCTCAGTCATCCAGCCCTTCATAACAAATGACGCGTCTAGAGATGGACTTGTTAAGAACGCCATACTCTTTGGCTGTCGTCCTCCAAAACAGAAAAACCAAGTGAGTACAAGGGCGAATTGTCGAAGGGCTTCACAGAGGGAGGGAGCTGTCCGAATTAACCCTCCCGCTCGTACCACCTTTCTCGACGGCCCGTTTAAACATTGATAATGTGATCTACCGCCTCGACTGCCTTGCGGCGGGCCTGTCCGTAGGGTCGCGAGCCGACTCGACATCATCAACAACTCTCGACCGGCCGAAACCGAACCAGCCTCGGCCACCGCCGCTTGGCCGTTCCTCTCTGACCGCGGCGTTGGGCGGGGCAGCTGGGGCGCGTCCGTTGTACGAGTGCTGGCGGCTCGGCGACATGTGTCCGTTGCGCGACGGCTCCCGGCTGACATACTCAGGCGGTGTACGGTCTCCTTGCAGACGATCCCACTCCTCAGCTTCGCTCGGATCAACCGCTGGAACAGGTAATCCGCTGCGACGCAAGTTCTTCTTTCCCTTCTCACGAAGATACTCCTCGAGGACAATGGCGTTCTTGGTGTTGGCGCGGAAAGCTGCATCGGCCACATCTCCCACAAAGGGCACAAGACCGATGAAGAAGTCGATTATGATGTTGAACATCATCTTGGATTTGACCGAGTTCGGGAGCCCACCTTCGACCTTGGAGCAGGTCCTGAACACCATCATGGCCATGAAGGCATCGAGGACGTCGCCCACACTAGACAGAATGTGCCGTCAGTAAATGTCGACAGGCCAAAATGGGAAATGTGGGGTGAGCGATGGCAAGGGGTTGTACTCACGCAGGAATCAGACCGATTACGCTGCCCCAACCAAATTTGACACCGCAACAGGTGAACAACGACTGATCGAGACGATAGGCTCGACGCTTGACCTTTGTCAAGACCTCTCCATCTTGCTTGGAAATTCCCGGAGGCAGAGCCTTTCTGCGCTTCTTGACCTTGCCGGTGGGGGTGCCGTCGAGCCTGGTGGCAGGGACGGTCTCAAAGTAGGGGTCCTGTCGATGAGGTCAGTTGTCAAGGCCACTAAGAACATGAGCGCATCATTCAAGTGCAATGGCATACCTCGCGGCCGAAGTTGTTTTCGACCTTTTCCGCCAAAATCTTCTTGCTGATCCACTTGGCAATAAGACCTGCCATGTTTGCGGCGGTGTTGTCGATGCAACGGTGAAGCCTTGGATTGCAGGTAAGTGCCGAAGTCTCGAAATATATAGATGCGCAACAATGCGCTTCTCAGTCACTCGTTGAAATGAGTGGCGTACTGAGACAGGCAGAGACGAGCAAACCGCTTGCCGTCGTCGTGTTGTTTTAGAGGGAGCCGTACAAAGGGTTAGCGTTCCGTTGTCGTTAGAACAAAACAGCCATCGGCGATAGTTCAGGACGTAGACTGTAGTGGGGAGATCAAGAGATTCCAAGCCGGCTGCGGCAACTGAGCGAGGGAATGCCCGGGTGATATATGTATTCAAAAGAGAAAAAATGGCTATGCAGGGTCCGAGTCACCTCCAGGAAAGTTGCCTCTTTTCCTACGTAGCAGGACCGTCTTCAACACCCATTGCCCAGAATTCCTGTTTTGACAAGTCAGGGGACCAGCCCGCGATCATGATGTAATTCTGTCGGTCACTGCACGCCAATGCACTCTGCGCACTTCCGAGAGGCCTCTTCAGTGGGGGCCCTGACAGGCTAGACCGCTGTGTTTCACATCATGCTGCAGTGGACAGGTGGCTGGGCTCCAACAAGCGTGCAACCCGGCCGGGCTTCAATGGCCTGAACGGAAAGACTTCAGCAGCATGGAACCCGCTGTGACGGCGCTACTCAGACAAGCTGCTTGTGTGAGGTGGTGGCCCAGCCACGCAAGTGTGGCGAGTGATCTACACAGCCATATCGTGGCTGAGCTATTCTCCAGACGTTTTTTCCGACTTCGCTTCGACCTCTCGACCTCTCGGGTGAATTCCAGCAAGGGTTGAACAGGGAATTAGCTGAAAAGTGGTTGAGGGAGCTTGCCTGTTGGACTTGATGCTTAATGCCTCTCAACGCAGAGGGTGACATGTAGCTGACAGGGACCGGTCGAGACCAGGCGTAGGCGATGTAGGCAAGCTGGAGGTGGGCTGTGCCACGACAGTTTCGCGCATCCTCTATGCGCACTGTACAATGTCACATGAGGATGTTGAGATGTACAGTGCGATCTGTAATCAGACGGAGCTGGAGAAGGTGCGCCCAATCATGAGCTCTGTTCCGGCTGTCCGCCACACAACATCTGCCACGTCCGTTCCACCTTCCACGTCCCCCCCTGGAAGCTTCCGACGCCGACCGTGGCCTCCACTGTCCAAGCCAGCTGCCTTGTCGGCTATCGTCAACACAGAAGGCACTGCGTCGTTTCTCTGCCTCTGCCCACGAACCACCAAACCACCACCATCCCGAGAGGCTGCTCGTGAATGTGTTCGCATCCGATCGCCACCGAGATATACGGCAAGCTTTGACACCTCAGCCCACGCTTCAACCGCCACCCCTCAGTCTCATCCATTGGACTACCCGCCGTTCCCGATTCTGTTGTAGCAGGCGCATTCCGGTCGCAAGCGGGAACCTTCGAGCCTGACCGAACCCAAGCCTCTTACTCCGTACCATGCCATCGCCGCCCCTCGCCTTGAACTCAACTCATACTTGTCGCCAGGACCTTCTTCCCACCGCCACTGCATTGCCAGGAACAGGCGACTAAAACACACACACCTGATCCTGTTTTTCGGGGATATGTTGCTAGCCATCGCGCAAAATGGCCGAAGAAAAGATGCAGCTGGAAGACTGTTGGTTACCCCACACCCCAGACAACGGAGGCGACAGCTACCCTCAGCCCTGCGCTCTCACGTTGCTGTCGACTTGCAACAAGGCTAACGCAATCGATAGGGTTGGACGACCTTTGCGTCCGCTTCATCATCAACCTGCCTGAAGAAGACCTGTCGTCTGTTGCACGCATTTGCTTCCAAATAGAAGAGGCTCAATGGTTCTACGAAGACTTCGTCCGCCCGCTCGATCCCACCCTCCCCTCCATGACCCTGAGAAGCTTCAGCCTTCGCATTTTCCAGCATTGTCCGCTGTTGGCGCCGTTTTCGGTTGAGAACCACACAAAGGCTTTCGAAGAGTTCTTGCAGTACAAGACGAGAGTTCCTGTGAGGGGGGCCATCCTGCTCAATGAGGCAATGGACTCGACCATCCTGGTCAAGGGCTGGAAGAAGGGAGCAAACTGGAGTTTCCCTCGTGGAAAGATCAACAAGGATGAAGATGATCTCGAATGCGCCGTTCGAGAGGTCTACGAGGAGACCGGTTACGACCTGCATGCCGCTGGCTTGGTCCCCGAGAACCGAGACGACGTCAAGTATATCGAGGTTACCATGAGGGAGCAGCAACTGAGACTCTATGTTTTCCGCGACGTGCCAATGGACACCCATTTCCAGCCGCGGACGAGGAAAGAGATCAGCAAGATCCAGTGGTACAAGCTCTCTGAGCTTCCTGCGTTTCGAAAGAAGGGAAACCAACCCCAGAACGATGCTGCAGCTGCTGCCAACGCCAACAAATTCTACATGGTTGCGCCTTTCCTGGTCCCTCTCAAGAAATGGGTTGTGCAACAGAAGAGGAAGGACGCCGTTAAGGCTGCCAACGAGGCGCATTTCAACCCCTACTCGCTTCACGAGGAGCCTGTCACCGAGGACGAAGTCTGGCAGACTGAGCCTGCCACCGATGCTTCGAACCGGACACCGGGTATCGACACCCTCGAGGGTGCGACGCAGGAACTGCAACGTCTTTTGAAAGTCGCGCCAACAGCGGCGCAGGCAACTTCGAAGCCTGCATCTCCAGATGTTGGCTCGGACAAGGGAGCGTCGTTGCTTGCCATTCTGCAGGCCAAGAACCAGGCCGCCGCTCAAGGAGTTCCAATTTCACAACTTCCTCATACACCCCTTGATCATACCATCAGAGAGGCGCCGCAACCGCACAGCCCTCACGGCCAGCACCACCCCCAGCAACGGGCACCGCTGGCAAGCTATCAAGCTCCACCAGGCTTCCCCGTCGTGCCGGACGGTACACCGCAGTCGTGGGCATTCAATCAGCCTGGCAACCCTGCCCCGGTTCCCCCTCAAGCTAGACATCACGATCCGTCGATTATGGGTACCCCTGCGTATATGCCACAGCCGCCATTGAGGCATCCGCAGCCTCTGCCTCCTCAAGTTCAACAGACTCTCTTGGGCAGAGGCGGGTTCGCTGACAACACCCCACCACCGCCCCCTAAGCATGCGCAGGGGACTGTCAACCAGCCCATGGCTAATGCGCAATTCCAGCAAGCGCACTTTCCACCGCAAAGCCAGAACCTGTTGTATCAAACTAAGCCGCCTAGCGGGCAACTCTCCGATCAGTCAATGGCTCTGTTGGGAGTTCTCAAGTCGGACACGAAAGCAGCCGGCCCCGACAGCGCGCATCACGCCGGCCCGCAGCCATTCGGATCCACGCCTTCGGGGCATGGTCATCCATTCAGCGGTATCCATGGGCATGGAGGCGCTCAGGTGTACACCCAACCGCCTGGCTTGCCAATTTCTAATGCGGGTGCACCGCAACACCAACCGAACCCAGGTGTAAACTCGCGCGTTCAGCAGCCCGGCGACCCGGCACATAGGTCTACTCTCCTCCAGATGTTCAAGAAGCCTGAACTTAGCTCGCCGCCCGCAAACCAGCCCGCTGAGCTGCCTGCGAACACCGCAAGCGCCGCTCTGATGAAGGGAATATCAACAGTCAAAGCTACCAATCAGGGCACCCTCAGCCCTGTCTTCCAGAACCGTGGAGCTCAGCCAGTTTCGAGCAGTCCTCTTAGCAGACCCCCTCAAGGCGTCTCGGATCTTACCTCACAAATTCCTATCCAGTCTCTCTCACTCCAATCCCAGGCTGGGAGACATGAACATCGAAGCCCTCAATCTATTGGCGGATATAGCCCAAGAAATGTGGACAACAGGGTTCCGTATCATCAAGGCACGAACAGCCACGCTGCCATGTACAACAGCCAGTCGCCACAAATGCACCCCAACCAAATCCTCCAACGAGCGGAAAACTTCAACAAACCAGGTGGACCCCGGGCACCTGCTATGGCTTCGGTGTTCGGTGCAGCTGGTGTGGACAAGCCGGCTAGCCTAGCCAGCCCTCCCGCGGCGTCAGCTCTTCCGGCGCCTGACGCTCTGCAACAGAAGTCACAGATGTCTACAGAACAGAGACAGAAGCTTCTCTCGCTCTTTGGCAAGCCTCAATCGCCAAGCCCTGGGCCTGGGTTCGGCCTAGATGACAAGGGAAAGGCCAGGGAGATGGGAGCACCCGACGAGACCATGCGTTCGCGGGTAGCGTCTCTTGCCTCTGCAAGCGGGCAAGGTGCCCCGGAGGGTTTGTCCGAGTCCCGGCGCGGCAGCCAAGCCCCGATTTCTCCAGCGGACCGGAGTTTCTTGCTTGGGTACCTGGCATCAGTGGCAAACAATGCCAAATAGGGCCAGTTGGGCAGTTTGAACGACGGCCGGGGCAGCCATACGTGATGATGAGGAGTTCATCGCGGGGTTTTCCCGGAGTACATGCTTATTTAGTGGGCCGTATATCTGTATTTTTGGTGTTGCATTGCGACGGGTTCATGGGTTTGACAACGCCACCTGCGTTGGTAAATCATTGCTTGGGGGAGAGGGCCAAGGTGCAGGATGGGATGTTCAAGCAGGAGATATTATACCCTGGGATGTACCTAGCCTGCCAATTTTGCTACAGTAATTAGGACCAAATACTCCAAGTAATCATGCCTGCCTATGAGGTGAACATTCTGGCGTCTGAAAAATGCTGCCGATGGCCCAGCAAACCAAGCGCAAACACATGTTCTACCCCGAGCCCCGCCCCCGCGTAGCCCCATGTGCTCGCCTCCTGTCCCCCGCGGTGGTGTGACAATCATCGGCGGCCCGCACAGGTCTGGATGCTGTCCCAGAGACGCCTGTCGGATTCCTTTCGGTAAGGCGTTCCCATGGGTGGTCTGATGGTGCGTGGGATGGTTCTTCCCAGGCCCATGCTTTTTTTTTCGAGCTCATCTCGCTCCATCCCTACCAGTGTCGGCACAAGGTACCCAGGCAGAGGGCCCGAGAAGCGAAGCAAAAGCCTGCTTTGGGGACCATGGGAGTAGGTACACCGAGCTGGAGTTGGTTTGCCGTGCGGCCTCCTTTTACCATCGAACCATCGGGCGCTGGGCGTCACTGTCTGCGGGACACGCCGATGGCACCATTTGAATATGAGACGAGGTTTTATAAGTGAGGCCTTGGGCCCTGGCTCAGAGTTGGGGGAGAGAAAGAAGGCACTCCCCCCTGATGTCAACACATAGTCTTCAGCAGAGAAAACCGCAAGTACCTGTCCATCAAGAGAAACATCTGGCACAAAGCCAAGTGGGACACAGGCGAGAGCACACCACCAACCATTCCTCGACTGCTTTGATAGAGTGTTCCCAAGCAGAAACAACCCCCCACCCCCCACCCCCCACCCCGGCAAACCAAACCTCCAGAGAGACCATGTTCTTCAATACCTCACCGGACGCCCTCTTCATCCCGCCGGCGACCGTTGACCCCGTGGGATTCGGCAAAGTCGCCATCGTCACTGGGTGCGGCTCGGGCGTCGGCCTTGCGTGCGCGCAGCTGCTCCTGGCGCACCAGTACCAGGTGTGCGGCCTCGACGCGCGGGCGTTTGACTACGGGCTGATCCAGGAGGCGGACCACGGCCGGTTCCACTTCCACCGCGCCGACCTTACGGGGCCCGGTGCGTGCGAGGACGGGGTGTATGCGGCGGTTGCCTCTTTTGGGTGAGTTTCGTCGGACAATTTGAGCTGCGGAGGAGCTCGCGAGAGTGAGGGGGTGGGCAGGATAGTCTTGTGCGCTAACAGAGGTCAGGGGCCGGATTGACTTGCTCGTTAACGTGGCGGGCGTTATGGACACTTTCAGCAGTGTCGACGGCCTGACGGACGCGGAGTGGGACAGGGTCATGGCCGTCAATCTCACTGTCCCTGTCAGGATGATGAGGGCCGTGATCCCCTTCATGCGGGAGAAGAAGTCGGGCTCTATCGTCAACGTTGCCAGCACGGCAGGGGTATCGGGGGCCGTGGCGGGGATTGCGTATACGTGTAGCAAACACGGTCTGGTTTGTGGAAGACCCCTCTCCTCTTTCCATCTTGCAAGCTTCAGTCCAGGTGGGGGGGGGGACTCGCAAAAAGGGCCGGACCGCTGACTCGAGAAACAGGTTGGGGCAACGAAGAATGTGGCCTGGCGCTTCCGCAAGGAAGGCATCCGGTGCAACGCCGTGCTGCCCGGCGCTGTGGACTCGCGAATCGGAAAGGCCATTGCGGCGGGCCACGGGGACGAGTACGACGCTGAGGCCTACGCGCAGGTAGAGCCCGTACACGCGCTGCATGCGCAGGCGTCTGAATCGACGCCCGACATCACGCCGCTCGAGGTCGCGCAGGCGGTGGTGTTTCTGGCAACGGACCAAGCGAGGACGATTAACGGGGTCAGCTTACCCATAGACCAAGCTTGGAATGTCATCTGAGCGTTCTCTTATTCGGATGTTGTGGCCTGGGGCGAGGGCGTTTCGGAGTCTTGATTTTGGGTGCGGATACCGCTTCGGTGTTGCTGTGTCTGGTTTGATGGTGGAAGAGTTGTATAGGCTTAGAACCTGAATTTGGCTGCCTAGACACACACATTGGAACTCTGAGTTGCGAGACTTACAGATTGCATCCCCGGAAAAACAAATACTGCGTGAACTAGATGGTTATGAGTTAAACCCGAGCAAAATGAATGAATGCGAGTCTCTAGCTGGGTAGACCTCCATAATAAGTGTTCAGCCCCAGTCTTTGACGGTAGCGTTGTCGACATGGTCTTCAATGATATCGTCCGGGGGAGGGTACGTTTCTTCTTCGAGAACGCAAAGAGCACCATCCCGGCCAGGCTTCCACTATAACCCGTAATCTGTAAGGATATTTGGAAAAACACACATTTCGGGTGAAAGGGGAAGAAATGAACGACTGCAGGAGCAGCCTCTCACAACCAGATCGCCTTATCTTCCTCAAGTTCAAGGCCGGATGAGATGAATGTGTTCAATGGAACTTTACTCGGACCTTAAAGTTGACAGCGAATAGAAAACAAATGAAACGTCTAGGCCGCCTACCTTTATCGATCGTCATGGAGCTAAAGTCATGTAGTGAAAGGTGAAACACTGGCATTGGGAAATCCTCATCACCGTGTAATTAACATAACTTGCTAGGAATCGACCTGATAAGAAAATCACAGACGTTTCTTGGTAAGTGAAATGAAACCCCCGGAAAGATGCCCTTGAATAGCAAAGCAAATTACATGCTCAGTCCAAGGGGTATTCCCAACTCCGTCCCGTACTTCGGTAACCTTGCCAGACGCCCTGCAAATTCAGTGAAGAAACCTACGGTCGTGGGGAAATTACAAACAGACCAGGCAAGCTTCATATTCCAGCCCAAACCCGAGCCTATAGACTGGTCTCGAGGAAGTATTTCGTCATCAACCATCAGGCCATGATGTCCACCGAAGCTCGCGGGTGGAACCCTGGTGGGATATTCTCCTCATCGTCACCGTTGTCGTACAGTTTCAAGATTTCGAAGCGGTTAGCCATGGGGTTCATGGGGCGCTTCGACGGATTCACATGGGTCTGAACCCGGTGAGTCTGGGTAGCCTCCAACGGCTGAGCACACTCGTCGGCGTTCCATTCGATCTTGGACCCCTTGTACTTCCTGTTATGATGTCAGCTTCTAGCTACTCATCGAAAGCGAGGACATCAGCATACTGTCGACTCATCATGCAGGTACGGGCAAACATGGCATTGTGGACCGAATTGGTGCTGATGTGGCAGCTACCGTCGCTGAAGGTGACTCGGACGACAACCAGGTTGTGGATATGCTCCAGATCATCGCGAATGACCTCTTCGGTGAGCCTCGGGTCGCATCGTCGGACGATAAGGTTGCGAGTGGCGCCGATTCCGACCTTGCTTGCGACATGACCTGGGAGGGTGAACTGTCGATCGCACCATCGAACGTCAACCTAGTCTACTAGTCAGATTTGTATCACTTGTGAACCTGCCGTGTAGAATCTCACCCGCTTGTGTCGAATGTATAGATCGTGGCGCCGGGTATGGTCAAGAAACGCTCTGGCATCCGCTTCGTGCAAGAAAGATACCTGAACAGAGCGATCATGGGTTCTCAGAAAGATATCCAGCAGCTGGCCACCCCGAACGACACCCGTGACATCGGCGTGAGTTGTGCCTTCGGCAAGGTTGGATATTAGAATGGTTCTTGTAGCCAGTCTCTCAAATTGTGGCCGAGCAGTCAACCGAGCTTCTTCTTGGTGAATGAATCCATGCTTGGCCTCTATGGGAGAAATTGTTGCTTCAGATATATTGTGGAAGGCGGGCTCGGCATCAGCCCAGCCCTGTTTGACAGGTTGATGGACGACGGTAGGCTTTCCGTCGTGTTGTCTGTTCTCAGGATCCTGTGCAGCAGTAACCGTCGTCAGGCGAGGCTGGTTGGGTGGAAGCTGAGTGACATTTCGAGGATTTACAAAAGTGGGAGCTGCAGTTTGACTTTCAGCACCGTCTTCGTCCCAGTTGGAATCATCGCTAGTCAAGACCTAGATGCCCGTTGCTTAGCTAGATGTCATGATCGGGGCAAGATGTGGGTCCTTGACTTACAGCAAGGGTCTCGTCAGTTACACCACCTTGCATGAGGTTGCGGCGCAAGTTTGCTTGTCAGAGGTCAGCTGTCGCGAATAAACCCTTTAAAATGGTCGCAGTTCATAGCCGTGTATAAGGTAGGGTGGTGACCATACAGAATTCCCGGACAGCCTTGATGAGGGTGTCATACTCGACGCGAGCGATGGTAATGGTGGGGTGAGACGAAGGAACCTCATCCCCAGCGTGCTAACACATAGTCTATGTCAGCTTTTGAGGGCCGCAAAGACGAAGCAAGTATGGCCGAGGCGAATACGGCATGGGACGTACAAACTGAGCCCTGCACAAGTGGTTAGCTTCTTCCAAGCTCCTTCACCAGTTTTACTTGTAGTAACTTGTATGCTAGCGTGGGCAAACAGCAAGTCGAATGTGGGTATGTCTTACCTTCTGATGAGGGTATCAAGATAAGTGCGGTCGATGGAGACTGTGGTACCGATGGACGACGCCATGGCTTTCGCTTATATCAAGGACAAAATCAGGTTAACTGAAAAAGTTGGAATGGAGAAGGATTGCGCGATTGTGAAGTCGGCGGCGGCAGGCCAACACTCTCTCAGCTCAGGCGAAGCAGGCACCTGGAGGGGTGTACCTTATCTTGGCAAGCTAGAGCTTAATCATGTTATCGATAGGCATATCGCACCTGTGACTTTCCTTATCGCAGGGTTCGTCCGGGAAGGTCCCATTTTTATATATGGCCCCACCACCTGCGGCTGTCGGTGCACCGCGTCGACGGTGCACTCACACTGAGTTCGGGGTCGAGTCGAGCTCGACTCCAGGCCAGTTCCCAGCGGCGGAAGCGATGACCGGTGGTCCCTGAGCGGGCGTGCTCACCCGACGGGAAGGCTCAAGTCGTCCAAACCCGTCTTTTGTTCCTTAAACTCAATATCGGAGCACCGCGAACGACATGACACGCGACTACTAAGGAGGCCCCTGGATATGCTTAAAGGCCTTTACCCAGGGCAGCAACTTACTTTTGTTTATTGACCCATCGGTCGAAAATTCCCACATCCGCATCCCTCACTGATTCTTCTCTTCATCACAATGTTAAACGAGAATGTAAGAAACTGTTTCTGAACTACATGATCCTTGCAACGCCAGACCGTTCGTCCACTTAGATCAATCCACGGCTTCGGACGATGGAGACTCCCAGACTGTATCACTGTGCAGCGGTGCATCAATAGGTCTTGCCTGGCAAAGTCGGGGGTTTTGATGGGAAGGGCTGTTCTTGAGACGAGTGGCTGGCATATCCCTAACTAGGGGCATAAAACACCATTGTTAACGCGAAAAGTGCACTGCATTCTAAGGATGTTGGAGGCTGGCAGCCATGCGGGTGACATCAAACGAGCGTTGCCCACTATCTGCTATCCCCTCAGTCTCTTGGCCTTTCTTTAGCGACTCCCCTACCTACAAGAGGACGAGAAAAGGAAATGCCAGGGACGGAATTGGACCTGAAGAGAGGCGAAGCGCAAGAGCTCGCGTCATTATCTTTGGTCAACCGCACAGCGGCTCCCGCCGTGGAAAAAGGGATGATCTGAGTCTAGTTAAGCTACAGAGTACAGGCGTCGAGCATTCTCGAGCCCACCCAGGCTTCTGTACTATTTCACCTTTTCTGGTCTCTCCCGACATTCGTCACCACAAGTTCCAGAACCCGTGTGCACTCACATATCAGAGGCTGGATCATCACTCTAAAACCACTGCATGTCTCGGGGCACAGCGACGCGTATCGAAAAGCATCCACCCGTCACTCTGCCTGGGACGCTGGAAGATTTCAGCTTGTTCAGCTAACTGGTGCAGTTCCCGTTGGTGAGGTTCCGCAAAAGAGAAACCGTTTCAACCGAGGAACCGTTTGCCGTACAAAGCTGGGAGGTCCCGGCGATAGGTGGCACAGGTCCCAGGGATCACGATGTGTGCAAACCGGGCGTCGAACGTCGATCCCAGCGGGACGGGATAATTCTGCAATTACTCGGGAATGAGCTGCACTAAATACCAAGCACTCTGCAGGTTTGCTCGCGCGGTTGCATTGCAACGGCCCAAGCATGAAGATGAGCAAGGCAAATTTGGCCCTGTGCAGGCTTGATGTGCACCTAAAAACCTGCTGAGGGTTGACGCAAGTAAGTGGGCCAAGACCACCTCGTGCTCCTCTGTGCAGTGCTTTGCATAACATGCGTAAGTCAGCCAGTCCGGATGTCCTGACAGGGAGGCAGGCTGGTTACGGAGCATCCAAGGCAAATGGATGTGATGAGTCGGGCAAAGAACGGATGACTCTTGGATGGGTGTTACGGGCCACTAGCGGTTTAAAGTCCGAGACTGAGGGTATCTTGTGGGGGACTTCCTCATCTTGGCCGTGGGCATCGAAACCTTACATAAGGTGAGGTTAACCTGCGGTGCCTCGAGTCTTCTCCAAGGTGCGTATATAGTGTGCACGAGCTCAGAGTCGGGGATCCGGTGTTTACTTTTACTGGCTAGAAAACGGGCCCCGAGAGAAGGCGCCGGCGGCAGATGATCGATCATTGGCCCACCGGCTCAGGATGGGACATTCAATGCTGGGTTGTGAGAATCTTCAGGAAAAGAAAACCGTCGCCGGCATTCATAAAGCCGTGGCACAGAGTGAGTGGTGGACGGAAGCGGCTGGCCATGGGTCTCGCCTAAGTCTCATCATTGATTGAATCTGTGGAGGTGCGTGTGTCCCAGTGATTATTTTTAGAGGAGCGGGAAGTCAACACGAGCGAAGAGGACCAGTGGGCAACGTCGCGAGTGGAGGAAGGGGGGAAGGAATACGATGCACCGGGTGGATCCCGCCTGCTCAATCCGATGCGCCACCAGGCCCCCCTCCTCTTCCTCCCCAGCCAGCCTTTGTATTCCATCAGGTACCTTGGATGCATTAACAAAGCCCCCAGAGTTGCACCGTGCCAGTTCTCGTTTAGCCATTCGAGTTTCCTCGGGGAGGGGCTTGGCTGCTGACTGGTCCACTGGTCAACGGCTGCAGGCCATGGTTGAGGAGGCGCGTTGTCTTGAGCCACTAAGAAGGATGTGGACGTTTTGGGTGGCGGGGGTGGCCGAAGAAGGGCCACGGCAGTCTAGTGCGCCAAAGACTCAGAGCGTTGGTGTTGGGGTGGGTGGGAGGACCTGATGAGGAGACACGAGCTTGGTGGTTGGGTGGTGTTGGTGGGATGATGGCTTGTTTTTGTGCCTGACCAGTGCAGCCTCTTCGTCCCGTCCGTATTTTCTGCAATTCCCGGCTGATGTTTTTATTTATTTACAGCATAAGGTTGCTGCTGACTGGTCCGATGTTCCTTTTCCCAGCCCAGGCTGTGCTGTGCCACCCATCTTCTCGTAGTGTGCATTGGTGGTGTACATCGCTCCAGCAGGCCCTGCCCCTGTTCCTTACCGCAGAGTGCTGCCCTGCATTTCCCGTTTTTCGCCATGATCCCGTCACTCGCTGGCTCTCGTCTTGCCCGTTCCCCCTGGGTGTCCTGGGAGTGCCCCCCGAAAGTGTAAGTGAAAGTGACAAAGTGACTTACTCTGTCGGGGGGATGCCTTGGTTGCTGTGGATCCACCAAACCTAATCAATCGGGGCCCCATCCACGTTCCCTCCTGAGCGTGTAAATCCGCCCCAAATTTCTCTCCTCCCATTCCAGCGCCTTCTTGCCCTGCCTTCGCTCTCTCTCTGATCCTGACCACACCTTTCCACTTTCCACCTCATGTGATTTGCTTCCCAGCAGCAATCCGACGCCCTTTCTTCACATCCACTTTCCTGTTGTTTTAATCCGTAACCTCGACACTCGCTTTGATCCCAACCCGCTCGTTTTCTTGTCGTTATTGGAAGAGGAGGACATCCGAAGAGAGAAGCAATTGCCTGCGTTTCCAGAGGTCGACAAGTCAACAAATCACACCCCCGGACTATTGCTGCGAATTTGCAGTGCGTAAAAAGGGGTGAACGCGATTCGATTTCAAACCCCCATCGCTCACGACAATACATCGATTCCAACTCTCCCAATAAACGAATATCTTGCCCTCGATCGACTGCACTCGCTTGTTGCCGTTTTTCGATAAATAATCGACGGCATAATCTCGCCAGGAAACTGGTCCACCACCCAGTATTCCCTCGAATCTCTAGGAATTTGCTTCCTCCCTCATAATCATGAAGGCTGTTCAGTCTCTCGCTCTCGGCCTCGCCGTTTTCACCCCTCTGGCCTCCGCCTGGCCTAGATGGCTCCCGGATGTCGATGCCCTGGTCGTACGCCAGAACGACGAATCTTCCGGTATGTCGTGATACGTTGCCTCTATGATACTAGCCGCTCTGTGCCTGTGGACCCCTATAGCTAACCTTACTCCCCAGCACCTGCCGCAACTGAGACCGCGGCTACCAGAACAGGGGCCACGGCAACACCAACGGCCACGCCCACGGGAACTGCAGAGGAGACGAGGACGGGGGGCGCCAGGACAACCAACCTCAACACTGCAAAGGGCTCTTCAGAAACGGGTACAGAGACGGGTACTGGCTCCAGAACTGGCACCAAGACCGGCACCAGCAAGTCCAAGTCGACCGCCTTCGACGAGACAGACCCTCAAGGTAGTGTTGTCATGATCACGCCGGCAGCCACGGCACAGTCTATCAACCTTTACAAAATCGGAGACTTCGTCACCTGGGGATGGAACTACACGAACCTCCAGGCCACCCCTACCGCCATTGATGTCCTTGTATCATGCTCCTCCATGGCCCAGACCTGGACACTCACTCAGAATATGAGCTTTGCCCAGCCCGCCTCCTTGACATGGGATTCAAGCGTACAAAAGACCGACGCGTCGGCGCCGCTGCGCAATGACGAGTACACTCTCATAATTTACGATGCCGAATCCAGCGTCAGCGCGACTGCAGCCCCTGGGTACTTGGGCGTCTCCAACAGCTTCAAGTTCGGCATGTACTTGCCACAAGAGTACAAGCCCCTGAACGAATGGAACTGCGCGGTTTGCAAATCGGCCGCGCCCTCTCTGAACAGCAAGGCCGTCGGTATGGCTGTAGGCATGAGCATGGTCACCGTCGCTAGCTTCACATGGTTCGTGGCGGGACTCGGCATGTTTTGATGACGTCTTTTAATGCCAAAATTTCTCATATCTAATCTTTTGATTGAACATGTTCATTTTTCCTAAGGGGGAGGGGTCTTTCACAAGAGCGAAAACAAGAGTCCAGCGGTAATCATTCACGGTGGTCATTCATACACGGGCGGCGTTCAATATTGAAGCATGGTGGGGCAAAATATGACTCCATATATAGGTAAACTCGGATGTTTATGAGAGTTATCAATATATAGCTTAATTGATGATACTGGCCGGTAACATGGCCGTATGAACTACTGTTGGATCGTTTACACCATCCGCAAGGAGAAGCCGCCGCCCCTCTCTTCCTTATCTCTGCCCTGAAAGATGCCGCTAAAGTCGACGTCGCTGAGCTCAACGGCATTTTGTCCACGAACTGGAGCATTCGGCTCATGTCGTCTTCTCCTCTCCTGGCCCGCTTTGCTAGGGAAGGTCGGGAACATGCCCTCCTTTTTAGGCTTCGGGTCCTCCCTAAAGTACTTGTGCTCCAGCATCTCCTTGGCTGACGGCCTCGAATCTGGATTCAGCGACAGCAGATCGTTCAGCAACGCGCACCCGGCATTCGTCAACGTCGTGAACTTGGCCCGGATCACAGAGCCCGTGGACAGCGACGTCTTTGGGAAGCGCAACGACCGCGCGTTGGGCAGGCCGCGGAACGACGGCCATGACTCCTGCGTGGGCACGCCGCAAAGCTCAAAGATCTTGGTCACCTGGTCGACCTCGTTGGTGCCCTGGAGGAGGGGCTCACGTGTGAGGAGTTCGCCAAAGATGCAACCGACGCTCCACATGTCGACGGCGCGGCCGTAGGCCCGGGCGCCGAGGAGCAACTCCGGCGACCGGTACCACAGCGTCACGACGAGCTGCGTCAGCTTCGGCGGCGGGTCGCCGACATACCGCGCCATGCCAAAGTCGGCGATCTTGAGCTGGCCGCGGTTGTTGAGTAGCAGGTTCGACGTCTTGAGGTCGCGGTGGAGGATCCAGTTATCGTGGAGGTACGCGACGCCCGCCGTCAGCTGTCGGAGCAATGTCTTGACTTCTGACAGGAGAAAGGGCTCGGGCATGTCTTCTAGGATGCTCTTGAGGTCATGTTCGACGAACTCTAGGACGAGAAAGATACTGCAGCGTAGATATTAGCTTCATTCCAATGACGATGCAGGAAATTAGCCACGAACTTTTCGATCTTTGACGTATCGTCCCCCACCACGACCTCTTCCAGATTGACGATGTTGCGGTGGCTGCAATCGCGCAGTATCTGTATCTCACGCAAGCCTGTTACTGGCAAGCCATTACGATCGCTCGGCTCGATCTTCAAACGCTTCAGCGCAACCACCTTGCCGCTCGCAGCCTCTTTCGCCCGCGACACCCACCCGTACGTGCCCTCTTCAATGTCGTTGAGCTTGTCGTAGTTCTCCACGCTCCGGCACTTGCCCCAGCGGCCGGAAGGGAACCGCATAAGCTTCGCAGCGCCCTCCTTGTTATCCGACGCATCGTCTGCCGTGGTGTGGTTCCTTCCGCCCTCGGCATCCGGGGTGAACTTGCGCCGTTTCGCTGGTCGTGTGTCGTCACCGTCGTCGTCGTCCGCGGTGCCATTGTCGGAGTTCGCTCTCGCCTGCTGTGCCAATCGTTCCGCCTCGGCCTTGCGTGCCTTTTCTGCCTTCAAGCGCTTCTTCTCCTCCTTTTCTTGCTTCAGCTTGGCCTCTAGGACGGCGTCCTCTTCGCTGTCTGCCCATCTTGACTTCGCGTTGCTTGCCATTGCAACGGCGGCGTAAGGTATGGCCTCGCTTGGTATCGTGGGGTTGCCTGCCTCTGGTTGGCTCGATGCGTGGTTTCGCAACTCGTCGATTGAGGCTTTTTAGTCGTGGGCTCGTGGTGTGCTCTGGTCGTGGGTTATCCTCTGGGGGAACTCGTATACATGGTGTGACCTCTGGACGTGCTGAAGTTGCGATTGTAGTGACTGGGGGTTGCAGGGATCACACGCGGCGAGTCGGCGACCAGCTTGCTCCGACCTTTTCTTTTTTTCGGAGGCAGGTCCCCCGGGACGGAGCTCTCACCCTTAGGTACCTTAGGTATGCAGGTCACTCTGGAAACTCTAAAGAGCTGCTGCACCTCGGGCGAGAGAACCGTTATCTTATCGCACCCAGAAAAGCTACAAGCTCCCCAGAAGCTTTTCTTCCCCCGGCCCGCCCGTCTCGTGGAAGACACAAGACCAGTCCCGGAGCCGAAACGAAGCGCAACGAACGACCGCAGACCAGCCCAAGCCAAACTGAACGAACCTATCTACCTAGGCAAGCATATGCCGTGGCGTCACCACATGTGCATGCGCTACTGAACACGATCCCGTCTTTTTTTCGAAGAAACCCCGCGATGGTCCCGGCGACACGTGCATAAAAGCCTGGGAGTCTGCGCGCGGAGCAAGAAACGACAGAGAAGGAGGATAATCCAAAGCGCATAGAAGAACAAGCACACAATGCAACGCTTATTTCCCCGAGGAGCTCTGGCGGCTGGTCTGCGAGGGGTCACTATACCTCGTGCCGCCGTGCACCGTGCGGTTCAGAGGCCTTTGGCGGCGCAGGCTTCGAGGAGCTTTTCGTGGACTGTGTCGAGGCGGGAGAAGGAGAAGGAGAAGGAGAAGAAGGAAGAGAGGAAATGGTCCACGCCGCTGGCAAAACAGTTGGCCGAGGCCATCTCGGTATGTGCCATATCTCTTGGTCCTGAGAATCTAACCTGACACTTTTGCCATGCTAGATGACCGGCCCTGTTCCCCTTGCGAGCTACATGCGCATGTGTCTGACGGGCGATATCGACGGATACTACACGGGTCTGGCTGAGGAGAACAGAGACCAGTTCGGTTTGAAGGGCGACTTTGTCACGTCTCCCGAGATCTCCCAGATTTTCGGCGAGCTGATCGGCATCTGGTTCGTCGCGGAGTGGCTAAGCCAGGGCAAACCCAAGAAGGGGGTTGAGCTCATCGAGGTCGGCCCTGGACGCGGTACTCTGATGGACGATATGCTTCGTGTAAGTGGATCAATTGTAGCAATAGAATGTGCTGGATCGGATGGGCTGACACCATACAGACAATCCAAAACTTCAAGGACCTGGCGCAGAGTATCGATGCCATCTACATGGTCGAGGCGAGCCCTCAGCTCCGCGAGGCGCAAAAAAACCTCCTATGTGGCCCTGATGCGCCCATGACCGAGTCCAAGGTTGGCTATCACAGCGTCTGCAAGTACACGAACTTGCCAATCGTCTGGACAGAGACCATTAAGTCCATCCCGCAAAGTGAGCATGGTCATGACGTATCCGGACAAGGGCATGAATACTGACAACAGCCACCACCCAGGCCCTGAGAAGATGCCTTTCATTGTGGCACACGAGTTTTTCGACGCCCTTCCCATCCACGCCTTCCAGGCCGTGACCGTCCCTCCTTCAGCGCCCAAGGAGCCATCACCAGGTGCTCCTATTCCTACCAGACCCTTGCCCCCTCGTGAGCCCGAGGGACCCAAGGTCGAGTGGCGCGAGATGCTCGTCTCCCCTACCCCGCCAGACGCAACCCACGCCACCATGAAGATCCCCAAATCCGAACAGGGCGACCCGATCCCCGACTTCCAGATGACGCTCTCATCGGGCCCCACCCGCCACTCGCGGTACCTCCCCAAGACCTCGTCCCGCTATCGCCGCCTGAAGGCTTCGGTCCCGGACGCCGTCGCCGAGATCTGCCCAGACGCCTCGCTCTACGCCGCCGATTTCGCCAGCCGCATCGGCGGCTCCAAGCAGCACCCCAAGTCCCGACCCACGGGCGCAGCGCTGATCCTCGACTACGGCACCTCCGACACCGTCCCTATCAACTCGCTGCGTGGTATCCGCCGCCACCGCCGCGTCAGCCCCTTTTCCGAGCCGGGTCTTGTGGACTTGAGCGCCGACGTCGACTTCACCGCCATCGCCGAGGCTGCCACGCGCGCGAGCGAGGGCATCGAGGTCCACGGCCCCGTCGACCAGGGTGCGTTCCTGGGTCAGATGGGCATCAAGGAGCGTGCCGAGGTGCTCATCAGGCAGGTCAAGCGGAAGGAGGAGCTCGAGAAGGCAAAGGACATTGAGAAGGCCTGGACGCGCCTCGTCGACCGCGGCCCCGGTGGAATGGGCAAGGTCTACAAGGTCATGGCGATCCTGCCAGAGAACGACGGACGGAGACGTCCTGTTGGCTTTGGTGGTGACGTGTAACAATGCTGTTGCGTACTAATACTCTCAACCTACTTGTTGAATGATACCACTCAGAAGTGATGAGTAAACACATCACTCGCATACCCTGTAGCAACAAAAGACGCAATACTAGCGATCATATAGGTTTGACATCCATCGTTTGAAATCCATCTCTAAAAGGACAAAAAACAACCTCTTCTCCTGAATAATCAGACCGAGCGGACGACGCCAACGCCACCCCCTGAAGTGCATGATGCTGTACACTACAAATTACACGATTGCTGCTTTTTTGCCCAATACCCAAAACCCCCAAAAAGTCCCTCTCTATTTCTTTCCTACCAGCTTGGCGTCTTCTTCGTCAGAGTCGTCAGAGAACCTATCGCCATCTTCTCCAACGGCGAAGATGGTCTCGCCGTCCAAAGACTCGCGCGGGACGTGTCTTTGCGGCTGTTGCTGGGGAATACTGCTCGCTGGCATACCCGAGGGAGCAGCATGGCCTGCAGGCTGAGATCCCATGTTGTTGCCCTTGCCCAGTTGAGCCTCCTCGTCATCGTCCGAATCGTCCGGCGCTCCGATGTCTGCCATCGTGAACGTACCGTCATCATCCTGGGCGATCTCGTCGCTCATGGCGAAGCGTCTGTTGTTGGCGGTGGGTCTCCAGACGTAGGCGATGAAGGCCACATCGGCGAAGTAGACAAGGTTCAGCCAGCCGTCAAGGATGAACCATCTAGACTTCCAGTGAAAGGGAACATAGTCAGGGTCGTTAACGGATGCGAAGCTGAAGCTGTTGAAGAAGAAGAAGCCAAAGATGACGAAAATGCTAATCAAAATGCACCACCACAGCTTCCTGTACATGGCTTCTTTGGCATGCTGCTTGCGCTCACGCAGGTCCTTGAGCGTAAAGTTCAAGGAGTTGAGTGTCCACACATAGAAACCGGTCAAGGTGCCAGCAAGAGGGAGGACAATCAGTAGCACAAACGGGCCTAAACAAGTTAGTTTGTAAACATGTCCAAGTCGAGTTCAGAGCAACTTACCAGCGGCATCTGGTGTAATCAGCAAGCTGGTGATTGCATAAACGAGTCCAAAAACGAAATGGGCGATTGCGAGCCAGCGCACCCAGATCATGGTGCGCCCGAGCGTATGCTTCACGACTCCGTATCCCATGCAGACAATGAGCAGCAGGAAGAATGAGAAGGAGTTGCGAGCAGCATTCAGGATTGCTACTATGACCAGCAACACCTTGGAACCGATGTTTGCGCCGTTCCGGTTAAGGTAGTCTGTATGGGTCAGTCACCTTTTCTAGAGCCAACTCAACTCAAATCGCCTTACCATAGAATCCCCAAGTCATCAGCATCTCCACAACCAGGAAGATGAGAATAGCCGTGATGTAATTTTGGACCGGCACTGTAAACAATTAGTTGAATGTCTTCCAACACTGTCATTGTTACCTACAAATATCATGTCGGTGCTGATAGTACAAAAATCCCCAGAACCTAAGCAGTATCAGCAAAGTTGGATACGGCGCATAGATGATTTAGGACCCATACACGGCAACTAGTGCATAGAGGATGGTGATTCCTCCGTAGAAAGGCAGCTTCGGGATTTGCGTCGCAGGCAGCTCGCCGTAGGCATTACGGAACTCAACGACCGCAGTGAACTCGCCCGCAGTGAACTTGTCGGTCAGGACACAGTAGTAGCCAGTCTTTCGAATCATGTATTTGGTCGTCTGCGGCTCCTTAAGATGGATAGCCTTCGTCTCGATCATGTTCTTCGACTTAGTGGTGGAATCCGGATCAATGATGAACTTGCCAATGTCCGTCTCGTTGCAGTAGTTCTTCTGGACATATGCGTCTTGGCAGATGCCGATTTTCTGCGCAAGGTCAACGTCAGTCGTCTAGTGTGGGCAAAACAATAACCGCTCGCAAGAGGGCGGCTCACATTTTCAGCGTCCGGGCTTTCGCGGACACCAATCAAGTCCTCGTCCTTCCATTCGAAGATGACCAAGCTCACGACAGGATCTTGGTCAGCTGGAACCTCTTTCGGGAGGAACATGACGTTGATGTAAGGGTCGACAGGTCCGCCCCAGGCGCTGCGACTGTACATGCCTGGATTTAACTAGTGTCAGTATAGCGTCGCGATGGAAGTCAGGCTTCGGTTCACAGAGGACTACCTACCTGAGCACCTCTGTCTATTCTCATCGGTTTGGTCCTACAAGACCGATCAGGCTCGAATTAGCTCTCCAGTTACAAGCAGGCCTTTGCCACTGAATGCGGGATTGAAAACCTACCATCTTCACTTCCAGAGCACCAGCTGTCCAAAGGGACATGCCCAAGACAGTGGCCCAAAGCCCAGCCTTCATCTTGATGATAGACTTGGTAGAGGAGGCGAGGCCGAGGTCGACAGCGAGGTTTTAAGGTTGCTGGTGAACGTTTCGTAGTAGCGGCGCGAAGTGTAAGAGCCGGAGAGGTTGCTGTATCTACGGCAATGTTGCAGATGCGATGGTCGCAGGGAGCATGCCGAATCGAATGACGGTATGCGACTTTGGCCGTTGGTGGATTGGTGTTGGCGGATCGTGGATTCAAGTCCGGCCAAGTCGGATACGTTGCACGGAGACAGTGTCGACGGGAGCTTGTCAGGTAGCGAATCGAAGTCTGTCTGTCCTGTCAGTGCCAGGCTGGCAGACCTTTGGCGAAACTGGCAGCGTGAGGGAGGGACGTGCCAAGCTCCCGAGGTACGTACGTCTGCTGGAACTTGGGTGCTTGGGAGGTTTTATTGGCCAATAGCTATGTATTGAGACATAGCAGGTCCGCTGAGCCGCTAGTGGATGCAGGGTACCGAGGCGTTCCCTTACTAAGGGATTTGACGCTGATGTACCTCACGAAGGGGGCATCGGCTAGGGGGACCTGCCTCTGGTCTCTACACTACTGAAACTTCCCTGTTGCCGCACGGCAGCCACCCCGCAGGAGTGGTGCTGGTTGTGGAATCCACCTGGACCTTTTCCCAGGGTGCCGCTACACTGGTAGCCAAGGAACGTCTTCCTTCCTGCAGCGTTACGCAAACCCTTCGCTGGTGAAGAAGATTCCGGTCGCGTTTCCCGTTTTCTGGCCCCGGGGCCAAACTTTGACCTCATTCGTTACACGGCAAGGCTGCGGTAGCACAGACCCAATCTCTACCTCGGCCGCCTCACTCCGAACTTCGCTCTGTCGCAAGCTAGCATTCTCAGCATTTGTCACAACAAGCACAACCGCGACAACAATGGGCAAGAACACGGACAAACTCTACATCACGCACTCCGAGTGGTCGTCCTCGGACGCCTACTCTGCCAGCGCCGGTGCCAATGTCAACGGGCGCTCGCGTCCAGGCTCGTTCCGCCGCCTTCCCTTCAACTTTTGCGCCGCCAGTCTCCAGCCGTTCAAGAACCCCGTATGTACCAGGGATGGAACCATTTTTGACGTTGAGGTCATCAGTTCCTGGCTGGACAAACATAACACAAATCCGGTCAACGGCGAGCCACTCAGCGCCAAAGACTTGATCAAACTCAACTTCGCCAGGAATGCCGAAACCGATTCGAGAAGTGCAGGCCTAAGCGACGGCCAGGGTGACTTGATCGATCCCGTCACCTTCAAGGTCTTCACGGACAACACCCACATTGTGGCGGTTCGACACGGAAACTACGCAAACGTTTTCGCTTGGGAAACGGTCGAGCGAATGAACATCAAGGCGAAAAACTGGCGAGACTTGGTCGACGACGAGGAATTCACGAGAGCCGATATCATCACTTTGCAGGATCCCCAAAACGCTGCCAGCAGGGATTTGAGTCAGTTCAAGTTCCTTAAGGATGGCGAGGAGGCTATCCTAACCAAGGAACAGGAGGAGGAGCGGAAGAACGGCAATGTCAATATTGACGCGTTGGGCCGCATAGGTGACAAGGTTTTGAGGGCGAAAGAGGCCGTTGAGAAGGCCCGCAAGGAGCGCGGAGAAGGCGGCGACGTGAATCGCACATCCGGCGCTATTGTCAAGTCCGGATTGGCGACACAGCGCAAGTCCATGATCATGGAGAAGAAAGTTCCGTCCAATGCCGCCGTCTACACAACCGGCAGAGCAGCCGCCAGTTTCACCAGCACAGGACTCACGCCTGAGACGAGTGGTGAACGTGCGCTTTTGACGGACGAAGAGTATATGCTGAAGCCGAAACGAGTCAAGATTAAGGGCTACGCACGCATCGAGACAAATCTCGGCAACTTGAACATCGAGCTCTACCCGGAGTATGCGCCTCGTGCGGTGTGGAACTTTACAAGACTGGCGCAGAAGGGCTACTACAGGGGCGTCACTTTCCACAGGAACATCAGAAACTTTATGCTCCAAGGAGGCGACCCTTCGGGCACGGGCAAAGGTGGTACCAGCATTTGGGGGAAAAACTTTCAGGACGAGTTCGATGGACCCTTGACGCACGATACTCGAGGTATCATCAGTATGGCCAACAAAGGCAAGAACACCAACTCGAGCCAGTTCTTCATCATTTACCGGCCAACAAAGCACCTAGATAACAAACACACGGTTTTTGGTAAGGTCGTTGGCGGCTTCGACGTGCTGTCAAAGATGGAAGACATTCCCACCGACGGATCCGATCGACCGCTCAACAAGATTGTGATGAAGGAAGTCGTGGTGTATGTGGATCCTTTCGAAGAGTTTCTGAAGGAGAAGAGCGAGATCGACAAACTAGAAAAGACCAAGCAGGCAATAGCACTGAGCGGTGGTACAGAAGACGATAAGACAACCTGGACTGGCAAGCGGATCCGAGCTGACGGCACTGTGGACAGCGGAAGCACAGGTGCCGGTGTGGGCAAGTATCTCAAGTCACAGAAGAATTCTGCGACAGCTGTGGATGCAGACCTTGATACCTGGGAAGAACCGGCCAAGAAGAAGGCCAAGAGTGGCGGTTTCGGTAACTTCGACAGCTGGTGATGCCTTGCAGCCCGGCTCGAAGCTACGATTGTCCCGGGATCACAGACGAAAAATAAAAATGATACCCCTTACAACTTCATCATGCATTGCCAAAAGTCGCCAGGGGCATGACGAGTATGATTCAAATGTTTACTGATACATGTAGGTGACAACGGTCATCCCGGTTTTGCATGTGCTTAAAAAGACCTTCACACGAACAAACCCGATGGGATCTGTGTCTGTGGCATTTGATCCCAGGACACATCGGACCATGGAATGCACACCTCCTTATTTCGCACCATGAGTGCTACCCCACGAGCTTGCATCAGTCCCGACTCCTCGAGGATTGCCTGCAGCCGTTCGACGACATACTTCTTGACCTCCTCCGTACCACATGACGATACGCCCACCAAGTACAACGGCCAGACAACGGTGTTGCTTGCAGATGCAAGGGTCATGAAGCGCTCGGCATTGTCGCTGCGGCCTTTCATATGTGCCGGATCATGCAAAGCTGGACCGTTGAACACAGCTGGGCGTCGCATCGGATCGTCCTCAGACGAGGGCGGCGAAGGCGATGCGGAAGTTGTGGGAGACAGCATGATATGGACCGGGGACTTCTTCGCTGTGATAACGGCTGTCGCTGAGCCACCGCCTTCTGACACGGCATCTTTGAAGCCGACGATGCCGAAATGCTGAGGAACGCTCGCTATCACTCTGTCGCGGAGTTTCTCCAACAACTCGACAGACTTTGCCAGCTGCAATTTTGCTTCGTACGGCCAAGCCATTATATGGTGGTCGGGGAAGCACTTGAAGAGCTCTCCGATGATGGTCTCATGCACCATCATTCTGATCGATCGAACGCCGTTCCACGTCGCGGCTAGTCCCAAAGTCGGGTATACATCACAATGATGACCATCGAACACGGTTGGGTGGGGTGTCGAGAGCTTCACAGGTCGATACTTCCAGAACTCCGGAAGTTCAGCAATGACGTCGGCAAATTCCTGATCAACTTTTGACAGCTGGTCGATAATATCAGCTGTATGGCTGAGTCTCCCGCTGTTGATGTCGTATCTCAACTGCATGACCTTGTAAATAGGGCCAGATATTCGCCAGTTGGGATCTGTTCCTCCTGACAGCATACCTAGCTGGTTCCGGAGCTCGATCAGAGGCTGCGGCATAGGCATGTCTTTCTGCATGCAATTGATGAGGACGATCTGCGTCAGCATCACAAACATGCGGGCTCCCGCTCTCGTCATGAACTGCTTGAGGCCGCGCATTTTTGCCAGAGCAGATGCGCCGTTGATATGGTTTTGCCATGCCCTCACCGTCTGATTGCTGCGGCCACTGAGCATCTCGTACGTGCCCAGAATAAGGATGGACAACATGGTCGTGTCCTTGACCGCTTCCGCAGGGTTCCTTAAAGCATCATTGGTCATCTGTAGAGCGGTGCCGTAGCTCCTGCGCGACCAATCCATCATTTCGGGACACATTGTGAGATGGGAGAGACCAGCCAGCCCGACAGCCGTCATGCTAGCCATCACACCGTCTACCTGTCGCTCGGGCAACAAGCTAGCTGGGCGCCAGATATCAAATATGAAGTCATAGTTTTGGTGGCAGGCATTCTCGTCGACAGAGACATAACGGGAGAAGAAGAAGGCTGTGCCACGCTCTTGGTAAGATGGTGATAAGGAGTATAGAGGCGTTGCCTGCTGTGTCGCGGGCCAACTTTCTTCCTCGGGAGACGGCAACAAGCTGTCATCGTCTTCATCACTTTCGGATGAAGAAGCCCATCGAGTCTGGTGAGGTCGGTGCCTGATGGCGACATTCCGAGTTATTACGGCTAGAGGGCGAGATGGATATTGGCGACGAGCACCAGGCTTGACGGCCGGTCTGGGACTCGGGTCAGAGCTCTCGGTGTCGGTGCTGATGCTGGCTGGTGCGTTTTCGGACGACTCGGCCGCGGGGATGGTACTGGAAGCCTGCGCATTCTTCAAGCGGCCCCGGGCCTTTGTTTTGGCGGCTTTCTTGATGACATGGGAGCTCTCGTCCCGAAACATGAGGTCGACGAGATTTCGATAGCCAGGACATTGCTGCTGGCGTTTCTCGCACTGGCCACAACCAGGCTCTTTCTGGTCACACTATCAACAACGCCATTAGCACACGGTCAAAGTAGACATCACCCGAGAGTCCAAAAGCCGCCCGCCTGCTTGCACATATCTCAGGAAAGACATGAACCGAAAACATCGAGGACTCTGCCTAGTCAAGGACCTTGTGCAGTCAAGTGTGGACTTACCCTGATTTTCCGTTCGCGGCAACTGGAACAGCCTTTGGAAGGCTTTCCGCAGTAGACCATGTTGAGCAACCAGGTACCTGGCTCCCGAGTAACCAGCGGGTCGGCGAAGGGAGAATAAGAGGCTCGAACCACACGGCCGAGTTAGAAGCCAGCCAAGTAAAGATATGGATGGTTTGCTGTGGGTGCCCATGATCAGATCAGATCAAGACACTGGATCTCGCCCGTTTATGCAACGGCGATCGGAGCGGGGATGAGAGGCCAAGACGAGTAGGCAGAAGAATTAATTTGGGGAGCAACCAACGGGCAGTCCGGTTCGAGACAATCACATCCTCCCAAGTGGGAGCGAATCCGCGGCTCTTTTTTTTTATATTTTTTTTTACCCTTTTTCTTTTCTTTCTTTATCCTATGCCCTCTTCAGTTGAGTCGAGAATGCGAGATGACGGATTGGTAGGTGGGAGGAACCTAGATTTCCTTGATCTGGCGATCAGGAGGGAGGCAATCTGGGGGGTCCAATTGGACGCTGAATATGTAAGTGGCACGCCTGGAGTGGAAGGACAGGCGGAAAGGACGAGGATTTGAGAAGTGAGAAGCGGGATTGTGTGCGTTATCGCCTCCGCAGGAGCGCAGCACCAGCGGCGGCAGCATTTGCCATCATGCCTGGTGCACATCTTGGGCTCATCTAGGCCCTTTCGGAACAAGCGACCGACCGGGGGCTTCGCGGGACTAGAACCCCTCGGAGGAAAGCTGCTCACACTACTGCGGCTACGGACAGTTCGTGAGCTCCGAAATGGGGCCTAGTGAGGCTGCCGAGGTTTGATGGATATTGATTTTTGATTGTTTTTCGTCACTGGCTCTAACGGTTGTGCAGGGCCTTCCCAAATCCCAAAAGTCAAAACGAAACGCCCTCTTGACAGCAAACAACGGCGCGCCCCGATCGGATTGCGCCTTTTTGATGTCTTGGCCACCGCCGAGCATACAGGAGATACACCAACTATGGGCAGTAATACGGCACATGCATCGCATACGCCACGCCGAATCACGACGTTGGCTTCCGGGATGTCAACTCTCCGACGACGGGAATGGCTGCAGAAGTCGTGCATTGGTTGGGCTCTTCCCACCACAGCTGGGCCAGGATCGCAGTTTAGCTCATTTCTCTGCTCCCACTCTGCCTGCCTGCGAGCCAGCACGCCAGCCAGTCGGCCGGCCTAATCCCTTCGGAAGGTCTCCCAATCCCGTCCCCGCCAATCCGCCAGAGCCGGTGAGTCGGCGATAACTGCACAAGCAGCCTGCATGCTCGCCTGTTACTATTTCGGTCCCGCCGAAGGTGACTGGCCAGTTTCCGGTGCCACTGGACGTTGTGGTCTGGCAGACCTGGTCTGACCTGTCTCGCAGTCTACAGCTCGATGCGAGAGAAAGTGTTGAAATTATCGTAGGTATCACTGCGGTACACCTTGGTCAAGTCTTATGCTGTGCGTGCCGTCACAGGTGTCACTGCAGAAGAGACATGAAAGTCCCCTGCCATCTGGTGTCTCTATTGGATGGAAATGGAGGCCTCATCACCGATGACCGGGTCCGGGCCTACCTACCTGCATGCACTTGTTCCCTTTTCGGGGGGGGGAGGGGGGACCGGACCAGCGTAAGGGGGAAAGCAATACTGGGTCTTGATATGTCTGAGACAAATGTCAACTAGACCTGCGTCTTGTGCGGTGACCCTGCCGCACCTGGATTCTGCGAATCGGCATCATGGATGGAAGCCACAAACAGAGACGCAAGTAGCCTTCCCTCGGCTCGTCCATGCATGAGTCTCAGCACACGAAGTGATGAAATGGATGTATGTCCGTATCATGTTTGTATGTGCACCTCTTGGTATCTATTTACGCCAATCCAAATTGCTCGACTTCCGTCAACGACCATGCTCGAGACTACCTTCTCCTCGCCCAATGCACACTGCAAGGGGTCGCTCATCAACCATCACACAACCTCATGTTCCCGAATACCTTGCACCGTCTACATGAACAGACCCCCTACAGCTCCCCCTGCGCCGCAGCCGCGTTCCCTCCGCCAATACCAACAGTCAAGAGCTTCGGGTTGGAGTCGAAAAGCGATCCGGACTGGTCGGGACCGTTCGCCGGGCCTACGTCGTCGTAGGGGAACGCGTACCCACGGCCGTCGGGGCTGACCTCGTGGCAGATGCGCGAGTAGTGGTTCGTCCGCGGATCCTCGTAGTAGTTGCCCACGCTCTCCCCCTCAGGCTGCTGGTCGTTGATGAGCAGCGTCGACCGGTTGAAGGCCGCCGCGATGCGCGCCCCGATGGCGCCCATCTGCGCCTGGTTCTTGGGGTACCCGCCAAACGGCCCCGTGCTGCAGCTGAAGATGTCTCGCGCGCTCGGCTGGGCGAAAAACCCGACGTCGCCAAACGACAGGAGGTTGTCAGAGCCCACGCGGCCCTTGACGTTGCCCCACTCGGCCTGCGTGTTGATCGTGAGGTCGGCGCCGCGGTACTTGTCCCAGGCGGCGTTGACGTAGGGTTGGTAGTACCCCCGGAACAGGTCCGGCTGCATGACGATGCCCGAGTTGGGGCTAAGGGCGCGCAGGTTGGCCGAACCGTCGGGGGTGCGCACGACGAGCCTTGACCAGCCGGCGCCGTCGGCGGCGTCCTGGGCGCGGAGGCGGTCACAGATGGCGTCGAGGGCGTTGGGCGGGAAGCCGGGCACGGTGGTGACCTGGCCAGCGTCGTTCTCGAGGGTCAGGGAGACGGGGATGCTGACGAAGTCGACGTACGAGATGTTGACGTAGACCTGGAAGCTGTTGAAGGTGAACTCGCAAAAGCCCCAGTTGAGGTTGTAGTTGGGGTCAGCGGTATTGGTGGCCGAGGGCTCCACCACGGCCGGGCCTGGGTTCAGGAGGAACTTCAGCGGGCCGTCCCGGGAGAACCAGATGCGGCCGCCGGCAATCTGAGGGATCGTCAGCTTCCGCGTCGACCCCGGCGCGCCCAGCGAGATGGCGCAGTCGGACTGCAGCGGCTGGAGGATGTCCGGGGGCGAGGTCGGGTAGTAGCCCGTGACGCCGTCGGCCTGAAGGAGGAAGACGGCATTGTTCCGGTTGAGGTCCAGGCCGGTTACGTGGGCGAAGGCGTTGGAAGAGCCCGTGTTGTTTTTGAGGGCGATGTCGAGCATAGGTCTCGTCATGGCGTCTCTTGTCGCGAGCGAGCTTGTAAGTGTGTGTGTGTGTGTGTGTGTGTGTGTGTGTGTGGTTCGGGCACGTCTATGCTATTGTCTTCTGTTTGAATCCCGGGTTTTCGCTGGTTCCCGAGGAGACGGTTTGAGCCTTTTATCAAGCTGGCGTTCATCTCGTGTCGTCCCAAATATGAAGGCGAGGAGAGACAGACAGACACTGACAAACTGAACAAGCGCAACTGACCGGGGCGGCCATGTGCAGGATTTCTTTGGGACCCTCCCACTCCCAAGATCCAAGCCGGTGACGCTCCATTCGCCTCCAACCAATATGACCACAGAGTATATGAGACGCGCAAGTGTGTGATGTGCTGGATTCTCCTCCCTCGCGGGATGACGGAATGGACGACATGGATACTGCGGGACTAGTTGGTGGCCCACACCTTGCCAACGAGCCCGTCTCTTTTTGCCCGGTTTTTGTGTCCACAATAGGCTCCGTCTGACGACGAACGACTGACGATTGAAGGCTCCGGCCGGCAAGCCCAGAAAAGGCCAAGACTCGCCCGGCGGCCACGGGTCGCACATCTCGGCAAGGTGCTGTGTGTGTTGGCCGGTGGTAACTGGCGGAGTGTAAGAAGGCAGCGCGAGCCCTCTCGGTTCTGCCGAAGAGGGTGAAGTTCGGCGGCGGGGCAGTTGTCTCGACGCGCATTTCACTCCACAATCCCGTCGGAGCGTAGGTAGGCCAGCTACCTGCATGATCCTGCAGTCACGCCAGTAAATCCGGGGTAGAGCGTTGTCTCGGCCGCCGCATGCTTCTTGTCTGCAGAAAAGGCCCGGTAGTGGGGTTTCGGTTGGATCACACGCCTGGTATGGATGAACAGCGAGCCGTGGAGGTGCGCTGCGACGCTACAAATGTTTCGCGGTCGCAACACGTCCAAGGCGCCATGGCGAGAGAGGCTAATAGTCGTCGATCCCTCTGCGCCCATGTGCTCTCACATAGACGTATGAGGGGCATGCATATATGCACATATGGGCTGCTGATCCCTCGCAACCAACGAGAAACTGGGGAAATTGTGAGTTGGAGGTGTCGGCTTTTCTTTGAGGGAAGTTCGAGACAAGTTGATTGTCAATGCATGCATGGTCTCATGACGGGCTTCGGAGCTGACTTGACCTCCTTGTTAACTTACTGACTTGCTAGTGCGGAGTAATCTCGGTACTCACCTCAGACATGGCCGACTTGAGACTATCATGATCTATCTGACTCCTGATGCGGTTGATAAACGGAGTAAACGCCCTACGAGCGGGAAGAGGGGAATTCGCTGGCTAGTCGGACCGTCAATCCATTGACCAGTACGTGGTGGACGGCCCGTCACGATGGCTCCCGCTCCATCATGGGAATGACTCCTAATTCGGAGGGGGGGGAGGGTAAGCAGTTGAAATTCACGCCGTCTGCTGACACAACTCATGGCCAGTCCTGACCGGTGAATGCAAATAAGAAGAGAGTATTGGATATCATTCGTAGGGAATCATAAAACTAGGAAAAGACATTTTCACGTAACAAATAAAACGCAAAGTCATATGGTGGCGGCCCGCCAACCTCCCAACTCCGTTCATCATGCAGCATGCCCCCTTTGTGTCGCAACTGTCTACCAGAGATGACTCCCGCTGTGGTGGTATATGAAAAATGAAAATAAAGAGAAAAACACATACGCCACGAAACATGCTTCTGGGAAACCCGAGAGAGAGAAAAAGAAGATTAGATGAACCAAATGCCCAGAAACAACCACGCAAAGACCAACATCCACGACGGCGCGTTCACCGTCCCAGCAACGCTGTGCTCGACGCCCGACATCCCAGACACGGTCTGGTTGTTCGTCATGTTGACCTGCGTGCTGAAGAAGAACGCAGAGTTGTCCGGGATGGCACACACGGCGCCCGGCGCCGCGGGATCGATGCACCGGCTCTCGTGGTCGGCCTTGCGTGTGTCAAGTGACGAGTTGAAGTAGGCTTTGACGGACGCCACTGTCAGGATGGCGTCCTTCTTGGGCGGGCCCCCCGACCACAACGGGTTGCCGTTACTCCAGTGCTGCAGGACCAGGTGCCCGCCCTCGGTGGGCACGGCGCTGCCGTTCATGGCGCCCAGGACCTTGCCGTCGGCGTAGAAGGTGACCTCGTCACGGAGGTAGTCGAGGCGGTACTCGTGGAAGTCCGTCGTCGGGTTGAAGCCAAGGTTGACCTTGAGGAAGTTACCCGTGCCGGATGCGTCGTAGCCCCTTTCCAGCGAGGCGCGCGAGTGTAGGACAAGGTTGACGGGGAAGCTGTTGTTGGAGGGGTTGAATTCTCTCGTGAGGAACTCCATGTCGATTTCCTGCGTGTCGTTGTGGTACTGTTGCAATGTTAGCATTCTGGTCCCAAGGCGTCTGCGCGTGTAAGTGGTTGAATTGTACCGTACCCAGAAGAAGGCGGCACATGTCCCGGCAACATCCGGCACTTTCATCATCGCCCGGAATGAACCATGGTGCACATCATCCCGCGCTGAGTCGATCTCCGCGACCGGCACCAGGCCGTCCACCGTGGAGCTCTCGACCAGCAGCTGCAGTCCCGCGTCGGCCTTAGTAGAGCTGAGTCCGTAGGAGCTCGACCCCTCATGGACGGCGGCGATGTTGGTCGGCTGGAATTTCTCCCCCAGGGGTCCTCTTGCGTTGTTATTGGTCTTGTTAAACTCTTGGCGAATCCAGTCCGTGTTGTTCTTGATGTCCATAACCTTGGTAAAATCAGTCTCTATCAAATCGGTGAAGACCTCGATGACGCCGGTGATGTTGGCGGAGTATCCGCACTCGCAGGCTGCGCGGGCGATAGCGGGGAGGAGCGAGAATGCCAGAAGGAACATTGTCACAAGGTTCCTCATGATGATGATGATGACAATGATGGTGTGTGTACGGATGTATGTGTGGTGAATATGAACGAAGTTGGGTAAGGGAGGTAGTCGTTGTTCGTGTAAGTCATGCGAGGTCGCGATTGGTTGTATTACTGCCAGAGTAGTACGAGCATCCGACGGTTTGGCAGAAGTAAAATGAGTCCAAGCACGCGTGCCGCCAGTCCAGGCGTGCAGCTGAAGAAATGGGATGATGGGATATAAATAAAGTCAAGGTTGGTGCGCAGACGCGGAAGAGCACAGCCGGAGGGTGGGAAAAGAGCAAATTCGCAAGATGGAAACAACAACACCGAACTGATAAACAGCGACGACAATATAGGGTCAGAGGGTGGGATCCCGGGTGGACTATGTAGTAAACTCGAGCCACATCCAGTCGGAGAGGGGGAAATCAACGATGTGTTACCCATCGTGCCTGTACTGGAGTGCTCATCCACGACTCGGGATACCAACCGCCTCCCTCATCTCGCCCGTCGACACAGCCGTCGCACTTAGCACCTGACCGCACGTTGGTCTATGAGCGGCTCGAGAGTGAATGGGGTGTCAAAGGAAGGGGAGTAGTCTATAATGGTCAGACAAAGACCTCCCTTCAACGTTGGACGTTCGACACAACAGTATCCTTACCAACCGTCGCCCCAATAGGGGAAAGTTTGTGATGACATTCAAAGATTAAACTAGTTCCCCCCACTCCTATCGTGGCAAGGCTTGAGGGTGACTTTACCCGCCATTTTCATATACTGCCAAACACGATCATGAAACGCACTCAGCTGGGCCGTCTCGGGACAAAGAACAAGAACGGAAGAAACGGGCGAGTCTGTCTTCAGCCGCGCTGCCAGTCTACTCGCGCTGGCGAATCGGGTGGTCACGGACAACCACAGGCCGTATTATGTTACGTCTTGTCGCGTTTGGTGGGTGCTATTGCGTTCCCTACAAGGACCCGCGGGACATAAACACTGACGAGAGCCACCGAAGAGTAATAGGCTCGAGCGCAAACCGAGCCCGAAAGTTGAGACTCTTTGCTTGTCTCCCTGTCCGCTGTTCCTCTTTTGGTGGAGGGGTGAAGAAGGAAAGGGGGCTAAAGCCACTGCGTTAGGCAAACCGCCCAGGGGTCTGTTTGTCTCAAAGACAGGAACAATGAAAGAGAACTTCCCCGAGTCGTCGGTCCCAACCTGGAACAGAACGGCCTCGTCTCACCAAAAACGAAAAAACCGCCACCCGTTGGGCGTCTCGATGCTAGAAACGCCTGCCTGGGGTTAATGTGTGGCCCTGGTCCTCGAGGCGTTTTTGCTTGGTACACAAATCAGAACCACTCGGACGCATCGCTTTGTTTTAGCCTTACCTGATTTTTGCCTCACCTTGCCTCGCCTGACATGACAGGAACACTGTCGATCCTTCAGTCGACGCAATCCATCTTTAGCATGGCTCTATGCAGCCCGATAGTCGAAGGGCAAATCGAACACGCGGCAATGACACTAAGAGACCAGAGCATTTCTGAGTGGTCAAATTCCTTTCTGTACAAACTGCTCAGTGCAGCAGACAGTCATATTCAAGACCGCCTTGGCCTTCCTCTACGGGCCGCTCGATGTCCATCAACAGCCAGCCACTCGAATCATCGCAAGACTTCATCTGGCACCTCGTCCATTCCTCTAGCATGAAACGCACGGCTGCGTTGGCTTCTCATGATACGATCGCTCATCTTCTAACCCCCCAAGCTACCCATTAGCGCCAGCGCCGTTCCTTCCAACTTACCTCATCCATTCTTTGCCATCCCAACGACCTCTGGCTCTTTGTCGTCCAGCTTAATATTGAGTTCGACGACAAGGCTCCTCCTACTTATGGTGTGGCTGATGTTGTGTGGATGTCGGGTTTACAAGCCGATGCGACTCGGCTTGCGAAACGCAGGTCGATCTAGCGAGGTCACGCGGGTTGAACGAGGTGAAGACAGCAAGCGTGGTGTCAATGGGGAGAAGTGATATTTCGATGCTGACCAACTCCTAGGAAACTATCTATACACACGTGCGCTCAAGAAGCCATCTCTCTTCCACACCCGTTTTCGTCCGATTAAGCCAGCCCTTGAGAACACCCCAAGTAGGGGGTGTTGCCCTCTTGGCCAGCTACTGCGAGCTTTCGTCCCAGACATTCCACCGATGCTTAGATTGCGTTCCAGAGCAGACAAGATCAAATCAAAGCAGAGGACGTGAAATTCCAAGGCGTGCAGGTACTGCAATCTGTATATCGAACAAGGTATCTGAGCAAAGCGAAACGAAACAAAACCCGAAAGCGCAGAGAAGACGCGCAACAACAAGACGACGAAAGCTGTAGGAGAGTATAGACCAACGAACAAAAGCCAATTTAAGCAGAGGAAAAAAAATATAAAGGAGAAGAGAAAGAGGAAATGGATATCAGCAGCACAAAACATTAGTATGGAGCTAATAGAACAAAACGCAACAAGGAATCACCAACCCCATCCTGGACCAGCCATCAGTGCCCTGAGGCAGTCTCTGGGATGCGTGAGCAGGGCCCGAATTATCCCAATCCACCGGGTTTGCTTTACCCAGGAATCCGTGCCGAACCCCATGCCCCCCAACCATCCTCCGTGTAACCGGCCCCATTATTGCCCATGACCAAGTCTAATGCTGGGACGCTCGAAAAGGAAACCAAGCCAAAGAAACACAAAACAAAGTCCCAGCTGAGCAGGCTGGGACATGATGCGCAATGACCGTCCCGAAATCAAAAACCTCTCATCTGTGACGCCTGTTCCCCTGCCACGTAAGGGGAAAAAAGCCTCAGACTGAGAGGGAGTGTTCGATGAACCACTCCAAATCCGTTACGCCAGAAATTCATCCGCCAGACGAAGAGGTATATGCCAAGGAGACGAAGCCCAAGGAAATAAAATGAAAAACATAGGAAATCGTTCAGTCATTTCGAAACTAGTACACGCTGTCCTCATCGGCCCCCTGAGAAATCATCGAAGGGGTCGAAACGTTCGAGGATGCTTCCATGTCGTCGACATAGCCGACAAGTGCTTGCGCATGGAGGCGGAAGGATTCACCCATGAGTCTGGTGATGCTGCAATCCTGTTAGTACGTTCTTCCAAGTGATGGATCAAGTAGCGACTTACCCCCAGACCACGACCTCATCTAGCATGCTGCCCCACAGCCGGGCAACGACAGAGCTGAGCTGGGTAGCGTACGCCTCATCGAGGTCCTTGTCGAAGAGCAACCGAACCTTGTTGTACATGGCCAGTTCTTCCTCTGTAGCCTGCTCTTCGTCATGTTCCAGACGGTAGAGCCAGAGCGAGAGGACGATCATCAGGTCAAGACCGCACAAGGCGTGCTCAACGCTCCAGTTCGTCGGCGACGTACGCGCAACCCAGCGCACACCCTGTACCACGGCTATCTCAATGCAGTTGTAGCACTCCTGGATAACCTTGATCATCTCGCTCGAGCGCTTGACGCGATCCCGCGCGTTCGACATGGCAGCCGCGACCTCATAGGAATCATGGTAGCGCAATGCCTCTTGCACGGATTTCAGGTCGACTTCCAGACGGGCCCGCGCATTTCGGTACATGGCCTTGGCATTGAAGATGAGGGGGTGCCCCTTGTGAGGGGCACTCAATGGGACCGCAACGTTCTCAGGCTCGCAAAGCTCGCAGGATTTCTCCCACGTCTCAAGCGCAAGTCTGAGCTTGTACTCAGTCACCACGTCTTGGAGTGCCTCGGGACTACGCTTGTGGTACCAAACTTCAAGGAACAGGGCGTTGATCATAACCCGCGACGCGAACGCGCTGTACCGGAGTGTCTCTCCCTGGAACAGGTTGTCATGCGCATCCATGAAAGTAACCACAGGCGATGCCTTCAGATGCTCGTGCCAAGCGGCCTCGTCTGCAACCTTGAGGTTCCAGAGCGCTTCCGTAGAAGGAAGTTGCAGGTCCTCAAACTCGTTGAAGCTGATGGCCGGCGTGTGGTTATACGTCAAGGTGAGCAGGCCGAAGAAGATGTAGACGGCATAGTAGGTGCGTCGGCAGCCCTCGTCTTCGATCCACTCGTTGCGAGTGGGGTGGGCGCCTGAGCGAGCCTCCTGGCGAAGCTTGAGTTCGTACCGGTTTCCAGCCACCATGTTGGCGAGCAAACTCTTGATGGAACAAGCCCACTCGAGTCCCTTCGGATCACCACTCCAGCTGGCAAAGATCATGTTGAGCAGCGAACCTTGCATCGTCCACAGCGGACACTTGCGTGAGCTGAAGTTCTCCTTGTTCTGAAGGAACTGGTTGACCAGCACTTTGGATCCGATGTGAAGTATATAGGCCTGATCCTGGTCGAACGCATAGAGCGCGCCAATGCTGAGCACGGCGAGGAGCAGGGCAGGAGACACCTTGGTCGAGTCAAAAGAGGCGGGATGCAGGAATGGGAGGTGGTGATGAAAGAGCCCGAAGTACGTGGACAGGAATCGGTTCAGCGAGGCCAGGTTGGGAAGGCGGAAACCCTCGGGAATGGCATGCTCGGTGTCTTGAGCACGAATATTGTCAAGAATCTGGTTTCGCTCATCGTCGTTCGCAACCTGTGGAGCCCGGAAACCAGCAGCAGACAACGTCGCCTCCGTAACGAAGGGACTCTGCGGGACAGGCGTACCAGTTCCAGAGTTCGGCAGGGAGTTGATCATGGACTGAAGTGCGGGGACGAGGCCGTTGCACGTCTGGCCGTTGATGGGCGGCAGCTGAACGTTGTGAGGCTGCATGGTGCTCGTGCTGTTGAAAGACTGCTGAGACTCGAAGGAGCCGGATGCTGATGATGCGATGGAATGTGCCTTAGCTTCGGATGATTGAGAAATGAAGCTCTCCCACTGAGGCACGGGGATGGCGCCTGAAGGATAGGTGACTGTAGGCTCCATGGCATGCGGTGAGTAAGGCATAGAGGGGCTGCCTCCTGAGCGTGCGCCGGCGGCGGCCTTGTGTTGGAAGTCGGCGACAAGCATGGCAGCGGTCTCGATGTCGAATGTGCCGTCGTGAGAAGCGGCCTCGATCTGATCTAACGCGGACTGGTCGAGCATAGGTGTCTTGGCCGGACCGCCAATGGCTCTTGTCTTGGGACCCGAACGTCTCTTGCCATCACTGTGTAGGGGGACGCCTCCATCCTTAGCATGCACGGTACGATCGTGTCGAAGGAGAAGGTCGCGTCTGACAAAGGTGCTGCGGCACTTCATGCACTTGAAGGGGCGCTCCTTAGTATCTATGAAGAGTCAGTATTCTGAATGATTCAAGTCGATGGCGAGTCCCCCCGATTCTTGTGGTTTGTCGCATGATGGATGCATCGATGAACAGGTGCAAGGAGGGGTTGGTCATTGTTGCGAGGGGTTCCCAGTCGAGCGGAAGCTTTGGGATGTAGGAGGGGAAGGGGAGGAGAGGGGTTCGGGAAAGAGACGACTTACGGGATCGCTCATGTCTGCTGCGGTGCTCACTTCTGCTGAAGGCTCGATTGCAGAACTGGCACTTGTATTTGCGTTCGGGGGCTAGTGAGGCCTTACGCGAGGCCGGTGTTGATGAAGCGGACGTGGGAAGGACCGCAACGCTTGCGCCGGGCATCTTGAAGGTTCGGGTCGTGGTCGCGGGGTTTTCTTCTTCTTTTGAAAGGTATTGTCGGGTGGCTGGGCCAGCTGCTGCGACGGCGACGGCGAGGTTTGGCGACAAGGACGCGGGCGGGCGGCTTAATCTGCACTGCGGCTCTCTTCGAATTGAAAACGATGGTTGAAATCGCCTGGCTCCTAGGGTTCCTCCTCGCTCGGCGCGCTCCCGTGGGGTTTAAAGTGTGTCTTGATTAGACTGGTGGATGTTGCTGGTCATTTGGTTCGATATTCTGGTCATAGGAAGGACGTGTGAGTGGTTGAGGGGGAAAAGCTGGCTTAAAGCCAGTGTTGAAAGGCGGCGTGTCTAGAGGCGACAGGCGCGCTGAAGTGTTGACGATGAGCCGGGGAGGGCGAAGAGTGCGCGCGTTGAGTTGAGTGTTGGAGATGGATGATGATCACGAGAGTGGGAGGGAAGAACGGAAGAGGGGAAGTCGAGGAAAAAGTAGGAGGGGGAGGAGGAGGAAAAGAGGCGTCTTTGGTGAGAACGGTGGGGACACTGAACTGCGACAGTGGGAGGGACTCTTGGGTGTGTATTGGAGGGGGTGGGCACGCTGGGACAGGAGGGGGAAGGGGGGAAGGAAGACAGCAAGAGAGCACGAGAGAGAGAGAGCAGAAGAGGGGAGGGGCCAGTAGAGAGGGAGGGGAGGAAGACCACGCTGGCCCGGAGCTGGGAAAGAGGTACTTGGGACGAGGTACCTTCCCCCCTCCGTCTCTCTCCCTCTCCTGCTGTCAAGCGGGCAACAGGCGGACGGCAGCGAGTACTTGGAGGGGTACGTACTCGGCGAGTGTCCCATCGCCCAACCCGAGGTACCGACCCGTCCAAGGTGAGGAAAGGTCTGGTCAGGTAGGTAGGATGATGTACCTCAGGCAAGTAATGCAATCGAAGCGGCGGGCAAGCATATCAGGAACACTTGCCAGGTACATCCGCCTCCTAGTGGCCCAGAGTGGGTTCTACCCGGGGCCATTCGCTGTGATGGGTGGAGGACTGCGCAATGCACACATCAAAGAGAGGGATTAGGGAACTGGAACGGGCTCCAGTGTTTGTTCACCGGGCCCCAGAACAGCAAAAAAGGAACCCGTTCCGACATGCTCCATCAGAATGAGCAAGGGAGGGGGGATGTGTGAGTTGCTGGTGGGGAGGGGGAGGGGGATTCGACGAGGGGGGACGACAGGTCAGGGAGGGCCGACACACCCCAAGCCGCCGACAAGCAACTCAGCACACGCAGCACAGCAACCGGCAACCAGCCAGCCTTGAACCCGAAGCAGGGCAAAGCAGGCGCACCACGACGTCCATGTCCACACGTCCACGACATAGTCACGAGCTCTAGGGTGGGGAAGGGGCGGCGACATGGAAAGGCCCACGGCGCCGGTGCAGTACGGTGTTGGCGGTGCGAATCGTGTTGCTGTGCTGTGCCGTGCTACGCAGTTCTGTGTGTCTGTGGCTGCCGGTTCCATTACCAGAAGTGAGGGGCAGCTCAATTGAGCTGCGGCGAGTGCTATTCCTGCCTCTCTGCCTCTATTCCACACTCTGCCTCTGTTTTTGCTTCTGCTTCTGATTCTGCTTCTTTTCGCCTAACCCTGCCTTGTTGCTGTTGCCTCGCTGCCATCGCTGGCCATAGTGATGCTGCGTTTGCTGTTGCGCACGCGCACGACAACCCACAAAAAAACCCCGCCAAAAAAAACCGAATGCACACCGAACAGGGAAGGAGGTACGTACATGTACCCCTCGGCTGCATAGCTATTCCTGTCTCCATATTTACGTATTCTTACATGTCACTGCTAAGGAACGGAATGCAAGTGCCTCTTAGTTGTCCTATCACGGGTAGACAGGTAGGGAACGGGAAGGGAGACCCGGAGCTATGTAAGCAGCGCTCTAGAATCCCAGTTCCTTGTCACTCACCACCACAACTTTGCTGTGAGATACAGTGTACACTTCTTGTCAGCCACCTTGCTTTCTATCGCATCCATCGAAACGCCTAGCTCTCCCTTTTCCTTTCGTGTGTCTCGAGGACACAACGGGTCGGCAAGCAATTACCTTCTAGACTTAAGTCCAAAAGGAGATCTCCGGCCTTGTTGTTTGCCTCTGGCTAATTTCAGCGAATTTCTCGGAACCATGAGGCATGCATCAATGTATAGTACCCTCATCTCGTCTGACACAAAGGAGACGAGGAATCTAAATGGGCCGTGTCGCCATCTCAAACCAAGACAAATTTTGGGGCCAAGGACGCTAAAGAGGAAGACAGAGAGAGGAAGAGAGAGAGGAGGGGGGAAGAGTGGGATAAGACGAAGGGGGTGAATACCTACCATTGGATGGTAGACAAGCGACACTCCAGTCATTAACACGCTCTGGTATCCCCCTCGCTGAACACGACGCGACATGGCACTTTCAAGGATTCAGGGATCATAAGATTTGGCGGGACGACAAGGGCGCAGCTGTCTTGCTGCTGCCGTAGGTCTACGTTTGGCAGACATGGAGATGGAATGGCTCTCGCTATCTGTACTCCAGCACACAACGCATCACGGACACACTGGACGACAGAAACTGGCTGAATAGCACTGAGCTCACGCCGTGCGCCACATTGCTCCAAGTGCCATCCACACCCATCCTCATTATCCTCATCAGGGTCACGGCGCTCCATTTTGTGCCGCGGGATGGTGGATTGGGGCGGACAGGAGTCGTATGGCCTGGCGCGCGCCCGACCCGTCCGGAGCGCAACTAGCCACATCCAGACACCAAACCCCCGTCGCTCACAGAAGCATGGTGGGAAGCGGCCGGTTAATGGGACACCTCAGGGATCATTGCTGGGGTGCGTCCGCTGCCCAGGGCTACGTACGAGGCCATGGACCAGAGGCCGCAGAGGGCGTGTGTCCATTACGAACGAGCCGGCGGGCGAGCCAGCTCTCGGCATAGGTAGCAAAGCACAACACAACGCGGGCCAGGCGGGCTCGATTTCCAGGTTTGACTGGATCTGGACCACGGCGGTGGTACGGACGCTAAGGCAAGCACTGCTGTGCTGGTCTCGATTGCCCAGGACCTGATGACGAGGAATCATCCCGGGACAACAATGTGGTTGGTTGGACCAGCCCGCTGAGCTGTGCAGATGATTTCAGCCAGAGAGAAAAGATGAGGTAAGGGGAAAAGGGGAGGTGAGAGCGCGGTGACGAGGGACGCAGCTGAAAAAGTGTAAGGTAAGTCAAGATATGCAAGGTATCCGCTTCACCAGTTCGTCCCGTCCCATGGTTCACCTTGCTAAGGCATGCGGCAACAGCGTTGATCAAGGCAAGATACAGATGACTATCCGCTACCCGCCGTCCTCCATCAGTTTCACATTGCATGCATCATCTCCATTTTCGACCGCGTTCCTCGTCACTTACTTTTGTGTCAAGCGAGACCGAGTACCTTGCCTAAAGAGGTGAGAGCGAACGGATACTGACGTCGCGGCCCCCGAGATGTCATGGGGAGGGAAGCATCCGGTCCGGACAACCTGAGAGCTGAGGCAAAAGAAAGGTGACGAGAACAAAAGAGATTGCAATCACCAACGACTTGGGGCAATGGAGCAATCTCAAGGTCGCTCGCTGCCCCTCCCGGTCTAGCCTCGCCATATCCCGGACCGCCGATTTGGTTGGCAATTTCGCCCCGGCTCCGGAGACTGGAAGGGATGAGGGGTGGAAGGGCGAGGGTGCCTGGCGAGGAACGCTCCCACAGCTTCTAATGATTCCATGGCCCCCCCCCCCCCCTCTCCGCCAGCTGTTGTTACTTCTGCGAAGCCACCATTTCATCATCAGTGTGACTACTATGTATGTCCCGTCGAGCTGGTCGCCTGCCCCTCCCCGTGTCGTCTCTCGAGGGTTGCCTCATTGCGACGGATACCATGCCCTATGCAAAACCGCTATGTCCAGCAGCTTGTTGCATACTGCCTAGGCTCTACACGAGCCATGTGCGGCCGGTAGCTAACAAGGCAAGCAGGGCGATGCTAGTTTGCTTTCTCCAGTGTGGTGGAGGGATCCAACGGGGAAGACGGACAAGCCCAGCATTGCAGTACCGCAGTACCTTGGCTGTGTTCCCACCGGCGCGCCCTCATCTGGGCCAATAGGCAGATACTCCGTCTCCCGGTCCTCAGGCGGTACATAGTACAGCAACGCGAACAGGGCAGCTCCGGTACTCGGTCGATACGTGTCTCGACGACCTGCACTAACGCGTACCGGCGGAATGCATGCTGGCTCCCGTGGACGCTGACCCGGCCTGTCACTTGCGGCGGTGAGTAGAGGTATCCTTGTGTACCTCCGCCTCGCAAGCCTAGTTCGAGTACGCGATCCAATACACGTGCGAGTGGTGGGAACACGCAGGGAACCGGCTGGAAATACTACACACTCCCTAGCCAATTCCACTCTCGACCCGCCGTTCCTCTCGCACCTGCTCGGCCTGGGACGCACGCTGCTTCCCGTTCGCTGCTGCAGCTCCTCCACGTCTTCCTACTGCACCTTCTGCTGGTGTTCGCAGCCCGGACGTGGGCAAGTGGGCCTCCGGAGCGTCACGAGTGGCCGGCGCAGTGGTGTGGATTTTTCTCATTTCGCACCACCTTCACCTCAGAATTGGGGGTCACGTCGACGTGGGGTGGGCCGGACGCGACACTGGCATTTCCCTCTTTGCGCGCCGCGCCTGTTTGGCCAGCCTGCGCCAATCACCATTTGACAGACGAAACGCAATCAGACGCGATGGGCACGAAACGCGACCGACGACAGGGCTGGCTAAGAACACCCGTACCTGCCACCCATACCCGTACCGCTACCGCACCCGCACCCGCACCCGCACCGCTGCCACCTGCGTACCGCAACTTGGTACCCGGCCGAGAGAGTGGGACGCATTGCCAGCAGTTCGGTGCTGGGGTGATGGATCGTGAACACAACCAACGTGGACAAACTATCCAAGACATGTCGGAGAGCCACTATTACCCAGGATGCAATATCTATGCTCGGCCACGTCCTCATCCTCACAGGCGGTCTGAACTCAATTCGGTTCGAGCTGCGAATGGCCCTGTCTGGGAGCAGCTCGACCGCCAAAGCGACAAGCATCCGGGCGAGGCGGGCTTGCGGGTCGGCTCCCCTGTTTAGTTGACTAGTGTCGAGAAAGCCCGTCTTTTGTTGCCAGGGACCTCTTGACTCTGGTTACTGGTAAGAAAATGAACATGAGACGAGCGCTCGATCCGAAAAGATACGAAGCAAGAACAATGCACAACACGGACCAAGCTGCTGGATGGACGGACGAGGCCGTTCTCGGGGGGTTGGCCATGGGCAATCAACAACAAAGGCGACAAGCGTCCCATGGCCCCGTCACGGACACCACGGATGCGATCCCGCGATCTTCGCCAAACGAGATGATGTCGACGTCGTTCTCTTGATTCCTATGCGCCCTCGTCCTCGAACCCCTCGTCCCCTCCCCCTCCTTTACACTCCTCCCTCATCCCCCCCTTTTATTTTTTTCCTCTTGGGGGGAGGAGGGGGAGGGGCTTCTGACTCTCAAGCGGTTGCTTTCTTTTTCCCTGGCTTTGCGTTTTTAAGATGTTGATGTTGTCTCTCACTTTCTAGTACGGACGTGAAAATTTTTCAACCCTCCTTCTCCTATTACCCCCTGCGCTTGGGTGGTTTGCTGTTTGCTTTTGCCCACAGTCGCAGCTTGCAGCGTACTGACTGACACCTTGACTGCCAGTCATCGACGTCGTCGCCTGGGCACCCTCATTGGGTATTGGGTGTTGAGCTGAGGACAGGTTTACAATGTTCTACGTGGGATGGATATTTCGATGGCATCGAGTCTGACTTGCATAACGAGACGACGCAATTGCCATTCAAGGGGCCACCAACCACAGAAAGAAGGAAGGAAGGAAGGAAAAAAGTGAGGCTGGTGCCAGCGCAAATGCCACCCTCCTTGCCTACTTTCCAGCCTCTGCTTGCCGTGTCGTCGCCTCCCTCTAAGCGCGGCGCGGAACCTCCTCATGAATCCATCCAAGTTCCAGGCCCCATACGAGAAACTGGTATCTGTACTTTGTCCGATGTACCTCTCTTCTCTCCGTCGTCCCAAGTCCCCCCAGAGTCATTTTTGGCGACTGCCTCAAGGTTCCAATCCGATTCCAGGGTATCATCGGGCGGTACGTACCAGATGCCGTTTTGCTACGCTCTAAGCGAGTTACACATTGTCTCCGTGGCTTCCATGACTGGACCCATTGCTTCCATTGCAATGTCCCATCATTACGGGTGTCTTCCTCGCCCTGGACCGCTGTAATTACCCGCGCCCGAAGGTTGAGGTTTTTGGGGCCATTCCCAGCAGAATGGTGGTCGATTCCCCTACGTGTCAAACAGTCAAACGCCCTCGCTCATCCACTTTGGTAATGTCCGTTTTGGCCCTGTCGGACTCGATGCTTCGTCGGCTTCCCCTTTCGGCCTCGTTTTCTTTCCTATCCCTGGCGCTGCTGCTGCTCGCAAACCCGCCTGTCCCTTCGTCACTTCAGAACCCCCCTCTGGGTCTTCCCCTCCCCCTCCTCGTCGTCTAACTCGAATATCGAATGCCGCGCCTTGCCCCTCCCCCTCTCGAAGGCATTCACTTTGACCCAGGTTTCACTGTCAGGCATTCGTCTGCGCGCTGCCGGTGCCCATCCCAGACCTTGCCCGCCCGTCCGTTCGCTTGCTGGCACTTACACGGTCACCGCCCCTCGCATCCCCCTGTCGATGCCTTGAAATGGCGCTCCAGGAGCCCTTGGACCGCAGGGAGAATAGTGCAAACCCGCCAGAATCCTTACAGCGTGCAGGGCGATTGAGGGGCATCGCATCACCAGTCGAGCACCAACGATGCGGTGAGTCCTTGCAAGCGCATCTTCACCTTGTCGGCCTCGAGGGACGAAATGTCGGAGTGGGGGCTTCAAATGGCGGGCAGACAGAGGCAGCAAGGGTCAGAGGGCAGATAGGGCAAGTCCTGTCATATCGGTGAGGGGCCAACTGTCAATATGCGTCTTCGCTTGCTGGGATCCGGAAGACTTCCCCCTCTCCCCTTTCATGCCCTTCGATATCACCCGCCAGCGCGAAGCGACAAATTCACATCGGCTTCCTCTGATGCCACAAGTGTCTGCGATGCCGACATCCTCCGCTGGGACCCGCAGACACGCTGTCAGCCGCCAAATCGATGAACCGAGAAAGCAAGCGAGCTCGCCAATATTGACTTTGATCATCAACCTAGTCGCTCGTTGATGTGCATTGAAGACGAAGCCGTTCATCCTCCACCTTCTGTCACTCACCTCCATCCAAAGTCCTGCGGCACCGGCCCAGCGAGCCTGGCCACGATTGATGATACCCGCCTAGGGAAGCTAAAATGCACCCCAGTCCGGCACTCCCTCCTTCGACCGTCATGTTGGCCCTTCTGGTGGGCTCTATGGGCCCTATGTAGAAACCAGCTTGACCCAAGTCAGGTCCCCGCCATCAACCTGGCAATCCACACGAGCGGACGCCGGAAGATGACCCAGAACGAGAATCGGCCATGGGTAACGAAAGGAAAGCCGGGAGGAGACCAGATTGCCAGGACCCAGTGCAATCCGGGCTTTCGGTGCCCTTCAGAGGTTGAAGCTTCGGAATAGGGCAAAACTTGCCGCCACAACACATGTGGATTGTCAGGAGTCGGGACTGATGACTCTGCGTATTTGTCGCAGGCGTTTCGGTCGGTTAGCGATCGGAGTTTTCATTCTCGACGTTAAGACAAGATGCGGTTGTGGTCTGGACCCCCTTCGTCTCATTGTCCCTTGAAGGCGGCTCTGCTACACATGAGAGCAAGCCATCAACGGACATTATACGGCAACGCGCTCAGCGCAATCCTGGCACACCGTTCCCCCCTCTGAGTCCTTACACGGAAAACGGGACAAACGAGAGAGGGGAGGTGAGACTAAAACTTTGGAAACCCTTCAGCGTAGTGGGGCAGACTAGATACCGCTCTTGAGGCACCTCCACGGCTGGGCACGGAGGAGGAGCAGGGCCACCTCGCCGCGGCACGGTTCCGGTCAACCGGTTCCCCGTTGGCAGCGTCTGTTTGCGCTCCGCTCGCTGGGATACCTACTGGAACCGATTTGGTGGAGATGGGTGGGCTTGTCTAATTAATGGCATGTTCAAGGGTTCCTTCTGAATTTCCAGACGCTTGCAAGTCTGGTTCCCCCGTCATCCGCTGGTCCCGGGTGCCCCTCGGGCCCTTTACCCTGTCCCCGTCTCTCGCCTCATCCACACGGCTTTGTCCAGCGATGGAGTGGCAGTTGCCATGGGCAATCTTGAGTCACGACCTAGCAAATGGTCAATATCTGAGGACACAATGTGTGAGGCGGCGGGAGTGGGCTTGACGAGACATGCAAGCTCTGACCGCCAATCCCGCGTTATGTGCGCATCTAACAATAGCATGGGCAAACAAGTCAAGGGCTGGAGGGCGAGAGAGCCCTCGCTTGGACGATATCATTCCTCGAATAGGCTTCGTCTTGATCACGCATACTCGCGCAGCACTTCGAGGACCACGGTAACTGACAAGCTGATCAGCAACCCGAGCGGGAGGCTGAAGGCGATTGGCGGTTCGCCCCTGACGATCACCGAACCGGCTGAACAGCAGCAATTGCCTGCTGGGCGGGATTCTCTGATAAGGCGCGTCCATCGCACTCAACGTCTCGAGTACCTTGCATCTACAGCATCCTGTTCTGCGGGCTTGGGTGGGATCGGCATCAATGACGGCGGCGGCTTCGTAGGGCCGGGAGCATGGACGAATCATGACCTGAAACCGACGGCTTCTCCTGATTCATTGGCTTTTGCGTTTCTTCTTGATGGCTATACTTACCACCGTTTACCTTATTCGACCAATCTCCTTCCAAGGCGCATCTGCTTGTTATTATGTCGCTCATCGCACTGGAGGAGTATTGCATCCCTCAAACGGCAACATTCACACAGAAGAACAACGACGCGACCCCTATTTCCCGACAGCCTGAGGCTCCTGGTCCAAGCCCGAACCCGTGGGTAAGGTAGCATTTCGTTTCGTGGTTTCACGGTGTGCCCCTCGGGGCCATTCTGGAATCCGTTCCAGACACAGCAGCGGTACAAGGTAGGGCCCAAGTCAGTCGACAGTCGGAATGCCTACCTAATTGGCTGACCTCACCGTACAGTGTAATGTCGCGCTAATCGCTGGAAAAGGCCTCTCTGACCGCGACACAGTGCCCTTCCACTGCGACGTGGGCCAAGAGCGCCGACAATATCTGAAAACATCCGAGCCATGCCAAGCGAATGAAGGAAATCGAATTATATCACATAAAAGTTGCGGGCCAACCCGCCGTTGTAGTGTGCCAGGCCTGTCTTCGACGACGGCAATAGGGGCTTCATGGATGACCATTAGGATTGATTCAGCACCTCGCATGCGTCGACAGTTGAGACGGAGGTCGCATGGCGGAGGGTGCCGCGCCGTTCGACTCGGACATAGTTGGACTCTAGTTCGTTGTCTTCTGGCTCCTTCAGACAACTGATGGCATCCAAATGCCAAGGTCCAAGACAAAATTCGAGGCAGAGTCGAACATGACCCCAGACGGACGGATGCATGAAGACGGGCTGGTTAGCAGAAGCTGCAACGGCGTAGTCTACGCCAGATCGGGTACGGATGATGGTCGAGCCGTCGGGGACACGTACGGAGGTTGAACCATGGCTGCCTCGTTTTCAGATGAAGAAAAGAAAAAGGGCGGCAGCTGCCAAAGGGGGCCGGAAAAGCAGTTCCAACCAAGGCGTCGATACACCAAGGCGGATTGGTTTCGCCATGTCGGGCCCGACCATCTCAAGCACACCAGATTGCGTCTATGCCTGAGGCAAATTCCCATCAGCCGAGTGAGCTGCCTGTTTGTCCGGTTTCTTGGTCAATTATAGACCTGCTTCGAGAGCACCAGGCGTTGGTAAGATATCCGAGAGCGCGCAATTGGTTCAATTTCGGAGCCGCGATGCTGTTCCTCGGAACCAGCACAGTGCGTAGGCAAGGCGAAATCGAGAGAAGCAAGATCATGAGCGAACTCACTCACGCTTCGGGGCTGTGAAGGCGCGATAGAGAGAACGATAGACAATCAGCCAAGGCAGCGACACAGTCGTCACAGTGTGAAAGGTCAGAAGCTGGAAGGAGGAGGTTGGCGTCTACATCAGTTCTTTTTGGGTTTGGCCAGGACCCACATCGGTGTAGAAGGGCCCCTGCACCCTGCACCTGCACCATCTGCTTCACAGTGTCACGATTTCCCCCCTTCTCTTGGACTGTCGCATCTACTACCCCCTTTTTGGGTACCTGCCACAACGGCTTCTCGTCTTGGATGCGAACTGAGAACCATGCAAGCATTGCAATTTGGGCAAACAGATAGACTGCCGTACTGAGAGATTGCTAGGACGGGCTGCTTGCCATTGTCATCGAGGCTGTGTGGACGATAAGCTTCTTTTCTGAGAGACAAAGGAGAGGAGGACAGCGACCAGGCCATGCTCTGTTCCAGGGAGACAATGACAATGACCCCCCGGGACCCCGACCGGAGGATTCTGTCTTGCCTTTTGCGCAGTGTTTGGCCGCTTTCCACACCTCTCGTTTTCCAGTTGTGTTTCCTCGAGGGAGGAGAGGCCACGCTTGGCCAGTGAGAGCTCAGATAGAGTGCCAGAAGGGATCCGCTACAACGAGACGGACAGGCAGGGTCCCAGGAGAATCGCCGGGGAAGGGGGGGCAGAGAGGGGGAACAAACCCGCCGGGGCTTTTCCCACTGCGCAGTGCCTGCAAGAAGATTGTTGTACGGCCATCTTCTAGTGCACCCACGAGTCCGAGCCCTCAGTCTCTGCTGTTAAGACTCCCCTGCTGAGCTACTGCCCACTCTCGAAATCTGTAGGGGGCAGCCCATACTGCAGTCCGACCCCTCGAGGTACCGCTGCCGCCAGTACTATCTATCCACAAGAACGGCCTGAGCAGACACGGCACCACCAGTCCAAGGCCACCCTCCCGCACCACACAAGGGCCTCGACCACAACTACAATCACGACTGCGAGGACGATCACAATAGACGCTGGCGATAGAATACGCACCAAATAGCCAAATATATTGTTGTACTCGTTCAACGGCAGGGCGGCGCACCCAGGGGCTACGCCGACATAGGATCACTGACGGGGAACGAGAAAAAGAGGCATTTACAGAGACCGTCTGATACACCCGCCCAGAGATCGCCTAGGCGACATTGGTCCTTCGGGGGGACTTTCCCTCATCAGGCGATCATCCTCTTCGATTCTCCTCCCCCCTCCCCCCTCCCATCCCCGCCGCTCAGCGCACACGACGCGAGCGAAATACCTAGCGAATCGTCCTTCACCCTCGACACGGCTTTCTCTCACTCTACCCGCCGGCCACCTTTCCTCTCATCCCACCAGTCAGCGTCTCTCGTCGCGAACCACTCGCTCGAATTCTTCAACGCGACTGCGACGGCGAAGGCGACAATCAACAGCGTCAGCATCAGCGTCAGTCTGGGCGCCAAAAGCACCACCTCGTCGACCACACGGCTGCGCCTGTTGCCAGACGAGACGAACCTCGCCCCCGCAACTTGAAGCCCACCGCCCCCTGCTCCAAACCTGCGACTCCTTGATTGTGGGTTTTCGCAACCTCAACAACTCGTCGCCCCGACCCCGACAACGCAGCCCTCTGATCCCCCTCTCCTTGAATTTCTTACGGTCGACCGTTTCTTCCCTTGACGCCGGGCGAGCGAGCTGAAAGCGACAACAAGAGCAGAACCGTGCCCGGATCATGACTTGACCCCTTTTCCCTCCTTGGGTTATCAGTGCGACCACCTCATCATGCTGATGACACAGACCGCAGTGCCGGCACTAGTTCAGGGTCAGAAAAACAACTACAATCCTCGCAACAAGCCTTCGCGCGAAAACCTCAACCTCGAACACAACAACAATTACTACCAGTCCCAACCGACGTTGGACCAATCCAGCGTCGGCCACGCCTACTCACCCTACTACTCCCAGGCCATCACCTCCTCTTCGTCCGTGATGAACGGTATTGCGGGGACCGCCCCGCCGGGCACCATGTATGTCCGAGCTCTGTACGACTACGAGGCCGACGACCGCACGAGTCTTAGTTTCCACGAAGGCGATGTCATTCAGGTTATTACACAGCTCGAGTCCGGCTGGTGGGACGGCGTTATCAACGGCGTGCGCGGTTGGTTTCCCAGCAATTACTGTCAGATTGTTACGAGCACCGACGAGATCCCCGATGAGGATCAGAACGGCGAACTCGACCACGTTGACGATGAGGAGGACAACCAAGAGGTTTACGAAGAGCAGCTGGAGGAGGATGACGAGTCGGAGTTGGACGACGCCAACGGCCTGCCGTTCGAGGGCACAGATCTCGGCGACAAATCGAGGGCTGATTTCTGGATCCCGCAAGCGACCCCCGACGGCCGCCTCTTCTACTATAACATGATGACGGGCGACCGGAGCATGGAGTTGCCCTTGGAATCGCCGAGTTCGGCCAACGAGACAGGGCCACGCAACAGGATGAACGTGAATGTTCCGGAGAAGACGCGCCCCCCTCCAGAGATGATGGCTAGAGGCTTGACGCAGGACGAGGACGAAGATTCCGAGGCGAACTCCGCCTCCGAGCTGGAGGGCGAGTCACTGATGCTCGCTTCCCGCGGGTCACTGGTAAGACTAGCATGTCATAAATCTGGTAATTTCCCGGAACACCTTTTGCTGACCGGTGCATGTCCATGGCAGCCTCGTAACCGTCGCTCTCGCAGCGAGATACTCTCGCCCTCTACCTCAATGGACTCCATAAACGGCTCCTCGCAGGTTCCCAAAGGCAAGAACGAGGCGTACCTGAACCCGAACCTGGCTCCCAGTGCGACACCGATGATTGCATCGGCCACTTCGTTCACCAGCACATCGTACAACACGCCGCCAACCAGCACAGTCCCCCGGTCCTTCTTCGACGACGGCTCGGCGGCGCCCTTGACATGGACGCGCCTGGTTTCTAACATGCGCCGGGCTGTAGATCGCTATCGCGATGCCATTACTAGCAACAACCGCTCCGAGTATGTCGCCCGCGCTGAGGACATTTCGGACCATCTCAGATTACTTTTGGCTGCGGGGTCTGGCACAACCGATAACCATTCTGGCCAACCTTCCATCATTTCGACGAATAAGGCCCTCTACCCTCACTTCAGGGACATGATGTCTAAATTTTCCAAACTCGTGATTTCATCTCACATAGCTGCCGCGGACTGGCCCAACGCCGAATCAGTACAGAAGTGTCTCCAGGAAGCCGACGGTGTGTTGCTCGGGGTTTTCAGCTACGTTGAGATCGCTCGGCAACAACGAGGGGAGGAAATACCCCGACTATTTCCTGGATTCGTTATCGGCAGTTCCACCGGTGGTAGTTGGCAGAACAACAGCCTCGGCTCTCGCGATCCTATTACTGCGAATTTTTTGGAAGACGAAGAGGGCGTCGTCGAGCCCACGGCGATGCTGGACGGCAAACTCCTCGAGAGGTTGGACGAGCTCAAGCGAATGCTTGTATTCAGTATAAGAGAACTGGACAAGAACCTTGCTGTGGCGGACAAGATCATCACACCTTTTAGACATGAAGTCATCGGCAACAACGTCTGCTCGGCCGGAGGCAAGGTCCTCGAGACGTTCAAGCCATGGTATGCGCTCATCGAGACTATAGACCTCTCGTCTCTCGGTAACAGCTTCCAAACACCTCAGCTCGCGGATTTCGCCGCCAACAAGCAGAGCCTGTACGATAACATCTCGGACCTTGTGGTAGGCTGCCAAGCTGTGGCTGGCCCTTTGGCTGACGAATGGGCTGAGGTGCGAGGCGAAGCTCTGGAAAATCGTCTCGAGTATGTCCGCCAATGCGCCAAGGCGCTCGAGATGAACTCGTCACACATTGGATTCTCCTTGCAACTATTGTCCGAGCAAGTGCAAATAAACATGCAGCAGCATGTCGATCCCAGACAAAGGGACGACGCCATACAGCGCGAACAGCTTCGTAGGGGAGATACTATGCCGTACGACCGACCCCATCAACGTACTGAGTCACGGACAACTCCCACCGCGGTGCGACCTCCCATGATCACCTCGCAATCATTCACCGAAGGGGACAACACCGGAAACTTCCGAGGAGGTGATTACTCAAAGGTTAAGAAGATTTTGGGTGACGATCCGAACCCTCAGAGCAATATGCCTCCGGTTGATGACACGCCGGAGTTCCTCAAGTTGGATCACGAGCCAGATCTGGCATGGGACAATAAGCTTACGCCGCCTATCGTCAAGGGTGGCACGCTGGAGGCACTCGTGGAGCAGCTGACGCGCCATGACAAGCTGGATTCTAACTTTAACAACACGTTCCTTCTGACTTACAGGTCGTTCACGACAGCCCAGGACTTGTTCAAGCTTCTCGTCAACCGCTTCGGTATTCAGCCACCCGAAGGTCTGTCTCAACAGGATTTCGAAGCATGGCGGGACAGGAAACAAAAGCTCATTCGCTTCCGAGTCGTCAACATCCTGAAGAGTTGGTTCGATAACTTCTGGATGGAAGAGCACAACGAGGAGTCAAAACAGCTCATTCGGGACGTCTATACCTTTGCACGAGACACAGTCAAATCTACGGAAACACCCGGTTCTGCGCCACTCATGTCAGTTCTGGATCAAAGGCTCAGTGGACAGCAAGCCGGAGCCCGCCGCATGGTCCAGACGCTCAACCAAAACACGCCATCGCCCATTATGCCCAAGAATATGAAGAAGCTCAAATTCTTGGATATCGATGTCACGGAATTCGCTCGTCAGCTCACAATCATCGAGTCTCGGTTGTACGGCAAGATCAAGCCCACGGAATGTCTTAACAAAACATGGCAAAAGAAGGTTGCCGGCGGAGAGCCTGAACCAGCACCGAACGTCAAGGCGCTCATCTTGCACTCAAACCAGATGACGAACTGGGTGGCGGAGATGATTCTGGCGCAAATGGATGTGAAGAAGCGCGTCATCGTCATCAAGCACTTTGTCGCCGTCGCAGACGTAAGCAGTACCCCGGGAGCTGCCACGGTGACTTGGACCTCATACTAATAACTCACAGAAATGCCGGAGTCTCAACAACTTTTCCACACTTACTTCGATTATTTCAGCGCTAGGCACCGCGCCCATTGCCCGCCTGAAGAGAACTTGGGACCAAGTACCACAACGGACGCAGGGTGTTCTGGAAACCATGCGAAAGCTCATGGCTAGCACAAAGAACTTTGGCGAATACAGAGAAGCTCTGCATGTGGCGAACCCGCCGTGCATCCCTTTCTTCGGTGCGTATCCTGCTCTTCCCCTTTTGACTTTGATGAGAGAAAAAAACAAGGCAATGCTGACACAGCTCGCTCTCAAGGTGTTTACCTCACCGACTTGACCTTCATCGAAGACGGAATTCCCTCCATCATCAAAAAGACCAACCTTATCAATTTCGCCAAGCGGGCGAAGACGGCTGAAGTAATCCGTGATATCCAACAATACCAGGCCGTTGGGTACTCGTTGCAACCAGTCCCGGAGCTGCAGGACTACATAATAAGCAATATGCAAGCCGCAGGAGACGTGCATGAAATGTACGACAAGAGCTTGCAAGTGGAGCCACGTGAACGAGAAGACGAAAAGATCGTGAGGTACGTAGCATTGAGAGATCAACCCGGAGCATTTGGGGCAGTTTCGTTTTGGGGTTAGAGCCCGTCGTCTGGTTTACCCGCACATACACGAGCCATCCGTTGTTCGCTTTGTCTGGGGGCGCTTGATCCTGCGCCTTCGAAATACCCTTTACTGTTTATATGTGGCAAATCTTCTGCTTTGAAACCGGGGACGTTGGCTTACTCTATTTGATTGTGATGCAGGGTTCTTGCCGAATCTGGCTTCCTATGATCGACGGTTGCTGGGATGGAGAGGGACACATCTGCACCTCGCCTATGCAGGCAATCCCAGTTGTGGGTGGGCTGGCTGTTGCTGCCGGTGAGCGTTCCGCACCGAGGCGGGATCCTTGTGGCACGCACAAGATGCACAAGACCACCAGGCCATGCCCTTCGAGCCGGCCCGCCGGGATCGTGACGGGATTTTAAGACCTAGCTGATATGTCGGCTGCCTGTCCGGTGGTTGCTACTGCCAGGGTCAAGGCCTTCTTGAGCCGGAGGAACGATGCCGAGGCGTGATTCCAACCAACGAATGGTTCGACACACTGTGCATCGAAAGAGACAACTCCACCGCATGGAGGGCGAAGGAGAACTGAATGATTCCCACCAAAAGAGAAGGGGGGGGGGGCAAGCGGGCACTACATTAAAAATTGATGTACGCCGATTGAACGTGGGCCAGGCAAGCATGGCTCACAAGCTGTTGGATTTTGGCAGTGGCTTTGTCCTTGCAAACGGGGAGGGGCCGCTGGTAGATGAAGGCCTAACAGTAAATTATATATCGGTCAGGCGCGGAAGACCAAGGGCAGGACACGGGAGGGGCTGACGAGATGGAAGGACAAACAAACCCCCAAAGAGAACGTACGAAGTGAAATGAAATCTTGGTGCAATACGAGCTTTTTATTCTTTATTTTTTTTCTTCTGGGATAATGTCACGCTGGAATAGCAGATGGTGAGAAATGGGTGGGCCCGATCCTTGGTCAGCCAGTCAACTCAGTCAAAAGATTTGCTTTAGCCCCCTCTCCTAGAGCCGCGCCGAGGCTTTTATATCAAAGACACTGGAGAGATCCCTGTTTTCTTCTTGGGTGCTGTCTTGTTTGAATTGGCCCGAGAGACCGAGTCCGTGTATGCTACAATCCGTGCCTGCGCGCCGTGTTCTGATTCCCTCGCGGGAAGGGATTGTAGGTGGTGTGTTATTCGACTTGGCTGTGCCGCAGACGCGCTGGCCACTATCGGCAGACGGGCAGAACTTCCCTCCGGTGGTGCCGTAAGTCGGAGAGCTGAATGGATGTTGTGTGTGTGTGTGTGTGTGTGTGTGTGTGTGTGTGTGTGTGTGTATGTGACTATCCCACTCCGGGTTGGTGGTCGTGTAACAAGAGTGGTGTGTGGGGGAGGCAGTATTTCGGGGCGAGGGGGTTTATGGGAATAATATCAGTGAGCCGTCTAGGTCGAGTTGAAACGGACATCGAGGAGGAATCAATCCCCGGGCCCGTCCTGTTCCGCTAACACGACCTGAAAGCACGTCTAGGCAGACAGAAACTGCGAGACGTTCGTATGGCACACGCCAACCAGACGACGACGCGCGCTACCCCAGCAGGCAGAGGAAGATGACAAAGAAGTCGAGCATCTGGACGCCAGTCAGCAGAACGTCAGAGGCAGCCCCCGTAACCAGTCGAGGCGCGATGACGCGCAGGCGAGCAGGTCACCAATCGCATGTGTGACTGTTACCCTGCATTCGGAACCAACTCCAGGCCGTCAACCCCTCACTCATCCTCATCCCATTTCAGGTGAGGGGCAAAGGATAAAGGCACAGTTGCCTCTTTTGTCGATACCAACGACATGCAGAGAGGGTGGTGGAGTTGTTGACGGAGCTGGAGGGTCAGAAGAGGATCGGGATGCGGGCCGCCGAGAGATAGTTCCGGGGTCAATTTTGTAGGGAACGGGCGAAATAGCCCCAACATTTGGACAGGGGAAGGTGTGTCCGTGAGACGGTGAGGGTGACGATGGTACGGTTCATGTGAATACATCCCCCCTCTTCAAAGTTGCACTGATATAACTCGCACGACAGTCTTAAGCATTTCGTGACTTAACAAGTATTAGATTTACCATCAGGGCTACACAGTCATAATAAAACGGCCCTCATGAAGCTACATCGCGGCGCTGGCACATAAAATTACTGTTGATACAACATGGAAACGTCCGAAGAAGAATCTGTGGCTAGATCGACCTCCTAGTGGCGGTGAAGCTTGGCCTTGATCTTGTCCTTGAGGCTCTCCTTCTCTTTCTCGGTACCCGCGTTGGGGCTGTGGGTGCGGTCTTCGCTGGTCTTGTCGCTGGACTTATCACTGGTCTTGTCACTGCTGGATTTGGCGGCAGCCTTGGCGGCGGCATGGGCAGGATCCTTCTCATCCAGGAGACCTATGAAGGTGTTAGTTGCGCTTTGTAAGTATCAATGTTGGGAACCTCACGATCTGCCTCGCGACCTGCGCCAGGTTTGGTTGCATCAAAGTCACCGCCGTCGACAGCCAGGCCTGAGGTCTTGATATACTTCTCGCCCGTACCCTCACTGCGGCTGACTGCCTTGGGATCATCTTCCTTCTTGTCCTCAGGACCTGACGTTGAGTCATCCTTGATCAGGCCGCCCTTGGCCGAGTCTTTCTTGACATTGCCGGCGTCACCTCCGCGCTCCTTGGCAACGATCTCCAAGGGTCGCGGACCTGGGCCGTCAAGCTTGTCACCTCCGGTAGTGGGGCCAGAAGCGTTGTTGTTGACGTCTTGGCCCTTGGGCGCAGGGTCGGTAGCCGGGTCAGCAGGGTGACGTGTGTCGGTCTTTCCAGCGGCGCTATCGGCTGGGGGCACACCGTCGGGAGAAGTCTTGTTCAACTCGGGCTTGCCAATGTCCTCCTTGTGCTTGGGGGCATCCTCGGTCGTAGACGACTTGTGGGGGGTGAGGTTTTCGGTGGCACGAGACCTGTCTGTCAAGGTACTCTCCGTAGGAGGAGTCGACTTGTACTTCAAGGGATCGTCGGTTGCAGAGGTACTAGTTGGCTCGGTCGACGCAGTGTTTGTGCTGGGGGTAACGGTTGTGGTCAGACCTGTAGTCGTAGTGGGCTCGGAAGTCGACGCTGAATTAGTGGTGCCCGAGGCGGTGTTGGCGTCCGCTACGTTGGCCTTCTTCTCCTTCAGCAATGGGTCCTCTATGTTTGGGGTCAGCAACCTCGCTTTGAGAGTGGTACGTAGTTCGCAAGCAGCAGCCTTCACATACCGATGTTGCCAGCATCGTACGGTTCACCCTGGTTGGTGTTTCCCTTAACACCAGAAACGGGCTCCTGGTCGGCCTCGTTCGTACCCCAAATGGCTTTGCTCGCCGCATTCGTGATGTTGTTAATGGTCTCCATGTTGGTCGAGTTTCGTATGATATGATCGTGTGTGGGGGTTTACTGTTTCAAGTGTCGACTGCCTATTGGGACGTTTGCAATGAAATATTTGGGTATGGGACGGGTGGTCGTGATATCGAGTTGGATCTTAGTAGGAAGCGAAAACTCCAGAAGGGCGGGGTGAGGATGCCGAAGAGACTTCTTATAAGGCAAGTGTAGCCAGCCTTGAACAGGTCTGACGTCTTTTCCGCCTCAACTTACCTCGCCTGCCTTCTCCCACAGAACGTACCTGAACGGCAGAGCGTGGTGGGTGTGAAAGCAGAAGGCTAGCTGCTGCAAGAGGCTTCCCATGCTTGGGCAAGCATTAATGTGGTCGTGTTACCTTAGCACCCGCTCTCAACTGGGACGGGTACAACGGCTCAAGGGAGAGAAGGAGATACCTTGGCCACGATTGTCCAACTTACCTCACCTTGCTGGGCTCGCTAGTGAGTGGCACAACGTATGTCAATCAGCCAATGGATTGTGTAAGTGACGAGAGAGGGAGGGTCCGTCCAGGCGGAAGCTGTCCTGCATCCCAGCAGCCACATGTTGCACTTGGACTTCTCTTGCACCATCCATGCCCCTCATCGTCGCCGTACGTAAGAGTCAAGGGAAAGGTGGCTTGGGCAGGGTCAAAGCAGGGCAGGATGGGCAGTCAAGGCAGTTAGTTGGTAGGCGGGCAGAAGCAAAGTCGCCCGTCTCCCCTGTCGTATTGGTAGTTGGCTGTCCATCGCAGAGAACTAGATGAGATCACGTCAAAGCTGGCGCAAACGGACAAGTTACGGTGGCTCCCGATGTGGCACATGAAAAGAGGGCCAGCCAACGAGCGGACTGGTGCTGGCGACTTGGTTCGCGCAGTTCGTCATATTGTCCACTAACTCGCCAAGATAACCCTGTAGCTTTGCAGAAGTGCAGGGGGTGGGGTCGGTCGATCGGCAGCCGCGCAAGTGGGCGAGTCCGAGTCTGGGGGGACGCAGAGGACTATGACGTTGGGTGTGGCACAAGTTGTTTCGAGGGAACAGGCCGGGTGGAAGAGGGAGATGTGGGAGCTCGGAGCTGCTACCAAGTACTACTGATTACGTCACCGGTCTTGTCTGTCAATTTTCAGGAGTTCCTCTCGAAGTCGAGACCTTTGTGGAGAAATTGCGCCAGTCTGAGCAAACAATTCCCCTCCAAAGAGGATCTGAAGCCCGGCCACTGCTGCTCTGCAGTTGACTTGTCAGCAATTAACACACAAGTATGAGCACATGTATGAGCAAATGAGCCGGCTGGCCCCAAAAGGTGCAAATGCAATTTCAGTCCGCGCTCAACCCAACACCCGCAATGCCGAATCCACAGGCTGCACCATGCTTCTTGAAGCTTGGCTCTCATCTTGTCCCTGACAATGAGAAGGCTTACGTTTTCGTCCTTGAAGCCATGGTCAGAGTGCCATCCTGCAGTGACACTAATGGCATCTGGCTCCTCTTCTTAGCTGCAGCCAAGTCGGGAGGCCAGTAGCGAAAAGCCAAGATGAAGATTGCCCGAAAATGTTCAACGCCCCCCCCATTCGTCTGGCATTCGTTTGGCTGTTTGAGGACGGGGTAAGACGAGACGTTGACCTGTCAACAAGCGTATACTGCACCCTGGAGGTTCCTGTCAGCAAAAAACATTGGATTAAAGGGCACGGGCCCAGGCAATGTCCTTCTCGGCCGCCGGCCCGGATCCGGGTCAGTAGCGTCTGCGGACCTCCATCACGTGGGTGGGTGGCTTACATGTGTTTAGATGGTGGGGTAAGCTCGGATGGCCTTGGGTGGACGTGGACCTGCCATTGCTCTGGAATCTCCCTCGTGCAGCCATCCGTGAAAGCAGTTGGTTTGTCACCATTGATTCGCCATGCTGAGATGGGTGAGGTAACCCGCGGTCGGTCACGCTGACACTGCGCTGCCCAATGTCCCGGGACATGCACGTCTACCGCATGCGCTCTCAAGAGCGTCTTTATCCGTGGGCGTCTTATCTCACCATATTTGCAACTTCGTCAACCTCCGCGTCGCGATTTTGAATGGCTCGGTTGATAGACCAAAACCCGGTGCCTCAATCCTGCTGTCGTGCGCTGTGAATTTGCCATCTTTCGCTTCGCAACGTCCTGATACCGGCCTCGAGATAGCGATGCTGCTGCTGCTGCTGCTGCCTGCTCTCTCCAGCCTCGTTCTGCTGGCTGAAGCAGTAGTTATATCCGAGGGATTATCGGAATCCAGTAGATGGTCTGGAGACCAGCAGGTTCTTACCTCTCCAGAGAAAGGCATGTCTCCGAACAACGTCGACGAAGCTCTGTAGTGGTCTAATGAGGCTTCTCGCAGTGCTCACACCGAGCCCGTTCCACGATGTGTATACGAATGGTCAGCAACACTCGCAACGTGCCGCAGGGTTTGTTGCTTTTGGCGACTCTTACAGTGCTGGCATCGGCACCGGTGTTGACGGGGTTGAAGACGACTGTCGACTTGGTTCTCATGCACACCCAGTCCTGATCTTCACCGACCTCGCCGAAAGCCAGGGATCAAGCGCGGCAACCTTCCAGTTCCTATCTTGCACCGGTTCGACCACCGGTGATGTTCTATCTGGAGGTGAGCGCAGCCAGATTGATAGCTTCAACACATCCATCAATGCCGACTTTGCCATTCTTTCTATCGGGGGCAATGACCTTGGTTTCTTCCGGGTTATGAACGCTTGTATCTTCCGTTTCTACAGCTTCTACTCCGGAACGTGTGAGACGGCTCTGCAGTATGTGGCCGACCAGATCGAGAGTTCCGACTTCGAGCACCGACTAGACATGGTTATCATGGAAATACTGGACAAGGTCCAGTGGGAGAAGCGTCCGTGGTTTTTCATTACTGTTACCGGTTATGCTAGATTCTTCAGCGTTGAGACGGACGAATGCGACAACTGCACCCTGGGTGTCTGGTGGCAAGGGCCGAAGCTCAAGAGGGATGTCCGCCAGCGGATGAACGACATGGTGGTGGCAGTCAACGACAAGCTGAAGCGATCCATCGACGCCGTCAACTCGAGGTTCACGACTCCAAAGGTCGCATTCGTCGATTATGACGCCAAGTTTGACGGGCACCGTTTATGCGAACCCAACGTAACGGAACCCGCGTACAACAGGACCGAGACTTGGTTCTTTCTCGTTGGAGGCAAGGACAATAACCCAAATGTGACGGACCCAACGCCAGCCCCCAATAGCACGGGCGTCCATATTGACGCTGGACGCAGCCGCACCCTCTCGCCGCTGTCGCCGCTCGTCGATCCGGATACCTGCCTGGACTCGGCTGAGAGATCGGGAGACTGGGGCCTGCTGGCCCTGTGTTACATGGCCAGGGCCAAGCGAGACGACCCGTCCCTGCGGTTTGCTCGCGAGAATGTCATGATTCAGGACTCCATGTGGTATGTCCCTACATACTACGGGAAAACTTTCCATCCGGTAAGCTTTTGCTTTTTTTGGTATTCGACAGGTTATCTCTGGAACCTGTGATTGACAATTTTGCAGAGGAGTCTCGGCCATGAGGCCATCAGAGACGAAGTTTACAGGGTGTGGTCCGGCCTAGATATAGCTCTGTAGCTCAGGTGTGTAAACAGCCGCTTACGGACAGTTGCCTTTGCAGTAAAGATACGGGAAAGCCTCACTCTACGGGCAGATCTATTATGGCACTCGAGTTGTCCGATATCCGCGCGTACATGTCACGTTCCTTCAAAAGTGCACAAAACACAACTTGTCCTCTGGTCGGATATGTTTACACTGCGGTGCATCGTCGATCAATGCCGATCATTCCGTCGTGATTCTGCTCGGTGGACATCGTTCCTCGTTCCTCGCTCTTCGGAGGACAGGAGCCTAGGAGGACAGGAGATACAGCGCCGCGTCTGCCTCACCGGCCGCGAGTCGGGGAGATTTGGGGGTTTGGATCGCGAGTTACACCGAGGCTCCATTCACATGCTTTGGATGACCGGGGCCCATGCTTGCAGGGGGAGGTAGTACCGCGGTCTCTTTGGGCGGGCGGTGCGCTCATCTGGCGGGGTCGGCCCCCTGGCTCGGAGAATCTCTCGGAAAGACCGTCTTCGAATTTCTGTATGGGCTTTGCCAGTCGTTTACTACGGTTGAGATGAAGTATTAATTATAATCAGTTTGAGTGAACTCTGAGGAGCAAAAAGGAATTGAGACGGGGGAACGGGTTCCAAGAGGCGAGCCCCCACAGGATATCCGTATTGATCTACAAGTAGGGATACACTCTGATAAATGACAATGGTAAACGGGGGATAGCCCTAGGATCGTGGGGTGTTATTTCGCTTCAATATCTTTCGGGTCCCTTGCCTCGACAAGGTGCCCGCACGCCGATCCCCGACTCCTCCGCTTCCTTGCAGGGTGCGAGCCCCTATGAGTTGTCATCTCTGGGCAGGCATCGGGGATAGTGCAAAGTTGACGGGCTTTGGTTTCAAACCTCCGATGAGAAAGTTGGTGTGGCGAGGAGCAAGACCGACTGAAGCAGCTGCCCGAATGTGGCAGTCTTGTGTGTAAGTCGCGGCCAGTCAGAAGCTCTTACATAGGACTAGTCTGGAATCATCAACGGCCGCGGTGCCCCAATTCGGCACCGTTCAGGGTGGTGTTCTCTTCCCGGGCGTTGATGAGGCTATGGAGAGCGGCAAGAAGTTTGGTGCTAGTGCGGATGGGTGGTGGCAATTGTGCAATCGTCCAGGAAGCTCAAGACCGTTGACCGGTATGTTTCGGTGCTGACTTGGGCAAATTGCTGGACCGATCTAGACCGCAACGTGCAGAGAGACATAAAAGACATAAGGAATTATATGCTCACTAGCAAAACGGAGTCGTGTGTCACCTGCACTGCCGCGGCCGTTTGTAGGCTTGACCCCCCCCCCCCCCCCCCCCATCCCCCCGAAATTCTGAGTAGAGGGTGTGTTCTGTCAGTGACTCTGGCAAGGCTCCCACGAAGACGATACAGGTGGTTTTGTTACAAGGAGAGTCGGACGCCAGGTGCTGGGACCGGGACGGGGCATTTCCGTTGATTGGGGCTCGGGGCGAAGTTCGATGGCCCGGCCGCCGGAACGGGAATCCCTCCCTTGTCCAGGCAAACCCTGGCGCTGGGCCTCCGGGGTCACAGCTGCGAGTGCGATGCCGTCGGATTGACAGCCAGCGGCCCAAAGCAGGAGGCGGATGTGTATCCCGTACCTGGTTCGTGTCATTGTTTGATGATGCTGCTGCTAATTATGATGATGTGGTAGTGGTGCTTGCATCTGCATAATGCACGCTGCAGTACCAGTCCGTACACTTGAAGTCTGTGGCACTGGCGCCGCTGCACTCCTGCAGCCGTCCCGATGGGCGCGGGTTGGAACCCTTCTCAGCAGCCCAGGGAGTCCAGGGGTCCGACAATCATCTCGACGGGGAGTTGGACGTTGCTTTGGTCTAGACGATTGTCAATGGTCCACCTCTCTATAGAGGGCTGCCGGGGCAGCACTGCGCAGGACATGGCACTACAAAGCGCTGTATCCGCCCGTACCCGATGACAGGTTTGAAGCATATGTGCAATGCAATGCACGGCACGTCAAGACGCGGAACAAGTGAGCCTCGATACCCGAGCGAAACACGGACTGGCTAGCTTAGCAGGGAAGAAGACGTGACTGGCGGCGGTCGTGAGCTCGAGCAGACTTCCTCTCCCATCTCTCAGCCCCTACATGTCGTCTGGGAAAGTATGTTCACATACCGATGACGGCAATTGGCGGGAGCGTCTCTTGTACGAAACGCGGACTACGAGTCCTGGCAGTGACAGAAGTGACGGTTGCCACTGTGACAAGAGTGGCATTGGTAATGTAACAGATGGAGCTGTCGTGATTGGGCCCTTCCTTGCTGGAAAAGACGCGCTAGGAAGTTGCCGTTGGGCACGCTCGTTTTCACTGCACAGTGGACAGTCCACCTGGGAGGGCGGGTACTTGACATGTACATGCCATACAGTAGGATGCGCAGAGTGGGATACCGTCGATATGCTTCGGGGATAGGGCTAAAGAAACAGGCAAGGCTCGGGCCCACGTTTTGGCACGTTTAAACATGCGTTAGCAAGTGCCCAAGAGTCTGGCGCCGTGTCCGAGTGACAGATGCAACGCCGCCGCCGGCTCAACCCTCCCTCATCACTGCGGCGTCCACGCTGCGTACCTACGAAGTGTGTGTGTGCGCGCGTGTGTCTGCCACGAGGGTCCCGTGGAACCACTCACTGGAAGATGCCCTGGCATGAGGGACTCCCGGGGAGCCGGGGAGCTGGGGAGATCTTTGCCCGCCTCGAGGATACCTACGGCTTGCCGGGATGGGATGCCTCATTAACCCTTGGTGCGGCATAATGGGGCGTTGGATAAGGCCAGCGTCCTTGGGCTTGCCCCAAAGCGTGGGACACCACAGGCGCTGAGGGAGGGTACTCACTAGGCATCAAGGGTAGGTGACAAGGGCGAGGACTGGGAGGGATTCAATGACAGATCCCGCTGCACTGTCCCGGAGCCTTCCCCAAGTCCGAGCTGCGTCTGAAAGTAGGCAAGGTTCAGTCTCCAAGATCACCATCCTCCTGCCCCTCCTTCCCATCGCCGCCCCCATACTCGTCCACGTCTGCTCAATCGCATTGTGTCTATTGCCAATTAGCTACAGATACCTCAGAGGGCACGCTGCGTTATCGTACTTTGCACCATATTCACCGCACGGCTACAGCACCTTCCTGCGTCGAGCACGCTGGGGCAAGACTCTGACGTCTGGTGCGTCTCCAGTCCCGTGGCTTGAGGGAAGAGCATCTCTTGCCTTGCCTCGCCAACTTCCCTTTAAGCGCACAGGTGCTGTCTCGTTTTGTACGGCACTGTCCAACTATACGCGTCCCCTCCGGCATTCCTCGCTTGGACCCATCGGTCCCCTGTCACCTGTCAACTCTCTCTTCCTCTCGTACCTCACCTTACCTTACATCTTCTGGACCGTCGTCAACAACACTTTCTCAGCCCGACTAAGTGCAAGACAAGTTGACCGAGCTAGGAACGAGACATTCCAACATTCTACAAACCCCAGAACCGACTCACCTCACATCCCTCTATCCATCGGCCCTCCAGCCTGTCTCACAATCAGTCCCATTGAACGACTCAGTTGCTTTGTCCCACCCCGGCCCTAGTGTCATTTGGATCCGCGACGGGAGCTTCCACGCCCGCGCCCCCCTCCTTTCACCCAGTCGCTGAACTCAACTTTGCTCTCCTTCCCGTCCTGCCATTTTGCTTTTGTTAAAGCACCCCCGCGCAAGTCTGGGACAGCTCCTAAACCTCAACTTGGCAAATCTCCTCCGCACGCCGGCCCCTCCGCCCCCCCTTGACTACGGATACCTCGCAGCGAACTGCCGTCACCCATCATCCTTCGCCCCCGTCGATTCGGTCACCGCTCGCAGCTCGTCCGCCTTTTCTCACATCTCAACCGCAGGCTCCTAGGGAACATTCAGTCGCCGGACCCTCCTGACCACGGTTCTCCCACGTTCTCTGTCTAACCCGTTGCCCTGTCGCGGGGTTGAGCACTCGAGACTTGCATGGCAATCCGCTTACTCTTCCACGTCTCGTGATGGGCCGTACGCTTTAACGGCATCGCCCACCGGTAGTTCGCACACCCAAGACGGCTCGAGTTCCCGTCATCAGCCTACGTCCTGGTTTATTGAGGAGAATAGGGCCGCGTCTTCCAAGCCCCCATTTCGAGAATGGTCTATTGCGGCAAAGCCTCTCAGGGCTGCCAGAACTGCCGAGTCCGTCGTATCAAGGTGTGTACCGTTATGCCCACTCGTCGCTCCACGTTGTCTTGAAGCATATTACGGCGCCGCTGCTCGGCATGACACTGTATCTTCTTCTAGTTGTTCACTCCACGAACGGGCCGAAGCTGGTTCTTGGTTGACAATGATTATTCCTTGTAGTGCGATAAAGTGAAACCCGAATGCTCGCAATGCATCCGCGTGGGCAAAAAGTGTCCTGGCTATCGAGACCAACTTTCACTCATGTTCCGCGATGAAAGCACCAAAGTCATCAAGAAAGCTCACGCTCAATGGGGAGTTTCTGACGGCCCTGAAAATGGGCACATCCAGGCTTCTGCGTCGAATGCTCCCTCGCCGCCTGCTTCTTCTCCAGCTTATAGCCGAAAGAGTACTCCAAACAGCACGAGGACCGCATCGCGATCGGGCGCTGCAGCCGCCATCTCCCCGGTGTCAAACGCCGCATCCTCTGCCTCGTCTCCTTCGCCGAGCAGCCGTTCGGCGGCCTCCACATCTCCAGTAGTCCTGCCGGTCGTTAAGCAAGAAAATCGCGAGTCGAGCCCGCCAACTCTGCATATCGGTCCCACTCTAGAGGAGCAAGGCGTACAATTCTACGTCAACCGCTACTTGATAGGACACCCGGACGAACCAAAATCGGGCCAAGACCTGGCCACGGAAGGTTGGATATGGCACCCGGCAGTACAGGACGTCATGTGCGCTGTAGGGCTTGCCGGGCTTTACAACTTGACTGGCAATATGGAACTGATGGCTACTGCGCGAGAGAAGTACGGCTCGGCACTCCGACAAACCGGAAGGCTTATCCGGCCTCCACACACTCCCAGTATAGATGTAACGATGAGATCCGTTATCGCGCTCGCCATGTTCGAGGTCGGTTACTGTCTGCCCGTGACCTCCACACTACTTGTGGTCACCGTTGCTGTTACGCCTGCAAGCTAACTCGAGACGCTGGCTGTTTAGGTTGTAAAAGGTACCCACCATTCCACTGGGACCGTCAACGCTCACGTTATGGGGGGGGCGGCCTTGATGAGAAGTTGGTGTCCGATGCCCAGCGTGCCTTTTGCAGGGTTTAGAGCATTGCTGCAGCTGTGCTTCTCAATGGTAGGATCCGTCGTACCCTCCTTACTCTCTGGCCTTGGCTTATTCTGTAGTTTATACCTCTTCATGTTGCGGGCATGCCGATGCCTGCAGAATTTTATGACTGGGTGTCGTACGGCTCACAACTGCAAGTGCCTATCGACCAACCATCCACCGACCTGGCGGTTCTGATCGCTCGCTTTGTCGAAATCTCGTCAATCATTCACTCTCATGTCATTAGTGACGGAAAACCAAAAACAGTCAACGTGCTGCAGCAGCTACTAGATCTTGACTCCGACATGGCATCATGGGAGGCTGGACTGGAAGGATACTGGCTTTATGAGACTGTTCACGCTACTCACTTCCCCCCAAAGGCGGTTTTCGAGGGCGAATACCACAAGTATCACAACATCTGGACAGCCCGTATTTGGAACTACTACCGATGGGCCCGAGTTCTGGTAAACCAGAATCTGCTAGATTTGGCGAACAAGAACCCAGTTTCCAGTCTATCGCTAGTGTCAGCAGCCGCACGCGACAACTTCCTCGCGAATATTCGAAGGCTGGCAAGAGACACGCTTGTGAGCGCGCCAACCCATTGGCGACACCCGGCTCTCGACGGGGCGGCGCGGATAACAGTTGAAAGCCCCGGCGGGGGCGGAGCTGGGTCAGCAGGGCTGCCGGCGTTGCTGTTTCACCTAAAGGTAGCGGGCTGCGCTCCTGGGGCTCCTAAGGCATATTGGGAATGGGCTTTGGGCGTCATTCAGACGATCTGGGGTGACATGGGTATGCTACATGCGCGATCCATGATGGAGGCTATGCGGGCGCACGAAGACACGGTGCTCAGGTCCGGCGCGGCAGGAATCCTGGCAGACGACTGGTAAATACTGGAGAAAGAGACCAATGGGAGCTGGCGCATTCGGCATCCGAGTTTGGATCGGAAAGGCTTCGTCACGGACCCGAGACCCGGTGGACAGGAACAGCAGCTAGGTTATGCCTGGGTGATACCATTATTTTCAATCTTTTGGAGATGCATCAAAATCAGGCTGGACGGAGCGTTTTGGGACAAGGCATTTTGGCGACCAAAATCAATGGAGGCATAACCAACCTGGTTTTACGACCAACTTCCTAATAACTTACAAGCATGCATTGTTCGAATTCGACAAGAATGACTGGTGAACTGTGAAAATAAGCTTGTAAATCGAACGGAGGATACCTTCCAGTCTATTGGAGGACGTCGTGTTGCCGATTCGGCTGGGTTAGATGGCAACTTCAAAGGCAACACATCTGATATCGGAACAGTGCGTAGTGCGGTTGTAGTATGACTATACACGGTAGCGCTTGTTGATGGACCTATGGGCTTTCAGCTGTGGAGACGGGCGGCTTCTACGCGTGACTCTAGCCACGGTCCTCCATCTGCCGGACCAAGGCAACAGGCGACGACACTCGCTCGACTGCCACGCTCGACCAAGGCTCAGCGCATCGCAAATCATCGTTAACGATCTCCAATGACATATCCCAATCACGACACAATCCTTCTGCCATGAAGTGACCCCTCCGGCTAAGATCAACCGCTGGACTTCGACACCCTGCGCGTCTTTAGTCACTGAAGCGGTCCTTTGCCACTCGCCATCACCCTTGGACGACCCCTCTATCACCATCGGCATCAGCGTCGCCGTCGCCACCGTCACCGCCATCGCACCCAACTTCAATTTCGAGAATATATCATTCGCTAGACGCCATATAGCGTAGGCACGATGGCCACAGTTTCGGATTCCAAGAAAAGTAATGCGCTCCTATCTCTCACTTTATGTGACTACGTGTGTACATTGACTAAATTCATGGATGCGCATCCAGACGACGAGCAGACAATCAAGGTCGCATCGAAGAAGGACCCCAAGAACAAACCTGACGGTCCTATAAAGCTCAAGAAGCCTGCGCCGAAGTACAACAAGCCCGGAAACTGGAGAGAAGGAAGTATTGTCGAAGGTGAGACCCCATCAATTGCATACGGTAGCTTCCTGACCTCCTGTGGACTGACCGTTGTGCCGCCACACCAGAAGACAAGAAGTCAAAAAAAGACGAGTCCCCAACCATTTCTGTCGCTTCCCCGGGACCGGTCGTAAACCCCCTCGATGACAGCGCGCGCGAAGCCTTCGCTACCGGCCGGCCACTAGAGGACACACCCGATCTGCAGCAATGCAAGCACTGCAAGAAGAGTATTCTCAAGACGGCTGCCAAGACTCACATTGCACAATGTCTCAAGCTCAAGAAGGAGAAGGCTCAGCGCAAGAAAGAGGCGAGGGAAGCCCGTGAGCGAGCCAAAGAAGCTGCGCGAGAAGAGGAAGCCAGGAAAGCAGACGAAGATGCTGACGGCAAAGGCGAGGACGACAGCGATGGTGACGAAGACGGGGCCGAAAAGAAGGCTACCGGCAGCAAGACTACGAAGAAGGCCGCGGGCAAGAAGACTGATGGAGATACCGGCAAGGGCAAGAAGCGCAAGGCAGACGGAGATGCCGAGAAGGGGCCCAAGCAAAAGAAAAAGAAGGAAGAGCCTAAGCCAAAAGCCCCCAAACCAAAAGGTAGGCGACACGGACATGTCGACGTGACAATAGGTCACATGCTAACTGATGCGCAGGCCCCGTTGATGTCGAACGGCAATGCGGTGTCCTGTTACCCAACGGGCAGCCATGCGCGAGATCACTCACGTGCAAGAGTCACAGCATGGGAGCAAAACGTGCTGTCGCGGGAAGGTCTCTACCCTACGATATGCTCCTCGCAGCGTATCAGAAGAAGAATCAGGCTAAACAGCAAAGTACGTGGTGCACAACGGCGTCTGGAAAGCCAGTCCAGTAACTAACACTGTTTCCGCAGAGGCTGCTCTCGATGCCAACGCCCCATTGGAAGACGAAGACGAGGCCAACGCCGGGCCGGTGGACTCGGACGAGGAGACGGCCGCTGTCATGAGTGCGCTGGCGCATTGGAACCCGCAGCCCGTGGTGCCACAGCCGCTTCTTAACCCGATCAAGAGGCAGTATCAGCTTGCACGTCTCCATGAGCAGCTGCAAATGGCGACCAACGGCGGCCGAACAAACATTTTTAAAGTTAACGGTTTCGGCGCGCAGAGGCTGCCCCACGGTCACCCGGGCCTTATGGACACAGAAGACGCTCCAGGGGAGCCAGACACGGCGGATATGAACTTTGGAGGTGCTCGCAGATCCTCGAGCTTCAGCATGCAAGGCCAGCCGCCGCAACGAAGGCCATCCGTGACAAGCAGAGCTTAACATGGCGGATCTCGGATCATGAGGAACACGGCACGCTCGTAAATTGTTGGAGCGCCAGTATAAAGGACCTAAGGGGGGCTCATGCGGAGGCGTTGGATCGCGGGTTCGTGCATTTTCAATGAAAGGGAGGGCGGGAGGCAGGCGTCACGGATTTTATTCTCCCCTTTCCTTCCCGGCGGTATACCAACTGATTGCGACTGAATCATGAAGGCGGCGGCGTTTGGTGGTTCCTACAACTGTAGCTCTTGGTTTCTGAGAGTAAGGTATGGTTGAGTACAGCGAACGTGTATAATCCATGTGGGTTTCGGATGTAACCATCAAGATCGGTAGGCAAAGACCATACGGCATTTGTGGCCATGTAAAATTGTCGACATCGAAAGGCACAAAACATTCCGGCGGCGCGAAATTGGCATGTGGACCTTGAGAACGCCAGCCATGCATGTGCTTTACACTACTTGGGTGATGCATCAACCTAGCCAAGTAGCCGACGGGGCCTCGAGATAGTGAAGCCAACCAGCTGCGACAAACCCAGCGCGACGCGAAGCTATCAGATGAGGCTGTGGGTCACACGCCCCAAGCTCACCCCCGGCTACGGAATAGCGCTGTCTACAATGCACGCGGCGATGACGTCGTTGCGATTCTACCCCGGATTTCGCGCTGTCGTGACCGCCCACCGCCACCCCGGCAACTGCGCCGAGCTGACCTCGGCACTGCATACTCATTCCCTTCTCGAAGTGGGAGCGCATTGAAATCTCCGGCTTCGCGTCTCTATCAATCGCGGCTTCTCTTTATCACATGTTACCTGGCCATCCTGCATAGCGAGCGCACTGCGTTCATTGCATCACAATCCTCTCGGAAGGGGCATCATACGAGCGCTATCTTCCTTTGTCTAGATTGATCCCTCGTCTTCTCCGCACTTCGAGCTTTTGCACCACGGCCCCTTTTCACACAAAGACCGATTGGTCTCGAAGCTTGTCAACATATTCTATCCCAATCCTCCTCGGGGAGTCTTTCGTCGCAAATTCGTTGCGATGGCACCTGCGGGTGTCCTCGAAGCCCTTGGCCACGCCCTCGCAGGTGCGACCGGCACAGCCTTATCGACGGCTGCGGTCTATCCCCTGGACCTTGTCACCACGCGCCTCAAAGTCCAGCGTCAACTACGGAGGGAGGATGCCATCTCCGAAAAGGACCAGTACCGCGGCGTCTTACATGCGCTGAAGGCCATTTCGTCACAAGAAGGCGGCGCATCGGCGCTGTACACGGGCCTCGCCCAAGACATATTCAAGTCCATCGCAGATTCGTTCCTCTTCTTCCTGTTCTACCAGTACTTTCGGGATGCCCGCCGCCGTTCGCGCGGCAGGAGATTGCCGGTCATCGACGAGCTGGCTGTAGGCGCGTTGGCCGGCGCCTGCGCGAGAGGTTGCACGACGCCCATCGCAAACGTGGTCGCGAGAAAGCAGACATCGGCCATGTTCGAAGGCAACGCTGACGGCGAGAATGCGTCTGTTTGGAAGATTTTGTCTTCTATTGGCGCCGAGAACGGCATAGCTGGGCTCTGGGCCGGGTACTCTGCCTCCTTGCTGCTGACAATCAACCCCAGCGTAACATTTTTCCTAAACGAACAGCTGGGGAAGACGCTTCTCCCGGATTCAGATGAGGCCTCGCACAATACACAAACAACTTTTCTTCTTGCTGCAGCCAGTAAGTCCATCGCAACCATCATCAGCTACCCCCTTCAAACCGCCAAAGCCAGGCTTCAGATGCGTGGGTCCGGCAACGCTTCGCCGCGTAGGAGCACCGATACCCCGGAAAGACCCTCCAGTTCGGAATCCAGTAAGGAGCCTCAAAGTCCGACTCCGGTTGACGAGGGGAGCGGCGTCTTGAAAAGGCTCAAGAGGATGGCCGACGACAGTGTAATCGCCATCGTGCTGTCCATTGCGAGGACCGAGGGAATATCGGCGTTGTATGCTGGTCTCCAGGGCGAAGTACTCAAGAGCTTCTTCAGCCATGGCTTGACCATGGTATCGAAAGGCATCATCCATAAGTTCGTCATTCGCCTCGGTATTTTGCTATTGTCCTTGTCACAAGGGCAGTCTCGCAGGGTTAGGTTGCGGCGCCTCCGCCAGGTATTCCTCAGACTTCGATGAAAACACCGCCAGCGTTTGTTATGTCTGATTCCAGCCGCCATTGTGCAGACTCAGGTGAGCCAGGACACGGAGGCCCGAGAGAACAGCAAAAATCAGCACTGGAAGGCGACGCCGCTTTTCTCAACCTTACTTGCGCCCCTCGCGGAGAATCCTGTACCCTCGGATCTAAGCTCGATCAGTCCGACAAATTCCTGTTTACGCTGTTTCTGTTTGCCATTTGAGCGGGCCGCTGTCAGTCGGGCATCACAAACGTAGCAAGCGTTCTCTTGTAGCGAGGCGTCGCTGCCCTTGACAGGAGTCATGAATTTAGCAGCACAGCTTCGACAGATGACATGGCCGCACTTTTCAGCCAGCAGTGGCCGTGACGCGTTGCCGAGCGTCTTCACGCACGAGGGACACATGCGCCTGTTACTGTTTGTCTTGGGGTCGAGCTCTTCCTTGAAGTTGAGCGGGATCAGGGATTTCAGGGAGTAGGGATGCTGCGAGTCATCTGGTGAAGCCGGACAGATGGGCGCAAGCTTAATCTTCTTGGGAACGGCTGCCGCGCCTGCCGCTTTGCGAGCGGCCTCGGCGTCAGGCGTTTGAGACGGTGTCCAGAAAGAAGGCAATTTCTCCTTTGATGCCTGAACGAGAGTTAGAATCATTGCTATTGCATATAAAAGCCACTTAGCAAATCCGAACGAACCTTTTCCTCGTCAATGGACTTCTGCGCCTTGGTGCGATCTTCCTTTGCGATTCTCTCCAGCTCGTCTTGATCCAAAATGAATTTTCTCTTGGTGCCCTGCCTTGTAACAGAGTCGGCGTCGGCTCCTGTCGTGACATCTTCTTTTGACGCTAGACCGGACGAAGACGGTACCGCCACGGATGACGTATTGAACCCGGCTTGAATCTTTTCGAATTCCTTTATGGCGCGTTCCTGAGCATCCGCGTCTTGACGGACCTGCGCCTCCAGGATCTCTTGTTCTGCTTTATCCCGTGCTCGCTCCAAGCGCTTGATCTCTTTCTTTTGCGCAAGGAGATTGGCCACCGCACACTCGCGACAGAAGATGTCACCATGACTGCACGATACAGGATCTCTTGCGATTTCCAGACAGAGGTAGCAAGAGCCAAACGGGAGGAAGGAGTCGCGAGACAGGCGTGCCGAGGTCGAGGCCCACGCAGCCTTGGCCATATCACGCTCGTAAGAGGTGAAGACGCTGCGTGACGTGTTTCGTTTGCCTGGAACTCGTTAGAGTGATGTGCATGGGCTTCCTTGAAATTTTGGGCCTACTGTGTGCCATGGTTGTGATGAGTTAGATTGTTGACTACAGATTCTCTTCTTCGAAAATTTGGGTTGTGGTACGAAACGACTGGTGATGATAATTTGTAGAATGATTTGCCAAATACCAAGTTCAGGCTCTAATTTGGCAGATACATAACTTTACAAGCAGATGAGATGAATGAAGTCGATAAATGTTAAAAGGTCTAGAAGGAGATTGTGGGCAAGGGTAGTTGAGGGAGGTACCTCCACGCTTAAAGCAAAGCGGCAGAAACTCCGGAGTGACAAGGGTGAGTGAGGTAACGTAGCTCAGGCACAACCAATAAATATGCATTTATTGGGCTCAGTCACACTCTTAGCGAAATAACCATCGTAGAGTGATCCACCCGTTTGTTGAGGCGCCCCAAGAAGCATTTTTCGATCTTTCGAGTCTGTTTCCATCGACAAACCCTTCAGAGTGCCAGTGGCCTCTGCTGTCCTCTGCTTGCTATTATTGCACGGCGTTTGAAATCCTCAAGTGCTTTTTTCAACAAGGAAAACCTGCATCCGTTATTGGCTCGTAGTGGTGGACTTTATGACGCGGTTCGTCGATCTAATCGCCTAGTCTCCTTCTGTCACTTGGTTTTCTCTCTCCCTTCACTCATATTATCAAACCACGTTGAACAGCGAGTCTACCTTTTACCGGAAGACAAAAATGTCCGCCTCGGAAGCGCGGCCGGATCAGCCGAGTTTGCCATGGCGGATGGCATCGGCGGCCATCATGGGCCTCACCGGCGCCATTTCCCGAGCCTTTTTGCACGGCCTCAACGATGTTCAGACAGAAGGCCTTCCTCTGTTTCTGGAGCTATTGGACAAGCGTCGAGCTGAGACTCCTGAGCGTGGTCTTATCACCGGTATGGTTACAACACTAATTTACTTCAATTTATGCCAGTACCTAAGGAAGCCATCGCTGACTTGTTTTCTTCCCAATCACAGTCTCAAACCACATCAGCGTGTGAGTTTTTTCCATCGTATCTTATTTCACTTTCTCGTGGATGCGTCAACCTAACGCACTTCGGACTCACAGCTTGGACGATCCCCTCATATGGGGTGCTTTGCCACTCAAGTACAATTCAACACCGTTGAGCGCTCGATGGGGCCTTGGCGCTCATGACATTTGCTTTAAGAACGGGTATTTGACATTCTCTCGTGACTCTAGACGTTGAACCAAGTCTCCCTGACACTATTCCAGACTCTTCAAGTCCTTCTTCAGTCTTGGTCAAGTTTTACCGACATATCGAATGCTTCATTCGCCCTACGGCGGTCTCTTCCAACCGACTATGACCCAGGCGATCCGCCTTGTCTCTGGCCCTGAAGCCCTGTTCCCCCGGAAAACAACCTTCAGTGCTGGAAACAACGAGACTTTTGCCTCGCCCGCATATTACATGAACAACCACAACGCGTGGGTTCACGTATTCCCCGAGGGGTGTGTGCACCAGCATCCACAGAGGACTCTCCGGTACTTCAAGTGGGGAGTCTCCCGGTTGATCCTCGAATCCGACCCAGCCCCTCAGCTCGTTCCCATCTTCATCGACGGCTTCTCAGACATCATGCCGGAGGACAGGCAATGGCCTCGGTGGGCCCCGCGCATCGGGGCCAAGATCCGCGTTATTTACGGCGAGGCCCTTGAAGTGGGCGAGGCCTTTAGGGAGCAGCGGTCGAGGTGGAAGCGCATGGTACAAAAGGAGGAGGAAGCTTTGGGCAAGCAATTGAACGTTGGCGAAGTGCCTGAGTCGCTTAAAGATCATCCTGAAGCTATCCAGCTACGGATAGAAGTGGCAAAGACTGTTAGGGACATGGTCCAGAAACTGAGATTGCGCGCGGGCTATCCTCAAGATGACCCGACGTATGCCCTTGCCGAGACATGGGAGCGCGATCCCAAGAAGAAGCAGTATAACAGCCCTGTGGATGACAGTCTGGTCCACAAGGAATGATAGGGCGTCTTTTCGGCTTAAGAGATTCGTGTTAGATGGCAGCTCGCAGAGACAGAGCGCCACGTGTATATACTCTTCTACATCTTGTACACCACCACATAGATCCAGGGCACGGGCTTTGATATGCATTCATTACTACTTCTTTGCGGTGTTTGCGGTGTTTGCGGTGTTTGCGGTGTTTGCGGTGTTTGCGGCAACTTTGGTTATCTTATAGTCAAGCTTATTCCGCACCCAGCCCTAAATTAATTGCAATATACAGGAACTCCCGAAATGCCCCTTTGCCAAGTTTGCCAATGATGCCATATTCTCCATCATGATGTTCTTACTCCTCGCTGTCGGCGCGGATGATGCATCGTCATACCCGTATTCGCATATTACCGAAAACCACAAAATTGGATAATCGCTGAGTCACAAGTCGGAACGGCTCCTCTTGGAAGATCAATACGTCTCGTAAGACCCCTGTCCTGGGTAGGCTCTAGCCTGTGCCTGCAAAGCTTGCTGCTGGTGCTGCTGCATGACGATGTCGTTGAACCAAGGATGCTTAAGAGCTTCATGAGCGCTGATGCGTAGTTCAGGGCGTAGCTGGAGCATCCGCTGGAGCAGGTCGATACCTGTAGGGTCGATCTGAGGAAGAATCTGACGAAGGTCTTGAGTAGCGTACATTTGGAACGTCGGCTTGTACTCGGGGAATTGGGTAATACCGGTCCAGGTGCGCTCAGTGGGTGTTCCCATGATGCGGAAGATCCTGATGATCTGATCTTCATTTGTCGTGCCTGGGAACAATGGCCTGCCGGTGTACATCTCTGCCATGATACATCCTGCAGACCAAATGTCGATGCTTGTGTTGTACGTCCTGCTTCCCAGGAGAACGTCTGGTGCACGATACCACAGCGTGACGACCTCGTTGGAGAAGGTGTTCACGGGAATGCCGAAGGCGCGGGCCAGGCCAAAATCGCCAAGCTTGAGCTGTCCCTTGCCGTTAATCAAGAGATTTTGAGGCTTCAGATCTCGGTGCAGAACCCTATTCTGATGGCAAAAGTCGATGCCCCTCAAGAGTTGGTACATGAAAGACTTGATCTGGTGCGGCTTCAATGCGCCCCTGTCACCGTGGGTGTCCATGTACTTCTTCAGGTCACCGTCCATGTATTCGAAGACCAGCATCAATTTGTTCTCGGTGTGGATGACATCGTGCAGGGCGACAATATTTTCGTGCTTGAGCTCCTTCATAAGTGATATCTCTCGAATCGCAGTTGAGGGTGTGCCCTCTTCCGAGTCTAGATGGATTTCCTTAAGCGCAACAAGCTCTCCCGTTTGTCGGTTTCGACCCTTAAATACCTGTGAATGGGGAGTTAGTCATTTAAAAAGTAGCGCGATGAGTGAGATGGAGAAACATACAGTCGCATATGTGCCCTCACCGAGCTTCTCGAGCTGCTGGAACGAACTCGGGTGTCTCTTGCCGTCCATGTCTGCTGTTGGATATGGGGAACGTTGTCTGCGGGGTGGATTGACTATTCGTCGTCTGCTGCCCTATTCAGAAGCAAGCTGGTTCCGTCTTGAATACGGAGAAAGGGTATGTCGACAAGACGTATCGTAGGATGAAGCGCTGCGCCTCGAAGCGTGGCAGCCGAAGACTGGTGTGTGGTGGCAGAGGCTGCGCTGGCAACGAAAAGCTGAGCCTTCGGATGGGATATGGAATAGGTCGATGCTTCACGTCGTAGTCGTCGGCGGATTGAATGATCGGGCAACAAGGCAGAGTGGGTGAGCAATGCGAGTGATGCGAAAGATGTTCAGTGTTGAACGTGTGATGGATGCAAACTGGTGCGGCTGCGGCGTGGCTTGGTTTGGTTCGGTTGCATGTCGACTCGTGGGGTTCACCTCAGGGATGGATGTATCCGTATCTAACTCGGACTGACAGGTACTTATCAGTGTGGGGGCGTAGCACACGTATACAATGTACCTTTTCCTTCCCTAAATGGAGGACATTACCTGGTTACTAAGGGCAGGCGCTGTGAGTCAAGTGCTATTGCGTAGGTATTGAATAAATAAAACCCGAATGGGAGAACCACGACAGGGTCAGAGAGGGGTACTTGAAGCTCGGGACGTAGGGGATTGGAGGATTCCAGCATCTTTGTCGGGGTTTCCAACCGTAGACTGCCCTGTGGACAGTGCCCGTCACAATATTGTACATAGTAGAACGTGGCAGGGTGCAAAGGGGCAACTGTCCAATGGGGGCATCCCCATGGACCACCACCCAAGCCTGCCCTGCACTCGCTCGATTTCCAGTCTTCGGTACACAGGTTGACAGGGGACCTTAGTAAACTCAAGCGCTCAGCGCCTGGGCAAGATCTGCCCAAGAGTCCCTTCCAGTTTGTCAGTGTCCCCTCACTGTCCCCAAATCTCCACCCACACCCCGCACTAGTACGGAAATGGTCACACGCTGCTGCCAATGGACCTCTTATCACCTCATCTTCCTGACCTCCCAGGAACCTTATCGCCTACCCCCATCTCATCCGCCATCTCCAACGCCGGCACCATTACCACTTCGCCCCGGCCTCACATCGACGCCAATTCCAACTGCATGCATAGGTGCCCCCCTCGAATATCTACCTGACCTCTGACTATTTGAAGCGCGTTCGACAGCTCAATATTCCTGACTCCTTTAACTTTCCACGAACTGATGATACCCTCGTTTCGACATGCGACCTCTACCTGGCAGCAATGCGTTCCCGAGGAACGCTTCTTCGGGTGATGGAGCCTCGGACTGCTTGGCTTCTGCTTCACAGCCTACCGCCACCCACATGTCTTTTATCCTCGCCGACGAAGCCACCATGGATTCCTCACTGCCAACGCAATGCCCTCCCACTCTCCGAGTGCGCGACCAGCGGAAACATACTACTCATGTCATAGTTGGCGACGTCTCTGCCCCAAATCGTGAACTCAGTACTGCTCCGCCTCCGACCGTCCCTCGTTCTGCCCCTACATTGCCACCCCGTGATGCCGCAGCTCATCGACCAGTTCCTATAACAAACATATCGCCAGAGAGGGTACAGACCCCTCCACCGCCACTTATATCTCAACCCATGACGCCGATATTGTACGGCGTATCTGGACCCTGCTCCGCTATCAGCAGCTCTTCGTCTCGGCGCAATTCGTTGGTAGGATCACTGTCCGAATACCAGGAAAGTTTCGTCATGAGCGCGTTTGGAGCTTCGGAGCATGGCCAAGCCCAGAGCGCCTATAGCGGTGAAGGTGACCAGCAGTTTATCATGCCTACCATCAACGTTCCTAGCCGGAGACCCTTTACAGAAACCGGGAAGAGCCTCGGGAGGCTCAAGCTTCTCATGGCTGGCAGGTCAGGTACGGATTACCAATTGATTATTACACTTGGCAACTATTACTTACCATTTTCGGTCCTTCAGGTCTAGGGAAAACCACCTTGATCCGAGCGATAGGCCAATATTGCCCCCACATCGTACACGTTGACCCTACCATGCCGGTTGCGATGGCATCCACAGGTTTGCTACCGGCAAACACGTTACCGAATGACCCTCCCATTGTCCAGGGTACTTTTCAGATAACTGAGACGTTCGCCAGCACTAAGCCATATCCACCTTGGTGGAAAGAATCGGTACAAGCGAGTCCTATATCTAGCACTGGCAGTGCCGATGACACGATACTAGACAGGAATGTCTGCCTAGTGGATACACCAGGCTATCAGGAAACATGTCGAGTACGTTGTGCAGATAGTCCCGAATACGTTGACGTTGCGCCAAGCTGACAGAGTAGCCCGCGGATACTGTTGGTCAGGTTGCACAATATGTTGAATCACATTTTCAGAAGAACCGCCTTGATGGGCTGGAAGACCCGGATGTCTTGAAAACAGTTGGTGGAAGCGGCGGCTTGCTTGTCGATGCTGTGCTCTACACCATACCCAGCTCAGGTAAGATTCCCCACCTTCCACATATAAGCAGTACCTGAAGTAGCATATAGGTCTTAACTCGACGGATTTCCAGTATATTCGTCAGCTGGAGTCACTTACAAACGTGATACCACTTCTTGCGCGTGCTGACACCTTGACCCCGGAGCAAATTACGGCAAGCAAAAAGCACATCGCTAAACAACTAGCTGAGGAAGGCCTCAGGTTGTTCACTTTCGCTCCCTTGACCTCCAACGTAAAAAAACCAGACATCTACGCCATATCGAGCGAGTTGGGGTCAGACCCCGACGTCATGGACGCTAGTCTGCTCATGAGTTCCGAATACATGCAGCCTCTTATGCCAACCGACCTCTCGCATCTGTTGGAAAGTATATTCAGTGTGGACGGGGCAACGTGGCTCCGACATGCTGCTGCAACGAAACTCTTGGACTGGCGCCTTCGCCATCCCAGGACCAGCAATGGTTCTGCTGGCTTTGCCTTACAGACTGAGGCATATACGGAAAGGCGACTACTTCGCACCCGGACAGGGTCTTTGACGCCTCTCGCCATGAGCCGCGTGCCAAGCTATGCCCGTTACGATGAACGATTCTGTCGAGTACAGCTCACGAATTGGGCAGCCGACTTGCAACGCAGCTTAGCCAACGAGAGGGCGGTTCGAGAGAGGATAGGCCGGGAGCAGGCAGCTACGTGGATAAGAGAATCATGGAGGGATGGACGTTCTGCGCCGGGCGTTGATGGCGGCAGGGTCATGGCACTGACGCGAACCCGGGGACGAGGAGACCGTCAACCATCTCTCAGCAGGTGGAGACACAGCACAGGCTCGGATCAAAACTGGGCGCTAGTGAGGCATCAGGACCCCCTGGGCTTGCTGCAGCTCAAGGCCGATTTCAAGTGGCAGAGCTGGAATACTTTGGAGATGGTTGGTGGTCTTGGACTTCTTGGAGGCTTAGCATGGCTGCTCGTCTGAAGAGCCCACGTTACGCCTGGTCGACATGAAGGTCGAGTAGAGGTAAATAGTCATAGGGCAGCGCCGAGTGAGCAACACGCCAAAGTTGGTGTCATCCTCGATGGTGCGAGGGGTAGCAGATATAGCGACGGCCTGGTTAGAAGAATCAAGATATCTGAATGTGGACGTACTTTGGCATTTCTGTCATTGTTCGAACTGTTGATTGAATCCGGGAGTAGGTAAGTAGTCGATGGAGTAAAGTGTGCGATCAGACCTGCCCGCCTTCCAACCATTCCCCTCGTCTTTGTCGTCCATTTCCTTGAAGCAGTATTGGAAGTGAAGAAGATCTATGCTGAATGGACTCATTGGCTAGGACAACAGAGGCAAAAGCAACAAAAGCAACGGAGGCAACCCAACGAATGGCAGACATTTGTAAATCCAAGCCTGCATATGTCCCTTTCGCACGCTTGCAGCACTTTCACAAAGGTATATCTCCACTGCAGGCCTGCACGGGCCTTCCAGCCAGGGCTGGGATGGCCGCAAGTGACGGGTCTGCTGGTTATAATCGATTTCTGCTTCTGATTGGATGACTGGCAAACTGCGATCTGCCTTAGTGCCTGCCTTGCCTGCGTCCCCTGCTGCAACTATACACTTGACGCGCCCTCACCTACTCAGCAAGTAGTACCTTCCCTATCTCTAAGCCTCGCGTCCCAGCCAGAGGGAAAGTACCAGGCTCTGTCCAATACTTCTTCGGCTTGAGCTCAGACACAGTACTGCAGCGACACCTGCGTTTGGCTTGTTTGCTTTTGTTAAGAGCAGCTTTCCTTTCCAACAACCTTCCTTTCCCCCGTCTGCCCGTTCCTTTCCCTTCGGCCCCCGTCTCCGTCGCCTTCGTCCGCTGGCCAGGTGCTGCCGCTCCGCCCAAACGCCTTTTTTCCATCAGCTGGATCATTCTTCGCGGATTCCATCTCGACTCAGCTCCCATCCCGAAGCAATCGCCCAGCATGGCCAGCGAGGAGAGACCTTTGGGCGTGACGCCGCCCATCTCTTCTGCTCTCCCCACCGAAGCAGAGAACCATGCGATGCAAACCCTCGTTGACGAGCTTCGGAGGCAGAACACCTTCGAGAGCCCTGCAGACACCCAGAAGAGGCAAGCATTATCGTCCAATCCACGCACACCAGTACGACGTTCTTCATGCTGACCATTCCGTTGGTGGACTACAGAGAAAAGGTTCTAGAACATCTCGCGCGGATATGCGACGAATTCGTCAAACGAGTGGCCCGGAAACGGGAGGAAGGCAACGACGCCCTCATCAGAGATGCTAGGGGCAAGATCTTCACCTATGGCAGTTACCGCTTGGGCGTCTATGGCCCAGGCTCCGATATCGATACTCTCGTCGTCGCCCCGAAATACGTTACCCGCGCCGACTACTTCGAGATCTTTCCTGACCTGCTCAAAGAAATGGCACCTCCTGGCGCCATTACAGACATGGCCGTCGTTGCCGACGCATTCGTGCCCATCATCAAATTCGAGTTTTCCGGCATCAGCATCGATCTAATCTTCTCTCGCATTGCCATGCTTAAGCAACTGCCCAAGGACTTCAATGTTCAGGATTCTGGCCTGTTACGGGGCCTTGACGAAGCAGAGTTGCGATCACTCAATGGCACTCGGGTGACGGACGAGATCCTCAGCTTGGTTCCCGAACAAGCCACCTTCAAGTTGGCTTTGCGCGCCATCAAACTTTGGGCACAGCGACGCGCCATCTACGCCAACATCATGGGATTCCCCGGCGGCGTAGCATGGGCTATGTTAGTTGCCCGTGTCTGCCAACTGTATCCAAAGGCCGCAAGCTCTGTCATTGTCAATAAGTTTTTCCACATCATGCGCCGCTGGCCGTGGCCCCAACCAGTCCTTCTCAAGCAGGTCGAAGGTGGTCCTCTCCAGGTCCGCGTTTGGAATCCCAAGGTTAGTTCACTATACGTCTTCTGCCCTAGCCCTGCTGGTCTATGTACTAACCTATGGCTACAGTTGTACAAAGGAGATCAGTTCCATCTCATGCCCGTCATTACCCCCGCCTACCCCTCCATGTGCGCCACTTATAACATCACACGATCGGCCATGACTGTCATCCAGCAAGAGCTCCAAAGAGGATGCGAAATTACAGACGCCATCATGTTGGGTAGAAGCCCATGGAGTGATCTTTTCGTCAAGCATACTTTCTTCACACAGGGATACAAGTACTACATTTCCGTCATCACCTCTAGCACAGACAAGGAAGCCCATAAAGTTTGGTCGGGCTATGTGGAATCCAAGGTGCGTGTCTTGGTGCAAGGCCTTGAGCAGCATCAGTCGATAGCGCTGGCACATGCGTTCAACAAGGGCTACGAACGCCGGCACAGGTGTGCAAACGAGGAAGAAATTCAACAAGTCCAAGCGGGGAACATGTCTTTCCTCGTCAAAGATGATGAGAATCATGACAACAGTCCGGTGAATGAGGAGAAGGTCGAGATGAAAGCAGAATTGAGCAGCATCCTGGGGCTAAAGTCGGATCCGGACGGTGTTCCTGGACTCAAGACTGAACCAGCAGAGACGTTCCCAGGAGTTAAAAAGGAGGGAAACGGCTCGACTGCCATCAATCAAGAGATACCATCGGCTGCCGATGTCAAGGTGGAAAAGGAGGACAAACCGGTCCCGCCAATCGACGTATTTACTACCACGCACTACATAGGGCTGACGCTGAATGAAGGTAGGTTTTTGCTGAAGACACCGTGGTCGTTGATCAGCCGCTCTAGCCTCTTCCTCTGGTGCGGACTATATTGGGATTAAGCTGACTATACAGGCGCGAAATCGCTCGACTTGTCCTACCAAGTAGAAAACTTCAAGTCACTTTGTACAACATGGGAGAAGTACGAGCCCGCGTTGAATTGCTTGGCCGTCCAGCACGTGCGAAGGTAGGCCAGATGTAATTTGTAACCCCCTTGATGGTACTAGCTAAAGCAATGCAGTTTCAATCTTCCCGACGATGTTTTTGAGCTGGGGGAGAAAAAGCCCCAGAAACCTCAAAAGAGGCAAACGAATGCGAACGGCGCGGCACAGATCAAGAAACGAAGTGCTTCAGAGGTACTGCATGGTTTGAGTTTACGGTCACGCCTGAGGACTCTCTTCACGAGGCGACCGAGGCCCCGACAAGTATTTTGCTGACAGATCACATAGGAAAACTTACAGCCGCCCGCAAAACGCCAACAAGCTTCTGTCACGGCTGCGGGTTGAGCTTCTTCCTGGGATACACCGCCCCACACACTTCAGCCTCAAGACCGCACAAGACACCAGCATGTAGCATGTGTTCATCATATTGCCATTGTGTTGCCGTGGTGTCTGGCAGCCCTGGCAACGTATTCGTTAGCCTTTGATCTGCTGACCAACAGGTAAACATAACAAGATTGATGTTTTCATCTAGCTTGGCTTGACTGGCCACAAAAAAAAAAACAATCGGCGACTCGGCAAGACGTAGGTGCTGCCAGCTTGGCAGTGCGAGGCCTTTCGAGTCTCATCCACAGTCAGGATTTACACCCAAAATAAAATAAAACAACAAAAAAACCTCGTACGTATTGTGGACTTTTGGTAGGTTGCTCTTGGAGATTTGCTCGCCCTGAGCGACCTGGGAAGCGCAGAGACTACTAAAGAGCAATTCAGGGACATCTCTGGCATCCAAGAGGATTGCAAAAGGAGCATGCGCTTTGTATGCACGGCGAATCTATTCTTTACTTGCCTGGCCGGACACGGACAGAATTCTCAGGACGCCCTAAATCAGTTGTACATAAGATATCCTGAGGCTCAGAGAATAGATTTTATCCTATAACGAACTCCTGCCTGGCCTCCTTTTGATGTCTCTGTAGCTGTTTGATGCTCGCCGCCCGGCATGCACGTTGTTGCACTGTAATGCGGTACTGGTACAGCATGAATGGATGTTCGGGCCCCATGTGATGCCGTACGATGCTGAAGCGTAGCAGAAGTAGCCGTCGCTCTTTGTTCTACTGGTCGCTTTGGCTTTTTGTTCGACATGGCCAATACATGCAGGTGTATAGGTACTTAGTCATCGTCATCATCACTACCACTAGACCAGCCTTCTCGGTATGCCTCGGCGAGGTCAGCCAATTCATTACTGATATCTTCTCGGTCCTCGACACCAATGGAAGATGAAACGGTGGTACGCAAGGCTTTCAAAGCTGCCGATACAGAAGTGTCCGTGGAAAGGCTGGTTTTGACGCCGAAGGCCTCGGCGGAAGTCTCGCCGCTGCCGTTGAGGTAGATCTTGGGGAAGCTGTCGAGCATGGGGAAACCCCTATCCGTATGGTATCTATTATACTGGGTTAGCAATGAAAGTCGTTGCCATGGGCGGCGGTTGGTGCCAATCTCATCACCTTTGGGTACTGGTCTCCACGAGTGCGGCTTTTGGACGTTGTTTGCTCTGGTACTCGTCATCCGAGTCTTGCGGCGTACCGCGACTAATTATCGTTTGACCGAAGAGGTGGGGGTCGCCTCCGCCACCGCTCATGTGTTGTCTTCCTGACGATGGCTTCGCTCGCAGGATGTCAAACAAGTTAGTGTCCAGCTTGGTATCCTCTTTCTCCTCATTGTCAGGAAATGGCTGTGGTGCGCGGGCGTCTGACTCCAATTCTGAGGAGGGGCCCACGATGCTCATCTGCAGACGGCTCATAGTCTGCCGTCCACGCAAGTTCAAGCCGCTAACAAGGTCGGTTAGCGTTGCTTGTAGGCCACTACCGGTGCTGCTGGAGTTTAGTCGAGAAGGAAGGCCTGCGGTTTCCATGGCGGTGCCCAACAGAGCAGTAGCGTGCCAGGGAGACTGCAGGTCCATGTTGATGTTGGAGCGCAGCCGGGTCTGCGGAAGGGCCATGGGAACCAGCATGGAGGCGTGTTCACACAAGTCTTTGACCGTCCTTGCCGTGTTGGCCATCTGGAGGCGTCTCTGATCCTGGTTTTAATTAGCCAGCTGGACTACAGGCAGTTGAAGCGCGAAGGCTACTTCGGTGTACTCACAATCCGTGCTGCAGGCACAGGAGTCTGCAAGCCCCAGACCCAGATCGTGACCTTGCCGTACTCGTCCCGCAGACGCTCGACGTACTCGGTCGCGAAGCCTCCCCAGGCGTCGTCGATGGTCGTCACGATTTGAAGACCCTGCATCTGATCGGCTTCCTCAACGAAGGGGCGAAAGTCCCGGTCAACGATATCATGCTCTTTGTCCAAGGTGTCGAAAAGCTCCCTACCCAAGGCCCACTTATCAAACGGCCTGATGGATGAGTTGAGCTCATAGTCGTAAAGCTGGTTAAGAGACTTTGGGTGGTAGAAGACCCGCGAGAAGTCGGACCAGTACCGCACGTCGGACGGCTTGAGCTTAGGCGCCGTGGTGCCGAGGTCAAGGCTCTGCTGGTATGCACTCGGTTCGACCTGCGGCTGTTTGTGGACTTGAGGGGATCCTTCCCTGTGTTCGGGGTAGTCATGTTAGTAGTGTGATCTTCTTAGTAGGAGCTTCGTCGGCAAGACGATGTGGGTAAGAGACAGACCACAAATGAGCAGGTGCCCCTTCCTGACTTGCGTCGTACAGGGCGTTGATCTTGCGAAGCGATCCGAACCCACCCTTAAGATCGTACACGACGGTACGCGGGAGGAATGTCTCGGAGCCATCCAGTGCCACGCCTGGGCGCCAATGAACGTTGTGGTTTACCGGGGACTCGTCCTGGTCCGAGTAGGTAAAGTAGGATTCCTGTCATGAGTGTGAGAGGAGGCCACGCCATGTTTGTTGGACTTTGTTGGTACCTGGGTGTTCCAGAAATGGGTTGCCGCGTAGTTGCTCAGCTGGCCCAGCTGAAGAGTAATGATTTCATGCATCTTTTCTCTCTAGCATTAATACCCCCGCTAAGATTGGGTTGCTAAGCTTAGAATAATAGCTTTCCCCCAGTGCGGGTCGGTCAAACAATGTCGGACGAGAAGGCTAGGATGCAGCGGATGGTTCCGGAGAGGCGAAACACATGATTTGAACGAGAATACAGGTAACGGTCGGCCGGACCCGTTTAGGCCAACAAAGTGAGGTCGAACATTTGATTTCATGGCGGGGGTGGGGTCGGGTCCAACGTGGGCCGGGCCTGCGCTACAACTGGTGTAACGGCATCGGGCCCGTCCCGACCAATTTGCAAAGACAACGAACGCCGAACGGCTGAGTCGCCGTCAGATCAAGGTGCTCGACGCGTCTTCCCAACCAAGATTCGAGGGTCTCCATCCAGCTGGGGTAGGAAGATCCGGTCCAACATTACGGGTGTATTTCTTAGTTCTGACCATTGGGTCCTCATGCAAAACGGATGCCCGTCCGGCAAGGGTGAAGTTATGTTCGTGCCTATTGAAAACAAGGGAGCAGCAAAGGAAGCCAAGCCTGCCAAGATAGGGCAGCAGCAGTGTCCGGCTAGCACTGGGAGAATGTCTCAAATCGAAAAGCTCCGGACTTTTGGGAGGGAGAGAGGAGGGAATGTGAGGAGTGAGAGCAGTATTTCCCCCTTGACTTGGGTCCAATCGCAGTACCAATCCGAGATACAAAAGCTACCAGGTCACAACACGAACCAGTGCTTTGAGTCAAGCTTTGGTGCATCGGCGAGAGAGTTGCCAGCCACAAGGAACGATTTCTCCTGTTGCATCGTATGTCTCCCGTCATAAGACGTGTAAGCGAGGACACCAGGTCGACAAGTGACTGTAGGCGATGCTAAGCACATCGAAGTGTGCCCATAGCCCTGGAGTTGGCCCAGGATGGCAAGTACAGTTAAGAATTGTGGATGTAGCATACCTAGTGCCTAATTTACAGTCGCTCCACACTAGGAGAGGCTGAGGTGAGTAATCATACATGGTTGAGGTCATGACAGAGGCCGATAGGAGGTTTAGAAGAGGGTATCCTCATCAGATATGCGTGCGTACCGTGAAGACTTAGCACTGTGTCATGAAAGTAAACACTGTACGCGTGAAGTGGTGGGGCCAGTTGAACAAGGAAGGTTGGGAAAGAAAGAAGGGCAAAAACATCAAAACCGGCCAGCAGCGGGAAACACGAACTGCACGGATCAATGCCAGGGGGGGACGCGACTTTTCTCAATGCACGTAATTGCACAAGTACCCAGGTACCTCTCTTCCCTCCCCTTTCCTCCCATCTTCCTCCTTGTCCGCCCCCTCCAAATTCACTTGGTGCCGTCACTGTTTCCTTCCCTTCCCTCCACTTTCACTGGACATGGTACACCACACAGTGTCTTACTTAATTAAAACGCCCTTCCCCCCGAAAAGACGCGCGACATTCGCGACCATCACATCTCAAACCCTTGCACAATTCGATCGCCTGCGGACATCTTCAACTCCCACCACCACTTTACCAACTGCCGTTCTGCCTACGGTCAAAGCCACGGATATTGCGACCTGGATTCGACAGTCTCACATTGACTAAGGCCGTCGAGTCGCCCTACGGAAGACGCCCAGGAGATCCGGCCATACCCCGAGGGACATACACCCCCGACCACAACCAGTGCGCTTGACTGCACCTGCACCACCAGCACTACCAACGACCTATCTTTCGTACCCATTTCGCTCTGCCGCAAAAGACCGCAGTTACGAAGGTCGAACTCAGACAACCTCAACCCCCGTCTTGCTTGTTCACCAAGGACGTACTACCTCTCTGTGGCATTTGCCTGCCCCGGACTTTCGACTTGGCCCAGCCCTCAAGGGTCGACGAGACACAACCTTGTCCCCCCCCCATTCCTCACACGTCTGAGACCGAATACTTGAACCTACGCTGCCGCCATTGTTTATTCTCTCGCGCGATCCGCTCTTCTCAGCTCTGGCCATTTCCATACAGAGGTGCCGCATGCTTAATCCTCGTACACCATGCCCGCCTCAGCGAAGCGCTCCCAGCGCACCCGCCGCGACGCCCGCCGCGATACTTCTCCCGCAAGAATAGAGGATAGCTCACCCACCCGACCAGCCAAACGTCGTAAGAAGGTAGTTTTGTCCCTGTTCTCGGATGACTCTTCTCTCACTTCGGTACCTTGCTGACCCTGACTCCTCAAGGTTGATGAGCCCCCGCCTACCGAGCCTGTCGACGAAGACGAGTCCAGTCTCACTGCCGACCAGTCTGGCCAGCCCATAAGCGATGATGATCAGCTGCTTGCTCAGGTCGTTCAGCACTTCCAGGTGCCCAAGGAAGGCCCCGCACAAGCTAGCAAAGATCATGCGAACTCGATACACGAAGCGAATGGAAGTGGCGTCCAGGCTTACGCTAAAATCGCGGCTCAGGACTGGACATTCTACATCACCAAACTCATCGTCAATATTGGTCGCCCGTCCGAGGGAGTGACTGAGGACGACGAAGAATTCATTCACATCGACCTCGGCCCGAGCAAGATGATTTCGCGACAGCACGCCCGCATTTACTTTAGCTCCAAAGAAGAAGTGTGGTACCTTGAGGTCAAGGGTAGGAATGGTGTCAAGGTGAACAATGTTGGCTTGAAGCAAGGGAGTCTCCGCCGCCTCGAAGGTGGTGAGGTTCTGGAAGTTGGTGGCACAGAGATGATATTTGTTCTGCCCACCGAGATCAGCCCCCTTCATATCGATCCTCTCTACCTCAAGAGAGCCGGTTTGTCGCGGCAGCACATCACGAGTCCACCTCAACCGAGAACAGACTTGCCTGAAGAACCCTCGTCAGCGCTGGGTTCAACCATCAGAAGTTCACGAGGTCAGCAGTTCCGCCAGCCCATTGCGCCAGCTCCAGCAGACTACAAGCGGCCAGGTACCCCTCCCTCAGCTATCCGCGGGAAGCCTACCCCTTCGCAACACAAGTCACCACACTATTCAAGCTCCGGCACACTGTTACTGAACTCAAATGACATCGACCTCAGCCTCGACGAAAACAAGCATATCAAGCCCCAGTATAGCTATGCGCAAATGATCACCCAGGCGATCATAAACACACCTGAGGGGAAACTCAACCTCAACGGTATCTACAACTTCATCATGAACAATTACGCGTACTACAGACACCAGCAGGCTGCTGGTTGGCAGGTAGGTTCACTTCCGAATTCTCTTGTGTATCTCCTAACTTGTCCACAGAACTCTATCCGCCACAACTTGTCGTTGAACAAGGCTTTCGACAAGGTCGCCAGATCCACCGATGAGCCTGGCAAGGGCATGAAGTGGCAGATTGTTCCAGAGGCTCGGGAGGAAATGACCCGAAGCGCATACAAGGGCGGTCGAGGTGGCCACAGAGGCTCATCTGCACCATCTTCGCCCAGTCAGTTGAACTACATTACCCATGGGCCGAGGGACGTGAATGCCAGAGAGCCTGCATCAACGCGGAAGAGAAAAGTCTCGGCGACGGGATCGCCACCTCCGAGCTCATCTTTGGCTGCTGTCCAATCTACCCCCGACCGCAGCACACGCCGTCTTGCCCCTCCGAGCACAGCGTTGACTATCGACGGCAGCCCTCTACCGCGACCACGCAAGGGCGGCGCCTCTACGTCGAACAGCTTTGCCTCGACCAGCTACAATGACCAATCACCCACATTAACCTCGTCTTACCTTCCCGACGAAAACACGTCCTTCGTGACGCCAGCGCCTCACCGCGTCCACCCTCGGTTGGCTCCCCCGAGTACCGCTCAGCGGCCGAGCCAGCATATGCCTACCAGCTCACCTGCGCCGTTCTGGAAGTACGCAGACATCGGGAGCACGCCCCTCAAGCCCGCCGCCCATTTCGACATGAGTCCATCCAAGCCTTCTTTGGGTGGCATCCCGCAGAGTAGCAGTCCACCTCCTGCAAAGTCGCCCAATAGCCCTACACGATCTCAACACAAGGAATCATCACGAGAGGCGCTGAGCGAGCCATCTAATCCGCCCGAGATCGAAGAGGAGCAAGGCTTTGATTTGGCAAAGTAAGTTGTTTCACAAATTTACAGCATTCCCTAACTGGGTACTGACTATAACGGCAGGGGTTTCCAGAGTATCGGGTCGTACCATGCGCCTGTGAGTCGGGGATTGTCCGTAGCTAGTGCCATGAATGGCCATTCTTGAAAGAAACAGGATGGTGACTTGGACCAAGACTAACGAATTCGATGCCCCTCCGTCACGTTCATGTTTGTCGAGGCTTCACCGTACAAGGTGAAGAGTGAAGATAGTATGATTCTGAAGGGCTCTGCCCATGCTACTTTTCCGCAGGCCTATATGTATATCGAAGTATCCACAGATGCACCGCCCCCCTTTTTTCCCCCATACCCATCCCATTATCTATAAAATATACATGCTCTGGCGCCATCATGACAGATTCTCTCGATGCAAGTACAAGGTGTGCTTGGGTAGTTGCAGCCGTCAAGGCGATCTCAGGCGGCTGTTGGCCAGAAGCTTTGGCACTGCGTCAACCGCCAAGTGCTCATTTGTCTGTTTTCCTTCTGTTTTACTTGGAAGACTTGCCCCTCCTCTTGGGGTTGCCTCTACTCGGCCTTCCCTTGGAGGTCTTGCTCTGTTGGTCGGTACCCTCGATGAACTTGATCAGCTCGTCAATGCTACGCGAGTCCATCTGTGACGACCCACCCAGCTGCGGACCGACATTAGCCGGGCCGCTCGAAACGCTTGGGGCGGTGGAGGAGGCCTGGTAGGGCGCGCCCTTGGGCGTAAAGCGGATGCCGGCGCGCAGACGCCTTGCCTGCGCGTCTTTTGCGTGCTTGGCAATGGATACGGCGTTCTGTGTCAGCTGCTCCAGCCAACTCTCCGCCTCTTTGGTGTTCTTGTCCTCGGGACCAAGCTCGCCGAGGAAGATATTGTACGACTCGCGCATGCGGTTGACTGCGCCCTTGGAATCCTGGTCCAGAGCCAGGGCCTGTGCGAGCTGGAATAGGAGGGTAGCGGCATTGATGGAGTTCTTGCCGAAGACGGTCTCGCAGATGCGGAGGGACTCCTCGAACCACAGGCGAGACTCGTGGTAGGCCTTGAGGTGCTGGAGCATCACAGCACCGTTGTTAATGGTGGTAATGGAGTCGGGATGGTCCGCACCGTAGATGATCTTCCACAGCTTCAAAGCGTGCTTAGCAAAAGTCAGGGCACCGGTGCTATCACCAGCCTGGTGAAGGAACAAGCTCAGGTTGAGATAGTTGAGCAGAGTCTCAGCAGAGTCCACACCGACGGTTCTCTCCGACACAACAATAGCCTTTCTGGCGAGCTCGACGGCAGCTTCCTTCTCATCCAGCTGGTAGTAGAGCATGGACAGAGTGTTGTATACACGCGCGACCTCGGGGTGGAGGATTCCGTAAATCTGCTCGTGCAGAGACAGCGACTCAAGGAGAAGCTCCTGACCGAGCTTGCGCTGATTCTGCATGATGGAGATGCGACCAGCCTCTAAGGCCTCTTCAGCGAGAGCACTACGAGGGCAGGAGTGCTTCACAATAGGTACGACGTTAACAACATCGTCTGAAGTGAAGGTGGTTGCCGGAGGCGGCGGGGTTAAGGACACCGGAGATGCGTCCTTGGCCGCTGCTTTCTTGTTCTTCTTCTTCTTGCTGCCTTCTCCGTTGGCCTGTCCGTTAGTGGCGGGTGTGCCATTGGTGGCAGGGGCAGCAGCAGGGGTCGCCTGCACCACTGGCTTGTCGGTGAAGTTGTACTCCTTGGCCTGCAACTGGAAACCAAGCTTTAAGGAAACCTCGCGAAGCAGTTGCAAGGGCTTAACCTTGGTATGCCACTCCGAGTGCAGCTTGTATCTGAATCGCTTTAGGGCCTCCTCCGCGATGCTATCTCGAAGAGACTCGGGGGTCACCTGCTGGAATGACAGATCCGCATCAGAGTACAGCGACTTCAGGTCGGAGTCGATCTCTGCAGTAGGCTTGGGGTTGAGTTTGTAACCCAAGAGGCAGTTGAGAAGATGAGAGATGCACGACGAACTGAAAGGCGCCGGCAAGTGACGGAGGTAATTCGCAGCAACGTGCTTGAAAGATCGGGCAACCATATCTTGGACACAAATGTCCTTCAGGCACTGCAGGCGAGGGTCTTCGGCAAGCGCTGCCACCTTGCCAGTGTATCTGATGTTGATACCTCTCTTGTGCAGGAGGCGGCCGAGGGACTGGCCGTCCATGGGGAAGCTGATGTCGCAGTCGGTGAGCTCGCGGACAAGGTCAGGAATAACCTGCTCACGAAGGTACTTGGACGCGAGGCGGACATCCTCCTCGTCTTGTTTCATCTCGGTCTTTTCGGCGTCAGTCTGGGGTATCTGCCCGCTGAAGACGTCGGGGTTGAGGGAGAATGAAAACTTGGAAAGATCGATGTGGTCCTTAGACTCTTTGGACTCTTTCGATGCCTCCGTGTCTTCCACTTCCTTGGACTTCTCTGCCTTGGCAGCCTTCTTGCTGGGCTCCGCCTCGTCCTCACTTTCACTCTCGCTTTCGCTCTCACTCTCTTCGCTGTCGTCGCTGTCGTCACTGTTGTCGCTCTCCTCGTCCTTCGCCAAAACCTGCTTCGGCTTCTCGGACTCAGCTGGTGTCTCCTTCTTGGTCGCATCCTTGGCGCTCTGGCCACGCCGAGCCAACTCCTCGTCAACCCAAGTCTTCATCTTCTTTCTTCCGTACGAATCGATCAGCTCAGGACGGAGGACAGCCATACGATGAGGATATTGAGCCTCGCCTTCCTCTTCCAGCCAGTCAATATCCAAAGGCGTCACGCGGTACAAGTCGAGGACATATTTTCTAGCGTCGGTTCCCATGAGACCCTTGGTCTCTACGCTAGCCTCCAGGTCAACACGCTTGCCATCTTTGTCCCAGACAGCATGCTTCTTAACCTTCAGGGCCTGTGACAGCTTCGCGAAAACAGAGGCAAACCGCTCATCCGAAGCCACCACCTCCTTGCCATCGACAGCACCATAATCAATCTGGTTCTCGCCAGGCTCTCTCTGCTTGAAGATGCCCGGAACAATGCTCTGTCCAACAATGCGCTTGCCAAGGTAGTCGACCACAACTGTGGCAGGGGTGAAGAGGCCGTCAATATCAAGCTGGTTGACCAACCTGACGCCAGCGACATCCTTACCGGTGGCAACACGAGCAGCCTCGTCGCCCCCTTCGGATGTGAAGGTACAAACGCCGTCGGCGCCAAAAGAGAAGAACACGTTGTTGTATACGAATATCTGGGCGTCCTTACACTCCGTAGGATTCAGAGGAGGAATCTCACCACGTGCAACGAGTACGGCACCACGAGTGGCCGCGTCGTTGTAGTCGGCAAAGAGCTTAGACATTAGGCGTTCGCGGAAGACACGGTCCTGGACCGTGTCCTTAGGGAGCTCCCTCGCAGATTGAAACTCCTCGTTCCAGTCTCGCAGAGTATCGGTGTTATCGGCACCAGCGATAAGGTACGTCTCCTGGGAACGTGTCGAGTCGGGACTGTGGGCGCATAGGGGGGAGGATGAGGACGGCACAATCCATGGCGCAGCGGGTATCGCGTTCGTAATTTGGAAGGTCGCAAGAGGATCCTTGCGGTTGTTGTAATCTTGCAGCTTGGAGAAGGATGCCGAGAAGGAAGGCGAGAGCAGCTCGAGGAGACCAAGCAGGGAGTGGGCCGAGGCACCCTTAGGGGCTGGCCGAGGGAAAGGGTCAAACTTGGCGTTAGACGACTTGTTGACGAAGAAACCTCCAACGTGAGCGGTGATCTGGTGCTGCTCGCCCTCATTGGTCGTAGCCACGAGGTACAGCAGGTGCCCTCTTTGCTTAAGGTGAACAGGCGGCGGGTTCCAGGCAGAAAGGGAAATGGACTTGATCGTCTTAGGGGCCTCTTCTTCCTCAACGGGAGGCAGCAGGGTCGAGACGGGGACAGGAGTATCGAACGTGTAGTCCTCCTTGATTTCGCTTGCAGCCTGTGGCTGCTCTCCGTTGGTCTGCTCTTCCGGGGGCGGCGCGACAGTGTCGAGGAGGGACAGGCCAGGCAGGATGCCCTGAACCGCATCGGTACGGTCTCCCGCGGCGCCAATCAACTCCCTGATCCTAACAAGGTGTATGCGCGCCTCCTTCTCGGTGTAAGGATCTTCGACCAACTTGACCTCAGGGTCCTCAGTCAGGCCCTCGATGTCGGAAATGGGAATGAAGTCGTTGATACGCTCGCCATGGTGCTCCAGGTGGAAGCAAGTGTACTGGAACGCCACGGGCAGGTCGATAATGGACTGTCGAACTTCGTGGACCTGTTCTTGAGGCGAGACCTGTGTCATGCCAATCAGTAGGCGCACTCGGAAGTGGATTCGACGCGGCTAACCGTAATCTGCATTTGACCGGGCTCGTGAGGAAGCTTGATGGTAAGAGTAATCAAGGCTATATACAATGTCAGTATCCCGAAGCCAAGGTTAAGAGATGGTCTTAGTCACCTTCCAGGCCCTGGTCAACCTCGTTACCCTCGGCCTGAGGCTCGACCTGGGTCTCGGCAGGAGGCGCAGGCTCCTTTGCGGCATTGTCTGCGGTTTGGCATGTTTAGCATCATGGAACTACTACATCAGGGATGTTAGATGTGGGCTATGTGTGCCCGCAGGTGACGATACCTTTGCCTGTAGGTTGGTCGGATTGGGACATTGGTACTCAAGTGTTACACAATAACCCAGGGGAACCAGATGTTTATATACCGGTGTATGAACTGAACCGGGAACGAGAGAAGGGTAGAGGGGAGAAGGGTATATATCGAGGCGTTGAAGCGGAGAGGGTTGGGTGGAATTCACAATCGCACAAACCAATGAAGGTACGCAATTAATACGGAGTAGAAGGTTAAGGAGCGGTCTAACAGAAGATAGATGCACAACTCCCCAAGTGACGTATAGAAGCAAACGATGCTCGGCCTGAGGAAGAAAAGTGGCTTTCAACTCGACAGCCAGTCAGTTGCGGATCGAAGAGGGGGCGGGTAGGATAGGTAGAAGAGGGTATGAAGGTGAAGAGAGAGTAGACTGCCTTTTGGGAGCAACCGAAAAAAAATTCACGGCAGAAAAAAAGTCGCGTTGTCATTCTCAATTGACGGCAATGCACCGGCCCGGCAAAGCTGGAGCTCTCGGTTTTTTAGGACCCACTCCGTTCAGTGTTGGGGAGAGCTTTCACACGCTGTCAGTCGTCGTTGGCCCCTCCCAGGCCCAGTGTTCCCCCTAATGAGGAGTGAGGCAGAGGGGCGCCACGCTCCCGTAGCTTATTCGTGGCTCTGGTACCCGCTACGGTGGCCTATCGGCTCTTCCAAAACTAAGCCCGTTCGACTGCTCTTACCTAATACACCCGGAACTTGACTGCGGTTTCGCATTCCGCAGGCGATGGTCACGTGTTTGTCTTTTGATTGGCTGCTTCAACCTAATTCGGGCCAAAGGACCGAACAGCAAATACCATACCCGATTAGGGAACAAGTAAACATTTAATGTGATGAACTAAACAAAGCGCATCACTTTTCAACTTCACTACACTTTGCAAAGCGCACTGTACTTTGCCAGCACTAATATTCCAGCTTTCTTACCTAATAATTCCTATTTGCTTTTAGCTTCACCAGCACTTGGTATCAGCAGTCTGCTACAATCCGAGACTGAGCCGGCACTATTGTACGATACAAGTACGGACTCCCGAGGCCTCACTTCAGCCTCAGTCAACAGTCCTAGCTTCTTCGGCACCTCGGCCTCCTGTGCTAACTTTGACACATACGGCATTGGATCTCATTTGCTGCAGCTGCGGTATCATTGGCCTTGGATCCGGAACAGGTCTGCCCGGGATGGTGAAAGACAACCATCCGGTGGGCAAGGGATTTCCAGCCCGGCGAGAAGCAGACGAGTCTCGCCAATTGGATCAATCTGGCTTATTTTGGACTTCTTCGAGGTGTCGCCGTCTTTTACGCCCTCTTCAGTCTCGGATCACTGCCCTGCGAAAACTGGCATTGGCGGAGAAGGCTGGTTTAGGACAGGATGCGTGTGAGAATGGTGACACTAAGGAAGCACCCTATCACCGGCCGGCGAAGAAAGCAAGGATTTTGGTCGACAAGGACGATTTAGCGGGTCAGCGAAAACGTCCTCGCCGAACATATTCCAGGAGGTCGCCGTTCACGGATGAATTTCGACCTGCGTCAAAAGGCCCCCTTCGCCCCCAGAGCGGCCGCCATCAAGGGTATAATCCCTCGGCTTCGGGCGTGCCCCATGTGTCCACTCCGATCTTGCGCAAGGCCAGACACGATATGACGACGACAGCCTCGTCCGATCTGCCATCATGCGAGGGGGCGGGAGGCTTTTGCATCGTTCCGAAAGCTGGCAAACGCGGTCCTCTAGAATCGTCGTTGAACGAACTAGAACATTTGAGACGTTCTTTCCAGCCATCTAGATACCAATTATACGAAGGCATCGTCCATGATCTGGATGTGCTGCTGCGCTCGACCATGCTCGAGGACAGACCGGTCGGCAAGAAATCACTTCTGTCAATGTGTCTACAGAAAGTACCTCAATGTGCGGCAGAGATTGAAGCTTGGGAAAGGTCTAGAGCAGCAAACTACGGACCAGTATCTTCCATCAAGCAGATGGGCTATTCACTTCGGATATACGACGAGTTGGAGATCCTCGGGGGTGCCGGCAACGGCTGGAGCCATCTTCGAATCCTCCTGAGGGCACACTTCATTCACCTGTTGAGCGAGATCATCACGGAAGGCATCTTGGACGTCACCTTTATACGTATCATCATCGAGCATTGCAGGGCTATAAACTGCCCCAACGAAACAGCTGAACTTACTAGGGCCCTGCTTTATCTCTCTTATCACGGACCGCCAGAAGACGCAAACCTGCCAGGCAGCAAAGCGGGAGGTCAGTTACTGGCCTCATTGCCGAGCCTTGCGGACAATCCCATCGTCGAGTCTCATTTGCTCGACACCTTTGCCTCCCTATTGCTTAGCGGACGTATCCCTCCCGATACAGGTTCAACGAAAGCTTTTGGGTACTTGTGGGCTACGACAGCGTCCGCAATAATCGATCAGAAAGCACATTCGTCTGCGACTCATTTTGCGTCCGCAGGACTTGCAGCTTTGTGCACTGGCACATTTCCGAGGCGAAAAAGGCGCATATCAGAGATCGGTATAAGGCATAACGCCACCAAACTGACTTTGATGAGTGTCCTTGGTGCCCTGTCGGCCATGGCCATGGTTTCGCATGGTTTCGGGGACGCCGCGGATAGCAGAAATACAGGGCAGCGGAGTAGAACACAGAGGGTGGTGTTGCAGATACTTTACCAAGCGTTGGGTCTGGTGAGAAGCCAGCGCGCAAGTAAGGAGGCCGCTTATCCCCTGCTGCTGGCAATCTTCTTCTCGTCATTCCCCGGTCCAGCTCACGATGGTGTGACACAACTCGAGGCTGCCATCGAAAGCCTCGAGGACAGTCTTGGCCAACGCAGAATCTCGGGCACACATGGAAACCTCGGCCAGCTCCTCGATGTTACCGTTGCCCTCACCTGCTCGATTGCCCACTGTTGCGGCAGAGCTACAACTCGGCCGTCTAACCAGTACTTTGCCGATCTCTGCAAGCTCGTGGACCAACTTGGAGCCCCATGCTTTACAACATTGCGAGCTGACGGCGCCTTTTTCTTGGCCCAGAAGACGGACGATCTGCGGGACCTCGTGTTTGCAGAGACTTTGACAGGAGCTTTGATGGGAAAGGATCGAGCTGTCATCGCACACAGCGGCTCCGAAGAAACCTTTTTTGCGGGCTTCCGATGGGAACAAGGCATCAGCGAGTGGATTGCAGTCAGTCCGGTAGCAAGACGGCGAAATGCTGTTCGACGAGCGGAGGTCGCAGTGCCTCGCCGAAGCAGCAGGCATAGAAATGGCACAGCGGACGACCGACCCTGCCTAGAAACGACAGCGGGTGCTACCGACGAAACCGGGCCCTTGATGGCAATAGCCAAGACAGCGAGCGAGCCGGACGGCAACCAAGTGGACCAGCAACTGGCGGGGAGAAGGCAGAGACCGCAAGGGGATCATGGCAGCAGATCTGGAGACGCGCGGGCAACAATGGACAGCATCGACGAGCTTAGCATATGCCAGGAAAATCGGCCACAGGCTCTGGGCAAGTCGCAATTAGGAAGCAAGGCCATGGGAGTTGGACTGTGGAACCGGTGCCGGCGGGTTACCCGAAGGGGCGAGACAGGACCTCGCATGGTTCTGGTGGAGCTGTGTAGTAAAGGCAACCCTACCGGCCACGGCGACGAAGACGAGCTGGGGTTGTGATGAGGATCGCAACATGTAGATGAATGGTTCATTTCAGTCTGACGAACATTCCAAGTCGTTGCGAGTCGAACAGGGCTTAAAACGACAGTCAAGTCGCGTTTCAGCTTCTTGTCGGCTGGTGGAATGTGACTGGGATCATGGCATAGGGTTGACATGGATGTGGACCTCATAACGGAGACGCTGTGTTTTCTTCTTCCTGTGCCCAATCAACTGGTTCCGGTGTTGCTTATCCGCTGCCTCTTTAATTCTCGTACGGCAAGCCCGCGGCCGCGTGTCGGTAAGGTATTGAACTCCTAGGGCAGACAGATGTGTATGGTGAAATAGATGGATGGAACATGTTTTCAACCACAATAAGGCAACGGGCCGGGGAAGATTCTGGAGCCTCATCCTCAAACTTGCTGGATTGATGAACTCGGCGAGGAAACAGGCAGTGAGGAGATACTCCATGGCGACTGCAAGGTAGGGTGTACCGCAGTAACAAGAGTTTGAAGCTGTTCAGACGAAGCTGTGATTTGATGCGTTTACTGTCACGGCGACAGGTTTTGTCCAATGCGCCGGCCCGACTGTTAGCGATGACGATCGGGGAATGGACGGGTCGCATTGTAGATAACCGACGACAAGAATCGACAGCGACCGTAAGCAGATCCTCGACACAGCTACTTAGTAAACGCAAGACCGGAATCTGTCCGGTGCACCTATTGAATCGATTCGGCGTATTCAGATGCGTTGGGCGTGATCTCTGTCCGATGGCAGGTTGCAGAGGCGACATTGGAAAGAAGCTGACGTTGAGCTTGATTCATACAATTTATGGTGAGGTCTCAATCTTGCTGACAGATTATGTGCCATCATAGGCAAGCATCGGGCCCTACTAGTAGTTTTAGGTTATTGTTGTACCGAGCCGGCCTAACCCTCTTTGAGCTGTGGCGATTGCAAGGCAAGTCCTGACAAAGCGAAGGCACTAAAAGCGTCTTTGGGCGGATCAGCCATGTATTAAACACTGATAGGGAACACAAGTGAGCTTGACGGGCCTGACGGGCCGCCAACAAGGGGCATCAGGCTTGCAGTCAGCAGTTCTAGACTTGGAACGGATACCAATGGATATAAAACCAAGACCAACAGTTCACGCAGGATGGTGGTCAGGGTACCGAGATATAAATGTAAAGGTTTCGGTCGAAAGACCAACGTCGTCGATCGCCCTAATTACAATAACGGAAGTGCAAGGCCATAGAAACCTACCACCATACACTATACACTAGCATGTAGAGGGGAGACACCGGTGGTCAGAACCCGCATTGAAAGTCTACTGGTTCTCTCTCTGCTCGCAATACGAAGGCTATTCTCGGAGCTTCTCTGTCTTCTCTTTCACCCGACAGAGCCGGCTGTGCCAAGGGGCGTTCAGAAGTCGATCCGAACCCACTAACCAGGGCCAAGCCCACTCGTCTGGCCCTCCAACCTCCAGAGAAATGCACACGGAGCGAGGATTGCCCTTTCAGCGGTTTTACCCAGGCCAAACAGGCCAAGCCCTGCCAAAGCGAGCGCGAGTGGTGGGAGATAGGAAGCAGGTACCTGGATGTGGCGATGACTGGGCGTACTAGTATACCAAGAATGGCAGCATCCCTATCAAAGATAAGTGCACTACATAGTAGGTCCAGGGAAAGGAGTCCACGGAGATGCGGTGGTAAACTGGAAGTCTGCCCAGCGAATTTCCATGGCCAAGTATCGGTAGACAGTGACTTATAGTAACGCACGCACTGCCTAAGCTAGCCAAGCGCCCCGTGATATGATATGATGTTGGGGAATGGGCCGTGAGGGACTGGAGCTGGGGACTAGGATTGGCTTTGGCTGGGCCATCGTTCGAGACGAGACAAACAAGCTCAACAACCGCAACACTACACACTATTCGCAATGTATTACGCACACAGCGAGTCGCACGCAGCTCGCGGAGGTTGCATTAAACCCCCCAGCAGACTCTCGGCGGGCTCTCGACGGCGCACACGTTTGGAACTGGGAGATGGATGGGTGGATCGCCGCGATAATACGATGAAATGGACGGACGGCCAGCCTGGTTGCATGCGGATGTAGAGGAGGAAATAGAGCAGAACAGGAGTTTTCAGATTGGGGAAACCATCCAAATCTCCCTCCCAGCGCCATATGCTGTCTCAGAATGCGGTCCAATGACGACGACGAAAGCACCAAGACAAGCATGCGATCTGGACGTTACCCAATTGGTCGTCACCCCGTCCTCGCCTAAGCAAAAGTAAGTGTACCACAATTCGTTTCTGCGCTGGAGCGCCCTTGGGGTCCCTGGGAGATTCTTTCCCATGGCGGAAGAACGTCCGTCTGTTCTCATGGTGTGGACGTCGTCCGAGTCAATGCCCGCGCGGGCGAGGACCAACTAGACCTCGAGCGATTCCGACGTAACTTGTCCCATGTACCTCGACCCTGCATTTGTCTATCGAGTTGAAACGCCGTCATCCCAAAAAGTGGGAAATTTCTGGTGTCTCGTGTCTGCGCAATTTGTTTTGGGATCTCCCCGAATCGACCGACAGATCGACGCAGGAGAAGAGCAAAGGCCAGCTGTCTCCGGCCAGATTCCGAGTGGGTTGCCAAATCAGAGACTGAAGTGAGTGAGACGAAGGAAAAGGAAGTGATTGTAATTCGACTACCCACAAAGGAGCGAGACACAATCGTGCTGGCTATGTTGCATGGGTCTCGACCGCCGTCTGCTGCTGGAGGCCGTGGTTCGAGAATTGCGTTCAGATGACCAAGACGGCTGTCATCGTTATAGTACAATTGGACATCTCGGTTGCAATGAGACAGCGGTCAATGGCATTTTCAAAAGCAGCGATGATACCCATGCGCGCATGCCGCGCCATTCCTGGGGTAATACACAGGGGAGAGAGAGAGGGAGGGAGAGAGAGCGGGACAAAGGGGGGAAAGGAGGGGGTTGATGGCGGGGAAGTATGGCCAGCTCTCCGGCTCCGTGGCTAATGATAGAAAGAAGCAACAAGTTAATAAACTTCGATTCAATCGAGGTACGGTGGTAAAGGGTGTGTTCCTTATCAAATGGGCCACGTCCCGGGCAGTACATTGAGGAGGCTGGCAATTGCAGTCGGCGTCGGCAATCAAATTGTAACAAAAACACACGAGGTTTGCAATCACAGACACAGTGACACGAGCGTCTAGCACGAACTCCTAAAGTACATGAATACTTTTTAGTGGAATACGGTCAGCCAGTCGTATTGTAAAGTTTAGCGCGGCTTACGGGATACACCAGGCATCCCAGCGGGCCGGAGGATCTTTGTAACTCAACGTGAAGATTCCCTGCGTCGGTTTGGTTCAGTGGTTGATGGGCCATAGATTGCTCGACAATGTTTGTTCGCATCTCGCATCGGCCCCAACAACATGGCGCCGCCCCCCCCCCGGAAGGTGATACTGCGTGGCAGAGATGGCCGTGGCTCCCTGCTTCGAGAAACCTTGGGAGTCTCGTTGATTTTCGTTGTGCATCAACCCCCACTCTCCCGTAGCGTCACAAGCACATCCCCGACAAGGCAAGTCGCAGACAGTCAGGTGCAGCCGAGAAGGATCGGGTCTGGTTGCTTCAGGAGGGCGTAATGTGGGCGACAGACGGCGGGCGGTTTGTTTTTAGCTGATTTAGTCGACGATGTTATGCAGTGATATGGCGCCTGGGTCGGCGTCAAGAGACCGGACGAAAAGAGCATGGATGATGGAAGAGGACGAGACACGGACCAGATCTACGGGTATCGAGTGACGGTTGATGGAGGTATGGAAGGGGTCTCTGCTGGCGCCTTGTCTAGTGGATGTGTACCTGTATGTGTTGTGCGTTGCGCGTTGCTGGGGAGTGTCTGATTGGCCAGTGATTGTTGCTGTTCCCATTTCTGGGTTTGGGATCATGCAGCCCTCGGTTGATGCTTCCCTGTTGTGACAGGGCCGAAACGGCGCTGGCTTTGGACACGCGAAGATGCTGTCATACCATCCATCAGCGGCATCGATGAATTGATGGATGGTGATCGTGTCGAGAGCAGAGAAGGAAGTACTATACGCCCAACCAATCCAATGGAAGCCGGTTGTTTCCCGCAACAGTACGTACTGCGCTGCGCAGCGTGGTAGGCAGCGGCCGTTTGACTATGGCAGTAGTTCCCCGTAGCGGACCCCACCGGTCCCTCCTTCTATTCGGCGGTTGACATTAGTGCAGCCGCAGACGTGGACATGGCTTGTTTCAGAGCCTCGGAAAAGTGGTACCTCCACTTCCCCGCCACCAAACAGAACTCGACGGCGGTGGAAGATCCCAACATTCATACGGGTACCTTCCATTGTGACTGTCTTGACTGTTGAAGCCAGAAAGCATCGCATCAACGCCAAAACATACGGCAGGTAGCGTCGACGGACATGACGAGGATGACGACGACAACGGAAACAAGGCGATGACCCCTTTACGTCGTGTTTTGTGTGTCTGGGCAAAAGACGCAGTTGATGTCGCAGTTGTATGTAACAGTTGCTGTGTACCTTACGCATCATGTGGATTCTCCTCTTCGGATCTCTTGTGAGTGTAGCATACGGTAGTTGTGCAGGAACTCCTGGTCGTACTTGGGTCTTTGGCTGAGGGCTAGGCAAAGCATCTCAAGGGACATCTCTGCCTTAGTAAATACAGTGTGAGCACACCATTCCCATAGTACGCCCGAGACATGCTGACTGTGGTGTGTGTCGTTGCTGATGTTGTGCGATGGTGGTTGGCCCAGTGCAAAAGGTATCCGCCTGGCGTTTGCCCCTGGATGGCGCCGGCTGCAAGGTACGACTCAATCTTGCAACCAATTAGCTTCTCAACCGCCAGCCTTGACCAGGATTAGCTGCCAATGAACCAACCCTGTAAAAGAAGTCCTTGGTCTTCCCTGCGCTTCGTGGCAAAGGCAAGGGGGAAAGGCGATTATGAAAAGAAAAGAGAAAAAAAGGAACACCTGCACAGGTTAGCCAAAGCAGCCCCGGGCCAGAATGGAGTCTAGGGGGTCGTGGACAGGACTCGAAAAGGAACAAGAAGAGCAAGGAGAAGCAAATGCCTGATCCAGATATATTACTGAGCCTTGTTCCAGCCACTTGCCTGTCGGTAGAGTCCTATGAAGGCCGAGAAGAGTTCGGGTACGTACCGCAATTACGTGCCTCTCGTACCCTCTCGGACCAGTTCTGAGCGTGTGCTGTGCCCCTGCGTCGTCACTCCTTGATCTTGCGGAAAGACATTGGAGATGCCCTGACCCCTGCCGTCTGTCTTCAAGCCGTGGCCCCCTGCTCCAAAAACTGTCGTCCACTCTTACCGTCCCGTCTTCGTCAGTCCTAGTCAGCCACTCGGTTCAGGCCAGTCCAGTCCAATCCCTCCGACTCTTCTTTCCCGTCATCCTTCTATCTCGGCCGGCAAAGGGAAGCGCAAAAGAGCGCGCCAGGGGCCCTGCTGATCGATGGTGTCATAATGTTGGTTAATGACCAGGGCTTTGATCCATATGTTCTGTTCTGTTCAGCAGCTCCGGGCTCTGCTCAGCGTCAGATCCTTCCCCTTTCAACTGCCGTACGGATGCCGTGTATGAATTTGGACGCCCTTGCCGACATCAACCCTGTTTGCTTGTCAATATGCTCGGCATGCCCTGCTCTATGCATTCGCCTTGGCCTCTGCGCTGCGTAAGCCGGGACGCCGCATCTCATCTCGACTCGACTTGGACTTGCGTGATGGCTTCTCTGTTGGCCTGCTAGGAAGACTGCCACTTCTGTCAAGGCTGGCATCTCCTCCCCGCCAGTCAGACACAACGTCTCTGCTGCGTTCCTTGACTGGCCCTAGGCTAGCCGGGAGACACATCCTTTCTGTCTATCTGGGGACGCACACATTGCGGAGACAGGTATCCTCTCGGGTAGTGGAAAATGGTGTTTTAGTCCTTGTCAAACTGGGTCGCACCCGTTCATACACCTCCACTCACACCCACACGCCACAAACAGACGCACACACCCACCCACCCTTCCTCTCTCAAGGCTTTCGTCTCTCTTTCTCTCTCTCTAGTCACTCTAGAACGAGGATCCTGGAACGCACCAACTTGGTCTGGGGGTCGACTAATATTCCCTTTGGCCTTGCGCGGGCCATAGGTCATTGTACCCGTCCGAAGAAAAACACTCCCTGGTACTTCCATGATCGGCTTCTCTCGCTCATTTACTAGTACTAGTCGCACTTCCCTCTCTTCTTTTGTTCATCTTCCCTCTCGTTCTCTCCTCCCTCAACGGCCATCTATTCACTTCTTGTCCTTCCCTTCCTCAACCCTCCCTTCTTACAAGGCGTGGGCTCAAGTAACGTCTCAACCACAAGAAGACCTTTGTTTCCCCCTTCCCCGCTGCCATCTTCATTCCTTGCATTGACTGCATCTTTTGACCTTCACTTTCCTTTGGCCTACCAATTTTGTTCAGGAAGTACCTATCGTGCCGGCTTCGAGATATTTCCAAAAGTCCAACAAACGACGTCTTGCCTAACCGACTACCCTTACTACTACTTACTACTTCTGCAAACCCGACGACTCGTCCTCGATAGCGCGCAAACGTGCGACGCTGTCCTTCCACGTCCGATAATTGTTGAACTCGACTTGCTGGGCAACGTTTGGACTGTGCTGGAATCAGGATACCGAATTGCAACGACCACTTGACGGATTCTTAATTTCTTGTCTAGTCTGAATTCTGATCAACAAATTCATCACCATGGCTGGTGGAGGCGCAACAACGTCTCCCGAGGAGCAACAGGCCGCCATTGATGCCGCCCTGGAGAACAAGGCCCTCTCTAACTATCTGTTCTATATCTGCGCCAGTGTCTCAGCTGCCGTCATTATCTGGAGGGTCTGGACCGTCATCGTTAAATATGTTCGTACTGTCGCCTGCCTGAACAACGACAACCAACGATACTTTGCCCAATCCGACTCCAAGGTGTCATGGATCAAGAGGAACGTCCTCTATGCCCCGGTCCTCAGCAAGCGTCACAACCGCGAAATCCAGCTCAGCTCCGCCATCAATGTCGGTACCCTGCCCAGTCGTCTTCAGCTGCTGTTCCTCACCGCCTACTTTGCTACCAATGTCGCCTTCTGCGTCGTCAACATCCCGTTCGCTGGCTCCTTCGCCGCCGCAGCTTCGCAGCTCCGAAACCGAACCGGCACCTTGGCCGTTGTCAACATGGTGCGTCAAGTCTCGACTGATCCATTCAGAGCGGCAGACCATACGAGGCCGTGCTCGCCGAGGATGGGTCCAACAGACCGTTGACCCAAAACTAACTGAGTAGTAGATCCCCCTGTTCCTTATGGGTGGACGCAATAACCCTCTGATCCAAATGCTTGGCATCTCATTTGACACATTCAACCTGCTGCATCGTTGGTTCGGTCGCATTGTCATCCTCGAGGCCCTCGCTCACACCCTGGCTTGGATGGCCAACACAGCCAAGAAATCAAGCTGGGAAACTGCTATCAAGTCAGCCACCACGGTTCCTTTTTTGCTGTTTGGTTTTGTCGTAAGTTTTCAGCGCGGCTTAATATGAATTTAAACGGGAGCTTACAAAGACAATAGGCCACCTGTGCCTTCGTTGCCATTGGCATTCAGGCCTCGAGCCCTATCAGGCACGCGTTTTACGAGACGTTCAAGCTTCTTCACATCCTGCTGGCTATCACGGCCGTCGTCGGTACCTGGTACCACTTGCAGATGAAGGCTTTGCCTCAACTCAAGTATCTGTGGCCCGTTGTCATTTTCTGGGCTGGTGACCGCGTCTGGCGCGCCGCTCGTGTCTTTTACGGCAACGTGGGACACGGAGGCAGCAAGGCCCTCGTCGAAGCCCTTCCCGGCAACGCCTGCCGTGTCACGGTGACTATGGCTCGCCCTTGGACCTTCGGGCCCGGTCAGCACGCCTACATGTACATGCCTTCTATTAGTCTGTTGCAGTCTCACCCCTTTTCCGTCGCGTGGAGCGAGGAGGCCGAGGATCCCCTGGCTGAGAAGGCTTCCCTCAACCGTCAGGACATCCTCGCCTTGCGAAAGACTACCATGTCTTTCGTCATCCGCGCCCGAACTGGCATGACTGACACGCTGTACCGCAAGGCGGCTGCCTGCCCTGAGGGCAAGATGACGACGACTTGCATGGTGGAGGGTCCCTACGGCGGCCTACACAGCATGCGCTCTTACGGTACGGTCATGCTTTTCGCTGGCGGCGTTGGTATCACTCACCAGGTTCCTCACGTGCGTGATCTCGTTGCTGGCTACGCCAACGGAACGGTTGCTGCCAGGAGGGTGATCCTTGTGTGGACCATCCAGAGCCCTGAGCATCTAGAATGGATTCGCCCCTGGATGACGGAGATTCTGGCCATGGAGAAGCGTAGGGATGTTCTCCGCATCATGCTCTTCGTCAGCCGACCGCGCTCCACTAAGGAGATTCACAGCCCTTCGTCTACAGTCCAGATGTTCCCTGGTCGACCCAACATCGAGACGCTCATCAAGGCCGAGCAGGAGTCGCAGGTCGGCACCATGGGCATCAGTGTATGCGGCCCTGGCGCTCTCAGTGACGAGGTGCGCCGTGCCGTCCGCGACCGCCAGCACGACTCATCGATCGATTTCAACGAGGAGGCCTTTTCGTGGTAACGGATGGATGATACCGATAGATGGAGAGAATTGTGGCCCAACTGCAAACCACGAGACTGCCATGGCAATGTTTGTGTGCTAAGCGAGCATCAAACGATACGAAGCCAACCAGAGAAGTGGAGGCTCGAGTCAAGATGTGTCAAGAGAACTCGAGGCCTCTTGAGACTGAAGCTGGGACGCTCCTGTCAACCTGGATTCTGTTCAATGTAAATATAGGGGATCACTTTAAACCGTAGCATTGTGTAGATGTGTGGTTCATGTAGTTAAGAGAAATAGCGGGGTAAGCAGCTCGGATACGTCACTCGCGCAGCACTGAAGGTCACCAGGCACTCACCTCGTGCCTTGACCCCTGTTCCCCGTCCCACCGTGACCTGTGCCTTATCCTTATCAGCCAGACATTCCAGGCCGCGGCACCGTATCCGTACCTTGCTCCCTCTTGGACTCTGACTTCCGTCACCTTAGTTTTTACCTCACGGTCCGAGGAGCAACCAGCCCACATTCACCTCTGCACTACTCTGGTAATCATTCCCAGTGAAGCTCATCTTTTGATCTCTGAGCTGTCTTCTTCGTTTAAGTGCTTGACCGCCCCTCCCTCGAGGCCATAAAGTGTAGGACGTTCCTAACATCCAACGCGGACAAGACCGGCGATTGCCAGTAGGGGCGCCTTACCATCTTATCGCTTTGGCTTGCACTACCTTACCTCACCGTCCATTACTTTTCATTCCTTGCCTTACCTCACCTGTTACCCTTGCAATCTGCGACCTGCAACCTGCAACCGAACCCCCGCACCTCCTGCCTTCCCTCTCACGACTTACCAAGCTCACCAGAGCGGTCGACAAAGCTTCATCCATTTGGCGACCTGTCCATTTTACTCCCGCCCCTTCACCTTTCTTTAGGTTGCGTCCCACAGACTTCGAGTACCACGAGAGAGACGGAAAAGGCAAGCCACCTACCCCCCGGCGCCCAACGAGTTTGAAAAGAGGGCTCGAAACGACTACTATCCGATCGACCCGTTCTTTTCCTACGTTACCATCCCTCTGCCTCCTTAAGGGGGAGGCCTACAGCATCATGGGCTTGGCATACAACACATACCTGAATAGCAGCAAGGTCTACGGCTGCAAAACCTGCAAGGCGCATCTGGCAAACCATGAGGATATCATTAGCCGGGTAGGCCTTCCTCTCCGTTTGTCACGCTATCTGTCTCCTCCCCTTCCACTTCTTCTCGTACACGAGTGTATCCCTCCTCTCCCATGCATTTTGCAGTCCGTCTTGAAAGCAAAGGTGGTGCTTTACCACCGGTCTTAGTCATTCTTATTTTGGCTAACGGACTTGTTCCCCTCCATTCCATTAGAACTTCCGAGGACAACACGGTAAAGCGTACCTATTCAACAGTGTCGTAAACATCGAAACGGGCGAGCCTAGCGAGCGCAACATGACGACAGGACGTCATATTGTCCGGGACATCACCTGCAAGCAGTGCAAGGAGACGGTCGGTTGGAAGTACGACAAGGCATACGAAGCCACGGAGAAGTACAAGGAGGGTAAATTCATTCTCGAGGCTGAACTGCTCTGCAATGTCACCTAAGGGCATCTATATCGACAACTAAAGGCCGGACAGGAGGAAACGACAATTTGCAGATGCTTCCCCTCTTGGAGTACGGGTGTTCTATTACGGCCTTAATCTTTCCTTTCCTTTTCAGGGGTTTTTTCTTCTTCCTCCAAGAGAGCAATGCAACGCCTTGCATACAAGCCGGCGCTTGATGGTGTTTTGATGGAATGGCTTTCCTTTGGACTTTCCTGACTTTCCTTGTCATCTGGTACCTTGCCGTCCTCCGGTTCAACTTGAGTGGCCCAGTTTCAGCAGCTGGCTATCCGTCGACTAGTTTTGCCACGAGCGTTAGCCATGCAGAGTTGGAGCTGGATTTCAGTCTCATCATGGCCAGGAAACACATGATAGCAGGGTTAGAAATGGTGTTTGGTTTGAGAGATGGATGGGTTTCGTCATCTCTGCAAAATTCAATACAGGAATCCTGTGAGGATATTCAAGAGCATTTGATTCAAGACTCAATCTAGTAGTGTACCAGCCGCGACTATCCTTCTTCGTGTTCTGGTAGGTTGGTAGCTTGACTTCTTTCACAAGATTAAACATCCCTCACTTGATACATTGGTGCATGGCTCCTTTTCGAACCGCTATCTGTGGTGACAGTCTACTGATGCTCAATCGGCTCCTCTGGCAGCAGTTCTTCCACCTCTTCCTCAGGAACCAGAAACTTGAAGGGAGGCTGAACAATTCCGTTGAATAGGAAGGTAAAGTAAACAAGCAGGGCGAAGCCGACCACCTGCAACCACTTGAAAGTCTCCCAGCGCAAGCCTAGGGAAACGATCCAGATGAAAAGCGTCCTGCATGTATCGATAGTGGACCTCGAGGTGGCACTGACACTTCTGGTAACGGAGAGACCAAAGAAGTTGAACCCGCTAAATAGACAGCAGTGTCAGCACAATTCGACAAAAGTAATGGAGGAGAAGGGACAAGAGGAAGGCGGAGAATAAGAACGCGACGTACCCAATACTAATCATGATCAGGATGCTGGAAAGGCCGATAGCTCTGTTCTGAGTGAGCTGTCTCCATCCTTCAGCCATGTCGAAGTAGCCGTTCTTTCCGGCCGCGGTGCGTCCAACGGCAAAGTGCAAGACGACCATGCCAATGACGGTCACAATGAAACCGAAGAGGCCCTCCCATCCAACAACCCTAATGGGCTCGATGGCGGATCTTTCCAAGATCCACTCCTCGAGGACGAATTGAGTAGCCGTAAAGATCTGCGCTCCAGCAATGAGCAGGACTCCAATGATTGTCAACAAGGCGTTGGACTCTGGGGAGCCCTCCTCAGCGGCGTTCTCCGTCTTGCTCTTGTTCTCGTGATATATGGCTCCAGCTAAGCCAACAATTGCAACACCCACTACGACACCGACAAGCGAAAGCCATTGGAACAAGAATAGTCGTCGCTTGAGGAAGACGACACTGAAGACTCCAACAAAGAGCACCAAGGCACCACGGGTCATTTGGTAGATGGAAGCAACAACCAGTAGAAGGCCAATGTTCATCAACGTCGTACCGAGAATATCACAGATGGCTGGAAGGGCAAGCAAGAGGATGCGTGGACCGCGCAGGATGGACCCTTGCTCCTGCTCTCGCGGCTTCGGAATGCCGTCGGGATTGTTGACGAGAGGGGCGTTGGCGTCATCGGAATCGTTCGTGTTGACGACCTGGTAGCCATCTGCGGAGGGAGACGCCCCTGGACCGTAGCGGCGGTACAGGGTCATTAGGCCGACGACCAGCCAGCAACCCATTTCACCAACAAACATCTGAGCCGTCTGTAAAACAGGCTGGTTGAAGTAGGCCCGTTTCGTGGGGTCTTTCGCATCGCAGTTGCGGACGCATTGCATGTCCTGGACGTGGAAGACGATGTCAGCCAATGGACGCTAAGCGCAGAGGGTCTTGGGACGAGAAGTGCACGGCAAGGAGTGCGCATAGGGGTGAAGATATACGTACCTGATACTTGGTAAGCAGGGTGTTGCAAACACCCGTCAGTAGCATCATGGCCACAAGAAAGGGAATTAGGGCCCGCGACGCCATGTTGTATGAGGTGAACCGACGTGGAGTCTATGGACAGATGGATGCGGATAACGAAGAGGAGAGGGGAAAGGAAAGGAGGAACCGGGCGTTCCGTTTGAGGAGTCCTCTATGGAGGTCAGTGTTGAGCCGAGATAAGATACAGCCCGAGGTGGTAAAGTAAAGTAAAATGGAGATGATGTAGAAACTGGGTTATGAGAGCTGGAGGTCGGGGGTGGGTGGGAGGAAGATGGCTGCCCAGAGACGGGAGCAGCGCAACTGTTGCAGCCGACCGGACTTGGAGCGCGGAAGGTGTCGAGCTCCGGGGCGCGGTTGAGCGGCTTATCAGTGCTTCAGCTTCCTCACAAGCGACTGTCTTATCGTTTGGGTGCCCATACCTTCGGTGCTAACTTAGGCAGGCAGGTACCGTACCCCACCTCAGACAGACAGCGCGCCTGTGACCTTGCAGGCTGGCTAGCGCCTTGCGGAGCAGGTCATGCACCCCCATATGGCTCTGGTCGCTGCCACAAGCAGTGTGCCCTTTGCATATGCGTATGAATCGACTCGTTACATGTATATATGTCGACTCGTCTTGTTTTGTCCATGAATAAAAGATCTTCTCCATTCCATTATTCGATACAAGTTCAAGCAAATGCTTGTTCGCCTCTGGAGTTTGTCAGTTTAAGCGTTTCGTGAGGTTCTTCGGATGCGGCTTGCATCCCAAACATGGGAACCTCGGGACGTTTACGTCACCGCCATTATCTGTGACCCACGACATCCAATGTGATTGTCCCACCTTCGCATCATCATCAGCAATTACTAGCAACAGACTGGTATGTTTGTGCAAACTGTATATCATTCTCGTATGCGTATAAGAACGGTATCGATTAGGTATAGCATGGTAACACGCGCTACTTCTTTTCCTTGGACTCCTTCGGTTTCTTGTCCTTGATGTTGTTGTAATGCTGGACTCCCATCTCCTTGTCCTTTGCCAGACGCTCCTCGTCCTCCTTGCTGAGCGGCACTCCTTCTATGCTCTTAACCTTCTTGCCCTCAAAAAACATCATCAAGCCTCCTATGGCGGCCGCCAAGCACGCAAGTGCAACGAACAGGCCAGTTGACCAACTAGGTCGGTCGAATCGGTTCATTCCCCACATAAAGCCAGAAAGAACACACTGCAAGAATGTATTCCACACGTTGAACCAGACAACGAAGTCCATCTTCCAGATAGCCGTCGGAGGCGCCCGGACGCCGGTCAATGGCGGATCCGGGATGGCCTTCTCGGGGTGCGGGATCTGCAGGACGGGTCGTTCAGCCGCCAGTTCAGCCACGTTCTTGGGGCCGATGTGAACAGGGAGCTGATCCGAGCCAGGTAACCGAAACCATCCCCTATGGATGCCGGCCAAGCGACCAAGAGCCTCAGGCTCCTTCAGAATACGGTACCGCATCAAAAAGTACAGGTCGCGGAATCTCCAGGGCGCCAAGCCAAAGCCTGTGACGCAGAAAAGAGCGTTCAAGATCTGCGAGTCCCACTCGATCCACTTGCGACGGGGAGAGTTTATGTCGTTACATGTCGGGTAGCACATGGCTGGCGCAGCGTTGCAGAGCAACAAGAACAACATGCCGCCCCAAGCCACGACATTGAGACCGTAGAGAACGACAAAGAAGCCGAGAGGCGTACATGTGTATCTCCAAAAGGCCTTCAAGCCTATCATGGTGGATTGCTTCTTCGTGTGCGCTGGCGGAAAGTGGTAGCCATTCTCGTAAGGCTCATGTAAGTCGCGCTCAGCTGTAGCAACGGCTGCCGAAGCCGCACTCGTTGGTATTCTGCCTTCCACATCCTGCTTCTTGTCCTCCGCGTGATTGTTGGTGTTCGTGTCGGAGAACTTCGTATCGGTAGTTGACTGGTCGAGGGGCACATTCCTTTCCTTCTCGCTGTCTAGCGATGACTCTGGGCGAGACATTGTGGGTGGCGTGCGAAGTACCCGAGTTTCGTTACTCGATAAAAGACCAGGAGCCTTGGGGCCAAAGGTCCCTGGGGGCAACAGGGTGGCTTCTAGCAATAGGGTGAACAGCAAATCGTCGTGCTACGCTATTGGCAGGTGGAAGTGGACGGTGATGACTCTAGTGCAATCGATCCAATCGTCGGCTCGAAGGGCAGAGACTCGATCAGCGTCAGGCGGAGTATGGGCGGTTGTTGGGATATATATGATTTGGATGTGCTCGGTTTGGCAGGTCTGTTGTGTCAAGGACCGTGATGAATGACGATATGTGCTTGGGGGCCTGTGTGCAGACGTGAGACGGTTAAATTGCGGCGATGCGCAAAAGAGGAGGACCCAGCAGTTGATGTTGTCTGGACAAGAAGAAGCGGGACGAAGGTCAAGGAGGAGAAAACAAATAAAATGGATGTAGGGTATCTCAGAAAATCAAGACGCAGCAGAAAGGGGTGAAGCAACCGGAAAATCGGGGATTTTAATCGAATGTCCAACAGGGTACGGCATCAATGAAATACTGAGATGAAGTTGTTGTGGTGGGAGGGGGAGACAGGAAAGGACGAAGGAACGGCAAAAGCCACAATGATGAGACAGGGTAGCAAGATAAAGTATGGTTTTTTTCTGATGGTCTCGACTCTCATCCTTGGAACCCGGCGGGACACACTGCAACTGCGGGAAGCGAGAAGGAGGAAAGGGGCGGGAATTGGGCAATCCAATCCGATCGAGCGGCAGACGGAATTTCCATGGATGATGGCCCAGGGGGTGGAAGTAGAGGAAGGGGGTGGTGGGGAGGCATCATGGACTATGAATGTACTCTGTAGCCCAGGCATTAACTGCCTCGGTGGCCACTGACGGGGTTTCTGATTCTGAGTCTGACGGAGGAGGCCACTCAAAATGTGAAGCCACTGGGCTGTCAGGTGTGCCGGCCAGGTGTCCGTACCTGTTGCAGCCAATGAACGGTGATCTGCGCGGAAACGTTAGTGGGAAAGAAACCAAACAGCCCACCGAATAGCCGTCGCAGAGCTGGGGCCCTTACGTCAATACGCGTACCACCGGCGCTGCGGCTGCTGCAGATTCGGTTTCTGTACTCTGTACGCAGTGCTCCGTACGCGCAGTGAGGTCAGCACGTCAGGGAAACCAGAGGCATGGGGCCCAGCATTTTTTCCTACATCGTCACCCGAATGCGACTGCGACAGGTTCCGGGCCCCATCAATCTCCCCTTCCCGCAGCTAGGTCAGTTACGTAGTTACCTACAAAGTACGTACACTACGCACACATGACGGGATCCGTGGGATGCGCATGGTTGGCCTATTGTCGCCCGGTTACGTAGGTGGGCAGGGGTGTAGATTGAATGAGCGAGCCGTGCTTGCTGCTTTCCTTCTTCGCGGCTGGTTGCTTCTGCGCTCGCTCTTGCTCATGCGGTCCCGGGCATTAATTGGATTGCTGGTATTCGCTGCGGCTTTGTCTTCTTGAATGCCTGTCGCAGGCTCATGCTGTCTATGATCACTTCTCGGTTGTGGTTCGGCAGTGAGCAGCTGAATGTGTCGTCAGGTACCAACTGACCCTTGGCACGACGCCAGTTCAATCCAGGCAAAGCGAGAAACGCAACGCGGCGATTTGCCCGTTGCCCAGACTTCGAAGCTCAGTTTCATTAGACCGTGCAAGTCCGTGACAGAGCCCAAACTTAAGAATGGAGAACGTTCTCTGATTGGGTAGTGTTGTTGTACAACAGCCCTAGCCCGGCCAGGAAGGTATCGTGTCCGCAACCGGTGCATGAAAAGGTAGAAGACTGCTGGGCCCTTTACGATGTATCCTTTGCGGCTCGTCTCCCTCTTCCCTTTCCTGTTGGGTAGATAAACCCCAGCTTCCATACGCACATCTGGCCAAGACGGGCCCCAAAGGCAAAATACTACAGGCATCGGAAATACATGTTGCGTAGATAAAGTCCAGACCGCCCCAGGTCATAGACTCTTTCCTCCAAAATCCACCTTCCCCCAAACACCGGAACAGTTGACAGCACTCACAATGTCTGCTCTGGGCCTTGCCATTTTGAGTTTGACTCTCATATGCGGGGCATCTAAACTCATGGTTGCATAATTTGTACGGCAGCCTCGGAAGCCCACGCATTTCATTGCCGACAGGACTTTTACAGTACACTTGTCCCAACGCCCTTCCTCGCTCGAGAATTGGAGCACATTCACTCAAAAGCATTGGAAGGGGTGCATTGTTCGACGCTTTAATCCGCTTCCGTCCATATGCGGCCGGAATGTAGTCCCACCACATACGGGTGTACCATCTACTGTAGCCTGCTCTGTTCGAAATCGGAGTGAACAAAGACAAAAACAAAAACTTGGTGGAGAAGTGGTCTGCACAGTGTTAGTGAAACGCTTTCGGGGCGCTAAGTGGGTAAGGCATTTGCATATCCGATTATCTACTTACTGAGAGAACTTTACTCAAGAATGCTCGACTGAGCCTTCACGGCACCTGATTGGCCCCCCTAGTTTGCTTGACGCCTGGAGCTACCCGCCTTGAGAACCTTGAGAACTCTTCACAGCAACAGCACTTGGCTCTGATTGCTTGCTCAGTCCACCGACGTCTCTTTCTCACTTACTTCAAACACCAACCCATTCGCCTTCAGTCAAAGCTATCCAAAGTCTTGTTTTATAATGGCTACCGCAGAGCATCTCGCCAACCTTACTACTCTGGTGATGGGCAATCTCCAAGACCAGCATGACTGGACCGACGTTGAGATCCGCGACGATGGCAAAAGTCGAACCCGTCCCATCATCACCGGTTTACCGCCATCTCGCCTATACATGCACCCGGATGAGCAAATCGAGGCTCTTGAGATGGAGCAAACGGCTGGAAAACGTCCAAACCAGGCCCCGAGTTCGAATGGGTTCTGCCCGTCCACCTCAGCGAGCAATGGACACTTGGCTCGTTTGCTACCATTTTCGACTCTATTGACGCTTTGCCACGGCCACTTACATCGGAAACAAGCTACGACACGCCCTCAAAGCGAGATTGGCGCGGCGCAGACCGCCAGAAGAGGCTACTACTCGCAGTTGTCCACGATGATTCGACAGTCTCTTACTATCTGATTCACGATGGCATTGTGAAGCCAAGGCAGAATTAGGGCATCAGTTGCCGTGCTCTTTTTTCTTCCTTTTTCATTCGATCATTGTCTACTATCGCCAATCTCAAGAAACCCTTTCAGCTACTTATCCCCGCCTAGGACGGGAGAGCACGACGAGGTATATTAAATATCAATAACCCACTCACGGAGTGAAGATGACCTTTTGGACCTTCATCTGATCAAACAACGCATATCCTTCGACAGCCTCACTCAAAGGCATTATGCGGTCAAACATGAATCTGGTCAACGTGTCAGCTGTCCGAAGGGGAAGAGAAAAAGTCAAATGTTCCCGACTGCGAGAGACTCTGCGCGGTCATGCAAGGAAGTACTCACCCGAGTTTATCTTGCCTCTTTTCCAACAGAGCTAGAGCCTCAGGGAAGATGGCACGGACGGGACAGCGGCCCATTTGCAGCCTCAAGTTTTTGCTATTAATGCTGTTAGCGAAAATGACGAGGTTATCAAAACTCGGAATGACCACTTACCCATACGCCTCTGTACCAGTCCATGGAATCTACATCGCTCGTTAGCCAGTCGATTTCTTACTTCAAGACTTATCTTGAAGCTTACCTCGCCGTTGTGGACTCCGATGCTGGCAATGACGCCCCATGGCCTGACGATATCAAACGCAGTCCTGAGGGCGGGGCTCAAGCCAACAACCTCAATCACAACGTCGGCCCCGCGACCCTCGGTTACCTCCTTGATTCGCCTCTCCATGCCAGCACGGTCCGTTTTGAAGTTCAATGGCTCCGCGCCAAGGCCCCTGGCAAGCTCCAGGCGACTGTCTACGCTGTCAATGGCAAAGAGGTGCTTGGGACGGTACTCAAGTGCCGAGAGTACGGCACAAAGGCCGACGGGCCCACATCCGATGACAACCGCGGTGGCATTGGATCTCTCTTCCTCCTTCAGCATGCTGAACCCGGACTTGGCACCGAAGAAACCGGTTGGCCAGATGTCTGCCATGAGCACCAGAGCGTTGTCGGAGATGGTACTCGGGGCCTTCATGGCTGTTCCGTCGGCATCGGGGATACGGACATACTCGGCCTGTCCACCGTCCAGGGCACCACAACCAAATAACTTGCTACGAACGCAGCGGGACGTGTAGCCATTTTTGCAGTAGAAGCATTGCATGCTTGAAAGGAAGGGTATGAGAATTGGCAAACCACCAGAGAGGTAACTTTTAGGGAAGCTTACCACGACGAAGTAAAAGGAGACACAACTCTGTCGCCGATGTTTATGGTGGAGACACCAGCGCCTTTCTCGACGACTGTGCCGGTGAACTCATGGCCCATGATGAAGCCTGTCTCGGACGGCTGGTGGCCGCGATAGACATGCAACTCCCTTGGACTGTATGAGCTTGGGAGATTGGAGCAGAATGGACTAAGATCGTCTTACGAGCCGCATAGAGCCGTAGCCTGCACCTTGACAATGACGTCGCCATCCTCCTGAACTGTTGTGCTGGTCAGTGAAAACTGGCGACCGAGAGGGTAGTCAAAGAGAGTAGAAACAGAACAGGGACGACACACGGGTAGGGATGGGACGTTGCTCGACGGACACCTTTTGTGGCCCATTGAAGACGACGGCACGCATAGAACCCATGGCGGACATTGCGGGGTCGGAGGAGGAGTGATTGGATCACGAAGCAACAAAGAGGCGGCGATGGAGTGATTTAAGACCTTGGGTTGGTCCACGCTGCAAGGTCTCGGGTTCTTGAAATAGTCCAGAGTATGGTAGAAGGAATGAGGAGCAGAGAGAAGCCGAGGTGCCTAGGGAAGTTTTGACGGTGGTGGTGATGAATGAAGCAGTAGTGGTGTGGTGTGTTCAGGCACTTGGGGATGCATCTCCCACCCAATCGAGTCTGAATGGTTGCTCGGTTGTGGACTGCCCACGGCTTCTGTCGCATCATTCCCTTCGCTCCGGCCCCGCTGACGCCGCCGTTCATCGGAGCATCACCGTGCGAGTACGCGCGCACACAGTTGGCGACTATGCATGGAGGCGGATGTCTGGGCAGAAGACCTCCAGAGAGTTGAGTCGAGGAGCTGCTACATGTAAACTTAACAAGCGGTTCTGTTACGCGGCCGACTTTGATGTAAACTACCTACACCATATTGGACGGTAGCGGCTGAGTTCGGGAGCTGCGAATGGACAACGACAATGTGGTTATGGGATGGGGCGGCCGGAGGTGGTGTTGTAGAACCCCTACCCTTATAATAACATGGCTGCCACAATACGATGCCAAATCCATATTTATGCGGAGAGCTCTGGAAGTCCATTTCATGCATTTGAAAGGGTAAAGCCTGGCTCTTCCGCTCAGATGAGACGAGATGAGATGGGCGGGCATGACGAGCGGTCCTTGTGGATGTCGCGTCAGAGGTTGAGGCTCATGTTGATTACCAGATAGGGGCCCCAGAAGGCCAGAGGCGAACCCGGGACGTCGGGAGCTTTCTGTTGAGGGGGCTCTAATCAAGGCGACCGACTGCCACGTTTCCGGGCTTTAGTGTAGGGCGGGCAATGAGAATGAAACATGGGGTTGTCAACGTCGAAACCTGGCTCAAGCGAGCAGTTCTATTAAACCATGGACGACCATCGTCACAACTCGGATTGGCTGGCCAGTTACGTCAGGCTGGGGTTGGCTGAATTTGGACATGGCTGCGTGTGAGGTAAAGGTGTGTCTCAAGCGAAATAATATCCCTTCCCTAAGGTTCGCCTGAGGCCTCTGTGCTCTGAACCTACTTGGCCAGGGTTTGATTCAACCCGCCGTCAGCTGGCGGGCGCCAGAAAACGGGGACCGTCTGTCCGCTGAAGAACACCCCCGTCCGGGGTAAGGTAGGGGACAAAAGTCCCTCAAGGGGCTCTACTGGCACCGGCTTGGCGATAAGACGACATGCGACCAATTCAGAGGCCGGTGGAGAGGATATAGTTAGGGAAACTTTGCACAACATCGTTTCGGGTTTTCCGAATTCCTTTCTGGTGTTGTTCACCTCAATGCAGAAACAAGGGCGCCTGTGCGGAAATCTAGTGCCGAGGTTGAGCTGCAATTTGGTCTCGGAACAGCCAAAGAAAGTCGTTAGGTAACATGCTCTTCCTCGATTCATATCAAGCCTTCAAGGCACCGAACCAGAGGCTGGGAAGCCCCGCTAGAAACAGGAAAGGCGGGGGAAATTGCTTTCGTTCCAGTCCATTCGATGCAGCCAGAAGCGGAAGTAGAAGCAGAAGGGAGGGAGAAAGGGCCAACAGCAGTAGAACGATAGAAAACGACCGAAAAAACATAAGTCCAATCCCACAACAGAAGCCCCGGCCCTCGGCAGCCGTGGTGCGCTGGCACATCAGCGTGTAATCCGAAGGCTGGGCGGTTCGACAAAATCTCCAGATTTCCCTTCTTCCCTCGCCCAAGGAAAAAAAAAAAAAAAGGTTGGGCTGGGGTCCCTATCTTGGCTTCGTCACACCGTCCAATAACGACACCCGAATCAAGCCCCCTTGGCTGATCCGTCTAGCGGATTGAGGCTTAGAGGCTTAGCGGCTTGGACGCATGGGTCAATCGCGGGCACAGGTGGAGTCATAGTGGATCACCCGAGATGTCATCGTTGCCATTGGACGGCCACAAGAGAGCAGGGCCAATCACAGGTCCCATGTCTCGAGAGGGGTAAAGACTCAAGAGTCGTTGGAGACCAGACGAGTGTGGGGAAACGAAAGCTGGCATCCGCCCCTCGCACCTGCACTTGGAGAGAGTGATATGGATGGAGAAGGGGTTCTGCGATACGAAAGGACAAGGGCACACGCTCGAGACGGGGGAGAATGGTAGGCAAAACAGACACTGTCGAAGCACGGCGAAAAGTGTGTGACCTCCACCAAACCCTCCCCCCCCCCCAAAAAAAAAAAAAACAGAGTTTACACCGGCAGCCAAGACGTGATGATTATTGGCAAATAAGGCCTGGCCGGGTATGGCTTGGCGCAATGTGGCACAGCAGATGACTGTTGTATTTTTATTTCATTATATTTTTACTCTTTCCACAAGGTCAGCAAAGTTGCGGTGGACGCCGCCAGTGGTCTATCGATTGCGAGTGCCAGCGTACCACACTGCGCGCGGTGTCCGGGGGGTGGGGTCTTAAAAGCACATGGTCGGCATCATGCAATCCAAGACGGACGGACAGAGTCCCTCACGCGGCGCTTCGTTCTCAAGATGGCGATACCAATGCTAATTGATGATTATGAAAACAATGTGTCTTTTGGCTGTACGAAACGGAGACTGTGAGGGAGGGAGGAAGGAGGAAGGGACAGGGTGATGAGGTGCGGTGCCAGAGACCAGCAACCAGGGACATGCCCCCATGCGTCGGATTGAGCCTCCACTTCCATCCCGTCCGTCCATCCACTGCATTGGGTGCGGCTATTTGGCATGCTGCGTGGTAATTAAGGTCATTCTAGTGCAAGGTAGGTAGTGTCACTCTGTCGTTTCCTTGGGCTCGAGAGCGAGTTGGCGCCCGTTCCATCCATCCATCAAACCCAACAGGGGAAGCACTTTGCGTGACTGCAATTGGGATTGTGGAGTTGCGGTGCCGTCTTGCCGCTGAGTGCGCCCTGTTTTGGTTCCCGACTTGGAACGCCTTACTGATGTACTGGAAGCGAAGGAAGGACAAATGGAAGACCGGGGCCCGGAGGGGGCCGGAGGGGGGCAGAAGCGTCGCGCCCTGCCTTCCTTTTTGACGGGAAAGCGACGGAAGGGAGAGCACTCGAGGCACTTTGAGATACTTTCCTGCCAGGCGTGTGCAACAGCTCGAGGCACGTACTCACAAGTCCTGCCTGTCAGTGTTGTGGCGTTCCCCTCCCTCCCTCTCCCCTCACCGTCCCTTCCCTACAGGTTTCCCTTCCCCTCTTGCCATTCATCTCATCCAATGATCCCACCCCCGTCCCGTGAGTGTTCCATCCCATCTCTCGCGACTTCTCATCCCGGCCTCCGCCTTTATTCGCTCACATCGCACTGCACCATCTCCGTCTTGGGTTTCCACGTCCACGTCCGCGGCCTCATCCCCGTCTCATCCATCGCCCTGTGTCAGTTACTCGCCGTGCAGCCCAGGGAAGTTACCTCTTTCGGCGGTATGTCACTTGGCCGAACTAAACCCTCTCTGCCCCCCTGCCGTCTCTGCCTGGAAACCCAACTCGGCCGGGTGCTCTGGACGCTGTGAGTACGCCTGGACGCTGCCCGCACGACCACCGCCGTTGCCGCTCCCAGCCCTCTACAATGTTGTCTAGAAGGGCCAACCAACTTTCAGGCAGCAAAACAGGAGAAAGCAAATAAAGACCGAGTGCGGACCATCCCCCACCGGCTACACATGTAGCACTGCAGAGTTGGCCACCGTGCTGAGATGCTCCCATTTGCTACAACACTACAAGTACTTATCCCAGAAAAGCGTACCTCTCTGACCAGAACCCTGCGAGACGTGCACGCCTTGGCTTGGGCTGGTTAGATATCCCTCTCTGGCAAAGTCAGGGCACCTTGCGTCGTCTTGACCCTCCAAGCGGGTTGGGGCCAGAACGTCAGATCCCCCAAAGAAGCGAACCGAACTGGGGGAATACGACCCTCCCGCACTTCACACTGCCAAATCCTCGCATCAGCAACGTGGTCCCCTCGCCATCAACAAAGGCTCTCTTCTTGGTTATTCACGAATGAATCCATCACCTTGCGCAACTCTTAGCATAACCTTGCTCGCAGGCGCAGTTAGCATCCCGGCTTGTCAACCCAGCCATGCCCGGCCTCTGTCAAGAATCATAAGTGAAGTACAACTATTGAGGTTCAACTGTGAGGGAATCAGACATGGACAAATGCACACACACCCCAGCACCTTGACATTGCACCTCGGGTGCTGCGTCGCCTGTCTTGCCTTCCAGAGGACCTTAGCTGATCCGACGACACCTTGACTTAGCCTCATCTTCCAAGGCACCCACCCATTCCCTGCCTACCCCGTCTTTCTTCCCCAATCCCCATGCGCGATTGTGCCCATCCCATATCCACTTCCTCAGCAACTCGGCATCTTCTCATCTCTTTCGCCTCCACGTCCCCCAAGTCCCCTTCCTACCCATCGCTGGGGTCACGCGGTCCCTCGAATCTATCTGTGGCACTGGGCGTATCTCTCATACGCTCCCAAGAGATTATGCGCTAAAAGCAAACTCCTCACAATCAGACACTGACTGGACCCTCACAACAAGAACAGCCCTCTCCTGTTCCGTCCCTTTCTGACCTTGTCTCTCGACTCTACCCTCTTTTCTTTTGGCACTCCTAACATCAGGCCAGCCGACACGATACTGCACGACTCACCCATATTCAGCCTGACGACGGACCAAAACGACGGCAACGACAACAACACCGACCGACCTGTTTGTCGCCTAGTTATTTTGGCTTTCCTACCACTCCCGCTACCGCCTCCGCCCCTCGCTCGCTCTCTGCATCTCTCTCCTCCGGCGTCCCTCCCTTCACTTGCTGACCCTCGCTCGGCCTGCATCTGCATGGTTGCCGTCCCTGGGCGCCCTCTTTTATCCGTCAAAGAATCACGCACCCGACTGACTCCCGCGCTTGCTCCTCACTCACATTTCCACCCATACCCACACCCACCCCAACCCACCCCTGTCCAAGGCCACACCGACCTCCGTACTCCGTCCTTGACATTCAAACGCCGCCGCATCCCATCATCCAACTCCCGGCCGCCCTCCATCTTCTCAGTCCGACCTCCATATCTTTCTACTCGCACCTCGCACTTACACACTCGACTTCGTCAACGGCTGCTTACTCCCGTAGCCCATGACGGCGGCGATAGCTGTCTCGGGGCCGAATTCGCGACGCGCACTTGCTACCATTGCCACCACTTGAACGACCTGATCTCGCTCGCATCGACGTTTCTTCGTCGCTCTCTTCGGCCCCAACAGCCGCCGCCTTGCGAGGAGGGACCAGAGGAGCCCATACGACCCGTTGCACGTTGCGACAAACCCGTACAGCTTTTATAACTGCCGCGCGCCTTACCCTCACTGACCCCGTCGTCGACATCGTCGCTGCTGCAACCACTGTCGCCGTCGTCGCCTGCCGCCGATACAATCACAAACTGTTCTTTTACTCCATGGCGGCTTAATACCGCATGCGCTGCGAGCCACTACCACCTCCAGTCGCGACAACTATGACTGCGTCGGCTGTTCAGAGCCACTTGCAACACTCAGTTGGGAGCGATTGCTACGACCCCGATGACGTTCTTCCGCACGACAGCCCACAAATGCAAGCTCACCGTCCCAGGTTAGAACCCTCACCCAGCCCTCCGCCCGAACTCGGCCCCGGCTCGAAATCATTACACGGTCGCCGCAGGGTTGAGCCTATTCAAGGCGATGCTGTTCTAGTAGCTCATCTTGGAAACGGCAGGCTGCCAGACGTCGCACACACAGCTGCCCTGGAGCCTCTTGCCTCTGACAACGGGTCCGAAGACGATTCATCCTCCCCGACGTCTCCTGATCGCGACATGGCCAAGCCAGCCGAACCCTTCGATCTTAAGATCCTTGCGGCTGGCGCCTTGGCCTTCACTGCTACCGACGCTCCTGCCACGGACGCAATTTCCCCTTCTGCGACATCCAAACTCGATCATTCGCGCTCAAAAGATGGGTCAAGAGCTCAGCACGAGTTGATACCCTTGGGGATTGGAAGTCGTGAGCTACCCATCCGCGATGAGCGCTCAGCTCTAGCTGCCCCTGCCGTAGTTTATTCTGCTGGGGACAACCACGCGCCGCGCCGCTCCGTGGCCAGTATGAGCAACGCTGAGATCACGTCCCCGGTAAGCCCTTCACAGTCTGCGCCCGGGGGTCTGCCTCCCCTTCTAGATTCGCCAACGTCAGACGGAAGCGGGCACGGCCCACTGCCATCTATAAGGGCACAGCTTGGGGACTTCAAGGATTTCAAGCGCTTGGCAGAGACTGCCATGAGCCCGGAGAACGACCTGGGCCCCGTACGACATGCTGCTTCGTTTCCACGCTCGCCCCCGGCCAACATCCCTCGATTGCCATCATTGGCCGGACTTCCAATCAGTCAAGCTTCGCCGCCAATATCTCCTCATGAAGGTTTTCGAAGAGAGCTCCCATCGCCCGCACATACCATACCTTCTCTTAGTCCGTATTATTACTCTTCTTCATCGAGCGGCGGTCGCCATCGGCCGAGTGCCGACTACAGCAGTGGGACGGCAGAGACCCCGAGCACGGATCAAACCGCTTCAACGCCTGCCCACTCTGTGGCAGACCGCATGAGCATCGACGGCCTTACGAATCCTCAAGCCGGCTACGTGTGCACGTTCTCGGGATGCAACGCTGCGCCATTTCAAACCCAGTATCTACTCAATTCGCACGCGAACGTACACTCATCAGCGCGGCCTCACTACTGCTCAGTCAACGGCTGTCCTCGGAGTGAGGGTGGCAAGGGTTTTAAGAGGAAGAACGAAATGATAAGACATGGCCTCGTTCATGATTCTCCTGGATACGTTTGTCCCTTTTGCCCAGACCGAGAACACAAATATCCTCGGCCAGACAATCTACAGAGGTAAGAATTCTCCCGACCACTTGACGTCCGTCAAACACAAATAACGCTTCCTGTTCTCTTGCTCTGGAATGCGTCATTCCTGCTTCATCGCCATGCTTAGCCCTATTCTGAGTCGATATTTAGAGGTTTCAGCTAATCTAGTACACAGACATGTTCGTGTACACCACGTGGACAAGGATAAGGACGACCCGCTTTTGCGGGATGTCCTGTCACAAAGACCGGATGGACCGAATCGCGGTAGGCGGCGCAGAGGAGGTCCTGCCTGACACTGAGCTCGGTGTGGATTCATGATCTTCACGTACATACCCTTTTTCTTCTTTTTTCTCTTTTTTTTTCCTCCTTTTTCTCTCTCTCTCTGCCTTCCGTTCAACTTCGCTTTCTTCGTTGGGCTCGTGGACTCCAGCATCAACGGCTTCGAGGGGGTATGGCTGGAATCGGCACCAGGGCAAGGTTCAGTGTAAATAAGGGAAGGGGTTTGGAGGCTTCGGAACGATACCTGCGGTCATGATGCTGCTACTGTTTCTTGGTTGGGTCATGTTTTTGAGTTTCTCTTGGGAAGAGGTGGCAATCTTTTGTTTTTGCACAAGCGCGGGGCCCTTTTGAGTTGGCACGGCACGAATTCATGACGGGAATCGTTTCTGTCTTGATTGTGAGGATTCTGGCGTTGCGGTGGATCATATACCACATTGACGAGTCGTTCGCGTCACGTCACGTTCTGCCTTGTTTTGTTTTATTTTCATGCTGTTGTTTTCGCTTCTTCGTCCTCTAGGACTTACCCTTGCTTGGTGGGAGATGTCCCAGAAAGTCTCTTTTGTTTGCTTGCAGCGAGACATGACAAAGTGCAGCCGCGGTTTGAGGCCGACGTAAAAGCTACGTTCAGCTCGGCAGGGGTGGGCGGGTTCTCGTTCTCGGGTCATGGGCTTTTTGGGAGTGCATATGTACAGAGTGTGTGGCCTATCCATGACAAAATCTACATCTACAGGCTAAAATAGCCACACCTATATCCCTCTCGTGCTGTTTTGTTCCCTCGCGCAACAAGTGGCCTAACCATCAACAATCTGCCAGTCGCCGACGTGAACCGCATTGTCACTTAGAAACTCCACCTCGATGCTTTGGCGACCTTGCTGGCTTCCGAGCTGTTCCACGACGAGCCACAACTGATCTTGCCGCAGACGATCGGGCTCGAGGTCGAATTCGTGTGTTCGGACTGCCATGGTGAGCTCCCGGAACTCGCCACCACCCGACATGGCAAGCACAGACTCCTCGGGGCCCCTCCCATACACAAGAGAGATGCGGACGGCCGTCGTGGGGATATGCTGGCCATTTTGTCCCGTTACAAGGGGGCAACGTGCAACAACTTGGGCCCGAGAGAGCCGTGTCACCGTGACGGGCGCTCGCCTCTTCTCTTCCCCCTCGCTGAAGGCAATGGCTGGTGTGCGGGTCCGCAGCAGACCAGCGCCATCACTCAAAACGGGCTGTATCTGGCATTCCACCTGAGAGCCTACGCGCATGCCGAAATCGGCAAGCTGCCCCGGCTCCCACGTTGAGCAGACGATGGTGTAAGTGCCTGGCTCCACCATGGGAACCTGCACGAGAGCGTTACCTCTCCGATAGTCGCCGGAATTGGCCACAACGTCTTTGACACCGATCGACGTGACTCTCCTGCCGTGGGCCCACACCAGATCGACATGGATGGCCACCTCTCGATCCCCCGAAGAAAGGAGAATGGAAAGCGGCGTGGCCCTGGGGATCGATATGCTGAATTGGGGGTTTTGCGAGTACGTGATGGATGATGCGTTGCCTCCGGCGGTCCTGCGTGTCCAGGCACTCGAGAACTCTTTGTAGTGCCTCATCGCTTCCTCAGCAGGCCTGACCTCGAGGGGCGCCCGTGAGAAGAGTGTAAATGTGCATGAGTAGTCATCCAGCGGCAGGTCCTGGTGGGCCATGACAATGGTATAGGGCTTGCCAGCGCGAAGCCTGAACTTGGCCAGTGTCTGCGGCGAGTCGACATACGGACCCTGGTATACGAAGCCCTCTCTCACCTGCACCTTTTTGCCTTCGCTCTCGAAGATGAAGATGCTTGTGAAGCCGAGCTGCCTAGATACCGCCGCCAGAGAAGCAGACTTGTTGCGTGCAATGTCGAGCTCTTCGTCTGCAAAGTGCCGGCTTAGCAGGATCCAAACCGTCTCTCCGCTGCGTGAGAGCACTGAATATTGCGGGTTATGGGCAAGGGAGGACGTCATGTTCTTGGTCGGCACGCGCCATGTAAAGTGATGATCCTGCCGGTGTGTAAACATGTCCGGATTCCAATTAAGGTACATGGACTCAAAGTTTTGGGCAACGTCCTCGACCGAAATCCAGAAAGAGCCAACTGGCCTCGAGTGCTCTGACGGCTTTGGCTCGACTGACACGGACGTGTTCGATAGCGACAGGGCGGCCGTTTTTTCAACGAGCCCGGATGACCCGACGCCTTTCCAGACAAGACCATCACACCACGGGTTCTTGACAAGAAGTCGACGGGCGCCAGGTGCGCTGTCGATCTCCAGCACTGCATAATCGTGTTCGCCAACGAGACCTAGGGCATCCTCTTCCGATTGGGTCAGCCGTCCAGTGCCCAGTGTGATGATAAGGTTGCAGGCATGGTACGCCTCCTTGATATTATCCCAAGTGCCTTCGAGGTCGACGTCCTCGCTGTGCCTTACCATTAGTTATCACCAGCTGATCGCCACTAGACAGGCTTCTACGCACCTCTGGAGAAACAACTGTTCAGGTATCCATCCGGTAATAACCCATAAATCTGTTCCTGAGTTGCTACCGGGGAAATCATAGCCTCCGCGGACCTTTAAATAAGCTTTTTCTAAGAGGGCCGGCCAGAGCAAGTTGGGGTTCTTTCGATCGACAACAAACAAGGTGCGGTTATTACGGGAGACAGGCAGCCGGTCATCCACGACGACCTGACGAAAACAGCCGTTGAAGTGCATGCGGAACATGTACTTGCCACTTTTGGATATCTTGGGTCGCCCCTTGCTGTGGTCATATGGGAACATAATGGAACTGAGAATCTGGCCAAAGCAGTTAGCGGGAGTTGGATGCTAGGATCCATCATGGCCATGAACTGACCGACCGTCCGTTCCCTCGAAGTATCTTCATGGCGGCACATAGACTGGCTACAACGGAACAATCAGTGGTGACATCCTGTACAAGGTCACAGTCACTTTCCGAGGCCATGAAATCCTTGTCTAGGGTTTCTTCCCTGGCCTGCTCCACGGGGCGTTTCCAGCCTTCGAGGATGGACTCCTGTCGAGGCGACATGGTGTATTCTGCCGGATCACTGGTTCGCGAGTGAGTTGCCAGGTCGATTCGATTTTGAGGAGGGTAAAAGAATCGATCTAACGTACGAGAAGACATGTTTTCCCTCAGGTAGGGAGAAGGTGCTGTCAACGGGGTCAGACTGCCAGGGCGGGAAGATGTTGCCGTGTAAGCGAGACGAGCGCAGAAGGATAGCTCTCTCGCTGGAGGGTATTTGGCGCACCTGGCAGTCAGGGTTCGAAGCCGAGGTGATAACAGTGGTAGCTTTGGTTGTGGTCGCGGGAGTGGTCCTGGGCGACGACTTGAGTTGCTCAGCATAAGTGATGAGCCCCTCACATTTTTTCCTAAAACGAATGCGGTCGGCGGGTGAAGTGGCTTCTTTGGCAGCCTCCATGTACAAGTCGGCGGCGGTAATTGCATGATTCAAAGCTTCGCGGCCCGACGATCTGGTCATCAGGGCCTCTTCTCTCTGGACATTAGAACGAATGTCAGTGGGAAATGGCCTTTCGCATAGGCTGGCTACGTCTTCATCAATGGCCAACTCACAATGGCTTTGGCTTCCATGATTCCCACCAGGCAGCATTGCTACAATCGAAACCAACGAGTGAGGCAGAATGATTGTGGCGATTCAGGTTCCACAGGTGCCAGGGGTTATGTCAAGCGGACGAGATAATCGAACAACGGTTGGCCAACAACGACAACATCAACAACAAATTACCGAAGTTGCATGTCATGAGGGCGGGGGATTGGTTTTATGAGTGCCAAAGGTTATGCGATGGGCGTTGAGAGACGAAACTGAGTCGAATTCGAAAGAAAGGGCTCTGCCGCTACTGCCTCTGCCTCCTGGGACGGTTCTCTGCGTCTTCAGGCTCCCCACCTCTGCAAATTGGGAACTGGCTCGCACCCAGACCTTGGTTCTGACTCTGTAGCTCTGAGTTTGCTCAGTGTCGTGGGGACAGCGGCGGATCTGGCGCGGGGGAGGGGTCGATGGATGTGTGAGAAGTGAGGAGTTGGACCGTGGTGGGATGAGACGGGACAGAGCGGGCACTCGATTGGGGCTGTGCAAAAGCAAATCGGCCCAGAACAGCAAAGTTGGAACTGTCGAGACCCAACGATAGACGACACCCGACCAGATCAGACCAAAGGAGACAAGTGATGGACAGAGACAACCCCAAGGCGGACGGAATCGGGTTGTGTGCCGTGACAGGTCCGGCTAAGCAAAGCCGCCAATGTGAGGTGATGGAGATGAGAGAGGGAGCTGAAAGAGGGAGCTGAAAGAGACGACAAATCAGATAGTGAGTTGGCGACGTCGGCCAAGAGTTGTCCAAGGCTGGGCATCCAGGAGCGTGTCAGGTTGGCTTGTTTGCTGTCGTGTTGGCGGAGAGAGTGAGAGAAGACACGACACGTCTGGTTGAGGTCCAGTTGAGCCCGAGTTGATCGTTGCCTGCTGTGTCAGCATCGAATTATGAAGGTGAAAAACAGTTGCCGCTTGGAATAACCATCAATTTGGGCAGAGGCACTGAAACTAGCCGCTGGTCTTGGTATTTCTGAGAACAAAGAGTCGAGGACCTTGTGCAAATACCCCCACTCGCCCTAACGGGTCTAGGTACAGATGTAGCGGTTAGGTGCTAATTGTTGCCTCTGAGTCGACTCAAAGCAGTCCAATGCAAGCGCCCAGGTACCCGTGGTGCTGCCTTCTATGCACTGTGAAAACCGACATCCTTCTCCCATGTCGCTTCAGGGCTTATTGGGTGATTTATGACAGGGGATACGATACCTCCAAAGACCGGAGACTGAAGGTGACACTGAGTGCGACTACGTGAAGAGGCTGAGACGAGCAATACATGCCAATACAGAGGGCTGAACATGGATGAGTAAGGGAATATTGAAACAGGCGGGGCCACACTTCCAGTGTCATCTTGGTGCAGGTCCGATAACAACTTATTACGTGACTTGCCCACATCCCCTACCGTTTCGCTTTTGTCTTGAGAGAACGTGTGTTGGTCCAACCGCGATAAGTTTACTATGATTGCCATATTACAGCGCAAGTACCACTGCAGTTCGTGCCGAATATAGTCAACTCTCCTGGACTAAGAACAGTCATGAGCGTCTCTCCCTCTTACTGTTGATTTCTGCCCGTTGCATAGCCTGTAGTACTGCACCTCAAGTTGCTACAGTCATCGCCTGGCATCAGCCAGTTAGATTATACTTTGGTCGCCAAAACTCCTTACCGGCCCATGTTGAACCTGCTCTGTCGAAATCCACCAAGGCACATACTTGGACAGTGTTCTCTAATTGTGCGTGCACTTGCGTTGAACCACCCCACTACCAAAGCGGAGACTGTGAAGGCGACTCAACTTACCTAAGCAGTTCCAAGATAAGAGGCAGCACTGTGGAGCAGACCATGCCACTATCTCGTGCCTTACTTAGCTAAGCATTATTTCTGCCGAAACCCCACCGAGTGACCTCACCGATTAGCCGAGCATATGGCGGACTCGGGTCTGGTCGCAAAGGGCCGAGGTCGTCGATTCGAGCGCCAGCGCAATTGCGCAAGTGCCAGTGTCGGTAGCAGCAGCTCGTCATGGTCATGGGGGAAAGCCCGTCAACGCGCTCAAAGTTTGGACCCTTAGTCCCGTCCAGCGCATTTTGATATACTTTCTCCTGTTGTCAGTGACTGCCATATTGCTGACCATCAACTGACACACGCAACTCCTGATCGCCTTGTCTGATTGCTGCCCTGCCGTCGTCACTTTCCGAGGTCTCTTTCGTAGCCCCGCCGCCGCCCTATACCTCGGACCTCGATCGGTGCAGAACGCCGACGCCGACGCCGCAACCGACATCGAAGTGACGATCCCCCCCTGGCTGCAACTCGTTGGGTCGTTGGACTATCAAGAGACCTAGCCCGTTCTTTTTAGCATCGAGTAAAAGGAACAACACGATGGCTGCACAGTCCAAATCAGCTCCCATCTCGCCATGGGGAAAGGCCGTTGCTGGCGCGTCCGGCGCTGTGCTTGCCAACGCCTTGGTGTATCCTCTTGACATGTGAGAGAAACGCGACTGTCGTGATGTTACACCTACACTCTACCCCATTCCAATCTAATGCAATCCTACCCATAGCTGCCCGACGCGACCTAGCTTCTCATGGTCAATTTTGGCTGACAACTCCTCTGTAAAGCGTCAAGACGCGTCTCCAGGTCCAAGTCAAGTCCCAGTCCACCGCCGTAACGATCGACCCGACCGACCCCGTTGAGCCTCACTACTCGTCTACCTGGGATGCCTTAAGCAAGATCGTTGCCGATGATGGCCTCAAAGGTCTGTATGCTGGCATGAGTGGCTCTCTTCTTGGCGTCGCCTCCACCAACTTTGCCTACTTCTACTGGTATTCCGTCGTTCGCGCTCTCTACCTACGCTCGGCCAAGACCGCGGCGCCCCCTTCGACGCTGGTTGAGCTGAGCCTTGGTGCCGTTGCAGGTGCCGTCGCCCAGCTCTGCACGATCCCCGTCGCCGTCATTACGACAAGACAACAAACTCAGCGGAAGACGGAGAGAAAAAGTTTCATCGATACTGCCCGAGAAGTGATTGATGGAGAGGATGGTCCTTTTGGCCTGTGGAGGGGCTTGAAAGCGAGTTTGGTGCTGGTCGTCAACCCCGCCATCACCTATGGTGCCTACGAGAGACTCAAGGAAGTCCTGTTTCCCGGAAAGAACAACCTCAAGCCGTGGGAGGCATTTCGTACGTTGTCCCTCCTTTCCAGATTTGCGATACATGAACGAGTTTTAGGTTTTGCTGACTCTGGAGCAGTGCTCGGCGCTGCCTCCAAATCGTTGGCAACCATCGTCACGCAGCCCCTCATCGTAGCCAAGGTAGGCCTGCAGTCTCGCCCGCCGCCAGAGAGAAAAGGCAAGCCGTTTAGCAGCTTCGTTGAGGTCATGAACTTTATTCTGGAGCGCGAGGGAGTATTGGGTCTCTTCAAGGGCATCGGACCCCAAATTCTCAAGGGCCTTCTCGTTCAAGGCATTCTCATGATGACCAAGGAGCGGTAAGTGCGACTCCGGAACACCCCTATCAGGATACGATGCGACGAGTACTGACTTGACAACAGCATGGAACTATCATTTGTTCTCTTTTTCCGCTATCTCAGGACCCTTCGCACGAAGCAGTTGCAGGCCATTGCGCAGAGCGCCGCAGCGGCTCGCAGCACATCCTCGATCAAGCCACTTTGAAGGATGAGGTGGGTTATCAGGAGCATCTGATAGACGATCTATTTCGGATGAGCAGGTTGCCAGGAGGCTAAAGCGGCATGACAACGGAAATAAAATATACAGCAATTTCAAACAATATGTGACGGGCCCGGACAGAATCAGTCGCATATGGTTTATGCCAAGTTGACGATGAGCAAAGCAAGGCAGAGGTTGGGAGGAAAGGGAAAGTAGTTCCGCTACTGCGGCATCAACAGCGGACGGGGCGGCTGTCTATTGCGCCGGTCGGGAGCGAATGCATTGCGTTGGTCCGAGTATCCTCTATTTGGTAGACTATTCTTTCATTTTTTTGGGGGGGGCAAAGATCTATGTGAACTTAACCGATGCTGCATGTAGTTGCTTGAGCGTGCCTGTAGAGAGAGAGCAAGAGAGAGCGCGCGAGAGGATACAAAAGCAAGACTAAGATGCTCTCGCTGTGTGTGGCGTCGACACCGTCCTGAACCAAGTGTACCATAGCAGTCACCAGCCACAATGTGGCGCTCGGCAGGCACGACCGTTAGGGCACGCAAATTTCATTTCCCCACCACAACGCTCGCTCCTGCCCACGCGCACCCACGGCAAAGAGGACTCGATATCCTGACTTACTCGAAATCCCCCGACCTCATCACGAACTTCAGACTTCAGTATCCAACGTTAGGGGCACCTTCCGACCGCAGCAATGGCCAGTATGTCACGACTTCTTTCCCCTGCTCCCTATCTGCTACGCAAACGGCCTGGCTAATTTCGACCGACAGAGTCCAAGAACTCCTCGCAGCACAACCAGTCGCGCAAGGCGCACCGCAACGGGTACGATTGAACCTTCCCTCCTTTAGTCCCAGCCGAATCAGTCCCACTGTCAACTTGTCGAGTGAAGTTTGAAACGCTGACGTTATGCCTTTTTCTTTCTCGTTTTACAGTATCAAGAAGCCCAAAACCTCGAGATACCCGTCGCTGAAGGGCACCGACCCCAAGTTCCGCCGTAACCATCGCCACGCTCTGCACGGCACCATGAAGGCTCTGGTACAATCCCCCCCAAATCACAACCGATTAGCGCCGTCATGGTTTCATCTACGACAGCTACTGACATATTCCACAGAAGGAGCTGAAGGAGGGCAAGCGCGAGACGGCATAGACGGAAAGTTGGTCTTGTGATGGTTATTGGTCTCTTCTACGGCACGGCTGCGTTGCATTAGGGCATTAGGGATTCAAATGGAACTGGTAAATAAGATATGCCAGTACGAATCAATGAACCACGATTCGACCCTCTCGGGAGTTCCATTCAACATGTGTTAAACGGATGTCTCTTTTTACTATTGCTTCGGTGCGGTCGCTGTTTGGCTTTGAACTACCTCGAGCGTTACGATAGCGGGTAGACGCTTGACTTGGATTCCCAACTCTTGATGTCATGGAGAGCCAAAGGTTCAACAGTGGCAAAATGGGAATCTTTGGAGGGAGTGTGGGAGCATCGTCGACCGGTTGTAGTTACGCCACGGCTGCCACAATATTCCGACCTCGCACGCTCAACACAGGGCTGCCAGAAGTCTGCTATGCTTCGGTGAGGTTAAGGGCGCCATTGGGATCAATTAGGCTGTTAACGACGAAGATGGCACCGCCCGCACTCTTGCCTGGTCAACTTCTTGGTGCGTGGCACAATAATATGCGCAAATGATGTCGAGGGCGACTCCAAACGAGAATATGCCGTTGGCGTGGATGAAAAAGATGGCGAGGAAATGCAAAACATAAAAAGCAATGCCTCAAGCAAATGAAAGGAGTAGAGTCTCCGTCGCAATGGGATGCGGTAATATGCAATGCAGCGGTTAGCATCCGTTCCTGGCGATAGAAATGGAGTCTTGGAATCGACATCTTCTCTCCTTGACGTTCGCCTATGCATTTCCCCCTTGTTGGTGACCACTTTTGGGTTAGACTGTCAGCAGGTACACCCACCTGAGGATTCAGTCCCCATATCAATACTGTGCTGAGAGGCTAGTATTCCCCATCAGTTTGGGATATACATATCTCACGTCTGCATGATAGCGAACCAGGACGCGGGTCAGGTACCTAGCAGGCCGCTCCGTTCAAGGTTAGGTTAGGGGTATGGACGCCGTGGAACACCTCTCTCTATGCCCTGCTCACTGTCTACTTAGCGGGCAGCAGGGCTGCTTGTCTTTTGTCTTGGAGAACCTTGTGACTAAGCAGATCGCAGCCACGCCACGTTGCCGAACCCTCCTTTCGTCCCCCTCGTTAGCCGCTGCTACATGTAGTAATTACGTCTCCTTCAAATCAAGAACGGGAAATCCGTCCTCCTTTTTTTCCCCCCTCCCCTCTCCCCTACCTTACCACACCCCCTTCACTCGGGTAATACTTTCAGACGACGCCAGCCTTGAACATTGTATTACCTGCCTGGAAGCAGCATTTCTTGAATAATCTTTGCCCGCTTGCCAGAGCATTCTTCATCTTTGTTCACTTGCCCCTCACCTCCACTGATTTCCCCAGTCTTTCGGAGTACATCGCGCCATCATTGCCTCTGTAACGTTCGGACTCGCTGCCGAAGATCTAGAACAAAGCACACACAGAATCACAAACTCTCCCTCCCTCTCTCAGCACACACTTCCTTCACCTCTCGTTCACCCATCTTCCGCCACCTCAAGATATCACTACCTTGGGGCTTCTATAAACCAGACCCAGCTGCTGTGCCCTCAAAGAAAAGACATGTGTTAAGCAGGTCCCTCATTTGATCCCGACTCCTTTGAGGTCAGCAGGTTTCTGCAGGAGCTTTGGGCACTGAATACGTACCCTACGATTATCTATCTGCACTATCGGAGCTTTGCCGTCGCAGCAAGGAGAAAGAAGAACAGGCCGTCCTGGCCACACTGGCTTCACTTGAACGCACCACAACCTGAGGAGAGAAGGGGAAAAGCACGCCTTTCGCTCTCAAGCAGCGACCTTCATTGGCAAATTGGGATTGCGCCGAGCCTACAGCTGCCGTAGCTACCGCCATTCTTGCTCTTGCTTTCGCTTCGGAAAACTCAGCGAGTCTTCCGTGGACTCGCCTGCCTGCTGAGTCGATTGACCTTGCCGTCATTCAAAATCTCGAAACAGAGCCGGTCCCTCCTTGTCCGGGCCGACCCCCCTCCATCGCCAAACAAAGACACGACACCTTTCACTGGCCACCGGCATCGTTTCATCTACCATCTGCCATCTGCCAATTTCCCAGCGTCCTTTTCGACAACAACCTTGCCACCGCCGCCTCCAGCGCGACTCCTGCATCGTCGCAATCGCGCTGTCTGTCGACAATGCTCAACATGTCTGGCAGTCACATTGCGGGAAACCGCAATAGCACCCCGGAGGCGAACACGACGCCCACCCTCCGACCACCCTCCTCAAGAGCCGTTGGCGCTAACAGTCACCTGAGGGCTTCCGCCGACATGGCCGCACTCTCCAACTCATCTCCTTCGAGCCGCATTCGCCCGTCGTCCGACTTTTACGGTTCCCAACAGGGCCAGGGCCATGGCAATCCTGATACCGATCCCCAAGACAAGATCGCGCAGCAGTGGATTGCCGACATCGATCAGTATGAAACGACTTTGGAAGAAATGGCCGCCGCCACTCTAGACCAGGACTTCAAGGATGAGCTGAGTGCTATCGAACAGTGGTTCAGAGTTCTCAGCGAAGCTGAGCGCACTGCTGCTCTTTATGCTTTGCTACAGCAGACTACCCAAGTTCAGATTCGCTTCTTCATCCAAGTCTTGCAGCAGATGGGCAAGAACCACCCCATGTCGGGTGTTCTGTCCCCGGCCAACTTTGACAAAGGTAAACCCGACAAATACTGCCTTTGATTCCTTGGCTGCCCTCCACTAACCTGTAGTTCCTAGATCCCATGTCGAACCGCCTCAGCGATGCAATGAATAAGTTGAACGTCGACTCGTCGCGGAACTCTCTTGCCCGCCCCTCAAGCACTACCACCGGCAAGCGACAGTCGGGTCTTGATTCTTCTACCATCAATGCTATGTTCCCCGATGCCGCTGCAGCCATTGCGACCGAGAAAGCCAAGTTCACGCAACAGACCGGTAACCCGCCCTCGTCTAACCGTAACAGCGCCGTAGGCGATTCTCGCCAGTCCCTTGCTGCCCCGACAATTGCTACCCCTGGCGACAATCACGATTCCAATGGCCAGAACCAGGCCTCTCCTTGGACTGGCAGTGATCAGTCTGGCCAGGGATCTAAATCTCATGGCGGCCAGCCCCCGATGGGCCAATTCGTTCAGCCGCCCCCGTCAAGTGGCTTGCGATCCCCTCGCCCGCAGATTTCGGGCAACCAGAACATCCAGAACACCACCTTGACAACCAGTGACAAACCCGGAGACCTGCCCCTATTGTCTCCTTACAACCCCAGTGGTGGCAACTGGGCGTCGATGGTTAACACTCCGCTCGTGGCAAATTTCAACTCAAACAACAGCGGTACGCAGGCGGACATGGTCGCAAACGCAACGGCGATGAAGTTGGCGGCACTGTCAACTGTCAACAACCGCTTCGCCCTCGATGACGTTCGCAAATATCGCCGTGCCCGGTCCAACGATGCTCCGGGCGCTCCCGGCCAGCAAGGAATGCCCCAGGGCGCCCAGGGTGTTAACATTCCCGGTGCCAACGTTGTCATGATAAACGAGCATGGCCAAGTTCTCAGCCGCGAGCAGATGCTTGCTCTGCAGGCCCAGAACATTGGCTTCGGTCAACATCGATCTCGGCCCAGCTCTCCGGGCATTGCGATGCAACCTGGTGGCTTTGGGCCTATGGCCTTTGCTTCTCCGCAGAATAACGGTTTCCTGAGTGCCTACGACGGCGCGTCTCCCCTTCTCAACAACGGCATTCCTTCGGTGAATGTGGGCCAGTTGGGCGTAGGCAACCATGAAGGTTATCTGTCAGATCACTCTGATATGGTCCGCGGTCGCTCTCCTCGTGGACGGAGAGGCAGCTCGAAGCCGCCTGAAGACCCGACAGATCCAACCCTGTTGCAAGATATCCCAAGCTGGCTCAGAAGCTTGCGGCTGCACAAGTACACGGAGAATCTTAAGGACATGAAGTGGCATGAGTTGATTGAGCTTGACGACAAAGCTCTAGAGGACCGTGGAGTTAACGCTCTCGGAGCTAGGCGGAAGATGCTCAAGGTTTTTGAGCAAGTCAAGGGTAAGCACCAAGCCGAGCGAGCTATGTAAAGTATCGGGGGCTAATGAAGATGTTCTGAACAGATGCCAAGGCCGAAGGTAAGATCGGTTAAGACTGGTTGTACAGGCCGATGCCAAGGGTGTTGGGTGTCCGTCATCTACATTATTAGCCATGCGGAACACACGCACCTTATGCGGCTGCCGGTTTTGTTGGATATACGAAACCTAGTGAGGTGACAGTTGATAACTGCGCATGTTTGTACTCACGAGGCGGCAAGGTGGGTAAAGGGATGTCGAGTGCTGGGTTGAACTCGTTTCGTGCTTCTGTATATATATAGGAAGATATCACTCCAATTCCGGCCGCGTGCAAGGGAAGGGCTTCACTTTCACCATGCCATGAGCCGCTGATAATTACTCGTGAGAGCTTAAATCCTGTTTTTGCATGGTAGTTGCTTCTTGTTTTGGTGAAGGTGATGACTTGGAGATGATGAGGCATAGCGGCGGCCATAACGTTACTTTGTCTGTCTACTGGCGCCTATGCGATAAATTTCAGTAAGCCTTAGCTAGGGAGCTCGATGCGAGTTACAAGCTAGGTTATGGATGAATGGTATCAGTCAAGTGCTTTTGGTGTCGGCTCGCTACCGGCAGGAGGTTCAGCCCTCACCTTAGTGCTCGATGATTGGCCGTCGATCAATTTACACCGAACACAGACCGAGAGTTGCAGCCAGGTGGGGAATGTCAAAGTCCAGGGTGAGGCAGGCTACCCTCCCCTGGTACCTCCTCAACCCGACCTACCTTGCCTTCCCTTCATGAAGCCGAAACCTAGATGAGAGCTCTCTCCTGTCTTCCTCTTCTCAACTTCATCCACAAGGTATCCTGGTGGCTAGGCAACGTTCTCTTTTTTTCTTCTTTTCTACATTAACGCACCACCACCAGACTCGGGCGCCGTCTCTGCATCGACGACCGATCTAGTTCACCAGGGTTTTAGGCCAAGGCCAATGAAAGGCTAACAATTCGTGACAGAGGTTCCTCGCCGCGGATGAGTACTTTGCCCAATCGAAGGCGACGAGATACGATTTCCATCATTCGCGCGTCTCAATCCGCCTAGCCGTCTCTGTTTGCACGCGACGAGGTGGCTTTTTATTTATTTATCTCCCAGCGCTCTGTTGAGCACTAGGTACTTCTATCAGTTGCAAGCTTCGGTGACAACTCATACCGACTGCCGTCGCTTGACCTGCTTCGCAGGTTCAGTGCTGTCGCTGAGACGCTTACCCTCGTTCACTCGACCATAGGCTAGCCATTGGCTTTTCTCGACTAGTTCATTCAGCATTATGGGTCCAGTTCAACAAGAAGCAGAGGCTCCAGACCTCGACGATGAGGCTCAACTTAACGACAATGACGACGAGGAATTCGTCTCCGATGCCGATTCCGATGAAATGGAGCTTCGAGGAGATATCGCAAAGTTTGATCAATCCGTCCGGGAGTTCCTTTCTTCCCACCACGGTGGTGGAACAAGCGGCGGCGGCGATGAGGATGAGGATGACGAAGGCGGTATCAGAAGGCCTCCACCACCAACAAAGTTCAAGAACGCGACGCGAGGTGGCGTGCGAGGGCCTCGAAAGGCTGCTGAGCCTCGAGGCGATATCAAGCTTCGTCTCGCAGGAGTCAACCAGGCTTTCATGAGCGGCGATTATGCCCGCGCTCAGAACCTCGTCTTTGAGATCATCAGAATCAATGCCGAAACCCACCAAGCGTGGACTGTCTTGGCCTCCATCTTCCGGGAGGAGGGTCTCAATGATAAAGCTCTGATGGCCATGGTCATCGCCGCTCATCTGCGGCCCAAGGATTTTGCAGCCTGGATGCATTGTGCGTCGTTTGCGATGAGCCTTGCTGAGGCTGGTCAGGAGGGTGCTCTCAAGACAGCACTCATGTGCTATTCATCTGCAATTAAAGCCCAGCCGACCAATCTCGATGCGAGACTGGGTAGAGCCGAAGCAAGCCATCGCCAGGGGTTTTTGTCCCAGGCCATTACCGAATACTCCTACGTCATTGAGCGTCGCCCGCTGGACATAGATATCGTGAGAAGATTGGCAGAGGCTTGTGCTGACTCCGGTGGCATGGAGGACGTTCACAAGGCTGTTTCAGCGTACAAGACATACTTTGCGCATGCACGAACAGCGGATCGTGATATGGAGAGGGAGCTGTCATGGCACGACGTGAGCATATACGTGGAACTCTTTGCTTGTGCCGGAGACTTCCTAAACGCCATCACGGAACTCAAGTCGCTTTCGCGTTGGCTACTTGGACGACAGGATGATCACAAATGGGACGATTGTGTCGATGACAGGGAATGGGATCGTGATGACACGCGTCGTGCTCAATTTCATTCGTTTGATCCTTCTACCCATGGCCTGTATGCCTATGGCCTAGGACTGCCCTTGGAGTTCAGGGCCCGTCTTGCCTTGTACCGGCTGAAGATCCGAGATGAGGAGTCAAACGTAGGCTTCCTCGTTACCTACTTGCTTTCCCGCGGTATACGGGTTCATTGCTGACAGGCCGACAGGGGCACCTTCGATGGTTAGACCCAACCGAATCTGCCACGGCTACCGCCATTGGAGACTTTCCTTACCTGATTCGCGATATTGCTGACGAGCTCTTCGTCGTTCAGCGGTACTCCGAGGCGCTTGACTACTACGAGCTTCTTCGGCATTCCATTTACGGTCAAGACGCCACTCTGCTGCTGCACCTTGGCCGCTGCTACCTGACAAAATCGGATCTTGTTGCGGCGGAAGACTGCTTCCTTGTGGCCATTGAGGTCGACGAGAGCAACATCGATGCCCGTATAGAGCTGGCCAGGATCTATGAAAAGGCCAAAGAAGAAGAGGAGGCACTCATCCTTGTCACAGAAGCCATTGCTCTTCAGGGCATCAACGACAACGGTGACCAGTTTGGCAATGGTAGGGGAGATCTCGGAGGCGACCTCCGTCGGTCTGCTTCAGGGGCCCGCACTTCGACGTTGGCTAATTGCAACAAACCCCGACGTAAGCGGGAGACCAAGCGCGAACCGGCCAACAGCGGTATCGTCCGACCAAGATACCGCCCCAAGAGACTGGTCGCTCCGGATCAACGTATGCAAGAGGAACGTGCGCGGGCCGATGAGCTCACCAGGCGCTACGAGGTTGTGCGCAACCTGAAGAAGGACATCCAGGCAGGTGATCACTCGTTGATACCGACATGGATGGCCGCTGCTGGCGACCTCGTGGGCGAGTTCAGGTCCTTTAGGAAATTCTATCCTTGGGACAAGTATCTCAAGTTCCTTGGCGCTGCTAATGATGTCGTTTTCAGCGCTTCATCTAGAACGCAGCCAGTTCTCTCCGAGCTGGCCGAGAGACTCTCGAAAAGTATGCAGCGAACCTCATTTAGGCCCATGTTCCTTTCCTTTACTTTCTCCAGCTGACCGCTTACCACAGACATGACTCCGTCCCTCTCCGACGACAAGCGGATGAACGTCACGTACGAAGATGATGGCTACCGTGGTATTCCTTTCGGCGAATGGCTTGAGTTGTTCCTTGACTACGCCATCAGCCTGGCGCTAGCCAACCGTGCAGAAGAAGCATACCAGGTTTGCGAGGCGGCGCGAGACTCCATTGTCTTCGTCAACTCCAAGGATTACATGTTTTTAATCCACGTAGCATGGGCTGGTACGTCCCCTGACACACACGCGTGTGTCTCGGAAGCATCGCTGATCAGTAATAGCTTGTGCGATATACCTTTCTGATGAGGAAATGTGCGTGGCCGTTGCCAGATTTTTCATGAAGGTCCGGCAGTTAGACTCGGATTCGTATCGCATGTTTGCCGCCTTATGCAGACTGTGCCAGTCTCCAGCGTCGTGGTATAACTCGGGACCCGCACAGAAATATATACTGCGCCAGATCAAGATCATTGATGCCTCTCACTTTGCCACGGCGCACACAGAACGGGGCCATGAGGCTACGGTTGGGGGCCGGGCAGGCACTGCAGAAGCCAAGCAGCTCGACATTTGCCTACTTATGCTCTACGGGCATATACTGTTCACCTCTACGAGCTACACGTTCGCTTTGAGTAAATCATCACTGCACTTCCCGAAAAGCCTTGCACTTACCCCTTAGACCAAGAACAAGCTGACCTGACAAACTCGCAATAGATTACTTCCTCCGAGCGCGAACGCTGGACCCTCTGAACCCAATGATTAGTCTCAGCGTGGGACTGGGATACATACATCACGCGCTCAAGCGACAGGCAGACAATCGTCAATACCTTATCATGCAGGGGTTTGCTTGTGTGTTCGAATTCTGCCACTCGAAGCTCTCCGGGACGCCGGAAGAGAGGAGAGAGGCGGTCTTTGGAGTGGCAAGGACATTCCACATGCTTGGTCTACATCACCTGGCGCTAGAATGGTATCGAAAGGTCCTCGCTCCAGAGGGCTCAGAGGGCTCAGAGGGCTCAGAGGGCTCAGAAGGCTCAGAAGGCTCCGATATGGCCGAACTACGGGACAGCCCGAGCAGCCGGGATGTGATCCTCAGCGCTGCGTATAACGAGTACGCTCTATTCATTAGCAGTGGGAGCGCCGATGAACTGGAGCAATATGTTTTGCCTCGACTGGTCCTCTAGGATATCTTCGCCCTCAATCCAAGCCAATGCAGTGCGACACAGTTGAGTGGCAGTATTGGCCATGATGGAAGTCATTAGTCGGGGGGCCGTACAGCTTCTATGCCGTATGTGTTGTTAAATAAAATTGGTCTGAAGCTGTCCAACATTGAAATCGAGCGGGTTTAGACAGGAGTTCTATTTCCCAGAGGGGCTGACAAGGTAGAAAGAAGTATGGAGGTCCTAGAGGGACCGTTCAAGGGTACGTATCCATGAAACCGACGAGGAGAGGTCGGAAGGGGAAGGTGGGGTAACGAGAATTCTCCAATTGAAATTTTCGCGCTAACCCTGTTGAAGGGACCAGTCTAGTTTTTTTCCTTCCTCTTCTCTGCGCCCACAAGCCCATCACCCCGCCGTGCCCGTCATGCCTGCCTGAGCCCCGGGTCGCTCAGTAGTAGCAAACAATCACATTTGGAGGGGCAGATTTTCGATAAGAAATTATTTTGCGCCGGAGTCGCAACCATTACCGTCCCCCGTCGTGGTCCTCTTGCCCCTCGTCCTGTCTCGTCTTGTTTCCCCTCAGGCGGAGGTCTAGCAAAGAAACTTTTCCTAGCTCCTGAGTCGAGTCACGCCGAGTCGACGACTTCTCTCACACAACACTTCCTCACTATTTGGTTTGATTACATTCATTCTTGACGTCGTCACCCTTGGGTTCATACTCCCTAAGTCAGTCAGTCAGTCGGTCAAGCGATACATGTTTGTTGACCCCAATCAACATGGATTGTTATCTTGATTATGTCGTGCATACATTTTTTGTCCATCTTTGGCTGACCACCCAACCGTAGTTCGCCCATCATCGCTCCCACCTACTCTCGAACCCTACAACTGCCACAATGACTTTGGCCGGCAGCGTGTGTATCCTGCTCATTGGCAACGGAGGCCGAGAGCATGCGCTCGCCTGGAAGCTCAGCCAGTCACCTCTGGTCGAATCAATCTTTGCTGTTCCTGGCAATGGAGGCACCGCAACTTGCCCCAAGACCACCAACGTAACCGATGTCGCCGCCGACGACTACCCTGCCCTTGTCCGGTTCGCCAAGTCCAAGTCCGTAACTCTCGTCGTTCCCGGCCCTGAGGCCCCCCTAGTCGACGGTGTCGAAGCCTACTTCCGCGCCGCCGCTATTCCGTGCTTTGGCCCCTCCAAAGAAGCCGCCCAGATGGAGGGGAGCAAGACTTTCTCCAAGGATTTCATGAAGGAGTATAACATTCCCACCGCCGCATACGAGAACTTCTCCGATTACAAGCAGGCCGTGGCCTATGTTGATAGTATATCCCATGACGTCGTCATCAAAGCCACCGGCCTCGCTGCCGGTAAGGGCGTTATCATCCCTGCTACCAAGAAGGAGGCCAAGGATGCGCTGAAGCAGATCATGGTGGACAAGGCTTTTGGTTCTGCTGGCGATGAGGTTGTCATTGAGGAGTTTTTGACAGGTGATGAGCTGAGCATCCTGACTTTCAGTGATGGCACCCACACCCTGTCTCTTCCTCCGGCCCAGGATCATAAGCGAATTGGAGACGGTGATCAAGGTCCGAACACTGGAGGCATGGGTTGTTATGCCCCGACAACCATTGCCACCAAGGAACTCATTCGCAAGATCGAGGATGAGGTTGTCCAGCCCACCATTACCGGCATGCGCAAGGCGGGGTACCCCTTCCGTGGTGTCCTGTTTACTGGCCTTATGATTACCAGCCAGGGCCCCAAGGTCCTCGAGTACAACGTCAGATTTGGCGACCCCGAGACGCAAACTGTTCTACCCCTCCTCTCTCCCGAAACAGATCTTGCCGAGATCATGTTGGCTTGCACTGCTCACGAGGCCCGCCTCGACTGCGTCAATATCAAGGTTGAAGACAGGTACAGTGCCACCGTTGTTGTGGCCGCTGGTGGCTACCCCGGATCGTATGCCAAGGGTACGCCTATGGTGGTCAACCAGTCGGCATCCCCAGACATCACTGTTTTCCATGCAGGCACCAAACTGTCGCCCGAAGGCCAACTGCAGACATCTGGTGGTCGCGTCATTGCTGTCAACGCTACTGCTGATACCCTTGAGGCCGCTGTGAAGAAGGCCTACGAGCAAGGCATCACACTCATCAACTTTGACAAGATGTACTACCGCAAGGACATTGCCCACCGCGCATTCCGGTCTCGCCAGGAGAAGGAAGCCTTGACGTATGCCGGAGCTGGCGTAAGCGTTGATGCAGGCAACGAATTCGTCGAGCGCATCAAGAAAGCAGTGCGCGCTACCAAACAGCCGGGTGCCGATGCTGAAATTGGAGGCTTCGGCGGCGAGATGGACTTGGCCAAGTGTGGTCTTCAGCTGAACAATGGCGAGCTCCCTGTCGTGGTTGGCGCCATCGATGGTGTGGGCACCAAGCTCATGATTGCGCAGAAGATGCAGAAGCACGATACCGTGGGTATTGACTTGGTTGCCATGAACGTCAACGATCTCGTCGTCCAGGGTGCCCGGCCCTTGATGTTCTTGGACTACTATGGCTGTAGTAAGCTTGATCTGAGCACCGCTGCGTCCTTTGTCGAAGGTGTTGCGGCAGGCTGTATTGACGCTGGATGCACCCTCGTTGGTGGCGAGACGGCCGAGATGCCCGGCATGTACCAGAAGGACGATTATGATGCGGCGGGCTGCGCCTTTGGTGTCATGATCAACAGTCAGAGATTGCCGCGCCAGGGCGACATGGTTGCTGGGGACGTGCTACTCGGTTTGGCCTCCAGTGGCGTTCACTCCAATGGCTTTTCCTTGGTTCGCCGCATTCTGGAACGTGAGGGTCTCGCATATACCGACCCAGCTCCGTGGGATGCCGGCAAGACCGTGGGCGAGAGTCTATTGACCCCTACCAAGATATACGTCAAGAGTTTGCGCGGCGTCATCGAGGCTCGCCTCGTCAAGGGTTTGGCTCACATTACGGGAGGTGGTCTTATCGACAACGTCCCCCGTATGTTGCCAGAGCATCTTGCTGCCGAGATCGATTTGACCACGTGGGAGATGCCCGCTGTCTTCAGATGGCTGAAGACGAGTGGTAACGTTGAGCCGTACCAGATGGTTCGTACTTTCAACACAGGTGTTGGGATGGTGGCTGCAGTTGATGCCGCTCATGCCAAGGAAGTCATCGCGACTCTGGAGGCAGCCGGAGAAAATGTCCTCCACCTCGGACAGCTTGTGTCGCGTGCCGACGGTGAGCCGCATTGCAGAGTGCTTAACCTAGATACCTGGGCTTGAGTGGTAGTTTACAAGGGAGGGCACAGGATAGGAAAGGGAAACTAGGGACGGGCGTTGGACAAAAGATACTAGTTAAAATAAATACCACATGATCACTTTTCATATTGATTCCTTATGGTGTTCCCTTAAAGCCCCGGCCGCCATAATAGACCAAATCGACAGCTGCTAGTTATTCGGTCATTGTGCATCACGGCATCTTGCGAGGCTCAATGAATACACCACGGCCAATTAATGCGTCCGTTATACGACGAAGTCGTTGCCTTCCCCGACATGGCAGATCTTTTAGCGTGTCTTTCGGCTTACACGTTTGGCTATTGCTCTGTCTGAATTGTGTATACCGTATAAAGCGTATAGTAGTAAGTGCAGTGGTGGTGCACTGGGGGAGTTTGAATCTGTATATTTATTCCAACCTTCGAGTTCCTAAGGCTTACCCGCCACCGTTTTCGGGCCAGGTTCCTCCTCGAGATAATCATTTCTGTGACCATATGCTTCAACCCCATTGCTCTCATGGCTTCCCTCGAGCTCAGACAGGATGATCCACGTTGGAAAAAGGCAAAGAGCCGTGATGCCAAAGTTGAGACCAATGCTCACAAAATGGTTAGCATTACCCTCGGATTGCATACTGTATCAAATGATTAGCATGGGCTTCGTTTACATGCAGATTAGGCATCGGCAAGGTTTGTGGATGACTTACGCCCAGGCAACTGTTTGGCCCAAGGCCTCTGTGCCTCTCAAGATGCCGGTGTGACGGCTCAAGTCGGAAAGGTCAGTTGCGTACTGGCCAACAAGCCAATACAGAAACTGCTGGAAAGCCTGGCCGCCAAACTGCCAGAAGAAGACAAGAGCATAGCTTTTACCAAACCCTCCCTGAAACCAGTCGTAGGCGGGCGGCTCACCCGCGTCATAAATCTGCTTCTGCAGTATAGTAGCCCAAATCCAACTCCCAACAAGTACGACAATAATGGAGAGGAACGCGATTCGGCCGCGGGTCTTGATGTAGACCTTCTGGTTGTCCAGCAGTGCGGCAATGAGAAAAGAGCTGAATATGCCAGCAAAGTTGGTCAAAAAGCTCGAGAAGGCGCGGGAGCGGACGGTGAAGTAGGTCGCCAGCCAAGTGCTCATGAAGCCATTGTAAAAATAGCTGATAAAGAATGCTGGCAGCAAAAGCAAAATCCTCCGGCTGGCGAAAAGCTTCCCAACGGCCTTGAATTCACCTCCCCAGCTCGATGCCATGGGCGTGTTAATCCTAGTGCCGTCCTTGCGCCAGACCTTGCTTGCGGGCGACAGACACAGAGCAATAGGGAGGCCGAGGCACATGATGACAATGAAGACGATATAGGTCGTCGACGAAACGGAGCCCGTTGTCTTCCTATTGGCGTTTAGCCCTAGATTAATGGCGCCGCCTACGATAGGCCCTGCCGCCTTTGCCGTCTGCCAGATAGCCAGGTAGAAGGCGCGATCCCCAGGAGAAGGGTATCCAATTATGATGGCTGCCTCGGCTGCCCAGAAAAAACCGGCAGATATGCCGCAGAGGGCGCTGCCGAACAGCATGAACCAAGTATTGGCACTGACATTGTTGGTATATAAACCAGCACCGTACAGCGGATAACCTATGGCACCCAGGGCTAATCCATACGGCAGACCTATGCGGTTGTTGATAGCGCCTGCAGCTACGCAGACGACCGCGAATAGTCCGTACACTTTTAGTTTCATCTAACTGTTAATGCCCAGTCTCATTTAAACATCTCGATGGAGAAAGTATGCGATGGAATGCGTACCAAGAGCGTTTGCTGCGCTTACAGCGTATGGTTCAGCTGCACCGCCGGCACCAAGGCCGCCCAACGCATCCCACATGCCAGGAGCTGTAAACGACACACCGCAGGCAACGAGAATCTGGAAGGGCACGGATCGGAAGAACGGTCTGGCTTTCGGAACGGGGCTCGGGCTCCGGCTTGAGGATGTCGTGTCGGGTATCGGTGTGGGCCCCAAATTCTCCGGGACCCGGTCGGTTGGGTGACTAGTCATGGACATGACTGCAGAAGTTCTTGACTCAGCATAGAATCAGTGTTTCTACTATCGCGGAATCGGGGGCTGGACGCAGACAAATGAGGAAAGAGACTCGAGTCGCTCCTGATTGGGACGAGCCGAGCCTCCTGCGTCTTTTATCAAGGCTCAGCGACCTTTGTAGACATTTTTCATCGTCATCATGTCTTTTTGTGGGTTGATGGCGCAATCGCCTCTATGAGTAACAGAAACGTTGAAAATGGGTCCCTTCTCGCCAGTCGTGAAGTCTGCCAAAATCCGACCCTCTCGAGCATCTTTCAGCATTTCGTCACGGCGCTGTGGGACCGGTCGGCCCATATGTGTCATGTTATATAGCAAAAGAGGCGACCGGAGATATTAGCGTTAGGTGTGCTGCCCGCAAGTCAATCGAGAGCTGCAGCAGCCTAAACTAGATAAGTGTGGATCAGTATAAAGCAATATTATTTACATTTCTAGAAGGGATTTCGCTAGCTAAATAACTAAACTCTAATAGCATGTGTATTTAACCTTAGGCAAAATACAGCTAGGAAACTAAGAGAATTTATTAAGATATATATCTACTAATATAGAGTGGTAATACCTTACTAATGTATTAAATAAAAGCAGTATAGCTTATAATGTATGTAGATAACTATTAAGTAATACACTATATTAAGTAATACACTATACCTATATAATATAGTATTTAAGTATTTAGTAACATTCATGAATATATATATATATATAAATTATTAGTTTAATTCTAACTATAACCCTTTTTTTTAGGTATATATAACTAGCTAGATTAGTATGTAGCTAGAACCTATATATAAAATATAGTAACTATAAATTTATTTAATTAGCTTATAGCTAAGTAAAAGAGTCTTTATTAGTAAAATAATAAGATATATCTTATAAAAATATTTATATAAAAAAAAAAAAATTAGAAAGTAGTATTACTTATAATAATAGTTATTTAATGTTATAGAGGCTTTATAGTACAGGCGTAGTTTATTACTAGACCCTGCTGTTAAGGTTAGTAAAGTGTCCTAGGGCGTAGGGTCTATTTATATAAGCATTAAAAGTATTATAATCTAATTAATTAAATACTATTACTTAAATAAAGTAATAATAGGTTAAAGTCTAAGATATCTTAATAAACCTAAAAGATTATACTAAAAGAATTTATTTAATATTATACTAGTAATATTAATATTATAAGTAAATAAACTAAAGATTTAGAGTCCTTAAGTTATTAGTATTATAACGGTATATAATATATATACATAGACTATCTAAGCGTTAGTTAACTACTGCAAAGCTTAGATATAATTATCTAAGCATTATCTAAGCGTTAGTTAACTACTGTAAAAGCTTAGATAACTAAAGTAACTATTAGCACTTTAACGCTTTAGTATATGCCTGTTAATAACCTTATTAGAAGGTCTAAGTACTAAAGGTATTAGATATCTAGAAGTATATATAGGCTGTATTTTCTCTCTTTTAAACAGTTAGAAATTATTACTTTTATACTTAATAATAATAAAGCTACCTTTTAACCTACCTATCTATTTAACCTCTTTATTTCCCTTCTTCTGTTAGTCTTATAATTTAAGATAGTATCTCCTTAGGAAATTATAGAGAAATCTTTTCTAAGATTTAGCTTTTAAAAATATAAAACCTATTGTTAGTAATTATTATACTTCTAACTTTAGTACTTTTATAATTCTAAATCTTTTAATAAGTTACTAGTATTATTATAGCTAATAATAACATAGTTTTTATAAATAATAGGTAAGATAGAAATCTCTTAAGAAAAGGCTTACCTAACTCTTAGGTTTTAACACTAGCTACTAAGTAAGTCTTTAGCCTTTAGCTAGTAAAGCTAATAGTAGTAGTATAGGCTACTTTATTATAGTATATAAAGAGGCTAAAGGTATAAGTATAATTAAATATAACTAATAAGGTAAAGCTACTTTTAAAAAAGCTTCTTCTTAAGTAAAAAAGACCTTACTAATTTACTAGTAATTTATAGTTAAGTTTTAATAAAGACTTTACTTATAAATAAATTTATAAGCTATAACTTTAGTTAGAACTATAGTAATAAGAGGTATAAATTAATAACTTATAAGTTACTATTAAGGTAGCCCTAAAGAAATATAAAAAGCTATATAAGTAAGTCTTTTTAGCTTATATAAATATAGATAATAAGTATAAGGTTTATTAAGACTACTATATTAATCTTTTACTAATACTTAATAAGTTAAAAGTAAAAAACTATAAATACTTTATTGAATAAACTAAGAGTTTACTTTAAAATACTATTTATAAAAGCTAATTATTATAAAATTATTTATTATAGTATAGTAATAAGAATACTAAAATTTAAAATAATTTTATACTTATCTTAACTTTCTTAAGAAGGAATTTACTTTAAAACTATAAAAAAAAGTAAACCTTAAAGTTCTTTTATTATTTTTTAAATAATTTATAAAGTGTAATTTAAAAAAGTACCTTTACCTTTTTAAATTTAAGGAACAGTATAGTTAAGCTTACTTAATAATATTAGAGAACTTTTTATAAAGAAAAAAGGCCTCTTTAGATAAAGAAAACTCTTACTAACATAAGTTAAAATACTTATAAAAGTAAGACTTTACTATAGAAAGTCTTAATTTTAAAAAGCTATAAAATAACTATTTTAATTAAGATAATATAGTATATTATAACTACTATAAAAAGAGGTATATTTCTTCTAACTACCTTAAATCTTAAAAAAAGAAGAAAAAATAAAGACCTCTAAAGTATAACTTATTATTAAATCTTAAGAAGGCCTCTTTAAGAAAAAAAGTAAAAAAATAAAGTAATTTCTATATCTTTACCTTTATTAATAATAAAAATAATCTTCTGTTTTTATACTAAAGTCTAAGTAAGAACTAGTTAAAATATTATAAATATGTTTATAAACTATAATACTTATATAGAATATAATATTATTTTTTATAAGTTTATTAAATAGTATTTACTTAAATAAGTAAAAACCTAAGCATTATTACTAAAGACTATAAGGTATTTATATATAACGTACTTGCATAGCAAGTGGGCCAACATAGCAAGTAGGCCACCTTTCTCTACCCTTCTACCTTTCATATAAGTTAATTAAACTACAACGTACAAAATTAATTAAAACTACTCCTCATCCTCTTCCTTATTACTGTCCCAAACTACTTCACAGGTTTGTGCGTTATATCCAGGCTTTCCGTAATTACCACATCGTCGCGCGCGTAGTTCAGCACCTTCCGTACGACCCTCCTTCTGAGGGTTATTCTGTCCTCCAGCATTAACACTACCCTTTTCTACTTGTAGTGCCTCTGCTTCAGTAGTATTAAGTAACCCTCTAAGACGTAGTCTAGTCTTTTTTGCTCTCTGGCGCTTACTTAGTATCTCTATCCCCGTACGAAGCTTACGGTTCTTAGCCTTAATAATAGTAAGCCTATAGGCTAACTTACTAATACCTCTGGCCTAAAAGTTAATTACTTTGTACATTGGTGTTAGTAAGCTACCTTGATGTGCCTGGATCTTCTTTTTAAGGGAGGAAGCACTTTGTACGCCCTCTAGTGCTATGGTTAGTGTCTTTGTGTCCCAGGAGCCTTAGCTGCTTAGCCGTGAGGTTAAGAGTGTTAGCGTCTTTGGCTTGAAATCTAACTGAGAAATAACTACTTTAGGGTTAAAAGGTATAAGGCCTGCCTGTCTAAAACCAGCTTGTACGTTATCTTCCCTTATTAAGGCAAAGAATGCTGCTTTAAAGGCAGGAAAGAAGTCATCCTTAGTAATATGCAAAATCTGTATCTACATTATCTTCTTAATTTCCTTACTGTATAAGTACTTTAACAGGCTAAAGCACCTAACATTAAGAGGCTAGAGCTTATGTAATAAATAGGGAGGTATATAAAAAGCAATAATGCTTTATTTCTTACAGTATTTGTTAAAGTTAGTTAATTTATAACTGTTGTAACTATTAAGGATTAAGAGGTAATAAGAGCCCTTTATACAAGTCTGTGTGCACTAATTAAAGTGCTTTAGCTAATCTAGGCTAATATTATTTGTTATCTATCCATTTTTGCTTAGATAGATACGCTATATAGATAGGAATTAGCTGTTAGCATACCAGAAGAAAAGGTAATATTTACCCTTTATAATAACGTATAGAGGCATTGCCTAGCTATCTGTATACACACCCTAAATAACAGAAACCTATTCTTAATTACCAGGCTGCTTTATATAAGGCCTTCTCTTATGGTTAAACATTATAACAACCTTTACATATAACAGCATTCCTATTAAGAACCCAGTCTTATTAAAATTGTAGATATTATTATTAAGTATTCTATACTTTGTAATTATGTTTTACATAAGTGTAAACCAGCCTTATATAATTATAGGATCCTTAGCTAAGGCCCTTTAATAGTTAATTTAGCGTTAAAATTACATTTTTAATTTAGGGATGCATTATACAAAGTTCTCTGCCTATTGGGGTCTTGTATGCATCCTGTCGCGCGCGTTTAGAAGTTAGTTAGCTATTTCTTATACGTCTTCTTGTTACAGAGGGAACCCTTAATTAATTAGGTTAATAACTTGTTTAAAAATCACCTCCTCTTCTGTTATAGTCATCTTCATTAAATTTAGTCGTCTTTCAGGTCGTGCGACGCGTCTAGCGCGTTGGTTTTGGATTAACGTTTGAGGGACCTTAAAGGTTTAGGCTGCTTTTTGTACAGACATCTTTAGGTCTTTTTTAATAGCCTAGATGGCAAGGATGATACGACTTTTAATTAAGGAGGATAGCATGTTCGTACGTAGAGGAAAGTTAGTATAAAGGTTAAAGAGGTAGAAAGTTAGAAAAGTGGCCTACTCGCTATATTGGCCCACTCGCTATGTAAGTACGTTACTTATTTATAAAGTATATAATATACTTTTAAATATTACTAATTATAAAAAATAACTAAGTTATTTACTAAGCCTTATATTACTATTAACTAAGATCTAAGGCTAACTAGTAGCCTTTTTTTTTCTTAATAATAATAATTTAAAACCTTAATATCTTTTTAAAAGAAAATAAGAAAACATAGTAGTTTAAGATAACCTCTTAAAAAACTTAAGAGATTCTAAAGAGCTACTAATTTACTAAGAAATTATAGTTTACTTTAAGGATTTTTATTATTATTACCTTTTTAGAATCTCTCTCTTTTATAAATAAAGATAAGCTATTAATAAGAAAGAAAATTTATATTTCTCTAGAGTTTATATTAATAATAAATATTTTAGATATTTCTAATATATTTATTTTACTACTATACTATAAGATAGATTATAAAATTAATTTAGTAAAAAGGATAACGTACATGCATAGCAAGTGGCCTATTATAGTAAGTAGCCTACTTCCTTCTTCCTTCTTAAACTTTAACTTTATATTAACATTTCTCTACGTATAATAATAAGTTCTTCTTTAAACAAAAGTTATATTATCCTTATAATTAAAGCTATTAAAAAAGACCTAAATCTATCTATATAAAAAGCAGCCTCTATCTATAACGTCTTAAGAATAACACTTTAATACTAATGCGCTAGATAATTACTATACCATAAGACTTATACAAAATTAATAAAGATAACTAAGCTAGAAGAAACAGTAATTCTTAAATAAGTTATTAACCTAATTAATTAAGGATTTCTACTGTAACTTAACGACGTACAAGATATAGCTAATTACCTCCTTAACGAACGTAACGCAACGCGTGTTAGACCCTAATAGGCAGAGAACTTTATATAACGCTAACTATAACTAAAGATGCGTTTTTAACGTAGAATTAACTATTAAAGGGCGTTAGCTAAGGATTCTGTAATTATGTAGGCCTAGTTTACCCTTATATAAAACATAATTACAAAGTACGGAATCCATAATAACGATATCTACAATTTTAATAAGACAGGCTTCTTAATAGGAATGCTGTTATACGTAAAGGTTGTTATAACCTCTGATTACTGTAAAAGGCCTTATATAAAGCAGCCTAGTAATTATAAATAGGTTTCTGTTATTTAGGGCGTATATATAGATAGCTAGGCGCTGCCTTTATACGTTATTATTAAGGGTAAATATTACCTTCTCTTATAGTATACTAATAGCTAATTCCTACCCTAATGGCGCATTTACCCTAGTAAAAATAGATAGACTATAAATAAGATTAGCCTAAATTAGCTACAGCATTTTAAAAAGTATATAAAGTCTTATACAAAGGGTGTTAAGCGGCTCCTAATCCTTAATAGCTATAACAGCCATAAGTCTACTAAGTTTAATAATTACTATAAGGAACACAGCATTATTACTCTTTACATGCCTTCTTATTTATTGCATAAGCTCTAGCCTCTTAATATTAGCTGTTTTAGTCTGCTAAAGGCGTCGTACAGTAAGAAAATTAAGAAAATAATGTAGATGCAGATTACGCATATTACTAAGGACGACTTCTTTCCTGTCTTTAAGGCAGCCTTTTTTACTTTAATAGGTAAAGAAAACGTACAAGCTAGCTTTAGACAGGCTGGCCTTATCTCTTTTAACCTAGAAGTAGTTATTTCCCGCCTGGATTTTAAGCCAAAGACGCCAACACCATCTAACTTACGCCTAAGCAGCCAGGGCTCCTGGGACCTAAAGACACTAACTACAGCACATAACGCCGTACAAAGCTCTGCATCACTTAAGAAAAGGATTACTAGTTATTAATATAGCTTACTAACCTATTTATACAAAGTAGTTAACTTACAGGCCAAAGGTATTAGTAAGTTAGCATACAAACTAGCTCTTGTTAAAGCTAAGTGCCATAGGCTTCATACGGTAAATAAGATACTAAGCAAGCGTCAGAAGGCTAAAAAAACCTAACTGCGTCTTAGAGGGTCTCTTAATGCAGCTAAAGCAGAGGCAATCTGGGTAGAGAAGGGGGTTGTTAATACTGGAGGCGAAAATACACGTCAGAAGGGGGCTCGTACGGAGGGGGGTGAATTACGCGGTTGGCGATATGGCAATTGCGGAAAGACTGGACATAACGTACAAACATGTCAGGTAGTATAAGAGACCTCTAAAGAAGAGGATAATAAGTAGTTTTAATTAATTTTGTACGATGCTGCTTAATTAACTTATATAAATGGCTAGAGGGTAGGTAGAGGTAGGCCACTTGCTATAATAGGCCACTTACTATGCATGTACGTTATTACTTTTTTATAAACTAATTTACTTTTTATTACTAAGAGAACTATAGGCTGTTAAGAATTTTCTAAAAGATAATTTATATATAAGTTATATTATAAGACTAACAGAAAGAGGAAATAAAGAGGTTAAATAGATAGGTAGGTTAAAAGGTAGCTTTATTATTATTTTTTTATAAAAGTAATAATTTCTAACTGTTTAGAAGAGAGAAAATATAGCCTATATATACTTCTAGCTATCTAATACCTTTAGTACTTAGACCTTATAATAAGGTTATTAGTAGGTATGTACTAAAGAGTTAAAGCGCTAATAGTTACTTTAGTTATCTAAGCTTTATAGTAGTTAACTAATGCTTAGATAACGCTTAGATAATTATATCTAAGCTTTATAGTAGTTAGTTAACACTTAGATAATTATATCTAAGCTCTACAGTAGTTAACTAACGCTTAGATAACGCTTAGATAATTATATCTAAGCTTTACAGTAGTTAACTAACGCTTAGATAACGCTTAGATAATTATATCTAAGCTTTATAGTAGTTAACTAACGCTTAGATAGTCTGTGTATATATATTATATACCGTTATAATACTAATAACTTAAAGATTCTAAATCTTTAGTTTATTTATTTATAATATTAATATTACTAGTATAATATTAAATAAATCCTTATAACCTTTTAGGTTTATTAAGATATCTTAGATTTTAACTTATTATTACTTTATCTAAGTAATAGTATTTAATTAATTAGATTATAATACTTTTAATACTTATATGTATCTAACACTCTTAAAGTATAGTAAGTATACTTATTATTTTTATCTTAAAAAAGAATAATACCCTCTAACTATATATTAACTACTAAGGACTTAATAAGGTTAAAATTAAGAATTACTACTTTTTATTTTTATTTTAAAGATATTAAACTAAATATAAAAGGTAAGGTTATATTTAAAAATTAATGTTAAGAAGGCATACTATTATATCTAAATAGCAAAAGGCTATAAGTAGAAAATAGCTTTTAAAATAAAATATAGGCTATATAAATTCTTAGTTCTACCTTTTAGCCTTACTAACGCTTTAGCTATATTTTAAAGCTATATTAACTTAGCACTAGATAATCTAGTTAATAACTTCTATATAGTATACCTAGATAATATCTTAATCTTTTTAAGAGATAAAGAAAGTTATACTAGATATATATTAAAGATACTAAGCTATATATAGACTACTAGTCTATATACTAACCTTTCTAAGTATAAATTGTATAAAATAAAAGTTAATTTTTTAGGTTTTTATTTATTAATTAAAAAGGGTTTTATAAACTCTTACTAAATTAACATTATTACATTATAGCTAGAACCTTATACATTCTAAGATATATAAGTATTCTTAGGCTTTTGTAACTTTTACTATAGATTTATTTATAAATACTTTTAAATAATAAGCCTGTTATTAGACTTATTAAAGAAAAGTAAGAATAAAAAAAAGAAAGAGAAGCTAGAACTTAGGTTAAAAAAGTATGTAGTATTTAAGTACTTATATCTTACTTTCTAATTAGCTTTTCTTTTATACTATTTTAACTTAGAAAGACTATTAAAAATAAAAATAGATACTTCTTAATATATAGTACTTAGTATCTTTTTATAAAAAGATAAGTTAGGTTACTAGTATTCTATAGCTTTTTAGTTATAAAAATTTAATAAGGCTAAACTTAACTATAGCATTCTAGATAAAGAAATACTAGTAATAGTTAAGTTATTTAAAGCCTAGTAATACTATATTAATAAGGTAGTAATACCTATAGAAATCCTAACTAATTATTAAAACTTAAAATAGCTTATATTACAGCCTAAGTTAAATAGTAAATAAGCTTATTAGTATATATTTTTAGTATTTTATAATTTTATTATTTACAATAAAGAGGATAAGTTTAACTTTATAAATAGACTGTTAAGATAGTTAGATTACTTTACTATAAGGCTATTAAATATAAACCTTATTAGTATAATTAGATCTAAAACTTTTAAATAAAGAGATATACTTAATTAAATAAGAATCTATAGCGTAAGTTATTTATAAGTTATAATATACTAGTAAGCTAGAGAAGCTATTAGTAAGAAAAAAGTATATATAGTAAAGCCCTTAATAAGGCTTATAAAAATACTTTATTAGCTATAGTAAACTAATAATAAGATAAAATAGGTCTAAAAGAAACTAAAGCTTTAGATAACCTTATTAAATTAGTCTTTATTAATAAATAATTTACTATACTTTAAAAATAAAATTTATATTCCTTAGGAAGCTAGCGTTAGGTAAGAGATACTCTCTTTATACTATAATAACCTCTTAGTAAGATATTTTAAAAAAGATAGGACTACTAAATTAACCTAAAGGAAATTCTAGTAAAAAATATTATCTAAAAATATAGTAGTATATATTAAGGGTTATAGCGTTTACTTAGGTATAAAGTCTAAGCCTTATAAACCTTATAGAACTTTATAGTTACTTTTTATCTTTTTAAGACTATTTATAAAAATCTTAATAGATTTTATTATTAAGCTACCCTTAGTATAGTTTTAAAACTAAAAGGTTAACATAATACTAGTAATTATAAACTAATTTACTAAGTTCTATATATATATAGTAGTTAGTATTAAAATAACTACTTTAAAAGTAATAAAGTTAGTCTATAATAAGGTAGAACTTTAATTTAAAGCTTTTAATAGTATTATCTTAGATAGAGGGTTAGTATTTACTAGTAAATTCTAGTTATCTTTATGCTTCTATTTTAATATAAAGTAAAAGCTTTTAATAGCCTTTTACTTATAAATACATAGGTAAATAGAGATAGTAAATAAGGTAGTAAAACACTATCTAAGATGTTTTATAGTAAGCTAATAAGGCTACTAGCTATTACTACTATAATTAGTAAAGTTTATTATAAATAATATAAAAAGTATATTAATAAGGTTTTTACTATTTAAGACGTTATTAAGGTATTACCTTAAAATCTATATAGACCTTAAGAATAAGGTTTAATAAAAAGAAATCTAAAGTATAAAAGTATACTTAGAAAAACTTATATTAGTTAGAAATTAGTTAACATAATAGTAGTAAGAGGCTTTAGAAAGATAGGTAAAAGAATATAATAACTACTATAAAGCTATAAGTTTTAACTAAAGATAACTAGTTATATTATTAATTTAAAATTTATACTTTAAAGCTACTAAAAGAAAGTTAGTACTAAGATTTATTAGCCTGTTTTATATTTTACAAAAGATTAGCTAGTAAGCCTATTAACTAGCGCTTTTAGTTAAATATTCTAAAGTATATAATACATTTTATATTAGCTTACTAAAACCTTAGATCTCTAATTAAAGATAAGAATCTATTACTAATATTAAACCTAGGCCTCTAGCCTTATATTATGCTTATAAAACTATTATTAAGAATAATTATTATTTTAGCTTATTATATTATTAGCTAATTACCTTTTAGCTATATAACTATAACAGCCTAGTTATACTTATGCTTAGGCATACTACTACCCTCTAAGTTTTAATTTATTTACCTTACTAACCTCTAAGATTAACGTTTACTAATTTAGTCTAAAAGCTGTTACTTTACTATTATTAGTAAAATCCTAGTATATTTTATAGCTTAGCCTTATATAACCTACCTATTTTTACTAAACCTTTATTTTATCTATCTACTTAATAGCCTAGGTTACTATATTTATAACGTCTCTAAAATATTCTAAGTTACTAGGCTAAATATATAGATTAAGCTTCTTTATAAAGTCTACCTTTAATATCTAACTATATAACTTAATCTTAAGGTATGCTTCTTAATTAGCTTAATCTTTAGATAAAAGCGCTAGGCTAAAGAGAGCTATGTTATACCTTAGATTGCCTAGTAGTAAGAAGAATAGCGTCTCTTTACTAACAGCCCTAAGACTAAGCCGTTTAGTATATACTTCTGTTTTTAGTAAATCTTAGTAGGCAGTCTAAGAGGCATAATAATCTCTAGGCTATAGTAAAGACTATAGGTTAAGAACAGTAGTCCTTAAAGACATCTTAGAGAATAAGATAGTTAATATTAATAAAGATTAAGATTAATCTAGGATTAAACATAAGGTATAAGATAAAAGTATAGCTTACTCTAGCTTTATGTATTAGTAACTTAAGCTGTAAGGTTTTTATAACCTTAGTAGTAGGTTTAGTAAAGCTATTGTTACATAGGTTACTTAAGCTATAAGGTTTTTATAACCTTAGTAGTAGGTTTAGTAAAGCTATTATTGTTAAGGCTGTAGCTAAAGCTATCTATAGCTATAGTTAATGTAAGGTCTAAACTAGTAGTTAATTTACACTATTAGGTACTTTATACTACATTAAGACATTAAGATCTAGCATAGGCTAGAGGTGCTGTATTATTAGGTTATACATACTGTAATTTCTTTTTCTATAGGGTAAGCTATACTAGACTGCTTATAAGGGGCTAGAATAATTACTTATACTAAATATAGATATTATGTAACATACTTTACCTTTAATAGTTCCTTCTCTTCTTTATTACTTTAAAACTAGTAACTTCTATATATATATAGAAAGTTACTAGCTAGTAATTTATCTAGAAAGCCTAAAACTATAATAAAATAAAGCAAATAAGAAGCCTTAGCTTACATACTATATATAAAGATTATTTATTTATTACTATTATATTATAATATTAGCTACTAATATAGTCTTATAATATTTTAGTTATAAGTATTTCTTTTTAGCTAAAGTAATAAAAGTATATATACTTATTAAATAAATTACTATTATTAGTTAATATACTTTAGAAAAGCCTTACTTTAAAAGTAACAATTTTAAGGTAATTAAATTATATTAAAAAAGAATATCTCTTTAACTATTTAACAGCTATAAGGTTATTTATAAGTAGTTTACTAAAATGGCTACTAAAACAGTCTAGAAATAGCCTATTATCTAGCTATTAGTTAGGCACTAGTTAGCTAGTAGTTAGCTAAAGGGTTAGCTATTTTATTAGATAATAAACATACTAGGTAATTACCTAGCCTATAGCTATTAGGTAGCCTTTCTTTTAGCTTTATAATAACTATAAGGTTAGCTATTAAAAGTATATTAAATACTACTAATAAAAAAAGTTATTATTTTTAAATAATAGTTTAAAAATAAGTAAATATAAAATACTAAACTTACCTTATTTACAATAAAATAAGGAAGTAAAATAAATATTATTTTAAAAGTTTTATTTATTATAATTTCTTATGCTTATTAGTTTTTATTTCTTCTTTTATTATTACTTATTATATTAGTCTTTTACTTACTTTAATATCTTAAAGTATACTAAAGCTATTTTTCATTAGTAGTAGCTAGATATAAATAAGATATTTAGTAGTAAAGGTAAAAGCTTAGTTAGATTATTATTAGTTTCTATAGATTCTTAGATAAAAATAGTAATATTAAATACCTTAGCTTTAGTCTTATCTAGATTCTTTAGTATAACTAAAAAACGGCTTTTTTAAGATTTAAAAAACTAATAATACTATTAAGTAATAGCTTAATAGTAACTATACTTATTATTTTATACTTTATATAAACAGTTACTTATTAACTAACGTTATAATTAAGATAAATAAACTAGCTTTAATATTTAGGTAATCCTATAGTTAAGGTTAGTAAAGTATCTTAGGGCGTAGGGTCTATTAAAGATAGTGTCTCTCTAGAGAATTATAGAAGAATCTTTCCTAAGATTTAGCTTTTAAAAATAGAAGACCTAATATTAGTAATTATTATACTTCTAACTTTAGTACTTTTATAGTAAATAACTATATTCTTAATTTTATAAAAGTTAATAGTAATACCTATAGTCTTCTTTTAAAAAAGACTATTATTATTAGTTTAGTTAGAGTAGTATAGCTTTTTAGTAAAGCTTATAGTAATAGCTATAGTTAGATTATAAGTAATACCTTAATATTATATATTAGTAATAGTAATTAAGATATCTTAGTTAAAAAGAATTTTAAGTATTTTTATAAGTAGAGTAAAGCTTAATTAGTTTAAACTATTCTTTTTAAAGTAATAATTAAGAATACTAATAAAAGCTTTTTTAACTATAGTATTAAGTATAATATAAGTAGTATTTTTATAAATAGTAAGAAGCTAGTTATTAGTTTTTTTAATAGTTTGTAACTAAACTAAAGTAAGGTTACTAATAAGAGATCTAAGTACTTAAGTAACTACTTACTAAAAGGTAATAGTATTAAAAATATATTTATACTAAAAAGTATTATAAATTTAAGTAATTAATAGTTTTATATTATTTCTTTATAAGCTTATAGGTCTTTTAGCACTAATAACTTAGCTAATATAAGGGTACTAAGTATAAGCTAGTATAAGTAAAAGTATAGTTATATTACTAGCTAGTAAAATAGTAAGTATAAGGTTATAAATAGTTAGTATAATATTAAAAAGAGAGATAGCTAAAGTTAGTATACTACTAACTAATATAGTAAGAAGGGTTAATAAGTTAAATCTTTATTAGTAACTAACTAAAAATAAGTTATATAAAGTAATAAACTTAGGCTTAGCTTTATTAGTATTATTAGTTATAAAGATGCTTTTATATAAGGTAAGATTAAAAGTAAGTAAAGAAAACTAAGGCTTTAACCTTTTTAGTATTCTTATTAGTAATAGTTTACTTAACATAAGTATAAATATAGGCTTTTTAGTTAGTTATTTCTTTATAAAAGATATTTTTTAAAGTAGTATTATTTTTAGCTACTTTATAAATATAGTATATAGTAATAATTATAATAGCTAAGTTAATAAGCTTATAGTTAGCAAGCTAGTCTTTAGGCTACTTAGACTTCTTTATAAGGCTATTATTAGTTAGGTTAGTAGTAGTTTAGATGTTTTTAAATAAAGACTTTAGAATAACTATTAGCTTAGCCTAAAACCTATTTTTTATTAAGGCTAATAGTTTCTTTATTACCTTAAGATTAATTAAAGTTTAGTATTTTATATTATAGAGTACTTAACTAATAGGTATCTTATAGGTATAATAATAAGTACTCTAAAGGTACTATATAATAATTTAAGGCTTATACTAAGACCTTAGAAAGAAGGGTAATTATAAAGAGAGTAATATATAGATAGCCTACTTAGGTAGCTTAAGTATATAAGAAAAGATTAGTATAAGCCCTAGATTAATATATAATACCTATAAAGTACTTATTATTATACTTATAAGATACCTATTAGTTAAGTACTTTATAATATAAAATACTTAATTCTAATTAGTAAGTATAAAATCTAGGAATTTGCTACTAATACTTAATTAAGTAATAATAACAATAGGTTAAAAGGATAATAAGGTTAAAAGTTAAGTAAATAACGTTATTATGCTTAAACAGGCTTAAAATAACTACCTAAAGGTTAAGTAACCTCTTTAACCTAATTAAGGTTAAAAGATAAAACCTAATCTAAGAATTCCTTAACTTTAATATAAGATAAAACCGAAATTAATAATTTCTTTAACTATAAGTTAAGATAAAACCGGATCTATTAAATCCCTTTAAACTTAACCTAAAATACGTTTTAGGATAGTTTCTAGTTAAACTATAGCTAGTTTCCTAAACTAGGTATAATAGCGACTTAAGGGAATTTTATCTATATATAGGGGACCTTTTTCTCTACCTTAGGACTTAGATATTCTAACACTATTACTCTTACTACTACTATTTATACATAATAATAATAAGACTATCTATCAGTATTAAAAGTATTATAATCTAATTAATTAAATACTATTACTTAGATAAAGTAATAATAGGTTAAAACCTAAGATATCTTAATAAACCTAAAAGATTATACTAAAAGGATTTATTTAATATTATACTAGTAGTATTAATATTATAAATAAATAAACCAAAGATTTAGAATCCTTAAGTTATTAGTATTATAACGGTATATAATATATATGCACAGACTATCTAAGCGTTATCTAAGCGTTAGTTAACTACTTTAAAGCTTAAATATAATTATCTAAGCGTTAACTAACTACTGTAAAAGCTTAGATAACTAAAGTAACTATTAGCGCTTTAACGCTTTAGTATATGCCTGTTAATAACCTTATTATAAGGTCTAAGTACTAAAGGTATTAGATATCTAGAAGTATATATAGGTTGTATTTTCTCTCTTCTAAAGAGTTAGAAATATTTTTACTTTTATACTTAATAACAACAATAAAGCTACTTTTTGACCTACCTATCTATTTAACTACTTTATTTCCCCTCTTTTGTCAGTCTTACACTAAGTAAGGCCTTTAAGGAGCTTATTTATAAAGTACCTATTAAAATATAAGTAAAAAGAAAGGTTTAATAAGCTAATTAATAGTATAATATAACTATATAAGTATTTACATAAGTAAATAATATAAAAGAAAGTAAAAAAGATACTAAAATACTAAGTATTATAGTATTAGTAACTAACTAATAATACGCTTTTAATAGCTAACCTTATAGTTATTATAAGGCTAAAAGAAGGGCTACTTAATAGCTATAGGTTAGGTAATTACCTAGTATGTTTACTAGCTAAAGAAATAGCTAAACCTTTAGCTAACTACTAGCTAACAAGTGCCTAACTAATAGCTAAATAATAAGGTATTTTATAAAGTATAAAAGTTAGAAGTATAATAATTACTAATAATAGGTCTTATATTTTTAAAAGCTAAATCTTAGAAAAGATTTATTTATAATTTCTTAGAAAGATAATATCTTAAATAGACCTTATACCCTAAGACACTTTACTAACCTTAATAGTAAGGTTTAGTAGTAAACTATACTTATATTATAAAGTATTTATAATAATTTTCCTTCTCTTTAGGCTACTTATCTTTAAGTAGCCTAAGGTATTAGTAGGTTTTAGTTAGAATTAGTAAGAGTTTTCTAAATAAGTTAGTAATAAAATAGTAGTAATTTTAGTAAGTATACTAGTCTATATACTTATTATAATCTTCCTTTTTTATTCTTAAACCTTTTTTTACTTTTTTATATTTTAATTTTACTAAAATACTTATTACTAAGATTGCTTTACTTTTATTTATTTACTACTATTATGTAAATTTACTATTTTACTTATAGTAAACTAACTTTATTAAATTCTTTTTATTACTTTTTTATTTTTTAGATATTATTAGGTTTTACTAATATATTACTATCTTCTTAATACTAATACTATAGTAAGACTCTTTAGAAAGTATTATAATAAGAATATAAATACTATTTATACTTATACTACTAAAGCTACTATAACTTATGTTTATAATAAACACTATTATAAGTATTATAATACTAGTAAGCTATTAAATACTAAGGTTAATAATAAGGTATACCTTTTTTTTAGTATTTTACTAACTTTTCTAACTTATTTTAATTACTTTAGTTTTACTATTTAGTATAATTAAGTAAGCATAAGTCTTATGTTAGTATATTCTTTTTTCTTAAGCTTAATAAAAGTAAGGCTATTATTTTCTTATTAGTCTATAATAAAATAATTATTTTTTTAGAAAATTAATTATTTAATATGTTTAATAATAAAAGTAATTTAGAGAATAATAGCTTACCTTTTTCTTTTCTTAGTATTTATTTTAACTTAAGAAAGAAACCTAAGTAGATCTTTAGTTTTATTTTTAAAATATTATACTACCTTCTTTAGCTTTATATATACTATATTTATATTATTATTAAAAAGCAGTCTAAGAAGTAAACTCTTACTAATAATATCTTACTTATTAACTATATTTATATATTAAATAGATTAGTATATTTTACTTAATATACTAATTATAAAAATTATTATACCTTAGTAAGTAGTAAAAAGTTTTTACTTTATTTTTATAAATATTTAAACTTAGTCTACTATTGCTATTCTAGCTAATTATTAAGATATACTTTACTTTCATAATAGCTTAAAGTATCTTATTATTACTAAGAATACTAAGAATATTTAGAAAGGTTTTATTAATATCTTAGCTACCTTAATAAAGGCTTTTACTAACCTTAATATTAATTATTATTATAACTTTTACTAGCTTACTTTTAAGTAGCTTAATATAGTATAAAAAGTCTTAAACATTTTAATATACTTATGCTAACCTTTTATTATAAAAAGACTTTTAAAAGCATAAGGCTTTAGTTTATAGTTATTATATTTATAATATTACTTATACTACTTAAGCTTAAGTTAACTAAGCTAATTATTTCTTTTCTATCTTAGTAAGATACTTAGTCTTACTAATAAAACTTTAGCTAATATTTAAAAAGATTATTACTAAAACTATTACCTTATTTCTAAAGATTAAAAATATATTACTTAATAGTTATATAAGTAAAAAGTATATAATAATATTATTAATTCTATATATAAGTATGCTTTTTAGCTTATAACTTAAAATAACTTTATTAACTTCTTAGGTAGTCTTTACTATTATACTAATCTTTTTATTTATAAAAGCTAAAAGGTTTAACTAAAGTAAGAAAGGTCTTTTTTTTAGACTTAGGTTATATTCATACTATAGTTTAAAATTAGTAATCTTTTTATAGTGTTTTACTTAGCTTTTTCTTATATAATACCTTTTTCTTTTTACTAATTATAAGACTAACAGAAGGAGGGAAATAAAGAGGTTAAATAGATAGGTAGGTTAAAAGGTAGCTTTATTATTATTAAGTATAAAAGTAATAATTTCTAACTGTTTAAAAGAGAGAAAATACATCCTATATATACTTCTAGATATCTAATACCTTTACTACTTAGACCTTTAAATAAGGTTATTAACAGGCATATACTAAAGCGTTAAAGTGCTAATAGTTACTTTAGTTATTAAAGCTTTTACAGTAGTTAGTTAACGCTTAGATAATTATATTTAAGCTTTGCAGTAGTTAGCTAACGCTTAGATAGTCTGTGCGTATATATTATATACCGTTATAATACTAATAACAAGGATTTTAAATCTTTAGTTTATTTACTTATAATATTAATATTACTTAGTATAATATTAAATAAATACTTATAGTATAACCTTTTAGGTTTATTAAGATATCCTGGATTTTAACCTGCTATTACTTTATCTAAGTAATAGTATTTAATTAATTAGATTAGAATACTTTTAATGCTTATACTTATACTTATAATAATAGTTATATAGTAGTCTACATTATTTAGCTAAGTTAGCTAGTACCTTTTAGTACCTAAATAGTTAGGTTTTCTATTTTTACTTATTTAATATTAAAATTTTCTTTTCTCTATATATATAGTACCTTCTTAGTATTTATAAAATCTTTCTTACTAACTTAGAAATTATACTTAAAAAGCTAACCTTTCTATCTAATAAAAAGAAATTCTTTATTTTTTATAGTCCTTAAGTTAACTTTTTAGTTTTAATTCTTATTATAAGTTATTAATATTTAGGTTAGGTATTAGTAGTAAATTCTTATCTTTCTTATTAAATATCTAAAGTTTTAGTAAGCTAATATAAAACGTATTGTATACTTTAGAATATTTAAGTAAAAGTGCTAGTTAATAAGCCTACTAGTAAACCTTTTATAAAATATAAAATAAGCTAATAAACCTTAGTACTAACTTTTTCTTAGTAACTTTAAAGAATAAGGTTTAGGTTAATAATATAACTAGTTATCTTTAGTTAAAACTTATAGCTTTATATGTATAATACTATAAAAACTATTAAAAAAGATTATATTTATTAAAAGAACCTTATATTTATTTAATAAAGTCCAGCCTTAGTATTTTAATACTTAGTAATATAAAGAGATTAAGATATAATTAAGATAAATCTAAAAGACTATATATAAATATATTGTATAAGAAACTTTTATTATAAAAACATTAGATAGAAACTATACTTAGTAAGTATAAGAAACTAAAGAATTAAAAATAAAATAATAAATAATCTCTATAAGTAAAATAAAGCTAAATGTTTAATATACCTAATAGCCTTTAAAGTATTAGTATTTATTATATAGTAAATAGTTAATAATAAATAAATAAATAAAAAGGTAATTAATTTTAAAGCCTTAAATAAGGTTACTATACTAAATACCTACCTAATGCCTCTTTAGTTTAAAGTAATATACTAGCTATATAAAAAGAAATTTATCTTTATTATAAATACTAAATCTTTTTTTTACTAATTTAGTATAACGTACTTGCATAGCGAGTGGGCCAACATAGCGAGTGGGCCACTTTTCTAACTTTCTACCTCTTTGACCTTTACACCAACTTTCCTCTACGTACGAACATGCCATCCTCCTTAATTAAAAGTTATATCATCCTTGCTATCCAGGCTATCGAAAAAGACCTAAAGATGTCTGTACGAAAAGCAGCCTAAACCTTTGAGGTCCCTTGAACGTTAATCTAAAACCGACGCGCCAGACGCGTCGTACGACCTAAAAGACGACCAAATTTAATAAAGATGACTATAACAGAAGAGGAGGTGATTCTTAAATAAGTTATTAACCTAATTAATTAAGGGTTCCCTCTGTAATAAGAAGACGTATAAGAAATAGCTAACTAACTCCTAAACGCGTGCAACAGGATGCATACAGGACCCCAATAGGCAGAGAACTTTATACGACGCGTCTCTAAATTAAAAATGCGATTTTAACGCTAAATTAACTATTAAAGGGCCTTAGCTAAGGATCCTATGATTATATAAGGCTGGTTTATACTTATGTAAAACATAATTATAAAGTATAGAATACTTAGTAATAATATCTATAATTTTAATAAGACTAGGTTCCTAATAGGAATGCTGTTATATACAAAGGTTGTTATAACGTCTAACCGTAAGAAAAGGCCTTATATAAAGCAGCCTGGTAATTAGGAATAGGTTTCTGTTATTTAGGGTGTGTGTGTAGATAGCTAGGCGATGCCTCTGTATATTATTATAAAGGGTAAATATTACCTTCTCTCCTGGTATACTAACGGCTAATTCCTATCTACATAGCGTATTTATCTAAGCAAAAATAGATAGATAATAAATAATATTAGCCTAGATTAGCTAAAGCACTTTAATTAGTATACACAGACTTATACAAAGGGCTCTTATTGCCTCTTAATCCTTAATAGTTACAATAGTTATAAATTAACTAACTTTAATAAATACTGTAAGAAATAAAGCATTATTACTCTTTACATGCCTCCCTATTTATTACACAAGCTTTAGCCTCTTAATGTTAGGTGCTTTAGCCTGTTAAAGTACTTATACAGCAAGAAAATTAAGAAGATAATGCAGATACAGATTTTGCATATTACTAAGGATAACTTCTTTCCTGCCTTTAAAGCAGCATTCTTTGCCTTAATAGGGGAAGATAACGTATAAGCTAGTTTTAGATAGGTAGGCCTTATACCTTTTAACCCTAAAGTGGTTATTTCTTAGTTAGATTTCAAGCTAAAGACGCTAACACCCTCAACCTTACGGCTAAGCAGCTAAGGCTTCTGGGACGCAAAGACACTAACCACAGCACTAGAGGGCGAACGAAGTGCTTCCTCCCTTAAAAAGAAGATCTAGGTACATTAAGGTAGCTTACTAACACTAATGTACAAAGTAATTAACTTTTAGGCTAGAGGTATTAGTAAGTTAGCCTATAGGCTTACTATTATTAAGGCTAAGAACCGTAAGCTTTGTATAGAGATAGAGATACTAAGTAAGCGCTAGAGAGCAAAAAAGACTAGACTACGTCTTAGAGGGTTACTTAATACTACTGAAGCAGAGGCACTATAAGTAGAAAAAGGTAGTGTTAATGCTAGAGGACAGAATAACCCTTAGAAGGAGGGTTGTACAGAAGGTGCTAAACCACGCGTGTAATAATGTAGCAATTGTAAAAAGCCTAGATATAACGCATAAACCTGTAAAGTAGTTTAGGACAGTAATAAGGAAGAGGATGAGGAGTAGTTTTAATTAATTTTGTACGTTGTAGTTTAATTAACTTATATAAAAGGTAGAAGGGTAGAGGAAGGTGGCCTACTTACTATGTTAGCCTACTTACTATGTAAGTACGTTATATAAACTATATTAAGAATGCTTTACTACTATAAGTTACTATAAATAAAAGTAATTAAAAATAGTTTTAATAAAATTCTAAAATTCCTTAGTATATATATAATACTATATAAATAACTTATTATATTTACATAATAACTATACTATAATATTAATAAATAATATAGTTATTACTTTTAATATATATAAAAATTATTAGGCTTTAGAGTAAATATATTATTACTTATAAATACCTAAAAGTAAACAGAATTCTTAGTAGTAATTAAGATACTTACTAATTTAAAGAACCTTAAGTAGTAGATAAAAGTAACTTAATACCTATAATATATAATCTCTTAGTATATAAGCTAAGTAGCTTTATTATAATAATAATAAACTAACGTATATACATAGTAAGTAGCCTATTATAGTAAGTAGCCTACCTCTACCTACCCTCTAGCCATTTATATAAGTTAATTAAGCAGCATCGTACGAAATTAATTAAAACTACTTATTATCCTCTTCTTTAGAGGTCTCTTATACTACCTAACATGTTTATACGTTATATCTAGTCTTTCTGTAATTACTACATCGCTAACCGCGCAATTCACCCCCCTTTGTACAAGCCTCCTTCTAACGTGTATTTTTACCTCTAGTATTAACAACCCCCTTCTCTACCTGGATTGCCTCTGCTTTAGCTGCATTAAGGGACCCTCTAAGACGTAGTTAGGTTTTTTTAGCCTTCTGACGCTTGCTTAGTATCTTATTTACCGTACGAAGCCTACGGCACTTAGCTTTAATAAGAGCTAGTTTGTGTACTAACTTACTAATACCTTTAGCCTGTAAGTTAACTACTTTATATAAATAGGTTAGTAAGCTATATTGATGACTAGTAATCCTTTTCTTAAGTAATGCAGAGCTTTGTATGGCGTTATATACTGTAGTTAGTGTCTTTAGGTCCCAGGAGCCCTGGCTGCTTAGGCGTAAGTTAGATGGTGTTGGCGTCTTTAGCTTAAAATCCAGGCGGGAAATAACTACTTCTGGGTTAAAAGGGATAAGGCCAGCCTGTCTAAAGCTAGCTTATACGTTTTCTTTACCTATTGAAGTAAAAAAGGCTGCCTTAAAGGCAGGAAAGAAGTCGTCCTTAGTAATATGCGTAATCTGTATCTACATTATTTTCTTAATTTCCTTACTGTATAACGCCTTTAGTAAACTAAAACAGCTAACATTAAGAGGCTAGAGCTTATGTAATAAATAGGGAGGCATACAAAAAGTAATAATGCTGTATTTCTTATAGTAATTGTTAAACTTAGTAGACTTATGGCTATTATAGCTATTAAGGATTAGGAGCTACTTAACACCCTTTATATAAGACTTTATATACTTTTTAAAATGCTATAGCTAATCTAGGCTAATCTTGTTTATAGTCTATCTATTTTCGCTAGAGTAGATGCGCCATTAGGGTAGGAATTAGCCATTAGTATACCATAAGAGAAGGTAATATTTGCCTTTAACAATAACGTATAAAGGCAGCGCCTAGCTATCTGCACATACGCCCTAAATAACAGAAACCTATTTGTAATTACCAGGCTGCTTTATATAAGGCCTTTTATAGTAATTAAAGGTTGTAATAACCTTTACGTGCAACAGTATTCTTATTAAGAAGCCTGTCTTATTAAAATTGTAGATATTGTTATTATAGATTCCGTACTTTACAATTATGTTTTATATAAAGGCAAACTAGGCCTACATAATTGCAGGATCCTTAGCTAACGCCCTCTAATAGTTAATTCTACGTTAAAAACGCATCTTTAGTTATAGTTAGCGTTGTACAAAGTTCTCTGCCCATTAGGGTCTAACACGCGTCGCGTCGCGTTCGTCAAGGAGGCAATCAGCCATATCTCGTACGTCGTTAAGTCGCGGTAGAAATCCTTAATTAATTAGGTCAATAACTCATTCAAGAATTACTGTTTCTTCTAGCTTAGTCATCTTCATTAATTTCGTACGAGTCTCGTGGTGTAGTAATTATCCAGCGCGTCAGTGTTAAAGTGTTATTCTTAGGACGTTGTAGATAGAGGCTGCTTTTCATACAGATAGATTTAGGTCTTTTTTAATAGCTTTAATTACAAGGATAATACGACTTTCGTTTAAAGAAGAACTTATTATCGTACGTAGAGGAATGTTAATGTAAAGTTAAAGTTTGAGGAGGAAGGAGGAAGTAGGCCACTTACTATGATGGGCCACTTGCTATGCATGTACGTTAAACTAATTACTAATATAATAGTAGTAAAAGAGTACCTAAGATTAGTATAAAACTACTTCTTAAGAAAGAGTACTTTTTTTAATATAAGTAGAGATAGATATATTTAAAGATATACAATTAGCCTTTATAATAAATACTATAATCTACTATTATAATTTAAATAAAGCGTTATTTATATAGCTAGATACCTTTTATAACCTAAGGTTTAAAGTAATACTATTTTAATTTAAAAAATGGTATAATGTATACTAAAGGTAAATAATATACTTTTAACAGCTTACCTTATATTTATTATAAGGCTAGAAGGAGGGCTACCTAATAGCTATAGGCTAGGTTATTTTCTAGTATGTTTATTATCTAATAAAATAGCTAAACCTTTAGCTAACTACTAGCTAACTAGTGCCTAACTAATTGCTAGATAATAGGCTATTTATAAGAGTAATAGAAAAGGGGAAATAAAGAGGTAAAATAGAGAATTAGGGTAAATAGGTTAAATAAGTAGTCTTATTGTTATTATGTATAGATAGTTATAGTAAGAGTAATAGTAATAGAATATCTAAGTCCTAAGGTAGAGAAAAAGGTCCTCTATATATAGATAAAATTCCCTTAAGTCACTATTATATCTAGTTTAGGAAACTAGCTATAGTTTAACTAGAAACTATCCTAAAACGTTTTTTAGGTTAAGTTTAAAGAGATGTAATAGATCTAGTTTTAACTTAACTTATAGTTAAAGGAATTATTAATTTCGGTTTTATCTTATATTAAAGTTAAGGAATTTTTAGATCTAGTTTTATCTTTAACTTTAATTAGGTTAAAGATGTTATTTAACCTTTAGGTAGTTGCTTTAAGCTTATTTAAGCATAATAACGTTATTTACTTAACTTTTAACCTTATTATCCTTTTAACCTATCGTTATTATTACTTAATTAAGTAACAGTAGCAAAGTTCTAGATTTTGTACTTATTAATTAGAATCTAGTATTTTGTATTACAGGGTACTTAGTTATTAGTTACCTTATAAGCATAATAGTAAGTACCCTGTAGGTATTATATTACTTTAGAGCTTATAAACAGACTTTATAAAAAAAGAATAAGAAAAGATTAAAAAGAGGGTTATTAACTAGTTTAACTTTATTAATAGTATTTAAGATATACTACACTATCTTATAAATAAAGTAACCTAGAAAGCATATAGCTTTAGACCTAATTAGATAACTATAGACGTAAAAGTCTTTACTATATATAAGTCTAAGGATAAAAAAGTATATTTAGTTAATAATATACTATCTAATAGCTTTACCTCTAAGGGTAACCTCTTTTAGAAGGTTAAGAATTTAGTAAAGGCTAAGAAAATAATAAACCTTTTATAGGCCTAATTATACTAAAGTACTTAGATATTAAACTATATTTACATCTTACGCCTAAGTAACTTAAGCCTATTATAGACTTAGTTAATTATTTACTACTTTATAAAAAGAAACTCTTTCTTTAGGTCTTTTTAAACTAAGAAAAGATACTTATATAGAAATTTAATAAAAACAGCTCTTTTAACCCTAAAGTTACTTTACCTTAAGTAATTAGGACTATACTATATAAAGCCTAGTAAAAAAAAGGCATCTTAATTCTTAAGGTGCTTAAACTACAGGCTATAGAGATCTTATATATATAAATAAAGAAAGGTATTTTAGAAGAAGGTTATAAGCTAATATAAAACCCTTAGTTTCTTATTAAGAAAAAGGATAGTTCTTTATACCTAATTAATTTAGCTACTTAAATAAACATAATTATAATTTAGGATACACTATCTTTTTTAGAAGCTAAAATTTCTTTAAAGGATTTTACTATATACATTATTATTTTACTACTAGACTTCTTTTTTAGGTATAATTAGATTTCTTTAGTAAGAAAAAGTAAAGACTTAATAACATTTACCTTACTATTTAGGCTATTATAAATATATATATTACCTTAGGGTAGTACTAACTTAGTAGCTTAATTTATAAGAATTATTCTTAAGATTCTATATAACTTTATTTTATATTATTACTAAGCCTTTTTAGATAACATTATTATTAAAAGCCTTACTACTATATATAATAATAAAGAGCTACCTAATTACCTTAGTATTTATTAGTATATTTATAAGTATATTAAGAATGTTAATATAGTTCTCTTTAATATAAAACTAGCTAGTTATATAGTAGTTAGTAAGAAATTATAGTAGCTTTAGAAAATAGCTATTATTATAAAATATCTTTATAGCTTTAGTAGCTAACAGCCTAATTAGGCTAACATTATTAAGATCTAGAAGTAAGAGTCTTACTTTAACCTTACTAAGATTAAGTTATTTATTAGCCTTATAAGATTTTATAAGCCTTAGGTAGAAAAATATATAGAAATTATAATTCTTTTTTAGAAGCTTATAAAGAAAAATACTACTTTTATCTAAAGACCTAATTAGATTAACATTATAAAAACCCTAAAGAAAATACTTATATTTATCTTTATTATTATCTTAATATTTTATAAGCTAGGCATTAGACTAGTTATTATTAGTATAAATATAAGCTTATAAAGTTAAAGTGTAGTATTAAGCTAGATAATTAGAGAAAAGTATGTAGTTACTAGGTATAAGAGTAGTATATAGAGAGAGCCTAAGCTAAAGTATAATTTAGGAAAACTAAAGTTAAAGGCTATTTTAATAACTTTAAAAAAGCTAAAGAACTATATCTATAAGATTAAGTTTCTTCTAGAAATAGATACTTAAGTACTAGTTACCTAGCTTAATAAAGGCTTCTATAACCTTTTAAACACTCTAATTACTTACTAAATAGCTTAGATACACCTTTTTAACTTTTAAGTTAAGTATATCTTTAGAAGTAAGAATATAGTTATAGACATACTTTTAAGAAAACTACCTAGATAATCTAACTTTAATAATTATAAAATACCTAATTAGGTTAAAGACTTTATTAATAAAAAGCTATACTTTATTAAAGTTTATGTAGTTTATACTAAGCCTAATCTTATTATTTTAAAAGACTTATACCTTTATAAGCTTTTATCAGAATAGCTTTAACCTAATTAGTACTAGATAATACATACTTAATAAATAGTTTTCTATTTATAAACTTTATTATAGCTAGAAAGAATTTTAAACTATAACTTTAAGAAATTTAAGTAGGAAGCCTAGTTATATATCTTAAGAGATAACTACTTATACTAAAGACTAATAAAGTAGTACCTAGTTTTATAAAGACTTATTAATAACTTTAATATTTATACTAACCTAATTAAAAACGCTTATACTAAATTAGGATACTAAAGATAAAATATAACCTACCTAAGGCTTACTTTATCTTATACTTAGAGAGATATATATAAAGATATATAGACTTTAGTAGTATCTTACCTTTTTTACTAAAAGGCCTAATTAGCCTAGATAGATAACTAGTATATTAGTACTATACCTAAAGAGATATCCTTTATAAAGATATTAGTTAATATATAATAAATACATGCCTAAGCTATTATTAAGATATACTATAATATAACAGGTTAGCCTAAAGTAAGAAAAGTTAGAAATGTAATATCTAATTAGGTTACTAACTTTATATAAGAAGACGTATTTTGCTACTATAATGTTTATAGTAAAATAATAGTTAATAAAGAATTAGAAAATAAAAGGGTATTAGATATCTTAAATATAAAATATAGTACCTATAAAAGGGTTATTTTAGTATATAACTTTAAGGTAAATAGAGTTAGTAAATAAGGTTATAAGCCTATTACTTATACTCTTTTAACCTAGTTAGATAGTAAGAAATAAGATTTTAGCTTAATTCTACCTACTACCTTATTTACTATAAAAATAATAGTTAAGGCCTTATTAGAATATATAGCATTCTACCTTATTTATAACTATAAAGCTATTATACTAATTAAGGAATTAATGTTAATATAGAGAGTATTAGACTAAAGATAAGTTTATAGCCTTAATTAGAAACTTACTACTAAAATCTAATTATTTAAATAACTTAAAGTAGATAGAGAACTTACTTTAAAAAGTGTAGCAGAAGCTAAATAGAGAACTACTAACTAGTTTAATAATACTTACTAGTAAATAATATAGCCTATAAAGCTTTAAAAAGAAACCTTATACTAGTCTTTAATAAAAAGCATAGTATTAATAAGTTAAAAGCCTAAAAGCTTTAGTACTACTAGTAAGGTCTACTTTAAGTATGTTTAATATCTAAGAATTCTATATTTTATAAACTAAAAATACTTTTTAGTAACCTAATTACATAGGTAACATACTTTAGAAAGTACCTAAAGAAATATATTAAAAGCCTTTTAGAATTTTAGAAATTAAAAAACCCTATATAGGTATATACTAAGCTTAAGAATAAGATTGCCTTTTATTTTCTAGCATAAGAATATTAAGATAAACTTTAGAAATTAGACTAACCTTTTAACCTTAATTAGAATAGTAATATAATTATAATAAGGTCTAAAATATAATAACTTTAACTTTAGAAAGAAAATATTAAACTTTAAAAATAACTAGACTATTAAAAAGTAATATTAACACTAGTTATAAATATACTATTAAAGAATCCTTATAAGAATTCTAAGTATATAAATATAACTAAAAATACTTAATTAGGCCTACATTTTATTTTATTTTAACGTATTTAATAATATTAACTAATATTATATAATATATTATACTTTTTATTAGGCTTTATTTCTTAGTTTTAAAAGATTATTAATTTTATTTTTCTCTCTTTTTTATATTAATAATCTTAAAGATAGTATATTATAAAAAAAAAATGCCTAATTAGACCTATATAGATAATAAATACTACCTTAATACTACCTTTATTTCTTACTAAACTTTTTAATATTTCTCTTTCTAAATAAAACTTTTAGTTTTATTATTTAGTATAAGTAATTATTCTAGCCTCTTATAAGCAGTCTAGTATAGCTTACCTTATAAAAAAGAAAATTATAGTATGTATAACTTAATAATACAGCACCTCTAGCCTATGCTAGATCTTAATATCTTAATATAGTATAAAGTACTTAATAATGTAAATTAACTACTAGTTTAGACCTTATATTAACTATAGCTATAGACAGCTTTAGCTATAGCTAACAATAGCTTTACTAAACCTACTACTAAGGTTATAAAAACCTTATAGCTTAAGTAACCTATATAATAATAGCTTTACTAAACCTACTACTAAGGTTATAAAAGCCTTATAACTTAAGTTACCTACATAATGCATAAAGCTAAAGCCTATAAGCTATACTTTTGTCTTATGCCTTATGTTTAATTCTAGATTAATCTTAATCTTTATTAACATTAATTATTTTATTTTCTAAGATATTTTTAAAAACTACTATCCTTAACCTATAGTCTTTACTATAGCCTAGAGATTATTATGCCTCTTAGACTGCCTGCTAAGATTTACTAAAAACAGAAGTATATACTAAATAGCTTAGTCTTAGGGCTGTTAGTAAAGAGACACTATTCTTCTTACTACTAGGCAATCTAAGGTGTAACATAGCTCTCTTTAGCCTAGCGCTTTTATCTAAAGATTAAGCTAATTAAGAAGTACGCCTTAAGATTAAGTTATATAGTTAGATATTAAAGGTAGACTTTATAAAGAAGCTTAATCTGTATATCTAGCCTAGTAACTTAGAATATTTTAGAGATGTTATAGATACAGCAGCCTAGGCTATTAAGTAGATAGATAAAATAAAGGCCTAGCAAAAATAGGTAGGTTATATAAGGCTAAGCTATAAAATATACTAGGATTTTACTAATAGCAGCAGAGTGATAGCTTTTAGACTAGATTAGCAGACGTTAATCTTAGAGGTTAGTAAGGTAAATAAATTAGAACTTAGAGAGTAGTAGTATGCCTAAGTATAAGTATAACTAGGCTATAGAAGATTAAGGCAGCAGAAGGCTATTACTTTATATAGTAGTCTAAGATCTTAGTAGTTATAGTTATATAGCTAAAAGGTAATTAGCTAATAATATAATAAGCTAAAATAATAATTATTTTTAATAATAGTTTTATAAGTATAATATAAGGCTAAAGGCCTTAGTTTTATTATTATAGTTCTTTTTACTCTTTTTTTAGTTAATACTATCCTACTTCTAAATAGTATTATTAAGTATATAGTAACATCCTTTATACTTTTTCTTAAGGGTAAGACTTTAGGCTTTAACTATCTTAATTAACTACTATTTAAAAAAACTACTTAGAATCTATAAACAAAATACTCTTTAGAATACTAGATTTAATACTACTACTACTACTTTTACGCTTTTTAGTATTCTTAATTAGGCTAAGGTATCTATAGAAGTTTTAAAAATTACTATTTTAGTAATAGTAAGATATCTAGGTTTTATAATATAAACAGTTTAAATAGGTGCCTCTAAATTTAATTAGAAAGAAAACATATTTCTAAAAAGAATTAAAGGTAGAGAGACCTAATTAGTTTTAGTCTATATAAATACCTAACCCTTTTTATAATATTTATATAGCATAAAGCTTTAAGTACTAAGGCTAAAAACTACTAATATAGCACTAGCCTAAAGATAACTAGCTAGCTTTTAAGTAAAGTATCTAAATACACCCTTATATTTAGTATAAATAAAGATATAGTACTTAAATAGACCTTTATCTAATTAGGCCTAGACTACTAAAAGAATATTACCTTTAGTAATATTATTTTAAAAAATCTAGGTAATAGTAGCATAAGTCTAACTAACTTAAATAATATTAGTAAACTAGTTTTTATAGTAACTCTTACTAGCTAGAAACTTAAGATTCTTTTATATAAGAGAAGTTATAGCCTACTTTAATTAGACTAGGAACCCTAAAGATAGATACTAAAGATAACTTATAATAATAAGACTAAGAGGTATAAGCTAATAGTTATTTACTTAAGGTACTAGATAAAAAAATAACTATAGGTTCTAAGTAATCTTAGGATAATAAAAAGAAGCTATCTTAAAGTCTAATTAGGTTAGTAAAGTAGTTTATTCTTAAAATTAGTTAGTAATAATAGTACGTTAGAAAAAAATAGTACTTATGTAAGACTAATAGAAAAGAGAAAATAAAGAGGTAAAATAGAGAAGTAAAGTAAATAGGTTAAATAGGTAGTCTTATTATTATTATATATAGATAGTAGTAGTAAGAGTAATAGTGTTAGAATATCTAAGTCCTAAGGTAGAGAAAAAGGTCCTCTGTATATAAATAAAATTTTGTTAAGTTACTATTATATCTAGTTTAGGAAACTAGTTGTAGTTTAACTAGAAACTATCCTTAAACGTTTTTTAGGTTAAGTTTAAAGAGATTTAATAGATCTAGTTTTATCTTAACTTATAGTTAAAGGAATTATTAATTTCAGTTTTATTCTATATTAAAGTTAAGGAATTCTTAGATCTAGTTTTATCTTTAACTTTAATTAGGTTAAAGAGGTTATTTAACCTTTAGGTAGTTATTTTAAGCCTGTTTAAGCATAATAACGTTATTTACTTAACTTTTAACCTTATTATCCTTTTAACCTATCGTTATTACTACTTAATTAAGTAATAGTAGTGAATTTCTAGATTTTGTACTTATTAATTAGAATTTAGTATTTTGTATTACAGGGTACTTAACTAATAGGTATCTTATAAGTATAATAATAAGTATTCTATAGGTATTATATATTAATTTAAGGCTTATATCTCTCTAGAAGATAATTATTACTTGTTAATTAGATTCTAAATAAGTATTTTATAGTAAAACTATACTTTATTAAGGTATATTAATAGTTATTAATAGTTATTTAAGTTAATTAAATTAGTATTTTTAAATAAAGGCTCTAAATAACGTAGTATTTAGACCTTTAGTTAAGCTGTCTGCTATATTTTTATTAGAAGAGGTATAAGTTAATAGTAGTTTTCTATTAGTTATATTCTATCTTACAAAGTGGTAAGTTATATCTATATGCTTAGTATGCTTATAAAATTTAGGATTTTCTGCTAAATACTAAGTAGATTGTAAATCTGTAATTAAGCTAGGTATTTTTATATTATAACCTAGTTTTAAGTTATTATTAATAAAATTAAGCATATTATTCAGATATATAGCTTCTTTAGTAGCCTCTTATAAAGCTATATATTTAGCTTTATAGGTACTAGTTACTAGGTGTTTTTATAGACTGCTATTCTAACTTATTGCATTATTAAGGCCTAAAAAGGATATATAACTAAAGGTAGATTTTCTTTTTAGTATATAATTACCTTAGTCTAAATTAGAATAACCTAGTATCTTATATATAGGTATATTATAATAATAATTAATACTATAATTAGTATTATAATTTAAGTAACCCTATATTCTATCTAAGGCTTTAAAGTAGATATTACTAGGATTTACTATAAATCTAGTATATTAACTTATAGCAAAAGTAATATCTATTCTTACTTTTATAGCTAAGTAAATTAAATAACCTACTTATTATTAATATAGTTTAATATCTAATATGCTTTAGAAAAGCCTTACTTAAAAAGCAAAATATTTAGAGTAATTAAGTTATATTAAAAAAGGATGCCCTTTTAACTATCTAATAGCTATAGGTTTATTTATAAGTAGTCTACTAGAATGGCTACTAGAATAGTTTAGGAATAGCCTATTATCTAGCCGTTAGTTAGCCACTAGTTAGCTAGTAGTTAGCTAAAGGTTTAGCTGTTCCTATAGCTAATAAAGGTGCTAGGAAATAACCTAGGCTATAGCTATTAGGTAGCCCTCTGTCTAGCCTTATAATAACTATAAAGTTAGCTATTAAAAGTATATTAAATACTACTAATAAAGAAAAAGTTGTTATTCTTAATAATAGTTAAAAATAGGTAAATATAAAACGTTAAACTTACTTTATCTATAGTAAATAAGTAACTAAAATAAACATTATTCTAAAAGTCTTTTTATTATAATTTCTTATGCTTACTAATTCTTATCCTTCTTCTTATTATTATTTATTATGTTAGTTCTTTACCTATTTTATTACTTTAAAGTAAGCTATAGCTATCTTTTATTAATAATACTTAGGTATAGCTAAGATATTTAGTAATAGTAGTAACAGCTTAGTTAGACTGTTATTAGTTTCTATAGATTTCTAGATAGAAATAGTAATATCTAGTACCTTAGCCTTAGCTTTATCTATATTCTTTAGTATAACTAAGAAAAGGCTTTCTCTAAGGTTTAAAAGACTAATAATACTGTTAGGTAACAGCTTTATAATAACTATACTTATAATACTGCGCTTTATATAGATAGTTACCTACTAGCTAACATTATATTTAAGGTATATAAACTAGCTTTAGTAACTAGCTAGGTAGATAACTATATCCTTAATCTTATAAAGGTTAATAGTAATACCTATAGTCTTATCTAAAGAAAGGCCGTTATTACTAGTTTAGTTAAGGCAGTATAGTTTCTTAGTAAGACCTATAGTATTAGCTATAGTTAGGTTATAAGTAATAGCTTAATCTTAGTTAATAGTAATAGTTATTAAGGTATTTTAGTTAAAAAGGATTTTAAGTATTTTTATAAGTAAAGTAAGGCCTAGGTAGTTAAGACTATCCTTCTTAAAGTAGTAATTAAGTATACTAATAAATTCCTTAGCTATAGTATTAAGTATAATATAGGTAGTATTCTTATAGGTAGTAAGAAGCTAGTTATTAGTTTCTTTAATAGTTTATAACTAGACTAAAGTAAGGTTACTAGTAAGAGATCTAAGTACTTAAGTAACTACTTACTAGAAGGTAATAGTATTAAAAGTGTATTTATACTAAGAAGTACTATAGATCTAGGTAATTAATAGTCTTATGTTATTTCTCTCTAGGCCTATAGGCTTCTTAGTACTAATAACTTAGCTAATATAAAGGTGTTAGGCATAGGCTAGTGTAGGTAGAAGTATAGTTATATTACTAGCTATTAAAATAGTAAGCATAAGGTTATAAATAGCTAACACTATATTAAAAAGAAAGGTAGCTAAAGTAGGCATACTACTAACTAATACAGTAAGAAAGTCTAGTAAGTTAAATCTTTATTAGTTACTAGCTAAAAATAAGTTACATAAGATAATAGACTTAGGCTTAGTCTTACTAAAGTTATTAGTTATAAAGGTGCTTTTATATAAGGTAGGGTTAAGATAGGTAGAAGAGGCTAAAGGCTTAACTATCTTAGTATTTTTATTAGTAATAGTCTATTTAGTATAAGTATAGATATAGGCCTTTTAGTTAGCTATTTCCTTATAAAATTTACTTTCTAAAATAGTATTATTCTTAGCTACCTTATAAATATAGTATATAGTAAAATTATAATAGCTAAATTAATAAGCTTATAGTTAGTAGGCTAGTCCTTAGGCTACTTAGACTTCTTTATAAGACTGTTGTTAGTTAGGTTAATAGTAGTTTAAATCTTCTTAGATAAAGACTTTAGAATAACTATTAGCTTAGCCTAAATACTATTCTTTATTAAGGCTAACAGCTTCTTTATTACCTTAGTATTAATCTTACTATTAAAGTTACTATTTATATCTTTAAGGTGTTAGACCTTACTAAGGCCTAAGGTTTAATAAACATTCTCTTTTATCCTCTTATAGGTCTTTACCTTATTTTATATATTAGTATCTAAGTAATAGCTATCTAGAAGGTAGACTTTACTATCCTAAGTAAGCTAGTAGTTAAAGGTTATAAGACTAGCTACATTTTTATTTTACTTATAGTTAGAATTCTTTATAATAAGTATATAATTACCTTCTTTATTAGTAATAAGTCCTATAGGTATAACACCTTTAGCCTGTTTACTAGCTAAAGTATTCTAGCTATTACTAAATTACTTAGGTATAGTAATAGTAATATACTAGATAGTTAATAAGTAACGTACATGCATAGCAAGTGGCCCATCATAGCAAGTGGCCTACTTCCTCCTTCCTCCTCAAACTTCAACTTTACATTAACATTCCTCTACGTACGATAATGAGTTCTTCTTCAAACGAAAGTCGTATTATCCTTGCAATTAAAGCTATTAAAAAAGACCTAAATCTATCTGTACGAAAAGCAGCCTCTATCTACAACGTCCTAAGAACAATACTTTAACACTGACGCGCTGGATAATTACTACACCATAAGACTTATACGAAATTAATGAAGATGACTGAGCTAGAAGAAACAGTGATTCTTGAACGAGTTATTGACCTAATCAATCAAGGATTTCCACCGCAACTTAACGACGTACAAGATATGGCTGATTGCCTTCTTAATGAATGCGACGCAACGCGTGTTAGACCCTAATGGGTAGAGAACTTTGTATGACGCTAACTATAACTAAAGACGCGTTTTTAACGTAGAATTGACTATTAGAGGGCGTTAGCTAAGGATCCTGTAATTATGCAGGCCTGGTTTACCCTTGTATAAAACATAATTGCAAAGTACGGAATCCATAATAACGATATCTACAATTTTAATAAGACAGGCTTCTTAATAGGAATGCTGTTGCACGCAAAGGTTGTTATAACCTCTAATTGCCGTAGAAGGCCTTATATAAAGCAGCCTGGTAATTGCGAATAGGTTTCTGTTATTTAGGGCGTATGTACAGATGGCTAGGCGCTGCCTTTGTACGTTATCGTTAAGGGCAAATATTACCTCCTCTTATGGTATACTAATGGCTAATTTCTACCCTAATGGCGCGTTCACCCTAGCGAAAATAGATGGACTACAAACGAGATTAGCCTAGATTAGCTATAGCATTTTAAAAAGTGTATAAAGTCTTGTATAAAGGGTGTTAAGCGGCTTCTAATCCTTGATGGCTACAACAGCCATAAGTCTACTAAGTTTAACGATTACTGTAAGAAACACAGCATTATTGCTCTTTGCATGCCTCCCTATTTATCGCACGAGCTCTAGCCTCTTAATGTTAGCTGTTTTAGTCTGCTAAAGGCGTTGTATGGTAAGGAAATTAAGAAAATGATGCAGATGCAGATTACGCATATTACTAAGGATGACTTCTTTCCTGCCTTTAAGGCAGCCTTTTTTACTTTAATGGGTGAAGAAAACGTACGAGCTGGCTTTAGACAGGCTGGCTTTATCCCTTTTAACCTAGAAGTAGTTATTTCCCGCCTGGATTTTAAGCTAAAGATGCTAACACCATCTAACTTACGCCTAAGCAGCCAGGGCTCCTGGGACCCAAAGACACTAACTATAGCATATAACGCCGTACAAAGCTCTGTATTACTTAAGAAAAGGATTACTAGTTATTAATATAGCTTACTAACCTATTTGTATAAAGTAGTTAACTTACAGGCTAAAGGTATTAGTAAGTTAGTATACAAACTAGCTCTTGTTAAAGCTAAGTGCCATAGGCTTTGTATGGTAAATAAGATACTAAGTAAGCGTTAGAAGGCTAAAAAAACCTAACTGCGTCTTAGAGGGTCCCTTAATGCAGCTAAAGTAGAGGCAATTTAGGTAGAGAAGGGGGTTGTTAATACTGGAGGCGAAAATACACGTCAGGAGGGGGCTCGTACGGAGGGGGGTGAATTACGCGGTTGGCGATATGGCAATTGCGGAAAGACTGGACATAACGTACGAACATGTTAGGTAGTATGGAAGACCTCTGAAGAAGAGGATGATGAGTAGTTTTAATTGATTTCGTACGATGCTGCTTGATTGACTTATATAAATGGCTGGAGGGTAGGTAGAGGTGGGCCACTTGCTATGATGGGCCACTTGCTATGCATGTACGTTATAAGCTAGTTTTCTAATGTATTCTAAGACCTTAAAAGGTCCTATTTACTACTAGCTATATTTAACTATAGGTTTACTTAGTAGTTAGTATTCTGCTTCTAGCTATAAGTATACATATTACCTTAAGGTAAATACTAACTATTTATACCTTTTATTATATTAGGCTTTTAAGTATATTTAGGCTAATATAATAAAAAGTTTTACTTCTTTCTAAAGTATTTCTCTATTTAATTAAAAGCTTATATCTCTAAGTATTTAGAGTACTAAATTTATTTAAATTTTATATAATAGCTTATTTAGTAATACATTTATAACGCTTAAGTAGGCATTATTTAGGTTTAACTAGAGACTAAGTAAGACTTAGGTCTAAGGTAAGTCTGTATATAATCTAAGAAACATTCTAATTACTATTTTAATAGTCTAGTTTTTTTTTAAACAGATTATTAGTCTATAGGTAATATATAGTTAAGTATATAAGCTTAGTACTAAGCTTCTTTTATAAGGCTTTCTATATAAATAATATAAACTTAACATCTTAGTTAGATATAATTACATTAGGTATTTCTTAGTTTAAAAGTTAAAGCTATTAAAGTAAAACCTTAGCCTACTATATAGCTAAGTAGGTTATATATTCTAGTATAAGTATACTACTTTTAGTAAACTTATTTATTATTATTAAAAGGCTATTAAAAATTAGAAATTCTTTAGTTTTTTATAAAGTAAACCTAGTAGCTACTTTTAGTAATTTAATAATAAAGTCTATAGCTATAGTATAAAAAGGTATTTCTAATGTTTTTAATAGCTATTAAGCCTCTAGCTTTTAAAAGCGTAATATAGTATATATTAAGTAAGTAGAATAGTTAGAGATATATTAGTATATCTTTTAGCTAAGATTCTTAATCTAAAACTAGTATACTAAGGTATAAAATATACGCTTTTAACCTTAGTAATAGTGTTAGTTATAAGCATCTGTAATAAAAAGGTTATTAACTAAAGGTAGTATATAAAGCCTTTTTTTACTACTTAGTTTTAAAAGTATAAAAGGCTGTTTTCTTTAGTAAAAGGTATATATAGGTTATTAACTTAGTTCTTAATTATATTTAGTATACCTAACTATCTTTTATTTAAGTAATACCTAGTGGTTATCTCTTACTTAATCTTTAGGCTAATAGTTACTTTAGTATATATGTTAATAGCTTAGTTATTCTATATTTTATCTAACTCTTCTTTATTCTTAAATAGCTTATATATATTTAAAAGTTATAATAAAGCGTTAGCTACTATATTAGTTTTTCTAGAAATATAGAAATAGTTTAGTTAGAATTAGCTAAGGTATTTAGAGGCTAGGACTAGTTATAAGTTAGCCTTTCTCTTATTAGTAGTAAAAAGTAAGACTTATTTTATAATAATAAAAGTAGCTATATAGTTTATTAGTACTATAGTTAGGTTAATAAGAGCTAACTAGACTAATGTTTTAGTTTTATTTAGTATAAGTAATTATTCTAGCCCCCTATAAGCAGTCTAGTATAGCTTACCCTATAGAAAAGGAAATCATAGTATATATAACCTAATAATACAGTACCTCTAGCCTATACTAAATCTTAATATCTTAATGTAGTATAAAGTACCTAATAGTGTAAATTAACTACTAGTTTAGACCTTACATTAACTATAGCTATAGATAGCTTTAGCTATAGCTAACAATAGCTTAGTTAAAGTAACTACTAAGGTTGTAAAAACCTTATAGCTTAAGTAACTAACGATAGCTTTACTAAACCTACTACTAAGGTTATAAAAACCTTACAGCTTAAGTTACCTACATAATATATAAAGCTAGAGCCTACAAGCTATACTTTTGTCTTATACCTTATGTTTAATCCTAGATTAATCCTAATCTTTATTAACATTAACTATTCTACTTACTCTAAGATGTCTTTAAGAACCACTATTCTTAACCTATAGTCTTTACTACAGCCTAAAGATTACTATGCTCTATATGCTGCCTGTAGAGATCTGTTGCATACAGGCGCCTTTACAGAATTAATTAGCCTTAGGGCTGTTAATAAGAAGACCTTTTTCTTCTACCTAACAGCTAATATAAAGCTTAACGTAGCTATCTTTAGTCTAAGGCTTCTTATAATAGACAGAATTAATTAAAGAACAGGCTTAAAGAGACATAAATATTAAGCTAATCCTAAGTTATTAAAGACTATTAATAAGATTAATAGCTTTACCTAGCCTAACAACCTATAGTACTTTAGAGACGTTATAGATACAGTAGCCTAGGTAATCAAGCTAATAGATAAAATAAAGGTGTAAAAATAGATAGGTTATATAAGGCTAAGCTAATGTAATAGAATTTTGCTAATAGCAGCAGAGAGCTTTTAGACTAGATTAGTAGATGTTAATCTTAAAGGTTAGTAGTTATAGTAAATAAATTAGAACTTAGAGGGTGGTGGTATGCCTAAGCATAGGTATAACTAGGCTGTTATAGTTATGTAGCCAAAAGGTAATTAGCTAATAATACAATAAGCCAAAATAATAATTATTTCTAACAATAGTTCTATAAGCATAATATAAGGCTAGAGGCTATGTTTTAGTTTTATAAATAAACTAAACTAAGTATATAACTTTAAGTTTTATTAGCTAGTACTTACGTTTTACGTTATTAATAAGCTTACTTAGGTATATTACTAAGAGAATACTAGTCTATAGTATTAGTTTGCCTTTAGTCTATATTATACTGTTTTTTTAGTTAAAACAGTATTACTTTAAACCTTAGGTTATAAAAGGTATCTAGCTATATAAACAACATTTTATTTAGATTATAATAGTAAATTATAGTATTTATTATAAAGGCTAATTTTATACCTTAAAATATATCTATTTCTATCTATATTAAGAAAAAAGTACTATTTCTTAAGAAGTGTTTTTATACTAATTCTAGGCACTTTTCTACTACTCTTATACTAGTAAGTAGTTTAGTTTTTTATTACTATAATAAGGCTATTTAGCTTATATACTAAGAGATTATATATTATAGATATCTAGTTACTTTTATTTAGTACTTAAGGTTCTTTATATTAGTAAGCATCTTAATTACTACTAGGGATTCTGTTTACTTTTAGGTATTTATAAGTAATAATGTTTTTATTCTAAAGCCTAATAATTAGACTAATAAAAACCTTAGGAATAACTTAGTAGCTAATAATAATAGCCTTACCTTTAGGAAAAGCTTAAAAACGTTTTAAAGGTGTAATAAGTATTTCTCTTATATATCTAAAGTAATAACTATATTATTTATAAACGCCTTAGTATAATTATTATATAGGTATAGTAGGTTATCTATATAGCATTATATATATACTAAAGAATTTTAGAATTTTATTAAAGCTACCTTTAATTACTTTTACCTATAGTAACTTATAATAGTAAAGCATTCTTAATATAGTTTGTATATACTAAATTAGTAAAAAAAAGATATAGTGTTTACTATAGAGATAGATTTCTTTTTATATAGCTAGTATATTACTTTAGACTACAGAAGCATTAGGTAGGTATTTAGTATAGTAACCTTATTTAGGGCTTTTAAATTAATTACTATTTTTTCTTTTTATTTACTATTAACTATTTACTATATAATAAATACTAGTGCTCTAAAGGCTATTAGTTATATTAAAAATTTAGCTTTATTTTGCTTATAAAGATTATTTATTATTTTATTTATAATTTTCTAGTCTTTTACGCCTGCTAGGTATAGTTTCTACTTAATATTTTTATAGTAAAAGTCCTTTATAAGATATATCTATATATAGTCTCTTAGGTCTATCTTAATTATACCTTAATCTTTTTATACTACTAGGTATTAAAATACTAATGCCTACATTTATTATATAAATAAGAGGTCTTTATTATAAATATAAACTTCTTTAGTAGTTTCTATAGTATTATGTATATTATCTTACTTAATTTTAATCTTAGAGTTAGTGTTTAGTATACCTTTAAATATATCTTACTATCTTTTATAATTATTTTTTTATATTATCTACTTTTTATTAGCTAGTAGTAGTTTAGCCTTTTATTAGCCTAAGTACTATATTATAAACCTTATCTACTTTAAAGATAGTAAGGTAGCCTAGCTTAGATATTTAGCTAATACGTATTAGCTAGCTAGATATATTATTAATAATTATATATAGTTAATAACCTAAAATAGCTAATACTAATCTCTTTTATATAGGTCTAAATAGAAAGAAGTATAGTTTAATCCTTTTATAGTATAAATAAGAACCTTAGTAGCTATCCTTAGTAGTATAGTAATATTACTAGTAGCCCTAGCTATATATATTCTTATAGTCCTTTTAGTATAAATAATAGTAAGTATATATATATTACTATAGGCTTTAATAGTAACTAGTTCTTTAGAGTTAAGGATGTCTACTTTATTAAGGATGTTAAATTCTTACCTAAGTAAGAAACCTATATCTAACCTTTAGACTACTTATATACTAAGGTATAGTTAAGCTATTGTTTTAACTTTATTTACTCTTTTTTATATATTTAGTATAAATATAGCTTATTCTTTAGCCTTTTATCTACCTATTTCTTATAAGTAGGCTTTAGTAGATTTATTTACTTAGTAATTTAAAATAGTCTACAGAAGGGTAGTACTAATAACGTAGTATTACGCTTTTAGGTTAACATGCTTAGTAAATATATTAGATATTACTATAGCTTTAAAATAGATCTTTATATAGGTAACTATATATAGTTAGGTTATAAGAGTATAGATTTTCTATAGTAGGCTATTAACCTTTAGTTCTTTTTATTATAATCCTAAGTAGTTAGGTTTAGATTATCTATAGGTAGATATCTTATAGTAATAGGCCTAGTTTACTATATAAGCTATATACCTCTAGTTATAATAGGCTTCTAATACTTTATACTAGTCCTTATGTTTATTAATATACTAAGTATTACTTATAATTTCTTATTTATTACTAATAAAGTTATACTAGTATTTTATTTTAGACTATTTAACCTCTTTGTCTTCTGCTTTATTATTAAAGAAAGAGTCTGTTTCTTTCTTAGGGTTTATAAAGAAAGTTTCTAATATTTTATATTTATTATTTTTAATAGTCTAAAGTATAGATATAATTATTTATCTTTTATTATCTTTAGTAAGTATAATAATATCTTCTTTTTTATTATTTATACCTTTATAAGGTATATATTAGTAAAAGAGTTTATTATTTAGGCTATAGAATTTAGAGTCTTACTTATTATACTATAATAAGGTTTTCCTATCTACTTTTTTAACTAGGTAAGTTAGTAGCTTTTAGCCTTTTTTATTAGTTAGGCTAATAGCTAGTTTAGGTTTTATAGGTAGCCTGTTATTACTTTACATACTATTACTATGTTACATTTTAGCTACTAAGTATATGTTTTTAGGTTAGATTACTTATTATATATTACTAATAAGTTTACTAATAGGTAGTTATCTAGCCCTTTATTAGCTAGTAGTTTAGTAATTTTAGTAAACTATATCTTTTTATAATCTATATATATAGTTATACTACTATTCTTTACTTTTATAATAAAGTATATTAATAAAGGACTTTCTATCTTTATAAAGGCTAAAGTGCTTTATTTTAGTAATAAGTATAGTATCTATTTTGTTATACATAATAGCTAGAAATTAGCTTTCTAGCTTATTAGTAGCTTTAGTAAGTCTAATAACTTTTACTAGGCCTCTAGCCTTATATTATGCTTATAGAACTATTATTAGAAATAATTATTATTTTAGCTTATTACATTATTAGCTAATTACCTTTTAGCTATATAACTATAACAGCCTAGTTATACTTATGCTTAGGCATACTACTACTTTCTAAGTTCTAATTTATTTACTATAACTACTAACCTTTAAGATTAACGTTTACTAATCTAGTCTAAAAGCTGTTACTTTACTACTATTAGTAAAATTCTAGTACATTTTATAGCTTAGCCTTATATAACCTACCTAATTTTACACCTTTATTTTATCTATCTACTTAATAGCCTAGGCTACTATATTTATAATATCTCTAAAATATTCTAAGTTACTAGGCTAGATATATAGATTAAGCTTCTTTATAAAGTCTGCCTTTAATATCTAACTATATAACTTAATCTTAAGGCATGCTTCTTAATTAGCTTAATCTTTAGATAAAAGCGCTAGGCTAAAGAGAGCTATGTTACGCCTTAGATTACCTAGTAGTAAGAGGAATAGCGTCTCTTTACTAATAGCCCTAAGACTAAGCCGTTTAGTATATACTCCTGTTTTTAGTAGATCTTAGTAAGCAGTCTAAGAGGCATAATAATCTTTAGGCTACAGTAGAGACTATAGGTTAAAGATAGTAGTCCTTAATAACATCTTAAAGAATAGTTAATATTATAAAATAAAGATTAAGATTAATCTAGAATTAAACATAAGGCATAAGATAAAAGTATAGCTTACTCTAGCTTTATGTATTATGTAGGTAACTTAAGCTGTAAGGTTTTTATAACCTTAGTAGTAGGTTTAGTAAAGCTATTGTTAGTTACTTAAGCTATAAGGTTTTTATAACCTTAGTAGTAGGTTTAGTAAAGCTATTGTTAGCTATAGCTAAAGCTATCTATAGTATGTCTACCTACTTACCACCCTATTTCTGTTTATACATATGTAGCTATAGTTAATATAAGGTCTAAACTAGTAGTTAATTTATACTATTAGGTACTTTATACTATATTAAGATATTAAGATTTAGTATAGGCTAGAGGTACTAAATTATTAGGTTATATATACTATGATTTCCTTTTCTATAGGGTAAGCTATACTAGACTGCTTATAAAGAGCTAAAATAATTACTTATACTAAATAACTTTTGCTATCTATATTTAGATATCTTATTAGTTAACTACATCTTCTAAAGTGTAACATTACTTTTATAGCTATAGTTTAGCTTTTTTTCTTAGTATCTTAAAGTATTTAATAAGAAGTATTCTATATATTCTAAAGGCATTAGAATAAGATCTAAGGTGTTCTTTTGTTTTTTAACTAAGGTCTTTACTATACTATTTAGTTATAAAGCTAAGTAAGTATTATTAAAGGTTACATACTAAGAGATCTTTATAACTATTACTAAGGCTTACATATTACTTTATAGTGTTAATAAACATTAATACTTCTTACTATACTACTTTAGTATCTTTAGTTTATTAGTAGTTTTTATCTTTAGTATATTTTAGTAAATTAAACTATCTAACATCTTCTATATAAAAATAAAGATTAAATATACTATTATAGTCTTTAGTTACTTTTACTTTTAATAACTAATTAAGCTACACTAGGTTTAGTATAATAAACTAGTTATAACTAGTAGTAAGCTAAGATATATATTAGTCTTTATAACTATTACTTAGTTTATAGTAAGGGTTATTTAGTAAGCTAGAACTACTAGCGTTCTATAGCCTAATAAAAAGTATTAGCTATATATTTAGGTACTATCTTTAGTAAGATAGTTAGATATTACTTACCTAGGTATCTTTAGTTTTTAAATTCTTTTTAGTAGTTACTAGTAAATCTCTCTATTTAGGGTTATAAAATACTTTCTTAGTAGTTTTTATTTCTTATTCTAGGTCTTTTTCTTTAGCTAATATTAGTAGTCTTTTAGTCTTAGCCTCTAATTAAGGTTAATTAGATAGCCTAAATTAAGAGATACTTTTTACTTTAAAGTAGTCTGCTAGGTCTATAGCTAGAGAGTTTAGTAATTCTTTTATAGTAAGAGGCTTTAGTTTACTAAAGGTAAAAATAAGTAATTTAGTAAATAGGTTTAGTATATAGCTAGTATTACTATTACTTTTATCTAGCTTTTTATTTATTACTACCTATAGTACTTAGAATCTAAATATAAATATAGCTTTATTATAAAATTAGATAAATACACTATTATTTATAAGTTATTAGTTAAGTCTATCTTATAACTAAATTAGTACTACTAGCTATCTTAACCTAGGCTAAGTAAGATTACTTAGCTTTTTATATATATTATGTATTACTTTTCTTATTAGTAACCTAGGAAACTAGTCTTTTTATAGTATTAATAAGCTAGTTAAGAAATTAGTTATTTATGTTTCTATAGAACGTTTTTATTAAAGTATAACTAAGATAGTCTAATTCTAGGCTAAAGAGCTTTAGGTAGAAGTCTAAGGTGTTTAATATTCTAAGAAAGGTAAGTAGGTCTAGTAGGTTACTAACCTTATAAGCTATAAAGTAAAGCTTACGTATAATAGGTAATCTATTTATTTTCTATAGTATTTAATAAATATAGTAATAATAGTGTCTTTTATCTAGGTTAAAAATATAGTCTAGGTTAAAGACCTAGTTTAGGTTAAAGACCTTAATTTAGGTTAAAAATTATAATTTAGGTTAGAGATTATAATTTAGGTTAGAAATTATAAGTCTAGGTTAAAGACTCTGCCTTAGGTTAAAAGGTACTTCTTAGGTTAAAAGGACTTCTTAGGTTAAAAGGACTTAAAGGTTATAACCTTAAGGTTATACTACTATTAATATGCTTTAGAAAAGCCTTACTTAAAAAGCAAAATATTTAGGGTAATTAAATTATATTAAAATAGATGCCCTTTTAACTATCTAATAGCTATAGGTTTATTTATAAGTAGTCTACTAGAATGGCTACTAGAATGGTTTAGAAATAGCCTATTGTCTAGCCATTAGTTAGCCACTAGTTAGCTAACGGTTAGCTAAAGGTTTAGCTGTTCCTATGGCTAATAAAGGTGCCTAGAAATAACCTAGGCTATGGCTATTAGGTAGCCCTCTGTCTGGCCTTATAATAACCACAAAGTTAGCTATTAAAAGCGTATTACCTAGCTAACCTTTTTATTATAGTATTTAAAAATATTAAAGTAGTTTTTATTTATAATTATATAAGATTCTGCTGTAGTATCTATTATAAAGTTAGGTTTAGAGTAGTTATTATATTTATTATTATTTACCTTATTATAACTAATAGATTCTTTATTATTAATTAGCCTTTCTATGGTAATTAAATCTAATTTAGTTAGTTTAGGTATTTCTTTACTATTAAAAGGGTTATTTACCTCTATAGAAGTACTTTCTATATTAATATCCTTAAATTCTATATCTTTATAGTTAAGGTTAATATCTAGTATTTCTATATTATTAGAATCACTATTACTATTATTATTAATAGTATTAATAGTAGGGGTTGTTTTACTAATAAAGGCTTTAGTATTATAATTCCTTATAATTAAAGCCTTATTAGAAGCTCTTTTTACAGCTTTTAGGTCCCTATTAAGATCCTAATTACTAGAAGCTGAAGCTACGTTTAGATAAAAGCACTTATTAGTATTATGGTTATTACTTTTATAATTATTACACTATAATACTTTAGTCTTTTTGTAAGACTAACAAAAGGGGGAAATAAAGTAGTTAAATAGATAGGTAGGTTAAAAGGTAGCTTTATTATTATCAAGTATAAAAGTAATAATTTCTAACTATTTAGAAGAGAGAAAATACAGCCTATATATACTTCTAGATATCTAATACCTTTAGTACTTAGACCGTTATATAAAGTTATTAATAAGCATATACTAAAACGTTAAAGCGCTAATAGTTAATTTAGTTATCTAAGCTTTTACAGTAGTCAGTTAACTCTTAGATAATTATATCTAAGCTTTTGCAGAAGTTAACTAACGCTTAGATAACGCTTAGATAATTATATCTAAGCTTTACAGTAGTTAACTAACGCTTAGATAATTATATCTAAGCTTTGCAGTAGTTAGTTAACGCTTAGATAACGCTTAGATAATTATATCTAAGCTTTACAGTAGTTAGTTAACGCTTAGATAGTCTGTGCGTATATATTATATACCGTTATAATACTAATAACACAAGGATTCTAAATCTTTAGTTTATTTATTTATAATATTAATATTACTAGTATAATATTAAATAAATCCTTATAGTATAACCTTTTAGGTTTATTAAGATATCTTAGATTTTAACCTATTATTACTTTATTTAAGTAATAGTATTTAATTAATTAGATTATAATACTTTTAATGCTTATAGAAATCTAATGTCTAATTAGGTTACTAACTTTATTTAGAAAGATGTATTCTGCTGCTATAGTATTTATAGTAAAATAATAGTTAACAAAGGACTAGAAAATAAAAAGGCATTAGATTGCCTAAATAAGAAGTATAGGACCTAAAAAAGGATTATTTTAGTATATAACTCTAAGGTAAATAAGGTTAATAAATAAGGTTATAAGCCTATTACTTACACTCTTTTAACCTAGTTAGATAGTAAAAAGAAAGATTTTAGCTTAATTCTGCCTACTGCCTTATTTACTATAAAAACGATAGTTAAGGCCTTATTAAGATACACAGCATTTTACTTTATCTATAGCTATAAGGCTATTACGCTAATTAAGAAATTAACGTTAATATAGAAAGTATTAAACTAAAGATAAGTTTATAGCCTTAATTAAGAACTTACTACTAAAATCTAATTATTTAAATAACTTAAAGTAGATAGAGAACTTACTATAAAAAGTATAGTAAAAGCTAGATAGAGAACTACTAACTAGTTTAATAATACTTACTAACAAACGCTATAGCTTATAAAGCTTTAAAAAGAAGACCTTATACTAGTCTTTAATAAAAAGCATACTATTAATAAGTTAAAAGCCTAAAAGCTTTAGTATTATTAGTAAGGCTTACTCTAAATATACTTAGTATCTAAGAATTCTGTATTCTATAGACTAAAAACGCTTTCTAGTAACCTAATTATGTAGGTAACATACTCTAAAAAGCGCCTAAAGAAATATATTAAAAGCTCTTTAGAATTTTAGAAATTAGAAGACCTTATGTAGGTATATACTAAACTTAAGAATAAGATTGCCTTTTATTTTCTAGCATAAGAATATTAAGATAAACTTTAGAAAGCAGACTAACTTTTTAAACCTAATTAGAATAATAATATAATTATAATAAGGTCTAAAATATAATAACTTTAACTTTAAAAAGAAAATATTAAACTTTAAAAATAACTAAATTATTAAAAAGTAATATTAACACTAGTTATAAATATACTATTAAAGAATTCTTATAAGGATTCTAAGTATATAGATATAACTAAAGATACTTAATTAGGCTTATATCCTATTTTATTTTAATATATTTAATAGTATTAACTAACATTTTTAATATATTATACTTTTTATTAAGCTTTATTTTTTAGTTTTTAAAGATTATTAATTTTCTTTTTTTCTTTTTTTTATATTAATAACCTTAGGAATAGTAAATTATAATAAAAGAATGCCTAATAAACCTATATAAATAATAAACACTATCCTAATACTACCTCTCTCTTTTACTAAATCTTTTAATATTTCTTTCTTTAGATAGAACTTTTAGTCTTATTATTATATTTCTTTTTACCTTTCTCTTAGTTAATACTATCCTACTTCTAGATAGTACTATTAAGTATATAATAATAGCCTTTATACTTTTTCTTAAGGGTAAGACTTTAGTTCTTAACTATCTTAATTAACTACTATTAAAAAAAATACTTAGAATTAATAAACAAAATACTTTTTAGAATACTAAATTTAATACTACTACTACTACCTTTATGCTTTTTAGTATTCTTAATTAGGCTAAGGTATCTATAAAAGTTTTAAAAATTACTATTTTAGTAATAGTAAGATATCTAGGTTTTATAGTATACACAGTTTAAATAGGTGCCTCTAAATTTAATTAGAAAGAAAACATATTTCTAAAAAAAAATAAAGGTAGAGAGACCTAATTAGTTTTAGTCTATATAAATACCTAACCCTTTTTATAATATTTATATAGCATAAAGTTTTAAGTACTAAGGCTAAAAACTACTAATATAGCACTAGCCTAAAGATAACTTACTAGCTTCTAAGTAAAATATCTAAATATACTTTTATATTTAGTATAAATAAAGATATAGTACTTAAATAGACCTTTATTTAATTAGGCTTAGACTACTAGAAAAACATTACCTTTAGTAATATTATTCTAAAAGATCTAAGTAATAGTAACATAAGTCTAGCTAACTTAAATAGTATTAGTAAACTAGTTTTTATAGTAACTCTTACTAGCTAGAAACTTAAGATCCTTTTAGATAAGGAAAGTTATAGCCTACTCTAATTAGACTAGAAATCCTAAAGATAGATACTAAAGATAACTTATAATAATAAAACTAAGAGGTATAAGCTAATAGTTTTCTACTTAAGGTACTAGGTAAAAAAAACTATAGGTTCTAAGTAATTTTAAGATAATAAAAAGAAGCTATCTTAAAGTCTAATTAGGTTAGTAAAGTAGTTTATTCTTAAAATTATTTAGTAATAATAGCGTACTATAAAAAATTAGTACTTAAGTTAAAAGTATAAATTATGTTATTATAAAAAAAAGGGATAGGTTTCTAGGTAACTAGAGGTTCTATTTTATACTCTTTTTATAGCTATAATTTCTTTAATAAATTACTAAAAAAGAGATACCTAAATAATTAGAAATTTAGATTTATAGTTAGAAGCTATAGGTAACTAGGCTTTACCTTTACTTCTAACCTTTATAGTTTATCTAATTATTTTACCTTCTTTTTTTCTTTATTAGTTATCCTTTTTATCTTTCTTTTAGGTAAAGTAATTTATAGTTAGCCTAAGGAAATCTATATTATAAAACTAACTATTTACTAAATCTAACTTTTTTTCTTTATTAATAATAATAATTATAACTAGTAATAGCTAGTAACTAATAACTATTTTCTTATACTTATTTTATTATTTTTAACTTAATTAGACTTATCTATAACTACTAATATATCTTTCTTTATTACTACTAACGTAATTTAGATTAACTTTAACCTAACTAAAGTAAATAATATTTAGGTATAGACCTATACTAAAACTGTTTATAATAACTATACTATAAAGAACCTTAATAATAACTACCTTAATCTAACTAAGCTAAAGTAGAACGCTATTATTAAGCCTAGTAGTTCTTAGTATGCCTATTTCTAAAACTATAACCTAGCAAAAGGACTTTAGAACCTTACTACTGCTACTTTTATAACGCCTACCTTCTTACTAAACTACCTTTACCTAAGTAATTAGGGTATCTATACTACTTCTATATAGATACTTACTAATAACGTAAATATATATAACATATTATAAACATACTAGGTAGCTAGATATAATAATGCTAGTAGTTAGAGAAGTTAGAATATAAGAGATACTTAAACCTACCTTTTAGGTTTATATAATGCCTAAGGCTACCTAATTAGATATACCTAGATAGTAAGTAATAACGTATAAAGTTTAGTTACCTTTACTACTAAAAATATAAATGTTAACTACGTTATAATAAATAGTCTACTATAGGTTCTAGATAATTCTAGCGTTACTATATAGCCTACCTAAAGACTAACTATTAAGAAAGCTAATTATATTACTTTTATTACCTACTATAATAGCTACTATGCTAGATTATTTATTAATTAAGTTACTAGTTACTTTTTTTAGTATAATAGCTACTATAGAGATAGAGAAGCCATCCTACGCTATATACTTAATATGTAGTACCTATATACATTTTATTAAAGTTTAAAAGTATATACTAACCTAATTAGGATTATTTACGCTAAGGCTAGTATTATTATTAGGTTTTAGTAGCTAGATAGTTAGACTTATAGACTATATATTATAAAGTTCTTTTTAATATTATATTTAGAAAAACATTACTAGTATTAAAGATAGTACTACCTAGTTAGAGGTATAAAATAATATAAAAGGTAAAGTTATTAAGTATATTATTATGTAATAACGTAAATAGATTACTCTAGAGTTTAGTCTCCTTAGTAACTATAGAAAAAGAGACTTACATAAGAAGCTAATATTACTTATTAATAACTATAAGAAATATCTAAAGGTATTAGAAAAGCAGAAGTCTAATTAAAGTAAGAAAGATGTTACTTAGTTAACTATTTAACTTAGAGGCTTATAGATACCATTAGAAAACCTTTAGAAAACGCCTTCTAAGCCTAATAATAAAGGTAGAATACTATTACTACTACTACTATCTTTTAGACTAATTAAAATGCTAAATTTAGAATATAAGGTTTTCTTTATTTTAGGTAGTAGACTAATAACTAAGATACTACTGCTATAATTACCTTTTAAATCTTTAACCTCTTACTTTAATTCTTTACCTAAGTTTAGTAATAAGTCTAATTAGGGTAACAGTAATAATAAGATAAGTAATAAAGATAATAATATAGGAAAAAAAAAGAATTTACACCCTAGAATGCCTAGTTAACCTTACTAAACTCTCTTTAACTACTATAGCTACTTACTAAAAGACTAAAAGGTAATATAGTATAAATAAAAAATCCTATTATAATACTTATAAGCAACAGAAGTAACTTTAGAAATAGAAAGTTAAGTTTATTACTAAGTACTTTAAAGATAAGTATGTTAGTATATTTAATAACCCTTATAAAAATATTATAAAATAACAAAAGGCTTAAAGTGTTTACTTTTAACTAACTATTATACCTAAATAGTAAGACTATAAATAATACTAGTAAGGTTTAATTTAGAATAAAAAAAAGAAAGAGAAGTAAGAAAAAGTAAAGCGTAATATAAAGCATAATAAAAATAATAAGAGTAGTAGGTAATAAAACATAAGGTAGAGGTAATATACAGCCTAGCTTTTATACTATTAAATAATACTAAATATAAAGTTAGATAGTCTAATTAGACTAAAAATAATGTTATTTATATTTTAGCTCTATTTTTAGTACCCTTTATACTAATATTTTTCTTCTCTATAAATTTACTATAAGTATAAAAAGATAAAGAATAATTAAAAAGAGGTAAGGTTATATATTTTCTTTTAGCTTTTTTATTTTTTATTTATGTCTTATAAACCTAATTAGGTTATTAATAAGCAGCAGCCTTTATAAAAAGAAGACTAACTATTAGACTAAAGAGAGAGAGAATATAGATAGGTATAAATATAGAAAAACATAGAACTTTATAAATAGATCTAAAGTAAAATATAAGATCTTTAGATACACACTTATAAAACTATTAATAAGTAAATAAGTAATATTTTATTATTATTTTAGACCTACTTAGACCTTACTATATCTAGATACATAGGCTTAAAATTAAATAGAGAAAGTCCTTTTATATAGAAAATAACACCTAAAGATTTAATATACATAACTACTGCTTAGTAACAATGGTAATAAAAGGTAAGCTACTATGCTTATAAGAATACTTCTTATAACTTTCCTAGCCTTAATTAGGCTAGAAACTGTTATAAAAAGTAATCCTTATGTTACAAAAGCCTTAGTTAGTTACCTTTAGTTTTAGGTTACTTTAGGTATACTAGTAATAATATAAAGTTTAGCTTATAGTATAGTTTATATATTAACCTATCTACTTCTCTAGCCTTCTTAGTTTCTACCTAGTTTTAATATCTTAATATAGTATAAAGTACCTAATAGTGTAAATTAACTACTGGTTTAGACCTTATATTAACTATAGCTATAAACAGCTTTAGCTACAGCCTTAACAACAATAGCTTAGTTAAAGTAACCACTAAGGTTAGAAAAACCTTACAGCTTAAGTAACTAACAATAGCTTTACTAAACCTACCACTAAGGTTGTAAAAACCTTACAGCTTAAGCGACCTACGTAGCAGTGCGGCTAACGTACTAATAATAGCTTCACTATACCTACCACTAAGGTTGTAAAAACCTTACAGCTTAAGTTGCCTACACAATGTATAAAGCCAGAGCAAGCTGTGCTTTTGTCTCATGCCTTATGTTCAATCCCAGATCAATCCCAATCTTTATTCTACAACATTAACCGTCCTACCTGCTCTAAGATGTCTTTAAGGACCACTGTCCTTAACCCATAGTCTCTGCCGCAGCCCAGAGATCACTATGCTTTACGTGCCGCCTGCAGAGATCTGTTGCGTACAGGCGCCTTTGCAGAATCAATTGGCCTCAGGGCTGTTAACAAGGGGACCTCTTTCCTCTACCTAACGGCTGATATAAAGCTTAACGTAGCCATCTTTAGTCTAAGGGTCCTCACAATAGTCCTAGGTCCTATTTAGTCTTTATTTAAACCTAAATAATGCCTACTTAAGCATTATAAACGTATTACTAAATAGGCTATTATATAGAATTTAAACTAATTTAGTACTCTATCTACTTAGAAATATAAGCTTTTAATTAAATAGAGAAATACTTTAGAAAGAAGTAAAACTTTTTATTACGTTATCCTAAATATACTATAAAGCCTAATATAATAAAAGGCATAAATAAATAGTATTTACCTTAAGGTAATATATATACTTATAACTAAAAGTAAGATACTAACTACTAAGTAAACCTATAGTTAAATATAGCTAGTAGTAAATAAGACTTTTTAAAGTCTTAGAGATTAACAGCTTTACTTAGCCTAACAACCTATAGTACTTTAGAAATATTATATATATAGTAGCCTAGGTAACTAAGCTAATAAGTAAAATAAAGGTATAAAAATAGGTAGGTTATATAAGGCTAAGCTAATATAATAAGACTTTACTAATGGTAGTAAAGTAATAGCTTTTAGACTAAATTAGTAAATATTAATCTTAGAGGTTAGTAAGGTAAATAAATTAAAACTTAGAGAGTAGTAGTATGCCTAAGTATAGGTATAACTAGGCTGTTATAGTTATATAGCTAAAAGGTAATTAGCTAATAATATAATAAGCTAAAATAATAATTCTCTTTAATAATAGTTTTATAAGTATAATATAAGGCTAGAGGCTAAAAAGTAGTTATATATACTTATTTATAAGGTATATATTATACCTTAAAATATTACTAATTATAAAAGAATAACTAAGTCTTTTACTAAGCCTTATATTATTATTAACTAAGATTTTAGGCTAAATAGTAACGTTATTTCTTTTTAATAATAATAATCTAAAACCTTAATATTTTCTTAAGAAAAAGAAATAAAATATAATAGTTTATAGTAATATTTTAAAAACCTTAGGAAATTCTAAAAAGCCTTTAGTTTACTAAGAAATTATAGTTTACTTTAAGGATTTTCTTTATTATTACTCTTCTAAAATCTCTTCTTTTTATAAATAAAAATAAGTCTTTAGAAAAAAGAAATCTTATCTTTTTAAAGTCTATAATAATAATATCTTAAATATCTTTAATATATTTATTTTACTATTATGCTAAAATATAAATTATAAAAGAAAAAAGAATATTACTTTTTTATAAGCTAATCTATCTCTTATTACTAGATAAAACTATAAGCTCTTAAGAACTTTCTAAAAAACAATTTCTATATAATATATATCTAATACTTTTAAAGTATAATAAGTATACATATTTTTTTTAATTTTAAAAATAAATTAATACTTTTTTAACTATATATTAATTACTAAAGACATAATATAGTTATAATTAAGAATTACTACCTTTTACGTTTTATTTTAAAGATATTAAACTAAGTATAAAAATTAAAGTTATACTTAAAAATCAATATTAAAAAGGTACACTATTATAAATAAATAATAAAAGGCTATAAGTAAAAAGTAGCTTTTAAAGTAAAATATAAGCTATATAAAGTTTTAATCTTGCTTTTTAGTCTTACTAATACTTTAGCTATATATTAAAGCTATAATAACTTAGTATTAAGTAACCTAGCTAATAAGTTTTATATAGTATATCTAGATAATATTTTAATTCTTTTTAAAAATAAAAAAAGGTATATTAAATATATATTAAAGATAATAAGGTATATATAGACTACTAGTCTATATACTAACCTTTTTATAAATAAATTTTATAAAATAAAAGTTAATTTCTTAGGTTTTTATTTACTAATTAAAAACGTTTCTATAGACTCTTACTAAGTTAATATTATTATATTATAACTAGAACTGTATATATTCTAGGATATATAAGTATTCTTAGGCTTTTATAACTTTTCCTATAGATTTATTTATAAATACTTTTAAATAATAAGTCTGTTATTAGACTTACTAAGAAAAAGTAAGAATAAAAATAAGAAAGAAAAGCTAGAATTTAGTTTAAAAAAGTATATAGTTAATATACTTTAGAAAAGCCTTACTTAAAAAGCAAAATATTTAGGGTAATTAAATTATATTAAAAAGGATGCCTTTTTAACTATCTAATGGCTATAGGCTTATTTATAAGTAGTCTACTAGAATGGCTACTAGAATGGTCTAGGAATAGCTTATTATTTAGCCGTTAGTTAGGCACTAGTTAGCTAGTGGTTAGCTAAAGGTTTAGCTATTTTATTAGCTAATAAACATACTAGGAAATAACCTAGCCTAGAGCTATTAGGTAGCCCTTCTTCTAGCCTTATAATAACCATAAGGTTAGCTATTAAAAGCGTATTAATAGTATTTAAGTACTTATATCTTACTTTTTAATTAGCTTCTCTTTTATACTGTTTTAACTTTAAAGACTTATTAAAAATAAAGATAAATACTTTTTAATATATAGTAGTTAGTATTGTTTTTATAAAAAGATAAGTTAGGTTATAAATATTTTATAGATTTTTAGTTATAGAAATTTTATAAGGCTAAACTTAACTTTAGTACTTTAGATAAAGAGATCTTAATAATAGTTAAGTTATTCAAAGCTTAGTAATACTATATTAATAAGGTAGTAATACCTAACGTATATACATAGTAAGTTGCCTATTATAGTAAGTTACCTACTTCTCCTTCCTTTTACACCTTTCCTCTTCCTCTTAGCTTTACTTTACGTATGATAATAAGTTTTACTTTAAATAAAAGCCGCATTCTCCTTATACTTTAAGCTATTAAGAAAGACCTAAAATTATCTATACAAAAGGCTGCTTCTATCTATAACGTCCTAAGAATAACCCTTTATAACTAACGTCTTAGATAACTACTATAATAAGAAACGTAATTAAAATTAATAAAGATAACTAAGCTAGAAGAAATAGTAATTCTTAAATAAGTTATTAACCTAATTAATTAAGGATTTTACTATAACTTAATAATGTATAAGATATAGCTAATTACCTTCTTAATAAATATAACATAACATATGTTAGACATTAATAAGTAGAGAACTTTATATAATACTAACTATGACTAAAGATGTATTTTTAATATAAAATTAACTATTAGAGAGTATTAGCTAAGGATTTTGTAATTATATAGGCTTAGTTTACCTTTATATAAAACATATTTATAAAGTATAAAATCTATAATAATAATATCTATAACTTTAATAAGACAGGCTTCTTAATAAGAATGCTATTATATATAAAGGTTATTATAACTTTTAACTATAAGAAAAGGCCTTATATAAAGTAGCTTAGTAATTATAAATAGGTTTTTATTATTTAGGGTATATATATAAATAGCTAGGTATTACCTTTATATATTATTATTAAGGGTAAATATTACCTTCTCTCTTAGTATACTAATAGCTAATTTCTATCTTAATAGTGTATTTACCTTAGTAAAAATAGATAGACTATAAATAAGATTAGCCTAAATTAACTATAGTATTTTAAAAAGTATATAAAGTTTTATATAAAGAGTGTTAAGTAGCTTCTAATTCTTAATAGCTATAATAGCTATAAGTCTACTAAGTTTAATAATTACTATAAAAAACATAGTATTATTACTTTTTATATACCTTTTTATTTATTATATAAGCTTTAGTCTCTTAATGTTAGCTATTTTAGTTTACTAAAGGCGTTATATAGTAAGGAAATAAAGAAAATAATATAAATATAGATTATATATATTACTAAGGATAACTTCTTTTCTACCTTTAAGGTAGCCTTTTTTACTTTAATAAGTAAAGAAACGTATAAGCTAGTTTTAGACAGGCTAGCCTTATACCTTTTAACCTAAAAGTAGTTATTTTCTACCTAGATTTTAAGCTAAAGATGCTAACACTATCTAACTTACGCCTAAGTAGCTAAGGCTTCTAAGACCTAAAGATACTAACTATAGTATATAACGCTATATAAAGCTCTATATTACTTAAGAAAAGGATTTATAGTTATTAATATAGTTTACTAACATACTTATATAAAGTATTTAACTTATAAGCTAAAGGTATTACTAAGTTAGTATATTAACTAGCTCTTCTTAAGGCTAAGAACCATAGGCTTTGTATAGTAAATAAGGTATCAAGTAAGCACTAGAGGGCTAAAAAAACCTAACTACGTCTTAGAAGGTTACTTAATATAGCTAAAGCTAAGGTAATTTAGGTAGAGAAGGAAGTTATTAATACTAAAGGCAAAAATATACATTAAAAAGAGGCTTATACAGAGGAAGGTAAATTACGTAGTTAGTAATGTAGTAATTATAAAAAGACTAGATATAACGTATAAATATGTTAGATAGTATAAGAGACCTCTAAAGAAGAAGATAATAAGTAGTTTTAAATAATTTTGTATAATGCTACTTAATTAACTTACATAAATAGCTAGAGGGTAGGTAGAAGTAGGGAACTTACTATAATAGGTAACTTACTATGTATATACGTTATAGAAGTTCTAACAAATTATTAAAACTTTAAATAGCTTATATTATAGCCTAAGTTAAATAGTAAATAAGCTTATTAGTATATATTTTTAGTATATTATAATTTTATTATTTAGTATAAAAAGGGTAAGTCTAACTTTATAAATAGGCTATTAAAATAGTTAAAATATTTTACTAAAAGGATACTAAATATAGACCTTATTAGTATAATTAAATCTAAAACTTCTTTATATAAAGATATACTTAAATAAATAAAAATGTATAGTATAAATTATATAAAGGTTATAATTTATTAGTAAGCTTAAAAAGCTATTAGTAAAAAAGAAGTATATATAGTAAGTTTCTTAATAAGGCTTATTAAAATGCTTTATTAGCTATAGTAAACTAATAATAAGATAAAATAGGTCTAAAAAAAGCTAAACCTTTATATAACCTTCTTAAATTAGTCTTTATTAGTAAGTAACTTCCTATACTTTAAAAATAAAATTTATATTTCTTAAGAAACTAGTATTAGATAGAAAATATTTTCTTTATATTATAATAACTTCTTAGTAAGATATTTTAGAAAAATAGAACTACTAAGTTAATCTAAAGAAAATTTTAGTAAGAAATATTATCTAAAGATATAATAGTATATATATATTAAGGATTATAATGTTGTTTTTTTTAGATATAAAGTCTAAGCTTTATAAACCTTATAAAATATAATAGTTACTCTTTATTATCTTAAGTTAATTTATAAAAATCTTAATAGATATTATTACTAAGCTATCTTTTGTATAGTTTTTTACCTAAAAAGTTAACATAATACTAGTAATTATAAATTAATTTACTACGTTCTATATATATAGTAGCTAATACTAAAATAATTACTATAAAACTAGTAAAGTTAGTGTATAATAAGATAAAACTTTAATTTAAAGCTTTTAATCATATTATTTTAAATAGAGAATTAGTATTTACTAGTAAATTCTAGTTATCTTTTTACTTTTACTTTAAGATAAAGTAAGGGCTTTTAATAGCCTTTTGCTTATAAATAAATAGGTAAATAAATATAATAAATAAGGTAGTAAAACACTATTTAAGATGTTATATAGTAAGCTAATAAGGCTACTAGCTATTACTACTATAATTAATAAAGTTCACTATTTAGTCTAAGTAATTATTCTAGCCTTCTATAAGTAGTCTAGTATAGGTTATCCTATAGAAAAGGAAATTATAGTATATATAACCTAATAACATAGTACCTCTAGCCTATGCTAGATCTTAATATTTTAATATAGTATAAAGTACTTAATAGCATAGATTAACTACTAGTTTAGACCTTATATTAACTATAGCTATAAATAGCTTTAGCTACAGCCTTAATAACAATAGCTTTACTTAACTTACTACTAAGGTTATAAAAACCTTATAGCTTAAGTTACCTATATATTATATAAAGCTAAAGCAGGCTATACTTTTATCTTATGCCTTATGTTTAATTCTAAATTAATTCTAATCTTTATTAATATTAACTATCTACTTTAAGATATCTTTAAGAACTACTATCCTTAACCTATAGTCTCTACTGCAGCCTAGAGATTATTATGCTTTTTAGACTACCTACTAAGATCTACTAAAAACAGAAGTATATACTAAACAGCTTAGTCTTAGGACTATTAGTAAAGAGACGCTATTTCTCTTACTACTAGGCAATCTAAGGCGTAACATAGCTTTCTTAAGCCTAGCGCTATTATTTAAAGATTAAGCTAATTAAGAAGCACGCCTTAAGATTAAGTTATATAGTTAGATATTAAAGGCAGACTTTATAAAGAAGCTTAATCTGTATATCTAGCCTAGTAACTTAGAATATTTTAGAGACGTTATAGATACAGCAGCCTAGGCTATTAAGTAAATAGATAAAATAAAGGCATAAAAATAGGTAGGTTATATAAGGCTAAGCTAATATACTAGGATTTTGCTAACAGTAGTAAAGCTATAACAGCTTTTAGACTAAATTAGTAAACAGTAATCTTAAAGGTTAGTAAGGTAAATAAATTAGAACTCAGAAAGTAGTAGTACGCCTAAGCATAAGTATAACTAGGTTATAGTTATATAGCTAAAAGGTAATTAGCTAATAGTGTAATAAGCTAAAATAATAATAATTTCTAATAATAGTTTTATAAGCATAATATAAGGCTAGAGGCCTAAAGTTTACTATAAATAATATAAAAAGTATATTAATAAGATTTTTACTATTAAAGACATTATTAAGGTATTACCTTAAAATCTATATAGACCTTAAGAATAAGGTTTAGAAAAAAGAAATCTAAAGTATAAAAGTATACTTAAAAAAACTTATATTAGTTAGAAATTAGTTAACATAATAGTAGTAAGAAGCTTTAGAAAGATAGGTAAGAAAATATAATTACTATTATAAAGCTATAACTTTTAACTAAGAATAACTAGTTATATTATTAACCTAAAATCTATACTTTAAAGTTACTAAGAGAAAGTTAGTACTAAGGTTTATTAGCCTGTTTTACATTCTATAGAAGGTTAGCTAGTAAGCCTATTAACTAGTGTTTCTAGTTAAATATTCTAAAGTGCATAATACATTCTATATTAGCCTACTAAAACTCTAGATCTTTAATAAGAAAGGTAAAGATTTACTACTAATACCTAACCTAAATATTAATAACCTATAATAAGAACTAGACTAAATAGTTAACTTAAGGATTATAAAGAATAAAGAATTTTTCCTAGTTAGATAGATAGGTTAGCCTTCTAAGTATAATTCCTAGGTTAGTAAGAAGAATCTTATAAATACTAAGAAGGTGCTATATATATATAAAAAAACGTAAATAAAATAAATAATAAATAAGTAAAGGTAGAAAACCTAACTATTTAGGTACTAAAAGGTACTAGCTAACTTTGCTAAATAATATAGACTACTATATAACTATTATTATAAGTATAAGTAAGAAATAAAGGTATTATATAAGAGAAAGCTAAGTAAAACATAATAAAAAAGTTACTAATTTTAAACTATAGTATAAATATAACTTAAGCTTTAAAAAAGGACTATTACTAATCTACCTAAGTCTTCTAGCTTTTATAAGTAAAAAGATTAATATAGTAGTAAAGACTACTTAAAAAGTTAATAAAATTATCCTAAGTTATAAGCTAAAAAGTATACTTATATATAGTATTAATAATATTATTATATACTTTTTACTTATATAATTACTAGGTAACATATTCTTAATCTTTAGAAATAAGGTAATAATTCTAGTAGTAATCTTCTTAAAATACTAGCTAGAGTTTTACTAGTAAAACTAAGTATCTTACTAACATAAAAGAAAAATAGTTAGCCTAGTTAACCTAAGCCTAAGCAGTATAAGTATATTAAATTGTCTAAGACTTTTTTTACTATATTAAGCTACTTAAAAGCAGGCTAGTAAAAGTTATAATAATAATTTATATTAAGATTAGTAAAAGTCTTTATTAGGATAGCTAAGATATTAGTAAAAGGCTTCTAAATATTCTTAGTATTCTTAGTAATAATATAATACTTTAAGCTATTATAAAAGTAAAGTATATCTTAGTAATTAGCTAGAATAGTAATAGTAGCCTAAGTTTAAATATTAGTAAAAATAAAGTAAAACCTTTTTACTACTTACTAAAGTATAACTATTTTTATAATTAGTATATTAAGTATAATATACTAATCTATTTAATATATAAATATAGTTAATAAGTAAGATATTATTAGTAAGAGTTTACTTCTTAGACTGCTTTTTAATAATAATATAAATATAGTATATATAAAGCTAAAGAAGGTAGTATAATATTTTAAAAATCAAACTAAGGATTTACTTAAGGTTTTTTTTAGGTTAAAGAGAATACTAAAAAAAGGAAAATTAAGTTACTAGTCTCTAAATTACTTTTATTACTAAACTTATTAAAGCTATTATTTTCTAAGAAATAATACTTACTTTATTATAAACTAGTAAAAAAAAGAAGCTTTACTTTTATTAAGCTTAAAAAAGAGAGATATACTAGTAAAAGACTTATGCTTACTTAATTATACTAAATAGTTAGACTAAAGTAATTAAAATAAGTTAGAAAAGTTAGTAAAATACTAAAAAAAAGGTATACTTATTTATTAATCTTAGTATTTAATAACTTATTAATATTATAATACTTATAATAGTATTTATTATAAGTATAAGTTATAGTAGCTTTAGTTATATAAGTATAAATAGTATTTATATTCTTATTATAATACTTTTTGAAAAATCTTATTATTATGTTAGTATTAAAAGAATAGAAATATATAAGTAAAACTTAATAATATCTAAAAATTGAAAAGTAATAAAAAAGAATTAAAAAAGCTAGCGTTTTATAAGTAAAATAGTAAATTTATATTATACTAATAAGTAAAAAAAAGTAAATTAACCTTAGTAATAAGTATTATAATAAATAAGAAATTAAATAAGTAAAAAAGTTCTAAAGATAAAAAGAGTAAGGTTATAGTAAGTATATAAACTAGTATACTTACTAGAATTACTATTATTTTACTACTAACTTATTTAGAACACTCTTACTAATTCTAACTAAAACCTACTAACACCTTAGGCTACTTATTCTTAAGTAGCCTAAAAAAAAGTAAAATTATTATAAATACTTTATAGTATAATGTATAATGTATAACTAACAGAAGAGGGAAATAAAGAGGTTAAATAAATAGGTAGGTTAAAAGGTAGCTTTATTATTATTAAGTATAAAAGTAATAATTTCTAACTCTTTAAAAGAAAGAAAATATAGTAAATATAAACTTCTAGATATCTAATACCTTTAGTACTTAGACCTTATAATAAGGTTATTAATAAGTATATACTAAAGCGTTAGAGCCTCTAGCCTTATAGTATGCTTATAGAACTATTGTTAGAAATAATTATTATTTTAGCTTATTACATTATTAGCTAATTACCTTTTAGCTATATAACTATAATAACCTAGTTATACTTACGCTTAGGCATACTACTTAAAAAGACCCTCTAAGTTCTAATTTATTTATTATTACTACTAACCTTTAAGATTAAAGTTTGTTAATCTAGTCTAAAAGCTTTTTACTACTATTAGTAAAATCCTATTATATATTATAGCTAAGCCTTATATAACCTACCTATTTTTGCTAGGCCTTTATTTTATTTATTAGCTTAATTAACTAGGCTGCTGTATTTATAATGTATAAGCATTAAAAGTATTATAATCTAATTAATTAAATACTATTACTTAAATAAAGTAATAATAGGTTAAAATCTAAGATATCTTAATAAACCTAAAAGGTTATACTATAAGGATTTATTTAATATTATACTAGTAATATTAATATTATAAATAAATAAACTAAAGATTTAGAATCCTTGTGTTATTAGTATTATAACAGTATATAATATATACGCACAGACTATCTAAGCGTTAACTAACTACTGTAAAGCTTAGATATAATTATCTAAGCGTTATCTAAGCGTTAGTTAACTTCTGCAAAAGCTTAGATAACTAAAGTAACTATTAGCGCTTTAACGCTTTAGTATATGCTTATTAATAACTTTATATAACGGTCTAAGTACTAAAGGTATTAGATATCTAGAAGTATATATAGGCTGTATTTTCTCTCTTCTAAATAGTCAGAAATTATTACTTATATACAATAATAATAAAGCCACCTTTTAACCTACCTATCTATTTAACCTCTTTATTTCCCCCTTCTGTTAGTCTTACATAATGTCTCTAAAGTACTATAGCTTGTTAGGCTAGGTAAAGCTATTAATCTTATTAATAGTCTTTAATAACTTAGGATTAGCTTAACATTTATAACTCTTTAAGTCTGTTCTTTATTTATTTCTGTTTATTATAAGAAGCCTTAGACTAACGATAGCTACATTAAGCTTTATATTAGCCGTTAGGTAAAGAAAAGAGGTCCTCTTGTTAATAGCCCTAAGGCTAATTAATTCTGTAAAGACGCCTGTATACAATAGATCTCTGTAGGTAGTATGTAAAGCATAGTAATCTCTAGGCTGTAGTAAAGACTATAGGTTAAGAATAGTAGTTCTTAAGGATATCTTAGAGTAGGTAGGATAGTTAATATTATAAGATAAAGATTAGAATTAATCTAGGATTAAACATAAGGCATAAGACAAAAGTATAGCTTACAGGCTTTAGCTTTATATATTATGTAGGTAACTTAAGCTGTAATGTAAGGTTTTATAACCTTAGTAGTTACTTTAACTAAGCTATTGTTACTAAGGCTGTAACTAAAGCTGTCTATAGCTATAGTTAATGTAAGGTCTAAACTAGTAGTTAATCTACACTATTAGGTACTTTATACTATATTAAGATATTAAGATCTAGTATAAGCTAGAGGTACTACATTATTAGGTTATACATACTATAATTTCTTTTTCTATAGGGTAAGCTATACTAGACTGCTTATAAAGGGCTAGAATAATTACTTATACTAAATACTAAAGCGTTAAAGCGCTAATAGTTACTTTAGTTATCTAAGCTTTTATAGTAGTTAGTTAACTTTTAGCTAATTATATCTAAGCTTTACAGTAGTTAATTAACGCTTAGATAACGCTTAGATAGTCTGTACGTATATATTATATACTATTATAATACTAGTATTTCAAGGATTCTAAGTCTTTAGATTATTTACTTATAATATTAATATTATTAGTATAATATTAAATAAATCCTTTTAGTATAACCTTCTAGATTTATTAAAATATCTTAGATTTTAACCTATTGTTACTTTATCTAAGCAACAGTATTTAATTAAATAGATTATAATACTTTTAATACTTATACTAAATAAGCTAACTAAACTAACTAATTTAACTAAGCTACCTAAGGTATTTTATATTTAGTATATAACTTTATAAGTTATAAGTATTTAAATATAAAGTATTATATACTTAGATTTACTAGTTAGTTACTATAATTAAAAAGTATAAGTAACTATATATAAGTTAATAGTATAATATATACTATAATAGAGTATATATATATAAGTAGTATATTCTTCTTTATAAGAAAAAGAATATCTCTTTAACTATTAATATATTCTTAACTTAATATTAATCTATAGTAAAGAACTAAAAGTAACTACTTATTATATTATATAAACTAAAGTTATAATACTATATTAAATATATTTTAAAAAACTTATTAAAGCTACTATTACTATACTTAAGTATTACATATTATTTTCCTACTTATTATTTACCATTATGTCTTTTAACTATCAATACGATTTAATCTTTAAAAATATTAAAGTATTAAGAAAAGTATATAAAAAATAGCTTCTAAATCTAGTGACTCTTTTTAACCTACCACATCTTCCCCTACCTCTTAAGTATCTTCTTAGCTTAGTTTATCTAATAATAACTCTTAAATCTCTATTAATAGTAATAAAAGCTAATATATATATACCTATAAATTAGAAAATTAAAAAGACTATATCTTTAAAGGCACTTAATAATTTCTTATTAGTAGTAATTTATTTTTTCTTAAATTATTACTTATTAATTTAAGTAAAGAAAGAGAAATAGAACTAACCTATAATATAAAAGGCTATAGAAAAAATATTATAATAAAAGTAGCTAGATTTTAGGCTTGTAATGCTATAGTATACTATAAAAAAGAACACTCTTTTATAGCTACTTTAGAAAAAGAAGAGTTAAATATAGATTAAATAAAATATAAGTTATTATTATTATTACTATTATTATTATTATTATTACTATTATTATTATTATTATTATCCTATTTTATAATATTAATACTTTACGTATTAAAGTATTATTATTATTAATATATTAATAACATAATAGTTTAATTAAATAACTAATTAATACTAATTATTCTATATAGTTAAAGATTATATAGAATCTAATAATAAAGGTCTAAAATAAAGCAATATTAATACCTTTATATCTAATACCTCTAATAAAAAGAGATATAGAGAAAGTACTATTACTACTAATACTAATAATATAGAAGAAGAATAAGCATATAAGTATATAATAAACTATTTATTACAGTTTAATATCAGTTATAATACTATTACTTCTAAAGAGCTTAATTCTTTATTAAGTTTTCTAAATTATTAAGTTAAACTTATTTATTAAATACTGTTAAATAAGATACTAATATAAAAAAGTATAGTACTATACCTAATATTAACTACAATAAGTTAATTAATTATATTAATTTGAAGTTTTCTTCTTTAGAAGCTACTATTATATATAACTTAAAGCAGTATTTTAATAACTATAGACTTATATCTATATAGTTAGATATCTAGACTTCTATAGATAATAAAGCCTATTTAGGAGTAATAGGCCCTTATATTAATAATTCTTCTAAATTAGTCTATTTATAACTAGGTAAGTTACTTAATATTTATTATATAAATATACTATACTATATTATATTTAATACGTTCTATACTAATTACTTATACTTTAGGCTTTAAGTATTTAAATAACTCTTATACTAGGTTGTATATATAGTAGATATTTAAAAGTAATATTATTAAAAGATATAATATTCTTAAACAAAGTATATTTAGGTAATAATTATACTAGCTTTATAAAAAAACCTATTTATTAAAGAGTAAGAAAAAATATTAAAAACACATTATAGTAAGTATAATAATTTAATATTATAATATTAATTTATTATTTCTTTATATTAATACTATTTACTAACTATTAATATAGGTAGTTTAGGTAAATTAAAGCGTATGGTTATTTTATTAAGAAGTAATACTATATTATGTAAGAAATTTAAAATAGCTATAAACTATGTAAAAAAGGCCTAAGAATTCCTTATTAATATATATAAAACTAAAATACCGTTATGTAAGTTACTTTTAATTTTAACTAATTAATATTAATTAAATAATATATAACTTATGTTAAGTATTTAAATTATTACTAATATGTTATACTAAATAGGTAATAAGACTAGATAGAATTCTGTTTATTTAATAATGAATATATCTATAGAGTTAAAACTAGCTTTAGATATATTAAATAAATTAATAAAGAACAATATATTTCTGTAAGACTAACAGAAGGGGGAAACAAAGAGGTTAAATAGATAGGTAGGTTAAAAGGTGGCTTTATTGTTATTTAGTGTAAAAGTAATGATTTCTAACTGTTTAGAAGAGAGAAAATACAGCCTATATACACTTCTAGATATCTAATACCTTTAGTACTTAGACCTTATAATAAGGTTATAAACAGGTATATACTAAAGCGTTAAAGCGCTAATAGTTACTTTAGTTATCTAAGCTTTTACAGTAGTTAACTAACGCTTAGATAACGCTTAGATAATTATATCTAAGCTTTACAGTAGTTAACTAACGCTTAGATAGTCTGTGCAAATATATTATATACCGTTATAATACTAAGAAGTTAAGGATTCTAAATCTTTAGTTTATTTATTTATAATATTAATATTACTAGTATAATATTATATAAATTCTTTTAGTATAACCTTTTAGGTTTATTAAGATATCTTAGATTTTAACCTATTGTTACTTTAACTAAGTAATAGTATTTAATTAATTAGATTATAATACTTTTAATGCTTATACTTTTAATTTCTTTATTTACTAGATACCTAGTGGCTTTAGCTTATATATTTAAGTGATATTTAAAGATATTTTATAATCTAACTATTTATTTATAAAGTTAGACTTTTATTACTATTAGTACTATATTTAGTTTAATAGGTAATATATACCATAAGTTATTAAATAAAAAGGAATTAATAATTTCTAAAACTAAAGAAGTAGATAAGGTAAGTTTAAATTTAAATACTATATTATTATTAATATGATATTAGTAATATTATTATAATACTATAAGAATTATAATAATATTTAATAATAATAGTATAATTACTAATATTATTTAATAGTTTAATAAAGCTTTACATCCTTATACTATACCTCTTTTACTTACTATAAAGGTAGGCCTACAAAAGCTAGAAGATTATTTCCTTTATCTTATTAATAATAATAACTATAATAAATATAAGCCTTGTTTAATAGGTTTATATTAGATTCTAGGCTTAATTATAAAACTTAAGAAATAATAACTTAACTTCTTTATTCCTAATAGTATAATATAGTTAGCTAAAGATAACTTAGCTAGAAAGTATAATAAGTAAGTATATAATTAAGTAATTTATTATATTTATTATATAGCTAACTTTACTAATAACTTTAATAGTCTAAAAGAGTATATTATAATAGACCTAGAAGCTATAGGGTAAAAAGGGTTATATATTAATTTTATTAAAGATAGAATTAGTATAAAAAGTCTATCTAATAGTAATAATAATAATAATAACAAGAGAAAAAATAAAAAAAAAGTTAATTATTTATTTAACTTTATTATAGATCCTTCTAAAAAAAGAGCTAGATCTAAGGATATAAAGATACCTAGGCCTAAGCCTAAAGAAGAGTTTATTAGTAATTTATTTTTTATATAAAGTAAAAAGAAAAAGAAAAATATATAACAAGATAAGATTAATAACTATTATAAATTAGGGTTATAAAGAGATAAAGTAAGTTCTAACTTTAATATTAATATATTTTACTAATATCTAACTACTTATTAATACTTAATTATAACTATTTATTAATAATTACTTATTAATACTTAATTATTAATACTAATTAATTAATTAATTAGTTAATTTACTTACGTTATTAACTTAGCTTATTAACAAATTAATAAACTAAATATTAAATATTTACTAATTTATCTTATAGGTTAATTCTTTAGACTAGTAAAAAGAAAATAAAGTTAAATTTCTTATTCTTAGTATATTAGCTAGAAAATACCTAGCTATTCTACCTACTTTAGTAGCAGTAGAAGCTAGTTTTAACTAATTAGGTAATATTATTATAAAAAGAAAAACTAATTTAAAGTATAATAATAAAAGATAGTTAGTTTTATTTAAAAAACTGATACGCTTTTAATGGCTGACTTTATGGTCATTGTGAGGCCAGACGGAGGGCCACCCAATGGCCATAGCCTAGGTCATTTCCTGGCACCTTCATCGGCCATAGGAACGGCCAAACCTTTGGCCGACCGCTGGCCAACCAGTGGCTAACTAACGGCCAGACAACAGGCCATTCCTAGACCATTCTAGTGGCCATTCCAGTGGACTACTTATAAACATACCTATGGCCATTAGATAGTTAAAAGGGCATCCTTTTTCAATATAACTTAATTACTCTAAATATTTTGCTTTTTAAGCAAGGCTTTTCTAAAGTATATTAAAAACTAAAATTATATTATTAATAAATATAAAGATATTACTATTAATAATAATATAGAGGATATATATACCTTAAAATAATATAGTAATATTTTTAATTATATAAAAGTTTCTAAGGATAAGCTAGATTTTTGTTAGAAGTAAGAGTTATTCTAACTCTTAATACTTCTACTTTACGTTATATTTCCTTTATTATAAGGAGTATTACGTAATATATATATATATATATTATCTACTAGTTTAGTAGATTAATATATATATTGATTACGTAATCAGTATGATTACGTAATTAACTGAAAATTCTAGAAGATAGTTAGAGGAGCAAGATTAGCTTTATTTCTCCTCTCTTCTTCTATCTAGGTTAACTCGTTAAGTTAGGGTTATTATCTTACGCAACTAAGGGTTACGCATGATATTCTGATTTATAAGCAGCTTACGCAAGTATGGAATATTCTAGTAAGCTGGATACGGTTATATAAGGGACTGTTTAGTCTAGTTCTATCTTCTGTTTCTTCTCTCTCTAAGTAAGCAACTCCTATAGTTATAATCTAACTATTATACTCTCTTTACTTCTTATATATCCTTATATCTATATTATTACTCTACCTCTATATATCTTATATTCTTGCTTCTATAAGATATATCTTTATATAAGGTTATATTCCTTATATATATTATTATCTCTTTATATCTTTAAGAGAGATAATAAACCTATTGTGCCAATAGGTTATAAGCCCAGGTTGTTAACCTGTAGTTTAACTACTTTATTAGTAGCCTATTTTATCTATCTTTATAGTAGCTCTATTATACTATCTTTACTTATAGAAATATTAAGGCAGAAAGAGTAAGCCCTTATTATTCTCTATACTTAAAGGTAGTAATAATATCTACTTAGATAAAGGCAGTATAAGTCCTTAAATATAAGGCTACATAAGATCCTTTATCTAAGAGGCAGTATAAGTCTTAAAAGCATCTATAAGTCCTCTACCTATAAGAGGTAACTTAAGTCCTAAAAAGGCAGTTATAAATCCTCTTTTTATCTGCTTTATATTATCTTTACTAGTTAAAAGATATCTAGTAAAATGGCAGATCTTATTAAGGCTACTATAGGCTGTTTAATGCCTAACGAACAGAAACTCCAGGGTTCTAAAAACTGGAATTCCTAGATTACTTCTATTTATCTCTTCTTTAAGCTTTTAAAGCTAGATATCTATTTTGAAAAAGAAGAGAAATATAAGGATATATCTAAAGACCAAAAAACTTAAGCCTTATTAATTATAAGGCAGAATCTTCTAAAAGAACCCTTATCTTTAGTCTTTGACTTAAAAGATCTAAAACAGACTTTAACTATTTTAAAGTCTTCCTATGAGGGTACTGGCCCTGTTCTAAGGCAACAGTTATACTTAGAATTTCACGCTATTAAACTAGAGTCTTATAACACTTTAAACGAGTTTATTAGCTCTTTTAAAGGTTATATCTCTAAGTTAAATAACGTAGGGGCTAAAATAGAAGATATAGACCAAAAAACGGTCTTTATAGCTGCCTTAAGCAGTTATTTTCCAGTATGGGCTGAAAGGCAAAGAAGTGCCTTAAGAACTAAAGAACCTCCTTCTTTAGAAGCCCTTATAAACGATATATTAGACGAAAATAGGCGGGAAAACGATACCCCTATGTCTAATTATAGTAGAAATAACCCTCAAAATAAGGGTAACTCTACTAAAGAGGTTAAAAGTCCTTTTAATAAGGATAAACCCTATAAATGGTCTAATAAAGGACCTAAAAGACCTAAAGTTAAGGCTGAAAAATCAACAGACCTTTATACTTATAAGGCTTATTCTCAACCCTTTAATAATCAAAGGGATAAATGGCTTTATGACACAGGTTCTACAGTCCATATTGCTAATAATAAGGACTATTTTATATAATTAACTATAGATAAAGATATACCTATAGTTAATACAGGAGCTGGTCCTGTTATACCTAAGGGAATAGGAACTATATTACTTTCTATCTATTTTAGAGGGGAAATTAACTATATAAGGCTAAATAATACCTTATATATACCTAACTTTCCTATCTCTATATTTTCAGGCCTTTTACACTATAAAGGCGGAGGATTCCTAATTAACTGGAATCTATGTGATAGCAATAAGGAACCCTTTGCTAATATTGATATAGCAAAAAGGGGGTTTTACCTTAATATTGCTATAAATACAAAGCCTATAAGAAAACCTCTTAAGTTAAAAGAGGATATAAAGGCTTTATCTTTAGAAGAATCTAAAGATAATTTATCTTCTACTTTTATTATAGAAGAAATTATAAAAGATAATATAGAAGATAATATATCTTCTAATATAGTAGATAATACCTCTAAAGAGGGAGAGGTTTTTACTACTATAACAGAAGAATGGCATTAAAAATTAGGCCATCCTTCTTACCCTTACTTAGTTAAAACTGCTAAGTTAACTAAGGGTATTCCTTTAGAAAAACTAAAGGAAGAGGACCTATATTGTCCTAACTGTATAAGCTCTAAGTTAACTAGGCAACAGCCTAAAGTTAACTATAATAGAGCTAATTTTCCGTTAGAGAGAATCTGTATAGATACTCTTAAAATAACCCCTACTTCTATTAACAGAAATAACTACGCTATACCTTTTACAGACGATTATTCTAGCTTTAGAGATATTGAATTCTCTAAGAATAAAGAGGATATAATTAATATCCTTATTAATAAGCTAGAATACTATAAAAATCAGGGTTTTTGTTACCCTAGAAAACTACGCCTAGATAACGGCACTGAATTTAATATAGGGGAATTAACCTCCTATATTAAAGAAAAAGGCATTATACTAGAGCCTTCTACGCCTTATACACTAGAACAAAACGGTATAGCAGAAAGAACAAATAGGGCTATCCTAGATAAGTCTAGGACTATTATAGCAGCAAATAACTTACCTAAGTTCTTATGGGATATTATCCTAAAAGAAACCACTAAGTTATTAAATTATACTGCTATAAAACGCCTAGAAAAGACCCCTATAGAGGCTTTTCTAGACTATTATTATCCTAATAAGGATAATAAACTAGACTTATCTAATATACGTAAAATAGGCTCTAAAGTCTTTATCTATAAGCCTAAAGAAAAGCGTATACAATTAGATAAGTTAAATACCTATACTAAAAAAGGTATTTACCTAGGAAAAGAGGGTAGTAATATATATATAATATATATACCCTCTAGGCCCTATAAGTCCTCTATAATAAGGACTTCTTATATTAAGTTTATAGAAAGTACTATAAGAGAGAGAGAATTACCTAGTCCTTCTAGTACTTCTATAAATCCCTCTTTAAAACCTTTACCTTCTAAAACTACTATAGAGGTTAATATACCTTCTATAAGTAAAGAAGAAAAGGAAAAATATAAGGCCTATAATAATACTATAGATTATAACTATAGTATTCTACCTAAAGAGCCTACTACCTTAAAACAGGCTCTAGAAAGCCCTGAAAAAGAACAGTGGAAAGAAGCTATATTTAAAGAAATATCCACTATTATAAAAAGGGGTACTTTTCAAGCTAAACTAGTAACAGTATTAAAGTCTACCTCTAGGGTACCTTTAACTGTTAAATGGGTCTTTAAGAGAAAAATCAATATTAACGGTAATATTGATAAATATAAGGCTAGACTGGTTGTTAGAGGCTTTGAACAAAAATACGGCCTTGATTATTTCTAGACCTTTGCAGCTGGAAGTAACCCTACTACCTATAGGGTACTTCTTTCTATAGCAGCTGCCTTAGACTAGGAAATCTAACAAATAGATATTGTTAAAGCCTTTTTATATGGTGATTTAGAAGAAGAAGTCTTTATAGACCCTTCTAATATCTCTTTAACTGAATTCTTTATTAAAAATCCCGATTTAAATACTATAGGTTAGGATAATAAAGAAAATTAGATAATATTATTATTAAAAGCCTTATATGGACTAAAACAGAGTCCTAGGCAGTGGCAGTTAAAGATAAAATCTATATTAAAAGAAATAGGTTTTATATCTTTAAAGTCAGACGAAGCCACTTACTATAACCAGGATAAAAATAATCCTTGTTATATTATTACCCACGTTAATAATTTTCTTATACTTAATAAAGACATTAAGTATATAGAAAATATAAAGGGTAAAATCTCTAAATATATAGAGATACAAGACTTAGGCGAAGTTTCTAAGTTTCTAGGGCTTTATATAACTAGAAATAGACCTAATAGGTCTATAACTATATCACAAGCCCATTATATCCAGCAACTATTAGAGAGGTTTAATCTTAAAGATACCTCTATTAATAATATACCTATATTAACAGGTATATTAAACGCTAAGAAAGGGAACGAAATAGAAGGATATAAGCCTTCTAAAGAGCTTATAAAGTAATATTAACGCCTTATAGGTTCCCTTATATACGCTATGTTTATGACTAGGCCGGATATTGCCTATAGCGTATCTTATACCTCTCGTTACCTACATAACCCCTCAGAATTCCTACTTAAACAAGGTATAGGTATATTAAAATACTTAAAAGGGACAATTAACTATAATATTACCTATAAGGGTAATAATAATAGTCCTTATATACCTATATTAGTAGGATATACTGATTCTGACTGGGCTAGTTGTAAAGAAACTAGAAAATCTACTTCTGGTTATCTTTTTACCTTAAACGGAGGTCCTATTAGCTGGAAATCGAAAAAACAGTCAACTATATCTTTATTAACCACAGAAGCCGAATTTAATGGTCTACAAGAAGCCATTAGAGAATCCATATGGTTAAAAGGCTTATTATCTAAAATAGGGTTTAATATAACCCCTATAACTATTAAAACAGATAATAACGGAGCCTTAAGCTTAGCCTATAACCCAGAATTTCATTAAAGGACTAAGCATACAGCCATATATTATTACTATACCCGGCAAGAGGTTGAAAATGGCAATATAGAAGTAGAATATATCCCTACTTCTTCTATGCCTGCAGACGGCTTAACAAAACCCTTAAATAGGGTTAAATTTCAACAATTTGTTAAGCTTATAGGCCTATGTAATGAAAATAAGCCTATATAATATACCTATATTTAAGGTATATTTTTCCTAATATTATTAGGAATTATTTCAAATAAGTTATCTAAAAAGATAGCTTATTCTATTTTTATCTCTAGAGTACTTATTTCTACTCTAGGGTAATTCTTTTCCTCTAAACTACTTATAATAAAGGAAAAGAGGGAGTGTTAGAAGTAAGAGTTATTCTAACTCTTAATACTTCTACTTTACGTTATATTTCCTTTATTATAAGGAGTATTACGTAATATATATATATATATATTATCTACTAGTTTAGTAGATTAATATATATATTGATTACGTAATCAGTATGATTACGTAATTAACTGAAAATTCTAGAAGATAGTTAGAGGAGCAAGATTAGCTTTATTTCTCCTCTCTTCTTCTATCTAGGTTAACTCGTTAAGTTAGGGTTATTATCTTACGCAACTAAGGGTTACGCATGATATTCTGATTTATAAGCAGCTTACGCAAGTATGGAATATTCTAGTAAGCTGGATACGGTTATATAAGGGACTGTTTAGTCTAGTTCTATCTTCTGTTTCTTCTCTCTCTAAGCAAGCAACTCCTATAGTTATAATCCAACTATTATACTCTCTTTACTTCTCATATATCCTTATATCTATATTATTACTCTACCTCTATATATCTTATATTCTTGCTTCTATAAGATATATCTTTATATAAGGTTATATTCCTTATATATATTATTATCTCTTTATATCTTTAAGAGAGATAATAAACCTATTGTGCCAATAATTTTACTATATAAGAAGACTATAATAGTGCTAAAAAAAAAAAGAAGATAATAATATTAATAATATACAGAAGAATATAATGTTTATTAATAGTAATAATAGTAATACTACCTTTATTAGTTTAATTTAGTTAGCTTACTTTTATTTTATATTATATATATTTAATTATTAAATAGTTAAAGTAATAGACTAGTAGTTAAGTTAATAATTAGTTAAATACTTAGTTTTATATTTAAGTTTTATATATATAATAAGCCTAGGTATTTCTTATATAAATTATTAATTAAATACTTTATTTCTAAAGATTCTTTAGAAACTAAATATATTTAAGAATTTACTATTTTTAAAAATGTATTTCTAAGTATATATATTATGTATCTTTATTACCTATACTTTATATAGTAATATATACTTTAATACTTATATATTTTACATAATTAGGTTATATTTAGTATAATATTATAATATATATAAATATAATATTATAGTATATACTTTTTTAATATACTACTACTTATATATATATTTAAACTATATATTAAGTAATATTATTAACCTTTATACTATAGTAACATAATTAATTTATAATTTATATAAATAGTTAATATAAAATATAATATATTATAATATTATAATATATAATATTTTAAGACTTTAGTTTTTACTATAGCCTAAAGATTACTATACTTTATATACTATATATAGAGATCTATTATATATAGGCGCCTTTATAGAATTAATTAGCCTTAAGGCTATTAATAAGGAGACCTCTTCTCTCTACCTAATAGCTAATATAAAGCTTAACGTAGCTATCTTTAGTCTAAGGCTTCTTATAATAAACAGAAATAATTAAAGAACAGGCTTAAAGAGTTATAAATGTAAAGCTAATCCTAAGTTATTAAAGACTATTAATAAGATTAATAGCTTTACTTAGTCTAACAGCCTATAGTACTTTAAAGATATTATAAATACAGTAGCCTAGGTAATTAAGCTAGTAAATAAAATAAAGAACTAGTAAAAATAGGTAGGTTATTAAAGGCTAAGATATACTAGAATTTTACTAATAGTAGTAAAAAGCTTTTAGACTAAATTAGTAAATATTAATTTTAAAGGTTTATAATATAAATAAATTAAAACTTAGAGAGGTTTTTAAGTAGTATATCTAAGCATAAGTATAACTAAACTCTTATAGTTATATAGCTAAAAGGTAATTAGCTAATAATATAATAAGCTAAAATAATAATTATTTCTAATTTAGTATAAGTAATTATTTTAGCTCTCTATAAGTAGTTTAGTATAGCTTACCCTATAGAAAAGAAAATTATAGTATATATAACCTAATAATATAGTACCTCTAGTCTATACTAGATCTTAATATCTTAATATAGTATAAAGTACCTAATAGTGTAAATTAACTACTAGTTTAAACCTTATATTAACTATAGCTATAGATAGCTTTAGCTATAGCCTTAATAATAATAGCTTTACTAAACCTACTACTAAGGTTATAAAAACCTTATAGCTTAAGTAACCTATATAATATATAAAGCTAAAGCCTATAAGCTATACTTTTATCTTATACCTTATATTTAATTCTAAATTAATCTTAATCTTTATTAATATTAACTATTTTATTTATACTATCTACTTACTACTCTAAAATATCTTTAAGGACTACTGTCCTTAACCTATAGTCTCTACTGCAGCCTAGAGATTATTATGCTTCTTAGACTACTTACTAAGATTTACTAAAAACAGAAGTATATACTAAACAGCTTAGTCTTAGGACTATTAGTAAAAAGACGCTATTTCTCTTACTACTAGGCAATTTAAGGCGTAACATAGCTTTCTTAAGCCTAGCGCTATTATTTAAAGATTAAGCTAATTAAGAAGCACGCCTTAAGATTAAGTTATATAGTTAGATATTAAAGGCAGACTTTATAAAGAAGCTTAATCTGTATATTTAGTCTAGTAACTTAGAATATTTTAGAGACGTTATAAATACAGTAGCCTAGGCTATTAAGTAGATAGATAAAATAAAGACGTAAAAATAGGTAGGTTATATAAGGCTAAGCTATAAAATGTACTAGGATTTTGCTAACAGCAGTAGAAAGCTTTTAGACTAGATAAGTAAATATTAATCTTAGAGGTTAGTAGTTTTAGTAAATATATTAGAACTTAGAGGGTAGTAGTATGCCTAAGCATAGGTATAACTAGGCTGTTATAGTTATATAGCTAAAAGGTAATTAGCTAATAATGTAATAAGCTAAAATAATAATTATTTTTAATAATGGTTTTATAAGTATAATATAAGGCTAGAGGCCTATAATTATTTTTAATAATAGTTTTATAAGTATAATATAAGGCTAAAGGCCTTTTTAAATCTATTTTAATAATTTAAAAAGTAAAAATAATTAACTTTTTAACTTTTAATTAAAAAGAATTATATATTTATATATAAAGAAATACTAGTATAAAGATTAAAGAGGTAAAAAGAGAGAAAAAGTAGTAACTTACTATATAGATACATTATTTATATATTTAATACTATAATTCTATTTAATATTACTTATTAATATTTAAAATAAATTTAAATAAATCTTTTTTCAAAAATCTCTTTTACTTTTTACTTTTATAACTTAATAATATAAGCTAAGTTAGTAATATCTATTTATATATATAAAAACTATATAAAAAAGATAATATATACTTTACTTATTATAACTTTATATTAAATTATAAAAGTATAAAGTAATTATATTTACTTTCTAGTTATTAAAGCTATTTATGTTATTATTCCCTTTTATTAACTTATTCCTCTTAGTAACTAGTAATCTCCTAAGCTACTTTACACCTACTGCCTCAACCGACAATCACCTAGTGTCATATAAATAAACGCCTAGAACTGATTTTGCCAGTGCCGCCGGTGAACCTGGCACGACCACATGATGTGGCTCCATTGGTACCGCTTTCCGTGTCGACGCGTTCCGGTCCTCGTATCGATACTGGTTGTCTTTTGCATGCAAGTATCGAGCCAAGTGTCGAGCGCTCTGGATAGCGCTATTGCTGGCACGCAGGCGGGCGTCTGCGAATTCAAGACCATCAACTACATCACCCACACACTTCCGCAACAGTGTCTGAAAACAAGCTGGCCGGGTGACAAGAGTGTTACTGATGGCGCACTCCCAACCCGCGATGGCACGCGAGCCTCGTCTGACGATTTAAGAACTACGTTTGGTGGTGACCATTCGACGACCGTACCAGACCCCTCAGCGATTGGGCGCTCCGAAGAAGACACTTTTGCGAACCTCCCCCCCACAGACGCCACGACCGATGACGAACCCACACCGAGACCGTTTATGTCATTTGAGGACTGGAAGGAGATGATGCTGCGCAAGGCCGGACAAGACCCTTCCGACCTTAAGTCTCGAAAGACGCCAGATCGTAGCACGGAAGTCGACAGGGCCACAAAAAGTTCAGGTCTGGACAGTCTCGGGGACGATGGAGAGATTGATCTCAATTTCGACGTTGTGTCAGAAAAGATTAGCAACATCGCATCGGTACCCCATGCAACACCAACTGAAGCTGCAGTTTCCGAACAACAGCAAGAACCAGTCCTGTACGACGACGGCCGCACTCAATACTACCGAAGCAAGGATGCAGGAAAGACTTGCAAAGAAAGATTCTCATATTCCTCCTTCGACGCCGGTGCCACAGTACTCAAGACTAATAAAGGGGCAAAGAATGCGAAGGCCATCCTAGTCGAGAACAAGGACTCGTATATGTTGCTGGAATGCTCAGCCGAGAACAAGTTCGTCATTGTTGAGCTGAGCGACGATATTCTGGTTGACACAGTTGTACTGGCCAACTTCGAATTCTTCTCAAGTATGATACGACACTTCCGGGTTAGCGTGAGCGACAGGTATCCTGTCAAAGTCGAGAAATGGAAAGATCTGGGCATTTTTGAGGCAAAGAACTCTCGTGATATTCAGCCGTTCCTCGTCCAGAACCCCCTGATCTGGGCAAAGTATGTCAGAATCGAGTTTCTGACACACTATGGTAACGAATTTTATTGCCCCGTCTCCCTTCTCCGTGTCCATGGCACACGAATGCTGGAATCATTGAAGGATCAAGAAACGGCGGCCGAGGATGAAGATGTGTTGGACGAGCCGGCGGCCGAGTTACCCGGATCTGCCAGCGAGAACGCGGTTAGCGACAGTATCGAAGGGAGAGAAAACGTAACGATGGCACCTGTCAGGGGAGGAGCACAAGATATGAGACCTACCTCTTCGGCAGATCCGTTGATGCCTATGCACATATTCCACCTTTTCGACGGCGAAAACGCAACATGTTTGACTTCGACTGCTTCTAGTCACCTGTCTAGCACAAGCTCAGCGGGCGCTGGATCGCAGAGCAAAAGGCATGGAGATTCAGACCATGCCGCTGCTCAAGTCAGATCTGGCATAGAAAGATTTTCTGACCAGATGCCCGAGGGAAAGTCGTCGCCTGCCTCGACGACTGATTCTCGCCACGCCGAACAGAACTCGGTGCCGTTGACGGCGACGTTTGTTTCCTCAGTCACACATCAAAGCAGCGTCAATCCAGACATGAAGGCTGGAGGAGCGGGTGAAAACACCATCAGCGGTGCGTCTTCCACAAGGACGCCTTCACAGGCCACTACACAGGCTCGAAACAAGAATAACTCAACCGCGGCGCCCGCGTCTCCGACCGTACAGGAAAGCTTCTTCAAGGCGGTCAGCAAGCGTCTTCAGTACCTCGAGTCCAATGTATCGTTGTCGCTCAAGTACATCGAGGAGCAGTCTCGGTCTTTGCAAGAGACTCAATTGCTGGCTGAGAGGAAACAGCTGTCCAGAATAGACGTTTTCTTGGACAGCCTCAACCATACTGTGCTTTCCGAGCTGCGGACTGTTCGCCAACAATACGATCAGATCTGGCAGTCCACCGTTATCGCGCTGGAGAGCCAGCGGGAGCAGTCACAAAGGGAGACGGTGGCTCTTAGCTCTCGTCTCAACATTCTTGCCGACGAGGTTGTCTTTCAGAAGCGAATGGCGATAGTACAGGCGATTCTACTCCTGTCTTGCCTGATCCTTGTCATATTCTCTCGAGCCATGACCCAACCCATCCTAACAGGTTCCTTTGACGTGGGAAGGTCTCCGAGCCGCAACCACCGGCTGCCCGGCCCCCCCATGGACCGCGGCCTTGGAGGTGCATACGTCCCTCGCTATGACAAGTTTGGACGGCCATTGGACAATGACATCACTGGCGAATGCGAATCCTCCGACAGGAACCCAGATGTGCATCAATCCGTGCCAGACGCATCAACACGGCTTCTTACGCCGACATCGGACGCTGGGTACAGCCGTCGTGCAGATGCGGTCATGACACCGGAACTGCTATCAGTCGAAGAGTTTATGGAGAGTGACGCTGACAGCAGCTACCGTGACTCTTCCCCCGGTTTCGATGTTCTCTCTCCCAAGGACGAGGCATCCACAGCGGATAACTCCAGACAGGATGATCACGGATACCCAGACCAGTTTCCAGATCAGCCGATAGCAGTTCTTGCAGATTCGTTACTAGAGGCAGATCCTGTTTCTGTTAATCCATCTAAATCTCGTGGATCCCTCACTTCTACGCTCCGCAAGCCGCTCCCAGCGTTGCCTGAGTATCCCCCCTGAGAAACATCATACCGATAGGATACCTTCCGCAGCACACTCTAGTCACAGTTCAGCTAGCATTCTGGTCGGCTGGCCCTCACATCGCCACCGTCAGAGATTGGCCATACCCGCTGCCGACTGTCCTCTACATATATCGTTCTAGCCCGCTTGGCTTCTGGCCGTCGATTACGGTCTGGGAGACCAGGAATCGCCTCGACGATGCCAAACCCCCCTCCGATGGGACACAAGTCAAGGCTTGGGTGGTCCATGACCATGGTCTTAAAAGCAGATAACACAGCTATGATATCCCAGCAGAGTCTAGCTAGGTACTAATGATTACACGTTGATGACACTTCCAGAAAGCTCCTGTATATATAGCAAGTAAAGCTGAAGCCCCGTATGTGGACAAAACTTTGTGGTGTGCAAATCTCCCACAGTAGTACTACGATCCCGGTCGCTTCGTGCTCGATCATCTCTTCCAAGTGGTGTCGATAAAATGCCTTCTATTGTGAATGGTACATGTACGGCTGCATCGAGGCATCGAGGTCATGCTCCTCGAGCGCGGCCAGTCTCGTACCTCTGTCATACTGCGAACGCCTGCGACGCTGCTCGTCGCGGAAATGCTGTCCAGCATTGGGGGTGAAAAGTCCTGTGTGGTAACGATCAGTAAAGTTCGTCATGCGGTATGATAGGAAGACACCTTACCGACATGCTCGGCATTCTCGCAGCTGCGCTTCATCTTGGACTGATTGTCCGGCTCAGGAAACGGCTCCTCTTCTCCTGCCGACTCGGGGACTGGTCCGTTGGAGGTGTAGAACAACTACGGTCATGTCAGCTTCACAATTGCTTCACAGTTGTTCTTGTGCAGGATGAGGTTGTACCTTTGGGCGATAGTGCGCCGCTTCCAACATCACGGAGCTGTTTCTAAATTTCTGAACAAGGCAGTCCTTCCCTTGAATGGCTTTGGGTCGATGTCAGTAGGCACCTTGAGTTCACTTCCAGGATTACGATACTTACTAGCGTAGGAAATCTCAGCGACCTTGTCGCTCTTGAAACAGTTCCTGTGCCCTTGTCAGCCAGACAAGTCGCAGACTTGGCATATGTGAGCAACATACCATCTTTGGTTGCCTCTGGTGTTGACGAACTGGATCCCTACAGTCAGTTCATTCATGCAAGTCAGGGCAGATCTTACCCACATCGATGATGTCCAGGGGCTGACAGACAACATTAGCAGACACCCATCACAGACTTGAAGGAATAAGACCTACGTCAACGAAGTTGATGAACGCATATCCGACACTTTCAGGGCACGCGGTGTTAGTGCAGGTTCATTTGGTAACTACCGCTGGAGTGAAAACATACTTGCAATCATTCGCAAAGTCGATCCGTAGATACATGAAGTCATACTTGCCCCAGCTGGACTCGTCCACGATTCTCTTGAGCATCGCCTGATCGACCTTGTTTGGGATGTTACGAAGCATGATCTGGACTCGTCAGTGGGGGCATACTTGACCAAGGCTTCTATCTCACCGTTGTACGGACGTCCGTTCCCTCGCGTATACGATTCACATCGACATGGTTGTGGTGACTGGCGACGGTATAGTGAGGCGACCTATTGACCCGAGCTGCGTTCTGTCTGCGAGGTTCGCCCCTAGTGCTGGACGAGACTGGACTCATAACCGACATGTTGTGGGAAGACTGAGAGAATAAAGGGCTGGCAAACTGGTATCCAGTTGAGTTGGATATAGGAGGCGGCGGTGGCAGACGGTGACCGTCATTGAGTACGTAGGGGCCGTTAGGTTGAAATTGTGGCTGACAGAGAATGGGCCACATCGCGAATGGAGGGACCTGGATACCGAAGGGCGAGTAGTGGGAGTTGGGTCCGGACATGGACGCACCATGAGGCACCATGTGCATTTGAGGAGCCGGTTTGGACACAGCCAATGCTTGGAGGGTGGTCGTCAGATCACCAAGCACTTTGTGGTTGGGACTGTCAGCTATATCATCTCTGTTATCCTGGGCCATTTGAGAGATGTTACTGTCTTCCATGAGCGAAAGTGTCATATGTGCTCCCTGGTTAATAGTCAGCCCTTACTTGGGATAACGGGTGTATATTAGAGGCTAGTTGCGAGCACTCACCTCGACGACTCTCTTATCAAACGCAGCCATCGCAGATGAAGCCATGGATGGGTCATTGAAATGAACAAAGGCCCTGAATACCGAAGGGTCATGGTTCTGCTGCACGTGGAACGCAGAAAGTTGACCCTGGGAATCCAGCATACGTTTGACGACCGCTTCAGTACGAGACATATCTAGCAGACTCGGCGGGGTGGCCACAGCAACAACAGACACCCAGAGGCCGAGTTTGTTTGACTGTCTAGGGAAATGCTGCGCAGGAATTAAGGACCGAATCTCAAGGGGTTTCTCGCCGGGGGGGGGGTACCTCAGAGAAGCTGCCATCCGGAAGATACTCAGCTTCACAATCGGGCTCAGCTCGATGAATGTTGTCGTGGACGAGGACAGCATCGCGGATATCACTAAATTGCACATAAAGCTTGCCTCCTTTGCACTGAACCCGGTTCGGCTCCTGAACCAAGAGGCCGAGGTGCTGCAGTTTCTGAGTCATCGTTAGGTTGCTTCCTTAACACTCACGAGGCGGATGGCTTACTGTGAAACACTCATTTAAGTCAGCCATGCCGAGGCTTCGGCTCGGTGAACCAACGTTGAGGCTTCGTGATAGCTCGGCCTCATACTTCCAACCTGGAGGGAGTGGCTGTCGATTGCGGTTAGGAGTAGAATAACTTTTGTTCTTCTCCAGGGCATATGAGAAAGGCTGGAAGGTGGAGGCAGTCGGTGACAGCTTTTGATGGCCGGAGCTAGAGCTTGCGGCGATGAATGGGTCTCTCTCAACACTGGAGATGACGCTGCCAAAGGCACTCGCAGGGAATCTCGAAGGGGTGGTTTCCGGGGAGTCTTGTGTTGTGGACTTTAGGAGACGAGAGGATCTGGCGGATCCTTCCTCCGGTGAGAAAGCAGTCAATCTCGTATCAGGCGTTCCTTTGAAGGACTCGACACCTCCAATGGAGGAGCGTGGAGACGATGGATTGAACATGGCGGCCTCTCGATTGTGGGCCATACTTTCTGTTTATCGAGTTGATTGTCGTTGAGTGTCTGGCTTTATTAGCACATGAGACTTGGCCTACGAGAACAAGGAGAGGCCCATGTATGACCCGTTGGAGTTCAGGTCGCGGAGAGGAAAATGAACTCACTTGCAAATGGGTGAAGATGAGGTCAAGGTTGAACAATAGTTGACGACGAGACTTCAGGCTCTTTTGCTTAACCACGAGCAGCTATGCATTACACGAAGCTGACTTGACGTCAACGCAGAGGTGTATGATACCTTGGGCGAGGGATGGAAATGTGTGGCGAGAAATAGAAAGGCAGCGTTGGTATGTATGTGGAAGTGTAAGGTAGGTAGCTTGCCGGTCTCGATGTTGGCTGTGATCGACTGAGCTACCTTGAGGTTGAGATGGTACGCGTGTGATGAAGGTAGATCGACGGGGGTAAGGTAAGGCAGAATGATGCTATGAGGTCGAAGAAAACCTGAATTCTGTGACCTTCCACAGCCAAGATGGAGAAGGAAAAAAGACACTTCTCTGACAGGAGGGGACCGAGGGAGCGTGTCGGTCGCATTGGGTGACCCAAGGAAGGAGCCGTGAAATGGAAGGCAGCAGCAGGAAAGAGTTGGCTTGTGCGAACTGCTGAGTAGACAGAGCAGGCAAGTACGTTCATCTGCTCCTTCCTCGTCCACTTCAGAAAAGATTATCCTCGATACTTAGTTTCGTTCGAGGCAGGCATGTGGCCCAGAAAGGGGGCACCTCCTCCTTCGAACACTTCTTTACCTTACCTCGCCTGCCTTCCATGTCGGGCTTGAGTGCTTGGCTCTGCCATATCTCACACCACTTCGCGATTTTCTCTTGTCCTTCTCCTTTCTCAGTATTTCCTTTTTTTTATTTAAATATTTGTCCCCGCTACATGCTCTTTTTACATTGTGAAGAGAAGGAATGCGAATTAAGCCTGCTTCAGCCATTAACCGTTTTACGCTCACACAACTGCAAGCACCCCAAGGTTGCTTCGTCCATGGCAAGAAGGTGCTAAACCATATCTCATTTCCATCACTAGGCAACAGGTAATTTCTTGTTAACCAAGATAGGCCTGAAAGCGTTCATTAGCTTGAGTGTCTTTGCTGAAACAGGGTGTCACCAGACAAGGACGACGCACCCGTGATACTTGATGCCCATGTCGGCACATTGGCCGATAATGGTACCACGAGAACAGAGTAAAAATATACCGAACGGTCGCGCCATATGGTGTCGAAATGATTGCCATAATGCCCAATCGACAATCGAAAATTCGAGGCCTGAAACGGTATGGCATCTCAATTACACCAAATCCATGTTGCTCGCTGCCACAAACGCATTTACTGCTTGACTGGGAACAGGACGTATTGTGCAGAGAAATGGGAACATTAGAAGATCTGTCAAGTATCAACTGCTTACCCCATCGTGGGGATTTCCAGCCAAGGTATGAACATCGTTGGGATGGTCATGTCACGTACTTTGAAGAAACACCGGCTGACAACAATTATCAGATGTGGGTTGTATTTGGCAGGCGAACAGAGATGCCCCCTAGCACGCAGTCAGTAGTGTATGGCGACAAGGTGCATTGCATGGCGACAAGCTCCACCCTTGACACAGCACAGGACAAGGCACTGGGGGTGGTGGCACAGTGCATCTGGAGTAGTGTTGTCAGGGGTGTTACCATGTGGTCACCCGCATTAGCGGTGCTGAGCCAGTCCAGGCCCACTAAAGAGCCTCATCAGCTATTGTCACCTACCTCAATGCATCGATTAGAATACACATCTCGTCCTCCGACATCACCATTCCATCCGGCGTGACCTCTCCAACTCCAATATCCATCCTTCAAGGTTCTCGCCCTCATGTTTCATGCTCACGTGGCCGACACATAAGCACTACTAGATCCATCGCATACGATTTCAGGACCTGGGCCTGCCGACGAAAACACTTTCACTAAGTCTAACGAGCAGCCGAAGATTGTCAAGGTCATGGCCCAGGATGCCACGACGTCCGCAGACCTACGATGACTACGGCGCAGCCGTCCAGCAGGTTTTCTCGATCCCATATTCTCGAAAGATATGCGCGAACTGACTTGGACTTCCTTAGATCATCCTGACCTCATCCGACACGGACTTCCTTGATCAACTCATCCCTGTTCTCAAAGATGCCTCCCACTCGAACCGAACCCCTTCGCTGATGCAAGACCTTGTCCGATATTCCGAAGAGAGGGAATCTGACATCGAGAGAATAGGCTTGACGAAGCATGAGGAGTTTCTGGGTTCGGTGAACCAACTACAGAGCGTACGCGAGGGCACTGTTGCGCTCACGGCAGAGATCCTGAGGCTGAACCAGTCCATCCAAGCAAGTACAGAGAAGCTTGCCGATCAAAAACAAGCTCTGGTAAATACAAGGGCTGTGCGGCAGAATATTGCCGATGCATCCGACGCGCTGAAAGAGTCTCTCAATATCCTGCATGCTGTCAACCATGCCCACGACCTGATCCGCAAAAAGAAGTACTACGCAGCACTGAAGTCTCTTGAGGATCTGCAGAATGAGCATCTGATCCCGACAATTCAAAATAAATATGCCACCCAGCATAAGCTGGCCGATGTAATTCAAAAGTCGATACCGGCGTCACAGAAAATCATTTCCGAAGCTGTAATGACAGACCTCAATACCTGGCTGTTCCGCATCCGCGAAACCTCACAGTTCCTCGGTGAGGTTGCGTTCTATCATACCGAACTTAGAAGGGCGAGACAGAGGGAACGCGTGGAGCGCGACAGCTATTTGAACAACTTCAGACTCAACTCGTCCATCGAACTGGTCTTCGACGAGAGCGAGGAGTTCGACGTGCTCGACAACGAGGAGCTGCAGGTTGACTTCACGCCATTGTTTGAATGTCTGCATATTCACGACGCCTTGGGCCAGAGCGACAAGTTCCGAGCCGAGTATGCCACGACTCGCCGACAGCAGAAAGACCTGCTATTGCCAAGTACGGTTGGACTTGTTGCAGATGACGAAACCTCACTCAGTAGTCTGCTCGAAGGCATCGCCGGTTTCGCCATCATCGAAAAGGCGACGATGAGGCGTGTTTCTCACCTGCGTTCTGCTGTTGACGTATGCTCATGGCCTTCATCCAGTCGTTATTCTTAATGCAGCTGCTAACACACGACCAGGTGGACGAGCTCTGGGATTCCATGTGCCATACGGCCATCACCCTTACCTCTCAGGCACTGAACGAAGTAAGCAATGCTGAGATTCTGCTCAAGATCAAAGGTGTAATAGCCCTATTCATACAAACCATGGAGGTATGGCCTGCTGTTATCTGATTAATCTGACGTTGCCTCCTGACGCTAAAGCTTGCCAGGGCTGGGGATACTCTGTTTCCATGCTCGATAACTTTCTCCTTACCTTATTTGACAAATACGCCGAGCTCCTCAAGCGCCGATTTAGTGAGGACTTCCAGGAGGTAAGAACTTTTATTCCGCTTCTGTGTGCACTGCGTAACCGACGAAAACAGATTGTCTCGACAGACGACTATATGCCTATGGCCATCAACACCCGCGAGGAGTACGAGAAAGTGGTGAATGTCAGCTGGTTTTCCCAAGACAAACCTTTGGAAGAACTCAGGTAAAGTCTGTTCCTGCTTGACGACCTTCCTCTGGTTTTAACGCTTGCCCAGCTTTCCCTGCGTCTTGCCGTTCTCGCAAATGTACCCACTGTGTTGTATCGACATTCGAAACTTCTTGAACCAGTTTTACTTCTTTTCCGACGATCACTTCCAGCATCCCAATATTATTGACGACACACTCCGCAAGGTAACTGACCTGGTGAGCCTAAGAGCAGGAAGCCTTTACTGACTTCAACACTCTCAGTCGCTGGATGAGCTTTTGACAGAGAAGGTCTGCAAGTCTCTTGTCGAAAGACTGAGCTCGCAGTACCTTGGGCAGATCGTGCAGATTCTCATTAATCTCGAGCACTTCGAAGCTGCTTGTCAAGAACTCGAACAACTCCTCATCAGAGCAAGATCGTCTACATCGGCCGGTGGCCCTGTCACGCTTGTTGCCACAGAAGAATTCAGAAACAACAAGAAGACGGCGGAGAAGCGCATATTCGAACTAGTCAACTCTAAAATTGATGATCTTGTGGACACCGCTGAATATGACTGGTATGTATCAGTGCAATTAATCGACGATAGGCTTGACCGCCAGTTGCAAAACTACGCTATTGATACAAACTGACAATGTCGTACAGGATGGCGACTACAACGTTTCCTGATCCCAGCAGTTACATGCAGACCATGACCCGATACCTCTCCAACATTATGAATTCCACACTTCTTGGCTTGCCAAGAGAGATCAAGGAACTCATCTACTTTGACGCTCTCAGTCATGCTGCCAACAAGATCCTTGTGAGTCTTTCTCACGTGCTGGCCTAAACGCATCACTCGCTAACGCACATGATGTAGGCGTTGCCGCTGTCCCCTGACGTCAAGCATATCAACACCAATGCTGTTGCGGCACTGGCAAAGGATGTGCAGTATCTCACCGAGTTTGTTGACAGTCTCGAGAATGGAGCCATGCTCCGTGAGAACCTAGACGAACTCCAACAAACCATCAACCTAATGCAGTCCGACAACCATGATGAGTTCTTCGATATTTCCATCCGCAACAAGAAGTTTGGTCGCGTTGACGCCTTAAATGGTCCCATATTGCTGGAGAAGTACGTCCAGGCACTGCCCTCCCTATTTGAAACCAAGTACTGACAAGCATGCAGGCTCACTTCCAATGCCCAAGGCCCTACCCGCAGTGCGCCACTTGCCAACTTCTCTTCTCGTTTCGGTATGATGAAGTGAGGCACCTCTGCTTCTTTTCAACACCTGCTGGATGGTTAATACCATGCCCCCAACGTCACAATGTTACGCTCAAAACTCATTGCAGCAACCAATCATTTATATTTTCTCTCCTGGATGCCACCAGACTGGCCCTATCCAGGCCACACTCCTTCCTTTGCACTCGGACAATGCCAACTGGAGCACTTCGTCGTCGAGCACTGGCAGATCCGATGCCGTTACGTCATGATAGCTCTCGTCGCCAGTAATGCCTTCAACGCCGCGACGCCAGACCCAAATAGAAACAATATTCGTGCCTCTCCCCGTCAGCCGTGGCAGTCAAGAAGAAAGGCATTCATTTTATGCACTTTGTCGCTGAGCAATCCTACTCAAATTCCTCGGAGGACATGGGTGGCTAAAGGCACGTCAGCCGATCTGCGCCGCAAGATACCTGTAGTCCAAGGATTACTCACTTGCTGAGGCTGCATGCCTCCATATCCGTACATTCCCTCGATCTCGCCGTACATGGGTTGTTGAGCTTGACCATAAGGAGCCGACGGCCCCGGCTGTACTTGGGCAGCGTACATGTTGGGGTTCTGTCGGTAGTCCTGGTCGGGGCCCAGGGCATGGCCGGCGAGGCCATAGTCAGTCGCAGCCATGGGATGGGAGGAGGAAGAGTGGTTGGCGGCTTGTGGCAGGGAACCATGCTGGCCGGGTATCTGAGAGGTGGCTTGAGCCGGGACACCTTGGGGAGCAGGGGCAGCTTGGCCTGCAGTCCTTTTGGCGTGGGACGAGGCCTCTTCTCGGGGAACAATGTCGATGAGGAAATCAAACATGTCTGACTTGGCTAGCGCAGATGCAATATCAGAGCGCTGCAGAGTCCTTCGTTTATTTTCCTCGGCGTGAATCCAGGCGCGCATGGTGAGCTCGGTGATGAAGATGTCGCAGCCCTTGGCGAAGAGGATGGGCGCTTCGGCGGAGATCATCTTGACTTCGGGGTCGGCTTTCATGACCTTCTTTATGCGGGCCAAGGGCAGCTGATGCAGCTTGTAATCGTGGTTGTCGCTCTCCAAGTGGTTGATGGTCTGTTGCCAGTACGTCGTTAGGATATCCTTGTATTGTCCGGTCAAACCTTGGTGAACCTGTGATTATGAAGGCGCGTCAGCTGGTCGGGCATTCATATTACTATTGGGACGAAGGAAAGTACGCACATTGGCCCATGGACCAGTGTAGAGTTCGGCGGGGGCGAAGCCCTGGGCGGAAAGCTATGTACAGACATGGTCAGACGCGGGCCTGGATCGGTAAAAGCCAGGCGGGAAGTAATGGACAAGAGCAAGGCGGGGGTTAATACGAACCGCAGCGCTCGCGCCTAGGTGGAGGGAAGAAACGTCAGTATAATGGCAACATAATGGGGGTAACCAGAGGGCGAGCGTGCAGTGTACGCGTTACGTCGGGAATGACGAGGAAGGGAAGCGCTGTTTCCCCATTCTTTGCTTACCATAGTGGCCGCCATGAGTTGTGTCGTAGACGGGCTGGGGACGGCCCTGCTGGGCATGGGAGCCAGATTGATTCTGAGGATCCATTGTGATTTGTTTGACCGAGGTGTAAGCGATGTGAAAGTAAACAATCAAGCTCGAGTAAGGTAAGGTAGCGTAGCGTGAAGCGCGCGCCGCAACTGTTGACCGAAGCTGTGGTGAGGTGGAGAGAGGTACCTCTGGGTCAAGTTGGAGGGCGATTCGGGTTCCGTGTGGTGTCGCGAGTGAAACGGTGCGTGGGGCTGGTACAGTAATTACTGTTCGCGCGCAAAAAAGGGAGGGTAGGTGCTCTGTTGAAATACCCAACTAGTCAGTAACCATCTCTGGATACCCGGCTAGCGGTGGAAATTTTCGGAGGCTGGAGAGCACCAGTACCTCAAGGTACCTAGTGTCACGTACCGCGTGCTTGTCCAATGAGGTAGATTCGGGGTGTGGTATTTGTGCTTACCTCAAGCTCCCTGACGGCCCCCTTGTGTGGGAGGTAGGTAGCGGAGATGAAAGCAGGAGAAAAAGAGCTGAAGCCAAACAAAAACAGCTGCACTAAAAACAGCTGCACTTTCAAATCTAAGCAGAGCCCACGGTTATAATTTGTGACTTGACAGTTGCGACTTCAAGGTTGGGCAATGTAAGAGATGGAAGTGATGCGACGGTGATATGTCTGGCAAGACGTGGTGGTGCTGGTCTCAGTGGAAGAAAAGGTGGGCTCGACTGCCATCTTATCGGTGAGCGGGAACACACGGTTTCGACTGTGGCCGGGACGCCAAGTCAGCGTAGTACCTATAAGTATCTCGACCTTCGCCGCGGCAGGGCCCTCGGGTAGCAGCCTTGCAGCCTAGCCAATGGCACCTGCCAAGATCATTTCTTGGCCACTGCCAGCCAACCTGCTTGATGCAAAGGCACGCGCCAGCGAGCAAAGTACGCTTCCAGTACCTATCCACTGGATATCTTCGAGAACAGGCCTTAGCTGGTTGGGCATCCATTGAAGAATTCGTCAGCAAGCCTCTTTGGAACCCGACAGCTTCGTTTGTAGCAAGTCTATGATATGTTGGGCAAGGATCAAATTGTTCTCACGTTGAAGGCGCCGATGATCAGTCGGTGGGATGAGGTAGTCAGAAGAATGACGCAGTCACGCATCCGTTCATACTTCGTATTATGCAGCAAGGTGACGTGGCCGACAATGAAAGCTCACGATGTGACCGTGGAAGTCACTTCTGTAAGACGTGCTGCCTCGGACCTAACGTCGACCCCGGTGAGTAGAAACAGTTGGTAGCAGTTCCACCAGCCACACAGCAGCCCTCACCCATATTGAGCCACATGAATGAGAGCCTGAGGCTGCAGGCACCTTTGTTTTGCAGAGCGCCTTACCTAATACTCTTTGGAGCTTTGTTATTTGCAGCATTCGTCCCTCGTCCCCATCCCAATTCAACTCGCCCCACCTGAAGCTTTAAGACCGAAAAAAAATTCCCAACCCGCCGCTACCATCCTTTGATTTTCCCTTCTTGACCGTCTCTACTCGAACTCGAGTCTCTCTTCGATTTCCACGGTTCAATCGCACTTCACCGCTATGCCAGAGCTGTGCGATGAGCGTCTCAATGAACTCCTGAAAGAAGCGGCGAGTCGCCTTGCGACTAAGCAGTCGTCACGGCCGAAGGATTGCAGCTTGATCGCTGTCGCGGCCGCGCCTGTCGATCCGGCTACGGAATCAAAGGCTCAGCCCAAAGCACAAGACTCAAAAAGCATTATGCTTCGCGATCCTAGGCCAGCGGAGGACAAGGTACGTTTGCGCGCACTCCCTATATTATTCTACACTGTCTCCTGATGAGAAGCAAACCCCTGCTTTATCTTCTTGATGTGGTGACGGCGCCCGTCTTGGGTTGCTGCACCACGCCTAAATGATCATTCATTTTCATAGTTACTCTGACTGAGAATGCCCCTTTTGTCTATGCTCTGTTCCTTCCCATCTCTAGTCCAAACATGTTCACTAACAGTAACGGACAGACACAAGACAACGCTGGCCCAGGCTGGTACGGTATTCCTAAGACGAATCCTAACGACCCGGACCTGAAGCGGGATCTCCAGATTCTCCATATGAGAGGAACTGCCATTGATCCCAAGCGGCACTACAAGAAGGAGTCACTCAAGGCCAGGATCCCACGGTACGCTCACGTCGGACGCATCGTCGAGGGCCCGACCGAATTCCATAGCGCCCGCTTGACACGCAAGGAGAGGAAGCAAACGCTGGTAGATGAGTTGTTGAGCGCTGAAAAGGCCTCGGGCAAGTTCAGATCTAAGTATGAGGACATACAGGTGAAGAAGGCCAGCGGTAGAAAGACGCATTACAAGAAATTGCTAGAGCGTCGCCGGCGCAATCGTAATTAAGTAAAACAATATGCAATACCTGATTTCTCAATTGATTCATTATTGCACTCCCACGGACTGTTAAGTTACATGATTCTTGTACTTGTTGAAACCCATTCCCAACCATAAGCTTGCGTTTGTCCAACAACCAGCAGAATGGACAAACCACTATTACAGTCCGCTCCTCCATAAAATGAACTTTGACGAAACGAGAAAGGAAGCATCTGGACAGCATAACAAAAGTACTAGCAGTATACGAGGAGATCAAACAATTGGCCGTGCGCAGTGGGATATGGCCAACAGCTTCAGCAATGCAATAAAAACGGACGAGACCGCGTTATCTGTCTAAACGCTTCCATTGATATACCATCGATCTTTTAAATGAATTATATGTGGATACCTCGAGATTTTACGGGCTTAGGTACGATTCTCGACCTCTTCGCACCCAAGTGTGATGCTACAACGGAAACGGCGCCTTGTCACCCATTTAGAGACGATGCGCATAACATCAGTACTACGGCCGACGGCTCGCTGCCTGGCGCGGCCATCGTCACAGGTTTGTTCATACTGTTTCCATGGCACAATTGCGGGCAATACGAATGGGATTGTAAGCTGACCGTCCGACTCTGCTCTCGCAGGTCATCACCCAGAGACAGCCATGGATCCGTTGCCTCGTCACAGAGACGAAGCAAACCACACTGGAAAAGTCCGGTGCTGTGTAAGTGCCATGTCTTAGCTTCCGGAGAAGCCTCGCGCGCAGTCTGCGTGCTGTACTAACTGCCGTTGTCTGGTAGAGAGAGCGTCCTTGCCAAAACCACGGAAGGCGGTCCGCGGTACCCTCGGAGTGTACAAGCCCTCTACCTCCAGCCACTCCGACGCGAGGCCGAGTACGGCATCCCCTCATGCGATCTTCAGCTGCGTTCATACAGTTTGAGGAACCTCGAGTTCTTCGTCGACTTTGCCCTTCGTGCAGCGTACTACCTCAAGCTCCCGGCCTTCGGCCCTGTGCCGCTTCCCCGAATCACCGAGCGATGGACGGTCCCTCGGAGTAGTTTCATCTTCAAGAAGTCACAGGAGAACTTTGAACGTGTCACGCTGCGTCGCCTCGTCCAGATTCGCGATGGAAACCCGGAGACAGTGCAGCTATGGCTGGCGTTTCTGCAGAAACACGCGTACTACGGCATCGGCATGAAGGCCAATGTGTGGGACTTTGACAAGCTGGGTACGCGCCATTCATGATCCGCACGCAGCTTCATGTCTAATTTGGTACCTTGGCGCTAACATTTCATTTTCTAGGCGTCGGCAAGTCCATGGACACCACAGACCAAAGTACAGCCAAGGCTGTCGAGGCCAAGTGGAGCCACCTGGGCCAGAACCGGGACCTGGATACAGTTGAGAAGGTGGAGGAGTTCTTGGCCAAGGTGAGGTTCGATACCGACAGCGGCAAGCGGGCTGAAGGCGAGCGGCGGTTCGTCGAGGGCAGTACAAGCGGGAGGAGGCGCTCAAGAGAAAGGCGGCGATAGCGGCAGAGACTGAGTCCTCCTGAGGAGCCGAAAGACTCGATGGTGATGGATGCTCGCCCATGCAGATATTAGCCACTGGAAGGGAGGTGAGGTGGTGGAAAATGACATGAGATCGGTACTCAGTCGACTTGTACTACGTATCTATAATGGGCCTCACGCGCCCTATGTAAATCTTAGCAAAGGAAAAAGATCACCCGAAAGGAAGGGTGGTCTAGGAGCAATGCACCTGTATCATCATCCCTGATTTCCCAATGGCCACACGCTCCAGATTGGTAGGGCTCAAGTCTATGGCTTGTGACGGAGCTAAACAGGGGGGGATTTGCTTCGCCCCGCTATAACAATAAATTGCAATAAGTCTATTGAGCACTCGCTTATACTCTCGGCGAGGTCGACCCATGTAGACCCGTGGAACCATAAAGAGCACCTGCTTGAGCTCGATACACTCACTGGGGTTGTCGGTATCTCCAAGTTGATCCTGACGCAATCAGAATCACATCAACTGCATCCGTTACCGGCTACTGTGGGTAAGCACACTAGCAGAGCTTTTCCAAAGGCATCGGCTCACCAAATCATCAGTTCGTTAGCCCAAATAATCTTAGTCTGCATGTGCCGCGGCGAGCATCTCTTATGTGGCGGCATGCGAGACCGGCAGCTCGCCGACTCCGGACCTCGGACGGACGGCGTGCCGCGTCGACTGAAAAGCGGAAAGTCATCTTCTCGGGTATCCAGCCCACGGGGACGCCGCACTTGGGTAACTATGCCGGCGCCATTCGACAATGGGTACATCTTCAGAGCGAGCCGGCCGACGGTTGCAAGCTTATTTACTCTGTCGTTGACCTACATGCCATCACCGTACCTCAACAAGCGAAGCAACTGAGGCAGTGGAAAAGAGAGACATTGGCTGCTCTTTTGGCTACTGGGATCAGCCCCGAACGCTCGACGTTGTTCTATCAATCTTCTGTACGATATGTCCTTGACCTTGCTATACAGGCAACACTGCTCGTTCATGCATGCCCTACCACCAAAAGAAAAACCATAGAATCCCCCAGACATACAAACACAAGCCCGCTCGATTTCACTCCCTTATCTCCTGGCCGTTCGAAGCTACATGCTTACAACTCAAATGCAGGTTCCAGCTCACTCAGAACTCATGTGGATCCTGAGCTGTACAGCTTCTATGGGTTACTTATCCCGTATGACGCAGTGGAAGGTTAGTTAGATCATTGCCCAGCGCTCGCTCACCTGATCAGTTACTAAGTAAAGCCACGCGCTCTCTGCAGAGCAAGCTGTCGCTCTCTTCTGATGCTACTATTCTCGACGAAGGTGCTAAGGCTTCATTGAAGCTCGGCTTGTTCTCGTATCCCGTTTTACAAGCTGCAGATATCCTCGTTCATCGGTTCGTGACCCGTCATCCAACTATCAACATTTCCTCGAATTATGCTCAAGTGCTGTGATATATATATTGGTGACACGGCCTGCTAACAGTCCTTCCAGTGCTACACACGTCCCTGTGGGTGATGACCAAAGGCAGCACCTTGAGTTTGCTCGCGAATGTGTAACCAACTTCAACCATAACTTCGGCCCCCATCTCGTGCCCCCAGAGACCATCACATGTTAGTTAAACCCCTTGTCTCCATTGCCAGGACTTGGTTACCTGACTAAGCGCAGCTACCGCCCGGAGGGTCATGTCACTTCAGCAGCCCAATCAGAAGATGTCAAAATCAGCTACCGATCCAAGGTCACGCATCCTCATCACAGACACGCCCGAAGAGATTCACCAAAAAATCATGAGTGCCCGGACGGACTCCTCCAACCATGTTTCTTATGATCCAATCAACCGACCAGGGGTATCAAATTTGATGGAAATACTATCTATGTTCGATGCCCAGGGAAGAACACCATCCCAGCTTGCCAAAACCCTCTCCCAGGCTTCTCTCAAGGACCTTAAGCAGACCGTCTCCGCAGTTGTTGTTCAAGGGCTTGACGGAATTCGTGAGCGCTACTTCCACTTTTTGTCGGCCGATGAGGGAAAATATCTCGACGCCGTCGAGGCGCAGGGGGCGAAGAAGGCCCGCCTCAGCGCCGAGGAGACTATGGCCGTTGTACGAGAAGCCACTGGACTATGAAAACCAATCTTGTCAGCTATCTGGTTGACAGCTGTCTGATGCAGCCATTTCCTGGCCTGAAATAGCCGAAAGAGACCGTGTAGGATATTGTAGCATAATCTCCCATCCTCGCATAGTAGGAACTGAGGCCCTGCGAGCTATCGATAAAAGCCCATCATGGAATGCTCGTTGCAGAATGCGACGTCCCAATGGTCAAGCTTCTCCTGCAAATTCAAGTGACTTTTTCAAAAATCACTCGCACCAGCCTCAAGAAGCATACGCAAATTTAGACCCTCGCGCAGCAAGCCAGAAGTCCCGTACGACTTGGTTGGTTCCTCTTGCGCCCCTGAGGCTACATGTAGGGGTTAGCATTGCCAATTCTCACTCTCCATGCGGCTGCTCAACTCACTTGATGATCTTCTTCAGAAACATTGCCTTCTCGTCGCCCGATACTTGCTGGCTGGGAAATAACGAATCATGGAGAGCTTGCTCGAGCCACACGCGAGCTTTGGCATGATGGTTTACCATCTTCTTCAAAGGCTCGCTCAGCCTATCTAACTCGCTCCTCGAGGCATTCCCACCAATGTTTCGGATGATGGATTGAGCAAGTAATGGGCCAAGCTGGGCAATGGCGTGATCTATTGTTTCTTGTGTCCCTTGATCCGTGGGCTTCAACGTCATGAATGTTGCCTGGGTCCTTTGTTAGCAAGTTGCCAACGGAAACTCCTCCTTGTCGAGGAACGAACCCAAAAATCAGCGGCTGCCGCTTTCGGTAGCGGTTCGCGCCCATCCAATACCCGCAACGCGTACATGAAGAAAAACTCGGCGAGCGGAAGGCAATTAGGATAAAACAGGCTAGCGGGCTCCCGTGAGATCAAGCGATTTGTGAACTCGATGCCATTTTGTGCCAGTTCCGTGTCATTGTCCGGTTCTGGGTAGCCAACCCAGTTAGCAGTGCATCTAGATGAATCAAGAAATCTCCTACCTGGCAGTTGCTGAAGTAAACCTATGACCCATCCGAGAAGCTTAGCCCTGATTTCGTCCACGTCGCCCCGTTTCATATTTCTCAGGGAGCTGAGGAACGAGCAAGCTGTGCTCACAAACAAGCCGATGCGAGGTGTCTGAGACGTCTGTTGGACGAGATAGTCACAGACAAGCCGGGGAGGAAAAACGAAGGGGCCAGCTTCAGATTCGGAAAACCCTGTTCGGAAGATATTACAAACACTCTCTGCCACTTCACCGCTTTGCGGGAACGAGCTTTGCAGCTGGGCAATCAGAGACAGTATCCCTGACTGTATCTGGCCAAGTCTTGAATCGTGGTTGACCGACGAGAAGTCTTTATCTCTTTCCAGGTCGTACGGCACATCGCCCGGTACCTGTAGGCCTTTTCCAATGCTAATCAAACATCTCAGCGCCTTCAATGCCATATGAAGAGGAAGTTCGGACGGTTCAGTCAAGGTCGAGCAGCGGTGAATGTCTAGAACATTGTTCGTTACGTCACTCGGAAGCCTGGGCAAAGATAGTAGCTGTATAGACTTGCGAGAATCATGCTGAACGAAGGAAAGCAGCGCCTCAAGATGCTGAAACCTTGAACTCTCATCCGGCACAGCCTGTATGACAGCGGCAATAGCCCCCATGATTCTTTCACCAGCTAGGCAATCTAGCTGGCTCTGCGTGGCGATGCTCTGATACTGACTCAGAAATGCACTTGCCTCGGATGCCAGAATAGATCGAGATGAGAAGCAGAGTTGTTGAATTGATCTCGCTGCAGGCCCAGCCAATAGAGGGTCAGTCAAGACAGAAAAGAGCAAGTTGAGCGCAGCCGGAAGGCTTTGCGTCTCGCGCTCAAAGTAGTCGGAATATCTCTCAATCAAAGATATGCAGGTCTGACGCGTACGGCCAGGCATGGAATCTCTCGATGTCTGTAGCAGGTCGAATAGAGGCGAAGAGAAGACAGCCCTGAGTGTCTCGTCGCACCTGGGATCGCCAGACACGCAATCAGCCAGAGAACCCAGGCAGAAAGCCGCAGCCTCAAGATTTGACCACGAATTGGGTGACAGTGACTGAAGAGTCAGGCTTCCGAATGTCGAAATCAGTGATGGCCCCGTCACTGTAAATGCCGACTGGAGAAGGTCAGCGACATCCTTCCTTGCGTCGCCAAACCCTGCCCGATCGGCCGAGTCCCAGAGAGCAAGAACACTAGCAGGTGGGTAAGCAATTCGTTGCCAGACGGTAGAGATAGCCTCCAGGACGTGAGATGTAGCCGCCGACACCCAGGCCCTGGACTCTTCGTCTTCCGAATAGATACTGTCTGTCAACGTCTCAACATAGGTAGACCAAAACTCGAGGGCGGGGACGAATATCTTGTCTTCGCTGACAGGGTATCCTTGAGCAGAGAGTAGACCGCGCAGATGCGCAATAAAGCGTGAAGATCGAGCATCAACGCTGTGAATAAGAGCCTCAACCTTGGAATCACCAAGAGCGATCATGAGCTGCCCGTACTGAACAGAGTCGAAGTCAAAGTCTCCCTCGACAAGACGTTGGTAGCGCTCGCGAGACCACTGGGTCTCGAAGAGAGAAAAGAGAGACTCATAGTGATCTTCCGTCAAAAACCCTGAGTAGTTGGACAATATATCCGAAAGCAGCTCCACGGCCGCTTCGTACAAATCTTCTTCTGCCAAAGCCGCAATAGTAGGCTGGACCAATGCACGGAGAGAGCTTATGAGGTCATCATTGTGCGCCGATACCCTTTGGGAGAACCATACCCATGACTAAGCATCGTCGAGTGAGTAAACGCTCCAGGTAAAAAATTGGGTGGCTGCGTCAGGGGAATATGTTACCTGCAAGCAAGTTATGGAGTCTTTCTGGACGACGCGGCTGGCGGGATCTGCAGACGACTGGCGTGAAAAACCATGGGACATCAACTCCAATGCATCTGGAACGTTACGCGTGAGGGTCTCGTATAAGCCCATGCTACCAAATTGTTAGTAAGGCTGAAGGCCGAAGAGGGTGCTGCATGTTTCCAAGGTACGCTTACTGTTTTGCTGAATTCATTTCTACTTTGGCTGCTTCGTCTACCAGCGCCCCCGCGAACCACAATGCGGCCTGGAGCTTTCGAGAATGAAGTGCCTGTAGAACATGGGATATGTTAATGGACCCGTCAACCCTTTCCTGAGGCAAGGCAGTCCCTTCCGACAGAGAACAGCAAAGATGGCGGATACAGAACTCCCACTGAGCGGGGAAAGCCAGGAAAAAGGTGACCAAAGCTGAGGATAATTTTCTGACGACCATGGCCCCAGAGCCATCGTCCAGCGACTTGACAAACCAGCTGACCAGATTCTGTCGAAGTTCTGAAGCATCGTCGGTTGACAGAGATGAGCTGTGTTCAACGTCAGTAACTGCGGGAGGTGAAAAAATGCTGGGAGAAGGAATCTTACCTCTCAGTATTCAACTTGACGATCAGTGTGAGAGCACCGAAGAACTTCACCTTGTCATCTGCATGACCCAAAAGATCTCGAGCAATCCACCAGCCAGATGGGGATCTCTGCATGCGATGGAGGGTCTCTTGAGTTCGGGCGATAGTCTCAGGGGGTGCCGGCTGATAAAGTGCCAAGACCAGCTATATGCGGTCAGCTAAGGTGTAGTCAACCGTAGATGAGACGAGTGACTTACGGCTTCCGCCTCTTGGCTGGTCGATGGCAACGGGTTATCCATCGTAGCGAATATGTGCTTGTCCTTAGCCTGCCAAGACTGTCGTTATGATAAACCTGTGGGAATAAAGCTCCGCGGGCAAGGAGAGGTTCGGCGCCGTAAGGGTTCCTGCAGGCTGCAGCGAGCTTGGGTGAGGAAGATGGCCCCGGATCAGACAAATGCGATATGAACAAGGCACAGCTAGGGTGGGAGAATACGGCCAACGTCAGTATAACAAAATTGATCACTTGGGCCGAAGAAAAAGACGCCGGGTTGCGGGAAAAAGAGAAAAAAAGAAAGGATAGAGATCGCTAATTCCCGTGACTGACGGTCTCTTGGCGACTCAATTCGTTGTTTGTTGAAAATGCTCGGGTCTGAATGGCCCATAAGTGAAATAGCAGATATGCAACTAGAGGAACGAGTGCAGGGACTCGAGACGGTACCGTAACGATTCATCGAGGCGAACGGGAATTCAGAACGGAAGAGGGGCATCGTTCTAGCTGATGTAACCAACGGTACCGGGGCTACATCTTCAGGTTGAGGGGACGAAACGGCGAGATGACGGAATTAAGGTGACTGGCGGCAAAATGCTGCCTCGCTAGGCCGTCTCGGTGCGGGGCAGAACACTGGATCCAATGTGGAAGGAGCGCTCGTTTGTCTCCATTTGCAGTCATTTATTTGCAGTAGGTTGAATCGAGCAGGTGCAAAGTAGCTGTTGCGACTGTCTTGCTGCTCTTTTGGAGGGTAGGTCAGAGGAATTTCCTTAGAGTCACGAGGCAATGTCACAGAAAGTTCCAGTCGCAAGGTGTTTGTTGTAGTAGATGTCTGCATCGCCGTCAAGGTCACAAAGCACCTACCAAATATCTTGGGCCACGTACCCATACTGTAGTCACTGTGCTGCAGGGTCGCTGCGGCGACACCCATTGCAGGAGCTACCCCACCACCAGCAGTCGCCCGCACTACCTTACGACTTGCTTGTTGTTCACCTCCACTGTCCCGTCGCTGCCCGTCAAGTCGCTCCCCCGCCATATGCACCTTAAGCCACCTTTGGTATTTAGTCGACATTCCCATTGCAAAGTGATCGCGTTCATAGCACCTCTCGGCGCCTTTCTCTTTTCCCATCCTCATGCTCTGTAGCAGTCTTCGTCCTGCCTTCAGCCTCGCTTGCCGATCCAGTCCCGCATATCTAGCGACAAGAATCCCGTCTTCGTCAATTCTACCATCTATTGGGTTTCGTGTTTCGTCACCCATTGGCCTTGGCAATCGAGCATTACACCAAGTTCAAGCCCTAGACATGGAGCGAATTGACACAACCAATCGCCTCTCTAGGCTCAGAGAGTTGATGAAGGAGCGCAACGTCGATGTCTACGGTATGAACGCACCATCACATTCCATCAGCGGCGCGAGGGAGCGACATAGGTACTGATTCTTGGCTCGTTTTAACCTAGTTATCCCCTCCGAAGACTCCCACGCCTCCGAATACATTGCTGGCTGTGATGCCCGCCGCGAGTTCATCTCTGGCTTTAGTGGCTCAGCTGGATGTGCTGTCGTCACTCTGGACAAGGCTGCCCTGGCCACTGACGGAAGATATTTCAATCAGGCCTCCAAACAACTTGACCAGAACTGGCAACTGCTGAAGCAGGGCCTGCAAGATGTTCCCACCTGGCAAGAGTGGTCTGCCGAGCAATCCACCGGTGGGAAGGTTGTTGGCGTCGACCCCGAGCTCATTACGGGCTCAATTGCAAAGAAGCTCGCCGAAAAAGTTAAGAGATCCGGCGGCTCTGATCTGGTACCTCTGGATCAGAACTTGGTAGACCTCGTGTGGGCTAAAGATCGCCCGGCTCGTCCCAAGAACCCCGTCAAGGTGTTGCCAAATAAATTTAGCGGTAAGGATGTCAAGACCAAGCTTAAGGAGCTGAGACAAGAGTTGGACAAGAAGAACTCGCGGGCATTTGTTGTCTCCATGCTGGACGAGATCGCCTGGCTTTTCAACCTGCGTGGCGATGATATCCCCTACAACCCCGTTTTCTTTTCATATGCCATCATTACATCCGACTCAGCAACCTTGTACGTGGACGATTCTAAGTTGGGAGAAGAAACCCGAGCCTACCTTGCAGGCAATGACGTCGACGTGAAGCCTTACGAGATCATCTTCGACTCCATCGACGCTCTGCGTTCTTCTGAAAAGTCTGCTGAGTTGACTCCTGGGACCTCTTCCAAAAGGTTCATGATTTCAACCAAGGCTTCGTGGGCCCTGAAACGTTCTCTTGGCGGAGATGGTCAGGTTGACGAGGTTCGCAGCCCCATTGGAGACTCCAAGGCTGTCAAGAATAAGAACGAGATGGGTGGCATGAGGGCTTGCCACATTCGAGACGGAGCTGCCCTGATCGAATACTTTGCCTGGCTAGAAGATCAGTTGGTCGCGAAGAAGGTGAAGTTGGACGAAGTCCAGGCGGCTGACAAGTTGGAGCAGCTTCGGTCGAAGCAAAAGGACTACGTTGGTTTGTCCTTTGATACCATCTCCTCTACTGGTGCAAAGTAAGCAGGCTTTTCCTAGCTTAGCTGCCCTATTTCCTTGATCCCTCCAGCCCTCAGATTCTTCGTATCCGAGCAATGGTTGCTAACCTTCATCAAGTGCTGCTGTGATTCACTACAAGCCTGAGCGCGGTGCCTGCTCGGTTATTGATCCCACCGCCATCTACTTGTGCGATTCTGGGGCTCAGTATCTTGATGGAACCACCGACACCACAAGAACGCTCCACTTCGGACAGCCGACTGAAGCCGAGAAGCTTGCCTACACTCTAGTTCTGAAGGGCAACATTGCACTGGATACTGCCATCTTCCCAAAGGGCACGACAGGCTTCGCACTCGATTGCTTGGCTCGTCAGCACTTATGGGTGAGTGGCGATGCCCAAGCTTGATTTCCTTACATAAGATGGCTAACATGACCTACTCTGCAGAAAGAAGGTCTGGACTACCGTCATGGAACAGGCCACGGCGTCGGATCTTACCTCAACGTACACGAAGGTCCCATTGGCATTGGTACCCGCGTCCAATTTGCTGAGGTCGCCCTGGCGCCAGGCAATGTTGTGTCGATCGAGCCGGGCTTCTATGAGGATGGATCATACGGCATACGGATCGAGAACGTGGCCATGGTAACTGAAGTCAAGACGAAGCATTCTTTTGGCGACAAGCCCTACCTAGGATTCGAGCACGTCACTATGGTCCCCTACTGCCAAAACCTTATCGAGCCCAGCCTCTTGACGGCTGAAGAGAAGGCATGGCTCAACGCGCACAACGCAGACATTTTCCAGAAGACCAAAGAATACTTCCGGAACGACCCTCTCACCCTGACGTGGCTGATACGGGAGACGCAGCCTTTGTAGGAGGACAAGCTCAGAAGCGGACGAAGGCGGCAAGAGTGAAGGTGGCGGCGAAAGATAGTCGAAACACAGCATTTTGGAAAGGCTTCGTCAGAACGGCTTTGTTCAATCGTTCCTTGAGTCCCAGAAGTTGCGGCAGGTCCAACCCATATCGGTGTGCGAGCTGCGGAGTCCAGGTTAGCATGTGATGCGACATGTAGTACCAAAGAGACTGGTTTTAGGGGAGATAGTACGTACATAAAAGGTAAACATAGCCAAACCAGTAAGCAGGACCAGCGTGTGAGACAAAAAGCCAGCCAGAAGGCCGATGCCGAACCCTGTAATCCTGTTAGCAAAGCGGACTAACTCGGCTGGATCATCGATGGATGGAGAGTATACCAGACAAGCTGCCGCTTGAGAGCTGCCTCATGGCATCGGGGTTCAACCCCCCAAAGGAGCGACTCTGGACGCGAGAAGTTGGTGAGGCAGATGAGGTGAGATGAGAGTTCAAATAATTGGATGCTTGTCGGCAATGCAGCGAGTAAGCGACACACATGCCAGTTCCGACGGGCCAAGCCAGGCGCCGGCCGGCAAATCTAGCAGAAAGGAGACCGCTCATGATATCCAAGAGTTGATGTGATGCAACTGCCTAAAGAGACCCGAGTGGGTTATATGACACCGGAGCTCTGGAACCGCTGAAGCTATTAGGTCCGGATTCGCGATTGCAGTGTTCCCGTTTGCACTCAGGAGATGTCGGCGTATGCGCATAGAATATGGATTGAGTCGAGGTTGGTCCACGTCAGAGTGATGAGTTGTGTGGAATGTGGAATCGAGTCAATATGTGTGCTGAGGATCGTCGTCATCGAGGTACTTTCGTATTGAGGGTTGGATGGTCATACATGTAGCTAAATACCTTAGGTAAGGTAAGGTAAGGTGCGGGTTAAGCCGGGAATACCTTGCGTTCCACTGACGTAAGGAACACGCTCACTCACACAGGCTGATGCTGCTGATAGTTAGACTGCAAACGCAGCAACCAAGGTGCAGGTCCGGAGGTATTTAGTGGCGTTTCATTCCAAGGTGACTCGTCAAATGGAAAATGACATTCAACCAAGTCGTAGTGTCCTGAGGCTCAACTGCCGCCATGAGGCAAACCGTTGCCCATTTTTAGTAGTTGATGCAACTGGATAACATCCCACCACTTTGCGGTAAGGCATGCATGGTGCAGCGGGACATCCCGCCAACGTCCCAGCCATCTGGAATGCCTGCCTTTTCATCTTGCGTAGTATTTGTGTATTTAACAGTGTACTGGGCGCCTCTTTCAATTGGGTTCGAGCAGAAAAAGAGAAGAAAAATGCCACCAACACCTCAGACTCCTGACCATACCACCGTCCCAAATGACCCGGGTATTCGTACAACAATAGTATAAAAAGAAGAGCTCATAGCAACGACGCGTCGTCTAGTCGCCTTGTTGTAGCACATGTGATGGCCTCAACCTAGCCCGCCCCAGACACCCCGTATGCGCCTTGCAAGCTGAATATCCTTTTGCATTATGGTCACTCTCTTGGCGTGGATAGCGCAGAGGTTGGTGTCTTCGAAGAGATGGACTAGGAAAGCTTCGGCAGCTTCCTGCAATGCTTGTATCGCTTGTGATTGCCACCTCATTGCTTCGCCCCGAGGTCTCACCGACTCAGCAATCTCGCGGACCTACAAGAAACCCAGTCAGTATGGTCGGTCGATCGATCGATATGAATGAATGTTGAGGGGAGCGTACAAGGCGAGAGAAGGGAAGCTGACGCAGCAAAAGCTGAGTGCCACTTTGGTACTTTCGGATCTCTCTGAGAGCAACTGTACCAGGCCTGTAGCGTCGCTTGCCTCGGTTAGGAATAGGGTCACCAGCTGTGAAGTAGTCAGAGCCTTGCCTTGATGGTTAGAGTACGATGGGTATCAGGAGTCTTACGTTGCACGTCGCTCTGCCGCGATTTCCGACGCGAAGCGTCTGATTGTCTCTTCTTGGGGGCCATGGCGCCAGAGCGGACTTCTCGACGTCGTAGCGTATACTTACGAGCGCAAAGAAGCTTGCGCCGGCTTCAGGGGAGCGGAGTTGTGGTGATGCTATGCTAGACAATGCGACAAGCACCAATAGGATAAGAGTGAAGCAGGTGAAAAGGAGGCTTCGGCCAAGACAAGAACGGTAACGGCGGTAGAGACAGAATAAAAAGAATATGTCGATTGAGCTTTGCGTACGTATACCGCAATGTTGGTAAGCTCTGAAGCCAAGTTGAAATTTTGTTTGCGACAGTATTGGCGAGATGGGAGTGAAGTGTCAAACCATGTGACGAGTGCGAAGGGGGCGCGCCGAAGCTAATTAATTAACTGACCGGATTTCCAGCCCCGCGATTTTTTTGGTATGCGACCAGGGAACAGTAACGGGCGCGTAATCGCGCGTACTTCACGCGTCCTGGAACAAGTAATATAATGGACCGTGCCAAACAGTGACAATAGCACTAACTGCACTGCTTAGTGTGGCCAGTGCAAGCCCCCCTAGCCGTGGTGTCCTTCAGTACCCCAACAGGTCCACTCGCCCTGCACCGTCATCGGTCGCCAACTGACCTCTCCCAGAAGGCATGGTATCTTATCGATTAGTGGTGACGGAAGGTGTCCCGTGTCAGCAACCGTTAGTCCCAGCAACGCAACAGTTCATCCCCATACACTGGACTTGACCAAAGGCCACATCTCACCGCACCTACCTCAAGTTGCCTCATTCGAAAGCTCACTTCCCACCGGCCTGTTCCGTTCTGCTCTTTGAGAATTCCAATCAGTGCCAATAACTCATTTGCCTATCTGCATCGACACACAATCCGACTTCTATCCGTTAGCGCCCTAATCCGTCGGTTGTCGTTCGAGCTACCCTGTCCAGAAGCTAACCTCACAGACGTCCTCCCTCGTTCCCACATTTCGCGACACAAATCATTGCGCAGCAACACCTCTCCTACAGACCGCCGCAAATCTATACTATTTCTACGAGTCGCAATCACTGGGCAATGAGTGCAATTGCCTCACCTTCTGTTTTCTTCCTCTGAACCACCACCCAGACAACCCGCCGCACAGCATGGATCAGATGATGGGTGACGGGGGCCGGTTCCCCCTCGAGACGTGGTTCTGGGAAATGCCCATTTGCACACGATGGTGGACGACAGCCACCGTCCTCACCAGCGCACTCGTTCAGTGCCAAATGGTCACCCCATTCCAGCTGTTCTACAGCTTCCGCGCTGTCTTTGCAAAGTCACAGGTTCGTCCTTTTGTCTTCGCTTCAAGCTCCCGAGCCCTCCGCTGCCCCTCTGCTGCTACATGACGGCCAATTCACAATTCCCCTCGCCAGAAACGCGAGATCAAGGCTAACCATTCTTGATGAGTATTGTAGTACTGGCGTCTTCTAACCACTTTTCTCTACTTCGGCCCCTTTTCGCTCGATCTCCTGTTCCACGTCTACTTTCTCCAACGCTACGCTCGTCTCCTTGAAGAGTCCTCTGGTCGTTCACCAGCCCACTTCTCATGGCTACTTGTCTACTCTATGACGAGCCTTTTACTCATCTCTCCGCTGGTCTCGATGCCCTTCCTCGGTCATCCTCTGTCGTCCACCCTTGTCTACATCTGGTCGCGGCGCAATCCCGATACGAGACTGAGCTTTCTAGGCCTGCTAGTCTTCACTGCTCCTTACCTCCCGTGGGTTCTCATGGCTTTCAGCCTTGTTCTGCATGGCTCTATTCCCAAGGATGAGATTATGGGTGTTGTCATCGGACACATCTGGTATTTCTTCTCCGACGTGTACCCACCCTTACACAATGGCTCACGTCCGTTTGACCCCCCGAGCTGGTGGAGACGGCTTTTTGAGCGGCGACCGACGGTGGAAACTGCAGATGGCATCAATAACGAGATTGTTGTCGCTGGTGGCCCAGAACTTGCTGCCGATGTCCGGTGAGAGAGATTCACCGCCCGAGGCTTTCAAGGGGTAAATGTACGCACGAAAAACGGTGGGAATATCAACATAGGCATGGTTTCGGCGTTCAGGTCATATTTGTCGCAATTCTGCGACACTTCCGTTTGCATCAACATTCATCGTCGTTGACAAAGCGCCTTGGCCCAGATGTGCCTTGGACCTTAGGCAGAGCTGATTTGAGGCATGCTGTACTTTACAATCCCGATAGCATTGTCGTTAGGTTTATTCTACCACATATGCGCTCATCCGTAATTGCTGAATGGGTGCATGGCTCACTTTTCCCTTTCACAGTTGATGAAGAGACTAAATGGTTCAAGGGCTTTCTAGGCTACTGCAAGCGTTTTTTTTCCTCGGGGGTTTTTTATGCAACTGGGGCTTGCCATACCTGCGGGTCGCATTGTACTCTAGCTATTAACATATCTGGTACGGAGACAAAAAGCCCGGCCTGGCCGGGCTGACAGAAGTCAAGGGGCATCGGCCCGGAGCCGGCACGGCTAAGAATGGCCCCATGTGCTGACAAGAAAGCCGCTGAAGATTGGACGACGTGTAACATTATGGGCGCGCACATTCTGATGACCCCACATGTAGAGCTAATTGCGTCATGTCAAAAAGCTGTCCGTAAATAACCCCTCGATCACATTGTTGGCATCTGATCAACCGTGTACCCGAATAAGAGCAACACAAGTTCACCGTTTGTTCCACGAGCTCAACCCCGTCAAAGCCTTCATATTGTCAGCAGTTCCGCTTTTTTCCTTGGGGTGTGTTGCAGATACTAACACAATACGCTCTTCCAGACATATACCCCTCAATCTTTTTGCGACAAGACACCGACGATCCAATATGAAGGCGTATTGGTACGACAACCTCGATGTAAGTCTCAAGAGGAGAGTCTAATGAATCGGACATTCAACCGGCTTGTTCAAATCCTGACGACACGTCTTTTGCTGACTTCCCGCGATACAACAGGGCGATCAGCGCCTGGCGCACGACTCAGGCAGGGAAGTCACCATCGACGAATTGAAGAAACTCGGTGTCTTCTACCACAGAATTCCCGACCTTGATGGTGTTAACCAACTTGCGTCCGAACGTGGATACAGGAACAGGGACGAGATTATCGTTTCACCGGAGAAGATGGGTGACGTCTACGAGGAGAAGGTCAAGTCGTTCTTCCACGAACACCTACACGAGGATGAGGAGATTCGCTTTGTTCGTGATGGTCATGGTTACTTCGACGTGAGGAGCGTTGATGATGCATGGGTTCGCATCCGTGTTGAAAAGGCAGGTTGTCGCGCATCAAAGCATGGCGTAGGCGGACTAACTGTGGATAGGATGACTTGATTATCTTGCCCGCTGGCATTTACCACCGATTCACCACCGACGAATCCAATGTGAGCGGCACTGATGAATGCGCAATTTTCAGAGACGCCATGCTGATTTGGAACAGTACATTAAAGCGATGAGGCTCTTCAAGGACGAGCCCAAGTGGACTCCCTTGAATAGGACCACGGACTTAGACGTGAACCCGCACAGAAAGGAATACGTTCAGCAGTACCTCCAAAGCGAAATTTCTGCATGAGTACGGTTATACGTGAGAAATCTAGCTGCTGCAGATGGAACATCGTGGGCGAAGTTAACGAAGATGCCCAATGACACTTCTTGAATTTACAATTCTCGATGCTCATCTCGCTATTCAGTTCCACTTGTCAGAGAGGTGCCTCACATAGTGGAGATACCTTTAGGACATCTACACACAGGGAATATGACGTAGGAGGAGCAGGAGTGAATGATTGCTCGACTGCTCTGGCAGTCAAGTCCTGGCATGCAGTCAGACATATCGAACGCACCATGTGAGCCGACCACGGTGCCCGACTGAGGATGTTCTCTCAGCGATGCGACCGTTTTTTGCACGCGTCTTGAATTCGAGCTCATAGCGAGCCACATAAGCCTAAAGGCATCTTCTGTACACGATGCATTTTACTGAGACTGTTGGCATGCAGGGAACTTTCTCGCCGTTTCCCTTTACCGTGCATCACCAACACCGTGGCTGAGTCTTGTGTGGATATTAATATAAATATGACCGTACTGAGACTGATTCACTCAATCACTTTCTAGTTATGCTGATATGCTATTACACGGATATTGAGTCTTGGCTGGGGTACGGGGTAAACCCCCATTTTATTGTACAACGCACTAGCGGCAAACAAGGAAAAGAACACGCGGGGGTTCATCGGCACAGATCATTTGAAACCCATGTCGTTATGACCTGTGTCGTCAGCATCGGAGGAGCCAGTCGATGCTACCCGTCCAAGGACCTCAATCATATGCCGTAACGCGGCATCAATTTGTCCCAGGCCACCGTTTAACTCGCTAGCTTCGCGCTTATCCTATCTGCAGTGAAAGACTAAATACGGCCAGTCTCTTTCGGCGGCTTACCTACCATCAACTTCTCGTCGATTTTCCGCAGAGGTAACGGTCCCTACTAGTTTTGCCATCACAGTCAGTGCCTTGAGACACCCAGACAACCAACAAACATTCGTTTCTGTACATTTCGTCGGCTGCTCTCGCGGACTGCGGTAGGATTAGTAGTCTACAGACAGAGAGTTGTGGAAGCTGGTTCACAACACCACGTAAGGGCTGCTTGCCGGACATCCTACACTGCTAGCCAAGCATCATCGCCCTGCGCCATGGACGTATCTAGTGAACATAGTGCTGCTCAGTCTGCAGCGGAAGGGGCCACCAAAGCAAAACTACAGCTTCCAGCTAGTTGCGACCCGCCCCAAGCCGACGGTGAGAGAAAACAGTTGGTGTGGGTGGTAAGTGACGGAGATGCAATCCCTTTGTCTACTAAGCCGCACGCGTTGACTTTTTCTTGTAGGTGTTCGGCGGGACGGGTCATATGGGCAGGTCTCTCGTGAAGTCCGCCTTATCTAAGGGGGACCTTGTCACGTCCGTGGGACGGGTCTTCGAGACAAGCCCCGAAGACATGGCAGTGCATCAAGATAAGGATAACTGCCTGGGGCTGCTATGTGATGTACGCTTGAGAGACTCAGTGGCGCGCGTGGTAAACCGGACGCTGGAGCGATTCCAGCGCGTTGACGTCGTTGCCAACTGTTCCGGATACGGTGTCATAGGTGCGTGTGAGGACCAGGACGAGCACGAGATTCGGAACCAGTTCGAGACGAATTTCATGGGCACCCTCAACATTATCCAGGCCACTTTGCCCTACTTCCGCCAACAGAACGGCGGCCGCTATCTCATCTTCAGCTCAACGTCTGGAGCACTGGGTGTTCCCGGCCTCGGTCCGTACTGTGCCACCAAATACGCTGTCGAAGGGCTGATAGAGGCCATGCTCTACGAGACGGACTCGTTCAACGTCAAGGCAACCCTCGTGGAGCCGGGGTTCGTTCGCAGGGATGAGCCCGACACCCTGGCGACCCCGCTACCTACCTGGGGTCACTTCCTTATCAAACCGGCGAGCGAGGCCTACGCACAAGCAACTTCACCAGCATTGCATGCCAAGAGGATGGTTCAGTGGCTCGGTGACCGTCAGCCGACGAGTGCTGTCAAGTGTGCTGAGCTTGTCTGGCAGCTGGCCCACTGCTCGTATCCTCCGCTGCGGTTGCTACTGGGAAGCTATGCCATCGAGAGTATCCGCGACAGGTTGCGGTCCGTCACGGAAGAGTTGGAGGATTGGAAGCATTTGAATTTCCCTGTTGCGCCTGAAGCGGGTGGTGAGAGCGAAGGGAAGGATGGCAAGCCAGACCAAGACGAAAGCATGGCCGACTCGGGGCAAGATGCGCCTAGTCAAGGGACGTAAAGGTTGTAGACTGCAGCATCAAATGAATGAGATATTGTACGTGGTCTACGATATGATCTATTGTGCTCCGTGCAAACTCTTGTGGTGTTGAATGCATTACCGATACTTATGCGTATGTGAGCACTATATGCATCTAGCGAGATGCTGCATGAGACACGCGAGAAAGGTGTCCTGGTCCCCTTGCATCGCATCCCTTCCTTGGCCAGGCCGTGGCATTGTGGCACCGTGGGAGCTTACGTGCCAAAAATTTCTCCACCTGGCCTGCAAAATACCTGACGCTAAGGCAATTTGGCACGAAATTCCATGACCCTTGAGAGGTGCACGCGTGTTCCCCTGCGTTCCCGTTCCGCCCGTTCAGCGCTCGCGACATACCTATCTCTCTGTTCTGTGCCCCTTTATCTCAATTCTTTTCCTTTTCCCCCTTCGACTCTCCCAACACCAACAGACTCTGTTCCCTCTGTTGCCATCAAGCGTTCAAAGGGAAAAGGCCCGTCGAGGACGTCAACGGAATCCATACATCTATTGTTCCTCTTTATTTGACGAGAGACCGACTGCGCCCCCCCCTTCAATCGAGTCTGGCGCATTCGCATCCTCATATCCGAACAAGCCTGAGCCCAAGCCAACGTCGCCAAAGCCAGCTTGCTTGCCTCGCCAAGTCCGACTCCATCCATACGGCGATTGTGTCCCAATTTCCAATAACATGTCGGACAAAAAGAACGAGGACTACGAGCTTCGCAGCTCAGAGTCGTTCGGTGAGAAGGATGGCTTCCTGTCTCGACCTTCCCCAAGGCCGAGGCCTGCGCTTGCGTCGCCAATTAGCAAGATCGACAACAGCCCCGGCATCGCCATTCTCGCCTACTGTTTTTCTTCTATCAGTATGACGGTCGTCAACAAGTACGTCGTCTCGGGCCAGTTCTGGAACTTGAACTTCCTGTACCTCGCCGTTCAGGTGCGTCTCCGTCCACACTCGGTCCGAATCCCTCTGCTAATGCTCGAGTGTACATAGTCCATCGTTTGCATCCTTACCATCATCGTGTGTAAGAACCTCGGAATGATTACGAACCTGGCGCCGTTCGATACGGACAAAGCGAAGAAATGTTGGTTACAAGCTTAACGCAACCTCTAGCACCGCCCGAAGCTTACATCTTCTCACAGGGTTCCCCATCGCGCTGCTCCTGGTTGGCATGATTTACACCGGTACCAAGGCCCTGCAGTTCCTTTCCGTTCCTGTCTACACCATTTTCAAAAACCTTACCATCATTGTCATTGCCTATGGCGAAGTTTTGTGGTTCGGCGGCAGTGTTAGCCCCCTTGCTCTGCTCTCTTTCGGTTTGATGGTTCTCAGTTCGGTTGTGGCTGCATGGGCCGACGTGGCGCATGCCCTGGGTGGTAGCTCGCACACGGCCGATGCCTCGGCCGCCGTTTCCACTTTGAACGCTGGGTATGCTTGGATGGGCATGAACGTATGCTGCACGGCGGCGTACGTGTTGGGCATGCGGAAGGTTATCAAGAAGATGAACTTCAAGGACTGGGACAGTGAGTTTCCATGAACTTTCCATCGTTGTGCTGTGGCTTGAAGCGGATTACTGATAGGAGAGTGGCGCAGCCATGTTCTACAACAACCTGTTGACCATTCCCGTTCTCATTGTCTGCACCCTTCTGACGGAGGACTGGTCGTCGGCCAACATCCAAAAGAACTTCCCGATCGAGACCCGTAACAGCCTCTTCATCGGCATGATCTACTCAGGCCTGTGCGCCATCTTCATTTCGTACTGTTCGGCATGGTGCATCCGCGTCACGTCGTCGACAACATACTCGGTGGTTGGTGCGCTCAACAAGCTTCCTATCGCCATCAGCGGTCTCGTTTTCTTTGACGCGCCAGTCACGTTTGGCAGTGTGTCAGCTATTGTCATCGGATTCGTCAGCGGTATCGTTTATGCGTGGGCGAGGATTCGACAGACAGAGGCTTCCAAGATGTCGTTGCCAACGACACAGCCCATGAGCGCGAGCGCTCAGAGCAACAGGGATGCCAACAAATAAGGAATCGAGTACCTGTAATATCTGAAGGAGCTATAGAGAGAAGATAGGCTGGTTATGAATTGTCTGTGCGTGAGAACGTTGTAGCGGTATGATGACGGCTGTTCTCTCTCCGATCTTGGACAATGGCTCAGGGCCCGAGTATACACGCAAAGCAACTTGCATAGCTGGTATCGTATGGTCGGCTCTTTTCTACTTCACCACAAGAAATAGACCAGTATGTTGTACAGTAACGCAACCCCAAGCTTGGGGCATGCACAGGGAGAGGTACAAGAGGGCATGACATGAAACGGGGCGTTGAAATAGTGCTTGGGGTTTCGTTTGCTTATGATACGATACGGCACTCTAGTATTTGAGCTACCAAAATGCCACGACTTTGATATGTGTACCACAGTAGTTGTGGCGCAAATTTGCCAAGGGGGAGATAGAGCACAAATGTTGAATTGGGATACATCCAGTTGACACTGAACTGTCCAACACAGTTCGATTCAACAAAGAGGTAGCGGTGGGTTTGGTTGAGATGAGCTACCTTACAGAACACCCAACACTCGGTCTCTTTCACCAGAGGTATGAACGATAAGATAAGAAAAGTTGTGGCTGCAGCTATCCGAAAATGTGACTTTTCTGCGTTTCAACATCCATGATTCTGCTGTGGTACACCGCATGTTTACTTGGTTGGGGTAGCTGCTTGGATATTGGCGTCTTGGGTAACGAAGACGTTGTCTGCATCCCTGTAAAACTGTATATTATGACCCAACGAAGGTAAGATCCCAAGAGCAAGGTGACTTGTGGCCTAGGTTTAGTCCAAAGTGCCCGTGTCGTAGTGCCTCTGCTGGCGGTGAAGTAGCGACCGTTTGTCTCTCAAGAGGTAGACATGCTTCTTGCTGGGAGGGAAGCAAAAACGGTACCATTTGTCACCTTTAACAGGAGGTGCCTCGAACATTTGGCAACCTTTGGAACTCATAGTTGTTATCTTATGCAGGCATGGAAAGGTAGCACTGCAGTTGAGGCAGGCACAGCAGGTCACATAGCTGAAGGGAGGACCGATCACTTTTGGTGGGGGCCCACCACTCGGAGCCCACCACTTGGAGCCCACCACACGGTTGAAATTCCGTCCCGTCCCATCGCCAACCATCCCGTCCCATCGCCAACCATCCCGTCCCACGTGCCTTTTCCACACCCTTCCTTGCCTGCCAGCTTTCCTCTGCCTAGGACGACCCGCACTTACCTCTGTCGCGCCCTCTACCTTGCCTTAGCTTCTCTACATTAGCTCTCCCGCCTGTGGTCATCCGAAGCCGAGCCACATGACCCCGTCGTAAAACTGGTCAACCACTACGAGCAAGACAAGAACAAATTCACCACCACCATCCCAATTTACGCGGCGCAACCTCGACGCTCCGAGACTCCGTTCCTCGGTCGTTTCTCTCAATCTTCGCCTTTTTTCTTTCTTCCAAGAGCTATGGCTTGAGCGAAACCAGACCCTTTCTCCTGTTGCAGACCAGCCTTGCGCTTTATCCTCTTTCAAGCAGCTCTGTCGTAGTGGCGGCGATAGCGGCAGTTAATCAACATGTTACCCTTCATCAATAAGCGTATGTGACGCTGACCCTTTAGCGGAGCTCTTGCTCGAATATTTATTCTCTGTTCCATTGCTTGCCATACATCATGCTAACTCTTGCTTGATTTCATAGCTTTCGAGCTCCTCGCCTTGCGTCTCGGCGCATCTCCAGATGAGCGTTAGTTTTCCCTGTCGAGTTCGAGCACAGAACAAGAGCCAAATCGAGCTCTGCAAGCGACACATCGACAGAGCACCATTGCTGACGCCGTTGTTCCCACAGTCAAACTTGTCTTCTCGTTCCTCATATCATATCCCCTGGCTGGTCTACTCAAGCGAGTTCCTGATGCCAGACCCGATCAGAAGAACCTCTTCATAATATGGTATGCTGCTCCGCCGCTTTTGGCCACCTGCTTCGCTGCTGGTTCCTCAAGGCTGACACTCTACGTCTCGCCATTAGTACATCTACATTCTACCTAGTTGGTCTCTTCGACCTGTGGGACGGTGTGCGCACTCTTGCCATTGCCTCTGTTGGCGTCTACTGCATCGCCAAGTACCTGCGTTCTAGCCCTTTCATGCCATGGATCGGCTTTGGTTTTCTCATGGCCCACATGTCCATCAATCACATCGCCCGTCAAGTTGCCAACAATCCGTCTTCTGTCGATATCACGGGCGCCCAGATGGTGCTTCTCATGAAGCTTAGCGCATTCTGCTGGAACGTGGCCGACGGCCAGCTCCCAGAGGACCAGCTATCTGACTACCAAAGGGACAGGAGACTGGTTGACCTTCCAGGTATCCTGGACTATGCTGGTTACGTTCTTTTCTTTCCTTCCCTCTTTGCTGGGCCTGCTTTTGACTACATCGACTATCGCAAGTGGATAGACACGACAATGTTCGACCTCCCTGCCCAGGTTGACCCCTCCAAAGCGCCTCCTGTGAGGAAGAGAAGAAAGATCCCTCGCAGTGGCACGCCCGCCACCCTGAAGGCCGCTAGTGGCTTGGGCTGGATCGGTCTCTTCATGGTTCTTTCCAATTATTATCCAACCGCCTATCTGACGAGTCCCTCCTACATGGACCATGGCTTCCTTCACAGAGTATGGATTCTTCATATGTCTGGTTTTACTGCCCGGTTGAAGTACTACGGTGTCTGGTGCCTGACAGAGGGCGCTTGCATTTTGGCTGGCTTGGGCTACAACGGTGTGGATCCTGTCACTGGCAAGGTATCGTGGAACAGGCTGCAAAACATCAATCCTTGGGGCGTCGAGACGGCCCAAAACACCCGCGCCTATCTCGGCAACTGGAACATGAACACCAATAATTGGCTGAGGAATTACATATATCTTAGGGTCACGCCGAGGGGGAAGAAGCCCGGTTTCCGAGCAAGCCTCGCTACCTTCGGCACCAGCGCTCTGTGGCACGGCTTCTACCCTGGCTACTACATGAGCTTCATCCTCGCTAGCTTCATCCAGACTGTGGCCAAGAGTAAGTACAGCCTTCTGCGCGGCGCCAGGCTAATCCAATTGGATTGCACGATGGACTGACAAAACAACAGATTACCGCCGCTACTTCCGTGCCTTCTTTATCGAACCCAACAGTGGTGCACCCACCTCCAGCAAGATCTATTACGATGTTCTTTCTTGGTTCGTCACTCAGCTGGGTATGTCGTTTGTTGTTGCTCCCTTCAACATTCTCGAGTTTTCTGGCTCGGTTCAGGTGTGGGCCCGAGTCTATTTCTACACAATCGTGGGCACTATGCTGTCCATGGCCTTCTTTGCCTCGCCCGCCAAGCAGATGCTAAGGAAGCAACTCGAGCAACGGCAAGGCAAGGCTGGCGCCAAGCTCACGCGCACCCTGAGCCAAGATAGTCTCTCAGGCCGGGAACCCGTCTTGGGCGTGTCGGCGGATCCTCAACGAGAGATTGACGAAGCCATGGAAGAAATCAAGGCGGAGGTCGAGGCCCGACAGAGGAAGAAAGCTGCCTGAAGTGAGCAACAGCGGTTTATCACCGAAGCCGCGCTCATCTGGGTCGGAGGGCCAGTCCAGCCCGGATCATGTACGAGCATCTGTTGCTCCAAATTAGGACAGCAGTCAGTGTAAGCTGAGTGCATGCAATTAAACAAACGTTGCTGCAACTGATTGTTATATGAAGAGATGTTGGTAGTGTTGGTGGCCCTCATGGGGCTCGTCATTAGATATTGCGGGCTTTATGGATCTAAAACTAAACCATTATGATATATGTCTATATCCCACAAAATAAGATGCATCGTTGGAGTTCCATCATTTCGAACTCCACTAAACACCGATCCTGGCAAGTTGACTCCCATGCAAGACCAAGAGGGGTATCGTCAAGCAACTCCCAGTCGCCCAGCGGAAATGTAGAAGAATGAAGAAACCAAAGGAGACTGCCACATCATCGTTAAGTGCGGGCTCACTTTGGCGTTGCAGCAAGCACTGATAGCATGTACCCCCGCACTCGGATCAAAGGGGGGATTCCAAGCAAAATCAAAAAAAAAATATGTCGAATTATCCGCCGAGTCGTGATGCTGGTACAGTAAGAAGAATCGCGGAGTCCACGATGAACGAGAAAAGGTCGTATGTGCGTGCGTCTATGTAGATGATGAAAAAAATAAGGTAGTCGTAGATTCGTTAGGGCCGTCGCCGGGCAGTCATAACCCATTCGTGATTCAGATGCGCTGAAATGCCAGTGAATATGTCGTTTTTCAATAACTTTCAGATATGCCAGAGAGGCGGTCAAGCTGCTATGCCATTTGACCCCAGCCTTGTTTGACGCCCACGACGACGAGGGCAGCGATAGCGCCAACAACCAGGAGGCCAATGACAGACATGTACCGATTGAGTGCACGCCACCACCGAGCGCTTTGGAACAGCGTCTCGTCGATTGCTGCGACCCTTCGAGGAACGTCATGTTCTTCGTCTAACAGGCTCGATCGGTGGCCGCGCTCCGCCATCTCAGCTTGTGGGTCAGGGGGAAGCGGGAGAAAGGCAGCGATCATCCATGCTGTCTCATGTTAGTTTGCGTCCGCATAGATCCGAGAAATGTGACCCACTTACCAAATGGCAGGATGAACCCGATGGCAAACAATGTGACTTGCATGTTCCGCTTGCCCAGAATGCTGCTCTCTGCTGACCATGTCACGGAGGGCGGCTCCCAGATGCTGTAACGACCCGCTCGCTGATCGCGTCGCAAGTGGGGCGACCAGATACTCGAAGTCTTCTTTCGTAATCCGGTGCGCACTTGGTTATCCTGCAGTGGCGCCTGGCTGATCTCCATGGACCCTACATCCGACAGTGGTCGGGGGTTGGCGGGATTGACTTCTCTTGGGCGTCGCCGTTGGCTGTAGATGTTCATGGGGAGATGTTCGGCGCTAGGCGAATGGCTCTGGAATGAGCTTGGCGGCCGGCTATCGTTGTGGTCCGACATCGCTGAATCCCCGGAGCTGGCGAGAAATCTGCGTTCACCACTTCCATAGTAGAATCTAGAATTGAGCAGGCAAGTCAGCAAAGGCTACAGAAATTGATGATTGGTATTCCTTGACGAGGAAACGGTGGTCGCTTACTTGGCCCAGGCTGGAATAGACGCCGAGTTGAGGCTGTTAGCGCGCGAGCTGCTCGAGGAGTGAAGATTGCGATCCGAAGATGAACTCGACAAGAAGCTCGAAAGGCGGGTCCGCGAGGGGCGTTGATGAAGTTGGTTCAATTCTGTTAACCCATCGCCGTGCTCGTCTTGATCGCTTACCATTCGAAGGGTGTTTCCACGACTGTGTGTTGCTTGAGGGCGTTCGAGAGAGTCGGTGAACGACCGTGAATGTGACAGTGAGCGCTCCTCATTGGCAGCCAGAGATGATGAAATACTGAGCATTTGCCGGCTATGACTGCTCAGGGGTATGCTGCTCCGTCTCCCAGGCGCAGACCAAGGAGACACGGAACGGGACGGAGGCTCGCTGCCCCCTTCACTCTCCGAGATAACGGTGGACAGTTGTGAGCTCCATTGGTGCGGGTGGGTGTTCATGTGGGATGCGGCAGGCACAGCAGGAACGGTGGAAACGGCAGGAACAGTAGCCGTCGGCACAGCTTTTGTCTCCGACTGCCGTCCAGGCTGGTTGGCCAGTACACGTGATCGATAGAAGGCGGCAGGGGACGCAAGGAAGCTCTGAGCAGCTTCGAGAGTAAGGGAGCCAGAAATTGATTTGACCGAGGCTGCGCGCCGCAAAGAATCTCTTGATCTTGATTTGTAATACCCAAATCTTTCGTTAGATCTCTTCTTCTTCTTGTTCGGTTTTAGCGGTGCCACCAGCAGACTTTCTTGCGAATATTCTGGGCGAATTCGGGAACGGCGGCTGGAGGCTAGAGACGATGGCGCTGGAGACGATGCACCGTGCAAGATGTAATTCTGTTCGCTGTCGGCAGTCTTTGGCGGGCTCCTCTCGGCAGACGATGGCTCGGGGGGAGAGGACCGGCCGAGGACCACGTAGTTGGAATGGCTTGACAATGGTGGCTGTAAGGACTCCTCTCTCTCAGGCGAAGGCGGTGAGCTGGAACCGTACACCTTGTAGTTTGTCGTCTCTGAAGTCGTCGACGGTGCATGAAGCACGCTCTCGGTATCGGTCGCAGGGGGTGAATTAGAAGCGTAGATTTTGTAATTCGTCTTCTCCGAAGACGTGGATGCGGTGATGGATGACTGAAAAGAGGTCTTGGTCTGCAAATCGTGGGTGTCCGAGGATGGAGACGGATCAGCGGTAGGTGCCTCGGGTAGCGGCGCGAGTCGAGAGCCAGATGGGGACGACGGATAGGATGCGGCCGGTTCGGGCTCAGGATAGAGGAGCGTCGACTTTTGCTTTTGCTTGAGATCGGGGGTGTTAGGAACCTTGCGAAGGCCGCCAACCATTCGATAATTCCAAGGAGACGACGAGGAGCCGGCTGTGCTGGTAATATGATCACCAGCTAATTGCGTGGTCGAGGATGCCGGGGTTAGAGTGGAGGAGAAGCTTCGGTCCGGGAGGGAAGTCACTGTCGAGCTGGGATGATTTTCACTGAAGGCGTCGGAAAGGCGTTCATGCGAAGTCGTGGTAGACAACGATAAGGTGGGGGCTCTGGAGGACGAGCCATGGTCTTCTTGGTTCCCGGCACGCTGCCCCTGAGGCAGGAGAGAGAATGTCTTACCATCAGCGTTCAGGGCGATGAGATTGCGGCGGCGGGACAAGGGGCGCTTCGCTGAGGGTGTGACGGGCTCGTCGTCCTCGCTGCGCTGAGAGGACCGGGATCGTGCATTAACGCGGGTAATATCATTCTGATGAGGTGGAGTGGTAGGGACAGGGGTGGTTGGGGACGACTGGTCGCCGGGTAAGGAGTCGGATCGCAGTTTCGAGCCTGAAACACCACGGTCCTTGGCTGCAACCAATGGGAAGGTGGACGAAGCTGGCGACAATACCGACGTGCGGTTGCTGGAAGAATAAGAGCGTCGGTGGGAATAGCGATCGCTAGCACGACTGGTGGAGCGGTCGTCGGTCCAAGACGAGCTGGTGTGGTCGTGTCCTGATGGGTTGGGTGAGAGTAGGGCTGTGGTGGACGTCGGGGTACGTGCCGATGAAGCTGACGCGGTGGAGTCGCGGCTTTTGTCGCTCGGGCGAGGTGGACTGTAAGGGACGATGCGGATGGCAAGGGAGTTGGACTGCGACTTGGAACGCTCGTGTAGCGGCCTTCGTTGGGACCGGGAGGGACTTCCCCGGGAGGGGCTCCCGGACCCGGACCCGGACATGCTCAGCCGGGCACGTGGGGGCCTTGGTCGGGGTGGAGCGGCTTTTGTGTTTTGGAGAATGCGAAAGGGCGAGCAGAGGCGGGCTGTCTTGTTCGGTGTAGGTACTCCGGGCCATGGAGCGGCGGCGGTGCCCGGGGCGGACGGGGGCAAGCAAGGCCGGGAGAAAAGACGGGGGCCGACTCGCCGGGACCTGCACGGCGGCTACAGCGGCAGAGGGTATGAGTGGCACCTGGCCGGTCTGTGCTTCAGGTGTCTTGATTCAAGCACAATGAAGAGCAGACACAGTCGCGCTGGGTCGGTGGAGCTTTCTTAAAGCTTTGGAGCTTTCCAGAAGCAAAAAGTTGTGCGCAAGTCGAGGTAAACTCAGATGAAAACCAAGACGCTGGAGCGGGGGAGTATTGCAGCTCGGGATAAGATGCGAGATAGTTGGCCGAATTCTAGGTCGAGTCGGAAACGTTGGTTAGTCGTCGGAGGCGTGAAGATCTGAGGTGCCCAGTGTCGTCGCCCAAAATGATTTGATTGATTGGAACGCAGATGTTGGAAAAGCATGGGGGGTAGCTTTTCTCTTCATTAAGGCGCAGGCAATAGAGCGACTGTGCCGTGGCTGTCCCTTGGATGTGGTTTTCGTCTCTCTTTTTTTCTTTCTTCTTCTCCCTCTCCCGGTTGGAGAGTTCGCGCGTGCGTGTGGAGCGATAGCGGCCAGATTGTGAGAGGCAGCAGAGTGAGTGACTGAGGTGAGCCGAGCCGTGTGAAAGACTAGAACGATTTAGATATTGACAACGATCAAAAGGAAATTAAATGAATGAGTGAAATGCGAGGCCACAAGGGCGCCAAATGAGGGTGGGGAGATTATTACAGGCGGAAGCGCCTTGACATGGAAAAAACAGACGATAGAAAGAAAAGATGTCGTCAAGGACGCGCCAAACTTGGGAGGCAGGAGGCAGAAGCCGAAGGGAAAAGAGAGGAACGGAAAGAAAAATGAAGGGGGAAGGGGAAGGAGACGAGAGAAAAGGGCCAGACGAGACCAGGAGTAAGAGCAGCACTTTCCAGGTTTGCTCGCTCCGTATCCGTACCTTCCTACCCACTAACCTCACATCCAGGTACCTCGAGAGGCGGACAGGGCGATGTGAGCCAGGCCCGCAATGGAAAGCACCGACGGGGGTTGGGCGAGAGGAAAGAGTGGAAGCGGACCAGGGCAGGAAGCGAAAAGAGGCAGGGGACGAACTGTGGTACACTCACAGTACAGACAGATACGGAGATGGTGCAAGTTACATACCTTTTTTAGCCGTCCAGAGGCACCTTGACTGTGCAGGCCAATGCTCTGCGAAAACAAGTATGTCCAGGCGTCTATTCCTCAACCTCTCGAAATATCGTCTTGCTCAATGGCCAGCCTCGATAATCCTCCGGCACCAGTCACAAACCAACCCGGCCTGACCTGACAGAATGAGACGCCTGGTCTCATGCAGGCCCAACTCCTGGCAGCGCGACGATACCAGTTGCTCGCCGAAATGGGAATGGAAGTGGGCTAGAAGAGAGAAAAAGGCGGTCGAGGATCTGCGTCGTATGGATAACGAGGTTGCTTGCACAAGGGGGGTAGAGGTATGTATGGGTTGGATCTATACCTGATGGAGAGCTCGCTGCACTAATACCACGCGCAGACACACGGCCGCTGCACACTGGGCCAAGAAGTGGGAGTCTTCGCCGGGGCTCCAACTGCCTGGGCAACGTGACTGGCTGGACAGCCTCAACTCCCTATCTCTTGCTTCTTCTCCTGTCCAGTAGCTGCGCGAGCAGTTGGTTCGATGGTTGTGGCTGAATGAGCAGGCAGGGGTGGTGCTCGACACGGTTGGGTTGCATGCGACAAGGGCTCGCGAACTGGACCAGAGTTCCAGGCATACACCAAACGACGAATAACTAGAGCTGGACGCAATGCGGGGGGCGGTGCGGCGCGGCGATGATTGCGGCTTTCTCTACTGCACCTGTAGCTGAACCTGGTCCGACTCTGCAGCAGCCGGGGTTTGTGTGGAAATGGGACGCCGACCGAACTGGGTAGGACTGGAAATGGCAGAGCGATATGACAGGTTGACCAGCCTCTCGGAGGTTGACGGCGAGGAAGATGGAAAGGGGGCACCAGACCAGACGGGATGAGACGTTCAAGAGCCGTTGCGTCGTATCGGATCGGTCGTGGGGGTGGGTTGTTGCACCGTTGCTACCGTTCCGGTGAGTAAGTAAGTAGTCTTTGGGGGAGAGGGAAAAGGAATGGGAAGGCGATGGGGGTAAGGCCTTTTTGACAGGCGGGTATTAATTAGACTACAAGATTTGCATCGTTGTATATTGGCTATCGACGTGGTTCGTGAAACGAGTGGAAAAACAACAAAACAACCCGCAGTTCGCGTCCAAGTGTTCCCGCCGCCGTGAGGGGTCTGATCTTAAGGGCACGGCGGTGACCAAGGAGGCCCCCAGGCCGCGTCCGACGCAAGGTCTGGATGACCCGGCCATGGACGCTCGACGGCGCCACCACGGAAGACGACTAGAAGGGACACGGGCTGGGCTGAGGTGCGGCATGGAAAGAAGGCTACCATCGCCCGCGGACTGCACTGCACTAGCGGGCAGGCGAGACAGGGCAGGGCAGGGTAGGGAAAGACAGGGAAGATGAAGCTATCGAGCGCAGTGTGTAGAGTAGTAACACGATGCGTAAGGCGTCAAGGTACGGAGCGTGTTAGCGGCAGTCAAACTTGGCATCCCCAAAGCGAGAGGGAGAAGGGGGGAGTGTGAGTGTGTGTGTTGGGCAAGTACAGAGACAGGGACGTTGAGCCAGAAGCGGGCTGTATGGACGCCTCAATGAGAAAGAATTCAGGAAAGGGCCTCCATCGAATCCCATTCCCATGTGGTGATCTTTCGTTGGCGGCGCGTTTGTTGCCCTAGTTCCCGTAGGTTGCGCTGTGTCCGTGAGTTGCCCAAGCTCCCGAATTCATGCTCGTGTTATGAAGGGAGCAGCCAGGCGTGACAGCACTGCATCAAATATGTATGACTTAATGATTGCACATCTCCATCTTCACCCCCATCTCCTCCCCAGTGTTCTTTCCTCATCTCCATGTTTCCAACGCCCATGTCCTTGTCCTTGTTTACACGCCCGGTATCTTGGGTCACCGATGACCGATCCGAGAGCAATAACGGGCAAGCAGCGAAGTACAATCAGCCACAGGCATGTAATGAGACGGAGGTCCTGCGGGTACCGTCATCCCATGTCCACGTCGTGGCACCTCAGGGCAGGTAAATAGTGGGCCCCCATCGGTGAAGCAGGGCTACCAAAGGCAAGGCACCCTGCCACGCCTTGAGCCAAGATGATGACTTTGCCCAGGGTGAGTTGATGAGGTAAGGCACCAGTTTAGCTTGTGTCTTTTTTCCACAACTAGTGTACTGCTCTGCTCCACACCCCAACACTCCGTCTTTGCTCTCGATACTATGCAAGGTAGAAGTGCAACGCCGGAGCATGTACCGAGCGAGATCTGAGCTCTGCTGCAGCAGTGACGGCGGGCACCAAGGACATGAACATATAGCCAAAGGACACACAGGGAACAATGCACAAGGACGGATATAGCATCAGTGCACTAGGTCCTCCACAAGTGGTTGCTCCAAGACCACGTCCCTTGCTTGCGTACGGTTCTCCTGAAGGCTGCAGCATGGTGCATCAACCGCCGTCGTGCGCTGTTCCTCTGTGCGCTCGGTTTTGCCCTCACTTCGGTTGACAGAGCACAGACCCGGGGATCCCATCGTCTGGTTGGCGTCTGCGGACGCAACATCATGACCATCCTCGTCGACACCTCGGTAATATCCATTGAAGAATGGACGATAGTATCCAGGGTGCAACCCAGATGGAAGGATGGAAGATGCCCCATCTACCCAGCTAGCCAATCTTCTTTTCTGGTTCTGTTTTTACCCGCCCGGGCAAGTCGGGTAGCCCAACAGACACCATTTGAAGAATCCTCGCTGGAAATCCCCCCACCATCAAGTAGAAGAGACTCAGCACGATGCAACACTTCGTTAGGCGCCTGTTTGGTCGGCAGTTGCAGGCCTTGGTTTGGTTGGCGCGTGTCATCCACATCTGAAGCAGCAGCAGCAGCAAAATTGCACTTTGTCATGCCCCATTGTCGAGGCTTCAGTCGTTGTCTTGAACCAGAAGCAATTCATTGAGAACCATTGCCTCCACTAGGTGTGGCGTCTGAGTGGGTCGGGCCCGCTGTGCCCGTAAAACGTTTCTCAAGTATCCTCGAGTCCCACCAAGTACCTTTGATGAGATGCGGAGTTTTGCTGACAGCAGCACAAATTGGCACTGCGAAGCTTCCTGAGGAATGCATTCCCCCAAGTCCTTGGAAACCTACCCAAAGCGGAAGTGTTGTAAACAAGACCCTTTCCACGTGTAGCAGTCCTTGCTCAACTCGGCCTCACACTGGCATGCAGCACAACCAGCGATAGACTATTAAGCTGTGCCTCATCCGAAACCACCTCTCCAAGGCACATGCGCCACGTGAAGCCCCCAACGGCTGGCCCGGGTTCGACGGCGTCGCATCCGTTCTCGGTGCTCGGTGGCCCGTTGCCGTGATGATACGCCCCAGATCCAAAACGTCGGCCAGCTTCGCGTTAGACCCGGCGGCAGCTCTGGGCCTTCGACAGGTATGACATCCGACCGCCATTGTTTATCGCCCCGTTGCCGGGCGCCATTGATGACATGCTGGAGGGGGTCGTGTGTCTGTCTGCACAGGGCGTGCAGGACACCCCCGAGTTTGTTGTGCAGTGTATCCATGTTGCAAGGCGTTGTGCAATTTGTCGAAGCGAAGGAAACAAAAACTGGTCCGTCTCGCGTGGCCGAAGAGGAGCGAAGAGGAGGCAGGGAAGATTGTCTCCTGCGCGTCGTCCAAGGTACCTTGAGCCTGGGAACTGGGCGGAGCGCTATGCATACTTGCATACAGAGCACAAAAGGCGACGTATAACGGATAGAGTGACGGCGGATGCATCGTGGCGTTCCATCTGGCAAGAGGGATTAATTTCAGCGGCAGCCTTCTTGCCTGCAAAGGGGAAGCAGGTTCAAGGGGGCGACAGATGGCCACGCATTGAAAAAGGCCCACGCTGCCAATCGATGGCCGTGATTTACGTGTACTTGAATTGGCCTTCGTGATTGGCCGAGAGGCCAAAGACCCCAGGCCAGGGGCTGATGCGATGGGGTTTGTTCTGCCAGCTGTCCTTCTCTCCAGGCTTCCGGCCGCCCATGGATCATGCCGTAAGCGCCTGCAATTTGAATCTCGTGGTCAGTTCGCGTTGGCACTGCTCAAAACATTGTCCTTGCGCGCAGAGTTAGCGCTGCCGGGTCGCGTGTGCGGCAGCAGTTGCAGCAATAGTTGGAAATTGGTTGATGGACACTGCAGTCTGCAGGTTCCTGACAACTCGGCATCAAATTTCCCGCTCCCGAGGCGAAGGTGCAGACACAGGGGGGGGTGTCTCTCGACGCATTTACTGTTTTCAGGGCTATCACCGCCAACAACACCAACACCAACAACAACAACAATTGAGAAGGTGATGAGAAGCTTGGAGCACTGACAGGAGCATCAGACACCGCCGTCGTGGATTGTCATGGACCAGTGCTTCGGACCCCGGCAGACGGGGCCCCGGTCCTGTCGGTTCGGCACCTCCGCCGCGCAGTGAGGCGCAAGCAGCGAAGTTCCAAGATTTCAGACTTCACATGAGACAAGCGTGACCGGCCTTAATAGCCGTCCATATGAACAATTTGAGACATGCCCGCCCGGCTCTGCTCTTAACACATTGGTATCCGCGGGGCGTCCCGTTTCCCGCACGTGAGACGAAGCATCTTTGGGATCGCTGTCAGTATGCCACCCTGTCCATCATCAATCAAACCCGGCTGCCCGGGTCGGCCAGGCCTGAAGCGGTGGCTGCAGCAGAGTTTGAGGACAGGCTCGGCTGATGGAAAATCACTGGGTGAGGGCAGATCTGCGCCTGGGCGGTTATGCACACGATGGACCGTAGACGGTCTTGGTCCACTGGATAACCCTTCGAGTTGGGCCGCATGCGCATCGAGAACGTGGGCAAGGGCAACGAGTACAGGCCATACATGTTTTTTGCGCTTGTTGAGGTGAGCTGAGACAGGCGTCAATCTGCTGCACGGGTTGGCGCTTCGCGCGCGTTAGTCGGCACGAGCTTGTGCTGGCTAAAAAGAGGAATGACAGATGTAGGCAGCTGCATGGAATGGTCTTGATTATGTAAGTCAATAGCCTCAGCTCCAGCAAGATAGGCAAGTTCCACAAAGGAAGGAGAATGAATGTACGTATGTGTGTTAAGGGCCAGATCGGCTCGAGAATTGTAATTGAAATACTGAGCCACAGTTAGCATAAAATCAACGGAAAAGGTATTTCCGTCACCACTATACCGTATTAAGCCTAGATTTCTCTGCATAACTCAAAACCAGGCTTGACGAACCTTTCCGTGGGCCGTTGATCATGTAAGCCACCGTACCACGCTATATTTTAGCTAGTAATCAATGTGATCGACTGTCTTACTCCGGGATGTAGTTTAGCGGCCAATGAATCCATTCATCAGAACCAGAATCACAGAAAGCATTCTCGGCATAAGGGAATTGTAAAAATAGGCCTTTAAGGCTGGAGATGAGGCGGCGGAACGGGTTTTTCCATGCCGCCGGCCGCGGCCAGCCTATTGCGGCAGCGTTGAATCAAGGGAGATAGATCTATCCCTCCTGTAGTGATGTGACTTTCCACGATTCAATATGGATAAGATCGATCCTTTTGAAGTGGTGCTTGCTGTTAACAAGCCTAGCTACAATGAGGAAGATGACGAAGATAACGAAGACGAATACTATAATACGATAGCCCTCGTCGTATTATACGGGCTTGAGCACCTCATTAACGATGACGACGATACTCAAACGCACCCAGTGATATTCGACCGCATCCCCATCCATCCAGAGCAATCGCTGCAGGCCACCGAAATCGCGGAATTGCTGATGGCCGGCAGTGACGTCAAATTCCAAGATTGCTTCCGAATGCCGAAAGGCGCCTTCCATAGCCTAGCCCACTAGCTGCGACGGCACGGAGTTAAAGACTCACGATATCAGTCTGTCAAGCACAAGCTGATAGTCTTCCTATATATCATCGCATACGGCAAGCCTTAACAGAACGCAGCCTATTAATTCCAAATTGCGCAGAGTACAGTCTCTAATATCTTCTACTATATACTAGATGCAATAGCCTAGCTTTATACAGAAGTCGTAGTCTAGCTAGAAGATTTGTACGTAGCTCTGTATATCAAATTATTAAATAAGCGGCAGCAGTTTAACAGCTGTATTAGTGCTATTAATAGTACACTTCTGCCTGCCTATATTCCTCTTAGTTAGTAACAGCAATTCTTTAATCAAAAGGGGAATCTATCACAGAACGTATTCTTTGTAGTTAATTTTAACTATACCTTCTTATACATACTTGCTGGCGCAGAGGGGTCTATAAACGACAAGCAGCTATTATCCCAGGCACTTGCCTAGGATTTCAGGCTGCCGCTAGGTCAATTTTACCTTGCTAATAGCGGGTTTAGCAACAGCCGGGCTAGTATTATGACCCTATTCGCTAGGCAGCAATATTATCCAAAGGAATTTAATAATTACAAGCTAACGTTAAGTAAAGAGCTATATAATATCTCTCACGCACGTATTTAAGGCTAGGCGGAAAGAGTGCTTAGGTTAGTAAAGAGGAAGTTTAAGATCTTGCGTGGCAGCCCAGCTGAATACAACTTCGCCACGCAGACTCAACTAGTATATAAAGTAACTACAGTATAGAACTTCCTACTTCGTTTTAAGGCACCAGAACCTATAGAATATTTAGCAGAGGCAAAAGAAGTATTAAGAGCCTTATAAATAAGGGCAGATTATTAGATTAATAAAAGGCCTAGGTTTAAAATACGGTTCAATATTACAGTGTGTCTGTAAAGAGAGCGGCAGCAACGTATTACGCAGAGGAATTAACAGCAGCAGTAATAGCAATAATTACACTTTACCAGCCTAACTTCTGCTAGTTCAATTTGCCTACTTCTAACCTCTAACCTCTAACTTCTACTATTCTTCTACTTTACTAACTATTTCTAATAAGACAATTCCGTTAGCCTAAATAAACAATACCTTTAATACCTTAGCTTGCAGGCTATTAAAAGCTACTGCTTTCATTAGCATACAAAGAAAGGCACCTGCGATCTCTGTTAACTCGTTAGATCCTGCTGCTATAATACCTATATCTTAGTAGGCCTCCAGAGCTCTTGCTAGATCTTCTAAACCAACAAGGCTTTTGGCACCTTTTGCAGCCTACGCGCGCTATACGTAATTACTAAGTACGTCAGCAGCCAATACGCAGCTATCTCTTTGTTAACATAGTATACGTTGCTTAACTACCCTTAATGATACCACAGTTACTTCAGCATCCTCTATAACGGTTAACTTAGGATCCTACTGCCGCTTACTGCTACAGCTGTTAGCTGTTAGGGTAATAGGTACTAATGCCGCTACTAGTTAAGGAGGGGCTAACGAAGCTACTGTAGTAGCTTAGGATAAAGGTATAGCTGGTTAGCTAGCTGGTACTAACTGTCTAGCAGGTGACCTAGCTTCGTCAATATCTCTAAATCGTTAAGGAGGCCGCCGCCGCCGAAGAGGCTGTAGTTTACTGGCGCCAGTAATATTCTCGCCAGTTGCCACCTCTGCTAGCCACAATTCCTCCATTATCAAGATCATCCAGAGGAACCCTCGTCGCTATACCCATTGATGGCCTAGATGTGCCTTATGCCACCATTCCCACCGTTCTTCCGGTGCCAAGATTATTCCGGATCAATCGTCATACCCAATACCAGATAGGCCTGTTAGACCTTTAACCTTTCGAAATATACTGCTAAGATTGCGGTATTTAACCGTGAGGTTCTTAATACTATATGGATTATCAGGGAATTCGCGTTAGAGGGTAGGTACAATAGTACCCATCGCCCGCTCCAGCACAACGGTCTTATTACTAAGCCCGATCAACCCTGCTGTACGTACTTCAACGCATAGCTGTAGGAACCTCTTCGTGGATACAGGGTCCCAGCGAACCCTGTCAGCAGTTAATACTGGGGCCTCGTCATCGTCTTCAGCTGCTTATTAGGTGGGTAGAGATGTCTGGTCACCAGGCGATGCTGCTACTTCGATTTCGTTAAGCGCAGGGTCCTTGCTATCAGAGGTACTACTATAATCGGTCTCATGATGTGATTCCATGGTGGTTAGGCTTAACGAAAGGTGGGAAGTTCAATTCTGAGAGTCTGGGTAATTGGAACAGGATTCTGGTGGCCAGCAGCCTATTTTGTGTTCCCTGATCCTTGACTGCAAGGAGGGGGTGGTAAGACATTCGCTGCTTGCGGTATATTGGCAGAATTCCACTAATGTGGCACTAATAGGGGTACATCAGCCATCCCGGCACTACCGTTGTGGCTGGAAAGTTGCTGCTTGGCGGGCCTGTGAATTACAATTCTCGAGCCGATCTGGCCCTAAAACTGCCCGCCGTGCTTCACAGAGTACGGCTAGCTGACCTCCCCCCCGCGCAGTCCCCTCTCAAGAGTTTTCCTTTGCGACATTCGAGGCAATTGTGGCACCCCCGGAATAGCTGTGTCATATGTGCTCGAGGTGTTGCTTAGCCCTGAAGCCGTCAGCCACAGTCTGTGCCTATCAAGGAAATCGCCGAGTTCCTTTTTCGGCCATTCACATCGCAAACCACGACGCAGACGGACACCACAGACCTGCCGAGCCGCTCCCATGTCTTCCGCCAGCAAGTTCGGCTTCGGTCCCGGCGCCGGCCCTTCCGATACACAACCGGCGCCACTGCAACCTCTCACGGCGTGCGCAATGCTGGTATGTACGGAATCCTTCCGAACCCACTCGATCCTACTCGGCCGACCCGTTGCGTTTTCACTAACTCGTGATTTCAAGGTCGTCTACACTGCCATCTACGTGCTGCCTCTTTACATCTCACCCGCCAGCCGGCCCTCAACAACGCTTTCTCGAGATGAACCCGCCGTCATCCGCACCCGCATCACTTCCGTCCTGTTCTCCACCACATTATGCTCTGCCTTGACTTATGTCATCCTGGCTCGCCTCCCTGACGGTGCTCTGCCCTTCGGCCCCCTCCATGCCATGGGATACTGGCCCCTGGGTATCGTCGAGTCTACTGCATGTCTGACTCTCACCGCAACCCTGTTCGCTGCCCCCCTTTATGAGACTCTTCTCATCGACGGCGTCTGGGAAGACTGGCGAACCTTTGATCCCATAGTACGCATCTGGATTCAGTGGACAACCTGGCGAAATATTGTCATGGTATGTTGCTTCTCACTCATGTCACTCAGTCGGTCCTGCCAGGAAACTAACGTGGACCTCAAGGGACCTCTGACCGAAGAGATGCTGTTCCGCTCCGCCTCGGTTCCGCTACTCCTCTGCGCGCGTATGTCGCTGACCCAGACCATCTTCTTGTCCCCCGTCATCTTTGGTCTCGCCCATGTCCACCATTTCTACGAATTCCGCATCACCCACCCCAAGGTGCCCCTCGTAGCCGCCATTGCACGCTCTGTCGTCCAGTTCGCATACACGTCTCTTTTCGGCGCCTACGCCACGTTCCTGTTCCTGCGGTCGGGGAGCTTGCTAGCCATTGTGTTGGTACACGCATTCTGCAACGCAATGGGCCTTCCTCGCTTCTGGGGGGCTGTTGAACCCTACTGGCACGCTCATGGACACTACACGCAAACCGATAGTCGGAAATGGACATTTGTTTACTATGTACTTTTGTTTGTTGGGGCTTTCTCTTGGTGGAAAGGCCTGGTGCCCCTGACTGAGAGCTCGATGACCCTGGTGCCGCATGGGGTTTGAGAGGCGCCTTGTGTATGTAGTTACGTTAGAGGCCATCCCAAGAGGCATGTCATGTCCTCATGTCAATGTCTAGCCCAGGTAACGAGCCCGGCATCGCAAAATCATCCTCACTCCGCATCCTCCGGCGACGAAGCGAATCATGTTCTCGGCCTGTGCGAGTCCCCGCTTCGGCCTCGACTTCTCTTCGAGCCTCAGCTCGGAGATCTTGGTTTATGTCCTTCCCCTTCGCTCTGCCCACCGACGCATTGGTCTCGGCCAAGCCGTCTTCCGGCCCTCTGGTGTTCTTCTTGCGTGGCCAAAGACTTGGCAGCGCAATCTCCTGGAACCGAGGCTCCACGCACCGTTCGTCGAACCAACGATGAAGACGTGCCTCAATCAGTTGGGCGATCTTTGGGACATCTTGAAGCCTTGATCGGCTGCCGAGCAGACTCCGGATTGATAGGTCGAGACGGTAGTCGTCCATGAAACTGAAGGTCATCATGGTGGGGGTTGACTGCGAGGGGTTGCTGGGGATGAAGGAGATGGATAGCGTACCGCTAAACCTGACCACCGAGACGGAGAGGGCCACAGGCAGCACCGCGCTCAACTTCTTCGGGTAGTTCAGGAGAAGCTTGGTCTCGAGGGCGAGAGTCAGCATATCGCTGAGGTCGACGTCCATCCGTGCCTGTAGCTTCGCCCCCTCCCTCGTTGCTGCGCTGGCATCGAGCGTCCTTCCGTTGCCCAGGCTCAGTCCATCTTCGTCCACGGGAATGACGCGACAATTGCTGAAAATGGGGAAGTCTTCTCCCAGGCTCAGTTCCGTCACGCGGATTTCGTCGACGAAATCGGGCCTTGAGCCTCCGTTAAGCGCCTTGGTTAGGGAGCTCAGGATGGCGTCGTCATGCTGTGCGTCGCTCCGAAACTGGGCGATGGTCTGCGCCACAAGGACATTGAACCAATCCAGACTTTCCGGCTGGTGGCTGTCGACGTTGTAGTAGGTTTTGCTGAGGATGGAGCCGATGGTTAGGTTGGGAGGGTTGCGGAGGACGCTTGACTTTTTGCGGTTGAGCGTCTGCTGACCCTGCTTCGCGTTTGCAGTCCGTAGGCTTAACAAGGAACGCTTGTGGGCCAGTGTCCTAGACCGACGCTCCGTTGCTCGCAGAGAGGCTGTCACCTCGGGCGAGGGAGGGTCGCCGAAAATGAAGAATTTGATGAAGGCGGCAAGGACCAAAACCACCGACAGCTGACCCAGAATGAGACCTTGCGTGAACGAGAGGCTATATCAACGCAGGTTAGCATGTGGTTTCCAGTCGAGTTAGGGAGCATGTAGATGGGAGCATAACTCACGCCGGTTCTGCCTTTGCTGGGCAAGTGTCCGTAGGCAAGCTCGCCATGCTCTCGGCGGTTGAAGGCGAGCTCGTTGATAATGTAAGGAGATGTCACCGCCTTACTACAGAGTCATGAGCCAGACAATGCAGGGTCAGAGATTGAGTTTGGATAAGGTTGAAGAAGACCCCAGCCAAGATGTCATCAACTTGGTGATGCTGAGAATTGACTAGGTAGAAAACTGGAGCAGAGCGAGGTAGGCAAGGTGCCTGTCTGATCGAATTGACACTGTGAAGAAGCTTAACGTCACTCCTAGGCGGAGATCCACCACGGCACTAGAGCTCGCATCCCCTGAGATGACAGTGTGTCATTTGCGTCTTTTCGCACCTGTTCCGGAGGCTCAGACGAGTGTGCCGATACACTGTGTACGCACTGTGACTAACAAGTACCTTACGCAAGCTGAGAGGCCCAACGCGGGTAACCAGGCACGTCCAGGGAGCTCAGGCAAGCTGTCCCGGCCAGCGACGTATCCCATCCAACGACAGAGGGGTGCGCCAACGACTTGTGGATTACAACCACTGCAGCCACATTCCATCTTAACCCATCGACCCAGCTTGCTTCACGACCAACATATCCGAGGTGTTCCCAACATTCGCGCATTCACGTCTCATTTGCTAAAAGACAGTCGGCGGCACTCACACACGGACCCAGGCACGCATCAGAACTATCTGGCCTTCTCCCTCGAGCCCACGGCATACCTCATCGAGCATTCGTTCTTCGCGCTGTGCGCCCGTTCGCCAGGATGGATGTGGCACAAGCAATAGCCGGCTATGTCTCTCGCATGATTTCTTCAGCCGACCCGTCGTCGGCAACCCAATCGGCGAAAATGAAGGTCCTCCTGCTGGACCGGGAGACAGTGCCCATCGTGTCCACAGCCATCACTCAGTCAGCTTTATTGAACCATGAGGTCTATCTCATCGATCGGATCGACAACGTCAACAGGGAGAAGATGCGCCATCTTCGATGTCTTTGCCTTGTTCGACCATCACCTGAATCGATTCAGCTCCTCATCGATGAATTACGAGAGCCCAAGTATGGCGAATACCACTTGTACTTTACCAACGTGGTCAAGAAGTCATCACTCGAGAGGCTCGCCGAGGCTGACGACCACGAAGTCGTCAAGCTTGTCCAGGAGCACTTTGCCGACTTTATTGTCATCAACCCCGATCTATTCTCGCTCGGTCTCAGCCTTCCCCATCAGCGTCTCTGGGGAAGTAATCCGGACGCTTGGAGCCCCGACGCCCTTCAGAGAAGCGCTGACGGACTCATTGCCGTGCTTCTCGCTCTCAAAAAGAAGCCTCTGATCAGGTACGCCAGGAACAGCCCACTTACAAAAAAGCTGGCGACAGAGGTGCGGTATCGCATCACGCAAGAGGAGCAGCTTTTCGACTTTAGAAAGGTGGACACGCCTCCTATTCTCCTCATTCTCGACCGGCGCGAGGACCCCGTAACACCCCTACTCACCCAATGGACCTACCAGGCCATGGTGCATCACCTACTCGGCATCACCAACGGCCGAGTTGATCTTAGTGATGTGCCGGATATTCGCCCGGAGCTCAAAGAGATTGTCTTGTCCCAGGATCAAGACCCTTTCTTTAAGAAGAACATGTATCTCAACTTTGGGGACCTAGGCGGTAACATCAAGGACTATGTCGAGCAGTATCAGTCCAAGACTCAGAACAGTGCAAACATCGAGTCTATTTCGGATATGAAGCGCTTCATCGAAGAGTATCCCGAGTTCCGCAAGCTCTCCGGGAATGTCAGTAAACACGTCACTCTGGTCTCGGAGTTGAGCAGGCGGGTGGGGGCGGAAAACCTGCTCGAGGTCAGCGAGCTTGAGCAAAGCCTTGCGTGTAACGATAACCACGCAGCTGACGTAAAGGTATGCATTGCCGAATATCAGAATCTCAGACCCCCGTACAATAGCTAATGCGTGGCTCTGCTACAGAATATACAAAGGCTCATTCAGTCTCCCAAGGTGACAAGTGACAGCAAGGTTGCTCTCGTCGCTCTCTATGCGTTGAGATATGATCGCAACCCCTCGAATGCACTTCCCATGCTTGTCGACCTCTTAGTGGCCGCTGGCGGCGTTTCAGTGCGGCGAGCGGATCTTGTCTCGAAGCTGGTGACATATCAATCCTCACTACAACAGTCTCAAGCTCAAACAGGTATCACAGACATATTTGAGGGGGCCGGCATTTTCGGAGGAGCCGGCAACCGATTCAAGGGACTTAAGGGCGTCGAGAATGTCTACACTCAGCACAGTCCTCTGCTCGAAAGCACCCTCCAAAACCTGATTCGCGGAAGGCTCAAGGAGCAACAATACCCCTTCGTCGAGGGTGGGGGTACCACGCGAGACAAGCCTCAAGATATTATCGTCTTCATGGTTGGCGGTGCTACGTATGAGGAGGCTAAGATGGTTGCAACGATCAACGCAAGCTCGCCTGGCGTGCGCTTGGTTCTTGGGGGTACAACGATCCACAACTCAGCAACGTTCCTCGAGGAGGTTGAGGACGCCGTATCGTCATGGCCTGAGACTCAAAAACTGGGGACGCGGCGGTAGAGTGCTGATTCTGGAATCTCACCGATGACTTGGGAGACCGAGAATTTGGGAGAGGACAAGGACTAAGCATCATCGGCTTTATCGACGTGTTACGACACAATGAATACCTAATCCAGCGATTTTCCCCGCCAAGTTGAAAATTGCATGTATTAATCCCGTGTAGAAACAAGCGAAGAGAAGAGCGAAGCAATGGAGGAGATTGGGAAACGAAGTAATACAACAATGCTTGTCGTGTCAACAAAAAGACAAAACTAAAACATACAACACCAGGTATTCGCTGGTCGTCACCGACCCAACTACTAATCCGGCCCTCATGAAGTCTTAGCTGTGAGACGTTCTGAATGTGAAGCAGGACACTTCCATCATCGGAAGGCAAAGCTCCCATCTTAGCCCCACTTTCCGGAACAAAGTAAATCCCGAGCAAAACGGCGCTCCTCCGTTTTTCCCGTGTCAAACTGTACTGACTGTAGTGAATAGCGTTTAGATACGTACACTTCCCCTCCCTCTACTTACCCTACTTCTGGAAAGTAGGAAGTCACTAACAGGATTTCAGTTCTTAAATCCGCACCATCACCTGCCCTCGCCCCCTTTCCCCCTCTTCTTAGCGCTGCCTACCTTGGCAAGGCAGGACATATGGTTCTGTGTGTAAGTATGCCTCAGGCAGCAAAATAGTCTGTTGGCGCATAGGAGGGTTAGTAATGGGTGCTAGCTTAGTCCCACTACTAGTAGCAGTAGATAAGCTTAACTATAGAACTATGGGAATCACTGAGATGATGGAAGTCCTCCTGAGGTACAGCGCCAACGTCCATTTGCCTGGGCAGGGATTCTCCAGCGCTCCGCTCAACGAGGCCACAAGAGTATATTGTGCAAGTTGGTCCACTACAAGGACAAGGCAAGGGGCGAGTGTATTCCGGAAGTCTCAGTCGATCACAGAAACTGATTGCTCGTCAATAGAAATATGTTGTCAATCGGCCTAGAGACAAGGTATTGGAAGCAACGGGGTGAATGACTTCAAAGTCACATGACCCTATTGTTCTCTACAACAATGGTTGTTGAAAACCTTGCGGTGTGAATCACACTGCAGAAGGGACCGGAGATAGCTTTGCATCACCTTTTGAAAGTCACGTACTGACTTCTTTTGACATATAATCTTCTTAAATTCTTTCTCTGACAACCAACTTTTTTTTCTTTCCCTTCTCCAATCCGCACTGCTTCTACAATCAAAGACCCATGCCGACTCGAACATTCTCACAAGCCTCGCTTGCGAGTCTGGCAAACTTTCCACCAGCAAAGAGAGGACCTGGTTTCCGTACCATCTCCATGGCATCATACTCAAGCTCCTCCAGTTCTGAGGATACCGTCGATGTTCCCGATGATCTCAACAGCAAGGAGATTCTTCTCTTCGCGGGCTTCGACAAGGACGTTGCGGACAGGATTTGGCGTCATTGGTGTGACCAAGAAGACCAGCAAGATTTCGTCATCCAAGCAGGCCGTCATTACATCAAGGCTAAGGCCATGGAACTGAATGCCATTGACGACGATGACGACTGGAATGCAGCTCTCAATAACATGGGTATCTCGGAGGACATGCAAAGAAGAATCATGAATCCAGAGTTCAACGACATTCGACGCACACGGAGCGCTGAAGAGTGGGCATTGGACAACCTCGGGGAAACATTCGACTTTCTTGCCGGTCTCAGCAGAAGGATCGAGAAACTTCGCAAAGCAAACACCATCGATCGCGTCAAGTCTCCCGATGAAAACAAAATGCCCACGCCTGCTATCCGCCCTGGTCGCCATGATCGCTCTGGTGCATCTTCAAGCAGTGGTAGTTTTCCTCCTGGTCGTCAGGAACGTTCTGGTGCATCTTCGAGTAGTGGCACTGGCAGTCTTCCTTCACCTGCGACAGTTTCATCCACTCCCACCAAGGCCATCGATGGTCGCACCATGATGTATAAAGGCGGTTCTGAGGCACGAATTCAAGATAGCATCAGCGAAGCTCAAGGTCTCCGAATCGGAAAACTATACTCCACGGCACCGACGGATTTTCACCCAGCCAGCAACACGCTTCTTTACTTCACGAAGCACCACGATGTCGCCCTCAAGTGCGCTCGATACCAGGCTGAACGTTTGCCTCCTATCAAAGCAGCAGTTCTTCAAGTCGCAATCCCTAACAATCTCCTCAGTGACGCCCGCGAGATCTACGGCGAAAACTGGCGCGACCTTGTTTGGAATTCGAGAAACAAGAGGCTACATGCTGACGGCATTGAACTGCCAGGCCATCTTCGGCAGTTTGTCGACAATGACGTGCTGGTTAGCAACCTCTGCACTGACACTACCGACAAGATAAGCCTAAGACTGGACAATAAGAGTCAGCTCCAGATATTCAAACTACCCAACGGCGTCAAGGCCACACAGCACGTTATACAGACGGTTTCTCGACAGAAGGAGATTGCCAAGGAAACCGTCGGGTTTGTTTGGCTGGTACCCTACATTCAGCCGGGAGGTGTTCGCGATGAGAAGAAGGCTCGTGATGAGAAGAAGGGACGCGACGAGAAGAAAAAGAGTCGCAAGTAGGCTGGACGGGTCGTGAAGTAGAGACGAGAGGAACATGTGAACGTGGATACGGGTGAGCATGGGTAGCTTGGGAGGCAGGGGTCCGGGCTTATTTAGCGATTGTATCATAAGTAACAAAAGTACTTTTTCCTTCATTAGATTCTACTACGTTGTGCCGGATTACCTTTTTGCAGAATTCTTAGATGTAACAGGACGCTGACAGTGACGCCCGGAGACAACAACCAGTCGCCAGCCTAGGCCGGACAAACTCGGCCATTATCGCTAACAAAAGGTCCATCAATGCTGACACTCTTGCCAGCACTACTCATATACCCTAGGGCACTACTGGCCCCATGGCCCAGCCGGCCCCTGCACGGCCTAACGGATGAGGGATTAGCACTCTGTGACATTAGACGATAGCCCTATTTAATAGCTTTAACGTGTTCTTTCCTAAGTAGTTTAGTATAAAGATGTTTCTGCTGCTATATATTAATATACTAATTTTTAAATCTTTATTCCTAAGATATAAGTTTACTAATGTTTAAAGTAAGAGTAATAGAATAATAATGTACCTATATAGTAAGTAGCTTATTATAATAAGTAGCCTACTTCCTTATTATATAAAAAACCTCTTATTTTTAACTATTTAGTAAAAAGTAAGTCTCTAGCTAAAAAAGACAACCTCTTCTGTATTATTGAATAATAAGAATTATATTTTAATAAACAATATTATAGAAATTATTATTTTAAACTAAACTTTATATCTCTTATCTAAGCTTTAGATAAGAGATAGTCTTTGTATATAAGAGTTAAAGAGTGATAATAATTTTTACAGTATTATTTCTTAAAATATAACTTTTATTATTTTATAATATAGAAAAAAGCGTCTTTTTTAATTAAAAATTTACTTTTTAATAAATACTTAAAAATAAAAGAGTTTCTATATAATAAGAAAGTAGGCTACTTACTATAATAGGCTACTTACTATATAGGTACATTATTATTAGTTATATTTTTAATTTTTATTTTAGTAATATAGTAAAGTATTAGCACAATAGGTTTATTATCTCTCTTAAAGATATAAAGAGATAATAATATATATAAGGAATATAACCTTATATAAAGATATATCTTATAGAAGCAAGAATATAAGATATATAGAGGTAGAGTAATAATATAGATATAAGGATATATGAGAAGTAAAGAGAGTATAATAGTTAGATTATAACTATAGGAGTTGCTTGCTTAGAGAGAGAAGAAACAGAAGATAGAACTAGACTAAACAGTCCCTTATATAACCGTATCCAGCTTACTAGAATATTCCATACTTGCGTAAGCTGCTTATAAATCAGAATATTATGCGTAACCCTTAGTTGCGTAAGACAATAACCCTAACTTAACAAGTTAACCTAGATAGAAGAAGAGAGGAGAAATAAAGCTAATCTTGCTCCTCTAACTATCTTCTAGAATCTTTAGTTAATTACGTAATCATACTGATTACGTAATCAATATATATATTAATCTACTAAACTAGTAGATAATATATATATATATATATTACGTAATACTCCTTATAATAAAGGAAATATAACGTAAAGTAGAAGTATTAAGAGTTAGAATAACTCTTACTTCTAACACTCCCTCTTTTCCTTTATTATAAGTAGTTTAGAGGAAAAGAATTACCCTAGAGTAGAAATAAGTACCCTAGAGATAAAATAGAATAAGCTATCTTTTTAGATAACTTATTAGAAATAATTCCTAATAATATTAGGAAAAATATACCTTAAATATAGGTATATTATATAGGCTTATTTTCATTACATAGGCCTATAAGCTTAACGAATTGTTGAAATTTAACCCTATTTAAGGGTTTTATTAAGCCGTCTGCAGGCATAGAAGAAGTAGGGATATATTCTACTTCTATATTGCCATTTTCAACCTCTTGCCAGGTATAGTAATAATATATGGCTGTATGCTTAGTCCTTTGATGAAATTCTGGGTTATAGGCTAAGCTTAAGGCTCCGTTATTATCTGTTTTAATAGTTATAGGGGTTATATTAAACCCTATTTCAGATAATAAGCCTTTTAACCATATGGATTCTCTAATGGCTTCTTGTAGACCATTAAATTCGGCTTCTGTGGTTAATAAAGATATAGTTAACTGTTTTTTTAATTTCTAGCTAATAGGACCTCTGTTTAAGGTAAAAAGATAACCAGAAGTAGATTTTCTAGTTTCTTTACAACTAGCCCAGTCAGAATCAGTATATCCTACTAATATAGGTATATAAGGACTATTATTATTACCCTTATAGGTAATATTATAGTTAATTGTCCCTTTTAAGTATTTTAATATACCTATACCTTGTTTAAGTAGGAATTCTGAGGGGTTATGTAGGTAACAAGAGGTATAAGATACGCTATAGGTAATATCCGGCCTAGTTATAAACATAGCGTATATAAGGGAACCTATAAGGCGTTAATATTGCTTTATAAGCTCTTTAGAAGGCTTATATCCTTCTATTTCGTTCCCTTTCTTAGCGTTTAATATACCTGTTAATATAGGTATATTATTAATAAAGGTATCTTTAAGATTAAACCTCTCTAATAGTTGCTAGATATAATGGGCTTGTGATATAGTTATAGACCTATTAGGTCTATTTCTAGTTATATAAAGCCCTAGAAACTTAGAAACTTTGCCTAAGTCTTATATCTCTATATATTTAGAGATTTTACCCTTTATATTTTCTATATACTTAATGTCTTTATTAAGTATAAGAAAATCATCAACGTGGGTAATAATATAACAAGGATTATTTTTATCCTGGTTATAGTAAGTGGCTTCGTCTGACTTTAAAGATATAAAACCTATTTCTTTTAATATAGATTTTATCTTTAACTGCCACTGCCTAGGACTCTGTTTTAGTCTATATAAGGCTTTTAATAATAATATTATCTAATTTTCTTTATTATCCCAACCTATAGTATTTAAATCGGGATTTTTAATAAAGAATTTAGTTAAAGGGATATTAGAAGGGTCTATAAAGACTTCTTCTTCTAAATCACCATATAAAAAGGCTCCAACAATATCTATTTGTTAGATTTCCCAGTCTAAGGCAGCTGCTATAGAAAGAAGTACCCTATAGGTAGTAGGGTTACTTCTAGCTGCAAAGGTCTGGAAATAATCAAGGCCGTATTTTTGTTCAAAGCCTCTAACAACCAGTCTAGCCTTATATTTATTAATATTACCGTTAATATTGATTTTTCTCTTAAAGACCTATTTAACAGTTAAAGGTACCCTAGAGGTAGACTTTAATACTGTTACTGGTTTGGCTTGAAAAGTACCCCTTTTTATAATAGTGGATATTTCTTTAAATATAGCTTCTTTCCACTGTTCTTTTTCAGGGCTTTCTAGAGCCTGTTTTAAGGTAGTAGGCTCTTTAGGTAGAATACTATAGTTATAATCTATAGTATTATTATAGGCCTTATATTTTTCCTTTTCTTCTTTACTTATAGAAGGTATATTAACCTCTATAGTAGTTTTAGAAGGTAAAGGTTTTAAAGAGGGATTTATAGAAGTACTAGAAGGACTAGGTAATTCTCCCTCTCTTATAGTACTTCCTATAAACTTAATATAAGAAGTCCTTATTATAGAGGACTTATAGGGCCTAGAGGGTATATATATAATATATATATTACTACCCTCTTTTCCTAAGTAAATACCTTTTTCAGTATAGGTATTTAACTTATCTAATTATATACGCTTTTCTTTAGGCTTATAGATAAAGACTTTAGAGCCTATTTTACGTATATTAGATAAGTCTGGTTTATTATCCTTATTAGGATAATAATAGTCTAGAAAAGCCTCTATAGGGGTCTTTTCTAGGCGTTTTATAGCAGTATAATTTAATAACTTAGTGGTTTCTTTTAGGATAATATCCCATAAGAACTTAGGTAAGTTATTTGCTGCTATAATAGTCCTAGATTTATCTAGGATAGCCCTATTTGTTCTTTCTGCTATACCGTTTTATTCTGGTGTATAAGGCGTAGAAGGCTCTAGTATAATGCCTTTTTCTTTAATATAGGAGGTTAATTCCCCTATATTAAATTCAGTGCCGTTATCTAGGCGTAGTTTTCTAAGGTAACAAAAACCCTGATTTTTATAGTATTCTAGCTTATTAATAAGGATATTAATTATATCCTCTTTATTCTTAGAGAATTTAATATCTCTAAAGCTAGAATAATCGTCTGTAAAAGGTATAGCGTAGTTATTTCCGTTAATAGAAGTAGGGGTTATTTTAAGAGTATCTATACAGATTCTCTCTAACGGAAAATTAGCTCTATCATAGTTAACTTTAGGCTGTTGCCTAGTTAACTTAGAGCTTATACAGTTAGGACAATATAGGTCCTCTTCCTTTAGTTTTTCTAAAGGAATACCCTTAGTTAACTTAGCAGTTTTAACTAAGTAAGGGTAAGAAGGATGGCCTAATTTTTAATGCCATTCTTCTGTTATAGTAGTAAAAACCTCTCCCTCTTTAGAGGTATTATCTACTATATTAGAAGATATATTATCTTCTATATTATCTTTTATAATTTCTTTTATAATAGAAGTAGAAGATAAATTATCTTTAGATTCTTCTAAAGATAAAGCCTTTATATCCTCTTTTAACTTAAGAGGTTTTCTTATAGGCTTTGTATTTATAGCAATATTAAGGTAAAACCCCCTTTTTACTATATCAATATTAGCAAAGGGTTCCTTATTGCTATTACATAGATTCTAGTTAATTAGGAATCCTCTGCCTTTATAGTGTAAAAGGCCTAAAAATATAGAGATAGGAAAGTTAGGTATATATAAGGTATTATTTAGCCTTATATAGTTAATTTCCCCTCTAAAATAGATAGGAAGTAATATAGTTCCTATTCCCTTAGGTATAACAGGACCAGCTCCTGTATTAACTATAGGTATATCTTTATCTATAGTTAATTATATAAAATAGTCCTTATTATTAGCAATATGGACTGTAGAACCTGTGTCATAAAGCCATTTATCCCTTTGATTATTAAAGGGTTAAGAATAAGCCTTATAAGTATAAAGGTCTGTTGATTTTTCAGCCTTAACTTTAGGTCTTTTAGGTCCTTTATTAGACCATTTATAGGGTTTATCCTTATTAAAAAGACTTTTAACCTCTTTAGTAGAGTTACCCTTATTTTAAGGGTTATTTCTACTATAATTAGACATAGGGGTATCGTTTTCCCGCCTATTTTCATCTAATATATCGTTTATAAGGGCTTCTAAAGAAGGAGGTTCTTTAGTTCTTAAGGCACTTCTTTGCCTTTTAGCCCATACTGGAAAATAACTGCTTAAGGCAGCTATAAAGACCGTTTTTTAGTCTATATCTTCTATTTTAGCCCCTACGTTATTTAACTTAGAGATATAACCTTTAAAAGAGCTAATAAACTCGTTTAAAGTGTTATAAGACTCTAGTTTAATAGCGTGAAATTCTAAGTATAACTGTTGCCTTAGAACAGGGCCAGTACCCTCATAGGAAGACTTTAAAATAGTTAAAGTCTGTTTTAGATCTTTTAAGTCAAAGACTAAAGATAAGGGTTCTTTTAGAAGATTCTGCCTTATAATTAATAAGGCTTGAGTTTTTTGATCTTCAGATATATCCTTATATTTCTCTTCTTTTTCAAAATAGATATCTAGCTTTAAAAGCTTAAAGAAGAGATAAATAGAAGTAATCTAGGAATTCCAGTTTTTAGAACCCTGGAGTTTCTGTTCGTTAGGCATTAAACAGCCTATAGTAGCCTTAATAAGATCTGCCATTTTACTAGATATCTTTTAACTAGTAAAGATAATATAAAGCAGATAAAAAGAGGATTTATAACTGCCTTTTTAGGACTTAAGTTACCTCTTATAGGTAGAGGACTTATAGATGCTTTTAAGACTTATACTGCCTCTTAGATAAAGGATCTTATGTAGCCTTATATTTAAGGACTTATACTGCCTTTATCTAAGTAGATATTATTACTACCTTTAAGTATAGAGAATAATAAGGGCTTACTCTTTCTACCTTAATATTTCTATAAGTAAAGATAGTATAATAGAGCTACTATAAAGATAGATAAAGTAGGCTACTAATAAAGTAGTTAAACCACAGGTTAACAACCTAGGCTTATAACCTATTTACATAATAGGTTTATTATCTCTCTTAAAGATATAAAGAGATAATAATATATATAAGGAATATAACCTTATATAAAGATATATCTTATAGAAGCAAGAATATAAGATATATAGAGGTAGAGTAATAATATAGATATAAGGATATATAAGAAGTAAAGAGAGTATAATAGTTAGATTATAACTATAGGAGTTGCTTGCTTAGAGAGAGAAGAAACAGAAGATAGAACTAGACTAAACAGTCCCTTATATAACTGTATCCAGCTTACTAGAATATTCCATACTTGCGTAAGCTGCTTATAAATCAGAATATTATGCGTAACCCTTAGTTACGTAAGATAATAACCCTAACTTAACAAGTTAACCTAGATAGAAAAAGAGAGGAGAAATAAAGCTAATCTTGCTCCTCTAGCTATCTTCTAGAATTTTTAGTTAATTACGTAATCATACTGATTACGTAATCAATATATATATTAATCTACTAAACTAGTAGATAATATATATATATATATATTACGTAATACTCCTTATAATAAAGGAAATATAACGTAAAGTAGAAGTATTAAGAGTTAGAATAACTCTTACTTCTAACATATAATTACTAACTAAATATATAAGGCTCTTTAAGCAGAAGACCTTATTATATAAGATTAAGATATAATTAACTATACTATAAAAACTTATTAAGACTTCTGTAATAAGTTACTTAAGAGGTATTTTCTTTAGGAGATTATAGATACTATAGAGGTAATCTTACTACCTAAAGCATAAGAGCACTAGCCTTTAGTTAATTAAGCTTACTAACTAGTAGTAATATATAAAACCTTTTATAATAACCTATAATTTATTCTGCCTTTAGTCTAGCTAAATTTACTATTACCTAACCTATACCTAACTACTAAGATTACTATAGTAAAAGTAGTAAAAAGTAAGGTATAACCTATACTTATCTTAGCTAATAAGCTAACTACTTATAATCTTACTAACCTTACTAAGCTATACTTTAACAGCCTAAAGTTAAGATATAGTAGCAGCCTATATAAGACTATTAACTTAAAGCTATCTGTTTTTTATAATCTTTATATAAGTATAGGTATCTTAGCTAATAACTATAGAGTAGTAATTAAGGTAATACTTATAAAAGAACTACAGAAGTATTACTTATTTACTTTATATAGATTAGCTAGTAATTTTAATAAGATTATAGCCTAGCTTAAGGTAAGATTTAAAGGTAATAAGGTATACCTTACCTATATAGTAAAACTATGCTATACTACCTTTAAAATAGTAGTCTATAATAACTATAGTAAAAGCTAGCCTAAGATTCTTAATTTACTAATTAAGAAGGTTAACTAGCTTATTAAGATAATAATGTACTATAGCCTACCTTATAATAAAGATTATTATAAATATCTTATTATGTATTACTAAGGGGTACTAAAGTGTATAGTAGTCTTACTTAGCTTACTAGCTATATATAACAGCCTTTATGCCTAGTTATAAAGTAGTATAGTAAACATAATACTTTACTATAAATTAAAAAGGTAATTCTTTACTAAAGAATCTTTAGATAATTATAATAACTAGTACTAAGTTAACTATAAGTATAACAGCTTTTATAGCTATTACTAAGTTTCTTTATTTTATAACTATAACTTTTTATTAGGTAGACCTTTATAAGACAGCCTATATAATAATCTATATAGTAATAATAGTATAAAGAAGTACTTTATTTATAATAAGCTAGGCTGTTAGTTACCTAACTATCTAAAAAAGGATTACTAGGCTACCTTTTAGTAATATAAAAGTACCTACTTTACTACTACTTTATAAGCTACTTTTAACTACTTTCTTATTAACTATAAAAGAAATAAGCCTCTTAATATTAATAAGATAACTAGTAAGAAGAAAGATAAAAGGTTATATAAAAATACTACGTTTTTTATATTTACTACTTTCTTTAGTAAGAGGTTAATTAACAGGCTAGCCTTATTATTATAACTATATAACTAGGTAACTTACTATGCTATTATAAATAACCTTTATAATTACAGTCTAACTAAAGCTAATAAGGCTAATATCTTTACTTTTAATAATAAATACTTTTTAATAGTTTTCTAAGGCATTATGCTAGATACTAGCGTAGCCTGTATATTTACTACTAGTTAGTAATAGTATTTAGCCCTTTATAAGTACCTTAATACCTATTTACTAATTAATACTTTATATACTAGTAAAGTAACTATTAAATTTAGTAGTAGTAAGATATTTAATTTACTTAGCATAATAATAGTACCTACCTTACTAAGTAACCTTACTTTTTATATAGTTACATTAGATATACTGTTTCTTTTTTACCTTAAGGATATAGATACTAACAGTATAAAGTTTAATAATCTAACTAACTACCTTATTAAAAGTAATATTATTATACTAGTAATTTATAAATAAGGTTACCTATAGATCCTACTACGCTAGCCTAAGCTAAGTATTATAAAGTACTACCTTATAAATACTAAGTTATACTAACTATACTACTAATTTAGCTACTTATTAGTCTAATAGCTTTATAAGATACTTAAACACTCTAGCTATAATATAGAGATTATATCTCTTTAGAAGATTTTTAGGTTTTACTAGTACTACTAGCTAAACTTAAAAGCCCTTAGAAGGTTTAAGTTTACTCTTTATAATAACTATAACTTTAATTATAAGATTGTTATTAACGTAATATATCTTAATAGTAATAAGCTAGTGTTATATATTATTAATATAGTAACTATATTTAATATAGTAAGATTCTTACTATTTATTATTACTAAGTATATATAATAAGTACTATATATATACTAAATAGATATATACCTTAGCCTACTAAACTAAATAACTACTAATATAGGCCTTAACTTCTATATAGCTAAATTTAAGTAATTAGTCTGTGTAAAGGGCTAGGCCTAGAGTTTAGTTTAACAGATAGGTAGCTTAATTAAGTTTATCTAAAGCTAAGGAGAGAAAGAAAAAGAAAGAGAACTATTAAGTAGGGCGCCACGTATATAGTTAAGCTATCGGGCGGTTACGCCAGGCAGAATGCTAGGGTGATTGCTAGGGGGTTGCCAGACGTTTAGCTAAGGTAAAGCCTGGCTACGTTCAGGGCTTAGCCTGTTACAATACCCCCCCCCTCCTTAACGCACTTTTGCTGTATCCTCTACTGGAAATCAGGATCCCCGTCAGACGCAAGAATACTCCCCTAATGGGCCTCAAAGGCGTCTAGGGCCTCTGTGTCTTATACTGCGTCGACTGGTTCCTAAGTAGGTTGCACATAGCCCACCTACTTAACCAACGCCTCCCTACGACGTCCCCTACCTATTTGTCGCCAACAGGCTGCCAATATCTTCTCGATAGCCTATTCTACACCCTCAGCATCGTCTAGTATAGGTGCTGGTTAGGCGTTGTCTTAATCCTGTCCTAGCAGCGGATCGCCAGCTGCTTAGCGGAGGATATCTATATAGAACCTTGGGTGAATTCCGCCTGGGACGTCTAATTCTACTACTAGCGGGGAGACCACCTTAGTTACAGTATACTTCTGATGTAACCAGTCTAGCTTCTTAGATAGTCTTAGCAAGCGGTAGTTAGCTATAGATAGCCAGACACGGTCTTTAACTTTAAACCTCTTGGCAGCCGTTTGCCGCTGGTTTGCTAAGTCTTCCTGCCTCTGTTGCACAGCAGCTATAGCAGCTTGCACGAAGTCTGTAGCATCCTTAAGCCTTTGTACTAGATTTTCTGCAGCAACCTCTTGGTCATTAGTCACTAGTGTTTCGTCTTCCTTAACCAGTATAGGATCTATGTTCTATCCATGCTCTAGAAAGAATAGAGAGACTCCAATCGTTAAGTTAAATTGGTTATTTAGGGCTAGCTGCGTAGCAGGTAGCCATTTTCCCTAATCTTCTTGTGAATAGCATACGTAGGCCCAGAGGAAGGCTTAGATCTCCTGGTTAAATCTTTTAGTCCTGCCATCTGTCTAGAGGTAGTAGGCGGTACTTAAGCGGCGTTTAATACCTAATAGCTAGTAAAACGCTGCCTAGAAGCAGCTTATCTAGTTACTTCCCCTATTACTAACAATAGAGCGGGGGATGCTGTAGAACCTTATGTAGCACTATAAGAAGCGCTCTGCGCATGCCTCTGCCTCTATAGATTCTATCTCTTTAAGGGTAACAGACTTACTAAGTCTATCTATAATTACCTATAAGTAGCACGCTCCTTAGGGGCCGCTTAGCAGCAGATTAGTAATAAAGTCTATAGATAGGTTAGTTTACAATTGCTAGAGAATAAGCAGTAGTTTTAAGAACCCCTTCTTAGATTGTCGCTATATATACCCTCTCCTACAGACATCACAATTTTATATAAAACGCCTAACAGCTTGTAATAGCCTAGGCCAGAAGAACTGTTAGCTAACAATACTAAGAGTACTATTACGGCCAGAATGGCCTATAGTAAGGGAGTCATAGGATTGTTAAATTATCTTCATGCAAAGTGTGTTTACCTTATTACTAAGGTCTCGCCTGCCTAGCACCTATATATAGTTACAGAATAGAAGTTAGTTTATAGTATCTATAGAGCATTCCTTAATCTGTACTTTTAGACCTAGTAAGAGGGGGAAAGCTCTCTCCTGGTAGGCAACAGCTTAGAAGGCTTGTAAATAAGTGTCGTCTTACGCTAGCATCTTATCCTAGAGCTTCTAGAGCTTAGGGTGTTCTTTAAAGACGACCATACGCAGTAGAGGGTCCTAGGTAGCCTAAGCTACTTAGGGCCGGTTTGCTATGCCCTTGCTGCTCCTAAGGGCAGAGGTCGGGATAACTTAGACTACCCGACCTAGCTCCCTCTCATCCTCCCATCCCTTTAGTGCATCCTGTTCTTAGCAGGATAACGCGTCTAGAACTACAGCTTCTTGCCTAGGTCAGTATTCTAAGTAGAACTTATATTAGGTAAGTTCTTTAGCCTATTTACTTTGTTGTTCTGTTAACTTCTGCTTCTTTATAAAGTACTCTAAACTCTTATAGTCTGTTAGAACCTTAAACAAGCCTACACTCTGTAGTTTAGCCCTCTAGGTACGTAAGTAGCTAAGTATAGCTAGTAGCTTCTTATTATAGATAAGGTAATTATACTTAGCAGGGGTTAACTTCTGTAAGTAGTAGGCAACAGCTTAGCGTCTCCCTAATAAATCCTCTTAGGTTAGTACGCCCCCTAGGGCATACCTAGAGCAGTTAGCCTTAACAGAAGTCTTTTCTTTAGGGTTAAACTGCTGTAGTATTAGGGCTTTACTAAACATTAACTTTAGTTACTAGAAGGCCTCCTTCTGTAGCTTCCCTTAGTAGAATACAGCAGCTTTCTTTATAAGTTTAGTAAGTAGGCAGACAATCTTAGTAAAGTTTAGTATAAATACTTAGTAGTAGTTAGCAAATCCTAGGAAACTCCTTACCTCTTTTACAGTCTCTAGGGCCTGCTATTCTGCAATAGCTCTTAACTTCTTAGGATTACATAAGATTCCCTGCCTAGTAGTAACCATAAAGCTAACGTACTTAACTGTCTTAACGGAGAATTTGCACTTAGTAGGGTTAAGGTTTAGACTAGCTGCTAAGAGGGCGGTAAGTACGCAGCAAACCTTTTCTTTATGTTCCTCCTTTAAGCCACTAGTATATACTAAGACGTCGTTAATATAAGTAGTAACAAAATCGTTAAGAAACTTCTATAGGGTATTATTAACGTAGCGTTAGAAGGTCGCAGGTGCGCCTATAAGGCCAAAGGGGCAGACTAGCTACTTAAACAGCCTGTACTAGGTGTAGAACGCTGTCTTAGGCTTGTCTCCTTCCTTTATTTATAGCTTGTAAAAGGCAGCTACTACGTTAAGTTTAGTATACTATTTAGTAGTGCTAACTTAGCAAAGAGTCTCTAAGATTAAGGGGAGAGGGTAGTAATCCTTCTTTATAATAGCGTTTAAAGCCTAGTAGTCTATACAGAACTGTATTCCTCTACCTAGCTTTTATATAAACAAGACTGGCGCTAAGGCAGAGGAGCTGCTTACTCTAATAAATCCCTTATCTAGAAGGTCCTGGAGCGTCTTTTTTAGCACCAGGAGCTTCTCTTGCGACATGCTGTATAACGGCCCCTAAGGCAGTGGTGATTTACAACCGTCTGGTCCCTGTTTAATAGGGATCTTGTGGTCTATGCCTGGCCGATGGGGTGGTAACGGGTACGCCTTCTGGGGGTTAAAGAGTGCTCTGAATTCCTCTAAGACGTCCTTTAGGACCTAGTCAGCAGGGTCTACCTTCTTCTTAGGCTAGAGCGCCCGGTCGATATTAGTAATGCTGATGGCTTGGATGTGCTTGATTACCTGGTGTCCTTGGGCTATTTGCCGGCAGACCGCCCTGAATCCGGCGGCCTCTAGGAATCTTCTGGACCGAATTTCCCTAATTCTCTTAGGTTCCTCCTGTCCAGCCATGTAGATAGTCACCCCTCCTTTTCTATAGAATAGTCGTTCCTTTGCTAGGTTATAGATAATACGGTTCGCCTTAAACTAGGGGTTACCTAGAAAGATATCCTAGTCTAGGCCCTTAACTACGTAGGCGTAAATCTTCTGTATGTAGCTACTTAACTCTAGAGTGAATACTACTACGCTAGGGGCTAGAACTCCCCCTACTTAGCTAGTAAATCTACTAAATGTCCTTAGCAAACGGTTAACGTACGGTAGGTAAAGACGTTAGGCAAAGTTAGCGTCCACTATTGCATAAGTATTACATCTAGAGTTAATAAGTGCTTAGGTAACAAATCCTTTATTTACCTAGACGTTTATAACTGCTGATAGGCTGCTTTAGTGTTTCTTAGCCTCTTGCCACCCTTCTATTTCTTTTCTAGTTGCCTCTGGTGCCTGCTTTTACACTAGAGCTAGTCTTTTTCTAACGCGTCGTTAGTGTGGTACTCAGTAGACAAGCTTTTGCTAGAGCTTTGCTTGACTGTCACTCTATCTTTTCTAACTTTAGTAATAGACACTTTAGTCTTTGTAGTCTTCTTTCTACCCTTTAGGTAGTTCCTCCTAATATGTCCCTTCTTATTACACCTGTAGCATCGTTAAGTATCCTTATTACTTAAGCTACTACTAGCTTTAGTTATTAGCCTAGTAGTCGCTCTAACCTTAACAGCTTTAGTTATCTTGATATCGCTATTAGCGTCCTAGCGGGGAGTTAGCGCCTTCTTGTGGCGTGATTAGGGGCTAGTCTAGGTTCGTTTAAGCTTTTAGGCTACCTCCTGTACGCAAGATAGCCACTTAGGGTAGGTGTCTAGTAGTAACACAGTGATAAGGTAGTCCTAAAGACAGGGCAAAAGAGACTGTTTAAGTAGGTTAATCTGTACGGTGTTAGGCCAGGCAGCGCTGCCTGCATTAGTAAGGGTTCGTTTAAACTTTAGAAGAAAGGTTATTAGGGACTTATTATCTTTCTGTTGCATTATATAGATTGTAAAGGTAGCCTAGGACTGAATGTTAGGGTCCTTATAGGTTTAGTTAAGGTACGCCATAAAGTCGCTAGGGTCTTACCAACCTCCCGCCCCTCCTAAGGCGTAGAACGTTACTACAACCTATTGTAGATTAACGTCTAGGCACAAATTAATAAGATACTAGACTTCTGCATTACTTTAGTAAAACGCACGATTGTATTTAATCTTGTCCCTTATCTGCTGTGCCTAAGCAGGGTACTTACGCCTCTTACCTAAGAACTTTGGTAGGTTCGTAAGTGGCTTCTGCCTTAGCAGCTCCCTGCCTACTGTTTGGTGGGCGGTTGCCGTGGCCTCTGGGGCATTTCCTTATGGAGATAACGGCCTTGTTCTGGATCTCCTGGCGAAGCTGCTAGGTGGCGTTTTGCTACTGCTTCGCTGCTTGAGCTCTGCTGTAAGCTTAGTGATCTGCGCGTAAAGTAGTGCTATAGCTTTCTGTATAAGTGTTTCTAGAGACGCCTGCTGGCTACTACTACTACTTTGGTCCTCTATTGCTAATTTGCTAGCGAAGACTGACTAGGTTATAGGACGGAGCTTTAGATATGTAAAGGGCTAGGCCTAGAGTTTGGTTTAACAGATAGGTAGCTTAATTAAGTTTATCTAAAGCTAAGAAGAGAAAGAAAAAGGAAGAGAACTATTAAGTAGGGCGCTACGTATATAGTTAAGCTATTAGGTAGTTACGCTAGGCAGAATGCTAGGGTAATTGCTAGGGGGTTGCCAGACGTTTAGCTAAGGCAAAGCCTGGCTACGTTTAAGGCTTAGCCTGTTACAGTCTGTATACTAGCTATTAAGGTTAAAGAGGTACTAATTAAGGCATACTATAGTATTAGTAAAGTTAAGTAATATTATATAGCCTTTTGCTATATATATAAGATTATTTATATTAAAAGTAAAGTTAAGCTTAAGATTACGTTATAACTAGCTATTAAGTTAATTAATAATATAGCTAGCCTAGACAGCCTTATCTTAACCTTACTAGTATTTAGTATATACCTCTAAATAACTAATAATTTACTACTAACGTACTTACATAGTAAGTAGGCTAACATAGTAAGTAGGCTACCTTCTTCTACCCTTCTACCTTTTATATAAGTTAATTAAACTACAACGTACAAAATTAATTAAAACTACTCCTTATCCTCTTCCTTATTACTGTCCTAAACTACTTTACAGGTTCGTGCGTTATGTCCAGGCTTTCCGCAATTACCACATTGTTACGCGCATAGTTTAGCACCTTTCGTACGACCCTCCTTCTAAGGGTTATTCTGTCCTCTAGTATTAATACTACCCTTTTCTACTTATAGTGCCTCTGCTTTAGTAGTATTAAGTAACCCTCTAAGACGTAGTTTAGTCTTTTTTACTCTCTAGCGCTTACTTAGTATCTCTATCCCTGTATAAAGCTTATAGTTCTTAGCCTTAATAATAGTAAGCCTATAGGCTAACTTACTAATACCTCTGGCCTAAAAGTTAATTACTTCATACATTGGTGTTAGTAAGCTACCTTAATATGCCTAGATCTTCTTTTTAAGAGAGGAAGCACTTTGTACGCCCTCTAGTGCTGTAGTTAGTATCTTTGCGTCCTAGGAGCCTTAGCTGCTTAGCCGTAAGGTTAAGGGTGTTAGCGTCTTTGGCTTGAAATCTAACTAAGAAATAACTACTTTAGGGTTAAAAGGTATAAGGCCTGCCTGTCTAAAACTAGCTTGTATGTTATCTTCCCTTATTAAGGCAAAGAATGCTGCTTTAAAGGCAGGAAAGAAGTTATCCTTAGTAATATGCAAAATCTGTATCTATATTATCTTCTTAATTTCCTTACTATATAAGTACTTTAACAGGCTAAAGTACCTAATATTAAGAGGCTAGAGCTTATGTAATAAATAGAGAGGCATGTAAAGAGTAATAATGCTTTGTTTCTTACAGTATTTGTTAAAGTTAGTTAATTTATAACTGTTATAACTATTAAGGATTAAGAGGCAATAAGAGCCCTTTATATAAGTCTGTGTATACTAATTAAAGTGCTTTAGCTAATCTAGGCTAATATTATTTATTATTTATCTATTTTTGCTTAGATAGATACGCTATGTAGATAGGAATTAGCTATTAGCATACTAGAAGAGGAGGTAATATTTACCTTTTATAATAACGTATAGAGGCATTACCTAGCTATTTATACATACACCCTAAATAACAGAAACCTATTCCTAATTACTAGGCTGCTTTATATAAGGCCTTTTCTTATAGTTAGACGTTATAACAACCTTTGTATGTAATAGTATTCCCATTAGGAACCTAGTCTTATTAAAATTATAGATATTATTATTAAGTATTCTATACTTTGCAATTATGTTTTACATAAGTATAAACCAGCCTTATATAATTATAGGATCCTTAGCTAAGGCCTTTTAATAGTTAATTTAGCGTTAAAATTGCATTTTTAATTTAGGGATGCGTCATATAAAGTTCTCTGCCTATTAGGGTCCTGTACGCATCCCGTCGCATGCGTTTAGGAGTTAGTCAGCTATTTCTCGTACGTCTTCTTGTTACAGAGAGAACCCTTAATTAATTAGGTTAATAACTCGTTTAAGAATCACCTCCTCTTCTGTTATAGTTATCTTCATTGAATTTGGTCGTCTTTTAGGTCGTGCGATGCGTCTAGCGCGTTAGTTTTAGATTGACGTTTAAGGGACCTTAAAGGTTTAGGCTGCTTTTTATATAGACATCTTTAGGTCTTTTTTAATAGCCCAGATGGCAAGGATGATACAACTTTTAATTAAGGAGGATGGCATGTTTGTACGTAGAGGAAAGTTGGTGTAAAGGTTAAAGAGGTAGAAAGTTGGAAAAGTGGCCTACTTGCTATGTTGGCCTACTTGCTATGCAAGTACGTTATTAATAATAATAGTAAAACATAGTAAAGCTATAAGAAAGGCTATAAAGGTAGTATGCTAGATTTATATAAAAAGGTAAGTTAATAAGGCCTTAGCTACTTATAATAGCCTAAATATAATAAAGACTGTTACCCTGCCTTTTTAATTACTAGTATATATATAGCGTAAGAAACATAGTTAGTAAGGCCTTTTTAGACTTATTACTAATAATAATACTACTTATACTATTAAGTTACCTTATAGCCTATATAACTTTTGTATTACTATAGTTAAGCTTTACTATATAGCTAAAAAGAAGCCTAAGGTAAGACTGCTACCTATAGCTAAGCTATACTAAGTAGCTAAAGAGAAGCCTAAGGTAAGATTACTACCTAAAATATTAGTATTAAGTCTAGCTACTAAACTAATTAAACTAACTACTAAAAAGCTTATTTTTAATATTATTATAGTAAATCTAAAGGCACTAGCCTGCTAGCTTTATAGCTATCTATAGAGAAACCTTATGCTAACCTTTATTACTAAAATCTATCTAAATAAGGCCTTTTTAACTACTAAAGAGAAAGCTAACTATAAGCTTACTATTAAGCTATATAAAAAGAGCACTATTATAGCCTTAGGGCTACTATTTAAAGAGTCTAATAAGGCTAAGATTATAGTCCTTATTAAATATAGCATATTTACTATTATTACCTTTAATAAAAAGAAGTATAAAGGTACCTAGATATTTAAGTTATATATAGTGTATAAGATTAAGAGTAAAAATAAAAAGTCTTATAAAAAATTACACCTTATTATCTAGAGATATATAGATAATAGTAAAAAGGTAATTTTTATCTAGTTACTAACTATCTAATAAATAGTTTAATAGCTAATTCTAGCCTTTACCTTATTACTACTTTTATAGTAATTTCTTTTTTAGTTACATAATATTATGCAGGCATATACCTAATTAGTAACCTAGCTTAACTATATTATTTTAGTCTATCTACTAGCTTAAATATAGTATCTTTATTTTATAGAATTTATTCTAGCTATTACTAAGCCTCTTTATAGTATTACTAAGGCTAGTACTTATTAGTAAGCTATATATAACTACTATTATAAAGAAAGTCTCTAGATATATATATTAATATTTAACCTCTGCCTACTTATATTATTACCTAATAATAATAATTTTAGCTTTATTAGTATATAGATAGATAATATAATTAGCCTAATAAATATAAGATTCTCTACCTATAAGAATATAAAGCTAAAAAAGGCTACTTTTACAGCTAAGCCTAAGTAATAACTAGCTATTAATAACTTTATTATATTTAATAGTAGCATACTTATAATAGTAACTAATAGTAAAATTACCTTTTACTAAAAAGGTTAAGAAAAAAAGCTATAGATTGTTAATATAAATTTACTTATAGTCTAGTAAGATTACGTTTAGTAATAGGCCTATAAAGCCTATATTACCTCTATTTACTAGCCTAAAGCATACTTTAACTACTTTATTACTACGTAGTACTAAAATCTAATAGTAGAAAATATTAAGGCCCTTAATTACTATATTATATAGTAAATAGATAACCTTAACTATAGCCTTTAATTTATACCTATCTACCTTAAGACTATAAAGCCTTTTATCTTTATTAATAGCTTATTTACTAATAATAATAACCTTACTTTATAGCTTAGCTTTATTATTACTTTAGTAAATAAGTAAGATAATAACTATCTAACAGCCTAAGCTATTACTAATAGTAATTACTTTAGAATAACTAGTAATATTATCTACTTTAGCTTAATAAAGTATAAAAAAGTTACTAAAAGCATTCTTACCTCTAAGATCTATAGTATAGTTACTAGTGTTAATATTACTTACATAATAGATACTATACTAGCTATTATTACTAACTACCTTAAGATATTATAAATACTTATAATTCTTTATACTAACTTATACTCTCTATATAAGTACCTTATAAAGCTAGGTACTACTAAAGAAAAAAGGCTTATAATAAATATTATAGCCTTTTACTAGTTATATAAGCACTATAAGATTTATAAGGTATACTAGGTATAAGGTAATAATAACCTAGTAAATAGGTTTATAAAGTTATTACCTAATAAAGCGCTAGAAAAGCTTATTAGTAGTAGGTAACTAGAGATATAAATAAATAGATAGGTTTTATATATATAACTAACTATATAACTACAAAAGTATTAGATACTTTTATCCTTTTGTTTTTATTACGTTTTTAGGCTTATTATAGCCTTATAAAAAAGAAGGTTATTTTAGCTACTTTAACTATAGTAAAAAGTTACTAGTATTATAATATAAGTTATTACTATAACTATTAGGGTTAATAGGATATCTTTAATTACTAGAGAATCTCTAGGTAATTTCTACAGCCTAGATTATCTTTAGATAATCTTAGGCCTACCTATAGGCTTACCTTCTTCTCTCTTTAATAACTAGTAACCTATAATAGTTACTTTTCTTTTTTATACATAATTAATATCTTTACTCTTACTATCTGTTACTTACTACCTAATACGTATAGTTAACTATATTACCTACCTATAATACTAATAAATAAAAAAAAAGGTAATAAGTACTTATAATTAATTTTATTTATTATAAATTAAAATTTATATATAAATATAAAAAGATAAAGAAAAGTAGCTAGCTTACTATATTAGCTAGCTTACTATATAGGTATATTAGTATACTTAGTAACTATAAAATTTATTTAGCTTAAGATAAAACTTTACTATATTAATATTTATAATTACTAACTATAGTTAAAAGTTACTAGTAGATAAATCTTTATTAACTACTAGCTATTTATAAAAATAATAGTTAGTAAATTTATAAAATTATTATTAATATAGCCTTTTACTAAGGTTATTTAATATTTAAATATAAATAACTAATATATATATTTTAAAGTAGATTAAATATATAAAATATATAAAAGATTATATAAGAATTCTTATATATACTAAATATGTAGTAAATATATAATAATAAAAATAAAGAAGTTACTTTATATTTAATATACTTTATATAAGATTTAAACTAATTAGATACTATAAATTTACTAGAAATTACCTAACTAAAAAGCCTCTTTTAACTAGAGATTCTTAAGTTATCTTTATGTTAGAAGTAAGAGTTATTCTAACTCTTAATACTTCTACTTTACGTTATATTTCCTTTATTATAAGGAGTATTACGTAATATATATATATATATATTATCTACTAGTTTAGTAGATTAATATATATATTGATTACGTAATTAGTATAATTACGTAATTAACTAAAGATTCTAGAAGATAGTTAGAGGAGCAAGATTAGCTTTATTTCTCCTCTCTTCTTCTATCTAGGTTAACTTGTTAAGTTAGGGTTATTGTCTTACGCAACTAAGGGTTACGCATGATATTCTGATTTATAAGCAGCTTACGCAAGTATGGAATATTCTAGTAAGCTGGATACGGTTATATAAGGGACTGTTTAGTCTAGTTCTATCTTCTGTTTCTTCTCTCTCTAAGTAAGCAACTCCTATAGTTATAATCTAACTATTATACTCTCTTTACTTCTTATATATCCTTATATCTATATTATTACTCTACCTCTATATATCTTATATTCTTGCTTCTATAAGATATATCTTTATATAAGGTTATATTCCTTATATATATTATTATCTCTTTATATCTTTAAGAGAGATAATAAACCTATTGTGCCAATAGGTTATAAGCCTAGGTTGTTAACCTGTGGTTTAACTACTTTATTAGTAGCCTACTTTATCTATCTTTATAGTAGCTTTATTATACTATCTTTACTTATAGAAATATTAAGGCAGAAAGAGTAAGCCCTTATTATTCTCTATACTTAAAGGTAGTAATAATATCTACTTAGATAAAGGCAGTATAAGTCCTTAAATATAAGGCTACATAAGATCCTTTATCTAAGAGGCAGTATAAGTCTTAAAAGCATCTATAAGTCCTCTACCTATAAGAGGTAACTTAAGTCCTAAAAAGGCAGTTATAAATCCTCTTTTTATCTGCTTTATATTATCTTTACTAGTTAAAAGATATCTAGTAAAATGGCAGATCTTATTAAGGCTACTATAGGCTGTTTAATGCCTAACGAACAGAAACTCCAGGGTACAAAAAACTGGAATTCCTGGATTACTTCTATTTATCTCTTCTTTAAGCTTTTAAAGCTAGATATCTATTTTGAAAAAGAAGAGAAATATAAGGATATATCTGAAGATTAAAAAACTCAAGCCTTATTAATTATAAGGCAGAATCTTCTAAAAGAACCCTTATCTTTAGTCTTTGACTTAAAAGATCCAAAACAGACTTTAACTATTTTAAAGTCTTCCTATGAGGGTACTAGCCCTGTTCTAAGGCAACAGTTATACTTAGAATTTCACGCTATTAAACTAGAGTCTTATAACACTTTAAACGAGTTTATTAGCTCTTTTAAAGGTTATATCTCTAAGTTAAATAACGTAGGGGCTAAAATAGAAGATATAGACCAAAAAACGGTCTTTATAGCTGCCTTAAGCAGTTATTTTCCAGTATGGGCTGAAAGGCAAAGAAGTGCCTTAAGAACTAAAGAACCTCCTTCTTTAGAAGCCCTTATAAACGATATATTAGACGAAAATAGGCGGGAAAACGATACCCCTATGTCTAATTATAGTAGAAATAACCCTCAAAATAAGGGTAACTCTACTAAAGAGGTTAAAAGTCCTTTTAATAAGGATAAACCCTATAAATGGTCTAATAAAGGACCTAAAAGACCTAAAGTTAAGGTCTATAACCCAGAATTAAACCTACAGCACTTACAAAAGCCTAAGGCAACTTTTGTAATAAACCACCAAGCCAACAAGCCTCTAAAGGCTGAAAAATCAACAGACCTTTATACTTATAAGGCTTATTCTCAACCCTTTAATAATTAAAGGGATAAATGGCTTTATGACACGGGTTCTATAGTCCATATTGCTAATAATAAGGACTATTTTATACAATTAACTATAGATAAAGATATACCTATAGTTAATACAGAAGCTGGTCCTGTTATACCTAAGGGAATAGGAACTATATTACTTCCTATCTATTATAGAGGGGAAATTAACTATATAAGGCTAAATAATACCTTATATATACCTAACTTTCCTATCTCTATATTTTCAGGCCTTTTACACTATAAAGGCGGAGGATTCCTAATTAACTAGAATCTATGTAATAGTAATAAGGAACCCTTTGCTAATATTAATATAGCAAAAAGGGGGTTTTACCTTAATATTGCTATAAATACAAAGCCTATAAAAAAACCTCTTAAGTTAAAAGAGGATATAAAGGCTTTATCTTTAGAAGAATCTAAAGATAATTTATCTTCTACTTCTATTATAGAAGAAATTATAAAAGATAATATAGAAGATAATATATCTTCTAATATAGTAGATAATACCTCTAAAGAGGGAGAGGTTTTTACTACTATAACAGAAGAATGGCATTAAAAATTAGGCCATCCTTCTTACCCTTACTTAGTTAAAACTGCTAAGTTAACTAAGGGTATTCCTTTAGAAAAACTAAAGGAAGAGGACCTATATTGTCCTAACTGTATAAGCTCTAAGTTAACTAGGCAACAGCCTAAAGTTAACTATGATAGAGCTAATTTTCCGTTAGAGAGAATCTGTATAGATACTCTTAAAATAACCCCTACTTCTATTAACGGAAATAACTACGCTATACCTTTTACAGACGATTATTCTAGCTTTAGAGATATTAAATTCTCTAAGAATAAAGAGGATATAATTAATATCCTTATTAATAAGCTAGAATACTATAAAAATCAGGGTTTTTGTTACCTTAGAAAACTACGCCTAGATAACGGTACTGAATTTAATATAGGGGAATTAACCTCCTATATTAAAGAAAAAGGCATTATACTAGAGCCTTCTACGCCTTATACACCAGAATAAAACGGTATAGCAGAAAGAACAAATAGGGCTATCCTAGATAAATCTAGGACTATTATAGCAGCAAATAACTTACCTAAGTTCTTATGGGATATTATCCTAAAAGAAACCACTAAGTTATTAAATTATACTGCTATAAAACGCCTAGAAAAGACCCCTATAGAGGCTTTTCTAGACTATTATTATCCTAATAAGGATAATAAACCAGACTTATCTAATATACGTAAAATAGGCTCTAAAGTCTTTATCTATAAGCCTAAAGAAAAGCGTATATAATTAGATAAGTTAAATACCTATACTGAAAAAGGTATTTACTTAGGAAAAGAGGGTAGTAATATATATATTATATATATACCCTCTAGGCCCTATAAGTCCTCTATAATAAGGACTTCTTATATTAAGTTTATAGGAAGTACTATAAGAGAGGGAGAATTACCTAGTCCTTCTAGTACTTCTATAAATCCCTCTTTAAAACCTTTACCTTCTAAAACTACTATAGAGGTTAATATACCTTCTATAAGTAAAGAAGAAAAGGAAAAATATAAGGCCTATAATAATACTATAGATTATAACTATAGTATTCTACCTAAAGAGCCTACTACCTTAAAACAGGCTCTAGAAAGCCCTAAAAAAGAACAGTGGAAAGAAGCTATATTTAAAGAAATATCCACTATTATAAAAAGGGGTACTTTTCAAGCCAAACCAGTAACAGTATTAAAGTCTACCTCTAGGGTACCTTTAACTGTTAAATAGGTCTTTAAGAGAAAAATCAATATTAACGGTAATATTAATAAATATAAGGCTAGACTGGTTGTTAGAGGCTTTGAACAAAAATACGGCCTTGATTATTTCCAGACCTTTGCAGCTAGAAGTAACCCTACTACCTATAGGGTACTTCTTTCTATAGCAGCTGCCTTAGACTGGGAAATCTAACAAATAGATATTGTTGGAGCCTTTTTATATGGTGATTTAGAAGAAGAAGTCTTTATAGACCCTTCTAATATCCCTTTAACTAAATTCTTTATTAAAAATCCCGATTTAAATACTATAGGTTGGGATAATAAAGAAAATTAGATAATATTATTATTAAAAGCCTTATATAGACTAAAACAGAGTCCTAGGCAGTGGCAGTTAAAGATAAAATCTATATTAAAAGAAATAGGTTTTATATCTTTAAAGTCAGACGAAGCCACTTACTATAACCAGGATAAAAATAATCCTTGTTATATTATTACCCACGTTGATGATTTTCTTATACTTAATAAAGACATTAAGTATATAGAAAATATAAAGGGTAAAATCTCTAAATATATAGAGATACAAGACTTAGGCGAAGTTTCTAAGTTTCTAGGGCTTTATATAACTAGAAATAGACCTAATAGGTCTATAACTATATCACAAGCCCATTATATCTAGCAACTATTAGAGAGGTTTAATCTTAAAGATACCTCTATTAATAATATACCTATATTAACAGGTATATTAAACGCTAAGAAAGGGAACGAAATAGAAGGATATAAGCCTTCTAAAGAGCTTATAAAGCAATATCAACGCCTTATAGGTTCCCTTATATACGCTATGTTTATGACTAGGCCGGATATTGCCTATAGCGTATCTTATACCTCCCGTTACCTACATAACCCCTCAGAATTCCTACTTAAACAAGGTATAGGTATATTAAAATACTTAAAAGGGACAATTAACTATAATATTACCTATAAGGGTAATAATAATAGTCCTTATATACCTATATTAGTAGGATATACTGATTCTGACTAGGCTAGTTGTAAAGAAACTAGAAAATCTACTTCTGGTTATCTTTTTACCTTAAACGGAGGTCCTATTAGCTGGAAATCGAAAAAACAGTCAACTATATCTTTATCAACCACAGAAGCCGAATTTAATAGTCTACAAGAAGCCATTAGAGAATCCATATGGTTAAAAGGCTTATTATCTGAAATAGGGTTTAATATAACCCCTATAACTATTAAAACAGATAATAACGGAGCCTTAAGCTTAGCCTATAACCCAGAATTTCATTAAAGGACTAAGCATACAGCTATATATTATTACTATACCCGGCAAGAGGTTGAAAATGGCAATATAGAAGTAGAATATATCCCTACTTCTTCTATACCTGCAGACGGCTTAACAAAACCCTTAAATAGGGTTAAATTTCAACAATTCGTTAAGCTTATAGGCCTATGTAATAAAAATAAGCCTATATAATATACCTATATTTAAGGTATATTTTTCCTAATATTATTAGGAATTATTTCTAATAAGTTATCTAAAAAGATAGCTTATTCTATTTTATCTCTAGAGTACTTATTTCTACTCTAGGGTAATTCTTTTCCTCTAAACTACTTATAATAAAGGAAAAGAGGGAGTGTTAGAAGTAAGAGTTATTCTAACTCTTAATACTTCTACTTTACGTTATATTTCCTTTATTATAAGGAGTATTACGTAATATATATATATATATATTATCTACTAGTTTAGTAGATTAATATATATATTGATTACGTAATCAGTATGATTACGTAATTAACTGAAAATTCTAGAAGATAGCTAGAGGAGCAAGATTAGCTTTATTTCTCCTCTCTTTTTCTATCTAGGTTAACTCGTTAAGTTAGGGTTATTATCTTACGCAACTAAGGGTTACGCATAATATTCTGATTTATAAGCAGCTTACGCAAGTATGGAATATTCTAGTAAGCTGGATACGGTTATATAAGGGACTGTTTAGTCTAGTTCTATCTTCTGTTTCTTCTCTCTCTAAGTAAGCAACTCCTATAGTTATAATCTAACTATTATACTCTCTTTACTTCTTATATATCCTTATATCTATATTATTACTCTACCTCTATATATCTTATATTCTTGCTTCTATAAGATATATCTTTATATAAGGTTATATTCCTTATATATATTATTATCTCTTTATATCTTTAAGAGAGATAATAAACCTATTGTGCTAATATTATATTACTAGCTACATTCTTAACCTATATTCTTTAGCTTACTAATACGTTATATAGAAATTAGTATACATTAGTATTAAGGGTAGAAAAGTTAGTAGCTAACTACTACTTAAAGTTATATAAGGCTTATTACTATAGAGAGGTAGTAGTAAGGTTAAATTACTCTTATTTAGTAATATAAAAGGTAGTAATAGTATTTAGAGCCTATCTTTATTATTTCTTTATAATATTAAAGAGAATATCTAAGATATCTACCTTTCTTTATAGTAGTAGGTTAACGTAGGCCTTAAGCTTCTTAAGTAGTAGAAATAGAGAAGTAATTATGTTACTTATAGTAGTTAATAATAGTATTACGTACTTATTATCTTAGTTAGCTAAGCTAGTAATTAACAGTAGTAGTATACTCTTAGTTATAGCTTTTAGCCCTAAAGTTACCTTCTGTTAGCCTAACTACCTCTTAAATATATACCTTTTCTTTAGTAGCTAGAAAGTATATACATTTATTAAAGAGATTACTACTAGTAGTATAAGTAATAACTTAGAAAAGAAATAAAAGAAGGGTTACCTATTAAAGTAGCCTTATAAGTATATACTTATTACTTATTAAATTAGGCCTTTTATGTAAACTTAGAGGTACTTATTAGGTTAATTAAGAAAGTAGTAAAAAAGAAAGAAAGTTAAAGATAATAAAAGGTAAAAAAAGAAAAAAGATATACCCTTTATAATTTAACTACCTAAAAGGCTAGTTAAAAGGTTACTTTTTAAAAAGGTAAAGTAACTTCTAAGTAACTTCTTATTTATAAAGGCAGTATAAAGCTAAAGTTATAATAGTAATAATATTATAAAGTACTAGTTAGTAACATAATAAGAAATATATAAAAGAGAAATTAACTAGTAGTATTATAGTTAGTAATAGTAGTTAGATATCTTAGCTTACTAGTATATAAATTAAGAAGTTTTTTATAATTATAAAGACTTCTGTTATAATAAAGTAAAAAAAGTTAGAAAAGGTTTTTATATAGTAAACATAACTTCTAAGGTTTTATACTTTTAAGCTAAGGTAACCTAATAAGTTTTCTTAAAAGTAGCTAAGATACCTTTATAAAGTAGTAATAATCTTAGTAAGTAGTATAACGTACATGCATAGCAAGTGGCCTATTATAGTAAGTGGCCTACTTCCTCCTTCCTCCTTAAACTTTAACTTTATATTAACATTCCTCTACGTACAATAATAAGTTCTTCTTTAAACAAAAGTCGTATTATCCTTGTAATTAAAGCTATTAAAAAAGACCTAAATCTATTTATATAAAAAGCAGCCTCTATCTACAACATCCTAAGAATAACACTTTAATACTAACGCACTAGATAATTACTACACCACAAGACTTATACGAAATTAATAAAGATAACTAAGCTAGAAGAAATAGTAATTCTTAAATAAGTTATTAACCTAATTGATTAAGGATTTCCACTACGACTTAACGACGTACAAGATATAGCTAATTACCTCCTTAACAAACGCGACACAACGTGTGTTAGACCCTAATAGGCAGAGAACTTTATATAACGCCAACCATAACTAAAGATGCGTTTTTAACGTAGAATTAACTATTAGAGGGCGTTAGCTAAGGATCCTGCAATTGTGCAGGCCTGGTTTACCCTTGTATGAAACACAATTGCGAAGTACGGAATCCATAATGACGATATTTACAATTTTAATAAGACAGGCTTCTTAATAGGAATGCTGTTGCACATAAAGGTTGTTATAACCTCTGATTGCTGTAGAAGGCCTTGTATAAAGCAGCCTGGTAATTGCGAATAGGTTTCTGTTATTTAGGGCGTATGTGCAGATAGCTAGGCGCTGCCTCCGTACGTCATCGTTAAGGGCAAATATTACCTCCTCTTATGGTATACTAATGGCTAATTCCCACCCTAATGGCGCGTCCACCCTAGCGAAAATGGATGGACTATGAACAAGATTGGCCTAGATTGGCTACAGCATTTTAAAAAGTGTACAAAGTCTTATACAAAGGGTGTTAAGCGGCTCCTAATCCTTAATGGCTACAACAGCCACAAGTCTACTAAGTTTGACGATTACTGCAAGGAACACAGCATTATTGCTCTTTGCATGCCTCCTCATTCATCGCACAAGCTCCAGCCTCTTAATGTTAGCTATTTTAGTCTGCTAAAGGCGTTATACGGTAAGAAAATTAAGAAAATGATGTAGATACAGATTACGCACATTACTAAGGATGACTTCTTTCCTGCCTTTAAGGCAGCCTTTTTTACTTTAATAGGTAAAGAAAACGTACAAGCTGGCTTTAGACAGGCTGGCCTTATCTCTTTTAACCCAGAAGTAGTTATTTCCCGCCTGGATTTTAAGCTAAAGACGCTAACACTATCTAACTCACGCCCAAGCAGCCAGGGCTCCTGGGACCCAAAGACACCAACTACAGCACATGACGCCGTACGAAGCTCTGCATCACTTAAGAAAAGGATTACCAGTCATCAATATAGCTTACCAACCCATTTGTACGAAGTAGTTAACTTACAGGCCAAAGGTATTAGCAAGTTAGCACACAAACTAGCTCTTATTAAAGCTAAGTGCCGTAGGCTTTATACGGCAAATGAGATACTAAGTAAGCGTCGGAGGGCTAAAAAAACCTAACTGCGTCTTGGAGGGTCCCTTAATGCAGCTGAAGCAGAGGCAATCCGGGTAGAGAAGGGGGTTGTTGATGCTGGAGGCGAAAATACACGTCAGGAGGGGGCTTGTACGGAGGGGGGTGAATTGCGCGGTCGGCGATATGGCAATTGCGGAAAGACTGGACATAACGTACGAACATGTCAGGTAGTATGGGAGACCTCTGAAGAAGAGGATGATGAGTAGTTTTAATTGATTTCGTACGATGCTGCTTAATTAACTTATATAAATGGCTGGAGGGTAGGTAGAGGTGGGCCACTTGCTATGATGGGCCACTTACTATGCATGTACGTTAATAATAGTTACTTTTAGCTACATTCTTAGCCTATTAATAGTTATTACCTCTTTTAATAATACCTTACTAATCTAAAGTTAATTATAGTAGTAGTTACTATAAAGATAACTACTAATTAGTATTAGTATTATAGGTAGGTAATATAGTTAACTATATATATTAGGTAGTAAGTAATAAATAGTAAAAGTAAAGATATTAATTATGTATAAAAAAGAAGAGTAACTATTATAGGTTACTAGTTGTTAAAGAGGGAAGGAGGTAAGCCTGTAGGTAGGTCTAAGCTTACCTAAGGATTCTCTAGTAATTAGAGATATCCTATTAACCCCAATAGTTACAGCAATAACTTACATTACAACAATTACCTAACTAGAAAGCACATTTTGCCTAGAGATTTCTTAGGTTATTTTTATAACACTCTTAGATTAGAGATTAGATATAACTAATAATATTATTATATTGCCCCTACTTCTAACATAAATTCTTTATTATTCTGCTGCGCATTTGCTGCGCATTTAGTGCGCGCGAGAATTCCCGCGCGACCCCTCGCGTATCCCTTGTGACAATCCCGCCACTTTTAACAGTAATAATCAATCAAAGTGGTTCATAAAATGATGATCTGATGGATAGTGAGCACGCCGCTGATGTAAATGCAGGCTTCAACCAATGACGCGTTCCTTAAACGTATTACTGTTGCATCTGTTCCCGTCCTTTACCCAAAATATTAGTACAGCCTAAGCGTGATTGTTGATCTGGTCAAGTGCGTTTGAAGTTTGGGATTGAAGACAGCACACGTTGGCCTTGGAGGAGTGGTACGTCTCCAGGAGAGGTAAATGACAGCAAAGGCAGGATGTGCACTCTAGTCCGTTGTCGGTGGTTGTAGTCGCCGTGCACCGACGATGTCACTGTGCTGCACTGTGGCACTAGGGGAAAAAACCCGCCGACAGATTGGAGCACCGGCATTTGGAACCCGCGTGCATCCTTTAGCCATTGTGACCTAGGAGGTCGCCACTACGCCGGAGTGTGAATCAACCTCTCAAGACTTCTTTCTGCGACCCAGCATAGAACGCGTGCCGATTCGATCAAGTTCCCGGGTTTCCAGCGGGACCAAACGATGCGATCCCTCCCTGCGGCGTTGAAGCTTCGGCCGCGCAATGCTGCTCGTGGGTTGCGGTATCTCCATCCATCGCGCACCCTCGGCAGGCGTGGATTTGCAGACGTCGCGGAAGGCGCTAGGTTCGCAAACCGACATCCGAGATACTCCAGCCGTTTCGCTGACGTGCAGTAAAGGCCATTCGACGTCGTCGTCGTAGGAGGTGGCCACGCCGGCGCAGAAGCATGCGCCGCCGCCGCCCGAGCTGGCGCACGAACAGCTCTCGTCACCCCCAAGATCGAGAACCTTGGTACCTGTTCTTGTAACCCTTCCTTTGGAGGCGTCGGCAAGGGAATTATCCTTCGCGAGATTGACGCTCTTGACGGGTTGGCCGGCAGGGTCATCGACAAGGCCGGCGTACAATTTCGAGTCCTGAACAGGGCCAAGGGCCCCGCGGTATGGGTACGACGAAGCTCTCTTCCTGTCAAGATAACAAGGGCGGTTTTGCTAATACATTGTGATCCGTAGGGCCCTCGGGCGCAAATCGACCGAAAACTCTACCAGAAACACATGAGGGAAGAGCTGGAGACGTACCCCAACCTCTCAATCGTCCTCGGCAGCGTGTCCGACATCGTCACGGGCGCAAACCCAGACACTACGGGCTCTGCCCCGACCAAGATCACGGGAGTGCGGCTCGAGTCCGGCGAGGTCCTTCCGACGAGCGCCGTCATCATCACGACTGGAACGTTCCTCAGCGCCGAGATCCACATTGGCATGAAGGCGTACCCTGCAGGGCGCATAGGAGAAGATGCGTCCTTCGGCCTTAGCAAATCGCTGAAAGACGCCGGCTTCCGCCTGGGGAGACTGAAGACGGGAACTCCGCCACGCATCGCCAAGGACAGCATCGATTACACGCATCTCGAGAGGCAGCCGGGCGACGACCCGCCGATGCCGTTCAGCTTTCTGAACGATCGAGTCGCCGTCGAGGAGCAGATGTCGTGCCATGTCAGTTACACCAACGAGGCGACGCATGCGATTGTACGGGACAACCTGGACAAGACCATTCACATCCGGGAAACGATCAGGGGCCCGAGATACTGCCCGTCACTAGAAGCCAAAATTGTTCGGTTCTCCGACAAGGATAGGCATATCGTCTGGTTAGAGCCCGAGGGGTTCGACAGCGACCTCGTATACCCTAACGGACTGTCCATGACCGTGCCGCCCGAGGCGCAGGAGCGGATACTGCGCTCCATTCCGGGATTAGAAAACTGCGTCATGACACAGGTGGGCTATGGCGTCGAGTATGATTACATCGATCCTCGAAGCCTCAAGGCGACGCTCGAGACGAAGAACATTGCCGGCCTGTTCCTGGCGGGTCAAATCAATGGAACCACCGGCTACGAAGAGGCAGCTGGGCAAGGTATCATTGCCGGTATCAACGCCGGCCGATCCGCCCTAGGCCTTGCCCCGGCCGCAGTATCCAGAGCGGACGGTTACATTGGCATCATGATTGACGATCTCATCACAAAGGGTGTCACGGAACCGTACAGAATGTTTACAACCAGAAGCGAGTACCGGCTGACGTCCCGGGCGGACAACGCAGACCTCAGGTTGACGGAGCAGGGACGGGAATGGGGCGTCGTGTCGGACAAGCGGTGGACGGCCTTCAATGACGAAAAGCAGCAGATGAACCACCTCATGGCGCTGCTATCGTCCACGAACAAGAGCAGTCCCGAGTGGTCGAGGCAAGGGTTCCAGGTGAAGGAGGACACTACCCGACGTGACGCGACCGACATGCTCCGACTGCGCAACGTGACCATGGACCAAGTCGCCGCCGCGGTGCCCGGTGTTGAGCGCTTCCCCGAGCGCATCAAGTCTCGCGTGCACATCGAGGCGACGTATGCGCCCTTTATCAGGCGCCAGCTTGCCGAGCGCAAGGTCTTTGCCCGGGATGAGAGCCTGCGGCTGCCGGCCTCGATTGACTATGACAAGGTCCCCGGGTTGGCCATGGCCGAGAAGGCCGTCTTGAAGGCGACCATGCCCGAGACTCTGGCCCAGGCGAGACGGTTAGAAGGCATCACGCCGTCCGGTTGTATACGTCTACTAGGCTATGTTCAACGTCAACAGCGGAGCACGGCGATGGCAAGCGTGTCCAGGCCGTGGCGGACGAAGAAAGAGGCCCCTGGAGGCGAGGGTGTCTCTCCGCTTCCATAGGTGTGCCTCGTGAAGAAGGGGGAACGTAAAATAGCCCTGAAAGCAGTGGGCAGTCTGGCTCTCGATAAACCGTTTGGGAACGATGGTCTGCTGCAACCCGCTAGCGCATACCTGCGTTCTGACCCCCCTTTTTATATCATCATAATGTACAAGACTTTTGTTTGTGCCCACCTCCCATAACACCCCTTGTGATGCGTAAATGTTACAATGGTTTGTTCCTGAGCTCAGTTGAGAATATGGTATGCAATGCAAAGGCACCCTGGGGGTTCATCCCCCCGGCACGTGATGTGCGTGCTTCTCTACGATTGAGGCAACAAAAAGGCCATGGCCTCGATTGTTTATAGTGTTTCGAAGCTCCCACGTCCAGGGGAAGCAGCTGACGAAGGAGTGCTTCAAACCTTGGTGGGCGGCTTCTTGGGCGGCGTCAAGATCTTGACCGCGTCTTTGGTGTAGATATAGCTCGCGCCGCTCCATACGGTCGTGGTGGCCACAACGTACCTGCCGCCAAAGTCAGCATCACAACAATTGGCTCTTCTCTCCGCCTCTATCGACTGTTCAACTACACCGAGGGGAAAGGAGGGGGGGGTGAAGGGGAAGGAAAACAAATCGAACGTACTGCATGATGGTCAATGGCGCCGAGAGATCATAGCTAAACACAGGGGCGGCGGTCGTCATGCCGATGAGGACGAGCTGGAGGAACGTATTGTACTTGCTGATAGTCGTGGGACGGACCTCGGCCGAGGGCAGGGAAAAGTCCCAGTACCGCGCAAAGGTCTTGGGAGGCGGCAGGGAGATCCAGCGGTAGTAGATGGCCGACATGGCCAGGCCTACGTCGCGGCCGAGGATGATGGTCGCGAGCCATACTGCCGAAGACAGCCCCTTGTCAGCCAACACGCACTCTGTTCGCCCCTTTCCAACGCGGGGCCTAGCTTCTCCGATGGCGTCCCCCGCACTCAACACCAAAAGCAGAGAGACGGACTGCAAACTCACCCGGAAGTGACCCCTGCGCCGCCAGACACACCGTCAGGATGGTCATGAGTGTCTTGTCAGCCATTGGGTCGATGACGGTGCCGACAACCGTTTGCTGCTTCCACCGCCGCGCAATCCAGCCGTCCAGCAGATCCGTCACGCCGGCGTACGCGAACAAGCCTAGCGCCCAGGCGTGCTGGTCGTGTAGGATGAAGTAGCCGACAAAGGGCGCGGCGACGAGACGCGAGAGCGTCAGCAGGTTTGGCAGCGTACGGATGTCTTCGTGGATGTTCTTCGGTAGCGTCGGGAGCTTCGCCGCGATCTTGCTCGCCGTGCTGCGTGGAAGCAGAGAAGGATTAGTCCCATCATCGGGCCGTAACAACAGCAGCAGCAGCAGCAGCAGCAGCATCCAAAAAGTGATTGGACGTACCTGGACGGCTTGCCATCGGCCTGGGACGCATAGAGGGCGGCGTATCCTGGGGTTGGGCACCGTGGGCTGTTGGCGATGTTCGTTCGAAGAGGAATGGCGGCTCGCCTGAGCGACGGCCGGTGGTGCGCTGAGGACGGCAACGCATGGAGTCGACGATTACTGCTGCCGGGCAAACGACCATATTGCACCACTGCCCTTCGGCCACAAAGCCTGAGAAGCAGCATCTTCGTATCGTTCCCGGAGCCCGACTTGGAAACTCGCAACAGCTTCGCTTCGAATCGTTGCGCCTGAGTTGACGTAGACCTTCACCTCACAAAGCAGCTCATGGGGGGCGGTGGTGTGGAAAAAGGGTCCTTGCGGGTTTGGTAAGCTTGTTCAGCCATTGGCCCGTGTGTCACGTCACTCCGCGTCGTCGTCACTCATGCCTGTGGAAGCTCCGTTACTTGCATATAGCCGTGTCCAATTCGCATGGCCAGCGCTCCATTCCTTCTTCTAAAGTAGATAGGTACAAAACCAAGAAAACGTGCAACTGTCGACCAACTGAGTCGGCACAGTAAGTAGTAGGACTGCAGTGCGCCCAAGGTACACAAAACACCCAAGACATGAACAAATCATCATCGCGCGGCATACTGAACATGTATGGCTGCAAACTGTAATTGCTTAACAGGTAAACTTTTTTGATGGCGCGTCCTAGACCTTTCTCCGTCTTCAAGATACTCTCTGGCGGCGCCGCGATGGGCGCATCCGCCTAACCTCGCGCGCCTCTTCACTACTGTTCTTTTTTCCGAACAGTACAGCCTCATCGCAAGCCGCAGCCTCGGCGACGCGCTGTTCGGTACCACGCCTTTCTCGACGCCTAGTTTTTTTTGTTCTTCCTCTGTAACTCAAGGATTTGTAACCCCGCAACATTTCCACACTGTCGTTCAAGGGCGATCCTCTGCTGGACCCAAATGGTTGTGTCCTCTTCTTACGTCCAACGCCCATGGGCGTCGGGCAGCTGCGGTGGCTGAAAACTCGTTTGCGCCTGGCATCGCTCTTGTTCAAGTTCTACCCAATGAGTTGTTGTTGCTGCCTGGCCAAGCTGCATTTCCCTGGGACATGTATTGCCCCTGGTCTTCCTCTAGTTGTTCAAACGAATTCCAAGTCTCGCGGCTGCTCAGTCCGTCGAAGGACTGTATCGACCGGTCGCCGCCCATGCCCGATTCCGAGTGGACATTTCGAGGAGAGGGAGAGGGGAAAGGTTCGTGTGGCGACAAGTCGTGAACGCGTTGCTGCGAGTATAACATCGAAGTCATGTAGTTTCCACCCATGCCCCGCGAAGGGTCCGTCGGAACGGCTGGCAAGCTGCTGGCAAGACTCATGTCTGGCCCCGACGTAGGTTCGTAGGCTGTCGAGTGCCGTCTAGGATGATGCTGCGACTCAAGAGCCATGGTTCGTGACATGTCGGGGGCCAACCCGGCACTGGAGGGATACCGACCGGCTCGGCTGATGTTGTCATACCCGTAGCTTGGGTGCTGGGCTTGCGCATAGCCCACGTTACTTACAGAACCCGGAACACTGCTCAGATATGACGACATATAGGGCGGTTGCCCAAACTGGGGTCCGCCCATGCCACCGCCCATGTGGTGCAGTGAAGGCACCGACATGGCCCGCGATAAGCTCTGGTGATGGTGGCCGTTAACCGGGTATGCATGAGCGAAGAGGCCGTGGGCGCCACGCGAGTCGTCCATTTCGACCTCGTCGATAGGAGCCCGGAAGTTCTGGGACATGATCAACTCCCCGCGTGGAATGATTGTTGAGAGCTGGTGGTCCTTCGAGGGAGTCATGAGCTTCCCTTCCGTGACGTCTTCCACGTTGTAGTAAGACACCAGGTGATGCGGGACGCCTTGGTACGTGACGCTAATAGTCTTCTTCACCAGGCCGTTCTCCTTGAAAGGATATGAGTCGACCAGGGAGCCGATGAGAGCGCGCTCTGCTTCCTTATTGCCCTGCGAGCCATCTCCCATGCCCATGTTGGCGCCCGCTCCGTTGACGCTCCCTTGACGTGTGACTTCGGGCTTCGTCACACCCGTGGGCTTCTTGTTGCGCTTCATGGCGCGCTTCTTCTCACCAGGGGGAACGGTCTGTCCAGCTCGCGGTAAATGAGGAAGTTGCCCAAGATCCGACTGGGACTCCATGCAACACCATCAGTCCAGCGCTTTATGCCTGACGAGTGTTCCTCGTAGATGAAAACATTGCCGCTCTTGATGAGGTCTTGGCGTTCTCGGTCGTGAGGTCGTCGGGGGACATGATGCAGGGCACTGCTCAAACATGCTTCGAACAGGACCAAAGCATCCAAAGTGGAGGCGACATGGCCAAAGAAGGTTGGGTTTAGCGGAACGTTGGAGTTTGCCATTTTGGCCTCCGGTTGCGTCGAGTCTAATCGTGTAAGTTACTTTTCCCAACGTTTGCGGAATCGATTGCAGAGTTGCGCCACTTACCAACTGAGTATGCTGTGAGGGAGGAGGATATTTTCAATAGAGTATAAAGCTCAGACGTGGTGGATGTACTGCTTGGCCAACTTGGCTTCAGGGAGTTTCCGTCAGCTGGGCTGTTGCTGGTGTTGTTGTGCTGATATTGTTGTGCTGATATTGTTGTTGTGGTTGTTGCGCGTTATGTACGTGATGAGCTTCGCCCAGAGCGCAAGGTCTTGACGGGCGAGAATGAGGGAAGAAGAAGGTGAAAGAAGCACGGAAGGGGGCTGTCCTTTCAACAGCGAGAAGGTAGACCAAGACGTGTCAAAGCTAAAGTTCAGAAGTGTTTCTCCAAAGGGGGAAGAGGGGGAAGAAAATGGGAAAAGGACTGATGGGTAGGGTAAGTACGGTTCGTGGGTGGAGCTCTGGATTCGCAGCAGTCGGACCTTGGTTCGGTCTGCGCTTGTTGTCGTATCCAGGTAGCGGTACCACCTCCCCCCAGGCGCCTCTTTTTCTTCTCCTTGGTCTTCACTGAACAACGGATCAACAGCTGGTTCGTCGAAAGGTGAGCCTGTTCGCCTGAGAACCACGGGTGAATATGGTGAGAGGAGCTTGAGCGTGGGATGGCGCGCGGTGGGAAGCTGCCTCGGATCGGAAAGAAGATAACTTTTTGGCTGTACCGGGGAAGGGGCGAAGCTTGAAGGTGGGATGTGTGCGGCCAGCAGAAGCAGCGGCACAACACGACACGACAGCGGTCCGCAGGTGCCTATGTAAGAAGCTTGTGGCTTGCGTGGGCCAGGAACCGGAGTTTGATGGCAAGATCCAGTGTTTTAAGGTTTGTCAAGCGCAGCACGGGCGGCAGGATGGGCGGGTTTGTTAGCTGCGCGCTCTGGTTTCCCTCTCTGGTCGTGGTGCTGGAACGAGACGCGGTGTGGCTGCCGGTGGTCGTATGGGTTTGAACGTGTACGTGGATGGACCACGATGGTCGAGTTGGTTGTGAGGGAGGGAAGACGATAAGAGAAGATTGGGTAGGTGGTGGGAGAGGGCAAGTGAGAGAAGGAGCGTGTACGATGAAGGTTGGTAGTTAAAAAGGTTGATGTCTGCGGAGCGGGACCCTTAGAATTTAGAGGTCGGGGAGGGAGGATGTAAACGGAGGGAGGGCCTCGAAGGGTTTTGACTATTGAACCGAGCGGTTGGGCCTTGAACTCGTGTTGCTCCGACAAGCTTCGGAAGCTGGGGGCACAGGAAGTTGATGGACGAAGACTGGAAGCCGCGGAGGACTTATAATAAGATGTCGGTGCCCGACGGTAAAACTGGTAATTGCGCGCGAAGATCGGAACACTGGACGAAATGTGTACTTTGCTGTGCAGTGCGACAAGGGGAGCTCGCCCAGGGCAGCCGAGAGGAGAGTACAAGACGAGGTCGAGCGAGAGGGTAGACGAGGATAGAACAGGCCTTGTCAAGAGACAGGGCAGATCGGACCCAAGGCTCAAGGCGGGTTGCCGACGTAGGGCCAGGCCAGGCAAGGTGCCGTGGTCGAGGGCAGCAGGAAGCTGTTTGAACCCGAGCAAGGGTAGCAGATGGAGCTCTACCATGTACGTCAGAGAGCCAAGCAAGACAGGGCGGACGGGGCAGAGCGCAGAGCAGCGGCGGCGGCGGCGGCGGCGGCGGCGGTAGCAGCAGAGGGAAGAGACGACGAGGATGAGGAGATGGAGGAGGGCCCTGCAGCGACAGGCATTCAACAGCAGTCGCAGCAATGTGGTAACGGGGACGAATGCCTGTGCTTGGAGAATGCAGAGCCGATGGACGTGGAGGCAGGATGAGGCGGAGGGGATGGCGGAGGAGACGGCGACGGCGGCGATGGGACTGGGACTGGGGCTGGGACTGGGGACTTGGACGCAAAAACACACAACCCAGAGAGCAGACCGTCTTGTCGCCGGCAAGCAGGATACAGGGGGGGAGGGGTGTGGGAAAGCGGGATATAGAGATGGAGAAAGAGGAGTGGGATGTCGGGAGGAGGGGGGGTGTGAGAGGAAAGAGAAGTGAGAGGGTGAGGGAGGGAATGGGGAAGAAGACAAGAGAGAAAGACGAGTGAGTGATGGGAGAATATGCGTGTGTGCGTGTGTGTGGGTAGGTTGAAGAGAGGGGGGGGGGGATATGCTGGGGGAAACGCTCGGCGATCAGAGAGCAGGCGGGAGAGAAATGCCTCTCTGTCACCTCACTGCAAGCAAGGTAGGTAGAGCATGTGTAGGCATCAGGGTGAACGGGAGGAAGAGGAGGAGATCGAAAGAGAGGAGAGAGAGAGAGAGAGAAAGCGAGCGAGCGAGCGAGCGAGACACAAGCAGCGAGACCGAGAGCAAGAGGTGCAAGTGTCCAATGGCAGTCAGCACCAGCACCAGTGCAAGCGTGCAAGGACTCGACTCGACTCAAATGGGACTGGACTGAAGTCGGCTCCCACACCCAGACACGCACATACAGATAGAGTACAAAGTGCACAGCAGCCTAGGTTGGGAATGGGCTCTGCCGAGTGAATGGAGGAATTTGGACTCGGCTCGAACCGACCTGTCTGAGTATGTCTACTGGCTGGCAGTCTGGGACTTGCACCCTGAAGCCTGAGGGTACCCAGGTCTTGTCTTGGTTTTGGCCTGCTCTGCTCTGCCTTGCAAAGTCCTGCCCTGGTGTCTATGCTCTGCCTCCTCTTCACGGCCGGGGCTTGGTATCCGTACCAATGCTGGACCGGTCGTACTGGTCAATGGCGCAGGTGCTTGGCACAGGTAGTCCGTCCTTCCGCAAGTCGGCATTGCCCTATCTATGTACGAGAGAGAGTGACGACCAAGTACCGAGTGTTAAGACGCCGTGACTGATGCCAAAGTAAACGTACCAGGCGGTACGGCTCGGCGCGGCACTATCGCTAGGACAGGGCAGGGTAGACAAAACAGTTGTCATGCAATGTAGTCCGATGATGGTTGGCTGTCGTTGCTGCTGCTGCGTTGTTGCTGGCGGGCTGAGATCGATGGATGGATGTTGGTGGCAGTCGTGGTGATGAAGAGAAAGAAGGAGGGTGTTGATCCGGCAAGGTTAAGCTCAGGCGCCTCAAGGTCTAGGAGAAGAGGACAAGGACAGACCGGCCGAGGCGACAGAGGCAATGAAGAATGGCAACTGGCGCGCCGTGCTTGGTACCTAATGTTGGGTGGCTTCCATTTGGAGGGAACGAGTTTCATTTATTCTTTTTCTTTCTTGACCCCCTCACAGGGTTAGAATATAGGCTGTCTGGCGGGCAGTCGAGGGTGAACGTTGACCTTGTCGTTGCGCTTCTTTCTGCTCTGTCTAGTTTCTGCCTCGTCTAGTGCAGTGGGTATTTTGCTTTAGGGAAGGAGGGATTGATGGTGTTTGGTGATGAGGTTGGAGATGGTGTCCCGATGCGGAATCAGGTACTGATGCTCTCTACTGCCACTGCCGCTGCCGCTGCCGCTGCCGCTACGGCTGCTCCAAAACAATGCAAGGCACAAACAAGGTGGAGGGGGGGGTTAGGGGTCCCCAAAGATCCAGTGTCTTGCTGAGGAGTGTGCTGTCTCGTCCGGGAGTGGAGCCAAGATGAAATGAGGGGCCAGATCCCAAGAACGTCGATTCCCCAGTCTTTTCTTCAACAGAATCCCAAAGCCAAAGCTCGGGAGACGAGGATGATCGATGGACGGCTTTGGAACCGTATCCACCACAGCAGTGCAAGGCAGTGTGTACACACACACACACACACACACACGCGCGCGCACGCATGGACTCGCTAAAAGAGCAACCAAAGGTTCCGCTTTACATCACCTCTGTTATGGAGGTCGTCTGCAGAGATCAAGCCATGGAGGTGGTGGGTGACTTCAACAGTACAACAGAACAGATCCAAGGTCCAATGGAGTCAACCTTTGCGGGCAAGGTCGAGGACACCAACTGGCCATCTCTTTTTCTTTCCCGTCTTTTTTGTTTTGTTTTTTTGGCGTCGTATCAAAGGCGCCGCCGCCGCCGCCGTGCTACCTCCTTGCGGGTACCTGCCTCTCGGTCTGGTGCCGGGTCTGCCTGTTTCTTGCAGCGGGGAGCTGGCCGATGTCAAGGTGGGCCGGGGTCGACCTGTGCGATGTCACGAGGAGACGTAGGCTCCGCGTCATTTCTGTCTTTGGTGAGATTTGTTTCCTCGACACAACGTCCTTGCGAAGCCAAGCCGTGCTAAGCAACATGAGGTGAGGTGAACTGAGGCGAAAGGAGGTCAAAGGTACCTCAGGTCTCGAGAGGTCGTAGCGCCAAGGGTCGTGCCCTTGGATCTGTAAAAGTCGGGGAGGTACGAGCGAGATGGTGATCAGAACGGGGGCAGGGAATGGGTGGGTAGGGGTGGGAAAAGTGAAGGAATACCTACCGCGTAGAGGCGTGTTGCTGAGAGATGGAGATGGATGGATGGGACAAGGTAGAGGAGGGATAAGATGGATGGGACAGGCATTTAACGGCCGAGTGGGACGGGGAGAACGGGGAGAACGGGGAGAACGGGGAGAACGGAGAACATGGAGGACTCTTCTGAAGGAGGGCGGCGATGAAGTGAGGGATGAGCACGGCCAAAGGTATCAGAAAGAGGGAAGAGGCGTGCGTACCGAGACGGATACGGATGCGGCGGTGCGAGGGAGCCGACGGCGAAGGCAACGACGTGGTGGATGCATGCGTATCATGAGAAGAAACGCAATGCAGTTCCTGGATGCTTTTTGCCTGACATTGCCGTCGCCGCTGCTGTTGCCGTTGGAAGATGAGGAGGTCAGAGGGAGGTTGAGCCCTGCGAGGAAACCAAGAGATGGTTGAACATGAAGAAACGAGGTACACAGGCCAAGCGGGAGAAAGAGAGGAATAGAGAGGGACAGAGAGAGAGTTCATTGGTACGTACCGCAGATCGTGCCTATCCGCGACTGCCTCACGTCCTGGATACCTTCAGATGGAAGGGGCAGGTTCACTCAAGATGTGAGGGGGGCAAACTCGGAGATCAAAGGGAAAGTACACCTACTTCGTCGAACTTGGAGGAATGGGTCGTCTAGGCAAGTCAGGAACCAGGAACGCAAGGTACCTACCTCGCTTCGTTCCATTGCCTTCCTCGAGAGGCCTTTTCGGCCCCCTCTCTGTCTCGCATGTGGCGTCTACCCACATGTTCCCTCTTCGCCTTCTCAAGTGTCTCGCTGGACGACAAACTGCCACTGCTACTGCTACTGCTACCGCAATGACCACCCAACCCATCCTGACCACATGCCTTGGCTGCCCGACCTTATGCCACAGACTGGATGGAGCCCCAAGGGTTAGGCGGCCATGGCAAAGGCAAAGCACTGTTGAACAGGTAGTAGGGAAAGGGGAGCACGGGCGGGAACGGAAGGGAAGGAAAGGCAATGCAAGGAAAGAACAGCCACTGACTCGATAGACAACATAAGGCAACAAACAATGAGAAGAACATGGACAAAGAAAGGAGAGAGGGGGAGAAGGGCAGGTTTGAAAAGTAAAGGTTCACCCGGCTCAGGGCCGGCAAGCCAAGCCAAGCCAAGCCAAGGGAAGGGAAGGGCAAGACGGGCGACGAAAGGAAAGGGAAGACGGCATGTCGATACCGGTGATTCGAGCGCCCTGCTCTGGAGAATGAGAATCCGAGACAGGGAACAGGTCTGCGTCTGCACACAGAGCTCGAGCCAGGCGAGGTACGTATCTGCAGCTGTTGTCGGGGCACAGGTCACCAGGCGCGCGCAGAGACGGGCAGCAAGCAACGCCATGGTCGTCGATATTGCCTGTCCGTCCGTCCGAGACCAGCGACCGCAACGCCCGTAACGTCCACGTTGGAAAACTAAATTTTCCATCTCGACGCATCCACCCACGGGCCCGACGTGGCCCATGATCCCATACTCGCTTTGCAAAGGCCACGCATCGCGAGACATGGAGAGCCATGGCAGTGCATGGCAAAATTGTGAGGCTACGACTGCCGCGTCAACCACACCCTCCCAACACCAAGCCGGAATACAGTAGACAACCCGAGAAGAAAACGAGGGGAGGAATCGCGGCGATGTACTGACAACGCATGAGACGAGGCAGCAAAGAGCCCCGAGTGTCGCGGAGACGACAGGCCCGGCATGAGATGCATATCTCATATGGGAAGGGGTGTGCAGAGAGAACCATGCCGATTGCGAGCTGTAGTTGCTCCGAAGCACGATGCCACCAGACATACCAAGTACACATGTCAACGCACCTACCGCGGCAATTTGGATGTCGAGGTGCCATCAAACAAAGCCCTTTGCTCCGAATCCGAAGCGCGCCATGAACCCGGCCGAGAAGGAGACATGAGGAACCCAGCGTCAGTTCCCACCCCGAACGTCTCTTTGAAAACGACGCATGCAACGCCAATGCAATGCTGCCCTGATTTCGTCCGGCCCCCTCTGGTGTTTGTCCCGACCGAACCGGCCTGAGACTGGACGGAACGGGGCTGAGCCGCCCAAGGTAATGGACAATGGGCCGAACCAACCCGCCGTGGAAGTCCAGACAGACCTTTACGTTGCCCGAGTACAGTGGTTCGTCGTGTCCGTGAAAACGATGCCACACACTCGATGCTGCCAACAACATACTGTCAGAACAATGACGAACAAGCCCAAACATGGGTGGGCTCAGATCCCACCCTCGACGTTGGCTCCCTTTGTTGGTGACTAGTCGACTATTCCGGATTGTCTAGCTCACTCTGCTCTGTTAGTGTGCTTCCCCCCCTCCCTTTCCTCCTCCCCCTTACCTTCGATTCTCCTCCCCCTTGCCCTACCATGGCCGCTTTCTGCCTGGCACTCCAACTTCTGTAGCTTTGCCTGCCTTCGCTCGATGCCACTCTGATAGATTGTCGTCAGCAAAATTTTACCACGGCTAGTGAATGGGCGCAGCGCTGGTGCGGGAGTGAACTTTTGTTCGCTGCATGACGCTCGCAAGCCTGCTTGCTGCAGGCTTGCCAGCGCAGCCACCAAGTCGCCTCTTGCATGTGCCTCAATGCTCACTTGAGCTCTCAACTGCGCGAGGCACAACACCACCCCAAAATCATCTGCTTGTCTGAAATTGCGAGCCGATGCCGAACATAATGCTTGTAGTCGGTGTCGAACCCCGTCGGCAGAGTGCCGGAACCACCGAGAACGCACACCCTGGCAAGAGACTGGACTGAGAAACAGTACGTACCCTAGAGCGCGTCTCTCCACGGTCCCTCCTAAAGGTGTTCATCACCGGCAAGACAAGTCAGGGGGGTCTTACCTAAGACAGCGTAAGGGAAGTACCTACCGTGGTCAGTGTGCCTGTGGCTCGTTTTCGCAGTGCTAGACGCTTTTAGCTTTATGGTGTGTCAGAGAAGCAGGGAAAGGGCAAATAATGCACGGAGAGGCCCTGCGCAGGAGAGAACAGAAATGAGGGGGACACGGGAGGGTGCTTGTGGTCGGAAGCAGCCATGGCTTTGCTCATTTGGAGCTCCGCGCGGGTATTGATTCGTGCCTGACCGGGGCCCAGGTTCTCAACCCCAGCCAGGTTCTCTGGGAGGAGCGTTGTGAAAGGATGGGGGAATGATTGAAGATCGATCCGATGTCTGGTCTTGAGGAAATGGAAAGGATGCAGCCGCCATTGTTGCCCAAGCTCTAGGTTCGATGTCTTGAGGTCAAGCTTCACAAGCTCGACCTCGTCCCTCTCCAACCCCTCTTGTTCACATTCCAGAAGAATCAACAAAGCCGGGGGGTGTTATCGGCGTACATACTTCCGAAAGAGACAACGGAAAATGGAATTGGCGGTAGCTGAGCGAAACCCGCAACAGCCTTCACACTTGATGCCACGATGCGCTGAAGGCCAAAAGGAACAAGGGCTCGTTGAAAGGAACATTGCAGACACGCAACTGGCCCAGCAGCCAAGTTCGGAGTATCCGCATCTAGTAAGGTATGGATGAGACCTCGACAAGCCTGATTTGTGTCCTTCGGGTCCCTTGAACGGACAACCTTGTGGCTGGCACGCACGTGCCATGAGCAAGAGCGAATGGTATGGTACCTGGCGGCCATACAACGAGAAAAAAACACACATACAGACGGGGTAGATGGATGTCCGTGTCCCTTCGGACAGCCATTTGAGGAGGGATTGTCGGGTGCGCGGCCTAATTGCAATGTGATCAGCAACTGGCTCCGCCACCAGCTTGATGGACTGACCGATCGAGAGAGGACGATTGGCAACAGGGCAGACGCTTTCGATAATTAAGCCGACAATGCTCGGCCACCAAGATCGGTGCGTCTTTGTTGGGGGCCTGTCTGTGACAATCCGCCATTCCAACCAGGGAGATGACGAAGAGGGAGACGGGAAGGAACGATTGACCAGCAAAAGGACAAGGGGAGGGGAAAATGAGAAAAGTCCTGTCAAGGGAAGAAAAAGGGCGAATGCCACAAGCTTGTCAGTATGGGCAGGGTACAGGGCAGATCCGCTTGGTCATGTGCAGGAGACGTAGGCCGAGCCAGCGAGTTGCCAGCTTGAGAACAGGGGACCATAGGGACCCTTGCGATGGCCTGCCAACGACAGGATCCCGAGCGGGGTGGGAGGCTCTGGTCCCCGAGAGATTGAAGAATGATCAACACATGGGTGGGAATTGGGTGGATGGGCAATGAATGGCTGTGCGGTTGAAAGAATGGATGGAGATGGGGAGTTGGAGGGTGAGAGGAAAACGAGTAAGGAGAGGAAGCAAATGTAGGTGGGGGTGTGTGTGTGAATGACAAAGCAGGGGTGGGTGAAGTAATGGATAGACGGCGACATGGTGGTCGTTCAACCAACTCAACTCTTCTCGTCCCTCTCCCATCGCCCATCCGGGGGGTCCAAACCTTGCATGTCTTTTTTGGTGACAGTGCAGCCCGCTGTCCTCTCAATCCCACAGCTACACGATATATCACCAAAACATGTCATTTGCTGCCATGGTCGCAAATGGAGACATGGATGACACATTGCCTTCCCTGACCTTGGGGCGTGTGGAGAGATGACCAGGGGAGCTCGCACCACAACCAGCGCATCGTCGTCGCCAACTGAGGGTCTCGTTTCCGAAACCGGTTGCTACCAAGACAATTTCGACTACACTATATCGATTGGCCCCAACAGCAAAGGGCAGAGAGAGTAGGGTCGAGGAGGAGGGAGAGAAGATGGGAAGATGGAGGCCCGTAACTGCACAGTAAGAACCGTTGCTAAGGGAAACATGCGAACACAACACACGACTAGCTTCGGTCGCCCATCTAGTCATTCACGGTCTACTATTCACCTGCGCTTATACCTGCACCAGCGCCTTCAACGCATCGCAACGCCATCCCAATCCAGCCTGGGCACGCAACTAACGCACTTGCGCTCTAAAAAGCTGGGTCGGGAATAGGAACGAACGGTCGGCGCAAGCAAAACCATCCCATCATCATGTCTGAGGATGCCGGCAGTGGTGTATGGTGCGTGCGCTGTGGGCTTTACTCTCGCTTGACCGATTACTGCTAAAAAGAACTTTAGCTCCAAGACACGCGGCATCTTCCCCCATAGCGCTAACCTTATTAGAATCGCAGGGCGAGCCGAACAGGTACCTGTTGATCAGTGAGGGATCATCTCACCACAGGTCAATCACCCAGGCTTGATGGAGAAACACGTCGTGGTGGGTGGAAGGCATGAAGGTTAGCGGGCTGGATCCGATTATTGCAATCCGCAAGAGTGCCATGCATCTGCCTACGGCGCGCCATGCAACGACGGAATCTCCTTCTGCGTACCATAGGCCTGCGGGTTCTTCTACACGAGTACGCCACAGTAGATGTCTGGCTAGGGACTCTTTGAAAATTAGAGGCAGCAATTGGCTCCGGGCAGACGCAAACTGATGCAAGTGCATGTGCATCTGGTGGACTGGCGATGCGGGCGCGACACTCCTCGGTCGGAGGTTGTCCCACATTCGTAGCAAGGGTTTGTTTATGTAACTTCCGCCTCAGAAACTAAATGCATATTGACCGTTGTGCTGCATGACACAAGGCGGCACCTGGCCCATGTGTATATCTACCGAAGACCAACTAGGGCTCATCAGATGTGTCGCACGCCGTTCTACGCAAGAGTCAACTCTCACCCACGGAGCTGTGTGTGGGCGGATGAGTAAAGGCATGTCCTGGGCCGAGCAACGCGTCCAAACACAGGTCTTGAGTTACGGCACGACAACTTACCGCGAGTATGGCCGAAAATTAATTGCATGTCAGAAAATACCTAGACTCGTCCAATTGCTTCAGTCAAAGCTACAAGTCGGGTGGCAGAAAACGTAAGAGCAGATGGCATGGCGACGATCAACCCCTTGGGCGTGCTCTTACACGTCGGCTCAGCGCTCGCCAAGATATCCATGGCTATTCTGATTCGCATGTTGTCACCGTATGCCGGCCCAAATTAACACAGGTCGTTATCGCATTCGACCATGCTTCGGGGGGGCTGCATGCGCTAGACTGCGTATGGTGCACCATCCCTCAGAAAAGGGATCGTGGAGAACGGCAATATCCGCTGGATATCAAAGATGACACTTGCGGCTGCTGCAGACTTCTCTTCGGCATGCCACTTTTAGCTGCGGTGGTAACGTGCGTACCTTGCAAGTGTCTGTGCGCATCTTGTTACACCGGCGGGCACCTGGACGACTGTGTGAGGATTTAAGGAAGGTCGAAGCCAACACGCCAAGACGACAAAAACGCATGTGGGTGTGTATGCTTCTGGTGGTGGTGGTGGCGTCGTCGTGGTGGTCGTGATGGTTGTGGGAGTGCGCGTACATGTTCTCGTGCCGCAAGCTGGACAAGGCAGACGTCGTTGAACATGGATGTAGCGAGGCGGAAACGAACTCCATCCAGTCCGTCTGCCACAGTACCGCAGGACCATGAAGATGGTGTGCGGTTAAGCGACGGCTATGCAATATCCATGTCAAGGTGTCCCAATCTCTGCGCAGATTTCCGATGTCCCAAAACGATGCAGCCCAAGGCTCACCCATGCATCTTGGTGGTTCCCACCACGCATGGACAGACTCTTCGTCCATAGCCTTGGTACGGTGACTTTGGGTACACAGACACTCGTTGCCCGTTGTCGGAGCTGCCTCCGATGGTGATTATGAGGCGAGGGTGGTGATCATCTCGCATGTGCACGGATGAGTGGACGGGCGCAAGATACCTGGCGTTAAAGACAAAACCACATATCCAGGCTCAGGAGTAGCGCATTAGGGCGCCGGGGGTCGGTCGGCGTTTGTCGGCAAAGGATGGTTTTTTGCCTCATCTCCAAATGCCGCTCGGCGGCCAGGTAGTTGTCATGTAAATCGAGACGTATCCATCCACATGCGGGCTTTCTCTCTCTGTACGCTTGAAGCGTTCAATACCTTGGTGCCTGCCTTGATGCCTGGCCGCTGTGGTTGGGTTCCTCAGGCAGCCCCGGGAACCCCGTGCTTGTGCCTGATAACCTTGGAGCCTGAGGTAAGGAGGGGCCTCAGGCCCCAGCACTCGGGACCCCAGCACTCAGGGCATCGACGTCTGCATCGCATCGCATCGCATCACATCGCATCCGTGTGCTCCTGCATCCCCCCTTTCCTCTTGCTTCTGCCTCCATCTGCCCTGCGTCTGTGCCTGCGGCTGCGAATCGACACCCAAGATACCCGTGCATGGATATTAACAGATGCCTCATTTGATGCCGATTGTGTGCCTTGGTCTGAAACTTGACAAGAATATCATACCTTCTTCTCCTCTTTTCTCCATCTCAGGCCCGGTTTTAACAGGCACCTGTCCTAGCCCAGGGACGGCCAATCTCGCAACTCGGCGCTGCGGGGACTCGGAGCCGGCCCCGGCGACACGTCCAGCCATTTGTTTGCGGCCGGCACGCGGGAGGGGGGCCTCACTGGGGTTGCAGTTGGAAGGTGTTCCTTACCATCCATCTCGCAACATCTCGTCTTATCCCACATGACAATCGGTGACGGGTTAAGCTCATGCTATCCTAAAACTCTTAACTGACCCGAGGGAGGCACGATGAACGCATGCGCGCTGGCAACCCGAAATCGACATGCTCTTCACGACACATCCTTGACCAACTGGATGGATGCGTGGTCTCTAGCAACCGTCAACTAGGAGATGCTGACTTTCCTGGTTTCTGGTTTTCTGTTCTCGTTCACTGCGGCCACAATTCTGCTGGATCAGATGCACGGGTATCCCCAGCATCGTTGATTTGACGCAGGTGAAAAGGGGCAGATTTAGGACCCCAAGTGGTGTATCAAAGCCAGAGCGGGAGCGGGAGCAAGAGTCATTCACCTTGCTTATTAGCCTAGCCCCCTGCCTCCATCGCCATCACAAGGATCAGCCCTCTCATCTCTTCCCTATCGTCCCTCTTGTCAACCACCCCTTTAGCTTCGCCAATGCCAGAGAAAGCAACCCGTCCGTCGGAGTATTGAACGGGAGGGTGTTGCAAGGCTCCTCACCAACGTTGTCCAAGGTCACTAACACGGTCTCCGTGCTCAAAGCCCAGCCCCCCGCGACATAGCGCTGCTTCTCGGCCGGCCGAACGTTGGCTTGACGAAGGCGAAATGGCCATCAGCGATTTCAGGACAGCGTCCATCGACCGACCAATCATGGTCACCAACGACGCAGGACCTATTCAAGGCCGCCAATCGCCTCCGTTCCCGACCTACCGGAAGCGTGCCTGGAATGCCGATGCGGCACTCCGTCCTGCATATTGTTTCGTTATTGATGACGGCACCGACTGTTGGGGCTACAGCTCCATGTCCGTCTTGCTCGACTCCAGGGGGTTTCCCCATCTGGAGACTCCAAACCAATCCTTGTGGACCCCCATGGCCAGCCCTCCGATGATTATGCACCTTGAGGGGAGGGGGTGCTAAGAAGCGACTCCAACTGCTCCTACCCCATTCCAGGCCAGCCAAGTCTCGTGCTAAGATTTGGCATTAGTTTGTAGCAATCCTCAGGCCCTCAGGCTAGGTAGGTGCCCCCAATCAAGCAAAGCTGGAGTTCTTTTATTGGTCGCTCCTCCTTTGACGAAGAGATTTGGATGCACAGTGCTCCCAGCTTGTTGTGAAAGAGGCAAGACGGGATTGGAAAGGAAAGGAAAGGAAAGGAAAGGAAACAAAGAAAGGCATGAGGGATCTCAGCAAGGCTATACTTTCCGCGGAAAACCCCTCATCGTCCATTAGTCCTATTCTCAATTGACGCCAATTTCGTTCCTCGCCCTTACATTTCTACATTCGTATCCATGAGCGGGCGTCGCGCATACCACTGGAGTTGACTAGTGTCTGAGGCGAGGTGTGGTGGCCTGCCACCCTGTGTGCGAGTGGTCTGATTCTTTGTCGCGGTTTTCGAGAATCTCGCGTCGAGTGGTGTCATGGCCTGGTGAGGCCTTGAAAGGGCCCGAGCACGCGTTATCTGGCTTGTTTGGTTGCTCGCCCTGTCGTCTGTCCTCGGTCCGCCTGACGTGTTGAGACCCTTCAACAAACAGACGTCTGGATATCAAAGCAAATCTAGCGGCAAACAGGTATGACGGGGGTCGAAGAGCGAGAAGGTGTGCGACGCCCAAGGCGGACGCGGGGTTTCCGCATTCCGCGGGCCTCGGCGACCAGATCGCAACAGCAGTGATTCGGGCTATTTTGTTGTGTCCGAGCAAGATGTTGATTCGGCCCTTGACCCATTCGACCAACCACCTGTGTTGACCATCCACAGGGACAGCTGTCCCATCCAATCAGCAAATCAACGACGATGACGCTCAACGTGAGAGGGTGCGCGAATGGGTAACAGGGCAGGGTAGCGGATCGAGAGTCGAGGACCGGGGCTTGGGACTGAGGCACAACGGGACCGAAACCCCATCGCGAAAGTCGAGACGACATGCATGCATGGCCAAGAGGGCGAAGGGACGGTCATTGCTCCTGTCGATGGCCGTTGATCAATGCTTCTTCGCTCCTCTTCTCCTGGTGATGCGGATACCTGCTCGGCGGAGTATGGATACACCCATGAATGATCAACGAGATACAAGACGGACGGCAAAATAAGCACGAGAGCGAAGACACCCATGCGCCGCCCCCCTTCCCCATCTCGTCCTATCCTGCTTGCCCCATCCATGCTTCCTTTCACCGGCCTCACGTTGCCTTGTCTTGGCCGTGCAACACTCTAAATTTGCGCCCGCTCGCTCGCTGAGCTCCCCGCTCCCCGCTGGCATGCTCCCCGTCGACAAGCATCTCACGGCCACGTCCAGTGCCTCTCATCCCCGTCCCCGCCCCGGGACGACCTGCCTCTGTGCGTCGCACTCGTTCCCCGAGAAGAGAACTCTTGGCCAGGTCCTGTCACCAAGATGGGGCTTGTCGATGTTTCCGATGATTCCTGCGGCGCAACCCACCGAGCCAACGTGCGTACGACTCGCGGGAGCACGGCCACCCTTCATGAACTCCAGGAAGAAACCACGATTCCGTCTCACGCATCGTTGGTCGTCCCCCTTCCCCCTCCGCTCCCCTCCCCGCCCCCCTCCTCATGATGCCGATGCCGGTGAGCCAAGCTCCTCCGACTCTCTGGAGTTCCAGCACGACGGATGGGATCGAGGCTCAGACCTAGGCGGTGTGTCATGAGAGGAAACGGGGAGGAGGCTTCGCGCTTGGCCTGGATGCAAAGAAACCGTTGTTGGTCAAGGCTAAAACAAAACGGAACAAATTGACACACCTACGGCCAAAGAACCGAACCGGCCGAGACGCCAGTGCGGTTGCATGACCCCCCTAGCCTGCATGGCATATTTGACAGGCGGTGTATATGCTATGCCATGCTATACGATGCTAGGCGTTCGGCATGGAGCAGCCAATTGATCCATCTGGAACTAATGCCATGTTGTCGTGTTAAGCCTGGCAAGTGTCACTTGCTTGGTTGGCGGGAGTTTCGAGATGCTGTGCCACGTTGGCTGCAGCATGTGTGCGGCGCAGCTTGCATGTAGGCGCACACTAATCGTTCAGGTCCCATAGAAGAAACGATGATGACGGCAGGCTGTGAGTGCGGGTGTGTAACAGAGAGTTGACCTTTTCGGCTAGATTTGGCGCAGAGCCACGATCCCATTGGGTTCCCGTCGAGCGGTGTCACACCTTGTCTTACCCCAAGTCGAGCCCAGAGATCCCGAAAATGGGGACCAGGAGGATTCGCTCTTCGACAAGACAGCGCGGGTGCCGAGCCTGCTTTCTGGCTCCCTGTCCGGGCCCCCCTCCCCCTTGCACTGAACGACCACCGACCACCGACCACCGACCTTTGACGAGATTCCGTGTGAGCCGGCGACGACCCCGCATAGCTTTCCGTGCCAAGGATGACTCTCTGCCTACCTCTGTCTTTGTCTCCAGTTCTACAGCGTGGAAGGTGATGTGTGTCTCATCAAAGTCTTCTTCATACCGAAGTGTCCGTCCCAAGGGCCTGTCACGGTCCACTATCAGCCGCCCGGGCCCCAGGCGAGATGCGAACCTCTGCCCGGGGCGTCACTGAGGTGCCGTGCGGCGCAATGCGGCTGTTGCCAACGCCCCAATCTCACGACGACGTTACACCACATACTGTACATACACTGCAGGCGCACGCTGGGTTGCTTGACTTGCCTGTTTTCGGAGTGCGTACCCCACCTCGTCTGGGCCATCGTGATGCTCTTGGTCTGTCTGTCTCCCATTCACCTTCCTCGACCGCAGTCCCCATCACCCTGGGGCCCTCCTCTCTCCATCCAGGCTCCATAGCTCTGGCTACATCGTGACCCCCTCGTCTTTCCATTTCTGGCAGTCCCGCGAGCGTATCTTCAGCTCAGCCCAGGGCCAAGACCAGGACATGTCAGATCAACCGGGGGGGTGTTGTTGAAGTCAGGGCAGAGCGTGGCAATCAATCAAACAAGAAAACATCTCTGTCCCAAAGATGAGGATACCCCCGTCTTGTCATGTACCTAATCAATCGACCCAGCAAGTCTCCCCCCCTGGTCTATCCTCCTTGCTCCCCCTCCCCCCCAGTCTCAGAGTCGACCGACAGACTGGTCACCTGCACCACTCGCTGAGCCCTTGATCCCAGCTCCCGCCCGCAACACGGACAGCCAGACAGCTCGACGAGAATGCGACAGCCGCCGCGGCCGCCGCAGTCATCGCCGCGGCCGCCGTGCCGTGTACTATGGTACAACCTAGTGCGGTCAAATGCAGCCTTCACCGCACAACGATGGCGGCGGGCCATCTTAGACTTGCCGCCATGCCGCGGTGATCTTGGCATGATACATGGGAAGGGTTACGTCTGTTGTCACCTTGCAGGACTGGGCAGGCTAGGCAAATTAAAACGGGTTGGGCAGAGAGTGTGGCTGGGGGGGGGTCTGGATCAAAGGAGCAACAAGCTGTCGGATCCTCGTCGCGCATCTTCTTCAGCTGATGGCTGCGTTTGTCATCCATCGTCACCACCCTGGCATGGACAACAGAGTCACTACTCCGTCCGTCACACCGTCCCTCCTTTCATTGCCCTCAAGCCCCACCCGACCCGCGCCCATCTTGCAGTGTCAAGCCAGGCTGAGTCCGGTCGTTCCCTTGCCCATCTCATCCCATCCTCCGCTCCCACTTTCCTGGACGGACTGTTAAGTCTGCCCGCCGGACTGCCGGATGCCGGATGCCCGATGCCGACACAGCCGCCGGCGCCGAATGGCCACCGCATCGCCTTCTCGCCCCCCCAGCTCCATCAATTCCCATGGTCTTGGCCCGACCCTCTCCCTGACCGTGACCTCCGCTGACGCCTCGAGACATTCCTATCGTTCCGGACCAGCAGGTTTCTGGCTTGGCTCGACTCGATTCGCTCATCAAGGTACACCGCGTGATGCGAAAGACTTTGCGGCGCGGGCGCGGCGGAGCGAAGCAAAAGATAGTGCGGTACGCAAGTGAAGGAGGCGCATGATGACGACGAGCATGTTTTATTTTTATTTATTTTTTGCCAAGGGCCAAGCCTCGGTACTCCTACTCTCATCGCCCAAAACACTTTCCAAGAGCTCGCAACTATTCTCTACTACACTACTCCAGTGCGCAGCCATGTCGCCAAGAAACAGGTCTTGGCCTGCCTCTGCTTGACAGCACTCTTGGTGCCGCCGCGTCTGTAGGAATGATACAATCCTGCATTTGCGGCTACTGAAACTACCGGCCATGCGTGAAGGCACCGCTTCGCTTGGCCCGTCGTCATCATAGTGTCAGACCAAGCTGGGCTGGGTTCAATTGACTTTTGCTTCCCCCTCCTACTACCCGCCATGGTCCATCTTGCCTAGCGTGCACTACGCCGATACAGCAGCAAGTTCGGACCCTACCCGCCAGTCTGACGTTAAGGCGCATTAGCCTACCAAGATGGCTAGCAGCCTTGCTTCGTGCCACTCTACACCAGGGTAGTAGCTCGATGCTAGCTTTCATCCCTAGCTCGACCCCTTCCTCGCTTCCTGGGATCGGTTGTGCTTGCGCCTCGCCTTTCCTTATTGCCTCTAGCACGACGCAGGCGATGCCAGGACGAGGCGTCGAGGGGGAGAGGCAGCGTATCCGTACGAACAGGCGAATCAACAAACAGGGCAGCATTCGACGAGCTAGTCCACCTTGGACTAGCACTGGGCAGCCGAGCTTCCACGACCTCGTCCTCCTACGGCCGCTTGCGGGTATATGCAGTATGCCCTCTCGATCTACCGTACCTTTCTTTGGCCTTGGTCGCTCATCGTCAAGCCCGATACCACGGACGAAAGAACTCCAACAATCCCGGCGTCTCTCCCCATGATGAACCCCCCTGGAATGCCCCCGGTGAACCATTCCCCTGGGAATGAAGCCGCTGCCACCGCTCATCACCACCACCTGGCAGGCCGGTCAGACGCAATGTCAATCCTGGTGCAGCTCTTTTGGGTTCCGGCTGATTGAGAAAGTGGCGCACCACCCACCTTTTGCTGTGTGGAACACGAAGGACAGAAGAAAGCATGGTAACAGAAGAAAGAGAACCACAAGCTCGCGCCGCCCCCCCACGTAATCCATGTGCGCCCGTTAGGCATATTTTCCCCATGGTCTCTGCCGGGACCGTTGTCGCACAGAAATTGCCGTGTAGTAGTTGGCGGGGTGCATGTAATTAGACCCCGACAAAAGTGCCCGTCTCCGCTAACACCATGTCGAGGTCAGTCGCCCAGAACACAGGGGATCCGCAGATCGAATCAGAAAAATTCCCATCATCTCACGGGAAATAGACGAGAACGTCTATTTTCTGCCTCAATTCCAATTTGCCTGCATTGCCTAGTCCCGTTTCTTTGCAGTGATGCTGCCCCAGAACTCGGTTGAAACTGGTTTTGGTCCCCGAATCCCTAGACCTGGTCGATGAACGGGTCCTTTGTCTCGTTCTGTCATCGTCGTCCTCTTCTCACGGGCGGCACCATTCTCGCTATTCCCCATTCTTTTCTTACCCGCCAACTCAAGCATATTTGGCTGCACCTTGTGCCTCAAGCGTAGAAGCGTATACATAAATCTGTCCAGGCAGACAAGCAGATATACCCCGGCCCCGTCAAGCTCTCGCCCCATCTGGCTCGAGTGGATTGGGTGCCGGCGCCATGTCACGTTGTTCGACTTCCAGAGTTGGCCCTTGGCCCTGGCTAGCTAGTCAGAAGTCGCGTAGCCTGAGGCGGTTGCACCGGTGCGACTCCGTCACGTACGCCCATCCTCAGCTGCCTCGACGCACCCCCCTAGCATTCATAATCGCGCGCCGGACAGTATTGCTAGCCAAGGACTAGGAATAGAAAATTCGGACCAGACGAGAACCACCTAGAAAAGTCTACGACGAGGGGAACTGGAGGGCGCCCGGCGCCTGCGGCCATGACATGTCCGCAACCCGGCGCCGGCTCCTGCTCCTGCTCCTGTGCTCGTGTCTCCTGTCTCTCTCCTCGTCGGACCCGTCTCCCTGAAGTCGCATGATCTCCCCCTCCTTCAACTCGGCGCAACTCGACCCAACTCCGCCCACCATCTTGCTCATGATCTCTACCCAACTGAGTTATCCCATCTTCGGACCAATCAAATGCATGCTGGAGTCCCAGCAAAAGGCTGATCGATGCTCCACCATCTCCCCGAGCAGAAATATCCGCCAAAATCTCTGGACAGACTCCTTGCCATAGCCCCGAGCTAAGAAAAGGGAGCGATTCCAAAGACGGCAAGGATCTGTTGCTTCTCCGCCATGCCACACATGCAACCCATGCAGCATAGCGAGCCAGGGGCAGAGACTCTACGATGTGTACGTACTGTGTAGATAGACAAGGGAAACAGAAGAGGTTTGGTCTATTCCAATGAAGAATTGGCTACGGTAAGCTAGTGTGGCCCCTCACTGCCGGTCAGGATCCCCATGCGTTCAAGCATCTTGTTCCTTCCCTCTTCTCTCTCCTCTCCCAAGATCCAAGATGACAACCGAGAGAGAAGAAAAAAGGAAAGAAAAAAAAGGTCCAAGAGAAGAAAAATCAAAAGTGGTCCTAGGCCTAACTGATCAGGGGTCACCAACAACAACACCACAAAAAGAAAAGGGGGGGAGGTGGGGAGCGCGCCCAGCCACTTGAAAAAGAGATGGAGGACAGTGGCCCTTGAAGAAGAAAAGGATTTACCCACGTCGAACCCACGCCAACAACCACTCACACCACAATCCGAAAAAAGAAAGGAAGGGAAAAAAAAAGTTACCAAGCCTACGATCTCACAATCTGGAGTTCGCACTAGCGGCCCAACTTTACCAGGACCCCAACTTTGCCAAGCTTCCAATGCGGGTTTGGATACTTTGTACTTTGTAGTGTAACTGCACTACACCGCATCAAACGCATCCCACTCACTCACCGTTGCCGTCTCATTCACACTCAATCGTTCAAGCTCTCAACCAACTCACCCACGGACGACATCGGTAGCCATGTTCACCTGTGGATGAAACTTGAGAACAACTATGGAATTCGCTACCAGCATCAGTCTTCCGCCACTCGCCAGACACACATGAGATGGGTCTAGGCAGGAAATCCACCAACTGGTTCACTCTCAACTCACATTGTGAGGAAATGGGCAGGGCAAGCAACACTAGCATGACACTCGGAGAGGGTGACATTTCCCGTTTCCCGTCTGGAACTTATTGGGCGAAACATGCCGTATCGGCCGTACCAACCACCGCGGAGTATTGTGCACAGCACGGACGAGATGGTCCATCACATCCGCCGCCCACTTCACGCATACAAACATCGCCATTCACCATCACCGTCACCGCCAAGAGGCCACACTCTCGTTTTCGCCTTGCTCATATCGCATTCCCCGTTTCATTTGCCATCGCCGCCGCTGTCGCCTATGCAGTGTGTGCTGCTGCCTCACGCAGTACCACTTATGAGACCCCCTCCCCTACCTATTGCTTCCACGTTACAAGACCCCTGATTGACAGCACCCCCCCTCTCCCCCTTTGTTACCCCATCCACCACTGATTTGTATTTGAATATATTGCACAGCTGCACCAACATGGACCCTCGTTTACCCATACCCAGTCCACCGGATTCGTCCGGCATGTGGGTCACCACCCTGTTCTTCGGGATCGTGGAAGACTTGAATGTGCGTCTAATAGTCCGCAACCGCGTGTTGTGGAACATTCCTACTGCGTTCGGCATAGACATTCGTGGACTACCAGTGTCTCGTTTTCTCCCCAATGACATTCGGCCCGCCAACGGCCGCCAGTGCGTCCATCAAAGTTGCTCTCACACCACCTACCTGGCCTCCATCCCATGCCATGGCAGTATAACATGCAAACACAGTCAGTCAGTCCATTGCGATGATGACCTTGGTTCCGTACACTAACACACCACACTGCCCGAGAGCAGACTAGTCACCAGACACTCCTGTGGGGGCAGGGAGGGTGCTTGGACGAAACACACAGCGACATGCCCAGGTACGGCAAGATTAGTACCGCCATCGGAGGGCTAATTAGCCCGGCCGGCCCGGGGTTTGCTCCAGGTTGAGACGACGCCATGCCATCCGTGAAGATCCATGTCCGTTTCCTCTGGTGTACGCACACGCACCCTTTGCTGAAGGCTCTAGCGCGCGCTCTTCTGTTTTTCTCTCGTTCTCTCTCGCTCTCATGCTGCTGCCACTGGCCATCCTGCTCCCTAGAAGGGTGTCTCAGTTGAGTCGTACCTCCATCCCTGCTTCTCAATCGGCCTTCCTGAAGAACCATGGCCGGCTGGCTGCCGATTCATCTGACGTGTAGCGCCCCGCTGGCACCTTCATCGGGATGGGCATCGTCGTTCCAAAAACTCCATCGAGGCCCACTGATTCGCCCTGATCAAGCTGCTGGTGCCGCCGTTTCTCCTCATTGTCTGTCATCATCACAGCTGGCCCCCCTTCACCTTTCAACGCCTCCTCACCCCTGTCGTGCCCTTCTAGCGCCTGCACCTGCGCCCGCGCCCGAGGACGACGCGCCTGTGCACCTTCGTCGGCTCCCGGCCGTGTCCCTAAGTCCGCGGCGCCCGGCGGATTGCCAGCCACCGCGACTAACACGCCGCACTCCCAATTACGACAGGTGAGCTTGGCCGCTCCCGACTCCCGGTCCTTCACTAACCGGCCCCTAAAGTCCAATCCAGGTCAGCCTTATGGTAGATCCACGTCGTTTCGTTACGTTGCCCTCAGACTCTGCCCCTCCTTGCACTTCGCGCTCCCACCCTCACCACTAACTGCTGCATGCGGACCGCCGCCAAATATGAGGGTTCCAGTTTGACTTACCATGCGCTCTCCGACAGGTTTGCACTGCCCATGTATGCCCAGGCTGCGCCGTCGCGCGCCCGCTCCCGGACGAAGATGGCTTTACTATGTAGCAGCAATCCGCTTCTGACGCTCTGGCAATCTCGGAGTAATTCTCGCGGGAAAGTAGGCGATTTCCACCATTTCTCTTGGAAGGAAATGGTGCCAGCAGACTGGATCATCACGCGAGATGAGCATATGGACAAAAGACGAAGGAATTTGGGCAGCAGGATCGACCGGTACGGCGGCGATCCCGGCCGGCACATTACTTACAGATCTACCGCCCCGGCTACTGGAAACGGTCTTTTCGGTAGGGAAGTAGATGCGGAAATGACACTGCCATTGGAGCGGCTCATTGTCGACCAGTCTAGAACCGTCTAGGCCTGCCTTTGCGGCCTTGCTTTTGGTCGTTTTGGATTGCCTGGCTTCGTATTCTTTCATACCCGAATCGCCTGCAAGGGGCCGTGGGACGTTAGCATGCTGGTTTTTACCCTGTCAAGTGACAGCAGGCTTGCTTGCAACCAGACATACCCTGACAGGCATAATAAATCGCCGTTAAGTAAGCATGGTTCAACGATCCCAGTGAAGATGACTTAGATGACAAATTGATTAGCAACATCCCCTGTCACGCTGTCCGCCAAGACCTGGGCAGTCTGCTCGGCCAACACACACCGCGTACGTACCACGTAGTCAATGTCAACGGCACCCTCGGTTGCCAGACCCAAGCTTCGGACAGTGCTCCCTAGCCCACAGTAGCCTAATTATAACAGTCAGTCTTGTTTCGACTGGCCGCGAACGGGAAGCCCTCGCGTCCCGAACGGCCGCGAATAGACTTGCCTGTGTGCTGCCAAGAGTCATTTGCATGGCTGCCCGCACTGAATATTGATGTCAATCGCCAGTCATGGTGCCATCTCAACTAGGATCGTGCTGGCGCCGACTCACATAGAGTGAACGAAACCGTAGCGGCTTGTCTCGGAGAAGTCGTAATTGTCAAGACTCTGAACCAGCTTCTCGTCGAGGCCAAGAGCTCGCAGGAAACGCCGGAGCTCGATCCCAAACGGCGTGACGGCCGGGGGTGAGCTCTGCTGCGTCCTTCCGAGCCTGGGAAGATCAATCAGGAAAACCATCTGCTAGAGATCAGCGAGATGGTCGAGGGCCTGCCAGATGTCGGGAGAGCGAACGTTTTCCAGGACACCGGTCTCACCCCAGTCGTAGGGAACCAGATTGCCGGATGGAATCCCAATGCGGAGATAACTGCAAATCAGTCAATAGCTGCCGGTAGCTTAAACAATGGAGACCAACTTACCCTTCATACTTCAGGATCTGCAGCTTGGAGTGCATGTACCCGCCGTGCATTGGCGGAAAGCAAAATCTGACAAGGCTAGTCGGGGCGTTTGCGCGGATGGTGGCTTTCTGGTGTAGTAAATCGTAAGATCAGCCATTGTTCCAGAAGTCAAGCTAAAATCAGTTCAACTGTGACTTGACTGTATCGAAACACGCACCTCAGCTTCGTTGTTTGCATAAGCAACGAGCAGCATCTTAGTCTGTCTAGCGTCGACCTTGGAGAGGAGCCACTCCTCGTCCCATTGGAAGGATGAGAGTACAGCCAGCTGTAGCTTATCCTTCTGGAAAACCTCCTCGATCTTGATGTCCTCGCCTGTTCTAGGATACCCGAAAGCCCAAGTCCGCTTGAACGCGCCTTTTGGAAACGGTAGCTGAGGCGTATCTCCTGTAGTTGCTGCATTTGATGGTCCGGAGGAGACCGAGGTCTCGTGCCCTTGACGTGCTTCAGGCCGCTGTAGCTTTGATCTTTGATGTTGTCCATCGAGCTCAGCTTGAGTTGCCGAACGTTTCTTGAGTCTCGCTAGACGTTCCTCCTCCATTTTCTTTCTGTCAAGAGCCAGGGATCCGAAGTTAGTGGCGGAGGCTGGCTTTGGAACCTGTTCCGAAGACCTAGCAGTAGAAGGTGCCGTTTCCGCACAGTCGTTGCTGACGTTTTCTTGTTCCTGCAAGGAAAGTGCAATGGCTAGTGCAAGATCGGGATCATCCTCAGGACCTGGCGATGCAGAATGCGCCCGATGGCGGCTTGAAGCCATGGTCGCGGTCGTGTATGTTGGAGACAAGTCCGTTGCAATAATGACGAATTCGACAGCTTCTGCCTGTGCAGTAGTCCAAGACTGTTTGCAGCCGAAAGGAATGCGACCCGTCTTCTTTTATAGGACAATTCAGCGTGATGGTAGACGTTGGGTATTGTACGACGTCCGTACACGGGCGACGTGTAACAGGGCAGTTGGAGTGGGGCTATACATCGCGAAATCATGTGCTTTCGCGTTGCAGTTCACCCCTCTACCTGCACACACCCTCTCAATATCAAATATCGGATAATTACATATTATTGGATGCCAGCCCGTAGGCAGGTCACCTCTCTCCCTTGTCTAAGGATTGTTCCAAAATGCCTGGCTTTCAGCGAAAATTCCAATACCTTCGTTAGGTTTTATTCAGTGTGCATGTGTAAATTTGTAGCTGCGATGCTGTTCGTCACCTTAAGCGCACTTGTATGAGGAAGGTTCAACACAACCCATTAGCTGTGCGTGTATATTAGTGCCTGCAATCTTCCTAAGGCAAAATTCCCAATTAAATGTGCACAAAAATGAGTGAAGCCTATTTTTTTCAACATGTTACATGAGGTGCTTTAAATCGGTCATTGGTTTAGGCTATAAGCGAATTCTGAGTTCTGACGAGGCTTGTGCCACAATGTCACGATGTTATTGAGAAGCATAGCAGCCGTAATACTTGAAGCACTCGCCACTGGCCTGTGTTTAGACGCTAGACGGTTCACAACAGATAGACTGTATTGCTATCAGGAATAAAATTTTCAGGGGGTGTATAGTGTCAATGTCCCACATGCCCTTCTACCGCCAATTACCACGAGGCATTAGTTTGAACCAGCCAAGTTTCAAGGGCGGGCATTGATGAGATCGGCTTTCACAAGCTCTTCCACGTGGCACCAACGGGGAAGAGCACGTCGTTATAGTCGGTACCGATGCCGTTGGCATAGTCAATGTTCCTTCGATGGCCCTATTCAACGGAAACTTCTAGTTTGACCTCAAGACAGTTCCGTGCTGCCACTCTGATACAGCATCCCGATTAGTTAGGGTTAAGGTATTGAAGAAGAGCAAGGTGAAAGGGGCTAAGGCCCATCAATATACATTGGCGAGAAGATGTCTGAGGTCTCGTGGATGAACAATGGCGTGCAGGGTCACTCCAAGGTGAGAATGATCTCCTGCCCGAAGGACTGGCTATTCTGCCCATCACATAGTAGCTGACTACCCAATGCAGTCTCTAAACACGTTCAACTTCTCGAAACACGGGCAAGCGCCCCAAGGTGCCCGGCTCCAGGAACCACTCAGCAAAGACATAGCCGATTTCTGGAGAAACTGCTTCCCGAGCATGCATATCTAACAGTTATTGTGGGATACGATCCGAATGTTGGACCTCCCTCCAGCTCATTAATTGGACGATGTCGGTGGTCGGCCTCGTCAATATCAACGCCGTGACGAGGCTACTATTTTGAACGGGGACTTTGGCGACAGATGGGTTGCCCGCCCATGGCGTTGTTAGTGGAAACGGGAACCAGACCGGCACTGTACCCTGCACCACTGTTGAACGTTTATTCCAGGACCTCAATTTGAAGCTCTGAGAGCATGGCACTGATAAATCTCTGTTATAATTAACAAACTTGCTGACCATTGTAACATTCAATGATCGTTGTGACTTGTACAAGGGCTGTCCAGCAGATATCGAAGCAAAACGTCTACAAGTCAGACACAGAACATAAGTTGTTGTTGATCAGTACGTGCGACAAGATAGTCATCTGCACACTGGAAGATGATAGATACCCCTGCGGCCGCTGGTGAAAAGGGCGGATTGGTTGGACAGAGCAGTGCTATGGGGCCCGGCGTTATACGAAATCACCATCACACTCAATGACAAGCACTACATTGAACGTTACCACGAGACTACACTCAAACAAGATCTTTCCGCAGAAACCTGGAGCGCCAAAGGAGCACATTACCTACATTAAAGACGAAAGATATCTATACAAGGGCTTGGAGCCCATGTACTACGCCGAGACGTACAAAGAGGACCCGCGTATCATCAAGATGTCCTCCAACCGTGGCAACTACCAGCACCAGCTCAAGGCTAGGAGCAATGGCAATCCAAACAACTACAACTGGTGTGCCATAACACCTTCCCCGACAGATGACACAAATATCTCCGAACCATTGACGAGATCGACGAGGACAAGATTATTGAGGTGACCTAGTGGCACCAGCTTGGTCGTCGGTAGCAGCACTACCTCCACGTCGTACTGGGCATGATGCCCCTGCATAGAAAGCAGCACACCTGGTTTGCTGGTTTATGGACCCTGGTAGTACATTTCGTGGTCTTATAGCATGGTCTAATACGAAGAAGACTTCAATGACTATAGAATATACACCAGCTTGCCTGCGTAAACGGTATTGCGGCGGCTTACCGATTGGGGGCGGGGTATCTCAATTTTGACTTTGACGGATTTGTAGAAGAGTTCTTTTCTCCAAGTATCTGCTCTTGTCATACGGCATCATCCACTCCCAGGAGGAGAAAAAAGGCGCAGAGCGAAGGGTAAGCGGTAAGCCTGCTCATACAAATCTGACATGTGCAGCCACTGCGCAGGGCAACAAAGACAACACATCAAAACTATATGGAAAAGGAATCTGAAATTGTCCTAACTGAAGAAAAACATCAATGTCGCTTTCGGGTATCAAGTTGAATCTCAGGTCGGCACGTAAAGCAATCGCCAGCCTGCCGCTGCCCGCAATCCCAAGACACCCAACAAGACAAAAAACAATCATCAGATAGTAATCGCACAAACTCCTATTCCATGCCAGTTGGTATCAAGTAACCTTACGTCCTGCAAAGAGGAGGAGCAACACTAATCCACCAAGTGACGCCTGAGTTGACGGGTGTAATGCAACTGGATCTTTTTGTAGCTCAGGCCCCATGACTGCTCATGAGTACAGAGGACGTTCCCCGGACTTGGCGGTTGCCAGGGGAGATTCGAGTTTAAGAATACGGCGCAGATTGTCCTCCATTGCGCGCAAGTCTGCAGAGTGACCACCCTGGGGTTCGGAATTGTGTCCCATGAAACCATTGTGAACATACTGAGCTGGAGGGCCCGGAGCTGACGGTTGGGGAGACGAAGCTGGGCCTTTGGCCCCGAAGAGATACTTCTTCAAAGCCTCAGAGCGGTCCTCAACGGGTGGGGTTTGCGAAGTTCTCGGGCCGTTTGGTGACTGGTTGGGACCGCCGCGAGCAGCCCGAATGCGCTCTTGATACGGCGTAGAGAAGGCAGGGCCAAGAGGCTTCCCAGGATATCCGTCGAGCTCTGCTGCAGAGATACCACTGGACGACCGTTGAAGGGGCATGCGATGCCCAGGATGAGTGTTGTAGGGCTTGGCGACGAACGGATTGTTGTGGTCCCTTGGCGAAGGAGCGGCAGGGGACTCGGAACCGTCAGGCCGCACTGATGAATGGAGAGAACTGGAGCGCCGAGCCTTCTCCTTCTCAGCTCTATCAGCTCTGAAGATGGCGTCGAGAGGTGACTCGCGGGCCCTAGGTGCGGTAGCCGGATGCTGCGGTGTAGGGCGCTCTCGATCGGTTGGCGGGGGGGATGGTTGTTGCTGAGCGTCTTGCCTCGGGCCAGGGGATTCGGGGATCGACTTTGAGTAAAAGCTGGGCATGGGCAGAGCCGACGGGGCAGGAGAGGCATGGAAGGTAGCGCCAGCAAAGGCAGCGGCAGCAGCAGCTGCTGGCTTGGTGTTGACGGGAATGTTCTGAGGGGTCGAGCGACGGTTCTGCCGAGTGACGTCGGGCGAGGCTACTGTATTGGGATTCTTGGTTCGGGGCTTGTTACGTGAACGCTGCTTGGAGCCAGTCTGGTTACCGGTACCGGACTGCGGCTCAGGGGAGCCGGAGTATGACTTCTGAGGGGTATGGGGATGGCCGTTTTGCTCGTAGGCGATGCTTGGGACGTTGGCCAAGTCGTTCTCGGATGCGTACATCTTCTGCCCCGCAGCCTTGCCGCCACCGCCCCGACCCTGTCGGCGACGAGTGGGCGTCGGCTTTGCTTGGTTCGTTGTCTCTTGCATTCTGAGCCGGGGATGTAGCGCAGTACGATGTGTCGCGGTGGGCTCGGGTAGGAACCAGCTATGGTAAGGATTGATGAGGAAATAGTCCCAGACTATGGTTCACTTCTGACGAAAGAATAGCGTGATGAAAATAATGATAGGATAGAGAGAGGTAGAGGGCGGATCTCCGTTTGTCTGTCCGTTTGAATGTCGGTCGGCCGCAAGGCTCTGTGTGTGTGTATGATGACTGTTTCGATAGCGCTAGCTGAAGTAAGGTATGCTTTTTTCTTTACTGTGCTTTTTTTCTCCGTGTTTTCGTTGATTTCAAGCGCCAGGAGGGTGGTCTGTTTGGGGCGGCTGGTTGGAAGAAAGGGAAAGCGAGATACAAAAGCCAGTGTTTGATGCAAGAAAAGCGCGTGAGGATTCTCTGCTCATGTTGCCGTACAAACAGTGATGGGCTGAAGCGTCGGGTAGGGTGATACTGCGAAAAGGACGGGGGTCGGTACGATAGCGTGCGGCGAAGGAGGGGAGAGGGGCTTAAGTAACCCTGGTGTTGGTGCGGGCTGCGGGTGCTGCCAAGTTTGGGTTGGTCTCGTTCGGCAGCGGGCAGGGCTAGGCGAGGTGAGGTAAGGCAACGGGAGGCAAGGCAAGGCAAGGCGGCAGTCATTCGGAGTGGCAGGTGGGTTCACTGTTGGGTAGTATACTATGCGATACCGGTACTGACAAGACGCTGCCATCCCGTCAGTGGTCACCTCGTCCACTTCTCACGTCTCAATGCCTATCCCGTGCCCCATTTCAATCCCATGCTGTGTGGCCATCCCGCACCCTTATCAAGGCCTCTTTCGATTCGTGGCACCTCCGATAAGAACCCCACAGTGCCAAAATCAGGTCCCATGGTGCCTGAGCCACTCCACTTGGGCTTGTTTCTCACAGTGTTTAATCCTTTGAGCCTCACTCAAGCCACGGACAAGCTCGCATTACCTCACCATCCTTGCTTTCCGTCACCCAAACTGGCGTCAGCGTACGAGTCACAGCCCCGGACTTTGGGAGGTTGAATGCGTCACTGCTACGAGGAAGAGGCTGCATGAATAAGTCCAGGAAACCCGGAGAACACAATCTTGGACGACACCTATCTGCTTGGCTGGGCCGAGGCGGCCAAAAGCTTGGAGTTCAAGCCTGACTTGGCTTCACACGTGCGAGCTACCTTGAGGTGGTCGGTCGACTGCTCACCTCGGTGAGGATTGTACGAGAAAGCATGGTTCGAGCACAAACGCATAACTACTGTCTCTTGACTTTGTAGTCATCACAAGTTACCTAGAGAGTGGCGAGGCTTCGCTCAACGGTCTCCATAGGACAGTACGGCGCTACTAGGATGAACCGCGCCTATTTGTCTCTTTAAACGTGTCCAACTTCGCTTTGGAAGCCACACGAGACATCGAATGCCATCAAGGAAACCATGGGACGTTGTTGAAGTTGCCCCAAGTCCAATGTGATCCTCTACACAGTGTGCGATGCGATAAGGCGAGATCCAGCCGTCAAAGCCCCGCTGTGATCTGAACGTGGACACCACACAAGCAGCTGGTTTAGGCTCTGTAGTAGTTGCCTCTCAAGGGCCTGTTTCTGCTCCAGCACTGCCTTACAGGCCTTACAGGGACGTTTCGCCCGCACCATCTGTTGGTAGAGCACGTTAGGCAGCAGGCCGTTCTCCGCGAACCCCTCGAAGGCAGGTCCATCCCCCCACCGTAGCTGCCGCCGAGACTGCCTTACGAAACCGGATCGCCTTCGTCACCCGTAAAGCAGCCTCTTGTCTTTGACCTGCTCGTCGCCATTTGTAGACATCACCAACCCACGAAAAGCTAACCGACCGACAGCGACGAGACGCAACAAAGACTGCGGTGAAACTCGCCGTATTTGTCTGCTTTTTCTTGCAAAACCTGCCTCCATCATCTTGGTAAGTGCGCCTGCCCGCTACCCGGAAGGCTAGACTACGTTGTCCGCCACCCTTCTGACCTTGCAGGTCAGCGCTGACCATCGAGCCGCAAAGAAAACAGAAGGTACGCAATTCACGAGTTGTCCAACAGCCTGTCTGTCCCCCACGACGTAATCGCCGCAGAATCTTCGAACCGATACAATCCGACGAGCCTGCCATTCTCCGCCAAAACCACGAAGCTAAACAGTTCCCACGCTGACCGCCCTGCAACTTAGTCCGAACCCCGCCGAGAACCTAGCCACCATCATGGCTGATGTCGACATGACTGATGCGCCCGGCACTGCGATTGCCAAGAAGACTACTGACGGCGAGACCAAGGTCGTTGACGGCAAGAAGCGCTTCGAGGTCAAGAAGGTGAGCAGCTCGGCGCCGGCATGCCTCGCACAAGCTTACCAGTGCCTTTAGTGGAATGCTGTTGCCCTTTGGGCGTGGGACATCGTTGTTGACAACTGCGCCATCTGCAGAAACCACATCATGGATCTCTGTGAGTTGAGAACCCACAAGGCAATCCATCTCTCTACCTCGGTCTGCTGATTGTTCGTACAGGCATCGAGTGCCAGGCAAACCAGGCCTCTGCTACTAGTGAAGAGTGTACAGTCGCTTGGGGGATCTGCAACGTGAGCCTTCCCCCAAACTCCCTAGGCCTATATTCTTGCTGACCAAGTACGTAGCATGCATTTCATTTCCATTGCATCTCACGTTGGCTCAAGGCCCGACAAGTCTGTCCACTGGACAACCGCGACTGGGAGTTCCAGAAGTATGGTCGCTGAGGCGGCGGAAGCCTCGGACGAGGACCGACGGCAGAGCAGCAGCATGTCGCGATGGCTGGGGAGGCATATCATACAAAGAGTGGTGGCTCCGTGAAAGGAGGGGTCTGCATGCAGCTGGTCCAACCGGCTGGCGAGAGATTGAGCCCATAAGGAGGGACACGACAGCAGATACAGAACCATAAAATGTTACCGAAATGATGACCTCTTGACTCATTGACTTCTAGTATCCCGACTTCTCTATTGTAGCCATGTTCCCCGTCCCAGATGCTGATCCGGATCCAGTTCCTGGTTCTAACCACTTGACCGGGTGTTGCTTGTAGAAGGGCCAGGGAGGCACGACGAGGAGGAAAGTGAGGACGGTTCCGGCCAGGCCAACGTAGACTGCGAGTTTGATGTCCTGGAGCAAGTAACCGATAATGAAGGAGAGAACCTGAGGGAAGCGGACGGTAGATCAGTACAAGAAGCGCATGGGCCGAGAATGTGTAAGAGCTACGGGCACTTACTCCGGATGCCGATAGAACGAGAGTTGCGAGGAGATCTGCCAGCTTCTGGCCTTCAAAGTCCTACAGAAAGCCTTAATTAGTCGGCCGTCATGAGAGCAAGGATGACGCGCGATGTTGTATTGGTGACGTACAATCTGACCTTCCGCCAGATCGCGAACTTGGTCGAGGATTTGATCGGCCATTGCGATTGCGACTGTGGTAGGCACACGTAGTCGGATTGGACAGTGAGAAGCTCGTTCTCGTGTATCGTCTGCCAAGTGGCAGGAAAAGAGGCCGCCGGTCGGTCGCTGTGTCGATGCAGTGTGCAGTCCGCTTGCCAAGTCGCACTTGCAGAGTGTCGGGCCGTAGATGTGTGTCCGAATTATATATTCGTCTGTCGGTTTGAGGCGATCTATTGTCACTGGTTTAGGTAAGTGCGAGAGCTGCGTTGGAAACAAGTATGCCATTTCCAAGGCCCTTGAAGCACGGACGACATCCTCTGTATCTAATTCGCCGGTCCGTTTGGCGGAGGTCACGTCCACACGACCTCCCATTGGTCGCCCCAAACGATAAGGCGAACCGTAGATACAGGTAAACACACTGTGCGAAGAAAGACTGTGCAAATCCTTAGGTCCACCCATAGCGTGGTACTGGAACCTCCGAAAAAGTCTCTCTGGCTGGCCTGTGCCCGGCGCCTCCCTGGCTCCCGTCGAGGTCGGAATTTCTACTGAGAACCGGGAAATCTTCTCTTCCATTCTATCGCCTCTTTCCCGCCCCCGGTTGCTTTCCTTTCATCACAAAAAACTCTCACCGCGCCTCAGGACAAAACCGTCCCAACCACTTCTTCTACAAAGCCGACTTCTGCTCATTGCTTTGCAACAGAAAAGACGGCCTCATCTTCATCAGATCAATCTGATTTTGCTTTGGTTGTTGGTTCCAACAACTACACCAAGAAACAACTCACTCACTGATTCCGGACAACGACAAGTCCCGCTTCCTACCCTAGGGTTAACGTCCTTGACGACCACTTACGCCGATTGTTAGCCAGCCTTTTCAGCACCGCTACTCTCGGTGAGCGATTTTGCCTGTCGACCCCTTCATCCTCGTACCACCGAAACAACTCGCTACTACACATCTCGAACGGCTATTGACACCGCCTTATTCGCATCCAGCTCTCAAGTCTAATAGGTCGAAAGACCCTGCCGAAATATCAATCGACTCTCAACACCACCAAGTTGGCTTCACTCGCAGTTGACGCTACCTCCCCCACCTGTTCACTCCGAGGTCCTGGTTTCTGGGTCTATAGCGGAGTGCACAAGAAACCTCCGTAATCGGGTTTCTCATCGCTGAATAAAGAACTACTGGAAACACCAAACCGACCGCATCGTCGCGCATCACCGCTGGCTTCTCAGCACTTGCGCGCCTCCTAGGGACTGGCACAAACTACAGCCACCCTGGAAGCTCTCCCTCGTTCAACGCACACCGCGCCGCGGCCGCGCGGAGTGCGATTCGACTTCGGTCTATATTGAACGCGCATCAGTTATGGGTATCGCAGTCTGAGTCAAGAGTTGCGGAGGCTTTCGAAGAGGAACGGGTTTGAGCTCTATACTTCGTTCCCCCCAAAGAGTCTTCTCAAAACGAGCAGAGAGGTCTCATCGTTGGTTGTGGAATAAAGGAGCATCACCAGTGTTGCGTCAGCAGTCGCCAACATGTCTGACCACGAGGAGAACACCTCGGGAGGTGTCTTCAAGACGCCAATCCCCGAGCTTGATGACCACCGTCATCAAATCGCAGCTAGTCCCCACCCGGAGCGGCCCCGAAGAGGCACTTTCGACACGCTTTACGGAGCGCGACTGCTAGGACCCGAGTCGGTCTCTGGAGAGCAGTCACCAAGCATTCGTGTTCGCGACTTTGAGGAGGCCGTCGTGGACGACGAGGGAGGCGATATTTCACCCAGTGCGCGCCGTGTGCGCCGACCAACCGTCGAGACCATCACTGATCAGCGATCGGTCTCTCCACCTAACTCGGTGAAAGCCTTCGCCGAAGCACGCCGTCGCGAGCGTGGTATGTCCTTCTCCGAGTCCAAGGCGGAGAGAAATGTCAGTGAGGAGGATCTCCACCGAACTGTCTCCATCAGTAGCCGGCGTAGCCTCCGCAGCCGCCCTTACACGGCGGACGATGGTGCTAGCCTGGCCACCAACCAGTCAGCGGCGGAGGACGTCTGCTTCCCCCTCCAGGACCCTCGACGCAAGGACCAATTGTATATTGACTTTGACTACCTCGAGAACTTCATCCATTCCGATCGAGCTTCGCGGTCCGCCAGTCGTCGCGACTCTGTACGGTCTTTTCCGGATTTAAGACAACAACAGATGTCCGATGGCGGACCGCCTCAGTTGCAACTCCACACTGTTGACGGGGACATCCTCAATATGCCCTCTGACTCATCGGTAGGACAGGACGTATCGGAGAAGGAGAAGGAACCCCCTGTCGAAGACGTTAAGGCGAAGCCCGCGCCTACCCAGCAACCTCTGGATCCTAACCGCTTCAGCTTCTTTTCCTCAGCCTGGGAGTCTACGATCCACGCGGCGGAGCTCGGTGACCTAGTTCTTCCGGGCGAGGACCTTCGAGGTCTTTTTGCATTGCCCGCCGATGAATCTGATGGAGTTTGGTGGTTGAACGTTAACAGCCCCACGAAAGAAGAGGTTACAGCTATCTGCAAGGCGTTCGGCATTCATCCCTTGACCATCGAGGATATCACGACGCAGGAAGCACGAGAGAAGATCGAGTTGTTTCCGTCCTACTACTTTGCAAGCTTTCGGTCCTTCCACGCGGTTCAAGAAGACGACGGTTTGGAATACGAGCCGTACAACCTATACGTTGTTGTCTTCCGCGAGGGCACTTTGAGCTTCAGCTTCGAGCCCAATGCCCACGCGTCTCACGTGCGGAGGCGTATTGCCTTGCTCAAGGACTATGTTGCACTCAGTAGTGACTGGATTTGCTACGCCCTCATGTAAGTTTGCAAGCTACGAGTAGCGCAACCTAACTTTCTAACCTGTTTTATAGTGACGACATTGTAGATTGCTTTGCCCCAGTCATACGGGACATTGAACTGGAGGCGGATGCCATCGAGGACGGTGTGTTTGTGGCGCGCGAGGATGACTCCAATCAGTTTCTGCGGTCTATTGGCCGCGTGCGCAAAAACACCATGGCTCTAATGCGTCTTTTGGGAGGCAAGGCGGACGTTCTCCGAGGCTTTACCAAACGCTGCAATGAGAACTACAAGGTCACGCCTCGAATGGATATTGGTCTCTACCTTGGTGATATTCAGGACCACGTTGTCACCATGGTCACCAACCTCGGCCACTTCGAGAAGATTCTTTCTCGCTCCCACAGCAACTATCTCGCCCAGCTTTCTATCAACAGCATCTCGCAAGGCACACACACGAACTTGGTGCTCAGCAAGATTACGTTCCTGGCGTCCATTCTTGTACCACTCAACCTTGTCTGCGGTCTGTTTGGCATGAATGTTGCTGTTCCGTTTCAGTATTCGACGTCTCTTGCACCTTTCTTCACCATTCTCGGAAGCTTGATCGTCTTCAGTATCGTGAGCCTAACATTGGCCCGCAAGTACAAGTACATCTAGTGGTTTAATTCCGAATGGTCGGTAGAGGATCAACATCTTACTGCTCCCATGTTACCTGTGACGAGCATGTTTGAGCAGTCGCGATATGTGGCGATAGTCAACAAACAATGTTAATGAGTTAGTTATTAATGCTACTGCTTTGGCGAGTTTAGAAGTCAGTCTTATTACCTGTGGTGAATACGTGAATCTAAATCTGTAGAAGCGGCTAGTGCATCGCAACAAGAATTATAGCATGAAGTATCAACACCAACATCAAAAGCATCAGCCTGCCTTAGTCATTGTCAGAATCCATACTCATTGTACGTCAAAAATATTACACAGAAGAATTTGACGACTATATACCTCATGACGACGGAAGATTGTAGGCTTCGAAGTGCCATGCACGGGGCTCAGCCAATGGGAGGTAGCGAATCAAGAGTGGGGACCTTAAAAAAGCTGGATAGAACACAGAAGCCAACTCTAGCACCCAAAGCCTTCCAACAGGATCTCACACATCGTCGCAAGCAACAACACACATCCCAACGACTATTCGCTGTACAATTGCGCATCATCGACAAGCGCTCCAAGGGGAATCTCAGCGCGCGCACACACCCGATTTAAATCGATTACGTCCCACTAGAAGAACAATCTTCCTAAACCAGAGCCATGGACTCCTCAAGATCAGCACTCGAAAACTCGGACCTTGACAAGCTCAACGACAAGGACAAGCTCGAGCTCCGCCAGTTCCTCGCCAACGAGCAACAGAGATCTCAGATCCAATCACGTTAGTACAAACTCTTTTAGGTTGCGGTCTGTAGAGGCAGAGCAAGCGGGAGACAGTTCTGCGAGACACGACTCGGGGAGAGCGGCTCAGCTGGGCGACGATGCGGACTCCTAGAAAGAACCAAGACTAACAGAGATACCAACATGACAGAAACCCATGCGCTCACCGAGATCTGCTGGAAGAAGTGCGTCACTGGCTCGATCCGCAACTCCAAGTTGGACAAGAGCGAAGAGGGATGCCTGGCCAACTGCGTCGACCGATTCCTTGACGTTAACTTTTTGACGATGAAGCACCTCAACAACATGCGCTCTGGTTAGAAAATTTCCCAGTGGAAATATGGAACAGGCTGTAGGGAAACTGGTACGCAGGGGCGCGAGCCACAGGAGAAGGACTTCACATACGAACGTCTCATGTAAAAGCATATGTAGAACTATGGTATGAATAGAGTGGCGCATTACAACAACAACATCACTGTTACAATAACAATAGCAACGACACGGCGAGCATCAAAGATAATCATTCCAGTTGCGAGTGCTAGCGGATGTTCAAGACAACATCACTGAAGGGATTGCGGATTCCGCAATTCATGCATTTGTCGAGACTGAACACGGTCATGGTACCCCAGCCAGAGTACCGGGGGAATCGATTGGTGCCCGTTGGAGATGCCACTCCCGGGTATTCTAATCAACAACCGTAAGACGCCCATGCCAATGCCGTTGCGGTCAATGAACCCGAATTGCTTTTTTCATTCTCCTTCCCAAATTTCCCGTCATCCCTAGTGGCGAAACCGCTTAAACGAGAGCAAGCTTGGTGGCGGCGATGTCAAGAGCATCGACGTCGGGGGTGAGGCGGGCGTAGGCCTTCTTGGAACCATCGGGGCGGATCAGGGTGTTGATCTTGACGGTGTCGATGTCGTAGAGCTTCTTGAGGGCCTGCTTGATCTGGGCCTTGTTGGACTTGACGTCGACGATGAAGACAAGGGTGTTGTTCTCCTCAATCTTCTTCATGGCGGACTCGGTGTTGAGGGGGTGGACGATGACCTTGTGCTCGTCGAGGCGGGGCTCGTGGGGGATCGACTTGCGAGGGTACTTGGGCGCGCGCGAGACGACGAGGGTCTTGGGGCGGTGGAACGAGGTTGTGTAGCGGACCTTGTTCTTGTAGTGACCGTGGGCCTGTAGGGTGAAGATGTTTTAGCATCCGTCGCGAACTTCTCTTCCCCGGTACTCTGCCTTCCTCCCCGTCCAACATCGCGAGAAAAGCTCGCACGTCGGACGGACGGACAGGCCCAACAGGCTTTTTGAGTCTTGAGCGTTTACTTACACCCTTGAGGGTGGCCTTGGCAGCGTTGTTGGCCTGCTTGGTGCCCTTAGGCGCCTTGGAGGCACCGCCTAGAGTAGAGATGTCGCATCAGCAATCGCTCTTTATGTTTCAAAAGAACTCGCAAAATCTGCTGCAGCATGATGCTTCGGGAGAGGCCTGGTTGGTGGCATGCCCCCCGTTGCCGTCGACGAAACAGGAGATTTTATCGAGTTGATTTCATCGCGTGCTTTGTGTTTGATGGTGCGCGGGAATCTGGAGATATCCTGGCAGGAGATGATGGTTTTCAAGTACCTTTCTTGGAGTCCTTGGGGGCCATTGTGAATGCTGGGAGGGGATGTTGGCTGGCTGGGCGGGTTAGCTGGCTGTCGCGGTTGTCGAGGTCTGGAAAAAAAGAAGAGATTCCCAAATTCTTTTTCTCACGGCTGGTTTGGTTCTGTGGGCTTAGGGCAGCGGGTTTTGCGTTTTAGTGGTCCGTGCTTCATTTGCAGGGGCCATCGGCAATTGATTATTGTTTCGCCGTTGAGCACACTTCCTCCCAGGAGGTCCTCAACTTTGCAGGTGAATCAGATGCTTATGTAAGGTTTCTCGTCCCCACCAATCATCTTCCAAGACTAACATCCGTTGATATCAAAAAATCGATTGTCAACTGCACGCCAATGGTGACTACTCAACGCAGAGCAGCAGCTGAATATCAAGCGGAAGCCTTATGAACTTTGGTTGCTCCGCTGACCGATATAAAATTCCCGTCCAATCCCCGCCTCACCTACGATCAAGACTCACTAGAGATGGGCAGGAGCAAGCCAGTCAACAGGCTTCTCTCGAGTGGCCGACCCCCTACATTCAAGAAAGCAAAGTCGATCTCTCGCAAAGAAACAAGAACTCTAATCAACACTCATCACACTTTGCAGAAGAAACGACAACAGGCTCTTGCCCGCAATGACGAAAAGGAAGCGGCAGCGATAGCCGCGGAAATCTCTGCCCTCGGCGGCCTTGAGGAGTACCAACGAGCCAGTCTCCAGGGGCAGAGGATCGACCGTGGCGGGGACAGCTCCAGAGTCCTTTTGGACTGGTTGCGATCAGCCAATCTCCAGCCCTCGAAGGTCACGGCCAGCGGGGAGGATAGGGGCGGGGCCCATCGCCGATTGCGAATGCTCGAGGTTGGCGCCCTCAGCACCGACAACGCCTGCTCCAAGAGCGGCCTTTTCGAGATGGAGCTCATCGACCTCAACAGCCAACAGGCGGGCATTCTTCAGCAGGACTTTATGGAACGACCCCTTCCCAGGGATGACTCGGAGCGGTTTGACATCATCTCACTCAGCCTGGTGCTCAACTACGTCCCGGATCACTCCCTGCGCGGCCAGATGCTTCTCCGCACGCTGTCGTTTCTCCGCCAGCCCGGCGACGATCCATCCGAGTGTGCCCGCGTCCTGTTCCCCTCATTATTCGTCGTACTTCCCCGAAGCTGCATCGCCAATTCGCGCTACTTCTCGCAGGATCGGCTGGTTGAGCTGATGACCCTCTTGGGCTACGTCCAGCTCGAGGGCAAGGTTACGAACAAACTGGCCTATTCCTTCTGGCAGAGAGCGACTGCCCCTTTCTCGCCGTTACCGACAGTTGCCAAGAAAGAGCTCAATCCGGGTCTGAATCGAAACAATTTCACCATCACTCTCAAGGGTCCATAGACGTCGTACGCGCTGATCTCAAGCGTTCCGGTGTTAGGAAGCCGGCGAAACGGTTCCTGCAGTGACCGCCTATCTTCTGACCAGATACGGGCGACGATGGATTGCATTCCATGCCGCAATGTTTCTACTGCCACTCTAGGCAAAGCGGGCTCCAATCATTGAACCCGGCTGCCCTTCCTGGGCGTTGCTCGACAATCACACGCTAGGCATCGAAGGTGATGAAAGTTCCAAGCGTTGGCCTTTGCAGCGATCGGCAGGCGATCACTTGCGTTATCGTCTCCGAATGGACGCCTTGAACAGGTCACGTTTTTAATAAGTCAACTATGACCTACTTTGTAGGACATTTGCAAGAAGCCAAACGACATACGATTTTCTTATCGGGAAACGCCTCTCATTAATGGGTCGTTGCCTCTACCGGCTTCATATGGCCCGATGGACGGTTGCTTCTGTTAAGTTGTGACAGACATAAGCCAATCAGCAAGTTGGCCAGTCTGGCTTGTTTGGAGGGAGTACCAGCAACAAGAGTCTTAAGACGGAGGGTCTAAGAGCTACTTGACTTGCGATTGTGAAGGCAAGATAACGCAATCATCCGCAGCTGAATGGTCCCCATGTCATTCAAAGAACTCTCAACCCCTACCAAAACTGCTTTAGCACCCCTCGTTTCGAGGACAGGATCGTCGTGTCTCAGCCGAGATTCGACCGGTGCGGCTAACATCCATGTACTATATTCCACATCTGAAGCCAGGGCACGAGCGAGGGGCATCTAGAACAGTCTCCTGTTGCATCGGGGGAGGAAAAATGGATGGACAAAAGACGCGGGGATGTATGATTGACGGAGGCAGGAAAGCTGAATATGGTGTTCGCCGGATGCAGACTGTATTGGAGACATTCCCTGCCGGTTTCCCCGATAGTGCTACAGTTTCTAGCCGAAACGTTCGTGGCCGGAAACCCTGCAATCACCAGTCGCTTTTCAATGCCTTGATCCAAGACGTTCTAGTTCGTTAAAATCTCTGATGGGCTGTAATGTTGGGCTCAAATCCGTCGGGAGGGGTGCGTTGCCGGGACGAACCACGGGTATGCTCTGCATTCCAGCCGCGATGGCGGCGGCGACTTCGTGGGGGTTGTCGCTGAGGAAGAGCCATTCCTCGGGCTTGGTGTCCTCAAAGTTGGAGAGGATGGAGGCGTAGCTGCTGGGCTCGGTCTTGAGGCCAGCGTTGACGGTATCGAACCAGCCAGAGATGAGGGACGTCAGGTCCGACGGCTGAGCGTCAGTGTAGCCAAAGAAGAGCTTCTGGGCGGGAACCGAGCCGGACGAGTAGATAACGAGGCGCAAGCCGGCGTCTTTCCAGGACAAGAGACGCTCAGCAACGTCCGGAAAGAGAGGTGCCTTGATCTCGCCCGACTTGTAGCCCTCCTTCCAGAGGTACCCCTGGAGTGCCTTGAGGTATGAGGCCTTGACATCGCGGCTAACGAGGTCACGGAAATGCGCTTCAAAGGCGGCCCGATCAGACACGCAATCCTCTGGGAATGCATTCCGGTAAACAGCAAAGCTGGGATTATCCCATTGCTTGTCTAGGGTAGCCGGAAGGGCCTCGACGGCGTAGGGGTACTACGGGGGCGGAGGATTCAGTACGGGTTGATAGCGAACTGTGCCGCCGTGTGGTCATGCGCACGGTGGTGACTCGGCTCGGAATGAACAAGCCACCTCCGTGCCATCTGGGAAAGCAGCAAAACACCGGGGGACCGCCCGGTGCCCGAAGAACCGGGGGAAGGAGAAGGAAGGGGGAGGAGGGATGGCACGGGCGGGACAACATACCAGAATGTCTTTGACAAAGGATATGGGACACACGGTACCCTCTGTATGGATTAGAATCCCAAATCAGCATGTGCTGTCTGGTCGCGGTGGAATCCACATTGTCCCGAAGACATTGCCCACAAGGAGTGTGGGATGCGGTGAGGTGAGGTAGGGTAAAGCAAGGTAAAAAGGCTCACCGATGTCAAGCAATACGACTCTGATAGCACCAAGGTTGGGGGCCATTGTGTGAGTTGTCTACGAGGGAAAACCTGACTTAGTGCGTTGTCGGCAGCGGCGGTGACCAAGGTGAGGCAGACGAGGGAAAAAAATAATAATCGGCGAGACGGTGAGTGAGACTCGAGACGCGACGCGCGATCGGATAATTTTTTGTCGTTTCCGACAGAAGCGGGATTTAAAAACCAAAAAAAACGAAGAAGAAAAAAACCTTCAGCGACTCTCTGTTTCGCTCACCTCGTTCAAGCTTCCTGCAACTGGTTGGAACAGGTTCGCTGGCGCCAGTTGATGCATGAAAGGTTGGATGCACGGGAAATTGGAATAAGGCGGTCAAGCCTGGCCGGAATTCGAATAGGCCCGGACGGGAAACGGGCGGTTGCAGTTTTGGCAGGTCAAGTGCAGGTCAAGCGCAGGTGAGAGTGTGTGAGAGTGTGTGGTGCGTGTGAGGGAGACAGAGTTGGGTGCAGCAGTGTGAGTGGAGATGGCGAATGAGGTCCCGAAGGGCTACACCAAAACCTCAAACTCTTGGTAGCAGCCGTTGGCCAGGACCCAATAACAGCACACCGTTAAGGCGACCATTCTCATGACAACCTTGGAGGACCAGCACTGAAGCAGCGGTGAGGGAAGACAAGTTGGAACGACATGCCGCAGCATCGCGCCGTCGTCGCGGGACAATTGACTTGGCTGCCGGAATGACGAGCGAAGGAATGAAAGGGAACTTGGGTGTCTAGGTCAGGCAAGGCGGACTAGACAGGTCGAAGACCGGACGGATTCGGCAGCCCGGGAGCCGGAAAGGGGGAACCGGCGGGAAGGGCTGTCGAGAGTCCGTTGGCGGTCTGTCATTGTGGCTCCCGTGCGGTTTGACGGGTGACTCAAGAGAAGCGCAAAGAAGCTCGTCGTCCGGCCCTCGTTCGGCGTCAACGGACGATGACGGTGCGCCCGGGTACCTAAACTGGAGCACCGCCGGCCTCTTCCCTCGAGGCAGTTATGGGGCCCATTCCTTTGACCATTCAGGCCGACCTGAACAACGGAGCATGTATCGAGAGAGAAATGGCATCGCGGCGGCGGGGAAAGCCACATCAGCACGCCAGAAGCGCCCCGAACGTGCTAGAGACTGGACAAAAGTCTTTGGGACAGGACACCTGCCGGGCTGAGGTGGCTGTTTTTAATGGGTCCCGCCGCCGATGGACCACCGGTAGCTGTGAGCCAATTGACAGGAACAGGTGCCGGATCGAGGGACCCACCTTCTCCGGGTCTGTAGATTGGGCTGGGAGGAGTGGGGTTCATGCAGCTTCCTGCCGTAGCTTCACAGTGTTCCTGTTTCCCAACCCAGCCTCCTCGTCCCTGCCATCTTGGTCCATCTTACCCGGGCTGGCAACGTCCTCCCTACTCTCAGGCACCAATGTTGCAGGTGCCTCGCCAGGAGATGGATGCATTACAGGCAAACAAGCCGAGGAGGACGGCCTTGGTATGCAATAAACACGACGGAGTGGGCCCTGCAGGGGTTCGTTGCATCGGCGTTGAGTGACAGCCACGAGTCTCTGAACCCCTATTGTATCTCGTTTCCTTACGCACCACGCGCTTGGCCCATGGATCTCCTTCCCTCTCACGGATCTCTCAGTCCAGTCGAGCATGGCAACTGACCAGAGCTAGCGATGCTGCTAGCTCTACGCGCCATGCCGCGTCCGTTATCTGTTTTGTCTCGTCTTGCTTGACTTGCCTGATCAGGAGAGCTTGAGACAGGAAGATGCCCCACTCTGTCCAGCAACGTGTCTCGCCGAGATGCGGTGGTGATGGGCAAAAAGATGGAGACACGGGCTGCAGCCACCGCGGTACCTTATGCGATGGCATATGGGTATGGGGAGAAACCAGGGACGTGTGCTTGGCCGGGGAAGAGGAAGAGGGAAGTGGGATCGAGGACGAGTACGAGCCGGTGGGGATGCCGCCCTGCGGCGAACGGACCCGAGACGTTGACCGAATGTATCGTGGTGTTTGCCGTCGACAATGGATTCTATCTCGTCCATTGCTGGTTGGCTAGTGGTCGATTTGCACGTTGTGTGGCAACTCGCATGCAAGCACGTCCTACAGCAGTGACGGAGTCTCGGCCGTGACACACAGACCGTGGGATATCCTTAACGGAGGGCGACGCATGGCCGCCCGCGAAATGCCCATTGCCTGGAAGAACCATGCGAGAACTCAAGGTTAGGTAGGGCGAAGACGGGGTGGGAAGGCGAACAACGTTCTGGCAGCTCGTCGTCGTCGAGTAAGTATCCGTACTACTTACATGCCGCGTAACGGAGCCCGCCTCTGGCCCGATCTCGCCTCCGCAAAAAAAGGAGAAAGGGGAGGGAGGCCAGCAACCTTTCTGCTGGCCACATAAACTCTCGCCGCCACCCACCCTCCCGCCGAATCCCGATGAAGCCTTGAGACTGATAAAGCATGCACACGAGACATGGGCATGCAGCTCGCTGCAGATTCGCCTCAGCGTAGACAGCTATCTCGCAATACAATGGGGAACTTGGAGGTCGGACTCGGGATCGTAGGCATATCCACCCCTGAGGGCCAAGGAGATGATGAGATGGCGAAGAGTCACTTGGTCCTGCACGGCAGACGCCATCTGTCCCGAAGCTCGCCGCTCACGGCCGAGACTCCGTTGCCAATCCTCACTGTCCCCGTGGTTTCCCACGTCGTCTCCGACACCCTATGTGTCTCCACGGATGCGGCAGGCATCGACTTTGGCCAACAAACATTCCGGTCGAGGAACGAACCGTCATATTCGCCAGCCGCGAAAGCAAAACGCCTGAAAATACGCCCTGCACTTTCTAGGGGCTGGCTGCAGTCTTCACACAGTCTTTTAGCCTAAGCGAAGCCAGTTGTGCAGGAATGCAGCCCATAGCAGTACAGATAGGGTCGCAAGTTTGAGACATGATGGAACCATAATTTATTGGAGCCCAGCAGAGACCGGCGAGGCGATCAGCTGTTGTTTTGTTGTTTCTTAGTCAAGACTGCCCACCTCTGGCACTTTGCAAGCCTCAGCTGGGATGATGTGCTGCGCCGTGTAACTTGCTGCAACTGTGAGATATTCGTAAGATGTGGCGGCGGCCGCGATCGGTCGGGAATGTCTCCGTACGTTCGTACGCTCGTAGGGTTCTCTGTGCCGTGAAGAGGGTGGCCCCGGCGGCCGAGTCGCTCATCCAGCAATACTTCGTAAATTGAATGGCTGTTCCCGGTCACACGACCAAAGCGTTGGGGACGGCTGGTCCGGGGGTGTGGAATTGGTGGTGGGAGAGACACGGATGCGCTGCGAACGCTGAACGGCGACGGGGCCGCCCCATCGCCCACGCAGAGGAGCATCGAACGAGCAAACGGCCGTGCCCGTGTGACGCCTTTGCTCATTTAATTTCCCCGCATTGCAACTCGACCTGCCGAGCCATGACTTGATGGAAAGAAAGGCGGAAAGGGATGATTCACCAGGCGGGAGAGTCATGTTTGACGACTCCGCTGTCCACGTATCCGATATCGTATCAGCCGGTGCGAGAAACACACACATGATACCTTTGAGAGTCCACACTGACATGATGAAATGCGGATACAACATTGAGCCTTTCTGGAGAAGCAATTTGGGTTCATGGGGGATGACGAAGAGCGTCAATGTCTGAAACATTCTCAATGGGCGGTCGTGATCAGCCAAGGCCCAGCGTTACGGGCGCTACGTGCACGCACATGTGTTATTGCGAGGAGACAGCTCTGAGCTTCCGAGAGCCTCTGGCTGGGCCGGGAAGGGAAAGCTCGAATGAGGTGGCCTAGGAGGGGTCAGATCAGCATGCAATCATCGGACGAAGGTTTGACGTTAGAGGCCCCAGACTCGGACTGGGCCAGATTGGCGATACGACTCCAGGGGGCGGCGGTTCAAGGTTGCAGTGATGTTGTAATTAAGGGCACACTGTATATCGCAGAGCAGCAGATCGGGTTGGCGAGAAGCCAAGGAACCTGCGAGGCCGGTCGAGATGCCGGTACAGACCTACCCACCTCATCAACGCCAATGCAAGATAACGCTGGTCCTGGGGTACTGTAGGTGGCCATCCGTTATCAGTACCAGCGAGCATCTTATCTTTATCTTTGTTGTTCCGAGGAATGGGCAGAGAGATTGGGACCCTGGATGTCTTGGGAAGTTGGAAACAGGAGGAGGGGGAGGAACTAGAGAGGATCCTCCAATTGGGAAAAGGGCCCCACGAAAAGCCCCATTCCCCATTCGTCTTGTTCTGGAAAGCCCCCATCCAGAGGTCGGAGGGGAGGGATGCGCGGCGGCGCAGTGGCGGCGCTTGGGGACCTCCTGAGTTCCTGGGAAACTCTGGGGAACTCGTGGCCGTCCGTGAGTGCACTTTCCCTTTTGGCACGGATGGGAGACGCAGGATGGAGACGGGATTGACGGTAGGGATACTTTGAATGGGTTCAGGGCGCGATATCGGTGTGGGATGGGCCGGATTATACTTCTGTCCCATCTGCAGGTCGAAAGGAGTGCAGTGAGATACGGCCAATGAGACGGAGGGCAGGTGAGCAGGTGAAACAGAAATTCGAAGAATCCAGTCGAGAGACTGTGTGAGGTAAACAACTGCTGGGCTGCCCTGCGCCGCGCCAGGCGGCCGGGCCTACTGGACGGGCACAGGTGACTGACTGCTCGGGAAGGGGAGTGTGCCAGCAGAAGACCACGGTGCGCAGTATCTGGGACAGGACTGTACGCTGGGGAGGACCGTATTGGAGGGGACCACCGCCTTGGGAAGACGGTTGGGGGGAAAATAAAATACAAACGGTTTCCTTGTCCATAGTCTCCACGTTGGCTGAGCCCCGAACCCAGTTCTCCATCTCCCGAACCCAGGCTGCTGCGATGTGGGTTGCAGCAGCACACGGCACTGTCAATGAGAACTGGCCACCTGTCCTGTCCCGTTCTACATACCTTCGGCATGCTACTCAGCGCTGCTATTCTTGTTCAATGCCGTGGCTCGGGCAATGCAATTCATTTCAGGAGTAATACGGATAGTCAATGGCCACATGGGTCCGCAGTCTGTCCTGGAGTCCCTGAGTCCCTGAGTCCCCACGAGTCCCTGGGTCAGAAGCGAATGACCAAATGACGACGTTCTTCAGCCATGACCCAGGTCGTGATTTACGAAAATTCTGGACCTCCTTGGGACCGACGCTGAACCCATGGGCGTTGCCACTCTATCTTTGGAAGCTAAGCCATAACCGGCACCTCCATTCACTTGTCAGTCCAGATCTGTTAGTCAACAAGGGTGGCTTATATAATATGAGAGCCAATAGGGAATGCCGTAGCCGTGGCGTGCTGCTTACTTATCCGCGATGCCTTCCGAAATCAAGGTTCCACGACCACGACCAAGTCATAGAGGCACGACGAATCGAGAAGGACCCCTTTCCTTTCTCCCCACATGGCGCCCCGTTACCTAACCGTCTCTGGTCCCTCGAGCTCATGCTGTACTCCGAGGGCACTCTTACAGTACAACACATACAAAGCAAGGCAGGCCGGAATGGGTACACGTTGTGCGGTACACGCTGGGCTGCTTGGCGGCTGGTATCCCCGTACCTGGCGTGCGTGACTCCCGTTGGCGTTGATGAACGAATGGGCGCTGGCGCTATGGACGTTAGTCTTGGGTCCATGGCCGTCTGGGCCGGTCCATCGGTCGCCGTCAATGGTCGCGCGCTTCCCGCCGCGCCCGCCCTGCCCTGTGCCTGTCCGGTCAATGGACGAGCTCGAATCGAGCAGATCTGGGGTCTCGACGGCGTCGGAGACGAGAGAGACGAAGCATGGGCAGCTCTGGCGACTTTGGCGCTGGCACACGACACACACCCGGGACGCTTGACTGGCTGGCGACGGCGACGGCGACTGGCGGGCTGGTGTCTGGCAGAAACCTGGGTGGCAGCCCGTGGTGGCAGCGTGGCAGCCTGCATGAATCCTCGATACGCGACAGTCGGGTCGACATTGTAGCCGCTATTGGCGTGGGCTGTACTTGACGACAACGTACCGGGAGGGCGGTGTGGCGACTAATCACGCAGCTGAGTGGGGTACAACCCAAGGAATGGCTGTCCGTGGGTGGTCGTGGCTGCCGTGGACTGCCAGGTACGTATCCGGCAGTGCTGCAGCAGCCTGCGCCTGCCAGGACTTGGGTGTGAAGACGTTCGAGTGTGTTGCCGCTGCCAGCGCTGAGACGGGGGGGACGCCAAGCACCCATGCGGCCAGATACGGTGCGTTCCTGAAGGCAAACGGATACGGTACGTGTCGGGGTTATCAATGTTTGAGCTCGCTCCTCAGACTTGGCACTGCAAATTGGCTTCTCAATGATGATTGAACCTTGGGATTCAAAGTCACTCTCCTGTTCATTCGCTCCCCGCCAGCATCAGCAGCCATAATGATAATATTAATAATAACAATAACAACAGTGGTCACATACTGGAGTACCAGCAGCTGATGGAGAAATGGACGGACACCAGCAGCCTCTATGTATTCATTCGCGCGCAATCGTGTCGTTCGTGTCTCGTTTTTCCCAGCACCAGTGTCGCACTCGATGCAGAGCACACTGATGTGAATAGTCGAGTGTTCAACCCCAGACGGTCCCTTGCAGCCACTCCCAGTCACATCCAAGACCTCAGACTCACTCTCAATCACCAGCGAGCCTTGCAGCTGCTCTCCCACCTCGATGCCTCCCCCCGGTCCAGCAGCTTGCCAGCTATTCGCCCATTCATGCGCATCGCAGGGGTTCGCCCGCTGTCTCAAAAGCCTAGTTCCTCGAACCAAGTTTCCGAACCTCGTCCAGTGGCCGCATTGTTACGTCGGTTGATCTCCTTGGGTTTACGAGCTACCTCGGACAACTGCAAAGTTAAGCGGTCTTCTTTCCCAGAGCCCGGCAGGCATGGCGTACCTCGCTATCAGCATTCGTCATAGTTGCAGTGCTGCACGACTTTAATTGGTTTGGTGTCACCCACACCCTCCCACTCAGCAAGCGACCAACGTTCTTCTCGAGTTGTTATTGTTGCAGCGCCCGTATTGTTGATGTTTATGTTGATGGGCAAAGTTGTCGGTTCCGATCCCGTGTTTACTTGCACACGCCAATCCATCTACACGGCGACTACATTACGGCAACGCGTTCTTACAATCTCGCTGCCGAGGACACAGTGGTATCATCGGCAGTCCGGGAAATGATGGCGCCTTGGTCATCGCCCCCTTGAAGCTGGTGGAAGACACGGGCGACGGGTCGATGTCGCGCTCCGTTTCTGATGAATCAATCCCAACCCGTTCAATCCAGTCATCCGCCCCAACGATGGGTAGCAATCAAGGTCCCGTCTGCGATTCGCCGGAGCGGGCACCGAGTTACCTCATCGCCTGCCACCTTGGTATCTCAACAGAGTACGGATACGTATGGATAACGAGGTATGACTCTTGTTTCCTCGCTGGCAGCTCCCAGTAGGTGACGGGGCCGGCAAGAGAGATGATTAATTGCTCCTATGGCGGGGCGGACGGACATACGGCATGGGGCTACAAGTTGGGCGAGGAAAGCCGTGCCGGGGGACCCGTCGATAATCCACCGTGGGTTATGTCAACAGTCACCTGGCCTGCTGCGTAATGGCGCCCGAGTACCTTTTGTGCTGGTGGGAGAGGAGCTGCCAACCAGCTCTGGTGGCTCCCGCTAGGTTCACCAAGGCACATTACTGAACGCCCGCCCACAGCTGAGGTACCGCTTTGAGGAAACGTTGGGGGAAAGGTACATGGAGCTCCGTCGGTGCGTCTGCCAACACTGGGCGAAGCATTCCGTTATGTCACCGCTGACGGAACAGTGTCACAGTGCACACCCTCAGGGGCCGCCTGGAGTGGTCTGGGTCATGCTCTCGCTCTGTCTGCTACAGCAAAGTACATAGGTGACTTGGGATGGTTGACAACCTTGACGGAACGGTGCTTGACGGGACCAGACGGAGGGGGACGAGCAAAGAAACACACAAACAGGCCATCCAGAGACAAGAGGTGGGGCATCTGGGCTGACCCTTTCCTTCAATCATGTCCCCTCCGTCAGTCGACTCTGCCAGTGCTTGGGGTTTGCGGAAAGCAGTAGCAACAGCACGAGTAGAGCAAGTGTCGGTCTGTCGACTGCTATCATGGGCATGGATAGGCATAGGCATATATACACGGCTGGGTTGCGTTACATCGTATTTCGTTGCCTACCCAGCCAAAAAAGAAAGCCCAGTCCCGTCGTGCAGGAGAAATACCATGTATACAGACAACTCTGAAGCTGGGGGGATTGGACTGGTTGGTTGGTTGGGGAGAGACAAGCAATCCTGCTTGGAGTGCTGCTGCAAGTTGGTCAAGCGTGCGTCCTGGTCGGCCCACTCCCCTCCCCCCATCATTCCACGTAGCGCGCCATGCTCCATCGAGGTACGTACTCTCTTCTCCCACCGCCTCTCCCGGTCCTCCTTCCAGCTTCCCGCTTGGCTGAGGTAGCCCCCGTCGTTTTCCTACCGTCAGACTCCCTGATGTGTACCGTATCTTCCGTTACCGCCGTAAAGGTACCCAGCACACACACCCGGTCCTGGCTGAGGAGGAGTACGTTGCCAGGTACCTCTCTCACTCACACTTATCTCGCCGCGAGAGAGCGAGAGAGAGAGAGAGAGGTGTGTGTGTGTGTGTGTGCGAGTGTCGCAATACGCAGTCCCTAGTACGTACTCGCGCTCGCCTTTCCACCCCCGGCCTGCCTATCTCGCTCGCCCTCTGTCTCTGACTGTCCCTCTCCCGCTCGCTCACTGCCCTTCCCCCATTCCATCCCGTCTTATCCAAGCCAATCCATCCTCGTCCATTCACCTCCATCTTCTTCTTTCGCTGTCCGTCTGTTACTCACACACTCACACCGTCCTCCTTTCGTACTCTCGCACTCACACCTCTCTTTCTGTCACCTTGTCTTCCCTGCACCGGCCTACCCACCCTTTCCTTCGTCCAACCTACCATCCTCTGCCTGCCTACATCCTGCACTTACCTACTTTACTCTAATACTCCCCCTTCATCATCCTCGCCCTTCCTTCTTTTGTCTTCTCTACTCTACCGCACCTGATCCTCATCGTCGTCAACGGCCTCTCTTACTCTCCTTGCTTGCTAGCCACCATCCTCCCATTCCGCCTCAACCTCCCTCGTCATCTACACATCCCCCTCCCCTCTCTCCCCGACCTCGTCCTTGTCACACCCGCCATCGCCAACCCACGGATACTCGCACCGCCAATCCAACGCTTCCACCCGCGAGTCATTCTGCAAGCAATCACGCAATTCCACCACCTCCGCCGAAGAGTTGGCAACACTTCGCCCCGTCAATCCATCGACAGAGAGATAAAGAGAAGAGAGGCCTCTTGGACTTCGATTCAATACCCACTCCACGAGCCTCGGCATTTGCTGTCATCGAACATCGACTCACATCCGCGTCCTTTGACTCACTTGCCCCCGCCTTTGTCATCCCTCAAGGCCTCGTGCTCCCCAAGCAACGACACCTCTGCCTCCCATCCAAATAAGAGCTACACCCTGCTACTTTTCGTCTCGACTCGAACGACTCTCGTCATCCGATTCGTTCTTTCGTACGCCTGTCGACGCTCGAATGCTGCTGTAGCCATTACCCTTTGCCGATCCCGGTAGTCAGCTTGCTTGCAAGCCGTTGCAATTACACTTCGACGACAACCCCCTTCGGCCATCGACCACCACGTCAAACCGGCCTTCGTGCCATCCAGAATCAGCAAATCGACAATCAACCACAGCCGCTAGGCGCCGCCGACTTCGCAACCTTGTCCGAACCCTCTAGTCAGGAACCGGCATCTTCGCTTCTTCCGCAATTCAACGGTCTACACGTTGATCTTGCACTCCCTTGCCTTCGACCTTCGGGCACCACTCTCTATCTTTTTTCCCATCAAACTTGCTCATTTCAATGTCCTCATAACGATACTCCTTTGTCTTTTTTTCCCGGACCCCGACGTCCCAAAACCGACTACGACCAAACAACAACCAACAACAGACTTTCGCTTTCATATGTCCGATAACAGCAAAAAAATACCCTCGATGAGCCTCTGATACGTGAACGAATAGGAGTTAGATACCGTCTTGTTTCCTGTTAGATTTGTTCTTTCCAAAAACTGTATATTCTTGGCAACAACTCAGCCGCCACCTTCCCCCGACTATCACTCACCGTTACGAAGCTATCACCACCGTCACACGTCCCCATCTCAACTCTTCTACTTCTCGAATCCTCCTTCCTCTCAACAACGAACCGTCGACATCCGAAGAAAAGCTCGCTGTAAGGCTGTATCATCACCTTCGTCGCCACCTCGTTGTTTCTTTGCTCGATACCCTTGCTCCATCACTTCGTTTTCCAGCTTCGACATGGCATGCTTGAGAGACAACTTTCAGAATGGCGTGTTGCTCGATGGTCGGTACAAGACCATCTCTCCCCTCAACCATGGTTCGTTCGGCATGGTCTTCATGGCCAAGGACATCAAAACCGATGAGACCGTCGCCATCAAGTGCTTGACTAAGAAGGAAGCTGCTGATGACCTCGGTTTCGACTTCGCCATCGACGAGAAGTCGGAGGAGCTTGTTCTCCACAGTCGCCTTGGATCGCACCCCAACATCGTCAACCTCCTCAACACATTTGAGACCGAGGCTCACCTCTACCTTGTTCTCGAATTCTGCCCCCAGGGTGACTTGTACGAGGCTATTCGCAACGGCCACGGACCTCTTGAGACGGAGCATGTTCGACAGTTCATGTTGCAACTTGTGGATGCTGTCGATTACATCCACTCCAAGGGCGTCTTTCATCGAGATATTAAGCCCGAGAATATCTTCCTCACCAAGTCTGGTGAGATGAAGCTGGGCGACTTTGGTCTTGCGACGACTGAGAACTGGACCTTGGAGAACACCGTCGGTAGCGACCGTTACATGTCCCCTGAGCAGTATGACTCTGCTGGTGCTGGATACTCTCCTGCCCAAGCCGACATTTGGGCCATCGGTATCTGCCTTCTCAACATCCTCTTCTCACGAAACCCATTCACCACCCCGACTGAGGCGGATCCGCTCTTCCTGGACTTCTCCAGAGACAAGCAGTCTCTCTTTGACGTCTTCCCCTCCATGTCGCAGGACACCTACGAGGTCATTGTCCAGTGCATGAGCTTGGATCCTAAGAAGAGGTCTCTTGTTGGTGCCCGCGCTGCCCTCCAGCGTGTCGTCAGCTTCACCACCAGTGAGGAGGACGATGATGAGTTCTGCTGCGCCGAGCGTCATGTCATGGCCAGCGCCAACCGCGAGCCTCTCCGCACACCTTCCATTCAGAGCCCCCAGGTCGACCAGGGTGCTTTCCCCTGGGCCAAGGCTTTGCACACCACGCCACCCAAGCCCATCCGCCAGCTCAGCGCCATCGCCGACGACGAGAGCTACACCGAGGACTTGTTCTCCAAGTCAGGAGAGACTGCCGACTGGTTTAGCTCTGCCCAGACGCCGTCCATCTCCTCTACGCTCAACTCTAGCCTTGGTGCCTCGATGAAGTCGCTCCACATTGGTCGGCCCATGAAGGCTGCGCCTCGCCCCATTCCCAAGGTCTCACCCATGGCTGGCTCTCTCCCGATCAACATGACCAAGCCCCGAAGCAACCTGTCTTCCATGTCCTTGGTTTTCGGTCGTAAAGATGCCGTCTCTAAGAGCTGGAGTGACATGTGGGATGAGGATGAGGAGGAGGAGGAAGCGGAGCGCGAGAGGCAAATGCAGTCTCTGAAAGACCTCAACTCGAGGACTTGGAGCCATGACAGCAAGCTGGATGACCAGGACGACTGCGACACAGTTGACGCTACCCCCATTGCGACTACCCCTCAGCGTTCGCACCATGACAGCGCCAAGCTGATCCACAACGACATTGACAGCGATCACGCTGCTGACGGATTCTTCTTTCAACAGTCGTCTCCACCAAAGTCGAAGCCAATGCTGACCACTCGTCAATCGCCCCCTAAGCGGGATAACCTCGACAAATGGTCTGCCTTGGGTCAGCGTCGTCGCGGGCTCACGGGCTCGTCATATTCGCAAATGTCACCCGAGTTTCCTCGGCAACAACGAACAATCGGACTAGGATACAATTCTTATACAGCGGGAGTTTGGGATCACACTGGGCATCACAACAATCACATCACTCACAACAAATCACCTAAGGAAAAGGTCAAGGATTGCCCCTGGAATAAGGGCAGAGATTGGAATTACTGGCGCAGGGAGAAGCGCAATGATCTCGCAGATGTCGAGTGGGTTGGTGGCTGGCAGGAAGCGCATTCCTAGTCAGGTCACCTCTTGTGGTTGGGTTCTCACCAGCAGGACATCGCCGGTTCTCTCTGGGACTCTGGTCGTGACAGGACTAGTCGCGGCTCGACACCCCGGAGAGGTTGCTATGTGGGCAAGACATGACACCTGTTTGGATGATGGAACTCAACTCGCTTTCTGTGTATTAGATATCTCCAGATTAATGAACAATACCAGAAGTTACCCACTCAACCCAACCCACCCAGCGTGTTTGTGATATTGTGTCTCGTAATCGCACATGAATACCAATGGCTCATTATTCATCTAGAGGGAACTGAGCTCATGAGGGTTTGCCAACCTCTTCGACCTGAAGACTAACGGTACGTCATGTTACCCCTCAGTTGACTTGACTCGTGCGATCGCCATCAACCCCATAACAGCGGCAGATAACAGCCAGAGACAGCGTGGTGCAATCTCGGTGCTGCCGACAACTCGGACCGTGTCTCCCGCACCGCACGCGGTTTGTTGTCGACGTCCTTCCAACGGCTTGAAAGAGTCTCCTCACTCAGTCGAACCATGTTCCGATAGCTACAGCCAAAGTTTGATGTTGGGTGGGGGGGGGGAGTTGTCGCCCATGCCGTGCATGCCTCCGGCGAGTCCGGGTCCCGTCAAGCCGAACGAGTTTTGCGCCCTTGGAAACCCCTGTGCGGGGGAGGCTGGCGGCGGTTGGCGTTCCCGGCGAGGAGGCCCATCCCCGGCAGGGCGTAGGTAGTTGCCCGGCCTGGGAAGAGGCTCTCTTTGATCAACTGGAGATGTCCCCTTCGACCCCCTTTTGGTAGGGGCGAGGTAACGGGGCGTTTGATGCGTCGGTCCCGCCGACCAATGCCACGTGTACAGGAGCACCCTGGATGGATTGACATTCACGGGAGGGACTGGAGTGTCGAGTCGTACGAAACCGAGCATCTTTACCGAGCACGCTGTCGACGGCCATGATCCGCCCGGAATATAACCAGCGAGGGGGGGCCACCGCTCAAGCTGGGACGCAAGCCGTTTACGACTTCACGGCCGGGGTTGGCGCATGGGAAGGATTGCAGGGACTATAGTACCGCAGACCAATCTTGCGCAAAGACTTGCGAGGTGGGGTTTATATAAACGACATCGTCAAGCATCTATGTATTGTCGTAAGAGACGGACAGACCGTAGGTACACGCCGGTAACAGTGACAGGGAATGTAGCAGCAAATATGCAGAAAGCAACCATTATATCATCCAGGCATTAGAACCAGATGCCACCAGCGCCATGCAATGAATGAGCCGATTGGGCGGTTGTTCAGGACGCCAACCATGCCACGGCGAACACAAGCACCAACAACGTCATCCACCGCGACTTATTCCGCGCCAATAAGGCTCTTGGGCAGGAAGGCCCAGACGGTGCCTACAACAGACAGGATTGTCGAGATGGTCATCAGGACGTAGCAAAGGAGCTTCTCCTGGGGAGTGATCTCCTTGCTGAAGAGCTTGACGTAAAACGCAAGAGGCAAACTGCGGGGAAGCGGTCAGCTGGGGTGTCCCAAGGGTCGGTCAAGGTTAAAGGGGGTTTCCGCTTACAGCACACAAATGGTGAAGCACAGCGCGCTACCCATGAACGCCATGATGCTGTCGAATGCCGGGAACAAGATGGAGATGACAAGGAAGACCAGGACGGTCACGACCCTGATGGCGACCTTCATGATGCCTCGGAAGGTGGCAGAACGGCCCACCATGGCCGAGCTGTCGGCAACAGCCTGCTGGTGAATGCCGGTCAACACCTCCAGAGTTGCGACAATCGGTCGGGCGTTGAGCGGGATCTTGGTCAGAGGAATGATGGCGATAAAGACGCACAACAGGAAGTTGAGCGCGCGCGGGTAACCGCTCGTCCGGAGGATGTTGGCCGTGATCTCATCCATGACGTTGTCGCCATACATGAGGAGGCCCACGACGGCCGTGAAGGCGTCGAGGAGGTACTGCATCGCAGTCAGTATTTTTGGTACCATCAAGGAGAAATGTCACCGAATGCCAACTCACCACAGACGTGAAGACAGTCTTGACAGCCCGGGGGTACTTGTGAGGATGGCGCATGTCCCTGTAGATCTGCACGAGCTGTCAGTATGTGGTGTACTCCCGTCGTCACCGGGGTGAAGGAGTGCTCACGTTGGGGAACACGCTGTGACCACCCCAAGGGCTCATGAGCAGGCCGAAGCTCAACGGCAACGTGCCCCAGTTCGCCGGGAACAAGTATGTCGTTGCCGGCTCAATGAGAGAGCCAGGTGTTGTTGGCTTGATGAGCCCATCAATCACCAAAATGGCCACGACTAGCCCGACACGTCAGCCAAACCCCCGACACGGACATGGGAGGAAACAGAACTCACTGCTGAAGCAACACACAATGCCAATGACGCTAGTAAAACTCAACAGCCGGAGGGGCAGGAAGTTGAGGGGAATCATGATCACGGAGCAAATGAGCTTCCAGGTGTTGACGCTCAAGAAACCCGGGAAGAGCAGGGTCAGAGAGTCGGCGAAGAGAACGATGAGGGCGACGCAGGCAGCCAGCAGCTCGAGGGTGAAGAGGATACTGGTAGCAATACGCGCGTTGCGGCCGTACGATATGTAGGCCAGGTCGGAGAAGGTGATCAAGCTAGCATCAAGATCCATGCACTTGGCCAGGAGCTTCGCCGTGTAGGCAGTCACGGCTGCGGAACCGGCCAGGATAACCATGCCGCAAATCCAACCGGCGTACTTGATGCCCATGGGCAGACTCAAGAGACCGACACCGATCAGAACGCTGCGTCACAAGTCAGTAAAACCGTCTTCGGTAAAAAGATGCAGAGGGAGGCCGCGACTGACTTGATCGAGTTGAAGATGGTCTGAGGAAGCGTGGACTGTCCCTCCACGGTCAAGATGATCTTCCCATCCTGCTCGACCTCCTTCACGAGGATGGGCATGTTCTCCCCATCCGGCACATTGCCCCCTGCCTCTTGCTGCTGGCGCCACAGCTCGCCAGCCTGCGCCATCGACGGCGAGTCAACGTCCTCTATCGTGCCATACGTCCTGTACGAACTGTAGCTGCCAACCAGCGGCGGTGTCGCCAGATGGGGCGGGACTGCGAAGATGGACTGTGACGGCCGGCGGCCGCTACCGAAACTCGAGCCGTAGATGGCGCCCGACATTTCCGCCTCGACGGCCTTGCGCTCTCTGTCGCGGAAGTCATTCTGGACCGGGCCGTCGTCCGCAACCGAACCGGAAGAGCCATTCAGGTGTGAGGTGCTCGGCCCCGTCTCGGGCGTGGCCTCGAGGTGTTGTCTGAGAAGCGAGGTTCTCGGGTGCGAGCCTGACTCGACATGGCTTCGGGAGTAGTCGAGGGCCTCGTTCGATCCCGAGGCAATTGGGACCTGGTCGGGTGCGAAAACGAAGGAGGGCCGTTGGGGGATAACCTCGGCGAAGCCTGCCGCACGCGCCCAACTGCGCGTGAAGGAGCGAATGCTGTTGACGCCGCCAATGTCTGTGATGGCGGCGAGGTGTCGCGTTACCGAAGACCTAAAGGAGGGGTGTGGGTTAGCGGGGGAGGATCGCATAGCAGCAGCAACGACGAAAAGCGACGGTCGATGTCGTGAATGTGTTGCAGGGGTTTTGTTCAAAGACCAACCTTCTGCGAAGCCCGTGAGAATTGCCGCCGTAGCCACCCTCGTCGTCCTCTCCCAGGAGCGACTGGTCCTCGGCGACGGCGTTGGAGTCGATACTCACGGAGCGCTGGGGGGAGGCGCCCCGTTCATACTCGTCCCAAGTGGACGGGTTTCTCGAGGCCATGGGGGAGCAGGTCGTCGGGTACCAAACTGTTGCGACGAGAGTACCAACAAACGGTTGCGAGGATGCAATGGCAACGAGGAGCGCGACGAGACAGAGAGGGGGGAAAGGGAAAATAGGTAAACCACGAGGAGGTAGATTTCGAGGCGGTCGCGCGGCTGGCTTTTTTCCCCTTGCGCGCGGGCGTTTGGACGTGTATATACCTGGTAGTCGTATCCGTAGCACGGCACGAGACACACGCTACATGCAGTGCCCAAAAAGGCCGTTCAGAGATAGGTCGCAAATCTGCCTTTTCGCACCCCTAGCAGAGGCGGTCCAAGTGGGGACGTCGCGGGAGATGAGATGGTGCTAGTGCAGTGGGTTGTCGGAAGCCCAGGTTGTCGCAGGTAGTATCTGGCGAGGTTCCAACTGGGTTGTTTTTTTCCCTTTGCTCCACGTCGGGGTGGGTATGGAGGGCGGAACGACAGAGATAACAGCGGTTGAGGTTACGTCGCAGTCTGAGGAGAGAGGGACGGGCTAGATGTTCAACTCGATAGGCGTGTGTTGGCTGTTGGTTGGAGGTGACCGCGGGACCGAAGGAGAGAGGGAAAGTGGGAGAAAAAGGTGGAAAGACGATGTAGAGCCGGGGCAGAGGAAAAGTGTAGATGCTCGAAAGCCAAGGAATCATGTCAATCGGACCAGGAAACCACCCCCAGCCAGGCAACCCAGCCAGTGCTTCTTCGGATTTCCGAGAGACCAGGCGGAAGGGTGGAAGGAAGCCAGAGATCAGAGTCGAGGGCCAGTAAAGGGTATCTTGGGGACTCGTTGGCATAGACAGGTAAGGTGATCTTGAACAAGACTGGGCTAGGCCGTTTATGGGTTTTCCCAAGTCATTCGCCTGTCTAAGTCCAAGGTCATTATCATCGGCGGCACCGGCCCATGGAGAAATCGCGGATGCGTCGACATCTGCAGATTGGCCTGCATGACGGAATCCGACAAGGTAGCAAGCACAGCAATCACATAGCACATACTCTGTACAGCGACACGTCCAATCCCAGGCCGAGAAAGAGGAACCCAGACGACAGATAAAAACACCGAGCCGATGCTTGAAGTGGGCTCCATGTTGGCAGCCCGGCCGGGTTACAGACCCGGCAGGACGCGGGCAGACGGACAAGAAGGGAACAAGTCAGCTGGATATCAGGCCTTGGTTTCCATGACGCCGTCTGCATCGTCAAAAGTTGGCCGGCTTATCGCGCCGGCGCCTGTGGTTGGACAATGGGCGACCGGCTCAGACCTGCAATATCTGCAGGTTGCAGGGCCTCGCAGCGGCCAGAACCTGCCCAACCCCGGCTCCGCCCTCCACCCTCTCCACCCCCCACCGTTGCCTCCCGTCTCTGCCTTGCTCTTGTCTTTCTCTCTCTCTCTCTCTCCGTCTCTGCGCGTGTCCGCCAAACTCTGCCTCTCTTCGCCGAGTGCTTCTAACCCAACCTCGCCTAGAGCTGCAACCTGCCCTGCTCGCCCGCCCGTGTCTCGAGGCCGCCTCTGTCTTGCAGCAGGTTCGACATTACGTACTGCAGACGCCGTGGGGTGCAAAAGTGGGATGGGCAAAAAAAACCATAAAAAAAAAGCAAGCATGTCCTTCGACATCATGCCCTAGTACCAATTCACTGCTCGACTACCTTGTTCTGCTTGTACATCGTAGTCCCCCGAGCTGAGAGTGGGGCTCGTTAGGACTGCATCTTGTTTCCCTTTTTGCCTCAGAACCTCGGATAGAGGCTCTATATCGCGGTACGCAGATAACCGCAGGAACCCCGCCCCACTCCTCCCCGTACCGCCGCTACTCACCGCTACTTGCATACTTTGTCCCAGAGTCCCACATGACATGTCATCCAATGCCCGATGAGACAGGTTCATGCATGGAGGTCAGATGCAACAAGATGCTATCACGACTCGGCGGGAGGGGAGCAAAAAGCCAAAAAGCCAAAAAGCCAAAAGCCTGAGCCAGCGAAGAGGAGGGGGGTTTTGCTCTCCATTCTCCTCGTCTCCTGTCAGCCGTCCAAGAAGCCAGTCGGTGAGGGATTATTCGCAAGTCTTCAACTCCCCGGAGCCACTCTTCACGAACTCAAATGCCTAGGCTGTTACCACGGATGCTCGAGCCTCATGCTCACATGCCATACTGCCCATCGCAATTGCTTGCTCTAGTACCGTGGCTGCATCTCTCCTAGTTGAAGCTGTCTACGAATAGGTAAATGTCGCAACCGAACCCCATGACCCCCCCGGATCGTCCAGCACCATTTCCCCTTTCCAACCACCAGCCGGGCTCCCGTTGCACAGACTCGATTGGCTCTTTGTTGCGGCACCCTTTCCAAAACCGCCGTTTCTTGGGCTTCGCCCTCTCTGCCTTGCGGTCTTTGGAGTAGTCGGTTGGTAGTAGCGTCGTAGTGCGAGGCTTGTTCTGGCTTGGTCCTGTGGCGGGAACCAGCTTGTCCCATGCAACATCCCATGCGGCTCACCCAGGAAAAAAGTCGACAACCCTTCTCCGCGTGCGAGACAAGACGGGGCCCCCTACCGCGCTGCCTAACTTGACCTCACCGTCACCGTACGTTACGTTACCGAGCTAAACTCGCACCGATCCGAACCCATCCCAACGTCCGGTCCGTCGATTCTGCTTCGACACCCCGTGCTTGCGCTACTCGACCCAAAACCAACCCAACCCAATCCAAAAAAGACAAAACAAAAAACCCAAAGGGAAAAAAAAAACCCCCCGGCAGAGGGGCACGGCCCCCCCCCCACCACGACGACATATCAAAAAAATCGTTACGGCACGGGCACCCATTACCCGTCACCAGCGGCCTGCCTCGCCAACCAAAACCCTCTTTGAGATTTCCCAGCCCGTCCCACGCGCTTCGTATCCCGCGCGCAGGGCGCATAGGTAAGCAGGCGCACGCAGCGGCACCATGAGCCCCGCCGGCCCGGCCGATCTCGACCAGCCCACCATCGCCGCCCTGGTCCCCGTCCTCCAGATCCTCGACAGCTTCCGCCACCGCAACAAGAACCAGCACCGCGTCGCCCGCTGGTGGGCCCGGTTCGACCTCCTCCGCCGCTCCGTCGGGCGTCTCCACGACGCCCTCGAGGCCCGCGCCCGTCACCGCCACGCCCAGGGCTTCAAGGCGCCCTCCAAGAAGTCGGCCGGCAAGGTCCGCGCCGGCGCCGGCATCGGCAGCGGAGACCGTCGGGGCAATGCTTTGGACGAGGACGTCGCCGCGAGGGCGCGGCTGCTGCTCGACACGACCATCCCGTCGTCGTTCCTGTAAGTCCTTGCGCCGGCCTCTCGAGGCCCGAGATGTGACCCTGTTCCGCGCTCCGGCGAACTGACACACGCCACCAGAGCCTTCAGCCAGTTGGCAGCAGACGGCCAACACGCTGCCCTGGGCCTCGTCTTACTGGGCGTCTTGGCCCGTATACACTCGGCCGTTGCGCCCCTGGTCCCCCGACAGCCTGAGAGAGGTGATGGAGTGCCCACGGCCAACCCATCAGCGAGCCATGATGCGGTCACCACCAAGGAAGGCCAGCCGAACCCAGAGTCGATGGGTCTCGGCGTGGCCATCTCGCGGGACCAGCTGAGGCTGGCCGCGAAACCCCCGCCTCGCCGTCCGGCAATAGACGACGCCGAGGCCGTCGCGCCCGTTGCGAGCAAAAAGAAGCGCAAGCTGGTTGATGCCCCCGCCGCCGAGACTGAACCCAGCAGGCCGGTCAAGGAAAGAAAGTCGGACAAGGCCGGCAAGAAAAAGTCCAAAAAGGGCGATGCGTTTTCGGATCTGTTCAGTTCGCTCATGTAAAATATACCCACGTACATATTTCCCAGGCAAGGTTTGGTAAAGCTTCAAATCTTTCATTAGCGACGGCTATTTGCTACGAGATCCCGACATGTCCCTGCCCGTGCGCCCCCCTACCGTCCTTGTCCGTCTCTTGACCGAGGGTGTCCCAAGACATAGACAGGGACAACAAATTTCACCACGAACCCCCCCAGTAACAGAGCACCCTTTACTCGACACTGCTAATTGGTATACATATCTGCCGCTCACGAACCCCACCAAGAGCTGATTCCAGCTTCCTACTGGACACTTCGGTAGGACCAGATGCGTGCCCGCATGTCACCAGAGCCGGTGGCGAAGTAGCCTCCCGTCGGGCTGGGCGCGACGGAAATGACACTGTTCTTATGTCCTTGAAGCATCAATTGCGTGGCTCCGGTGCGAGGATCCCAGAATTGCACGCCGCGGTCCTTGGAACCGGACATGACCCAAGCAGCGTCGGGAGTCAGGGCGACGGAGAGGACGAAATCCTGTTCTTGTCAGCATATCATACGGTGACCCTTTTGTCTCGGGAAATTACTCACTCTGTGTCCTTCAAACGTCTTGACGCAACGTCCGCCCTTGGGCCCGGGGTTGGGCAGGCCACGAGGCGTGCTCAGCTCCCACATCTTGATAGTCTTGTCCAGACTGCCACTGACAAGATCTCTGCCGTTAGGCGAGAAGGCAACACTGTAGACGCTGTCCTTGTGGCCATCGGGGCCCTCGAGCCGCTCCAGGAGGTATCCCTGGTGGATATCCCAAACGCGGACGCTCTTATCAAGCGAGCCGGCCGCAACATACTTCGTGTCGGGAGAGATGGCAACAGTAGTGACGCCGTCCTCGATGGTCAAGGTAAGGGTGTTGGTTCCCTGCTCGATATCCCAGAGACGGACGGTCCTGTCTCCACTTCCGGATGCAATCGTGCGACCGTCGCGGGCGAAGTCGAGCGAGTAGATGTCTTGCTCATGACCGGAGAAGGTGTTGCGGATCTGCCGAGATTGGATGTCCCAGACCTGCAAAGACGGTTAGCGTCGCCGCGGCCAAACGTTCATCGACATTTCACTTACTCTGATCAACTTGTCCTCAGCACCAGTGGCAAGGTACTTGCCATCGGGACTGAAGCAGACGCTGCGGATGTAAAGATCCCCGGTAATGTCGACAGTGTCATCCTGAAGGACGCACAGCTTCTCACCGGATTGAACATCGTAGATCTGCGCGGATCGGTTGCATCCGGTGGCCACGTACTTGCCATCGTGGCTGAAGCGCACACAGCAGACAACGCTCTCGTGTGCGAGAGTGTGGACCAGGTCGACGTCAAGCATCCGTGGTACATGCTGGTTAAAGATGACGAACCAGTCGTGACCCGATTTCTTGGAATGAGGAGGCAGGCGATCTGGGTCAAGATCGCCAAGGGCGTTTCCCACAGGGGGAGCGTGGGGACCTCCCATGCGCGCGTGATCGGGAGTTGGGTGGCTAACTTGAGGCGATTGCGTAGCGCCGGGGAAGGGAATCGGGGTGTTGATCTGGGGAGTAGCCGGACCAACAGCCGCGGGCGGCCGTCCGATACCACGTCTGCCGGGGCCGGGCGACGCAGTCGTCTGAGGAGGCTGAGAGCCAAGGCCGTTGGAGACGGGACCGCCGGGCCCTTGGGGGTATTGTTGGAAAGGCTGCTGCGACTGAGGCGGCGGCGGCGGCGGGCCAGGAAGGCCCGGAGGGCCCTGCGCCATCTGGTGCTGCGGACCCATTTGCTGGTCCTGAGGCGGCGGAGGGGGGGGAGGAGGGGCCAGCTGGGCCTGACCACCACCGGTCATGATGCCGTTGAAGAGACCAGTGCCGGGGGTGATGGAGGGGGGCTGTTGGGACGGTCCAGCGTGAGGAGGGGGGCCGCCGATGCTAGGAGGGGCGTTTCCGCGGGCTCCCTCGAGCTGACGACGGAGCATAGCAATCTCTTCCTCGTACCTGTTTGAAGCTTGCTGTTAGCATTTCCGAAGTGCGTCGGATATCGAGATTGCATCGGCAGACGTACTTTTGCTTCAGGTTCATCTGAGCCTGCTCCATCGCGTAAACCTTTTCTCTGACAAGCTGCATCTCCTGGACCTGGGCCTGGACTAGAAAGGCTGTTAGCGGCAGTAATGACGTTGACCAGGCGCGACCATCTTACTCTGGTGTTCGTAGCCCTCGGTCTGGCGCAGCTGCGTGTCAAACTCGGTTCTGATCTGGTCGAGGAGCTCATTGAGCCGAGCCGAGTTGTTGGGCGGCACCGCGCCCATGGCGCGATGCGGATACATGGACATGGTTGCAATTGGGAAGAATGTTTAGAGCTAAAGATAGACGAATCGCCGAGCAGGTGGGTGGAGGAGAGTCGATAAGAATAGATCGCCGAGTATATGGGAAAATGGCGAAGGATGGCCGTTTGTTCAGGCGCCAACGATGAACACGATGCGTCGGGTCCGCTGTTGTGGTGGTCGTGGCTCGGAAAATTTGGCCGTCGCCGCAATGGGGCCCCTTCAATCGGCGGGTGCAGAGTGACAAGGCGCGATTTGCCTTAGGTAAGGTCCGCTGGGGGGTTGTGTCGACAGCGGCAGAGCCGTCCAGGCAGGGAGACGCAGGTGGATGCGCGATATCGATGTTGTCGTGGGCGGGAAGAGATGATGAGATGGAGTCAGCTTAGGGGTCGATTGATGATGGTGATGTGTTGTGTGTGCGTGTGTGTGCGCGCGCGTGTGTCGAGGTTGTCACGGCGGAGATGGGGAAAAAGAGAGGAAGGGAAGAAAAGTTCGGGTTAGGCAAGGAGAGGAAGGAGAGAAAGGACCCGGCTTGAAGAGGCTGGCGAGTGGAACGAGAGGAGACTGGTGCAAGGTGCAAGGTGCACGGGCAAAAAAAAAAGAAGAGAGCGAGAGAGGCGGATGGGAGCCGCCTGGGGATGTGATCCAAAAGCGGGCCCCACGAGAGAGGTGAACTGCTCTGTGCCGCCGCCGCCCCCCCCTGGAACCAGGCGCACGCCAAGCTTGACAAGTAGCTGGCCCGGCGAGGATACCTCGAGGGGCGCCAAAAGGTACGGGATCATCGGGGCACCCAGCCAAGGGTCGGGAACTGGAAGCGCGGGTGGCAGCCATGTAGTCGTCAAGTATCGGCCAGGAGGCCGCTACGCACCTGAAAGTAAGGTCTGTGCGCGTCGACATTTGGGGGTGAGCTGGCTCGAGGGGTGGGCCTTTCCATGTGGCGCTTGCTTGAAGTGTTCCTCCCAGCGGGTGTGGATAGTTTCAATCTGCCCGGGCTTGGGTTGGGTGAGTGGGTCCCAGGCCGCGACTGAATCGGTTCGACAGGGCAGGGGGCATCTAGTGCCCACGCTAGCCTTCGGAGCGGGGGCGTGGTGCCAGGGTGGGGTGCAGCCCGTACCTAGAGTCTATACTACCATAGTACTATGTACTAGGCACAGCGCAAGGTACAGTACCTCGGAAAACCTTCGTTTTTAGTCTCTATTTTTGCTGCCGTGGTATTCATCGATTGACTACGGTACTATGGTACTATGGTGGTGTCAGGGGTACGTATAAATCCTTGCCAGGTTGTGGACAGATAAATCTCACCACTCCCACTGAGGTTTGTGACGCTCAGTGGTCAGTATGTGCTCAGAGTTCACCGGGATCGCGGAGTATTGCTGCTGAGCTGGTGGGGGTTTATTCCTGCCTGGTCCTGTGCATGCACTACAGTAGTTGGCCACGCGCCTTGCCCGTCACCTTGTGGGCCGTCTACCAACAGCAACAGCAACAACAACCAAACGCCACGCCGAGCCGTGACCTGACATTCTTCTCGGGTATATATTTCGGGCTCTGGATCATATATCCATCCCGCATCGACGCCGCGCCCCAAGCGGGCTGGGCCGGGCAGTCGCATGCACAGTCAGTTGCGCGGCTAAACGCTGGCCAGGTTCCAGATCCAAGATGGGACAAGTGAGATAATAACACCGACGGACGAGGCCAGCTAGCAACGACAGTTCCCTCCGGGCATCAATATCTGGAGTTAGAAATGCCAGGTTTGAGACCTGCTGGCTCGCGATGGCTGCCAGGGCGCGTTCCTCCAGCACCACGGCTTTGTCTCCCTTTCCGCATCACCCACAGACTGTAAAAACACGGCGCAACACGGCGCTGCATTGGAGAAATCTTACAATAATGCACCGAGAAACAACTCACTAGCCCGCAAGATATGTGTCAAGCGTTTCCACATCCCATACGAACACACTCGACAAAAAGGAAGGGAAGTTTTTGAGTGCCGTTGGCGGAGCCCTGTGCCGGCGTCACGGCCCCCAAATCCTCGGACTGTAAGTAGGAAGCGCACTGCGTAGTTGCGCACGTACGCCGCTGCGGACGGATGTCACGACCCTGGTGGGAACGGTGCAACACATTGTTACCTAAGTAATAGTAGGTACGGCCGGGATGGTGGTGGCCAGCACGCTGCAACGTGCTCACACGAGGGGTGAGATTGATGGGTGCGGGCCGGAGGGGCAGTGCTGGGGAAAGGGGTTGCCTGCACATGAACTGGGCAAAAGCAATGCAGCAGCGGCAGCAGCATGGTCAGCGTTATAACCCAAACCAGCGGCGGCAGCTTCACCATCAGCTTCGTTTGACGATGGAGGACGTGATGAGATGGGATGGCCGCTGCGCCTGACAGGCGGCAGATAGGGCAGGGCGTTGTAAGGGCGGGCATCGCGGAAAAGGCAGATTGGGGAAAGCATCGTGAGATGCAGCGGTGCAGCCTGGAGAAAAGCCAAGGTCACACACGCGGGGGGTGTGTTGTGAGAGTGTGTGGGTAAGACGCAGCAGAGCAGACGAGGGCGTGGGCCGCGGGTACGGACGGAGAATGTTCCATTGGAAGACGAAGCGAACGACGTGACGGATTGTTAGCCTTGAGGCGGTTGCCGTTGCCGATGATGAACGAGGGTTTGTTGTTTAAACGAAGGGGGTGGTGGGTGTGTGAGCGAGCGTGTAGGAGGGGACGGTTGAGGGATGGAGAAGGGGCGTCATTCGGAGCAAGGGGTCAAGGTTCAGGGTCAGAGGGGTGTGGATGAGTGTGTGCGCTTAGTGTGGTGCCTGTGAGCGAGAGGGTTGTGTCCGTTGTGGATCGTCTGGTCTGGTCATGGGTATCCGCCGAGCAAAGGATGGAAACGAGAGGGTTTGACGACGTCTGAGAACCGGAAGAAGCTCCTGCGTCTCCCTTGTTAGCGCATGCGTGTATCTATTTCCCAAGGCTTTGTCAGTGAGGCAGCGGCAGCGGTATCGATACGGAGGGAGGACGACGTCGGCGAGCCAAGGCAAAGCCTTCCACCGCGAGCAGCCGACTGACTACAGGCATGCTTTCGCCGGTCGAGTGGCCGTTGTTATCTTGTATCATGAAAGGCTGAGGGTACCTACTCGGCGGATACCACCTCTGCCCGTTTCATCGGAAAGACGACGCACCACTGCCATTCACCACCACCACCACCACCAGCTGGCAATAAGGTTGGAAAGACGGCCAAACACGTTACGTTCTTCGGCCATCCGTCCGCTGCAGGTATCATCCGTCATGGGTCAAGGTCAAGGCCCGTGGGCGGCGGGCAGTGGGCAGTGGTCAGGGCGGCGGCCGTCCCATCCCCCGCTTCGGGCATGGAAGCTGTCGAAATGTTCCATGCCCGTTGGTCGTCGTCGAGGATATCAAGGCACAAGGGAACACATGGAGTAAACTCACCAATGGTTTCGCAAAGCCAGCCCCCTACGCCCCCTCTGGAGCGCAGCAGCGGTAGCACTCACAGTACCACATCACCGCCGCCAACAATACAGGAAATGGGAATCCCGTAGTCGCATGCATGCGCCATGCAACGTCATGTAGTGGCTACGGGTACTCTGTACGCCAAACAGACCGGGGGCGCGCGCGCGCACGCACACACTCTCGCACACACGCAAACAGCTCGGCTGGTGATGAGCAAGGACCAAGGAGCAGGCAAGGGGTCCGGATACGCTACCTTGCGTGGGGCACTGGCGCTGCTCTTGCTGCTGCTGCACCACCCACACCATCTCTTGACGATGTTTTCTTTTTCTCTTCTTTTTCATCTTACCGGCCCTGCTCTTGTTTTCTACTGCCTGTTCCAGACTGAAGCACAGCCCTTCCTCCCGGCATTGATAGGGCCAGAAACGAGCAGTGTACAGGCCTCCGTCCAACATCCGCGCGGGAGCCGTCAATCGTCACATCATGCCACCCGCCATCCACCGTCGACGCAGGATGCCACTGCCCACTGCAGCATCCCACGATGCGATACGTCCCGCTGGCAATCAGCAGAAGGGGTTGTCTTGATTCCCCGAGGTTGGACCATTCGCCGCAACCCACGGCGCACCGACAAACGATCACGGTTTATGCCGAAAAAGATGCAAGGCATCGGACACGACCGTCGCATCATCTCAGAACCGGCTGCATTTTTTCACATGGGGCATATCGTACAAAAGCCCATTCCCAGGCGCACCAGAACATGTCCAGCAACTAACGCATATACTCGACTCGGAAGAGCCGTTCGAGGCGCCATCCCGATGCCTCAGTCGGCTGGGGCGAATGGTAGGCGGCCGGGTGCAGCGCGGTTGGCGATGGCTGCATGCTTGGCCACACCCATCAGGTAGCGACAGTCCAGGGAAGAATAAGGCGCATTTTTTTTCGGGTGCGTTAGCGTTGGAGTGGCGAGATGGGTTAGGTGACTTGACATCGCTGGGGTCTCCAGCTGAGGTAAGCTGTCTCGGTGAAGAAGGGGGTGAGGCAAGGTGTGAGCAGGGAGGGGGTTGAAGTGTCAGGCCTGACTAAGTACTCCAGAGCTCCTCGCGTGACTGGCTTGTGGGCAATCGCCGGTCAGACGCCGGCTCAAGCATGGTTTACTTGTTTTGCCAAGGTCCGAAGCCCAAAGAGTGGCCATTCGTTGGTTCGTTTTGTTTTTTTCGCCAATGCCCGGCTACTTTCTTCTTCAGCCTGCGTTTCTTCCCGCAGCCCGGCAAGGCTCATTCTTCGAGAGGCCATCGCAGCGATACCAAGTCCGGCGCAGGTTGCAGGCACTCACTCTACTCTCTGATTCGGGACATCGAAGACTCGGATCGTTGGAAGCATCGCATCCTCGTTGATTCCGGCGGGGCCACACATCTCCGAGCATTGGCAAATCGCATCCGGCGTGTTGGTTCTTCACAGACACGTCAGGTGCCCAGCCTCGAACTCCTGGTGGAACAACTTGGAGGCCACCAGCCAGCCCTCCTTTGGGTGATCCGCGATACGTGCAACAATCGTGAGGGACGACCCCCCCCCGGGTCATTCCCCGAGTCAGTGGCCCACCACCGGCAAACATTCGTTTCACCCGCCATTGGAGACGTTCTAGGCGCCGCGAGCCAGTGTTCTTCTCTTAACAAGGGTGTCGAGATCGACGTTCTAGGTAAGGGTGACCATGGAAAGGGCTGCTAAACGTCTTTGAGATGCCGCCAACCGATGTCAAGAGCCTGCTGGAGCTCCGTGCAATTCGGTTGGCAGCATCACTCCTCTTCTCCATCCAGTCCAAAATGTCCGCGAAGCTCCGACTGCACCGAATCCCAAAGCACACGGCGATTACCACCCGATAAAACACATGGCCATTTGGCAACATGCGTCTTCGTACGTTAATCGTACCTGGATTCGACTATGCCCGGCCGTGGTCAGGAACGACGGCTCAAACCGGCCTAGCTCTTCACTACAGGTGGATCTGGGGCGATTCGGAAGACCCTGCGGCCGAAGCTGCACAATCACCCCAGATACACTGGGGCCCCGAAGCACCGGCAGCGCAGCGTTAAAGTGAAGAGCCCGAGGGCTGAGATGCCAAAGACAACTACCACGACTAAAGTTCGGGTTCTCCCTCAACCGTCTGACAGCGATAGTAGCTTGGTCTGCCTGTTGCCCTGGTTGGCCGGCGTTGTGTGTGAAACGCCTCGATCGCTTGCAAGAGAGATGGCACTAATCAGATCTTGGGCAAAGTACACCCAGATCAGACCACCACCAACAAGACAGCCTTAAGATGTCAGTACTCGACTTGCACTGGATCCGAATACGAGCCCGCTGCGTCTGATTTGCCAATGGACCGTGCCAGTGGGCTCCCTGGCCGTACACCCAATGCCAACATCGAAAAAGAGACGACCGGCCCGGGGAGCTCATTCTGCTGGATCATGCGATTCCCCAAGTGACAAACATCCCACTGGGACATTAACCTCGGACGACTCTCCAGGGGACGAGATGGGCTTGCGCACACCGACTCTGCTGCGTGCTACAGTTGTCTGCTGCAAACATGGAAGGGCCGGGTTGAATAAAAAGATGACCTGCTCCCACCTTTGGACATCCTGTGCCGTTTGACATTGTCCGGCTGTGACTTGTGGCAAGCCTCTACGACTGACTGCCTTTCACATCTTGCATTCGATCGTCATCTCAGCTGTCCGCCAAAGCTTATTGTCGGGGTCCCCTGGCTAAAAGAGCTTCGACAATTCGACAACACGCCTCGAGCCCCTCCTCGACTTCGCGAGTTGCCCAAGCTCTTTACAGCATCGGCATTTGGTATTTGGCTTGCTGCCATCGCCATTGCTTCTCCCATCCCGCAGGCTTCGGACAAGCCCAAATTCCCGCGGTCCGCCGTAATCAAACAGCAACATCCTTGTCCTGTGCATTTTGTAGCTTGCTGGGAGCTCCAACACGAACCAAACGCCGATCGAATCCCTGGCCCTTTGCCCACTCACTGGTGTTAACAGCCCACCTCCTTCCGTGGCTCCGAAATTCCTTCTACACGTTCGATGAGATCAGGCATTCCCGGCTACCCCAGCTGCGATCCTCTCTGCCACTTCTCGCGACCGCGTCGACTTACAAGACCGCCTCACGTCGCTCCTTTCCAATCACCACCCTGACTTTTGGCACACACTCTCTCTATTTCTGTCACCCTCCCGCTCTCTCTGCCGTCATCTTGGCAAACGGATCGTCTGAAACCCAAGTCCCTCTTTAGTCCAAAACGTCATGGATGTCGTTCTCGAGGTCGTCGACACCTTCGTCGGCGACAAGCTCTACGCCGCTCTCCTACCCGCGCACGCTGCTCCGTATGACTTCCCCCACCACGCCGCCAACGCCACGGCGCAACCACTCTCGACATGGCAGTACAAGCCCTCGACGCACATGCTCTACCTCGAGCCCTCCGAAGCGGCGCACCTGAGCGCCTGGCCGAGAGACAACATCTTTCGCCAATTCACTTCCCTTTTCCTCGTCACCTGGTAAGTCTTGTGCGGCGGATCCACGGGGGGTGGTGGTCTCGCTCCGCCCAGCAAGCCAGCCAGTCGCTAACAACACGATGCCCAGGATCTTTGGCATCCTCAACTACTTCGTCTTCGCGACCCTCTCGTACATCTTCATCTTTGACAAAAAGACCTTCAGCCACCCCAAGTTCCTCAAGAACCAGATCCGCCTCGAGATGAAGCAGGCCAACAAGGCCATGCCCGCCATGGCCGTCTGCACCGCCCTCACCTTCGTCGCCGAGGTCCGCGGCTTCTGCAGGCTCTACGACGCCACCGAGGACGGCCCGGGACGCTGGTACGACTGGGCGCAGTTCCCGCTCTTCATCCTCTTCACCGACCTGTGCATCTACTGGATTCACCGCTGGCTGCACCTCCCGCTCGTCTACAAGCACCTCCACAAGCCGCACCACAAGTGGATCATGCCCTCGCCGTACGCCAGCCACGCCTTCCACCCGCTCGACGGCTTCGCCCAGTCCGTCCCCTACCACGTCTACCCCATGCTGTTCCCCCTGAACAAGCTGGCCTACGTGGCTCTGTTCATCTTCATCAACTTCTGGACCATCCTCATCCACGACGGCGAGTACATCACCGACAACCCCGTCATCAACGGCTCCGCGTGCCACACTGCCCACCACCTGTACTTCAAGTAGGTCACAAGTCTCCCCTCCGACGAGCGGACCGGCCACCAGCATGCTAACGATGCCTACACAGCTACAACTACGGCCAGTTCACGACGCTCTGGGACCGCCTCGGGGGCAGCTACCGCAAGCCCGACCTCGCCTGGTTCAACAAGAAGACCAAGATGTCTCAGGAGACGTGGGAGTCTAACATGAAGGAGATGGAGGACATCCAGAAGGAAGTCGAGGGCGACGACGACCGCCAGTACGTCGCCGCCGAGACGAAGAAGAGGAACTGAGGGCGGCCACGGCTGTCTTCACGGCAGGTCGTCTGCGTGACCCCGTGGGCTCGCCGGCTCGCCGGGCGCTAGCAACGGTTGTTGCTGGACCCGTTGCTTACCATTTTTTAATAATGCCTGGCCGTCGCCAGACCCTTTGATTGTACATATGAACCGGCACATGTTGATGCTGTAAGAAAAGAGGAGGCCGGGGATGACGAAATGACTGGGGACGAGCGATATGGGGCATCGTCGACGAGGATGAGACTCGGACGCAATAGCTAGTAGCGTATCTGGCCTTCGTCAGGAAGAGCCCGCGATGCCAATCCAAAGTTGATGCAAAGTGCGGCGACACGAGTTCCTAGTGACACCAGCGCCCCCGACCTGGTGCCCGCAAGGGGTGGGGACGCAGGCCCGTTACCGAGGGGGTTTCCGTATCGCAACGACGGGCAAGGAGTCTGGAAGGAGAACGAAACCGAGTGTAGTATTGAAATCTCGAATCGCACGGCGCTCTACGTGGACGAACGACACCACTAAACGGCGCCGTGTGTGTGATGCGAAGCATCCCCACTCCATCTTCCCAAGTGTCCATCCAAGCAGAACCCAATACATAGGAAAGCAACGCTACAACGCCCGATTTCTCCAAGAACCCGCGGGATATCAGCATGATGAAAAGAGTAAAGGAAAGTAAAGTAGTCGGTGTCGGTATCGACATGTTGAGGGTTTCGGTGGCTGCCGGTTGGGGCGGTGCAGCCAGCGAACACCGCGTATCGTGGTATAACTCGGCGTGGTGTTTCCAGCCGTGGGGGTTTCCCCTACCCCTCGAGCCTCTTCTGCCCCTCTCCCCCTCTCCTGCGCTTCAAGATGGGCGCATCGAGGCGGCCATCCGGCCCATCCGAGCAGTGCCCTTTTGCGACAGCTCGCCGGCGTGTTTAGCTGAACGTCACGGCCTTGGGATCCAGCGGCCGCCCGTCGGGCCCGATGCCGTTGGCCTTGAAGCGCTGCTGCATGTAGGCCCTGCGGGCGTCGTCGAACTTCATGCGGCGCTGCTTCATGATCTTGAGGATCTCGGCCTTGGACCGGTCGTCCAGGCCGGCGCGGGCGTCGCCCGACTCGACGTTGGCGGCGAGGTCAAAGGTGGAGCTCGAGAGGCCGGCGTCCATGTCGCCGACGAAGCTCGAGGGGAGGCGCGAGTAGATGTAGTCGCGGCCGGGGAAGGGGACGTCGGGGAGGTGGGGGAGCCAGTGGGCGCGGGTGAAATAGAGGGCCGTGGCGGTGACGAGGAGGAGGAAGGAGACGGAATACAGGAGGTAGGACATCTTGGCGGCCGGGTTCCTGTCAAAGTCGGTCGATCGCTGGGAGGTTGTGGTGTGTCGAGGCTGTGGTTATGGCCCGGCGTGGTCTGTTGCGCTGGTCGGGGTGGTGTTGGGTGGTGCTCAGCCGTAGGTAGCTAGGCTCCCTCCCGGCCTGCTGAAATGCGCCGTGGTCGCGATGTAAGACGAATGGAATAAGATAGAGAAACAACGAGGAAAAAAAGGAAAACAGCAAGAGAGAGGAAAAAGTTGGCAAAGACGGCGAGACGGTCAGAGACTGCCGTTGGGTAGGTTCAAGCAATCATATCGAGACCTGCAGGTGGTCAGGCGTCGGAGTCGTGTTTTACTATTTGCAGGAAAGGGAAAAAAAAGGTGTAGAGAGGGAAACGAAGTGACGAACGCTGGCCCGTTGTGTGATTTTGATGGGGAAGGGTGCCGCTGTGGCTGCGTAAGTGCGCCTTGCTCTCGGGCCCGTTGGGGAGTGCATGGCCTTCTTGGAGACCTTGCCTAGGCACGCTGGGTGGTGGTCACAAGGCGCAGGCCTCTCGGGGCTGTCAGCGGTCCCGTATTTCCGTTTGGTCCTGCAGGCGCACCTGAGCTTGGGGGAGGTCCCACTTACTAAGGCCTTGGAGCATTGTTCCATTGAGAAAGCGTACGTAAGGCGGCGGGCGCAGGGCCATTCACGGCATTGGGGGGCCGTCAGGGGGCCGCTGACACCAAAGCCTGCCCTGCCGCTGCCGACCTGGGTGCAAGAAAGGGAACCCCTTGCATCACGTAAGCTGCCCGTTTCGGCGGCGATCCTCTGGTCATGGACCATGGAATTTTCTGGTGTTCGCCGGCTGGGAGCCGCAGCAAGATGTCGAGTTGCCCCATCGTCCGGGATGCCATCGGCACTCCAAGGGGATTCTCAATGGCGGCGCTTGGGTCGATCGGTTTGGGCGGCCGGATTGTCGCTGAGCTCCAGAGACTACGCCGAACACCCACGCACGGTACTGCCGCGATGGACGATGCGACCGCGGCTCGAAAGTCAATTTGGATGAGACCCCCGACTGTCGATTCCGCATAATGGTGGGCTGCGAGGATCTCGGAGCTAGTCCCCGGGTAATATGGGAGACCTTGCAGCCGGGGTGGGGCGCCGCCCGCACTTGGAAAACCTTCGTCATCCCGACAAAGGCGGGCAGTCCTCCGACAACATCTTACCGCCGCGGCCGACGCTCCCAGGTTGGATGCTGGTTCACTTTGGGTTACGGACCTGCATGCCATTGCATGCCGTAGCATTGGCCTTGGCCTCTTTTTCAATACACACTTTCTAAAAAGGCTTTATTGACAAGACTTTCGGTGGGGGCCTGAACGGCCGGCATCTCCTGGCGCAGGCGGCGATGGGCTGGTCCGTCTAGCTGGTCCCGTAGGAGGGGTTTGAGGAAACGGGCTGTAGTCAATGACCCGATGCCTTGTCTGGGATTGACTGGATTCTAGGCAAGCCACGTACTCGGAGTGACACTTGTCTGGCCATTCTGATAACCGGCCAATGGCTCTTATGGAGCGTCGTTCTTACACCGACGTCGGGTTTCTGAAACAGAATGGCCAACATGTCACTGCTCGTGTACGGATGAAGAATATGTGCACCCGTGCAGTCCGGGGGTGATAGGACGCCAGTTGCTCTGCGGAAGGTATGAGCAAGATCTGCATGTACTTATGGTTAAGAGATGGATTGTCAGCCTAGGTCCCGCTCGAGAGACTGGTAATTGTACATGAGTCCTCCGGCAACTCATTCTTGTTGACACGATGATTGTCCCCCATCCGATCTTAGAGCCATGCTGCTGCTGATTGTCAAGCTGTTTGCATGAAGCGGTAATTCGAGGCTTGGCCAATACTTCCAGCCGGGGGAGTCGAGGGCCCGAATCTGATGCATGTACTGCTCTTTATCTTGACACTCTTTAGCCGCTGTCATTTTTGCAAACCGTATATCAAAACGTCAAGCAGCTTGTAAACCTCTAGCTTTGTGGTCTTTGTAGCTCGCAGCAAAATAAATTATATACACCCTTGGACTCTGTGTTCAATGTTCCCCATGACTGTGTTTTCTTAATGACATTGTTGGTACTCGGGAGACTGTGTAAGCGTTGAGCTCAAGATGGACTGGTTTCACTACTTCCAAGCTCTCATCAAGGTGCCAAACAAGGCTTTCTGCCCCGCTACTCAATCATACAGTTTTTCTTGAGATAACACCTCGCAACGTATTGACGCTTTATGCGGTACGGTGGCGAGTGGAATGGATTTCGTCGTTAAGTGCTCTTCCTCTAGAATTGCACATGGCGACGTGAATCGTCACCCTGCCAAGGTCCTTATTCTCATGATGTTCATAATGGGTGTCGTACCGAATGCGCGTTGGCTCGTTTTATGTTTTGTGAACCTCCAACGTCGCCAATTTTCTGCAACTAAAACGGTCCTGCATTAGATTCTTTCCGTTATGATGATATGCACCCCATGATTGAGGCTCAGGTCTTTTGTGACACGGCAAGTTGGCTCATTCATGGGGCGCTGCGACTATGGGGTCTAAATTCCACTCGATGTTGGATCTTGCCACTGACCAATGATGAGAAGCTCATCCACTTGTTTCCCCAGCAGTGGGTGATATCTAAACGTGGGGCACATGAGGCAGCGCTACCGAGAAGGCCACATGCGCTGGTCTTGTAGAGTTACCTGCCTGGAAAGAAGACAGTGCACTTGTTGGAGCCAAATCAGGATTGCAAGACGCTGTTTGGGTTCGGGAGAATGAGAGAGTCCGCATACAATTTCACATGTGTTCTTGACGTAGGTATCAATTCTGGTTTTAATTGTAGGTCAGATCGCGGGACGGGGGAAACCTTGGGCGACTTTAATATGCGTTCACCTTTTACCGTATTCAAAAAGTTCATATTGTCTATAATACTTTCAACATTGACCAAAGTGATGGCACATTGCTCTACAGAATAGCCGCCAACAGGCACATTAAGTGACAAGCAGTTACGTATTAGCCTCGCCATACGTTAACGGGTACTCTGCATGCTCGAGAACATCAGGAATTCGATGGTGTTCCTTAGTAGTAAGACGCAAGCATCGCTGCTGGCGGGCATCTCGTTGCTTACCCGAGAAACTCATCAAATGCAGGACCCTTCGTCCAGTTTCCATCGCTTTACATGTATAGAAATCGAATAAGACGACTGATTAAATGATGAACTTAAGTTTACAGCAGTGAGCCGCTTGAACTGTTATTAAGACTGTTCTAGGGCGTACGCACTTATGGATGTCCTGAGACGCTGTGCCTAGGGATTGTCAGTGTCTTATCTGGTGGCCATGTACAGGACTCCACGCAACTAGTGAGCTTGACCACTTATATAAATCCTTCCAAGATAAGATCTCGAGACATGGGAAAGAAGAGCCGAGTAGCCTAGAGAATCGACTGGCAGGTCACGCGATTGGAGCTACAGAACCAGCTTCTTCGAAGTCGGGCAACTTCCTGAGTCTGTCCCCGTCCACCTCAAATCAAACATACACACTTATGCGTCGTATACACACCTGTTCGCATAGGGGCTGGTGTCGTCCTGCGCCGATGTTCATCCATCGGTTCGTGCCAAAAGTCTCAAACCAGATAGATGATATCGTCTTCGATCGAAGGTAGGATAACAAAGTATACTAATCTGGACGGTTGAATGTTGGAGTAAGCCCACCAAGCTCACGAGACCAAAAACACGAGAAATTTATCGTATTACGTTCTCAGTCACATGAGAGCTACTGCTGTCTCATTAAAAAATCCGTTCGAAAACCACGCAGGCGATGTTTAGTGAGAAGTGTTACAAGCAGAACGTCACGAGTGGCTTGAAGCTGCCGATCCTGTTGACTGGCTTACTGATCCTTGTGATGGACAAGCGTCTCTGGTCAAGGGACTCTCTAAAAATGATGGAACTATAATAGTGGCTTCTTCCCACCGTGGCGGCCGCGACTGCCCCGAAGATCATAGCGAGAACTCGAAGAGTCTGGACTATAACAGATAATCAGGCGGAATCATGTCGAGCGGCCGATGGAAGCCACCAGGAGCGGTTGACTTGTCAGGGCCAAGAGAGGGTTGACGAACGATAACGTGCCGAGACCTTCTCTATTGGCGTAAGCCATGTCTCGAAAAAGTACAAGACAATGAAAAAAATCTTGGTCCAGGCAAGCCCTTGGCTGACAAGCGTCGTCATACCGGCAGTCTAGGTTGATGTCGTCTAGAAGCAATCCAGGAATCGTAGAATGCACCGCCATCACCAGCCACACCCGTGCCGGCCCGCCGAGGAGGGCTTCTGTGCCCCGGAGGGGTCTCGGGCGTGGCGCCGCGATAAGATAAGTGGAACTGAATGGCACTAGTCCGCAAAGCGACAGCTAAGCGATAGCCCACACATTCAATTCCGGCCATTGAATTCTACGAACACCCAGAAGGCAGCGAACAGAGAATCGTGAAGGTATTCATCAACCATTCCGTGATCCCTCAAATCAGTCAAAATGGCCGCCACTCTGCCCAACGTTTCCTCGGACCTGATCTGGGAGGTCGTCCGTAAGTTGCACTCCGGCGTCCGGCTGCGCGTGTAGCCTGGAACGCCCGCGAAAAAAAAAAGAAGACAACCATGGCTTACCGGTTCTCGTTTTTTCTCGACATACAGGCAGCCAGAATGCGTTCCTGGTCAACCGCAACGATGCCGGCGGTCTCCAGCTCTCCCGCGACCCCCTTAACCTGGTCAACAAGCACTCCCGCAAGGTATGTCGAATATTCAACTGTTGGGCGACGAACGACGGGGATCATTGCGGTTTGGCTAACTATTGATGCAGTACGCTGGCTTCGTCAACGACAAGGTACATACACTCATATCTCCCATCACGAATCCGACCACCTATACACACGAACGACCCGACGATCTCGAACAGCAGTGACTGACAGACGCGATAATTAGGCCATGGGCGTTGTCCCCAACGAGAAGGGTGGTGTCAAGGTGATCAGCAAGAACCAGAAGAACGGCAACAAGCCCGCCCAGGGCATCACCGAGGTCACCTACGGTGGCAACAAGTCTGCGCGCAAGTGAGTTGGGACCTCGCCCATGTCGTTCCTCAGCATGGGCAACACATGACCAGGAATGGAGGACGAGACACTGACGATTGAAAAAACAGGACCTACTCCGCCGTCGCCCGCCAGGCTGCCGCCGGCGGCTACCGCGCCGATCTCCGTGAGGCCGCCGTCCAGCGCGTCTCCGCCATCCGCCGCTCCCAGCGCCCCGTGAAGGCCACCCCCGAGAAGAAGCCCCGCGGCAACAAGGCCAAGAAGGCCTCTACCGAGACTGAGGCATAAGCGTGTTGCCATGCTGTTTAGCGGACGGGAAAGGCTTGGTTTGGGCGTTGCGTCGAGCAAATAGAATACCTTTTTGAGGGACACAGGCGGAAACAAATCAAAAGCTTGAGTCAAGGCCAAAAAATAATGACTGGGACTGGTTTCATTGCTCGCAAGGAGAGACTCTTTTCTTCGCCGTGAAGGCCCACGAGGCATTGTGTCTCAAGTGTATATGCTGCAGTGATGATGTGCCTCCACCAAATGGAAAGTCTCGGAGCGAGAGTGGGTTGGCCGCGGTCAAACAGGGCGACACCAGCATGCAGTAGCCGGAGTGCGGCGTGTGTTGTTCGCGATGCCGTGGCCGGCGGCCGCCACCCGAAGTTGCCCGACCAGTGTAGGGAGTGATTTACAGTTGAACCTCGGAACCACGGGCAAGCACCGGGATGTTGACGGGTGGTTCGGCTTTGACCATACAGCAGTCCCTGACCGTGACGACGCTGAGCCTGTCGTTCCACGATAGATTGTGGGAGGGTGCTGTGGAATCTGGATGATGGGGCCTGGTCATGGCAGTTTCGCGGAGTAAGTCTTCGCCGACTTTGACCTGATTTTCTTGCTGCTCAGGCTCTCCGTCAACTGGTCCCCCATTTGCATTATGGCGGGGTAATCCAGCCAGGCAGGGTTGCACAATTGCCTTACTCGACGGAACGGCAGGCAGGGTACGTACTTTTGTAGACGATGCACGAAATAGGTAATTATTACCTGAGTATTAGATAGCGTTCAGAGAAGTGTGTAAGTAGTGAGCTGTTTACTCTGCCCAAACATAACATAGCAGACGCGGAACGCAGCTCAAGCTGGCTCATCGTCGAGGAGGATGGGATGATGCAAGTCACAGGTTCACCAGACAGTTAATGGGGCACCTTGCCTTGGTATGCCGGCACCTTGGATGGGTGCGTTTGGTTTCTACCGCACCCGAGTTTTGGCTATACATAGGACAGAGCTCCCCTGCGCTCGGGACTGAGCCGTCATAAGCAGGAAGACACCGGAGCGGATTGGCTAGTCCCCCGGAAGTTGACGGGGACGACATGGGTGGACGAGAACAGGCTTCTCTGGCGACTTTGTCTCCCTCCCATTGCCGTGCTAGGCTTTTTGGTGTCTGGCCTTCTCTCACATGCATCGGGTCGCAGGGAAATGGCGAAATGGGTGAGGGGGATGGGGAATGGGGGATTGGGGGGTAACCTGACTGAGGTAATCCGGCGTTTACTTGTTCGGCACCGGTAGAGAAAGGCACCCACCTGGCTTGGAGGCAAGGGAAAGCTGCATTAGGGAAAAGTCCCTCGTCTCCTTTGGCTGGGCGTGTCTCACAGGCCTTTTCTTTGTTTGGGTCTTGAATGACGACAAGGACGTATCTGCGACAGCTATTCCCTGGTGCGGCGAGGGAAAAGGTACCTCCCTCTTTGTCACCTCCCGTTCTCCCCTCCCCAAGTCTCCGACTCCCGAGACAACAACAGCCAGCACTGGGCCGGGGCGAACAACCAAGCAGATAGAAAGCAGCAAGCAGCAGGATCTTGCTGGGTGCGGCGCATGGCAGCGCAGCGCAGCACAGCGTATGCATGCCTGCCGTAGTACAGTCGCTCTTGCTATTCTGCGCATGCACTGGCGTCTCCCCCCTGTAGCAGCCCCCTTCCCCCTCCAAATGTTGCCCCTCTTCTTGCCCCTCTATCCAATGACACAGACGATCCCACGGGTGAGCAAGAAGGTCCCGTCGCAATGTCCCCCGCGGTTGAACCTACGTCCCCGCCGACAGCCTCCGGACTAGGTATCAGCTGGCGCAGACTACTTCTACCTCGCCCTCACTCCCTCTTTCTTCTCTCTCTTTCTCGTACGAACCAACAACCTCCCGATTGATCCTGCTTTACCCATCTCATCCTGAGCATCGCAGGTATATCCCAAGTACGTGTGACGATACCCCTCCCCCGAGCTTCCGACAGAGAAGCTCCAAACACTATCCTGGCACCACAAGCCAGAGCTTGACTTGCTAAGCGAGCAAGCTCCCGCCGAGCTTCCTCAGAATCACCCCGCTAATCCGCGAGAACCCTCTAGGCCACCGTCTATTTTACCCGTCTTCTCCAAACCGAAATACACAAACACCTTCAAGATGGTCAAGGCCGGTATGCTCTCCCCTCTCCCGATACCATTGTATAGAGCTTCATCCTGACTGCTTCTCCCAGTTGTTGCTGGCGCCTCCGGCGGTATTGGACAGGTATAGTGGCGCCAGAAAGACCCCCGCCTTGTCAGGCAAATCCAGTCCGCGTCGGCTTACCAACAACTCTTCCCTAGCCTCTGTCCCTCCTCCTCAAGCTCTCTCCCCTCGTCGACGAGCTTGCCCTCTACGATGTTGTCAACACTCCCGGTGTCGCCACCGACCTTTCTCACATCTCATCCGTCGCGGTACGTCTCGTCAAGTCTCAATTGTATTGTACCATCCGAGTCGTTGTATGCTAAACAAAAACACCCGCAAACAGAAGACCACCGGCTACCTGCCCAAGGATGACGGCGCAAAGGCCGCCTTCAAGGATGCCGACATCATTGTCATCCCCGCCGGCATTCCCCGTAAGTCCCTCCTGCCCCCGTTGCTCGCGCCGCTTTCGTGCTGACGGAGGCTCCCTTCCAGGCAAGCCCGGCATGACTCGTGATGACCTCTTCAACATCAACGCCGGTATCGTCAAGGGCCTGATCGAGGTCGCCGCCGAGGTTGCCCCCAAGGCCTTCATCCTCGTCATTTCCAACCCCGTCAACTCTACCGTCCCCATTTCCGCTGAGGTCCTCAAGGCCAAGGGTGTCTTCAACCCCCAGCGCCTCTTTGGTGTCACCACTCTCGACATCGTCAGAGCCGAGACCTTTGTTGCTGAGATCTCGGGCAAGTCCAAGCCCCATGAGCTGAACGTCCCGGTCATCGGAGGCCACTCCGGCGAGACCATCGTCCCCCTTTTCAGCCAGGTCCAGCCCTCCGTCTCCATCCCCGACGACAAGTACGACGCTCTCGTCAACCGCGTCCAGTTTGGTGGTGACGAGGTCGTCAAGGCCAAGGACGGCGCTGGTTCCGCAACTCTCTCCATGGCCTACGCCGGTTTCAGGTAAGAGCGGTATCGACCCACCCAAAGATTGAGACTGACAGAGGTAGATTCGCCGAGAAGGTTCTCAAGGCCGTCAAGGGCGAGAAGGGTCTTGTTGAGCCTAGCTACGTCTACCTGCCCGGCGTGCCCGGCGGCAAGGAGATTGCCGAGAAGACTGGCGTCGACTTCTTCTCCGTTCCCATCGAGCTTGGCGTAAGTCGCGCAGCAAACTGCATCTCCGCCCCTCCTCCAAACGGTCCATACTGATGCTTTCGCAGCCCAACGGTGCCGAGAAGGCCATTGACATCCTCGGCAACATTACGGAGAAGGAGAAGAAGCTGCTGGAGGCCGCCGTTGCGGGATTGAAGGGCAACATCAAGAAGGGTGTCGACTTTGCCCACAACCCCCCTCAAAAGTGATTTCCCCCCTTTGTACAATTGTCTCAGTAACAGCCCCCGAACCCTCTCGAGGAAGCATCACGACAACCAGCTTCAAATGTAGCCAAGCAAAAAGAATTGGCGATAGATGAAATATAACCGAGGGAGAATTATGGCTGATCGATTTTTCTTTTCCCTAGGCTGTGAGGTGGTGTTGGTCTCGCACAGTGTGTAGCAGACGAGGGTACAACGTCGACTGAGCTCGTGATTCCGCGGTGCTTACGGGACAGGCGTCGGTATATATATTTTTTGGGATCTGGCGATAACTGGCGGTGCTTCCGCCCGCTCACAAGGGAGTTTGGTTTATAAGTGGAGTTAGACACCTTCGAAACCAACTCGAATTGACCGTATCTTCTGGTCGGGGCTTGCGGCAGCACCCCTATTCAACTCTGCGATTGCCCTGCTCGTTCGTGCTCAAGCCACAGGCAACTGGAACTCGATAAAAAAAACTCGCTTTTATGGGTGTTATGTACTCGACGGCAGTGTCTTGATCTGGAAGATGGCGGCCGGCAGCTCGTTCGTCTCGGCCTGGACGGTGGCGTTGATCCCCAACGCCGCCAGGGCTCCGCGCACGATTCCGCAGGGGAACCAGAGGAACTGTTGGCAAATAGCAGTCAGCAATTTGGGATATCGTCTGTGGTCTGGACCGAAACGTACTGGTTGTGCCCGAACAACGGCTTGTCCGCCGGCTTCTGTGCTCATCCTCGAGAACGGCTTGAACGAGTTGTCCGTCAACACGTAGACGCCCTGGTGTAGTAGAGAGGGTTAGCACGACGTTTCCAAACTTGCCGGGTCTCCGTTGCCCGAAGGCTCCAAGGGCACGGCGACGACCTACTCTGTGATTCGTCTTGAGGTTGTCCACCTGTTTTCTAAACACCAGCGACCAAAGGTCCTTGCAGACGAACTTGATGACGTCGAGCGTGTCGTTGAACCGCGGCCGGTCCCTCGAGAATCTGTAACACCAAGCATCGAGTCAGCCCCCAACCTTTAGTGATCATACTGCACCGTCTCCCCCCCGCTTCTAGTCGCAGAGAACTGAATACAGGGAGAGACGACGAGCAGACCCGAAAGCACACGTACCTCTCCACAAGTCCCTGGCCAACACGATACCCCAGCGTCTCAAGTCGGTAGAAAACCGCATCCCGCTCCTCGTCCTCGTCCATCTTCCGCGCCGTGCTGCCCCCCGCCGCGCCCCCCGCGCTCGACGGCGCAGGGCCACCGGCACTCCCGCCAGCTGCACCTCCGCCCTGGCTATGGCTCACAGACGACAATGCGTCCGCCGATGCACCACCACCGGCGCTAGAAGGCGCATCTGCGCCCGTGCCGTTCGCCGGGTCGCCTGTCGGCACCGCGTCGAGCTCCCTCGTCACGCGGAAGGCCAGGGGTACGAGCTCGATAAGGAGGAAGTCTAGGCACGAGGAGTTGAGGAAGGAGGCCGACGGGTCCGTGGCGTTGTACGGCGGCATGACGCTCTCGAACGACATGGCTGCGACGTGTCCTGTTCTTCGGGTTGTTCCGGGTTGTGTCGTTTGGCGACAATACTGGTCTGCTTCTCGTTGGTACCTTGAGGTAAGGCAAGTGTAGGTCGGGAGGATTGCTTGGTGGGCGATTGCGATGGAACACGGGCGTGGTGGGAGTTCGACAAGGTTATGGGCAGGTCGCCGAGGCAGTTGGTTTCGTAGTATCCGCGCCTTGATTAAGCGTTGGGGTTTTCGGATATATCGCAATGACAGCTCGTAGCGCGTCGTTCGTCGGCTGGTAGATGTATGGGTGCGAGGTAGGTGAAGGACAGACGAACGGATGGAGTGAATGAATGAGGTCAGGTACGTACCTACATACGTTGACAATTGAGTGGAGCTGACGTTGAGCTCCAGGGTCCACACCTCAGCTCCCGTTCCCACTTCCGCCTTGGAGTCCACTGGCCTGCCTGTCGAGCGGTGACATTTGGAATTAGCACCAGGTAAAAGGTAGTATTGGAAAACAGATGAGTAGCTTCACAGTAATGGTGGTTTCTGATTGCGCGAAATTCGTATCCGCGATGATGACTAGTAGAGGAGCTTCTGCTCTTAAAACCCAGCGATGCCTTGGTCTCCACCATGTAAACAGACTTCTGCTCTCCAGCTGACGATCGTCCTGCTTCCATGACATGTAATACTCGGCCGTCAAGGATATTGGGATATGTTTTGCCCCTAAAACGCCTGAACAGCTATCCATCCATCCCTGCCCACGCCAAACTGGAAAAAAAGCATACATGAGCCAAAAATCCGCCTTCGTTAGGGACATATGTACGTGTTGAGGTGACTGACCCCAGGCTCCGTATCCCGTAGATGAAAACAAGGAGAATGAAGAAGATCCTCCCTAGTACGGCAGGCCACTGCTGTAGCCGTTGGTATAGCTGTTCAACCCCGGCTCTTGCAACTGCTGCCGCTTCGGTGGCGGTGCGGCGGGTTCGTCGTCGTCAGATAAGGTCAGGTCTATTGTTACCCTCTCCGAATGAAGCCGCTTGCCGCTCGTTGTGGCCACGCCCCGCGGCATTGTTGAGCTTTCCCGCGACATCACCGTTGTAGTAGGAGTGGCCGTGCTGGCCACTGAACGGTTGGGCGTTTCGAAGTTGCGGCTGCGGACGGGGTTGACTTCAACAATGCCCCAATCGTCGTCGTCATCATCGTCATCAACCAGGCCGCTTCCGCCATTGGTTGGCTTGCTCTCATCTTGCGCAGAGTTCACTCGCCACTGTCCGTCAGGCTCGATCGTGACCTGATCAAGAGACTTGGACGTGTTTGCCAGGATGTCTCTGACATACCTTGAACGAGGGTTAGCCGGAGACGTACGGTGAGCCAGAGACAGAACTTACTCGTCCACAGCCAGCTGCTCAAATGGCGCAGATTTGTTGCAAATAGGGCAGAGCCATTGAGGGCCTTGCTCCTGCAGCTGGAGATATGATGTTGCATCAAAGCATTGGATGTGTGAGCAGTTGACAGAGCGGCACGGAACATCGAGACGCATATAGGAGAGAGGGCATTTGAGAGATAGGACTTGTGACGTGGTCACGATATCTGTATCCGCCGCTTTTTTGCTGACTTTTGTTTCTTAGCAAGGTGGAAAGATTGGGGGCCTTGCTTGGGCAAACCTACTCTCTTCAATGACCTTGTACTTTGGGATCTTCTTTCCCACCTTGATCTTCTCGGCCAATTCCTGGGCCGACGTGATTTTGCAAGCGTAGAGAACGAGATAGAATTTCTGTAGAGACAAGACATCAGCAAAGGCTGGCCGGGCAGAGAGATATCCCGCAAAGTGCCACCGAGGAAACCCACCTTTTGAGTCAGCGCATAAGTGAATTCAACGAGATTCCGGTTGTCGTTTTTCAGACGCAGGTAGCTCGTGATATCGACTGGTCTCGTCGATCCTGGTTTGTTCTTCAAACCTCTGAGATTAGCCTTGACCTCATTGCCGTTGATCTTGATTTCCGACTGGTGGGGAAAGGCAATGTCTTGCGTGCCGCTATTGTCCCCGGCACAGAACACCATGATGCGCAGTGACTTGTCTTCGAGAACTTTGTTGACTCCCGGGTTCTCGCTGCCTATGACCGGGATAGAGACCATGTTTCTGTGTTGGCTCATTGCTAGGTGCTAGTTAGTTTGGGGCTTCCAACAGAATGACAGCAGGAACATGACGTACCTTCGCAAGTTCGAACATCTCCGACCCGAAACTGTATCTCGTAAAACGGACTGTTCCTGAACGACGGTCCTGCGAGCAATTAGACGTCTGCGAACGAATCGTAGTGTGGCCAACGTACCACTCGATCCGTAACTGGGTAGAGCATGGCCATTCGGACCGCCGGGGCGAGCGGTGCGCGAGCTCCCCCAATATTGATCTTGTCGCATCATAGGTACGGGCGTAGTCGCTGCGGCAGGGCGACTCTGTTTATGGGAGGCGGGCGAAGAGGAAGCGCCAGTTCTCGCGGTCTCAATGCTGCGTTGGATTTGCTGGAAGCGAGTCACATCGTTGTTGTTGTAGGCCTCCTGGATAGCTGGTGGGCAGAAGTCAGCCAAGGTGGACGCCGAGATGGAAAGAGAACCCAGACGTCTGCGAACGGCAGGAGCCACCGAGAAAAAGCGAAGGAGGGGGAAGGAGCACCAAGAGTAGGGGGCGACTCACCATTAACGATGCGACTTTGCAGCGACGCCTTGACGCCACTACTAGTGAGACCGTTCAGCTGGCAAATGCTAGAAAGCTGGCGGTTAAGCAACTGGTTACTGTTTACTAGTTTGACCAGAGCATGCAGCTCCTGCCTCGGGATGGAGGTCATGGTTCCCGGGCGAGGTGGACGAGTCGCGGTGGTGCGTTCGGTGATAGCCTCATGAAGGTTTGCGGGTGCGACGTCGGATCGGCTTCGGCCGTGGGGAGCGCGCAGATGTCGACGGGCGTGGGTTCTCGTGGCAGTGGTTCAAGTAGCTGCACCAGTGGCAGAGACGGATACAAAAACAAAGAAGGAAAGAAGACGGACGGGCTCAAATGGAAAGAAGAACCATGGGCGCGACCACACGAGGCAGGAGCGACAAGGCTCGTGGTGCGCGCCGACAGGCAGGAGTAAAGTGCGTGGGGAAGTTGCCGTCGGTCGAGGGAAAGCAAGGGCAGGGTAGCTCTGCACTGGCTCTTTTGGCTGTCGATTGCGGCGACTTTTTTCTCTTGGTCTTTTTTTGCGGCAGGGCCTGACGGAAACCTTGACGAATACACTGGTGGTGGTAGTGATACCTAAACCACAACCTTGGCTCTATTACTCAACCAAAAAAAACGAGACAGGACAGCGGAGAGTGCAAGACAGAACGGCGATGGAGTCGAAGCAGGTCGAGGTGAGGTTTTGCCAGCCAGCGGGCTATTCTTCGGGTCAGCAAGAGTTTGATGTCATTCGCGCCTGGCGCTGGCGGTTGGGGGCTCTGTGAAGGCGAACGGAAGTCACTGCTGCAAAGAGCGGTACAACGATGGAGGGCTGGGTGTGGGACTAAATGGAAGAAGACCACAGCCAAGAACTAAATGTCCCGACTGGCTTCACCTTTTTAGCAACATCTCACTCAGGGCGAATGTGGGCAGTCGGCGGCCCTACCAGAGCCACAACTGGTGAGTGTTGTAGGCTACAGTGGACGTGGCCAACGCCGTTTCAGCATCTGCATCCCCTAAATCAGACTTGTCGTATCCTTCCGTAAGGCAGGCCACCACCCATCATCCGTCCCATCGGCTCGCCCTTTGCAGGCAGAAAAACGCTCATGTGAACTGGAAATGAGGTGAGAGAGTGAGGGCGGCTTTTGGACGATGTGGGGTGGCAATAGCCGGCAGGCCCCGCGGCGTGGATTGGGCAGTGGCAGGCGGTGGTCTGGCCCGTGTGAGACCCTTCCAGGGATTCCTGCAGTGTCAGTGGGCGTCTGGATCGGGAGGCGGGGCGACTCGGCGACCGCCTGTGTAAAATTTCCTACATTCACTCACTGAAGGTGAGGACCGCTCGCCCTCGCACAGTCTCTTTCACCCTCTGGACGATTCGACGATCTGCTCACAGCTGGAAGCATTTCTTGACCAACCTCTTTTCATTCACTCAATTAATCTTGCCAGAGAAGCACCCCCTCGAACTTTTATCCCACAACACTAGCCGCCAAGGCAACCTCCGCAAAAATGGCCAAGAGCTCAAGATCCAGCGTCACCAAGAAGAACAACCAGAGACTTAAGGCAAATGTCTTTGGTCCTGTCGAGCAGGCGAGAGCCGAGCGTCTTTCGGCGAAGTTGCTGGAACTAGCCAGGCAGCCCAAGCCTGAGAAGGAGGCCGATGTCAACATGGACGTCGAGGAGCAGGATGATGACGGTGAGTATTCAATGCCATATACCAGAAACATTTCTCGGGTTGAAGATATCATGAGAAACTAACTTGACTCCAGCGCAAATCAACGGCGATGACGCTGAGAAGAAGACTGAGAAGACCGATGACAACGGTACGTAGAATCATACTCATCGCCCTCTACGCTCCACACAACTGACACTCATTACAGTCATGGACGTCGACTCGACCAAGCCCAAGCGCCGGTCTGGCAGAATTCAGAGGCAGAGGAAGAAGACGTCCAAGGTTGTCTTCCCCAAGTACAAGGACCGTCATGGTGGTGTCCAGAAGAAGAGGGCTTGAGCTCGTTGCCGTTTGTTCATCTTGCTTCTAACTTCATGGCTGCTTCATGGTTGAAGAGACGCCTTTCAACGACAAAGAAAAAGATGGAACGCCCTCATGATAAGTCTCATTGTGAGGGGTTCACCTCTGAATGTGGCCTATACCTCCTCGGCGTTTTTGTGTGGATAATTAAGGGATTGAAATTTTTCGCGGTTATTTTGGGGGTCATTTTCCCATTCTACGCCCCAACAGAATTCGAGACTCGGTTAAAAGTTGGTAGGACGCATTTACAGCAATGGGAGCAATCATCGCAACTCCTATTGATGCAGCCCTTGAATTGAATGCCATCCCTCAGCCTTTTTATCTATGTCCAGTCGCAACGGCCAACTAATGTAGGAGGCTCATACACAGACTGAACCTTCCTGTCTATGAGGTCTTGGCACACCTGGAAGCGGAGGATTCCTGCCCGTATCGGCCGGGTCCTTTTGTGCTGCAACGGGACTCCCGGACTTCGCTTTACCGAATTCAACCAATCAGCGGTCACAATATTGTCCAGCTGGGCGCGTCTCATCCCTGTGCTACAGCTGTCACAGTGTCCTTCTCAATCTACGCTCCTTGTCCATAATTATTACACAGCTGTGAACCTCTGCTGGGCACTCGCTTTACCCATTCCGGGTCCAAACTACCTTGACAACCTTGACGGAACAGCGCCGCTGCCTCGCGAGCGCCGAACCCATTCCTCCTTCAACCCGCTGTGTCTTGCGGTGCTCATTCCTGTTCATCGTAACGTGACTGAACGACCCGGCGGCGTCTTCTCACTGCAATGAAACCACCCTCCTCTAACCGTTGAAACCTAAGCTCGACTTTACACCTTAGCTCTCTCTCTCACGAAACAGCGCTCAACGGCCACCTTGATGGATACGCGACGAAGATGTCTTTTCGATACGGCCCGGGCTTCCTGGCAACCCTTCTCACCGTTGCCAATGTCCTGATTCCTCTGGCGATTGTCACCTTCGCGTCTGGCTTCTTTCCCTACAAGCCAGTTCTCCCAGGTCTGGCCCAGTATGAAACCCTCGAATATGGCCCGCCACCAACTGCGCCTTTCGACCGTCTCATCTTCATGGTAGTCGATGCACTGCGAAGGTAAATGACATCTATCAAAACACACAAGCCTAAGCGATGCTGATTGTATACATATAGCGACTTCGTGTACGTGGATGGCACAGGCTTTACATATACTCAAGAGTAAGTGTCGATGATCCCTGGCAGGCTTCGCCATATTAACCGTACGGTAGACTTATCCGCAATGGAGCCGCTCTGCCCTTCACTGCCTATGCCCGGTCGCCGACCGTCACAATGCCCAGGATCAAGGCAATCACCACCGGCTCAATACCATCCTTTTTGGACGTCATTTTGAACCTTGATGAAGCCGACACGTCTTCGACTCTGGCCGCTCAGGACACTTGGCTTGCCCAGATGAAGGCCAAACAAGCTGGAAAACTGGTCATGTATGGCGATGATACCTGGCTCAAGCTGTTTCCCGGAACCTTTGACCGCGCCGACGGCACTTCAAGCTTCTTCGTAGCAGTGAGCATTCAGTGCCAGTCTCCCGGGTTCTTCAGCTGACCCATCGTAGGACTTTACCGAGGTGGACAACAATGTCACCAGGCACATTGATACCGAACTGCAAAGTGACGACTGGAGCACGCTGGTGCTGCATTATCTTGGCCTTGACCACATCGGACACAAGTCGGGACCACGAAGGTAAGGCCATCGATGAACACAATGCTCTGGACCCCGGTATTGATTTCACAACCAGCTCGCATATGGTCCCTAAACAGCACGAAATGGATGACATCGTCAAGCGCATCTACAACGCTATGGAAACTCAAGGTCACATGTCCTCGGCCTTGATGGTTCTCTGTGGAGATCATGGTATGAACGACGCCGGCAACCACGGAGCCTCATCTCCGGGGGAGACCTCTCCGGCGCTTGTCTTTATATCACCGAAGCTAAAGGCCTTGCAACGCAAACTGTCAGCCCCTGCTGCGTTCAAAGAGGACTTTTCTTACTATACCATGGTCGAACAGTCGGATCTAGCACCTACACTGGGCGCTTTGCTCGGTTTCCCTGTACCGAAGAACAATCTGGGCGCATTCATTTCTGAGTTCCTGCCTTTTTGGTCGGACAGTGAGTTTCCGCCGCCTTGAAGCTAAGAGCGTAGTCACTGATCTGTTGCAGAAAATGACCAGGTCCAGTTGCTCGTTCGCAACGCTCGCCAGATCCTGAACATTGTAACAGCGACCTTCGGCCCTGAGATGTTCGACCCCGCCACCGCCTCAGCCCAGAAGGCTTGTTCAAACCCGCAAGACGATGCTCAAGAGCTGGCTTGCGAATGGCATCGCGTCAATGACGCACTCAAAGAAATGGATGACCAGGAAGAACTAGACCCAGTATGGCTCGAAGCCATGTCCAAAGTTTGCATTCCCCTGTATTCGGACCAAAGCGTACTCCTTACTAACATCCCGCAGTGGCTCAGCAAAGCCCAGGATCTCATGAGCAGCATGGCCAGCAACTACGACATGGGGAGGCTGCACATTGGCGAAGCCGTAGCCGTCCTCGGCACCGGCTCTCTTGTGGTCGGCGCTCGGTCCAGCCTCATTCCACTGCTCGCCATTACAGTCACCTACGGCGTCATGATGTTCGCGAGCAGCTATGTCGAAGAAGAGCAGCACTTCTGGTACTGGACCACGTCCGCCTGGCTGGTGTACCTGGCCATAAAAAGGATGCAAACGTGAGCACTCCGCGTCCGACTATACACTTTCGTTTTCCACAGCCTGACTGATTTCACAGCATTCGCACCCCTGTGCAAACCCTCGCCTCGCTGCTTCTCGCATCAACAGCCACCCGGCTGATGCGGGGGTGGAATCAAACGGGCCAAAAGCACGCCGGCGAGCCCGACATCGTCAAGACTTTCATCGCAGCGAACCCCTCCCTCCTCTGGTCTCTAGTCAGCTTAACCTACTTCTTCCTTTTCGCCCAAATCCTCAGAAAACTCCGCGGCCTGCCTCGCGCACTCGCAATCGCTACGTCCGCCACCGTTGTCCTCTCCGCCTTTACCTTCAAGCTCGCCTTCACCAATGAAGACGCTCCTGAGCTCGTCACCGGCCTTCCGGCGACCCTCAACGCCCTCGCCCAGGGTCTATCCCTCGTAACCCGGGCCAGGGCCGTCTTCGCCGGCGTCGCCGCTACTGCGGCTTACTCGGCCTATCTCGCCCTCTCCAACCCGCACGTCGAGGCGAGACACACCTCCCCCTTGCTCCACCACCTCACGACCCTCCTCCTCGCAACCCAATCCCGCGTGACAAACATCCCGCTCCTCCTTATCTTCACCTTCCAGCTCCCCTTCCTCGCTTCTCTCGACCTTGAACTGCCCGCGCTCTCCACGACTTCTCTGCTGCTTCAGTACGCCTCCTTCTTCGCCTTCGGCGGCACCAACGCAATCTCCTCCGTCGACCTCTCGAGCGCCTACAATGGTGTCGCGGGCTTCAGCGTCGTTGCCGTCGGAATTCTGACCTTTGTCAGCAACTGGGCCGGACCGATCTACTGGGCCTCCGCCACGAACCTGTTGCTGCTTCAGTACCGCAGCCGCAGGGCCGGCGATGGTGATGGGAAGAACGTATTCCTGCGGCACGTCGGCCACATGACGCTCTTCGCGGCGTGCAGTGCTACTTTCATCATGGTAGCATGCGAAGCGTTGCGGACGCACCTATTTGTATGGACTGTCTTTTCACCAAAGTACCTTTACTGCATGGCCTGGAGCATTGGACAGCATCTCGTTATCAACGTCGTCGTCGCTGGCCTGTTGTACCGATTGGGGTCTGCGTGATCATATTATATAATAGAGCAGAAGAACAGGACAATATATCAGAGTTTGGGGGTGAAAAGTTGATTCCGCAAACAGTAATCATTACCAGTACATAGATGTCATCAATCCTTATTTAAGTATCAAATCCGTTAAGCTCCCTCGTCCCATGACCTAGGAACGGTTGTTCATCAATCAAAAGTGCCACCCAGTTCATCAAAGTGTCTGTCGCTCATGCACCCTCCTCATCCGACAACAGCTCGCTCACAAGAGAGTTGCCGTCGTCCTTGAGGGTGGTCTGGATGACAGTGCCATCGCTATCTTCATCTTCCTCTTTGATGTCGGGCTCCAAGTTGACGGTCCTCTCATTGTCGGTCTCATGCCTGTCGGACGGCGCGACGGACCCTGCAACGGACCCGGCTACCGAAGCGGCTACAGACACGCTTCTGCTCATGCGACGCGGCTCGCCATCCTGCTGCTCCCCGAGGTTGGCGACGATCTTGCCCAAGCCGACGTGGACCTTGTTGAGGGCGTTTCGGCCGGTCGTGTCGGAGACTAGCCTGTCGTTGACGGCGATCGTGATCTCGTCGTAGACTTCTCTGATCTTCTCTTCTGTGCTAGTGGGTGAGATGTACAGCTTTCCGAGAAGCGACGCCACGACCTTCTTCTCTTCCTCTGCAAAAGAAGTCAGTACTGATACTCGGATCTTGTTACCATTGAGATTAACTTACTGCTTATGTTGCTGTTCAGGCGGTCTAGGATATCCAGAGCAAACTCCAAGTGAATGTCACCATTGACAGTCTTCTTCTCCAGGTCAAGACCGGTTGCAGGGTTGAAACACTTGCGAGGATCAGTCCAGTCTACTAGACAAGCACCGATGGTCGTCAAGCTCTCCATGTCTTCATCGACATCGGCGTCGTCGTCCTCCAAACTCTCACGGACGTTCAGGAGTGCGTGGAGCGCATCCAGAGCGACGGTCCGCATAAGATCTTGGTTTTCAGCCCGCGAATAGCAGAAGACGGGCAGAAAGTAGTTCAAAGCCTGTCTGACGCTCTGGTTGGTAGCCGTGACGGGGTCGAAGTACTGGACGACGAGTGTCTTAAGCATTTCAGCTGAAGCTTCAGGGTCCGTCACGACACGCCCCAATAGCAGCTTCGACACGGCCAAGGTGGCAGCAGCCTGAACTTCGGGCGACTTTGTACCTGATTTCAGCGCCTTGATGTAAATCTTGAGCAGTGCCGGCGTTGAGCTGAGTAATTGGGCTCCATGGACATTGAGGATGTCGGTGAGAATCTGCAAGGCGGTGATCTGAAGGGCAGTGTGGCCCTTGGTGAAGAAGTGCATGAAGAGTGTCAGGTTCTCCTCGGCCAGGGATCTGTCCAGCAGGGAACAGAGACCCAGGCATACAAGGCCTCTCTCACGCACCGGTGCCTCGTGGCTGCGAACAGCAGGTACTACCAGGTTGTTGAGCATGGAAACCAAGTGGTCGTTCTGTTGCAGGTTGCCGGCGACGTTGGACAACATGCACTGCACAATATGCAAGCACTTCATGTTGATCATAATCTCCTTGACGGCCTTTGCTCGAGCTTCTTCCTCGCTGAGCTCGGGACTCTTCTGTCGACTGCCGCCTCTTGTAGGCGTGGCATCGCCACTGACCTCAGACCTCGCTGAGTGGAAGCTGTCTTCGGTGCGATCGTCCGGTGCCGGGTCATCCACGATTGTGTCGTGAACATCAGCGACAGCCTCGAGAACTACTGAACAGAACTCCTTCTCGCCGGCGTTATCTGGTGCGCAGATGTCCCTAAGGACGTCGATAGTGAGCTTCGTTACATCATCCGGAAGCTCGGGGACTGAGAGCGACTGGCGAAGGAGAGCGAACATCTTGCGACGACCGACCTCATCAGAGTAGTCGAGGGTGATGGCGATGTGAAGTAGCTGCTCGACGATGAACTCCTGCTCGACAGTGTCTTCTTCTTCGTCCTCTTCGCCTTCTGTCTCAGAAACCCGCTTAATGGCCTCGATCAAGACGCTGATGTATCTCTCGAGGTAGAACGCGAGAGTGGTCACCTCCGGCAGCTTCTCCTCAACCAGGGACTCGAATTTGCCATTGCCCTCGTTCCTGCAGAAGTCGTTGAAACTGCGAGCCATGAAAACAGACTCGGCAGAGAGAGTCTCCCAGAACTGGTTATCGAAAGTGACAGCTTCCCGGTAGTCGGGCCTCCCTTCCCAGAAACCCTTCATCGCCTCAAGAGCGACACCGTTCTCAACACCGGAGTTCACAACGTCGATACGCTCCAAGAGCTCAAGGAGGCCATCGAAGTTGGGAGGCGAGGGTTCGGCAGGCGGGGCCCCTTCTTCAGGTGGCGCAACACCAGCACAGTCCTCGATCCAGCGTTCGCGGAAAAGTCTGCCCGCGGATTTGCGCACATTCTCGTCTCTGTCACGGAGACCCCATCTGAGGAGCTTCTCTCTCATAGAGAGCGAGAGGTGTCGGAAATCACCGAGAGCCGGCAAAAGCCGCGAGTAGACTGCCCTGCGAGTCAAGGCATCTTGGTCTCTAGCGCGTTCCAACAGGTATGGGAGAGTGGCAGGAAGAATCGGGAGGTTAACGAGGAGTGACCGTCTCACGTCTGCGCTGGGGTCGTTTTGGAGAACCTCCAGGAGCTTCTCAAGCAGCCCGCTGGCGTCGTCGTCGTCGCTATCGTCTTCGTTCGCCGCGTCAACTTGGTTACCAGCCAGACGCCCTAGGCCCAGAACTGCCTGTGCGCGGACCATAGCTTCCTTGTCGTGAATGCGCTTAAGAAGGCCATGCCGGAGTTTTTGGAAGAGATCGTCGTCGATGGCGTCGAGAGAGTTGATGATGTGCGAAATCAATTGAGTAGATCTGTACCGCACAAACTTGTCTTTGGCTATCATCAGGGGCAGAACCGTGCTCATGAGGTAGCTGGTGAGTCTGGTGCTGGGAGTCTCAGGCATGACACTAGCATCCTCGTCGATCTCTCCCAGGATCTCATTGTCTTTGTCGTTCGCATGTCGCAGGAAGAAACCAACAAATCGGATCGTCTTCTCTCCAACGCTCTCTGCCTTTTTGATGGGCATCACTCTCAAGACACACCGGACGAACTCGGAGTTGAAGGCTTCTTCGTCAAATTCGTTTGCTGTTGACTTCTTCAGGCTGGTCGGCTCGTATGCGCAGGCCTCCTGGATCTTGCGCAAAGTGACGACCAGCTTGCGATGCGACGCTGTGTTCTTTTGCGCATCTCGGAAGACGGCACACACCTGACCGCGAAGTTCACTGTCGGGTCTTTCGGTCGGAACATCGAGGGCAAGCGAAGAGGAGCGGGACGCTGTTGATGCTCGGGAGCCGAGTGTCGCTGCGGAGGATTTGTGAGAAACGGCGGCCGAGGTCCGCGTGGACCTGGTAGATACTCGTGCGGGCATCTTGGGTTTATCGTCTTTGTCGTGATTGTGTCGTCAAATGCGGCGGATCGGACGAGGCCGCATGGGATATGGTGGGAGAAACTGTATTCGTTAAGGAAGCAGAAAAAGTATGTTTTGTTGATTGACGGGCGATGACTGGCGCCCCCCGTTCGCGAAATGGCTGCTGGCACACACCGCACACAGTTACAGTGGGCAAACCCCGGCGCGTTTTTGTTTTTATCCAGTCTGCAACGGGTAAGTCAATAGACTTCCACAACAGGTATAGCGCGGGGTCGCTCAAGGCTCTCCCCACTCCCGACTCCAAGTTCCTTGCACGTGCTGATAAGCTTAGAAAAAAAATCCTTATCGTAGAATTTCGCAGTTGCGGTCACTGCCAGCCATTTTCCCATGCAGAAGCAGAAAGAGTGAACCCCTTCACAACCTCTTTTGCTAGTCGAGGTCATTTGCTCGCTATTTTTTTCTCAATTGAAGGTTTAATTTTCGGTATACGCAATTGATCCAACCCCAAGATGTCATCTCCTGGTAAGCCGCTCAAGCGGTCACGAGCAGAGGAGGACGAGCACGATGCCCTCGTCGCAGCTGCCGTCGCCGAGAACCTTGCAGCAGACTCTGCAGCGGAACCGAAGGCAAAGAAAGCCCGCACCGAGGCCAACCGCTCTCTCTTCGTCCGCTCTCTTCCTGCGACCGCCACCAGCGAATCTTTGACCGACTTCTTCTCCGAGCATTTCCCAGTCAAGCATGCGACCGTCGTTCTCGACAAGGCCACCAAGGCTTCCCGAGGCTATGGCTTCGTCACCCTGACGGATGCCGAAGATGCTATGGAAGCCAAGAAGAAGCTCAACAATATGATGTGGGAGGGACGCCGCATCAGAGTCGATGTTGCCGAAGCCAGAAACCGCGACAGCAAGGAGAGCGCCGTTGGAGCGGCCGCTGCCGGTCAGAAGCAGAAGCGTACGCAAGAGCTTGAGGAGGCCAGGAAACCGCCCAAGTTGATCATTCGCAACTTGCCCTGGTCTATCAAGACATCTGCGCAGTTGGGTGCTCTTTTCCGGGCTTACGGAATTATCAAGTTCGCCGACCTGCCCCAAAACAAGGGCAAGCTCAAGGGTTTCGGTTTTGTGACCCTCCGAGGACGGAAGAATGCTGAAAAGGCCCTCGAGATGAACGGAAAGGTCATTGATGGAAGACCTATTGCGGTTGACTGGGCCGTGGACAAGAGCGAATGGGACCAAGTGAACGGTACCAAAGAAGACGCGGAGGATGATGAGAAGCCGAAGAGCAAGAAGCAAAAGAAGGTTGCCACAGAGGAGGAGGAGGAGGCTGCTGAAGACGCCAAGGCCGGCGAGGAACCCCAGGGTGCCGATGCCGATCTGGAAAACTTTATGAAGAACCACATGATGAACCTTGAGGACGAGGAGGAAAGTGACGAGGATAAGGACAAGGACGAGGATGAGGATGAGGATGAAGACGAGGACCTGTCCGAAGATGATGAGGAGGAAGCCGCCAGCGACGCCGAGGACGACAAGAAACCCGCTAAGAAGACGCAAACATCAACCGATAACACATCGACACTTTTTATCAGAAACCTTCCCTTCACCGTTACAGACGACCAACTGAAGGACCAATTCGTCAAGTTCGGTCCCGTCAGGTATGCCCGTGTTGTCATGGACCGTGCAACCGACCGCCCCGCAGGCACTGGCTTCGTCTGCTTCGTCAACGAGGAGGATGCGAAGGCCTGCATCAAGGGCGCGCCGCGCACACAGCCTAATGCCCTCCCGACCAAGCACTCTGTGCTGCAGGATGATTCCGCTGATCAGGACGGTCGATACACTATGGACGGCCGGCTTCTGCAGGTTGCCCAGGCCGTCAGCAAAGACGACGCCGAGCGCCTAGCCGCTGATGGCAGTGCCAAGAGACGGGAGAAGGACAAGCGACGTCTCTTCCTACTCAACGAGGGCCAGATCGACACCAGGTCTACCCTGTACCACAAGCTCACCCCCAACGAGATCAAGATGAGAGAAGACAGTGCCAAGCAGCGCAAGAAGCTCGTCCAGAGCAACCCTACGTTGCACATCAGTCTGACCCGTCTGGCCATCCGCAACATCCCGCGCAATGTCGGCTCCAAGGAGCTCAAGGAGCTGGCCCGCAAAGCCTGCGTCGAGTTCGCCAAGGATGTCAAGGAGGGCAAGCGTCAACCCCTTTCCAAGGAGGAGAAGGTCAGGAGCGCGAAGGAGGCCAAGGATGGCGAGCACGAGCGCAAGCTGAAGCGCAAGGGTATCGTCCGTCAGGCCAAGATCGAGTTCGAGAGTCGCGAGGGCACCAAGGTTCCCGAGACGAGCGGCGGCAAGTCTCGCGGATACGGTTTCATCGAGTACTCGTCCCACCGGTGGGCGCTCATGGGCTTGCGCTTCCTCAATGGCTACCAGTTGGAGAACGAGCTGGGCAAGAAGCAGCGTCTCATTGTCGAGTTCGCTATCGAGAACGCTTCCGTTGTGGCCCGTCGCAAGGCCAACGAGAAGAACCTTGACCGCAACAGGCAGAATGCCCAGAATGCCAAGGACGGCCAAAATGCTAAGAAGGGAGGCAGTGAGGGCAAGAAGACCGGCGCCGACGGCAAGGCGTTGCCCAGCATGGCCTCCTTGAAGGACAAGAAGAAGGGCAAGAAGGGCAAGAAGGGCAATCTGAACAAGGGCAAGAAGGAGGAGACGGAGGCAAAGCCCGAGAAGGTAGAGAAGGTCGACAGCAAGAAACCTACGGGCAAGGTCGACCGCGAAGACGTGAAGCCGTTGCTGATAGCGAGAAAGCGTCTGATGAGGAAGAAGAAGGCCTCTTCCCGGGGCTAGGTTAAGCGGGGGAAAAGATTGTGTGTGAGAGTGAGAGAGAGAGAAGGATGTAATTATGGGCTCTGTGCATCATCAAGGTTATTCAAAAGCATCAAATTTCATTCGATATGCAGAACATGTCTGTCAAGAATCTGTCTCCCTTTTTCGTGCTCGTTTAAAAGGTAACCCACCAAGAGGACCACAAAACTCAGTGGGAGGCTATATTGAAGTAGAGCCTCATTGCATTCGTGTCACAGCCCGAGTATGTATGGGGGGGGGACTAATGAAGTATTTGTGCACAAGAAGCTAAAATCAAAACAGCGTCCCAGTACCCCTATCCCATACGCGCGCGCCCCCAGAAACGATGGACATTTGTGTTTGTATTGCGGATGATATCCCAATACCACCCAATCTCAAAAGGTTCCTTCTACCAGAAACGCCAATATGCAATGCTGGGAAAAGATAACGATGCCTCCCAAGCTCCTCGATCAGAAAATCCCTTTTTGTCAAAACCTATATCCATTTCCTTTACACGCCCTCTTCGGGGTCCGTATTGACATCCCTCCTGTTCCGCTTCGACCTGAAGAACCCTCCTAGCGTATCACTCAGACTCCGTGGTCTTCCCGTCTGGGGCTCTCTGGATGCGCCCTCGCCCGCGGTCCGACTACGCTCGGCAACGCCTCCGTCTGCGTAGTCATTTCCTCGACTCGCCAGGTCCTGTCTCTCGGCGTCGCCATCCGCGAACTCGCTGTCCTCGGGCATGAAGAGGCTGGCCCGGATGCTCGAGCGTAACCTCCGCACCGAGGGCCTGCGCAGCAACGGGCTTTCTGCGTTCCTGAGGAGAGTGTCCTTGACCACGGCGCTCACGGTAGACGAAAGGGGAGACGGGGAGAAGAGGGGGCCTGGGTATTGGTGGCTGTGAGGTCGGTTCGGTAGTGCTGTGCGCGGTGTGACCGGTCTGTTATCTGTGGGATATTTGGGTTGCAATTGACCGTCGTAGTACGGCGTCGTTGGCTCTGATGGCGAAAAGCCGAAACCGGGGAACGTGTGAATAGAGTCGTCGGATATCGTCCTCGTTCCAGGCGGGGGGAGGATCTCGTCTGCCGAGTTGCTCCAAGGGTTGGCCAACAACGGTTCCGCGTCCGCACCAGTAAGGTTGCCTGTCGACGCAGCCGCGGGGATGCGAAGTGTGGGGATCCCCGAGTCGTGTTGCATACTGAACGGTTTCGACCCGTTGTTTGGATGCCCTCCGTTGGAAGCCCGAGAGGAGCGGCGCGATCTTGAGGGTGGGATAGAGGTGGAGGAAGGCGCCAGCGGCTGCGTTGGGCTATAGCCATCTTGCTCGGCCAGACCAATGGTCTCCTCCACGCCGTCCACGTCGGACATGCCGTCCTCGATATCTTCCTCGACTCGACCGCTAGTGATGAGGAAGACGCCAAAAAAGGTGAGCAAGCAACCTCCGACAAACTTGCCTGCCTGTTCGGCAGATGTCCTCTCGAAGTCACGATACAAGACGGCACTGCCAATGATGACGCAGAGCGTGAACAGGACGAACTGAATAGGAATGACCTGCGTCGAGCTGAATCTCTGTAGCGCCTTGTTGACGTAGCGCACCTGCATGACGGCGGTGAAAAGGAGAATGAAGAGCAGCGCCCATGCAACAGGGGTCTTGAATGCGCCCAGGAGGGTCGTCGACAGTATCGAGGACACACCCTTGGTAGACAGAGCGGTGAAGCCACCTAAAGCAAACGTTAGCCGGCATTTCGCCATCATCATCACGTCCGGTACATACCAAAAAGTCCCACAAGACCCAGGTCGACCAAAATGGTCCGGTGGCCGTACCTGGGGCTTGCCCACATCAGGATGATGATCAATGATATCGTCACCGCAAGGTATATCTCGAACGCCAAAGTCGTGATCGCGTCCCACACATCGTCAGGGTCGAGCTTCGTCTCCTCCTGCTTGGCGCTCAGAACCACAACGACAACTCCGGCCACGGCGATGATGACACCCCAAAAGTCGCGCTGCCTAAACTTCTCCTTAAACACGATCGGCGCAATGACACAGTTGGATATCAGCGCGACGACTCCTAGAGGCGACACGATGGAGGCGGGCGCGAAGCCATAGGCCAAAAAGTTACCCAGTTCGCCGAGGGTGATCAGGATCTGGCCAGCCCACCAGTACGGGGACTGAAGGTATGTGGAGGGGGCTTTATCGTCGTCGCCGGAGTAGTCGGAACCAGCGGACTCTTCGGAGCGGAATGATCTCGTCAGGGGCTCAGATTCGCCGCCATCGTGACCTGCGTGGTGGTTCGCGTCGTCGTTTCTCTCGTCCGTTTCTCCTGCTTCTCCACCGCCAACAGAGCCGTAGGGCCCCGTCTGGCCTCCGCCCGGTGCATGTTTCAGGGCTTCTTTCGCTCGCCGCCGGACCCGGATGCGCTCTCGGTGAAGTCGAAGGTGGGCGTAACGCTGGACGTTGAGGGCGAGGGCGATAAGGACGTTGCCGACAATGGCGGTGATGATGCCGATGAGCGAAGACCAGTTCTGCAGGTCCTTGCCGTCGTCCGGGCGTGCCGCAGGCTCGGCTGCGACGAGCACGGGGGCTATCGTCATGGCCGGCAGGCGCTGGGAGTTGTGTGATGTCGGAAAAGAGAAGGGCGAAGGGTGTATGGAGTCTAGATATGGAGTCGCGGTCGTTTGTATCACAAGCTGTTTTTTTTTTTTTCGAGGCAGCACGAGCAAATGGTGCTAGTTGGGCGAGGCTGGCGATGATGACGACGGCGCGAATTGGGTCGCCTGGCATCCAAGCGCAGTGGATGGTTGAACTCGAGTGGGATGCGGTGTCATCTGGACGGCGCAGAGGTTGTGGTAATAGACGGCACCAGAATACTGGAAGGAAAGATTGGTCGTCCTACAATGCAAAGGGCAAATCTTCGTAGCCAGCCATGAGGATCTGCGGTTGAGAAATGGGAATTGGTAGCTTGGGGGAAGGGTAAGGGTCGGGTAGTAAGGTGTTGATAGTAGAACAATCAAGATTTAGTGCAGTTGCTAGACGTGTGGTTGGCCGCGTTAACCAAGTGCTGCGATGGAACTTGGCTGACGCTAATACTCCATCCTCTTCCTGTTGCTCGAGACTTGGTGCTTGCCTGTGGTGGTGTTCCTCCTCTCTTCTGGGACTCGCATCGGTCGGCAAGACAAGACCGACCCGGTGCTAACGCGCGGGTCTAGGCATGAGGCACGTTCCCACATTCAATCTGGAAATCCCCCAGTCAAAGATGAAAGGGCCCCTCAAAGGAAGTCCCTGACCGGACGCAAGGTGGGCCTCCGTTGATGCTCTTAAAGTGTGGCTTAGCACCAGTGTGGGGTTTCCAGACTGATCTCTGCTGCGAAATGGTGTCATTCCGTGGCGCTCACTGCGCATCACCACGATTTGAGTTGGCATGTGCTTCAGATTGCGAGGAACGCTGCTTCGCTCTGTCTCGCTCTGTCTCGCTCCGTTCACCTGCCAGCCACACCAGTTTAGCGTCCGTCTCTTAGCCACATGCGCTCTGTGATTAGTAATTTAGTCCAGGGTCGCCACGGACGGGTCTTCCAGGAACGCATCACCACCAGTGAGCGACCCCACTGGGCAACGGCCAACTGGGTGAGGCTGACGCCCCGAGACCCCGATTGAACGATTGGAACAGGGGCCTGGCACGTGCTGGAAGCGGGGTGCGGACTGTGGCTTGACCGTAACTGGATTATTCCAGGATATTCTTGTCTCTGGAACCTCTCCCGCACGCCCCAGAGACCCGTCCAATCCCAGATTGTTGGGGAGTTGTCGGAACTTCCAGAGGCTCCGACCTATCTCTCACAACAGCCACCTCATTGGAACCCCGCCGTCCCCCGATCGCCACTACCGGGTGAGCTGATCTGATCGACGTCGTCATTTTCATGATATTTCGTCTTCGTCCGTCTCGTCGTTCAGGCATTTCAATGTTCATGTAGGCCTCGAGCCTTCTTTGATGCATCCGGAGACAATCCGCGAGTTGCCTGCACCAAACCCCAAATTCACGCATCTCATCAACTGAGACGCTCACAAACTCACAAAACAGCCCACATCTAAACCAACCACGTAGAGACTCGGCACCTCACCAAACATTCGCGTCCATCATGCCCGACAACGACTCCTCGGACAACTTCTTCGTCCGCTTCAAGCAAAAGGTTGACGGCCACGTCGCCTCGGCTTTCCAGAGGGTCCTGGGCATTCCCACCGCAGTGTCCCGTCTCAACAGCAGCTGGCCCGAACCTCCCCGACCGTCCCAGGTCGACGAGCAGGACCGCAGAATAACAACATCGTCAGAGAACGGCACCGCCGCCAATGCCGTTCAGCCTCACGGGCCGTCCTCGCAGTACCCTCACCCGACTGTGTTCGACCTCTTCTCGTCAATGTCGCCAATGCAAGCCCTCTTCGAAACCGACAAGCTCACCGAGTCCCTGTACCAGGTCATGTGGATATCGTTTCTCATCGACTCGCCCTACTCGCCACTGCGGCTTTACGACTTGCCGCCGCCCTCTCCCAAGGACCTGCCTGAGGGCGCCGACCCGACCCTCTTCGGTTTCGAGGACGCGTTCGAGGACCTGCTCATGGTGAGCAGCGGCCAGGGCCTGCCCGATATCAACGAACGGATCCGCTTCAGGAAGGAGTGCCGTGAATCCTTTCCACGCGGGCTGCCGCCGATTCTCTGGCTTCACCAGCTCACCCGCCAGGGTCTGTGGGATGGCTGGGACACACGGCCGGAGGTCCTGGACGGGGCCGTGAGTGAGCGGTGGCGGCGGTGGTTGCAGGAGCAGGATGACCCCTTCCGCGAAGGGCGGTCGCTGCCCGCCCCAAACCAGTCATCGCCCAAGGAAGTCGAAAAGACATCGGCGGTTGAGAGGGCCGCACGGGAGACGCGAGCTCGTCCCGAGCAGGACCACCATGGGGAGACGGAGGAAGATTCCTACTTCTCAGTCATTGGCAAGGCCGGTCTCAACACATCCCGCGAGACGTCCACATCCACATCAGAATTGCCCAAGTCGCACTCAACCACGCGAGATCTCTCACCCCAAGGCCTCCCCGCGGGCTGGAGAGTCGTGGAGAAGGTCCAGGAGCGCGAGGACGCAAAGGGCAACGTCCATGTCACCAAGACCGTCACGACGTTCAACGACAGGGGTGAGGAGGTCGGCAGGCAGACTGAGAGGCGTTCCGAGTACGCCTGGTCAGCGAGCTTCTCGACAGGCAGCAACAAACACAAGGATCAGCAGCAGCGAGATGACGACGGGGGCGACAACGACAAGAGCAGTTGGTTCTGGAAATGAAGCAGCCACTTTTTGTCTTTTCCCCTTTTTCTTTTTGTTCACTTCCTCTGGAGTTATTGGGATGGGATGGAATCAGGGGTCAACTGTGCGAACAAGAAGCCAACTTAGTGTACAGAGTAAAATTTGGGCAAAATTGAGAATACCAAAACGGTCAAGTTTGTAAACAGGGTATGCAGTCCTCCTTCCGCTTCCTGACATTTGCTCCTTTTCTCGCTTTCGGTCCTTTAACCCCAACCCCACGTTCCTAGATCCTCCTCTCGCATGGCCGGTCCGACTCCTGACGGACCTACCAATGTACACTGTGTTTCTCTTCTCCCCGGGAGCAAGACTCACAACCCATGATCTTGGCTGCCGCCGGTGTTCTATTTGGAAGATTGTTTAGTCTCTTCTCCCCATCATCCAATACCATTCGCCACGCTGCCTTGGCCATAATCCTCTCAACACCCTCAACGACTAGCGAGCATATTTGACTAATCTCACCTGGGAACACGAACCAAAAGCCTAGTATCGCAAGCATCGAGCCATGGGCTAGTTCGTGCTCCTTCCGAAGGCCGCCGTGCCCCCCCCCCGGATCGACCGTGTTGAGAAGACTCAACAACTAGCGTTCAGGTCAGACAGACTCCGTCCACAGCGGTTTCGACGCTGAGCGTGGGTTCTGTCGTTGGTCTGACGAAGACTAAATCGCCAACCCGATACATGGGGAGCAGCGGAAATGAGACGGAGGAGGACCTTTTCGACGTCGGCCAGTTTCTCCTGTGTTTCCTTAGTGCTCGGCATTCGCGTCCCGTTTTTCCTTCCCACCTTCTCAAATGGCCCCCAAAGAACGAAAACAGTCTATACCAAACTCAGAAATGACCCAGGGCCTGCGGCACGCGAGTAAGGTGCTCGTTGGGATAAATATTGAGCGTCCATGTCCTTGGCTCGGCATATTGCAGAAGAGTTCCTTCCAGAAGGTCCCAGCAGGTGAAGCCACGGCTCGACCGATAAGACCTAGCAATTATTCAGGCAGCCGTTGCTACGATGCAACATCACGCCAAGCGTCCAGAGAGACAGGCAGATCCGTCCCCTCATCCGTCATCCTCCACGCGACGCGACGCGCAATAGGGATCCCCCGACTCCTGGCGCAGGAGGGTCATCACTCCCGCTGGACCGGGCGCGCACAACAGACAGAACCCAACCCTTCGCGCGAATGGGCGGGCAGACGTCGCCAGATGACAGTTGTCCCACGACCCGCGGTCTACTTTGACTTTGAGACAGCTGCTCGTTAGCCTGCAGCTTGACGCGGCGGGCAACCGTTAGTCACAAGGCTACCCACCTAGCTGGCTAGCAAGGCCCTGGCATGGCCCTGAGACTTGATGGGACACCACGTCGTCCGGGAATACTGCTCCTTCGCCCCCTCCTAGAAGAAGCTCCCCTAGCCTACGAGGCTAACCCGAGCAAGCCCGCAGCTCGTGCCGTCAATCAGGATGGACGAGAAAGGGACTCCTCCGGCGAGTATCGAGCTTCTGTGAAAGCCAGCCAACAGCCAGGCAGTCAGTCCTCCCGAAGTAGCAAATACATGTTCAGCGGCCGGAAACACCATCAGGGTGCAGTTTGCCCCGGATTTCCGTGGGCAAAGAAACACGACCACGAATCCAATCCTTTCGAATGGTGGCTGCCCACTAGAAGCGATATCCGGGTTCTCCCGCACCAAGCCAATATCCTCCGAATTTGGGGCTGACGATCACTCCAATTTGGCCGAACGAGGTCGATCCCTTGCATGGGGGGGTGCACATGAAAGGACACTCTTCTGCTCACATCGCGTTCCCATGAGCTCCGCCCTCTTGTCTCAGCGGCGAATGCCGGCAGTTGCACGAATATTAGCACGGAGGCTGGGCCTTGTTGGTGAGATGGGCTAAACTAGTAGGTTCTCTACTTCCTCCGTTGCTCTCTCAAAGACGCGGTCGTTTCGTCTGTGCGGCCCTGTACGAGTACCCATGTGAGTTGGGGCATCATCCATACGTCTCGAAACATGCCATTCGCCAACGCCAACGGGCCGGACGCGCACGACCAGATATCGAGCTGTCCACCTCGTCAAGAAAAGACCAGTGTATTGTGGGTCGGTATGTCCAGCAGAGGAAGGGTCCGAAAAGGCTGCCGATTGTGATGGTGTTGAACGATGTCAGATATCACGAGTGCTCGCTTAGTCTAAGCCAGGGCAAGTTCATCAGAGTTTGCTATGCGCACAACCAACGGTCCTACATCGGGTTTGCTGCGGTGTGACACCGACGGGATAATACGAAAAAGGACGTTGGTAACGCCCGAGGGACCGGGGCAGCTTCCTAGCGCCTGGTTTCCCGACGACGAAGACGACACATCATGAGAGTCAGGGTAACCGGAGAGACGACGAAGGTTGGAGCCGGTTTCGACCAACATCTTGAGCCACCCGTCCTCGCGGTTTGGCCCTGTCTGTTGGCTGACGTGGTGCCCAAACACTAGAACACGACTTTTTGGGGGGTGCCCTCAGGCAAGGATCGACGAACTCGAGTCTGAGCGCAGCGGATAAGAGTTTTTCTGCTTCCCTCCCTCCTTCACGTTCGTGCTGATCACCGTCGTCCGAGCGTTGGGAAACAAACTTTGACAGGACTTCATTCGGGCCACATTACGCGCCTAGGGAGAGGACTGTCGAGAAGTCATGAGACGCATCTGGGTTGTGCCCAGTTCGTCGATGAGAACCACCGCAATGGCGTGCGCGCGAAGCATTGAGCCGTTCCCGGGATCGACGGCTCTGGGCCCGGAGGATGCCCGTCTCGTTTCGAGCATCGGCAGACTGGGGACCTATCAACAAGAAGTAGAGCGGTGTCTGGATGCATTGCCGCATCGCTTACACGCGACGTCCACCATGTATCCTCCATCGTCTACACTTGACAACTCGGTAGATCAGTGGAAGGTCGGCGAGTGTGTGCGTGATGAAACTTCAACACGACGCAAAGAGAGTGTCAAAGAAGCGGCATAGACACACGCAAGAGGGATAGGAAGGGCACTATAATAATGAAGAAGCCGTTATTACAGGCGCTAGTCTTCCAGGAGCACGGGTAGAACTCCGGTACGAGCGACGCGGAGGCCGACAGGGAATATCGTTCGAGGATCGAACCACGATACCACGTCAAAGTTCATCCGTTTCTGGAGAGGGGTCGCTGGTCGGCGAAGTCCCACGGTGCTCAACTAGGCAGAACAGATGAAACCATGGTCCGTATCTGGAAGCCGATCCGGCTCCCACTCAGTGGCAGCGTGGTCCGGTCGGGCAGGAACAGCGCAACCACGGTGGCACAGACGGTACGTAGGGAGGCGGCGCCGACGTGCTCAAGCTATCGGGATCCTCCTTGCTCGGGATGCAGTGATGCTACGGTTGAAGCCTCGATCGATGTCCCGATCCCTTTCTGAGGCCTGTGTTGCACCGTCACACGCCCAACGAAATGCATTAAGATCGGCCTTATACCCAACGCGATGGTAAAGAAAGAGGTTTGTCACGGTTGTGTAATCCAAATGGTGCGACTAGGGAAGGGAGTCGAGGAGTGAGCCGTTGGTGGTGGCGTGATATCGGAAGTAGGTTTGGGGCTCGGGAGATTGAAGGTGACGGGACGAAAATCGGGATTCTAAGCTTTTCGCAACAACAACAAAAAAGAAAAAGAAAAAAAAAAGGAAGAAAAATAGGAGTGCTGGTATCGACCCCGTATCGCCGGCATCCCTCTAGGTCGAGAAGTGAGAATAAGTGTGGCACTCGGTCCACCTGTTGGTGGTTTGTCCTTGGGAGTCGGAGATCCAACAGCCCTTGTGGACTGAGCGTGGGCTTGATCGAGGGGCTTACCCACAGTAGATGCATCCAGGCCTCAACCCCATCCCGAGGCAGGCGCCTGTGTGTGTGTGTGTGTGTGTGTGTGTGTGTGTGTGTGTGTGAGTGCTCCAGCATGACGCATTTCTCGGCGATTGTTGGTGTTATTGGCAACACAAGGTGGTCAGTGGCAGCGTGCTCATCGACGAGGAGCAGGCCGCGAAAACGGGCCATCTGTCCTTCTCTGGGGCTTCTATGTGAGCTCTGCGGGACCTTGCAGACTCGCGAGGCCGATCAGGGCCCTTTTTGAGAGTATTGACTGCACGCAGCTAGCAGTTGGACCGTCACACCGGCTGACGAATCTGTCACTAGCCTATGCAAGTCCCATGAGATACTCGATGCCTCGCGGTGGCACGGTGCATGGTCATGTAGCTCGGCGAATCCTCCAAAGGAGGCGGGAATGTACCCACAACCGTCGTCTCTCAGCCGAGACTCTGTCAAGACCGACACCGCACACGCCAGGGACGTACGATTCCCAGCTTCCGGGAAGCGAGACGTGGACGGGCTGTTGATGGTCCATGGTCGTGCGCAGCATCTACAACGATCCTCTTGTCCGTCTACGCAGAAGCCGGCAACGAATGCTCGAAACTGCAGCTGAACGCAACCCTGCGCACCACCACGTCTGCGTTGATCGAGGATGCCACAGGTTGTGGCGCCCGAAAAAGGGCCTCGTCCGTCCTGCTTTCCCCCCTTGTGTTCCTCCCAGAATACAGACGCGTCGCGAAGAAGAGTGGTAGCCAGCCCCCGCCCCGGGGACCATCGGTCTCTGAAGTTTGGAATCTTTTGCGAGATCCATGCTGCAGGCATTTGTTCCCCAGGATTTCATCCTTCTCCGCACTGGAGACTACCAAGGAGAAGAGTCTATTCCAGATTGTGCTCGACCTGCAGGCATATCACGCGCAATATTGGGCTTCTGCGTTTCGGCTGAAGGCATTTCTGAAATGTTGGTACATCTCGGCCACGCACAAGAGCCATCTTCCGTAGCAGGCGGCCCGCCTCATGTCTCTGTGCAGAGTGTTCCTCGTCCATCTGCTTCTTTCTGTTCTGCTGTGGCTTGATACGATCATGCCGTCTGCCAGGAGTCGCTGATCTTTGTGGAACCGTATCCGTCATTGCATTGAGCATCCCCTCAGAAGACGGACGATTGACGACATGCTGACTGACGGTGCTTTGCAAACGCCGATGTCAGATTCGGCTGCCGTAGCCGCCTGCGCGCCGTCGAAGACGATGCACCAACGAGGCAAAGCCCCAAAAAGCGGCCCAGCGCTGACGTTCTGGAAATGACGGCGTTGCAATCCGCCAAAGAGACATCCCGCAAGTCATTTTCCGGGTTGGAGCTGGGTAGGTGGTGCCTGGCCGGGCCTCGCCTTCTGGCCTGTCGTCGTTGATCAAGGCGGGACGTTGGCCATCCACACGCTGCATCGGGAGCCTTGCCTTTCTCCCTCATGTAGAGTTTGATGAAGAACTGCACCCAGCATCCAACACTTGACTGACTTGGGACGCGACCCTCCAACAGAAAATGGCTAATCTCCCGGCCGCATGGTCTTGGCTCTTGGGTGTGCTGCTGTGAGGCAGCAGGCGGGAGGAATAGGAAGGCGATAATGGTGGGTGGGTGGTTGGCGATGGCTATGGCGAGGGCTATGGCGATGAACCAACAGCAACAACGACGACGAGGATCAGATTGCGGCGAAGGTAGGCGGCGGCATGTTGGTGATGACGCACAGTGAGGTGCTCATGTCGGTTACAGGCAGCCGAACTCCCATCGCTTTCAGGCTGTGTGTGTGTGTGTGTGTGTGTGTGTGTGTTGCCTGAAAGGAACTTTGTCTTGGTGTATTTGGGCTAGAATCAAGTCAATCTGGTTGGTTTGGCGCGTCTTACACGAGGCACGTCGCGCTTTCCATGGGGTTGGTCCAGATAGTTAGTTCCTTGTCTATTTCCAAATGCAACTGCAAAGGTACCTCCCTGTTGTACTTGATCGAGACAGCCGGGGCGTTACAGGACATCATTAACTTTGTCTTGTCGGGCACCGATTCATGCTGTTCACACAAGGCGATCCAGTGGTTGTTCATTCTGATATAGCCATGTACATGTAAGGTTGCCACAAGAAACACAGATAGAGTGATGGTTCGACTTGCAGCCGGGTCGCAGAGAGAGTGAGGGAGGGAGGGAGCCGAAGGCAGAACAAACAGTATGGCGACAGAGACAGGACAGGCCATCTCAACCTCAGTTTAGTGAACTTGGCTTGCGTAGGTTGGGGGTTTGGGCAGATGGCAGACGGACGACGACAGACGAGGTACGCTAGCTGGTGCTGGAGGGGCGGGAGAGAACGCCGTCTCCTGCAGAACATCCTTGACATCCAACCATTGCAACGTCGACAAGGACCGGCGTCAGCGTCCCGTTTCTTGGGCGATGTGGAATTGCCCACAGTGCATTGAAACCCATAGCACCCGCCCACCCTTCTCTTCGCCATCCCTCCAATTGGAAGTGCCAACATGAGCTTCAATGACGGCCTACGGTGGGATTTGGTGATTTAGATGCCGTACATACATGGCACAGGGAAGGGTAGTTTGTGAGAGCCGGGGCAGCTACAAACTGTTTGACAGGTGCAGGCGCAGACAGGCCCAGGGTTGGTGGGCTGGCTCCAGAGACGGGGGACTTTGAGTCCGATCGAAGGCCAAGGAGGACGAATGTGTGTGTGTGTGTGTGTGTGTGTGTGTGTGTTTGAAGACGGGTTTGTTGCATTTGTTCTGGGGCAAACGGGGGTATTTCCCTCTGTTTCGGGCTTGCTGTCCTGCCATGGTCGTCCCCGAAGTCAGCAAAGAGCGGAGGCGAGGGCCAATAAGCAGTAAGCGAGAACCTATCAAACATCCATTATCAAAGAGAGCCCAAGGGCTTGGCCGCGGGTTGAAAAGCCTCTGGTGCTTTTGTTGGACGTTGGATCTTCCCAGGTGCCGAATTCCAACTCCCAGCCGAAGAAAAAACAACAACAAGACGAAACCCCCTCCCTCCCCCCCCAAAAAGGCCTAGAACTCTAGGGCCCAGTAGTATCGTCGATTGCCCCCACACCTCGGTCCTCAGGACCAGCAGCCTGAGGTGGGTTGACCGGTATGTACCCGCGCCGACTTTGCCTCGACTATGCAGAGAGTCGAATGCGTGACTTGTTGAAAAGGAGTACCGTATATCCGTAGCTGGAGAAGCGAGAAGGGGGGCAGGAGGGGCGCCTTGTTACGAGGAGGAGACGGATAGTTCCAGGTTGCCGAAGAGCAAAAGGGAGCGAGAGGGGAAGACAGAAACTGAGAGAGAGAGATAGAGAGAGAAACAGAGGGAGGAGGGTCAGCCCAGTGTTAGTCGTGCCTTTCCTTTACAGGAAGTCCCCTGTGCCAGTGGATGCTGTGGATTGGCAGGACCCTGGCTCGGCCAAGTGGGTCATGGAGGTTCGTCCAACGCCTCGCAGTGGGCGACGTTGTGCACAGTGCCGCACTGTATCTGGGCCAAACTCGGGGTGCTGCAGGTGCCAGTGTGGAGAATGGTGCCCTAAGACGAACGCGGGGTGGGGCTTTGGTCCTCAGCGGCGGAGGGAACAGCGTAAAACGGCAGGCACGAGTTCCAACCGGCATGGAAGGTGCAGTTGGCGTCAGTAGCACTTGCTGTGATGCTGGGAGTCCCGACAGGTCAAGACCAGGCAAGGGAGGGCAGGGCAGGAACAGGCAAAGATGTGCAATAAGCTGCATCTGCACCTACGTGCCTTCCTTGCTCTCTGTCGAGCCTCTCGGTCTATGCCTTTGCCCTGCACCAACGCGTTCCCCGCCCTCGACTCGGTTCAATCCTTTCCTGCCTCCATGTCCATTCGCTTTTTCCTGTCCACCCGGTCTGCCTGTCCGTCCGATTCTGCTCCTTCCAGGAACGCATCGTCAGCCCGTCCAGGCCAGCGCCATGCCATGCCCGGAGCCCGAGCCGGAGCCAGAGCCATAATCAGATCCGCGAATGCACATCTGACTGTGTGCATGAACAACAGGCCACAATGTCTCTCGGCGACGGAGAGCAGATGGAACTCAGCAGACTATTCATCTTCTTTCTCACGCACGCCTTGCCTCATCCAGATTGGCACCCTCGACCCAGCAGTCCAACTACTGCGTGCCGCCAGCAAGGTACGAGCTTGACAGGCTTCCCATGAGTTGCCATCCGACAATCTGGAAAAGCTCATCTCCTGCCTCCAACATCTCTCCCGAAGTTCCGCCCTATCCGTCTGTCACCGCACTCTGTCTGGCAAGTGCAATGTCAATCAATTGCCCAATCAGACCGCCTCATTAGAACTGCAATACCAATCCACGACACAGCGTCCTGAATCGGTCGGCACCAATTTCGAGTCCCAATCTGCCCGGAATCTCCCAACAACGCACATGTGCGTACGTACCTGTACCACAGCACCCGCCAAGGGTTAGTGCTCGACACGCATACCCAGAACCCTGGATTTTCTACCCGCCCACTTGCCCACTCCCGTTGCTCTCCAAGCTGCGGATGCAACATCGTTGCGACTGGGATCTGGATCCTTTTCTCTTTCCAGAAGGGAACGAACTCGCGCTACGAATCGCCGTCTGCGGGCTACTTTGCACTGCGTCTCGAGCGTCGTAGTGTCGACGATACGGGTACGTAAGAAGAGCCTAGCAAACTTTGTTTCTCACCAGCCTGGGAGATCCATCTGCAGAACCCGGCACCCGCACCAAGAACACCGCCATCAGCCGGAAATCAGAAAACCAAAATCCAATCGAAGCCGCTCCCATCGCTGTCTGCGAAGGGACGTGTCCATTGGACATCAATCCCGTACCTTATCCACCGCCCCTGCAGACGGCCTCGGCCTCGCTTGGCATCCCACGCTTGCTTCTGCTCTGCCGCACTGCTGCACCGCGCCGTGCCCCCGTCCATCCGTCCCCCTCGTCCCCTTCGCCTCGATGACGGGGCGTCCGTACCCACGCGGGCGCCATCCGGGATACCGTACGCCTCATCATCCTCGTGCTCGTCCTGCGTATCCGCCTCGCTGCGTAACGAGAGGGGAGACCTGTTCGAAGCTGCCGTATGGATTACGCAGCAGCATCCGTTCAGAGCCACCTTGCGTACCTTGCAGCCATCAGGCCCGTCCACGGACACGTTTTGGTCCACGCAGCGTATACCACCCGCGGTCCCCGCCGCTCTGCTCCTCTGCCCGCCGCCTTGCTTCTCCATCGCCGTCACTTCCGACGAATAGGCAGTCGTCCCGCCTCTGTGGGACAGTGGAAACCGAGACGAAAAAACGGCACCCTCGCCGTCTGTGCGTTGGGGCCATGCAGGCACGCAACTCAGGTCCGCCTTGAGCCAACGCCTAGCAAGCTCGCCCGCAGCTCAGCAAGAAAAAAAGCGAGGGAAATAAAAAGACGCATTCTCGGGTCCCTTTCTTGGTAGCCAATGCCTGTTGAGAGTTCTGACGAGCTTTGGCAACACCCGGTGCCCGCAATGGGGAAGACACGAGCAACTTGTCAAAAGTGGACAACATGGGGAGAGATAGAGTGTACGAAGGCCGTGTCGTCTCGCGACTCAGTCCCCAGCCAGGATACCGAACGGGTTGGCAATTTGACAGCGCGCGGGTTGCGGGCTCGGGGATAGCCTGCTCTGTTCTGACTTGGGGTACTGACTCTTCCTAGAGGGCTCGACCTGGACCTCGCGAAGTTGCGGCGGGTATGCTCAACTGGCCTAGACCTTTGTGCTAGTACGCTTCTAGTAACAGAAGCAGCTATCGCTGCTGCCCTAGTGATTGTTGGGTACGAGTAGCATCACGGAGTCTGAACCAGACGCTTGTTGCGGCACAACACCACGTACACACCAGCACCAGCTCCGTCTGTCCTTTGCAAATCTTTCCCGCATCAACACAGTGAATTCCAAGTCAAGCCAAAACCCCGCTGTCGTCATTTTGTATCCCCCCGTCCCCGAGTTGCCGTTATCGACAAAAGGACCCGACGGGCTAACATTACTATCTGGGAGTTGATGGGTCTCGCGCGGAGCACAAAACACGTCTGTGATAGGGAGGGAGTCATATCTGGAAGTCAACATGGCATGGCCGACATGCACCAGCTCCGGATCCCCCTGCGGAGCAAACGTGGCTGGTCCTCCTCAAGCCCCAGCTGGACCCGGACTCAAACTTGCCCCCTGGAAAGGCTCGGCGTCGCCTTGCCTTGCCTTGCCATAGCCTGGCCCCTGACACACTGAGTGGTTTGTTCTGTCGGCAGGTGTCTGGGTAACCTAGCTCGAGCAGGGTACGACGGGGAATTCCAGAACCGACCGACCGACAAAATATCGACAGGGCAGAGAAAATGCGAGCAAGCTTGTCACTTGAGTTTGCCCTCCTGCGCCTTGCAATGCCAACCAATCGTGGATCTAGAGCTAGGGTATCGACTTTCGGGGAACGTGGGAGTCTGGCACGCGGAACGAGACAAGCCCGTCCAGTCCATCCACACCCACAACCGCACCGCCATAGTGCCAACAACGGCTATTGTCTCAAGCTCTCCGCCGAATAAATGGGCTGTCTCAGAGAGCCCCCGTTATTACCGGTAAACCTAACGGTCAGGCCAACGCCGGTCTTGCAAAAACATGAGACATTGCGGTGTTGTACGGCATTGACTATCGAGGCCGGGGGGCTGGCTCCGTCACAACCTTGACCGCCTCGAGCGGCGCGCTTCATGTGCCCGAAAATCTCAATCGGTTGATCAACCACCTGGCTGGCGGATGCCGGATGACGGTGTACGGCAGCCTTCTCGGTACCTCACTCGCAACATAGCCCTAGGATGACCTCTTTCGCGCACGAAGAAGCAACACCATACGGCCGGCAACCTGCAAAGCCCACAAATTGCGCTGTCCCTTGTCCATCGTGCGGCATGCCCACTGCATGGACCCAGACTTACTCCGTACCTCCTCACTATTTATTTATGGCACTGGGAAAAGCCCTCCCTCCGGCGGGGACCACAGCCCTCTGGGAGTCGTCGATCATGATCTGTCACAATCTGGATCTGGCGCCGGCGCTGGTCGGCACGCTTTGCAAATCTTCAAACGCCTCAGACAGACGAGTATCCACGGGCTAACTACATCAAGAGAAAAGAAAGTCATCGACAGCCTGATCCCACGCAGCCTTGGGACCTCTTGCGGCCTGGACTCGCTCAGCTAGAAATATTGCATACATCTCGCGTTGTCTTTGCATTAGAACGCATGATTTGAACCCGACCACAAGAGAGAAGCAACACATGTGCCCTACTGGATCGCTGGATTTGGTTAGAACCATCAATAATTTGGCCAGGACTACGGACAGCGGGCAGTATCATCATGCTCATCGTCTCTCGTTCGTCGACGACCTATCATTAGGGAATTTCCGGGCGTAGCGCAAAATCTGCTTGCTGCGAGAACCCGTTGGCCACAGCTTTCGATGCCATCTTGGGTTCCTAAAGTTCAGACGACAAATGGTGACGTTGGAATTGCTTTGGCCGAGGCAGTGACAAAAATGTCGGAGCTACAGGCTTCACATGGATTGAAACGACAGCTCGATCGAAGCTGGGGGTGGCTTACCGGTGAGCGCACGACTCAAGAACCTTAATTTGATTTTTTGGCAGGTCGGCCAAATGTTTGGCCAGTGTTCGGATGAAACTGTTCAGAATTTCTAGTTCGTTTTGGTCATGACAGGGTCTGGACAACAGTTTGCCGCCATGTGCCAAACTCGAAGGCGTTCGAACATTTCGGCCACTTGCTGCAACTGAGACGTCCATACATGGTCCACGAAGTTGGCTTGTCTTCGGCATCTCTTGGGCTCAAATGAACAAACTGGCCCCGGGGGAAAAAACTCCCGCACTGGTCTCACCATATGGCCACAAACATGCAGCTGGTTTGTGCAACCAATGTGAATGAAAGGAATGGTTTCCTACGGAATTTACGACGTATACTCCTGACGTTTGCTTCAACTTTACATGGGGCAATTGGTTGGTATCACGGCGTGATGTGGCGGCTTCCGGTCCCGGTCTCAGCTGTCAAATGTCCAGTCTTCTTAGCAGTTCCAGTGCTTTTGAGACCACCCGTCTCCTCTCGTGACGACGGCTCGGGCTTGGGAACGACGTCGGTTGCGAGAAGAGCTGCCATCCGCCGCTAGCTTCAGGGGCTAGTTTCTCAAGTTTACGCCAACCAGATGCGTCAAGGATGCATTGTTGAAGAAAGAAGGGCGAGCAACAAAGGAAGAAGCAAGCATTTTGAGCAAACGCGTCATGCCCAACGCGGCGGCAGGCAATACGAAGGGCCAATCCGCCTGGTGAAAAGTACGGAAGGCTTCCAGACTTCCGCGTGGTGGACCACGATGGCGAAGCAAGCATCAGGGCAAGCTGCAATGGGAAACTCTGGTCACTGGAACGGTCGCTCTCGAGGTATACAACGACCACACCTACGTTGTGGATTGACTGCATCAACGATTGAGCTTGAAGCTACTGAACGCGAAAACAACCCAAGTTCAACGGGTTTCCCGCCAGGCGCCACGCTTGCGATGTTCTTGTACACGGCATTGCCTTAGCGGCACGTATCGAACGGCACGGCAAACCGGCGCTGTCTACGCGACTGTTCACAGCACGCGCGCACGCGCGCACATACATACATACATACATACATACCCCTCTCTCATTACGCAGTGCAGTGCATGGCGGTCGCTCCTAGCTGGTACCTGGCTTATGGACACGCTCAGATTTGTAGCCATCTCGCAACACACGCTTCGCTTATGCAAATGGTTGAGTGCGTCCAATCTCATTTCCCGTCCTCATTTGGCGTCCCGGCTCAACTCTGGCAGCTCTCCCGCTTGGGAAACAGGCTTCGTCCATCCATTAGCTGATGAGGCTTCTCGCAGGTTATTGTGCTCCACTTTGAGCAGAGCCAGCCCTGCGACTCCGGGACATTAGCAAACCATGCTGGCGGAACCTTGCGGCCTGGATTCCATGCATTGTCACGACAATGTCCGGAGCAAGCTGAACCTATATCAGCCTTTTCCTAACCGGTCTGCCGTCTTTCGAAGCATCAACTATCTGTGGCGGGGAAATGCAAACAACCATAGAGTGGGAATGTCGATATTGTCATTACACACACTTTCTCAATCATCCATCCATTTAGTCTTCCTGGCACGCGACAGGGAATCACCGCACACGGAGACACTGTTGACCGGTCTCTCTGCAGGGTGCAAGCTGCAGCGTTCCAAGAGGAGGGATAATCAAGGTCGTTCCCCCCCCGGCCAGCATCCCCCGGACCGTCTACGCCTGCCCACCCAGTGTCGCCGCATCCTGCATGCCGTCGCCGACCTCGCGCTGTGGGTGGCGGAGGAAGAGGAGGTCGTAATACTCCTACTACTGCTACTGCTGCTTGCTTCTTGCTGCCTCTTACTGCCTCTTACTTTGCTACTCCTCTTGTGCTCTCAGCGAATCCCAGATGCTGCTCGCTTCATGGGTGCGTGAGAGAGAGTTCGTTTGCACCCTGCCTTCCACCCACCCACATCGACCGACAGCCCCCTCAATCCTCACAACCAGGCATCCCAGACCACCACACCACACCCCCCGGCAGCACCATCAGAGCCAGATCCCTCCATACCCTTCACCCACCCCCTGTCGAGCATCCTGGAAGAGGGGACGAACGGGGGGGATGCTGCGGTGTCGCATTTTGGGACTAGGCTCTGCGAGACCGTGAGTATTGCACACAGGGCAGAGTGGTAGCAAGGCGGCGCTGACACCCTTCCCCCGGTCTCTCTTGTCCTCCCCTCCGGTCTGGCTGCTCGCCCAAAGAAATCGCAGGTTGACGGATCCCAATGTTCGGATCCCGACCCCCGGCTCACAATGCATTGAAAACAGCACCATCTTAAATATATTACCAGTCCCAGGCGCATCCCCCACAGTCTAGCTGATCTCTCGTCACCTGTCGCTCTCTCTGGACGAACAAAAGAACCAAAAAAGGCGCTGGACGGTTGATGCTTGTTACTGGTTTCTGTTGTGCGCGCGTTCTCTCTCTCTCTCACTCTCTCTTCCCACATAACCTTTCCCACGGCGCGCTGGCCATACACACCACACCCGATTTTCTTACACAGACCACACTCTCTCACACTCTGTCAACTCGTACACCCCCGATCCCAAACCCGAAAGATCCAGATCCAAGGCGGCCCAGTTTTTACAAAAGGTAAACAAAAAAAAAGGGAAGCGCAGGAAAAAGCCTCGACTTACTCGGACCCGTCCACAGCGCACTGGAGAAGAAGGGGATCCCTTGAGAGGGGGCACGCCTGGCTTGACGTCGCCCTCTGCATTAAGTCGAAAACAAGATGTGGGCTTCCGCTCCACTACCGTATTACTCGGCCTACAAGCCAAGTCGGAGGAAGGAGAGGGCCAGCACCGGCAACAAAGACGCCTCGCCGCCGCCGTCCTTCGTCAACAGCAGACAACAGCCTCCCCTTCCTCCTCTCTCAACTCAACACCACCCCGACAACATCACTGATTTGTTCGAGCCTGCTCTTGATGGACCGCCATCGCCGGAAAGGATTCGTGCCCTGAGCAAGCAGATGAAGAGGGCTTCGGCCGTGGACAAGCACAAGAGTCACACAACCACGTCCTCCGGCTCGTCGTCCTCACTGCGCTCACTCAACTCGGACCGGTCGTGGGAACACACCCTGGAAACCATCACACTCTCGAGACGTTCTTCTGGCCGATCAACCTCCAGCAGCATGCCGCCCCGAGACCGCCCAGAGAGCGTGCAGCTCTTTGGCAAGACCATCTTCAATCGGAGGGCCAGAATGAAGCGGGAAAGCAGCAGTAACCAGAGTTCCTCTGGAAGTTCTTTATATTCTGGTGAGCTTGCCCTCGATGGCCCGACCTCGACAAACAAGGACCATTTCATCCCATCCATTTTCGGCCGTCGCAGGACTCTAAGACAGGACGACTTAGGTGACGACCAGGCTATGGGTCGAAAACTGCAAATTTCCGGCCCGTACAATTTCCAACACGTTACTCACACCAAACGGGATCACCTGCCGGACCTTCAGCGGGGCAGCCGTGCCGAACTGGTCACCGAATTCTCCGCCATCCGCGCCGGCCAACGGCCGACTACTGGCCAACTCAGGGGGATCGACGTCGAGGACCTGCACTTTTCCAACTTCTCATCCGAAGCGCTACACACGCAACAGGAGAGTGCCCCGACAGGCCAGACTCATGCAGAGCTCCTTAACCGCCCACCTGCCGTTGCCCGGCATCCAGGCCCTACCTCAGCGCCTAGACGGATGATTAAACACACTCGCTCCCAGGAACATCTTCGCTCGAGCCCGCCGCGGCCAGCACCCCCGCGGCCGCCTAGGTCACCCATCCACGAAGAGCCCATGTCGCCAACTCTTCCGGGCTCGCCCGTTCCTCCGCCCAGATCATCAAGCCGGATCGCAAAGCACTACACCGTCTCCCAGGACTCCATCGCCACCACCGACAGCGCTGCGGAACGCCCCCAGACCAGCAGTAGCTTCCGGCACACCGACCCCTTCGAGGTAGTAACGGAAGTTATCGAGCCCCTTGCCACCGCTCAGGGCATCCCATCCTCTGCCGAAGGGCTGGAGGTACTGGCAGACCCGCGGTTCTCCCATGCAATCACAACACCCGATGACGCGGCGTGGCCGCTTACCGCCAGTACCAACTTCTCTTATGAGATGGCGTTGCCAGATGTGCCCGAAGAGGATGAGCAGTATGTTTTGTCTGCGCGGTCTCGCGGCAGCTTGATCAGCACGCAGTCATCGCTTCGAGGCAGCCAATCTGTGCCTGTTCTAAGACAAGCAGCACAAACGCAAGACGAGTCTGAACGGCCGTCAAGCGGCGCGTCGGACACGCTGGGCAGCTTCGATATGCTTGCTGCACAAAACGCCTTGAAGGGAGTTTTGGAGGATGACGACGTGGCCGAAGTTACTCACCGAGCCAGCTGGGAGGACGACATCGACTATTGCTACGAGCACGAGGCCGAGGCCAACTGCGATTATGCATGGGACCGTCCTTCCCTGGATCTCGTAAGAGAGAATTTCGTCCAGACTTCCTTTGACACGGACAGCTTGTTTGTAGCGCCGCTGTCGGCTGGTTTGAAGCCGGCCCCCATTGGGCATGGGGACAACATGCCAGCACTGAGTCCCGCAAGCCAGACTTCCATGAGCGGCCACGAAGCCATTACGCCGACCATCACGACGTTGCCTGTGAAATCCAATTTCTCACACCCCAGAAAGGAGACAAACTACAGAGGGAACTCGCACCTCCATGTGAGGACCGCATCGCGTGCCTCGAGCTTCAAGGAGTCCCACGGTTTCCACCTGTCGCCATCCCTTCTTATCCCGGGAGATTTCCACCAACAAATGCTGGCGGAATCGGATACGGATGCGTACCCTGAGGACCTGGCGAGACACAATTCCGATCATTTTTCCTTCGACGAAGAGCCCGTCTTGACGATTGATATCCCTGGCCTGTTCGCCAGAGACCGCGCCAGCACTTCGACGACTGGTAGCAACTCGTCGGGCCAGACCAGCTCAACCGGAGCGCGCCACACTTCTACCAACTCAACGTGGACGGCGCTGACGAGGTACACCGGAAGCACAACATTTGAGGGATGGAACCCCAAGTTCGAAGGCAGTGACCACTCGCGTTCGTTTAGCGCCGACGACTTCTCGGAACTCGCGCTTGGATCGCCCAGGGGAAGAAAGTCCACCATGACTCCGCTGCCCGAGTCCGAAGAAGTCCTGACCATGTCCCGTTCCACAGGTGACATCCGTGGCGTCTCGGGACGTCTCGATGCCAGCCAGTCTCAAGAGAGTCTCCCGCTCGCCAAGACGAAGGAGGCTGTCCAGCAACACCGACGCCAGCGTGCGCAGACGTTGAGTGCTCCGCCGCCTCCGGGGCAGTACGCCCTTTTCCCGCCCATATACTCGGGCAGCCGAATCTGACGCCTTTCCACGACAGCGTGTCGAGCCAATGACACCACATACATCCCACATCTCCTAACCGCTCATCTTTCACACACCCATTCTTACCTTTGGCGAAGCGACACGGTCTTGGATCACATTAGGCGGCGCATTTCACCTCATTGTTTGTTTCCCGACAGGCCACGGCGGCGTTCTGAGACCGCCGTGGTTCGTTATAGACTTTTGACATATTCGGAGGAGTTTCTCACGGACTCGATACTTGTTTTACACACACATAGACCACCAGGCTCAGTTTGGCCATTTACCGATTCCGACCACCTACCATCACTGCCGCGGTTCGGCACCACAACCATTTTCCTTTTGTCTACAGGGCCCCCTCTCGGGAAGATGAAGAGGGAAACGGCGAAGTGCGCATCACCACCGCCGCCACCATCACCACCACAACGGGCCCGTTTCAAGGAGTCGATCTTTTGTTTTCCCACACATATTATACACTACCACCACTAGCACCACCGCTACCTACCGATTACTGTTATTTTGTTGTACAAAAACAAAACCTCGAGGCGACAGAGAGAGATATACCTCCTTCGGAAGGGACGGAGCCTCCGCCGGGTACGACTTGATGGATTCATGACAGGGGAGAGAAGGAAGAAAAAAAAAGGAACCGAAAAGAAAGACATTTGTATAAAAAAAAAAGTTGCTGGGAAGGGGCCGAGGGGGGGAGGAGAGACACCGGAACGGAATCGGTCAGAGCCAACTGCGAAGGAGGCATGATGGATGAGAGAGGTTCGTATGTACGCGTCGAGGACGAGAAGTCCAAGGACCAGCAGAAGGGGGAGGGGGATATTCTTCCAAACAGGGACGGCACTATTTTCATCGCGGTTCGGAAGCCAAAAAGGCCCATATGGGCTCCGAACAATCCAAACCCTTACCAAGACTTTGTCACGTTGTCCCGTTACTCGCTTTTCCTGACTGATGCGCATACCAATACTGTGACTGTTGTGTTCAGCCATCGCAAAGAATGAAACTAACACGACGCGAGGTGATGTCGAGTGCCGGCGTCCACCAAGGCCGTCGGTTCTGGTCCATGCTCGATTCGCACCCTTCCGCATGAGGACGGACACGTCAACATGGAAAGATGGGAAGCAGGCCCAGTCAAGATGTGGTCTCCAAGCCCCGGATGACTATATGCCCCCCCCTTCTGCGCGGCGAGCAGTCCAAACAAAGACATGCCGGCAATGGCATGCCGCTGCGGTCAGCCCGAGAACCTGCAAGTCGTGATAACCCGTGCATTACATGCCAAACTACCTGCCACGACCCTTCTGGATATCTGCAGGAAAATATCCCCGAACTGCCGCCGCTTCCAGTCCCATCGCTCACGGGTAGACAAGCCCCCTCCACCCCCCCCTTCCCCATCCTCCCGCGACATCTCCTCCGTCCCTCCGTCGCCCATGCACCCCGCACTTCCTTTCCCCATCCCTCCTCTTCACGATATCCTCGCCGTCACTCGGCTCCCCTCGGTGGCTACACCACCGCCCGTTCTTTTTTTTTTCCCCCGCCTGCGGGTCGTCGATTGCGCACGACAGCCGTCCAGTCACGCCGACTCTTCTCTCTCATGATGAAACGGCCCTCCGCGCCGGTACTTCGTCCGCGGGGAGAAAACAAACAAAAACCAAAACAGACCGGCCCAGAGAAGAAAGGGAAGAAACCGGGCACCGCATCGGCGCACAACACCCGCCCCCTCCTTTCAGCGACCCGGCGTCGACATCTGAGACGGGGGACGACGAGAACCGTTCGGGCCAATGGCTGGCTGGTCTGGCGTCCGCCCCCCCCGCACGCGCACGGCGTGTCATCGGACGGTCGGAGAAGCTCCGAAACCCCATCCCCCCGGCACCCTTGCCTCCGAGTTTTTGAGCTCACGCGCCACTCTCCCCCCCTTTCCGGATGCACACAGCAGCATAGCTTCACACCCCCTCTGAAAACCCCGGCGGCCGGGTGAGAGGGGGGGGCCAATCGGGGCTTCAAGCATTCCTCCACGACGACTCGCCTCTCTCGTCCGAGGCCCCCTCGACGTCGAGGAACTCGTCCAGCCGGCCGCCTCCGCTCACGGCCGCCTCTCTCTCCAGCGTCTCCAGGTTGCGCAGCAGCTCGCCGCGCTCGTGGTGCAGCACCTCGCGCTCCCGCTCCAGGTTCTTGATGTGCCGGCGCGCCATGTCCAGCACCTCGGCCTTGCTGACCCGCCGCTCCTGATCCGCCTGCTGCGGGTCCGACTCGTCGCCGTCCCCGGCGCCGGCCGGACCGCGCACCTGCTCCGGCAGGGCGTTGAGGAGGCCTTCGAACTGCGCGTTGAGCCGGTTGCGGTACTGCTTCTCGACCAGGTTGTGCGATGCGCGCGTCCGTCGCTCTTCGGGCGTCTCCGTCGGCTTCTGCGATTGGTTCTTGGACGTGCGGGAGGCGCTACGCAGGCGCGGCGCCGGCGCCGTTTTGCTGCTCGATCCGGCGGACGACGCGACGGAGACCGATTTGATCGATCGCCCGCTGATGCTGGTCCGCCCCGCGGGGCTGGTGGGTTCGTCATCGTCGTCAACGGCGCCGGGGTCGGCCACGGCGCGGCGCTTGCCCTTCCTCTCCTGTCTGCAAGACCCGGACGGCGTCCTGTTTGCCCCGGCAGCCCCGCCCCTCCTGTTGGGCGCTTCGTTTTCCTCATCGTCCCACGAGGGGTCCTTCACGTCGCTGTCGGTCTCCATGCTGCTTTTGCTGTGCTTTCGGGCGTCGTGGTTCAGTTCGGCTGCGGCGACGGCTGCAATGTTTGGCGTCAGGGTGATGGAGCTGCTGTCCTGGAGCCGAGGTCGCCATGGCGAAGAGTGAAAGTCAAAGGTGGTTGTTGGCGGTTGCGGGTGAGCTGCCACGCCGGCTGCTGTGGAAAGTGGCGTGATGTCGGCATATTCTCCGCCAAGGAACGACGGCTCGCCTGGTGGTGCAGCAAAGCCAAAGTCGTATAGGTGACCGCCGGCGCCGATGCTGTCGTTGCTATTGATCAGGCCGCCGCCCGTTGCAGGAATGGCGGCAGGCGGATTGGCACCCGCCGCCGCGGTGGAGGAGGAGGAGGACGTCGCATCGGCGTGCTGTTGCTGGTTGTCGTGGTACACCGGGACCCCATATCCGGGCGCGAGCCATGCGCTGTTGGGCGGTTGCTGGTGGCCATGCGGATGGAGCAACGATGACGGACCCTGCCGATCAGCAAGAGACGCTGCCGCCGGGCCGAATAGGTGGCCATGGTGGTGACCCTGGCCGCTGGCTGCATGTGTCAACCCCAGACTCAGGGCTGAAGGATGGAGCTGAGGCTGCTGCAGCTGATGCTGGAGACCTGGGACACCCGCAATGGTTTGGCCCTGGTTCCCCGGCGTGGCCGTGGTCGATTCGTTGAACGAGCTGGGGCGATTGTGGCCTGGACTCGACAAAGTGGTCTGATTGCCGGGCCGAGTGGCGTGGTGCGGGCGGTCGCCGACATCGAAAGCCCCTCCGAAAATGTCGGGAGAGAAGTGTGGGGACATCGGCGTCGAAGCCATCATCTGCTGATAGAAATAATGGTCAGACATTTGTTCTCTTCCCTTCCCCCCTTTCTTTCTCTCTTTCTCGTGAAGAAAATCGGTCTTTTGAACACGGCTGGCTCTCCTCTTTTTCGCCTCATCGCCGTCTGGTCTCATCAGTTGCTGGACGGGTTTCTGAGGACATCACCTTGCCATCACCCCATTCTGGGTGACACACAGACTTTCAGCTCCTCGGGCTCCCCCTCCGCCCGCCGTCCATACACATACCCATCTTCTCCGAGGCGAACACTGCGAACAAACGTATGAAATGGTTCAAGGGTTCTCAATCATGGCTTGACTCATCGTCGAACCCCCCTGGAAGGATCGGGCTCAGCTCGATGCTGCGGCGTGGCGTTGTGTACTCGCTTCCAACCACTTGGTCTCGCGTTTCTTTCGTCATTTCCTATTTCGCGACGCTCAGCGGGAAAAGCGTAATAGAAGAAGCATTGGACGGACTGAACCGGCCTGTTGATTCGAGAACTGGCTGTAAAGGGGTGGACCCCTCATGAAGGCTATCGCTCCGAGGAGAAAGGGACCGATCGAGAATGCGGGTTGATGCGCGGTATGACTTTTACTTACTTCCGGGTCATCCACGAGATACTCGTAGAAGGGGTTGTTGTTGTTTGGCGTGCGAGCCATCGTGTCGTCTTTTCGGGTGGTGGCGAGGGGTTTTGGTTGGATTGGAGGAGAACCCCCTTTCGAGTCCCACCGTCTGGGCCCAAAGCAGCGCAAAGCCGTTGGTGATTTATACAGATTTTGTTTGACTTTTCGAAACTTCGACTTCGTTCCCGTAACTACCCTCGATCCCGGGCCCGAGGAAAGGCCTCCGATCCACGAGGGGCCAAGATCGGGCAAGGTCGAACAAGCCAGCCACGATTGGAAGACTCCGGGCAAAGCCTTCGGCCAGACAATCCCAGTGGACGCAGACTGCCGTTAGGAGCGGCCAGACAAGCGTCTGGCTAGTAATCAAGAGCGGACGCCACGGCGTCCTCGGGAATTGGCAGAGAACAGTGGGCAATGGGGAGACAACTTGTGGCGTGGGATGCCGCCGCTGTGGAGTGACTTTGGCCTCTGGCGGGCCACTCTTCTCTGTGGGTAGGGGTTCAACAGAGTCAGCCGACTGCGATGGCTGCTCAAGTGAACCGACTTCGTGTAGTGTCGAAGTTAGACTCGGTGTGTCGTACGTCGGCGGGATGCGAGTGCAATGCGGCCGGGCCCAGGACGCCGGCAATCGGGGGATCGGGGTGGCCTGGATATGTATGGCAGAGTCACTCCACTCCAGGGCTGTCGCCAAAAAAACCTTTGCTGCGGCGCAGGGGATGCAGGACAACACCGAACGAGGCCCGGACGACGTTGTCTCTTGCTGTGCCTTGCGTCGCCTATCGGGTTTGGTGGCTGTCCGGTTTATAAATGACCTGCCGTCGATGTCGTCGTCCCTTTTGCGATCTCGATCTATATGGTCGGGGCAGTCAGTGTCTCCTCGTCTTCTCATTCGTACTGCAAGCTAGCTGGGGCTTGTTCAGGGGCACGAGTATTTCCCTCTTTCTCGCCCGTCTCTTCATCGGGCCACTACTCATACCGAGCTCATGCCCCCATCATTCAACGACAGCCTCTCTCTCGTTTCCTTATTTTGTTCTCGTCCCCCCCCCTCCTTTTATCTTGTCTTATCTCATAGTCGACTGCTTTCTGCGATTCGACTTACCAGCTGGGGCGAGCCTAGTAGCTAGCTCACTACCTGTCGTCACGGCTTCTTCCTCGCCCAAAGTCTGTCAGCTCTCACATTCGCTGCGTCGCTGACGTTGTTGGTGCTGCCCTGAGACTTGGTCTCCTTCCTCGAGGAGGGGTCAAGGAGGGCTTTATGAGGGCCAGTTTCAAAAGACCAACTAGTCGATAAGGCAATTCCCATGCGATCCCGGCTTCGGGAACTGCAGCCTTAGACCGCTCGAAAGGATCCGCGGTTGCCAGCCGACAAGGGCGGCATGGGGCGCGGAAGGCCCCCAAGATTCGTGCAGCGCCTACGTGGATTCTCTGGTCCAATCCTGAGCAGCTACTTGCGCGTGCGCCCAGTATGACCTTGTTGCAGAAGCAGCTTTATCCACAGTGGCCTGCATGGTGCAGCTGGGTTTGTCGTGTCTGCGTGTTGTGCATTCTCGTCCGGGAAAAAATCACTCTCCTTGCTTTTGGTCTTTGATTTCATCAGACACCGGAAGCTGCTGCTTGTCGGTCAAGCCGAGATAGAAAAGACTCGCTGCTACTTGGTATATCGAGGGGCAGAAGTAGCAGATCTTGGTTTAGAAAGAGCTAGTGGAGGCCTGACTCAAGTGGTCCTGAACCTCGGAAGCTCGTATCAGGGGCGGTTAGGTTGACGACACGTGCCAAGTTAGGAGTGGACTGACAAGTGTCGAGAGAGCCTTCTTCCCACTATCCACATCGATCACTCCGTTGGACGCGGTCTCGGTTTCGAGATAGGAAGGACCCCAAAGCCTCACATGGTGAGTGATGATGCGGCTTCGATAGGCGACATTCGCAAATAGGGTGACGTGTGTCAGCTTCTCGCGGTCCCCGGGCACAAAGGGGGGGTTCCAGCCAGGGTGTCGGTGATCTTGATCTATACCTATCGTTGAAGCTGTGGCCAAGAGCGTGATGATCTCGGTTCGAAGGAAAAGAAGCCTTTCCTCCGTTGTTGACAGGGGGGGGGGGGGGGGGGGGGGATTACAAATCTATGCTCATCGGGGGTCAAGTCGACGTGCTGAAGTTAGTGAACCCTAGGCTGCCTTGGCTGTGTCTGGGTGTTCTCCCACAGAACCCTCTTGTTCTTCGGAAACGGACCAAGGTCCAGGGCTCGGCCTATGCGAACCCGAGATTGTGGCTCTACGGTCGTTGGTCGAGCTGACAAGCTTCGTAACGGTCATGATCCTCTTCGTCTCCGTTTGGGGGCGCTCGAGTCGGCCAAGTAGCTCGGCTCCATTCCCCATCTGCTGGTCAGGGGATGCCTTCATGGCGTGTTTCCGTCCCTTAGCCTACGGAACCTCGGATATCTTCCGTACCAGCGTAGGGATTGGTGCACGTTTTCGTTCTTGTTCTCGTCTTAGGGTTCGATGTACCTAGCCACGCACCCATCGAAGGGGTCGACCGGGTTGACTGAAGCACGTTGTTGTCTCGTGTCTTTGGAAGTTCATGTGACGTGCTCTCCTTGCCCCCAAACCCCATTGTTTGTGGCTCGAGGAAAACTCCATCATAGACCAACTACCTCATAGCTGCTATTGATCGTCAAGCGTGGACAGCCTTTTACTCTTGTGGGTTCTCTGCTCTGGGAGGGAAGGTCGACGTGTGGCCCTACCTCATCGGGGGTGATTCCCGTGTGGCTTCTCCCGCCCACGACAACCAATCCCTTATCCTTCCTCCCTCCCCTGTCCAAAACACTTGTACATGTCATGCAATGGATACCGACCTCGCTCCCTGACTGGCGTGTTGCTGATGGGTGCTGGGTACCGACAAGGCGTGGCGGCCTGCCCACCTACGATACTAAGCTCATATTGGCACGTCTATGCAGGTTTGACAGTACGGCAGCTAAGAAACGGTGGCAGAAAAAGCACACGTTGATTGTTGGACGTTACAACGGCCCGCACCCGTCAAAGCCGTGTGCTAACCGGTATTTTAAACGGGACGTGCCGTACAAAGATGTACATCAGCATTGTGGAATGACCTGTTTTGTTTTCTATCTTGCTACTCAAGCTACTGGGTCACGTTCTCTCCAGAATCTATCTTTGTTACCCCCTATGTCGACGTCACCGGCCACCAGTAGTCTACAGCATCAGAAATCACGCCAGAGGCAAATCTCTGCGTCCTCCTACATCACTCTCTGCGCCCCTTTGCCCACTCCCTGAGAACGTTCTTCTTCAGCTTACCCGTACTAGTCTTGGGAAGCTCGTCGACCACCTCAACCTCGCGAGGCACCATAAACTTGGAAATGTTGCTCTGGTGTTTCGCCCACGAAATCAAGTCCTCCCCCTTAAGAGTCTTACCTTGTTTGACCGTCACATAAGCTTTGGGTCGTTCGCCCCAGTGAGAGTCGGGCACTGCGACGACGGCCGCTTCGAGCAGATCAGGATGTTGGACGAGCATACCCTCGAGGGCCACCGATGAGATGTTTTCACCTCCTATCATTACGTTGGCATCGACGTCACGATAAGGCACAAGACTGCTTACCTGAGATGATGATATCCTTCGCTCGATCGAGTATCTGGGCTGAACCGTCCGGGTGCCAGACTGCCAGGTCTCCGGAGTGCAACGCGCCTCCATCGAATAGCTTCTCAGTTGCCTCGGTATCTTTGTAGTACTCTTTGGCGCAAATGTTGCCAAAAAACACAATCTCGCCGATCTCCTTGCCGTCCTTTGCAACATCGATGAGAACACCTTCCAGCTGGTCCGTCTTGACGATACGAATAGGAAGACTCGTCACGAATCCGTGGCCCTGACGAGCCATCTTGGCATACTTCTCGCTGGTGGGGAGGTTCTCCCATGACGGCATGTGGTAGCCTTTGGTAATGGGTCCGTACGTCTCGGTCATTCCATACACGTGGACCGGGAAGAGATTGAGATTTGTCTGTCCGTGTCAGCACCATATCGACAGAGGTAAATGGCTTCTGCAGATTTTAACTTACCATTTGCTCGAAAAGATGCGCGCTTGGAGGACTGGCAGCCACGGTTACTCGGACTTCGTGAGGCAGTTTCTCCGCCTCCTTCGCAGAGCAGAGGAGAGTGTTGACGGTCGGTGCCGCCTGTGTGCATTGTGTCAGAGGTTCGAATTCGTGAGCATTTCGACTGGTAGTACATACGTTGAAGTGAGTGACTCCTTCCTCTTTCAGGAGTTTCCAGATGAGAGGATAATCAATCTTTCTTAAGCACAGGTGTGTACCACGCACTGCCGTCACCGCCCATGGGCTAATGCAAAGTTAGTATGAGAGTAGTTGTAGGCACTAGTGTATTCTCTTACAAAGTCCAACCAACTGCGTGGAACCTTTGACGGGTTAGCAAGGTCTCATCTGGACGGGACAATTCATCACTCACATGGGCAAAGTCCATAGCTACATTGGCGAAGCCCGTAGTCAGCGCCAAGACCGCAGGAAGCCAATCCTTCCACCATTACTTACATATTTACAGCGTCCAGTGTGATAGTTCAACCCCGACTCAACGACGTTTCCGATGGCTGCAAGCGCACCCAATCATCAGTGGATGTTGGCCACGCGTAGGCATCAGGACAGCGATTGAACGTGAGGGACATACCGGCCAAGTAGGCTCCCCGATGGGTGTATACGACACCTTTGGGCCGGCTCGTGGTCCCCGAGGTGAACGGAATGGCGAGCATATCGTCCTCATTGCCGCACTGAGAGTGAAGCCCCGCCCAACCGCGGCCATGTAGGCTGTCATACTGCAGTCCCTCCAGGACAGCGTCATCAAAAGGACCACTCAATTCTCCTTCGGTGGCATCCGTGTCCGTGTCGACGATCAAGGGCACGTTTGGATGCTTCGCCCTGAACTCATCAAGCAGAGGGACGAACTCGTGGTCGACAATAATGGAGTCAACCTCGGCAAAGTCGAATATGTAGGTGATGTCATCCGGCTTCAGTCGGTAGTTGACACCCACATTGACCCCACCGGCGGCAGCAATTCCAAAGATGGACTCAAGAAAGGCGGGAGTATTGGGCGCCAGAATGCCAACCCTCTTGAAGCCGTGTTTCTTCAGATAGTAGGCCAGGCCACGCGCTCTGTCTGCGAATTCAATGTAAGACCGTCGCAGAGTTCTGCCGTTCGCCGTCACGTGAAAGATGGCTTCAGCATCGGGCTCTATCGCTGCAGCACGCTCGAGAAAGAAGGTTGGGGAGAGTTGGTGAATGTGGTGACTTGGTTGGGGCTCATCCTTCTTCGGCGCTGACGACGAAAGAAGGTGTCCGAGTATGTTTTTGAGACGAGACGGAGGGCTGGACATGGCAACGGTAGCTCAAAACCCACAGGAAAGCCAAAGGATGAGACGGAGCAATGAACCCAAGGAAACGATCGCTCTGAGACTGCGCGTAAAATATTTCGTCCAGATCAATGACGTTGCCCCTAGGTACTACAAGCACTGCAGATATGGAGTGGATGGTGAGAAGAAGTAGAGATTCCTGCAATTTGACGGCAGACACCGCACCTGCAAAACAGACGAGGGACGTCCTTCCACTTGCCCGGTGGCCAGGTATGGCTTAGCTGGCCGCGCTGGCGTACCCCAACTGCCCAGCTGTTTGAGACACTCTTCACTCTGCACTCTGTTACGCTCACGCTCCAGCTCCAGCTCCAGCTCCAGCCGCCGGTTGTCCTCGGTAGAAATTACCCCACACTTGGCAACTGCGGTCCAGCTCAAGCTCCCAGGCAAGTTTGGGGTATGCCCGCTAGTCCGTAAACGGAAGGGCCGCGTTTACATAAGCAATTCCCCTGGCTTGAGGACCAGGAAGGAGCACGTTGTGGGGTGAGGCATTCATTAGTCAAAAGGGGGCCCACAGCCACTTAACAGAAAGTCGCGTCGCCGTGCCACCGACCGACCACGCCTGTAGCCTTGCGCGACAAGGAGAGCAGCGCCGCGCGAATCCAATGCCCGAAATTTTATCACAGACCACCCACCAAGCAATCGCCATCACCATCCCTTCCACCCGTCCAGATCATCTGCAGCTCGAGCCGGACGTCGCCCACTCACCTCTCTGGTCTCGGTTATCGTCAAATTTGCAGCACATTTCGCCCGATTCCGACCAACCTTTCTCCTAGCTTTTCGACCTCTCGTTAGCAACCATGGCAGCTATGTGAGTGCCCATCCCGAGCTTCTACCCTGCCCAGATCTCACCCTGCGACTACCCGTCTGGTCGTTGCCCTTTTCCCTACCCAAATTCGCGCAATACAAGGGCTGTCTGGTCTACATCACGCACATTCAAAGTGGTCTCAGCATCATCAAACCACAGCAGCTAACAGGATGCCTCCTTCCAGCGAGAGTTTCGATAGCATCTATTTGGACCTGTCCAAGGAGAGCGGCAAGTGCAGATTCGCCGAGAGCGGTCTCGGATGGAAGCCTGCCGGCGGTGGTGATACCTTCACCCTTGACCACAGCAACATCGCCTCGGCGCAGTGGAGTCGAGCTGCCAAGGGCTACGAGATCAAGATCCTCAACCGAGACTCGCGCATCATCCAACTCGATGGGTTCCAGCAAGAGGTAACGCAACCCTCCCAAGCTCCTCAATAACCAGGGAAGGCCGAGCTAATTGACCACTCGGCGCGCAGGACTATGAGCGTCTCGCCAAGATCTTCAAGAACTGGTACAGCACCGCCCTCGAAAACAGAGAGCACGCTCTGAGAGGATGGAACTGGGGCAAGGCCGACTTCGGAAAGGCCGAGCTTTCCTTCAACGTCCAGAACCGACCTGCTTTCGAAATTCCCTACTCCGAGATCTCAAATACCAACTTGGCGGGCCGCAACGAAGTCGCGGTTGAATTCTCTGCCCCGACGGACCAGAACGACACGGGGACAAATGGCCATCTGGGTGGCGCGCGAGGAAAGGGCAAGAAGGTGGGAGCCGGCAAGGACCAGCTCGTCGAGATGCGCTTCTACATCCCCGGAACCGCCAAGAAGGAGGCAGAGGGCGACGATGCCGGCAGCGATGCCGGCGAGGAAGAGAAGAACGCCGTCACGCTGTTCTACGACACCCTGATGGAGAAGGCCGAGATTGGCGAGACCGCGGGTGACACTATCGCTACCTTCTTGGACATTCTGCACCTTACACCCAGGTACGTGTACATGGAGCATTTGTCTCGGTTGACACACTGACATCTCTGAACAGAGGACGTTTCGACATCGACATGTACGATGCGTCTTTCCGTCTCCGTGGTAAAACCTACGACTACAAGATCCAGTACGACGCCATCAAGAAGTTCATGGTTCTCCCCAAGCCTGACGAGACCCACGTCTTGCTGTGTGTTGGTCTGGACCCGCCCCTGCGCCAGGGTCAGACCAGATACCCCTTCATCGTCATGCAGTTTAAGAAGGATGAGGAGGTCACAATTGATCTGAACCTCACCGAGGAGCAAATAGACGAGCGATACAAGGACCGACTCCAGCCTCATTACGAGCAGCCCCTCCACCAAGTCATCACCTACATCTTCAGAGGACTTGCCAACAAGAAGATTACGACGCCAGCCAAGGACTTCCAGACGTACGTTGCACACCGCATGCCCTACCGACCAGCCCCACGCTAACCTTGAACTAGTCATCGCAACCAGTTTGGTATCAAGTGCTCTATCAAGGCCAGCGAAGGTTTCCTGTACTGCCTGGAGAAGGCCTTCATGTTCGTGCCGAAGCCTGCGACGTACATTGCCTACGAGCAGACGGCGTCCATCACGTTCTCCCGTGTCGGCGGTGCCGTGTCTGCGCTCTCGACCTTTGACATCACCGTGCAGATGAAGAACGGCGCCGGCTCATCACAGTTCAGCAACATCAACCGCGAGGATCTCAAGGGGCTCGAGGAGTTTTTCAGACTGAAGGGCTTGCGTGTTAAGAACGAGATCGATGAAGAGTCGAACTTGATCGCCGCCGCCCTCCGTGAGCAGGCCATGGACGACTCCGAAGAGGAGGTTGTCGGCGCCGCCAAGGCTGACCGTGGTTCGGCCGACGAAGACGAGGAGAGTGTTGACGAGGACTTCCGCGCTGAGAGCGAGAGTGACGTCGCCGAAGAATTCGACAGTGACCACGAGAGTTCGGGTTCCGGCAGCCAGGAGAGCGACGTCGACAACGCCGACGACGACGCCGAGGAGGACGACGATGAAGAAGAGGAAGAGGAGAGGCCCAAGAAGAAGAAGAAGACGGGCTAACCGCCGCGTCTCATTGGGGGCTTTTGAATGGGGTGATGAGGTTGATGGGCGTTTTTCTGGACCGGACGGAACATGTAACACTACGATTATCTACTTGCATGCTGGCCGACAGGCCATCGTGGAGCCGAACCAAAAGAGGTTAATTCTTGGGAAGAGATGCGGAGAGGGAAATGCGGAACAGGCAGAGGTTCTTTTCTTGCAATACCAGATATTTTTTCTTCTTCCAGCCTGTTTGAATGCATCTGCGTCTACCAAGTAAGTCCAGGTGGCTTTCAGCCGCGCAAGTGGGGTCGAAGCAAGCCTGCCTGGACGCCAAATGAAGGTGTGAGTCAAGCCGGTTTTTGAGATGCCGCCGCCTATGCGCAACGCCAATCGCACAACCGTCCGCAGCCACCTTTGCATTTTGATTTCAAGAGCAGCACCAGCCGCGATGGACGAAAGCGTCGCCTTGCCGGGCACGGGGGCCTCCATGCCGCGAATCGGCCTCGGCGTGTACCAGTTACGGGGCGGAGAGTGCTTCCGAGCGTGCCTCGCGGCTCTGGAGGCCGGGTACCGGCACATCGACACGGCGCAGCTCTACGGCAACGAGGCGGAGGTGGGCAGGGCCGTCAGGCAGTACCTGCGGCAGCAACCACAGACCGAGGGGACGACGCCCGCGAAGCGGGAGGACCTCTTTCTGACGACCAAGGTCGGCCGCTCGGACGGCGGCGCGGAGAAGACGTATCGCAGCGCGCTGCGGGGCGTGCGGCGCGTGGCGGGCGACGGCGAGGACGGGTACGTCGACTTGGTCCTCGTCCACAGGCCCGTCGAGACGCGCAGGGAGCTCTGGGCCGCGCTGGAGAGGCTGGAGTCCGAGGGGAGGGCGAGGGCGGTCGGGGTGAGCAATTTCGGCGTCGGGGCGTTGGAGGAGATGAGGGCGTACGCCGGGGTCTGGCCGCCTTGCGTGAACCAGGTCGAGGTGAGTTTTGCCCGCCTGCCCGCCTCCTCCTCCTGCTGCTGCTCCTTGTCGGACGACCTGGCTTTGTTAACGGTGACGGACGCAGGTCCATCCGTGGTGTCAGCAGCGGCGTCTCGTCGAGTACTGCCGCGCGCACGGCATCGTCGTGCAGGCGTACAGCCCGCTCGCGCGCGGGCGTCGGATGGCGGATCCGGTGCTGAGACGCGTCGTGGAGCGGGTCCGGCACCGACTGCGGGGCCGAGATGGGGCGCCGAGCGGCGGCGAACGGTCGGACACGGAGGGGAGGAGGGCTGGGTCTGTGACGGCGGCACAGGTGCTGATCCGCTGGTCCCTCCAACGGGGCCTCGTGCCGCTGCCCAAGAGCGGCGGCGCGGCGCGGATCAGGGAGAACGGCGACGTGTCGTGGTTCGCGCTCGACGGGGAGGAGATGGCGATGCTGGACGGGCTGGATATGGGGGCGGAGGGGGCTTTGTTTCCCGCGAACGTGAGCTAGCAACCCCACCAAGAGCTCGGAGACGCGGGCACCACAAGTGACATGCTTTTTTTTATTGGTTTTTTATTCTTGTTTTTTTTTTTAAAAGGTCGCCTGTGCCTGCATGTCTCCTTCGGGGCCCGGCGTTTCCTGCTGGGCAATCCTCCCCAAGCCAAATTCGTCTCCAACAAACTTGGGAAACCTCTGCGACCGGGACGGGCTTAGGTCGGTTTGGTGGGCGGAAAAGCACGACCACATCTTGGAAACCGGCACCCGAAAGCGTTCACCCTTTGAAAAGCAACGGAGCCCCGCCCGAGGCAAAAGACGCTGGGAGCCATGACGGAAGTGCCCCACGCAGACGCCCCCCTCCAGCGGCGGGGGCCAATGCGCTGTGAAGCAAGGCGGGAGATCCGCCGAGACCTGCGGTTCACACTCCTTCTCACACTCAGCGTAGAGGCGTCCCGCGGGGGGGGAGAGATAGAGAGAGAGAGAGGAGTTGCCCTCCACTGAGATGTCCGAGTGTGACTGGGGGTGCCTTGTGCAAGGTCGCTTACTGCTCCGGGCGTGTGCGTGGTTGGTGGTGTGGGACGCAGCGAATGCTAGGTTCACCTGGAAGCTTCGACTGATCTGACCTTGCCCGCTTGGCAACCTACCCGCCCTACCTTTGCAACCCTTGGGGGGTAAAGATCAACGGCAAACAAAACATTCGACAACACCTCTAGCGTCATCGGGACCTAGAAGCTATCGATCCTTCCCTTACTTTTCGTCTGGCAGCCCTCGTTCCGGACAGTCCAGAAGCGGATTCCATCTGTTTTTTTCTTCTTCTTCTTGCCGGTCCAGCAAGAAACACCAACAGCGAACATGAGCGCGAGTAGTAGCTTGGAACGCGCCCTTCGCGGCGGCTGCCAGTGCGGGCGCAACAGTTACATCATCGACGTGCCCCAGGGCACCACCGAGAGAGCGCAGGTGCTCTTCCACACAGACTCCATGCACAGTAAGTTGCACCTTGTTCTCACAAAGTCCGATTGCGAGCGTCTCTCAAAGAGATTCTTCCTGCGTGCCATTGGCACGCCTTGCCGTTGCGGACGAGCGGGAATCCGGGAGCTAAACATGGTCTGATGCGCAGGAGTCCCTCTCGCAACCCCACTGGCCGCCATGATCCGCGTGCCTCTTTCGTGGTATCGCAGCTCGACCCACGCCTTCTTCCCCGACGAAAAGCACTCGACGATCCGTCGTGTCTTTGAATCCTCATCGAATCACCCGTCGAAGCGGCACTTCTGCGGCTTCTGCGGCACGCCCCTGTCCTACTGGACGGAACGGCCCCAGACCGAGGCCGACTACATCCATCTGACGCTGGCGAGCCTCCGAGGCGAGGATCTGAGAGATCTGGAAGACCTAGGGCTGATCCCCGAGTTCGAAGAGGCGGAAGAGCAGCCCGCAATCCCGACGACAACCACGGTAGTTGGACGGGAAACCCGCGGCGTCCCGTGGTTTGAGAGCATGATCGAGGGGACCCGTTTGGGTAGCTTGCGTCACAGCCAAGTCGTTGATCACAGTAAGGACGGGAAGATCAGGGTCGAGTGGGAGATTGTGGAATGGACCGACTCGGACGACATCAACGACGTGGCTCCAACGGCCGAGGATGTTGACATGGCGACGAGCCTTCCCGGTAAACGCAAGATGGGAGACCGAGACGATGCAGATGCGGCTGTCGACGCCATGCAGTGAGCCCTGCCCATGTCGTGCATCACAGCAGCAGGGTAGTTGGGAACGAGGCCGGGGTTGCTGGACTGGGCCGACTCACCTACGTCCCGGCTTCCGCTCACCTCGGTGAGTTCCAGGCGGAGTCCTCGGACGGCTTTTTCCATTTTTTCTTCTTCTTTTTCATTCGGACGGAGAACAACATGTACCAAAAAGCGTGAGCGAGTTGCCACAAAAGCGCGGTAAGACGGAGATACACCTGCTTGGGTGTGTCGAGACGTGGAGGGGACGTACGGGTCGCCGAAAAGCATAGCAAAATGGAAGGGACAAGAGAACCGGAACAGTCGGGCAGAGATGCGCGACTCTGGAGTGCCCACGATGAGAATAGGAGCCATGGCAGAGAGGCAGCTTACATAGATGCGTCAATGATGATATGTGTAAAAGCTCCGATGATTAGCCGCGGGTCGTGTCTTGCTGCTTGATGTGTAAGCTTCCGGTGCCTGGGCCCGAAGGCTCGTTGGCTCGATAAGACGGACCCGCCATCCGGCTGAGGCGGCTTCGTCGACCGAAGATGAGAAGAGGCGATGGCGTAACGAGGGCATCCTTGGGGGGGGGGGGAACAAGTGTAGCCGCGCAAGCATAAGTCGGCGGTCCTTCATGTGATACTCGCGTGTTGGAAGTCGCGCAGACAAAGGCGGCAAAAATGGAGTTTGGCGGCTTTGGAGGGGCGGGATTGAGAGTGCGGGCTGCATCGTGGTAGTGTCAGCTAGGCTTTGATGTCGTATCCCGACTTGGAGGTGTATGGTCGCGGTGCCAAAGGAGGCAGAACGTTCCGGGTTGGAGGTGATGTTGATGCCAGGTGTTTCGTCGACATGCCGTCGTCTATATCAGAGCTTCGCTATGAAGCTGGGGGCGGACGGCGCCTGGACGTTACGGAGATGGTGGGATGTCAGCCGTAGTTGGAGAAGCCCATCGCTGGCTTCCCAACATTGGACGGGCCGGGGGTCTGGTAACGTCTCTCCTGGGTGGGAGGCTCTCCCGCCCGACGTCCGCTCACCGAAACCGACGGGGGGCCAGATGGTGTGACCCGGACATGCGTTTGGCAGTTGGAGGTGGGTGGTGAGTAGCGGCGGTGGCTCAAGGTGGCTGGTTACCTGGCATCTGGGAGACGAGGGGACATCGGGAGAATTCCCCGTGGCGCCTCCCCGTTCGCTTTATGCGAGCGGTTGCCCAAACGAGACGTTATGAAACATGCATAGAAGGCAGATCCATCATCAGCCCGTCCTGGTGAAGCAGCCAGGCAGGAAACACTTGTGCCATCCTCAATCGATGGAGTGTGAGCCGTCGCCCGAGGATTTGGCGAGGGCTCCCGTGGGATGCATGCCGCCGCCATCCAGGGTGTTCAGGAGTGTTTGTGCGTGTGGTGTGTGGGCGTGCGGGTGCGCGCGCGCGCGCGCAGTGGGTGGCTGCAGAGTTCGAGGCGCTTTTCATGTTGGCTCTTGTTCCGAATGCAGGTCGACGCCCAATGAGACGGTCAAGGAAACCATCAGGTGAGGGATCGTGGTTTGTTCGTGTTTCGAACCGGCTCTTGCGAAAGGCTGGGCAGAAGAACGATGTGAGTTTTCGGAGAGACGGGCCGTCGTGTGGTTTTTCGCAAGCCGCGGGGACGAGGGAAATGGGGGGGTTTTGGGAAAAAGGGGACCCCACGGCGGGGTAATGGACGGCGCCCCTGGCCTAGCACGTTGTTCTGCTGGTCCCCTGTATCTGTATCTGTATCTGTGGCTGGTACGAAGAAAAGGTACGATGTACACGACCGGGCACAGGGTATCGGGACGGGCCCGTGTACATTGGAATTTGCTGCCAACGCCCCCAACCGACGGGTCGTCCATGGTTCAACGGCAGCAGGAGCCCTGGAAAGGACGAATCTCGTAGCGAACGGAGCCAGAACATGTGCCCCCTTGTTGCCGGCGTGCGGCACCCTTCTCTCGCGCGGAACATGCACACGAACACCCTGACGTCTTGCTTGCGGTACCGCGCTGGAGGTTCCCGTCGTCAAGCCCAGATGCGTATCGATACTTGTCCCTCCAGTACTCCAACGCAGGCCACCAGCGCCATCAGCTTCGGGCGATGTCCAGTCTTAGCTCCTCGGTGACGACGGTCCGACACGGGGGAATTTCTGGAGACGTCCCTGGGTGCCATATCGACCATGCGGGACCACGCAACGCTATCCTGTATCCGCATCCTCGTCCCATGTCGTCGCCGCCGGTCGTCTGCGGGTGTTTGTCCCATCTTTTGACGCCGGATCCTTGCAGACCAGTCTGTTTCCCACGGATCCTGATCTCCATGTACCTCGCTTTTGCCTAAAGTTGCTAGGGTCGTCCAAGTAGCCCCGTCCAACGAGGAATACTGGCATCGCAATTGCGCCGCTTCTCTCCTCCCGTCCCTTTCCCACTCCTTATAAGTATCGTGGCAGCACCTCACTTCCTGCCTGCTCAGTTGCGCCTCTTGGTCTCCTCTCTCTTCGTCACTCTGCTCCCGAACCGACTCGACCTTTGTTTCACCACGACTATCCACTGTTGCTGAGTGGTTGGTTCCTGCCGGGACACATCGCCCAAACCTCCACCCCGTCATCCCACCAACCGCGACCTGTTAGTAGTGCTTTGCCCGCACCACCACCACTGTCAGAAGTGCACAATACCAACATCAAACTCGTAGGAACTCTTACCAAACCACCCACCATGTCTCTTCCCAGCGACTTTCTCTGGGGCTTTGCCACCGCTTCGTACGTACTTCACTTCGCCCTCAACCCGCCTCTCCAACAGGCCCATCGCGGACCATTTCCCAAATCCCTGGCCATTGTCACCATGCATATTCGCGCCGCCATCCGCCGGCTTCCCAATCCGGACGGCTAACAAGCGTCCTCCCACCACCCTTCACCGTGCTCCCCCGTCTTTCCCGCCTGCAAATCCCAACTGCCAGTCACACCTCCGACCTCCCCCCCCGGCTCTCATATTTCCCCCTCTGCCCCCTCATCCCTCCGCTCTACTAAGCGAGCGCAAAACATGGCATGCTGGATACTTGCTGACGCTGTTTCCTACCCACCGCAGATACCAGATTGAGGGTGCCGCCGAGAAAGACGGCCGTGGCCCTTCCATCTGGGACACGTTCTGCGCCATCCCCGGCAAGATTGCCGACGGCAGCTCCGGCGTCGTCGCTTGCGACTCGTACAACCGCACCGGCGAGGACATTGCTCTGCTCAAGTCCGTCGGCGCCAACAGCTACCGCTTCTCCATTGCCTGGTCCAGAATCATCCCCGTCGGCGGCCGGGACGACCCCATCAACCAGGCCGGCATTGACCACTACGTCAAGTTCGTCGACGACCTCCTCGACGCCGGCATCACCCCCTTCATCACCCTCTTCCACTGGGATCTCCCCGATGGGCTCGACAAGCGCTACGGCGGTCTTCTGAACCGCCAAGAGTTCCCCCTCGACTTTGAGCACTACGCTCGCGTCGTCTTCAAGGCCATCCCCAAGTGCAAGAACTGGATCACCTTCAACGAGCCCTGGTGCTCCTCCATTCTCGGCTACAGCAGCGGTTTCTTCGCTCCCGGCCACACCTCCGACCGCAGCAAGTCCGCCGTCGGCGACTCTGCGCGCGAGCCTTGGATTGTCGGCCACAACCTCCTCGTCGCCCACGGTCGTGCCGTCAAGGTCTACCGCGACGAGTTCAAGCCCACCAACGGCGGCCAGATCGGCATCACGCTCAACGGCGACGCCACCTACCCCTGGGACCCCGAGGACCCCGAGGACGTCGAGGCCTCGGACCGCAAGATCGAGTTCGCCATCTCCTGGTTCGCCGACCCCATCTACTTCGGCAAGTACCCCGACTCCATGCGCAAGCAGCTCGGCGACCGCCTGCCCGAGTTCACCCCCGAGGAGCTCGCCCTCGTCCAGGGATCCAACGACTTTTACGGCATGAACCACTACACCGCCAACTACATCAAGCACAAGACCACGCCTCCCGAGGAGGACGACTTCCTCGGCAACCTCGAGACCCTCTTCGAGTCCAAGAACGGCGACAACATTGGCCCCGAGACCCAGTCCTTCTGGCTGCGACCCAACCCTCAGGGGTTCCGCAACCTCCTCGTCTGGCTCTCCAAGCGCTACAACTACCCGCCCATCTACGTCACCGAGAACGGCACCTCCCTCAAGGGCGAGAACGACATGCCCCTCGAGCAGATCCTCGAGGACGACTTCCGCGTCGAGTACTTTGACGGCTACGTCAAGGCCATGGCCGACGCTTCCGAGAAGGATGGCGTCAACGTCAAGGGCTACTTGGCCTGGTCCCTCATGGACAACTTCGAGTGGGCCGAGGGTTACGAGACCCGCTTCGGTGTCACCTTTGTCGACTACGAGAACGACCAGAAGAGATACCCCAAGAAGAGCGCCAAGAGCCTTAAGCCCCTCTTTGACAGCCTCATCAAGAAGGAGTAAGCTTGCCACGGCGATTTGTTGGGTGGCAGGGGTGGGGAGCACCCGCGCATATTGGAAATGCATACCTTTTTGCGAAAAGGCGAGGGGGGCCCGGGGCTGCTCATGATTGATGTATGAAGATGTTTTCTTTTTTTTTTGTTATGGTCCGTTATGTAGTTTGGATATATGAACTGCCGAAATGAAACCCGGACGTGACCCTTGAAATTGGACCTTTGCTCCTTCCATGCGCTCGTGACTGCGTGATCCAAGAACCGTCTAGTCCGGCCACCAAGCGGCTAATCGCCAATCAGCCTCGGTCACCGCGTAAGCCTTGCTCGACCCGGCACACGACCTCGAGTGGCTGGTGATTTCAAAAGCTCCCGGGTATGTGTTGCGGACAACTGCCGAGCCAGGCTTTGGGCCGCTTTGGTTCAGAGACACGGCCTCGGTTCGCAAGTCCTGGTGCCGTCATGCGACGAAGGCTCGGGACCATTGAGTAGTATTACGCGATGCAGGATTAAGCCACAGGCGGGGGTCCTCAAAAGATGACCGCGATGGATTCGGGCATCGATGCGACGCAGCCTCGGTGGCTTGGTTTCAAGATTAGGATCGAGTGCCTGCTCTCTTGTCGGGAACGGGGTTTCCACATCCAGGTGTTTCTTGAGAAAAGGGAAATGGGGCACCAGCCCCGAGGGACGTGTGGGCGGCAGATCTTCCGAGGTGCGGTCAACGGTCAACGTTTTTGATCCGACTTGTGAGTCCCGCGAATCTAACCCGTGAGACTTTTCGGAATCGGGGACCAAGGTCGGGGGTGGGGTGCTGCTCGAGGCGGAGAACGAAGTCGTGAGGTTTGAAGTTGTCGTAGTTTGATCCGTTGTCTCGTGAATACATGTCACAGGTGCTTGCCTGGCGGAGACGGAGGAGGAACCCCCCGGGGCAGCTTCCCATGGCCTCAGGAGAGGGCGTATGCTGCTCAGTCCTCGCGCGGCATTGCGGCTGCGTCCGCCAGAAAGCGCCGTTCCCGAAGCCACCACGGGCACGTCTGTTTCCGGCACCTTTCCTCTCCAGGGCTTTGGTGCCGGCCTGGCGCCCGGTTTGATGGGCCGCGTGAACGGATGAGCCTCCTGCAGCTCGCTTCCACGGTTGGTATTAGCCGGCAACTGCGTCCTCGAGCCTGGCGTTCTCATATAGATGGCCACTTGCCTTTGCATACGGAGAATCGACAAGGGCGTCAGACCGTTATTCCTCAGGGCGGGGAGGGGGTTGCGGCGACGGCGGTTTCGCGGCCGCTGCCCTGCGAATCCTACCTTTGTTCTTCCGAGTGTTGCCACGCAGGTTCGGACCGCTCCCGCATCCCCCTCCGTCTTCTCCGTCCTCGTATTCATGGCGTATCAATCCACAGGGAAGCGCTAGCCTGAGGAGCAGGGGCCATGTCCCCGAGGCTTCTCTCGTGACTACCTAGATGTCGAGCATACTGGTGTTTGTAAACCACGTGGAGATGACGGGAAAGGCCTCTCAACTCTAGGGCGCTTAGATGAATGCGTGTCCTCACGACCACTGTCAGCAGTTGGCCGTATCATCAGCACCAAGTTTCATGCTTTTCAGAACACGCTTCACTTTACCAATCCGAACAAGTCTGGGGAGGAGCAAGTCGTTGACCGCTAACCTGCCTGCAAGAGGAAAAGGCGCAGGGAGCTTGAAACCTGCCATCGCGGCCAGTGAGGACGACCTCCCGATCTTGACGATAGCAGAACGGATCTCCAACGCGTGGACAGACGCTGTTTCTTCCCCAAGACGCGGGAGTTCGCCCGTATCATCCCCCGTCACACTCTCATCTCAGGCCTCGTGCGTTAGCGTTGCTGGTGTATTGCTGGGTACTTGGCTGGGCGTTCAAACGGTCCATGTGTACAGCAAGGAGCCGCTCTGCCAAAGCGAGCGCGTCTTCAGGCCAAGATGGAGCGAGGCGCGCTGCAAGGGTCCGCTCTCAGGCCAGGAAATGTTTCGGGAACGCGACCGCCTGTCGAGTGAGGACGGCTTCAACGCATAGCATCGTCAACTAATAGGAAAAAGTATATTATCAAGAAATTGTTGTCCAAGGGGCCTCTCACCCTTGCCTCGCTGCCTAGTAACGTAATCAGGGCAATAGGCAGCCGTCGCTGTGACCTACTCGACTATCAAATCAGGGAGCAGAAAGCAATCGTCACGTTTGCAATGTCGTTTTAACAGGCACCACGTCACCCGCCTCTCCGTGCTCCTTTGCTCTCCTCTTGTCATCCTCGCCACCCCCCCTCTCTTCCGCAAGCGTCCCGGCCCCTGAGCCCACGCCGCCACCGCCGCCCTCCTCGTCCTCCGTCGCCTCCGCCTCCGCCTTCGCAGCCCTCCTGAGATACCACTTGAAGACATAGACCAGGATCTGCGCCATGAAGACCTGCTCGATGGTGTACAGCAGCACCGGGATCTGGATCAGCGCCCTCGTCAGGTCGTCCGAGGTCGTCCACATGGCCGTCGCCAGCGGGATGCCCAGGGACGTCGTCTTGGCCGCGCCGCAGAAGCACACGGCGATGGTCTGCTCCCGCGACAGCTGGCGCACCGTCAGCGCGCGGCGCAGGAACGCGGGGCCCGGCGCGCGGCGCACCCGCGGGTTCACCGCCTCGCACGCGGACAGCGGCGGGCGCGCGGCGTAGAAGCAGATGAGGGTGAAGAGCGCGTAGAGGGCGACGTTCATGAAGACGTTGAAGATTATCGAGGCGTGGGGGGTCACGGAGAGGGCGCCCGTCTTGAAGGCGGCCGAGAAGGTGGTCCTGCCGTTCGTCGTCAGCAGCGAGGTCGGGACCACGACGCGGCCCCATGTCGTCGCCGTCAGGCCACGCGAAAAGAAAAGAAAAAAACCAGACTTGGACTCACCAGACGAGCAGAATCAGACAAAACGTCGACACCTTGGCCAGGTAAAACGTCCTCAGCGCCCACTCGACTCTCTTCTCCCAGAACCACCGCACCGCCTGCCCCACCGCCAACGGCAGCAGGACGCTCAGCCCGAGCTGCTTGAGGACGTTGGCGTACATGGCGCCGAGGGTGCTCGGGTTCGCGGGCTGCCAGTCGGCGAACTCGGGCGTCTTGGGGATGAAGCCGTAGATGAGGCCCGGGGAGATGAAGCTGCCCAGGACGTTGCCGATGACGACCTCGATGATGGCCGCCGCGTCGTCGCCGCCCGAGGCGCGCGTCATGACGACGTTGGAGGCGATGGTCGTCGGCAGGCACGAGGCGACGACCATGCCCACGACGATGGGGGTCGACAGCACGTTGTCACGGAGGCCGCCCGCGGCGATGATGATGTGGATTATGACTTTTCGTGCCGCGCATTAGCCTCGCCTCTCACGCGCGAAAGCGGAAAGGGCCACACGTCTCTCTTACTCAGGAGGATCACGGGTATGATGATGAAGCTGATGCCCTGGACGATGATGTGCAGGCGCCAGTTGGTGAGGTTCTGCCGCAGCTTCGCGTGCGAGAGCTGCATGCCGCTGACGAGGAAGATGATGGCGATCCCGCCGTAGATGATGGAGTACTCGGACCTGATCGGCCCGCCCCTGGCCGCGACGTCTTGGCGGTGAAGCCGTCAGCGATGCTTTCGTCCACTGCCGTGGGGTGTTCTTCGGGCCACCCGCCGCGTCAGACTTACTCGGGAAGAAGTAGGCGAACACGCAGCTCAGGCCGAACCCGATGACGAGCCACTGCGCGAGGACGAGCTTGAAGACCTTGACCGCCTGCACCCGGAGGCGGGCCCACGCCGACGCGTCGGCCGGGCGCTTCCCCTCCGTCTCGTTCTGGCCGCCCGCTGAGCCGGCCATGGTTCGCACTATTCCGAGGTCTCAGGCCGAGGTGACATCGGGAGGCCGATGTAAGAAGCGGGTGAGGTGGAGTCGTCCCGGACGCGGAACCCCGTAAACCGAATCAAAGTCCCCAGAACGAGATGCTGGGTTTGCCAAGGCCTATAGTCGAAGGGAGAGTCGTCGAGGTTAAATGGACCTCGGGGACCTTCGGCACGTCGATGGTTCCTCGCTGCTTCCCGAGACAGGAGGACGGCCCGAACAAAAATTCGACCGCGACCCCAGACGGACATGTATTCTTCCGCTCGACAATCGGATGGGGGGATTGTGTGTGGCAGACCCTGGATGACGCCAACGCCCAGGTCGCTCGTTTCGTCGGCTGCGGGTGGGGCCGGGTTATTGCCGGCCGGCGAGGTTTCCGACATCGGGCGTCATCCGATGGAGGGAGGGACGTCAGCGCCTCGGCGTCGGGTGGCTGGTGTGGATGGTGGTTGGATGGCTGGCTGGCGGTTTGGAGATCCCGGGGAGCAATCACACACGCGTATGGGGTACCGAGGGCCTGCCTCGACGTCTTGGGGCGCGTTGCCGGGAGAATCCAAGAACTCTCGGGCCTCCGCATCGGTGCCGTGCCGGCTTGGCCGAATCTTCGGCGGTCGTCGTACCCCCGGGCTGTTCTTTCCTCTCCGACCTCGCCAACTCGGCCGCGCTGACTTGATGTCTGCACCTTCGCCACTTGCTTTGGGGCACCGGTGTCACGGGGCGGCTTGCCCGTCGGAACGACTGTCGAGTGCCGTAGGTTGTGTGCTCAGCAATCACCCCCGGTGCCAACGGGCTGCTTCGCGGCCAACGGGTTCAACGCCGGAGGCTCCCATCGCCGACGCACGGATCGGGGTTGTGTGCTTCGTCAAACGCGTGGTCTGTAGGTAGGTGGGGAATTGCATCTTGCGATTGATTGTTTTACTATTACGTTTACGACTGACACCAGGAGGGCATCTTTGTGGCCCCCGTCTCAGTCTCGGTCCGTCGTCGCGTCCGGACATTACAACCATCCGTCATGTATCAACTTGACTTCGTATCCCTTGCACCGTGTCCCATGACCGTCCTGGACGCGGCTTCCGACGTGCTGTTTTCCCACCGCTGTAATATAACCGTACTTCCAAACCAGGGTATCTACCAATATTGTGTAAGAAGAAAAGAACAAGTAGAAGGAAATCTGTGCTGTGCGCCCGTCTATCCTCTCAGGCGTTTCTCGCGCGGTTCTGCATCTTGCGCATCGCCTCCCGGTGCAACTCGAACATCTCGCCGCTTTGCATGCTCCTCGTGAAGGCCTGGTCGGACCTCTCCTTGTCGAGCCTCTCCTTCTCCTTTCGCTTGGCCTCCGCCTCCTTCTGGCTCATCAGAAAGCTCCGCTGCAGGTCAATGTTCCTCTGCAGGTCGGCCTCGCGAGTGACGTTTTGGCTGGCGAGGTTCGTTGCGCTCGGCGAACGATACATGCTCAGAGTCATGTCGCGGCCGTTTGCGGCGGCGGGGGATGCGGCCATGCCCGCGCGCAGATCGGCCCGGACCGAATTACGGAAGCTGGCGAGCCTGGCGTCGCGGGCCTCTTGCGACGGCGCGCTGGAATACCGCAGGGGTTGGTGGGAGTCGAAGGCGACGCTCTCGGCTGACATGCCAGGCATAAACGTCCCGCTGGCTGGTCTCGAGTCTCCCGTGGACGACTGCATCGTTCCGAAACTGCTCTGGCGGCGGATCATCTCCTTACGCTGGCTCAGAGGAAGGTCGTCCAGCGAAGCCGGTGGCATTTGTTGCGGGTAGACAGGGTAGTTGTACATCGAACCGGACTCGCTCGATGCCCGGTGGGCCGCGGGGGGGATCTCGGGCATTGGGTTGGCGCCAGTCAGGATTCCGTACGTCTTGTTGTGCAGAGCGACGCTTCGTTGCGCGATGAGGCTCTGGGGGCTGTTGTAAGACTGGATGCCCGGAGGCGGAGGCGGCCGTTCGAAGGCGATGGGTGTGGCGGGAGAGGAAACTCCGGAAACGGGCCCGGAGCTGCCACTCTTCGTGCTAACTGCCTTGGGAACCACTTGCATGTCCTCCTCCGCAATAGGCTCGAACTGCGTTTTGCTCGAACCTCGGCGGTGAGACTGGTACGAGTTGTTTCTCGAATGACCGCGGCTCGGCGTGTAGTTCGACAAAGGCCTCTGCAGGGGGGCGGGTGATTTGGATGGCACTGGGGCCGGCGTGGCGGACAAGGCTGTTTGCTGAAGCTCCTCGACGTGCACGGGAGCTGGAGCTTCCCTTGACTGCGGTCTGCTCCCGGCCAGCTGCAAGGCATCCGGCTCGGGTGCCTCTGCAAGGCTTAGATGCTTAGCCCACTCGTTTGTCCGGTAGTGGAGCGCAACGTTGGAAAAACTCGACGGCAGACGCTCTTGTGTCAGATTGACGGGCGTAGAGTCAACCGAGGCCATGGACCTGGCCTTCTGAGAGGGTGCAGCCGGCTGTGAGCTCGATTCGGGGCTTGTCTGCTCTTGTTGCACCGATGTGCTGTCTCGGGCAGCACTGTTGACGGCCCTCTTCACTTCTTCCGCAGGCATCTCGGCGACGATCGGAGAGACGGCGTCCCCGGACGGAGGCTGGGTCGCGGCATCGCTCGCGATTGTCATCGCCGAGACACGCTTGCTGATGCTCTCGCCGCTCATGCTCCGTCGAGATGCAGACGCCGATTTACGCCCCGCTTTCTGGTCCGCTGGCTGCCCGTCAGCGAGTTGAGCGTTGATCTCGATGCTGCGGCGGAGTGCTTCGTGATGAATGCTTGCGCCGCTGTCGTTCTGAGTGTCGATTGTCGCCGCGATGGAACCGACGTCATCGTCTTGGGGCCGCCGGCGGACCATCAGCTCCTCATCGCCCCGTCCGTCTTCGTTACGAAGCGACGCTGACGTGCGCTGAGACACCCTCCGCATGAGTTGTGCCGAGCTCCGGGAAAGACGCTTCGCGAAGGAGCTCCGCTTGCTGCCGACGTCCATCTGGGCTTCGTCGTCGTCGGCGAATGTTGCGATCGTGGATCTGTCCTCCTTCTCTCTAGCCATGCTCTCCTCGGTATCCGGGAATCTGAATGGTAGAGGCACCACTTCAGGAACCGGGGCCACTTCTCGTACACGCTCCACAACAGTGCTGCCTTGCTGGGCGGCTTCCTTCTCGCCGATGGTCCTGTCCGCGGCGTCGGAGTTCGTGATGGTATCGTCCGGAGCGACTCGCACCATCACCACGCCCTCCTTTTCCTTCTCTGAAACCATCAGACCTGTGGCGGTCGGCTTGGGAGGAACCGTAAGAGGCACCTCTGAGCCTGCCATTTCGGCCACTGGCGGACCCTGTGACCGAGGAGTCGCGGTGCTCTGGCTGTAGCGAGCACCTTTCTCGCTGTCACTGTCGCGCGCGAAACCGGAGTCGTGGTCCGAGCCGGTTGGCACATGGTCTCCGTGAACCCTTTCCCATGCCTGCCGTTCGCGAGCGATCCGAGCCTCGAGTTCCTTGCCGATGTTGGACTCTTCCTCGTCGCGAGCACGTTGTGCCTCGGCCAGTTCCTCGTCTCGCTTGGCGCGTCGGTCCTTGATGACGTTCCACAGTCTCTTCTGGGAAATGATGCCGATGCAGAAAATTACAACTATCGCGGCAATCTCAACGCGAATGCCCTTGGTCAGTGGATATGTGTTGGCGCCCATCGGGAAGAGGTTGTCGTTCAGGTGCCAGACGTACGCCCAGAACTCCTTCAGCCCAGCGCGGCTGAAGCAGTCGATGCCGAGCACAGTTGCCGTGGCGCCACTGAAAGAAATCGTGATCATGAGCGCCCAGTCCCGTGTCCACCGTGTGAAATATGTCGCGAATCCTGCCAGGGAGAAAGCAATGATGAAAGCAACTTTTCCAATGCCCGAAAGCAGGCCGCCATCGTGAAGACACAGAAGCCACATGGCAAAGCAAAACCCACCGAGAGCGCACGCAAGGCACTCTGTGATCTCCTTGAAGAACCAGGAAGAGAGAACACCTGCGAAAACAGCCGGTAAGACGGCGGCGACAACGTAGGCTCCCTGGGACGCATTGGAGACCGGTACGACCATGACATAGACGACCAAAACCGCTATACCCAGACCGACGACGTACGCGACCGAGAAGGCGTTGTGCAAGACGGTGTTCTTGATACCAATCAGGGTGTAAATAACACCGGTGCAAAGCAATATCACGCCGGCGACGCCCCAGCCGGGTGTGATAGTCGGCTCAATGGGCAGCTGTCCCTCTGGGATGGTAGCTGGAATAATAGTCAGTTTGATCCTCGGATTCGATCGACGGCACCATCAAAGGCATGTTAAATGAAGTATGCGTACTGTTGAAAAGGCTGGAGTTGTCGAAGGTGTTGCCTCCACCAGACAAAGTTGGGATGACCGAGGGACTAGAGGCACTGCTGGAGGACACAACCGAGGCCGTGATAGTGGCTGACGTTGACCTAATCAACGACGACGGTGACGCCGTGGTCCCAGCATCTCGTGCGCTTTCGGATCGAATGGAAGAGGCAATAGCGGCAGTCGAGGTCCCGGTCTCTTGTCGTCTAACTGGGATCGCGACATGGGCAACGGCCAGTTGGAGGCAGAGGAAGAGGAGGCCCCAAGTGATCAGACGAATCCCTCTCGCCATGGTGACTTTCTTGCCGGTAGGTGATGAGGCAGATGATCCAACTGTCTACGGTGATCACAACGGCGTATGACCAGAGGCGGTGAGCATCCGTCTTGGTTACCAGCGACGTCAATAGAGTGAGAGATGGCGGCAAGGAGGAGGTGGCCGGAGGGAAGACGTAAGCGGAGGAGAAGGGCCGGGGAAGGCGGTGTTATTAGTTGGGCACACAATGACCAGCCAGCGTCAACTCGAACCCCAGAGACCAGTGGGGTTTTGAGACAAGACAGCTTCGAGGCTGACAGGTAGAGAAGGGAAGGGAGGAGGGGGAAGAAGCAAAGGAGGGTAGAGACAGGGGCAGGGGAGAGCCCGGATGCCATGGGGTGGAGTCGAGACCCGGAGGTGATCAAACTATATAGAACAAGGAAGAGAGCGTAATGCCGGAGGGGGGAGACCCATGGGGGATGCGGATCTCGCAGGTAGCACCGAGCAAGGCACCATTGGCGTACAGATGCTATGGGCCGCCGATGCATTCGTAAGAGGGCAACGTGCCATTCTCGCTCGTATGACGGAACAGATTCGGCACTCGAGCAACGCATGGAGCTTCTCACGGGGGGCCAAGGACTGCAAAACGCTTGCCTACAGCCAACGCAAAAGTGAAGAACAGGGAGATCGGATGGATGCTGGAGCTGCCTTGCATGCTCGAAGGCAGGTTCGTAACGACGAGCTGCCAGTCTAGCTGGGATGGGAGAGAGAGCCAAGCGGGCATCATTGGAAGATGCAGTGCCAACCAAACCACGCGCGGGCGCGGGAGATGAAGACCACGGACAGGCAGGAAAAGCAAAGGTGGCAGGCAAAGAGACGTGTGGCCGACCAAGACGGTGAGGTCCTACTTGGCAGCGCCGGATATAGCCGAGTGACCTGCGGCTCTCGGCCAGAGAAGTAGGCCAGGAGGAGGAGGAGGGTTCATGATGTCAAGCCGGGTTCTTGGACGGCTAGTGCTCCTACACGCCGAATGTCCCGATTTAACTGCCTGGAAGCCTAGTTTGCCTGCCGGGCCACAGGTCCTTGGAACCAACAAAAAGGGCAATGAAGCGCAAACGCGGATGGGCCCCAAAGGCGCGATGAGGGAGGCGAGGCGAGGTAGAAAAGATGGTGTTCCAACGAGGACGCGGCTGCTAAGCGGCACCCCAGTCGTCGGAGGTCGAGGCGCGTTCATCCTAAATTACAGGGACAGGGGGCGACCCCGGCATATCGCTGGTTAGCGTTTGACTCGGATGGGAATAAGACAATCAGGAACACACAAGAAAAGCCCGATGATGGAGAGGGGCTTCGAAGGAGGGGTGGGCTTGGAGGGGCATGTGGGGGTGCGAGTTGGAGCGAGGATTTCGAAGGGCGAATTGGATGAACGGATGCGACGAATGGGATCCCGGGTTGGATGAGATGAGAGACGGGACGAGATGGACGTCGTCGAAGTTGGGACTTCCCGGGGCGGGGGGCGTGCAGTTGGGATGAGAGGTGAGGTGAGAATAGGTGGCGGGATCGGATGAGCGACGCCCAAGTACCACGCGGGAGCGACCTCTCACATCACCTCCTGCAGCTCGACACCTCTCTGGTCCTGTTGTGTCGTCCCGTCCAGGCTGTTGTTCCTCGCAGAAATGCCCGAGACGGGCGGCGGGATCCTGTTGCTCTGGTCAGAGCGACAGCGCGCGCTGGCGTGGACAGGCTACGGTTTGAGATCCGAATGCCGGAGTGCCATTCGCGAGGTGCTCTGTTGCACCCCCCTGGCATATCCATCCAAGGTGACTTGGTCATGATGATGTGGAAATCACGTCGACTGGTTTGGCTGCTTCTCCCACCGCCACGTCTCTCTCTTTCTCTCTTTCTCTCTCCCTCCCCGGCTGCACTGCCGCATCAGGGGATTGTCGTGCTAGGAGAATCAATAATTCTCTGCCACCGGTGTGATTCCGTGTCCAGATGCGGACGCGTCTCGGCCATGTTCATGCACTGCGAGAGCTTGCTTTTCCCACGGCGCTGGATGGTGCTGTGATTCGGCCGACGGCCAATGGCTGGGATCCAAACATACGAGAGGGCATTATTGCAATGTGAGTCAGGTTCGCGGCCAGATCGGTGGCGCACGCAGAGCAAGACAAGGTCGGTAGACGAAGACGAGATTGCTGCCTCTCCAAGCTGGTTAGCAGCGCAGCAAGAAGCAATGGCGCGAGTGCCTGCAGGCTGCAGCCACGCAGTCAGTATCCGCACCTGTACTTATCCGGTCTCAGCAGCGACTGGCTAGGATGGATGGAAGAAGGCTGCGATGCGTAAAATGAGAGTTGCACCGACGCGGCGGGACGAGGACGATCACAGCCCACCAGCGCCTTTTTTTTCCTTCTTTTTCTTCTTCTCATGGCCAGGGCCAAAAGGACCATAGTAGGAGCCACCCGCGCTAGTCCCCTTGAAGAAAGCCTGCCAGCAAAAAGACGTCTGAGACGGGTCTCGCTGGAGCTCAACGGCGTTTGGAGGATGGAAGACAAATGGCGAGAGAGCCAAATACAATGAAAGAACAGATGCCGGTGGGCCCGTGCTCGCGATGCTCGATTGCCCCTCCCCCTCGCACCGCTCCCCAAAGCGGAAAGAAGAACCATGGAAGTGGATAGCGTCGGGTGCGAACTTGGACTCGGAAATCTCTGACAATGGGCCTCTCATCTCACCAAATACAACATCGCTCCTCTCCTGCCATGGTTGAACGATGCCCACGTCGTCCGAAACGCAACCGACGGGTAGGGTCAGCTAACAACGGGTCCCGGGTCTCGACCCATTACTTCTTCGCCTCGAGTGATCGCCCGTCACGGTTTTCCTCCTTGCCGGCGCACACATCATTGTGACAGACCAGGGCTTGCTCGGCCATGTCCATCCAGCCGATCGAGATCCAGAGAGGGTTCTCATCAGGCTCGCCAACGCCCATCTCAACCCGGCGCGGTCGGACCGCGGACAGCCCGTTGTCCTGGATCCTGTCACCCACTCCATATTCCAGCAACCCGGGCCACGAACCCAAAGCGCGAGCTACTGAGAGCCCGGATCGCACACTCGGTCGCCGCTTTCTCTTGCCATGCAGTCCGGAGAACCCAGACCGGACGCCGCACACGCATTTTGATCTCTCTCTCCGTCAGAACAAACCCGCTTGGCCTTGGGGCGAAACTTTCCACCACCCGGACTGCCCAGTGGCAGTCTCGACGGCATTGGGCCAGGGGCCGGGAGAGGCATGTCCCTTGTCAGGAGACCCTCTGACAATGACAGCTTGACTGGTAGCCCCCTGGCGCAGTCTGGAGCGGAAAGACATTTCCTCGCAGTTTGTCTGATCAGCACGGGGCATCTGGCGCGTCGAGATGGCCACAAACAAGCCGACGTCGATCGCCCTTCTTTCTCACCCTGTCCCCGAGTAAACATGTCGCGGGCGTCGGCGGCAAGCTCTGTTTCGAGGCTTGCTGCTGGAAACAGTCGCCTCTGGCCCACCAAGCCCAACTTCTATTTTTTATCCATCTCAATTTCGCGATACCTCGCCGGTGGCCAAGCCTTTCTCGTCACCAGCGGCCAGAAGTGTGACTGATCTGGGTTGAAACGGCCTTGTTAGCGCGGCCTCCTCCCGCGAGGCGTCTTTGGCCAGACGCGCGCGAAATTGGAGGGTCCACCGTTCCTTCGTCCGGGTGAGCAAAGCAGCGAAAAGTTCACATTGAGCCTCCAACTCCCGCCATATGCTTGACGGCGGCATGTCAGCGACCAACAGAAGCCTGGGAGGGGTCCATCTCCCAATCGGGTGAGATTGGCTGGCCTTGTTCGGCAGTCGACGTTGGACCGACTCCACGCTCTGCGCCTCATCGCATAAAGGGGTCCTCGCATCCTTGCCCGCTTTGATACAAGCAAAGCCTCGCCGCATGAGCTTTCCCCATGTTGGCGATCCTGAGGGAATCTATTCATCATTTTGTCTTGGACCTTGAGAATCGGAAACCCCGCGGTTGATTGAGCTGACCCTCGAAGCGGGCAACGGATGCATCTGCCAGCCGAGAAAAGCAACAGTGTAATTTCGGCGCCGCAGCGCAAAGCCACGACGCCTCCCTGCTGCTGTGTGATGCACTTGGTCGGGAGTTTCGTCCCGCCTTCGCGGCGCCGTGTCTGCGGACCCCCGTGAACCAGTGGCTCGCTGATCCAGTCTTCTTTGCAAGGGGCTCATCAGCTCGACGTGGGACGGGTCTGCCGAATTTCAGTTGCGAAAAAAGGTCAGGCCGCGGAAAACTATCCCCGCCGAACTCGTCTTCTTCAACGGTTCGTCCGACGTTGCGTAGGGCAAGCCCACGCCGTCGTCCTCAACAGGCTCCCCCTGGCAAATTGGCTCGGGGGTTCAGCCCCTCTCAACAGGTAGATGGGCTCTGCTGAAGAAGCATACCATGGCCGTACCGTTGACTTATCGCTACGACGGCATGTTCGCCGAATTCAAGTCGCACCATTTGACCCGATTCCATTGCCCTGTGTTACGAGGCCCTTGTATGTTGTAATTGCTACGGTATCTTCGCCGTCTCGTCCTCGCGGACAGACCAGCCCATGAGGCCATTCTGCCCAGTCTCGGAGGGATTCTCGCCAGGAGCAGTCCCGCTCCTGAGCCGCGACTTCCAAACCGTCGGGCTCGCCTGGCCGTCGGCGACCAAGCGTCCGAACGGACCTCGCCTGACCCTCCCCCCCCATCTCGGCCCCAACTCTCGCTTCCCCGATCGCCGTTGAGGACGTCCGTTTCCCGCACTCCCCGCCCACTCGTCGCTGAACCTCCACCCGGGGACCCAAGAGCTTGCGCGCCACGGGCACAATGGCATTGTGCGCGACAGCACTCGGGCCCGGCGTTGGGGACCGCTGTGGACTTCCCCAGCTTCCCAGAAACTCAAAGTGCTCTCGGGCCGCCTCGCCAGGGTGAGGCAGACGGGTTCCATGAAACCGTGGTCCGTTGCCGACATGGCCGCGCATGGCGGCGCGGGACTTGGCGTCTTCCCAACCTCCTCCTGCCCAGGGTCCCATCCCATACCGTCCGTCTCCGTCCCAGGTGCCATCGCGCACCCTCGGGACTCGGACGACAGCGTCCGCCTCGGTGGACAAGTGATCCTGCATGGGCCAAGCACGGAACCCTCCGGAGTCGGAGGCCAGCTCCAACAGATATCTACGTTGAAAGGTCACCAACGAGCCTCGGTAGGGGGGGAACGCTCGTCTGGTTCGAGGCCCCCTGGATGCCGGGTATGGACTGTGGCTCACGCGAGTGCAGGTACGGCCACAGGAACACACCGTCCACAGACCTTGGCGCGGTCTGGTCGAGGCAGGCGTGTTTCCGCGCTGCATCATTGCCCGGCATCGCAGCCTGGCTACGGGTTGCTCGTCGTCCCAGGACCCGTGCCCTTTACGAGTCTCGGACGAGGAGACCTGCTTGGCATGCGGACGGGCCGAGGGATACGCGTGGCGGGGGGGGTTGTTGGTGTCATGGCGACGGCCGTTCCCGCCAGGCCTTGCCTCGCGAACCTGCGGGGGTCTTCTGTTCTATACTGGTCAGCCGCGTCGAAGAGGCCAGCATCGGCCCTCGATCGGCACCGCCGATGTGTCTTCCTCGTGGCCCTGCGGTCCCGGTTCAAACCGAGGGTGACGGTGACCAGGCCAGGTTGGGGGGGCATCGCAGGGTTGAAAGCGCGCCGTCCGAAACATGACACCGCACGTTGGATAGCGTGCCGGCCCCAGGCAGCGCTGCCCGCAGGACGAGCCCGTCCCCAAGGCCGGCGTCGACGCGCAGAGTCCGTTCGAGCCGTGGAAGCGGTCCCGCGGCGGAGGTTTCGCACGCGTGACGCTGGCCAAGTTGAAGCCCGGGGGCTCGCTCGGGCTGCCGGCGACTCTGCATAAAGCCTCACGCAGCTCGTCCCGGGGGGTTCCTTCTGTTCCATCTTCTTTCGTCTTGGTCTTCCTCTTCTTCTCCTTCTTGCGTCTCCCCTCCGTCCTGCATCCCCTCCCCGCCGTGTTCGCGCCGATGGGCGTCGTGCGTGCAGAGCCACGGCGGGACACAAACGCCTTTCGGCCAGGTCGATGGCGGCGTTCGTGATGCGACCCGCGAAACTCGGCATCCGCTGGCGCCGTGGAGCTCGTTGATCAACGGTGCTGCGGCTCACGACACGGCAAACGATCACCCGCTTGGGGAAAGGGAGGGAAGGGGGGAAGCTTGTCGTGCCCGGGGCTGGTGCCGTCACTATCCGTCCTTGTCCCGAACGTGCCTTGAGTCACCTGGACAGGGCTGTTGTCACCCGGGGGAATAAACGGAGGAGGCAATGCGGGAGAGGGAGTTGGTTAGGGAATTCCTGGTTCGAGACTACCAATACGACATAGGCAATATTCGTCAAACAGGTTGGTCCAGTGGTTCGCTGGCACCGGATACCATTGTAACGCCATCACAACGACGCCATCCAGCCCTTCCCCCCTTTTTTCGCATCACAGACGAGGCCTTTTCCCGTTTCGCAAAGAGGATATCATGTTCTTAACTCCAAGCCATTCCACCCAGCCGCTCTCGGCCGTCCCCGTCACCTCTTCGAAACCCGGCCCGGCGGCCTATCCGCCGCGATTCGGCCGTGCCCCATGGCTTTCCCGTTGCGGCTCGACCTGGACCGTTCCGGCAGCGACTTCTTCTTGCGCTTGAGCAGTCCGCGGACCGTCTTGAAAGGGAGCACCAGCAGCGCAACCATGGCGAAGAAGGGCATCGTGAGGACGGCCCACACCGACTCGACCAGCCACTGCATGAAGCCCGGCCGCGCCGCGCTGTTCTTGGCTGCCGCCGCGGCGAGTGCAATGGCGTCGTTCAGGCGCGTGTCGACAGCCGCGAAGCGCGACTCGGTCTGGAACGCGAGCACCGTGGCCTTTTTCTCGTACCGTCGCACGGCCCGGTTCAGCGCGTCGAGGTCGGGCTGGATGGCGTTGCGGACGTCGCGGGCGATGGAGGCTTCTTGCTTGATCTTGGAGCTGTCCGAGTTGCCGTTCTGCTTGATTTGCGTCGGCTCCTGTCGGGATTCCAGCATCTCCAAGCGGGCAACTAGCACCCGGACCTGGTCCGACGTGACGCCGTCGTCCTTGTACGGGTTCATGTGCACGTCTCGTTGCAGCTGGATGGTCCGGCGCTGAATCAGCTTCATCAGGTGCGACAGCGGGCGGACCTCTGCGGCCAACAGGAAGATTGTCAGGTTGTAGTTGGATACGAGACCCTCAGAGGGCCGGCTCAGCTGCGCGCGGATGGCATGCAGCAGGTACGCTCCCAGCATCGGGAACATGAAGCACGATATCAAGGCCAGAATCTCATGCAACCAGAGCTCGGCCAGTGCGTCTTCCTTTCTGGCCCGGGACGTCGTCTTGGGTGCTGATTCCTGCACGAAGGATGTGGGCGTCGTGGGCACCTCGGACGTGTCGTCGATGCTTCCGTTCGCCGTGTGGCCGTTGGCCGTTGACGTCGCCGAGGACGGGCTCCCGACGGCCTGTTCCGTCTCGCTCTCATCGTCGATGACGGCGCTTGTGCTGACCTCGGCGCGAACGCGCACTGCTTGCGCAGAGTGATACCAGGTCCTGGGTGGCTGCCGTCAGCGCTCGGATGGTCTTGCCCATCGCGGCATGGAGGCCAAACAAAAGGTTAAAAGCAGCAAAGAAGGAAAGACAACTCGGCCGGACTTACCATGGATGTGTCACGGACCAGTGCAGGAACACAGCCGACAAGCCTAATAGCATGACGTCCGTCACGACGGCGCTGCCGTTTTTGAAGAGCAGACCGCCGACGGCAGGAAGGAGGGCGAAGGCGAGAGGGATGGAAGCCCAGTTTGACACTTCGTCGGCCGACGAGGGGACATCGCCGGGTCTCGGATTCAAAAAGTCCCTGGCTTCGCTGAAGCTGTAATCCGACAAGGTTGAGCTCCTCCTTCTCCCCAAGCCCTTCTCCGCGAACGTGTTCTCTGTGGGTATGTGGCCGAAAGGCGCCCGTCGCCGCATCTGAGAGTTATCGTCCACCGTCACGATGCGCTTGAAATGGCCCGACGGCGCTGGTGAGGCTGTTGTCCCTGGCGAGGACACGGTCTGCTTTCTGCTCATGTTGCTCGTCGCCGTGACCGGCGAGGTCGGACTTCGAGAGCTGTTCTCGTCCGACATGGCGAATGGCGTAAATGGGTTCCCGGGGTCGGGTGCCTCCTTGTGTAAGGTGTAGTTGTTGCTTGCTCTTTGGTTGGTGTTGGCCTGGGTGGGTTTGTTGCTTTGCTGGGCGATTGCGGTATGTTCGCTGGAAGACGTGCGAGTCCAAGCTAGGGACAGGCAGTCGAGGGGTTTTGAGGACTCCTCATCCGACACACGGCGCGCCCTTGAGTACGAGCTGGGGGGTGTGTCTCTTCTGCTAGACCTCCTCCTGAGTCTTGGGGGAAAAGGGGAAGGGAATGAGAAAAGGAGGAGGACGAGGAGCGGGGAGGAATGGCCGCTAACTACAGATCAGGTATTGCGTGTCTCGCAGAGAGAGATGTAGCGTGGAGCGTGTGCGTGCGTGCGACAGAACCGGTTCGACCAGTCGTACCAAGGGCGAGAAGTGAAGCGCCACGAGCTGAGGATGGGTATGGCGTTGGTATGGCGTTGGTATGTCGCTGGCGGCAGTGGACGTGGTTTTAGTCGTGGGCTTTGGTGGTGGCGACTTGGATCGTCCTTGCCTGCCTTAGCTAGGCAAGGTACCGGGGCGTGATTGGGTGGAGGGAAACGTCCGGCGACTTTTGAGTCTCAAAAGTCGACGGGTGGCCGAGGTGAGTTGCCTTGCCCTTGTCCCGCGTCGGGTCGCTTCCCCTCGAGGCGTGGGTTTGGAATGGGACGAGGGATCGAGGAGACGTGGGCGGGTTGACGGGATGGAGGCAGAGGTCGAGGAGGGTTGGGAGGCCGGAGGTGCTGCGAGGCTTGCGAGGTGAAGAAACGCACCCGCAGTCCGAGGTGGAGGTGGAGGTGGACGGGACGAGGAGGAGGCGAGGCGAGGTAAGGATGCACAATGCAAGGTAGGGATTCAGGCCTGCATCTGGCCGAACTGTCTCAGTCCAAGGGAGGCAAGGTACACTGCCCGGCGTGTTCGCACTGCGAGTACCTAGCAAATCTGGCCTCCAGAGTTCACCATACGTAGTGCATGAGCAGCTCGCCGTGGTGGTAGGGAGCTGGAGAATGGCCGCTGACAGCCCAAGTGTGGTAGCTTCGCTGCATGCCAATGGCCCATCGGTGCTGACGACAGGGATGATGATGCAGTGATGCAACCCGCCCACGGGTACCCCCTCCCCTCACCCCTTCCCCCCGCTCCCGCTCTGCCCGCGTCCGCATCCAGCCCTGGAGACCCTGTTTTAAGATCCACTGTGGACGCCGGACTGGGCCGAGAGAGCCATTCCCCAGCTCCCACTTCAACCTCACTCCCGTCATCCATTTCGCGTGTTGCGACGGCGGCTGCTGCTGCTGCTGCTGCTTGAACCCAGAGACCCATCTTCATCGACACCGCTGTACGCCTTCTTCGAGCTCCAAACGCCAACACGCCGCCGCTGTCCTCGAAGGACACGCATGTTGCTTCGGCCCAATGCCGTAGGCTAGCGGGACGTGAAACAGCCATCTCATCACACCATTTCGCCTTCTCGGCGCTCGCATCTAGAACGACGTCCACGTACAGACCCGCCACGTCCTTGTCGTCACCGATGAGAGGTCAAAGATAAGAAAGGCAGGGGACAAGATGCGTACCACCTGCAGCTGTTATTTCCCCCAATAACCTTATCTGGCCTACTCCCATGGCTCGGCCTACTGGCTCCGGTGGCCTGTGAACCATGCTTTATACCATCCGGGCACCCATCAAGGGATGAACGACCCATCAAACTCACCTCTGCCTCAGCTCCGGCCATGATCCTCATTGACTTTCTCTGGGATTCCGGCAGCCGATTTGAACGGGTAGCAGCACCGGCAGTGGCATCGGCAGTGGCAGCATTTTCCGCGGACCAGCCTTGAATCCGGCCTTTGCCGCCCCAACAAACCCAAAAGCCCTGAGCTGTTCTCGTTGCACATATTTCGCCATCTGCAACCAATCCGACTGCTCCCCCAATCCGATGCATATGCCGCGGCTTGCGTGGGTGACGACGAGCCTCTGGGAGGCAAAAGACCGGATTTGTTTCGCCCCTGGGTGATGGCCATGACCTTGCCCCGGAGAAACGGCCGCTTGGCTTGCTGGATGGAACGGACGCTGTAACCGCAGCGTCATTAGCTTTGTGTGCAAAGCCGCGCCACGGCGCCCGCTGAAGCTTCCCATGTCATCGTCCGAATCCGGCCCGATGTAATGCTCCTCGCGGGGGGGAGAGGCTTCGAGGCTCCATCGAAGCTCCGCGAGCCTTGCTTGTGGTGCCGCAAATCTGGCGCGCGTGTGTTCCAGCAATGTTGTCGAGGGCTACTGTCGAGCCTGAACCACGCAGCCCTGTCCCGTTCCAGTGGTGAAGCAGCGCGTCCCGGCTCAAGAATGCTCCAATTCGGCTGCGCGAGCTGAGCGATGGGCGAATGTGGTAGTGACCGGCTGGGTGTTTCGAATGAGCCAGGGCCACTGCGTGCCGCAGGCGTTTCTTGCATCCGTGGCATGCCCACCTTGGGATACATCATTCAATGTCGTCAGAACACAGATGACGATCCAGCCAACCAAGGCAAGACCAAGCATGGACGGTTCCCGTATCGAGAAACACTGTCCACAGACTAGAAGCGGAACGAGGTAGAGTTCCTATGAATCAAGTCGTCAGTGCCGGCTTGCAGCCGCAGCGTAGGGGCCATGGCGGCACTCTCGAGACATTGTCCCGTCAAAGCTGACGGAGCTGGCTAGGAAAGAATCGTGTCTAAGAAACGGGTGTCAGACGGAACCCCGCAGTTCTCCACGGGGAATGTCTCGTCAACATCCTGACACCAGCCGCCGGCGCAAACGACGTGCATTCGAGAAGTGGAAAGGGTTCTACGTAGTAAGGCACTCTCGGCCGAAAGTAGTCGGGAGGCTGTTTCCTGTTGCGGCCATGCTGGACGACCCTCGTCTGCGACACCACCAACACCATCCCCATACAATCAACGTCTGTAGCGTTAAGCTGTGCTACTACGCTTCGATTACTCGCGAGCGATGTAGCCGTGCTTGATGAGCAGACTGCGTGCGGTTGGCTGTCTTGCTTGGATAGTGTGATCGGCAGAGGAGATACCCTGCTTGCCTCATGCAGGTATCAATACCAAGGCGAAACACCAGCAGTCCCCGCCTGGCCGCTTGTAAGGGAGAAATCCGTTTTTGAGGTTATGGGTTGTAGGCACTCTCGTAAAACAGCTCGCTGGTCGACCCTGCGCCCATGGATTTCCGCTCAGAGACACTTCTGAGCCAATGACGCGAGGATTGGTCGCACTGTGGCCCGTCCCGGCGTCGAACATCCCAAAGTTGCAAAGCTCTGTGCCCGCAGCCGAGAAGGCTCAGCCGTAGAGAGAGCAGGGAATGGGAGACTGGATCGTATGCGGTGCAATGCAGAGAATTGTCGGAACCGCGAGGGATGCTGTGCTAATATCAAGAGCTCTCCTGCAAGATCGCCGTTACCATCCACATGATGCCCACTCTGCCGGGATCAGCGTCGAGTACCTCCCTCCTCAGACGGTGTCGTAACTAAGGTTGCTTGGTGCCGGGGGGTAGGGATTGGCGCCCCGCTACCCGTACCTGAGCTACCACCACAAGGGGAACTTCCAATTTGGTGGTTCGAAAGATGGAGCAGTCGAATCTCAGTCCGTCTGCTTTGGGGTGTCTGGCAGATCAGCGTTTCCTTTTCTGTGCCTATTCTTCTACATCTATTAGCATGTCTTGAGCCAGCTGGATATCCCGGTAGATACGGAAGAAAAGGAACATCATGGCAGAGCGGACAGGCAGAGTGCCAGCCATGTTTAGTTTTCTTTTACTTCTCGCCCGGACTGTCGAAAAACCGCAACTCGAAGTGCATCCCGGCATGGGGGGCCGACAAGTCGCACACAACGCACAGACGGGCCGGGCGCGACGGTAGCTCCTTTATCAGCGTGCAGAGAAGAAAGAGAAGAAGGAAGAAAATTTGACGGACATGCAAATGTTTGTGGTCTGGGCCCTGAGGTGATGGTTTGGCAGGGCTCCGCCGCTGCAGGTATGTTTGCTGAAGCCGGGCGGCCTCTCTCTCCGTAGAACCTATTGAGGCAAGTGGAAGATCCATGTCGAGAGGCGTGCTGCGGATGGAGAGGAGGCATGAGATGTCGTATCGTTGGCTCGCCTGTATGCCGATGTCGCGTCCGCGTTGATGCGCCGGAAGGCAGAGAGCCACATGATCGGTTCTCTCTCTTTTTTTTTTTGGTGCAAAAATGCGCCTCAAGGTGCCAACGGGCGACGAAGCAAGGCGCAAATTGGTGTCTGCCGACCCGGACAACCCCGTTGGAACCCTGCTTCATGGGCCTCGCCGAGCAAGGAGAACCAGGGCGACTCGATGGGTCCGGATAGATGGAGTGCGTCACCCGGATCCAAGAAAGATTGTGTACGGCGCAGGCGTAGAGGTGAGTGCAAGCCTGGCGGAAAATCTCTGCAAGGCTTCCAAAATAGACAATTTAAAGCACCTTGACCGTTGGCTGGGACGACAGGGAGGGACCTGCCAGGCTGAGCGACATTCGGGTCAGCTGGAAGTCGTGAGTGTGGCAGGCCGTCGTCATATATTGATGGGGTTCGGGACGGCTGGCTCGCGAAAGACTCTGTATCGTGCCTAGACCTTTTCTTTCTTTTTGCTGCGAAACCCTTTTCCGGAGAGGCCAGGCGAAAGATCGAGGGGATCTCATCGAGCCCGCCCTATATCTATCTGTAACAAGAATCGCTTCGCCGGACCACCGAATCGTCGGACGTGCCGCGCTGCTCCGCTTCGCAGACTGACGGCGACTCTGGGGTTTTTAAGTCATCGACTGTCTCTCCTCCTTCATCCTGGATTATTTCTGCGACACGACAGCAGCCTGTGGACGACAGCCCAACTACGCGTTCGAGAGGACCCCCCAGAGACAACCTCGTCGGCGTTGCCCTCTCCGAAGCCAACACCGATAAGCGATCAGGCGTCGGTGCATTTGTGAGCACCTACGTCAAGGAAAGACGAGGACGAGGACGTGAAAGGCCAGTCGGCGAGTCCAAGACCGCACACAACACACAAGGCTCACGACGTCGGCACGTCTGCTCCCATCTGGAGTGCAGCTCCAACGAACCAAAACCAACAAACAGCAAAGACGATCCGAGGCTGGACAGATCAGCGGCCCCCACTTCTGTTCTTGCGACGGGACGGCAGCACTACAGTCTGGTGGGCATCGAGCTGCAGGAACGCTCATCCCGGGCGAGTTGGATCCGAACCACATCACGCAGCAAAGAGGTGGAGGAAAGCGAGGACGCAGCCGATCGTGTCCCCGTCCCCCCCTCTTCCCCCGTCGTTCCTGCCTGCACCTTTGGCTCACGCATCACGGTGCCTTGCGGCGTCTGGCGCCTGGCGTCCGGCATTCACGGCCAGTCTAGGCAGCCTTGGCCCGGATTTCTCGGGTCGAGCCCAAGGGCCCTCTCGCTCCTCGCTCCTGCCTGGTGAGACGACAGGAGAGGCGAGCCCTGAGGGAAGGAAGGAAGGATCCCAGCGGCTGGCCTTCCCAAAATGCTGGGACTGAGCTCTAACCCAATTTCGGCCATTCCCCCCCTGAACGCCTTCTCCACTCTTCATTCACCATCCGTCTGCATTTGGTCGCTCGTTCGGCCACAGTTATTCACCAATTGTTCATTTTCGTCAGTCACCAACTGCACTTGTACCTGCAGCAGCAGCCGGGCCCCGACCACCACGCCGCCCACTCGTCGTTCGCCTGTCGAGGTCGGAGCCGCTTTTCGACCCAACGCCACGACCAAGACCACCATCACTACTACCACCACCACCAAGACTGCCAATCACGCCGTGCACCCTCTTCTCCTGCTGCGACGCACCATTGGCCGCATTGCCTACGCTTGCATTGAAAAGACCACCGCCGTTCAAGCGAAAGCCAAAGGTGCAGTCCGAGCCATTTCCTGCTGGTCCTGCGCCTGCACGACTTCGCATTTCTTTGTCCGTGTCCCCACACATCTAGCAGCAAACCTAATCGCTCTGCTGCGCGACCCGACTCTGGTCATTCGAGCCATTCGACGACATCTTTTCTCCAGTCACACCCGGTCCTCCTCCTCCTCCACCACCTCCTCCCTCTACTCTCTGCCGCAGCGACCAGTTCAATCGCCCCTCTCGCTCCTCCTGGTATCGCCGCCGCTGCTGCTTAAAGAGGCCCTGGCGACCTCACAGAGCCTGGCCCAGGCGTTGCTGCAAACTCCTCGTCGGCAAGACCCATTCTCCACCGTGCCCCGTAAGGCCGTCGTCCTCGCGGCGGCCTTCGTTGAACCATTCCTCCCACGGCTTCCCACGCGAGAAACACGTCTCCGTCACCGGCCACCTTAGATGCATCCGCAAATCCTCGACTTACCACGCTTTCGCAGCAGCCCGCTTATCCTGGCGCTTCGCCAGACTTGCAACGTCCAGTAGCCGCCGCTGCTGCCGCCGCCTTGCCCCAAACTCGCTCTCCATCCCTGCCACGCCAGTACGACCCCAAAGAATACTTCCTACAGTCTCCCTTTCGGAATCGTGCAGCCTCCTCTGCAGCCCGTCGGCTTCCTCACCTCTCGGCTGCTCGTCTCTGGAATCCGACCAACTCCACCCCCAGGCTTCCTGACAAGCCCGTCCGCAAACGACGTCCATCGACACCGCCCCCGCCCGCCGTCCCGCTATCTCACCCGACCCTCGATCCATCTTCCGTCGACCCTGCCGACCCCCTGGGAATTGGTGCCGGCGACTACCCGTTGCTGACTCTCCCCGAGCAGCGCCAGACGCGACATTCCACGTCCAATCGAACAAGCCTCCAGGTCGACCGGAGTGGTAACGCCGAACATCGCATTAGCCTTCCGCCCTCATTTCGTCACTCGTACGACGGAAGGAGGTCCGCTGATCCTTCTCCAACCTTTCCTGATCTCGACTCTGGCCCCGCCGACGATAAAGAAGGAGCCTCGGCAGAGCCTCCCGTCGAGTCCCAACTAACCGGCCTGTGGAACCACGGCCAGAGTGCCTCGAGCCCTCTCATTCGAGATTTTGCCATCACTCTCAATACCGACAAGGGGAAAGGAAAGGCAGTGATGGAGCAGAGAACCGAGAGTCAGGGGCGGGGCGCCTCCAAGGACTTGGAACGAGGACCGGATGTGCTCCCGCGTCCTTCCAACGTGTCGGCTGGCGATGGTATTGGTTCGGCCATTTCTTCATCCAACTCATCCATCATGGGAGAGGAACTGCCACCAGATCTAGGTGAGGAATGGGGACCGCAGCACCCTTGCTTTCCTCATCTTAACCCTCACGTTCCTCTCGACTCTCCTGAGTATCAAAACACCCGAATTATTCGCGTCCGCCGAGACTGGTTGATAGAGGGAGATCTGGCACCGACGTTTTCCAACCTGTACCCCGAGATCCTGGACCCGGCAGGCTTGTCCGAACAGGAGTTTCGAAGGGTCATCGACAAACTCAATGGCGAGCTCATTCCCATCTTCAGCCCGTATAATTGGAGAAACGTGGTGGACGGCCTGCTGGGCCTCGTGACGGGTTGGCTGTGGGATGATTTGGGCTTCACCGGCGTCAAGGCTCGGCTGAAGCGCCTGGAACGCTGGATTGACCAGTGGAACACCGAGATGGAGAAGACCGTTGGCAACGAGGACAGCTCAATGGCGCCGCGGATCATCTCCCTGAGGAAAACCGGTTACATGACAGTAAGTTTGCTCCTTCCCCTCACCCCGTTCAGGTCAATGTGCTGATCCGGACTGTAGCTGGACATTCAAATCCCGGACCCAGAAATCGCTCCAGCCCCTAGCACACCTGGAGGCTCGAGATCCGGAAGCATGCCGATGGAGCCGCCAACTGCTGTGAAGGCATAATCTTTAGTTGACGGCGGACCCCGGCTTGCCCTCGTGTGCACCTTTCCCTTCGAATTCGTATTTCACCATACACTCTTTCTAATACCGGGTCGGCCGCAGTGTGGGACGAACCGACATGAGTTTATACGACCGTAGCCTCTCTACCTTACGAGGCACTCGATATCCAATTTATTCCCCGGGGTTGTTTGGCTTTTCCTTATATGCCACGACCCCGAACCTACCACTAGTACCTTATACCAAGGCATGGCGCGGAGTTTAGGATCCCTTTGGCTGGGATAGTTACGAATGCGATTTTCAATGACTTTATTTTCTCTCGTTTATTGCCTTGTCTCTTTTGATTACGCTGTTGCTTCCACGAGTCGGGGTTTGCGAACTGGAGCGATCCCGAGAGGCGGAAGACCCCAGGTGTGGTATTGAGCGAGCCTTCTGACCAGCGCTCGACTCGGAGCACGTAGTTGGGTTCAGAACCCTGTAATTTATATAGATGCCTGCAGTTCTTTCGCTCCTCGCTTCGTCTGTCTCTCGTGATTCTACTCGCAGTCTCCCATGTGACATTTTGCCGTCTGCGCATCCATTGTGGGCACGGAAGCTTTTCCATGCTACGTCCACTGGCTGCGACACAGAATCCCGTCGTTGAAAGGCGCGGGAGCGTCTCCCGTCGAGTGAATGAGCAGGATGGATTATCATGTCGAACGGGCGAGATGTGCGCGTTCCGTGGCACTGAAGCACCGTTAGCAGGTAGCAGTTCGACGATTCGCCCCCTCTCCCTGCGGACTTTGGGGTCGCTCCCGCGGTTCGCTGGTGCCACGCCATGGGTCTGCAATGCGAGTCTACATCTTCGCGCCGGGATTCGGCAGCGGAGCCAGACGTGGCAGGTGAGCCACCCGAGTCGTTTGCCCAGCGTGTTTGCGGCCTTCGTCCAGCCACCATCGGGCGTGTCCGTAGGCCTCGGCCGGCAAGGCGATCGCGGGCTGGTCGTCCAACGACGCCAGGTCGTTGTGACACGGCAGGTCGGAGGGGATGGAGGGGCCTTGCGAGTGGCCGCGGGGACGACTGCGGCGGAGCTCGGTGATACATGGTGGGTTGAAGGGGTAAACTCGGGAGATGCAGGACCACCTGCGTTTTACCATGATCCCGCGTCCGGGTGCTGAGACCGTGCTACGGCCGTCATCGGAGGCTTGCCGTGCTATCGATGGATAGCGCATGTGTTCGGCAGGGCTGTCAAGCCATGCCTTATACAACAGAGGCGAAGAGAGTGCGGTGTCGCGGGTCCTTGAAACATGCCTGACATGGACGTGTTGAGAATTATCATCGATCGACTTCATCGGCGTCAGGCTAGTGATGGGCGTCAGCGAAGCCCCCTCTACGTTCTGGGATATAGCCAGCGCAGCACACACTCTGTCTCTGTTTGCAATGAGACTTCCGACTGCTGCTCTACTCGCCCTGGGGCTGACACCTCGCGGAGCCATGGGAAGACCCTGCCAAGACCCAGGGCCCGCACGCCCCGGCAGTAGGTTCTCATCGCGTCCTCCGTCATACCAAAGAAGTAAACAATCGGCAAGGCCGTCGCGATGGTCAGATACTGATGGTTGAGCTCAAGGAAGCTGAGGCTGCTGCTAGGGAGGAGCAGCACGGTGTCCCACGGAAACGGGTCGACTTGCTGCCGGATCTGGTGGAAATCGAAGCCGGACGAAAGAAGGGAGGTTCGGAACTGAACGACAGCCATGTAGCATTCCAGCGGGCCGTAAGGCACCAGGACGCAAACCATGACGAAGAAGAGCCGCCATCGTGTCCGGCTTGCTCGTGAGGCGGCGGAACTGTTTGACATGAGCGCCGAGCGGGTGATCTGCGCAATCAGACTGTAACGCCTCCAGGTAAGGACTACGTATCGCTGTGAGCGTGAATCGTTGGCCTGGCGTAAGAAGACTAACCGGCATAGTAAACCGACAGGAGAACCGCAACCAGGCGCGGGATCAGGAAGAACACGAAGAAGGGCCAGCTCGGATGACTACTCCACATGCAACCGGTCAGAGCGGCGATCCTGTATCTCTGTGAGGAGATCGGATACAGCAAGCCCATTTGCATGATCGGAACCGGGAACACGATCGAGGCCTGGACGAGCCTCTTGCTGCGCTTCTCTCGGCTAGACAAGGGGCTGGCCCGCGACAGGCCCATCTGCTGCGCGAGATTGCGCGTAATGGCGACGATCGAGAGCCAGTAGAGAGGCATGAGAGGCTGGTAGATGTAGGCATGCAGATCGCACCACACCTGGCCGTCCCACCACTCGCGCACGTTGTCGTCACGCCAAGTGAGGGCGTTGGCGATGGTGAGGCAGTTGGCAATGATGACCGTCCCGACAAATACGGCCGGGGCGAGCTCGCCTTGGCGACACAGGTTCCTGAGCGGCACCCAGCAGCCGGCGTTGGCCAGGAGGACCAGGGTGACACGGCAGACGAGGTTCGCCTGGAGGTGCGGGTTGGTGTACGGCGCCGATGGCGGTTTGGGAACCAAGAGAGAAGTGCGTGCCATTATCATACCGGGAACGGGCGCCATGTTGAACAATAAAATGTTGTTAGTATTCAAACTGCAGTGCCGTTGCCTTACCCTCGAGAAATGGCAGGAACCGGGCGACTTTGTTATCATAAACACTCGTTGGCTGGCTATGAGAAGCCGAAGGCAAAGAAGACACTGGCAAACTTTAAAACAATCAAACGAGTGGCGGTGTTAAGGGCAGATCAGGATGCCTCAAGGACCCGAAGCAGATACAACGACGAAAGTACGACTACGCCTAGAGCCAGCTCCCGGCCTGATTGCAAGAACGTTGGCGAGATGTTGGCAATGGACGGCGGCCACCGGGTAGAGAACGAAGTAGAAATGGGAGATAGAACCGAGGAAGATGGGAAGAAGAAAGGAATTCTGCAAAAGATGAGAGAATTTGAGATCGCCCCAGTATGCCCTCAGAGAGATAAGAAGACGGGAGGAACCCGATGGGTAAAGAAGGGCAGAGCAGGAACGGGACAGCGGGTTAGACATTGCCAACCTAGGCCGTAGTTGTAGTTCCGAGTTCGTGTCATCCGCCCGCCTCATAGCCATCTTTTGAGACGGCCTTTCAGAACACTTGTACGAAGGCCACTGACCTGTTACTCCTTCCGGTTCTTCTTCCCGTGTGAGCCGCAACGAAAGGCCTGCTCTGAGCAGGGTATCGTCTTTGAGCAAACGCCCAGTCAGGCTATGGTCATATGCGACAGGTTTGAGCCACAACTCGGCACGTTGAACGGGACTCGGAGTTGTATCCAACTCGGATTGCCGTGCACAAAGCTGCACAGCCCGTCAAGACCCGAGTTTATCGACTCAAACTTCGCAAAAATACACACAGAAGCAAGTCGTCAACCGATCTTGCTACCCCGTTTGGGGCAAGGCAGATTTGACCTTGGCTGAGAAATCGAGTTGAACGGAAACACAGCATCGAAACGCGGCTATGGCAACTAGTGGCATGTTCCTGATCGATGCAAAGTCCACCTCTCAAGCAGAGGATCACGGATGAGTGGGATCAAGATGAAGCGATACTCCCCCAAGAGAGGGACCCCAGGTGTCGAAGGCTCGGATTGGTGAGCGCAACCTCGATAACTCGATATTGAGAAAAACAGGTGAACTGTGCTGTCAATGCGCAAACTCAGGGACCTCAGGCTGGCCGGGAGGTGCACGAGCCAAGCCCAGCAAACAGCCGCGGCGTGCCTGAACCCCCTGGATTATGGACCGCGTTGACGGGCGCGCGCACCGCGAATAATCTGATAGCTCCCATTTCCAGCTTCGCCCTCCCCCCTCTCAAGCGAACGTCCCCGTCCCGTCAACTCTGACACATCAACACCACTCGCTACATCTTTGTCCTTCTTCCACTCCTTCATCACCACACGTTTCTTGCCCACCGCAATCGAATTACCAACGAGACCCCCCCAAAAAAATGTCCGCCGCCGCCCTCTTCCGCCGCGCCGTCGCCGCCCCGCGCATCGCCCGCGCCTTCAGCACCTCGCCCTCCCACAACGTCGCGCGCATCACCATCGTTGGCAACCTCGCCGACACCCCCGAGATCCACCCCACCAGCACCGGCCGCGAGATCCTCAAGTACGCCGTCGCGAGCAACAGCGGCCCCAAGGACAACCGCCAGACCAGCTGGTTCCGCGTCACCAGCTTCGAGCCCGAGGGTCCCCGCCGCGACTTCCTCCAGAGCCTGCCCAAGGGGTACGACACCCGACCTCAAACAATCGTGGAAACGGAGCGCCGGAATGCTAATGTGCGGTTACAGATCTCTGGTCTTCGTCGAGGGCGATGCTTCCATGAGCACCTACCAGGACGCCGAGGGCAAGACCCGCAGCTCCCTGAACGTTGTCCAGCGTACGTACCCCCCCACGAACCGCCTTACCCCTTTATCGCCATGCCAAACCATCCTGACACCCCGTCCAGGCAACATTGAGGTCCTGAGACGCCCCCAGACCGGCACCAACGCTAGCGAGTAAACGCGTCCTTCCTCTAGCATTGACGAACCGGAGTTCTTTTGCCACGCGTGACCGACGAAGACGAGTGTGTCCTTGAGAATCTTGACCTGACTTTGGCCCTCTCTCCACTCTTGACGGGATTTCCTTATTTTGTGTAAAAATGACTGACGGTTGGGCCGGCTGAGGCGTGCTGTACAAAAACTTTCCTAGGACGATAAATTGATACCACGGGTTGCTCCCCCTCATGCACCGATTGTATGTGCCTTGCCCGGCTCCGTTCAAGCTTCTGCCTCACTCAATGCCTCACTCAATGCCTCACATGTCACCGAAAACGGCCAGGACCATCCAAGCACACCTCGTCTTTCCGAGATTCTATCCAAAGCAACCCGTCCGCGGGCAGAATTATTGTTATCAGACGAGTGTACAGCTATCCATGCACCCAAAACCCGCAGCAACACCGCCCTCGTTGCTGGTGTCGCCCTTGGTGCGAAGCAAGTAGCCCGCCTCCTCGTTGTGAACCACCTCCCCGGTGCCCTGGTTCCAGACAGCCGTGCCGTAAATGCCAAGCTCGCAAATGACGCCGCCCTCCTCGAGGTTGCCGTTGCGGAGGATGATGTTGTCCTGCGTGGGCGGCGTGATCAACTCCATCAAGATGTATGAACCCCAATGCGTCTCGGGGGTCTTCTTCAGGAACTCGGGAATGTCCTCGCGGTAGTGGTTGTTGCCGCCGCCCTCCCTCTGCGGCTTCAGCACGTAGTTCTTGCAGAGCTCGGGGTCCTGGGCGGCCTTCCGCGCCTTGAGACCGGCCTCGGAGGTGTCCATGGGAAAGATGTTGGTGAATGTCTGAAAGACCTCGGCCGTCTGGGGCGCATCGTCGGGAATGAACCGGCCCAGCACCGAAGGCGACGATCCCGACCTCGGCGTGGCCAGGACCTGCTGGATCTTCTTGCTGCCCGCAAGCTGCGTCAGGACGGTCGGGCACTTGACCGCCGCCGACCTCTCGAGGTGGTAGCGGGCCTCCCAGGCGCTCTCGTCCGGGTAGTCGGAGGGGTCGTACCAGCACCGCAAGTAGGCGACGGCGACCTCGAACACCTTTGACGGGTCCCGGGGCAGCTTGTAGAGCAGCTGCCGCTTGGGCGTGGCGGCGACCTCGGTGTGCCGCAGGAGCTCGGAGTAGGGGATGCGGAAGACGGGGACGGGGTCGTCGGGGGAGCTGGCGAGGGCGTACTCGAGGTGGCGCTGGTCAAAGATGTTCCTCTCGCCGCCCTGGACGACGAAGATGACGCACTTCTTGTGACCGAGCTCCGAGGGACCGTAGGCGTCGAAGGCGGCGCGGATGCCGCCAGAGAGGCCCTGGACGCTCTTGTTTTCGGGCAGGTTGAGAGAACCGGACTCAATGGGACGGCCCAGGAGAGGGTACTCCGCCACGGAGAGGAATCTAGACTCGTTAGCCGTGAATGTTTTGTCCGTCTGCCTGGGCTATTACTTGTGGAGTAGCGAGGTGCGGGACGAAAGGCCACCGAAAGACGAGGCTATCGTGTTGAACTCGACTTGTTTAACCTGGCGCTTGGGCTCGCCTGAAGACGTATCCTGGTGGACCAGGTAGTCCGACCTGAACAGCCCCAGGGAAAGTTTCTACAAATCATTAGTCTCGTCTTGGGATACTGAGGTATAGCATACCTGAGTGTACCCCTCCTTCTTCACTCGCACGTGGGTATCCCACAGCTTACTGATGAAATCATCGCCACCCTTGACTCTACGTATTGTTAGACACGAGTAACAAGTGACGGTCTCTAGCCCGACAAACTAGATCGTAACGCACTCGTTCACCATTGCACTCAGAAAGTCCTCATCTCTGCTGATGGCAGCGTAAAGCTCGTTATAGGTTTTCTGGACAGACCTCGCCTGTTCGAAGCATGACCGAGGAAAGGGGCTAGGGAACAGCGTGACGGGCACGTTGACAGCCAGAATACCCTTGGGGTCCGATTCGGGTGAGACAACGGTGGGAGGTGGTCGGACAGACAGGCCGTTGCCAATGGCCCAATCCTTGACGGTCTGTACGAGGGCGTCCTGCTCCGACTGAGACAGCCGGGGCGGGTACTGCTCCTTAGTGAGGGTCGAAATCGCCATCTCAAGGAAAAAGTTTCTTGATAAGGGTAGGAGGCCAAAGTTTTCAAAGACAGCCCTCTGCAGACTCCAGCGGCACGGGCACGCGTAAGGACCAGTCGGCTTGGTGGTGATGTGACCGAGTGATTAATAATTGTCGGCCAACGCTGAATGAATCGAGTATGTGGACGAGCGAAATGGGGCTTCGTGGTAATACAGGCTCACAATGGGTCGGAATTGGGGCGATGGGGAGTAAGCAGGTCGTAAAGGGCCAGCTCGTTTGGACGTGCAACTTAAGTAGATACGATGCCGGGTGAGGAGCCAGTGGAATCTGAGTGAGGATGTTGAACCGGAGGGGAGAGAAATCGGTTGCCCCACCATTAGCATCCGCGTCCACCTTGGGACTGGGTTTCCTACAACAATGACTTGTACGATGCAAGTAAGACGTGATCAGTCTAAGCGGGGAGGCAACTCTATAATACACACACGAGTCGCTAACATATCAACCACAGATTGAGATGAAGCGAAAGGTTTGCTGTCAGTATAACAACATTAATCAGCAGGAGATACTTGGTACGTCTTGCTCCTTCCCGGTGAACACTGTGCATCAACGCCAAAGCAGTGCCCAACTACCTTTCAACTGCATGTGCCTGCCATTCATTACCCCTCCATCCCACTAAACATGGATAAAGAAACGGATGCTTCTCGACTCCACCTCGCTCTCTAAACGCCGAAAAGAGCCACCTGGTCACGTGTTAGACGAGCAAGCCTGAGCTGAGGAGACAATTGGCTACTTCTTCAAGGCAGCATGGGGCTATGAACCGTTAGGGAGATACGTACCTAGGGGCGGGCCTGGGCTGGGGGCACCTGCTGGTGGAAGGTACCCTGTGCGATCAGGGAAGGTGGGGCTTCCAACTGCGACTGCGACTTCCGCGACTTCACTCACGCGTCGTGAATTCAATAGAGGAAACCCGTCACCTAGCCTGACTCTTCCCATCTTTTCTATCTCAACCACAAAAAGAAGACGGCCTCTTAATTGCACTCCGTAAGGGCCGAAATCGAAACCCCCTCCTCCCCCTCCTCCTTCTTCTAGCCACCGATTCTCTACACTGCGCACTCATCCCTAAGATCTCACCCTTACTTATGGCCTTCTTTATTGGCGACTCGTTTGCCTGACAGATATTCTTTACTTCTTTGTCTGTGCCTTCCTATTGTCACTACGGATCGCAAACCGCAACCTTTGTGTCGCACCTTCCTCAAATTCACCTCTGCTTTCTTGTTCTTTCGAGCAACGACCTCGCCGACTTCCCTATGCACCCCGATCTGAAGGTTGACCAATCCAAACCCCTCGTAAGTTCATCCCCTGCTTCTTGTTTCAGTCGGCTCCTCCTTCGTTCAGCCTGCCCCAATACTCATGCTTCAAAACTTCTCGGGCACCCTGAAGCCACTGGCGTTTACCACATAGCTTCACTATTGAGGGCTATCTGGCTGTGCCATGTTCATCCCCCCATCTCCCCTCCTCAACTGCCGGAACGCTCTTCACCCCTTGCCACTCATCTCGACTGCCTTGCAAAGATACCCTAATTCAGATGCTGACGAAATCGCCACTATCTAGCACTTCAGCTCATGACCTGAACAGCGATCACCATGGCGGGCAAGGAGGACGATCCCTATGAGTGGGACGTCGAGCAAGTGGTGCATGAATTATGCGCTGCCGAGAAGCGCCCATGGCACCCGAAGCTCTCCACCAAGAGGCCTGATCCAGCAGCCCTCTCGAAAGCGTTGATCGATAACGACATTGATGGCGAGACACTACTCACCTACGACGATGTGATGCCGTCTCTCGACGGTCTTCTTCAGGGCCTCGGTCTCGTCAAGATCACTCACAAGATGACATTCGTGAAGGCAATTAATTATCTGAAGCTAAAGAGTCGCGGATATCGAGAGTTCAAAGCCAATCTGGCGAAGCCAGACATCGAGTCACTGGTTAGCTCACAGGAGGTAGAAGTCAACGGTAATTCCAACTTTGCACTTCCGGACCAGGTCGGCACCTCGGAGGATCCGCAAAAGAAGTCTTCAACTCACGATGTTGAGTTGCAGGGTAATCCAGACCACGGCAGTCCTGCATTAAAGCTGCTGCAGAGCCAGACTCCTCCCGTCAATAAACTCGACGCCCAGGCTCTGAAGCAAATCGATCACCCGACAGTTCACCAGGTTGATGGAACGGACCGAAAGACAAGCGAACCCCCCAGAAGAAGAGAAGAATGGCACCATTCTTGGTTACCACCAATGTTCTCGGAGTGGGTAATGCGCCTATTCGAACTGCCGCGGACGACCTTGCTGCACGGCTTTCTAGTTCAAAGGACACCGTGCTTCAGCTTCCTGGTTCCTCGACCAGGGCCTCTGCAAAAATTTCTGGAGATGAGGGAAGCAAGGCCCCTGCCCATCAAGTTTCACCAGAATCGTACTTCGGACGCAATGGGCTGATTACCGACAGTCAAATTCCGAAGTCAAGCTTGGTTCGGGACACCAGCGATGGTGTTGACGGCAGCAACTCATTCCTTCTTGTCACCAAGGGCTCGATTCCCCATGGCCGACGCCGACAGGTTAGCCGGGCAATGAGACGACTATTCCGCACGAACAACCAGTCACTCGCGACGATACAGAACGGCCAATCTCCCTACGTGGAGCCGGAAGAGGAGGACAAGATTCTCCCTCTGTTTGGCGATTCAGAGGACTCGGACGGCTACGACACGGAGACGAGGGAAGCAATGAATGACGAGGAAGAAGAGTTGCAAAGGGAGATGGATCTGAAGTCTCGATACCTCACGCGAGATGACATCGAACGCGTGCTACAAGAGGAGATTCAGCAGATGGGAGACTCTTGGGACGAGAGAAAGCTGCCCAGGAAGGAGCGCAAAGCGAATGAACTCTGGAACAAAGCGCGCCGACATGGCCTCATCCGACAAATCGCTAGCGCCACGGCCACACTCGAGATGCTCAACACCCGCATCGAAAAGCTTTGCCAGGAAATTCGGGAAGATGAATGGCCCAACGAGGACCAGCTCAGAAGACAAGCGCGCTGTCTAGAATGTAGTGTTGAGGATCGGAAAGCTGAAAGATGGCTCCTCGGCGTCCTGCGAGGGCATGAACCTCCGCGACCGGAAACGATGTCTAAGCCACGACCGGTTGCTGCGAAGCGAGACATTTTGTCAGACGAAGATGGAGAAGTCATCACCAGTGGTGACGACAACGACGACGACTTCATCGTCGACGACATGATGGATGTTGCGCACTCACCAGCCCCAGACGAGTTCCGACCTGCCAGTCCGATGAATCTGGACAAACCTGAGGAGCTGCTTCAGGAGGACCCTCACAGTCCAGGAATCCCAAAGGACGAATCTTCGGCCCACGGTATGATTGATGTCCAACCCGACAATAACATCATCGACTTGACGATCTACGATTCCGAGCCTGTGTCTGGAAAGAACACCAACGAAAACACCATATGGCTCGATACGCCCAAGAAGCCAAAGGCGCCCCTGATGCCGATCCCACCATCTATCCCCGATAGCGATATCGAGGAACGGCCAAGACTTTCCGAGGATGAGCTTGCGACTCCATACAAACAGCCTGAGCGAATCGGCGCCATCGCACCTAGAATGTGGAAGCTGCACATGGACAACAAACGACTCCTAATTTGTGTCATCTGGCGGCTCGACAAGCAAAGAAGGACAGCATTCTTCCGTACCATCAGCACGATGGCTCCGGCTGACATATGGACCGACTTTGTCATAACAGCACTGGAAGACCCAGGATCTAACAAGCATGAGTCTGCGTGCGAAACGGGCACTGTCATTGCTCGTCTGTTCAGAACTTATGTCTTCGGTAAACTGGTGTCTTCCTCAAGCATCGCCAAGTCGATACGCGAGCGGAAGGCCAAGAGCATCAAGGGCAAGGTGGAATGTTTCGAGGGTTTTTGTGATTTCGTGAAGGAGCACATCGTGCCCCACTTTCCAGATGCCACTCGAACTACGGGCTCTGATTCAGGAACGCCTCGGAAGAACCGGCGTGGAAGCTTTGACTCTTTGGATGGCTATAGCGATGACGACATCGAGCTCTTCCCGTCTAAGAAGCGGAAGCGAGTTGTCATCATTGACCAGACAGCGAAAGACCTCAGAGAAAGCGATCGCCGCCGAAAGGAAGAACAGGAGAAACGGCGAGAGGAGCTGCGCAAGAAGCTAGCCGCATCCGACACTATCTCTAGCGACAAGTCACGGCTGATTATCAACGAGACTAAAGAAGAAAACCAAGGGCTGATCTACGTCAACGAAGACATTGGCAAGCGGATCAAAAATCACCAGATCAACGGCGTTCGCTTCCTGTGGAACCAGATCGTCTACGACTCCAAGGTGCGACAGGGATGTCTCTTGGCTCACACCATGGGTCTTGGCAAGACTATGCAAGTCATTACCTTGCTCGTTGCAATCGCCGAATCTGCGCAGTCTGGGGATGAATCCATTCGATCACAGATCCCCAGGGACCTCAGACAATCCAAATCCCTCGTGCTGTGTCCGTCAGTGCTTGTCGATAATTGGATGGATGAGTTGTTGATGTGGGCGCCTGACGGGCTTCTGGGACGTTTCTTCAAATTGGAGGCCCTCACCAAAGCACCAGAGAGAGGCCCGATGATCCGCACATGGGATAAGGAAGGAGGCGTGCTGATTATGGGTTACGACATGTTCAAGAGATTGCTTGATCCACCCGCCAACGAACTGTCGCCACCTTACGATACAAAGTCGGTCAAGGACATCCTCACTCAGAGCCCCAACCTTGTTGTTGCCGATGAGGCCCACAAGTTGAAGAACCCGGATTCGAAGTTGTCGATGGCCGCTGCACAATTCAGGACCCAAAGTCGGATCGCCCTCACTGGCTCACCTTTGGCTAACAGTGTGCTAGAATTCTTCTACATGATCGACTGGGTGGCACCTGGTTACTTGGGACCCCTTTCGGAATTCAAAGCTTGTTATGCTGAACCAATCCAAGCTGGCCTCTACGAGGACAGTTCGAGGTCCGCTTACCGCAAGGCAAAGAAGGCACTCGCTGTCCTGGAGGCTACTGTGGCACCCAAGACCAATAGGGCAACGATTCAATCTTGCCTCATGGATGGCCTGCCACCAAAATGGGAATTCGTGCTCACGGTTCCGGTAACACCGCTCCAGGCCAAGCTGTACGACACTTTTCTTGAGTCCCTCAGAAATGAGGCAAACGGCCTGGGCGGAAAGATTCTTGGTGCTGTCAACAACTTCTGTCTGATTGCCAATCACCCCAAGGCTTTTCAGACGAGACTGAGAGAGGAACGTGACCTGTTGGGAAAGAAGGATAAATCGAATCTTACTTTGACGAGCCAGATTATCAGCGATGGTCTCAAGATTACAAAGCTCCAGAAGGACCTATCTTCGCCGTCCTTATCATGGAAGGTGCAGCTTCTCGTCGCCATTCTGGATGAGAGCGAGAAGGTTGGAGATAAGGTTCTCGTCTTCACCCAGTCGATTCCGACCATGGACTACCTGGACTCCCTATTCCGGCAGCAGAAACGGAAGATTGCCCGTCTTGATGGTAACTCACCAATCAGTCAAAGACAGCAGAGCATCAAGGACTTCAACAGTGGAGATACCCAACTGTATCTCATTTCGACAGCTGCTGGGGGCACTGGCCTCAACATTTATGGTGCGAATCGCGTGGTCATCTTCGACTTCAAGTACAACCCTATCCACGAACAGCAAGCAATCGGCAGAGCTTATCGCATTGGCCAGCAGAAGCCGGTCTATGTCTATACCTTCATTGCAGGTGGCACGTACGAACAGACCATGCACAACAAAGCTGTCTTCAAGACCCAGTTGGCTTCTCGCGTTGTGGATAACGAAAATCCAAAACGGTGGTCCAAAAAGGAAAACGAGTATCTCAAAGATCGCGATGAACCGCCACAGGAAGACCTAAGTAGCTCTGCGGGCAAGGATACTGTGCTCGACAGCCTGCTGACGCATCCCCACCTGTCTCAGGGCATCCGTTCGATCATCATGACGGACACTTTCAAAGAGGAGGATACCAATGAAATCTTGACTCAAGAAGACCTAAAAGATGTGAAGGATCAGGTCTACTTGAATTCGATCAGAAACACCGACCCAGAAAGGTTTCGCCAGTTGGAGCTTGAACGGATTGGCAGACTTCGCGCTGCACCGTCAGCGGTTGGGATCGCGGCAGTATCTCAAGCGTCGCATCGGCCTCCAAGTTTGCCTTTCGGCGGCGTTCAAACACCCATACCACTCCCATTTCTTCCTGACACGATTGCTAGAAGCTTACCTTACGCATCGAGTCAGTCTGTAGGCGTGCAGAAAGTCACCGCTGCCCAGATACTACCGTCAACTGTGCCTACGCCTACGCCAGAGCCCGCAGCATTTTCAACCAAAGACAAGGAGGGTATGAACGCAAAGCAACAAGCTTCCACGCAGTTAGGTTCAGATGTCGCTTCGGGCGTCGAGAATCTTCAGCAGAAACCGGCAGAGGTACAGTTGTTACCATCGGATTTGAGCGATCAAGACTAAGTTGACACAATCTACAGTCTCTAGGTGCTCCCCCTATGCCCATGGCTGGTGCCAATACCTTCTTCAGGAGTCAACAAGGACCTGTCTCTCCCCAACCTGCAGACAAGTCTCTTCCTCCACCTTCCGTGAGGAAGCAGACGAAGATGAAGACTGGCATCATCAATTGGCCGGACCAGCTCGAGCAAAAACTCATCGAGTCAGTTGAGAAGGTCGTAGACCCCGAGTTGCTAAGCACAATTAGAGAGGACAAGAATGTCCTTGCCAAGCGAATCGCCAGCTCAACTTGGGCTATAAGGTCTGAGATGAATGAGGGGTACTTATCTGACAATTCGCATATGAAGAAGTTGTGCAGTTTGATAGAGAACCCCAGGTTTTCGGCGGCGATTCTCACAGGGCACTTGATTCCGGCCCGAATTGCACACGCATCGACGGAGGCAGGACTCGATAATCTTGTCGGCGAGCTGATGCAACTTGACGATAACGCTTTCCACGAGAAACTCGGACTGAGAAAGCGCTTGGCTAAAGAACCTGACGTATGAGCCCGACCTTTCTGATTTTTTATGCTCCGCCCTGCAACTGCATTTCATTCATCAAGCAATGACCTTCTCGCAGCTAACGACAGGATCAACAGCAGCTACAGAACGTGGCCGGTCGACCGAATCCGTTCCCAGCAGCGAACCGAAGACACCCCTTCCGCGAGGAGGATGACGATAGCGATGACGATGATGGTATGGACATCCTGAGGGAAGTGGCAGCACGGAGGAGGCATCGTGCGCCTAGACTTCCTACATGGGCCAGTAAAGCTGTCGAGGAAAGCAAGCTGGGGGAACAGCGGCGAACACGAGAACCTTCACCGTCGGCAGGGCAAGGTTCATGATTACGAAGGCATTTGCGTTAAGACCTCATCGTGATCTGGTTGTATTGCGAGGGGCATATTTGAGATTCTGGAAGGGCGAGGGAGTTTTGCGGCATTGCAACGCTTGCTTTATGATACCCTTTCCTTTTGGCGTACATTTCTGTTCTCATTGGTGGGAGGGTCATGAAGGTGGTCTGGGAAATACATCAGCATCCAGTGGGCGTCAACCATAGTTGCTGGAAATGAGCGACAGAATTGAGCAACATGATCCTGATATACAGGTCCAAAGGAGACTTTACGTCTGTTGTGGACGGGCTTGGCATCTGACAGGTAGGTGAGACGGCCAAAAGGTTGAAGTGGTTGATGTCGTCCGCTACGATATGTCAGTCGTCTGACGGCTCACTTGTCGCCTCGTGTCTGTGAACTTTGATGGTGAGTAAGACGTTGACAACAACGACATGGGTGAGTGCAGCGTAACAACGACTCCTCTCGGCCCCATCGTCGATAATATTGCGCTTTGGGATCCAGTGGCAGATGAGGGGCACTTTCGAGGCGTTGTAAGCGATGTGGCAGGTGACTAATTCAGGCCGGAAACCTTAACATGCCAACTCCGCTCCCAAAGCGGTTTGCTGTCCGTCTTGTCGATGCCACTTCTCCTGCCCCCGATTTGTTTGGCCGTGCTTGCTTCTTCCATTCTCGATATATGTGTTACACGGGATGTCTTGTTCACAGGAGAAACGAAAGGATGGCGAGGGGAGCTGACGAGAGCTCGTTTTCTGTCATGCTCGTCCTCGGGAAGCCCCGGCGGACTCCAAGGTGTTCGTACGATGTGTTTGGACCCACCTCACTCAACAACGGTGTTTCTAGGGACATGGGGTTTGAAAAGAGGCATTTGTTGGCGTTTGAGAAGGGACACCGGTTGATGTTCAAGAGGGTCGCCCCGCGGAACAGAGTGACTCAAGGATGACAGCAACGACAGCAAACACCGAGAAAAGGGCAGAAAAATAAAACAAGGGATTTGTATCCGTCTTTTCCTCAGGTCATTCAAAGCTGCATTTCCGACATCGACCAATCAAAAAATTGACGAATCTCCAAAGGATTGGCTCCGGCTGGACGGTGATTGGGCGACCGGCCGGGTCGGATCCATTTTAATCGGGACTAGGGGTCCCACACCAACGCCGTACGACACATGGATGTGCCCTCCCTCCCCTCCGTGGCCTGAGGGACGCTGAAAACGCAAGCGGCGGCACCCCAACCCACCACCGCCTAGAACTCATTGGAACTCGGGCTACCAGGGCCGCCCACCAACTCTGCACCTGCACCGGCCGCCCCGCCATCGCAGACCCGACCCCAGTTTGACTCGGCCCAGGCGCACGCACTAGGTACCTACCCTGCGCCTAGTTTGGTGTCATGGCGACTCCCGAGTCTTCACCGGAGACACACTAAAATAAAGGACGGTCCGGGAATCTGCTCTCTTTTCCTCCTTTGCCTCTCCTCACATCCGCCGAACTTCCCCTGTTTCTTCTCTCCTGACCTGCAAACATCCCACAGTCGTCGATCCAGGTCGACCGCCCCCTCTGCCAATTGACCTGTGTCCAGCTCCCGTGCTGACGCTCTTCGCTGGCAACGCTGACTTCGCAACTCCACGTTGCGTCTCAATCGCCACACCAAAAACGCCCACAAACCTGAGTCGGATCGCCTCTTCCGAGCACCTCCCACTCGAAACCGCACTCGAAACCTCGCTCGAAATCCTGCTCGCCCGTAACCATGGAGGCTGCTCTGCGTCAATCCAAGGCCATGTGCCCCTTCTTGAAGAAGGCCTCGCCCGCGAAGCTCCGCGCGCTGTCCACCTCGGCTCGTCCTCATGCCATTCAGGCGGCGCCCCAGACGGCCGTCTCTCCTTGCGGCGGAACCATGTCCAAGTTGCAGCTGCTTGCTCACCGCTGCCCCGTCATGGGCAAGGCCTTGACTGTGCAATCGGCCCAGTACGGCCACGGCCGTCCGGCCAAGGTTGGAAACTCGTCTGTCGCTGGCATTCGTGCGCTGAGCACCAACTCCAAGCCTGGCCGCGCCAACATCCACACGAGCCGCAGCAACGATGCCCGGGCTGTTGATGCCCCCTTCGTCAACGGACGCGACAGCGGTATGGCAACCTCGTCCCGGATATCAAAGTCCACGCTAACCTCGAAATAGCTCAAATCCCTCCGACCATGTCGGCTGCTCGCCAGAACGCCGCCCCCAATGTGGGCATGAGCAATTCGGACGCCTCCAAGGCCAAGTTTAACTATGAGGCCTACTACACCACCGAGCTGGAGAAGAAGCACAAGGACAAGTCGTACCGCTACTTCAACAACATCAACCGGCTTGCCAAAGAATTTCCTCGCGCCCACATGGCCGAGAAGGGAGAGAAGGTTACTGTTTGGTGCGCCAACGACTACCTTGGAATGGGTCGCAACCAGCATGTCCTGAAATCGATGCACGAGACCCTGGATGAGTATGGCGCCGGCGCTGGCGGTACGAGAAACATCTCTGGGCACAACAAGCACGCCGTCGAGTTGGAGGGCACCATTGCCAAACTCCACGCCAAGGACGCTGCTCTTGTCTTCAGCTCCTGCTACGTTGCGAACGACGCCACTCTGGCGACGCTGGGTAGCAAGATGCCCGACTGTGTGATTCTGTCTGACAGCCTGAACCATGCGTCCATGATTCAGGGCATCCGTCACTCCGGAACAAAGAAGGTTGTGTTCAAGCACAACAACATCGCGGATCTCGAGGCGAAGCTGGCGTCGCTGCCCCTCCACGTCCCGAAGATCATTGCTTTCGAGTCGGTGTACAGCATGTGCGGTTCCATTGGCCCCATTGAGGCCATTTGCGACTTGGCGGAAAAGTACGGCGCGATTACCTTCCTCGATGAAGTCCACGCTGTCGGTATGTACGGCCCGCATGGCGCCGGTGTCGCGGAGCACTTGGACTTCGAAGCGCACCAGCAGGGCCGCCCGAAGGGCAGCATCATGGATCGCATCGACATCATCACCGGGACCCTTGGCAAGGCTTACGGATGTGTGGGCGGCTACATTGCCGGCAGCGCCAAGCTTGTCGACATGATCCGCTCCCTCGCTCCTGGGTTCATCTTCACCACCTCTTTGCCGCCTGCTACCATGGCCGGCGCAAAGGCGGCCATCGAGTACCAGATGGAGTACGACGGTGACCGCCGCCTCCAGCAACTCCACACCCGCGCGGTGAAGGAGGCCTTGGACGACCGCGACATTCCCGTCATTCCCAACCCTTCCCACATCATCCCTATTCTGGTTGGCAACGCCGAGCTTGCCAAGAAGGCATCCGACATGCTGCTCCAGGATTACCAGATCTACGTGCAGTCCATCAACTACCCCACTGTCCCCGTCGGCCAGGAGAGACTGCGTGTCACGCCTACCCCGGGCCACAAGAAGGAGTACCGCGACGAGCTTGTCCAGGCCCTCGACGAGATCTGGACCAAGCTTGGCATCAAGCGCACCTCCGAGTGGGCCGCTGAGGGCGGCTTCATTGGCGTCGGAGAGGCGGACGCCGCTCCCGAGGAGCCCTTGTGGACCGACAACCAGCTTGGCATCGAGCAGGCTGCGAAGGAGATCAAGGCCGCGGGCAACATCAGCAACGGCTTCGTCGAGGCCCTGCTGGAGCGTGAGGCAAAGGCGGCTGGTCAGGCCGTGAGCTCTGCCATCTGATTCCGTTCTGTTACTGGGTTATTTGACCTAGCACGTTTTGACGTTGATATCTAAAGGGGAGCTCAGCGGACCTAGACCACGTTCTTTGGAGCGATCAACGACGATTTGATTTACCACGTGCCCGTGGCCTGTTGTTCTCTTTCGATTTGAGACTTTTCATCTCCATGATAGTTGATCTCAGTGTTGGTCGCAACACCAATAGTTTACAAAATGAATGTCATCCATTGACACATTATTCACCACGTCGAGCTTCGTCTGTAATCCCTGTGATGCTGTCCAACTGCCGTTCGTATAGGTCATCCGAAGTGATGGATTGGGGTGCCGATGCATGCTGATCCGCGCTACCGCAGAGCCATGCGAGTGCGGCGTCCAATCACTCAGATGGGGTAGCCCGCAATCAAGCCCGTACATATGGTGGGCCCCGCGGCGCCCGTAATTATGCCCATCCGCTGGCGGGCTGACGCCGCGCCACCACACCTCTCGCATGGAGCAGACCTTCTGGGTGGCTTGGTGTATTTAGTCAGCAGCTCCGACGGAGGCGGACGCACAGAATTGCTCCGTCTCCGTTCGACGCACGCCATGTCAGCCCCCGTTATTGGTCGAAAATGCCCACCATGACTTACACGAGTTCAGGAGAGCCGGTCATGAAGCCATAACTCAGATGAAGGCTTACGACGCGAATCCTGGAAAGACCAGTGTCCCGTCTCATATCTGTGCCCTCTTCTTTCGTCTCTCCTCCATCCCCGTGAACCCGCTTTATCGCTGGCACTCATGACTGTGTAAAGATGCAAATGGACTTTGGGCAAAGAAACAAGGGGCCTCGAGCCTGCACCACTTGCGCCAAGGCGAAGGCGAGATGTATCTCGGGGCCAGAAGGAAGCGACAAATGTGAACGGTGGGTCGCCCTCATCTCCTCAGAATCCTCGTTTGTTGTTTTCCGCGAACGGTTCTAACGGCTCATTCAGATGCCACCGGCTCCGGAAGCCCTGCGGCTCGCAGACCCCTGCGCCCCCGAGGCCGAAGAAGGACCCAAGGCCGACAAAGGTGTCGGAGCTGGAGAAGAGGCTGGATGAATTAACGACGCAGCTGAGCGCCACCCAAGGCAATGCCAGTGCTACTCCTCCTTCCACCACCGCCGTCGCCAACGGCACCGTCGTCGGCAGCGCAAACTCGCCGCTCCCGCTTAGTAACAGCATCAAACCGGCGTCGGCGAAGATTCCGATCAACTGCGACCACCTCTTCCCGCCAGGTGAGGCGCTCGCAGGCGACGGCGCGGGAGCCGGCGCGTCTGATACGTCGCCGGCGCCGAGCTCTTCGACGGCAGACGACCATCACACCGTCAGCAGCCACGGCCGGCGCCAGTCCGACGTTCCTGGCGAGTCGCCGTGGCCGCTGAACAACGAGCAGAGCATCTTGCTGAAGACTTTCGTGGACGATCTGCAGCCGCTTTACCCGTTCGTGGTTGTGCCACCGAACATGAGCCCGGCGCAACTCGCTGCCGAGAGACCGTACTTGTGGAAGGGGATTCAGATGACAGCGTGCCACCTGGATGCGACGAAGCAGGTGACGTTGGGGAACGAACTGTTGCAGGACATCGTGCAGGCAGCGTTCACGAAGCCCGTCAAGAGTCTGGACGTGCTCCAGGGGCTTCAGCTCTTGATTGCATGGTGAGGCGGTGGAATCCGAATGATCCGGGGCACCCGATGAGGCTAACTTGGGGGACGCAGGTACCACTACAACATCAACAGTTATCAGCTTACGAACTTTCTGTTCCTGGCGAGGTCCATGTGCATCAGCCTCGGCTTCAAGGACAACCCTATCCATTTCAAAGCGCTGGGGAAGGGCGTCTGCAGCATAAGCGTGCAGAACCAAGATGCCGATTCCAAGTCGAAGCCGCCGACCAAGGAGCAGGTCTCGGCGAGGCTGGAGCTGATGAGGGCCTTTGCCGGTTGCTACTACCTCAACACGCTGTAGGTGACCCCCTTCCCCTGAGCGATAAATCGCAAAGCTTTGGTTTCGACTGACAGCTGGGCAGCGTCTTCACGACGAACAAGCGGCCTGATGCATTCATGAACACCACGTATCTCGAGTCTTGCTGCCGACAGATCGAAGAGGCCGCGGAGTACCCCACGGACGAGCTCCTGGTGCAGCTGTTCAAGATTCAGCATCTCGCGCAGACGATCACCCTCACGCTGGGGGCCGAGAGCACGAGTTTCCAGTCGCTGCAGCTGCCCCTGACCATGGTCGTCCAATCGTTCCAGCAGCAGCTCGACATCTTCAAAACGTCACTCCCGGTGCACCTCAAAAACAACCGTAAGCCTGAACGCGCAGATGATTCAGTGGAATGGTGTTGCTGACAGCCCCTCGCCAGTTGGCCTCCTCACGCACATCAGCATCGCCGAGATCCTCCTCTACGAGATCGGCATCCCGGAGGGCCAGGGCCCGGCGTCCTTCATCTCGCTGACGGAGCGCCTCGAGCTCCTCTGGGGCTGCTGCAGCGCCGCAAAGACGTTCCTCAACCTGCGCTTCCCGCGCAACAACCAGAGCCTGCAGCCGCGCTTCACGTGCCTCAGCTCCTCCGACTTTCTCTACGTCTTCATTTTGTGCCTAAAGCTCATGACGCTCGAGGTGCCCGGGTGGGACCTGCCGCTGATCCAGAAGCATCTGGACCTCGGAGGGGTGGTGGAAATCCAGGTCGCGCATCTGGATATGTTCGTGGCGCACAGGAACAGGCGGTCCACAAGTGCCACCGCTGCCGCGGTGGCGGATCCAACCGCGTCGCCGGCGGACATCCCCGGTCCGCACGTCGTCGACCCGTTCCTGCGGCTGACCGGAATGCTGCGGTACTTCAAGGAGCTGGTCAAGGGCGAGCTGAGCGGGTTCCGGTCGCAGCCCGTCATCCAGGAGCCGATCCAGCTGCCGGCGAACCTGTCGGACGGCACGCAGGCCATGATCCGCGACCTGGACGCGACCTTCTGGAGCGGGGTGCTGGGCGATGACCCCGGGACGTGGGACGTCGGGTCCATGTTTCCTGCCATGGACTGGACCGCCACTTGAGGACAAGTCTATCGGATTCTTGCACCCGAGACGATGTACAAAAAGCAGGCGACCTGTATTACTACCGAAAACAAGGCGGGGGGAGCTGGGGCAGAGCACACGACTGTTACGACTGAATGAAACGGAAAAGACGAACTCTGCTCTTGAAGGATCGATCCATCTCATCTCCGATCTCGCAACGGCCTACGAGGATAGGAAACCGAACTTGGAAAGAAGCCGAATACGGCTTGCATCAAGCGCTGCTTGGGGCAGAGGGGCGGCGAGCAGATGACTGCCGATTGGGATATCATCAAGACTCAGGGAACCTACAGAAAAGGAGATTCCAATTGGAGAGGAAACCATATATAGGCCGTCTCTCACTGAGTATAGCCGGGGTCGATCGGCAGGTCTAGTCGGCCGACTGTAAATCACTTGTAAATCACGGCTTCGGGGGGTTTCATTTTTCTCGTTCTTCCCCCCCCCCCCCCCCCCCCCCCCCCCCCCCCCGGTGGAGGACATACGGCAGGCCGTCGGAAATTGTACTGTTAAGGGCCAGATCGGCTCGAGAATTGTAATTGAAATACTGAGCCACAGTTAGCATAAAATCAACGGAAAAGGTATTTCCGTCACCACTATACCGTATTGAGCCTAGATTTCTCTGCATAACTCAAAACCAGGCTTAACGAACCTTTCCGTGGGCCGTTGATCATGTAAGCCACCGTACCACGCTATATTTTAGCTGGTAATCGATGTGATCGACTGTCTTACTCCGGGATGTAGTTTAGCGGCCAATGAATCCATTCATCAGAACCAGAATCGCAGAAAGCATTCTCGGCATAAGGGAATTGTAAAAATGGGCCTTTGAGGCTGGAGATGAGGCGGCGGAACGGGTTTTTCCATGCCGCCGGCCGCGGCCAGCCTATTGCGGCAGCGTTGAATCAAGGGAGATAGATCTATCCCTCCTGTAGTAATGTGACTTTCCACAATTCAATATAGATGAGATCGATCCTTTTGAAGTGGTGCTTGCTGTTGACGAGCCTAGCTACAATAAGGAAGATGACGAAGATGACGAAGACGAATACTATAATACGATAGCCCTCGTCGTATTATACAGGCTTGAGCACCTCATCAACGATGACGACGATACTCGAACGCACCCAGTGATATTCGACCGCATCCCCATCCATCCAGGGCAATCGCTGCGGGCCACCGAAATCGCGGAATTGCTGATAGCCGGCAGTGACGTCAAATTCCAAGATTGCTTCCGAATGCCAAAAGGCGCCTTCCATAGCCTAGCCCACTGGCTGCGACGGCACGGAGTTAAAGACTCACGATATCAGTCTGTCGAGCACAAGCTGATGGTCTTCCTATATATCATCGCATACGGCGAGCCTCAACGGAACGCAGCCCATTAATTCTAAATTGCGCAGAGTACAGTCTCTAATATCTTCCACCATATACTAGACGCAATAGCCCAGCTTCATACAGAAGTCGTAGTCCAGCCAGAAGATTCATACGTAGCTCCGTATATCAAATTATTAAATAAGCAGCAGTAGTTTAACGGCTGTATTAGTACTATTAACGGTACACTCCTGCCTGCCCATATTCCTCTTAGTTAGCAACAGCAATTCTTTAATCAAAAGGGGAATCTATCACAGAACGTATTCTTTGCAGTTAATTTCAACTATACCTTCTCATACGTACTTGCTGGCGCAGAGGGGTCTATAAACGACAAGCAGCTATTATCCCAGGCACTTGCCCAGGATTTCAGGCCGCCGCCAGGTCGATTTTACCTTGCTAATGGCGGGTTTAGCGACAGCCGGGCTGGTATCGTGACCCCATTCGCTAGGCAGCAATATTATCCAAAGGAATTCAACAATTGCAAGCCAACGTCAAGTAAAGAGCTATATAATATCTCTCACGCACGTATTCAAGGCTAGGCGGAAAGAGTGCTTAGGTTAGTGAAGAGGAAGTTCAAGATCTTGCGTGGCAGCCCAGCCGAATACGACTTCGCCACGCAGACTTAACTAGTATATAGAGTAACTGCAGTATGGAACTTCCTACTTCGTTTTAAGGCACCAGAACCTGTAGAATATTCAGCAGAGGCAAAAGAAGTATTAAGAGCCTTATAAATAAGGGTAGATTATTAGATTAATAAGAGGCCTGGGTTTAAAATACGGTTCAATATTGCAGTGTGTCTGTGGAGGAAGCGGCAGCGACGTATTGCGCAGAGGAATCAACAGCAGCAGTAATAGCAATAATTACACTTTACCAGCCCAACTTCTGCTAGTTCAATTTGCCCACTTCCAACCTCCAACCTCCAACTTCCACTATCCTTCCACTTCACCAACTATTTCTAATAAGATAATTCCGTTAGCCCAAATAAACGATACCTTTAATACCTTAGCTCGCAGGCTATTAAAAGCTACTGCTTTCATTAGCGTACAAAGAAAGGCACCTGCAATCTCTGTCAACTCATCAGATCCTGCTGCTGCAATACCCATATCTTAGCAGGCCTCCAGAGCTCTTGCTAGATCTTCCGAACCAACAGGGCTTTTGGCACCTTTCGCAGCCCACGCGCGCTATACGTAATTACTAAGTACGTCAGCAGCCAATACGCAGCTATCTCTTCGTTAACATGGTATACGTTACTCAACTACCCTTAACAATACCACAGTTACTTCAGCATCCTCTATAACAGTTAACTTAGGATCTTACTGCCGCTTACTACTACAGCCGTTAGCTGTTAGGGTAATAGGTACTAATGCCGCTACTAGTTAAGGAGGGGCTAACAAAGCTACTGTGGTAGCTTAGGATAAAGGTATAGCTGGTTGGCCAGCTGGTACTGACTGTCTGGCAGGTGACCCAGCTTTGTCAATATCTCTAAATCGTTAAGGAGGCCGCCGCCGCCAAAGAGGCTGTAGTTTACTGGCGCCAGTAATATTCTCGCCAGTTGCCACCTCTGCTAGCCACAATTCCTCCATTATCAAGATCATCCAGGGGAACCCTCGTCGCTATACCCATTAATAGCCTGGATATACCTTATGCCACCATTCCCACCGTTCTTCCGGTGCCAAGATTATTCCAGATCAATCGTCATACCCAATACCAGATAGGCCTGTCAGACCTTTAACCTTTCAAAATATACTGCTGAGATTGCGGTATTTAACCGTGAGGTTCTTAATACTATATAGATTATCAGGGAATTCGCGTTAGAGGGTGGGTACAATAGTACCCATCGCCCGCTCCAGCACAACGGTCTTATTACTAAGCCCGATCAACCCTGCTGTACGTACTTCAACGCATAGCTGTAGGAACCTCTTCGTGGATACAGGGTCCCAGCGAACCCTGTCAGCAGTTGATACTAGGGCCTCGTCATCGTCTTCAGCTGCTTGTTAGGTGGGTAGAGATGTCTGGTCACCAGGCGATGCTGCTACTTCAATTTCGTCAAGCGCAGGGTCCTCGCTATCAGAGGTACTACTATGATCGGTCTCATGATGTGATTCCATGGTGGTTGGGCTCAACGAAAGGTGGGAAGTTCAATTCTGAGAGTCTAGGTAATTAGAACAGGATTCTGGTGGCCAGCAGCCTATTTTGTGTTCCCTGATCCTTGACTGCAAGGAGGGGGTGGTAAGACATTCGCTGCTTGCGGTATATTGGCAGAATTCCACTAATGTGGCACTAATAGGGGTACATCAGCCATCCCGGCACTACCGTTGTGGCTGGAAAGTTGCTGCTTGGCGGGCCTGTGAATTACAATTCTCGAGCCGATCTGGCCCTAACGAAAGGGGCCAACAACACTGTATCTAATCGCAAGCATGGAACGTGGTCTATGGAGAGGGGAAAGCCATCTCACGGGAGTTGTAACATAGCGAGCGAACGTTAACGAGGTTCACTGAGCCCAGTCCGTTGTGAAAAGGTACATGGTTGATGTCATCGTCAAACCCCACACCTGTGCAGCCCGTATCGCCCACCCCCCCCCCCGTGTTTGCGCCATCGGCGCCGTTCCTCGGCCGCTGATATCCGCATTTACAGGTGTAAAACGCGGCGCCGAGGGCGAGCCTGGCCCGCAGCCGTCCCACGATTCAATATTCGCTCATTCGACGCACTCTCCCCCGTGCCCTCCGAACCAGAGACGCAAAGCCGCCGCCATGCCTCAGCCCACGGTGGACTACTCCCTCTACCTGGTCACGGACTCGACCCCCGCGATCCTCGGCGACCGCGACCTCGCCTCCGTCGTCGCGGCCGCCGTCCGGGGCGGCGTCACCGTCGTGCAGTACCGCGACAAGACGAGCGACACGGGCGCCCTCGTCGCCAACGCCAAGAGGCTGCACGCCATCACCAGCGCCGCCGGCGTGCCGCTGCTCATCAACGACCGCGTCGACGTCGCCCTGGCGGTCGGGTGCGAGGGCGTGCACATTGGCCAGGACGACATGGGTGAGTGGCCGGGCTCCTCCGCTCTTGTTCTTTCTGGCCATGCGGCCCATTTGCTACGAGACCCATGACTGACGCCCAGCCAGAGCTCACCGCCGCGAGGAGGATCCTCGGCCCGGACGCCATCATCGGCGTCACGGCCAGCACCGTCGAGGAGGCTCTCAAGGCGTGCGAAGACGGCGCCGACTACTTGGGCATCGGCACAGTCTTTGCGACATCCACGTACGCCGTCCCCGATTCCTCACCAATCCCCCCCGTCGTCCATCTCATCTCATCTCACCACGTCTCCTCACCTGACCATTCGGCCCATCATGTTATTTCCATCGCTTAGCCCGCTGACCCCCCAAACAGCAAGGAAAACACCAAACACATCATCGGCACCGCGGGCCTTCGCCAGATCCTCTCCGAGCTCGCCTCGGCCGGCCACCTCCAGCGCGTCAAGACCGTCTGCATCGGCGGCATCAAGCCCTCCAACATCCAGCGCGTCCTCTACCAGTCCGCCCCTCGCCGCCCCCGGGCCCGTCCCTCGACGGCGTCGCCCTCGTCAGCGCCATCGTCGCCGCGCCCGACCCGGAATCCGAGTCCCGTCGCCTGCTGGAGCTCGTCAGGGCCAGCCCCTCGTACCGGCAGGTCGCCTCCTCGTCCTCCCCCGCCGGCCCCCGAGGGACGTCGACGGGATCCTCGGCCGCGTTCCTGCCGTGATTAAGGCCGTCGCCGCCGCCTCCCCGCTCTCCCACAACATGACCAACCTCGTCGTCCAGAACTTTGCCGCAAACGTCGCCCTCGCCGTCGGCGCGTCCCCGATCATGGCCAACTACGGCGAGGAGGCCCCCGACCTCGCCCGCCTCGGCGGCAGCCTCGTCGTGAACATGGGCACCGTCACGCCCGAGGGCATCGCCAACTACCTCGGGGCCCTGGCCGCCTACAACGCCGCCCGCCGCCCCGTCGTGTTCGACCCCGTCGGCGCGGGTGCCACGTCCGTCCGCAAGGCCGCCGTCAAGACGATCCTTGCCGGCGGGTACCTGGACCTCATCAAGGGCAACGAGGGCGAGGTCGCGACGGTCTACGGGCAGGCGGCGCTGGAGCAGCAAAAGGGCGTCGACTCGAGCTCGACGCTCTCGCACGCGCAAAAGGCGCGCCTCGTCAGGGACCTCGCGAGGAGGGAAAGGAACGTGGTGCTCATGACGGGCGCGACGGACTACGTGTCCGACGGCGAGCGGACGTTTGCCGTGGAGAACGGGCACGAGCTGCTGGGCCAGGTCACGGGGACGGGGTGCGTGCTGGGGACGACGGTGTCGGCCATGTTGGCGGCGTGGGAGGACGATCGGCTGCTTGCCGTCCTGGCGGGCCTGTTGCATTTTGAGATCGCCGCCGAGTGGGCTGCCGCCAGGGGGGATGTGCAGGGCCCCGGGACGTTCGTGCCGGCTTTCATTGACGAGCTGGCGCGGGTGCGAAGGTTGACCGTCGACGGGGACTTGAAGTGGCTGTCGGGGGCCAAGGTGAAGGCCGTCGACGTCGAATGAAGCGTCCCTCAAGCCGCACCCGTATGGGATATAAAGCGATAAAGGCCCGCACATGGAAGACAAAGACTCGAGATCGTTAAAGGCGCACGTCTAAAGGTGTCTATCACGCACCCAAAACCATATAACCAAAACCAAAACCCCCTAAATCTTGGGCGCCAGAGCCTGCAAAACCTCCTTGGTATCCTTTCCTGTGTCCTTGACCAGCCCAACAATGCTCTTGAACTCGGGCCTCGCTGCGTCCCCCATCATCTCGTAAATCACACTCTCGCTTGTCGTGACCGTGACGCCCTCGTGCCGCAGCCGCGCCAGCGCGATCGGCACCTCCTCGCGGTTGCAGCTGCTCACACCGTCCGCGAGGACATACACCTTGTGTCCCGCCGCCAGCAGGTCCAGCGCCGTCTGCGTGACGCAGATGTGCGACTCGATCCCCACGACCAGGAACTCGTGGGGGCCCTTGCCGTCGAACTGCGCCGCGATCTCGGGCACCCACATGCTGAACTTGGTCTTGTCGACGGGCGCGCGAATCAGGTCCGATTCCTTGAGGAACGGCGCCAGCTCGGGGACGGTGTCGCCGAGGCGCGCGCGGTTCTGCGTCGTCGTGTACACGGGGATCTTGAGGGTCTCGGCGGCGCGGAGGAGCTTGGAGGTCGTCTTGACCACCTTGTCGAACTCGAAGATGGCGTTGCGGAACTTGTCCTGGAGGTCACAGACGCTGTGATGATCTCGCATTAGCCAGCTGCACGTTTATTTGCGTCACCAAAGTTGTAGGAGAGCTGGGGCCGCATCGCAAACGCACAAAATGACCGGCCTTTGCAGGCGGCGAGCTGCGGTGTCGGACATAGTCGCCGTTGTGAGGAAGCGGGGTCGGAGCAGAAGCCGGTGCGGTCGTGGCTGAATCAATTGGACGCACTGGAAGGGGATCCGAAATGTTCGCGCAATGGACATATCCTAGAGGTAGGATCTTTGACCAGCGAATGTCAATCAGGTATATGACCTAGATGTCCTCGGTCGGGAGCTTGGGAATTGGTTGACTTTAAGCAACCGTCACATTGCGGGGGAACGGAGGGCGGGGAGCGACGAAGTGGGGCACTATTGAGTCCCGGGCCCGGGCCCCCTTGACTTTGGTCCCGAATTTGAGACGTGCTGCGCGGAGCGTGTGCATGTGTCTCTGTACATAATGTTACTGGTACGAGTAAACAACCACCTGCTGGTTGGCTCAAGGTGGAATGTCCAGCCATCAACCTGTGCTTTGGCCCACAGAGGTGGGCAAGTGGGCAAAAGATTTTCGATGCAGCAGCCAACATGGTGAGCTGCTCTGCGGCGCCACCATCATGCGCTGCCGATCAGGCGTGTGCAATCTGGAGAAACACTGGACATCGTTGTGTGAGATCATGAATTTTTTATTTTGTTTCCGCCATGCGGTGTTTTCTAGCCTTCGAGCTATGAAACGCATCCTGTCCTGGTACACTGAATGGCTACCAGTCGGCCTGTCTCGCGCAGTACTGAAGCCATCCCGCCTCTTCATGTTGGAGGGGGTCGTTTGGTCAAAGCAAAAGAAAAAGAGATTATGCTCTGGTCATGTTCGACCACCTTTACGTCAAGTGCCACCGGGGCTCGTTCTTTTCTCTCCCGCACCAACTACTCAGCCGTTGCCGTGGGCTTCGCTTTGCCCGCCGGGTTCATCCACGAGAATGCGGATGCGCCTCCGATTGGGTTAGCCGACCGCGGCAAAGGCGGGCCGGTGTTCTTCGTCTCCCGTTGGATCTTGGGTTCCGTCGTGCTGCTGACGCTACTGGCTGTCCTCTTGGGCTCCCAGCGAACCGTTGCAGGGGGTGTGCTCTCTGCCACTACGCTGGCCTGGCTCTTTCGGCGGTGTTCGCCGCTGGTCCTCGGCGCTGGCGGCGGCTCATAGGCCGCACCCGTTCGGGCAGAGGATGATGAGCCCGATTTCAGGGGCTTCAACACCTTCATGTTCCGACTTCCGCGACCCGCAGGCTGGTAGCCGCTCAAAGGACCATTGGCGTCTCGTTGCCCGTTCTCGCTACCGCTTGCCGAAGTGCCCTGACGCCACGAACCCCAGATGCCACTGGCAGACTCACGTCGGCTGCCATCCGTGCTGGCTGAACTGTTCTGCACAATCGAAGGCTCTCTCGCCCCGGACTCGGATCCACTGGCGTGATCTTTGCCCGCCCTCTCACTCTCCCCGCCACTTTCAGACAGGTTGCTTGCTCCAATCGACTTGTTGGGTACAGAGTGATGTCCCAATGGAGACAAGGGGCCCTGCGACTCGGCATCCTCATGTTGGATGTTTGAGACGCTATTCTCCAAAGTGTCGTGTGTCGTAGAGGCCTGCGGTCGTGGATCCCCAGATACGAATGGCGCGGCGTTAGCGTTGAGCCGAGGCTTCTCTGGGACGAGGTTGGTTGTGATGATGTGCTTGAACGCACCATCGTCCTCTGGGCGCACGAATGGCACTGATAATTTTTCACGCTCGCTGCCATACAGGCACATGCGGTTCTGGGACAGGAGAATGTCGGCCTGATGAGCCCGGAGGGTGTCGCTGCCGATGAAAATCTGGATGCCCCTCTTCGGTTCGGCTCCTTCGGACTGTTCCATGCCAGACACCTCAAATGTAGTCAGGAGGCTAGGCATCTGATGGCCCGGACTTGAAGACCGGCTGCTTCGTTCGGAAACGGTCGCTTCGACGAGGTACACGGAAAGTCGGATCTTGGACGTGCCGTCCACATCACGTTGAACCTCGTCCAACAGGTCAAGGTCCTTGATGACAGAATAGTCCACCACAGACTTTTGGGAACCCGTGCACAGGTCGGCATACAGTACCGTGTCATGGCAAAAGTTGGTCGTGAGCCAGCATCGGATGATGGTTGGTACGGATCCCAAGAAAAACAAACCTGGCGGCGGCTCTGGCATGTCCAGAGGAGAGTCGTCTTCGTGGCTGCTGACCATGAAGTTGGTATCCAGACCCAAGCTACTGGCTCGGCCAGATGCCACGGAATGAAAGGAGTGGACAGAATGGCCCGCTGAACTGTGTCGTCCGTCCGATTTATGGGACAACGACCTCTCCATCATCAGGCCGCTGCTTGGGCGTGGAGGGCCAAATTCGCCGGAGTGGCGGTTGCTCTGACTAGACCAGTCCGCTCCCCGTAATGCGCTTTCATCGAACCGCACACTGTTCGCTCGAGAGGCAGCACCGCGGCGGGTAGGCTCTTCCTCAGCCGGGCCGAGATGGAGGGAGCTCAGCAAATGCTGACCTTGCTCATCGAAATCATCAAACATGTCGTTGGGTGATAAATGGGTCGGCCCTGGCACAAACAACGTCAGCAATGTATAGATGCAAATGGAGATACACAGTGGCCCTTACCTTGCTGAGGAGTTCCGGCTAGGACGCCAGGAAAGGGATGCTGCTGCCACACCGACTTGAGGCTGGCATCTTGTTCCTGGCGCCTTTCAAGTCTTCCAAGTCTCTCGCCCTGATTGCTCTGAACCAGTTGGATTTGCTTCAAATCCATCTGGATGTTGAAGAGGTCGTCGCGGGTGATTGGGAACCGATGATCCATGCCCGAAACTGGTCCCGATCAACTGAGTATGGTATTTTGAGGTTGGTAAAATCCGGGAAATACACGGGGATATACGTTGGCAGACGAGCGAAAGACAACAGCAAGCGAGTGTATTGAGATCAGACCGTGATCGAGCGGAAGCGCCAGCGAGGGTATCGGCAAAGCAGGTGGAAGGGATCGTTCAGGTAGAGGGACACGCCCATAGAAGGGGGGTTTGTCGAATGCAGGCGCGTTCGAATGACGGGTCGAGGAAGGCTATGGGCTCTTCCGACCTCGATCCCTACGATATCAGTTCACGAGGTCCTCCTCCCCCGCCACATCGCACGGTAAGACCGAATAGGTCGTCGACGGCAGTGGCAGCAGACGCAATTCTGGTGTGTTCTCGTTTGGCAGTTGGCTCTTCTCCCAGGGGTCCAGTCGATCCGAACGACTGCGGCAGCTTAAAGAGTGGTGACGGCACTACGCTGGTTGTGCACGATGGTCAGTGGAGGCGGATTTGCCCCAAGGAAGAAGGCTTCGGAAGGTTGTGGATATCGGCAGGATTTCGATGCCGAGGTGCAGTCAACCGTCGAGCTTATCGAGCAGAAAGATATGTGTGAACCGTGTGCAAACGGGGGTAGGGCGCGAGGGGATGTTTCTCTTGGTGGCTGAAGAGTGTAGTGTCGTCACTTGGAAGTGCTAGAGAAGAACGGGGAGTGGTAGGTATGGTTCAGGGCCGACGGAGGACTCGCGAAAGAGCTGATCGAGTAGGATGGGATGTAACGGAGGTGGCGTCGAAAGGAGAACGGTTCGAAGAAGGTAGCTGCTCGTTTCAAGCAGACTGTCGAGCGGTTTCGTGGTAAGGAGAGGAAGAGGCAAGGAGTTGGAGAAGCCAAACAAGGTCCTGAGGTCGGTTTGGACAAGCACGTTGAATTAGCGAAGTGGACGGGACGTGGATAGAGAGAAGGACAGACTCGAAGGAGGTGAGGTGAACGGGCAGCGACGGGAGTGGAGGATGGACCGGGCCAGCGCGAGGTGTGGTCCCAGAGGTTCGGCGTGTGGCTGTATGTAGCCTGGGTGTAGCGGTCTCCAAGTGTGCTAGAGAGGCTGCACTTTCAGGTTGAAAGAGATGGCGCTGTTGGGCATGGTGCAGCGCAACTCCGGGTACTCGGACAAGGAGGGGATGGGGCCAAGTACCTGTCGGGCTGACCCAGTGCGCTAGACCCGGACTTTGGCGGTACTCGAGCGGTACCTCGGCGGGGCAGCACCACACTGCCTGAATAGGTACTTCCCACTGGACTTGCCCCTGTGCAATGCTGTGCTGTGCAGTGCAGTGCTAGCAAGGCCAAGTCGTGGCCCTCCACCAACTGGAACTTGCAGCGGGGCCACCAGTTGTTTGCCGCGCTGGCGTAGTGTGACGCGGTGGGAGGGGCTGATTGGGAGGGGCCTAATTTCAGTGTCAAGGGACGTGCTGAAGACTTTTGGCGTCATCAGTCTATTCGGGCACACCTGCCTTCCACCTCCGCTGCTGTCTCTTGCGAGCTGCACCTCCGCCACCCAAAGTGACTTCCACTACTTCCTTGCCCTCTGCAGACACCCAAACTCTAAAGCGGCTGAGATGTCGATGCAGAAACAGTCAAAACCTGCCTCCGTTGCCAGGATGGGCTCACAAAACTCCGCATCTTGGCTGCCTTGCCTTGCCCTACGCTGCCTCGTGCTCCCACCTTGGCAGGACAACCTCGCCGAGGCCAACATGGCCTGCTCGGAGCAGTCCGTGAGAGCAGGGAGATGCATGGCACTGAGGCAAGGTCGGCGAGTTGCTGTATTCGTCCTTGAGCATGTGTGGCTATATCAAAAGTCGGGGCATCCGGTGGGAACAAAGCCCAGTCTTGGAGCAAAGGTTCCGGCACGCTGCTGAAGACCATTGATCCTTTTACGTCGCGGGCAACTCCAATGGCGTGCCGTGGAATGCCACACTGACGAGAGAAGCAGAGAGGCTTGGATAGTTGCTGTTGCTGGCCGCTCAAGACATGTCTCACACGCCAACATATCTTGCAGAGGCCCGGGAAGAGGAGACGCGCCAAGATAGGTCGAGCTACGACATGGGCAAACCAAACAGCGACCAATTTTCACATGCCCGTTGGGGCAGAAGTACCGGGTTTTCAGTGTCTGGAACCACGCAGTTTCTAAAAATCGCCTTGATTTCAAATGCTCACGCAGGGCGCATGCAGCATCGCATGGACCCCTCCATTAGCTTCCCCCTTCATGCCAGAGGGCCCTTATCGTATCTACGCCGGAGGGTTCAGATCACGCCAGTCCGGGAAGACGTAACCCGTACGATCGTCCTCGGGCAAACCCGCCCACTCCTGGCCGATGTGAGGCACCACCGTCTTGTAAAACACCCTGTACGCCTCGCCGCTCATGTGGAGGCCGTCCGGAAGGAGGTCCGCCAGCCCGCCCTGCTCGCCGAGCTCCGGCGTGCCGAGCAGGGGTCCTCCGGCCTTGAAGCCGGGCGTCTTGGACACGGCATAGTCCATCAGCGCCTGCCACAGGTCGATCAGCACCACACCGGGCACTTCGGCCGCCACGTCGCGGGCGGCCTGAGTGTACTCGGCGCTGATCTTGGCGGTCCGCGTGGGCTTTGGGTGACCCCAGGCCAGGTCGAGCTCGGTGATGCGAATCTCATCAATGGGCGGCGGCGTGACGAGGAGAATCTTGGCGTTGTGAGCTGTGATGTTTGGATGTGTGACGATCTTGAGAAGGTTCTCCTTGTAATCCTTCAACGGGACATGCTGCGTCGTGGTCTCCATGGGCTGGACAGCATCATTTGCGCCGAGAAGCACCAACTGGTTAATTCTTTAGCACAGCGGCCTCCGGTAGTGGCGGCTGACACTCACTAGGTACTTCAATCGTGGCCCGGACTCGAAAGGAGGGGAAAACATCTCGGTGAGATATTGGAGAGCGTTCACCGTGTTCCAGCCCGAGAAGCCGCGGTTGACCACATCGTAGCGGCGCATCACATCTGAGCGGCGGTCTGTAAGCTTGGAAGCGGAGCTCAAGCTTGAGTAGACTTACGGCATTGAAGCTCGGCCTGAAACGAGAAGCCGTCGAATGTCACGGCAGATCCCTGGAAAAGGGAGTCTCCGAAGAGCACGATTTGAGGGTAGGGGTTCTGCGATCATGGTAAGCAACTCGCTTTGGTTTCATAAGATCCCAGAATCACAACTCACGGCCATGTGGCAAAGTGTCGCAGAAATCAAGTTAAACTAACAAAGGATGATATGAGAAGCAACTTGGCTGTAATGTTGAGGGCTAGGGGCGGTCTTGTGTGTAAAGTAAGGCTTGGTTGCTGAACCAAGCAAGTACACACTCAATTTCCTGGTGTTGGGTAGCTCGGCGGTAATTGTGTCTTACTCAACGAGCCTCTGCAGGCAACCCGCAGAATCCCCTCTGAATCCCGCAATCACCACGGAGCCACTTGCACGGCATGGCAGCCCGCATAGCCGAAGGCACGATACTGCTACTGGTCAAGCTGGCTGTCTGCGGTTATCGGCCTATCAATCATACGAAATGGCCGCGCCAATCGCCCCGAGCTGGGAAAGCAGCAAGCGGTTCCACTCAAAAGACGAACAACAGCGCTCTCGACTGCTAGATGTCCCACATACACTACAAACCAAACACACCTGTTCACCAACAAGTGAAACACGAGAGCTTTGGCTTGGTAAAGGAGACATACACATGTATACTATGAAATCGACAAAACTCTGCAATGGAGTAAGCTTAACAAATTTCAAGCACCTGCGCGTAATCCCGAGGTTCCAGGGACTTGACCTGGCGCGCAATGGCAGCCAAAAGTCAAAGAGGGTCGGTGGGGTCAGCGTTACCGTACCCACTTCCTTATCAACAGGTAGACCGATTCGCTCAACGCCTTATCAGGGAAAAAAAAGTCGGCGTAACTAATACCCGCCTAGAAAAAAAAATCGAGAAATCCCAGGTACATGCTCTAGGAAAAATCCCAGTCTCGTAGGACTCCCCGCCATTGAGTATTCGATCACTGCGGAATGCCGCAAAACTTCTGAAATATGGCGTCCTCTCTTGCTGCGCAGTTAGCGCAGATCGCCGCCAACTCCAAGGCTTCCTTGGATGTCAAGGCGCAAAAGGCCGCCCATTCCAAGTCCCTGATCTTCGAGCCGCGAGTTGCTGCGACCCAGAGCTACCAGACTCTTTACACAATATGCTCCGAGGGCTTCGAGGAGCTTTGCGAACTCGATGGCCGCTTCAAGCCCTTCTCCAAAACGCTCTTCAGCGAGCAGAGCATGAGCGAAGACCGCACCCAGATGACTGCTGCTGAAAATGCCGAATTGGATAAGAAGGTCGAGTCCTTCCTCCGCCTTGTCGGTAGCCGCTTGAGGCTCATGCCTTCGATCCGGGCCCTCGAGTGGCTCGTAAGGAGATTCAGGTATGTCGGTTCCGGTCCATGTCATCTTGCTGTGTTTCTAACCGGGCGACAGAATTCACGAGCACAACACCAAGTCACTCATCACGACTTTCCTCCCGTATCACTCGATCCCGGCATTTGTCACCTTGCTCTCGATCCTCCCGTCCAAGATTCCTCACGAGTACCGATTCTTGAGCCCTTACATCAAGTCGCTGACCTCGCCCCCGCGATCCGTTTTGATCCACGAAGCGATCCACAAGGCCGACTTTCTCAACACCCTGTCCGAGTACACGCTCGAAGCATGCAGAAACCAGCAACAATACCCGACTTTGGTCTCGTTCTGGGGTGGTATAATGACGGAGGCTGTGAACGGACTCCTCGAAAACATGCGATCCGGTCGCGCCGCTGTCCAGCAGGACAACAACGAAGCCTTCCTGCACCGTGTTGGGCCTACCCTCGCCGAGGCAATGTCGATGAAAAAGGTCCCCAACATGCAGATTGCCTCTTACATGGCTGTCACCATTGTTGCGGCCAAGGGAAGCTTCGACGATGCGACTCTCTCGGCATTCATGGAACAGATTGTCCACGGTTGGACCAGCGAGACTGTGCGCCCCGGGCTCGTCTGCTTGTGCATCCTGGCGCAGTACCGGTCAGCGAAACAGCTCTCTGGAAAGGTCACCAAAGCCTTGTTGAAGGTCCAGAACCTTGGTGAGATTTTGGTCGAGCTGGGCCAGGAGAGGAGAGTTGACAAGCTCACCAACGGACTCTGCATTGCCTTTATCGAACGCTTGTGCAAGAAGGGCGACGCTCGCGGTCTGCCGATCATCCGCGCCATCTTGATGAGCAAGATCTTGAAAGAGAAGCAGATTGCTGTCATTTTCAAGTCTCTGGTGCTGGCTGCACACAGACTTGATGACGAGGTTGACAAGGACGGCGAAATCCGCAAGGAGCTTGGCTCGACATTGATCGATCTGTCTCGCTTCTCTGGGGAGACCAGTGAGATCATTCGGATGGTTCTGGAGGAGGTCGATTTTGATGTTGAGGAGCTGGAAATGAAGCTCGACGTCTCGATTCGCCAAAGAAAGGCCTTGCCAGGCTCTCAGGAGGACGTCGAGATGGACGAGTCGAAATCATCTGCCCCTTCGAAGGAAGACTTGAGAGAGACCATCCAGGAGCTGTCGGGACAGAAGCGCGCTCTCCCCTCCTGTCTTTCTACCAGCACTGGAGAGGTTTACGACGAGTTCAGCCGACTTTTCCTCCGCGTTGTCTCCCAGCAATCCGAGGACCCGACTCTGCTTGCTGATTTCGACCAGCTGCCATCCCTCAGCCGACAGACGGCGGTCAGCGATCACACCTACATCACCTTCTTCGTTCGCATCTGGTCAGGTCCTTACCCAACCCTCGCCCGCGCTGCCGCTGTGGACGCGGTCAGAAGACGTCTCAGCGACGGTGACGGCAATGACCTCGATTTCCAAGCTCTCATCCCTTACTGCCTAGTGGCCCTGGTCGATTCGTCCAAGAAGGTACGCCGTGCTGCTGCCGAGCTCCTGATCCAGATCGGCCATTTCTTCCCCCATCAGTCAAAGGCTGCCAAGAAGTCTGTCTGGGGCGGTAAGAAGCTGTACGACGACAGCGCCAAGGTGCAATGGCTGGACGCCGATGTTGTTTCCCGTCTTCTGCACGGCATCATCCTTCCGGCTCTTGAGGAATGCATTATGCACGAAGACTACATTCGCGCAGTACTGCACTCTACCCTCGACAGCAGCGCGAAGAACGAGGGCGGTGACGGGAAGAAGGCACTCAGCTCATCGGGCAGAGCATCGATCCTTTCGTTCCTCGCCAGTCATGTTGTTGCGACACCGCTGCTCCGGGTCAAGTCCAATCTCCTTTCAATCCTCAACCGCATTCGAGGAGTGTCGTCTACTTCGAGGACGAAGGTGCTGTTGCCGGCGTTCCAGTGGTGGGCTTCCTTGTCTGCCGAAGAGACAAACCGTCTTTCCGAGGCCGAGGAGGTGGACCAGGCTGTGCTTCACACCAGATTCGCCGAGATCGTTGTACCCAACGATAGCGAGGGCTTGGATTGCCTCCTCTCAATCATCAAGGACCCTGCCTCTGCCAAGCGTCCGGAGCTGGTCCGATCGATCTCTGCCCGCATTCGTGCCATCTGGAGTTCGATGAAGGCCGACACCAAGTTCGACGTGGCGCAGACAATGCTGGAGCTCTCTCAAGCGCGAAACGCATCCCAGGACGAGGAGGACATCATTGCTGATGAGGCTGCCGACTTCCTGAGGAACGTCGAGCTCACTACGGAGATCCTTGCCTACTTCCTCGAGTCCATCCAGACCGGCACAAAGCTCATCACTGAGCCTCCGGTGAACAAGCGACGCAGGACCAGCTCATCTGAGGCGAACCGCGGAGTCACCGCGCAAGCCAGTGCCGAGCTGAGTGCGACATTGAGATCAGTTACTTTTGTGCTCCAGCTCGTGGACGGTTCCAACCCCGCTTCCCACCCGGAGCTCCTCGACAGTCTCTTCGGCACCCTCTCCGAGCTCCAACACTTCCGTACCGTCATCGGATCTGAGCTTGGTTACCTGCAAAACCTGGTGCTCACGAGCTTGATCGCGATGGTCCCTGCCTACAGGAACAACAAGGACCTGAAGATTGACGGCTCAGGAGGCCACGGCGACCTGCTTGTTAACTGCATCCAGAAGTCTTCCAGCCCGATTGTGCAAAATTCGGCCCTGCTTCTGATTGCCAGCCTTGCCACTGCTGCTCCTGATCTTGTGCTTCATAGCGTGATGCCCATCTTCACTTTCATGGGCGCCTCCGTCCTCCGCCAGAACGACGATCACTCTGCCCATGTGGTTAACCAGACTATCAAGGAGGTCGTTCCGCCTTTGATGGCGTCGCTCAAGAAGGGCAAGCGGAACCCGGTTGCTGGCGCCACCGAGTTGCTCGCAAGCTTCGTCACTGCGTACGAGCACATCCCTGCGCACCGCAAGCAGGGATTGTTCGTTGCTCTTATCAACACCCTCGGTCCCGATGAATTCCTGTACGCCCTGTTGGCGATGCTGGTCGATAGATACGGCCCCAGCGACAGCCTGATGGCGTTTGCCTCTGAACTCCTCGGCGTGTACAGCGCCGAGGTGCAGCTCCAGACCTTGGCCAAGCTCCTGGACTTGATCAGTGACATTTTCAAGCCCAAGCCCGGTCTGTCGGCTACCCTACTGGGTGTTGGGGAGGACTTGGCGGAGAAGAAGCCCGAGACAATTGCCCTGCAGCAGCTGACCGTCTTCCCGGCTCTCCTTTCCAGCAGAAAGCTCCGGAAGGAGATCACCATTCTTACGGAGAGGGACGATATGGACTCTTCCAAGATTCGGGACTTGTACGCCATTCTTCTCAGGGATGTTTTGGCCCTCGCCGAGACCGTCAAGCAGCAAAAGGCCTTGCACGAATGCTGTGGCAATGCCCTGGCCAACCTGCTTAACCTCCTGTCTATTGGCGAGTTCATAAAATCGGTTGAGACCCTTCTGGATCGCACCGAAATTGACCTCCGCCGCAAGGTCCTCCGAGCCCTCGAGGTTCGCGTGGACCAAGAGGGCGTCGCAGATGTCGCCTCCAGAACAGCACTGCTCGCTTTCCTGCCGCAGCTCACTGCCGCGATCAGGGACACGGACGATATCAAGTACAAGCACACCGCCGTTGCCTGCGTCGACAAGATTGCGGAGAAGTACGGCAAGAAGGACATCGAGGCCGTGGCAGGCGCCGCGGCGACCATTGCCGGACCTTACTGCCTCGGCCAGCCCGACGCCCGCCTGCGCGTCATGGCTCTGCTCTGCCTTGCCTCTCTCGTTGATGTTTTGCAGGATGGCATCCTGCCTATTGTCAACATTGCCATTTCCCAGGCAATTCTCTACATCGAACAGAGTGTGGAGGACGAGAAGACTGCAAACGAGCTCCACAACGCCGGCTACGCGTTCATCACCGCCCTGGCGCAACACCTGCCTTACATGATCTCTGCGAAGCACCTGGACAACATCCTTCTTGCATCCAACAAGTCAGCCGAGGCCGATCTGGACAGCGAGGCCGACGATGAGCGCCTCAACTGCCTGAGATTCCTTGCCAGAAAGGTTGAAGCCAAGACCATGCTAGCCAGCCTGGAGAAGAACTGGATCCCCGCCACCGAGACCGGTTTCGACGTAAGTTATTCGGAGGACAGTCGGATTACAATCAGACTAACAGACATGCAGGCAACTGACGAATGGGTTGACATCTTTGGCGTTGTGGTCGAGAGCCACACCAAGTCCGTCGTCACGAAGAACGTTGCAACCCTGTCCACAATTCTCCTCAATTCGTTGGACCTCCGGAGACGTGAGCACGCGAAGGACAAGCTCACCCACGCAGTATCTCAGCGTGTGGCCAAGATCGAGGCCTCAATCAACGACGTCGCCCTCAAGATGATTTATAAGCTCAACGATGCTGCCTTCAGGCCCATCTTCACACAGATTGTTGAGTGGTCTACGCAGCTCCCCAAGCAAGATGTTACCGGACGCGCACTGCGGCGTTTCAGCGTCTACGGATTTCTGCACGTGTTCTTCGAGAGCCTGAAGTCAATCGTCACTAACTACGCGACTTACATCGTGGACGACGCCGTCGACATCATCAAGGCCTGCGACTTCAAGTTGCCGGAGCAGAAGGAGCTGTGGCAGCGTGTACTGTCTACTCTGGCAAGGTGCTTCGAGCACGACCAGGACGACTTCTGGCAGGCGCCCGCACACTTCAGCAAGGTTGCGCCTGTCCTCACCGCGCAGTTCCTCAACGCCTCTTCCGTTGACCTGTCGGCTGAGCTGATCCCCGCGGTCGTGGAGTTGGCGTCTGCGGCCGACTCCCAGGAGCACCAGAAGGAGCTCAACAGCACCATCCTCCGCCACCTGCGGTCCGAGCAGGCGGCCGTCCGTCTGGCGGCCGTCAAGTGTCAGCAGGAGCTTACCGAGAAGCTCGGCGAGGAGTGGCTGTCGGCGTTGCCTGAAATGTTGCCATACATCAGCGAGCTCCAGGACGACGACGATGAGGTTGTCGAACGGGAGACGCATCGGTGGATCGTCAAGATCGAGGGAGTGCTTGGAGAAAGCTTGGACTCCATGTTGCAGTAGAAAAAACGAAGGGAAAAAACCGGAGAAAAGGGCCGTGAGGCTACATAGCAAAGGGTTGTCGGACGGAGATTCGGAGATTTGTGTGTGGTCAATCCGTGTAATAGGTACAAAAAGTAAAACCTCGAGACGTCATTTGAACATCAAAAAAGCGGGAACGCCATGCCGGAGTGACCGGACGGGTAAAAGTGTGGGAACGGGGGACGTCACTTGTCCGTGTGCCGGGCACTTGCGTCTCGGTCCCGGTGACGCAGAGCTGAGAAAACAGTTGCATGTAATTGGGTTCAGATAAGAGCGACTGCTGTCTGTATTACCGTCAAAATGGTTTCCTTGAATTCAAAATGCTTTCCCCCGTATTGCAACCAGCGCCGCATAGAGTTCTCCCAGCAATCCCCCGTCCCGTCCCGTCCCGCAAGCAGTCATCGCGCTCTTTGAGAAGTCTCCGACACCGAGCGCCTCGACTTCCGGCCCATTATCGTGCCCACTTACAAACGCCTAGGCAAACTATCGGACTTAACCCACCACCTTGGACGCAAACCACGGCCCAGCCAAGGGTTAAATTTGTGGATTTCCTGTATGTGACATAAAGCTACTACTGCCCCGTTGTAGTGCGTGTGGTGGTGTGATTCAACCATCAAAATGGCCTCATCGAAAGCCGCACAGCAATATTGGAGAAGCCTGGCCCGGCCCGGACGCCGGGGGCCCGCCGGGACGGCACTGCAGATCGAGGCGGCGACTAACACCAGTGTGGTGAAGTATCGCAACAGCACGAGCTCGAGCTCCAGTTCGCCGACGGGTTAGTCTCACTCATTCAACCCGACACTCTTACTTCTCCCGTCCCCGAATGACGATGAAGAGACAAAAAGAAACTTACTAACTCATGCGCCAGAACGGAAACGCGAAAGAGTTGTCGTGCTGGGTTCTGGGTGGGCAGGCTACGCCTTCGCCCGCGAACTCGACCCCAAGAAATACGAGCGCATCCTCGTCTCGCCGCGCTCCTACTTCGTCTTCACCCCCTTGCTGGCCTCAACCTCGGTCGGCACGCTAGAGTTTCGTTCCATCCTCGAGCCCGTCCGCCGGCTGAACCTGGACTCTTTCCACGAGGCCTGGGCGGACGACATTGACTTCTCCAAGAAGCTCATCCGCGTCGAGAAGGTCACGTCGGAGGATGCCACGTCCCGCACGCTCCCGGCGAAGGAGCCGCATCTCCCCAAAGGAGAGGTGATTGACGTACCCTACGACAAGCTGGTCATTTCCGTCGGGGCGTACTCGCAGACTTTCGGCATCGAGGGCGTCAAGGAGTATGCCAACTTCCTGAGGGACATTGGCGATGCAAGGAGTATTCGTTTGAGGGTGCTTCAGTGTTTTGAGAAAGCCGATTGGCCTACGACCACGGACGAGCAGCGGAGGAAGATGTTGCACTTTGCCGTCGTGGGAGGTGGGCCAACAGGGATTGAGGTCAGTCGCCATCCGTCTTCCCTACTGAACGTGCTCCTGACCCAACTTCTAGTTCGCCGCCGAGCTCCATGACCTTATCCACGACGACCTGTCCAAGCTGTACCCGCACCTCATGGAGTTCGTCGGCATCACGATCTACGACATCGCGCCCAAGGTCCTGCCCATGTTCGACCAGCAGCTCGCCTCCTACGCCGAGGACCTCTTCCGCCGCCAGGGCATCAAGGTGAAGACGGAGCATCACCTGCAGCGCATCCGGCCTGACGAGGATGACACCCACAACACGCTGAAGCTCAAAATCAAAGAACACGGCGACGAGGAGGTCGGCGCGGGCATCGTGGTGTGGAGCACTGGGCTGATGCAGAACCCGCTCATCCAGACGATTATGAAGAAGGAGCTGCGCAATCCCGACGCGGCAGCCGAGGGAGAGGGAAAGGAGACGGCGAGGATCTTGAAGGCGGAGAGGGGCGGCGGCATCGTCACGGACTCCCGCTTGAGAGTTCGCCTCGACGACCCGAAGGACGAAAAGGCCGTTCTGCCGGACGTGTATTCCATTGGCGACTGCTCCGTCCTGGAGAGCGGGACGCTCCCCGCCACGGCGCAGGTCGCGAGTCAGCAGGCCGTGTACCTCGCCAAGACGCTCAACAAGGTGGCGGCGCTCGGCGGCGTGGAACCGGGAGATGAGAAGCAGACCAAGCCGTTCAAGTTCCGCAACCTAGGGACGATGGCGTACCTGGGAAGCTGGAGGGCGATCCACCAGAGCTCTGCGGATGAGTTGAAGGGCCGAGCAGGTATGTTGTGAAGAATGCGCCGCTGGAAGGTGGCACCCTTGCTAATGCGTGTGCAGCTTGGATCCTGTGGCGTTGTGCCTACTTGACCAAATCGATGAGCATTCGGAACAAGATCCTGGTGCCGGTCTACTGGTTCATTACCTGGGTTTTCGGAAGAGGCATTTCACGATTCTGAGCGAGATCACAGGTATCCCCTTGCGGATCTGCCTAAACACCGTCTCGGCTATCACGAGATCTTGAACCCCTCTGCACACCTTTGCTTTGGTGAGATGTAAGTTATGGATGAGGAGTTGCCGTGGCCGAAACCACTGGGTTGGTGATCTGTTTGTTTCTATTAGCGATATACTTAGATGGAGGAAGGCAACTTGTGGGCTACGACAGAATTGTGGAGATGACCGGGAGTCAACCTGGCTGTATAACATATAGAGATACTTCAATCTAATCCAACTTATCGAAACCGTGTAAGTCGAACCTGGCACAAGCGGCATTAAGCGAGTTTGCTAGAATTATACAGCTACTAGCAGTTGGCGCCTGAAATGTCCTTATTCACCCTGTCGACTTGTGACTTGGGTCAACCTGTCTTGAGCACATCTTTCAGATTGAATAGGTCGCAGAGAACTATAGTACCACGGACACACTGGTTATCTATTTCCGCCTCGTCAACCGGTGCCATGTTGCCGACGTTCATCCCACACTCTTCTAGATGATGCCTGTCACGATCTGGTCAGACTGGTAAGAGAGGGATAGACGTTTGCAGTACTTCGAAACCCATTACCGTCCCACATGAGCCCGATGGACAACATGGTAACTTGGGAGATCCTGCTGAGGCCAGGCAAAATATGTCAAATCCATTCAAAGGAGGTAGGTACCAATCATCTGTTCGTCATTCATGCTCTATGGCTCTAAATCATTCTTAGATAATCCAGCGGCGCGGGGGACCATCTAGTACTGGGGGTATCCTGATTGCGAGGGGAAGCGGGTGCCGTTGACTCCCTGGACACCCTGGCCAAGCTGGCTGGCAACAACGGTCGCCTCGCGCACAGCACGCGCAACGGTGCCTCTTACACGACCCTCCTCAAGCACCAACAGCCCTCCAATCGTGCAGCCACCGGGCGTGCTGACCTTGTCCCGTAGCAGGGCCGGGTGATCGCCGTTCTGGACCAAGCACGCGGCGCCCTTCATGGTCTGAGCAGCCATCCTCTGGGCCTCGGCGCGGGGGAGGCCCATGGCCACAGCGCCATCAATGGCAGCCTCGAGGACCAGCGAAAAGAAGGCCGGGCCGGAGCCGCATAGAGCAGTGCTGGCGTCCATGTTGTTGGCGGGCAGGTAGACGACATCGCCGATGCGCTTGAAGATCCAGGTAACGAGGCTCGCTGTCTGGGGAGGTAGCGGGTAAGTGGGGGCGCCGATGACGGTCATACTCTCACGAATGAGTGAGGCGGTGTTGGGCAAAGCGCGAATGACGCGGCACCGACCGTCCTCCTCGGGATTCTTCGTCGGCACGGCGCCGTGGAGGATCTCTTCCAGGTGAGTCTCGGTGAGGCCGGCGCAGATGCTGATGAGCAGCTTGCCGTGGAGGGCGCGGGCCATGCCGGGCTCGCTGAGGACATCCTTAACCATGTAGGGCTTACAGGCAAGGATGATGACCTCGGACTGGTGGACGGAGTTGACGTTGTCGTTCTGGACGACCTTGAGGATGGAGGAGTGCTCCCAGAGGGCCTTCTTGACCTTCTTGGCGCTCTCCGGACGGCGGACGCAGGCGATGAAGCGCGAGGGGAGGCGGGCGGGAACCTCTTCATACAATGGGGTTGAAGTGCCCGATGCTGAAGGCGTCTGGAGAGGTCTGGGGGCCTGCATCTCCACAAGGGAGGTGAGGATGCCATTGAGGATGGCGATACCCATGGTTCCTGTTCAGGGGTCAGTTTCGGGCTTCTTCTCAAGCGCCTAGCTGCCTACTCACCGCAGCCAAGGACAGTCACTGTCAGCTCCGAAGAGCTGTAGTCTCCCATAACAGACATGACGAGGGTTGGTATGAGGCGAGATTGCGGTGTAAGTGATGCTTTCACAGGGTAGTGTGTGCTTGCTGTTGCTGGAAGGCTGAATTCAGGGGTAAAAAAACAACAAGAAACCAGCTCGGTTTGCACAGTCAATTCCAGTGTGCAGAAGAAATATAATTGAGTTGCAACGACTCAGCTTATCAGTTTAAAAATACAGGATTACAGGTGAAATAAAAGAGTTTCCCGGCCAATATTATCCACCTCCTTTTGCAGAAGAGAAGCTCTCCACTGTTCCGATATCGTCCGTCTTCATCCACTGAAGTATCTTTTTCTCGCGCTAAGCCAAAAATGCATTAGCGGCCTTCCACTGCCTTTCGCACAGTGTCGACCACACCTAAATCCCATGAAGCCGCCAACAAACTCCAGAGGGGACCCCTGTGGGAAACTCGCCTGCTAATCCAGTAAGAGAGACCTGTAGGTCGTAGCTTTCCTTCCCAGCAAGAGCATCGATCTAGAATCGGCAACGACCTCAGTCCGGGCATCGCCAGCGAACTCGACAACCTCGACTTGTTCCCCCAGGCTCAATCAAACGAAGCCGACGCCGACGAGAACTGGGACTCAGCAGACATGGCGGACCCTTTCGAGGTTCGGATGCGCTTCACGGCCCAACTTCAGCATCTCAACGCGTCCGTCACCTCAGCTCAGAAGGCCGCTCAATATGCCCTCAAGTACAAGGACATGGATGAGGACCTGCATTCTTGCATCCTCGAGCAGTTGGAGCGGGTGGGTCTAGTGCGAGAAATGGTAGAGATTGAGACTAATTCTTTTCCCCCAGAACAATATGAACACTCGCGCCAACATCATGTACTTCATCGAGCATTTCCTGGAGATGGCCCAGAAGGAGAAGCACGTCGACTACGTTCGCATGATGCAGCGCGACATCATTCGCATCGTTGACGCCGTCGCTCCCGATGACGGATCTGGCGCCGCCAATGTCAAGGTCGTGAGAAGAGTGAGTCTCACTGTGCTCATGCGACATTGCTGACTGGGTTACTGACATGTGAACCAGGTTCTTCAAGGCCTCCAGCAGAAGAACTTTCTTGAAGCGCGCACCGTTGTCGAGATCGAGGAAGTCCTCAAGGAGCGTGAGACCAGTGCCCACGAGGCCGGTCTCTCATCACCCGTCAACGGCGACGTCGATATGGGCGACGCGCCGCCCAGTCACACGCTCCCGTCCAATGGCCGGGCCCCGAGGCTGGAGAAGCGCCAGATCGAGCAGCGTATCGAAGAGGACCGCGAGCGACACAAGCGCTTGCGCGAGAATATCTGGGCCATCGGATCCCACGAAAACGCTGAGATTGACAAGATCTGGGAGGAGACGAGCGACCTGGGTGATGACGACCACATCCTTGCGGAGGAGGAGTTTACCGCATTCACCCAAGCCATGAGCCACTCATGCCCCCCCAAGCCACCTGCTGGTCCCGCTAGTACTCGTATCACGAATGGCAAGAAGCATTGACGACTGACATAGTACTCACTTCGTAAGCTTCGTATGAGCATATCTTGGCGTTTGGAAGTTGAAAATTGGCGTTCTAGGGTTGGTTTCGGCGGTTGGATCTATATACCGTTGGTATTACCGGGATTTATGGCTTTCATCAACAGTAGCTCAGGTAGTAAAGGACAAATCAACAAGTTCACGGATTTCAAGACGCCTTTGCAGCAAGAAATGGTGGTGTATGTCTTTGATAATATTGTTACATGGGTGTTTATACACTCATACACGTCCGTCTAGACCAATCCAATCCAGATGTCCGACAACAATGCTCCCTCCTGAGTTTTACATCTCCTCCCTAGGATTAGGGCGCGCTCGTTTCTCAAATTAAGTCAACCAGCCGGTCATCAGCGCGATTTACTCCATGGTGACGGTGGCGCCAAGCTCCTTCATCGTGGCGATGATCTTCTCGGCCTCGTCCTTGGCCACGTTCTCCTTCAGCAGCTTCGGCGCGCTCTCAACGAACTTCTTGCTGTCCACCAAGCTAAGACCCAGCAGGTTCTTGACTTCCTTGATGACCTTGGCCTTTGCGCCGGCGTCGAAGGCCGTGAGCTTGATGTTGAAGACGCTCTTCTCGGCAGCCGCCGGCGCGGCCTCCTCGACCTCCTCAACCGCGGCAGGGGCTGCTGCGGGAGCGGCAGCAAAGCCACCAACGGGAAGATCGGGAATGTTGAGCTTGGACTGCAATCGAGAGGAAGACGGTCAGCATCAGCCCATTTCTCTGTACCCACCCTTATGACAAGTCCATTCGGGGAATGGATGGATGCACCCCCCGCCGCTCGCGGTGCTTTTCAACTAACCTTCAAGCTTGACACGAGGTCTGCGGTCTCGAGGAGGGTAAGAGTGCTGATCTGGTCGACGATGGCGGCGATCTTGGGGTTCGTGGGAGCGGCGGCCTCGGTGGAGTTGTGCCTTCGTGCGGTCGCGGGAGTTCGGGTCTGGAAGAGGGATGTCGAGGCACGCAGCGAGCTGGTGGCACGGAGCTGACGGGCGCAGCTCTGAGCTGCGTATCTGCAAGAGAGCGCCATTGTATTATGCGTATGCGAAGAGGTGGGAGGAGAGTGGCCCAATTGACGTTGGTGAGGAGCGGAGCGGATTGTCGTCGAGTCGGCCTCAAGCAAGCAGGGAGGATCTAGCTCGGGATATCTCTGGCTTGAAGTTTTTCGAGCTCTCGAATGGTTCCAGTCGCGTGAACGGGCTGCAGAGTCGCCTCGGCTCTGATTGGCCCGGGGGCTTTGTAGTGCCGCCTTCCGTCCCGGCAGCAGCTGCAGGGACCCCGGTCAGGTCGCTCCATCCGAAAAAAAAGTTGCCTTTGGCTGGGGCGGCAGGGTCCATCTCGTAGTAGGAAAGAAAAAAATAATTAGAGGTACATACAAACCGGCCTCCCATGAACATCACCGCCGACGACATATCTTGAGATTGAGCCGCAAATATGGCTGCGATAGATATATCATCGCAGAGGAGCGCTCTCCTGAACGACGCGATCGTTCTGGAGCATTTACCCACCGAAATTTTAGAGGTCATAAGAAATCACACGGCCTCAAACCTCCTCGACGCCATCGCAGAGGCCGCTCTCATTCCCCAACTTACAGATCGAATTTTCATTCACTTTGAGAATATCTTTCCCGACATCTGCGCTCGTTGGCTCCTCAATCCCAGAAATCAAACCAACAACGGACCCGTACTTGCTTCTCTTGCAAGGATATTGTCCTTCGCTCCGTATTTATCGGAATTCATACAACATGTCATGAGAGAGGACTTGACCAAGACGCCGCCCCAAGGACCCCAGGCACTGAACCTCCGATTCCCCAACCTCACCTCTTTCACTCCCACTCAAGATTCCGACCTCTTAAGGCTGTTGCTGGCAGCATGGCGGTTGGTCTGTTTCGACCAGAGGACCTACGGTATCCTGGTCTCACCAACTCACATGCAAACTCTCTTCACACATGAGAGCCGCGCCGTCAGGTATTTGGCGATCCGGATATTCACCCAGCTCCTCCGCGCAGCCGACTCGAAACTGGAAGCCCTCATCAACGAACATATCGGAACGAAGGAGGCTATTCTCGCTGACTTTGATGGGCGCGAAGTAGACTATGGGTTCTTGAGTCTGTATGAAGATGCACGGGTCAAGAAGGTTGCGACGTTGCGCAGTGAGCTTCGCAATGCTTCTCAGAGCAATCTAATTCATCCTGTCCCACCGCAAAGCCTGACCCCCTTCGTTGCGTGCTACGGCAAGACAATACTGCCGCGACCGTCTGGACCGGTCGAGAAGAACTCGTCTCTCGTGCTGACATCCACTACCACCCAAAACCTCGAGACTTTGGCCGGTCTCCTGAAGAATTCGAGTCCAATTCTGCTGCACGGTCTTCCCGGCTCGGGAAAGACTTCACTGGTTCACGAAGTTGCCAAGGAGTTCGGCAAGCATTCGGAGATGGTGACATTACACATCAACGAGCAGACAGACGCCAAGATGCTTATTGGACTCTACTCGACAGACTCAAAGCCAGGAACATTCTCATGGAGAGCTGGTGTGCTGACGACTGCCGTCAGAGAAGGTCGTTGGGTTCTCATCGAAGATTTGGATAGGGCGCCGAACGAAGTCATCAGCACACTCCTGCCCCTGATCGAGCGAGGCGAGCTCCTCATCCCGAGTAGGGGTGAGAGGATCAAGGCCGCCAACGGATTCCGCCTTTTCGGCACAGTAAGAAGCTCCCGAGGCATGCATGGCAGGGAAACGCTTCCAAATCTCCTGGGCATGCGCTTCTGGCAACTTCTTTCTGTACATACGCCCACAGAGAGCGAGTTGCAAGACATCATCGTCGGATCCCATCCCATTCTCCACAAGTTTGCCCCGGGAATTCTCGCCGTATACCGGCGCTTGTCGAAGCCGATTTCCGGAAACATGCCGTTCTCCTCCAGCCGTGGCATGGCTGACCGCCAGACTAGCTTGCGAGATCTTCTACGATGGTGCAGACGCCTTACAGCCACACTTTCTGCTGCAGGATGCAGCACCGGCGAGGAACCGATCACTGATACCACCCGAAACTGGATGTTCATGGAAGCCGTCGACTGCTTCGTCGCTGGTGTTCCGGACGTGCAAGTCAAGCGACATCTGATCTTTGGCATTGCCGAGGAGATGCATATGGCGAAGGAGCTAGTAGAGTATCACTTCGACCAATACATTCCACAGCTGGAGCAAAGCGACAGCCTGTTCAAGATCGGCCGCACAACATTGCGCAAGCGGAAAGAGCGCGTGAACAAGGCTGCTCTCGCCAAGAAGCCGTTTGCTAGTACCACCCATGCGAAGAAGTTGCTGGAGCAGACCGCTGTTGCCGTGAACTTGGGCGAGCCGATCCTGCTTGTTGGTGAGACCGGTATCGGAAAGACGACAGTCGTTCAGCAGCTGGCGGACACCTTGGGCCATAAGCTGGTTGCCATTAATTTGTCTCAACAGAGCGAAGCTGGTGATCTGCTCGGTGGCTTCAAGCCCGTCAATGTCAGGAGCCTGGCTGTTCCCCTGAAAGAGGAGTTTGAGGATTTATTCTCTGCGACCGGGATCTCGGCAACGAAAAACCAGAGGTACCTCGAGCAGCTCGGAAAGTGTTTTGCTAAGGGGCAATGGGCAAAGGCTGCCAAGCTGTGGCGTGAAGCCCCCAAAATGTTCAAGAAGATCATCGAGGAGTTAGCACGGCGAGAGAGGGAGCAGAGCCAGGCGCGCGACGAGGCAGGCCAGCCGACGAAGCGGCGCAAGACCGAATCCAAGCTTCAGACCCTTCTTGAGCTCAGTCCTAGGTGGGATCAGTTTTCTCGCAGCCTCGACCAGTTTGAGGTCCAGCTGTCCGGCGGTTCGACAGCGTTCGCTTTCTCGTTCGTTGAGGGCAATATCATCAAAGCCGCCCGAAACGGTGATTGGGTGCTCCTCGATGAGATCAATCTTGCTTCGCCAGATACACTGGAGAGTATCGCAGACCTATTAACGGGCCCTGTTGAAACTCCTTCCATACTGCTGTCCGAGACCGGAGAAATCGAAAGGATCAGGGCGCACCCGAATTTCCGTATCTTTGGTGCCATGAACCCGGCAACAGATGTGGGCAAGCGCGATCTCCCTATCGGAATTCGGTCTCGATTCACCGAGCTCTACGTTGACAGTCCGGACAAGGACAAGAACGATTTGATCACCATTGTCAAGACCTACCTGAAAAACAGTAGCATCAAAGACGAAGCCGCAACGAGCGATATCGCGGCGCTGTATATGAACACCAAGAGCTATGCCGAGCGAAAGGAGATCGTTGACGGGGCCAACGAGGTGCCACATTTCAGTCTTCGCACCTTAACCCGCGTCTTGACTTACGTCAACTATATTGCTCCTTTCTATGGTATTCGTCGGTCCTTGTACGAGGGTTTCTCGATGGGTTTCCTTACTCTTCTTGACAGAGAATCAGAGAAGCTGATCATGCCGCTGATCGAACACCACTTGTTTGGACGCATCTCAAATCCCCAGTCTCTGCTTTCTCAACCGCCGAAACAGCCCGACGATGGCAAGCAGTATGTGCGTTTCCGTAATAAGGCCAAGGACCGCCACTACTGGCTTGCTCAGGGAGAGGAGACTCCTAAAGAGCGCACAGACTATATCATCACGCCCTACGTAGAGCGGAACCTCCTCAACCTTGTCCGCGCGACATCAACTCGTCGGTTCCCCATTCTTATCCAGGGTCCGACGTCAGCAGGAAAGACGAGTATGATAGAGTACCTGGCGAACTTCACGGGCAACAAGTTTGTGCGCATCAACAACCATGAACACACCGACCTGCAAGAATACCTAGGAACGTATGTGTCAGACTCTACGGGAAGACTTCGTTTCCAAGAGGGTTTACTCGTGCAGGCCATGCGTCAAGGTCACTGGATCGTTCTTGACGAGTTGAACCTTGCCCCGACCGATGTACTCGAGGCGTTGAACCGACTTCTCGACGATAACCGAGAGCTTCTAATTCCAGAGACCCAAGAGATTGTGAGACCGCACGAAAACTTCATGCTGTTCGCGACTCAGAACCCCCCCGGCCTGTACGGTGGCCGCAAGGTGCTTTCACGTGCATTTCGCAACCGTTTCTTGGAGCTGCACTTCGACGACATCCCCGAGGACGAATTGGAGTACATTTTGCAGAACAGAAGCATCAACACCGCACCCTCAGACTGCAAGCGGATCGTGACGGTCTACAAGGAGCTTTCCCGTCTTCGCCAAACAAGTCGATTGTTCGAGCAAAAGGACAGTTTCGCCACGCTTCGTGACCTGTTCCGATGGGCTTTGCGAGAGGCAGACACTCGCGAACAGATTGCTGTCAATGGTTTCATGCTGCTTGCAGAGCGGGTACGAGTTGAGGAGGAGCGCACCGCTGTCAGAGAGGTCATCGAGGGCGTCTTTAAGGTCAAGATTGATCCGGAAGTTCTCTACACCGCCAAGTCATCACCGATCTTGAGCAAGCTTCAGGGAATGCCCAACAATCATGGCGTTGTGTGGACCCGCGCCATGCGTCGTCTCTATGTCTTGGTCCACACTGCCATCCGCAACAACGAACCTGTACTCCTGGTCGGTGAGACTGGATGCGGCAAAACCACTGTCTGTCAGATTCTGGGAGATGTGCTCGGAAAGGAACTACATATCGTCAACGCCCATCAGAACACCGAGACGGGAGATCTTATCGGTTCTCAAAGACCGGTGAGAAATCGCGGGGCGATTGCAGACTCGCTGAAGAGCGATCTGGCTGCCCTCCTTGTCACACTTGGCGAGAACTCAATGGGCTCATTAGACGACCTGCTGCAAAGGTACCACGCCCTTCCGGCGGAGACGTTGGGCAAAGTCGACGCCGCCACGCAGGAAAAGATCGCGCTGCTGGAGGCTAAGAGCAAGGCTTTGTTCGAGTGGTCCGACGGAAGTCTCGTCCACGCCATGAAGGCAGGTCAATTCTTCCTCCTCGATGAAATTTCCCTGGCCGACGACTCTGTGTTGGAGCGTCTGAACTCGGTTCTTGAGCCTCAGCGATCTCTTCTTCTTGCGGAGAAGGGTATCGATAATTCGTTTGTCACCGCGGCAGATGGGTTCCAGTTCTTCGCCACCATGAACCCAGGCGGCGACTTTGGCAAAAAAGAACTGTCTCCGGCGCTGAGAAACCGTTTTACTGAGATCTGGGTTCCGGCCATGTCTGAGATGGACGACATGCTCGATATTGTTCTATCAAAACTTGACCCAGTCTTCAAGTCCTACGGCCGGCCTGTGGTGCAATTTGCCCACTGGTTTGGACAGGTTTTCAGGTCATCGTCTTCTACGGCCTTCTCAATCCGTGACATTCTCATCTGGGTCAACTTCATCAACCTTTGCGGACCCGCATCACCCCAGTTTGCGGTGGTTCACGGTGCAGCGACCGTCTTCATCGATAGTTTGGGCGCCAATCCTTCGGCTTTACTAGCCATGGACCCCAAAGCGCTCGACTCCCAGAGACAGAAATGTCTCGACAAGCTCAGCGAGCTGCTTGGATACGATACTACGGCCATCTACCGAGCACAACCCGAGGTCACCTTGACTGAAGACAAACTTTCCATCGGCGAGTTCGGCCTACCCAGAGAAGCAGCCCGCTCAACAGACCCCAGCTTCGCGTTCAATGCACCGACTACAAGACTCAACGCCATGCGAGTAATGCGTTCCCTTCAAATGCACAAGCCCATTTTGCTGGAAGGTAGCCCTGGTGTTGGCAAAACAACCCTTGTCGCCGCCCTGGCTCGTGTATGCGGCCGGCCCCTGACTCGAATCAACTTGTCAGACCAGACTGATCTAATGGACCTGTTCGGTACGGATATGCCCGTCGAGGGCGCTGAAGCTGGCAACTTTGCTTGGCGTGATGCTCCTTTCCTCCAAGCTATGCAAAACGGCGAGTGGGTGTTGCTCGATGAGATGAACTTGGCTTCCCAGTCGGTGCTTGAAGGTCTCAACGCCTGTCTTGATCATCGTGGCGAGGTTTACATCTCCGAGCTGGACCAAGTCTTTAAAAGACATCCGGATTTCAGATTGTTTGCTGCGCAGAACCCCCACCACCAGGGAGGTGGCCGAAAGGGTCTCCCCAGTTCCTTCGTGAACAGATTCATCGTCGTTTACGCCGACGTCTTCACGGCCGAGGACCTTCTACTCATTGCGCAGCACAACTTCCCAAGCATTCCCACCGATGTTGTCAGCGGCGTCATCCAGTTTATCTCTCGCCTAGATCACCAGGTTGCCATCGAGAAGGCTTTTGGCTCCCACGGAAGCCCCTGGGAATTCAACCTGAGAGATATCCTCAGGTGGTTGCATCTGTTGGCGACAAAGGACCCTCTGTTGGCCACTGGCAAGCCGGACGACTTCCTCGACCTCATCATTCGTCAACGTTTCCGATCGTCTACAGACCGCGAGGAAGTGAACAAGCTCTTTGAACAAATTTTCTCGAGAGCTCCAGAAAGCCACAGCTTGTACCATGATACCAACGCGGCTTTCTCTCAAGTCGGCAATGCGCTGCTTCCCAGAAACCAGACCTCGCAGCCTTTGGCCCTACCTGGCATCGACATTGTGCCTCGACTTCCGGAAATCGAGTCACTCATGGTCTGCATCAAGCAAGATATCCCATGCATCCTTAGTGGCCCGTCTGGTAGCGGAAAATCAGTGCTGCTCGAGCACGTTGCTGCTCTTGTCGGCAAGCCTCTTGTCGTCTTCCCTCTCAACGCCGACATCGACACGATGGATTTGGTTGGCGGCTTTGAGCAGTCGGACCCTCTCCGCGAGGTCAACGCTTCTTTGAGAGAGCTTTATGAGGGTCTCCAGACTACAATCCTGACCCGAGTGCCCAACCAAGTTCCACCGCAAGCACTCGCACTGTTGTACCTTTTGGAGACATATCGCGGAGACACTAACGACCTGCCAGCCATCACAGCCGCAGTCGAGAGAGTTCTCTCTGAGATCTCGAGAGAATCTGAGATTGGCGTCCTCCTCTCCAATGTTCACGCCGTCCTACAAAATCCGTTGGTTGTCAGCAACCCTCGTTTCGAATGGCTTGACGGAGTCATCGTCAAAGCTCTCGAGACTGGTCAGTGGCTGGTTTTGGACAACGCCAACCTTTGCAACGCTTCCGTTTTGGACAGACTTAACTCTCTGCTCGAGCCCAACGGATTTTTAAGCATTAACGAACACTGTGGCCCCAATGGAGAGCCTAGAATCATCAGGCCTCACTCGGAATTCCGAATCTTCTTGACGGTTGACCCGCGCTACGGTGAGCTTTCGCGAGCCATGAGAAACAGAGCTGTTGAGATCCATCTCAGTGAGCGAAAGACGCAGAGCCTTCAAGGATACAGTTCGAACGTCCATGTGGAAAGCAGCCTCCAGAGATTCTCTTCTTCTAGAGAGATTTCCACCTCGGTTCTAGTCGAGAATGACTCCTCTGACGTGAGTAGCGCAACGGTCGAGAACCTGTCGCTTAGGGACACCGCACTCATGGAAAGATTTTCTCGCTCTCTTCACCGCGGCTTGACCGATCTCAGCTCGCCTGCACTTGATAGATACCAAGGGAGCCTGAACGAGCATCTCGGATTTCTGGATGTAACAGAGACAGCCGGCCTTCGTCAGGCTATTTCACAACTTTATGCCGCCCTGCCTGGTGCTAACTCGGGTCTTGGAGACGCTCAGGTAAGATGACGTACCTTGCTAAGAGAGAAAAGTTAACTGACAGTAAACTGTAGCCTCTGAATCCTCTCCACAACGCTTCTATGGTGCGGGTTCTGCACCAAAGTAAGGATGAGTTGCCCTTCTGGCTTTCAGCCTCCTACGAGTTCTTCTTGGAGATCCAGCGATGTCAAGCTGCGATTACTACCCAGGCCACCAAGGCGAAGGCAGCAAAACTCGCCTCATTAAATCGACTTCAGCGATCCATCGTATCAGACCGCGTTGCAACCGTCGCGAAAGATTCCACGGTCAGAGTGTCAAAGTTCCTGTCGAGGACTCTTCAAGTCATCAGAACCTTCATTCAAGCCAACCTCACAACATGTCACGGCTGGAAGGAGCGCGCTCGTGTGATTCGAAAGATGCTAGACTTCTGGTGGCGAACCTTCAACCTTACCACCGAAACCCATTTTGAGGAAGCACGATTCCAAGCGCATCTGGTGCATGGTGTTGAGTCCGTTCAAGCGCTCCTTTCGCCGACTACGGAAGTCATCAATAAACAACTCGCCGGCCGTTACCTTCAGACTGTGGAGGAAGACTTCACAACTGGCTTCCGTCTGACAACTGGCTTGAGCATGGAACTCATGTGGAAGCAGATCAAGCCGCTCCCCATCATGAGCGAAGAAACTCTCGCCAAGAGTCAGGAGATCGAGCAGCTCGGCAAACGTCTTGACGAGCTCAAGTGGAAGGTCAAGACATCCATTACCGACCTAGCCAGAGCCATGACAACTCTCGTCAAAGCCGATGAGATTGTACGAAGCACTGACTCTGACGTTACCGAACTCATCCAAGATCTCACCAAGGAGATCGAGCTTTTGGAATCTAAGGTTGGCTCGGAGTCCAGCGAAGTTAAGCCATTCTTCGCAGCGGAGTTCGAGACTTTAAGACAGGCTTCCCTGTTGAGATCCCAGGCCATCGAATATTTTGAAGGCCAGCCATACAGCGCCAACGAGACGGACCTTCTGGTCTTGTCGAACCAGCAAACCATCGACCAGATTCGTCTTGGCAGCTTCGGAGCCAAGGAGGCTCGTTCCTTGACCATCGGCCTGCTCGCTTCCCAGGACCCTGCTACTCATGTCTGGAACGGCAAGTTTGCCATGTCTCTCCTGTCAAGACTCAACTCTCTTCATACAACGAGCCTGCGCTCACTAGGACTCCTTGAGACTGAATTGCCTGCAATGGGTCGATCCGTTGCGGCTCTGGCGCCTACATTCCAGAAGAACCAAGTCGTGGCCCTCAACGCGGTTCTCAAGAAGCTTATCACAGCTGCCTTTTCTGTCCATGGCAGTGGGCAAGAGGACCCAGTCCGTACAATCTATGACAGGGTCACTCACGAGTTTGAAGGCACCGAGGCCACGCCTCTGCAGATACAGAAGCTGGCCGCCCAGTTCGAGGACAGCATTCCTAGCAATTGGCCAGCGCATCTTCACCAGATCGCCAAGCAGCATTTAATTCCTGCCACGGTGGCCCTGGCTGTGTCCGACAAGATTGAAGGCAACAGCCACACCGACAACGAAGCAGCCAGCGCTCGCGTCGTCGCTGCTTGCTCTGCAGTCTCCTGGGTCGAGTTCTCGATCGGGGCGATCAAGCTTTACGTGCCGGACAAGTCTTTCGATCCGCAATTGCGGCCACAGTTCGAAAAGGACGTTCACGACGAGCTGACAAAGGGACTTGAGCACAAACTCTCGTCGCTAATGGACTTTGAGTCTCGCTTCACAGGCCAAAATATGTCTCTCCGCATACATCTTGTGCAAGAAGATATTGAAGCACTCGGCCCTGCACCAGCACCGACACAGTTGCTTTACAGACCCGCTCGATCAGAACTCACCAACGTTCAGACATCCTTCAACAACGTCTTGGCTACCATCATTGGACAGGAGCTATCAGCCCATCACACGGCCTTTGCCCTATCAGGTTCTCTTGATGCCGCACAGGTCATCAACCTCGTCAAGCAGAACTTGGCTCATATGGTTGACCGCTTGGCAAACCGTGACCACCGGGCGAACCATCTCGATGCCTACCAAGACATGACTCGGCCTCTCGTCAACATTCTTGGCTGTCTCCAACTTGGCCTGTCGCTAAGTGACGGGCTCGAGTCCATCGAACACCATGTTGCGGACCAGACTCTCATGGACTTAACGCCCTTCATTGGCGGTAGCCCAGAGCACCATGTTCTCAAGAAATTTCCGAATAGGAGCTTGGAGTTCCTCGACTACATTGGACTGATCGTATCCGTCGAAGGATTGAGAAACTTGAATGCCGGTGTCCGCGAAGCATTGTTCGAATGCGTCCACAGATTTTTCCAAGAATGGACTAAGAGGCTTGAGGATGACCGCAAAGCTGAAGAGGCTCGAACGAACCTCTATCGTTTCAAGGGAAGCTTTGAAGACGAGGAAGAGATGGACGAGCAAGAGTTCAATGAGCTCTTCCCCACGTACGACGAGGAGCAGGAAGAGAAACCCGCCATCGGGCGTCAGAAGGTTCGCGACGTGTCGGTTAGGCTAGCAGAGTCTCATCGCAAGGTCTTCCTGGAGCAGCCGAACCCATCTGAGGCACTCCAAGGGGTTTGCAAGAAAGTTGGCAAGGGGGTTGCACAGGAGCTCGCGCAGAAGTCCGCGGTTCACCAGGGCATGAACAGCAGAGTCCTCCCCCTTGCTCTTTGGTCAGTAGATGAGCAGATGACCACGCTCAACGCGAACACCGTCGGCACTACTTACAACTTCTACACTGACTCAAACCTTCCAGAGGTTCGCCGTCTGATCCCGCTTGTTGACAAAGTGGAGGCTCGCTTCCGTGACTTGCAACAAGTGGACGAGATTGGCCACATGCAGCCGTTAGCAGACGTGCGAGCCGCTTGCGAGCAGCTCCTCGACCTCACCCACACCGAGCCCCTAGCCAAGATTTTGCCCAAGCTGGAGCATCTCCACGGCATTGTCTATGAGTGGCAGCACGGAGGCTACGCTCCGGCCGTCTATGGAGCGCCCGCCCTTTACACGTCTCTGACGGATACCATCATTAGCTGGCGACGCCTGGAACTTTCGACCTGGGCCAAGCTCTTCGATATGGAGGCTCAAAAATGCTCCGAAGATGCCGACTCGTGGTTCTTCGTCGCTTACCAAGTTCTTATCGCCGTACCTCTGTCCCTCGTTGACTCCACTGAGCTGAAGGACTACGCCGTTAACCTAGTGAGGGAGCTCGAGACATACTTCTCCACTGCAATCATTGGCCAATTCTCTGCCCGCCTCAGACTGTTGAAACAGTTACAGAAGCACCTGCAGCTGCTCACTGTCGACTACCCCTCCTTAGCTGTTGTCTCCGACGCAGCACTGAACTTCATCGACTTCCACTCCCGCTTTGAGAAGGTCGCTAAGGAGGCGATTGCCAAGGGAAGGGCGCCATTCGAGAAGACCATGAAGGAAGTTGTCCTGCTGGCTAGCTGGAAAGATACCAACATCAATGCTTTGCGTGAGAGCGCACGCAAGTCCCATCTGAAACTTTTCAGACTTGTTCGGAAGTTCCGCGCTGTCCTTGGCCAGCCGATGAAGCCAATTCTGGAGCAAGGCATCCCTGACGAAGAGGTTCCCATCGCCCAGAATACAGACGTTGGAGACAAGACTGATATCAAGGTGGACTCCAAGGCCATCTCGGCTTGCAACAAGGGCTTGCCTGGCTGGTTGGATCAACACAAGCGCCTGTCGAACTCCTCAAAGACGCTTTCCATCATGGCCAATGTTGCTACTAAGGCCAACCAGAGCTCCCTCAATGCCACCCAGGAGATCCTCTCGTACGTTGAAGACCTCAACGCCTCCATCGCGGAACTGCGCAAAGAAACTCCCGGCACTTTGACCGACGAGAACAAGGACCAAGTGAAGCACCTCAAGACGCGCAAGCGCAACCTCTTTGCGGATGTCCTTAAGATGATGAGGCAGATGGGTTTCCGTTACAACCTCGGAACCGAGGAGTTGGCCAAGCAAGATTCCCTCGCGATCGTCCTGGCAAATGTGCCCGCCTCTCATATTGAGGAGAACAGCATCAACGACGCTGCCGAGTATTACTTCCACAAGGTTGTCGATATTGCGCCCAAGGTCAGAGCCGCCATCCACGAATACTCGGAGGAACTCACCGGTGCCGAGATGTCTCGAAGCACCGGGTTCATGGAAGGCATGTTGGCTGTCGTCTTGGGTCAGCACAGCTCTCTGTCTGCTGCTCGCAAGGCAATCGCCTCGCTCGACCAAGCCATTGCCTCTGTCCAGAGCTTGAGCGGTACATACATTAGGCGCAACACCAACGGCAGCCGATCGAGCATCACCGTGAACTGGATGAAACCAATTTTAGACTTCGGAATCAAGGTTGTGGACATTCACGGCAAGCTGGCTTCTGTTGACAACCAAAGTGTGTTGAGCCACCTGCAAAGCACCTTGAAGGAAGTCGATGATTTGTCGAGGCAATGGTCCTCTCTGGCTTCGATTCCCGACAATTTCACAACCGAACAGCATGACGCCCTGCGGAAGCGCTCCATGCTCGCAGAGGAAAATTTCAAGACTCTTCTTCCTGGTCTTGGCCGCTCAGATCTTGACTTTGTTCTGAAGCAGATTACGAGCTGGTTCAGCATTGAGGTTGCTCAGGGCGATCGCGAGCTTCGTGACTCTGACAGTACGGCTCAGCAGTTCAAGAACTCGATCTCCAGTCTTTGCGACACTGTCCTTGTCGCGGTTCAAGAGTACAAGAAGACCATGGCCGACCTGCCAAGCTCAGCTGAGGATTCAGGCTGGCTAGCAAAGACCTCTGCTGTCCGCAACTCCGGTCTCAGCGCACTCTATATCAATGCGATTGTGAGCAAGGTCGAGGCTTGCCTCTCCGCCTTGGAGAGTGTTGACTTGGAACAATCCAATATGGACGCAGTGGCTTCGTCCCTCTTCTCCATTGTCCTTCCTATCCTCCAGCAATATGCTCTCACCTGCCGCCAAAGCTTCTCTCAGCTCTACAACTTGCATGCGGCAACCGGACACATGACCTATCAGCTGGCGCGAACTTTCGTTCAGCTTGCTGCCAAGGGTTTCTGCTCTCCACAAGAAAAGCAAGGCGAGGAATCTGGCGAATCTGGCAAACTAGAGTCCGGAACCGGTCTGGGAGACGGTGATGGAGCGGAGGATATCAGCAAAGATATCCAGCCTGACGAGGACTTGTCTGAACTTGCTCAGGAGCCAAACAAAGAAAAGGACGGCGAGATGGAAGACGAGAAGGACGCGGTTGACATGGCGGACGAGGAGCTTGAGGGAGAGATGGGTAGTGTGGGTGGTGGAGACGACGAGGAAGAGAACTCGGACGGAGAGGGCGAAGATGGCAAGGATGAGAACGAAATGGACGAAGAGGTCGGCGATGTCGATGACCTTGACCCCACGGCAGTTGACGAAAAGATGTGGGACGGAGACAACGAGGAGGCAGAGAAAGACCAGCAGGGCGACAAGGCCAAGGGGCAGAAGAAGGATGAGCAGATGGCCGCCGATGCTGACGCCAACGCCGAAGACAACAAGGCAGAAGATGATGAGCAGCAGATCGACCAAGGAGATGAGGAAATGGAGGAGGAAGAGCCCGGCCCGGAGCAAGAAGAAGCGAAGTTTGAGGACGATCAGGTCAAGCAAGATCAGAACGTGGAGGAGAATGACGCCTTGGCGATGCCTGAAGAAATGGACTTAAACTTCGACGAGGAAGGAGAAGACGTGGAGTCCGAGGACGATGAGCTTGACAAACTGTCAGACGTCGAAAAGGAAGAGCCTCAACAGCAGCAGGAGTCCGACGTAGAGGACGGGGAGGATGAAACGCAGCGACCCGACGACAAGGGCCCCGAAGAAGATGGGGAGCAAGAAAAGGAGGAGGCGCCTGAAGAAGATCTTGCGGGCGAACCCGAGGTCGACATGGAGCCTAAGGCAGAGGAGGAAGAGCAGCCCAATCAGCCCGAGGAGCCTGACAACCGCATGGAACCCCTCGGGATGACTCCAACGCCGACGCAAACGCCGCGCCGAGCGATGTCAAGGGTGGCGGCCAAGACCAAGACGCCGAGGAGATGGACGTTGAGAACGACTTCAACACCAACGCTGCTCAGAGGGAGGATGGAGACGCAGGAGATGGATCCGCGGAGCAGCAAACCAGCGCCGGGAAGAAGGGCCAACTTTCTCGGTCCGACGACCAAGCGCAACCCACCGACCAGGACCAAGACGATATGCCTGAGAACAGCAGGCAGGATCCCTTCAAGAAGCTCGGCGATGCCCTCGAGCGTTGGCACCGTCAGCAAAACGACATCAAGGACCCCGAGAAGCAACAGGAAGAGGGCGAGCAGAAGCAGTCGCAGGACGTCGATGCGGAGCTCGGCGCTCGCGAGTTCCAGCATCTCCAGGACGACGAGACCGCGGCCGATGCCCAGGCCATGGGCAACGCCTCGGAAGACCAGGTGCAGCCTATCGACGAAGCGATGGCCATTGACGAAGAGAAAGAAGACCCCCAGAGCCGCGTGATGCCTGACACCGAGGATGTGGAGATGGACCAGGACCCCGACAAGATGGACACCACGGAGGCCCCTGAAATCCAGGAGAAGGACACTGGCGCCGACAAAGACGATGGCCGGTCGGGTGTCAAGACACGCCAGGGCGCTTTTGACCGCGAGGTATCGCCCTCGGAGGACGAGATCCAACGAGCCGAAGAGGAATCGGACGAAGAGCAAGTCATTGAGGAAACCTCCACGCAGCTCTCCACAACGCACATCAGCGACGAGCAGCTGCCCCTCCGCGACTTCTCCGAATCTCTACAATCTTGGACGACCTTCCAGTCCAAGACGCACCCGCTCTCCCTTTCCCTCACCTCCCAGCTTCGCCTCATCCTTACTCCCTCTCAATCTACAAAGCTCTCGGGCTCCTACCGCACGGGTAAGCGCCTCAACATCAAGAAGATCATCCCCTACATCGCCTCCAGCTACAAGCGCGACAAGATCTGGATGCGCCGCGCCATCCCCACGAAGCGCAGCTACCAGATCCTCCTCTGCGTCGACGACTCGCGCAGCATGGGCGAGTCGAGCTCCGGCACGCTCGCCCTCGAGTCCCTCGTCATGGTCTCGCGCGCGCTGACGATGCTCGAGGTCGGCCAGGTCGGCGTCCTCGGCTTCGGCGCAGACACCTTTATGGCGCATGACTTCACCGAACCGTTCGCCTCCCACGACGCGGGGGCCAAGGTCCTGCAGCACTTCAATTTCCAGCAGGACCGCACCGACATCGCGCTGCTGGTGCGCCGGACCATCGACCACTTCCGCGCCGCGCGCATGCAGAATCCGGCCCGCGGCGCCGAGGACCTGTGGCAGCTCGCCCTGATCTTGTCCGACGGCCTGACCCCGTCGTCGCAGCACGAGCCCATCCGCCGGCTGCTCCGCGAGGCCATGGAGGAGCGAATCATGGTTGTCTTCATCGTCATGGACGATACGGGCAACAAGAAGGGCGACAGCGTGCTGGACCTCAAGGAGGCCAAATTTGTGAAGGACGAGAGCGGCAACAGCCGCGTCGTCATCGAGAGGTATCTCGATACCTTCCCCTTCCAGTACTATCTCATCGTGCACAACCTTGAGGACCTGCCGAGCGCGTTGGCTGGGTTGCTGAGGACCTGGTTCGCCGAGGTCAACTCGTGACGAGCGAGACGGAAAAAAAGTAAAAAGGAGTTAGATGGAGAAAGCAGGAAGATAATGTGCTCTATGTTTTTTGGTAGTAGCTGCTGTGCGAACTGGAGTTTGGGATGGATGCATGTGATTATTTAGAAGTAGAAGGGCGTTGAAAAGTGAGAATTCTAGATTTAGATGAACAGGCAACTCTTTCTTGCTAAAGTCACCTTCTATTCATTGATATGCCGGCCTTGCTAGGCCTGCTTGTGAGAAAACGTGGTATCAACCGGGCCGTAGCCAAAGGTGCGTAAAAGTACAAAAATTGACTCGAAGACCGCCGCAAACTCCTTGACCTGATCCCTTCCCTCATCACGGGCTCTCTCTACGTTTTGAAGCAAACGAAAGGACCAAGGCTAGGCATCCTCAACTCGGACCTTCTTACTCGCACCCTGGTCCTCCGCGTCGTCCACCGACTTGCGCTTGCTGCTAGAGCTCTCTGCACCAGCAGCAGAGGCAGCGGCGGCGTGCTTCTCCCATCGAGCGTGCCAGTCGAGGAGTCTGGCGTACTCGAGCTCGACGCTGCCCAGAGCCTCATTAAGCTTTTCCGAACGTTCAGACTGATCCAGCTGGCCGAGGACATCGGCGTTCTGGCGGTATAGGCGCTGCTTGACGAACAGCTGCCACAAGTGGTAATGGTGCTTCTCGCCCGTTGTCGGCTTGGCCTTTTGTTCCTCGCCGAATCCGACTTTCACAGACGCAGGCAGCTGAGACATGGTCTGCATCTCGATCAGGCGCTTAAACTGACGCTCCACGATCTTTGTCTTCTGGCGCAGGTTTCTGAGAAGCTCCAGGTCGACCAAGTCCTTAGGGACGGTGCCGCTAGGAGGGCTAGGGAGGGCGATGCTCGTGTTGATCTTGACGTTGCTAAACTCCGGTAGCGATCGGAGGAAGGTTAAGTCGGCCAAATCGCGCATGTCGTCGAAAGCCTCGTTGGGGTCTTCTACGGTCAGCTCCAAAGTCTGCGGGCTGCTGTAATAGTGCTCGAAAATGGTCTTGTACAGGCGAGCACCAATGCCCTTGCCCTGGAAAGGCGGCAGAACCAAAAATTGGGAAAGCCGCGAGCGGCAGGGCAATTCTTCCAGAAGGTTGAACTCCTCCTTTGGCAGATCCCACTCGGACGAGGGCGGGGTGGGCGGGCGGAAGCAGAAGAAGCGGTAGACGGTCGCATAGCCAACGAAGGTGTACGAGGCCTTGTCGCTCGTTTCTACCGACGTCTGTTTGCGATAAAGGAAGAAGACAGTCCAACGGTTGGCGTCCTCGGGGACCTTCCAAGGGTCTTCTTCGTTGTCTGTCTCGCGGGAGATGTATGACCCCCCCTCGATGAACATGGGAACAAGAGCCTCGACGCGGGTGACGATCTGGCGAACGGCAGGGTCCGCCAGGCTGCCCTTCCACACCTCGTAAGTGCCATCCTGGCCCTCAAAGCTCGAGTGGAGCGTGCCAGGAGGGGCCCAGCCGTCAGGTTGGCTCTGGGCACCAGTGTTGAATTCGCGTGCGGACTCGAAGGCAACTGCAGGGCATCAGGGTCAGCAACATCAACTGTCTGAGGCGGCAGTCACTTACCCAAAGGCAGGTGCTCTTTTAGTGTAGCGTCAACGTCCGCAGCCTCGGTCTCGCCAACGGACTGGAACTTCTTGCCATAGGACACCTTGACATTCGGTCGCATGTCAAAGGTGCGATAGCGCAGGTCGATCTTGAGGTCCTTGTATCCGAAGATGCGCTCATCGTCGCCGAAGATGGAGTAGGTGAACTTGGGGTTAAACGAGGCAATCGTCTTGATGGCCCCGGCAGCAGGGGCGATCAGGCTGATATTCAGCGACTCGGTGGCGTTGGCCGACCCTAGAATATTGGTCAGTGATTGTTGCGATAATGGAGAACCAAGAGTGTTGGAAAACGTACACTCGTCAGTCTCAGCCATGGTGTCGACGGAAGTGTGAGCTGTAGCTCTTGTGCGAGGTAAAGAAGGAACTGCGTCGCAGTCGTGGATTGTATCGCGGGGTTACCTGGTGGTTGAAGATAGATCTGAGGAGAAACCCTTTTTGTATGTAGTCTTCAAAACAATACGAATCCGTTTGGCTGACAAGGTCGATGCTCCTGGTTAAGCAGAGCTTCTTTTGCGATCAAAGCCTTGAGTGACGCGCGCCAAACGATTCGCGACAGAGACGCGATTAAGTGGTTCATGCAGTTAAGAGGAGCAGCTTATGGGCTGTCAGCGATTTGGGGCGCTAGCACTAGATTGAACTAGCTCTAGTCCTCTTCGCAGCATCAGCGACGGGAAGGATCCACCAGGCATTACGACATGGGGGTGACAAGGCACAGAAGGGGCCACCGAGGGAGACCAAGGAAAGGAAACCAGTGACCAATGGTTTGCGCCCGGTGCACCTTGAGAGCCAGCTCAGCTCCCCAACCTTGACGGAATTCTCCCTGTGCACCCAAGCTGAAAGTCGAGAGCTCGACTTTTTTTTCCTGCTTTGCGTTCTCTGGTTATCTCAATTGCCGTTCGCCGACCACTTAGTTCCAGACATGCTGGCGTGATCCCGCAGCTCTCGACAAACCTTCTCTCTCCGACTTTACGTCTTCTCCTGGCACGATCGACGGCACCTTACCCAGAAAATGGGAGGGCTACTGTTGCTGCTCTTGCTGAGCGTATGTACCTCTTTACCTCTTGGCTTTGGGCTCCCGGCCGGGCCATAGACTTCTATGCACGATGGAAAGCTAACATGTTCCTTTGCGGCAAACCAGACGGTAATGGCCTTGGCGTAGGTTGCTCCTCATACGCATAGGCCTAGGTTTTCTTCCCCCATCACAGGGAAGAAGCAAATGGCCACCTATACTGCCCGAACGATCCGTATACTGACGAGGAATGTCGCAAACCAGGTCCTTCTTCGCCGGCTCATTACCCCTCGCCATAACCCTCACGCAGTCGCAACTTCGCTTGATATCCAGCGTGGGTGTTGGCATCTTGGTCGGAACGTCGATGATCGTGATTATACCCGAAGGCATCGAGGCTGTCACGACTACCGGCGGGCACTCGCATGCGAAGAGGAACTTGTTGGATGCGGCCGGCAAGCAAGGGATGCCCGATGTGCGGTGGGTGGCGGGTGACGATGCCCCCCAACTAGCAACCGCCGCTAGGTCCACGAGAATAGCGGAGGAGCTTCATACCCTAGGCCGTGATGTCGAGGACATTCCAAGGCTGCGCAGCCGAGAAGAGCAGGATGAACACGGCCATGATCACGACCACGACCAGCCTCCGACCGGCCCGCCGGGCCCCGAAACCCACCACGACGAAGAGAAACACAACGAGGTGCCGACGTTCTACATCGGTCTCTCCATGATCCTCGGCTTCGTCCTCATGTTCCTGATCGACAGGCTGCCGCGGCACGCAACGGAACGTATTCAGTCTGAGCCACAGATGCGCCACGTCAGCCTGGACAATCTGGGCGGATCATCGACTGTCGGCGACGAGGAGACGGAAGGGTTTCTTGGCCCCCTGGCGCCCCCGCCGAAGCAGTCACGGAGCCTCGCGACAACCATTGGTCTAGTCATCCACGCCGCGGCGGACGGCATTGCCATGGGAGCGTCAACCTCGACATCCAACACCAAGCTGGGCCTAATCATCTTTGTTGCCATCATGGTGCATAAGGCGCCAGCGGCGTTTGGCCTGACGTCGGTTCTCCTCAAGCAAGGACTCTCCAAGCGGACGGCGCGAGGGCACCTTATCGTCTTCAGTCTTGCTGCGCCTTTTGGGGCTTTGAGTACATGGGCCATCATCAGGATCCTGGGTGGCGGCAACTTTGAGGGAGAATCTGGTCAGTGGTGGACCGGCATGCTTCTGCTTTTCTCCGCGGGAACGTTCCTGTAAGTCAAACAACGAACCGAGCAGATTGGTCAACAACTGACAGCCGACAAGCTTTGTCGCCATGCACGCGATGCAGGAAGATAGCAGCTCTCCGAAGCATGAACACGGTGGGATGAACGGCTACTCGGAAGGTGGCGGCGTCCAAAGAGTACAGCAGCGACCGCAGATGCGCGATACCTTTGCGACGGTTGCCGGCATGCTCCTGCCCCTCCTCACACAGTTTGGGCACCACCATTGAGTGCTGCTCAGTCAAAAGTGTGCTTTAAAGATCTACACATGAAGCTCAGAATATAATGTTCGGCTTCCTTGTACGAGTAAATCAAGAGTTCGACGAAGCCAGGTTTCCCTGGCACATGACGATGATGATTGTATAGACTTCCACTAGTTGGTATTCCTTTCTGGATATCAAAAGTCCAGACGATGTATTTTTTCCATCATTTCTGAAGAATCCGTGCTCTTAGTTCGATCTGTGCCGCCACCGTGCCGCCGTGCCGCCCATGCCTCCTGACCAAACCGCAGAAAAAAACAAGGTCTAACTTTCTCTGCGTGACGTTCCAGAAGCGGCAGCTTACTGGCTCGAAAGCGGTCCAGGTGGTTGATTGATGTGTTGGACGTTGGGAGAGTCCGCTGCTGCAGCACAGTAGCACAGAGGAGCTCGTGGGTAACAGCGGCCGACTGGTCGGGCGCAAAGGGGGGTGCCCTGGTCGACCGAGCGTCGAAGAATCGAGCTAGGTTGAAGTCGGGGTGTTTCAAGTTCGTACGATGACCTTGGCAAGCCGGCGAGGCGCTCCTGGCGCTTCCTTGCAACGGGGGGTCGAGTCGAGAAGTCCAAGGGGGCACCTAAAAGCGCATTCGCTTGTCAAACGAACGCATGGCGTTTTCAACGCCTCGATGGTCCTCAATGACAGATGGGTGGGGGTGGGGCTTCCTCTTTGGCTTGGTCCGTTGGTGTGAGATATATACAACCGGCAACTTCTTGCCTCAGCGACGATGGAGGACAAGATCTGCAAGACCTACTTTAGAAATGGACCCACGCACGCCTGTTGGCATCTCACAGTCTGCAACGGCCAGAAAGGCATGCAGATGTCGCATTTCTTCGGATATAGATCATCCCATACGGATAGCAGCATTGTTGCCCCCTCCAATATTGGACAATCTGAAGTCTGGAAAGGCAAGAGGGTCGGGCTTTGGGAGTTGGGAGGGTCGGCCCAGACGACAAAAGCCTGAGCGCTGGACAAAATCATACCCCTGTGTCGTATCACTGGGGCAGATCTGAGGCATCCAAGCCGCCAGTGTCGCAAGTGAGAGATTCCTCAAGGGAGCTGAGCAGAAAGGGGACCACGCTACATGCTATGCGGCCAGCCGCGTTGGACCATGCAGCGTGTTTCTTTTTTGTGGCATGCCGGAATTCATTTGACAAGAGTAGTAAGCTGAAGTCACTGGTGCCGTGGTTCAGCTCGTTCGGGACAGTGGTACGCAAATTTGCTTCTTTCTCCCTCCCATCTCAATCTCAATTGTCTGAAGTCTCAGAGCGCGAAGCAGGCGAAGTATTCCGACATTTGGCGAACAGGGATCTCGAAGAAGTTGGCGTGAGGACCGCAAAAGTAAAACATTGGGGGGGGCACCCAAGCCGTACGGTGCTATGTGGATTCGACAGCGGCCGGTACCAAGGCCGACTTGGCCGGATCTGTAGAGCGATACAGGCTTGACCACATCTAGTCCAGTTGAGGAGAGGAACAATCCTACCAAGAATCTGGATGGATACTGGCTTGGATAATTGCGCACATCCGTGAGCTCCTGGGGACGAAGACCTAGCTTGGACCATATCCTCTTGCCAGACCGGCTTTGAACCCTATCAACGTTTGCAGCGCAACCAGCTCGAACAGCGTGGTCGGTATACGGCAGACACGGAAAAAGAATACGACAGTCAACATCGAACGAAGTTTCTGGCTGGCGAGCCAACGGCGAGCCGTGCGCGGTGTGCTAGAAACATCAGTCCAAATAGCGACTTGGACAAGTGCTTGTGCGGCGGTTGGTTGTGTCGATGGCCAATGACGAAGGAATCAAAGTATCTTTTCGAGCCGCGCGACAACACCAAGTTAGGAAGAAACTCTTCATTGTTGCTATACCCAACGTTGTTTGCCAGATCACCATGTCACCGTGTCGCCGTCGCCAGGCTTTGGTGGAACCTTGGGCATGGGGTGAGCCGATAGTTGCTAGAGGCTTTGCATTTGCGTGATGAGTTATTCCTGCAAGGCCATGGAAGCCGCAATCCCGGACAATAGCGCTGAGTCCCGCGTTCAAAGGCGAAGGGGCGGCTGTGGCTGCCCCAAGACCGGGGAAAGATGCAGCTTGGTCCCCATTTGGCGCAGATATCGCCATGGTCGTTGGCTAGCGTATTGTCAAAAAAGGTAAGTCAAGCGGAGACTCCCTCATTGCGCCATCAGAGTGTCTCCATCGTCGGACTGAGCATAACAGGGAGGACCACGGTCTAGCGTTCGCTGTTTTATTTTTCCCTAGGGAAGCTCTTGAAGGCATCAGTGCAAAAGTTGCTACGGGTTGGATGACTTTGAAATGGACAGAAGAGAAGCCGGCACAAAAGGACAAACCAACATCAGAGTGCTCAGCGATCGTCTCGGCTTAGCATCCAGACTCGGTAGTGACTTTGCGTGAAAGAATCGATCGACGTCACAACTACCCACTTGGGTGCCGACGAAGTGCAGACAAAAAAAAAGAAAAAGGCACTAGTGCAATGTAAGCGCCGCTAACTCGGACCCTGCAGGGCCCCCCGGGAGACAAATGTGCGGTTCTTAATTGCAGCAGCAACAACAAATATGTGAGACCCTTTCCAGCTGCTCATAGTTCGCACCATATAGACAATAGATCCGAGAATTGGGAAATGGAGAGACTCGGATCGGCCCTAGGTCGTTGTTTGCGAAGGAGCGGGTGTTCGAAATGAGGGAATTGACAACCGCGGTGGTTGAACGCGGGTGTAGCCAGTCAACAGAGCACACAGAGCACATTGTTGGCTACCATGCCTTTGGTCTGCATGCGGTGTCAATGGTTTCCCCAACATGCCAGGCTACCTTCAGAGAATAGCAGTGACTTGTTGATGGAGTGTTGGACGAACTCCCCCATGACGGTACGCATGCCATCAGCAGCGGCCAACTGCCAACTGCCCTCTCGAACAACGCTGCGGGCGGGATTCGAGGTCAGGGGACAGACGCTTACGGGCCATGCTTGGCTCCCGTCCCAGAGCCGGGGGTGTTCCGTATTGTTCCCACAGCCGAACAGGAACGCCATACATGGAGGCGGGCGGCGTTTCCTGGGGGCAACGCTGGGCAAGACGTACGAGCCCCGTCGTTTCCCTGCGGTTCAACAGAAGTGAAGGAAGCCTGTCTCCGTGTCGTCGAGATGTTATTGTCTTGGCCAATGCCTCGCATCGAGTATATAGATTGTTAGGTCAGCTGAAGTGGCAGATGTCAGTGCTGTGACGGAGAGTAGGTGAAAGGTACCGTAGCGCAGGTGTCTTAGCAAGAACGAAACAGCGCTAGAGGAGGGACCCAGAATAAAATTCTGTTCTGTTTGGGAATCATGAGTCTGAGCCAGCCTCTGTTGGTGTCTGAGTAATACATTCGGCCGCGGGAGAGGTGACGCCGGCTGGCTCGCTGGCGTGGGAAGCGGTGTGCGATTGCACAAGAACGTCTTTGTGTGCTTTAAGTTGAGACGACGGTTTTCTTCTCCAAAGGCTTCTTCTGCCGCCGAGTCTGATAGTAGGGTGCATGTCGAGTATTGGTGCAGGAAACTCCAAGGTACGGGGATACTTGATCAGTACGTACCTTGACTAAAGTGCGAAGTGAGGTGAGCAACTTGGAAGGTACGGACTGCCCAGACTTTGCCAGATGCGCTAAGATCAATTATCTGTCACGGGCTGCTTCCTTACCATTCTTTCGCCTCCTCCTTCTCCCCGTCCCCGTCCTCCGCCTCGTCCCCTACTGTAGCTTCTCCCCTCCTCGCCTCTATCCGCTCCGCCCAGAACCAGCCCAGTGATGTGCCTGCGAAATCTGAAAGAATCGACACAAGGACAAAGAAAGACGGATGCACAGTGACCTGTGTGGCACTTTCCCCCGTCCCGTCCTCCACCTTTCTTCCCCCCGAAAGGCACTCGCACACACAACCCACATCACATCGCCTGAAGCCCAGGCCTTCTCCGGCGCACCTCCTAGGTAGTGCAGCTGTCCGCCGCCCCCTTCCCCTTCCCGTCGTTCTCTGCACCTTTCTCTTCCCCGAAAACAAGGGCCGCCCGTCAACTCCGCCTCTGCTCTGCTTGGTTTATTACCTGCCCATAACCAAGCACCGTGCCTTGTCTCTGCGCCTCGAGCCTTGACTCTCTTGACCTTGCTCTGCGTCCTCTAACTCACACGCTGTTGCTCACTGGCCTCCCCTCCCCCCTGGGTCTTGGTCCTTTTCCCATTCCTTCCCTTCCCTACCTGGCCCCATCATCAAACCCACCCCCATACCTCCCAGCTCCCAAACTCCTACATCCGCCAGGAGACTTGCCCAGTGCCTCCCATTCCTTACCTCACCTGCCCTGGCCTATCTGATCCCCCCTCTCTCCTGTCCTCCTCCAAAATCCCCAATTCCAGCCAACAAACACTCCACGGCTGAACTCCTCCTCTCCAATCCCATCCCTCCTTCTCTCCTCCTTGCTGCCCCTTCAACGACAACCACCAGAACGACGCGAGACACTTCATTGCAGGGAGGTGCAAAAGACATTTGGGCGTCAATCAAGCGAAATCCTCCGATACCACCGAACAATCCACTTTCCATTGTGATTCGCCCTGTGCATTCCACACTACAAGGCCCAAACGACCCACGCTTTCCACTTGACACCTCCGATTGTTAAGCTTCCCGTCTCCCGTTGGCCCCATATCACAGTACACCATCCCGCAGCGCCGCCATATCCTCTCGCTTTCTTCGTTTCCAGTTCCCGGCCAGGAACCGACCGACTTCAGGTTTCTCAATCGACAGCGTCGCTACCCTTCGGTAGACTTTCCATCGCCACGTCCTGTCGCGTACGAAACCATCCCATCACGGCGGTGCCGCCTCGCCGAAATCGTCGTCGTCATCCAAGTCGCTCGAGCCCGCGAGAGTCGCCGCACTGAATCCCATCGATCGACGGTTTGCTACGGTGCTCAGCACGATCCTACAGTCCTCGCCCACAACGTATCGCCAACATATCATATCGGACTCCCCTGCGACTGCGCTTCTTCGCGCAATTTCGAGTTGGTCAAAGGTTGCCCACTGACCTGGGTTGTTTAATGAACGCCCGGTAGCGACTTCAGACACCCTGAACCGGTCTCAAGAACTTCGGTCTCCTCTGCCACCACATCCCATTGCGTAGGGACTTGCGATCACTACCTTCGATATTCACGACATCGCGGGCTCGAGGCCGTACAAGTACGATCGGCTTACATCACAACCCGATATGGCCGGCTACGACAACAGACCATTGAGTTTCTCTGAAAGAAGAGGGAGCATGCTCAGCGACGACATGACGCTCAACACCGGCGGAGCCTCTAGTAGTACAAGGCTTGAGAAGATGCCCCAGAGACTAGGACACATGAGAGGTCCTCCGACGCCCAGCATGACCACTCCTGCTGCAGACTTTGATCAGCAGTTGACCGGCTCGCCGCCTCCCCCGCCCACGCCAGCAGCCTCTCCCGGTCCCTCACACCGTCAGCTCGACTGGAGCGATGCCGCTGACGACGAGGATTTTTTCTTGGCCAAAGTGCGCCATCACTTTAAAAACTCCGGTGGTCCTCACCGTACCCGTCTCTTGGCCGACCTCTTGAACCTGTGCACAAGTCAACAGCTGAGTTTCGTCCATCAGTTCGTCAGTCCTCTACTCAAAAAGGATCCGTTCACGAGTCTTCCGGATGAGTTGTGCCTACGCGTAAGAATTCATTTCAACCGGTTCGTGGGAATATGGTACTGACACTGTTGCTTTAGATCCTCTCCTTTATCGACGACCCCAAGGTCTTGGCTCGTGCCTCACAAGTGTCCAGGAGATGGCGGGATTTGTTGAGCGACGATATGACATGGAAGAATCTCTGCGTCAAACATGACTATGGCAGGCGTCTCTCCGAAGTCTCGACATCGATGGGAAGTGGATCGCGGCCTGGAGCTCAGTCCTTATGGGGGGATGACTACGCCAGCAGCAGTTTCCCAGGTGCTCTGCCGTTGACGGCTCATGCTTCAGGGTCTCGCAGTCTTGACGGGGCCGGAAATGCGAGGCCCAAGATGAGATCCTACAAGTCACACTTCAAGCAACGGTATCTCGTGGAGGCAGCTTGGAGATCTGGCGGCACCAGCACTACCAGGAACATTACTCAAGAGGGAGGCGTTGTCACGAGCCTGCATTTGACGCCCAAGTACATTATCGTGGCTCTTGATAATGCCAAGATTCATGTGTTTGACACAAAGGGCAACCAGCAGCGTACTTTGCAGGGCCATGTTATGGGCGTATGGGCGATGGTCCCTTGGGATGACATTCTGGTCAGTGGTGGATGTGATCGCGATGTGCGAGTATGGAACCTGGCCACGGGGTAAGTGAACAATGTCATTGACGCAAGTTTCGAAACACTAACATAGGTAGTGCCTGTCTTCACACCCTTCGTGGCCACACATCAACAGTTCGCTGCTTGAAAATGTCTGACGCAAACACGGCGATATCGGGCTCGCGCGATACGACGCTTCGGGTATGGGATATTCGGACCGGGCTATGCAGAAATGTGCTTGTTGGCCATGGTGCCAGCGTCCGATGCCTCGAAATTAAAGGGGACATCGTTGTCTCTGGCAGCTACGACACTATGGCCAAAGTTTGGAGTATTTCGGAAGGCCGCTGCATTCAAACACTTCAAGGTCATTTTAGCCAGATTTATGCCATCGCCTTCGATGGCAAAAGAGTAGTGACTGGCAGTCTGGATACCAACGTCCGGATTTGGGATCCCAGAACAGCGTAAGTACTCTTCACACAGAGTGCCATCATGATTGTTTGTATACTAAGTTAGCCTAGTGAGTGCTTGGCCATTCTACAGGGCCATACGTCTCTTGTTGGTCAGCTGCAGATGCGCGGAGACACTCTTGTGACTGGCGGCTCTGATGGTTCAGTACGAGTCTGGTCACTGGAGAAGATGTGCCCTATTCATCGACTTGCTGCGCACGATAACAGCGTGACCAGCTTGCAATTCGACGATACACGGGTCGTCAGTGGTGGCAGTGATGGCAGAGTCAAGATCTGGGACCTGAAGACGGGTCACCTTGTTCGGGAGCTCATTGCCCAAGGCGAAGCTGTCTGGAGGGTAGCTTTCGAAGACGAAAAGTGCGTGGCGCTAGCTTTGCGGCAAAACCGTACAGTAATGGAGGTAAGAGAGTTTCCTTGGCATTTTAGTACGACCGCTTCGTTGCTCACTAACCGCGTCTTAGGTGTGGTCGTTCTCGCCCCCTGAGGATGTCCTGTACGACCGTCCACTATCTCTTCAACAACGAGTCTTGCAAGAGGCACCCCATCGGCCGATGAGTGCCATGCAGCTTGACTATAGACAATCACAACCGGCAGTCGCAGGCCCTAGTCGAGAAGCTGCCGGAAGCCAGGATGTCGACATGAGAGACGCTGGACCCTCCACAGCCCCACTCCAGGGCGGCAACAAGACTTTCTTTCACGACGACTGAACGGATTCCCACATCTGGATCTACAGCAGCATGATTTCCGTGGGGCTCGGTTGGCGAAGAGTATCACACTGCAACAGACATCAGGTGCATTTGCACTGAACGCGCTTTTGCTATCAGAGAATCAACAAGACATTGTGTTCGCAACGGTTGACGAGATCAAGGCGGCTTGGCATGGCTTATTCATGGCCGAGACGCGACTGAGCATAGATGGGGGGTGCCTCTTAAGACAAGGGCGTAGTCTTTTGGCGTTGGTCTGGAAGCATCATATGCATTTGAAAGGGCGGCCAGCATGAGTTTGACAGCATTGGGAAGAAAGCTTGATTCGAGGGTCTAAACGGCAGGACAACTGAGGCGGTGGTCACGACGACTTCAGGGCATAAAGCGTTGCTCAACTACGTGCATGCGGTCGGCCCGGCCGCTTCTTAATATACCCCGTGGTAGCGTTTAGTAGAGCTGTATACCACATCAGAACGAGCGTCGATGAGCATGATGTCTAAGATGACCAATGTGATCACGACGACGGGGCGTTCATGGTGCATGATTGACCGGGCAGTTAAGACAAGCGGTGGTCTGGCCATGACTGGTGTGTTGTGCAAGGTGGCACAAAGATGGCTTGGACTGCTGGGACACGGGGTGCCTGGCCAAATTCATCCGCACCTCCAGTGTTTTGATTGCCGTGTAGGGGGTTGGGTGTTTGCGGCGATTGGCCTTCAATGCTTGCTCTGTTTCCTTGTTATCTCCGAAGACCGCTCTCCCAGGCCACTGAATTGGAACTCTCAATGGGGGCGCCGAGCGAGAATAGGACCGACCGGTGAAAGTCGGGCCCGCCAAAGTCACTGCACCTCGAAGCGCACACCTCCCAGATCCCGTTGAGGCCGAGTCACGTGGAAATGTGCTAGCCATGTTAGGACTAGTAGTTTTCAACAAGCAGCAGCTCCCTTCCCAACCAACGCCGCGATTTTTCGGAGCTCCAGCGACCAAATAATTTGTTATCACCCTCCTTCCCCCGAACCCTTCTCACCCTCATCGTCCGGAGGCTCCATCATCACCACCCCCACGATGTTCTCCCGCGCGATCAGGTTAAACCGAGCGGTGCCTCTGCGCACTCGCGCCCCCGTCTCTTTTGTTGCTGCGTCCCGGTCCGTCACCACCAACGCTGCATCTGCAACCCTGGAGAAGGGAGTCCCGCAGGTCAGTTTGCGCTCTTTTTCTGCCGCCACCTCTGTTGAAGGTGCTGCAACAACGACGATCATCCGGACACGGTGATCACTTCCAATTACGCATTATTAACGTGCAGCGTCATTTTAGTCCGATGAGGAGCCTTTCCAGATCACCCTGAGCGATGAGAGCTTCGAGACGTACCAGCTCGACCCCCCGCCGTACACCCTCGAGGTTACGAAGAAGGAACTGAAGCAGATGTACAAGGACATGGTTGTTGTCAGGTATGGCGAATATCCTCTGCAGTGAGATCGCAACAAGGATCCGGTAATTGACCCTGCGCAGACAACTCGAGATGGCCGCCGACCGACTGTACAAGGAGAAGAAGATTCGTGGTTTCTGCCACTTGTCTACCGGTCAGGAGGCTGTTGCCGTTGGTATTGAGCATGCTCTTACCCGCGAGGACGACCTGATCACCGCCTACCGTTGCCACGGTTTCGCTTACATGCGCGGTGGCACCGTCCGCTCCATCATCGGAGAGCTTCTCGGCCGTCGTGAGGGTATCTCGTACGGCAAGGGAGGTTCCATGCACATGTTCACCAAGGGCTTCTACGGTGGCAACGGTATCGTCGGTGCACAGGTGCCCGTCGGCGCTGGTCTCGCTTTTGCCCACAAGTACACTGGCCGCAAGAACGCCTCCGTCATCTTGTACGGTGACGGTGCCAGCAACCAGGGCCAGGTCTTTGAGGCTTTCAACATGGCCAAGCTCTGGAACCTGCCCGCTCTTTTCGGTTGTGAAAGTACGTTTGAGATAACTGAAGAGTCGACTGATGTATCAGGCTAACCAATCCGCCAGACAACAAGTACGGTATGGGTACCGCTGCCGCCCGCTCTTCCGCCCTTACAGACTACTACAAGCGTGGTCAGTACATTCCCGGCCTGAAGGTCAACGGCATGGACGTCCTTGCCGTCAAGGCCGCCGTCAAGTACGGAAAGGATTACACTGTTGCCGAGAACGGACCCCTCGTCCTCGAGTACGTCACCTACCGGTACGGTGGCCACTCCATGTCCGACCCTGGTACCACCTACCGTACCCGTGAGGAGATCCAGCGCATGCGTTCCACAAACGACCCCATTGCCGGTCTCAAGCAGAAGATCATTGACTGGGAGGTTGTCACCGAGGACGAGCTCAAGACCATTGACAAGGAGGCCCGTAGCTTCGTCAACGAGGAGGTCGCCGCCGCTGAGGCCATGGCCGTCCCTGACACCACCCCCAAGATCCTCTACGAGGACATCTACGTCCCTGGCACCGAGCCCCAGTTCATCCGCGGTCGCACCCCTGACGAGACCTACTACTTCCACTAAATGTCTTCCTGATGACGAATAATTGTCTCTTAACCTTCCTGTCCTATTGTACAATACCTACTAGCTAGAGAGGGTGAAGTGGTCACAATCTGAACACGGCCGGGGTCTGCAGATATCCTCCTGGTTAAACAATGTCCGTTCCTACTTGTGAAATTGGCCCAATGGATGTGAACTGCGATTTGACTTGTAGATAGAATTGCTCGGCCCGCACTTTTCGTCCGCCGTCGTGGTGTGGTGTCCGGTGCATTAAACCCAATTGGTGCATATCAGATATCTGCCTACCTGCCTAAAAGTTAAGTGGGTCCACTTAGCTGCTCTCGCGCGTCGCGGCAGGCTCAATTAAGGGCAACGCGCCTGCCTGGCGCGTCAAGCATCCTCAAAAGCCACCCAACAACCTTCATGGCCTGCGCCCGCCTTCTCAGCAGTCCAATTCCTCGCAGGAACGCAATCAGGGCGGCTTTTTGCATCGACACTCGATTCTTCACTATTTGCACCCGACCGGCCATCACAATGGCGCCGAAGCAGGCAACACTGGGGTACGTCAAGCCCTCGCAGACAACGTTGGGGTGTGTAAAAGGGCAATATTCCTCAGACCACCATGCATGCTTTACAGCTCTGCCGTCTTACCTATATTTCTTTTGGTGAGGTTGCCTGCTGACAGTTGCTAAAGAAAGTTCTTCGGGGCCAAAGGCTCCAAGCCCGAACCGCAGCAGAGCAAGCTAAGCTTCGCCACCAAGACAGCACCGAAGTTGGAGGTCAAAAAGGAGGAGGATGCTCCAGCGGTAGCCGTCAAGGAAGAGAAGGCTGCAACCAGTAGGTCTGATTACTGCGTTATCTTTAAAACACTTGACTAACGCCTTGTGTGCAGAGCCCAGGAAACGCACCAGAAGCCCGAGTCCGGCCGTCAAGGCACAAAGTCCGAAAGTCAGGGATGAAGCCACCGAGGACGATGAGGACGAACCTGCCACAAAGAGACCTCGCAGAGCTCGTAAACGTGTTATCGAGGAGGACGAGGACGAAGTGATGGACGAAGCTCCAGTCAAGTCACCTACATCATCACCCAAGCCTTCGAGGGCCAGAAAGAGCAGCCCTGTGAAGTCTGCAAAGGCTTCCAAGGCAAAACCCGACGCACCCAAGGCTAGTCGTTTGAAGAGAGCCTCCAAATCTCCCTCGCCTGCGCCGGCTGTTAAGGACGAGAAAGAGGGGATAACAGAGTCTGCGTCAGAAGACGACGTGGGCGAAGATGACGAAGAGGAGTCCAAGCCTGCGGTAGCGAAGAAAACACTGGAGGAGGTCCAGATGAAGCTCAAGACGCAGACCAAGGACCCATACCCCGACTGGAAACAAGGCGAACCGGTCCCTTATGCTGCACTCTGCACCACCTTCTCCCTCATTGAGCTCACGACCAAGCGACTTGAGATCATGGCTCATTGCTCGCTGTTCCTTAGACAGGTCCTGCGTCTGACCCCTGACGATCTTCTCCCCACCGTCCTGCTCATGATCAACAAGCTGGCTCCTGATTATGCCGGCATTGAGCTAGGTATCGGCGAGTCTCTTATCATGAAGGCCATTGGTGAGACGACAGGTCGCAGTCTTGCCGTCATCAAGCAAGATCAGAAAGAGATTGGAGATCTCGGCCTTGTCGCTGTCAAGAGTAGATCCACACAACCCACCATGTTCAAGCCCAAAGCCTTGACGATCAGGGGTGTGCACAACGGCCTGATGGGCATCGCTACTGTTTCCGGTAACGGTGCTCAGGGTCGCAAGGTGGATGCCATTAAGAAGTTGTTGTCAGCAGCCGATTCCCATTCCTCTGGCAAGGTAGACATCAGCAAGGATAAGGGGGGCCCCAGTGAAGCCAAATACCTCGTCCGATTCCTCGAGGGCAAGCTGCGGCTAGGTTTGGCAGAGAAGTCGGTCCTCGTCTCTCTAGCTCAAGCTGTGGTGTTCCACGAGGCGAACGCCAAGGGCCAAGTGCCCAAGACGACGGACGTGGAGCAGGCGGAGGCAACCCTCAAGACGGTGTACAGGTATGTCCTTCCATTCTATTTCGAGCCCTAGCGCGACGCTGATCCACGATAGTGAACTCCCGAGCTACGATGTCATCATTCCCGCTATGGTGGACCATGGTATCATGCATCTCCGGGAGCATTGCAAGCTCAAGCCTGGAGTACCTCTTAAGCCCATGTTGGCGAAGCCAACAAAGGCCATCACCGAAGTGCTGGACCGCTTTGAGGACCAGACCTTCACCTGTGAGTACAAATACGACGGTGAACGAGCTCAGATCCACTATGTAGACAAGTCTGCGGACGAGGAGATCAGCCAGTCTCTGCCGGGGGCTACGAAGGCTGCGGCAAATGGGGTTGCATCCATCTTTTCCCGAAATTCCGAGGATCTTTCCAAGAAATACCCTGATATTCTCGCCAAGCTACACACCTGGGTTAAAGAAGACACGAAGAGCTTCGTTCTGGATTGCGAGACAGTTGCCTGGGATGTTGATGAAAAGAAGGTCCTGCCTTTCCAGCAATTGATGACGCGCAAGAAGAAGGACGTCAAGATTGAGGATGTCAAGGTCAAAGTATGCGTGTTTGCCTTTGATCTGCTCTATTTCAATGGAGAAGCCATCGTCGAGAAGTCGCTTCGCGAACGCCGTGAGCTTCTTGAGAACGCCTTCCAACCAGTGGAGGGCGAGTTTTCGTTCGCTACGCACATGGATGGACAGGAGCTGGAGCAGATCCAGGTGTTTCTTGACGAGAGTGTCAAGGCATCCTGCGAGGGTCTAATGGTCAAGATGCTGGATGGCTCAGAGAGCGGGTACGAGCCCAGCAAGAGAAGTCGAAACTGGCTCAAGGTAAGACGCTTTGATCCCCTGCCATTTGTTTGCGTCGATGATGTTTGTGTGCTGACTGCAAACCCTGTAGATCAAAAAGGATTACCTCAGCGGCATCGGCGACTCGCTCGATCTCGTCGTGCTGGGCGCATACCACGGCAAAGGCAAACGTACATCCGTCTACGGCGCGTTCCTGCTCGCATGTTACAACCCTTCGTCCGAGTCGTATGAAACCGTCTGCAATATCGGCACGGGATTCTCCGAGGCCGTCCTCGAGGAGCTGCACAAGCAGCTCTCGGACATTGTCATTGACCGGCCCAAGCCGTTTTACGCACACTCCTCAGGCGGGCAACATCAGCCCGACGTGTGGTTCGAGCCGCGTTACGTCTGGGAGGTCAAGACGGCCGATCTGACGCTCAGCCCGCGTTACAAGGCCGGGTGTAAGGAGGGTGTCGACCCGGGCGGCGAGAAGGGCATCAGCCTGCGATTCCCGCGGTTCATCAAGGTGCGCGACGACAAGAAGCCCGACGAGGCCACGTCCAGTCGCCAGGTGGCCGAAATGTATCGCAAGCAGGAGAGCGTGACCAAGAACAAGGGTCCCGCGGCTGACGACGATTTCGAGTATTAACTAATGGGTTGTACGATTTGCATATCGCCGACACGGCTCACGGCGTTCTTGTATGGCTTATTTCTCCGGGGGAGGAAATGATGGCGGATGTGTATGCCCGCCCCAGCTCGCTTCCATCATGTCATGTTGATCACGGAAGCTAAGGAGAAACGGTGAATTTGTAAGCATGGCTATTAAAAACCTCGGTAGATGGAGTATAATCTCGCCCGCATACATCCCATGTGTTCGCTCGGTTCTTGCATGTCCTTTTTTTCCTTCTTCTCGCGTCTCATGATGCGCACACATGCACCGGGCTCAGACGTCTGCGATCGGTATTCCCGTCCAGATCCGCTTCGCCCTCTGCATGCGGCAAAGCAAAGCGTCTCGGAGACGGCGGTGTTCATGTGCGTGTTCGTCATCGCGCTTTTACAAGACCAGTTGCCGAGCAAACCTTGCACCAGGGGATGTGCGCGGATGCACGACAACGCTTGCAGTTCTTCGCCTTATCGATACATCAGCTGCGGCAGCGACACTCATTCGACGAGGCAAGATTCTATCGGCGGTGGAAATACGAGATGACGCTACGAGTTTCGGGGTTCAAAGGTCTCGAGAAATTTCATGTTCATGATTGCGTTGCTACGTTCTGTTGTACAACTAATGTTACGTGGACGCCAACACTCGGGCGTGGTCCTGCGCCATCCCAATACGTTGGTTATGTCTAATCGGCCGGGCAAAGCCTAAACGGCCGGATGATAACCTTCTAGGCTCTAACGACACTCCTCTTCTGCACCGTTTTGTTCGTCGCGTTTCCCAGACCGATGCCCTTCCGTCGGCCCCGAACAACAGCTTCCAACGCCTTGCCCACGGCGGGCATGTCGCCGAGCATGGTCAAATGCCCGCGCTCGGTGCTGACACGCCCGCCGCGCACCAGCTCATACCCCTCGGGCAGCTGCGCCTCGCGTGCGAGGACAACGCCGTCACCAGCGCGGAAGATGAGGTCGTCGTAGGCGCCGTGGTGGGCGATGGCCTCGCGGCTTGCAACCTTGACGGCGTAAACAGTGGGTATTTCCTTGCCGTAGATGACGCCGAGAGGCGGGTAAACGTTGGCTTCCGAGTGGGCTGGGTTAAACTGGGTCTCGGCGCGGAACTGCTTGACCTCAGCCAGGACACGCTCGAGATAGGCGAGATTCCTGGCGCGGTTGGCGGGTGTTGGCGTCCCAGATGACCCTTTGGTGAACGGTGACGGCTTGGTGTTCGATGCTTGGTTGCGAGTGTTGCCATCGATCTGCGGGTTCATGTTTCCTTCACGGGCCTGCTCTGCTTTGCGGGCCGCGTCAGCGAGTGATGGCGGGAGCGTGTGGTTTTGTTTCTTTTCGCTTGAGCTACGACTGCGAACCGATAGAAGAGACCCAAAAGTTGTTGACTTTTCCTTGGGAACCAGCGGCGGTAAGGGGGCCTCGATGCAGGGCGAGAGACGGTATTTGATCCAGTCATCAACATCGTGGAAATTGATCCTATACTCCTCCTTCGTTTCCTTGTTGACAAAGCAGCAACCGTCATCGGGCAGAAAGACGAATGTAGTCCTGAGTGAGAAGTTGACCTGAGCAGTCAGAATCTTCTCGTTCAGGAGTACCGCATCGCCGTCTCTCAGGGGTCCTAGCACGTTGATACACCGTTGAGGAGTGCCGACATATACCACACCAGAGAAAAGATCCGGCCTCTGGTTGACCACATGGCGAGTGATGAGACCTCCGAGACTGTGTGCCAGAACTAGCGCGCCTCTGGGCTCCTTGGAATCCGGTTGGTTTGACGGGAGCTTTTCCAAGAACTCGATCATCTTTCGGGACAGAAGATGAGGGCTTAGTCTCCAGTCGTAGCCATAATCCCACAAACGCAGCTTTCCTTTTCGAACGTTCTCGCAAGCGCCAATCTTCTTGAACAACTTCTTCGAGATATCGATAGGGCCGATATTCTGCAACATGCCCGACGGGATGATGCGCCTCTCCATCGTTACTTCATCTTCGGGATCCAGGCCCACCTCCAGATCGACTTTCCTCATGTTTAGTCCAATCTTGACTGGAGCCCAAAGCTGGTGGTGTGGAGGCTCCGCTGATCGCAGGATCGAGCCTCGGTATCCGCCAAGGATGACTATGTCCCCAGTCAAAGTCTCCAGGACTCTGTCCAGGGTTGAAGAGCCATCGTTGTCAACCTTTGGTGCGGGAGCCTCGGGCACGGTTTTGCCCATTCCGTCCTCATTCAGTTTCAGTGACGACCCGAGCTTAGGTAGACTGGGCATTTTGAACGTGGGCCGCTCAGGCAAACTGTCTTTGATCGCCTTCATTCTCACATTCGCCATTTCCCTGACATGGTCAAATCTGCCGTCGTCATCCCCAATCGAAGATGTGCGGGACAGAGAGTGGTACAAGAGCGAGTCATCCGAAGTGACCCTCCTTAGTGCGCGAGGCCTCGTGGTGGAAGGTCTTCCTGAAGACACGGAGGGTCGATTCCCAGGCGTGTTGTTGGACATGGTTTGCGCCCGAGGGAGCCCATTGGCACCGCTGGACCTAGGAGCCGTACTGCCGTACGACCTTCCGCCCTGAGACTGCGCTGACCTCCGCTGGTCAACTGGCGGCTTCGGCTCGGCTCTCTCTGCGGCTGCAGTAAAAAATGAGAACGAATTGAAGATTGCAGAGGGTGCTGGAAACGAAGAGAACGCATTCGAGAACCTCTTGAGGGCGTCAGCTCCCGTGGAGGAAGAGCGCTTGTGCCTCGTTTGACCGAATGATACGGACTCGAGAGCGTTCTTAGGCGCCTCGCCATCTCCGCCGCCGAAGAAGGGGCTTTTTGGACTCGATTGCCAGGGTGAGGGCAAGTCTTTCGGGACAGGCCTCGCCTTCTGAAGTTTTTGCGACTGTCGTCTGCGAGGCGGCGCTGGGGAAATCCGCAGTTCTGGCTCCGTCTCAAAGTTGGTAGGAATCTCGTCGGGGAAGGGTGTCAATTCCGGTGAGCTGGCGGAATCATCACTGCTCGAGGGACCAGGTTCGAAAATATTACCAGCAGATCTTTTTCTTTCCAACGCAGCAGCTCTCTCGGCAGCGGATGTTTGTGGTAGAGTAAGACGAGTCGCAGCAACGCTCAGTGCGGGCTGCATAACGATTTGGGCGTCATCTTGGTCATCGTCACCGTAGACAGGGTCTTCAGACGGGACCCTTTCAAGGGCCGGCGGCGGCGAACTCCTCCTCATGGCGATGCCTTCTTTTTGGGACATGGCAACCATTGTGAACCAAACGCTGTACGTATCGAAGCTATGCGAAAAGCTGGGTTGCAAGGTGGCATATAAAGGTTGCAATTTGCAGCCGGGTGTTCCGGGGGATTGGCTCAATGGCACATGCTCAGTATCCTCTTTTGGAGGCGCGATAGTGGACACCGGCCAGCGCTGCACCGAGGTAGTTGCGGGAAAATGGCCTGAACAAGAGGCCAAAACCGAAGGCGCAATCAAAGAAGGGGTCTAAAGAATCCGGGGAAAAGTTGGGTCAAGGGAGATGCGTGGCCCAGTAAACCAGAGGAGGATAATGATGAAGTTGCTTGCTGAGGTTGGGGGGGAGCCTCTCAGGTTGGTTGATGTTTTTGGGTTGAGGTAATGAGGACGACAATTCAACACAATCCTCCGATCTGGAAAAAGGGCAGATTTGGCAGTGACGACCCAGATCTCTGGAAACAGGGAAGCACCAGGTAGATGATATAAGAGGAAGACCGTTGGATAGTACCTACCTTGCGACTCGTACCTAAACGCGTACAATGGGGAGGAGGCAATCTGCCAATCCACGTGTGCCCACTTGTTCCTACCTTTGGCGTGCGTGCGTGCGTATCCGTACCTGGCCAAGTTGCCCTGACAGAGAAGTGCCCAAGGCAAGGTACAAGTCGCCTCAGTCCAAGCCCAAGAGAGTGGATAGCTAACACAAGACTGGAGCACGGAAGGGAGGCTTGCTGATGTCGTTCCGCCGCGTAGGGACTACGGTGGCAGAGAGCCAGAAGTCTGATGAGCACAGAGCTGCGCCTCCTTTGCCCGAGAGCAGGGGCACCCTTCCTCGGTCGTACATCGTGTACTGCGAAGTAAATCTTCCGGTGCAAAGGGGCTCGGACTTCAGGCTGCCAGATATCGAATGCGGCTAGGCTGGGAGATCGCCGTGTGTTCATTCCACCTCTGTTTCCCCGCGCGCGCTCGACGATTGCTATGCCGTGCCGGGCCGTCTTTCTGTCAAAGAGAGGCTCAGATAATGGCGCAACGAGCGTTGCTCTGAGGGAAGAGCGCGCAAGGCGAGGTCTTTTGGCTGTTGTTTTCTTTTCTTTATTCTTTTGCCGTCGTGGAGCTTAGTGGAAGGCACTTTTGGCTGATCCAATCGCAAGGAAGTCTCTCCCTCATGCTCCGGCGGCGATTCATCGACTGAAAGGTGCGCGTTTGAGTGTTATGGTACGCGGATACGTCAGGTCGTCAGTCAGCGGGCGTTTTTCCTCCCAAGTTCCCGTTTCTTTTCTCTCTCTGCCACTGACATAATCACATGCGTCGCCGGAGACTAGCCCCGGGCCCACTTTGTCTTAGCTACCAATTGGAAAGAGCCTCATTGGACCAATGCCCACACCACCGGCCGGCAACTACTGCGTATGGGCTTTGCGGCACCCGATGATCCGGCATGGGCCATGTTGATCGGCTCGGCTGAGCTGAGCCTCTGGTCGATTTTCCTGGTTTGCTTCGATGCCCACAGCTATAGTGGGTTTATGGAGAAACAAACAAAAAAAACAACAAGACGGTCGGCGTACGTAGAAGACAAAGCACACAAGCTGGTATTGTATAGAGTGGGTGAGACGAAAAGAAGACAACCGATTCAACAAGAGCACATGAGCATGGGTCGGTGCAGTCAGCACAGTTGGCAAGCGAGTCCCAAGGTCATGGCCGATATTAAGGTGTTTGTGGGCAAAAGTAAGCTCGGGCAAATGGCCTGATAGAAAGCTCAAACCTGCAAATTTGAGGCTCTGGAGATCAGATTGGGCCCTGCTTGGACGTTCTCTCATCGTTCCAGAGTCCCTCTGCCTTGTTGGGCCGATGTGCGGCGCACCCAACGCAGAAATTCATACCGAGTCGGCCAGCATGTAGCACGTTCCCACGCTGCGATGCGCGCTGCACGCTGGCCCACGGACTCTTCAGTGCCCGAGTAAGGTGCTTTCCCAATCCTCAAAAGCTGTTTGGGGGGTGCCGTCCCGATAAGGATTCCAATCGCCCCACATATTGCCATACACGTCAGTGTCGCTCCCCCCAGGGTAACTTCGTGCCGTGAACGTCATTGCAGGGCCAAGCCGCCAAACCAAAGCCTCACCCGCGCGACAACAACACCGCTGGGCTTGGCTCTCAAACGTTGAATCCTTGCCCCCGCGAAACCTGTACATCGTCTCACACTGGTTGCAAGTACGCAAGGTACCTTCAGGGTAGCACAAGTGGTTATGGCTGAGACCGCCCGCCGTGCTAAACAGAATTTCCAGCTTCTCCCAGCAGCTTCTGGTGCAGCAACAGCTCTTGAGCTGCGTTTCCACCCTCCTCTTTCGTCATCTTCGTCCCATGCATCGCCCTGTTTCCCGAGCTTCCACTTTCCTTCCCTTTCGCACCCTCCCCGACCTCGTCTTGCAAGCATTCCTCCACGCTCCCTGAACTCCATCTCCTCCGTCCATCCGAGAGCCGCACGTAGTCTCCGAAGCTATGACTACCCTTGAACCTCGCCAACCTTACACCGACGCGGAGCTGCGCCAGCTCTACCCTCCACAGCTCAAGCTCCAACTCGTGCAGATCCTCCTACGCCACGGTGAACGAACTCCCGTCACACCTCGTTTTCAGAACACTGGCCTCCCGCCGTATTGGCCCTACTGTCGTGCCGTCCGCCACCTTCGATCCGCCGTCCTTGACCCGGATACCGGTGAATACTCCTACCTGGACTGGAAGCGTCGTCTGGAAACGTTCGGTTCGGACGATGACAGCCCAATCATCGCTGCCGGCCCCAACGCCGAGCTTGACGACATCTGTGACATGGGCATGCTCACCGACCGCGGTCGGGAAACCACGCGCAACCTAGGACGCCGCTTCCGCGACCTCTACGTCGAACGCCTGAACTTTCTCCCCGCCGACCTCACCAACGCCGAGTCCCTCTACCTCCGATCCACCCCGGTTCCTCGAGCTCTAGAGTCCCTCCAACAGGCCCTGTCTGGCCTGTACCCGGCGACGCACCGAGCTCCCGACCTTCCTGCCCTCACTCTCCTCACTCGAGCGCCTCAGGACGAGACCCTGTTTCCCAATGATGGCAACTGCCGCCGCTTCGCCGCCCTCTCGCGCGCCTTTGCACAGCGCACCGCCGAACGATGGAACAACACCCCCGAGATGGCCTATCTCAACAAGAAGCTCGGCAAGTGGATGCCCAACGACGCCCGCATCGCCGTAGACTCTAAGCCTCGGTTGAGCGGTATCATGGACACGATCAACGCCACCCGCGCACACGGTCCCCAGACGAAGCTGCCCTCCGAGTTCTACGATCCCAAGGCCATTGCTATAATTGAGAGAATCGGCGTGGAGGAATGGTATAGCGGATACACCGAGAGCCAGGAATATCGCACCCTTGGCATAGGCGGCCTGATGGGCGATGTCGTGGCTCGCATGGTTGGCAGCGTGGAGCACAGCCCAGCGGACGGGGACTACGAAATCAAGCAGCCAGGTGCTGCTCCTCGGCCCATCCGGTTTGGAATGAGCGGTTGCCATGACACGACACTGGCCGGTGTGCTGGCCAGCTTGGGAGCCTTCGGCCCAGACAAGTGGCCCCCCTTCACGAGCCACATCGCCATTGAGATGTTCCGCGATGCTCGGGTCCCCGCGATCGAGACTTCGACCGAGCTACCGGTTGCGCCGGCCCCCAAGAACGGCAGCTGGTTTAGCTCGTGGTTCTCGTTCGGCCAGGCCAGCGCCCCGCCGCCAGGCGCTGCGCCGCTCGGCATTGGCCGTAAAACTACTCCCGAGTTGACCGAAGCTGAGAGAAACATGCTGGACGGATACTACGTGAGATTGCGGTACAATGACGAGCCCGTGACGGTCCCTGGCTGCAAAGCTCCTGGTAACCATCTTGAAGGTGATGAGTCTTTCTGCACGCTGGTAAGAACTCATGTCCATGTATCATTACTTAAGCGGGAAACGACTGACATGTGGCCAGACCGCCTTCAAATCCATTGTTGACAAGTACACACCTGTTAGCTGGAGAGACCAATGCCGCATGAATGCCAACGCTCCCACTTTCCCGGCCAAGCCTGAGCCGGCAGGATACTGATGACTTGTTAAAGCCGCTGGACGAGGCCAAACTAGATGTTGAAACCGAGACTTGGTTATTGCAATTTACATAAAAAGAGCAGGGAGAGGCACGAGCATGCCGTTGTGATAGATCACCCTGGAGCGTATGATATGTCACTTCTCGCATTTGGGTTCTTCGATCCCGTTTCATTCTAGCAGTCATTAGTGTGGACTTGTATCATAAAACACGTTCCATCGAGCCAGGAATACGTGTACCGGTTTGTGTTGAAGCAGGGACCTTGAAAAGACGATGTTTCGATGAACAATGAATTAAAACGAGCCTGTAAAAGCGCCGTGCCTTGGTACGATGCAAACATTCAACTTACAACATGGGTATTTACGTAGGCAGTGAAACGGTTTTGATCAGACGGGGTCTTTGGCCACCTCGGGACGGCACACATAAACTACCGAACCCGTCCTTGCCTGCAAGGCTGCATCCGCCAAAGGTATGGGGGGACTTGGCGTCCAATGCATCGTGAGATGCCGCCAAGACAACAGAGCATCCTAGTGCATGGTGTTCAGCGTCAACATGCGTGCTCGGATAAACATGTCATCATTTGCATACCGGACGTTGATCTAGAAAGGGGGAATCTCGGATTGCTGCGGCCACGTAAAGGATCAGCAAAGCGAGTATCATCACGACGTCTTGTCGCAGGAAATGACCATTATGAACTTGTGTGTTTGCACTTGGACGCCGGTAAGGCGGTTGAACGGGCTAGTAAGCGCCACAAGGAGTAGTTGGGAGAGGCGATGTCCACACCAGAGGCACTGCGAACCTCGTAAGCACTGGGGGGGATTATACCCATGCGGTGTTGTGAAGTTGTCCCATCCTGAACCGGTAGTGTGTACCGTTGGACTATCCGTTCCATCCGGAACGAAGACTATATCTGGCAACCCGAGTTGACAGTGGCAACTGAGGCCTGCGAACTTCGATTCGGGTCCCAGGCCTTCGTTCGTGGACCACAGAACTTGTCGGGTGACTGTGCGATTTTGTACGTGCCACAGAGCTTGGTGAAGGTGCCCCCTGACGCGGTTCTAGATGGAGGGCTAGGCTGTTTCCTCCGCGTTCAGGCTGTCTTCATAGAATGGCTGGTAATGCGATATAAAACAGAACCAGGCGTCTTGAGGTGCTTTCCTCGACCAACCCGTTTTCGGCCAGGCTTTCTAGCATGATGTAACATGGTCCTAAGTCCAGGTTTCCCAGCTCAGTTGCAATACTATGCTATAAATGGCTGCATCACTCCTTCCTTCATAAATTTCGGTCTTTGACGTATGCGAATTGTGATACGCGAATACCAGAGGAGCGCAGTGCGGTGGCCGACAGTTTCTTGACGTCAACTAGATGGCTCGCCCACAGAAGCCGGTGAACCCTTCTCTTCAAAACCACTAGGAAGCAGATAGAGGTTTGTATGGTGGTCTCTAGAAGGGAAGCATATAGCAGTCTTGCTTTGTATAATTTCCCTTCGGCCCTTGCTATAAGTACTGCCTAGTTGAGCTTGCCCGTAGTGGTATGAATATTGCGACGCTTGGCTATGAGGGGACGTCGGAACTCGTAACGCTCCCACCTAGATCACGATTGTCTGAAAAGGCGTGCCTAGTTACCTGTTGAACAATCATGTCAAGCTCTAAAGCCTGTTGTTCCACCCATGGAAGAGTTGCCCTTTATTACCCCATGAGGTGATGTCTAAGCTTCATAACTGGCGTTGGCTGTGTCCTCATACGATCTTTCCATAGTTTACAGCAGGCAGTGTAGCCTATAGGAATCTGTGCGAATATCATACTGGGCGCAGCTTATGACATATGTAGTTGCTGAAACCAACATCGCGAGCCGATGTGCCGGCTCTCGCATTGTATCCAGTTTTGCTGCATCACCTCCCTACTCAAATGTCACGTTGCACTATTATTCACCGTTGCTAGTACGTTGACATCATAAATCCATAGTGGGCGGAGAAGAGGAGCTGAGCCCGAAGCCACTTCCGCTCATTGACAACCCTCACGACGTGCTGAGGCATACCCGGTGTTGTGCCAATTGTTCATGCCTTCCAACATGAATATGCGAGACACAAGCAGTGGGCGCTGGCCTACATATGCATACGTGTTGCGATTGCTGCTCGGCCACTCGTGCCGAAACAGAATGTGTTGAGAAGTGTGACCAGCTAATATACTGTCCTCAAAGAGCAGATCCCCGTAGAACCAGCTTCGCAGCTGTCTCACATTTCCAAGGACCCAAACCTATACGTACTCAACAACCTTAAGGGAGGACTCCGATGGTGGAATCCAGGCCATGAAGCGGTGTCTGCAATGCTCAATGTGGAAGAGGCGAATGCCGTGTCACCAACTCTCGCGGAGGCCGCCAAGGGCACCGAGGGGACCTGTCGCTCAACAACCTAGGGGCCGCCTTCATCCAGCTGATCTGGTCCCTTTCACGGGGAGCTACGGCCATCGCGGGGTAGATCTCAGCCCGATACCTCACCGCATCGGGATCCTGACAGCTCTAACCCCCCGCACCGACTCTCAGAGTCACTCCCAAGCCCAAATTAAAACGCACTCTCCTCCCAGCTAGGCAATCCGCCAGACTGAGCGCTCATGCGGGGTCATCGAGTCGTCTGCGCACGTGGAGATGCAGCTAGCAGCTAGTCGATATCGCCATATCGCAAGCTCAGCCGGTGATGGTCGTTGGAAGCTTAAAGGCTGCCAGCCAGGAACGTCAAAAGCGCGCAAGTACCCCTGTCAAGCTGTGTTGGTGGGGCGCCGTGGACGGTGACCTTGAGACCGCAGCATTTCGGAGTCCAGGCCGATCCATCTCACTGCACCACTGCATGGGAGGGAGCTTGACGTCGCCGGCGGCGCCGAGGCCGCGGTAGCTTCTTCCTTTCCGGAGCATCCATTGAAGGGCGATGGGGGAGGAGAGGGAGTGCGCCCGATTCGTCCCATTCGTCAGCTCTCTCCAACTTGCACCATTTCCCCATCGCCCGCCTGGGGGCGGCACCTCATGTTGTCCAAATCAAGTTTCTTGGCACCAGCTACTGCGCTACTGCTACGCTACAAGCCGGTTAAACGCAGGCGACTGGCGAACCGGTCTACAGCCCAGGAGCATCTCCAAGCTCTCTGGGGGTGTTACAAACTTGCTGTGTGCCCTTTTCCTGCCAGCGCAAAGAAAGGCACTCGACATGCTGGGGCAACGGAGGCAGTGACACGCCCGCCAACAAGCTCCTTCGATTGGGGATGCCCAACAATCCCCGGTATGACGACATTTCGGTGGACCGGGTGTCCGTTTCGCCATGGCGATGCTGTGCAATCGTCTCCATTCGACGTTCAGACATTACCCTGTTTTCTTGCTTGCTGCCAGGACGAGACGCAAAATAGGCGCCCTGGCTGCTATTGCGCCAAAGCCGGTGGTGCTGGGCCAGCCCCCGCCGTCGTTGCCGTCTCTCCGTCGGCACACGTCTTCCCAAGGATCATCAGGGTCCCCCGTTCAACCCACTTTCATTCCTGTCCGTCTCGTCCTGCAGCTCGCCCACTTGGCTCCTCCCAAGACACCCCTTCAGAGCTGAAGAGAGAGGACTGGCCAAGGACCTCAGCTAGTCCGGCCCTGGGCCAGACGACACGGACACAAGCGTTTCCCTCATCGTCACGCCAAGTGGCGCAAGCATGGTCCAACGTCTCCCAGACACGACCGTTCCTCAGCTCTACATGGCAACATGACGGGCAACCGGTTCCCGGCGACGACCACATCAAGCTTCCCTGCCGGCTTTTCCTGCCCCCAACCCGACGACAGGTTGGAAGAGGGGTTCCAGATATGGCGTAAACGTGCGTCTTCCTAGCGTGCGACCCTCTTCTCGATGGGCCACTGCCTTGTCGATCGGGAGGACCAGGGCCTCTGGGGGACGAGCATGGCAAACAGGGTCCAGCGCATGTGAGAGTGAGACCTGCTGGCATCGTGGTATAGCTCCAAGACAGATCCGAGTTTCTTAAATACCCACCAATCTCCTGAGTTCGTTCTGCTGCACCCAAGCCTTGCATCACCTCCTCATCACCATCCGAGCTCACCTACACAACCATACCCTACACCCAACCCCTCTCAGTAACCATGTCTTACGGCGGCAACGACGACGTGAGTGGCGCCCCCTTGTGTACTGACCATCCCCGGGCCGTCGACTAACACACCGTTAGTCCAACTACGGTTCCTCCCGCAGGGACAACGAGGACAGCTACGGCACCTCGGGGACCACAGGCTACGGCTCCTCCAACACCCGCCGGGACGATGACGACTCGTACGGCTCCTCCACCACCCGTCGTGACAACGACGCCTCCGACTCGTACGGCTCCTCCGGCCTAGGCCGCAGCGGCAACGACTCAACGTACGGCTCGTCCCGCGGCGACACCGACAACAGCTACGGCTCCTCCACCACCCGCCGGGACAACGACACCGACGCCTACGGCTCCTCCACCGCCCGTCGCGACAACGACTCGTACGGCTCCTCCCGCCGCGACAACGACAACGACAACGACGGCTCGTACGGCTCCTCCCGCAAGACGGGCTCCTCGGCCTACGACTCCTCCGACGCCCCCGTGAAGCACTCCTCCTTCGGCGACTCCACCTCGTCCAACCTCGCCGGCGCCGACTCCCTCTCCTACAACGCCTCGGAGAACAAGGGCCGCACCTACGACAACGACGAGTCCTCGTACGGCGTCACCACCGGCGCCGGCAGCCGCCGCGACGACGCCACCTCGGACGCGTACGGCTCGTCCACCACCCGCCGCGACAACGAGGACTCGTACGGGTCGTCGGCCCGCAGGGGCGACGACAACGACGCCGCCTCCTACGGCTCCTCCACCCGCCCCAACGAGCACGGCCAGTACGGAGCCAGCAAGTTCGGCAACCGCGGCGGCGACGGCGACTACAACAACGAGACGTCCGCCTCCTACGGCAGGAACGACGACAACGACTCCTACGGCGGCAGCAACAAGGGCGACAGCAAGGTCGGCAAGATCCTCGAAAAGGCCGGCGACCTCCTGAACAGCAACAAGCTCGAGTCCAAGGGCCACGCGAAGCGGGAGAACGCCGGGTACGGCAACGACAACAACGACTACTAGGCCTTTGGGCGCGTCGGTCGGTTGACGGGGCGGTCACGGCGAGCGCGGGGTCGGTCCGAGGGACCGACCACCTCTTATTCCTTTTTTTTCTTTTTACCATTGTAATGCTAGCGAGCTCGGGAATGGAACTTGATACCAAGAACCGCACCGTGAATGAGAGGAACCACATGGGGTGTGACCATGCTCGAATTGATGCTTTTGATGCTGCGCTACGAAACCTCGACTCCTGAATAACCTAGCTCGCGGCCCCCCCCCCCTCCCCCGGCCTCAATCTTGGAAAAGGAGGTCTAGGACAACTTCTTGGTGACCTTGACCAGCACCACGCCCTCCGTCAACCGCCCCTCGCAGTCCATGAGGTGCACGAACCGGTACCCGCACCGCAGCCGGTCCAGCCGCACTGCCGCCCACGCCGCCAGATCGTCGCGGCCGATCTCGTCGTCCCGGACGGTGAACCTCACAAACGTCAGCTCCTCCACCACCCCGGGGACGCCCGTGAACTGCAGCGCCTCGCCCTTGAAGTCCGGGTCGGCGCCGCGGTTCGACTTGGTCTTGGCCTTGTACTCGCTCTCGCGCTCGCGGCCGTCGTCCTTGATGTGCGCCCCCGGCAGCCGCTCCTCGGGGGACTCGACGTGGATCTCGACCTTGACGTAGGGCTTGAACCCGCTGACCTTGGTGTCGCCGGGCGGCAGGGGCAGGTTCTGCGCCGCGAGGATGTCAATCTGGAGGTCCAGGGTCTTGTAGGCGATCTGCGGGACGCCCTGCGCCGTGTCGGGGGGCGAGCCTGCCTTGGGGCACCGGTACCCTTTTTTCCCCCTCATAGTCAGCATCAACAATCGTGGGTTTACAAGAAAGAACCAAAACGGCACAAAAGACCAACGTACCCTCGGGTTTCAAGACGTAACCGCCCGTGCCGGCAAACATGGCCTCGTTGAGCATCATCCCCTCGTCCCAGTTCTGCCAGTTCAGAGCCACGATCTGGATGCCCCGGCGCCAGAACACGGGGGCGTCGAGGTTCGAGCTCCCGATCCGCAGGCCCGACGGGTACGCGCGCATCAGAAAGTGCCGGTTGTGGTGGAAGAGCTCCGCCCCCTGCTTCTCGTGCACCTCCATGACCCCCTTCTCCGACAGCGAGAAGATGTGCGTCGGCATCGTGGCCTCGGGCTGCGTCAGCGACTTGAACGACACGCCGCGGGTGTAGACGCCCAGCCTGCTGAGCGCCTGGATGATCTTGCTCGGCTTCTTCTTGGCGGCCGCGGCCTTCCTGTTCGCCGCGTCCGCCGGCGGCGACGGCGACCCGTTGTCGTCGTCGTCGTCGTCTTCCGGCGTGTCCGTCTCGGGGCCCGTCGGCGGGGCGTACTTCACCTTGACGAGGATCTTGCCCATGAGGTCCGCCGGCCGGGGCAGCTCCTCGGCGTCGACGTCGGGCGTCGGTATTAGCAGGCCCTTCCACGTGTCCTCCATAATCTGCACCATGATCTCCTGCTGCTCGGCGCCGCAGTGCACCTCGAGGCTGACGATGAGCGGCGTGTTGGCCGCCGCGAAGCCGTAGTCGCGGATCGTCTCGCACACGTGCCGGAAAGGCACCTCTTTGGTGAGCGTATACCCGTGGAAGACCTGGGGCTCGATGGGGTAGAGTCTCGGGGAGGGTGTTTTCTGCAGCGCCCCCGAACCGGCTGCCGCTGCCGCTGTTGGCTGGCCCCCGACCGCGGGCGGAGGCGTGGCGGTCTCCGCCGGCGGGCTGGTGGACTTTTCGATCCTCTCATCCATCTTCTTCCCCAGCGACGTCTTCTCCAGCCTGCTCGCCAGCGACCCCGGCATCTTATCCCTGAGCATCTTGAGCTTGCTCCGCTTCTCCTTCTTGGGTCTCGGCGCACCCGCCGCAACGGCGGCGGCCTCCTCGTCACTGCTGCTGACGGACGTGTCGTCCTCGTTGTCCGAATCATCGCCGTCCCAGACGTCGATCTCGATGCACCTGCACCCCCGAAGCAGCACGTTCTTGTACGCGTCAGTGCTCGACTCGCTGTACAGCTGGTTCCCCGTGAGGTACGTGTTGTGGCTGGAGCTGATGAAGTAGCTCGAGAGCGGGTATGTCAGGTCCTGCTCGCGGGGCGGGGCGGTGGCGGCCGAGGCCGAGGAGGTCATGTAGCCGAGGAAGCCGCTGAAGTCGAGCTCCTCCGGTGCGGCGGCTGCCGCCGCGGTTCCCGCCGTGAGACAGTCGGCCGTCTCCTCGGCCTGGACGTGCTGCACGAAGGAGGCGATCTGCTCCTTGTGCCACTTCTGATCAGCCTGGCCGGCATGGATATTGAAGATCTTGGTCAGGTGCGGGATGACGGAGTCGTTGAGCGTCTTGACGGTGCGCTGCGACTCGCTGGCGCCGCCGCCAGCCTGAGCCCGAAGAGGTGGCCTGTTGGTGGTGGTGGTGGTGGTGGCCGCAGCGGCCGCGGGTTGAGTCGCTGTGTCTGCCATGGTTGGTGGTGCTGATCTCGTGAGGCGGTGAGTGTTGAGAGGGCCGAGTGAGTACAACGGGGGCGACTGAGGGTCGACTCGAGGGGACGAGGGGGAAAAGGAGGGAAAGGAGGTGAACAAAAAGGGTGAGACGACGGCTGATGCAAGCCAGGCCACGAGGTACGGTCCGCGTCTCGTATGCTGGTATCGAATCAGCCACTTGGCGTTAGCAGCGCGGGCTTGTGATGCTAAAAATGTCGAGAGCCCAACGTAGGTCGAGCTACAGACGTGTGCTGTGCCCCGGCTCGCTGTCCCGAGCTGATATATGTGGGCGGACCGCCCGTACGTCAACCCGCCAAGCTCCCGCAGCTTCGGTAGAGAAAGAGGGACAATCTTGTTTTGACCCGCTCCTTCTCGTTCAAAAACAAAAGAGGAAACCGTCGATCCAGTACGTTTCAGCTTGGCAAGGGTGGCACAGAAGCTGAGTGGCTCTCCCAGGGGCTGCTGGTACGCCAGCTCTCTCTATCTCTCTCTCCCACCAATGTCCGGTGGCTCTCGGCTCCTGGGCCTGTCGAGTCGTGGCGGCTTCTAGAGCAGCGGGAGAGGTGTGCGGTGTGAGCTGTCCCGGTCCCCAGTCTTCCCCCGGTTCTGTGGGATGCCGTCACAGGGTCCTTCTTCTTTTCTTCTGGCGGTAAAGAGAGAGCCCAGCCCAGGCCGTCGGGCGGACCCCCGGGAAGCTGCCCCTCTTATCGATAGCATCCGACCCCGCCATTCACCCCTCACTTTAGTGCCGTTTCTCGGGTCTGCTGCCATCCCTGTCTTGAGATTTGCCTCTGCCATGGTGGCCGAGAGCCGGCTGTCGTAGACGACTTTGCGAACCCGTGGCTTGCCGTTGAGGTGTTTTGATGTGGTTTGATATCGGGTCCAAAGCTGAGACGTCAGTCAGTCAGTCACTGGCTCCCGCCGCCGAGGGCATGAGCATGAACGTCCAAAGTCAGCCGGGAACGGCCCGCGCCGGTTCAAGCGGGCCAAAGCTCATGCTCGTCTTCACGTTCATCCCGGCTCACTTCACCCTGTACTCATCCGAACCGAGAACGACGAATTCTCATGCATGGCTTCTATTGTTTTTTTTGTTTTTTGTTTGCCAGTAACGCTATTGAATGTCGTTTGTTTCATCATATATATATATATATATAGCTTGCTCGTAAATGTCGTCAGGTCATCAGGCATGATAGCGATAGTCTTATGTACATATCCGTCCACCATTTACCCACCCTCTTCGTCTGAATGGTAGAATTCCGCACTTTTGGGTTTGTTTTCACACTGGGGCGTGTTCTGCGCCCTCTCACTCATCTCTTACAACACTCGCGCCGACCGAATCACAGCACGCATTCAAGGCCGTATGGGCGACGTGACCGACGTCCACGTGTTGGCCTTGCTCATCGTCCGTTTCCGCATCATGGCCATGATGTCCGCCTCCATGTGTTCAATGTTCTTCTCCAGGTCCGCGTCCTCGGAGGCGAACTTACCCTCGCGCCGCCGGTCGAATACGATCCACCCGCCGACGATGACGATCGTCAGCGGTATCGTGATGGCGAAGTACACCCAGAGCTCCTTGGAGATGACCGGATCCGCGCCTGTCTAGTGTCAGTCACGGTGCCCAGGAGCACTGGGTTATAGAAGGGGTGCGGCCATCAAAAGGCTGTGGGCTTGAGCTTACCGTTTCCGAAATCGAAAAACGTCATGCTGAAAACGGATGCGAGAAATGTCCCCGGCAGGAAAACGGCACCGAGCAGCGAGATGGTCTTCATCGCCGTGCTGTCCCGCTTGCTGGCGTGTGCCAACCTGCGCTGCTCACCAGCCATCTGAAACTGAATCTTGGATTCTCGCTGGGATAGCAAGTTATACAGCTGTCCTCGGTCGTCAGCATTCCGCGCACAAGTACTTGGAGAACCGGGATCCCTGGAGACGAAGACACTTACCGCGCTCCGCTGGATGTGGAGCCTCTCCAACGTCGTCGCCTGGTAATTCTCGATTCCCTTGAGCTTCAGCCGGTAAAAGTCCAGCCTGGCAATCATGCTCCGGTGCAGCTTGTCCAGGTCCGGCGTGAGGTGCTCCGCGGGCACTTTCGCCTTGAACTTGTCCAGTCCGGCCGCGATCTCCTTGACAATCTCCAGGTACGCCTGCGGTCGCTTCCACAGCACCTGGCTGTGACACTCGACAAGGTCGCGGCTGATGGCGTCGACCTCGAGATACCCGTCCTTGCTGACGTAGCCCTCCTCGTCCTCAATCTCGTTGCGCATGCTGACGGCGTGCTCGAGCTTGCGCAGCCAGTCCCGCGCGTCGCGCTGCTTTTGGTCGTTCTGCGACGACAGGTCGTGCGAGAGGATGATGATGGGCAGGAGCATCGGGTGGCCTACCTGCCGCGCGCAGAACGTCAGGTGCTGGATCGCGGCCACGATGTCGGAGCTCGGCGTGCCCTTGACGTAGCCCGACGTGATGCCGTTGCTGAAGCAGTGCGAGAGCATGATCTCCCACCCGCGCGTCTTGCCCTTCTTGCGGACGTCGGACTTGCGGAAGATGATTTCTGCGACGGCTGGTCAGTGATTGCGAGTCATTGGGCTAACGCATCGGCAACACCAACGTAGAGTGGGATCCTCGTCGTCCTGGTCGTAGGCGCACCAGAAGAACGGCCCGACGACACTGGTGCCCTCGACGGCTCTGAAGGGCAGCCGCATGGCGCGGACCATGGACTCGTAGGCATCTGCCGTGAAGGAGATTGTGTGCGGCGTAAAAGTGTCCTTGTGCTTGGCGTTCTTTTGGAGTCTGGCAATGTGTCAATTTGTAGCCTCTTACAGTTGTTTCGTAGGACTTTGCGCACACTAAACGAATGCCATTGACCAGCTTGACGCCCTCCTTGACCTTTGCCGGCTCGAACGCGCCCTGAACGAATCGGGTTGTCAGCCGGGCCACGTCTCATCGCGGGCTTCTCACGGAAGGCTGTGGTTGTTTCCATTGTCACACAGTAATAGTACATACCCGTCGGTGGAGGAAGTTGTCAAACTCGTCCATAGTCAGGGGGTGCTCCTCGGACGCATTGTAGAAAGGGTCCTGGACGTCAATTGGGTTTAGTCTGCGTTCAACGAGACGGTGCTTCCGCGCCTGGGACCCGTCCGTCCAGCAACTCCATCCCGTCCCTTGCGCGAACACGAGGGAGGCCATGTGACTCCTCGGGACTCACCGAATAGTTGAGAATCTCAACATAGTGCGTCGCCTCCGAGACTTGGCGGCACTTGCTGACATGATCGCGGAACATGTAGTCGTCCATCGTGGACGGTTCTCAATGGAGCAGGCAGTGTGTCAACGACCAAGACGCAACCCGAAACAATTCCTCGACTTCGGAGGAGGGAAAACAGCAGCAACAACAACAAGGCTACACCGGCAAAGAAAAGAGAGAGGAAAAAGAGGTTCGGAGGTTCCTGCAGGTCGACTTCATGGGCTCCAGACGGGCTCCTTTCATAAGCCGCCCAGCCCCGTGACTTTGCACCATGTCTGCACCGATTGCAGCGGTCCATGTCGGGGGGCGGCCCTCTCTGGCCTCGAGTCTTGGGGCCCAGGTCCAGTCCCGGCCCATCCCACTAGACCTATGCAATCTGCACTCTGCCCATCTTGCAATTGGCCAAGACCACCACCACCCACAACCAAATCGCTCACTGTCGACCGGGCCCTTCTTCACCTTGCCACAGTGTGTCTGGTGGCCTGACCGAATCGAAACAGGGGATTACGGCGGGCTCTCGTGTCGCCTACCAAATGGCCAAAAAGCTTGGAGCCCCTGGGCCCGTCTGGAGCTGGAGCTCGTACTGTAAAAGAGGAGTCAAGCCCAGCGTCCCGCGGCCCTAGCCAATAATCCCCGCACCCCACCCTGTCACCGCCAGAACGAACCGCTGTTTCTCTCTGCATTAATAGGCTCGGATAAGGGGGCCCTCTGGAGCTTGTTTGAAGGCTTAGCTCACTCGAGCGTGGGGGGAGCATTATGGTCGGAGAGCATATCAAGACAGCCAAAGACGCCTGCACAACATGCAGTACACACACACACACACACACACACACACACAAACACACACACACATATATATATATATATATGCCGTGCAATGTTGGATGACGCCCGTCATTTGCTTCATTGCAGACTTCAATTTCCACAGCACCGCCCTGGTCATCCCCATCACCCCATCGAGGCCTAGCTCATCCGCCAAGTCCCACGCCTAGCAGACTCTTGGATCGGTGACAACCCCCCCTGCTTGCTCGCTTGACGGCCATTTTGGAATATAATCGTTGTTAGGTATTGATATAACCAAGGAATACGGTGACAAGTGTGCCTTGTTGCACTTTTCCATCTTTCAGCACCGTTCGAGCCATCACCCAAAGGCCCCCGTCGTTGCTTTCCTTACCATTTTCCAAACCGCCGTCCGGGCGCCCAAAGCAGTGCAGACACCAATATCGACACCTCCAGGATCTGCCAAGCGCCTTATACTATTCAAACACTGCTCGCAGACCGGAGCATGCAAGCGTCTCCCGCGGCAACTCGGAAACTCCTTCAAGCGAGGTATTAGAAGTCTGTGAATAGATGGCCGTATCTGAGACGTCACGTTAGCTACATCCCGAATCACCCAATCGAGAGAGACCCACTCGTCATGTCCGGCTGAGCCGTATCGTTCGGGGTCCTCTGGATATCTATCGAACTGGCTCGCATCACCCGCGCCGGCCTTGACCGGGGGCGTGTAGGGCGCATCAATGTCCTTGCGGGCGAGCCTGTCCCACGTAACCTCGGTGAACCATGGGTGGTTCTTGACATCGTTCGGACCGGCGTACAGGTTACCCAGCCGCTTGGTGAGATCCGCCGTAATCAGCTTCTCCAGCAGGTCCTGCGCATCCGGGTTGATGTAGGCAGGGTATTTCACCTTGCCCTTGAGAATGTTTTCGTAGATCTTCATCGGCGACCCGCTGTCCCAAAACGGCGTGTACCCGCACAGCATCTCGTATATCAATATCCCAAGAGACCACCTGCGACCGGGGGGGTTAGCACATGTGAAGAAGAAAAAAACACAGCGCGACCGGGCCAAAAGACACCTTACCAGTCTACGGATTTGTTGTAACCCTTGTTCGAAACGACCTCAGGCGCCAGGTAGTCGGGAGTACCGCAAAGCGTCCATGTCTTGTCCGGCACTCGCTTGGCAAAACCAAAATCTGTTATCTTGAGGTGCCCATGCCGGTCGAGCAGCAGGTTCTCGGGCTTGAGATCTCTGTAGATGATGTTCCTCGAGTGCAGGTATTCGAGCGCTAACGTGACTTCGGCGGCGTAGAATTTCGCGACAGGGTTGGGGAAGCGCTGCGAGAAGGAAGAGCCGGGTTAGCTCGGACAGCCACGGGGGGGAGGGCAGAAACCATTTAAGATTGCACGTACCCCGGATTTCCTCAGCAGCGAAAACAGCTCACCACCTTCGACAAAGTCCATCACCATGTACAGGTTCTTGGAGTCCTGGAACGTGCCCCATAACGTGATCAGGAATGGGTGCTTGACCTCGCCCAGCATCTTTCTCTCGTCATTGGTGTGCTCGACCTGCTTCATCTTGACGACCTGCGCCTTCTTCAGCACCTTGACGGCATAGAAGCGCTGGTTGTGTTTGGACTGCACCAGATGCACTCTTCCAAAACTGCCGGTTCCCAGCGTCCGCAGGATATCAAAGTCGGTCAACGTGTATTTCCCCTTGGTCTGACGGACCTGCTGGTCCACCGCCTGTTGTTGCATGCCGAATTGCTGCTGCTGCTGATGTTGTTGTTGCTGCGGCGGCGGGTGCAGCATCGATTGGGCCTGCTGCTGTTGAAGTCGCGCGGGATCGGTTCCGGGGCTCGGGTTCGGCTGGGACGGCTGGGTCGGCTGCGCCAAGTAGCTGTGGCCGTTGTTCGAAGCGTCTTGCTGGGCCGGATTGATTAGGTTGTTGATGCTCGGGAGGTTCTGTTGCGATCCAGCTTGCTGGTTGTAGTGCGGTTGATGGGCTGCTGACTGATTGGGTGGGTGGACGGTGACAGGATACATCTGCTGCTGCTTCGCCGCCTCGGACGAGGCCGGATCGTCGTGCTGCTTAAGCCCGTGCTGGGAGTTGGAGGACAGCGACGAGAGGGTGGTTGAGATGGAACTGTCGAAGGGCTTCGAGGAGGTAGGCGTTACCGGGCTAGTGGGTAGACTGGAGCCTTGAGGGTCCTGGTTGCCCTCCCTCGTCCGTTTTTTCTTGAGGAAGCCGAGGGTAGGCATATGAAAGTCGGAGGAGGGAAGAAGGGCTGCGTGCCCCTTGAGGAAATGACGGATGCGTGTATGCGCAGGTTGGGGCCCACGACGTTTGCAGTTGGGTTACGGGGGAGGAACGGTTGCAAAGTGATTCGTCGATTCAAGGGACAGCCCGGTTGGGCTGGATGGTCCTTTTGGGGGTTGAGGTGAGCAGCGAATTGACCAAAAGGAGCGCGGGGAAAGCTGTGCTTCTCCTCCAGCTGCCACAAGTCCAGTAGGAAAGCCGCGCCTGTTGTTGTTAGGAACAATGGGGCCGGATTGACGTAGCCTTTGGAGGAGAAGAGGAGGGGGGGAAAGGTCGTCAAAGGGTGATGGGAAGCTCTTGCAATTGGGGAAAAGACGTACAAGTTTCGAGGGATACTACGAAGATGCAAGCAACCGACCAGTTGGCAGCAGGGCAAGGTCAGGCAAATCGCAATGGAATTCTCGCAGACGGCAGAGCGGGAAAAGCGGGAGCGTCTATTTGGTTGACGCTGGGCCAGAGGTGGTGTAAGTTTACGCCGCAGATGGGAAGTTTAAACCAATGAGGGTCGGATTGGCAAGGTTCAAAAGGTGGTATTCCCACGGCACGGATCCCATGAAATATAGCGAGAAAAGCGAGGACAACCAGCGGCAGCAAACAAAGGAGGAGGGACGAGAAGAAGAAGAAGATGACTGAGAGCAGAATTGGGGGAGCGGGCGCCCGATGGAATGGAGGGGGAAAGGGAAGAACGTACAAACTGATTCGAAAGCTGGCGCTTTTCCTTTCAGGGGTCCCGTTTCCTAGACTGAAAGTGACGGAAGGTCCCCGGAAGACCGGACAAGGTAGGATTGTTGAGTCGTCGTTGCCTTTCCTTCCTGCCTTCTCCCAGTCGAACGCGACAGATGGCTCGAACGACAGCGGCGGCTGCGTCTGCGTCCGCGTCTGAGGGTTTCGGGGACGACAGGGCCAGTTGGGCAAGAAGTGCGGGATCCGTTCCTCTGTCTGGGCAAAGCGCGAGTGGGCGGAGGTGACTGAGTCGTTGCGCACCCTGTAATTGGGGACAGGATGGGGACCGGAAAGATTAAACGACAAGCTCGCGGCCTTGAAGCGATCAATTGGACTGTATAGATGACACCAGAGGGAGCTCGGTAAGGATTTGTCGGGAAGCTAGAGATGTCGGAAGCGGGGGTGTTTGAAAGAAGGCAAAATAAAAAATAAAAATAAAGGACCAGAGGAGGAGGAGGAGGAGGAGGAGGAGGAGGGGTGAAACGGCAGAAAAGAGAGAGCAGGAGAAAGAAGAGGGACAGCTTGGCCAGTGGAAGCTGAGGTCGATGATGATGTAGTAGCAAAGGGTTAATTGGTGGGCAGACAGAGAGTTGCTGTCTGCGTCTTGCGTCTGCTGCGTCTGCTGCGTACGGATACAGTACCGGAGGGGGGAGGGGAACGACGGGGGGGGAGCTTCTGGCCGCGGCCGTGAAGGTGGGAGGAAGTGGGCGTGCCAGGTGGGCGGAGGCGGAAGTGGTTCAGTCTGGTTTGACGCCCGCGTTTAGACGGGAACGGCATGGGCAGGGAAGGCCAGGGTACAGGCGACTGCAGCATCCGTACGGGACCGTCGAATGGGCCACGAGGGCAGACCAAGACACCTGCTGAAGGGCGAGAACCAAGGCGGCGATCCAGTCCCTAGCCCCAGGGTTTCGAGAGGGCTGAATACAGATACAGACACAGGCGGGAGGTAGCGTGCGTCGACTACGTTGATGCAGTACTCGGTCGAACGCCTGAAGACGAGCAGCCGACGGCGGAGATGTCAGGTCCGTCGATGGTTTCGTGGTCAGGCACCTATGGTTTGGTCGCCGGGGCGGCATCAGGTAGTCGAGGTGCCTCGCCCGTAGGAAGAGAATCAAGCGCATCTTGCATTCTTCGGGCGGGCAATTGTCTTGCTCTCTGCCTCATCCTTGATGATCCAAGGCATGTGCGTCCCTTTATCCACGGTTGCTCTGAAGCTACCAACGAATTACTGCTCTTCCATCGCCCATCCTGCTGCTGCTGCTGCTGCTGCTGCTGCCACTCAGATCGAGCACCAGAGCGTCGTGATGGTAACAGCCAACGAGCTTGCAAGCCCAGCCGAGGTGGGGTAGGGGCAAGGCCAAGTAACCGACAGTAGCAGGCAGAGACAAGGCACACGTCGCCGGGGGGGGCCAGACACTCTCGACATCGAATTCCAGCATGAATCGAGCAAACCAGTCGTGCCAGCCAAACCACCGCCTCGAGTCCTCCTCATTCTTCCGTCTGCCGCGCTCAATGCTGATGTGTGCGGAAAGCGGCCCTCGCACAAAGGGGGTGATGTAGCAGCGCGGGGTCATGATGCTCTGCCCTGGAGCTAACGTGCCCCAACTGCGCCGTGTACCTTGGCGTGACAGCAAGAGCTCCGAGTCCACCACCTCTGGCCCAAGGCGGCGCCCCTCCCAACACGCAAGACCTGCGTGCTGGAGCTGGAGCTGGAGCTGGAGCTAATTGACCCCTCACCCAGGGCGGATGTAAGGACCAGTGATGTGCACTTGCCATTCCGATCTCACCTGAAATAGTGGGAAAGGCAGAGACGCACGGTACCTTGACCGGCCGCCCTTCATCTCATTCCCAGCTCTCCCCTCACTCCTCTCCCAGAGCTTTGTTCCAATGGAATCAAAATAAAAGTACGTACCCTGATGGAGCGCTCTGCCTCGCTAGACCACCACCACCCGCGCCGCGCCCAGAAGGTAACAAGGCTTGAACACTCGAATCCAATCCCCCCTGCCCCTCACTTTCGCCGTTCTCAAAGACGTGGTGCCGCACTTGTCAGCGATTGTCAGCGATCGACCCCTTCCAAAACACAGCGTCTCTGCAGGTCGCGCTCCCTGGCCCGAACCTGCACCGCCGCTACCGTCATCCTCCCTCATTCTCCTACCTTACCCAAACCTTAACCAACTTTAACCCCCCGGCCTCCAGAGCGATTGCCAATAAACATTGGCGGCCCTCGCGGCGTCTCGCCGACCACTCGCCCACGCTCACCGTGGGCCGTACTCGCCATGTTCTCTCACGTCTCTGCGCGCAGCCGACGGATCGTGAATGAAACAAACAATAAAAAAAAAAAAAAAAAGAGAACGCTCGCGCCCCCCGACCCCCATATGCACGAGGCGGTCGAGACCGTGAGCTACGGACGAGAAACCACATGCAAGCTGGATTCCATCCGAGCTTTCACACGTCCTTGCCTTACCACCCGCCCCGGGTCCCGGGTCTGCGCGCATTCCAGCTCCGTCCAATGACGAACTCGCGTCAGCTGCCGGTCGGCGTCGCCTCGACACTTCCCTCCCGATACCACACGCGCCGGGAACGGCAGAGTGACCCCCCCGGCGGCAGTTCTCCCTCCAGTCCCCCCCGTCCTCTCAGCTCCTTGCCATCTATGCAGTTCCCTTCAACCATTGATGCAACCAGTGACAAACCCGAACTCGGGCTCGCCTGAATCCAGCGTCTACCGATGTTTCAAGGTCATGCTGGGTCTGCGATCTCTGGCCATGGTGCCTAGGTGTCTCGCGGCCGGCGCCTCAAGCCACTAACTAGGTACCCTGATATCCAACTATCAAAGACACTGAAATCAGCACATTCCCCTCTCAGCTCCCCCCTACGCGCTCCGCCCGGACGACAAGATCGGCCATCGCGCCGGGGGGGCCCTCCGAACTTATCCCTATAGTAGCCTTTGCCTTGGCAGTCTCTCCAGCGAGGTTCTCTCGGCCGATGCCGGATCCTCTCTAGTCTCACGAGCTGTGTCATTGATCGGGTCAATAAATCTCAAAACCATTTCCTCTTTGATGTGCATCTGGAATTCCCGTTGGACCGACGTCCCGACCTGTCCAGAGTCTCGTCGTTATATATCCCCGAGACGGAGCATTCCACGGGCATCCTTCATTCGCCAGCCAACCATCGTATAATACACTTGAATTCATCTCAGACTGAGTTATTCGTAAACCAAGAAAAAAGGTAAGAAAACATGAGTGAGAGAAAGAGGGTAGTCATAGAAACTCGGTTTTCTGACCCATCGACCTGCCCATGCAAAGATGTGAGTTGGTGCTATTTTGGTATGTACGGTGTCAGTCATCTTCCCGATTCGCCCAACTGTCGTTGCCCCCTTCTTCTTTACTTTTCAATCTCCTCTCCAAATAAAAAAAACCCCCCGTCGCCAGTCGTTTTCCATTTTCGTAGCTTAGAAACGATGTCTCTTGTCGCTCTTCGCCCTCCAGGCCGTGTAGCCGACGTAGCCGCCGCCGAGGACGCCAAAGAAGAGGAAGATCTTGAAAAAGGTCCACGTCCAGCTGCCGCCGCCGCCGCTCTCCTTCTTGATGGAGGATCCCTTCTTGCCCTTGCCGCTGCCGGGGGTTGTCTTGCTGTTGCTCTTGCCGGCCTGCGTCGTGTAGAGGTTCTTGGCCTGCACCGAGATGATGTCGTGGTTGTCGCTCAGCTCGCCCGTCTCGGCGCTGAAGCCGAGGTAGGCGATCTGCGGGATGGCAGGGGGCTCGCTGGTCTCGAAGCACTGGGTCCACTCGCCCTCGCTCTTGTACTGCAGCTCCAGCTTGAGGAGCTTGTCCTGGAAGTAGGTGATCTTGGCCTTGGTAGGCACGCTGGCGTGGCGGATGCCGCGAGCGGAGCAACCGGCGAGCTCCGTGTTCTTGCCGTCGTTGTCCTTGTCGTAAGTGGTCTTGCCGTCGCCGAACATGGCCATGACGTAGGGGAAGACGGTGCCGGGGCGGTTGTTCTTGTACGTATCGAAGAAGATGCCGAGGCCTTCGAAGTTGTCTGGGCTGCCGAAGACGGGGCCGGCCTGACCGCGGTTCTTGGTCACCCACATGGCGAAGCCGTCGCCGTAGAGCTGGTTCTTGCCGTGGATCTTGAACTCGACCTCGATCTCCCAGTTGGTTGCTGTCAGGGGCACTCTCGAGAAGAGCCAGCCGGTTTGCGACGGGCGGTCCGATGTCAACCGGATGTAACTACATGGTTTGCCTCTCCTTTAGCTTCTTCTTTCTTCTCCTGGCCATTGTCATGAAACCGTTGCAGAGGGTGTTTGTGACGTACGAGTCCGTTCGGATGATAGTGTCTCCGCCAAAGTCATACCACCGACTTGCCATGTCGGAATCGAGGTAGGGCTATCGTGAACAGTCTCAGTAAAGCGCATTCAGGGGTGCTGCACATGCAAGCGGGTGTCGCGAACCTGGGTCAGGGAGTGCGTTCGGAGCTAAAGACACATAGAGTCAACTTCATCGTTCCACGACAAATGCGCAAACCGAATATGGGGGGATTGGGAGTGGACGAACCGCAATGCTCTTGACTTCTCCATCATCCGCCTTCGCGGTGCCCAGCGCCATTGCGGCCAGCCACAGGGCCGACAGGGACTGCTTGAACCACATGGCTGCTGCTACTACTGCTAGCTCGAACTGGAAACGAGGAAACCCAAGGAGAAGATGAGAAAATAGTGCGGCGCTTCACGACGGAGGAGAGGGAGGGGAGGAGAGGAAGGTGACAGATAGAGCCGCAAGGTCCAGCGACGAAAAGACGTCGTTCGGCGAAGGTCGAAAGTGGTGGTGGGTTTTGCTCGTGTGTCCCCTTCCCAGCCGTTAGCTGTCCTCTTTTTTTGGCCGATGGGTCCTGATTCCTGGGGTCAGCACGTTTTGGAGCTTCCACCCCTGTTTTGCGCTAAGAAGTGCTCAGGCCAGGCACCTTGCCTTCACGGTACTAACCACTACAGCGCTCTTCACGCTGGTGATGGGCGGGTCCAGTCGCTGTATCTGTCGAGGCTCAGTTCTTTCTTCCCCGTGCGTCACTACTGGTCTGGCGGACCAACCTGGAAGAAGTCGTTGCTGCCTCAGGACTGAGGGCCCCCAGCCACAACAGCCTTGCAGCACAAGCCACTCCAACTTTTTAAACTAGTCCAATGCGAAGCTAGCCGGGTCTCTGCGAATTTCGGTGCATCAATCGCAGGCCAAGAACGTCACTTATTCTTCGAACCCAACACAGCTTCCCAAGGCCATAACAATCTCCCCCCAAGCTCCGTCGTACACACGAATATCAGAAGCCATGGACTCCGACTCCGTCAAGAAGGCTGTTATGAAGCAGGTCCTCCAGGAGGCAAATCTGGCCAACGCTCGTGTTCTCATCGAGGTATGCCAATAGCTCCCAGTCAAGGCGCAATGGATGTCAGATGCTAATGCGATCAACTGTAAATAGAAGCTCCAGGAGAACTGCTTCGAGAAGTGCGTGCCCAAGCCCGGCAGCTCCCTGTCCAGCGGCGAGACCACTTGCATGACCTCGTGCATGGAGAAGTACATGTCGGCATGGAACCAGGTCAACAACGCATACATCAACCGGATAAAGCAAGAGTCTGGCAACGCCAACAACTTCCTGTAATCGATCTACATGAATGAGGGGATTATGATGGATGGATAAGGAGGCGTTTATCATGTACTACTACTGTACAACAAAACCACAAAGGGGGCATGGGAAGCCCATTGGAAGCATCAACTGGGGGAGAGTACAATGGAGGAAGAAAAACTCCCCGTACCGAATTTCTGCATCAAGAGCATGTACATAAGAAACAAACCCAAGCATCAGGGATACAAAGGCACAGGCCTCGTCATGAAGCTGCCTGGCCCGTATAGAAGGCATTAGAGAAAGAGACACATTTTTTGGTTCTCGGGGTATCTTGTAAACTTCTCTACTCGGCCAGCCCCTTCTTCTTCGCCTCCTCCGCCTCGCGCTTTCGGGCAAGGTATCGTTCCTTCGCGCTCGAGATCTCCCCATCCGTCTTCCTCGTCTTCGCAACCCGTTCCACCTTCTCGCGCTCCGCCTCCTCTTCCTCGCGCGACCGCTTGAGCGCCGCCTCAAGTTGCGCCTCGAGCATCCGCGTCTGTCGCTCCCGCATCGCGCCCTTGCCGCCAGAGCCAACGAACCCGGTGCCGGAACTGCGCTCCGATCTGCTCTCTTTAGGCCGCGCGGCCTCTTGTCTGACCTGGGCCTCCTTCTTGGCGCCGACGTTGAGGCCGCCTTTGAGAAGCTGTCTTTTGTCCACCACCTGTCCATCCTCGTTGACGACGACAGAGCCGCCCTTTTCGTTGATCTCTTTTGCGATGTCGGCCTCGGACTTCTCCTTACCCGCGTCGTCTTCTTCCGGCCCAGGTGTCGGGCCAGCCTTGCTCTTGTCCTCCGCCGCCTTCAGGACCTCGGCATGCCTCTCCTCGCCCTTATTGAGGAGGTTCTTGTAGAACGCGCTCATGCCACCCGTCTTGTTCTTCTTCGCCTCTTCCTCCTCCCTCCTCTTCTCTTCTTCCTCGATTCGCCGGTTCTCCTCCTGCTGCTTCTTGTACGCCTCCGTGACGAACCTCTCCTTGTCCGCGTACTCCTCACCCTCGGCCTCTCGCTCCCTCGCAATCTTCTTCTCTTCGGCAATCAGCGCATCGCGTTTACGCACGGAAGCCGCCTCGAGCAGGCTTTTCATGTACTTAGGCTTCCGCTCGACGTCCTCCTTTGTCTCCTTCTTCTGGGGCTTGAAAGACTCGTATACCCCATCGTAGTCGTAGACGCTTGGGTCGAGCTCCTCCGCCTCCTCAGCGTGTTTCTTCGATGCGAGCGAGCTCGAGAGGTCGCCAAACATGGCGCTTTCCTGCTTCTTGATTTTACTCGTGGGTGGAAGTGTCGGTAGTGTGGTCTTGCTTTTTGGTTTTCTGCTGCCGCTCTGCTGTCTGCTGGACGAGGAGTCGAGATCGAAGCCGCCTAGCTCGTCCAGTGTCTCAACCTTGGTTCCCGGCTTGGGCGCATCATCGTCCGAGTCATCGCCACCGAACGCCTTCCGTTTCGCCGGTGCAGGCTTTGATGCGCCGGGCTTCTTGCCGAGGCTGAGGCCGAATGATAATCCTGGTTTGCTCATATTGTGTGTTGGCTTGAAGTTGTAGGATGAAAGCTCGAACCAATCATTGAGATGCCTGCCTCTACGCGATGGCGTTGAATTGTGCACGGTCCATTTAGCAGTCCCACTAATGCACCCCGGCGCCGACTTGCAGTCGGGGCGGGCCCGGATCCGTCCGTTTTGCTAGATTCAGAATGAGCCAGAAGGAATTTCTACCAGTGATACTGTGCTTTCTTTATTACTATTTGGTGATTCATATCGGCAAGTCTATGAAAGGTATCTATCTCATTCACACGCGGCTTCTCGTGCCTGCCATTAAACGACGTCTATATAAATATTCGCGCGAGACTGATCAAATTCCCGTCTCATTGCCCTGGCGCGGAAACTCAAGCCGAAACTCCTGGCAATGCGTTCTCTCCAGCTCTTGGTAGAGACTCCGAATTCGTGGAAGTAATGGTATTCAAATAACAAAAGAGAGTGTGGTTTCAGCCAACGGTTTTTTTTTCTTTTTTTTCCGGCTGAGATCACAGTCGAACGCGACCCTCGCCGCCAAACCAGCGTCGAATGTCAGACTCAACGCCGCCGCCGCCGCCAGCACCACCACCACTGCTGCTGCCTGGCTCATCGTCATCGCCGCCGAGCCACTTGGGCTTCTTGATGTCTTGGAACCATTGAGGGGCTTCAAATGTATCCATCGTGTTCTTCATACGATGGCCGAGCGATTCGAAAAAGTTCTGGTCCTCCTCCGGCTCCTCATCGCGGTACGGTCTGGTCCTAGCCGACTGGCCGGGTTGACGGTTGTGGGTGGCTCGAACAGGTGATCTTGCCGGGGATGACGCGGCACCTGTTCGTCCGCCTGGGATGGTCAGAACGGGAGCAGACCTTCCGGCTGATTCGAGCCTAGTGAAAGCCTCTTCGCGGCGTCGTAAAGCAGAGTTGCCGCCCAACTCGCGCTCGATAAGGTCTCGGCCCTCGCGCCAAGAGCCCGACCCAAAGACTCTTCCGTCACCGTTGTCGTCGTCGTCGATGAATTCGCCGCCGAAGCCGAACATGCGCTTGATCTTCCCATACAAGCCGAAGAGAGTGGCTGCAACAGGGAGTAGTACAAAGATGGGGAAGAGGTAGTCCGCCCAACGGCCCAGCGCGGTGAAGTCGATGAGCTGTCCGAGGAAGCCATAGAATCGCGTCTTCTCGTAGATATCTCTGGACAAGAAAGTCATGAAGTTGTAAGATAGTGGGACGCTAAGCTTGGCAACTTGACCAGAGTACCAGAATGCCGACTCGTAAGCCGTGTTGCGTCTAACAAGTGCACGTCCTCGCCAAGTCTTCACCTCCGTCATGGTGATAAAGGTTGCTGCACACATGTACAGAAGCCAAAGAACCGAGATAAGTTGCCCAGCAAAGCCGACTTGTCCTTTGTCTCCGACCCAGTGATGAACGACCGTCAGACGAATGACAGACAGTTGGGGGAAGGCAGCCTTGATCACTTCGGACCAGATGATAAGAGCCGAAGCCACTGCGAGGAAGGCTCCAAGAACGATGCATGCATACGGCTCAAAATGGTAGTAGTACACATACCGCGTGTAAGGTGTGTGAATGGTGAATCGGTCCCAGAATCCGGCGTGGGGCGAGGGTGTGCCAAATTCGAGCTTCTTCGAGGCGGCCGAGTCCAAGATAGCCTGTGTGTCTGATGCCTCCTTCAACAAATCGTTCCAGTCGTTCACCCAACGAGACCGGGCATGCCGGGCGCGCATCAATTTTCTCGACAGGTCTGCCATAAACTTTTCCGTGATGACCGTCGGCAGAGCGCGGCTGTCGACAGACCCAACAGCCGTCCGGGGCTGCGACTCGGGCATATTGGCGGATTCGACAAGCTCATCGATCCATTCGCTGAACTTGACGGCGCTACCAGTCTTCCGGCGGCCCAGCTCGGACACCTGCAATTCGACGTCCTCCAGGTTCAGCAGGGAGTCCTCCATCTTTTCGTACAGTTTCGGCGCACGGGTCTGTAGTCTGCGCAGTCTCCCGCTGATGGACGAATATCGGAAAAGTCGACGAGGAACCGCAACCAGGCCGTGCCCCATGAGATAGATGGCAAACACTAAGCCATAGAAATATGCTAGTGCCATAAAAGATGTCTTGAGCGTTGTGGGACTTAGGTTGTATCTGATGACGAGATACGCAAGTCCGACGCCAGCAGTTCCCAGTACGATCGCATGATATTGAGCGTTTTGACGAAGCGAGTACTTTAGACTGTCGTTCGGTTCGCGATAGCCTGAGTCGGAGTATTCGCCAAGGATAGGGAGGATAAACCTGGGGCAACCGTTGTCAGAACAGATAGAAGCCAGTACGGAGAGCAGAATACGTACCATGTCAAAGCAAACGTCAGCCAGTATGTTATCCTCCACGATACCAACAACAGCCGCTGTGGAAGCCAGACACCGCGCGTGGCCTCATCGTCGGTCCTAGCACTCGAAGCCAGGTCGATGGGCACAAGCAGCACCATGCATGCAGGTAGCCATAATGCGAAGAAGATGGGCACCAGGTAGAAAGCCGGTGTTGTTCGCAGGGGCAGGAAGTGGCGTAGAATCAGGAGGACGACGACGGATATGACGAGCAGCGCAAGGAGCGCAAAGATTTCCGAGGGCACTGGCGACGAGGCGCTCACGATGTGGAACATTGTGTCGTTGTCGGGGTAGCGTCCATGGGGTGCTGTGCTGCGACTCGTTTGAATGCGATGCTGTTGTCGGTGGTATGCTTGAAGGGTATGACCTATGGTGGGCTGTTGGTTTAATGGGCAAGAGATTCGCGGCGCGCCGGAAGATGGGGGGTTTAATCTGTAGGCTTCCGGAAATCTTCCCCAAGAGCACCCTTGGGAATGGAATGTTTTGGCACAGGGGATCGGACTGCGACGGGCCAGGTCATGTGCACGGACCCGGAGTGTCTGGAAGGTCCGCAAGCAGCGGTTTACGTCACCCGCACGGCACTCAGAGAGGCCCACCTTGTGTCGCTAGGTCCAGTTTAATTGATGAAGACGTTCCCAGACCCCAATCTTCTTTCCCGGCAGATCCGCTTTTGCCCCTGAGGCGGCCATTCTGGGAGTGGGACTAGAGTTGAGATCAAGCTCCATCCCCTGTTGTCGATAAAGATAGAAGTTGACGATCTCTCAGGAGGTTGGTTCAGTTTCTAGTCCCACACATCTCTCCCTGTTGTCTCAACCAGGTCCAGACTGACACCAAAGCCCAGATGCCGCACAAACTTCAGTGTCTCTTTATGGCTCTTGACGATGACTTGAGCAATACTGACTTACACGGCCAGTATCTACCTATGTTTCACGGCCATATGCCATCAGACCTCATAAGCCCCTACGAGGACTGCAAGTGTTCCGCAATGCCATAGACGTGTGATTATGCTTGGGTTAAGTTGTCCGGCAGTAAGAGCTGGTCTTTCCTCGCCCTTCAAACTTGAAGATGTCAACAAGAACGTTGGTTTGGCATCACTTGGGAAGGAAGACACTAACCACAAAGGGAGGGACCGGGGCGACCCAACCTTCAGTTTCGACGCAAATCAAAAAGGAATCCCGCCTGTCAGTACTTTGAATGGACCTCCGTTCATCGGACGACACTAATAGAGGGGTTTCCCAGAGGATAGCGAGGGAACCGGGCTTATAGAGGATGTCATGATTTAATGGCGGAATACACAGAATGCCCTTCGTGGTACAGGAAGCCTCGTGCGGACGGATTAATTAGGGTCGGCACAGCAAACGGGCGAACTATTCGAATGGCATATACGCACATAATTACTTCTGAAACCGCCAAGTGGCAGCACGGTTAGTCGTACTAACAAGTACTCCTCTGAATATATTATGTCTCTCAAGTATGGAAAGTCAATACCATCACGGCATAAGGTGGGTTATTACCAGCGGACAAACACTGTCTCTCAACAAAACAGAACAGTCGTTGTGTATTCGGTGGGAATACAGCACGAGAAAGTGAGAATGACGGGGAACGCGCAAGTCAATAGTTGCAGAGGAGCCTACATAACATACCCCAGACCAAGATGTACATCCTTGTTGACTGGCTCCCCGGCCGGAAAGCAGAACAATGATATCCGTAGTTGATAGGCTTCTTCTTCTCTTGATCAGATTGCTTCCATTGGCACGGAAGACACAAGAGAACGCCACACAGCACGATCTCTATCAAAAGACGATGTGATAGTCCGTCCTATATGCCCCTCACTATTGGTGTATTCCATCGCAGTACGCGGGCAGAGTATCCCTGGAGCCAAAGAGATGGCGGCTTGCACATTTGTGTGTCTTGGACATGAACATTAATGTTGTCGTGTAAGAACCGCCCCTCCCCCGGTCTACACTAGCTCTTGGGTACTGGGGTTCACCCATCAACCACTAACCGGTCTTGGGGCGGATGATGTTGAAATCCTCATCGAAAAACGGAACCATACCTAACGCCTCCTACTTTTGGATGGAACGAACGATCCTTGGACTCGCACAGTGCCCTTGGGTACCGGAGTCGTGCCTGAAGCAGTGTTTTCAGCATATAGAGCGACCATGGTTTATTGCAAGTACCACGAACTTCAGGAACATTTGCAAGAACTCAGCATCACCAAGAAACATAATCATATAAGCACTCTAAAATCTAAACGCAACCTTACTCAAGGCCGCGTTTCTAGTCAATCATATGTCATGGGAAATGCAAAAGAACCACGTGCGTCGGCAGTACGAGGCAAGAGTCGGCTCTGCGGAAATATCCTTGCCACACAGAAGCACTACCAGATGCGGTGTATGCAATAGCAAGCACCAGTTTCCGTCACCGCTAATAACTGCAGCCTTATCTCGGAAAATACCATATATAACGCTCTGAAGATGACGAAGAGAGATGTCAATCCGCCGCCATGCATGAGACCCCGAATATGCGAACCGACTGACAACCCGCCAGAGACGAAGGGGCGGTTAGTAACTGACGGCACCATGCAGCTGGCAGTGAGCTCTGACTGTTTTTTGTTGTCGAATTGCTTCTGGTTACTGAAGGGTAAAATTGTATGTAGTCTGTAAGAGTCTCGGGCGACTCTGACCGAGTGAGTGCCTGCAAGCTCGAATACTCACATGACCTTGACACCAAGATGACATGAATGGGACTTCATCCCCTTGATTTGAATTGAGAAACCAAACACTCAAAAAGGCCGCGCTGGGCCCCATCATTGCAATGGCCAGTGCGATGTTGGACATACTGCCTCGAGGCCAGCTGAGTCCGTCAGGGCAAGCAAGGTATGGACAATATCAAAACCAACTCTGCTATTAACTCCCTCCGCCGTTCCCGCTTCTTCAAGTATTCATATGAGGTTACCAGAGGGCGTAAGGGGCAAGCAAGAACAACTCATTCTGGCGGTTATGGCGCAGAATACACACCCCTTGCTGTTATTGTTGCGTCGTTCTCGTCACAAGACATCAACCAGCAATGACAGCTCTCAAATTGTTCTCCTCAGACATATGACATATGCCAGGAACAGCCACCTGCTGGGCGAATAAGTCGTCAGGTAATTAGCACACCATTTACAACCTGCAACCGTCAACACGTGTGACGCTGTCAGATGCTGGCAATTCGACAACCCGAACAACATCACAGTCGCTTGCACGCCTGCCCATCATTGGGTTTCCAAAAAAAACAAAGTGACTCGAGAAGAGCAAACAACTAAACTCGCGTTTGAATTCCAGTCGTTCTCCCGCCCCCGTCCCTGATCCAGGTATTCACAATACAGTACATGATTAAAGAGAAAAAGGTTTCATACGCTCGTCCTCTTCTCTCTTTGCCCCTTCACGCCTCCACATCTTCCATTTGGCCTCTCTGTGTCTTCTCTTCCTCCGTGAGTCTTCCCGTCAACCTCCCTTACCCAAACGAGGTGTGCGCAGGTGGCATGCATATAAAACGTCGTCTTTCATCCGGAGAGTCCCCAGTTCCCCTGAACCTCCCAGAAAAAAAGAAACCCAGCCGTCATCCAGATGTAAAAAAATACCCGACCGCCATAATCATCGCCGCAGATTTTTGCGCCCTATGTGATGCTGGAACCAAGGACCTTCCCGAATCCCAACTCCATACGTCACCGCACAAAAAACAGACAGGAAACAAATTGCCATTTCTTTTTTTTTCGTGAAAAAAACGAACCTGGTCTACTCCCAGCGAGGTTGAGTTTTTCCCTTCCGAAAAGGTAACAAGGGGGAAATCGAGTTTCCCCCGCGGAATGTATAGACGAAGTATGCAAAACCGAAGCCCCGGCACCACATTAGACCCCCTCCGAGAGCAAGTCACCATGGCCAGTCCCCAAAAAAGTCTAATGCACGCCGGCAGCTTCTTCGAACCCCCCGCGCAAACCCAGTCCAGCAAGGATAGGCACGTGGAAGCTTATCTGGAGCCTCCAAAGGCAAAGTTGCCGAACACTCCGCCGCCTCCGCCAGGCGTCATTGGCCCCATAGAGATGCCGTTGGTGTTGTGCGACTGCGCGGCAGGTGTGCTCACGAGGCCGACGCTGGCGGTATTGGGCGTGCTCGGCGCTCCGTTGTGCTGGCCGTTGGGACCCTGGCCTTGCGCCGAATCCTGGTTGCCGCTGTTGTTGCCAAACGGCAGCCTCTCCAAGACCAACAGCTCGGGTATTCCCAAGCCCCAGACCTTGCCGACATGCTCTTCAGGGATTTCCCCGTTGAAGATCTTGTCCCGCATCTGGAAGAAAACCTTGCCCGTAAGAAGGGAGTCGGAGCCGGCCTGGTGCGCATTCCCCACACGCTTAATCTTTAGGGAATCGGCGATGTTCTCGAGGCCAGACTTGTGTTCAAACTTCTGGAGGATATCGGCGCTGCTGGGGTCGCTGGGGGTTAGGAGCCCAGAGTTGTGGAGTCGGATGGCATGCTTCATGAGGTGCTTAACATCATAAGCTGACGGGAAGTACAGTTTCATGACCTGGTCGAAATCCGCTTCGTCGTTGGGGAGGTCGTTGCAGGTGAGGAGTTTAGTGAGGTAGCCAAAGTCGTAGCCTCCGTGGAACGAGATCCACTTCACGTTGTCGAAGCACACGAGGCCGGATGGGATGAGGAGGGAAGCGAATTCGTGGGGGTCGATGCCGTCTCTCTCGAGAGAAGCAAAGTCGATTCCGGCGCTGGATAATGACTCGATCGATTTCTCGTTGTACATGTCGTCTTTGACAGAGAACTTGAAGTTAAACTGCCATGCGTAAGGGAACGGGCCTTGTGATGCCGCTCTTCGTTGAGCTGCGCTCAATTCGATGTCCTGCTGGGAGTTCGGTCGCGCGGGTGGGGTCTCTCCGTCTTCGTTGAACAGCGTCAGTCCGATCTGGATGACCTTGAGCATGTCGACGTTGGTGCGCAGGCATTGGTAGTGGTAATCGCTCTTTCCTCTAAAAGAGCCCATTGGCCGTGATACCACGCCTGGAAATTCCGTATCCTGCAGTTCGGCTAGTCAGTTTCGGGTTCATCGACCTAGGTGTTGTACAGGTCTGCTAACCATAGCGATGTAAGGGTACTTGTCGACGAGCTCCCTCAGCACCGCCATTTCCTCGTGGAGGTTGTGCTTCCACACTTCCCTTATCCTCCCCTTGTTCTGCGTCGTCCGCGCCGGCGCGGCGCCGTGGTCGAGCGCAAAGTTGTGTTGCGGCTGGCCGTGCTGCTGCTGTTGCTGCAGGCTCGCCGCGTGCGCGAAGCCCATCCGCGCGGCATGGCTCCCCAGCCCGGTGTCGGCGCCGATGGGGAAACCGCCATTCAGACCAGGGGTGCCGCCGAGGACGTTTCCATTCGTGGAGAAGGGGCTGATCTGGGCGGCGTTCGCGTTGAGGTAGGAAGGGTTGGCACCTAAGGGCGGTCCATGACTAGGGCCGTGGCCTTGGGCGTGGGAGGGGAACTGCTGGTGGTAGGGCGATATGGTGTTGGGCCCGCCAGGGAACCTAGGCAGCTGTGGCGGCATAACAGATTATGCCTCTCGGGAGGGTCGTACAAAAGAGTCGAGATTCACCGTGTCGTCGAGCGAGGGCGTGTCGGGGTTTGAGGGGTTGTGGACGATCCACGGCTCTGCATTTGCGTCTGGAGAGGCGAGTAATGGACGGGGGCTGGCAGCAAAAGAGCTCCTTTGTTCTTCGCCGCCGGTCGTCGGTGATTGATTGGGCTCGAGGAGGATCGTCCAAAAGTATTTCGGAGTATTGAGGGATTCGCTTCGATTGATTTCGTTCGTCGTCCGGGGTCGTGCGAAGCGAAAGCGCTGGCAAGAACGTCTGGTTATCTCGGATTTGGACAGAATGTGTGAATGAGGCCTGAAGGCTTGCTCTGGTCGACCGACCGTGGACGTCGACGGGTGGTCTGTGCGGGGCCTTGAGCCAAAAAGGTACGTACCACGGTACTTGCCGACGACAACATCTCAAAGATCTCCAATCAGCTTCCTCCCAACTCGACTGACCACCACTGAAGCGCCCATTGTTGTACAGCAAGACAACATTAACACAGGAATCATGCAGCCAACGAGGTATTTGCACTCTCCGGAGTTCAATTGATGCTGGCGGAACTAGACTAGACGGCTGACACTCCTTCGGCATCAGGTTAGCGATGGCGTCCGTCCGCGGACAGAAGCCCAATGTCACCGGCTTCGACATGAGAGCCTTTAAGGAGGCCGCCGGCCAGCCCAGATACGACCCCTGGGAGAGGGCGTCAGTACACCCGGAGATACCCTTCTAGCGACGCCGCGACATCCGCTGACGATTGGAAACTACAGAGAGTCTTGGAGATACAAGGGCCCCTTCACGAGATTCAACCGTTTCAAGGGATCCTTCCCCGGCCTCGGCATCGCCACCGTTGCCTTTGCTGGCTACTGCGCCTACGAGTACTTCTTCCTGGCCGACGATCACCACCACGGCGACAGCCACGGCAAGGACCACCACTAGAGGGTCGCGAGCGGAGAGAGGAAGGCCGAAGGGGGGAAAGGACTGCTCCGATGTACATTTACCTCTCGAGCCGGCAGACCGGCTTGCTGGATGGGTCTAGGCGAGGATGAATTGTATTCCTGCGATTAAGATACACTGCAGCTGCGTGAGGTGTCCGAGGCTGAGAGGATTTGACGAAGGTTGGGGATAGTCGAATGCTTGTCTTCGACGCTTCAACAGACCGACGAACCGGGCAAAGTGAAAGAATGGCCGGCTTTCTATGTTTGGATCGCAGACGAGTGACAGGCTAACCAATCATGCAAGCTCATGTGACGGCTTTTTGAGTTGACTGAAAGCTCCCTATGCTCTAGATTCCAGACACGATAATTGAGGTTCGCACCAGTGTAGCATCGACATCACCAACGTAGCAGCGCTATTGAATCGAGGCAACGCGATTAAAGCTTACGAGAGAATGGAGGATGGCCTCGTCTAAACGGGCCTGGACACTCTTCCTCGCCCTCTACACTTGGATACCTGCGATATCAGTTTGACCATGCAGCAACCCGGACGAACTGCAAACGCACTCCTCTCCTCTAGACGAACCCACATACGCCACGAAAGAGCCATCTCCCCCTTCCTGCTCTCCTGCTCTCCTGCTCTCCTGCTGTCCTGCTGTTCTGCTGTTCTGCTGTTCTGCTTTCCACCATCTTCAAAAGGAAAGCATGCCATCCTCCCTGGCCACGTCATGGCACAGACACTCGTTTCAACCTCATCCGCCATCCCATAAATCTCACCCTCGTGGCCCTCGCCCACTTCCCCTCGCCACGTCCAAGCTTCTTCAACGACAAAGCTTCCAGGTTCTACTTTAGGTGCTTACAATACCTTCAACTTAACCTTGTCACCCCTCGATCTTGACCACATGTCTAGAAGCTTAGCCTACACACATAAGCTTGTTTGGCGAAGCTGCTGCTCGCACATGGCACCACCTACCAACACGACAAACGGCACACAAAACTTCGGATAGAATTTGCCAAATCCATCGCAAATGGTCGACAAGGTGGTTCATTTTGTAGGCCTCAACTCATACAAGGAGGTATATGCCGTATATCGAGAAACATCAACAATGCCAGCTCATTGGTATCGCGCGTTAACATCCCAAGAAACCCCATCCAAACAACTCCGTTGAAAGCAAGTAAACGCCGTCATGCCGCAGAGGTCAAACCTCGCTCTTGCGGTTACATCATACAAAAAATCCGATCAGTCAAGCCTAAGGCCGTTGACCGCATCCAGGGCACTATCCACACACGTCTCCAGCTCCGCCACACGATGCTTCAAGCCACGATTCTCGTCTCTCAACAGACTGACGGTATCCCACGCAGCCCGCTCGTCCTGCCCACGGCAATTCGCGCACGACGAAGGACCGCCCTCGTCTTTTGCTGCGTCGCCAGTGACGCCTCTCATGAGCTTCTGGAAGACGCTGGTCTGCTGTGGCGAAGTCTTCTGGACGGCCGGCCGCGACGCTCTCGACGGTCCGAGTGTGCTGGCCTTCGGCGGTTGCGGCGTCGGTGAGATTTCCGCGATGCTTCCTTCGAACACGCTCGGAGCGGCGGTGGTGGGGCTTCGCGATCTCGAGAAGACGCTGGCGTCTTCGACGCTTTCCTCGTCCGTGTCGAAGCCCGCGCTCTTCCTCCACTTTCGCCTGACCATGTCGTCCTCGACGCCGAGATCTTCCGATATCGAGGACCCTTCGGAGATGGGACGGTTCCGTTCGCGCATCATTCGCTCCTCGTGCCTTGCCTTCTTTTCGGCATTTAGTTCCGCCATAAGCTGCTGCATCGACTGCTCCTGCTCGGCGACCTTGGAAGCCATGTTCTCCAACTGGACCCTGAGATGCTGGATCCGTGTGTCCGCCTCATCGTTCTCGTCGGTCTGGGCGTCTTTTTCTACACGTAGCTCCTGAAGGACTGCGTTCTGTCTCTGGTAGGCGCTTTGGAATTTTGTCAACAGGCCAACGGCGGTGACCTCGAGGTTCTTGAAGGCCGCGGGTGAGAAGGCATCCCGGTGTGTGGGTGATGAGGGAGGGAATAGAGCCTCCTGAATGTTTAATGACAGCAGCTCCTCGTCCCGATTTGAGTCGACCTGGGTTTGGGCACTCTTGGAGAACGACGAGCTGAAGAAGGCGAACCGCGAAGTACTCGGCGAAGTGCCTTTGGGTGTCGTCTCGGTAGAACCTGTTTGTCTTCTGCGTAATCTGCTGGTGGGCGTCCCTTCTGGTGTGTTTTCGTTCCTCCTGGCGGCTTGGCTCTTGGGGCCGCTCTCCGTTGCATTGGGAGACCCAGAACCCAACCAGCCGCTCAAAATACCGCCTCGTCCGGCGTCTGATGACCTCCCACCGCTCTTGCTGTCTCCTGTGAGAGGCATATTGACCGACAAGGGACGGCCGTTCCCTCGCTCAAGGGATGGCGAAACAGTGACTTGTGGGATGGAATTGTTGCTGTTATTGAAGGAAGGGAAATTTGGGACCGATTGCTGTCTTTGATGATGACCTGATCGTGGTTGGGGAAAGCTGCGGTCGGGACCAGACGGCGAGCTAATGCGACACGGCTCGGGGTGGACAGGCGGCTTGATGTTTATGGCAATACCGGGGGCCGCGCTCGGGGAGGCAGGACTGTCTTCTGGATCAACGCTCGAAGGCCCATGTGCATGGCGTAGTAGAGTTTGACTCCCGCCCATTCCAGAGTGCTGCGTCGGGGGGCGTGGGACAGACATCGGGGAGTCGGATGTGGAGGCGGCGGCGTGACGGCTTAGCATGAAGGGTTAATGTTTCGTGTGGATCGGCCAATATCTCTCTCTTGCCTTCCTAGCTGGACGGCCGGGGTTCGCAGATTTGATGGTCGCGGCCAGCCGGGAATGCTGACCAACTGGATCGACTCGGACCACAAACAATTGGGGATCGTCCCTTACGGGACTAGGACCAACCCGGAGAAACCAAGAACTTCCGAGGGGAGAACGTTGGAACTTTGGTGGAATATCGTTGATGCTCGGTAGGGGTGATGGTTCGAGCTGGACAAAGGGGACAGACTTCAGGCGAGAGGGGAAGCCGGGTCCCCCTGCAAGCGAGGAAGAACGAGCCCGCGGCGAAGGACGATCTAGCACAAGTTGACAGGCGACGGCGGGCACACAACTCGCATGAACGTCGTCGAGTTGCACTGGCCCGTGGACGAAGCCGGCGACGACCTAGTCCTCGCAGAGCGCTCAAGTGCGCAAGCAGCCGTAGATCAAGGACAGAGTGACGAGAGCCTTGCCTCGTCGGGCGTCGGCGGCGCGGGCTAGTGGGAGGCGTCGAAGCTGTCAAAGTCGCAGGTGAGTACACGACTACGCTTGTGGCTGAGAGCTACGGGATGCTATCTCGATCCAAAGGCCTAGCCGATGATCCAAAAGGTCCAGACACAATGTTTGTGAACCGCCTTATGCAGCGAGTTGGGCGTAGAGGGATAATAAAAAGCGGGGGGTTCGGTGCGATGCCGACTGATGTTGATGTTCGGTCAAAGAAACGCGAAAGTGGGCGAGCCGAGTCAGGAATGGGTGTAAACGCCGGTGGATTCGAGACGACTTGCGTACAGGTAGTAAGGTAGGTAGGCAGCTCTGGAATATGACAACAAAGAAGCCTGCGTTTTAAGAACCGTGGTGCTGTATGGTCGGGTGCAAATAGTGCAGATGTCAAAGAACGGGGTCAGTCCCTGGTCCGATGCAGAAATATGTGATCCGGCTCCCACGAGGTCGGAAGGGCTGCAGGATGCGAACGTGGTTGTGGCCGAAAATGACGGGGGGGAAAAGCAAAATAAAGAAACCTTGGTTTCTCGAAAGCCAACGGCCACGGGAGGGCGAAGAGGGCGCTGGGAGGCCCCTGATAAACCAAAACAAACCGGAACGACGCAGGCGACGTCAACAACAGCAATCGGCGGTGGTTGGGCATCTCCATCTGCTGGGCCCAGTGCCGGTTGACCAGTCCCAGTGGACGACCCTGCCTGGCACCGGCTTGCAGCCCGCCCCGGCCCCCGGTAGCGGGGAGGGGGAGGGGGGCGAACAGCCACTCAGTCCAGTCCACGCATCGCAGCGTCCAGTCCAGTTCGTCGTCACTGGGCTGCCCAGGCCCGTATGTTCCGGCGCGTTCTGCACAACCGGTTGTATTCTTCACAAAGTGTTGTTGTGTCTTGTCCAACGCACTGCTCCTCGGCTGGCTTTTCGGACCAGAGCACGCCCCCCCACGGCCGTCCCCCGTGGCCCGTGCGGTGGCCTTTTCTTGGACCCTGGAAGTTCCCAACTTCTTGTGTCTGTGCAAACAGTGGCTTTGGCTTGTGTTTCTGCTTGTGGTTCCACGCATTCGAGAGGCTGGAATATGTACACAACTCGTGGACGCCGCGCCGTTGCACTACGTACTGCGGTTGCGTAGGCGGTGCTCTTTTGAGGAAACACGGACGGCAACAAGGCCCGACGCTGTTATTCCGGCTCTTGCCTGCCGGAAGATCGACGTCCTCGGAGGCCGCCGTTGCTGATCGTCCAGAAACATACACACCATAGAAGGCTGGCGATGCGCAAACATGTCCAGTTTCGCCATTGCTCTTTGGTCTCATCAGGCTCGAAGGAATATTCCGAGCCGCCATCCGAACACCGGAAGCAACTCTGTAGAACTCGAAACGCCGATGCCTTTTGCCCTTTCCGTCGCCCCGCTCAGGAATGTAGAGTGCATTCCATGCTGGACGCCTCCATTGCCCAGGGTCAAAGTCCAAAACGCAGACGGCGCGGGACCGGTGCATTCAAGAAACGTGTCTTATTTTTGATCTTGCGGGAATCCCTTGTCTCAGCTATTCAAAGAAACTGCCAAGGTTCGAATCCACGAGGCATCGTTCGCCCACCATTGTGCGGCCAGTCGAACTAGAAAACATCAAGCTCCCGGCAGAAAATCCGCGCCGCATGTCACTGCGCGGCTGGGTGGCCGGCTTACTTGTTCAAGATGAAGCACATGCTCTCTGCTGTTTAGCACATCTCGATCCTACACGCGTACTATCCGCGGCTGTCGCTGTTGGTGGTAATGTGGCAGTAGCACTGTTTCCTCCCACATTCCGTCAGAGCTGGGCTTTGTTATGGTCGGGAACTGGACCATGCTTCGATGGATAGTCTTCTTCGTCGATAAGGCCGTAGATGCGAGAAGACGACGGAGGCGTCTTCGAAAGCAACATCTGGGCACTGCCTTGCAGACGGATGTGCCCGTGAAAGGGACTCAACACACTGGCCTTGGCATTTGGTATTTTAACGCGTGGCAATCGCTCTTGTTGCTGATCTTGATCAATCCTATACCCATGCACGCTCCGCCTCCCTTCTCATCATTGGGCATGGCAAGTGCTTCAAGCCACTGTCGCAAGTCAGGTTAGGCACATGGCTAGACCCCGAGATGCCTCCGCCTGGGAAAGCCACAGTCAACACGTCCAATGCCACTCTGGAATGGGTCCCAAGTGCCCGTAGGCTTTTATTCATGCCGGCCGTAATGATGTACGCCCGCGATGTACTGAACCCTAAACCTGGCTCGTGGGATGAGCCTACCAAACCGTGCTCAGCCCATTAATGGTATCCCAAACCAACGAAAAACCCGACCCAGCAATACTCCGGCAGTCTCCACCAAAACCTCCTCCGCAACGACGGAACTCTTTCTTTAGTAGAAAGACTCGACCATGGTGTCCTTGAGCTTGGTGTTGACATTGTCCGGGCCCAGGCCCTCGCCCAGTCTGAAGACACTTTCAATCACGCTAAGCTCCGTTGCCGTCGTGTCGAGGCCGGTGACGGCCATCCAGTCGTTGACGACCATGCCGGAACCGACGACGTTGCTGCCGCGGTTGACACTGCCGGCTACCAGGGGAACCTGCAACAAGCTCGAGAGCTCGTCCTGGTCCTGTATCGATGTCTTGGGGTGCACGAGGCCACCCTGGTTCGTGAGCGACATGTACGAGCCGACAAGCACGTTGTCGGCGATGGTCTGCCTGAACACCTCAACGCCGAGCACGTCGGCAATAATCTCCTCCGTCTCGCGCTCCAGATCCGGGTGGATGAGGGCGATGTGGTCGTTGCATACGATGACGTTGCCGAGGGCTGACAGACGCTCTTCTATCCTCTGGATGCGGACTTCGTCTGGCAGGGAGTTGCGGAGGTGTTGGAGCTCCTGATCTGACGTGGTGTTTGGGACCAAAAGACCCTTGCGGTTACTAGACTCTCAGTCAGTCAACTCGCCCTCGAACGCGCCGAAGGAGACGCGGGATCCCGTCGCTTGTGACTTACCCAGCTGTTAACCGACCGATGATGCGGACGCCGGCAATGCTAGCCCGGCAAATGGGGATCACGCCTTGCAACTCCGCCTCGAACACGCTGTAAAAGTTCTCGCTAGCGCCGGGAGCGACGAGAGCATAGGAGTTGGTGAGAGTTGCGAAGCAACCAATCCTAGGGAAGAGGCACGCCTCGCGTCAGCAAATCTGGTCTGGCAGAGCATCGCGGTGCAGGCGAACGAAGTTGCAGCACGATGGCGGGGTCGTTCGGGCGGGGCTTTTTTCTCACTCGTTGGAATTCTCGAATTGCGCGCGCACCGCCATGATTGTGTTTGTTCCGGGGTACTCGGTATTGACTGTCCGAATGTTGTTTTGAAGGGAGGGTATCGGAGTGCACGACAGTAACAGTCGTGAAAGATTCTTCGTCTGGAAATTCCTGCGCAGGCGTAGGAAAAAATAGCGTCGTCAAGGGTCCTTTCGTCAGGGTGTTGTTGGTGATGGAATTTTTGCAGCGGCGGAAGTCGCAATTAATAAAAAGCGACAATCGAGGGAGGCCAAAGGTGGGGCAAGCAGAGCTGCCCGCCGCTTCCAGTTCTTCACCTCTCCTCCCAAGGTGCTGTTGGCCGTTGCTTCGCCTGGAGGGGCGGCTTGGAGCGGGGCGGGGCACACCGAGCGACGTGTGTGGACCCTGATTCGCCTCAAGCACTGGGAAAAAAAGAGTCAATGGGCGCCGTATGGCGGATGAGTCACTCCGCATCATCTAAACTGGTGCTACTTGGGCTGGTTATTACCAACCAACCCAACCAAATCAACCTGCCCTGTTAGGATTCTCGTCTTACTGCGGATGCATTGCCACTCTGACTCTCCACCTCCTTCCAAGTCTGATCAACTGTTCCAGGGCCGAGCTAGCCCCAGTCAGGTAGTCACTTTGGGCGCCGAGACCCCGCAGCGGCATCTTACCCCAGGTTCCCGTTCATTATGGTTCACCCTTTGAATCACCCTGCCAGTTCCTGTTATCGTGATTGACATTGGACGTCACGTTGGGAAGCGGACTGTTTTGTCTCGGACGCCTGTATTGCATATCTTCTACAAAGTATTAACCATGTCTCGCCCTCGTCTTCTCGCGGTTGGCTACAAACTCGTCCAAGTCGACGTGTATCCGCAACCCCTTGGACGTCATCGTGTTGAAGACGGATCTGAGCTCGAACTCATCCATAGCATTGATGAGCGTCGTGTACGCCTCGATAGCCAGGTCCTTTGACCATGGGCAATGCCGTAGGCCTCTGAAGAAGACGTCCTTTGCCTTGGACCTGAATTGCTTCCTGGCGTAGCTGAATTTGATATAACATCGCCAGAGATCTGGGCTGGATTTGCATGCCGGGCTACCGAGCGCCCGCTCAAAGGCTGCTTGTGTAGAATGTACATTTCCTTTTTGCAGTTCGTACCGGATTGCAAAAATGTGGTTGCTAATGCAATCGTTGCCATTTGTAAGGGCAACCTTGCGTAGGATGTCGCGGACAGGGTCGTCGATGCCAAACGTGGTCGATGCCCAGGAAAATAGACTCAGAAAGATTGTATTACGTGGGAATAAGGCGATGAACTGACTGAGCTGATCCCTCAAATAGGCACGCCGGAATGGTCTGTTGGATAATTAGCCTTAGTATTTTAAGTGAGGGTTGGACCTGCTTACCCTCGGCTGGCATGATGGTAAAGAAGCCTTGCACCAGCTTGCAGAAGTCTCTCGTGTGTTGGTGATTTGGATTGGCCTCGAGTACACAACTCCGAAGACATGGTCCAGATCCTTTCCATCGCAGCTGAGATGCTTCCTTGGGCTTCGGATGTTGGTTCGGAATCTTCCTGTGCTGTGAGATATGCAAGAAGTGCAAGGCATTCGGCAGTAACGACAGCACCATCAAGATGCCCAGCAGAGATTTGGCGTTCCAGGTTGACCAAAAGTGACTGGTGTGCTCTGAGAAGCTGGAAGGGGGCCACGGCCACAGTTTCTGGGGCATTTCTAAGGGGTCCATCCGTTGCCGCACACAGACGCGCAACAGCTTGCACGTTATTCCCAGCATGTAGATCCATCCAGGCCCATGTCTTCCATAATATCAGTCCGTCACTGCTGTTCGAAGTCTGCAGTAGCATTGTTAGTGTCTGCGCCCGCGAGGAGACCGGCTGGCTTGGTTTTGGTACTTACAGAGATCAGTCCGGTGGCCGATGCGACAACCTCCTGGCCAACCACTTGTTTTCCATGGGCAACCTCAGCAAGAGCGTACGCATTGTACAATCTTAGGTTGGATGGATCTTGCTTGATAAACGTTTTGGCACGCTTCTTTATGTTACTAGGATCGTTGACAGCTTCGATTGACAATGAATACTCAGCCAGCTCTCCGAATCCCTTGGAGCTCGCCAGCAGCCGGAGAGCATTGGCAACCCAGGCCAGGCCTACTGGCCCGTCCAAAGTTTTGGATGTACTTGTCCAGCCGGAGAAGAGTGAAAACCAGTCAGGGCCGGCAAAGAGTAAATCAGGCGACGCTGCAAACCGAGATACGTCTTGCTTGAAAACCGGCGTCTTTTTGGACTCGTCCACGACATCGGGTTCATTGGGCCTCCGGAGTACATCCTTTTCAAATTGGCTCATACTGCCTGCGATTAGCGTGTCGTTCTCCGCCGCTTCCGTCCAGTCACTCGTTCGGAACGCGGAGGGCAGACAGCAGAATAGTAGGAACGCGTCAACGAGCTGTTTCCAAATAGTAAGAACGACCCCTGAAGGTATGACGAATAGCAATTCCTCGATGTCAGAGAACATGACAACGCGGTATGGGTCCTCCTCGAGGACATCATCCGTGGCTCGTGCCGGGCTTCTCGAGGTCGTTGCTCGAAGCTGTTCAGTCGCACCCCAGGACTTGTACACGTCTCGAGACCCTTGGATTGAATCATCATCTTTCTGCGGTTCTGCTTGATCGACGGCGCCATTTGCCTGGACGTAATAGTTCCAGCCAGAGGCGCCTTTCTCCCCTATCCTTGGTGCTTCATCCTCCCAAAAATCTCTGAAGGAGTCGAGTATTTGTGCCACTGCCATGTCCTCATAATTCGATGGCCGTTGGAGGTTGAGTTCAAGAAGTGCCTGCCATGCTGCAATGGCCAACTCGCGGAAGCCAGCGCTGTAGGCGAATCTTGTGGCTCTGAGAAACACATATATCATCTGCTCGTAGCGTGAGATGTCTGAATCGTTCGTCACATGGCCTGGGCCGGGCGACACGGACACCTTGGCTTGCTTGGAAACGGCTTGCAGTCGGTTGGTGTGCATAGCCTGGATGTCGGTGTACTGAAACGTGGATAGACTTGTGAGTTTGTGGTCGACCCTAGATCTCCATAAACAGAAACTTGAGTCGTGTTTCTTCGCCACTTCCTCCCAGCGACTATCGAGTTTCGAGGTTGACCAAACTTTGGAGCCTTCAAGCATTAGACCTAGCAACAGCCGCTCCTCATCTTCGGGCTTCTTTGCTTGGGCCAATGCAGACTCGAACATTGATATTTTGATCTCCGCGAAGCTGTGAACTTCAGATTCGGTTACCTCTCGGTCCAAGCTCTGCCCAGCGTTTAGGAGTATATCCTGATGCTTGATGAGCTCAAGCCAAGCCTCAATATTCTCAGGGTGCTCTTTGACTTGTCGGGATAGTTGGATGGAGCGCTGCTTGAGAGGATTATCAACATCAAGGTCTATCTCGTCTTGAGAATCGGAGTCAGGGTCGATATCGCTGTCGGAAAACTCATGGGCTTTGGCCTTGCCCTCAATTGATCGGTAAGAGGGCCTTTCATCCCCAGAAGACTCTGGCCCTTCGCACCGCCCTTCGGTGCGTCGTCGCTTCACGGAAGTGCTCAGCGGAACGAAATCTTCCTCAGCGTCGCATGGTTTGTCCCCGTTGGGCCCATTCCGTAGTCTTATGCGTTTCGGCTTGGCTCGATGAACCTTGGACTGGAACAGCACCCTATCTCTCGAGGTCGAGCTGCCTTCTCCAGGCAATCGAATGCTGAAGCGCTCCTGCGGGCCATCTCTATGGATGAATATATAGCCATCGGAGCCAAGAACTCGTCCTTGGTATCCACGACGGTATATCGGCACACGCGAACGGTCATTGCCACCGTATCTCCTGATCAACGGGTCGCCCTTTTTGTCGAAGAAGAAGAAGACGCTTTCAGCGGCTTTTTCATCCAGAACTTTGGGAACATTCGCCTTCTCAACAACTGCCAGTTCCTGACTGTGGCTGTGGCTACTTTTGCGATGGTGATGACGGTGCTCAGAGCGATGTTTCGCGCGGTCGTCGCGATGCCGAGACTCATGGCGAGGCCGTTTCTCCTTAGTCTGTTCGTCCTCCTCTTCCTTGCGCTTGTGTGAAGCTTTAGTGCTTGAAAGCGTGGGACTCGGAGCTTTGGGTTTGAATGACGAGAACTTGGGCACCGTCAACTTCTTCCCCCCAGCCTCTGACATGTTGACAATGCTTGTCTCCAGCTCACCAAATCATAGTCACACCTGAATGGAATTCAGTGCCGGTACTTCAGGCTTTTTTCAAGTGGCGGGCTGGCTGCACGCTATCACTTGCAAGTGTAGCAGCTTCGGTTGCCGCCTATATGTCGCTGTGACTTGTCGCCGTGGGTGCGGTAGGTCGTTGAAAACTGTGGCGCGTGTCGCGTCGCTGGCTCAACGGTGGCGGAAACGGGAGGCCACCGCCAATAACGGTTCAAGAACGCAGGCGGGTTTGGTCCTCAGACTCCAAATGGTACAGGTACCACCGTTGCGCCGTTCAAAGAACCCGAGCACGTGCGTGATACGGAGCACAGGCAGCGGCTTCGAACGGTAAACTGGGGCATCAAAGCTGCATGTGGGGTTCGCGGTGCGGTTGGCGACTGGGAAACCCGACCAGGCCCGGGGTCTTGGGTCCGTCTTTTGGCCTTGATCCTGATGTTTTTGAACCTGGCTACAGGGTATTTGGAAACAAGGCCAAAACAAGACCGATCCGCTGGTCTGGGACGCGTTCTACAGTTGGCGACGTCTGATATTGACGCTGAGGGTGTGATGTCTTCGAACTGGATGACATCGGGTGGGGTGACGGACCTAACGTCGTGCTAGTTGATGGAGGATCAATGCTGCAGAGTTCAGAGAAATTCCAGGAGGAACGAACATAATCGGGAACATTCCAAGGCGGGCTTACGGAGAGCACCCCGTGACTGTCAACTGAAGAATCAAGGATTGGAGAACGCGACTAGGGACAGGATTCGGGATAGGATTGGCTTTGGCATTGGATTGACTCGGAACCTTGAAGGAGGTGGGATCGGAGATAGAAAGGGCGGAACATCGGGGACGAGAGGGTGGGCGGGCAGTAAGTAGACTGCTCAGCTTGACGGGTCGCAATGGTGCAATCTCAGGGTCTACCTGTCCATATAGGATCTGACCGTTTCGGCGGGAATTGCGCTAGTGTACAACCTCAGCCAATTGCCGCCACCAAATGTCTTACGCGGGCATCCACTCCAAGGGTCAGCCGGTGCAAATGACCTCACAGCCAAGCCGCCCACCCACCGCTACAAATAATTTACACACCTCCGGTGCTTGCCTGGTGGATCACGTCCTCAACTTTACCGCGCGTGCCCCAGTGCACAGCCCAACCAAGACCTCCTTGGGGGGCCGTTCGGGAAAGTGGACGGCCGACAGGGACTATCTCAACGCCTTGTCGCACCTTCTAGAGACAACTGAACCCGACCGGCTGCCAGGGCAGCTTGAGGCTCTTGATGGCTTCTTTTCTTCTTCCCTCACGCGTCTCCTATTCTCCCTCCTCCTCATCCGCCGTATCAACCGCTTGGCTGCCCTGCACACTTCTACTGTTGGCGACGCAGAATACGCCAAGGAACATGTCTCGACCGCGATAGTCATCCGCCTACACACTTCGTCGCATCTGACACCGAACCCTCCTCGTCGTGATCCGCCTCCCGCCTCCCGCCTCCCGCCTCCCCAACTCTAGGCTTGTGCTCGTGGTTGTCTGCCACCTTGCAACCGAAAAACTAGGAGCCAAACTTGGTTCACGTGCCAAAATTCGGTTTACTTCGACCCAGACAGTTCAACCTCCACGCGTCTGTCTTCTACCCCTGATCGTCCCCAAAAAAGTGTCTACCTCAGACGACTTGGTCGGTCTCGACCACCTTCAGTGCTATCCTGTCCTATTTTCCTGCATAAGGCAACCTTCGTTCTTGTCAACTTAAGGCAAACTCGCCTCGTTCAGTCGATAAAGGCTGCTTGAACCCAAACAAGCAAGATTCGAAACAAACTCAAAAACCCTAACGGTTAGAGCCGCTTTCATAAGCCCTATCATGGCCAACAGACCGGACGACGACAACCCTTCTGGACCACCCTCGCCCATGAGCGCAAGACGACCGAGATTCGATTCTCGCAGAGGCTCCCTCGGCGAGCCGGATGAGCGCTCGCCTTTACTTTTGGGCCCGAGGGCAAGAATACGACGTCAGCAATCCGGCCCAGAGAGTCCCAAGCATCTTACACCAGGCCTCTCGAGAAATCACAGCACCACTGGTATGTTATCTCGGATGCATTCGCATGCCATGTCTGTACCAAGAATCCGAAAAGGCTAACCCATGTCCGTGCCAAGGAAGCGTCAGAAGTCTACACCACAGCCGCAACCCGTCCTTTGGCCAACGTCTCTCCCATGCTTTCTCCGAGTACCCTGATCCGATGAGCGAGTCGAAACGATCAATACAGCCGAACGAGCGTGTATGGTACGACCAGTTCACGTCTACTGATTGGGTTCATGACAACATCGTCGATGCCCACCGAGTAAAGGCGCTAAAAATGCGAAAGGACTTCCGGGGGAGGATATATGCCGTTTTTGATGCCTCCCAAGGTTGGATCCTGAGTGCTGTGTGCGGTGTCATTGTCGCCCTCGTCGCCTACGTTGTCAACTTGTCCGAGGCTACCGTTTTCGACTACAAGTACGGCTACTGTGAGCGCGGTTGGTTTATTAGCGAGAAGGTACTGTTTCTTGCACAAGATGCTGGTTGACTGTGCTAACAGTTTCTAGAATTGTTGTCCTAAACATGGTCCTTGTGAAGATTGGCGGACCTGGTCCCAGGTTTTGCGATTCTGGCCATTTGGCGATGTCGGCACCGAGTTTACCATTTACCTGACGGGATGCGTTGTCCTGGCATGTGTCGCCTGTGCCATGACCTTGACAACTAAGACCGTGGTGCCCTCAGCATATCGAATGACAACTTTCGACGAGAATCTTGCGGCCGAACTCACCCCCTACGCGGATGAACCCGCGAGTGACGAGAGCCCAACCCCCCCAGAAGTCGTGGAGGCGATTGAAGCTGCTGTGCCGCCTCCGATGGTTTACTACTCTGCTGCTGGAAGTGGTGTTGCCGAAGTTCGTGTCATCCTCAGCGGCTTCGTTTTGCACGGTTTCTTGGGTGTAAAGACCTTGCTCATTAAGTCTGCTGCACTCATTTTGAGTGTGGCGTCCGGCCTCAGTCTCGGGAAAGAGGGTCCCTACGTCCACATCGCCACCTGCATAGGCAACATTGCGTGTCGGCTTTTTTCCAAGTACGATAAGAACGACGCAAAAAGGCGCGAAGTCTTGTCAGCTGCCGCAGCTGCAGGAGTTGCTGTCGCCTTTGGTGCCCCTCTGGGCGGTGTTCTCTTTGGCCTCGAGGAGGTCTCGTATTTCTTTCCGGCAAAGACGCTCTTCCGCACCTTTTTCTGCTGCATCGTGGCTGCGTTGTCTCTCAAGTTCCTTAACCCCTACGGCACACACAAGATTGTCATGTTTCAGGTCAAATATGTAGCCGACTGGCACTACTTCGAAATCGTATTCTACATTTTGATTGGAGTGTTAGGTGGCGCTGCGGGTGCGCTTTTCATCAAAGCTTCTAAGCACTGGGCCAAGACGTTTCGGAGGATTGGCGTCATCAAGACGTACCCGATGGTAGAGGTCTTGTTGGTTGCTATCGTCACTGGTATAATGAGTTACTGGAACGTGCACACCAAACAGCCCGTGGCGAAACTCATGCTCAACCTGGCTGCTCCTTGTCACGACGGATCTGAACGTGAGGACTACGGCCTGTGCCCGACCGCGATGGACGATATTCCGCCCGTTCTCCTCAGCCTGTTCACCGCCTTTCTCATCAAAGGCTTCTTGACGATCATCACATTCGGCATTGTAAGCTATACGGCCCTGTCAGCTTGGTAAAAAAATCCTAACGTGGCCACAGAAAGTTCCGGCGGGTATCTATGTCCCATCCATGGTGGTCGGTGGCCTCATGGGTAGACTGGTTGGCCATGTCGTTCAGTACATAGTCCTGTTGTATCCAGGATTCGGACTGTGGGGTGCTTGTGCATCAAAAGAGGCGGGATCGTGCATCCAACCTGGTGTGTATGGTCTTATTGCCGCCGGCTCAACGATGTGCGGTGTGACTCGACTCTCGGTAACCCTTGCTGTCATTCTCTTTGAGCTCACCGGCAGTCTGGACTACGTGCTACCATTCTCCCTCGCGATTCTAGTGGCGAAGTGGACTGCGGACGCCATTGAACCAAACAGCATCTACGTAAGTGGAGGAAAACACATGTCGCTTTTGGGGAACAGCACTAATCCTTGCTAGGATCTGTTAACGAACATGAACTCGTATCCGTTCCTCGACAACAAGCACAAACCCGTTTTCACTTCTGACCTAGCCGACATTGTCCCTCGCGTCCGTCGAGAAAGGACCATCGATGTTAGCGCCTCGCCCGTTGTGTCTGCCGTCAGCCTTCGTACGAAGCTCCAGGCGCTACACAGGGCCGGAGAGATTGACGGAGGACTGCCCATTATCCGAGACGGAATTCTCGTCGGCCTGATCCCCGCTCCCGATCTGGAGTTCGCTTTAGACAACCTGGACGATGAAGCCTCGAGCATGTGCTTGATGGCTCATGTTACAAGCATTGAGGACTCTGATGACGAGGCGGAGGTTGACAAGACCGACTTCACGCCGTATATTGATCCGGTGAGTCGCAACGATAGGAGCTGGGAGATCCCACGGTTAATGACATCAAACAGGCTCCTGTGGCATTGGAAATTCGGTCTCCCATGGACCTTGTATATGAATGTTTCGTTAAGCTCGGTCTGCGCTTTGTGTGCGTCCTGAAAAATGGACGATACGCCGGAATGGTAAGTTGGACGAGCCAGGCTTGGGCAAGAAGGGGACGCTGACAGCATGCAGGTACACAAGAAGAGCTTCGTGAGATACATTCGGGAGCTGGAGGAGAAAGAAGGTCACTAGTTTGACCGGTCCTTTGAGTGTGCTGTAGGCTGTGAGCCGCAGCGCAGCCAAAGTTCTTTTCGTGTTTTATTTTCAGCACTATACCAGCATTTTCATCTCGGGCAAGACTGCCAGAGCAGGAGGAGATACTTTTTATGTAAAGCATCCACGTCGAAAGACTTGCGGTTCAGCATATATGGTTGTGGCGTTCATGCATTCATCGCTCATCATTTCGGGGCAGACGATTCATCAAACCAAGTTGCATAGCATTATATTGTGGCGGTTTTTCTTTTTCTTTTTGGTGGTGGTGATGGTGGTGGGGTTGCTATTGTTGCGTGGTGGGAAGACTGCAAGATACGTGGGATTGGCCAGATTGTTCTAGTGTCGAGCTGTTGGTCTAGAAATAACATCGTTGCAGTCGCTGCGAAGCAACGATCAGTCAAATATTGCAGACTGCTGGACGAGAACGCGAAACCATTGTCGTCTGCCGTCTTGAACTATGCACAAGCTGGCTGGTTTCTTATGCTCATGGACCGAGAGGTTTGTTCACCCTGCAGTCAACACTATAAACGGGTTACCGTGGCTATGTTATTACAAACCCAACACGACATAGGCCGGCTCCAACAAGCCGGAGGCAGAGGATTCCGAGCTTACTCTGTAGGGGTCCAAGTCGACGGTGAGGATGCTGCCGCCCAGTGCATCGAAGCCGGGGGCCGAGTGGGTCCGCGGCCGACCGGTCTGCCGTACCGAAAGGGCTGCAGCGTATCTGGCACCAGCCAAAACCCCGTGGCAGGGTTGAAGAATGAGAAGGGGAGCACGCTGTCGCCCTTCCCATTTGTTCTTGCGACTCGACTTGCCACTCGTAGGTACTCGGTGAGTGGCGATCGGTGATGGAGAAATCCAGCGTTATTATGTGGCGGACCGGCAACGGTTCCCGGTTCCGGTCTCCGGTCCCGTCATCGGCCTGCAAGGGTTCGCCAGACACCAATTGGATACTCAACGGCGCTAGTCTCCAGATACTGCCCCTGGGCACGCACAGTGGGCAGGACAGGATTGTTTCCTTATCAACCAAGTTGCGCAAACGACGACTTATCGGCTGATATGCCCGGCGGGGGGGATACTGGCCGTCTACGGAGGGGGACACTGAGGGGTTCCTGGATCCGATGCGAGATTGCGGTGAGGATCGAACATGTTGCTGCAAGGACGGTGGCCAAACAGCACGAGGCGGGATAGAAGTGATGCAGGCTCGGCAGCAGCAGAGACGGCACGGCGTCGCGTCATGATTGAGAGGGCCGATGGGAACGATCCGGGGTACATCGGTCGATGCAATTAGACCTGTGTGCCCTCGAGCATACAGGATTTGGAAGCTAATACATGCCGTTGACGTCCGAGCCCTGACAGAGTTGAGCCGTATCGGGATGGCAGGTTGCTGCGCCGAGGCTAGTGGAAGCCGCACACCTGCAAAAGTGAACCAAAGTGCAACAGGTTCTCAGACGGCAAGTTTCCGCGGGTGCGAGGTGCCTTTATTGCCAATCGGCGCCGTTCACGCGCGCTGCAGCGGCAAGCAGCAGCAGCAGTCGAAGCCCAGGCAAAGGGCGAGGCGGTGGCGGCGTAAACGGCGTAAAGTACCCCTCCAAGGTAGCCCGTGTCCAAGCAGTGTGTCACTGTGTCTCTGTGTGTGAGGTCAGGTCCCCCGGCTTTCCGTGCGAATGTCCCCGCATTTCCACACCCTCTGGCACGCAATCTTGGCACATCTCCCTGTCCACCGCTGGGAGGGGAGGGGCAGACGTACATTAGTCCCGGCTCGAGACACAGAGCTAAGCTTGCTGCAGCTGCGGCGCGCGCGCCGGCCGGTCTGATCGTTGGATGTACCTCGTGCTTGACTCAACATCAGACCGGGGGCACCAAAGCTCCAAACAGGTACAAATCGTGTAATGCTACAGACTGCCTTTGCCAGCTATCGCACCTCCACCGGCAACGCGGTGACGAGAGGCTGATAAGCCGTGGCCACCCGCTATCTATAAACCCCGTCCCCTCCCCCGCGCACCGCCGCATCCCTCGAAGCTCCCTCTTCTCTCCCTCCTCCTCTCATCTTTTCTTGCCATTGACCAATTGATACCCTCTCCTATTCGAGGATCTTGTCCCATCCGATATCGCACAGCTTCTACCTACTGCAATCGGCTCGCGACACCCCAGACACCCCACGAGAGCTACCCAGCCGACAAGAGAGCGTGCGTGTGAGAGACGCAAAGGCACACACATAGAGAGAGACGTAACACGACCCGCAAACCACGGAAGCAATGGTCTTCACCAGAGCCTCCGCCACCCTGGCGCGCCCCGCCGTTCGGGCAGCTAGGTCCTCGGCCGTCGCCCTCCCGCGCCGGACGCTCTGCGCCTCCGCCCCGCGCATGGCCGCCGCGAGCCTCTTCCCCGGCGAGCCCTCCGGCCCGGCGCTCAAGACCGAGATCCCGGGCCCGGCGTCCAAGAAGCACACCGAGGACCTGCACAAGGTGTTCGACACGCGGAGCTTGAACATGCTCACGGATTACAAGAAGAGCAAGGGCAACTACATTGTCGACGCCGACGGCAACGTCCTGCTTGACGTGTGAGTGGGCACCAACCCCCCCCCCCCCCCCCCCCCCCCCCCCCCCCCCCCCCCCCCCCCCCCCCCCCCCCCCCCCCCCCCCGACTCGGGATCCCCTTGAACCCCCGCCAGCAGGAAGACTAACGCGCGGGACCTCGACAGCTACGCCCAGATCGCCTCCATCCCGCTGGGCTACAACAACCCCGCCCTCGCCAAGGTGGCCCAGACCCCCGAGATGGTCAACGCCATCATCAACCGCCCCGCGCTCGGCAACTTCCCGCCCGAGGACTGGGCCGAGGTCCTCCGCTCCGGAATCCTCAAGGTGGCGCCCAAGGGGCTCGACCAGGTCTTCACGGCCATGGCCGGCTCCGACGCCAACGAGACCGCCTACAAGGCCGCCTTCATGTGGCGCCGCCAGCAGGAGCGCGGCGGCTACGACGTCGACTTCACGCCCGAGGAGACGTCGTCCGCCATGGACAACAAGGCGCCGGGGGCGTCCGACCTCTCCATCCTCTCCTTCCGCACGGGCTTCCACGGCCGCCTCTTCGGCTCCCTGTCGACGACCCGCTCCAAGCCCATCCACAAGCTCGACATCCCCGCCTTCGACTGGCCCCAGGCCACCTTCCCGCTCCTCAAGTACCCCCTCGAGGAGCACGCCGAGGAGAACGCCGCCGCCGAGCAGGCCGCCCTCGACGAGGTCGAGCACCTCATCAAGAACTACCACGTCCCGCCCGCCGCCGTCATCGTCGAGCCCATCCAGTCCGAGGGCGGCGACAACCACGCGTCGCCCGCCTTCTTCCGCGGCCTCCGCGAGGTGACCAAGAAGCACAACGTCCTCCTCATCGTCGACGAGGTCCAGACCGGCGTCGGCGCCACCGGCAAGTTCTGGGCCCACGAGCACTGGGACCTCCCCACGCCGCCCGACATGGTCACCTTCTCCAAGAAGGCCCAGACCGCCGGCTACTACTTTGGCAACCCCGAGCTCCGCCCCAACAAGCCCTACCGCCAGTTCAACACCTGGATGGGCGACCCGGCGCGCGCCATCCTCTTCCGCGCCATCGTCGACGAGGTCGAGCGCCTCGGCCTCGTCGAGAACACGGCCCGCGTCGGCGACTACCTCTTCGGCAAGCTCGAGGGCCTGGCCGCCCAGTACCCGGGCCAGTTCGCCAACCTGCGCGGCAAGGGCCAGGGCACCTTCATCGCCTTTGACAACCCGCGCCGCGACGAGTTTCTGAAGAAGGCCAAGGGCCTGGGCATCAACATTGGCGGCTCCGGCGAGAGCGCCGTCCGCCTGCGGCCCATGCTCATCTTCCAGGAGCACCACGCCGACATCTTGATCGAGGCCCTCGAGAAGATCGTCAAGTCATGGTGAAGAGGGGAGCAACGAGACCGTGCGGTTTGCGGGGGTTTCCGTCTCCTTTTTTCTTTTTTCGCTCGCGCGTTTTTGCAGCATCGTCATGGGGGTTCATTATCTGGTTCATGATCTAGCGTATGGGACTGGTCTCCAAAATCATGGGGACATGGAACGAATTGAGTGCAAAAACAAAACAAAACACCAATGTACAATCCCAAAGATTTCTTGTTGCCTAAACTGAAACCGTACGTGACATGAACAGATCCCGCTTGAATGCCAGTTGGCTAGGTGCAGTCATGGTCCTGGTATCATTCATTACGTGCTCCCCCTGATATACTATACAGCCCGTTCTACGTACATCCATAGTACGTCTTCAAACTCCTTTTGACCGGGAAAAGAATAAGAGAAGCCCCCCTTTTCTAGCCATCCTGAGCTGTGCTCATTTCATAAAAAGCAATAGGCCTACAACGCCATGGGATCCAGTATACACCCGCTCGTAGCAAGCATGCATTGTTTGTTATACACAGGGAGGTCTGGTTCGCACAGCCCCCTTCCAAGCCATGTGCCCCGGGCCCGTCGAGCGAGATGCGTTGGTACATCTGAGAAGCCTCCTGGCACCGAACACGTGTACAGCTTTATATGTGGTCGTAGGTAGTGTTTCGCCGCTTCGTGGCCGTTACTTTTCCCTATCTCGCCAATCCTTCCTGTTGTAGATGACTGATGTGTGGGATGGCCTTTTGCTTCTGCGCATCTGATAGCTGTCCGCCCTCGTTGTAGGGGTCACGAGGCACCTCGTCAGATGGTCTGCGTGAGGCTCCGCAGGGCGTTGATCGTGCTGAATGCGACTTTGGTTGTTCTTCTGTCATTAAAGTGCTCTAAGGAGCGGTCAGATAAATGTCAAAATGGGTCATCACAGGCACCTACTGGTTGTGATTTATCGGATAATCTTGGGCGGCCGCGCTTCCGCTTTGCTGGCTCATTCTGTCCCTCTATAGCTGGGCCGGGTGACAAGCTGTAAGTGGAGCCTTCTGCCGGTGTCGTTGGGCTGTCCGTCGCCAGAGGCCGGGGGGCCGGTGCTGGTGCGAGGGGAGTCAGGTGTTGTGGTAGCAAGGGACGAAGCTGTCTGGCCTTATCTGCTCGAGATGGTCGGCCTCTCTTGCGAGGTGGGAGCGATGCTTGCTGTTGTTGGCCGGGGCTCGAGGATCCGTTGGGCATCCCTATGCTCTGCATGCCGGCGGGCCGCGGTTGTATATTGGCAAGCTGTGTGTTATGTGTTTGCGAGGGCGTTGTGAAAACTGAAGGTACGGACATCGACGGATACGTCCCCAGACTTTGCGTGGCGGAGGCCAAGGATGGCAGCTGTGCTGGCGGCTCCATTGGAGAAGCTGCCGCCAAGCGTTTCGGAGGCTGTTCGAGGAGATCGTTCATGGATTTGCGCTTCAAGTCCGGGATTCTCATGGGACCTTGGAACATCTGCCCCGTGACGGCCAGGCATTGTCCCATGGTGCGGCCTGGTCCGCTACTATCAGTACGTGGAGCATTGGGTGCGGCGGCGAATGTTGGAAGCGCAACATACCGCTGGGTAACTGCATCTTAAGCCAGTCCGGTTCGATGTTGTGCGTATTGAGAAATCCTACCAAAAGGCCAACGTCCAGGTCGCTGGTCTTGATGACCTCCGCGAGGATGAACCTCTGTGATCGAGCTGTGCATCAGCATGAAAGCTCCACAAGCGAATGGACACGGGCTAACCTTTTCCTCCTCCGTAAAGGAATAAGCCATCGTCAGAAATGCTGAAAGCTACGTAAAGAGGTGTCATGAAAGATGGAAGAGAAACGTGATTGTCCAAGGAGGCAGCAGGGTAGGCATTTGCGACGTAGGTTTCTAGCAAACGAGTGTCGGCGCTGTCAGAAGGTTAACGAGCGGCGGAGGTGCTGTTGAAATGGAAGTGGACTTCGGGGGTACAGTAAGGAGAGCGAACGAGCGATGTTGACAGAGCCGGCACCGTCAACCGAGTAAGTCGTGCCAGGCGAGCTTTCAATCTAACAGGCAGACAAGCGCAGGAGCAGACAACGATGCTTGTCGCAAGAGGCCGATAACAACAGCCGCCAGGAGGCTTCCGTTTGCTACGCCGCAAAGAGAACGTCGATGCCTGTGCCCATAAGGCTAAAAACCAGCTACAACACAGGTGCGCCTAGAGAGAAGGGAGGTAATCAGGCCAGCGCAAGCGCGCGTTCTTGACCTGAAGCCACCGTAAACGAGACGTCGTACCGCGACGACGTCAAGGGGAAGTTGAACAAGGCGCGAAGAGCGGGGGGGTAACACAGCCTAGACAGACCATGTAGGAGGAGGTGGAGGCTTCGATTGTTTCGTTTGCTCCTGGGGACCTTGACCACTTTGCGACTGTGACCGCGGGAGGCCCTGCACGGCGCGCACTCGGGGACTTGCTGGCGTGACTAGGGTCGGGGGTGGCAGGCGAAGAGGCGTCTTTTGCGCGTGAGAGACGGAGAGACACTCTGGGGGGGGACCAAGCGACACAGGTTTGCCGAGTCGTCAATTACGCGTTAAGCCTGTCTAGGGGAGACTTTCCAGGGTCCTGGTTCAGTCGAGACTTGGGACGGTGTCTTAGGACGGCTGCTCGCAGCAAGGGTGGAAGGTCGGAGAATTCGAATGTATTCCGTCTGATGAGACTCGGGCGACATGCGAGGCGGATACTGTTTGTATTGGCATCCGTGGTTATGGAAGAGAGAGGGAGGCGTTCCTGTCAGTCGCGATTGACAGCAGGCCTCCCTTGGCATCGGCTTGCGTCGTGCTGAGTGAGATTCATGAAGTATGCGCACACTGGATAAACAAGTCACAACTCCAACAGCGCCGTTAAACTTGTTGGAGTGCCCTAGCTAATGCAGAGTTGCAATTTCCGAGCGAGGGTGGCTGGAAAACGCGCGCAGATCGATGGAGTGAAGGCGATGACTGATAGTGACGGCGCGCTGCGGCTCATCAGGGCAGGGCATGGAATGCGCAACGATGAGTTCGGGAGAGCAGGAGACTGTCTGCGCAACGAAGTTGTAGGGGCGAGATGGATCGCCAACGACCGAATAGGAATCCGAGCCGGGGCAAGCCTGTCGGGAAGGATGTCGAAAGTCGCCGTCGTCGTCGTCGGCAGGCCTGTCTGTGTGCTCGCTCGTTAACGGCCGATGATGCACTACGGCACTGCCAATCCGGGCATCAGTTGATGTAATGCGAGGTAGAGGAAGAGAGGTGTTGTCGGCGTTGGTGGGATGGGTTGGTGGGTGGTATGGATGTAGGCATAACCTGTTGTGCGCATCCAAATCCAAAGGCCAGAGTCGGGTCAACGACACAGCGATGAGCGTGTGGTGGTGTTGGTGTGGTGTGGGAGTGATGAGAGTGTGTGGTCGGCGCCGTGGTCATCATCCGTGTCGGCCGTGCCTTTGCCAGAATGCCGTGTCGTTTTTCGAAGCCGCCGCTGTCGCTGCCGCTGTTGCTCGCGGTGTGCTTTGAGCCTCTGGCCCATGCATATTTCCATCGCCTTTTCCACGTCAAAGTAGCCCCGGCCTCTTGCGACAAACTCTCTCTTTTTCTCCTTCTCTCCCTCTTTCTCGTCTAGCCCGGCAGTGGCTTTGTCTCACGCGCCTCCCGCGTCTCTTATTCCGTCGTCGGTTTCTTGCTTTTTCTCGGCAACCAACCGCATCCTCCTCCTGCCTTTACAATGCGTATGTCTTACCAGCCCCAAAAGGGGAGAGACGCCCTCTGGTTGGCTGGCAGCCAAATCCCGGGGCCTCTTTCGTTCGCATCCGAGGTCGAGAACGGGGCTCGACTCTTGTAACTGCCTTCTGGTCGACCCTCGCTGGAGGTAGCCAACCATCATATCACATATGACTGCATACGCTGGAGCTCTCTCACCCCTTCTCCCTCCGGCTGTGTCTCCCTGCCTCTGCGATATGCAATCGACAGAGCATATATCCCTGTCTCCCGCCCGTCCTGCACACACGCTTCGGTGCAGCACAGTCCCTCAGCCACGCTGCTAGTGGCCCGGAACTGGGCTGAGAAGAGCCATATGCAACCCGGTTGTGCAGAGCGCAGGCTGGGAACACGTTAGTGGGGAGAGCGGCGTGCAGATGCAGATGCAGATGCAGTGCTATCCTCAAGCAAAAGGGTTGCGTCCGCTGGCCAATCCGATGGATCGACACGTTCCGCCTGACTAGTCTTGCTGCCACTTGCAGGACGTCATTGTCGTGGTGCTTGCCGAAAGCAAGATACTTGCTCCCCTGCCCTTGGACAATGAGAGACGTAAGCTTAAATCAGAGAATACCAAACACCGCCAGAAATGTGTCAGCACTAGCCAGCAGCCGTGATGGGGCTCGAGAGAGGGACGATTGTAGGGGCAGTCGGGGGACGCCAAATGGAAGATGGACCCGGCTGAGCATCAGCAGTCTATCTCCGCCTGCACTTGCACTCGCAGTGTCAATAAGCCAGCCAGCAAACACTTGTTGGTTGCCTGAGCTCAGTTTTGGTGGTGTCGCTTGCTCTGTCCCAGGGCGTGCTCGTGTTGCGAAGCGGCCCCTCCCCCTGCCCCGCCAACTTCGGCGAGTGTTCCGTCAGCAGGTGCCCCTCCTGGGTCTTCTTCATCTCTCCTTCTCCCCTCATTCCCTCTCCAGAGTGGGCTGTCATCCTATACTTCTCATTCAAACCGCGCCGTTTGCCGCCACCTCGGACGTTCCCTTTGACGACGACAAACAACAAAGAAGAAACATGATCGACGTACGACCGAATAAGGATATGAGGGCATTTTAGTGCCCGCGATGGAATTGCAGCTTGTCGTCCTCATTGGCTACGGCCCAGCGAAACCCGGTTCTCTGGTGACTTCAGCAGAAACCACTGGATTCCCTCCTCGCCAATCATCGACCAAGACGAGTACATGAGCCAGCACGGGGCACAGGTTCGTCACGTTGTCCGCTTGTCAGAGGGAGCCGCAGCGAAGAGCAGCGCCGCACATGAGTGGGCAGTGGGCTGAAGTCCGAATCTCCCGTTCGCTGCTCCGAGGGTGGGCGGCCCAAAATGTGACCCGAAGGAAAGAGAAGCGAAGCAATGAGGCTGAAGAATCGAGCCCCCATCATTGCACATTGACGACAGTCGGGTATCGGTATTAACAAGTCAACAGACCGACTTCGCTTCTCGAGGTCGCTGCGTTCGTCCACCGCCTCTTTATACTCTTTGCCCAAGTTGGCCACCTCATCCGGCTTCAGCGACGTCCTTGCTGCACAATGAGCTGGCAGCCTCCCACTGGGAGGACCCACCCATGTGCAACCCGTCCATGTTAATGGCTCTCCACCATTCCCATAGTCCCAGATGCCAGCAGACGATGCAGACCTGCCGTAGCTAGCAGGGCTATATGGCCCAATTTTGGCACGGCCACTACATGCTGCCTCTCCATCGGAATGCTTATCAGCTCCTGCGTACTTGATTCTGCTGCCTGCATCATCCTGTTCTGCTGCTTCAAACTCCCCTACCCTCTAGCTTAAGCCGGGTTCTGGCGCTTGCGCGCAAGCACGCGGGGAACCCCAACAACTTCTACGCCGTTCCAGAAGCACTCGGCTGGTGGTATATAAGATGTGACCGGTGCATGGCATTCGCATGGCAAAGCAGCTGTTATTGGTCCTGGGCGAAAGTTGTGAGCCACTTGGCCTGCCCATTGCGGCGTCAATAGCGAAGAGAGGCTAGGCCAGGCATTGCAGTGGCCCAAACAAGATGCCTTGTACGGAAACCACCAAATGCTGAAAGAAGCCTCCGAACCCATGGGAAACGACATAGTTCAGGGTGATTCCTTGGGGATATCATGCAGACCAGGTGGATGCAAAGTGTCGGTGAGAAATAGCCGAGAAGTTCATTGCCTCGGTTGCCAGGTATGAACCCTAGGCGGCGTTGCCCAGGAGCCTCCTGTGTATTGTAAGTCTTCTTGATCTTGAACCTACCCAAGTGTATGGTCACATCGAAGTTGTTTCTACAGTCAGGGTCGAGTGCTGAGCAAGACATTTGACTCTCGCAGATTCCACGACTTCAGATTGCAGTCTTACTGACTCTGGCAACCTGGCTGTAGACAATCACATCGGATCATTTGCGTACGTCAATGGGAGAAAACCACAGAAGGCAAGAGGAGAAGTCACCAAAACATACAGACATGGAAAACCATCTTTTGATGCATCCGTCGGGTTTCGTGTCTTTCTAGGCGAGCTTACTTACTTTGCTTTGCAAATCATTGGGCAATCTGGCAACCCATCCTGCTTGGTGGAGGCTTCGGTGACGTAGGATCTCCAACTCCAAGGACCGGATCGCTGAGTAAGTACCTCCGTACCTGAGAGCTTCGGAAGGTGGGGTAGCCTCCAGCACGTTTATTGGGCAGATCTCCCGCATGCTATTTCTGGGGAAGCTACGATCGTATTTTGAAAGTCCAGACTCCAGGCCTCGGGACCCGGCGACGAAGATAATCCGTGGCAACCCTTCTCACGGGCTGGGTCCGCTGCAATTGCTGTTGGCAGCACCCTCAACCACAGGGAAGTGGCTAGTTCTGGCCCGAGCGCGACTGGACGGGCTGAGAGTGGCTGCTCAGGTCGGAAACTGCTGCTACGAGATTATCCTCCGCCAGTGCCTCTCGTCTTTGCGACTTCGCCCTGAATTCACTTTTTTTTCTCTCTCTTCCAGTCTTCCGGTTGTCAGCGCAGTCTACGACAGTACTGGCACCGCCTTTGCAAAAATCGCAATTGCCCAATTGAAATCTGGTTCGCTGTACCCATTCGTGCGACGTCTGCAATGCCGGGAACCTTTGGCTCGGACTACTAACTCGGTCTTCCAACGCGCCGTCGCCTCTTGCATCTCGCTCCCCCATTTCCTCTTTCGCCCTCCTGTTTCCTTCTTTCCTTCTCCACCCAACACAGCAACTGCAGCCACATGCGCACCGACCTGCCGACTTGCAAACCCTTTCGGCTTTCCTTGTCGACTTTCTCTGAGCCTTCGCACCAGCTCAGCGCTCCGGACGATACGAACCGCGAGACCCTCCCACACCCCTCGTTTTGCGCACTCGCCCTGTCAAGGGTTCCCGTAACTGCTTGATGGAGGATGAAGCGCTGGCGATGGTGAAGATGGAGGAGGTCAAGCTTGAAGAGGGCGTCGCGCCGAACGGCGTCAAGATGGAGCGGGACGCAAGCAAAACTTCGTCGCAGAACAAGAGCAACCAGGGCTCTCGCACCACTAGCCTATCGCCCGGCGAGGACACGGCCAACGGCGATGGTGTTTCGACGCCGGGAGGCACACAGCGACCGAAGCTGTCTCGCAAGGCATCGCAAAAACCCGTCAAGCGCGAAGCGCCCCTCTTCCACGACCTGCCCGATGTCACCGAGCAGTCCTGCACCACATTCCAAGTGATACCCGATTGTCTGTACGGATCCAAGCACATGGGTTCAACCGACAACGACGCTCTCGATTGCGATTGCCGTTCTGAGTGGCGTAAGTTTCCCCGCCCTGCCTTCGTGCCCTTTCGCGGTACCGTTGCGAACCGCCCCTTACTGAAGTCTGTGTGTCTACAGACGATGGAAAAAATTTGTCCTGTGGTGAGGACTCCGACTGCATTAACAGAGCGACGAAGATGGAGTGCGTGGCGGGCGCTGGAAATTGCGGCGATGGCTGCCAGAACCAGAGATTTCAGCGCAAGCAGTACGCCAATGTTTCAGTCATTAAAACCGAGAAGAAGGGCTTCGGCCTCCGCGCCAACGTCGATTTGCAAGCTAACGACTTCATTTTCGAGTACATTGGCGAGGTCATCAACGAGCCGACTTTCCGACGGCGCATGGTGCAATACGACGACGAGGGCATCAAGCATTTCTACTTCATGTCGTTGACCAAACATGAATTCGTTGATGCGACAAAGAAGGGCAATTTGGGGCGCTTCTGCAACCACTCCTGCAATCCAAACTGCTACGTCGACAAATGGGTCGTCGGAGAAAAGTTGCGCATGGGCATTTTCTCCTCACGCAAAATCAAAGCCGGTGAGGAGTTGGTTTTCAACTACAATGTTGACCGCTATGGAGCCGACCCCCAGCCCTGCTACTGTGGCGAGCCGAACTGCACTGGATTCATTGGTGGCAAGACCCAGACCGAGCGGGCGACCAAACTACCCCTTACCACAGTCGAGGCACTTGGCATCGACGACGGCGACAGCTGGGACATTGCAGTCGCCAAGAAGCCGCGCAAGAAGAAGCCCGAGGAGGACGATGAGGAGTACGTTAATAGCGTGCAGGCTAGAAGCCTCGACGACGACGGTGCTCGCAAGGTGATGGCGACACTGATGCAGTGCAAGGAGAAGTGGATTGCAGTCAAGCTGTTGGAGCGCATTCAGCAGTGTCGGGATGAGCGGGTGATCCACTCCGTCATGCGCATGCACGCCTACCAAATCTTCAAGACCACGCTCAACACCTTTATCGACGACCATAACGTCGTCCTCCAGGTTCTCGACATCCTGGACAACTTTCCGCGACTGACGCGAAACAAGATTGAAGGCTCCAAAATCGAGACCACCATCGATGGGCTCACTCAATCGGAGCACGAAGAGGTCAGCGCAAAGTCCAGGAGGCTGTTGGACGAATGGTCCAAATTGGAGCTGGGTTACCGCATTGGGAAGCGAAAGTTTGACCCCAATGCCTCTGCGACGAACTCCTTCCAGGAGCGACGCAACATGGGCCGCGATGAGGACGTGACCGCCAAGTCGACCCCTGACCCCATGCCAAATGTCGAGATACCCAAGGGTCCCCGAAGCAACATTCCGCAGCGGAACACCCACTTTTTCAACGGCCCTCCTCGCCAGCGAAGACATCAGAACTTCAACAGCCATGGCGCTCTACCAGCAGGATGGTTCACAGCGACAGATCAGCGTGGAAACACCTACTTTTATAGCAAGAATGGGGTTACAACCTGGCAACGTCCCACGAAGCCCGCAGACGCGCAGAAGTCGACACCAAAAGCACTGCAGGAGCAGCAATTGCTCAAGAACATCATCGACCAAGTCACCAAAGAGCAGACCCCGAGACCTTCGGCCTCGCAGACGCCTCAACGAGCAGAGACACCGGTCCAGGAGACCAAGCAAGAGAAGTGGCGGTCCCTTAGCATCGACAAGCAGATGAAGATATACGAGAACACGGTACGTGATCTTCGCCAAGGAAGTCTACGGGCATTTGCTAATCTCTGGGGCAGCTTTTCCCTCACGTCAAGTACGTGATCGACAAGTATAGACACAAGCTCCCCAAGGACGATCTCAAGCGGTTGGGCAAGGACGTCTGCAAGAAACTCGTCTCGTCAGACTACAAAGGCAAACGCGTGCATGACCCGACAGCACCACTCGATCAGAAGCAAGCCAGGAAGGTCAAGACCTACGTAAAGGACTTCCTAGACAAGGCCATTGTGAAGTTCAAGCAGTTCGAGCAGGGCAAGGAAAAGACGAGTGCTGCGGGCAAGGCGGACAAGTCGAAAGATGGCAAACCGGCCAGTAATGGCCCTAGTACGGATACTGGCGGTGCCGCCACGCCGGTTGATGTCGCTGACGACGTGGTGCTGTCAGATATGGAGGACGCCGGCTTGATGGGAAGCCCCGAGCGCAAGCGCAAGCGTGCCGAGGAGGGGGAGGAGGATGAGGAGGCAACAGAGTCACTGATTCCGACTCCCTCCGATGAGCCGTCAGTGAAGCGCTTGCGAGAGGACGATGTGGAGGATGGTACAACACCGCCCCCTCCCCCGCCACCCCCTCCTGCTGACCCGGAACCTACTGCCACTCCCGAGGAGTCAATGACGGAGGAACAAAGAGCCCTCAGGGAGCAAGAGGAAGCTCTCATGAGAGAGAACGAGGAGTCTGAGCGGCTGGAAGAAGAGGCCGAGCTCACCAAAACTAAGGATATTGGAAGCGCACCTCTGGGGAAGAATGATGCGCCCCTCAACGGCCATTCCCGGATTAACGGGGGTGTGATCGTGGCCGGCGATGGAGACGTTGCTGATGAGTCGGCATTTTCAAACACAAGCAACAAGACAGCTCGGCAGCAAGAGGTCCTTGGACACTAGCTACGAGCTAGGACAAAGGGAACATTACCAGTTGGCACCCACGATGTGGAGAGACAGTGGGTGGTGGCCGAGAACAAGCGAACAAGCAGTCCTCGGCATTGTACGTATAAGCAGGCATATTGCATTTTCTGGAAGGGAACCAGCAGACCCCCAAGCACCTGGTTGTTTGTTTTGTCACGATTACAATGTGGATATATCGGTCATGGACATGGACATGGACATGGCTCAGTGAAGCCGTACCTATTTTGCGATGTTCATTTTTCTTCTTCGAAACGGCGTAGTTCAGACACGGCGGGCGGCGGCATGGGCTCGGGCTTGGGGCATTGAGGTGTGGGATGGACAATAGGACTGGCGGCATTTCAAGCATGGGTCTTTATTTTTCACGCCCGAACAGGGAAAGGGGGGGTCAAAAGCATTGTGACAAAGGCATGGCCTCTTTTCATGTCGAGTGGCTCTCACGAAGGAGGAGCCAGAAGGAAGCATATCCACCACCAAGTGTGGTCAAATGGCATTAATGGCATTAGGAAATGGAACAAAGTCGGTTTGTGCAAACCTCCAGCCGTCGAGGTTCCGACAAGGCTGCAGGGGAAGGCACACTACCAAACTCCATCCTTCTCTTTCTCTTGTGTGTGACCGTTGTAAAGTTGCTGTGAAGCTCCCATTTTTGTTGTTGTACCCCCTAATCCAGGTTTTTTTCTCTTTTCAAGACCGACCAATCCCATGATGAACGCCGTGCTACCAATGCCAGATTAAGCTGCCTCGTAGGGAGGGGCAGATCCGATATCAGATGTCTTTTGCAAGCTGCAACTCCTGGACCAAGCATGGTCCCTTTTTTGTTTCCCGTTTCTTGAATCTCCAACAGACATCAGCAGCACCGAATGCGCCCCTAGTCGTCAAAGTCCTCCACCTCGGATTCTTCCTCGCTGCTGCTCTCGTCCCCGCCGCGCTTCCTCTTCTTCTTCTTGCCGGGGAGCTCCTCGGGCGCCTCGTCCTTGCGCATGAAGACGTAGCTCCGCGCGGGCCTCTCCTCGCCCTTCCACGCCGCGCCGCTCGCCTCGCCCGTCTTCTTCTCCCTCACCACGCCCAACGTCCGCGCGTGCTTGTACCCGGGGTACGCCTTGGAGTGGAACTTGAAGCTCTGGAGGGACTGCAGCCCCGCGTGGCGGCCGAGGTCCTTGACGTTCCACAGGGTGTACGGGTCCCCCTCGAAGAGGGTGACGACGATGGTGCCGCCGGGGGCGAGGGAGGCGATCGCCGAGTTGAAGAATGCGACGAGGAGCTCCTGGTTGTAGCGGACCTGGCGGTTGCGGTCGGTGGACTTCCCGCCGACGTGGGGGAAGTTGAAGAGGATGCGCTTGAAGATCCCCTGTTTGGAGGGGGCCGCCATGTGGAAGCCGCGGTGGTTGGGGGCGGACTTGCGGGTGAAGGGCTTCATGGTGCGGGCGTCGACGTTGTAGAGGATCTTGTTGTTGTTGACGACGGGGGGTTTGTACTTTTCATCGTCGTCTTCGTCGACTTCTTCCTCGTCGGCAACGGGGCCGCCCGCTGCTTCTTCGGCGTCGTCGTCTTCGTCTGCGCCTTCATCCCCGTCCTCTGCAGGTTTCCCCGACGGAGCGGCGCCGTTGATGAGCGCGATGTTCTCGGCCGCGTGCGGGTACTTTTCCAGCAGCTCGCGCTCGTTCTTCTCGAGGACGGTGGCCGTCACGTTGCGGCAGCCGTGGTGGGCGGCGAGGCTGGCGGCGAAGCTGAGGTCGCCCTCGCCAATGAGGAGGATGGCGTCCTCGGGCGCGAAGGGGATGACGGGCTCCTGGTTCTGGTGGTACTGCTGCTGCTGCTTCTTCTTCTTGGCGTCGCTCTCGGCGGCGTGCGCACTCTGGCTGTTCTTCTTCTTGTTGTTCTGGGCCGGGCCTCCGGGGCCGTTCTTCTTCTTGCCCGAGTCGACGAAGTGGCTCTTGTGGCTGATGCTACCGAGCTTGCGCTTCTTGGCCATTGCGGACGGGTGGTTTGGGGTTCTCGGTAGGCGGAGAAGGTCGCTCGCTATCCGGGCCGTCTCTTCGTCGGGGCGGTTACGATTGGGGTTCCGGGGTCAACGTACGGCGGCGGCGCGCGTGGTGATCGCGGTGCAAAGTGGGATGTGTAGTCGGTGGTGGTGTTGCTACCCGTATCGGCGCCGGGGGGTGTGCGAGGTACCCCACGGTTGTACCTTGACCGAGAACTTTTTTTTTCTTTCTGCCGTTCTTACTTTTTGGCTTTGCGACCCTGCCCGGCGGTGAGTAGCGTGGCGCGAGAGCCCCGGCGGCTCGGGAATAGACGAGGTTCAGCCGTGGCCCCCGTCACCCGTGTGCCCGCGTTACTTGCCCGTGTGTGGCTTTTACAGTGGCCCAAGTGGTTCAGCGCCAGCGTCACAGTGAGTCTCCCAGCGTCCCCTTTCGCCGGCCCTGTTGGAAACCGACCCCTGGAACGGGAGTGGGATTGGGCGACACCGGGTTATGGAGAACCGCAGGGGGTGGAAGGGGAAGAAAAAGGACGGGCGGCGGGAAAGGTATCCGGTACATGAGGTGCCCTGGGAGAATGTGGTGCTGTTCAGGGACTTGCGGACTTTGCACCCCGGGCGTGCGGTGCCCGGTGGGCATTCGGGTTTGCAGGGAGAGGGAGAATTTCGGGACCATACAAGAATACGGTGAGGCCTCTGAAGGAAACGCTGCAGACTTTGCATATGACATGTAACCAGACCGCTGTTGTACAATCTACTGATCACATTGCTTCTTCGGAGTACGTCGTCGTGATGGTGGTGGTGGTGGTTGTTGTTGTTCGTCCCTTCTTTCTTAGCGTTGATGTCAAGTAGGTAGTGGACCAAACTTGGATGAGGCTTACCTGGCACGCATGGGACCTTGAGCAGCTTCGTACTTGCGTAGACGCAAGGGAGATGAGCATGCCAGGAGTCTCGTCGTACAAGCTGGGTTGCCGGAGCAGGCTGTCAGGAACTCGTCGATTGATCAGAATCTGGCGGGTGACGGACATCCAAAGACGATCGAATGCCTCCCTCGTCTTGTTGAGGCCTGCCGACTACGTAATGTGGTTCCGTTTTCACATCGCATCATGGCACATGGCCAGCCACAGACAACACCAACATGCATCTCGCTGGGCCCTGGAGGAAGAACTTGACCCGGCTGGAGCTCGGGATCTGGCTGAAGGAGGCCCACCTGGACGGGACCAGAACCTGTAAAAGTCGCCCCGTCCGACTCGTCCGGCCAAGCTACGTACACTACTTGAAGAAAATGTCTGTTGCCGTCAACCAGAGGTTCTGCATTCTGAGGTGCGAATGAAACGTTGTTATAATAGGGGAGCCAGGGTGCCAGTGGAGAACAGCCACCCGTCGTAGGCTGGACGGTCGTGGTAGCACAGCTGGTTACCGCCTGGTTCAACGGCGGACGACTCGAGATGTAAACATGCCCATACCGAGGCGGCAAGCGTGTTTCCTTGGCTGTTGGAGGAAGGGGTACCGGCTGCTGGGTGGCTTTCGTCACGTCAGGGGATGGGTGGGAGGCGGCCACGGGAAACGGGAGCCGGGAGTCGGGACAAGCCACCCTTCGCGGACAACACTGCTCTGTGATGCTTAAACGCGCTTCAGAAGCTGCTGGCTTTGCTAAGCAGTGGATGCTCCCTATCCGCCGCATCTGGATCTCAGTCATGATGCGAAGATGCGGCAACCTGGCTTGGATGCTCGCCGTCATACACGTCGTGATTAAAGCTAGCCAGCACAAAGCAGTCGACAGCAAACCACAACCCAGGCACAGGTCCCCAAGACCGTAAACCAGACGCAACTCAGGCATGCTCGCGTGTTGGCCTGCCAAGTCGCAAATCCCCGTTTTGAGGACCTGAGCGGCCCAGCTCACTCACTGGGGAGAGTGACTGAGCTTACACTGAGAGGTGCATGTGGCAGCAGCCTGCCAGATGGCAAAATCTACAAGTACCCGGTACTTCTTGCCCTCTTTGCCCGACAGGGGCAAGAGACTATTTCCGGATATCGGATTATCCCCCTCTCCGGACGAATGAGAGCGCGGTAAATGAAGCCTACTCCTACCAGATTGGTGTAAGTGTCTGCAGGACAGTGCTGGGCTGGGCCTTGCCTTCCGCCTCGCTGTAGCAGGGTGGTCACGTCTGCTCCTGCCTCTGCTGCCGCTCCGCCTGGTATTATTTGCAAAAGGCAGGAAGGGGAAAAAAGCGAAGCAATCTTTCGTTGCACGCCGCAATTCAACACCGCATTCGCGCCACTTGACATTGACAGCCGTCTCTGCGGACGAATCTCATCTTTACACTAACCCCCATTCTTTCTCGCTCAAGCCCGTCTCTCATCGAGAAATCCTGGTCGTTGCGAGAGGCCAGGCGGCTGCTTTTTCTTAGCCCACACCATTACCGTCCCCGTCCAATCCACACCACACACCTCACTCACCCTCGTCCCGTTCTCCGAACAGCCAACAACGAACTTCTACAACCCAAAAGCTCCCACCCGGCTTGGAACAGTCGCGCTTGCTCCCTCTTCTCTTGAGATCGACTGAATCGCATCCGGGCAGCTCGTCACCCAATTCTCTTTTTCTTCAAGTCGCGTTCCGAACTCATCTCACGTTACCCCCGTCTCATTACACCCATACCCGCTCACACTTTTGCCTCCACTCACCCCCATTTCTCCCGTCTTCACGTCTCTTTCATGAACGGCCATCGCCATCATGTCAGACGTTGAGACACCGGAGCAGTCTGCTTCGACTCCAACGCCTCAGCTGACGCCCAAGGCCAAAGGCAGAGGCAGAGGCCGAGGCAGAAAAGCTGCCGCTCCCAAGAAGGAACCGCCCAAGCCCGCGGCCACTGCGGGAACAGGTCGACGCGGCCGCTTCAAGCAGTTCGCCGACGACAAAGTCCAGGCGAACTATGAGCGCCAACGCGAGCTCAAAGCCACCTATGCGGCTCTCGCTAATGTCGTGAAGCCTGCCCTTCAGGACCTGGCCTCCCGAACCGTCAAAAAACTCACCAAAGATGAGGCGTACCACATGCTGGTGCCGGAGTTCGCGGTTGTCAACGACCACGTCGATTTGCGTCTCGACAGACAACTCGCCTTCTCGGAGAACAAGCTGGCGATTGCCGCCAAGATGACCTTCAAGGCTAAACACATCCAGCTGGGTGCTGTTCGCGATATCTACAAGGTACGTGAGACTCGGACTGACATGTCATGTTTTTTTCTCTCTCCCCTGGTCATCCGCTGACTGGAGGCACCCGCGGCATTAGAACGGATTTGAAGACCTCGAAGACGAGTTTTTGGACGCGCAACTTCATCGTCTCGACATTCTGGAGTACCTCCACGACCACGGCCTGCCCGTTGACGTAAGTTCTTTCGATTCCCAATTTTTTCCTGTATTTCGCTTATTCACACTGGCTTTAGCTCGTCGACGGCGGCTGGAACTACAAGCAAATTTCGGACAAGGAAGCCGATGAGTTTGGCATTTACGAGGTCTACGTCGATGGAAAGCTTGTTCCCTACCCTCAAATCGTCGAGGGAACCGAAGCCAATGCCCTCAGACAGGCTGCTTGGGCCGAGCCTCAGCCGGTCAAGGACAGTCTTGCACCACCCACCTCAACCACCACTGCGCCACGGACCAAGCGCAAAGCAAAGGACCAGCCAGATGGCCAGCCCGCTTCCAAGAGGTCTGCTGGTGATGTCGCACCTGTCCGCCACATCGCGGGTATCATGTCGGCTCAGCATGCTCCAATTGAGGATGAGTCGAATGAGAGTACGCCAGTTCCCGAGGGCCCGGTGACCGCTGACCAAAGAGAACCGGCCTTGCCAGCAAAGGCATCCGAACCGGATGAGTACGGATGCCGACAGGTCAACCGCCCTACCGCCAAAAACGGCGCTAGTATTGCAAACCGCCTCATTGTTCCCCCGTCATTCCAGTTCGACGATGACGAGATTGGATACCGCGATTCGACAAACTCCGCTAGGCATGGGGCTACTCTCGCAAAGCGTGGCAAGTATCTCGGCAAGCCCAACTCGAACACATGGCACTACGATCCTCTGCTCGCGCGTTGGGACGCTCGAGAAATCGAAGAAGACGACTACGACAAGGAACTTGTGGAGAGATTTGCTGTCCACCCGCGCTATGGCTACTTCCTTCCTACCAGCAAGAACGAAGCCGAGCCTTCAAAGCCGGAAGCAAACCCAATGCACCCAACTGTGTTCCTGACACCTTCTGGCAAAACCATCCATGCATCTCGCGTCGTTCCTGTGGCAAAGGTCGAGATTGCCTTGGCCGATAAGCCTCATCAAGATAAGATGGCCGCGGTTCTCTCTTCGATTTGTGGCAAGGACGACATCTCGCCGGATGACATCGAAGGCCCCGAGCTCAAGGCCTTGAAGGATATTCAGGCTGAGTATGCCGAGCAGAGACTTATTGCTGAGTCTATCAAGGAGTCAGAGCCTGAAAGCGTTGAAGACACTCCTGCCGCTTCGCCTCTTCCAATCAACGATTCCGCCCTGAACATCGCGGGTATGGAGGAGCTTCTCGTGGCCGCCGAGGCTGTTGAAGCCGAGGCTAAGGAGGTCAAGCCCATCGAGGAAAAGCCAGTGATTCTGCCCGCTCCGACCCCCGTCAGACCTGCTACACGGGCATACGACGCGATTCGAGATATCTTTGGGGCCAGTGATTCACCCGCCCCCGAACCACCTGCTCCTGTCATGGTCCCTGAACCTCTCGACACCACTGCACTCGCGATCCTTGCCGACGCGTCCGCTGCTACCTACACCACTCAGCCCGTCGACGTCGTGATGACTGATGCACCAGTGGGCCAGCCCATCTCGGTTGATGGACCCCCCCACAACCACATCGAGTCCGGCTACTCTATCCAGCCCATACCAGCTGAGCCTCGTATGCCAGTCGCACCTCCCAACGATGGTGTCAGCTGGGTCGAGCCCCGTATTGCCTCTCCGGCAACCGACAACCGGATCCATTCATCCATCGAGACTGGCCCGATGAGAGATCCTCACCCAAACCAACTCCCCCCCGCACGCCCAGTCGAGATGTCGCAAATGCGATCTTCCATTGACGCTTCGAATGACACGCGTCGACACTCCATGTACCACGAGCACAATGGCCCGTCGGCCTACAATGAGCAGCACCTGCCCCCTCCTCACCCACAGCAACACTACATGTCAGTGGACCCCATAATTGATCCGCGCCTCTACTCTGCACCGATGGAGGCGCAGGCCGGACATCATGAATACCATCAGCAGGCCTACAACCAGGCCCAGCAGACGTACCAATTGCCGGGGATGTCCTTACAAGGAGGCCCGTTGGCCCAAGGCCCTCCACAACTTCAGCAGTCCGGCTCGACCTCCCGGATGCCATTTACGAACCCCTCTCAGGACAGAAGCTCTCCGCTTCCCCCCTTGCGGCCGTCACGTGGCCGTAAGAGCGCCCCTGCTGCACCAGAGCAGCCCATGTCTGTTGAACACCAGCAAGTTCAACAGCAACAGCAACAACCTCCGCCGCCGTTCATGAACAGCAACAGTGGCTCATTCTATCCTCCAGGTCCGCCGAGACCTTACCACAATGGATACTCCCAGGAGCAGCCTGGCATGCCGCCCATGATGGGGCAATATCCGCCTTACCCCGGCTCGCAGCCGCCGCCGCCACCGCAGCAGCAGCAGCAGTCGTATGGGCCCCCGGGCATGTCGCCCACTTACTCCTCCATCGCGCCTGTACAGAGCCCCCCCACTCTTCAGTTCGTTCAACAGCAGCCTAACGAACCATCGAGAAGCCGGGCAGGAAGTGGCTCATCCACACCGAGCGCCCCGGGCAATAGCAAATATCCCAAGCTAGCCCCCGCCCCCCTGCCTGCTCACAGAGTTGGCTGGCCTCAGGGCCCCGAGCTTAGAACCGTCCAGTATGATTACAAGGAGAACATCAAGGACTATTCACCCACCGAGCCCCCACCGCGTCGCGGCCCTGTCCAAATCCGAGGATGGAATATCAACAATAATAGAATCCAACGTCAGAAGACGGAGGAGAATGGCGACGAGCGCCGCGGTTCCCGCTAGGACCAGGACCAGGGCCGCAAGAAGCCGGGCCCGATGCCCAAAACGAAGGATCTTGAGAAGACCACCAGGAATGTGATTGCCAAGAAGGCGACCGCTAAGAAGTCAGCTCCCAGGAAGCCCGCCTCCAAGAAGCGGGACTGCAAGGAGACATGAGCAAAATTTTGAGCATCAGTCGAGAGCGAGTCAGGAAAAGCGAAAAGAACATGTACTATATCTTATCACTTTGGACTTTGATTTATACCTCTGGGGACGTCTCACCCCCAACATACCGAGGCGAAGGAAAGACAGAGGGAGCTTGGGCTGAAAAGCCGCTCAGGAGGCTCCCCGAAAGGAATGGGAGTTAGGGCCGAGAGGCCAGGGTCGATACAAGACCCGAGTCAATTTGGAATGATAATGAACACGAAAAGTAAATTTGCTTTGGGACAAACTGTGCCACTGTGCTATAAGTCAGCGATGAGTGAGAGCGAGAAAACCGACAACCTGGGTAGAGTATGCTGGCCGGGTCCCTTAAGGGTCTTGGCCTCTGGCTTCAAGTTACAAAACGGCTTCACGGCGGAGTACGCGTCATACTTTGAGCCTCCTGTGTTGTATGTAAGATATCGAGCCAAGCGTCCTTATGGGTCGGGTGCCGTCTGCATCAGAAGGACGTGGCCGTTGCTATCAGGCTACTTGACGCATCGTGGGTTTACTTGGCACGCGGTCGGCTATTGCTTTCCGTTTGCCAACGCCCACACCCTCGCCAGCCACATCGACCTCAACTTTTATCGCACCGGGCTTCAAATCACATCAACGGGGTCTCATGGCGTATAGGCCTCGCATCTTGGCAGCTGACCAATGGGAAGCATACGAAAAGAGCCCCTGGCAGGCGTGTTGGAAAACATGGCGAACGCCACTGGAAAAGCCGTCCGCTCAGAAGACTGCAAGAGTCAACCGGCATACGTGCGTCGTATTTCCTCGCTCACTTTGTCCCAACGGCTCGGGAGTTGATGGTTTTAACAGGATCAGCCGAGGGATGCGCCGCCAGCTTCATTTGCTTAGCACTTCATGCGGTCAAAGGCAATGGGGGGTTCCTCTTCTGGCTGCACACCTTTTTCGACACTTGTGACACATCGGCCCTCGTACTGCTGCTGGTCATGCGCGTCAAGGAAGCGAGAGGCCAGTCCGACACCACGCGTGATGTTGGCCCCGCGTGTCAAGGTCAACGGCGACGGTCGAGATTCTTCAAACATGTGAGCGCGAGCCTGATCAATCTTGTTTGATTACTGTGTAGCTAATATTACATGTATCCCGAGCCATTCTTTTTCCACGCCGGCAAAAGGCTGTCGATATGTGAAATCCTGCATCCCAACTCCTGTGCAAGACCAACTGTTGTACAGACTGCAGACGTAGACCAAGCGAGGGCAAATGCCTACTGGGTAAGGATCTGGTTGCCGAAGTCCATCGTGCCGTCCATGCTCATCATCATGCCGGGGTCGCCGGGAACCATGCCTCCTCCGTTCGGCATGAGACCACCGGCCGCGGCGAGCGAGAGCAGACCGCGGCCCAGCTCGCCGACGGGGTGCAGCGGGAGAACCGACGCCTCCATGCTGTTACCATCGAAGATCACCATGTTCTGGATGGGCTGCTGGGTCTGGCCGAGGACGTTGATGACGTCCTGCGCGAGCTGACCTCCGAGGATGGCGGTGACCGGGGCCATCTCGCTGCCGATGTTCTGCAGGAAGCTCCGCAGCACCTCGGAGCGCAGAGTCTCGGACGGGAGGCCCAGCTGGGTGTGCTTGGACGTGGCAAGCTTTGTGAAAAGGCCGAGGTCCTCCTTGGTGTGGCTCGGGAGTCGGCCGCTGTTGAGCACTTGGAAGTCCCACAGTGCCCGCAGGCAGGAGATGACGGGGCTGACTGCCTTCTTTCTCCTTGCGCTCTTTGCGTACTCCTCGGGCAGGGTAGCACCGTCACTGGCGAGGTACCATGTCGAGTAGAGCTCACGCTTCGTGACCACCTCGATCGTCTTGCCGCCCTCCTTCTTTGTGTTGACGGCGATGACGCTCCGGGTCCTCGTCTCAGGGGCCAGCTTCGTTGCGACGTTGCCGAGATCTCTCTCGATGACGTAGTCATGCTCGATCAGATCGGAGAAGATGAAGCCGTACATGCCATGCGTACCGGCGGCGTAGAACGATCTCTGGTGCAGGCGGGTGGCGGTGTTGATGATGTTGAGGGAGTCAGGGTCCATGTCGGTGGCAATGACGATGTCGAAGGCTGAGAAATAGCTCGTGCCTTTGGACTTGATGCCCTCGGCATCAACGTGGACCTGAACACGGGGGTTGAGTTTCTGAATGGCGGCTGCCGCAGCTTGTGCGCGGTTCTGGCCGACGTGGTTCTCCCCCTCGGAGAGGAAGAACTGTGAGCCCAGATCTGACTCTGAGACGGTGGCGCCGTCGAGGATGGTCAGGGACCCGATGCCGGCGAGGACGAGGTTCTTTGCAATCTCATTCGCGAGAGCTTTCATGGTGATGAGGAGTATGTTTGCGTTGCGGATTTTCTCCTGAGCCTTCATGCCCCAGAGCCGAATCTGCCGGTCATAGAGCGCAATCTCATCTGAGAAGAAGGTCAGCCATCTAAATAGGTCCTTCTCGAGAAGTGAGGCATACCTGCGCTTATGGCGGGAGGAGCGGCGACAGGAAGACCTTGCAGCATGCCGTTGTTCTCATACATTTGCCCACTTTGTTGCAGAAGCTCAGGCATGAACATCTGCGTCGCTTGGAACATGTCCGGAAGCATGTTAGGGGGCAGGTCTCCTGTGGGCATGCCTCCGGCGATGACCCCCTGCAGCGCTTCAGGAAGGACCTGGCCCATGGGCGCGGCTTGCATGCTAGGGTCAAAGCCGTTGGAGGCGTTCGGTAGAGGGTGATGAGGGACAACGGTTTCCTGGGCTGGGATGGTGTTGCTGGGCGTGGCGGTCTCCTGCGCCGGCTTATCCTGAGGCTGTGTTTGCTCCTCCATCTTGAATGACTGAAGTGAGACTGTGCGGAGAGCACGGTGAGGTGTGACGCGGGGATATAAAAGTCGTCCTCAGCTCGGGAGATTGATCGAAGTGCGGCCAAAGAAGCTCAGTAAAGCATACGCGCCAGGTCGTGGCTTGGGAGGTTGGCGCAATGCTGTAGTAAAAGGCAAACCGCGTCGAGTGACACCGGGTCGGGCACGGCGTGAGTGGTCGGCTCGTCAAAAGATGAAAGTCGCGAGTCCGTAGATGAAGTCACTGAGAAGAAAGTTGCCCGCTCGAGGGAATCGAAATTGATACCGATATATGAGTACGGCCTGAACTCACCTCTCGAAGCAAGGCTGAAGGCTGAAGGCTGGACTTGCTCATATGAGGTTGAGGCTAAGCTTGGCTAGGGAGCTTCCACTCGCCAAACAGAAATTGTTAACGTGCCGGCGGCCAGGCACCTTCCCGCCTCCCAACGCAGGCCACAGCAGGAGCACGGATACCGCGCTAGAGCCACGCTAAAGTGGTACCTTTGATGGGAGTGGGATCCCATACAAAGAGCGAGTACCGCTTAGCATTTACTGTCAAACTCACCTTCCTTGCATCACCGGTTCTGTACAGGCACGAAACCCCGCGATAGACAGGGCCAGGGGCTCTCTTTAGCGGATGCATCAGGGCGATCCCACCACTGCCACTGGCCGCATACCCGTTTGCTCGCCTCTTGTCACCTGCTTGTGCGATTGGAGGTGGGCTTGCACACTTGGAACAGCACCTAACTCGCACCAGTGGCACCATCAGTCCAGCCCCGACTTCCTACGTCAACCAACCAACTTCCGCCATCCGCTGGCCTGCTGACGACTAATCCTCGAGCCCGCGACGACGGTCGTTCGCGCCAGTACCGTTTGGCTCCCTTCTCTGACGTCCGCTCTCTCGAGGAAATCCGAGCTTCGAAAGCATCAGCCACCCGCTCCTAGTTTGCGGCGACGACTGACGACCGAATACGCCCGGTCCACCGACCGCGACACCTTTGTGAGTGCGCCCTTGGCGGCGGTGGTTCGCCTATGCGTACAAGCCCTCTACTCTGCAGGCTGTGGCTTCAAGCACTGTCAAATCCCTCGCCACGTTTCTGCGGCGTTTCCTCTGGTGTTCTGACCAGCCTACCAGCTTCCGAGCTCCTCGATCGGCGCCCGGCAGATTGCTCCCTGGCCTACATTGTTCGCCCGCCCACTCAAGCCCACCGAAGTTACCGCCCGCCGAATCCACAATTATCCCCTCGAACCGCGGCCAAACCTCCCACCGCTCCTCTCTCTCGCCGACGTTGACGGACACCATACCAGGAGACCCTGAACGAAAGCTTCTGCCCCCTGGCAGGCGCCTGCGTCGCTGAGCGTCTGGATTCTCCACCGACGAAGCATGTCGTCACAGCGGCCAGACCCGAGCCAGAGTTCCCAGAGGCGCGACAACGACGACTATCCGCCCTTACCACCGCACCGCAGACTCCCTCCGCTGCCGCCCCTCTCCTCGGACCATGCGATATACCCTCCCCAATCACGGCGACATCCTTGGGAACCAGAGCCATACACGACTCAAGACCAGACCGAATCCTATCTCCATCTCAGGCGGCACATGGCAGACAGAAACTTCCAGGCTGAATACGACGAGCTGGTGGGAAACAGCTTGAGTGGTTTCACGGCATTCATGTCTGCGGCACAGGACGACTTCGGTTTCTCTCGAGATAGTACCCAGAACCGAAGCCAGGCGTCCAATCTACTAGACACACTACAGAACGATCAGCGAGACGACGACGTTCGACGACAACCCCTCCAGTTACCGCCTGTCTTCGGTTACAGGACCGTTCGGTCACTAAGCGGGCGCCAGCGACCCGACGGTACTGAAGACGACGTGGAGGCGGTCAGAGCCCTGTGGAATCGTAGAGCTCAATACAGCTCCTCACCCTTCTCACCGCCCAGGATGCCTCCCAACCTGTCCCCGCCGAGCATGTCCCCACTCCCTCCTTCGGAGGAATACCCCGAGGAGAACCGGAGAGTGAAGAGGAGAAAGCTGGACTCCGAGCGTGCTTCTCAGAGCTTCAGGGGATTTCGGTATGGACGGTATGGGCAAGTCGAACCAGGTCAGCTGAAGATGGAAATACTGAGCTGCGACGGGGGACTATACGAGAACGCCTCCCTGCATGCTTACGAGAACATTTTGAAAGACGACAAGACTGTATACTGCACACAGTCCAACCGCTGCAACATCATCCTGCGGCATCAGGGTGCAACAGCATTTACTTTGAAGGAGCTCGTGATCAAGGCACCTGCGTCAAACTACTCATCACCGTAAGTAATAACTGCGCCGATCGTGTGGGAACCACATCTGACAACTCCCGGCAGCGTACGAGAGGGAATGGTCTTTGTTTCTATGAACCAAGATGAACTGCTTAAACGCACAGCGCAATACGAGATACAGTATGCTCCATTGAGGTCGGTCCGTCCATCAGCAACAAGGGCGCTAGCCCCCATTATCTCAATACGGCACCATGAGGATGGCACGACCGTCACCAGAACACATACGCGGCAAAGACGGTTGTACAGCTTGGGTCACGATGATGAAGAGAACGTGCAGAGGACGGCGCAAATACCGGCAGAGTTCACCACCCACTTGCCTCCTTTCAATATCACAACCGAATGCAGTTACGAGGAGACTGATGACGAGGACACTCCGAGGGTCCCTGTCAACCGCCGAGCACCTAATAGGATTGGGTCCTTGCCGTTTGAGAGTGACAGCAGCGACGACGGCAACCCGTTTGCCTCAGACGAGTATGGTTCCTTAGGCCATTCCTTCACCAACAGGCGTCGAGATCCTTCCGACATGTCTTTGGCGGAGGCCGTCGAGGCGACTCAGATGGCAACGCAGGAGGCTGTGCGAGCTGTTGGCGGTGAGCTGATGGCTCCTCATGCCAAGTTCTTCATCGAAAAGGATAAGAGCAAATGCACCATCCGGTTTGACCCCCCAGTTTCCGGACGGTTTATACTCCTGAAGATGTGGAGTAGCAGCCGGGCATCCGGCAGTAACATTGATATCCAAGCGGTACTCGCCAAAGGATTCGCAGGGCCGCGGTATTTCCCTTCAGTGGAGTTACGATGAAACTCGCGGGGCGCGGTTGGCGAGGAGATGCTGCTACAAGTTAATAACGATGGCGGGATGACCGCATTCGAGTTGCAATGTTTATGACGGAGTTGTTGGCGTTTGGCCACATGTGGCTGGGTTGGTCGGCTGTGACAAGGAAGTCACTCATCATATACCACATGCGAATATACTAGGATTTACAATTGGGTTCGAGCTTTCAAGCCTCACGTCGAAGTGTCGAGTCTGATGAAAGCTGTATCTTGGGTGAAACTCGGTGCAACCGCCGTGAACAGCAGTTTCCTGGCAGCTTATCGGCGATTTGATGTTGGACGATAATACTTGCAGAATGTGACTACTTCGTTATGACTTCCAGGTTGAATCCTTTCACTACGTGGTGTTCTACTTGGAGGGTTTCGTTGACGTTTTGGAGCGCAGCCCGAGATTCCTCGAGGAATCCACCAATCGGCCGGCGCCAGTCGTAGCTCGATCGCGTCCCGCAAAACTCAGAAACAACTACACCTCATCCACATCTCATGTAACGCGCTATTCTCAACCACGACTATCCAACTTGCCAAACGTCGCTCTCATACGCAACTACAGCTCAGCACGGATTTTCCGGCCAGAGGAATAGGCGGACCAACGGACGGATGAAAGCAGAGAAAGCAGCGGAAACCGGGATAGAAAGACGTTCCACCATGAGTCACGAGCTCACCCTCATCGTCGCGGCGACGCGCAACATGGGGATCGGCGCCAAGGGCGGTCTCCCTTGGACGGGACTGAAGAAGGAGATGGCCTACTTTGCGCGCGTGACGAAGAGGCTCCCACCCCAGGTACCCAAGACCCTGTCTCTCCTTCCCCCCCTTTTGGCGTTCGGGCACACCAGGGACCGTTGGACGGCGTCCATGCCATCATACAGCTCGATTCATGTACTGATCCATCGACGCTGACTCTGCAAAAACACACGCAAAAAGGCCCCCTCGGACGCCCGCAACGCAGTCATAATGGGCCGCAAGACCTGGGAGAGCATCCCCCCGAAATTCCGACCCCTCAAGGGCCGCCTCAACATCGTCATCAGCCGCTCCCACCCCGCCCCGGACTCCGCCTCGGCGCCGGACCTCGACAAGGAGCCCGTCAAGGTCGGCTCGCTGGAGCAGGCCCTTGCGTACCTGCGCGCCGACGGCGTCGCCGGTCGGCTGGGCAAGGTGTTTGTCATCGGCGGCGCGCAGATCTACGACGCCGCGCTTCGGGCGCCCGAGGCAAAGAGAGTGTTGTTGACCAAGGTCCTGGCGGACTTCGAGTGCGACGCGTTTTTCCCGTTGAGATTGAGCGACGAGGAAGAGGTGGCAGAGGGGTGGAGGAAGGCTGGGAAGTCGGAGTTGGATGCGTGGGCCGGGGAGGAGGTGGAGGGGGGCGAGATCGAGGAGAACGGGGCGAGGTATGAGTTCCAGATGTGGGAAAAGGCTTGATAACCGCGGTTGGTCTGTTACGATGGAAATAAAAAAAGGGTTGTCTGCGTTTTACAAAAGTTGGGTTGATGGGCCTTTTTCGCCGTGCCCCTTTCCCCGGTCTGCGCCTCTAGTGTGCGTTGGTGGTTGTACAGGATTACAAAAAGCCTAAATGCATCATCCCCTGCTCATGCTAGGCTACAGCCCGCGACCTCGATCGGTGCCATCCTTCTCGGTCGCTTCACACAATGATACAGTAACAGCCCCAGCAGCCTTGCCCGGGGCCGTCTTCCTCCCAGCCACAGCCTGCCCTCGAGCCTGAGCCTACGCCTTCGGCGTGGCCTCCCCTTGAGCACCGCCAGCCCTGGCCAAATCCTCCTTGACCTGCGGCGCAACAGCATCGACAAGCTTGAACATCTCCCTCACGTCCCGCTTGAAAACCTTGGCCGGGGCGACGAGCAGGTCCTCGACGGGTGCGGCCTCGAGGTCCTGCAGCGTGGCGCGCATCCAGCCGACGACGGCGGCGACCTGGCGCATGTCGGCGTCCTCGCGGGACTTGAACAGGTTGCGCCAGACGGCGGCGGCGAGCACGCGGTCGTCCTTGACGACGCCCTCGTCGTAGGCGGCGATGAGGCCGCGCCACTGGACGAAGATCTCCTTGAGGTACCGCTGGCGCAGCGCCGACGAGGTCATGCCGTGGTTCAGGTGCATCATGCGCTCGCAGTCGAAGAAGAACTGGTCGATGAACTGGTGCTGCAGGTTGCGGGAGGCGTCGCGGTCCAGGCACCGCATGCGCGCGAGGACAAGGTACATGTGCAGCATCGTGGCCTGGGACCAGGAGCTGAAGGAGGGTTGAAGATCGAAGTCTGTTGGGCGGAAGGAAGTGTTAGCAAGGCATGCTGCTTCCGAACCGTGTGCATTCGGCGACTTGAAGCCGTTCCAAAGGGGGACCAAGAGGTCAACGTACATTGCAGCCACGGTCCCACCGGGTCTCCGACCTCCTCGCCCTCGGCCGTCATGCGGACCATGTCCTTGGCGCGCTCCTGCTCCGAGATCTTGTACAGCGCCGGGGACGAGCAGATCTTGTACAGCGCCTCGAGGCGCGAGGTGGTCAGGGACGCGGCCATGGTCTTTGGCGCGGCGGCCATCATGCCCGACGCGATGGCCTGCTTGAACCCGGACGGCGGCGCCTGGTCCCGCCGTGTCGTCGTCTGGCTGAGGTACCTCCTCGAAGGAATGGTCGTCGTTGCGGAGGTCGCCTTCGCCGCCGGGGCCGTCCGGCGCGCCGTCGCGGCGAGGGAGTTCTGGGGCGAGGCGAGGTCGGCGGTGGCTCGCAAGCTCCGGGCCAGGAGTCTCGCCTGGTAGCGGCAGCTTTGGCAGGCCATCTTTGTCGATGTTGGTCGTGGTAAGCTTAGGTCGGCCTGCGCATGGGTGTTTGGGAGTCCTCGTTCGGAAATCTGTTGTGCAAGCCGGATCGTATTCGGAGGTGGACGGGACACACTTTCTCTCCTCAGCTCGGGCCCAAGTCGCGGGAGCTCAAAAGTCTGGACGTCATCCAAAAAAAAGTTCATGAACACACCGAATTGGAAATTTCGGGCTAGCAGCGCACGCCAGGCCGGCGGAACTTCGGGCCATCCGCGCCCTTCTAGAATGTACAGTGGTTCTCTGCGTTGTGCACGGTGTCGATTATTAGGCTGTGTCCTTGGATGATGGCCAGGCTACCCTCGAGTCTTTCAGGGCTGCAACTGCATGGTTTACAATTACCTGGTTTTCTTTGTGTGATGCGTTCATTTTGGAAGAGTTGCTGTAGACTGGGCCTCCCCCTCGAGAAGCTCAGTTCGGCCTTGTTACTTCCCTCCTGCATACTTTCACGTCGGGGAGAGTGTTCGCCGATCTGGATGCTGCTCACGATAGACGCTGGCCGCTCACGCTCGTCGACAGTTTTATTCTTTACAGCCCCGCGATTCGAGCATGTAGAGTTTTGTAACAAGAAGCTTTGGCGAATAGCTTGTACAGTAGCCGGTCAAATAAAAATAAAATTTGAATATAAATAAAAAATAACAAATGTGTAAAAGAAAGTCTGAGCCAAATTGCGACAAACCGTGGATACACCTGCCATCGCAGAGTTCTTCTGGTTCCATCGGCACCACTCTCCTCGCTTTACTTTAGTGAAGCTTGGAGAAAACCAACGAGGCATTCGTCCCACCGAAACCAAAGCTGTTGGAAACGGCAACGTCAACCCGTTTCGCCTGTCCTTTGAGCGGTACTAGATTCATGGATCCCCCGACGTTCGGATTTTCGAGATTCAGCGTGGGTGGCACAATATCCTTAAGCAGAGTCAGTGAAGTGTTCGTTTGGACCACCAGTCTGTGGAAGATAAGGTTTCGGTTTCAGAACCGAGGAGCCGCAACTCACATCTGCAACTGATAGCACCGTGAAAAGGGCCTCGATGGCGCCGGCCGCCCCGAGCAAATGTCCGACGGCACCTTTGGTGCTGCTAACTGTGACACTCGACTCTTCCGCGTAACCCTCCTCGCCTGTCATGATACGTCGTATCGCGGAAGCCTCTGCCGCGTCACCCACCTGTGTTCCAGTGGCGTGCGCGTTAATGTAGCTCACCTCGGCCGGTCGGACACCGGCATTCTTCAGGGCAAGCTTCATGGCGCGGAAGGCTCCGTGGCCGTCCTCGCGCGGGGCCGTCATGTGATGGGCGTCGCCGCTGCAGCCATATCCCCTCACCTCTGCGTAGATGTTGGCGCCCCGGGCCTTGGCGTGTTCGAGTTCCTCCAAGACCAGCACTGCCGACCCCTCCGAGACGACGAAACCATTGCGGTCGCGGTCAAAGGGACGACAGCTGGCGTGGGGGTCGTGATTGTAGGCCGTGGAGAGGGACCTTGCCCTCCCGAAACCGGCAAAGGTCAGGGGATGGATGCAGGATTCCGTACCCCCAGCGACCATGACGTCTGCGTCCCCAAAGGCAATGAATCGCATGGCGTCTCCAATGGAGTGGGCGCCAGTGGTACATGCGGTCGTGACGGCATGGTTCGGGCCTTGCAACCCGTACTTCATCGAGATATGGCCAGCAGCCAAGTTGATGAGAATCTTGGGGACGAACAGCGGCGAAACTTTCTTGTAGCCCTACCCGAACAGACTTTAGCTTGTTTTCGGCCGTCGATCACTGCGGCGGAATCTCACTTGTTGATTAAACGCCAAGCTCGTTTCGTACATCTCCTCGAGATTTCCTATACCGCTTCCAAGGCAGACACCAGTGGTCTCCAGGTCTTCTTGGCTCTGCGGCTGCCACCCGGCATCTTTCATAGCCATCTCGGCACAAGCCACGGCATACTGGGCAAACTTGGACATGCGACGCTGTTCCGTAGCATCCAGCCAGTCGCCGGGGCGCCAATGCTCTGGATCTGGGCCATGGCTGGGGACTACACCAGCAACTGTGCTTGTCAGATCTCTCCAGCGGTTTTGCGGCTCCAAGTTGGCCACGCTGGTGATGGCAGACTCTCCAGCTAAGAGACGATTCCACGTGGTGCGTACGCCGACGCCGAAGGGCGAGATGGCGCCGAGACCTGTCACGACAACTCGTCGCATCATTCGGCCATGTCCAGGGGGATGTGTATCGTTGTATGTCCAAGGACGCACCGATGTATAAACGGTGAGGGGACAGGCAAGGTGGAAAAGGCGGGGGCGGAAAGGGGGGCGACAGGAGGGACCGTTTGTTGCTTCAGAGGTAGGGATGAATGGGAGCGAGTGAAGCAAGAGAGTGTGTGGCAGTGGAAGTGTCACTAGTCAAGCGAACAATCGGTAGGTAGGCGTGGTCGACAATGGGAGACCTGAGGTCGGAACGATGTTGGAGACATGTCGAAATTCGCGGTCGGGTCGTCTCTGCTGCTCCGCACAGATACGTTTTAGCGCGACGCGGGCTTGAACAACGCGGTACGTACCGGAAATACCCAGCAGCATGCGGCGAGATATCACTGCAGGGGTCAAAGGGAGATATGCAGACACTGTGCTATCAGGGGCTGTCATAGCGGAGAATTGGGACTCGAAGGTGCTGAGATCACAGTGTCGGGATCTTATTTACCGTCGGGGCTGATCTCCCTAAGGGACCACCGGTACCTGGCCTAAGGCCGACTGCAGCGGGAAGCGGGGGACACTAACGTTGCCTCAATGGGGTTTGGGGTCTGGATCAGCCACTGAGGAGCCAGATACTGGCTGGAACCGGGGAATTGGCCCCTGCGCCGCAAACGCAACGCAACGACACACGTTGCGACTGGCGCACTCCCCACGAGCCGACGAACCTTGGTTCTCTTGCTTTTCTTGGAAGCTTTTCTCAACCTCACGCTCTGTCGTGCCCCTCTCGAAACTGTAAAGTGACATCCTGCACCGTCCCTTTGGATCATTCTTCCCTGGTCGCTTCAGGAGCATCACGACCGACGCCTTCACCGAGACGGAATCCCTGGCGGACGACATCTCATCTCACCGACCGTTCCATCGAGCCACGTTTCAGACTTCGACGTCTTCCCGGCATTCCAAATCTTTATCGTCAACAGGCTAGGCAGCGTGGCAGCCAGGAGATACAAACCTGCCTCCAGAAACGGAGGCGACTTCGAAGTTTGGCTCCCCGCCTTGCAGGGTCTCCCATCGCATCTCGACAGCTGCAAAACCCAACGTCTGCCTTCATCCCCGCAACCTGCGGCTCTATCTTCGGGCCTTGAGTTGCCACACCATACTGCATCTGTGCTGAGTTGTGCCGCAGCTTGGTTTCAGCGTCGCATTTGTTTCCCTTCTTATCGTTGGCCACTCGTCCTATGAGCGCAAAGCAACCACTTCTCGCCCAACCTACTCGTTGTCCGAGCATTGTCACCAGTCGGGAACCTCGCGTTCCTTGAGGCTAGCCTCCTTTCATGCCTTTCACCTCGTCCTCGACTTCCTTGACCATCCGATCGTCGCACATCACACCCTCAACGATACTCTGCCCCAGTCATCACCTTCGCCATCCTTTGGTCTGATCCCCATCCGCGGATCGCCCATCCCTCTTGCCGAGCATCACCCTGTTTCCTCTAGCACGGGGTCGGCCACTGCGTTGTACTCTGCACCTGCGGGCTGCTTCATTCGAGTCCCAGGTCCAATCACGCCACCGTTCGCCCTGAGAGAGGCGCACAAGAGCCTTATCGGGTACATCCAGAAGGGCAATTAGCCTTTGCTTCATGTTGGTCTGGGATCGGCGCTCGTAGCTCAGCCGGCTCCCATCTTCCGTCTCTTCAACGCCATCCGCCTAGACACTGTAGACCCCCTATATAGAAACCCACTGCTTCCTCCTGCTTTTGGACGTTTTAGACCCTGCGTTGATGATTGTGCTCCCACACTTTTGGGAATACTATCAGCATGCCCCAACCATCTAGCGGCAAGTCGTCTGGCACGGCTTCAGGACCTATGATGGCGGACAACGACCACGGGTTCGATTCCAAAGCAGAGGTGGAGGTCAGTGGGCGCGAGATCAATCCCGCTGCCGACTCTACCACATCAAGATACCATGACCGTGATCCGGTTGAGGACTTGAGGGAGCGGCTCTCGCAATGGGGTGAGTCAAGTGTCTACCATGGCTATGATGACGACGAAGATGAGCAAGGGTCCGAACATGAACTTCTCTTAGATCCCAACCTGCCCGAAGAGTACGAGACGAGGATCCGCAAGACGGATGCGACACCGACCGAAGAGGTCGACGATGAGCTCGCCATGAAGAGAGAGGAGGAGGAGGACTCGCCGTACGCCGAAGTACGCGCCGCTGTTCGCAACTACGACGAGGACGTCCCGTGCAACACCATTCGAGCCTGGACTATCGGTCTTTTGCTAGTCACCGTCGGCGCTTCGATGAACACGCTGTTCTCATTACGACAACCTTCCATCGGCCTCGGTCCTCTGATCGCCCAAATCATCGCCTGGCCCATCGGCCAAGGTTGGGCCAAGGTGATGCCAACGAAGCAGTTCAACACATTCGGCCTCAAGTGGAGTTTGAACCCGGGACCCTTCAACATCAAGGAGCACTCCATCATCGTCGTGATGGCCGGTGTCTCCTTCTCGGTTGCGTACGCCACCGATATTATCTTGGCCCAGCTGGTTTTCTACAAGCAGGATTTTGGCATCGTCTTCCAGCTCCTGCTGACGATCTCGACTCAGTCGCTGGGCTACGGGATCGCCGGCATCATGAGAAAGTTTCTAGGTGGGCCACCCATGAATGAGTAAGCCAAGGTTTAGGTTCGCTAACTTTATGCCCAGTCTACCCGGCGGCCATGATCTGGCCCGGCAACCTGGTGTCCGTCACTTTGATGAACGCCATGTACGAGGCGAACGACCGGCCCGACCCCAGCTTCATTGGAGGTAGCATGCCTCGGTACAAGTGGTTCGGTATCATTGTCCTCGGTTCATTTTGCTACTACTGGATCCCCGGCTTCCTTGCCCAATTTCTGAGCATTATGGCGTTTGCGACTTGGATTGCCCCCAATAATGTCATCGTCAACCAGCTGTTCGGTGGCACGAGCGGTCTTTCAATCCTGCCGTTGACGCTCGACTGGACTCAGATTTCTGGTTTCGTTGGTTCTCCGCTCATTCCCCCATGGTGAGATTCCCGACATGCTCCGTGAAACACCCAGAGTCAAACTGACTTCGTGTAGGCATGCAATTGCCAACACCCTCATTGGCGTTGTCACCTTCTTCGTCATTGGTGCCTCAATCTTCCACTACACCGATGTCTGGTATGCCCAGTACCTGCCCATGAGTGACTCGGGCACGTACGACAACACTGGCATGCCGTACAACACGAGTCGCATTCTGACGCCCCAGCTCACGCTTAACGTGGAGGCCTACAAGAACTACTCGCCGCTATTCATTAGCACAACGTTTGCGATTTCGTACGGGCTGTCTTTCGCTGCCATCGCCTCTCTGATCGTCTACACGTACTTGCACAACGGCAAGCAGATTTGGGCGCAGTACAGGAATAGTAGCAAGGAGAAGCCTGATATCCACATGAAGCTCATGAAGAAGTACAAGGAGGCGCCAACCTGGTGGTACATGGGCCTATTCGTGATTGTGGGTATACACCGCATCGTTTTGACGTACCCTGCTGACATGGCCTAGATGCTTGGTCTCGGTTTCGTGACCGTCCTGGCATACCCAACCAACCTCACATGGTGGGCTTTCCTCCTGGCCGTGGCCATTTCCTTTGGCTTCTCGCTGCCCATCGGCATCATTCAAGCCGTAACCAACAATCAAATCGGCTTGAACGTGCTGACCGAGTTCGTCTATGGGTACATTCAACCTGGACGACCGCTTGCGCTCATGATGTAAGTCTTCCGTAGAGACAACTTGGCAACATACCCTGACAATATCAACAGCTTCAAGACTTTCGGCTACATCACCATGTCGCAATCTCTGAGCTTCGTCTCTGATCTGAAGTTTGGCCACTACATGAAGATCCCCCCAAGAACCATGTTCATGTGCCAAGTCGTCGCCACGACCTTTTCGTGCTTCATTCAGATCGCGGTTCTCAATGCCGCGCTGAAGAACATCCCCGACGTGTGCACACCGCACCAGGAGAACAAGTTCTCTTGCCCAGGTGGTCGCGTCTTCTTTGCCGGTACGTCCTGCTTCCCACTCAATATCCCTTTTGCTGACCAGCTCGCAGCCTCCGTCATCTGGGGCCTCATCGGGCCCGCCCGCATGTTCTCCCCGGGACAGGTGTACTCCGGTCTCTTCATCTTCTTTGGCCTCGGCGCCATCCTCCCCGTCATCTTCTACTTCGCCGCCCTCAAGTGGCCTAAGTCGCCCGTCAAGTACCTCATGGCACCCCTCATCTTTGGCGGAGCCGGTTCGATCCCGCCCGCGACGCCCCTCAACTACCTCAGTTGGGGCGTCGTCGGCTACATCTTCCAGCATCACATCCGCAAGAAGCACTTTGGCTGGTGGTCGCGACTCAACTACCTCACCTCGTCAGGCCTTGACCTCGGCCTGGCCCTCGCCACGCTCATCATCTTCCTCGCCTTCACGCTCAACAAGATCGATCCGCCCAAGTGGTGGGGCAATGACATCGTCACCGCGACCATGGACGCCCAGGGTACAGCGATCCAGTCCATACCGGCCCCCGGCACGAAATTCGGTCCGACGTCCTGGTAAGTATTCTCAACAAACACAACTGGCGCCACGGTTATAGGGACTTTGTAGCACTAAAGGGTTCGCAAACAGGGAACACTAGGAAGGTGTTTTGATGCTTTCCACTTATCTGCTTTATCGTACTTGATTCCATACACATGGAAAGAAACAGGGAAGAGCGGTAAAAATCGACGACATTGGTCACTTAAACGGGTAGAGAGACGGGCGAATTATCTTCACGATATCAGGATGAAGTACTTATTGTGTATATTCTATATTTCCATCGCGGCTTGCGTCTAATTTTTTCTGATCACTTCAAGATACCTTCTTACGTCGAACCAGTGTATCAACTTGTGAAGTTTTTTGTGGCCGTTGACAAACTCCCCAAGCCTAAACAAAGCACAGGCAACTCGAATTCAACGGTTCGAAATGAGACATCGGTAGAAGTATGGCACCCGACACCAGAATAAGTGTCGGACTGTGACCTGATACACCAATGGATCAATCTGCTTGTTACGACACTAGGCTGCATGGCGAGCGGCAGAATTGCATTGCCCCCCTGCAGGTGTAAGCTTACAAACACTGATATGGTCTTGACGATGTTTTCGCTCGCTGTCAGCACTGACCGGCAATCAACCAAACCCGCCAAGTTCTTTCAGCATGACAGGAGATCATGATGCATCTTGCAGCCGCGCCAGAGGCGCAGCTTTCAGTCGCCTCGAACGCGCTGCGCCCCCGACGCCACGAGACCAAGCCGAACCACTTCGCGCCAGCTCCATCTCGGTGGAAACCGAGATCGACTCCGGTTTGCATTCTTTGTCAGGACTGACAACGATTGGAATGCCGGGGGGGGCAGGAGCTCGTGGGTCGGTCTAGACCGGGTGAGCCGAATGCAGGCTCGGCATTCCAAGCCCGAAGAGAAATGTAGATCGTACATTTCGCTTGGCCTCGCTCTCTCTCCATCATCGACACATTCATGTGTGTGGGGAGACATGGCGTCTGTGAAACCGCGACAGCGCAGTGGTGGCACCCGAAACTAACGACGTCGCATCGGCAGTGGAATGCAATTGTTTCCTTCGCACGCTCCCTCCCTTGTCGCGGGCTCACACACTTGGCGTGGAGACGGGAAGAGTCGCACGGCACAGCTGTGAACGTTTTGATGGGTGGGTCCGGGCGCACTCACGGCTCTCGGGGTGGAGACTGTGTATGACGCTAACGGTTCGGGGCATGACGGCCGGGGCCCGGTGGGTCGTCGGGGCGGACGGCGGGCGGAGAACCGCAGGGACTGGTGCTGGAAGAGAATGAAGTCGTAGCCAATGGTGGTCTCGTCTCATCGAGGTTCCGTTGGGGGCGGGAAAAAAAACAGAATGGAGCTTGGAGTGGATTTTATACGTTCCAGGCGTTTGTATGGAGCGCATGTTCTCTCTCTCAGTGGGCCTATGGAAGGAAATACAGTAGTCCGGACCGGGTTTCGAAAGACGGTTGCGTTGTTGGTCTACGGGCAAGTGGTGGGCAGTTCGACATGTCTGGGCGTGGAGATGTAAATCCTGTCATCAGGCTACCAAGCCAATGCTGATAAGGTGAACCAAAACGACGAGCCAAGGACTTCGGTTCGGTGCTTCGTTGGGGTTGTAAGTCCGAGATTGATAACGTCACGAGTGTTGTTCATGTGCATTGCCAAGGGGCACGACCAAAAGAACAGGGCGTTCGTGAAATGCCGGCCGGACATGTGGATTGCTTCCGCATGTCGCTTGGCGTATTTCGACTCCGTCTTTTACCCACACAGTTCGAAGACCCGGCAGAACTCCAAGCTTTGCGATGTGGGCGTTCGAAAATAGTATGCTAGCGCCTTTGGACCCAATTGGGCAACTCGAGTGCCGCGGGCCCAGTGTTCAGGTAGTCAACGCACCTCGACATGGGGCTCCTTGGGCTGCTAGTGGTGGTGGTGAAGTGGCGATCTGTTGCGTGTTGGGACCGTCGAAGAAGAAGCTGGCAACCTGGTAATTGGTCTGGCGTTCGTGCGGTGCGCTCAGGCACACCAACAAGTACACCAACCAACTGCAGGGGCGGCAGTATTAAAATTGTCCTGGATATGTTCCCCGAACTCCCAAAAGCCACCCCAAAGCGGTGACAATGTGACGAATGAAGTTCTCAATGGCTGCCGTTTTGGCGATATCAATAATGATGGGCAAAAAGTAGGTTCAGGCCAAGAGGTTGGAGGAAGCCTCCAAGGCACGAGGCGATGGGGGGGGCAGATGGGCAAGCAGGCAAGAAGGCGGCCCACGATGCAGCGCCGCTGTTGTGCGATGTGATCTAATGCGATGTAACTTCGACCCGGCCGCTTTCCACTTTATTTCGACATCCCGTTGGGCGTCTAGTTTCTTCTTCTTTGGTGTCCCTTACTTCACGTATGCAGTCACGTAGCCTGCTCGATCTCTCGCCGATTGACTATGCCTTCTGGAAGATGGAAGCAAATGCAGACCTTGCTTTTTTTCTGCCCGCAACTCCACGTCGGTATGCACACATCGTACGAAGAACTACGGAGGGATGGCCCAGGCTCCCTGAATTATTGTGTCAGTAATCGCGGATTTACAGTTGGACCATGCTCACCGCCATCAATCCCGGCGCCGCGGTCGGCCTGTCAGGGTTCGCTGACTGAACCCCAGGCTAACCAGGGCTAGGACTTACCATTGGTTTTACCCATGTTCATTCATGGCATTCCACTTGCCTGCCACCAACTCTCACGACTCGCCAGACCCCCTGCCATGTCTTGCCTGGCGTCTTCCCAAGCCCTCGCTGCAGTGACACTTGATACACAGCCAAAGAGACTAACGACTAGGCACAATGGCCGGGAACGGCCAATTGTCTGCATGGAGCATGTGGTCGATGATCATTACACGCAAATGAGACGGCTACAGCTCAACTCCTCTCGGATGGGCCCGGCGGACCGCCGGCCTTGATCGAATCCTCGACACCGAAAGCGGCGTGTTGCATTTGCATCCTCTGCCACCGCTGCCTGCCGCATCGGCATCGACGGCACTGCAATAACCTGCCACTCGCGTGCTCGCAACTCCATCACCAAGACATTGGCCATGGGCTCTCAGACGATGACCGCTGTCGAGCTGATGCGCCGCGCGGTCATGTTTTAGCTCCTCCTAGCGAGCCTCAACCTGCATAAGCCCGAGCTACTGCCCAGCGGCTCACGCTAGAACACGAGGTTCTGGCGAACACCGCCGGGACCGATCCTGACTCCAGCCTGCGCGCATTCGACGTCTGACAGCGCATTGCAGCGAGATCCTTCCTCCTGGTCGCTGGCGGCCTTCCGGCTCCATGGAACTTTCTCTGCCGCTTGCACGCGGGGCACTTACAGCGCGGCCATGTAGCTAGTCAAACCTCAACACCGTGGCGGCCGCGCACACCACCGATCAACTGAAAAGGCGACCGTTTAGAGGACCGCTGCGGCGACATTGCCATGTTGACCCGAACATGGAGGTTGCAACATGGTCATCATAGCCCACCGCAGTGCCGAGTTGTTAGTCTCGCCAAGGTGTGGATGCGCGAAGGGGCTCGGCCGCCACGCACCTTGGTGATGGCGGCCTCTGCCAACTGCCTCTGCCCTTTCTGATTGTCCCTGGGTCCCTATTCCCATGGCCGCTTCCCAAAATGCAAGAGACCAGATTCACCGCCCCGAGGGATCACCGCATCCGGCCTATCAATGGTGGTTACCTGGCGTTTCCCCTCCCCCTCTCCTTGTCTAGGTGTGTCCGGTTGAGGGTGCCTTGCGATTCTGCCTCCGACTTGCTCTTTTCTCGCACTCGAGTCTTACGAAATACTCCTAATTTCTCATTGCATTCGGAACACATGACATATTTCACTCTCCTGAACGGCATCGGCCTCCGGACCAATCATCAGCTCCTCTTTTCATCTTACCGTCCGTCAATTCGGCCAAGACCCCTTGGACAAGAGTCGCCCACATAAATTTAAAGTTCGGCATTCTTCTGACGAACTTTCCCACTCCTGGGACACCCGCCGAACCCTAAACACCGAACAAATGTTCACTTCCGAACCCAATTCGGTTTCAAGGACCATGGCGGATCGGAATGGCTCTGGCACTGCCAACGACAACGGCCCCGCGCTGGCCGAGAAGGCAGTCTATGACCCGGCCTTCACCGACCGGGTCATTGCTGCCACCGGCCCGCACGCGAACCCCCGCCTGGCTCAGATTATGCCGAGCCTCCTTCGGCATCTTCACGACTTTGCAAGAGAAGTCGACTTGACCGTCGGCGAATGGATGGCCGGCGTGCAAATGGTTGGTGCTGGCGTCCGGTCCCTTTCGTCAACCTACATGCTGTTGACCCAGGTGGTCGTTCCAACCACTTCAAACGAACCACCGGCCACTAATATGACCCTGCTTCGCTCTACTAGATCAACGAAGCCGGCCAGATGTCCAACGACTCCCGGAACGAGACGCAGCTTCTTTGCGACATCCTCGGCCTCGAGTCCCTCGTCGACGAAATCACATCCAAACAGCTCCGGTTGAAGACAACCTCATCCCTCGAAACCAACCCCACCTCATCCGCCATCCTCGGCCCCTTCTACCGCTACGACGCACCGATCCTCCCCAACGGGAGCTCCATCGTCTCCTCCCTCGAACCTCCCGGTTACCAGAAAGCCTCCACCCACCTCTACGGCCGTGTCCTAGACCAACACGGCCAACCCGTCAAGGGTGCCATCGTCGACATATGGCACACCGCGCCCAACGGCATGTACGAGCAGCAGGACGCAGAACAGCCGGACATGGACCTCAGGGGACGCTTCCGGACCGATGACGAGGGGCGGTATTCGCTGTACTGCCTCAAGCCCGTTCCCTACCCCGTCCCCAACGACGGGCCGAGCGGGAGGCTCCTCGAGCTCCTCGACCGACACCCGTACCGCCCCGCACACCTCCACTTCATTGTCTCTGCCGACGGGCACCGGCCCATCACGACGCAGCTGTTTGACAGGGAGGGCAAGTACCTCGAGGATGACTCGGTCTTTGCGGTCAAGGAGGATCTGATCGTCGAGTACAAGCCTACCGAGTCGGACCCCAAGGCGAGGTGGACCCTGGAATACGACTTTGTTCTGTGCCGTGCGTGAGCACTGCCTCTAGAGAGAGGTTGTTTGGCAACTTTCACAAAGGGGGAGAGGGAAGCGCCGCGCTCCGAGCAAGCAAGCAATGGCTGGGAAGAGATGTGGAAGCAAACATGGTCGGGCCACTGGCCAGCGTGAGCGTGGTCTTGGGCTACCATGACGAACTGACGAAGACACGAAACCAAGCAATGTTGCGAGCAGTTTTAGCTGCATTGTTTCTTGGGTCACTGCACAAATGCAAATACCACGCATGGGAAATCAGCCAAATCACTGACGGATGTGTTTTGTATTTTTTGAACGTGTTTGGTTCCTTTCGTGTTTATCCTTGTTGCTTGGCTTTGCCTTTCCCCCTTTTCCCTGGTCTCCCCACAACCCCCCGACCATTGATCGATTGAAGAACCGACTACTCATCGTCTCGTCCCTCTACCAGTGTATCCACGGACCACAATTTCCTGGCGCTGGCCTCGTCGCCTACACCTTGTGTAAAAAGCACTCCCCGCTCTTGCCATCTTCTGGGTATCTTTAACCTCGTGTCCTTCATCGCGCCCCCTTCTCTTGAACCCTGTGTCTGCACAGACCGAAACGTCGTGCACGTGAATGTCTCTGAAATCCTCTCCTACGCCCTGGCCTCCAAAACCGGAACAAAGTGTCGGCTTTCAGCAAGAGGTCCGTCCTGTCGCCGTCTGGGCTTTAGGTTAATCATGTCGGTTATGTCTCGTCGTTAAGACTGGTTGAACAGTCTTGCGTCCCCAATGACGATGACCGGGGAGTTGGTTGACCTTTGCAGGTCGGCATCCTCCGACCCCCGTGTATTCCAGCACGTCCTGGATCTTGCCCGCACTACGAGTACTCCGCTGGAACGTACATCGGCACGTTGGGAGGAGCCGCGTATCCCGGAGGCCCGGCCGCCGGAACACCCGTCCCGTTAGGACCGCCGGGCACAATGTAGCTTGGGAAACCCTGGAGCCGTTGGCCTGGACCGGGACCTGGGAACGCAGGCACGTTCGACGTTGTCGCCGTAGTCATCAATGCCGGAGGGGCTCCGGCAGGGACCGCTGCCGATCCCGTGGCGAGGGAGCCGCCTGCCGCGTTGGGTACAGCCGACCAGCCCCATAACTGGTCAAACTCAAGCTCCCCATCGGCCGTGTCCGAGTCGCCGCCCATTCTTGCGCTTTGGTCGCCCTGGGACATGCCAGGAGTGCTCCCCGCGGGCGAGACACCTGCCGATGGGCCTGTCGGCGTTGAGAAGCTGTGGTCTGTCTTTGTGGAAAGTGGCGGAGGAGCCATCGCCTTAACGGAGGCCGCCAATGGTCCCGAGGTGACGGTTGCGAACGAGTTCTTCCGCGATATCCCAGAAGATCGGAATATGGTGCCGATTGGGTCCTGGGTTGCTGTCGGAGATAATGTTGGAGGAGCGGGCATGGCCGGCTGCTCTGGTTTCTTTTGCCGGAGCTCGTAGATGACGTTGCGGAACGATGTCAAGATGAAGAGCAGACGGTTGGCCTGCGGGTCACTGGTGGCGCAGTACCGCATGATGGCGATCGTGTTGGATATTGAGGTTCCATAGCTCGGGTTGGGGTATATTGCCGCGAACTCGTTGCTCAAGATGATGAGGGATGCTGCGAAAAGGAAATACCTACGGATGTTGTCAGTACGATGTGTTTTGGATGGTCTGCTTGGGGGTACGGACAGGACGAAGGGGTTGCGTTGTGGAAGGTAGTTGCTCTCGAACGCCTTTTGCACGAGGATGATCGTTTGGTTAGAGGCATGCAGGCATGCCTCACAGTACTTCGACATGCGGTTGATCCAGCGGGGAACCGGTAAATGAAGACCGCTTCGCTCTCCATGCACTTTGCTTAGCAGACATATAAAGAATGGCCGAGTCAGTAACATGATCGAGTGGCAGTAGAGCAGATTAACGTGGAGCGCTGCGATGCCTTTTGCCGGATGACTGGGATCGGCAGCGACTTGCCTCCCAGCTAAGTCTGGGCTGAGCGTAGAGTACCAACTACTGCATTGCTCCCATATCTCTTGGGCAAGGCGGACCGATATTCGTCGGCGGGCGTATATCTTTTTCAGAATCTGTCCAACAATCCGGCAAGACCGCACGGCGGCGTCAAGTCCGTCGTTCGGATCCGTGACACGAACCAATTCCCCTTGAGCGTTCTTCTCGAACACCAAAAGGGCGTCTGCAGAGCATTCCTCCTCGTCAATGGCAACTGGGCGACCGAGGGAAGCAGCAAGAAAACGGTCAAGAACGAATAGGCTCCTCCAAAGATTTCGCCGAAGTCTGATTTCGTGGCTCTTGAAGATGAAATGGTTCTCTTGAACCCTGTGCAGGCCGAGGGCAAATCCAGATCGGACGGCCATTCCTGAAGCAGAAGGTTAGCCTCTGCGTCCTTCTAAAGTCGTCAGGGTTTAATCTCACCAAAGTAAGCATAAGCCGCATTCCGCTTTGATACCGCAAGCATATAGACGGCCATTAAGGACAGAGCCTGCACAGACCAAAAGTCTGCATCCTCAAACCCCGTGATAGGGTCACCGAGGGCTTTTGCGCTTCGGAAGAAGAGCTCTGCGCGGTCATATTCACTTGCGCGGAGCTTCTTGAAGATCTCGTCTTCTTTGCTACCTGGAAGCGGTGTGCCAAGGACCGTACCAATAGCAAACGTCAAATACAACAAGCAGAGAAAAGAGGAATGCGCTGCCAGTGGATCCGAGTAGCAAGCTTCGACTGACTTTTCAAAGGCTGCTCTGTTGAAAACTTCAATCAGGCCGTGAGTCTGCGCAGGTCAGAAGTGGTTTCTTTTTTTCTCTGCATGGAATGAAACGGGCCACCTACGTTTGTGAAGAATGAATTAACCAAGGCGTTGGCTGTGTCCCTGTCGGGCAGGATGTGCGGAGGTCGTATGTTCGTCGGCATCACTATGGTAGCCTCCATGATTTTGTGGCGGCTGGGATCCATTGTGAAGTCGCTGGGACCGACGCTCGCCTCGACAATCATTCGTATGAGTTGCAGGTATGCCAACGACGCCGAGTCGCCAACATATACTGGATACGTGGTTAGCAAACCCGACCCACGCGATGCCTGAAGACGATAACATACGAAGTCTGCCTGTGGGGTCCTGTAACATCCTGGTAGACTGGATGAGCGAGGTTTCTTCGTCGGGGCCCGATGCTGTGCTGTGTCTGGAGCGGATGTCGAACTCTCGGTCCGCTGCTGTCATCTCATGGTCGTTTTCGATGGAGGGCTTTATATCAAACCCAACGTTCGGCTTCTCTTCGGTGACTGGTTGCTGCGGCTTGGACTCCCATGGTGTCGTGGCCGCCGCGGGGCTCTCAGATGCGAGCGAGCCATCGGGGATCGTTGGCTTTGCAGTGGGCAATTCTTCGATATTGCGACGCTTGGAGGGAGAAGCTAATTGGTCCGGGGGAGTCTGCTCGGAGCCGTTGTTGGTCGTGTAGGTACACACCAGGCTCCTCTTGGTACATGTGGCACATGGGCGAGAGCCGTTACACTTTGAAGTATTGGTTAGCTACACTAGTGAAGGAGACTTGGCAATGGATGAGTTGACGGGATCGGGTAAGGTCTGAGGAACGCAGGCAAGAGTTTGGCACTTGCCGAGTCTGAAGTATTTCACGTAGTCTGGGATGCGGTGTACACGAGACCGGCAAGATGGAAACCCGTTGTAGATCGAGACTGGGGCCCTCCATGGGACGAACCAATGACCCGAAGAAGTCCGTGACCAGATCGCCGGGTTGCCCGCCGAGATATGTCCATATTCGAGGGACATCCCAGACATTGAAGAAGATGCCCCGTTTAAGGGTCCATCGATTCTTGCGAATTATGTCGCGAGAAACGTATCCGACAATAGACCGACAGTACTTGGATACCTGCCACCCACTTGGATAGGGCCAACTTAGTTGGCAACGTAACATTGACGATCAGGGCAACGAAGGTAGATGTGATGGACAGGCACGATGGGAATGGATTAAAGTCGGGGTTTGGGCCCACGATCGTCGTGTGAGGGGGCATCTAACTGTTGCTAATCGGACGTTTGCCCAATAGAGAGGGATCGTATTGAGCACAAAAGCCAGGAAACAGAGCGATGAGTGGGTAGAACTCCATCGTCGGTAATTGTTGATATGTGCTTGTGTTGGGCTCTGCAGGCAACTAGCCAAGAGCGGCACGAGAAGGTGACCGGCAGCGGGCAACGTGTTAGACAACGCCGTCGATACTTCCGACATGCCATAACTGAAGCCACCAATGCAACGACGACTGGGGTAAGGAGAGGAGTGAGAAGCAGTTAAGCCAAAAGGCAACAGGACGACAGCTTAGGTAGGTTTTGAAGAGGGGGGAATAAAAGTACGCAAGCTAGGAGAAAGAAAAGCTTACCTTCTGCTTCCGGCGCTTACAGGTGTCACAGGCCTGGGCAGTCCGTTGACGTTTGTCCTCTGGGACCTTGGGTCGGGTCATTGTCAACGACGATGATGCATCGGCCGATAGTCCATGGACCCTGGGTAATACCCGCTATCCGATGAGGCGACGAGGTGGAGTCGGGTTTGGAGTAGCAGCGGCCGCAACGACCAAGAGTGTCGAAGGGGCGGAAGAGGGCGGAAGCGGCGCGGAGGGTTTACGGATGACTGCACAAACTATGCCGGAGGGTGGACTGCAGAGTGGCGGATAGCAGGCACCAGGTACAGATGCGCATGCTTTCCTCTCGCTGCAGTGAGTGACGAGCGAGGGTTGCGGCTAGGTGACGAGCAGGCGGATGCCGCAGCCGCAGAGAGGGTTCCGTGCTCTGGTCCGAAGCGGGAAACTAGTAGGGATAGATTCTTTAGGCAAGCTTTTCTGTCATGTTCCAACGACGGGACAAGCAAGCTGGGCTGGCGACGGCGGGTGACGAGGATAACCGCAGGTGGAGAAGCTTGAGCTTCGGGTATGGGGGTGGTTACTTTAAAGAGTAACCAAGGTACGCGATAGTGAGATGTGACGGGGGGAGTAGTAGATCCAGGTTTGTACTGTCCCGTGCCGAGTTGGGTTGCTGCTGGTGGTGAGCAAGAGGGGATGGGAGGGGATGGGATAGGACAGGATGGATCGCCGTTGCGGCGGCGGGTGTCGGCGAAGGCGGGGAACGGACGTGAGGGAGAGAGGCAAGTAGAGATGTCGCGAGGATGAGGAAAGGATGAGAAGAGCCTGGCCGGGAGAGGGAGGGAACAGCGAGACTTTGATCGGATATGGGGACATGCGGCCAGGCCGGGCCAGGCAGAAGTTAGAAGAGGCTCGCAATTGGGCAAGCACGCGCCTGTCACGCCTTGCGGGAGGCAGGCCAGGTAAAAGGGAAGGGGGAGCGTCGGGGGAGTCGGGTGCTTGGTGCTTGGGGAGGAAAGGCAATTCGACAGGAGGAGCCCTCAGCGAAGCAGACAAGGCAGGGTCGTGGAGTCGAGCTCAAGGCGAGCGAGCTTGAGTCGCGCAACCGCAACGAGATGCGATGCGGAGCGGGGGCGGCCAGGAGGGTCAAGGATGCAGACCAGGGGGGAGGGGGGAAGACATGAGCAAGGGGGGGTGGGCAAGGAATTAAAGCTAGGACCGCATTGTAGGGCAGGGGGGTTATTGAGTTTGATGGGCAATCCACACACCCCCATTGACTCGATCTGGGTTTGGAGCAGGTCGAATTTGGGGAATTCGAGAGGGCTCAATTCAAGTCAAGGGGTGCGGGTGAGCCAAGCTTGACTCTCCTTTGTTTCTGGCCCCGAGTCTTCTGAAGAACAGGCGTGTGAGGCGAGGCCCAAATGTCCGTTCCAGCAGGTGACAGATCAGACACAAGGCCGGGCCCAGATTCAACCCGTTTTTGGCATGTCAGAATCTAGGCCAAGATACGCCCGTACGCGGCAACGGTCTAGAAGGCGGTCTTGACGGCGCCGCCGGTTCTTCCATCAGGACAGCGAACGGATACACAAGGACAGTATGCTTTCATTATGCAGTCGTCTATGGCCGCTCAAAAGCATATGCAGACCTCTTGATGCTTGATGGACGAGAGCAGGCCCCATTCCATCCCATTCCATCCCATTCCATCACAACCTTAACCGTACGTTAAGGCGGAGGATGGCCGACCTGTTCTGGAGGATTCTCCTGCCGGCGGTGTGCTCTGTGGCATATATGGGTCGATGAGATGTCCGATGCGAATGCAGACTGACGTGCCGAGGATGTGAACTTGCAGGCAAATGGAGCGGGATGATAGCTGTCAGAGCTGCGGCCAGCAACCTGCACAACCAACCGTTGCATGATTAGGTGGCCATCAAAGTTCAACTGGCTGCAGCTGCGAACATCAATTGCACGCTCAACGTGGATGATGTCGAAGATGTCTTTGGTTTGGGGCGCTAGCTTGTGTCAGGCATGAGTTTTTGTGCGAAAGGCGATATGCGTCCGGCGTGACGAGGTGGTGGGTGATGATCACCAATATTCTGTTTGATGAAGCGTGCAAGGGTAGCTCCCCCCTCGTACCACACAGGCACCTCGCAGCCCAGGCTAGTTCCGCAGAGCTCTTGAAAGGTTCACGCAGAAGACGCATGGCCTTCATCGTGGAGCTGGATCAATTTTTGCTAGCCTCTAAGCCACGGCGCTGCCGCCCGCTTGGCAGAGAAAAGCAAGAGTCCCCGAGACATCGTCTGGCGTTTGGCGGCGTTTCTTATCCTCTTCAACACATGGCCCTATGGCGGACAAACCAGAGGAGTTGAGGCAGAATGCTGGAGGTGTGGCGGCCACGCTTCAGCCAACCTCTTGGGCTGGGCTGGGCTGGAATACGTCCTGGGCCCTTGGCGGGGAGTGAGTGAACACACACGGCGGGCGAGGCTCGGACTGTCAAAAGCGCGAAGCCAAAAACCTGCCCCCTGTGCTTGGCTGTTGACCGGGGGTGTTTATTTCTCATCGGGGTCGGCGGGTTCTCGATCTAGGCGCGCATTTCAACTGGAATGCTTCCGACAGAACGGTACAGAAAATATGCTTCTCGAATTGGCGGCGGCCGCCGCGCTGACAGAAGATGATCCGTTGGCATTGGCTCGCTTGGATCGCGGAGGTTGTACTCGCCTATGTCAATTCACGAGAATTTGCCAGGCAGTTTTGGCGTTTGGCCTTGCCTTCCATTATGATTCCGTTGAAGAGTTAGATGGCTGTAGTATAAGGACGTGCTGTCGATCTACAGTTTTGTCGCCTGGATTGACCTGTTGAGGACGAGATGGACAGTGTATACCACACAGACGCACCATGCATGTAAGGGATATGGGTGTGCGGGCGAATTTGACCAAGGCAAGATATCGAGATGCAGAGCTGACGAAATGGTGATGTGTAACGGATGGAGTAGCATCGACACCGGCACCAAAGTGTGATGGGTACGATACAATGCAATACTCCTTCTGGTTGTTCAATCAGGAAGGTCCTGGCGAGTATGTGCGAGGAGCCCAGGAAGGATGCACCAGCACTGGAACAGTTACGTGTGCCTCCCTTCTTTCCCCCAAACTTTTGGCTTCTTCACACAGAGGGGAGGAGCCCGATCGTGACTGCCCCCCTTGACGGGACCGGTGGTTCTTCTCCGGATACAAAGCCGGGTCGGAAGGTCCTGCGTCGGAGCATCGGAACCAACGCCGGCTCTGAAGAATTGCAACGCCGCCATGTACCTACCCGGGTCCCGATGCAGTCGCGATTGGCCAAAATGCTGCTCAGGGTGTTGCCCCGTTTCCCCCCCTCCACTTCAAAGTACGATGCAAATGCTGCTGAATAAATACAACATCTCTTTCAATCATGGCCATCTGTCTAAATCCACCGCTGTTCATCGTCGGATAGCGCACCAGCCGAAGAACTCCAACATGAATCCCAACGCACCAGACAGGGGTGGGTATGCGGGAAAGGGAGCGGGAGACGACGCATCGATACGTTTTGTTAGTCGACCCTACCTCACTTGCTCGCCCCAAACCTCGCACCTTACTCCATCCAACATCTCGCGGGCCCCATCCTCCGTCAGCACGTTTGCCTAGGTACTCCATCATTTCATCAGCACTTCCCCGCAGCAGATGTTCTGCCCGGCGACTTTGCGACCACGGCTCCGTCTCTCATCGCCCTCGTGCATACTGCATCCGCAATCAGGGTAGAGATTGGCTCAAACCGGATCCGAGTTCAACCCGACCATCACCGCGAAAACACCTATTCACCTATCATAACACAGTACAGGACTTACAGCTATCGTTGGACCCCCTGAGACGAAAGCCCGTACGAATCACTTACCGCACACAATCGCCATCGGATCGGATGCTGCACCCACAGACTGTCGTAGTCGGTCAACTGCCGCTTCCGGCGCTCTTTGTTCGAATCCAGCATGCATGCACTCCTATGTTCCCCCCTGTGATATACGGTACAAATACCAACATGAGGGCGGTGGCACATTGATTGCATCTCATGTCATCATCACCCAACTGCCCTCGCCGTTCGCCTAAAGACAGCGACGAGGCAGAGTTGCCACGAACTTGGCCATGGGGCTTTTGTGATGGCCTTGGTGCTCCCGCTGGATCCTTGGTCAAGCTGGCTAAGGTAAGCCGTGGTTCGGCTCCGGGGCGACCCCTAGACATGTGTTCCGCATCTCTTCCGCATTCCCCTCTTACCCCCTGACCTGCAGGTTCCGTGTTCACGGTCCCAAATACCCCTCTTCTTCAACATGCACAGTTATCCCACCTACGTCTCCGTGGCTTTTGGTTTGTCCACTACGGCTGAAGTGCATCCAGTTGACTACATGCCATTCGCACCTAATCTTTTCCAACCCCACCCTTACACCTCATCAAGCTACTGTCTGGTGTTCTACCACCCTGCACCTGATCCAAATAGTCGGTCGGCCGTCTTCTCGGTTTCACTAAGCTCGTCATGGCAATAATTGCCAAGGTTGGCTACCGTAGCCACTCCCGACGGCGGCCGTTCTCTTCAGATCACTCCCGTCACCATATGTCGCATCTAGATTCTCATCTTCCAGAATCTCTTCTGGCTGGGCGCCTTTTTCTTGCCAAGTCTCCCGGTACGGGTGGCCCCGTTCATGGCCACTGGTGGTCCGGACATCCTCCGGGTTCATTGCGAGGCCAATCCTAGTACGGATACCGTCAAACCACAAAGTACGTTTGATCCAAACGTAGCCCACAGTTCGCCCGTCCCTTTCACTCATCCTTGCGCTTCCCGCTCCCGACGCTGCTTAGTTAGAAGAAGGTGCCCGACCCTAGCTCCACATCCTTTAATATTCGCCCTGTCTCGGTGGGGAGAATAACATGCACCAGCCGGCCGGCTATTCACCTAGACCCGTCCTGCTGTGTCCCTTGATGCATATATACTTTAGCCATGTACAGAATGTGGCTTTCAGAAACTTCCCAAGTGCCCGTCCTCCCTGACTTGATCACGACACCGAACCACCACACCAACCCTTTCCTTAAAGATGGTCCCCAAGAGACCGGGTTCTCAACAAAGGGCGACGCCAAGCTACTCGGTCAAGGAAGGGTCTGAGAATGCTTTGGCTGCCCTCGTCGCCGCATGCCAACAACAGCTCCCACCTGAATTCGTCGAGCACTTACGAAACGTCACTTTTACCACGCCACTAGGCGATGCCGCTTTCTTCCCATGTCCCCTCAAAGAACAGGAGGCAACAGCCTCCATTAAAGCCCTCGAAGGCATGGCTGCTGCCGCCATTGCGGATCTTCGGCACGGACCTCCAAGCCAGAGAGATATCGAAGTCGACCTAGCCCGTACAGCGTGCTTCTTGATATCGGCCTATCTCACAACAGTCGATGGCATGGATAAAGCCCACCCCGACGTGAAATCCAAAATCCCAGGTAAGCGAGATACGAATCGGACAGCAGCTCCCCGGCTTACACGTTGCAGATACCGACTTGAACCAAGCACAATCCATCCTCTACAGGCGTCTCTCGGCAAATCTGTACAAAACTAAGAATGCCGGTGAATATTATCACCTCCATGGGTCACTCGAGGCTTCCAAGGCCTTGAACATGATTGGCCTGCCCGCCTTCAATCCTGAGCTCCAGGGCTACAGCGAGTGCATCAAAACAATAGAGACCGCGATGGAGCGCTTCTCCGTGCGAGAGCTGGAAGAAATGAACCGAAAAGAGGGCCAGGCCGGGGTTCCTGTGCTGAAGAAGGAACAGTTCTTGAACACGCCCCACGGCAAAGCGCTTGAGCAACTTCCTCCCCTGACCATCAAGTCGGTTGAGTCCGTCACACCACCGGCGCCCTTCGAGTCGCAACATAGCACTTCGGGTACCGAGCAGTGCCTCAGCGGTATCCGAGTACTGGAACTCTGCCGTGTTATTGCCGGTCCAACCATCGGCCGTTCTCTGGCGGCCCACGGCGCTTCTGTTCTTAAGGTGACTTCGTCAACCCTCCCTGACGTCCCCTTTTTCCAGGTGGACGTCAACACCGGCAAGCACACTACCTCCCTACACCTAAAAGACCCGGAAGACCGCGCAACGTTTGAATCGCTTCTCGCCAGCGCGGACGTCATCCTAGACGGGTACCGGCCAGGGGTCGTCGACCGTTTGGGCTACGGGCCCGAGAAACTGGCCTCCATCGCCACAAAACGCGGCAAGGGCTTCGTATATGTCGCAGAGGACTGCTTCGGCGGGTCAGACCTGGGCGTGGCGAAGGCAGAGTGGGCGGGACGCCCGGGGTGGCAACAAATCGCGGACTGCGTCACCGGCGTCGCCTGGGAACAGGGCCACTTCATGGGGCTCGACGCGCCCGTCGTGCCCCCCTTTCCCATGTCCGACTACGGCACCGGGGCCCTGGGCGCCGTCGGCGCCATGGTCGGTCTGTATCGGCGTGCGACGGAGGGCGGCTCGTGGGTCTGCCGGACCAGCCTGTGCCAGTACGACATCTTTCTCCTGTCGTTGGGCGCGTATTCCCCCGAAGTCCAGGCCCGCCTGCGCAAGACGCACGACCCTGCCTTCTTTGACCTGCGGCACCACGATTCCGTCGATGAGGTCAGCAAGCGGGCACTGCGCAGCGTGAGGCGTGTTCATCCGGAGCTTTTTGCCGAGGACTTGATGCATACTGCGTGGAGCGAAGGGTTTGACGCGGAAATCAGGTGGCCGAGAGAGGTTGTGAGCGTTGAAGGGTTGCGGGTTGGACACAATCGGGCGTCGAGGCCTAATGGAGCTGATGCGCCTTCGTGGCAGGATTGGGAGGTGCAGGATGACATTGTCAGGGCATAAGAGGCCCCCATGAGTAACGACGATTATACGGCCTGATCAAGACACGGAAGCGAACTTTCGGACACAGATAAAGATAGATCAAGATAGAGGTACAACTCGATACCAGTTGCATGAGACCTGCTCCAACGCGTGGAGAACCAGAAGGACGACGTGCCACGGTGATGTTTTAGAGCGGCGTATCAGAGGTTGTTGACCCGGCACAGGCTAGGCAATGCCGTCGTCTTTGAAGTAACACACGTCGAATCAACATTGGGAAGATGCCGTCGGTCTCTGGGTAGTACCGAGCTGCTCAGTGAAGAGATCACACGTGGGTTTCAACGGGAGGAATCTCGAGGAATGACAAATGTCCAACTTGGGATAAAAACATGGGGGTGATACATTGGATGCCTCCTTGTCAAAGGTCCAACGTTATAGAGCCCCGCCACACCGCGAGCTGAAGGCCGAATTCAGGTCACCAAGGGTCGAACCAAGACTCCGACTGCCCCAGATGGGTAAAGACAGCGGTTTCTCCCAACGTTGAACGCGTATTGCGGACCCCCCGCGAAACGTCCAAGACCCGGCGAATGCTGACGACGTGGCTGATATACCACAATCATTTACTAGTGATGACAATAGGAGAAGCAAGCCCTCGGGAACGAAACCAAGTGCTTCGGCCTTCACTCATCCATCCCGCTCCATTGGCGGGACTCGGCTTCACTCGCTCGAATGTCAGCCAGCTCATGATACATAAGCAGCAGCTGATGCTTCGGATCTCTAATCTCGCTGCAGACACAAAGGTCGAACGGACGACGTGCTAGCCAATGACCGGTCTCCGGCCTGCTTCTCTAGCAAGGCTCCAAGAGGACAGGCTCCAAGAACGACTGCCCACCTTCATCTCCTTGGCTTGTATGCCGGAGGTGCTTCGTAGGGTAGACTCTGCGCAATCGCTTGTAGAGGTGGCAATCACACTGTAGTGGTAGTGTCTGGCCCGGAGCCCGTGTCATGTGAAGTGTCCCCGTCTCACTGACAGACAGGCGACCACGAGGCGGACTTCCTCCAATGCCTTTGGCTTTTCAGAACCCAAAGAACGGGATCTGAATCTTGCCACGACGAACACAGAGCACATGCCCGAGACACGACGATTTGCATACAGCTAGAGAGACCCGGGCACTCGCCTAGTCCGAACAAGCCGCCTGGCGAGACTCACTGCAGTAACGCACAAGATAAGCCCGTCAATGAGTGGCATGCGCATTGGCAGTGAACGGAAGAGACGGGCTCAACCCACCACACCTGAACACTCCCAGATGTCTCCGTACTTGTGCGAGGATTCCCAGACGAATGTAAGCCAGGAGGTATGGGATACCAGACACGTTATCGTGAGGCGTATCGATACTGCCGCCTCGAGTGCTCGTAGAAACGGTTGATGAGTCTTTGAATGGCCCGGTTGCCGGCCCATGACTGGGCCCCTCTCGTTTACCTCTTGCCGCGCAGAGATGGTCTTCTACGCACGGCAAGATATCGAACAACACGCTCCCAGCTGCTACGGCACTCGCCACCTACACGTGTAGACGAATGCTTATAAAAGCGGCCTTCGCCCAAGCCACAGGCTCACCGAACCAGGACCCCGAGCCATGGCACTTCGTAATGCCGGTCCGGACTGGCTCTTGCGCGGGCCAAGCTCGTCTGCAACAGGCAGGGCATGCCGCAAGGCTGGGCCGATGCATCTACATCGGCCTTGCGACTTTGCTACCCGGTGGGACTTACAGTACAATGTGACGCAGACGCCAACCATTCGAAGAGAAAAGCAGAGAGGAGACGGACAACAAATGTGCATTGCTAGCGTTCACTCCCAACGCATCACTCCGGCGCCCCCTTCTCGGACGCTGGCCGCCATCCTAACCAGGGTCGAGGGACCGAGGTTGTGCCCGCTGCCGTATGCCCGTTCTGACGACAGCATGCAGGGTAACGTCACCGTTCGGTACACATCGCTACAGATACCACGGGTGACTTCGCGTACGGGAGACGCCCCGAGGGGCCGCAGGGAGAGGAGCAGGGTCTCGCAGAGCACGGAACAGCAGAAAACGAACATGGATGCAGCCCCTGCGAGTTTCCCGACCCAGGAGGAACGAGAAGGGCACTTGGGGGTGTATATGACTTCTATTGTATCGGCCCACAACATACTACAAGTACATTTCCCGTGCGGAAGAACGAGCTTCTCTCACCGCCACCTCTAGATCGCCAACCCATCTCGTCAACTCTCCCCTATTACTCTCCCTCCCTCTCTCTCTTTCTCGCGCGACGTCGCCCCCCCGTTCAAAGAACGAGTCTGCCGGGCTCCTCCTCCAGAATCAACTTGACCCTCTCCAAGAAGACCTTGGCGCGCTTCTCGTCGCCCTTGGGCACCGTCACGGTGAACAGGTTGCTGCCGGACGACACGCCGGGGGTGTGGCGAGCGGCGGCGGGCTTCGGCGCGGCAGCCTTCTTGGAGGGCGCGGCGAGGAGGTCGATGATGTCGGAGGGCGACGGGCGGGCGGCGGGGCGGGGCGCGAGGAGGGACGGCTCGGGCAGGGCGGAGATCTGGGGCAGGTAGTAGCCGCGGGAGCCGCGGGGCGCGAGCCTGTCGAGGCCGAGGACCTGGTTGAAGAGCTCGTCGTCGGTGGGCTTGCGGGCGGAGGGGGGCAGGTCGTCGTTGGCGACCTCGGCGGCGCGCGCGACGAAGGTGGAGACGGGCATGAAGACGCCGAGGGTCGACTGGATGCGCCCCTGGGCCTCGAGGACCTTGGACAGGGAGACGGGGAGCGCGACCTCGGAGTCGACGGGGGCGGCCTCGGCGGGCTTCTTCTGGTCGGCCTTTTGGGGCGCGGCCTCCTTCTTGGGCGCGACCTTGATGTTGCTGAGGTCGAGCTTGGACATCTTGACGGCGCGGTCCATGATCTTGCTCGGGGTCTCGGCGTTGATGGAGCCCAGGTAGGCGAGCACGTCGCCCTTGAGCAGGCGGCCGTTGGGGCCCGTGGGCTCGATCCGGCTGACGGCGTCCTTGTCGAGGCCGTGCTCGTTGACGAGGGACTGGACGGAGGGGAGGAGGGGGTATCTCTGCTCGCGGGCCTTGCCGCCCGAGGTCTTGGGGGCGCCGCCCTGCTGCCGGGCGCGGGCCTCGCCCTGGGGCGCCTCGCGGCGCTCGGCGGTGTCGCTCTTGGGGGCCTCCTTCTCGGCGGGCTTGGAGGAGGAGGAAGAGGAGGCCTGCCCGTCGGCGGGGACCTCGAGGGAGGAGAGGTCGTCGCCGGGCTCGGCGATGACGGCGATGCGGGAGCCGACCTGGACGGCCTTAGCGCCGTCGCCGGTGGTGATCTTGAACATGACGCCGTCGTCCTGGGCCTCGACGTCCATGGTGGCCTTATCGGTCTCGATCTCGAGGAGCACGTCGCCGGCGGAGAAGGACTCGCCCTCCTTGACCTTCCAGCTGGCGATGTTGCCCTCCGTCATGGTCGGGGAGAGGGCGGGCATGGAGAAGTTCTGCGCGGCGAGGCATCGTGCTGAGGTCCGGAAGCCTGTTGTTGCCCGTCGACGTGGTCAGCTCCGCATACTTTTGTCCAATTCCGTGTGGTTCCGGACACAGAGAGAGAGGGGGGAAGAAGGAAGGGAAGCTTCTTCTGTTGCAGCTACACCTTCCTTCGGGGTAATGTCTACGGACCTCGAGCTGTGGACTCCGCGGGTATTCTCCGGCCAGCAACCCTCGCAGAGAGACGAGCCGCCGTCGCAAGGGAAGCCATCTTGGTTGTTTTTTTTTGTTTTTATTTCTCGCTTCGCGGAACCGTCGACCCGGGTGTGAGAGTTTTACACCTCGATTGACTCGGACGTCGCAAGGGAGGAGGTGAGGGGAGGAGGAGGAGGGCGAGTTCGGTTTTGGTTCCGTGATACCCTATCGAAAAGGTTCGGAGGAAAAAGGGAGCGCAGGGTGGGTTGAGGTATCGGGCGTGGTCGGCGGAGGTTCGAATTGGCCTTGCTTGCAGCTGGAGGGACGCACACCGGTCCGGGAATCTTTTTTCGCGGGACCCAGCAGGGGGGGAAATTGTCGAGCTTTGGGGTGAGCTCCTAGCAGCAACACACGCCTTGTTGGGGGGGGACCGGACCGTTGGCGCGGCGGGCTAGGCGGGCTGGCTGGCTGGCCTGTGGCTTATCGCCGACTGTTTGCTGCCGCACGGGCCAGGAAAAAGGACTTACCAGGGACAGATGCGCAGATTTGTTGGCTCATTGGCCAGCCCTCGCACCTGATAGGCCCATTGGCTTTTTGATGGCCGTTGCGATCGGATGGCGCTGGACGGTACGTACCTCGGTGCGCGGTTTTTGGAGGTCCAGCGCCGTATCGTTGCGCCGCCCTCCGAAAGAAATCCCTGCTGCAGATTGGACGTCGCGTCTCGCTTGGAGGACCCGCTCTCCGACCCCCCCCCCGGCGCCGGCGGCGCAATCCACGGCGGTCGGGGGTTCAGTCCCAAAGCTGCGTGCTCCACTGAAACTTTTTGGATAGCTTCCATTCCCAAAAAGTTGCTGCTCCTCGCGCGCGTGGCCTGACAAACGTTCGCGGGCCAATTGAAACCGCAACCACCGCAGCGTACCGGTATTTTGCTACTCTTTCTTTCTTGCATTCAACCGCACCCCGGGCCTGTCGTCCGCGGCACCCAACCATGGCCTCCTTCTCGAGAGGCCTCGGCCTCGGCCTCTCCCTCCTGGCTCCGAGAGCCCCCCTCTGCGCGACGCAACAACCCCTCCGACCATTCTCCCGGCGCTTCTTCAGCTTCGTCAGCCCTCTTCGATACGCTCCGAAAACCCCCTCGAAGCCCTCCTCCTCCCCCTCCTCTCGCATAGCGGCAAGCGTGCCTCGCAGCGCAGCCGTCCCGAAACCCCCGGCAGCGAAGCCGACCGCCCCCCGGCCGACGAAACCCGCCTCGCCCGCGATATCCTCCGCCGGCTCCGCCTACGCGCTGGTGACGCAGCTCGCGCAGCGCAGCCAGCCGACGGTGCTCTACGAGGCCGTCTCGCACTTCTGGATGAAGTTCTCGGCGTGGACCGCCATGCTCATGTTCTACTCGTACGCCGGCATAAACTACTACACCATGCTCCTCCACCCGCCCGAGGACATCGCCGCCTGGGTCCCGCACGCCTTCGCCGTCATCTGCCTCGCCATGGCCGGCTTCGGCTCCTACTTCTTCTACAACACCCACAACATCGTCAAGCTCATCCGCGCCGTCCCCACGGCCTCCCTCACGCCCTCCTCCCGCGGCGTGCCCCTCGGCGCCGCGCTGAACCCCAAGACGACGCCGATCCACCTCGAGATCACCTGCAAGCGCATGCTGCCGGGCCGCGCCAGGGTCATGGTCGTCCCGCCCGAGCGCGTCTCGATGCCCGGCCGCATCGTCACGCAGGCGACGCAGACGCCCTACGTGTCGCCGGCGCAGGAGCGCGCCGCGTCGCGGCAGAAGAAGGTCAGGGCCCGGGCCGAGTGGGAGTACGACAGGGACCACCTCATGACGGTGCCGTTCCGCCACGCGGGCAAGGGCTTCAAGGCCGCGTGGTACGGCGTCCGGAGGGCGGTGACCAAGGAGGGGTTCATGAAGATGGAGGTCGGCAGCCAGAAGCTCAAGCTGGATGTTGCCTCCGGCTGGGCGCTGGACGACGGGCGTGCGATTGACCGTCTGGTCAAGATTGGGGCATGATGTGTCATGGGCAGGAGGCGGTTCTGTTGAGGAGGTCCGCGCCGTCTTGCCAGCGCGAGTGTAGCACTACTGTATCATGATCTTAGACGTCAACAAAGACAGACTTTTGTACCATAATGGCCACGACATGAAAATGAGACCCTCGCACGGGAGACGGGGGAATTCGGCTGGCCTTTCGACCACCGTTGTGACTAGCCAGACCACGTTCGCGACACTCTGAGCACTCGGGGGCTTGTGGAAACGGGGCCGATTAGAGTCTCCCGCCCAGACGGGCCGTGGAGGGTCTCTTGTAGAGTATGGATAGAGGCACAGAGATCGAGATATCACAGCTGAACACAACGTTGGCCAATCCTTTATGCCGCCTTCTCAAACAGAAACACGGTTGCAACGTCTCGGGTCAAGATCACACAGGACCTTGAGGGTCCTCAACTTCAGAGAGAGAGAGAAGGGGGGAGGAAAGCCAGAGAGTCCCTCCCAGCCAGACAAACCTCAAGCTGCGTGGCCGTAGTTTCTCGTCACAATGGAGTATTCCCATCTCGACAAGTCCAAATCACCCCGAGGCGAAGACTTACACGTCGGCAAGCGCAGGCAGGCCTCAAGCTTGGGACGCACCTCGACTCCCAGCTGAAAATCGAGACATGTCCACAGCAGCAGGACTCTGCAATCACGCGGGCCCAGATCGCAGTCATTAACTACCCCGCTCCCCTCTCTGGACAGCACCAACTCCATAAGCAAAGTCATCGGCGGCATCGTCGATCCTCCACAGTCACCAGGGCCTTTTCGAGCCTGGGCCTGACCGACCGTCATTCAAATGATGTAGCCCTACAGGCAGCCAGCCGCCCCTCTTTGCGGCCGCAACCTCATGTCCCACTCTAAGGCCGCGCAAGTTGATGAAGAAAACATGGCAGGAGCAACAAGCCGCCTTGCTCAGCGAGGCGTGCCCGCCCGCCCATGCATCATGGGAGGGGATGTGGCACCTCTCGCCCAGACCGCTCACCAACGATTCCCTCCACAGCCGCAGCAAGAGCCGCATCACTCGATGGTAAGGCCTTGGGCGGTCGCCGTCGGGGTAACCGGAGGGGCAAGTCAGAGATGCCCACGAGGCACGGATCAACCTGATGCCCCTGATCGGCTCTTGTCTCTGCGTGTGACCCCCTGATCATCGGTCACACTGGTGGACCGACAATGCTATGTTTGGCAGCCCGCGATGTCTCGCCTTGTCCTTGTCTGCCTATGATGGCGTGCGTCGAAAGTACACTCGACATTCTGCGCGCGGAGTCGACTCCGGCCCAGCATCGCCAGAGGCGGTGGAGGGGTAAGACCACAGTAGTTCCCTGATATCCCCCATGGACCCAGAAGATGGCATTTGTGGGAATGGGCGACCGGGAAAGAAGGAAAAAAACGAAGGCCAGTCCTGTTTGATACGTGGACGAAGCAGCGGCTAGCGATCTGGAATGCAGGTTTCTCCAGCGGGTGCGAATCGAGCAAAGGCCTACGAGATCGACCATGAACCACCGGCAACGTAGCGATTTAGTGCGTGGACCTAGGCTGTGTTGTTGTCGTCGGTGGTTGGAGAGCAGGCAGGGGGGTTGAGAATAACGTCCCGAAAAAAAGTTGGCTGGCTTAGTTGGCTCGCGCAAAGTTCCACTTGACAGATGGAATACCCAGGTAGTTCTGGTTAAAGGGGAGGGGGGCAACGGTTGCTGGCGATCTATAGCGGTCAGTCAGCCTCAAGTTTACGGAGCGCGGGGACGAGGCGGCGAGGCTATCCCTGCCTGCCAGAAGGCCACGTCGGAAAACCTTCAACGGCTGATCAACAAACATTACCCAAGCCTAGGGGGCGCAGGGAGGAAGGAGGGGCACCTGAAGAAAATGCACGACTCCGGGTCTCCGATGCAGTGCAGCGCGACGCAGAAAGGGGCGTTCGTCTCGTCCCAGACACGGAGTTGTCGATCGCCTCGTCTTGAGACGTGATAGAGCGAGGGGCACGAAGTGCAAGGCGGGGTTCGACCTTTCGGGTGAGGCCATTCCCAAGGGAACCGGCAACATGTTCAAAAACTTGGTTGAGTGAAAAAAGAGGCGGCCGGGCGCTTGCTGAGCGGTGTGACGGTGAAGCGGTTCCCCTCACCACGCGCGGGATTGGTCGTGATGAGGAATCCTCCGCAAAATAGACGAAGAGAAACGTCGCTCGCCGACTCGGACCCTGCTACCGTCCTGTCCAGGAATCCAGGTGTACCCTGCCTTTCCCATCCTTTGAACGATGCCGTCATCGTCCCTCAGTCAGTTCGTTCAACGGTCAGGGTTCACAAACGATAAGTTTCGGCCGATGGCGACCCACCGAATTGAGTGGGCCGTTCTACCGTTGTGCCATGTCATTTCGATTGTTGGTATCGCAAGGCGGGTTCCTCCTTCTGCCGTGCTTGGAACAGTCACGGAAACCCAGCAACGGGCCTGTGATTACAAAGGGGACGTGCAGCAAGGACTCGATCGCATTCTCCACCCTCCGAGATGGCGGCTCCGGGCGCCAGCGTCAAGGGGCCCGTTGAGGCGGCCTGCTTTGAGTGACTGCAATGCTGCTTCCTCCCAGTCGAGAACAGACGAGAGGGAGGGAGAGGGGGCGGGCATGAGGGTAGACCGATTCAGTCCAATGCATTCGTACATTGATTGTTCCTCCGTGCCGTATAGGAAGAGGGCGATGCTGTTGGGTGGGTTGCACCACAGTCGCGGCAGAGTAGCACACAAAGATGCGGTTTGCATTTGCGGTGTAGGAAATTGCGCGCGAGTAGTGTACGGTGAGGGGAATCGTTCCGCGAGTCTTCCTACATCCTTCTACCCAAAGTTGCCGGGTGCAGGCGTGCGGCTAAGCGTGCAATGTGTCGAGCATGAGGCGATGGACGGATGAGCTTCCCCACGAAACTCCATCGCAGCACGACGCCGCCGTGTGAGGGTCAGATCATCAGCTCATGATGGTCTGAAGGGCCAATTCATACGATACCCGCAGAAAAGAAGCAAAGACGAAAGTGGCCACTGGGTTTGTTGACGTGCGAAAGCGGAGATGCGAGTAGCGCAAGACAAGGTCCAGGGTCCGGCAGAAATCCTATGTGATGCAGAGTTTCCGAGATGAGATAGTGTGGGGGACCATCCGAGTAGAGGCGGCTTTGGCACTGCGGACTTGGACAAGAAACTGGGAATGGTCGCATCGCCAGCATCGGATCCGATGGGCTTTGGCGTCGGCAGTGGCAGAGATGGCATCCCCTCGAGGTAGCAGACTGAACCAACCAAAGGAACGCTTTGCGATGGCGTACCCGGTACGTCCACCGAGAAGTGTCTGCATGAGCCCTGGTCAAGGCGAGGAGAGGCGGAGGTATCCGCAAGGCCAGAGAGCCAGTGCATGCCGTCGAGTTTGCGAGGGTGGATGGAACCCGCCAGAGAAGCCGACGACGCTTCAACGCGTCTATTTCCGGCGCATGGGACAAGACGGCCGACGGATGGGTGGTGAATGGGGGAGAATGCGGACTCGGGTTGCGTGGTGCAGGCGGCAATGGCGTTTGGTTGGCCGCAGCCAACTGCCATCGCCAATTCCCCACGAGATCGAGGGGCAGCTCCAGGGTCCAGGTGCCCCTCCTTTTACTGTGTGTCGCGGTGCTCGTCATGAGCCGACAGCAGCACGGGCCACCCGGTAGCGAGATATCAACCGCCCCCCGGTCCACCGTCCAAGGTGCTAGGACAGTTCGGGAATAGCGCAGCGCTCGCAAGTGGAACGAGGCCCGTCGACCCCGGTCCTGATCCAGTGGTTGCGCTCGCGATGCCCACTCTTTGCAGTCTTGCTTGCATGAAGGAGAGAAAAAGGCGTGCGAGTCTGCAGGAAAAAGAATTTTTGCGACGGAGCGGTGAGCGTTCAATAGGCGTATCGCCTCCCAACCACCCCCTGTCGAGCGAAGCCACTGAGACGACGAACGTCCAACATGTTGAACATTCCGCATTCCTCGCGTCTCAGAGCGGCTGCATCTTCAAATCATGTGGCCCAAATGCCACAGTTCCAGCTCTCGGCGACTTCGGTAGACGGCACTTCTTGGGGATCTTCAGGGTTCAAGCAGCCTTGTTCTTTTTCCCTGGAAATCCCAATCTGAACCTTGTTGCACGAGTAGCGTTGTTGACAAGATTTCCCGTCTTTTGTCAGAGCGCGGGACATGGTTATGGGGCCCAGGAAGGACGACGACGGTATAGCCCGGACGAAGGTCATCCGGGTGCTGGATCTTCTTTGCGCCGACCAACGACCGACCATCGACGACCCTGCATTCGTCATCCGTCACCCTGCCCCTATCATCAGATTTGTGTCCAACGTCAGCTTCAGCGCGAAAAGCCCTCCCGCAGCGGCTATGAGCAAGTAGTGACATGGCAAAGGTGCGGTAGTGCCGACTGGTGTGAACGGTGTGTAGTCTGCCATAGCGTGTTGCGCCATGCCAGCCGGCATCCACGGAGTTCGTTCCAATGGCGGCATACTGTTTCTGGCTGGCATGCGGATTTCAGTGACCTGTCGTTCGGCGCTTGCTTGTTGAGAGTCGACACGTCAAGTTGCAAGTCGTGGAGTTCGGCCGCTCACGGGAAAGGCCCCCTCTAGTCGTCCTGATCCGGCGAGATCGACAGAAGTTCGGCAGTCACCGCTGGACGGTGAGCATTGAAGAGGACGACTCACGTTCAAAACGTGAATCGCACAGCTGGCGGATCTCCCTTGGCCAGCGAGTCAGCGGTCCCCAGTCTCCAGACCTCCAGCCTCGCATGTCCGGCATATCATTGGTGTGCGCACCATTACACAGACTGAGCCATGGAGAGCACATGCGCGCAGGAGCGCCGCTTCTCCCTGGGATGCCTTGGCGTCGGACCTGGTCCAAACCCTCTGTGAGCTCGGTGGTTGGCCGTCGTCAACAAGCTCTGGGCCCCCATTGTTGTCGGCTCAGTCCAACATCTCTCTCTTCTCGTCCGGGCGACATTTACCATCGAGGTCTGGCCCCGAATGGCCACCCCCCCCCCCCCCCCCCCCCCCCCCCCCCCCCCTCTTCAGGATGCGAATGCAGAGAAATGCCTGAATGTCAAATGATATGTGCGCCTGCAGGTCAGGTCGCGACCTTGAAGGCGGGATGCGCAGGCGGCCAGGTTGGGCCTGGCCCTTGTTTCACTGATACGGACGACGTTGGGGTTGACGACGTCGAATGAGGAAACGGCATCTGCCAACCCGCACCCTCCACCACGTCTTTAGGTCCGAGATGGCTGTACCACCTGCATCCTCCACCGCCTCCTAGCGACCTCCAGGAGCGGCCATCCCTGAGACGAGCCTCAGGTGCCTGATGATCGCTTCTCCCGTGCCTGGGTCAGCGCAGAGTCGTCTGCGACATCTGGGATTCGGGACTGACTCGCAGTTCTACGATTGCGCCTTCCGGCCTCGCCATTTCCCTTCGTCTAAATGCCTAAAAACAGGACCGTCAGACGAACCGCCGTTCGCGTGTGACGGCGGGTAAAGGGGGCGGCCGTGAACCGACTCGCCGTCGGAGCGTCGCGGCACAGCCCAGCCGCGCCCACATGATGAATGTTCGAGTCCTCACCAGCTCCCGCGCGGGGCATGGCGCTGGAGCTGACCTACCCAGGCGGCTGCTGTGATGGGAGATTTACATCCGGACAAAGGTCAGCGTTGCAACCACCACGCGAGACACGGTGTCGCAATCATTCTCGTCGTTGCCGTTCGTCATTTGCCTCGCATTTGAATTTGAATCTAAGCCATTCCGACGAGCCTCAGAGAAGCGGTGAGAGCATCCCGACATGAAGGCGCAAAGTTGGTGCTGTTGCAAAATGTGAGAGGTTCATCGCGCATGGTGGGTAGGTAGTATACGGAGCGTGTAGAAGAGGGGCAGCGTCGGCATCAAGCGTAGGGCAGAGCAACAGAACAGAAGGCGGTAGACGGTGATGAATGGGTAGTCGTTGCCAGTCCGCCCGTTGCGCGTGCATGTAGGTGGGAGTCTTGAGGGTGTAGCGTACCCGCGCAACGGCCCAAGTTGGAATGTAGCGTCTACCTCGGAGGGACAGAGAGACGCACGCACGTAGTGCTGCAACCACCCGCGCGAGATGGCCGGCCGTGCACTCCGCCGGCTGACCGACATTGCTGCGACGGTCCCGGCTCACCAGTCTCAGGCTGGCGCCGTGTGCATTCGATACGTGAACCTGAACATGCAGCTATTCGCGGAGTGAGGCGGCGCTTGACGATATACCCCGAGAGAGTCCACAATGATGAATGCCGAGCGGATGCGGTTATGTAACGGTGCGTCAGTATCCCGGCTGCTAGAGGCCGACAACAACGAAACAAAACGAAACGGAAGGGCATGCTGCAGGATGACGATGACGACGATGGGTGGGAGAGCGAGGTGAAGCGTGGCCGTGGACATGGGAAAATAGGCCCGACGCACGGCGGCCTAGAGAGGACCAGGGTTGTCGAGGTAGTCGGTGCCGGTGGTGCGTGGAGGATTGGCGCACGAAGATATTCCACGCGCGTCTGCCACCATCAAAGTGCTATTTTCCCACGGGGACGGCGGCATGATTGCTGCGTCGATGCACAGCGCAGTGGAGGGGTGAAGAGGGGCTCATGATGGTGGTGAGTGTGAACAAGGTGTGGCCTCGAATGGGAATGGGCCGATGGGAAGGGGGGATGAGATGCCGTCCACAATTTCTCTCTTGTCTTCAACATGGCCGCCTTCGAGACGAAAGAGAAAGCAAAAAGAGTGTGGGGGTTGAAGGAGCCCGCAAGTGAAGGCCGTCGTGGTGGGAGGGTCGCCGGCTGGTCTGCAGGGATGGGGGTGAAGGGTCAGAGGCAGGATGACATGCCATCGGCAGCGACAAGAGGTTCCAGTGTCGTTGCGGTCCCAATCAGGAGGCATCGCGGGCCACGAGCTGGTGGAGATATGACATAATTGTCGTCCATTGCGCGCCCCAGAATGCAGCTCCCCCCTGCCGGAGAGACTCCGTACTGACGGGAAAGCGCTCTCGACATTCGGTCTGCCGTAGCTGGATCCTGTATTTTCCTGCCGTGTGTGATGCCTCGACTCGTCGCATGCATGCAGCAAAAGGTGGGAGAAAACAAGCTGACATGGATGGGGAGGGGTGCCGTCTTTTTTCCCCTTCGTCTTTGCTTGTTGTCGGGACAAGCGACGATGGCACATGGGAGATGGGAGCATGGGAAAGGACCTGAAAGAGATCGGCGGGCGGAAACCAGCGGGACGACATTCTGTACACTAGTTTCTGCAACGGGCGTGAGGGGGAGAAGATCTCTGGAGTTCGGCGCAGCGCTCGGAGAAGGATTGGCGAGACTATCAAACAAGCGATTGGCAGTGGAACTAGTGCACAAGAGACGGATTGTCGACATGGATATGGAGAGGTAGCGTAATCTAGGTGAGGAATGTAGGCGGTACGCGCACTTGTCATGTCGTCGGGGCTGTTCTTGGAATAGTAGCGCTGTTATGGCGTCCAAGTCGGGTCCGAATGCACGACGGATTTGGGCTTCGCGGACGAAGATCCGTTGGAGCGAGTGCCATCCTGTCGCGTAGCGTGATGGTTGGTCGGGTTGGTTGTTTCTGAGATGCTGCTATTTTGGACCGGTCAAGTTTGAGGCGCAACGTCGATTTGAGATTGATTGGCATGGAGAATGTTTCTCAGCCCTTTTTCCTTTTTCCCCCAGGTTTCGTCGAGTTGGTTCTAAATGTGTACGGCAGTGGCAAACATCCAATCTAACCCTTGGAAACAGGAGAAACGGGTAGATGAACGACAAGACAGGTCTGGAGGAAACGAACATTTAAAGTTGCCTCGAAGTTGCCTCAGCGTCGCAACGGTCAGCCTATTTCCATACATGACCGCTGTCTGCTCCCACACAGGCAAGCCGTGTCTGCGATGAGGCGGTAGGTGGCTTGCACGCGTAGCAACAGAGTTGATGAGGCTCATCTACCTGATGTGGAATGACAAGCGGCGATTGTCGCGGAGAGAAAGAAGCCATGGATGCATAACGATTGAGAACGATGGAGGGGCCACCTTTCCCCCCTCATCTGTTGCGGCGTGCTATAGCACGTATGCCATATCGAGTATCAGCGATACCCGCGATACCAGCGATACCAGCGAAATCACAGCGATAGCAGCCGCTTGATATGGGTTTGTGGAGATGCATTATTGGAGAAGCCCCAGAGCCCGAGGGAGGAATTGGCAGAAACGAACAGGGTCCATCGCTCCTTCTGGCAAGTGCTGGCCGACAATTCCATGGCTTCCCTGCGCAAAGCTCATCTGGCGACGCTAAAACTGACGAGCGCCGCGCACGGACATGGCAACAACCCCAGCCAGTGAGATTTCCTGGCGCATGAGGGTGAGGTGCAGCTTTCCCTCTGCCAGGCGCTACCTTGTCATCTCCCATGTCTTCCCAACACCCAGCCGTAGGTACCACCACCAGGCGAAAGGGAAAGAGAAGGAGGGAAAAAAAAAAGTTGGAGGGTCCCTTGGTGGGGTGGCTTGCAGGGTGCGTTATTGCCCGGGATCCCTTAGCGCAGGACATGGGATGACCGCGCTGGGGCCCTTCAGCGCTGGGGTGGAGGGCCTCAAGTGGACCGACAGGCGGAACAGGCGATGGAAAGACGAGATTGACCTCTCCGCCACGATCCAATGTCGTCGTGACAATCCATGCGCGTTATTGGACGTGCTGAGCCGCTGCAATCTTACTATGCTTTGCTTTTGCAGTCGCGACAGTGCACTATTGAATCGGTCGCCAATGTCAATATCAATATCAGCACGGAAGGCGACAAATCCCGTATCGACCTATCGCGCTGTTGTCCACCAGCTGGCAAAGACGACATGGGAACAATGCACACACACTCCAAGTCGTGTCGCACGTCTGCGTATCCCAATCCTCGTTGCGTGTTGTCGTGTCAATCAACAACGCTAGATGCCAGATATTGAAATGGCATCATGCTGCAGCAGATCGCATTGTCGACGTGGGGCTCCCATCAGACAATGTGTCGTAACCAGGCTATTCGCAACGGGCAACGGCATTGCGGTAATGTCCTGCGCATGACGAGTCGACGATGCTCGCTGGAACGCGTTATCAACGGCCCGTGGGCCTGTTGGGCTTGGCCTTTCCTAGCAGGTGGGAGCTGTCGTCTTCAGACGACCCCGCGGAGAAAAGAGCCGGATGGACAGAGCAACAGGCATATTGCCGTAGATCTCGACAGTCGAACGGGGAACCCGTCAACAAAAACAATGGCTTTCCCTGGTGTAAACAAGGAGGGAAAAAATTACCATGGCGATTGGCGGTTGGACTGGCTCACTGGCCATCCGAGATCCTTGATGCTAGTTTGCATGAATAAAATGAGGTGGAAATGCGCACCAGCCGGACCCGAGGCCGAACGAGTCGGGGCAGCGAATTGGCCTTTGCTTGACGTTGGAGGCAGTGCGCTGCCTGCGCTGCTCACACTCGCCCGGTCATCCCAATGCGCTGGATCCGGACGGAGTCACGATGATGTGATTGTCTCGTGTGCTAGGAATGCGACAGCTAGAGAATCCGGAGAGTCTGAGTGCCCGGCGTTGGTAATGTTGGCGATTCTTTGACGAATTCCAGAAAGAGAGAGGGAGGGGGGAGAAAGCGACGTACGGAAGTAGACGAAGAGCAGTGAGACTCACCGGTCGACGGTAGAAACGAGACCGACGATGCGATGTCGTTCGGGGCAGAGACATGTTTCTTTTCTTCTTTCCCTCACTTCATCGCTCCCCTCGTCGTCCTTGTCCCGTTGCTGCTGGTGCTGCCGGTCGCTTGTCACACGTTTGGGGCCAAGCGCAAGCCCCATCCGTAAGCCAGGATCACTGGTCGGTCGACCCCTTCGTCACACCCCCAGGAGCTCCGAAAACTCGGCGACAAACGGGCGACTGGCTGGTCTTGGGAGAAGCCATGTACAGAGTACCGTACCGTCGACCTCTCCCACCTCCCGCCCGTCAGCCGCCAGTCTCAGCGACCACCTGGTGAGTCGTGACCAACAGACGGTTGCGAACAATCTTGTGCCTTCGCAGGTGTTCCATTCCTCCTGATGGCGCTCCGTGTCATCCGACTGCCCTCTGCCGCACGCCCGCTCGTCGTCGCCCCGGCCACCGATGACGAGACAAACAACGGCGGAGGTGGCGGTGGTGGAGGGGTTCTGGAGGCGCCATGGGATGGCTGTTTTGACTGTATTGATATGCTGCCACGGAGAATTAGATACCACGGAGATGATGGACCTGCTGTTCGAAGTTGATGGACCGGCCGTGCGCCGGAGGGCTTGACAGATTGGACGCTCTCAGGTGGCCATCTGTCTGGAGCCAGTACGGAGAGGCATCTATGGTATTACTACCTACCCATGGCCGTATAAGGGGACACACGTGCATGTCATCTTGGGTGTCGTACATCGCAGGTCGTTTGGCGGCATGGCCCATGTGGGAAATAGGGGAGAAGGAGGAGAACGGGGTCGGGCGTGGAGACGGCGGCATTCATGACCGAGTCGAGACGAACGGGAAAGTCGAGTCGTGACCGTGGCCGACTCTCGAAGGGACCGCAGTACGGATACGGAGAGGTACCCTGTGGTGAGGGAAGGAGAGGAAGGGAAAAGGGGACAAGGGCAAGAGACCAGGGCCAGAGATCAAACGAAATCAGCCGTCAGATGCACCCTGTCGCCGCATACTGCGCTTGCGATGCACGTCTTAAAACCGAAGGTGCAAGTCAAACAGACGTGCAGTAGGGAGAAGCGGCGGCAGGGAAAATATTGTGATGAACGCTGCCAAATGGGAAGAGACTAAACAGAAACACACGGAGTCTGCAAGTGCAGGTGCAGGTGCAGGAAGACAAGCACCTCGGATGCAGACGGCTCTCGACGGCCATTATTGGCTGGCGGTGGACGAGACGGATCACGATGATGGGCGGGAAAGAGACAGGAGGAAGAAGAGGCAGGAGGCAGGAGCAGGAGGCAGGAGCAAGCAAGCATCGTGAGTCCCCTTCTTTCCTGCCTCACCAGCCCCAGGGAAGGGGGGAGAAAGAGAGAAAAAAAAAGACCACCAGAAAAAACCAGGCAGTTGCAGTCGAAATGGAAAGGCCCATCTCGCATATTCCTCAGATGGCCCGTGGCTCTTGCCCACATGTACCCGATACTTTGCGCCTCCAACCCAATGTCCTCGCTCTGCTTCGAGTGAATGACCCGCCGCCCCAACAGCAGGGATGACCCCAGCTTCTAATCGCTCTACCCTTCCTGCGCCAGTGTCTCGTCTTGCGAGCGAACGAGCTCCCTCTTTCCCTCTCTCGCTCACGTTGTCTGCCATCGCCGACAACCAACGGTTCCTCTCTCTTGGCCCATCTGTCGCTCGCTCTTCTCGCTGCTGCCGCTGGCGAACCCTCCTTGGCGCTGCCTGTGGGAAAGGTGCAGGGTCGTCTAGCAGAGATCCTTGGGTGCTAGGGTGTCCAAGGGCCAGGAGGGTCAGCCTGGCCTGTCGATATCCTGTCCAGGGTGTCCTGGTGCAGGGTCACCCGTCAGGGAAGGCTGGCTGCTGGTCTCTCTGTTCGCTGCATCTGGTGGATTTGATGGTGTGGATGCGAGTGGGTTGAGTGAGCGAGAGGTGTGGGTGCGGCATGGGTACGTACTGCGAGTTCCAAGGACAGACACAGAGAGAGAGCGAGAGAGCGGAGAGGCAGAGCGAGAGTTGGAGGGGCGGTGCGTGGGTTGGAGCGGTAGGCGGTACTGGGGAGGTACGGCACCACCACTGGACCACCACCAACACCACCCTCAGGACGGCCAGGCAGTGGACGGGACAGGCAGGGCAGGTAGGTAGGCGACCATTTGTTATTATTAAACCCGGACCCCGTCCGACCACCCCCCTTCCCTTCAACAAGACCCTTCTCGGTTTTCCTCACACTCCTTTTTCTCTGTGTCCTGCAGAGTAGTCGTGAGGAGTTTGGAAATAGCTTCCTCGACCTCGAATCATCCTCCGCCTCCTCTCCTACCTCCTCTTCCGATCGTCCCTTTCGGTTTCTGTGTCTCCCTCGCCCGCCCGAGGAGCCTTGCGAAATACAACACCAAGAGAACCACTGTCGCCGGTGAGCTATCTCTTATCTCTCCCGCCCAAAGGTGAGTGCTCTCTGTTCGGCTGCGTTGTCGTGGGTTGCGTTCAGCAGAACAACAACACGAGAATACCCGATACCGTGGTTCATCACCGCCGTCTTTTGCCTCTTTGCCCAACTCGTTACCTCGCTTTTGTGACTCCTCACCACCTCGTCTGCTTATCATATCGCCTCGTTTTCAAGCGACGAGGCAAATCTCTGCCTCGCACCGCATCGCACCGCACTGCACTGCACCCGCACATCTGTCCCTGTTGTTGCCTGTACACATCTCTGCCTTCTGTGTTTGCCTCTACTGTCACTCCTCACCATCGTCAGCTGCCCAGTGTTTTCTCGAGTTGCCGCCAGACCTACACATTCCCCTCGTCGGCCTCGGCGTCTTGTACTCCTCCCCTCAAATTCCTGTCTTGTGAGACAAGACGGCTCCTGCAGCATCTGCAACGGGATACATCACTCGTGGCCCCTCTCACGAGCCTCCTCACTCATCCCCGACTGTGCTGCCCGGCAAGGTGTCGCAACGGCGCTTCTCCCCCTTCTCGAGAACCTTTCGTTCCGACTTTCTGACTCCCACCTGCTTCCAACATGCTCAGCCACGCACCAGCAACATACTAACAATCTTCGTCGTACAGGCTGCGGTATAACCGGTCACGACTGAATCCTCGTCGCCCGATCCACCTGCTTAATCCGATATCAGAGTCGAGAGACCTTTGGCCATATTAGACGCCGGCACTTGCCATTCTCTCCTTTCCTCAACCCCCCCCAGATACCCTACACCCTGTACCCGGTCTGCCCTCGATGCGTCCTTGATCATGGATTCGGAAGACGGGGAGTTGTTCATAAAGGTACGTCGCTTTGTTCGACAACTCTATGCCTCTGTTGCTGGGCCGCGTCGCCTAGCCTCCTGCGCCGGTTGTGCTAATATCCCCTCTGCAGCAACTGGCCAGCTTTGTGCGCACGCACGAAAAGGCGCTCGCCAACGCCTTGCAATTCCGAAGACAGGCAGCTTCTCGCCATGGCTCCTCTCAGAGCGTCAGCTCGATTCCACCGCCGCAGTCCCCGGTCGTCCCTGAACGCCCTTCGACTTCGGCCTCGACTTCGAGCGGCCTCGCATCCGCCCTGTCTCTCGGCACTTTGAACTTTACTTCGCACAATGTCAAGTCGGCGAAGCTGGCCCTGACGCCACACCACCTGTTTTACCTACTTTCTCGATTCGAAGAACTCGCCATTCCTGTTGGCCCCATGAAGATTCGTCTCGAAAACCTCCACGATAGCTCTACCTCGGCCAACTACGTCTCCTTTCTGAGCAACACCCAGCGATCCCGAAGCAGAGGCTCCGACGTTGGATCCATACACTCCGTGTCTAGCGTCCGAAGCGTTATGTCGGGCATGTCGGCTCTCTGGACCAGTTTCGGCATCGGTGCCAGCATTTCGGCTGCGCGAACCGAGCGACAGAAGGCCGCGATCCAGGCCGACATGAAGTATCTCTACTCGGCGTTCACCAAAATCCCCTGCCTGCGACTGGCGCCCGACTGGCGCGCCCGACTGATTCGCGGCTACGAAGAATTCCCCTTTGATTCGGCCGTCCCGTTGTACGTCTTCAAGAACGTGCAGGCCCTTGAAGTGAACAGCATCGATTTCAGGCAGTTCTTTGGCTGGGATCGCCTGGCCGAGCAGCTGAGATCGCTGACGCTCAAGCGCGCCGGCGTCGAGGACCCAGCGGATATTCTCATCGACATCGTGCTTGACGACATGGACAAGAGACGTAGGAGAACTTCGAAGCAGCAATCGTCGCCAACTACGCCTTGGCCCGCGAGCTCCAGCCCTCGCAGGAGTCCTGTCATTCCACACGCCGAACTTCACAAGTCGACCTCGGTGCCTGGTTCTCCGGACCCTCGCAACTCCATCGGCGACTTGGGTATCGGTTCCCTGAGCACACATGACCACGCTGTTGACGAGGTACCCGGCGAAGGCAGGCGGCCATCCTTGGCTAGAGCCGAAACGTTCGAAGCCATGTCGCCACCCAAGGGATCAAGACAGCGCAGCAACTCGCCCACTCGTCCCGCCAGCTCTCGCAACCCCTCGCATATGAGAGGCGGACACAAGGTCCGCCGCTCCGGTTCTGGTAGCTCGCATTCTAGCCTTTCGGACTCGTGGCACCACAGCCGTGCCGGAAGCTCTTCGAACCTCCTGAACATGGGCGTTCTGCCAGCATCAAAGTGGCGATTCCTGAAGCACCTCAGTTTGGCCGACAACTCGATGACTTCGATTCCTGCTACTAGCTTGGTGCCCCTCGCAAACACGCTTCACTCTCTGGACTTGTCGTCAAACCTGTTTACTCAGATTCCCGACAGTCTGGCCACCCTTACCGCGCTTCGCGCACTTAACCTCTCGCACTGCATGATTGACGGGCTCCACTCCCTGACGCGCAATCCTCTCCCGGCCATCTCGGCCCTCAACCTCCGAGCCAACCGACTGCAATCAATCGCCGGCATCGAGAAGCTGTATCCCCTGGAGCGATTGGACCTCAGAGACAACCGCTTGTCGGACCCTTTGGAGCTTGCCAGATTGACCGGCATCCCCGACATCCGGGAGATCTGGGTCGAGGGCAACCCCTTCGCCCGCACGCACAAGGACTACCGCATCACCATCTTCAATCTCTTCCGCAAGACCCCGGGCTACACTGAGGACATTGTCATCGACAACAGCGGTCCCACCTACTCAGAAAGGAGATACTTGGTGGAGCGTACGCCGGTGCCCGCCGCGGTACCGGTCGTTAAGCCCGCTCCCGCCGACATCCCTGCAGTTGACGTCAGCAAGCCAGCCATCATCTACGACATCCCCAAGGAACCCTCCGTTCTCCGCAAGGAGCGGCCTGTCCCGAAGGCTGTCACCAGCGAGGTCAACACCAGTTCCACACGCCGCCGAAAGACGCCAAAGAGGCGCATCGTGGACCTCTCGACCACAGATTCATCCGTCACTGCGACACCCAGCATCATTCAGGCGCCCCCTGGAGACGCCAAGGTTCTCGCCGCTGATGCTACGGCTACCGCAGCGGGCTCGGACAGCAACTACCGCATCTCCCAGGCGCCTGAGATCCCTCCCTTGCCCTCGGCCATGCTCTCCGATAGCCGAAAGTCCAACTCTCAACCCGAGGTGCCCCGCATAGACACCAGCGTGGTTCCTGAGCTCCCACCCATCTACACAACCCGCGAGACCCCGCCAGACTCTCAGGACTGGGACGTCAGCGGGGAAATGTACCGCCGGAAGATCGAGGCATTGCGGGACAAGGTTGGAAATGGTTACCTCAGTGTGCTCAGTGAGGAGGGCTGGGATCCCTCCCGCCCGCCAACATACTCCGTGCCAGATTTCAGCCCAGCCTCAACTGTTCGGCCTAGTCCCACCACCCCTCGGACTACTTCACACCACCCTCCGGCCATCTACAGTGGCCGCACCCTTGGTTAAAAAAAAAAGTCGCCCTTTACACATGATACCCTTCATGATACCCCACCCCCCTCTTGAGGTTCCATTCTACCGTTGGGCTACTTTTTCGAATTCTCCTTCTGCAGCATTGCATCCCGCACTGCCATGAGCATGGACATTCAATTCATGTCCACACCATTGTGTTATTGGTCATTTATTCCCAGCATGGTAGAGCATAGCGTACGAGGCGTTACGGTTTTGGCGGCTACCTGATTTCAGTTTCCGCATCTTCCTTTACACAGACTGCACCGCTTGAGGTGGTAGAAAGCCATAGTAGATCTTGTTGCTTCCCGCCTGTTTTGGTTTCTTGGCGCGACCTCGACGAGGTCTCTCTTGGGCATCATAGGGATGGGAGGGGTAAAAGCGAGTGACATTGTGCGTGCAGGCTTCTTCTTCTTTTCTCAAGACTTGTCTTTTTTTTCTTTTTTTAGGTTGCGCATGTTGCGGATCTGGGCTTGGCGTTGGTGGAAACATATCTCGAGTGGCCTTTGCCGTTTTTAGTATCATGGGGCACGAAAAATTTCCCGCATGAGTTTGCATTATGTTTTGTTTCTGTTATGGTAGATGAGCACTTGTCTGAAGGACAAGCTGGTGGTGGTTTCTAATACATGATGAAACGCATACTTGATTGAATCTCTCTGTCCACTCTCCCCTGTACTTTGTGATGCTCGACATGACCTACAACCCAGTACTCTGATGACACCACCTTTTGTCAGCCCGATCGCGTTCACTGCTGGCCATCTTGGTCGTCTTGTTCTGGTGGTAAATTCTCTCATCAGGCCCGAGGGGGATGGCGGACAGGGTTAAACCACGCGTGGGGTTGTCAACTTGATACTGCCTACGTATGGGCAGTCTTCGACGTAGCGGCCACCAAGACCCATCTCCTCGGAACAGACGTGGTGCTCGTTCTGGTTTGTGATCTCTTCAGCTTCTTATAAGAGCAGGCTGTTGAACATACGCTCCGGTGTAAGGTGTTCAAGGCGCCTCTTGTGGGCTTGGGAACGGCTCGCAGCGCTTCACGAGCGTCTGGGTGGCTGTATCCTGACGCCGTCCTCGGCCGAGAGCTTCGTCTATGGCTTCCATGATATTGATGGCATTGGTCCGGACACCCAAATAATTCCGGTGCGTGTACAGAAGGGCGGGTCATCCGGGCCTCCTCTGACTTCCGTCGGCAGCGCATTCTTACAGCAGTGCTCGAAAGGCAGAAGCCAGAAGGGAGGCAGAGGGTGGCGGCACTCGTCGGGGCTGAACTCGTTTCCCCAATGTTTGTTTTCCTTCATGTCGGGTTGGCCGGCATAAACAGACCTCGGCTAAGGTCCGACACGACGGATAACCACATTAGCCCCAGCGGTGGGCGCGCGGGGTGCATGTTGTGGGAAGTTAAAAGGGTGATCGTATGGCCTGTTTTGGCATGCGAGGGGCAACTCGAAGCTAGCCCCAAGAGCAGATCTCTTCAGATTTGGCACGTCTATCAGTCCACGTGCTAGTTTGTCATGTCGGTCCCTTGCTCTTCTTTGATATACTACTGAACACCTTTGAATCGGGGCCTAAATGTACAGGAAAGGGGTTTCCCAGAGGTCAGTGGGTTGAACAGTGTCATGACAGGTCTGACTGGTTCTTGGAGTGAGGTATTCCATAAGGATGGGAAAATGCACCCACTGGACATGGAAACCCCCGACACCCAGATCGTCGATAACGACAAACTTTGACCACCTTGAAGATGATGCGTTATAGCCATTGGCTGTAGAGAGTAGAGTGACAAAAACTCAATTTGTTCTTGCCGCGGCGCACATCAGCTTTCTCGCCATCCATCATCCGCTGTCATTCAAGCATCCGCTCCTTGTAAGAGGACACGAACACAACGAGGAACAGCATTGAGAGATGTCAACCAAACGATGGCGCAAAAGCCAACATGAGAAACAGCAGCTGAACAAACGTCGTGGGACCCCCCCCCCCGTGGGCACTTGCTTTTCGAGCATACCTCTAAGAGACATGCCGTTGACACGATGGCCCATGACAAAGACCTTGCCTAGTAGAATAAACGAAAAACGGCGCTGCCCAGGTACGTGTGCAAGGTTGTTTTGGCCTGTAGCACCATCCCAGAGCAGGTGTATGCAACATACACTCCCGGATGGGTGATTATAGCCCAATGAGGGCCAACTCTACTATCAAGCCATTGCCTCACAAAGCAGAATCGCTTCCATTGGTGATGCCGTAAACCTAAATCATTTGCCCGGAAGCGCCTGACTGGTCTGAACCGCCTGTTTCGGAGTTGGGGACAGAAAGAACCACTGCTTCGTCAAGGGGCAGGGGTTCTGCCATGGAGGTAGACACGCCTAGTGACATCTGTGAAGATACGAATTACCGGACAACGAACCCTGTTTCTACCCCTGGTCCCAGGGAGGAAGGTGTGTCTGGTCTCATTGTAGCCTGGGAACATCGACTCCGAGGTTGTGATAGCAGTAGCAACAGCGGCGAGGTCAGCAGACACGACTATGGAAGCAGTTGTAGTAACTTGGTGCCTTCATGAGCTTCTTGCAGCTTTTGCCCCGAACACACCCCATCATCGACCGTTCACACGAGCGAAGTTTTGACGCCTGACAACGGGCCGTTCAGAGGAGCTCCAGCAAAGTTGAGCAAAGAAGAATCTCTGAGTCAACAGTCGCCGAGTGTCGTCTCGTGCTGTACACGAGCGGCTGGGATAGGTAGGTATAACGACGCCAACACCGTCCCGAGGACCACGAAGAGCCACAGCATTCGCAGCCGCCACATATCACATTGTGCTAGAGATGCAGATCACGAAAGAGCCATTCCCGGGTCTGATGCTTGACAGGATTTGACAGGATTTGACATATTTGCAAAGCGGGTCGAGCAGCGTGCCGAGGTCGGCTTTCAGCAAGAGCCCGAGTTGTTCATTGACTCGCGCAGGTTCTGCGGACTACCATCGTGCATACCGACTCTTTCGTCGGCTGGTCGTTGCCACTGAAACTGAACGTTGCTTTCGGACATCCTACCGCTCCGGCCCGATCATATTCATCTGAGCCAATCTGGCTTCATGCGGCCGATGTTTAGGCCCTGGAGTCACGGCCATCTCGAGTGCGCGATGGCGCTTTTCCAAGTCAGAAACATGAATTCGACACAATGTCAAACCTTTGAGACAGTGGTAAAAGCACATGGATTAGGCGTTTGCGCAGGCCGAAGCCGTATGGCAGCTTGGGAGCTTCCGTATCAAGCCTGGAAGTCGTGGAGCGGTGAACTGTCGGGGTTTAGTCGTGGTTTGAGACAACGAGAGACACCAACCCTTACATTTCAGCGAGACCTGTATCCATTACACGTTGGACTCGAGCCGCGAAAGTATTTGGGGCCTAAGCATTAAGCCCCTGCTGGATAAAATTGGCGCTGGGACCTGCGGCACGTGAGCAACACTGGCTTATGCCATCAACGTTCGATGAGAGAGCGCTGGCGTGTGGATGCAGCTCTCTGAAAGACTTATTCATTCGGTGAGTAGCGCACCCGACAGCACTCTCTCGTCGCAAAAAGACCAGGATCATGGGCACGAAATAACACTATGCTTAAAGCCCATCATCAGTAGGAGACCATCACTGCACAGTATAGGCCATTGTGGTGGTAATCTAGACAGGCCGAACGAGCCTTACGCTCAAAGGTAAGCGAGACCAGCGACACAGATTGAAAAGCGAAAAGTAAAGTCAATGTTCGATGATGTCGTAGGGGTTCCACACGTGCAAACGCTGCTAACGGGGAACTTCCCCACTGCCGCGCTGGCTTGCCAGACCGACTTGGTGAAGCGGACGGTGACCATGTTTTCCTTCGCGAAGCTTTCGTCTCATGTTGAAAAGTGGAAAAGGAGGCCAGATAACAAGGGCCATGTAGCTGAACAGCTTCAGAAAAAGAAATCTAGGTCGGTGCGTTAGGTACGTGCAATTGGCAGGTTCTATGAAATCCGCGGTTTGCGCTCCACTGTCAACAACGATTGTGTCAAGGGAAACGATTGTGTTTAGAAATTTTCAAAGGCGCATAGACATGATCTCTAATGAAGGTGGTGCTGCTCGGTTAGGGTGTCGGAACTCTTTAGCTTGAAAACACCATCTCGAGGCAAGGCTGATCGGGTCTCTTGGGAGTGGACTCCGAAAAGCACAAAATAGTCAGCCAACTGAAGAGAATTGAACAATTGACTGCCATGACAAGCGTACCAGTCTGGGGGCTATCGGGCCAACTAGATCACTGGGGACCATCAAAGCTGTTGATTCGCAGAGAGTACTCTCGTGTGGTGTGGACACTCGATCGGTCGGGATGGGTCAACAGAGAGGGGCAGCACACTCCGCCCACAACCGCTTTGCCAGCGAAGGAATGGAGGCTTTGAACGCGGTGTCTTGATATGAGCAGCGAGAAATACGTGATGTTTCTGAGATACGACCGTACGGTGTAAACATCGTCCGCGGCGAAGACAGTGGCCGAGTGGTTGCCGTCAGTCCGTCGAGGGCGAAATCTTGAGGTGAAAGGCTTCGCAGGCCGCGATCCCCAAAATGTGCTTGGTCAGATCTTTGACCGCAAGTTGTCCAGCCGGTCGGAACCCTGAACAACCTTCCAGACAGGGTGGCCATGTGGTGGTGGATTAGCGGTGTCTAATCGAGGAGGGGCGGCAAGGCACATTGGTCGCGACTTGGCCGCCTCGGGAAAGGGCCCGGAAATGTGGAGATACATCCGGGGGTTGGTTGCGATGACATCAATATCGGTCGCAAGTCTGGCAACTGAGGGTGTTCGAGAAGAAGACTTTCGTCTGCGTTGGCGTGCGACGGGGCTCTGATTGGGCCGGGGGGAGAGCTCAAGCGCGCGAGAAAGAATAGTCTTGTGCTGATGCGACGAGTCTCAGCCATGGTGCACCACAGTAAAGTGCGAGCACAATTCTCGGCCGAATCAACGGCTGCGTTCTTCATGCCTTGTCGCGATGTTCGACAGGCTCCGATCGAGTGTGAGCGTTGGTAGAATGACTCGGTGCATCCAAACTTGTGGAGGGATACATGGTGGGCTACTCTCCATTATGGGCATGTTTGTTGTGGCGGCCCCATGCAGCCGTTCAACCATTGCGTGGGTAGGGTGAACAACAAAAAGCAGCGAACAGGATGTTGTCGCACTGACGAGATGGGCCGAGTCTCTAATTACGTGAAGATGCGATGATGGGGGTCCTCGGTGCCAACAGCCGGGGAGGATGAACGACTTGCAGACGAGGTGGCTGCCGACAAGGGACGGTGGCCCTGCCAGGAATGCCAATTCGATCTGATAAAAACCCAGATGGAAGAAGGAGCGCATCCAATCAACAGCCACGGGGAAGGTGCTGGTGTGGAGGTGGATGCGGGTGCGGCTTCCCCCCAAACCTGAAGCGAACCCCATTCCACCCCCTGCCTCACATCTGCGGATGACTAATAGCGCGTTGCCCCTGCGGCCGACATTGGCATCCGGGTCCGTGCGTTTCAACTTCACGCGTTCTCTGTTTTTCGCAGGAGTAACTCTGAGCCGCAAGTTCGACATCACCTCGTCTCCTGATGTCCTTCTCAACTCGTTTCCAGACCAGCATCACTCCTGCTTGCACACTATAACCTTGTTGCGTGTCGGAGATACGTGCGCGGTACCGTTTCGCCAATGCCCCGCCCCTTCCCTCAGCCGCACCACGACTCCGCGCGCCACCTCCTCCCAACGCGGTGATTTCTTGACACTCTCCCCCAAACCCATCAAAAGACGCATAATTCACGAGGAAATAATCGCCAAACATGCCGTCAAAACCTTCCACACCGCGCCGACCGCCGACCGGCCGAAAACGAGGACGTCCCCCGGGGACTACGAATGCCGCTCGCATCGCGCGCGAGGTCGGCGATTCCCCCGCACCACCTCCCTCCGGCCGATCAGCGCGCGAACACGCCACCCCTTCGGCAGCTCCTCAGACCGAACCACCGCCGAAGAGGAGGAGATACATACCCGGCGGCGCTGGCGGTGGTGGCCGCTTCATCGACGATGACGGGACCCAGACGCCCATGACAGTGCGCAGACAGCCAAGGGAGCCGCGCAGCGTGTCTGCCGTAGTACCAAGACGAGAAAGGAGCGCAAGATTAAGAACTGCCGCCGACCGAGATGATATGGAATTTAGCTCGGCTGCCGCTGTTGCCGCAGCCGTCGCCGAGAACGAAGGCTACAAGCCCAGAGAGGAGCGAGGCTGGGAGGAATTCCATCCGAAACTCGATATCGATGCCACATTCATGATCTTCCGCTCCGAGGAAGTCGATGGAATCGCTCTTCCAGCTTCTAAATCACCTCCCAGAACTCCGGCTGGAGTCCGACCCTCGACACCGATGAACGGCTCCAATACGCCTTTGCGGGAGATGAATCCGGCCTCGACCGGCAATACCCCAGTCCCGACAACGACTTCATACTTTGCGCTTCCCATCCTTGGAAGTGAAACACCACAAAAGCGCCGGACAAGACCGCCGCGCGAATCCGTTTCCTTTCTCAACCGAGACCTGGCTCCGGTGTCGACGCCACGAGTTCCCCAGGTTCTGCCAATCCGTAATCAAACACCAAAGGAGCGCCTCGACCTCAAGGCACCATCCTACCGTCGGTCGGACCAGGTAGAACAGTTTGAGAGCAAGAGCTTTGGCCAGGCGAGATACGTTGACAAGTCGATGATGAATGTGGGCTACCAGGAGACCGATCGCTACATCCGACCCGAAGGCAGGCTCATTAAGGCCGCGGAGCCGAACTTGGAAGAGGATCTCGAACTGGCGGTTGTCAAGGCCGATGGCGATGCGCATCCGACTTCTGGCACCAACGTAGGACGTGTCGAGTACGACATGGACGAGCAGGATGACCAGTGGCTGGAGGTTTACAACAAGGAACAGCGCAAAGGCCACGAGCTGGAACCGATCACCCGTGAAGTGTTTGAGATTGCCATTACCAAGATCGAAAAGGAATGGCATGCGTTGGAGAAGCGGATACCGAAACCAAACCCCAAACCTCCTCAGACTCATCGGCCACGGTCGAGTTCGGCCGCAGCGGTTAATGGCGAGCCCCAGGTCGGAGAGGAACAAGACAGCAAATGCGCAATTTGCGACGATGGCGACTGCGAAAACACCAACGCAATTGTGTTCTGCGACGGTTGCGACCTTGCTGTTCATCAGGAGTGCTATGGTGTACCCTTCATTCCCGAGGGACAGTGGCTCTGCAGAAAGTGCCAGCTTATTGGGCGTGGCATTCCAGTAAGGACCCCTGCTATCTTAATAAGCTTTGACGGTATCGCTGACCTTGTCTCCAGACATGCATCTTCTGCCCCAACACGGATGGGGCTTTCAAACAGACCAACTCTTCGAAATGGGCTCATCTTCTCTGCGCCATGTGGATTCCAGAAGTGTCCCTGGGAAATGCCACCTTTATGGAACCAGTCATGGACGTGGAGAAGGTACCCAAGACCCGCTGGAAACTGAGCTGCTACATTTGCAATCAGAAGATGGGTGCCTGCATCCAGTGCAGCAACAAGTCTTGCTACCAAGCTTTCCACGTGACCTGTGCGCGGCGGTCACGGCTTTTTCTTAAGATGAAGAACAGCCATGGGGCCCTCGCAGTTCTTGACAGTAATATGGTACTAAAGGCTTTCTGCGACAGGCACTGCCCGCCAGATTATGCCAAAGATAACGGAGTGGCCCAAGCAGCGCGGGAAGCTAAGAGGTTCTACAAACGCGCAATGAAGGGACGTATCTGGGCGGACAGCCAAGCAACAGCCCATGCCTTGGCCGCCAACCATCGTCATGCGCTGACGGAACACCCACCCGACGAAAGCCAAATGACTGGAGCCAAATTCGCGTCCTATGTGGGGGGTGACAAGAAAAAGGGACAGCCTGGGAAGCAGATTTGGAAGTTACCTTCGGGTGCTCCCATTATCCCTCAGGCTGTATTTGAAATTGTCGAACAAGCACTATCTCGATTCCCATTCCGCAAACGCAAGGACTTTGTCAGCGAGGCGTGCCGCTATTGGACATTGAAGCGCGAGGCCCGTCGTGGCGCGGCGCTTCTAAAGCGTTTGCAACTGCAAATGGAGACCTTCTCATCGATGGAACTGACGCGGCGGAACTTTGTGCAAATGGGATCATCTGGGAAGTCTCGGCTTACGCGGCGTGTTGAGTTCGCAGAGACGTTGCTCAAGGACCTATGGGAACTAAAACTTCTCTCGGAAAGCGTCGTGCAAAGAGAACAGGAGAAACTGGACGCTGCAGAGCTCGAGCAAGAGTTTGTTGACACTTGCTATTTCCCGATTGCTAAGCTTCTCGTGCCGGTCGTCGAGAAGGCGATATTGTTGGTTCATCCACCCGCCGCTCCGACCTGGTTTGCTGACCATGATTCCAGCCTCGACAAGAACATTTTCAAAGAAGGCCTTTTGGAACTTCAGGAGAAGCTCGAATGCCGATTCTACACTAACACCCTCGTCTTCACTCATGACCTCTGTGAAGTAGTCAACGTTGGCATTAATACGGAGCCTCAACATACCGAGAGCGCCTCCCAGGGTGGCGGCGCTCTTTCACCTGTCAAGCAAAACTTCCACGACCCTAGACAAAGAAAGGCCCTCGGAAAGCGAATACTCAAGGCTGTCCAGGCACAGCTTGAGGCGGCTCTGAAGACGGAAGCTGAGATTACACACAAACCCTACGACACTCTGGCCAAAGAGTTTGAGGGTATGCTCGAAGCTAGTATCGAGTTCCGTCAGCCTTCGATCATAGTCTCGCATACGGAAGAGAGCACCGAGCCCAGCCAGGACACCATCATGGTGGATGCTGCCAATGAGCAGATCACTGTGGCCAACGATAACGATGCACAAGCCGAAGCGGAACCAGTTGCTGCTGGCGACGAAATGGATGTGGATGCAGAAGGAGAAGATGATGATGAGGGCAATATAGAAGTCAACACTTCAACTCTCGGGAAACCCAGCGATGTACATTCGTCAAGCTCCTCGGTTGCGGGGCACGAGGGCAACGGCAAGGCAGCGGTGAAGACCGAAGGCTCATTGGCCTCCGCCATGCAGCCCTCAGACACACCGCCCGAAACCGACGGCTATGTCCCCGTCACCAGGCCGGCGCAACCGGCTCCACCGACGCCTCCGCAATCCAACGGCAGTCTGGGCAACGAATCCACAGATCCGTTGTCCGAAGGTGGTGTGCCCTGGTACTTTTCTGACTTCAAGCCCAAGGGCACCACCATTATCGAGGAGCAGTGGACGGGTCGTGAAGCTCTCCGCAGTCTGAGCGAGGACCTGACCGACATGGATGACCAGGAGCTCGAGGGCCTCGCCTTCGATGTCGAGGATAGCACCATCACGGCATCGCCCACCGTCAACGACGAGGTCACGGTCGACACCATCGTCAGCAAAGCCAAGTCCAACAGCAAAGTGCGCAAACGCACGAGCGCTCGGGCATCTGCCAGAAGGAGATGAGCCATTTCCATCGCAGAAGCGACTATACGTGTGTGACGAACCTGTGTTTTAACGAAATTGTATTTGTACAAAGGGCCCCCCCGGAATACCTGTCTATTTTTGTTTCCTTTCCTTTCATTCCCCAACACCTCCGCGTCACGATTCCCTCTTCGACTTACCTTACACTTTTTTTTTTAACCTTTAACTACCGCGCGTCTGCTATAGCGACCAACACCGACTTCTACTTTAAGCTCTTCTTCTTCTTCTTTGCGATTTTGAATGGTCAAGACAAGGCGTTCATCGGGATCGAGGGGGGCCCACCTCAAATCATGGCTTCATGGGCGTTTCGGGAAACGGGGGGAGGATCAGTGGGAGGTGCAGCCAAATACAAGGGAGGTTTATGTTCTAGCTAGTCCGTTGGTACTGTAGCTACGGGAACGAACGAGGGCTGCTTTGCGTCTTTTTTTCTCTCCTACTTTATCTGCTTCCATGAAAGTCTTGTCTTGTCCCCTGTAGCGTTCCCTCTCCGAACGCGCGGAGGGCATGCGAGCGTCGTGCGACTGTTATGAGATGATGCCAAGAATCAGAGCTCGAATGCGCGCACAATACATATATACATATACATCAATACCCTAGCTGTCCCGTCTGAAGTCGAAGAGATGCCTGGCTCCTGGTGACGGTGGGAGGGAGGCCTGCGTGTTTTCCGCTGCTACTGCTCTGGCCTTCGGCTTCGACAGCCCGCCCGCGTCGGAGTCTCGCCAGCATCACTCACGCCCGTGTCTCGTCTTGAACAGAATAGACCCGCAAGGCTGTGCCGGCCCAGTTCAACCGGCTGTGAGCTGATGATTGTAAGACATAATCCATATCGGCAGCGACATTGGACCAAAAAGCAATGGCGGCGACGACGACGACCGAGTGAGCAGACAGTCCCAGGACGAACCGGAGGGGGCTTCTTTTCATGGCTGTATCGCGTTGTCGCCTGGCCGTAAGTGAACGGCCAAGGCCGGAGGCATCAACATGGTCGGGTCAAGAAACGATAACGTCAGAAAGTCAATTGGGATTCGAGGCAGTTCGGCAACAGGTTTTGGACCGCACATATGGAAAACATGACAAGGCTCTGCAGAGGGTCTGTCCTGGCTGGGCACACGTCCTCTCATGGAGGGGGCACTAAAGATGCGCTGCCACGTCGCTCAGTCTGTCGTGGGGGGGGAGAAGGGGGGTGGTCTACTGGTGAGTAGGGGGGAGCGCCCTCGAGGCAATGCCCACCAACGCCTCTGAAGATGTTGAGTGTGGGACGGGACGTCGCGGGGCAGTCATGTGATGTGTTCCCCGAAAAGATGGGGGATTGACGGGATGGAGGATGGGAATGCGAATGCCTTTTTGGTCGACGGTGTCTCATTGGACGCTCGCCAGCCAGATCAGGCGAATGTGGTTCAGTCGCCAGTGGGGGGAACATCGGTATGGCTGGGGGGGCAGAAAGCCGGGTTCCACCCGATCTCCAAGCATCAAGCATCGGCGCCAATTGGATCCTCGAATACCAAAGAGCTGATGTGTCTGGGCCACTTCTTCCCTCCCCCCTCCCCCCTCCTTTCCTCCTTGTCGGCTGAGAGCGGCGCTGTCATGACAGAATTCCGGTGGAGGGGGTACTCAGGCCCAGGACGCTTCGGTGCCGGCCGCTGGGCAAGCAGAGTGAAGGAAGCGTCAGGAGTCGGTGGGCGAGACTGGAGCAAGAGGAGTAGTGTACCAAGGAAGTCATGCTGCACGACATGACCCTGACGCACTCTCCATACACATGCTGTACGTCGTCCGTCGATGCAGGCTGACTGCCAGGCAGACAGGCACATGACTGACGTAGTCGGCCTCATTCTCCCGTGTCCGTCAGCTCTGTTGCCGTTTCTCCCGCAACTGGTGTCTACCCCGTTCATTCAGTTCCTGGTTTTCCGACGTGGTCGCACAGTGAATCAAGCCTCGTCTCGTCCACCTGACGGGAGGGGAAGGAAAGGAATGGGAGGTTCCGAACATTATAAAGGATCGGTTGAAGTATTTGCAATGCAGCGAGGCCGTCCATCCAACTGGCCAGACAGAACTTGCTTTTCGGGCGATATCCCTCTTTTCAGTGGCCGTGCAAAGCTTCGCCCTGACCGCTTCAAGTCTCGGTCGTCAAAACCTAGAGTGTATTGGTGGCTCTGGTTTGAAGCCGCCGTTAGCCTTGGGTTGGCAACTAGGTGCTAAGTAAGGCTCTAGACGAGGGGACGAATAGGCATTGAGCCGGTGAACAGGACGGGGTGGGTTGTCCCATCTTAGCACGTCGATAGCCCCCGTCTGATCAAAAATCCTGCTCGGCTGGCTTCCTCGTAAGCTGCAAATAACGGTCTGACCAGATTGTAGGTGTACCGAAAATTATGCCTCCAGTCGGGCTGTTGCATAAAAAAATTCTTGAATGGACTCGTGGACTAGACTCTCACTTGGAACATGCTATCGATGGCAACATGACAAGTTTTGGCACCGGCTGGATGGCAAGCAACGTATTTTCGCTGATAGTGGATTCTTTGCCAAGACCCGTCCTTGGAATCATGAGCTGAGCCATGGCACTTTCTGCCAAACCCAAGTCTGTCGCCTGGCGGACCTGAGGGTTTCTTGAGAACTTACGAGAGGCGTGGGGTTTGCAAGGAAAAGGAAAATAGTGACTTGCACCGAAATGGCTCCTGGCCGTTCACCTGATCTCCATGGTTTTGGTGGCCCCTCCAGACTAGCCGTGCCAAGCGGGGAAGCTCTCGAGGAGATATTTTCCCTCGTCTCGGGATACCCTGAGACGATGAAGGGCTTGGGGTTCGATAGGTGGCTGGGAGCATGGACGTGCCGTTGGTATTATTCTCCGGCCAAGACACATACCATTTCGAGAGCCATCCTAGGTCTCCTGTATACTCGAGAGTAGAAACCCAGCGGCCTTTATTGTGGAGAAATGGCGCAACTGCATGCGAGTCGCTGTCGTGGGCTGCCACATTTGATAGAGTTCCTCCGCGAGTAACGCAAGACCCGTACAGGCGCGCGTGCACATACACACACACACACGCACACACGCGGCGTGCGGGCGGCGACTAGTCGTTGAATGGAGCGAGTGGCTCAGATGAATGCGGTGAAAAGTGGTCTCGGAGAATAGCTTGACTTGGGGTAGGTACCAAGCAGACCGTCCGACATGGCCTTCCCTCAGAAGCCTAATTCGGGGTCGGACCCTGATACCCATGGTGTTATAGTTGAGGGATGATACACGGAAGTGCGGTTGTGGGCAGAGACGTGGGACTTCCGCAGCGTTGAGGAAGGACGACACGGTTTGGGCGTGGGGGAGACACTTGGTCGTCCTAGAGGGCTGATCGCTGCTTTCTCGTCGGCCTCGTCCAGACCCATCGGGTCAACGTCGCAGCGGCTGCAACAGGTGCAATGTCTGTTGCCCGAGGGAGTGTGAAACTCGAAGTTGGTGTAAGGATCTGATGGTTTAGCTGACGAGAAGCCTGTTGCTTTCTCCTCCCGAAGGGGGTACAAGAGGAAAACGGCGCTAGCCGGCACCGAATGCTGATTGATCTAGGACAGAGTCAGGTTCGGAGGGAAGATCCAACAAAGCTCGTGCCAAGATGTCAGAAGCAAAAGCTTAAGACGCCGCCGTGCTGAGCGCCTTTGCAAATCTGCGAGGGAAGAAAATACATGAATAAATAAAGAGAAGGAAGGGAAAGAAAGAGATGTCGACTGGTGGCAGACAGCGAAGCAATGAAAGTCTGGAGTGGCGTGTAGACAGAACGCTGACGTGTAGACAGAACGCAGGCGTGCATGAGGTGGGAAAGCAGCAGCAGCAGCAGGAGTTGATTCAAGAGTTAACCTGCATAGAAGGCGTATCGCAATGCCGAGCGAAACACCGACCAGGGACAACCGGCGCGTGGCTGCAAACACGCGGACTCGGCTGCAGCAGGTAATCTCATCTTCTCTCAGCCCAACGCCAGCTTGCAAGGTCTGCACTGACAGGTTGTACCCGAGTTCTGTTTGCAGGGGAGGGGCAATAGGAGAAACATTGACGGTGAGCAAGAAAAACAACAACCGCCAGGTACGGGAACCCGGGCACACGAACGGTGAACCTGCCTCAGCACATGAAGGGGGAGGCTGAGTTCGCGGCGTGGACGGGGGGAGGGGAGGGGGCTACTATTTGACGGGAAGCCGTCGTGATACAAGTTTAGCAACAGGTCCAGCGGCGGGCCCCGTCCACAAGCCTCGCCCAATGCTCTCCCACTGCGATGGTGCCGGCACGGCATCCTTTTAAGCCCCAAGTGGCTCAGTGGGTTTTCATCTCTTGAAGACCCCGGAACGTAACATCCACCGCCCCAACCCAACGCCCACTTGACGGTCCACTGCCCATGGCCCAGTGCCCATGTCCTGAGAATCCCAATTGAAAAGGAGCCTCAAGCTTTCAGGCTCGCCGAGATCCCCTGTGGCCAACCCCTGTTGCTGGGTCGTGGAACTTTTCCCAGTTGTTCCACGGGTGGGCGTTGCCCCAGACTGGCACTGGCACCTGGGTGTCGAAATCTGCATGCTGGATTTGCCATTGCATTTTCTTGGAAGGAAAGGGCGTTCTGTTTTGTGGTGCGACCAGACCTCCCTCCCCCCTGGTTTTGTGAGTTGGGGTAGCTACCCATTCGGTCATGGTCTTTATGCCTGCCGTGGTCATCGGCCGGGTACCTTGGATACTAGGCGTGCGTAAGGCAGGCACAAGTTAGGTAAGAAACAATGTTGGCGAGACCAGGTACGGGTAAGGTGAGGTAAGGCAGGACAGGGTGGAAGGAGGCAAGGAAGGCACGATCGTAAAGCGAAGGCACGTACGTCTCCGGCAAGGAAAGGCCACCCCCTGCTGCCGCAACTACGCACGCCCGGGTCGCGCTTTCCCATTCCTCCCGTCGCCGAGAGAAACGTACCTGCCCAACCCGAAGCTCCCCTCACTGGTCGACGGGCTGAGGACTGGCTGACCGGCGTGCTGAGAAGCGGGAGACGGAGAGGAGGCGCTTGCTGCTGCTGAGGCGCCCATACGCTCAGCGGCACCCTCCAAGGAAGAAAGACACCAGAGGGAGTCTTGGAGTGCTGCATGTCCAAACAATGAATGGAACCACCGCACTCGCATCCAGGTTGGCTGCCGCACTCAGCAGCACGTACCTTCCACAGCGTCTGGGCTACCCTACCCTGCCTCACCTGCCTGGCTGCTCTTGACCTACCTAGCAATCCAGGCAGTGTTTGGTAGACGACGAGACGTAGAGGAGCGCGCAGCGGAGCACCTGGCGCGAATGAAAAAGACCAGAAGAAAAAAAAAGAAGAGGGAAAAAATCGAGACCATACGCTGACCCCAATTTTATTTTTTTCCTGCGCATCCAGATCGCCCTCTCTACTTTTATTTCTCGCCCTCCGGTGTCTCTCCTCTCGCTCTCCACCATCCCTGACCCAAGTACACGATCCTCGGCGCCTCTCTTTTTCTTCCGTTTCCCGCTGCCTCCAGATAACACGTACACTCTCTTTCTCGGTCTGCATCCTTCTTGTGCACAAGAGAAACCAGATACCCTCCGAAGGCACTCTGACTGGCCGTGCCTCTCGGTTTGGGTCTTCTCCCTCTGTCTTATTTGGCTCTCAGGGAGCCCATAACATATACACCACCCACACCCACCAGCGATCACTTAGTGCCCATAGCACTATCCCTCTTTAGCCTCCCCCCTGTAGTACGAGCGGCCCCCTCGCGCTCTCTCACTCACACACACACACCCACGCAGGCGCAGGCGCAGACGCAGAAAAGACCGATCCCTCCATCTCTCTTCCTGGACTGGATTGGACTGGACTGGACCTGCTGCTACTCTCCTGCCTTTCCGACCGAGCAGCCCGCCGCCGCCCAACACAAAACACGAAAATCCTCCTCCCCTCAAACCCACCCTCACCTCTCTTCCCCCCAAAGCCTCTTTTTTCCCCCACGAGGCCACATCTGATCCCAACGGCGACGATACGTCTAATCAAGACGACAACGCGATCCAGAGATTTCCATCTCTCGAAAACATTCAAAACAACGACGATCAACCAGTCAAACGATCCACGCACCGCCATTTCCGGCTTTCGCGGCGACTGCTGAAAAAAACAAAGGCGAAGCTATCAACACAGCGAGACGGCCCTATCTCAGCGGCGATTTCCACCCCCATAAGGCGAACTCGATCCCGCACAGGGACGACGAAAATTTTCTCATCGACGACGCGAGACGCTACCACACAGTTTGGTCTGCGAATAACTCCAACCAAGCCCTCTATTTGTCGTCGCTTTCTCTCCTCCAGGAAGAAAGGCCTACAAGAGCTGAGATCACTTCGCCGTAAGTCCCTTCGCCGCCCTGTCCCGCTCGCGCTTTCCCCTCTCCTGCCTTCTCACCACATCACCCACTTCGCTCGTCGCCTCCCGAACAAACACCCCCCCCACAACCACACTTGGCTGCGTTGCGCCGTGCTAATTACGCGTTGTCGACAACAGACACGAGAAGTGCATCATCCCCGTAATCTGGGCATTCCTTGTCTCTGGCCGCTGCAAAGTATACCCCTGGTACTCTTGCTTGCCGCAATCGCGAACCATCCTCTCGGTATCAGCGGGCCATCTTTCTGGCTGGTGAGGATAAAAGATGGCGGACCAACATGAGGTCGACCTTGACTCGATAATCGACCGTCTCCTCGAGGTTCGAGGAAGCCGTCCCGGCAAGCAGGTCCAGCTTCTCGAGGCTGAGATTCGCTACCTGTGCACCAAGGCTCGTGAGATCTTCATCTCCCAGCCCATCCTCCTCGAGCTGGAGGCCCCGATCAAGGTGAGCACACTCTTTTGTGACCTCTATTGGTCATCGTCTTTCCCTTGCCTCGTAACCCTCCCCCCACCAGTAGCACACACCTGCTGACGTCGACCCCTCATTCAGATCTGCGGCGATATCCACGGACAATATTACGACCTGCTCCGTCTCTTCGAGTACGGCGGCTTCCCTCCCGAGGCCAACTACCTCTTCCTTGGTGACTACGTCGATCGTGGCAAGCAGTCCCTCGAGACCATTTGCCTGTTGCTCGCCTACAAGATCAAGTACCCCGAGAACTTCTTTATTCTCCGTGGTAACCACGAGTGTGCCTCCATCAACCGCATCTACGGTTTCTACGACGAGTGCAAGCGCCGCTACAACATCAAGCTATGGAAGACATTTACGGACTGCTTCAACTGCCTGCCTATCGCCGCTATCATCGACGAGAAGATTTTCACCATGCACGGTGGTCTCAGCCCTGATCTCAACTCCATGGAGCAGATTCGCCGCGTCATGCGACCCACTGACGTACGTTGTATCCTGTTTCCGTGGCCAAGCCTTGGCCTGGCTTGTCGTTGTAGTCGGAATATTGACATCTCACCTTGCAGATTCCTGACTGCGGTCTTCTCTGCGATCTTTTGTGGTCTGATCCCGACAAGGACATTACGGGTTGGAGTGAAAACGACAGAGGTGTCTCCTTCACCTTTGGCCCCGACGTTGTGTCTCGGTTCCTTCAGAAGCACGACATGGATCTGATCTGCCGCGCCCATCAAGTTGTGGAAGACGGTTACGAGTTCTTCTCCAAGCGCCAGCTGGTCACTCTCTTCAGCGCACCAAACTACTGCGGAGAGTTCGACAACGCTGGAGCGATGATGAGCGTGGACGAGAGCTTGCTCTGCTCGTTCCAGGTGAGCAAACTACGCCGACACTTCGGCCGTTGGTCGCATTGCTTACATGGCCTTCACAGATCCTGAAACCCGCTGAGAAGAAACAAAAGTACGTCCCTGGTGTTCTCGGAGGCAACAGCCGACCAGTCACTTCTCCCCGAAAGTCCGCTTCCAAGTGATTCTGAAGAGTTTATACGAACATGCACGTCTTTCTAGGTTCGGCCGTCGTTAATTGCCTCCCCACCCATCTCGACCGAACGACTTTTCCGCCCATCGACGCGGGTCTCCCGCCCCCCGCCTCCGTCCTCCCGCATTCTGGAGCCCTCATGGGTCTCCCTCCGTCAACTCTTCAACCTGTCCGATTCTTCCCAAGCCCATCCATCCGACCACAAACCGCGCAAACTGTTCACGATTACGGCTGTCTGGTAGCTGAAGATAAACACACAAAAACACTGGAATTTGCAATGGCTACCACAACGTTTCACGTGCCTCTGTGCGAAACCCCAAGGTGGACATGAACTCGCCTGGGGTCCAATAATGAGTGATTTGCACGCAATAACGCACCACGAGCAGAGCCAAAACGACGTTCCGTCGTGGCGACTTTTGTCCTCCTCGGCCGCCAGCATGAGCAGACGCACAGCCCCTAGCCTGTTTTCGTGCCAACTGGTTGTGTATTGCGGTAACGGAGACGGGGGCATTGGCTTCCCACTCTGTTTGTCTCAACTCCAGATGTTCGTCCTCGAGTCTCAGACTGAGATCCGTTGCATTGCGGCCCCTGAGGTCATCCCTCAGCTCCAGTGCGGTAGCACCTGTATGACTATTATTTCACTCGGAACGGGAAGGATCAAGCCGGGGGGGGGGGGGGGGGGGGGGGGTGGGGCTGGCATTCTGGTGTCCTCAAGGGGCGGGATTCCATCGGCTGGGCAACAGGAGCCCGATTTCCTTGGGGGCAAAAAGGTTTCGGGCGGCTACTTCTACCTTCTCTTTTTTGCTTGTACTTTTCACCACTTGTTTTCATTTCTCTTTCTCTCGTCATGCTAGAGAGGCATTTATCTGATCGGCCGACGGCGAAGGTGGGCACCGAGACATGGAATCTGGGGATCGTCATTTGGCGTGATCCTGGGATGAAAGGGTCTGACGTCCTGGCCCAAGCTGGCGGTCTCTGTACACTCGAGGCATATTGCGTGGACTGCTTTTGGCCAGTTTTGGTCAGGTCCACGCGGAGCGCCGCGCAAAGGATGATACTGCGGCTAGTGATGACAATAAAAAAGCCTACACTTTCAAATACCCCCTGTGGCCCCCGTGGGTAGACCTTTGCGTGACGTGAAACTAGGGATCTGGCTTGGGTACAACTTTGCTAACTGCCTAGGTCTTTGCGAGGCACGCATCTTGGCCGTCTAATTAGACCCGGGGTGCCGCGTGAGCGTCCCGTCCGCCCGCCGACCGCAACCCACATTCCAGAGCCCTTCGCCCATGGCTGGCAATCGCTGGGCGACGAGGGGGCGAGGAATGCCTTGCTTGCACGGCCTCATCTGCCCCACGGCCAGTTGCGTTCCCTTGGACGGTCCGCGTCAGAGGCCGCGCCCACGGACTGGCTGGCGGTGGTCGTTGTCCATAGCTCAAGCGCAGTCCTCGCACTTTTCCTTGTTGAACTTGGCCGGCGGGTCGTCATACTGCTGCCCCGGCAGCTGGCCCGCGGGCGAAATCTCGGCCTTGGCCTTCTGCCCCGTGTTGGCGCGCGCGGCGCCGATGGCGTCGCGGGCCGCGTCGCCGAGGGTGCTCTGTGCCTCTCCGCCGGCGGTGGCGTTGGCGGGAGCGGTCGGGGCAGATTCGCCGGCGGGGGTCTTGTTTGCGTTTGCGGGGTGCTTCTTTAGCTGGGAGACGACGTCCGAGGCGGAGGTGGATGGGGGAGCCATGGTCGGCGCCGTTGCCACTGCGTCCGAAGCTTGGGTGTCGGATGTTGCTGCCGTTGTCGTCGTCGTCGTGTCCGTGGTGGGCTTCGCGTGCTTGCGGTCGACGTGGCCGAGGTCCCTGTCGGGCTGGATGACGTCGCGGAGGCGGCGCTTGAGCTCCTTAGTCTCAGGGAAGCCTCCTTCGGTCTTGCGGTCCCAGAGGATCGTGGTCGAGGTGGTTTCGGCGCCGGCGGGGAGGTGAGTGAGGGTGACGGTAAAGGTGCCGCCTGTCGAGGGCTGGAGGGCGACTTCGCCGATGGAGGTTGAGAACGTCGAGAGGAGCTCTTGGGCGAACTGAAAGTTGGAAATGTATGTTAGAGGGATGGGGTTATTTGGCCGGGATGGATTTGGAAGTAACAGCAGAATAGAAGGGGGATACAATTGCAGGTTCAGATTGCGGGGATGAAAGGAAGGCTGACGGGGGCCCAAAGAGACGAGAGGTAGCAGGGTTGTGCAAGGAGATGAGGTCACCGGCAGTCAACCTCCCATATCCAAGGTAGGAACGGTGTTGCGCGGACGGGTATGCGCCGGAAGGGGGCGGGGGGGCAGAAGGAAGACAGAGCCGGGAGGTTCCTTTGGGGTTGGACTTACATATGCTGCGCGAAGCATCCACTTACACTGAGTGCAAAATTGGATGGCGACGCGTGGCAGCAGCGTCGGTGTAGGCGCCGACGTTGGCTGCACTGTGGGAGCTGCCTCGGCCATATTCAGATCCTGGTTCCGATCAGGAGAACGTAGAAAGGAGAGTTAAGCCGGCGAGATACTAGTCTCTCTGGCGTTGGCGGATCGCTGGGTTGTTCGCTGAAGTGGATGTGCCCGAGTGTGTGGACGCCCGTTGATGCGGGGGATCGGCTTCAAAGCCTCACTTCTTCGGGGCCAAGCAGCAGAAATCTAGCTCGCCAGGGACAATTCTCGCAGTTTCTTGCGGGAAAGGCTTGGACGCGGTCTTATCGTGAAAATCTAAGCGAACTAGTTTCCTCGCGAGATCGTCGATGGTCGAATGCCGATTTGCGCGCTCACGACTCCGGGCAGCTTCAGGAGGACGAGATGATGATGTGGAATGGGGGAAATCGCGCCTCATGTCGTCCTGCGTCATCGGCGGCGGCGCTGGCGGGAAGAGAGGGGTGATGGGAGGCGCACCATCCTAGCTGGTCTCCTCTGGATGATCAAGAGGGCAGCGAAGCTGTGGCCAATCAGGGAGCAACAGGAGGGGGGAGAGCAAAGCCACTCGGCTGACAAAGAAGAAGAGAAGGGAAATCAAGGCGCCAGCGGAGGGGAAAGGAACTGGAAACAGAGACCAAACACTTGCATTCGCAATCCCCCGCCCATCGATGAACGCGGCCGCTGTCGCCTTGCAGGCTTTGCCAGCCGGCACCTTCAGCTGGCGCCCTCGCTCCCCCGTTCCTCGGCTGGGAGCGTGCCCCCCGGCGAGTGCCCACCCGCATCCATCCATCAGAAGGACTGCAAAAACAACGGCAAAAAAAAAGAGAGAATAACGGGCCCGCATAAAACTGGCACCCCCCGGCTCGGTGGTGGCAGCAGGTGGCTCGAACGTCCTGCAGCAATTCAGGTACGGGTGGAGCAGCAGAAAAGACGTGAGGTGCCAACAACAGGGGTGTGTCGAGTCCGCCAGCCAGATGGTGTCGGCCGAACCCGACGTTTGGAGGTCAAGAGACTGGCAGGCGGCCAGTGTAATATACGCACTGCTAAGAAAGACTGAATGAACCCGGCGGGTTTGCTTGTTCATTCGGACATTCGCATCCACTGCGATGGTCGTCCACGGCCCCAACAATGGTGGAGACAGCAGCTGGCCAAAAGGAGACGAAGAGCAACCGAAAAAAGACGGAGCCCTGTCCGGCGACGTCGAATGGAATACAGCAGAGATACAGAAGGGTCGAAGAACGTCGCAGCGTAGCAACGGGAAGGAGGAACAGGCTGTACAAGTAGGAAAGAGTTGATTGAGAGGCGACTCTGTCGCATCCAGTAGTGGCCGGCGGAGGTGCCTCTGAAATAGGCCAGGTAGCGAACAGTGAATCCGCAGCCCGCCCGATGTATCCCGGCGGAAATGAAATCGTACTCTTTACGGCTTAAACGGTATCCATCCTGCTCATCCCGGCCACGGCATCTCCTCTTCTCCTCTCGCTGCCCCTGGTCTAGTTGCTGCAAATGGAACCGGCCAATACGAATCATACGTAGCAGAGCAAGAGGAAAAGAGAGAGAAAAGGGAGGCTGCATGTGTCTCAGATTTCTCCCCTCACCTGAGAAATGCCCAAACAGCCCCAAAGAAATATGCTACACCGATCAAGACGCAAGAGAGAAAGAAAAAAAGAAAAGAAAAGGGGGCTTGTCGGTCCCGTTTTCCCTCTACACATCCGCCGTTGCTTTTTTTTGCTGTCAGGCGCCAGCCGCCAGCCGCCATTTGATTAACAATGGGCTGATGGGCTGATGTCTCTGGTTTCGATGCTTCCTGTTCCCAGGTGTCTGGGTGGCATCTTTGCGATCGTGGCCGAGGTGCGTCGGCTTTGCCTTCAAGCCAACCTACCTACCACACCCCCGGTCCCGCCCATGCGGCCATTGGTTGGCTGAAATGACCTGATATGGGACCACCGCAGATGCGAGTGATTTCGTGGCTCCACGAGCGCGACGCAGGCGCGGCAGGCTTGAGAAAGGATTTCGGCCATCTGCCCTGCCTGTGAAACCCTCCTTTCCAGTCTTTGAATGTGCTGCAGGATACCCGTGCCGATATCAGTGATGGTTCCTGGTTCCAAATATAGACGCCCTATCAAATCAACAGGAGTGGTAATGAGCATCAGCTGTTTTTTTTTTGTTCCGGGGAGACAGAGTGATTGATGGATCGAAGCTATTCACACACTCGGTGCGGAATATAGTGGAAAAAGAGGGAGCAGACGAGACAGACCCAAGAAAGAAAATGAGTACAGGACATCAAGAGAATTATTACATGCTGAAGAGCTGCCCGCCAAAAAGCCCTGCCTCCCCGACGACTTCCTCCTCCCCAATGACAACAGAAAAAAGGACAACATAGAAGCATTATCGTAGCGGGGGGCCTTTGCCTCTTCTTCACTCTCATCTCTCCCCTCGCTTCCTCTCCTCCGACCACCTCCCCGTTCCCAAATATTATTGACCCGTATGTTGCTGCCCGTGTCTTCTCATCTTGATCCGTCGAGGGGGTAAACGATCTGTCTCTTGGCTGGCAACATCGGACCCTTTTCCCCCTTCCCAATCCTGGGAAACATTGGTGCTTTTCCTCTTCGACTCCGCGCTAGTCTAGGACTTTTGGATTCCGATGGCTCCACGACCGCATAAAAAAAACAAGACCGTCTCTTTCCGGTTTTTCGAGATAGGGGTCGCTCGCTGTTTTGGAGAGGCTGCTGCAATCCCGATGGCCCTCGGGAGTTTGGTATTCCACGCGTAAATAGAAAAATGACAATCCGATCGGAGCGTCTCGATTGTTCCGACCCTAACATCGCTAACCCATGACAAACGTTGCTCTACATCACCACACAGCACCCTCCGCTTTGTTGTGGTGCGTAGGGGTCTTCGCCGCGGGGGACGGCGCCCCAAACCGATGGAACCATGTAGTCCCTCGTGCTGTTGCAGTAGGCAATGATGCTAGAAGAAAACAAATTAGTCGCTGGCTCCTTCGGTCGCGATGGTCCGCGAGCCAAACGGCTCGATTGGTGTCACACCGACGATGGCTTTTGTTGATGATAATCAAATCTTACCTCTTAGAAGCATTGCTCACGGGGATGCGTTCCCTTTCAAGGTCCTCGCGCAGGCGGTTGTTGAGTTCCGTCAGTCGCCTCAGCTTGAGATCGGCCATCGACTGCTTGTTCTTCTTAATCTGCGACGGGTCGCCGACATCGCGAGAGGTGTACTGAGGCATTGTGGCCGTGGCTCGGGGGGCTGAAGACCTGGACGACGACGGGGTCGAGGACGAAGCGGCGGCAACGGAAGGGTCGGCGGGTTGTCGTCGTGATTGTTTGTCGTCGGATCGAGGCTGATGGGCGTGATCCTGCCGCTGGCGAGAGATAGAGGAAGAGGCTGTGGCGGCGGCGGCTGCAGCAGAGGATTCGGCGGCGGTGGTGGTGGTGTTGTGAGAAGGACGTTCCTGATGAGAGAGCATATCGTGTCAGTTTGATTAAAGTTTCCCTCCTTTGACTCCGCTTTGGCGGTGGTTGCCGCGTTTTCCCACCACCCTGTGGTACGAGCTCAATTCAGGGCGGGAGATGGGGGGATTAAATGGACAGTCGGGGGCAAAAAACTCACAGCTGCGAGACGGCGGGGGAATTGAGAGAGTGATCAAGGCCGGTTTCGATCGAAGCGAATCGACAAAGGAAAGAGCGTCGGGGGTGATTGGATTTGGGGGGGAGGATTACCAGCGTCGAGATGGGTAGGTTGGTTGCTCGGATAATGGTTTTGGTTTTGGGAAAGCAAAGCAAAGGAGAGGACGGGACGGGCGACGGGGAAGGAGGAGGGAGAGGTCAGGAGTGGCCCAGCAGCTGGGAATCAGGACGACAGGACAGAAAGAAACGGCCTGGGAGAGGAAGAGAGAGAGGAGAGACAGAGAGACCAGGACTGGGAATGGGACCTGGACTGGGACTTGGGTGCGAAAGCTGGGATTGGATTGGATTGCGGAGCCTGGGAAGGTTCCCCTAACGTGAAAGGAAAGGTCAAAGGTCAATGGTCGCAAGGTTCCTCTCGCGCTAGGGCCACCACGCGCGCCTTGGAAGCAACAACCGCTCCGTTCCCTCGAGGTACCTGGCGACCCGCAGAGCACTTGCACCGCGCGCACGTAGCGAGGCGAAGCGAGAGTCTATGCCAGCTGTCGACGGGTTCCATGGCCAACCTCATGCAGGTTCGGACGTGCTTGCTTGCTTGCTTGCTTGCTGCCGGCCTGGCCTGGCCTGGCCTCGCCCTCCACAAGGGGATTGTGGTACCTGGCAGCGTGCCGCTGGCGGTCGATGGTACCTCCCGTCACAGTCGGCCGGCCAGGGCCCGGGGGGATGGCCCGGCGGGGGTGTTCGCTGTGGTTCCATTCACCTCGCAGAGAGGGTAATTTTGAGAAGCGATGCTCTGCACGGACCCGTCTGTTGGCCACCAGCGCTGGCGGGATTGGCTGGAAATTGGCCGCAGCGGGCAATGTCCCAGAATTGGGTTTCCCCCTAGTTGGCCGGCACCCCAATTTCTCACAAGGCATCGCTCTCACGCATCACCAGACGCGAGATCTCGAGCAGAATCGGGCTGCAGCATGTGTCTTGATGACGAGCGTCCATAAACACTGTACATCTTGGTTGGGCATTGTGCGGCGAACCCTACCAACAACTCACTTTTTCAGACTGCTGTATCAAGCTGCCATCTCGATCTGACTTTGACTCTGCACTGCCGACCTTGAGTGATGAATCTACGGCGGTACGTCCTTCATACGGCATTCTGTATCCGGCTGGTTTCGTTGCCGAAGCCAATAGATGCTCTGGATTTTTCGGGAGGGTTGTCCTATGGTGAGGTATCAATGAGGAGTTTGGACATCGAGACATGCTACGGAACTCTCAGCGCGGAGTGACGCTTTCAGCCTGGCTGGCAACCCTTCGATGTCGGTCAGACAAAGAACGGAGCGCTCCCGGGGGCCTAGTCTAAATGGACAGGCTCAAGGGGGATGATGGCGCAATGCTCTATATGGGTAACATGCATAAGGGATTTGCCGATTATATATCGGTCCCTTTCTGGCTTGGTTCAACGTGCGGATACAACACCCACGATTCGTTCTGCCGTGAGGCGTCAACGGGCCCGGGCAAGCCAAATCGGCACTGTCTTCCTCGAATGTGTAAATCTCCCCTGTAAAGTAAAGGCGAAGTTCGAATTCGAATCGGTCTTCCCCATCTGCCGTTCTACCGAAGAGTGTGTGAAGTTACAATCTGCCTCGGACACGGCAATCTGTACCGACCTCCTCCCGGCACCAAAAGTAAGTTCATGGAGCCTTTGGGCTGCAAACCAATAACTAAGGCTAGCAGGTCGTTACGCAGATCGAAAATTGGCCTGCCAAGCAATGAGACGAAGGTTTTGGGAGACGAAGCGCAGCTTCAGCGCAATGTGCACTGGAATTGGCCATCGGACTGAGAACCAATCGGCGACGACTCGTTGGTCTCGTCACTAGATCGTCATCTAACCTTGAGACCCAGCTTTCACTCGTTGGCTCATCTGCAAATTCACTGACTTGGGACGTTGCTGTAATGGACCCCCAAACCTTGAGCCCCGAGGCAAGCAGCCTGCCCCCAAAAGCCAGCCTCGGCTGACATAATCCTCCACATCACGTGATGTCAGTTTCGCACCGTGCACGGACGCTCTAGCCCCTCAGGACTCGCATAGCGGCCACACACGAAATTGAAAAATTCCTCTGGCCGTGATCCGCCTCTATTCAGCAACGCCAAACGCATCTCGAGCGACAGCCAAGTCAATATCCCGCTCGCACCCAAAGGCTTGCGCTCGCAACTACTCATACCAGAGACCCTCTCGAGAATATCATTTTCCCGCAGAGGAGGTTGCCCATCATGGTGAGTCCTCTTGTTCGCCTCTAGTCCCTCCCGACCCAGCTCTCAAGAATTCTCCGCCCGATTTTGGCGCTACCCCTCTCTCTCACCTTGCTGTCACGAGGCGTCATCTCTGCTTGCGATGGATATGACAAGAGTACTGACAATATACTATAGCCTCCTCCACCCCACCAAAAGCCCGAAAATGTCCTGAAGCGCGCCCACGAGCTCATCGGCGTCAACCAGGTCCCGGCCGCCCTGACCCTCCTCCACGAGCACATCACCTCGAAGAGAAGCCGAAATGTTCCCATCGCGTCGTTGGAGCCGGTGATGCTCCTGTTGGTCGAGCTTTCCGTCGAGCAGAAGAAGGGAAAGCTGGCCAAGGATGCCTTGTACCAGTACAAGAACATCAGCCAGAACACCAACGTCGGCACCATCGAGGTAGGTCATCTTATTGTCGTAGATGTTGGTTAGGGCAATGGTCGCTAATAAGGGCACGTACAGTTGGTTCTTAAGAAGTTCATCGAGCTTGCCGCCGAGAAGGTCACCGCCGCTCAGGCCAAGGCCGACGAGGTCCAGTCCAGCATCGAGGCCAACACCTCCACCGCCAATGTCGACGATCTGGAGGCTAGCGAAACCCCCGAGTCCATCCTCCTCGCCACCGTCTCCGGCGAGCAGTCCCGCGACCGTACCGACCGTGCCATCGTCACCCCGTGGCTCAAGTTCCTCTGGGAGGCGTACCGTACCGTCCTTGACATCCTCCGCAACAATGCCCGTCTCGAGGTCCTCTACCAGAGCACGGCCATGCAGGCCTTCGACTTCTGCCTGAAGTACACCAGAAAGACTGAGTTCCGCAGACTTTGCGAGCTGCTCCGCAACCATGTCCAGACCGCCGCCAAGTACTCGGCCCAGATGCACGCCATCAACCTGAGCGACCCCGACACCCTGCAGCGTCACCTGGAGACTCGTTTCCAGCAACTGAATGTTGCCGTTGAGCTCGAGCTCTGGCAGGAGGCTTTCCGCTCCGTTGAGGATATCCACACCCTGCTCAACCTCAGCAAGCGCCCTCCCAAGAATATCATGATGGCCAACTACTACGAGAAGCTTACCCGTATCTTCCTCGTCGGCGAGAACTACCTCTTCCATGCCGCCGCCTGGTCCAGATACTACACTCTCCTGCGCCAATCAGCTGCCGTCGTCGCCAGCGGACAGGGCAAGAAGGCTGACAACCCCCCGGCTACCGAGAACGACCTTCAGAAGGCCGCCTCGTTCGTGCTGTTGTCCGCGCTCGCCATCCCCGTCATCAGCACCACCCGCTCCCGCGGTGCCATGGTCGACTTCGATGAGTCGAGAAAGAACAAGAACGCTCGCCTTACCCACCTTCTCGGCATGGGCCAGGCCCCTACTCGTGCTGGCCTCTTCCGCGACGCTCTTGCTAAGCAGATGCTGAAGCGTGCTCGTCCTGAGATCCGCGACCTCTACAACATCCTTGAGGTCGACTTCCACCCCCTCTCCATTTGCCAGAAGATCTCTCCCATCCTGACCAAGATCGGTGCCGATGCCGAGATGGAGAAGTACATCCTGCCTCTCCAGCAGGTCATTCTTACCAGACTCTTCCAGCAGCTGTCCCAGGTGTACGAGACTGTCGACCTGAGCTTTGTTGAGCGTCTGGCCCAGTTCCCCGAGCCCTTCCAGGTTACTCGTGGCACCATTGAGAAGTTTATCATGAACGGTAACAAGAAGGGTGACCTGGCCATCCGCATGGACCACGCCACCGGTGTCCTCAGCTTCGACAACGACGTCTTCTCTTCCGCTAAGGCTGCTCATGCTGGAGCCGCTGCTGGTTCCGCCGAGGCCGATGGCAGCTCTGTCCAGCGTCTCCAGAGCACTCCTTCGGAGATCGTCCGTTCTCAGCTCACCCGTCTTGTCAAGTCTCTCCACACCACTTGCTTTTACATTGATCCCAGCTACAACCAGTCCCTCGTCGCTGCTAGGGAAGCTGCCTTGGAGCGTGCCCGTGCTGGCGCCGAGCAGGAGCACCATGCTATCCTCGCCAGAAAGGACGTTATCCAGAAGCGCAAGGAGGAGGCTTCCGAGGCTCAGGCTCGCAAGGAGAGAGAGAACGCCCGCCAGAAGCGCCTCCGTGAGCAACTGCTCCAGGAGGCCGAGGACAAGCGCCTCGCTGCTGAGCAGAAGGAGCGTGAGGAAAAGCGCATGAAGGCCGAACGCGACCGCGTCCGTAAGGAGGAGCTGAAGAAGCAGATTGCCGACCTCAAGATCGGCACCAAGACCATCGACCTGGACTTGGAGAATCTCGACAATCTCGACTCCAGCGCCATCCACGCAATCAAGCTGGAGCAGCTCAAGCGCGAGAAGAACGATGTCAACGAGAAGCTCCGCATCGTCTGGAAGCGTATTGACCACTTGGAGCGTGCGTTCAGAAAGGAGGAGGCCAAGAAGCTCGGCGAGGACTACCAGAAGCAGATTGAGAAGGACCGCGCCACGTACGAGGCCGTCAAGGCCCAGACGCTGAAGGAGGCCGAGATCAAGCACAAGGAGAGCGTCGAGCTCAAGCACCGCCTTACTCGTCTGATGCCCGAGTACGAGTCTTTCCGCTCCAACCTTCACGAGCGTCGCCGCGACGAGTTCGAGAAGCGCCGCAGAGATGCTGAGAGAGAGCTGGAGAAGCAGATCGCGGCTCGCAAGAAGGAGTACCGCGAGCGCAAGCTCCGCGAGAAGCGCGAGCGCGAGGAGCAGGAGAGAGTCCTGCGCGAGGCTGAGGAGCGTGCCGCCAAGGAGAAGGAGGAGCAGGAGAAGCGCGCCGAGGCCAAGAGAGCAGAGATGCAGCGCCTCAAGGAGCAGCGCGAGCAGGAGCGCCAGGAGGGCCTGGAGAAGGCCGCCCTCCAGGCGAGACGCGAGGAGGAAGCTCTGGCCCGTCGCAAGGCCGAGAGAGAAGCCCAGCGGACGGCGCCACCTTCCCGCGCGCCCGAGCGTGGCGCAGAGCCCTCCAGCTCCGAGGGTCGTCGCCCGCTCAACCTCCCCGGCGCCGGCAAATGGCGCGAGCGCGAGGCCGCTGCCAAGTCCACCTCCCCCGCCAACGCAGACTCCGCGCCCCCCCCGCCCGCGCCCCCCCGGCCCGTGCCCCCCCTGTGGAGCGTACCGAGTCTGGCGATCGCCCGAGTGCCGGTGGCCCGCCTCGCCTCAACCTTGCCGGCAACAAGCCCAGCTGGCGCGAGCGTGAGGCCGCCAAGTCTGCCTCTGGTGGCGCCAGCGACAGCGCGCCCCCGCCCCGCCCCGCGTCCGGCGGCGCTCCCCTCAACCGGGGTGGCTCCGGTCGTGATGACCGCGAGAACGGCCGCCCTGGACCTGAGCGGACCGCCTCGCCCGCCACGCCGGCGGAGCCCCTCAAGCCGTCGGGCGCCCCCGGCAAATGGGTTCCCCGTCACCTCCGTGACAAGGCCTAGACGTCTCGAGGGACGAGGTCTGTCATGGAAAACGGGAGAACGAAGAGTGGTTACTTCAGTCTGCATCGGCGTTCTAGGTTAGGCAGGAAGTTGTTTTAAAAAGGATGTACTCTAGAGCCCCCCCAACGAGGATGGTCTCCCTCCTTACAGAGGGGGGAGCTAGAATGGAAGTAACAGATAGCCTTTAATCGTCGATCAGGACGGGGGTGAAATGTGACATGACTTTTTGGCATAGCTCCTTGCTGGAATTCAATTTTTGCACTCATAAACTTGTTTGGTCTCACCATTAGACCCCTGTGCTGGACAATGTGAATCTCTGGGGTCCTAGAAAGGCGGTTTACCGCGACCCCATACTGCGTGTGTGAAGCACAAGCACTTGCCTATGAGCCATGAGTGAGTTTGTTGTTCTTGACAGTAACGTGATGGGCTGAGCGGGTTGGTTCTGGTTGCGCTCGCCCGCCACTTGGAGATGGCCGTGTGAGACGCCCCGAGCGATGTGCATTGTCAAACCGTAACAGTCAAGTAAAGAGGGGAACAAGGAAGTGGCCAAAAGGATTTGAGAGCCTCGTCAGGGGCTCACATCAGGTAATCGAGTCTAACATCATGAAAGTTTAAGTAGCCAGGACACTAGACGTCCGACTCATGTGTGCCAAGATGAATGTCGCCGGCCTGACAGGTCCAGACCTCTCACCCCGCTTGGAATAAGCGAAAGGCCACCAGGTTGGACTTCCTAGACTCTGATCAGAGAGAAGTCCCTAGTTGGGAGAAGCATCTCTGCGAGGAACTTCGACGGATCTCGGATGTTTTCAGTGGCCAACTGAGTCTTCTTGAGCTTGACTTCCTTGGACTTCAAATCGTATCCATCCATACGAGGCCCGGCTAGACCACGCCAGCACAAGGGGGGCACGTGGGGATGGAATTATTATCGAGGCCGGCGCTGAGTTTCGACACCGCAAGAGGAGCCGTCGTGGTGTGGATCAAAGCAAGCGTAAACTTGAGTAGCTTGGGTGCGTGCTATGAGCCAAGAATGGCCTGAACATCAGCTGTGTGGCGCCGTTGACGACCTAATCTGACGAGCCGCTTAGCTCTTTTGTCGAGCTGGCGTCACTCGGTGACGGACGGTCAGACGCTACAGCTCACCTAATCTTGCTTGGGAGAGGAGGCACTAGCGGCTTTTTCTCAGGTGTGCATAATCCAGCTGCATTGGCATTGGGCCGACGCCGTGAAACGGGTGACGGAGGCGCAGCTTTCTCCGTCGAGTCTTTGTTTGCAGGAGCCGAGAAGTGTTCGACAAGCTTCTTGCATGCACAAAGGGTCTGTTGCCTCAGCCGAGTCGTCGTCGTCTTTGTGAGGGAAGTGCCCTACATGGGATGGCAGTTTTCGAGCGAGCATCATCTGAATGCTGGGCTGGCTCGGATGCATTGACACTTTCCTTGGCCAGATGACCCTTATGCTTGTTCAAGTGCTGTGGAGATCTACGCGAGTAAAGCAGCTCCCGCTGGGGCGCCGATCTTTTGGGTTTGAAAGGTTCTAGGCCCCAGAGACACCTTTCAGAGGACTAGAGCAGCTGGGTGATAAAGGGGTCGGCGATAACAATAGCATGGTTGTATGGTCGAGTTGAAAGACCCGATGTGGCTTGAAAGGGCTGTAGCATCTCACCCAGTGACTCGTCGATTCGAACGGTCTCGAGCCATACAGTCCCCGGCAGAATGACGGCGGATATTTCAAAGCTCGAAGCGGACCGTTGTAGATGGGAAGGCTTCGGTCACTTCCCGATCGTCGTTCGGATTCGGGGCTGTAGTCTCGTATCCCGGACACAGGTGGCAATCCATGCTGTGTGATCTCGATAGTGCAACTATGCAGTTGAGGGTCCAGCCGTGCTCCCCTGCAGTTGAGAGGTCTGTGTATTGAACATCGTGTAGGATGGCAGGCCTGACAGCCCCCTGCTGGCGGTAAACAACCCGGCGAGGCATACGACCCCTGGAGGCGGGAGTACCCTTCTTCTGCTTCTTCTGGGTTGGAGATTCTCGAGCATCGCCAGCTCGGCTGATGCCCCCCGCCCCCCCCCCCCCCCGCACAGGATCGACAACTCAATGTTCACGAACTCCATTGTTCGCACCGGCATTATAAACCCAAGTCGTTGGGGATGGGGCACGAAGCACAGAGCGTCGAGTTTGAGCGAGCTAATGCCAGAGCACCCTTGGGGGTCTTCGTCCGAGGTTATTGGTATTCCCAACCAAGCACCGGGGACGTTGCATCGACGTCAACATTTGTCCAAGCGGGTAGGTCGGACGGACCTGCATGTGCAGCTGCCCTGTGCTTCTGCTGTTTTTGACGGCAACGCCAAATAACACGGAGTATTTCCCAAGGCCCTGGTCGGAAACCCGGGGTAAAATTCAATAATGCAACCGTCCATTGCAACCGCATTGCATTGAGCACAGCTGCGAGGCGCAGCAGCTGTACGAATCTTGACAGGTCGACCGGGCTGGACGCACGAGCAACGCGAAACTGGCACGATGTTGGCTTTGCGTTGATCAAGGGGACCGCAGTCGCCGGCTGAGAACGAGAGTGACGCAGGAGAGTGGGAGAGGGACGGGAGCAGGCGAGGGCCCCGGTCCGAGTCAGAACATCTGCCAGCTTCCTTTGCGGTAAGGACAAGAGGACCGGTCGACACTTGAGGCTTTTGAGCATTGTGGGCCGTCCTTCAATACCACGCCGACAACAGATATTCTTAGCAAAGGCCGTTTGCCCCCTGAATCAGATTCAACCAAAGACAAGCCATGATCCAACCCCACGTTCGGCCTGGGTCGGTGGCTTATGTGTAGGTGAGTTCATCAGAGATTGAATCTGACGGCATCCAAGAAGCAAGAAACACCAAGAATGGGTTAGGACAGTACTGGGAGGCGCTGGAGTGGAAGGTGGAAGAGAGAAAAAGGTGCGTTTAAGATTGGCAGTCGAGGAGAATGGAGCCTAATGCAGGTACGGGCTTTGCTCGCCTCTCTCTCCCCCTTGTTCACCTGCCGCCGATGGACGGGATGAGCTGAGCTTAACCTTAGCTGCGCCAATGGGACTGAGCGGTCTCTCCGGGAGTGGGCCCGTTTCTTCCCCGTTCAGGAAACACCCCGAGCCACCGGATATCTGTTTGGTTTCCTTTGCATCTCTTTGTGTGTTTTAGCCTCGACTCCCACTTCTCCCACCGTGATCCGACGACTCCCGCCGACCGGAAGGAGTCTGGCCCCTTCCTTCCCTTCTCCATTCCATGCTACATCTGGTGTAGGCTCTCTCTGCTCGGACCCTTTGCCCTTGCACTTAGTCGCCTGTCCGGCCCAAGTTGGCGGGTATCCAGTATGAACACACCTCGGCCCTGCCTCTTGACTCGAAAGAGCATAGTCCTTGCCAGCCAAGTCTGAAAAGACTGCTGCCGTCGTAGGTGAAAGTACTTCAGCCGCTGGGCGACTGGTGTGGTTCTGACTGGTCTCCATCGCCCTCGCGCCATGGCGTCCTACTGCTCCTTTGCCCATCTCACTCTAGCTCGCCAGTGCCTGGCGCCAGCGCCGCGGTATGGCTGTCCATTGCCGCGTTTTTGCGTGTAAGCAGGTGAACATTCAAAGTACAAACTGACTAGAGCCGAACGTCGTGCCTTTCATTCTATCCTTGGACACGGCACTAACGTTGCAGTCGTGGCGCTGGCCCCGTCCGACCTGACACCACTCCATCAACCGCTACTCGCCTCTCCCACTCCCCTGACTGCGTTGGAATCGAGCCGTACATCGTGAAGCTAATGTGATCAGATTTCACTATATATGGAGACCATTCATGCCTCCCATCCTGGTTTCATCTCAGCTCATCATCACACAACCCAATCCGGGAAGGCAATCACTCACTCTTTTGCATAGAACTAGTACATTCTTTCAAATCCATCATCACCACCATCGCTTACAATGGCTCCCATCGTTCGAGCCCTCGCTGCTCTCGCAGCTGCTACCCTCTTTACCCAGGTCACCGCGACCACCGTCGAGCTGCCGCCCTGCCTTGAGGCTTTCCAGCCCTTCACCTACTCCGGCTGTTTCCAGGAGAAGGGTACCCAGAACGAGAATGCGCTCGACTTCCGTTCCTCTTCCGACCAGACCCAGAACACTGTCGAGAAGTGTGTTGCCGAGTGCAAGGGTACGTCCACTCATCACGCCTCATATGTTGGATTGACTAACACCCCGATAGGTAACAGCTACCGTTATGCCGGCCTCACCTACCATGGTGTCTGCTACTGCAGTCAGACTGTCAACAGCCCCTTGCTGTCCGAAGCCAGCTGCAACATGCCATGCACTGCCAACAGCTCTCAGACCTGTGGCGGCGACGGTGCTTTCTCCGTCTGGCAAGATCCTACGTTCCCTTCTTCCAGCGGTGTCTCCATCAACGATTTCGAGTCCATCGGCTGCTACACTGACGACACCGACCATGGCCGCACCATTGCTGAGCGCCAGGACCAGGTTCCTTTCGACACCATGACTCCCTCTTCCTGCCTGAAGGCTTGCGCCGACGATGGCTACCCGTTTGCCGGTGTTGAGTACGGCGGCGAATGCTACTGTGGTGTGGTCATGGGCAACTACACCAAACCCGCTACGATGGACAACTGTAACACTCCCTGCAAGGGAGACAGCACCAAGAACTGCGGTGGCGCTGGATACGTCGAGATCTTTGTCGCCAGCAAGCTCAAGTCTCTTGAGCCCTGCGGCTACGTCCCCCCGTGATCTCGGTCTCCTCTTCCGTCAGCATCCCGTCCGTCAGCATCCCGTCCATCAGCAGCGCTCCTCCCAGCTCCTCTACGACTGTCTCTACTCAGGCTCCGCCTAGCACGACTACTAGACCCAGCTCCACGACTGTCTCTACCCAGGCTCCTCCTTCGACCACGACTCAGCCTACTACCACTGCTAAGCCTTCCACGACTTCCACCGCTCCCCAGGTCTGCACCACCACCATCGTGACTCCTGCTACTTGCGAGTATGGCTGCGGCAACTGGTGCAACAAGAACCTCCCTGATTTCGACGACAACGACAGCTGCACAAAGGCACACAACAGCTGCAAGCTCCAGGTCAGCGCCTGCTTGGCTGCTGGATGGCCCGGCTCTGCTGGCTGCATGGATTTCAAGGCCTGGTGCAGCGACATCAACACCTACTGCTCCAGCAGCTGCAAGGGCAAGGGATCCTGTTCCAAGAAGGATTGCTTCAGCAAGAAGGCCCCCAAGGGCTACAAGCCTGGCACCACCTCTGTCTCTACCTTCGCCTGCCCCTCCAAGCCCACCTCGACTTCCACCCCTGTCACCACTGTCGTCCCCCCTCCTCCTACCGGTGTCTGCAAGCAGCCCACCAGCTGGTGGTTCGGCTATGGGCCCGGCAACCCCGTTGGTGGTATCGAGATCCCCATCGTCACCTGCAACGACATCGCCGATGACTTCAAGGCCGGCAACCAGTTCAAGCTCTACACCAAGTCCGACTCCCGCACCTGCAAGTCTTTCGGACGCAACAACGTCCCCAACGCTTGCCAGGAGGCCTGCAAGGAGCAGTATGATGAGTGCCAGAACACTTATGCCGAGGGCTGCAAGACCTACAACAACCGCCGCGGCCGCCGCGACGCTGCTGCTGTCTACGCCCGCGCTCCCGAGTTCGCCAAGCGCTGGTTCTTCCTCGACACTTTCAGTGTCGCCCTCAACAAGTGCAAGATTCAGTACACCGACTGCCTTGCCGAGAACCGCAACTCGTACGCTGCCAACAAGTGTGGTGCCTTCGCCACAGGTTACTAAGGGGTGCACCCTTCTCACTCGGAGACGACGTACACGCATGAACACTATAGACGGGGGGTTTGCATTTTTAAAAATGGCATTGGCTGCGACTTTACACTCTTTGAAGGGCTTTTAAACTTTACCTGTATCTAATGGCTATTTTTCCTCAATTTCATCGGGCCCCGGCTCGTTGGCTATACACTTCAATGTCCCTATGTTGCTTTCGTCTCCGTGAAATTGAGCTCGCAGACTAATCAATGTAAACTCTTGGTAACCTTGTCATGAAGCTTCAACATATCCGTTATTCAGCCAGCAAAAAAAATGCGCAGGTAAACCAGCCCGACAAAACGATGCTAAACCTGAGCAAACTCAAAATCTCCTCACCTTACCTCTGCCTTCTTCTGGATCTTGCGCAGACAGTAGTCAGGTTTTTTGTCTTTATTTCTTCGGTTAAGAGCACTGTAACAGTTGCCGAATAGTTCCTGCGTTGTGACTGTGTAAGACAGCAAACCGAGGTGAAGCGGGGTCGGTCTCAGTATGATGTTGCAATCTCACCAGACCGTTCGCCCTGGTATCTGGCTGCACTATCTCACCATGACTGACGTCCTCAGAACAACTTTGGTACAGTGCAAGGAAAAGGTAGGTTGGCTAGAATGAGAAACTACACTTCCAGTTCCCTGTAGGCTGTATGAAGGGGTAAGTTGCGGCGACAAAGCGTGACACCAAACTGCCTTTTGGGTGTTGCCAAGATCTGTAGGTGCTGTGTCCATGTTTGATGTGACGTGAATCGGGAATGCAGATATTCAACCGAGAAGCCTGGATAATCCCTATTGCGTTGCCGCTGGTGCAACTCACACATGCCAGCATGGCCAAGTGGTAAGGCATCGCACTTGTAATGCGGGGATCCTGTGTTCGATCCACAGTGTTGGCACTGCACGTTTACAGGTTCGCCTGGACGCTCCATTTTGGAAGTTTTTGTCATCCTTCCTCTTTTGACCGATTCCAGCACCAAGTGGACTATGCAAATAAACACTTGGCCGTTTATTATTCTTTTTCACAGTCTATGCATCTAGAGGAGACTGGGAAGAAAGGGGCCCTAAATTCCGTTGTTGGTTTACTACGGATGCCCCTTTGAGCCGTTGTAAGCTGATGCCGCGGCTGTATGTAGGTTACCTAGCACTGCACGTATGTCGATGGTGACATGCCTGCCGCCTGAGTCGGAACCGTGGGACTTGTTGACAAATCGGATTCTTCATGAAGTGCAAATATGTGGTAACTATCGTAGAAGGACTTGTATTGCTCGTCCTCACCCACCAACGGACACACGGTACCTTGTTTCTGACGTATTGACCAGACTATGCAAGGCCAAGAGCTTGCAAGCGAGTGACTACATCGGCGACCTGGCTTGCGAGAGGACTGCCCTTCCTTTCGCCGAGTGTGTCCTTTCGATTAGCCGCGTCGGGATGCTGAAGGGTGGCTATCGGGACGGACCTCTTTCCCACGGTGCGTATGAACCATTTGCGTGTCCCGCTCTTCCCACGACTCAGCTGCAGATGGTGGATTTGGTGGTGCAAGTGCGATGCCGTTTTACGCTTTACTGTTCCGCGAGCCAGAATCCATTCGAATCAAAGGGCCACTGATGGCCATGAAGCCGGACATGCTTGTCCCTTGCAAATGGTACCGCTCTTTGAGGACTGGGCTGGGAGGCTGATTCAAGTTATCAAGGTGCCTGACCCGCAGCCGTTATTCCAGGAGCCTGGGCTGGGCATCCCCTTCCTCTTTTTCTCGCTGCTTACTCTCCAATTTCCCAGAAGAGCTTCCAAACAATGGTCACCACAGCTTGGGTCACAACGTTCTATGCAGTACAACTCCTAAACACCATTCATCGCCGAGATTTGCATGTCACAAAAGATACCCGAAAACCGGGGTTGAGCATGGGTTGAAGACGGCGAAACTGAGAGCGACATTCCGGAAATACTCAGCGTGCGGCAGCTGCGAAGATGCAACTTGTCTGTGCCTGCCGGTACTGTGGACGTCGCTCGCCATTTTGATACCCCAGGCCAGATGCGGATCGAGTTTTCCCCAGCTTTGTGTTGTGGAGCCTTTCTGTGCTCAGACGACATTGGCCAGGCGTCGTAGCCACCGAGGCTTAGCATGCGTCTTGCAGCCGGGGAGACGGTGTGCTTCGACCAACAGCTGGGTTTCAAGAGCTCGGAGGTCAGGGCTGAGAGGTGCACCGAGCTTCCTCTTTCGCTTCCCCCATGCTCGTCCTTCTTTTGAACAAATGGGTGCTGCTCCTGGCAGTCAGCAGCCAGCAGCCAGCACTGGCGGCGGCGGCGGTGGCGGCGAACACGAACGAGAGAGTTTGTGCTCGGTTTGGGTTCCGTATGGAGCTGGGGGCACAACCGGCAGATAAGGGACGATATGGAAACGTGCCGAGGATCCCGCCCCTCCCTCTCGCATCAGCTCTCGCAGCTCGCGCACATTGGCCACGACGACGACGGGGACGACAACAACAACAACAGTGTTGTTTGTTATTGTTGTTGTTTGGGTGAAATTGATCCCAGTCGGGCGATGCTGGAGATCCGGGAACCGGGACCTCAGATTGACCGGGCCCGGGCTAACTGAGCCAAGGGGGGCCAAAGTTTGGCTGGCAGGAAAAGGGCCTCTTGGTTTGGTTGAGGAGGGGAAAGGCAGGCGCGTCTGGAACCCTAAAGGGCAGGTTGTGAGCACTGAAAAAGGCAGGAACGACACACAAAAATGGAGGTCGGAAGAATTGTTAAGCGAGCCCGCAACGCAACGATGATCTCACACACCTAAACGTGGCCCGGGAAGAGGCCCCTATGGCCCTCTCTTCCAGCGCCTGTGCCGCCCGTGCCGCATCCAGTGCCGGCCTGTGATTGGTGGCAGAGCTGGCGTGCCCTTGCTGCCTGACCTAATTTGCTCTGTGCTTTTTTTCGTCGCTTCCCTCTTCGAGTGCTGTGTGCCGCTGCTGTGATTTGTCCCCGTCCGGAAAACCCCCCTCAGTGCCCCATCGCGCAGTTTCTTCACCTGAGAGTCCCCATCCGTAACATCACCAGAGCACTGGCACCAATTGGTCCCATACCCCCCCATTGAGCATCACCACCACCGCCAGGTCATGGTGTTCTAACCTTGTCTCTTACCCCAATCATCATCCTAGACTAGGTCGCTATTGTACACCACAATCCAGGCGACAAGATGTCGGTCGCAAGCAAGGTGAGCTTCGCTCTTTTTACCCAGTACTTGGATTTGTTTGTTGCTCGTCGCTTTTCGGCTTCGTCGTTGTGTGTGTGTGCGGCGGGTATTTGTGTGCGTCGACCTCGTCGGCGTCGTCATTCCTCCCGCCCGCCGCCCACGATGTTATTTTGTCCCATGCTGCCCGGCCTCAAGACCTCAACTAACAATCCTCTCTGTAGAACCTGTTCGAGCTCCTCGGTATGAATTCCCTCGACTAACGATGCTCGACGAACCCACGATCTGAACCATGCCCTAACCACCCACAACAGGCAACGATGCCGAGGATGACACTCCTCAGGCGCCCGTGAAGACGGTTGACAAGACCACCATGCGTTCAACCAAGCGCGGCGTCGAGCCCGAGGCCCCATCCCGTGCTGCTGCCGGTAACACCGGTGCTGCTCGCCGCACCAACGCCTCTGGCAACGAGGCTGGTAAGTCGACTCAATCATCAATTGCATTGCGGCCCTTGGAGACGCAGACCCCGCTTTGTGCTTCGGCCCGCTGACTCGACCCTTTGCCGACAGCCTTCCGTGACCGCGGTGCTGGCAGCGACCGCAACCGTGGCAAGACCACCGAGGAGCCCGCCAGAGGTGGCCCTCGTGGTGGCTATGGTGCCCGCGTCCGTGGAGGTTCGTGTCTTCCTGCTACCTCCCTGTTCCAAGACTGGATGCAGGGTAAATGAAGGCGTTCTTCGTATTAACAACAAGCTAGGCCGCGGTGGCCGCTTCCCTCGCGAGCGTGACGACCGTCAGTCTAAGAGTGTCGTCAGGTAATTTCGAACACCGCCTCGCTGGCAATACCCCTTGTGCTAACCTTTCGCCCAGCGGTTCCGAGAAGCAGGCTGCCCAGTCGTGGGGCGCCACTGAGGGTGAGGCCGAGCGCAAGGACGAGGTTGCCGGTGAGGCCATCGCCCAGGCTGAGGCCAAGGATGCCGAGGCCGAGTCCGCTGCTCCCGTCGAGCCCGAGGAGCCTGAGGAGAAGCACATCTCCTACACCGACTACCTCGCCCAGCTGGCCGAGAAGAAGCTTGCTCTTGAGGGCAACTCTGAGGTCCGCAAGCCCAACGAGGGCACCAAGCTCAAGAAGGAGTGGGCCAACGCCAAGGAGGTTACCCGCGAGGACGAGGACACCTTCATGATCGGTACCGGTGGCAAGACCAAGCGCGAGCGTGAGCGCAAGACCAAGCAGCTTCTGGATATCGACCAGCGCTACGTCGAGCCTGAGCGTCCCCGTGGCGGTGCCCGTGGCGGCGCCCGCGGTGGTGCCCGCGGTGGTGCCCGCGGCGGTGACCGTGGTGACCGTGGTGACCGTGGCGGTCGCGGTCGCGGCGATGGCCCCCGTGGTGGTGCCCCCCGCGCTGGCGGTGCCCCCCGTGGCGGTCGTCGTGAGGGTGGTGCGCAGATCAACACTAAGGACGAGTCTGCGTTCCCCAGCCTCGGCGGCAAATAAACGCCCACGCCACCCAGCACCTATATCCGCCCACATATAGGCAAGCATGTGCTCCGACACATAGTTCCGCTCTAGTCAACGATGGAGAACGGAAGGGAAGGACCAGTTTTCGGGGAAAATTTGCAGAAGGATGGTTGCGTCATGGTTTCCGAGGACTGGGCCGGCTGATTTCTGGTCGTTGCACGATAAATGAAAGGCTTTTTTTCATCTAGGTACTCAAGGACGGTATCGTTCAAAAAAGTCAAAAATGGTCTCTTTTGCATGGTTTCTAAAAAACGGTCTCCGGGCCCGTTGATTGTGTTGGTTCTGGGGTGTATGTGAGAAGGTTTGGTTTATGACTGGAAAGGAGACGGTAACTCGAACAAGTTGATGCTTCCAAGGATAGTACATGGCTTCTGATTCGTGAAATCGTTGCGCTTCCGACTCGATCCCGGCTTTCTGCTCTTGGTCAACCCTGTCGTTCTACTGAGGCTTGAACCCATATGACGAAACAAAACACAGAACATGGTTCGCGCCTGAAGGGCATGCATCAAAAACTTGAACTTGTGCATTCTCTTTTCGCGGAACAGCGGGAACCAACGAGAACGATATGGGTTTGGCGATCGGATCACTCGTCTCCTTGTACTTGCACCGCAAACGCCTGCTCGAAAGACAGACAGAGCAAGATGCTTGATTATTATGCGGAGCCCGAATTTTACCTCTTGGAAGTACCCAGTCGCCTTTGGAGTTTGGAACGCCGTTTGCCGGCGGACATCAAGGCAAATTAGGCTGGCAGTCACTAGAAGCGAGTGAATTGGCGACAGAAGCCCGCTGCCACATGCGGCCCCTTTCCTTCGTATGTTCTGCATCTGATATGCCTGACAAAGTACACAGCAAGCACAGCAGCCGTTGTTTCGAGTGGTTGGTCAAAAGACCCAATGCCACGAGTTGCTGACATGGTTGTAAAGATAACCTCGTAAATCGTGGGTTTCGATTTCCGAACCACCCAACCTGTTTCCCCTACCTTCCGTCCTCACTGGGGTTTATCTGACGTGGATGGAACATAGAGCCCGAAATAAAGATGGTTTGCAAGTCACCTTCCGTGACCCTTGTCGAAGAACTGCGTAGGGGTTGAATGAGTGTGTGTATAAGGGCGGGATTACTTATTGACTGCAAGTCGATAGAATCTCTTGGCGACGTAGGAGACTCAGGGTCGTGGCGCCGCGGAACGACTGTTCCTCTAGGGTTCTGACGATAGCGTGCAAGCTCGATGCATGGTTGCATACCTCAACGTTCTCTGCGTTGACACTAGGAGCATTGGGCTGTACTTCCCACTGCGTTTACATCTCGCGTTTCCCATCCGGTTCCTAAACCCCAGTCACTTGTATCTAGGTGAAATTGTACAAATCGCGCCTTCGGGTCCTAATGTCCAGGCTGAGAGGGACTTGGCTCGCCATGCCCAAAGGTCAGGGACATTGTCATCGACAAACGCCGGGCTCTCGAGCTTCGGGACGGCATACACTCTGGTGGTGGTTATGATGGAGACGACGGAATGGCTCACGAAGCACAAAGTTGATCTCGTTCCCTGTCTCTCCTGGCCTGGCGCTTATTCGGTATATTGCACGCCGACAGAATCAAGCGCAACCATAGACAAACTGCTGTGTCGTATGAGCAAGTGAATCCCTCGCTGCCTTTGGAATTCTCGTCTTCAGCACCAACATAGACAAAAACCTGTACCGAAACTTGGGTGGGAGTCTCCCGTGGCAGCCCCCGGAGACAACGAGCTATCCACTCCCTGATACCGCACCTGCTACTAAGAGTCTTACACTCTAGTCTTCTGTACACTGCCACCGACGCAATTTCCCAGTCCCCGATGAGCTGGTATCCAGAAACACGACTACTTACGTCGGGCTAGAGCACTAGCATATGAGAGTAGGTGAAGCATTTTGTGCTTTCGTCTACATGGGCAGCTCCGATGCCCCGCCTGTTGATGCCGAGGGCTGGGCAAAATCACAGAAGGAACAAAAAGACTAGCACAATCTCTAGACTGTATAGCAAGTATGACTGTGAAGCTACCTACGATCGCAAGGCAGTGAGATTCGCAACTAGCAAGTGAGTTGAAGTGCAGGAAACATAAACATGGTACAACCCCCAGCGATTCATGAGGAGACCAGAAACCGCGCTTTTATGAAAGCCACATAAGGCAGATTGGGAGGCTCCAAGGTCTTGGTTATTTGGATGTTTGCTTGCTCAGATGCGATTTGGCCAGCATGCCTGTAGTTGACGTCGACTCTGGTGCTGCAGAGACCCATGACGAGTCCCCCGGCGGAACTGTCCAAGAGCGACACAATGGCCTCGTGTGTTGCATCTGGAAACATGGCCTCGGCCGATGCCTTGCAAGTACCCTTTCCCCCACTCGTCAGTTTCGTCAACGCGGTCATAATGAGGAGCCAATTCCATACAGCACCTCAAAGGACGCCGAGCCGTGAAAAGTGCCTCCCCACAAGAGAACATATCACAACAAAGCGGAAAGCTGTTCTCTTCTACAAAGGACTTGGCCATGAGGCCCCGATACCGTTGGGAAAGCGAGAAATCGCTGTTGGATAACGCAGCAATGGGATTGTTCGCACGCCCTTTGTGTGAGAGGTGGAAGGCCGATGAACCACTCGGCCGCACATTGATTAACAACGTGATGCTTGCTGGGCAATGGCACTTAAATAGAATCAAAAGACTCCTGATTCCCAACAGAGCTGGAGCGGAACCGATCCCACAAAACACAGCCGACATAATCAAGATACACAGGCACCTTTACAGTGAGCCCATCAGCACCGGCAGATCTCTTCGGAAACCATGCCTCGCATTACCTGCAACCCCAACGCCCCATCGGGCCCGTGGACGGCAACGTCCCCCTGCCTCGCCTGCTATGAAGCTCGCAAGACCCGAGAGCGCCCCGGCATCCTCCGCCGGCTTGTTTACACTCCTCACCGACCCGACTCCACGCCCCCTCCCTCCGTATGTTCTGAATGCGGCAGCGCCGGCAGTGAGACAATCATCTTCAACGAGCCCAACTGGAATCCAAAACCCCATGCTGACCGCCGCATTGAAGAGTCCGTGGGGCCCTTGAACGAGACCCGGGCAGACGACGTCTTTGGCCCGCCCACACCCATGGGAAAGCCAACGAGAATGTGGGCCAGGTTCAAGCCGCTGGAAGACTACCCGCAGCATGCCGTCCCCAGTGCCCATGATATAGCGTGGGCCAAGGCCATCAAAAAGGCGCAGAAGCCTGAACGGAACGCTTCAGATATGGTGAGGATACTGCGGAGGCTGGCTGACCCTTTCATGCCTCCTCGCGGACCGACGCTACCCTTGACTTGCGAGGAACGCCGGAGAAGGTCGCTGGAACGGTGGCACCTGACCAAGAAGTCGAGACGGACCAGGAACGGAACCAAGAATCGATCTACGTCACATGTTACCTTGCCGCAAAGCGTTCTCGAGTCTGTCGCGGAAGAGGACGAGCCGGAGGAGGAAAACCGAGCACACGTTCGCCATGGCTGAAAGATGAGTAGTCCGATGGTGGAAAGAGAGAGAAAAAAGGTCAGTACCGTGAGAGGATGATGCTTGTGAGGCTAGGTGATTCAAAGAGTAGATTAAACTGTGGGGGATGGCCGCCTTTGATATGAGCGACTATATTGGGGGAAGAGACGGAGCAAATAGGGCTCCTTCTTGGATATCGACCGAGTCACATATGAACAATGATACGTCAGAGATATGTATATTTCTTCATACTTTCAATGTTCACTGCTTGTCTCTGTAGAAGCGAGCAGCGTCAATGCCCAAACTGGCCAAGAGGAGGATGGCGTTGAAGGACGCCATCATGTAGAAGGGCGCGCCGTGCGACACGGCGTCAAACATAAAGCCGCCCAGTTTCGTGAGCAGCAGAATTGCAGCTCCTCCAAACCATGAATACATGCCGGCAATAGAGCCCTTAAGCCGCACTCGCGACACGGCATCCACACTGGCATTGTGCTGCAGCAATGGCGCAGACTCGGTAGGGGTCTCGATGGCCTCGGTCGAATCCTCAACCGTGTCGATGATCTGCGCTTTGGGGATATCTGCAGTAAGAACGCCGCGGCCGAGGAAACCCAGGCTGCAGACGATGGCGCCAATTTGGCTAATACCGATCAAAATCACGATGAAGAAGATGGCTGGACTGCCGCCTCGCCCATCGACATTCTTGTATTCCGGGCTTTGCAGCCGAGGAAGGGCAATGTAACCGACGATTCCGAATGCGGTCGCGATGAGGATAGGGTAGTTGACGCGGCCACGTCGTCTGTTAAAATAGCCGAACAACGGTGCGGCGAACAGGCCGAATAACTGGGCAACGCCAGTCAGAATAGATGAAAGAAGGTAGGCTGCCCGACACTCCTTCTTCAGCTCTGGCGAAGGGTCATGCGGAGACCCGTGGCAGAATCCATTACTGATGTAGTATGTGTTAATATAGAGAGGGATGAAAAGCGAGATGGCGACGGTAGAGGCTCGGGCCACGAAGCCGCCCAGGTATCCAAGGGCGATCTGGGAATCCGTGAAACCCAGCGTGACAGAGTCTCGCAGCAGGCGGAAGTATGGCAGAACCTTCTGCGGACTGTCAGTAGGGTTTCCTGATCTTGCGAGGGGATTACTTACCGGCCGAGTCGGGTGGTCTGATTCATGCTCGTCAGAGTCATCCTCCGAGTCTGAGTGTGTCTTGAGCCCCAGAAGCACGCTCCAGCCCTTGCCTTCCTCGCCCTTCAGGTTTCTCAATCCGAAGAAAACAAAGATTGCCACGACAAATGCTACAATCCCTACCACGTAGAAGCTGTCGGCAACAGCATCGGCGGAAGTGACACCGTCAATCTCGCCGAACCGAGCTGGGAGTGGCAGGAATAACGAGAGCGCAACCAGTGCGCCGCATCCCGTAAACAGTCCAACATAGCCTGCCAATGCCGAGGGCTTGCCGGCCTTCGCCTCTTCCCTTTCGCTCGCTGTCGCAGCTTGGCCGTTTCCGCCGATGCCATGGAATCGCGCCGGAGTGATGGTCATGTCGGATTCGAGTGACATAGCCACGCTGTTTCGGGGGTTATGGGTTGGCTTGTTCGCAGCGTCTGCGGAGCTGTCGGACCTGTTGCCATCATCTGTCAGAGACGGCAATATGGCCGTTACCATGGTGGCGCTAAGTAAAGAATATCAGCCGTACGTTCACTCAAGGCTCCGTTTGTCATTACTTACGCGGCAGTCGCACCAATGGCAAAGAAGATGCGCGCCAGAAGCAGTTGCGGATACACATTCTTCGCCTGAACGAACAGTATCAGTGCCGCGCCAATAACGGCGTATCCAATGACGGCCACCCATCTCACACCGAGCCGATCCGAGACCAATCCCCAAACCGGACATGCGACGAGCGCAACGAGCTCGTCCACGAATCCGAGAGTGCCGACAATGTCGCCGACGCCATCCTTGACGCCAATTAGGTCAGTAATGACAAAGGATATGCTGCTGTTGAGGAAGACGAGAAAGGAAATGGAGAAGAGAGAGATGCCGAGAAGGTATGTCACTGCTTGCAGTGTTGTGGTCGCCTCGGAGAAGGGCAGGTAACGGGAGAGAATCGCCATGGTGAAGAATATCTAGCGCAGTAGGCGTTGTGCTGAGCAAATGAGGTGATTCTCGTTTTTTTGCCGCAGACCACCGTCCGGTCCTACGCTTACATCTCGCGACAAGCGGAGGAGATGCTTAGAGAGGTGTGTGATTTTGTTTGTTGTTGACCACAAGGGAGAAAGTATGTCGAAGTGGGTATCTGCGGCAGCGAGTGCTGGTGCGGGACAGCGGGTGAGCATCATACATACACCTGAGCCCCCTGCAACAACAAGCCGAATAGGCCGCCTTACATAAGCGCCGCACCGACAGTCTCCCCTCACCTCACTATTACGCACACGACCGGATACCCGCTACGACTCGGGCTCCGGCGTGCCGATCGATCGTTGGGCAGTAAACATGTTTGAGGGGGTTGTCCTGTGTTTTGATGTTCAGCTCGGTTTCTTGTGATAGCCGCTCGACTGACTACTACTAATTGCCTAACTACACATCTCAAGGTGTTCCAAGTTACCCCTGAATAGAAAGAGGTATCAGCATGACGCCCAACGCCAGTGACCAGGCATTTCTCACGACGTTGCCTCCATAAATGCCAGTTTCTGAGTGACCCTGTTGATTCCCCGACTCCGTTGCTTTCCCAAACCGTGACTTTCTTGTCTGGCATTTTGATTCATCGTCCATCGTTATCCAGTCTACCATGACCAGAGCACCTTGTGGTGCAGCACCCGAGCTCCAAGTCGCTCGAACTCGAATGGCGTAACCCACGAATCATTGGCCGGCAGTTTGGCAAAGACACTAGCTCCTTTCCATGTCACGACCTGCTCGTCCATGTCCCTGGCGCTTCTACTGACGAGAATGCGGTCAAACAGGTCAGGCCGCCTAGCCTTGAGCTTCTCCTCCAGCACGACAGTAAACTGTGCAGTCTTTGATCCGCCACCAACTACCATGATGCTGCCCAAATAATCACGCAACTTCTTGTCATCCCCCTTGGCTGCGTTGTAAATGCTGGTAAGGATGGCAAGATCCAAAGGTGCGGTAGGCAGAACGCCATCGCGCTCGATTGCGATTGCCTTGGCACTACGTGCAGAGGCATCAACAAACATGCCAGCGGGCGGCTGTGCCGGTGTTGCACCGTTCGGCCCCGGTGTGCCGCCGTTTCTCACGGGGGGGGCCGGGCTGCCTCCGTTGGCGCCATCTTTGCTTCCACCAAAAACAAAGGGCGCAGGCACTGGCGTGCTAACACCCTCCGGCGCTGGCGATGGAGCATTAGATCCCGACGGGGTGCCATTGACACCGTTCTCGCCTCGCTTGAGGAAGTCAAATGGCTGCGGTTTTTCCTTGACTGGCGTCGACACATCATTTTGCGACTGTGTGAAGCCGTTGACAGGCGCAGCATTCAAGGAAGGTTTGACGAGAGCCAGAATGCCAAACTGAGCCGCCGACGTCGGGTCGTCAGGTATGTCCACGTCGTATGCATTGTAGGATCGTTCAAGTAACTTTCTTCGGCCTCGTAGCTTGGTGCTGTTGTCGAAGATGGCGGGGTCGTAAAAGCCCATAGGGGCGAGAATGACTTCATCGTAAGTCTTGAATTGGTACTTATGGGTCGGCTGGTTCGGAGCCCGCAAATGGAACTGGTACAACTGGACAGAAATGTCCGCTTGAGACATCGTGCAGTGCTTCATCTTGAGCTCCTCTGCCAGCAAAAAGTCGTGGCGTCGACGGAGATTGATGTCCTGATAGGGGAAGTTGTCGTAAAGTAACATCTTGATGAAGGTCTCCGTCACGTCGTAGCCGCCATATTTCAGGTTGATCCGAGAGTCTTCAACACAAAGCCCATCCTCGACACATGTGATGGAAGTCTTTTGTGCACCAACGTCAACGACGCAGGCCTGAGTGTACCCCGCTCCAAACGTAGCAGCCATGCTCTCTTGAATGAAGCATATCCGGTTGAACTCGAACCATGTCATGCAAGATCTGAGTACCTGCTCGACGTACTTTTTGTCATAGAGATCGGGAATAACAAAGACGCAGCTGTATTGCCTCCACGTGCTGTTCTTGGTAAGACCAAGCTCCTGTCTGATTGCCTTATCAAGGAGGGTCTCAAAGTCGTCAAAAAGGTGTTCGGCGTTCAGGTATTCGTCTTCGTTGAATACTCCATGCTGGATTGGCCACCAGAGCTTGAATTTTGGCTGAGAGTCATCAGGGACTCGTTGTGCCTGATGTCCGATGAAGCAAGAGGCGGATGATTTGGGATCGTCTAGGTTGTTGACGTCGGTCCAATCGATTTGCAAGGGGTCGTTGTGTGTTTGAATGATCTCGGGTTCAGTCCGGCGGTTGTAGTTTAGCACCAATTCCTTGGAGTTGGGCAGCACCTTGCGTTTGTTTGCGCGCATGTCCAATTTGAGATCGCTGCACATCTTATTGTACTTCTTTGACCATTCCTCGCCATATTGCTGGTCTTGTGTCTTCGATTCGAATTGCCGGCGGGGAAGGGCTTCGTGCATCTCGGCCTCAGTCTGCGGGAATTTGGTTGCAAGTGTCATCGGAATCGATTTGGGGAGTGCGTCGCTAGCGAAGCCAATCCGGAGGTTCTGACTGCCAGGGTGAATGACAATGACCTTGGACGGGTCGAGACCTGCGGCGGCGTCGGCAGGTGCTTCGTCAGGTTGAAGTTCGGGAATAACGAGTGGGACTTCGGCGCGGCCACTCTGTGCAAGAGCACGATCTCTGTCCTTGGCAGCTTGAACAATTCGGTCGCGAGTGGCGTCGCCTTGGAGTCGTAAAGCGAGAATCTGGTCATCGCGCTTCATGTAATCCCTGACGTAGATAACGGTGTCAGCATCAAAACGACAAGTCCTACAGAGCACTCCATTTCTGGTGACATACGTGTAGTAATTCTTCTGGTTGATTGGCGTGACATCCGGCCAGCTGGTCTGCTTCATGCCATTGTCGGTTCTCTCCAGGCCTGCGATTCGCGATCAGCGTTTTGGCATGACAGCAAACAGCTGCATTTCAACTTACCCTCCCGCAGGAGAACCCTCTCACTAACTTTGCCTACCATCCTTTCGACTTGCTCCTGATAATCGGAGCCAGTGGGCAAACTGGCACTGGGTCATGGGTTTCCACCAGGAAAAACAAATCAATAACGACAGCCTCAAGGTCGGATTACTCTCAGCCTCCTCGTAGCAACCAACCATCGTCTTCGGCAGCCCGCTGGCCCGTGCATGCAACTGTGGCGTCTACCTACCCCGAGTCGACTACTGAAAACGTGGCTGAAGCTAGGACTTTCGGTATGACGTTGATCCGAAGCCTGCTATTACATAATCGGTACATATGCAATGTGCCCGCCGGCTAGACCTTTTCGGTTGTTGCGCTCGTACCGAGGTGCGACCTTAGACAATATTCTACAGTGAATGCCAAACTACAGCAATACCTACGACATGTCGCATGTCACGTCTCGAACTCAACCTCACGATAAAAACGCTTTTCTTGGCACGGCACGAGGTGTTCCTGACGGAAGCAGGCCCACTCGCTATGGCAGCAGTCTGTTCAACAGGCGATCCCTGTGGTATCGCTGCATTACGTGCACAGTTGGGCAGCTGAGGTCAAGTCAGCGACGACGTGGTTCCGCCCCCTCCCCCATTCAATGAAGCTTGGATTTGCGACTCGAAGCGGTCCAAGCACTTCCCGGTAGCAGGCCATTTTGCGGCTCTGGTGAGCAGCAAACCATTGGTCATGAGCCACATTGCTCGGACTCGGCCTTGGATGTTTGGCTGCTTCATGCTTTACAGCCTAACTGTTGCTTGTTTTGCATGAGCGAGAAGTGAGTGGATGAACTTGACACGATGGTTTGCGCCGAATCAAAGACCAAACAAGATGATGCGAGGCCAGCATGTCCCGGGGACTTCGGTGAAAGCCCTTCGTCTCTAGGTTTTCAAGTTGTAGGTGGCGGCATTTCTTTCCAAAAGTACTCGAGGCAAGCGATGCTACTGTGAGCTCCCCGATGCTGGCTTGGGCAATTGCCGGCTTCCTTTCTCATTCTCAGCGTCCCATACCCACTACTACTGTTTACATTTCCATCGTTTGCATTAACCACAAAGATAATTCTCCCTCGGAACGATGTTGTTTCCCGAGAAAGGAGCAGGAATAAACAAGGAAGGGAAGCTCGGGAAAATGTACCGCTCCTCCAGGTCCGGGCTACTGCTGCCTTCACCGGCCACACACCTCAGTCACCTGACAACGCCCCAACCACCAAGCAATGACGTCGTCACGTAAGGTTCCGCCTGTCATAGAGGAAACCACACAACGTGCCACGTCTGCTTCATGACTCCGAGCCGATTTCAGACACATCTCACGAAAGACGCTCGCGATCTCGCTCAAATCAACTTAAACCATTCAACAGCCTAGATATCTCGTAGTATTGCACGCGCGCCGAACCCCCGCATTTCATCCCTCTCCCACTTTGGCCAAGAAGTCCAACATCAAGCCATGCCCGCGATTCCCATCTTCAAAGACACTCCGATCAACGCCTCAAAGGCGACGGGAGCCACTCCGCAGACCGAGGAGCCACAACCCAACGCCAACTTCAATAACGCCCCCGACCTCTCGCACAGTCAAGTCGGCGCACCCGCACCTGCTCTCGCACCATCGTCCACCCATCAGCAGTCATACCCGCCGGCACAGCCTGGTGCCGCACCGTCTCTCCCTGTCCAGACAGCTTCCGCACAAGCATATCCTGCGCTGCGGCCAACTCCAACTCAGAAGACGGATGATGTCAGTCCTCCGCCGCCTCAGCCAGGTGCTGCCCCAGTGCCCGTGACGGGCACTTCGTCGCTGCCTCCGCCTCCGAAGGCAGGTGAGGTTTACCAACCTCCAGCCCCAACGCCCGCAACCCAGGCCACCCCTCCTTACCCTCCACAGATGGGCATTCCTCCTCCAACCATGCCTCATTCTGCGTTGCGAGGTTCTCCCACGTCAATTGCCAACGGACCTCAGATGACTGGACCACGACCCATTCCACTAGGAGGCGATCCTGCATCTAGCCTTGAACATCCTCCGGGATATCAACAGGACGTTAGTGCGTCTGAATTCAGCAGCCATCAAAGAGCTGCTCATCATGCTGCGGTGGCATCGTCTGCTGAGAGAGGATTCCAAACTCAGTCCGAAGAAGGAGTTTGGGACACGGCAAAAAAGTGGGCACAAGCTGCTGGTGGCAGTCTGGCCGCAGCCGAACAAGAGGTATGGAAAAGGATCAACAAAGACTAGAACTGTCTTGAGGGCCTTGTGTCAACATACCAATCAGTATTCTACTATCAAGGATAAATTGCCCAGTCTGAACTCTAGCTCCAGCCGGCAATACTGTGAAATTCGGGGAGGATTAGTTTGACAGTTGACAACCGGTTGACCAGTTCCTTCTGGGCCGGTCGCAGCTGGTGATGTTGTCTTGTCGGTCTCCAATTTCAAGCATCAGACGTCCAGCTTCTTGTCCCTTACCCCCTACTCACTTTCCATCCAGGTTCATCCATTGTACGATCTCGCACCATTGACCTAGCGTGGGCCTGTTCGGCTTCGTGATTGAGTCTTTCTTTGCCCCACACAAGTAGTCCTATCGGGGTTGCTTTCTTTTTAACAACCCGAGGCTTGCCCGGATCACAAACTGGCGAGGGCCTGTTCAAGAGCAAGGGCGTAAGGACTCTATGACACCTGGGACATTCTATTTACGGCATCCTCGCTTCTGTAGATCAACTTGCACCAACGAAAGGTCCATTCAGCCGGAGCTAATGCCTTTTCAAATGTATCATTTCCTATTCGCCCCGTGAGAGAGCTGAACTTGTTCTGGCTATGGTAAACATCAAACATGTCGATAAGACTGATAAAACGCCGACTAACATAGCGCACCACAGAGAGTTCATCGCTACCCTGCTCGCCCCCTTTCTCCTTGCGGCTGCAGATGGGATCTTGTCAGCCTCCCCCAATGATCCGCCTGATGTCTGGTGTCTAATATCGAGCCGAGTTGACAAGCAATCGATGGCGGGGTAAACTCGCGTCACTATTGGCCCATGATCTCCATAAGAGCCGTACTATAGACAGCGGCCATGGCTGGAGAGTTGGCGCAATTTCCCAAAACGTCCGAGGTTGTTATGCAAGCAAGACAGCCGGCCCTTGTCGGCGGCCAGTCCGGAGGATCCACAGAACAACTCATCGAAGGCACGGTAGAAGCTGGCCAGCGAATACTGGAGACTCTGGAGAGGCCACCGGCACGAGACGGACGTTGCATCTCTCGCACAGACGAAAGAGTCAAAGACGGCTTCTGGGTTGCTCTCAAATGTGCACATCTGATCTAACGGGGAGGGTCAATTCTTATTCCCTTTGCGTTACGGCGTGGCGTGCGGGATGGCGGCAAGACGGAAGTCCGCGACCGTTGCTCTACTAAGGAAGGCCACGCTAAGTTTCACTAACACTGTACAGCACGTAGAGCCCTATGTCAGAGTTTTTGACGGATTGGCGAAGTGCGTCGCTAGCGCAATGTCAGTATTCGCAGTGGGTGGACTGTCGCCAACAGATTCGCACAACAAGCTTCAACAACACACAGGTTCCGTGCTGGCGACGAATGATGATTGGGGGAGGACCACTTTACGCGTGTACAATCCGTGCCGGATGGTGGTCCCCGGGCGTCCCCGGGTGTCAAGTCGCGCCCGCAATCTGGACTGTGATGGCGGGAGCAGGCGACCATCATAGGCGAGCGCATATGGATTTATCAAGGATACCCATGGCTGGCTGCGCTATAGCAGATTTCCGTTATACGATACAAGACTCTAAACTGCCAAAACAAACGGAAAACCACAGGCTCGAGGCATTAACATGACGCGTGCTATTGCCGCCAAGCGGCCGGTTTAATCGCGGAGCGACTGGTCTTTTTCTAGTACTAGCAATTGCTTTCAGGAGCAATAGCTTTCTTTTCTTGTCAATGTTGGCCTTCAGCCGGCTTTCGGTTGGACCCTCCGCTGTCAAAATTGTGGCTGTGAACCTGTGAGTAGATCAGCTCACTGTGGCACATCGTGGAGGCAGGCACGTATACCCACCAGAACAGACGGCAGAACGAATCGCAGGCTACCCGAGACGAGGCGGACGCGGCTCGCAAAGAGGCGCGTCAAGGGACGATAGCGCGGGGGCAATGGCGAGGGGGGGAGTGAGAAGCAACCAGTCGCGAAGCCAGATTTGTTGGATCGCCAGCACCACTGAACCCTCTTGGCACAAGAGCCAAACAGGAAATGTAGGTTTAGGTTACGGAACCCAGAAGATGTGGTTGAGTAAGCAGAAAAGTAGCATCAGGCGCGATAGGGAGCCACGTTAGCCAGAGTATCCGGATGTGTCGTGAGTTTCGTCCAGACTTGGCCATTTCTTGACAAGTCTCACGTCTCATACAAGAGCCCAAACGCCAGCATCTGTGCGGTAGCAGTATTTGATTTAATTTGGTCTTGGTTTGATTTCCGACATAGGTGGACGTCTGGCAGACCACTCGCAGGAGGACAGATGATTAGATGAGGACGAACCTCACGAACGGCAACGCACAACGATGACTTGGGATTGAAGTAAGAACAGAAAGGGTCGCGCCAGAGCGGCTGCCGTCACTCGAAGAAAAAATAAAATGCAAACGGAAGCGAATCGGTATGGAATTCGGCCTGTATGTAGTTGCAGGCAGCTACGGCACGCAAGGCAGACACTGGGTTGACCGCGTATGTACGGAAGCCAGTGAGATGAAGCCAGCATTGGATTATTAGTTAGATGAGTGCGAGGCGCCGTGGGTTGAAGTTTATCATGCCGTGTGTGGGAGTGAAGGGAAAATCGAGTGATGTGGGAGCGACCAGGACACAACAACACACAGCATCATCGAGTACCTCAATGACACCGACGAGTCTCCCATCACGGCAACCTTTACAGACGCGGAACAGCGTGGTGTCTCTTGCGCAAAGCGGCTGGACTGCGATTGGCGCGAGGCACGTGAGAGGTGCCTGGTGAGTAATGAGACACGACAGAGGCACAAAGACTGGAGGACGCGAGAGGTTGGCGATCTGGGATGAAGGTAAGAACGAAAGGCTCGCGTGCCGACGATGCTCACAGAGACGGAATGCGGTCAACGGTCAACCCAGTCGAGGGGCTAAAGCGAGACAAGGGTGTGTCGTTCTGCGACAGATCTGAGACAGCTTGCACCCTTGCAAAGCCCCTGGCACAGCCCCCGCGTCCCCAGTGGACTTTAGTCGGCGAGACCCAAATCCAGCGAGTCACGACCGCGAGTCAGAGGTAAGTGGGTGGAATTCGACACGCTGTACAACAAGAGTCCCGCTACTAGAAGCCAGCCACGGCTTCCGTACCATGGTTCTCGAGATTCCGACGTGCCGTGTTAAACTCCTTGACATGGCCTGTGAGATGGATCAGGACGCTACGGTGTGAGAACGAGGCGAAAGTCGGACAAGAGAGGTCAAAGATGTGGAAGGAGAATTTGACAGGAAATAAGATTTGACAGAAGGGCATTCGACGGACAAGACGATGAGGTCGAGGGCCGGAGACGGATAGCTTGTTCGGCACCGAGTTGGGTCGAGAATCAAGAGTCAAGGCCACGCAGGACAGAGAACGGACGAAAGACGATGATACATCACCATCCGTCTGGTGGAAACCCTCCTAGCTGGGAAAGTCAGGACGGGGATACGTACACCAGTAATGGACGAACAGTACCGCCAGGCAGATGTAGATGTTGTTGTGCTAACACTGCACTCTGCAAGGCACACACAACAACGCAACACACAATGCAACCCATACCCATCCTTCGTCGACGCAGACGGAGAGGCGCACGCGAGGAAGAGGACAGGAAGGGAGCAGAAGGGGGAGCGAGTACGTACCTCTCTTAGGTACGGAACAACAACGGGACACCAAGAAACCACGGCCAAGACCAACCCACACACCCGCAACCCCTTCAGCCCCACCCCCTGCAGATGCTTACCTCAGCGACAAATCATGTTGCGCGGCTGGCCAGCTCAAAGTCAACTTCAAACGTGTCTGCTCCGTGCCACCAGCACCACCACCATGTCAAGCCGACCAACGATGTCAAAGATATCAGCAGCGTCCCGGCTCCATCATGGCGCTCCATATACCCTCCATCAGTGGTGATAAGTGGTACAATTCTTTCCGTCGGTTCTTTTTGCTCTGATCCCCCAATCTCCTTCTCTCCCCCTTTGGCATCCGGCTCTGGCTGGGTGTAATCCGCGTAGTCTGGTCTCGACTTTACCTTCGCTCCCCGTTCGCAAGGTTTCTGTGCGGCATCGTGTCGTCCTTTTTCTTTGAGGGAGGGGGGGTTGGAGACGCCGTGCCTGTCGCGTGGGCACCCACCCTGTTCGGCTCGTGCTGTTGGGCAGCGGAGCGACTGGCCTGACTCCTCCATGCCCAAACATTCGAATCCACTTGCCATCCCAGGCTGGCTAGCTGGCTTGTTGGCACAAGAACAACGATTCCAATTCTTTGACGGATCGCATCAGGACCCAGATGGACTGGCCTGGAAACAAGTGCAACTGGAACTGGAACTGGAACCAGAGCTGCGACTGGAATCTCTCCGTCTGACCCCTCATCCACATGGTTCCGAGGCTACCTCCTCTCGGCAACACTCCGCTCGTGAATACCCCTGCAGCCCTCCCGGAACGCAGCCAGACAGACAAGATGGAAAGATATGGATGGCCAGACTGCCATCCACTCACAGCAACCCTTCACGCATTTTCTCCGATCTCCAGCCGTGCGTGCTTTGCATACTGCAGCAGCCAGCTAAGCTCAGCTTAAGCTCAGCTAGCTCGACGAGCTGCGGCTTGAAAGCAATCTCTTTGCTCCGCAGCCGCCGCCGCCGACTCATCGACCTGTCTGAAATTTGACGTTTTTCGTTCGCATCGATCCAAAAACACAGAGCTGCATCTGTGCTTGTTCATGCCTGCCGCTTCTTTGCTCGCCATTGGCACAACGGCCGAACGAACAAGAAAAAGAAGCCCGAGAGCGGATCTGCTGGAAAGGATAGGATGCCAGGTTCATCATGTGGGGAACCAGGGATCTGACAAAATACCAGCAGGGTCATCCCTGCGTCGTACTCGCTGCCAAAACAAGAGCCCGACGTCAGGATCCTCCTGCTTCTCTTGCCAAACACTCTCTTTTCATGATCTTCGTACCCGAGCCTGATTGGCCCTAGGAAGGTCGTCGACAGAATCTCAAGTGCCCACACCCAGCTGCTACTTACACAGACATCGCCCGAGGCCCCTCTCCATGGCCCCCATGCCCCATTGGCCTGGGACGGGATCACGACTGGGCCTAGCACTGCGGCGGATTTACCTTGCAGGCGTACCGTACGGACTCGGCCTGCTGACACTCCAGACGAGTCGTATCGTATCATTTCGATACTGGACTGAGGTTCGTCCGTGACCCCTGCCTCTTCCTTGGTTTCCGCCGCAAAAAGGCTGGAACGTAACGCAAAGCCTGCCCACGGAAAGACGCGAGAGAAGAAGGGCAGAAAGAAAAAAATCGAAAAGGACGATAATCAGGGCGCGCATCAGACCAGGCCCAGTTTAAGGTAGTTTCGGCCTCGCGTTCACTCCTAACCCATCATACACCCAGGCTTCAGCACAGCAAAAAAGAAATCCGACTTGCCGGCCGTCGGCCACAAGCCACTAATCGTGATCCATCCCGATGCCTCACTTTCAGTCTCCCCGGCCCCTCCTCTGTCCTCGGCCCCTGGGGCCATGTCGCCACATGTGGGTGTATGGGATGAGACAAGCCACCTCCTCGGGAACTATTTCCTTCGGATCGCTAGGGTCCTCGCCAAATCTCAGCCCTGATGGCCCTGGTCGGAGACCACCGAAGGGGCGTGTCTTCTAGCTCATACGTAAAGTGCGGTTATCGTCGATACAAGGCGATCAAGTGGATGGTTCATCGTCCAAGTTTTGTCCTACATGCCGTCACGATGAATTTCTCTGCTACAAATCCACACCTGCACCGCCGCCGGGGGCGCACAACATGGCGGACGGACGGGCAGGAGGAGGGGCCCAAAAGGCCTAGAAGAGGGAGGGTGTTTTGACAAGGTCCTGTAGGTGTATCCGTATGACAAGATGGATGGGCTCTTGTGGGGAGATAATCGCCATGGTACTGTATGGGCTGTGGTAGGCGCAAGTGAACCTACATCCGGTAAGGCATTCATTCATTCCTCTTTTACCTTCTGCCCTCTTTTTCCATCCCATCGCTTTCTTCTTCCTGACTGGCTAGTCGGTTGCTCTCTTCATGGGCTCTTCCTTTCACGTTTTGCTCTCAATCTCCATCCCTCTCTATTTTGCTCCTCACCCCCCTCGGGCTCTCAGTCCCTCGGACTCTCCACACCACCATCGGCTCTCTTCCTCTCAGTCCTTCCACTCTCTATCCGGGCCTCTCTCTGTCTCTTCCTCAACTAGATTCCCCCCCATCACGCTTTTTCTCGCGGCGCCGAGTTCGTGCCATGTACATAGTTTATGAACACACATTCGCAATCTGGGTACAGCCCTGTCGGCGTGTTTGATCCTTGTCCTCGTCTTCCAAAAACAGTTGGGAGTTAGGCCGCTCCCTGGTTCATCGGCATCTCACTCCCACACATCCACATCGACGAACAGATGTTACCTTGTCCGCCACCAAAAAGACACCCCTGCAACTCTTGCCCTTCCCTCTCCTCCCTCTTACTGAGCCAGGCCCAGCACCATTCTTGCACACTTGCCTCTGCCCCCAAGTTCACAGACAGGAAGAGGTTTGTATCAGGGAATCCGGCTTAGCTCCAACCGACGTTCCGAACCTGACCGTGCAGACCTATTGGCCTGTCCATGGATGATGCTTCTTTTTCCACACTACTTCTTTTATACCTCCAGGATCCGTCTGCACCGCCCCTCAACCTGTCTTCTTCTTGCTCTCCTTTTGCGTCCCACTCACCAAGGCCTCATTGTCCTTGATTCCCATTGCTAGTCACTCCTTTCCCCCCTCCCCCAACAGAGAGAGCCTTGTAACCTATAATATTATTTTCCTTTTTCGAGGGGGCTGCCTCTTCGCATCTATAATACCTACTCTCCGGGAGCTGGCTCTCTTCATCCCGCCAGGAACCCAGACGTCCAGCTGTGTGCTCTACCACTTTCACATCTCCGTCACCAAAGCATCAAACGAGGTTGCCGGTTATCGCAAACTCACCACGCTCCTTTCCCTTGCTGCCTTGAGTGTTGCACACATACATATAATACACTCACGGAACCGGCACACACACGCGCGCACACACACACACGCGATTACACACCTTCTACATCACGCTCTCTAGCTGAGAACGGTAATCCCTACCGCCTCCCACCACCACTAGCCTCATCGCGAGGACCCGCTGTCCCTAACGCTCATCATCACCCACCCGCCTGCGAGGAAGAGACCAGAAAGGGATCAAAAGGCGTCAGAGAGAAAGAGGAGCCAGGAAAGGAAAGGAAAAATCTACGCGTTCCCTAGCCCCAACAAACCACAACCACTCACGCCGCCCGGCCATTACTCGCCTGGTCCGGAGATTATTTGTCTCTCTCCGCCTAGGTTGGCCACTGCGCCAGATTCTTCCAAGTAAGTTCCTGGAAGTGCCCTCTTGCGGCCTGTCGGATCGCGCTCGTCGATACGTGGGCAGTGTGGGCCCCCCGACTGCCGTCAGATACAACTGCCACCCTTGGTGTCCCTCGTCCGAGGATCAATGCTAACAGCCCACCGTCCCCGTTCAGCATCAACCCAATAATTGATTAACCGCACGCTCCCTTGCTCTCCTCCTGTCTAAGCACCATGGACTCTGCTCAGGCACAGCTGTAGGCCCCATTCCGTCCCTGCAGCCTCCGGCATACATGACTTACAAGTACAATTTAGTCGGCAACAAATACAGACACCTTCCTTCACTTTCAACCCGAACAACAAGTTCAGAAGAGACGTCCCGCCTCGTACAACGCCCATCATCAACATGAACGGTAATGACATGCCCGTCAAACAAGAGGGCGTAGGAGCGCCCACTGGAGTCTGGACAACCCCAACGTCTCAGGGCATGCGGCCCCGACCTGCGACCATTCACGAGGGTTTCTCTTACAGTATGGGCGACGACTACGGCGCCCTCCCATCGTGGGATTCATCGCCCCTCCCATTGCAGCAGACGCCCAACGACGCCATGTCCCGCCCGGTCTCGGTTCATCAACAAGACTTCTACCCCGTCACCACGATGGAGAACAGTGAGTCAGCCTCATCAGAGGCTACCTCGCATGCTAACAAACGCATCAGACTGGCACCAAAAGCCTTGCGAGGACACGTTTGAATTCCCCGGCTTGGACACTGAGATGATTGGCCAAGCGTACACCACGGACGAAGCCATTCCTGTTCTTGACTTGAGATACCAGCAACAAGATGGCGAAGCCTTCAACTTCGACTGCGGCCCCAACCCGCGACGCATGTCGGGCTCATCATTCACAATGTCAACATCGGGCGCTCTCTCCGACATGCCATCCTATGAAGACTTCTCTGCCGCTCTGTCAGAAGCACCATCATTCAGCTCAGACTACCCCCCGCCGTCTAACCGCAACTCATTGATGTCGTCGACGCAATTGTCGCCCGTGGCGTCTCCCCGGATGACCCCTCAAAGCCGATCTGAACTGGTCAGGACTCAAAGCCGCGGCCGAGCCTCTCCGTCACCCCGACCGGGAATGCGATCTGCTCCGTACAGTGTTGAGCGTGGAACAACGAAGAGATGGTCGACAGGATCTTACGGGACCCAACAGAACCGACGTCAAACACCTTTCGTGTTTCATCCTGGTCACGATGCCTTCGGTGCCCACCAGCGGATGTCTTCGAGACACTCATCGCCCACGATCCAGCATCAACAGGTCCCTCTGAACTTCACCAATCTCCAAGCCGCACAGCAGCATCCGTTCATGATGGCAGCCGCGCCACAATACCAGAGGAACAGCATGAACAATATGCTTTTGCCGTCGCAGTTGCCGTCCAACGGCTTCCACCCCGATGCCCATCACTTCGAGGCCCCGCCGCCGCTTCTTTCCCATGGGCTCTTCCGCATGCTCCAGAGCAATGCCGATCCGCATTCGCTTCACAGCCACTATACGGACCTGTCAGACCCCCCCGACCTGTACGCTTCGTTGCACGAGGAACAGATCCCACCTCCTCCCGAAGACATGAACCCTTCTGACCCGGATCTTGTCCCGCACGAGCAAGAGTTGCGGTTCGAGGGCGACTTGTACACCCCCAGATGGGTGAGAGGTCACGGCAACAAGCGCGAGGGATGGTGCGGAATCTGCAAGCCTGGCCGCTGGCTGGTGCTCAAGAACTCGGCATTCTGGTACGACAAGTCCTTCACCCACGGCATCAGCGCCGCCACGGGAAACCCGTTCCAGGAGCCCCAGGAGACGCGCCGAATGGACGGCAACCCGGATGTGTGGGAAGGATTGTGCGGCAGCTGCAATGATTGGATTGCTCTTGTCAGCAGCAAGAAGAAGGGTACCACGTGGTTTAGACACGCGTACAAGGTATGTAACGCGACATCGATCGTGGCAGCTCACCATGTGCCACAGCAGAACTAACTCGTCTCTTTTAGTGTCACACCCATCCCAAAATCAAGGATGCGCCAAAGCGGCGACGGGAGAGCAACCACAACCGCAACCTAGCGGCGTCTCAGATGGCGAAGCCAAAGGTTGAGCCGCAGCAGCAACAGCCAGCGCCTCCCATGCCGCAGCAGGCTCCAATCACGCCTCAGATGACCCCGTCGGCCGCGTCTGCTACGAGCACGCCGACGCCCGCTCAGATGCAACAGCAGCACCAACATCAGCAGCACCAGCAGCACCAGCAGCACCAGCAGCATCAGCATCACCAGGTTCAACACCAACACCTTCAACAGGTGCCACCGCCTATGCCCCAGATGGCCCACGGGCAAATGGGGCAGAACCACGGCCAACATGGGAATGTCATCAATCCTCTAGAAGGCATGCCTGGCATGATTTGATGGCTCCCGGCGGTTGCTGCATCCATCCTTGATCTCGAACATCTTTGGTTGCAACCCCCCCTTACAAAAACGTACACGACTGATACCACTTTCTTGTTGTTTTATCTTTTCTTTTGTCACAATTTGACCTCCGCCGCAGCGCGTGCCTGTGGTACAAACACTCCGATCCTCAACGTCGTCACGAAAAACAACGAAGCTTTTTTCCTTGACCTTACCTTTTATAGACATGGGCATTATGGGATACCTCGGAGAAGGGAACGGGAGGTTTTGGGAGGTGCTCAAGGGTGTTGGATTTCTTTATCGGAGTGGACGTGAAGAGAAAAACAGCACGCCACCGATTTTACTACCTAACTTCCCTAGCCCGGAAGAGGAGGAAAGAGAGAAACAGGGAAGAATTTGTGTCAAGACGGTCTCCCAAAAAATATCTACTACCTTACCTATCACCGACACAACCGCCTCGATTGAACCCCCCCCTCTCCTTTCCTCTCCTTTCCTTCGTCTTCGCCCGCCGCTGTCTCCATTGACTTCACGAATGAGCAAAGCACGACTGTACGTTTTCATGCCCCGTTCAAGAGGAGGAATGCTCGAGTTTTGTTTCGCACGTCGACTTCTTTCTTCTTCTTTGTCGCCACGTTCCAACACGAACAACCCAGAGTGCAGGATTCGATAATGGCCAGTCACCAACGAAGCCACGGGAAGAGGAAGGGAAAACGGGGCTAGTTCCGCTTGTCTCGAGAGAACTCTGTTTGATATTTTCTGCTTCTTGTTCGCTCCTATTTTTTTTGTTGAACCGCAAGTTTTGATTGTTTACTCGTTTTCTCTCTTTTTTACTCTTCCATCTCTTCCACCTCGGAATTGTCCAGGAAACCTAATCGTAGATAGCTAAATAGTGTCAGATGGCCCTCCAAACCCGTGGACCGCGTAGTCTCCTTGTTTTTTGTTTTTGTTTTTGTTTTTGCTTGTTTGAGGAGGACATACCAATGATATCAAGGGGAGGAAAAGGTGGACTTTGGGATTTTCTCTTTAACTCTCTCAGGGGGACGGAAAAGGAAAACGAGGCGAATCGAGAATGGAATAGGGAAAAGGACGGACGGATTTTTTTCAGAGTCACTGGACGAAGAAGGACGGATGCCATGGGAGGAAGCAGAGGGGAAAAGGGCATTCTGTCTGGTCCGGGCCAGAGGGAAAGGGTCAAAATGGGAAGGGGGATCTTTTATCGTTGGGAAACCTCGTGGCAAAGCAGTACTAGTTAGATTCGTTTTTTTTACCCAACCGCGCAGAATGAGGAACACACGGTCATTTCAGAACGAGGCGTCTTGGTGAAGTCGTGATCCCGTGAGACCTGCGCCAGATGGCCCACGGCCTTTTCACACACACACACACGCACACAACGCGAGGAGCAGAATTTCGGACTTGTGGCCACACCCCCAAAGCGCAAGGAGACCAGCATGCAGTCGGCCGTGGGATCCGTCCAACCCCGAGACCCAAACCCCCTCTGAACCGACTCCTGTGACTCTTCGATCCCCGCCCTTAGTTGCCGCACGTAAACCACCATCCTGACCGTGAATCGCGGTGGCCGCGAAGCGCCGGCGAAGCACATGGAATGGTTCAAGAGGAGAAGGGGGCCTTTCTGGAAACGACGCGGGTTCAGGGGTACGGCGGACAGGGTCACGGTTTCCTTCCTTCAGGGATTGGAGGTCAGAGGAAGACTGGGATACCAAGGACAAGAGAAGGGAAAGACGTTGCATACGGTATCGAGACCGGGTGTTCCAAGAGGGAGCCCTGCCCTCTGGACTCGCGTCTTGCGGGATCCGGGTACAGGGACAGGAAGGGGAAAAGGAGAGCCAGCCCGATGCCGATGAATGAAGATCGGTGGAGGAGGTGTTGGCATGGCGAGCGAAGGGACTGGGGGCCTGGGCCACGGGCATGGCAAGTCGGGTCGCAGTCGTGGTCCCGCAACCCTGCCCTGCGATCTGTACCCCCAAAAGGGTATGGTCCAGGGATGGCCAACTGCCGATTGGGGGCTAACGTGGTTAGGCCACGACATTGTTTGTTGGCTCTGCGTACTGGTTCCGTACCCCCCGAGCGGACGTAGACGAGCCTCATGCGTGTACAAGTGTAACCGGGTAATGGCAAGTAGGCAAATGAGCGAGCGGAACAGGCTGGCTGCTCCACACTGGCTGTCAGGAACCAAGTGCACGCCAGAGGCAGGGGTTTGAGGAAGAACATCAGACCAGGAACCAGACAGACTAGCGGGCTGGGTCAGAAACCCGGCGTGGCCGGTGAACAGTGAAGGCTTACTGGAACGGGACCCCGTGTGGAGGCTGTCGGAGGAGACCACCACCGCCTGGTTCGCTTCGATTACCCGCCGCCGACGTTGACCGAAAGCGGGAGACGGGCATGAGGTACGACAGCGTGCCTGAACACCATGTGGATGCACCTTGAAGGGGGGTTTTTGCCGCTCCTGTAGTGTATTCTGCTCAAAAGTTGGTTCAGCTGGGGCTGACGGCGGAAGAGGAGCCGTTTGGTTATTTGGATCCAAGGGCGAATTGAGTTGCACGTTGCGCGTTTGCGTTCTTCCCGAATGCAAGACACATGCATGATCGACGGGGTCTCGCTATGCACCGCCCGCAAACAAACCACGGCACTTTCGCCGCGGAAAGTTTGGGTGACAGCGGTTACTGCGACGAAGAGTTTGGACGACCCGACCCAAGGGGCTTTCGCTTGCGTATCTGACGAGGCCCGGCCGGGAATCTCCAAGACGACTAGGAGGCAGAAAGCTGCAACAAGCTCTCGTCTCGATAGAGAACGATGACCCCCCGGCCGGCGCGGATGCAGAGAACTCGGTGCCGGAGACGAGCCCTCCCGGCATTTCCTCTCGCCGCAGAAGCCCCGTTTCGTGATCCTCCCAGGGTTCTTCCAGGAAACCACTATGCAAACTTTTCCCTGGTGCCTTTCACATTTTCTTTTTCCAAGATGGTTGTTTCGATTCGACGGGTATCCCGGGAGAAGATCCATTTAGGCAAGAGAGCCAACAAGCATTCTTGTCAGTGACAGCGGTGGGCAGTGCCAAAAAGAGACTCCTTGAGTCTTGGGGGGGCGTGTCCAATCTCCCAAATTCATGCGTCTCGACTGGGAGACCCCGCCGTTATGTATCCGAGGGGTCGGCGCACAGGCTCTCTTCTATTCTTCTCGCGGACAGAAAAGGTGATGGACGGACGATCGTGCTTATTCTTACCCTACGGACTCACAGCAGGCAGGGTGACGCAAGAATCGGGAACGGCCAAGGCGACCCCAAGGCCGTGGTATTGCTGGGTGTTCTTTTGTTCTCCGTGCGTGGTGTCCTCCGATGATGGCCACCCACTCTGCGGTAGTACGAAGTCGTATCCGGACTTTTCGTGACGCCCAGTCGGTCGTGGGGGCAAGGAGGACGGGATATGCCAGGAAGGAAAAAGGGGCAGCGTCAGGTCGGAGCGACTGGCGAGGTGGTAGGCGCTGATGCCGCGCCCCGGTCCCTGAACAGAAACCCGAGGGCTCCCACCTGCCACTATTGAGGTCTTGGATGATGCTGCAGCGGTCTCGCAATCGCACGATGACCGAGTAAAGAAGAGGGGTTCCAGGGCGACAAGGACTCAACTTATTGTGAAAAGGGCACTTTCTGGTACATCAAAGAGGCTTCCACCAGATAGCTGTCAGTGCCGCCCCTCAGTTTCCAAGCCGCCCAATGGCATTCAACTGCAACCACTTAAAACCCCTTGCAGCTGCAGTGGCAACGGGCCAATGGCAAGCCGGCAACAACATGTGCTTACCGACGCCCCTCCACCACACAGCAGCTGTCATGAAGTAGTGCCAACCAATCGATCTATTGTTTGCTTTCCTTCATGCCACGAGTTCTTCGCCCCTGAATTTGGCGCAACTTGTTTTTGAGTTGAGCCACAGTCCTCGACCTATTGGACTGGCTCGAATATTTCCGCAGATGTGGTCTCGTTGGTTGTCAGCGCCTGGTCAACATCACTCCATGTACTATGTTACTATGTCACCATGTCGGAGACAATAATCCGCGGCAATGCCAATTTGAAATGACTCTGTGGAGACCGACTGTAGTCGAACGTTGACGCAAGATAGGAGAACAACGAAGCGCCAGTCGTAGCGGTGACTTTTCCGAGATGTCGAACGAAGCCAACTCACTCCAGAAAGGCGACCAGTCGCTAATAGTACAGGCATCGTCTGATGTCCTTTGCACATGGCGGCGTGCGCCCCGTCAAGCTATTCCGTCCGATGCCTGCGTATTGCGCTATGATCTGAACACTTTGAGCAGCGGCTTTTGTGCTGGTGGCCGCGACTGTATGCCCGAGATATTATCCGTACATCGGCAAGACGACGAGTCTGGAGACTCAAAATGATGTGCCGACATGTGGCTTGGATGCGCACTAATAGGCTCCCACCATGGACGTTCATCTGAAATACATGTCAGGCGCTCGGTGGACTTTGACATCCCAAGACCATCGGTCATTGTTGCGCGCACAGCTTTTACCAGTCAAGCATGTTGGCCTCTGTAGCCTCTGTACTTGTGCAACCTGGGTTTGGGGTAATAGTGATAGAATACCATCCCAGCATCCATTCTATCATATCATGACGAGCGTTGAGAAGTAGGGCTGGGGGACATGTGTGACCAGCCGTGGAATGAGGATGGAATTCGGTGCTGTTTTGTTGCTTGCGCCAGGCTGAGTTCGCGCTTGCAACTTTGGCACGAGTTGCAAGAAGTGGCAGGTGGCTCCAACCGCCTTTCACGACCGCAGCACCAGTATCGTGATAGCTTCGTGGAGAGCAATCGTTGAGATGGTTGAACTTCAGCCAATCAACTACCAACTTGCTTGGTACTCGAGAAGTGGGCTGAGAACCACGGGTCTTGGCAATGTAATGAATTGACAGAGGTGAGACGTCGCGGTACCCGGCTGCCGCAGTTCGCATTCCGCATTGTCTCCGAACAAGTGCTCGCCATTCTTGCGCATTCCGTGGTCCGTACAGGCTATATTTGAACTTCCAGCCTGCAGGCGGCACTCAAGGTCCTACGAAACAACCTGGCGGGGAATGTCACCATCATTGAGCAATGGCTGTATGATCGCTGCGCATCGGCGTCCTGAAAAAAGTAGTTAAGGGGCCATTGCCTGGCCACCAGGCATCACGGACATGCCCCCCGACAACTGCGTGGGCCGTTTCTGGATATGAAGCCAGTTGCCGTAAAAAGCCTCTTCAAGTCGGATATGAAGGAAAAGGTTCACCTACGCTACGGGACACACAATGCGTAGCTGAGATGGAGCCGATCTGCTACCGGTGTCGATACTCGACCGAGCAGATGTGTGTCTCACTCTGTCCCTTCGCCTTCGGTCGGCCAGGTCGGCAGATGCTCGTATTTCGCTGAGCTTCAACCCTTTGCCACTCCGAGTTGTGCCATGAGAATGGGAGGACAAAGATGAGAAGAAGCCGTTCGTCCCGCCGCAAACGCCTTTGGTGGTTGTTGATATCGGATGGAAGGTTTCTCGTTACCTGCGTTGTCTCTCCAACCGATCGATCTGAGGTTTGAGGATGCAAAGTTGCTTCCGCAAGGTTTCAGTTGCGCTAGAGGAGCAGCCCCTGGGCAGGCATAGCTGAAGCCTGCTGAAGCCGACTCCGAAACAGTGGGACTTCCCGACGGATGGTCCTTTGCCACGTTCAGCTCTCGAGAGCTAGATCGAGGATGGCAGCAAGGGTTCGTTCGCCTGTTGGTATGGCAGCGGATGGGTAAGCACAAGTGGCATCATCACGAGGAGCTCGTTGAGTGACACGATGGCGGGGGTGATTCGGCAACCAAGGGAGCTGCATAGTCCAGTGGTCTCTGCTCTTCCTTCGCCTGTTCGCTTGGGGCGCGGACAGCTGGTGATGTGCAGCGTGTTGCGGGAGAGGCACGAACGAGGCTAGTATCGGTAGCGCTGCGCACCGCGTTGACTCACACATGCCGCTTGCATGCCTCGGAAGTCTTGGTGGCCAATCCAGCAAGTCTTCGAGGAGGATTTGGGGGTTGCCGGGCCGCATCTCGAGGCTGTGGAATGACACCACGAGTGGTTATGAGGCATTGTGCACTGGGGGCAGCTTGCGAGAGATGACGATGGTGGAAAAGGGGACAAGACTGTCTCCCTGACAGGGCTGCATGGCCGTCGGGATGCGTTTTTCGTCGTCATCATCACATCAAAGTAGGTTCAGCTTGATGGTTGTGGGCGGAAATGAATGGCTTTGGCAGCTGCCATCTCGTCCTGCTGCAAGTGCTACTGACGCTACTGACGGTCGTCGGTCCCCGGCCGGCCTATCATCACCTGCCTAGACATTCCTGCCTGAATACGCTTCTAGCAGGACTCCAGCCCGGTTGAGAATGGCGCTCTGCAAGCCGTTCCTGCCTCCCTGTCTGCGGAGAGTCCCCTCCCTACAGTCACGTGTCAAAAGTCTGAATACACCCCGCAATTGCCCTGCTACCAGCACTTCCACCCCATGACTTCAACCACGTGAAGAACCACGAAATTAATGAATTATATAGCAAGAGTATAGTTAAATAAAAGCTGATTGTTTACCTATCAGTATCGTGTATACCATCCTTGTGCTCTAATCACTGCTCGCAAGCGCCGCGGCATAGACTCAATAAGACTCTGAATCATCACCTGTGGCACTGCATCCCATGCCTCTTGTAACTGCTCCTTAAAACTTCCTATATCTAACTCGTTATTCCTCAAGCTGAATGCTTCTGGGTATAGCCTTCTCAGGTTATCTTTCATCAGCTTCCAGACGTGCTCAATTGCGTTAAGGTCAGGTGAGTAAGGGGGCCAGTCTAACCATGAAACTCCATGACTTTGAAGCCACGATATTGTCCGAGCTGACGTATGGATAGGCGCGTTATCCTGAATAAAATGGCGAGTTTCATCATAAACAGGTAGAAAACCTTCCTCTAGGCAATCTATATAGCTATTTGTATTATATCCTCCTCGTGGTGAGTTCTCATCTCGAATCAAAAAGATCAACTGGCTTCGGCTCTCCTTCCACACCATTCCCCATACCATAACAGAGATATTTGCTTTTACGTGGGCTGTAAGGTTGATAAATTGCCGCTGCCACCGCTGATGAGGCAGTCTGAAGACCCAGGCTGATGGAGAACTTGTGTTGTTTTGGCAGCAAGATTCATCAGTAAATTGAGCCTTAGAAAGAGTTAGTTAAAATGTTACTTAATAAGGGGTTATCACTATAAGACACACTGAGATCAATTCTTCAACTTTTGGTAGCCATTCTCTTGCAAACTGTAGCCGTTTAGCAGCTGCATCAGGCGTAATAGCTGGCCGCTTCATTGCCCTCCATTTGCGATAGTGAGCCTTTTGTAAAACCCTCTTGATAGTACGAAGGCTCACTCTATCCCTCCACGGCCTATGAAGCTCTTGGTAGGTCTGCCGGTAGTTCAGTCGAGCAGATCTCATAATATACCGTTTCTCACGCCTACTTAGTTTCTCAGGCCTGCCTTTTCGGGGTATAGACTTAAAAGTGTGGCTGTTGTTGAATCGATCCATGGTCTTTTGTACTGCGCCAAGCGAGCAGTTAAAAGTGCGTGCTGCCTTTCGGTAGCTTTGGCCTGCAAACACAAAGGATGCAATTGCAACCCGTTGTATCTCGGATAACTCATCGTTAGTCCTTCGATTTCCTGACACATGAGTTATAAAAGCTTGCAATTTGGCGTCCATTTTCTGAAGTTATGGGAGATGAAAGGAGGAAGTATGCTCTTGGCAGGGTGCACTGGAAGGAGGGGAATTGCGGGGTGTATTCAGACTTTTGACACGTGACTGTATCTGTCTCTCCCACCCGTCTTGTGGTGCAGTTGCGAAAGATATGGCTGCCTTTGGCGAAGTACCTTGCATGACTCTGCAGACGATCCCTCTTCGCATCACATTTGGACATTTCGCTTGCTCCGCAGCCGAGCCGTTGCAACCAGCAACCGGCCCAGCAACTCACGTTCGACTTGGCAGCGCCCTGATGTAATCCAGGCACCACGTCGGAACTGCTAGTCGAGTAGCCGCATTGGATAGGTCGCAAAGCCGGTGGTGGAGCGTATGTCACCGAGTCTCGGCATGGTCAAATTGGAGCAGGTCAGATCAAATATCAGGCCAGGGCAATTCCCATGTGGTTAGACGGATGCTGATTTGCATGTCTTGGCCGCAGGGCAACTACCTACGAGCCGCCCCAAGACAAGCCCATTCCACGCAGGAACATCCTTGAAGCAGCCCTTTCTTCAGCCCCTAGAGTTCGTCGCATTTCCCGTCATCAGCTGGGTCCCTATCGTGGTAACAGCGGCAGTAACAGGCAGTACCTGCGAGCTAGCCGCTGCCGTCGGGGTCGAGCATCGTACCCTTGGCAGGCCTACATGGTATCCTGCTACTACGGATTGCGCCATTAGTTGTCCTTCAGGTGCATTGATTCGCAAATGTCAGCCTGTGACTGTACAATGGCTGGCCCAGACGACGGCAATGCCAGCTTCGGCGCCAGCTGAAGATTACATCCCACCCATCAACCGGCTTTTGCGAACCTTGAAACTCCGAGTACGCGCTGCTGTTTCCTCCAGGAGGAACACCTTGACGTGCTGTCGCCGCACGGCGGCGTCACCATCTGTGCGAGAGCCGGCTGTGAATCTGGCATCCCTCTGACGAAAACACCTCGCTGTCACAGTCAGTGCGCCCATGGTGATTCGTTGGTCGGAGCCCAGGGACTCGGCCACCAAGGTCCCAAGCGTGGCTCAGAACACCCTCCCGACTCCCTGTTCAGCCATCCTCTGCCCTAGACGGTCAGTTCCCCTCAAACTGCATCGGGGTTAGAAGCAGCCAACACCGTTAAGGGGCGTCATGGCGACTGCTGTCATGTGCTGTCTGGCGACCTGGACTCGACGCAGGTGGCTCCGGGTCGAATAAAGAAGGAAACAACGGACGGACGGACGAACAAAACCAAGAAGCAAACGTCGTTTCGTTTAATTGACTGGACACTCAAACTAATTAGCTACCGCCGTCCCCCAGGAAGCCCCTAGCGGGGAGACGAGGTGCTGTAGTTTACCACGAATTGTGAGCAATCCAGTCACACCAAGTGCGCTGTGCTCCGCTGGACAGTGCTCCTGTTCCTTGGTCTTCCGCCAATAGGGTGCACCAGCCGACAGGGTACGTACCCTCGGTGGCCTTAACTCGAGGTACTTTATGTACCTGTGCATGTTGAGCATCCTTAAAAAATTTACCCAGCATCAACAAGTCTCTCCAACGAGGGAAAGCCCGTATCTGCCTAGCTTGCCTCTACGTACCATTGTGCGCCGTCCTGAGGTTACCTGCGCCTCTTCACAGCGAGGTGCTGCTGCTGCTGCTCTGCTCTTGCATTTGCGGCGGCTCTCTGTGGCCGCTATTGCTACCACTCCAACAAGTTGGCTGTCCCTTTCTCTCATCCTTCTTCCCGTACGGTCAATCATTGGTCCTTGGACGTTCCTTCCCTCTTCTGCCTCCCCCCTCCTCTCGTGCCGCAACCCTCGATTCTGCGCTCTGCTGGAAGCCCTGTGCCTACCTACTATTACGGACAAGGCTGTTGCTCTGCTGTCTTACGACTCTGACGACTAGATATTCTTCCGCTTCTGTATCCTGTTTTCCGCTGGTACGCTTGCTCTGTCTCTCCTGACCGCACCTCACGGACCTCCCTGCCCGCAAACCGCAAACCGCAAATCGCCCCTCGACTCCCAGCCTCCCTGCTTCGGACTACTTGGAAACGCTCCTACTCACACGAACCCTTCGTCCTTACTGTAATGCCCTCTTGATGAATCTGCCGTCCTCGAGCTTCCTGTAATTATCAATGATATGCCAACCTGAGGTCGCCCCACACATATCTGCATTCACGAGCCGATCCATCGATATCACGCCGCCCTGCTTCTACTCGCCTCCAACCCGCCGATTGCGATCCTGGGACGTTTTTTGGCCTTGCCCGAAACCCCTCTGCGTCTTTGAACCTCGACAACTCCGTTTGGTGACGGTGGTTCAGTCATGTCGAGTTAGGGTTGTGTGAACTACAGTAGAATTGCTATGAGTGGGGATCAGCTGGCGTCCAGGCAAGATTTCAACCAACCCACCCCGTTCACGTTGGTCTTCTGCCTCCCGACAGACCGCAAGATCAACAAGCCGTATCTCTAACAGAACCTCGTTGGCTAACCGTAAAGTGCTTGTAGCTTTGGAAACCCAAACGCTCAACCGCCCACGCCTAAACAGACTCCCACGTCCGCCGCTTTCCCGAGCCCCGTTTTCGAAACCCCCAAACAACGACAAGGCCACTTTGACGACGCTGGCGGTTGGACGCCTCGCTTTGCAGAGGAATACTCCGTCTTCAATACAACCCCCGGCAACCTTCGAGGCTCTCAGGGTCCCTTCCCCGACTTTTCCACCACTACATATCCTTCATCGGCCAGCCTGAAGAGGCCCTTGTCCGCCGAGAGCCTGGCTGCACAGATAGCAACCCATGCCAACCATTTCTCGCCCAATCCGAATCTGCCCTTGCCGCCAGTTGCTCCCGCTCGACGACTGCCTTCCTCTCCCAAACCCCCGAACGAACAACCCGAGTTTTCTGGTCAAAAGGACGGATCGCCGAGTCCAGAGACCGCATCGCAAGACAGGGTGTCAGAAAAGCCTGAGGGCAGGGAGAGTGTTGCGGACCTGAACGGGCAAACGGCCACTCCTCCTCCTTCTTCCCACAAGGGTGGGCGAAAACTGGTTCCAAAGCTCCAGGTCGACAATATGCAAAATGATCACGGCTACGGCCAGCCAGATTTTTCCGGGACCCCACAACATCCCAATATGGCGGCTGCCTTTGTAAACGGCACCGACATGTTCGGGTTTCCCTTGTCTGCTCCAGCAAACGCTTCTGCGAGCTTCTGGGACCCGAGTGCAGATATGTCGGGAATGGATATCGACTTTTCCTTTGGTCCTAATGTATTCCAGACCTCGGGCCACCGTCACATGCCTTCGTTCGACGCCTCGCAAATGTTTCAGGAGGCGAGTGCTCTGCCGCCCTCAAATAGCCAAGAGAGTTCCCAGCCTACCAAGCGGACTCGACCTTTGGCCCCCAAGCCTGCCATGCATAATGTTCAGTCCACCTCAGCAGATATCTCCATGGCATCGACCTCGTTCTCGACGTCGGTGGAAGACCCCTTTGGCATCGTGAGCCCGGGCGGAGTTGATCCAGGTCTGCTGTTTGGCCGTCCATCATCCTCCAGCATGGACACCAACCTGCCCGTTACGCAGGGCTCGGCACAGTTTGCCTTGGCTGCTGCTGCGGAATCCCAGTCCAGAGCACCAATGCACAACGACATTCGACGTTCTCTTAGTACGAAGGAGCTGGGGCCCGGTAGAACAGCCGGCAATGCATCTGTGAACTCGCCTGTCAAGTCACATGGGCGTCCCAGTGGCCTCCAGCGAAGTGTCAGTGAGAACCGAGGGCGCCGCGGATTGGCAAAGGCAGCATTGCCAAAACTTGCTCCAGCCATACAGCCGAGACCGCAGGCCACTAACGGACCAGCAGTTGGCTCGGGCCGGCCACCGAGCCGTCCCTCCGGCAGAGTGTCGCCTCTAAAACAGCAGCATTCTCGCCTTTCCAGCCTGACGTCGATACCCGAGGCTGCCACCCCGCGCACGCGGACCGCTGTCAAGTTCACTATCGACTCGAAAGGTAGAGCAAGAGCTGAGACCACCGTAGTTGTGGATGATCCAGCGACCGATAACCCACAGAGAAGACCAGTGGCCCGGGAGATGCCACGGAGGGAGAAGAGCTGGGAATCGGATGACGACGAATCTTCAACAGACGACGAGCCAATCGTCATTCCCAGCCGAAACACCTCTTTTGCGCTACCCGATCCTCGAAGACCATCTTCGGCTTCCGTCTTCCACTCATCTAGAAGAAGTGTCAGCGAACACAGCTCGAGCAGTTTTGGAGCGTCAGTCTCGCAGCATGACGCCGAGAGTGAAGCAGAGACCGTCATGAACGAGGCGCAAGGAAAGGGCGGCGACGCAGCAAGCGAGCTGCGGAAGCTAGTCGAGAACCGACAGAAACGAGGACCTCAAGTACCCTCCAGCCAACGGTCACAACGATTTGCGTCCGGAAGCTTTCAAGATCACCATGGGGGGCTGATGTCACCGACAGCATTTACCGAGGTCAGCCTGCCGTCTCCAACAAAGGCGACCTACAACGTTCGATGTGTTTGCAGAAACGGCGCGGACAAACAAGGAGAGTATATGGTTCAATGGTATGTTGCCCAATCCATTCCAGCCAGACGGTTTATGTTGTCACTTTGGTCACGTCTAACAGCCAGCCAGCGAGTCTTGCGAAATGTGGCTTCATGGTTCGTGTATCAACATTTCCAGGCGGACACTTCCGACTGTATATATCTGTGCTTTCTGTTCAAACACGCCCAACATGCGAGGTGGTCGGCTCCGCGGCAACGGTCCGACGCTGGGGCTGTCAAGGGCAAGCCCCTTGACTCGCAAATCATTCCGATAACCCGTGACTGTAGCCGAGCCGAACGATAATGACAGGATCCGATAAGTCAATGATGGTACGCAAGGAAAAGAAAAGTCTAGAAAGAGAACGGGCAATCCGCCATCAAATCATCTTGGATCTTGATGAGTACATATGATACCCGAGTACACACTTGCGGCTTAATGATAAATAACAAATGATATGATGCTGAGAACTCGCCCTGGGATGCTCGGAGGTAGAATGATGATGCGCTGGTCGTGACAGATGAGCACGACAAGCCGTGATTTCGATGCTCGGCAGCGTTTTGTATCTGAGATTGGACAACGAGCTGCGGCAACACCACCGGCAGATTAACTCGTGCCCCTCGGTGTGAATCCACCCGACGTGAGGATCGTCGTCGGATGAGGTGACCGGAAGAAGACGATTTTGTGGAAACCGGGACGAACCGGCGCCGACAGAAGCCGAACGAAGCTCCGAAGCTTTGTGGGGTGTTTGAGGCTGCGGGGCATGGGCTGAGCTCACAGCTCCCTGCGCCTCCGACTTCGGAAGGCGGGGTTGAGACCGTGCCTACACTTTTTAAATCTTGTGTGGGATGCGGGGCAATAGCTCATCTGTTTACCGGTACTAGGCGTTCGCTGTGTACACTTTCTCTCCTCTTCAACTTCCTTCTCCAATTGCACAGATACCCCTTTTGCTTTGACGCTTCCCACGAACCCCCAATCCCTCTCCAATCATATTCAATATGGCGACGCACAACATTGTGGTGTTTGCTGGCGACCATTGTGGTCCTGAGGTGAGCTCGATTGCCTGAGAGGAGCTTCGCTCGGCAGATGCGAGTGAGGATATGAGGGTGGAACAAAGCTAACCAAACCCTGTTCTAGGTCGTTGCTGAGGCTGTCAAGGTATGCCGATGGATTCAATCGCCAGCGAAAAGGCACGCATCATGAGACTGATCAGTTCACGTCTTTGTAGGTGCTCAAGACAATTGAGACCAACAGCCCCTCGGCCGGCAAATTCAACTTGCAGGAGCACCTCCTCGGCGGTGTAAGTCTCAATCAACCTACTCCGACCAAGCCCAGCAGATAACCAATTGAGGAGCGTGCACTGACAAAAGCACGGCCAACCAGGCTTCTATCGACGCCACCGGCTCTCCTCTCACCGACGAGGCCCTCGCCGCCGCCAACGGAGCCGATGCCGTTCTCCTCGGCGCGATCGGCGGCCCGAAATGGGGCACCGGCGCCGTCCGACCGGAGCAGGGTCTCCTCAAACTCCGCAAGGAGATGGGCACCTACGGTAACCTTCGTCCCTGCAGCTTCGCTTCCGAGGCGCTCGTCGACTTCTCTCCCCTGAAGGCCGAGGTCTGCCGTGGCACCGACATGGTCATCGTCCGCGAGCTGACGGGTGGCATCTACTTTGGCGAACGCAAGGAGGACACAGGTGACGGCAAGGCGTGGGACAGCGAGCCGTACTCGCGCGAGGAGGTCGAGCGCATCGGCCGCCTGGCGGGTTTCCTCGCCATTGCCCGCGGCGAGAAGACGGTGTGGAGCTTGGACAAGGCCAACGTGCTGGCAACGAGCCGACTGTGGCGCAAGGTCATCACGGAGCTGTTTGAGCGGGAGTTCCCCCAGCTCAAGATTGAGCATCAGCTTATTGACTCCGCCGCCATGCTGCTCGTCAAGAGCCCCCGCGCGCTGAACGGTGTTGTTGTTACGAGCAACTTGTTTGGTGACATCATCTCCGACGAGGCGAGTGTTATCCCTGGTAGCATCGGTCTGCTGCCCAGTGCCAGCTTGAGTGGAATTCCCGACGGCAAGGGCAAGTGCAACGGTATCTACGAGCCCATTCATGGTATGTTGGCAGTAAAATCCGCTCCAATCGGTTCATTCCATGCATGCTAACGACGTGCAGGCTCCGCCCCTGACATCTCCGGCAAGGGCATCGTCAACCCCATCGGCACCATCCTCTCTGTCGCCATGATGCTGCGCTACTCCCTCAACCTGCCCAAGGAGGCCCAGGCGGTCGAGGATGCCGTCAAGGCCGTCATCGACAACGGTGTAAGGACGAAGGACCTCGGCGGCAACGCTGGCACCAAGGAGGTCGGCGATGCCATCGTTGCGGAGTTGGCCAAGGCCCTCAAGGCATAAGTGATTTAGCGAGCATTGGTCCGACTTGATGAGTGGGATCCATAAGGGCGGATTCAATGCCAAAATGTAAAAAAAAAAGTTTACAAAAAAGCACATGCAAAAACAGACTGGATTGGTGCGTGGAAGCTTTGTATAGCTCGCTAGACATGTGCGAGTTGACTGAGGTAGAGAAAAGGCTCAGTTGAATTCTCGTTATGAGGATATCTCCGTGTGTTCTCCATTGTTGTAGTGATTGGCTCCTTCACGTCTTACGTCTCTGCCCTTCTACACTGCACCTCGTCGCATTTGCTTCCTTACATCCTGCACCCCATCTGAATACGTCACAGAAGATGACGGACGCGAGAGACAGAGCCGGTAAGTAGGACGGGTTCCGTCTCGGAGTGGGGTGGCTGAGACAGAAGCCTCGTCCGAGCTTCTACGGTGTTGAATATTCCACAATCAAACAATCTCGTAGGCGTCGAAGCTGTTAAGGTTTTCCATCGGTACTACTCGGGAAATGTTACGTCAGGAGGCTTTCTCAGCCGGTGGTTCTATTAGGTGGGCGGCATGGCTACGGGTTTAGCCTCCACACCAGTTAGTCGAGCCACCACTTCGCGGCGGCCAAGGTAAGCTGCCTCGGCTAGGTCTGTTGGCTTAACCTATCCAAGGATCGTTCTATGACAGTTCGTGAATTTGCAAGCTCCTTCGGAAGCAAGAGGCCCAACATCACATTATGTCAACAGTAACCCCCTTTTCTCTAGGGTCCTCGAGCTTCAGGGGCCTGCCTCAAGTCGAGAGACGACCAAATGGGTTCCGACATAAAACGGCACCGATGTCGATGATTTCCAGGCCACATACTCCTTGGATGCGACCCAGGCTGACGCCAAAGAGAGGACGACCAAACCCAGATCTTCGGATCTCGAAGTTGGCGTCGTCCCTACGGGGAGACGATGTGATCGGCGCAGGAGATACGGCTACAATGAGCTTCGGCACCTTGTTCTGCTACCTTCGATGCCATGGAACTCTGTGCTCCACGCCTTTGCGATCCCATCCATCGGCTGCCCAAGGTCACGGCCTTGCGGCACTCGACCATGACGGCCTCGCCGAACAGCGGTGAAGCAATCACTTAACCCGGACTCATCTACAGCCATTGTGAATGTGAACGATGTTTCTTGGAAAGGTGTGTCTTCGGGATCAAAGGGACATTGATAATACCACTTGATCCGCGTCGGCTTTGGCATTTCATGTTTAGCGCACACATAGCTAACTCGATTCGGCATCTGCTCTGGCGCCCGTTGAACATGGCCTACCTAGTCAATTCGAATCAATCCGTCTCCGTTTACTTCTCTTGGATTCTTGGCCAACCGCTTTCCAGCTTTCTCTGCTGATTCGTAAGGGGGGGAAACAAGGAATGCAAGCAGAAAGGCGGACGTCCGAGCTGCCGCACCTTTTGAACTAACAGGTGACGCCTTATACAATGATTACAGCAGCTTCGACAAGTGAGAAACAGCTTTATCAGTTCGTCCAGAGCTCGGCCATGGTCCACAAGCATTCTGGTTGTAGGCACAAGGTCGTCAGTAGAAGAAACCCGACCCACCTCGCACCCACTTTGCCCTTTACCATGTCTTTCCTACAAAAACGTCACCTTGATTTGTGATGTTTCCACTACATGATCATCAGCCCTACCGGTGGATGCTGTGGTGGGGACACGGAGCGATGGAACGATGGCACGGAAGCCAGACGAGACATCACCAAGACCAGCAGGAGCATACCAAGTCTAATATCAGAATCTTTATCTTGTACAGAATGACAGCACTACCCACTTCGACACATTTTGCCTTAGGCTAAATACGACCAGGCAACTGAGGGGATTTTCCTAGATACACACACTGAAAAAGAGAACAAGAATACCCTATCGATTGACGTACTTCAACACTAGCAGAGGTACAGAAGACACCAAACATTCTTTTGTACTTTGACAGTTTCGACCCTACGAAGCCCATCTTTCTCAAGGGCCTTGGAATCGACTACACTGAGATCAAGGGTGGCTTTCACATCGCCCGGCTCCGACGGGGGTTTACAGGCGAACTTTTCCTAACGGAAGGCATTTGACTTAAAAATGCCCGGGCTCCGACGGAGTTTTAGACCCTTTTCCCTTCTCCGTGTGTATCTGCGCCGAAAGGCAATTTTGTATGGGTAACTGGATCCGGCTCACGACTCCAAGCCGGCGTTAGGCCATGAATTCAAACCTCTACTTGCGCTAAAATAAAACAAAAAGACGCCTAGAAAAGAACCGAAACAACGAAATAGGGCCGCCATAAGCAGAGAGAATACAACGGGAGCCGTGAAACCCACTTAATAACTCAGCCGACTAGGCAGAAAGGGGTTATGCCGAAGATTTGACGACCCCCAATCACCTTCATCCGGTAGAATTAGAAGGCTAGGATTAAATAGTTATTAAGTTCATTAGCGGTTAATTCACTGGCTGTACGTGCATACTGGAAGATACCTCGTGAAACTCGTGTCAACAAGGCGTACCCGTCAAGCTCTTACGTTTAAACAAGTGCTATAATCTCTGGCTGTCTAACTTTTCCTCCGTGTGTGTAACGTCTGTGCGAATTACATTAAGAACATCGTGGCTATGGCTTGATTTGCAATTCTAAGTACTGCTTTACTTAACAACGCTACGTTTTATTCAAGTACGCCAGAATTTGACGTAGCATTATGTCTCTTACTGCCATAGGAGACTACACCAGGGCATAAATGTTGCGATAATGGGAATGCTGCGCTCCTTGATGAAGGTAGCAAAATAGTTGAGATTAGGCTCCAGTAACTCACTCCAGTAACTCGCATGACTTATCCGTCCGGTAAGGTTTGGCCATTGGGAATGAGGCCAACGTGCATTCGCTTCCGCTTGCGGTGGTGATTTGATGGTGGATTCATTCGTTCCCTTTGCATTCTCCACATTGTAAAAGCATTTGACATGCCGCACTCGGGCGGCATCTACGCGCAAATGCCCGTTTATGCTTCTAATTAATTTTACTTTTCTATATATATTGTCGGTGACGGGATGGGAGCATCTTCGGGAACAACATGACATGAGAATTGATGTTGGAGTCCGCGCTGTCAAATGCGCTAGCAAACCCGCATGTGGAGTATAAGCCAGCAAACCGGCTGTCCGGAAGTAATCCCTTGAAGAGGAGTTTCGCAAGCAATCTAAACACTCAAGGAACCAGAACATAGATTATGAAGCCGTGAAAGAACTATAAAAGCCAGCCGATCAGCTCTCTCTGGATCAAACAGTTATCTCATCCTCAAAACTACCTTCATCATCAAGCACACACCATCTCACATATCATTAAGCACCACAGCGCTTTCTTAACGTAAGTTTGAATTCCGGTATTAATTTCTATGCGTTTGACCAAGTAGACTTTTGGACAGCACTTTAGCAAAATGGTCAACCTAACCTTTCTTGTCACTGCCGCTCTGGCCACCACTGCCTACGCGTACGCTTGGAAGAAGTGCACCAACGCTCCCCGTTGCGTCTCATCGGGCTGGGATACATACAGTGGTACTGGACTTGTCGGTTTCACCTATGACAGCAGCAATCAATACTGGTATTCCTACAAACTTGACGGGCTCTTTGTATCGCCTGCGGGTTACTTCCAACCCGCTCACCGTAGAAATTTCGTCGACGTTACGAGTAAGGATCCTAGTCTTGGAACTACTTACTGGCTGAGCAGTGATGGAAAGGCATGCTGCCTGCCTGATGAAGTTGGCACCAACATCGCCAACGTTAAGGCTCGGTCTACCTAAGTCCTCCAACTGTCAGCCGGTCTCCTAAAGTCTGAGACGTTAGAATCTGATGGATGTATTCGGTTTAACAAGAGTTGAGTTTTGTATGTACTGTCTCACGCAGCCTTCTCTATTAAGTTGATGGAAAGGGCTGCTTTAAGTAACTAGACAATATAAATACTTAACGCAACCCTTAACTTGATTAACTGACTAATGAAATGCGAGATTGACTGAAAAATCATAGCGTCGTAAGTAAGAGAGTGGCAGTCATACAGTTAGTGTAGGCTGTAGAAGTTACGCCTACACTCCTTAGCACAGTATTGGCTATCTGCAATAAGGGCATTGGTGTTTATATGGCTTGCTCAGTAGTAATCCACCACGTGGATATTATTTAAGTGAGAAATGCAGCAGCCCAACCCAGATGAAAGTGGGACAGTCCCCCAGTGCCACCCACCGTACGTGCAGCTGACCCGGTCACATCTCTCATCCGACGAAAACGATTAGAGAGGTCGGCCAGCTTCAGCAGCAGCCCTGCCGCTGCCAAGGTTCTCGGGGTTCTCGGGGCATCACATCATTTAATACTGGCAGTGGCAAATGCCCCGGCCTTGGTTGTTGGGGCCATCTTTGTGGTCGCGGCGCAGTACTGATTACCATGTGCATATCCAGTCTGAAACAGAGATTAAGCGTCCCTCGGCGCCTACGGCGAAGCCGCTCTGGTGGTCACCACGTTGCGATAACGAATTGCGTCCAGAATTGACTTCAAGTACTGAGCTCAGAAGTAAGCATCAGATTCCAGGCTGGTCCTGGAGCGGGTATCGTATCCGACATCTGCGCCGGCGCTAGTGAACGCGCGTGGCAGCAGGCTCTCCCGGCGGAGGCGCAGATGGGCAACCACACACCCATTGTGATCGATTTTGCACATCGTCAAATGAGAGCGCTCACAAGGGGTAGCAAGCACAAGCCCCTATTTATCACCTTCCTCCTAGGGACGAATTCGCATAATCATACAATCGAATAGGCGCCTGGCACATGTAGCTTACCGAGCGTGTGTGGCCAACACAACAAGACACCACGTTTGCTTCGCATAACTACTTATCGAATCAGTGCAGCCAGTAGCTCTACACAATTAAGAGCGCCTATTTAAAACCAACGAGCGATAATATCAAGAAACTTGATACTATAAAGGTGCACGCGGCCCTACTTACGATCCATAAATCACTTTCTCTTCGCTAATCATACTGCCATCTCAATCAAAGGTTTAACTCCCCATTCAGCTCATTCAGCTCTTTAAGTTGCCCAGAAGTACAACGTCGGCAGTAACAAGTATGGCTTGAAACGAGCATAAGGGGACCAGTGATCTGACTAACCCTTGACGAGCAGGATGTGTACTATAACTACAAGTATTTGGAGTTGCGGTCACGTTAAGAAACGCGAAACAACCTCCACCTGCAGCGCCCCAAGCATCTGTGAAAAGCTACAGGGAAGAGGATGTTTCTGGAAACTGCGGTGATGCGAAGTACAACACTCCACCATCCTAGTAGAACAGTCTGAGGAGATTACTGCAGCAGACTTGATGATTCCCTTATTAGTGGGTGGGGAGCGCAATCTGTAAAAGAATTCTGGTCGATGTCAAACACAATAATAGGACGAGGGATATACGTGTGGTACCACAGGCCTGTTACTCACACTCTCTATAATACACACAACTAGCGTGAAATTGTAATGTGCAAATGTTGGCTAGTTGCTTCCTTATGATTCCCAGGGAGTGCAGCGCGTATGGTGACACCCTGTTAGGTTGCGATAAGGACACTGAAGATACGAGCTAGGGCAGCTAGTGCACGGATGAACAGATCAATCGCCGGGTCGGGAGAGAGACTGACACGTAGTCAACCCTTGCACGCGGATTTGCTTAGTGGCTGGTGCACGGTCCGCTACTTGACATCCCCCGTCGAGTATTTAGATCCGCTTCGTTAGACGTAGTACCTGCCAACAACTCCCAATGGCGCTTCAGCTTTACATTCCTCCTTGTATCCACAGACCGCCTCATCATCTCCATCTTCCATCCGCCGATAAACCGCTAAGAATCCGGATACAGGGACCGCTTCAGTCCATTCAAAAGCTGATTCCCAACGTACCATGGCATCCTATTGTGTCTTTCCCACAACCTGGAGGGCGAGAACTTGCGAAGCTTACATATGAGACCTTGTATGGGCAAATACGAATCAGTAGCGCGCCAGTTGTGCGAGATGAGTACCTGGCCTGGGTTATGGATGGGAGGAGAGCACTTGAGTAAGACTGGAACTGCAGAAACGATGCAAAGCATTAACTAATAGCTGCGCTTTAGCTATATCGACTACTATGGGGTTACGTTTGACCACCTCGTTTCTCCTAATGATCAAAATCCAGAGGTTCTCGTGATCAACATCATTGAAGTTGATGATAATGGGGGATATGCGGACGGAGGAAAATACGCAAGTGAGGTTCTTCCATTCCCAGTAGACCCAAGCGATTACACAGGGAAGAAGGTACTTGCAGTGCCTAGATGTTGTCAGCATAAGAAAGGCACACAGGATCGTCGCCTAATAAATAGTATGGTAGCTGAGCGGAGTGATTAGATAACGTCTTAAGAGTAGTATGGTTTTTTCAGGATTTAACTTATGAGGGTTACTTGGTTGTTGTTCCCCCGAATAGCCGTTATGAATATGGGTCGTCAGCCGGCGGACAGGACAGCTCGACGCAGTGATCTAGTATGATTTCGGGAAGACTGAGGCCGAGGGCCGCATCGCTTGCACCGGTAGCCTCAATGTGCCACCGACGATTCTCCTCAATTGTCACGAGCCAAGAAGGAGCGAAGGGGTCCAGGGAGCTAGCGTGTCTTAGAAGACCTAGAGAGTAGGGAGTAGCACTGGTACCGGACCGCTAGGCCACCGGTGCTCATCTATAAGAGGGCCGGATGCCCAGCAGATACCTGGAAGGAGGGCCAGAGTTGAATGCAGTCACCCATTCACACCTATCTTTGATCTGTCTACCGTTGACCTTTCCACTCTGTACCACAGCCCCTGACATCAACGCCTCAGCTAAGCTCCGTACCAATGACCTTCGGGGCAAGAAGCGTCCTCACGCATCTGTCTAAGCTCTCTAGCCTGTCTAAGCTCTCTAGCCGGTCGAAGTTCGCGCCGCCAGGTCCTGGTTAAAACGCGCTTTATTGTGCATCATCGCCGCACATCACCGGAGCTACATGTGCAAAATGTCGTTCAGAAGTCGTACTAGACAGGATCACACGTGTAACGATAGACCCAGTCCTTTTGTTTATGAAACACACACAGTCGAAGCTAATGCTACACGTATGAAAGCCAGTCATCTGTCAGCCTGTTGACTCTAACGCAGAGGAACAGTTAAGAGGTGTACTAAAGGATTTCTGCTCTAAAAAGATTTAAAGCTTTAATTTACAATAGTGCAAATTGTATAAGTTATATCTAATAGATGCCGGTTTGCTTATTTATTTACTAAGTAGAACTATAGCTTACTAATTGTTACAGACTATGCTACAGGAAGTGTGGCAGGGCCTAGGCCTACTACAATTAAAACCTATCTGATAAGCCTAAGTAAGCACGTGACCTAAGTAAACGTGCAGAGCCAGTGCACGCGTGCATAACAAAGAGGCTGTGCGCGCGCTCTTATGCACTTCTAAAGATATCTTTTCTTTAGTTTAAAATTAACTTAATTCTACTACTACTTACTTATAATAGGCTATACTAGCCTATTACATATTCTAAACTTAAGACTAACACTATTACTACTTATACTATATAATAAGTAACTTTAAGATATTTAATATAGGTACTATAGCTAGAGTATAGATTATCTAGCTAAACGAAGCTTATATAAATTTAATAAGTAAGCTTTATATTATGTATAAAGTAGTAGTAACTTTAGTAGCTACCAGAGTATTAAGAAAAAATACATTTTAAAATACATTTTGTTAAAAGCTTAAGAGAGTTAACTATAGCTATAAAGTATACTTAAAAAGAAATAAAGAAAAAGAATATACTAGTATATATTTTAGAAACACTACTATAATTAGATATATAATAATTCATAATTAAGGTTAAGGTTACTTAGAAAAGAATACTTATATTAAATACGTACTATCTATATTTTATACTTTATATTTTTTTACATTTTGTTTTAAAAATACACCTTTCCTTTTTAAGATTTCTAAGCCTATATAACAGCTTAGAAACATATATTTAGTAAGAATATATATTTAAAAGCTAAAAAGAAGTAATAAGGTTTTAAACAAAATATTATAAATATATAGAAATTTCTAGTCTATCTCTAAAAAGTAAAATACAAAATATTACAAAAATACATTTTTAATACTCTGTCTATTAGTTACGCTAGGGTGTGCTTTAGGCTGCACTAGTTACTAATCACTCTTAGGTTATAAAACTAGGGTTACAGGTGTAGTTTCTAACAGGTTGTAACATTAGTAGGCGCTTATCTCTAATCTCTCTGTTAATCCTGCTACCCTCTATTATCAGACAAAACCACTAGTACAGAATAGGACGCAAATCTAGAACTAGCCAAGACGATTACAGCCTCTTCGCTCATTCTTGTAGTTTAGCAGGGTATATTTTTGCGATGCTGGGTTGGGCCAAGTAGCCCGGCGCTAAGGCAGGAAAGGCCCACATGTAAAAGCTTGGTCTAACTCGATCCCGCGTTGTGCCCCCAATCTCAGCTATTTGAGCGGCTTTTATCTTCAGGTCCCCGTTCATCGGATGATGCCAGCTCAGCTATTGACAATTCTGCACCCTGGATCGTGGATCCAACTCACGCTTGTCACACCCTCTGGGTACTAGCCTAGATGTTTGACTCGGAACCGGCCTCCCACGAACACGGCAGCAGGGGTCTAAACGAGGTAAGCGACATGTATAAGGCCATGGAGAGTCGAACGATGAAATTAAATAAAAGATAGCGTCCAGCCAGCCCTTGAACGGTTGTTATCATGGGATGTAGGCCTGCTACCCAGGAGGGCTACCTGAAGCAGGCATTTTCAGCTGGATCCGCACATCAAATTACTAATGACCGATGGGCTGGGCTGGACCAAAGACTCAACTGGCTTGCGACTTCAAAAGTGTACAATGTATCCCATTAGATGGCTAGTTCTGGTCGTCTTGCCTTCTTGGACCTCGTCTTCATCCACCTCCATTACTGCGTGCACACTTCGTGAGAGTCAACCATACCCGAACCCACCGCCATCAACACCATGGTTTCGATCGTGTCCTCGGTGCTGTTCGGCCTCTGCGCACTGAGTGCCGCCCAAGATGGTTCAGAAGGTGCCACCTCAGCCTCACCTTCATTTACGCCGGGGTCCCAGGAGTCTGCCACCTTGAGCACCACTAGCATCTTCAGCGGAAGCTTCATGCAGACTGTCGATTCCAGCACCGCAACCTCCACTGATACGCAGAGTCCTGCCGGCCTCAGCACAAGCATTGTTGTCACCTTGACCTCCGAAGCTCCATCAACTGACGCAACAATGACTTCCGGCTGGGCCGTGACAACCCAGAGCGCGGCAGCCTGCCTTCCATCGTCGGTGCCGTCAACAGCTCTCATTGTCGGCCCGGTGGACTCCCCATGCGCCACTTATGGTAGCATTGCGGCTGCGATTGCTGCCCTGCCCGCTGATTCGACCACCCAGTTCATCTACATTCTGGCAGGCGCTTACAACGAGAAGCTTTCTCTTGTGCGGACCGGCACCACCATCTTCCGAGGACAGACTGACAATGCTCTCTCTTCGTCATCCAACAAGGTTACCATCCGTAATGCATCAGGCGTCCTTTCCAGCGCTGGCGACTCCGCCGGCACCGCCACCTTCTCTGCCAATAAGTACGAGGCCAAGCTCGTCTCGTTCTACAACATCAACTTAGAGAACAGCTATCCCGCCCAGCCGAATTACATTGCTGTGGCTGCATATTCCAAAGGCACCAAGGTGGCTTTCTATAACTGCAACGTCAAATCTTCCCAGGGCTCCCTCTACCTTGACTACGGCAATGTCTTCTTCAGTGGCGGCCGTATCGAGGGCGTAACTGACTTCATATGGGGTATCGGCGCAGGATATTTTACCAACTCGGTCATCGTGTCCACAAACACCGCATTTGGCCAGAATATCGCCGCCCAACGTTATCAGAATGCCTATGGGGGTTCCCAGCTGGTATTCGACGGGTGTGCAGTCGTGCCTGCCGACAAGACTGTTCCCCAACAAGGGGTCTACCTCGGCAGAGACTACAGTACGAATGCCCAGGTTGCCTTCATCAATTCCTACCTTGATGGGCACATCTATGCCGCTGGTTGGAAGATCAGCAACGTAGCCACCTTCACTGGCACTTTCGCCGAGGCGAATAACACAGGACCGGGGGCCGGCACGTCCGGACGCGCGTCAGTTGTTCAGATTCTGTCCGATACCTCAGCATATAGCGCGAAGAAGGTTCTCGGCGATGATAGCTGGCTGGACGCTGCTGCTATCGCTTCTCAGTCAAACTGGCCTGACTCCATTTATGCACTGGCGACAACGACGGCGTCGAGTGCTACATCTACAGCTGCGGCCACGCCGATTAACTCGACTATTGCTACAACCACCACCTCGTCCACATTCAGCACTTTCACCGTGGCCCCCGCCCCAGCCAGCGGCGAATATGGCTCCGTGTCTTCCGCTGTTGCAGCTCTGCCTGCCGATGGCAAGGAATACACTATTTTCGTCAAAGCGGGAACATACGAGGAGCAGGTCAGCATCATTCGCCAGGGCAAGGTCACCCTTCGCGGCGAGACGCCGTTTGAAAACGATTTCACCCAGAACACTGTTCTCATCAAATTCAGTCGCGGAGTGTCGACCAGTCTAGGCCAAGACGAGGATACCCCCGTGGTGAGTTGGAAGAACACGCACGGTCATGGTCTTGCACTGTACAATATAAACTTCACCAACACATACCCTCAGCAGCTGAACACTGCCGCCCTCGCTGGCGACTTCTTCGGCACCAATATGGCGGCCTATGGCTGTGCCTTTGCCGGGTTCCAGGACACCCTTCTCGTGAACCAGGGAGTGCAGGTGTTCAGTAACTCATATATTGAGGGCAGTGTAGACTTCATCTGGGGCTACAGCAAGGCCTACTTTCGGCAGTGCTATGTGGCTTCCAACACTCCGAACACTTACATCGCTGCTCATAACAGACCCAATGCTGATTGGGCGGGCGGTTTCGTCTTCGACAAGTCCGTCATCACGTACACGTCCAGCTTCGGCTCAAACTTCGGAACCACTTTCTTAGGTCGTCCTTGGTCTCAATATGCCGTCATCGTCTACATGAACTCCTTCTTGGACAAGCATATCTCTACTGCTGGCTGGAGTGTTTGGCAGACCAAGAACCCCCAGACCTCGAACGTTCTGTTCGGCGAGTACAACAACGTTGGCGAGGGGAACTGGACCAACGCTCGTGCATCTTTTGCAACCAATCTCACTGGCGCCCAAGCCGCGCAGTACTCTCTCGAGAACTTCGTTGGCAACACTGACTGGATCGACGCGAAAGCTTACGCCTACACGCCCAGCTACAACCTCACCGGACCGGCTCGTGTCCCTGACATTAGCCCCCCCATCTCCCCGGTCCTGACCCACCCCGCGAGCGGCAGTGAGCCTCCGGCAGAGGCGGTCCTTGTGGCAGCTAATGGAAGTATTCCAGGGGCTTTCGCCAGTTTAACCGCAGCCCTCGCAACCCTGCCCTCTGACACGAGCAGCCAAGTTATATTTATCTACCCTGGAACCTATAATGAACAGGTCCCTTCCATCAACCGGCCCGGCCCTGTCATGATCATAGGGTACACGGGCGATGCACCTGGCAAGAGTTACGAGAACAATCAGGTTACGATAACCCAAGCTCGCGGCATGTCAGTCAGCCCCCCTCCGGTTGGACATACCAATGCAGAGACGGCTACGATTGCGACGGCCAGTTCAAAGATCTCGTGGTACAACGTCAACCTGGTCAACCGGGAAAATCTGGATGGCGCCATCCCAAGCTACGTGACTCTTGCTGCCAGCGTCTACGGAGACGGCATCGGCTTCTATGGTTGCTCCTTTGTGGGATGGCAGGACACGTTGCTCACTGGTGCGACGGCCGGCAGCCAGTACTATGAAAGCTGCTACATTGACGGAGCCATTGATTTCATCTGGGGCTACTCCAAGGCGTACTTCAAGGGCTGCACCATCGCTGCAAAGCGGGCTAAATCTGCCATCACCGCTCATAGCCGTTCCGACCTGTCAGCCATCGGCGGCTACATCTTCGATCAGTGTCTCTTCACAGAGGCCCCCACTGCTACCGCCAATCTCAAAGGATCGGTCTTTCTCGGCCGCCCGTACTCACAGTATGCGTTCGTCGTCATCAAGAACAGTTACCTCGACGATGTCATCCAACCTGCTGGTTGGAAGATCTGGTCGACCTCTGACCCTCGCACCGATCACATCACCTTCGCGGAGTTCAACAACACCGGCCCGGGTAACTGGGAAAACAACGCTGCCGCGCGTCAGGCGTTCCAGAAATCCACACTCCTCACAAGTGATATGTATCCACTAAGTAAGATCATGCCAAGCACAGACTGGATTGACATGACCTACTGGGACCAGATCCAGACCCCCGAACCTGCGGCCGTGCCTGTCACCCCGACCACCCCCACAATTTACGACGGAACCAAGCCTCCTGCTGGCGCTTTAATCGTCTCCAAGACTCCGATCGAGGGCCAACCGACATATGACACCATCCAAGCCGCACTCGACGCCCTTCCCACTTTGAGCCACACCGATGCCATAGTTTTCATCTACCCTGGCACGTACAACGAGCAGCTGGTCCTGAGTAAAGCGGGTACTACCACTCTTCTCGGCTACAGCTCTGCGCCCGGCGACTACTCCCAGAACCAGGTTACCGTCAGCTTCAATAAGGGCATCGACACGCAGGCTGATGCTTCTAACTCTGACTCGGCCACTGTGTACGCTACAGGCAACTATCTACAGGCGGTGAACATCAACTTTGCAAACACCTTTGGCACTGAGCCCAAGTGAGTTCCTATCCCATGGACTTTCGTCTCGACTGAATCATAACTGACTCATTTCAAGCTACGCTTCTCTTGGTTTTGGCGTCAAGAGCAATAAGTACGCCTCGCTGTACAGCTGCCAGGTTTACGGAAACCAGGACAGCTTGCTCATCAACGGCTTCTTCTTCGCATCAAACTCTTACATCGAAGGCAACATCGACATGATCTGGGGTGCTGGTGCTGGCTATTTCCTCAACAGCACCATCGCCCCAAACCGCGACGGTGTTGCCATCACTGCCAGCAAGCGCGCGACGAACACAACCGCTGCCGGCTTCGTGTTCGACCAGTGCACCATCAGGCCGGCCGGAGGAGTCAGTTACGCGTCTGTATCTCTCGGCAGACCATGGAACGCGTACGCTCGCGTCGCTTATGTGGACAGCTATCTTGACTCTTGCATCAAGACAGCTGGTTGGGACCAATGGACCAAGACCGACCCTCGCACGGCTGAGGCTGCCTTTGGCGAGTTTGCCAACAACGGACCTGGCTCTGACGTATCGTCGCGAGCTTCCTTTGCCACCAAGCTAACTGCTGAGACCGCCGCTCAGTTTGAGCTTGCAAACTTCTTCGGTGTGACATCGTGGATCAACATGACACTAGTATCTGCTATGCCGTTCAATGCTAGTGCCGTCATCCAGCCCACAACCACAGTGGCCAGCACATCCACTCCTCCATTTACGTCGGCTGTGTCCAGCAGCATTCCAATCACAACCACGACAGTCTTCACCACCAATGTAGTTACAGTAAAGGCGACTTCGCTCATCTCCATCCAAGGGCCTGATGCCGTTGTAACGCTCACGAGTACTCTAACAATCAACGCTGCAACCACCATCACCCCACCTCCCGCGACCAAGACGACTGTCGTCAAGTCAACAGATGTTGAATATGTTACTGTGCAAAAGCCGGATACCACTGTCATCGAGAAGATTACTACGGCTGTCAACGTTGGCACTACGGTCACGCCCAATCCTGTCGTGATAACCTCCACCTCGGCCGGTGCCTCTACCCGTACTACGACTATCAAGCAGCAAGGCAAGCTTCGCACCGTTACGTCCACGACCATCACCAGCCTTTGGACCACCGTAACCCCCAGAGTCGCAACAGCTACACAGGTGATAGGCGCCACCCAACTATTCACCAAGGTCGTAACTCCCAAGCCTGTTACTGTTAGGAAAACAGTGACACTGGCGGTTGGTGACGAAGGCCCAATGACCACTACGGCCAAAGCTCTTGTCAGTACTGCGACAGTTTACAAGACCACTACCCGTATTGCCAAGGAGACAACTACAATCGATTGCGTCCCTACCAATCATGTGACGGGGAGGTCATTCGGAGACACTGAGGCCGGCATGATGGACACGGCGGCTGCAAATCTTAGGGTCCGAGCCATTGGCGACAAGACGTTGACTGTCACTGTATTCTCCACTCTTAGCACCGGCGTGGAGACCTCGACAGTCACTCTGCCCGGAAGCACCTCCACGACCGAGCTCATCAGGACCACGACAGACGGAAAGCCTGTTACATTGAAGCCCCAGACCATCTTGGAGACGAGTGTGACCGTGGTAACCCTCGCTTCGACGTCTACCCTGGTTGGAAAACTATCGACGACAACCATCATGGTAGTTGTCTCCACCGGCAAGACCGTGAAGCTCAAGCCAGCCACTACCACCGTCGTTGTCGAAGGCACGACAGCCGTGGTCGCTAAATATACCACGAGTCTAGATGCTGTGACCCAGACTGTGATCAAGACGCAGACCCACGTCGCCACCAGCACACTCCCTCGGCAGACCGAGACGGTGACCGTTCGGAAAGATTTGTCGAAGACGGAGACGGTGATTCTTCCTGTCTACACTGCGACGATCTGGAAAACGGTGAGCTCCAAAGTCAAGCCCTCTACTATCATCACAGAGCACCTCACGGTCACCAAGACGAAGACCTTACAGACTGGCGTGACGGTAACCAGTTGGGTGACCCGAACGAGCAAGGGCGCTAAGGCTTGCGCAACAGCCTAGGGGGCTATAAGTAAGGAGGGAGGGATGTATTAACAATTTTTTTCATTATATTTGAAGCTAATGCTTCTTTTCCTAAATTTGTATTTCTTTTGTAAATAAGTATCTCTAAGCTTTTTATACTAAACTTTTATAAGTTACTTACTAAATATACTCTTGTATATTTTAGTTATTAGTAACAAAATTAAATTTAGCTTCTATGGTTAAGATTAAACTAACTGTTTATTTAGAATAAGGTAGAAATACTACTAGATAGTTAACTACTACGTTATATAGGTAGTTTTGGCTATATTAAGTAGCTATTTAAGATATATTTAGGGTTTTAGCTCTTTAGTATTTAAATAATATCTTATTTACTATATAAAGCCTTTAGTACATAGTTTTAATAAAAGCTAGTTTATATACTAATATAATAATATCTTTAGCTTATTAGTTAACTACTTTATATAAGTAGGTTAGTAAGCTAAATTAATAAATATTTATTCTCTTAAGTAAAGTAAAACTTTATATAGTACTTTATACTATATTTAGTATTTTTAAGTTTTAAAAGCTTTAGCTACTTAAGTATAAGTTAAATAGTGTTAGTATCTTATTATAGTCAGATATCTAACAGTAGTGTTTGTTGCACTTTGGTGCGGGTAAAATAGATATATATTCGATACCTTATCATTCCTGGAAATTGCTAGGAAATTCGCTATTAAATACTGGGGAAATCTCCATATCTTATCGGGGGATTGCCGGAGAATTCTCCGTTCCTTCTCCGAGAATGTTCGGTCCCTTCATCGTTATCTCTCGGTGGATCCTCGGTGAGACGCCGGGGATTCCTCGGTTAACGGGAAAACATTTCTCCGGTCATTGGCGGAGATTTCTCCATCCGTTGCGTAACAGTGTTTTTACTAATAGGTAGCTAAGGCTAGATACTCTTAATAGTACTACTAGTCTTATTAGCTTACTAGCTTACTAGTGTCTTATTAGTCTAGTAAGTTTATAGTAATTAGTTATATACTAAGTAGCAGAGTATTAAATATAATATTTTTTAATACTTTTGAGCCTTAAGTTTTTATAAACAGCCGACGGGTTAGTTAGCAAGGGATCCCGCTCTTCTAGACAAGCCGGCTACTTTAACGTCTTTTAAGTTTTAGCTAAAATTTCTTCTTTTTCAACGTTTACTAGTATGTATAAACAAGCATCTTATAACAAGAATGTCTAAGTCACTCATCTTTGCAACTGAAGTTGGGTAGCAAGGACCATGTAAACAACAAAAACACCAACGTTCCGAGAACAATAGGCGATAAGACCTGTACACCATGAATCTGTGCTTGGGCGCCAATGATGAATGGAAGTATTGCGGCACCACTTCCTCCTAGGGCCACGGCAAAGCCAATTCCACTGACGTGCAAGCGTCTTGGTAGTAGCTTCGACAGTGCGATCATAATGGCGGGGAAGAGAGGGCCGAGAAAGAAGCCTTGGAGAGATACTGTGATAGCCGACACGAAGAAATCCGGGATAAACCAGAAAAACAGTTGCAAGAATATAGCGGCTCCAAGGTATACCTGTGTAAGTAACGAGTCAATTTTCGGCATGAATGTTGAGATAATCACCAGAAGATTGGGGTTGAACGTACCATTACGGCTAGTTTCTCGCCGACTCGGGGCGTGACGAATCCCAAGGCAATGCGGCCAGCAGCCAATCCAACCCAAAAGCCTGTGGCGGTCATACTGCTGGCAAATTCCTCTCCATGTCGAACTTGAAGCATGAACGTGACGATCCATCCTCCTAATGATACCTCCAACCCCACGTATCCTAGGGCGAAAACAGCACACAGCCATGTAACCCTAGCAGAAGGAAGTTTAAAAAGCGTTTCATGTGTGATCGACTCGGTCGGTTCAGGTTCTTTTGGGTTCGCTTTTCTGTAAGCTTTTCCAGACGCAGACCAGAAAGTTGTGGTGGTCACAATAAGTTCTATACCAGCTAAGCCGGCCTTTAGAAGCACAAATTAACGTGGCTCTTGTCATTAGGGGTAGTAAAAGGGGATAATATACCATCAAATAGTAGAACGTGTACCAAGGAAGCTCTGCTCTACTTACCATGATGCTCGCTGTCAAGGGGCCCAACACTGCCCCCAGTCCGTAACAAGCGTGCATCCAGTTGATAAGAATGCCCGAATCCGCGAGACTCCCAGCCCAGGAATTCCAAGCTGCATCACCGATGCCACCACCAAGTCCAGCGAGCATGTAAATGAACACTAGAGCGGGGTAAGGGAGGTGGAGAGAAATTGCGATGTAGGACGCAAGGCGACATCCCGCGCAGATAATGGCTATTCCTCTTTGTCCTACACTTTCATGAAGGTTGGTATTCAGAATGGCAGATAGGGTATGGCCAATGAAAGGCGCTAGGAAGATCAACGAGGTAAAAGAGTATGGCAAGCCATAGTATCGTCCTAGCTGAATTATTGTTAGTGACTAGATGAACTTTATCAAACCTGGACCAGGGATTCGACATACATAAGGAATTATTGCCTGCCAGAATGGAGTTTGTGAGTGACAAGGTCAAAGGTTTTTTTCTTTATTCAAAAGTACTTACGCCATAGGAGGCATCGTTGGCACCCATCACCAATAAGCTCCAGCACACGGCTACCGCGCGCCCAAATTTAGATCGTGGGTTATTTCCTCTGGTTAGAGCATCGACGGCGTCCTCGGGAGGTGGAGGTAGGAGATATGGGGTTTGGCCAAACCGGTGGCCCCCAATCTTTCCCAAACCGTCATCTGTTTCTGTTTGTGTACTCGATGCAACCTCATTATCAGATTTCGAGGCCAGAGTCGTCCCTAAGGTCGTGCAAGGCAACTCCTGCAACTCGATTATGTCCCTGCTGTCTCCAGGACTCATTTCAGACAATCCGAAAGTGAAAAGTCTAGATGAATATAGAAAGAAAAAGTTCGAGTTATTTGACTCGTTTGGAGAAACACCGCAAACCATCTAGCTCATAGTATAGACGTGGAAGCTGGGATATGGGTGATGGAGAATTTCGTCAAATACGTGGAGGTAAGTAACAAAGGAGGGAATGCCGACGCGTCCAACTTCTGTTGCCGGACTTCCTAGAACGGCAACAGCGCCGGCGATCAGTAGGCGTGCCGCGCTTCGTCGGGGCATCGGATTCCGGGTCAAGAATAGGCTAATCTGTTTGCAGGGTGAATTAGTAAGACAGGCGAAGTAAGTGAGTCCCTCCAATGGCAATTCTTTCTGATTTTCGGAATTTGCAAAGCCGAAGCAACATTTCTTGTTGTCAGGCCTATCTGAATACATAATATAAACATGATTAACTTATCTTCTTACACGGGCATAACTAGGCCAGCCTAATCTACGCACACCGAAATGAGGCAGCACAAGGGAAGATCAGGAGCCTATTTCACTCTCTGCTGCGCTGCTTCGGTTTAGTAATTGGGACTTAGAGGTGAATTGCATGCTTTTTCTGAAACGTTGCCTCGGTGGTTCATTTTCCACCTGTAGCTTTTAGACAATTCAGAAGTTTGTACCGTCTGCCCTTCCAGCCAGATGAAAAGTGGAAATACTATTAGCGGTGATATGGTGAGGTGAACTATTATAATCGCGTGTTGACGGTGTTTCAGGTACGCAAGACATGATGGAGTTAAGGCTGACCGCACATGGCGTAGATTCCACACAGGATCATCAGCGGATGAAAAGCCGATAACATCAGACTACTATTATCGATCATCAGTCGTCTTCAAATCCATGGACAGTTTTGCTGCCGGCAGACGGTGTGCAATAGGAAAGGTTCATTTGGTTGCAAGAGTTATCTACCACTTCTGCACATTCCAGGAGTCAACATACGTCATATTTATCGCTCAAAGATCCTTGGCTCCCGCGATGCACCACCGTTCTTCGTCAAATCTATAGGATTGCTTAGAATAAATTTGAGCAAAGGTCATGTATCAGTTAGATATAAGGTACCTTGTTGGTCGGACTAGCATGTCAATCGAATTCATCAGTCAAAATATATCTTTTCGTAACCACGTCTGAGATAAAAAGTTACATCACGACGTCAAGCTGAACTTTTGAAGTCTCACGGCTAGAATGCCGAAGCAGTGCGGAACTATGAAAACCCTCAAAGTCCTTGAAAAGCAACTCAGCTACCGTTCAGCAGTCTCACCAACAGCATCACTTCTGTCCATTGCTGACGAAATCAACCAATAGCATAAGTCTTCTACCAATGCTATGGGGGTTGGTATAAGCGAATTGAAATTCAAGGCTGTCACTTTTAGAAATACTCTATGTCAGTTTAGGTGATTTATTGCTGTAAATTGGCTGACGTATGGGGATACAAAGGCGAACTGCGAGACATTAATATTCCACCAAACTCAGAGGCGTAACATATCTCCAGAATTGGTATCTTTTCCCATTGATAAGTACTAGCGCCCGTCCAGCCAGTGAGCACCATCAAGACGCCAATAACTGTCGTTACCCCAAGAATTGTACCAGCTTCTTTCATCAATCCGCGACTGATTCATACAGCTCGGGTGCACATAATCCTCCTTCAACCCAAACGGCCACATTGGAACGAAACAGACTTCACCCACGCTGCATCCAGGACATTTTCTCCATGAAGCCCAGTCTAGTTTCTCCATGAGTAAAAGAATTATTTCCTTCCCCTCGCGAACCGCCTCGAATAGTCGCTTCGGTATCGTTCCAACAGATGACCAGGGTCTGGTAGCTAACTTCTCTGCTAGCTCCGGTGAGGCGTCCAGCAGTAAGCTTCGGATTCTGAACAGATCAACGCAAATTCGTTTTGCGACTGTCCGCGTTGCCGTATAGATGAGCGCGTCTTCATCTGTCCATTCATCTTTCCAGACTAGTGCCGGTTCCAGAAAGTGGCGTACACACCTTTGTGTCGCCTGCCTTGTCATCTTTTCTGCAGCCCCAATGGCGCTTTTGTCGATGGAAGTGGCTGGATAGTCGACGAATGTGTTCGTGACCACGTATATCTGACTTGCGAAGGCAGCAGGCTGTTCTTCCTCTGCCAAGGCCGTGAGACGCTCTCCGTATCGACTAACAATCATATCGGCAATGCTTTGCCAGTCCACTCTGTTAACTTGCCTAGTACTGCTAACAACGTCCTCTACCCTCCTCAGGATCTCCGCTCTTTCCTCTGAAGTTGCTTGGATGAGTCTTGGATGCTTTATCATTGTAGGGTCCGGATTAGTGACGTTGACTGGATACCACAGCCCGCTGACCATTCGTCCAAATTCTAGCGTCACTCTTCCTGCTCCGATCCCATCATATCTTCGTGATACAGCGCGTACCCATTCAAACAGGTCAATTGATGCTCCTTCCCTGTCCTCTTGATAGGGTGTCCTCAGTATGCTGACAAGATCCAGGCCGCTGTGGAAGTCACAGTAAATGATTTCGAACCCAATTTCCATTCTGATCGCGCCGTCCATACCCCAAGATTTTACCATGGCGCAGATATCGTGCCCACGGCTCCAATCGTCGTATGGAGAGGCATGATCAAGGTTTCGTAACAAGAGATCCTGCGTGTCCAATGTACCCATATCTGTGTTGCCCCCTGACATGCCATCAATGTAAAGTAGTCGTAGGTCCCGGTTTGTGCGGTAGGTATGGAGATATCCTCGATTCGGGTTGCTGCCGCTTTGGTGACCCAAGGCCTTTTGACGGTTTTCCTGCCCAGGGGGTTGCGGTGGCTGAGGCCCCTTTGATGGCCCCTTTCTAGCATCCTTTGTGCTGCTAGCAAAGTTCTCGGCATGCTCCATCTCGAATGCTAGCCACTCAAAATCTGGCGGGGTGTAATTGCGCCACGTACCGTGGTACAGTAACGTCCCTCTGGGCACTGTCGCTGGAATTAGTCCAAGCCCATTGTGATGGAGGGAAGAGCCCCATTGTCGCATGGCCGAGTGTATTGCATTGAAGACCTGGAAACCGCGTTCCCGGGCAATGTCATGGCTTGGTGTAAAGCAGGTCTTGTTGATTGTTGGATTTGGATTGCTTTCTGTTACTAGACCTAGAGCACCACAGGCTAGAGCCAGAGATGTCGCTAGAATTGTATATCTCATTGTCAGGGTTCTTAGCAATGGTTCATATAGCGAGTAGTGAATTGAAGGAGGAAGAGAGTGAGCCCGAGCGGTAATTAAGGGATATGGAGCAAGTCGACTTAAAATTGCCTCCTGATATCAAGCATTAATTGCTGATTTCCTGCTGATCCGACTTAGCCGGGAAATAGGTTTTACGGAGCATCATTTTGGGAAATCCGACTTTGTTGCGCAACGGTTCATAGTTAATCCAGCGAAATCGCGGAGAAATGATCTAGGTCAAGTGACTGGGAAATCTCTGGGAATTCCCGGTGAAATCCCTGCAGAAAGTCTTGTGGAATTCACTAGGAATCTACTAGAAAATACCTATAAATTTCTTACAGCTTAGTTTAGTAAGTTTATAAGTAATCTTTATAATTTCTATATATTAGGTTTTCTTATCTTTTAAGAAGAAAGAGAAAAAAGAAAAGTTTTTTAGTTAATCTTTAGAAGACTAAGAATTCTTTAAAAATAAGGCTTATAAGTTAATTATTAATAGTTATTATAAAAAAATCTACTTTTAATTATTATTATATAGCTTCTCTTAAGTAACTAAAAAGGTCTTATAGTAAGCCTCTTTTACTTTACTTCTTTATTATATAACAGATAGAGAAATCTCTACTAAAGGCTGGAGAAATGTTTACCTGTTAACTAAGGAGTCCCTGGCGTTTTACTAAGGATCTACTAAGAAAGGATAGTAAAGTAACTAAACATTCTTAGAGAAGGAACAAAGGATTCTTTAGTAATCCCTTAATAAGATATAGAGATTTCCTTAGTATTTAATAGTAAATTTCCTAGTAATTTCTAGAAATAATAAGGTATTAAATATATATCTATTTTACTTATACTAAAGTGTAATAAATAGTAGTATAACTATTCTTTATCTAAAGAAGTAGTTATTATTAATAACTTTTAAGATAAAACTCTAGAGAAAGTTAATTATAAGTAAATACTTAGCCTTTCTTTAGTATTAAACTACTATAGTAAGGTAAAGTATAAGTTTAACCTCTATAGTTATTTAGTAAATAAGAAGAGAATAAGACTCTTATTTAACCTTTTTCTTATATCTCTTACTTATTTAGTTAATTTATAATAAAATAAGTAAGAGATATCTTTTATTACTATAGATAGATAAATCTCTATCTACTACTAGTCTTTTACCTAAAGAGTTCTTACTATTTCTAAAGAACCCTAAGTAAGTATTATAACTTACTATAGTTTATTTACAAAATTATAAAAAACTAAATAACTCTTTTTTATTAGCTTATTATGTATTTCTAGTTATAATCTAATAAATCCTTTATAAAGAATATATATACCTAGAGAGATTATAAGATTACTAAGTAACTTAGCTAACCTATCTAAAGTAATATAAAAAAGCTATTAATTACTAAATATAGTCTAATAAAGACTTTATTATTATTATTCTTAGTAATATAAAGTATAAAATAAAGAAAATTTATTAATATAAAAAAGAAAAGGCTTTCCTAGGTCTAAAAAAATCTAATGTGTTATCTACCTCTAAAGGTAGAAATATAGTAGACTCTTAAACCTGTGTAACGCAGTAGTTAAGCGTCTGGCAGCGTCTGTGCGTTTTTATACAGACGGTCGGTTTAATCCCGACCGCAGGAACCCTCTTTTGGGCGTGTGCAACTGGCTGGATTAGCAACCCAGCCGGGACCCACATGCACAATGGGGCAACTACGGAGCCACCCAATCAGCCTATGGCCGGGCGGGTGAGTCCACCTCTGGATATCATTAGGCTCTTATTAGGTGCATTACTGGATTAAGACACTAAGATCCATGCGTTTTCCCCACTAGGGTTTTTTGCACACCAGAGCCTAGGTTTTTTCCTTAAAAGGTTCCCAGCAGTCTGGCTTACTAGGTATAACGTATTAAGAAACTGTATCTACTGGGTGAGCTTAGGACTATAGGGGTAACCTTAGGCCCTTAATAACCATAGCCTAATACAACTACACATCATCATAGTAGACTCTTAAGAAGATAATATATATAATGTTAGTAAAATATTAAAAGTAATAGAAACTAATCTTTTACTAGATAAGATATAAACCTAAAACTCTCTAAAAAGTAAAAAAAAACCTATATATAAAAAGAGAGAAAGAATAATTTACTAAATAAAAGTAAAAGAAAGGCTATTAAAATAGCTTTTACTAGTAAACTATATAAAAGTTCTATATTAATTCTAGCTATAGAACTTACTTCTCTCTAAGGTAAATTAAAGAAGTTAAAAAGTAAACGCTATTCTTATTTACCTAAATAGAAATAGTTTAGTTATAAAGAAATTAGAAGATATAGAGGTTATAGTAGTAGAGAACTAAGCTAGCTAAGGGATAATCCTTAAAGCTAGAAACTAAATTTACTACTAAATAATTCTAAAGAATCTCTAGGTAACAGCTTAGAGAATAACCTAAATAATAAGGAATATATAGGCAGACTACTTAGTTTATTTAAATTTTATATAAAGAAAATTAGCTAGTTTAATCCTTTTTTATTATTTATAACTAATAATAATAGTTATTTAGTAAGTAATACTAAAACTATATAGACTAATGTAAACCGCTTTTTTAACTTTATTTAATAATACATAATTACTTTAAAGAAATATTATTTAATAGTAACCCTAAATCTTTATCTTTACCTTAAAGAAACTATAAATAAATAGTATTTAGAAGATCTAGATAAAAGTAACTATTAAGATCTCTAGAATCTAAAAAACAGGCTTAACTTATAAGCATTTTTATTAGTTAAGTTTGCAACGGCTTGCCTGCCTTCAGAAATAGCGGTCCTGGCATTGCCTTTTGCGGTACTTGCCACATCAGGTAATTCTCAGCCATGCTACCCCTCGCTATTTTTACCCGCCCATAAAATGGCGTCTGCCCCGCCCCAGGCTTAGATGTACCTCGAAGTTCCTTTGGCACCTCGTCTTTATCCTGCCTGCTGCGCCACGTCATTCTTTTCTGCTGTTAGCAACGTTCTTAACACCTGCTTCTGCCATAATGTTTTCCCTACCTCGGCCTGCCTTCATTTTATTACAACAAGAATGAAGCAGAGCCTCTGCTAACGCTAACTCAAACTAATAACAAAATGATACGCATACGTTCTTGCGGTAGCCTGCATCTGCTATACTAAACCTTAGACTAACGCACCCCCCTGCTAGGTAAGGCTTTAACGTTTTCCTACTGTAGTAATAGTGTTAGCTAACTTTATATATATTACTAGATATAGTAATTCCACCTCCTCTCCGCCTGCCTCCCTACGCCTTGCTACTTCCGTTACTTATTAATATTAAGACTTTGCAAATGTCTAGGTAAAACGCGCTACAGCTTTATTCTTAATAGTCCCCTTTTTCACCTAGTTGTGTTAACCTCGGCTTACTGTTACAGCGGAAAATTGCCTATTCTAGTAATTTAACAGCTTAAAAGAGATAGTAGAATAGGTCGCAGGATTACATAGTAAGTTAGTAACGGTCCTACGCACGGTGTTAATTATCTTAATACAGGCGCCTAGGAATAAAGATTATAGTCTAGGGTTTTACTTATACTACTAAAAGAGGCAAAACCTTACCTACAAAATTACTATGTCTAGTAATTTCCAAGCCCTTAACCTTAGGTCAGTAATCCGTAAGAATTAATAACACGTCGTATGACACAGAGCAGGGTCTGCCGCGCTAGTCTCTTTTACTCCGGCGTTACAGTCAGAGGCTATAATTACACACTAGCAAATTGCCTTAATAGGCAATTTACGTCTTATCTAAACCCTAGACATAGGCTCTACCTGTTTCTAGCTTAGACTAAGGTAATATTAATAAAGCTAGCCTTATATATATAAGATATAGCGCATAGCCAGGCTGTATGCATATTACGGTCTTAAATAACGTTCTAGGGCTTATTATCCTTAAGATAGTAAGTTCCTCTAGGAGGGATAGCTCTTGCGAGAGTTATAAAGAAACCCTCTACCTAAGAACCAGCTTATGTTAACATCCCTAAACCATTAGTTAATAAGCAGCTTGTGTAAAACGCTATAACTAAATACGTAGGTTACCATAATACTAAGCGGCTAGAAATACAAAGCTAGCAACTTCCCCTCTTGCTAACCAAATTCCCTTTTTAAGATAACTTACACCATAAGAGAGGCTGTTGGCACTTAGACCTTAATAATAGTACGCAGGTCTATATAGACTTAGCGTAGACTAAGGATAAAAGAAATCTAGGGTGCGTAGGATATTAGCTAAGCCGACTTCCTAAGTAACAAAATTACCTATTTAGGTAATTTACGTCCTAGCCTTTCTAGAAATTTAGCCCCCCTAATGTAACTTTTTAACTAGGTAACGCTAACATTAATTACCTTACTTATATAAGATAGGGAACACAGGATAGCTTAAACTTAGCTTAAGGCACCAGCGCCTTATTCTTAAGATAATTAAAAGTTCTGCTAAATTCTTACCTTATGTAGTATAGCTTATAAGGTTGCATTACTAATAGCCTTATGCTTACCTATGCTTAGGGGGCAGCTTAGTTCTGCTAGCTAAAAGGTTAACCAGGCTTAATAAAGCGTCAGGCTTAACTAGACATACCCTACTTAGTGTCACAAGAATGCTAAAGTTGTATAGTAAGTAGATAGGTGCCTATTACAGTCTGACGACTATAGTTTATTCTCTAGGGACGGCCTAGGAGCTAAGACCGTCTAGGCTAAGTTTAAAGCTGGTAACGTAGCTTACTAGGTCTAGACAGAGGCTTAGGGCTTTACAATGCTGCAGATATAGCTAACTATTTAACTAGTAAGTCTGCTATTACAGCTGTTAATAAGTAAGGCAGATTAGTAATTATAAACAAGAAGGCGCCTATTAGCGCGTTAGAGGCATCACTAATGCTTAAAGGAGAATATTACATCATCCTAAGTACTATATAATAAATAAGTTATATTTAGCTAGTAGGCTAAGTAATGCTAGCTTTATATTCCTCTGTAGGTGTAAAAGCAGCAGGGTCTTCTATAGGTTAATATGCAGATATTTTAGATAAACAGTTATATCTAAGAGAGAAGGGGCTTATTTTAAGACAGATAAGATAAATATATAAAGCCCCTCTTTTACCATTACTATGCTAGCTAGCTTATGCTAGACTAGTTAAACTTACCTTTCTTTCTTTTGCCTACAATGGTCCTCTTACAGTTTAGAAAATTAGACGTTAAGTTAATAGAACAGTTGTATAAAAAAAAAGAGCATAAAAAGAGGTAACGCGCAGAGCAAAAACGTTAACACAAGCGCGAAGAGCAGCAGCAGCAGTAACAGCAGTAGAAACAAGCGTAACTCTTATTAACGGCCCTTATGACACTACTTAGACAGACCGTTAGAGTTCTAGGTGTAACAGAGGCCTAGACCACAAGCTGTATATTAACTACATTCTAACTACATCCTGCTGACGTTAACTTATAACTAATAGGGATAAGCGCTAACTCTTTTACTAGTATTAGCAACCTTAACTTTGATTCTAGTGAGAATCTTAGAATTAGCAAAGTGTATACATAATGCAACTTTACGTCCTTAGAGTCTATAGAACTATCTTATAAGATCAGTAGTATTCTATTAATAATACTAAAGCCTGCCTTTACAGACAATATTAATTTATATTTACTATTTTAGTTATCTTATGCACCCCTACCTGCTTAGCCTTCTATAGAACGAGCCCCTTATAACAAGGTAAATCTATCTTTAGCTAAGGAACTGCTATTAGCTCTTAACCTAGCTAGACAGGCAACTAGGCAACTTTGCCTAGCAAATTCTGTTATTAGCACTATAAACGCATGTAAGTAGCTAAGATTTAATCTAAGAAAAAACATTAGACTAACATAATTATTATATAGCTGTAGTTAAAGTTAAAGATAGCAGTAAGAGCAGTAAGAGTTATAATGCTAATAAACCTAACGACAGTAGGGGTTCTAATAATAAAGAAACTAATGCTAAGAGCTACTATTAAGAGATAGTAGTCCTAAGATATAAACTTATAAGAAAAGATCTGTTAAGTAGTCCTATACTACACGCCCTGTTACAAAGCAACCCTGCAGCACCTAACTACCTAGAGTGCCTATCTATTACTAGAAACCTATTTCTTAGCAACTTAGCAAAGGCACTAGTTAGTTTCTTAGATAGGTTAAAAGAGCCTTAAACAGGCGATTTTTTACTTTCTACCCTAGCGTCTAATTACGCCTCTAATTCAGGGCAAGTTGGCTATATTGTTACCTGTTAGAAGAAACAGGGTGGCAAGCTAACTAAAGGCGGCAGCAAGAGCTATAAACTACGCCTGGCTAAACAAATAAGGCCTTACAAAGTTAACAACAGGATAAAATCACCAGCTCTGCCACCTAGGACTTTACACGCATTACTATCTTAAGTCCTAGCAGAAAATTTAAGTAAGAGGCTGTTAAACAAAATTAAAACACAGCCTTATTACTTAGCTAAAACACTAAAACGTTCTAAAGCAGAGGACCCTATTAGTTTAATACCTTATAGTAACGACAAGCTGCGCCCTAATACATTACTTATGCATAACTTAGATAATAACTCTAAAAGAAGTAGGTGTAAGAAAGTAAGGCAGGGTTGCTTATAAAAAATATTGCCTGTTCCCTTACTTTGCCTAAACCACCTTTCTAGGAATCATAATTAGACTAAGAGGTGCAGATTAGTTCCTCCTCTGCCTATTAACACTACAGTAAACCTACCAGTAGCTATATGCCATGCTTACAGCTTTTCTATAAAACACCTATTATGCATAATTAACACTTTTAAGGCTCTTAATAAAGGTATCACTAGGTTGCCTAATAGTAAAAGACAAATGAACATACTTAAGCTATTCCTTAGGTTTATTAAAAACTATGCTACAGAGAGACTTCTATATAACAAACTAATTACAGGGGAAGACAGACTGTATAACATAACACATTAAGATTATTTAGCAGAGGTTGCTATCAGACTATTATACAGTAATACATTTAACCAGGATGATGGCTTAGATAATAATACTAATAATAACAACAGCTAAAGTAATAGCTAAAGTAGTAATAATTATTCTAATTATTACCCTAGCCTAGACAGTCTTAAAGAAAACGTTAAAAGGTCTAAGCGCTACCATTAGACAGATTAAGAAGAGGAGCGTCTGTATGTATATATTAAAGAGGGAAAGAAGTAGTTATAGATTATAAAAAGGCTGTATTAAAGTAAGCTAGCTATAACTTAGCATTAGGTAATTATAGAGAGGTAAGATAAGGAGAAGGCAAAGTAATTTAGGCATATTTACTACTAAGTTGCTAACAACTTTAGAGGACTGTTATTTAATGTCTTATAAGACTAATATTAAACGTATTTAATAGACAGTAGTAGATAATATCTAAATTGTATGCATTACTAGTACTAAGATAATTTATACAACCTCTAATAAAACTAATAAGCTATTATGTTGTTTACTAAGAAAAGGCTAATTTAGCCTCTAATAAAGATTAAATAGATACCTCCTAAGAAGTTAGCAACGTCTAAAGTCCTCTAGCAAGTTAAGTTCAGGCTAATGTAAGTAAAACTTTGCGTGCGTTTACTACTTTTAGACCTCTAGGTCTACTAGTTATTAACAGACTAAGAGCTCCTAGGTGCTTATGCTAAAGTTAGTTTAGACCTAGAAACTAGTAATAAGGATAGCGCTTATAGATCTAACGATAATTACGTTAGAGAGTAAGCTAATGCTAGCAAAATTTAGCTAGGGCCCTAGGGCTATAAGAAAAATTCTGCAGGAGACTGTTAGCACCAGCAGGGCTTAGAGACTATAACACACGTTATTACAATCATCATTAGAACTAAGACAAAGGTTAGAGCGGATTTTAAATTAACTAAGGATAAGTAGAACTATAACCCCGCCAGTCTCTCTTGCTTTTATTAATAACGCAATAGACCCTAAATCTTTCTTAGCGCAATATAATAACTAGCCTCTTAAGAATGTAATCCTTAAGTGTATTACAGATAGATTTTTAACAACGTTTTAACTACAATAGGAGCAGCTGTCTATAGAACGACAACTACATTACTATCCCTTAATAAGTTAGACCTTAGGTTCTTTGTTAGAGAGATAAAAGTCTACAAGGCAGTCTGCTAAGTCTAAGGCCTCTTTCTAAAGCATAAGAATAGACTCTTGCTTTAACTAAAAGGATAGAACCTTTTATAAAGGGAGACCTACAGCTATTTCTTAAGTTCTTTCTAGGCTAGTCTCTCTAGACGCTATAAGTCTACTTCTCTACTAAGCTAAAAGATAACAAGATAAAAGAGCTTAGTAAGGTGTAATACAGATATATAAATAGTTAGATAGATTAAGAAAATAGTAATAAACTTAGATATATAAGGAGAGAATTTAGATAGTATGTTAAATAAATGTGTTAGATAGCGATGTTATACGCACTAATTACTGTCTTAGAAAAGGTTTAAGTATTAAGAAGCTAGTTCTCTAGTCTGTGTTCTATAAAAACCGCTGCCCTATATCCCTAATTAACTATTTACTTTTAACTAATAATAGGATAACACAAATTTGCTAACGTACTACTAACAGCTAGAACAATCCTCCTATCTACTATCTATAAGATGCGTTTTCTTCTAAAAGTAAAAAATCTCCTGGCTTTTAACCTTCTTCTCTTTCTTCCCCTTCTTCTTAACCTTTAAAGGCCATAACCACACATCGTCTTATATCTCCGCCGCTAGTTTAGGTTCAGGCTTAAGCCCTAGTATAGATTCTACATAAGCTTCTGGCTTAGGCTTAGCCGCAACCTCTGCTGTTAGCTTAGGCTCTGCTACAACGTCTGCCTAGGCTACTAGTTTAGGCTTAGCTACAACCTCTAACAATAGCTTAGGCTTAGCTACAACCTCTACTAATGGCTCTGTTTTAAACTCTAGTGCAGGCTCTAGGCTAGGCTCTAAAGCTAAATACTGTGTTATGTATAAAGCATTAGTTAAAGGTGTTACATTAGTTTCTAAAATAGTTAATAGTTCTGGCTAAGATAGGTCATAAGACTTAGCAGACTATAGAGAAAGTAAGTTCTTACAGCAGATTAGAACTAGGGTCTTAGCCAGAATCTTTAAGTATAAGGTGTTAACACAAAAGTATCCTAGAAAGACCGACTAATTTAAGGAGGCTGGCTCCTTAAACAGGTGCTTAACACGCAACTTAATAAAGGCTAAGAACTATAAATTATTATCTAAGAGAAGTTTGTATATACTAGTAGCTAAGACGATAACGTCTAGCGCAGGTAACGTATCTACAGACTAACAGATGTTTTCCTTAGCCAGCTTAGCTAAATCCAGTAGACTGTAGGCTTAGGCAGCAGCGTAGATATATACACTAGTTTTAAAGTAGGCTAACGTCTTAGAGTTATGTTGTAAATAGTTCTTATAAAAGGTTTGCTAAGTACCAGTATAAAGGTAGTAGATAAGAACATAGCCTGCTTTATCTAGTACATCCTTAATACAGATCTTATTAAGGTTACTACAAATCTTTTTAAGCTTAAGACTTGCACAGATAAGGTCGCAATGTATTATAAACAGCTGTTAGTTTTTAAAATAAATTCTGCAGCTTAAGCTTATGTAAGGGCTTTAAGTAAACATTAGCCTTACGTTTAGTAATAGCAGAGAGAATAAGACTTATAATGCCTTAGGGTTAATATCTAGTGTAACGCTATCATCAGAAGGCGTTTAGCACTCTGCTGCCTTTTGTTACTTCTTTTTAGCTATTATTATTAGGGCCGGCCTGCTTTAGGTATTAAATACCTTCTATTAGGTTTATAAGGTCTTCTTTTATATCTAATACATACTACTAGATTACATACTCTTGCTACTAGTTACATTATAAATGTATAGCGCTAAGTAAATTAAAAATAAGCTTGCTATACATAGGGAGACGCCTTACATAAGTAATATATACTCTCCTGTAGCTAATAATAACCCTAACTTTAGCTATGCATCCTTACTAGTCGTTTTATGTAGTTAGCGTGCTACAGGCTTACAGCTAGTAAAGGCTCTTACTATGCTTTATTTGCCTTAGTCTAATTAATAGCTATTGTTAGTCTACGTTTCAGATATATTACCACCTGTATTACTAAACTAGGTGTCTTAGGGACAATATTAGAGTGCCATTTAGTAGGTAGGTTGCATTACAGCTGCTAATAATAAACATAACTTAGTATTTCCCTAGGCGTTATGTTATTATAAGTACTAGCCATCTATTACATACTGTAAAGCTAAGTAGAGGCAGAGTTACACAGGATGTTAACTAAGTTCTCTACTAGTAAGACTCTATTAGCTACAGATTAGTCAATATTCTTACTTCTAATTAGCCAAACTTACTTACCTATAATTAGTTAGTCTAAAAATTATTAGGCTAATTATGCATATTTACTAGTAAGAAGTTAAGGTTTTATATTATCTACCTCTTATTACGTTACATTATGCTAATATCTACCCTCATAGCCATTTTATTAGCACCTATTCTTCCCCAGTCTGCCCTTATTCTAGTTTCATTATGCTACTAAATACATAATTATATAATTATCTTATGTTTCTAATCCTTAAAGCTACTAGACGCAAACTCCTCCTTAGCGCAGGTTTAGGCGTAGCTTACTTAGAGCTATTATGCCTAGTCCTCTGTCTACACTTTACGCTGTGTAAAGCAGGCTTAGTTATAACATCTACTAACAGCGCGCACCGTTACAGCTTCTTAGACCTAGACATTATATATCTAAGTCATACATTCAACCTATACTTAATTCTCTATTATAATAAGGGATATAGGCATTATTATTAGATAATTAATGTTAATTTAATGTAAGACACCTAGGGTTTATTAATTAAAGAGTGGTTATTATGCGTAATTAAGGGATTCTTTCTATCTTAGTTAAAGCGGGGTCCTGTCTTATATCTACCTGTTCTTACTAGTTCTTACATATTATAGTTATGCAAATAACTAAGTTTTAGCTACCTTTTATCTAAACATAGGCGTAATTAAACAATTTAGCCTTATAACCTTATTCTGTTTCTTATTTAAGGTTAGAAAGATGTATTAATAATAATAAAAATAATAATAACACCTTACTTACTTAGTAGGCAATAGACTAATATGCACACTATTGCTAGCTACCAAACTGCTGCCTAACACACGCACCTAAGCCTCTCTACGCTAAGGGGGTCTAGGATAAAGGATCTACATTAGTAGGTTAGACAGACTAAAAGATAGAGGCCTACTTAGGAGAGCACTATCTTAAGGTAAATTAGCTAATTACTTAGAAGTTAGGTCTTTATACTACCTTCCTACGTTAACCCTTATGTATTAATTATAATTAAACCATTATTACTAGAACCTTATTATTTTTAACTCCCTTTAGTATTACTATAATAGAGGGTAAACTTACTAAGCTGTGTTAGCAACTTTAAGAAGAATAACACTAACACAAAGAAGCTAAATGCTAACGTAAGAAAGAATAACACTAACGTAAGAAAGCTAAACGCTAACGTAAGAAAGAATAATACTAACGTAAGAAAGCTAAGGAACTTACAAAAACTTTATAACTATAAATACTTTAGGCTTATCTTAAGGCCTGCCACTTGCTTAGTCTTACTATTTAGGTTATTACTAACCAGTCTCTTACTACGTAAGGCAACATAACTAACCTAACTAGGCAAATTTTTCCTTAACAAATTATGCCGTAGGATGACTTTGTAATAGCATAAGAAGAGGTCTAGGCCTATTTCTTAGACTAGTAATTCTCTTTCTAGCCCCTCTTCCTATCTTAACATTAATTAGACTATGTAATGTCCCTAGTTAGCCTGATTAGTAGCAAAATTAGGCTTTAGAATTATAAACGTAATACTGTTAAAAACGTAGTATAAAAACTTATTAATAAGGCGTATAATAACCTATAACTGTAAACTAATCTTAGCTTATAGAGAACTGTAACATTTAAGAGCTATATAAACCTTAGTAAGACTAACGACAGCTTATCTAAACACATGCATTGTATATCTATTAAGAAGGGTAATACAGGCTAACTAGCGCTAGCCTTAAGACTGCTAAGCCACAAGCCCTAGCGTAAGGCGCAGGGGAAGGGTAATTAGGCAGACTAGTTCTGTATATAACGCACCTCTAATAGTTAGAACATTCCTGCTGTAGTAATTAAGTATAAGGCACTGCATAAGCTGGGGCGTAATAAGGTTGTTACAGGCCTGGCGTCTAAGATCTAGCTAGAACGCAACGTAATTAATAAAGACGGCAAGAGGTTTACATATACTTTAAAGGCGCTTGCTGCTACCGTTATTACCTAGCTCTTCTCCTATATAATTAACAAGGGTATACAGTATAGATACGTATATACAGGCAAGGCCTTTATCTTTTTATACATTCTAGATAACCCTACTACTGTTTGCTATTACGTATGCATCCCTAATCTAGACGTCTTAGATAACGACAAGAATAGGCTTTACCGTACGGCTGTCGCGCAGGTCTTTACTTTTATTATCTAGGCCCTGCGTGTCAAGCTGCCTCCTCTAAGCTAGCATAACGCAGCTACAGCCCTTAACACCTAGGCTATAGAATATAACAACGTCCTAAGAAAAATCCCTAAATCCGTACGTAAGGGTAAGCAAGCTCTCGCCTCTCCCTATAAACCCTAACGCTAGCAAGGTTTTAAGCGCTTACTAATCTAGACACACTCTTACTGTAAGTAATCTAACATAAACATAAGTCTATAGGACAATAGTAGTAATAATAAAGAAGACACTTAGCCTTTTCCTACACTAAGTTAATTAACTTATTCTAATAAAAACGCTATTACTTTACTAACAGGCGCAGGCTTAGCAGGCGAACGGGTTTAATATTAACAGAAAGAGCAAAAGAAACAAAAAAGGATACAAGACTGCCCGTTCTACACTTTAAAATGCCTCTAAGGATTAGCGTATAGCAGGTTAATAGATAAGACCTATCCTAATTTAGAAGATTATAGATACTAGCACATAAATTAGGAACAATTTCTTTAATCTATCCTAATTTAGCTTGCCTAAGACTGTAGCCGTAATGCAGACGCTATACTACTCTACCTATCTAGGTTAATTAGGTCGCTTTTTAAGGTATAGCTATTATCCTCTAGCTACATACTTATTACTAAAGGCGTTAAGAGTGTTAACCTTAGTTAACTATAACATAAGAACGATTTATATAATTAACTACAGCCTATCTAGGGGATATATATACTAGTATACCTTAGTAGTATAGATCTAGTCCTCTTATATTACTACAATAGTGGTGTCTTTAAGCACTTCTTGTTCCTTAGCTAGGCTAGACTACCTCTGTTTAACTACATTAACCAAACTACTAAGATTAATATTGTAAATAAGGTTGCTGTAGCTTACAATAGAATCTATAGGCTGCGCATTCTTTACTATAATACAGAGCCGCGCAACATCCTGTATAATTAAAGAAGTAGTAACGTTATAATTATAGATTTTAAGTAGGCTAAGTTTTATAGTTATTAACCTCTAGGCTTACTTAGCCCTAACGCTTAGAATTAGAGGAAGCAACAGAGAACACAGAAGTAAGAAAAGGATGATTTTAAGAAAGAATAGGAATCTGTCACTAGAAGCTTATTAAGGCTAATGTAATAAAACCTAGGGTATCTAAATTTAATTCTAACAGGGCTTCCTTAATTACAGACCTGCCTTAGGCATTTATATCTAATTAGATAATCTATAAAGATACATAAGCGCTCTCTGCGTAATATATATAAAAAGAAAGTAGGTCTTACATCCTCTTAAGAAAGGCGCCCTATCGTACGTTAGCTAACTAGAGTGCTAATCTAGAGGTACTATTCTAACAGCTACGCTTAAGCTAGTAGGTACTATACTAAGAGTAGTTTACGTATAAGTATAAGAGCGGCTTTACCCTATAGCCATCTTTAACCTTTATAAGAAGCAGGCTACAGGCGCTATTAGTCTTTAATTAGAGAACCTTTTATAGACGCTAGAGAAAAGGCAGAAGTACAGAAGATGCATCCTAGAAATAGTGGCGCTATTCCCTATGTTAGGCACTATGCGATTAAGTATACTACTATAAAAAGAGTAAGGCTTACAAAAGCTTTTAGTTATCTTTCTTAAATAGAGTATAAACTAAAGCATACTGTAGAACCTACTTATTAAGCACAGCTTTACTATAAAGGGGTAGGCACTCCCTAGCCTATCCTTACTTATTAAGTCTTAACTAACAACAATAGGTTAAATACATTATGCTTATCACGTATGTTACATTTATAACTATCCTAAGGTAGGCTACATACGTCGTAATTATGCTATATATGCATTCTTAACAGCGCCTTACTTACAGGCATACTAGGCCTGTTATTAAAAGTTACTTTACTAGTAAAGCTATAGCTAAAGCGTTTTAACACTTATGCCTATTAAATAGCGTGTCTTTATTAATTCTTACTATGCATTACTGTGTAACAACCTGTCTTAGCTATTAGTATCTAATTAGATAATCCGTAAGGCTTTACAAGCGCTCTTAGTGTGCTAAAAGATTAAAAGTAGGTTTTACCTTACCTTAGGAAGCTTCTCGTTAGAAAAGGCGCCCTACTATACGTTAGCTAACTAATGTACTAGCGTTAAATAGGGCTATTTAGATAGTTATGCTTAGCCTAAGAAGTATAAGGCTAAGAGCGCTATGTAAAAAGCAGTCTAGTGGCGGTAATAAGTAGCGTTATAAGAAGTAGGCCACAGGCGCTTCTAGAGTTCTATAATAAATAAGACAACATAAGAAATAAAGTAGGGAACACTTAAGTTTCTTAGCAGAAGCTAGGTCTGCTCTATTTAATAAGAAAAGAAACGCCAGCCTATACTGCCTTTCTTCTAACTAGATATGTAATACTGTTTCTCTGCCTCTCTTGGCTTAGCGTATCCCTAACTAGAGTAAACAGAGCAGCCTCTTTTGGCTTTATAAACCGTCTTTACTTAAGCGCTATAAGTTACTGTGCTTGTTTTTAGAGGTACTACGTTATGTGTAGCCTAAGTGCTTGCAGTTACAGCAGGATTTAAAATTAGGTTCCTTTTTTTTTAACAGCAATTCTTTTAGGCATAGACATTTATAGATCTGCTTACTAATAGGATACACAACAAGGTAGAGAGAGTACATTCTAAATAATCTCTTTAGTAAGAGCTAGAAACTGCTTCTACACTGTGTTTGTAGTTTAGACTTATGACGCATAATACTAAGATTTACAAACGGTAGTAATATCTATAGCTTATAGTACATAACTATAGATCCCTAATTATTAAGCAGGGGTTAGAAATACGGCCACAGTGTAAAAGCAGCTTCAGGCTTTAACTATAGAGGTTATTACTAAATGTATTCTCTCTACCTAATTATGTATCTAGTTGGCCAAAGGGTCCACAAATGTCTGTGCGCAGAAGAATTACTGTTAAAAAAAAAGGAAACCGATTTCGAATCCTGCTGTAACACTAAAATCTTGTTCCTCTTTTTTAATGCGGACCTAGTTCAGCAAAGGATTGACAGCAACGGGGGAGCGATGGCCTTTGTTGACGACTTCACCGCATGGGTGACGGGACGGACGGCTCGAGACAACCGCGAGGGCATCAAGGCCATCATCAGCAATGCTCTTGACTGGGAGAGAAGGAGCGGGGCCACGTTCGAGGCAGAAAAGACAGCAATTATCCACTTTACCCGGAAAGAGTACAAGTCAGACCCGGAAGCTTTCACCATTAAGGGGCAAATCGTACAGCCTCAGAAACACACCAAGATTCTGGGCGTCGTTATGGACTCGGGACTCACGTACAAAGAGCACATCGCGAGGGCGTCGTCCAAGGGGTTGAAAGCGGCACTCGAGCTGCAACGACTTAGGGGCCTATCACCGGCGACGGCGCGGCAACTCTTCACAGCCACGGTTGCGCCAGTGGTGGACTACGCTTCCAACGTATGGATGCACGCGTACAAGGACAAGCTCATAGGACTCATCAACAGAGTACAAAGGATAGCAGCCAAGGCGATTGTCGGCACGTTCCTTACAGTGGCAACAAGCGTGGCGGAAGCGGAGGCGCACATACGTACTGCGAAGGAGCGCTTTTGGAGGAAAGCAATCAAGATGTGGTCGGACATTCACACACTGCCAGATACCAATCCCGTCCGCAGAATTACAGCCCGCATACGACGGTTCAAGAAATACTGCTCACCGCTCCTTCAAGTAGCAGAGGCACTGAGGGAGATGCCGATGGAACAGCTCGAAACCATCGACCCGCTTACTCTGTCACCCTGGGAAGAGAGAGTCAAGGTCGTAGTGGACGGGACGGAAACGAGAGAGACCGTCGTGGCTGAGACAGTCCGCATCGCTGTCAGCAGCTCGGCGAGAAACGGCATAGTGGGTGTTGGAGGTGTCGTCCAGAAACCCGCTGCGGTTGGAGATGACCCGGAGCCCGAGTTGTTTTCCTTCACTCTCGGTCCGAGGTCGGAACAGAACCCTTATAGTGGACAACTGGCAGCGATGGCGTATGCGTTGCGTAGGTCGTTGCCGGGCGTCACTGGCGAGAGGATCACGATAGTGACATGCAACAAGGCGGCGGTGCTCACGCTAAAACGACCCCGTCAACAGTCTGGACAGGCATATCTACAAAGCATCTACGACTCGGTGGAGGGACTTCGAAAGGGCCACAACACCATTACAGTACACTGGAAGACCGCAAGCAAGGAAGACGAACTGCTTAAGCAAGCGAAGACCCAAGCGCGCGAAGCCACTAAAGAGGGAGCCACCCCGCAAGCACAGTTTCCAGCGATAAAGTCAACGACACTCAACTTAGCACAATCAAAATGCTCACCAGAACGAGTACTTCCCGAAAAGGTCGGAAGATACTCCAAGAGGGTTGACGCGGCCCTGCCAGGGAAGCATACCCGCCAACTCTATAACAAGCTCACTCAGAAAGAAGCGACCACACTTGCGCAGCTCAGGACCAGAATGGCAAGACTGAATAGATATTTACATCGAATCAACGCAGCACCTTCAAGCATGTGTGGTTGCGGACAGGCAGCAGAGACGGTTGAGCACTTCCTCTTCCGATGCACACAATAGACAACGTTCAGAAGCGAGATGCTCCAGTGCACAGAGACACAGAGAAGCAATCTATCCTTCTATCTAGGAGGCAAGAGCCCATCAGACAACAAAAAATGGATGCCAAACATGCAAGCGGTTCAAGCGACGATTCGATTTACGCTGGCAACAGGCCGGCTGGACACAAGGCGATGAGAGACGGAACAGAAGGACCCCCCTAAAACACATCAAACCCGACAAAATCCTAACCACCCAACAACCCGTGCCACAGACAGCACGCACTGCTTCAGCCGCTGTAGATAGGACGTTAAACACTTAGAGAATAGGCTTCAAGGTGGCATGCTAATAATACAACTAAACCACAGGAATCCGAAGCGAGACGGCAGATATGGAGGAGTAAGCAAGAAATGGAGACATCTCTTATGGGCTTCAAGGAGACAGAGACATAAGCTCAGTAGTGTACATATAGTCAGCTTTAGTAGCCCTTTCGGCTTCGCCGCCAGGCGTAATAAATTGTGTGTGTGTGTAACACTAAATTTTCATTCATAAAGTAAGCCAGGTTTAAGCCTAAGAAGTCGAGGGAAGTAACTGCATGCCGACTTGCGCCTGTCTGCAAAAAATGATATATTATTACCTTGAATAAGCCATCGTGGCCAAAGACCAAGACAGTAAGTACAATTGTGAAGCAACCGCTTAAGGCTAATAATAGTACCTCAAAGGAAAGAACGTACCCTGTTCCTATGACAAGATTGCCTCTAGACTTTGTCAGTCGGCAAAGCCGTGCCCCAACCAGCCAGACACCCCTCTTCTCTAACTCGCAGACTAAGGGGGCCGCCGCCAAGGAAAATAACGCCCAGCATCGCGGTGATAATGGATCCTCAAAAGCAGACAGCCGCAAGATCCCGGTCCATCGCGTAAATACATACCATCCTGGCAACCCAATAGAGCTAGGGGAGAGATCAAAGGATGCCGCACGCTGCAGGAAGCTAGTCAAGAGTGTTAGTTCACAAAGGGCATGTATACATAGTAAATCATAAATATAACTAATTAACTAGGTTAAATGTGTAAGTAGGCCTTTAGGTAACAATTAAACAAATAAACAAATAAGTAAATAAGCATAAGCATTTTAGAAGCTACCTCCCCCCTATTTAACGTTACCTTGCTATAATATCATACTTTAACACCTATTTAGATCTTGCGCAGGCAGGTGTAAGTATTAAAGTTAACCTAAAGCCTCTCCTAGGCAATTAAAACCTTCCCTTACTTTCTTACCCTATTTACATCTACTGCCGTCCTTAATACAAATAGCAATTAGAGATTTATCTTAAACCTGTCGTATCCTAAATCTTTTACGCCTCTCGTTCTAGCCCCGTTCTAGCTATTAGTATTATAAATAACTACAGAAGGAGTATAATATTATATTATAAGGTTATTCTTAATGTATTTAATAACTAAAATTATACTTAGATTAATATATCTATATATGTGTAAGCTATACGCTGCATAGTCTTTCTACGTTAATAATGCATGCCACATCCTGCATTACATTTTACGTCTATACACGTACCTTCTGTCAGAAGGTTAGCTACATAGCCTAAAATGTAACAAACTGTTAACATAGATAACTAAAAACCAGTAAAATCTAACGTAGTTCACAAGTGAATGAATCACACAAGTGAGTGAATCACTTTTCTAGACTTTGTACAACCTACCTTTCCCTTTAATTTTCTCCACCTACAACTATGGTACGACATTCAAACGAAAGCGATTTAGTCCTAGCGCTTAATGCGCTCAAATCAAACCCAAAATTAAGCGTGCGAAAGGCTGCATCTCACTATAATGTGTCATTCTCTACCCTCCAGCGACGAAAACACGGCCAACCTGCCAGACGCGACATCCGACCACCCTGCCAGAATTTAACCTCGTACGAAGAGGAGACTATTGTGCAATACATTATTGACCTGGATTCGCGAGCATTTTCGCCACGCCTTAGTGCTGTTCGAGAAATGGCCGATCGACTGCTTCGCGACCGCGGCGCGCGACGCGTCGGAACAAACTGGGCCTCAAACTTCGTACGACGACGACCTGAGCTCCAGACGCGTTTTAATCGAAGAATCGACTATCAGAGAGTCCTCTGCGAAGATCCGGACGCGTATCGCGCGTGGTTTTCCCTCGTACGAAACACAATTGCGAAGTACGGGATAGACGATACCGATATCTATAACTTTGATGAGACTGGGTTTGCGATGGGCAAGATGTCCTCTGAAATGGTTGTTACAGCCTCTGAACGACGTGGCAAGCCAAGAGGAGCACAACAAGGGAATCAGGAATGGGTTACAGTAATCCAGGGCATTGGGTCGTGCGGCTATTCTATCCCGCCGTACATCATCTTTGCAGGCAAGGTCCATCTTGACTCCTGGACGTGCGACAGCCCCCTCCCACCCGACTGGGTAATTACACTTACAGAAAATGGTTGGACGACAAATAAGAAAGGCCTAGAATGGGTACAGCACTTTGATTTCCATACAAGGAGTCGTACGAAGGGTGCTTACCGCCTCCTCATCCTTGATGGCCACGAAAGCCACCATTCTGTCGATTTTGAGCTATACTGCAAAGAGCAGAACATTATTACGCTCTGTATGCCCCCTCATTCATCGCACAAGCTCCAGCCTCTTGATGTTGGGTGCTTTAGTCCCTTAAAACGGGCGTACGGCCAAGAAATCGAGGTCCTTATGCGGGTGCACATTACGCATATTGCAAAGGAAGACTTCCTCCCAGCCTTTTATAAGGCGTACGACAAGGCAATGACAACATCAAACATTCAAGCAGGCTTTAGAGCAACTGGCCTTGTCCCGTACGATCCGGAATATGTGATTTCACAGCTAGATGTAAAGCTTCGTACGCCATCACCTCCAGGTTCTTCTGCTGGCTTACCAGCAGCTTGGGTCCCAAAGACGCCAAACAACCCAATTGAGTTTGATTCACATTCTGATTTTATTACAAATCGCATCGTACGACATCAGAATAGCTCTCCAACGTCAATTATTGGGTATATGCAGCAGCTGAAGAAAGGAATTATGGTGGTAGCCCATAACCAGGTTTTGATGCAGGCACAAATGACTGAGTATCAAGAGGCAAATGAGCGTATGAGCCGCCGTCGCCGTACGAAAAAAAAAACAGCTTCAGAAAGGTGGAACACTTACAATCAATCAGGCAAAAGATATAAAGTCTCAAATTGATGTAACAGAGCAGTTACAGGTAGAAACAGGTCAAAGTAGTGGTCGTGCGAGGAGGACAGAAACGCGCGCGCGACGATGTGGCATCTGCGGAGAGACTGGACATAATGCTCGCACATGTCAGAAAGTTGAATCTACCTCTGAAGAAGAGGATTCTAAATAGTTTGAATTAAATTAAGGCGTTATGGTCAATTTCTCTTACACTTTGTCGTACGGGTGCTAGAAAAGTGATTCACTCACTTGTGTGATTCATTCACTTGTGAACTACGTTATAAGTAATTTACTTATCTTCCCCTAGTTTGTACATAAATAACATAACCAAAAGGTGTAGCTAGGCCCCTTAGCCAGTAGATATATTAAAGGGTTAAATACAATGTGACTAACTTACAGGAGTAGGTGTAACCTACCTTAGCTATTAGTATTTAATCAGATAATCCGTAAGGCTGCACAAGTGCTCCCTATGTAATAAAAGGTAGAAAGAAAGTCTTACTTTACCTAGAGAGGCTCCTTGTTAGAAAGAGCGCTCTGCTATATATTAGCTAACCAGAGTGTTAGCATTAAATAGGGGCTATTCTAATACTTATGCTTAAAGCTAAAGAGGTAAGTCTAAGAGCGCCATGTAAAGAGTAGTTCTATAGCTACAGTAAGCAGCTTTATACTATAACGTTAGGTCTAATATTCTAACCTAGCGTTATAAGAAGCAGGCGCTTCTAAAGTTCCCTAATAAATAAGATAATACTAAAGTTTCTTAATAGGACAGGTCTGCTTTATTAGGCATAGACAGAATTACGCTAGTTCTACAGTAGCTAGCCTCCTCTATATTTAGTAGACAGCTCTATAGATCTTCTTTAACACAGCCCTTCTAGGCAGCCGTTACAGTCTAATAGGTAACGCAAACAAAAAACAAAAAAATATAAGTAAGAAACGTAAAGGTAGGTATAGTTAGAAATATTTCTTTATGGTTAACCTTCCTTAGGGGAAGGTTAGCTACAGGTAATACTATAAGCAAGTAGCACTAATCCCTTTTAAGGCAATCCCCAGTCCAACGTGCCCTTTAGCAAGTAATAAATATACCAGGTTAGTTCTATTTAAGCAAGGGTATCCTAGGTTCTGTTACTACCCCTATTAACTATCTAGCTAGCTACTATAACATAAATTACATCTAAATACTAATCTTATATATTTATATATTTATTTATTAAGTTCTATCTGCGCTTCTGTCTATATGTAGCAATATATTAACATAAGAAACCCTTATCTATTAAATTATTAGTCTACTTAATGTAAGTTAAAGCAATTAGGCTTTAGTAATATATCCTAAGTTAACAAGGGCGTCATTAAGAAGCTTAGGGGTAATAGGCTTAACGCTATCAACATAGACCTTATAGGTCTTTATGCCATCTGATTTTGTAAATTTATTCTAATGCTTACCTAGGCCTGGCCCTTTGGCTAGACTGTAGTCCTAGACGCTCTAGCCTGTGGGGACTAGGTTTGTGACTCCATAGACCATTCAACTAAAGGGCAGGACAACAGTAAGGCTCTTAGTAGTACCCTAGACCACATCCAGCTTAGACGTGCGCTTCTTATCCCTAGCACATGCCTTAGTAAAGTCTTTAACTTCAATAGAGATAAGGTTAGTTAGATCGTGCTTAAAAAGATACTTAGCAATCTTAATAATAAACTATAGAAAAATTTTATAATTCTTTAGGGGCAAAGGGCCCTTAGCAAACTTAAAGGGAATTAAGGTGCCGTCCTAGACCTTAAAGAAGGTGGCGTAAATCTCTTCCTTAGTAAGAAGCTTGCCTGTAATAGGTATAGCCGTAGTCTAGTTTATGCCGTTAATACTAGGCGCAGCAGCCTTAAGGCGAATTATCTTCTTAGGGACTGCGTTATAGCAATAGAGTAAGTAAACACTAAACAGGCCGCCTATGCTATATTTGTTAATAATAGCAAGCAGAGCCTTAATATGCTTAGCGTAAGAGTCTTAAAGTTTTACTTACTTCTTAATAGGTATAAGGCCATTATACCTAGGCAGGAGAGACACTTAAGTTAGTATATGCTTTGCAGTTTAGTAGCTATCATAAGTATTAAAACTTACGTCTTAGAGAATAAGACTAAGTCCTTCTTTACAAAAGGGAGACTAATGCCTAGGATAGCAGTAGAATTAAAGGCACCTTTTGTCTCCTAATAATAAGTAGCAGTTGTAACAGCAGCACTAGCTATTTTAGTAGGTAGATAAGGATTCTAATTATAAGTAGAGAGCGTGCAAGGTAAATAAGTAAACTAATTATAACCTAAGGAATAAGGGTTTATAAAGTTAGTTACTAATGTTAAGGAGAGATATCCTTATTATATAAAGAGAGGTAGACTAGATTTATATACCTATCTAACTAGCGTTAGGCTTAGAGCTAGTTCTTTTCTACTTAAAAAGAAGTAGATGTATAAAGATATCTAGGCATAACAATATAGGTGTTACAGTGCTGTATAGTTTGTTTCTTACGCTATAGTCCTGCTATATTTAGATATAACTACATATACTATGCTTTTAGTGCCTTATTTAAAAATAAATCTGTCGCTATGCTAGCCAGGAGATAGTTTTAAGGTTACAACACCTATCTATCTATATATACATCTGCGCAATTTTAAGTCTAACTAGGCCCCGTCGCCGCCTACCTCTTTAAACCTCTTAGTAGTTCTCTAAGTTAAAATTTATGTTTATTAACTTACTCTATAGAGGCGCATACTAAGCCGTACGACAGCTATAACTAACAGCACAACCCCACTCTGTTTATTCCCCTTCTTACTATCTCTCCTCTCCCTAATTCTTCACAAGATTTAAGCATTAGCCGTTTTCCCTATATACTAAGAAAAATAGCTAGCCAGCCTTTATTAAGCTCTTAGGTTAAATCTTAGCCACTATTAAGTAAGATGCTGTTAAAAACAGGGCGTACATTATCTTCTAAGACCTCTAGGGGTTCTCCCCTTAGGGGTATAAGATTCTTACTAGTCTAAATGCATTAATAAGTAAATCCTAAAGCCCTACTTCTAAGGTTCTAACTTATTACGTTTACTAGCTAACAAAACATTAGTTACCGCTAGGTTAGTTTAAAGAGCGGCAATTTGCCACTAATAAGTTATATCTTTTTGCTTAAGATTAAATAATTACTGTGTGTAAAAACACTAGCTTTAATGTTAATAAGCAAAATTAAGCATAACCTAGTTAGAATGTAAAGTCCCTGTTATTACGTAACAGAATTCTTACATGTTTTTATGTAAGTTATAAACATAACCTATCCAGAATAGTCTAACTATACTTAAACAGGCCAGCCTGTTATTTCTACCTAGCCCTAGCTCTATAAGACTTTTAGGACAGCATTAGGCCCACAAGCCTGTAGTAATCCTAACCACTCTTTAGTATAAATAAACACTCTTTTCTACTTACTTAAATATGCATATTCCGCTAGCTACCCTAACTAATTGTTACTAACTAAGCTAAGCTTTACGATTGCGTATGTGCCTTAGGCACAGATTACTAACCGCCTCTCTAGTTACCCTTTACTTATGCCTATACACACATATCCCTCTACTAAGTCTTCCTTCCCCTTAGCATCCTAGGTCTTTTTTTACACGTCTCCTTATACAAACTTTCCTTATTAGCAGCACCTAGCATTTATAGCAACATACTACGCAATACTGCTAAATATTTCCGCACTATCTTAATACTAAATACAGAGGTTTTTCTAAGAGAATGATTTTATTACGCAGCAGTAATATAACACAGAAGCCTAACAAATAACAGGCCAGTCTGTTACTATAACAGTATGTTAGAGCAGAACAAGTTACACTATTAAAGGTAGGGAAGCTATTATTTAGTTCTGCATTCTAAGCTCTAATTTAGACATAGACTTGCTCCTAAGTATTAAACAAGCCTATTGCGGCTTTGCGCCACGCCACAAGTACTAAGGGAAACTTAGCTAGGTTAGCGTCTATATAATAAATAATATAGGGGGGACCTGCATATACCTAGCCTAAACTAAGCTTTAGAGTAATAACTACTTTCTCCTGTAATTTACTATAGATAACTACGCAAGGCTTACTAACCTTTCTCCTTCTTTCTAAGGCAGAGAAACAGTTAATTAATATAGCTAACGCAGATTCTTTGCCTTAGCGTATTATAACACGCCTATTAAAATAACACAGCTAGATCCTATCTAGCTATTTAATAAATATTTGTTATAACTCCAGCAGTTACACAAGAGACTTTCTTAGCGCTTCTACTTAACACTTAACGAGATTATCCTCTAACTCCTGGACCTCTTTATTAAGGGCTGGCCGCTCGTGCCTAACCACACTAACCTTCTTAAGAACAATATCTACGTAGATAAAGCTACAGGCAGGATTATAGGTATCTATAATTAGAGAGGCGCTAAAGTTAGTCTATTTAGTATATCACTAAGGGGGCTTAAGACTATGCTTAGAACCCTAACTATAACTAGGGACTTTTAGCGTTACTACCTAAATTACTAAAAGCTCTAAGAACATTTTTAGACCTAGTTCTACTACTATTTAGGAGGCGCGTCTAACAAGTAGAAGCAGCGCATTAAGGCTGTAAGACTAATAGGCCTCTTTCTAGCTAATAGCTTCTATTAGGGCAGGCTAGCTACAGAGGAAAGTAAGGACTTACGTTTTCTTAGTGCAGTTATTCTTAAATAATAATAGCATATGTCTTACTATATTACCTAGATTTTAAGTTTGTAATCTATATTTATCTAAAATATTATAGTTAATAACTGCATCATCGTGTGTATATAAGTATAAGAGTAAAGGGCTAGGTTTAGTGTAAGGGTTTTTAGGGTTTACAGGCTGCTTACGTAAATATTTAACTCCTGTAACTAACTACGTTTATCTACCTATTCCTTTACCTTTTATCCCTACACTTTTAGTAATCCTGGCTAGCAAACTACACCTTAACCTAAGACTAAGAGATATTAAATAGCAACATTGTTTATATTCCCTCTAGAAAGATAATAATTCTTGTCTCCTGATTATCTATAGTTTTGCTTAAGAAGACTCTTGGTTCTCGCCTAGACAGTAGATCTTACTAAGAGTGCCACAGGATATAATACTAAAACACTCTCAGCCCTAAGCAGATTAATAAGAAAGCCTACAGCAAGGAAGAGGACTCTGTAATAAATTAGAAACCTATAAAAGTAAGTAAGACCTCTGCGTAAGATAAAAAGAGGAAGAACAACCCCAGCAGTGTTACTACTGTGGCGCGCCCAGTCACTTAAAAAGAAAGTGCCTATAGGAGAAGAAAAAGGTAATAAAGGACTAAAAGACGCTAAAGAAAAACATAGATCACAAACTTTTACATTAACATAGAAGTTAACGTTAAGTACCTACATTTAGCCCCCCTAAAAACAAAAGCATTCCTACTAGCACCAGTATGTTTAATTAACTATTAGCTACACCTAGATACTACTATAATACATCTTTTAGCTTTAATAGGTAAATTAGACTTACTAGATTTATCTGTAATATCCTCCTTTTTACTAGCCTTAATTTGCACCTACTAGATATCCTTAATGTTAGCAAACTTAGTGTTTAGATCTAGCTAAACTGCCTTCCTTTTCCTAGCTACAGTGCTTATAACCTTAGCCTGCAGAAGCTCTAAATTATGCTAGGCAGTTACCAGCTTATATACCTGCTCTTTAAAGCCTTTCTTTACCTTCCTAAAAAGAAGGCGTTAAGTAGGGGCATTGTTTTCTAGCTTTATAAATAGCTTTAGTTAACTAGCTAGGTCCTTTATCCTCCTTAGTGTTAACCATGCTACTACAGATAACGCAGATGCCTATTCTTTAGCTTCCTTACTTTTAGCCTGCCTTTAACTACCCTTAGACTGCCCTTTACAGGCTTAATCTAATGGCCCTAGTGTTAATAGGAGCATTAAAGGGCTTATAAGGGGCTTAGCTATAGAGACAGGCCATAGGCTAGTATATTTCTAACCACTTTTAATGTAATCTATTGTTAAGCCTGCTAAACAAGCCTTCTGATAACAGCCTATAAAGTTCCTCTTGTCTATAATAGTAGAATTATTCTACTAACTAAGGTATCTAAGCTTCTTTCTATAGGCTGCCTTTATAAGGCTAAAGACTAACTAGTTAAGTAGCTAGAGGATATTAGAGGTATGTAGTAATAGGAATAAGAGATAGACATTATTAATATAATATGTCTATATAAATTCTGTTATAGTATGACTCCTATGGCTATTAATAACTAGTAATCTAGCCTCTTTGCCCTAGAAGGCAGTCTAAGGGATAGTCTAAGGGATAAAGACCTTCTGTAGCTATTTAAACTGTAATGTTATCTGTAGTCTATCTATTTTTCTATTATAGTAAACTACTATTCTTTAAAAAGGCTAAGATCTAGAGAAAACTACTGCTGCTAGACTATCTTACCCTTATATATAATAAGGGGATTTAGGGCATAGCCTATAGCAGAGATGCATTTAATAATAGACACCTATGCCCTTAATCTAGGCTGTTTCTTACAGACAGACTTCGTCTTAGCTATCCCTAGTACTAGCCTATTAGATCCCTAACCCTTAAGGATACCAGTCTTATCTATATTATATCTATTAGCTAGTTTAATGCCCTTAATCTCTAGTATAGCAAGGAGTTTAAACCAGTCCCTAATGACCTTAGTAGATGCTTCATTAATACGTCTAGAGTCTATACCTCCTTAAGAGCGGCTATGTCCTCCTGCTAGATGTTTTATAACAGTTACGCTGTAAATAATTTTACTTACGCTCTAGGGGCCTAGTTATTAATTATGCAGAATGCATTAAGATAGGCTAGAGAAAAAGCATTAGATAGGTCTACTACACCTTTTACAACTTTGCCTTCTATAATAAAGCTATACTAGTAGAACAGGCTAATTATTCTTATAGCCTAAATTAACTATAAATTAACTTCTAAGGCATTTCTAGCTTCCTCTAAGAAGGTCTACTAAAAAAGATCTTTAAGTTTGTAGCAGTTGTTATAGTAATACTATTCCTTAGAATCTATATATTATAGAACATTCTTAAACCTCTACAGTAAAAAGCTAAATAGAAGAATTACTGCTTTAGCCTAGTTAATAATTTCTGTAATGTTTCTGGTTTTAGAGTTTATAAGGAGGTTTATCTTGCAGAGGTCGCCATAACTAAGAACAAAAGAAAGTGTTCCTAAGAAGAGTAAAGGAAGCGCTTGCTAAACTCTGCTTAAGTTTAACGCAAAACGGAGAGGAAGTAATTAAGTAAGAAGGTTAAACTTAGAGCTAAAATCTCTCTATAGAGTGTCTATATTATCTTAGGATAAATATTAACTATTGTTCTATAACTATATAAAAAAACTGTTTACACATTAGCGCTAGTTATATTAGCATAATAAATATCTAAACACACCTTATAAGGTCTATTATAGTGCTGCGCTGCTAGGAAACAGCATTAGCTAGCTAAGAAACAGAGATATTGCGCGCAATATTATAAGCAGTTCTAGGAATGTTGTCTATCTTATAGATATAGATAGGCCGCAATCTGCTAATAGCTTTATAATATTAGCAACTAGTAATAAGTTATAGATAAACTGTCTTAGCTAGTTCTATAATTTCTATGTTAATACTAGAGTCTTAGATTTAAAACTAAAAGATTTTAGACTTATTAGTCCCTACTATAACAGTATAGCTAAACGTCCCCTGTATCTACACTAGGCTAACCTGCCTACTAGCGCAAGAAAGAGTAAATTTATTACATTATTCTCTTGTTATAGTTATGTTAGTTTTAAAAAACGCACTAATTACGTTATTAAGACTGTAGTAAGTAGCCATAGTAGTAAAGTTAAAGGACAGTAAGAGATAGTAAGAAATAATAAACAGCATTAGCGTTAATAGTTAACTAAGTTAGTAAATTAATGTGATGTAGGTTTTAGTGCCTTAGCAAAATAGGAAGCATAGATTACACTTCTAACAAAGTTATAAACAAATTAGCATTAGCTTAGGGCGCACCTACACCACTACCTAACCCTTTAATAAACACTATTAATTATCTAACGCATCTAAATATGCAGATAGCTAAAAGGCCTCTATTATCCTAGTCTGTTTTAGCCCGTCTTACCTTACTAATTCTGTGCATACTTTAATCCTAACTTGCTATCTAGAGTTTCTGCCTAATTCACTAGAAACATTAGCATACTGCCTTATGCAGTAAAGCTTACTATAGCCTATTACTACGCCTGGTTTAACTATTAATTTATTCTTTAAATAATTAAGCATTCCCTATTATAACATAGGAGATGTAATACACAATCTACATACAGAAACTTATATTATTATCTTTTATTATTACTATTAAGAGTTATTTAGGTGTTTTACAGAAGGGGTAATACAGAAACGCATAGCGTAGTACTAGTAGACCTACTTACGGCGCATCCTATGCTGTAAAACATAGAGGTAGATATAATTAACGTTACGCCTAATAAGGAGGTTAGTAAAACAGAGCGCTTACTATAATAGCTACATAAACTAACAACTAAAGCCTAATTAAATAAGGAAAACTAAGATACTGCTAACAATAGAACCCTAGAACTAAACAAGCTAGTAGGAAACGGTGTATAAAGGGCGGCCACTAGGGGCATGTTAGCTACAAAAGAAAGAACTAAGGCAACTAAGGATAACAATAGAGTAATACTTCTAGCCATAGGAAGGTAGATAAAGGAACTACATGCATCCCTCTAGGTAGTATTTAATACATAAAAGAAATTAGAACTATATAATAAGGATATCTAGACTAAGTTTTAATAAGCTATAGATAAACTTTAGATAGTAAACAAAGAACTTAGGTTAATTAAGGATAAGCTGTAGATAGTCTGTAGGGATATGCAGGCGTTAAAGCAGTAAGTTAAAGATAATAACACTAAGATGTATAAAAAGCTTAAAGCCTTAGTAACTCTAGCTTTAGTATATAGTAACCCTAGTCTATTCTATACTGCTGTTACCTAAAACCTTCTAACTAGCCAGACTATTAAGGTATAAACCTGTATATCTAGTACATTATTATCTAACGTAACTAACACTCTATACTACACAATAGATACCTTATAAGTTAAAGCAGAAGATAGTAACAAGCCTAACGTAGGCATAATTAGAGCAGCAGTAGAAAAGGAGATATATACAGATAGGCGCATAGAATAGCGGTGCCAGGCTGTAACTATAAACCTAAGGAATAAGAGTCTTATTAGAATTATTTACTAAGATAACGTAGAACACTAGATAGTTAAACAAATTATAAAGATAAAGATTGCCTTAGGTATATAAGTCTAGGATAACAACCTATATCTAATTAAGGTAGACTTTATGTAATAGTTAGCAGTCTAAGAGAAAAAAGAGAAGTATAAAAGCTAAGCAGCAAAGAAGTTTAGTAAAGAAAACAAAACAACTGTTGCTAAGATTATGTAACTAAGTAATAAGGAAAACCTAAAAGCGTATAGATTAATAGCAGTCTACCTAACTAAAGCTAGTAAGGCCAGAAGGCTTATCTTAGAAGGTTATTTTTATGCAGGAGGTGAATCTAGAACCATAGGGGTATTTAAACCCTAGTTTTAGCTACAACAGTGCTTCTAATGTTAGTAGATTGCCTTACATAAGGCGTCCTAATGCCTAAACCGCTTAGTATGCAGGCAGTATACTAAGGAGGGCTACTGCCATAAGGAATGTTGTAAGATAGTACTGAAGTGTGTTTCCTGCGGTAGTTTATATAAATCCTTTAGTAAGAAGTATCTAAAGCTCTACCTATCTCTTTATAAGTAAAAACTTCTAGATTCTCTAACTAAATATAAGAAAACAGGATGCAGTATACAAAAGCCTAATAAATAATAAATAACTGTAAGACTTTATAGTTATAGTGGTTTAGGAACTATAGGTATAAAAGAGAGAGGGTAAGGTTTTAATAGTACTAATATAGCATAGTAGGTAGATAAGAATGCTACTAATGGCGTAGAGAGAGAAGGGATAATAGAGGATTAGAAGTATGTTGTAGGTTAATAAGGAGGTTAAGGCAGAGCAAGTGCTAATACTGTTACTAGATATAACAGGAGCCATCCTTTAACTCTTAGGTTATTAAGTGCTAGTTATATTAGTATATATTTTAGCATAAGAGCCTAAGATACTTTAACAGGCGTGTTCCCTGTTACAGTAGGCAATCTTAGGAGCTAGAAGTAGTATAGGCAAGGTGGTAGACGTAGTCCTTATTAGAGACTTTAACTAACATAACTAACTATAGGGAGAGGATAACGTCTTAGTAAATAGATAAGGAGAGGTAGATCTAATTATTAAACTAATAAGTAACTTCTTTCTTAGTAGTCTCCTGCTAAGAGGGATAAAGATGTAGCATAAGAACGACGTAGTAATAATAATTAACTTATTATTTACGTTAGAAGAGTTAGTATAGATAATAATATAATGCATAGTGCATAAGACAGACTATGGCTTAGACTATTAAGTAATTAAGATAGCGTTTAAAATTATAATGCTAAATACTAACAGTAAGGTCTGACTTTTGTTTAAAAATGCTTTATAAAAGGTAATTAACACCAGAATTAAGACTATACTATAATGTGTCTCTTTAGGAGGTATTATACAGCAGTAGACAGACAGGCTTATGTTAGCAGTAGTAAAAGCAGTAGAGGCGTTAACACCTATAGCTAAACTGTCTAGGTATGTAAAGAGGTGGTAGACAGACAACCTTACTTAGCTACGCTAGATTTACACATTCTAGAGGAACTAAGTAAGGGCAGAGAGACAGGCTAGCCACTGTCTGCTAGATCTTAAGAAGTAAGCATAGGTAGTAGTAAAGCAGTACTATAACGTAATCTAACAACAGAAGAAGTATTACTAGCATAAGTTCCTAGCTAATAATATAAACATCTAGAAGGCAGCTAAGTATTTATATACTAATAAAGAGGCCTTATTTAATAAGATCCCCTAGCTTACTAGAGTAGATAGTTTAAAGACAGAAGAGACTGGGGAATAGGTAGAGAAGCTGTTAACTACGTTCTTTCCTCTGCTTCTAGATAGAATTAATAATAAGGGATATTATCTATAACGGCTGCCTATGCCTTTTCCTGCTATTATAATAAAAGAGGTAGAGAGATAGCTGTTTATAGCTAAGCTGTAGAAAGCACCTAGAGAGGACAGGCTACCGGTAGCTGTATAAAAGCAGACGTAGCCTGTAGTAAAACATTAGGTCTATACGCTATTCTAAGCCTTAGTAGAGGCAAGAGAATTACCTAGGCAATAGAGGTATATAAAGATTATCCTGCTAAAGAAACTAAATAAGAATAACTACACTATTACAAAGGCCTAGTAACTAATCTCACTATTATTAACACTAGGGAAGGTGCTTAAGTTAGTAATAGCTAAGAGAATATTGCATGCTGTTAAGATATACAGGCTTCTGCCTATAAGCTACTTTAGGGCTTAGAAGCAGTAATTAACAGAGCAGGCTTTAGTTCTGCTCTAAGAGTATATTTATAAAGCATAAAGGAAAAGAAAAGTCCTTAGTCTAGTTAGCTTTAATGTTAAAGGTGTATACAATAGGGTATATAAGGAGAGACTGCTTTAGAGACTTAAGGCAAGAGGGATCCTAGAAAAGCTAGTAAAGTAGGTTAATACGTTCTATTTACATTAGATAGTAAGCATCTAGGTTAATAGCTAAGGCTTAGAGGTCTGCTTCCTACCTTAAGCTAGGCTACCTTAGGGCTTACTACTGTTACCTGTCTTATTCCTTTTCTTTAACGCTAATTTAGTCTAACACTAAATTAATAAGAATAAGGGATTACTAGTATTTATAGATAACTATACAGTATAGGTTACTAGACTATTGTAAGAGGTAAACTAATAAGAAATCTAGGCTATTATTAACTAAGCCCTTAACTAAGAATAATAAAGTAGGGCGATATTTAAAATAGATAAGACAGCTATTATATACTTTACCTATAACTAGTAATAACTAGAAAATTACTTAACCTTTAATATTAAAGGGGACACAGTTAGGTCTAAAGACTGCGTAAAGGTTTTAGGCGTAATTATAAATACTAAACTCTATTTTAAGTAACATAGGGTAGAAGCAGTATTAAAAGGCCTTAAAGCCGTACTAGAGCTTAGGTAACTTAAGGGCCTATCTCTGTTAACAGTAAGGTAACTCTTTATGGCAACAGTAGTACTAACAATAGATTATGCATTAAACATCTAAAAACATAGGTGTAAAGCAGTCTAGATAAAGGCTATTAACAGGATACAGAGAATTAGAGCTTAAGCAATTATTAGAACCTTTAATATAGTGGCTACAGCGGTTACTAAAGCAGAAGTAAGTATACAGTTAGCCTAAGAATAATTTAAAAGGAAAGTAATTAAGTTCTAGATGTATCTCTAGACTCTGCCTAAAAGTTATCTACTGTAACATACTAGACCTTAAAGCTTTAAGAGGTATATCTTACCTTTCTAGAAGATAGCTGCAGCATACTAGAACCTACCAGTAGACAGGCTTAAGACTATTAAAGCGTTTCTATAGGCACCGTAGGAATACTAAATCTATACAATAGTAAAAGAAGACAGTAATAGGGTAAGTAAGGTAACCTAGACTAAGTAGGCCGTAAGAGTGGTAATAGGTAGCTTAGTAAGAAACAGAATTATAGGCTATAGAACAGTAGTACTACTCCCTTTGTTATACAGGAGAGGCAGCTTTATAATAACAGCATTAACTACCGCTAGCCCTAGGATAAAGTAAAACCTATATACAGCAGAACTTATAGTAATAGCAGCAGTACTAAAGTCTCTTTTAAAGAGAGTCTGTTACCTTACTATCTACGTTTTCTCTACTAATAAAGCAGCCGTCTTAGCAGTAAGAAGACTATAATAACAATTAGGCTAATAAGAAATCTGTTATATAAATAAGGTAGCTAAGATGCTTATAAGTAAAGGTAATAAGGTTACACTCTTCTGGCTTCTAGCAGAAGTGGAGTCTGACCTTAAGCTAGAGGTAAAAATAGTAGCAAAAGAAAGTATGTAATAAGGAAGTACGCTAAGAAAGAAGCTAACTAGGGCCTACTTAACCATACTTAGGAACGCATTAGGGAGATTACAGAAGTACTACAGGTTACTAGAAAGGGTAGGAAAGTTCTTAAAAAGGGTTAACGCTACCTTACTAGAAACGTATATATAATAACTATATAATTTATTTTTATAAAAAAAGGCTAGCATACTGGCCTAACTATACATAAGGATAGTTAGGCTTAACTAGTACCTACACTAGATAGAGGCGGCTGCCTTAGATTAATGTATATATAGATAAGCAGCAGAGATAGTTAAGCATTTTCTTTTTTAGTATACCTAGTAGATAGTATAACGTACACTAATAATCTAATAAACTAATATATATAAAGGTAACTTATTATTTTACTTAGGTAGGAAGGCTGTATCTAACCCTAATAACTAGTCGCTATGTATAGACGTTATAAGAGAAATAATAAAGTTTACTATAGTAATAAGACGACTTAATATGCAGATTAGCTAAACATAGGATAATAACAGTATAATATTATAGTACTAACATTAATTACTAACTAACCTCTTATGCACCCTTATGCTACTAACAGTAGTACTTACTTTAGCTACTAAAGATAAGGACCTAAACACTTAGAGAAAGTACTTTAAGATTACCTACTACTAACCTTTATAAGAAACTATAAAGATTAGAAAAAGTAACTAATAATACAGACGGAAGTAGATCTTACTTATAGGTTTATATAAAATTAGGATAAAAACTTAACAAGGGGAGTATGTAAGATAGACGTAAGAGCCCTTTATGGCTTAGCTAGGGCGTAAGCAAATATATATATATTCTTTAAATAACGTTATCTAATAGTAGGTTATTACTAAGACATAAAAAGGGATTAAAGTTAAACAACATAGCCATTAGGTATAGTACTTCCCCTTATTATACTTCTCTCATTCTTTCTTAGTAAGCTAGCGTTATTAGCTAATAAAGATGCATTTAGTGCCTAACTAGCGTTAGCACAATAGGTTTAACTAGGCTCGTTAGCTAAGCAGGGGTTTCTAGATACCTGCCTATAGAAACACAGCTGTAAAGTACTAAGCATATGCTATAAATGCGTCTTTAACTTTACCTTACTTACAAGCATATCAGACCTGTTATTATAAGTTACTACTGTTAAGACCTACTTAAAATATTATATCTAACTAGAAGGAGGTTTTACTTTAACTTTACATACTTATTCCTTATCTAAAAACACACTATACTATAGGTTAGCTAACCAGAGTGTTAGTTTAGGGCGGCGCAAGAGAGTAACTATCTATTTCCTATACTACTTACAGTCTTTCTAACAGCTAAGCTTAAGCTAACAGGTTACTAATAGCGCTATACTAAGCAGATTAGTAGCTGCATACAACAACCTTTTAGCTCTGTCTTCTGTCTTATTAGAAGATGTACTACATACGTCTAATCTGTTTCTTATGTTATCTTATTCCTCTTTACCCTTAGCATAGCTATTATAAAGGCCTTATTTAACACTAATGCTATAGGTTAATAAATAGCAGGGCGCCTTTTCTAACAAAAGACCTCTTAAGGTAAAGCAAGATCTACTATCTATTTTTAATTACATAAAGAGCGCTTATACAGTCCTGCGGATTATCTAATTAAATAGTGATGGCTAAAGTAGGTTATGCCTACTGTTGTTAGTTAGTTACCTTACATCTAGCCTTTTAATGTTCTATATAGTACTAGCTAAGGGGCCTAGCTACACCCTTAGTTATGTTATATATGCATAAACTATAGCAGGGTAGGTAAATTACTTATAGATTTTAATAGTTTCCAGTCGTCTGTGTTAACAGTTTGTTACATTTTAGGCTACATGGCTAGCATTTAAACAGGAGGTTAGTGCATAGCTATAAAATATAATGCCACCTTTACTAAGTCTACGTTCTAGTTTAGTATGTAACAACATAGTTATCTCTTGTCACTATAGCGCCTAACACCCTATGTTAATAAAACAGTTAGTTAAGACTTTCTAGTACTAACAAACTAATAAAGTAATTAACAGGCTAGAATAAACAACTATTTTTTAGTAAAGTTTTAGTTACGCCGTACTTAAGCGTATCTCTTATTAAATAGTTCTTCTAGCACTAGTTTATTTCTAGCTTTAGCTACAAATTAGCCTTAAACCTAGATAAACAAGGGCCTGCCTAATCTACTTCTCTACTAGGGGTCCTTTATACATTCTTACACTAAGGAGATATCTAACTTAGAAACCCTTGTCTATTTATCTGTCTAGACCTAGATAAATTACTCTCTAAAGTTATAAAAGTCTACTGTTACTAGGCGCCTGTAAGTATAAGATTCTAGTAGATTCTAAGTCTTTTAGACCTAGAGGGCTCTGTATACACGCTATAGGTATTATGGTAGTAACTAGGAGGTAGTAAGAGAGCTGCGTTTCTAACTTATACCTAGGCCGTTATGCAGAGAAATAGGACCAGTATACCAGGAATTAGCGTAATCTTAAAGCTTAGACAGGAATGTTTATTAGTTAATAGTTAGACAGGTCCTCTTTAATTATAAAGGCATTGTCGTCATAAAGATGTTGCAATAGTAACAGGTTATTAAGCTGTTTATCTAAAGTCTCTGGTCTTAACACTGTGAAGTAGGTAGTTAAACTATGGCAGGGGTTTTCCTACGACAGGATTTAAACTAAGTGTTCTAATATTAGCATACTTTAGTAGAAAGAGCTTATGGTTCCTGCAGACTTATGAACGCATGTGTCTAGCTATTGCTAACTGTTACCTTAGGCTTAGGTATCTTAGACTTAGTCTTTAGTATCTTAGGTTAAGGTTTATGTGTAATAGACACAGGCTTAGGCTCTTAAATACAGTTTATTTAGAGTTATCATAAGAAAGAGGTTAAGCAGGGCCCCTATCTAAGACAGGCGTTAGTTAAGCCTTTTAAAGAGGCGCTTTTAGGACTTTAGTAGCCTCCAGTATTATACATGTATAGCCTGTTATCTTTAGCGCTAATAAGACGCACCTTAAGTCTCTATTAGCGTAGTCTAAAGATTAAGTTCTTGTTAGGTAGGAATGTTTATAAGTATTTAATAGGTTTTAAAGGGTTCTGCGTTACTAATTAGTATGCTCTTTCCTAAAACTTTACAAACTTATCTTTATTTAAGCTAAGGATGTCCTCTAGCTTCTTTATAATAACATTAAGGCGGTTAAGAAATATTTTATTATTACTAATGTTATCTTCTAAAGGATAGTCTGTAGTTCTAAGTTAAACATTATAGAAGGCAGCAAGATATACTAATATCGACTGGTGTTAATTTGTTTAAGGGTCCCTTAAGGAATAAAACTCGTTTGCGTTTTAGGGAAATTGTAAAAGTTTAGGTTTAAGGATGCCTTGTTTAGGGCGATACATAATGATAGGGCGGATAAAGAGAGTTAGATTCTTTAAAGCGTTATTTCACATGTAGGCATAGGATTAACAGATCTAGGCTTTAAGGCGCTAGTTTTAGGCCTTAACGTTATCCTTAAATTCTTTAAGCTCCTCTTTAACAAGGCTAATGTCGTTTTTAAGCTCCTGCTTAATAAGGCCGATGTCGTTTTTTAGCTTCTATTGCATAAGGTTAATAGAACATCAGACAAACATAAACTTAGCCTTTAGCTGCTAGTCCTAGACATTACGTAAGTTAATGTAATTATCACGCAAGAGTAGATAAGATTAACTATTATAAGAAAAAGAGAGAGAAAAGGGCAATGCTATTACGACAGTAGTAGTAAAAACAACTATGTAGTAATTAGGGATTCTTAGTCTTTAGATTATAACAAAGTTAATTACTAATAGTCTAGGCAACTAGTTAGAAAAGGGAAGGCTAGTACTTATGCCTAATAACAGGCAAAGTAAACTTAGACATTAATTAGCTTATAGTCAGAAGACGGACCTCTAGGGTAAATTAAGCACACTATCCCTATAAGTCAGTAAAAACGCACAGACTAATTAAGTAAATACTACTTAATTAGGTCTGTAACTAACGTGCTGCTGTTAACATAAGAGAGGTTGCGTCCCTTAAGGGTTATGTAATAAGCACTATAGCTAAGGTAGCATAAGCAGCAGCACCTATATTCCTAATTCCTAATTCCTAACTCCCTAAAAGCAGGACTTAGCTACAGTATAAACAATAGCTTCCTAAGGTGTTATAGGAAATAAGGCGCAGGATGGTCTCTATTGTACGTAAGTAACTAACCCTAGTGGCGCGCTATCCTAATACCTTATCCCCTATGGTCCTAAGGAGTATCCGTTAACCACAGAACATAAGACAGCCTACCTAAAGTGTTACGCCATTCCGCCTTACCCTTTTTATAGATATGTTTCTATCTCGTTATTAACTTATTCTCTAGTTCTTCTACTGTTTTAACTATTAAGCTATACTACTAAGCCATAATACTAAAAAAAATGCCTCTCTTAGCTTAGGTACTTATTAGCTCTTATGTATGCAGAGTAGGCTATATACAGCCTAACACACCTCCTTAGCTCTTATAGATACATAAGAGATTAGTAATATAGAAGGCATACTACTACTTAGACACTCTCTAGCATATGCTAGTTAAGGACTTAAAGTGCTAACTATACCGGGAATCAAACTAGGGATTATTATAAAACTCCTACTGCATAAGATTTCTAGCATAGATTAACAATTAGTTAGGTAGCCTAAGTTAACTAGGCTTATAACTGTTAAGCTATACTACTAAGCCATAATGCTAAAAGAGACGCCTCTCTTAGCTTAGGTACTTATTAGCTCTTATGTATGCAGAGTAGGCTGTATACAGCCTGACATTAACTATATTAATAATACTTTGTAAAAGAACTAAATAAAGATTCTGCTGCTTATACTAGATAAAAATAATACGTGCTTAGCCTTTGTCTTAGAACTATTTTCTAAAGCTGCTGTAAATAGCTAATACAGAACCAGAAGGCAGAAATAACCACTAGCGTCTATTATGTCTTATATCTTATCTATAGCCATAATCTAAACAAGATTAGGTCGCAAAGCAATAATAAGGATTAAAAGCACTATTGTCTCTTTTGCCACAGAGAGCATTTATTTTATTGCCCTCCATCTTAATAGTAAGCACAGCGGTTAGGTTAACTTTATTACAGGTCTAGATAGCCCTAAAGATGCCTAGTAAGCGTCGTTTCCACTATCTCCTGCAAACTACTCTCCTAATTTAGCTAACATCCCAGCATAAGTTAGGATGTACAAAGTAGATTTATTTAAGTAACATAACACTAGATCTAGCTCTCTAAAAAGCTAGCATATAGTAATTAAAGCTGCTTACAACTTCCCTACTACAAACTTAGCAAGAAGCCTAACCTAAAGGAAAGTTCCTAGTAAGAAGATGCAAGCTGGCTACTACATACACCCTTAAGGTATATAATAACTATAAGGGTTTTAGTTATTTAAAATCTCTATAATAGTCTTTTGTGCCCTTCTATAAAACCTTCTTAAACTCATTCTAATTTAGCAAACATTTAGCTACTTTTCCTTAGATGTTAGGGTTTAATTATATATTCTGCTGTCTATTCTTACACAATCTAAAATATTTCCTAGCCATACTATCCTCCTAAGCTAGACGTTAGTTATTTATTACTTACTAGTTTAATAACACCTACGAAATATCTCTAGGCTAAAAAGACCTAGAGCTCTATCGTTATAGTAACTCGTATTTCACAAGGTTAAGACTGTAGTTAGAGTAAGAGCAAAGAAAGCAGTTAGGCTAGTCTAAGTACCTTAATCAATAGGTTTCCTAGATTAATATAAATAATAATAAGTAACAGTAATTATAAATCTAAAAGCACTAAGCAGTGTATACATATGTAGCACGCCCTAAGCTTAATCACTATAAACCTAAGAGGTATTTTGTCTTAGCCCTACTTTTTCTTTAGTTTAGGAAACCTATCTCTCTGTATTACTTAAAGCGCCTAAGGGAGAGCCCCTGTTTGTAAGAAGGAAAGAAAGGATGTTAGCTAGACTAAATTCTAATTTAGGTACTACGCCTATAAACTTAATTACTAACTGCTAAACTTCCTAGTTGTTCTTAGCTTGCTGCTCTACATTAGGTAGCTCCTCTTCTAACTATTTAAATATAGTACAGAACAGCTTTAAGATTACATTAGAACTAGTAAGTTAGAACTTAATTTTCTTATTAACGCGGCTAGGTTGTATTAGAGCATTATCTAGATGCTCTATGTAGTTTGTTATTATAATAAGAACACGCCCCTCCTGCAAAGCCACGCTGTTAAGGATATTTAAGAGTCTAGATAATAAAAGAGTCCCAGGCGTCTTAGATAAACCTTATGATGCCTCTAATTAAGAGTCAGAATTATTAGTGTTAGCCTCCTGGGATTATGTTGTTCTAACTGTGTTAACATCTTTAAGTAAGATAACATAACGCTAAGGAAGCTTAGTAAACAAGGCACTAAGTTATACGTTATTAATGCTAGTAAGACTAAGTATGTAGATATCTAGTCTAAAACAGCTGGCAATAGACATACTGAGGCTTAACTTTCTAGTTCTAGGGTAACTATATAAGAGGCACCCTTGCTAGTAGGGTATTCCTTAGTTAGCATACCAGGCTTACGCTTTTAAGTTAAGGAATAAGCAAATGTCTGTAAGAAGCATCTGCTTTAGCTTCTTATTTATAACTACAGTATTAATCAGTCTAATGTCTTAAGTAATAGTCCTTTTTTAGCTGTAATTATAGTGCTTAAAGATAGAAGTTTTATCTTTAGAAAGTCTTAGGTATTAAAGTTAACATTTATCTATAAGCTAACAAAGGATTTTTAAAGAACGGCTAATGCAGGAAACCGTTATTGTCTTGCGCAGGAATAAGGCGGATTCGTTTTCTATGTAATTTAAAGTGAGAAGACACCCCTTATACTAAAAAGACAGTCATTCTCCCTAAGGCGTAAAACAAAGGGGTTTCTTAGCTATAATGTTAGATTTAAAATAGGCAAGGGCTTTTTCTCTCTTACTATTAATACTAGTAAGTAAGAAAGAGGCATCTTTAGTAAACGCTTAGGTAGAGACCTATGATTTAAGCATGTTATATGCCTTATCTAGATTATAAACTTTTATTCTTAAAGCTTAGAGATGTTAGAACTATACCATATGACTTAGAGAGGTTGCTAACTAAAGTAAGTAGATATAAAGCCTCCTACGTTTTAGCATATTAACCTGCTACAGACTACTAGCATCCTATAGATATATAAAAAGCTAGCATAGCTATCTAGATTTCTATTAAAAAGCTAATGTAGCACTGCTGTAACGCTAGTAAAGCTAGAGAAGAAGATGTCTAAAATAGATACTTAGGGAGAACTAGGATAATTTATAATAAAGATTAAAAGAATGCCCTATAAACTATTTCTAACAGTAACTAAAGCTGCTAGTTATAATAGTTTAAATTTAATTTATTAACTAATTTTAGATATTTACACAGTAGACACAGGCCAGGCATGTTTAAAACAGTAAAGCCTATAGGAAGAGGAGGTATAACATAAGTTTTATAGGCTTTATAGCTACCTATTATTAATGCTAAGGCTATAGATAGAAGCTATACTGCTAACTACTTATAACTCTTCTCTCTTCTTATAGCTAGGCTTTATAGCTTTTAGCAATATCCTTTATCTCTAAACCTCCTGCTTTCTACCCTACTGTGTAAGCATGTAATACAATCTGCGCTACTTACTAATACAAGCTAGACAGAGCTAAACCTAAGTGCCTTAAAGCCTGCACCATAAACTATACACCAAAGTGCCTTAAAGTGTACACTATACACTAAAGTGCCTTAAAGTGTGCACTATACACTAAATTGCCTTAAAATGTGTAACTATACACCTTACACTTAGGTGCTAGAGAGAGTCCTATACCTAAACATTAGCGTTTAAGCTAAGTTCTACTACCTATGCTATAATTTTTATTAGCTTAAAGGATATCATATTAGCCCTAGTGGCAGAAGTAACATACATAATAAAATAGTCTACTTAGAGATAGCTAGTCTGCAGCCCTTCTGGCTAGCTTAGATTAGTATATATTATATAACAAAGCCTTATGTGTGGTTTATACTAACACTACTTAAATTAAAGTAGGTCTAGCTATATAATTATAAAATACACAATTTCCTAATGATTTACATCTGCTGCCTCTTATAAGATCTTTAGCATGTTTCGTTTTTTCCCCTAGTACTTTAGAGGTTTAGTAATAAAGTTAAACTTAGTACAGTTATTTCTAAGATAATCTACTAACCTTTGCATCTTATGTAAATCCAGCCTTTAGGAGTTACACCTTCTGTGTAGTACTAGCATCTAGGCATAACGACGTTTTTTAGGTAAATTTGCTTAAAACTACTGTAGTGTTAGTACTATACTTAGAACAATATAAGAAGACTTACCGTAAGAGTAAGTAACCTAGTTAGAGATAGACAACAGGTCTTTAAACTAGACAACTGCGTTAGTAGGCTAACTTAAATATATAGCACATAAGGTAGCAAACTTATACTTACATATAACTCTAGTTAAGCTTAGATAATTACATTAATTAGACCTAGTTATTTAGAACAACCTTTTTGCTAGAACCGTTAGGCTATAATGCGTTACAGCTATTAGCCTAATCTCTAAATTATCTCTAAACAAAGTATAGTGTAAACAGTTTCTAAAGCACCCCTATCCTTTATACAGCGTCTGTAATAAGTATTACAGTAATAACGATAACAAAATCCAATATTAAACCATTTAAGCTCTTTAAGGAATGTAAAGTCTTCTGCTTAGAAGACAAAAACATTAGGAAGTTAGTCTAAGAAGTAGATAACCTTAGCCTCTCTACCAATCTTAAGAGCTAGAAATTTTTTAAAGACATAGTTTATAGAAACTCTGTAAGTAGACAGGCACCAGTAGTTATTCATATCTAACTTTCTCTAGATAATACAACAGATACTTAAAGGATTTCTTAAGCTGCCTAACCTGCACAGTTGTTATACCTTTAGTCTAGAACCCCGTTAGGTCTTCTGCTTCTAGCCACAACCAAATTAATTACATCGCCTAGTCCTTTTAATATAGAGTGCAGGCATAAAATTAGAATTACATAAGGGATTACACAAAGGTCTTCTAAAAGCCGTTCTAGCCTCAAACGGTCTATTTAAAGTACCTAGTGCATCCTTAGAGAAGCATAGTATTAAAGCTGTACCCTGTGACATAAAAAAGGGTGGTATGTAAGTATAATATGTCCTATACTTCTGTTAGTCTTATAATATAGAGCAGCTTAATCTTAGATATATAATTTACTTTTAAGAGGAAAGCCAGCTTTATAATTACATACAGGATAGAAAGTATACCCCCTAATTAAGACAGCATACCTAAAGTTAGATAGTATTACAAGCAATTAAACAATAGCTTATCCTGCGTCTCTACCAGCGCTATTAACGTATTAAAAAACTGTTGTCCTAACATTAATTTAAGGCTAAAGACCAGACTGTAGCATAATAGTAACAAGGTTAACTCTACGCCTAAAGAGATCATAGACCATAAGGGCATAGGGAATTCTGGTAATTAACTCTGCTAACTAATTCTAAATAGCAAGAAAAGGGGTAGATAAAGTTATAGGAAGCAGGATAACTGCAAATTAACAGTAGGAACAAAAGCTAAGTTATTAGGGTTAAACGCAATATCGCTAGTTTATTAAGAGGAGCCATAGTCTCCTTCTACAAATCCTTTAATATCTAATAATAGTATAGGCGGCCTACATTAGGTGTTATCCCTATTTCTAATATCTAAAACCATTCTTAGTTACTACTTAATCTAGCTTACTATCTTAGCTACATAATTCGTATTATTTTTCTTAGCGTATAAATCCCACTTAGCCTTAGTGCGTAACACGTTATATCTCCTTTTTGTATATATCTACTAATTAAGAAGTCTGCCCTTTACGCACTTATGCGTTATATACTTGCGTACACTAGTAAAGGTGTTTAAACAGAACTAGCAGAATTCCTTACATTAATAATCTAGTCATAATAAGTAAGTTATTAACTAAGACGTAGTAATTAAGTCTTTATAAATTATGTAGTACTGTTTAAGATCTTACTTTCTTACAAAAACAGCTTTGCATTCTAGATAGGCAAATGCCTTCTGGTGGTCTAATAGGTTACTCTTGTTAGTTACTCCTTAATACTAAAAAGGGGATTCTGCTTTATCTACCGTCTGTACTATTAGCAACAGAGGCAATATATTAATGTTAGATTTAAGATTAACTATGTTAACAATTAGGAGTAAGGAAGCGCAGGTGTCTAACAACTTAATAATGTTAAGCTCTGTGCTTTAGTAGGCAAAGAGTTTATGTAACTTTATAAGCAGTGTCGCAATTTTAGTCTAAATTAAATAATTAGAAAGTTTACGCTGCCTATTCTAATTCTTACCTAGTAGTGCTAGATATGCTATTAAAGCTGCTGCTACGTTAGAAACAGTAACAAATAGACATAGCATTAGATTAAATCCATAATTAAAATTAGGATATAGGCAAAGGGGGAAGTTTGCTAAAGTTAAGAGAGTGGCTAGACTTCCTCTTACCTATAGCGATATCTTTTAAAGATAAGATCTTACGTAATATATAGATATCTAACACTAGTAAACCCTAAGAATAAGATTTTATTACTTAAAGCTTTTATAGTAAAACACACTGTGTACAGCCTGGTGTAGCACACAGATTAATATATTAACAAGATCCCTGCGTACTTTATCCTATAGGTTCTAAGGTTCTCTAGAATAATTGCTAAAGAATAGGTACAATCTACCTACAGTCATATTACTTACCCTTGTCATTCTAAGCATCCTATTAACACAAGGCTTTAAGAACCTCTTTAAGGATAGAGGTTTTATAAACCTTATTAGCTAGTAAGAAGATCCCTAATTAGCGTCTCTAATTATTAGTTAGGCAAGCGGTTATGTTTCTATCCTATAGGACAAAGCCATAGGGCTTTTGTTATTTAGAGATGCCTTATTCCTAGATAAGTTGTAATTACAATCGCTCTTATTTTATAGGTCTATTGTCTCTTCTATAAGTAAGTTATAACTATAGGCACAAACTTATCTATTACAGGTACTAAACAGCAGCAATAGCGTTAGTAGTATGCATCTACCTAGCTAAGTAGAGGCTGCAGTAAAAGTAGGCTAGAGAAGTTAAAGGTGTCTATATGCATAGTTACCTTAAGGTACTAAATTTAAGTGTATAAATCTATGCATCTAGCTAAGCACCCTAGCTAAGCACCTTAGGTACACAAAAGTGTGCACCTTAAAAGATCTTATACCTCTAGGGCGCAGGCTTATGTACCTAGTAAGGGCATAAAAATGTATACTAGTAAATTAAGCAAATTCCGCTTGTATTCGTTATAATAAAGTAAATAATTTTAATACTAAGTTAGTTAGGGTTCTATATTTAGACTGGCTACTATCTATTAATGTTAGAAGTAAGAGTTATTCTAACTCTTAATACTTCTACTTTACGTTATATTTCCTTTATTATAAGGAGTATTACGTAATATATATATATATATATTATCTACTAGTTTAGTAGATTAATATATATATTAATTACGTAATCAGTATGATTACGTAATTAACTAAAAATTCTAGAAGATAGTTAGAGGAGCAAGATTAGCTTTATTTCTCCTCTCTTCTTCTATCTAGGTTAACTCGTTAAGTTAGGGTTATTATCTTACGCAACTAAGGGTTACGCATGATATTCTGATTTATAAGCAGCTTACGCAAGTATGGAATATTCTAGTAAGCTGGATACGGTTATATAAGGGACTGTTTAGTCTAGTTCTATCTTCTGTTTCTTCTCTCTCTAAGCAAGCAACTCCTATAGTTATAATCTAACTATTATACTCTCTTTACTTCTCATATATCCTTATATCTATATTATTACTCTACCTCTATATATCTTATATTCTTACTTCTATAAGATATATCTTTATATAAGGTTATATTCCTTATATATATTATTATCTCTTTATATCTTTAAGAGAGATAATAAACCTATTGTGCCAATAATTAATAAGTCTATAAAGTTTATATATCCTCTTAATTCTAAAGTCGTACGTATTAAGAGTAAAGGTTCTGTAGTAATTCCTTATTTTACCTTTTGCTATCTATCTTTATAACTTCTCTTTATAATAGACTTACCTGCCCTCCTGCTCTATAGGATTACCTAAGTAGCTGTATAACAACCTTATGTAGCTCTTGTGATAACAGAAGGTAAAGAACCAGAAGTTTTATATATTACCTAAGAAGGCATAATAGGTAGAACTAGTTAGGTTTCTGTGTATCTAATGTAGCCAGAAATAACTAGTGTTTAGGCAGAAATTATTTGCCGTTCTACCTATCCTGTGTGTAACTATATTTAGAAGGTTAAAACTAATTATTAGAAATTATAAAAGCGCCCTCTTAACTCTAAGTATTAACCTAATAAGAAACAGATAAGTAAAATTCACGTCTCTGTAGCAGGCCTTTACTTAACTAGCTTAGTTCCTGTCTCCTAAAGGATCTTAGTGTATAGCAGCTGCCTCCTTTTCTTGTTCTCCTAGTAAGGTAGCTATACAGATAGGTCTATTAGGCCAGGCAGTCAGCAAAGCTACTTAAACTCTTATCGCTAGCTACAGCTTGCCTACTACCTATTTAATTAATATTAATTATATCACAGAAGATAATTTAATTATTATTTTCTAACTAGGTAATCTAACTTTAGCTCCTGTGCTTTCTTAGGCTTACATAAGACCACCTATTAAATAAAAGATAGAGGTAGTCTAACTAGCTTCTGATTATAGTAATAACACTTTTAGTATGTCAGGCTAAATTAATACAGCCTATATAACTAAAGCAGAATGTTAAATAGACGTCTGCTTCCTACTTTAGAGCAGCAACGTCTTACCTTTTAAACTATAAGCTAGCTAGTAAAGCTGCGTTTTACGTTAATACCAATCGCTATATATAGATAAATTTAGTCTGGCTTTAGAATTAACACTTAACATACGCTTAGATAATTAACTTACTGCACGGTTTGTTATAATGTATAAGGGTAAAACTTAAAAGGAAGATATTAATAATTAATGTATTATTGTTAAACTTCTGCTATAAGCTAATAAAGGGGGTTAGTAGCTAGTAAATAATGCCTATTAGTAGATCTAGTAGTAAATAAGACGTTTAAAATAGTAATTATTAAGTTATCTGTTATATCTTATTTAATTAAAAGTGTGCTTAGACGTTGTTATAAGTAGATGCATAGCAATAGGTGTTAGGGTTGTAGTTATATTAGTAAGAGTCTAAGAAAGGGATTCTAATAAGTAGATAAGTAATATACTCCGTAGGAAGCCCTTCCTGTAAGCATACGTCTCTCTAATAGCCGCGGCTAGGCATACCCTCTGCCACAGGTGTTTAAGTAGGATGCTATATGTAAACCTTATTCCTAGCGTATTAACTAGGCACCTGTAACTTTTGCTAATATATTGTTTTAAACTCCTAATCTTATTAGCTTAGGCTATAAGTACTAGGATACTCTTACCTTAACAGAAGTAAAGAATCTTATAACTGCTTTATTACCTCTAAGCTTAACTACTCTACTACTTTTTACCTAGGCTGTAACCAGTTTTACTACTACCTAAACGTATGTAGGTATGCTACAGGTTATGTCTTCATTAGTAATCTTTAGGTTTTACACCTAAGTAATAACAACTTATAGCTACCGTTTAATAGCTAACTAGTAGAGGGTGTAACCTCTAAAGGCTAAGGTTTGCTTACCACGTACCCAGAAGACAAAGTAGATTATGCCTAAATTAAAGAAGACCGTCTGACCAGGCTTAAGAATAATATATTGCCACCAGCCACTAATATAACCTTAAGGGTTAACTATCTAGTTAGTCCGTTCTTAAATAGTCAGGTGTAACATCTAACTAAAACTAAAGCATCCTTCTTAGGAGGTAATCTACATTATAAGCCTATAACTGTTAATATGTAGTACTATGTTATAGCCTCCTTCTAATAAAAGCGCCTATTTAAGAACGTTTCTCTACTTATTCTATTGTTCCCCTGTTACAACTGCCCTCTCTGTACGACTCCTAGTAAGCACTATGTCTTAGACGCAAGAAAGTAGTTAGCAGTTTTCCCTAGTTAAGAAGCTAGGCAAAATAGAGAGAGGGAGCAGACTGCGCAGGTTAAGAATGTTCTAGGGGTCATTAGTTTCTAGCTTCTTTAGAAACCAGTTTCTAACCTAACTAAGTTTCTAGCTTTTAAATAAACTAAGTAAGAAGCTGCAAGAGAGGACCTGCACTAAGACAGATCAGTCAAAATCTTCTATACAGCGGAAGAGCTCCTTAATCAGACGGTCTTAACCATTCTATTAAAATTACTGCTGGCTTTCTATAAAAATTAGGACGTCTAAAGACCCTAACTTAACTTAGCTTATTGCTTTACCTGTAGTATAGAAAAGGGCGTTAACCTTACTATAACTCTCGTCTGTTTAAGGTTGCTAGGCTTTTTAGAGAATGTTGTAGACTAGTTTATTAGCTTCTTTGCTGTAGGTGTTAAGAAATAACTTGTTTTACGCTAACCTCTCCTGTAACCCTATAAGCACTTGTTTATAGTAGGCCTCGTTAGCTATCTGATTATACATTAGCTAGCAGCCTATGTCTCTTAACCTAGTCTAGTGTGTATATAAGCCACTAAGTTACAGTTTCTTAAAGAAAGGGGTAGGCTAGTTAATATTAAGGAGAGAGGCGGTGCGCCATTAAGAAGGTAAGGTCTTTAGAGAATTAGAGAGATTTGCCAGTAGTAGTATATTTAATTAATATTCTACAGATTTACCTACCTAATAATTAAAAACTATTACAGATTTAGTAAAGAGCTAAAGATACTAGTAATAAAGTTAATTAAGGTTAGATAAGTATACCCTTACTAAGTCTGCAGAGAAGGCTAACAGGTTATTAAGAGATATAAGTAACGTTAATAGTACTTTAGGCAGATAGTAACGTTAAGGTACCTTTAGGGTAGTAACTAATATAGCAGTAGCATGCTTATTTAAGATTAGGTTTCTACTAGATAGTTCTTAATAAGATAACTGTGTCTATAGCTAGAGAGTTCTCTCTGCTTAGGTTAGCTTTTCCTGTGTAGCTATTACCTCTAGTAAATCATAAATATCTACTTTAGTGTTAGCTAGTTGTATAGTAAGGACTTTACTAATAAACTTACTTATAATGTTGCCTTCTAAGGCAGCTTCTAGTATAACTAACAAGTAAGTATTATTTTTAGCTAATGTAACAGCAAACTTCTTTCTAACCATAAGTCTAAACCTATTAAAGCTAAACCCCTAAGGCAGGTCTGTATCTACAAGCTTTTTAAATAAAAGGGAATGCTAGCTACAGCCGTTCTATTTTACATAGGCCTGTTTGTATAACCATGCTTTAAGAGTGTCTAGATCCCTCTGCTTAATTAGATTAGCTACTAACTTAATAAGACAAGCTCTAACACGTTAGTGTTATCTAAGCATCACCTAGTTTAATTTTATCGCAGCCTTAGCCTATTTAGGAACAGCTTAGGCTACTGTGCGCAGCACCTTACAGTACTTCTCTCCTTTAGAAGCCTAGTAGTAGTACTAGACCTTGTTAAGTCCCTAGCAACAGCTTACCTCCGTTAGAGCTAACAGACACTTATACTTAATCTCTATTCCTTTGTTTACTATACCTATAAAGCACTCTTATACTAAGATATCGTCCTCTTAGGAATTTGTTAGTTAGCTTAATGCCTTGTTTTAGCTCTTTCTCTAACCATAATACTTAGCGTACTTAGCAAACATAACCTAATTAAATACAGTAATTAGATACTGCAGGCTTAAGTGCTAACTAAGTAGATCGTCTTATGTCTATAGGCATAGCCTGTATTTTGTTACGTCGTTCTAGCAAAGGTAAATCTTATAGTAAAACCGGTCTATTTACTTAGCCTAGCAGGTGTTAAGAAGTAAGGCATTATTACTAACAGTAGTTAAGCTTAAAAGGGTTTTAAGCAGTTGCTTAGCGCTAGTTAGTTGTTAACACAGTTTAGGTAGGTTATGTTATATGCCTACAAAAGAATTATCCTTAGTAATACTAGCCATTATAGAGGCTTAGTAGATAGAGTAGGTAAACTATACAGGCGCCGCCGCTATAAGATGCTTTAATAGCTGTTTATAGCAACAGAGTAAAAGATAGAAGTTCCTTTATTATCTTTCTGCCTTAGGTAAGAATAAAAGACTTATAATGTTAGGTTAAAATATAACTTAATAAGGTAGGTCTATTCTTCTCTTTTGTATTAACTAATTACGTCGTAGCCTTATGCAGATTAGCAAAAGATCTAGTATCTCTACAGCCCTTGTTATAGACCCCAGATTACACTACGCAAACCAGAGCGGTCCTAAGCTAGATCCTAGGCCTACCCTTAGTTTAGTAGCACTAGATCTGCTTTATAGTCTGTTGCCACAGTAGGGATAAGACCATTAAGACTTTTTGTAAATATAACAGGGGCATAGTAGACTGTAAGCTTAGAGAAGTCCTGTGTAATAGATTAGCATGTTATTTAGTACTAATAAAACTTTGCGTAAGACGCATAAGAATAAATAGAATACAGTAGGAAAAAACTTAGCAGAGGTATAAATTATTAGTAAGTAGAGAAGCTTATAGTAAAATGCCTAGGGCACACACACAATCGTAATATTAAGCCTAGTAAGTTTGCATCCCTACCTTTAACTTTACCTAAGGAGGCTAGTAATACGCCGTCTCCTTAGCGTAACATTAGAAACTTTACATTTTAACCAAGCTGTACTCGATTTTGCTTAAAGATGTTAAAGCTAGTGTTCCTACACACAGTGTATATCTAAACTAATAAAATAAAAAAAGATATAAATTATTATAGGTAAATTACCGCTTTTTAACCTAATCTAGCAGTAACTAATGTTTTATTACATCCAGGATTAGTTTATACTATTAAGGTTTAAGGTGCCTATCATAATAATTATAAGTAACTAGCCACTCTTCCTACAGGAGGCTAATAGCTCTACACCTACTTATAAGCTTGCTTTTGTGTGCCTACAGCATAGATACATTAGTAAAAGTAGATAGAATAAAGTAACACAGTAGACAAGAGTAAAAAAGGAATAAGATAAAAACACTAGGTCCTCTTATAAATTTTACAAAGTCTTTTGCAGCATGCTAGCCTGTTTTATATTTTATCCGTCTTATAAGTTACCACAGCTATAGCTAATAAGGTCTTCTACATAATTAACTCTAACGGAGACGTGTTACTTATCCTTTGCAGCCTAAACGCGCCGTTTGCAGTTTAGAATATAGATAAGGGAACTAAATCTCTTGCGCTAAAGCAGATGTAAGCAAATTCTTTATCTTGTGCAAAGCTACTAGGACGCCTAAGGTAAGGTTAATCTAACTTCTTATAAAGGCTAGGAACAGGCTGTCTTAAAGCCCTCTAACCCTCTGCTGCCACTAGATAATCTAGATAGATTAGAATTTGCAACCTACAGCATCTTAACAAAGAAAATAAAGAAGAAGAAGAAGATAAAAAATAAATTAGGGGGCTGTAATTTATTACTTTACATTACTATAGCATCAGGCTTAACCTTAACAGATGCCTTATCCTAGTCCCAGATTAAGTTACAGCAGCTATCAGAAGCTAAACCGCCTGGCCTACCGCCCCTAGACTTATCTGCAGAACCAGAAGAAGAGCCTGTAGAGTTAGGAAAAGAGCCTAAGATTAAATATCTTATCTTATTACAGCATCTTATGCTAGCATTAACCAAATTTAAAGCCAAGTTTAAAGGTCCTTAGATAAAAGGCTCTGTAAAAAACATTAACAGCTATTACCTTATTAATGCGTTAGACTAGGACCCTAATGTACTTCTAATATTAATAAGAGTCTTTTACAGGAAAACGAGAAGTATTCTACGTTATATTAAGCTTAAGATACTAGCAAAGATTGCTGTTCTTATTAACTATTACGACTCTCCTAAGGTTATTAAAGTTTTTACATCTATCTAGATCAGTATGCTTAAGAATAAGCTTCCTACCTAATACGGCTAAGACATAGTCCTATGGCTCTTTATTTTACACATTTTTTAATAAGACGACATCTACTTCTAGATAACTAAGATAGCGGTTACCTAAAGCACAGGGCTAGTACTAACCCTAGAGCTTCTGATCCCGTCAATTATAACTAGTGATTTATTTTATTTAGTCTACTTTTAATAAAAACAAACTAACTGCAAACAGACCTAATTAACTAGTAGAGACAAGAGGCAGTCGATTTCATATTTAAGACTCTTTAGACTCTCTTAGAGGCTTTCCGTAAGAGGTTATCTAAATGCAGCTTTAAATATTCTAGCATGCTCCTTAGGGCCTTAACTAAGGAAATAGATAGGCATAAGTTGTTAAATCCAGTCCTAAAGAAGCTATACACAGGGTACTTTATCCTTAACACTAAGAAGATAGTAAATAATTTCTACTGCCCTTATTAGAATTACTGCAGAGAATCCTATTATATAGATTATCTAGATAATTCAAATTTATGTAATCTCAAGATAATTATATTAACTCTCTTAAAAACTTAACCTAATGCGGCTATAGAAGGATTTAAGCACTTAGAGATCCAGACGCTAACTTAGAAACAAAGCCCTAAGATTAAAGACAAGAAGGAGAATGCTTAGGTTAGGACATAGACTACCACATTCCTACTTAATTATTAAGTATATTAATAGCAGAATTTACTCTTTAGGCCTGTATAATCTTAATAAACAGAGATAGTGACTCCGTTTTTCTTACAAGGTAAGTTAGGCAACAGGATGTCTAAGAGGTTAAAGAGAAGATTATAGTAACTTTCTAGTAAAAGAGGGTTTACACACAAATGGTCTAGTAGCCTTTTAATAAACTATGCCTCTAGCCTGCAGCAAGTGGCCCAGCTGTTAGGTCTTATAATACCTACAAGAGATTAATCCTAATGCAGAGTGCAGCGTTACCGCCGCCATTATCTATAGATAGTAAGGGTAATAATGCTGCGCTAGGGTGACTTTAAAATTGTATACCTAGTAATTATAAATATAAATTAAATACTAAACAAAGAGTCTTTAATAATAGTAATGTAAATTACACTCTAGATAGACGCATATATTCTACAGCTTTATGTAGGTTAGTTAGTTAAGCAGTTGCTGTATAGTAGGCCTCTCTCTACCTGCTGTAACACGCCCTAAGCAGTATGCATCTTAGTTAGCTGCTATCAATAGTCTTAAGTAAATTGCTAAGGATAAGAGAGAAAGCGTAGAGAGGCAATAGGTTAATTTAGATACTTACACCTGCCTGCATAAGATTTACATAGGTATTACAGCATAATGTTATTATAAGGAAATATTAAAAGGGGGCAGGCAGCGTCCAGAATGCTAATACTTATTTACTTATTTATTTACTACCTAAAGGCCTACTTATACTTCTAACCTAGTTTGCCCTACAGTAAATCCTAGCTAGTAAATTAAATCTACAATTTACTATAGATACCCTTTACAAGCTGTCACTCTTAACTAGCTCCCTATAACGTACTATAACCTCTAATCTCTCCTTAAGCTTTATTAGGTTGCCAGAATAATAGACCTTTTAAGGATCTATTATTACCGCAATACTAGGCGTCATTTTCCTTAGCAGCAGCCCTTAGTCTGTAAGTTAGAGAAGAGAGGTGGCTAGTTAGTGTACAGCTTTACTAACTAATAAAGTCTAGGGGCGTTCTTATCATAAGAATAAGGTACGTTCTTTCCTTTAAGGTACTAACATTAGCCTTAAGCAGTTACTTTATAATCACACTTACCATTTCTGTTTTAGTCTTTAGCCACAATAGCTTATTTAAGGAAGTGTACTTATAGTATTTATGCATCTAACAGACTTAAATATATACGTCTGCACCATATTGCTACCTAATGTAGTTACATTGCAATAATAAGTTCTTTATTACCTTATCAAAATTTTCGTTAGCCCTATCTTACTTCTTAAGCAGGCGCTAATTTAGAGACGCCATCCTGTAACTATTAAAGCCTATGCTACGCTATAATTATTAGGATTATCTAATAGTTATTACTTATACATCTTAGATACACTAAACTAGAAAATAGTATAGTTATAAGCAAAAGTCTCTTTCTCTTTAGTTAGACATACTAAATCTTTCTAGATACTCTACATAGTTTTAATGTTTAGGCATAGGAACTATATACATCTGTTTCTTAAATTTAATAGGTTTAAGCTATTTACTAGCACTAAAAACAGATGTTAGTAAGTATATTTATATACCTACTCTGCTTACTTACACAGCTTAGCTCCATAAATTATCTAGGTTAGGCAGCCACTACTATTTTTAGAGATTTAGGGAGCACATTACGGCTGTTCTTAGCTTTTAAAACAGTAAGGGTATATGCTAAAAAGAAAGCAACATATGCTTATAACTATATAATAATCTTAGCATTATAATTATGCTAGGCCTTAGAATGGCTGTTGCACTAGAGTATACCGTAGTAATTATTATTCTTAACCACTCTATAGTTAAAGCCAGAAACTAAAGACAGAAATAAAAACGGCCTTAATCTATTTTGATGTCTACAGTGCTGCTATACCGCAGCGTCCCTAGGATTCTAAGGAGCCAGTACTTTCGCCTGTTATTAGCTTTAAGGTAAGCAGATTTAGCACACTGCGTTAGTAGCTTTTTAGCCTTATACACTTATTCTTAAAGCTTCTGTAGACTTTTGGTGCTAAGAAATAGGTAATCTATATATTCTGCACAAAGGAGCCGCATTTATTAAGCTTAAAAAAAACGTACACTAAACCTATAGCTAAAGCGTCCTTAAGGCGGGGTACTTAAAGCTAACGCCTAAAGCAGATATTAATAATAAGTATTTAAAGATAGCTAGGTACATACAAAGTAATTAGGCACTACTTCTTACTATAAAGCTAGAGGCCAGCCAACCTTTGCCAGAATATAATTAAGTACTAAGGCTTATGACAAGTTCCCTAAATAAGGGTAGATACTACTTAGGTATTCACCGTAGTCATTAGTACTAAGGGCCAGTATTACAGGAGAGAATAGCCAGAAAACAAGCATAAGTAAGCACATTATAGAAGTAAACCTAAACCTACCGTTTGTCTGTAACTAATTTAGCAGCTACTTTTACTTAAAGGCTTTACTTATAGTAAGGATAACGGCTTAGTACTTTAGTATACTTAATAGGTTAACAATAGTTAGAAAAAAGTAGCTGCTATATGCTTTTAAAATCTAATAAATACTGTAATTATATATAGCGTAAGTACCTCTAGGTATACTTAGCATACGCTATACGCATAACATCTGGTGCTCTATAGTACTAGTGTAGACCACAAGATGCAGTGTCTAGCTTACCTAGCTAGGTAGCCGTTAGACTTAACTTTAAGAAATACACAGTGCTTATCTAATAGTATACACACTATAAGGCTAATGTTCTATATTATTAGCCTACTGTGTTACCCTTCTGTTAAAGTTAATTCTAAATGTTAATTATATCTAAAAACGGACTTATTTAGACCCATACTAATGCTTTAGATATAGATGTATAGTGCAGCATTATTACTTAAAAACTGTCTAAGGTCTCTCTATAAAGATAAGTTTCCTTTTAGCGCTAATATAGTGCTATCTTACACAGCTGTACTAGAAGTACTTAGCTTAACAATATATATAGGCTTTTTAAAGCTAGAATTAGCTATTATGTTAGCAGCATCTTAATAAGAAAAGCTACTGTTAAATTACCTACTAACAGTCTAAGGTATCTCTAAATCTAAGATAAATATATATACTATATATATCTATACTTAGTATTTACTAAAATAGCTTACTATATACAAATTATCTTATATAGTTCTAGTAATAATTAGTCTACTTATTTATAGTAGGTAAGTAATACCGTTTTTATAATAGGTCTACGCAGCCTAAACGGTCTGCCCCTTAATTAGACAGTTTAAGTTAGCGCAGTATTATTATTATCTTAGTTTTCTAGGCGCTACACAGTATCTCTAACGTGCATTAACTAAAGCCTATGCTATGCTACACAGTTACTTATTACCTATGTGTTACACTAGTCATATGCTACGCTACATGTTTAGATAGAATAATAAGTAACTCTAAGCATTAGACTTAGCAGTAAGAACTTAAGTAGATATCTCTAATAAATATGTAACCAGAAATAAAGGTCTAGTTAGTAACAGAAATTACTCTAGAGCCTATATGCCTAGGCTGCATTTATTTTAACCACTATGTTTTCTCTACTAAGGCGCTGCCCTTAAACGCAAAGGCTTCTAAGTAAGTTATAGACACTAGTTCTAGCTACGTACTCTGGCCAGCTGCCTTAGAAACCTATTCTAGACGCCTCTTCTAGCTAGATAACTATACTAGAGAATTTAACGGCTGGCTTCTGGTTCTATTTAATGTACACCTAAGGATATCTAGATAAAACAGCTAACTAAGTCTATGTTAACACAGGAAGTTATAGCAGTAATTAACTTATTTCCTTAAACCCTTAAAAACAGCTAGCATTAGCATAAGGAAGGGATCTATTAGCTTACCAAAAGGTAATTCACTAGTATAGTAGATTTCATTAGTTATAAGAAATCTAAGATAAAGGTATAGAGAATATACTATAAACATATGTATTTACAGCTTTATAATTATAAACTAGCATAGGATTATCTACCTTAGTTATTCCTTATTGTTCTTCTCTTCTAAGAATACCTCTAGTATTTACTATAAGTTATAGCAGGGTTAAAAGTGTAAGTAGGCCTTTAGGTAACTAATAAGCAAACAAGCAAACAAGCATTAGCATTCTAGACGCTGCCTGCCTCTTTTTAACACTCCTTACAATAACATCATACTCTTACACCTATAAATCTTGCATAGAAAGGTGTAAGTATTAAATTAAACTATAGCCCTTTCTTACAAAATCTCGTTAGTTTCTTTATTATCCTCTAAGAACTTACTTTAGACCATTAATATTAGCTAACTAAGATGCACACTGCTTATAACGTACTATAGCAGATAGAGAGAGGCCTGCCTATCTTACAGCGGCTGCTAAACTAACAACTAACATACACAAAGCTACAAGATAAGTGTCTATCTACAGCGCAGCTTTAACTTATTTTATTCTGTCCTCTATTATAACCCTTAAGTTTACATTTATGTTATAACTAAAATTGCTAAGTATATAATTAATTTCCTATTTACCCCTAGTGCAGCATCATCTACTTTACTATCTGCTTTGTTATCTACAGAGGATAACAATAGCAAAATTACACTCTGTTAAGATTAATTCTTTACAGGTTCTGCAGGACCTAACAGCTAGGTCGCTAGCTGTAAGCAAAAGAGGTTAACGCAAAGATTTCTTACAGCTTCTTTCTAGTAAGAGAGTGTATCTAAGAAGGCTCTAGTGGCCTTTTAACAGGCTGCACTTTAGATATATGTTACTAACTTACCTTGCCTAGCAATTGCTAGTTCTAATAACGTTCTAATGCTATCTATAGACGTCCTTAGACATATATCCTATTGCAGATACATTTGTATTTATTAGTGTTAGGTTTGTTAATAATGTATCTCTTAAGGCCAACCTTACTAGTACGCTTTTTTGCATCCTAACGTGTGTAGTGTTAACTTTCCTAGTTACATCCTAAGCTTATAGAGACCTTAGCTGTCCCAGTCTGTCTCTTATCTATCCCTTAGTTAGGGGATAATTTAGGTAGTCGCTATAAGTGTTTAAAGGTGTTTAACTTTAGCAGTTATCTAGAAACACCTTTAAGGTAGGGAAAGATGTATACTAAGACAAATAACTAAGTAAATTACACTCTATCTAGTAATAACTAACTTACAACATACTAAAAAAAGAAAAAAAGGAAGAAAAAGAAGAAGAAGCAAAAGCCACGCATGCGCCTAGAGAAAACATAGCAAAAGAAGACGGATCAGTACTAGCCGCAACCTTAGAAAACAGTAATTAGTCCTTCTTTAACCCCATAAACTCCTTAAACATTCCTATTAGCATCTCTATGTTACAATTTAACGTTATCACTATGTTTCTTATATCCTTTATTTCCTTTTTAAGACTTTTAACTCTGTCCTCTAGCTGCTTAGCTACTTAGCTCTTCTGCCTTACAGCTTCATCTAGGTTTAGTTTTCGCTAGGCTAAGCAATCGTCAATAGACGAAGTTGCCTAAGCGTCCTCTAGGGCCTTACGACAAACGGGGTCTTTTTTAACCTTTAATCAATTATAGTACTAGCTAACATTTCTAGCTTTCTAGGGTAAAGAAATATTATCTCTCTAACAGACCTTCTTAATCTTAGCTCTTACACTTAAAAAACTAAGAACCTTATTAAAGCTTATGACAGTAAGGATCTAAATACCCTTGTCATAGAACTTAACGCAGCAATCTGCGTTTAGGTCTTTATTATTAGCTACAATATTCTTATGCTTCATCTAGGATTTAGTAACCTAAAGCAGCTCTTTAAAGTCGTTGCAATCTCTATAGGACTACTAAGATTAGCCTTCTGTAAGGTTCTTAAAGCCATCTGTCTCCTAGTACTTTTGCACCTTTTAGAGCCTAACTTTAGAAGCTAACTTAAGACAGCAAATAATCCATCCGTCTTTTTCCTGCATCTTAATGCACACCTAGGTCCTAAATCCACCCTATTTTCGCACGCCTATAATAAGGGAGCTATTAGCCGCCTTAGCTGTAGTCTACAGATACGTTATAGTCGCCTTATCTACAGCAGGTTTTATGTCTTTAGTAGTTACAGTTACTTTATCTATGTTTTATAAATACTTATCTACTGTCTTAACAGTCTATGCTTACAAAAAGTAATTTCTTTTAATTAAGCTGTTAATTAGTTTCTTTTCCTTAGTAATAGCATTTCTTACTAGTTAGTTTATTCTATCCTTTATAAGAACGTTATAATTTTCTAGGACCTAGTTATAATAAGGGCTAAAAAACGACAGAGGAATATACTACCGGTCTAGGGAAACCTTAGTACCGTTAGTGCCTAAAGATTCCTTTTCTACTGTATTTAACTTTAATATCTTTGCGTTTAGTTCTTACAACAGTTTTAGCGCAATTGAATCAGTAGGGTCTTACCCTAGTTAATAAAGTATAGGGGTCGCCTTGTTATAAATATCTGTTACATAGGCTAGCGGGATAGAAATAGCATCTTTAGCCATTAGGGTATCTTTATTAAGATCTAGGAGCTTCTTCTTACTGTTCTAGCTAACCACTTTATCTATATTAAGATAGCTTACACTCTGGTTTTCTACTATAAATTAGAGTTCTTACGGAGTTATGTTAGCACAAGATCAGTAGTATACAATAAGTTAATTTACTTTTAAAAGCCACCGCAGCATCCTTATGGTTAGTAAACTTTGCGTGTAACAAGCATCCTAGGTGTCTTCAGGCGGCTATCTTTTTATTCTTAGTAAAGTCTAGTTTAACTTCTAAGATTTCAGTATATAAAGTATTAGAGTAGCTAAGGATACGCTTAATCTCTAAGGCTACTTCTCTAAGGTGTGCATTAGCGTTGCTTAGAGCTCTACTGACTTTGTTATCCTTTGTCTCCCCTAGGCTGGCTGGGGGAGCTTTAAGAAGCTAGTGCACGGCAGCAGTAATCCTCTGCTAATTAGCTTTAATTCTACCATCTTTAACCACTAGGGTTAGTTCTAGTAACGCCAGACCAAAAGATTTTAGGGAGCCTTTAGCATTAGAAGGAGTAAGGGGGTTCTTTAGGGTAACTTAATTCTTTACAGACATAATTAATAAAAATGCTATAATTTAAGTGTAAGAAAGAAGTTTAAGCAACAGGGCCTCTACAGCTTTAAATATCTTTTAGGAACCTAATTTTATAGTACCTACTTTAGAAATTTCTTTTGTTTAATGCAGTAGCTACAGCAAAAGCTGTAATAGGCTTTACTAAGTAACTAGGCAATTAGGAAGCAGTTACTAACAAAGCAAGAAATAACTACAGCTAGAAATAACTAAAGCTAGAAATAACTAGATATAATAGAACAGCAAAATTAGGTTTACTACTGTTAAGCTAGCAGGCTAAAAGATAATGTTTAGTTAGAAGACTAAACCCTAGGCTACTACATAACCAACCCTTAACACCAGAGCCAGAAATAACTAGAGCTAGAAATAACTATTATGCTGTACTATACATACTGTACTATAGTATAGCTAACCTTTAAGACGTAGTATAGTATTAGCTTATACTAGTAACATATTTAAATCTAAGCCCTTTACTACAACTTACCTTAAGTAATACTTACCTACTAAACATACAAAACTTAGAACATTGTCTCGTTATTATTTATACTGTTTCTGCTCTTAGCCTACCTATGTTCTTTATCTGTCTTCATTTTTACTTATAGCTATTATAATTAGGATCCATTATGCAAATTCCTATCCTTAGATATCTTGTTTATCTAACTTTATGTGCCTAATAGAGTTTAGCAGATATCTTAGCTTTAATAGCTTACCTAGCGTTAAACATCCTCTGTCTTTAGTTTTAGTGTCCTTTACTCTCTAACGCTAGACGACGTGCAGCTAATTTAGCTCTTATCAACATAGTTTTTTAATATGTAGCATAGCACCTTAACTTACTAACTAATTTGCTTAGTCTTAGATAGCGTTTAATTTATTATTTACACGGCTTAGTAGGCATTATAACTTTGTTACTACTTATATTCTATTTAATAGTTACTTAGATATCTTCTAAGCTATTCCTATTAGATATATTAGATAATAGAGAGGCGGTTCTAGTAAGTTATACAAAGTCTAAAGCCTAAGCCCTAAGTAATCTATTAATTAGAAATAGTAGGCAGCGTTAGCTATTAGAGTTCTTATCCTTCTTTTTATTCTAGCCTTTAAAGATAACTTCTATAAAGTTTTTATACGTCTCTATTAAGGCCTAGCAATATTATCTATCTACAGGATATAGGAGCACCTAGCTTTACAACTGCTGTTAGCGCGCCTGTGTCTCTACATATTAATTAGCGTATCTGCTCTATCCTTACTATTTCTATTATGTCTAGTTATTTATTACAACAGACTTTTACGTCATAGCTTCCCTTAGACATTAATTAACAACTCTAGCAACGTTATTATCCTTAAACTGTTGCTGTTATATCTAGTGCTTATTAACGCTAAATAGTTAATAAGTCTTTAGGTACTTACTTTATTAGTAAGACTTTAATCCCTCTAGTAAACCCACCCTTTTGTAGTTATATCGTAGTCTAACTTACCTCTTAACACACTTAATTTGTTAGTCAAGCCTTACTTAGGGCTAACTTAGAAATTTCTCTAGTTTAGTAAATCGCAGAAGGCTTAGAAGACTTACCTTGCCCTCTTTAGTAGTCTATATAGCATAAGTATTCTAGTTACTAACTATAATGTTATTCTTATGGTTACTAGTGGCTACAGGATTACAGCGTAGCTACTATACATAAAGAAGCTAATTTACGAATTTAACAGCTGTAAAGCTTATACTTACTATATTTACCTAGTGTAAAAACTAAGCACTATTAGTAAGATCTTAGTAGCTTAGATTATTTACTTAACTAATACATTAAGAACTAGCGGTTGCTGTTAAGGACTTACTAGATAGTGCCCTTATAGAAGACACTTTAGATAACAGATACGTAAGTTATGTAGCAGAAATCATTATTTAGCAGCTTACTTAGGTTAGATCTTAAAAATATCTATATATATTAAGCATATATCTTAAAGTCATAATATAAGTCCTTAGGCTACAATTGTAAAAAGCACTCTAGATTTTAATGCTATCCTTTACACAGAAGTTAAAGGTAAGTACATCTAGAGAGTCTAGAAAAAAGAGAAGAGGAGAAAGGACATACTAGTCTTAGGTAAGTCAGCCCTCTAACTTACTTATGCTAGTTCTAATTCGCATAGTGTCAGCATTAGTTAAGGTAAGGCATGCTTTACAAAAGCTTATTTAGGGCTATTTAGAAAGTAAAGTCGATATAACAGAATTAGATTACTAGCTAGAGATATAAAAGTATACACACATGTAAACAAAGTACCGCCCGTTACGTTAGAATAAAGTAGAGTTTAGGTTCTGTGCTTAGCAGACGATGCGTTATCTTTGCTATCTAGGCCTATCTAATATCCAAACTTATTAAAATGCTAATGCTTAAGCTTACACGTCCGTGCTAAAAGACATCAGAAAGTTGCAAATAGGATAAAGCCATTTTTACAGACCCCTATATTAAGCAGATGAATTTCGCACGTAGGGATGTATAAGAACGGACTCATAGGTTAAAAAGGAACAATGTTTTTAAGAGTAAGAGATAAAAGTGAATCCAATGTATAGATTACCTAAGGTCAGGGTAAAACTGGGCTCCCAATAGGTTCACAGGTCCATACACTCACGGGTCTCTCATTAGTCAGCAACATCCACTGTATTTTTCTTTCCAGCGCTAACAAACAATCGATCACAACCACCATCATATTTCTACCAATGCATTTAAACGACCTTCCCCCTCAAGCGTGTTTCTCATTACAGGAAGAATTATTAATCAGTCTACATGTTCGGGCAGCAATTAGAGACTATAAGTTCATTGTACGAAGGTCGACTATTGGAAGGTCTGGCCGATCAACAATCACCTACTCATGCAATCGATTCCGTTCTGGTTGCCAATTCTCGGTATTAGGCAAGGAAGAATGGAGCGAGAATTGGCTTCTCAAACACCGGGAAGCCAGATTCTCTCAACATAACCACAACACTAAAGACAACCGCAAGCCTCAAGACGATCTCCATTCCCGGGACAATCATGAACCTCAAGATCGGCAGCAGGAAGTGACGCAAGACCATCCGCAAAACGAACTTGGAGACCCTCGGATTGAGCCTCAACACGGGCCTTCAAGCAGGTCGCAAGACAAGGGAACAAAACGACTACCTACATGTAAGTCAACATACCCACATCTGGCCCCCCCCCACATCTGGCCCCCCCAAAAATGCCTCATCACAATCACCAGCCTCCTATTTTCACCAACTTCACCACATCACAACATTTACAGTTTTTAACCAAATGACTTCATTTTTTCTACATATCCTTTTATAGTCCTTATGGGCAATTACACCGAGTATGAGGTCAAACAGGCCTTAGATGCCGTCGCCAATGGCCAGTCTATTCACAAGGCATCATCTGAATGGGGGATCCCAAGGTCAACACTTCGTCATCGACTCCAAGGTGTCCAAGCAAGGGCAGCTGCCTCCTGTGACCTCCAGAGGTTATCCCCAGATCAGGAGGCTAAGCTGGCTGAATGGGTGCGAATCCAGCATGCCCTTGGCCTTGCCCCAACTCATCAACAAGTGAGGGTATTCGCAGGAAGGATCCTTCATGCTATAGGGGACACAGAGCCTATAGGAAAGGGATGGATCCAAGCCTTCCTGAAGAGAAATCCATCAGTCAAGGTGCAGAGAAGTCGCCCTATAGATTCAAGACGTGTTAATGGGGTATCTACTGAGGTCATCAGGGACTGGTTTAAACTCCTCGCCATACCAGAGATTAAGGGTATTAAACCAGCCAATAGATACAACATAGATGAGACTGGTATCCTTGAGGGCCAAGGATCTAATGGGCTGGTGCTGGGCATGTCTGAGACGAAGTCTATCCGTAAGAAACAGCCTGGATTAAGGGCATGGGTATCTATTATTAAATACATCTCTGCCCTAGGCTATGCCCTTAATCCCCTTATTATATATAAGGGTAAGACAGTCTAGCAGCAGTGGTTTCCTTTAGACTTTAGCCCTTATAAAGGATAGTAGTTTACTATAATAAAGAATAGATAGACTATAGATAACACTATAGTTAAATAGCTACAGAAGGTCTTTATCCCTTAGACTGTCTCCTAGGGTAAGAAGGGTAAGGAGGAGGCTAGACTGCTAGTTATTAATAGCTATAGAAGTTATATAATAACGGAATTTATGTAGCTTTGCTATATTAATAACATCTACCTATTGTTCTTACTACTATATACCTTCTATGTCCTCTAGCTACTTAACTAGTCAGTCTTTAGCCCTGTAAAGGCAGCCTATAGGAAGAAGCTTAGATACCTTAGTCAGTAGAATGACTTTACTATTATAGGTAAGAGGAACTTTATAGGCTGTTATCAGAAGGCTTGTCTAGCAGGCCTAACGATGTAGAACATTAAGAGTAAATAGAAATAGACTAGACTATGGCCTGTCTCTATAGCAAAGCCTCTTATAAGCTTATTACTGCTCTTATTAACACCAGGGCCATTAGATCAGGCCTGCAAAGGGCAGTCTGGAGGCAAGGAAGCTGAGGGATAGGCATCTGCGTTATCTGCAGTGGTGTAGTTAACGCTAAGGAAGATAAAGGATCTGGCTGGCTAACTAAAGCTATTTACAGAGCTAGATAATGACGCCAGTACTTAACGCCTCCTTTTCATAAAGGTGAAAAAAGGGTTCAGTGAAAAGGCATATAAGCTAGCAACTGCCCAGCACAAGCTGGAGCTTCTGCAGGCCCAAGTGGCTAACACTGCAGTAAGGAAAAGGAAGGCAGTCCAGCTGGATCCTAACACTAAGTTTGCCACTATCTCAGACGTGCAGAAGGCGCAGGTTGAGGCTGGTGAAAAAGAGGATACTGCAGGTATATCTAGTAAGTCTAATTTACCTAGTGAAGCTAAAGACTGTATTATAGTAGCATCTAGAAGAGGGCAGTAATTAAGTAAAAATGGTAGTAATGTTAGAGATGGCTTCATTTTTGGGGGGGCCAGATGTAGGGGGGGCCAGATGTAGGTATGTTAACTTAGTAAATGTCATTTAGAAGGCCACACAAGGAGTGCAAAATCTTGTCCCCAACGACACCGCCCCAGCCCCTGCTGAAAAGAAAAATACAGTAGATGTTGCTAACTAATGAGAGACCCGTAAGTGTACGGACCTGTGAACCTATTAAGAGCCGTAAAACTAGACAAAGAGTAAGCTTAACACAAGAGGTCCTATGGTTTAGCCAGAGGTAATAAACTGTTAGGATAGCTGTAACACAGAGGGCTGCATACGCAGAAGGGTGCATAAGAGCAGCAGCGTATGCTAAAGGGTGCGTAAGAGCAGCAGCATACGCTAAAGGGTGCGTAAGAGCAGTAGCGTATACTAAAGGGTGCATAAGAGTAGCAGCATGCGCTAAAAGGTGCGTAAGAGCAGCAGCGTACGCTAAAGGGTGCATAAGAGTAGCAGCGTGCGCTAAAGGGTGCGTAAGAGCAGCAGCGTACGCTAAAGGGTGCGTAAGAGCAGCTGCATGCACTAAAGGGTGCATAAGAGCAGCTGCGTACGCAGAAATCTGCGTAAGCAGCTTTTCCAAGGCGCCTTAAGTCTAAAGCAGATCTGCATAAGAAGTATAGTATAAAGCATAAATCTCTTCCTGTTTTGCATAAGCTTTTAATGTTTAAGAGAGCTAGAACCTACTATTACTCCTATTTTAAACATCTGTTATTAGCTATAGTTACCTGTTTACAGACAGAATGTAAAGTTAAAGTGGCTTACGACAGTATAAGTACTGTAGCATCTTTCCTCTTAAGTATACTTAATTATATTTATTTTTAGCTATAGATAAGGGCTATCCTTCCTTTAAAACGTATTAATAAGTTATGTATAGTGCTAAGCCCTTTTAATTAAGCCAATGTAGGGTAAATTAAGAGAACTAAAATGTGTTTCTAAGAGGAAGAGATACTGTATATGCTTATGACTGTACGTACTACAGCGCATACATATACGTACACACAAAATTTATTACGCCTAGCGGCAAAGCCAAAAGAGCTACTAAAGCTAACCATAGGTACAGTGTTAAGTTTATGCCTTGTTAAACTTAAAATTAGTATATAGGATTATCCTTCTAGTGATTTTAATTAAGAGATAATTATAGACCTGCTTACTAGTATGGTACCTGTAAACGTCTTTATATTACTTTCTAACAAGAGAAGGATACATCTATTAGGAGCCATAATAAGCGTTTTACACTATGTTATAAGAAAAGAGCTAATTATAGATTACATACAGCAATATTGTTGTGCATAGGTCATTCTGTACCTTATTAGAAAGTAGATACAAAAATGCCTAGAAAAATACTGTATCCTGTATAAAAGAAGCTATTTCCTAACTATTTCTAGCATAGCTTATTAAGCCTTACTTATGCATATACTTTACAGCACTTTAGTGCTCTATAACTACAGCTAGTTATAGCCTATCCTAAGTTATTTTAGATTAATTCTTAATTAGTTATTACCTACAGGCCTACTTATACTTCTAACCTAGCTGTAACTTATAGCGATCCTAGTTCCTTACTAGAGGGTTATTATTACTTACACTCTAAATACTAACAAGTAATAACTAGGAGTATTATTAGTAACTATACTAGGTATCTATATATATAGTAAGGTAAAGTAACAAAGACTTATTATATTAGTCTACTTATGATATTACTTAGTAAGTAGAATATAAAGAGAGGTTATTACTACAGCCGTTAGAGGCCGATATATAGCCTTCTGGGTACATAAGTTATCCAGCCGGCAGCTAGATAGCTAATGTTCTAATAAGTATTATTATAACAACTCTTTTCCTTAACAGCTAAGTTATACGTTAGCTAACCTTAATAGCTCTATGTAGATAACGTATATATAATAACCTGCCTGTGCTATTTACTGCTTTTCCCCTATTAATAGGACTATAAGGAAGTAGGTTTTAGGTTTAGTTTAGAATAAAGACATAGCGAAGCCAAGAGGCAAAACTATTGCCCTAGGCTTTAAAATAACTACTTTCTTTCCTGCCACCTAAGATATTCGTAATCCTGCCTAGTCTAAGTCATAACCAGAGAGATTAGCCCCTTTAGTTTTTCTTTATGCTAAGAACGTAAGAATAAATGCTATATGTATATTAGTAGCTACTTTAAAACAAAATAGAGTAAGACCGACCTAGCTTAACTTATTTACAGATAATGCAGATGTTGTTACTAAAAGAAAGCCTACAATATCTAAGTCCTAGTGCTCTAGATCGTTAAGCCCTAAGTTAACACCCTCCTTTACATATTCTTATATTAGTTTTACTATTATATAGCCTAGATTAATTACATCTTTTTTAAAGCTTAGCAGGCAACAATTTTCCTAGCCATCTATACATCTTAATTAGCGCTAGGTTTGCTAGTAAGTAAGGGACCCTGTATTACTTAGCTTAATCCTACTACTGGGGTAGAGCAGAATACAGGAGTAGCTAAGATAGCCATGCTACAATCCTATTTTCTTAAGATAAACTAGCGCCTTAACTACCTACTAACCTATAAGACAAAATTTACTACTAGTAAGAGAACTAAACAGACCTACCTTATAATTACTACCAGGCGCTAACAATTAAGATAAGGATTTCTAACGGCTTCTTAAAGCAATTATAGCATATACTTATAGATAATATAGTAGTTTATCTTATTACTATAGATTTTATGCACTATAATAATGTTTAGATATTAAATTAACTATAGCATCTTAATTTATTCTATAGACAACTCTAAAAAGCGGCAAATGTTAATAACGTTACTAAATATTCCTCTTTTTTTAGTAACTAGGATAAAGTTACCATCTTCCAGAATTTGCTTATAGATTTTCTTATAGGTAGCCTATAGTAACGCCGTCTTAATTAACGTAGTAGCTAATGCAGAGCTCCCCTCTTGTTTAGCTTTAATAAGCCTTAAAGGTTTAATTTAATAAATTTAGTTCTTAAAATAATGCTAAGGGTGCTTCTTATAAACAAGATTGGTCTGTTTGTAATTACTTGCTTTATTAGACATTGCTGCGTAAGTAAAAAAAACACTAAAATGGTAAGGAGAAAGATAGAGAAAGGAGGAGAGATAGAGAGAAAGAAGGAAAGCAAGAAGAAATAAGAGAAAAACTAAAGAAAAAGAATGTGGTTAAGGAGCGTTGTTTCTAGCTTCTGTAAGAATGTCTTAACAGGGGTAGAAAAAGAACGTAGTTAAGGAGCGTTGTTTCTAGCTTCTGTAAGAATTTCTTAACAAAGGTTTTAAGACTAAAGCCTAGAATAAAAATTAATTAGTAACCTTAAAACGCCTCTATTTATTCGTTAGATTATCTATAGCTATGTTTATTTATTTTCCTGCATAGTTAACCTATAGACAAACTCCTCTACAATAGTAGATAGCAGTTTTACCTAAGTTAATTAGTAACTTAAAGAAGAGCGTTAGGCTAAGTTCTACAGTACCGCTAGTATTAGTATATCGTTATTAAAACTAACGTTAAGGGTAATAAACTGCGTTCGTCCTCTTGTTCCTAAACTACTTAAGAGGTTATACTAAGAAGAACATAGCTGCTAAAAAGAAGATAATTAGCATTATGCTAAAGCTACAATTAGTTAACATAATTTTAAAGCCGCCCTATTAAACGCAGGAATCTCTGCCTTAAGGCTCTAAGGCGATGCTTTGCCCTATCTAGCTCTTAAACTCCTACCTAAAGTATAGCTAGAATGCCTTTAGGAATTAGATCGTATTATGGTAGCTAATAAAGTGTTTAATAACACAAACAAGCATTAGATAGTTAATCTTTATCTAGATAGTGCGCCTATAAGTAAATTATTTAAGTAAATTAGCTAATAATACTTAGACCTAAGCAATAATCTAAAAACGCTTTTTGTTAAAGAATATAAGTATTAGATAGAACCTAATGATAGGGAGTTCTACTGTAAGATTTAAGGATACTAGGGACATTATGGCAACGAAAATCCCTTTTTTAAACAAATGTGGCTAGGGCAACTTTCTGCTCTTTTAAAGAATTATTAAGATCTCCTGGATTAGCTATTTCGCCATAAGAAATACTTAGATGTCTTTAATACACTTCTGGCTATTCCTACTCTCTTTTATAGCTTTTAACTTACCGTAGTTTACTAGGTAATCTCTATAAGATGTAAAGAGGTATAGCAATAACCTATAACGATAGAAACGCAGGCTGACTTAAGGTAGCCTAATCTACACTACTTAAAACACATACTTTAGGTCTAGAGTGACATATGTAGTAGTAACTATAAAACTATACGGCTTATTAATTAGCTAACTATAGAATGTCTATAGGGAACAGCGCTAGAGGCATTTAGTATAGACTATAACGAACTTCTTAGTAACCTTAGAAGTAGTTATATCCTTAGAAACTTTTCTAAGTAACAATAAAACAAACTATAGATTTAAATTTACAATACCTTTAACTAACGTTTAATACCGTCACTCTTTACTTTTTTTAAGGACTAAAAGTTCTTTAGCACTGCTGCAAATTACATAAGATAGCTAACAGGTATTAGCTCTAAAGTCATAATTCTGAGGCGCCTAGGTAAGATATTCTAAGATATAAATTAGCAGACTAATTAGTGCATAGTGTAGGTGTTATAAACAGCATATGTAACTATTCTAGAAGATGCAGTAACTCGTTTTAACCTTAGATACCGGCAGTTATAGCTTACTGCCTTTTAAGAGTTCTAGAAGCTTCTAGCAAATGTAAAAAAGAAAGACATACTTACAAAGGCTTATATAAAAGCAAATAAGATTACACTCTTTAAGTTTGCTTCTCTTACAGACAGACTAGGCTTTAAATCTAACAAACTAAGTAACATAATTAGATTATCCCTATACTTTAAAGTTACCAAACGCCTCCTTCTGTCTATAAGAAAGCTAGGGCAGTACTAATATCCTAATTTTAAAAAATGCATATAATAAGTAACAGAGATATTTATAATAGCTAAGCTAGTATCTACTCTAGAGATGCCGCATAGTTCTAAAATAAACAAACGTTACTTAAAGCTACTAATTTAATATAGAATCCCTTATGATAATAATTATAACTATAATTAAACAAAGTTATTACTTCCCAGTATACTGTTAAAGTATAAGACCAGGCAAACGCAAGTTACCTCATTCTTTATATAAAGATCGGTTTACTTATCTTATTTTAGTCTCCCTCTATCTCTAGCAGATTTTGTTATTAACTAATAACTAATACATTATTTTAATCTAGGGGTTAATAAAGCTAATTCTGCAGACAGAACAGGTCTTAGTTCTAAAGCATATACAAACACAGCGGCGCAGCCAGAAGAATAGTTAAAACTAGATTAGCTTAAGGAACTTTCCTAACTTAAGCAAGCCAAACTTAACTATCTGCAGCAGCTAGTTTAAGAGTAACAGGACCACTTAAATTAGCTTACTAAGAGTGTTAATAACACTACTAATGAATCAGACTTTAGGCAGAACTAATTTTAGCATTTAAGTAGTATAGAAATTATACTAACTAACACCATAAACAGGACATAAGAAGCTTTATTAGTTAGAGACTTTAAAGGCCCTTCTTCTAAAGAAAACAACCCTAAGCCTGCAAAACAACACCAAAGAGTTACTTAATTTAATTTTAATAGAGTCTAAGAAGGGATTTCCCTAGATAATAATAACAATAGTAAAGGCGCGTTATTAAGCAGGCAGCTAATTATTATAAAGTTTTTTTCATAAGAGGACTCTAGCAGGTAGGTTATTTATAATAAGATTTATGTTAACGCATCAGACTTATTACTAGTCTAATAAACAGCAGCAAAGTACATACAGAAACAATTCTGTCTATTTAATACTAGTTACAACAACCTAATTCCTAAAACATGCTTTAAGAAGGTAACAGCAAACAGAATAAATATAATTCTAGTTATTCATACTTCTTAAGTAAGTACAAATAATAGCAAGAAGATCTTATAGAAACAAAAAGAACTAAAACCTAAGTAATTAATAAATTTTGGTGCCTAAAAACGTTAGCATCTGTTAGAATTAAACTTACGACCTCCTGTAGCGGCAGTTAGCTATATATAACTTCACTATGTTCTTAATAAGAACAATATCGCTTTCTGTAGTAAGTCCTACACGCCTGTTAACCAGTAGGTATAACAGAATCCTTACATACTTCTATGTAAGTTATAGATATAACCTATCTAGAATGGTCTAACTATCCTTAAACAGGCCAGCCTGTTATTTCTATCTAGCCCTAGCTCTATAACAGTTATTAGGATAGCATTAGGCCTATAAGCCTATAGTAATTCTATCTACTCTTTAGTATAAATAGACACTCTTTTCTGCTTACTTATATATGCATATTCCGCTAGCCACCCTAACTAACCGTTAGAGTGCCTAAAACTAATAGACTAGATACAGCTTACCTAGCGTAAGTATACAGAAAATTCCTAAGATATTAATAACTGTTAGATACTCTTACTATTTAAAAGTAAGTTAAAGAAAAGGAACTAAGAAGCTAAAAAAAACTAACGTTAGGTCTACTAATCTCGTTCTTAAGGATGTCTTTACTAAACGCCATAAGCCTAACATCTTTCTAAGCTGCATCTATTTAAATACCTATAGTAACGTTAGTCTAAAACGCTATTAGTATAGGTAAAACAAATTAATAAGGCTATTACAAGCTAGTATACAGATGCTAGTATATATAGATGCTAGTATATACAGATACTAGTATATATAGATACTAGTATACATTAGTACTAGCCTACAGATGCTAGTGTAACAGACTAGATTAGCAGCCTAAAATAAAGTAAGGTAATTAGCTTATTATTATGTACTATAATTAATATAGGTACCTAGAGCAGGTGTGTAGCCTTATTAGTGCTCTTTAGTACTTACCTTCTACTAATTATAGCTTTCCCTATAGATAGCGCTAAGAACCTAGCCAAGCTTAAGAAAATTAACTTTAATAGTACCAGAAGGCTGTAAATCTATGTAATATAGTACATAATAGACTTATATAAAGAAATAATAGTATTACAGCGTAGTACTTACTACTAGCTAAAGGTCTTCTCTATTAACCTTTAAGCCACCTTAAATTAACCTGCTTATTTTAACTAGTATAGAAGTCTTTACAGCAGATTTAATACACCTTCTTATTAAGCCTAGTAAAAGCAGGATACTACTTAGCTACTTTTGTACAGATTATTAGGTCTTCCTTAGCACTAAATATGCATAAAGGCTTTAAGAAGTTTGTAAGATAAGAATCTATATAATAGGAGATAAACCAAAAGGTTTAGAGGCAGCTTTTACATACTCTTTATAAACTACCACTTTTGACTAGTTCTCTGCAGCGTGCTACATCCTCTAATCTCTTCTTAAGCTCCATTAGGTTGCCAGAATAGTATATATTAACATAATAGACTAGGACCTTACGGCTGTCTGCTTTTAAGGATCCATTATTACCATAATGCTAAGCGTTATTTTTCTTAGCGGCCCCCCTTAGTCTGTAAGTTAGAGAAGAGGGGTGGCTGGTTAAGGCACAGCTTTGCTAACTAACAAAGTCTAAGGGCGTTCTTATTATAAGAACAAGGTACGTTCTTTCCTTTAAGGCACTATTATTAGCCTTAAGCTGTCTTACTTCTTAAGCAGGCGCTGATTTAGAGACGCCATCCTGTAACTATTAAAGCCTGCGCTATAACATAATTATTAGAATAGGTACTGTATTATCTAATAGTCTAACTTTAGCCCTAAAATAAAGAATAGTAAAATAATCCTAGCGTTATAGTTATACTAGGCCTAAAAATAGCTGTTACATAGCCTGTCTGTGTTTTTTACTAGATTACGCTGTAGTTATTATTATTTTTTACTACTCTATAGACTCTATATTTAGAGCTAGAAACTAAAGAGAGAGAGCTAAAAACAGCCTTAATCTGTTTTAAAGTCTGCGCTTCTTACTATAAGGCTAGGTGCTGCTGTACTGTTGCATCCTTAGACCTTTAAGAAGCCCGCCCGTCTTATTGCCTGTTGTTAGCTTTAAAGTAAGCAGATTTAGTAGCACTCTGTTAGGTTAGGCAAACTTCTTTAGCCTGTCTCTTACTTACGTTTTAGCTTTACAGGCTTGTTTTAGAAGCTTCTGTAGACCTTTAGTGCCAAAATAGGTAATCTATATTTTCTGCACAAAGGGGCTACTCTTGTTAAGCTTAATTAGAACGGCATTAAATCAGAAGCCAAGAACGTCCTTAAGGTGGGGTGCCCCAAGCTAATGTCTAAAGCTAGGGCCTAAATAAGTGTCTAAGATAGCTAGGCGCTACTTCTTGCTGTAGAGCTGTAGGTCAGCCAATCTTTGCTAGAACGGCATAAGCCGCTTCTTCTTTAAAAAAACATACTAGATCTTTTAAGATGCTTTACACAGTCTTATTACTTATACATAAAGACTGTATACATCTATTTGTTAAATTTAATAGGTTTAAGCTAGTTGCTAGAGCTAAAAATAGATGTTAGTAAGTTTAGTCGTATGCCTTCTCTGCTTACTTACACTATCACCCAGTAAGTTAGCTCCACATTCCGTCTAGATTTAGCAGCCATTACTAGTCTAGTTCTAGAGATTAAGGGAGCACATCGCGGCTGTTCTTAGCTTCTGAAACATTAAACGTATGTACAAAAGAGGAAGCAATATAGGCTTAAAAGCACAGCACTAAGGCTTATAATAAGTTCCCTAAATAAGGGGGATGCTATTTAGGTATCTACTGTAGTTATTAGTGCTAAGGGCCAGTATCACAGGAGAGAATAGCTAGAAATTAAGCATGTGTAAGCACATCATAAAAGCTAGTATAAACCTAAACCTGCCGTTTGTCTGTAAGTAATCTAGCGGCCCCTTCTATTTAAAGCCTTTACTTATTATAAGGATAACGTCTAAGTACTTTAGTATACTTTACAGATTATTAATAGTTAGAAAAAAGTAGCTGCTACATCCTCTAAAGTCTAGTACACGCTATAATTATATATAGGATAAGTACCTCTAGGCATAATTAGCATAAGCTGTGCGCTTAACATCTGGTGCCCCTTAGTAACAGTGTAGACCATAAGATGCAGTACTAAGCTTACCTAGCTAAGTAAGCCACTTAACTTAACTTTTTTAGGATACATAGTGCCTTATTTATGCTATTTACACTATAAAGGCGATGTTTAACACCTAGCAGCCTACCGTATTATCCTTCTGTTAAAGTTAACTTTAAACGTTAATTATATTTAAAATAAACCTATCCTCTTATACTAATGCTTCTTATATAGATATATAGTGTAGCACTAGAGCTATTAAAACTGTCTTAGGTCTTTTTATAAAGATAAGAAACCTCTTAACACTAATACAGTATTACTTTACATAGCTGTATAAAAAGTATCTAGCTTAGAGGTATATATAGGCTTTTTAAAGTTAGAATTAGCTATTATGTTAGCAGCTTCTTAATAAAAAAAGCTACTATTAGATTACCTACTAATAGTCTAAGGTATATATAAGTATAAGATATTAATATATACTATGCACACCTGTATTTAGTATTTACTAAAAAGGCTTACTATGCATAAATTACCTTATATAGTTTAGGTACTAATAACTCTACCTATTTACAATAGGAAAGTAACTCTATTTCTATAATAGGTCTAGATAGCCTAAACAGCCTGCCTCTTAATTAGACAGTTTATGTAATAAAGCCTTATTATTATTTTAGTTTCCTAGGCGCTATACATGTTATAGTTAGATATCTAATAGTGGTTTTTTTCTGCTAATAGGTAGCTAAGGCTAGATACTAATAATAGTACTACTAGGTCTTATTAGCTTACTAGCTTACTAGCGTCTTTACTAGTAAGTATGCAGTAATTAGTTATATACTAGGTAGGCGTAGGTAGCTTATATAGCTTTACATAGAATAATGACTTAAGAGTTACTTATAAAGTAATCACAAGGGCTATTAAGGTCTAAAAGGTATTTAGAGAAAGTATTATAAAGTTAATTACTAAAGAGCTATAGAAAGAAATCTATCTACTAAAAATAAATATCCTTATATCTTATGATCTTGTTTCTAGGACTAACTTACTTAGAGTTACTTCTCGCAATAGGCTAATCCTTAGTATGTTAGTCCTTAGCGTAGGACTGCTTATTAAATGTTAGTCCCTTTTTATCTTTACGTAACCTTCTGTAGTTCTTTTGTTCCTAAGGAGTTATCTATCTAACCCTACTTCTTATCTATACTAGTGCCTTATCTTCTTTCTGCTTATCTAGTAAGGCTGTTATTACCTATAACTTATTAGGTTGTAACATTAGGTCTTCTCTCTAAAGGTCTTAACCTTAAGACCTACATAAGTAGGTTGTATCTCTTAGGTTAAGGAGTCTTTAAGTTTTACATCCTTATTTTCTTATGATGCTAACAACATGTTAGGCTACATAGAAAAATCTAAGTTATAAAGAACTAAAATTAAAGATTGCAAGTACTACAACCTTTTAGTGTATATTAAATCTTATTTAATTAAACTAGATATACCTTACACTTATTATTTCTATATAAAGGTTGCATATTGCTTTAGTAAGGGTTCTTCTTATTATTATTTATACATTAAGCAGAAGAAGCCTTATAATAGCGTTTTAGTAGCTTTTACTTATAAGTTCTTTTTCTTTACTAGTAGTTACGCTTTTACTAATTTTTCTATAGTTTAACACTTAAACATATAACAGAAGGAATAAGATAAAAAGAAAGAAAAGGCTAGTAAGAAGCTTCTTACTCTTTACGCTTAGTTTACCTAGCTTCAGTCGTAAATAGCTAAGGCAGCAAGTTACTTATTACAGATTTATATAATTTATAAAAAGGTTTATAAAAGGCAGTAAGAAACGTTTTATTAGAAGATATAAGAGCTAGATAAAAAAGATAGGTTAATTCTAGCTCTAGATTCTTATAAGTCCTAGGTTATAAGTAACCTACAGGCTCTAGAGGTTTCTAACAATGCTAACTAGGGTTCTTTTAGGCTTAGTAAGGGTTTTACTAACTTAGGCCTGCTGGTCTAGAGGTTAGGTTTAGCTAAGAGTCGTAATAGTCTTACATAAGTTACTAAGAGTGCTAGAAGTTCTTAACAGGCTCTTATAAGTTATCCTTATGTCTATAATTTTTCTATTTAACAAGATATTGTTTTTCTTTATTTTTATCTTATTTATTAATAATACGTTTAACTTTATATTCTAGTTTAGGTAATTTTATAATAATGCAGTTATTAGTGTTTAATTCTTATAGTGCTAGCTTTAGTAGCATAATATAAAAGACTAAATATATTTTTATTATGTCTAGTAGTTTAAGTTTAAAGTTAATATCTAAGATTTTCTTAATAATTTTAAAAAATCTAAGTTTTTTATAGTCTAACTTATTGCTTAGCCTTTTTGTTTTAATGTTTTATTATAAGAGATATACGCTATCTTCCTTTTTAAAGAATAGTCCCGTTATCCTTAACGTATTAGCATATTTTTTTATTTATATTCTAACGAATTCTAAATCTTTAATAACATTTTCTTAGATTTCCTATAATTTGTTAAAGTTAGCTACAGCTTTTAGTGCTTATAGTCCTTGTTAAGGCTCTCTATATACTGTAGGCTTAAATCTGTAGTTTAGGTAGAATAAGGAGTTTAAAGTGCTTTCTCTAATAGCACTATTATAGGCAAATTAGGCTATTAGTAACAGTAATACCTAATTATCTTAGTTATAATTAACATAGCATTATAAATACTATTTAAGTATCTAGTTAATTTATTTAGTCTATCTATTAGTTTATAAGTAAAATATAGTTAATAGCTTGTAATTAGCTTTAAGTTACAAAATTAGTAATTTCTAAAACTTAGATATAAACAGCTTATCCCTATCTAACATAATTTCTTTTAGCAATCTATAGTTACTAACAATGTATTTTAAAAACGTATATATAAGGTCTTTTGCTATACTTAATTCTAAGTAGAAGATAAAGTAAGCATACTTTATAAGTTAGTCTACTATAACTAAGATACTGTTATAGTCTGTCTTTATAGGTAGTTTTTCTAACTTTAGTAGTTTAATAATAAAGTCTAGAGATATTAAATACTATACTTTTAGTAGCACTAGTAGTAGTTATATTTACCTATATAGCTTATAAGAACTATTCTTACTTTTCTTACACATTTTGTAGTCCTTAATTACTAAAGCCACTTCTTATTATGTAACTTACTTATTATAATATTATTAAATTTACTTAAACGTCTTTATAACACCCTAGTATCTATATACGCAAGCGCTATAAATTTCTCTAATCTAGTTATATGTTATTCTACTAGTTATACTAGTATTAATACAGGTGCTAATTATAATAAGCTTCTAGGCTAGCATAAGGTTACCTTTATTATCTTATTTTAAGATAACTAGTGTTTTATCTAGTACTAGGACTTTGTGGTCTAGTTATTAGCTTAATATATTAGCTTTACTATTTTCTGTTCCTTTAACGTAGATAATTTAGAAATTAAATTTAGAAAGAAATTCAGACTATTAAATCTATTATTTATTAAGGACTTTTAAAGTAGTAAAGTAGGTTAGATTCTTATGGTTAGTATAAACCTTAACTTTGTGTTTAGTTCTAGATAGTTAAGGTTTCTATTCTTTAAATACTTTAATAATTACCATAAGTTCTTTATTATAAATCTAGTAGTTAAGTTTAGGTTTGCTAAGTTTTTAAGAGAAAAATGCATAAGGGTGCAGCTTTCCGTTATTATCTTATTATCTAAGTTATTTACTAATAGCGTAGTCTAAAGCGTCAGTCTTAAGTTTAAAGGGTTTTCTAGGGTCTAGGATAACTAAAACTAGTTCTAAGAGGACTTATTACTTAATATCCTTAAAGGCTTTTTCTTATTCTTCTGTTTATTTAAAAGGAGTGTCTTTTTATATAAGCTTAATAAGGGGGTTAATTTTGCCTAAATATCTCTTAAGGAATTATTAGTAAAAGTTAATAAATCTAAGGAATAACTAAATATCCTTAATACTCTAGGGTCTTAGCCAGTCTTTTACTGCTGCAATTTTCCTGTTTTTTATTCTAATTTTACTAGGTATAATAGTAAATCCTAAGAAGTTAACTTATTAGCTATAGAATACACTTTTCTTAGGTTTTACTAGGAGTTTAGCTTTCTATAGCTTCTAAAGTACTTTATAAACGTGCTCCTTATGTTCTTTAAGGTTACAAGAGTAAATAAGTATATTGTTAAGGTAGATAACTACAAACATATCTAAGAATTCTTATAGTACGTAGTTAATTATTGTTTAAAAAGTGGTAGGTGCGTTAGTAAGTCTAAAAGGCATAACAAGGTACTTAAAGTTACCTTTTTATATTCTAAAGTATGTTTTTTATTCTTTACTATCTTTTATTTAAATAAGGTTATAGGCGCCTTTAAGATCTAGGGCTATAAACTATTTTACTTTATATAGTTAGTCTTATAGTTTTAAAATAAGAAGTAGAGGGTAGTAGTTCTTAATTATAATGTTATTAAGTTATTAGTAGTTAACGTAAAGTTGTAATTTACTATTCTTCTTTAGTATAAACAGGATTAGATATCTTGCTAGAGATGTTAATAGTTAGATATAACCCTTCTTAAGATTCTTAGTAAGGTACTTATCTAGTGCTTCTTACTCTATTTTGTTAAGTCTATATATCTTATAGAACTTTAGGTATACTCCTTCTTTAAGCAGTATCTTGTGATTATACAAGCTGTGTTTTAGTAAGCCTGTTTCTAGTTCTTTAGTAAACAGTTTCTAATACTTACGGTATTCTTTAGGAATAAGGGAGAGTTATTCTTCTTCCTACTAATTCTTTTTAAAGTCTTTAAATCGTTTGTCTTATGTAGGTTTAATTCTTCTAATGTAGGCAATATACTTCTGTTACTTAGATTTACTTAGGGGTTACTATATATAACACTACCTTATAGTTAAATCTCTTTATTAAAGATAGCTAGTCTTTTAATCTATATCTAGGTTATTCTTTTGTAGCTATAGGATTCTAAGGATTACGTTTAAGTATCCTATCTTAGTAATATTAAAGATTAGTTATTCTTAATAGCTATAGGTAACTATAGGGAGTTATACAGTCTCCTTATTAATAGTGCCTCTACTATACTTAACCGTTTCTCCTTCTACGTTTTAAAGGTTATAAAAGACTTCCTTAATTTACTATAAGATATTCTGTTAATTTACTATCTATAGTAATATTAGATTTACTTATGTACTACTGTCTACTATAACTTAAGTAGGCTGTTTGTTAATTAGGACTTTTAAGAAGAGGTATACGTTATCTTTCTTAGTTACTACGCATAGGGACTTATGTTCTGTTACTACTAGGTGTCCCTCTTTAGTTAGCGTCCTTAGTTTTTTAACTATTGTTTTAGTTCTTTATAAGAAGGTCTCTTTTCTTTCCTTTATAGTGTAGTCACAGGTTTAGATGCTTTCTTAATCTAAGTCCTCTACGTTCTTACCTTACCTTTATAATAAAGTTTGCATTTATTAAATAAGCAGTCTAACTAGTGTTTAGTAATCTTATTAACATAAGGCATAGGGTGTCTAAGGCATAGTTAGAAATATAGCTAGAAGGCGTTATATTCCTTAATTTCCTAAGTTCTAACTTCTAATTATAGATAGACGTCTAGAATAAAGATCTAACCTTATCTTCTTAGGTAGAAGGTGTAGTTACTTTTCTTGTGCGTATAGTAGGAGTAGTTATTATAGATGCAGTCTGCCTAAAATACTTATCTGTAAAGTAGGTAAGTGTAATTAAGATATTTATAGTCTTTAAACTATGCGTTCTCTAGGAATAGTTTCTTAGGTTAGTAGTTAATAATAGCTTCTTCTGTCTTATAGAAGCATATGTATTAGTTATTACTACCCTTACAGATTTTAGGTTAAAAGTTAGGTACTATATCTAAGTAATCTACATAGCATTAACTAGCTAGTGGTTTATCTAAGTTATAAGGTGCTTCTCTATTATCTTGTTTAATTAGTAAGAAAAGTAGTTCCTCTTTTTATTATTATACTTTACTACTAAGGGTTTCTATAGTAATGCTTAGGCTGCCTCTAGGCATATCCCTAAGTTATTCTACTGCTTATCTTTATAGTTTGCTAAAAGGGATAAATTTATCTAGTAATTCTTTATTCTCTAAGCTAGTATATCCTGCGTATATTTTAATAGTGTCTTATAGGGTTCATTCTCTAATTAATAGTTATAGTAGTAGGTATCTAGGTCTTTGCGCCTGTTTATATTCTACTGTAACTATCTTAGTAGGTTTCTAGAGGTACTCTATAGGATCCTTTTCTTTAAGTTCTTCTCTTTCTTCCTTAATCTACTGCTTAAGCCAGTAGAGTTCTTTTAAGTTTCCTTAGGCCTTAATACGTTATTCTAGCTAGGGTAAAAGAGCGTATAAAGTCCTTATTATGTATAGTCTTTCTTATAGCTAGTTAATTACTAAGTTACATCCTAGTTAGAGTTTTCTAATACACCTTTAGTTATATATTTTAATTATTAATAATCCTTAGATTCTAAGTCTATATTATACTTAGTATAAGTACTTAGCATTATAAGGTACGTTAGTTAGTATAATAACTCCTTGTTATAGGTGTTTATTAACTATTCTCCCTAGTTTGCAGACTTCTTTTAGCGTAAGCTGTTAGCTTAGCCTTAGGACTTAGTTACGTATGTTAGTAACATTGTTAACTATTAAAGCTTACTAGTTAGGCTTATAAGTTATTTTTCTTATGTCTTTTTAGAATATAGCTACAGTCTTATTCTTTAGTACCTTAGGGTACTATCCTACTTATTCCTTTTTATTCTAGTAGGTAAGATAATTATTATTATAGCAGGTTATTTAGGTAAGTTATTTATATAGGACTTCTCTTTATATAATACTAGCATGCTTAGATCCTTTAGGGACTAGTTGTTAGAAGTAAGAGTTATTCTAACTCTTAATACTTCTACTTTACGTTATATTTCCTTTATTATAAGGAGTATTACGTAATATATATATATATATATTATCTACTAGTTTAGTAGATTAATATATATATTGATTACGTAATCAGTATGATTACGTAATTAACTGAAAATTCTAGAAGATAGTTAGAAAAGCAAGATTAGCTTTATTTCTCCTCTCTTCTTCTATCTAGGTTAACTCGTTAAGTTAGGGTTATTATCTTACGCAACTAAGGGTTACGCATGATATTCTGATTTATAAGCAGCTTACGCAAGTATGGAATATTCTAGTAAGCTGGATACGGTTATATAAGGGACTGTTTAGTCTAGTTCTATCTTCTGTTTCTTCTCTCTCTAAGCAAGCAACTCCTATAGTTATAATCTAACTATTATACTCTCTTTACTTCTTATATATCCTTATATCTATATTATTACTCTACCTCTATATATCTTATATTCTTGCTTCTATAAGATATATCTTTATATAAGGTTATATTCCTTATATATATTATTATCTCTTTATATCTTTAAGAGAGATAATAAACCTATTGTGCTAATACTAGTTTATTCTGTAATCGTTTTAGTTATCTATAGTTTCTAGCTATATATCCTAGCCTGTTATAGTTATAGCACTTAATAGACTTAGGGTCGCATAGTAGTTATTATCCCTATTTACTAGCCATACTAACGTCTATAGGTCTAGTATGTTATCTATAAGAGGTTAGTAGTCTTATGTAGGTTCTTTTTTAGAATTTAGAAGTAGTAAACTAGTGTTAGTTACCTTTTTAGGAGTGCTATTAGTATTTCTTACTAAAGTTTAAGGGTTACTTACTTTCTTTTCTTTCTTTTTATTATTTATAAAGTTGTATGTTAATTTAAATAGTAAGTTTAGCATACTATAAGAAATTATCTAGTTAATCTATCTTAAATAGTTTATCTTTAACCTTATCTTTTAGTCCTTAGTAAAATATAAAGATTTAAGTATCGTTAGTATAGTTAAGTTATATACAGATTCTTTAGAACTCTACAGCATAATAAGTTATAGATTTAGTCTATTTTAGGGTAGCTAGATCTTACTTAGCTTGTTATTTCTTATCTAGGTCTTAGAAAAGTAATTTTAAGGCTTACTTATATCCTTAGAAGCTGCTAAATATATCTTAGGTTTTAGTTCTATAGTATTCTAGTGTTTTATTATTAAGCACATCTTCTATGTAGGGTTTAAACCATTAGAGGGCTTATCTACAGAGGAATGTTAAAGCATAGATAATCTGCTTAGTTTTAGTTCTAAAATTCTTTAAGTAGAATTCCTAATAGGTCCTAATCTAGATTAAGTAGCCCTTAAGTTATCCTAGGGTTCTATTAAAAGTAGTAGGAGAGTTAAGCTTTAACTTCTCTTGTCTATCTATAGGAGTCTAAATAATTCTAGCGGCGCCTTAGAGGGTGTAAATTTCCTCCTCAAGGGCCTAAGTACGGCAGGCTTAGGCCTAAAGCTACTCTATAGCTACTGCGTTTTTATTAAATAAGGCTTATATATTAGCAATATTCTTATTAGCACGTTTAAGTTACTTAGCTAGCTTCTTATTACTATCTTCCTCCTTACTAGAGAACTTAGCGCCCTTTATTTCTTTATTAAGGTTCTAGGGTTTAGTAGTTATAGCCTTACCCTTATTTCTAAAAAAAGATAAAGTAGAAGTAAGAGTGTTAGAGGCTATTGTTTAGGTTTTTACTATTAGTAGTAAGTCAAGTTACCCACTTCTGGGCACCCCCCACATCTGGGCACCCCAAAAATGCCTCAACACCATGACCAGCCACCCACTTTCTCCTACTTCTAACTATCACAACATTTTCACCACTTATCCAAATCACCTCAATTTTGGCACACATCTTCTTCTATATCTAATGAGTCAGTATACTGAATATGAAGTCAATAAGGCACTTACTGCCATTACCAACGGTCATTCTATCAGCGCAGCTTCAAGACAATGGGGCGTACCTAGATCAACACTTCAGAATCGCCTCAAGGGTATCCAACCTAGAGATACTGCTTTTGCTGACCTCCAGCGACTATCTGTTACTCAGGAGGCTAAGCTGGCCAGCTGGGTACAGATCCAGGCTGATCTTGGGCTTGCGCCAACGCATCAGCAACTGAAGGAGTTTGCCCAGCGCATCCTCCATGCCATGGGAGATACCCAACCTCTAGGAAAGAGATGGGTAAATGCCTTCGTACGAAGGAACCCATCTATCAAGGTCTAGAGAAGTCGATCTATTGATTCCAGACGCGTCAATGGGGCATCTACTGAGGTTATCAGGGACTGGTTCAAGTATCTCGCTATCCCAGCGATCATGGCCATTAAACCAGCCAACCGATACAACATGGATGAGACTGGTATCCTTGAGGGCAAGGGATCTAATGGGCTGGTGCTGGGCAGGGCTGAGACGAAGTCTGTACGAAAAAAGCAGCCTGGATCGCGAGCCTGGGTGTCTATCATCGAGTGTATCTCAGCTGAAGGGCAGGCACTGCGGCCGCTGGTTATATATAAGGGCAAGTCTGTCCAGCAGCAGTGGTATCCCTTAGATCTCAGCCCGTATGATGGATGGGAGTTTACAGCAACAGAGAATGGATGGACTACTGATGAGACTGCTGTTGAGTGGCTGCATAGGGTCTTTCTTCCTCAGACTGACCCTGGCCAGGCTGGCCAGCCTAGCCAGGCCAGACTGCTTATCCTAGATGGGCATGGGAGTCATACAACGACAGAATTTATGTGGCAGTGCTATATTAATAACGTCCATCTGTTATTCCTGCCGCCACACACCTCCCATATCCTCCAGCCACTTGATCAGTCAGTCTTCAGCCCAGTCAAGTCAGCCTATCCCATCGAGTGCCAGATAGCTCCATTTTTGCCAAGGGCGGGGTAGAGCCAATAGGGGCTTGTGAATCTGTCGAGTTAACCAATAGGGTAAAAGTACCTCTGTTCCCTATATATTTTGGGTATGCCAGAGGTACCAGCAATCTCCCGTGGTACATAAAGCTACATTACAGTCTAAGCAGCCCTTCCGCGTCCTTTTCTTCTGTATGAGGCTATTCCCAGATATCTCAGCTAGGGTCTGGCGGGCTCTTAAAGCTTTCCTATTGCTACAGTAGGAACAAAGTGAATTGGCCCCTCTTGATCCCTTCCTGTGGTGTTCCCATGGAATAGAGGTATTCATTTTGTCTGTAGCCCGTCTAGGCCGCGACCTCTGCCGTCCTTTTGCTAATGGTCCAAACTGTTGAATAAGCTGGCCTGCAAGTAACTGCCGCCATTGGTAGTGGGTTTTCACCTTCTGCCACCTAGGGCTGCCCCAGAGCTGTAGTAGGAAGCTATTTACAACTACCACTTCCAGCAGGAAATTCCAGGCAATTGACTGCCAGCCCCCTCGACGAATAGGGTGGCCATATTGATAATAGGACCTCATCTGGTCACTAACATCAACCCCATTCATCTTGTGGTTGTATTCATCGATTGCCTTAGGGACTGGAAGGTCCTTTCGGACGTCTGGGCCAAAGACTTGCCGGGCAGCCCTCTTGGCAGCGGAATCCCCAGCTGGGCGGCGGCGGCTGCGGATAACTTCTTGGCCGTTCTGGAAGACAGTTGATAGGAAGAGTACAAGAGCATTATCCTTCCAGGTGAATTGGTTGACCTATTTACTAGTTAGTTATCTAAGTAAGCAGGCTAGCAGGCAGATAACTTTCCTCCCCATCTAAAGTAGGGATACAGTGTATTTCGCCCCAGGGGATACCCTGTCCCTCAGTCTCTTTCTCAGTAGCTAGGATCTTATCTATCCCACTATCCTTCCGGCAAGTACCAGAAGCTCCAACTTGCTGATTTCGTAGGGTACGAAAGAGCCGTACAGAGGCAAAAAGGTTGTCAAGAAAGACGTGGTAGGTTGCAGCTGGAAGTAGGGAAGTAAGGGTAGTTACCACCTGCTGCGTTGGTGTCAACAGAGCCAGCTTTTCAGCAGCTGGTCCGGCTGGCCCGGCTGGCTTAGCCGACTGGGCGGGCTGCGCCTGGGGGACTAATGCGTATGGGCCCTTTCCGTGTACGTGCCAGAGCCACCGGATACAGTAGCCAGACTGGGCAAGGATCCAGATCTTATAGCCAGTTGGGATAGGTTTCGTTGGAATCGTTGTTGTTTCCAGAGATCGACCTGTAAATCGGACCATAGCCTCATCAACTGTAAGATCTGAACCAGCTGTGTAAAGGGAATCCCCAGTCTCTTGGATATGGGCTGACCACTGATTAACCTTCCGGTATACATCCGGCATTTGATCCTGGGCCCGGCCCCGGCCCCGGCCCTGGCGAGGCTGTCTGGGCGCGCTGGGCTGGAATTCAGCAGTGTTGAATATTCGTAGCCGCTGGAGCAGTAGTTGGAATCGGTTTCTAGAAATAAATCGCGTAAACAAGTGGATAGGGTCCTCCTTTTGCTGCTGGGTTGACCAGTAGGTTGATAATCTAGATTCCTTATGGATCCCTATATATAGTAGGATTCCTAAGAAGAGGTAGATCTCTTCTGCTGAAGTCTTCCGCCATGAATTCACTCTTGCTGTTCTAGTTAGAGGGCCCTGCTTTAACGGTGCTGTATTTGTCCACTGGGCCCACTGCTCAACAAGGCCCTGCGGAACGTATTGGACGAATAGGTCAAGCGGGCTTGCTGGCAGCTCCCGTACCTCTTGGGCCCGGGCTGGCACGTCAAAGGGCTGGAAGGAGCCCGGAGGTCCATGCTCGGTAGCCGGAGGTTCGTGGGGCCGGACTGTTGCTGCGTCACAGCGCTCGGGCGTACAGTCTGTATTACAAGCAGCAGTAAGGTCTTCCGGAAGGACCTCAACTACTATACAGCTGCGTACAGAGGTAATAGAGGTATCAGAATCACTAGAAGACATCGCAGCATCAATCAAAATAGTAGTAATAGTTAGTAATAACAGGTAAGAGAGCATAGGGGTAAATGACGTATCGTCAAGTACCCCTTTGAATGCGGGGTAATAATGGGTAAATAGTGGGTATTTTGAGCCTTGGCAAAAATGGAGCTATCTGGCACTCGATGGGATAGAAAGGAGCTTGGATACCTCAGCCAGTGGAATGATTCAACTATTATAGGCAAAAGGAACTTTATTTCCTGCTATCAGAAAGCACGCCTGGCTGGGCTGACAGTCCAGAATATCAAAAGTGGCTGGAAATACACTGGACTATGGCCTGTTGCTATAGCCAAGCCTCTCATGAGCTCCCTGCTGCTGCCCAAGGCATCCAATCCACCAGCAACACCTATCCAGGGTATCCAGGGTATCCAGGATATCCAGGATACAGATGGATGGGTATCTGCTTCATCTGCAGTTGCATGGTCAACGCCCAGAAAAGCTAGGGAGCTGGATAGTCAACTGCACTTATTCAGCCAGCTGGATCAAAGCATTGCCACACAACGCCAGCTATTCAGAAAGGTCAAAAAAGGCTTCCAAGAGCAGTCCTTCCAACTGGCTACTGCCCAGCAGCAAATACAGCATCTCCAGGCCCAAGTCAACAACAGTACAGCCAGAAAGAAAAAGGCTGTCAAAGTTGACCCTAATACTAAGTTTGCCACTATCAGCAATGTACGGCAATCCCAGATTGAGGCTGGCGAAGTTGAAATTGATACAGCTGAATCCAGCGCATCTGATTACCCTAGTGAGGCTGAAAGCTGTATCATAGTGGCAACTATGCCTAGTCGATAGTTAATTGAAAAGGGTGGTTGTGTTGCGATAGCCTCATTTTTGGGGTGCCCAGATGTGGGGGGTGCCCAGAAGTGGGTAACTTGACTTATTATAGGGTTAACTTACTAAACAGAAGTAATTAAAGTGTTATAGTTAGATATCTAACAGTGGTTTTTTTCTACTAACAGGTAGCTAAGGCTAAATACTAATAATAGTACTACTAGGTCTTATTAGCTTACTAGCTTACTAGCGTCTTTACTAGTAAGTATGCAGTAATTAGTTATATACTAGGTAGGCATATGTAGCTTATATAGCTTTACACAGAATAATAACTTAAGAGTTACTTATAAAGTAATTATAAGGGCTATTAAGGTCTAAAAGGTATTTAGAGAAAGTATTATAAAGTTAATTACTAAAGAGCTATAAAAGGAAATCTATCTACTAAGAATAAATATCTTTATATCTTATGATCTTGTTTCTAGGACTAACTTACTTAGAGTTGCTTCTTGCGATAGGCTAATTCTTAGTATATTAGTCCTTAGCGTAGGACCGCTTATTAAATGTTAGTCCCTTCTTATCTTTACGTAACCTTCTGTAGTTCTTCTGTTCCTAAGAAGTTATCTATCTAACCCTGCTTCTTATCTATACTAGTGCCTTATCTGCTTTCTGCTTATCTAGTAAGGCTGTTATTACCTATAACTTATTAGGTTATAATAATACAGTATCTCTAATGTGTATTAACAGAAACCTATACTATGCTACACAGCCTCCTGTTGCCTATATAGTATACTGTTATACGTCACGCTGCATATTTAGATAACATAATAAGTAACTCTAAGCATTAGACTTAGCGGTAAGAACTTAGGTAGACGTCCCTAATAAACGTATAACTAGAAGCAGAGGTCTAGTTAGTAACTTCTGTTGCTCTAGAACTTATTTACCTAGGTTGCATCCGTTTTCTTAGGCCACTGTGTTTTCTCTACTAAGGCGCTGCCCTTAAACGCAAAGGCTTCTAAGTAAGATTAAAGCTAGGTGTTTTAGATATCTAGCCTAGACAGCAGTCCTAGCCACATACTCTAGCTAGCTATTCTGGCTGCCTCTTTAGGCCAGATAACTGTTCTAGAGAACTTAACGGCTAGCTTCTAGTTCTATTTAATACACACCTAAGGATGTCTTAATAAAACAGCTAACTAAGTCTTTGTTTACACAGGATGTTATAGCAGCAATTAGCTTGTTTTCTTAAAATCCTTAGAAACTGCTAGCATCAGCATAGGGAATCTGTCAGCTCCCCAAAAAGGCAATCCACAGGTACAATAGGTTCCATTAGTAATAAGAAATCCAAGACAAAGTGTAGAGAATGTACCACAAACAGCTATGTACACTCACGGCTTCACAATCATTAAACCTGCATAGATTTATCTGCCTCAGACATTCCTTTGTGTACTTCTCCTCTCCTAAGAACACCCCTAGGATTCAGTATAAGTCAGCTAGGTTAGAAGTGTGAGTAGGCCTTTAGGTAACAAACAATCAAACAAGCATTAGCATTCTGGAAGCTGTCCCCTTTTGACATCTCCTTACGGTAACATCATCCTGTAAAACATAGGTCTTGCGCGGACAGGTGCAAGCATTTAAATTAACTGTAGCTCCTTCCCAGGCTTTTCACCTACTACTTCCTGCCTTGTGCTCCAAGAACTTGCTTCAGACCATTAATGCCGGCTTACCACGATGCACGTTGCAGCAGGCAGAGAAGGCCAATCACACAGCGGCTGCTTAACCAACAACTAACCTACATAAGCTGCGGGACACGTGCGTCCGTCTAGATTGCGACTTTGACGCGTTTCGCTCCATTTTCCATCAAGATCCTCCAGTTCATATTCAATTGCTAGGTATACGATTTACCAGTGCTACAGAACCAGTGCTACAGAACCAGTGCGACAGAACCGGTGTGGATAAGGTTAGAATAAGGGTAAAGAGACAACGGATGACTTGTTTAACTTCAATACACACTTTTTTGCTTTGACAATGACCTGCCATTGGATGACGTCATTCAAATGATCAACGATCCAAAAGGAAGCAACCCCAGATGTCCAGTGCAGCACCAGTTCCTGACAGGCGCGGCCTAGGGCCTCTCTCTGTCTCCGCTCTGAACTGATCAACCTCTATTTTGTATTGGTTAGGTTGTGCCTTTCTTGCGCGACTTCAGCGACGAGCAAAACTGGCTGGCGTCTTTCTCCTAGGTGCGGGATAGATCCTTTCCTTCAAGGGGTTAGTACACACACACACACACACACTCAAAATTTATTACGCCCGGCGGCAAAGCCGAAAGGGCCACTAAAGCTGACTTACATGTACATTTTTTCTGGGGCCCTCAAAGCTGGAGACGACATTATCGACAGACTGCGCGATAGTTAAGAAGACATCCTTGCGGGCCTCATAGTGCCTTGCCTCCTCATCGAGAGCGGACAGGATAGACCCAGCGGCGGTTCTATTAGTGGCTGGAGTTGAGATCGGAGGCCCCTTTGCCGTTGGGGGAGCTGGATTGAACATGTTAGGCTGGGCCGGAATGGCTGAGTCTCGGTATTACGGCGGCGTTTAGCCCTTGATGGAGAGACTGGCTCTGGAGGTGGCCTAGAGCCCCGATCGGAGCCGGCTGGTGAGGCCATCGCGAAAGGGCACCAGAGAAAAATTAGGCGAGAGGGAAGTTGACGTGTCTGTCTTGTGTGTAGTGGAAAAGCGCCCTTGAACGCGGATTGAACTAGGGGATCGCAAGTAGAGTTCGTGAGATCCATTTTGGACCAAAATGTATCAACGATGTCGGCCAAGCAAATATGGCAAAATCTCCAAGTGGCTCGGTGGTTTCGGGCAGTGGAGTGGTAGTGGTTTAGTACCTTGGCCGCATGCGTCGCATGCGTTATGAACATACCACCCTCATCTTGACTTGCGTCCCATTGTGAACTGAGGAATAGCTGAGAGCAAAACCAGGCCTGAACAGTGGTTCTAGTCTTGACTAAGGGGCTGGTGGCGTAAGAAATTGATCTGAGTTATTTCTACCGAACTTTGAAGGGATGTGAAGGGAGTACGTTGAGGGTTGCAACGTAAGTAAACATACCTGCTTTCTGGCTACCTAAATAGAAGCAATTGCACCCTAACCACGGATTCTAATTATCTATGAACGTTGTCTTATTAGCAATAGATAGACCCCATTTTTGCTAAACAACGTAGTACACATGGACATAGGATGCCTCTCCAGGAGGTTTTTATTGATGCTAGAATTTTATGTTGACGTTAGTTTATTGTTCGCAGACTGGCGTGCGCGGAGGTGTCTCAGTCTCTTGTTATGGCGGGTCTAACGGAAGCGAAGAAGACTGTGGCGGATCTGGACCCCCCCTATTTGCCATCGATTGGACGTTTTTGTCCCTCTTTGTTTAACCTTCCGCTAGGCCCTGTGTGCAGAAGGTGGTATTTGATCTGCGCCTTAGAGTGTGCTTTTTACGGACATGCCCTTGAAAACTGACGGATGTTATGCCGACAGGACTTTGTTTTCTTGGGTTGCCTTACTATCTTACTGCCGTATTACTAGTACTTTACCTAGTGTTAGCGACAAATTTTGATAATACTGGCTTTGCGGCATGGTGGTTAGCGATATTGATTTGGATTGACCTTGTTGCATCCTTGCGGTCTTAATCTTCTGCTTGTTTCTAACTTAGGTTGTAGTTCTACTACGCATCTACTTAAAACTCTGCTTGACCTGCGTATTTACTCTTAACGATAAGCTGTTATGCTTAGTATAAGCTGTGTTTACGACGTATCTTATTACATTAATAATGGGCGTTGCCTATGGTCAGGGTCGTGATGCAACGGAGATATCTGTAGAAGACAGAAGAATAGCACTCTAAGTAAGCGCGATTAACGACTTAGAAATCTAGCAGGATACTTATGTTAAGGAATAGGACACTTTTGTTAACTTAAGTATAAGAACACAACTTATGCTAATTATTTGTATGCTGATAGTATTTCTTTTGCGCTAAGATTCTCTATATAACAACGACTATACTATTAAAACTTTGCGTTAGCATCCTCCTTCTGTGTATCGCCATCGTTCTAGCATACATCCGGACCTTACGCATCCTTTTATTTACGATGATCCTTTTTGGCGTTTTGTATCTTCTCCTTGTCTTCTTTTAGTGCCGGCCTGTTAGCACATTTTAGGACAAAAGCCCCCGCGCGCCAGGCCATTGTTTTAAAAAGAGCATCGTGCTTAGTAGTACTTTCACGGCGGCAATATTGAACTGCATTGCGGACAGTACATTTGGTCTTCTGCTGCTGTTTATTATCTGGTTGCTTTATATGCGCAGAAGAATAAAAGTACTAGTAACTGTCCTGCTTAGTTTTGTATCTATGTAAGTTAGAGCTGCTCCTAGCCTCTTTATCTGTGTGGCTTAGAATCGGCTGATGAAGTGGTATTAGTTACATAAGTTAACATTTCCTAGTGCGAGTATTGTAATAATTATTTGCGCAGTCACTATATTATCTATCTTAAGCGAAGAAAACTTTCTTCGTACGCTATTTGGCCTACTCCTGCAAAAATCTTTTTAAAACACATAACAAGCATAGACTAACTTGCCGTAGGTAATACTACATACTTAGCTGTCTGGAGCGCTATTGAACCTGGAATAGGCATATTAGCAGCTTGCGCGCCGGCTTTTCCTCCTATTTTCTGACAGCTGTTTGGGAACAAACACCGACAGGGGCACGATAGGGGCATCTGGCGGACAAGATCGCTTCCCACGATTGTAACGACAACGATAACGACAAGAACGTCAAAAAAGTGGTTCAGGGATAGCAAATCCCGTATTAAAGAATCATCAAGAGAAATGCCTTGTCTGCGGTTTGACAACGTTGCATCGGAATCCTGGATCTCAGGACCAGAGTCGCGAAATCAGACTTTATGGGCATCTTCGTTGCCGCACGGATTTAGGTCAGACTTCTTTATCGACTTTATATCTACAGAATATTCGTTGTCAACTGGCGGGTCGAATTCGAAGCTGCCACAATTTGGGATCATGAAGACATTGGAGTTCGAACTATCTTATGAAGGGCAGGTGTGAAAGGCTGTAGGTAGGGGGTCAATAGGGTGCTAGTTATTATATTTACGCCCCGATTACGAAAGGGCAACTGTTGGTAACTATACCAGGTATTCGTATACACGGCGAGGTGAAGCAACGAAGACTCGTTATATTGGTCTACTTATGATATTGCTTAGTGAGTGGAGTAAAAAGGGAGGTTATTGCCACGGCCATCAGAGGCCGATGTGTAGCCTTCCAGGCACACGAGTCATCCGGCGGGCGGCCGGACAGCTAATGTTCCGACACTTAGTGTCGGCTGATGCAAGGGTGACAGTACCCTTGGAGAGAGGAGCGACCAGACCGCCGAGGATGGTGGCATACTGATATCCGTCCTTGGGTTGGGTGAGGAGAAGATTGGCAAAGTCACCAACGTAACCCGGCGCGGTCAGATACTCGATCTCAGGCCATTCGGGAAGGAACTCGTTGTCAAGAACAGCAGCGGCTTCCGCAGAGATGAGATCGCGAGGCGTCTTCTCCCAGCCAAGGAAATCGTAAACCGGGTTGGTAAGTGGACCCTGCCTGAGTATACTGTAGGGTATAGCGAACTGAGCAGCAGTGTAGATCAGGTCGTTGGCAAGACGGGTCAGAGTCTGGACCTTGACACGCCACGTGGGACCAAAGAAGACGTGGTCCTCTATGTGTTTACCGACACCGGGGCGCTCTGCAATCACGGGAGTCTTAAACCTGTTGAGCTGCTCCTTGGGACCGACGCCAGATAAACAGAAGCTGGGGGATCTGGAAAGCGCCGGCGGATAGGATGACCTCTTTGTGGGCCTTAAGAGTGTAAGTGGTCAGACCAAGGTTGGAAGAGACGACGACGCCTGTGGCTCTCTTGTTATTGTCGAAGAGAATCTTTTTAGCAAGAGATAACTGGTAGACCTTCAGGTTCTTGCGGCTGATGGCGTTGCCGAGGAAGGACGTCTGACTGGATTTACGCTTCTGAGAGTCGGGTTGAATGGTATTAGTATAGTACTGGGCGCCTATTAGCTTGTCACTGTTGAAGTCTTGGGCTTGGAGGATGCCGATCTCGTTGAGCGAGGGCTTGAGGTAAGTGCTGAATGGCTGGGCATAGTTGGCGTAAGAGACATTAAGAGGTCCTCCCGCAGGAGAAAGCGTTGGGGCTATACTCTGCACTGGCATTGGAAGAGCGAGAAGAACCGGGTGGTGTGAACTTGACGCTCTTCTTGAAATGCGGGGATAGCGTGTCCTAGGTGTAACTGTCATCACCGACGGCGTCTGCCCACTTTGGATAAGACTGCTTGGTACCGTGCTGCTAAATCATGAAGTTACGAGCAGAGCTAAATGAAGTTCGTTAGAGACTTTCTTACCTAGCATTGCCAAATAACCCATGATCTTACCTCCTACTGAGGCATTTAACATGAGCATAGTGGATGCGACGGTTGTTGGCTCCGGCTTGGGCTTGGTTAACGAAATTCCAATCAACGAGCGGGTTGGTGTCGAGCGGACTGGATCCAGCAAACAGAGTTTTGCTAGCGGGCGTGTTACTGATGACAGGGTTGGTGATCTGGTAGAATGTGCCGGCTTTGATGATAGCAACGGTGACATCGCCCTTGGCGCTTAGCCTATTGGCCATCTCGAGACCAGCAGTGCCACTGCTAACAATGACATAGTTGAAAATCGCGTCGGAGAGACCTATTTAGGGGCTGGACGAGCCAAGCGCTAATTGTGATTGAAAAGTCCTCTGTGTTTACGCGGTAGTTAGTCTCCCGTTATTGGGGGCGTAATATCATTCATCATTGTCACATCTCATTGACCTTCTACCTTTTTAAGGGCCTGTCAGGTGCTGCCTAACAATAACTTACTCCTAGGTTCTAGCTGCAGCGTTACTATACGCTAATGAGGAATTTCCTAATTTGGAGACTCCCCAGTAATTCGCCGCATTGTGCTTTTGACTAACTTTTGAAAATCCCGGTGATAGTCTTCTGTTTCTGCAAGCACTGGTAGATTCTGAGGGACGGAAGCAGCCTCCTTGTGCACAAAATTAAGCCTCTTTAGATTGGGCATGCGTAATGGGAGTTGACGAATGGTTCGTGCGGTTAAATGAGCCTTGGCGCCCTTGACAATTCCGTTGCTCAGAACAGACTTATCAACAGCCAAGTGACGAATGTCTTTTAAGTCTGATGGGCCACACAAGCACATGACTGTAAAGTATTGTGCTGACGACGCCATGAATCCACTAGCTGGGCTAAAATGTAAGATATTAACCTCTGGATCGAAATAAACTTTTGGCGGCCCTGCTACTTTGAATTGTAACTTGTAGTATTTTGAAGCCTCTTGCCTAGATTTGCGGCAGACATGCAAGTTTGCTGGTATTCTTGCTGGTGACGTTCTCTAGCTTGAGTCGCTTGCTTTGGATAGCGGCATTGTGCTACATTGAATAGACATGACTTGGGTTGCTGGAAGGCTTAGACGCTAAACGTTTAATTGGAGCTTGACTGGAAGCTTGGAAAATGAGTACTTTACTCTATTAGTATACACATTGATCTCTAACTGAGGGACTTGGTTGTGGTCTTACAAACTCTGCCGCGTTGTTATTTCTACACATTGTTTAATTGCCGCTAGTGTAACTGTAACAGTAGAGTAGATGTTAAACAGTTTGAAACTGACATCTGTTAAATTAATTGAAAGGGACGGGGAATTTCTTTATTAATTAAGGGTGGATCTTTGACGAATGATTAATACATTGTGGTAGATAACTTAGGTGAGTTGTGTAATTGAAGACTTCTGGCGAGCGGAGATTGCTCTGTAACGGGCTTGTGAGTGCGTATGAGACCGTGTTTTGGCAGACCTAGTAACTGGCGCTTACCATTTTGCCTTACAGGTAAAGGATATGTGTAGAAAAGAAAAGAAACGAGAAAGACACTACTGTACGACTGATTCTTAGATGACAATTTGGGTAACAAGAAGTACCTAACTTGCGAGCCTAGTTAATAGTGCCTCATTTGACTTTTGAACAGTGTAACGACGATATTAATGACTTACAGTTTGCTCTGGGCTAACAAGCTGGCTTCTATAACCATTATTATGTCTTATTTTGCGTAATAGTTGCACTCGCTTACACGTTCAAGCGATTGGTGCGTGGAAGCTGTCGACATGAGAGTATGGCCTGGGATCCTGGCCTGATACGCCAGCCGCTGTCACTCAGAATGCCTAAATCACGTCATTTCTAAACTTTCCACGAGGATTCCAGGTCAGCCGCTTAATCAGTTTACGTCTGGGGCACAAAGCGGAGGGGATGACATTGTATTGACAGGCCTCTTGAGATAATGATAGGAGTATGATAGGGCACGGAGTATGGGCTATCCTTGTTCTGTCATTTATCAAATTGAGACCCAGTGACCTGAGGTGTGCAGTACAGCTTTGTTATGACCTAATCCGGTTGGTGACTGGCGCAGCCTGAAGCACCTGACGTGGACAACAGGGCAAGAAGATTGATTGATTGATTGATAATGCTTGACCTTTTGTGCCTGGGGTGCCGGGTTGACACAAATCGCCTAATCCTGCCTCCTGCGAATGTTGCACCTTGGAAAGTAACAATTAGTTAGGGTGGCCAGCAGAATATGCATATGAGTGAGCTGAAAAGAGTGTCTCATTCGTACAAAAGAGTGGATGGAATCACCACAGGCTTGTGGGTCTAATGCTATCCTAATAAGTTTTACAGAGCTAGGCTCAGGTGGAAATGACAGGCTGGCCTGTTTTCGCGTCTCGGCGTCTGTCAATCTTTCAACCAAGGTGCCCAATTCAATGCTTTTCACGACCTTCTAGCGAACAACGTGGAAGCGTTAGTGCAGGCCGGGTCGGATTGTGTACATCGACAGAGACGGCGAGCGCTGTAAGCCGGCCCAAGCTGTTAATTTTCAAGGTTTAAAGACTCTAGACGAGGGCGACTTCGGCGGCCACGGAGGAGAGTTATGCCCGGCATTCATAACAGTGCCTGTAAGCAATCAGGTGGATCAGGTGGATCAGGCGTGGGCGTGCAATAAGGTGCGGGATGCAGCCAGCTCCCGTTGATGCTAGAGCCACACCCTCATCTTGATCTTGCGTTTAATCGGAGGAACGAAATTTGCTGACGCATGAAGGAGCTTCCTTGGGTAACTGGCGACAAGGCGATGGGAGATGAAATGTAAAGACGCGGGGGATGGAAGTTATAGCAATGATGTGCGTGTGTCCTAGGGCGAAACGATGGCAAAGAATGCGGGGACAGCTGGTGTGGCAGCCAGCTAGCGGAGGAGGGAAACAGGCGGATGGCTGGGAGCAGAAATTCCGGGGACGCTTGATGCTGATGTTGGTGGTTTAATTTGTAAGCAACGCGTTTTGTCTGTTTGTTGTCTGGGGCTAGAATGAGATTAGATAGTTGACGGGAAGAACAGACTTAGCTGACCAGTGTGCGGACGAGGACGGTAACGGCTTGCTTGCTTGTGATGCGAAATGTTTTGTCTGAAGCCGATGATCTATGGTTGAGGCGGTAGATTTGTGAGACCTGAAGCTGGTGGGAGGGGATGGTACAGTCTTACGGGAGGTGGCGAGGCTGCTGATCGGGAGGGGAAAAAAGCGACGAGGCAATTTTGACGAACTTGACGAGATGAGATCTTTTTCTTGACACTACCACTATGCTTTAGAGCAAATACTTGTAGCGGTGGTGGTGATGGCGACGGTTGGGAGGTGGGTGGTGATATATAGGGCCTTAGGCGCTGCTGATTAAGAGCTTGTTGGCGTTGAGGCGGTGTCATAGGTAAGCGCGGGTGCGTGCTGGTCTAGTAGGGTAGTGATTATGTTTCTTCTGTTTGTTGCCTTTGAGTATGGCATTCTGGTTTAGTGTTGCAGGCGGTGAGACGCTGGGTTTGTTTTGATGATAATTTCTTCTTTAGGCCGAGACTGGAAGGGAGGAATGGCTAGTGTGGCTGCTGCTGGACCGGGATTGTGGTATTTCACCCCCCGACGGGACCTCTCCCTTTCTTGTTAGCTAAGGACACGATACACAAATTTTTGCTTCTTTTCTTCTCTGGGAACATCTGCCCGCCGAATGCAAAACGCATAACCCTAGTTCCTGTATCGCGTGTAATCACTGGACTGAAATCGACGTACCACTGTCTGCCGCAGGCCTATTGTGCAGGAGGCCATTGGATTTGTGTAGGACCTTGGTTGGACCTTGGAGATTTTATGGTCTTTGAGCGGCTGGATCTGTTTCTGATAGTCGTCTTGACGCTTCCAATCGAGCATCTCTTGACTTTCGCCAGAGGCTTTCTATCTTTAACACCTGCCGAGTGATCGACGCAACGTCACGACGTTTGGACAGCCGTAAGCTCACATACGACTTTGACAGCTGGGCAAAAACTCCATCCTGATGAAATACTCCTGACATAGCACGACCTTTGATCCAGGTATATTCAAGTTCATGACATGTTCGCCTCCCATCAACCCCCCTGCCTCTGCTTTATTGCACGGGGGTTGCTTTGCCTTGGTACCTACCTGTTGCATTTATCCTAAAACTTGGCCGGTGTTTTCGTCCCAATCTTGCTCAGCTTGGGACGGGCTTAAGCACACCTCTAGCGTCTCTGACGTGTTGCTGAACTTAATCTCTGCTTCTTTGCGCCAAAATCTTTTTTGGAGCTGAGACCTGAACGTGGTCGTTTACTCAAGGGTTCCTGTCAAATATTTGCTGACGGCTCCGCTTGGTGCGTGTGTAGGCATTTCAACTTCAGACGCTCTCTCGACTAATCGTCCCGAACGAAACAGCCCGTTTCAAACAATCTGTTCGTCTTTCGTCCCAACTTCTCCATACCATCCCGACGGGCATTAATGGCAAACGCCTAATGAAGAACAGCCATTCCCTGGCTCGATAAATTACCCCGAAGGAGAAGGAAAAAGGGACTTTCTAACGGACCGACACATACACTCGTCCTCACAGGAAACGCGACACAATAGCCACCATGGACAGATTCCGTCCCAAAAAGAAGGTGAAGGAAAATACTGCCTCCGCGCCGAGGGCTTCCCACGAGTCGGAATCTCCTATCCCATCGAGTGCCAGATAGCTCCATTTTTGCCAAGGGCGGGATAGAGCCAATAAGAAGCTGTCAATCTATTAAGTTAACCAATAGGGTTACAATACCTCTATTGCCTATATATTCTGCGTATGCCAGAGGTACCAGCAATCCTCTTGGATACATAAGGGTACGTTACAGTCTAAGCAGCCCTTCCTCGTGTACTTACGCTGCGTGAAGCTATTCCCAGATATCTCGCCTAGTGCCTTGCGGGTCCTTAATGCCCTTGTACTACTACAATAAGAACAAGGGGAATTAACCTTCCGTGACCCCTTTGTATGGTGTTCCCATGGGATAGAGCTATTCCTTTTATCTATAGCCCGTCTAGGCCGTGACCTCTGCCGCCCGCCTGCTAATGATCCAAACTGTTGAATAAGCTGGGCTGCAAGCAATCTTCGCCATTGGTATTGGCTTTTGACCTTTTGCCACTTCGGGGTGCCCCAGTATTGGAGAAAGAAGCTATTCACAACAACCACCTCAAGCAAGAAGTTAAAGGCAATTGACTGCCAACCTCCTCGACGAATAGGGCGGTTATACTGATAATATGACCTCATCTGGTCACTCGCATCAACCCCATTCATATTGTGATTGTATTGGTCAATAGCCTCCGGCACCGGAAGGTCCTTCCGGACGTCAGGGCCGAATACCTGCCGGGCAGCCCGTTTTGCAGCAGAGTTACCGGCCGGCCGGCGCCGGCTCCGGGTAACCTCTTGGCCGTCTTGGTATACGGTTGTAAGAAAGAGGACAAGGGCATTGTCTTTCCATGTGAATTGGTTAATCTAAGAATAATTAGTACAGAGATACCTGTAGAAATAAGTCCATAATATTTACCATGCCATCTGAAGTAGGGATACAGTGTATCTGGCCTCATGGGATACCACAGCCATCGTTCTCTTTCTCAGTAACAAGAAGCTTATCTATCCCGCTATTCTTCCGGCATGTGCCAGAAGCTCCGATGTCTTGACTCCGTAAAGTCCGGAGGAGCCGTACGGAGGTAAAGAGATTATCTAGAAAGAGGTGGTATGCGGCAGCCGGAAGCAAGGCAATAAGGGTGGTTATTACCCGCTGGGTCGGCGTCAAAAGCGCATCTTTTCCGACCTCGCCCGGCCGGTCTAGGCCGGGTTGCGGATCAGCCTGCGGGACTAGTCCGTACGGGCCCTTCCCGTGTACGTGCCACAACCACCGGAGGCAATACCCCTTTTGGGCCAATACCCATACCTTAAAGCCGGTCGGGATCGGCTTTGTTGGTATTGTTGTTGTCTCTAGAGACCGGCCTGTAAACCGGACCATAGCCTCATCAACGGTAAGATCGAAGCCGGCCGTAAAGAAGGAGTCTCCGGTTTCCTGGATGTAGACCGACCACTCGTTGACCTTCCGGTATACGGCCGGCATCGGGCTTTCTCCGGGCTGGCTCTGTTGGTTGGCCGAAGGGTCAAAGACACGGAGCCGACGGAGCAGTATCTGGAACCGGTTCCGGGATATAAAGCGAGTAAACGGATGAGTTGGGTCCTCTTTCTCCTGCTGAGTTGACCAATATCTTGAGATTTGAGATTCAGGGTGTAACCCTATATAAATAAGAATCCCTAAGAAGATGTATGTCTCAGCTGTAGAAGTATCCCTCCAATGATGCATCCGAGAGTTTGGTAATTGGGTGCCTTCTCCAGATGGTACTCCGGTATTCGTCCAAGAAGCCCACTGGTCAACAAGATCTGAGGGCATATACCGGAGGAAAAGCTCAAGTGGAGTATCCGGAAGCTGCTGTATCTCCGGAGGCCGGGCCGGCACGTCGAACGGGCAAAAGGATCCTGGCCGGCCCCGGTCAAGAGCCGGAGGTTCGTTGGGCCGGACAGTGCTGTTATCGCACCGCTCTGGCGTACAGTCGTCGGCACAAGCAACAGCAAGGTCTTCCGGAAGGACTTCAACAACAATAGTGCTCCGTACCGAGCCGGCCGAAGCTCCGGAGTTTCCGGAGACCCCGGAAGCGTCGGATTCACTCGAAGGCATCGTAACATTAATGAGAATGTTAATTTTAGTGGTCAAGTAGGCCAAAAAAAACATTGGGGTAAATGTTGCGTCACGTACTCAACCAAGTGCGGAGTAAATGTGGATCTATTTGTGGGACAATCGAAAATGGGGTTTTTTGGCACTTGATGGGATACCCTTTCGCTTGTTCGGCAAGGGGAAGAAATCCCAAGAAGAGGAGCCGAAAAAGGAGCTTGACCTGGAAAGGGCCTTGCCGCCGAGCGATGATTTCCGGACGAGTTTGCTAATGACGGGCCTCTCTGCACGATTCTCCATGCTCAGAGAACAAGACGATCCGAACACCAAGATTGGCAAAGCCAGCGACGACAGCGCCTTGTTTCCTAACTGGCAGTCGAGGCTGATGGATTTCGACTTGGGTGCAAGCGCCAATGGACTTTCAACTGGTCTGCCTGGTTGCCTTCCCCCGCGCCCTACGCTGTGACTTGCGGCTCGACGGGGGTTGGCCTTTATCGCCCTTCTCGATGGACATTCGATGCATGTGTTCGGACAAGCTGTCGGTCTTGCTGAGGTTCGTGTGGCTCTCGAATGTTACAGTTCCCTCCCTGTAAGCCAAGATCGATACGCAGTCGCAAGTTATTGTATGCCTTGTGGACAAGATTCTGCACTGCCTTTTCAACAGTATTGCGTTCGTAATTCTAAAGCCTAATTTCGCTGTTAATAGGGCTAACCAGAGACATTACATAGTCTAGTTAATATTAGGATGCAAAGAGGGGTTAGGAAGAGAATGGCTGGTCTATAAGATAGGCCTAGACCTTATCTTGTACTATTGCAAAGTCATCCCACGGGATAATGCGTTAAGGAAAAATCCGACCGGTCAGGTTAGTTATGTCGTCTTGCGTAGTTAGGGAACGGTTGGTAACGACCTGAATGGCAAGACTGAGCGAGTGGCAGGCCTTGAGATAAGCCTGAAGTGTTTGTGGTCGTGAAGTTATCGCAAGTTCCTCAGCTTACTTGCGTCGATGTTGTTCTTCCTTGCGTCGGTGTTGTTCTTCGAAGTTGCTGACGTAGTTTAGCGAGTTCACCCTCCGTTGTGGTGAGACTGAAGGGAATTGAAAAAACAACAAGATTCTGGCACCGATGGTTCGATTGTAATTGACACATGGGTATGCAAAGTGGGCAGGTGGTATGGAGACCTGACTACTGAGCGATTAGCTAACATACCTCAAGGTGCCCCCAGAGCGGATCCACAAATTCTGGTCTCTCTGCGACCTGCTGATGTGGATCCGACACCCCAGACCCCCGCCCAACTGACATCTCAGAGGTGTGCTGTATGTATCCCTGTCACAGTTCACAGTACCGCGCGCAGTAAGGTCCTTCGCATATCGATACCTGACTTGCCAGCCGTTCCCAACCAGTCCCCAGGCCCAGAGATTGATACGCCAAAGGAGGCCATTCCCTGTCATGCCCAAGCCGATGTCCCGAAACCCGGCATCTAGCCTTTCAACTACCTTAAAGGAGTCGCGATAGTGTGGTACATATGTAATCCTCTGAGTATTTAGCAAAGTACTCAGCAGAGTACATGTACACACAGGCTAGCAAACCCGGCTCTCTTTCGAGATCTTCGTCTTTCCGCCCGATTATACTGAAAGATTATGAGCGTTAAGCAAGGGGCTTGTGTCATCTGATCCGCATCTGTCCTTTAAGCGACTTCTATTTACTCTATGCTAGTTTATTATGTATCTAGATATGTAGTGCTGGTGCTCTTTGTGCGGATAATCCAAAAGCCGCTTTTTGGGACAGCTATTCATGATCTCTGAGGGGTGCAAGCTGCATTGAATAGCTGACGCCCATTCTACAGGCGGTCCTAGGCTATTTGCACGGACATCCTCACGTGGGGAACAGGACCATAAGGTACTACGTATAAGCTGTTCGATCTGAGCTTGCGCCACATCTGCAGCCGAACTATTCTCGTCACTAGTTTGAGGTTGGTTGGAAGTGACAGGGTGGTGTCAAGGTATCACAAGTAATGGCTTCGCCATGACCCCTTTTTCCTGCGGCAAAGCACCGCTTGCATAGCGCTTCCTCTTCTTCGCGCTACGTCTTGTATCTAAGCCTGACCTTCTGAGTCATTAAAATTCATCTGTTCTTTTTGAACGTGCTCCCTGAATCAATCACCACCCGCTGGATGCCGGCCAACTTGGACCTGCCCGGTAATCACAGTCAACGTCTGGGATGCATATCCAGGACTGCCTAATCCACCAACTTGATTTATTACGCCGTAGCTAAGCCAAACGGGGCTCTCATCTTACAAGGTCACCTGTTTCCCGTTAGTCTGAGGATCCAGTACCCGCTCCATTTCAGCATCAGCATCAGGTATATCAATAACCAAGGCACACATCCTGGGGTCCACAGCTAACAGAGGTCCAGCGTGATCCAACGCTAGCCGAAATGACAACTCCAGATCAACGCCAGCTCACAAAGCGGGACAGAACTAACGAGAGTTTCGAGAAGGCTTCAAAGAATATCATGTGGAGGTGTGAGCAAATAAGGCAGCGGTATAATGCCGACGTATTCATCCAAATTCATCGAAAGCACAAACACTATGAACATACTTCGTCGAACGAGCCATCGTGGCCCAAGTCTAAGGATGAGCTGGTTAGTAATGTTGCTGAGTGACTAAGCTGGACTAATGTTTTCTGAAGAACAGGGCTATTCCTCAGATGCCGACTGCATCACTGCTTGTCTTTCCAGATACCGTCCTGCCTCATCAATACTCTAGTTCAGAGCTGGGCAGGTATTGATTCTGAGTCACAAAAGCATTCCTGAAATCTGGACAAATTTCTTGATGCTTCCCACCTCTGACCTCGACTAGAAGTGTCTCGGCGCTCCCTCCTAACCATTTCCAACGATGCTGACTCCCAGGACGGAATTTTGATGTGTTTCAGACACAACTCTATGATTGGCCCTGTTGCCGTTTCCTTCTTCCCGCTACGATGCCCACATCTCACAGGTGACGCCCGTAGTAGCCCTTCCTGTCTCAATCAGTCAGCCAGCGACGCTTCCGGCGATCCAGGAATGAACCGAAGGGAGACAGCCCCAAGCTACGAGAGAAATCCGCTCGTCGGCCCCACAGTTGGTTGCTGTTATCTTAAGACCCTGCAGAATTGCGCTTGTCTGAGGCTGTTGCAATGGCGAGGAAGCCGCACGCGCCCTTTGGGATTTGACCCGGGAGCCGTTGTGTGAGTATCTCGAAAGCTCGGACGCCCTCATCTCGATCGCGGCTGAATTTACTAGCAGCTCGACCCGAACACCTCAATTGCGCAAAGGCGGAGGACGCGAGGAATGCGGGGCTTGGTTTTCATTTTTGTTGCAAAAAAAGTTTGGGGCAGAGCGTTTTGTTTGGTGGCGAGCGGTCTGAGCTGTTCGACATGAAGGGCGTCCGGTTCATTCCCTTGTTCGAGCGGTCAAGACGCTTGGGGATCTGCTGGCTGCATCCAGTGGATGATGGTTATCTTATCCGCTTGTGTTGAACGACACATTATCTGTAGACAGCAACTAGACCCTATTTCCCTTACGGTTAGAGGCATCTATCCACCAATTTTACTTCTTAACCAGCATTTAAAGATACATTAGTTACCACTGTGTTTTTTGTGAGTGCATTAAGCTCCTTCTAGAAGCTAGGGAGGCACGCTTTTAGAGGCAATTTTTAAAGATTACTGATGTGCTGATACCTAGTCTGTAACGTCTGTACCTGTGTCTTGCTAATTGCTGCCATCTGCGTTGCCTAAGCATGTCACCACTCTGAGGATCTCTTACTTCTTAACATGTCACAATTGTCTTTAAAGGGTACACATTAGACGATGCGTTTCGTCATTAATGGTTCATTACTGCATCTTTGTCAGTAGCTTGCCGTCAGCACCCACAGCCCACAGTCCCAACGCATTTGCTTGCTTTTTGCGTTAGGCGCCGGGCGGATTAGACTACGATGAACCAGACCAGACCACCCGCCAGCCTCTCTAGTCCATTCTCATTTGTTGCCCCTGAGCTGTTGAGCTCAAATGACTGACGCCCTTTTAGTCCGCGCGAACCACTTGCTAACACATAGACACAGGCGCCGGTCTAGGTGTCTGTTGTACTAGGCGCTGAACCTTGATCTACGACGCTAACAGTCTGTTTTTGGGCACCTGCCCCCCTTTTGTGTATGTGTGTGCTTGCACTTCCGCCTCCCGATTCTCCTATTCTTGTTCTGTTGCCTTAATTGCGTCCGTCCTTTTAAAGTTTTTATTGGCCTTTCCTGAGCGGCAATCCGTGCCATGAGGAGGACGGACCTCATCTTAACACACCGCCCTCTTAGTGCTGAGGACTTGCTTAAATAGGAACCACATTGAAAAAATGTTTCACAGTAACTTATTCTATCTTCTTTCTTAGTTGTTTGCCCTTTTGGATACTAGAGGACGAAATCTATAACTATGGGTCGAATACCAGTCTAAGAAACATATCTTGTTCATACCTGACCCCTCTTTTAGTTGTGTAGTAACAGCAAGCGAAGGTTAACATCTGTACATAGTGAAGTCTCTTTTGGCACAGCGAAAGAAAAAACGGATTGTTTTTGTCTAAAACACCCCCTGCGCCTGATTATACTTCTATTTCCTTACAAGCTGGGTTAGTTGACGTTAACCCGGGCATTTTGAAGCCAGCTTTGCATACTGGAAAACGACCGACTGACGAAGAATAAATAAGTATAATCTAGCTAAACTAAGTTAGATTGGCTATAGAGCGAGGAGGGTTTTGAGGCAGATCTAACGGCTGTAACTCCGGCCTTCCTAACCTTTACAACGACTATTATGCTTCTATTACTGGCCAAAGTTATTGGCTTACTACGACCGCCACAAGGAGTCAGAAGCCTCTTATGTGAACTAACTTCTTTCCTTGATCCTAAGGCTACGACTGGTGGTCAGGGTACCACAGCCGTCATGGCATTATGGCCGCTAGATATTAAAGTATCGCAATCGCCTATTGCACTGGGGCCGGAGGTCTTTGTTGTCCGCTGAACCACAGCTTCCGGCCGCATTCCTAAAGGTCTTACCGATTGACAATGGATAATTATTAAATCTGCGTCGCTAGCTGTTGCTGCGCTAAGCTTTACATCTACTACCGTCGCCTTCTACTGGTTTTCTTGCAGGAGACGAAGCTTAAGACATAAGTAAGTTAATCTCGACCGATGGTGCACCATCTTGAAACCAAGTCAGGACATCATCCTTGGGATTTAGTTCCCTGCTGACAAGCATCCAGACTTATTATGTTGCTTACATCAAGCGACATGCTTAAGTCGCTGTGTTTTATTATCTTTCCAGTCGTTAACTTTAAACTAGGTTTAGTTACATCTAAATCGTCGTTTTGCTAAGTAAGCGGCTTCTTTCTTTCTGTTAGCATAGAGGCATCTGACGTTGCTGTTGTTCTTATAGCCCTTTACCTAGTTATTTACCTATTTTGACTGCGACAATCTGGGCGCTAGAACGGCGGTAACCCCTACCGCCGCCTTACTTTTAGCGCCTTTGCCTTTATCCTGCTTCTGATGGCTTCTCTGGCCTTTATTAACTGGCCTGGTTATGTGAACAAGGGCGGTTACTGCTATTTGCCTGTCTGTCCTGAATGGATAAGGCTCTCTCTTAGCTGGGTGCCCCGCTATATGATTCTTTTTGCTATTGTTACACTATACGCATTTATCTATTTTTACAGTCACGTGTCAAAAGTCTGAATACACCCCGCAATTGCCCTGCTACCAGCACTTCCACCCCATGACTTCAACCACGTGAAGAACCACGAAATTAATGAATTATATAGCAAGAGTATAGTTAAATAAAAGCTGATTGTTTACCTATCAGTATCGTGTATACCATCCTTGTGCTCTAATCACTGCTCGCAAGCGCCGCGGCATAGACTCAATAAGACTCTGAATCATCACCTGTGGCACTGCATCCCATGCCTCTTGTAACTGCTCCTTAAAACTTCCTATATCTAACTCGTTATTCCTCAAGCTGAATGCTTCTGGGTATAGCCTTCTCAGGTTATCTTTCATCAGCTTCCAGACGTGCTCAATTGCGTTAAGGTCAGGTGAGTAAGGGGGCCAGTCTAACCATGAAACTCCATGACTTTGAAGCCACGATATTGTCCGAGCTGACGTATGGATAGGCGCGTTATCCTGAATAAAATGGCGAGTTTCATCATAAACAGGTAGAAAACCTTCCTCTAGGCAATCTATATAGCTATTTGTATTATATCCTCCTCGTGGTGAGTTCTCATCTCGAATCAAAAAGATCAACTGGCTTCGGCTCTCCTTCCACACCATTCCCCATACCATAACAGAGATATTTGCTTTTACGTGGGCTGTAAGGTTGATAAATTGCCGCTGCCACCGCTGATGAGGCAGTCTGAAGACCCAGGCTGATGGAGAACTTGTGTTGTTTTGGCAGCAAGATTCATCAGTAAATTGAGCCTTAGAAAGAGTTAGTTAAAATGTTACTTAATAAGGGGTTATCACTATAAGACACACTGAGATCAATTCTTCAACTTTTGGTAGCCATTCTCTTGCAAACTGTAGCCGTTTAGCAGCTGCATCAGGCGTAATAGCTGGCCGCTTCATTGCCCTCCATTTGCGATAGTGAGCCTTTTGTAAAACCCTCTTGATAGTACGAAGGCTCACTCTATCCCTCCACGGCCTATGAAGCTCTTGGTAGGTCTGCCGGTAGTTCAGTCGAGCAGATCTCATAATATACCGTTTCTCACGCCTACTTAGTTTCTCAGGCCTGCCTTTTCGGGGTATAGACTTAAAAGTGTGGCTGTTGTTGAATCGATCCATGGTCTTTTGTACTGCGCCAAGCGAGCAGTTAAAAGTGCGTGCTGCCTTTCGGTAGCTTTGGCCTGCAAACACAAAGGATGCAATTGCAACCCGTTGTATCTCGGATAACTCATCGTTAGTCCTTCGATTTCCTGACACATGAGTTATAAAAGCTTGCAATTTGGCGTCCATTTTCTGAAGTTATGGGAGATGAAAGGAGGAAGTATGCTCTTGGCAGGGTGCACTGGAAGGAGGGGAATTGCGGGGTGTATTCAGACTTTTGACACGTGACTGTACGTTACGTTGCGCATTCGGCACTTTGGTTATGTTAGCGCCATGAGGCGCGCAAGTGTGGCACAGATGCCAGACGACAGACTCTGGTCTCACATTTCCTTAGTGTTCCCTACTCTGTCTCACCGTGGGTCTTAAACCTCTATGGAAGGCTTAGAACGACAGCAAACCTCTTCTGCGGCCAGTACTACAACGGCCCAAATCAAGCTGCAGCATAGCCGCCAGAAGATTAAGTGGAATTGGCCGACGTACGGTACTGACGACGATGACCGTATTTATGTGTTAAACGGGGTCGCCTTATCCTGCACATTAGCTACTAACACAAGTGCCCTCTCCCCTACTTTTGTGCCTCCCTTGTCGCCCCCTTAGAGTTATATCGGTCGCGATACCGTCGATTTTAGTTCGCCTGATCATTAATATTGACAGTAAACAAGTTTCAGTAAGTACTGGAAGCCGCTAAGTAGCCTGACGAGTGCCCGCACTACATTACTTGCAAACATCTGGTTGATTATTTGCTAAGGCACATACCTCGAATCGGATCCTGAGCACAACGCAACTCCGTTTCTCTTTCACTAGGGTATGACCGAGGCGCGCGACAAGATCCGTTGCTAAATGCAATTACTCTTTATATATCCCCTTGTGTACATGCTGATTTAGGCGGTTCTATTTGCCGCGCACGTTATGCGCTGGGATTGCCTAGAGGACTCAGGCCCTTTTGTAGTCGTGCTACTATTACTAGTAAGCCTGTTAATGCAAGGCCTAGTAAATTCTTGTCTGTTTTGTGCTGTAGAAAAGCCTTGGGCGGACAGATAGGAAGATACAGGGGAGCGCCTTAAAAGATACGGTGATTTAAAGACGAGAACTGGCAACGGATCGGTTGAAGGATACCGTTATTAGCGTAAACATTTTAGTCTTTATGACACATGAATTAATGTATGTTTTCTTGACCACCTCATACTAGAAATCGTCTACTAGTTAAGCACAGCTCTCTTGCAGTTAATTGCTTGGAATTTGCTAACCATTGAGTTACCATCAGTGGTTCGAGTGGTGGACCGAAGTCGCAGGCAACTCTCAGTAAAGGATCTACTACTATTCGACAAGACGAAGTCAGGCTGTCTTCAGTGTAAATTTGCTCGTTGTATCTTGTCTATTTGCCCCTACCTTTTTTCGTAACCAGAATATGTAGTATCGCGGGCACGGAGCAGATCAGCTCCGCCATCACACATATGCGCACGGGCAAGATCGGGGTGCAGTGATATCTCCACGACATCAATAAGGCCGACACCGACGAGTGCGACATATCACCCTTAAGTGCAGAAACTAGATAAACGAACGACACCAGGATACGGGCAGGCAAGAGACCATGCGCGGAAATCAAGCGCATTCTCTGTAACCCGTCAATGGCAGTACAAGCAGCCAAGATGATCTTGAGGACGAGGCTTCTGAAGCAATTCAGGATGGTGCCATCCATAGTACTTAAATATACATAGCAATAACGAGTGATAATGTCTCCTTCATAGCATAACGTGAACGTCTATTTGACAACGGCGATTTATTTCATCACACCGCCGCATGATGTTTTCTCGGACTTTTTCAAAATTTTCAGTACCATCCGGTTCTTCTGCGGAAGTGAGTCAGGTTAAGGGGCACCCATGTTCGGTCAAGGCCGTTTCTACAAAACTTGATACCACACGATGTCGTGGTGTACAGAGTACAGTTAAATCCCATCCAACCTGCGGTTCAGAGACATGCAACTTATGTTTTAGTATTAATTTTCTAAATGTTAGTCAAGGCGCTTAAAGGGGTGGTTAGCATGGACCTTCGGAACGCCTGGTGCGAATCGCTGGCCGACACGCGCGCCCAGACCCACCCTATTCGCCGACCAATCCCAACTCCGTCCTCAGTTTACCATCCTGCCTGCCAGTAACAGTGCCCTAAAGCGCCGCCCCTTCTGGCAGTAACAGCGTGGGTGTAGGTCACCGGAAATGGGGCCATGGGGGTGGGTGCCTCTGTGGCTGCGACTTGGCAAGCAGTCGGACAAGGCTAAGGGTGGAGTCGTGCTGGGCGGCGCTCAGCGAAGTTACCCCAGTAAAGGTCACCTTGCCAATTGTCAGCGGGCCCTCCCAAAAACAGGTACGCACGTGAGTGGGATTTGGGCGGCCGTGATAAGGAAAGCCATTGGCACAGCAGAGGCATCTGGCCCCGGGACTGGGTCCATGTTCAACGAGGCGCCCGCGCAGCAATTCCGGGCGAGTCAGCTTCGCTCCGTCAATGACCCAGATCGGAAGGAAGACGGAAACGAAGATTGAGATAAAGGGCTTGCTTTCCGTTGGTTAACGCACCATTGTGTTGTCGAAGCCGGGGCGAGCTCAGGGACTGAGGTGAGTCTTGGCGTGCACGGATCACAGCACCTCCTGTGGAGTGTTGTAGTCCGTGCACCAGCATGGCTTTACCGGTTGCACCTGAGGGATTGACCTGGATGGAATCGACGTTGAGATATTCAAGCTAAGAGAAACAAAGTACTTGTGGGGGCATCGTTGACGCATTGAGGCTAAGTATACATGTCGCCATGTGCTTAGAGGTTCCTTGGGATCAGTCTTGTGGACGAGCCGCGAGACAGTAGAAGGAACGCCAGCAATCTCGCAAGAATGACTCCACTTGATGCTACGCTAGCAAAATGCTGGGGATGACCGGCTCCTAACATTGAGCCGTCAAGCCCCGCTCGGCCGATCTGTCGTGGTTCACGCTCCAACCGTTGATTGCATGAGAAGCGGGGTTTGAGGTTTGAAGTAAATTAGACAGGCGGAAATAGGTTGGCCACCGGGGAAACTTCTGGTGGCTGACATCTAATTGATTGCGTGGCGGACTAGATTCCGGTGGCTGATATCTAATCACACACTGTTTCAGGCCGGAGGTCACCTCCGGCACCTTCTACTACTGGGGCGGACGCAAGGAGGTAGACAGTCTCGCGGGTGTAACCGTACATTGATCATTGCGTCATCATACAGTATTGGCATGCAAACATCTGCTTCCCTGTGTCGTGCCTCACTCTTGCCAGGCCCAAACTGCCCAGTGGCACAGGGCGGATCTTGTCGTGCATCTCCCCGCTTCCAGCCCCTCTCTCATTTTTTCTCTCCTGTGAAGGATTTGATAAGGATACATACTGCACAAGGTTTTACAATGCTGCCGATTTCCGTTTCAACAATGCACCTCTCTTCAACTGCCAAATCCTTTTTGGCTCAGGTCAACGTTTTTTCTTACCAAGCATCCTGTCGTACCGTATCGTCCCTTGTTTCACCATAGATGCGTTAAGGACTGTGAGACATTTTGCTGCAGATGCTTCACTTGTACAACCGACGCTCTTCCAGGAACCCAATTTCGCCAACCAGGCGGCCCAGGGAACCCTAGTAGACTTTCGTCTTCCCCAAGAACATCGATATCCCAGTCACTAGGGACCAGCAAACATGGACTTCTCCGCCGGTGGTGTACCCGCGATTCACCAAAGTAGGTAACCGAGTCAAAGCATATTTCGAAATGCTCCCCACTCATTCGCCAACTCAGCAGACGCAGACAATCTACAGCAGCAACATCAACGTGATCAACCTGCATGGCTTCTGCAACACCTGCCGTTGCAACAACCGTCAGGAAACAACGTTGTGCTGTTTGTGACACCATCAGCCTGGGCTTCAGCCCCTTGGCTTACAGCGGATCGACAATCGTCAACTTCGACGCAAAATTCTCAGTCATGGCAGGACTCACCTTCCGGCAACCTTGTTGAGTCTCTGTCCTCGCCGGAAACTTCTATGTCGTCGCCTGTTGACCCCCATGCTCGATATCCGGCAAAGAAATCACAGGCGGTTCAGCCAGTAGACTCAACGGAGGCACGAAATCGCCGCAGAGGCCGACCAAGGCTTTCGGAAACCAGCCAACGCGCCGGGGCAGCATCGACAGCTGCAAAAACAACTAAGAAGAGCAAACAGAAATGTGCCTCAACTGCTTCAACAAGCGGGCTCGACGACTTGAGCAGTCATAGCGGCGGCGACGGCAAGAGGAACAAGATCCGCGCGCGTAATCGCGAGGCAGCCTATAAGTGCCGGCAGAAAAGGCAGAAGGGTATTGAGAAATTGCAAACGCAAGAAGCGATTATCGAAGACATTAACAAGAGTCTTAACGCCGAAGCGGCGATGTTGCGTGATGAGATCCTAATGCTGAAACACATGGTTCTCCAGCATGGTGGATGCGGGTGCTCTTTCATTGAGGACTATATCTCAGGCGCAGCTCAGAATATAGTACAATCTGGCACTATGACCGATGCTCTAACTGATGGTGGAAATACGCATATAAGCAGTCAGCCCTGCATGGCCGGGGCCAATGATGAGGGTTATATCGACTAGCAGGTATTCGACAGGGACAATAAAGCAGACGTGCCCTCTCTGGGATCGGAGAACGGTTTCTCTGATCTTGACGATACCGCGGGTCACACCGCGGAAACCTAGTCTCAAGAAGCTTCGATTTTTGCAGCGGAGGAAGGGAAAGGAAAACTGAGCACTTTCCGGATCTTGTGTGTTAGTTGGTATCGAGCAGCAGTTAACAGTGTGTGTGCGTGTAAATGTTAACGCCGTGGCTGGCCTCCCAAGGGGCATCCGGCGTATAGGGCTACTAAAGATCTCCTACAAGTCAAGCCTATTGGCACAGAATTTCAAGCCTTTTGCCCGTGACCACTATACGATGGGCCTCCAGGTTAGCTTCACCTAACACTTAATTGAGCCTTTGCCCAGACCTAGCCAAGGGTTTCCCGCGATATACCCTAGCGATAGTTCACCATACCCGTCCCCCGTGTTGCGAGCTCCTCCCGTCAGTGGTCACGGTTCAACGGCAACTTAAACGGCTTCCTTGTATAGCTCCTTCTTCCAAAAATAAGTATAGCGCTTCGGAGCGCTCTTCGTGGTCGTAGTGTCTCGTTGGTGTTAGGCGGCTGTCCGATGACCGGTAAGAGGAGGTACAGCTTATTCCTCTCCGTCCTAGTCTGCCAGGCTCTACGACAGATAAAGACACAGCTGTGACTCTTCGAGGGGACTTCTTCGTTCGTATGGGGGATTGTGCTGAGAGAGTGAAGTCGAGGAGTCGGTGGATGGTGGTGAAATAGGGCCTAGGAGTACCGCTTCACCAGGAAAGAACCCGCCTCATTCGGGAGGCTAGATAGAACCTCTGCTTCGTCAATTGAAGACTTCATGTAGCCTGCGGAAGGCGATGTCGAGTCGACGGCGGTTTGTTAGGTTGAATAATCGTCGGCTCGATTCGTGGGGAAAATTTGCGTTGTTAAGGGTTTGATTAGCATACAGCTAATCTACCCCAGCGTGCGGCGGCAAACCGCGGGGACTGGGGCCCACCCTTAGCATTGCACTAACAGCGCACGCTAAGAGTGGTAGTTGTTCGGTTGAGGTTGCTTCGATGTATTGATGTGATGAGGGGAAAAGAGAGCGTAAGAATGAAAAGGGCTACAATCTGACATTTTGTGACGGCTGGTGAGATGGCCAGAAGGCTGTCCGGATGCTCTGCTTGGGTTAAGTGCGTTTGCTGAGTGGCTGGAAAATGATCATTTCCTGGGAAGGAAGTTCGGTTCACCACTGCACGTAAGTGTCTGCACAAAAAGCCCGAGGTGGATACGCGCTGAAGACGAGTAGCAGCTACTTGCCATGTCACAAAATCAGGCGCTAAAGAGTCCGACAAGGGCCGAGGCGGCGCTCCACCTACGGCCCTTATGTCAGAATGATGAAACCTCGCGTGGCAATACCGTGGATCGTATCTGTATTGAGACGATCTGAATATCCAACTGCAAAAGCGCCACGGTTGGAAGCTCAGTCATCTCAAAACGAGGGTGTGGACGTGAGGAACAAGAGGTGGGATCCGGTGGAGGACCAACCCAATTATGTAAGTGCTCCACTGCTGATTGTTGGGAATCCGACAGGGGCCGAAAGGGTCAGAGGAAGCCAGCTGCCCTGCATGTCCTGGACACAATGGCACGATGGAAGAGCTGAGTTTTCGCGGGGATGCTGTGGAAATAGGGAGTGTGCATGGCAAGGTGGAATGGGATGACCGAAATCTTGCTGATAACGTTCTGGCACCCACAGCCAATCACCTGTATGCACTATGACGGTTAGTCAGGGTGGCCAGCGGATTATGCATATATGAAAAGAGTGTCTATTCGTACTAAAGAGTGGATGGGATCACCACAGGCTTGTGGGCCTAATGCTATCCTAATAAGTGTTACAGAGCTAGGGCCAGGTGGAAATGACAGGCTGGCCTGTTTTAGTACAGTCAGACCATTCTGGATGGGTTATGTCCATGCCCACATTGAAGCATGCAAGAATTCTGTCACACTGCCCGGAGGCGAATCTCCGGTGCCTCTCTGCGTAGCATTGGCCGATGCAGGTAGCTCATCCCATTACGTCGGAAAGGCTTCGTTCTTACGCACTCAAAGAGGGCTGCCGGACGCCTTCTCTCACTCGAGATCTCGATAATTGGACTTTCGAGTAACACCCTTTTTCGCTCTCTGTAGACTGCATGAATGATCCCTGTTTCCAGTCGGCGCTCTAATGTTCTGGTGGGTCTCAGAAGCAGGCTGGGAATGGGTAAGAGTTTGCAGCTCCCCCGCGCCGAGCACACGTTCTAGTGTAGAGTTGGGGATGAGTAAAGAATAAAGGCATCTGCCCAGTTCGACAAACTTTTTGTTTTGTTGTGCAACGTGCCTGTCCTCCACCGCTTGCCTTGGGCATCAGCTAGTTGCCATCTACTTTCTACCGTTCAATTGAGGCTTATGCCGAAGCCGAGAGCTGCCCGTTCGCCTAAATGGGCCATTTCCACTGACTTTTGACGGACTGCTACCACAATATACCACCTTACTCTGTTCGAGGATCAAGGCCTCGATAGGTCCAACTTCCATTAGCACACCGAACAGTCGTCTTGCTCGGCAAAGCCTCGGCCAGGAGAGTGCACAGCTGTCATGGACTTAGCGCTTCAGCCGCTTATACTGGCGGATGGCCCATTTTTCGACCACATCGAGGCCGTCGACGTATCCATCGATGAACAAAGCTTGTACCACCGACAAGAATGGGCAGAGTTTTTATGCCAGCAGCCACCGACAAGCTTTGACACAAGCAACGCCAGTCCAAAGTTCGTTTCGCCCTCGGCACTGAGCTCAGTGTCGGACGTACCTTCGTTAGTAGCGGATCAGGATTCATCGATATCGACGCAGAATTATCAGTTACCATTGGGTTCCCCTATCAGCAACCACACAAGAACGCTCTCATCGCCCAGAAGCTTCGTCTTATCGCCAGGTTGGTGCGGCACTCAGTCAGCGACCGATCCTTCCAACCTAAGCCCGACCAAGGATACGGAATGCATACCGACAGAGGTAGCGGAGCCCCCCAAGCGCCGCCGAGGCCGGCCGAAACTCTCGGAGACGGTCACCCGCACCAAGCGAACAGCGGTATCCACAATGTCCAGGCGGAAACCGAAGTCCTCGCACCGTACTCCAACAGCCTCGGTGCGCGACACTGACGACTTGAGAAACAAAAGTGACGACGTTAGTGATAAGACGGACCTTACACGCGCACGGAACCGAAAGGCTGCGTACAAGTGCCGGCAGAAAAAAAAATCAAAAACAGACGATCTGCAGTCGCAGGCGACCGAGATGGAAAGAACCAATGCGGACCTCCATAGCGAGGCTGCAATACTGCGCGGAGAGGTTTTCGAGCTCAAAAACATGATTCTACAGCACAGTGAGTGTGAGTGCTCGTACATTACCGAGTACATCTACAGCGCAGCCAAGAACCTGGCACAGCCCGGCATGAAGGCGACTGCTTCTGTTGCGGGGGAGACAAGTATCTGAGCAGTCAGCTTATCCGGGTGACAAGGAACCATGTCAGCGGCCATCAGGTTGACTGTTGGCGACAGCTTGGCAGCCAGCAATATTGGACATGTTGGTCTATTGCCTACTAAACCAGTGATGTGTTGTTGACACCTTTCTGACCTAAAACAAGAAACAGAACAAGGTTTCATGGCTACAATGCCTATATCCCTTATTGCAATGGAAAATCGAGCATGGGTTGGGTTAGATTGACGCCTGAGTCCGGATTCAAGGCTGTCAAAACGACAATACTCGCATACATTTAACATGCAAGGACCGGGGAGAACGGGTAGATACAATACAGAACCCCGCTTCGACCAGGATGGGAATAATCCCTCTATCAAGCACAACAATCACTCTATGATCAATGAACCCCAGGTGTATTACATCGGATTAATATCATCTATCTAACAGGTTGAATGCATGCCCAGATATGCAGTGTCCAGGTCTAACACCTTTCCTTTTCTTGTCTTAGGTCGGCCAGACGTGTCACCAACACAACATTAGCTTAGTAGACAACTTACCAATATGCCTAGTATTGCTGGCTGCCAAGCTGATGCCTGATACCTAGCCAGGTGCTAAGGATGACCAAAAAAGAAAGTTTTATGCCTTCATGTTTCTCATCTTACATAACCACGAGATTTCGGGTGTGTTGTGTGGAAAGGAATGCGTGCCCGTGTCGTATGGTTTGATACTGAATTCAGATAATTTTCTAGATCCTTGAGGCATTCTCGCAAGTCTCAAGTCACTTCTACGTAGTAAAGAACGAGAATCTTGGTTCACCGGCTCTTTTCGGTCCGTCTGCTCTGGGTGAGCTCCATTAGAATTTCGTTCCATGGGTGCGTTTACTGCGCAATAGGAGCGTCATCTGCATCAGTGACAGGGTAGTAAGTGTCACCAGTGACGTGTTCTCATTTGTTGGGTGAAATGAGTACTGGCTTGCGCATAACTGGGTAGGATCAAAGCAAACAAGCATGAAACCCCGACAAAATGACGAAGCTCTGACTTAAAGAAACTTTCTCGCATGGACGCTTGTGACTTCAACAGACTAACATACGATCGCGTTTCGTGGCTCTTGCTTCTCCAAATTAGGCATTAACTCAACATCTTCTTTCTCGAGACCAGTGGGTGAATCGCGCGATCGTCTCGCAGTGTGGTTTGCCATGGCTCGAAAGATTTGCATCACGGCCGTCGACGGCCAAACCGGCTTCCTCATCGCTGAACTGATACTTAGACACCGCGACTTCTCCAGCAAGGTCGACTTACTCGTTGGATTGTCGCTACATCCTCAGTCAGATCATACCAAAGAGCTTCAGGGCCTCGGTGCAACCATCGTTCGCCATGTCCCTGGCCGCGAACGCTTCGTGGTAAAGACGTTGAAGGATACTGGCTGCGACACTCTTTGTCTTGTTCCTCCCGCTCACAAAGAGAAGTACGACATCTCCATGGAGCTGGCAAATGCGGCTAAGAAGGCAAATATCCAGGACGTCCTGCTTATCAGCTCTGTCGGATGCGACTATGCTGATGCGAAAAAGCAGCCGCGCCTGAGGGAGTTCATCGACATCGAAAGCTTGGTATTGGAGGCTAAGGGCGACCCCGGTGTATCAACCGGTCACTCGCCATGTATTATTCGGTAGGTTACCATGGATTTACTTCATCGAAAAGAACAATGCCTAAATAGTCGGGACAGAGCTGGATTTTATGCCGAGAACCTGCTGCTCTATGCTCCGCAAGCTCAGGAAGAAGGCGTTCTGCCTCTACCTATCGGCAAAAACCATAAATTTGCCCCAGTGGCTTTCGGAGTAAGCCCGTCTCCCGAGCCGGTGTATGGCTTTTCTGACAACATTTCAGGACGTGGTTCAAGTTGCAGCCCATGTCTTGACCGGAAAAGGAAAACATGGGTTTGATGACAAGCATCGTGGCCAGATGATAACTGTGACAGGTTCATCTTCATCTCTTCTTCTTTGACAGAGAAGTACTTACAAATCCTTAGGCCCCCAGCTTTGTGCAGGAAAGGAATTGGCTGCCGCAGCGAGCGAGGCTTTTGGCACAGAGCTGGAGTTTGAGAATATCTCGGAGTAGGTTGCCCACACCTTCCAGACTCTCGAACATGCTAATGACTCGCCCAGGCCGGAAGCCAAGAAAGTCATCGAGACTCAATCCGGTATTGATCCTTCTGAGCAGGAGTATCTCCTCGAGTACTACAGCTTGGTTAGGGAGGGCAAGACCAATTACTCTCGACAAATGCTTTCCACGATGTTACCGGCGAGCATCCTACAGAGCCGGATTCTTTCTTCAAGTTATACTCCGACGAAATGCGGCCTAGGAAGAAGGCCAAGAAAAACTCTCATTAAGTGTTTTGAGATGACGTGATCATGGCAGTGTACGACTTAAGTCAACCTACCCACTTTTCGCCCACCCCCTGTTATCGCCCACCCAAAAATCCCTCATCCTCAACACCAACCTCCCACTTCCAACTATCGCAACATTTCCAACCCTTATCCAAATAACCTCTTTTTTTCTATGTTGCTTGTTTATGGCCTAATGGTCCAATATACTGAATACGAGATTAACCAGGCCCTGGCTGCTATAACCAATGGCCAGTCTGTCCGTCAGGCATCCTGCGAATGGGGTATCCCACGATCAACACTTCGAAGTCGGATAAAAGGTACCCAACCTAGGGCAGCAGCATTTGAAGACCTCCAGAGGCTCTCTATTAGTCAGGAGGCTAAGCTGGCCAGCTGGGTGCAGATCCAGGCTGATCTTGGGCTTGCGCCAACGCATCAGCAACTTAAGGGGTTTGCCCAGCGCATCCTCCATGCCATGGGAGATACCCAACCTCTAGGAAAGAGATGGGTGAATGCCTTCATACGAAGGAACCCATCTATCAAGGTCCAGAGAAGTCGATCTATTGATTCTAGACGCGTCAATGGGGCATCTACTGAGGTTATCAGGGACTGGTTCAAGTACCTCGCGATCCCAGCGATCATGGCTATCAAACCAGCCAATAGATACAACATGGATGAGACTGGAATCCTTGAGGGCAAGGGATCTAATGGGCTGGTGCTAGGCAGGGCTGAGACAAAGTCTATACGGAAAAAGCAGCCTGGATCGCGAGCCTGGGTGTCTATCATCGAGTGTATCTCAGCTGAAGGGCGGGCACTACTGCCGCTGGTTATATATAAGGGCAAGTCAGTCCAGCAGCAGTGGTTTCCTCTAGATCTCAACCCTCTGGATGGATGGGAGTTTACAGCAACAGAGAATGGATGGACTACTGATGAGACTGCTGTTGAGTGGCTGCATAGAGTCTTCCTTCCTCAGACTGACCCTGGCCAGGCTGGCCAGGCCAGACTGCTTATCCTGGATGGGCATGGGAGTCATACAACGACAGAATTTATGTGGCAGTGCTATATTAATAACGTCCATCTGTTATTCCTGCCGCCACATACCTCCCATGTCCTCCAGCCACTTGATCAGTCAGTCTTTAGCCCAGTCAAGTCAGCCTATAGAAAGGAGCTTGGATACCTCAGCCAGTGGAATGATTCAACCATTATAGGCAAAAGGAACTTTATTTCCTGCTATCAGAAAGCACGCCTGGCTGGGCTAACAGTCCAGAATATTAAAAGTGGCTGGAAATACACTGGACTATGGCCTGTTGCTGTAGCCAAGCCTCTTATGAGCTCCCTGCTGCTGCCCAAGGCATCCAATCCACCAGCAACACCTATCCAGCGTATCCAGGGTATCCAGGATATCCAGAATACAGATGGATGGGTATCTGCTGTATCTGCGGTTGCATGGTCAACGCCTAGAAAAGCTAGGGAGCTGGATAGTCAACTGCACTTATTCAGCCAGCTGGATCAAAGCATTGCCACACAACGCCAGCTATTCAGAAAGGTCAAAAAAGGCTTCCAAGAGCAGTCCTTCCAACTGGCTACTGCCCAGCAGCAAATCCAGCATCTCCAGGCCCAAGTCAACAACAGTACAGCCAGGAAGAAAAAGGCTGTCCCAGTAAACCCTAATTCCAAGTTTGCTGACATTAGCAACATACGGCAAGGCCAGATTAACGCTGGCGACGTTGAGGTTGATACAGATGGATCCAGCGCATCTGATTACCCTAGTGAGGCAGAAAGCTGTATTGTAGTGGCATCTATGCCTAGTCGATAGTTAATTGAAAAGGGTGGTTGTGTTGCGATAGCTGGGTTTTTGGGTGGGCGATAACAGGGGGTGGGCGAAAAGTGGGTAGGTTGACTTAAGACGCTGATTCTGCTTCGTTTCATATTATTTCCCTTTAGGTGTAACGAAGTTCACAAGTGAACGGTCCATATCCTTATCGTACCTTGAAGGACATTTCTCTAACTATTTTAAAAATCCAATGTGAATCTTAAATCAATGCAGCTTCATTATTGATGCCTCGTCAAGACTTGAATATAAAGTACATGCATACCGAGCCACACATCATAGTGAGCGACACACGTCCACCTACTTCTACACTCTTCACCTTTACAACAACATTCCTCTACGTACGAATATGGATTGTTGGTAACTATACCAGGTATCCGTATATACGGCGAGGTGAAGCAACGAAGACTCGTTGTATTGGTCTACTTATGATGTTGCTTAATGTGTGGAGTAAAATGGGGGGTTATTGCCACGGCCGTTGGAGGCCGATATGTAGCCTTTCGGGCACAAAAGTCATCCGGCCGGCGGCCGGACAGCTAATGTTCCGACACTACGGAATGAACTAACTAAGACGTCATATGGGGTTTTACTTGTATTAAGATCCGTAGCTCCAGCTCGCTCAAGCTCTTCTTCCAGAACCTTCCTTACCATAATCATCTTCCTGGCTTCAAGTATAAGAAGTTGCAATACATTACACCAAATTCACTGAAACACGAAATTTTCCGGTGTATTCACTTGCATCAAATCCGTAGAGAGCTTTGGCTTTCCCGTTCCCAAGCACTCAACCATATATACTCTCTTAACTACCCTCTAGCACAATGCCGAGACTTTGTGATGTTATTAAAGACGATCACCGAAAAATCGAGCAAGCCTACCGATACACGCTAATATCTACAACACCGGAAGATAGGGCTCACTGGAGAGATGAGCTCGCTCTTGAACTTGCCCGCCACTGCATCAGCGAAGAGCAAGTACTGCTACCGATTCTGAGAGACAGATTGGCAGATAGCGAATTTCGGACTACGAAGAATTGCACCGACCGACATAGTGTAAGTGGCCGTGCTATCTGTCCTTAACATTAACGCTGACTCGAGACAGTTGAAAGAAAAGATATGTCGGCTCAAAGTTATACACGTCACCGACCCAAACCTCGAGTCAGAGTTGAAGGCCCTTTGGGTAGATCTGGCACCACACATCCACGACACTGACCATCAAGACGTAGCTCGTCTCGAGGAGTGTCTCAGTATCACCGAGTCCGAGGATTTGGCGGAACAGTTCCGACGTACGATGTTTCTAGCACCAACACGGAGCAATCCTTCGCCTGTCAGGGGACCCCCTTCACAACTGATCACACATTTCCTCTCGGCCAAAGAGAATTCCATCAAAGATATGAACCCCATTATGGGGACCAGATAATAATGCTGTTGTCGAGTGTAGATGCTCAAGATCGACCGCCAACTCACGTCAAGAATTTGACAAATTCATGGCCTGGTGATTTAACTTGATCAAAAACTCAGGAAACAGTGTTTTAGTTTTTAGAATAAAGATGGGTATTAAAGTGGTTCGGGTTTTTGACATAAGCTGGCAGTCGATGGAACAATGCAATGGGTGGCATACCTCGAGGACGAATATGAGGTTTTGTTACAACTTACACCTACGAAGTTTCCGTAGTTTCATATTTTAGTGGTGGTTAGGCTCATGCCTTGAACACATTCCAGATATCGACGAGTTTCATATTTAGCTTAGCTAGACGTGGCAATGCAGTCTCTACCACACTGCTTCTGACAAGATGCCCAAGTGTTTATTACAACATGTGGTGTAGTTATCGTGTTTTGTACCGGCAGTATTCCTAAGTTGAGGCGACCACAACCCCTGCGACCGTCACTCCTAGACATGCAACTTGTATGGGCTCGCGCTGCATCGAGATCGGGCCGCCGCACAATTAAGCCAATTCGCTTACGGGCTTGACGTGTAAAGCCTTGAAATAGAGCCCGATTTTTACCAAGGCCTAAATTATCCACATTAGACTCATTTGTACTCCTCTTTTCAATTGGTACCTGGCGAAACATCATTTGCCCCTATGTTATTTTACCTGCTGTAATTACTAAAATATCATCTTAATTCAATGCCGCCATGTCCACCGATGATTCTGATGCTTCCGACGCCTCCGCGGCCTCCGGCACCTCCGCACAGAGATTTGTCGTTGTTGAGCTGCTTCCGGAAGATCTTGAAGTCGGCTGTGCTGCCAACTCCCAGGTGAACTGAGTACCAAACTTCTCCTGATGACCATCATCGTTGCTGTTGACTATCTCGTTGTAGTACTGCTCTAGCTCGCGATGATCCTTAACAATCGCGTCCGAGATAACAGGTAATACAACTGTGCGCAACAACCGTCATCCTGACCGCATCACAGTACTATTCGATTGTACTACTGCCAGATCAGGTGGCCAATCACGCAATTAAATCATGAACCTGCGCTAACAGCGTCACTAATCTTCCGCTTTTGATTCCGCACTTGTGGACGGTTCCCCGAAAGCTTGTCGATGGGATAGGAAGGACGTGATACTTTCGTCAGCCAAGCAAAAAGCGACGTGGCACCGGAGGACCTCCTCCAATCATCTTGTGTTGGTTATTGACTGACGAGCACAATCACGCTATTATTGACAGACGTTTCCCGTTTCATGCGGTTGAATTAGGCTTAGTGACGGTTAGTCAGGGTGGCCAGCGGAATATGCATATTTGAGTGAGCAGAAAAGAGTGTCTTATTCGTACTAAAGAGTGGATGGGATCACCACAGGCTTGTGGACCTAATGCTATCCTATATAGTCTTACAGAGCTAGAGCTAGGTAGAAATAACAGGCTAGCCTGTTTAAGTACAGTCAGACCATTCTGGATGGGTTACGTCTATGACTCGCATAGAAGCATGCATGGATTCTGTCACTTAGCCAAATGAATGGCGCGGACTGAGGGGAGCTTACCTCCGCGCATTGTGTGTCACTAATTGGCTGGTGCTCACCAAAATCGCACTAACTCATAGTATGTGTCAGGCGACAGCTTGGCAGCCAGCAGTAATGTGCATATTGGCTTATTCCTGCTAAGCGAGTGAGGTGTTGTTGTTGTTGACACGTCTTTCTAACCTTAAACAATAAACAGAACAAGGTTTCAAGGCCATGATGCCTATATCCCTTATTGCAATAGGGAATCGAGCATGGGTTGAATGCACGACTCGGATATGCAATGTCCAGGTCTGACAGTATGCTAACAACCTCTCTTAGTCTGTCGCGCGACGGCACACAGGCAATAGTGGGCAGAACAGTGTGGAGCCGGAAGAGATTGATTGGCCGGGAACACCGGAAGGCTTCCGAGCTTCGGTCCAATAGTGACCTCCTTCCGTGTGGACAGGGGTAGCTAGCTCGCGTGATTTCGGAGTCAACTCCGTCGGCTGCACACATGGAATGGACATCAGCTTGGCAGGGGGAGACTCGGTTTTTGTGTGTGTGTGTGTAACAAACCCACATCCTCCCCCTCATCATTAGCATCATCATCTCTCGCGTTTACCCTCCCACAAGCAACCATAGGACTTTGGTCATCAACAGGTAGGCACAGGCGAATAGTGAAAAGGGGCCCATCCGCTTGAGACACGTCCGTTCTGCAGTCAGCAACACCCTGCCGCCGCGTTGGCAGCACAACAACGGCTTGCAAATCAAACGCCAATCCCTTTCCTCGCACTCTTCCGAACTCCGCTGCGGACTTTATCTTCCAGGCGGCTAGTTCACCAAAAAGGCTGCTAGCGCGCTGCTACGACAGGTCCCACAACTTGTCTACGTACCGGCGACACGCACGCACACGCATACCGGTACTCGATCGAGCACAAAACGGAACTAGGGATCCCTATTCAGGCCCGTCCCATTCCATAACCACCACAACTCACTCACTCACTGGGTCCGCCCGCGCACCTCGGACCTGGCCAGCGAATCCACACCAGAAGCAGCCAGAGCCTAGCACCACTGCACCAGCGCCAGTATCCGCACCCGCACCCACGCAGTCTCCTCCCACAACCTACCTACCTGCATGTACGTACTCACGTACCGCAGCGCACACGCCCTGCCATACTGGGAGCATTGCGAGCGCCCGAACTCTATCAACCCTCCCCCCCCCCCCCCCCCCAAAAAAAAAGCTTCCCGAGGCCCTTTTGATTTGTGCATCACATAATCTCGCGCGCGCACAATAGACGCACCCCGTCTACTCCCCGTCGGGTCCCGTTGCTGCTCCACATTAATAATTTGCCAACGCCCTCTCCCCTCCGGTGCCTTGTCGTGCTGACTTTCCCGCCCTGTCGACCCTAGCGCCGCGGACTGTGGGCTGTGTCATCCTGACCTTTCTACCTTTGTGGTTATCTTTCCTTGACTGGGACTTACTTACACGGCACCCATCTGCATTTCTCACTCTTATACGCAGTTTGCCCCTCCGTCTACATCACCAATAACGCTTTCCACATTGCCACAAACCTATCTCCCCTTCTTCCTCTCCCTGTCCACATACCAACCACAACTGTTAATCATTCACAATGGGAAGCGGCCTGCCCACCCCTCCGTTGGAGGACCAAAAGTCTAGGAAGAGCTCATCCAGCTCCAAGTCCATCAAGCCCAACCGCCACACCGCCAAGCGCGCCAGCCCTCACGACGCAACGCAACATCACGACCATGCCTCGCAAGGCATGTCTGCTGATGGCCGCCAGAAAAGAGTATGGAAGGCCTGTGAAAGATGTCGGATGAAGAAGACAAAGTGCGATGGAGAGTTCCCCTGTAAGAGGTGTAAGGACGATGGCCTCGTATGCACCGCCGGCGTCCGTAAGAAGACCGAATATAAGCAGCTCCCCAGGGGATACGCCGAAGTCCTAGAGCACACCCAGTTCGCCCTCATCGCAACCGTCCACAAGCTCTACTCTATGGCCAGGAAGCAACAACAATGGGACCTGGGCGAACCCGAGCTCAACGACAGAGGGCAACCCGCCATTCACAACATTGCTCAGAAGCTCGGATGCATTCGCCCCAACAGCGACATCGACCTGCCGGTACACTCAGTCTTCCCTGAGGACGAGGCCGGCCTGACCGAGTTGGCGCGCCAACTGGAGGAGCAACAAAAGGAACGCGATGTCGAGAACGCGATGAAGGTTGAGGCTGAGTCGACCTCCAGTTGCGAACGATCAGACCGCGCCAGCTCCTCCGAGATCGACCACTCCGAGTTTGAGGCCGACTATCGCAAGGCTGTCTTTGGCGGCCACAACAACCCGATGACCATGTCGCCGCAAAGCTTCTCAACGGGCTACACCGAATTCGACGTCGACTCGGTCGCCTCGCCCGTCGACCCGACCGCCGTCATGTTCCAACAACAAAACCAGTCGCCGCCCATGAACGCCTATCAGCAGTGGAACATGCCCAGGCAGGCGGCGCCCCCCTATATGGACCTCACGCAACAAATCTTCCAACACCCGGGTGCGCTTACCAATATGGACATGCTCAACCAGGGCCTCATTGAGTCGGAGTTCGGAACCATTAAGCCTCATGTCCTCAACTGCCCGAATGCCCGCATGGCGCAGTGGCGTGCGTCTGGCAACCCCTTTTCTAAGGGGTCTGGTTCGATTCCAGCTGCGGGCCTTCCGGTCTCCCTGACAGAATCCATGCATTCTTCTATGCGAGTCATGGACATAACCCATCCAGAATGGTCTGACTGTACTTAAACAGGCCAGCCTGTCATTTCCACCTGGCCCTAGCTCTGTAACACTTATTAGGATAGCATTAGGCCCACAGGCCTGTGGTGATCCCATCCACTCTTTATTTAGAATAAGACACTCTTTTCTGCTCACTCACATATGCATATTCCGCTGGCCACCCTGACTAACCGTCAAAGGGCTACTTGGATTGTAATGTAGCGTTATGTATCGACAGGGATTACTGGTACCTCTGGCATACACAAAATCTATAGTAAGAACATGTATCGTAAATCTCAGCATATGATTTGATAGAAATATTGGACCTAGAAGCCCTGATTGGCTTATCCCTCCCTTGGCAAAAATAAAGTCAGTCAGTCCCCCATGGGATAACTAGAGGGGAAATGTAGATCAATCAACAGGAGAAAGTAGCATTTAACTGAATGTCCCCTCATATCCGGGATCGTTACTCCTTACGAAGAACCAGACAACCTCTCCAGCTAGATCTTTCCCTCCGGCACGTCCAGAACAGGCCAAGAACAGATTTAAAAATTATTACAATCGAGCCTAGTACAGCCTCTAGCCACCAGAGTTCCCCTCGGCAAGACATCTACATGGCTTGACTGCATTGAGGTCGTGTCGCCACATAATTTGGGCAGGTCGCTTAAAAAAACTGACACGCAAAGCTTTGAGGAAAGTTCTCCAAGTACCGTCAAAAGGCAACGACCCAAAAAGCGGAAAATTGGTGACGTATTTAGTGCAGGTTCGTGACTTAATCCTGGGTCATTGACCAGCCTATCCGGAAACAATACCGCCCCATGCTTGCCAATCAACGAATCAGACCATCTTGCTTAACAATCAGAGAGAGAAGCTCGTTCTGAAGGCTCTAACAAGATACGCTTGGCATGAATAGTGTGGTGATGCGATGATGATGACTGCCGCTGCGCCCGTTCGCTCGCGATGGCAGCCATTTGCTCATAAAAAAGCCATAATTCGATTCAGGCAGCCATTTATAAAAGACAATACCGAGTCATCTACGAGGCTCACTCTGAGTTGTGTCTTTATAATTATATCCTCAGCATTCTCATTTCACTCAAATTTAAACGTTTCACCTTATGTTTCCCCTTCGCCTTGGTACAGCCAGCCTGAGAAGGTTAATGTTGAATCCTCAACGATACATTCCTCGGACGCATGGGGCAAGAATCTTCAGCAACAGTTCCCTTAAGATGACTTCTATCTCGGACGCAATTATCAAGGACCATCGCGAGCTAGAGCAGTACTACAACGAGGTGGTCAACAGCAGCGATCATGATCATCAGGAGAGATTCGGTAATCAGTTCACCTGGGAGTTGGCTCGCCACTCGGTTGGCGAGGAACTCGTCGTCTATCCCGCTTTCGAGAAGCACATGGGCTTGCAAGGTCATGATATGGCCGAGAACGACCGGAAAGAGCACCGCCAGGTAAGATAGTCCCATCTTTAGACATGCCCTTAAATGAATACGTACTAAAGTTATTGAAGGTCAAAGAGCTGCTCAAGGTATTTCAGAATCTGAAGCCACAGGACCCGAACTACCTACCAAAACTGAAGGAACTCTGGTCTGTACTCTCTCAACATATCAAGGAGGAGGAACAGAGCGACCTGCCTGCTCTGGAGTCCGCCTTACGCAACGCAGGGGAGTTCGAATCCGAGTCGATAGCGAAGAGCTTTGGGCGAACGAAGGCTTTCGTTCCTTCTCGCAGTCACCCCAGCGCCGGTGAACACCCGCCTTTCGAAACTGCCATGGGGCTTTTGACTGCGCCTCTGGATCATGTGGCCGATTTATTCAGGAAGTTTCCTAACAAGACCATCTCGCCAAACCCTTCCACAAAGTAAATAAACCAATCGGCGAGTTTGATTAGTGCATTCTTGAAGCAGGAATAGGCCGAATAAAAACAAGGACTTCTGGGCGATCCGTTTCTCTAATCAAGTGATGATTATTAATTGCTAACCGATCAGATGAGAGCAGCAGAGTGTGATATTCCCGCCCGCCGACATTCATCATTACTTACAAACGATTACTTTACGAATGACACAGCCCGATACCCAATTCAAAGTCTTTACCTGTTACTTGCTCGCATGGAAAGACTACCACACACATTAGGACCTTGTAAGATATCGTGTTTATTCAGATTGACTTGGCCATAGTATCTGTCATCTACTTGCGGGCAACCCAGCGCAAGCGCAGGCCAGTGCAATAAATCCGTCAATTTCCAACGGCTTATCTGCCTGCACTCTCTATCCACAGCACAGCACAGCCTAATAATCATTTAGATTGCTATGTACACTAAAGAGATTCATTCGTACTACTTATCAACTTCAGTAAAATCAATAGAAAACTTGTGTATGTTCTAAATCCAATGAACTTCACGTTAGGGTACATCTCAACTAACTACCTTTTCATTTGTATTCACCGGACCAGGGCCATGAGCATACGCAGCAGGCGGAGCGAAATCGTGGCCAAAAACAGTTCCTTACATACGACACGAGACCATCAGCCGTTGTTGCATATGCCCTTGCCTTCATTCACAGAAGGAAGTACACGCCCCATCTCAATGCGAGAGCGTCAGGATATCATCATAGGCCCGTTTGAAAAGTAGGAATTCAATAAACAATTTGTCATGATCGGTGGTTGTTCATGCCTGAAGTGTTGTCTCTAAACAGTGACGCAGAAAATACTTCATAGATCTGTCCATTACAGCTCCGAAAACCACTCCAATGCATCCACTCTCTGCGCAGTACGTATTACATACAAATCAGCTTGGCAGCTGCATAAGATCTGATGCAACCGTGCTGTATTTTCAATCATATTTCTCAGACCTTTGCGGTCATGTTATCTGGCAAAAAGACTGTGAGGTGCAATGGCGTGCGTCTGGCTGATCCTTTTATTTTAGGGGGCTGGTTCGATTCCAGCTCCGGGCACAAGCGTTTTGGTCGCGCTTCACCCAGGCAAAGGTTGGGCCCGCTGTATGCGGGCCTTCCGGTCTCCCCCAGCCAGAACAATGCGGGACCGGCGGCCAGGTACGTCGTCAACGAGACCAACCAGACCAATAGGTGGCCCGGGGCCACCAACCACCAGCACGAAGAGACGGTGCCCACCAAGGGCCCGATAGGATGAATAACATCCGCCCGACAAGCGGGAACAAGGTATCCATTAAGGACCCTCCTACCCCCACAAACAATCAAGGGCTTTGACCCTATCTACAATTCGACGGACCCGTGACGGACAGGTCCAACAGACAGTTTAGCGAGCTCTGCTCGTTGCCATTTCGATTCAAGCTTGAGCCGGGTGACCCAGCGGGGCCTAGCGACATAGCAGGACAGTTAAATAGCCATTAAGGTATGACTTGGAGGACGCTAGCATAGGTACATGTACTGTATGGTATATAGCTTGAGCTACGGCTCTCCACGCCTCATACCCCTCGGGAGGTCGTGGCAGGGGTTCCGTGCCCCTGCCCCCATGGCGTTAAATACAATAACAACAACAACAACAACAACAACAACAACTGTCATTGTGGTGTGGCACCTCGGCCCATAGTTTTTTGTCAGTGACCGGTAGGGTAGGAGATGCGTATGTACGCCGGTTTCGAGCGTTGTCTGTGAACATGTCATTTAAGTTCCTGCAATCGTCATTCCAGATCTGCAACATCAGATAGTTTAGTTAATGCTTTGACCGTTTCTTGCTTGGAGATTTCGCAACGGTTGCTTATGGCAACGATTATCATGGCTTCCATGGAAATGACTGTGTTTACACGGGACGATGGGAGAGGATTTGCCCGCAGGAGTATGTATAATGTACGACAGATGGGGACTTGATCACAGTGACAAGTATACCAAGGGGGGCCTTTCAATTCGTTCCAAAGTTTGACAAGAGATAAGGGTATGATCCTAAATGTTATCTTTTCCGTAAAGTTCCAATCACTTCCCTCATCTCATTCGCCTTGACGCCTGGAAGAAGACAACCCATACGATCCAGTCCATCATATCTCAGCCGCCGCGGCGGACGGCTCGATTTCCTCCCCGCGGATCCATATCTTCCTAATCTTCCTCGTGGCGGTAATGTCCTCGAGCGGGTTTCCCTCGACGAGCACCAGGTCAGCCCGGAGGCCACCCCGGACTATGCCGCGGTCGCTGAGCCGGAAGGCCGTGGCCGCCACGCAGGTCGCCGAGCGGAGTACATGGAGCACGGGCATGCCGGCCTCGACCAGCAGGCGCAGCTCCTCGTGCAGGCTCTCGCCAAAAGGGATCCGGGACCCCGGGACCGGGTTCGCCATCGTGCCGGCGCAGATAGTGACGCCGGCGTCGTGGAGTGTGCGCACGCTCTGCGTCGCGTTATCATAGCTGCTGCCGGGAACGAAGTCGGTGTGGGAGTGCTCGACAGGGCCCTGATTTGCCGTGGTCTTGTCGGGGCCTGGGGAGGAGATGGCAGTAGTATTGTTTGCGTTGGAGCCAATGGCCGACGCGCGCCGTCGCATCATGGTGAGCGTCGGCACGAATATTACGTTCCTGGCCGCCATTTTGAGCGCCAGCGCGGTGTCAATGGGCGCATCCAGGGGCGCGTGGGCAAAGACATCGAAGCCGGCGAGCAGGGCGCGCTCATAGGACGCCTTGCCAGCGGTGCGGGCGATGATCAGCTTCCCGTGGGCGTGGGCAGCGTCGGCGAGGGTCTTGAGGATGTCGTCGTCAAACGAGTCAGGGTCGACCGGGACCTTGATGAAGTCCGAGCGGTCCGGGCCGCTAGACCTCGACGAGACAAAGGCATCGGCATCCTCGCGCGTCCGGATAACGTAGCCGTCGGGGCTGTCGTACAGCTGCGACTGGTAGCCTCGGGCAGGAGATGCTTCGGTACCGCTGGTGAGGAAAGTCGAGAGTCCCGTTCTGCCGGCGGCGTAGACGCGCATGGCCTGACATTGCTGGGTGGTGCTGCTCATGTCGAGGACGGTCGTGACGCCCTGGCTCGCATACGTGCCAAGGGCTGCGTTGGCGCCTTTGATATTGGCATAGACGTCGATGAGACCGGGTATGAGTGAGCAGCCTCGGCCATCAATGACAAAGTCGGAAGTCTCGTCATCGGAGTCGTCAGCCATGTAGTTTTGAATGTTGCCAGCGGATCGCGTAAAGACAACATTGCCAGGTTTAAGAATGGCGTCGCTATCGAACACGCGGACATTTTGGATCAATATTTTGACCATTGCCCCCTGTTTCTTGTGCGCAGCGTTCTCGTAGATAACTTCAGGGGTCGGTTATGCTCTCAATTGGGCGATATTTTCAGAAACCAGGTGCAGGTTTATTGCGTTTGGTTGTTGAGCGGATAGATGGTTTGGCGATCCAACAGAGCAACTCGATAACTACAAGTAGCCAAGGCCGCCGCTCTGAAGGCCACACAAGTACGAATACACAACACCGATGGAAACACGTTTGAAAAAAAGGAAATGTCGCAGGAGGTCCTGTTCAGCCTCTGTGGCTGGCGCAACAGCGGCTGGTGGCCGCAGTGCGCTTACCAAAGCTATTAGTAAGCGCTCTCCACTGCACTTATCTGCAGCCGTGCTACTGCAGCAACTCTTAGCCTTAGACAAGCACTTCTCAATATAAGAGTCCAATTCCTACGCTCCTGGCCTGCAACAGGAAAATAAATCAAGAAGAAAAAACCCAGCATAAGTGTCATGACCAACACAGGTGCGCATACGGTCTAGTCCAAATGGTTCATATCAGAGACGGATACGTGGAAGAATTGAGAGAGTTCGCCTAGAGGCACAAGCTAGCCAGGATTGCCAGGAGTGCGACGTTGCAACTCAGCAGCAGTTTACGGGCGAGACCTACATGAGCCTATGTAATGGATCCCGCGTTTTTCGATGTCCGAAGCCTTGCTTTCTGCAGGATGCAAAGCCCCCGTTCCCCGAGCGGGATAATGTTGAGCCTTTTATCGGCTCTTGGTAAAAAGGCCCTGACACACGGTCCGGCAGCCTCGGTCCGTGGCCCACTCCGAGACAGCTTCGCGACCCGGGATGCAAAGAAGGACATGGATTCCTTATAACGGCCCAACTCGCGAAGAACGATGAGGAAGGGAAGTTCGCGAGTCTACGTGCCTGCAGGTCCGAACCTGGCTTGGTATTAACCACGGCTTCTGTCAGTTGTGCTGAGGCAAACTGCAAGCATGCCGTACGACAGTTGCCACAGAAAGTACATCGGCAGAAGTACATGTTAAACCCGAGGAATGGACCCGAGAATCAGACCCGAGGGCAAGACCAACACGGATGATCCAGCTGCCTGTCTAGACCTCACTCTTATCATCAACGTCGGCCGACTGTTTTGCAGGAAAAAGAAACAATACATTGTGTAGGGGACAGGAAGAAAAGCTCCGAATCCTAGCTAGGCCCCCATGGTGTGGCCCATCGCAAAAGATAGCCACATGTGTCGCAATCCTGGCTATGAAGCGAGGTCGGTGTGTCACCTCTTCTTTGGTAGTTCTGGCCCCAGGGTTCAGGGTTGTCTGCCCACCTAGGTCATTGGCCAGAGGCACCGGAGCTAACTCCTGCGCTGGCTAGCACGTTGCGACCTTTCACATTCGAACTTGGCATGTGTGGCTGGCTGCGTGTTGTGTCGTTCATCGCCGCAGTCCCGTCACTGGCTTGCGCTGTGTAACTTACAGAGGTATTGTTAGGTTGCAAGAGGTTATTTCCATCCCTCCAGTGGGCTCTTATCCTCGTTGCTTGTCTTCCGTAAACCATCCTTCTGGCACGCACGTGGTTGGGCAGACCATATCAATCGGTCGCTTGTGTGAGGTCTGCGTTACACCCGCGTGTGTTGGAGCCGGCATCCTGACAGGCTTAGGGCGCACTTGCTGCATCGGTCACGGTCACCCGTGTACATGGTGTGGAAATCGGATGAACTAAGAGTGGATCAACTCATCCGTATCTGCATCGGCAATAATTTGGAGGAGATGGAGAGAGGGAATGACGACGACGAGCAAAAGGAAAAGAAACGTGAAACAGCAGGTTCATGAGGGGGAGGGAAAGGAGGGAAAGGAGGGGAAGAGGTCGGCGGAAGTATCTCCGCAGCCAATCACAACGGTAACCCTTTCGGAACACGTTGCGACATGCAGCACATCAGCCACTGGCTGATTGACATTCTTCTCTGTCTACGGATAGGTATGTTCTGCCAGCAGCTGCCATCCTGCCGGGTCTTGGCCTTGTCTATGTTTTCTTCGTCATTTCCTGCCGCCCCCAACACTTGCATGAGGTACAGCTGCAGCACCTATGGAAGCAAAAGCGGAATGCCCGGTTGCATTTTTGGACAGAATTGCCCCTCCCTAGCTCACGCCCCGTGCGATTCCCTCTTCGTCTCGGCCCAGACCACGCTACGCCAGCCATGACAACCACCGAGCCTCGCCCCGCCCTATTGAACGACACGCTGGCTGGCCGCGCATGCCTCACACACGTGCAGAGCATGGTAAGTTTGGAATTGTATTTGCCTCCTGAACATCTGCCAAAAGTCACACTGGATGCTATCGTCACGCCTTGGGTGAGCAGTCGCTCGCTCCCTGCTACTAATGCGGATAAGCAGCCCCATCGTGCCCATCCCGCATGCTCACACCCTTTCCTGACAACCACCAGGTTCTGGTCAAATATGCCCTCGCCCGCCCCTCCCCACAGTTATCCGTCATCGCCTCCTAACCCCTGGTTTCTTTGCTGTCCGTATCTTTCTACACTGTTTGACTTCGGAACTATACCCGTCGACAGCAATTGGACCAGAATCATGGCTTTCGACCGATCCCGTTCTCCATCCCATCCACCATGTCGCACCCATCCTGATCCCTCATCATCTCTTCTCGGTAATCAAATCTGTCTTTCAGGAGGCCAATGTAGCTCCTGCGAGGACCCAGGGTTTGAGTTTATTTCCGCAGCACCAACTCGAGATCACCTCCAAGGCGGCCTGCTGCTGGAGCCTGCCATCCCATGTTTGTACGACTGTAACCCAATGCCGTGGCTCAGTCCAAGAATGAAAGTTAGCTAACATCCATCCGTCAGAAATCAAATGGCTCAGTCAGGTCATCCCGGCTCAGCCCTGCTGGTTGAGGCACGATACACGTCCCTGTCTCTTTATGACGTACCACTGTCGGAGCAGACACCCTTCTTGGCTCCCACCAACGACTACCATTTCCATCAACAGTGGGCTGGGCAGGGTTACCAGACTTTTGAGCCAGTATTTTCTCTCGGCAACTCTGCAGGACCGACGGACTCGATTCATTGGGAGAGGGAACGACCGAGCCATCAGGCGTCAGAGGCGGCCATAACGACGACCCCGGGTTACTCGGCTGTCAGCTGGGCGCCGTGGTCCGAAGACTGGTCCTGGTACCAAGAGCTTCAGCAAAATCTCCAGCAATCACAACCGGTCGTCTTCAGCCAGCCGCCACAATGTCCAACACCGGCTGCCTCCCCCCTTGCCATGGACGCAGCTTGGCATCCTGCTACCAGCGGTCAAACCCGGCCAGAGCCAGACTCTAGGACCACCACAACGAAGAAAAAAGTAACGATGTCGGTAAAAGAACCATTGGAACCGCATAGTTCGTCGACGGCCCAACACTGCGCCAAGAGGGCACGCGTTGAAGCTGGCAGCGAACCCTCTCCCGTCACCCCGATTTCGTGTGTCAAAGGCGATAACAAGGGCGAAGACAGCGACATTTCTCGGGCGCTGCGAGGCCCGGAAAGGAAGAAGACATATCGCGTCAAGAACCAAGCGGCTGCCAAGCGCTGCCGCGAGAAGACGAAGCACTACGAGACGGACCTGGTCAACAAGGAGAAGCAGGTCACCCAGAAACGCGTATACCTGGAAGCTTGCGTGACAGCGCTCAAGAACGAAGTGCTCGCGCTTAGGAATCAGATTCTCGAGCATGGTAGCTGCGACTGCGAGACGATTCAGGGATACATTGCGAGGACAGCCAGCAGTGTCAGTTGCAACGGGAACAAAGTACCCGCATTGCTGCTGCTATCGACATGAAAGATAGGCACAAAAATACTAGAAGCATTGCAACGTTAAGTCTAATCTTACATTGCTTTGGAGCGGTGCTGGAAGGAGGGCGCTCAGGGCACCGGAGACCACAGGAACGAGGCCAGCGGTCTGTTTTGTTCGGAGGGAGAAATGTCCTAACCAAGAGACTTGCGGATGCAGATGGCGTTCGATGCAAGATGTCAGTCAGTGTTGAAGTCGCCTCGTCCGGACTCAACGTGCCCAGTCGACTAAGCTTTGTTCTTGCTCCTCCTTTTTCCCACGGCCCTGCTCGTCCGCCGTCTCTGCCCATTCAATAAACGACTTCTCCGCCACGAACATCGTCAAGAGACATCCCTTGGTTGATAGACTGTCGACCGGTTCAGTTCGGCTGTTTGTCGTCGTGGAAGCAGGTTGTATCCGTTAGCCGTGTCTAGAACGCCGCAGCAGGGCGTTGGAAAACAGACAGGCCGGCTATTGGCCTGTTTTTCTCGGAAGAGTCTCCAGCGAATTAACAGCCGCGGGGACGGAGCACTGTGCCTTTTGCTGAGCCTGGCAACCAGCGCACCGCCACGACCACCACGACGATCCGACAGGGCATTCCTACAGGCTATAGCGTACAGGTACGGACGTCTGCGGTGCTTGGATCTCATCATCAGTGACTCGGCAGCCGATCCAAAGCATGCGGCGTTATCAACATCATCATCCCTTCTTCTCTTCCCTTCTCCGGAAAGACAGAGGACTCCGTTCGTACCCTCGCATGTACTTCGTCGGATTTCCAGTAGCCAGAGGGGAATATCACAGAAGGCCGCGGACGACCAATCGCTGGGAAGGGGCCTGCTGACATCGACAGGCAGAGGGTGCCCGACGCCTCAGCACAGTTTTGATAGACATGGCGGCGTCTAGCTGGCTTGCTGCGGCATCCTTGCCTTGGCCGTAGCTGAACGGATGCCATAGCTACAAGACAGCCTGGCCTGGCCACCACGGCCAGACGAGAATCCATAGGGTTTAGACAACTTTGCAAGGCGTAACTTGAAGTCTTGATCGACAACTCCTTTCCTTTGCTCTTGCATTGTCAAAGCCATCATTTCTTTCCCTTTAGGTATTTTTTATATAGTTATGATTTCCTCATTCTCGTCGGAGAGCCCGCTGTGTGATCGTTACGACGGCGCCGGAATATTTCGAGCCCCCGTAAGTCCCAGCACTAGCACCAGCACCAGCAGCCACCGCTGTGGCGGCCTCATGGTCTTTTTTGTCGTACCCTCCCTTTCGATTCATCCACCCGCGTGCCTGTTTCAATTACTGCCGGCGAGCGCGTTGATCACGCCGTCCCGACTACTACACGTCTGTGCCTCCTATCACCAGTCCTTGGCAAACCTGGTCGCCCACAAGGCTTGCCGTGGTCTCCCTGTGCTCAAGGTCACGATGAAACCTCAGCGAGAGATTCTACCCGCAGCCCCAATAGCAGCTAGCAGCGCTTCATCAGAACGGGAGTCGACCCCGCGATCCGCCACCGGGACCGCCTCGAGTGCGCTTAGACGCTGTCCCCAGACAAAGATTGCTTGCACCTCATGTCGTCGTCGGAAGTCAAAGTGCGATGGCCAGCGTCCCGTGTGCTCCATGTGCACCGGCATGGGTCGTACTAGGTGTGAGTATGATGCCGACCCAGGCGTTACTCGCTTTGCCGCCCTCAAAAGCAAGCACGAGGGACTGCAGCGCCGCGTCACCCTCTTTGAAGAACTATTCGGCCTGCTGTCGATGCGCTCCGAGGCCGAGTCTGTCGAAATCATCCGCCGCATGCGCACCGCCAACATTGAAACGGACCTTGAAGACTTTATTAAGTTTATTAAGAACGCCGACTTGTTGATGCAACTAGTCTCCGCCTAGTCAAACCAGACACCCCCCGCCTCAGAGGAGTCAAGTGTCGACACGCACCTCCTAGCCATACTCCTGGCCGACATATCCTCTCTTGTCGAGCTTTTGTAATAATATGACCTAGCCCTAAACTCCCTCTGGGCTTTTGAGACTGACAGCAAGACACCAGAAAATCGGCCGTTTCCAAACTAGACGCCTCGGCCCATACTGCTTTACTCGACACGATTAGACATGATATAGATGTCTTCACCTCACAAGAAGACGGTTGATTAGGCTCCGCTCCGCGGAAACAGTGAAGCTGGAAGGAATGCTGGACGGAGAGGCACACGTAGAGATGGACGGTGGACGACCCCAAATACAAATGTGCTTTTCTCAAGCAGCTACTTAACAATGACATGACGAGACCGAACTGATGCGCGCGTACGGACTGCCCTGGGAGATTGGCGCATTCTTGTATGACGGCCACGAGCAAATGGGGTTCGTTAAAGGACGGCTGTCGGTCAGCCTCTACACGGCACGAGGGCTTGACCAGTTAATCAGTGATCTCCGCGTGCACAAACCACGACGACGAAGCAGGCTGCGGGCTTGGGATACCACCAGGTCGTGAAAGGGCGTAATGATTCCTTCTGAAATCAGGTTCGCCTTTGTTTGTGGACAAATGTGGGCGGGATTAAAGACTGGGACAGGTAGATGATCTCCTCTCTAAGCAGATCAAGTTGTCGTCTTAATTGATGATTAGTCCAGAAACACCCTCTGAAGCACGCACGGAACCATCTCCGAAAGACCAATGAGTGTTCAGGCTGACCAATCAACAATGACTGTCTTCCTGTTGCATGTTAAGCTGATGATCCACCAGTGGACCACCGACATCGAGGTGACACCATTCAAAAGAGGGCGTCTTCAGGGAATCGTTAGAGCATTCATAGCTGTCGACTCTCTCAACCCGTCAACAAATGTCTATCTTAGGACCACCATTGCCCCTCTTCCAATTCCTCACTGCCGCTTCACAATGGATCGGTATCCTTGTATCAACCGATTAAAGCACGGCGTCGACTGCCCCATCTGGGCCATCGTGCACGGCGCTCGATGCGAAGACTGCGTTGTGGTGTGTAGTGCTTCACGCCTTCAATGGAAATTGGGACCGCTGTTAAAACAATTCCAGCACAACCGATAAGAACGGACTGTGCTATGGAAGCACGGTCGTTTGGCATGGCCAAGGATCGTGACAAGCAGCTGTGGTAGGAACGACATGCATCAAGCAGGGCTGATGCTAAACAATGTCATGGCAACTCAACTTTGATCCCGCGAACTGAACGCACTTGCTTGTTGTCTTGCATGTGAACGGCCAGCTATGGAGCTCTGTTGTCCTCAGGGCGGTGGTATCAGATTCCACCTTGGCTTACGCTTGTAGTAGGTCATGGAGTCGTCCTAAGTTTTCCTTACTAAAATTGGCTTACTATATTTGTAACAAGATAGGAAAGCTTAGGAAACAGTGCTGTAGATCTTAAAGGCATGACGTTAAAGGTGCATCCTGTGTTTAAGCGGTATCTTATAAACCTTACACTCTATCTTATTATCTGCTTTTATCTTAGATAAGTGCTTACGTTTAAAGTACCTAGTTAGGCCGTTAGAAGAGTAGAACTCTTAGATAAGATCATCCACCTAAGGATCATTTAAAACAAGACAATAGGCCTGGCTAATGCATAGAAAGCATCTTCTTAGCCTCTTAGTCCTATTTCTAATATAAACAGATAGTGTAGTAAGAGAAAGGGGACTGGCTTCTAAGCTACTAGAAGGCGTCTTAGAGACTGAGGCCTTTAGCAAAGGCTAAGGCTGGTAAGTAGTACATCCTTCTTAGATAAGATAGTATGTAGATACTGTATTAATAACGTTATCTCTCTGTTTAAATTAGTCTTTAAGTGTGGTAATAAGCAGAGCAGTTAGCGCTACAAGCAAGCGCTTTTATGCTAGTCTCTGTAGATAGCAGGTATCTGCTACTACAGGCTTAGTAAAGCTATTGCCTTATAGTTAGCACTTAATATTATTAACAGCCTAATTATTAGTCTATTTATAAATAATACTCTGCTTAAGCTCTCTCCTAAGTCTCTGCTTTTTATTATTTATCTCTTATCTAGCATCCTTATACGCTTTAAAGTAAGAAGGTAGTCGTTAAAAGGCTGTCTTTAATCTTTAGATTGTAGAATAAGTAGTAATAGATGCAGACTGCACCTGCGTAAGGTTAGTTAGCTAACGCCTGCTAATAGAGTGGCTAAGGCTGCCAGACTGCTTAATTAGCACCTATTGCAGCCTTTAGCTACAGAGAATGCCCTAAAGGTTAGTACTAATTTTATATCTAAGATAGTAATGTTAAAATGGTTTAAAGCTAGTGTAACCTATAACAAGGTTTTAAAGTGCCTTACTAACATTAGCTAAAGCTAGAGGTTAGTATTATTTACTAAAGAAAAGGATAAAACACAAACCGCTTTAATTAAATCTGTTTGCTACATTATAGCGCAAGCTGTAAAGTATAGTAAAGTATTCTAATCCCATAAGCTTACCAATTCTTTTAAACTAGGCCTCCATTATGGCCTTAGAAATAGGTTTGTTAGTAAATAGTATATAACCTTTAGTTCTTAAAACAGCGCAACAGAAAATATAGGTGTTATTTAAGTCCTTCTGTAGCAGCAAAGGTAACTTAAGCTTGCTAAGGTAAATGTTAAGCTTTTTTAGCTAGTCTAGTAAGGTAAGGCTGCCTATATAAAATGCCTAGTGGCAGAAGAAAATGCCTAAAAGAAACACATGTAGGCTAAGCAGTAAGAAGGGATTAAACATAGTTTTAGGGATTAGATAGGTATTCCTAGAGACACATTAGCTCTTAACACTTATAGAATACTAGCACTAGCTTTATACTAAGCTTTAGCATCTAGGTATTTCTTTATAAACTTTAGAGAGAACTAAATAAGAAGCTTATGTAGCCTACCTTCTAGATCTCTTACTAAAATAACGCGTATGTCTCTAAAATAAAGCCTTACGATAGCTTTGTAACAGGCGCCAGCAGGAGTAACTAACAGGATAAATAGTATAGTAAGAATGCACACTTCTTCTACCTTAAACATCTTTTGTGTTATGCTTAGCGTTTCTTTAATATGTTACTTTAGTTAGTTAATTATTATAATACGGTTGGCCTGCGCCTAGTTATTTAGGCTATGCTTCTTAGCTAGCCTTTTAATAACCTAATCTTATTAGCAAAAGCAGTAGTGTTAACTTAAAATGCCTGCATACCTTACGCATACTGCAACCTAGCTTAGAGGCTATTCTCTTACCTATAGCCCTCTTAAACATAAGTCTAAAGATCTTTTAGTATATTCCTAATAAGCTTTTTTTCTTAATACTATTCCTCTTCCTCCCGTCTTTACTAACTTTCTAGCTAAGGTACTAATTAAAGAAGTTATAGAGGAGTTTAATTAAGAGCGTCTTATAGTAATGTTAAGGGTCGCAGTTAAGGACTTCGCAATATCTATAGTTTAAAGCGTTAGCTACAGCAATGTTAAAGGTAAGCCTACGTCGTTCTTATAAGCGCCACTGCTTCTTAACATTATCTAGTAATGCCGTTATTAAAGGACTGTAATCTTAACCCTCAAATTCACTTTCGTTTATTTCCTCTACCGCCCTCCGCCAGTAGTCAGGCGGGTGGAGATTCCCACCAAACAACATAATCTAGTCTTCAACGTCAAGTTCAGCTTCCTCGTCAAGGTCTTCAATGTCCGTTGCGTCAGTGCTTAGGCCGTCTTCATCTTCGTTTACGTTAAAGACGTCCTCGTTAGCATTAGAGGTGTCATCACTAATGTCGTCATCACTAGGCAAAAAGGAATTGTCTAAGTTAGAGGCGTCGACATGACGACGCTGGCGGGATGGCATGATGATGGAAGAGGTGCAAGATTTGTTAGGGAGGGGAAGACACAAAGAGCTAACTGCTTCGCGGCAAGCGTTCGTCAGATAAAGAGGGATGATAAAGGATGCAGACAGGATGCATTGCTGGAAAGCAGCAGTCGTGGCTTATGTACCCCCAGCGCGTAAGCCATTTTTGGAGCTGTGGTGAGAGCCAAACGAAAATAGCAGCCTCGGGAAACATTGGCATGGAAGAGTCAAACGGTACCTTGGATGATACCTCGCGGTACTTGCCCCACCCGAGACTGGGCTCAGAGCGCTGGGTGGGTCTGCCCTCATGGCTTAAAGCGGCGTCAGGTTTTGGGCAGATATCCCGCCGAATATAGAGGCAGAACCTGCCGAAATAGGCGGCAAAGAAGCCGTTTCATTCTTTAAGAGAGTAAAGCTTTTATAAGTACTAAGTAAAAATACTAGGTAACTAAGCTAGAAGTAGCTTATCTAGTATAAGTAATATAGAAAACGTAAATAATTATAGCTTTTACCTAAGTAAATTTTATAATAATCCTTATAGATTATATATCTACTTATAAAGCTATATAATAAACTACACTCTTTATAACTAATAAAAAGTAAGTAAATCTTAGGCTTATCTTAGCTACTAAATATTTATCTTAATTTAAACTACTTTATATTTATATACTAAAAGTATTAAATATTATAGCTAACATACTTTTATAGCTACTAACTAGTAAAACTCTACCTAAAGAAGAAGGAAAACTTAATAAAATCTAGTATAATTAGATTTACGTTAACGTGTTTAATAAGCAAGCTGGACAGACAAGCGAGCTAGACACAAAACCACCACCATATCGCAAATGCAACCATAACGGAACAACAAAAAGGTTAAATTAATTCAAACTACTTAGAATCCTCTTCTATAGACATTTCTTTATTAAACTAACACGTTTGTGCATTGTGTCTAGTGTTTCCGCAGATGCCACACCGCCGTTAACCTGTTTCTGTCCTTAGTCTGCGACCACTACTCCGACGCGTTTCCTCTTATACCTAGGCTGTCGCCTCTCTCTGGGACTGGATATCCTGTGCCTTAGATACAGTAAGACTTCCTCCTTGTCTAAGACGTGTTTTTTTGGTTCTTTTACGTTGGTTAAGTAGACCATTCTCCTCTTTAAGGCTCTTAACCCTAGCTCTCAACATTGCATTCTTATGCACAAATTCTAGTGCTCCTTTTAGAATATGCTCAGTAGCTGTACATCCATGTGTCAGAGAGCTATCTAGATAATTAAAGAACTAATCCTTAAGTAGAGTTCCTTAAGAACTTAACTCTGCAGTGGTGTGTGGTGTCTGGGAAGTCCAAGCTGGTGGTGTTGTTAGGAGGGAACCTGGAGGTAAAGGAGTATGTAATTTAACGTCTAGCTTAAATAGCACACTTTCTGCACTTAGAGGGACAAGTCCTGCCTCTCTAAAACCCCCTTAGATGTTTTTTTCTGTAAGAGCTTGCTTAAAGGCGTTGTGAAATACTGGAAAGAAATCGTCCTTTGTAATATGGGTGTTACCCCGTTGCATCTTATCCTTAATTTCTTGACCGTACGCCAACTTTAGAGGCCTAAAACACCCTACGTCTAAGGGCTGAAGTAGATGAGAAGAATGAGGCGGCATACAGAGGGTGATGATGTTGTTTTCCTAGCAAAATAGCTTAAAGTCTGTGAAGTAGTGACTTTTGTGTCTATCGACGACAAGGAGGCAATATTTACCCTTTGCATGCGACTTTGAATGCTGATCAAAGTGCTGGACCCAATCTAGACCTCTTTCATTTGTTGTCCATCCATTTTCAGACGTTGCGATAACCCAGTCGTGTGGGAGGCCAGATTCAGTATACCAGGTAGAGAGAAGATTTTTGCCTGCAACAATGATGTACGGCGGGACGCTATAGCCAGATAAACTAATAGCCTAAATGACTGTAACCTATTCTTAATTGCCAGGCTGCACCATCTTTGTGTTTAAACGTCTTTCGGAGCTTATAACAACCATTCTGTAAGCAATCTGGCCTATTATAAAGCCAGTCTTATTAAAGTTATAGATATCTAACCTCTCAATGCCGTATTTTGCGATTATGTTTGCCATAAGGCGAAACCACGCGTTTATTACCTTAGGATCTTCGCATTTAGCTCTCTTATAGTCGTATCTGCAAAAAAAACGCGTTTGGAGCTGTGGTTGTCGTTTGACGAAGTTCGAGGCCCAGCGCTTGCCAACTGGTGGCGCGTTGCGGTCGGCAAGCAGTCGATTGGCCATTTCTTTAACACCACTAATCCGGGGAGAAAACGATCGGGCATCTAGGTCAAGAATATACTCAACTAGCTTGTTCTCTTCTAGCTCCGTCAAATTCCGTGAGTTAGGCATGGTGTCACGTCAGGATAGTATACCCTTAAGTTGCGTCGCTAAAGTTAAATGTGGGACTGAGTAGATCCGAGCTGCCTCTCGAATGCTCTTTGCCTGGCCTTTTTGGATAGCCTGAATGGCAAGATTTAATTGAGCCTCTTTGTTTTGCACAGACATTGTTGTGGCGGTCGGAAGACGCGTCGGAATGATGTAGGTGGCAGGTTTGTGGTTTTGTGTCCAGCTCGCTTGTCTATCCAGCTCGCTTATTAAACACGTTACTAGTAAATTAGAAATTAACTAAGATTTTTACTAAAAAATTACTAAGGTATATAAAAAAGATCTCTAATTTTATAATATTTAGAACTAACGTACATGCATAGCAAGTGGCCCATTATAGCAAGTGGCCCACCTCTACCTACCCTCCAGCCATTTATATAAGTCAATCAAGCAGCATCGTACGAAATCAATTAAAACTACTCATCATCCTCTTCTTCAGAGGTCTCCCATACTACCTAACATGTTCGTACGTTATGTCCAGTCTTTCCGCAATTGCCACATCGCCGACTGCGCAATTCACCCCCCTCCGTACGAGCCCCCTCCTGACGTGTATTTTCGCCTCCAGTATTAACAACCCCCTTCTCTACCCGGATTGCCTCTGCTTCAGCTGCATTAAGGGACCCTCCAAGACGCAGTTGGGTTTTTTTAGCCCTCCGACGCTTGCTTAGTATCTCATTTGCCGTACGAAGCCCACGGCACTCAGCTTTAATAAGAGCTAGTTTGTGTGCTAACTTACTAATACCTTTGGCCTACAAGTCAACTACTTCGTACAAATGGGTTAGTAAGCTATATTGATGACTGGTAATCCTTTTCTTAAGTAATACAGAGCTTCGTACGGCGTCATGTGCTGTAGTTGGTGTCTTTGGGTCCCAGGAGCCCTGGCTGCTTAGGCGTGAGTTGGATGGTGTTGGCGTCTTTGGCTTGAAATCCAGGCGGGAAATAACTACTTCTGGGTTAAAAGGGATAAGGCCAGCCTGTCTAAAGCCAGCTCGTACGTTTTCTTCACCCATTGAAGTGAAAAAGGCTGCCTTAAAGGCAGGAAAGAAGTCGTCCTTAGTAATGTGCGTAATCTGCATCTGCATCATTTTCTTAATTTCCTTACCGTACGACGCCTTTAGCGGACTAAAACAGCCAACATTAAGAGGCTGGAGCTCGTGCGATGAATGGGGAGGCATGCAAAGAGCAATAATGCTGTGTTCCTTACAGTAATCGTCAAACTTAGTAGACTTGTGGCTGTTGTGGCCATTAAGGATTAGGAGCCGCTTAACACCCTTCGTACGAGACTTTATACACTTTTCAAAATGCTGTAGCCAATCTAGGCCAATCTCGTTTGTAGTCCATCCATTTTCGCTAGGGTGGACGCGCCATTGGGGTGGGAATTGGCCATTGGTATACCATGAGAGGAGGTGATATTTGCCCTTGACAATAACGTACGGAGGCAGCGCCCAGCCATCTGCACATACGCCCTGAATGACAGAAACCCATTCGCAATTGCCAGGCTGCTTTGTACGAGGCCTTCCACGGCGATCGGAGGTTGTAACAACCTTTGCGTGCGACAGCATTCCTATCAAGAAGCCCGTCTCATCAAAATTGTAGATATCGTCATTGTGGATTCCGTACTTCGCGATTGTGTTTCGTATGAGGGCAAACCAGGCCTGCACAATTGCAGGATCCTCAGCTAACGCCCTCTGATAGTCAATTCTACGTCGAAAACGCGTCTTTAGTTGTGGTTGGCGTCGTACGAAGTTCTCTGCCCATCGGGGTCTGACACGCGTCGCGTTGCGTTCGTCAAGGAGGCAATCAGCCATATCTCGTACGTCGTCAAGTCGCGGTGGAAATCCTCGATCGATTAGGTCAATAACTTGTTTAAGAATCACTGTTTCTTCTAGCTCAGTCATCTTCATTGATTTCGTACGAGTCTCGTGGTGTGGTAATTGTCCAGCGCGTCGGTGTCAAAGTGTTGTTCTTGGGACGTTGTAGATAGAGGCTGCTTTTTGTACAGATAGATTTGGGTCTTTTTTAATAGCTTTAATTGCAAGGATAATACGACTTTCGTTTGAAGAAGAACTTATTATCGTACGTAGAGGAATGTTGATGTAAAGTTGAAGTTTGAGGAGGAAGGAGGAAGTGGGCCACTTGCTATGATGGGCCACTTGCTATGCATGTACGTTAGTTAAAAGAACTATAGTATAGGTTTAAATTACTATTTTAGATAGATAATAAGCTTTTGTATTTTGTTAAGCATACTAGAAAGAAAAAAGCTATATATTTTTAGTATAATTACTTTAAAATTAATTAAAATAGTATATAATAAAAACTATTATTTAGGTAATAAACATACTTAGTATAACTTATAAGATAAATTTCTTATTTATAATTTAATAAGAAAGATTTAAAATTATTAAAAACACTATCTAGTATGTAGTTCTTTAGAAAAAGGCTAATAAAAACTAATTAAAGCCTTATAACTAATTTTGTTATTACTAATTCTGTTTTATACTATTATAGTAGACTTTATTATAAGGTTACCTAAAGTATTATTAGTAAATATACTATAGTAACTTAAGGATTTTCTATTATATAATGCTTTTTTAATAGTATTAAATAAATTCTCTAAATTAACTATTTTAATCTCTAGTTATACTATATATATTATAAAGAATTAGGCTTAAATTTTACTATAATTTCTCTAGCTATATAACTAGGAAATACCTAAAAGTATTATTTTAGATAGAGATCCTAAATTCCTCTTAGACTTTTAGAAAACTCTTTAAAAAGAACTAAGTATAAATCTTAAGTTTTTAATAGCTTATTATCTATAAACTAACAGGCTATTAAAATAAAAAAACTAGACTGTTAAAATAATAATTTATATATTTACCTTTATTTTTCTAAAGAAACACTAGATAGATAGTATTATTAGTATTTAAAATAACCTAAATAACATATATACTAGTATCTTAAAAGTCTTACTAAATAAAGTAGTCTATAGAATAAAAATAAGAAAACTAATTAACATTCTAAGAGACTTAAACTTAGAAATAAACTATAAAATACTTTAGAAAGAAGTAACATTTTTAATTATAGTAGTATAAATATATATAAAAAAAGTTTTTAATTATAAGCATTAGTATATTTTGTTTTTACTAAGTAACTTTATCTATTTAAAACTTAGGAAAGAATACTATTTACTAAGTAATCTATTATTAAAAACCTCTCTAGCCTATATAGAACTAATAAAAGCCTAAGAAAGAGTAAGAAAATTAGTATATAAACTTAAGTTACTTTTAATAATAAATATTTATCTAGTAGTCTTAGTAGCTTATCTAATTCTAGCTAAAGACCTATGTAAAGACCTATATTATTAAATACTAGCTATAGTAGGCCTAGTAAAAATAGATAACCTTTAATAAGCAGAATAGTAAGATAACTACTAGTATTATAAGGTAGAATGTGTTTTAGATAAAAGAATTACTAAGAAAGGTTAAGAAAAACCTTATATAGAATACCTAATTAAATAAAAGAGATTCTTTAGTATTTATAATACCTAGATAACTACTAATACTATAAAAGCAAAGGATATAATTTAGAAGTTTAAGAAATAATAAGAATAATTATCTTATTAAAGATAAAGAATTTAATAAAAAAAAGAACTATTACTTAAATAATACTAATAACTAGTTTCTAAAGAAATACCTAGAAAAAAAAGAGAAAGACTACGTATTATTTACTAACTAAGCTATTAAAAAACTAAAGAATAGCTATAAAGAATAAACTAAAAGTTATTAGTAAAGCCTAAAGAAACAATAGAAATCTAGCTTAGTAGTACTAGTAAATAACTATAATAATTATAGTAAATCTATAGTTAACCTGCCTTTATATATAACTAACTTTTATATTAAGTAAATATACCTAACTATCTAGGTAACTAGGTCTTTTACTTATGTTTTAATAGTATATTTACCTTTTACCTTTGTTTTTTACGTTTTTTACCTTTACCTAAAAGACCTCTTACTTTCTTTTATTTATATTATTTTTTTTATAAAATCTTCTCTTTATTATTATTATTTATTAGCTAAGTTGTAATTAAAAACTGTAAACTAACTAGTATTTCTTTATTAAATTCTCTTTAATTTCTTATTATTCTTTTATTATGTAATTTTATATTATACTAAATCTCTTTAGTAATAACCTATTTACTAACTAAGAATACTATAAGTTCTTTACTAACTAATTTACTAAAGATTATAATAGGTTTAGTCTTATTTTTAAGAGATATCTCTATATAATTACTATATATAGTAGTAAAATATAGTTAATTTATAAGACTAAGTCTTATAGTAAGAAATTTAAGAAATATTATAAAAAAAACCTAACCCTTATTAGCTTATTTTGTAAGAAAGCTTAGAAGCTTAGAATTTTAAACCTAAAGGGTAATTTCTTTAAGTAAGTTATCTTTACTAACGTTTACTTAGTTACTTATACTAACAGCTTAGAGAAAGCCTAGGCTATTTATATTAAAAACCTATAGCTAAAGTACTATAAAAAAGATAACTTTATTTTTATTTATAATAAGTAGAATTAGCCTAATTTATAAAAAAACACTAGTAAAACCTTAATAATACTACAGAATCTCTAGCTAATTTCTAATTTCTCTAATAAATCTAATATATCTAACTATATCTTTAATAGCTAATTTATAAGTAAGTAAGACTTAAAGGCTATCTTAATAGCTAAGTAAGAAATTAAGATACTTAAACAAAAGCTTATAACTAAAAAGAATATGCTTTTTAATAAATCTATATAATTCCTTAATCTAATTACTAAATCTTTTCTAAATAAACTTATTAACCTTACTAGTAAATTAATAAAGATTCCTTAGTCTATTTATAATATACTTACTATTATTTATAGTATGTTTATTATACTTTATAAGATAAATAATAGTAAACTTACCTAAAGTAACAGTATTAAGTAAATAACTTTACTTACTTATTACGTTCTAAATATACCTAAGATTCTTTAGAAATTTATAGTACCTATTAGTAAAGAAATTACTATAAAACCTAAGGACTAGGTTAAAGCCTTTATATCTTAGTAAGATAATAAATCTCTCTCTAACTAAATTCTTAAGAAGCATAATAAATATTACACTTTATAGGCTAATCTTAGTAGTACTAGCTATAAACTAGCTACTAAAAAACTACTTAGTAAGTTTAAGAATAAGTAACGTAATTAGTATAATAAACTTATTCTCTAAGATTTTATTACTATAATTATAAAAGAAAAGCTAGCTTCTGTCTAGCATAATAGCTATATTAGCATCTTTCTTAATAACTATTTTACTATATTTTACTTAATAATTACCTAAGGACTTCTAGCTTAAACTAAGTAAAACGTAGTAAATAATAATATTTATAGCTACCTTTTACTTAAAAGTCTTTTTAAGATTCTTAGCTTTAACATAGTCTATATAACTAAAATAAATATCTTTTTTACTAATAAAAAGGTTATAAATTACTACGTAAAAGACTAAGCGTAGTAATAGCTTATTAGTTAATATAATATAGCTAAATACTACAAAATTATAGTTAATTTAGTAGTATGTCTGTATTTTATAGTTACTAAGGGTTAAGAAGCTATCTTCTATATAACTAAGAAGTAGATTATAAAGTTTATAAAGAAATACTAAAGAAATACTCTAGGTATTACTAAAGTAGATATAAAGGCATTAGAAAAGAAGTACTATTAAAGTAGTTAGCTAGCACCTTAGTTAATAGTCTTTATTATTAATAATAATAACGCTAAGAAGTCTAAGCTTACGCCTAAGACTTAAGGGCATTTTTACTATATATTTTCTAAGCGTTTATAATAAGAACTAGATATTAAACTGCTTATTACTAAGCTTTTATAACTAATTAGTAATATAGATAGGTAATATTATAACTTTTAACGTATTAATTAAACGTAATAATAGTAATTATAGAGAGTTTATAAGAAAATAGATAGTAATTAGTAAGAAAAAGTTTATTAAAGATTTATAATTATAAAATTATATAATAAGAACTACTTTATAAGTAATAGATAGTTATTATATATTTATTATACATAATTTTATTATTTCTATGTTTTACTTATAACTTACCTATATTTTTAAGGTAAAAAATGATTTATCTATAGGTAATTATTATATAATAGATAAAGAAATCTTTACTAAAGGCTAGAGAAATATTTACCTGTTAACTAAGAAGTCTCTAGCGTTTTACTAAGAATCTACTAAGAAAGAACGGTAAAGTAACTAAACATTCTTAGAGAAGGAACAGAAGATTCTCTAGTAATCCCCTAATAAGATATAGAGATTTCCCTAGTATTTAATAGCAAATTTCCTAGTAATTTCTAGGAATAATAAGGTATTAAATATATATTTATTTTACTTATACTAAAGTATAACATTCTTAGTATATTACTTATACTTTGTTTAAATTAACTTATAGTAATTATTTTTAAATAATAACTATAATTAAAAAAGCTAATTAAGTTTTTTCTAAAGATATACTAAAGAAGGTTTAGTAATATAGTTATACTTAGAATATGTTATAAATACTCTATATAGTTATAAAAGAATTAATAAAAAGTAAGGTAAATAAGATAAATAAAAGTTATATTACTATAGTAGTAAGTTATTATAATAGTAGTATTAACATTATGTTACATAACAGTAAGAGATAGAGGGTATCTTAGACAATAGGTTTCTAAGTACCCTATAGATACCTCTAGAGGTAAAGACTCTCTAAGAGATAGATAGAGAGATAGGCTTACAGAAGCAGCAATATAAGCCTATAGGGGTAGTCTATAGTATTTTTATAAAGAGAGAATATAAAGATAATAATAAGGGCTCTTTAGAGTAAAGATAGTATATAGTTAGATTGTTATCTACTTACTTACTTAAAGAGCGTATCTAGATATAAAGATATCTAGGTCCTTATATAGACCTATCTAGCTTACTAGAATATTCCAGACTGCGTAAGCTATTACGTAACTACTTAGAAATTAACCTAACCTATTAATAAGTAGATAGACTTAACCTGTAATAAGCAACCTAATTATATAACAGACTTAAGGCTTAAAACCAATCTTGCCTTTAAGGTTATCTTCTAGATCCTTCTAGTGCTTACGTAATCAGATGCTTACGTAATCACTATATATAATAATCTACTAGTTTAGTAGATTATAATAGTATATAGGTTGCTTACGTAATCTGCTATAATAGCGAAAATACTAAGCAATAAAGGTATAAAGAGGTAGTAAATACCTATACCTTTAACACATTATTATCTAAGTATTTAAAGTAAAGAGAAATCTCTTTATTATATTAATCTGGAGTTATATCTTATAAAATCTAGACTAAACTAGATTTATCTTATTATTTTAGTTTTTTAATAGTTTACTTAGAAATTCTTTAGTAGCTAGTTTTAGCTTAAGAATAAAGAAATAATTTATTATTTTCTTAGAATCTAAAGTTATATTAATGTAATATAAACATCTAGATCCTCTATATCTTATATTACATAGTAAACTATAAACTATTATGCAGCTTTTAATTAGATATAGTTAATAGTATTTACTATAAACTTATATAATTAGTCCTAGAGATATAATTAGATAAGATAAGAACTTTTTAGAAGTTTTATTCTTAGTTTTTAGTTATATAAAAAAAATCTTAAAGTTATAAGGAAGAAACGTTTAAAGTTTAGTTACGTTTTTACTACTAAAATCTAAATTACTAAAATACTTTTACTTTAGTACTTTACAAAAAGCTAAAAGCTTACTTATAAACTAAAATTAAATTTTATTATAATACTTTTTACTAGTTAATAAGAAGTATTAAAATTTACACTATAAGTCTTTACCTAGGTTGTTTTGTTATAAGAGCTTAAATTGTATACGCTTTAGTGTAAAAGTGGACCTGATCTCAGGCTTTTGGGTCCTTGCTGTATGTTAGCCTCGTGACACATGATACCCGTACCGGCCGCGGAGAACGTTGGACCACGGGACGGTGTTCTCCCGCTCATAGTTGACGGCCCGCTGAATGGTTTTGGCCCGAGCCGCTCCTGCACAAGACTAGTACCAGTCTCCAGGACTGCCTGCGCGACCAAAAACCAGACGATGGCATTTGATAGAAAGACATGTTTGTGACGAGTTCATGACGAGCCATGGCCTTCAAAAATCCTGCCCACGACTTAGCCAGGGCCCGGATCGAGCCGCAGGTCTGGGGTTTCCCTCTCCTTTTCACTCGATGCCGCTGAGATTCTTCGTCGACGGATCGAAATCACCTCAAGTTCGTCAAAGCCTCGACTGTGGTCACGCCGAAGAGCACACGGATGACAGATGCTGGCCACGTCTCGGAGGCAGAGAAAGGCAAGGGCGGTGCTAACAGCCCGTCAGCGGTGCAATATCTACAAGGGAAAGGAGGGCCGGACCAACACAATGTTGGCAAGACAAGCACACGGTTTGCCCGTTCACCCTGCTACTTCGCCTTGGCTTCGATCCGTTCCCTTATCAACTTCGCCATCTCCTCGTTTGCCATCCTCTCTGCCTCCTCTAGCGGAGTCGTACCCAGTCCAAATCGCAACTCCGGGTCTGCCCCATGATCCAGCAACACCCTTGCAATATCCACGTATTCACACCTCGCCGCCGCCCCCAGAGGACTACCAACAAAACCCGACAGCGCATTGACGTCCGCTCCCCTTTCGATCAGGAGCTCTGCCACCTCACGACACCCCTGCTCACAAGCCACCTGCAGCGCTGTCCCACTCTCGCCAGCCTCGGCATTTACGTCCGCCCCAGCCTGCAACAGGGCCTCGACCAGTTCCCGCGAGCAGCTCCACACGCCGGCGTGAAGCGGAAGACCACGCTCTCCTCCGCCGATGTGGACGTCTGCACCGCGGGAGAGCAGCAGCTTAACAATGATTAGGTTGCCTCGCGCAGCAGCTGCTTGCAGGGGGCTGCCTTCCCTCCCCGCCACGGTATTGGCATTGGCCCCGTGGTGCAACAAGAGCTGCACATTCACCGTAGCCTCGGCCGTGTCTTCCGGGTACGCGAAAGCGGCGGTTGCGAGCGCGGTCCCGAACAAGCCGCCGATGCGATTGACTTCACCCCCTTGTTCGAGTAGGAAGCGCAGCAGCTCTGTGTTGCCGGATTCCGCTGCCTCCGGAAGCACATGGGGTTCCGCGCCGGCGGCATGGAGGCGCTTCACGGCCGCGAGGTCGCCAGCAGCGGCAGCCCGTCTCATGGCTGGTTCCATGACGTCCTTAGTAGGTTGCATTTCCAGCGTCTTGCCGAGCAGCAAAGCGCGAACGTTGCTGGCGCCTGAGCAGAACAGGAACGAGGCGGCCAGCGGTGTCCCATAGTCACCCCCCTTCACTGTCGGGTCAGCGCAGTGATCGAGCAGCAGGCCGACCAGCTCGCGGGCGTCGTCTCGTAGGTTGACGACGGCGGCCTGGAGCGCCGTGGCATAGCGGCCGCCGAAGCTGTTCACGTCCGCGCCGGCACCGAGCAGCATGCGCACTCCCTCGATGTTACCGGCAGCCGCCGCGGCGTTCAATGGCGGGCCGTGGCGCTCTCCGCCGGGGCTGTTCGGCGAGGCGCCGTGCTTGAGCAGGGCGGCGAGGACATCCGGTCGGTCTGCGCAGCGGAAGGCAGCTGCGCAGAGCGGGTCGCCGTAGAACTCGCCACGCTCGTTGGGGTCTGCGCCCTTGGAGAGGCGATCAAAGGCATCGGGGATTCTGCGAAAGGCGATGTCGGCCTGGAGTGCGTGGGGTTTTTCTGTTTGGGTACCGTCGTTGCTGGTGTCCATCGGGCGCTCTGTAGCCATCTTGGGCGAGAGGGCTGGAGCGAAGAATCGGGCCAGCTTGCGAATCGAATGTTGACCGATAGTCTGCCACGGTTCTGTTTTCTCTTGCAGGTGACGGTTCAGATGCTTCGGTGTTGTCTGCCTCATGAAACAGGCTGGTGCATGAGGACCGAGGGAATGTCGTGGAGTTACATGGGGCGCCAAAATGTGGAGATGCGTCAGTGCCACACATGCTTGTAGTTGAGTTCAAAGACTCGGTTATTGACGAGGTCAGTGTGGGCATTGTTGACGAAGAGCTTCGCAAAGACGATGACAGATAAACGTTTAAGAGTCGGCACAGAAAACTGTCCTCTAACGATCTTTGTCATCCCACTGGATGAATTCCGCCACAGAAGCCGTCGTTAGATGGCTATTATAGGGCTGAACATCATGCCATTCCACGTTACCATCCCAGGCGCACTCGCACCTCACCCCTGGTCGTCTCCCCAAGATCGTCCCGGCCTGTCTGGGATATTCAGTCAAGTCCAACCAACATGGCCCATTGCTATACAAAAGCACGGAACAGCATGATTGAGCCCCAATCCAAAAACTGAGCTTGCCAACTCTCCGCTGCACCGGCACTTTCGTCGTTCCCAGAAGCTACCAGGCCACTGACTGAAGCTAACTAGTCCGCAATTGCGGACTTTTCAAGCTGGACTTCGAAAATTGGCGCATGGCAAGATGATTGACATATTGCTACCATCGATCATCGTCGGGAGCGTCCTGCCACTACGAAGCCTGGCTCACCACCGGCAAGATCAGGCATTCTGTTCTCAGTAATGGCGAAAACAGATACAGAATTAAAACTTTATCACGGAGAAAAGAAGGGCATTGGTTTTTGTTTGATTTATTATCTTGCCACCATTCTAACTTGAAGAAGCGGAATGAGCGCTTCTTGCTTTCCTACATAAGCCTCAAGCCTTTTTTCATTAGAGCATGCTTTTCTTATTACACAGTTCTGGATTAGGTGTGAAACACATTTCATCTTACTTTTCATGCAAAGGCAACTTGCTATTTTCTAATAATATTCCTACAAAGGCATATCTAAAAGTGAAATATTTATACAAAGTCTCTTATAGTATTAAAAGTACTATTATTTATTTATTAATAGTTACCTCTAACCTTAATTCTTTTCTTTAACTAGTTGTATAAACTGTTAAGGCTATACTTATATTATTAATGTAAAAACAAGGACGCCTTTCTAATACTGCATACGTTGTTAATTACTTAGGCGCTTTGCCTACGTCTCCGCCTGTAGCTGCAGCCGCTCTTCTCTGCCGCCTCTTCCTTAAACACCTCCTTACACAGCAAAAGTATACACAGAATGCAATAAAGAAAGTACAGATAATAGGTAGCCCAATCATAAAGAAACGTATCCACTCGTCGCTAAACCACCGGTCGCCATCACCCGTAGCCCGGTCGTATTTGTGATCTGGAATCACCTGGCCGGGTGTCCACTCCGGTACCCACATGGAGCTGGTAAGCGTAGGCAGTTTCGGTGTCATTGTCGCCGTGTCGGATGCTTCCCAGGTTATAACCCAGGCCTGGTGCAATGTTATGGTGTCGATTCCAGGCCCGTAGGTCGATTTGGAATCCGTGACGGTGTTCAACGCTCCGCAAGGATTTGGGACAAGGGAAAGGATCCCGTCCCATCTGTATGGCTGGAGCTCAAAGCCACTAGGCTGGCCGTCAGCGATTTCGCTCGCAAAACACGGCCTTACAGCCAGCAGGATCAGGAACAGAAGCAAAACGAACCTTTGGCAGCAGTAGGCTGTCGAAAATGAGTAAGCAAGATCTACCCCTATCCCGCGGTAGATCCATCCCTCGGGACAAACTCCTGGTCTGAAATTAAATCGACTTTCAGGCGCGAAGCCGTCCCATCCGGACGGGTAACATGATGACGCAGGTGCATAGTGCAAGATGGGCGTCCCGTGCAGCCTCGTGGTTTTCCACTGGGTCTCGCAGTCTGGCGGCGGTACGAACGGCGTCGTGATTGAAAGCGCCGCCGCGGTGGCCGTTGCAGTGACGGAAGTCGGGGAGCTGGAAGACATGGTCACTTGTGAAAGAGTGTCGCAAATGAGAGACGGGTCCGCATGGGCCCGGACGCAGGATTTGGGACTGCAAAATGTGCTCGGGGTCCCTTTTTGTACACCATCCCACACGCCAGCTTTCTCAATGTCGCGCGCCAAGGCGGCACAGCAAAAGCGAGAGGGGCTGGATTGGGGATGGGACCATGGCGGCGGGGACATGGCAGATTGCAAGGGGGGGGTTGCATATACGGCCATGACAACCAAACTCGATAGAGGGCTGAGCCACTACAAGCAGCGCAACAGTGTGGCTCTGTTGGTAATCGCGACGCGGCAATGAGTACTTGCTGCTGTAACCGAGCTCTGCCATCTTTGATTCCAATGCGGGGAGCTTCCAGGCGCTCCGATGGGCACATGTCCTGGGAGTCTTTGGTCTTGTAACTTCTTATGTCAAATTCAATGACTCCAAGAGAACCGGCTACACGCTGCCTAACAAATATCTTTGCTGTCGGCGAGTTCTGACAGGTGGGTATCCAACCCCAAGCCGGCATAGACGGCAATGGTTTGCAGATACAATAATGAAATAGGGACCTGTCTCGCATTTGCCTTGTGTAAATAGCATGATGCTCGTCAATGATCCGAGCCATCTCAGGGCCCCTAAGCGTTTCCGGATGTACCAAGATTTACCCCGGGTGACCTCTCTTGAGAGTACGGTGCTAAGACCTCATACTGTCGACAGAAAACATGGTAGTAGTCTCATCGCCTATTTTCGTCGAAGTTGTGGAAGCGTTTCTGTTCTTTTGTCTAGCTAGGTCTTACCCGTCTGATCCTTTCGGTATACAAGGCACTTAGAAGAGGGAAATTAAGCCTTCGTGAAAGAACGCAATCAGAAAGGAGTTAAAAGACGATCCAAACGTAGCGTGAGCTCTCCGACCAGAAAACGAAGTCTAGGATGCAAGTTTCAAAAAGATCAAAGAGGTTGTTCAGAGGATAGCATCATGACGCTACAACAAGGTTCATCACCAAGCGAACAGAAGTTGGGACACCATTAGAAATGGCGACATAAATATGGAGGGACTACAATTGCTGACTCTGTTACGTGCCATTGACGACGTTTTCCTTCACACTCGTCATCAGCCGTAGTGCCGGTCGTCCTGTTTCCGAAGCCCTAAAGCTCCCATATCCAGTGATTGTGCTTCTATAGGATCGTACGTACATCCAAATAACTTTGGCAGATTTTCTAGCCAATCGGAAACATTGGAAGAGAACATGGGCGTAAGCAGCCGGAAAAAGGTCGCGTTGGTGTAGCAAGTAAGTCAGTCAGAATGAAGCAAGAGCGACCCTCTGAGCAAATTAACATTTAACAGGTGTGAGATGAAAGGCAAGTCTTAAGTCGCGCCACGTTCTACCTTCCTCTCGGAGAAATCATTCAAGAGCGCTCAGTTCTCGTTGTTCGTTCAGAACTTTGAATCGGCCGGAACGGGACCCGGAGTAGGACGTCTCACGACGGGCCCCATATTTCCGGACTCCGGCGGGAGAGACGTCGGTAGACCCATTTTTTGGCGGTGTTCCGCTCGGTCATCAACGGAGCCCGACCGCCGCTTTCTACAGAGGCATTTCATGACTGTCAGACCGGGCATTTCAGCGTTGATACACCAAGGGAATTCTGATAACAAACAACTAGGCACGATTGCTGCGTTGTGCCCGCCAACGGCGCTTCTAGTTCAGCCCCCATCTGCTCATCAGCCGACTTCCACGAAAGGCCTCCAGCCACCGAGCCGTCATGCTCGGCAGCTGTCGTCAAACTGCATTCCATCAACGAAGGCACGATTTCGAGGCCTTCGGACGATGGGCACTTCGGCCCTCGGCTTCTCCCATGTGTCGTAACACCTTCATCGTCAGCCCAACCCCTCACCAAGCAAGGTAGGAGGAGGGAAGGAGCTATTAGCGAGCCCAGGCAAAAGTGACGTTGGATCTCACCATACCTCGCATCTCTCAGCCATTCAAAACTCAAGTTCCCTAGCGCCGTAGTGCTCCCGCCCCCCGCCCCCGGAATCCATGACAGCCCAGCCGTAAAGCGACCCGCTGGCGCCGGCCAAGAGCCAACGTCGCATCGGCATCCCGACACGAGGTTGCATCGCTCCGACCGTCGGCCAGCACACACAATGCATGCAATCCAAGCATAACTCTGTGGGCAATCCCAACCAGTGGATTTTGAGGCGGGTGACAAAAGAGTGCTGTCATGCTTTTATTGTGAAAATGCAGTGTGCTATTATGATCCTCCTCCCACATGACCATCCACCGCGACCCCCCGAGCAAATTTTCTATGTACAAGAAAAGAATTGAGGTCTACTACTAGTGTGTGATGTTCTCTTTTGTGAGCATCGCAAGACCTCCTTACGAACAGAATGAACCATCCCTATTCGCCCGGGATACCATTATCCACAAGTTGCCCCGCCTCGTGTATCTTCCACGCGTCCCATGTTTTCCGGCTGTCGTCAGAGAGTGTGATTGGGTATATGGGTATATCCGTGCCGTCGCAGCCTTGAGTTTGTCGTAAAAGTCATATGGACGAAGTCCATTTATTAAAACCCTGGCGCTTTCGTCACCGGGCAAAAGTGTAGAAGTAAAGAGAAAGGCCCGCGACAGGGCAAAAAGCATTGAGATGGAAAGGTGGAAAACAAGCGGCCTATATTTCAAATCCGAGTGCTTAAAGAAGCGCAACAGCACCGAAGATGCCGGCCAAGAAGGCAGCGGCCGGCGCCTTGCGGGCATCCGCAGCACCAGTTGAAACGACCACGGGGGCGCTGCTTGCGACGAAGGTGCTCAACACGGTAGTCGCGGGAATCGTCACTGCGCTCGTCGTAGCTACAACGACGGTGCTGGGCGCTCGGGTCTGCGTGGCGTAGACTGTGCCAGAGACGGTGACGTAGACCCATGACTTCTGGGTCACGACCTCCTCGCCGCCAACAGTGACGGCGTGTGTGACCTCGACGTGCTTCGTCTTGGTCTCGACCAGGACCTCAGTGATGGTGTGGACCTTCTCAACGGTAATAGTCTTGGTGCCAGTAGCCGTGACCCAGTGGGTTGCGCCGTGCTCGATCGTCTGGTAAGTGGTGACAGGCTTCGTGACGGTCTCGTAGACCTCCGTGGACAGGTGCTTGGTGGTCTTGACGGTGGTGTAGACGTCGACCTTGGTGGGCACCTGAGTGACAATGGTTGAGGTCGAGATCCACGTGACGACGACGGTCTCTCCCCCGACAGTCTTCGTCTCGGTGATGGGGCAGAGGCTGGTCAGGGTCGTGTACTCGACGTCCTTCTCGGTCTTGGTGACGTCGGGAAGCTTCACCGTCTCCCAGACCTTGGTGGGCACCTTTGTGACAACGGTCTGGGTCTCGGTGTACGTCTGCGTGATTGTGTGGCCGTCCTGAGTCAAAGTCTTGGTCTATCGAGATGTTAGAGAGCCGCAGAAGATGCCCAGAGTGGACCTTGACTTACGTGAGGGATGAGCTTGGTGATGGTCGTGTAGTCGATCTCTTTGGTCTTTTCGATCACCGTGGGGCCTGGAACCGTTTCCCAGACCTTGGTGGGGACCTTCTCAACGATCGTGCTGATCGTTGTGTACGTCTTGGTGTAGGTGTGGCCATCGCCGGTAACAGTCTCCGTCTGAGAAGGTTGTTAGGTCCGGCAGTTCACCTCGACGTTGGGAGAATGCTTACCACGGGGCACAAGCTCGTGTACGTAGTGTAGTCCACGTCAGTTTTCGTGACGTAGTCGGTGTGTCCTGGGAGAGTCTCATAGACGGTTGTTGGAATCTTCTCAATCACGGTCGAGGTCGTGGTGACGACCTCGTAGTGGGTGGTGCCGTGGCCGGGCTTGGTGATGGTGACCGGGCAAACGGTGGTGTAGGTGGTCAAGACTTCCGTCACGATGGTCTTGGTCTTGTCCTTGCCCTTGTCGTGATCGTGGTCCTCGGTAGCGAGGGCCGTGGCGGCGAGAGCCAACAGGGCAGTGGCGAACTTCATGGCTGCGGGCGGAGTGTTGTTCGGAGCAATCAACGAGAGATACTCTTGGAAACGATGGCTGGAGGAAACGAGGGCTTTGACGTGAGCGAAAGTCTCTTAAGTAACCTTAACGAACGAGTTACTTGATAGCACAGGGCCACGAGAGGGTGGTTGGCTGGGTGATGGAGAGAGGCTGGTAAAAGCTGCAAGAGAGTAGGGAACAAGAGGAGACGGTTCGAATAGACGGGATGGCTGGTGAGCTTATATCCTGGGTCGTCGAACAGACGACCCGACCGCCTGATCTGCCCACACCTGGGCAGACGAGGAGATGAGAACGCAAGGTGCGGAGGTTGCGATGACATCTTGCTGGTCAACCAACAGAGCTTGGCGGTCCCCACAGCAGGCTTGCAGTAGCTTTTGGCCATGTGGACGGGAGGCAGGCCACGGCCTGACCCACGAAAGGCGATATGGGATGGTGGAGAGGGCAGGAAGAGACTGCCAAGCTGTGATACGAGAAAAGACGATCCTGGAGATGCATAACAGCAGATGGAAGAGCGAGAGGCACCATGGGTGGCTGGAAAACAAACTCGTCGGGACAGGTAAGGTCGCTAGTGTTGAACAAGCTCGTGGTGTGTGTAGATGAAAGTTCGGTCTCGGCCGGATGGCGAGACAGCAGGACAAAGCGTTGTTCGAAGCCGAGCCGGAAGGTGAAGCATACGCCATCCGGTGCGCGTAGTGCGACTGCGACCAAGAGACGAGGTTGGACGACGACATCAACCCTCGACATGGTTCAGCATGCTACCCCTGTCGGATTGACCGTCAGACAAGTAGCTTGAGTGATGGCACCGACGAATAAGAATGGGCGCAAAAGCTGGCCAGGGATCGATGGCATCGCAGTGTGCAGAAAGACCAGGCAGACCGCCCTACCCTGGTCAGTGATGTCGCCGAGGTAGGCCTTGAGGTCGGCACAATGGTTGTCAGCGTAGGCTCTGATGGTTGGGCGGTCTGTTGTCGGGCACGGCCGACTCTGACGATGACGACGCATAGCGGCGTGGTCAATATAATTCGGGCCTCTTATGTGGTGAGCTCCCGAAATCCCTCGGCCCAATGACAACCAAGAGGAAAGGTCGCCGAAGCGAAGCCAGTACTCTCTGTCAACCCCGTTTGACTAGGTGCTTGAGAAGCGGGAAAGGCAGCACTGCAGCCCGCGGAGTGACGACGATGTTAGCTGGTGATCAACAACCCCCTCATTGTGGTCGCCTGCACCGCAGTCGTGACCGTCGAGCCCGCCTCACGTTCATCGTGAATGGTACTTGCTCGAATCGAAACGGAGCTGAACGTCAATAAGACGCGGCGGCTTCGTATTGCTGATAGTTAGAGCACTTGAGCTGTCAGTTGTTTTCTAGCCGCATCTTCGTTGATTAAGTCTCACTGGCAAGAGCCGGGCCTAGGTGATTTCAACCGACGCACAAGTTCCTCGTTGTTGTACAAAGGTTGTGTGCTTGTTGTGCATCTGGGAGGGCTCGTGTCCAGGTTGTGGCACAAGGCCCAGGATCTGTGGCTCGCGGGAAAGGCCCAATCAAGACGTGCAGTCCAAGTGTTTGGTACACAGGAACACATTCAACCAGGCTCAGAGGCCAGCTCCAAGCGAGGCACAAAACTTGTTTTGGCGTGGTTGCCGAGTTTAAGGGAGCCGCGACCGTGGTGACCAAGCCAGCGCCGGGCAAAACCAAGACACTAAGCGTTAGGAAACCCAGGCTTCGGGGAAGTGCCTCATACATCTGACAAGCGCGAAGTATGAGTTCGCACGGCTGGCCAAGTCGTTTTTGAGAGCCATACAGAAGAATGTAGCTGGTTGTAGTGGCTGAGCAAGTGCCCAAAGTGCCCGAATCATGGCCAAGAAACCGAGCCGCGTGTTGTACGTGAACCTGACAGGTTCGTGGGTGGGCAACAAAAGCTCGGCAGAGTTCAGAAGTGCCGCTATTGCCCGAGCCTATCCAGCGATCGCCAAAGTGGTCCAACGTTTCCCGCGGAGCACCCCTGACTCGCCGAGCTAATAACCGCAGCTGGCCTGGACTGATGCGATGGTTGCCAGTAAGAACAACAACACTTGCCGATAGCGCCGGAAGAAAGTCCCGGGAGGGGCAAGCAAAGGTGTTGACCCAAGGCGCCAGCGGCTTTGAAGTGGGCAGATGGGGGCTTGGTAGGCAGAGGACGCGCCAAACTGCTTCGGGAGGGTTGGTCTTGCGTTGGTGGAGGCGACTAATAAGTGACGGCTCTCCGAACTGAACATCGGGGAATCGAAGCTATGACAAACAAGTCAGACGGTGCATGCGGCAAAGCATCCAAGGCTTGGAGGGGATTGTGCAAATAAGCCGCATCGCGGTGGCACCATAGGAGCCGGGTGGAAGCTGACAGTCAGCGAGAGACGTGCGACTTCTCAATGTCGGCGCAAAGCCCCAAGTTTTCTTTTGTAGCAATGGGCGAGACCGCTAGAGTATTGTGCGGCATCTGAGTCGTAGTGCCTTGTTGGCCGAACTGTGCGATCAATTTGCCCTCCCTCCGATATTCACTCACACAATAGCGCCGCAGCGTCAAGTGCCCGTTCAAAATGCTTGGAAACGGTCCTCAGAGTCGGACGGAGTTTGGGGTCGAGGATGCTGAGACCAGGTGCTGTGCGTCACGCCCTCTGGACAGCGACCGCTTCGTCACAGATTGCTGTGCCACGCTGGCAACCCAACGCCATGGGTACACATCCGTCTCGTGATCAAGGATTCCGGGCGAAGGACTTCTTGGCGAGCAGAGCGGCACAGGCTTCAATGGGCACCCTGCGATGGTCCTCGGAGAGGCAAACATGACTGACGGCCTCTCGGGAGTGGCCATTACGTCTTGACCAAGACCAGAACTAGAACCAGGCACTGACTGCGGGACGCATGCAGAGAACAGCGTCGGGTAAGAGGACAGGGGGGAGGCGAGAGGAAAGTGGGTTGTGGCGCTCACGTCCGATGCATGTCGGTGTGGGTTGGCGGGAGGGATGTGTGGGGAGGATGAGAAATATTGGAACCAAGGATGGGACAAACCGATGAGAAGTGACGAAACAGGTCCGGGCGTGAGAGCGACTCTGACCGAGAAGACGACGAAGACGATCGTCCATCGGACAGGTCCAACGAAAGAATGCCTTGGGAAGGGAAGGAGGGAGACGAGACGAGAAGAGGTTGGGCTGAGCTGGTGGTTGCCCTCTCAACCGTGCATGCACTTGCATTCGAGACGGCAACCACCAACCACCATCCGCTTCCCACAACGTCGCCGGGCGTTTCTGGCCCCCAAACCACGCGACGGCTATAGTGCAGCAGAGTTCTTGGTTACCACACGTTGCAAGCGACGAGTTGCCTGGACTGTGAGCAGCTTTATGCAGCCGCATGCAGGTCGACTTAAGTTTACGTAGGCTCCCAGCCATGCGCGTTGCATAAAATGCATGCCCAAATTGCTTATACGAGCCTCGAGCAAGAGCACGCACACACACACACACACACAGAGGAGGAGTTGGATGGCGATGGATATCGCGGGGGATTTGCACAGCGGCGTAGGGCCGTGTGGTGGGACGATGATCCCAAGGTTGCTGGCGGTTATCCCGTCGCCCCTCACCGGCACATTACCATTCCCCCCCCCCCCCAGGTACCGGCCGCCCTAACCTCGGATGCTCTTAGCGCCTCCCAAGAGAAGTGTTATGCTTAGCTTCTCCGCTGCCCGCACCTCGACTGCTTCGCCAGCCCCACGTCCATCATTCCTCATCGTCGATTCTTCCGTTGTTTCTCGAACTCTATCAAACCAGTGACATCTGCCACGCGCCAGCCACATCTCGTGTTGCGGTAGCGTGTGGGGCCTTCGCCCGTGCATCCGCGCACCTACCTTACCTTACCTTATTTGGCGTCCGTGCGAGGGTACGTACCCTTCCTCGCTTCCGTTCCTTGACCCAACCTCATCCATCCTTCTTTTGCTTTTTTTTCCGCGGCTGCTTGCCAAACGGTGTGCAGCCTGCATCTGGCGTTATATGGGTGCCAAATGAGACGGAGGGATGAGAATACCACCGAAGCCGTGCACTGGAGGTCTCGGGCGCTGCATCTCTGTTACCGAAGCGGGACGTCTTGGAGCGTCGCCCGGTAGGCTGCCAGCTGCGCCTGCGCGGCAACGACGAGCAAATATCGGTCTGGTGACTAGGATAGGCTTCCAAAGTTGGACTGCGGGAAGATGCACAGCATTCTCACTATTTGTTTCTCTTCTGCGGTAAGAGCAAGAATGCCTGGTGGGAGTACCAAGCAAGCTGAGGAGGCTCCTGCCCATATGCCTTTTAGATGTTGGCATCCTAGCATCATGTTCACAGGCCCACTGGTTGGCAGGGGCACTGGAGCAGCTGTCGTCGTTACTTATTACAACCTGGTGGGCGCTGAAGTTGGTGCCAAAAACCTCCAATTTGAAGGCTCGCATGTCTTACTCTGGGAAGGAGAAGCCGACAGAGGCTTGGTCTGGAGCGTCCGGGTTGGACAGGCCGTTGGGCTCGAAGCGGGATTGATAGAGACTATGTTGCGAATCGTACTCACTCTGTTGTTGTCTATTGTTGTGATTTCGTTGGGGTTTATTTGTATGGCACTTGGAATAGAGTTGGAATCGTATCTGCTGCTGAACTGAGAGACTTCTGGTGATCTGGGCAGTTTCCCAGCCCAGGCAGCGGCTTTTGCGATATGCCAAGGTTCAGATTCAATATATTCTCACTCAAGCAAGGCTTTCTCGCGCTTCCCAACCAACTTGTAAAACAGAAACCGATGAGTAAACTTGCGCAACGGCACTTGTGAGGCTTCCAGCGACACCGACTGCGGCCCGAGGATATGCCATCGCCGCTTCCGACGCCAGTCAGCTGGGAACAAGCCGTTCATCAACTCCGTGGTGTCGTATATTATGCAACCATTATGATGCGTTAACTGCGTATAGAGTATGTTTACCTGCCCAACCGGGTGTGGAACGAGGCTTAGCCAAGGCCTTGGGCGGCATCCTTTAAGCCCGGTCTAGCAGTTACTCAGTATTTGCCGGGCAGTTACATGCAACGATTGCGAGAAGGGGCGTTTGCCTGCCTGTCGCCCTGGAGAGAAATCGATAGGCGCGCTTTTCTAACATGACAGCCATGGCGGCATACCAACAAATCCGGATTCGGTATACTTGAGTAGGAGAAACACCCTACACGGCGTGGCCAAGTCTGGGCATGTTGCCATCATACGGACGGCAATCAAGGAGTTGGGAGGGCGCGGTAACAGTGGCGTTGATGCCGAGACGTTGTGTATCGTCGATGGGAAAGAACCCAATGCTTTTTTTTTTTTGCCAGCACTGCAAACATTATATCACGATGCTGTGCCAGGGATGAGAAAGGCTCGAGGGGTTTAGAGCAGGCCGCCACTAGCGATGTCGGATTCTTGGAGGGTAAGTAGTCGCATGTCAAGGTCTTTCCTTCGTTGCATCGTATCATTGTATAATCCGGGTTGCATCCAACAAGGCTTCTTCTATCCCCCCTTTCCCCTTACAGTCTCAGAACAAAGCAACAGACACGGCCAGAGACGAGACGACAAGCCCCCACAGCGGGCTCATCGTGTTTCCAGAACTCTCCACCAGATCACTGTCTTCGACTGCGTACTTGACACTCTGGATCGAAGTGCCAGGCGCAGTTGCATTCGGCGGGTGGAGCTTGGCCTCAAAGTAGAAGCCCTTTCCGGAGGAGAGCTTGCCGGACCCTATCGACAATGCCTCCCGCACCGACGCCGGATCCCACTCGTACTGCCCGCCCTGCCCCACGGGGATGTTGTCCCCCAGCTCGTACCCGAAGGAGCCGCCGCTGGCGTGATCGCCGTGCCACCAGAGGTCGAATACCGTCCAGCTGGCGTCGGCTTCGTTTGCTTGGTGCTTCCAGGTAACGGCGATGGGCGCCGACAGGTTGAGCTTCACGCCGGCTTCGGGCGCCGTGAATTGCAGGCCATGGACGGCAGACGCCAGGAGCGGGAGCAACACGATGGCGTTTGTTGGTATCATGTCTTTTATAGGGGGTGTTGACCGACGTGAAGGGCGGAAGTTGGGGCTGGGCCTGGCGGGGCGTTTCTGAATTGGACCGGCGGCTCGTTCGCAGCTGAGAGAGAGAGTCGCAGGAACGGTGGCTTGTGTTTTCTCGTGCATCATGGCGGTTATATGTGTCGTGCCAAGGATTAGGCAACGAAAGTTGGCCCACCCGTTGGATTCGACGGTTGTTGGACATGTGTCCAATGCAGTTAGGCTGAGTCTCACCGTCAGCATTCAGCCCCACCTGGGTGGATGAGGATCCCTCCCCGCTGGTTCTGGCACACGAGTTTCTTGAAGGTTATATTTCTCGTGTGAGCCTCAGGACCTTCCTGTTTCAGCTGGTGAGCTTATGTCCTCTTGGCGGCTGGCGTCAAGGTATATGTCCAAGAAACATTCTTGGACGTTGCAGTTATGAGTCTCGAGCAGCCCGCTTTCCTTGCTCGTGAGACCGAGCCGCCATGACAGCTCTGGCTCGTTGCTTCCAACCAACGACAGACCTTTGCGGAGGGTTCCGAGGGTACCGCTCGTCAGAAGCTTCAACCGTCGACATTTATTAGATCGAGTCAACATCATGAGACACGTTTTCCCAAGTTCGCTTGTGCCAGATAGTTGATCGGTCTTGGCAGCCTCAAGGGGAGATCGTGATGCCCTGGAGGGCTCGATCTTGTCGGACCCGTCGCCAATGGCGCTCGGTGGTGTTGTGTTAGCCCAAAGATGAAGTTCTCGCCGCAGAGACCGCAGTGTGAAATGACCCCGGTGGTCTTGGGCTTGCATCTGTCCACGTTGGGCGGCATATCCCTTATACCATGTGGCGCGAAGGCGCCAGTGAAGGGGATCTTTGCGGTCGGAACACACCAACGCCGAATGGATTCCTCCCACGTTCGCTGCGCCTGTGTATCTCGACATGCGGGTCGGACAGGTTCGGGTCACCGCAGAAAACCCTCGTTGCAACCCCTTTCGACAGGTCGCCGCACCTCGGTCCAAAGGGCAGACAAGCCCACGGCTCCGGAGCAAGACGGAGCGTTCCCTTGTGCCTCGTCCGTCCCGCGCAGGGGGTGTGTTGCCCGATGCGGCCAGTCTCCTTTCTTGTCCTGCAGGCTGCCGAGAGGATCGCTTTCTTCCTGCCTCGCCGTGATCGACTCCGCTTCTGCGCTCGAAGCCCTTGAGACGGGTCGGAGCCCGATCGAGTGGCCCCGAGATTTGCCGGAGCGACAACGCGTTGAACAATCCGCGGAATCAACCGTTGCAGGGCGTGGAGCGGACGGGCCATGACTTCAGCTCACGGCAGCTCGGTCGCCAAATATACCGCGGCTCATATCCAAGGGCTTAAGTACTATTCCCAGCGATCTCGCCGGTATTAGCTCCCGGCCGGGCCGAGTCGTTACGCGCGTCTACCACGGCGTTGGATCTGCAGCCCCGGCCCCTCGTACACCGTCCGCAGTCTCTCGATCTGCCCCATGCCCAGACGCTTGAACAACCACACGGCCTCCGCTCCTCTCTACAAAGCCGCGAAACATCTGCCCACCAACCGCCAAACCCTCCTCGGCCACCTCCCCTTCCCCCGCCGGCCCTCTTCCTCCTCCCCCTACCGCCCCCGAGTCCAAGCCCGCCCTCCCCGAACAGCCAAGCCCGCAACCTCTGCAGATCCCACCAATCCTTCTCCCCGTCGACCGCCCTGCCCAGCGCGCCGTCGTCGAACGCGATGCCCCTCCACAGCAGCACCCCGAGGACCTGCGCCCGCCTCGCCCGCCGTATGACCTCCTCGTCGCCCACGACCCGGCCGACCTCGTCCCAGAAGAGGTTCCGGAGCGCGTTCGCCTCGGGGTAGTACTCGAACCTGGTCGCGCTCGTCCCGCCGCTGGTCCCCGGCTCGGGACCGTCATCTCCGGCGGGCACGTCTTCCCCCAAGACCTCCTCGAGGCCGTACATGCCCACCCCGAACGGCAGCCACTCCGCCTCGGCCCAGTCGATCAACCCAACCAGCCCGCCGGCCCTCTCCCTCATCCCCCTCCGCCTCCTCCCACCCCGCCCTCTCGCCCCGTCGCCGTCCTCGCAAGGCGGGTGGACCAAGACGTTGTCCGGTACCAGGTCCCCGTGGGTGACCACCCACGGCAGCGACCCCTCTACCTCGTCCAACTCCCCATCGCCCGCGCCACGACCCCCCGAAACTCCCCCGGAAGGCCCTCGGCCAGGACCTCCAGCCTCCACCTCAAACTCCCGCCGACCTTCCCCTTGACGACGTCCCGCCCGTCCCGCCGGCCCCTCCAGGAGTCCGCGAACACGACGGCCAGGTCCGCGACGACCCTCCTCCGGCACGCCCGCGGGTCCATCCCCAGCGCCGCGGACAGCCCCCGGAACTGCGTCAGCGAGACGCCGCCCACTCTTTCCAACGCGTACGCACACAGCTCCCCGTCGTGGCCCCTCCCCGCGTCCGCCGTCTCCAAGCCCGTCAGCACGCCCAGCTCCTCGACGCCGGGCACGGTCCCGCCGCCGAACACGCCCCTCGCCTCCGCGCAGATCCTGACGTCGATGCCGTGCCTCCGCGGCCGGAACTGCACCAGCAGGCTGCCCCCCCTCTCGACGCCGGCAGGAAAGCCCTTCGCGCTGCCGCCCGAGCCCTCGTCACCGCTGCTGCTGCGGTCGCCGCCGCCGCCGCCGCCGCCACTCCCATCGTCGGCCTCGACCCCGCTGTCCCGTCGCCTCCCGCCGGGCGTCGGTGGCAGGAGGAGCAGCGTGTACGAGCAGTACCCTTGGAACGGCGCCGGCGCGACCTCGCACCCCGGGAACCTCGCCCCCGCGAAGCCGTGCGCCGCGGCGACGGCGGAGGCCTGCAGCCCGCACCGCGCCAGGAACGCCGCGACCTTCTCGTCGTCCCCCCCCTCGCCTGCTTCCGAGGCGGATGAGACCGTAGGGCCGGTGCTGGTGCTGGTGTACGTCGCGTCGTCGGCATCCGCGTCCAGGTGTCCCGCGCCCCCGTCGAGATCATTCGTATCAACAGACATTGTTTGTTCACGGCGGGTTCCAACGTGCCATCATGGAATGTCGGATCGGCTCTCTCGCCCGGGACGTGGGCGGCGGGAGAGGGATTAAAGTTATCGGCCCCTTCAGCCGCAGCCCGCTTGGAGGAAAACGGGGGGTGGTCCGGTTAAAGTTCACATGACGGCGCCATCAGCAGGCCTGCAGGCTGCATCGAGGCCGGTCAGCAGCGTGGTTTCTGCAGCAGACAGCGTCGGGGAAAGTAGATGAGGGGCAACGGCCGCCCTACCCCGACCGACTACACACCACCACGGGATGCGCCCGCGTGGGGTGTTGTCTTGCAGATGACTAGTCATCATATGTCGCCCAGTCGGGTTGGTGATGATCATGTCGGGCGCCAGGAGCGGCTGCGACGGCTCATACGGGAGCACCCATCAATGGCAAACCTGCAAAACGCGAGGGGCAAAAAAAAAAAAAAAAAAAAAAAAACACACGCAGGCTGGTTTTTCATGGTAAATATATTATTACCTCGTCTTGAAATCTAGAAAAGAACAAGAGAAAAAAAAGGTTCTAGAAGACAAACGAAGCTTTGCCAGCCCATTGGGGAAAAACTTTCCGTGTTTATGCCTGTTTCCATTACTCCATGCAAAGGGTATAAAATCGATGCGCGACCCTTTGGTAGCGCATGCATGCTTTGTTTGGTTTGTGAACTTCCTCCATCTTACACGCGGCGCCATCTTTGCCCGACGAGGGGCGGCACGGCGGCCGGCGACAGCGTTGCGGGAGTGGCGAGCGGCCTGGCTCGGCTTCCGCCGCTTCCGCCAGTGCCTATCCAATTGCCAGATGCCATCGCCGCGGGTCTGTGGCCTCACGGCTGATGGTCTTCCGCATCCCCGTCGATGGTTCAACCAGATGCCCCGTACCCACGCCCTCACAGGCTGACCCGGTTATGCCTGCGCCCGATTCTATGCTTTTCGGCCGTCACTGATATATTCGTTACACGCGCAGCGGGTGCGCAGCTCGCCAGTCGATGCGAGCCATTTATTTGCGGGATCTGCGATCGAGCTCGACCTTGCTGTACCACGCAGCACCAATCATGGTGAGGATCATGCCGGAGCCGTTGAACAAATGGACTTCGACACCAAAGGCAATGATTCCAAGTCCAACAGTGAGGCACTGCTTCAGGTTGCCGCAGATGCTCATGGTGAGAGCACCGGCGACCTTGTTCGTCTGGAAAGAGGCAACGTTGAGGGCGAAAGCGAGGATGCCGTTGCCGACAAGGGCAATGACGGTGGCAAGGCTGATGTTGCCCTCCGCACGCATTGTGTTGAGGTTTCCGAGCTCGCCGGCGGCGATGGCGCAGGCCATGGACTGCATGGCCGCAAAGGGCGACATGCGCAGCAGGACCTCCATGGCAGGGAGAGCGAGGGGGCCGGTCATGATGCGGTTCGTAGCGACCGTCTGTTGGGGTGTTCGTCAGCGTCTGCAGAAGCATGGTCATAGGTGCTGTAATTGGGATGAAGGTTTGCTGGTCGAGTTTCAGAGAGCGGAGAGGAGTGGCCCCATTGGATCACCAGGGCCACTTCCCGCAACTCAATGAAGCACGCATTTCGGATGATAGACGGGAGACGAGTAAGCGCATAAATTACGTACCTTGACCGCGGCAAGCACCACGCCGGCGAACGTGAGCAGGAAACCCAGGTCGGTGAACGTGTACTCGCCAATGGTGGTCAGGGCGGCACCAATCATGATGGGCACAAGCGTCAGGTATGTCATGTTCTCGTAGGTGCGGCCGAAGACGACGCGGTAGATGAGAACGGTGAACACGGGCACGGTCGTCCGCAAGACCTGGTAAAACGGCACAGAGACCATGGCACTGTGCGGTGGGTTAGTGTTGTGTTCATCGCTCAGGTTGAGTCCCGGCCCATCCGTCCCGAGACGGGGCCATGGGCGGGAATTCCGCCACGGCTGCGGCGCAGGATATTCCCAACATAGGAAGGGGGTTGGCTGCTTACAGTGACAGGTTGGAGACGGCGATGTTGGTGGTGAAGAGCAGGCTGAAGGCGAGGAGAATGAGGTTCTCGCGGCGTCCCAAGTGGGACATGGTGAAGTAGCCGCATTGGAGCAGCATGTAGCAGCCCAAACTCGCGCAGGTGGCGTGAAGTGAAGTGAGAAGCCACGGGAAGGGGAACTGAGGATGATGTCAGTGAATGTTCTTTTGATGCAGCATATTCTCACGCCGCCGCCAGGGTCCTGGCGAGTCTGCCGAGGCCTGGGGATGACGAGTCGGGGAAGCAAGGCAAGCAACGTACAGCTCCAAGGATCAGCTTGTTGTAGAGAGTCAGGACTAAGCTGAACATGAAGTAGGCGCTCAGCCAGCCGAACTTGACCTGGGGGGAGATGGTGTATTCGACGGGGTTGCGGTTCCTCTCGGCATCGGTCTGGTGTTCGGTGGCAGGGCTGGCGTTGGCCTCGAGATCGTAGCTCTCCTCGACGCGCTTCTCATCGCCGTTGAGGAGGCCATGGCCCTCCTCGCTCCGTCGCACCTCGTCCTTGAAGTTGCTAGATTCCGCCATTGCCTCGAGTCGTGACGGTTGCTGGATGGATTGAGAGCTGCTGCGTTTAATTTTTGTTTTGGTTTTCCCCGTTCGTCGCTAGGTCGGACGTCCTAGTTTATTTGTTGATAGACCGTGTGTTCGTCCACAGATACCCTGTCGCTTAGGGGGTCGAGAAGCTGACGACTGTCCTGGTTTCACGACGCAGATCGGTCCCGAGCGTGGGGGAAAGTCGGCAGGATGGGCGTGCGTAAGGTAGTCGAGCTTAAAAATCGGACCGACAGGCGACAAATGGCAGATATTACTGCTTGCGACGGGAGGAAGGTTAAAGAAGATAAAGAGGTCCGAACGAGAGGCAGGGCGACAGAAGGAGTGTGTATGCCGTTGGGTGGATGGGAAGAAGTGAGAAGAAAAAAAGGGACTTGGCGGCTGAGTCGTGTGTGAAGGCCTTGGGGGAGGAGGTAAAAGGCGCTTGTACAGTGGAACAGGCGTGCAAATGAACCCAAGACTTCGGATCACGGGCTTTGCGAGGCGTCAGCTTAGTCCGATGCACCAATTGTCTGTGAATGTCGAAACCCAGAAGAAGGAAGAGTGAGGTCTGGGAACAGGGGGGAGGGCAGGAAGTAAGGTAGGGAAAAGGGTCAGAAAGCGAACGACAGGAACAGGAACCGGAGGGAAGGGAAAACCGTGTGGAGAGGAAATGACTGGAGTGGTGAGGTGTGTGAGTGTTGGTGATGGAGGACGACGTGGAGGTGGTGGCAGAGTCGACGAAGAGTGGGAATAGGAGGGAGGTGAGGGAGTGGAACACCCGAGAGAGAGCCGGGGTGGAGAGCTAGGGGACGACCGGGGGGCGAGATGCACAAGAGGAGGAACCAAAGGGTGCCGAGATACTCAAACGGGCATCTTTCTCGCTTCCGCGCTTGGCATCAATGACGTTTCGGCTGGCGGCATTGCCATTGCCATTGCCAGAGCCGTAGCCATCGCCATCCTCGCTGTCTCTCAGTGTCTCCGTCCCTCAGTCCCCGGCGCCCGACTCCCGGCGGCCCAGTGCTGGGCCGGATTACACGTACCTGGCGTGGGAACGGTCTACACTATCTGTCCGCCACCATCCGTAGCGTCGCAGTGCAGGCAAGGGGTCCTTCAGATCTGTCTGAGTTTCCGGGTCTATTGAACGAGATGGATCATGGCTTTCTCGCACAGTTTCCCTTGGAATGTACGGCGGGCTTGCGCGGTAAGGGGGAGGGAGGATTGCGGGAGTCCAGGAAGAAACCAAACACGGGCCCAAGCGGGATCTTGAACGGACTGGAGGGGACACCAGCCAGCAGCCAAGGCACATCACACGCGCTGTGAGGGGAGAATCCGTTGCCCATCAGGTCTAGGGGAGCTTGTTTCTGGATAATTGCGGCGGGAACGTTGGCCCGGCTCGCTGTTCCAGCATCGTTGCGCCTTCATTGCCCGCGCCGTGGTGCGTGTGTGACGTACATTGGCTGCTGCCCGCCCGTTTTAATCCAAACGGCAGCCGCCAATCGGCTCGCCGCGCTGGGCTGGTGAATAGATTGCGCCTACCGCCCCTAATCTACATAAAGTAGAGGGGATGCCCGGGTCCAGTTGCGTCCTCCACCAATTGTATTACAGGCGGGGAGGGCGAGCGACATTTCACAGCACCGTCTGTGAGGCATACCTGTGCTCGAGTGGGACGTGAGAGGGCACAGGTCCCTCCCGCCCCTCCATGTTCAGTGCCACTGGCATCATCATCTATCCCAATCTCTGTCTCGCTGTCTGGGGGGCAGTGGAGGGCCTCTGGCGACCTTGCGAGTCGGGGACAGAGCAAACGACATGGTCAGCGAAAGTGCGGTGGCGGGTCGACTACCGGCTTCGGCCCCGGTCTGCTCCGCGTCTGAAGTGAGCGTGTCTTGGGGCCTTGGGGGCGCCCCCTTGGCAGCCGCGTAAGCCTGGGCCCTGATTCATCCTGGTGCGACCGGATGGCAGGGGCACGACTTGGAGCGAAATGGGGCCAGTTATTAAAAGGGGATGAGCCGGATTCAGTGCAATGGCGGCAGAAGGGGGGGGAGGGGCGAGACCGGGGTTGTCTTCAATTGGACGGATGGTAGCGATCGTCGTCTGTGGCGGACGGGGGTTGAGGAGCCACTCTGGAAGCTGGCGATGAAGAAACCTGGGAAAAAGGAACGGGGCCGACCTGGAAGCAAGTCTGGACTCCGGCATCAAGAGAACGAAGCTCACGGAGAGGGCAGGTTGAATTACTCTCAGGCGGCAGCAGCAGCAGGCCATCCTCACTCCGATCTCTTCTGGAAGCTCTGTGGCATTCCAGTCCGGGTCGATAGAGGGACGTCGGGGATTCGATAACACTGTGGACGGATGCTACTCATACATACCATAGAAAACCTGAAAGGAACGGCGGAATAGTGGGGGCGACGTGACCCAGTACGCCCGGCGCGTGGGTATGGAAGTCAATCTGACTGGCCCATCTCATTTAAATGCGGCTCTGGGCATGGACCGGCATGCCAAGGCACAGCAGAGAAAAAAATCAAAAATATCCAGGTCGGCTTCAGAAGCTGCCGATCGATTAACGAATAGACTCCAGGCATCAGGGTGCGTTTCCTGTCTGCGGCTGCTCACATACTGGTCTCGGAAAGAATGCTGTTTGGCAGGTCTCAAAGGTCAGGTAAGGTAGGGCAACTGAAGACACCCGCATGGCGATGCCCGTCTGTCTTGGGGTTGTCTGTGAGCTACAGCCGCATGGAGCAACACCGCAGGCACTCAGCCGACAAGCCCAAAGTGTTGCAATGCCGAGACCTGGGTTTTCTGATGTCAGCGCCTCGCACATTTGGGCCTGGCTCCCTCCCTTGGCCTTGGCCCTCGCAGAGGAGGGAGGAGGAAGAGGAGGAGGAGCGGAACTTTCGGTGGAAGCAAGGAGGTGGAGAGGAACAGCTGTCAGCGAATAGCGGGGGTGGAAGCCGAGCCAAGGCACAGAAAAGGAAAGAGAAAGAGAAAAAAAGATGGCACGGCGGGAGACACCTTTGCAGACAATGGACGCGACTGGCTCAGAAATGCAGGGCGGAAATGACGACAAGAAAGCAATGGTGCACGGCGGCGACACGACACTGGCCGGCCAAGACACTGGGGCCCTCACGACAGCAGCAGTGGGCGGTGGAGGAGCCATGGGTGCTGCGCCGTAGGAGTGGAAAGGGGGGCGTGGGATGGCACCGACGGGACGCTGTGGAGACGAATCCGGCAGCGGGAACCCATATACCTGTACGGTAGAGTACGTACCTCTGTACTTTTTAAACTTTGGCCTCTCGTCCGGTGGCCCCGCTTACCTCAGCACGCAATCAATCCGTATCTTATCTCGTTCCAATCCGCACTCGCAGACTCCATGTGCGCCAGGTAGATTTACACAATCAAACCGACGTGGAGATACAAATGTCGCTCGCAATCACAGCGACTCCCCGTCAGTCCCGACCGGGTCCCCTATCCACCATCCATCCACGAGGACACAATGTGGAAGGTGACCTCGCGATCCTGGGCGGGTTGGCGAGATGGGCGAGACACGTCTCAACACCAGCCAAAAGGGAGCAGTCGACCGGCGAATCGAGGTGCACGCCGCAACGGCCGACACCTTGGTCCATCTCAACCCTTCAGCCACTGAACAGCGACCGCACTGAACAGCGACCGCACTGCGCCAAGGGCGGTAGTGCAGGCCCCAACGGCTGTCCCGGGACAGCAACACCCACGACGGCCGACTGTGCGTTCCCTCGGCGCGACGCCGCGAGATGTCTCTGCCCGCCATGCGGAGGCGTCGGCTGGACGAACAATGCGCCAAGCAAAGCCACCCGGAAGCTCAGGCCACGGGGCAGCTGGGAGCGGCGGCGGGCAGCCCAAACAATGGGCAGCACGCGTGCTGCTTGCTACTGACTTGCGGCGGCGGACACGATGGACTGGACATGTTGACGGGCTGCAGGACAGCCACCAAGCAAGGGCTCTTCTGGGTGAGCCTGCGAGGTCTCACCGATGCGGCGATACCAAGCCCCCAAGCCGGACGACACGGCAACTTTGATATCTTGGGCTCACCACACCAAGGCGACCAGACCCTCAGCCCGGTCACGGCCAGCCAATGCCAGCGAGCCCACGTCAGCCGCCCCCGTTGCGTGCCGATGGTCCCAAGATCCTTGGAAAATGCATGTGCCCACTGCCCGCGACTTCTGTCGGACCCAGTAGGCTATTTTCTCCATCGTTTGTCGGCGCTCACACACGCGTATCTTGTTGCAAATTAAAGCCCGGCCATGCGACAGGACGCCCTCCAGGGACCTGGTGCACCGCTGCTGGTTCTTGTGGGCAATGCCCAACTGTGAGACGCTTGTTTGCGTGTCCCCCTCTCCACGTATGCGCGGCAATGCGACGGGCCTCTCCTGTCTATCAATGGACTCTCGTTCCTGTCACTCGTGCGCTGGCGGCCTTCTTGTCCTTCGCATCCAGTCCGTCTCGTCGTGTTCCCCTCCGCCAGTGCTGCTGTCCCGTAAGCCACGCCGCCTTCTCCATCCCCTAATAGCTCGCCCTGTACCTGCGCCAGCGCCTGCACCGGCTTCCCGCTCCTGCCCTGCGCCTCCTGGTCCGCCCCCTAGCGCCCATCCCCGTCCTTCCTTCCTGCGCTCTGCACTGAACAGACCACCCTCACCACCGTCTGGAGCAGCAGCAGTAACAACAAGTCACTTGGCCCCTCCACGTTGTCGTCACTCCCGGCTGCGTCCTTTTTTTTTTTTTTCCTTCCTTTTTTCCTTCTCCCTTTTTCTCCCTCCCCCTCCCTTTGATCCCGTGTGTTGTGGCATATCGGTAGTACAGCCCGTACCATCCTTCTTTTCGCTTTCCATCCAGCCCACCCTCCGCCCAACACAATCTCGGGCGAATGATCTTGTGTACCCGGTCCCCACCACGAGGCCCCCGACCCAATTTCCTTGCACATCTGCTTCCCCGGACTCTGCAGGACTGCCGGCCCTCACTCACGACCACCAGGTGCGGCTCAAGTACAACCTGAAGTGAAGCTGGCCTGTCGAACCGCGTGTCTCTCCCGCCGACGCCTGCGTCTGCACCTGCACCTGCTCCTGCACGCCTACACACGACTGTCTTTACCGCGAAGAGAGCAGCAGTCCAAGACAGACTAGACAGCATCGAGACAAGCCAGGACCAAGGAACCGGCATCCTACTCGAGGAACAGAAGAGGACTCCAGGCCACTGCGGATTCTTTCGATCCCCCCCCGCCCTCTGACAGCTCCTGGAGACATTGGCGTTGGCATTGGCATTGGCAATTTGGACTGTTGCCCAGAAGCTCCTCCGCCCATTTCTTGCCACTGGCACTTCTTTTAACTTGGTTTTCTCCCCTTCTTTTTCCTCCACCCTCTAAACGACGACGATCCTCGACTGAGAGTGCATTCGCTTCGGTTTTCCTCTCCTTCTCCTGCTCTCTTACTGCCTGCCTTTGTTGCTCCGCTACGTTCTTTCTAATACCCAACCCTGCACTTTCCTCTACGAACTCGCCATCGACATCGTCTCGCCGCCGCCCGCTCAACCGCCACTTCCTAGCTTGCGCGCGCGCCCTTCAACCCTCCGAAATCGCCCACCCTGGATCTCAAGCCGAGCCGGCAGCTAAATGAAACCCGCCTCGTACCCATGCTGATGGCACTGAAAGGCCGCAGGTTCGCACTGCTGGCCGCCTTCGTCATTGTTTCCGCCCTTCTGATCTTCTCGCAATCCCTCTACCCGGAGAAGCTGAGCTGGGTAAGTTGGTCGTCGTCACTTCAGAGTTCTTGTCGCGATTTGATCGCCGTCGCAAACTACCCATCGGCCGGGGCAGCATTTTTTTTTTCTGAGGAGAGGAATGCGCCCACGTGCCGATCTGGGCTGAAACGTCAACCGAACTCCTCGCGGCGGGACCCTGAGACACCCGTCGTCACTGATACTGACTTTGCATTCTTTCACAGTCCGACATATCAGCTTCTCTTCCCACCGGAAGCAAATCCTCCGTGCCATCCACCAAGGGAAGCAAACCCGGCTCCGTAGGCGTCGGCCGCTTCCACTTCCTCATCGCCGCCAGTGCTCCGAACCTGCAGTTCTGCCGCGCCCTCGTTTCGTCGACCGTCAACCGCTTTGGTGCGCCCGTCATTGCAGGATGGAACGGCACCGGAGAGAACGATGCCGCCCTTTCCCACTTGGCCAAGATCCGCGTCGTTACGAAATACCTCGAGGAGCTGCCCGACACCAGCAACGACGACCTGTTCCTTATGATCGACGGTTATGATGTCCTCCTCCAGTTCGGCCCCGACGTGTTGATCAACCGTTACTTCAAGGCTGCCGAACAAGAGGACGAGCGCATCATTCAACAACTCGGTCCCCAAAAGGCCGAGACCCTGGCCGGCCCCCTAGGCCGACACATCTTCTTCGGCGCTGACAAGGTCTGCTGGCCCGTAGACTGGCGGCGTCCAGCATGCTGGGCTGTTCCCCCGGTCCCGAATATGGACGGCCGAGAGTTCGGCCCTTACACGAACACGGAGGACATGGCCTTCAACCACCCGAGATGGCTCAACAGCGGCACCATCATGGGCCCGATCAAGGAGGTCCGCGAGATGTTCCGAGCCACCCTCGACCTCATCAACGAAGTGTACGACCCCGAGTACGAGTTCAGAGAAAGCGACCAGTTCTACATGAGCGACGTCTGGGGTCTGCAGGAGCTCGAGCGGATCCAGATGCAAAAGGAGGAAAACCCCGAGGCCGTTGTCATGCAACCTCCGGAGGACGGGTTTGTCCCTAGTCTGGAACCCGCTTACAGCTACAACTTCCACATCGCCATGGACTACTGGAGTCTGATGTTCCAGACATGGGCTGGCTACGCCGAGTGGGTGGACTGGCGCAAGTTTGTTGGACCGCTGTACTCGACCGAGGTTTCCCAGAACCACCGCAACAACTCCGACTTTGTCCCTTGGAGCCTGCATATGCAGGCTGACGGCATGAGGTCGTTGAAGCGCATCTTCAACACGACGTCAGACGAGACCATGGGCGCGACGGTGAACGAGCTGATCCGCAAGTCCGAGTTCGGAGCCAACATCATCACCAAGCAGACGTTCCCTTTGCTGCACGTCACGGGAGAGAAGGGGGCCCTGGATGCCTTCTGGTCTCGCATGTGGTTCTTCCCTTACGGGCGATCGCTGATCCGGTCGGCCATCAACTGGTTCCAGGCCGAGGAGCACTATGCGCCTGAACCGATCGACAACCGAGTGTGGTACCCCGCGAAGCCCTACCCCGAGGAGATCAGGGAGAGCGACGCCGGTGCCTGGTCAGACGCCAGCAACGACAACGCAACCGTTTACTGGTTGGGCTTTGACGAGCTCTGCGCAGAGCATCACGGTATTCTGTTTGGGGAAGAGTAAGCCTTTCTGGAATTGGGGTTATACTACACGTTACTTGCTTTGAGCATATGAAGCACCTTGGATTACAAGGTCTGGGTAAAAAAAAACCACACTGCACGTTCCACGCGAACTCGATGCATTGGATCAGCAGCAGAGAAGCTGTTGCAGGACAGGGACAACGGCAGTCCGTACTTTACACAATACGTCACGGCCGGCATGGCATGTTGAGACCCAACATGCGAAGATGTAATACACATGTACTTGTGCGCATTCTCTTTTCTGTATAACGCAGCGTTGCCTGTCATCTCGAGTTGGAGCATGGCAACGAGGAAACAATAGACAGACCGCCATCAGAGGCGGCGATTTTTCAAGACATGAGACTTTTGATCAGCTGGGATGACGAACGCAGGGTGAGTGCAAAGTGTCTGAGGCGGGGTTGCGCCTGTCTCGGCATGTCTGGGTCGATGAAGTGAGATCAAGTTTGACTATCCCGGTCCCGCTGTCGGGAAGATGATGGTTCATGCCGGTTCCTGTAGGGCTGGAAAAAGGGACTATTGGAACCAGGCGAGGTGGTGGCTGAAAGACGGCGGCCGCGGAGGGATAGAGTTTTTTTGTCACAAGGTCTTATTGTGCCCTGCAGTAGCTGAGCTGGGTCAAACCAGTCGCGGGAGCTTGGGGGAAAAGAAATCTTTCCGAATCAGGATGCATCTCGGCGTCGACTCTTGGCGTGATTGGTCCCCCTTGTGCGTGAAGAGGCGTCGATGACTAGACTGCCAAGAGCGGCCGTGGCTTACCTTGGCCTGCGTCGTTTCAGTCCATCCAGTGGAAAGGGAGAGCGCGAGTGCCGGAGGGCTAGGACGGGCTTGTCTGAAGGTGTGAGACGTGTTTCCTGGAGACCGGCGGCGGTGTTTTGAGAGGGTTGTGGGACCGGGTTTGTCGGTGCAGGATTCGGCGAGGTTTCTTTTCCCGTGCGCGAGCCGGAGGGAGACGAGGGGCATGGTGGGTGACGGTTTACTTTGTCACGCGGGACGAGCCACGCCTCTAGGCTGCTCGGCCACGGGTTTGAATTTGTTTTTTTATTTTATTTTATTTTATTATTTGCAGAGGGATGAGTTGGTTGACGGGTGAGATGCGATGGTTTGCTTCGACGGAGGCACGTAGGCCAGAAGGTGGTGAGCCGGGGAGTCATCGCGGTGTGTGATGATGCGAGGCGGGTTGGGGAGGGGGGGAGGATACAGTCAGACGGGGATACGGGTGCGGCGGCGGAGGCTTGGTCGTGGGGGGCGTGTTCACGTGAAGCGGGTTTAATTTGTCTGGCTCCCGAAGGAGGCCCCGAAGGGTTGAGAGGCGAGGACGAGACTGTGAGTGAGCGAGGGACGGGTTGGAGGATTCCCGTCCGTGTGTCGATGGCCTGTGGCTGGGGAGAGTTCGGCTGATGTCCTGTGGTTCCGGCGTGGGTTCGTCCCATCTCTCGGACGAACCGATGCTCTCGTAAGCCTGGGGACGCGCCCGGACGTCATGGTTGCCCTGCGGCCCTGGAGGGTTCACGGGATCGCGGTTGCGGGGGGTAGACGTCTGAGGTGAGATGGAATGCGGGCGATCGGTCGTATGGCAGCCTGCCGGGTGTACAGTCTGTTTGGCGATGGCCTCGTGAGTGCCAGAGCCTCCGGTGGAAAGGGAAAATATAGTGGGTCGCCTTCTTCGAGGTACACCGGTTTCCCGCCTGCTGTACGTTTCTTCCCACATGCCTTTCACAACATACACAAGGGACTAGGTAAGGTAGCTCAGTCAGGGCTATGCTGGGGCGTCGAACACGACATACCGGGCTTGCCCAAGGCTCCACGGGCATATATTCCCCCAAACCCGTTGGGAACATCGCACGGTGGCATTGCCCTCGCCCAGCCTCCACGGCTCGTTGTCTCGTCTCTACTTTGGGCGGCAGGATGATGATCCGCCTGCGTAGTGATGAACACCCTGCCACCTGCCCCAAGAGGAAAGAGCAAGTGCCCCCTTTCCCACCACTTGCCAGCAGGTCAGCACGACTCAGCCCGCCAGTCCGTTTCTATTCTCTCCAACCGTCGAACCCATCCCCCATCCCCCATCGCTAGCTATAAGATGATAGTTGAAGCCGATGCGGGTGGATGCTTTGTCAGATTGCGGATTGCAGTCGGTCAAAAGAAGGATGGGATTCGCTGACTGCCCTCCCTTTGCAGCCGTCCGTTGTCAAGTTCGATCGGCTGAGCCACATCGGTGAACCTGCACTTGTATGCGTTTCAGTCCACTCGGTCGATCTTACGCCTTTCCCCCTCGTACACCCGTCCACCAAAGCCACCGGAAAACATGAGTCCTCATTACACCTTCTGCCTCGCCAAGCACAACCCTGCCCCCCCACGATCCACCCGCAATGTCAGAAAACACACCCAAACTGCATCCCTCTTGCCGCTGACCTTACCTTTTTTTCTTCTTTTTTTTTTTTGCGCGAGCCGGCCGCAAGGCAGCCAATGGGGGGCACGGCGAGTGCCTACGCGAGGTCGTTCAACTCTGGTGCCTGGTTGCTCATTACCCGTTCCTCAACGACCCCGGATGCAGCAGCCCGCCCGGGTGCTCGCTCCTACTTGCTGCTACGAGACTCGGGCAGCAGGGCCAGTCACTCCTCGCCCGCAATGCCTGCCTGTTCTGCGTGTCCTAATTCTGTCCTCTGTCAGACTTCAGCCTCGCTCTTGGCCTTGACAGGGAGCGGCGGACGAGGACGAGCAGGGCGCGCACGCCTCCCTCCACACGGCCGCATCCTCGCGGCGTGTTCCCTACTTTCCTTTCTCGGCCTGGAGGCTGACGGGATTTCCTTTCCTGTGGAATGTCCCATCCCGCCTCGGTCTGCGCTCCCTCTCCTCCCATAGGACAGCCTTACGGGACTGGTTTTGTTTTCTGTTTTCTCCCCATGCCTCTGCCCCAGACAGGGGAGCCCCCATCGACCGCCCCCTTGTTGATATAAAGAAGGGAGCTGCCGCGTCCCGCTGCACACGGGCTCCCGAGAAGGCGTACATCGCGAGCCGCAGACATTCACAAACAGGCAAGCCTCGGTCGAGTTTTTCCAGACATTGGCTCGAACCCTGTCCACTCTTATCTCGATTCAGCGAACATCAATTCCATCCTCGCGGGCTGTCCTTGTCCAGCCTCTGCCTCTACCTATCCGGACCAGCACCCTACCGCCTACCACCCAGGCCAGGCTGTCCACCATGACCACCCCACCTGCTCCCATGAACTACTCTCCAAAGAGACTGATTGTGTGCTGTGATGGCACCTGGATGAACTCGTGAGTACTGCCGTTCCGTGGCCCGTTTCGGTCTAGGTCGCGTCGGCGTGCTAACCTGCCGTCCAGGGAGAGCGGCTACGTGAAGCCCACCCTCTGGAAGCGCAAGGGCTCGCTCCAGATCCCGTCCAACGTGACCCGTATCTCGAGATGTTTTCGCCGTAAGTGCAGCGACGGTCGGGTACAAGTCATCGAGTACGAGTCGGGCGTCGGCACGGGAAGCAACACTCTCGACGCCCTCACCGGCGGCGCTTTTGGCCTCGGTCTCGGGGAGGTGAGCACCTCCGTCTTCCCGCCCTTCCGAAGCACAGTACTTACACCCCCAACAGAGAGTCCGCAACATCTACAGCTTCCTCTGCGCAAACTACTGCGACGGCGACGAGATCATCCTCGTCGGCTTCTCGCGCGGCGCCTACATCGTCCGCTCCGTCGCCGGCATGATCGCCGACCTGGGCCTCCTGACCCGTGAGGGTGTAGAGCATTTCTGGCCCATCTTCAAGGACATGGAGAACTGGAACAACCACAGCTACCGAGACGAGTTCCCCACGGTGCCGTTCGACAACAAGCCCAAGGGCGAGGGCGCTGCGGACGTCTACCGATCCAGGTTGGAGAAGGTGGGTTGGATTGCCGACCAGGATGCTCAGCGGAACGTGGGTACTGACAAATCCTAGCTCGGCATGACCCGTGTTCGACAAGAAGAAGGAAACGGCGAGATCATCAAGGTCAAGGCTGTCGGTGAGTGAGCTCCCATCCCAACGGCAAACCCAGCTAATCGGAAACAGCCGTCTGGGACACCGTCGGAAGCCTGGGCATCCCCCAAATTGCCTGGCTCAACAAGCTCGGTGTCTACGCATCGAATCAGGAGTTCAGATTCTGGGACACGAGCCTTTCGGACAGGATTGAGCACGCCTTTCAAGCCCTTGCCCTCGACGAGACGCGTTACTCTTTCCAGCCAGCTGTCTGGGAACGCCTAGAAGCCAATCGGCTGTCGACCGATCTCCGACAAGTCTGGTTCCCGGGGAACCATACGAACTGCGGCGGTGGCTGGAACGACCAGGGCATGGCCAACATTACGCTTGCTTGTAAGTCTACACCAACTGATGCTTTTCTTCATCGTCGGCTAACAAGGCGCCGCATAGGGATGATGGACCAGCTGGCTTCGATTGGCGTCGAGTTCAACTACCGCGTCCTTGAGCGCTGCGTGCAACAATCCAACTCTTTCTACCAATCGCAGACGAAGCAGAAGAGTGCTTTGCAGTGGGCCATGGAGCCCATCTACGGCCAGAACCACCCTCTCCGACCTTGGGGTCTGGGCGCCATCCAGAAGACGTCGAGCCTGCTTTACTCCTTGGCCGGGAGTATCGTCCGCTTGCCTGGCCTGTACAGGCAGGTCAACGCTGAAACGGAAGCCCGGAGCGGCCACTTTCTCAAGGATACGAACGAACGTATTCACTCGTCGGTGCGGATCCGCCTGGCCTGCAAGGGTCTCGGCCTCAACGATGCCGGCGTATGGGACAACCCCGCCATGAAGAAACACTGGAAGCTGGTCCGGACGAAGGCCCGGTACGACGATCCGGTGCCGAGCCACCCGGCTTGGGAGCCAGAGGAGGACAAACAGGAGTGTATCAAACATCCGTCCGAGTGCGAGGACGGCCGCTGGGTCTGGGAGTATTGTGGGCCGGAGAAGGAGGCTCCTACCAGCCCTTCGGCGAGGGTCATGGTTGAGGAACCCCTGGGACCGTTCGAGCGTCACTTGCTGAAGTTGACGGGCGGCACTCCTAGTGTGTATCAGCACGCTCATGAGAGCTCCCGGTAACCGTGCCGGCGATTGTTTGATTCTTCCGCATGGTTAGGCGTTTAGATACCACCGTTGTTCTCATCGGCCTGGCCTTGGTGTTTTGCATGGTTCGGTTCCAACACAGACATAGATTAATTGAATGGCATTACGACTCGAAGTTTGGTATGAGCCCTGTCACTCTCTCCGCCTTGGTCGGCAGGCTGGTGCATACTGCCGTCAACTTCAATCCTTATGACTTCAGTGAACAGCCGTAGCACGTTGGATGTTCGCGAATCGGGCAATGGGTATCAGCCGCTGAGTTCCATGGACCAGACCAACAAGCATCCTGTAATCAAAAACACAAGCAATGGCCTTTGTATCACCGATGACCATGTTGAGTGTCATGCCAGGGCGCGCGGCGTTGGCCCGCGGCGGCGACTCGAGCGTGTATTCGCCGTCGACAGTCTTTCGGTGGCCCCTCTTTTGGCCTCGAACCGGTCTACGAGGAGGAACCGGAGGTGCTATCGGTATATATCGCGTTGGGATGCTGTAACTCACCTTCCACGATTCCGGCCGTCCGAGTGGCGGCGTCGAGACGTATCCCGTTGCGTGTTCGAACACTTGGCTGCGCGGGACAGGGCCGGGACCACGATAGAAGCCGGGGTGAAGTTCTCTATCGCGCTTCTCCACGCTCAGGCGGACAGTTTCCTCCATCGTTTCCTCCATCGTTTCCTTGGCCTCTTGGACGCGGGTTTGCATCGTGGTGTTGTCCACCTGGGCTGCTTGCCTGGAGAGAACCCCCTCGACAGGAACAGGCATGCGTGGAGCACTTGGGCCCGCCGTGCGTGAACTTGCAAAAGGACAAAAGGCCCGGCCGGCGCTGCCAGCAACTTCCGGCGTCGTTCTTCAAGCCGTTCGTGCTCCTTGGACGCGAGTTCGAGTTCCCTGGCGATGGTTGCCGCCGTGGGCCGGTTCGGGGTCTCCCCCGGCGTGGACTCGTATGCGGACCGGGAACAACCCAAGCGTTCGCGCAAGTCGCTCATGCAACCGTCCATGACGGGCTTGGTCGCAGCGCCGGCGCCGGCCGGCCGTTCCGAGCCCTCGCGTTCCTGGTACACAGCGATGGCCTAGGCCGTGGTTAGAACCAAACCAGCCGGTTGGGAACGCAGCGCCAGGCCTACGTTCATCAATACCTGGACAACCGGTCCAGGTCTTTCGCAGCTTTTCATAGTTCCTGATACTGCCGCGAATGTCGTCCAGGATCGTCCGGGACCTTGCATAGTGCTGAATGTCTCTTGCCCCCGGAGATGAGGCCAGCCGACATCGTGACCGATAAGGCGTGTCAATACGTTTGTCGTAGAGAGGCCCGGGACTCTGAAGATAAGATGTGAATGTGTGAAGAAGCAGGCTCGGGAAGCAGGTCTTTGGCCCTGGATTGCTTCGGAAGCAAGGATTCCGTTCAACCAGGCGTTTCTCTAGGCATACTTGACGCAGTTTTGAAAGGCCGGGACTTTATAAATGACGCCGACACGCCGACATTGACCGCGCCTGGGCGGCAGTGTTCCGAGCTCCAGTCATTTCAGCGGGCGTGTTGACGAGGGCCTCCATTGATCCAATCGTTGCTGCCCGGCCTTTCTGCCTCGCCCCGAGACTGCTGTGCAGCTGCACCACGGCCGTCACAGCTACCATCCTGCAAGCGAGGGCAGCCGGGCCTCTTCTCTTCCCGCGAGACGCATTACAAGGCCTTGCCACTCGAAAGATTGTCGGGGAATGAAGGACCCTGGATCCATTTGCCGACCTCATAGCACATATTCTCTGCGTAGAAACGGCGACGCTCTTCACACTCTATAGTCCGAGCAGAGCGTTGTCAACATCGCCGACATTGACGTGGTTGGCGTTGATTGGAGGCAGTCTGCCACCGGTAATGACAGCCAGCTTGCTGCCTTCATTAGGCACTGCAAGGGCCCGAGAGTAGGTGTTGTGCCGGAACCACGCATGCGACGGGGTGCATTCACGTCCTCGCCGGCGTTGGTGGTAGTAGTGATCTCAAAGCGTGCAAGACCACGCCCGGACTCACGACGATACCCCCAGTAGCTATCGACACCAAGCATCCCAGGTACCGATGCGGGAACCTATGCAGAAAGACGCGCCGCTTTTGTGCGCCGCGCTGGCGATCCCTTTCCTTCGTAACACGGCTTCCCACGGACCAGATACGCTCACCTGATCATGGAATCAAACACGCCTTCCCGTTTTGTACCTTTCGGAATAGAGGCTAGTATAATGAAGGAGGCTAAGAAACGGGGACCAAACGAAAAGCCGTGGGGGCTCGCATTGGAGTCCCTGGTGCGCAGAGGCAGCATGGCGCAGGTGCTCGGCCGCTTCGGACCCTGCGAGCCGGATGTACCGCAGAGCCCTGGGCTTCCTCGACATGCCAAGTCGTCATATGGTGCTCGGGCTCCACGGTGTTATGGATCGGTCTGTAGATAGCAGGTAAGCCCCTTCGATTACCCATCGGTGGTTGCATAGTTGCTGGCTGTTCCGTGATGCGTAGTTCGACGTCGTGGGTATGACCAATGGGGCGTTCTGGGTGGGAGGGGAGGGCGCTCCAATGCACCTTGCAATGTCACAAAAGAGCGCATCGAAAACAGTGTGAGCAGGTTGATCGAAGAGTATTCAAAAGATATCAAAAGTTGTTGCCCCCCATTGAGCCATACCAGCCACGCTATGAACACCACAAAAGCAAGGTCTAAAGCGAAGACCCCAAAGCTGAAGTAAACACCAGATCCATAGGTATATACAGCAAGCTGGGACGCCTGGTTGATTCAACATCCTTCACCCAGCCCACCCGAGCGCCGCCATCAACCGCTAAGCGATGCCAGGCCAACCGTTTATTCCAGAGCCCCCCGATCCCCCCAGTCAGTACCTCTCTAAAGTACAGGGTGGCTACCAACGGCTACTCAAATCTACGAGCTAGTCGAGCAGATGACCTCGGGTCGATTAGATGCCCGATGCTTCGATCACTGAGAGAGGTGCTCCATTCTCTCCAAGTCACTTGCAAGCACCTGTGAGAATCGAGTCACCGGACGAAGCGTAAGGTTCACCATGACGAAACGGCCATTTCGCGACTACAACTGCAACTTTGTGAGCTCTCACAGACGGGACACACCTACATCACTTCACGAGGACCTCCCAAGATCGGCGAGGGATCGCATCGGGGATGACGGAGAGGGGGGCGGCGCGCGTGGACGGCCTGCGATATTGTCCCGAAGACCAAATATGCTTGCAGTAGTCTCTAGTGGACGGCGTCGGCGTAGTGGACAATCGCTTCGGTCACGCCGGACAGGCTTCGATGCTGCGGGGATATCTCCCAGGAAAGGTTCGAGGACGACTCGAGGGGTGGAAAGCAAGGGTTGATGGGCTACGAGGGGCTTTGGGGCGAGGGGAGACTGTGGTGTAAAGACGCCGAAGGAGGATGAGGCCAAGGAGTGTTGGAAGACCTGTGTTTCGTGGCGAGGAGTCGACAAAAAGGGCGAGCATGCGGGCGTCTCTTATAGAAGAGTCGGAGGCCCGTCGTGACCATGGCGGCTCATCGGTGCGGCCCATCCCACGATGAGCCGCATATGGTTCGCAAAACCTGCCCCCGTGTCAGCGCGACCAGGCGACCAACCAGCGGCCGCCCATGCGATCAAGTAGAAGAAGGGCGCCCCCGTCAGGCAAACTCCAGCAGCTCACTGTCGCAGGCGAAAACCAGCCGCAGTCGAAACGCATCCTCCCATCGACAAGGCAGCCCGTGTTGACTCGGAAACATTTGCGATAAAGACGGCAGGTCCTTGGGTCTAGTTGGCTCACGAAACGAGGGACGCGGTGGACTCATATACCACCCATTTCACTGCATTCTTAACTCCCCCAGAGGCCTTCTCGGGGCAGACACTAGGCGGACTGAGATCGAGGCTGCCGGAAGCGAGAGGTGGCCAGCCTGCAGCAACGCGGCTGCGCCTCGCGGGGTCGAGAACGCCTTACGAAAAGAGGTGCGTCGCTAGCCTCACTCTGGCCGGGCGAAGTGGGCGGGGGGATGCAGCGTGCTGATCCCTCGAGTTCCGTATATACTTCAGTTCAGAGTCCCGTCCTACAATAGCTGAAGCTGCCGGGCGTTTGCATACGATATCCAATCTCCACTTAGAGCCCGACACAGCTTGAGTTGCGACCATCGTGGATGTTGTTGAAGTTGGCGAACCCCGCCGCGGGCCGCGGCGGTAAGGATCCCGGTCAATAGATGATCCGATCAAGCTAGATTAGGCCGTGCAAATAGCCCTTGCGATACTGTACAATGTTTATTCCTACCACGAACCCACTTCAGCTTGCAGTGAGTCGACCAAGGCCCTATCATGGCCTCCCTTACACTCATCACCGAGGCGCTCCCAGCCCTGACACCAGCCCAATGGTGCCAGATCTTCTTCGGAATCTCCTCGGCAGCCGTCCTGGCCATACAGGCAATTCCCAAGGCTGCCCAGCACTTGCTCCTTGACTACGGCGCGCGCTCGCCGGCCAGTACCGATGACCGGGCGAAGGAGGCAGCTGGGGCCGAGGGATCGAACGGTTTCAACGACTTTGTCAAAGTGGCGACTTCGGTCGGCCAGATCCCGCACTCATGGTTCATGCACTTCTACGTTGCGTCCGTCGCGGGCTCGGCTTTCTGGGCATGGCAGTACCTCCAGGGTGGATCGGCCATTGCATCTGTCGCAGCGCAACAGGCGGCTTCCGGAGCTCCATCCATGACCTTCGAGCAGACGGTGCTTGTCTGGGCGCTTATGGCGCTACAAGGGGGGAAGAGGCTCTATGAATGTCTGTTTGTGATGAAGCCGGGATCTTCCAAGATGTGGTTCGTCCACTGGCTGCTCGGAATGGGCTTTTACCTCTGTATGACCGTGTCCGTCTGGGTCGACGGTTCAGGCGAGTCGCTTCACGCCAATCCACCTCGAGTTTCCACTGACCTTTCCCAGCTTCCCTGCGAGGGACAACCAAGCCAAATTTCGGGAGCCTGCTGTCGCCGACCGCCATCGTGGGAACGGCTACATACTTGTACGGCTGGACCAACCAGCACCTGTGCCACAAACACCTGGCCAGCCTCAAGAAGTATTCATTGCCAGACCAAGGCCTTTTCCGACATCTCGTCTGCCCGCACTACACTTGCGAATGCCTCATCTATCTGGGCCTTGCCATTGCGGCCGCACCGGAGGGCCGGCTGATCAACCGCACTCTTCTATGCGCCTTCTGGTTCATTGTTGCCAACCTTGGCACAACAGCCGATGGAACGAAGAAGTGGTATGCGCAAAAGTTTGGTGCTGAAAAGGTGGCCGATAAATGGAGAATGATTCCGTTCATCTTCTAGGGCCCACTTGAGCCTCGATATCATTTCCTCCCAAACAATCCAAACTTAGCCCCAAGCTTCGAAACCTGCATCACGTCGCGATATGTGAGGCTTGTTCTGGTTGCACGCACGTTTCGGCCGGCTGCGAAGTCAGTTTTCGATCGCAAGAGGTCCCAGTTCACAATGGTTTCGGCAGACAGTTCGACGTCCTCCTCGATATCGGCAATCCCATGCAGGTAATCGGTGTAGAGGTTGTCGGTCGTGATGAGGAGGCTTCTGGGTTCCTGGAGAATGCGTCCCACGGGCTCCGGATCCAGCCCGCCGTCCTCCTTGCTTTGGTAAAGGTTCAGGCAAAGGCTTGCTCCCAGGCTGACAGTGCACACGACTGGATGATAGGCAGGCCCGTCCTATAGCCAGTATGAGATTCAATAGCTCCCCACGTCAACACCTACCGTGTACTCAACTTATGCGGCATGATTCCAACTCCCGGAGGATACTCATTAATCAGCACGTGGTTCGGTCGCTTGTGAGGGCTGTCGGCGAAGAGATTGGACGAATCAGGATCGGCGACGACGGCCAGAGAAAGGATGCGCGAGACGATAGGCTCCTGCAACCACTGTGGCAAGGGAGCGTCAATCAGCTTGTTGTTGACGAGATCGGATGGCCACGTTTGGAGACGTCGATGAGTCAGTTGCTTCCAGCGGGGTTTCGGCGCATCGGCTATCTGTTGCGTGACGGGGACCGATGGTTAGCCACAGGTTCAAACGAGGCACACTTGTCGGGGCATGGGCTTCGTACCTTTTGCAGCAGGAGTTGTTCCTCTTCCTGCGATATGAAGTCTGCGATGTAGAAGGAGGAGGATGGTAGCTTCTTGACCCTGACGTCGTCGAGGGAGGCGGGCAGGTTCACAGCTCTCGAATCCATGATGCCAGCTTCGCCCCACGGATGCGTGGTCCAAAATGTTTGAAAGTTGGGATGCAGGTGGTACGACCTGGCGCTGCGCCCAACCTTATGTACGGGATTCCCCAATCGTGTGAATTGGTGTGGATGGCGAGGTCAAGAAAGGTCAGGTACGGCGAAGCTTGTCGACACGAGCGAGTGGCACCGTGTCAATCGCACAAGCTCCCAAGATCCGACTGGAACGTGGGTGTGGGTAGGCCAGCGCCAGTAGCCAAGCGTCAAACGGTTCAGCGTCAAGCCGGGAGGATCCAGGCAGTGGGTGGGCGACGAGAGCGGCAAGGTTGAGTGGAGAATCAACGAAGGGAGCTGGAAGCGAAAGGCGGGTGGCAGTCGAGCGAGCAAGGCAGGAAGACTAGATAAGATGCCTGCAATGCCTCATGCCGAAGCCGCAAGCCTCGCAGCAGAGGGCTGAGCGCGTGTGTCAGGCGCCCGTCGCTGCCAGTCGACAGTCGCTCCAACAAGTGGTGTTGTGTGGCGCTGGAACAAAAGGAGGCGAGAACGGACGCGTGCCCCAAGGGGCGCTAAAACAAAGCAGGCAACGGCAGGCCGGCCTGTTAGTCACGGCAGAGGATTGCATGACCGTCAGGTGTCCGTTCCCAGTCGCGCCGGTGCTGCCAGGCTGCCAGGTGTGTTGAGAGCTCTCAGTTTTCAAGCCTGCTTCTGATTCGCTCTTGGAATTCAAGATGCGACGACGGGGGAGGGGAAAGAGGAGCCTGCTACGACGCTGGAGGAGGTTGGGATTGGCCGAGGTGGGGCGCCGGGAAATCGAAGGCTTCGGTACGTAGCTTCCGGGTAGCACTTAAGGTAAGACCTGCGCACTGGGTTGGCTTGGGGTTTCCTCCCGGGACAGCGAACTTTGGCAAGGCCAGCAAGCCAAAAAAACTGAGCGGCTGGGACAGTTTGTTTTGAATTGAAATCCCATGGCCATTTCCGAGGGCTGGTTGTCCAGGGTCAGGTGGTCCATCATGCAACCGGCGCTGCAGCTGCCAGAGCCAGAGCCAGAGGCGGAAGAGGGAAAGAGAAATGGCGCCGCTATCTCCCACCCTATCTTTCTGAAGCAAGGTGGGTGCCGGGGCTAATTCCAGGTGGTATCCTCGTCCATCCTCGCCTGTCCTCGTTTGGGTCTCTGCTAGTGCGCTTTTCGACGATACCTACCGGCCCTGCAAACAACTGCCCTGTCTTCAAGTACCTCACTTCGAAATCCAGTACGTAGTTCTGACTGCAGAGGTGTGTGTGTGTGTGCGTGCGTTTCCAGGTGTCTGTCTGTCGGTCTGGCCTGTCCACCTCAGTCGTCAGGCTGCCACTGCCACCGCCGCTACTGCCAGGTGCACACCAGGCTCTCAACTCGCTGCCTGCACCTGCTTGCCCCGACGCTTGCTTGCTGCTGGTGCTCTTGTCCTGTCTGCTTGGTGGCTATCCCGTGTCCCGTGTCCCGTATTCTCAAGCAAAGTCCAGTGCCCCCGTCGGGTCCAATCAAAGAGGTGGCGATCAGACTTTTTGACTCTGAAGACTCTCGCGGCCCCATTTTCTACCTTCAGCCATACTGAAGCGTCAAGCGTCACCACCAGAGCCTTTTTTTCCGCCTTACCTACCCACGCCGCGTCCATCGAGCCCATACGCATTATTCCCACTTGGCCAGGCGCTTTCTTTGTGTTTTCCCCCCTTTCCCTTTCATCGTCGACGTGATCCAGTCTCTACATCCAACCCTACCTCCCGCCTTCGACAATCGACGCCTACGCCTTTCGCGCCACGCCCCCCCCGTGACTGACCTGGCTACTTACTCTTAGGGGGCTCCTTTCGAGCGACCAGGAAATCATCCACCGACCGCAATCAATTCCGCCCGCGCTCCCAACCCTCTTTCTTTTGGCCGACCCTTGGCCAGGATGGTGCTGGCCAGTTTTTCGACCTCTAGATAAATGATATGGATGCGCAGAATGCTGCCGGGTCCGACAAGCCGAAGCCCGTCGCTGCTGCAGAGAAGCGACCGGGCAATCACCAACCTGACGAGCCTAAGGAGCCAAAGGAGTCCAACAACAAGCCTGCGAAGGTTGCGGACGAATCCATCAAATCTCCGCCTCATCTGCCCAAGGACATTAAGCCCAGCGTAACCGTATCGCGCGCTCCTCCCGCCGCCGACGACGCTCCTGCCGACCGAGACTCGGATGCCGAAACCATCGTGCTACCCGGCAAGGATGGTCACTCGCCCTCCAAGGTGAGGAAGGTAAAGCATGAGGACCGCAGCGATGGAGAGCCCCCGGCCCCCCCGGCCCTCCGAAAAATCCGTGATGCCAGTGCCAGCAGAGACGGCGACAAGGAGAAGGCGGCCTATCCTCCCCGCCTGTCCGAAACGGCCTCCTCGCTCGGCTTGAAGAAGAAACGCCTCCACGATCAATCCGTCAGGAGCAAAGATGGCTCCAGCGGCCTCAGCTCGGCTCCTACCTCGCCTCCCCACCACAGGCGTCGATCTGGTGGGCACTCCGATTCCGACACGGGTGCTGACCGTAGGAAATCCCCCAAGCTTCCCATGAAAGACCGAGCCAAGTCCACCGATAGGACAATACCCCACAAACGCAAAGCTCCCAGGGCAGACTCGGATGACGAGACGGAAAATCGAAAGGCCCGACGGCAACGCATCATCTCGGATCACAACAGCGGCATCGAATCTCGTGCGAACCGCCTGTCCAGAGAACCAAAGTCCTCGTCTTCATCCAAGAGGGAACACGACGGCCACTCAGGATCACGCACCAGATCCGTATCTCCCCACCACCCACGTGCCCACCGGCGGAGTGCTTCGACGCAGCTTCCTGCAAACTCCTCTAATGGCCTGAGCCACAAGAAGAAGCGCTTGCCCCCCCCTCTGCAATCGACTGATTACCATTCGGATGAGTCCTCTGCCAGCGGCAGCCCACATCCTCGGAGCTCCAAGCTTCGCAACCTCTCCACGCCCGCCACCGCCGAGTCAAACATGTCGCCTGCGAAGATTGCGCCACACAAGAAACATCTAGACGCACATGGCCAAACGTTCCTTGCCAGAGCATGTGCCAGAGGCGAATACGATCTCGCCAAGCAAAGACTGGGCGAACGCCCTGAGGACCTCAATGTAGCCGACTACGCTGGCAACACGCCTCTGCAGATCGCTGCAATTAATGGTTACGAGGATATCGTGAAGCTCCTCATCGATGCCGGCTGCAATTTGGATTGTGTGAATTATGACAAGGACACACCATTGTTAGACGCCGTCGACAACGGACATTTGGGGGTTGTGAAACTGCTGCTGAACGCGGGAGTCAATCCACGGAAGGCCAATTTGAGCGGTGAAGAACCCTTGGACCGAATCAGCGACGATTTGGAGAATGCGCAAGACTTTCGGGCCGCGCTTGTCGAAGCAAAGTCGAGGCAGGGTGATAGGAGACGCACATCCGAGGACCACCACCAGACCGACCACATGGACAGCCGCTCTTCCCATGGGCCAGACAGCCCTCGCCGATCGCCGGCGCCTTCGGCTTCTAACGCGAGTGGCCGCCGGGCCGGCACTGTGAGGGCAAACAAGACGAGCAACCATTTGCTGTATATGTCACTAGACGACAAGACACTTCGACAAGCTGCTGGAAAGGGAGACGAGGAGACCGTGACGCGCATTTTGCAGGTCAAGGACGGTTGCGACGATTCGGAAGCCATGGTTGCGGCCGCTCGAGGTGGCCATGAGGTGGTTATTCAGCTCCTGCTGGCGTTGGGCGGAGCAAACCCAGATCCTGCCCCCGTTTCGAGCATGCCGCCCGAGTTCGCAACACCTATGCTGGCCGCGATTGGTCAAGAGAATATCAAGGTTGTCAGGTTGCTCTTGGATCAGGGCAACTTTGACCCAACCCGGCGGTTCAAAGGCGAGACCTACTACGAAATTGCGCGACGCCGGCAAGGAACGAACTGGAAAGACGAGGAGCACATGCTCAAGGAAGCCTACGATGCGTACAGAAAGTCGCATCGTGACATTGTCAAGACGAAATCTCCGAGCAGGCGCGAGCGCGAAAGGGATCGTGAAAGGGACCGCGACAGGGAGCAAGACCGTGAGACGAAGCGCCAAGGTCGCAACGAACTTAAAGACGAAGGTCGGGCACACAAGCGCAACCTGTCTAGTCCCTCCCACGATCCGGAAAAGAGGAAAAAGCTGTCCACTCGAAACGTTACCAGTCCCAAGGAAAAGCGACGTGCTGACTCCTTCCATGACGATCAAGCTTCACCAAAGCGTGGCCCTGGTAGACCTAGAAAAGAAGACCGGTTACCAACGATCGCTGTATCAGACCGAGAGGCGTCCCCTGCATTGTCGCAGAAACAATCGGCCAAACCGGTGAAGCGAGCAGAATCCGACGTTGCTGCCATGTCGTCGGAAGGGGAAGCTGCGAAGCCCCGTCGGAAGTTGGTTTCCAAGGGGGAGCTCCGCGGCGAGAGAGAGAAGAACCGACGTGCTAGTCTGGTGTCCACCACTTCATCTATTAAGGATCCGTCGAGCCCCCGCGACCCCAAGCCCGACGATCATCCCGAAAAACCAAAGGGTGAGCCTCTGTCAGAAAAGTACCACGATCGCACCAAGGCTCTTAAGAGGGACGAGTCTAGAGATCGGCTATCTGTCTCGGGCGATAACTCGACCAAGAGGCACCGGTCCAGCGTCACCCCACCTCATTCGAGCACGGGCGAAAAGGAGGAAGGCGAGGCTCCTGTGAAACGAAGGCGACTCGATGTCGATGGTAAAGAGCGACGACCAAAGTCGACAGCATCTCCCGACGACCCCCACCGATCTTCTCGCGATGGCCCCCCACGATCCAAGTCAAGCTTACGGGACCAGGATGACAGCGATCGGAGGCCGTCTAAAATCAAGGTCGATTCTGATGGCCAGAGAAGGGAGTCCGGCAAGTCCAGCAACAGCGACAAGTCAAGCATCCATGTTAAGTCTGAGGACATTGATATCGAGATGCCCGATGCGTCAGAAGTGAAAGACACGATTGAAGCGGATTCACGCCTGAAGAAGGACCGCGAGGAAGAGAAGAGGCGTGCAGAAGAGAAGGAAAGACGACGAGAGGAAAAACGCCAGGAGGAGAGGAAGCGCCGCGAGGCTGAAGCAGAGGAAACCCGCAAGAAAGAAGAAGAACGCCGACAGCGGGAAGCGGAGGAGAAGAAACGAGAAGCCGAGCAGAAGAAGCGCGAAGCCGAGCAAAAGCAACGCGAGGCTGAAGAGAAACGACTGAAGGAGGAAGAGGAGGCCAAGCAACGCGAGGAGCAAGAACGCAAACGCAAGATCGAGCTGGAAAAGAAGCGCCAGGAAGAGGAACTGCGGCAGCGACGCGAGGCTGAAGAGAAGAAAAGACGCGAGGCTGAAGAGAAGAAAAGACGCGAGGAAGAAGAAAAACGACTCCGCGAGGAAGAGGAAAAGAAGCGACGCGAAGAGGAGCTGAAGAGGAAGGAAGAGGAAGCCCGGAAGCAGCGGGAGGAAGAGGAAAGGCTTCGCAAAGAACAGCTTGAACGCGAGGCTGCCGAAGAAGCGCGACGTCTCCGGGAGGAGGAGGAGCGCAAGGAGCGTGAACGCAAGGAACGCCTCCATCGCGAGGAGATGGAACGCAAGCGGGCCGCCAAAGAGGCAGAGCAGCGCCGAATCCTCGAGGAACAAGAGCGTCTACGCTTGGCAAAGCTACCTCCTCTGTTGCGCTGGCTGGATGGTTGCCCGAATCCCAAGACTCCTGAACTCGCGGCAAAGTTCAAGCACATGCAGGGTGTGCGGTACGACACCATCCACCCGCAGGCCACCGGTACGGCCGACGGCAGAGAGCAGTGGGTGCTCAACACCCACGTTGCGCTGCTTCTTGGAGAGAAGGACCTCGCCTTGTCAAGATGTAAGTGCCCCAGAGCGCGACAAAGTCATTATCACACTGACAATAATTTAGATACGGCCTGGGAACATATCCCCGTCTCAGACCTCGCCAAAAAGGTCATCTGGAGACTTGAGTCGGATCGGTATGCCTTGATCAACGAGAGTCTTTACGAGCTCGGAACCGGTTTGCCGGATTACTACGGCGAAGGCCAGGACCCCTTTAGGATGAGCTACCGCATGAAGGAAAAGCTTCGTGGCGAAGCGCGGGAGAAGTTCCTGAAGCTGGAGATGTTCTTTGTCAAGGTATGTGTCACAGTACGCCCTTTGCGGATGGATTAATGATTAACAAATCTCCAGGTATCGGACTTGATGTTCATCGTCCCGAATATCCCTCATCTCCGGAGTCTCAAGATGAGTGTTGAGTATCGTGAGCTCCCAGACGATGAGGGCCAACTCTATGGATGGAAGGTCCCCCAAAAGTGGAAACAAGATCCGGACGCGGACCGATTTTACGGATTCGCGCCGAGGAACAAATATTACATCAACGGCGTCATGGTCGAGGAGCAAAAGCCCGGAATGTCTGCCACAAGCAGCCACCCCTTTCCCGAGAAACGGGCACCTCGAAAGGGACTGCAGCAGGTTTTCCCCTGTGACCCCGATTATGCTCGCGTTTGCAAGGAACAAGGGCTGGAGCACCTCTTGAACGGCACCAAATCCCCGGCGCTGCCCAACGGCGGGCATTTGTCGCCGAGAAGCCAGTCGAATGCTACAGAGTCATCGGCTGAGCCGTTGAATGGCTCCCAGGCTGTAGTTTTCGGCCCAGCGCCCGCGCCGGTGCCCCCGCCAGCATCGACTGAACCGAAGCTTCTACCCAATGGAGTTAACGGCGTCTCAGTTTTGGGTTCCAACTGAGTTGAGTTGATTCACGAATTAGATCAAACGAATCACACTATTTAATATACAACCATGCACATGTCTCGCAGCAACCCCCGGAAGCGACACATGATTGATTGTTGGAATCATCAGAAGCCTTCCGAATGAAGTTGGGGACCGGGTCTAGCTACCCGCTCGTTATTCCTTGTGGCACGGTTTGAAGAACCAAACGACGTTCGGTTCCGATTTACTCGGCCGGCTTGCACGGACAATCGCGACTTGACGTCGCCAGACTGCCGTGTTTGCTCCAGCAGTCTCTGGATGACAGCAAGCTGTAATTATGAAACATCCGTTGTCAGTGTTTGTAAGGACGAGGAAATAAGCTGTGCATGTGGGCAAATGATGGATGAAAGACGGCCACGGCTTCAGGATGTAGGGAGCTGGCTGGTGCTCCGGGATGGGTTTCCAGGCGAGGAACGTAGCTAATGAAAACAAACCGTTCACAACGCAATTTGTTCCCAATGTTGACAATGTGTATTGGAACCCTACAACGCTACTTTGATGAGTCGTCGGAACGCAGGGCTGAGATCCCCCAGAAGACTTTTTGAGTTGAATGAATCAGGTTCTGACATCACCAACGGGACCCAGGCGACCCGACCAATGAGAAGCGTCAAGACGGCAAAAAGGACGGCCCCACCAAAATTTTGATGTGCCTTTCTCACATTTCGCACCGCCGCCCCGCCATTTGCCCCCGAAAACCCACCACCACAAGCCACCAACTTGCCAGGACTATCACCAATCCTCCCCCCCAAACCGGGACAGCGGGTTTTTTTCTTTTCTTTTGGCTGCAGTTTGGAGCATCTGCGCATCCTCGAACGCATCACGAACACGTTACGACGAAAGAAACCTTTGATACCCCCTCCTCCTTTCCGAGTTGCGAGACAGCAACCACAGTCGGCTTCGACTCGGACGCCGGACAGGCCAGACTATTCGGTCACAACCTAACCCCTCCATCGAGTAGCAGCGTCTTCGGGACGACACAACCGCAACCATGGCGACCACGGTGGACAAGGTATGTTGGGCCTCATGACGCTCTGCTCCGCCATGATCTCAAGCCTGTTGTATGGTCCAGCCTGCTAACCTATGAACCGCGCAGATCAAAGACATCGAGGCCGAAGTACGTTTTCAACCCCTCCTTCATCATCACCATCCTTCCCCCACAGCTCCCCTCGCGATCGCCCATAGCCGACGGCGTCAATTGGTTCCTTCGAAGCCTCTCACATTTGACTTTGCGAGGCTATTTTCACCTGCGGCTTCGCCGACCGTTCCCTCTCCAATGACCAATCCCCCGAACCCCCCTCCCCTTCGAACTCCCCGTCAAGTCACACACATGAACCGTATGAGGAGGAGAGAGAGAGAAAAAAAAGAAGAGCTTGAGGAACCGGAACTGACCATGAAACCTCTCCCTCACAACAGATGGCCAAGACCCAAAAGAACAAGGCCACGTCCTTCCACTTGGGTCAGCTCAAGGCCAAGCTCGCCAAGCTCAAGCGCGAGCTGCTGACGCCCTCGGGCGGCGGCGGCGGCGGCGGTGCCGGCTTCGACGTCGCGCGCACGGGTGTCGCGAGTATCGGCTTCATCGGCTTCCCGTCCGTGGGCAAGAGTACGCTCATGAGCAAGCTGACGGGCCAGCACTCCGAGGCCGCCGCCTACGAGTTCACGACCCTGACGTCCGTCCCGGGCCAGGTCACCTACAACGGTATGAACCCCTCCTCTGGACGAGAGCGGAAAGAGAGAAACCTGGACAAGAATGGGGGACTGACGTCTGCTCAGGCGCGCCGCTGCAAATCATCGACTTGCCCGGTATCATCGAAGGAGCCAAGGACGGCCGCGGTCGCGGTCGGCAGGTCATCGCCGTGGCGAAGACGTGCCATCTCATCTTCATCGTGCTCGACGTCAACAAGCCCCTGACGGACAAGCGCGTCATCGAGACGGAGCTCGAGGGCTTCGGCATCCGCATCAACAAGAGCCCTCCCAACATCACCTTCAAGAAGAAGGAGAAGGGCGGCCTCAACATCACGAGCACCGTGCCGCTGACGCACATCGACCACGACGAGATCAAGGCCGTCATGAACGAGTACCGCATCAACTCGGCCGACATCGCCATCCGCTGCGACGCCACCATCGACGACCTCATCGACGTCCTCGAAGCCAAGAGCCGCAACTACATCCCCGTCATCTACGTCCTCAACAAGATCGACGCCATCAGTATCGAGGAGCTCGACCTGTTGTACCGCATCCCCAACGCCGTGCCCATCAGTTCTGAGCAGGGTTGGAACATTGATGAGCTGATGGAGGCCATGTAAGGATTTTTGCTTTTCCCCCTTCCCTGCCCTGACTACGGAACCCCCTCCCCGGATGTTTGCCCCCGGAGCGGCACAGCCGAGACTAGACCAGGGATCATCAAATTCTGCAATGTTTGACTTGTAGGAACCTAGCTGACAATTGTCCTTTTTTGTCCTTAGGTGGGAGAAGCTGAGACTTGTTCGCGTCTACACTAAGCCCAAGGGCAAGCTGCCAGATTATTCCCAGCCCGTCGTGCTCCGTTCGAACCGGTGCACGGTCGAAGACTTTGTGAGTAGTGACACCGTTCCTTAGGCTGCCGTCTAGGCTGCCCCCCCCCGGACGGCAGCCTCGCCTGACACACCGCGAGCATCTTCTCCCGTCTGGGAAAACGGTTGCGTTGTATTGCTTGCTCTTTTGTCTTTGCTCTGTGTTGACTGACACGTTTCCTCTTTTCAGTGTAACCAAATCCACAGGAGCATTCTTGAACAGTTCAAGACTGCCATTGTGTATGGCAAGTCTGTAAAGCATCAGCCTCAACGCGTTGGACTCTCCCACGAGCTAGCTGATGAGGATATCGGTAAGACCTTTTTTTTCTTCGGCCCCTGCAACCCCCGTGTCAAGCGCCTTGACTTCATGGACTCTTGTTTTGGCTTTTCGTCTGGGCAAGGAAAAGAAATCGGGCTAGGAGAAGCAAACGTGGCTAACATCTGGTGACTCTAGTAACAATCGTCAAGCGCTGACGAACACGACAAGCTAATTTGCGCATGGCGGCCGCGTTGTCGTCATGCCCCATGCCTGCCTGGACAAACCGCCGGGCGACCCCTTGGTGGGAGAGAAAAAAAAAGCCACTTGCCTCTTGCCTCGCCTCCCCCCGAGATCTCTTCTGGACCCTGAGGTCTTTCTTGCTCGCCGCGATCTCACTTGACACCGATCCCACGGGATCGCGTGCAAAACCCCAAAGCTTTCAGCCATCTTAAGTGACATGTACCGACATACACATACGCAAGCAGCTAGTTAGGCCGGACGATGCGGTAGCAGCTGCAACTCTGAGACTGCCGTTATATTCAGAACAGGGCTGAGTAGTGGTGCCGCTGGGCGTGGGAGCGGCTGCCAGCTGTCCGGACAGCGGTATCAAGTTGTCTACCTACTTTTGCCGCCGAGAGGAGATGGGCACGAGAAGGCAACGTTGGGTCGGTCAAGCACCGTTTTCGTTCTAGCATTATAGAATAGGAAGAGATGCGAAGACAAAGAAAAGGGGGGAAGCGGAGGAAGACCTGGCTTGCGGAGTGTTGGCTTAATTGAAGCGGCTTCTGGCAGACACCGTCTCCGTAGTTTTCCCTCGTCCTTCATTTTGCCCCTGAGAGGAACGTCGAATGTGATGTTCTGGCCCGCGGGCTAGTCGCGTTGGGCCATATTGTAAAGTCGTGGTTGTCGGGCACTAAGCTGCCCGTCGGGTAAGAGTGCCTGACTTGCGCAAGCTTCCCGGTGTCCTGTCCGTGTGGGGATGGTGCTGAGCCCAGAGTCTCGCGAAACGCCAATTCATTGCCATCCCCTTCGTCTCTCTCGCATGCCGTTAACATTTTAACCAACTTGATTATGGATGGGGGCGGAGTGGCCGTGATTCGAGATGGACCGCCCGTCCGTACCCCACACACGCCACCATCTGATGTCGTCGGTCAGCAAACGGTTGAAGCAAAAGTCGTGGGCGACCTGCATAACCGAGGGCCTCTGTTTCTGCGGCCGTACGTTTCCCAGGAGAAGCGCGGGATGCATATCTTGTCTGCAAGAAGGCACCACATGCCCGCGCGGTGTTTGGGTGCTCTGCAATAGCTCCGCGTGAAAGAAGAGGGTGGGAGGAGAAGCATGCAGCTTCAACACGCACATCCTCTTCCTGGTGCATGGGTTGACAAGAGCGGGCCGATGTGTGGGTGAGCCAGACGGGGGACTCCCTGGAACGAGGGCAACGTCGGCGCTTAAATCAGAGCTAAGACGACACCCTTCCTTTCTCTCTTTCTGCCACGCTCATAACTCGGCCTATTGGCATTCGCTGCTGACGGTGTTTGCCTTGAGGAAGGATCCGGTACCACTGGCGCTATGCATTTCACTGCAATTCCCCGATGAGAAGCGTGCCCGGCGCAACACCAGCAGCCCCCGGATTGGATTTATCTCAGCAAAAAGAGGGGAAAGTTCCAGGACCAGTCAGACGCAAATCCTCCCACGCCCACCTTTCACAAGGCTTGCTTTACCGCCCATGTCAAGCATATTTTGTCCTCGCGCAGTCCCGTCTTTTTTGTTTGTGCTGAGCGGATGCGCTAGTCGATGGTGGGTCGGCCGTGACCCCCTCCAGAGCGAGCCGTGATCTCATAATCTCATTTCATCTTATCCGAGGAGGACGAGGAGGAGAGGGCCCGGGTCCGCGATATGCGACGAAGGGAAAGGAGGGCGATTGCGGAGTATGGTAGCAGTGAAGGTCGTGGGCCGATCTTGGCTTCTTGTCTCGAGTCCGACTCGAGATTGCCCACGGGTAGACGAGTGTATCCGTACCTTGCATCGGACACAGATGAGGCGAACGATGAGCGATAGGACACAGACCACGGGAGAACGGCTGCAGGGAAGGGAAGACAGGCGCAGGGGCAACACAGACCGACGGCGGCGGATGCTGCGCTGCAATGCTGCTCGTGCTGCCCAGGTCCCCTGCTTGCTCCAGGGCGACATGAGTCGACCAGCTCAGGTTTGAGGAGGGCTCGGGAACAAGCAAGCTGCGCTCCACTGAGAACTGACGCAGCCATCATCCCTCTCGGGAGGCTTGCTTGAGAAGGGGAACTGAGGACTGAACGTGCCGTGTGTGCATACACAAGACAGTAAGCATGTTCAAGCGCTAGATGCAGCGTTGGCCCGGGGTGGTGTGCTTACCGAAGGTCCGCACGGCAGGGCAACCGTCTAAGGTGGTGGTCGGCTGGCATAATGTCAGTCATGCGAGTCGAAAGAGAGCTTTTTGCAGTCGTGCTGGGATGTTGGAATTTCAACGTCGAGTTCCGTGATCAAGGTTTACAATGGACAGCTTCAGGCAAGATTGTGCAGCAGAAACCGGCCCATTCGGCGTCGAAAGCCACTGACATGGACCTTCGTTTATTGCCGTATCCTGGTCTCTCCATTTTCCAATTGAAGCAATGCCCAATCCGTGGCTACGATAGAATGATTTTCCTTCGACACATCGTCGGTTTGGTGAATCCCGTACCCCGTCTAGAGCGTCAGGGGGGACATCGCGTAAATGGGTCCTCCAAATGAGACTTTGTCTCTTTAGCTTCCCGTCCCGACCTGTCCATCATCATGCACGTAGATTGCCTGGCACCGTCGTAAGATGAGAGACTCATTCTCATGACTGATGCGAACTCAGTGCTGAGCGATCAGATACTGATTCGGGCGACGGTCGAGTCGGGTAGTCTAATGTTCATTCAGCCTGGCCCAGGATGTCGCCGGAAAGGCCCGCTTCACATTGAGAACGGCGCACGTTGCGGGCCAACGCGGGTGGATGCTGGTTGACCCTAGGCTATGCCCCAACGGCAATAGTACACTCTGGCCAAGCACTCAAGCCCTCCAGGATGAAGCATCCTGTCGAGAGGGTTGGCCAGATCCTTCTTTTCGAAAAAGCCGTTGGAGAACCACCAAATCGCAAGCGGTTGAACAGTCCAGGAGGTTCTCGTATCCAGCATTCTGACCAACTGGAAATCAGTCCGGGCTGCGGCATGGCTTCGCTGGGACCGCTTCATGCGCGAAGAACACCTTCTGCCCAATGGTGAAAACGACAAAATCCGATGAAACCAGGAGTTTAGTCCAATGAGAATGCCGAGAACGATTTGAGCGTTGCCGTTGGTCAGCAACAGTCCTCCAACTCTTGGGCTTCAAGGGCTGAATGGCGCATGCGCTTGTCCTCCGGCTGGGGGAGCAAATCCGGTGACCTCGTAGGAATATAGCTCTCCAGGCGTGACGATGGTGCGGGACAGCGGCACGAGAGGTATGGGAGTCCATCAGTGTGCGCAAGTGGACCGGGTGTCGGCGAATATACCCTATCAATTCCCCCTTGGCTAGAGAACATGCCTGGGAGGCCCGTCCCATGATTAGCTAGCCCGATCTATCAAACTGTATCGAAGGTGTTCTCCAACAGCATAGCCACAGCAGGCTGAGGTGAGCGGGCCACACGATTGACCGCATGGACCGACAATCTAAGCGACTACAAGTCATGTTTAAGGCCATTCTGTTCGGGTCTAACACAGGGGCGTAGCTCTTCAATGACGGTCCACGAGGAATGTGACGGAGGTGGATGTCGGTTCCATGAAGGTTGAAAGCGTCGCAACAAGACCCTGTAGATGTCGGAAAGGGAGCCACTATGTCATGGTGGGTGCGCCAGAGTGGTTCAGGGCGGCCTTAGCCCAATATCGGGTAGCAGCAAGGCTTTATGGATTGCCATTGATATCGGCATATCAAACTCGAGATGAGAGACCAAAGCGTTCGTCAGACCTTGTGTCGTTTGACGTCGGAACGTTGGTAGGATTTGAAGCCTCGCGACACGTTTTGGCGGAGGACGAGTCGAGGGAATCAACCGGAACAAGGAAGCCCCTCCATGGTCGGATGCACTGATCGCCATATCTGCTTTATGCTGGCAGTTCCGCCTGGTGAAGCCGACTTAACTTGGTCGAGGCTGACAAAATGGCACACTATTTTGATTCTTGCTGACAAGCTACAAGGAGCTGAAGGGTGCCTTGAAAGCGACAGCAGTCCGTGGGCGAATGACCGGGTATCCGTCCGCGAGAGGCGTTCTAGGTTCATGAGGCCACACCCCCTCCTCAATGCCAGATGGCTCCTTCAGATAGTTAAGAAGGAGGGTGGGACATCGGGGGTTCCCCCCTCTCCCCCTGACAGCAGGGCAGGGCAAGGATGGGGTTAGGTCGCCGACCGACCATTCTCAAAGTATCAGTCGATCTATTGACAGCTTTGACGGACAAGGGGAAAGGAGGTAGGAACGGGTGATGTTTCCGTTACAGCGCCGTGAGTTGGAGATTGGAATTGGGGAAGGATGAAAGAGCCGGAGGTGAGTTTTGTTGCCAGTGCCGAGTTATGCGCACATGGCTTCGATGTAGGAAGGGGTGGTGGTGGTGAGGAGTAGAATTCGACAGAGCTGGGGGGAGGGCTTTGCTCGAAACGGGACTTGATCGGAGGTTCATGTGGTACGAAAGGTGTTTTCCTACTACATTATTCGCGCAGGTATTTGGACTCGTATTTTCTGAAGGAGGCTCTGGAGCGAATCGAGGTTATGACGAATTGTCGGTCAGAACAGTATCCGTAGCAGAAGTGTCAGATGATGAGGTCGTGGAGTGGATGTGTTTCCGGCAGGCCAAGGTAGAGAGGTCAAGGCAGCTAGCTAGCTGGGTCGGAGCGGCTGGAGAGGTGGAGGCAGCTGCCCGAAGCACGTCGAATGGCATTGTACCAAACGGAACAGCTAAGGCAGCGGGAAGGTAAGAAAGTTGGAGCTCCGATCCAGTCAGGGTCTGTAGGTCGGAAGTGAGCCTCTTACTGGTGCTTCTCGCAGTACCCTGGCGGCGACTTTCGACCAGATAATGCCTGTACGCTAAGGAATTCAAAAGCGTGGCAGAGGGGAGCGGCAGCCAGAGCGAGCAATACATGGAGCTTCATGAGTCGCAATCATGGAAGAAGATTGGGCATCCATGGCCCTATGGGGAGAAGAGAAGCAGAGGACAACCCCTCATGAACCGGGGCCATCGTGCGCAAAGACGGCCGGGATCTTGGTGCCTTTTTTATTTTTACACCCTCTCTTTTTTTTCTTTCTCCCTTTTTCCTTCTTTCTTCTCTCTCTCTCTCACTCCTCTCTCTCTTCTTTTCCTCATCCTCGTCCTCATCCTCGCCCTCCGGGGGAGTTGATGCTGCCCTGCTCGAACCTCGTTCGTTCGGGAAGGTACAAACCTACAAAGCGGGCCCGTCTTCGAGGTTGAGAGCTATGAGAGGCCCACCGGTCCAGCCAGTGTGCGTCGCTCGACTGGAGAGCAAAGACTCGAGTGCCCCTCCCCTGCCCAGACACCCCTGCCCCATGCGTCCCTCGGGCTCTTGGTGGGGCAAGGGAAGGCGGGTGAACCACTGAACGCTCGGCCGCCGGCCCACTGCCCAAGATGGGACGACGTTGTTTCCTTCCTTTCCCTCTGGCGTTCCGTATCCGTCCATGTCGTTTCCTGCCATGTTGCCCGTTCATCTGGACGTGGCCGCCTCGCTACTTCCTCCCTTGGTACCTCGGGATACAGCACAGTTGCGGGAGAGACGGGAAAAGGATCAAGTATCGATACATCGGCATCGCTCTTCGAGCCCGCCCGCTCAACCGGCAGGAAAGCTGTCCCCGGATACCTTGCTCTGTACGGATGCTAGACTTACCATACAGACAGGCAAAGAAAAAGGTACGTACGACCAACCAAATCTGCCACACGTCGTCATTTTCGCCGACTCCACGTTTCGCTCTCGTCTTGTCTTACGAATACTCATCTCTCACATTGGCAATAATTCATCCACTGGCCTCGCCCACGCCTTGTACCTTGGCGACCACCGACGATATTCCCACACGCAAGCCAACCGCGCAATTCGTCGACGTCTCCTCCGCTCAATCAAACCCCTTGCTAGAGCAATTGCAAGCGCGATGAGGGGAGAGGGGAATCTCCTGTCGCCCCATGCACTGCCGCTCCCAAGGCCACGCCTTCCAGGCTTAGGTACCGACCTTGACTACTCGGATCTCGTCTGTCTTCACACGGCTACTGCGTCCAGCCCGTCAAGGGTGCGAACGCTCCGGCCGGCCTTGGACCGTACCTCTCCCTCTGCCAGCACCTCCGACCGCCGCGGCTCCAGCGAGCATGTTACCTAGTATGTGTGTGCCCGCGTGTCGTGTGGGTGGTAATCTCAGCACGAAGCAGGTCCTGATGCCAGCTCATTGGCGCGCAATTCTTCCGTTTCTCAAGCCCTGCTCGGCCTTTCCTGATTATTGAGCACCCAAGCACCCGTTTTCTGTAACATTTCGCTTTTGGCCTTTCTTTTTCCTCACCCGTCGATTCCACTCTCGCCGTCTGCCATCACGTTCCCTGGGTGATACGGAATCGGGGTTTCCTACAGAATCTCACCATCCGCACCACCGGGCCACACCCATCCATTGTCATCTCGCAGGCAGCTGTCAGACTCAGCTCCAGCACCATGATCCAAAAGCAGGACCAGGCATGGACGCCAAAGCATTGCTTGCTACGACTGGCTAGTGACCGTTCGCCTACCAGCTTCGAGCGAGCGAGACATGAGAGAAAGCGAGGCGAGGCCAGGCTTAGACGACGCGCTACAGGACGAGACGAGACGAGACGAGACGGAAGCAAATCAACATCCCAACTAGTGTCGGCGTGTGGCTTGCCCCATTCCCGTCAAGACCGTCTCCCATATGGCCCGTCGTTTCTATCCATGCGGCAACGGAGACAAACTGAGCCAGTGGCTTCTTCTAGCTCCTCCCCATATCTCTAGCCGTGGCGGTTGTCAAGGCCTTGCCATCAATCGTAGCTAGACTATGATGTCTTTATCGATGAAAACACTCACACCATCGCACGAGATACGCAACCTCATCACCTTCGACATTCATCGCTCAGAAATCTCATGCCTCCGTTTAATGGTACTTGCATTTTACTTTGTCTTGTACTTTCCACTCACGCCGGTTGCGAGGGCCGTTTCAATGCACTCGCTTGACCCTCCTGCTCTTGCCTCTCCCCTGCCAATATCATGATGCTTCACGCATAAGACTACCGCAGTTAAGTCTTGTTGTCACAGCTTGCCGCCTAGCTACGTGCCAAGCCTATCAGAACCTCGTTTGTTGCCCAGCGCTTTCTTCAGACAGATAACTCAACTATGGAGATCGGTTCCCAGTCCTCGTCTTGTCCTATCAACCAAAGTCCGAACACAGTCGGCGCCCTCCTTCTTCTTCCTCCTCGTCGGTCCTGAGCGATTGCTTGCACACCGGTTTTAGTACCGACCAAATCCCCGTGTCATTCTTTGCCAGGTCTGCTACCACACACACAGACAACCCCAAGTCACGACCCCCAGTCCGACTTAGATTCAACCCTGCCCACCACACGCCCCCAGGAACAAATGGGACACCCCCCCCCCCCCATATCCTTGCCGGTACTTAGCACCCGCCGCCTTTGCCTGCATAGCTTTTACATATGTACACTACGGCCCACCACCGCCCACACAACCTTCATCCTTCCGTGCGCTTGGTAGTATTACTATCTGAGAAGCCCGCCTACCCCAACCCCGACCTGCCAGTTCTGCTCTTCAAGCCTTGCCTCGTGCGCCGCGGCGTCTGATCCTCGTAGCATACCGCTGTCTGCTCTCCTCATCTTACTGGTTCGATTCGACTCTCCGGTCCTGTCAAGCCCGCTCTCCTCTGCCCTCCACTGGCCACCGGACCAAACACACAAGCCTTTCTTTCCGGCATCAGCGCTTTCACCAAGCAAACATCATCTCTCATTCTTCGCACCGCTCCATGCCTTTCTTTATAAGCTGATCCAACGTCGAGGAACAGCCGGACCGTAACGGATTGCCAAAGCAACCGAGCTGCCTATTGTCTCGGTACCAAATAGCATCACAAGAAAGGCACCTACCTGGATCAGCGGCTATAGGCGAGTCGGGCTTTCTTGATACAGCAAAGGATCAACTGTGTGTTGCACCCGCAGTTTAAGCAAGCCCTCGAAACCGGACCCCAGAACCTGCACCCAGGCCCGACCCTTCTCGTTTAACAGACCTACGGAAGAGACACGGCTAGTCAATCCGATTCAAAGACGACGTCCACCCCCAACGCCTCTCTGCAGCCTGCAACGCACTTACGTCCAGGTCACTCCAAGGTCCAGGGCTTCTTGACCTACGAAGCAGACCGCTGCACGCCGCGCCTTCAGATCAATTGGCCGCTTCTATCATGCATGTCGCTTTCTGTTCATGAAACCAAAACCGACCAATATCTGTCGGGAACAGGAGTCTCCACACTTGGCCCGTGGTGCCATCCCATCAGTAAAGGCAGACTTACCGGCGCGATCCCCTCCTCGCCATCACCAGCCTGGAACCTGGTTTCAACGACAACAGGCCAGCCAGACAGCGCCGCTTACAGTCTTTGCAATTTCTGGCTTCTTGGGCCCCGATACAAGTCGACTAGAGTGATATAAACGATGAACCACTCCATCGTGGGTACTGCCACAATGGACCAGGACAACCACCTAGCCCAGGACGAAGACAGCCACATGGCTCACAACCACGCATCCTTCGGCAACGAGGGCTGGGGCGACATGAGTCCATACGGCCATCAGAATAGTCTTTCCGATTATGGAGGTTTCGCTTTCATGCCGACAGTCACTCATGGCTTGCCGTCCGAATCGATCGGCAGAATGCCCCCTCCGCCAGCTCCTGTCCAGCCGATGCAGTCACACCAACAACAATCTCATGCGCAACTTCCAATGCTCATGATACCCTCTCAGCCAACGTGGCCCAGCATGTTGACCAATCCCAACAGCTACTCGGCACCGCCCTTGGGGATAGCACCGGTAGTAGCTCCGGCGCCCTCCAGATCGACACGACTGCCCAACGGCCCGCAACCTCAGCAACGTAGGGTCTTGACCGACGACGACCGTAAAAAGATGTGCCAGTATGCTGCTGAGCACCCCAATGTAAAGCAGACGGATATCGGTGCCATGTTTGGCGTTGAACGAAGGTAGGTTTGGACAACAGCACAATGAAGGAAACGGCTTTCTAACCTTGGTATCTCAGCACCGTATCCAAAGTTCTACGAAATAAAGAGAAGTATCTTAATCCAGAGGCAGACAGGAGCCAGTCTCCCGCTGGTAGGCGGCACAACAAGGGCAAGTTTCCGGACATTGACCGAGCTGTTGCTGCGTGGGTCAGGAGACAGCAGCAAATCGGATTGGCTCCGAGTGACGACGAGATTCTTGATCAAGCAAAGCACTTTTCCCGAACTACCAACGGCGCTGAAGCCACTCAGATAAAGTCGATCAACACCACATGGCTCGAAAGGTTCAAGCAGAGGAACATTTTGGTTTCAGGGAAGCTCTTACGCCGAGCATCAGAGACGAACATCACAGACCATGCGAAGCTCTCTGGCTCTCCGTCTCTTGGAGCATCTGCCATCTCACCGGCGTCCCCAACAGGAAATCCATCTCCGCTGTCGGCCGACAGAAGTGATGAGGATGCCGTGCATGGTCTTGGTTTCGTCGGTTACGGGGAAAGTGGCGCGTACAAACACACCAACTCGCAAAGCACGACATCTCTCAACAGTGCCTTGACAGACGCAGGTAACTCATCGTTCTCCGGAAGCGCCCTGAGCCCAACGGCAACTTTCACGTTCTCCCCTGACCCCAACACTGGGCAATTTCTCTCGAACGACCCATCCCGCCAACTACATGGAGGAGCCGCTTCGAACTTCCAGAGACCAAGAAGCCAGACTTTTCCGACTCTTGACATTGAATACATGAACCAGGTCGGGGTAACAGAGCCCATGACTCCCAAGTACCATCCTGCTTCCACGGCACCATCTTCCGCATTGGAATCTCCCGTCCACGAGATGACGGCACCGCATTTTGGTCTCGATACTGCTATTACTTCTTCGCCTCATCTGCACCACAGCAGCAGTAACGGCAGCATGGCTGGGCGATCAGCTACAACCCCCGCGGGCTCTTCTCCGACGTCGCCTACTCAGGAGGATGCTCGAAAGGCCGCAGATACTCTACTGAGCTATATTCAAAGCAGCAGTGGAGGAGCGTTGCTGGATCAAACGGAGTATATGATGATGATAAGGCTAACGGAAAAGCTACGACTACAGCAGCATCAGCTTGCCAAGGCTGGAGCGCCTCAGTCGTTGGGCATTTTGGACAGAATCCCCGAGGGAGACACTGAGATGTCGCCGCACCACCCTCCGCCCATGTCTCTCGAGATCAAATCTGAACCGGTCGTAACTCAGTGATCACAAGTCCATTGCTTTTCCGAATGACTCCTGCACAGGCAATCCCCATATCGGATCGACTACAGTTTGCCTTTTTTTTTTTTTTCGACAGAACGTTCTTTTGATATCTCGAGGCGTTTGTTTGCTTTGCTTTTGGGCTGGATCTGGGAACAGCCACCACGCGCATGCATGCGTGGGCATCAACAACAGGACAACGGATCATTATCTTGGTCTCACCAATCTCTAGACTCGGCGAGAGTTCTGCAAAGAACACAAACCAGCTTGCCGTGATCGGGTTTCGGCTTCGGGAAAAAATCACAAACATATCATCAGCGGCACCTATCACAAGGTATCGAAAAGCCCTACGCATACACGGTTTCAGTCTCACGACGGCCCCCAGGCCTCTCTCCATGTATCTTGAGGCATTCCTTTTCTGAACTCCGCGATGCCGAGTTCGAGCGCCTTGCCCCCCGGTTCCCAGTCTCGCGACAATGGAATATGACAGAATATACCTTATTATTACAGAGCCGGGGAGAGGGCGTACTAAATAGCGTCCACGCGGTGGACTTCTTATCTCCATTTTTCTCTCCTTCCTCTCGGAACAACGCAACACTATTTCCACACTCGAAACCATCACCGACATATTCATATACCCCAGTCACACCACCGCTCCCTTAAGGGAAGAACTTTCCGCTCACGCGAACACCGAAATTCCCCATTGCGCGACTGTTTCAGCTACTAGTCTTTTCTGTTGATCTCTTTTCATAGCTTCCTTGGTGCGAACTTCTGCAAGTTTCTGTTACTTCTTCGTCTCCGGACTTCGATCCCGACTCTTCACTGTACTATCTTTCTTTCACGCTTTCTGCATTGGAAGATGGGATTTCTCTCTCTCTCTCTCTCTCTCTCTCTCTCTCTCTCTCTCTCTCTCTCTCTCTCTCTCTCTCTCTCTCTTGGTTAGGGGCCGGTTAGCCAGGCGCGGGGAATGGGAGAGTTTACGGGCAAGACTCCGAAGACGAGGTGTTTCCGGCGATGGTCTTGGTCACGGGCAGGCATGGGCACGGGTTATCATAATCGATCAGCGACTCAGGACAATGTCGAGATGGAGAGCAGGACGGTGAGAAACACGGCATCGAACTCACGGTGAAGGTGGCCCGAGGATGGTGGGGAGACAATGTTGGACAAGGAGGGGCGAGAGGCATTTCACCCCCCGAATCGTAGTCAGACGGCAGAGGGAACCTCCCTTTGCCTCCCTGACTGATCAAGACTCGCGTTGCCCCGGCCAGAGTATGCGAGGACAAGCGAAAAAACTGGGCGGCCCCTTTTTTGCATTTGATTTCCCAGGGATTAGCCCCCTTTTTTCCTCTCTTCCCATATCCCGACTGGTCCGCAAAGCACACGAATAAAACACGTCGTTTCTCCCTCGTCTCACTGCGCTCGCTGGATGCTTGTCAGGAAAATCACTGAAGTGAAGCAAATACTAATGTTACGGGCGTCTCCGACAGAAAGGGTATCTAAAACACGACAAACAAATGATGTCAAAAGAAAAGGTCCATAGAATCGTAAGAATCCATCATAAGCTTAGACGCTCTTCCCAGAGCTCGGCAACGCCCTTTTCCGCCAGCTCGGGCATCAACCTCACCATTATCAGCTCCAAGATGCTGTACATAAGGTGCTTGTTGCAGTACTCGTCCGAGAAAACATCGAGAATCCCCTCCTCAATTTCAGATAGTATCTGCTGCTGGCCATCATCTTCGCCGTTTCTGCCACTGATATTTCCGTCGTCGCTATTGGCAATGGCGCCAGCCTCTTTGCCGCCATCGTCAACCTTGCTAGGGCCGTCCGCCTCGTTCTCGCCGAAGGCATCAGCAGCGGTTTTCGAGGCCGGACCGGACCGCCATCGGAGGCCAAGGCCTCGCCCGCCTAGGTACAGGTTGGCTAGCCAGGGCGGGAGTCTGGCCAGAAGGGCGCTAGCGCACCTGCGCCGTAAAGCACGCAGCTCCTCGTCGGATGAGGGGGCCACCATCGTCGAGACGCCCGGGGCGTTGTTGGGGAAGAGGGCAGCGCGGATGGAGCGGAGAAGGGTCGGTAGGTATGCGGCGTCGAGAAGGTGTTGGTGGATGGTGTGCGAAATGAGCCTGTATTTCGACGCGGCAAGCGCTGTGTCAGTCCCGGGTATGCTTCCGACTCGGAATCACAACGGTCAATGTGTGGGGGTTGCAGGGACTTTCGTGTGTGAACTGACAAAGGGAAGCAACGATCTGCGGGAGGGGAAGTGGATGAAGGGGGCTAAGGAAGCAGGAGACAGCAGGACACAGGAACGGAATGGGATCGGCTAGGTAATGGTAACACAAGAAGCGGGACAAGAGGCAGACACCGCCGATGACGGGCTTGCGGGAAGTGTCTTTCAGAGCCGGTCGAGGTTATTGCTTTCAGGTCTAGAGGACGAAGATGAGAAACGAAGCCTTCGCGGTCCAGGTATGGGGAGGCTTCCGGGTTCTCGTAGTCGCTATTGAAAATGGCGTGTCGAAATGTCGGAGCGTGCTGCTTGTGTGGCTGTCTTCGCGACAGAAGATGGTGTGTACGACAACGAGCCACCCAATGCGCAAAGACTCGAGATGTCAGCCGGGGGTGCACCCAGTCTTCTCAGGACGAGCCCAGCCAAGCTTCGCATCGAACCATGGGGGCCAGGTAATTAGCCGCTGGGGGAGGGCAAGTCATCCAGCCCGTTTTTTTTTTCGGGACGGGTCGAGTCACTGCTTGTGATCGGGACCGTTCCGCCGCATCGATCCAAGGCATCGACAAGCGGTCAGGAACGAGAGCCCTCGGCAAGCCCCTTCCTGAGCTGGCTCCTGACAGTGACCTTGGAAGCAAAGACTCTGGACCGGACATGCGCGCCAAAATCCATCGCTGGGTTGGGATGACAGTGGGGCGATGAGAAGCGAAGGCCAACGGTCGAGGTGCCGAGCACAGTGTCTCCGTGGGCGAGCGCGGGTGAGGAGATGACGGTGATGAGAGGACCCCCTGCAAAGTGATGCTCTTTGCTGGACCTGGGTGCGTAAATGAGGCTTGCTGGTGGATGGAAGCGCAGCCCCGCGAGGCCCTATCAAGCAAATCGGAGGCGAGTAACGTCGAAACATGCTGCGATTGGCTGGAAGCCACGAGGTCCTTGGAATGCAACCGCATGTTTTGAGGGATCGGGGAAAGAGGTCAAGTCAGGGTTGGGTCGCAGAATGGGCCGGGTGGGAGTGTGTCGCACAGCATATCTCGGCCTTTTTCGCGCGGTCCTGCAACAAACTCGACCACATTGCTGCGCACACCCCAAGCCGTGCCGTTGCAAGCCGTACCAACCCCCATCAACGAATCCGTTCAATATGCAGCCCACTAGGCCATCATGGAAACGGCTGTCCCGTCTCACGCACTTGCCTGACGAGATACTTCTGAACGCTCACTGGAGCTGGTCGAGGTCCAGTGACTCGAACCTCATGCGGTGTGACGTGAATGTTCCAGGAAGGGGAGGGAGAAAGTGAAGGGCGGTTGCCTACCTATCCACGGCTCCGTTGAGACCAGCAACACGGCCTGGGCCATTCATTGCTCCGAGCTGTAGCATCGACAGCGTTCCGCTCAGCCAAGGCATGCGAGTATCCATTTCGATCAAGTCCGATATGCAGGTCCACAACTTGAAGGCGACGATAGCTGTCTTTACTGGCCGTGCCTCGTTTGAGCTAGTGGCAGGATTTGACGTCTTCGGATCCGATATTTGACCAGTCACCTCGTGTTTCTCATTTAGGTCGCCATCTGACCGGGGAGGCAAGGATGAAGATATGGCGAGAGTGGTGATGAGCAGACGGATGGATGTGAAGGCGAGGAATGACCATTGCACAAGCGACCAGAACACCCTCTGGATGGACCAGCTGCGGCGAACCGGTTTAGGGCCCACCGATGTTGACTCGGCCGGCGAAGACTCCGCAGCCCCTTCTTCGATAGGGTCTGGTTCTTTCTTTTCAAGGACTCTGGTGAGGATGATGAGACATTCGTAAATGAGCCATGGTTGCGAAAGTCGATTGGCGAGGACGTTGCCAATGATCAGCTCGGAAAATATTTGGCCGACTAGGGAGGTCAGGCAGTCGTTTTCGAGGTCTTCGGTTGGCAGGAGAACAGCCAGGACGCCTTGCACCAACAGCTGACGGTAGACTGCTTCGTTTCCTTGCTGATCTGCGACGGATGAAGGGTCTCCTAAACGAGGTATGGGCGACAAAGGGGCCAGAGGGCAAAGCGAGTGGTACACTTCTCGAGGGTCTATTTCGGTTGGAGGCTTGGACACGGGATCATGCGCCGCGCGATAGGCTGGTGAGTACCTTGTCAGCGAAAACTGCTAGAACTGCGTATGTTCATCCTACCTAGAATGTGTCTGTCCAGTAAATCAGGCAGCTCATCAAATAAGAGGCTTTCCAAGTCGACCTTCCGTAGTCGTTGCTCCAAAGCTCTCGTACAATGGGCGATTATCTGGACGATTTCGTCGACAAATGTGTCGTCAGGAGTGATTTTGCTATACCACGTTTGTACATATTCCCTCAGAATAACCGCAATGACTGCGTATAGCTGCAGGTCAACATCGTTCCGGCTGGTCAGGGGCGGTAGCAGCTCCTCGATCGGGGCCGGGGTTGCCCTCCCCCTTTCAGCCAAATGCTTGGAGCATAGGACGCGGCGGATGAAGGCAGCAGTGGCCTTATCGGAGAGGAAGTCTGCCGGTGTAGGCCGGGCGGACCGGCGAGTGGAAGGGTTGCCCTGTAGCGGAGGACGGGATCGGTCGGTGCCGGGGGTAGAAAGAGGTGTAGGGATGGTCGAGGCCGCGTCGGTCGAGAAGCTGACTGTTGCGGGGGCTTTCGGGCGCGGCGTCGGGGCGCGAGGGGTAGCGACAGCTGCCATGGCCGTCTATGTTTGGCGCAGTCGCAATCTCATGGTCTGCCCAAGGTGGGTTTGGGCGCGTATGGCCCTTTGGCGGTGATGGTGGTGAAGTGAAGAGCTGTCGTCGACTTTGACTTGCAGCCAGCAAGAACTCGGACGACGCTGATCTGTGAGGTGGTCGAGTGACGGCGGGCGGGAAACTGGGGACCTTCACCCCGGTGCTGGTCGGGTTGCAGGGAAGGGCTGGTCTCCCGTTGCAGTTACGTTTAGCGGCTCAACGGCCATGCCCCGTGCGTTGCAGCCCGCCACCTCTGGAAGAAACCAGAGGCTGACTTACATAAGGCGTGCCGAAGTGGCCCGCATCTGCATAGGACGAGCTGGGACTCGCCCCGGTCGCCGAACCTGACCTGCCGGAGCATTTTACTACGCATGCGCTTGTCTTGCTAATGCGAGTCAGATCCATATGGAGTATACATAAAAAGTTCTGGAAGTTTTTCTGTCTTGCCACCCCGTGGCGCTGTGTTCTTGCAGTACACCTTTGGAAACAAACTATAAGCATTGTTTACGCACGTCTCTGACTCTGGCTTGCATCCGGTATTCACCATGTTGTCTTTACCCACCTAGGCAGCAGATAGAATAAGTGCTTCAGGTGTGCGCATTGCTTTCAAAGATACCAAACGTGCTCTCCAATCTACACGGAAGTCACATAATGGTAAGAGTCGACTTGGTCTTAAATTTTATCCATCTCCTGTTGTACAATGCACATGCCGGTGAGAGTATAGTACACTTATTTACAGGGCCCCTGTATTAGGCCAGGCACCAGTCCCTGCTTCATGTCTTCAGTGAACACAGCTGTCGCCTACTCGTCGTCCTTCTTGGTCGTCTCATATCTACTGCAAGTTAGCACTAAATCATATCAACGGCATGGTCGTATCGCGTACCTCTTTCCACGGAACGCCCACACTCCCCAGTTTCCGCAGCTGACGTCCTGGGGATCCAGGTCGTTCATGTCCCACCTCAAGCTGCGGAAGAGGTTCTCGCCAGGCTCCAGCAACACATCGAACTCGCCGGCGGCCGTCTTGCGAACCCATTCAATGTCTCTCTCCATATCAAACTGCGTGTAACCCGTGGCGATAATGGGGAGCTTAGTCTCCAAAAGTAGGGGAAGCGTCTCCGTCCACTCGTGGCTGCTTGCGGGATGGCCCAGGCCAGGGTGGAAAAGACAGAAACAGTCGAAGTACGGGTCGTACGGCGCAAAGTAGCCGGTCTTGTGGATGGTATGGTAGTAGTCCACAATGGTGCTGATCTTCATCTTGTGCGATATCCGGTCCTCGATGACCATACCGAAGGGGTTCTCGGGGGTTCGCGGCGGCAATGGGAACTCGTCATCGCGGTTCGCCATGCTCTCCGGGCCGATGAAGATGATGTGAACCCTACTCTCGGGGAACAGATGCGCGAGCTGGAGCCAGACGTTTCTGGGCAGCGATGATTCGGCTCGAGCTCCCAGGCAAAAGATTCGCACAGGAGGAGCCTCAGGACGAAGGTCCTTCATAGCCGTGCCTTTTCCAGACAGGGGAGGGTGAAGGGTGTACCGTAAAGCTATCACGATGTCAGTCCCGAGGCTATTCCGTCGCCACTGTTTGCAAACTCACCACTCAAACTCTTTAAACCCTCGCTCGTCAACCTCTCTCCTTGCTTGATGCTGTAAGGGCTCAGCTCATGGAGAACACTACCAATGGTGATAGGGTATGTGAGCATCTTCGTAACCTGACGCATGCTGCGCTCATCGTTTATGGCCTCGAACTCGCGGCTGTACATGAAGGTATCCCAGTTCGTCATGTTAACGACAGCCTCCGGCATCTGGTCGTCCGCCATGACAAACTCGGGGAATGCACGGCCAGATCGAAGGTCATGATCATCTTCGTTGATCTCCTTCAAAGTGTCACAGATCTCGAGATGAGCCTCGTAGTCGTCCATCCAGTGTTCCTTGCTGCAGTAAACAGGGACTCCACAGTCGGGGCATTCGAAATCGACATGCGCCGGCGCAAGCTGGCCCGTTTGCGACTGAGTATCCTCTCCATGAGGGGCAACGGTAGGAACCCGAGTCGCGCGGTGCTCTGGGTGAGGGCAATACGCATGCTGTCTCATGAAAGCCGCACGGCGGCGGATCTCTGGGATGGGCGAGTTCGTGAAGGAGTGGAATAGATCGTCCGGTCGAAGTTTAGGGGCTGGGGTTTCGTTGGTGGTGAACTTGGCAGCAGCCGCTTCTTGCGACGCTTTAGGCGTCGAGCAAAACTGTCTCGTAGGTACATTGTTTGCCTTCGATTTCCGCGAAACGGTGGAATGAAGGCTTCGGGTCGAGTGGGCTGATGCGATTCGAGGCACGGTTCTGGAGACTCCGTTGCCAATCAATTGCCTCCGCAGGGTTGCAGAGCATTGTCCGCAAACGCTGGATGCTGCTCTTCGCAATGCCGGCTCCATCTTGGGCAACTTTGACGTAAACCCAGTTGCGTGATCTGCGATGATACCACGAGCAACTCGGTTCCGGCGAGCTGCGGGAGCTCGCGTTCGATGCGTACCGACCCGAAATTTTGGAGGAGCTCGGATCAACAAAGCGCCGACGCCGCGGGTCCCCACCACGCCTAGCGACTTCGTCTCAGGCGCCAAGTGGGAACCTGGAGCTTCTGAAATTTTGTGCTGAAGCTCCCAGCCTCCCAACCCACCAACACTCCAAAAACACCACCGCGTCTCGTGTCTCGCCCATCTATTCGAGCTCGAACCTTGAGGCCGCGCAGGCTATCTGCGCTTACCTGCAAATATGGCGACGACCTCAAATATGTTCCTGTACTCCCTGACCCTTCAGCCGCCGACCAATGTTACCCAGGCGGTGTTGGGTCAGTTCTCGGGAACGAAGGAGCAGAACATTGTGACAGCGTCGGGATCGCGGTTAACACTGCTTCGCCCAGACCCGTCACAGGGCAAGGTCATCACCTTACTCTCTCACGACATCTTCGGAATCATCCGGTCTATGGCCGCATTCCGTTTGGCTGGAAGCAACAAAGGTAAGTCTCGTGTCCTTGTCCCATTTGAAGCTTCACTTAGTGATTTGAGAAGCTTGCCGGTCGCGACAGGTGTCCTCGCATTCAATGTCGCTCGACTTCGGAGGCGAGACGTGATTGTCAAAGGACTTTGCTGACCTTGTGTCAAAAGACTACCTCATTCTCGCGACTGACTCTGGAAGGATCACTATCATCGAGTATATCCCTGCGCAGAATCGATTCCAGCGTCTGCATCTGGAGACTTTTGGCAAGTCTGGAGTACGACGAGTCATACCTGGGGAATACCTGGCCTGCGATCCTAAGGGCAGAGCGTGTTTGATTGCCTCAGTCGAGAAGAACAAGCTTGTTTACGTTCTCAATCGCAACTCGCAAGCAGAGCTCACAATCTCGTCGCCTCTTGAAGCACACAAGCCCGGCGTCCTTGTGTTGGCCATGGTCGCCCTGGATGTCGGTTATGCAAACCCGGTCTTTGCCGCGCTTGAGATTGAGTACACGGAAGCAGACCAAGATCCTACGGGAGAGGCGGCTCGCGAAGCAGAGACTCAGCTTGTGTACTACGAGTTGGACCTTGGGTTGAACCACGTCGTCAGGAAATGGTCCGAGCCAGTCGACCCCACGGCGTCCCTGCTTTTCCAAGTGCCAGGTGGTCAGGACGGCCCTAGCGGAGTATTGGTATGTGGTGAGGAAAACATCACATACCGACATTCGAACCAAGAAGCCTTCCGCGTACCGATCCCGCGTAGGCGCGGCGCGACAGAAGACCCGTCAAGGAAGCGTCACGTCGTTTCCGGTGTAATGCACAAGCTCAAGGGCAGTGCTGGCGCCTTTTTCTTCCTCCTACAGACCGAAGACGGGGACCTCTTCAAGGCCACCCTCGACATGGTCGAGGACGCTGACGGCAACCCCACCGGCGAGGTTAAGAGGCTCAAGATCAAATACTTCGACACCATTCCGGTTTCATCCAGCTTATGCATTCTCAAGAGCGGTTTCTTGTATGCCGCAAGCCAATTTGGCAACCATCAGTTCTACCAGTTCGAGAAGCTTGGAGATGATGACGAGGAATTGGAATTCTCGAGCGACGACTTCCCCACAGATCCCAAGGCTGGGTATGACGCTGTTTACTTTCACCCAAGACCCTTGGAGAATCTTGCTCTCGTTGAGAGTATCGACTCAATGAATCCCTTGCTTGACTGCAAGGTAGCAAACTTGACTGGCGAGGACGCTCCCCAAATCTACACCGCCTGCGGCAGCGGTGCTCGCAGCACATTTAGGATGCTGAAGCACGGTTTGGAGGTCAACGAGATTGTGGCTTCAGAACTACCCGGTATTCCATCGGCTGTATGGACGTTGAAGTTGAACCGCGGCGACCAGTATGATGCTTACATCGTTCTATCTTTCACCAACGGAACACTTGTCCTAAGCATCGGTGAAACCGTCGAAGAAGTCAGTGACTCCGGCTTCCTGACGTCTGTGCCCACATTGGCGGCACAGCTGCTCGGTGAGGACGGTCTCATCCAGGTTCACCCCAAAGGTATTCGTCACATTCGACATGGCCAAGTCAACGAGTGGGCAGCGCCGCAGCATCGGTCCATTGTCGCAGCTACGACAAACGAGCACCAGGTTGCGGTTGCCCTTAGCTCGGGTGAAATCGTCTATTTTGAAATGGATGGCGATGGATCTTTGGCTGAGTACGACGAGAAGAAAGAAATGTTCGGAACCGTAACCTGTCTGAGCTTGGGCGAAGTTCCGGAAGGACGCCTGCGAAGCTCATTCTTGGCTGTCGGCTGCGATGACAGCACCGTGCGTGTTTTGTCGCTGGACCCAGAGTCGACGCTCGAGAGCAAGTCAGTGCAAGCTTTGACTGCACCTCCATCGTCTTTGGCAATCATTGCCATGGATGACTCCTCGTCCGGCGGATCAACCCTCTACCTCCATATCGGCCTCCACTCTGGTGTCTACCTTCGTACAGTTTTGGACGAGATCACTGGAGAGCTGACGGACACGAGACAAAAGTTCCTTGGCCCCAAGCCGGTGCGGTTATTCCAAGTTACTGTCCAAGGACGGACTTGCGTCATAGGATTAAGCTCACGCCCATGGCTTGGATACTCCGACCCCATCACTCGAGGCTTCGTAGTCACGCCCTTGAACTACGTTGACCTTGAATGGGTCTGGAACTTCAGCAGTGAGCAGTGTGAAGAAGGCGTTGTCGGCATTCAAGGCCAATCGTTGAGGTAAGCACTTTTTCGTTTGCATCAGCCCCTTCTATGACATGATGAGAAATTTGGGATCCTATGCCAAAGCGCTATGAGGTCTTACGCAACATACCAATTGTTCCTACTGAGTCATATCATAACCTATATCCTTTGGATTTGAATGTCTTGATCAGCACTGACGAGACATAGAATTTTTGCAATTGAGAATCTCGGAGACACTATTACACAAAAGTCGATACCCCTAAGCTACACTCCGAGACGTCTTCTCAAACACCCAGAGTACCCCATGTTTTATACTATCGAGGCAGATAACAACACCCTGCCTCCTGATCTCCGAGCCAAACTCATCGCGGAGCCGGGTGTGGTCAATGGCGACGCCCGGATCCTCCCACCTGATGAGTTCGGATACCCCAAGGGTAAAGGCCGATGGGCTTCATGCATCAGTGTCATTGACCCCTTGTCCGAGGAGCAACGGGTCTTGCAGACCGTTGACCTCGACAATAACGAAGCAGGTGTCAGTGCTGCCATCGTGTCTTTCGCTAGCCAGGACAATGAAAGTTTCCTGATTGTCGGCACAGGCAAGGACATGGTTGTCAATCCCCGCCAGTTCTCTGAAGGTTACATCCATGTCTACCGGTTCAGCGAGGATGGTCACGAGCTGGAGTTCATTCACAAAACCAAGGTTGAGGAACCTCCTTCGGCACTCCTTGGCTTCCAAGGAAGGTTACTTGCTGGCATCGGCAAGACGTTGAGGATATATGACCTGGGCCTGAGACAGATGCTCAGAAAGGCCCAAGCCGACGTGGCTCCCCAGTTGATTGTGTCACTGAGCACACAAGGAAGCCGCATCGTTGTCGGCGATGTTCAGCACGGCATCACCTACGTCGTTTACAAGCCCACCACCAACAAGCTTATTCCCTTCGTCGATGATACCGTCTCTCGATGGGTCACCTGTACCACCATGGTGGACTACGAATCAGTTGCTGGAGGCGACAAATTTGGCAATATGTTCCTCGTCCGCTGCCCGGAGAAGGCAAGCCAAGAAGCAGATGAAGAATCAGGCGGTCTGCACCTTCTTAACACGAGGGACTACCTCCACGGCACCCCCCATCGCCTTACACTCCTCGGCCACTCGTACACCCAAGACGTACCCACCAGCATCACCAAGACGAGTCTGGTCGTTGGTGGCCAGGACGTTCTTCTCTGGGGCGGCATCAACGGCACCATCGGTGTCTTCATCCCTTTCGTCACACGCGAGGACGTCGACTTCTTCCAGAACCTCGAGCAACACATGCGAACCGAAGATGCGCCCCTCGCCGGCAGGGACCACCTCATGTACCGTGGCTACTACGTTCCTGTCAAGGGCGTCATCGACGGCGACCTGTGCGAGAGGTATACTCTCCTGCCCAGCGACAAGAAGCAGATGATCGCCGGCGAGTTGGATCGCTCGGTGCGGGAGATTGAGAGGAAGATTTCGGACATTCGTACACGGTCCGCCTTTTAAAGCTGCAGACTGGCGGTAGTTTTTTTTTTCTCGGATGGGACAGATTTGCTTCCCCAAATCAATCTTCGCGCAAGAGACGGAGATGCCGGGACATGTTGCATGTATTGTGTATAAAGCGTTACAACGGTATATGGTAGCGGCGTTTTTTATACAGGCCAAACAGAGCCGTAGGGTGGTTCAGGACATGATGACGATGCAAATGAAGAAGAGTTCTAATAAATACCACATGCCCCAAACGCCAACCCTTAATGTGTCGTGCCAAGTATCAAGTGAAGATCCCGAGTGTCCCTTGTCTCATACTCGCCCCTCGATCCTCACGCGGAGCCCCTCCAAAACGGCCCACGATCTCGCGGTGCGGCTTTGCTCTTCTTCCTTCCGCCCTCTTGCACAGGGTGATTCCTCTCCCAAGCCTCGTCGTCAAAGTATGCCTCCATAGCCGCCGCGAGGTCGTACCCAACCTGCTCGAGGTACAATACAGCAACATCGTAGTCTGAGACCTTGCACCCCGTCATGAAGCGGCGAATGCGACTCTTGCGCAGCTCCTCCTCCTCGCCCTCGACGGGCCGCGGCGACAGGCTGATGCCGGCGGTGTAGTACTCGCCCGGGATCAGCACCGTCCGGCGGCCCTGCAAGAGGTGGTCGCTGGTGATGTTGTTTGCGCGTCGGAGGACGGCAGCGGGCACGCCGTAGCGGAGGGACAACGAAGCGACGGTGTCATGCTCGTGGTTCAGAAAGTGGAGGGTGTCTTCAGGGGGCGTCGCGGTCGAAGAGGATGGGGCGCTGCCACCGCTCTTCTCATCGAGAGGGGCGTCGGCGGTGCTGGCCGTGTACGGCGGTGGCGGGGCCGCCGGGGCGGCGGAGGAGAGGGGGTAGGTTGGCGGGAAGGAGCTGTACGACGGCGGGTCCTTAAGGTTCGGCGGTAGGACTGAAGGCGCCGAGGAGGTTTGACAGTATGGGCAGTAGGATGCGAAGCGGGGGTTCTTCTACATGCAGTCAGCATTGTTAAACGGAGAAGCAAGTAGACGGACGTAGATGCAGTTTCCACAGATTACACGAGAGCAGCACTCGAGTCGCCTGTCGTCTGGGAGTGGCTTCTCGGTGGCGGTGCTATGCCGGGGGACGGAGGCGAGGAGCGTCGCGCAGGTGCAGCAAGCTTCGTCGTCCATGGCTGTTGGTTTGCGCTCGGTTTTCATGGTTGTGTGGGATCAAAAGTCGCCGTTTACAGATATTGGGACCGAGTCTTTACCATCGACTTCCGAGGAAAGTTACCAGCATGGCGCGTGAAGATGTGGTACGGCCTGGGGAAGTGCATGAACCTTAGTGCGCGATGGCGAGCCGTCGACGGTGTCACGCGCTGAAGGGTCCTCGATCCCCGCAGTGTCGCCACCCCCACTGCGCCGCACCGCCACCACGGCCGAGTTGGCCGGAGTTTACTGACGTCTTCCATCCGTATTTTGTCTAAGTGTTTCGAACCGCCGCGGTGCGATGTTCGCAGGCATACCATCGCGGCCCGACCAGTCCTTTAAGATTTGCACCAGAGACGAACTCGGACACGGTCATGACCGCAGACTCGATCCTTCAGCGGTACGTTTTGGGCGAAATCAAAAGTCGATGAAGGCCAGCGCTACAGCCGGCCGGTAGCTATGAAGGGTTTCCATGTCAAGGATCAGCTTCTTGTCTAGGCTTCGGAGCTGCTGGGGGCGCATGCGCAGCGCAGGCTATTTGCAAAGACTACTAGGATTATGTGTCTTCATGGCCCATGTTTCAAGATGCTGGAATGAATTCCATAAAGTCTGAGATTTTGGATCAACAAGCCACAATGGCATTTAACAACATTTTGAAGGCTTGCCAGAAACGCATCAAAGAGGCATGAATGGGGGGAAACGCCGCGATAGCTAGAAGACAACTAGCTTGATTGCGACCTTTCCTTTTGTGCCATGCATCAACACAAGGCTGCGGGTGTTCCCGCGGAATACCATACCTTTCTTTCCCGGATGAAGTCGTTGCTTATTAGTCAGTTTTGAGAACTCTCAACCTGTAGAATTCGTACCATCTCTCTGTTCTTATATGTGTACATGACTGAACCGGAACCTTTGCAATATAGTTCCTCTTCTTCTTGGGCAGGTATCTCAGAAGGATGATAAACGGCACTGTGGGCCACTGCACGACGCCGTGGTCAACGATGTGCGAGGACCATGCGGCAAGAGGGGCTGTCAGCATGGCCAACTTGGCGTCGTGGACAGTATGACGGATATAGACGAAATTGAAAAGAGACGTTGTGCATCGAATATGATGGAAACTAAGTTGATTCCACGTCACATGAGCCACCGGTCGCCAAGCCTGGTATTCCGTTCGTTACCAAAGCCCCTTTATACGTTCCTTCATGAAGCAACGCGGCTCATTCGAGCGCTCTTATGGCCGAGACGGCAGACCACATGGCCGCACTCGAAGTCGTTGTGGTCTACAGTGCCTTGTCTAACACCATGCCTTCGTCTTATTGATTCCACATCACCACGTCTTTAGCTGCATATAACTCATCTGTCGTCTGCGAGAGGGGTTGGCTAATATCATATTCTCGGTGAAGGCTCGAACGAAAGGATTATCGACATCGCTCGCATTGAGTTAACCATGTTGATTCCAAGCATTAGGGGCCCGATGCCGAAAAACTCGTTGGCTCTCACTTCATGTGCAAGGCAATGGAGGGTTCGAAGCAGGAGAAGAGGGTATAGTTCCCGTCTGGATGTGGTCAGCACGCCTGCCTAGGTCCTCATGCTACTTCTGCCGAGACCTGGGGTTTCCTTGCTACTCTTCAGATGGACTTCGAGAGTACTGACATCGGATTTGGTACGATCCGCGTTTCGAAACTGAAGCTGCCGAACATGACGATGTCCATCTGGCGTCCGGTGGCCGGAGAAGACATGGGGGGGCATAATATTGAAAAGGTAAGCTGGGACGACGTGGTGTGGAAGAGCATGGAACAATGTAGTCGAGTTCGGTGTAGAGAAGGACCATTGTCTATGTTATTTCTGGACAGGGCAGGAAATGAAGGGAATATGGAATGGAGGGGAAGCAGTAGCGTAGTTTCCACCCAAGATAAAATGGCAATTGCCCGTATGATTGCTATTGCGACGGGAGCCGTTCCTTCCCAATGTTGCCATCCCGTTTACCCCCTACCCCCCCCCCCCCCCCCCCCGAGAAAGTACCACCAACCCGGCGAGTGCCCCTTATAGTCCGTGTTTCTCGCCTTTCCCAGCACCTCCATTGCGAGAGACTTGCAGTGGCGCGTAGCCGAGCAGGTAGGCACTTCGGTTAGAAACTCGTACAGGATGTTCGAAAGACCATTCGTGACTTGGGTTTCATAGGGTTACGAACCTCGCAAGTTCGAGCCCAAACTTTTTGCCGTTTTGGAGATTTTGGACATGTACCAGGATGCCTGCCATTTTAATCTGCTACGTCTTATTTTCCAGACGAGCTGTTATCATGCCGTGAGGCGTCTCGGGTGATTATATGATCACTTTGCTGGATCAAGAGTACCAATAAGCCAGTGGTCAAATGCCTTCTGCTCCACCTCAATTATCGGGCAGTGACTAGCAGCTTCCAATAAAAATCGTACGAGGGTGTCTTCCCAGCCCACCATGTCTTAAGTTTGCTTGTAGCACTGCATCTGCTGCCAAGCAGACTCGTTGGGTTTCAGGTATGACCCCCGGGAATCCAAAATGGAGAAAGTACTTACCGCGCCCAAGTCTACATGCTGGATCTAACAAAGGGCAGACTTGTTGAACGTCCTGCAGAAGAAGCCGGGCGCCAGTGGCTTGGTAGATTGAAGACCACAAATCAAGGCGGCTACATTCATTCTACTCTGGTTTCTAGCATCAACTCTCCAACACCTTGCCGCTTCCCTAGTTCATGGAGGTGTTAGGTGACACCTCGTCTGTCATCTCCAGTCCCACTCTTCTCTGTGGGCGACGTCCTATTTCACTTTGTTAGCTTTCTTGTGTCATGGTATCAAGTTTGGTCGACGGCCATTATCAATTGCTTGCTGTGTAATTTTCCCTTCTGTCTCGCTGTTGTTGCGGCCTAGTGTGTACCAAATCATGGAACTAAATTTACAGAAAGAACGTAGCTGATAAGAACTCAAAGAAGCTTGCAGTATCATGCATACTACTAGATTGAAACTTATTTCCATTGATTGTTGTCCGAGAAAACAAGTTATGCTCGGCAATAATCACTTCGCCAAAACTTTATATAGATAACTGACATTCAGTATCCGTCGACTCATATCGCCGAGAGGGCCGCAGTCGCCCACTGGCTCTCCTGCATATTCGCCTCTAGTCATTGCAGCAAACTTCGCATACAATTGATGGAAACTGTCGTCGCCGTTAACGCGTATACCACCATAGGCCTGGGCTAATGCATGTATTCGAAGCTGAGTCCCAAAGGCTGAGCGGCTGAGCTGCCCGGGCTAGACGCTGATACTTGAAAATGCCGCATTCTAGGCATTTTTCAATGACGTGGCCTGGATTTATTTATGTCTGAATCATCGCAGCCTCTGTGCTACTTTGTAACCAAAAAAAGAAATTATCGGCCATGTCAGCTGGTTGCAGGTTTCAGTTTGCTGAGTCCAATCAGCTCCAAAAAAGGAATTGCAGGACCGTTAAATGGGCTATGCCGCTGCGCAACCTGACCATTTTTCCTTCCCATAATATTCTCCAAGCACACTGCCACCTCATTGTTGCAGTACCAACTAGAGCCAAGAACACTACCAAGCCCCCTTGCTTTATTTCTTTACTCATCATGTGGTTCCACGAAGAGAGCGAGATTCCGAAACAAATGACGGTCCCAGCCGAAAGCTACAAGATCGGAAAGGAAATTGGACGAGGTGGTGCCTCTGTTGTGTGCGAGTGTACCCCGGAGAGCTCGGCTACAGTGGCAGGCACAGTATTTGCGATCAAGCTCCTATATGGTGACGTCGAAAAGGACCTCATAAAGAAAGAATTCGAAATCATTCAGACTGCAAACCATTTACATGTCATTAGAGCTCGTGCGGTCGCTTACTTCGCCGAGACCGTGGGCATTATCATGCAACCGCGTGCGCAGTCTGATCTGAGAACTTATCTGGATACGCAAAGAGAGTTCCTCAGACTCAATCCGATTCCCCCTCACACGTACGACGATTCGGAAGTGCAAGCACATCGTATAAGACGAACACTGCTCAGCTGGATGCGTTGCCTCATCAACACGCTTCTCTACCTTCACTCCAAGAATATCAGACATCGAGATATCAAGCCAGAGAATATTCTGATACATGAAAATAGTGTCATACTCACGGATTTTGGCCTCTCGTTCTTTGGGACAGGGCCAAATGAATGCGGCCCCAGCAGAACCAAGACACAAAAAATGTTCACAAATACTGTCGGAACCGTGCAGTACCTTCCACCCGAAGCTTTCTTGGACGGCAGTACGGGCAGATTGGAGATCGTCGACAAAATTGGTAAACCAGGAGATATTTTTTCGTTGGGCTGCGTGTTCTGGGAGATGTTATCAGTAGTGTTTATGGGTTCTGATGTCGATCTTCCGCTGCCTACAGGCAGTGAATCGTACACAGAGTTTTGGAAGAAGCAATCGGGAGAACCAAAGTCGGATGATGAAGTATTGCGGATGAGGCAAAGTGGAGTGTCTGTGCCGAGAAGGGATCCCGAGAAACTTGAGTTGCTTCAGAGTAAGGTTGACTTATTTCATTACCAAGCTTCGGAAAAATTGCTGCTGAGCGCCTGTCGGCACAAGAGGCCAAGGGAATTTCGACACTCTCTGTCCGAAGTCATGGCGGGATCCTTTTCGATGACAACGGAAATGATAGATTTAAGACCTGAACGTCGACAGACGGTCAGCCTTTTAGAACAGTCTTTCCGGAGTCGTTGTGTGGAGCATTGGTGGGCGCTAAATGAAAGGCAGCAGAATGGTACTCATGAAGACTACTTGGTTTGTCCATGCACCTCGGACCCTGATGAGACTATATATATCGATTGATGATTTGGATTCTGAATATCGTCTAGAATAGCTCTAGCTTACTGACTGGCCTACTTACTGGGAGGGTTGGATTTCAGAGGTGTTAAAGATTCACAGCTGTTAGAGTAGTGGTTGGAAACAATTCCTAGATACAAACCAAGTAAATCGATGGACAATATTCTTTTTCTTTTTTAAGTTGACAAGTAGTTTGGTAACTTAGATTCTGGCGCTCCCATGTCTCTTAGGGGCGGATCGCCACATCCAAAGGTATTCCTAGTTGAAGAGACCGAGGGTCCTGCGCTCATCAGCTGGAGGTTCATAGAGCCGGACTGTTGCGACGTCACACCATTATAGCGTACAGTCTGTAGTACAGGCGGCAGTAAAGTCTTTCGGAAGGACTTTAAAAACTATACAGTTCCGTACGGTGGTGCCGGAGGCCACAGAGGTATCAGAATCATCAGAATCACCAGGAGATATTGCGACATTACTGGAAATGATATTTCGATGGTGATAACAAGTAAAACAACGGAGGGACGAACGAGGTCTCGTCATGTGCCAGTTGGAGTGGCCATAACAATAGTGGATATTTTAGGACTTGGCGGGAACGTCGTTAGTTGGCACTCGAAGGGATAGAAAATAGAAGAGCTCCGCACGAACAAGACGGAACCAAATGTAGCCCGGTCCGCAGGGTTCAAGCCTGCTAGGCGCACAAGCTACTGATTCGGTGTCAATTGTTCCGCTCCGCTCCGCTCCCGAGGATGGCCTTAACGACGATGATGTCGTCAATGGCGCAGAGAACTCGCACGCTGAATGGCTTGTATGGCGTGGTAGGCAACTACCCCTCTTCCAGATGCGCGATTTTTTTCTTGTTGAAATAATACAATAAATTATCCAAGTAAGCTTCTTGAAGTGTGAATTCTAACGGCGTCCATCTCCACTCCTCGGCATACCTGTTCCTATCTGATTCCTGACATCTAGTACCATTGACATGGCGGCTACACAACAATGCGAATATTCTGGTGGATGCGATTCAGAAGCTCTGACGAACAGAGATAGGTGCAAAACGCATCTGGGAATGTTATGAAGAACTTCCTAGTGGGTGTGGCATACATACTATCAAAACGGGATCCTCATGTCTATAGGTATCCACTTTTCGCCGTCGGCTACCTCGTTAGGCGGCCAGAAGGAATACTGTCTCGACGTTCTCTCACAAGATTACCAGATCTTCAATCACTGCACCATCAACCTGTGCACGCATGGAGTCGAAAGCAGCGACAAGCCACTCGAATGGTTCGGTGTGGTCCGTAACGCGGTCATCGCATCCATCTCTTTTGTAAATCTTTCCAGTGCCTATCCCGACTCGCTCGTAGGCATCTTTCTGGGTACGTGAATTACCCAACATGAGAAAGTTTCCGTACACATACTCAGGATGGCTGATAGTGTACAAACTCAACAGTTTAACCACGCCATTCACGATCTTTGACTCGCCCATGCCAAACGCTCGTTGCAGAGTCGGCTCTTCCGTTTGTCCCATTGTGTTGTGTTCGGTTGGAGAACGCTCAAGTATAGTGTCGACAGAAAATTCGCAAACTCCCCGTTGAAATGTGCTGGGGGTAAAAAACATGTCTCCGATCTGGAGAGTGTAGCTTTGACCGTCTTCAGAATCAGAACTGTACAGCCGAGCAGTAATTGTAGGGCCTCGAACTATCAGCGAGCCGCCTGTGACAAGGCCAGATGCCCCGCTTCCTATCGTTTCGCAACGCGAATCTGTGATGCTGGAATGCTGAATCCTAGTGCCTGGATATGCATCTCGTGCCAATGCGTAGTCTGAAGACCCAGCTATCGAGACCCACGAGTAACTGGGACCCAGATATTGTGGCACTAGTTCCAGAGGAGTCCGAGAATCTCGTTGCCAACTCAAATCTTGCAGCAAATTCTCTTTCCACAGACCTGCCATGTAAGTAGCCCCTACTACTGCGCTGAATTTGGTGGCCAAGCCGGCCAGTGCTGGGATTCGATCGGTGATAAATGTCAGTTTCCGTGAAGTATATTTTTGGACAATTTTGTGCCATTCTTTATAGCGTTCATCATTTCTGTTGCCGTCTAGTGGAGTCGATTGACTGCGGAAGATGGTTTTCAATGGAAACGAAGTGTTCTGGCATTCGCATAACAGCTGCTGCTGGCACTTCCACTGAATCTCCCCTCCGGTAAAGGATATCAAGCGAGTAGAAAGTTCCTTCTCCTGAAGCCCCCAGGCTCGTGAGTCCAGTGGATCAATGCCCGTGGTTTGGTGGCTTTTGGCGTGCATTCCCAGTGAAATTTTCCTTCGAGCTTTGAACAACACGGTCTGATTCTCGTCTTGGAGCTTGTGGTTCAATTGAATATCCCGAAAGCGCGCGGATCTTTCGGTCAGGAAGGGGATAGTCGGATCTGGAGACGATGAAGCCGCAATTGTGATCGTGGCATCCTCAAAAATGTCGGCCATCTTTGCTGCTTCGCTTTCCCAGTCCTGTTTGTCGTCTTGGATTATGCAGATTGTGTCGATCCAAAGATATATGATGCCTAGTCTTTGTGCCACAGTGGCCGCCTCCTTGAATACAACTGGGAACATGTCCCGCGGTATGCGGGATTTGCATTTATCTATTGTTTTTGACGTAGTAATGCGTTGTCCAAGACTTCCCCAACAATAAGACAGTGCGGCGTAAGTGCCTTTGGTACCTGGGCTTGGTTCAAAGAGTCTATAATCGGAGCCAGATATATCTATAAGACGTTTCGGAAGCCGGGTCGACTGCTGGCGGCATTTGTCATGTTCGTGGAGACATCGTTGATAACATGACTCCATGAACTTAAACGAGTCTGATGAATTCGCCTTCGGTGGCACTTCATTACCGAGGCTTGGGGACGAATCATTCTTGCTTTCTAGAACCACTCGTTGTCAATTCATATGCCCAAGCCCTCTGTCGGAAAATGGTATTCTTCTACCAGAAGAGGCATAAATTTCCACTACATCATATGCCTCGCGAGACGACAGTGAATGCAGCTCAGTCGGATACTTCTTGTAAACGCTGATTCTCAGGGCCGGTCTTTCCGCAGCGGAACGTAGTAGGACAGCTGCTTGACAAACTAGCTTGCAGTATTGACAGCCATTCTCTGCGGATTGCAGAATGTCATCGTGAGAACGATCCTGCAGCATCCAATAGTCCGGATGTATGACTTGAAGATTTTGGGCATTTGAGGAGGTCGTGAACTTTAGATGACTGCACGCCGGGCAGAATGCCCTTGATACAACATCTGTCATTGCATCGATTTACACGATCATATGCGATGTAATGGAAGTTTAGATCTTCTCAAAGATTGGTATTAAAACTGACTTAAGTTGGGTAGGCGTCACGAGACTCCAGTTGGGCTGTGATCAGAATCCGTTGGACTGCAAGTTTTAGGCAGCAGGGACCTGACCCCATCCACTCAAGCCAACGCCGTCGAAGGTACGGTAGAACCTCAATGCACACAAGGCTTTCCTGTTGAGGCGCAGCTGACCCCTCCCCATGAATGTCTCATCCACTTTTTCTCGGCTGAAGGGGGTCGGTACTCGGTAGTATAAATGACTGTGTTAGGAATTGCCGTCTTAAATACCTCCCACTGCCTGGTGTACTTGCTAAGCCACAAAAGCCACATGCTGATTAGTTCTTTTAAACTACATGACTGATAATCACGTCATCTGGAATCTCGAGAGTATCGCTATAAACCACAAGCCTCCGAAGAGGATCCTGATTACTAGTTACTGTCATTGATCTTCTTGGCAAGCTTAATGGCTTGTCCAGACACAACACCGGAGATCGCAACTAGATCTCCATTCTTGTTAGCATGATGGAATCACGGTGAACAAGGGAAAAGGTAAAGCAAACTCACATCTCTGACTCCCTTATCAAGATGCTTGGATTCAGCAAACTCTGCAGCAAACTTCTTTTCTTCAAGCGAGAAGAAGTTGTTCATGCGTTCGGTTGCTCCGTTGAAGTCCATGATATGTGGTATGCTCGCAGATAATTAAGGCTCAATATGATAGCTGGAGGAACTCTAGTTGAAGTTGGAAGACCTGTCACACTTCGGGCGGCGGGTATCCAGTATTGAAGTAGGGAGCTCATGAGTCACGGAAACCACCTGCGGATCGTTTAAAACAGCTGAAATAGGCCAGAGCCAATGTAGGAGATCTGTAAGCAGATCCATGGTCACGAGATTGCAGTGCGATCATCAAATTGTGTTAAGTAGTACGAACTCGCGATTTCCGAAATCCTAGCCATAAGGTATGTAAGACAGCTACATTGATCGCCAGTTCAAGTTGAATCGAGCTCATCGACTTCTTGATCAGTGTGTTTTCATGCCTCCTTTTACAGAGTGTGGTAGCGAATTCTCAAACGCGGGCTGCTACAGATAGTGGTTCTCGTTCTGTGTCCGGTTTTGGTTTTGGATCATCTTATTTCTTGACAGCTTAGATGTTCCATTACCAAAGGCCGATGGGAAGGGCCCGTCAGCACGGAGTTTGCCATATCCGTGGCAAAGGCGATACCGGTTTTCAGGACCAAACTGACTTTCGTGGAGACTATAGCTTGATGGATAGCCAAGAACACTGTAGAATGCTTGATATTGCATCAATTGTCCCACGAAGCATGACTAGGTGTGATGAGACACAGTGTGATAATCAGCCGCGTGTAGTCCAGGTGATCCCGGACGAGATGCATCACGGCAATACGTGATAAGCTCACATTACACAAGGACAAAGACAACGCAATTGGTTTGATTTCGGACCAAAGACGGGGTGTTTCACCGAGGGGCGCTTTGTTTGATGAGTCCAGGATACAAGTGGCTGGCTCACATGGATTTATTGCTCTTCAGCAAGATGCAACCGTGATATATTAGTACAATATCATGCTACCCACCAATTCTGGGCCCAAATAGAAAATCTAAATCAAACCACAATGTTGCCGCCCTGAATCTTCCTCCACCAGTGGTGGAGTATAGCTACTACAGAATTACTCCAGCCGCAGTCACATTACTTAGAAGAAGACTTGTGCCAAACGTTGGGAGATAGTCTGAATGCACCGTCTCCGTGACCATCTATCTTATACCATATATTCCAAATTCACAGCCTGGATGAGATGCCCAGAAACTTACAGTACCACGTTTTGGACAAAGACCTGTCCGTCTTGGTGGGGGCTTTCTCATGTTTCTTTACAACAATTTTGAGTGTGGTGCGAATGACTTTCATCTTTTGCGAAGGGCCAGATCAAGTTATTTTTCAGGCATCACCTTGTTGAGTTCGGCCCGTAGAGTGTCGAGAGCACCTTCATCAGCCATGGTTTGGGTTTGGAACTGTAGCAAACAAGCTTTTCTCTTTAGCAACTGATACCATTCAGATCTGCCGTTAATGGAGCAATTCTCACCACATTGGTTGCATAGCTGCAGGGAGTCTGGTAATGGTAGAGTTACAGTAGCACCGTGGAATCATGGAACAGGGTAAGCTGGCTTGAGTTTTTTGTCTGCTCATTATAGGTAAATGTAATGACTATGGACTCCGCTGACCCCGTAACTTAGATCACACAGGTCGCCGCCAATTCGCCAAACATGGTGTTGTGGCAGATGTCTCGGATTCTCCAGGCAAAGCCCCAGCGAAAAGCGGCGAAGTGGTTGTCGTTGCTGCACATTTTGGCGGACAGGAAGTGACGGCCCTAGCCAAGCTCTTGTTCAGTCAGGATGCCATATTTGTAATTGATACCAAGGGTCATCCTCCCTTCAGGGATCCTTGGAAAGGCGTTACCAAGTCGATCAGTGTCATCTATAGATCCAACAACGATGCTTTAGGAATGTGGCGCGTCTTCGCCAGAAATGCAGATGCCGAGTCTGTCTGGACTCCAACAGCTGTAGATATTTCAATGGAGCCGGCGGGAGTCTTCTTAATTGATCCCTATGGTCATCCCTCGCCGAGCTCGCTCATCACGGTTCACACAGCCATATATGGTTTGGAACAATTCAGCGACGAATCCGTTTACACAAAGCTGTACACTTGTGCAAGCAAAAATGAGGTTGTTGAGGTTTCCAATGCATTCTTCGAAAAGGATACTTGGCCAGAAGTTCAAAAGAGTGCTGAGGTGGTCTACTCGGTTGGTGACACGTTGAAGACAATCTTTGGGAGGGAGCGTGCTGGGGGAATTACATGATCTTTGTAGTGCTTGGCGATTATGGCAACATGTTAGCATTCAGTTCAGGGTTATTGAATGGTAGAGAAATTGGTTGGGTCATGTCGGCTAGCTTGCCTACGCAGTTTGGCTGGCCACTTCTTCAAGTAGAGTTCACAACCAGTTCGTTGAGAGAAGATATGGTTACGGTGCTGCGAACTAATCGACATGAGCATCACTTTGAACATCGTTGACTTCTGCTAGACATGATCCGATTGTATTCAGTAGGATCTGAAGAATATGGTTATTAGACGTCGACTACGAATGACTGTCGAACTGTCTCACGAGGCGATTTATTTGTACGCTGGACAGTAATAAAAGCGATGGTTCTTTGGACTTCTTCGAAACTCAAGCCACCCCAAGCACAATGAGCCCACCCTTTGCTTGTCTTCTTCGTCTTGGCCATTTATACTAAGGCAAAGAATAACGTCCTTAGCATGAAATAGCTGCTATCAAAAGCCTGAGGGCCGAAACGGCGACTGTCAGTGGAGGTAATGATTGCAATAGCGATCGGTTTGTCAGCGGGAACAGCAAACTCGACACTTGTGAAAACTCTTCAAATGTGTGTTTCTTGCTTACTCGGGTCCGTTGCTAGAGCGCTGACTTCTGCTTGGAAGAGGACTGAGATGGCGTAACCTACAATGCTGAAAAAGACAGTCAAGACGTAGAGTCCCATCAGAAACTTAACTGGGATTTAGGAACAAGTCAAGAGTTCCAAGACAAAGATCCACAGGTATCAAGGCAGTAACAGTTTAGGTTTTATCAGCAATTACAATCGGGGGGGGGGGGGGGGGGGTTGGACGCCCAATCAAGCAGATACTTTAAAACACTATAAGAAGTCTAAGAGAATCTGTGTAAGAAAAACCGAACTCATTTCGACCACATAAAGCTAGGTAGTTGAAGACAAACTATACGCCACGCCTATAAAGATTTGACGGCAACTTAGTAAGTAGAACGTCAAATTGTACGATCCACAAGCCCTGACATAGATTCCTCCAGCAATCTAAAACGTATGCTCGAGCACTTTAAGGGAGGCCAGGTCTCCGTTCTCACTAGCTTTTGCGCGGGGGTGTTCGAGGTTTCAGAAAGACAAGAAACAGCCAATATTACAAGCAAGCTAGAACCAAGTGCACGCATAGTCTAGGGAAGCTCAACTCATAGCAGCACCTGCCGAACCACTATTAGGAACATCAACATTCCAATACGCTTCCTGTAGCTGCTGCACCAATAGCGAGTGCTCTTTTCTTATCGAAATATGTCGACAATGTCGCCGTAGACGGATAAGATACAATATCAAAGCCTAGACTAACACAGACGCCGTGAAATAAGAAGGCCTACCAATGTTGTGTACACCAGGAAGTAAAAAAGATACTGAGGAGGATAAGAAAACAGCAACAGGGACAGAGATATTGAGCGTACCCTGCGTCGGTTGGTAAAGGATTGTGATAATTAATTGGCCGAGGGAGTGAGCCGACCGAGAACCGGCTGGCAACACGGCGACTCGAAGGGTGAGACAGATTGTGGAAACAAGCACACTTACGAAGATTAATCGCCATTTCCGGTAAGACATCTTTTTCAGGGTTTGTTGTTTGAGCCATGTCAAAGGCCAGCTTCGTCGGAACACATGTGCAGCGTTTACCTAGGTTTAACACAAACGTTGAGGGAAAGGCCATGAAGATTCAATTAATACACCAGCTGGGCACAGCTGGCAGAAGAACGCTTGTCAGGCAAAAGATCCACAACTTGTTGAAGGCGTTCACTCACTACTGGAGACATGCCACTGAGTCAAGAAACTCGGAACTTCCTCCAGGATGGCAACTCAAAGAGACATTCAAAAAGGCCCGACATCTCACATTTCTTCGTTGTTGCCTTCAGTTTGACTTTTTCCCATCTTCAACGTCAAACGATGTCATGCCAGAGCCAAACGCAGTTCACCCCCCAAAGACGACCACAATCGGACCTCTGGACAGGTTCCCGAACCATCAGATTTTCATCTCGCCACGGGCAATGTTTCACATTGCCAAAGACTTCGGACGCGGCGGCATCGTCATCTTGGCAAAGAAGCCGGACTCAGTCCGAACACGTTGGTGAGGCATGAAAGCCAAGCATCGTGACGGGACAAAGGTGCCAATGGAATGTCAAATGTCTGATTACTGCAGCTTTGGAGCCTGAACGCCCTCTCTCCACAGCTTCCGAAGATCACGATCTCCCCGGCTTGGTCACGCTTTTCGAGGGGGTGGGAAAGGCATCGCCTGACCACCACGTAACCGCCGCATCCAACAGGAGAGGGCTTCGTGCCAGGTGCTGACATGAGCGGCGGCCGGCGGCCAGCTCCCACTCACACCCCCTTGGACGGGCTTGACCCAAAGAGGCAATGAAACGACAATTCTTGCGTCTGAGGAATCCATCTCCACCGCGGCCCACCGAGCAGGCGCCCCGCCCTAGGGCTCGTCTACGGATGGGATGAGTTACGCTGCAGGAGCCAGGAGGAAGAAAGAGCAAGAGAAGTGTGTGGCCGAATGCAACGCGCGAGCAAGGCCTTTTTGCTTTCGTGTCAGATCATTGGCTTTCCGATGTTCGGATGCCGCGGCGAATACCACCAGAATCGACGCGGTGCGGAAATGGTCCGGACTCGGGGACTGTTGGAGACTAGAATTTTTCTAGAAGAACCAAAGAATCCCCGCTTTTCTTCTTTGCTGCGGGCTCGGGCCAGCTGGGTCCCGACCCGACGCTAGGACCAATCTGTCCGGACAGACGACGGGTCAGCTGAACGGAGCCCATCAAATGAACCAACTGCCTCGACGGTGTGGACGGACGGACGGTCTGACCGGCTGCCAACTCAACAAGTGCTGCTCGCAACAGAACCTTGGCTTTCTGGATCTTTCCTCCCCCCAAAAGTTCCTGCAAGTAAGAAACGACAGGACGAACGTCGGACGCCATGCAGAGGTGGCCGGGCGAGAAATAACAGTTGGAGTACATCTCCAACGCTGCATGACGGAAGGTGAAAATTATTTCGACCTCACGGCACAACGAGGGTGTGACGAAACACCGCCGTCCCCTCTCCCGACTGCTCGGTTCCTACCGTAACAATGGGCGCACGCTTCTTGGATGGCCGAATCCGACAATCATTGGCCCGCCGTCCCTCGTCAAACCTTTCCCACACCAGGATGGTCCATCACACCAACTTCAACCGCTTCGCCTGCGTCACGACGACTGAGGTGCTCCGCGGAGATGCAAATTTCGTATCCTCAAGGATCTGAGGCAAGCATCCATTAGTGTGTCGCTAACCTTGCCTTACCGCGCACTTCGCAGGGATGTCGTCCAACGCTACGCCCTTGGATTAGTTTCTTGCAGCCTGGCCCTCCCTCCTAACTGGACGACAGCATTCAGGCTCGCTGTCGCTGTTACGGCACTTCACCTGCTCCCGCCGCTGATCATTGCGTCGCTACCGCTCCAAAGCGCCAACGCTTTAGGCCGCCCACTGAAAGCTTCAGCGCTGGGGGACTGGGGAATGCAATCCAGCAAGTGATCAGTCTGCTCTGTCGAAAACCCAGCTTGGCGATCGCCCGCTGGGGTCGCTGTCCGATGCTTCTTCTTATCTTCAGTTGCGAGGGAACCCCCAATCATCGGGTCGAACACACTCAGCCTCACTCTGGAGAGCCGGAAATGCTCTCATTTCACATTAAGCGATCACCAAGCCACACGACGGACAGCCCAGCTATCAGAAACATTTCTAACGTTTCGCCGGCAATGGTACATCGGCTGTATGTACCGGATGCCACAGTTGAAGGGTGTGTGCGTGTGTGCCGCACAACGGGACAACAGGTTGGAGCTCTCCGCCGCCCGGATGCTGGCTAGAGCTCAGGTGATCTGAAAATTTGATCGATGCGAACGTGGCTCCGCTCTTGTTCAAAGCCCGGCCCCAGCTTCGTCTGATGACCGCCAGAGTCAACCAGTCGCCAGCTGCACCGGTACCGCGAAGACGCCTGGGACGTCCGACGTCTTGCAAGGCGTGGTGAAATGACCTCTTTTCATGCCAAGGATGGTCGTGGTGATGCTCCTGGGCACAACCGGTCTGTGGTCTGGATGTCTTTCGAACCGCAAGGAAATGCTTGTGGAGCATCTCCGATTCGGAGCCTGGGAGATTGTGCTAATGGAACTCTTAACATTGCGTCGCCGTTTAGGTTCATCTGCGACAATCGCAACCCGCAGATTCCAGGAAAACATGGTGCAAAAACTGGCCTGGCAGGGCAATTGGCGGGCAACTCCATCGCGCATCACAATGCATATAATTGATTACCTTCCGAATCTCTCGAGGCGCATGCCCTCGAGGAATGCAATTGACCGCGCTACATTGCCTCCATAACCCGCTTCAAGCCGCCATTTCGCTGAGAACCCATCGTCAAGGACGGGCAAGAGCTTACAGTCCGAACCAACAGTTGGTCTTCCTGGAGCAGCTGTCGCGTTGAACATCCAGATTTGGCGCGCGAAGTGTGCCAATTCTGCGACCCTGCCGCAGCAATCCGACGTTGGATGGCTCTGAACGTCGTTAAGGGCAAGGTTCCCCGATGCGACCCCTTCCCTGAGATTCAAGATGAGAGTCTAGACAGCCAAGAGATGGTGCGGGCAAGCCCTGGCCGGAAGCCACGACACCTGCGTATGCTCCAGGAACGGGATGGAGAAGGCAGCTGGTGGTCAGAGAAGCTGCCCCGGCACAGCAATATCGTATAGGGCGCGATGAACAGCCACATCCTCCCCAAGGCCAGTCGTCGTCGAGACCCACGGCCTGGGACGGAAAGGAGGTTCTGGACCAATAATTGCCCACTTTGCAGGGCGAGGCAAGTGCCTTGGTTTCTGGTCCAGTTTCCCACCCCTTCTCCACGGGCGAACCCTCATGTTAATGCTTCGTGTGCCACCAAACATGCCAGTGAGGCCAGGGGGCGTGCGGTTCTGGGGGCGCTCCTTAACAGCTGGAAAGCAAAAGTGACCTGCAGTCAAGTACCCGTTCCCAAAGGCCATATAACCAGTCCCACCCCGAGCCCGGACTGCGTGTGGGAAAGAATTTTGAAAAGCTTTTTTGGCCTTTCGCAACCGAATTTCCTCGTCTTTGAAGCTGCCCTTGGAATTGGAACTGGAACCGGCACACCTGATTTGCGAGAAGCAAAAGGGCATATCGATACGCCGTTGAGACCGTGTTAGTCGGCAGAAGGAAACTACGACCGAACGACAGACAGGGCGGCCGAGACAGCGCTGCGCTACGACACATTCGCGCTGCAAGCCATCATCACGTCCCCCCTTCCACCAGGAAACACACACCTCTACGACCGACCCTCCACCGTCAGGAGCGGGGTTTCTCAGCCGGCGCACCCTCCGCGCGACCTGTTCAACGAATCTGCATCGTTTTGCTTGAGCCGAGCCGAGCGAGCTCTGAGCTGCTGGCCTTTCGCAGCATCCGACTCATCCATCGATCCATCCACCAGGCTCGACAGTCCTCTTTTCTGTCGTCGTTGGATCACCTTTAGACCAACAGATCCCCATCTTATCCTTTAATCGACCATCGTCGTGTTCTTGCCCTGCTGGTCGTCGGTCTTCTTCGTCGTCGAGGTGCCACAGCATACCAGCACTGCTGGTTGGATCGCCGAGAGAGAGGAAAGATTGACATCACGCGGCTCATCATCATTTGCTGCCCACCAAATCCTCTTTTCTCCTTCACCTTGTTTCTCACCCACTCATATCGTCTCAGTAGCCGCCACCACCACCACCGTCATTATCACCACTTCTCACGGCTTTGGTCTGGAAAGATCGAGACAACCAGGCAGAGAAGGGGAAAGAAAGCAAAAAGGGTGCCTTGGCAATCCCGTCCATCTAGGCGTTTGCTGCACTACGTCTGCACCAAAACGTGGAGAAGACGCTTGATCCAGTTGCACTGGCGACACAAAACAGAACAGAGAAGAAAGAGAAGAGAGACAAGCAGATTCCGTCTTGTCAACGTATGTGGACGTTGTGAAAGCAGAACATCCCGCCCTTTTTAAACAGGAATAGCGACCTGGTCGAGCTTGGCCTACAGCATCCCCACACCCCCCTGGCGCTCTCCTGATCCCCTCCCCTCTCAGGCTCACCCCCCTCCCTGAATCCCCCCTCCCCTCTCCCCCACCGTTGTCGCTCTCACACTCGTACCTCACCCCTCCCCGCCCGCCGCTGCACACCCACCTCCCACGCCGGCGGCCCTGTTCGGTGGTGTCTGGCAAGTCTGGGTCTAGGCGAATGGGTGAAGTGCGCCCCCCCTCGAGCTGGCAGTTTATTATCATTACATAAAAGACCGCCGCTCTCTTCCATTTCCTTACACACTGCAACCTCTCATCGCTGCGTCCCTTATCTCTGGGCTGGCAAAAAACCGCTGTCAAAGATTCAACTGAAGCTCAATTGCGCCCGCTTGGATGCCTTTCCCCCCAGTCACAGTCTCAGCAGCGCACCGCTCTGTACCTTATCTTGCGACTGCTTAGATTTTCCCACCCATTCAAGGGCCCGTCTACCACGCTGTCGGTTTCGCCCCAATTCCTGTGCGGGCGCTCGTAGGCGCCACTGGGCATCTTCTCCCCCGGATATCCCTTTTTCGGGCAATTGTTTACGACCCCGTCCCTGCTTGTCATCTCCTTTGCGCCCGCAACCACGCGCAAACACCCATACAACGAACACTTCCAGAACATCGTAGGGCTGGGAGTGTGGAACACGCGACGTCACAACGGCGTCCTATCTACAGATCCTCCCGTGCTTGCTGCCGCCGACCGGCGACCTGCCTCAACCCCCGGGCGAGATAAGGCATGGCAGATAAGATGTCCATCGACAACAAAGATCCCGTCAAGGAGGACACTCCCGAGACCACGGGCTCTAGTCCCGAGGCCGACCAGCCCGGTGCCGCCAACGGCACCTCGAACAACGCCGGCGCTGCCACCGAGAACCAGCAGCCCAAGCGAAAGGGTGGCCGTAAGCCCGTGAGTACATCTTTTCTTCTATCGCTACCCTGTCTACGTCTCCCATCTCCATCAACACCAAGATTTCCCCAGACTTTTGCCTGTGCCACACCCTATAAGGTTTCACCTGGGACGAAACCTTGTTTGATCCTATCTCTCGCCCAACCGAAGGCTAACTGGTGACCCCAAGATCTACGCTACATCCGAGGAGCGTAAGCAGCGCAACCGCCAGGCCCAGGCTGCCTTTCGCGAGCGTCGCACCGAGTACATCAAGCAGCTCGAGGAGGCCATCCGTGTCCATGAGTCCAACCTGCACAACCTCCAGGCGGCTCATCGGACTGCTGCCGATGAGTGTCTGATGCTGCGCTACAAGAACTCCTTGCTGGAACGTATTCTCTTGGAGAAGGGCAAGTTGTTGCCATGCCATGTCGTCGACGACCTTCTATTAACACTCCATCACAGGCATCGATGTCCAGGCTGAGCTTCGAGCCAAAACCGGCAGTCCCAACCTGGGGCCGACCCATGCCCCTCAGAACATGGTCCAACCACCACCCATTCAGCGTGCCATCCTGAATCGACATCACCAGTCTCGACGGTCCAACTCGAGCATTGCCCCGAAGCTCGAGCCCGGCATCAGCAGTCTGCCTCCACCAATACAGGCGGCTCATTCGGCCGCGTCGCCCAAGGGCCGGCCTACGCCATCGTCGCACTCCAATTCCCCAACGAATACGGCGGCGTATGGCAGTCAGCCAGCGCTGTCGCCGGCGGCCTCTGACCACGGTCCGCTTCGCGCAGGCATGGCGCCGTCCATGAAGTCTCAGCTCAGCCCGATGGGCCCCATGAACCCGGCCGCTCGAGCTCACATGATGTCCGGCGGTCCTCCCAGAGTCGGCAACAACGGTTCATATTATCCGACACCTGCCTTCCAGAACCACATTGAGCAGCTAGGTAAGCCGGCCTTCCCCCAACGTTACAGAACGCCGTTGTCCTAGTCCTAACACCAAAGCTCAGAACAGGAATATGACGCTCCTGCAGATATGATCGAGGATTCCGAGATCGATACCCCGAGTGGTCCCGGTCCATATCCCAGCGGCTTCTCCGGCGATGCGCCACAACAGATGATGCCTTCTCCAAATTCTGTTGGCCCGGGCCAGCACATGACGTCTCAGGGCGAATCTGCACAGCCTGCCCACACGACCCAGGGTGCATATCCTTCCATGACGCAGCTGTTGGATACTGGCATTGACTGGGACCCCTTTGGGCTGAGCGCCAGCATGGCTTTCCCGTCACAGTTCTCTTTCGACACGAGCAACATGCGGTAGCACTATGCCCCGCGCCAGCCAAGAGTCATCGATACGGCCCTTTGGACAGGGACCAATGAGGTCCGAGATGCTATTCACCGGGCGACGAAAGAGGGGAGAGGGCTTTCAAATGTTCCATCATGGCTCTTGTGGCCAATGTTTTATTTCAAAAACCAAAAAAAGAAAGAAAAAGTAATCATGTGAAATGGGAGGTTGCGGCGAGCGAAAAACTCGATACCCGGAACGACACGACATCAGCATTCGGACGGCGAGATTGTTTTTCTGGGGCGAAGCATACAGCAGCGTCCTTAATCACAACAAAGCGAAAGGGGAAAAACAAAACTTTTCAAAGATGGCTTCAATACCCGCGCCGAGCGGTCATCTACGGGGAAAATGCGACCACGACATAAAAAGTACAACAAACTGTTTTGGTTTCTTTCGACAATGGACATGTCAACTGGGCGGCGGAAATACCCCACGGGAGGTTGGGCGGCCTGCAGTACTTGTCTTTTGCTATCATTATATAAGGATGGGCTACGAGAAAGCCTGCCGATTTTTTTTCACTTTCTATTTTTTACTGGCGTTTTCCAACATCACAGTCGATGCTGACAATAGGGAACAAGGAGGAACAAAAAAAAGTTTTCTTATTTTATTGGCTTCAAAAAGTTACATATGTTCTCTACTTGGACCTTGGTGCGTTTGCTCCCAGTGTGAAGCGGCTCTTCGACTTCTGGGCGATGCCTCTTGAGCGATGGCTCGTCGTCGGGAGGAGAACCCCGCCGCGAAGCCGTTGGCGGAAGAAGTGGAACACGGGTTCCCAGGACCGAGAGAGAGGGGAGGGGGGCATAGCGAAATTCACGCCCTTCAACACAGCCCCGTTGCGGCGTCGGTGTCGGTTTCGTGCCGACTGTTTGGACTGGGTTGGAGTCACTGGCCGAAAGAGGCCTTGGCCGGGCCCGACTTTATTCGATATTGTACGTTTTCTAGATAATGAAGCATCACGAGCAAGCGTTTAGAATTGCGTGGCCGCCGTTTCTGATAACCCAATTGGTCCATGCTGGCTGGGTCGACCTGCATGGTTGGTGCAATCTTCGTCACGTATGCTGAATACTTTGCAACCTGGGTCACATGGCGCCCGCCTGCACCATGGACTTTAGGTAATAGGCTAGGTATTCCGGGAGCTGGACTCGACGGGCGGGCTGGGCCAGCTCAAGTCCAGGAGGGGGGGGGGGGGGGGGGGGGTCCTTTTTTTTTCTTCTCCCGGAATTTCTATACATGAAGGCTTGGCTCTGTTTGACGACACGTGGAAGAGGGGTGTGTGTGATGAGCTTGAGCGTGAAGCTTGTGTCTTCCTCCTCGCGTTCTGCAGCGTCCGAGATTTCCACGACGAGCAAGCCCCTCGGCTCACAGGGGGGACGGACGCAGGTCTGCCCAGTTCGTACTACTTACTCGTTGCTACCTCCTGCGTAGTCGAGGCTTGGCCAGGGTGCGTTGTGTGTACTCCCGGGTTCTTCTTGGTCACGGAATGTCAGAGGGGCATTTACAAAACCGATTTTCCATGGCTTAGACTTTTGGAAGACGAGCCAACGAGCCAATTGGAAAGACGTAAACCGCGGCGGTTAGTAAGAGTTATGTCTGAGGCATGGAAGCCGGCAGGGAACACAGCATACCTGAGGCAGGCTTTCATCAGTGAATGATCGGGGTCCGGAGTCGGGCTGTGAAGAGGGGGGGTGGTGTCGAGGCGTGTGAGGTGACGTGACGGGGGCCGCCGGCATTTAGGACATTGGCGTGTGGCGTGCGTGTAAGAATCCGTACCTGACGGCTGGCCCCAGTCCCTCCCCGGCTGGAACCTTTGTGAAAGGAGCAGACGGCACAAGAATCTGGGGACCCCGTTTTGTTTGATTGATTGCATGCTCTCTCCCGTCGAACCCGTGCGTAGGACTCGGGGGGGCTCGATGGGTGGGTTGCCCGTTCGTCGTGACGGGGAAGTGGAGAGCAATCACCTAATAGTTATGTTTGGGTTGGAACGAGAGCCACCAGCCCGACGGGGAGATGGATCGTTGGAGAGGAAGAGCAGAGTCCCGGTCCCCACCGGCGGTGCTCGGGAATTACGTAAGTAGGACTTTGTTATGTGTCGGCGTGCGTGGGAAGATGCGAGCATGCGCGTTGTGAGGGAGGGTTACCCCTTTGAGACGACGGACGGGTGGAAGGAAGAGAGGCTTTCCTTGGCTCGTTGGAGTTTGCTTGTGTGGAGCGGACGGGGAGGAAGGGGGAAGGAAACGGGCACTGGAGCTCGGTTGGCCGGGGGGCTGAGGGTCGGGGACGGCCGGGCTGGTGGAGACGAGGTTTCGGGACGGCGGTTGTGAGTTTTGGTTCTGGGCCTGGACCGGAGGTGGCTGGCTGGCTGGTTGGGCGTGCAGGGGGCGGGCGAAAGGGATGCTGGGTGGTGACTGGGAGTTACGTGGATTGCTTGGCTACCTTGCGAGGCGGGCCAAGAAATGTGGTTAGATTGAGCGGTGATGGGTTCGCACGGAGATCGTGACGTTGTTTGGAAATTTCGTCTAGGAACCAGGCGTGAAGGAGGATGGGTTTGTCAGCTTCGGGTCTAGACCTCAAGGTGACGGGCCCAGTGGCCTGAGCCAAGAGCAGTAGTCGCAGACTCTCCGAAGATGATTCCTCGGGTTTGGTGATTGGGATGGTGTTGCTGATGTGACTCAGGGCAGGCGGATCAGGGCACGGTATTTGCTCTCTCGTTGTCGATTGCGGTTGTCTCGGCTTCGCTGAGGACTTTGGACATGACATAACTTGAAGGAATTGTTGAAAGACGGTGGTGTTTCAGGGACCGTCGACATGCTTGTTTCGCTTGAACCACTCGGCTAGCCAATACTGGTTGTGGGACAACTCTTATCCTCTGTATCTGGCAGTTTTGGAACACGTACTGTCGAAAACATAACCAAGGAACGTGGAGATCAATTTGTTCTCTATTGTGGTGTCGTTCCCATCGTATTAGTTCTCAGTGGGATGTCAATATAAAGAAAGAAAGCACATCAAAGCCATTACTTGGCTAGACACTTACTAAAACCCCAAGAAAGGGCCTGCGTTTGGCTTGAACGGGCTTCGTTTCCCCTCTCAAGTTACTCGTGAGTAAAATGTTCTATGTATTCCTGAAAGAATTCCTCAAGAAATACGGGGTATCATGACGACAAGCAATGAAAGAGACTGTCAACAGCGATCGTTCAGCCCAGCCAATCCGGACGTCAGTATAGAAGTCGTCTGCATGTATTATCAGCCTCAGAACCAGCTCTCCTTAGGAGCGGATCCCCGAGCCTACGTAAAATTGTGGCCTGTGAGAAAGACTCCAACCGAGAAACATCTGCTACCGGGTTTGTTTAGTCGTAATAATGGATTTGACGTCGGATCAGGAAATACAAACTCACTGTTATCGAATCTTGAATACGTGGTCTTCCTGCTTTCCATCTACAGTGACCAGCTTCTCTGCTTCTATGTTGCATGGTGGGATGTATAATGTCTCTTCATCAATAGCGCAAGACTAATGGGACGCCCGTAATCCGGATATGAATCGACCTACAGTCAGAGTTGCAGCGATTCTCGGACCTTCTGCCTCAACTCTTGGTTTGCTTCTTCGTTCAGAGGGCAGCACTCAAAGAACAGTAGCGAGTACCGGAGGCGATGATCATTGGTTGATGTTCCATGGATGTAAACAAATTGATTTTCTGTAAAAGATCAGATATAATCGCAGCTTGGGCGCGCTCCTCTTACGGTGTTGAGCAGGAATGCCATGAGCGAGGGTCATCAACGATGATTTCCACAGCAGTTTGAGCACAGATTTAGACCCAATTCTAGGGATGTATTCAATTAAGCTTATGATTGAGTCGCAGGTTCCGTCTTCTGGCTGCCGTCCCAGGTGAACTCGTTCGGCCTGGCCACCATACCACTCGATCGCCATTTCTCGTCGTCATTCATTGTTTTCAAATGTGTCCTTATATAACCACACCGTAAGACGTATTATTGTAGCTGAAACTCAACGAGACCAGCTAAGAGTTGCGGGTACCGCCTTGGGAAAAAGGCGAAGGAATACTGTCAAGCATACGGCTCGCAGCTGCCTTGCCTGGGCGACATCTTCAGCTGCGCACTTTCCCACCCAGGCAACTCCGTCATAAAGAAACCCTGCCTCCCAGTTGAAAGACACTCTCCAATCTGTTTCTCTGTGATTGTCGCACGTCGACCTAATCAACGACCGAAAGTCCATCTCATCTCCTGGCCCACTCACCTCATACCTAAATACAACAATACCGTCACTAAAACCCGCCAACCCCAGAATGAAGACTAAGCTCCGCGCCTCCCGCCCCGTCGAGATCGTCGACCCGCTCCTCCTTAACCCGCGCCCTAAGATCAGCCGCGAGCACAAGGCCGCGATAAAACGGCTCCTCCGTGCCAAAATCGGCGGCGTGCGCGAGGAGGACAAGCCGCTGCTCCAGGCCGTCATGCCCACGCTCATCCGGGCCGCCAACGATCCCCTCATGCCGGACCCCGGTCGCTTCTACCTAGACCCGGAGTACTCGCCTGATTACAATGGCGTCTTGCGGCTGGTGCAGCAGTTGCGGGCGCGGTATTGTACTCGGGCGTATCTTTATCAATGAGAGGGCTGGCAAGCTCGGCGGCGTGGAGGCCACGACGGTCCGATGAGTCCTTTCCCTGGTTGAATCGGTCTTCAGATACATTTTCTAATTTAATATGTTGTCGAGTAGTTGAAAAAGAGAATCAGATTGGAAGGCGAGAAGTCAATGAAAGCCAGGAGCGGTGAAAATGGGCGGGCGCGGTAGACAAGATCGTGGGGTCGATGAACAGGGAGTAAAAACGAAGTGAAAACATCGCGATACCTCAAGACAGCAAACCCCAATAATAATTCAGAAATTTCTTGGGCCTCAGTTCGGTTCCATTAAAATGCTGTAGTGCTCTTTCTGACCCGCGCCGTCCTCGCCCGGTCCCAAACCCCGAACGCGTGAATACCAACCACCGGCCCACCGTCGCCCCCGCGACTCTCCTCCGCCATACTCTCGGACCATCAAACCCAGACCAAAGGAACAGGAAGGGGTATTTGGTTCCAAAACCCCTCGGAACGTTCCAACAACAGCCTCGGTTTTCGAAGGGATGGCTTGAGGCAACGGGGCCAGATCCAGCGCTGAGTGCGGCGGAGGTGAGTTCATGTTCCGGCATGTTCCAGCGAAGCCATTTTTTTTGTATTTTTTCTGGAATTCTCGACACGTGATCACCGTTGTATACATTCCTTTGTATAAGCACCCACGCATGTCGGAATCGCCCTCGTGGTGCGGTGCCGTCCACAGCGGTACTGGCCTGGTGTCGTCGGGTCGAACTGTGGGTACCTTCCGTCCCGTCTCTCGGCCCCACCACGCGATCGGCCCCGCGTGCGTAGGTGCATTGCGCCTTCCTGCGACGGAAAGGGGCAGTTAGTCGAGAGGTCACGAACATGCCGTTGTCCTTCTTAACGGAGGTCGATCCCAGGGGCCAAGGTTCGAGTCTCCACTTTGGTCTTCTTTTTGTATTTGACGTCGTTGATCATTTGGTATTCGTCCGAAACATTCAATATGAAATACACGCCGCAGCTCGTCTCGTCTCGCTCCCTCTTACAGCCGACTCGACTTGCCCTCATCCATGATTGCGCCACTCATCATGGGAATCTGCTGCGCATCCCGCCCCAGGACCAACTCCCGTCCGCCTTTAGTAGTCCACCATGCGACACCAATCGTGGCCCTTTCGACATCCATCTCGCCGCTGACCAGCACCTCCCAGAAGCGGTCCTTGACAGGCTGACGCATGGCGGGATCGGCAACCTCGTTCATCGCCTGCGCCGTCAGGGTCATCCAGTCCTCCACAAGCGGCAACGGCAGGAAGGGTAGCGAGTCGATGAGCGTCAGGACGAGCGAGCTCTGCTCCGAGAGGGGCTCTTGTTGCGGCGTAAGACCCTTCTCGCTCTGCGCAATGGCATCTTGCGTCTGGGGCAGGAGGGTTGTGCTCGCGCCCATGGCCTTGAAGCGCACCATCTCGAGTAGTGTCTCGGATAGCTGCGGTTCCGTGAGTGAAATCGGGAATGGTGGCGAGACGATCTGCATGACTGTCTTGAAAGCTACCCGGAATTGCCTCGATGATATTTGCGAAGGGAAAGACGCAAAAAGGGCATCGATGTAGAACGGCACAAGCCCGACGGTCAAGGGGCTGTTATGTGGGCAAGACAACACTGAAAGGACGGCGCTGTGTGCAGCCTCGAACAGCTCAATCATGGTCGCAGTCAGCGTGCCAGTGTGGGTAAGGTATGCGGTCGCGGGCCGGACGATGAGGCTGTCGCAGGCCTCGGTAGGTATGTTAAGCGGTAGATGCTCCGACACGTTCATATAGAAGAGGTCCAGCGTCCGGTCCAGTGGGCTAGGAGGCACCGCTCCCGCATGAGGAGGCTTCGTCTCGCTCAGGAAGGACACACACGCGTCCCCAAAGCGTGCCAATATGTCTAGAGATGTGAGATAGGTGAAGGTGTACGCCTGGAACGCGCTGGCTCCGTGCCTCGACGAAACGAAGAACAGGAAACGTAGGGTGTGTAATGATTTCGTGGCGACTTGGGGAGCCATGGCGTCGTTCCTCATGCGAGGATCGAGCAGGCTGCGTCCGATAACCGCCTGCAGAACAGCGACCGTCGCGTACATCGTCTTCTTCAACGTCCCCCATAAGATCGGCCAAGTGGCCTCCAGCGTGTTGGGCTCCAGCCGTGTCGTCTCGTCGGCCGCGTCTACTGTTGATAACGGATTGCGCTGCCACTGCTGGAACAGTTTCTGCGAAAACTCTAGGAGGGAGTCCTGCACCTCGAGGATGATTGCCGAGTCCGTCGCGTTGGTGACGGCAAAGGCCGCCAACCTTGACAAAGGCCCCATACCGCCCATCAGTGGTTTGCTCTCGATCGACTGCAACAGCTGAAAAGACGGGGAATTCGGGGACCACTCGACGATCTGACCGTGTTGCCGGACATCTTTTCTGATGTCCTCCAAGAACCGACCATCCTGGAAGCCGTCCTCCCCTGTGATAGCCAGCACGGCAATTGGCAGAAGCGCATTGCAATTGATCGCGCTCTGATGGAAGTCCGAGAGGAACGGGAAGACGTAGTTGAGCGCAAGCACAATTGACGCCGAAGCAAACGACCCGTCCTGCCTCTCCAACGCCAGATTCGCGGCCGTCACGACCGCCTCCTCTAGCGTATTCCTTAGACCCCGCGACAGCGACTGCCTGTCGTTGCCTTCCATACCCATCAGGATGCCCGTCAGCACCAGCAGATGCTGCCACCGGTTAGAGCGGTCGTCGGCACCCTTGACCACGGCTCGGACCCACGTATCGCAGCCGAGCCCGCCGCCCTGCCGCGGGGCGTGGGGAGTCGTGATTTTGGCATTGTCCAGCTCATTTTGGCGCACCCGGATCGCAGCGCTGTTGTAGACTGAGATGATGCGCAGGCTCGTCCGTAGGCCGTCGCGGCGGTGCCAGATGGCCGGCGCGATGAGCAGCTGCGCGGTGAGGACGCCAAGGTTCAGCGGGTTCGACAGAGTCGTGAGGAGGTTCACGGTCGAGCCGACGATCTGGTCCGTCTTGCGGTCATCGTGGACGTTTTGGTACAGTTGCAGGACCGTGTTGAGGAGTCTGTCGGCCGGCATCGTGCGCAGTGGGGGGTGCGTCGGTTTGGAATTGTCGAATTACGAAAAATCGTGAGCGACGGGCCCAGAAGGATCGAGTCGGTTGTAAAACGGACGATAAGACAACCGCGGATGGAGGTCGGCTACGTCGCGGTGGCTGTGATTGACGACGCCGCCGATGGCAGGACGTCTCCGTCGGGCGCGGGCGATTTTACCGAGGCACCTGGAAACGGGCCTAAAGCCACACCTCGAGCTTTCCCGGGAGCTGCGCCATCCCTGCACGACCTCCCTGACACCTGATGATCGACCTCCCAACCCCAGCGACAGTATCTCTCCCCCCCCAAAAAAAGTCCCCCATCCCAACAACAACAACTGCCGAGCTGCCAAACGCGGGTGTCGACGATCTCTCGAGCTGACGCCTCTCAGGCCGATTACACAGACGGACCGCCGCAATGTCGCAAAGGGCGCGCAACTACCCCCCAGACAACTACAACACGCCGTCGTTCCCCAGCATCAACTGGCAGCTTAGGGACCTGACGGAAGACCATCGCTGGAGCCTCTTTCACATCAGTGACATCTGGCGCTTCACAGTGCTATGGACCATCATCATCTACGCCGTTGTGCACCTCGGCGCCGCGGCCATCACCATCGCCATGCACACCAATAAGCGGGGGTCGCTGACGTATCTCTGGGCCGTGCCGCTGCTGTACCTTATTGTGTCCGGCGTGCAGGCTCTGGTCGCGGGCAGCGTCGTCGGGCTCATGTAAGTTGCTCTCCGGGACCGCCAGGTGCTATAAGATGAAGTGGGAGCTGACCTTTGAATTTCTTTATAGCCTCGGCGCGGTCTACAACGCGGGTTTTTTTTCCATGTCGACGTGGATTCCGCTGCTCTGGGGCGTCATCAACGTCCTGGTCCTCATCATTGCGTCCTTCACCATCCAGGGTGGCCTATGAGCCGATCACGCACACGAATGCGACGAGAAACAGTATATTTGTTACTACATAGTAGAGCTATAGTTGATATTGGTCGACAACGCCGGCGTCGACCCGGTAACAGACGGTTGCGACGGCACGATCTTTTTGATTATCCGCGCCGGGTTGCCGACGACGCAGACGTAGTCCGGCACGTCCTTCGTCACGACGCTCCCCGCACCGACGGTCACGCCGCGCCCGATGGTGACGCCTGGCAGCACGACGACGTTGCCGCCGAACCAGCAGTCCTCGCCGATGGTGATGGGCTTCCCGCTCTCCGGGCCGCGGGTGCCATTGCGCAGGGTGGGGTCCAGGGGGTGCTCGCCACTGTAGAAGGAGCAGTTGGGGCCGATGAGGGTACGCGAGCCCACCGTGATGAGGCAGGTATCTACCCACGTGCTGTTGGAGTTGACATACACGTTGTCGCCGAGCCTGTTGTGCGGTTAGAGGCACTGAGGTGAACACTCTACACTTGGCTGTGTGCGGGGGTGGAACAAGGGGTATGCTCTCACCTTACGTTATAGCCGTAGTCCATCTTTATGGGGGCGTCAATCCACGGGTAGTCCTCAAGGAGGGCGTCGTCCTCGTCTCGGCGCACATGCGGTGGAGGAAGAGGGATCGTGTCCCCGTTGATGCTGGTATTCCGCGTCAGATCCATATTCTCCAGGACAGGGCCATCAAATTCCCCAATGGCAGGGGGGAAGCCATATGCCAAGAACGCAATGAACATAAACAACCAAGGCGCAAACTTACTCTTTCCACAGGCCGATGAGTGTGCGTCGGCTCACGTCACCGGCGTGGTTGAGCTTGTCGCACGCCGTCTTGCACCGTTTCCGGTCCGCGATGAGGTCCGGGGTGAAGGCCCAGTAGAGCTCGCCATTCCTCATGCGCCTCCGGTTCTCTTCTCTGTCGATTGAGCGGATATCCATGACCAGCTGCTGCATGTGTGTACGTCCCGCCTGTGTCTGCGCGTCGTGTGTACGTGTGTATCTCATGGTTGGGAATGGGTGGATGGGATATCACGCACAACGCGCGTCGGTGAGCGACCAGGAATAATGAACCGAGATTGTGTAAGAAGCGAGCGGCGGCGGTTTTACGGGAAACGAGGAGCAAGGCAAGGGACGTCTGGAGCAAGCCCAAGACTTTTTGTAAATGACAAGATCCAATGGGCAACGAGGATTCCCTGACGGAGAGGTATGGGTATGGTCAAATAGCGTACAAGATCTCGGATGTCAAATGCCGGCCGTTATCAGGCTAGGAGTAGTTTATTAGTTTATTTCGCCGTCCAACCCTGAAGAAGAGGCGTCAAGTGACCAATCGAGCGATTTGAGCAAGGGAAACTGGGGGGAAAGCCAAGGAGGAGCAAGCCGTCGGTGAAGCCGAACCGTTCAAGGGTAAAGTAGACAGCCCGTCGTCAGCTCCTTGTGCTGCTCTCCTCCCCCCCAACAGCAACAGCAGACCAAAGCGCATCCCACCTCAGTCTCAGTGCCGAGGAAACTCGCGACGACGGCGGGGGGTGGGCAGCTGCTCCACGCACTTGCGTCACCCGCCCCCCAAACTCGGCCCGCGCTCACGCTTGGCCTTACCCGCGTCCGACTGCTGAACTCTGCTCTCCCCCTCCAAACAACCACTCAGGAAACGTCTCTTGTTCCTGCGCAGCGAGAGGACGATTGCATAGTCACCGGGGAACAACCTCTCTCCTTCGCACTTCACTCGGGATCGCATTGGGCTGAAGTGGGGGATTTGCGAGAAAGCTGGATCCTCTCCACAGAGTCCACGCGACAACCTGGACCGCGTTCTCTCCCCCGTTTTGCCCTGTCGATTTTTATTTTATTTCTTTGCACCTCCTCCGTTCTCTCCACGCGGCCACGTCCTCGGAACCGTCGACAAAGTACCAACGCCAACGGGTTCTTGCAGCAGGGAGCGCACTCGCGGGGTCTCGCCGGTCTCTCTCTCGCATCCGCATCCGACGTGCCGTAACGCGTCACTGACTGGCCGAATTACTCACCCAGTTCGCTCACACTGCCCACGCTTGGATCTGAAGTCGAACAGAGTCGATCAGCGTTGCCGGGTTTTTTACGCTCCTCCCAACGTCTGTGCAGCGCAGGTGGCATTGGAATGACGGCACTTGGGAGCTAGAGCCGCCACACCTTTCCTCACATGGCCCCCTGCTTGTCTGTCCTTTTTTCCGTCGCTTGAGGCTCATACCGAGAACTCGGCCACAAACTCACACTTCCGTCCTACCCGTCTCACCCGCATCCCGCGGCCCCCAACGCCAGGCCCAGTGTTGCTGAGTGGCTCGGCCAAGCCTTGAAAAACAAAACATCGGATCACAGATCCCACCGCCGCTGCGATGTCGACCTTCCGCCGGGTGTAAGTAGCTAGCTGTCCTTCCCTTGCCCTTCCCGACCAACTCAGCCCTGCCAAGCCACCTTCCCTTCTCCCCCTTTTGGTCCGGGCTCCGTCAAGACTCCAGCCCGATCTCCCGCCCGTGTTTTCCGTTCCCGCCCGAGATGTCGCCCCTTGAGAAGTGTGGCCACCGCAGCTGAAGACTCGACACTGCCCCTCAACACCACGGCCCCCACCATCACGATGTCCTCGCGCCGGCCCATCAACCCCCTTCACTCTCGGCCCTCGAGCCTTCTAGACCACCACCATGAGACATCCCCTCCTTCGCCATCTCAAGATCCTCTCCCGCACCATCCCATCCTTCCATTGACGTCTTCAACCCTGCCCCCTCGCTCGCAACTAACAGCCCCCCCAGCGACGCCCGCCCCGCGGACCCTCCCGTCCCCGGCAAGGAATACTACCCCCAGCAGCCTAAATCCCTCGCCGGCATCGCCCTCCGTGCCTTCTGCCTCGGCGCGGCTCACCTGACGGGTCTCCTCCTCACCTTCCTTCTCCTGTCCGCAACCTCCTCCCCGCTCTGGCGCCTCCCCTTCTTCCTCGCCGCCCTCGCCCTCTTCCACTTCCTCGAGTTCTGGACCACCGCCGCCTACAACACGCCCCAGGCCACCGTCTACGCCTTCCTCCTCACCGCCAACTGGCCCGCCTACGCGATCGCCCACGCTACCGCCTTCGCCGAGTGCCTCCTCACGAACCTCGTCTTCCCGGGCGCCGTCTGGGTGCCCTTCGGCCTGCGGCCCGTCTTGCTCGCGGCCGGGCTAGTGTTGGTAGTGGTGGGCCAGGTGGTCCGCTCGCTGGCCATGGTCACGGCAGGGCAGAGCTTTAACCACACGGTCCAGCACTACCGGGCCGAGTCGCACACCCTCGTGACGAGCGGCGTGTATGGCTGGTTCCGGCATCCGTCATACTTTGGCTTCTTTTGGTGGGCCATCGGCACGCAGCTGGTCATGGGGAACCTGCTTTCCCTGGTCGCCTACGCGGGTGTGTTGTGGTATTTCTTCTCCAAGAGGATACGCCACGAGGAGCATCTGCTGGTGAGGTTCTTTGGCCAAGACTACGTCGACTATCGCAAGCGTGTCGGAATCATGATTCCCTTCTGTGGTTAACATGGCCGTCCAGCCTGGCGCACCGAGCCAGTGTACTTTATAATGTATATGGGGTCGAAAAGCGCCCTTCTTTTTTTTCATAGCCAGGATAGATACATAAGAGACTAGGCAACGTGGTGCCTTTACAGATTATGCTCGTTACGAGCTTGGTGTCGATGACCACGCTATCTGCCTGCTCACGCTACCGTATTTAGCCTGCCAAGCGTAGAAGTACATCAGAGCTGCAAACGGCTGTCCGAGTATGGTGAAGGAAACCCAAAAAATGCAGTTGCCAAGCATGCGGCCCGTCGGGGTATGCATCTTCTCGAGGGGAGTGGTGATGGCTATCAGAGGAAGTTGCAAGAACATGCCAGCGAAAGCAACACCTGGTAGTTGTTAGTATCTGGTTCGCGTCATTTGCAAGAATTGACGTACCAATAATGTTGTGGGTTGGGATGCCCACGAGTACCTCATGGAGAACCGCCGAGGCGAAGAAGACGGCCAGCTGGGCGGCTCTGGGGCTCCATCCTCGACCGATCAGGGGCGAGTAGACGTGACGCTTGAAGTACTGGTAGACAGGCTTGTTCCACAGACGCCAGTACGCGCCTAGACTCTCGCTGTTCCACCAGTCCTCGTAAAAGCACCGGTCGCCAAAGCGAGTCACCTCGGCAAGCGCGTTGAGGAAAGATTGGAACAGGGCGAAAAACCCAGCGAGCCAGATGACCAAGGAGATGGTTGAAAGCTTCATCAGCCGCTCGAGAATCTTGGGGACATCCAGAGACGCGATCTTGTCCAGAGAGTTGATCAAAACCGGGGCGGCGTACTGAGCACTGGCAAACCAGATGAAGACGCCCAAACCAAATACCTCTGCCATGCGCTTAGCAACAAACACCCATCTAATCTTGTCCGTTCTCGGGTACGCCGGCTGGTAGACCAGCGTTGGTGCCCACCAGAAGTAGGCCAGGTTGTGCATCGTAATGTTGTGCGGGTAGGGGCACTGCTGGTAGATCTCAGGCATGGCGGCGAGCTCGCCCTTGACGGGGTGCAAGTAGGCATGTCGCAGATCTCGGTTCGTGAAGGCGTATGATGCCGTCTTGAGCCAAACGATGATGGCATGAAGCTCGGTCAAGGTACCAATCAAGGGGTGGTGAATGTGGAAGTACACGACGTAGGACGTCACAGCCAGGGCAAGCGTGATGTTGACAGTGTGGATCCAGGCGATGACCTTCCAAGTAGAGTTGAATCGTGCGCGTTGGTCATGTGTTGGGCTCGCGGCCCCATCCTTCGACTTAGCTCGCAAGCCCCTGGCTTGTTGAGCGGCAGCTAGTTCGATCAAGTACGCGGCAAACAGATGGCAAGGGATGAGGAGGTATAAGCCCAAGCCCAGCGCAAGATCCTGCTGGCGGAAATCGTGGCAGCGAACGCAGATCAACACTCCATACTACGGATGGTTAGTAACGCGAAACCACATGCAGAACACCATTGACTGCCTACTTTTTGGATGTTCTCCATCATCAGACGAAGATTCCCGACAACTACACGTCGTTAGCCCAACCACCACATAGCCCCGACGTCGATTCAACATACCTAGTACAATTACCATTAGGTTCCTGAAGCCGATGAAGCTCGGGGCAGCATTAGAGTCATGGCTTAGGGTGGAAGGGCGCGACCTGTGGTGGACGGCGGCGACATGTCTGTATTTCCGCTGGACCGCCCTCCTCAGCTCCTCGGTCGTGCGGTGCTTCTCGGATGTGGTTGGCTCAGCGGCCTCCTTCGGATTGGAGCTGCCATTGTGTGTGTTACGCAGGGATGACGTCGTGGTTGAGCTCTCGAGGCTCGTCACCGTGGCCGTGTTCATGGCGGGCAGGACGTCCTGGGAGCAATTGGGTCCTCGAGAAGAACGTAAGAGGAGGAGGAAAGGAAAGCGTCCGTAGTGGATGACGAGGGGGACAGGTGGGTGAAGGTTAAAAACGTGAGGAGAGCTGGGCTGGTAGGTAAGGAATAGCTAGTATGTATATGCAATGCAGGTGAGAGGTGGCAAGCGCGATAAGATATCGGAGTGTGAATATGCAAGACACCACGCCCGGCCGGGGCAGGAAGAACAAGAACGAATTGACTTCGTAACCAGTGTTTCCAAGGGACGACGGATGGCAAACTTGTTTCGATCTAAGCTGCCCAAAAGCCGAGAGAAGCTATTTTATTTTGGATGAGACAGGCGAGTGAGCGCATTGGCCTTTTTAGGACTGTGCCTTTTTAGGACTGTGCCTTTTTGAAGAGAGGGGCAATGGCTGAGGGGAGGGAAAGCAAAGTAGGGGGTACGTCAAGGCACAGGGGGAGAAGGAAAAACAGGTGGAGGGAGCTAGGCCGACGCCATCAGCCCTCGAAGCGTGGGGATCCGTTCGTTAACGTGGAGGAATGATGGAAGAGGAGGCGCGCTGACGACAAGAATGCAGACGGCGTGCAGAACTGTACGAGCCACAGAGACGCGAGGCAAGAGGTTAATCAGAGACATGAAGATGCAAGACAACAAAAACAAAAGAACTAGACGGAGAAGATGAGCAGCGCAGTGGGCGAGCTAGGCGATGGCACGGTCCTGGAGATTGGAAGGGGGACCTTGAGAATGTCAGGGTCATTGGAGCCGTCTGTCTAATCTGGCGCTCTGGATCGTTGGGGCGCAGGACCAACGCTGTAGCCAGCCCGGTGCAGTAGAGCTGCCCACCTCCAAGGACAAAATCACCTTACTAACCTGACGCCAAGGTAGTTGAGGCCTTGAGAGAAAAGCGCATGCATGCACGCCAAGGGTCTTTACGGCTCCACGGATAGCGACGGCGATCCCCGGTGGCATCTCTGAGTGGTGGAACACGGGGGCTTCGTGGGGCGTAGGGTGCATGGCAAGAGAGAAAATGAAGAGGGAGCCGTGGCTTGAACTCAATCACATGTAAAATTCAAGGGGTGGGAGAGGAATCTGTCAGGCGAAAAAGTCGACTGGGGTCGTCAAATCGCGCCTTTCCGTAATTATCACCTCATTCTATAGTCGCGGTATGTTTTTGGGCAAGATGGAAATTTAGAGCTGAGTCCGATGTTGGCCCGGATAAGAAATCCTGATAAGAGCCGTGGAGCTATCCTCAGGTGCATTAGCTCATTGAGCTGCCACCCGCTCAACGGGACATGGGACGTGCCTTCCAGCTAAACCGTTAGCTGAGCTTGCCGGTCATGTGACCTGGAGAGTCGCAGATGGCTCGTGCACGCGTCGCGCTCATTTTCGCTATGATTGGCGATGAACCAGCCTCGCGGACCGAACAATTGGAGGCTTCGTCACCAACAAGGCCAAGTTGCAATTGTTCAAACGTCAAGCTTCTACCCATCAGTATAAACAAGGATACGCCGTACAGTGAAACCTGGCTGACCTGAGGTTTGCTCATGAAAGTCTAAAGATGGCGTACGATCCTCGAGGGGATCACCATGACAGGAGAGGGCCAGGCGGGGATGGGGATGGTGGATTTGTGAGAGCTCGAGGTCGACGTGAGTTGACTCGTTATTTTCTTATCCCAACCTCATGGACAAACCTCAATGTTGAGGGTGCTCACTCTGCTGCTTCATCAAAAGTCCGGGGACATCTTTGTTCACAACGGAGTTACCTCGAGATTCGAGACACCGGCCAGCGGGCATCAAAGAGGTACATGGCTAACATCCACCAGGTCCCGTCACTGACTACGGATCAACTGTCGCCAACTGGATGCGTCACCGAGCACCCCTGGATGGCGATGCATACACCGGAGAGATCGAAAGACCCAGTGCCAGCTTCATCGTCGACGTGAGTCCCCAGCAACACCTTTTACCCACCCACCATGGCCTTGACGCTAACAGCTTCACAGTTCATACCACCAACTGCGAGGAGGACAGATCCTGGCGACACAATCCCGGTGAAGCACCTCCACTCATCACTCAACAAGATTAAGCACCCCATCAACGTCGTCCGATGGACACCCGAAGGTCGCCGTCTTTTGACCGCTTCCAGCAGTGGAGAGTTCACATTATGGAACGGCACGGGATTCAACTTCGAGACCATCATGCAAGCTCACGACTCTGCCATCAGAGCGCTGGCCTACTCCCACAATGATGACTGGCTCATCTCTGCCGACCACGATGGAAGTGTCAAGTACTGGCAGCCCAACTTCAACAACCTCCAAAGTATCGCTGCGCACAACGACCCTGTTAGAGATCTCGCCTTCAGCCCCAACGACTCCAAGTTCGTCACTGCTTGCGATGACTCAACGTTGAAGATTTTTGACTTTGCGGGAGGAGTGGAGGAGTCGATCTTGAAGGGTCACGGATGGGATGCCAAGAGCTGCGACTGGCATCCGACCAAGGGCTTGTTGGTATCGGGCTCGAAAGACCATCTGGTCAAGCTGTGGGATCCCAGAACCGGCCGTTGCCTAACTACACTCCACGGACACAAGAACACTATCACCAAAACCTTGTTCGAGAAGGTGCAAGGCGACTGCCTCGCGACGTCAGCACGAGACCAGACTGCCCGAGTCTTCGACCTCCGAATGATGCGCGATATCTGCTTGCTTAAGGGACACGAAAAGGATATCTCGACCATCGCCTGGCACCCAGTCCACTCAAACCTGCTGACCACTGGCGGCCATGACGGCTCCCTGCATCACTACATCCTGGACGAGCCAAACACTCCGGCCGGCCATGCCAGCTCCATGGCGCCGTATGACAGCTCCGATCCCTCGACGACCACAGCACAGACAATATACCCCGCACACAGGGTCCCTTACGCCCACGACTTCGCCATTTGGTCTCTGGATTGGCACCCTCTCGGTCATATCCTGGCCTCCGGTTCCAATGATCGTATCACGAGGTTCTGGTCCCGGAAGCGCCCCGGCGATGCCGATGTCTTCCAGGACCGCTACCACGTTGGAGAGGCAGCCGCCGAAGCGAACGGAACCTGGGACCGCCGCGGTGGTCGTCGCCAGCGGCAGGAGGAAGAGGAGCAGGAGATGGAGGACGAGATGGACGGCCTTGTCGATCAGAAGATGCCCCTCAAGCAGCCCACGGTACCTGGCTTCCCTGGCCTTCCGGGCTTGCCTGGACTACCCGGGCTTTCCATGCCACAGAACGGCACCGGTGGTCCTGTTCCGCCGCCACCCATGATTCCCGGCGTCGGTGCCAATGGCGGAGCACCTCCTCCGCCTCTCCCCTTCCCTCTGCCTGGCCTGAACGGTGCGCCGCCGCCGCCAATCCCCTTGCCTGGCGGTATCGACCCGAGCAACCCTGCCGATCTGGCCAAGATCGCCGAGATGATCCAGAAGGCGGGAGGCACTCTCCCACCACCACCTCCCGGCGGCTTCGCACCGCCCGGTTTGGTGCCGCCGCCAAACTTCGTGCCGCCCCCAGGATTCCCGCCTATGCCTATGCCGCCTCCTGCGAACAGCCAAAACATTGAATACGACAGTCGTGGCGGTAGGAGAGCCCCGCTGCCTAGTCAGGAAGAGAGCCTCAAAGCAGAACAGCGACGGGGAAACTACACCAGGTCGCGCTAGGAACGCCTCCATGGTAAGAGCAAAGTGAGTGGGATGCTCGAGGGGAAGAGAGCGAAGCCCAGAAACCAGCAGCGCGTTGTCATGCTGCCCTGGTAGCCCTCCATGTATGATATTGACTTGAGCTGGACAACGGGTTGATACCCTGGCGTTAGATGGAAACCAAAACAACATGAGTCAGACACCGTTAGGAAGATGAGGCAACCCAATCGTCTTTCACGCCGTGATGTATACTGCGGCAGTCTGTCGCCAACCGTCTATTCGGCAGGGTCTATCTAATGTACATGTGTGCCAAGGAAAAAAAATTCACCGCTGAGTGCTTTCTTGCGCCAAAAACCCCACTTGTGCAAACGTGATGCGACCAGCCTCTTGTGATGGCTCCTCGGAGGTACAGTAATAGTACAGACATGAAATGAAGAAATCCCGCCTTGTGATGCTAGATGTCCGCTATGGGAAAAGGGATCGAACGACAACAAGGAAATGCCATGCCCTCTCATAGTACCAGCTCTCCCGTTCCATTCCCATCCAATCTAGGGGCTCGGGCTCCGGGACTGCGATCCACCCTTGCCGAACGACTTCTGCCTGTCGGCGTATTCCTTGACGACGATGGCGCACGAGGTCTCGGTGCACAGTCTCTTGCGGCGCTGGGGCGCAAGCTTGGACGCGAACTCGATACCGGCGGCGCGCTCGACGGCCTCGAGGGGCATCTCGAACTCGGAGAGGGGCTTCTCGTTGGGGATGGGCGCGTTGGGCATGACAAAGGCGCCGATGGCAACGTTGCCGCCGACCTTGCCGTCCTCGGCGAAAATGACCTTGTAAAAGTGCGTGGGCACGGCGACGTTGGGCGGGTTGCCGATGACCTCGTACTTTGTGTACCACTTGCCGTCGACGGGGTCGCGCTTGGGCAGGTAGAGCGGGCCGGTAACGATGCGGACGGAGGGGTAGCGGTTGGTCAAGCGGCGGCAGAAGTCCTCGAAATGCGCCCAGTAGTCGCGGTTGAAGCCGTCGCCGACCTGGGGGCACATGTTTGAGAGGTAAAAGGTGTCGTCCATGGCCTTCTGGGACCACTTGCAGTCGGCGGCGGGGACTTGGTGGCCGCGGTCGTAGCCACTGCGGAAGTAGTCCTTGAGCTTCGCCTGGAACTTTTCGGGGATGGCGGCGTCCTCGAGGAAGGCGCTGTGCTTGCGATCGCCACCGCGCTGGGCGAGGGAGGCCGGGGTGATGTGCTCGACGACCCAGTGCGGGTTGCGCGTGCGGCGGTCGTAGCTCGATATGAGGGCGTGGCGGGTCGCGAGGTCAGCGACGGGGCCGGGGAAACCGTACTCAAAGAGGCCGGCCGGGTCTACGGGGCTGCCGGGGACGGAGCCGGGCAGCGGCGGCGACGGCGCGGCGAGCGCAGGGGGGAGCGGCGCATTGGGGTTGGTAAAGACTTGGGTGCTGGGCACCGGGACGGAAGGGGAGGTCGAAAGAGGGGCCGTGGTGGCCGTCGCGGTGGGAGGTTGCTTCTGGGAGCGGAGCGAGTACATTGTCGCTGTGAGTGCGGCACCGCCTCCCGCGCTTAGAGCTGCGATGAGGGCGAGAGATGTGGTTTTGGACATGGCGGCGGTGGGTTTCGCAGCGCGCGGCCGGGCTTTTTGTTGATGGGTTGGTTTTTGGCAGGAATGAGGATGAGAGAGAGAACGGCAAAGTTACCAATGTCAGGCGTCCGGCGATAATGACACTGTTGTGACCACGAGAGTAGGAAGTATGGGCATGTGGTGATGGTGGTGTGGTGGGTGTCTCAGCTGTCCTTCACGGGACGGGATTTGGGGAGCTTCGGAGCTGGAAAATTTTGGGCAACGGGCGGGCGGCCGCGTCTGGCCTGCGGAGGATCTCCAGGGACCTGATCGGAAGGGGGACAGCCCACGGCGCAGTTGCAGGGGGGCAGGTTCCTTATCCCGAGCATTTGCCGGTGCGAGGTCCAAAAGTGGGACAGAAGGATTTCGGGTTCGCAGGAGCTGCGGAGGCTGGCGCGCTAAGGCCGCTCACCAGGGCTGGTCTCGGTGTGGTGCTCTCACCGAGGATGGGTAACGTGGGGGGGATGGAGGGAGGGAGGGAGATGGACGGCGGGCGGATGACCAACCCCCGGTCTCCAATTCGTACCCTGCGGCACGAGAAACTTTCTTTACCAGAAACATCCCAGCCGACAGGCGACAATCATGGAAATAAGACAACAAAGCCAGCGGGCATGCCACTTCATCAGCCTTTCACGTGTGTTAAGCCAGGCATCCCTTAGCAAGGCGCTTCAGGCGGCGTACGTCAATGAGCTGGCGCACATAGCAACGATCACGGGGCTCGAGGGGAGTACGAGGATACCCAGTCCATCCGGGTCCTCAAGCCAAGCCTTTCTCCTTGATCATTGGTGTGCTGTCAACCGCATGCCTTGACTCGACCTGGGACCTAGGGCGGGGGGAATCCCCAACAAAGGCGCACAACGTTGCTGTTTGGTGATGTTTGTTTGGCTGCGAGTCCAGCCTCTTTTGCGGGATAAACAAGAGACAGACCCGGGTTGCCCATGGACGAACGGTTGGCTTGTTCTCAACTCTTCTGTGTTGGAATGAGCCGCATGGTGGCAGCCCCGAAAGGAAGAGAAGGGTGGGTTTCCTTCGGGGAGGGTCAGACGGCAAGCTGCAGGACGGCAACTCAGGTATTAAAAAAAGAGAAAGCAAAGGGACGATACCGAAAGGGAAAGAAGCATCAAACATGCAAGTGAGAATGAAAGGGAAACGGACAATGTCTGGGCGTGAGACCTCAGACGGGGCGAGTCCTGCCATTTGGCTATCAAGGTTCTCACAGTTCGATCCCCCATTTGCATCGACTAGGTCCATGAATAAGGCCCCGGCCCCCGGCCCATTTCGCGCAGAAACAACGCAGCAGCTCCGCCAACTGCGCCAAACTCAGCGCTCCCCGAATCCACTATTCTACGCTGGTCGGAAAGCTTAAGGCGCCAGCAGAGTTTCTCCCACCCCACCCGGTCCGTGGCCACAGCGCTTCCCATCTAGTTCCATTTTGTTAGCAGCCATCGACATCACTGCTTTCTCAGCAGCAAAACAACACCCAACTGCACTCGTCATATCCTACACCTACGTCCTCTCCACCCGGCTCCTCGTCTCTATCTCTCTCGAACCTGTGACGAAAAACCGCGAAGCCTCTCCTGATCTACCTACCACCTTGATATTCTCATTATCCAAACTCTCGGCGTCCCTGCATCTCCGACGACCGATCTACCACCCACCTGGGTCTCCTGCGCGCTTGTACTACGTCAGACGTCACCCACTCCTGTAGAACGAGAAGCAGCCACACCGATACCGTGACCCAGCTTTCCGGGACCCGCGAACGAGACTCGAAAATCTAACAGAACGAATTTCCTTTCGAGAAATATCGAAATAACTGTCTACCCCTCGTATGCGCTGAGCACCGAGCCCATCCGCAGGCACTGATTGGAGGCGTTGGGGCTGAGCTGCTCATCATGGAGGCGACACAGCTAAACAACGACACCAGGGGGTGGATCATGTGTATCGTGAGCGGAATAGGTGGGTGATCATACATGCTGTGCCGTGCCGTTCTTCGGCCTGCTGACTCGGTTTGTCGCTGACATTTTTGTTTTATGACAGCCTGCGTCGTTGGCGCATCTATCATTTGCGTCGACCTGCTTGTGCGCTACATTCCTGGGAAGCGCAACTTCAGGATACAAGACAGCAATGGCTTTTTGGCCTGCTCACTCAGTCTGAGCTTCGGCGTCATGGTCAGTTGGCCCGCAGAACCTCTATGCGATTCGTTTTGGAGAACGTTGGCTGACAATGGCATTGTGCGCAACAGCTCTACTCGGCGTTGAACAACATGCTACCGTCCGCAAAACAATATCTTAAGGAGGATGGGTTTCAAGATCAGCTGGCAGGATTCCTTATGATGGCCTGCTTTATTGGAGGCTTTGTTGGTATCCAGGCCATTTCACGCCTACTGCACCAGTACATGCCGTCGCATGTTGTTGACTGCGATCACACGCACGACCACAATGAGAGTGATGCTCGGTCGCGCAGTCAAAGCAGAAAGACGTCTCTGTATACTTCGAGCCGTCGGTCATCCCGCCGGCCTCTTCTCGAAAGGATCGCAAAGAATGGCCATGCCACCGAGTCTACCCCTCTGCTCAATGGAGGAGCGGCGCAAGAAAACGGTGCCCCCCTCATGGCTAAGCGCCACGCCTCGAGCAGGGGCAACCTGAGCCTCAACACCGCGCATTCTGCCCCGTCCCGGACCTCGCGGAGCCGTGGCCCCACCGTCGATAGACGACCGTCCATGGCCCAAGTCCAACAGCGGGTCATGTCCTTTGTCAAAGACACAAAAACCAACTGCGACGAGGAGGGGCCGTGCTTTGGATACACCGACCCTTGCGGTCAGGAGTGCTTCAAGCACTTGGGCAACCGACCAACAACTGCTCCAAGACATTCGACTATGCTGCGGACGAGTACGGGGAGCTTTTACGCTCACAGCCATACCGACCTCGAGGATCTGGAGGAGGGCGGCTCGTCATGCGACTCGCCGATCAGCGGAAAAGTGCGGACCAGCCGTGCGACGTCGAGAGAGCCTCTGCCAGAGCACCATGACACGGATCACCATGGCCACGGTCACAACCACGATCACCACGACCATGACCATGACGCTCACAGCGACGCCGAGCACATGGACGAAGACGTCGAGGCGCAACATCACCACCACGTCCCGACCAACGCCTTCCTCTCTCTGGGCTTGCAGACCTCGATCGCCATCGCGCTGCACAAGTTTCCTGAAGGCTTCATCACCTATGCGACGAACCACGCCAACCCCTCGCTGGGATTCAGCGTCTTCATGGCCCTGTTCGTGCACAACATCACCGAGGGCTTCGCCATGGCGCTGCCGCTGTACATGGCTCTTGGGAGCCGCATGAAGGCTATGTTCTGGGCCGCCATCCTGGGCGGGCTCAGCCAGCCCTTTGGCGCGGGCATCGCTGTCTTGTGGTTCAAGCTCGCCAAGCACACCCATCTCTCCCCCAACGCCGTCGCGTACGCCTGCATGTTCGCCATTACGGCTGGCATCATGGTAAGCGTCGGTCTGCAGCTGTTCGTTGAGGCGCTCAGTCTAAACCACAACCGGAACCTATGCATTTTTTTCGGATTCATGGGCATGGCTCTGCTCGGCATCACCGGCGCCATTGCCTCTACGCATTAATGACATGACATGGCATCTGCAAAGACGTAACGCTGCGTTTGGACACACAAGCGTCAAAATTCCCTCTCATCGGCGTTTAAGATTACTTTTTTGACTCAAATTTAACGGGCATGTTATCGGGGGTCGGCACAGGCAGGGCAGGGCAGGCAGGGCATATAAAGTTATACCACTGTACGGGGTTCGCGACTTGAAGGGCTTTGATTGGTTTAGACTGGACGGACAGGTCGTCTTCACGACCTTGCAAGCACTGGCCTCGGCAGGTTGGGTTGGTTCTCAGCCGCAAAGTATGACGCTCGCGCGACATTATAGATATGGTCAATGAACAATGGAATTCGGAAACATCCTCCTATCAAAGAGCGAACAACAGTCACATGGTGTCATCGAGCGTTAACAGCTCTCTGTGGCTTCCATTGATATTATGTACATTTTGATCGATCAAAGCAACAACTTTTGGCGGCCCCCTTTTTTATCTAGCAACTTCTTGTGTCGTGGCCTTCCATGTGGCCGGGTATCAATGCTGTCGTCAAAAAATCATTGCGAACTGTTTTGGGTTTTGCGAAGGTCTCGTTCAGCCGTCGTCTTTAAGCGGTGTTTCCGAGCGCCGGGTCGACGAACTGCGAAAAGTCCTCGTCGATGAGCGCGCGCATGGCCGCCTCCTCCTCCTGCCACGTCTGCGGCGGCGTGCCAAATTCGTCGGCCGCGCCGATCCAGAAGTCGTCGTTCGGGCCCGGGACGTCACCGCCGCCGTCACCCGCAAAGTCCGTCACGCCTGGAATGATGCCGTAGAGCGGCAGCTCGGGCATCTCGCGATCCCCGCCGAAGGGCGTGCTGTTGCTGGTGGAGTCGTCCGCCAGGCCAAGGATGGCAGCCTCGATCTGGTCCATCTGCGGAGCGGTCGGAGTGGGCGGGGGGTGGTGCTCGAGGTGGACCTGGAGGTCGTGGTGGCGGATGAAGCGCGCCGTGCAGCCGGGTATGGTGCAGATGATGGTTCGCTTCGTGCCGGCGACGTCGTCGATGATGTTGGTGGCTTTCTGGTTCGGCACCGGGCGCTCGCGACCCAGGTGGACGTAGCGGATGTGGTCCTCGAGGTTTGCCTTCGTGACGAAGCCTCCGCCGCAGCCCTGCTCATTCGACCAGCTCTCGAGGTCAGGGGAACTCTTGACATCGACCTCGCCGCACACGAAGCGGAAGCCCTCGTGCGCTGTCCGGATGTGCACCGTGAGATTGTGTTTCTTGGTGAACTTCTTGTCGCAGCCCTCCCACGTGCAGGCAATCGTCTTGCGTGCGTCGACGGGGATGCCCGAGTGACGCATCTCGACGTGCCGCTCCAACTCCCACTGCCCTGTACACTTGAACTCGCAAAAGATGCAATTGAGGTGCTCCTTGCGAATGTGCGCTTGCAGCAGCGCGAGCGTCGTGAACCCGATCCTGGCCTCGTCGTCGCCGCCGCACTCCTCGCACCAGAACTGTGGCTCGCTGTGCTCGCGGCGTGTGTGGTTCCGCAGCGCACCCTGAGAGTCGAAACCTGCGCCGCACCCTGGCGCCGTGCACGGGTAGGCGTGGGCGCCGAGGTGCTCGGAGCGGATATGCCGCTGGAGGGTGTTGTGCTTGCGGAAGCTCTGGCTGCAGGGAGGGAAATCGCGGCACCGGAAGCGCTCTTGGCCGGCGTGGACATCCTGGTGGCGGCGCAGGCGGGTCGCCGTGAGGAAAGACTTGCCGCAGCCCTCGTGGGTGCAGATGTAGGCGCGCTCCTGGGTGTGGGAGCCCTTGACGTGCTGGCGGAGGTGCTTCTCCTCGCGGTAGTCCTTGTCGCAACCGGGATAGGTACACTTGAAGGGGCGGTCGTCCGTGTGGGAGCGGAGGTGGGCGGCCAGGCGGGCCGGCCGGTTGAAGGTCTTGTTGCAGTCCGGGTAGGTGCAGGGAATCGTTTTGAGGTCCGAGGGGAATTTGCGGGAGCGAGTGGTCAGGGAGGTCTGGCCGGTCAAGACAGACTCTACCTCTGCATTCGCGGTCGAGCCAGAGTTGCTGGCGGTGTCATCGTAGTCGTCGTCACTGGGGGCTTTGGTATATCGTGTTAGCGAGATACTCCTCCGCACGGAGGTTGAGGTTTTACCAACCAGTGTCTTCTGGGCTCTCTACCTTGGACCTTTTTGGGTCCGAGACAGCGGCGACCTCACGGGCCTTCCTCTTCGTCATGACTGGCGAATTGAGAAGGTCATTGCCTTCCTCAAGGATGGGAGGAAATTTCGTCGTTGGGGGTTTGAGAGTGGCCGGTGAACTTATTCCTGGCAGAAATTCCACGATCCTAGGCGGTCAGACGAAATTTTGTGCGCTGCACCAGCCACAGAGGGAGGGGCCGGGGTGCAACTCGGTCCGGATAAGCTTTCCGCTGCTGGCTTGATAACGATAGCACGGACCCGCTCGAAGAACGCCGTTCAATCGCAGCCTCGTCAATAATTTTTCACGGCTGGACCCAGCAGAGGCATTCTGGCTTTCCCCCGCGACAACCTCTCAACTACGCGGCAAAACCAGCATCCACACCCCAGCAACCGATCGCACCGCATCTCCCAGCCACCACCTCCCTTAATTGACACCCCAATATGTCTGACTTTGGCGACGATGATGTTGGCGGAGGGTACGTAGGCGAATGCTGCATCTCGCAAGCGCGACTCTAACTGTTGACCAGCGACGAGCCCATGTACGAGGACGAGGCGGCCGACTACTGGGACCCCGAGGTGCCCGCCGATGACGAGGAGGTTGGACGAGCCGAGGGCGATGAGGAGGAGGCCGATAACGTGGTAGTGTCCGGAGACCCGTCGGCTGCAGCGAACGCAGGCAAGGGAAACGAAAAGTCGCACCGCGACAAGAAGATTCCCGATGACCAGCGGACTACAACGCCATACATGACCAAGTACGAGCGTGCCCGCATTCTCGGCACGCGCGCGCTTCAAATTAGGTACGACAAAGGAACCCCCCCGCCTACCATCAACCCCTGCGACACCCGTCATCATCCACGCGATCAACGAGGCTAATACAGATGTTTAGTATGAATGCGCCGGTGTTGGTGGACCTGGAAGGCGAGACGGACCCTCTTCAAATCGCGATCAAGGAGCTCCGAGAGAAGAAGATCCCTCTCATCGTGCGCCGGTACATGCCCGACGGATAGTAAGTGCCGGACTTTCCCTGGCCACGCAAGCTCGCCGTGGACTACTATTCTGGACGTGATGGACGTCTGCTAACTGCGCGCGACCAGCTACGAGGATTGGACTTGCGAGGAGCTTCTTCAGTAAAAAGGGAGACGACTGGCTTTTCGTCACTTTCGGGACAAAGAGAGACACGCACACGCGACTAGATGCAAGGCACCTTATACCCATCTCCTATTGTCGTTGCCTGAAGAGTAGTCAGATCCCCCCCCTGAGCCGAGTCTCCAAATCCGTTTTTCTCTGTCTCTTCCGACTCTGCTCGCTTCATTGTTGCCGCGCAGGAAGATTTTCGAGAACCGCACCCACAAAAAAAAAAGATACACAGAAAGGAAGTGTATTGTACTATGATTTTGCATTAAGCGTGGCGTTTTTCTAGGCAAAACAAAAGATTGGATTTTCAGACCAAAAAGTACATTCTCACCGTGAGACGTAACCAAACCTACCCCCTATTTTTGCTGTCCGGGACTCATCCTCGTGTAACTGCTGCAGCGATCTATCAAAAGGCTATTACGTGCTCCCTCGCTCATATTCTCGCATGCAAGTGATGGGCAGTCTGCAGTGTAATAAGTGGGAGCGAGCGCCCGAATGCCCTCCCCCGCCGCCGCGCCGGGCTTGGCGAATCGCCCAACAAACCCCCACCGAATGTTGTTTTCTCCTTCCTTCCCGGTCGTCGTGGACCCCGGAACGCGGGAGGTCCGTGAACTCGGGGGTCACGGATCTCGGTGCCACGGAACATTCCCTCCTACATCGTGATCGGCGAACGTCGACGTAACCGACAGGATTTTCGAGCACAGCCCCGGGTGCCCCCAATGTCCCGGCCGTCCTTTCCATCCGAGCTTTTCAACTACAAGGTTTCTCGAAGCCGCGTATCGCTCAAAGGTGTAGTAGGCCTTGCCGGGGACGAAGGTTGCAAGAGGAAGGCGGGAGAGACAAGGTTAGCCAAGAATATGCCTTCACGACGGCCTAGGCCCGATATGACTGGCCGGTATGAGATACAGCTCGAAGGACAACGAGGTAATCGCGTTCAGAAGGCAATTGTAGTCGATCCGCGGCAACGCCACAACTCAGTTTCTGTTGTTGCTGTTTTATGAAGGCCTCTCCTGTCCATCTCTTCTTGGCAGAAAAGGGGATCTCGCTAACACGCAACGGACCGAACTAACCGCACCCCCGCCTCAACTCATCTCGTGAAGTCCGCCCTCCCTTTCTGCTCTCCTCTGCAGAGCGACCACGACGGGCTCACACCGCTCCGCGGCCTTCGGACTGACCTATCTTTTCTTCTTCAAGACAGCCCTGTTCGATGCTAGGATCTCATGTCCGTTTCGGTCTGGTACCACGTAGCCCGCATGTCCACGTCCAGGAGGAAGCGCAAAGCACAGCCTCACGCCGTCTCATTGCAGCCAGCTCGCTCGCCCGCCCGTAAGCAACGGAGGTTACCCTCCATAACAGCCAGCCACCCTCCAGACTTCTCCCGAACGCGAGACCGCCTCGGCACCGGCTCTCCGTCCCCGTCTTCCGTCTTGCCCCGGCGTGTCCAGCTCCCAGCCCGCCCTGGTAATAGTCTGCGGCTTATACTTTTCTTGGCTCTGTGCTTCGTTGCCGCCTCTCACCTCGGCACCTCTTTCATCCCTGTACACGCAGCCCGTAACATCAACGTGCGTGTCGTCATGTTCCCTTTTCCCATGGACAACGTGATGGTTGTGGGTCGAGAAACCCGACTAGCTGGGTAGCTCTGCAGCTTGACGCCCTCCACCACGGAGGGCCAAGAATGCAACGAAGGGTATGGCCGTCGCCGCACGATGTTTTCTCTTGTCTTGGCATAGCCTGTCCATCGGCCGTGATATAAAAAGGGTGGGAGCCTCTACCCCTTTCGACGGGAGGAAGATGCTGGACATATCTCCATCCCTCGGCTTGACGTACTCTGCCAGTAGCTCCGGGAACACCCTGAGCCAGCACGCTCGCTATACCCTTCCTTTTGCCCGAGTCTGTCGTTGTCGTTGTTTGTCACGATGAATCCCCAGAACTCCGCCCCGACAGCCCTAGCCATCCTGCTACTATTGCTAGCGAATTTCTCCGCTCTCGTAGCCCCAAGACGACAAACTACACCCAGCAGGAAATCGACTCCGGCGCCGTCCTCGCGGGCCTCAGCAGAGAAGCCTACAATAGCGTCCTCGCGCGTTTCCCCTGCCTCCTCGAGCCCAGCATGATTTTTGCGGCATGATATTACGAGCGACCGATAGACAATTGACTTTGGTCCAGGAGGAGCATACCGGCCGAGGAGCGCATCAGGTACACCGACGCCGTCACCTGCCTGCAGCAGACGCCGCGCCTCTACGCTGACGTCCCCGGCTCAAAGTCCATGTTCGACGACTTCGTCGCCCTGCGCCAGAGCCAGACGAGTTACATACACTTGTCGGTAAGTCCCTTTTCTTCTTCTTTTTTTTTTGAATTCATTTTCTCAAATGCAGAGGAATGCTGGGGAAGAGGAGAATGACACCCTCGATTACACGCTTACGCCGCTGGTTTTTCTTCGCCAGGCAGCGTTCTTCCTCTGGCACCGCTACCACATCTGGACGTATGAAAAGCGACTAGTAACCGAGTGCGGTTACAACGGTAACCTGCCATCGCCACTCACTTTGCTGACCTACACAGAAAGGACTGACACTCGTCAGGAAACTTTCCTTCCTGGGAGTGGGAGTACGACACCACGGGTAACCTCTCCTCCAGCCCCATCTTCGACGGCTCCCCGGCCTCAATGGACGGCGACGGTGCCCCCGTCCCACATGGGGGTCTCGTCCTCGAGAGTCCCTTCGACAACGTCACCACCGTCCTCCCGCCCGGTAACGGCGGTGGCTGTGTAACCCGCGGCCCTTTCTCCAACATGACGGTTCACCTCGGCCCGCAGGCGATGCCCTCATACGGCAACGTCACCGCCCAAAACTCGGCCACACCTAAGGAAGACAACCCGCGATGCATGACGCGAGGTCTCAACGCCTAACCGCTTCGCCGATGGGCCAGCTTCCGCAACACGACGGACCTGATCCGGGACAACCGCGACATCGAGAGGATCCAGGCTGTCGCGCAAGGGGACTCGCGGTATGTCGGGGCCGGGCAGCTGGGCGTCCACGGCGGTGGACACTATGCGCTGGGCGGGAATCCGTCTTCTGATGTCTTCTTGAGCCCTGGTGACACAGCCTTCTGCTTGCACCATGGGCAGATAGACAGGGTGTATTGGATCTGGCAGAACTTGGATTGGGCGAGTCGCCAGGTGAGTGCCGCCATTTTGTCATATTGACAGCACCAACCGCTTGTTCCTTTGGGCGTACCAGTGACCGATAGCTGAGATACTGACTTGAGCTAATAGACCATCTCCGGTACGAATACGACCATGAAGCAACCGCCTAGCCCAGAGACCACTGGGTGCCGGAATTACCCTACGCCAGGCAATAGATACGGCCAATGGGCCATTCTGCTATGTATATGCAGCAGAGTAAGGACCGCGCTCGGCCCGGTTGAGCAACCCAAGTGGATGAGTTCACTTTGTGGTAAGCTGCGACGGTTAGGCATCGTCTCATCATAGCGTCCGAGCCCTTTAGGTAGCGAACACTCTTCTATACAGCGGTTTGCTGCAGGTCCATTGCTTCCGTATCAGCGGACACAGTTTCAGATAACACGAACCTCTCTTGGCATGGAGTAGCTCTGTGGCGAACTTGTGTGATAGGGTCAGACGAGCAGGAAGCCAGCTGAATTGATAAACTTGGACAATCTCAGTTGCGAGTCATTCATTTCCCATCGCCAAGCTTGAAGTCAGGCGGTGGATGGAAACGGGCATGTGAGCGCTGCGGAGTCTCTTCCGGCGTGTTGGCGACGATGCTCCCCGAGCGTCTGCTGCGATGCAGAACGCCAGCATACCGTTCGCCGTCGATGCGAAGATAGTTCTCCGAGACTCCTAGCACACAAGGAGCAACCCGGTACCATGGAAAGCCGGGCAAGCCGGCCGCCCGGGCATGACGTTCTTGCCGTCATGGGCAAACACACGGAGGTGCCACATTGCGGCCTGCCGTCCGAGCGGCGCCCCTTTTCCTCCAGTTCGTCACCTCGAGGAACGATCACGCCGAACCCAAGCCCGACGCATCGGGCGCGGGTGGGACAAAGTCCCTTTTCCTAGGCGGCTTCATGCTTCATGCCCCGTCGATTCGAGCTCTCTGTGTCGTTTCGCAACAGAATTAATCTACGCTGGCCAGTGTCCCAGATGATGATTCCAACGGTTTAGCTGCATTGCAACGCTAGCCGCACTCGTTTTGAACAGAAGGTTGAATCGGTAACGGCAGCTATTGACGTAAACGATCTGACGACTTCACAGAAGCTTTTCCAATAGACGCCGGTCCCGTCGCCCACGTTCGCAATCGTCAACCAGCTCGAACCCGAATCGACCGTCACATCTTGCAGTCGTCCGTCTCACCTTTCTCAAGGTGCATCAGCGCCTTGGTTCCGGAGAGCCCGTCACAGAAAGAAGTAATGAAGTTCTCGCTCGCCACCTGTTGGCCCTGTCGACAATGGCTCGATGGCTGTCACCCACCGGGGGCCTCACCATTGCTCGTCCGAACCCGAACTGAATCGCTGCTTTATCTGGTCTGTTATTCGTGTCCTGTGGATTTTGCCTCGTTCCCTCTCGCTGTCGTTCGGGATTTCGTGAACGGACGGACTTGACGCTCTCAGACCTCTCAGATCCATCCCAACGGCTGTCTCTGTGACAAGACAGCATGAATCTCTCAGATGCAGATATGCGCTCGGTGACAGCGGATCGCTTGCAGCGGCTGCTTTCGCAGGCTGAACAGTCAGCAGCACGTCGTGCCGCTCTTGGTGCAGAGAAGCTACAGCCTGACCCTGCGCTATCATGTTTGTATCCTCGTGTTCCAATGGTGTGGGATGCTGGTGAATCGCCGTGAAATCAAAACTAGGTGAATTGTCGCCACGGTATCACGCGTAAGCTGCTGTGTGTAAGAGGCCGGTCTGACTGATCTGCGCGGAGCACACCTGCGACCTGATGGTGCGTGACGGGGATGTGGGCTCCATCTCGTTAAAGCAGCTCCAGGAAGCTCGAGTATGTGAACTGCGAGCCTGTCGAAGCATTCTTCTCATGCCCTACCAACCGTTCCTCGGGAAACGCAAGGTCGCTCGCATGTTGACCAATGCCTGGACGACGAGGACAACATACACCAAACCACGGCCAAAGTTTCAATGCCTTGGGTCGGGACTTAAAGTTTCCGCGCTCTGGTCTCCTGCTCAAGGATGTTCACAGGAGAGGAAGCAGGAGGACGGCGGGGGGGGAAGGGAAAGGCAGGATGAGTGAGGCATTGGTTGGCGAAAGAACAGAAAAGGAAGATTGCCATGTGCTCACCATCGCATAATGGGCATGAGGTTGTCTTTGGGTAGGTTGGGAGGTTGAGTTGGGGCTTACGCGGAAGTCGGCCAGGAAGGGAGCTGTAGCTCTGGTCCAGTCAGCGTTCGGGACAGGCACCGAAGCTCCCTTACCTGCTGCGGATACACTCCCGGCAAGGTACTTTCTCGGCCACTGCAATGCAGTGAGTGCTGCGGTGCCCCTCATGCCGATGACGCACCCCCCACCTCACCACGCCCAGAGACAGCTCCCAGCTCTCCCAGGTTCGCCGGTCCCGCGCGACAATGCGGGGTTCGTTGCAGCATGAGCGAAAAGACCTCCATTGAGCACCCACCCTCCCCCCCTCGAACGGCATAACAAACACAAACTGGACCTTGCGATAGCTTGCCGGGTGGCTTTACCACCTTTGGCATGTTACACGCCCCGACTCATCAGTCTCTAGAAGATACCTTGCTGGATGAGACTCGCGAGGAGGGCTTGCTTCTCCACCCCTGCTAGGCGTTCGGCGGCCCATGGTGGGGTAAAATTGGCATCATCACGACCAGGGGCAACGGTCAATGGCAGAATCGAGACGGCGGGACGGAAAAAACGATACAGCCCATCCATCCCAAAGCCAAGGCCGTCTTGTCCCTCCCTTCCTCCACTTCTCCGATCTGATCTCAATGGACTTAACTCGGGGTTTTATTTATTAGACTCCTCGGGTGCCGCCCTCCTTGATACCCAGCCCTCCTCTTCTCTACTCTGCAAGCATAGAATAATTCCAACCTGTTTTCCTCTTCTTCTCCTTCCATCACCATACTCGTCCTCTTTTTCATCTCTTGCCTGTGCTTGCTCTCGAATTGAAAGCATTATACCCCCTTCCCACAAGTGATACCCCCCCAGAAGAACCGCAACAATGGCCGCCGCCGCCGCGTTCCAGACCAAAGCTACCATCACCTCCTTCGGGGGGCAGCTCCTCAAGCTCTCTCACAAGTCCTCCACCACCGGCACCGACATGGCCGTGAATCTGTACCTGCCGCCTCAGTGCACCACCCGCGCCGTCCCCGTCCTCTTTTACCTCTCCGGCCTGACCTGCACCCCGGATAACTGCACCGAGAAGGGCTTCTTCCAGGCCCAGGCCTCGGCCCGCGGCGTCGCCATTGTCTACCCAGACACCTCCCCGCGCGGCCTCGACCTGCCCGGCGAGCGCGACTCTTGGGACTTTGGTGAGGCCGCCTCCTTCTACGTCGACGCCACCCGCGAGCCCTTCCGCCAGAACTACCGCATGGAGACCTACATCACAAAGGAGCTGCCCGAGCTGCTCTTCCGCGAGTTCGCCGGCAAGCTCGACCGCTCCCGCATCTCCATCACCGGCCACTCCATGGGAGGCCACGGCGCCCTGTCGCTCTACCTGCGCCACCCGGGCATGTACCGCAGCGTCAGCGCCTTCGCGCCCATCGCCAACCCCTCCAACTGCCCCTGGGGCGAGAAGGCCTTTAGCGGATACCTCGGTGACGACCGTGCCGAGTGGGCCAAGCACGACTCGACCGAGCTCGTCAAGAACTGGAGCTACGGCCCCCTGAACGCCCTCATTGACGTCGTACGTTGAAAGCCTTACCTGGGTACGAGGCGACGCAAAGGCAAGAAACTGACAGCGTGACAGGGCCTCGGCGACAACTTCTACATCCAGAAGCAGCTGCTGCCCGAGAACTTTGAAAAGGCCGTCAAGGAGAAGAACCTCGAGGGCCTGAGCCTGAGATACCACTACGTGAGTTGGGCCATACGAACTGGAATCCGCAGCAGGGCCTGAACAAGCTGACAATGACAGGGCTACGACCACTCCTACTTCTTCATGGCGTCCTTCGCCAAGGACCACGTAGACCACGCCGCCAAGCACCTGGGTCTCGGTAACGCCACCTCGGCCTGACTCGAAGGCCGGAGCAATAGACTGTAAACGAAGTAGATGTTAATGTTGATGTCGTGGTCGTCGCCGTTGGAGAGCAGTGACTTGTACGTCAAGGTCAAAGTCGAAGGAGATGGATACCATGGAGGATAAGTGAACAGAGAGTCTCGTGTGTTGCGCATAGTCGGAAGTTAGTTTTTAGTAGTATGCTGCTGCTGAGATTCTTGAAATTTGAGAACAATAGCCGACTTTCATCCACCCATTCCATCATGACCTTCGTGAAGTGAAAAATCAAAAGCAACCCTTTCCCTTTTTGCGCAACCCGCGTTGCGCGTGACATGAGTGCTTAGCAGAAACGCCAGTGCCGGGTAAAGAGCCCGCCCGTCGTCATGGACAACATCTAGAAGAATGCAACCGAAGAAGCGAGTGACAGCGCCTAGCTGACCCGTTTCTCCACCTCGGGACTCACGACCTCCTTTTCGAGCTTCGCCTGCATCTCCGTATCCAATTCTTTGCGTATGCGGTTATACGCGAGTTTCTCGAACCTGCTGAGTGCCTTCCACCAATGCTGGCCCGCCTCGTGCTCGCCGATGCGTTCCAACAAGTCGGCCGTCTTGAAGCGCACGTCGCGGTCTTTGTGAAAAAGACCCAGGGCGACGTAGAACAGGCCAGCGTGCGATTCTGGCGCTACGCTGAGGAGGAGGCAGATCTCGTCGTAAGAGTGGACGTATTTGGAGAACGCCATGTAAATTTCCTTGCTTTGCATCGGGTTCAACCGCTGTGTCCGTAGTCGGTCGTGCATGTGATGTAAGTCCAGACCTTTGAGTGGCTTGATAGTGTACATCAGTGCGAGATCCTAAGGCTGTCAGTTTGGATATCCGGCGCTGGTCAGGAGTGTTTGGTACTTACTTGGATGAAGCTGTAGTAGCTCCTTGTGTTTCTCCATCCTTCGATTCTCGTCACATTGCCTGCCAGCTCCTTGGATTTCGCCTGCTCGTTAGGCCATACGTAGCCGTGCCCGTTGACCCCTACTGGCCCCATCTCCAGCTCATCGCCACCTATGTAAAGAGCACTCGCGCCGTATACGCTCTCTTCAAAAGCAGCTGCGATTCGCGTGAATCTGATCACCCAGTCTCGCCATTTGGCCCGTATCACCCTTTCACCATGCCTGGCCGCTATGCTCCTCAGGATGTCTTGCATGAAGGCTGCGTCTCCAGTGAGATCGCTCTCGGCCGCGACCTTGGAGGTGCCTCCAACGAGACCAGCATATGATGGATTCTGCTGTTGAAAGTAGACCATCCCCTCCGTCGCGGGTGCCGGGTCGATCTTGCTACTGATCTTGACTCGCCCTGTGGGCAAGTCGCACAAGACGTCCCACCATTCGGGATGCAATTCGAAGGTCGGATTTGTGACGCCAGCGATGAACCCAGGTACGTTGAGGAGGTCGTCAATCTTTGTCAGGTCGGTGTAAGGAAAGGCGTGCCGTGTGAAGCCCCTGAGTGTGCCACCGGATGCCAAGGCGCATGCCGCCAAGACCGCCTCCGCAACCTCGCCCGAAGGCATGTTGTGCCCCAGGAAAATCACCCGCTTCTGCGTCAGCAATGCGTTGACCAGCACAATGATCGGGTGTGTATGCGGGCCGTTCGTCGTCAACTGCGCATGCAAGGGGAACGGTTGTGGTGCCTTGCCCTGCGGCTCAGAAAACTTCTGGATGAGTTTGACCAAAGAGAAGTCGCCCACGGTTTCCGGCATGACAGCAACAGGGACCTTGATGGGAACCGGGATGCCCTTGTACATAACTTTGCTTTCGAACTCGTGTGTATCGCGGGGGACGGAGTATTGTGAAGCCCCCTCAACATGAGCTTTGGTACCTGCTCTGGAAACGCCAGGCATCTTTGGCGGATCTCGACTTGCATCAAAGTGCAGATCGGTGAGTTGCTCACCGCGGTCCTCGGCTATCCGCATTTGAATCATCTGTTCGAACTTCTCCACAAACAAGTCTTTGTTATCACTGGCCAACAGCAAATGCCGTTCAAGCAGGCTGAGCTTCGGCATGAGGGACAAGTCCATGGAGTTGACGGCATCGTACAGCAAGGCCAATGTCTCCGGAACCGGCGCCTTGAAGTATTCGTCCAGGGCCAGCAGCAAAAGGGGCTAGGATATGTTAGTGAACAGAGCAAGGAGATAAGGGTAAGAGGTGGCTGCTCACCTTGTATATGTGCAGGAACGGATGCCGGGTGCAGATTGCCATGGCTTTCACAACAGCGCCTCTCTTAACCGTCTTGTCCTGTTTCGTGTTGACCAAGTTCAACACATAGATCAAGGGCGGCCCTTCTCCTCCTTCGGGCTCGCCATCGTCCGACTCGGAATCATCGTACTCGTCCAAATCATCCAGGTCACCCTCTTCCTCGTCCAAGTCCTCGTCACCGTCTTCTTCGTCAATAATTCCAGCAGCTCGGTTGCGCAAGCGCCTCCTCTTCTTTTTCCTGGCTTCCTTGGCTTTGCGTTCCTCGTCCTCCTCTTCCTGACTCGTATCCTTGTGCAGGAAGAAAATGGTCCAATCCTGATTCCGAACGTGGGCCTGGTCGGGTAACATGAGCTCGGCCAGCATGTGCTCGTCGCCGGTGATGGAAACGGGATATTGGTGCTCCATTACCGGGCCGCGGTCGATATCGAACGAAGCGACCAAGATGTACTCGACATGGTTCTCGGTGGACCCACGTGGGTACTGTGAGCGCAGCTTGCGAGGAGGATGCGCATCGGGGTTATAGCGCCTCGGGGCGGACAGAGATGAGTGCTGTGACGATACGCCGGTCGAGGGCGTCTTGGACTTGGAGCTCGGGTTCGAAGAGCGATCCGTCTCGACGATGGGAGGCGGCTGAGGGGATCGCGACGGGCGAGACGTGTTGGACATTGACGATGGGGGCCTCGAAGCTGGGAAGCTGGAAAGCGACGTCCGACGACTGGGCCAGGGGCCGTTGGGTGGGGGATACTGCGTTTGCGTGTTGGAATAGTTGCGCGTGAGGAACGGCAGCGCAGTTTGTGTTGAAGCCATGCTGAAGAGGCAATGTTTAAATTGCGGAGTCGATCAGATTGGTGGATGGGGGGTTCGAGGCGTTGCGCAAGCTGCCGGTAACCAGAGCCATTCAGGATCGGATGCAGTCGAGGGGTCCGTTCGGGGAGGTGCAGCAAGTAAGGTTGTTTCCGATCGAGAAATGCGAGGTTAGAGAGCCTTGCTGGTGGTTGTCACAAAGATTAACGGCGCGGGGCCAGGGAGGCTCGTCGGTGAGGATGCGACATGAACAGGGCGACCGAGAAGGTGGGAAGTCTGAAGTGAATCGTGTTTGTCGTCGGAAATCGTGAAGGTTGCTGGTAGTCAGGCAGAGTCCTGGAAGAAGCCAAGTGTGAGGCGTTGGTCCAGGGTGCAGGATGCGAGATAGGGAGGGCGGCGACGGTGTGATGGGATGGGTACGAGGGAGGGACGCAGGCGGCGCGGCGGCGCAGTACGTACTGGGTTGGTTGTAGGTGTGCAGGCTCGTTCCGGAACGGTATTCAAGGTATGCGTAAGTATCCGTCTTCAGGTCCAGGGTAGCGCGTCGAGGCGTTCTCAGACGATTGCCGAATGCGCTCTCCGAAACGTCAGATGCAGGCGACTGACTGACAGCAACCAGCCTCTGCCAACGAGCGAAAACAGGATCGCCCTTCAGGAACCGGAGGTGGCAGAGAAGGAATATCCTGTTTGGAACGACCTAAACAGCGTCAATGCGTGGAAGAGTAAACCACCGAGACATGATCTGCTACGGCGTTTGGTTTGGCCTTCTCTCCTGTTCTCCTGAGCTTCCGAGCCTTGTCATAGGTTGCCAGAGGCCTTGAGCTCCAAACTACCCACAGCTCCTGACGGGGGGATGGTTTAAAGTGCGGTGCTTCTTTTTCTCCTACCCTTTGTTTAATTTAAATTGTGCAATCCAGTTCGAACCCCTCGCCGGCCCAAATAATGCTCAGCTGAGGCGCGTCGAAGCAAGGTACGCACACCTCTTTCGGCCAAGGAGGGCGTCGGATTGAGACGGAGGGAGGTCTGCCCCTGGAGGATTGCCGCAAACCGGACCTCTGGTTGGTTGCCCACACTCTGCTGGCGGTCCTCGGCGTGTCGCTCGGGGCTAGTGAGCGGTGACGAGTAGAGCAGCTGGTTGTTACGGATAGATTCAGATTCAGAACTCTTCAGCGCGTACCTCGGGAGGGCAAGGGCCAGCCAGCTGGTGTGCGATTGAGCGACACACAGACGGGGAGTCAAGTACTATTGGTGCTAGCCTATGTTGTCAGTCAGTCTGCCCAGAGACGCACAGCCCAGAGACGGACAAAGAGACAGACGCAGGCCGACAAGGGATTGATTGACAAGAGATTGACAGTGCGGGCAGGCATCCGTATCCGTGAGCAAGTAGGCAGTGTCTGCGAGAAAGCGTCGACGAATGCAGCGCAATGCTGATCTCGGATTTCAGGTGTCTCTTTCTCGAAATGCCCTTTAGTCAACAGTGTGTAGTGTGCCCCTCTCCTTTTGCTAGGCCTTTTTTTCCCCCTTCTTTTTTTTCTTCTTTTTTTGCTTCTCTCGGCAGCCCCCCTAAAGGGCCCCCAAGGGCCCCTTGGCCCCCTTGGACCCCCCTCCTTTCTCGTCCCCTTTCCACGTTCCTCCCCGCCTTCCTTGTCCTCCCTGCTTTCCCCTTTTGAGAGATAGGTGTCCCAAGCTGTTGCATCCAACCTAAATTCTGGCTTAGCGCCTAGGATCCTTACATGAAACCCCTGTGGCTGAGGGAGAGGCATTTTGGCAGCTAACGCAATGAGGCACATGTCAGCCACACCATCCAGGTCGTGAGCCACCAGCCATGAACCATCCTCCCCCCCCCCACTTCGGGAGCTGTCATGCACGGACGAAAAGGGTATGCAAGGCTGCCGTTGTCACGGAGAAGGCGCCTCTGTTTACTTTCAGCCCACCCAGAGCGACCATTGTCTTGTCTTTGGATCAAGCATTTCCACAAATTGAACCGCAACGCCAACTTGAGTCCGACACAGAAGGCTTTTTTTTCTCGCTCCTTTCCGAGAGGTATAGTCTGACATCGGCGACGCAGCCTTTAATTCTGAGCATTGCTTCTATTTCTGCATCGTCACCGCCCCTTTCCGGAACTCCCACCACCGCCTCTTGGCCTCCCCATATTTCTCGCATTGTTTACTTTGGTGGGCGCGCGGCATCACAGATCCAGAGCAAGGCATTCCCTCTTTACAGCCCACATCTGTTCCCGCCCCAAATCCCCTTTTGATATGGTAGGCTAGGGCCCATTTTGCGCGCGGATCATCAAAGTCTCTTGGGAAATCGCATGAATTTTGACCTGAAGAACCCACAACAGGCGATGCCCGCTGGCTACAAACCTTCCCCACTCGGGCCTCATGGCTCTCCTCGCAGCTCTCCGTTTAGAAGACCAGAATCTCCAGCATCACCATCAGCAGTGCGACAGCCCTCGACCCAAGTGACGCCCTTCGGATCGCCGACGAAAGCATCCTACGCAACCAACAACGGGCGCTTCGGCAACCCAACCACACCGACAGACACGGCCGAGAGTCGGACGCCCCAAGTGCGAACACCGACTGCTGAGGCTACAATGGTCTCGCCACAGCCGATCCGGCCGGGTTTGAAGAAGGCGATAAGCCACGGAAATGCGCTCTCGCATCTGCAACCCGCCCAAGTCAGACAGCTCCGGGAGGGGTTCGAGATCTTGGATCGCGACAGTGACGGTGTCATCAATAGAGAAGATGTAGCAGACATGCTGAACCAGCTGGGTAAGGGAGGGGCGTGGGTGAAGACTTTGGCACCTACTGATCTAACACGTCTCTAGGCCTCCCGTCCAGTGCATCCGATGTGTCACAGTTCTTCCCTCCGTCGGCGCCTCAAACGATGACCATGGCTGCTTTCCTCAACTCATTAGCCACGATGCTGGCATCATTATCGCCCCAATCCGAGCTTCTCTCTGCATTCTCTGCGTTCGACGATGACGACAGCGGGCAGATCGACCTCGCTGAGCTGCGAGATGCCTTGCTCCACACGGCTCCAGAGCCAGGCGAGAGGCCGTTGACGGAGGCGGAGGTTGAAAAGGTGATTGAGGGATTCACCGGTAGGAGAGCGTTCAACCGCAACATGCAGGGTGGATTGGGCAACCGCCGCGAGGTCTTTAGATATCAGGACTTCGTCAATTCTATCATGGGGACCAACGCGGCGTCAGAGGCGGCATCGGCCGAAGGATCTGAGGATTAAGGGTTGATTCGGGCAAGCAAGCGAGGCATCTGGCGTATGGGGAATTGGGTGTGACGACAGGCACGAGCGGCGCATGTGGAGATGCGTGCCGCGGGGGAACGAGCCCAATTAAACGGAAACGAGGTTTGATGAACATATTCAGACATGATTGTACTTTTATTCATAGCAAGGACATTGGATCGCGGTGGTGTCAGGTATAATTTCGGTTCGGTTTCACAGCACATTTCACGGTTTGGTGCCAAGAGAATCCGTTTGGCGCTGGGTAGCACCGGCAGCCCGCTCCCGCCGGCACCCATGTGACGAGACGATCGAGGGACGGCGGGAATGAAGACCCAGAGGCCGAGATCGGGTGAATGTGGCCTTTCGAGGCCAAGTCTATGTCCTTGAATCAGGATACGCGCATGGGAATCTGGACAATGCGAAAGGCTGGGAAAACAAGCGGTTGATGGCAGTGCATGCACCATTTCTGCATTTGGTTCTGACTTGCATACGTACACAGAGGAAACGGTTGTGCCCCGCCGCATCCTTGGGTCTCGTGTGGCCTTTTGTCAAGAAAGAGGAGGCACTGGATGGGCAAAAGGACGGCACGGTGATGCCATGAGTTCGGTTTGCAGGAGGCTGGGAGCTGCAAATCAACCAGGCCCCTCCAGCGCCTGCAGCCTGCGCTCGCACCCGCAGTGCAGCACACATATTCCAAGGGGCGGGCGGTAGTGGACTGGGACATGGGTCGGTTGGTTACTGCTTGTGCCACTGCTGCTGGCGCTGCTGCGTGGTGTCGCCAAACCAAAATTCCAGGGCCTCTTTCCCCCCTCTCTCTCCTGCTGATGCTGCTCCAACACGGTGCAGGCAGTGGCTCGGGTTGGGTGGTATCAGAGGGAGCAACACAAGACCGGGCGGTTCGGCGGACCCCAAGGGGGTGACAGCGGGCGATGACTCGGTCTGATTGGTCAATATCGCAAGGGTCCGGGACGGGGCCCCACCGAACCTTCTCGAACCGGCCCGCTGGGTTGCAGCGAACGGGAAAAGGCAATAGCCGTTTATTGCAAACGCCTCGGTATACCGATTGCGCCTTCTATCCGTGCCGGACATCGGACTGAGGGAGCGAGAGAGAGAGGAATTGGCTTTTTGGGCATTGGCCTCTCCGTCAGTTGGAAGGCAATTTTCGTTGTACCCGCCATGTAGCCTGGATGGAGTCTCTGGAGAGTCCGTCCTTGAACACTCTGTGTCTTCATTTTCAGACCATATCAACAGGTTCTATCAGCTGGATCAACCAGTTTTATCCCCCTGCAAACGCCTTGACGCCATCGTGCTCTGGGTCTAGAGCTGGAGTTGGAGCTGGAGCTGAAGACCCTCTAAGCGGAGGCTGAACGTGTGTCGAGCTCCTCTCTTGCGAATTATGAGCGCACCCATCATCCTGGTCTACCTCTAGGACAGTGAACCGTAGGCAGGCCTATCCGGGGCCTGCCTGATACTTTCACGGCGCGTGGTGCACTATTGGCCACCGAGAAAACACACAAAAATGCAGGTGGCTAGGAGACGAGACGAGACAGCGACAACGACAACAACCACCAAACTACGACCAGTGGCAGTCGTCCGACGATCTTGTCGTCCATCCACCGCTGTGCAGGTATCATGGTAAACAAGTTGTGACTCCGAGGCTGCCATTGGCTCCCCCGTGGCTGCTAGTAGTCATCGGGAGACGGGACTGGGCCGTTTGGACAAGCTTCCTGTGGGGGTGATAGTGTGAGCGGGCGACTCGAGTTGGTCCTGGTTACATCACATGCGGACGTTGGCACAGGCGTCTCTGCATGTACTCGATACCGTGGTTTGATGGCCATTGGTGATGCTACTGACGACTTCTCTCTCGTCCTGCCAATGGGAGTTCCCATGTGGCACGCCCAGGCCCCCCGTTGCTGTACACCCACGATGTATTCCTCTTTGCTTCCTCTTCTGGCGAGGTCGTCTTGGGCATATACATAGTACATCTCTGCATGCCCTGCTGCGAATGGACTGGTTGGCACATCTTCCACATCACGCACGCCCAGCCCAGCACATGGGCAGCATCCAGGGCCTTGTCTAGTCACCCAGTCTCCGTCTTCCCCGTAACCCATAGGCGCAGACCCAGGCCTGGGTAGGCGGGAAAAGCAACAAGAGAGATGGGGGGAAATTGTGCACAGCTGATAAATCGTCGAGAGTGCCTACCCCCGGGCGAGTAGCAAGGCTCTCACTCGCCTCGCTTGTTGTTTGGGTTAATTTTGGTATTTCATCTGTGTTCCTGCCTTGGGCTACCGAAAAAATGAAATGACAGCAGCAGAAAAGCAACAGCTTTGTGCAATTTACATCTGAGGCTTCCTACCGACTTCTCTCCTGCTTGCTTGCTACCCTTCTCGGGCTCGTCTTGCTTGCTTCACTGCTTGCCATTACTGGACAGCTTGTTGTTCCCCTCTTGCCCCCTCCTCCCTCTTCCACCCATCTGCCTTGCCATACGGATACTCTGGCTCTCTCGCTCCAGCACCCTGCCTCTGACGCCGGCTGCATCTCCCCCCAGTGTCCACTCCGATGGGCTGTGTTTCCTCTGGCCGAGCCTCTTCGCAGTAGTAGCCTGGACTTCCTTCCTCTTTTCCCTCCTCATCCGCCCTCGCCTTACCTTTCATACCTTTGCCTCCCGGGAGCCGCCCAACCTCCCTCTCTGCACCTTCGTCTTTCTCTCTTGCACACCTCCTCTCCTCTTCGTCTTTGTATTCCTGGACTTCTTAGAGACGAAGCCGAATACCCAACTGCACGCTCTTCCTGCACCAGCCGCACCCTCCCGCATTCCTCAGGACGAGTCAAGCAAGGTACCGCTACCTTCCACCGGGCGCACCTGAGCCCAGAAAAAAAAAAAAGGCAGCACCCTTTTTTTTATCCCGCTCCCCCTTCACTAGGCCCGTTAATGCGCTTTGGGGAATCCGTCGCACAAGCATAACCTTGCATCGAGGCACCTTACCTAATTAACCAACAAAAAAATAAGCCTGCGCATTCTTTGGTTCCCCTCAGAGGGTACTTGCTTTATCAATGAAGCTCTTCGCAAAGAAATCGTCCAAGAAGCAAGGCCAGGACGACGACGACCAGCAACAAGATCCGAGCTACTTCCCCTCCTCTGAGGCCTCTTCTCCTACGAAGTCGCCCACCAAGCCCCGATCCCCCACCAAATCGCCGACAAAGTCCCCCACCAAAAAATCCTCCCAGCCCGCATCCCCAGGCCCTCGGGAGACAAAGTCGTCGCGCACATCCCGCACCTTTGGCCGCCACCCTACCGACCCGGGCTCACGCAGGAGCAGCAAAATCGACCTCGACTCCCACCCTCTCAACCTCCCTCCTGAAGAGCGTGCAAAGAGACTGTCCGCCTTGTCAGCCATGAGTGGAAACGCCATGGACATCGACCGTGAGTCGAGCGCAGCGCCGTCATCGCCTGCCCCGGCTCCTGCTGCCGCGGCACCCCAACAACCCTCCGCGCAGTCTTCCTCTTCTCCCCCCAAGCCGAATGGCATCAACACCAATGTCAACGGCAATGGCGATGCTCCGGCCCCGCCCCCTCACAAGTCTAACCCCTCCAGCCCAGTCCCCACGACCGAAGATGAGGCCGAGGCCTACAAGGCCGCGGGCAACAAGTTCTTCAAGGAGAAGGACTACAAGAATGCCATCCTCCAGTACTCCAAGGGTATGTGTTACTGCCGGTTGCGAACTCCGTGAGGCCGCAAGTTAACCAGTCCGCTCCAGCTATTGAGTTGGTTCCCGACTCGGCCACCTACCTGAGCAACCGTGCTGCTGCCTACATGTCCAACACCCAGTACGAGTACGCCCTCGAGGACTGCACACGCGCGGCCGACCTGGACCCCGAGAACCCCAAGATCCTTCTCCGACTCGCCCGCATCTACACCAGCTTGGGCCAACCCCAAGAGGCTCTGCTTGTTTTCGGCCGCATCAACCCTCCCCCCTCCGCCAAGGACCAGGCTCCGGCCAAGGAGATGCTTAAGCACGTCACCGCCGCTCAGAGCGCTCTTCGAGACGGAACCGCCGGCTCCATGGTTCTCCATGCTCTAGATCAGGCAGAGCGTCACCTGGGCTTCGGTGCCTCCAGACCTCGCAAGTGGCAACTCATGCGGGGCGAGGCGTACCTCAAGATGGGTACCGTCAACGCCCTCGGCGAGGCACAGAACCTTGCTATGGCCTTGCTCAGAAGTAACAGCCAGGACCCTGAGGCTCTGGTGCTTCGTGGTCGCGCCCTGTACGCCCAGGGTGAGAACGACAAGGCCGTCAGCCACTTCCGTAAGGCCATTAGCTGCGACCCCGACATGAGAGATGCGGTCAAGTACCTCAGAATTGTCCAGAAGCTCGACCGCATGAAGGAGGAGGGTAACTCCGACTACAAGATGGGCCGATGGCAGTCCGCCATTGAGAAGTACAGCGCTGCGCTCGAGGTCGACCCGGCCAACCGCGGCACCAACTCAAAGATTCTGCAGAACAGAGCACTGTGCAAGATCAAGCTGAAGGATTACGACGGAGCCATTACTGACTGTGAGCGCGCCATCAGCCTGGACTCAACGTACTTCAAGGCCCGCAAGACCAAGGCCAACGCCCTCGGACAGGCAGGCAAGTGGGAGGATGCTGTGCGAGAGTGGAAGTCGATCCAAGAGCTCGACCCCGAGGACCGTACCATCGCCAAAGAGGTGCGCAAGGCCGAGCTGGAGCTCAAGAAGAGCCAGCGCAAGGATTACTACAAGATCCTCGGCGTCGAGAAAGACGCCGACGACAACCAGATCAAGAAGGCCTACCGCAAGCTCGCCATCATTCACCACCCGGACAAGAACCCCAACGATGAACAGGCTGCCGAGCGCTTCAAGGATATCGGAGAAGCTTACGAGACTCTGAGCGACTCTCAGTAAGTCCAATATTCTGTAACGAAAGACGACTGTCACTGACCCCTTTGTAGAAAGCGTGCTAGCTACGACAGTGGCGAAGACCTCATTGACCCATCTGACATGTTCAGCGGCGGTGGTGGCATGGGTGGCATGGGCGGCATGGGTGGCATGCACGGCGGCATCGACCCTGAGATCCTTTTCAACATGATGGGCGGTGGCGGTGGATTCGGTGGTGGCGGCGGCGGCGGCTTCAACGGGGGCGGTTTCCCCGGTGGAGGCGGCGCACACTTCAACTTCGCTGATGGAGGCGGCGGCCGTCCGCGCGGAGGTGGCGCCGGCTTTGGTGGCCGTGGTTTCAACTTCTCGACCTGACAATCCGAGTCGGAGGAAGATAAAGCAGAAAACTACGACGAGCCCGCTGAGTCGGGACGCAAGGCGGGCGAATCATTCACCCAGGAGTCGAGGAAGAGCCACACGAAGCGGCGCCGTGATGAAGGCGACCGACTTGTGGACAAGATCCGTCGGTATGGAGTCTGGGTTGTGGCCGCCCTGGTCCTCGTTCCCATGCAGCTCCTTTTACTGGCGGCGGCAGCTGTGGGATTCGTGTACATTTGCATCATAGGGGCCCGGAAGCTGGGCATACGGCTCCGCGGCGGGGAATGAGCTTTCGACTGCAGACTGTGGCATCCGGGATTTGTTTTTTTTTTCGGGATAGACTATGACGCACAGAAAAAGTCACACACCGGCGGCGTTTTACCCAGGCATCGAAACCGTCCTTTTTTTTCGTTTTCACCACCTTACGTTTTTGGTAGAGAGACAGAGAGTCGCGGCCCAATTTTTCTAAACCCCCGAACTCATGGAGAGAGAAGAGAGAAGTGGGAAGGGGGAGGCGTCTTGCATATCTCATCGAATGCAGGGTGTTTCTTTCTATCTGCGAGGTTAGGTATAATTGACACTGGTAATGGAGCTGTAGGCGTCTCGTCGGGACGCCACGCCAGCCAATCTTTGACTTGTTCATGAATGTCGGTCTTGTGTTTTTTGTTTTGCCACGCTCTACGCGTGGCTCTGGGTATCAAATTCTCGCGTCCCGCTCCTGGGCACCATTATCCTTGGGGCTGTACGCTTCGCCCTCCCGCCTGCTTCGTAGCCGTCCCGATGCTCTCCCGTCGGATCATGACTTTGCGCCGCGACCACCGCATGCCTCCTCCGCCAACTCGTAGAAACCGACGAGGAAGGGGGCCTCGTCCCATCGAGCAGGCCCTGTTTAATTGGCCCCGGGCCTCCCGCTCCCGACCACCTTTGTCCCCTCCAAGACCCTCGCCACGTCGTCCCGCAGCTCGGGCATGCCCCTCTCGATGTGGTCCGCAAGGACGTCGCGGAACTGGGCGAACGCGCCCATCTTGCCCTTCATCAGCTGGTTGCCCCGCCGCACGAGCTCGACGAACTCGCGCGTGTAAATGTCCGGGTTGCGGCCGTTCTCGACGTACTGCACGAGCTCGGGCGGGATCTTGGGGAGGGCGCCGGGCAGGTCGGGCGAGGGGGGGGCGCCGGCGGTGGCGGTCATGTGCACGCGCTGGAGGGACTGGGAGAGGGCCTGGACGGACTCGGAGAGCGCCGGGCCCGAGGGGTTCGAGGGGGTCGCGTTGTAGGTCGTCACTTGGACCATGATCTGGTAGAGGTCTTGGATTGTGTCTTTGAGCTGCTCTGCGAGGTCACGGGAGGGTTAGCGCGGGAAGCGGTTCGAAGGAGGCGGGGTGGGAGAAGGAGGATCGTACGCTCCAGCTCGGCGGGAGTTGGTTTGTCGAGGGGCGCCATCTTGGCGGTTGCGACGGTGTTTTTCTTCGTGGTTCGGTGCGTCTTCGGTAGCTTGGAGAAGGGCGGCGCGGATGGCTTATGGATCGTGGGCGAGTCCGCCGAGGGTTGTTGCCGAGGTTGAGCTGCGACGTGAGGGACGAGGCTGAGAAAGTGAGGTCTGACCGATGGAAGGTTGGAGTTGGCTAGCATTGGCGGGATGGGCCGACGGCGGCACCTTGAAGGTGGGTGTGGGGCAGGCACTTGCAGGGGTGGTAAGTGCAGTTGCGACGAGTCGGGGCTGGTGGCCCCTGGCGCGGCGGCTGTTATGTCGCGACCCTGGTCTTTAATAATGAAGGAAGCTCACTAATGAACCCCTCCTCTACACAACTCGCCGGCGGATCATGCTTGGCTCTCGGCCATGTGTGCCGGGAGGAACCCGCGACGTCAACAAACCAGCATCAAGAGCCCAATCGGTGATTAAGCGTTTTATTTCGAGTGTTTCCTCGTGGCGCACTACTGCTAGTGGTAAGGATATCTCTTAAGTACTTACTCATGGTCCGGAACCTTTCACTTCCCACCGAACAACTTGCGTAAATCTTGCATATTCTTCTTCTTACCCAACTCTCGAGGCGAATCCGCTCCGTCGGAGTGTACTGGTCTGGTCGTATTCGGGTTTCGTCCTTGGCTGCTGCTGCTTTCGTTCGCCACGCTGGTCGTCTCCCGTGATGGTCCCAGACCGGATCCATGACTTGCTCGTCTCAGAGAAACCATGACTGGCTGCTTGGTTCGTAGTCGAGGCGATGGGGACCGGATTGGGTTGTACAGCTCCAGATACTCGGACGACTGAGGCGGAGGTGTCCGACGTATGGCGTTGCGCCGTGGGATCCGACCCGGAGCTAGCGGGCTTTGGGGCCGGCTGCGACGGAGCTGCGGCGGCGGGGTCTTGTACCGGATCATCTGCTCCGAGGGCGTTTCCGGTGGCGTGACGTAACCCGACGAGGTCGTCTTGTCTGACTTCTCGAGACGGGATGCTATGCGGGATGAAGGACGCTTGAGGGGCTCGTTGCTTACCCAGGAGAGGGGCGGCGCACGTCTGATCCCGGGAGGCGTCAAGACCGAAGAGGAGCCGGGCGGGGTTTGCAAAGGCAATGAACAACGAACGGGTGTAGCTGGCTGATTGATCGGTGTAAGTGATCTTGCCGACCCCAATGTCGAAGTTCCTGGCGTCGATGTGGCCGGCGTTTGTGCAAAACCTGACAGAGGATGAGGTGTGCTATCTCCTTGCCATTGTTCGTCTGACTCTGCAATCCTGCGGAATGGCCGCATCCATACTGGTATAGGCTTCGTCGGACTCGGTTTGAAGGCAGGTTGGCCTATGGGATCGTTGATGGAGACGTATATCGTAGACTCTGCAGGCGGTTTCACCAAGTGTCCCCTGGCCTCGTCATGCGACCCGTCTCCCGCTTGACGGAGAGAAGACGAATCGCGACTCAGTGAACGAATGGACTAGGACCGGATTAGCTCCATCGCGTACCCCTTTCTTGGTGACTTACTGCTGGAGCCCTTCTCAGTTGCCCGGTTCTGGCCTCGCCAGCATCCCATCTTGCCCGACTCAGACCCCCGTCGGCCCTCTCAACCCTCTTCAGCCCCTTCTGCAACACGTCCTCGCCCTCCGTACCCAGATAGCAAGCAGCACACAGCGGCGGCATGTCGACCTCTTTCATGCACCCCTTACCAGCCGTCCCAGCAACCCTGCGCATCGTGCTCCTTCCTTCCTCTTCGACATCGTGGCCCTCGTCGAAGAGCTCCATCATTGGCACGCCGCGATACACCAGCTTGCTTCCGCAGAACAGACATCCGTAACACGAGCGGTGCCAGAAGCACTATCCCAGGCTGACGCACTCGTCGCCACGGTAAACGATCTCCCCGCAGACCCAGCAGATGGCGAGGTCGATGAGCGCCGCGTGGCAGGGCGAGCAGGTCAGGCGCGCCTCGTGGCCCACGACGTGTGGGGGGTCATCGGACGGCTGGTAGCAGAACGTGCAGGTAAAAGGGACCGAAGCACGTGGCGCCATGATGTGCAAGAGATGAGCCCGTCTGGGGCAGCCAGAAACAACTACTATGTGGTGAATGAACGGGTGGCGATGTTAGGTTGCTAGCGAGAGATGTTGATCAAGGCACAAGGAAGGGTCGGCGTGGCTGCCCACTGCTGACGCCGGCGACTGCTTCAAGAAAAGGAACAAGTCGACCCTTCCTGCGTGCGACGTGCCCGCAACTGCAGTTCTTCAGCCAATGTGGCTTCACTGAGGATATCAGGTCTGCTCAGAATCAGAATGCCATTGTGATATAAGAGTATAACTTTTGAAGACCCGAAAGCTCGGCCAAGGAAAAACCTGACCGAGACCTCAACAAAAACAAGCCTTTTGCCAACTCCAGTCGATATCGTACAGAATAAAGAAAAAACAACGCCAAGGCCGATCCGTCTCCCCATACAACCCCCATGGTCCAGCCTGCTCAATCCATCAGTCAAGGCAAAGCATCCTAGTTACGCCTGTCGTATACCCCTCTGACCCTGTACTGCCAATGGGAGTAAGTTGTCTGATGCAACTAACAGTACGTGTTCGACTCTCCAACCGTTCGCGTACGTCGTCATATAATACAGTTAGCGATACCAAAACTTGGCATCGCAAAGCAATGTGTGTGGATTCATTATGTTCTCCAGCAACCATTTACGGGATACTCAGCGTCGCATCTTCGGCTTCGCAAGCATGTTGAGTCGGCTCAGACTCATGCCGCCACGTTTCATTGGGCTTGGCGATTGGGCGACCCGGAAACCATGAGGTGTCTTCTTGCCCACGGTGCGGGGGGTTGTTCCCAAAAGTCTGGGGGCAAGGAGAGCATCTCCCTCGGGAACGTGCTCAGCCTTGCGTCTCTTACCGGCTCTCTCGGCCGGGTTCACCTCAAGATCTCCCTCCTCTTCACGAGCTCGAGCGCGCTTCTTATTGGGCATGCCGTGGGGCTTGCCAGCAAGCAGCTGCATAGGGGACCTATTCTCCTTGTTGGCAACGAACTCGGTACCGGCCGGGAAGCTACCCGGCATGTCCAGCGAAGTCCGGACATGGCGGACGCTAGCTTGTCCAGCAGACGATCCAAAGCCAGTGGGCGAGGCGCTACCAAACCGAATCGTGTGGTCGCTGCGGAAAGTGAACGTGCCAGGAATAGTCGGAGGCAGCTCGCTGCCGCCCTCGGCCACCTTATCGATAGCCTTCTCGCTCGCCTTTTCAGACGGGCTGTCGACATTTAGGTCGGGATAGAGACCGTCATCCTCCTTTCGCTGGGTGATGTTGCCAAGCATGGCGTCAAGGCTCGGGTACTGGACATCTGCCTGCTTGCGGATGGGAGTCATGTTGGCAAAGGCCCGGTGCGCGACCGTGTTGGGAGCGGCAGCGGCGGCGGTCCGATTAGTGTCCGGAGTGAAGTCGACCCTCTTAAACAGCTTCCTTCGCGGAGTGGTGAACGGAACGGCTTGCAGAGTCTTCTCCGCCACTTGCGGTGCAGGGGTTTGGGAGACGCCAGAGGCGGGCTTGGGAATGGCGCTCTTCGTCTTGTCCAAAGCTCCCTTGCCGCCGCGCAGGATCGACTTGACTCTTTCAAATCGGCTTGGGCTCACAATCCGGCGTTTCAGCTCGGCCGTCTTCTCAACCGCAGTGAAGTTGTTGGTCGTAGCAGACTTTGTGAGACCACCCAGTTCAGGCTTGGAAGGCGACGTTCTAAGACTTCCAAGCTCGGGCTTCGAGGGCGACTTAACAAGGCTTCCCAGGTCGGGCTTGCTTGCTGACTTTGTCAGCGTGCCAGGAAGAGGCATTCTGCTGCCGGCTGTGCGAGCCAGCGAAGAAGCGGTAGGGCTCGTCAGAGACGCCAAGCTCGGCTGAGATCGGAGACCAGAAGGGGCGTCGGTCCCGCTTGACTTGGGGCGCGGGAGAGAGCTGCCATCGCGGGAAACAGGTCGAGCCGTAGAAGCGTCGTCCTCAAAGCGCTGTCGCACACGCTTGACGGAAGAGGGAGGCTCGATGAGGGCGAAGAGACGAGCCCTGGGCCGAGAACCAAACGAAGCCTTCTTGAAGTCACTAGAGTCCGTGTCGTCCAGATTGGCCTTGGATGGAGATCGCTTGAGGCTCGATTTCTGCTGACTAGGCGTGCCGGGTACGCCCAGGTTCGTTTTGGAAGGCTGCTTGAGGATTGACTTGGGATGGGTAGGAGTGTCTTCAAGGTTTGCCTTGGAAGGGGATCCCTTTAGGCTTGACTTGGGGTGGGTGGGAGTGTCATCCAAGGTCGCCTTGGAGGGAGGTCGCTTCAAAGTGGACTTGGGGTGAGTGGGAGTGTCATCTAAATCGACCTTGGAAGGGGATCGCTTGAGGCTTGACTTGGGGTGAGTAGGCGTGTCGTCGAGATTAGCCTTGGACTGAGTGCGCTTCAACGAGCTCTTGAGAGGAGTGACTCGGCCAGGCTGGGCCCGGAAAGATGAGGGATGACCTTCGATAGAGTCCATCTTCTTGAACTCGGCCATGTGGGCGGCGCTGAAGCGGCCCGACTTGCCCCTGGCCTTGGCAATCCTGCGCCCGTTGATTTCTTCATCCTCTCTCTCCAAGTCACGCTTGGCGAGCAGCTCTGTCTTAATTCTGGCGGCCTCCTCGCGCAGATCGTTCATCATCCGCTGGGCGTCGTTGCTCAAGCCGGTGTCGCCAGTAGGCTGCGCGACGCGGAAGGTGAAGGGCGACTCGGGCACGCCAGTGGTCTTGGACGGCGTCGCCTGAGGGTCGGCGTTCTTGTCGGAGGGCTTCATGTCTCTGAAGCCGAGCCAGGTGGCCGAGGGAGGTGCGACGGTGGGGTGGACTTTGCTCGGGTGCATTTCGGACAATGGCGCCTTTAGGTTCGAGGATGAGGAAGGCGTGGCAGGATCGTGGGTCGGGACGACGAGGGCATTCAGACTCTTGGCGACCTCTTGGGAGGGAGGAGTGTCATCGCGTTCGGAGACCGCGGCCAGAGTAGACTTGGCCTTGGGCTAGAAATAAATAAATTGTGAGTCGAGGTCCGCGAGTCGTTTTTGTTTACACAGGCGGTCAAAGAGCCTCCTTACCTTTGGGGTGTTGGCGCTGGCCAACCGGGCCGAGCGACGGCGGGGCGGCGACATCGTGATGGCTGATAGTGAACGTCGTCGACTTCGTTTGCTGGAATGCTGGATTGTCAATAGAGAGCGAAGAGCAAGTCGAGCAAGGTCGATCCAGCGAGGCCCTGGGTTGAAGGAGGAAGGGTTGATGATGTCAGGCGAGAGTGGATGGGGTTCGGCTCGGTACGTAGAGCGCGACGGGGGTTTTTGGAGGGGCTTCTCGTTTGTTTACATTGCGCGCCGCAATCTGTTTTGTGATTGGGTGGAAACGGCGAGACGGCCCAAGCTCCAGGCCCCGGGCCCGCGGTGGGTGAGGTGGGGCCACAGTGGGAGAGGCTGTGTTATTCACAATCTTTGCAGTGAACTCACAGTGAATCTGTGCGGCTCCTCTCTCTCCTCCTCGTGATCCGCCCAGTGTTTACTTGGATGACCCTCGGGCACTCCTCGTGGGCCGAAAACAAGGGGAGCGCGTGGCTATGGAGCCCACGTCTGCTAATTCTCGAACCCTCTCTTGTTTCATAATACTTGGTGCATCTCATCTTGTTGGGACCCAATTCACACCCTTACCGCCATGACTTGAAGCCCGTATTCCTTCGATGGCTTGGAACTGGGTGGGATCTAACTCTAAGGCCACCAACAGGGATATACTTGATAACATTGATCGTTGAGTCGAGCTGGACTGCATAGCTTGACAGCCACAGCACAACCCAGCTTTGGTCTCAACAACTAGGATCCCAAGCCCAATCCGCCCTGCCGTCCCGATGTTTGTCGAAACCCTCCCGGCCTTCCTCCCGGCCGTGGTTCTTCGAACCCGCTTGACCTGCGCCGTTCTATGATGTTCGAACTACCTCTTGACTTGATTGTGTTTCCCACCGGTCCATGGTAGCGGTGGTGTTGGCCTATGGCCTCTGAAAGTTGACAAGACAATGTATTGGGACATGCCTCTTGGCCAAGCCGGTGCCGGGTGAGGATCGCTACGAACTCATTTCTACACCTGAAAATCATGCCGTGACTTTTTTCATATTCCTGTTTTCGCTGTACATGTTTTGTGTCCATGTTCGGTGCTATCATGCCTCAGCTAACCACAAACCCACCTTGGCAGCGTGACTGTGACACTCGGCTGGCCCCAGGCAACCACCACGAGACAGTTTGACCTCTCCAAAAAGTAAAATAGATATCAGATTGGAGGACAATGGAAAAGTATTGATGTTACTCGGGAGGTTCAGACCCATGGACATATCAAATGCCTGGTACATAGTCTCAGTAGCCATCTCCATGGCTACTACATCATCACTGGCTCGGACACGCATATAGCATGACCCTCAAATTCTACCAGATGATATCCGCGTGGGTATAAGCTCGTCTCTGGCAGCAATGCTTGTCGAGTTCAGAGAAAGTGTAGACGAAAAAAGGGACATTACCAAGAAGTGAGGCGAAACCCACCTGGGCGGAATCTGTTCGACAATCGTCTGGTTATCCGCGCAGCATCCGAAAAGATTAAGCAGGGAATTTTCGAGAAAACAACGACGGTGTCGAGATCAACGATGCCAACATCCCGCCGCTTCCAGGCCACTTGAATGACAGCGAGACCTTTTTGGCCCAGTCGTTCGACCGGGCTAGCAGACCTCCCATTGGCGTCACAACACACACGACACAATGTCGTATAGGATCAACAACAGAGCAGGGGAAAATCTCAGCACTGTTACGTGTCTAGCATCTGCGCACTCTCGGGAACACCAGAGCAAACCTAACTGACCTACCCTCTAATGTCATTGAAAACGGTAGACTAAGTCCGCCATTGAACAAGGCCCGATGCCGTGACTAGACTGACCTGTCACAGACTGCGGCTGGCTCGCGGTCAAATGGAAACCGAAAAGGAGGAAGCAGTAGACAAGCAGCCGCGAGATCGAGGTTGACTCCTCTTGCCGGATCAAGGGTGAGAAACTACTCCAACGTAAATCACAACCAAACCAGACCAGCCGCCACAGCCTTCCACGAGAAAACGTTGAGCCGCCAGCTCCTAGGCATCGAGACAGGTGCCCCTTTCTTCGTCATCTCAATCCTCGTTACCCCTGGACCTAAACGGGATCACAGACTCGAGGCTTCGGTAGCGTCCATGGACAAGAAAACAACACAAAGACCGGGTTTCTCGTAAACGCTTGCTGCGGCCTCGAGCTGACGGGGGACGTTTTCAGACAGGCCGAAGATGTCTTCCTGTAAATATTAGAGGAGGTCTATCTGTGATGCTATCAAGAATGAACAGCACACTTTTCATATTTCGTCCGCGGATGCCACGGACTTTATATACATACAAGTGTTGTCGTCTCCATTATCAAACTCAAATCAGGGAACATGGGACAGGCAAGGTGAAGGTGGCATCATCTCATTACTATCGAGGAAGCCGGACCTGAGAGATGGTGGATCCGATCCCTCAACCTGCCATCTTGGGTGTAGAGGCACGACATTCGTTCGGGGAAGCATCGTGCTAAATTGCTTCTTGTCGCCAAACCCTCCTACACAAGCTCATCGACATCCGCAGTACTTCAGCAGACCACTCGTCCCAAGTTTGCTTTTTATGCGCATGGAGGAACCGCGATACTGGGGCTCGCGTGCTGTCTTTCTGGCTCAGCTACCATAGCATAATCGCGTTAACACCTAAACCGGAGGTGCTTGCGGGACGCAGGGAACCAAAAACCGGGCCTGATGAATACGACTACTGGCACAAAAGCAGACAAGTCGCGTCGCCCAAAGAACTTGGCAGGCGATGGTGAGATGCGGGATAAGCTGCTAAACCCCATACCATTAGTTGGCCCAGAACCTGCCGCCTGAGCACATCCTAGTTCCGCGGGAGCTTGAACATCCTCCAAGGCTTCCTTGAAAAAGAACCATGAGGTCCTTAACAGCGTCACCGGTGTCGGATGTAGGGATACGCTAATCATGTCGATTCAACGGCCGCTACTGGGGCACGCGTATCGTGATGATCCGTCTCGAGGACCTCTTCCGTGTCGCTCTTCTTCAGCGCGGCGGCCTCCGACTTGGCTCGCCTCTTCCGCGCCCGCCTGACCTCGATCTCCACATCCTTCATCTCGGCATCTACCGACACCAGCCGTGGGATGATATCCTGTACGGCCTGCACTGAGAGCGTTTGCGCTTGTCGCAGAGGCAACGGCGCCAGGATCCCAAACCACCGGAGAGGGTCGTTGCTCTTCTTCTGCTTCTTCGTCCTCTCCTCCCCCGCTTTCATCTCACCCTTGACCTCGTCAGAAGACGTTGTCTCCTCGGCCCCGTCACGCGGAGCCTCACCAGTGTCACCAGGCGCCTGCCCCTCACACTTTTGGCCCCGAGCCTCACGGGTCTCCGCCTCTGCTTCCGCCTCCGCTTCCGCTGCCTTTGGCACCGTAACGGCATCTGCAGGCTTGACAATCTCGAAGCGGGGAACACCCCTGCCGTCCGCCGCAATGTCGAGGATCCTCAAAGCCCGCATGCGCTCGTCGTAGTAGTCGGGGCCATATCGGACGCCCCTCTCTGCGGAGAAATTGGCTCGTGCGATGTTCTGATACATGCCGGCCTGGGCCTTGCCGAGGCGCTCGCGCAGGATCGTGTACTCATCCAGCAAGACGAGGTAGCGCTCCAGTAGGGTGTCGATGTGGTCCGTCTCCATGGTCGGGTTGGGCGTGGGTGTGTGACGTGTGTCGGCTATTTTGATCTGTGAGGTTAGCCGGCGGCGATGTGGCTGGTGAATGGGTTTTTGGCGAGACCAAGATGCGGAATGATGGCTTTGTTTGTTGTGGCTGAGTGCGCGGTATGGTCTAGCCGGCACGTGTGATTAGCAATGTTGTCAATGTTGTGGGGCAGAGGCTGTCTGGCGCTGGATGATGTAGACGGGTTGAGCCCGTAGGGCTATGCATGAAGTCGATAGCCAGCTGTAAGCCTCAAAAGCACGAGGAATTTGTGGCTTGGGCGATGATCTGCACGGAGGAGACGGTATGCAGGGGTAGCCTTGAGCTAGTGATTTCCAAGACCCGAGTCTACGGCCGCGGTAGCGGTACTCGTGATTGCTGGGCTGCAGTGGCGACTCTGGCCAAAATCCTGATGCGGTTTGGTATCAGTACTTGGAGCACACCTGCCACCAACAACAGAGGCTGCAGCTCTGCGAAGAAATCACAGCAATTTCCATGTGCGACTCCTCGATATGCGAAGAGCTCCATGTCTAAGTCATTTCCGGACGGGTAATGTCCCGCACCAAGACCGGCTTCCACAAAGGAAAACGGCCGAGCAAGCAACGTGAAAAGAGAAAGCGATGCAACGGTACCTGGAGCACAAAGACCGAGGTCAGGTCGAGGGTTGCTAGCAAACACAGACGGGAACAAAGAACGGCGGCATCGTCCAGTCCACTCTCCTTCGGAGGCTTGCCCTGCCCTGCCCTGGGAGGCAGGACGCCGTCCGGCCCGTTGTTTGTAATGCCTTCGTATCCCATGCGACTATTCTGGCATAGCTTCATGTTTCAGCTTCGACATTGATGGGGACGAGGGCCGCTGGATGCTGCGCTGGGCCAGCAGGGGAGAATGCCGTCCGAAAAGACAGACAATTAGGAGGGAAAACCACGGACAGCGCAAGGATTGTCAATAAAGGGTTCAATTGCCTATCAAGACTTATTTCCCGTTGTCAACGGCAATTTGTCGAGCACGAACAGGGGGCAGTCCTCTTGTGTCGGCGATCCCCGTTATTGATCACTTAGAACCCTTGACAGCGACGGTGGACGGGATTGAGGAGGAACGGATAAAGGGCAAGCGGAGAGCTTGGCTCTCATTTGGTGGTCGGAGAGATGGTCAGAAACGATGGAAGACGGGAACCTGATGCGAGGCGGGGTGCAAGCCGGGCCATGCTGCAAAGTGCCGGAGTCATGGATAGATGGAAGCATTGAAAGAAGGATGCGGGTGTCCCCCCATCTAGCTTATTCCCTGTACGCAGGAGGCTGCCTCAAATGCGTATCGTCCATATGACTTGGGACACATTGTCCGACCCCAAGTCTTTCCCGTACGCGTTGCTGTGCCTCGATTTCCATGTTGACAGCACAAACGAAGCGAGGGTCGTATGCGAGACGGCTCGCAGCAGCGGAAAGACTGCATAGCCGATTGCATAGCATACGTGATCTAGCTGACACCCCATGCCGCGAGCGAGCGGTGGGATGGCGTGCCAGTGTCGAGCGTCTGGGTTCGAGGCCACGAGCCGAGCCAAAGGCAGAGAAATGCTTGTCAAATGATTCGTTCGTTGGATGAACCGAATCAGCGCAAAGGCACCCCCGAAGGATGGCAGAACTGACCCGATGAAGGACGACCATCTCACGCCGATGCAACCGATTCTACAGTAGGCGGTCTCGGTTGAAGGCGTGGGGCCCGCAGGTCAGAGGCCGGGCTGCGAAGAGCAGCGTCGCGAGCTAGGAAGAGGAAGAGGATTGATTGACGGCCGGTCTGGACCCGGCGGTCCTCCTATCTCGAGAGTCGGCTGCTGCAAGCCGCAAGTGGCGGGGGAGCGCAGCCGTTGGTTGTCCAACTTACGATTTCATGCCGGTATGGGCAGGGTGTCAAGGTGTTATCGGTCCTCGGGCGGAAACCGTCGGATGATTACCCGAAAGAAAAAGAACTGACAGAAGGGTGGTGAATAAAGCTTGCCGGACAAATATGAGTTGATGCCCATCATCGACCCATACAGGCCCAAGCGCTGTGCAGCCAGAGGCTGTTGGGTAGGTGGAGGAGGAAAGAAGAAGAAAAAGAAAAGATGATACATGTATGCTCAATATTTTATCGGTCTTTGACCGAAGAATCGACAAAGTCTAGCTATTGTACTGAACGCCCTACGTTGGAAGAGGCCGGCGACATGAAGGTACTCAGTCTGTTATCTGCGGAAGGACATCTACGTCTTCCTCGTCTGATGAATTCCGTGGAAACCGTGCGAGTGTCTTGCATCAATTTACACTCTGATATGAGCGTGACCATTGTTCGAAGGGGGACGGGACGAAAAGAAAAGAAAAGAAAAAAGGCCTCGGTGACAGGGGCGAGCAGGCCCGAGCCGTATCGCAATGACGCCGTGGTGGTGCAGAGGTAGGCAACGATGCAATGGGATGGATGCAAAATGGGCTGGCTTACATGTTTATTCAGCAAGAGGATACAGATGATCCTCACCAGCAAGATGTGTACGTACCCCAGAGCCACATGCGTTTTGCGAGGAGACGGTGGGTGGGTGGGTGGGTGGAGGCGCCTCAGGCCCCCAAGATCCCCAATATGCGCAGCGACGAGGGTCCTCTGGACGCAGCACCGCTTGGCGCTCCAGCGAGCATCAACAGCGCCTTTCCTGGTAACTGCTACTCCCCCGTCATCAACCACATCAACCAAGACGACTTAGCCACCCTAACAGAGAGGGAAGCACCACGATTGTAGCCGGCCCAAGATCAGCTCTCCGACTCAAAGGCCCAAGTCAGCGGAGGCTTCTCGACCAAGAACAAGGGACGACGATCCACCTTTTACGGGATTAAAGAAGAAGAAAAAGTGGTCTTCGAGAGCGGTGAAGAAATCCCATGGCCAAAGTTGCCAGTGCCCCGCGTCAGACCCCGAGCGAGACGGGGCCACAAGCCCAGAGCCCCCAAGGCTTTGTCCAGCGCATCATCGTGGCCAGCGTTTAGTTCGTTTGGGTTTGTTGGCATGACACTGAGTTTGGCTCCTTGGGACGAAGGCGCATATCAGCATCGGCACCATCCAGCACCGGCACCGGCACCGGCACCAGCACCAGCACCAAACGCACCTCTTCGTCTCAAAGGCAAGCGCCTGAAGTGTGTGTCTTGCTGGCAGGCAGCGCTGGGCGGCTGCTTGCGCCCCCGTCCATGCTGCATCTCATTCTCTTCTGCCATTAGTGGAAAGGGTGAGAGCGAGAGGGGAGAGAGGTTAATTGGAACTGAGATGACCAGACAAGGGCGTGGCACTGGCAACGGCAACGTACCCCCCTGGATGGTGTGGTGAAGCCCGGACAGATTGGAAGCAAAGGCAACCGGGCTCGAGAGGTGGGAGCCCCTGGAGAGCAGCGGCACCATTCCTCGTACCGCCGCCATGGACCTTTGATGGTTCGGTACCTTGGTGCAGTGAGATGCGGTACCAGGCGAGAGTTGGAGATCCATGGGTGCTGGGGGGTTTTTCTCCTTTGCGACAAGGAGGACATGGCTGGAACATGGCGACCTTCCGGGTTAGGCCATGTCCTTCAGCTAACACTACGCCAGACCGTGACAAGGAGCCCGAGGGCGACCGACGAGGCGCCATTCACCCGTCTGGAACAGTGCACTCCCCCATCTACTGAGGCACGACGGAGCGCCAATCCCAAGCTTCTGCAGATGTCAGCCTTGCAAACATCGAACTAACACGGGGGGAGGGGGGAGGAAGGAGGTGGACAGACTGGGAACTGGAGGCTTGTTGGAGCCCCCTCCGACACGGGCACCCTCCTCTCCCTCCATCACCACCAACAAAACCACATTGAGGACAGAAAAGGCGAGACAACGGGAGACACTTTCCATTCCCCTGCTGGTCCTCGTTGCCCATTGACCAGAAACAAGAGGCCCGTCCCCATCCCCCCTTCCCCTTTTCGTTGGGTACCCCGTGACCCTGTCTGGAGGCCGTGAGCACCTTGGGCCGGTATTTTTGATAGAATCGCATCCATCTAGGCTATACACTTTGCCCAGCCCACTCCTGCACCTGCAGATGCAGATGCTGCGCTTGCTGCAGCGCTGCGTTAACTTTCTCTGCCAGCGGCCTGGGCTGTCGTCCTCCAAACTTGCATTCAGCCCCAAAGAGACTCGAGTGTGGGCTCACTCTGTATGGGCAGACATTCAGAGATCCGGAGAAGCCAAGGAGGAAGGGCAAACGCCTTGCTTCTTTTCCTGGGTCTTTCATCAAATCCAACAGGATGCCGGTCTCCGGTCTTTTCTTCTTGATCTGGCACCAGAGACGGGACGGAGAGGCAGAGAGACAGAGGGACAGAGAGAGGGGAAGGGAGAAAACATGCACGCTTCGCCTGTGCAAGGTTGTCTTGCTGCAGCCTCCCATCGCCGACCATTGACCCCTTCCACTGACCGACACTGACACCGACTGACACTCGACATTTCACATCACCCCCGTCCCCTAGATTATTTTATTGTTCTTTTTGCCCCTCCCAAGGTGCAACCTGCTCTTCTCTCTGCCCATTGCTCTTTCCCCCAATCTCCAGGCTGCTGCCCATTCGACCATACCCCAGGTGCTGCTGCTGCTGCTGCTGCTGCTGCTACTGCCGATTACTGCCCCTTCCATTATTCCTTCACCCGTTCCACTTTCCCGCGTTTGTTGCTTGCTGCTACGTGCGTCGAGACCGCGGCCGACGCCATCGCTCCTTTTAACAAATAAAATAAAAAAAATCCCCGACGACATCTCACTTGTGACCCTTGGCTGGGTCCCTCCCTCCCCCGTCCCGTCGTCGCCTTCTCTCTCACTCGCTGCTCCCCTGCCTCGCCTTACTCTTACCGACCTTATTTTATTTTATTTTTTTCCCTCACCTCCTGCCTTCACCTCCCACCAACCACACACGACTGGACTGCGCTCCCTGCTGCGCTGCTGCACCACCCAATCCAAGCCTTTATCCCCGTTCACGTCCCCCCTTCGCCGCCCCCCCATTTGGATTCGGCCCAGTCGACGCCCGCGCCCACGTCCACATCCACGTCCCACGTCTCCACCGTCCGTCTTTCCGCCCTGCAGCGACGGGCAACCACCACTACTACTACCACTACCACTCCCACTACCACTCACCACTCTCGCTGCCACTCCAACCCCCAAACTACCCACGCCCGTCCCAGCGCTGGAAATCACTTCCGACTCCGACCCCGACCTCGACAAGACAAGACACTTCGACACGACGCGCCGCGCGATAAGGGAGAGACTGCGAGACCAGTCTTAATTTTTTCTTTCCCACAGGTCTCTGCTCCTGCTCAGGAGCCTCACTGATCTAGACAATGGTGGTCGCTACTATCAAGTGCGTACATTCTGGGCCGCTTTTCGCCTTTGCCCTGCCTCACTCCTCTCCTCCCGTCTCCGACGCTCGTCGTCCCTTCTCTCTGCTGCTGCCTGCCTGCCTCGATGCTGCCCGGGTCGTCGCTGTTGCTGTCGCTGTCGCTGCCCACTGCTCTCTGCTGCTCGGGCGGCCAAGGAGGGAGGGCATTTGTGCGCTATTGTCCATCCTGGCTTTGTCGTGACGATCGACCCCCGGGGCAGGTCATCAAAGCGCGCATGTCACCCAACATCTCATTCAACACCGAAACTGATCCCAATCTTCTCTAGGTGTGTTGTCGTCGGCGACGGTGCGGTCGGAAAGACATGCCTCCTCATCAGCTACACGACAAACAAGTTCCCCTCCGAATACGTCCCGACCGTTTTCGACAACTATGCCGTCACTGTTATGTGAGTCTCTCCAGCACACTTGAAACACACGAATGCCGGGTCTTGGGGGTCTTCCAAGAGGTCATCAATGAACAAACGGATGGATGGAAAAGACGAGTTCGAAGAAGACTTCGCCCGAGATGACGGTTGTTGGAATGAACCATCGTGGGGCTTTTCGCTGACGGCCGCTTGTTTTTTCTCTCTCCGCAGGATCGGTGACGAACCTTACACTCTGGGATTGTTCGATACCGCAGGTCAGGAAGATTACGACAGACTCCGCCCCCTCTCGTATCCCCAGACCGACGTCTTCCTCGTCTGCTTCAGCGTCACATCACCCGCCTCCTTCGAGAACGTCCGCGAGAAGTGGTTCCCCGAGGTACATCACCACTGCCCCGGCGTCCCCTGCCTTATCGTCGGCACTCAGGTGGACTTGCGCGAGGACCCCAGCGTTCGCGAGAAGCTTTCTAAGCAAAAGATGTCTCCCGTACGGAAAGAGGATGGCGAGCGGATGGCAAAGGACTTGGGTGCGGTCAAGTACGTCGAGTGCAGTGCTCTGACGCAGTACAAGCTGAAGGATGTCTTTGATGAGGTATGAATCCCGAGCTCCACCTTGCTCTCGCCCGTCTGCTTCGGTTTGGTCGGAAAACCAAGACTTACACGCGCGCCTAGGCGATCGTTGCGGCTCTGGAGCCTCCCGCCCCGAAGAAGAAGTCACACAAGTGCCTTCTCCTCTGATCGCGGGACCCTCGACGAATGGGTCTTGCTTCCCTCCCGTCCTGCCCGGCTCTGGCTCTGGCTCTGGCTCTGGCGGCGAGCGGAAACGCCGAGAACCAGGCTTGGGCCTTTTCTCTTGCCATCCAGATGCGCGCGCAAATGGTTCTGGGTTCCCGGCTTGGAATGGCACTTTGGACCTATTTTTGTTTGTTTGCAGCGCGCATGGCATAGGACACGCTGGGCCTTGATTAACCGCAATATTGGACCGATCAGGAGCGGTCGTCCCCCGCGAAGTAATGGATTGGGGCTTCCTGGTTCAGCGACAGCGAGGATTTGGATTGGATCATCTGCCCGTCAGTCAGGGCTTCTAGGCATCTCGTCGTTTGGGGGCTGCGAGGGACAGGGAAATGGACAAGTCGACGGACTGTATTTCCCCTTCCATATTTCGTTCACCAATTCCCAAGTCCTCTCTCTCCCCCCCCCCTTTCTCCCGTCCTCCCCCTTTCCATCAAAATCCCAACCCTCTTCCCTCTCACACCACAATTACTCCTTGCGCTAGCCCGGATGTTGGTGGTCTTTCTTGCTTCTTTCTACATTTAGGGATGGGTAAATTCATCACGCAGGCAGGAATACTTCGATAGGACAGTTTGGCGATTGGAGTGCACTTTAAATCGATGGTCATTTTTTTTTCTTCGCGCTGAGAGCCTTGGGCATCCCACGTTCTCCTTATCACTTCGGTTCCAGCTCGCAACGCAATGATTGGCCAGTGAGGCTCCTGCAGACAACGAGAGCACCGGCCGGCCTGGGGACACTGCCTTGTTGGAATTCATCACCCACAGACCGTCGATGTTTTAACAGCCGTGCAGAGCATATCCTCCAATGTCGGGCCGGCAGGGCGAGTCATTACCTGCGTGCTGTTCGCCCCGATAGACGCCATCCGTTCCTTTACTTTGTTCACGCGTTGCGGGGAAAAGGATGCGGCGAGCAATGGACGGTGGGCAGTAGGTTTCGCGGGATGGATGGATGGCGTTATTCTCGTTCCGTCTGCTCAGGGCACTTGACGCCGTGATTTTCCATGTCTGTTCTCTCTCCCCCCAGCTCCGCATACTGCGACCGCATGAGCGCGCGCAGAGGCCATCTTGAGCGGACCCCTCCATGGCCACCCTCGAGGCAGCCGACATTGACCAGCCTTTTGGGCAGCTGCAGCTGCAGCGGCAGCGGCAGCAGTTGGGGGAAGTTGGGGGCAGAGAGTATTGGCTGAACAAGGGGACGGAGAACACCGCGCATGACAGGAATGACGTCGCGACTTCGGCGCGCCAGGCTCGTCCACCCGCTCGACTTGGAACCATTAATGTGAGACAGATGCGGTTAAGGAAGTTTGCGAGCCGCTCAACCGACGAGAGAGCATTCGGTCGCTGTTCACCGGGGACTCCCCGGGGTTTTCTTCGTTCTCTTCTTCTTCCTCCCTCTCCATCTGTGCCTTTTCCTCAAGCTTATTCCTCCTCGGTCCCCCCTCTACACTCCCCCCCCTGCACGCGTCCCGCAACTCGTGAGGGAGACGGTGTTCGATGAGCGTTGCGAACGCCGCGGGGGCTTTCATGGGGTTCCATGAGGTTTAATGAGTGGGGGGAGGAGGCCTGAGGGAGCCGCAAGACACAGTTCGGCTTTGGCTTTGGCTTTGGGTGTTGGGTAGGCCATCAGAAGACGGGATTGGGGCATTCGAGAGAGGTACCGCACACACATGCGTATGTAGTATGCGGGCGCCTCAACCACTCAATGCTCGGACGGAGCGGTGCTCCAGTCGATTACTTTCCCCTTGGAGACCACGGATGGATAAACAGACCTCGTTTTATGCGATAAGCCGTGCGACGAAGCGTAACGGGTCGCAGCCAGAAGGAAGTCGGACACCGTTTAGCTATACATCCGGTCTCCGCCCCGCTGGCCGGCGGCCACCGCACCACCCCGCATTCGGCCTGAACGCCCATTCAAAACCCCCTCCCTTCCCCAAATGCCATCGGCACCCTGGCGGGAAAAGGTGCTAATGCATTCGATGACAATTTATTACCCTACTCAGTTTACCGGCACCGGTGGGGGTGCGTTTCCCTTCCAGACGATAAGCCGCCGACCGTTATCGACTTGTCTCTGCAGCCCACCCCCTCCCCCGCCGGACGTTCTCCGCAGGCCTCTCCCCCCCAGGAGCTTGACGACTACCGATAACTGTGTACGTAAGGCCACTTGACAAGGAGACGGGACGTTGTTCGCGTTGGCCAATTGCAAGCGCGAGCAGGCAAATAGAGTCCTATGTCGGGATCAGGGAGAGCCCCCGAATGACATGGTTAAAGCGGTCCAAGGCATTCGCAATGGCGCGGTGGCCTGGCCCGGGCCGGTCGACGTTCGTTGCGCTTTCCGGTCCCCGAAGTGCTTGGCCCGGTTTGCTGTTGCTTTTAAGTCGTCACGCCGCTTCTCTTGATAACGCCTCGTACCCCGAGTCTTTTGGTTCCTCTTCCTCCCCATCTCTTGTCGGCTTTTGCACAAACAACCCCCCTTGTGGTTGACTACACGCCTGACAACGACGACCATCGGGAGTCGCACAAACACGTCGCACACAACGACGCCATGAGGTTGACATCGCTGCTGCTGGGCTGCTCGTCGGCCCTGCTGGCCGCGGGCTGCGGCGGCCACGGCGACGACGGCAAGGAGTGGACCAAGGCCGAGTTGGACGAGTTGGAGGCGAAATGGGGTTTCGAGGTGAGTCGTGGTCCTGTCGGCCCTGGTGGTGCAGTAATGAGTGGGAGACTGACGGACGCGCGTAGTGGGGTTGGTCATGACCATGAGCGAAACGTTGCGTGGGAGAGCAACCCGGGCTCACCGGCGTATAGGATTCACGGGCATCGGCTCCTTCGCCCACCTCAAGCACGCAAAGTGCCTGACGACGCCGTCCGAGCTGTACGACATCGCCATCATCGGCGCCCCCTTTGACACGGCCGTCAGCTACAGGCCAGGTGAGTCGGGACCTCTCTCTCACCCCGACCCCTCACATCGCAAACGCCCGACAGCATCCCCCTACCGGGTTTGCTCTGATGCCTTCCTTCACCGGAGCCCTACGAATGTGTCGGCCCGCGAACTAACTTGGACGCAGGCGCCCGCTTCGGACCCCGCGCCATCCGCCAGGCCTCGAGCAGGCAGACGTCGTTCCGCGGCTTCAACCCGCGCGCCAACGTCAACCCGTACGCCAACTGGGCGACGATCCTCGACTGCGGCGACATTCCCGTGACGCCGATGGACAACGCCGTCGCCCTCGAGCAGATGTCGGCGGCGTTCAAGGAGCTCGGCGCGCGGAGGCCCGTGTCGTCGTCGCTGAGCCGGCCCAAGCTGATCACCCTGGGCGGCGACCACAGCCTCGCGCTGCCGGCGCTGAGGGCGTTGAAGGAGGCGTACGGGGCGCCGCTCCGCGTGTTGCATTTCGATGGTGAGTGGCGCAACCCCGACATGTCGAGGAACAGGGGAAACGGGAGATGCACGCAGGGGGGAGGGGGAGAGAGGACGAAGGCGAGGTTGGGGTGGGGAAGACGACGACGACCCGACGGCTGACGAGAGCGCAGCGCACCTGGACACCTGGCACCCGGCCAAGTACCCGTCCTACTGGACGTCGACGCAGTTCAACCACGGCTCCATGTTCTGGATGGCCGGCAACGAGGGCCTCCTCTCCAACGGCTCGTCGCAGCCCTCGGTGCACGCGGGCCTGCGCACGCGGCTCTCGGGCACCGACTTCGCCGACCACGAGGACGACACGGCGCAGAACTGGGTGCGCATCGCCGCCGACGACATTGACGAGATCGGCACGGCGGGCGTGGTCAGGTCCATCATGGACACGCTCGGCACCGAGGACCCCGTGTACCTGTCCATCGACATCGACGTGCTGGACCCCGCCTTCGCGCCCGGCACCGGCACGCCCGAGCCCGGCGGCTGGACGACGCGCGAGCTGATCCGCATCCTGAGGGGCATCGAGGGGCTGAACCTGGTCGGGGCCGACGTGGTCGAGGTGTCGCCCGCGTACCAGAACGCCGGCGAGGAGACGGCGCTGGCCGCGGCGCAGGTCGTGTACGAGGTTCTGAGCTCGATGGTGAAGAAGGGGCTCGAGGGGATGGGCAAGGAGGGCAAGGCTGCTGCCGCCGCTGTCGAGGAGAAGGATGAGTTGTAAACGGGGGGGAGGGGGGTTGTGACGGGCCGAAAGGGATTTGGTCTCTCGAGGTTGGCGCCGTGGTGGTTGGTCCCCAGAGTAAGCACGATAGGGGAAGGGGATGGGGGGTTTGGCGTTCGGCCGGGAGAAGAACCTGGCGGTACGGATGACGTTTTGACGAAAGGTCTCAAAAGGTAGTAAACTTGTATATCGGGGCCCTCGATCGACGATTTCTCGAAATTGCCATGCGCATGTTCAGAGTGCATGCCCCTTCTCCTCCGCGGAGTTCCCTCATACTAAAGACACCAAAGACATGGACTCGAACACGGACCGGCTGACTGACTTGTATCGACGGGGCGGGTTCACGTCGAGCAAGGAGGCATTCTTGGCCTACGATAGAGATGCACTTGCAGGCACAACCGACTCCAGAGAGGCGTGGACACTGCTCGCTCTACCTTCGTTCCCACGCCAGCGAGGCCGGATACTTGTACAAGAGCAGCGCGTCGACGGGGACACCCAGACGGCAAGAGGGCATCACGAACCACGCCAGAAGAACACCACGACCGCTTCGACACCGTCACTTCGTGCACGTACACTGCCGTTGTCTTTGTGACGATGTACGGAACAGGACCCCCCTCGCCGACGAACCCTGCCAAACGTCTCTTCACGGCAAGCCAAGGGAGCGCCGGACCAGCAAAAGGCCCTCCGAGGACCTCGCCATCTGGAAACGCCCCTCAACTCACCGCCTCGACGGCATTTTGACCCCGAAGCCTCACCGCAGTTTTCCTCTGCCCGTCGCACGCCCGGCAACAAGGCGCCCGGGGGTGTGCACCCTGCCGGGCCTCCCTCGCGCTCTTCCCGCCGCCTCTGCGGCGGCGTCTCCTATCTTCGGAGCGCGAAAAAGGGGCCCGAGCTCCCCTTATCTCTGAGCAATTGCAACGCTCAATTGGAAACCCAGCAGCCGGTCGCTGGGGGGCAGCGCCCGGCGGGAACGGCCACCTGCCCTTGCGCGCTCTTCGTGGGCGGCGTGGCACCGCCATCGAGAGTCGAGTATCAAGGGGCACAAATCGGCCAGTACTTGGAACACTGCAAGCCCCAGACAGTTCGAGGTGACTCACACGCCCGGCGGCTGTCTTGTTGAAAAAGAGGGGAGCGTCGTCCTCGGAATTGAAACCACCGTGAAAACCACATCCTTTCTTCCCGTCATCGTCTTCCATTGTTTGGGACCTTTCACTGCTCTCTCTCCCTCTCCAAGTGACTCACACAAAGTCACCAATTCCAGCTTACACCACTCCGCTAGGAAGGGGAGAAAAAAAAAGAGATACCCGGCCTCTCAGGTCACCCTCCGCCCCTCCTTGCCTGGACTGTACTTTCTACCACCACCACCCCTCCCCTCCTCCCACCAACTCAATCCGAATAATTTACCCCGCCATCCAATCCGGCCCAAAAATTTCCCATCTGCAGCATCACCACCGCCACCGACTGAGTCAACAAACACCGTGTTCTTACACCCGTGTCGGATCTTGTGATAGCCACACCTTGGGAAACTCCGCACGGAAGAAGAAAAAAAACACACATACACCCAGCAGCCATGGCCGCCGTTCAGGAATTGGCCGAGCGCCTCAAGTCCGACGACAAGGTCTACGTCGACACCGACGCCGGCGCCGACGAGCCCTCAACCACGGGCACCGAGTCCTCCCCCTTCAAGTCGCTCGCCGCTGCATACATCGCCAACAACGACTCCGTCACCTCGCGTCAGTTCTTCACCCGCGCCTCCAAGACGGGTGACGACGAGGCCGCCCGCCTCGAGTGGAAGGAGCCCGCAAAGAGCGCCGTGAAGAAGGCACAGTCCGCCCTCGACGCCCACCGCAAGAAGTTGGCGAAGCAGGCCCAGATCGAGGCCAAGGAGGAGGAGCAGAAGAAGGCCCGCCAGCAGGCTCTCGAGGCCGCGAAGCAGATCGTCATCAAGGAGGATGAGTCACTCCCCCCGGCGAAGCGCATCACCGTTGGCGAGAAGAACGTCGAGCTCGGCGAGGGCGACAAGAAGGGCGCCCGCGTCAAGATTGCTGGACGCATCCACAGGCTGCGTGCTCAGAAGCAGGCCACTTTCATCACCCTGGTCGACGGCTACGGCCACCTCCAGTGCGTGCTCCAGGCCGGCGACCTGACCAAGACGTACGATGCCCTCACCTTCGCCCAGGGCACCTCCCTCTGGGTGTACGGCGAGCTGAAGAAGGTCCCCGAGGGCCAGACGGCTCCCGACAACCGTGAACTCCACGTCGACTACTACAAGGTCATCGGCACCTCGCCCACGGACGAGGATGCCATCACCAACAAGGTCTCGCTGCTGCAGAACCAGTGGGACTCCCAGATGCTGGACAACCGCCACCTGGTCCTCCGCGGCGACAACGCCTCCGCCATCATGAAGATCCGCGCCGCCGTCGAGTGGGCTTTCAGCAAGACCTACAAGGACCTCAAGGTCACAAAGGTCTCTCCCCCGGCTTTGGTCCAGACCCAGGTCGAGGGCGGTTCCACGCTCTTCTCCGTCCCCTACTACGACGAGGCTGCTTACCTCACCCAGTCCTCCCAGCTGTACCTCGAGACCGTCCTGCCCAGTCTTGGTAGCGTCTACTGTATCGAGAAGTCCTTCCGTGCCGAGCGCAGCTTGACCCGCAGACATCTTTCCGAGTACACCCACGTCGAGGCCGAGCTCGACTTCATCGAATTCCCCGACCTGCTCGAGCATCTCGAGGAGGTCATGTGCCGCGTCATCGACAACGTCCTGGCCGACGAGGAGATCGCCGCCTTCATCAAGGAGCTCAACCCCGACTTCAAGAAGCCTGTCCGCCCCTTCATGCGCATGAAGTACACCGACGCCATCGACTGGCTCAACGCCCAAGACCCCCCCATCCTCAACGAGGACGGCGAGACCCACAAGTTTGGCGACGACATTGCCGAGGCTGCGGAGCGCAAGATGACCGACGCCATCAACAAGCCCATCTTCCTCACCCACTTCCCCACCGAGATCAAGGCTTTCTACATGAAGAAGGACCCCAACGACCCGCGCGTCACCGAGAGCGTCGACTGCCTCATGCCCGGTGTCGGAGAGATCGTTGGTGGCTCGATGAGAATGGAGGGCTACGAGGAGCTCATGGCTGCCTACGACAGAGAGGGAATCCCCTCCAAGGATTACTACTGGTACACTGACCAGAGAAAGTGAGTTCTTCTCCTCTTCGACCGACTTGTGACAACCGCTGACGATGCATCTCTCCTCCCAGGTACGGCACCTCTCCCCACGGCGGCTACGGTCTCGGCCTCGAGCGTTTCTTGGCCTGGCTGGCCAACCAACACACCGTTCGCACAACGTGCCTGTACCCCCGTTACATGGGACGCTGCAAGCCTTAAAAGAGGTGGCTGTTGATGTGTAGGGTTTGTGTTGCTGGGTAGAAGGAAACAAAATACAATGCCCGGCGTGCTTCAAAAGCGCTGCGGCGAGGCATGAGCGAGATGATTCATGGTTTTCGGGGGCTTTGCAATGGTCCTGGCAGCGATTTGCTGCAACGGGATCAGAGACGGGTCGGGGTCCTAGATAGGAGTTACGGAATTCAAACCATCTCCATCGGGAGTGCTGACTCCTGTGGGAAACGAGAATCCTTTGAGCGGCCCGGGTGACGAAGGAGGATGAGAAGGGATTGGTGAGACGCCAGCGTGCTCATTTCTAACAACGCTTCCCGTGATCTTGGTCGGGTCCGGTCTCGACCGAACAACACATGCCTGGATACCGACGCCTATCACGGAGGCCGTTCGACGACGATATATCCATCTGAGGGATGTGCTCGCTCGCGTCCGTGGGATCCAGCCGTTGACACGTCAAAGCTAAAAGTGAGACAGTGAGCGTAGCCCGAACCAAGCACATGGCATAGTTATCGACAGGCTTCAACGGCAGTCGTGTGCTTGAATGTATGTTGGATTCGTGGGACAGCGTCCGTTGGCGAGCACAGTCAGTCCGTGGGAGGATCCTATGTTCGCGCGCGCAGGGTGATGTCTGACGCCTGGCGGACCGGGATCCGGCTCCGAACGAACGGGCGCCGGCTGGGAGAGCTGTCAATTGGGCCATCCCACCGTCCGAGTTGCAGCCGCGAGTCCGGAGGCTGTCAGAAAAGCTGCAGCTCCTGCTTGCTCGGCCGATCTTGCGTTTGAAGCGCCCACATCGGACCTCCTTCTAGAAGGCCTTAGTGCCCTCCATCTCGGGCTACATCTGGCTGATGACGTTTTCCTGACAAAGTCTATGCACAAAAGGCGCTTTGCGAGTCGGCAGCTGAACTCTGAAGTCTTGACGAGACCAATGAGGATCCAGAACACCCAGCAGCCTGGAAATCATAACCATCCCATCCCATCACAATGGTGTCCAGTGTTTGCGTTCCGCAAACGAAGCATGGTTGTCTTTCGGGGGTGTCTCAAACACACTCGTCGAACCCGTCCGAGGGGTGAACCAACCTGAGGCGGTGGCTCACCCGTCGTACATGAGGACTCGTGCAAGGTGCGTATGCCACCAATACGCTCCTAGGCGAATACGGCAAATCGCATGTGCATTGACAACCCCGCGATGATCGCCAGGACACGGGGAGAAGGGCCAGCAGCAACTAATGAAGGCACGAGAGGAGCGACCCAGCGGTGGATGTGTCTTGCTATGCAGTGGCTCACGATGCTGCAGGCTGGTCCCATCGGCACAGTCAATTGATCAGATGGCGGAGAAACCTACCAGGTGCCCCATAGCAGATATCGGAGCCGTCGGGGAGTAGGTTCAAGGTTGACAAGGTTTTTTTCTCCCCCGCCAAGGTCGAAGGAGAGGGCAGCGTAGGAGTCGAAGTGACCATACGTGAAGCTTAAACTCCAATCCTCGTAGAGTTCCTGCTTCGGCGTCTGGCAATGCAAGGCGACGATCAATTGGACGCCCGTGTTGGTTGAGCAAGTTGAGCAACGCGCAAAAGCAATTGGCTACCGGGGTCTTGACTCACGGGCGGTTTCCAGGCCCTCTCAACGGTGTGGCGTGAGTTGTCTCTGGGATTTACAAATGCAGATCAGGGAGTTTGCCCGAAAAAGGGACGCATTCCCGCCGGGTCGAAGAGAGACATGCCGTGGTCTGTCAATGATCCGATGAGAGAATCAATTGGATGAGGGATGGCTTGATGCCAGGCGGATCCGATGCGGCGTTACGGGTTGGGCGTGGCATGCAGCATGGTAATATGAGTGAGGTACCTAGCGAGGGGTTCCAACTTCCAGTCCAGGGCGTGGCCGTTGTGCTCGCGGTTCTGGCCCAGCGGGACTACCGGTAGGCACATGCGTTGGTGCTACGACGCACATCGCGGCTATGTAAGGCACAGAACCCAGGCCGGTTTTTTTAGCTCGTTGTTGGACGCAGGAGGTGTGGATTGCAACCCCGTGTTTGACAATACCTGGATAGCGCCGAAGGCTTGTCCCGGATGGTGGCAGTGTTCGCTTTTTGGACGGCTCTGCGACGCTTCGACGAACGGCATGGCGGGTTATCCCACAATCGACACGGCAGCAGTGATGAGCTTGGAGGCGAGGCAGGCCGAATACAAAACACACCAGGTAGCGGTGAGCTGGTAATGCCTCTTGATGGGCCAGAGAGGGCGACCGCGTGCGGTCCCGGCCAGCTAGATGGTTCGGCCCCCCGGACGTTCCTTGGCGACGCTTGGTGCCAAGGAGTTTCGAGGTCTGGGTTGTATAGCCAAACTTGGCTTTGCTTTTCGTTTCTCATGTTGCCGGCCCAAGTTGGACTCGACCAGGTGGATGTTGACGATGGCTAAGCCACAGACGACGGTGCAAGCCTTGTTAGGGAATTTGATTCGACGTGGTTCTCTTGTTATCCCAAAGCTCCCGTGACAGTCTGGGGTTGTTTTTTTGACGAACCCAGGCTCCTTGCAGCCCGTGTTTCATCCGAATATCTCGACAGGTGTGGAGGCTTGGAGGAGGGGAGGTTCTGATATCTTGGGACACGGATGCAGCAGCCGCAACTCCCTGGTCGAATAAAGAGGCTATTCCGACAGCTGGGCTGCTGGCGTCGGCGTGTTCCTGTGCACCGTGACTTGCATTGTGCCGTCGTCGGTTGAGCCGAGAAATGGCGTTCCCTACATGTTTGCAACCAACTCGCCACCACTCGTGCAGAGTAGCCCTGAGAAAGGAGTCCCTCGGGTCTACTCTCCGAAACATACCGCGGGGTGGGGTGACAAGCCCTATGGAGCAAGACGGCACGACGGTGACTTTGTCCGTTCGAGACACGGAGGCGGACTGTGCTACCTATGCCAGCCTTGTGAGGAGCAGCCAAGCGAGAGAGCGATGGACAAGGCGAGATTCCAAGAGCGTGGTGTACGAGATTGAGGTGCAGCTGATGCAATTTCAATCCTTCATCAGCATGATCGAATTCCTTGTGAGACAGGGAGCCGGTAGGTGTGCTATGAGGGGCCGATGCATCCAATACGGGGAATCCGAATGAGCGTAAGAAAGAACGACGGGCTGGTCCGGGGCATGCAACGGCGGCAGAGATGGCGTCTGGGATGCTGCCCAGATCCAGAAACCTCAACATCGTGATCAGCCACAGTACCTTGATAGTGGCAACCCGGATGCCTCAAGGTGATGATGGTCGAATCCGCAATGCAGACTGCCCAGCGGCCACCCGAGGCTTACCGTTCTGCGAAAGAGGTTCACCAGCGCCATTCGCACAGAACAAAGTGCAAGCCGGAGTAAAGCAGCATCTGCTCATGCTCACGCCTGTGCTGAAGCGGTGGAGCCAGCGTAGGGACAGATATTCTGGCAAAGGCGGCTGTCAGTGTTCCACAGGGTTGGGTGGAGAGGAGGATGAACCCTTGGAGGATGGATCGGGGAGACTGTTCAGAAGGGGACGGACCAAGCCAGAACAGGCGGTGCCTTCCCCTGGCTATGCCTGTTGGCCAGGTGGGAGGCAAGGGGGGCTAGGTAGGGATGACTGGCTGGAAGGGGCCAGGTTCCAGGGGGGGCCGCTACCCGCACAAAGGAGGAGTCGGCATGCGAGGTACTGCGTACCGCCAAAGTATGTACCATGTCGGGTGCGGTGCAGCGGACAGTAGTGTTGCGGTAGGGCCGGGGTGTAGAAGAGCTGATGGACAGGGGTTGGGAATCTGCTCGCAGAGCAACGCCCCGTCTGTTGAAATGCAATATCCGCATCTTGGCTGTGCAAAAGAAGGCACAAAATCTCCGTCTATACTGGAGCTACGAGACGGCTTGGACTACGGCTTCCAGCCGTTAACGGCCTTGGGGATAGGGCACTGTCGAAGGGCCCAGGTCTGTTGGATTCCATGCAGCAACGGCCACCACGGCAGCCCACAGGGGCCGGAGCAGACGGCACTCCGTACTTTGGCCTGACTGTGCCATCGAGTGGGAAACGAAGCGAGGCTCGTCCTCCGACTGTTGGGAATGGGGACCGGGTCCAAGGGTGAGCGGAATCGAAAGAGGGGGCCGGGAGGAGGAAAAGGGGACCAGACAAGGGGGAGGGGGGGAGGATGGTCGTTCATGTGGATAATCAGGACTATACTAAGAAATCGAGGTGCCGCATGGCTGATGCCAACGGACGGGTGGGTGAAGGACGGACGGATAGGAGACGATCTGGCGGTCGGGTCGTTGGTTGAGTGAAGGCATGGCGGCTTCTTCGTCCGTCACTTCCAGATGCGGCAAAAGTCGACAAACATCAGTAATTCCGGGCCTGTGATTACTGTTTTGCTCAACTCGGAGTGAAATGAGGCCAGTCTGGAAGGGCGAGGCGACTCATTTCGTTCAAAGTTTAGGAAATATCACGCCCCAGATTAAACGAGCGAACGAACGAGGGAACGAGCACGTTTGGTTGTCCCCTCAGCCATCGCGAACCGGCAGAAGAACCCCCAACGACGGGCAGTGGTGGATAGCGGCATGGCGGACGCTAAAATACTACCATGACGGTCGCTGTTGGAAAAAAGTCTCGTGGTTGTGGCTGGCGAGAAATGGCGGTTGGCTGACCTTAGCCGCCGCGCAACTGGCTTAGAGACGGTGGCGGCTTGCTACCGATGTTTGGCAACCCTCGAGCCCCGATTAGTCTCGGGGGCTAAACAAAAACAAGTCAGGTACGACGTGTTCGATTCATTTGGTCTGTTTCTGGTGTCGGTACTCTTTGCTTGGTTGCATTGGCTCTCGTCCTGGTGCCCGTTGCTGCAGCACAGCACACGTCTCTTTGCATGCAGCCAATCCAGTCAAGATGCAGGCGGTTGGATCCGACGGTTGTTGGTGCGTTGTTCTTTGCAGTCGGTCTGCAGACTGTGAGTCCCTTTGCTCCGGCGTCCTGAAGATCGGGGGTTGCTCCAGAGTGGTATTATGCACCATCTAGACGCCAATGTACGGATATACCTGAGGGGCTTCTATCATTTGTGCAGCTCGGCCTGAAAAGCCAGGAAGACGCTGCTGCGTCGGGTACGTACCGACGGTCCCGCACGCGCAGGTGTCCGACACATTCGTCTAGTCCCATAACGTCCCCTCCCCCTCCAGAGCGTTCACCCCCCATTGCGCTGCCGTCCGCCCCCTTCCTCGCTGCCAATGCGCCGCAAGCTCATCCTCGTCCCCCACTGTCAGTTGCCAATGTACTTTAAGCTAGGATGACTCGTCTAATTGGCCCTCCCCCCGTGCTGCGTACGGCGCAACCCCCCTTTCCCTCTTCCCAAGTCTCCCCCTAAACCGCAACCGTGCTGAGCGCCCAGAGGGGCCATCACGCCGTTGAAAGTATCTTTGACATGCAATCTCTAACGCAAAATACTCGGAAGGGGCCATCTCATGCGAGCGGGAGAAGGGGGCCGTTGGCGCTCGTACCTGTACAATCACGCAGAACAGACGATCCAAGGAGAAGACAGGCAAGAGACAGACGGACGGTCCGTCGAACTACTGCTTTCAACCACCTAGAATAGGCATTGGCAGGTCAGGCCAAATCACCCTACCGGGATACCGTCTTCCCTTCAGGTCGAGATGGTGATCTGGGGCAGAGAGGCGCACACTGCCTGCCCACACAGACCGACGGTGTCAGGTTCCTGTCATGGTGGACTCGTGATGGGGGGGCGGATGGGCCAAATGCTGCTCTGGGCCCAGCTGAGCCGACGAGAGGGGAGCAGAAAAGAGAGAGAGAGAGACGAACAGAGCGAAGCAAAACCGAGTTGCGAACCAGCAGAGCCGTGCAGTCAGCAGCAACTGAGCTGGATGGACAGGAAGGGAGTAGATGTACCTTTGATGGTCGGATCATAGCACGCATCACAAGGCACAGGGCTCGTGGACGTTCGATGTCAATCATGGACTCAGCCAGGACCATGATGAGAGACAAAGCTTGGACTCATCTTCCTCTCTTCCTCTCGGCTCTCTCCCTCTCTGCTTGCCATTGTCTGCAAACGTCGGCCTGCTGGTTATTGCTGCAACAAAAGGAAGAACTGAACAGACAGACGCTACACGGCTCCTCGTCCATGTCCACGATTTCATCCCCCCGGGCTCTCAGCGTCTAGTCTCTCTCTCCCTGCTGTGGACGGCGAGTGTGGATGGTGCCCGTGGGCTTTCGGGAGTGGGTTCTCCTGCCGTAATCCCTGGTCAGTCTCATTAAACTTAGCGCAGCCAATTCTACTTTTGACCCTTTTGGGCAATCTACCGCCTACACGAACCCCCGTCCACTCTCCTTCCCTCCCACTGTCCACCGCCCGCCCTCTCTCCTTGCTCTCCTGTCCTGACCCTTACCTCACCTTACCTACTCCTCCTCACTCCGCTTTCCTGCCTTCGCTCACCTCTTTTTTTTTTTCTTTTTTTTTTCTCTCCTTCGTCCACCTTCGCGTGCTCCTCTCACTCCCTCACCTTCTCACCCTCGCTTCCTTGAGCTTTCTAACCCTTCTTTCTTCTCTCCTTCTCTTCCTGGCTCTACCCTGCTCCTATTCTCGTTACCTAACCTTACTTCTCTCTCTCTCTCTCTCCTCCTATTCCTCCTCTCCACAATCCGACTTCTAACCCCCCTTCTTAACCTTGCCTCTTCTCCTCTTCACCTTCGTCGCCTTATACCTCCTACCTACATCCTCTCCCTCCTACCCGCCCGCCCTCATCCTTATTCTTCATCTTCTATTCTTTATCCTTGCAGCCAATCCGCTCGTCGCCGCTGCCGACTACCACTGGCTTATGCGATTGTTACCGTCGTTGCCGTATTGATCAACCCTTCACCTTGGCTTCCACATTCGTTGCCCGTATATCCTTCGTCTATAATTCTTTGACCATCTTTTGGTCTACCTGCAAGGAGTGATCCGTCTCACCGCCGATCCCAACATCGAATCGATCCGAACCTTCGACGCTCGCTCGCCAAACGGTAGCTCAAGATCGACTCCACGCACGAACTGCAACTCACTGCTTCGCCTGTCCGCTACTGTGCTCCCGATAACATAGTTGCCTGACGCTGTTGCCTTGGAGAGCTCTTCGTTCTGGACAGCAATTGTTACTTCGATCATATAATTCACATTGCTCAACTTGGACTGGAGGACCCCTTCGCCACCCACTTCATCAAACGGCCAGTCTATAGCTTGGTTCGCCTCCGAGCTATCACAATCAGTCTTGCTCCACTCGTGTCTTGGACTCCGACATTGTTTGCTTGTCCCTTGATCAGATTTGACACCCGTCCAATCACACGTGGAACCTACGGTGCTCACAGAGTCCTGTAGCATTCCAACGCGCCCATCTCCGATTCTTCGTGCCTGCTCGGGGCACGTCTAATCCTTCAAAACGGCGGTTCTATCTCAAATCGGTCGGGACAACCTTGTCCCTCCGCATCTTCTCGGGATGCAGGAAATCCAAGGACCCGTCGGCCAGGGCGGCCCCAATGCTCCTGGGAACCGCTTCGGCCACGCTTCCAAGCCCTCCAACAGCGAAACCGGCTTCTCCCACGGGGCTTTCACTTCCAACATCTCTGGCTTCGCCGACAGGCACCCTCGCCGCGGGAACATTCCCACCATCAACACCCAGCCCCTGAACCAGCATCAGCATCAGCAGGCGCCTCCCTCCGCTGCCGACATGGCCACCCCTGGCACCGCCTTCGATATGCAGTTCACTCCTCTGCTTCCCTCCCAGCTGCTTCTTGGAAGTCCCTTCCAGCCCGGAACTCCCGCCGCCTTTGCTAGCCCCCAGTTCCAGAACCTCCAGAGCTTCCAGCAGGCCCAGCAGCAGAGCCAGCAGCAGCAGCACCAGAACGGCCTGCAGAGCCCTATTCAGCAGAACATGTCTCCCCAGCAGTACCAAGCCATGGTTTCTCCCTCGACCTACGGTGCTCCCCAGTTCTTCCAGCCTCAGTCCCCGACCGGCGGCAGCTTCAACAACATGCAGATTCCCATGCAGCCTAGCTCCCCCGTCTCCATGGGCCCGGGCATGGTCACTGGCACCAGCCGTACTGTCTACCTCGGCAACATCCCCCCTGACACGTCGGCTGAGGAGATCTTGGGTCACGTCCGCAGCGGCCAAATTGAGTCCGTTCGTCTTCTTCCTGACAAGAACTGTGCTTTCATCTCTTTCCTGGACGCCAGCTCCGCTACCCACTTCCACTCTGATGCCATCTTGAAAAAGCTCTGCATCAAGGGCCAGGATATCAAGGTTGGCTGGGGCAAGCCTTCCCAGGTTCCCACCTCGGTGGCTTTGGCTGTTCAGCAGTCAGGTGCTTCCCGCAATGTGTACCTGGGTAACCTGCCGGAGGACATTACCGAGGAGGAGCTCCGCGAGGACCTTGGAAAGTTTGGTGCCATTGACACGGTCAAGATTGTTCGCGAAAAGAGTATCGCCTTCATTCACTTCCTGTCCATCGCCAATGCGATCAAGGCAGTTTCCCAGCTTCCTCAGGAGCCGAAGTGGCAGGCCCCTCGTCGCGTTTACTACGGCAAGGACCGATGTGCTTACGTTTCGAAGACGCAGCAGCAGAACGCTGCTCAATACCTTGGCATCGCGCCTGGCTATGCGCATATGCTCACTGGCGCAGACCGCGACGTCATCTCCAACGCCCTGGCTCAGCAATCCGTTGCCGCGGCTGCCGTCGCGACCACCGCTGGTGGTATCAACAATCTTGGAAACCGCACCATCTACTTGGGCAACATCCACCCCGAGACGACGATCGAGGAGATCTGCAACGTTGTTCGCGGTGGTCTTCTTCACCACATCCGTTACATCCCTGACAAGCACATCTGCTTCGTCACCTTTATCGACCCCACGGCTGCCGCGTCCTTCTACGCTCTCAGCAACCTGCAGGGCTTGATGATCCACAACCGCAGACTGAAGATTGGCTGGGGCAAGCACTCCGGTGCCCTTCCGCCCGCCATTGCCCTTGCCGTCAGCGGAGGGGCTTCTCGCAATGTGTACATTGGCAACTTGGATGAGACATGGACTGAGGAGCGACTGAGACAGGACTTCTCCGAGTACGGCGAAATCGAGCTGGTCAACACTCTGAGGGAGAAGAGCTGCGCGTTTGTCAACTTCACCAACATTGCCAATGCCATCAAGGCTATCGAGGCTGTGCGAAGCAAGGACGAGTACAAGAAGTTCAAGGTCAACTTCGGCAAGGACCGTTGCGGAAACGCACCCCGTCAGCTTCAGCAGCAGGCGCAATCTCCTCGCACCGATGGTGTTTCGTCGCCGCCCCCCAATGGTTCCCAGAACTCGGGCTCCCCGACCAACGGCAACACGCCTCAGCAGTCGGCGACAATGTTCAACTCGAACAACCACCCCTTGACGATGTACCTGAATCACGTCTCTCAGCAGGCCCAGCACCAGCAGCACCAACAGCACCAGCAGCTTGCTGTTCAGCAACAGGCTTTCTTCGGCACCGCGCAGTCGTCGCCCAGCGAGCTTTCCATCGACATGCAGTCGCAGGGCCCCATCTCGGGCCACCAGCAATCCGCCAGCATCTCGAACGGCTACCCTCAAAGCGCGTCTGGTCCCGGTCCCACCACCGTCGGCGGCCTCTTGGCTCCTGGTAACGGCCGTGGGCAGCACAACCGCGCAGTTAGCCTGCCTGCGCTGAACCCTGGTTTTGACAACGGCGGCGCTCCCTCGGGCCACGAAGGAGAGCGTCGCGGCCACCAGTACCAAGCAAGCTTCGGTGGCATGGGTGCTGGCTATGGCCTGGCCATCCAGGGCGGCCTGAACCAGTGGGTTGAAGAAGAGGTTGCCAACTAAAACAGTGGACATTTTGCTTCCCCCGGCACACGATGCAACAGGAACATAGGGGAAAGATTGGTTAATCGTTGTAATTGCATCTCACGTCTTCTCACTTCTCATTCCTTTCTTGATTCTTGCTTCTACTTTCATCTTTTCTTGTTCTTCTCATCTATAATTTTATCGCCGGTTTGGCAAAGTGGTCTTGGGCTGTTTTCCCGATCCCAGAGCACGGGGAGGAGACTACCACACAAAATTTGGCACACCCCTTTCATGCATATGATTGTGGTCGAACATAGCAGCAGATACCAGAGCATGGTCGGCCTGGAAAACGGCATTCACGATCTGTCGCCAACGTGGAATGGAAATGAGGGGCGCAGGCACAGGCACAGGCCCAGGGAGGGAGAGAAAGGATGCAGCAGAGGGAGGCACTGCTGGCTTTACGTAGCAGTATTGTCCGCATGTATGTCTATTAGAGCGTGGTTCAGGACAGGCATTGGTTTCCCTGGACAAAATGCAAGCGAATCTTGGTTTGCATCTACAAGTCACCGTTTCCGGAGCGTGAGATTGAACCTTGGAGGCCCAGCTTGGACTGGATTGATGTGCTTGGCTCTGCAGCTGACGTACCTAGCTGGTTTTAGAAGATATGTGCACAGCTTCGGTGTTCAAGTTGACACATCAGACCAGCCGGCGCCATCATACTGATACTGCCCTGCTGTCCTCATGGCACTTGACAGCAGCGCAAGGTGTCTTTTTGGGACAATGAATTTTCCATTCTTAATCTACCTTTGCATGTTCCATACAGTAGCCACGTATTTGGTGCGGCATGCCCATCCGTCAAACCAGCTAGCTTTCAACGACTTGCCCGTCACAGAAAGAGATCATCGCCATGACTGTATGTTGAACAACATGCACGCATGTTACACGCAGGATACACAGTTAATGCAGAGGGGAGGATTGGCCCTCTGTTAATGCCAAAGACCGAAGAACCATTCGCAGTTCTCCGCCTCTGTCCTAGCCTTCCCAGGCAGGTCCATCCCAGTGAAGAGGAGGGGGGTGCGAGCTTGATAGTTCTCACCCCTACCTTGAGCCGTTACAATGAGTAGAGAGTCCGAATGGAACGTGGCACCAAGTTGCTTGTCTGTATGCTTGGTTGCGGACGAATAGTAGGCGTCGAAAGATGCGGTACTCACGTCGGTCCCCAGGCAACCTGCTTCATGTCGTCGATTCTCGGTTTCCTTCCTCGAGGTCGTGTCCTCATGTCGTCTTCTTCTCCGCGGGCCTGTCCACGGCGAGATGTCTCTCTGCAAAGGCCGGCCTTGGTCTCTTGACAGGTATCCTGGTCTTTTCTTGAGGATTGCAAGACGACTGTGTGTGTCATGGAGGTGGACGCATTTCGTTCTTCCGTGTTGCTGCTGGGCTGACCCGGTGCGCCATGCGCCGGGTGCCCCGTTTGATACGGAACGAAGGCCCGTCGTTTCCCCTCCTGCCTTCTTCCCTTCCCAAGGGCCCGCCGTCGGTGGTGAATCACCACAACGTGTGCCTGCAACGCGGAGGTGGCCGCTGACCCCGTTTACAACGTTCGCTTCCTCGGCGGAGGCGTAGAAGGTCGTCAAGATGGCATTGTCTTTCCTCACTCGTCTGCTACACGTGTTTCTTGGGGCAGCAGCACCCGTACTGGAACACCCCGGCAGTCATGTACCCTTGGAGCAGTAACTGAGTGTTTCAAAGGACCGTGCCGACAACCACTTGCTATATTGTCACGGCGCCTGGCATTGAGGAAACCCAGAGCTTCTTACAGGCGTTTCCTAGAAGGTTCATTGGATGAAACATACTCGACTGGAAAGCAGCACTGATGTTGGCCGCCCATTCACCTCTGCCCCTGTTAGATACCTGCGAGGCTCGAAGCCATGGAAAACCAGTAGCAGCTCGGTAGTAGTGAAGCAAGCGGGTTAATCAACACGGGAATGCCACAAACCAGCCACAAAACCAATGTTATACGACACAGGGTTGGATGAGCTTACAACGCCAAGGGGACTGGTGTCATTCGCCGACTAGCGGGATCTACCTAGGGTCTGCAACACATCGACCAAAGACTCCCTCAGCGGGTGATCAACGCCCACATGCTTCTCCAGCCGCGCAGCTATGCCGAGGATGGCGCTGGTAGAGTGAACGTATCGCCTCTTCATCCCCTCAGGCGCTCCAACAAGCAAAGCGGTCGTGAGCTGGAGGACCGCAATCTGGGCCTCCTGAACGAGGAGCGGCTGCTCGACCTCGGGCGCGTCCCAAGACGCCACGAGGGTAACAAGAGCCATCCACTCCTCCCTCGATCCAGTTTCCTCGCTCTCGACAATGGGCAGGAGAATGCGGACAATCTCGATGGCGCGTGCGGCCTCGTTCTCATCGCTTACCGTCGATATGTGCTGCAGTATAGCCAGGAGGTCCTGGGTCAAAGCCTCCCAGCCGTTGTGCGTGGTGAATTCCTCCAGACCTGCCTTCTCTACAAGGATACCCTCCAAGCCTACAAGGATCGGAGAGCGGAAGTCGAGTCTTACCGGGGAACTAGCTTTGTAGAGGTCAATGAGCATGTCCATCAAGCCTGCTGCCTCCTTTCTCAAGAGGTCATTGTCATCCTCCCGAAGCCAGAGTGACAAGGCCCTGATGGCTGCGAGAATCAGGGGGTCCTGGTGGATGTTGTCCTTCTTCGATTCCCAAGAGATGGTCAGCCTCTTTCCCATGGAAGTGTCCGTCTCCTTCGTTCGCGCATCTGGGTGCAAACCAAAAGCTCCTGCCACGGATGCGTCCCATCTGTCTCGTAGGAACTCGATGGCGAGAGACATGGCTTCCGCAATGGTCCGGCGAATTTTGAGCAAAAAGTCTGGGGGCATGATCATATTCGCCGGCGATGACACCTCATCGTCAAGGCTTCTCACGAGGAATCCGATAAAGTGAGTTGTAACGTCGAACGCTGATCCCAGACGCTGTGCAATGGCTGGATACGTAGGGTCATTGAGCAGCTCGAGGAGTCGCGGCAGAGTCGCTCTAGTGTCGGTAAGGAGGAGGGTGATGAACAGATACGAAAACGGCTTGTCTTCTTTCACGTCGCTGGTGAAAAGAAGCTTGGACGCTTCGGCAGGGTATACCTCAAGCAGAGATGCGGCGGCGATGGTGTAGGCGTTCCTGGCTTCTGGTGTAGGCCTGCTGGTGAGGAGCTTCTTGATGATATCAACGACTGGTTTGACCCACTTTGGGCTTGTCGGGAGGACCTATGCAAGTGTAAGTCAGCTGCCTGTATCAACGTGATGGGACAGCTACCTTGGGGTCTGAGTTTCGAAGAAATTTGCCAAGGAACTCGAGAAGAGTGACACCGTCGGTGCCGGTGAAGGTCGAAACAAGGGCCTGGATTGTCCCGTCTATCTTTGTCTTCAGGGCCGTTCTGTCCTCTGCCAGGTCCATGCAGTTGATCCAAGCAAACGCGAAGATCTCAAGAGCCGATGGGTTGTTTGGCGCGATTTCGACCAAGGGACTGACATCCTCAACCTCGAAGAAAGACTTGGCGCCTTCTGGAAAGGCAACGAGGGTGATTATCGTTTGGATGATTAGTTTGGAAGTCTCTTCGGAACTTCGTATGGGTTAGTATCAAAGCCCTGCACGTAGTTCTGATAACGTACCTTTGCAGCAAGCTGGAGACCAGAAGCGGCATCCTCCCAACGAGTCTCTTGTCTCTCTTTGATTGATCCGGCAGGAGCAAAGCGAAGGTATGGATCACAGAGACTGCGAGATCTACCATGTTTTTCGCATCCTTTTGGGTTGACGGGGCCAAAGATCCTGTCCTCGCCAGCCGATCCAGGAACTTTGGGGAGATGGACTCCCAAAGGCCCGAGACGGTATCGGCGTCATTACGCAGCTCTTCAGAGTTGTCGAGGAGACTTTTCAATAAAGCTAAGCCAACGAATCGCGAGGTATCATCCCTGGCTTTCAACATACTCTGGATCTGATCGAGTGATGCGGTGGGCTGGGTGGTCTGCGCCGGGTCAGGGGCTTGGAGTGGCGCTTGAGGGTCGGCCGACCCCGATGGCACTTCTTCCGCCATGTTTTGAGATATTCCAGTACGTCACAGCTGGACGTAAACTATGCCGACTCAATAGTCATGTGAAGTGGATGAAGCTGTGTAAGACGAGCTTCAGGTGTTGTCGATTTGGGAGAACAACATTCAGAGGTCCATCATAACTGAGGAAACAATTGCAATATTGGCTTTGAAGTATTGTTGGCTGTCTTTGAAAGATCGGAAGAAACGCACCGATTATAGCTTGTCAAAGTCAGAAAGCAAGATGTTAGAAGCCAAGACCGGACGAATGACGCTGTCGTGAAAAATTGCCCCGCGTAGAAGATACTGGAGACCCAGATCGCAGGAGGACCCCACCGTCAGATGCGCTCCATCAAGACCCCTGCAATCGCTGCTCTTGGCCACTTGCCCCAGTGTCGCATCAGCCCCATGTCGGGCCGCAAAGAGGTCCGAGCTTCCTCGCCGATTCAGCCACGCGCGGCTTGTCACCGAACAGGTCTCCGGCTTTGGTTGCGAGGTGATACTGTTTCCGTCCATTCAGGAGAACGACAACAGGATGGCCATCATCTGAGGACACTGGGAGTCAATGTCGTCAGATTCGCACCATGGCCGGTCCTGTACACAATGATTCGTCTGCTTCATCTTCATCGCGCCCGCTGAACAACGGTAACAGCAGCGTCAATAGCGACCCCGCCGACCGAGACGAACTGGACTTTTGGAGCGAAGACGAAGACGTCGCCGACGTCCTGACCGAAGATCCGATCCACGAGGACCTTGAAGAACCGTTGTCCTTCAAGCGCAAACAGAAGCAAACCGCCCCATCGGCGTCAGGGCGCTTCTTGTCTGCCTTCACCGGCTCGCTATCGGGCACAGCCTCCCCTCACTCTTCACCGCGAGCTCGAACGCCGACCCAAGACCCCAATCGATCACCCCGGAGGGCAGGCGTACACGGCACTGCAAACCAAAACACAAAAGATGGCGCGCCATTGGATTGGTACGTTGAGGGGCCCGGTAGGAGAGTTGGATATGAGGATTTGACGGCCATCGACTGGATCTTCGAATACACAAAGGAGCGCCAGCGTCTGCGCGTCCTCCACTCGAGCGCGCATGGCCTGCTCGGGCTGCTCAGGCAGCTCCTGGATGCTAGCGAGGTCTGGGTCATCCTGATCCTGACGGGTATGGCTGTTGGAGCCGTTGCGGCTGGCATCGACATCACGACCGATTGGCTTGGCGATCTGAAGACCGGCTACTGCTCGAGCGGTCCAGAAGGCGGCGCGTTCTATCTGAACAAAAACTTTTGCTGCTGGGGTTATGACGAAATGTCCAAGTGCGCTGGCTGGACACCTTGGGCCAAGGCGTTGGGAATTTCTTCGGCTGGTGGTAAATGGTTCATGGAGTATTTTTTCTTCCTCATTCTCTCGGTAAGGGTTGCGCTCTCACTGCTCATCGTCACAAGCTAATTCGTCTTGAGGTAATTTTGGCGTCGGCAGCGGCGGTACTGGTCAAGGAGTACGGGATGTATGCTAAGCATAGCGGTATACCCGAGATTAAGACGGTGTTGGGTGGCTTCATCATTCGCAGATTTCTCGGCAGTTGGACTCTTATCACAAAGTCGCTAGGTTTGGTATGTTATTGTGGCCCCCGTTACTTCGTTAAACCGACTGACTATCTTAGTGTCTTGCTGTTGGATCCGGCATGTGGCTGGGCAAAGAGGGGCCTCTGGTTCATGTTGCCTGCTGCTGTGCCAACTTGTTTATCAAGCTCTTCACGAATATCAACGACAACGAGGGTAAGTAGGTCTTACAGGCACCATACGTACACCACTGACATAGCGATAGCCCGGAAGAGAGAGGTCTTATCCGCGGCAGCTGCCTCCGGCATCTCTGTCGCTTTTGGATCCCCGATCGGAGGCGTCTTGTTCAGTCTCGAAGTTTGTAGCATCGGCGTGCCTTAGTGTCTTTGGCTAATCGGCTCTCAGCAACTCTCTTACTACTTCCCCGACAAAACTATGTGGCAAAGTTTTGTTTGCGCCATGACGGCAGCGGTGGTTCTTCAGGCACTTGACCCTTTCCGAACGGGTCAGCTTGTCATGTATCAAGTCAAGTTCAGCACCAGCTGGCATGGCTTCGAGCTAATCCCCTTCGTTCTGCTTGGTATTCTGGGTGTAGGTGTCTTCTGCTGAACGCTCGAACTTTGCTAACGATAGGACAGGGAATATACGGCGGTCTCTTCATCAAAGCCAATATGGCCGTGGCTCGATGGAAGAAGAACACGCCTTGGCTACCAGGGCCCATCACCCAGGTCGCTGCGATTGCCCTCCTTACGGCACTCATCAACTACCCGAACCACTATATGAAGTTTCAAACTTCAGAGCTTGTGTCAAACTTGTTCGTCGAATGCTCCAAGTATGTCGACGACCAGATCGGTCTTTGTAAGACAGGGGCTGCATCGGCACCGACTATTGTGCTTCTGATTTTCGGGGCTATCCTTGGTTTCTTCCTGGCCACAGTCACCTTCGGCCTCCAGTTGCCTGCTGGCATTATTCTGCCTTCAATGGCCATCGGTGCCCTTACGGGCCGGGCGGTGGGTATCATCATGGAGATTTGGGTCACAAACCACCCTGCGTTCTTCCCCTTTGCCTCCTGCGAACCAGATATCCCGTGTGTGACTCCTGGAACGTATGCTATCATTGGTGCGGCAGCGACTCTCGCTGGAGTCACTCGCATGACTGTCTCGATCGTGGTCATCATGTTCGAGCTGACAGGAGCTTTGACGTATGTCCTTCCCATCATGATTGCTGTCATGATCTCGAAATGGGTTGGAGATGCGTTCTCTCGGAAGGGAATTTACGAGGCCTGGATTCATTTCAACGAGTACCCGTTCCTGGATAACAGCGAGGAGATGGTCATACCAGATATCCCCGCTTCCCAGATCATGACTCGTATCGAAGATCTGGTTGTGCTTACAGCGACGGGCCACACTATTGGCAGTCTCAAGAACATTCTCGACGCGCATCCTTACCGGGGCTTTCCAGTTATTTCAGACCCTCGCGAGGCTCTGCTGCTGGGATATATCTCGAGGGCAGAGCTTACCTACAACTTACAAATGTGTTCTCAGCCACCACGATCCCTTCCGTCTGAGACAGAGGCTTTCTTCTCCCACCAACCTCTTGCGGACCCACGCACCACGCTCGATCTCCGGCCGTGGATGGACCAGACGCCTATCACCATGGCGTCGCGGTCTAACCTGCACTTGGCTGTGAGTTATTTCCAGAAGCTCGGCCTGCGGTACGTCCTCTTCAGCGACCGCGGTGCTCTGCAGGGTCTCTTGACAAAGAAGGACGTTTGGTACGTCCTCAACGGCGCGGATGAGACGCGTCGGACCAGCGGACTATCGAGAGACATGGGTGTCGAGACCGGCCTCACGAGGGAGGACGGCGGCGGTGAGCAGAGGGGTCTGTTAAGGGGCGACGGGCACGAGGAGGGAATCAGTCCGGCGGACGATCGGGAAACGATATTATAAGCTAGAGCATGATCTCAGGACAAGTGTACGATTTTTCCTTAGACATGAACAGAATCTTGATATGAATCGACGGCCAATGACTCCTCTGTATATGGGGTTGCAGCAACCTTTTAGGGAAAGAGACCTCGAGAGGACTTGCTGCAGCTGGCATGCCTCAATGGTGCAATTTCCAAGCGAAATTCGAGGGTTTGCTTCATGAAGGCACAGTCCCTTCCTTTGCGACGAGATTGAGCTGTGCCGCAATCAAGGCGGGGCAGTCACATCGAGTGTCACGTTGACAAGGTGCTAAGGTGACGAGTAGCAGCAACCAACCTCCCTAGCAAATTGTTAGTGACGGATTATGTCGATCCTGGTTTGTATGTAGACGGAAGCCAACCACGACTCTCCAACAACACCGCAATTCCGGCGAAGGCGATGCCACCACCATGTCAACGACACCGAGACTTTGGCAAATCATCGACCACGAAACACCAATCTGATCAGTTTCACATCCACAGTTATCGTGATGACTTCATTCGAGAGCTTACCGCGCGAGGTTCTTATCGAGGTGTTCTCATGTCTTGCTGACCTCAAATCCGCTTCCCATCTCATACTGGCCTCGCCCAACGCATTCCGCCTCTTCGCGAGTATCGGCCCAGCTGTACTGGAGAAAGTCCTAGTGAAGTCGGTAGCACCCCATGTAATTCGCTCGATCCGGCTCGTCGCGGCCTTACGCAAGGATATTCCCGTGAATCAGTACGAGATTCGTGGCAGCCTCGGAGGCCCATATATCACGGGGGGACGCGTACCTGTGGGAGACGGCAACGAAGAAGTCCCACCTGCTTTTCCTCCCTGCTTGAAGGAAACTTTCCTGGGAGAGGACCCATCCTCCGTTCGCGAGCTTCTCTTTACGGCAGGCCGGATAGCCCGGCTCACGCAGTCTTGCATATCCCACTATCACAGACGCTGCAACGCCGTCACTCCGTCGCGGCTAATGGATCCGGGGGCGAGGTACAGGAGAGAAAAGCGCGTGTGGCTTCAAGTATTCCCTGGGCTCCGCTACGAGACCTTTTACATCGGTCCGCCAACCTGGGTTGAGGAACAACGCGTCATGGCAGCGCTCTGGGCCCTGCAGCTGTTTCTCGAGGCCAATCCTAATGATCTAATGCGTGGCCTTGGGCAGGATAGAGAGGCAAATGATACCTGGAGGCTCACGCCCACAGGGTGCAGTCATTGGAGGCGCATTATGGGACCGGAGATCCTCACCGTATTGGATTATGTCGACCATATCCGGAAGAAGCCATCTCGCCGAACATCCACGGCCATGCTCAATATAACCATCATGAGGACCCTTGAGACCAGCTTGCCCGAGCCACTGACCCGGAACGACGCCCCAATGCCCTGGCCCGACCTGCATCAACCTCCAACTGACGGCGCTATGCGCGAGAGGCAGGAGAGGCTTCTTCAACAGCCCGCTGCCGGCATGCAGTTCGTCCAACGCATGTTTAAGAACCCCGACTGCCCGCTGTGGCAGGCTCCGGATGACCTGTTCCGAAATGTCGGGTTCGCGATATGGGACCGATCGAAGCTAGTCAGGCTCGGGCTCGAGAACGCGCTGGAGGAGGGGGATAAGTGTCCCCTTCCGCTGGGCCCAACAGTGGCAGACAAGTACTTCCGGTGGCGTAGCATTCTGTGCGAGAATGACCTATGGCGCTCGGAGAGGCGGGCAGAGTCAGCGTGGAATTTCCAACGGCGATGGCCGAGGGTAATTCGCAGGTTGTTGACGAATGACGAAGCGTATAGCTCGAGTTAAAAATACGCGGTAGGGGTAGAATAGAAGATGCAACGTATAGCTTAACTTGGTCTGGTCTATTACTTTAACTGATTACTGTTACTGATGAATCAGACCCGTCGTAACCGGCAAGGTGTTGGTCAAGTTCAGAACTGGTTTTGACAGATCTTTGATCAAAGGAAGCGACTTCTTGTTGCGCCACACATTGAGAATTCAGACATGAGGGGCCTAGAGGCTTCAAATGCTAGAGGTATGGTCAGTCCATCGCAAGTACGTCAGACAGAGCAAGACAGATGATGTCTTCTGCCGCGTGTTCTAACACAATTACCTCTTACATAGTAGCATGCTAAACTCTCAACGACCAGGACACCTACACTGTTCATAGCTGAATATGAGGTAAAGTGTGTTCGTCGCCAGGAAACTAATTTCAAGGCAAACGACGCCTGATACCATCCCTCATGTGTAACATGTCTATGGATAACCCCGAGTGCCATCGCGAAGCACACTTGGATCCGTAACAAGACCTATCTCAAGATAAACTTCCGTATGAATGTTATAATCAGCTGGATACATTTGGATATATGCTTCTACACCAAGTCACCGACCTGGAGCAAGGTCCCTGGCTTCTACAAGAAAGACTTCTGAACGGTCATTGGGGGGGTTATTACGCATGATGCGGTATACAATGACAACTTTGTTTTCGGCAGACTACTCCCTTTTTTTCAACGTGATGTACATGATCCAGATAGCTTATAAATGCTTGTTGCAAATACTGCACATCTTCAACGTCCCGCAAAACCAGCCTCCAACGCCGAAACTATCCCAAGGGTATCTTTGAAATGCAATTTGACCAGCCCATTACATCGTATCGAAGCCTATGCACGCGGACAGCACCACCCGCTAACCACGGAGGACGCAGGCGCCGTCGCTGCATCGCTTTGCAGAGAACAAGGGACGAAACAGTCCGAGATGTGACCTGGCAACCAAGGAGCGAGACCCGTCTTTTCTTGTGTCACCGACTGCGCAGTTCCAAGCGCCATTATGCACCAACGCGGCGGTTTCCAGTCCGGGAAGAGGTCGCAAACGGCCCCCATGGCTGCTTCCATCTGCCTCGTCATCCATTGCTCGAGCATGCCGTAAGGGTTCGCCGGCACCAGCTCGATCTGGTCATCGTAGACGGGGTTTTCGTCGCGCGGCACGAACACCAGCCGCTCTAGCCTCGGCATGCGCAGGCGAACCTGCTTGAGGACCTCGACCGTTAGATTCGCGGCGCTCATGGACTGATATATGCCGTCGACCCAGAAGAGCGAGTCGTTGATGGCGAGGTGGCGCACGTCGGCGAGGTCCGCAGGGTCGCAGAGAGCCATGACGGTAAGGAATTGGGCCTCGGAGGCCATGTAGCCGTCGCGGGCGCCGAAGTAGAGGACATCGTGTACGTTATCGAAGAAGATCTGGCCCGGATTGCGCGTCATGCCGAAGCTCAGGTGGTAGGAGGCCAGCGCCTCGTGGCGAGATTCTTGACAGACATGAAGGTTGACGGGGACGGCAGCGTACGATGTGCACCCGCTCGTCGACGGCCGTGGAGACTGCGCGTAGGAAGAGAAGGTGAGAGACTTGGCGCCGCATCTGATGGGGACGACCCGCGGCGGCGGGAGGTTGAAGTTCCAGATTTTGAGACGGAGCTCTACGGGCAGTCTGGGGAAGAAATTCTGTGATGGCTTCGGTCAACTGGGACTGGTCGCGAGATGGGCTTTACGGGAGATCGACAGAACTAGACGTACGAAGTGGTTCAAGGGCCAAGGTGGTGTAGCCTGCGCGGAGCGGTCATCCGTTCGTATGCTCGGTGCAGGAGTTGTCGTGGTGGGCGACATGTTCTGTAGGCTCGGGGAGGCGGCGCAAGGCTGATGATTTGCGACGTCGAGTCGACGAAGTGGGAGAGGGGCCCGGAGATAATGATGTGTTGTTGGACCAGTGCGGGACACACGATGACGGAAGTCGGAGGGTGGCAAGCATGAGTAGTTAATATATCACCGCGACGCCGCAGCTACCAGCGCCATCCCAGGCAAAGAACGACAAAGGATAAAGGATATGCCTGCCAACCTGCGTCCCGCAAACGCCCAAGGCAACCCGAGACATCATTAGACTTCCTTGACAAATACCCAGCCCCGGCTCTCCTTTCGCAACCAGACCGCCGGGTAGCCCAACAGTTGTGTGCACAGTTGTTGGTATGCAGTATCTCGTGAATCATGACTATTTGACGGCCACACCCCCAGTCCGATGCATGCTTGTGTCAGGGAAGAAAGTGTGGCGGCCCGGAGCCCGAGGCCTTGGGTCGGGGCGACCGGGGGGGAGGGGGTCAGGCTCACATTCGTTGGAATCTGACGGTCATTTTTCCTACTTCAAGCTAGACGGCCTTCGGTGTCAGTGTGCGAGGGCAGGGTGCCGGTTCAAGGGATGGTCAATATCCGTATGCAGGACAGAACTGCAGAGGTGTCGGCCATGAGCCAAGGCTTCGAGACCCTCGTAATGGCACTCGAGACGCCCCGTAATTGGGCCAATGGCGTTCGAGATACCCTTGGACCCAGGTCCTTTATTGATCTTCAGAAAGAGCAGAAAATAGGGATATCTGCAATACAAGAGAACACATGACCCATCAAGGTTAAAGTCGGTCTGGATGTCGAGTAAAGGGGCGCAGATCTGCGGAAGTGCCAATGGGGCGGGCAATCGCGGTTCGAATTGTGCCAAACCCGCCAGGCACATGTAAAGGAGTCGGGGATAGACATGAAGGGCATGGTGGAGCGGGGAAAGGTGGTGAAATCGCCCTCCTTCTACTCTATCTGGTCTCCCGGATATCGAGAGAAGCGAATCTGCAAACCCGGCCCGGCCGCAAGGTGGTCTGTACTGTAGATCCTCCGAGATGCAAAGACGGGTGATGGGCGCGTGGTTGGTTCCAATGGGTTGGGCTGAACCAGGGGTCAGGGGTCGGTACAGGGCATGTCTCGGTGGCCACTGCAAGCTGCTTATGACCGTCTGTGTGTTGAACCGGGGCCTCTGATGAACCATGGGATTTGAGTGGCTCTTTGGCGTCGTATCCCTCGCTTGGCTGTGGACAACCTCAGCTGAAGTTGGAGTACGTACTCGCCCGACTCTTGGAATGGCTGCATTGGATGACTTTCTCGGAGGAACCTTACTGCTGCTAAAAAATCTCCGAGTCTTTCCCTCGATGGCCGTCGCGGCTTCGTGCAGAGGCGTGATAGATCGATATTGTGGCCCCATGCAAGGACATGGATGCCTGGCTCACTGGCTGCGATGAATCATGATATGTTCAACTGGACTCAACCCGAGCACCGGGGACACTCAGCCCGGAGAGATGGACTTTGTAGCCGTGTCACAGTGGATTCTCATGCGGCCACTGCGGAACCCTGAGTTAGACGATCGACCTGTCAGTTGTTGACTTGATGGTCGAACTATCAACCCCGCAGTCTCTGGCTGCCAAACTCCGAGCACTGTTACATGCCTGGCTCGATCGATATTCCACAGCCGGTGGACGTTAAGGGCCAAGCAACTAACTCCTCGTTTTGTCTGGCGATCTTCACACTTTTCATGCCGAACTCGTCGTTCGCAGATGGGCGACCAGTTTGATAGTGTGCTCAAGATGCACCGGACAAGCTGGTATCGACTTGTCACTTTCGGTTGCCGCTGCTTTGTCCGTCCGGCTGTTCACTAAGCTCCCAACTGGGCAGAAGTTTTTGACATGTGGAGCAGTCGACCCTACCCGACGGATACCAATGTTTCTTCCGATAAATGCCAAGAACCAGGCCGGCCTAGGCCTGAGATGTGGGCGTCTTGCTTGTGAAAGGATTGAGGATGAGGCTGGGAAAGCGCTGAGTGATGGTGACAGGCCGGAAGGAAAGTCATATCAACCCTGCCGGGTAAATGATCTCATTCGAGTATCTTTGTTGTCGTCGTTTCTAATTTAATAGGCCAATCTGCTGAGGCCTGATGGTTTTGACAGCTTGAGCATCAGGCTTGGATCACCAAAGCCGGCTGCATGGTATTGGCAGCCTCATCTGCAAGCCTGTTGGTGCTGCTGCGCAAGCGCTTTCTTACCTGACCCATTGGACAAGGGGTCTGATCCCCTGTCATTCAGACGCCCCTGGTGATGTGGAATCATTCATGTCGTTCTAGGAAGGTAAGAGCGTCATTGGCTGTGTGTATGCTGCATGTCGCAGTTCAGATATGAGACACCCTCTCGTGGGGATGGAGAGTTCATGTCAGTCCAGTCCTCGCCGTTCGAGCGTGAAATTTGGCTGACAACGTCGCAGTGCCTATCACGAACTGCTCTCTTGTCATGTCTCGTTTAGTTTCCGTGCCCGTGCGTCCACAATTCCCGTGTCCGTACGTGTCGCAGTTGCGGGTATTCGGAGGCAGGAGACAAATCTCCTTGAAAATCAGGTGAAGCCAATTAGGCAAACCTCCATAAAATAAAATAAAATCTTTGGAGCAGGCAGATACGAAGGTGCAAAAGTTGCTTTTTCGGCGTCGGTGGGGATTGTCAGTTTGGGTTGTGGGTGGAAAGGAGTCGAGGTTGACGTTCCAGCTGGCAAGGCAGTTCACCAGGTGTTGCATCAAAGCCACATCATGTCATCACGTGCTGTTTAGCCGCAGAGAAACCTCACTACACTATGTACTGGGCTCCTCCTCAATCTGCCGGGCTTCCCTCCCATCCCCACACATCCTGCTTGACGTGCGTGAGCTTATTCCTCGGGTCATCCTCGACGGCGCAACTGAGAAACATTGTTAAGCGTCTATGCTGACTTGCAGCGGCCCTTGGTTTGTGACTATTTGCTAGCGGATGAGCGTTCACAGTCTGGCCCATTTAAGGGTTAATCGCACCGTATCATTGGCCTCGCCATAGGCCCTCCCGCTTCTAAGCGCCGGGGATGACCACCAAGATGACCGGCATCTGCGGGCTCCGGCCAATCTGAAGCCTGCCGGCTCTTCTAGGGCCCCGATCATCTCCAACCCCAGAGCTCCGAGATGTCGCAAGCGCGGCTATCTTGCGTCGGCGCAACGCTCGTCACGGTAAATTTAGACTGCTATCTCTTTCCCCAGACATGGGTGAGATTACGTGCCGCGTCCAGGCACGGCACCCGGCGCGTATCTGAGTGTTGTCTTCTGTATTTGTACGCTCGCTCCAGACTCTCCTTTTCGTAGATTTGTGATGCAATCCATAGTACAGACTCTGTTCACTTTTCTCTTCTCTCAAGTCCCTTTCTTTCACCCGAAATCCTTCTTGACGCCCGTCGATCATTATCTTCTATTTCGTAATTGTTGAACACCGTCTTCTTCTTTTAGCCGTCATGTCTTCCGAACTCAAAAATGTCTCCCACACCTCGAATTTCGAGATCGATGCCGAGGAGAATCGCGACTCATCGGAAGCACGCATCCTGAAAGCTGTTGACACAGTGAGGGTCAGCTTGACCGCTCTGGCTCTACTTGCGAGCATCACGGTTATCGGCGTTTCGGCAGACGCTCTGGCAGTCTACGATGCCACCCACGTTCCCGCCCACTACTTGCTTCCGCTGTGGCCAGATGCCTTCGACCTGCGCCCAACAGTAGCCCTGGTTGTGGGGAGCTCAATCATCATCATCGCCAACATAGTTTCCCTGCTCTTCAGCCGAGTTCAATCTGTGAGTCAAGAGCTCATCATAGGCTGGATGCCGTGCCCAGTAGACCCAGACTAACACTAACCAGCTGCGTGGTCAAACTCTCATCCACAACTCGCTGGCAGTGGCGGCTCCGGCAGTAGGACTGGTAGCCTCGATCATTGCCATGTCTTTCTTTTACAGCATCAACGCATCGATCACTGTTGACACCCTCCAGAGCTGGAGCTGCAGGTGGTCTGAGGTTGTGATGGTGACACGGCCGCACTTCGGCACACTTTGCAAGCAAAGCAAGGCAGGCCTTTACCTGTCAGTTTTGCTGCTCCCGATCGAGGCCATCGTCTTGGGAGCTGGTGTGTACCAGATGATCCTTCAAAGGAACGTCAGCAGAACCAGCAGGGTGGTCCAGGAGCGACGGAAGTCTGGAAGCCCTGTACCGTCATCAGTCCGTGACATCGAAGGAGAGCAGCACTGAAAAGAGCAGTCTAAATCCATCCTACAAGAGATTGGGCAAAGTGTATGTCACTTGGCCAGCGTCCACTGGTCGGATCGAGCGAAGAGTGCGACGCCGGAAACGGACATTGTGCTCTCACTGGATTGAGGGTCAACGAGAAGTGTAGGATCCGAGGGACTTAGAGCCTGCTGTGTCCTATTGTTGTATATGTATTCGTACTTTCATATGAATAATCTCTATCGCCGACCAAGCAGGGGCGACGCCATTGGGTAGATGAAAATGCCGTTGTCGATCCAGAATCCGATTCAGTCTTCACTCTTCTGATCCATCCATCACCTATTCGGATGTGGCTCTATACCAATACCGCATCCGGCTTCCACGGAGGTCGAACAAAGTGAAGCCTGTAGCCACCAAGGGCTTCGCAGCTGCACAACTGACCATTCGAGTCTCCGCTGACGCAGGTGCACCTGAGAGGCATGATTCGCGGGCTCAGGAACTCTGAATCTTCGCCGGTTGCGGACGAAAAGCTGCAGTGGATGTAGGCCCAGCAGAGATATAGTGGCCACAATTATCTCAGCATCGAAAAACCTTGTGCTAGACTTGGCATTGATGTATGATCTCGAGTCTTTGGGAGTTTAACCGAGTTCGCAACACGGACGCTACTGTCCACCCATCAAGTCGTCAAGTACTGGTAGTTATTTAGGGTGTCAGGCACAGAATATGATCAAGCGTCGAAGTCAGCTATTCACTCTTCGATACGGGGAGCGAAGATTGACGCATCTCCCGGCCACTTTGGGAGAACCGGACCCCTGATAAGCTATTTTGAAGGATCTTCTTGTGCATCTCCTATTGCCAAATTTCAGTGGAACGCCTTCAAGCCACTAGAGAGAACAGCACAGGCCTCGCGAGCCGAGGCGTCAGTCCAAATTCAGCGCTAGCAACCCTTCAGGACTGGCTAGCTACGAAAGCCAGGGGCTGCAGTGTGACAAGTCGAGATTGACGCGGAATGATTGGTCCAAAAGCACCCTTGGATACCCGTGGACGCGTGCTGGAGAGAGTGGTGAGCACCGCTCTGACCCTCCCCGCCTTGACTAGCCGCGAAGTCTGCCTATTTTCCCGTAGCGGGCTCCCCCAGGCGCTATTTTCCGGTACGTACCTCGCCTTATTTGGTCTACAGCCAGACAGCTACACATTTCCCATGTTCGAACTCCCCGGAAACATGTACATTCCGTCTCATCTTTGCCTACTCCGTCACAGCGCTCGCTGCACGAACTCTTGGTCTGGCACCCGTACAACCGTCTCCAGTGTATTGTCTTCTCCGTCTCCGACGACCGCTTCAACTCTTGTCGAGACGGCGCACGCAGATGAAGCACCGTACTAGGACGGGCACCAACTGGCAGCTTCATCTTGCCAGAGAGGCCAGTCCAGGACGGCGCGGGCATACTCCACAGCCCACGCGAAACCAAGCAAACATTGTTCTTCTGTCAGCGTTGCCCAGGTGTGACACACCGTCCGTAATGCGGCTGGCCGAGCAGCTGCCTGCAGCGTGCCGTGTAGCCTTGTCTCTCTTGTTCCTCTCGCTGCCGACTAAGACCTTGGGCACCACATGAGACCGTAAACCGAGTTTGGCCTGTCTGCATTCCAGAGCTGCCTTCGGGTCCCGGACCCTGTCGTCCGGTGTTTATACCATCATCGATGGTGTCTCCAATCTATGCCACCTTGACTCTGATGGCTTCATATGTGTAGAATCCCAGGCAACCTCACTTGATGCAGACGTGCGGCTTGACAACCCAAGACCGCAGCGAAAACATGGCAGATTCACAGCGAGGTCGAGGCAATGTTGGAATGAAGGCAGGGTGGGATGATTGCGGGTTTTATCACGCGTGTGTCACATACAACCAGAGGCTCCACGGTCGCAATCAACCGTGGACCCTGGCAACAGGCACACGGCTAGTCCAGGCGCAGACAGTCGAGTAACACGGCCATGCCTCCAGAAGTTGCTTGGTCAATCAATGTGAGAAGCGATGCTGATTGCCTCCCCGGTTACCTGGTTAGGTAAGTTGCGGTATGCGACTGATTCGCATATGCCTCATGCCAGGTGAGGCAAAGTTGCCAGAGGGTAGTGAGGTAAAGGAGATGCAAGCTTGGGACAGCTTCGTCCAGCCCAGTCCGCTCCAGGCCGCTTTCTTTCTCCGTCTTTTCTCCATCCGTTCGTTCTGATCGACCGGTCTCGCAATGAAACCGGGCTCGTCAAGCGGGAAGAAAGACGTAGTGTGCGCATCTGGCCTTGGCTCTTTCCGTTTTCAACCACCCTCTCGCGTTGCTGGGTGGCTAACCGCCTTTGCATCAATTCCCTCTCAGCGACTCGCGTCCTCGTAGCTCCTCGGACTGGCAAGCAGCAGCTAGCATGAGCCATCCCCATCTCATATATTAGTCCCCCTGGTCACCAAACAGTCACGGCTCCTTTTTGCTTGCCGTGCAGCTTTTTCATCCGTCTAGCCCTCGGAACCACACCAGCTCCCGCCCAGTTCGTCTCGTCGCCACATCTCGGAAGATCTGTAAGTCGACCTCTCAGTGGCTGGACCTTTCCATCAAACTTTACGCCTTCTTCATCCTTTTGGCGTCTGTTTCTTTCATAAACCCTGGCCGCCCCGAGGCCGAGAAACTCCGTGCGTCGAAGCGCACGACCTATCTACACCTCTTCATTCTTGACAGCTGAGCACATTGCGCCAAGTTCAAGGGGACTCTAGTCGATAGGACCACGTCATCTTACTGGCATCACTCGGCAATTGCGTTTGGTCAATTGCGGTTGGTGTTCCGTTCGGTACGTGTCAAGCTAGGAGGGTTCTGGGCGGAGGGCGAGACTAACACGGCCGTTACTAGTCAAGACGCCGTTCCCAAACAATCACGTCTGATACATCAGCCAATTTCTTAGCACTGTCGAAAATTGCCTTTTATCTCAGCTTCGACCCTCGAACACCGTCGCAGATATGACCGACCCCGTCTCTCCGCCTTCTTCCCCCCCGCAGGAGTCCAACACCACCCCCAACACCACCAACGAGAAGACCACGCCCCATCCTCCGGTTACCCCCGAAAACAAACGTCTCTCGCAAATCGGCGGGCTCTCTTTTGCCGAACGAAAGATGAGCCGTCGTCCCTCGACCGCTCCCACCCCCATAGTTGAGGGGGATGGTGGTCTGACGAGAGATGTGCACCACTCTCTTCCGGGTGACGTCCGCAACAACAGAAAGTCTAGGACGCAGGCCGACATGGCGAAGCGTAGGAGCTCATACTATGAAGAGGCTTTCCAGGGCGATAGGGAGTCCAATCTTGTCAAAGACCGCGTCTACAGCGAGGCCATTGTGATGGCCGAGTTGCGCACCAATGTGATTGTATGTTGTGACATCCTAGCAGCGGCCTGCAGCTATGGCTAACTTTCCAACGCAGATCAACGATGAGTTCAGCTTCATTACGGACTTTTCGTACCAGCTCTCGATCAGATACCAGCGACCGGTATCTTCCATTGTGGTCAACTTGCAGCATGGGGCCTGCATGCTATTCGGTGGTACTTTTGAGCCGGCTTATACGATGTCGATTCATGCGCTGTCCCTTGAGGTTGGCGTGACCAAGAACAAGAGGAACGCGGCTTTACTACAGAAGCATCTTCAAGAAGCTCTTGGCGTCGCGCCCGCTCGCGGGTTCGTCAAGTTCGTCGAAGTGCCTGCTGAGAACATGGCTGTCAACGGCAAGACCACTGCCTCTCAGATAGCAGAGGTAACTGGCGAAGAGGAGGAAACCATTGCTGAACGTCGCGCTCGCAACCGCAAGAGTCTCGGTGCCAAGGTAGGTCAAACCGAGGACCATCAGGAGAGGAAGAGTAGCACTAACATCATCGCAGTCCATCTCGGCTTTCCGCCATGGATCCATTGTCGGACCTAGGAAGGGTTCGGTATTCGATTTCCGTAGGGAGTCTGTCGCTGCTCCACGAAAGGAGTCTGTCATGGTGACTCCCCAGGAACTTACTCCTCCGCACAGCGCCACGGACGCGCCCCCTATTCCTCCTATCCCCGAGGCTCACGCCGTCAACAACACTGCACCCACCACCACCAACACCTCCACCACCGAGAAGGACACGCCTATCAAGGAAGTCGAGAAGGCTTCCACCGCCCCTCCCAAGAAGACCAAGGCGGCGAAGCGCAAGAGTAACTTTGTCTCGTCGCTGTTTTCTCGTTCCCCCAAGGCTACATCCACCGTGCCTGCCGTATCATCGTAAACGACACTTTGTCATCTAGGTCCTGGACGTTTCCTTTCTTTTGTATTGCGCTCGCTATTTGGGATTGGAGCAGTGGTAAAATTGGAACTTCAGAGGCTGTAAGCAACCAAATCACTGCATCGATAAAAAGGGAGATGGAGTTTTGCATTACAGCCCGTCTCGGCAGGCGGCCTGGAGCCATAGTCTAGAGGAGCTATTCCTTTGTAATCGTATCTGAACTCTGTAATACTAGAGGTATGGCTGGAAGCGAGACTGATTTGTAGTCTCCTCGGCCAACCTCAGTCATGCCATGCGCTGGCTTTAATAATTACACTGCCACTGTTGTCTCCTTGCTCTCGATCTTGGCATCGCTAGCTGTCCAAGAAGTTATTTGCATGTGCTGAAACCATTTGGGTGGGAATAAACTTGGCTATGGAAGCAAGCGGCGATCGATAAAGTGCCATTCAAAACCTTGGAGAGCATGGCTTAGATGACATCCATCGATATACAGTAAGAGTGAAAAGCCCTCGGGTAGGTACTGTATCCAACACAAGCGAGCTTCAATGGGGGGTGACAAGCGCTGTGAGGTTGGGATGGATAGGCGAGATGATCTCGCTTAATTAAATGGGGCTCTCGCAACTGGGCGTCCGATCTCTTATCTTATCGCCGCTGCGTCGTCGTTCTCCCCCCGTGCCTAACTGCCAATTGCTTCACTCCGTCGCCTGTCTTGCCGCTCCACAGCTCCGATCCGCAATACGGCCTCCTCGACACAAACACGGTGATAGGCTGGAACGCAACATCAGCACAAGTAAACGGCAGACCTCAATCGAGCGTATACTGCTTTCTTTCGTTCATCGTCGGAGGGCTGGAAGGGCTCCGCAACACATCGCGATACATTATTCGTTGTTCACCGGCGCCCTTCAGAAACAGAGGCACTCTTGCTCGTCGCTGCTGTGGACTAAGGTGACTGACGACCGGTCTCGGAAGCTTTTGGGCAGGCGCAGTGAATACGGGGAGCGCTTCATTCACAACACAACGGGGACGGAGGAGAAATCCCTGCGCAGAAGATGGAGGTGAGATTTTGAGTTTGCTTCTGTTTTGCTCCCCGTCATCCTTAACTGGTGCGCTCTATTCATCTTTTCCCGCACAACACATCGTCCCCTTGTCCAAGATGAGAGGCTTTCGGCATACAAAGTAATCTGTATAAGACGAAATCAGAACTCGAAATGCTGGGCCAAGCCTCAGCCTGACTGAGTAAACAAGCATCAACTACCCGTCGACCAAACACACGCAGCTGTTAATACAGCTCAAAACACCTCCGGGCCATCACTGACCTGCTGGGATCGGTAATATCTTGCGTCAAGCCAGCGGCCATAGCCAGGACTTATCGAACTATAACCCGGCTGGGCTAGTTCGTCCGCCCCAGCAGAGAGTTGAGTCACAGTCCTCGGACGATGAATGGGAGGCTGAGCCATGGTGTCACGGATGATGTGTTGTCTGTACGACAGTGAGATCCGCAGAAGAAAGAGGAGTAGGCACCGATTTGCCTCATGCCGCCGCTGGGCTTCGCTTCGAGCCGCACTCCTCATCCTGGTTTCCCTCAGCCGTTCTTCGAGCGCTTTGCGACAAGCCACGATCCACCCCCTACAAAGATGCGCATGCCTGCCGCCATGTTCCCCATCCTGCGTGTATCCGTTGGAGGCGGTCGTATTCGACCGAAGCTGTGCCAAGGCAGTTATTGCGAGAGCCTTTGAGGGAACTGCAAGCGAGTAGATGGCAGCGTTCGCCTCTTGTTGTCTGGACGGACATATTCGGGGGGAACTACCCTTCAGTCCTGGGAGTCACCGGACTTCCCGTCGCGGACCGTCATCGGGCTTGGGATCCGGTCTATCCGTTCGACAACCCGTGCAAACATCGAGACGCCCTTGATCTGTGGCATCGAACTTCCTGAGACACCAGCAAACATGAAAAGGTCCACGATGTGGTAGGAGGCTCGAAGAGACTTTACCTAGCTGGATCTGCTGAGACTCAAAGCTGTGCCATCACGAGGGGGACTCGGTCGGTGACGGCCACGAAAGCCTGCCAAAGCCATATCTTATGTTTCTCAGGATGGACAAATCACACCGTTCAATTTGTACAGTGCTGTCCCAAGCGGTTGACGGCCTGGGTCCTTCTTTCCACAATGGTTCTTTTCGAGCGAATGGTCGTCATAGTCCGGCAAGGCTAACGCTTCAGCGTGTCTACGATCAGGATCAAAGAGTAGTGCCGACAGATGTGAACAAGTCGATCGAGGTTCCTCCGGGACCTCCCGGAAAGGGGAAGCCTAGACTTCTTCTAATGGGTCAGAGAAGGTATGAAACTACGCCCACTGGCATCTTGTTCTCTTGATGTGAGCCTAACACCGACCGGTGACAGGAGTGGCAAATCTTCAATATCGAGCGTCGTATTTCACAAGCTACCGCCTAACGAGACGTTGTTCCTCGAGTCGACGGCCCGTATTCAAAAAGACTCGATGGCGTAAGAGCCGGTTCATATCACCCAGCTTTGAAGAACTAACCACTGACACCGCCCAGATCGTTCATGGACTACCAAGTCTGGGACTTCCCCGGCCAGATCGACTTCTTCGAGAACCCCAACTTTGACATGGACGCCATTTTTGGCGAGATCGGTGCCCTCATCTGGGTCATCGACGCGCAGGACGACTACCTCGAGGCCGTGGCGCGGCTCAACGCCACAGTTCTTAACCTCCAGCGCTTCTACCCAAACATCAACATTGAGGTCTTCATCCACAAGGTCGACGGCCTCTCCGACGACTACAAGCTCGACATCCAGCGCGACATCACCATCCGCATCCAGGACGAGCTCTCGGACCACGGCTTCGAGAACGCCCCCGTCACCTTCCACCTGACGTCCATCTACAACCACTCCATCTTTGAGGCCTTCTCCAAGGTCATCCAGAAGCTCATCCCCCAACTCGGCACCCTCGAGGCCATGCTCACCAACCTCTGCCGCACGTGCCGTTTCGAGAAGGCCTACCTCTTCGACGTGCTATCCAAGATCTACATCGCCACCGACTCGGCCACGGCCGACATGGCCTCGTACGAGATCTGCTCCGACTACATCGATGTCATCATCGACATCACCGAGGTCTACGGCTCCTGGCCGCGCTCCGACGGCCAGCGGAAGCGCCTCGAGGCCGAGCCTTGGAACGCCAAGGTCGAGGACCAGGTCGCCTGCAACTGGGCCGAGAGCTGCATGGTCCTGCACGACTCGCAGCGGCCCATCATGCTGCGCGAGGTCGACCGCTACCTCGCCCTTGTGGCCATCATGAAGGAGGATTCGTACGACCGCATGCCGCTTGTCAACATGAACGTCGAGGCCGTCGTGCAGGGTGTTACTGAGTTCTTTGAGATTACAAAGTCGCGGAAGTGAGAAGGAGGAGAGTGGAAGAGGTGAAAGTGGGAGAGGCGAAAGTGGAGATATTCGGGGAGTGGTATAGGCATCAAATATCCATCAAAGGGGGGCATTTCACATGTTTCGGCTCGTGTTGTATAATAGGTTATGTTGTCTGAGAATGTCAAAGTACCCTTTCTCTCTCTCTCTCTCTCATATCCCAGTCATCTGTTCACGACTGACTACCTCCGTCCTTGTCTATCAGGTGTATGTGTCTGTAGCCTGTGGAACAACTCGTCCAGCGTCGCCTCCTCCAACCCCTGAAACTCCAGCATGCCCATACGCTTCTTGTTACGCGGCGTGAAGCGCTTCGGCGGCACCTTGAACATGTTTCCCGGCGACAGGGGCACGGGCGTCTTCTAAGAGTCCCGTGCCGTAGCGGCTGTCGCCGGTGCCGGCGGCCGTGTGTCGTTGGGACCGGCCCCGAGACTGAAGACCTTGTAGGCTGCTCGATTGGCGCCTAGGACACACACGCGGGCGGGTACTTCGCCACGCGCGTCGGAGGTGTCCTGGACGTCCATACACACCGGCTTGAAGGACGCGTCTTCGGGGAGCGTGGCTGTGGTATCGTCGCCCTTCAGCTGCTGGGAAAGAGCCGTCGCCGTAGGTAGGTTGCCCTCTTGGTAGGGAATGTAGGGAATGTTGGGGGATTGGACGGGGATCGTAACGATGTGGGCGGGTTTACCTGTGACGGTTTAGTAAGGGAGTCGTTGGGACAAGGGGTGGCCGATTTCAACACACCTTGCTTGCTCACGAGCAGAATCAGCGTACTGCTGTTCAAGAACTTGGCCTCGACAATCCTGCCATCGTCTACAGACAATGCTGCAACTGTGGTGGTGACGTTACTACTGATGCCATTGATAATGCGGATGGACGTGCGGAAGATGACGACTGTAAGACTGTTAGAATAAACTTCAGGTGGGCGTTGCGATGGGTCACCTACCATCTTGATCGTGGCCCTCCTCAGTTACAGCCGTGAACGTAAGTCCGTCTCCCTCTTCCTGTATGGCACATTAACGAGTTATACTGTCTGCTTCGTATTATAATACGAACCTCTTTCTTTTCTGGGCACATTGTCGAGTCAAAACTGGTAATCTTGCGACTTAACGCGATCTTTGTCGGCTGTCCGAAGCGAACGCTTCTCTTCTGTGCTTCGGCAATATCCTTGAAAACTCCATTCGCGCGGGCAGTGAGGCAATCGACAAGGAATCTCACATTCGGGAAGGCCTTCAAATAAGCCTGTCCCTCCTCCTGACGTCTGAGCTGCGTGTCCAGCTCTTCAAGCATCGATGCCCCGCTCTCGGCTCGCTCCCAGTTGGCCGAGTAGTCTTCCTCGGGTACCTCGTCCAGGAATACGGCCATGGGGCTCTCCACGAGATAACGTTGAACGTACACCAGGACTTTACTATTCTCCATGGTGGCTTCCTTCTCGGTCAGCTCCTCGCTTGCTGAGCTTGGGGCAGCAAGACGATCGATCTGGAACCGCATCCAGATGGAGAAGGCGTTAAAGAGGTCGAGCTCTTCCATGACGTTGAGTAGGATCTTGTGGCCCACCAACGTGAGGCAAGAGACGATGTCCATTGCACGGGTGATTTGCGCAACAGTGAAGCCGATATCGTCTCGTGAATCGTAGAACTGGGCCAGCCCACGGAGACGACTAAGAAGGATGGCGCATCTCTCCAGTGCGGGCAGCATATTCTCGTGGATCAGACCGCGCAGATTCTCAAGGCCAGATACTACAGCCTTGTCCCATCGCTTATGGCCCTGCGCGACTATATTAGCTTGCGAGTCTGGGTCAACGACGTCATATACTTACACGCTCAGCTAGGTTATCGACGAGCCATTCGCGAACAGGTTCGTGTGCGTGGCCGGTGACAACTGTATGGAACAAGGCCTGAACAATGTTTGTCGGGCCATGTGCCATCTGCTCCAGGTCTCCCTCGACACTACGTAAGAACCTAGCGGGCAGCTCTCTCGTATTTTTGTATTCCACTTGCATATGTAGTTGCGTCTGCTTCACATATCGTAGCAGCTTTTGCAATGTTGTGAGCTTTGACGCCAAGAGTGAAATGTTGATCGGTGAAGAGGGGATAAAAGGCAGATCCATGGGGACAAGATACACTGCCTGGTCGTCGTCGGCTGGGGATTTCAGGAGAAGAGCATGAGTTGACACCTCTGGATGAGAGGTATGCTGGACTAGCTGGAGCACACCCGGCCTATACATGGAGCTTGGAAGGGTATATCGGAAGTCGCCAATAACAAAAGAGTCATAGATGCTGAGATGAAGACGGCCGTCACTCGTGCCCACGACCATCACGAAGATTTGGTCACTGTCCTTAGTGTTGAAGGGTTGAAACAGAAACTCTATGCCTGTACGTAATGTAAACACCAACCCATCTTCACTGCAATACGGTCAGCCATAAACAGGAGATAGCTGGGAAGTGAACGTACCCTGCTCCAGCACTCGAGCTGGGCAGAGGGCTGATTTTGGGCAACGCCGAGTCCACCTCCAAGAAGGTGAGCTCTCGCGGAAAATCTAGTGGGGCGGGCCCCCGGGCAGCTCCAGCTCCTCCGACATGAGCTTCTGCCATGGCTGAGATGATGTCTTCTGATACCGAGATCGTGGCTTGCCTACGATGTTGCGCGACCAGCCGATGTGAGTGATGTTGGGTGCTGTTGTATCGTCTCCGCAGACGCGGATGTGATGTGCAGCCTTGTTGTTCTCCAAGCCCATCAACCTTACATAGCCGTCACTCCAGCCTACGGCGAGGAACTGGCCTATCGCCGGGTCAGTTGCAATGAGCATGAGCCCAATATTCGTTGGATGCACAAACTTACCGTCCGGTTTCCATCTCACGGCTTGTGGCTGAGGTGCTTGCTGACCAGGTTTCGCAAATTGGTGGATTTTGGACACGACCTGTTCCCTGGGCCGGTATATCAGAAGATTCTTTCCCACTGCGTCCCAGCTGACCGACAGATCGACAGTTGGGTTGCTGCAGGGAAAACCATCGACAACCCGGTGGTCGAATTTGGTCTCGCTGTAGGAGCGTAGCGGCGTGATTTTGGCCATTGCGAAAAGACGAAGCTCTTCGTGATGCTGTTAGAATGATGCTTGTTCGGGAGACCATAGCTGGTCCCGTGAGGGAAGCCGTCTGTCTAGGCGAAGTTCGTGAGCGATGTGACACCGGATACAACCCGAGTAATTGGAAGTTGGGACGTAAAGTAGTTCATTCAATCCGCTCCTCGAGCCCGGCAGTCATGCTTCGTGCACATAAATGTTTAGTGTCGACTGCCTTTTTGAGGTTCACAACTTCCACCATCTTGCGAGGCAGGGTACCTTACCCCAGAGCAGGTACCAGTACATCTTCAGGCTCATGTTTTGTGGAACTACCACTGCTTGCCAGTGTATTAGCGCGCATTACAGTTGCTGAAAATGGGGCAAATGCACCTATGGCCCACTACAGGCTCGCTATCCGCAGCGTCCCTCGAGCGCAGGGAAGCGGATGGATGGAAGCAGTGACAAAATGCCGGCGCAGGAATGAATGGGTTGGCAAGGACGGCAACAATTAGTCAATAAACAGCTTCTTTTGCAGGTGCTTTCGCAACCCGTTTCTCTCTAAGATACGTTTCATTTCATGCAGCCAATTATAATGGCCACTTCCCAACATTGCAAGTCAAACCCGCTGCTCGGAAACTCCTGGGTTGGCGCTCAACAATTGCAATCCCTGACAACTTCACCTCAATCTAAGGTACCTTAGTTGGCTACTGGAGCTTCTCTATTCAATCAAGAAGTTGTCTGCATTCGACTTGACCTCCTTCGAGAAAGTCACTTCCTCGTCCTCTTCAAGCAGTGAAACCGTGGAGACCTAGTACACATCAGCATTTGTGTCATCCGCACAATTAACGAGCTGCAACTTACATCGACATCAATGAAAGGAGATGTCTTCGAGAACCTGACCGTCATGGGGAAGAAGTCATTCTCATCGTTGGTTTCGGCCTCGAACTCGAACGATCCGGTGGGGTTTTCGTCTGATACTGTTCCGATGTTCCACTCCAGAGAGTCTCCAGAGACCTCGTATGAGGCATCGAAGCTCGACACAACTGGCTCGCTGGCCTGGTAGGGGATGATCACACTGACGTCCTTCAGCGTGTCACCGCCCGTCAGCTCGTACTCGACCGTCATGTTGTACTTGTCCGCATCCTTGTTGATCCAGACTGTGAATGTGATAGGGCAGGCGCTGGTATCGTCTGCCTTGGCCGTCGCCCTCCAGCGCAACACGCCCACTGACTGATTGGTGGGGAAGCCGCGGGCAGTGTTGCTCATCTGAATCACCTTGGAGCTGTTAAAGAGGTTCTTGTCGACGTTGGGATGCGTTCGGAACTGGGCGCCGTGAGACGCGTTGGCCGTCAGATTCAATTTGACCTTGGTCAAGTTGGGGTCGGAGATGCGAAGGCTCAGATCACCGACTATCGCAAGGGAGTTAAGGGCTCCCTCTCTCGACAGCTTGGCACTGATGGCCTCGTTGATCACGACGTGAATAGCGTCACGGTCAAGGGTAGAGGAGATGCGGGGCTCCGCCGCAGGCTCGGGAACATGGGCAGGGGATGGCGTGATGAGGGGTGTGTCGTCCACCTCGGCGCCCATCTCGCCTCGAACACGCTCGAACATGTCGGTGGTCTTGGACTTCTTGCCCAGCTGCATTCCTTTGCCCTTCGGAGCGTTCAATCTGCACAGATTAGCCACCGACCACCACGTCCTGATCCCACACAGCAACTCACTTGTTGAAGGTCTTGTTCTTCTCAGCTTCGTACGAGTCGTAAGTATCCGTTGGCGTCGGGCGGGTAGGGGGGGTGTAAGTCGGGTATACGGGCGTTCTGGGCATTCCGCCGCCTACACGGCCAGCTCGAGCCGACTCCTTGCGCTGCATCTCCAGCTGCTTGGCCTTTCGCTTGCGCTCCTCTGTCGCCTCCAATTCCTTGTTCTATAGTAGATGTTAGTATGACGTGTTCGAGAACATCGAGAAGCAGAGTGACGGACTCTTGCGATGATCTCCTGGATTCGCTCCTCGTGACTCTCCATCTCGAGGAAGGTTTTGATCTGGCTGATGGTCAAGTTCTCGCGGTAGCCGAGAGTGACGAGCTCGTCGAAGGCGCTGAGAAGCTCGTATGCATTCTTCAGGATCTCTCTCTCGTCGAGGCTCTTGCATGTGCTGGTGACAACCTGCGCGAACAGGTGCAGGGAGTCGATGTCTTGAAGGATGTTGGATTGGCGGTTGGTAATGAGCACCATGTAAAGCTCGTCCAACGGCTGGTAGACGAAGCGCACATTATCTTGTTCGACGGTCGTGTGCTGGGTGCCACTGTCGGCGAGCTTCGGGAAGGACGCGAGGAGGGCTTCGATGCGGGATCGTGGCATCTCCCTGAACTGGCGGGAGAGGACAGCTTTCCCGCCACGGGTACAAATCGACGCTGCGAGGACAACCTATCCGAGTCAACATCCCGTGTCTGCAGTATGTAGCAGGAATAGTTAGCAGAAAGGCGTCTCACCATTTTGGATGGGGTGTTGTGACAGCAGTGTTAGGGCGAATTGGAGATGTATGCAGGCTGTCGCAACTCGACTTCAAAGTCCCAGGCCAAAGGGGGACCACATGGGGAGCTCGAATATTGAGGTCCGAATGTGTGAATCTGGCCAGTGCACGGGCCATTTTGACCTTACGTACAGCGGCTTACGCTAGTCCCAAAAGAGTAAGGCGGAAGCAGTCTCCAGAAGGCGCGTCTAGCCGCGCTTACGGAACGTAGAGGGGTGGCACCTGGGCCTTTTTTTAAATTCCCAACGCGCCTCGTCCAACTCCACCCAATTTGTCCTGCCTGGCTTCACTTCGCCATTTTTGAACTCTTTGTTCTACAACCTTTCCCTCTCTTCCAAAGGGCATGCCTCCGGACAACTTTTTCAACGAACACCACGCCAAGGGCTCAGATTTCCAGGATACAACCTGAGCTTTCCAGTAACGTCCAGTCGAACCTGTTCCCTATCCCAACCAACTGGATTTCGCTAGCTTCGCCGGGCGGACATCCGCATTCACGATACCTAAAATACCCAGCCGAACCAACGAGCGTCCCGATATCCAGAAAGAACTTGATACTTTCCATTAGAAATCATTCTTTCTGACTCGTCGGAATCAGAGGGAATGGCGACCGAAACAGCTCCACCCCCGAGCCTTGAGGCTCAACAGCACGAGGAGTACATCGATTACTCTGAAGATGACTCGGCAGCACCTGCCGTCGCAGCTGAAGACTCTAACAACAACTTGTTTTCGTCCAACGTTCAGTTTGATGCTGATGCGTTAGAGAATACAGAAATGCTGCCTTCAGAGTCAGACCATCGAGCCCAAGCTGTCGACATGCAGGCCGACGCTGACATTGCGAGTATTTCTGTGGTTGCCGATGTAAAGTTGAATGGCGATGACGCAGACTTCGTTCCTATAGTCGACGCTGAAACTGCCCGTCAAATCGATGGTACGGAAACCGAGGGCGGCTACTTCGAGGAAACCGATAACCTCAGTGCGGCCAATATTATGGAAGCTGAAGGTGCTTACATCAACGAGAATGAAATCAGTTGGGAGGATGGCCCCAGCAATGAACAAGATACAGATCAAGATGGCAGTCACGTCAAGCTTGATCATGATGACTGGCAGCTAGTTGACGAAGCAGACCAAGTTGCACAAGATACTACAAACCTCAACGAGGCATCTTTCGAACAAGGGGAAGTGGAGAGCCACGAAATCGAACAAGCGCTCGAAGATCCTCCCAACGCCTTTAGCAACCTCGACACAGACCTTGAGGCTACTACTGTTGTTGACGTTGGCCCTGCTTCGGAAGGACAGCAAGCTGCCGGAACCCAAGATTCGGAGGCGGATGAAGATGTGAACGAAATAGATTATCCCGAGAACGAGAACGGCGACTCAGCCGCCGATGTCTCAGCAGATGTCAGTGACGCCCAGCTCGAGCGTCTAGATGCTGTTCAAGAGGGCCTTGGCGACGCCCCGAGCGAACATGATACCGAAGACCATGCCATGGAGGAAGATCACGAATCTCAGCTTGGGCAAGAGGTTGAAAGCAACATAGCCACTGATGATGATGTCAACGACGAGCAACAAAACGGCGAAGTCACCGATGTTCCAGACTACGCCGCGCCAGGGGAAGCCACATCGGACGAGCATGTGGAGTATGATGATGAGATGCTTGCTGATGCGCGATCTTCAATTTCGGCAGAAACGCCGTCCAACGACAACATGGATATCCCCGTCATCACGGTCTCGTACAAGGGCATTGACTATCCCTTCTTTTACGGCTCCCCGGATAGCGAGGGCAAGGAATGCTTCTTCAATGACCTATCCCTTCTGCACTGCAAAATGGAAGGAGTATTGGCAGGTTTTCGTCGAGAGCTTGCCAACGAACTCGGTCCATTTGACGAACTTGTCTTCCAAATCGACGAGCTCGGACTAGAGTTTGCTGAAGTAAGCTTTCATCCTCTGGAAGCGAAATCTATACTGACCAGCTCAAAGTCTAGCCAGCCAGATGTATTTTCTGATATAACCTTGGGCCAGATCATCTCTGTGTTTGACTCACTGGTCAAGAACCAGAACCCTAATGCGTCGAAGCCGCTCTATGCATATCTTTCTACACGGCCGAACTGCAAGAAGCGATGGCTTTCGCTGGTCGATGATGCCTACAATGGCAAAGGCCTTGACGAAATCAGCTTCTATTTTGCATCTAGGGCGCAGAGCGAAGCTCCTGAAATCATGGACGATGAACCTGACCTGATTGGAGAGGAAGACAATGCCGATGCTGCTGCATGGCCACAGTCACCTGGCGAGAGTGAGCGTGATGACCAGAACGACGACGAGACACAAGGTGAAACTGCCGAGACCAACGAGGACATCAACGAGTATGACGACGTCGGTGATGGCACCGCCGGAGATGACGATGCAGTGTCACAAGACGCTATCAACGAGGATCCCATCCAGCCAGAGGCGAGTGCTATAGAAGATTTGGGTGCCGAGGCGACCGGGGTCGACAACGAGGGTGTCCTCATAGATGAGTCCACCGTAGCTGTCGACATTGGCACCGTCGAAGACGCCGGCGTAGTAGACATGGCCGAGGACCAGCAGCCCGAACATCACGAAGAGAATGGTAATGCCAACTGTTTCCTATCAACTCCTTGCTTTTACCCCAATTTTTGCCTTTGCACCACTTGCGCTGCGGCCTTTGCTGCAGCGCAGATGGCGGAGGAAGACGACTTTCGATACGATTCTCTGGTGCGGATGACAAGGGAATCTGCTCAACGACGGAGACATTTCCAACTTGATCATTCGCATGCAGAGGTTTACAGAAGTCCTCTTGCCCGAACAGCCTTCCGCCACTTGCATTCTTATTCTGATGTTAGCATGGCTTTTTCTTCAACCACAGACGCTGACAATACAATCCAAGCTCCAGAAGTCGATACCTCCAACCCACTTGTGTGGGATGCAGAAGAAGCTGATGCGCCCAACACTGTTGAGGACGCTCAAACCTTTACAGAAGACGAAGACCTCACGCACCGCTTGAACCAGATTGTTGAAGGCGTCGATGTGGACTCAGCAGACAAGGTAACCCCCAATACCAGTGCCACATCGACCTTGAACGGCGACGAAGAGGCCGCCTACGACAACGAACTTGATCTCAATGCCGACCTCCCTGAAAACGAAATTGGTGGCACTGAGGTTCATGGCCAGGACGACGAACTGGCAGAAATTGATTGGAGAGAGTTTCCTGGACAAGACGATGATGTTGCGAAGTCTCCTTCGATCTCTGGCAAACGCCAGAGATCGGATGTGGACGACATGCTGGATGACGAAGCTCAGAAAGGTATGGTTCATGTCTCCAAAAGGCGCAGGATACGCCCGACTAACCGTGTTTTAGACGTCAAGCGTCGTCGGTCTTGAGCTTCAGGCATCCCCTCAACTAACCATTCCTGTGGCTTTTTCTACCGGCACAATTCGTATTTAGGTCTGTTGGACTTTCGGACCCAATTGTCAGTCATCTTGGCGAACTCGAACATCACGGGCGCAACTACGACTACGGGAATGCTCCTCAGCAGAGCATCACCTCCGATTATAAGGGCACCTTACTTGGACCAAAAAAAAAAGTGCCCACCCAAGGTAGGCTTTTGACATTGAATTTCTTACTGACTTGCAGCTTTCCCACCCAACGACTCAACCAGGCGGCGACCTGGCGTACTGAACGGACGACACACCCCCCATGATGCAGTTTCTCCTGAATCTTCTCGATACCCCGTCTATTCTCTTGCGATGTTGGTGGAATTCTGGCGTATAACGGGGATGAACAGCGATGGGACAACCCCATTTGCTCGGTTGATGTTTCTTGTACAGCAAGTCGTTTCGGGAAAAGGGTATGAAGAACGGTGCCGAGGAGGCCTGCTCAGCCAGGTGAAGTATGAAATCTTGCCGCGGAAAGAGGCGGAGGTGATCAGCACCTAGATCTCGTCAGAATATCTAGTTCATGATCGGCCACTCTTGTCTCGAAATTGAGCTCTTACTTGGAGGGAGGCAAATCAGGGTGCTGTATTTCACCAAACTGATGCACAGAGCCTCTTGGGGAAACGACCTACATCAGGGAAACCTCACCTAATGAAGAATACGTACTTGTTCATTATTTCTGCAGTAGCAGCATGTTCATGTTGAAGTCAGATATGCAGTTGTTCAAGTCATTCTGCTGACAGTCAACGGTCCCTTGGCAAGTCTTGAGCCTTGGCTTACTTGTGGTTGTCATCACGTGAAACGAACGTCCATCGGGCCCCATAGGACGTTGGCCAACACCAGTCATCAAACAGCATTTGTTTGATATTATGAGAGGATCGTGCTGAGATGCCATTGAGGGGAGCTGATTTGGGACGCGGTCTAAGCAAACACTGCAGGATGGGACGGTTGTATGCTACAGAATGTTACCAAGGGCGCATTTCATCGCAGTATGTTCTGGTCTTTTTTTCATCCTATGTCGGACCTTTTACGGTTCACGGTTACAACAGATCAGGAACGCAGATTAGCGGCATGAAAATTGGCCCCAGGGAAATCGGGGAACCCTGCGAGGAAGAGGGTTGTTCGAAGCTCGGGCTCTCCTCCCCGTCCCCAATCTGTGCCTCGAGGCGGGTGTGATTCGACTCGAGCCCGGCGATTTAGTTCAGCTGGTGGCATTCAAGTCGCATGCAAGATTTTAAGATCTGTCAGTGATGGAAGTTTGCGAGCCCAAGGTTTGGATATGAGTGGATAACGAGCCGTGCTGCCAACCTTGGGGCTATTGATCTAGAGTTTTCTGAAGTTGTCGACCGGGTACTTTTGTTGGTTTTTTTTGCCCCTGGCTAGCATGGCGTGGGAATCCCTGCGTGCTCTTTCTGTCCATTGACGTTTTATCCCCATGAGAAAAACAGATTAATGACAGGTTTCGTTTCGACGACGACCGTCCACCGTTATGCGGGTGCGGTCCTGCCGCTGCTTGCGCCGTGTCCTTGATTTCTTTTCCCTTTCCATAACCAAGAGGGATCAATGGGCAACTTGCAGTACTTGACAACCGTGCGAGGTCCTCGGCAGCAACGCTCGTTGACGGGTTGTCGCACTCAGCTGGCTGAATTGGAAGGGAGACCCGGGGCCAGGGTCTGTTGGAGATATCGGGCATGGGGTACAGAGCACGAGGCATGCCGAGGAACGCATGTGGGCGCGTTTTGGAGCTGCGGTGGACAAGGCGTTGGCCACGAGTTACGGCATAGAATGGCGTCTTTGCATTCCTCTACCAAGGCAATCTCACCTACGATGTGGTAAGGGAAATTCAAGGGTATGACTGTCGTGGTGGCGGCCCATGTCGGCGAAGCGGACTCGAGATCTTCCCGCCTGCTGGTGACGACGACTCACACTAAAAAGCAACGTGGCTGTGTACGGGGTTTTTTTAATAAGAGAGGCGGCCGTTTGTGTCGTGTCTAGTCTTGAGAGGCAGAGAGAGGGCGGCGGGTTCGGCCAGTGTCATTTCGTAATGAACCTGTTTCAACAAAACCCCACATGGGCTGTGAGAAAAATAGATATGCCGATTTCCCTCTCTGTTGGATCGGATCTTCGCACGGAGATTGACAGGGGGAGGGGGAAAGAGCACTGACTAGACACGCCAGACTGGACTGGACTGACCGAAAAGGGACACGCATCCCGCCTTTTCTCTCTCGTCGGTCCATATCTTGTGTGTCCCTGCCTCCACGGGGAACTTCTGGCCATTTAACCAAGCCATGGCTACCCTATTTCCTCACAGTCCCCAGCGAACGGATTGCACATCCAGGCTCGGACGGATGCAGCTCAGGGGTTTCTCGGCCTCGTACGTTCGGTGTGACGGAACCATGGGAAGAGTCCAGCCTGGTAGCCAGCCTCAAGCCCCCTCAGAAGTGGTCAGTCTGACACTCTAGGAGTTCTGGAGAGCGCTGCCAAACTATGGCCCCCCTGCGGAGAGAACAGCGGGACCTCCCACATCAAGTCCCCTTAGGCGCCCTCGACCCCCTGTCGGGGTTGAGTCGAGTTGCGTTAGTCAAGGTCCTGTTCCGAGCCCCCTACCTCTGCGATGACCTCAGCGTCGGTGCCGTCGTCCTTGTATGATACAGGGCAGAATGAGGAGCATGAGAGGACAAAATCAAGAGGCATACGATAGATGGAAGGGGTACACTAGTTGCTACACTTTTATATCGAAATGTCCTTGAGCAGATGAGAGCTCCATGGCACAGACGAGGACGAAAAGAAGACAAAGAAGAATGGCCGCCAAAGTCCAAGAGGCTTGGCTTGGCGTCCCTGCAGAATTGGCTGTGTCAGGAAATCGCCTTCCGTCCAAAATCGCATGCGAGGAAGGTTCCATCCCAGTGTACTGATCCCGCCCATCACGCGTTATTCGCGGTTTCTGCAGAATTCTTGCAGCGCTTTCAACCCCCGTCGCCCTCCTGTGGCTACACGAGAACATACCACCTCACATCCATTGCCCACACACACACAACCTCGCCAGTCCAGCCCCAGCAGGCTGAGCACCGGTACTTTGTTCCTCTAAAGTGGACAGCCTGGCCAGGTCTCTCTAGCGGCGCTGTTCCCCGTCCGGTCGGCCACAGCCCCTCGACCCTCCCGTCTGGCCGATACTCAATACAGGTACGCTGTCCCCACCCGTACTCAACAAGTCCTGGCGCCGCGGCCAAGTTCCCGTCTTTGTGCAGAACCACTGAGCCAAAGATAGGCCACGGCAGGGCCTATCGCAGGTCGCCCGTATTTGCAGGGACAGTTCTTTGGTATCATCATCCGGTACCTGGCTCTGCTTACTTTGGCTGTCCAACCCACCAGCTCACAAGAGAACGCGTACCCTGCAAGGTTCCTTTGCCTTGTTGCATACCTACGTACGTGACCTATTTCCAGGGCAAGCAACTTGGCGGGCGACTTTCTCCAGACTGGAGGGCGCCTCTCCAACCCTCTCCCCAGGGGCCTCTGAAACTCAAACCTGTCCCTATCTGGGCCGGCTTGCATTCCTCCACCACGCACCTACCAACTGTGTAAACCACCTTTTCTGCTACTGGACCACACTGCACTCCTGGCAAGTACCAACACCACCGATACCTCCTCGCCTTGCGCTGTCTGTTATACGGAGCACTGCCGCACGAATAAACCTGGAGAGGTACCTGATCTATCCGCTACGTACCGCCCTCCCAGTTTTATCTGCAAAATCCCACGAAACACTCTCCCTCCCCTTTCGGCCTTCCATTTGCGCCAACCCACCTTTCTCGACCCCGACACTCGTACACCACGACGACTCACTCGACCTTGCTCTCCGACCCCGACCCTTCGACTAGACGACGACGACGACGACGACGACGACGGCCGCCATCATCACGACTGTTATCGCTCTCGATCCCAGCGCTTACAGCTACGACAGCCAGAGTCCTCCGGGTCCATCTTTCCATGTGTCGCTGCTGACGAGGTCCGACCATCACTCCAATCCCTTTACCTCGCCCGGCGCGAGCCTCGCAAGCTCCCCTTCACGGGATACAACACTCTCTACAGCGAACGCCTCGCTACGGCGCACACGCCTAACAGACACCGACACTCTTTTCGCCCTTCCTCGCAGTCGGCGCACTCATTTTCGGAAAGATGATGCTAGACGAGAAGTACGTTTGCGACCTGGTCGGCATTCTGGTCGCCATCCAGATGGCCAGCACGTCCACCTGGCCTCGGGACCCCAGTTCGCTGACAGTCAACCTTCGCGCAGATACATTGGCCTCGGCCTCGCCATGGCATCCAGTTTAGCCATTGGTACGCATGCATTTCCCGGCGAAGCCTTCAAGACCCATCACTGACCGTGTCGCCTCACAGGTATCAGTTTCGTTGTCACGAAAAAGGTACGCGATTCCCGGCTGTCGCTGCCGCTCTGGCACCGTCGATTGCGTTTACGAAGTGTGGAAGCTAATCCTCGACTGTAGGGTCTCATGCAAGCAGAAGAACGCCATGGTTTCGAAGGCGACGGCTACGTGTACCTCAAGAGCCCGGTATGGTGGGCTGGCATTTCGACCCGTGAGTTTGCACCAGTCTCTTCCACTGATGGCGACAAGTCGCTAACGGGGGTTCAGTGGTCCTTGGGGAAATCTGCAACTTCGCTGCGTATGCATTTGCGCCCGCCATTCTCGTCACCCCTCTCGGAGCTTTGTCTGTCCTGATTGGAGCAGTTCTGGGATCGTATTTCTTAAAGGAAGAGCTTGGTGTCCTGGGCCGCCTGGGGAGTGCAATCTGTCTCATAGGCGCCGTCATCATTGTTCTCCATGCGCCCCCAGATGAAGACATCCAGACCATCGATCAGATCCTGCATTACGCCATCCAGCCAGGTAAGTCTGCGGTCCCTGTGGTGCAATGAGACCGACAACTTACATCGTACTAGGCTTCTTGCTGTACGCATTTATCGTCACTGCCTTTGCTGTCTTCATGATTTACAAGGTCGCGCCGGTTCATGGACGGAAGAACCCCATCATCTACCTCTCCATCTGCTCGACGGTCGGCTCAATTTCGGTCATGTCTGTCAAGGCTTTCGGTATCGCACTAAAGCTCACGTTCGCCGGAAACAACCAGTTCAGCCACCCCTCGACTTACGTCTTTATGATCCTGACGACCGTTTGCATCCTGACGCAAATGAACTACTTTAACAAGGCACTTGCTCAGTTCCCCACAAACATGTGAGTACAGTCGTACAGTGTAGCGCGTATCGGACTGTGCTAACGAGAGACCGCATAGTGTCAACCCCCTCTACTACGTAACCTTCACGACAGCGACCCTTTGTGCCTCGTTCATCCTGTTTGGCGGTTTCAACACCACCGACACAGTCAACACGATATCCCTTCTCTGCGGCTTCCTGGTGACCTTCACCGGCGTCTACCTGTTGAACCTCTCGAGATCCGACCCGAACGGACACAAGCTCGTTGCTGGCCGTGGCGGTGACGATGCTACCGGCACGGACATGATCTCAACGATCCAAACCCGACTGAGCATGCAGGCTCGCAGAAGCCAAGATCCTCACCGATTGAGCATTGGTAGCCGCCATGGTGACACGACTGGCCTGATGAGGGCCTACGACGAGGAAGCCGGTGCCGAGTTCGGCCTCACTGATTTGGCCGAGGAAAGCGACGACGACAATGACCACCGCAGAGCGAACGGATCAGCGAACGGTCACTCGAAATCATACAATGAGACAATCGAGCTCCAGAATCAGAGGTCCGACAGATGAGAAGGTGCGGCGGAACCGTCTGTTTCCTAGTTATCGGTAGACGCTGAGACGGCGATTGTCTTTTTTCGTTTTCGAAGCATTTCTTATTAGGAGCCCAATATGGGGGCTGTATTGTACATTTTCTCGAAAGCCATATGACTGAGAAGTTTTCCACGACATGATCGGATTCATGAAAGACGCAAAGACCTACGGATAAGGTGCAGGTGCACCCCAAAGCAAGGGAAGGGGGAAGGCACCAGGAAACCAGAACCATCAAGCTTTCCATACTATTTCACTTCTGCCACGGCACGAGGAGTATTATCGGCACAGGAGGGATCACTTGGGGGGCGTTTGTCGGGGTTTCCATGGTACCACGTGCAAAGGCACCTCTTGTACGATTAGGGCGGCGAACGATGGAGAGGGCATGATGATAGAGGCATACCCCGATTCGCCCGGAGACTGGCATTTTTGTTCACTGTCCAGAAGCATTCAACGCATCATAGACGTAGGCCAAGGCCAAGAGCCTGGCGAATTGAGAGCACCATGGACTGTTACTACCGACCTCGACTGTCAACGCCGAGGAGCAACCTCGACCGAGGATCTTGAATGGACCGGCCCCACACACCTCGTGATGACGATGTAGAAGTAATTGTGCAGCACGTTCCATGTTTTCTGTCGGGGGTGTGGGCTTATGACCATAGTGTAGCCATCCGTCGGTCACGCATGTGGGCGTCACTTGGGAGGCGCACAGGGCACCATGGATTACTTGAATGATTTCGTTGCTCATTTCATGGTTTGTTCTACCATTACAAGCCAGTCGCAACTATCCGAATTCCCCTTTCGCAGAGTGATGCAAATGTTGATCAAGACGCCTGAGTAGTATTCCACCCCCGTCCTCCCATATCTTTGTGCCTGGTTCGCGCGAACACCCCCATTTTTGTGATCTCCAAGTCTGTCTGGTATTTTGGGAAAGTAGACAATAGAGACTAGAAGCTAGCGGAAAGCAGACCAAATTTTTTTCCCCACTGACATCCTTTACCAACCAGCCGGGCTGGTGCCAGACTCAGCAGCCTCCTCAACGACGACATGAGAAGAAACCTGCGGCTCGGCAGCGTCCTACGACTGAGCCTCGGCCTCCTCGCCGCCCTCCTGGGCCTGCTGCTCCGCTTGTTGCGCCTCGGCGGCGGCCTGGGCCTGGGCGGCCTTAGCGCCGTAGTCCTGGGACATGGGCTGGACGACGGTCTGCTCCTCCTTGGGCTCGAGGACGGAGACGGCGTCGGGGAGGGTCTTCTGGGGACCGGCCTTGCCCTCGGGGTCGGAGCCGCGCATGATCTTGACCTTGATACCAAGGACACCCTGGCGGAGAAGGACGTGGCGGGTGGCAGAGTCGATGAAGTCCTTGGCGGGCTGACCGGAGTGGATCATGAAGCCGTCGGTGAACTTCATGGACTTGGCACGGGCGGCACGGAGCTTGCCGGAGACGACGACCTCGCAACCCTTGGCGCCGGACTCCATGATGAAGCGGAGGACACCGTAGCAGGCACGACGGACGGCGAGACCGTTGAGGAGCTTGTAGCGCAGGGACTCGCACTGAGCGACGGCGGACAGACCGCGGTTCTGGACCTTGGCGGCGTAGAGGGAGACGGAGTTCTCGGGGAACTTGAAGCGCTTCTGGATGAGCGAGGTGAGCTCGCGGATGCGGCGTCCCTGCTCGCCGAGAACCTCCTGGGTGTGGGTGGCGCGGATGATGATGTCGGTTACCGTGGGGGTGACGCGGACCTCGACGCCGGAGTAGCCCTCCTCGGCCAGCTCGCGCTGGAAGAACTCGTTGAGCTCAGCGTAGAAGACGCCATCGGCGACGAACTTTCTGCGCTTGGAGCTGTTGGAAAAGAGAATTGGTTAGCGATCCATTTGTCCCAATTCTTCGTATGCAGCAAATGCTTCCGCCTCCTTTTTTTTCTTTCTCTCTCTCGGGTTCGTGAAATTTTTCGCGGCGGCGGCGGGGAAATTCTTTTTGTCTCTCTTCGCAGCAACAACACAGAAGGAAGGGGAAGGCTTACATCTGAGTGCCTGGAACAGCCATCTTGACTTCTTTGCCCGGTTGTCGAAAAAAAGGGGTGGGATAGTTGGGACGGGTTGTTGGAGGTTTTCGACGGTTCGTTCGCGGTCGGGGGTCGGGTGAGAGGGTTGAGAAGTGAGGTTGTTCAGGTAGCCCGCTCTGCCAATCGTCCAGTGCCTCGCCAGATTTTGGACCGCGACAAATTGAAATTCTGTGTGCCCTAGGAGGTAGGCGATAAGGGGACCTTTGTGGTCTGTGCTCTTCTTATCGCGGAGCCCGGCCGAGGATCTCCACAGTGCCAGCTGCAGTGACCTGCCAGCCAGCGGTGCAGTGAACTTGGTTAGCAGTACGTACTGTAGGGGCAGGTGAAGGTACGTATCTTCTATCATCAGTGCTGCACGTGCCGGCTGGCAGTCGGGAATCGGGACAGAGAGCTCCGTTTGCCGGAGGTGGGGTTTCAAGGGGGCAGCTTGTTAGAGAGGGAAAGGTCCCTGGTCGCGTTGTCAATCCGGGCCACGACAGTGAAGGTCACAGGCCCAGCTGAAGTCGTCAGGTGGGTGACATTGTGTGGTTGAAGGTCTCGACCAAGCTGCGATTCATTACCCAATCCTTTGCTTGATAGTGATGCACTGGCTGAGGTGCTCTTTGGTTTGGAACTAGAGTACAGTCACGATACTTACCTCTTGCGCGAATATAAATAGAAAAAACCAAGCGAAGGGAAAAACCCAAGGTTTACCGTTTTCCAACCCAGACCACAGATGACCAGTTAGTTGTTGAGGGCGGATTTTGCATCCATCTCTGAGGGATAAGGACCCTGGCATTCGACTGCCAAAGAGTTCCCCCGGAAGCCGTGACGTCGGCTCTCTGCTCTCAGCCCCGCGCTAAGGTAGTGGGGACCAAGATCAGCCGTCCCTTCTTGCTTCCTGCTCCTGTGCCTGCACTGCGACAGCCAGAACAGCCGAACAGCTAGACAGCCGACCTGACAACCGTCTCCCTACGCTACCTTCACCTCACCTTCCAAACCTTACCCTGCGCAACACAACCTCTTTAACTTCCACGCTGCGCGGTTACATTGATTTCCCTTCTTCGTTTTCCCTCCAACGCAGCCTTTTCTTTCTTCCTTTTCACCGAAGTTGCGCGGCTTTTCTGCTGCTCTCCTTCTCGTGAATCCCCTCACCTACAAACCCTCAACCCTCCGGACCTTCCGCGCGCGGCCATGCTCCAGTAGCTCAAAGAAGCATCATCTTCAATCGCACTTCACCATGGAGGCCAGGAAGGTGAGTCTCGCGTGCTCCCTCTTTTGATTCTCCCGCAGCACGGAAAAAGAATAAAGAAACACAGCTGACCGTGCCGTGATCCGGAATACAGGTAGTCGAAAACGTCCAGTGCATTAACGGAGGCCTTACCTCGGTCGGCACCCTGCGACTCACCGATTTCCACCTCGTTTTCTGCGCACCGCCGCCTCCTCCCAAGGACCAGCCCAAGGACGAGGGCAAAAACAACAGCCAGCCTCTCCCCAAGCCCCGAGAGTCATGGATTACCTATCCTATCCTTTCGCACTGCACCCTCCGACTTATGCCTCCGAATCACGGCATCCATAGCTCTATCCGCATCCGCTGTCGCGATTTCATCTTCGTCACCTTCACGTTCGAAGACAACAACGTTGCCCGAGAAGTATTTGAGTTTGTGAAGCTCAGAACCTGCAAGCTTGGTACCGTCGAGCGTCTCTTTGCTTTCAGTCACAAGGGCTCCAAGGCCGAGAGACAGGTCAATGGCTGGAAAATCTACGATCCCAAAGCCGAGTTCCGCCGCCAGGGCATCAGCGAGAAGTCGGCAGAAAAGGGATGGAGGATCACCAACATCAACAAGGACTACACCTTTTGCGACACCTACCCCGCTACTCTGGTGGTTCCCTCTTCGATTTCGGACAATGTCCTCAAGTACGCCAAGGAGTACCGATCTCGACACAGAATCCCTGTGCTTAGCTACATTCACCCGGCCAATAGCTGCACCATCACTCGCAGCGCCCAGCCTCTGTCGGGCATCACCAGAAAGAACAATGTTCAGGATGAGAAGCTCGTCATGGCTTCATTCGCCCCGACTCTGCCTCGAACAAGCATCGACAGAGACCAGCCTCCTCGCCGGAGCCAGTCAGACACCTCTGAGAAGAACTCGTTGGACGCGTCAGAGCTCTCGGAGCAGGCCAGGCTGGAGGAGCAGGCGATTGCAGATGCAGAGCCTAAGATGTACGACGAGAAAGGCAAGCGACTGATATACGGCGCCCAGCAAGCCAACATGATTGTCGATGCCAGACCTACTGTGAACGCTATGGTCAATCAAGTTCAAGGCATGGGATCTGAGCCCATGGATCGATACCCTGGCGCCAAGAAGGCGTTCATGAACATTGAGAACATTCACGTCATGAGGAGCTCGTTGGCCAAGGTCGTGGATTGCCTCAAGGACGCCGACATTTCTCCCTTGTCCCCGGATCAGAACGCCTTGGCTTCGACTGGTTGGTTGAGACACACGCAAGCCGTACTCAATGGAGCCGACATCGTTGCCCGGCAGGTGTGGTTTAAGCACTCTCACGTCCTGATCCACTGCTCCGACGGCTGGGACAGAACCAGTCAGCTCAGCGCCCTTGCCCAGATCCTGCTGGACCCCTACTACCGAACTATTGAGGGTTTTATCGTCCTGGTTGAGAAGGATTGGTTGTCGTTTGGCCACATGTTTAGGCTTCGGTCCGGCCACCTGAACCATGAGAGTTGGTTCGCTGTTCAGAAGGATGCGATGGCTGGCTCGACCGTCCAGCCCGGCGAAAACGACGGCCGCGACGATGCCCTCCAGAACCTCTTTACGGGCGCCAGGCAATTCTTCAACCCCACCAAGGAGGACCAGGCTGACCTCGAGGCCGTCGCCGAGGGATCTACAGGAAAGGTCGCCAAGGACGAGGCCACTGTTCCGAAGATGATCAGTCCCGTCTTTCATCAGTTCCTCGACTGTGTGTACCAGCTCCTCCGCCAGAATCCGACCAAGTTCGAGTTCAACGAGCGATTCCTTCGTCGTCTGATTTACCACCTCTACTCTTGCCAGTATGGTACGTTCCTCTACAACTCCGAGAAGCAAAGAACCGAGGCCAGAGTTTCCGAGCGAACATCTTCGGTTTGGGACTACTTCTTGTCCCGGAAGCCCGAGTTCACCAACAAAGAGTACGACTCCACCGTCGACGAGTACGTTAAGGACCGTGGCCGTATCATCAAGCCGAACCTTGATGATATTCGCTGGTGGCACCAGCTCTTCAACCGTACCGACGAAGAGATGAACTCGCAGCTGAACGCTGTAGCGGCTGCCGCGGTAAACAGAGCCTCGGCTCTGGCCAACTTCCAGCCATCTACCGAGGAATCCTACGCAGACAGCCAGCCTGGCACCCCGCCTCAGGGAGCTTCGAGCCCCAAGCCGCCACCGTCTCTGTCCACCAGCCAGTCCGTTTTGGCGGCCGTGGAGACGGCGCACACAACACTTACCCCCGATCGACAAGAGCGACAGGCACCGCCCTTACACCGAAGTGTATCGGCGGAAAACTCGAATGCCTTCAGCGCTTTGAGAGAGGGCATTGCCGGCCTGAGTATTGGCAAAAACGTCAGCGGCATGCTCACCAACCTTGGCGGGCGCAACGCCAGCCCCGCGTCCACTTCGAGAGTTACAAGCCGCAGCGAGCAAGAGCTCCGGGAGATGACATAGGGCGTCATGTTCGAACGAATGCACGAAGCGCCTTACACAACCGAACTGACGGACAAAACCAAGATGCTCGACGCTGCGCTCTTCTACCAGGACAGCTGGGCCGACCCGAATTACACAATGAGTGACTGGGATGACGAATCAGTCTGGGCATGGGGAACCAGGGGGATGGTGAACTTTGGCATGATGAGCTTGACCAGCTTGAATGGCGGCTTCGCTGAGGATAGGCTAGCCAACGATACTTGCTCTGACGCATCGATAAACCTCACCAATGACGTCACGAAGAGAAAGCCCAGCAACAATGCTTGTTCCGACGACTCGTCAACTCTGTCTCTCGAGCGCGTCCCGGCGGATGAGATCACCAACGGCGGTTTCTTCATCATGGTGGGCTCGAGTATGGAGGACCTCTCTTCTGCTGAGAACGGCGAAACTCTGAGCCCTAATCAGCATCACCGCCCGGCGAACAGTCAGTCCACAACCTAGTTCAACATTTCAGGAGTTTGGCGGGGCTTGGTGCATTATCCCACCTCACTACTACAAAAGAACGAACGGCTGGGTATTTGCAAAAGGGATTTGGGAATATGGGTGGATTGTTTCACGGCTTCATAACGACAGCGCGATGACTTTTGTGTACTTGTACTACGACTCTTTTCTTTACCTCTTTGCTCCTTTTTTCACTTCTTCGCTTCGCATTGTCGCTCATGCCGGAACCGGCATTTGCGCAATCTGCTTTTCGGCGTCAGGTTGGGAGTCGAAGAGAACTTGCATCCAAGAGCGGTAAAGAGGGTTTAAGACGGAATGAAACGGAACGAACGGAAACGGCTTCATACACAGCAATTCAGATGGGAAGGGTCTGGGGGAAAAGAAAATTTGGCGTGGATGGAGTGAAATGGAGACAAACGAGAGAGGAGAGAGGCAGTGGGGTCCGTTATATAGATCCGCTTGGATTTCGAACTCCCTGTACTCTCGGTTTCGTAATTCTAATCAGTCTTAAGTAGCCTCTTGCTCCATCGGTGATACCTGTTCAAGATGAGTGCATATCGAACACCAGACACAAGCGCGTGCGTCAAGCAAGTATTGACTCTATGGTGATGTTTACGTCACAGCGATATTCGGCATGGTCACTCCAGGGTATCCGTCCCTTTTTGTTCAATATTTTTTTTCCTTTAGTTTTTGTGTCTAATGCTTCATTAGGCACCAGATCGGGCTAATCCGATGTAAAAGAACAAAGTCTTAAGTCCGACCGCCCGGCGCCAAGCTGAGCCTCCTTTTTCTCTTTTAAATGATTTTAAACTGTCCGTAGCCATTCGTCATGTTCATGTCCCATCATGCTCATCACTACAAGAAGACCTCGAGGTTGATCTCGAGGGTGCTCACGGGGTATCTGTGCATGTGTTAGTATCTAATGATCCACGCATTGATCAAGAGTTGGAGACATACCTCAAGTCAAACTTCTCCAGGACGGTGGGGTGCAGAATGCCGAACTCGCCGATGCGCGCCTCCTTACCGCCGAGGCGTAGGTAGATGGCAGCCGCGTGACCGGGGAAGAAGGTAGCCTCATCAATCTCCTCAATCCAGTAGCCGTCGGGCTTGCTCGGGTTCTCGACGACCTTGAAGTCGACGCTCTTGCCAGCCGTCAGACCCTCATCGTGGGTGAGGAAGGCGGTGCGGAGCATCAAGAGGATGCGGTCGAGGAGGCCGTGGACAATCTCGAAGCCGCTGGTCTTGCCATACCAGGCGGCACCGAAGTGACGCTCGTTGCGAGCCTTGCGCTCCAAGGATTCATCCTTGAAGACAACGTCGGCTGACTCGAAAATCTTGATGGGGACACTGTGCTTCTTGTTCTCGCGGATGGTCTTGAGGAGACCGGGAACTAACGATGTCCGCACAACCTGGTATTCGGCGGTTTTGGGGTTGGCAAGCTTGACAGCAGTCTTGCCGTCATCTTTCCGGTTGAGCCAGCCGAAGTTCTCGTCGTGGCTGCAAAGAATCAGGGGCATGACCTCGCTCCAGCCGGACATGGCGGCCTCTGTCCGGACAATGTCGGCGAGCTTGTTGATCATGAGAGGAGCGCCAATGGTTGCGCTCTTGTTAGGAGAGGATCTAGGAAGGTTGTTGTATCCGTAGCAGATGGCCAGGTCCTCCATGACGTCGCACTGGTGGAGCACGTCGGCACGGGTGACAGGGATGGACACGCTCAAGAGATTGGTGTCCTTAGTGGAAGGCTTGGCGATGTAGGCCATCTTGGTGAGGAGCTTGCACAGAGTCTCTGGGGATTCGTTGAGACCAGTGCAGGCGTTGAGGTAGTCGATCTCGACGTCGATGTTGCGGGGCGCCAGAGTGGGCGTCGTTCTTGAGGCGCTGTTGTGCTCGGAGACGATCTTGACAGGCTCGACGGTGAAGGGCTCGGAGCAGTACTGTGAGAACATGGTGACCATCATGTCGCAGACGATGTCAAGCTTGGTGGCGTCGGTGGCCGTCATCTCAATGAAGACGTTCTTGGTGTCGACGGTGATCTTGGAGTGGTCACCGTTGATGATAGGCGGCAGGGAGCACACGACGCGGTTCTTGTCGTAGATGACGGGATAGACGGGCGAGTCCTTGATAATGTGCAAGTACTTGCCGAGGTGCTTGTCGCCCTCGTAGAACTGCATCAGCTCCTCGCCGTTCATCTCCTTGGCCTGGTTCAGGGGCTTGAACTTGATGTCCTTGGGCGGCAGGGCCTCATATGTGAAGGGACCTTGTATCGTGTCGAGATCGTGGGTTCCAATGGCCACCAGTGTTCTTTGCCTCGCCAGGTTCATGTGCAGCTTGTCCTGGAGACCGATGAAGGAGTCATAGCTTTCTTGAGTGAACTTGATATTGCGGAGAATGGCACCGGCGACAAGGGGCCGGATCTTGCCGGTGTCTTGGGCGACGGTGATGACCTGGGTCTCGGGGTTTTTGGGCTCGACGACCTTGTAGTTAGGCGCAGCGACGGTTCCTCTGAAGATGTTGAGCATGAGTGCTATTCCCTCGAAGCACAGCATATCGTATCGGTTGGCGGGGATCTCGATCTTGAGCTGGGGCGGCTCCTGCACGCCATTGACAATCGGCCGCTCGTCATTTTCGGTGTCCTCGTCGAGTTCGATGCCGAATTCGAAGCAGAGGTCTTCAAACTCCTGGGTTGTGAAGCTGGGCCATGACGGTTAGCAAAAGGGGCCTTTCGGGATGGCGGGGTCGTGATATGTGTATTCGGGAGGCGGTGCGGTGGGTGCGATTGCGGCGCAACTTACTTTTGGCCCAGGGCCTTGTACAAATCGTACTTGTTGACGGATATGGTAGGCATGGTGAGGATTGGCGAGAGTCTCTCGGGGATACAGAGGTCCGGCAGTCGTCAGGTGCAGGAGAGGATCGGGCAATGGTCGCTTTCCTTCTCCAATATGGCCTTGAGTCACAGAAATTTTGGGGACAATCGGAGGTGAAGCAACAGCAGGCATGGAGGGTTCACAGGCGGGATGGAGTTGCTGCTTTTAGAGGCTTGGTAGGAGTCATTTGGGCCTTCCGCTGCTCTGCCTGCCCAAGCGTGAGGGGCTGCGGGGTTGAGGGGCAGCAAAAGCGGCGGCAGGACTCGGCATCTCAATTTTCCAGGGTCCGATGTCACCTAGTGGCCTGTGCAGGGCGAAATCGGGACGGGCAGCAGCGCAGCACAGAGCTCAGCACGTATGTACTGAGATGTAGCGGACTGATCCCCCTCCCACTCTCGCCTACGACTTTGATGCATGCAGGACAGGACCGATGACAGCTGGCGGCCAGTGCGCCGGGCCACTCTCTCTCATTCCAGCGCCCTGTTTCGTCGTCAACAGACGAAGTCCGCATAATGATAGCTGTAGTTGTTGTTCAAGGTTTGATGGCTGACAGCTCATAGCTACCTTGCTGGGGAGAAGGACGGTTGACTTTGTTTGGTGCCTGAACGCGCTGGGAATATCTACGTCATTATTTCACAGCTCCGAACGTGGACAGAGAACATTCATAATCATGTAGCTCTTTCTGACCATCTTCTTGGTTGCGTACCTTAGGTAGCTTAGCTGCATCCCAAGTAACCCCTCCCTCGGCTGGTCACCCGGGAGACTTGCCAACGATGCCAGAGGGGATCTCTATAGCAAAAAGATACGACGCAACTTCCCTGTAGCTAAAGGCGTTGCATGGCTTGCACGGGCTCACCCTGACAGAAGAGGACGGCCAAGGTCGAGAGAAGGCCTACCACAGGGCGTCGGAGGGAGATACGTCAGTACCGACAAATCCTCTCTTCAGCTCCTCAGAGGCAGCAGCCCCTCACAACTCGCCTCAAGGGAAAGGAAAGGCACCACTTCTTCCTGCACCCCTGCCTTACGACACCACCGCCGCCCAGAAAGTCCCGGTACGTACCTTACCTAAGGCGGCTCATCTGGTCACAAATACAGGGCTCCTAGGCGCCTGGGACTGCTGTGTCCCGTCACCGACACTGGCACCTCAGCTCATAACTCAGGTGCGGTAGCGTAGCCCAGTTTGGCCGGGTGGGACAGGACCAGAAGCAGAAGCGAAAGTCGACCTCAGAAACGTCAAACTTCCCTCTCCATGCCTTGTGCTGCCGCTACCTATCTCAAATCACCACCACATTTCTCCTCCGCCAACTACCACACGAATCCTCTCTTCTCACCACGACAACCAGCCCGTATCTGTCGCCAGCCCGCAGTCGGATAGTGGCATGGTCTGCATGCCTGCACCCTCCTGATAGTAATTCCCATCCACCATCCCGGTTGCGTCGTCTCAGATTTTAGAGCCCGCCCCCCATCCCACAACGACCGCCGCTCACCCTCAATCAACCCATTGCATCACTCGCACGCGATCCACTCCGATCGCTCAAAACCAAGACGTCGACTCTCCTGAACATCGCCCGAGCCCCATCGATAGACGCGCCCGCGCTCCCTCGCTCGCCATGGTAGACGCGCCGAATACCCAGGACGAGCTTTACCCCATCGCCGTCCTCATCGATGAGCTAAAGGTATGGCGGTGACTCTGCCTGGCCAGCCCCGATGCCAGCCTCCCATCCGCCAGCGCACACTCCATTGCTAACCTTTCAACCCCAGCACGACGATGTCCTCCTGCGTCTCAATGCCATCCACCGCCTTTCCACCATCGCCCTCGCCCTGGGCGCCGAGCGCACGCGAGAGGAATTGATTCCCTTCCTCGACGGTATGTGTTGCGCATCCTATCCCATTTGAGCCAATATCTAAACAAACCGACAGAGTCCGTCGAGGATGAGGACGAGGTGCTGGTCGCTCTCAGCGGCGAGCTGGGCAACTTCATCGAGTACGTCGGAGGCGCCCAATGGGGCCATGTCCTTCTCTCTCCCCTCGAGAACCTCGCTGCGATCGAGGAGCCTGTCGTGCGGGACAAGGTAGCTATCGCCCCCTGCTCCACCCGCCCAAGTCATGTCGCCTAATCAGAACAGGCCGTCGAGTCCCTCAACAAGATCTGCGAGGAGCTTTCCTCCCAGCAAGTCGAAGAATACTTCATCCCCTTGACCATTCGATTGTCAAAAGCAGACTGGTTCACCTCCAAGGTGTCTGGCTGCGGCCTTTACACAACGCCCTACAAGAAGGTGTCCCCGCCCGTTCAAGAAGAGCTCCGAAAGCAGTTCGGCCAGCTTGTTCACGATGAGACGCCTATGGTCAGACGCCAAGCCGCCACCAACCTCGCGAAGTTCGTCAAGGAGATGCCGGCTGCTATAGTTGTCGAGGAGATGATACCCCTTTTCCAGCACCTCGCCCAAGACGACCAGGACAGCGTCCGTCTCCTTACCGTCGAGATCCTTATTTCCATCGCCGAAGTCGTGCCCAAGGAGCAGCAGTCGAGCCACGGCGTTCTCCTCACGTCGCTGCGTAACCTGATCGAGGACAAGAGCTGGCGTGTCCGGTACATGATTGCCGACAGATTTGAGAAGGTTGGTTGGAGTCGCTCTGCGGGAAAAGGGTTTACGCTAATGTGCGTATAGATTTCCAAGGCCGTCGATGAGGAGGTCGTTTCAAGAGACCTGGTGCCGTCTTTCGTCAAGCTCCTCAAGGACAACGAGGCAGAGGTTCGGACCGCCATCGCTGGACAAATACCAGGCTTCTGCGCTCTGGTCGACCGAACCGTTCTCTTGAACGACATCATGAGCAGTGTTGAGGACCTCGTTTCCGATACCTCTCAGCACGTCAGAGCTGCCCTCGGAACTCAGATCAGCGGCCTTGCCCCCATTTTGGGCAAACAAGAGTAGGTGTCCTGGCTGACGGGGTAGTCGAAGATGACTGACGTCTCTTAGGACCATCGACCATCTGCTGCCCATGTTCCTGCAGATGCTGAAGGATGAGTTTCCCGAAGTCCGCCTTCATATCATTTCCAAGCTTGAGCTGGTTAACCAGGGTATGTGAGCTTTGTTTTCTACAGACGCGCATAGCTAATCCTCCGCAGTCATCGGCATCGACCTGCTTTCACAGTCTCTCCTCCCTGCCATCGTTCAGCTCGCTGAGGATAAGCAGTGGCGAGTAAGATTGGCCATCATCGAGTACATCCCTCTCCTTGCCAGCCAGCTCGGAGTCAAGTTTTTCGATGAGAAGCTCAGCAACCTCTGCATGAGCTGGCTCGGCGACACAGTCTTCTCTATCCGCGAGGCTGCGACGCATAACTTGAAGAAGCTCACTGAGGTATTTGGGGTCGAATGGGCAAGCGAGGCGATTATTCCCAAGGTTATGGCTATGGGCAACCACCCTAACTACCTCTACCGAATGACGACCGCCTTCGCCATCACCGTGAGTGTTTCACTTTACAGATAATCGTGCCAAGTTATGTATACTAACAAATGGCAGACTCTCGCATCGGTCGTGAGCCTCGATGTCATTGCTGACAAGATCCTGCCCATGTTGGACAAGCTCGTCGAGGACGATATCCCCAACATCCGCTTCAACGTTGCCAAGACATACGGCGTTCTGATTGATGTTCTGCGCCGCCTGCCGGAAGAGGGCACCATTTACTCGCTGGAGAAGGAAGGCAATAGCTTCACCGCATCCCCAAGAGGCATGGAGCTGATCCAAACGCGCGTTATTCCCAAGCTTGAGAAGCTGCAAAAGGATGACGATGTCGACGTGCGGTACTTCGCCACAACGTCTGCTAACAGCGTGTCTGGCCCTTCTGCTGGCGAGCCTATGAATACATCACCATAGATGAGAGACGTAATGAAGCAATTCCCAATCTTTTTATCCGGGTCGTCCCACTATTTCTACCTTGCATGCTTCGACCAACACATGACGGTCTTTGGTGCTACTCCGGCTCGCCTGTCAGGTTTGCGGGAAAGAAACGATTAAAAAAGACAGAATTTAGAGAGAGAGAGAGGGAGGGGGGGAGAGAGAGAAGGGAGCGCGCGCATGTCCAGATGATTTGGGCTTGGTGGCAGGGCAGGTCCTAGAGCATCGGTTGCACGCGGGGTCAAGGAGAAGACTGGAGGACTGGTGCGAGGGAAGGCGAAGCTACCCATATTCCCTTATGAAAGAAACGCAATGTATGATACACCAGTAGCCGTCAGAGGAAATGCGACGCAAACACGAGAAACATTGACCAGTGCCGTCGCATGTGCTGACAATTGTGCCGCGCTTAAGGATTGGGGTATCTTCATGATTTATTTATTCGTCCAACTCGTAGCGTCGTGATGAACCGGTCTATGCCTGTCTCTGGAAGCACAAGCTGCTAATGGTCTGACCCTTGGCGCCGCCGAATGTGAAGCTGGGGTAGTCCACCTTGCCGACGGCGACGAAGCGGCCGGCGTCGCCCTCGTTGGCGGGGCCCTCAAACCACGCCCTCAGCTCCTCCTCGGTCCAGTTGCAGCTCGTGATGAGGAGCAGGCCGCCGGGCCTGACGAGGCGGAGCGCGCGGCCGCGGTAGCCCTCGCAGATGCGCCGGCCCTGGGCGTCCTTGTCGTCGCTGAGGCAGATGGCGTCAAAGGTGCCCTTGTCGAGCACGACGTCCCAGCCTTGGGCCTGGGCGCCGTTGAGGACCGTCTCCCAGGGGCCGTTGAGGACGTCCCATTCTTGGAACTCGGGCTCCTTGACCTCGTCGTCCTCTTCTTCATCCCCGGCGTCCGCCATGTCCTCGTCGTCCTTGTTGGAGGAGGAAGAAGCCTGCCTCTGCGCGGCAATGCGCCTCGCGAGCTCGACGCTCTGCGGGGCGTAGTCGACGCCGAGGGCGCGGCCGGCCCATCCTTCGTCGCGGAGGGCGAAGAGGAGGGAGCCGTTGCCGCAGCCGAGATCTAGGAACGAGGCGTCGGACTGGCGGAGGGAGTGGTCGAAGGGAGCGGACTCGGTGAGGTCCTCGAGGTAGGTCAAGAGCTTGGACTCGGCGTCCGAGTCGTCGAACCAGACGGTGCCGCGGTCGTCGGGGTTGGAGGCGTTGTTTGTGAGTTCGGTGGTGTAGAGGGTGGACCAGCTGTTCGGCTTGCACGTCAGTCACGGGAGTGGCTTTTGTTGAGATGGGGGGGAATGCGAGGGGGCGGTTTGTTTGCAATGCCCTTGTGAATCGAAAGGAGCGGGGTGGACGGACTATTCTTTTGTGCCGAGCTTGGAGGGCTCTAGGTGAGCGGGTTTGGAGGCCATTGTGGGATGTGTTTCCGACTAACGGATTTTCGGCTACGTCTCTGGGCGTATGGCTAGAAAGTAAGCGTGGGTTTTCTGGTTGTATGTTGTATTGTTCACCCCGCATTCATTCTCAATATTCCAAAATTTGATGCCATCGCGAATAGGTTTGGCGGGGTGTTTTGCCAATGCCTTTTGAATAGGAAGGCGGTGGGCCGAATTAACAGAGGGTTTTGACTCCACTCCCGTGCTCTGCGCAAGGTGCCTGCGGCAAATGGAGGGGTTAACAGCAACTCTATCGCTGTCAACGTATAAGTGGATAAAAGTCTAAAAGAGATGACGACAGAGACATGACTGAAGAGGTGGGGGGGGAGCGAGCTCCTGGGGAATCAACTTGGCATCGGCTTTGCATATAATAAGAGAAAGTTGACCACCAGGCTTAGGTGCCTCGTGTAAGAGCAAGGAATGACAGTTGCCAGTGTGATTCCAGAGCGAAGGGAAGAGGGGCGGGGAACAACAGTCTGATGTTCAGGAGCATTGACGTCGTTCGCTACCCGCGCATGCGTCAAATAACACAAGACAAGCTACTGCACCCACACAAGCCCTCCCCTCGCTCCCATACACTACAAACCCGTTTCAATACTGGCGTTGACGATGGCGTGCGTAACCTTCAGGAAAAGAATCAAGGAGGTCTGTGTAATGAAACTCCCCCAAAAGACCTGGTGATCAGTGAGCAATGACATGTCTCCCTCCCCCCTTCCCCCAAGGCGGATAAGAGCATCGTCCGCCACAAAAATCCTTTCGTCCCTTCTTCGATATCAAATGCGTACGAATACAAGTAGGAAGGGGGAATGGGTGACGTTTCGTCTGGAGTCGCTATTGTCTGTATAGATAGCCCACGCGCACCACCACGGCAATCACCTTTCTCCAGCCCCCCCTCCTGTCTCTCGCTTCCGAACCGCTCCCGTGAAGTTTGACCCGGCTCACGTATCACCACACTCGCTTGTTATCTAGCAGTACTACACCAAGGCCCATCACGCCAAAGATCGAATCATCTTGGAAACTGTACTTGAAGGAACCTGTGATCAAGAACTCGAGACAGAGCACGTACCATAGCACAGGACGAAAGCGAGACCGGCTTCATGCACAACTTCCACGTCCTCCTCCTCGCCCTCCTTGTGGCCCTCGGCGCGAGCGGCACCGCCTCGGCCCGCCTGATCAACCGCCAAGTCCTCCTCGCGGTGCGGCAGTCGTCCGGCCAGGACGAGACCAGAACCAGAGGTGTAAGTCTGGCTAGTCTCCATGGTGGAGGGATATTGGTGGCTGACTGCGACACCACAGACATGCACGCAGATGAGTAACAAGTGCAACTTACCCAGCCGAGATGCCCAGGTTTGCCCGGCGGACTACAATAGGGTATGTCTTCCAGGCCACAATATTCTGACAATGCAGGACTCGAGATTGACAGGAGTGGCAGTGTCCGTTCGACGGTGCGTCTTGCGTACTAATCGAGCCCAAGGGGGATTCAAGCCGCAAACCCGAGGTGCGATGCGGATACCTTGGCAGTACGTGAGAGAGGGGGGAAGAGAAAAGAGAAGAGGGCACGATGGAAAATGCAAAAAAATGGCGAGAAAGTAAGAAATTTGGAGGTACCTTGGCAACTATCTAGGTCCTCTTCTTCCAAGAGAAACAAAGCATCCAAGCATACCTTCCTGGTATGAATGTGAATCTTCAGTCGTGAACATCGCCCCTTTCCGGTGCGGATGGTTGATTTCCCCTTTCGTCCCACTATGGTTGTTCACCCACTCTTACCGCCCAAACCCTCAAATGCAGTATCATCATCTGGGATATTGCTCCTCTATACGAACTGTTGCAGAGTCCATAGACATATAACCTCTCCTTGTCTATCCATCATCCCAAACACTTTCAAATCGTCCAGACAGTTGCCTTCACAAGAACCTGGCGACCCCGGACTTCCACAGCCGGGAAGCCTGCAAGCCGCACAGTGTTGCTGTCTTTGGGTGGGAGAGCTGAAGGAGGGGTGGCATCAGTACTTGTGGGCACGACCGACGACGCAGTGCTGCCCTTGCGGCCGGCATGCGGTCCACCGCCGAGCATGGTTGTGAACATACCGCTCTTGGTCTTCTCGGCCCGCTGGGTTTTTCCGTTCTTGTCCTTGTCCCCGTCGTCACCCTCTGCCTCGCCCTCAGGCTTTGGGATATCCAAGGGCGGAAGCGGGGTTTTTTCCACTTCCATAATGTTCAATTGCACAGGGTCTCCAGGCAGGGGATAGTTGATTGCAACGTCCCTGCTTTCGAGCGGAAGGTTGGCTGCGATGCCAACAGCCAGCTCCACGATCATGGAGGCGCTGCCGTCAACACCGGCGGGCGGCGGGTCTGTCATGTACTGGAATAACGTCGCCGTGAGGTTCGACGTACACATGCGGGTGAAGTCCGCCCTGTTGTCTGCACTTTCCGGCGAGTTCAGCACCCTCTGGAGACCCTCCAGCGTAGCCATCCGCCAGCTGACAACCTTGTTCGTCAGGGCGTCGAACTCTTCTTGGCTTGTCATTGTGTAGGAGAAGCGTCGGATGTTGAGCTCAATCTCCTTCAGATGCCGGCTGAGCTCGAAGTTGAGGCCAGGATGGAAGCACTTGTTAAAGATCTCCTCTACAATCCATCTTGTAATGACAGCACGGCCGACTGCCGTCATCTCCTGTTTTCCGGTCTTGAGCGCATCAATACTGACAAACATGTCCAGCCACTGCGGTACTGTGCGCCAGTCCTTTCGAATGTTGAATGAGAGGTTGTTGATGGCACCATTCAGGCGGTTGAACCTTGTTATGTACTCGCTGTCGTCAAGAGCGGTGCGCGACTGGGATATGCGCTGGTTTGCAACTGCATTCTGCAGCTGCTCGATCTGAGAGTTCAGGCTGTCGATCTGCGTCTTGCCGTCAAAGTACAGGCGCTTCACGTTCTTATACTTAGTCACTAGAAGCTGTTAGCATACTGCCAGTGCGATGCCCGCGTACACCTTACAAAGCTCCTTAAACTTGTCAGGATCCGTGCCATCACGATCAGGGTTGGAAGGCTGGGGGCTGTTTCGGCCCTGCTCCCCTGTTGCTCCCTCAAACTGGCGTGCTTCTTGAGCGCCGCCGGGCCGGAAGGCAGCAGTGGCGCCGCCAGCAGAAGGAGGCATTGTCTGGCTCTGTCTGTAGCCCGGGGGCGGGCCTGAAGGTGCGTCGACCTGGCTGCGCAGTGCTTTCTCTGTTTCTTGCGACCGCCGGTTCGGGGGAGGGCCTCCGGAGGGGGGAGCCATATGTTGCTGCTGAGGCTGAGGTGTTCCTTGCTGGGTAGGAGGAAGTGTTGGAGGCTGCGGGCTGTCGGTGGTCTGCACAGCGTACCTCACTGCGGGGGAGGTCTGGGTGGATTGGACGTTTGCCGAGCGAGCGTCTGAATCAGTGACAGGCGATTCATGCGACAACTGGGAAACGGTCTCGGGATTCTGATGCGAGCCGGCACCCAAGTGGCTAGTGTAGATGGCAGGCGGCCCGGCTTGATATTGGCCACTTTGCTGTTGAGAATATTGTTGGTACTGCTGCTGCGAGGGGTCGTGAACGGCCTGTTGACCGAGTTGGTGTTGCTCTTGCAAAGCGGGCACCTGCTGTGGGTGCTGGTCTCCGTAGACGGGCTCTTCGTAGGGGGTGTTGTCGAAGTCGGTCGGGACGTAGCGAACCGAGTTACGGTTTGGTTCCGGGTTCTGTAGACGAGGGTCTCTGTTAGGGTCTTGTGCCAAGCGACGATCCTCGATCTCGCCAACGCCCTGCAGCGGGGAAGGTTGTTGATGAGGTCCCGGAAGTGGCCAGTCGGCGGATTGTTGATCCAAAGACTGCTGGGAAGACTGCTGGGACACGACAGTTCTTGCGGATGGTAGGTTGCTCACTCTCTTGGACGGCCGGCGAGCAAGACCAGCAGTGTTATCGTAGGAACTTGGCGGGGTAGGTTGGGGAGGCGGGGTGTTGTGGTGATCGCGGCCCGATCCGCCCAAGATGTTCTTGAGCAGCCTTCGTGCAGATCGCTTCTCGGGGGCGGGTTGCGGAAGAGGCGATGTCGCTTGACTGTGGACAGGAGCAGGAGAGGTGTTGTTGACGGATGCTCTCAGATTGTCGACGGAGCTCGATGCAGCGGCGTTGAATTGGTTGTTGTTGGGGTAAGGGGCCACGCCAGGCGGATAGCGCTGTGACTGTGAGCGGGAGACGGAATCGGTGAAATCCTGCTGACTCCTTTGGCGTAAATCAGCAATGGGCGGGTTGTGGTGTTGCAGCAGGAGGGAGTTGCGTGAGGCAGCAGCGGCGGCGGCGGTGGTCGAGGTGGGAGGATACTCGTGGGGCGGTGGAGGTGGTCCTTGCTGCCCTTGCTGTGGTTGCTGGAGGTGTTGAAGTTGTGGTTGTTGGTGCTGGTGTTGATGGGCCAGCTGGTTTGGGTGGATGTCAAAGGATTCGCTGGAGCTGAAGGCGGTCGACGAGGCTGAATGGGGGGTAATCTGATTATTAGCGCCGGCAGCGTTGGCTGTGATTGCATTCGAGGCAGGCGTGGGCGCAGGACCGGGAGGACCAGAGGCAGGAGCGAGGGAGGAGTGAGGGTAAGAGTGAGATGAGGAAGGAGCACCAGGACCGGCGGCAGCAGACCCGGAAGGCGGCGCAGGTGTAGAATGTGAAGCCGCTGGGCCAGCAACCTCTCCGCCCGGATCAACAAGTGCTTGCTGCGAGCGGTTGTGGTGCCGTCCAATGCGACCGAAGGCCGGCATTATTACTGCGATGTCGTCGTGCGCAGCCGCCGCAACCCCAGGTAAGGAAAGGTAGCCCTGTTTTTTTGTCCCTCTCTGTTTCTTGTTTGGAAAGACTGCGCTGCACTGCACTGACGGCGTGTTTGTGTGTATGTGTGTGTGTGCAGAGCAAGCAAGCGGGCGAGGCCAAAAAAATCAAAGAGGACAAGAGCAGCCCGGTAACTCTCTCTGTGTGTCTCTCTGCTCAACCTGCTAAACGGTACAGCCCGCGAGTGACTGGTACTGAGTGCCAGAGAGATACACAAGACGGAAACGGCGGACCGACCGCGCAAGCTTGCTGGGCTCCCGGGGGGCAGGACAAGTTTCGCTTCAGCTCAGATCAGTCAATGTCGGCCAAGCTCTTGTCTTGTCAGTCGGTTACCAAGGTTGAGGACAGCGAGAAAGCAACGGCAACAGCAGCAACGAGCGGCACGCAAGAAGGGAAAGCAAGAGGATGGCGAGACGGGAGATTGATCAGCCCGCTGCTGGTCCCCTGTTCCTATTTTTTGCGCGTCTGCGTCTGCGTATGCGTATGCGGTTCTGCGTCTGCGACCCTGTCCGTCTGTCCACTTTCTCGCCCAAGTTCAATCTAACGTACGTGTGCAAGTGCCAGAAGGAAGAAGCACCAGCAGAGCAACAGGCAGAAGACCAGACCGATGAGATCGGATTGGCTATCCAAGCTGCAGAAAGCGGATGCCGTGCCGGGTCTGGGGTTCCCTGAGGGGGCTTCCTTGGGGCTGTGCACAAGTCAATCCCAAGTCGCGCTGAGCTGTCGTCCTCGCGAGCTGGAGTCGCTGATGGCTTGCTGCTAGGGTGGTGCCGATGTCTTGATTTGATGGTGGCTGTCGTTCTGTCCGTCCAGTCCTGGCGTGCAGCGCTATCCCATTCTCGACCAGCGATAGCAGGCCAAAACCAACGAATGCAAAAGGGGGGGTGGAAGAAGGACGTGCTTGTCTTGTCTGTGGTCGCTCGTCTCCGGCTGGCTCTGCTGGCTGGGGGTTGCCTCTGTTCAGACGAACAGCGGTTAAGACTCGACCCTCGAGGGGGGCGGTATGGGCGACACGCTCCAGCTGCTGCGGGGAGGGATCTGGGGTCGTTTAGTGAAACACAGACCGGTTTCGATCAGCGTCGCCAGGGGGGTCGTTCAAGGTGCTGTCGGCAACAGGCTGGAGGGAAAAGCCTCGAAGCCGGTGGCTGGTATGGCGATGACAGATGACAGGCGGCCGAACAATGTGTCGATAACAAGCGAGAGCCGTGGTTTTTGCTAGCGGGCAGTTGTGGATGTCAGAGGCAAATTCAACTGGGCTCGGTGAAATTGGGCGGAATGCGGAAGAGGGGAGGTAATCAGACTGAGAGAGAAGGTGTGAGGGTGAGAGAGAGGCGAATGGCGTCGTGTTGGGATGCCACGCCAGGATAGGGCTGATCAATTGCCTTTTCACCGGCCGCCCGTCTCCCCCACTACGGACGGGGTGCGGACACAGAATACCTCGCGAAACGAAGCATTGGACGGGAGGCTCGAAGAAAAGCCCCGAGAGAACCGTCAAAGGCGGCGGGAACAGATCCAACGTCTCTTTCTCTCCCACCCCCAGCTTACATGGTCGTCTCGGTCTTCTCCATCATCATGATTTGGTTCCTCCGGAGCCTGCGGGAAGCACAACAATCCATTGAATGCCAACAGTCAGCACCAGCAACATCACTGCTGGGTGAAAATAACCATGAGATGAAGGCCCGGGCTCGGACACTACAACATCAGATTACCTGGGTCTTGGTTCAAGGCGAAAGGGAAGCCAAGCACAAGCGGGCAGCAATTAAACACAGACTTCATCCAAATTCCAACCACAAGCAAACCCACCTTCTGTCAGCAACAATAACGATGACATCCTGCAGCAGCCATATCCTCGTTCGGCCTCCGTTACCGTCTCGGTCTCTCGGTACCATACCGGGGGCTACCGCCCAGCCTCCCAGCAAGGCCATACCCAGCCCAGACTAGCCTAACCTTGGCTTTCGTCCCCTCCCCGTTGTCGAAAAATCACCGACCGCGCTGTGAGCTGCGGCTGATGCCAGGCTCCGAACCACATGCGCAGACGGGAAACGGACACTCCATAATCCGCATGTTGCCCGAGCTGAGAGCAGAGCAGGCATAGAAGAGGGGTGCGCTAGATCCCAGACTCACCACAGCGGGACGTTTGGCAATGACAGCATCCAGCATTGAGCTCACTCACGCTGACCCTGCATGCATGTTAAATCTGCACGCCTTTTGCGGCCGTTCTGAGCAAACCACGGAATAACGCGAGTCGTTGTCGATCAATATCGTGTTCCCTTTTGGGCAGAGATATCATGCTGTCGCTGTCAGACTTGCAAGTTGAATAATGACGACATTTCACAGCAAATTATAGGATTTATGAGAGGGGCCGTCTCTCAATGTGAGTTCGCACAGCTCGGACAGCTCAGCCCTAAAGGAACCTTGTCCGTGGGCGAAGCTCCAAGTTGCCAAGGCTGATGCTTTGCTCTTCATGTGTTCCTCTTCAGCAAATTGCTCAGTGGAGAGCTCTCTTGCCATGGTCTCGGCGAAGGCCTGATGGGTCCCCCTACCTCATGCGTCTGCCCCGCATCAGTCTGGGACAGATGTTATGTTACACGGGCTTTAAGTGGCATCCTCAAGCTTGTCTCCAGCAGGGAGCAAGACGTATCTAAGGCTACATTGGATGGCTCTTCGCTCATACTTGCAAAGAACATCTGGTCCAGTAATTTGTTCGTCCGAAGATGATTGACAAGTCTTCTCGATGAGCGCCTGTGCATATACATAAGCTCACGAGAACTATTTCCAGCGTATATCCCAGTAGTTATCAAGCCCCTCAGCTCACATTACTTGTGCCGTAATCACCTCAAGAAAATTAGCTACTATCTTCGTAGCCGTTCAACCAGACCTCGGCCCTAGAGAGCTCGGGTGGAGCTTTTCTTGGGAGAAAGAAGCTACTAATAGCTCACCGCTGATGGAAACAGGCAGGGCCAACAGTAAGCCCATTGAAAGGTTCGTCAAGTTGATGAGCTGCATCCAACGTGGGTTTTGCAGTCAACCGGCATGGGTGAGTCATGGTGTGTCATTTGGGTTGGGTCGTGAGCGACGACGGTTTCAACGAAGTGGAATAGAGTCCACAAATACGCTTCCCTTCCTATGGCACGGGTCATGGGAGTTCGAGATCTGTTGATAACAGCTGGCTCTCTCATTCGATGCAGCTGGCTTCTTCTGGCTGTGGATTGCCATCCTACCAGACGCATCCAAGCCGAAGTATACTTTTTGCCATTCCGAGCCTTCAGACTGGCATTGGGCAACATTCCAGCCAAGCGATCCAATGTCAACAGGGATCTGCGGAGCGGAGGAGGACGACCCTTTGCCCTCCTCTTTTGCAAAAAGTTAGTTTGGCGTGGGCACTGGCGCTATAAATAGCAAAGAAGAACAAGGGAAAGGAGGGGGCAAAACTTCCTCGAAATCCCATGGGTGGGAGCCGGATCAGCTCTCGCTTGTCCGGATCCGGGATGATTCAGACCACTCAGCTCACCTAAGCAGACAATCACCGGGAAGGGTCCAAGTTCCTCGCGGCGAGGATCGCACCACCACCACCTCAACCACGCGATACGCCATCCAACCTTTGCATGTCGACCTTTTCGGGGAGACAAGAGATCGGTTTCATGCTCATGCTACGAATACGTCTGTAACATTTAGGTGCGCCCCTTTAAAAGAGCTGGCTGCTTGGAGTTGATGGAATGCTTCAGATGACGTTGGGACGAGTGATCTACACGTTGGATGTTAATGCGTCTTCCCGCTTCGGTGCTTATTGTGCAGGCATCCTCCCCTTGAAAAGGGCCTTTCCTTCGTAGCTCACATGACGAGCAGCGATCGTCTTTGCATCAGAATCTCTTGTTTCGACGGCTGGTCCATGCTTCATGCGAGGCTGACAGTTGCAGTTATTGGTGTGATGGCTGAGTCCAATAGTCCCGGGATCTCGGATGGTTTATTGGATTCTCTTGCATGTTGGTGTTCTGGAATCAATATTGCAATACGAAGCATACTCCCATGCCTTGACTTAACTATGTCCGGATCAGTCTGAGAGAACAGTATTGGCTCGTTTGGGGCTACTGATGCTAGCCTTCATGGCCCACTGGAAGTCACCAAACTCGGCCCGCGGCCCGGAGCTGGCGTTGCTCATCCCACCTTAATCAAGATATGTGTCCCTTGTGTCTGCGAAAAATAATATTCGAGGCTTTCGGGTCAACCACGCAGAAGGCTGGGACGGATTAACAATGCCCTGAAACATGGTACCCGGAGCCTGAGCGTCGGCAACTCCGATCGAGAAATTCTCTGTGGCTGTCGACTTGCCGTCCCGTCCCGCTCGGGTCCGTAGTCTGCGGCAACTGAACGGCTCCAAAGGACCTTGGCCGTCCGTATTCTAATTCAGAATCGTCAACTTCGTTGCACTCAGTAGATGAGACCCTCTGAAGTTCTCTATTTGATACTTGACCTATATTGTCTGTCAACATGTATATTGCTTTGAGGAGTTGAAGTGTGTTTGTTGGGGGCTGGTCTATATATTACATGAAAGGAGGCAGCGGCCATGAATCCGATGTTGACCTTAGCTGGCTATCCTCAGCGGTCGTCTGGACGAGACGCTCAGGACTCTGAGGCTACGTGAAGAATGACACTCATGTGACTTCAAGACCATCTTCTGAAACCTTTAAGGGATGTGCAACTTGGAGCCTAGGAGGCTGCCGGCGTCTCGGGACATCGCGGTGGTGGTCATGGCTTTGATCTTGTTCATTGTGAAATCGTCATCGTGAATGAGAATCGTAGTTTTGGAGATGGGAGAGACTCTGGATACCCTGGCCATGGTGCGAAAAGCGAACCCCAGAAACCGCCTCGGAGGCTGATGGTGATGTGAGTACTGTGGGTGGTCTGGCCTGTGTAGTTCGGGGCCTGTGGTAAGGTGAAGCTATCGACCTTTACACTGTCACAGGCGATTAAGAAGACGACAGAATTTTTCGGGAGCGCCCAAATGCGGCGGTGACGACTGTTGTGATGGGGAACTGCCAGACATGGGAATACCTCTTTGAGGGCGTTATAAGCTTCGAAGCAGGCCAGGCGGTGCAGGGTTGTTGGGCCGGTGCCGATGCCCACGTAAAGGGGTCGGTAAACCCGCGATGCGGTCTCCTTGTTTTTGATCATTCTGAGCTTTGACGTTGCCGCAATCCGTAGAGCACGTCAGATCTCATTTGGATGAGAGTCAAAAAGCTGGAAGGAACCGTGAAGCATCACGGTGATGACAGGGTAGTTTGTATCGCTGCCTTCTCATGAAGGGGAAAGCACCTTTACTGGGGAGGTCAGAATCACTTTATAGCTGTTGATATCAACAAGAATTTACTGGAAAAGAGCTCTGAGATGTATACCCACGCAGCCCTGTATGTAGAGCCATCACTGGGGTGAAGCGAGATCGGATCAACAGACGCTGATAGTGTCTTTGGAAAGGTAAGCCCGGCAGAAATCATTGTGCCTATTCTCTGGCTAGGTATATGGTTGCTTTTAGCAACAGAAATAATGAATAAACGCCCATGTCACCCAAATTTGGGTTACTTATCTTTGTTTGCATGAGTGCCAGGAGAAAAGCCACGAGGAGTACTAGATGTGACGTCAGCCTGCCAGCAAACTTTTCAATTTGACTGATACGAGGCTATACAGAAGTCCCATAAGGGTATGAAGACTGAATCTTGTTGATTCTGTGCAAGCTACCTAGCGTCGGAGAAACCTGGATGCTTGTCATGATAGAAGCCATTTGGAGAATGCTTATCAACAACCGTCGCAGGCTCACTTACTCTAATGACGAGCTAGCTCGTCCACTTACACCAAGAGACCATTGCCGTATGAAAATCTATCTATTTTTGGTAGATGTTGGCTTAGCATTTACAGATATGGCTCCAAAGCGGTGCTGTTTCTGCCACCGTCGCCAGACGTAACCTACTGTAAGCCTGTCTGCCCATCGAACAAATGAACATTGGCCAAAACGATGTCGTCTGATGTGGCTGGCAATAGAAGCTCTGTTACCTTGCTGTGCTTCCGAGTAGTTGCAGGGACTTCTTGCACTGAGCAGCTTCGCATATGCTGCGATCTCTAGAATATGGTCTAACTCACAGAGGTTTTTTTTTGAAACTTTGAAGAGCGGTGTGGATTCTTGCAACATCTCAAAGGGTTATTCGAGTATACTCCACCCGTGGAACATGGGACTCTGTGCTAGGATGCTGTTGACAATTGTGCTGCCTTGAACGGGTTCACCTCGGAGATCGACAACAAATACATCATCTGTCGAGACTTGACTAGCCTCATGAAATGGCTGGATACTATGAGGAGTCGCTCACCGCTTGATCGCTGTTTTCGCACCTGAAACGGAACCAGCAAGCGATATATGAACATGGCTACAACCAAGCCCTTCCCTTTCCAGCTGTGACATATCATGATGAGTTAGCAACGGGGCAGATGTTACTCTTGGCTGATTACGGCATACACACATACACATATACACACATACGTATCTGTTCAAAACGGCCAGATTCAGCATTCCCGTTGATCTTTCTTATCCAAAGGCGCAGCATCGTCGGCTGGATGGCTGCAGTGATCATGCTACCTGGTACAATCCAGGGAACTGGATATGCTTCTTTCTGGAAGCTGGTGCTTTCGTACGGCCTAATCTCAACAGGATGATTAACGACGCTTTCGAGCAAACAGATACCATCATGGCAAGGCTTCCGCCAGACCAGCGAGTTACACCGGCAGGGTAGGCAGGTAATTGGCCGTTCCCCGTTGCACGAGAAAACTCATGTGTGATCAGCCTTTGCATACCTTGACATTGATACGCCGAAACATCCTACGCCCGTATCGCCTGATACGTTGTGATCAATGAAAGCCCAGGGTCCGCTTGACCTGTCCTGGCTTCTCTCGATTCACGGCGTGGACAGCCAGTCATGTCCATGGGCCGAATCACACAACCGCCAGTCGTGCTAACAGATGAAGACCAAATACTTGTTGGCGTGCTACATACTTGGACCTAGATTTTTTTCTAGGTTGCATTTGTGCTCGAGAGGGCGGTCTGTATAGTCCATAGATTTTCGCCGCCTTATCTTGGGCAGCCTCATCATAGGCGGTGATGGCAAGCACCAACTTTATCCATCCTGATCGAGAAAGGAGCCTAGTTGGTCCGTTTGAAGACTTCCACAGTCTGTATGACATACCAATCTCACTTCTGATGGTATAAAGGCCATGGTCTGCTGTAGCACAACAACATTCGAAGAGCATTGGCCGATGGTTCGGCAGGCACCTTCCCCTAATTTGGATTTCCTTCGTACCGGCTATATCTTGGCGGTGCTGCCGGCCTGAGTAGACCGCCGCTGGTTCCTCGTATAATGAACAACGGAAACGGCGTACAATACAATCACGGCCTCGCGCACCGGGCCGCGTGGGCGTATCGCCGGTTGCCCGCATGCTGCACTGCTTTGATGAGATTTCGGCTCAGAGAATCACAGACAAATGACATACTGTCGTCGTCATTGCGGGATACCGCATGTCAAGATTTCTCCCGAGGAAGGTATAAAGTCCCCCCAAATACGAGACTATTCTTTACAATAAATGATCTAAACTAAGTCGAGATCTTCCGAGCTCAAGTCAGATCCGTGTCCAAGTCGTAATTCCGTAACATTTGCTATCAATACCAGTAACAAGTTAGCAAGATGAAGTTTCTGGCATTTTCACCAGTCCTGTCCCTCACATCCCTTGTGGCAGCATTGCCGACCCCGGAAACCCAAGAGGTTTCCCTGTTCAAGTACCCCTGGCTTAATATGACTCTTAGCAACCTCAAATCCGTCTGCCGCAGGGAGGAAGGGAAAAACCTGTACACCTGCACCCTCGAATGTGGGCAAAACTCTCTCCTCCAAGCATTCCAACCCCACGCGCTCTTTGGTGAACCGGGTGTTGCTGACTCCAAATCCCTTAGTCGACCTCTACGACCCCAACACGGAAGGCGTCGTGGAAGTCAACGGCGCACACTGCGGCGCGGCATGGGAATGGGACGGCATCACCCCAGAACATGGCTCGAACAACAATTACCCCAGCACCGGCGTCCTCTGCTGGAGCGGAGGCTCGAACGCATTTCAGTTCAGGGTGGCAGAGTTTCGGTCAGCCTCGAGGTTCGAACTCTACGTCAGCCACCTGTATCGAGATACGCGGTGAGTATGGACCCATTTTCCCTTGAAGAGGTGCGTTGCTTATCAGTCCAAAATGGCACCAGGTTTTTCAAACCACCGTACGACGGCAGGAAAGCTTTGGTCAACATAATTATTCCAGAGGCCCATCCCCTTCCACCTGTCGCGCCTTATGTGCCTCCAGTCGACCAGTTCGTGTTCATCGCCACGGCGACGATTTCGAGGCGCACTGACGGGTTGTCATAGCGGCGCGGGTGTGTGGTGGTGTTGTGTCAGTTTCATAGTCCTTTTTTTGGAGAAACTCAACTCGGTTCGTCGGAGGGTTCCGGCCGGTCGTAGGAACTTTCAGTCGTGTTTTACTACGGCCTCATGTTGAAGTTGAGACGATTCTCCAACCCTGAACGAGATGTTTCTATGGGCCTGTAGGATAATGGCCAGGCTTGCGTGAGAGAGAAGGTAATGGAATAAAGTCAGTATGGCAACATTGTTGAATGATGTGTTCTATCCCAATTTTGTGGACCCCGAGAAAGCAAATAATCACAAATACTTAGGACGATTGCCTAGGTTCGTTGCTGTGGTTTGCGTAGGGTATCAAGAAAAGCTTGCGTCAAATTCGAGTGCGGCTCGGATTCGCACCTCTTATTCGCCGTTAGACCACCCATAACCTTGCCAGCAGTGGGCTCAAACAAGCACCGAAGAAACAAGACAAATACTTTTACCAAGGGATATGCCGCTCTCCATTGCTCGGCCGTTGGAGAACCAATCAGTTGCCAGTACCCGCCGCCTGGTGTAGGGCCAGGACAATAGGTAAAGGAAGGGCCACGGGCCGATCATGAATGTTGTACGCGTATAAGACCAAAACGAATAGGATCTACGAACTTAGAGATGGGGTATGGCTGCTTTCCTCCTTCCTGGGTTATACATGATTCGTGCAGTGTTTCTTGTTAGGATGGTCAAGCTTCTGGATTCGCCAATCACGTGTTGTTTTTCCTGATGTTTTACAGGTTATATCAACAATCGGCGACTCGATCAAATCCAAGGGGACGTCTTGGCATATCTTCATAAAGTGTGAGTAAACAAGGTGCAGTCTAGAACGATTCATGCATGAAATACTAATCACGTAACCTTAGACCTGCGGTTGATTAGTTGATTTTCCAAAGACCCTACAGACATCTCTATGGATGTTTTTCCGACCCGGCCTCGGACTCGGCCTCCAGCCCAGCATCAAGCTTGCAAATCCAGATCACACCTAGGCGGATGAGGAAGGGATGCGCAGGGGAGACGGGCATTGTTCGTTGAAAGAGACTTTAGCGTTTCTGTATTTCTTTTTCCTTTCCTTACTTCCTCGGCAAGTTGCGACAAGATGTGGTGGTCGGCAGGGTTCAAGTGTTGAAACGTGCAGGCTCGCATTGTTTGGAATCTTGTAACCTAACCTTTTGTTTCCTTAGGGGTCAAAACACGGCCCAACTTGGGACGAAGACAGTCGTACGCCGCCAAATTCACGACGAGTGCCGTCTGGAATGCCGCACCTGTCCTAGCAAGGCATTGGGTTAATCTAGGGTAACTTACTTTCCGTGCGGCAAGGGGAACCTTCTGATGCCCGTTTGAAGTCATGACCCGGGGACGGGTGCAGCCGTATGGCTAGGTCTCTTGCCTTTGGGCTCGTGAGCTTTTCATCCCAATTGATCTCTTTCCTTCGATCTCATACATCATGTGCTAGATTCCGCGTGTGCCTTTCTTCTTTCTCTTCTTCATAACCGGGCTATCTGGCTTTCTCCTACGTACCAGTCACGTTCGGACCTCTGCGAGACGCGCGATCGACCTGCGCCCGGTAACATCTCCAGCTTCACTTGAGTCCCGTGTAGCATAGACGATCCAGGCAAAATGACCTTCCTCAAGGCCCTCGTCGCCCTGGCGGTCGTCTTACCCGTCATTGACGCCCGGCTCATGTCCAGGGCGGCAAACATCGCCCAAGGCGTCCAGATGATGAACATGGCTGCCGACGACCAGCAAATCAGCCTCCAGATCGGCATCAAGTTGCAAAACATTGAAAAGCTGGAGCCGATGCTTCGGGACGTCTCGGACCCGGACAGCCCCAACTATGGGAAGTACCTGACGGCGGCCCAAGTCAACGACATATTCAAGCCGGCCGAAGCCTCAGTTGCCGCCATCCAGACCTGGCTGGCCAAGGAGAATGTCAGCGACGTCTCGTACACTGAGGGCGGTCGCTTCGTCAACTTCGCAACCGACGTCGCCACTGCCAACAGAATGCTCGGCGCGAGCTTCGCCTACTACGACGTCCAGGGCACCATGAAGCTGCGCACAAAGGAGTACTCCGTCCCGGACCCCATGACGCAGCATGTCGAGCTCATCACGCCTACGACCTACTTCGGAAGCACAAAGGCGGACCCGGCCTTCACCAACGCCGAGCTGCCTCCGATGTCTGCACCCCTCGTCCGCAGACAAGCCCCCGGGCCCGGGCCCGGCCCCGCACCCAATTGCTCCAGGGTCTTCACACCGGCATGCTTCGAGCTGGCTTACAACTATGGCGCCTACCAGGCTGATCCAGCGGCGGGCAGCCGTGTCGGCTTCGCTAGCTTTCTCAACCAGTCCGCTCGCCAAGATGATCTTACTGCCTTCCTGAACAGATTCCAACTGCCGGCCCAGAAGTTCACCAGCGTTCTTGTCAACGGCGGACAGGACCACCAGGACCCTGCGGGCGCCATCGGCGAGGCGAACCTTGACGCCCAGGTCATGGCGGCCACTGTCAAGACCCTCCCGATCACGCAGTACCTCACTGGCGGCAAGGCGCCCCTGACTCCCAACCTGCGTAGTCCAACTCAAGCGGACAACCAGAACGAGCCGTTCCTTGAATTCTATCAGTTCATGATGACGCAGGAGAACGCCCAGATCCCGCAGGTGCTCTCCGTGTCGTACGGCGATGACGAACAAACCGTACCCATCGAGTATGCCACACGCGTGTGCAACCTAATCGGCATGATGGGCCTGCGCGGCGTCAGCGTACTCGAGTCCAGCGGTGACACGGGCGTCGGCGCGCCGTGCCGCGCCAACGATGCCAGCAACGCTCCCCAGTTCACGCCGCAGTTCCCCGCCACGTGCCCGTACATTACCGCCGTGGGCGGTACGCAAGCTTTTGGCCCCGAGATCACCTGGGTCGCTTCCGGTAGCGGCTTCAGCAACTACTTCAAGCAAGCGTGGTACCAGGAGGGCGCCGTGAACCAGTACCTCCAGACCGGCATCTCGCCTGAGACGAAGGCTTATTACCAGCCGTTCGCCAACTTTAGCGGCCGGGGATTCCCTGATATCTCGGCACACTCTGCCAGTCCTCCGTTTCCCATTGTCAACGCCAACAAGCTCGTTGGTACGGGAGGAACTTCGGCTTCTTCCCCATTGGTTGCTGGTCTGGTTGGACTTCTCAACGATGCCAGAATTCGCGTGGGTCAGCCGACTATGGGTTTCATGAACCCGTGGCTCTACAAGAGAGGCTTCAAGGGACTGACGGATGTCAACACTGGTGTCGCCAAGGGATGCGGCGGTGTTGATTTGCAGTCGGGCAAGCCTTTACAAGGCGCTGGTGTTATCCCCTTCGCAACATGGAACGGCACTCAAGGATGGGATCCCGTGACAGGACTGGGTCTTCCCAACTTTGAGCAGATGAAGACAATTGCGCTGATGAAATAGAGGGATGGCTTCGTGTTTCCAAACGCTTTGTAGCTAGGGAGCGTAGCGCAGAGACTGGCTGGCCATTTTGTAAATATATCGAGGAAGGAATACCGATGCTGTCATTTCTCGCATGAAATTGACTGAGTCTACTTGGGAGAAGGGTTTTCTGTGAAGTTGATGGTCGGCATCTACGTCGTCGAGGAGAGACTCCCAAACAGAGTAGTTTTCTTTGGGTCGCGTTATTCCACTGCCTCGAGTGCCGCTTGGCTGACTGGACTTGAAAATCGAAGCCGCCTTCTCCCTGAGACATTAACCACAACGCTTACTAGAGCGTTTTCACGAAGCTTGAAATGGTTGTTACAATGCAGACCTAGGGATTCTTCCACGATCCAGAGCATTGTCGCCTGGCAGATGTTCAATGAAAGGGACCAAGGCTGACCTGAAGTGCGAGGGTAATCAAGTCAATGCCAACAGTCGAGTAGCTGTTTCGCCAGCCGGCCATGAGGAACTTTCACGGCAACAAAGATGGAACTGGGGTAGTGAGACAGAGGACAGACAACAAGTGAGACGGGAGTTCTTCACCAACTAGCCCAAACGGCCTTGGCAAAGACTAGTCTGAGGTTCCCGCGACGGGGTTCCATGGCCCTGGATAATGAATTTCGCCTATTCTTGTCGCGTGGCTCGTTTGACAGATACCATCTGTGAATTATGATTGAGGGGTCGCCATCGAATTTCGATAGCGTATATCCTCAGCGCGTGGCAGAGGTCCGAGCCCGCGCCAGTCTCGTAGATGGCTGACAGCTGATGCCTTGGCACCCCCCCCCCCCCCCCCCCCCCCCCCAAAAAAAAGAGGCTTTTCAGGGGTAGACTCTGATCCTCCTGAAGCTCCTTGATCAGCGCAGAATTCTCGAGGCTGACGAGAACAGAGATGCCGATTTTGCGTATGCGAGCTCATGCTTCCATGCCAGAAGAGGACACTCGCCTGCGCGGTATCCTTTTGGTTGAAAGCACCTGCAGGGTCGAGATAGTGGATTTGGCAAAACCCATCAACAGATGTCGTCGACCATGGCGCAGGGTCCTTTTCGTTATCTTCCTCGCGCCGTTTACTCGATTGGGAGGCTGACGAAGGCCAAATATAGATTCTTGCACAATGTGAATACGGGCCAATGCAGGACAGAGCTTGCGTGGGCCAGCGGGCTTGTGCTTCTCGACACAGGTGGGTGTCCGTGACGATCTAGACCAGTTGACCGCAGGACAAGAGGTGCCTAACCTACTGACTGCAGCTCGACGGCAGCTCGTCTAGGCTCCAGGCCCTTAGCGCCATCGTGGTGTCTTCGCCTGCATGACCGCGAGGAATGCTCGACCTCGCTCGAAAGAAATATCTCTCCCACCATAGAGTTGTGCGGGATTTCTTCCGAGATGCAGAGCTTCAATCGTCCTGGGGCGGCATGCCTGTAGGTTTCTTCTCCAAAAGGGCAATCATTCGTCAGCCTTAGCCCCAATGAGAGAGGACCACTCTCTGAAGAAGGAGAGTCCGCTGCCATCATTTCGAGCTTTCTTCTGGTGGTCTAGATGCTGGTCCCAGCGCTGGTCCCGGTCTCGACTTTTCGGATACGGACCAACGCAGGCCAGCTAGGCACGATGCCTGGTCGAGAGAGTTGCGGGCTGAAACCCTTGCAATCTTCCGCCGTATCGGTGCTTCGTTGAACAGCGAACCAGCTCAACACAAGGCCATGCCCATGATGTTGGCGATGGCGGGTGGTGAAAGAACAGGATTGGTTGAACCCGAGCTGGCTACAGGGTGTGCCGGGAAAATTGGATGCGGAAAGGCAATAGTGGGAAACAAGATCTGCGCAGGCACAAGGGTCGACGAACAGGTTAAGTCTGCTGAAAGCTGAAGTTGATTGACAACACGGCTGGCAGCTTGGCGGCTTTGCAAGTTGCCATTTGATAACATAATGCAGAGGGCACGGTCAACTCCGATTGGATGTCGAGAAAGCTGAAATGCAAGATCTGACAGGTATGGATTAGACTTGGCCGAAGACAGAGAGGCCACTGAGTAATACCAAGGTGCTTGGTCAAAGGTCGATCGAGGCCGACAAGATGCTTTGCTGACTCAGAAGCTTAGCCTGCCATTGTCAAATGGGCGAATACACGCGGCGAAGGCAAGCTGGGTCCAGGAGAGAGTGCCGAAGGCTTGGCGGGGTTGGACTAGGCAGCCGACACTTGCGGTTCCTTTCATCATCATCAACAACAACATTGAGCTTTCTTCTCAGTGCCGTTCTTTGTTGGGACTATCGTATCGTTCGGACAGTGTCTCTTGCTAGCGTATCAGAAGCCTGCAATGGCGCAACGACTGTAGTAAGAAGCGATGATACGTAGCTGGGGTTCGAAGCAGCTCGGGGAGCAATCAAAGGGCCGAGAAAGCGCCACTATCGGGAAAGATTTCGACATGACGGGGGCCTCGGTCCAATATTCTCTGTGCAGCATACCGGCCTCCAGCGTATCGGAGTCGGCCATGATGGCTGGAAAGCAAGATAGTTGCATGCAGTGGCATGGTTGTACACGACGTAGCATACAGTAGCAGCGGGAGCAGTGGGGGGCGGGCGATTTGATTGTCGAGACCCAGGATGGGATGGACCTGACGCCAATGGAATGTGATTGTGCCCAGTAGGGCGGTAGATGCATATCTGGCGGGCTGAGCCAATAGGAACGCACCCGAGTGGAACCAATCCTGATAGACGAATACCCGCTATCTTGCATAATGTCATGGTCGTTAGTGCAAGGTATAAACGGGAGCGACTCAGGAAGGATGCCGCAGAAGCAACAAAGACATAGTCTAACCACAACCGGGACTCCCATGTGGGATCTGCCGCCGTCTGTGACTGCCTGATGCAGGTTGCAATCTGTATCAGCACCTTCTGCGTACTTCGAGCCTCGACCTGGCCCTTCACCCACTCTCTTTCGCCTTTCTTTTCCTCTTTCTAGAGGTTTTCCCCCAGCCACCACTGCATGACCAGCATCATCACCTCCAATGTGCCCGACGTGGCCACACGCAATCGCACAATGTTAGTACTCCAAACAGAGCGCTGCATGGCCCCCCGGCACGCAGGAGGTAGGCTAGGCCATCTCAGCAAGCCACTTTACCGCCAACTCATCTTATCTTTACCGCCCACCACTTGGGATGACGGCAACCTTCCCGTCTTACGCCCAAACGTTCCCCTCAGTGAGCGGCTCTTGTGCATGTCCCTCGAACCCGACAAATCATGAGACCGCCACCATCGTGCTGTGGACTAAAGCTGACGAGGAAATATCGAATGTTTTCATTGGGGCATACACCACCGGAGAACGACCTGCTTTGGGAATATCAAGGTGATGGACTCTGCGTTGCAGGGTGTGCTTCAGGTTGACCCCCAGCCTCGATCTTTGCTTCCCAACGCACTACCTTCACCATGATTGGTGCCAAAGCGAAGAACTCTCGAGCGTATCAGCCTTAGATCCAGAACGGCCCGGTTGAGATCCTCCATAGGCAAGTGCATTGTTTTGAACTCGAAACACCATAGAGGTCGACCATGTTCGCTATACGAGCCTACCCCCACGGGGAATCTGGAAACGAACGGTCCAAAGACTCCTCGGTCCGAAAACCGCTGGATTCCAGGCACTGTGAGATATCCTGCAGACCCCAGAGTGTTCGCCCACATTAGCTAAGTGACGAACGGGTCAAAGTTACCAAGACCTTGGAAGACCCTGCCAGGTCTTGCCGTCACCAGGGATATGGGTTGGAAGCGGCTAGGCGCCTGAGAACAACCATCCTGCAGCTTACGGTATGCCGATTTTAGTGTTTGCATCCAAACTGACCGGCTCAAGCCACGCAAGCGAGCGGAAGTTTTCAGTGGTCCAAGACCTTCCGAAGGCTTGATTTGCGGCAAGTCCATACTCGGAACGGAAAGGATGGGAAGGGAGTCTATTCCACTCTCGGCCGCTGATGTCTACTAGTGGTTCTTGCGCTTCTTTTCTTTGAAAACACATCCTAGAGCCGCAGGAGCGTGGCCGACCTAGACCGCACTAAGTCAGGACTGCGCTCGCGGTTCCTGAGCTAGACTGTTCAGAATCTCCTTTTCTCTCTCCGTTGTTCATGTTATGCTGGCACGTTATCGGTGCTCAGAGACACGACGTTGGATCTATTTCAACCGTCTTCCGCCCAAGCAGCCTGAACTGGACGGGGGTGCAGTGAAGCCCACGTTTGTCCCGCTCCAATGTCTTAGTTTTTAATGAGGGCTCCTCCACAAACTTCCAACGACGTACTGTCAATCCAGACCGGTCGCTTAATTCAGGTCGGCATCACGATGATGGCAACACTCTCTGTCGGTATCAACTACCAGGGGGTGCCGATGGGCTAGTATGCCTCTGGATTCGCAGGGGTGTTACAGTTTCTTTCCGGTCTAACGGCTTGGCCATGCAACGCTTGGGGAGGTATCGTTCGCGCGATAAGGCCTTGATTCTCCTTTGTTGCCTTCGACCAACGCTACCACCTCACGATGGGTAGAAGCCTCTTCCCTTCTTTGTACCTGCCCACCCATCTGCTACCCAACGCACGGGTGGCGCCAACTTCCCAAGTACGAAGCCAGGAACGATGCCGCTTGTCACCAGTCCCAGCTAAGCTACTAGTCCGTCTTGAGCGGACGACTTAGGCCGGTGGAACCCATGTTTGTGTGATGGCCTCGAGTGATGGCGAGGCCACCCGTTGTTTGTCCCCAATAACGATCCTTGACCGCGGGCTTTCATTGCCGCGGCGGGAGCGCCCATCGCCGCCCATATCGTTTTGGCGTGGCCAATTAGGCCAGGTAATATTGCTCTCAGCTCTCCGGTACTCCCGTGTATGCGGCTTGACTTGGTCTTTGTCCCAAAGTTGATGACCCTCCGCGCTTGCAAAGCCTCTCACCCTGACCCCGTAACACATAACTTGGGCCGATTTCCCGTCCCCTGGGTGACTGATTCCCTTCACCAGTATCACATTCGCTTACAGCACCCACAAACACTCTTTCTTCGTCTCAAGGCTGGAAGTGGTTTGACCAGCTTGTGGTTCGTTCGTTTCACAGATCCCGCAAGATGAAGGCTTTCAAGTCCTATTTCACGCCCGACCAGGCGCCGGGCCAGGCTGCGACCGAAACGTCGAAGGCCAACACACTCCAACCGGCGACTCCTTCGCCAAAACTGCAGTCTTCCGAGAAGCCAGCCCCTTACCGAAACTATAGCAACAGAACGTCCGCCCGGCACTCAACAGTGAGTTTGGCGCTCACAGCGGGAATGAGGGACAAACATGCCAGCAGTATCCATGATCTCAGGGCGGATGTCACGGTACACAGCTTGTACCAGGACCAGCTCAGGAAGATGTACGCCTCAGCTTGGAATCTCGGGGAGGGCTGTGTTCTCAAGAAGGGCCGCAACGACTATGTCTGCGCCCCTCCTCAGCTGTCGACTATCCCGAATGGGTTCTTCGACATGGTCAGCCAGCTCAACGTGAGCGTAAGTGGAGCTAGCCACCACAAGATCATGATCGTTACTGACCAACTTAGTGTGCCATGACTGTCAACACGCCCGTGATTCAATCTATCATTCACGGCATCTTGCACAGTGGGGAGTCCATGAACTCGATCCCTCTCGCTGGAGGCCTGCAGCTGCAGGTTCTCGCGAGGATGACGGACCTGCCCCGATGCCAAAAGCATCATTTCGCGGCCTTCATCCTTGATCCCCCACTTCTGGCTGTCTGGGACGACGACGCAAACAAACTCCACGATCGTGCAGAGAGCTTGGAGCAGATGATTATCGCTCACATCTGGCGAAGTAACCCCATTGACGAGGAAGAAAGCGATGAGAAGAACGAGAAGCAACCCGGAGTCAACGTTGAGGAACTCTCGCCTGCAGCGCTTGAGGAGGCTCTCAAGACCGAGGCACGGCCAACACGGGTGATAAGTTCCGCCCTCGTGGCATTGGCCCTCGGCTTCAGCTTCACGTGCTTGGGTCTCGGCTGGCGAAGTCTGGCTTTGGAACTTGCAGTCGACGGCGACTATACGCGATTGGCGCTGTTGGCAGTGTCTCCGGCCACCCTCTTTATCAGCTTGGTGAGTCGATCGATATTTCAGCCTCACATGGCTATTGACTGACACCGCTTAGTTCTTTTTCATCTCCATTGCTGGAATCATCTTTCAGATTTTTGGACCCATCTCCTCGATTCACGCCAACTCCTCGAACTATTCCGGCAAACCTCCTCGCCGTCTTAGCCCTCACCGAGACCAGCTTCCCCATGTGACCATTCAGATGCCCGTCTACAAGGAAGGCCTGAGCGCTGTCATCAAACCCACGGTTCTGTCACTCAAGTCCGCGATCTCGACCTATGAAATGCAGGGCGGCTCTGCCAACATCTTGGTCAACGACGACGGTATGCAGCTCCTCGATCCCGAAGAAGCTGCGGCCCGCAGGGAATTCTACGACGAGCACAACATGGGATGGGTTTCCCGCCCTGGCCACAACCCCAAGCCCGAGGACCCCGCCGAGAAGCCTTTCCTTCGCAGAGGCAGATTCAAAAAGGCCTCCAACATGAACTACGCCCTGATGACAAGCAACAGGCTCGAGGAGAAGCTCAAGCAGATCAATCGTGGCAGCAGTTGGAACCAAGAAAGCGAAGACAAGGTCTACGAACAGGCCTTGGCGCAGGTCATTGACGAGTCCGAAGGCCGAACCTGGGCCGGTGGCAACGTTCGCATTGGCGACTACATTCTTCTTATCGACTCTGACACCCGTGTTCCTCGTGACTGCCTGTTGGATGCTGTTAGCGAAATGGAGGCCTCTCCCGAGGTGGCCATCCTTCAGTACACCTCTGGTGTCATGAACGTCTCGGACTCGTTCTTCGAGAAGGCGTAAGTTGTTCTGTCTCCCACTCGAAGGACTTGATGTTAACATTTTTTTGCAGCGTCACCTGGTTCACGGAAATGATTTATACCATGATCACCTTCAACGTCGCTAATGGTGATATTTCTCCCTTTGTTGGCCACAACGCCGTGCTCCGCTGGTCCGCTATTCAGGATGCTGCTTCCTACATGGACCATGAGGACGGCTACGAAAAGTTTTGGTCCGAGTCCCACGTCTCCGAGGATTTCGACATGGCCTTGCGTCTGCAGACAGCGGGTTACACTATCCGATACGGCGCGTATACCGGTGACGGCTTCCAGGAGGGAGTGTCCCTGACCGTCTATGACGAACTGGCCCGCTGGGAGAAGTATGCCTACGGCTGCAACGAGCTGCTCTTCCATCCTTTCCGCCTCTGGCCTACTCGCGGCCCCTTCACACCTCTCTTCCGCAGTTTCTTGACCTCCAACATTGCCTTCTTCAGGAAGTTGACGATCATGTCCTACATTGGCACGTACTATGCTATCGGGGCCTCGTGGCTACTGACCCTGGCCAACTACTTCATCACTGGATGGTTCAACGGCGTATACGACAAGTACTATCTCGATTCATTCGCAACTTACTTTTCCATCATTATCGTGTTCCCGCTCTGCGGCAACATCGCCCTGGCCGTGCTTCGGTACAGATTGGGTCACCAGTCCCTCATCGGAGCCCGTAAGTCTTACCTCATCCTTCATGATCCTTACTATCCAACAAGGGCTCTCGCTGATTGTAATTCTTTGCAGTGTGGAACAACTTCAAGTGGATGCCGGTCTTCTCCATCTTCCTCGGCGGCATCTCGCTGCACGTCTCCAAAGCCCTGCTTTGCCACTTTTTCGAAATCAACATTCAGTGGGGCGCCACCTCCAAGGAGGTCGAGCGCTGCAACTTCATCGAGGAGATCCCCAAGATCATCAAGAACTTTGCGGGTACCTTCGTCTACACCTTCGCCGTGACGGCCCTCATCATTTGCGGGTACTACGTCTTCCCTCCCCTGTGGCAGATCCGTACCTTCGCGACTATCTTCCCCCTTTGCGTCTCCATTGTGTCGCACTTTGCGCTGCCCGTCCTCCTAAACCCGGCCTTGATGAAGTTTACCTTCTAAGTTCAGCGACCTTTCTTATCATGACATTTCTTCCTCTTTGATGAACATAGTTTTCCGGCATCATAAAACTGCGACCTATAGATGGAGTTTTATTTTGGCAATTAGGTGTTTCAGGGGGATACATAGACTTTGGGCATGCCATTGGGTACACAGCTGCGGCAATAGGGGCCGTTCCTTCTCGCTTTAGTATCGGTGGGAAGCATCGTTACTCAGACGATATGATTTAATGTCTCTTTATTGCTCCTATACATATCGAGTATCTAGTCAGATATCTCATGAAATGAACCATTTAAAGCAAATTCCTGAGCAAAAGTTATCCACGTGAACCGAAATGTGTCCCTTACCCTTGGTCCGGAAAACTGCAAAAACACTTCCTCTCAAAGACCTGAATAGGATTTTGATTGTGTCAACAAAAAACTCACGTGATACTGAGAGAGATTGGTAAGAGAACACACAGCTTTTATGGCCTCAAAACTTCTCGCACGTTACCTGCTACTGTTCACGACCTATTGTCGTTCCGTCTCCCAACCAATCAAGTCACGGTAGCCATCTCCCCCCAAGGATACGGACTGTGTGTGACCTTGAAGTTAGCAAGAAACACAATATAGGCGGGGGTCTTACCGACCATAGATCCTTTGTGTAAAAACACGTATCGGGAAGAGCTTCATCCCGCTGTAGTTGGTCAAGAAGCTGTTTATGCTCGGCTTTTTTTTTTGCCTCTTTTGACCCTTTTTCGCAAGTGGCGTTCCGAAGCGGGTGGTATAGAACCCATAGAGTATGGGTCCAAGTGTCTATGCCGATTGAGATACTGTTGGGGTGGGTTTGAAGGGCCGGCTGATTGTGAATGGATCTCAAAGCGCATACATGGTCAGTTTCCGTCATCGGCACAGTATCCTTCCTCTGCTGCGCATCTACTTGTCTCACTTGGCCTCCGTGGTGATGAGCAGTTGCGTCAAATGTGAGAAGTCCAATCCTGTGAACACACATCTACACTTGCTCGATAGTTGATGAAGAGAGAGCGGGTAACCAGGCCAAAGCCCCGTACGACGACCGGAGAAGGGCAAGTGTATACGGTCTCCTCGATACCCCCCCCCCCCCCCCCCCCCCCCCCCCCCCCCCCTTTTTTTTTTCGGTCTCTCGACCATGGACAAATGTCGACGGGAAGAAATTAGTGACATCCACAGGCCTCATGTTCTTCTCCAGGGGCCGTCGTTTGGAAACTCAAATGAGGGCAAGTCTGCGCAGTTAAACAGAGGTCTCTCGGCCTCACATACTGACTGGTCGTGCTATCGCATAATGCCAATGTACATCTACAGAGTGTAAGAATTGTTGCTGAGCAAAATGTCACAACGAAGTTCTGATGCTGCCATTGTTATGGGGGCAATGGTGGAGCCAGGGCAAAGTCACCATAGTCAAGTGAACAGATACAGATTTTAGAAGCATTTTCAGAATTGACGTTGAACTATTTCTTCTCGTTTGACATGAACCTGCTCTCTTTGTGGAAGAGTCGTATCCTCCATGCGCTTATTCCATTTAACCAGGTTGCGCCTGAAAACTCCATCGCCCCTAGTAAACGCTAACACAAAACAATATTAACAATCTGATGTATGGTGATTCCGAAAATCGGACTTGAACCAGACTAGCACCGAGCCTTGGCGGTGGATTGGCACACAAAGGTGTACAATCCGCAAGTGCCTGCCACAAATCACGTAATGTAGACCTTTTTGAGCTTGTCCATGGGGTAGACTTCGCCGGTGCGCAAATCTTTCACCTGGTCTGGCGGCAAACCCGACTTCTTGGCATACTCCTCGAGACGCTCCTTGCCATAAGCCCGGCTATTCGGCAATAGGAGCAGGTCGTGCTCAACGTAGCTCTTGGTGTGATGCGCGTAGGGGACGTTGCGCGCGAGATCGTTGAGTTCCGTCGAGCAGATCGGGCAGACGGACTGCGTCCCGGCCGTGGCTGACGCATTGGTGGCAGTGTTGGCATCCGCAGCGACGTGTGACGAGTTCAACGAGTGGCAGGCAGGGGTCTTGAGGGCAGAGAGGCCTGATGAGAGGGCGATGTGGAGGAGAGGGTAGGAGGGGAGAGCGAGGAGGTTGTTGTGGGTGCGAGTGAAGAGGTCGGCGAGGGCGTTCCAGCGGTCTGAGCTGTAGAGATCTGAGTAAACGGCGTTGGCAGCTGTGGGAGGGTAGGCAAGGAGGCCGAAGGCCTTGCGAAGCTCGTCCGGATACGTTGCCTTAAACGGGACAAGGTATTTCTTCGCGTGGGCGATGGCCTCAAGGAGCTTTGGCTGGAATTGGGTGCGGACGAGCTCGATGTACTGTTGGAAGCGGAGCATGAACTCAAGGTTGCTCTGTCAAAATGCGGTCAGTCTCAATGCAAGAACAGGGTGGATGGAACGACGTACATCCATCTTGCGAAGCTCCTTCTTGTTGTCCTGGCACCAAGCCAGCGCGTCGACGACGCTCCCACTTCTGAGTGATTCCTGAATGCGGCTCATCTGCACAAAGGTCTCGACATCAACCAGATCATCCATGTTACGCTCAGCGGTGAGTGCTTGAGCACTTTCGTTGTAGCCGTGGCGAAGCAGGTAGTCGACAAGCAAACGGTCTAGACGGCGGCGGCTCCAGGCCTCGTACTTAACGTCGTCGACCGAGTGCATGTCGTAGAGGTCGCCGAGGTGCGATATACGAGCGCCGGCTTGGCGGGTGAGGCGGGCTTCCTCCTCGGCGTGGGCTGTGAGCTTGCGCTTGACGCCGCGCATGCGGGCGATCATGGTATCAAGGTTACGGAGGACATCGTCGGGAGATGCGCGGCCGTTGACCGAGGCCGTAGCGGTCTCCTTGAGAAGGGTCTTGATGGCAGTCGAGTCCTTTTCGACGGTGAAGTGGGCGGATCGGAAATTTTTGCGAAGGAGCTCGTACGGAAGACGGAGGAGGGGTTGGTCCTATCGGTTGGAATGGAGGTTAGTGCTGGATTGAGAGCTAGCTTGTGACACAGCGACGTACGAGGAGGAGGTGGTCCTGATGCTTTATCGTGGAGTGCTCGTGATCGCCCATATTGGCAACTGTTCCGAACGTGTGCCAATGGGTTGATAGTCCTGCTTGACCGTCTGCAACGGCGCGTGTGTCCTCGAAGGAGGGATTCGTGAAGGTTGGCCTCGTCGGTGTGGCTTGGGTGGATGTTGGAAACTCGCGGCTAAGAGGTTGAAGCACAGATGCACTGATACGGCCGCTAACAGCAGTTGACGTTATGCGGCCCGATGTGGCGGCGTTGGAGTCGCTCCGTCGTAGAAATGCCTTTGACGAGCCTGCTTGCCTTATCACGTATTGAAATCTTGCATGCAGTCAACAATAGCATCACTCCATCCAAGCTAGCTTGTGTTCCTAGTTTTGCGTCTTGCCGAGCAAAAACCATTGAGCTTGAGATACTCGATGCTTGCTATCCACTGCTCCCGGCACGATCCTCTGGTCCCCCACAATGACGGATCGAGCACTGGCACACGACTCAACTGTTCTGGTGCACGGACCATATCTGTGGCTGGACGATTGGATTATAAAATACCCTGGCCACACTGGCAACACTGGAAGCTCGGCCCAGACGCCACCACATAACAGTACCCCACCCAGACGCGTCGTCCTGGCTCACCTCAACCGAATGTCACTCGCTCATTCTGAGAAGTAAGCAGGCGCAACGCGAGAGCCTGGGGACTAGGTGGGACAAGAATAAAACACACCGTGACTGGCAACAGTCGAGACTACCGCGGAGCCGGTATCTGTTGTGCTCGTCTTCAGAGTGGAATGTCTCACAGCCCGTCAGTCAAGTGATTCATGCTGGCAGCCCACGAGGGCATCAGGTGATTGGTGAGGCTCGCTACTTCCAGTCGCAGAGTTGGCGGGTGGGTGCAATGAGCTGCTCGAGTCGCTGAGGCTAAGGCGAAAGAGTAAGCCCACCTACTCAACTTGGTGAAAAGCTACCTCGGCTGCAGACTGAGGTTCTTGTCCATCGCTAACACTAGAGATAAGCATATCTGTATCTCAATCGATAAGGAGCAACATGCAACACTCGCATTGCCAGCCTGGGACGCTGTTGCAGCAGGTGCCCCTCTGCAGAACGGGGATTGGGTCGGGGCGTTCGGGGAAGGAGGCACCCACAGCAGCCGGACGCCTGGGGGGTGTGGCTTCCCAGCCCCTGATTGGCTTCGTGTGTTTTCTGCCTGAGGCCAAGATCGTCCCTCACCCTCAAGCGTATTTATCTCCAGCCTCACCCACTTTGCACGTGTTCACCCTCTTCCTTTGCCGCGTGACCAGAGCTTCCCGCCGCCGTTCCCCCAAACCAACGAGCCAACTCAACCGGCCCCCTTCCAGCCCGTTTCTCCTCAGGAAATAATAAGAATAAACGCAAGCCTTCGCCCAGGCTACGGTAATCCTCGAGATTCGCGATTTGTGAAAAAATACGACGCGTTTTCCTCGGATTCTTTCCACCACTCGACTTCGACTGCTTACAACTGGACGGGCTCCATCCGACGAGGTCCCCCCCAGCTACCCGCTGCCGCGCGATATCACGAGTTTGATCACGCCGAACACGTGAACTCCAGCAAAACCCGTGATCTGGCACTCACCGCCCAGACCACGCCGCAAAGCACATGATCTAAAGGTATGCGACCTGTCCCATTTTTCTGGCGATCTTCCCATCGGCCCTATCGTCTTTCTTTACAATCGCACTGCACTGCGACGGAAAGCAGGGTTTTGCAGTAGTGTTGCTTTTCCTCGCTGCGCCATTTTCTGGAATGCTACCTTCATCAAACACATATCGCGACGTTGCCTGTCAGCCCGATCAAGCGATTCAAGATGGTTTTCTCTCATCTTGCGAGGGAAACACAATCGTCTTTGCTCAAACATACATATCTGGGTCATTCATACGCCCAAAACGCGCTTATTCGGAGCAGAGTGATGCCGCTTTCGAATGGTACTAGGTATCATACCAATATCTGGTCTCATAACCGAAACTCATTCTGCGGTTGCTGTGTGGCAAGCAGACTAGAGGACTTGCCCGAGATAACTCACGCATCTAAAGAGCAAGCGCTCTCACCTTCTTGCCTCAAAGAAAAGAAGCAATCGCCCCCTCCTTGGTTGTTCGGTGACCATTTGAATCCATTGCCTCCGCTTTGCGAGCAATGCACTCCACCCTAGCCTTGCTCATTGTCGCCTTTTTCGTCCTTCACACTCAGGTTCTCAGTCGTTCCACCATGCTCTTTGATACTAACCATCCTCCTAGTCCCACGATTCATCCTCGTGGCTCCGACCTGACTTGCGCTGACGTCGAAGCACCGCACAGTGTCGACGGCACAATTCGGCGCTCCCCTTCTCATCCCCCAAACCTTTCTACCGAACAGCAACCACCCTGCCATCACGACAATGACGGATGTCATGGTCGATCACCCAGACCTCTCTGAGCTAGCGGGGTCGCCCTCTCCCGGTCAAAAGCGGAAGCGCGACGACATGTTAGAGTCCAACAGCCCTGGTCGAGCCAAGCGAGCCAGCGCTGGACTCTCGGACGCCGACACCGCAGCCTTCATTGAGAACGCTGTCGAAGCTGCTCATGCCGCCGCCGCCAATGGTGTCAACGTAGCCGACTTCAGCGCCCTACAGCAAGCTGCTGCTGCTGAGCACTCGGAGGCTGCTGACCCGGCCAACGCCTCCAGCACCGCTGCCGCTGCCTTAGGATCCATGTATCCCACTCTTCATGTCCCGCCTACCACCGAGGAGCAGTTCGCCGCCCAGACAAGCAACGAGCCGAACCATGGCCAAGACCACACCTTCGGTCACGCCGATCTGAGCCCGCCGGACGGACTGCCGGCCCTTCCTGCTGTACCCCAGCCCACGAATGGCGTTCAGGGTGTTCAGCCACAGCAGACCCATCAACCCCATCAAACTCATCAGCAGCATCAGCAGCATCAACCCCCGCAGCCACAACATAGATACTCATCTGGATCGGCCGGCACTCCCGCTAAGAAACCAGATGTTGGCTCCGAGGAATGGCACAAGATGCGCAAGGATAACCATAAAGAGGGTAAGCATTCTCAGGCACTGTACTGAAACATTCCAAGCTAACTCAAACAGTGGAGCGTCGTCGTCGGGAGACCATCAACGAAGGCATCAATGAGTTGGCCAAGATTGTTCCTAACTGCGAGAAAAACAAAGGATCAATCCTCCAGCGCGCCGTCACGTTCATCAACCAACTCAAGGAGAACGAGACGCAGAACATTGAGAAGTGGACTCTCGAGAAGCTGCTTACGGAGCAAGCTATAGCAGAGCTCAGTGCTTCCAATGACAAGCTCAAACAAGAGTGCGAACGTCTCTACAAGGAGTTGGAGACTTGGAAGCGGGTTGCTCAGAATGCGGGTCTCTCGTACCCCCAGGCGAATAAGGAGGAACCAGCCGCGGCGACTTAGAAGGTCTCACCTCAAGCTCAGAACCCTTCTTGCGTGGCTGACATGGGCCAAACTGCGACCCGACATGGTTTTCCCATCAACCGGACGAACAGCCATCACAACCTTCCTCAGTATTACCCTTCGGCTGCGCACAATCTTTCTTATCGACCTCAGACCCCAGCCCCCAGCACTGTAGTGTCGTGCCAGGTTCCTTGCGCCGACGTAGCGGCACCGACACCGGCATCGACGCCTACCGCCTTCCAAAACCAGGCTCAGGCTTTCGTTCAAGTCGGTTCTTCACCTTTCTTCCTTTCATCTTATACCCCCAGTCAGCAATAAGCTGCTTTTTGTTGTTTTACTCGGATTACAAAGCACGGTGCCCGTGGTCGCAGACATACTATAGTTTATAATCAATCATGCTCTCTGGCTCTCGTCTTTCGCCGTTGTGTGGATGAATTGGTCTCAGCGTTGAGAGAGTTACCACGTTTCATGGACAAAATCTACGTATGGCCAACGTGCTGTCTGATTACAGATTAGTGGTTTGAGCCTGGTCTCAAGCCTGTTCATTACCAAACGATAACGGCACGAGTTTGACAACACCAGCTTTATAACAACTGTCGTGAATATGCCTGCCATATGTGAGACCGGTGTGACCATGCCGATGGATATGGAGGCCGGCAGGAGCTTGCGAGCCTTTTGGCTGACGAAAGAAGCCCTTGCCGTTGTTGGCCGTCTGTCCTCCATTTGCGGCACCATGCCAAGGCGCATGCTTGATTACAATGGCATTTTACTCTTGGGAGTCGGGAGATATCGGCCAGATAACATATCAGGGAATGTGTAGTGTTCTCTGTCATTCGAACGTCAAGCCAAGGGTGGAGCCGATCCACCAATGGTTTGTTTACGAGGTTCTCACGATTTCGTGAGTTCCCTAAGGCGAGGAGTACTGACAGAAGCAATAATGCAGTGGATTATATAAGTTTGTTCTCTGCACTTATGCCTCAAGGGGGGTTCGAGTGAAACCTAAGACCAAATTGAGGAAACAAGATTAGGACCTGTCGAAACAGAACGACAGAAGATACCTAACTACATGGAGGTGCTGAATAGTTAGCTACATTCTACGACATGGATCTCCCCAAGGCGAAGAGATAGCATACTATCAGGGTGGTCTTTGGTTACACCAGTAGGGCAATATAGTTTTCGGAGCATGTCCAGAGAGGCGTTACCAAGCAGTGAGACTACACTCTAGGGTGCAGTGTGAAAAGGACCGAAATGCTAAGATAAATTTTCGAATGAGGCTACCCCATACTCTATCTCAAATCTGAATAGAAGACAAGGGGTTCCTACGTATCATTCGCCTTCTTCACCGACACCCTTGTTGCTCAGGCTCCTGGCTCATGGTTTTGACGTTACCACGTAACGACACGGCACCCCCTAATTCTTCATTATTAAGCAAACAACCATGTCATTAGCTTGTGTTAACATAATGTATAGAAGACTGTTCCGCTTATCTAGACGAAAGAAGGCGTCATTATCGGCGCAAACTTGTATCTGCACTGCCATTTATCACGAGTAGCTTGCATAGCCTACAAAGCCGGCGAAAGTATGGAAATCGTCTTCTCGGCCACAAGGGGCTGCAATCAGCGGACCTACCTGTGGATTGTCCATACCTCCATCCCCTTTCGTATGTAGGCGCCACAGTCGGCCTCCCGTTCTCCTATCGGAACCCCATTCGCGCATCCGCGACCGGAGAACCAAGGCCCGTACACTGCGGCAAACTTAACACCAGCTACGCAGCACGCATCCGCAGACGGCGTGCCGCGGGCGGGCGGGCGGAACAGGGTCCGAATGGCATGCATGGTGCATGAGGCCAACGCCTCCCGGCCGTAAGGGGTCGACGTCGGGGAAACTCCCTTTGCCGCCCCGGTCATTCGGCTTCTGGATCCGGATGAGAGAGGGTGTCGAATTCATGTACCGGCTTCATGCAGTTTGCTCGACATCCGATGCAGCAACGGGCGCAAATGACGCCCCTTTAGGGCACTTCCTGGCACTTTCGGGGAGCCGGAAATGACTGGCGGCTGCAAATATTACTTGCATACGACAACTGACATCGGTGCAAAGAGAGTGATGTCCTGAGCTGTGTACAGAATCGTCCTATGACGTCTCAGCCTACGTTAGATCCCTTGGTAGTCTGTGAACAAATCCAGGGGGGGGGCGGGATCTGCGCCATGAAGAAGATGTCAAAACGATCATCTCTCGGTGACTGCAAAGTCCACCTGTTCGGGGCGGCCTCAACCTTGAGGACCGCGTCATTCCCCAGAACATTTTCCGGTTTTCTAAACCCGGCCTCCTCATCAGAGTTTACAGCATGATGACAGAGCGTTTGCAACGACATCCAATCCATGGAACCCAACACATGATCAGGAACCATCATATGGACGAGCGTTTCTTTTCCAAGAACGGAAGACAGACTGAGGACAGGGGATGGCAGCGGTTTGTAAAACAGGCATTACTTACCCGCTGTAACCTGTACGTGGTTCTCCCAAGCGAACGTATAATGCGAGCATATGTCTCTTTTGTGACGGTGGGCGACAGCGAGCGAGTACCTACACATGCCTTCCGCCTTCCGCCTTCCCCCCACGCTTGCCATCCAAACACCTCTCTTCCCGCCGTCATATCTCTCTCTACTCTCCGGAATGTAGCCCAAACGCAAGGATTGTGTACACGTGTGAGTGGAGAGGGGGGATGAAGACAAGGGGGTGTGTAGGCAAGCCTTTAAAGGCGAAAAGGCGAAAGGGGAAAAGAAGCGATGTGATGGGAACACCCTGCGGCGGGAGCCAACTCCTCGGGCCGTGCCAGTAGCTTCCTCTCGCCTTCCACCCTACCCAGATCCGCAAATCAAATGGCCGGGAAAGTAAGGAAAAAGAAAGCATACAACACATCATCTGTTAATCTGTCAGGAATCAGGAAATCCTGTGCGGCAGGGGGTATCAGATGCCCGAAGAACGGGCACGGAATGGAGGGGCGTGTGACGGTCATGGTCGGGAAAATAGGTTGCTGAGAGGGAAATCACGAAAAGGACAGGAGTAGGATGGGGGGGGATCCTACAAACCTTGGAATAAGGTGCGAGGTGTGGTACACCGCGGCCGGTGACTGGCCGCCCGGCGACTCCACTTCTTGACCGGTGTGCGGGTCGCCGGTGACCGGGGTACCACTTTTCCCACGACCGGCGAGAATACACGCTCATGACTTGACCGGGCCTTGCAAGGTTTCGTACTCTTCTGCCACACACTCCCCCTCCTACACGCAAAAGAACTCACATTCGACGAGTCGAATATTGTTTTCCCCTCCAAGAAAGCGGACCCAGTGTCCCGGGATCGTAGTCCAAAACCTTGATGTTTCCTCTCTGGCGTCTATTCCTGCTCACTCGTTGCCTGTCAGATTTGCTCGGCCGTGTGTGCAAGCCCACTCCCCCCTCCCTTCTTGATTTACTCACCCCTCACACCCCGATCCAGTGGGAAGTCACTATTTACTCGTCATTTTGCACTCAGACGGCGTGGGAGCCGTTGGAAAACTGCCGATTGGCGCAGCTGGAATGCACCACCGCTAAACACGATTATTGGGAAAGTATAAACTCACGCTAAGTCGGCCTAAACCCTCGGATCGGCTAAGGAGCCTCATCCACGGTGGAGCCCCATGAGGCTGACGGCTCTCCGAGACATACACATTAGACCAGAAAACAAAGGACACGTTGTACTGCCTAAGGTAATATCAACGACACACATATCAACAACGACCTCGTGGACAGACAGAAACCCTTGCGAGCAGACTGCCGTTTCATTAACCGCCCATCTATAGCGGCACTCATAAAAGAGTACCCAAGGTCGAACCTCGGAGGGCTCTCAAGACAAATTAGTCCTCGAAAAGCTTTCAAACACAACAAAAAAACTCCGTCATCACATCATGTCAAACCCTTCCTTTCCCTTCCCAATCTCTTCCCTTTTTTCTGGTCACCTTTTCCTCCTCCAGCAATGCCTCCTTGTACGTGACTCCGCCTCCTCCATATCTGTAGTCCCAGCGCCTCCACTGGCATGAAGTTGAGAAAAAGGACAAAATAGACCCCCAAAGTCAGCAATATCGTAGAAAGGTCTCGAAAAGAAAACAGTGGTCCGTCCTGTAGCAGTGGCCAACACCATTCCTAGTGAACCAATCCGTATCGGCTGATGCTCGGGTGAGGAAGAATCTGGAAAGACAAAGCAAAACGTTTTGTTCATGATGGCGTAAGTGCCGACGCATGAGGATCGGAGAACCCACCCCTAACATCATTCTCGACCTCCCAAAAAGACAGGAATTCCACTCATCAGGCCGCAGACCGTTCCACTGGAAGCATCCCGATCTGCTATTGAAATCACAAGTTACCGCCCTTTGCATTGCTCCAATCTCAATTACCCCGAAACTGCTATCGCTGGCTGATGCGCTCCGATATGCTTCCGATGTCAAGTATTGCTTGTTTACCCGCAGATCATGATATAAAACAGATGTCGTTCGCGAGGCGATTAATCAGGCCTTGGCGACCAAGACGCCAAAAATAAAAATAAAAATAGCACTTCGCCGCATCGTATCTCCATCCCTCGTCCTGATATTGATCGTGACTTTGGACTAATCACGGGTTGGATGGACAGGGCTTCCTATGCGACAGTACCGGGATATGAGAATGGGTTCTGGCATCGAAGACGCGGAGGTTCTGTCTGCCGCAACTTACAAGGTCGGCCATTCGTTGCCGGTGCATCTTTGAACTTGGAGCTGCACTATCAACGCCAGCGACTGGCGACAGGTAAGAAGGACGATATCGGAATCCAGATTCGCCTCATTCAATGCATCTGCCCTCGCGCAAGTGATTCTGATTTTCCTCCTGGACCAGAAATTCCTCGTGCATCAGTAGGTAGATAGCCTGGAAACCCCTGGGGATTCTGCACAGGAGTCTGGCTGGCACTCACGGGCCGAAACACTGAGTCGAAGCCACCACGCGACATGTTGTCATACGGCGTTGGCATGTACTGGTTTTGAGCCATTGGGACGCTGGGGTTCGTGAAGTGTCCTTGTGCGGTTCCCGGCTGTTGCGGAGTGAAAGAATAGACAGAGTTACCACCAGGAGCAGCTGTTCCTCCTTGCCACGGCTGCGTGTACATTCCCGCAGAGGCGGCGTTGGAATATTCAGTGGGAGACGTGTACATGGAGGGTCGTCGATGAGGATCATGAGATGCTGGCACAAGATCTTGAAGTGGCATGCCGGGCGGGTGGATATTGTTATTCTCCACAAAATGGTGTTCGGGTTGGATGTTCGAGGACAGCATTTGTGTTGAGTACTGCTGGCTGCGCATCGGCATCTCGTTCATGTAGGTGCCGCCATGCAAAGGTGCCCCCGGGCTGTGGTCGCCGCTGGATGTGTGTAAGAGGTCGTGCGGCGCTCCCGTCTTCGATGGCGACACGCTCGACGTGATGGAGGGGTGCTCGTCCTCCTCCTTCACGAAGCCGTTGTCCTCGTTATCAGATGGGTAACTCTCGGGAAACTTGTCCTCGGACATGACGAACACTTGAGTATCGGCGTCTACAGTTTATTAGCTAGAAGGTCTCCTGGCAGAAATGATGACACTTACCGATTTCTCCATTCTTGTATCTCTCTTCCGCTTTAGCCACTTTAAAAATCTCGTCTAGGTATGGCTTCTTCTTTGCGTTCAGCTTGTTCTCCTTGTCCGAGAAGAAAGCCGACATTGCCTCCGTGGTAGCATCTTCTAGCTTTTGTACGTTCAGATTCATTTTGCGGATGGCTGGATGTTGCTTCTCAGGGGGCTCCACAATCATTCGAAGGATGTGACACAAGAGATGAACTCTCTCTGGGCCAGTTGTCAGCGCGTGAACCAGATCTTCAAGCTTCATGTGATCGTACCTCGCTTGTAGAGATGATCGGGCTCCTTGTGCCTGACCTTCTCTTCCTTTGTAGGACCCCATGACTTCGGCCACCAGTCTGGAGCTTTCTCGTCCTGGCCAGTGTATGGGTGATTTGTCTGTTTTTTGGGCTCGACAACCTTGACCCACGCCTTGGCGATAAGCTTGCAGGCCGTTTGCTGACAGTTCTTGAATCGTTGCTCGTACAAATTCCACACCTCCTTATGGTCGCCAACTTTGAGGGTTTTCTTCGTATTTGACGTAACCACAATCGCGACATCGTCATCGTCGTTGGCGGCTCTTCGGTAACCGGCCCCCATTCCTGCACGATGTCTCTTGCGTGTCTTGTAGCTGTTGTCCTCATCAAAAACATCGCCGCCTAGACGGCGACGATCTTGCGTGCGGTGCCCATAACCGCCGAAAGCCTGGTGATAGCTATCACCTTCGAGACTGAATTCGGAATCGTCATGTAAAGGAGTGGCAACTGTACACGTGTTAGAGGGCGAACAGCTTGTGCCAGAAATGGTAGGATATGTACCAGGACGTACACCACTGACGTGGCTGGCGTGGTTGACATGACGGACGAAATTCTTCAAGCTAAAGAACTTGCTGTACCCGTTGGGTTGGTGCCGTTCTCCCGTGTTGCCAAAAACCTCCGTGGACCCGTCATCCAATACAGCCACCATGAAGAACTTCTTGGCTGGGATGTTGCAATGGTCTCGCAGCGCCTTCTCTATGTCCTGATCTTGTCAACAACTAATGACACCTCGGGAAGGATTGTGTATACTCACAATCGGGGGTCTGCGAGCGTCACGAGATTCATGGTACCGACCATCGTCGGGGGGTGGAGGGTCAATGGGAAACCGCTCCGGATGCCATTGCCGGGGGTATGGCTCTCGAGGGAAGTCGCGAACCATGACGATGGCACAAATAATGCAGAAGTCAGTTCGACTGAAAAGTAACTTGCATTCAGCTGTTGAGGTGATTGACCTGAGACGTCGTTCGGGCAAGAGTCAAGAGGATATCGTGAGCGACGATGAGTAAGGCGTGTAACGCTACTGGCCGAATCCAGAAGACGAGGGGGTCGAATACGATTTGTAACTATTCAGAGGTTAGATCAGGGTGACACATTCGATATCTGCTGTCCTGTATCCTACGTTATGTGGCGGCAAAGGCTGGGACTTTACAAAGATGATTGTCATGGAATAGTAGTAAAGGTGCAGGAAAGAAGCATCGAAGTCAGATATCAATGTGGTCGAGTAATGTCTAGGCCCGGAACACTAGTAAACCGTGGCCAGCGGGGGGATGTCAAGTCTGATGCGCGACGTATGTCGTCAAGAACTGACAGAGGTGTGACGAATCCCGTGCGAGGGTGAATGCAACAGAGAACCAGACTCGTCCCGATGTCTGTCTAGCGAGTGCTGGCTAGATATCCCAAAGTCGATTCGAAGAATGTCTGGCGTATTTGGACCAGAGCGGGTCCACTGGAGGTTGATACCGCTCACGAGAGGAAGCGGGATCTCGCCTGATATTGTTGAGGGTTGGCTGAGCGAGCGGCTTCCAAACGCAGAGCCAGAGGCAGAGAAATTGCTCACTGTTGTACCGTGGCTGAAGAGACGAAATTGACGGTCCAAGTGATAGACACGACAAAGAAGACGGGTGGTGACTTGTCAGGGGGCGCTTCTGGTATTTGGGAAGGAAGTCGGCAGAGACGGCAGGATTGGGGGCGGTCGAAACAGATCTATCAGCTTGCGAAACTGGGCGCCGGGAAGGACCTCAAAGTCCTCTTTGTTTCCAAGATGACTTGAGACATCGGGGGGAGAAGCCTCTCCACTGGTTCGCGATTTGTCTTAGAGCGCAACTCTCCACGCAATGTCTCGGGGATAATGTGTAGGCCAGGAGAGAGCAGGAGAGAGCAGGAGGGAGTGAGAGAGTAAGGTTGAGAAGTGAGGAGGGTTAGGGGAACAGCCAGCAAGACGCGTTTGCGATCTCAGCCAAGAGGACTCAAGGAGCACAGATACGGCTGTCTTCGGGAGAGGAATCAAAGAGGAAGAGCCAATGACCACAGGCTTAAGGGTGAGGGCCCTAGATGAGGTCAAGGCTCGCGGGCTGAGGTGGATCTTGGAGGAAGGATAGGCCTGCGAGGCGAAGGCGAGTTGAGCTTGTCGACGGGTCCAGTATTTTCGTAATGATCCGACCTAGGGCTTCTTAGTGTATCTCGATTTGCTGTGGTATGTGACAGCTAGTTGGGGAGTGCGAGCGCGAAGTAGTGTCCCGCAAGCGAGGGGTGAACAGCGAGGCCACAGATGACTTGAGGTCGAGGGGCAGCGAGACCAGTACCCGCAGGTGTGGAAACAAGAACGAGCCGAGAAGCAGGAATTCGGCCCAAAAGAGACCCTGGTCTAGTCGAAGGGAGCTTTCTACCCTCCTTCAAGCTTTGGTAAATGGTTGGTACGAGATTAGGAACAAACAAGCCGCAGAAGTAACAAAGTCGTCCGTGTGAATGTCAGAGAGAAGTGCGGCCAGATTGAGAAAAACGGATGGACACACGCCTGAAGCAGGACAGTAGGTCCTCCGATGCGAGACTGACGACAGTGGGGAAGAAGAGATAAAAAAGAATAATGAAAATAAAAAATAAAATAAAATAAGAAGGGTTTCTCAGGTAAGCCTCTAGAGGGGGGTGGTGGAATGTGGTCAAGGTACCTACGAAGCTGTGCAAGGGGAAAACTCGCAGGTACCTATTTGAGGGCCCTCCCTGGTCCGCAATCCTGATAAGGTGTGGCAGGTGCCAGTCAGGAGGGAGAGAGGGTCGGAGGGAGAGGGAGAGGGCGTTGGATAATCCCATACACCACCAAGCTCGAAGTTCCAATATGTGTGTCCTGCAGGCGGCCACACCCACTCCCCCAAGGCAGCCCCCAGGCTCTCCTGCCGTGTTCGCGCTACTGCGAGTAGACAAGGTCGACCAAGTACAGTACCGAGCAAATACTGCTCGCATCGTCGCACATACATAGTCTGTACCAGACCTAATACGGCCCTGCATGGTCAAACAGAGGGATCCCCCGGCCGCCTCCCGACAAAGAGTCCACCGTGTGCTGTCACTTGCGAGGTTTGTAAAGGGCGGGCGGACGATCCTCTTGGCCCTAGTCGCCCTCCCCAGGCCCCCCGCTGTCTACACTTCACAGAGCGAGGAGTGCCGCAGCAAGGACCGCAAGTTGAAGGCTCTGATCAGTCAGAGCTCGGAACGCCTGGGTTTGCAATTGTCTCTTCATCTCTCTGGTTCCCACTCACCCTCAATATCTTCATGAGGTTGGCGTCTCAAGCCTGGATTTTTTCCTCTCTCGAAGATGTACAGAGCAAAGTGCCACGTGGGGTTCACGGGTTGATACGAGTATCTGGCATAGTGACCGTGACGAGTACCAGTGCACCCATCTGCTGGAAGGTTCGGCAGGTGCTTCCGCCGCGTTTTTCCCTCCTCGAACTGTCAAAACATTCTTCTCGGAGGTGCTGGCAAAAATCATAATTTGTGTGAGTGCATGAAGGTGTGGGAGAGACCCCATGTCGACGAGCAGGGGTAGAAGTGAGACAACGGTGGACCGGGCTGAACGGCGCATCGGTCGGCAAGAGCCTCGCCAGCCAAACGGGTCTCCGTAATGACATGACTGGTTGCGTTTTGGACGCTGATTGCATCATGTTTAAGCCGGGTGCTGTTCCTCAAAGGACCTTTCTTTTTCTCTCTCTCGCGATGGCTGCTGCGACCTAAGAATGCCTCGAAAGACTCCCTTGGGCCCTTCTGTGCGCCTCCTAGCATGTTCGTATCATGGGTGTTGAACAGCATGACGCCTGCTGCGAGGGGCCGTGGTGGGGTTGCAGTCGCCGACGGAGCAAGACTGCCCACTGTCTCGAGGCTTTCCGATTTACATTGGCCGGCAACGCTTGAAGGAGAAATGGTGGGCCGGGGCCAGAAAGCACACAGCGGCTTGTCGTACTTTCGAGATCAAGGCAGCATTATGCGTACACAGCAGCTTGCCGTTCGATGAATGCGAGACGCAGAGCCGGAGTCGCGGCAAATCAAAGAGAGAAGCTGAACAAAAGAAAAAGTCTCCTACAGAACTCCGGTGAGGCCTCGGCCCTTGTTTGGTTGATTGCAAGTTGCGTAGCGAAAACTTGCTGGTTGACTGGTTGGCAGCCAGTGTACGATTTCCGAGAGACGTTTCACTCGGAACAGGTTTGTAGACGAGGGCAGCCGCGATTGTTGTTGAGTGACCGCCACGCAGCCGCAAGATGAGTCTCTGACTCAAAGGTCCGGTCTGCCCGATGCAGGTTCCCTGGAAGCGATAGCACTTTCTTCGGTGACAAGGTCAACGTCCTGCCCGGGGCGGGGCTTTAAGAGTGGAATTGGTGCTGTATTGAGCCGTATAGTTGATCAAAGGCTCGTTGGTATTTGGGAGAGGAAGAAGACGGCACAGACTGAATTCGTCCAGACCAGCTCACTGTAGCAGAGCGGGGATTTCGCGTTGGTGGTTTGTTCTGGGTGAACAGGTCACCCCTTGCTTCTTGACGGGGTTGGGCGGGGGCCTAGGCACCTGGGCAAAGGCCGTTATGCGAGTCCGTCGTCGTCGGCTTGCCTCGTTGTTTTGACAGTTCAGGGCCAGCTGCGGGAAGCGGTACGGCGCGGAAGTTAGTACGTTGGCTGGCAAGCAAACATTTTTTTTCGATGGGGGCCCGGTGCCCCATCAACACCGGCGGGAAAATGGTTCCCATTCGTCGTCGTCGGGAGGGGGAATTGATAGAGCAGGTGTCCATCCAAACGGTTTCATTCGCCAACCCCAGTGCTTAGAGGACCGACAGGACAAAGTTGCAGAGAGCCGAGGAAGGCCTCCTGCTAATTTGCCATGGCCAACACCTTTCCGTTGGCCACAGTCGATGGCAAGTCGTCAACGCATGGTCAGGGCAAGCTGCGAAGCTGGGGCCGCAAGATGGGATGAAGCCTGCAGTGGGAGCGGATCAGAACCAAGCATGGCGTGGTCGGGGGATGGTTCCGAACGGGGGTTGGCCTGTCGGCGTTTTGCCCTGGCGTCCCCTCGCATGCTGGAGGCGTGTGATCCAGGGCCGGACCTCATGTGTACAGATACCTGAGGGACTGTCAGCTTCTGGGAGAGCGGGAAGGATACAATCAATGACAAACACCAAGGCAGGGAGGGCTCACCACCTGAAGCACCGAAAACAGAAGATGGCGATTCACCAACAGAGTGCTGCCGCTGTCCATCGGGGGCTCGAACCATACCGACCCGCCCGGACAGGCAATAAGAAAGGTGACGAGGTTCGGTCCATTGTGGAGAAGAGCGAACGGGGTTCAACGGCTTCATTCCAGTGTCGAGGGACCGTATGGATACTCTTCAGGCGTAGGAATGCCAGAAACGTTGGAGGCCGAGAAACGCATGTTTGCTTCCTCTACAGGGACAGGGAAGGTGGTCGGCGACAGGCGGTGGACTGGACCTTTTGAGAGTCCCCCAGGTACTGTACTCGTATGCGCGGTGCATGGGACAAAGAAACGTGGGTGGAACGGAGCAGCGTGTACGTATCGACAAGGTAGATAGGCAGGTAGTACATGGTAGGTAGATGTTCTGCTGGATGCACTGCGTTCGTTCCCGCGAAAGTACCCGGCCAAGACCCGATCGTGTTTATGTATAAGGGCGCATTCGATCCCCTCTCAATTCGTGCATACGAAGAAAAGAACTGTTCGTCCAGGAACGAGGGCCCGCCGGAGAGACGCCTGCGACAGGTGTGGGTAGACGAAGGACGACGACACGACAGAATGGATGGGTTATTGACCAAAGGGAAAAAGCAGGAGTGGGAGCCGAGAGAGGAACTGCTAGAGGACGATCATGAACTCGGGTAGGAAAAGGGCGGGGGTTGACTTGGGGGAAGAAGCGACGGGACGACGGGAGGTCAGTCAGGATGACCGCCAACCATCCAAGCATTTTCCAGGTGTGCAAGGCAAGAGGAGGGTACGTACCGCGGTACCTCCTCTGGAAGCACGTTCTCGGTGGAGAAAAAGTGCGGCCGCCCAGTTTTCCCCACTCGCTGGAAAAGGATAATACTACATACTTGCATCCAGTGTTACGACGGTCCCGTCGTGCTGACCATGTCAGTTGGCTGGGATAAGCTATCCGCACCTCTCCCTTCCTCCCTTCCTCCCTCTCCCCCTTCTATCCCTCCCCTCCGTCAGCGGAAACCATGCCTGCTCACCTCATGTCGGGTTCAGGGACACCGATGGGCGGGCAAGCTGTCCAAAGGCGGACTTGGGCTGCGGAAGAACGTTGTAACACAGCGCCAACGGCTATCGACATCAAGGGAGCTGCCCTGCTGCCCTGCTGCCCACATGTACAGACTTGGTTTCTCTTCCACTTGGGCGGGAGTGTGGGGGTTGCGCGGCAGGGCTCCTCGACGAAGTGCTCTGTCAACCTCGACTTCAAACCAAGCATCTGTACCCGCGCGGGGGGTGGCCGGAAGGTCGGTCCATGAGGCGAGATCGCTAGGTATTCATATCCGGTCGCAAAAGTAGGATGCCTCGGCCAATTCTCATGACGAGCTCGTGCAAGATGGGCGCCTGATGCATGCTGGTTGGGTGAAAAGTGTGATCCATCGGGTCTCAGCCTGTCTGCTTATGCGTCCGTTGACACTTGCAGTGTTGCCCGCTCCCTGGATCTAACCTCGGACATCCATCGACGCCAACATGAAGCATGCAAAGCGCTGTGTCATGTCGGATCGGAGGATTGGACTCCTCTTCGGATATCTCGTTTTCCTTGTCTTTCTCGCTGCGTCGAGACCGAGGCGTCTAACCTCGACCAGCATGGATCATTGGCAATCGACTTTTTCATATCTTCCAAAGCCTCCTTTCCGGGCCACCACGGCAGTAGTAGGGACGAGAGTCGCCGGTGTCCATGGAGCGGTCCGGTCATTGCGCCGGCGCCCCGGCTATTGACCAAACCAACGCAATGTTGAGGTATGATTTACAGCTCCCACCATGTCCTCGAGCCCGTATAATACGCCTATTGACGTTTGTCGAGTCGGCGCTTCCGGTCCAAGGCAAAAGGAAGCAAGAGCGAGGAGTGGGAAAGAAATCTCTGCCCTAGTTCCCGCGGGTCCAATTTGAGTCCCGTGGGGGAGGATGGCCTGATGTTTCCAATGCCTGTTGCCGAGAACTCGGCTGGCCGCCTACCTGGTGCTTGTACGGTGAAGACAACACCCTAAAATAAGTCAATCTTTCCGACATACGGCGGCATTCGGCGTAAACCTTCGCGGCGGGATGATAAGACAGTTGTGGCCACAACCCGTCCTGACAACAAGCTCGACCGATGTTCGGTGCCGTGGGAGACGCGGGAACCAGTTGAGGACGACTATGCCTTGACAGCTGCGCTGCATGTTAAGCCAACGATTGGTTGTCAGCTTGAGAACCTCGAGCTTAAAGAGCAGCACAATGCCAATGGAATCCACAGGTGCAACGGAGAGGGTGCCCTAGACTTTTCGTCTTCGTCAGGTACGGTTCAACTCGGGGGGTTCCAGGTTTGCCCCCAAGCAAACCCATTCGACCAGGAAGCTCACATCCCAGCCAGATCCACATCCAGCTCCCGCACAGCTTTTCTATCCTCCCTCCCCCTGGGCCCTGACTGACTCTCAAGATGAATGGATGCCATAGCTTCCGCGGGGTCGCAAAATCCAAGTCTGCTAGATATCGTGCGCAGTAGCGTTCAAAGTTATCCCAGGCTGGAAGTCCCCGTGATGCCATTGTCTCCTTTGCCTTACCTAATGCAGCCAAGTCAGAGCAGGTTTCTGCAGGGAGGCGCTTTCCCAAGTTCTCTGAGCCACAACAAGCCATTTACTCCTTCCTCTCTGCCGTCTGCAACTGTGCCGTCCTAACAAATGATTGGTTAGAATGTGTCATCTTTCCGACCGCGCCTGCCATCAACAACACTTCTCAACCCAGACAGTCATAGTGCTTAGCTTCACACTGTGCGTTCTTTTCGAATCGACCTCAAGTATCCATGCCAACGTCCTCCATGGTTCACGCAGGGTAGAAGGCAAAGCCCGCAGCTAACAACAGTGCCTCGTCCAAAGCCCCCTTTTCATCTGAAGACCTCCCTTGCACAAGATAAGTCCATCGTCAAGTGAACATCGCCATCACCGTCAAGGCGACCCGCAACGCCCGATCTACCTACCCTTCACGGCGACGAATACGTATCGCCACGGGTCGTATAGCAGACGCATCCACCAATCTCTGCTCGTCAGAGACATCGATGCCGTCCGTGACTTGGCGCATCTGGTTGAAGCCAGGTCACACAGCAGACCGCCCACGCTCATGCGCAGAACCGAGCTCGTCCTGGAAATGCCTCTCTGCTTAGAAGCTCTGCTCATGGCGTTATGGGAGTTAGTTAGCCGGGGTCGATCCAACCATCTCGTTTCGGCCAGATTGGAGCGTCAAAGATTCTCGGTGCCCGCAGCACTTTCGGGGCCGCCGTGCGGTCCACCTGGAACCTCAACCAGTCAGCCATCCCACACTCTGTCACATATTCCACCGGCTCGTCTCGAGCGATGGTGCAAAAGCAAGATATCGTCACATCCTATCGATCCAAAACTGCCGGCCCGGGCGAACCTTGGACTCCACTGCGCTAGAGCTGGTCTTGCAGTGCCTCCATGCACGCTGCGAGACCACCATTCACCGTACCGCCTGCCAGCCGCCATCCTCCCAGATCCTCGTCAACCAACCATGCCATCCACGGCCGCCGTAGCCAAAAGCATGTCTGAGGCAATGTGGTTAGTGGGAAAACTCGACGTCTCAGCGCAAAACACGAAACCCCCGCCGCTCCAGCCTACCATCACAGGAAAAAGCAAACACGCCAACAGCCACCTGTTTTGTTCTTGCTTTTCTTGCTCGCGACGGCACTTGCTCAACCGAGGGTTGCGCAACGATCGTGCTCCTCGTCTACCCAGCTCGATGACCATTGCATCTTCGGCCACGGCAGCCACTTTAAACAAGCTGAGGTTGCATGGGCACAACGCTATTTCATCCTTTTGGCGAAGACTTGCTCTGTTGCTGACGCACACATTCTGAGAACCCGAACCGAGCTGTCTCGCAGAAAGTGACGCGGAAAAGAAGAACCGCTCTACATTTATCTGCATTTAGCAGCTCCGATTCCAGAATCGCGTTGCCCTTGGCATGCGAACCGGTCCTCGTCTTGACACCGTGAGTGCATTGCCCGTTTGCCGAGAGAGCTCAAACAAATGTGTCTGACGACAGTGTCCTCGCCTCGTCGCAAGCCGAGGCTAGGGAGGATTGTCGTACGCAGACCGGCACAGCAGTTCGCCATGTCGGGCTGTTGAGGACGCCTAGTGGAGAAGTATGCACAGGTCGACCTCTCTGATGACCTTCCGCTGTCCCGTCTGCAGAGAGTGGCAAGCGTGAAGAAGAGACTCTACCAATCCCTTGGGACGGTTGACAATTCGGTGTTGGTCTGGCAGGGAACAGCACACAAGAGGGGGTTACATCAGCTACCTCTTGGCTCCGTTTTCGGTTCCCTGTCACAAGCTCTAGGTCTTGCTGCTGGCATTGTTCCCAGTTTGCCTTCCAAACGCTCATGAGATGATGTAGGAGGAGTTTATCAGAGCTCTGCCGCAACGCTGGATAGAAATGTTTCCGACATTTCGGCCGGGCAACAACCGGACACAAAGACGCACTGTGGAACAAACACTCGCGTCCGGGCCTCTTCTCTACGAGCGTTGACAACGGCAGCGGCAGCAACGACGGTTATGTTCTCGCGACAGGCATCGATATAGATTGCTTAGAGAACATTCAGGCGGATCCTCGTAAAGTATGGCCAACTGAACCATCCACACCACGCGCACGTTATTCATGCTTTGATCCATACAGCCATATCTTCATTGCAGCCCTGTGACTTGGAGAATGCGGCGTTGGACTTTAATCAACCTCATTCGCAACACCGTCGGTTTAACCCCCCCGGGCCTTCAGGTAGCGACTTGTCGTATCCACAGGGATGATAGGCGCTCCAATGCTGTTACCACCAAAAGTGGTCACCCCAAGCCATCAATCAACTCACTCACCACCTGTTGGGCGCCCAGGGAGGCGCCCAGGGGCCAGCTAGGTAGCCCCAGGGGGCAATGAGCTTTGTGCTGGAGCCTCGGCGGAACTCTCCACTTATAACCGGTCTGACAGCTCAAGTCACCTCACAGTTGGGGCCATCTCCACCTCTATTTTCTCCTCTTTCGTCACCTCGCTCCGGGGGCACGCAGGCCACTTGACGAATGGTGGTGATGGCGGCCGCACCCGACACGTCAATGCCTTTCTGCCTGCCCGACTGCTTGCGATGGAGTCGGACTTAATACTACTCATTCGAAGTTTGCTTGGCATAGCATCGCCTGGGGCTGATGGAGGGCTAGCTTAACGGCCGTGTTGCCGGATGTGATGCCGGATGCGTGCTTGCTACGGGAGTTTTGTGGCATGGCGAATTCTAGGCTGGCTTCACTTTGCCAAATCGAATTGACGCGTCAGTCTTAGCTCATTTTTTTTCTCTTTCTATTTTACTTTTAACCCTATTTCAACATCAACGTGATGGAATCGGTTCTCGACCATTATGCCTGTTGGACTCCCACTCGCGTCCAGGAATTCTTAGACTTTGCGACAAACGCACATCGTCATAGCCGTATCTAGTACGTCACGGTCGTCGATGGCCTGTATTGCTCATTTACCATGAGGTTGGTAACGAGGTCTGCGAGCCACCTGTGCCCTCTGGGACACATATTCCGCGGTACCAACCAGAAAGCCTGCCGGGCCTCACAGGCCACGAGAAAAGGGACATGAGCCAGGTTTTCTTCCCATATCCCGGGCACTCTTCGCCCCAATCTTCTCCTGTCATTTCCGTCCTGGTTGAAATGTCTCGGGGCGACTTCATTGAGGATTGTCTGGACCAGGATAAGTGTCCGCATCAAACAAGAGGTACGAAAACCCGCCCCATCTCGATGCGACACGGCTAATGTTGGGGTTTGTCTCTCAGGAGCAGTAGAACCCGCATCGACGATTGACACTGGAGTTATCTTGCCAATTTTCGATAGGACATTGCCACCATGCTGCCTCGGACAGATACGCTCAGAACAGCAGCTGTAATCAAGGATGTTGTTGGGACCGCCAAACATCCCCCCGGAGCCGTGGGAGGAGGCCAGTCAAAGACGGATGGCGCCTCAAGTAGCTGGTCCAGTCGATGTGGGTATCCCATCTCATTGTAACTGTAATCATTGCACGGCACCGACAATTTGCAAACGCTGCAGTACTGTGTTTTTTTTCATGGGATCCATCCATTGCTTAGCTGCTTGCATTGTCTCACTGGCATACTATGGGTGGATGGGCATGAAAAGCACCACGAATGATAGCGGTATGTCGTTATGGCGGCTGGGCCCAGCAATGCGACACGGACGACGGTCCAAACCCTCATGGTCCTTGATTCAATGGACTCTTGCTTCAAGCATCGACGCTTAGGACTGAGGTCACTTGCTTGACGTGTCAAAGCCACAACCATCGTTCAAGTGCTACGCAAGACAAAGGTCCAGCTGCCATCGATTATTGGGTTTTCCTCACAAGGTGGCTTCAAGCCAGCATCATTGGCACCGAAATGCAAGACACCGTGACCAGCATTTCTGTCCCTCGGCCATACAGAGACATGAGATTCCTTGGCTCTTTTCAAGGTCTTCATACCGTCTCATGGAGATACATGGAGGAGGCCAACATTCGTCTGGGTTACACAGCATCGGCCGTGGCACAGCAGCTCAGGCGGCCGCCACCACTTCTTACTCGACAGCCCATGCAGCCAGGAAACACTCTGGCGTTTCCAGGGCTTTGTTGCGCACACCCATGGCCATACCAGAAGATGCCCGCAACATACTAGGTCAAAGTTTGGTTCTGTTACCCACTCAATAATTCGCTGTTTCGCTTCCGGTTTCCACCGTTCACCCCGGCCCGTTCTTATAAACACCACTCTTCAAGAACGCCTGGCAAAGATACTGTCTAGGGCGTCCTTGACGTTTTTCGGTAAGAAAACATTGATATTCAGCGATCACATCCTACACACGATTGCTTATTCCTTGTCTTCGTGGTTTAAAATCCTCCGGACTATCACGAAGCGCAGGAGACTGCTGAGGCCTGGTCCCTTGTTCAATCCGGCCGGTAGCCCGACGCCTTCTAGAACTCTGTCATAAATGACTGCGCATGCTGCGTCCCCACCAAGGTACGAAGGGGGGCCTACGAAGAGTGCCTCCCTCACCAAGGGTGGATATCGAAAGGGGGTTGAGGATCTTTTGGGCGCGAATCCGTTGATGCAACAGGCTATCCTTTCTTGGGATATTCATTACCAGCCTTCCCCAGCGAGCCACGCGAACTCAATAGACCAGTGGGTTATCGCGAGTATCCGAAATCAAGCTTGGAGCATCGAGGCAGGCATGCCCTCCTGGGCCTGGTCTGTTTAAAAAACCTTGCTTCCAGCTCTGAGAATGACTGCGGCCTCCCGAGAGTCAAGTCATGGCGGGGTGTCCGGACACTAGCTAATCACACCCGGGATGGAAACTTCGTGCTTACGATCCGCCTCCTCCTCCGACTTGGTGTTCCGCCCCTTTTTTTTTGGCTACCACCCACACAATCACATCTCCCGGTACGCTGAACGACCTGAGGACGCTGTGGCCAGCCCTCTTGTCTTTGGCGCAAGCCACATATCATCGGTTAAGCCAAGAAAGGAGGCCTTCCATGATGGCAGGAGTTGATTCCGCTCCCAGCGCGGTGTATACACGCTCGTAATTCCAGCGGTTGACCTGTCCCGGTCGTTTGCACGTCAAAAACGCTGTCCCGGCCTTCCAGCGCTTCCGCTCGGAGCCTTTTATATCTACTACACCTTTGAGCCTGGTTTTTGTGCATTTGGGTACTGGATCTTGCCATTGTTCCGGCTTCGACGGGCCATGTAGACCTTTGGGGACTGTCGGAGCTGCTTCGGAGCTACCTAGGAGGAGGGAAAGGGAGCCGCACTGGTGGTAATTGAAGGTCATGGAAGTGAAAGGATAATTACCAGTAAACCTCGCTGATTTGTGACATGCATGATTCCATGTACTATCCGCGGCGAGTCTCCGCCATTGTGTTTTTGAGGTAACTCTCCCCCGGTAGCGGTCGGCGACACAACGATCTCCTTGTTCGACTGTCCATGGACGGTTCTTCTCTTGATTCAGCCATGCTCCGACTTTGCACTACCCAAGACGGTCGCACCTTGGCCGTTTGTACCATGCCATCTGCCCTATCCTACCACCAGTCATTTCAGCAGTGGTCTTGATGCTATGGTCCCAGAGCTATCGGCCGTGCCTTCCCCCTTGACGAAGGCGCCCTCGGGCGCGCCGCCACCAATTGATTTCGAGCCTCCCACCGCCGCCCTTGCGATGACGATGTAGACGATTGTATACTTCTCGGTCACCCCTGACCCGGTCCTCGAGCGTGTGCCGGAGCGGTCTCCGCTGCTGGCGAGCAGCGGTTGACGATGCCGCCACCTACGATTCCGATTCTATACCGGTTGTCGTTGAAGGAAAGACAGGGGATTGGGGGGTCGAAGGATATCGGGACTTTGGGGGAGTGATGTCGGGCCGTGTCGAAGCCGTGTCTGCCTCGGATTCATAGGCTTTCTTGGAGAAGATCAGATGCCGGACGTTGTTGGTGTGCTCCAGTCACCCGAGGGCTACCGGGGGCCCGAGTGAGCTTTTGACTTGGATTCCCATCCATGACAACGGGAATCCGGCTCGGGGCCTGATGGCCTCGAGCATATGGAGACGCCGTAGACGACTTTTCGGGTCGCCTCGGAGCAACAGGCGTAGTCCCCTCGTCCGACGAGGAGGTTTCGGGCGAGAACCATGACCGTTTCCGTGAAGCGGGTGCGCTCGCTGACTCTCGTGGCTGTAGACACTTGCCTCTGGCTTTTCGAGATGTTGGCAAGGCCCAGCTCGAGTAGCAAGCGGCCTCGGCCCTGATAACCACCTGTTCTGGACGATCCGGTTTTGTGACCACCACGGTATCTGGTTCGCAATGAAAGCCGTCAGAGAATGCGGCACGAGAGTCGCTGGGCGATCGGTTACAGCAGGGATGTCGCCGCTCTTGCTTGGAACGGACGTGGGCCGTCTACGTTGACGCATCTGTTTTCGGCAGCCGCCTTTTCTTGGGCTCAGGACGGTTCGACGAGAGAACCAAGGGACTTGTATCTTGAGTCCGGATAGTGGTAGTATACTGCGAGCTCCAGAGAACACTCGTATGGAGTGACGGGCGAGTTGTCTCTCCGCCTTCAAAACAGGGGACGGGAGACAGTCGTCAAGGAGTTCTCAGTCAAAACGCATGCTCGGAGAACTCTTTGTTTAGTCTAAAGAGCCCGGATAGTATTTTGATTTCTCCGCGCTTTCCGAACGGGCTGTTTCCCTCGCTTTGTTGCTCTGAAAATCTCCCTTTGTCAGTGGTCTAGCAGATGGTAGGTTGCGCATTTCTATAAAGACCAAGCAAAAGTCGGGGGTCTTTAAGAAAACGCACTTCCAATACAGCAGACCAATGTTACGTCTCAGTCGAACCCAGCCTGCTGAGCTATGTGGGTTGTGAGTGTGGTCGTTACTTCTGGTGAACCTCGAACGAGCTGCATATGTTGTCGAAAGGCCTCTCTGCCCTTGGGTACCTCGTGGACCGCCTTTGCCTCAAAAGATGCAGAAGAAACTATTCATAGATTCCATAAGACATGTAATTCGATCGAATAAACGGATCATTTCGATGCTTACTCTTCATATAGTAATTGAACCTCGGGTTACGATAAGGCATCATGCTGAACGAAGAAGTTGGACATCTCAAACTCATGCTACCCCAGGTTCCACCCTCTTCCCACCATCACAAGGGGTACATGTACATTGAAAGATGCTGGAGATTGTATATCCTGTTATCCATCTCTGGCGTCGTTCTTGGACGCGTTATCATCGTCGTCGAGGCCCAGTCAGAGGTGGCCGGCTTCGATGTAACGACGACCACTTTCTTAGACGTTAACAATAGCAAACCAGGGCTTGGCCGGTTGCTTCTCTCTTTGACGGCTACTTTCTTCGTAATTTTATACAGTTGGAGACACATGCTGCCAACCTTTCTTATTGTCAATACTCCTTTCAATGTGTCCATAATCATGCTTCAAACCCACATTTTCTTGTCTAGGCGCTGAAGAACCCAGGTCCGTTGGAGATTGGATATAGAATGAAACACCGAAGCTTGACACGCTTTGTTTGTAACCTTTGCCATGACGTTGAGCGCAAGAGTGCGTCTGTCAACGCCCCATGCAGGAATCCCCTAGACGGCTTACAAGCCAAGGTGTCGACGCCCGCGAGACGCAGAGGGTTTCCCCCGGTCCAAGGGGCGAGTATGTGGTAAAGTTCCAAAGTGTGTTGATGCCACGTGCTTTTCAAGGCACCAGAGATACGAAAAGACGCTATACCGACTGTTTCTCGTAAAACGAACACAACAAGATGACGGGAGACCCGTCGAAATGGAAGGCTCGCAAGCCTGTATAGTCTCTTGTTTTATCAACACCCGGCCACAGTCGGGATCTACGCCGCAACAGGAACCTACAGGTGGCTTGATGCGACGGGATATCCCAACACGTTCTGATGTGTTGCAGGCTCTCTACCGTCGGCCAGAGGCTACTTCCTGTGCGTACCGCCAAGGAGAACGGAGATGTTGTAGCTCGTGCGGCCGCATGCCGCATTCGGTATCACAAGCACCCCCCTCATCACAGAAACTGCCCGTCAGACATCCTATTCTCTCGTCGCACGAGCTCAATCATTCCCCCCTCCAGGTCCTCCATGTCCTCCAAAGTGCGCCCAACTCACCCACCCCGCCAACTCGCCGGTAAGCCTTCAACAGCCGCGTCTGCCCATCTCACGTCGCACAAGACCCTTTCACCGCCCCCTCTTCCACCCAAGAAGAAAAAGACGAAAGGGGATGGATGTGCACAAGACCCAAAGAGGGTGTGCACCGAACCCAACGACCCGCCTCTCGGGAAATACGAACAGTCAGCAACAGCCCCCAAGCACACAGCTTCGGAAAGCTACAGCCCAACCAATGCGTCTCGCATGTGCCTCGGGAGGGAAAGGGATGGGACCAAATGGATAGGTGGGCATGGTAAAAGTTGGGTCGAGACCGCGGTATAATGACGTTTGCAGCAACACTCCACCAAGCATTGGGCCACAGACATTCAACATCACCGTCGGACAACATCCAGCATCCGCCCACAACCTGAACGCCGAGCCCGTCTTTCCTCTTCACGACGCGCAAAGGTACAGCGGATGTAGATTCTTGATGGATCCAAGGTCCTTGCGGGTAACTCTACGACGATGCTGCTGTATGCATTTTTCCTTTTTACAAATCCACGCTATCCCGCCCATACACACCCTCTTTCTTGGGACCCGCTCGTAGCCTGTACATTTTAGTTTTCACCGGAGAGAAAAACATCGTGCAGTTACACAAATACACACGCTCGCCCGTTTCCTCTCTTGCCTCATCCCCCCCGCCCCCACCGCTGCTAGGGCTTTTCTTCTTCTTCTTCACCGTCTTCTTCCGTCGCACAGCCGCGCGCCTGGCGCCGTCCACCCTACTACGACAAGTCCGAGGTATCGAGACCGGCCTGCTTGACCAATCCGTAAAACACGCCCTGCTTTTTGATGAGCTCCTGGGGCTTATCAAACTCCACCACCTCGCCCTTGTCCAGCACGACGACGCGGTCGCTGTCGAGGATGGTGTTGATGCGATGCGCGACCGTGATGATGGTGCGGTTCGCGAACAGCGGCGACCGCAACGTCGTCTGCAGCATGGCATCCGTCTCGACGTCGACAGCCGCCGTCGCCTCGTCCAGGACGAGGATATTGGATGGCGTCAGCATCGCGCGAGCGAGTGACACGAGCTGCCGCTGGCCCTGTGAGAGGTTGGAACCTGCAGCGCAAAGGAAAATGAGTCAGCAATTCGAGTATGCGGCTTATCAATAGTCGAGCTCGGCATCGGCAGTCTTGAGGCAGAGCGAGTCAAGATGGAAATCATCGAGGGAAGGGCGCAGAATGATATAAGCTAGCACGAGACATGCACTGCATGCGTGGAAGATCATGCAGGGGATTCTCAATGTGGAGATGGATGCATGCGAAAGATGACGGGCCATCCGGCTTAAGTCCGACGCAATGACACGAACTTCCGATATGGCATTCGGGAGCACACGACTGCGAACAGCCGTAGGTAATGATGTGGAATGGCCGAGGGGCAAAGCCGACAAGAAGCGAAAGGGAAACGTGCGGCAACTCACCTGCTTCATTGATCTTTGCGTCTAGGCCGCCTTCCATGCTCGATACGTGGTCCTTCAACCTGGCGTGTTCTGTGATAGCACCACGCATTAGCTCCAATCTCCGTTGATGGAGGGGTAGACACCCTCTTGTTGAGGGTGTGGGCGGGGGGTGGTAACGATTGGGTCGGCGAGGGGATGACCGCTCGTCTGGTATGACTTACCCAACACGCTCCAAAGCTCTGTGTCATCATGCACGTTCGCGGGGTCCAAATTGTCCCGGACGGTGCCCTCGAACAGGGCGGCGTCCTGTGGAATGATGGCCAGTCTTCTACGCAGGTCTAGCAGTCCAATAGAGGACGTGTTAATCTGGTCAATGCTGATGTGGCCAGCAGTTGGCTCGATGATGCGGAAAAGCGCCAACGTCAACGACGACTTGCCCGCTCCCGTGCGACCGACGACACCAATCTTCTCGTGCGACTTGATATCCAAGTTGATGTTCTTCAGCACGTTGTCCAGGCCCTCGCGGTACCGCGTGCTGTAGTTCTTGAACTCGAGGGAGCCCTTGGATGGCCAGGCGACGGGCGGCCTGTTGCCCTTGACAATCTCAGGGGCTTCGCTTGGCAGGCGGGCGTATTCGAGAACACGCTCGACCGACACGATGTTTGTCTCCACCTCGACCGTCTGCCGCACGATCCAGTTGAGCGACGTCGTGATCTGCAATGCGTAGGACATGGCGAGACCGACCATGCCTTCGCTCAACGGTATGCCGCTTGCAACGGTCATCACGGCACCCCCAGCGGCCGCGAGAATGACAAGGGCACCGATGAACTCGAGGCGGACAGCCAGCCAACGGTTCGCGCTGATGGACGGGAAATACGCCTTGAGATTGGCATCAACGCGCCATTCGTTCTCGAGCTCAAATCTTTGCTGTTGACGGTAGGCCCGAATTGTCGAAATACCTCCAAGCGACTCCTGGAAGTGGGCGTAGATGGGACTCTTGGTAACACTGTCCAGTCTCTTGAGCTCACGGGAAGTGCGGAGGTAGTATCGCTGGATCCAGTAGTAGACCAACGTGATCGGGATGATGAGTGCGGTGAACGGAGGCGTCGTGATCGAAATGACTGCCAGGGTGAAGCAAGAGCGAGCAGCGTTGACGAAGAGCATGTTGAAAGTCCTGGCAAGGACCTCGTCAACCCTGTAGATGTCACTCGAGAATCGGTTGAGGATACGTCCAGTCGGCGTGGTGTCGAAGAAGGACATGGGAGACCTGAAGATGGCGTTGGCCATCCTTTCATGCAGCTTCCTCGATGCTTCGATGGAGCAGAATATCCACAGGATCAGAGTTTGGAGAACCGTCAGAAGCGAGGAGCCAATGCCGAAGGCGAAGTAGATGCCGATGTAGTAGCCCACGTTCAAGTTTCCGCCTGCTTTTTGGTTTGCGTCGGACCATGTATTGAGCCACGCTGAGCCACCAATGTTTGCCGTCTGGGAAGCCAATAGAGCGATCAAGTAGACCGCGACAGCAACAATGTTGCTGTTCTTGGCGTACTCGAAGTAGACATTCCATTTAACCTTTCCTTGCTCGACGTGCTCCTTTGTCTGCTTGGACTTGCTGCCAGCGACTTCTTCGTCGGTAAGTTTACCGCGAGGTCCCCTAAAGCTGGCGGTACTAGCGCGACGCAGAGTGGCCATGCTCGAGGTTCGCTTCTTGTTTCTCACAGAGGCGCCGGTTCTGATAGGTTCCATCTCTGGGAGTTGCTCTTGGGCCTCTTCCAACTCGTTCTTCTCTTGGCTGCTACCCTCGGCTTCGATGATGGTCGATGTCTCACTGCTGGAACCGCTTGAGTTGGCAGAAGAAGACGGGCCTGATTCTTGTCCAGCAGTCTTGATGAGATCGTTTACCATGCCCTTCATAGCTACGAGTTGCTTGTAGGTTCCACGCTCGGCGATCTCACCATCCCTGATCATGGTAATGTAACTGGCCTCTGTGAGCACAGCGATGGCGTTGGTCGCAAGAATTCGGGTCTTGGTGTTCAGCAGGCCTCTAGGGCCTAGGACATTCTCGATGATGTGTCTTCCAACGTGGGAGTCAACGGCCGAAAGGACGTCGTCCAAGAGGTAGATGTCCGCTCTGGCATAGACGGCGCGGGCCAAGGCCACACGCGCCTTCTGGCCACCACTCAAGGAGATGCCTCTTTCGCCCACAACTGTCTCGTCACCATCGGGGAGTTGAGCAAAGTCGTCCACGAGAGCGCAAGCCTTGACGGTCTTTTCGTAGAAATCGGGATCGTAGCGGTAACCGAAAATGATGTTCTCCTTGACCGTAGCGTTCAGGATCCAGGAACCCTGGGCCACATAGGCCGTGGTTCCATGAACTTCGACCTGTCCCTTGACTTTCCAGAGGTCACCCAGGATGCACTGCAAGAAAGAGGACTTGCCAGCGCCAACACGTCCAACAATGCAGGACAGTTCTCCCTTGTAGGCAGTGAAATCGATGTCCCTGAGGGCCTCCTTATCCTCGTGGCGGTTCCAGGAGAAGGATCCATCTCGGATGATGACGGTCTCCTCTCCCATCTCCTCAGGCGCCGGCTTGACCGTGATTGCATCGGACTGGATCTCTTCGGCAGTCAGGAAAGAAGTCAAGCGACCAACGGCGACACTAGCCTCAACGATGGAAGTAATGACCATAGGAAGAACAGCCAGGGGAAACGTGAGCAGGTTGAAGAGGGCTAAACGAATGATTGTCAGTGCTGGATACAGTAGTTCGAATGCTGGGAGAACTTACTGAGCGCGGGGAAAACAATGTCTGCCGTCAACGGCTTGTCCTGCGTCATAACAAACACGGTAAAGGTCGAGCAGGAAACGAAAAAAGGGGCCGTGCTCCACGTGAAGTTGGCGAAGGCCTGCGTCGCTCCAATCTTGCGCAGGTTTTTGAGCTCGAGGTCGTTGCGGACAAAGTTCAGCTTGTTCATGAAAGCAGCACCCCAGGCGTAGAGCTTGATGCTCTTCATGTTGTTAATGATCTCGTTGATCAAGCGGCTTCTCTTATCCTTGTTCTTCATCTGTTCCTTTTGCAAGTTTCTCATGATCCTGGCAATGAAACCATGCGCAGGCATCATGATGATCATGACGCCAATACCAGCAAGCATGGACCAGCCGACCAGCTGGTAGAGAGACACCATGCAGATGATGATCTGGAAAGGTGCAGACCAGACTTGCTGAGCAAACTGGGTCAGGTCCTGCAGACGTTGTGCATCAACAGCCATGTAGTTCACGATGTCGCCGGTCGTCTTGGAAGCACGGCCCTCATTGGACAGCTTCATAGACTTTTTATAAATGGCAGACGCCAGACCTCCCTTGATACGCATGCCGGTAACGAATGCAAGCTGGAAATATTGATGCTGCTAAGGGTTAGTGGGACTGATCTTCGACTACTTTTCCGAGGTTAGACTCACAATCATGGAGGTCTGCAGGACGGCAATCGCGAACATAGCCAAGGCAATGGCAGCACCCTGAATCACAGGTTGATTCTCTTCGGTACTCGAGTTCCAAGAGCGCACGAAAGCGATAAGGTACTTGAGAAGCTGCGGCTGAACATACTGCGTGACGTCGTTGACGACCTTGAAGAGCGCGGCTACCGCGTAGGGACCACCATAAGCACGGAACATGGCGAGCCACAAAGACGGGTTCTCGTGGTGCTTCAGCTCGTACTCCCACGCTTGATTGAATGCCTCTCCAGTGTTTTTGGTCTGATCCTTCTTGGCAAGCCCCCATAGGTCATCTTCGGTAAGATACTGCTTATATCCGTAGCGCATCAGGGGAGTCATCCACGAGAAGGTCAACAAGGAGAATACGGTAGCGTATTCGATCGGGCATTCTTCCTCGTCGATCAAAGCCTCGTATGCGCTAACCTTCCTCGGCCAAAGCCACTCGATCAGGAACTCGACGATGGACAGCCCGAAGCCCACGGTGTAAGTAATGAAATATGCCGGGCTCGTGTCGTAAAGCTGCTGCGAGATCAGAGAGCGAAACTTGACGGCGTATGCGATCAGAAGGAAGAGCCAGTAGAACAAGACAACGCCGTTCGCATTGCGCAGCCGGGCGTGCTCGATCCATTGGATGGCAAAGATAACGCCAAGAGAGACGATCGTAGCCACGGTCGTCCAGAATCTGAAGTCGCCGAACCAGATATCGGGATAGTTATTGATTTGGATACCGAGTTGCACTGCGACATCGGCAATGATCAATCCGAGGAGCGTCTGCAGAGGCGGCATGTCAGAACAGAGTTACGGGAGAAGAAACGGCGGCCGAGGGCACTCACTTGCTTAGCCCAAAAATGCCAGTCCTTGGGGGCGTCAGTCGGCCTCTTGCGCTGGAGAAGCCAAGCTATCGCAAGGGATCCAAAGACAACGCCGAAGACTGCCACGGAAGCTATCCAGACATCAATGAAGCAGGGTGTGAAGTCGTATCGGATGGGGCTCAATGGGCCCCAGCCCTCCTCGTTACCGCATAGCGGCTGCTTGTAGTCTGCGGTCGCAGAAAGGTAATTGCTGCCGAGCTGGCCCAGGCGGTGGAATCCGGTGAAGGACCCCGTGTGCAGAACGCGCTGCGACGAGTAGTCGGAATAGTCCATGACGAATTGCTCTCTGCGGTTCCCCAAGCCCGCCTGTCAACGCATGCTAGACAGCAGGACAACTGCTCTCTGGGGGTGGTTCTCGGTCGCGGGGTCTCTCGGGAGGGTGGTTTTCGGTAGGGTATGACGGTCGAATGGTTTGTGCGAGGTGTAGATGCTGCAAAAAAGAGACGACACCGACACGGGGGCGACTGTCGTGGTGGGAAAAGTTTTGAGAGGGACGACCGAACCGGAGCAGAGTGCATGCGACGCTCCGCGCAATGGATGGCCGAAAGGTGTGGTGGAGGCTTCTCGTCCCAGTCCAGTGACGCTGCTGCACGGTTTGTCAGCTTCTCTCGGAGTGTTTGGACGCTGCGGGAGACGACGTTCGGGTTCGCCCCGGAGAGGACCACGCTGCAGGCAGCGACTGCTGACCCAACCACAGCGCTCACCGCGGTTTAGGCTCTCGGAAAAGTGGGGAGCTATGACGACCTGCATCGAGGCCCTGGCCTGCATTCGGCTTTTTTGCAATACATGTCCGGTACCTCCGATGCGTGCACAACTGGGAGAGCTCGCCAGGTAAGGCACATGTCCCCTGTATGGATACGCTATCTAGGCACACAGAAACGAAGGTCCCGCGCGTGTCAGCGTCTTGCATCTCAGATAAGGCGGTCGGCTCGGGTATCTCAGACCCGGGCCATCCACCTTTGCCGCGTATCCTCGTGGACCTGAGTCGTCGTCCACTTACACCTTTTCGAGATGCAATTGAGCGGGACATTGAACAATTGAAATGCAACGCAAGCACGAGCAGCGCCAGGGTCCGGTCTCCCAGCTCCAACAGCTCATCAAACACACATCTGTGTGTCTAGGCAACCGAGCCGAGACAGAAACACGACGCTGGGGGGATGTCCCCGGATGCAACATTGCTTTTTAGTTGTCCCGATCCATGTCATTTAGAGTTTGGTGAAACCCCTTTATCTTCAGACAGCTTCCTCCGTGTGAGTCGTGACGCCTCAACCGCACCTGTCTGTCGAAACCAAAAACCCACGACTTGTCGCAGCAAACAAACGCATTTAGTCATCATGGTCTACGCGTGCGGTGTCTGCTGGCGCGCGTTCCCTTCTGGCTGCGCGCCAGAGACCAACACTGCAATGCCACCGGGCACTGCCCGCCGGCCCACGAATGCGCCCTTTGCGACTATTACTCTGACGACAACCAGGACAAGCTGGAACACGAGAGAGAGGAGCATTTGCACTGCAGTCCCTGTGACCGCGATTTCCAGAGCTGGAACAACATCCAACAGGTTGAGTTCCCTGCTCCTGCCCTTTGCACCTCTCCCTGACCCTCCTCATCAACAGCATCTGAAGTCCCGCGTCCACCGCGGGTCAAACATGTCTTGCCCATTTTGCGGGGTAGCCCGGACCTCCGCAACCGGCGTCGTGCACCATCTCGAGAGAGGGAGCTGTCCCAATGCCCCGTTGGACCGCGACTCCCTCTACCTTGCTGTCCGTCGTCGCGACCCAGATGGCATTCTCTCCAAGAAGCTTCTCGAGTTCCACGGCTCCACTCGGTACTCGGCCTCCGAGGAGGCTTACAACTACCGCCTCAATGCCTATCAGTGTTACCTGTGCAGCAACCTATACGCGAAGCTCGGTTCGCTGAACCAGCATCTGGCATCCCCGGCCCATCAGCAGGCTTACTACCACTGCCCGAACAGGACCTGCCGACGCGAGTTTACTACCTTGGCGGCCACGATGAACCATCTTGAGAGTGAGAGCTGTGGCTTTATGAGATTTGAGGCTGTCCAGAGCAATGTCGGCCGTGTTCTCGACTCGCGGCGCATGATTTCCTTCTGAAGACCACCCGACACTGAATGGTGAAACATGACTGTTTGAAAACCACCAAAACCACATCTGCCAGTAAGGCAGCACTGCGCTAATCCTATGGCCATTCGATCTTATTGCGAAAGTTTGTTCAGCGACCTTGCCTGTCTTGTTGTAACGGATGTATTGTAGATGGAGTGTCCAGCCCCGATAGTTCGGTATGGACTTGACTCAATGTCCTGTATATGATGACAACCCGACCGCGAGCCGAATGAACGGCCATATCCCCCATGTGCCTCATTGCGGTTGAATGTTCCCCTGGCTGCGTTTCGTCAGAGTTACCTGCGTGAAAATCCGGTCGTCCAATGATAGCGAGACCGGAACACTCTCCAGTTGTCCTCCACTTCGGTCGCCCAACCTGGTTTCTATCATTCTTTCCCACGCGAGACCTACGTGGTGCCATAGCTGCCCGGGGAGGCATGATGAACTCCATCCGGGCAATGGGAAAACGATCAGAGAGTACGAGTGATGTCTCATCGAGGTTACACTAGTGTGCGGAGAATGCGATGTGATATCAGTCCGAGGCTTCCTGGGCAATTTCAAGGTTGACTCTGGCGAAATACTCCCGCTGGGTGTCTTTTAGCGGTGAACTTACCCAGATACAACAGTAGTAAAGACAACTGATGGTCGGTTACATAACTACCTATACATGGCCATTACCTGTGGCCATTTCCTATTGGATCTAGCCAGGCTGCAATGGTAAATTGACGTTACTTGAAATTTTAAGTGAGTCCAAGTCTGATTTCTCATCAAGCAGTGTAGATCTCGATCAAGGTCACCGGAACTTCACTCAGTCTTTCACCAACACTTTGGTGGTAAGAGTCCGTATTTCTTCACTTTTGGATTTGGGACCAAGGCAAGACTTATGTTTAGGCGCCTAGAGAAGGTGGTCGGGGCTTTCTCCTTCTTGCCTGTCCTCTCCGATGGTTTTTGTATATTTTGCTTCCGACATGCTTTTTCTCTCCACTTTACAAACAGAGCATATCCCCGGTTCCATCTTCGCCGGCATCATTCTTAATTGGAGACCTCGCTATCCATCAACTCTCGGTTTATCCGTACGTTCACCCAGCCCTGTGAGCAGCTTCTTCTCTCATTTACCCATGTACTAATGTTTGTTTGACGACGACTTTGCAGACATCGGGTGCGGTTGCAAGTGCAAGAACATTACAACCACGGCTTCATCGTCATCTTCGCTAGAACGTTAATTTACTGGCCGAGACCATTACAAGACTCTGTCACCATTGACTCTCTCGCCATCTTCGGCTCTCTTCGTCGCCCCCTGGCCTTAAGATTTGTACTTGTAGACGGCACTAGCCATAAATATGCCAAAGGAATACGTCAGCAGCGAGCCAATTTTCTCTCTCGAAATGATCACCTGATTCCGAGCAATAACGGGACTATCGTATTTCACGGATGAATATGAGCTCATCAATGCCGACAAGAACAACTTCTAAGGCTTTAGAGCTTCCTAAGGCATGACGACGGCCCATATTGCTTATTTCAATGTTTCCCACTTTGAGGTCATCCTTTTGCTTACCGCATGCCGCAATCCTATCACTCCTCCCAATTTAGACCACGAAGCGAACCACTCTCTTGTTCTCGAAACATTCATTATCTCTCAAGTTCTGAATGCTCCTTTTGCCACGCAAAACTTCGGAAGAGATGACCATTATACAACAAACTCGAGCAGTATCGACAATTCCACAGGCCGACCCAAGTGCAAGGTCGTGCCACTTCATGGAGCTGAGCACTACCCCGGCAATGCCATTCTGAGAATATCGAGCTCATGGGGCCATAAACAATTGCAAACGAATGTTACCTTCTCTCGACACGCAGATAACCCGGACGATGTGTTGCACCAGGCCCAGATGAATCGCACCCTCGACGAGTTGAGAGATACCGCTAGTCTTTTGTGAACACGATACCCATTCCAGTTTCAGCAATATGGGTGAGAGGCTTTGTCGGGGCGTTTCGTGGTGTTCTTCAAAAGCTTGTACTTGGCTTTACTGTGTCAACCAACCGCCTTATCGGAATCAATAAAGCCGATTATCAGAAGGAGACATCCCTACTAGGGGACTGGGAACCAGCAACCCCACGCTGCCCAGCTATGTCAGACTGCCAAACACATTGGCTGTCGGACGTGTCGCGACTTTGGAAGTAGTTTGACCAAGATACAAGGCCGTCAGAAGCTTCGACTCTGAATGACGTTCCGTGTCGCGATGGGGCGACAGGAGCAATGTCATCATTAGGTCTACTCCTACTCCAAGCAGATGCAGTCGCCATCTTAACGAAAACCAAGATTACAGAGTGGCGTACTATCATATTGCAGGTGCCAGTAGCTAATTTTAAGACGCGCTTCCGCTCGGTTGAGGTTATTATAGAGCTCCGGGGCAGCGATATGATAATGATGCCAATTGAGAAGCTTTTGGACGCCGTTGAGATCTGCCAACAAAACCAGCGCCGTATTCAATATGAATGCGTACTCAAAGCTGAATTTGGGGGTTTTATGGCCCTTTAAAACGTTGGATCTAAAAAGTCGTCGCCAGGTTCAGAAGTGCCTTGCCTTTGAACATCAACATCGTGAGGGATCATCTTGCGTTTTATCGGGCAAAGCACTTTGGCCAGTGTCACGCATGTCATGTAGTTCACCTTATCGGACAACGTTGCAGCCCGTTGAGCCTCATTTCAAAAGAGCCAAGTACCGTCCTGCTCCGGGAAGAGGGCGCTGCGTTGGCTGGTGGGCTCAACCTTATCTTGCAGCATGTGGAGGGAATGACCCAGGCACGCGGGAGATGTGCCAAGACCCGCAAACAGGAAACCTTCAACGCCGCAAAAGATAAGATAAGCCACAACGACGTCAACCCAGGACAACCCCTCTAGTAAACGTCTCTCCGAACCTTATTCAACCTCACCTCCCTATCTGGCGGTTTGGCGACGACGATAACGACGACGATAAACAGCCATCGCGCTGATGGGAATCTCGCCATGACGAGCCCGCCAGCTTCTCCGCGACGGCGGCACATTCTTTCATCCGTCAACCCCGAAGAGCGTCACGAGGAGGCACCGAACGCCACGAAACGCAGTTCACCTGGCGCGACGGAATCGAAAAGAGAAGAACAAACGGCGTCAGGCGATGGCGAAAACCTGCAGCCTAGATCATCGCGCATTCGTCTGAAGTCGAAACACTCCAAGTCGAGCAGATCACATCGCCACCGTGACCGCGACCGCGACGAGGACGAATACCGGTCCTCTCGTCACCGTCACCACCACCGTCGGCGACATCAAAGACGATCAAGATCCCCGACGCCACCGAACCCCTACGAACAACAAACTCTTGACCCGGATGCCGCGTTTCGCGAGTCCCTCTTCGACGCGATGGCGGACGATGAAGGCGCAGCATACTGGCAGGGCGTCTACGGGCAGCCAATACATGTTTACTCCAATGAGCGCCCCGGCCCAGAGGGCGAGCTGGAGCGCATGACGGACGAAGAATATGCTCAGCATGTCAGGCAGAAGATGTGGGAGAAGACACACCAGGGCTTGATCGAGGAGAGGGCCCGCCGAGAGGAGGCACGGAAACGCAAAGGTGAAGAAGAGAAGAGAAATCGGAAACTCCAGGAAGACATGGAACGAAGCCTCCGACGCGGAGAGGAGCGTCGTAGAAAGAGGATGTGGATGCAGCTCTGGGAAGAGTACGCGCAGGCTTGGTCAGATTGGGCCAACGACGTGGACAAAATACCTTGGCCCGTGGAAAGCGGGCGGCGCAAAGATATTAGCGAAAAGGAAGTCAGGCGATTTGTCGTCAATGGTCTGGCGGTAGAGGACATCGGCGAGAAAGAGTTCGCCACAAAGCTCCGCGAGGAACGTGTACGATGGCACCCGGACAAGATGCAGCAGAAGCTCGGAGGACAGGTGGACGACGGGGTCATGAAGGACATTACGGCCATTTTCCAAATTATCGATAAGTTATGGGCGGATACCCGGTCAAAGGCGTAGCGGTGCTAGGCAACACCTTTCGACCACCACTTCATTATGGCGCAATTACAGGAGGATTCATCGGGTGCACTCTTTGGGCAGTCTTGGTAGATGTGGGAGCGATCATGATCGAATGCAGCCGCATGTACCACATTTCTTCTTGCACTGTGAAACACGGGGTCAAGCGGCTGGGAGAGGTTGGTATGGCCAAGTTGGCTGAAGCTGGGATACACCATCATTCGCCCATCTTGGCGGTGACGGGCTAGAGCCTGCAACCAGGAGAGACGCATGGCTCAGGATACGAAGTCGCGCACGAGACACAGGCGTGGACCGCGATACGGCCCCTGAGATTTCCGGATCAAAGTGCGCCACCGTATTTACTTTTCATCCGATTCCACAATACTACTACCCGGTGCCAAGACGTTGGAGGCGGCCAAGGCGCGTGTGACGGCAGCCAACCTGATCCCACCAATCTCGATCCAACAATCGAGCAACGCATCAATCACATTCAATTGTTCACCAAACGGCCGAGAGGACAAGGATGTACTTCAAAAATGTACGGGTTGATATTTGATTTGATGTACAATTCGTACTGGTATTACATCATGATATCTCTAATAATCCCAAAAAGCCCAAACAATGCTGTGTAATATCCATTACCACACACCCGGGGTGTCGATCGTTTCCGCTAGCGCAAAAGTCCGTAATGATTCATGGTTGCAAAAATTTACAGGTTGGCAACGACGGCGGCACCACCGAAGAGGGCACCGAGGGCGACGGCAGCGGTCTGCTGGGCACCGGCGCCGGGGGCGGAGGTGCTGGCAGCAGAGCCGGTGGCCTCGGACGCTTCCGAGGCAGCGCGGCTGGAGGCAGACTCGATAGCGGAGGAGATGCTGGCGGAACCGGCAGAGTCGGTGGCGGAGGAGAGAGCTTCGCTCAGGGAGCTCTGCTCGGCGGCAGCGGAGGAAGTGATTGAGCCGAGGCGGGAAGAGGCATCGCCGGCGATGGAGGAAGCGACGCCGGAGGCGCTGCTCAGGATGCCGGAGGCATTGGACTCGATGGCGCTGGAGGCAGAGCCGATGATGGAGCTGAGCTCAGAGGCGCCGGGGATGGCAGGGGTGGTGACGGTGGGAGTGGACTCCTGGGCCTTTCAAGGGAATCAGCACTCGTTGATGAGATGTTGGGTCAAGAGATCAACTTACAGCAACCAGGGAGACAAGGGCAAAGACGGTGGCAGCGGTGAAACGCATTTTGGCTGAGCTGGTTTGGGTTGGTGGTTTAAAAGGTTGAGGTTGTTGATGAAGTGATTGAAGAATGAGATGATTGGTAAAGTGGATGAGAGAAGAGCGACCGTCGGAAGAGCTGGTGGAAACAGTCTTATATATCCTGTGGTGAGCACCGTTCTGCGAAGCCAAGACAAGTCCCGTCCTCTGTCTCTCCCGTTTCGATTCGTTCCCTCACGCCCCCCTCCTCTTGCCCCCTCGCGCCGAGAAAGCCAGGCACCACTACGAGGTCCTCCACAATCCTGGGCAGCCGTACGGAGTCACTTGGCGTGGTTGTGGTGAGGCGAGTGGTACGGAAACCGTCCATGATGGGATTCCCCCTTCTCACCTCCACACGCCCCACACCCCTGTGCCTCGGAGGCGAACACACGACGGACCGGGGGGGCTTGGGCTTGCGACCGGGTTGCATTGCTAGTCTAGCGGACCGCGGGTGGCACTCCGAGACCAGATGCTACGGTATGGATGGACTACGTATCCTGAGGACCCATGTTCATTATGATGGACCAGTGCACTGTAGGACGGAAGAGCGAGAGCAGAGAGCAGAGAGGACGAGGACGAAAGAGAGACCCACATCCTCACGTCATCCCTGAGGTAACTTGCAGTCTCCCAACTTGGTTCTCCATCTGAGGAGACCGGCCAGGCTGTGTGTGGCTGGGCTGAAGTACATCGACAGGCTTGGGAAAGCTCTCTCCTCTGCAGCAGCCTGCCGCCATCCTGCGTTTTGTCTGAGACTGGCGGAGGGGAGGCATTACAGCCGTCGAGGGTCGTGATCCATCGGCATTCTGAGGGGTTGCCTGCGAGTCTGATGCTGTATATTTGGGACGTGGTGTGGGCAGGCTGCGGCAAAGCAGCAAGCAGAGCTCGTCATGTCCACCATTCTGGGGGAGGAGAGGCCAGTTTCGGCTGGGCCACTAGGGAGCACGTCGTAGTCCACAACTCGTCTGACCGCCCGCACCTCTCGGAAGAGAGAAACCGCAGAGCTGCTCCGTCGAAGAATCCGATCCCGAGAGAGGCGAGATCCCAACCAGTCAATCGGTGGATGATGGAAAACGCGCTCGCCTTCTGTTGCCTGCCGTGTTCCCCAACGATAGCGAGCGCTAGACTGGCCAAACTGGACTAATTCAGCCCCGTTTGAGAAACCTCTTGGGAGGGCAATGGGATTGTGCTAGCCGGACGGTGCACAGCAAGGCGAGACACGCACACACACCACGGTGGCGTTGGTGCCGCGCTGCGTGGCTAACGTTGTTCCAGAGGGGAGGAATGGACAAAGAGAGGCTCCTGGGCCCGGTACCTGAACAGCCATTTCTCAAGATAGCAGCAGGGAGACGAGCAACTGGCAAGCCACGCGGGTACGTGGCATTGGGCGCCGAGGAGGGATGCCATCCGCACAATCCACAGTATCCGCCCAGAGGTACAATATGCAATGACGGGAGAAATTGCCCGGTCAAAGCGACAGTCAACCGACGGGAAAGCAAAGAGCGGGAAAGGGAGGGCGAGGGCAACTGCCATTGGTCGCTTGAGGGGCTTCGGTGCATCGTCCGGAGGGACTCGCCCAGCAAACAAACGGGCAACATGTCATCAATAACAAAGCCGGGATCCTTTTGGGAAGAGCGAGAGCGCTGGATGCTGGAGCGAGCCGGCAACAGAAGACACCCGGAACGGGGCCAATGACACCATGGCCAAGGGCTGGGGCGGCGGCGGAGGCGAGGAGATCGACAGGAGGTGGAGGGATGCCGAGGGCGTGATTCGCCGGAGCTTCGTTCTTTGGCGTCGAGGTCGGAGCAGCAATGGGAGAAACCACACCGTTCTGAGGGCACGCTGGGATACGTACCTCCCATCCTCGTCCGGACCCAGCCAAAGCAAACGGACAGCACACACCTGCACACACACACACACACACACACACACAAACGGGAGAACGGCATTGCTGGGCGGCATGGAAGCTACAGAGAAGCAATGGGCGAAAAAGAGCAAGAAGAAACCGTTTGCGGAGGGGGGAAGGTTGGACGAAGTTGGCATGGAGGGGTTTCCGAGCCGGCAACGTTTCGTGGTCATGCTGAAGCCCTTCCTCGAGATTGAGCCCGGGAGGAAGCAGCAGAGGACGTGGCTGGAAAATGGAGCTTTGCACCGGCTGTCGGGTCCCCCGGATCGACGTGATCCATCGGGGATTTTGTGCCGGTTTTTTTCGAGGCTATCCAGCTGTGCAGCTGTGCAGCTGAGGAGCCTCGCCTGTCAATCATTCAGTACCCAGCGTCCATCAGTCGAACCCGTCTGCCAGCTCAAACTCAAAACGGGCATCTCAAGTGGTGCGCCCTGCGTTTTTCTTGCTGACAGCTGATGGACGAGCAAACTTTCCCACCTTGGATCTGCACGGTTTTTTGGCGTGCCTGAAGTTTGATGCACTGACGGCCGGCAGGTCAGAGCAACTGCACCGGTCCCCCCCCTTGAACATTCCGCCTTCCATGGTTGGCGCTGATCGAGTCTGCAGCGCGGCACCGCTATAATTGACCTTCATTGCCATCGCCCCTGGTGCTTGTTGGGACCAGATCAGAATAACGGAGCAGCCACGGGCAGACGTCAAACCCCCGAGGCCCGAGCCATGTTGATTACATAGCAGTATGCCATGACGTAACAAACGACAGGGGCTTCAGTCCGGATGAGCCCGCCCCTGTTAGCAGCCAGCATTCAGCAAAAGCCACGGCAATTCAGTCATCATCGCCCACCGTTGATGCAAGCGAAACCCCCCCGGAGTAATGCAAACGAGACGGGGCGGGAGGAGGACATCGACCTCTTCCTGCCGTTTCCGGTATGCATTCATGCTGCGAGTGATCATACTGCCACTTGCTAGTGTAGTCTCGGTTGGCGAAGCCATGCAAGTCAATGCATCCGTGGGAAACTGGGAACCTGGGATTCTGAAAAAGGGGGGGATGTCCTTGTCTGGGGTTCGGCCGTTGGTCCCGGGGCTGGCCTTGACCGCTTACTGGCCGGGACAGACTCAATGTTGGAGGGAGTCTCGACTTTCTCGGTCCAGCACGCCCCCAAAAGCGAGCGGCCGTTTTCGCTGCTGCTTGAGATTTGCCCGGCTGCCAACGCCGCGCCAATGCTGGCCTTTCACTGGGGCCTGGGGGTGCCTTCATCGACTAAACGGTCCTGAATCAGATCAGACGGGGCGACGCATGGGCGGAGTGAGCGGTGGCGTCTCGCCGCCGTCGTCGTCGTCTCTCCGCACCTCGCGCCGTCCGACGGATACTCGGGGCCTTGCGCGACAGAGTACGTACTAGCCGGCACCGGTCAGCAATCCTGACGGAGACAAGCCCTGGAGTTAAGCATCTTGGCTTTTTAGGGGGGAGGATTCGAAAACGTCGGGCTCAGCGCAGCAATCTCAGCCTTGAGAGTGGGCGCGCCGCACGCGATGCAGGATGAGGATGAGAAAAGATTGCGTCACAGGCGACCAACGTCAAGCACACCGTTCGTTTCGGATTGCGGCGCCGCCTCTCTGCCAGAGGCCACCCAAAGTCCCTCCCCGATACACCCTGGTGCCATCTCGAAAGTTCGGATTAAGGTGAGGTCTATGCAGCGTAGAGCAAACGCAAATTAGGCGGAGGGGAACCCGGTCGCAGGGCTCCCTCACGGCAGGCGTTTGTCCTGGCATGCCACTTCTCAGTAGGAAGAGCCTTGGGCGTGTCTGATATTCAGGGCTCCCGGGTTTCACCAAGGCCCCTGGGAGGAACGCAGTGTGCCTTGAAGGGATCGCCTGCTGTTGCGAATCATGCTGTGCAACTCCAGACCAAAAACCCCTTGGACAGGAGAGCGAGATGCACATGCAAATGGGTACGAGACGGCAAAGCCTTACAGAGAAAGAATGCTCTCTGCCTCGACCGTCGACGCCGTGATCGGCAATGGGCCTTTCGGGAGCAGCAATGCTGTCCCACCACCTCGACGGTACTATGGTAGACAATCCAGCACGTCCCACATCCGTTCCAACGTCCCACTGTAAAGAGTAAGATGGGCAACCTCGGGAACTCTCCATCCTTGGATGATTCCGGCCGGGATGAAGGATGCACCAGAGCGGACGGACGAGCAAACATAACGACACAGCCCCGAAAGCGTTGATCCATCGGCGCCTGGTGAACACCGCAGCACGACATGTCGACGGGCATTGCACAGGCATAACAATAAGCACATGTACCGTACTGTACGCGTCCTCCCACACACACAAAAGCCGCGAAACCAAGATGGAATTCAAACCGGAAGCCACTGCGGCAAGTCAGCCTTGACGCAGCTCACATCCTTCGTTTCAGAAAGCTCGGAATGTCCATTGTTTGTCAATTGCCTAGGCTGGTTTTCCCTCCCCCCTGGGGTCTCGGCTGCAGAGGGAGGGGAGGGCCTTGGCGGGAGTTGTGTCAGCTCATTGACCGACAATCTCTCATTGCCTCATCCCGCCCATTCATCATGTCATCCTCCTACTCTCTCATCTTCTCTCCCTGGGCAGACGGGGCAACCCCCAAGGCATCCAGACGTCCTCAACCGAAATGTGCCTAGCCTTGCCGAGCCCGACTCAGAGAAAGAACGCAAGGAGCGCGACCGCGGCGCCAAGTATCCCGGCCCGCGGCTCCAATCACATCGATCTGCATGACGCAGAAGCCAGGATGCGAACCTTAATTGGACATGGACCCCACACCTCAGCAATCCCACCCCCCAAGTCCTCTTTTTGCCTGTTTGTCTTCTGTGGGTGGTGCATTTGGTATGCGGCCCAGTCCCGAGTCCATTGTAGGTATGCGTTGGTACGCATTACATAATTGCCGTCCCCCTTCCGTCATGAAGGCGTAGCAGCCACAGGGCTCTGCTAAATTAAGCAGCAAGGGGGTCCTCCTTTAGCGGTGACGCGTAATCCTCCAGCAGAAGGCACGCGGGGCGGATCCATCCCGTCCAACCAAATCCCGTGCTGGTCAGCAAATCGAGCGGATCGCCGTTCAGCCTGTTCCATACCGGTAATCCAATCTGGAACGTCACCAATGAATCGAGAGGGCCTCCTGTGTGGCGGTGAAAATACGTGGCGTAGCTGCCACTTGCCCGTCCGCAATTGTGGCGGGAACAGCTCGTCCGAGGTGCACCCCCTCGTTGTCGAATCAGGCACAATGCGATCTGGTGCTCAGCCCATAACCTGAGCAACCCCCTTCTTGAGCTCATTGACGATCTCGTGCGCCTCTTCGACCGATTTTGCCTCGAAATCGTACCGCTTACTCTCCGTATCTTTGTATATGAAGAGCTAGTAGATGGTCTGTCAGCTTATGCCGTGACGCGGAATCCTGTTCGGCAATCTGTGCGTGTACTCACCTTGAACTGGTTCGGATGCTTGCTCGAGACCTTGCATCCAATCACCTGAGAGATATGCGCGGTCGTGGTCTTGGAGTCCCTCGTCGTCGGCTTGATGTGCACATACTCTCCATCAATCTCGAACCGCTTCTCAGACTGCGTAATCATCCGGACTGTGCGCAGACGCCAGACCACCCACGACTTGTGATACGCGCTGGTGAATTCCGCCTGCTTGATCGCCTCCTGAGCCAACGGGTGGCTTCCCATGATGTGCGGCTTCTTGGTCTTACGTCCCTGCTGGCCGTCCACAAAGGGAAGAAGCTTTGGCGAAGCACTGCTTGGCGACCCAGTCATGGCGAGTGGACCGTCTGTAGCGAAGCGGCGCCGATGCAACTCCAGATCAGACAAGCTGCCGATTGCCGCGACCTTGGTGTCGAGCAGTATCACAGGGCCTCCGCCAGGCATCTTGAGAACGTGATTGGCTTTGTCCAGTTGTCTCTTACGACATACCATGTCAAGGACCTCGGCCATGTACGTTTCCGTTGTGGTGTCTAGCGTGACCAGCTGGCCGGGAGCCACGTCGGTTGAGTGGAGATGCACCCGCAAAAGCTTTTGTTGACCCCGGCTCGTGTTGGGCGCCGCTGCCGGTGCCTGAGGTGCGTCGGCGAACATACTATGCTGTTGACGATATGTCGTGTTCGTGACGGGGTTAGGACGAGGCTCTGTGGCGACAGGGAGGAACGAGTTCAGATTCGGCTGCGGCGTGTTGCGCGGCGTCAAGTCCTCGTCGGCTTCTTCGGCCGCTTCCTCTTCCTCCTGCGGTGTGATGCTCTGATTCTCGTTGAACTCGGATTGAGTTGCCTGGACCAGGCCGAAGTTGTCGTAAGTCTTGGAGTTGGCACGCATTCTACCGGCAGCTCGGTTATTTGCCGTTGTGAACGATGTCAATGCCTTGTTTCGCTCAAACGGCGGGAAGTCATCGTCAACCTCGCCATCCTCCTCAACCATTCTAAGGGTAAACCAGTTGATGTTGGCTTTATCGGCGGGGATGGGCGGCAGCCGTTTCTCCTCGTTGTATCGCCAGAGGGCGAGACCGATGAGATCCGCCACTGTGACGGGTCGATCACCGCCTTCGCCGTGATGTACCATGCGCCGGATGGGAACTTCAAACGGCTTCGCGGGGTTATCGGAGAACGCGGGATAGATCCGAACAGCGATAGGGTTGTTCTCGCCCTGGCCGGACAAGGCCGCAAAGGCTTCAAATGGTACCTTGGGCTTTGTCTTTCTTGCCTTGAGTGCAGCAGACAGCAGACTCTTGGGCTGGATCATGCTCATGGGCCGAATGGTGCTCATTGGACGAGGCGGCGGCAATGCCTGTAAGATACGGGGCGGCGCTTGTGACTTGCGGACGGTGGAAGTCCTCGTAAACTCTCGAGGGGGTGTTCCGACAACTTGCTTGTGAGGGGGTGGTTCTGGGTTCTCGACAGCGTCCAGGATCGAGGCCGAGTCGATGCTCTCGATGTAGGCGCCGGACATGTCCGACCCGTCGGAATCATCCTCCTCCTCCGGTAGCAAGTCAGTGCCGGCCCGTTTGATACCGAGGCTTGGCTCTTCCATGATCCTAGCCTGGAGCTTCACAGACTTGGCCGCGGCTCTTGCCGCCTCTCTCTGTTTGTGGAAACCGGAGGCGTCGAATTCGTTCTCGGAGGATACCTCGCTGCTTGTGACTGTGTCTCTTCGTGCCCTCTCTTTGACAACCTCGAGCGCAGACTGAGAGCCTCGACGGGCGCTGTGGGCTGCTCGAGGAGACATGGCTGGTGATTGCTTGATATGCGACGACTGAATGGGGCTGGAACCGGCCCTCGATCGCACGGGCATCTTGGCGAATTTGATCTGCTGAGCCGCTCGCTGGCCTGCATCGTCATCGTCGCTCTCGTCGCTGAGATCACTACTATCATCGTCTTCGAGCGTTTCGCGACGTCTTCTCCTTCTCGTAGCCAGGCCTGGACCGAGGGTATCGGTACCTCCACCGGTCAACATTCCAGCTTCATCCGGTTCATCTTCAAGGGTTACTCCGGCCTGTCTCGGGGCCTGGAAGTATTCGGAGGCAATCGCGGTCGGGATCGGAGGAGAGTAGCATCGTTTGACGAGGTCGGGATTCGCCTGCCAAGCAACCGCCTTGAAAGCTGACGAGTTCATGAACCCCTCATTGAGGGTTATCAGTCGCTCGCCCACTCCGTCGGCGATTTCTGTAAGGTAGCCGCAGCGCAACTGGTATGCGACCAGCCTGGTATCCAGAGTCAGCGGGGTGTGCAAGCACCAGGGTATACATTCCACCTACTCTTCATTCTGGATGACCGACATGGTGGGCAGGGGGTGCTACCGGTCATCGGGGTCGAAAGGGACGTTCGATAGCAGACCATTCCAAAGGGTATCAGATCACAGGAGCCGCGCCCACGATCCAAGAAAGAACATAATTGCGAGCACAGCTCGCTAAGTCGCAAAGGAAGATGATGTGCAAGGTTGAAAGAGGAAGCCGCCGAGGGGTAACAACGAGATGCGTCGGTAACAACCTACCTCAGCCTTGTGAAACAGCGGCGTGAAGAAGATGGCTCGTGCGCCAAGATGACGCACGGCCCCAGACCAGCCTTGCAGATATGGGCGTGTGGCGGTGCGTTCCTGAAGTTCGGCACCTTGTTGGCCTTGCAAAGTCACTTGTCGCATTTACCCCAACTTTATCTACAACTACAACCTACAACCTACAGAAACGATGGGCTTGGTAGACTATTCAGAATCTTCAGGGTCGGAGGACGAAGCGCCCGTCAAGCCAACCACCACGAAGCCCGCATCCACCACGGGAAAGAAGCCATTCCAGAAAGTCGTCGACCGATCGAACCCAGGCAAGATTGTCGTCAACCTGCCATCGACACAGCCCGAAGACCCGAAAGCCCCGAGCGACGAGCCACCAGCGAAGCGCGCGCGCACCGGGAAAAGCGGCCTTTTCAGCGGCTTCAACTCCTTCCTTCCGGCACCCAAGAACGCCGCAAAGGCTGCCCCGGCGCAAAGCAGCAACAACAACAACTCGTCACGGCCAGTATTCCAGCTCAAGACAGGCGCGGAGCCTGGTTTTCGCAGAGAAAGAGGGGGTGGGGATGGAGAGGGTTCTTCAGGGACGGGAGGCGGCGGCGGTATGAGTCTGCCTGCCCCCAAGGCTCAGGCGCAACCGACGATACCAGAGGGGATGACGCCGGCGGACGAAGTCAAGCTGGTCGGGAAGCCGATGATGTTCAAGCCCCTCTCCGTGGCCCGGAAACCGAAGAAGAAGACCCCGGCCTCGGCACCCGCGACAGCGCTGAAGCCCACACCCACAGGAGATGGAGGATCCCAAGCGAAAGACACGCCTCCACCGGCGCCAGCACCAGCACCCGCGGCGAAGAAGGTCTCCCTCTTTTCCATTGAAACCGACGACGCACCATCAGACACCGCGCCCGCCACCGGCGCATACGAGCCGCTCTTCGAAACAGAACAGCCGACGGACAACGGCTACGCAGACTACGCAGCGCAAGCCGGCTGGTCGGCCCCGACAACGGCGCCCGACTCTGCACACTCCCTCGACACCATCGCCGACGACCTGAACCTCTCGGCCGCCGCGCGGCGCGAGCTCTTTGGGCGGCAAAAGGGCGGCGGCGCCCCGCAGACGGCCTCGCGGGTCATCAACTTCAACACGGACCAGGAGTACAAGCACAACGAGGAGCTGCGGGCCTCGGGCCAGCAGCAGACCCACAACCCTGTGCGGTCCATCGCGCCGGGCAAGCACAACCTGCGGCAGCTCGTCAACCAGGTGCAGAACCAGCGCGAGGCGCTCGAGGACAGCTTCGCCAAGGGGAAGAGCAACAGAAAGGAGGCGTCGAACCGGTACGGATGGTAGACGAAGGCATGATACCCAACTTGATGAAAAAATTGATTCTTGATGTTTGATAATGTACATGATGCCTGTGCATCGTACCGTCTAGGTATCCCCGAAATTTTGTACTCGTGAAGGTCATGACGCCTACACTAAAAAGAGAAAGAGAGAAAAAAAAAGAGCTATCATACACACTGAAGAATGTTCACCAAACCGTTCCCGACATCTTGAACATGAAGAAGAAGAAGAGAAGTTTGCGAGGCCCGAAAAAGAAAAAGAAAAAACACGCTTAACAAGTCATAACCGGTGCGGTGCGGCCGCCACCAACCCCGCCAGGTCCTATGAGGAACCCCCACTCGCCCCGGGTGATGGGCGAGATGTCATCATACCCGTTGGGCGTCATCGGGCCCGTCGGCTGCCTGTCGTCGTGCAGGACCTCGGCGATGGAGATGGGGCTCCAGACGGATACAGGCGGCTGACGCTCCGGCCGGGCGGTGAGGTCCTCCTCCTCCTCCTCGGAGACCTCCTCGTCCTTGAGCTCGCGTGGCGGCGATTGCGGCTTGGTGTCAAAGTTCGTCTGCAGCTTCAACGCGGGGCCCTTTGGCGAGGGCGGCTTGGCGATGCGGATGGTGTCCATGGCGGCGGCCATGGTGTCATCGAGCTCCCTCTCGAGCTCCCTCACGGTCCGCTCCACCTGCGCGGCGGACCCGACGCCCTCGATGGCGCCGACGCGGTCGGGCCCGCCGTAGGCTCTGCGGTACATCTTGTCGACGTCGGCCAGGGCGACGTCGGTGACGCCGAGCCAGTCATAGGAGCGGAGCAGATCGGCTTTGGAGACCTTGCGACCCGCGCGGGAGAGGACGAGCCTGCGGAGCTCGTCGACGGCGTCTTCGAGCCTCAGGGGCGCGTCGGTGCGGGAGTAGCTGGAGAGGGCGGCCTTGAAGGTGTACAGGCGGTCCAGGGAGACGAGGGTGAGGCCCTCGGAGGCGAAGAGGACCTCGTTCTGCACGATGGAGCGGCGGATGAGGTTGCTTGTCAGGCCGCATGCGGAGCCGTCCACGACGGGCGGGAGCCATTCGGTTCTGAGGCGTGTTAGTGCGGGGGTTCTCTCGACGAGCTGTGGGTGTGGGAAGACCTACCCGATGCGGAACTTCCTCTCGGCCCGCTCAATGGTCTGCCGCAACGTCCTCTCCTGCTTGTCGGTGAGCAGGTCGGCGTGGATGAGGCGGATGCCAAAGGGGTTGGGCGACATGGGGCCGGAGGCGTCGGTGATGGTGGAGGAAGCGGTGCTGGGCGTCATGGGCGGCGGCGAGAGGGGGATGCCCGGCGACAGGGGCCAGCGCAGTCTCGGGCCGTTGGTGTCCATGAGAAAGGAGGGCGTGAAGACGAAGGTCTCGGGGCCGGAGGCGGAGGCGACGCTGCCGGCGGAGGAGACGGAGGACATGGAGGAGGTGCTGGAGCCCGTGTTTGACCTGACGAGCTTCTTGAGGTTGAAGCGGGAGGACGAAAAGGACGAGTTGCTCGAGGCCGAGGCAGGCGGCGACATTGCTGGCGAGGAGAGAACGGAAGACGAGGAGGAGGAGGAAGACGAAGAAGGGAGGAGGGTGGGAAGCTGGTACTCGCGCCGGGCAACGACAAGGGTGACGTGGATGGACTTCCTGGCGAGGCGCTTGGAGGCATACTCCAGGGCTTCGTGAAGATGGGGCGGCAGGTTTTGGACGTCGAGGATGGAGGTGCCGGCCTCCAGAGGCGACGAGATGCGACTCTTGAGAGCCATTTTGCGTATGGTTCCGGTTGAATTGAAGCTGAGGGGAATATTCCCGAAAAGTGTTGTACGAAGCTCAGATAGGTGACGCCAGGTCGATGAAAGTTACAAGAGTACTGAAGAGACTGTAATAAGAAAAGAACACTGAGCGCCAGGCTTCGGTTGGGGTCGTCGATACCGGAATACTACTACTGCTGAACCTCTCTAGAAGCTCTGGACGGACGAGGGGGGGAGGTGACGATGTTATATCAAGAGGCAGGAGGAGCACGAATACAAGGAAACCCAAAAAAAAAATCTGAAACAAGAGGCACTCGTATGCAGGAACCCCTTGCCGGCCCCTCGTCATTAAGATGGCGATGCAACTCAAAACAGCCTTATGGGTATTTTCTTTCTTGGTGGTATCTTGGGTCGAGTCCAAAAGGGGAAAGCAGCTATCTACCGAGGACGGTGTGGGGGGGATGAGTGAGAGAGAGACAGAGAGACTTCGGATGTGCACAGTACCACACATCCGGCTGGGGGGTGTGGTGTGTGGACCCGAAAGTGTACGTACCTACCATACCATGCAGCAGGGAGGGGGGAGGGATGGACCACTGCCAAAGGGACAAACTCCGTAGTAGACACACCAAAGGAAAAATAAAGGCCGGCCAGAAGAAGGAAGAAAAAGGTTTCCCTGGCGTGCGGCGTTGGCGTGGCGTATCTGACAAGGGAAAAAAGTTTACTTTCGGGGTACAGTGCTGCCCAGAAAGATGAAACCCGTCTCTTTTAGATGACATGCTGAACGACGTGACGCATGGCGGCTCCGGCTTTTCCTTGGTGGACAAGCGACGAGCGGCGCGCGCGGGCTGGGTGGACGGCATGAGGAGGATGGGATGGCCAGGCGAGCTTTTGTTTCATGATCTACCTCGTTTTCTCGTCTTGAGTTTACCACGTCGTGTCCCCGGCGGTGGGAGGTAGGTAGGCGACGACGACCACGACGACGGGTGGCATCAGCGAGCGACAGAGAGAGAGAGAGGCGTTGCCGAGGGATGTGGGAGCGGAGTGGAGGGCGATGTGGGAAACCGCGTGGGCGAGAGGAGCCGAGCTGGCCCCGCCTGTCATCTATCTCAGCCCGTCATCAAACATCTCGCCAGCGACGGGCAGTAACGGCCAGCACCACGTACGCGGTCTTGTTCCTTTGACGCCCCCCCTCCCCGGCCCAGTCGCCGGCCGTTGTCGATAGGCATGGGGGATCTCGATATAGCTGATGGGTCGTTGCTAAGCGAGGGAACTGTCACGTATCATGGGCCGCGCAAGGGACAGGAGCTATTTCGCGGAGGCACGCCAGATGGCGTTCCCTCCTATTTCCAGCTCAGAACTGGAAGCTACTGCACTCCGGTCACGCGGCCGCCTACATGCCCGTGTCTAAAAATTGAGGGATAAGCCTTCGAACGGCGAAAGAGCGCAGAGCCTGCTGAGGGCCTGCAATCCCCTCCGTTCCGACCCCAACCTCACCTACCTGATCCCATCTATTTCTCCGGATTCTGCCCAAATCAAGTCTGCAGAGCGACACTGGGACAGCAGGATGCGCCTCCCACCGTCCAATCGTAGATTTCCGCCATCGCTTCTGCTCGCAGTAGCGCCATTCTGGCCCCCGTCCCGTGCCTGCTGGGCGGCTACGCTGCTATTTTCAGTGCTCGACCGGCGACCGCCAGCCAGGTCGGGCCAATCAGACCTCGCAAAGCGGCCGCGGGGATCTGCTTCGAGATCGCCGTCCACATAGTGCGCGTGTGCCGTGCAGGGGTGTCTCGTGCATAATGTGGAGCCTCCGGACCCGCCGTTCTCGCCAGTGTCGCAAAAATAGATTGATGCTTGCGCCTGCCGGCGGGCGTGGCACCTCTCAACGCCGGCAGAATGTCACCACGAAAGAGCCTCCCCTCCTTCGAGAGAGGGGGGGAGGTCAGGAGTTGGCCCGCGCGCCCGCGGCGGTGACAGCGAACTCGTGGGAGTCGACGAGCCCGTCGAACCGCGCAACTCATCCGTGGGCTCGTCGACCCAAAACAAAGAGAATCATCCCCCGGCGGGTCTCCCAACAACAAAGGCTTCCAAAAGAGGCAGTCGACCAGAAGCCTTCTCAAGTCGGTGGGCCCTCTTCCAAACAATGGCACAACAATCCCCTTACGCGACGGAGCCTGCGCGTTTCTCTCCTTCTCTCTCCATCGCATGCTCGCTTCTTGGCCGACCCATCGGGAGGAGCCCTGGAGGAACCGACCGTTATGCCGCGGGAAGTAGATTGCTGAGCCTGCGTTGTGGCCTCGCCCAATTTACCTGAAGGTTGGCCGTCACGCTTGTCACAGACGTCCAGTCCAACGCTGGGGCCACGGGGAAAAGATCAGACGTGGGGGAAAAGGTACACACAGGTTGGCAAGCGGCTCCAACGGGCAGCACCACGGGCATCAATGTGCCCAACGAAGCTTTGCCGCTAGAACCCCCTTCTGGATGCCTCTTGCTCGTCTCGAGATGCCGCTCGAGATAAATTGCCTCCCCGCTCCAGCCCGCAATGTGTCGCAGGCCTTGGCGGTCGATCCACGATGGTCTGGGGAAGGAGAGCCAAGAGACCGCCGCGCCGGTTGCCTCGAGTCGCTCCAACGGCCATCGCGATCCCAATGCCCAGGAGGAGACAGAGAGAGTCAGTGGCGAGGGCAACTGGAAACGGGGCCAAGCAGCTTGGCCGGGACTTGCTGCAACAATTGTCGAGCGTCGCCGTCAAAGCGTCCAGGCAGCCACAAAAGAGTTTAATCACCAACAAAGGGCATTGAATGAAAGTGCACGGGTTGGAGAAGAAAGAGACGGCACGGCACAATGGATCTTGCAATGAACAATCCTCGCCGCGGCCGACACCGGAAAGTAAGCTTTTTTCAAATCCGTTGCAGAAGCCACAACTCCTCCTCTTGGCTCCCCTCCTCCCATCTGCCCATCCCATGCGCTCTCGTACTCCTGCGATCGCGAGCATCACGAACCGGCAAGTCTCAACTCTATCTCCTCCTTGGCTCAAACGCTCTCACCAAAGAAGCCACCGTCTGCCGGTTGGCCAACACACCAGCACACGTCCGGATCGAGAGAGCAAGCTCGAAGATTTCGCCTTCATCCGAAGTTGTGACCCAGGCTCCCCTCCCAGCCGTGCGGTACTGGCACACCAAACCCCAGAAGCACCTCAACCGCTCGTGCACCGGGCAAAAGCTAGCTGATGTTCGGGGACCCGAGCCCGTCGCATCCGCTCATCCCGTCAGTCAAAGTCAGTGTGCCCCCCCCCCCTCCAGAGAAACCGAGAACGCAAGCCTCATCCCAACAACGATCTTGATGGCGACCACACGAAACCATCAAACTGCAAAATACCCGGCCGTCAAATCTTGCTTTTGTCATTGACTCTCCTCACGTGCTGCTGTTACGCGGCCCCTCATCACCACCAAACTGCGTCATTGTGTCGCGTCGCTCATCGCCCTCTTTCTCTCTTCTTCTACCCCTCACGAACATCACCAGATTCGTGTTTCGTCAGGAGCCGAGAGACGCCCCCTCCATAGTCGGTTCGATTGGATGACCATCACCACCCTCGGCGTGGCTGGCGACAATTGATCCATGGCGTCACGAGGAAGACACACAACTGCCAGACCGAGGAGACACACACGCACATACGCACACCTTCTTCGTTGCCGGCGGACCTGCCAAGTGCCGGCCCATGCCCCTCTCCCGGCTCGTAGACAGATAACTCACCGTACGCCGAAAGACCGGACCCTCGTCCGTCTCTGACCACGTCTGGAAAAAAAAAAAGGTCAGTTGTCATCCGTGACACAACTTCAGATGAGGGAAAGCTACACCCGCCACCGTGACCACAACCAGAGCCCGCCATTACATCATTCCCGAGCGACACTTGAGGCTGCCCACTACTCTGACCTCAACTTTGCTTACCCCACCCGGCTTCCACCTTTGCGCCGCTGAGCTGCGACCCAGAAAAAGACCGGCCCATCCGTCCATCATCACCTTTTCCTGTGGACATTCGGCCGCATGTACTCTCGTCGTCAAGATTTTCCCGCGGTTCTATGTTCGACTCGTCCCCCCTTGCCCCAGGGAGTCCGACCCAAACGTAGACGGGCAAGCAAGCGCACCGCCAAAGTGGCCAATCACCCCACCCACCCGCCCGGCGTCCAAAACTATCCGGACCTTCGCAATGATCTACGTCCAGAAACCAAACAGATCCTCGTTCCCTCAATCCGGCCCCCCTTCCCAAAGAAAGATGCCAAAAGACAGATCCCCACGTGTGGTGAAATGCTGGCTGCGTAGTATGTACTAGTAAGGTAGTTGCCGGGGGCTCTCAAGTACCCGCTCTCGTGAACCAATGGAGCGAACCCCACTCGGACTTCCACATCTTGCAGCATCTCAACTGCCCCCGGTGTTTGGCGGACTACTGCTACTTCTCATCTTTCCCCCCTCCCAGCTCGGCGGCTAGCAAACGACGGAATACCACCACAATCCCATTGTCTCTACCCAATCTCCTCTGCTCGTCGTCGTACTACTATCAACCCCCTTGAGCCGCCCGAGAAGACCTAATAATGGAAATGTCCGTATTGACTCTTTGCACATCGCCACATTTCTTTGTCCACTTGTTCACTCACTAGTCCAGCCCGCCAAAGGACCGTGGCATGGATGGCAATGACGATGCTCCCCAGGCGACCTTCACTCTTCCGGTGCATTTGTCAGGTGCGCCAAAAATAAGTCTTACAATTCTCATCTCCCTAACGAGACCCCCGCCCCTGAGAGCATCGCTCGCAGGTTAGGTCCTGGACAAAAGATAGATCTCACACGCCATCGCACCCCTCGGCGCAATCTCAACTCAACGTCGTACGTCCAATAACGGTTTCCTTTCAGGCCATGCATGGCATGCCATCCACCATGCCCCTCTTTGACGGTCAAGAGCAGGCTGGCCGTCGTTTTGCTCATCTAGACCCATGAAAACTTTTACCCATCCCTGGGTCCGTAAACGCCAACACGCCACTGAAATGCAAGAAGCCTTCATCCACCCTGTATAGCGCTTTGTGCTGCCAATCCCAGAATTCGTCTCAAATGAGATTCCTCATCTCCTAGACTCCTTGCGTGGTCGGACTGTTTCCGACCATGTCGCACAACAGAAACGTCTTCAAGTAATGTCGTAGTCATTCAGTTCATCAAAGGGATGTGTCGGCTTCCATCACTGGAGATCCGACTCTGGCACATCTCCAGCCGCTTGCATGCTGATATCTGCAAGGCTCTCCAGCTGTTCCGAGGACCCGCACGAGTTCTCCCAGTCTTGACCGCCGTTCCAGTCAGCCATCATGGTTCCGAGCCGAGGGTGTCCGTGTCACTGTAGAGTCCTGGGGACATACCGGAACCCTCATCCTCCAATTCTTCCACTGTCATGTGTCGCAGCGGTTCAATGACGCCTAGGTCGTATGTTAGCAGTGGCCCAACTAAGGACTGACCCATGACTTACTGCGATAGAGCTCTTGGAAGTCTTCGTACGAGATGGGACCCATCCCACTGGCTCCCACCCCGCTCGTGAAGAAGGGTTCGCACTTGGCAATGATGGCTAGCAGAGGCTCTGTGGACTGCTTGGCCACTTGTGCGCGCCTCTGCACAAAGTGCTCTCGAAGATAGAGGAGGCAGTTCATTGCAAGTCTGCGAGCCGCCAAGTTCATCACAACCGCTACCCTATCGTCGTTATCTTCGGCCGCTTCGTGATTTGCAAACCACAAAAACAAGAATTCCTCCGCCCCCCGCCGCACCTCTGCGTCGTAGTAGCCCAGCAGCTGGGGCGCCCATAGGGGGACGTGTTCCATGTACAGAGGGTATCGGGCGGCCCTGACCTCCTCGCGTTCGTTCTGCAGGCTGGCATAGGCAAGCCTGAAGAAATCGAGGAAGGCTTTGCCGTCCGTGTTCTGCAGGGTTCTGCACTGGAAGGCAATGTGCCGGAACAGGGCCTGAACGCATGCTGCATTGCTGCTTTCCTCGGAGAACAGTACCGCGGCTCTGATGTAGGGCGTCATCGAATACTGGACCACTTGGCCAGTAATCATGCTCTTAATAGCCAGGAATACTTTTTGGTCCATGTCGTGGTTCAGATGAATGATCCGCTTGATGATCGACGCCGTGTAGGTGGGCTCCTGGTCGAGGTCAATCAACTTTTTGACAAAAGTGCTGCCTGTTCCCTTGTTCCATTCGTGGGCAAGAACATTCACTTCGTCGGGCGTCCAAGACATCTTGGGCGCTTGGTGTTCCATGTAGATTTCCAAGCGCATCTCGTGGTTTTCTACGATGGTGTGAACGTCAATGACGTCCTCCAAAGCGTCCATGAAGTGGTCAATGAGCTGAATAATCATCTCATAGGAAGTCGAGCGCGTGTTGTTGATCCGGCGGATGACATTGGTCAACATTCGGGCATAGTTGTTGGGAAGGTCCATGTTGGTGTCAGCGAAGACGATGCGCAAGACCCTAAAGAACCAATCTTCTGACATGAGGACGGCCGTCTCCAACGGGCCCATCTGTGCGAAGGCCAGAATGGTTTGGAATACTTCAGGCCACGACCGGATGTTAGCGTGGAAGTTGCTCCAAAGTGTGTCGAACATCTGAACCACTTGCATCATGACAGGATCTTCGACCATGTCTGCCTGGGACAAGCCCCAGACGTCAGGTTTGAAGGTCTTGATCTGCCGCAAGGCTGTGATGAACAAGCTTCCAATCGTGTATCTGACATTGCAATCGGGGTTTCTCTGAACAAGTTGCCGGAACGCCTCGTGCCTCTCTTGGAAGTAATCGAAGAAGTCCACGGCGCACTTAGCACAGTTGACAACGGCATGTTCTACCTCGTCTCGGAATAGCTCGAAGTAGGGGAGGTCTTTGGTCCGAGAGGCAACCTGGTCGAGGTGACCGAGAAGCATGTACATGGCCCGTTGTTCGATGATATGCATGTTCGAACATTCGCCGCCATTGCGCATCTTTGCGTTCTGGAACATGCGAAGCACGAACTTCGAGTGGCTTGGGTCGTAGAGACAATGCCGTCGGAGTAGGACGGCATTCTCGCCGTTGATGTGGTCGGCAACTTCGGCAGGAACATCGACCTTTAGTGGAGTAACCAGCGAGAGACTCTGCAGCTTCTCCTGCTCCGCTCTTAGGACTGAGGACCGTTGGTAGAAAAGCATGTATGCGCTGTAAGTCTTGTCGTAAGTGATCCCCGTCTCCACAGACCCATCGGTACCACCAAAGGTCGACTCTTCCATCTTGGCTGGATCCCACGGCGAAACGACGTCGTCATTAAACTCGAACCATGTCTCCGAGGAAGCCGTAGTCGGTCGCTCCCGGATATACGAGTAGTAGTGGCCAGACTCTGCCGTGCCTGCGTGCACAAGGACGCCAACCAGCTCGAAAACGTCCTCTTCACCAGAGTCGGAAGGAGATCCTAGATGGTCAATGGTATACGGGCGCATGTCGATCTTCGTAGGAAACGAGAAGTGGTCGTTGATCTTGCTTCGCATCAGAGTCCGCAGATTGAAATCGAACCGTTTGAGATGGAAGATCAGGTTGTCCGGAATGTCCTTCAAGCAGGCTCTTTTGACCGCATCCACGTGTCGATCGCAGCTCGAACACTTGTACTTGTTGTCTCCTTCCATGATTTCGCCATCGACGTAAGCCTGGAGACTATCCTGAAGCGTGCTTTTGCCCTTGATGTCGCACTGGATGGCGGAGAATGGCTCAAGACGCTCGGAGATGTGTTCGCATTCCTTGGAAGCGACTTGCTGGACAAGTTGGCCACCATAGAAGGACCTCAGGGCTTTTCTATCATCCGCCGTCGAGAGCTGCCCTTCCCAACGATCGAAAAGCAGGTTGTAAAACTCGTCAACGTCCATCTGATTGTGTACATCGATGATCGTCTCCTCGTACGTCTTGATCGAACCGACGAGCAAGCTGGGATCGATGAATTTCCGGGAGCTTTCTTGCATGAACGCAAATAGCTTCCGGGTTTCTCTGAGTAGCGCATGCGTGTTGGCCTGGCTTGGAACGCGAGCGTTCATCATGAACTGGCGGAACCCCGTGTTCATGAAGAGCTGGGTGAACAGCGAGTTGAGATAGCAGGTGTTGGACAGATTGCGCAGTCCTGCATACCCGCAGGGCGCTCTCACGGCAGACATTCGATCGAACTGAGGCTGCAGTTCGTAAAGGTACGGGTCTTTCTCATCGCGTAAGCTGCGTTGCCAAGTGGTGGCAGATTGGGAGGGCATACCAATGTCGAACTCATCGAAAGGCACTAGTCTCTCAAGGTCCTCGAGCATAGCATGGAACTCGCGGTCCCGATCCCTGACTAGGTCGAAAATGATTTCGCAGAGAATTGATCTGGTTTCGGTTGACAGGAGACAAGATCGACTAGAACTCAAGCCATGCTGTCCAGGAGGGGGAAACAAATGCCTCCAGAAGAGCTTCTTCCCAAGGTTTCTGTGACGAGTCAGCATTGCCTGCTTCAGTCGTTTTGGTCTGGGGACGACTCACGCTGGAAGGCTTTGTTCCATATCCACGTCGGACCCTTCATTCAGACAGCTTTGCAAGAGCTTCACTAGGCCTTCGGCTACAGCGTCGTTACATCCGACATGGCCAAGTTGCTTGGTTTCATTAGCAGAGAGGCTTTGGCAGGAAACAGCAGTGCTACTCACTTCCGATGATTCGTGTTCGAGGAGAAGCCTTCCGCAATCGCTTGCCAAAGTAGGGATGTCGACAACAGTGGCATCTTCGAAAGCCATTTCGCGCAAGAGTGCCAGAGACAGCCCAAAGACTTGCTTGCATTGCTTCGGAGACTTCGCCGCCCTTTGGATCAGCCGGTGCAGTATCGGCCAGAGGAAGTCGCAGAATGAGACAGTGTTCGAGGTAGACCTGTTGGTTGCGTCAGACGGCGGCAAACAACTGTCAGCCAGATAGACATACTCATCAGGAGAAATGACCCTTTCCTCCAAGAGCTTGGCAATGTTTGCACGGATTGCCTCGGAAGGTTCATCCAGGAGCAAAACTCCCAACAGCTCCTCAAGACTCGGCACAGTTTTCAAAGAGGCCCAGAAATCAATGTCGACGGATGCACTTTGAAGGACTGCAGAGAATGTCGATGCGATCAGGGGAATGAGGCTAGTGTGGCCTTGCGTCGTAATCGCCGACCACAGGATTTCAACGAGGCGATCTGCAGGTGCTATGGCTACGACGCTGGGAATAATGTCGAGTCCGTCGAGATCAGGGTCTGCGGTCGTGTCAGAAAGCGCACGAACAAAAGGCTGTCGAATCTTACCTCTAAAAGTCAGACCATACACGTTCATCAAGTTGAACGTTAAGCGATTCTTCAGAGCAGACGACGCACAGCCGTCAAGAATCTCGCGGTCAGAGATCGCTGCCACAGCCAAGGCCCTCACCCGAGCCAACGCATCGAGGTACGCCTTGACCTTGGGATCGTCTGCATCGTATATGAATGACTCCGACTCCTTCAGCTGACGACCAGCTGTACCCATGTATTCTGTCATGGCGTACAGGGCATATAGCGATTTGAAGGGCTGACCAGAAGGGAAGATCTGCTGGTACGAAGTGTCTGGTGAGTCGAAAGCAGCCAGCATGTGGGTATCGGCGGGTAACTTGGTAAGGAAGGAATGAATCTGTGATGGTATCAGCTCGCTATCGCTTAATGCAGGGAATAAAGACGCATACCTCTGCGGCAATGGCCTCTTGCATACTCAAGTAATTCCATAGTTGCTCGAAGTGGCCCATGATCTCAATCTCCAACAGGGAGGCGCCTGGCTTGATCCTAGATGCCATGGCTGTACCAGTCTCCTCCCGCTTGACCAGGATTAGGCCGTCGTGGATTTTCAATTCTTCGAGGGACCGGCAGACATCACTTTCGTTGGGGGCGAAGGGGTGACCTCGGTAGTAGATCCGATAGTTGTCGAAGCCAGTTGCCTTGCGAATGCTTGCCAGCAGAGATGCAGCGGTGTTCTGTTTTCCAACCTCGAGGGGCATGATGTCCGTCTGTGTGTTGCCATCGAAAGACTGAAACTTGAGCTCAGCAGGCTCACCTTCGGCTACGCTTGGCGAGCCAGGCGTTAGAGCACGAAGGTCGGGTGCAGAGAAATGAGCCTTGGCCTGGTGCGCATTCAAAAAGTGCCGAAGAACTGCCAGCGATCGTGTAAAAATGCGTTCCTGTTCCACTGTCTGTTCCTCAGTTGCAACGATAACCATGGGCTCATCGTCGCCGCTCCGGGTGCCGTCGGTAAACGCCTCCAGCCGCTTTGCAGCGTCTTCCATTTGCTTGAGGCAGCGCGCCACCAGCCCCAAATGAACCTGGCAAGCCCTGTGATGGGGGTACGCCAAAATGGACTCACTGTCGACATAAATGTCGCTCACGAGCGTCTGGATCGCGGCATCCACGAGAGTCATATCCTTGGCCACGATCGTGGCATCTTCAGCATCAAGAATCATACGCCAGAGTTGCTCGACCCCACTCTGCGCAAGACTTTCACCATCATCCAGGATGATATCGTTGATATCATTCACGCGAGGGAGCACCGCGTTCCTGACAAACTCCAAAGCGCCTCCGCACAAGCAGTCACGAGGAAGGCTGGGCAGATACTCGCTGAAGCAGACCGAAAGAAACGGGTTTCCATGAGCCGTCTTTGGGGTGGCGTTGAAGATTTTCCAGCCGTCATCCCGATCGTCCTGGCAGGCGGCGCCATGGCCAACAAGCATGTCCCACAAGCGCGGTCCAAGGTCCGATGTGACTGTGGAGGGCTCGTGAACCAGGATGTTGGCAATGAGGTCTCTACGAGGATGGTTGACCGTTCCGCCAATAATCTTTCGGATGCCAGCTTGCTTGCCTTGTTCAATCGCATGCTCGAGCTCGTCTACCAGTAACAGAGTCAAATTGTGTTCCGTCGTCAATACGCGTAACTCTGAAGCTACGGCAGGTCGCAAGGCCACCGAAAGACATGACAAGGTCCCCAAAGTAGTAGGCGTCTTCGAGGCTATGTCCTTGATGCAGTCGTGATAGATTTCTCTGCGAATTTCGGGCTCAATGCCGTCTCTTACAAGCTCTCGCAGCTTGTTCAAGGCAAAGTGGTGAACATCAGGATGGATAACAACCGAGTCTGAGACGTATATCGAAGACTCTCGGAGAAGCCGGATGCAGATGCTCAATGGCAAGACACTCTGAGTCTCCCCTGCGAGCTGAATCTTAGTCTGAAGCGCTCTGAGACTGTTCTCGCAAAGGCCTCGCACGGGTGGGGTGAAGTTGTCGATCGGTAATGTTTGCAGCTTTTCGCACAAGTAGAGCAATTCCTCTTTATAGAACAAATTGACGATGCTCGTCGTCATGCGAATCAAGGCTTCCGACACCCGTGGGTCCTGAGTAGTTGTGATTGTCTGCCAGAGCAAGTCTGTTTGCTCGCTGCGGTAAAAACGCGTGACCACTAAGAAGCCCACAATGTTGCCACTCTCGACAGTGATTTCGGGATGACACGTCGGTCCTAGGATGTAGTCGACCAGCTTGGTCCGAAGGAGGTATTCAGCCACGTAGTTCAAAAAGAGCCTGCAGTCTTCGTCCTCGTTGTCATTGTACCTTTTCCAGCAAGTGACAAGATCATGGCACATGGTAGAGGCTGCCATAACACGCAATTGCATCTGGCTTGACGTAATCAGTTTCACGAACACGCCCAATCGCCATTCTGACGAGATGGCCTCCGGCGTGAACCGATGCGGCAGGTCGGGATGTGCGTGTCGATGTGCTTTGAGCCGCTCTGTAGCCAGCCTATGGTCACCACCCAAAGAAATTTTGAGGATATCCGAAAGGGAAGTGACAAGATTCTGGGTCATTTCGTTTGAGAGCTGGGTCACCTTGTTTTCAATCGTCCCGTGCAATGCATTCGAAGCCAGGTTGTATAGGAGATGACCGTCCGCCAAGCGACCTTTCGCAGTTTCCAGGCTCTGAGGAGAGGCATCAGGGTGAACGCCTTGAATGGTCTTCTGGAGAATGAGGGCCGCAACGCTGCAGATGGGTGAAAGCACATCCATCAGATGCTGGTACCTCGGCGCGTTGCTCACGTGCATCTGGGCGAGCTTGATCAATCCTTTGATGCTGCCAATTCCCGACTGAAACGTGTTCATCATCTCTGTACCAAGCATCTCTTCGTCATGCAGTTGACCATTCTGAATCCGGTTGTGTTCTCTTCTGGCGAGGGATGTCAGTGGCTGTAAAAACCGGTGAAGAAGAAACTCTGGCTGTCGGCGCTCGTCGTCTGGAGATGTCTGGAATGCCTGAGCACTCAGGCAATCAAATTCGACGAAGTAAGCGGCCATTCTGGAGTAGGCGATGAAGAAGTCGGCGATGATCTGTCGGCTTTCCGGCGAGACCGGTTGTCTGGGAGAGCAGCGTAAGTAGGTGAGTTTCCAAGGGAACAGGGTATGTACTCACTTTCTGTTTGACAATACCCAAGCAATCTCTGGGAACATATGCCAGAATGTATGATAAGCCACTTGGGACTCATAGGCGGCCCTCGTCCCGACGATACCGACGTATTTTGTGTATTGGCTCGTCCAGGAACGCAGAGACTCCAGCACGGCCTCCTCTGGTGGAGCTTCTGTATTCAGTTAGGATCTCGCTACATCTATCCAAAAATCAAGTCCAAACTCACGAGAAGTAAGATAGCTAACCAGCTTGCCAACCGTCTCCGGCAACGACTCGTGGGCCTCATGGTATGGGAATTCGGGGGTTGGATCGAAAGATGCGGCATTCTCGCGGATGATGCTGACCTCCTCATCAAACGCAGCATCCTGATCGTCGTCGGGTATGGCAACTACTTCCACCTCGGGGCTCTGTGGGCTTGAAGAGGAAGAAGGCGGGGTATCTGTGATCTCGATGGGAGCCTGCGCCATGTCGACTTCTTCCAAGTCCTCCACACTCTTCTTGACACCGTCCGAACGTTCGGTAGGCCGGTCTGGCAACGTCTGCGGCGTCGGGGAGACAGGGGATGAGGAGAGAGTGTCGGGCTGGGCGGCGTTGCGCAAGTTTATCGTGACCCGGCTTGAGGGAGGCTCGGTTGGGGGCTCTCGTGCAGTCGACTGCCGCTCTGGCGTCTGCGGGGTGGAAGGGCCGGTGTCTATCTTCATGGCAGAGTCTTGTGTGGTAGCGTCGTCGGCGTGATGTGCGTTGGAGGAGCTTGAAGTGTCGCGGTCCGACTTTGTGGTTTCGACAGAGAGGCTCCGGGAGCCACCAGACATCGAGGTTCGGCGGCGTTTCCTAGAAGAATCGTCGCCTTCAGTAAAAGGGTTCGGTCTCGTTGAGCTAGGCTCTGAGGAGACCGCGCGTTCTGCTTCCGAGGATCCTGTAGGCTGGTCCATCTGGCTGGTGCAATGAGGTGTTGCAACGCGGGTCCTGGAGCTCCAGAGACGTCACTCGGGCGCGAGAGACGACTCGGCAGCAGCTGGCCAAAATTAGCATGTGGGTTTTTTTTTTTTGCCTGTAGTGATGCTCGAAGCCGATGAGGAAGTACGTCTGGGCAGTGATGATGTATTTTTTCTCTGAAGTGGATAGGGATGGGCGTCAAGGCTTCCCAGCAGCTTCGTCCCTCGAACAAGCAGGGAGGGCAGAAAAAAGATTGAGAGGTTGGCGCTAAGATGTCGAGGTGACGGTGACGATAGCGAGGTGCAGGCTGAGGTCTAACGAAGCAGAGGAAAGGCGTGTTGAAGGTGGGCTTTTTTGGGGGAAGCAGGGGTTGCACGTCAGTCTTTTTCGGTGCTGGTAGGAGACGCGGTGCAGTGCGGGCGCAGACGTGAACGGTGTGAATCCACTAGAGCTAGGAAGCTGTATTTTGGAGGGGGAGGGGGCGGATGGATGCTCGTCTGTTTGGAGACGGGCTGATGGGGGAGAGGGACGATGAGGTAATGCCTCAGGGAACGGAAAGACGGGAATGAGTACCTCTTGCTGCTCGGGTTTGTGTGAGGTGCGCAGGTGAAGTGCTCAGGTATGAGATGTACCTCTTTTGGCGGCAGGTAGAGGCGGGCGAGAGAGCTCTGAGCTTACCTTACCTTAGCTTATCAGCGCGTTGCTAAGGTGGAAAGGTCCGGGCGCGCGAATGGCTTTCCATGAAAGAAAATAAAAAGAGGTCTGGAGAAAAGTCAGATTGCTGCCGGGTATTTCCCCCTTTTTGGCAGCACGCCATTCCAGGATCCTCGAGAGAGGGAAAAGGGTGCTGTACCTTTCTGAACCTCCGAGTTGGGGCCAGCTTCCGTTGGCAAGTGGTTGATGCTGCCGGAAGCTTTTGGACGATAAGGCGCGCTCGAGCTGATGGGTGCGGGGTGACGGTGCCGTGTGAAGTCGATGCAGTGTGGCTCAGTCGGGAAGGCACCGGAGGTGGTGACGGGGGTCTGGGCGACAGAGCAAGTCGAGGCAGGCAAGAAGGTACCTGCAGGTGAAATGGGAGGTTGAAGAAGGAAGGCGCGTCGCGTTCAGACGACGCCAAAAAAGAGATGGAGGATCGGTAGCCCTGTATGAGTCCGAATTACGTCAGTTTTCTCGATTCGTTCCTCAATCGCTTATTCAACGTCTTGGTGTTGTTCTGACTGCGGTGCCGGGCGTTGCTGATGAGGTAATGTTGCGACAGCCGCCCAACTTGGGGGAGCTGAGTGGCCAGATAAGGTGCTTGCAGAGGCTGAAGCGGGCTGGACAAACGGCCAGCGACAAGGAACTGTAAGCCCTTGGAGTCTTGCCTGAGGTGTGCAATGAAAGACGGGGACGGATTTGGTTCCTTTCTGCGTCGGGATGTCGGTTTTCTTTGACGAGATGCGCGGCTCTGGTTCGTATTATGGGGGGAAGAGCCCGGCAGGTGACAAGCAGCTGTCTTGCACCGCAGCCTGGGTACCAAAAAAGCTAGGAGGTGTGTTGGGGTGGTTTGTTCCTTCAAGGTGATGTGCTTGCGCTCGTGACCGTGGTTGGCCAACGAGATGGGTGATAGGTACGGACCGCAAAACACCTTTTGGACCTGGTCTTGGTTTCCGCGACCAGTGAACAACCCAAAGTAAAACCCGTGGCTCGGGGGCTTCCAGCTGCGGTTTGTACCAACCCGGCATGCCACTAGGCAGCAAGGCTGCTTGGGAGTCAACGGTGTCGTATGTTGCTAGCGTTTGATGAGGGCACGGCACAATGAAGTGTATTCGAATGAGTAACAGTCCCAGGTAGGCAGGCAGCAATCCAGAAAGGAACTCGCCATGTCCCCTACCTAGCTCGAGTACCTTGCGCATCGCAGTGTTAGCGGCGGGCCGGGCCAACGCTTCAACCAGCCCCCTCGACTCTCGCCCTCTAATTCTCTACTTCTCTCATTCTCTCATTCTCCCATTCTCCCATTCTCCCATTCTCCCATTCTCCCATTCTCCCATTCTCCCATTCTCTCCTTCTCTCCTTCTCGGGATTCGGAGTATCCTGGTCTGGAGATGCCTAAACGACGTTTGGAGCTACCGCCAAGTGGTATCGCCAACCAACAGCGCCCCGTCCGTCGATACTCAATGTAGCACTCGGCCTCCCGACGCCCCTTGCTCGACCCGGCTCTTCATCCCGCAGCTGTCCGTGCCCCCCGAGAGACTTGGAGCTCATGCGGGGTCGGTATCCTCTGTAGCCCTTGTCCCTGTTGCGTACCTCAACGACCCCAATGCTCCTGTTTCTGTGCCTGCCCGCGCTGACGTCGAAAGAGAACATAAAACCTCTAGAAGACTCCCTGGAGCCATACTACTGCAGTTAAAATTTGAACTCATCCCTTGACAACGTTTCACTCGTTTGCATCCTCATCTTGTTGTGAAAACCCGACATTGGCCTAAAGCTTCATGTCTGTTCGTCTCGTTTTTTCTGATGGTCTTTCATGTGGCGCTAGTGCCACCTGCCCACCTCGCTTATCGGGCTATCGGCCGCTAAGGCCCAATCCGTCGTTTCTGACTGATGAGTTTTATTTTTGTCTTTATTTTCGTCCACGGCTCAAGCATACCAGCTTTGATGCTTTGATCCAAACCTGTCCCGCCTGACTAGAACGCCTACTATTGCCGGGGAACTCGAACTGAGACGCACAATTTGGCTGGCCTTGACATTGATCTCCCTCCGCATTCTGCAGCCCTACCTAACACGTACGAGGGGCCAGTCCTGAACGTGGCCTGAGTCCCTTGGACTGCATCTAACCAACTCCAACTTTGACATCTTCGGCAGCCATTTCTGTGGATCAGTCAAGTCGGCGCCTGTTCACAGACGACCAAGTGTTCGCCATACGCTCTGCAACATCAATACTCACCGCGATCAACCTCTTGCTGAACAAGTGTTGACCGCATCAGGTCACCTGCTTGGCCTGCCGCTTGACGGGTACAGAAACATTCTCTGTATTTCTTCAACTTGAAAACCTACCTACATCATGGCCGCGCAACTACGGAAGAAGCTGGTGTATTCGGTCGACACCCCCTTCTCAGCAACACAATGGTATGATGTCTCTGCCCACTTCTGTCCTCATGCTCGCTCATGCTGACGAACCACAGGCCGGAGATTGCCCCTGAGGATCAAGATGCAATCTTAGAACTACTCTGCAGGTATGTCTTGAGCTTTCCCATCTCACTTCCTTCCAACTATATCTCTGTCTCTCCATGACCTCCAAGCTTGCTGACAAGGAACACAGCCTTTTGTCTCCTCTCGGCCAACACCGTCAGAGGCATATCAAGCCCTCAGAAGGCAAGCGAGCAGTCAAGAGGAAGAGAAAAGAAGAGGGGGCGGCCTTGAAAGAAACGGCCAAGAGCGAACCCCCACCCGTGCCTGAGCTCGCCTCCTTCGTCGACGTCGGTCTGATGAGCATCACACGCAACCTAGAAAAGCTTGCAGCAGGACAACGAGGCTCGGACGACACCTCTAATGACAACAACACCACAGCAGGCTCGCCTACTCCGTACTCTGTTATATTTGTCGCTCGCTCGGGGCAGTCGTCTGCTTTCAATTGCCAACTCCCCCAAATGGTAGCTGTTGCCTCCAAGAGCTCGCCGTCTGCTCCTCCTGCGCGGCTTGTGGGGTACTCGAAGCCATGCGCCGACAAGCTCAGCGCTTGCCTTGGGATCCCAAGGGTCTCGTCGGTTGGTATCCGGGCTGGTGCTCCCATGTCCAGGGCTTTGGTCGAATACGTTCAGCAGCACGTCTCGCCCGTCAGAGTGGCTTGGCTCGAAGAGGCTGAGGAAGCCGTGTATCGTCCTACGCAGCTGAAGATAGACGAGAAAATGGTGCCGGCGAAGAAGAGCGGCAAGACTTGATTTCAACCGTCGATATCGCCGATCGCCATGGCTAGAGAGGTCAAAGCTATAGGACAGACTCCAATACCTTGAAAAAGATGGAAGAACGGTGTAGATACCCCCAAGCTGTAGGTTTGTGAAAGCACTGCATGGAGAGGATGTTCATTACCTGCTAGCTGATTTTATTCAATGCTGAGGGCTCCGTAGCCGATCCTCCTTTGTAGCCGCCGGCTGCTTGTTGTATTCTTTGCTCTTTTGCCCTGAGTGTCTACCATACGTTCCCTTGCCTTCAGTGTACCAACTCTTCAACCCGCACTCACGACGAATGGCTCTCCAAGAGGCTCTACGTCATATTTGTAGCGGCCACAATAAACTGATGTCACCCTCTTATCACATCTCTACAATGCAGAAACCCCTATGTTCAGTTCCAGTGAGTACATTTAACATCTTTCAAACCCATAATCACACGTCTTCCCCTTGACCCTGACGTATCTGCTTGGCACCAGTATCCTGCTTTTCAAGCACATCAAGTTATGGCAGACAACGCAGTGGAGAGGAACACGGAAGGTGGTGCTTCTTTCCTTCCCGCCACCTTTCCACCCTCTTTCTGTTCAACACCTACCCAAATCTCGAGTTAGACAAGTCCATCTCAGTTGCTCCTTCCCGGTTACTCAGCCGCCAACTCAGTTACTTGGGGAACAAGCCGGTCCTTCTTCTGAAGCCGGCCTAGATTTGACTGTTTTTATGAGCTCTTAACCTTCCTTCTCCCGCTTCTTTCCTCTCCGTTCCACTCGGGGGTTTCTCTGTGACCTGCTCATCTTGTCTTTTCATCTTTCCTTCAACACTTCTCTCACCAACACCATTAGAGGCCGAATTCTTCCACAATTTTCACACTTCCTCGAAACATTTAAGGCAAGCCTTCTATAATCCCTGAAGTGCTTCCGCGGCTCTTTTGGGGTTTTATTCAGGCATTGGTCAAGATAGTGAGTACATTTTCTGCTGTTCAATCTGCTCACTTGTCAATTCTGCTTCCTTCTTCGCTTCCTCACTACCTTTTACCGTACTTAAGGTGCCCCCATGCTCCTTCCGTGTGTTCGACCCATCAAATACACATGAAACCTTATCTAACTGGATCATTTAAGATATTTAGGACCAACACATTCCGTGTTCAAAACAGCAGACCGCCCTAGGTCTACACGACACAGTTCGCCCTCTTTACAGTCCAGGTCATCAAAATGGATAAAACCGCTCAGATGGAAGCGGCTAGACTTCTGGCACTGGAGTTCAAGTCTGGAGGCAATCCCCGACGTGGTGGCGGTGATCGAGGCGGCGGCAGAGGACTGAGAGGCGGAAGTGGTACCCGTGGTGTTGGTGTTGGACGAATCATGAACAACCCTCGATCCGAGGTCCCTCGCAGCTCAATGAGTAAGTTACCTTCCAAGATGCTTCCTCGTGTTCTTTACTGATCTGGTCAGGCCGCCCTGTGCCGACGACTTCCCGCCCGGCCCTCACCGTGGGCAATGTTAACAGGGCTCCTACTCAGATCAATCCAGCCCTTGCTGACTGGCTTGGTGGTCAGAGGGCAGACTGCAACGATCCTGTGGCCTGTGTCCCTACCGCAACCAGGGAGGCTACTGCGCCAGTTCCAGTCGACCCCAAGCTGACTGGTTGGCTCACAAACAATAGCCAGTCTCAACCTTCAGCCAATCCGGTACCAATTCCTAATGCAACTCTTGGCCTCGAACGTCCCTTTCCCGCATCAGCTTCGGTTCCAGGAGTCACCAGTGCTGCCCAGCTCACTGCCGTTTCCCAGGCTCGAATCCTTCCCGAGCCGACACATTTGACTGCTCATATAGAGAGCCCCGCAACTTTAGTTGTCAACAACACTTCTTGGGGCCAGCCAAAGGCCTCAGGTGGTCTTTTCGAAAAGAAGCCTACCACGGCGTCGAAGCTCAATGGTCTTGGCAAGAGCATGTGGGCCAGCGAGGAGCCAAAAACTGCTCACACACAGAACAGAGACAACAATGCGAATGATACCGTTGACACCAACTCCAGCATCAGAGCTTCTTCTATGCCTCAGGAGGAACCGGTCGGTAGCACCACCACTACATACGATGGTCAGGTCTCCCGGCTCCTCGAGACGGTCCACAACAAAGACGAGACTCAGATGGCCTCCATCAAAACTGGCAGCAAACTAACGCTCCGCCAGCAGCCAGAAGTTGGCACCATGCTATGGGCCTTACAACAGCTTGACGCAGGATTGGAGCTCCCGGATCCGCAGCAGTTCAAGGCTCATGGAGGTGGAGTCAACGACAACTATCGTCACGTCCAGCCTGTGGCTGCCTCGCAAGCAGACAATGTTAACGGTGCGGCATCACAGAGTCAAGATCAGATGACCGAGAACTACAAGACCAACGAGGCCTTGGTGAACGATCTCAATTGTCACTGCCCCAAGAGAAGCCACCCTGTTATTGGCCTGGCAGCTTCCAAGCACAACGCGGGTGCAGAAGGCGACGTTGACATCTCAGGCATGTCCACTACAGCTCGCAACAGGTTTGCAGTTAACGTCATCCTCCATGACCATGCTATGCCTGACTGCCCCGTACTTCTGAGAACCAAGGCAAAGTACCCCCTATACTTCGGTGCGAATCCGGCGACGGTGGATGACGAAAACGATGGTCTCAGTGTCATTCGCTGGGAGGAATCGCACCATGCGACCCGTCCCCTCGCTCAGCAGTCTGGGGTAGGCAGCGGTCTTATGTCTTCGATTTGGGCTGCTTGAGTTCTCCCGGAGAACATCCAGACGTGATTCGGCTGTGTCAGTCGTTCGAGCCGCTAACGTTAGCGACCAGACGCTGGTTCGCCAATTTTATTTTGGTGTCATCCCAGAAAATGTCGTCTTTCGACTTTGACACGCGAACATTCGCGGCCATGTCCAAAAACGCTGTTTATATTACGATACGATGATGTGTCTCCTATTGGCCTTATTCACTGGTGCCATATAGTGACACGACCTCGAGAAGCTGCCGAACAGAGACAAACTTCTGACATGACGCCTTTTCAAGATTGGCGTTCAGGTATCACGAATGGCCAACGAGGTGGAGGGGGATTGGAGGATGAAGGATGAAGGATGAAAGTTGGTTCTGGGTGCAACGGAGAACGAGCTGCTCAAGCAACATCACACCTAGTGTCCATAGGCACTTGTTGCGTTGCCAAGCATGTCGTGCTCAGAGATGGTGGAGCGACCACCCGAACGAATTTAGATAGCCAGTCAATCAACGAATGCGCAGGAACTCTTGACCTTATTACCAATATCAGTGCGCAGGGGGCGGCGAACTTACAGACAAGACGCCCCCCCCCATGAACGACCTCACGATTTCACAACATGCTCTTCAAGAGGTAATACGCCATGGCTACTAGATAGAGGACAAGACCGCCAGTTTTCAATTTCCAACTCCTTCTATGCTTTTTAAATTACTCTTCACGAGCTACTAATCTCCTTTTCTAGTAACTTGACACCCTCCCGCACCTTGGGCGAGAAATGCCTCCGCAGCAGCTCGCCCTCCCATACCGTCGTTGCGAACGGGTTGCTGCCCTCGACGCTCTCGCTCAGCGCGTTGTAGGTGCCGTCGCCCTTCCTCTCCTCGGTGCGCCACAGCGCCGCAATCTTCTTGCCGTGCGTGTGCGAGACGTCCTGCATCAGCGCCAGTACCGCCTGCGCCGACTTGTCGGGCATGTGCAGGGCTGCCGACATGAGCTGTTTGGAGAAGGCCGCCAGCCGCAGGGGCGGGACGGAGCGGATCTGATAGGCGGGCAGAAGCACAGCCGTCAGGCAGCGCAGGAGCAGAACGGTGGTGGTCTGGAGGTTCACGCGGTTGTCGCGCGTGGCGGCGGCGGCCGAGGGCCGGATGTGGAGGGATTTGGAGGTCAGCTCGAGGTCCGGGTTCATGGAGAGCGAGGGGAGCGAGGTGAAGAGGTGGGTGACGAAGTGGGAGAGGTCGAGGTGCAGCCGGGCGCGGGAGTTGTGCGCGTCCTGGCCTGCGAGGAGGGCGAAGGCCGTCACAGTGCAGAGGAGGGCCTCGCGAGTTGTGTTGCGGGACGGGCCATCGTCGTCGTCGTCGCCGCCGTCTGCTTCTTGGTTTTCTTCGCCTTCGGCGTCATCAGAGTTACCCTCCGCGTCCTCCTGAGCGTGGCGGATGAGATCCTTGAGAGCCTCCAATAGATCACCGAAGAAGTCCTGGTTGATGAGGTGGGCGTACTTGGCCAGCCCCTCAAGAACGGCGCCCATGAGATGCGGCACGCGCATCTTCAGGATGCGGAAGTAAGACGCGAAGACAAGCTTGAGCGTCTCGGACTGCATGCGCTCGCGCTCCTCGTGGCTGACGAGGGCATCGGCCTGTTGCATATCCTTCTCGATGGCCTTTTGCTCCTTGAGCATCTTGCGCTCCTTCTTGGTGCGGAACTCCTTCTTGAAGCTCTTGCGGGATTGCGGCGGGGGCGCGCCTGGGTCGCGCTCCCGGTCGACGCGGTCCTGCGACGCCTTGCCGGCGAACTCGGATAGCAGGCGCAGGTGGAGGAACAGGTTCGGCACGCTCTCGTCGACGGCAAAGCCGCGGGCCTTCATCATCTTGGACAGCAGCGACACGGCCTCCATCGAGGGGCGGCCCTCCTCGTCCTCAATAAAGAGCGTCTCAAGCGAGCGGCGGCATTTCACGTAGTCGGCGTCGATCTTGCGCTTCGAGAGCTTGCTGACGAGGATCTTGAGGAGGTCGCTGCGGAAGTTGAAATGCGGCACCGCGTTGACGAGCGTGCAGGCGCAGGCGATGGCGACGCTCGAGATGCTCTGCCCCGTCTTGCGTGTGGCGGGGATGTCGGCCTTTGCCCACTTGGCCAGCTCCTTAACGTACCCCTGGTATCCGGACACGAGAGCCTGTTCGAAAGCACGCAGTTTGCGAACCTCCTTGGAGAGCTTCTCGACAGGGGCGTCCTCGGCGACGGGCCGGATGCGATAGCCCGGGATGACGTCTTTGTAGACGGCCAGCTGGGTGGCCAGCGTGAGCTTCTGGATGGCCGGAATGCGCGACTGCCCGATCTTGGCGAGGGCCTTGAAGGCACCGACGTTCTCCTCCGGGTCCTCGTTCAGCGCCATCGCGATCTTGGCGAGCTCCTCCTTGGCCTGGTGGATCTGGACGGGCTCTGGCAGGTTCGACTCCTCCTCCTCTTTCCTGCGGTCCTGGCGCAGCCGTTCGGCAGCCGCCTCGGCGGTGGCGTCCTCATCCTCGCGGCCCTCGAGCCATTCGCCGTCGCTCTCGACCGAGGCGGCGTCATCGTCGTCTCTGTTGTCGCCCTCAAGGGATTGGTACTGTTCGAGGCGGCCGTCGGCCGTCTTGATGGGCAGTCGGTTGCTGTCCTTCTTTTCCTTCTTACCCTTGCGCGGGCGGTTCTCGTAGTCCTGCTCCAGGTTCCAGCCGGCGGCGCTCTTGAAGAAGGACTTTTGGATCTTCTTGGAGCCCTTGCCGGCGGCGTCGTGCTCGTCGTCGGGGGGCGGCGTGAGCCTGCGGCGTTTGGTGGCCCTGGACGACATCTTGAACGAGATGATTGGATGTGTAGTCGATCGAACCGGTCTGGTGTGGGTGATCGATGTTGTCCTGTCTCGCGGCCGTCAATGCTCTTCTCTTCCTCGCCGAATGGAAGATTTCTCGATGCACGGGTGGATTGAATGGGACCCTGCGAGACCAGCAGCAGAAAGAGGGACCGTCGAGAACTTTTTAGTGGAGTTCTGGCAATCTGACCAATGACAACCCTGGATGAACCTCAGACCGCCCGAAATTTTTTGGGTTTCTGCCGCTACTCCAACCTTTTCGCATCGCGATGCACTTCTGCATCCCACTCTCGATACGGTAGCGCTTGCAAGTTTTCTCAAGAAAGCCGCCCTGTTCTTTCAACACACCAACACCGAATCAAGAAAAAGGAAACAGTAGCCCATCATGCGTCCCCTTACCGAAAAGGAGACCGAAACCCTCTTCAACAAGTTGGCCAGCTACATGGGCAGCTCGTTGAAGAACCTCATCGCCCCGCTCGACAACGGCCCCGAGCCGGACCGCTATGTTTTCCGCATGATCCGCGACCGCGTCTACTACGTCCGCCTTTCGGTCGCCAACCTTGCCACCAGCATCGCCCGCGAGAAGCTCCTCAGCATCGGCATCTGCCTCGGTACGTGCTCGCGCTCATGCCCTCTTACTGCATTGGAAGCCGTGTCTCTAACCTGTGCGATTGTAGGCAAGTTCACAAAGACTGGCAAGTTCCGTCTGCACGTCACCGCCCTCCCGATCCTCAGCGAGCACGCAAGATACAAGATCTGGGTCAAGGTGAGTTTAGCCCGTCTGAAACAAGTCTAATCCAACGACGGCCATGCTAATTGCAATCTTCCGCCACAGCCCAACGGAGAGATGCCCTTCCTGTACGGCGGCAACATCGTCAAGGCCCACGTTGGCCGCTGGTCCGAAGACTGCCCGGAGCACCAGGGAGTCATTGTCTTCTCCATGGACGACAAGCCCCTCGGCTTCGGCGTCACCGCCCGCTCGACGGCCGAGGCGCGCCGTCTTGACCCCACTGGTGTCGTGTGCTTCAGACAGTCCGACTGCGGCGAATACCTGCGTGACGAAGATACCCTCTTTGCCGGTTGAACGGGATTTGCTTTTTTTTTCATGAAGGGAAGGGGAGGATGATGGAAGGAGGAGGCCGGAATGCATCCCCCTTGGCTTCTTGGGCATTTTGTGTTGTACATCTTTGGAATGGCGTTTTCGGTTTTTACCCAAAAAAGAGAGTCAGAAGACACGGCGGGGCATTTTGACGGCGTTTCTTGTTGGTCATCAGCAGTCTTGTTCTTTCGGTCATTTTTAGCTGGGGGACTATGCTGGTACTGCAGGTGGCCTTGCGCTGCCCTCCCGACTAATACCATACAACCACCTGAAGGATCTACCCAGAGTTTTTGCACCATTGATGATTGAGGCGTAAGTGACGGTAGGTGTTTCTATAGCGGTACCCTAACCGGAGAGAGCTCTTGTGCAGTTCTTGGTGAGATGTCCCTTTCTGGACTACACCTCAAATTCTGAAATATTCCTTTTGGTTCATCACGCATGCAGACTTCCCCCCCAATCATTCTCCCTCCCCGACTTTACGTCTTCTGTTCATACCCCGTGATCCCCGAAATCACCTCCTCGACAATCTGCTCCTTGGCCTTCTCGATGCTCGGCGTCACCGGCCGGCTCTCGCGGCTAAATATGCGAATGTGCTGCCTCTCCGCCACGTACTCGCTATCAGCATATCCCAACAAGCCTCCAATGTCCGAGCTTTGGTGGCCCTTGATCCGCATGATTTCGGGCGCGGCGTAGTTGACCAGCGCGCGGCCGACCTCGACCGGCGTGCCGCCCCACAGCTTACCGCTCTGGTTCGCGCTCGAACCGTGCAGCCGGTCCACGACGACGAGGCGGACGGCCTCCTGCTGCGCAAAGTTGCCCTCGACGTCGAGCACGCCGGCCGGGAGCAGCCCGGCCTTGCGGAGCAGGGCGCTGTGGGCGCCGGCGTCGATGTACAGCGTGCCGTGGGGCTTGAGACCGTGGATGAGCCAAAAGTGGCGGTCGCGGATCGGCTCCGAGGAGGGGAGGAAGCGTGTGTGCAAGGGGGGCTTCTCGACGGACTGGTCGAGGCGCAGGGAGGCGGTGGATTGGGATAGGGGGTCTTCGGCGTGGTCGTGGTTGTGCTCGTGGTCGGTGTCGTGGTCTTCGCCGTCGTGGATGACGGTGGGGTCGAGGCGCGGGGAGGACTTTTGCTGGGCCTGGACGTAGCGCACGATCTTGACGATGTTGCCCGGGTTGGAGGAGCGGGTGATGACGGTCGTGACGCCTGCGGAGGTTGCTAGCCTCGCGGCGACGATCTTGGTCATCATACCGCCGGTGCCAAGGGAGGAGCCGGCTGTTGAGACTGTTTTGGCACGTCAGCGTTAGTACGTTTACGTGAGACTCCTCCCGGGAATAGGGGCTGAGTGCTTGTGTCGGCTTACCATCCGCTTGGATGCTGGAAATATCCTCAACGACCTCGATGGCTTGGGCGTCAGGGTGGGTTCTGGGGTTCTTGTCGTATAGACAGTCCACGTCGGTCATGAGGAAAAGCATGTCGGCGTGGACCATGCCGGCGGCGATGGCGGAGAGGGTGTCGTTGTCGCCAAACTTGATTTCTGACACCGCCAGGGTATCGTTCTCGTTGACGATTGGGATGACGCCCATGTCGAGAAGCTCGTTGAACGTGTTTTGAGCATTGAGATACCGTGTACGCTGTAGTTGTGTCAGGCATGTTGATCGTTTTGTTTACATGTATGACTTACATCTGCTATGTCGTTCCGAGTGAGCAGAATCTGGGCGACGGGTTGTCTAAAGTGGCCGAACAAGTCGTCCCACAGACTAATGAGTCTGCACTGGCCGATGGCTGCCAACGCCTGCGGGTCTATTCAGTCACGCCTCTTAAAAAGCCGGGATGGCAGAACCGGACCAACCTGCAAAGTTGACAGGTGCTTCGGCCGTCTGTCCATTTCCATGCGGAGAAGGCCGACGCCAATGGCGCCGGATGAGACGATGACCACCCTGTGGCCATCTTTTCTCAACTTCACCGCCGTCTCGACAATAAGACTGAGAATAGAGAGGAGGGGCTGATGAGTCTTCTCATCAACAATGGAGCTGGTGCCTGTGGAGCGACTTAGTGTGAATCATCGCGAACCCGTCACCGAACAACTCACCCAGCTTCAGCACCACCGTCAGAGGTTTCCGGCCCTCACGGTGCTTCATATCTGCAATCGAGTGTATCCAAAGTCAGTCACAGACACAACTTTCTCTAACGTGTGCCTGTTGCTAGCACCGCAGACCGTAACGAGCAACAAGTATAAATGCTTGAGAATGAAAGATCAAAGAGACGCCCAACAGTGGCATCAGGCACATTACGTAGGGGAGAAAAATATTGGATCCTCTTACACGTTGGACCACTCTCTTCCGCCATTGCCAGAACTCAGACCAGCCAGTTGTCGACTAAATGTGGGACGCTGGGACGAAGAGGGTGGTAATGTTCAAGGCCCCCGGTCCGTGGTTTTGCGCCCTTTGTCGTCTGGCTTGGTTTGGCGCGGTGCTGGATGACTGGATCGGTAGGAAAAAAAACCCTGCCGGGTGGCCCGACATCGGGATCGTCCGGTGTGGCAGAGATGGGCGGGAGAGAGCCCGGGAGTGAAGCTGGTAAGAGCCTGTGATTGGGCGGGTGCCTATCCCTAAAATCCGGGGCAGAGGTGGTCCATGTCCGAATTCTACACTGATGTCTCTGGATGGGCGCTTCACCGTCTTGCCTCCACCCCTGCTGGTCTCTACGCATGTTGTACGCAGCCAGGGTTGGAAGGCTCGATAGCCCAGCATGTCATTATGTCGAATTGCGCAGGAAGGGCGCGCCTTTGTAGATCGCACCCGGACCAACTCTACTGGTGCGTTCGGCCCGAAGGACTAAAGCTGTGTAATAAGTTGAGAAGCCAATGGCTTCAAGTCGCAGAGCAGCGGATCAACCCAAACGTAGGCATGTACAAGAAATCATTGCCGAAGACTAAGTTGAAAAAAACAAAACAAATGCAGCTACTCATTTGACATGACACGAACAGCACGTTCTGAGATAGTTTTCCACCAAAATGAGAGTGATGAGAAGGCTGGATATTGACACACGGCCCACTGGACTGGCGCTTCCGAACCTTATCGATAGCGGCCAAAATTTCCCCGATCTCCCATCCATCTCCGGGGCCATTCACAACCGCCATCCTGGCCATCACCAACGCTATCAATCGCCAATACCCAGCGACAACACCCATCGTATCATTCAGATCGTCGCCCAACATGACGATTCTCGACGATAAGCCAACACCCGCAATGTCCCCCGAAGCCCCCTCGACGACGACCGCGTCCCTAGCGGCATCAGCGGCATCAGCAGCATCCTCCACGCAACAACAACCGCCGCGCGAGCTCCGCAACGATCCCGCCCGCACCGGCTTCGACCCGCAGACCAAATGGTGGATGAACTACTTCAACGTCCTTACCGGCCGCATGACCCGCGAGGGCCAGTTCCACTACCGCGAGGCCCGCTACCGCGCCAACGAGGAGCGCGACTGCAAGCGCTGCGAGGAGCACCGCGACTGGCTCCTCGCCTTCTCCCCGACCGTGCGCTTCCTCAACGACAAGATCACCGCCCTCAACGGCAACCTCGACTCGTCCAACATCCTCTGCAGGCGGTGTCCCGCCCGGCTGACCGAGGACGGCGAGGTGCACCGCCAGTCCGGCGGCTTCAGCCCCGCCCACGGCATCCTGATCTGTGCCAACGAGGTGAGGGACCGGAAGCACCTCGAGGACACGCTGTCGCATGAGATGGTGCATGCGTGGGATCACTTGCGGTGGAACGTGGACTGGATGGGGGACTTGGACCTGAAGCATGCGGCGTGTACAGAGGTAGGTTCCGTCGGGCGTCTCGGGGATGGGCAACGGTGGAAAGCTGACTTGCGAAAAACAGATCCGAGCATCGATGCTCAGTGGCGAGTGCAGGTGGACGAGAGAGGCCTTCACGAGAGGCAACTGGAGTCTGTCGCAGCAGTTCCAGGACTGCGTGCGGAAGCGCGCCATACAGTCTGTCCTTAACCGGCCAAGGTGCAAGGACGACGTGCAGGCGACCAAGGTGGTGAACCAGGTCTGGGACTCGTGCTTCAGCGACACGCGGCCCTTTGACGAGGTCTACAGATGATGGGACGACGAAAGGGACGGGACGATGGTGGTGGATGGGCTCGGGAGATCAGCGTGTGCGTGTGTACAATACCCCCCCAAAACTGGATGTACTATATTTCTTCTCACAGAAGCAAAACACCCAACAATAGCAATCAATGCTTGACGGTGAATGGCTATGCTTCTCTGGTCTTTTCTTTCTCGCAATACTTCAAAACGACAGACATTAGAGAACCCAACTCCCGTACATGCAATTGGAAACAACACTCCCCTAAAACCCCAAGCCGTAGATCAGAGCCCGCCTGAATCCCGCAAAGAAGAAACGCCGTTAATCCCGCAAGGGCCGTTATGCCTTGATGGTATGTGATGCATGAATCATAAGGGTCATTAATTAGGAGCTCCTCTCGCGGTTGGCGGCTCTCTCGCCCTTAACGCAGTGCTTAACAATCCACGGGTGGGTTTGGACCTGCTCCAGGGGTATTCTCTTCTCGGGGTCGAGGACGAGCAGCTTTGTAGCGGTGTCAGTGTGTAGTCCTGGGAAGAGGGGCGTGTGTTGAGTTGGCTTACCTTCTTGATCAGGTCCTTGGCCTCGGGACTGACAAACGACGGGACAGTCATGTCAGCCCGAGCAATCCTCCTTTGCGTCATCACGGGCGTGTCCTCGAATGGTGCCTCGCCAACGAGGAACTCGTACGTGAGGACGCCTAAACTCCAGAGGTCGACCTTCTCATTGTAGTAGTTGTCCGAGCTGCCGGGCTTGATCATTTCAGGCGGCAGGTAGTCAAGGGTTCCGCACATCGTGTTGCGGCGGTTGTTGGGGGCGTGGACGCTCCAGCCGAAATCCGAGATCTTGATCTCGCCGTGGATACCCATGAGGATGTTCTCAGGCTTGATGTCCCTATGGATAACGTGCTTGCGGTGCAGGTAGCGCAGGGCGGAAGCCATCTGGGCAATGTACTGCGCCGACTTCCACTCGGGGAAGCGGCTCTCCTTGCGGAGGTGCTTGTACAGCTCGCCCTTGCCGGCAAACTCGAGGATGAGGAAGACGCGCTTGCTGTCATGGAAGTGTCCGTACAGCTGAAGAATATTGGGGTGGCGCAGGTTGCTCTGGATCTCGATCTCGCGGCGGACCTGCTTCTCAACACGACCCTGCTGGAGCTCGTTCTTGTGCAGAACCTTGAGGGCGCAGATGAAGCCGCTCGTGCGCTCCCTCGCGAGGTACACACGGCCGAACTTCCCCTTGCCCAAGGGCCGACCAATCTCGAACATGCCCAAGTGGAAGACCTTGGGCGTCAAGGGCTCGACGATGATGGAGACGGTCGATTTGCGTTCGATCTCGGTGACCTCATCGGACGTCCTCGATGATGTTGAGGGTAGGGGCTTCCTCGTGGGCGAAGCAGGGTTTTTGGCATGGCGCTGCGCTGACTGCGAGGGCAGCGTTACCGAGGCGACGGCGTTGGTGCTCTGGGACTGGAGTGCGACCTTGACGAGGTTCGGTCTGCTTGAGCTCTGGGAGAGCTGTGATGTTTTGACCAAGGACTGTACGCCTTGTGTCAGCAATGGTGTCGTCGGGCGATGGAAGTAAGCCGACGAGAGGCACGAACCTGGGACTTGGAGTAGAGCTTGCCGCTGTCGACAAGCTCATTCTCGTCATTCACAGACATGCGCTCAAAACGCGACTCCAACGTTCGAGTAGCCATTGTGCCGTGTGTTGGAGAGATATGCAACTAGGTCGAGTGTTCCCTGCTGGTTAGAAAAAGTGCACTGAGAGGTTTATTGGGTTAAGGAAACCTGGAGTTGGTTGTCAGGTTTATTAAGAAAGGGTTCGGGTAACGATGTACGAGCTGCTGTGGAAGCTAAACAATGGGGGAGAGGACGGTTGCCAGGGAAACGGGCAAACTGCAACAGCAGGGCAGCGACCCGCCCCGCTGTTTTCAGGCACAGCACCCTCCAACCCTCGTCCCCCACTTCCCACTCCAGCTGACACTCCCGGGCTTGGAACAACCGCCTCGTCTTAGCCGCTGTCAGCTTGGTCTGACGTGAACATTTCCTTGTTCATCCAGGATCTAAGCGACAGCTCCTCGATTGACTCGATCCTTTCCAGCCCCGTTTCAACTCGTGCGCCTGGCCAATAGTCAATATGAATTAGCCCCGATGGTGTCTGGACGATGAGCGGTCAAGGCTGCAACATCCCGATACCGATGCACTTTCGTCGACCGTCTGCCGCAGCTTTCAAGAGCAACGTATGCAACAACGGGTGTTGTTTTGACCTGCCTGCTCAGAGCTCTGCCGCTTGAACTTCACGTTATTATTGCCAGCTCCTGGCTCTTAACAGATGTACCCTCACGCTAATCAAACACCAACCCTTTTGCCGCTTCTCGCTACTTACCACAACACCTGTGTATGATATTCATGACTGTCGGCCTGTAGTCGGCCAATCACTTGTCCTACGACTGCATGTTTATAGTTACATATAGCGGCTGGATCAACCAGGCCGATCACCAATGAGCATCCTGCCACAAAAGACATAGTTTAGGGATGGTTTCTGAGCTTGCGTTCGGACCGAAGTTGCAGATTCAAGTCGGCAACATACCCGTGCATCGTCATATCGAGAGAATGCGCCAATTCATAATATGCGGCGAAAGTCACGACTGTGCATCGTCACTATACTTTTGGTCTGTGGAGCCTGAAGATTGTTCCGCCAACCATCCGTCGGGAATTAGCAGCATGCCCTTTCCCACCTGGATAGCATCAAAAGCCCAACTCGTTGCAGGGTCTCAGCTTCACTATTGCTATAGTATGTTATTCAACAACCATGCCTCTCTCTCTCTCGATGCGTCAAGAGATACAAGATTCGTCTAGTCTACATTATTGCGCTGACTCTGAGTCTCTCGAATCTGGGACGACTATGCTGGGTAAAAGGCCTGTCGAGGAAGACGAAAATCGTTACGAGCCAGCGCGTCACTGACAGTCCCGTTGCTCCCGCGAGACAACATACTCTCGCCATAATAGTTACTCAATCTGAGTTTTCACGTGTTGGAGTAATCATTTGAGACGTCATTTCCGAAAAGCTTATTCTGTTGTTGAATGGGAAAGTCTTGACTAGGTTGCCGAGTTGTATCTCCGGTGACCCCCCACAACAGCGTAACAACTTCCCGCATACCCGACCCTGTCGCGGAAATCATGACCTGGAGGCCGCGAATGGGAACCACGACAAGCGCACTCGGACAGCTATTAAATCGAATGATAAAAATGTTGCCCCAAACCCACCATTATATTGTGGACCCTGGGGTTGACGACACCTCCAGTCCCGTTAAATACGAGATGGAATCCGACCAACGGGCCACGCCGGTCGTCTCCAGACGTCGCCTACCACCTCTGGAGCTTCTAAGAGAAGATGCCAAGATTTCAGGGGATCATATCGAGATGCACGTCAGATGTGACAGATGCGATAGACGCATAGAAGCACCCGTGCCTTGCGAATGGCTCCGCAGAATGAGGAAGACCAAGGACCAATACCCGGTACCTGCAACGAGCTTTCTACCATTATGTGGAGGGGAGCCGAGGAGAACCGCTATACGGGCCTCTCCCCAGCTATGTCCCGGCTACAATAATGGCAGATGCCTTGCCATGAGAACTTCCCGGTACATTCAAACGTGGAAAAAGTTCAAGTCACTTCCCGGTGTATTCAAGACGGACAGGGAGTGGCTGAAGCTTCGATACCCGCCAACAGACGGATATTCCGCGCATCCTGGCTGGCAGGACAGACTGAAGCACGCCACAAAGTCGATGGCTGACTTGACGCCCCCGTATATCCGCTACCTTGGCTGGCGGTTTGCATGGCACCTCTTCTGGTACCACAGGGGCATGAGGCACGAGAACGCACCGCTCGAGAGGATGTGGGGTAACGTCGCAGCGGACGTGCTGCTATGGCATTTTGGACTGCTCAAGGATTGTGACCTCGAGGCTCTTTACTGCACGAGCGTGAGTAGCCTCGTTGGGTTGCTGATGTGCCGTTGGGACTACGGCATTGCCATTCTCGAGATGTTCCACGCCATAAGGCAGGATCTCGACAAGCGCGGCTTCAACCCGCTCAAGTCGGCCGTCCAGAGGGCCGACACGGCCATGCGAAAGTACGTTGAGGCTTGTGTAGGGGGAGATGACGAGGAGCAAGAATATCGACGATGTCTACTAAACAGCGCCTTCTCAGCCGTTCACAACAGATTACATGAGCACGGGACCGAAGAACAGCAGCAGCTCTTTGCCAAGCTGCGTTCCACCCCTCCAAGTATTCCAGATGAAATCTTCCGTCTCTTCTCTCAGGGTCAAATCGACGAGGAAGTTGAAGAACCAGACGAACTTGATCGAGGGCGCGCGAACAAGTCGATCAAATGGCTCATGAATCATATTGCAGAGCACGAGGCGATCCATGGGGCCATTGAGCCCAGAGATACGAGGGCCCCGCGCGGTCTGGATATGGGTCGTATGGATGAAGTCCAAAACTGGTTCGGCCGCGAATTTATTGAGGAGCTCGCAGAATCCGTACATGACCGCGACAGGAGTGAGAACTTACACTAGAGGTTCTCGGCCTGTCGGTGTGCTCGGTGGAGACCTCGAAGTGACGTTAGGCCCCTCCCTTCACCGAGACAAGCAAGGATATTGGTCCCGAGACACTGTGTTCCCCGCCAAACCCCACCATCAACACCTGGTGCTTCCCCGGCCAGAGCTCCAACACAATTGCCTACCTCCGATCCGAGCTGCACCACACCAAAACTTCCTCTCAACACCAACAGCTCCGAACTCTCGTCCCACGATCCATACCGCCTTCCCTTGCAGCGTAACCTCGGACTGTCCATCAGACCTTCAAACCTCCAAGGGCCATAACCGCGACAATCGACGCCCAAGATGAACCACATAACCTCCCCCAACGAGCCCTTCCCGACCCCCTCCGCCCTCGCCGCGGCCACGACAACCCACACCCAGCGCAACTTCCGCGTCGCCTCCCGCAAGCTCCCCATCTCCAAGGCCGGCCCCATCGACGAGATGACAGCCTCCCTCGGCATCCCGGTCCCCGAGATGATCTTCGGCGACAACCTCGTCTCCGTCTCTCACGTGCCTACGGGCTGGTCCATCTCCTTCAACGCCTACGACGCGCTCGACGCCGTCGACAAGACAGACAAGAAGATGCTGAAGGTCGCCTACGCCAGGGACTGGTCCTCTAGCAGAGAAAAGACGAGCGCGGGGATCAAGGAGGTCGTCAAGCCGTACGACTGGTCCTACTCGACCGAGTACCGCGGCACGCTGCAGGAGCCCGACGCCCAAGGACAGAAACTGGAGGAGACGACGACGCGGCAGATACCCCTCGAGCTTCTCAAGCGCCGGGACCCGATCCTCTTCTTCGACGACGTGGTGCTGTTCGAGAGCGAGCTCGACGACAACGGCATCTCCATCGTCAGCGTCAAGGTCCGTGTCCATGAGAAGCGTATGCTCCTGCTGTGCCGGCTGTTCATGCGCCTCGACAATGTAATCGTGCGCATCCGGGACACGAGGGTGTATGTCGACTTTGAGACGGACGAGGTCATCCGGGAGTACACGGCCAAGGAGGATAGCTTTGACAGCGTCAAGCGGGTGAGTTCAAAAGGCCCCTGATCCATCGATGAGATTGCTGACGAGGAGGCTGTACAGTCGTTGTTCATGGAGGGCCGGTTGCCGGATGATATCACCATCGCGCTGCGGGACCCGAACTTGCTTTACAACTTGCTGCCGACGGTCGAGCAGACGGTGCAGAGCGTTTCTCTCAAGCAATGAAGCACGCCCCGCCCACCCTCGTTTGTCAATTGTTGCTTCACGGGTTTCGCCTTTTTTTACGAGAAACCGGCGTTCAGGTCGAGGGATGTAGATTCAGGCGTTTTTGGGCATCAAAGAAAAGTTTACGGCATGGTAGGGTATCACGATACCTTGGCAGGAAGAATCAAGGAATTGTCCACTCGCACCGCACGCATCATGTGGATGGCATCGTTATCGAATTTGCTGAATGAATTACTCATGTTTCTGCAATTGACTGCAACGGCCTCCCTATTGAAGAGGACGAGATCGACGAGACGCAGCAAACGCCCAAATCTCCAGCAAAAAAACCGACGCAGTGTGTACGCTTAAGGGGCTACCAGCTCCACCAGACATGGACCCAACAGCGTCGGTGCAGACATTCCCGACTTCATACAAGCATCGCAAGTAAAGCTCCCAGTTTTCCCATTGCAAATCGCCATTCTCCTGTTTTCCGACAAAGCCATCACGAACTTGACAACCACTCACGCTCTTCACCGTGCATCTCGGTTGGGCGATGAGTCCTCAGTCACCTCCTCAAACTCCAGCTCCCAGCGATCAACTTCTTGGAACTTGCGCGCTGCCTTCTTCAGCTCGTCGGCGCTGCGGATCGGATCGCTGCTCTCCTGGCTCTCAAAGACGTCGTCTTGGATAGGAGCGAAGCTGTCACCCTCGGGCCCATCGTCTGCTTCAGCCTCAGCTTCAGCCTCAACCTCGGCCTCGGCCTCGGCTGCATCCTCGCCCTCGTTCTCCTTGTCCGACAGGCGACGGCTGTACGTGCGCGTCGCAGAACGCGTCACCGCCCTGGACTTGTCTGCCGACGCAGCAGCCTTGCCACTACGAGAGGCCGGCCGATTGGCCGTGCTACGGTTAAGGGGTGTTATCTTTGCACGTCGGGAACGAGTGCGCGCGTCAATGTAAGATAGCTCGTCGTCGTGCTCCGCGAGGTTCGAGGCATCGATCTCTTCCTCCGTATCGTTCATGCTATAAGGGTCTCGAGCCTTCTTGTGGCGTCTGCGGGGCAACAGCCCGGTGAGATCCGCTGTTGTAACCTTGGGCGGCTTGGCCTGCTTCTTCTGCCGTGACTTGTTTCTCGTCGCCGGGAAGTTGGGTGAGTGTGTAAGAGAAGGTGGTGAAGAGGCATCGGAGACATTACCATCCCGCGTCGGCGTAACCGGCGAGGCGCGACGGCGGCGCTGCTTGGCGAGGGTACGGATGTCGGGCCAAGCCTCCTCGCTGTCTTCACCATCGCTGCTCTCGGGAGGTGCCATAATCTCATCCCGGTTCGGGGTCGTGGGGCGAGGGAACGCGGAAGGCCGTGTGGGCATGAGAACGGGCGAGGGCAATTCTGAGAGCTCCGAGTCGCTATCGTCATCTCCCAGATCAGGCACGGACTCAGGCTCGGGCTCGGTCCGTGATGCCTTTCCTGGACGGCCTGCCTCCTCATGACCCTCTATACTCTTGCGCTTGCGCGATCTGGTGCTGGAAGCGAGCCCCGCCTCTTTCTGGATGGGCTGTGAATCCGGCGCGAGGACCTGTTGCGATTCTGACTCGGGCTCTGTCGCTGGAGGAGGCTGCGTTTTACGCCTGTTTTGCAAGGGCGTTGACTCTGCCTCGGGCTCGAAACCGTCGCCCACTTCATCATCTGTGTCGGGTCCGGACGATAGCTCGATCGGCCGCTGTGCACGCTCCTTCTGTGCCGTACCCAGGATACTCGGTTCCCTCTGCCGGCGCTTGAAGAGTCCGATGTTGAACTTTGAGCTGATACCAGGGGTGCTGCCGACGCCGCGACTGCTCGGCCTGATAGGCGCGTCGTCCTTGTTGATGCTAATACTGGGCGCGCGGCCTCGACGCCTAAAGTGGCTTACACTGAATGTCGAGGTGTCTGAACGGGGCGCACTCGGCGGCGCAGCGGCATCGTCATCATCGTCGCCGATCGTAGTGTCGAGCCCCTCAAACATGTCGTCGTCCAAATCCAAACCCGTCGTGTCCCTCCGGTGCTGTACCGGCGTCGCGCGCGTCTTCCTGCTCAACTCCAACTCGACCGAGGAGTCGGACTTCTGGCGCTGGTCGCTCGACGTCTTTGCCTTAGGAGACGTCGTGTCGAGCTCGTCCTCCAACCTGCTCATGGCCTCGTCCCGCGCGTGGGCCGACTTCTTCAAAGCCTGCCTCTGGCGCAAGCTGGAGCTCCTGCTCAGACGCGCAGACGCGCCTCCCGTGAGGCGAGACGGCCCACCTTTATCCTCTTTTTCGAGCTCCTTACGTATGACCGAGTGTTCGCGATCGCTGTGGCTGTAGATGTCGCTGCCCGAGGCGGGCGCGGGGCTCGACTTTTCCTCCGGCGCGACGGCTACGGCGACGGGCGCGGGAGGCGCGCGACGCGCTCGTTTGGGCCTCGGCATTGCTTGGGTTTGTTGTTGGTGATGCTGAATCGACGTCCGAACGATTTGTATAGCTTGACTATCGGAGAGAAGCTCGGCACGGTTCACGTGAAGCTGAGGGGTCAGGCCGAGATAAGGATGGGATGGCGGAGTCTTGTGATATTTTGATGTGGTGTGGGAGGGAAACGCCTGCAAGAGGGACGCGTCGCGAACTCGAACCTTCCTTGAGCCGGGTCGCGACCCACCCCCCAAAATTGAAAGCAGATAGGGAGCTAGCGCCACAACACAAGCCACACTTTTGCACAGATGCAGACTGGCGATCAAAGCAGCACTCACATCTCCAACGTCATTCGTAGCAGCAGTGCTCCATCGGAAATGGTAGGCCGCTAGCAAAAGTCGGAGTTGGTGTTTGGAGAAATATGTTTCATTAGGAGTTGAGGCCTTGAGTCCGCCAGTGCGACTCTCCATCTCAGGTATATGTGCGTCATCCCATTGTTGACCCTTGACTCTATCTTTTCTGGTATACATGGTGTTTTTTACATAAATGTTGTACAACGTTCTCCATCATCCAGACGGAGAAGCACCTTAAATGAGAGCTTGACCCATGAACATGCTCTCCTTGACCTCGGCAACAACGTCCTTCTTGTCGTCCTTTCCAACAAGCACAATACCTCTTCCACGACGTCCCATGCGCCCAGCTCTTCCAAGGCGATGGATGAAGTCGATGGTGGTATGCGGGACATCGTAGAGAATAACATGTCGCACGGCCAACGTGTCAATGCCTCTCGACGCAAGGTCGGTGGCGACAATAACCTTGGTGTTGGGTAGCGACCGCTTGCCCGTGACAGGGGACTCTGACGATACTGAGCGTAGAGGCTCTGCCGACGTGAAAGTGTTCAGCATCTCGGACTGGCGGTTCTCGGCCGTGTCTCTGTTCAGCGCGACGGCGTCGATGCCCTTGGACTGGAGATACTCGGCCACCTCCGTCGTCTTCTCCCGCTCGTTGACGAAGACCATGATGCGGCGGACGTCGATCTCGCCCTGGATGGGGCCCTCGTGCTTGGATGCCTCGCGGCCGATCGTGTAGATGGCGTCAGCGCAGGCCAGGTTCTTGTTGTTGCGGTAGGGGTCCTTGACGACGTCGATGACACCGAGCTGGACTCGTCTTGGAATGGCGTGGAGGTTCGGCGTCGTGATGCGGGTCATATTGGGGAAGTTGTTTGCCAGGTAGTTGTCCAGTCTCTTGGGTATGGTCGCTGAGCAGAGGATGAACTGCTTCAGCGACGGCATCGCCCTGTCGATGATGGTTGTGGTGACGGGCGCGAAGCTTCGGTCGAATAGCGAGTCCGCCTCATCGACGATCAGGTGACTGACTTGAGAGAGAACGTTTGGGTCGGAGTCTGCGATCGAGGCCAGTAGGTGAGGCGTCGTGATGACCATGTCGATACCGCGCGGCGAATACAGGTTGCGCTGGATCGTGGTGGCGCTAAGGTTGGCCGAGAGCTTTTCCGATTTGAACTTGACAGCGTGGGAGAGCGTCTTGGCCACTCGGCCGACCTGGTCGACGAGCTCCGCAGAAGGGACCAGGACGATGACGCGAGGCCTTGCCAGAGTTGGGTGAGGCTCATCGAACGTAGAGATCTTCTTTGACTTGGACGACCTCTCTCTGGTCTTCTCCTCCTCAAACCGCTTCTTATAAGATTGAATCTCGGGGTTTGCCTCTTCGGCAATCTTCATGGCGTTGACGGCGGGTAGCAAGTACGCCAGCGTCTTGCCGGAACCCGTCTCAGCTGCAAGCAAGAAGTCTTGCCTCTTTTCGCCCCTGACCTTGAACGCACTGGCCTGGCCCAGCATCGCCGGGATCGCAAGCCTCTGAACGGGCGTCGGCTTGATGTCCACCATTCCCCGCAGAAGATCCTCGTTGACGGCGGTCTTGACAGCAGGGAGGAGGTTGAACTGGTCAAAAGACTCGTATTCCTGCATCTTATCTTTCAGGACGTTCCTCTTTCCGTACGACACGCCCGCCAGGGACCGTTGCATCTTCAGCGCTTTCCTTGGATCGGATGAAGTCTGGGATTCGCCTCCTCTGCTAGGTCTGCCTGACGGCGCTTTCGCGTTGGTCGGCCGCGAGGCGGCGCGGCGCGGCCCTTCGGGAACTCTCGCAAATTTCTGGTTCATGCCACCAAAGGGCCCTTCGACCAGTCTTCTCGGGGGCCGAGCATCTCGGTTTCGGGGTTTTGCGACATTGTCGGAGAGAACCATGCGCGACGGCTTCTCTTTTGCCGCCGAACGATAGCCGGCGTTTTGCGTGAACCATGGCGAAGTCGTCAGTCGGGGAAAGGGTTGGGGTCGCAATGTCAGTTGACATCTGGGGCACAGCGATGCCAGTGTCCTCGACGACATGGTGGGCGTGCGCGTGGGAGTCGTGGCTACAAGCTGGAGCTGGAGCGTGAGTTGATGAAGAGCAAGATACCCCCTGGCTCTCTCGAAATTTTAGAGCTCGGTTTGGAGATTTCTGCGCCGACCCCCACGCAATCGGCGTGGTCTAAGCTCCGTGCCGACTTCTGGCAGCGCCACCTCCGGGGTCGTGCGCCCCGGCTTTCTCAACAACACAGTCAATGTTGCCGTCGCATCCAATATGTAGCCGGCTTTAGCTGGGCTCAGTAGCGGGAAGCCTGATTCGATGTGCACTATGCTCATGTATTGCCGAACGATACGAATCTGAATCAATGTGTAGATGTGTCCATGGTGCATGTTCTCTGTGTACTTGAAAGGCAAACGCTACACCGGTTCGAATGCGCTTGCTTCGGATAACACGGTCGTCAAGTGAAAGCCATGAGCGAGGAAAACACAATCATTTTCGTAGGGCTGGGCAGTTGTCTGATCGTTTCCATCCCCAGACAGGCGGACTCCCGCGTATGTCTTGGCCAAGGATCCTCTCTCGCATTGCTCTGTGGCTGTGGCGCCCTGCAAGGAACTACCCGAGCTTTTTTAGGCCTTGACGTCCCGTCCCCCTCCAATCCCGCATTTCAGCTCAAGTCATCCACCATTCGATTCCAGCCCCGTGGAACCCTCTACCCTTCGTCACTCTCTCAGCCCCATTTAACACCGTTGTCGAGGGGGCGATACCCTATTTGATTAAGTCTGGTCCTGAAAGGTCAGCTATCTCTATCCGAGCCTCCTTTGTCCCCGTCGTCGCCCGCCTGACTTCAACCGCTTCTTCCCCCTCGTTGCTTTGTTTTCCTCTTACCTGGACTCCACGTCCTGGAAAGTACATCCCGCCGAAAGAACCTCGAGTCAGAAGCATGTGTATCCCCAGGTGACGGGACCCGAAGCAATGAGCGCCGATCTCTTAGACCTCGACAGCTTCTACCAGAGCCCTCCGCCGCAACAACAGCAAACGGGGGGCCAGCAGGGCCAGTCGCAGCAAAAGCAGCAGCAACGCCCGCAGCAGGTCACAGCATCATCGACGGACCTTTTTGACTTTGCCTCCTTCGCCAGCAACAGGCCTGTAGCGGCCGCGCCGCCGCCGGTTCAGCAAACCCAACCGTGGCCCAACTTTGACACGCAGCAACCAAGCGGTGCTAGCGGTGGCAACAACGGAGGATGGGGTGATTTCAGCTCATTCTCGTCGGGCTTCACGTCCTCGGCAACCACGCAGCAGCAGCCCAAGCAGACGCAACAAGCTGCCGACGACGATGATGGATGGGGCGACTTCGAGGTCGCGGAGCCTACGCCGACTCAGCACTCATTCGTGATGCCCCCGCAGTCGAACAAAGCGAGGTCGTCGCCACCACCGCGGAACCGCATCGCGCGCGCCTCGACGTTCGATCTCATGACCAACAACCTCATCAATGTTGTGGACATACCTCGTGGCTCAGGCCTGTCGCCGATCCCGAGTCCGGGGCTCCCCTCGCCGAACCGGCAGCCCGCCCCTAGCCCGGGACTCTCATGGCAGCAGCCGAGCCGACAACCTGACCCGGGACTTTCGTGGCAAACAGCGAGCTCCAAACAGCCGGTCAGCCCGGGGCTTTCGTTTCAGACGTCATCTGCGAAGCCGCAGCCAAGTCCCGGATTCTCCAGCCAAGTGTACGGGTCGCAGAAGAAGCCAAGTCCCAAGCCGGCCAAGCAGTCCGACCCGAACATCTTATTTGATGCGGAAGATTTTGAGCTTCAGGGCGGAAACGACGACGAGGAAGAAGATGACGAGTTTGGCGATTTCGAAACTGTACAGACTCCTTTTCCCGGCGCAAACATGAGCCCGACGTTGGATCCAGGACCAGCTCAACGACAACCACCACAGGCACCGCAGCCCCCACCATCGATGGATTTGCTTTCCCTCGACGACGATCCTTTCCCGGTTCCCCAGCCTCCGCCACAGCCTTCGTCGAAGAAGCCGCAGCTTTCATCGTTAAATCTCACGGCGCCCACCTCACCGTATCCCCAGGCCCCCAAGTCGCCGTCCTTCCACGAGCGCAACCCCTTTCCGGGTCTGGGTCTCACGACGCCAACCTCTGGAGACTTCAAAAAGGAGGAGAAGAAGAAGGACGACCAGCCCAACTCTCCCACGCCCGTTACGGCCTGGCCATCTTTTGGCCAGACATCACCCAAGAAGCCATCCACCGCCGCCACGAAGAAGTCGTCCACCACCACCAACCCCCAGAAGGCGCAGGAGGAGGAAGACTGGCCAGATTTTGAAGACTTCCCGGACGATGAGCCCTCGGCCGTCGACTCCGCCAACCCCCCGGAGAGCTGGGACTGGGACGCAGTCGACGGTGTCAAGCCAGCGCATCCCTCCCCAGTTACCACCAAGAAGCCCGGCCCGAAACCCAAAGCAAAGCCAGAACCAGCACCCAAAGTCAGCGACGACAGCCCACCACCCATCAATATCCCTCCTCCCTCCGTTCTCCTCTCCATCTTCCCGCAACTCCTCGACCTCGCAAACTCGTCCCTCTTCAAGCCCACAGGCCAGATGGCGGCGCCCATCAAGAAGCGCATCCTCTCGGACCCGGGCACCGTGACGTTCCTCCGCGCATACCTTCTCCTTGCCACCGTCGCCGCCCGCGTCATCGCCGGCCGCAAGCTCCGCTGGCACCGCGATAAGTTCCTCGCTCAGGGCATGGCCATCTCGGCCGCTGGGGCCAAGGGCATGAAGCTCGCGGGCGTCGACAAGGCGCAGGCGGCGCGCGAGGATCGCGAGGCGGCCGACGTCGTGGGCGTGTGGAGGGAGCACGTCGGCCGGCTGCGGTCCGCGGTCGCGGCGGCGAACTCGACGGTCAAGTCGCCGCGCGACCAGCTCCGCGTGCCCGAGATCAACGAGACGATCCCCGTGTCGACGGCCAAGGTCGTGCCGACGGCGCCCAAGCCATGCGTCATCTGTGGTCTGAAGCGCGAGGAGCGGGTGAGCAAGGTCGATTTTGACGTCGAGGACAGCTTTGGAGAGTGGTGGGTTGAGCATTGGGGTCATCGGGCCTGCAAGAACTTTTGGGCCGAGCACGAGAAGCAACTGCGGCAGAGGTGAAGTAAGGGCGATGTAATGGTGGAAGGAAACCTTCCAGGCTGTACATACTGAACACACGTGATACCTCGAGTTCTTTCTTTGCATATATCGGGCGGCAACTCCCAAAACATCAGGACATTTAAGTTAAGCAGTAGTACATCAATGGCTTTAGTTTTGTCGGTCTACAGTCACGACTTGATTCACTTCACAGGCCATCCAAGAAAAGCGTTGTTGGAGCATCATTGCAACGAGGCGGTGGATCCCTTGTTTGGTTTCGATCTGACCAGGTGATTTCTACTCGATGAACAGTTATCACACCGTGTAGACGGTGAATCGCCTCGGGCTACTTTCGGCGTGTAGGTGCTTGGTAGCTCTGGTCAGCCGTTATGCGCACCTCCCGCCCGATATCGTATACAAGGCATAGGTGATCCCGGCTGCGTCTGGTGTCGCGTGCAACGCGTCCACGACCAATGTGCCCGGTGAGCGTCACATGACGGAAGCGTTCAGGGGCAGCTACTGGTCAATAGGAAAACCATCGAAATCCTGCAGCGAGTCTCTTGTTGCAGGCGAGCCAGCGTTGCGAGGTGCACTTGGGCCGGGATAGGCGGAGGCTCACCGAATCAGAGAAGACGGGACGAGCATTAGTGAAGAGACTACTGCAACGTAGACACTACGTGAGGGTTGCTGGAGAGGCGGCTTCCTCGTGGAGCTTTTGTCGGCACGCAGAAACCCCACCGTTGAGGTACCTACCTCAGGCTGGCCAATGCGATATGCTGGCGAGGAATGGGCTGTCTTTAAGGGCTGTCCCATTTGCATCGTATCTTTGGGGGTGGAGGAACTGCGACGGATGGCCGGAGACTAGTGAGATGGCGACGACGGCATCGTATGTGGCGGCTGGTTAGCGGGGAGGCTGGAAGAGGAGGAGTATGTTGCAGCTGTCCTCTTCGGATTGTGTAATCATATATTACCCGCGCAATCCGGATAGTGAGGGATGCTGCAGCACCGCGTTACACAACATAGCAAGCCCTCTTGTTTGGCGATAGTGGCCCAACAAGGTCAAATGTCAAGCACTTGACGACTGAAGAACCCGGATTTGCCGGGGCGTCTTGAGGCGAGCCTGTGCAGCACGGACTGCCATGGGATTTCTGATATGCCACTTTGGCGGGCAATGGACGGGTTTCCTTGAGACCGGGATGAGGGGGGAGGCTGGATTTGTCGCTACCATTTTGCCAAAGCTGTCGGCCGCACCGGCCGGCAGCCGCCCGGTGGATCATTATGGCAACGCCGGTGAGAGCCAAACACACATGGTTGTTTGTAGACCAGCGCCGGCCCAGCATCGTGACGCATGCGTACACTGCAAGCAACGTGACGAGTGGAGCGGCGAAGGTCCCCTGGTTGATCAAGGCGTCCGATCCGATGGGGATATGGAATTGATCATCCACGGACCACTGGGGGGGGACTGGAGCTTGGGACGCTCGATGCTCTGCGTCTCGAGCCTGCAACAGGTTTCCGTCATTGGGGTGCAGCTGCGAATGCGATCCGAGCGAGACTGACAGTATCGGTAATCAAAGGCCAGAAGAGCCCGTCTGGTCGCATGCCGCATGTCGCAAGTCGGGCAAACATGGCTAGTTCAATTGGACATTGTTCGATCCAACAAGATGCTTGCCAGCGAAAGCCCCGATGCGGCCGGGTAATCAGGCACCATCAGATCCCGGAGAGACTAGCAATGCGCATTGCGCCGAAAGATTCAACCCTGGAATGGGCGACCATTCGAGACGGTCGCGAATGCTTCTTCCCTGTCGGGTAGCCTGGCGGGGAGCAGTCCGAGGGAGCTCTGTTAAGGGCAGCACTGTTTTGTACTCCAGGAGGCCGCCCGGAGACCCTACCCAGAGTTTGCAGCCCACCCTCGATGAGATGCAAATGGTGTGAGAGGTGGAGGGAGGGAGATCTATGCCTTGAGTTCAGGGAGGTATCGAGGCGGTGGATGGGTGGTTCGCGTAAGGGCGGCGAGCGGTCGGTGGGTGATGGGTGACGGTTGGTGGGTGATTGAGACTGTCTCTGTCTAGAGATTCGAGGAAGCTTGGGTGGTGTAGCAGCTGCTTGGTGTCTCATTGCCTGTCTCCCCGTTGTCACCTCACTTCACTTCAATCGTACCTGCGAGTAGGTTGGTACAAAAGAAGAGGGCGTGCCAGAGGAGTTGAGTTCCAGTCTTCCGGCTCTCACAAGCGACGTGAGCCGCTTCCCCCGGTGGGAAGAAGCCCAGATACTAGGTGAGCTCCATGTCGCTCCGTGTCGCTAGGAGGAGGGGTCCTGGGCGAGGTACCGTATACGAATTGGATGCAGCCCGGGAAGCATGTGCAGGAGGGGCAGGATACTTGCTGCGGTGATGGCCCCGGCGTCCAAAGATGTATCTTGCTGGCGGATTCCGCAGAAAAGGTACACGTGATCAGCTGCTGCAGGGTGTGACCCCGAGTAGCCGCCGTTGGAGTGATGAGGCGCCTGCGGCCTTTCAACCCCGTACCTGCCCTGTCTTCGCGGTCGTTCCATCCCATTGAAGTCTCCTCTACTGAGACTTGCTGCCCACACTTGCCCTGTCTTCTCAGTCTTTCCATCCCATTCAAGGCCCCCTCCGCTCAGAAACAGTGGTACTTTAACCTCTTCCAGCAGAGAAGCTCCCCCAACTCTTCCCCTCCTTACCACGCTCGACCACCTCTACCCTCATCTGCCAACCAACCATCTACCATCTACGTACAGACAGTACCACACTACCTCCCGGGGACCACCTCGAGCATCAAGCAAGCTGGCCACCCCTCAGGTACCTACCTACCTTTATCAACTACACCACTCACATCCCACACTCAAACCGGTACCCGGCTTTCCGCCCAGGACACCACCTTTTGGTAAGTACCCGCTACCTTTGCTTTTCCCCCCAGCCCGGCAGCCAAAAGCCAGACAGGAAGAAAAAAAAAACACTGAGGCGCACTTTCCTGCTCCTGCCCGTCCCTCACAATTACCTACCGACTTTTCTCCTCCCATTTTCACCTCCCACTCTTCTTTTCGTCCTTCACCTCTTCACCTCACTCTCCACGTCTACTCCACGACCTCACTTCTTCCCGACCCCCCAACTCTTCACCTCTTCACCTCACCCAACTCTCCCAGAAAACCTCACTTCCGCCTCATCTCTCTTCACCCCTCCCGCTCCATCCTCTCTATCTCTCCTCCACCCATACTCTTCTACTTCTCTCCCATCTACTCCTCTACCCCTCCATCTACCAACTCCCGCGGTCCACCACCCACTTCAATCCACCACAACCTCCCCGCGCGCACCTGGCTTGCACCATCTGCACGCACACTTCGCATCGCGACTCCAGCCATCCAACCTTTTGGAGATTCCAGCAATCCGTCCTCGGTCTAACTAACTGACGTCCTGCTCAATCGCGCCCAACAGCCCGTTTTCACATCTTCCACATCTTCCACAACTCTTCTTGACTACCTCCCTTAGTAGTCATTACTTCAGCAAGACCCCGCGCCTTCCTGCTTGAAAAGTCAGGAAATCCCAAGGTAATTACTAGCACCACACAAGACCTCCTCGTTGCATGCGCGCACCGCACCGCACCGCACGACACACTCTTCTACACACTGTCCCAGCGCGCGTATTTCACACAAGGCAGCAGAGGTTGTTTCGACACCAATGTTATCTAAGCCCCGTGTAGAGGCAATTCTGTCAATTCTGTACACCTTTCTCTGATTGCGACTGTGGTCGCATACACAACTTCCACAAAATCGCAATCTTACACTTCCACTTTTGCTCCCATATTGCTTCCAAATTATTACTTTTTGTTCCAAAAATTCCAACCATGGCGGTCATCTGCTTTATTCGTCACAGGTTACTAACGGCGTCTCATAGGCTCACCAGTTCCAAGCTACTACCTTGAACCCTACCCAATTCGAACCCGAACCAGTCACCATGTCTGCTCAGGAGAACATTGCTTCCAACGGCAACGACCTTGTTGGGTCCCTTGACCAGCTGAAGATCGATGACGAGGTCAGGCTCGGCCCCGACGGCGAGCCCGCGCCCCGCACCGACGAGGAGTACGCTCAGGCGCAGCTCACTTTGAGAGCCATCGTCTCCTCCAAGGAGGCTGGCGTCATCATTGGTAAGGCGGGCAAGAACGTCGCCGACCTTCGCGACGAGACTGGTGTCAAAGCCGGTGTCAGCAAGGTGGTCCAGGGCGTTCATGACCGCGTCCTCACTATCACTGGCGGTTGCCAGGCCATCTCCGAGGCCTACGCCATCGTTGCCCGCGCCCTTCTTGAGGGAGCGCCCGCTATGGGCATGGGCGGCGTTGTCCAGAACAACGGCACTCACCGTACGTTTTCTAATCATCAATGGTTCCTGACAGGTATAACTGACAGTTGCTCTTAGCCATCAAGCTCCTTATCTCTCACAACCAGATGGGAACCATCATCGGCCGCCAGGGACTGAAGATCAAGCACATCCAGGACGTCTCGGGTGTCCGCATGGTCGCCCAGAAGGAGATGCTTCCTCAGTCGACCGAGCGCATTGTCGAGGTTCAGGGTACTCCCGAGGGCATCAAGGGGGCTGTTTGGGAAATCTGCAAGTGCCTCGTCGATGACTGGCAAAGGGGTACCGGAACCGTCCTGTACAACCCGGTCGTTCGCACTCAGCCTGGCACCACCTCGACCGTTGGCGGTGGCTCGACCGCGACCTACTCTTCCGGCGGCGGCCGCTCCAGCGACTACTCCACTCCACGTGTCATGCGCACCGGCAACGGTGCCGACTTCAGCACCAGCAACACCAGCAACAACAACGGTGGTGGCCGTCCCTATGGCCGTCGCTCTGACTCGGACGCTGCTTCCCGTGGCCCTCCGACCCACGATGAGAACGGCGAGGAGCTCCAGACTCAGAACATCAGCATTCCCGCCGACATGGTTGGCTGCATCATCGGTCGTGCCGGCAGCAAGATATCGGAGATTCGCAAGACCTCTGGCGCGCGCATTTCCATTGCCAAGGTAAGATGCCTCGATACCACGCACGAACCTCCAAGAAGACTAACCTCCGTAGGCCCCTCACGACGATACCGGTGAGCGCATGTTCACAATTATGGGAACGGCCAAGGCCAATGAATCCGCTCTGTTCCTCTTGTACGAGAACCTCGAGGCAGAGAAGATGCGCCGTCAGACTGCTACTTCGCCCGAGTAGAAAGTGTTCGACTTTTCGTCCCTTCCGTGGTTCGACATCTAATTCAGACGCTGGACATTGCAGACTTTGGCCGCAAGGCTTGATATCTGAGATGAGGGTGTGTTGATTCTACACACTTCATTTCTGGGACGGACGCAACAAAACACTTTTTTCTTGCTTTTTCAAAATATCTGGGTCGACGGGTTACCCAGACGTGCGCGCAACAACATCAGTCACCAAGCTGGTCCTCAACTTTCGCTTATTATCGTTGCGCACACAAGTTGCTTTTTGGGAGGGTGGTCCTCCGGTCTACGTTTGGGCAGGCAAAAGATACCCCCGGGTCTACGGACAGGGATTCTTGTATTCAGCCTTCCGGAACCGAACATACGGCACGACTTATGATTACTTCACGCGGATACCTCTTTGAAGCAGAGTTGCAGCTTCGGAGCACTATTAATGACATCGGCCTACAACTCATTCCACATCCTACTCTCGAAAGTCACCCTACCCCCTACTCTCCGACTGATCCGAAAACACTTCCAGTGGCCTATATATCTCTGCTGGTCTTGGGTTATGGAACTCTTGCTTCTGGTATTGGCTTTCCGACGCCAGGGGGATTCAGATAGTACGCACAACCCATAGCTAGGCAGACAAAACTCTTTGAGCAAGGCCGCTCAGTAAAATGACGTTCCGGCGTCCTTGGAATGATGCTGGACTCGCTGTGAAACGTGCTGACGTGGGGAATTGGACAGTGGACGGCAAGGTGCGTTTCTCTCGTGATCGGTACGCTCTGCCAGGCCCTTTGGCCAACACAAGATAAAAATGGGTGCCCCGTGTTTCCACCATTTAGATATGCCGTGCAGTAGGGACCATGGAGCCCTCAGTTTGTCGGTCAGGTCAGGATGGAGACGTGCGATTGATCTGGCAGATGGGTCAAGGCAAGTCTTGCACCTCATCCAAGGGTCAAGATGCGATCATTTCGTGATTGGCCAATGCCGGGCGGGGTTCTGGGTACCTGTGTGTGATGCCGATCCGGAGAGGGGACACCGGGCTGGGCTGGTTCCTGATAAGGTTAGGGCGGCCGCAAACAAGCAGTGGAGGGGACCCTGAAGAGGCTTGGGGGCAAGTAAGCTCTCCACCTTATTTTTAATTTTGGCATGAAGCCAACCTGTCATCTGCCCCAGCTGGTCACTGACGTTGGCCATCTATCTGCGTTCGCTTTTCCTGAAGTCTTCGTGTCCGTCTCTCTTTCTAAGAGCTGCTTCGATCTCGAATCTCGAGACTCTTTGTGCTTTTCCCTCTGCTTCTCTCTCTCTCTCCCTCTCCCTTGCTCTCGTCCTTTCTTTTCAATTGGGTTCTGAACCGCTCGTAGTCACGCATCGAGTTGTTGTCGCTCCTTTCCCAACTTTTTGCTCGCCCTCCCGACCCAAGTTCGCCCGACGCACGACGCGAAGCGAAACGGAACACACGCAACGCCAACCACGAGGAACAATGGCGCGCTCGAAGCAGGCCACCCCCATCCGTCGGCAGACGTCGTCCGAGTACTTTAGCAAGGCCGACACACTCGCGCGGACGCCCAGCCACGGCAATGGAGTCACGACGACGTCCTCGACAAAGTCCAACGGCAAGGTCGCCGCGCCCGCCGCACCCGTCGAGGCGAAGGAGGCCGGCGCATTGCAGATTCTGATCGCCGTGGGCGGTATCTATGCCTCATTGTACGTCGCCGCACTGCTACCCCTTTTCCCACCCAGTTACACATGTTTGAGGAGGCGTCTTGACTGACACTGGATCGCGCGCGCCAGCTTGACGTGGGCCTACCTTCAAGAGAAGCTCACGACGACCCCCTACGGCCCAGCCTCCAAACCCGAGGTCTTCAAGTACCCGGTCTTCCTCAACACGATTCAGTCCCTCTTCGCCGCGACGACAGGCTTCCTCTACCTCTGGTCCTCGTCGCGGGGTGCCGCCTCCCTGCCGCCCGTCTTCCCCTCGCGCGGCATCGTCCTGCCCCTCGCCCTCGTCGCCGTCACCTCCTCCCTCGCCTCGCCCTTCGGTTACGCCTCCCTCTCACACATCGACTACATCACGTTCCTCCTCGCCAAGTCCTGCAAGCTTGTCCCTGTCATGCTCCTCCACACCACCCTCTTCGGCAAGCGCTACCCGCTGTACAAATACCTCGTCGTCGCGGGGGTCACGGCGGGCGTCGCCGTCTTCACGCTGCATTCGGGCAGCAAGAAGAAGAAGTCGGTCGTCAACCCGGACGCCAACATGCCCTGGGGCATGCTCCTGCTGTCCATCAACCTGCTGTTCGACGGCCTCACCAACACCACCCAGGACTACATCTTCAGCACCTTCAAGGGGTACACGGGCCCGCAGATGATGTGCGCCAACAACCTCATGAGCACCGCCGTCACGCTGGGCTACCTGGTGCTGAGTCCCTGGCTGGTGCACACGGGGCTGGGCGAGTACCTCGGCATGGACGTCGCCGGCAGCGCGGGCGAGCTCAAGGCCGCGCTGAGCTTCATGGCCCGGTACCCTGCCGTGTGGTGGGACGTGCTTGGCTTCGCGGCGTGCGGCGCCGTTGGCCAGGTCTTCATCTGTACGTCTTAGCCCTCTGGCCTTTCAATCTTCCTCGGGCCATGTCCGGCTCTTTTGTTCGTCATGCAGCTAACACGTGTTTCAGTCTACACCCTCTCGACCTTCTCGTCGGTCCTCCTCGTCACCGTCACCGTCACCCGCAAGATGGTCACCATGGCGCTCTCCGTCTTCGCCTTTGGCCACAGCCTCACCAGCATGCAGTGGCTCGGCGTCTCCCTCGTCTTCGGCGCCATCGGCGCCGAGGCCCAGATCGCGACAAAGGAGAAGAAGGCCAAGGAGGCCGCGAAGCGCGCCGCGGCCGCCGGCAAGGCGCAGTGAAAAGGGGAGGGAAACGCCCCGGTCCGAGGCCTCTGCCTCTGTCGCAAGTCACCTGTCTAGACCTTGCAGAGCTCCGTGCCAGCTCTCATCGAGCCTGTGAGCATGTCCGCCACTCTTGAGGGCCATCGCTTGACGTACCATGTCATGCTGTACGCTACGGAGAACACCCCGAGCCTTTCCCCGAGAAACAGCAAGAACACAATAGAGCACAACCAGGGTGTGGCGATTTTCCTTGCGCGTGATAGATTAGGGGGCGTTATGCATTTTTGTCGTTTTCCATTGCATTCAACCCCCACCTTTTGAGATATCCACAAAACCACATTTCGATCGTGGGCAACCAAACCTAGGTGGAATGCCCACTGAATACCATTCTCGTTTCCACTTCGCATGGGCATAGCTATATATCCGTATCTATATTGTACATACACGTCTAAATACACACACACACACACACACACACACACACACACACACACACACACACACACACACACACACACACACACACAAACGCAGACGCCACCAAAAGGGATTCGTCTACCCGGCGTCGGTGGACGTTCGTCGCCCGGTAAGAGTATCGGAGCGCAACAGACAGACCCGATCTCGAGGTTCCCCCCACCCCCCCTGTGACGTCCACGCGCCGTTGGCGACGCTCAACCGCCCAGGGCTCCGAGGCATCGGTCTTGATGGAGAGGATTCCGCCCCCGCGGCTCTCCCGTTCCTGTTTGCTTCGACTCCGCGGCCGGAACCCAGAGACGTCTCCTTTGGATGTACCCGTGGGACATGGCCGCCCGCAAGCGACCCGCCGCGTCTCCCACCGTCCTCTCACCGGACCGAACGAGCTTGGGTTTCAGCTTGTACAGTTGATGCTCTGGGAACTCGGCGGCTGCCGGCCATCATGCAGGGAACCAACAAGCCGGACCCAATACCCAGCTGGTGGCTGACGACATCCCCTGACGTACCCGCAAAGCCTCACACTCTCACAATCACATGGGAAGCAAGACACGACAAAGATTGGACACACACAGAGTGTGGCTTCTCATTTTTCTTCTTCTTCTTCCAAATCATCTACCTCTCTTTCCCTCCGGCCATGCAGTCATGGTATCCTCGTCTCGTCCTCACCCCACACTCCCTTGGACTCCATATGCGTTTGCGGACAGTCATCCGTAGATAGACCCGCGGAAAAATAGAAACCTAAACTCGACAACACAAGAAAAATGGAAAGAAGAAAACATGCCGGTGTCCTTTTGGGGGGGGATGAAAAATAAAACGTCGTCGACAACTGTCATCTCTCCAAGCAAGCCAGTCCCCGTGGGGAAAAGGCCTCGTGGGGGAAAGCCTGTGTACCAAAAAATCCCCCCGGTCCCTGAAACTCCCTGGTCCAAAAAGTTGGCGCACCTGAAAACGACTGCACGATAGAAAGATGGCCGAACCCCCGTTTCCTTGCCTGTCCGTGTCCAAATGGGGAGAGTTTGCTTCCCCACCTTTCCGTTCCAATATTCGCGCCCAAAGGATGCGATTCTAGATTACACATTTCGGTTTATGGTAGTAAAGTACGTTTTGTTTGCAAAGTGCTCGCGTGACGATACCAATCGCCAGCTCGCCACTTGCTGCGCTCTGAAAAGAAGGCTTGAAAATGACAAAAGAAATGCCGGCTTAGTGATTGCTAAGCTTCGGGAGCTTGTCGTGCTCGACAAGGTGGATCGGGAAGAATGCACGTCTCGTTTGGATCTTCGACGGTGTTTGTGGGCGTCTTCTCCATATTGCGGTGACACACCACTTTTCCCTTTTCTTTTCCCCTCATCCACATAGAATGATGTAACGCCTATAAATGCCGTGCGAATATTCAACGGGAAGGAAGAAATCCTCTGGCTCGGCTGGCGTGCGCATGTTTTGAAGCGCGGCCTCACACTCCGATCGTCCGCAAATCTCGTACAGAGTCCCAAGCGGGTTCGGCCGTCGGCGTTGCTGCGTTGTCGCAACGCACTTGTGTTGACTAGTCCGTGTCACGGAAATAGTCACCATGGTCCAAATTCGGCCGAGTGTCGCCGAATTAGTCCGATCCCAAGGGGGCTTGGTGCTTGTCGTCTAGTGGCGGTGTATACCGTCCTGGCCGCGGTCATAGCAGCTCGTCAATAGACCTCACAATTGGCGTTTCACCTTTTGTAGGCGGGCTTCGCGGGTCGGCAACCTGGGTGGGGCGTCCGAAAGGATAGAAAGGATCCCTGGGGAACATTGTCTGTCGAGGCGAGAACAGACCTTCGCCTGGTGTTGGCGGCACTTCGACAAATCGCATGCCTGGGAACTCGCTGCAGGAGTCGTGCAGTGGGTTTTTCGTCATTGTCTCTGCTCTAGGCGACATGAGAGCCGCATCGTCGGGAATCGCGCCAACCATTGTAAGAGGTCGTTCCTTGTGGGTGGTGCTTTCCTTTTCGTAGTCTGGTGACGGGCCGAGATTCAGACTGGAGAAACCAAAGCCGGCTGATGGGCCGAATCGATGTGCTCCAAAGCCAGGCGACGGCGGCGGCTTGGCGAAGAACGACGACGATGGTGCCAGGCCCGAAACAGGCGGCGCAGGCTTGGATGGAAGCAAGCGATCAACGTCAAAGGTTCCAAACTTGGCAGAGGTCTCGCTTTCTGACCAGGAAAAGCTCGATGGTGCCGATGATGGCCCGGGTGAAATTGGCTGACTACCAGGCGTTGAATGTCCTCTAGCACGGGTAGGGCTGCCCTTGTTCGGGCTCGCGCTCCCTGAGCTGCCCTCCTTCTCTCCCGGTAAGGGAGCTGTCAAGGGCTCCTTGGGTGCAAGGTCCATGGCGGCATCGGCGGAAAGCGTCAAACGGTGCTTTGTGGGGCTGCGTCCAGCCCGAGGGCGAAAGGCTGATCCTGGCGAGGCCTTCTTCTTGGAGACCTGCTTTTGGAAGTCCTGCAGGCAGTACATGAGCTTCATGTTGGGGCTGATCCACTTGCTCTTCTCCTGGGCTGCGTAGTAGGCGTCGTTGACGCTGAGATCGGGGTTCCGGTAGAGACCGTACGCAATAATGAGACTGGCAGATCGACTGGCGCCTTGTTGGCAGTGGACGAGGACCCTCTTTCCCTCCTTCGTTCTCGCGTCGATTGTTTCGCAAAGATGCATCAGATCCTGCGCGATATCTGTGTTGTGGTCCCAGGGCATGTGTATGTACTCCGGGCGCTTGATGGAGAATGACATGGCCTTGGGTGTGGTGGGTGTTTCGCCTCTGTCGTTGGTAGGGAACTCAAAAGCCGTGGAGAAACTCGCGTTTGATACGGCGGTGTCGGGGATGGGGCTGAGGACTACGGGAGAATCCGACATGGGCTCATCCAACTTTGGCAGAAACGCAAACGGGTTGCTGACTTCCCGCGCAACGTTGATGACGGTATCGAATTTGGAAGCTTCCTCCGCCGTCGGCTCCAGGTAGAGGTAGACGTTGTCTTCGTAGATTGCGATGGGGCCGTCTGGGTAACCAGGCGTCTTCTGGTCTTCGTTATTTTCGTTCTCATGGTAGGGCTCGAAGTCGAGGGCGGCGCGGCTCGCGAGCTGGGTCTTGATTGGCGACTCCTCCTCAACAATCGTCGTGTCGAACGAAGCGCCGACGCCAGTCTTTGTCGGCCTCAGAAACTCTGACAGGCCCGACTCGTTCCTCTCCAAAACCTTGGGGAAAGTCATTCCACCAGGGGGGCCAAACGTCGCAGACTTCAGCGAAGGCAGCATGTGAGGGGACGAGGTCGAATGCTTCAGAGCGCGCCTTTGAAGAATGGGTGCCATGCCGGGCGTGCCGGGGACCTCCAGGGTGTTCCGCATGACGAGATCTGACGTCTTGGTGTTGAGGCTCAGCTGGCTGGGCTTGCGCTTCATTGCGGGGATGGTAGGCTTGATGAAAGAGGGCGACGCCGGTTCAGAGACGAGCGTCGTGACTGTGTTGCTCACGAACGGCGGCTGAATCGACAAGCCCTTCATGTTCTTGGGACGGCGCGGCGAGGGAGAAGTCATGGGTCGGCCGAAGCTCGTGGTCTCCGCCGCAGTCAGAGTGTTCATCGAAGCCATGGGCGAGAGACCGCCAAAGGACGTGGCCGGGAAAGAGCTGAGAGGTATCAAGTTGACGGGAGAGTCCGGGGAAGACGAGGGGGACGGGTCTGACAACGGGGAGCAGTCGCTTGTCGAGAGCGTCGTGGTGGGCGAGGACTCTGCAGACTCGGAAGCCTGGGTGGAGGTGCTGTCATGGTGCTTGTGGATGGGATCTGACGGCATCGCGGGCCGCAGGTGCTGAATTGGGTTGCCCAAGGGCTTCCCGGCGGCCTCCATCTCGATCAACTTGGGGTCGACGAGAGTGACTGTTTCCTGGGCGGCGATGGTCTCCGCGTCAAGGTCGAAGACTGACATGAAGGAGGGGATCTGATCCTCGTAGATCCGTCTCGCGGCTGCCGACGGCATGGTTCTGTGGACCTTTGAAACGGGCTGCCCGAATCCCCTCTCTCTTTCTCTTCTCTTGCGCGAGGGAAACGTGTTGGCGGCAGTCTCGGGCGGCGAGACTGTGAAGGCCGAGGGGGGCAGCGTGGGCGTAATGGTTAAGAAAATGGTTGCGGCGGGTGGTGGTTGAAGGAGCGGGAGTCGCGGTTGGTGTTTAAAGAAGGGAAAGTGCGCGGGCGATTGGGTCGGATCGGAGGACAGCGCTGCTGAATCCCGTCGATGCTTCTTTATTCCTCGTCGTCGGCGGGGTTTCGCGGTCCAAGTCTCGTGTCTGCTTCGCTAGTTCGTACTCCTCCTCCTCGTACTCGGTGCGATGCCGCAGTATGCGCTGGGCTGGTGACCAAGACTCGCGACAAGAATAGCTCAGGTCGGCGAGATGGCGGGGACTGTTCGTATGCGGCGGATCCCTCTGGTGTGGGTGGCAGGAGTTGAAGTCGTCGTCAAGGTCGAGAAGAGAGCAGAGGGTGAAGTGGAAGGAGAATAGCAGGAGAGAGTAAGTGGTTGGTAGTGGTGGAAGAGAATGGAGAAGAGAGAAAACAATGGCCAGTGGTCAAGACGAAAACGGCGGCTCGGGGGTTAGCACATGCTGTAGGCGGAAAACAGAGATGTGGCACCGTCCGGTCAATACGGATACATGGATGGGATTGGGACGGCGGGTAAAGCAGAGGGAGGGGAGAGAGGTGAAGGAAGTAAAGGATGCTTGCCGGTTGGGAAGAGTGCCGGGCCAGAAGTGAGTATTGGCAGGTAGGTGTAGAGAATAAGAGAGGGGGTGGAATTGAGAATTGGGGGGGGAGGGGAGGAAGAGGTGGGAAAAGAGGTGGTGGTGGTGGTTGGTGGTAGAAGAAATGCGAGGTGGTTGAAAGTTGAGTTGAGTTTGGACGGACTGAGGTGGGAAGGGTTCGAGAGAGGACCCGACAGGACCTGGAAGGGAAAGACGGAGACGACGGGGCAGGCTGGCAGCAAGTAACAGGAACAGCAACAGGAGCGGCGGCAGCGGCAGCAGCAGGATTGGACAGGTTGGCTTGGGATTGGGGGGAAGAGGAGGGGGGAAGGACCGCTGCGCGGGTGCGAGATGCTGGTTGCTGGTGCTGCACGCAAGCGACTGGAGAATGGGTGAATGGGCCGTCGGCGGTCGCCCAGTCTTTGCCCTCGTTGAGAATGGGCGCGGGTGGGCTGGGTTTGGCCTGCGCCTGGAAAGAGAGAGAGAGAGGCAAGGACCGCGGGTGGTGGGAGGGTTCCCAGGGTTGGCTGCTGGCTAAGGCCGTGAGGCACTGGGGCGACCGGGGCAGGGGTCCCTTCCCGGGCTGCTAGTGGCTACCGCAGGAACCTGGGACAGCCCAAGGTACCCAAGTACCTCAGCACGGCGCGAGGCAAGGTACGGGCGGTACGTACCCTCTCTTCCCCTCTGTCTCCCGCCCTCCTTGTCTGAGGTTCCAGAGCGCGAGGTACGTAGCGTTCCTCTGCCTCCCGAGTCTCGCGGGCCGCACTACGAATAGTATCACTGCTACTACTACAACTTCCGCAGCTACTACATGGTTCACTGACCTCGGGGCTCACTAGTGCTTCTTACGCACAACATTCGCTCGAGTGGCAGCAGCAGCAACGGCCAGGACGGCTACCTAGCTAGTGGGGAGACAGGGAACACAGAGGAACACTGGAGAGAGGCACGATGCAAGTGACAGAGTTCCCTGTCTGCCCACTGCCCGCTTCCCAGACCATAGCGCGTACAAGTACATTATAATAAAAACCTGAGAGAGAGCTCGTCTGCCGGGGTCGGATCGGGTGTTGCTAGTGCCGTCTCGTCTACGGCTTCGTCTGCGCCAGCACCACCGTCTGTCTCCCATACATAGAACACCCTGATCACCACACTAAGCCGCCGCCATTGAAGAGGACTTGGACTGGTGCCCGTCCTTGGACTCGTTCGTTGTTGTTTTAGAGCCGCGGCGTTGCGGCACTGGGGGGATTGACTGCCTGCTCTCGGCTAGGCAGTCAGTCATTCAGACAATGAATGACCATGCTCACGTACGAGCCGCCTCGTGTGCCCGGGCCGGTCATCTCGAACCATCTGTGGTGAGTGAGCCCTGGCACCTGCAACATGCAGAGAACAAGCAGCACAGAAGCGACAGAACAGCCTGGACTGGCATCGGTGCAGTGCTGATGCCGCGGACGGTTGGGGGAGAATGGCTGGCCGGCCTGCCGTTGCCGCCGCTCATCAGCGCTGCCGCCGAGCGATGCAAATGGACGAGCATGACTGGACCGTCGGCTTAGCTCTCTCTCTCTCTCTCTCTCTCTCTCCCCTCTCGACTTTCCATGTCTCGTCCTTGGCTCTACCGTACCACAAATACTACTGCTCGTGAGGGTTGGTGAAGGGCCACCAGCGCAAGTGGAGCCGAAGCCTTGTTGTGGAGAAGAGAGACACGAAGGAGTGGGGTCCTTTTTTTTTTCCCTTTCCCCTTGCCAAGTTGGTGCGAGTGATCCCTGAGGAAAGGGAGTGTGTGGGCTTGCATCGTGACTGGAGCGTGTTTTGCGAAACATGACCGGGGGCTATTAATAGCAAGAGCCTGCGGTTCCACTCCGCTACCCCCGTCCCAGCTTGTCGTGTGTGTGTGTGTGGTGGTGCATGCGCCTTGCGTCGCCCGTCGGCGCCAATTCTAAGCCAATGGGGGCTCGGCGAGTGCTGAACTGGCTCGACCGCGTGTGCAGGATAGATTCGTTGTGTTGTGATGGTTCTCTTTGGTCCATGATGTCCGTCGTGTCAGTCTCGCCTTTGCGTTGAAAGAGAGCCATCCCGTCCCGCTGAGGCTGTCTGCCCGTCTGTCGCAGTCGCCTCCATCTGGCGGTTGCAGAGCCACGCACCCGGTTGATCATCGACTTCGTGCAGATAGGGGCTTTGTTGAGGGGAGACTATGCGACACTACTGCTGCAGATATAACCCGTCATTTCCACTCCCCGTTCCCTTCTCGCCACTGCACCGCGCTGCCGCATCTTTCAGGACGGAATGGATCTGCTTCCTGCTTCCTGCTTCCTGCTTTGCCAGGGGCCGCCGCCGCCGCCGTCTGCTCCATTGATCTCCCGTCGCAGGAATAGGAATTATGCGCCATTACGGTTGCGGGTTTGCCCCGCGAGTGTTGACGCCTGGACTTCGTCACTTTAGTTCTGGCCCTGCTTGCCCCTCGAAGAACGCCATGTTTGGGGTTGCTTACCCGAGAGCGAGAGACCACCACTTGCTTGTGCAGTATGCCATCGCAAATCGACCAACAGCAGCACACCGAGTCACAGCCATCACACACGTTGTCGTATGCCCGACACCCGGACACCGAAGGGTTCCGTAGTACAGACAGGTCAAGATGGAAGTAAACTAAAAAAGATGACAGGCCTGTCAGGTGCAACAACACCACCCATTCCTTGTCACCCGAGTGTCAGCTTACAAGTCTGCAAATGCAACTGCAACTCATCGGCCTGACCTCTTTTTTCTTCTTCTTCTTTTTTCCCCCTCCAAACCACTTTCCTTGAGGCCGGACACACTCGGCCGGTGGTCTCCAGCAAACAGAACAGTGATCGTCCTTGCTTCGGCCGCCTCGTCTCGGTTGTGAGATCTCTCGTTCTTGGCCCCAGTGTTTCCGAATGTCCCAGCCTGTCTGACTCTGATGTGCTTACCAGGGCATGGAGACCTCCTGGCGTCCTGTGCTTTTTCTTCTTCTCTTCTTCTCCTTCTCTCTCGCGTTCCATCCTTGCAACGAAATACCGAGACTCTGGTGCTAGCTGCCCTCTTTTTTATTTTTTTCTTCTGGACCCGGTGAAATCCCGACATTCCAGTCCACAACCGTTCCCTGCCCTCCAGTAAGAATGTCTTGGGGAAAGTCCGACCGACATGCCCATCTCTCGGCCGGGTTCGTGGGTTCGTGGGAGAGTCAGGTCAGTTGATGTTTAAAAATGTCGATTGCAGATCATTTCATCATTTCATCATTCCCAAACTCCACAGTTCAGCACCGCAAAACCAGGTAGATTGCGATCTCTTTGACTTGATCTTGGCTGCAATTTGCGAAGCAAACAAAGCACGTACCAACGTCGCTGCACCAGCACCAGTCAGTCAGCCAGCCAGCCAGCAAGTCAGTTCTGCTGCGCGCCGAGCGCCCACCCCTTGGGCAAGGTCTAGAACATGAATGTTTCCGAACCGAACCCCCTTCCTTCTCGTGAGCGAGTTGGCGATGGGCTCGCATTGAATGGCCCCGCTGCGCGTGCTGTCTTGCCCTCTCTAGATGCGGCCGTCCACACAACCGACGAACCAACCACTGGTTTCAGTTTGGACCACCGTCATGAAAGCCGCCGTCGTCCCCTTCTCCGCGGCTCGGCATTAGCCGCCAAACACCTTGTCACTTGAACGCTGGACAACCTTTTCCGACATTCCACTTGGGGGTCTAAACACAGCCGTCTTTGCGCCCCGGGCGGCAAAGCTGCGACCACTGAAGGCTCACCACTCCCATCGCAAGTAGGCAAGTAGGGGCCCGTTCTCGACAACACTCTCAAACCAGCTTCTCGGTCATGCCGCCGGCGGTTCCCCCCTCCCCCATTTGCGTGCCAGTTGCGGTGTCCCAAGTCGCGATGGATTCGGGGAACGGCCGTTCCATCGAGTTGATTTGTCGGAAACAGTGGCACACGGCGACTACGTTGACCACGCTGACCGATTCGGTAGGGTTGATGTGGATGGGGTCAGGGATCCGATCTAGATTCCCCTCTCTACCTACCACACTCTCTCCATCTGCCCCAAACAAAGGAGACAACGACGACGGGCGGAGGTCCGTCTTGAGGCTCAGATTGACACAACCACCGAGCCCACCGCGGCCGGCCTTGTCCACAATGTAGGCGCAGGCCTCATCTGTCGGCGGCCGACCGGACGGGGAGCCCCCGTCGCGGAAACTCCAACGGTCGTCTCCATTCTTTCATTCTGGGATCCGCGCTGTCCAGTCGCTGACAGGCAGCGGCATCTTCCTGGAGCTGAAGGTTCAATAAGAAATTCGCTCTGCCATTTCGGTAGGTAAGCTCAGGTGGTTCATTTCGAGGGGAGATTCCCATCGCATTCCCATCGCGCATCGACATCCGCACCTCGTGGCATGCCGGGAGCAGAGACAGGATTGAAAAAAGCCACACCTAAAGGCAGCGAGCGTTCCACAGTTCCTGGTCGACTTGTGTGGTGCCTGAGTAGCTGGCTGGCTCTTCCTTCGTTACTGGGTAGACTTTACCCATCACACACCACAGTAATCCAGGGTGGGCAGGCTCTTTTGACAAGCAGAGTCATCCCTCCGACTCTGCTCTCGGCAAAATCCCTGCAAACGCTCGTGTGGGAAACTCCGAGGCATGGGGCAGCCTACATCGTGGGTTTCTCCTTCATGGATGATACCTTCACCTGACGGGCGGCGGCCATAATAATCGATATTGCCTCTCTACCAGATTTAGGAACTCTCTAATAGTTGCTGCTCGTATACGTGCTCTGTCGACTCTTACCGTTCGTCAATCTCCCTGCTGAGAGATGGGATTACCCACCGATTCGTCCCATGTCTCTGCTGCACTCCCCACACCCCAGGGGGAACACCATCGTCATCATTTGCATCATCCCTCACCAAACACAAAGACGACGTTGGCGTTGACGTTCACGTTGGACGCATGGGATGGGCGGTGGAGGCGAAGGGGAAAGGAGGGCGCTCGGATGTCTGATACAACTAACTCTCTCTCTCCCCCGGCAAGTGCCCGGCAGAGCCTCCTTTGTTCGATCGTCGCATGAACCCGGATTTGTTTCTTTTGACGAGCATGTCGCTGCGGCGGCGCGGCCGGCGCCCGGCAACACTGAACAAAGACAGCGCCCCTCGTCCTCCCCGTTTCGCTGCAACAGCCCCCTTCTCATCGTCCCAAAACAGGCTCTTCTCTCGGACTTGCGCGTCAGCCCATCGCAATTTCGCCATCGAAGATCCAAAAGCACCCCGTCAAACAATATAGCGGGAGACTTGGACGATGCGACAAATGAGATGCCGAGACTAGTGTGATCCTCAAACTCTCTGTTTCTCTTTTTTGGCCCCCTCCCTCCCCTTGCCGGCCTTGCTTGGTGTCTTGTCTGTGGCTTGCGAATCCCGCTGAAGGAACGCGGCAGGAGATCGCTCGGGGCGACTCATCGTCGCTCGCACTGTCTCCGCCATGCCATTACGAGGGTGTGGTACAGTGTGTCAGTGTGAAATGGACGGGTCGATCTAGGCGTGCCCCCACCCATGCAGCTTTCCAATCCGGGTCGCTGCGCGGGAGATTAGGAGCGTCGGGGCCCTGCTTGCCCTTGATCGAAATTTGAAGCTGCACTATTTTCCTCGACGTCTTGGCGAATCTGAAACAGCGGAACCCCCTGAACGGTCGGGGGACCCACGCAATGAACCCGAAAAAGAAAGAGTGGCAGCGACGACCGGCAACTGCACCAATTTCAACCACTCACCAACGAAGGGGGAAAAGAGAGAAAGAGGCACCTCGGCATCGCAGGGCAGGCGCCCGGGCTGGGGTCCGAAGGAAGGCCGAAGGACGACGGGAAGGCGTCCCTCAGGCACGAGCTCTTGCCACGTTGCGGACATGAATGGCAATGCAGCAGGAGCAGCTGAGCGGCTGCCGCCGAAGGAGACGCAGGAGGAGCAATAATAGCAGGCGCCATTTCGAAAAGTCGGTCTGTTCGTCGGCCAACACGTCCATTCTGCGCACAGGGAACATCCCGTTTCGCCTTGTCGACCACTTTCCCTCCATCACGCGCACACACGTCCTCTCTCTCTCGTCATTCGTGCACGCGTCTATTTTGGGCGCCTATTTCCCGGCAAATTACCAGTCTGCACGTCGACCCTTTCCGGTCCACGGCCACCGGCTCCTCACTCTCTGTCCTGCGGCCCGTTATGGCTGCCCTCGAGCTCCTAGGGACGGCGACCCCCGGCCAGTGACTCCAGAGTAGCGAATCTTCACCTGAAGAGGGAATGGGGCTCCAGGAACCCTCCAATGTCGTTAAACTGAACACCCCTTGTCGCGGTCTGTGTCACCGTTCTGCCCAGAATCCGGGGCTGTTCTAGCTGCCCGCCTTCATCTCCAAAGGGACGACGACGGGTTGATACACTCACAGATGCAGCACAGCTGCACATGTCAGACGCCTCCATTCGGAGTTCCCGCCCGACGAACCTCATCAAATAGGGTTCGGGAGATGAGTGCAGACGGAAAAATTCCACCTGCACGTCCAAATTGCACACGCGCAGCAGAAACTCTCGCGAGTTCTGCGCGTGTGATTACACACGAGCAGACGCTCTTACCACGACAAGCTTCTCTCTCCCGCCCACCTTCGTCCCGTCCGCCATGGCTTCGGTCAGTGGGCTTGCCTCTGCCGGATCCCGAAATAAACCGTCATTTCATTGCGGATACCGAGCATGCGTCTCTTTGTGCTGGCGTATGCGTTGCCCACGCATAATGGTAATATCAGCAAGGCAGTTGGCCAACTCAAGCCACCCGCTGCAACTGGCAAGCTTTGGACGGCAGATCCACGCCTGTCGAGACGGTTTGCTGCAACCAGAGGACCTTGGACCATCAGGCGAACCTGTTCACGCGCGGCGAAGCAGGACCTCTGTCGAGGCCCTTGACGATATGTCCGCCCGATCTCGATCCCTCATTCGAGGGTTTCGGACCTGCCATCTCCACCTCCTCGGCCGTCTTCCCTATTCTCCCCTCTGCCCGCGAACGATGCTCCCACTCTCCAACAACTGTGAACCCATGCCATGCCTGGGGGAATCGAGGAACCACAACACCATCCCAGTCCGTGTGTAATTTACCCAAGGGGCCCAGCTCAGCCGAGCCTCAAATCCGTTACCGCTTTGGGACGGTGCCTGGTCAGGGACTGCTTATTGCTCCTCAATCTGCTGCCCGTCGCCCCAGCAATGCAAGACGACCAAAGCATTGACCAGCCCGCCTGCCGTCTGGGTCAACAGCGAACGAGCCCGTTGCTGTCTCTCTCGTCGTTACGCCTCAAAGCTTCGCCTGGCGCAGGCCATGAAGAAGCGACGCTGGGGTCGTCATCTCCTGTCTTTCGTCTCCGTCTCCGTCTCGTCTCATCATACCCGGGGCACACGCACGCATCTGGCCGCTCAGCCCTGGAAGGCGGACACTCTCTGCTTCATGCACCACGGTTCCCTACCCGAATTGGGGCACACGCGGTCCAGGCCTTGTTGGGTAGTCCCAGCTTGTCTGCTTTCTGTCTGCTCTGCGGCTCCTTGTGGCCTTGCAGCCAACTCTACCACGCTGCACCCAATCTCTCAGTCTCCCTCTCTCTCGGTCTCCATGAAAACCTTCTAGCCTTGAGCCGTTGGGAGTTGAGTTGGGCCTCGTCAGCTGAACCGTTTCAAACAGATGCCGCGTCAGAGGTTGACAGCCAGAATCCCATCGTTCCACCACGGGCCATAACCATCAAATGACACTCCAACCACCAACAGCAACTCCTCTGGAGCCCACGCAATCCATTTGGATCACTCAAGATGCGATGTGACTTTCGGATCCTTCTCGTCTCAGCTTCAGCAAGCTCGTCTGCCATCCCAAATGCTGGGCCTCTTCGCCAGCACTTGAAGGTGCGGATCAAACGCGCGTGATGCCTGGCACGACTGTGGTGGTCCTTTTGCCCCCTGGAACCCGTTCAAGGCACCCTGGGGCACGGACACGAAACTGGCGACATGTTGTTTCAGCATCCCTCGTCCACTTGGCCCACGACCACGTCGCCCTAGTGACTGTGCACGTGAGGTTGTACAAGAAAGACAACAACGGGCACTGCTGCTTCGTGTTAGTTTTGTCGACAGTCTGAAGATTGCGCGGGGCTTTCTTGTTTTGAACAGATTTATCTCCAGACTATCTGATACTGCAAGCGGGCGGGAGATGTGCATTTGAGCTAGTTTTACTGCGGACGCTCCCTCCGCTGCGTGGTCCCGGCACCCCTCATCACGGGCCGTCTGAGTCGCAGACGGCGTGTGTATCCGCCGCCGCCCGAGATTCGTGTCGTGACGCGCCCACCTCGAACCTTCCTACCACACCAAACCACTGTCTTGGGAACACGCGCTACTGCATGGTCAAACTTTTGCCTGCGCACTCTCTCCTTGGCTTTAAGGTTGACACCTGTAACCCGATCACGACAGTCATTGACAAGGGGCCGTCCCCAGCGGGCGATGAACGAAGGCCCCGATCGAAACCTGTCCCCCCATCCTCTGCCCGCACGATGGTCTGGACTTACTATAAATGGTGCCCGATGCGGTCGTGGATCCAGGGCTGCCCCGTTAAGCTATGCTATCCTGCCTAATCTTCCCTCCGCCGCCGCACAGGAGGGTGCTGCAAAAGTTGCTCGTGCAAGTTTGGGGGGGAGGGCTTTGGTCTAAAATCAGGGGTCCTGTTCTTTCGAGTCTAGCTTTGGTTTTCCTCCTCAGGTTTGGTTCATCTAAGGCGACGTTATGACTAGGACATCGTCGTCCGTCTGTCCACCTCTGTGCCGAAGAGATGCAAAGGCAGATGGAAAGTGCCGTCCTGCGCCTGCGGCTTAAATTCAAGCCGGCCATCTCCAGGTCATTTAACTTTCCGCCCGCGATGTGCCCACCGCATCCGGAAAGTCTTGTCCGCGATCCGCGATGGGAGGGGTTCCTCCTGGTGGTTAATCTCTCTTCGTACCAGCCAGCCCGCGGCTGCCCTAACGGCTGGCTGTGCAAATTTCCGGTGATGTGAGTGGCTTCGCCAAGGAGCGTCGGCTTCTGTAGGTTGGTTTTTGGGTTTTGGTTGTCTTTTTTTTTTTCTCGCGATCGGCTTAGCATTCGTGACGCAGGTCAGGCTTGTGACGCTTTTGAGTTCCACGACAAAGACTCTGGTCGGCGCGATGGGAAAACGAGGGGGGGCCAAGTCATCGACAAGGGTGAAAGTGAGGTTGAGCAAATAACGGCTAGTGCGGGCAGGAGAAACGGGCGATTGAAGACAGAGGGAAAAGGTGACTGAAGGCAAGAAGAGGTGGGCAAAGTCGATGCGAGCGGCGCACAACCACGCCCCTCCCCGCGGATCCCCGACGCCGATCGCGAGTGCAGGCGGCGGCCGGGATGGCCGTGGTAGACTCGTCCCCCGAGTCGCGGCCCCGCTTTTTGCGTTTGGATCCGCCGGGCTGGACCGTTGGGGGGGGGGGATGTGTCGGCCGGTGGGAGGGCGAACTCGGACCACGGATCGGCGGGCTTCTTTCGCAAATGGGCAGACGAGACGACAAACCAACCCTTTTGGGGTTTTTGGTGTTTTGTCGTGGACGGGGACGGCCAGGGCTCCATGGCCGAGGCGGTTTTTTTTTGTGCGTTTGGTTGGGGCGGGGGTGTACTGGGTCGACGGCGGTCTGACGGGGGATGTCTGGTGATGGGCCTGAGCACGACGGGAATCGTCAACTTTTTTTTCGTCCGTCGTCCTGAGATGTTCTTTTGTTCTTGCTTTTGTAGAGTAATCCGTGGTGAATAAGCGGACAAGGGAGAGAGGCGGCCGCCCTCCAGGGCTATGACGGGTAGGAAGCCTATTCAAGGTGCCACCAGATAATTCGAACAGGAGGGGGCGGGCCATGATAAGAAGCATCACTGATGTCCCTAAAGCATGAAGCACGAGACACCGTTGGTCCCGAGGAGACCTCGAGGACACGGGTGTGGCACTTGTTACAAGCCACCGCCCGGCGGCACGCCGAATCAGGCCGCACCTCCGATCACCTCGCCCGCCACCTACCACAAAAGTCGTCCTCGGGTGCCTTCAAGCTTTCCGTCGTGAAGTAGAGCCGCCCATGCTGCCATGGTGACTGCTTGGATACCAAAGAAATTCCTTCCCGCGGGCCGCAGCGCGGTTCCCGGCGAGGGGGCTGCCGGCACCATCGAAGTTCTGGCGAGCGAGCACCGCGCCAGGCGATGCCGGCCAGTCTTCCGTAACACGTTGTAGGAGGACCACGGGTTTCTCGTGCTGTTTTGGAAGACATCGCTCATGTCGGGTCGAGCGACCTCGAGCCGGCGACTCGGTCGGCGCGGGACGCTGTCCGTGCCTGCCTATTCGCGTGAGAATATCCCGTCCTGAGCGGTGGGCAGCAGCGAGCACGAGGAACTGGGTGAGAGGAGCGCTCTCGAGCAGACACGTGCCGAGATCTGCGGCTTCTCAGTGGGGGTTCCTGATCGAGCATGCCTCCAGGGAAGAAGTCACTGTGTGGTTCCATCGAGTCAAGGACGCAGCCGGAGGCTTCGGGACAGGAATGGCTCGCTATCAACACTGCTGGTAACAAGATACCCTTGGATCGACTGCTCCGGGTGTCCTATTTGAGCTGGCTTCGCTAGTCTGGTGGCCTCGCGGTCGATCAACTTGGATAAGGCACTGTAACCTCCAGGGTTACTACATGAGAGCGTGGTGGGCTCACGCGCGCAGTGTTGAGTTTGCAGCAGGCGCGCCGATGCCGGCTTGCTTCACTCCATCACTCTATTCGAGGGTGGACAGTTGCTGTAGAGATATCAGAGTGTGAGCATGGGAGCTTTAGAATCAACTCAGCTGGGTATTGGGGCCCGCCAACCCAGTGCGTCCCATCGAACCGAGAATACCCCTCGTGCGTGCCAGTGGTGATACAGCTGACTGACGATCAACTTTGGGCACTGCCGTGGCCCTGGGTTGGCTTTGCTTCTCAACTGTCCTTGGAAACCCACCTCAAGTCGGCCTGCCACGACGCGCACGAATGATCCAGCGTCCAAACCAAACATCAAACGTCGAATTCCAAACCAGCTGGAAAGCCCGGCTGACTCTTCGCCGACAACCGGAGCAGCGGTCCACCAGAGACGCGTCCAACAACTTGGCTACCACGTATCAACATAACGAAATCAACCAATTTTGCTACTCTTGAAGCTACTTACGAACGCTATAACTGCGCGCTCAACCGCTATAGACTCTACTGCGGCAGCAGATAGTTAGGAAAAACAGATAACGATTTTCTGAACATTAGGAGCCTAGTCGACGGCTCCCCTCTTTCTGCCTCCTTATCGTCATGTGAATACTTCGCTAGGACTAGGGGCCAATAACCAGAGGGTTAGGTTTATGCAAGACTCCTGAATCTTTGTTATACTAATCGTCGTTGGGACAACTGCCGTAGGTTCAAGGTTTCAAGTATGCCTATACCTATATGTGACCTGGGTGAGATGGAAGACGAACAAGCACAATAGAGTGCGTCTCAAGAGTGAGGAACCCTCTCAGAACAAGCGCCAAGAGAGTGTTCCTTAGGGAGGTCCAAGGCAGCGTTGCAGTACCCAAGGGGCTCTGCATTCTAGCCGAACACGTCAGGGTGGTTCCGAGCTGGGGCAAAGGAGGGAGCTAAAATCGACATGCAAGGCGCTTTGATCCGCAATCTGCCATGGCGAGGCGACTACGAAGGCGTTGGGGGTTCCCAAGGGGCGTAACGAGAGGCCCCCGAAGGGAAGTGAAATTGTGCCGCTGGATGGGGGCCAGGACACGTTTTTGGGCATGGCTTCTACCTTGTTTGCTGCTGTCATGGCGGCTCCTCTGCTCCCTGGGCCTTGAGGTGCACGTCGATGGACCTGATGGATTCTGGCATGTTCTGAACGACCCCAACTTATCGGCGTGGTACTCTGGCGTCGTGGGCAGCCAGTGCCCGAGGCCTCTAGCTCATGGGAAAGGGACTGCTTGAACAATGGCGTGCTTGGAGTTTCTGTCCCTTGGAGATATGGCGGCTCAAGGGTCCAGGCCTAGACGCCGCTACGCTCTCATCAATACGTCGCTGGGCGAGGCCCGTTTGCTAGATCGTCAGATTGCCGACAAGGTCACATAGTTGGTGTTATTACAGAACGGTTCCCCAGGAGTTCAGGCGTTGACTTTGCTGCGGATATGCTCCAAACGCAGGTATGCATGCGTCGTCTCTTTCTGTGCCATACACCTGGTTAGGAAAACGGGCAGCACATGCGGAAATCTCAACATGCCGGATGTGTCTCGTAAGGCCAGTATCTCTTGACGTCTCTCACAGCGAACTCGCGCAACTCTTCACGCCTTCCCGCCTCTTCTGCCACCACGGCCGCCCCGCCCCTTGCTCGGCGGCGCCCTCATCCTCAACCCCTCGGGCAACTCCCCGACCTTGTCCCCATCCCTCCAGAGAACACCTACCCCCGCCGTCTCGTCCCTCGCGCAAACCTCCCGAAACAACCTCGTCGGGACCCTCCCCTCCTCGTCCCCCTCCGTCAGCACGACCCCGTTCTCGCTGACCCACCACTTCATCCCCTCCTCCTCCCTCAGCGCCCTCTCGACATCGACATACACCAGCACCTCGGCGTCCTTCCTCATGCCGCTCACGACGCCCTTCTCGTCCCCCGGCAGGCCCGTTGCGAAGTGGACGTGGTTCCGCCCCATCCTCTTCAGCCCGCCCGACTCCTCGATGGCCTTCCAGAAGGCAAAGTACGTCCCGTGCACCACGACCTCGGGCACGTTGCCCGCCTCCAGGGTGACGGGCGTCAAGAGGGACGCGGAGTCGAGCTTGATGCTGTGGCCCTGGTTCGCGCGGATCAGCCAGTGCGAGGGCTCGGTCGAGGTCTCGTCCAGCGAGGGGTTCGTCGCGGCGTTGGGTTTGAGGGCGAAGCGCTGTTTGTCCGACGTTGTGACGGCGGCTTGGATGTCGGAGAAGGCCACCTGCAGGGAGCGGATGGGACCGTAGGCGAGCTGTGGTGGTGTTAGCAGCTGTGTCACGAAGGATGCATGGCCGATGAGAGGTGAAGTGTGGCGCGAGGGCGGCTCTCCTTCCCACCCAGGATCATCACCTCTCGTAGTTGGGTCGGAGCATGGAGCATGGGAACACTCGTTCTCAGCTCAAACGAACGCAACTCCACGCCAACCGGTCCAAAAACGGAGCATCACCACGATTCGAGTGGAGAGCATTCGAACTCACCACCTTGTCCAACGGCGCGTACCCGCCCTCGTCAAGCTTCACCCCGGCGTTCTCAGCCTGATGCCTCAGAAGCCTCGAAAGCGCCTTGGAAACCAACACCTCCCTCGGCTGTCCCCCACCGCCGCCACCTCCTCTTCCGCCCCTCCCGCCTCTGCGCCCTCCCCTCTTCTGCGTCTTGTCCTCGACCGCGGCCGCGGCCTCCTCATACTGATCGGCCATCTTGTCTTGTTTCACGACGGACGGTGACTGATCAAGTGAAAACGCCGAAAACGGTCGGTGTCGTTGTGCCAACCGGGGTGATGAGAGATGCCGGGTGGGAATCGTCTCGTGCGCCGGGCTCCGCACAGTAATGGGTAGTAGTAGCGAAGTGGCGTGCGTGACAGAAAATGGTTGATGCGGCGATTTTCTGGCCTGGCTGAGCGGGGAAAATCTATATCGCTTCGAATGGCAAGCGATGCCGGTTTTCATGTGGTGAGGTTACACGTATGTGAGAAGACGCAGGCTGTCGTGATCCGTGGTCGTGTGAAGTCAGAGTTAGGTTGGGCTCAGGCCCGCTGAAAATTCTCGATCCAGTCAGTGGTTCTTTCTCTCTCTCAAACCAAAAAAGCCCCCCTCTCAACTGTCAAACCTCACTCGCCGATGAGTCAAAACTGACATCCTAAGCAACCAAACACGCGCACATACAGGTTAGCTCCAAACTTCTACCTTAACCGCGCACAGAGACGTAGATCTTGGGACAAAGCGCTTCGCGATTCTGACATGTCAACGGGCTGACACTTTGGCAAAAGTCAATTGTCGCGTCTGACCACACATGCCTCATTTTGATAAACTCAAAGTCGCCATTTCATTTTTGCAGACAAACTGGCCAGCTAGGTCTAACCCCCAGTTCATGGTCACGTCGGCGGAATGAAAACATATCTGACAAAATTCGTCAGAGGCATCCTAGGCCTCCATCTTTGACCTTTTCATTGACTGCTCAATATACAAATACTCCAGCCTTCCCAGGTGAAGGCGAGTCCAACAAACCAATCGGCCGTCCGTCATTGATTGTCATACAAGTACAGAGTAACCGCCGCCGAGCCTATGCGGTTATAACATATGCCAAACAAGAATGACGCCAGCGTAAGAAAAGCCATCTATGATACATTCATCCATGTGATTGTGATTCGTTAAGACGTTATCGGTAGCCCCCTGACTGGGCAGCTGTCGATGAATTCGTTATTGTGCTGTCGCGGTTGGGCCTGCGGCTGATGCTGCTTGTCCGGTTCATTAGCGACGTGTGGCTGAGAGAGAAGTGCCGTGGCTGCGCAACAGCTTGTTGCGGTCGTTCTTCGGTGGGTTTCTCAGCCGAGGAGAATTGTTCGCGTTCGGGGGTTCTCTCGAGATACCGGCGGGATGCCAGCGATGGCGTAGATGGCGCGACAAGGCGAGATGTGAGTGACGATACCCCGAATCGTCTGCGAGGGAGGGCGGAAGAAGCTGGCGATGACACTTCGTTCGAGCCAGTCTGAGAGTGGTAGGTGTGGGAGACGGCGCGAGCCGGTGTGGTGAGCTCTGTAGCAGCTCGTGAGGGGGCACGGAATCGAGATTCGTCGTCTTCTTCACCAACAGTGCCCCGGCGTGACCGGAGCAGGGAGGTTTGACGGCCACTCTCGCGCGATTCCTCCGGCTCCTCTGTGCCCGCCCGTCGGGTTCTCAAGAGCATCGAAGACCTCCGGCCATCTTCGGGCTCCTCGGTAACCGCACGACGAGAACGACCGATGAACAGAGATGACTTTCGGTGGGCCGTCTTATTGCCGTCTCCAGGGGTGCTTGGGATTGTCCCAGGCGGTAGAGCAAATCTAGGGCTAGGCAGCGAGCTCGAGTTGAGCATGGTGCTGCGCCTCTCCTCGTATTTGGACAAGGTTCTGGGGCTGGTGACTGCATTGGCGTTTGGCTTCGGGAGAGTTTGCTGCTCCGATGTTATACTAGAGCGTCGTGGAGCAGCTCCGCCGGTAAACGTCATGCCGACCGTCGGGGTAGAGGGGGTCATCGTTTCCTTCGGAGCAGGTACGTTAACTTGGACTGTCCTATTGCCGGCCGCTTCCTCACTCAGTGCCAATACCAGTTCCGTCAGGCTTCGGCAAATGCTATCCGCCTTGCGTCGCAACTGGCGATCAGTCAGGTTCGTGCCGATGCCAATGGTGCTTGCACCGCTCGAAATGGGTCCCGGTTGACCTGCGGTGCCCATCATGTTGGCAAGTGCCAAAGCATCTGTGGCAGCCACCTCGAGCGCTCGGGCTACTTCGTCACTGAGGAAGGGCTTGGATTTGCTGACGGCAGAGAGCAGAATGGGCTGCTGGGTCTCGCGTTGCGAAGATGTGGTGCTGACGGCATCATGGTGAGGATGGTTGCTGCCAGAGGTTCGTTTCGGTGAAGTTGACATGGTGGTGTTGGTTGCGGTTGGCGGACGTTCGTCCGAGGCTCGAGATATTGCGGCGCCGGAGGTTGCGGGCAGCTTGCCCGTCAATTCCAATCGATGAATTCGCGACTTGAGATCGTCCAGCTCGTCCCACACAGTCGACGGTGCGTTCGTCGAGGCCGTTGCTGTCGATTCCGTGCCCTCGACGCCGTGGTTAGCATCCTGTTGCGCTTCAGTGCGTGGGGTTTCCGTCGATTTTGGAACCAATGGCGATGAGTTGTATGTGCGTGTTTGGCCGTATGAGAGATTCGATTGTCTATACGCCGAGTTCCGAGCAGCGTAGCCACTGTTGCTGTCGGTCAACGAGGGCCGCCTCCGTGCATACGGCGAGTTCTCGCCCATCGGGTCTTGGAAGGTGAAAGACCGGGGTGTGCTGACGGTCGAGCGACTGGCCGAGTGGCCGGCAGAGTGGAAAGTTTTTGCGCGTCCAAGATCCTCGGCGGGATGAACAGACGACGGGCGGTCTCTAGCCAAGGGTGATCGGTACGCCAACGCGCGTGCCATTGGGTCAGCGCCGCTGTCGTCCTCTGATTGTCGCACCCGCTTTTTCGACGTCTCTTGCTGGTCGGAAAGGCGGCGACTGATCTGGGGCGGGGAGACGGGATGGTGATAAGACAAGGGGACAGCTGCGGAGAGGGGTCGGCGATGGGAAGATCTCGCGACACGGGCCTGTTGGTCATCGTCAGTCAGCTCACGGTCGTCCATGGCGAAACTCTGCGCGCATGTGTCCAGGACGCCAGGGCGGGCGTGGCAGAAAGGTGAGAAATGAAGCTGCGCTAGAGGCGCTGGATCGTCGGACCCAGGCGGGGAATTGAATGGGAATGGACAAAAACAGCGGGATGATCAACTAAAAATACGGGACGACGGCTTGATATCATGGCGAACAGACGCTGCCCATTGTAGGGCACGGCCGTTTGCATCGCGCTAACAGGATTCCCGAAACAACAACGCAAATCCATGAAAGGTGGCTAAACTTACTATGGCACTTGGCTGTTCCGCTGGCGCAACATCGCCAGAGCCACGACGCGTTGGCTCTTGTCTTGCGATTTTCATAAAGACGTCACCGGTGGTGTCGTCGGCTTCGGCCGACAACGGCGGTGTCATTTGCGTGTAATCGTCGTCGCGTCTGCCTTCGAGTGCGCGCAAGGTGCGGTCGCGTTGATTTGAATCGGCGAATTCGTCGCCAAAGTCGAATGACCGCATCGTAGAGGTACTGCTGTCAAGTCCCAGACTTCGACGAGACCCGGATGACCGAAAAGAGCGGATGGGAGCCACGCGCACCGATGTGTTCGTGGTGTTTGCGGCGGTAGATTTGAAGGAAACGGGCGGTCGCGACGCTACCGATCTTCGTTTCTCATCTGTCGGACTCGAGTTCTGTAAGGTTTTTGGTAGCAACAGTTCGCGCTGACCCTGGGCCCAGTCCTTTGTTGTCCTGGTGGCCGGGGATTGAGGGCTGTCGTCGGTTGTGTCGGAGGGATGCGTGGGGTCGGTCTCTACTGGCGGTGACTTGACGTCGGTCGCATTTGACTCGCAGGATCGAGATGCAGCGGCTCGTCGAGTTTGTAATCTGGTGGGAAGGGCAGATGTCTTGGATTCTGAGACGTCGCCGTGGGGCGGGAAGGACTGCACGATGATGGGGGAGTCGGGATAAGAGGCGGGCCGCCTTGATGAGACGGCCGTGTTTGCAGGGCTCGATTGGGAAGCAGTCTGGTACGTCGATGCTCTGGACCGCGGACTGAGCTTGGGAGGCGACTCGGGCAACTCGTGGATGGGGCTCGAAATGCGAGGTGAGAGGTGGGAGAGTTGGCGGTAGGAAGGGCGACGGTCGTGGCTCAGGCGGAGTGAAGTCGGCCGGGTGTCTTGTTGTGGGCTGCTAGTGTCGGATCCAGCGTTGTTGTGTTGTGGTTGCTGGTGTTCCCGCAAGTCTGACGTTGTTGGCAGGGTGGTGGGAGAGGCGGTGTCAGTCGCGGTGGTAATGCCAATGCCAATGTCAATGTCAGTGACGGTGCCAGCACTGGCAGCAGGTTGAGTTTCGTTGGAGACCGGTTCGGATTTAGGCGAGACGGGCGAGGGCGGCGGGATGTGCTGCAGCAGTGAGGGGAGCACTAGACGTGGGGATTGGTGTTGTTTGTGTAAGTCGGCGAATCGAAAGGCGGGAAGTTTGGACGAGTTGTGGCTCAGTCGATGGGCGTGGTAGGGTGAAGAGGGCGAGTTTACTGAAGATGTCGCAGAAACCGAGGTCGTATGGAATGCGACAGCGCCTTGCGAGGAGAATGAGGATGAAGGAGACGCGGACGCGGACGCGGATGCGGATACCGAAGCAGAAGAAGGCAATGTGGGATTCAGAGTTGGGGCATGGCCCGCAGCGTCGAAACCACCTCCTGGTAATGCTGTTGTTGCTGCCGTGGCCGTGGCCATGGTCGCGTCGGGGGGTCTGCTCTCCCTGTGCTGGGCTCACACTGTCTCTCTGCCAAAAAGTCCAGGTCGGGATCCGCTTTGTCGTTCGCTTCACTCGCTGCGCCTGCGAGTTGGCCAGGGCTTGTCGGGTTTTCCCCCTTCTTTTTTCCTTCCTCGCTTTTTTCCGTCTGTTTCCTGGGCCTGCACTGGGGGGCAGCCCTTTTCGCTGTCTGTCTCTGACTGACCCCGGTCCACCCAAGTCAAGGCCTGTTCTTTTGGGAATCCACCCGTCCAAAAGTTACGTCTTGGGTCCCTAGGGGCGCCGTGTGGTTTGTGCGCCTGCAACTAGTCGTTCGTTGATAAACGTGTATCGTTATTTCTTTTTCTTTTCTAATCGTCCCCAGGAGGTAGTTGCTTTTTTTTGTGGTCCTGCGATGCTGCAGATTTTGTGACTCGGGGGTGTTCGTTGCTTTTGTCCTTGGTGCTCGTTATCAAGATTCCCGACTCGGTAAAGGTTCTTGTTCTCTATCTTGCTTCTTTCGATCTCGTTTCCTTCTTTCGTGAGGTTGTGGATTCCGCGGCCGTCGGGATGGGTCGTTGCTCTCGTTGATTAAGAATTAGCGGTTTCTGTGGCACAGGTCGTCTGTTGCGATCGTCCATCAGGTGTATGTTCGGGTGATCTGTATTGGGCGTATGCACGTCGGCGTTCGGCGGAAGCGTCTTTGCTATTCGTCGGGTGATTCGCGGGAATGCGTGCGTATTAGTGACACGGGGTGTTGGAGTATTCGTGGGGTAGGGAGCGGAAGCGTCGTCGAGGCTGTCGTCAGACGAATCGAATCGAAGGGAATTCCAAGGAGCGATGGTGGACGCCGGCGTTCTCGGTGCGATGGACAAGCCAGTTGTGGTCGAGAGGAAAGGATGGAGTAAAGAGAGAGAAGGAGCGAGGGCGGGAGAGATTAGCAGCAAGAGCTCGGGGAATTAGTATTAAGAACGGGAGGAAAGAGCGTCGTGAACAAGTGCGAATGCGGGCAGGAGGGGGTGTGCCGGCGAGCCAGCAACGGGCTCCTCGTCTGGCGTGCGTGTGCGTGGTGTGTGTGTGTATGCGTGTGTGGTTTGGCCTCAAGAGGGAAAGTCTGAGCCCGATGCAGTCAGTCGGGAATTATTGATGGGTAGAGAAGGAAAGAGAGTTGCAGTCGTTTTGGGGCAAGCCAGAACGGGACTGGACGGGCAAGAAGAAGATGGGACAGAAGCTAAAAAGGTGAAAAAGAAAAAGGAGGGAGTCAGTTGGTTGTGGTCGAGGATCGTCGACTTGTCTTTCCCACTCACCCCTCCCTCTCCGAGCCGTCTTCTTCTTGTCTCCTAAGGCTCGTCTTGCTCGATGGAGCAGCGAAGGGGTACCTCAGGTATCTCGTCGGCCACCGCACTTCCTGCTCCAGTTCCACGCTCACAGTTTGCGGTGCGTTCCGCCTCTCGGACTCCAGTCACGAGGGGGCACCTTTACTCTACTAGAAACTGCGAGCAGCGGCCTGTGTACCTGATGGATTTGATATTGCCTAGTCGGTTTGCTTGGGCGCCAGCATCCATCTCCCCCATGCGCACTTGCACCGTCCCGGCCACATGTGCTGGGTACCTCCCCGTTTCAACGGATATCATATCTGCCCAAAGACTCAACGCAGCAGTAACTTGCTAACGCCCCCACGGTTGGCTCTATCTGTACGCCTGTTTCTTCCTGCGTAGACTTTGGACTTACTTACACCGATCCCCGATCTAAAGCAAAGCACGTTTCGTGCCATCATCTGGCAGTAACGACACAAATGCTCCCGCTCGCTCGAACTCTCGGTCTAGTATTGTCTCAACCTCAGCCCATGTGCTTCGACACCCCTCTGCACACGCAAGAAGCACAGCACATCTCACCTCGTCACAATTCCACGGCGCCCAAATTGGCTGGTCCTTCCCGACCACGCCCCGGCTCCTGACTGATGCCCATGCGGTTCAGCGGGGGGTCCTCGCCTGACGACCCCGGCCAGCAGGAGCTGCACACATATCACCACCACACATACACCACACAACCACCGCAAGGCACCACCCAGAAGAGACCAGCGGACGGATTCGTGGATACCTACGGCGGGCCGTTATGCGCTCCCGCCACCTCTTCTGCAAACATGTTCCTCGGAACCTTGTCGCTGAGAGGGTCAAGGACCCAATCACCAGCTCACCGCTCCCACTGTCGGCTCGTCGATCGCGTCCGCCGGCCATAGCTTTTGTCGTTGCGGTCCTTGGACGCCCAGAAACACAGACGTTGGCTCTCGTCGTTGGATTCACACGGCTCCTAGCCCGTTTGCTCAACTCTGTCGACTTCCGCAAGCCTACGCTGCGAATACACTGGACACTTGGCTCCTTTCCCCTTCTCCCACAAAGCTTCGAGGCCTCGGGTCTCCGCTGTCGTTCAGGAAACAAAAAGGCCAAGGCCGTTTTGGTGGAGAAGCCGCAGGGAAGTTCAGCACCTTAATCTGGACAAATGAGGCACGAGGACAGGGATCCGCGGCTGGCAGGCAATACGCCTTCAGGGGTCTTTTATGTCGCTTGTAGCTCTTGCAGCTCGATGATTCGAGGTGGCTGGCACAACTAGTTGGCCCAGTTGGAATAGGGGGGATGACTTGGTGACCAACTCAACGCCATGCGCTATCATCGACCGAACCATCACTGATAGTCGCCTTAGTGCTCGCGCGACGTCACCTTCAAGGAAGCCAAAGAGGTCACGGGCTTTACATTCGTGCCTGTCTCAAACATGGAACACCGCTGCTACCGCGCTGCCACCTTTCGCAACATGAGCCGAGAGAATCAGTCTTACAGGATCAAGATGCTAGCCTTGCCTGAGCAACGAGAAAATAAGTACAACACGGCGGGGGCAAGCCAGGGTATGTCGGCAAACGCTTTGTCTTTTGCGTTAAACACAAGAAATCCATTGAAAAACGAGGGGGCTGGGCTGGTTCCCAACGTGTGCTCGGAGGAGGGCAAATAGCGGGATGCCACAATGAATTCGGCAGCCCTTGAGTCGCCCATGGCCTGGCAACACGTCGACTTGGGAACGCGAGAAAAAAAACAGAACCGAGCCCATCTATGGGATGGATACGGGTGCAGGGTACGCGCAAACCCCGCTCGGCTGGCCCCCTTCCTATTCACCGTCGTTCGGTCTCTCGGGCTCGGGGGGTGTGGGGGCTCGACCGTCACAACAACAGACAGCGGGCCCAGCTGGTTGACAGCTGTCCGACCAAACTACCCTGTGTCAGTTTGCGCTCAGTGCTCCCCATCAATCTCTGTGGCCTCCAGACTAGTCGGCACCAATGCAACACACGGGGCGAGGCTCGAGCTCTTCTCCTAAGAATCCACCTCAAAGATGGCGCTGACCCGTCGTTCTGCAGCTTCTCCAACCCTCAAGATCCGAGACCTGACATGAATGCACGCCAGAATGGAGCCAACAGGACGTTGAGGAATGCAGACCCCCGGGTATGCAGTCGCGAGGGGTCTGCAGGTCATCATCAGCAACATGACTCCCGCGTGCAGGACGACTGAAGCACCCGCCATCATGATATCTGGGCCAATTTGCAGCCAGATTTCGCTGTGGCGTCTTCGCCTCCGGCCTTTGGTTGATTGGGCATTGCCAGTGGCAGACGTCGTCTCTCTGGTTTGCTGGTGGCATGTTGAATCCGACGCATTGCCGACCTCCCTGCTGGAGCAGCCTTTGTCGCAACTCAACTTTGAGTGTCGTATTTTGTGCACTCGTTATTAGAGCGGAGACGCTACTCGCGCAGATCCTTTCAAGCCGGCAGGCACAATCAGGGTTGCTGGAATGAGATGTTGATGAGGTGCAGAACTACTGGCTGGGCCCGGCTTGGACAGAAAACGCAACGTTCATGGCTGTGGACATGAAACTTACTGCTCCAACAGTCAGGGTCAAAGATTCCAGAAGTCGCGGGCCGTAGGAAACATCAGCCTCAATGCTACACCCCAGCGAAGCAGTCCGATTACCTATATTTGTACGCTGCCTCAACTTTCCGGTCCTCTTCCTCTTACCAGCCGTCGCATCTCGTTTGGGTAGGTGTCATGAGCAGCTGCCACTTGAAGATGTAGGTGAGCCCGAGAGAGGACAAAGTACCACAGGTAGGCGTAGGTTAATCTGCCAGGAGAGGTTTCCTGCCAGGGCAAAGTTTGATTCGTCGTGACAGCAGCAAGGGCATCAGAAGCACGAAGCGTCTGATCGAAGATGCTGGTCTCAATGCGTCATGTGTTCGCTCCGTGGTTTTTTTTTTGTGGGAGCACGAGAAGCAACCATGGCCTCCTTGCTGGGATCTTGATCTCGGTAGGTGGCCATCATCAGATGGCACTCAGAAGCACGGCAGGCATAGCGTAGAACCATGCCGACACTAAAATCCCCAAGATGGCGCTTTGCCCCTTTATCCTGCTTGAAAAAGCTGTCACCTCATATCAGCCTGTCGCAACGCGCACGGATGATCCAGCGTCCAAGCCCAAACATCAAAACTCGAGAATCGTCTCATCTGGAACGCCCGGCTCAAGACTTGTCAACGACGGGAACAGCGGAGGAGCCCACTCAGCCACTGTGGAGTCCAGTTCGAGTCTTCTGAGGACAATAGGACATTGTTCCCTCACCACAAGCAGGGATATCTGCAGCCGCACGGGCTCAGCACTGTGACGGTTGCGCGTCAATAAGATGAATTGCGGCCTTTCATTCTTCACATTCTCGCGCCAGATGAAATATCGGACACATGCCATCCTTCGGTCAAAATCCCCGGTGCCGCGTTGCGATCAACTTCGGCAAGTCGAAGCTTTCGGGAGGCCGGGGCCCTCCACCGGCACGCTATGGCTGAAATTGAAACTCGAAACGCTCCGGTAATCGCTCCGGTAATCTTTCCGGGGAACGGAATCCGGTTATAACTTGGCAACTATATACCAGGGGCAGGCAGTTCGAGGCTGAGCTTTCCAGTAGGAATACTGGTATCCACGAACCCCGAATCCGCGAAACGAAACATTTTCGGCGTCCCTACCCGGCACTATTGGCCTCGAGTCGTGCGTTTTCCATCGGGTCGTCTGGGTGAACCAGGAAAGTGCAGTCTATGGCTCACAGTTCAACCCATTTGAGCTCATGTTGCCGAACTGCCTTCCTATTCCGTCAGCATACCCAGGTCTGCACCCAACGTGGCTTGCCATGACGGCTATTCATCCAGATCGACCAATGCGGCTCTAGCAAAATGTCCGGCATAGAAACCCGGCATGTTCGAATAACAATCATCAGAGCCTGTGGGGGCTCTCATTGTGATACATCATAGGCCTCGCCAGGGATGCGCCCGAATGTATAGCCCGCCATTCTCTAACCTCGAGCCTCGCCGCCCTATAGGCAAGTTCACCAGAAACCCTTTGCGGCAGGTGCGGTGCAGGCAGCGCCGAGTAGTGCGAAGAAGTAATTCTGAAGCGAATTAGACACCCTTCCTCATGCTTCCTTCCACCATGTCGGAGGGTGCGCTTCGATATGTAGTCGTACTTGTCCGTGTTGTATGTCAACCTAGTGGAAAGAAGGCTAGTGGCGAGGGCAGTTTTTTGGTATACAGTTCTCTCGGAGTCCTCATGCTTGGACACTCAAAAATGAAAACGTGCGGCAGTTGAACGAAAATGGTATTCCCGACTTAGAAGCTTGGTGAGCTTTGAGATCAGTCCTCATCTTGGCCAAAACTATGGGTTTCCTCGAGATCTCCGACTTCACTCGAACTTCTCTTGACCATCCGTCGTTGTCTTTTCTGGTCTGAAATTGGCACTTCTTTAGACGGATGCTTGCGGCGTAAGACAGGTTGTTGAAAGTATCGAAGGAGAGTATAGACGACAGCCCATAGCACCAGATGAAGAATGCCGGGAAAGTGTCGCCGGTAGCTGGAGAACAGTGCCGCCACGCCATGTCACGAATGACCAGCTTAATCTCACTCCTATTGGCAAATTAGCACGCTCTGGCTTATCTTTGGGAGGCAGACGGACCATGAGTTTCTCCAGTGGCTATGGCCGTACGTGTTCAGATACCCGGGCGCCAAAGTCGACGCCCTATAAACCATATCATCTCCCATTATTCTCCAGTATCCTCCAGCAACGTCTTCGCCCTCCTGTCCCTCCTCTCCTGCTCGCGGAGCAGCCACGCCAGAATATCCTCAGACATGCGGTCCTTGGCCGCCTTCCTCGTCAGGACCTTGTGAACGGTGCCGAGGCCGTCCGGTACACGCAGGTCGTTGCTGAAATCAGCGTGGCCGTTCCAGAAGTCGCCCCCGGCTACTGTTGTGTCTTCGGTGAGCTTGTAGTGGGGGACCGGGTACTTTAGGCGAGCGCAGAGCTCGCGGACCCTCTGGGTCGCCGAGGGTTCCTGGGGTCTGGGGGCGATTGAGGGGCTTTGGGCGACGAGGGCGCCGGCGTTGGCTGAGGGGGTGCTTTCTGTGGATGTTGTCGCGGGAGAGGAGAGCGGGTTGGACGCCGGTGCTGGCGGAGAGGGTTTGTTTGTGACTTTGTGCGCGCTGGTCTCGGCAGCGCTGTTATTCGAGAGATGGGGAGGCAAGGATGAGGACGCTCTCGCGGGCAGAGTGTCCTTCTTCTTCCTCGCAGCTGCGGACGAGAAGCCGCTGGTCTCTGCGGGAAGCGAGCTCGGCGGCGGCCTCTTGGAAGGAAGGACAGACACGGACGGAGAAGCAAAGGCGATAGCGGCCGAGGCGGCCGGCGCGAAGGGCTTGGGATACTTTGGCAGGTCACCCGAGGGCAGCATCTGGCCGTTGTCGATGAGCCACTCACATGCCGCCTTGGCGGCGTACTGCTTCGCGTCTTGCTTCCTCTGGAAGTCCGGGATGACGGGGTTGTTGGTGATTTCCATGCCGTAGCCCGGCTGGGGGAAGACGTCGCCGGTGCTGGCAAAGGTTGCCGTGCACGCCCAGCGCAGGTCCGGGGCCTTCCCGAGACGGGGGTACTCGCGGGACACGTCCGAGAATGTGACCTTTTGGCTTCTAACCTGTTGGAAATCTAGAATGGGGGGTGCCCTGTGTCAGCTGAGAGTTCGCTCGGTTACGATATCGCGGGGGAGAGGCGGGTTGGTTTCCGATACGTACGGTTGAGCAGGCCGAGCCAGTTGTTACTTCCGACCTCCGGCTCCAGCCGCGGAGCCGGGCGGAGGAGGACGGCGATGGCCGAGAGCTCCGTCTCACTGAGCGGGGCGGGGTGGCCGTGTTCCGCCTCGAAACGTTCCTTCTCTGCGACGTACGACTTGAGGGCCGCCCAGTCTACGCGCCGGGCTGGTGCGCCGTTGGGCGACGGGGCTGACATGGTGGTCGACCAGGCTCCCTGCGCGTTCGATTGGGCCGGCGGGTGATGCGAGGGAAATATTGAGTTGCCACGTAGCGGAGCGAGCAGGTGTGGGAATCACATCGAAATCAATCGGGAAGGAGACGAGAGGACCAAAGGGCAAGGTAGTGAGCAGCATGCCGGCTTCCCGAGTAAAGTGTTGTGAAAGAGCAAAGGCCGCCGTGACGTCTGAGAAGTGTAAATGTTGGTGGGGTTGCTTCCCCTCAAACGCCTCGGTGGCTGGGCCTCACGCCAGGGGCCGCGGGCTTTACCTGGTGATGCTTTCGCGCATCTATCATCTGCGCATTAGAACGGACGCTCAAGCTACTGGGCAGTAATGGATCGCCTCCTACAGGCAGGTTGCTTGAGTCTGAGAAAGGAGACGGCGGCTGCCATTGGGCTGGGTGCTCGCATCGGACGACTTGCACCCCCCCCTCACACCCTGCCTTGAGAGGTGCTGTTGAGGTACGTACAGAGCCGTGGCAATCCCGCACTCAGTCGTAAGACGGGTTTTCGAGATAAATCATCATCGACTGTTGTTCCATTGACGGCTATCCCGCAAAACTTTTAGGGGGTATACAAATGACAACCGAAACGCTCGACACCACGCCCGTGTTTTTTCCCCTCCTCCCCTGCGAGCTCCCCTATTCCTAGTCTCACTCAAAGAAGCCCGTGCCGTCGTCCTCCTCGTCAACCTTCATCGGGGCCTTCCTCTCCTGCGCTCTGCGCTCCCTTCTGTTCATCGGCTGCTTGGGATCCTTCGTCTTCGCGTCGTTCCACGTCTTCTTCGACCGCGCCAGCCAGGGGTCCTCCTCCTTCACCCGCTCCGGCCGCTGCTTCCGCTGCGGCAGAGGCTGTCTCTGGTGCGGGGCCGCGTCCGCCGGCGACTTGCGGTCGCGCAGCCTGTACAGTGCCGCCTCGCCCTCCGGCATGACCTTCTCGACGGTGGCCCACATCTTTGGCCGTTCGGCGTGGAGGGCTCGCAGGGCTTTGGGCTGCTTGAAAGTCTTTGTGTCGGCCTCCGGCTTGTCCTCTTCCTCCTCCTGCTTCTGCTCTCCATCCTCGGCGTTCTTGTCCTTGTTGGCATACAGACTCTCGTAGCGCTCCATCAGAGGGAAGAAGCGGGCGTAAGCGACGTCGACTTCGGCTACGTGGGCCTCGGCCTCGATGCGCTTCCTCTCTTCGGGGTCTTCGGTTTGCTGGAGCTTCTTGCGAAGTTGCTTCAGTAGTCTCTCCGCCTTTTTCCGTTCTGATGATCGCAGTCAGTTAGTCGGATGCATCCTGGAAGCACAAACGCAGCTAAGCGTGAGGGATTCCACGTACCAAAAAACCGGACCATGTGGTACTTCTGAATCATATTGCTCCGCCTCTTTCTGAAGTCGTGCTCCTCGACTCTCTCCTGCAGCGCCTCCAGCTCCTGTTCCAGCTCGTTGCGCTTCGTGGCGGGCAGCTCCTTGCCGCTCTGGAGAAGTCTCCTGATGGCTCTTACGCGGGTCTTGTTCCAGTTCGTCGTGCCCTCCTTCGCCCTGTGCTTCTTCTTGGTGGCCTTGAATCTCTTGTTGTCATGCTGGCCATTTTCCGAGCCCGGGGAGTTGCTGCGTTGGTCGTCCAGCTGTGCGCCTTCCGAGTCAAACTCGGAGTGTCCTCGTTTCGTGCCCATAGCTTTTGCGAATGTACCTGGACGGGCTGTGTTCTATTTGCGATGTGGGTGTTTATGCGGCGGGTTGGGTGTACGAGAGGAAAGCCGACGATGGTTTCGCGGGCTCTGCATTTCAAAAATTTGGTTCGTTATCGGCGGCCTGGAGGTTGCCGACCCCACCCGAGGATGCTTATCGGTCCACTTCGGGACTAGCGCCGCAGGCGGCCAAGCTAGACCAATGACAGGCTCCAATTACAACGGCTCACTGGCCTGGTCGCGAAGCTATCCCGCCCAAAGCTCAGTGATTTGAGTTGCCCGACTGACGCCTGCGATCACTCGTGCCGACTCCCGCTTAGCAAATAACTTTGAAAACCATTGGCTTCGGCAACCCGGGGACAATTTGTGAATCAACAGTGTCTTGGAATTCCGCCACACTCGGTCTGCTTACACTTGGTCCCAGCACCAGACACAGCTCATCCACTCATCTCAGTCAGATACCTACAGGCGGTTGAGCATCGTTTCGAACTTGAGCCGTTGACGCGGACTCTCGATTCGTACCGAACTACCAGGACGGCCAATCACGATATCAATCCAGAGTTCAGGCGCGCGCGGCCGCCATGGACCGCCCGGAGCCTGGACTGATCAAGTGGTCGCAGATTCCTCGCTACGATAGCTTCATCCACATCAACCTCCAACATCGCGTCGTGCAGCTGTACAAGCCCGACGGACTCGCGCAAAGAAGCCGATTTGACTACACGAGGCTATCGAAACACGATGACTTCCCCACCCTCACTACGTACGACTGGTCGCCGACGGTACCTGGCCTGCTGGCCGTTGGCACCCAGACCGGTGTCGTCAACCTGCTGAGAATGGACGACAACTCCAACGCTTACATCGAACTCAATCTTAAGATGACAAGAACGTGTCAGGCGGTCGCTTTCAGCACCGAGGGTCTTCTCGCTGTTGGCTTGGACCGGGTGCGGATGGACCAGTGCCTGCACATTTGGGACGTCAACCGGCTGTCAACGATGAACAAGACAGCCAAGGGTTTTCCCAAAGAGATGCAAGCCTTTGCGGACCCTGCCTACCGACTGGAACCTAGTGTGTCAGTGTCGAGTGTCAAGTTCTTTGAGGATAACCCAAAGACCTTGGTGGTTGGAATCAAGGCTCAAGGTCTACGGATTCATGATTTACGAGGTACTTACCTATGGCCACGTCAAACTCAACTTGTGACTGACATGTTTCATACATAGAGCCCGGAAGTGTTGTATCCACGTTCCAGACCAAATGTAACAACAACTTGGCCATCGACTACGCTGACCAGAACTACTTCGCATCGTCCGCGCTGGACCAGCCTGGCATCATGATCTGGGACAGGCGAGCAACATCCCGACCAGTCGCTTCGCCGTCCTACTTGGGCGCGGTGGACGAGGACGACCTTCCGTGGGGTGGTGCCCTGAGACTCGATCGGGTGGTTGAGATGGACGACGATCCATCCCTGAGCGAAAGCAAGCACTCCATCGTCCGCTCCCTGCGCTACTGTCGGGATCGCCGCGGGCTTCTGGCTGTGTTGTCTCGATCTGGTCAACTGAAGGTCTTGGAGACGAACAAGGAGATTACACATCGCGAGATGGCTCTGGAGGGCAGTCCGGAGCTGCTGGAAGTGCACAAATCTCACGATTTGGATGTCCAATACGGTGACAGTGGCAGGAAGAACGATCGGATCGTGTCTTTTGACTGGGTGACGCTCGACTCGCCGGTGCTACAACCTCGCCTTCTGATCCTACGCGCCAACGGAACCTTTGAGATTCTTGAGCAACCATCGTATACTTCCGACTACCTGTACAAGCTAACGCCGTGGCAACCACCCCATCGGGGGCTGGAAGGTATGTTGGTGAGCTTACCTATCGGAACAGTTTCTAACGTCATGTAGAGGGAGCGGCGTATCACAGCATAATGGAGTTCGAGCCATCGCAGTCCTCCGACATGCTTGGTCCGTTGTTTGTCGAGGAAGCGCTCTCGGACATTCCCATATTCGGCCCCAACAAGGCCGATGTCCAGTCCATCGTGGAGAAGACACTGCAGTCCAGGTTCTCGGCCGCCGAACTCAACAGCAGGCTGGTCGGCAATGCGGATAAGGCCCCTCCGGCACTCGACAAGTCCAAGTCAACTGCAGAGCGGATGCGGGCTTTGAGGTCGGAGCTGAAGGGAAAAGTCAGGGATTCCGAGACGAACGGGGCCGAGAGCTCGGCCATGGAGGAGTCGATCAGCTCATTCGCCCAGTTGTCTATTTCCAGAGAAGGACCGGTTTCTTGTCGTCACATGCACGAATCTCTTCTTTCGCTGCCGTTGAAGGCCCCGGACTTGTCGACGGAAGCCCAGTGTCTTCTCGACCACGTCATGCTTCTCCGCGCCAAAGAGAAGTACCTTTTTGACTGCAACATCAACCGCGTTGTCGTATCTGACGATCCGTGGCTGCGCTATGTGTGGGATTGGATTGCGGGTAAGTGTCTCGAATGATTCATTGTTCTATTCGCTAAACAAGTGCAGATGCGGAAGATGCTGCCTTGGACGGAGGCATGAAGCTGTCGCCGCTCGACCTCAGCTACATGGGGGTCTGTACCATTTGGACTGATGATCTAGGTTCGTGTAATGCGGTTCCTTGCTCCGGAATGTGACTGACGCCACTGCAGGTCGAAAACCGTCATCAAGACTTCCGGAGGCATCGCCAATCCCAGAGACAACCCTGTGGGAGAGGTGCATCGGGAGCATCTGCAAAAAGCGGCGATTGCCAAAGTACGAAGGCATCCAGACCAGGAAACCGTTCCACAGGCAACTGTGCCTGGACATCTGCGGTTGGGGAGACACTGCCGCGCATGAAGCCAGAGGGGCGGCGGCACATGATCCCAGTCAAGACTACCCAACGACGGCACACACAATGGCAGCGGCCCGGGCTCTCTTCAAAGGCGACACGCAAGAGGCAATCCAAATCCTCAAGACGGCGAGCGTAACTCACCCAGAGCTGCTGTTCGTCTCGTTGGCGTTGCAACTCATCGGGAGGAGCGACAACCACCTCAGCAAGGAGCAGCTCGATTTCGACGAAGCCGTTGCTTCGAAGACGGATCCTTATCTCAGGGCAATTTCATCGTTGATCGCCACGGGAGACTGGTTCGCCATCGCCAACCAAAAGTCGTTGCCCCTGTCAGATCGGGCTTACGTTGCGGTACGGAACTTCGACGACGAGCAGCTCACCAAGTGGCTCAACGAGCAAGTCGCTATGGCAGTGGAGACCGGGGACATCGAGGGCATCGTTCTCACGGGAATCACGGACAGGCTGGTGGACATCTTTGCCAAATACGTTGAGAAGTTCAACGACTTCCAGACGGCAACGCTAGTCACATCGATATGCGCGCCACGTTACATCGACGATTACCGGTGCCTGGCGTGGAGGAACGCCTACAGGACGTACCTGCAACGACACAAGGCCTTCCTCCAAAGGACCAAATTCGAGGTGGAAAGCACAAAGAAAAGCAAGCGTGGAGGGCGTCCCACGATCAAGCCGCCGTCTCGTCAAATCGCGCTGCGTTGCGTGTACTGCGACGCTGAGACGACGCTCGCCGGGCAAGGCGGAGCCGGGTCAGGGCCGCCGGTTGGGGCGCCTGATTCGAGGAACCCCCTGATGGCGACCAGCATCAACGCGGGCATTAGCTGCCCGAACTGCGGTCGCCACCTGCCGCGGTGCGTGGTGTGCCTGGAGGTGGTGGGCGTTCCGAGATCTGACCGACCCGAGCTCAACGGCGAGCCGGAAGTATGGATGGCGGCCAACTTCCCAACGTTTTGTCTAAAATGCGAGCATGTGCTGCACCTGGACCATGCGAGGCAGTGGTTCGCGAGGCACGTCGAGTGCCCGGTGCCTGAGTGCCGGTGCCGATGCAATTTCCAGGCCAATCCGGAGCTGAACTACCACTAATCATGAGACGAGAGACGACGAGAAGGAGGCAACCGGGCATGGTACAAGGGTGTCTGATCCGAGGCTTTCAATGGCCTGGCCTCGACCGCAGTCTTCGTTGCCTGACGGGCGCGGCGTTCTATGGCAAATGTGCTGTCCTGTGTTGATATTTGCTTTTCTGGTAGTGGTGACGGAACACTTATGACATGACGATGTTTCTGCATCCTCTTGCATCTCTGCAAGCCGCCCCGGGGGGAAGCAGCGGAAGGTGTCACGGAGAATTCGAACCCTGTCCATCAGTCAGGTTGCATGTCTCCCCCAACGCCTCGTACCTCTCGAGTACCTAGCCTTCCCCTGGCCGTCTCTTTGACCCCGATGAGCTGTGTACTATCAGGTGTGCCACATTGCCGCTAGATCCCCTCGAGGATGTGAATGCAGGGTTGGGTTGCAACTCGGTGAGGGATGGACTTGTCACATTCGGTGCCGGGCTGCAGCTTGATCGATCACCAGCGCATCTCCCAGGTCGGCGGGGATCTTGACCGGTGGGTGGAATACTACCTGACGTTGCCGGGCGCTGCCTGTTACAGTGTCCCGGTTAGTGACCTGGCCCACACCACGAAGCATCGAGTCACGGTTTGGGAAGTGGGTGGTGTTTGCTGGCCATCCACTTTCTCGAGGCATTCGTACCACAAAGGTAGGGGAGGGAGAGGGGGGGAAGTGAGATGTGAGCTTGGATGATGATGGCTGACAGGGGGAGGAGGGACTCTGAGGGTGTTCGGAAGCCATGCTGCCATGCCATGAGGCGCTGAAGGATGTGGGCCCACTCGGGTTAGTGGCTACTGTATCCGTATCTGCAGCGTAATCACGGAGCACATGATGTCCCCTCCCCTGGCCAGGTATTCCCAAGGTACTCGCACCCTTCCCAGCCGTTTTGACAGCCACTCTTGCCTGCCCCCGGCTGCCCCCGGCTGCCCCCCCCCCCCCCCCCCCCCCCCCCCCCCCCCCCCCCCCCCCTGGTTTGCTGGGTTCGAGTAGGTCACTCTTGCCGTCCTATTTGCCTCGGCAGGGTGACTGCGTTGGTTTGGGGGAACACAGAGCACACGGGGAACTGGCCCGGGCTCTTCCTCGACACTCTTAGTTGAACGACATCTTCAACCAGCCCTCACAGGGGTCTTTCATCCATGCTTCTCGTTTCTCTACCTGCAGCATCCACGTCTCCTCGCGCTCGTCCTGCTCCCACACCCGACCGAGCCAACTTCCCTTCATCACATCCCGTCCCAATCTGCGGATACTGACCTGACCACCACCGCCGCCGCCGCCATCACCACCGAACCTTGCCTTGCCGTGCCTTGCCGTGCCTTGCCGTGCCTTGCCTCGTCTCGCCTCGCCGCGCCTCGTCTCACGGTCCTCACCTTATCCTGGAACCAACACGCACCATACGACGCAAATCGGACACGACAGCGCCCGACCCATCTTTTTACTGTCGCGTCCTGGTCCCCATTTCGTTCCCTTTCTGCCACTCAGCCAGGGTTGCGACGCTCCGCCCGTCACAGACATGTCATTGGAAGTAATTTACATCACCCGCCATGGAGTAAGTCCCCATCCTCCCTGCCCCATCCTGTATTGTGTCGTCGCATCCGGCTTCATCTCCGAGACCGACGTTTCGACACCAATGAGGGCGAGAATGAGATCGACCAGGCGAGGGTGCTGTGCAAAGCCCCCTCCAAGGAAAAAAAGTCGGGTCTGTTCTAATCACAAAACACCCCGAGTCCTCGACGCTGGACCAACGGGCAAGGGGTGTATGCTGCGCCGTCGACGTTGGTGGCATCGTTTGTTGGTCTGATGAAGAAAACTGACAACAGCCTTGGCGCCCCTCAGTTCAGGTCCAACTGGCTTGTCGACCCTTCCACGGGCAGCTACACGGCGTCCATCCCATCTCCGACAGGAATCCCCGCGGATCCGGAACTGACAGCACACGGCGTCGACCAGGCTAGGGAGCTGGGCGCCCACCTGCTGACCGTTGAGCCCCCAATCGAAGCCGTCTATTCCAGCCCCTACTACCGCTGCCTGCAAACCATCACGCCCTTCGTCGCACTCAAGCGGGAACGCCTTCATCGCCTCGGGGAACAAGACGTTGGCGCTAACGCCGACGCTGTCATCATCCGCCCCGAGCATGGCCTTTGTGAGTGGTATGGCGCTGCCCCGTTCGAGCACCCGACGCCAGCCTCGTCCGACGTGCTGAAGTCCATGTTTCCTCACCTCGATGACACGTACCAGAGTGCGGTGTTTCCCGCCCGCAACGGCGAGACCATCGCTCAATTGCACGACCGTGTTGCTGCCGGCGTCCAAGCCATCATTGAGCAATGCGACGCCCAGGGCAAGCGCGCCGTCGTCCTATGCTCGCATGCCGCCTCAATCATTGCCCTTGGACGGGTCCTCACCGGCGTCATGCCCGAGAGTATCGACGCGGAAGACTTCCGAGCCTTCACCTGCGGCTTGAGTGTGTACCGGAGAAAATCACCTTCTTCCTCGGCACAAACCTCGGAAATCCAAGGTAGGATTCGAATCCCCACGTCATCAGCATACTATGGGGGGGTCTGCGATTGACGATTGGACCAACAGGGCCAGATTCGGGCACCAGCTCATGGAGGAATGGTCGGGGAGTTGGAGGAGGGTGGGTTTGCGAGCTCAACAGCGATTGCAGCTTTCTAAGCGGAGGAGAAGAGAGGGGATGGTAAGATGGAATTCCCGCTCCCACCCGCGCGTGCACCCGCACCCAGTCTTCACCAATGGGGCACCTCGGCCAGCCCTTCATCACCCTTGCCGCCATTGCAACGCGGAACCGCCCACCGCCGGGGCCATCCCACTATTCTTTCCTTTTTCCTTTGCCCACTCGCACCGCCGCCGCCCGAGAGGGTCGAGACGCTGTATTCGGAAGAAAGCTGACACACCAACCCATCTACAGGAGGTTCTCGGGAGATGAGTCCTTTTCCACGGCCGAAAACTTATCGCAGGCCGACGCTGGAGTAGCACTCGGTGTGGTGGTGGAAGGAAAAGTGAAACCCGACAAGGTGTCTCCCCACAGAGCTGCAGGTCATCATCGTCTCTAGGAGAGCAGGATCATTGGCCGGGTGGCGCCCCTCCGTCATTTGCATTTGCTTTTTCCCTCCTCATTCTCTAGAGGCCAATTCCTCGACGGACGCTCAAAGGGTCGAGGGGCTTTTGGGGGCTGCGACAAGTCCTGTTCCTCCGACCTGGCCAGAGACCGATCCGCACCACCCGTGTCCTTGCGGCCGATACACGATGGCAGCTAATGCCGGATAGACTTGCCTAGCTGCTGCGGGATGCATCATTTGCATGTCTCTGGCACGGCCTAGGTAGCATAGAATCTGCGAGCCACTCACCACAGCGGCTAGCCCCGAATCCATGTCAGAAGCACCCCTGTCAAAGTCATCCCACAGCTGCCACACCATTTCATCGCTCCATCATCCAACCTCAACTGCTCATCCTCCGCTCTCCATTGAATGCCTTCAACACACTGCCAGACGCCCGAAGACTGGAAATTACCCAGCAGCTTCGCGGCTCAGCCGTCTCATCTTTGCCCAGCCAGACTGGCCCGTTCAGCTGAAGAACCTAATCTTGTAAAGGCAGTCACTGGCGTTCAATGTCTATCCTGTGTCATGAGCACATGCAAGACGACTGACGTGCTTGTATCTTGCGTCTCGCCTCGCCCGCTGCCGTTTCCTAGCCGGTTCGATCCCTTGACGGCTTGGCTCCCGGAAGGGTCTGGGAGGGGCTCATTGGCAAATCCTCGAGCATTGGCTGATTTCTTATCACAGTGCAGCTCAACAGCACGGATCCGTGTCCTTTCCCGCACCCGCTGCCGCCTCCTCAGCCTCGCTCATTTATGGGTCCTTACCTGAAGCACTAGGGAGTGGATGTTCGCATACAGAACAATGGGCAATAACGAAATGAGGGTCAGATCTGGTACGACACTTTGCTGAAGAAAGCGAGCTTGGCATACCTATGCCATGGGCGTGCCTACAAGGCAGCCTTTCTCGGCGCGGGACACTGCGTCGGAAGTGCGGTGATGCTACAAAGAACACGACAACAGCGACTGGCAAATGGCACCCTTTCATCGTCTACCGGGGCCAACGCTGGATCCTCGCTTCACCTTGGACGGCAACCGTCCTAGAAGCCTTGATCTAGCAGCGACGTGGGGTCCGACCGGTGGCAATGCATCTTTACAAATCGTCCATCTGGTGTCTTTGCCGAGACCCTAGCATCACCTTCGGATACCTGTCTCGAAGTTGATCTCCCTAGCGGTGTAGATTCGCATTGTTTGACTCAGCTGCCCAACGAAGAGCGTTCCTGTTGAACCGTGGGACTTCCACGGGGCGTGCTGCCAGTGGCCGCGGCAGCTTGCATCTCGCAACTACGCAACACCATCGATTCGCCAAGCTGCAGTTCATGGGAGCTCATGATCATCTCACATATGCCAAAAGAGCGGTGGGCGAAGGCAGTCATGCATCAGAAGGAAATAGGAGGGTCGGAAAGAGCTCACCGTTCTTCTCATGAGAGGCTCTGCCATGGGCCAGGTCTCGGGCGTCTGCCTTGACATGCGTATAGCGGGGGGATGGCAACATTGACTAGCACGCATGTGCTTGTCGCAGAGAAAGGAAAGTACAACCTTCACCCAGCTGCAGAAGAGGGCGAGCATGGAGGGGGTGTGACGCGCCTAGCTATCGATGACATACAGCCTCCAATGTACGACAGGGCGGGAGGCGATGGCTAACCAAGGACGATTTCTTAATCGGGCGGCATGCTTCAGCCGATCACGGTCCCAACCCAGCCGGGAGCTTGTCTGTTTCGAATCGTTGATGCGGGTATTGGTCTGGTGAGATCCATGGTTAGGTTCCAAAAGGAAACAGAAGAAAAGTAAAGACGGCTGGCCATACGTACGCAGGGCGAAGGAGTTGAGGTGGTATTATTGCTCACAACACAGGCGCCGGTCTAACACGAGCATCTGCAGAGAACAGAATCGGGCAACACAAGGGGTTTTCGGCCGATGCGACGAAGGCCTAAGATAAGCCCCGAAACAATTCCTTTCCTGTCAGCTTAAGCTTACACGAAGGAGAAGGCGATGGCATCAACAGACACCTCATGGGCCTCCATTCCGGCAACCTGGCGTCTCTGCCCGCTTCCAGCAAGTGATTGGCATCGGGGCATTCTCCTTGGGGTAGTACGAACGTTACCAACGCCCAGCAAGCACCCAATTTCTAGGACCGACAAAGAAGGGGGCATATCGTCAAGCACATGCTGCAATGGTGCGTGGTGCGTGGTGCATTGGGCGATTTGTGTTGCAGAGAAGGGGAGACGATCAACAACAGTCAGGTGCCAGAATTTGCAGAAACAGCACCAACACCCCAACGACAACAAGGCCGAGCTAATTGAAGGTGGTCCAACGGGAACCAAGCAATTACCAGGGTCTGGATCGGCTTGGGGTTCAAAGGTTTCCCATCCATAATGACTTTTGCCTGGGCTGGCCGCAAGTTCGTCAGAGCGGTTGAGCGGTAAAGGCAGCTGCAGAGGCAAAAAAGGAAGGCCATAATACATCGTGGCGAAACCCCCTGCATCTCAAACTCGGCCAGCATCGTCGCGTGGCTTCAGCAAAGGGAGGAAGATCCCTGAAATTGACAGCGCGCTTGAACGAAGTCTAGTGAAGAGTCCAGCCGAGACGAGACAGGGAAAGTGCACCTCTCTGGCCGTGGAATAAGAAACCTGGGGTGTTCGTTGGTTGGCCAGGCGCTGATTTGGTTGCATGTCAACACAAGACGACCGTTATAGCATTATGCTCCATGGGCTTGGCTTGGCGAGGAGTCCGAGTCGCAGCGACTGGCCATTGAAATCTGCGGCGGCGACGTGTTTCTTATTCTTGCCAACTCGAATCATGGTGAAGATCTAGATGCGCTCATCTTGACTACATTTACGCGCATTTTGGATACCGACACACCCTCTCCCAGTTTGCCCCCTGGTCAATGCCAACCGAACCGTACCCAATCTTGCCAACTTTCCGACCTCCCTCTTTCTCTCGCCCACAGCACACACACACACACACACACAACACACGCAGTCTCTCTCTCTTCAACCAGGCTTTGGCAATCCTCGTCAGTCGGTCCCCGCAAGTCCGCAAGCGGAGTGAACGGGCGGGCGGTCGAGACTAGACACGACGGCGGCCCCACAAACCGTCTTCCCAGACCCTAGACGGCGGCGGTAAGGCGGCTGCACTCAACGACTACCGCGTGGCCATCCATCGGCGACCATTTATCGATCCCCCCCCCCCCCCCATCTCATCAGCGGGTACCGATGTCTGTTTCTCCCAAATCAGAAAGGCATCTCAGACAACAGCCTGAGATATTACGAGGAGCATTTCCTGCAAGATTCGAGGCGGGTATGTGTGTGTCTGTGTGGGTGGGGGCCATTGGCCAGAAAGTATGCCCCGTTCTGCCTGTTCTGCATCGCAGAATCACACCGACTTTGACTTGACGCTGTGGTGTTACGGCGGCGGAGGTTACGGAGGTTGTCGACCAAGCCGCAAACACATGAAAGAAAACGCGGGAGTGGCAGGGCCTGACATGACCGCTGCAATATAGCGACGACAATGACCACTGCCCACGACAATCGGAGCAAACATTGTTGCCCAGTTTGTCCAAGGGGGAGGAAGGGGACGGGGCAGCTATTATTACTGTTCCCAGAATCTCGGGACGGAAATGCTCCAACCAGGTCTTGACACCATCGTCGTCGGGTCAGCTTGGGGGGGCGGGCTTTCAAGATGATCCAATCGTAGCCTCGTGCTAGCTCAACAGCAAATGAGGCTTAGGGTTGTACAAAGCAAAGCAGGCATACTACGTCTGGTCGTGCCTTGATCTCGAGTGCTCCAGCCCAGCTCTCACTCTCTCCCTCTCACACACACTTTCGCTGTCTCTCGCTCTCTCTCGGTCTCGCAACGTTCCTAGGGGCTTTGTGTGGGTGGGTGTCTATCTCCACCTTATACCCACACCTCCAGTGTCCTGATCAGGACGGTGTCGTTCGTTATTCGTCTCTGCTACGTCCGGAAGACAGTGGAGCTCGCAGCTTGGCCCCGGGCGACTACGACTTCACGCACCAGTTGTGACGCGCAGCTACGATCTAAGACTAGCGTCTCCGGAGGAGAATATCGACTGTGCAGCAGGTCCCGAATACCACCTGCACCCACCACAATCACCTTTCCATTCTCACACTGACACTGCACACTTATGGCCTGCCTGCACTATAGACCGCACTATTCCCTTCATTACTCTCTATGCACCATCGTCTCAACCATTGGACTGCCTTCATTTCGACTGGGGAAGAACTCGCTCTACTCTCTCCCTTGCGAACTGGCGGACTTCGCAACCCCCACCTGCGGGCGCCGCTCCTTCGATGCCTCACGCCTCACGCCTCTCCCCGTCTCAGAGTCTTTCCTGCCATCAGTCTCGCATGCCTGTGCCGTACTCGTCATTCCCAAACAGGCCACGACCTTGTTTGCTGCATACCCCATTCATAGGAGGTGGCGTGAGGTTGGGTATCGAGGGTGTGTGTGTGTGTGTGTGTGTGGTCTTTCTTGCAAGAAGATACGTATTTGCACAATTGGATGAAGAGAAGCACACGCAGATAGAGCGCCCATCCTTCAAAGGTCTCTCCCCCCATATGATGAACCAGGATCATGACCCTGGAGGAGGGGCAGGCACTCGGCGCCAGCCCAGGCTTGACAGATTGGGCGACCTGCAGGAGGTACACGCCATGGATCTACACATTTGGCTGCGTCTGCACACAGCCAACCTTAGTACCGAAGAAAAAATAAGAAACGTCTTTTCGCTGTCAGAATGCCTCCAGGCGGAGCCCGATCTCCCTGGCCCTTACTTGGAGCTACAGACATAAACCCGGTCAGCTTTTTCCTCTCTCTTGACTCTCGAACACACCCCCCCCTCGTCCCGAACCAGGGTCCCGGCTCGTTTCTTTCCCGACTGTGTTGTACAGCCAGACAGGCAAAAAAAGAGATATAACAGAGACAGAGATCCATCGCGGACGGGAACTTGATAATCAGGGTTTGACCCGTTGTCGATGACTCGTCTCGTTTCTCTTCAATCCCCGATCAACATACACCTGTCTTCGCCCCTCCCGCATCAAGATCTGTCCTCATCAGCAATTCTTCATCGATAAAAAGAGATCTCCGCAGTTGTCAGGCATCATTTCTGCCCTCTTTGGCTTGGAACACGTTCCAATCTGATTAGACACCCTCTCTTCGGATCGTCTTCGACTCTCCAACCTCGCGTGCTTGGAACATCATCATCAGACAACAACATGTTCGTCAGCTTACAAGAACAACACCAACACGGCATGGACCGGCTGCCGCCGCCCATGAGCTACAGCCAGGGCCGTAACGACGAGGTACCAAGAGTGCTTCCCAGCCTCTCATCATTCACCTTCGACGACAGGATGGATGTGGACGCTCCTAGCATCAGCAGCAGCAGCAACGATCCGAAGCCCGGCAAGCGTCACGAGGTGGAAGTAGCAACAACGCTCGCTTCTATGGCCTCCTTCAACCTCAAGTCGCCGACTCTCCCTTCACCCACCCAGAGCTTCACATCGATCAAGTCAGACGGTAGGATAGATCCCACAAACATGATTCGATAAAGACGACGTGTGAAGCTTACGCCAGTTCCCAGGCATGACGAGGTCAACTAACTCCCAGTTCTCCTCGCCTGAACCCAGGTCACCAGACCTCCCTTCTGTCAATACCCAGCTCTCCTTCTCCAAGGACAGTGGCAGTAGCACAGCACCCATCATTACGCTCCCGCGTCTGCGTGAGCTGGACCTCAGGCCTCTCGAGCCCGAGTTCATCCCAAGTCCGAGCTTCCTTCCACCATCCTCTTCGTCGTCCATCTCGGGGGCGGGGCCGCGGCGTAGCAGCATCGACTCCATCGGCACCTCGTCCTTCACGGAGCCCAGGCTTGATCTCTCCTCACCGCCGGCCTACCGAATCCCGATGCCCCCAATGGCATACCCTGACGCCCTCCCCTCCCCGACCCCCAGCGCCTCCCACCACCACCACCACCACCATCACCACTCTCACTCTCACCACTCCCATCCTCTCTCCTCGCCCCGCCGCCTCCAGCACAGGCTACCGGTAACCGCCCTCCGCACCTCCAATGGCGCCTGCAGTCCCTCCCGCCGGCCACGCCGCTCGCCCACGGGGTCCCGATGCAATGTGAAGTACACCATCCAGCAGGTCGACTTCATCGACTACTTCCGCGTCGACCACCACCTTTCCTGGAAAGAGGTCGAGGCCAAGTACGCCGCAGTGTTCCCCGAGGACGCTGCAAAGGGCCACAAGCGCGGCCCGCAAGGACTGCAGGGCGTCTACTACCGCAAGAACAAGCAGATCCCAGCCACAGACCCGAATAACTTGCTCGTGTTCGACGAGGACGACAACCCAAAGACGTTCCAGTGCGACGTCCGCGAGCAGGGCAAAAAGATGAACAACTCGATCGGGTTGCTGGGGATGCATCCCGAGCGCGCCATTACCTACTCGTGGGTTTCGGAGGAGCACAAGAGGCAGTACGAGAAGCTTGGTGAGTCTCCTCAGCCAATCGCCTTATAACATACTGTGTCAAGCATCGACTAACAAGAAGCTTCAGGCCGCGCAAGACAAGCTCAGCTCGACGCCGCTGAGGCACGGAAAAAGAGGAGACGAGCCATCCAGAACAGTCGTCTCTGAACCTCATTTTCCGTCCAACTCTTCTATTTTTCTCACTCTCTCTTTGTTCTGTTTCAGGCTTTTCGTCCACTTCTACTCATGATATCCAAACTTAGTCTTTCCCCTTAATTTTGATTTTTGGGTTGCGTCCACTTGACCAATGGGGAGTTCTACCGCTACAATACACTCCAAAGCAGACGGGGACAGGGGCTCCGGTTGACAAAACAGGAATACACAAAAAATCAATAGCATCTGTTTAGTGTGTAATCACACAAGCAAGAAAAACCAAGAATCACAAAAGTCCAAAAAAGGATGGCGGCGAGCACCACAGCGTGCGTAGAAACCGTTCGTGTACGATTATCAAGATAGTACGTTTTCATGTGGAGTTATCGGGGGAAAAGGGGGTGGGAGGGGAAGTCCAAACTGGCGGCCAAGCAAAGGTCCTGGGGACAAACAAAGCAATCAAGGGCGGAATCGGGATTTCCAAACATCATCTTGTCTTTCTTCTCTTTGTTACGGGCCGTTCACTTTTCGCTTCTCGTCTCCCCTGTACCAGGGGCAGGCCATACTTTCTGGGTGTGGGGGGGTTTTTTTCGGAAAGGGAAGCGCAGGATACACGGAGGGAAAAAAAGATGCATTTACGAACTGGGATGCGACATTGCACAGCCGCTGGGCATAGCAACGAAATGGGACAGGACATGATGACAAGGAGTTGAATGTTTCCCGGGAGGGGTAAAGAAGGGGCGAAATACTACAATGGCTAAGAAAAAAGAGATACCAACGGCGTGTGGTGGTTTGGGATTGCAGTCAACATGGTTATTTCTTTCCCCTCATTCTTTCCCACCGCTTCTTTATACGGTGTTTTTGCGGGACCATGATACACGAGTGCGTCTTCTCATGCATCTCTACTGGGTTACGAAGTCGGCGGCGCGGGGGTTGGGGGTTGGTGATGGGGAGAGCCTACGACGGCCGTCTGGATACGGGAGACTCCCCGGACAAGGGACAATAGACTTAGGAACACATTCAATCAAAGTATGCCGCAGCTGCCATACGTGGACAGGTGTCTCTCGAACCCAGGTCCCCAAGCGACGGCGTCGTCGCACAGAAAACGTTGGATCATCGGATCTTGTCCATGAAGGAAACCGCTTGCTTGGGACTCGGAGCTCGGGGGAGCTAGGGCAGACACCCACAGGCTCCTCACCTGCAGTTCCATTGTGCGTCGTCTCGTCCCTCGACGAAGGTGTGGGGCCATTGTTCACTTGCAAACCGAACCTGGGAGAAAACCTCGTGGTTTGGCAAGGGGCCAAAAGGGAGGGGTTGTTTCCCGAGGTCACGTTGGAGAGAGAGAGAGAGGAGAGAACAAAGACAAGTCGTTGACGTCTGCTGGTGGCGTGTGGCCACCCTTGCACCTTGGACGAACTCGTCCGTCACCGCCTACAGGACTGTCGTGTTACAGATTTGCGGAGAGATCCTGCAAGCAGCAAGCAGGTTGGGGGGGAGCTTTGCCTCGCCCGATCTACCCCCAGGTGGCTCGTCCGGCGGCGCGTTCGCAGAGTATCTTTAGAACTGGGCGGATGGTTTGGGCGGTCTGTCCGGCGTTGGGGAGAGCGGTGTGTTTGTAGAGGCGTGTTTGTTTGTGATTCCAGCCGGGCTGACAATGGCGTGCGGGTGCCGGGCGGGCTGTCGCGGCGGACAGTATGGAGTGAGGCCGCGAGGCTATCGTGCTCCGAGGCTTGGTTTGGGTTGGGGGTTTGGGGGTGTGGAGGGCGCCTGCTTGGCGATCTTCAACAGTTGTTGGGAGTAAGCCTCATGCAACCAAGGGGCCATCATGGGGAGAGGAGGCGACTATTTCGGGGTACATTCCTAGCACGTTGTTTTCTCGACGCAGGAACGGGGGAACGTTGTGTTGGCCCATTGTTGTCGAACTTGGGAGGCCGTTGCGAGCACAAAGGGAGGGAGCCTTGAGGACGAGGTGGATCGGTGGGAGGTGGCGGTGATGAAGAATCCTGGACGTGACAGAGACACAATACTGGCTTCCTTTCTACATCTGTCACACACGCCCCCAAGCAGACCATAACCGGACTGTCGGATCCTTCAGTGTTGGTAGTGGCGTGGGGATGAGAGCTTCGCCAGTGTGAACGTTCGCTTTGCAGTTGCAAGGGGCTTGGCTGTTCCAAGTTTAAAGAAGAGTGTGTATGGGGGGCTGTTTGCTTGGATGTTTGCTTGCTGTGCCTTGCTGGGCCATGCGGCGTTTGGTGATTGACGTTCACCGTTGGCCTCATGTGATGCATCCCGTTCCTGGACGGGTTGGCAAAATATCCTTCGGTGACACAGAGACCTGTAGTCGGGTCCAAGGTTGTCTTTACAGTGTGGTGCACATCCTCCAAGTTTGGCAGTCACACCTGGATGGAGCAAAGGTATGAGATGTTTGGCGCTTCCGGGGACATATTCCAAGCCTTTGGACGGATTGCTCGTCTCCGGACCTGGGATCTTTTGACAACCGCTTTCCTGTATCCTCCCTGTTATCCTTCTCGACCCAAGCCCGCATTGCAGGGAAGCTCGACTTACGGAATGGGGTTGGCTGGTTGGTGAAGGCGCTGGTCTGCTGCATGTTTGCTTCAACCCCCCTGACGGATTCTCCAATATCCTGCACCAACACGCGATTGCAAGGGTATTGGGGGCGTTGTGGCATACGATCTACCTTTCATCTCCACAGGTTTCCATGCTCGAGGAGGGAAACGGCTTGGTCGTGCGTTGGCGTCGTCGTCGTCCTCGTCGTCGTCGTCGTCGTCGTCGCATGCGTGGTTGATCATCGAGGAAAACTGGCGTGGAAGCATTCTCGAAGGACCTGCCGTCGGACACGGATACCGGCAGTGTCTGTCATCAACGACCCGTCAATGTTCGAATTGTGGTAATTTCCACGTTGGACTGCTGGCGGTCGTACAGACGCCCCCCACGCCCCCCCTTGGAGACCGGAGAGACTAGACCGTTGGGCACTTCAGCATTGTTCTGAGGCCCCATGTGGGCCAAGCTTACAACCCGTCTGTTGGAGGTCTTTGCGGCGGCCGTGAAAAGAGAGCTTGGCTTGCCGGGTCTGGCAGGGTTGCAAGCCGCGAGGAACAAGGCGTCGGGGCAACTGCGGAATCTGCGTTGGTCAGCGTGATGGGTGGAGGTTGGAGATGACGAGTCAGATGTTCCATGGCCTTGATCGCTGTTGGGAGTATAAAGTTGTGAAGAATTTGGTCAACTGCGGTTAGCTTGGGTGGAGCGTCCGTCCAACGTCGACCTGAAGAGAACCTTGGAACCAATAGAGTATCCTTTTAGCGCAGTTGCCTCAAATTAGATCAGGAAGACCATCCCCGTCAACCTGTTGGTCCACGCCTGCACTTGCTATACCGGCGCGGAAGGCCGGAGAAGGATGCGGCGGTCTCCCATTCAATTCAGACAGGGACCCATGAGACACGGCGGCGGCAGGTGAAGCCTTGGTCTATAATTATTGACGGAGTCGCAGAATGATCGTCAAAGCATGAAGGCGCCTTGGTGTATGGAAGATTATCGCTCGGCAAGTAAGTCTATACTCTCTTGACAACCCCGAATCTGCCATCTATGGACACACCCGACCTCTGTTCTCGCTAGCAAGCCCCACAATTGTCGTGCTGCTGGCTTTCAAGTCATTTTCATCATCTCTCCAAACATGTTCTCGTTATCATCATGCAAATGGAGACTTTGGCTTCTCCATGGGTTGCAGCCCAAAGATGTCATCGGACTTGATCGGTTTGGTTTGATCGTCGGAATCGGCGACAACCTCGCCGAAGAGAAAGGCGTTACGCTCTCTGCTGATATTTCCCGAGGGTTTCTTTCGGTGTGCGCCTCCGGAGCTCGACTTCGGCATCTGTGGCGGCGACGCGGACTGCGCCGATTGGTCCGGCTCAAGCATCCACGAGAAGGACGACTGGGCAAGGGTCGATCGCGTCGGAATTGGCGGCTGGGGCCGTTCTTTTCGCTTCGCCAGAGGGGTTCCGAGCTTTGGGCTTGACACCGTCACTGATGGATGCTCAGCAGGTTTGTCTGCGGGTGCGTCCTGTGCGGTATCCATCAGCTCGGGGAGGGGCGATGACGAAGCTGGCGATCTGGCTTTCCCTTGGTCGGCCAGGGACAGCGTTGAGATGGCACCTGCCACATTTTCGGCGGCAGCAACAGCCTCTAAGGAAGCCTTTCCGTCTGGCTCCACGTCCATCGAGTTTTCTCCTCTCGCTTCTTCAGGGGGCGGACTAGTGAAACCCTCCAGGTCCGGAACCTCGATCGTTGGGTCTTCTAGATAGACTTTCACGAACTGGACCTTGGCAGCTGCCACCTCGACGAGTTCCAGGGTCTTAACTTTGTCGTCGAGGTTGGAAGTGGCCAAAGATCTGAGACTTGTAACCGTCTCGTCCAGCATGTTCGCCAAGAGTTTGTTTCGTTGCTCCAGCGCAGCAATGGCTTGGGTTGCAGAGTCGTCCCCCAGCAGTTGTCTAGCTGTGCGAGGTGTATAGCGCACCTCGTTCAGGCCCTGCATGTTTCTTCTGATATCGCCCATGGCATCACGTACGGCCTGGTTGATGCCGAGCTTCTCACCTCGCTCAAGCATGCTTTTTGCAGCACCCTGGAATAAGGCTTCCACCCCGCCCTGTTGCTGAATGAACCTGCTTGCCGAGGGAATTGGCGACTGGCCGCCTTTGGTTCGATTCCTAAAAGATGACAATGCCTGGCCCATCGGCGTCGTGGGCCGCGAACTACTAGCAGACTGCGTCGTACTCGGCATCTTCCCGGTGTATTTCAAGAGGAGCGAGACTCCCCCTGAGACATTAAGATGTGTTCTCAGGTACACGGCGTCTTCTACGAATGTGTGAGGTCCATGAGGAGCCTCTGGTGCGGGATACTTGAGAAGCAATTGCAAGCAAACGGAGTAGTCTGCCTCAAGCACTGCAATGAATTAGCTTGAATAGAAGTAGAGCCGGCGCAGGCCAAGAACCTACAGCTCCAACGAATTCTGAGAAGCATAGCGACACAAATCAGGTCTATCAAGCTTAGAGACGGGTCGACTGCGAAAAGGGTATCCCAGAGCACAAGGAGCTCGTCGAACGGAAATTCGCGACCGAAAAGAAGGCGAATCCATCGGCTAGGGGGCCAGGCCTGTTAGTACTGGGGGAAAAGTAGACGGGTTAAAGATGCGTACATCAAGAAAATCTGTGGCAGAATCTCAATATCTTTTAGGTGGTTGGCCAATTCTGGGTCAACCTTAGCCAAGCACACCTCGTGGATGAACTTGCTCTTCTCGACAATGGCCGATAATTCCACGCGATCCTTGGACGCGGATGCTAACGCCGCCTTTGAAATGGAATCTTTGACTTCGTAAAACGACTTGGCTTTCTCCATGATCTTGGAAAACAACGCAAACGTGTCGTGCTCAATAAAGGACAAGTCAAGCATGCCAAGCATCGTTTCATCAACAGCCTGACTGTTGGCTGCGATGGCATCACGATCAAGCGCGTCTTGATTGACCACATATGCTATCGGTGCCAGAAGCTCGTGCATGCCCTGACGGTAGCCGCCGCTGTTAGGATGTAGCTTGCAGTAAACAAACAGCGCGTCAATGATCAATGTCTGAGTTCGGTCTTCATGGTAGAAGGGTTCATCTGGCAGGCGGCGAACATCCTGCGCGATTTCCGCCCTAATGATCTCATCCTGACGAACAGTGTTCCACGGTGACTGCGGCAAAGTGTGAGCGCAATATCACCGACGTAGGGAAACACTCCATGATACGGACCTCTGGGTCGTCTGTCAGCGGGTCAACAGCCACCTTGGCCAGCTCCTCCGGGTGCTTGATGAACTTCAGAAAATGGTCTCGTCGTTGAGAGTAAAAGCTTCGCAGCTCGGAGACCTGATGTAGCCAGTCTGATGGGGCGACGTCTTGCAGGAGCAGGAAGGCCTAAGGAGTGAGAGTCAGCTCGATGTTGAGACAACATCAACCGCCCCGACTTCACACTGACCTTCCAACAAACCGACCTGCAGCCCGTGATGCATGGGCTCGAAGGCCCATTGTACCTGACTGCATGTTGTAACTCTGAGAGATTCTCGGCATTCTTCAATGTCTCGGCCCATCGCGTCCTGGGAGTTGGATTAGTCGATGAACATGATGTCAGAGGTCGTGATGATGCGACGCGCACCGCACTCACTGGGCTTCATCGAAGGCTCTCATCGTGCAGCAGAAAGGCCTTGGTTGAGGAGCCTATTGACTGCAGAAATACAGAAACAACGGGCCTGACATCCCAGATTGAAGCCTTGAGACTCAAAGAGCTACGCGTAACGAGACGGGATCGGGTTGGCGATCGGATGGAATGTAGTTAGTTGAAGGTGGCTGGAGAGGGACTAGGTGATGGCGGAAGCTTGGGCCAAGCCAAAGTACCACAGTTCGTACACTGACCGAGATGAGCTGATGAGGTAAGAGAGCCCAGCTGGGACACAGGCGATGGAGGGGCAGCAGCGAAGGGGCAGGGGCTAACGGCCAGAGTGGGGCGGCGGGGCACGTCGAAATCTGCGACCGCCTGCTCAATGAGACAGTACCCCGCGATCGGCCGCAACACACAGGTCAGTCATGTCACTCACTGCCGGTGAATTTTCGTCCCTACATTTTGACCTCTGCAAAGTCTTTTCCGGGGTGGAAAATCCTCAATCTCACAGATACCTCGCACCAGCTCCTCACAAGGATACCCGGCAGATATCGTGAAATCACAAAGTCGTCAAAATGTCGGGCTTCGATACGTACAAGGTACCTAGTACCCCTCCACCATCACGAGATCGCCTTTGTTTGGCCGTCCGACTTGACAATTTTGACTGCGTCTGGCAATAGCTCAAGAGTGCGACTTTCAGCCAATGCAGCGCTTGAATTCAGTCATTGATTGGCCGAGACCACTACTATTTGCATGGACACAGTCAAGTCGGCGCGGTCGAGGACTTACAATCAGGCGGTCTCGTCATTCTATCCCACCACCTCTTAACGAAGCATACAGACTCCCCTCGATGGAAGATACGCCAGTGAGGAAGCCAAGAGGCTTTTCTCTCAGCGAAATCGTCACTCGACCTGGCGTCAGCTTTGGCTGTGGCTGGCCGAGAGTAATTCATCACTATACTAGTCATCTCTTGCTGTGCTAACCCATTAAATAGGCGAGAAAGAACTCGGAATCGAGGGAATCACTGAGGAGGCTTTGGAGCAGATGCGGTCTCACCTTACTCTGACCGACGAGGACTTCGCCGTGGCCGCCATCGAGGAGAAGAGACGTCGTCACGACGTGGTGAGTTTGCCTGCTTATTCTTGACACAAGCCCTTTCACTGACCAGCGCGTATAGATGGCTCGTGAGTGATAGGGATTCCTTGCCGCCAGCGCCTGACACAGAACTCCCACTGATTTCGAATGCAGACGTCCACGCATTCGGGCAAGTCGCTCCCGCTGCCGCTGGCATCCTTCACCTCGGTGGAACATCTTGTTTTGTGACGGTGTGTATTCTTGCATTGCTTCAAAGCGGCCTCGATCAAGTGCTGATGTTGGGTCGCGCAGGACAACGCTGAGTTGATTCTTATGAGGTAAGGGTTTTTTTGAAACAATCATGGGTCCCGAACTGACGTTACCAAGAGATGCCATGGACCTTCTCTTGCCCAAGCTTGCCAAGGTCATCCACAACCTCTCTCAGTTCGCTCTCGAGTACAAATCGGAGGCTTGCTTGGGATACACCCATTACCAGGCCGCACAACTGATTACAGTTGGAAGGCGCGCAGCGCAATGGATCCAGGACTTGGTGCGTCAATAAGAAGATGATAGCCCCCGCAGCGGCACCTTGAGCACCCTTGAGCGATGCCTAACACAAACTAGGTCATGGATCTGAAGAACATTGAGACCCAGCGCAAGAACCTGCAGTTCCGCGGCGCCATGGGAACGACCGGCACCCAGGCCTCGTTCCTGGAGATCTTCCAGGGAGATGGCGCCAAGGTCGACAAGCTCAACGAGCTTCTCTGCCAAAAGGCGGGTTTCCCTAAGACGTACGACATCTCCGTCCAGACCTACTCCCGCAAGGTCGACCTGGACATTGCCAACGCCGTCTGCGGCCTGGGTGCCACTGCGATGCACATCACCAACGACATTCGTCATTTGGCCCACCAGAAGGAGCTCGAGGTATGTTCAAACTTCCCCTGATTATGCCATTTGACGGGGTAAAGCTAATTGTCATTCGAATGCAGGAACCGTTTGAGGTGGGGCCCACAATTCACAGAAATCGCGATACACCCCCCCCCTCCCCCATCCTGACCCGACGTATCGGGTTTACACACGACGATTCCAATGTGAACATACTAACCTCCAAGTTTAGAAAGACCAAATCGGCTCATCGGCTATGGCGTACAAGCGGTAAGTAAAGCCCAACGACCTCGACGCATTCCTAGACTAACTCTCCTCCCAGAAACCCGATGCGCAGCGAACGCACATGCTCCCTTGGACGGAAGCTCAGGTCCCTGCCTACCAATTTCCAGGACACCTACGCCGACCAGTGGTGTAAGTTTTGTTCGCTTTAAAATAGAGTGTCCGCGGTTGCTAAGTCTCATCCAGTCGAGCGTACTTTGGACGACAGCGCGATCCGCCGCATCGATATCCCTGAGATGTTTCTTCTGGCGGATGCCATTCTCCTCAGCTTGGACAACATCACTTCCGGCATGGTACGTTGTCTTTCATCCCGTGTCAGCTGGCACCGTCACTGACAACTCCCAGGTCGTCTACCCCAAGGTCATCCGCGCCCACGTAATGGCCGAACTGCCTCTAATGGCTACGGAGAACATCATCATGAAGATTGTTGCCAAGGGCGGCTCGCGCCAGGAGGCCCATGAGCAGATCCGCGTGCTCTCGCACCAGGTCACCGACGTCGTCAAGAAGCAGGGCGGCAAGAACGACCTCATCGAGCGCATCAAGGCCACCGAGTACTTCAAGCCCGTCTGGGACGACATCGATGCCCTTCTCGACCCCAAGCTCTTCATCGGCCGCTCCGTCGAAATGGTCGAGCGCTACTGCGGCCAGAACGGCCCCGTCCAGGAGCAGATCAAGCCCTACGCCGAGTACATCAAGAAGACCGGCGCCACTGAGCTCAGCGTCTAAGTGCGGATTCGCGTCCGTCGCTTCCGAGTTACTCTCTTGGTAGTTGGGTTTCAGGCTCAGCTTCGGGGTTGGATTTGAAAGCTAGGGGTGACTGAACTCGTGGTTACATTGGGAAGTGTCAAAAGGCATATCGAGGGTCTGGGCTTAATACAAGACAGCTTCCACATGCCAAAAAAAAAAAAAAAAAAAAAAAAAAGTGTTTCTAGTTTCCTTCTACAGTGCAAAAAGAAAATCATAGATTGAGTCCGGGGCCTTCGATGGCCCAGTCAAAGTCGGCTGCCCCTTACCTGCGCTCTCGTGGGCGAGGCAAACCGTCGTGGTGGCCGCCCTACCCGTTAGGAGGCGCCCCGCGCAACAGTATGAACGAGCTCCGCTACTCTCCGAAATGTTTCTCGGGTGCCATGTTCGGCGTGCTGCTCTTGGATACCACCACCGAAGCGCACCCGACGCCCGACGCAAACCACCAAACCCACGCACGCGAATCCCTCGAAAGACACCGGGCGAGCAGAGCACCGGCAGCCCTTCACTCCGGCCCGCGCCCTCTGACGACGAACGCCCCTTGCCACGACACGGCCTCGCAACGGTGCAGATGCTGGAGAAGCGTTTCGCCGCCGAGGCCTGGCCTCGACGACAGACGGAGTACGGGGTGACCGAGACACAGTGCGATACTTCATATTTTCTATTCCCTATTCGCAACGCCAGCCCCCCGCCCCTTTCCATCCCAATCCCGAACCCGGTGAGGCTCTTCTTCGATGACTCGCCCCATGCAGAACAGGACTCCGTAGGGAGCCCCGTGCCATGTGAGTCTTTCCGCGCGGACTCGTTGCCCCCGTCCTTTCCCCTTCCTGTTTTCGATAACACTCGTTCCGTCTTGCTCCCTCCCCCCGATGTTGAAAGACCAGCTCAAGTCATCACATGGACCAAAGGAAGAAAAAGAAAAAAACGTCTTGTTGCGTCAAATGGCTCTCTCTAAGCACGTCCGGCTCCGCCTCGAACGAGAAGCCGTGCTGTTCAAGATTGCTCTTAGGGTATCTTGACCAAAATTGCTCCGTGGCCCCAAACAGGCCCAGCTCCCTTTCCATGCCTCGTGTCTCTTCCCCCCTTTCGTCATCATGTCATTGCTCTTCTTCAGTCCTCCTCGTCAACCTCCTGGCACCAAGGATGCTCGAGGACTTGGTTGATGTCGTATCTCGCAGTCACATCCCGGTCGAGCATGCATCGTACCAGGTCAATGCTCTCGTCGCTCATCGTCCACGGGACGCGCAGGTCTCGGTCCATGATCTCGTCAATGCTGTAGAACGGGTTCTCCTTGTAGATGATTGTGTAGAGCAAAATTCCGAGCGCCCACACGTCTTGCTCCTTGCCACCATATGGCTTGCCCGCGAGCACCTCCGGGGCAGCGTAATCTGTGTCATGGTTAGCTTCCGTCGCCTCGATACAGGCAAGCAAGTTTCGACCCACCAATAGTGCCCACGAAGACGTCAAAAGGACCGTTCTTGATGTACGCTGCACTTCCAAAGTCGATCAGCTTGATGTTGCCCTCGCCGTCGAGGATCACGTTCTCGTCCTTGATGTCTCTGTGGACCACCAGCGCCTTCGTGTGAAGGTGGCCGATGGCTTTGGCGACCTGGACGAATATGCTCCGGCACTCGGCCTCCTCCATGTTGCTCCGGAGTTCAATGTAATCGAAAAGATCCATGCCGGGCAGTCCGTGGGGCACCATTTCGATGTAGTAGTTCACGTCGTCCTCAAAAAACGATTCCATCTCGACAATGTTCGGATGCCGCAGGTCGGGACGTCGCAGATAGTCGAGGACGTGGATCTCCAGAGGCACCGTGCCTAGCTTGCGGTCTCTCGTCCATGTGTCGACCAGGATGCGTCGCTTCGTCACGTACTTTAGGACCACCTTCTTCTGCGATGTCTTGTACTTGGCCAATTTGACCTGGCCGTATGCGCCCTGGCCCATGTCCTCGATGATCTGGAAGTCGTCGATCGACTTCTTCTGCTGGGCCGGCTCGACCACTTGCGGTACGGGAGCCTTCTCCTGCTTCTTCTCGGATCGCGGCCCGCCAGTCAGCTTCGCAGCGGCTGTCATGGCGACTTCTTTGAGTTGTTTGGTGATGGCCGACGCAGTCGACGACGACGCTCGGGGCTTGGGTTCGTCGGAATCCGAACTAATCTCGAGTGGCGTGTGTGCGGGCGTCTGCCCAGGCGACGGCTGATGTAAGGGAGTCGTCGTTCCAGAGGCGGATGCCGACGTCACGCCGAGATTGGACCTGGCAGCGTGCATGTGCCTGGAGTAGGTGATCCAAAGGGCAAACACCACTTCAGAGTGAGGAACCAAGAATGAGTCGTCGCGGGTTTCCCCGCCCTTGTCCTCGTCTTCGTCCTCGATGACAGTCTCCTGGATTATCGTGGATTGCTTTGCGCTTCTGACCACGCGCATCTGGACGTCGATCTTGAGCTCCGAGCCATCCCTGTGCTTACCCGGCAATCCGTCCGGCCGCAGGAAACTGGCCGCGGCATCCGGGCGGTTCTCCCGAAGGCCCAGGATGGCCGATGCCCGGCGGAAACTGTGTTCTGGCACCACGATCCCGTCCTGCAATTGCACGCCGTCCTCTTCCGTCAAGATGTGGAGGATTTTCTCAAAATCTGGGACCAACGAGTCAATCGCCATACCGTCGGGCTTTTCGTACCCAAACAGCGCGCCGCAGAAAACCGAGTTGGAGCTTTGGATCTTCAGAGTCTCGGGGTCCACTACGATGATCCCTGCAATATGCGGAAAGCTCGAGACGCGCAGTTCTGTCTTGCCCCGAACTTGCTCGACAGTGCAGGGAATGTTGACTTTGGCTGGGTTCGGGCATGTGAAGAACCTACACTTGGCAATCTGCGCAAAGTCTACCTCGCCGGTGCGAGGATCAATGCCTTGCCGAGGAATGCGTGGTATCAGCTTGCCGATATCGACTCCCGACTGCAGTGACTCGAAGCCCCAAATCGGTGCCGTAGCACCAGAGATCTTTTGGATGATGCCTTCGTCGTCGAGTTCGATCTGGGCCACGTCTTCGTGTATTTCCTCGAGGACCCAAATGAGACCAATGCGCTTTTCTTTTACCCAGAGACTTGCGGAGCCCGTGGCACCGTTTCGCTTCTGGATGGGAACGACGTCACCGCACAAGAGAACACCCCTGGATCGACTGCTTTGGTGCCGCGAAGTTCCTCTCAGTTTGGGTGGGTTCGGGTCCCCACCGTGGACGGTTTGAGCTTTCCGTGCAACGGCTTTCGGTGGCTGCGATCGCGAATTAGGCTTGCTCAGCAATTGGGCGGTGATTCCACCTCGCCCACCCAAAAGCGAAGATGTGGAAGGAGTCGGTGGAGGTACCGTCGTCTGTGGGATATCTTCTGCCTCTTTAATGGCATCCTCGGGGTCCATCTGCAAGAGCTTCTTTTCCAACCAAGCCCTTCGTTCCTCCTGGACCACTTCCAGAATGCCCATCTTTCGGACCTCTGCTTTGGTGACGCCGAAAACCAAGCAGGCAAGATCATTGGCTGCGATAATCGTCCATGGCGGCTTGGACTCCGTCGTGAAGATGGCCTGCGCTGCCGGAACCCATCTCGTCGAATGCCCATGAACCGCCGGGCCAAGCGCGTTTGGCATGTTTCCTGCGGACAAGGGATGTGCGGTTGTAGGCGATGTAATCATCTCCTGATTTGCCAAGTACGGTTGCGCCATGGTGTCGATGAGCTGTTGATGGACCGAGACCGGGAGCGTATCCGTCAGTGTCCGCTTCAAACTGAGTCTCCGGGACGGCGGCGGAGATGTTTTGGTCGTCGTTCCGCTCTCGTTTGTCGGCGTCCTGCTCGAGTTTTCCGATTCGGTATCGCCCGCGGGAGGTTTTTGTGTCTCATCTTGTGCCGTCTTCGTTGCGGCGTCTTCTCTAGAGAACGGTGTTTTGAAATGAATCGCAGTAGGAGACGTGCTCGCTGACTGCAGAGGCTCAGGGCTCGACGTTCGCGGGACAAAGTTTGCTTCGAACAGGTTCTCTCCCGAAACTTGCGGTGGGCCCGTCAGAGGACCGACGAGAGACTGGTCCATGGATGGCAGGTTACCCGCTCCAACAAGCTGTGCCCTAGCCAACAGGTCTAGCATATTCTGAGTCTCGACGTCGCCCGTCGCTCGCGCCTGTGCGCTCGCCAGTGCGATATTTGAGGGCGAGACGGACCATCCCATTCTGTCTTTCATAAACTCTATGGATCGCTTGAGGACATTCTGCCGGTTGTGCATGTATTCTTCGGACTGGTGGGCGAAGGAGAAGGAGTGTAACGACTCGGAAGGGAAGCGGGAGAGGTCTTCGGAAAAGTTGGGTGATGAGGGATGCGAGCTGAAGGGCATGCCGGGGGGGTTCGCAAGCAATGTTGTCATGGACGTTGACCTGGACAGGCCGATGGAGGAACTTCTAGATGCGGGATTCGAAGGAGCTCGCGACGAAGGCTGTTGTCGAATCCGACGCAATCCGGATAGGCCAAGGCCATGGTCGTGGTCCGTTACGATGGAGGATCGGTGACTAAAAAGACTTGTTGTCAGCGACGATGCCTCGAATGACTTTGGATGGCCATGTGATCATCCACCCGCTGAGTGACTGTTTCGGTGATGCACTTGCACCCGTGACATCCGTCTGGCTTGCTGCCCGGAAAAAAAGCCCATTCATGTGTCTGTCGTCAGCTCTTTCCGATGTGCATACACCTCATCGCCATGCAATTGGACATCCCGCTTGGAATCGCTCTTTTATCCCTTGAAGACCGCAATGCGCCCATGTGGACGTCGCGCGCCCCATTCTTCCAGCCTTGCGTGTTTCGTCGCCGAGACGAGTACCTTGGCGGTCCAAAAAGGAGCCCATCCGTGGACAGAACTCGTCGTCGACTCGGCAGCTTTGCCGGATCGATAGAAACCATCGGGACGTATCCAAAGGGGAAGCACCAACCTTGGCATCGCATCGCCGCCTTCCGTGACCGAGCCGGCATCGAAGGAAAAGCGCATTCGGCCGCGGCCGGTGTTATTGTCGGCTATGACGGCGAGGTTCCCGGTGCTTCGGTTCTTGGGGAGCTGCAGCTGGGTCGTCGGGGTTCGGCTCCTTCCTCGAGGCTCTTCATGGTGTTTGTCGGTGCCTGCAACCGTGGGAGAGGTCTAGGTCAGAGAGAGGCCGCAGTGATTCGGGGGGACGGGGGCTTTGGGTGGTCGGGCAGACGTACCATTGTTGCGAGGTCCCCCATGCGTCTGTAGCATAGTTGGAAAAAAGAATAGCAATCGACTCGGATAATTGTCAAGGTAGTAGGATATGCGGGCAGGAGGCGGATTCGACGATGCAAGTTCGGATTCGGCGGGGTCGAGTCGAGGAGCAAAGGGTCGGTCTCGCAGGTATTGATCGGTGGTTCGGCTTTGCTTGTCTGGGACGGGTCGGTGGCAGGAGGGAACGAATGAGTGGTGCCTGACGGGTTGGTGGTGCTGGCCGAGAGGTGCGCGGTGCTGTACTTCGTACGACGGTGGCTGTTCCAGCCAAGGTGGTAGGCAATGAGGTACAAATGCAAAACACGCCCACAAGATGCAATACCTCCGGGTAGGTAAGGCGAGGTATGGGGGGAAAGTCAGAGGGAAAGGTAGATCAGGTTCCGGTAGGCAAGGTTTGCCACAAGGATGAGAGTGCGAGTGTTTTCGGCTGGAGGATGGTGGGAAAAAAGGAACGTTCGGTCCCTTTTTTTTCCTGCTAGTGGTCCGTCCTGGATGTGTACAAGCAGGAGAACCCAAAGAGTTGAGGGGCCGGAGAGCGACAGGGAGAGAGTTTGAGAGTTTGAGGAGGAATCGATGGAATGATCCGACGACGACCAGTCGGAAAGTGGTGGTGGTGAAGGTGAAGTGTGGATGCGAGCTGGTAGCAGCAGCAGCAGCAGCAGCAGTAACGGCACCGGTATGCAACAGCAACAGCAAAAGCGCAGCAGACCAGAGAGGAGACGACGCAGACGCAGACGACAAAAGTCGAAGCGTCTTGTCTTCTTGTCTTGGTGCTGGTTCTGGTCCAGGTCAAGGCCCAGTCCGGTCCAAGTCAACTCACCGAAGGGCCAGGAAAGGGAACGTGAGTCGTCTCGCCGTCCCGTGCTAGTGCCACCTCGGTGCCAGCGCCAATGCCAGAGGAATGCCAATGCCAATGCCAGTCGGTGTCAGTGCCTGCCGGTCTCAATGCCGCAACCGGATGTCCTCTCTCTTGTCCAGTCCAGCCCAGTCCAGCCTGCTTCTGGTCTCTCGCTCGCTCGCTCGCTCACCCGCTCTCTGTCTGTTTGTGCCGTTGACAAGCGCGTGCGTCGAGAGTCAGGTAATAATAGAAAAGCAGGGCAGAGGCAGGCAAGTGACTAGCTTCACACCTAGCAACCGACCACGTGTGTCCGGCCTCGTGAAAGGATTGTCTGCCGTAATCGTTCAAGATGACCTAAGACTGGCTGAGAAGTGACAGAAGAGGCCTTGGAGGGAGGGGGGATTCAGGGCGGTTTCAGCGCCGAGTCTTTAGTCCACAGCTGCCGCAGGTGCTGGTCCGTAAGTGATGTATCGACGGGCGAGACCTCGAAGCTGGGATGTGTTCCCTTGTCAAACTAAAACAGCGATGCTGAAGCTTGGGGTAGCAGCGGGCGTCACGTCACGGACAATGGGGCGGGCGGCGACGGCGGTGACGGTGTCGGTGACGGGGAAAGACGGAGACGGCACGAGCGCAATGTCACCTTTGGGGGGGAGGGAGAGGGATGATGTTCGCTTTGAGGACGTCGGCGGTCGGTGAAGTGAGGGATAGGAGAGAAAGAGGGGTGAAGATGGCAGTGGTGGATGGGAGAAGGAGGGGAAAATCGCAGAAAAAAAAAAGTCCACTTTCTCTGCTGGCTGCTCTGGTGATCGAAAATTTTGAGATGCATCTGTCCACAGCTTCTACTTGCCAGGCATTCTGCGTCTGCGCCTGTGTGTGTTGCAGTTGCCTCACAAAAAACCCTCTCTCTTTCCCTCTCGAGGACTAGAAAAACCCCCCCCAAAATTCACACGCCGCGCAGCTTTCCGCAGCTGTGGGTGGGCACGCAGCATGAGTTATGCTACGTAGTAGGCCTGATTCCACAGGGGCCAAGAGGCGTTGCGACACTGCTTTGGGGGGGGGTCAACATGCGGCACTGGCCCTGAGAGGGACGCGAAGTGGGGGCTATGCCCGCCAGCAATGCTGTGAAAGCCCACTGGAGCCTGGGGGGCTGCTACTTGTCTCTCTCCCAGTCGCCCTCGCGTCCTTCGTCGAGAGGGAAAGCCACGAGACGGGAACAAAGCTGCGGCACGTGAATCTGCCAGTTCCGCAGCTGGCCCAACGGCGGACCCGCCTCGCCGATGCTGGGCGGCGCCAATGGTGATATCCCGAGGCGGGGAGTTCCACGCTCGAGAAGAAGGGACTGGCTGCATGTCCCGGGATACGATACGTCACGGTGCCGCAGCCAAGCCCGGCGACGTGCTGGCCAAAGCCGCCGCGATTCAGGCCATCGTCGCCCAGGTTCGCCCAAAGATCTCCCCGGCAGAGCCATTGGGCAATGGCCCGGATCGAGCAGGCGTGTGTTTCCCCGCAGGCTCTCCCGGTGCAACAGCGATCATCACCGTTCGAAACGAACCTAATCGTCGCAGTGCCGGCTGCATGCTGTAGAACGTGACGGGACACCGGACGGGGAGGAAACGAACGGCCCAGGGAACAAAACAAACATTCCGCCGTCCGCCCACCAACCATCAGACCGACGGGGCGGACCCCTGCAGCCGGCCTTCCACGGTGACGGTGGCAGCGCGACTTGCTACCTGGGAAGTGGCGAGGGTCCAGAATCCTCAGCGTGGCCGGGGCCGCGGGGTCGGGAGTTGTAGCTCTGTGCAGACTCTACAGCCGGCTTCTTTGCGCCAACCGCCTCTCGTTGTTGGCGTAGGCAGTCGACGTCCAACTTGATCGAGGACTATGCACGCCATGCCCAGTCTGGGAAACTTGGTTTGGCTGTACACCAAGAAGAAGCAGGATGCAAGAGGATTGGCAAGTGGGCGCTGTGGAGCGCCAGAACTCTGTGGCGAGGATTGGATTCATCCTCTCACCGAGTGGAGGAGCATACTCCGCTCCGTTGAACCCTTGACTTGACTTCGGAAGGGCTGTAACACCCATTCTTACGGCCCAGTCGTCGTCCATCTCGACGCCGAGGTCGTCCGCTCTGTGAACAACATGGTGTGCAGTCCCGACAAGTCGAGGGTCAACATACGGGATGCGCGGGGCATGATGGCCTCGATACGCACAACTCATGTACTCTTCTCCGACGCATGTTGTGGCCTACCTACACATGCATAGTAGACAAGCAAGACTATCGACGGGGGACTTGGCGCTACGGCCTTCTGTTCACACTTGCCATTGTAACCCCGCGTTTGGCATCCGGTAGCTACGGGAGCACAACCGCCATGCTGCTGGGCCCAAAGTATAAAAATGCCTTTGGTCTTCATTTCGGGGTACGGCAGACAGGGCGGCAGGGAAAATACCAGGCGACGAGCTGGCCTCACTTGCCTGGCTTATGACCGCAGGGTAACGGCGGTCAATGGTTGGTCTTGGGAGTCATCATCCAAATCACGACCTCAACGAGCTACTCGCCTGGTCTGGAACACTGTGACACTCCCTTATCTTATCGTGAACTATACACCAGAAGTCCGGGTGGCACATGGCTGAAAGTATCCACATATCTTGTTCAAGAGCGTGCTGTCTTAGATGCCGAGGCAAGGTGAAAGTCAAAGGATCGAGTAAGGCGAGAGAAACCCGCCATCCACTTCATGCCGTCAAGCACTGCACCTTGATTCCTCCCAGATCGATGGCCCAGAGATGATTCCTGTGCCTTTCGACAAGCTCTTAACAAACACACCGAAAACACCGACTGTCTCGACGGGTCACGAAGGCCAGCTCTCTGCCTGGACGGCTCCGGGTGGTTGGGGCAAGCGGATCATGAGATCGCATGGCGAAGATAGTGAGGCAGGGATCGTCTCAAAGAAAACACCATCTTGAACGCGATGCCGCAATGCAATGCTAGGCAGACCGTTGGGCGCAAAAAGAATGCAGTTGCTCGGGATTCGCCAAGATTGGCCGTTGAGGAGAAAGGTGTCGCGTGGTTCACCGCTTGCTACGTCCTTATCTTCCCAACCCGAGTCGGCTGATATGTGGGAGTACTCAGGCTCCCGACTTTCGGCGTGAGAAGCGTCAGCCGATCGGACCAGTCTGTGTGTGGTGCTTGGGAGTGCGCTTGACCAACGGTACGAGGCCAGGGCACCAAGAAGCCGTGTGAAAACAGCCGTAGTGTCAAAATGCCATATTGGCTCTGGATGGAAATCTGCCAAGCGGATGCGACCTCGAAGAGACGTCCGCACAGAACTTCGTTCTGCTCTGGCGACAAAGCGCGGCAATGTCAGCTTCGGTCAAGCTTCGGATGAACAGTGCTGAGCCCGTCCATTCGGCAGGATGCTGGAATAGTGGCGGCTCCAGGTGTGCAGCATATGCATCTCCAGCAGGCACGCCGTGAACCCCGGGAGAGGAGTGCGGCGACGATCGCCAGAGACGGGTTCCATCGTTCCAGCGTTCCAGGTCTCTCGTAAAACGTGGAGGCGAGAAAGTTGGCCCCGCCAAAAAGTTGAATTCGGTTTCGTTTTGAGGGAACCCCGTTCACTGGCCCGGGGTCGTTCGGTTGCGGCATGGGTTACGAAAAACGGACTTCAATCCCAAGGTGCTCTCTCCAACAGGCCTCTCGGATCCTTCGTTTTCTCCGAGAGGCTGGGGCGCCAATACCTACCTGCATACCTACTCCAAGAGTGGACTCCGTCACAGATACGAAGAGAATATCCCGCAGCAGGGCCAGTTGGGAGTTTGATTCAAGGGCACAAACCTTGGCAGAGCAGGGCAGAAACATGGTGTACATCCCGCGAGCCTCGCGGTGCTCAAAGCGACCTGTGTCGAGTCAAGTCTGTTTCGTCAGTTTCGGTTGAATTTTTCTTTCTTTCTTTCCGAGGCGGACTCCCGGCATCTTCGTCCAGCGTTGGCGACTTCAGACGGGGAAGAGCCAGATGTATCCGCTAAGCAAGTGGCACCCATTGCAGATGCCCCAACAAGCCCGAGAGGGCGGCGCCGCAACCGTGCAGGCAGTAGGTACATGGCAAACGGAAAGACGCACCGGCCAAAGCGACAGCGGCTGGAGACTGGTTCTCTGGGAGGAGTCGAGTTCCTCCAATAACTGTGGATAGAAGCTGGCGGCGGCTCCGTGCTGCAGACCAGCACGTCCAAGTGCGCCGGCGGTAGGAGGGCAAAGTTCAAGGGTCCAGCCATCACGCTAGCGAGCTGAGGAGAGACGTTGGGGGAACACACCACAGGATCAGTCATGCAGATCTGATGCTCAGGTCCCTGCTTCGACACTTCTAAAGGCGGAGGACCCTGCGGTGAGCTGCCTGCACGCGGCACAGCTCCTCGACGTGGCGTGCCGTACGCGGGAGGTCCATGGTGACTTTGGGCAGTTTCCCATGCAGTATGCTCTGGCGGTATCGACGAGCACGGTGTTGCTGGCTGTCCAGAACCTGACCTCGCATCATTTGACTGACCAGATGGCGGGATAGGCACCGGTGATGGTGCCACGGAAAAAAAGAGAGGATGGTGACTTGGACAAGTGCCCAAGTCAGGTTCTCGCCGGGTTGGGGGTCCTGGAGGGTGGTTGTGGTGTCAGTCAGCGGTGATCTGACTGGTTGTGTGCAATGGGGTTCAGATCACCCTCGACCCACTGTTTCTCGCCAGCGGCCGGATCCATTGGCCCAGGGCAGGCAGTCCGCACTCCGGGTGGGCCCCTCGCCTTCCCCCTCCCTCGTCCTTCCCACGTCCCCCACCCGCCCGCTCTCTCACGCCGGGCCACGAGCCCCGCATCAGGTGGATACGTGAGAGAGGTATCTTGCTGCGTATCGGCCGCCGGCAACGACTTCGCATGTCTCGTTGCCTCTCAGAGGGTTTTAGGCCAGGCCAGTCGCCCACTGCAGTCCTCGCCCGCGCTGGGCGCCGGCTTCTGCTTCCAGACCCTTTCCGCCGCTGTGCCGCTTTCCAGCTTCGAAAAAGGCCTAGAGCTTGGCTGGAAAAGCGGGCTGGGAGAAGCTGGGAGCTTTATCCTCATCCGTTCCGGTGGTACTGTAATAGTACTCCTCAGGTCTTGGCCCAAAGCAGCCGAGATACCGAAAGTCTTGTCAGTCTTCTGGGGCCGGTGGCCACCTTCCAGAGCCGGACCCCATCGTCCAAGGTACATCGTGCATCCCAAGGATGTGGAGGCAGAGGCAAGTCTGGCATTGGCACTATCGACCGTCAGAGAGGCCCGTAGGTGTGGGTGGTGAGAGTCGTGTATGGCGAGCCGGGATCTATAGGTGCCCATCGATGAGGAGGGAGGGTCCCTGTTACGCCGACAGGATGGGTGATGGGGGGAGGAGAACGGCGGCAATGGAGGGTGTGAGGGCCGTTTTGTGCATCCGCCCCAGAGCGCGTTTTAAGCTTCTGCTGCTGCTGCTTCCCGTCCCCTTCGGTGCGGTGTGCGAGTGCGGTCGAATTCTGCTGATGGTGGTCTTTTTCTCCTTTTGTTTCTCATCCTCCATCTTTTTCTTCCTCCTCCGTTCCCATCCTCTCTCTCGCTTTCTCCCTCTCGTCTCCCGTACTCGTAGCCTTGTTCGTGGCCCCCTCCGACTCCTGCTCGTGTGACCTGCCACACAGGAATAGCAGGCCATGATATCTTGAGCTTTCGGTGTGCCATGTGCTCCGCCCCAACCCGTAAGGTCCCCTTCCTCCAGCCTTCTGAGGCTCCACACCCCGCTACCTACCTGCACCGGCTGACCCCCATTATCGATAGCCGGCTCACACCCGTTCTCGTAGCAGATCCCATAGAACCCCTGCCCACCCCTCCGCTTCTGCCCCCCTCCAAGAGATAGTGAGCAGAGAGCGAGCATTCAAGACTGCATCCTCTCCCCGATTATTCGCGCTCCCATGCCGCAACCGCTTTTCTAGAGACTAGGTCTGTCTCTTGAGTGGTCTCGAAACTTACTCCCGCGCCTCTCCGACACGCCGACTATGAAATAGGACCGTTTCGCCTACTGTTTCGAGCGCTTTGCCCTCACACGGGTCTTCGAAGTGGACCTTCGACCTCAGCTTCATATTGCCCCGCGCCGCCATACCTGCAAAGAGAATACGAGAAAGGCTGCGCAACCTCGAAAGCCAAACTTTGGCGGACGAGGTTACTGTTTGTCCTGTAGCAGTCCCGAAGTTTTATTCATTTATTTCTCTCTACTTCAGGTCGGCGTTTTGCGCATCTTCTTCGCCCTAGAGGTCGTTCTCGAACCTCCAAGATGACCGACACTACCGAGATCCCCGCAGGGCCTACTCCCATGGAAGTGGTCGACGAACAAGGCCCCGGTCTCGCGACGCCAGCCAGCAAGACCAAGGGCCGCCACCGTGTGCTCTGTGGTGTTCAGCGAATGTCATCCTCGCCTTCGCTTTCCAGGACCGGCCGTACCAGGTCACACAGCAATCCTCAACGCGGGCGTGGGAATGTTTCCTGCGTGAGCTTGGCAGGACCTTCGACCTCCGCAACTTCTTTCAGTGGCGATTCTTACTTTCCCGCAGGAGCGACAGCATCTGGCTACGCCAGCGCCTCGAGCTCGGTTCCGGGAACGCCGTCGAGCGAAATCATCCAATTCGTGGGCATTGACGGCCGTCTGGCTATCCGACGGGTCGACAATGTCTTTCCTACGTCGCAGTCACCGGGGCCCCAGACCATTGGGCTTCCATCTGACCTGAGGATGACGAGTAAAACCCAGGTCGCAAACCCGGCGGTTCCCAAACGTGGCTTTAGCTTCTGGGAGAACATGCCTCACGAGATGCGTGTGCACATCTTCTCCTATCTTACACCCAAGGAGCTCGTACGAGCTTCGCGGGTCAGCAAGGTGTTTCACAAGATCTGCTTCGACGGGCAGCTGTGGACATCCTTTGATGCCACGGAATTCTACCAGATCATCCCTGCCGAATCGCTCGCGAGAATCATCGTTGCCGCCGGGCCATTCATCAAGGACCTGAACCTCAGAGGTTGTGTTCAGGTCGAACACTACAAGCGGGCCGAGGTGGTCGTCAAGGCTTGCAAGAACTTGGTCAACGCCACGCTCGAGGGATGCCGCAACTTCCAACGCAACACGCTGCACAGCCTGCTGAGAAGCAACGATAAGCTCGCCAACCTGAACTTGACTGGACTGACGGCAGTGACCAACATGTCCTGCAAGATCATTGCCGAGTCGTGCCCGCAATTGGAGATGTTCAACGTGTCGTGGTGCGTGCACATGGACGCACGAGGAATCAAAGCAGTGCTCGTGGGGTGCCCCAGACTCAAGGACCTGAGGGCCGGAGAAGTCAGGGGTTTCGACAACCTCGAAGTCGCCGAAACGATCTACAAGACGAACAACCTCGAACGGCTGGTCCTGAACGGCTGCGCCGAGCTCAACGACCGCGCGCTCAAGATCATGGTCCACGGAGAGGACCCCGAAATCGACATCCTGACTGACCGGCCCGTCGTGCCCCCGAGGAAATGGCGCCACCTCGATCTGAGCCGCTGCTCCCGCCTCACGACCCAGGGCGTGAAGGCTTTGGGATACAACGTCCCGGATCTCCAGGGGCTGCGACTGTCCGGTTGCACCGCACTTACCGACGCTGCGCTCGAGCCCATCTTCGCATCCACGCCGCGCCTTACACACCTCGAGATGGAAGACCTGTCGGACCTCACCAACAGCCTTCTCTCGGAGCACCTGGCCAAGGCCCCCTGCGCGCCGTGGCTCGAGCACCTGTCCATCAGCTACTGCGAGAACCTCGGCGACAGCGGCGTGCTCCCGGTCGTCAAGAACTGCGCCAACCTCCGGGCCATGGACCTCGACAACACCCGCATCAGCGATCTCGTCCTCGCCGAGGCGGCCTACATGGTCAGCAACCGCTCCCAGAGCGCCGCCGCGAAGCCGAGGCCACGGGTTGGTCTCCACATGGTCGTCTACGACTGCCAAAACGTCACCTGGACCGGCATCCGCGAGGTCCTCTTCCGCAACGCCCAGACCAAGCCCTCCATGTCCGAGATCGGCAAGTTCGCGTATTCGGCCGAGGCCATCAGCCTCAAGTGCTTCTACAAGTTCCAGATGACCGTTGACGAGCACACGAAGCGCGTGCTCCGCGGCGATCTCGCCGCTGCCAACCGTCTCGAGCGCCGGTGGGCCGACTACATGCAGGCCAACGAGGAGGCGGGGACCACCGGTGCCGGCCACCGCCGTCGCCGACGCAGGGCCCGCGAGGCGCAGATGCTGCATGCCGACGAGGAAGAGGGCGGCAACGGCGGTCGGCGGCGGGGCCGGACCGTCGGTTCCTGCACGATCATGTGAGACGGCAAAATGCCCATCTATGAGGCGGTGTCGTCGGAAGCGTTCGCGGAGGGGGGGGGGGGGGGGGGGGGGGGGGGGGGAGGCGACGCATCTTTTACAATCTTTGAGCCATGTCGGTATATATCTATCTATCTAGGGGGCGGCGTTTGGTTGCAACACACTTCCGTTGCTAGATTTCGGGGATGCATTGCCATTTCTCTCCGTGGTACGGATGAATTCGGCGTCTCGCATCAGGAAAGGCGTCACTTCATCTGACCTTCCTACCGTGCTGTTTTCTCGGAAGCACGTCATGTTTTTTCCTCTTCTTATGATACGGTGTTCAGGGGGGGTTCGGCTTGGGACAGTGGCCAGGAGAAGACGGGTATTTCTGCGCGGGATCCGAGGATTTTCCCCTCTCCGACGTGCAAAGGGGACAGATTGCAAGGCACTTGCGCTGAGGCGGATGCGCCATGTATTCATCCCAGGACCAGAGTGCCGGGGCTATTTTCAATTGCACATATCACATTGTCCTCATAAGCTAGCAGTCTCGGAATCTTGTGTGACCCTGGCCTGTTGGGAAGCCGCCGAGAAGCCGCTTCCCTCGGATGCCATGTTCCGTCCCGATACGTCAAGTCCGCCCAGCGACTCAGTGAGCGCCGTGCTGGCGGATGTACCGACGGATCTTGTCCTGGAACACGTCGTCCTCGTCGCGCTTCTCGTCGCCCTCCATGACGTACATGTCCTCGTCCTCGTCTTCGACCTGGTCGCGCAAGTCAAACTCCTCGTCGTCCGAGGCGTTGGCATTGCGGAAGAGGTAGGCGTGGCGGTCGTACTCGTCCTCGGAATCGACCTCGTCTTCGGGATAATCTGCCGTGTAGTGGTTCTCGGCTGTGCTGTGTCAGTACATCGAAGCCTGGCCGGTCCCCCAAACAGCAAAGGGGGCCTCACCATTTTCGTCCTCTTCATCGTCGTAATCCGAGTCGTCATCCTCGTTGCCATAGAACAGCTCCATGTCCTCCTGCGTGTCGAACCTCAGCACGCCGATTTCCTCGGGCGGGATCTCCGCCAACAGCGGCTCCGAGGGCGCCAGCTCGTACACCTCAATCACGTAGTCGTCGTCGCTGCTCTCCTCGCCGCCACTCGCCTCGGCCATCTCCTCGTCGTCGCCGCCGCCGTCGAGCTCCTTCGCCAGCTCGGGGTGCCGCTCGGCGAAGCGCTTGGCCGGGGCCTTGGGCTTGAATCGGGACGGCGACGCGGCGGCAGGCGGCGCGGGCGGGTGTTCCATCGCCTTCAGATTCAACCCGATCTCGTGCAGGACCCACTGATCCATGTCGGCGGCGATCTTGTTGAGGTCCTGGGTGGGCGCGACGCTGGGCATGGGCTTGCGATCCGCATCGACGTTGGGTGCCGCGGACCGGGGAGGGCGTTTCGCGAGGGGTTTCTTTGGCGCCGGTTTATCCTCCTCTTTGACTTCGAGATCCGCGGATGCGAGGGCGGCACTCTTCTTATCTGTGTCGAGCTTGTCGAGAGCTCTCCGCGCGCTCTTCTTCTTTCCCCGCTCCACGAAAACGGCGGTTCCGTAGCGGCCTCGTTTTGTGACACCGCCAGCCTTGAGTATCGTACTGCCGCTGGGAGAGCTCATCGCTGACCTGGACATGTGGAATCGTCTCGGCTCGACGGAAGGGTTCGTTGGGCGCTGCGACCCCGCGGTGTTTGCCGGTGTTGGTGCCTGCGCGCCGAGCGCTGCATTTGCTACGTTCGCTATGGGTGGCACATGGCTCGACGATGCGGATGGGGTGTTCGAGATCGGAGGGCGATGCGGGCTGGAAATCTCGTCGCCTGGTTTAGACGTCTGTATGATCGGCTTGGCATGGGCGGCGGCATGCTGCGCGGCGGCGGCGGACCTGGCGCTGGCCTTTGCCAGGCGCCTTTGGTAGACCCAGCTGCCGCCGGCCAAGTGCCTCTTGGATCCTGGCTCAAGCTCTGCCGTCTGTTAGTACGCGTACGGTGGCCAGAGGAGGCTATAGAGAGGGAGTCGCACGAAGGTAAGTGACTGGTGCATCCTCATCGCCCCGCTTGCGCTTGATGTGGATCAGTTGAGGAGGGGCAGACATGATGGGCGAGAGAGGCAGAGAAGACCGTGACCCGGGGAGGTATTGAGTTTGTGGGCGCTAACGCTATGGTTCTCGAAGAAAGGATTAGCTAGGGACGTTGCAGCTGCGATCCCTGGTTTGTGGTGAGCTCTGCCACGTCGCAATTCATGCAGTGACGATGATGTTTTATTTTATTTTGCAAGGTGTGGATTTTTCCTGACGCCGCCCGCCAGACAACCTACCAAATGGGACCTGGACCACATGCCGGTGACAACGAGGTCAGATAAGCCTGCCTTATCGATAGGTCACGTCATTGGTTAGGGGTGCTCACCGCCCTCGGCAGAATCGATCTCTGTCCGGGGATAACCCCAGACGATGGCTCTCGTTGCCGATGAGGGACTGGACGGCGATGAGAAAGCCCCGCCGCATCCGAATCAAGATTAAGCCTCCCACCTCGAGAGGAGAGCAGACGGCGTCAATTCTGTGTCCCAGCTATACTGTAGCCAATTGAGCTGCGGGAGTCGAGCTTCAGATGCCTCGACCGTCCTGGTTGCTAGACCAAACTCTCCATTATTTTGACTGGTAGGATCTAGAGGACGAGGCAAGCGAGGGGATGGCTGAGTGAGGGGAGGGCTGCAGAGGCGCCGTAGAGCTTGGTGACATCTGAAACCACTCAGGGTTTGCCTTACCTGACCAACCAGCTCGTGTACTTGGTGAAAGCTACAAGTTTCTTCTCAGAATTGCAGTCTTCTGGGGTGAAATCCCGGGTACAAGGCAGGTTTCGAAATTTGGTATGTCTTCGTTGTGTAGTGGTTCAATGACATGTTGGGTTTGGTGGCCAGCTGAGCATTAGCGTTGAGTGCAACATTGACAGAGCTGTTGTGCAAAGCGGCGAGTAGTTGTGCAATGACCCAGCAGGCGAAGGGATCCGGGATAGAGTTGGCTTTCATCGAGAATTGGCTTTCATCATCAGTGGACTATCCATTCCACGCGGAGCATCATGGAGGCGGCTAAAGCTCCGGCTCTGCGAGTCTCAATATCTATCTACGTATACCTGGGAGTGTCCGTCCCGGTCTGGGCCTTCTTCCACTGGGGCCCACGACCAAGCTTGGGGCCGGCGGCTGTGGGGCTGCATGGCTCGTGCGCCACGGGAAAGTCTCCGATACTTTGGAAAGACGAGCCGCTAAGGCCAATGGGCATGTCCCAGCGACTCCCCTGGCTCCAGGATGCATCAGGGATGATGACGCACCAGGCATGCCGACGCTGAGATGGGAGTAACAATGACCACGGCGCTGATAACCGCTACTCATGCCCGGGCGATGATTTGCAGGAGCTCTTGCGCCTTGCGCATTGTGTTGGGGGAGCTGCCCGCTGACACAACCAGTATCAAACGGGACGGGGACGAAGGGCGATGCCGCAATGCCGCAATGCTGCAATTTCGTCTCGTGCCTCACAGTACACCCCTCTCTGGGCTTGCTCGTCCCATCGCGGACGGCAATCGCTGAGCGTGCCATTTCCAGGCTGACGCTGTACTGTGACAATTCAGCTCAATTGCCAGAGCTAGCTGCCATGAACCATGGCTGTCCCGTGCCTCCCTTGGCCACTCTTCCAACGCACCCAAGTTTGCATCCCGTCAGATAGTAAACGTAGCTGGCCCAAGTTGGCAAGTGCCTCGTCCTAGCTTCTTCCCCCATCTCACCCTTCCCAACCTCTCTCCCCAGTCCTCGTTCCCTCTGGGCACCCAAGGCACCCCCCCAACCTTTGACATGGCACACACGGAACAATCATGCAATGAACCCCTCCTGTGCCACAGCTTCCCTGTTCTGAGTTGCTGCACCTCCCACCCACCCAGAACAAGGCCATCGGCTCTTGAACTCTGCTATCTGAGCTTCTCGCTCCTCCGCCCCGAACGGCGTGCGCTGCGGTATCTTCTGCCTCCTCCTTCTCCTCTTCCCTACGACTCCCCGGCCAGCCCATCTCGTTCCCTCAAAGCTGTTTCACTCGCACCAGCACGTAACCCGACTCTTCCTCGTTGCGTGAAACACCCAGACGCAGGGACTCCACTCCCAGATTCCTCTCTCTAGGAATTGGCTTGCGTTTTTGTCTTTGATTTTTTCTCACGGCCTCATTCAACGCCTCTTCTTTCTCCCCCGAAGTAGCACTTTTAAGGTATCGCCCAGAGACAGCCGCATTCGTCAGCGTTTTTTCTTCCTCTTCTCAACCCGCCACCCTCACCGTGGGTTCCAAGGGAACGGCTTCCTTTTTCCTGCCCCTTCCGTCGACTTTTCTTTCCCGAGTGTCTTTCATGCCCGTGCTGACTTGAGGCGTGGTAGAAGGAAGGCCCAAGAAAAGCCCGTTTTCCTAAGCGCTGCTTGCCTGATCGAGTTGGCCGAGTGACGACAACCTGCCGAGTTCTTAAACTTCGACATACCTTGCCGCGCACACCAGCATTGACAATGGTTTCCTTAACGATCACGTACAAGAAACCCGGCACCCAGCCTCCCATCTTCGTCGCCGGCTCCTTCTCAGACCCAGAATGGCAGCCTCAGGAAATGCAATTCACCACCGAGGACGGCGGGGAACACACTTTTCACAAGAACATCGAGGTGCCGCCTAGCACGCAGATCCAGTACAAATTTCGAGTCGGTCTGGGTGACTGGTGGGTTCTTAACGAAGACGCCCCTACAGGTAAGCCCCCTCGTGTCTCCTACTTCGGATGCACTCTTCTAATATGACGTGACCTTGCAGTGACCGACGCATCTGGGAATCGAAACAATCTCTTGGTAGCTCCGGAATCCCAAGAGTATAAACAGCTGAACGGTGACGACGGCGAACAAGCCGCCAAAGCTTCTGAAAGTATGGAAGCCTCGAAGGCTGCTGCTGCTCAATCCGCATCTCAGCTTGAGCCAAAGCCCAAGATTATAGACCACCTTAAGGACGAGGAACGGCAACGACTGTCATCGACGCCAATTGAACAAGTCGCCGACACCGCAGCAGAGGTCGCCGACAGCGCCGCAAAGCTTGATGCCGAGGAGGATACGACCCGTCTTGCACCGCTTCCCAAAGGTGTCGGCCAGCTAAAGGACGAGGAGCGAAAGCGTCTCTCGTCGACCCCCATTGAGCAGGTTGCTAGCGTTGCCGCCGAGGTTGCCGACAGTGCCCAAAAGCTGGATGCTGACGAGGTGCGAACCACCAGAGCATCAACCGCCTAAAGTCTATGCATTGACTAACGTACCAACAGGACCTCGAAGAAAGGGACAACGCCGACGACGGCCCCCCACCTCTGTTTGCCCACGAAGCTTTAGGGCCTTATGAGCCTTCGGGCAGTGACGACGATGACGATTCTAAGGGGCTTGATCATCATGGCACTGTAGAGTATGACGTCGACAAGTACGATCTGAATGATCCGACGTTGGAGCGCTGGCCCTCGAACCGCAACGGGATCATCGACGCCGTACGCAACGTCGAAACCGGACGTAACGAGGACCATACGACCTTCCACGGCGCACCTCTGTCTCCCGTTATTGGATCGCGAAAAGCCGGTCTTGATCACTACTACGAGGAGGCCGTCCTCTCTTCAGGACCCTCTAGCCCAGGTTCCACCAAGAGGCTCGAGTTGCCTAGAAAGTCTCACGGCTCAATGGTATCGGACAGATCGCTCCTGTCTCTGGGATCAATTGCTGAAGAGGACAAGGAAACGCCGAATGCTGAGGAAGCCAACCGCGAGAACGATGGTTTGGTCCGGGTTCCGAGCCCTGCGATACGACCAACACCAAACCCCTTCACGTCACCCGCGAGCGACGAGGACGAGGGAGTCGTTATGAAGGGCTCCAAGGCCAAGCCAAAGAAGAGTTCGGAATCGGAAAGATCAGAGTTGCCGCACGTCAACGGCGAGTCCAATGGCAAGCATCCGATGGATCTGTCGTCCAAGGCATCGCCCGCACAGCCGGATAGCCCCAGCATTCACGTGGAGCCACCCGAGCAGGCTGGAGAGTCAAGCAATGGTCAGCACGATGACCAGGCAAAGTCTGTTGCTTTTAATCCCACCGGTTCGGCGTCTACGACCGGCCGAGATGACGGCCACAAGGGTCAAATCAAGAAGCGCGGGGCTTCATCGACCGAACGCCCTGGCACTCCCTCCTCGATACACAGCGTCACAGACAGCAAGGGCGGCTGGCTGCAGGCTTTCTTCCGCGTGTTGTTTGTAGACTGGATCGGTGGTCTGTTCAGCCGGTTATTCGGCAGCAAGAGAAAGGCGTAAGGCTCTCTTTTATCTCTTCCGGTTCGAAAGTGGATCGACCGCTCGTCTTGTTTTTCCCTTTGTTTATGTCTAATTCCACACGAAATCTGACAGGTTGACTTTTGTCCGTAGGATGCTGGCCACGAGCACGGCCGCCATCGTTGTAGGAGTTGCGTGGTGGAAGTTTGCGATGGATGGCGACTTGAGCTGGGTCGGAACATGGCTATGATGGGCCGTGGAGGGCTGGCACTGAAATTGCAGAGCACAGGAGTTTGCACACAGGCACATAATCATGGATTGTACAAGTAATGGAATGGAAAGAACATTGCTAGGGAGGATGGACTAACTAGAGTTGTGGGGGCACTGTGGCGGACCCGGCGGAGGGGGGGGTATTGTGTCGAGGGAACATGCAGACAAACACGCATTATTGGACCTGGTCAAATTGACATGGCACAGAGGAACGATGCCTATCCATTCATGCTTCCTCGCTCGTGATGGGTGCTTCCTGCACCTTCCAGGGCCTCAGCCGCCCGCCTAAATCACTCTCCAAACAGCACCGGCTCTCGGGGTATCTTTGCCACGACCGTCGTCTCCCTCGCGGTTCATCCTCTTGATCCACTCCGTCTCCCGCTCCACCGCCGCGGCTTCAATCTCCTCCATGACGGCCAGCTCGTCCAGCATATCCCTGACCAAACTACCGCACCCATCCAACATTCGCTTCAGGCTCGACACTTGGGTCTTGCTGCCACCGCTGCCGCCACCCTCGTCCTCTCCTACCTCGGCGTACTCGAGCTCCCGCAACTGGGCATCCCAGCCCCCGAGCTTTCGGGCGAGCGCCGCGGCCTCTTCCTTCCAGCGCGCGTCGAGCCCCCCGCCGAAGCGGACGTCCGCGTTGGCGTCGAGGAGGGCCGAGGGGTCGGCGCTGTCCTCGGCGCGGGCGCGGGCGGCCTCGAGGTCGGGGAGGGCGGAGGCCCAGCGCTCGAAGGCGCGGACGAGGCGGTTGTGCTTGCCGCCGGGGGCGTCGAGGGACCAGAGGGCCGTGAGGAGGGCGTCGAGGCGCTGGACCCTGTGCTCGAGGGCGGCGGCCGACCCGCGGGCGCCGGGAGGGGGCTGCGCCCACCGCCGGAGGGCGGCGACGTTGAGGCGCTCGGCGGCGTCTGCCTCGAGGCGCGCGAGGCCGGCCGACGACGTGCCGAGGGACGCGTGCCGGGCGGCGAGCCCCGCGCGCGCGCTGGCGTGCCACTCGGCCGTTGTCTGGGGCAGGTCGCGGTGCAGGAGGTGCAGCTGGAGGAGCTCGGTCTGCAGGCGGGCCGTCTCCGCGGTGAGGGCGACGTTTGCGGGGAGCTTGGAGGGGGACGGGGCCGCGAGGTACGTCGCCGTCAGGGGTTTCGGGGCGAGGGACTTGGCGGGGGAGTAGTGCTGCTGGAGGGTGTTGAAGGCCGGGCGGAGGGTGGTGGGTTTCGGTGGTTGTCGCGGCGGGGAGGTGGGCGAGGCCTGCTGGAGGCGGGCGAGCTGCGGCTGCGGTCTCGCGGGGGTTTCGAGGGCACCGACGTGCTCGCTGTCCGGGTCGGTCTTGTTGCCGATGCGGTCGTTGTCGTGGTGGCCGTCGAGGAGAGGGAGGGTGCGGGCGGTTTCGAGGAGGGGCGGTCCGCCGTCGCGGAGGGCGGGCGCGGTCTTGCCGTCGACGTGGTCGTGGCGGGAGGCGCGCCGTAGAGCGACGTCGGCCGCGACCTCGCCGGCGCCGGGCCGCCCTGGCTGGGCGGTCGGAGGACGGTGCTCCCGTTGAGGGTCGCGACGCTCCTTGCGCGCGCGTGGCCCTTTGTGGGGCTCGACGTCGTCGAGGATGCCGCGCTGTTCAGTCTCGAGGCGGGTAGACCCCCCGACGTCGTCGGTCTCGCGGTCGTCGCTGCCGCCGATCGGGTCTGCGCGCCGGTGGTGGACGGTGCGAGGCTGCTCGTCGAGGCGTTGGCTGGGTGCCGAGCCCGCGTCAGCCCGGGCTCTCTCGTAGAGGACGTCCTCGTCAGGCCCGAGAGGGCACTCGTTCTCGACAGCGGCGCGGGCGGGGGCGGCCCTGAGCCGGCGGATCCTGCCCCTGCGGCGGCGGCATCCTTCTGCCGTGTCGACGCCGCCCCCGCGGGCTGGCGCGTCGGGGCTTTTCGTCCGAAGAGCGTGGATATGGGGTTCGGCTTCTTCTTCTTCGTCGCCGTCGCGTCGGAGACGCCCGTCGTGCCGGCGACGCTGGCGCCGGAAACGCTGCGCGTCGTCGGGCGCGGGGCCGCGAGGGATCGGGGCGCAGGGAGCCTGCTTGGCGAGACGGGTCGATGGGCCGAGGCTGTCGGCGCCGTCGCTGCTGCTGCTGCTGCTGCCGCCGCGGTAGAGCTGGACGCTGCGGCGGGGGCGGTTGAGGTTGCGGGTAGGTCTGTCGAGGAGCCCTGCGTCGGCTTCCGCAGCGAGCGGGTGCGGGCTAGGGACGACATGATGAGTTGGCGTTCATGCGGGTATCCGGTGTTGCTCCTCGCGTTCGCGTGGGATGCAATCGGGGATGCGGGCCCCGCGTGTTGGGCCCTGGGTCGAGGACAAAAAGCAGGGGAGGCTCGCTAATCGTGAAGCAGGTCGCAGCGAGCCGGAAGGCGTGAAAGCGACGTCAGGCCGCGATGTTGATGTTGATCTCAGGGGGGCGTGGGCTGGTTCTTGCGGTGTGGGGGTTGCTGGGGACCCGGGCGGTGGGCGGTAGGGGACGGGCGTTGGTTCGGATGGCCTACCGGGGACGGCACATGACAGGATACAAAGGTACTTCTTCTTCAATGGGAAATAGGGGGGGGCTAGTGGTATCGTGGTAACGTCGCTTGGCTGCAGGACGGGAGCGCTCTCCCTTAGCGCCGGCGCTTGGGTCACCACCTCGACTCCCACGTCGGCGGGCGGGCTGAGCCGACGGTGGCACCGTCTGTTCGCGCTTTTGACTTTGTTCCTCGCATTCGACGTGCCCCGTCACACCCCGAGCGCGACGGTGCAATTTCCGGCGCATCCGGGGAAAACTAGCGTGTCTTGGGGAGGTTTCTCCGGCCGTTTTGCGTCAAGAGCGAGCCAGTCCATACGGGGTCCCTTCTCCCATTACAAGGTCTTGAAAGTTATTTTCGTTGTGCGACGGGAATTACCATGCGTGTCTTATTGGGTCTGCCAGCAGTGGCACCGGGACCAGCCATCCAGCATCTCACAACGGCCGCATTGCATACACGAACTCTGCTGTCTTTCTTTTTGATTTATTTTTGAATCATGACTTGGATGCTGTGGCTCTTGGGCCTCGCCAGTCCTGAAATAGTTATCCCTTCCCCTCCTTCGTTACCTAGCTTCGTTTTCGTATGCTTGCATCAAGCAAGTAGTATTCCAGACAAAACAAAAACAAAAAAATGTGCGCGCGTCTCGGGTTTCGCTTCGAGGTCGCGGCAGGTCCCTATACACAAAAACGTGGTATCTGGAGGGGAAAGAAGGGGTATCAACCAGCAGACCTCTCTATCTAGTTCCACAATGAAGACGGTTGGTTTCTCTGATGCATCCGAGGCCGAACTGAACGAGAAAAAAAATGGGCCATGTAATTTCCTTTCCCTATGCCAAAGCCAGAAAGAACGAGAATGAATAATGTTGGTGTCCGCGATCAAGCCGCAGCCTGTTGGGGCTGGGCGTGATGGTGTTCTTCCGTCGACTTGTCCGCAGCGTGGTGGTGCTGCTCTCCCATCTTCTCCGTCGGCTCGAGGCCTGCAGCTGTCGCGGGACGCTCCTGCGAGCCGCCGCTGTGCGGGTTGCCCTCCAGATGCGCCATGAGCTTCCTGAGATCCCTGCGGTTGCTGTTGAAGACCTGCAGGCACGAGCCGCACATGCGGACGTAGCAGAACTGGCACTTGTAGCGGTCCTCGGTGTCGGCCTTGCCGCACGTCTGGCAGGTGAGGGCGTAGTTGCGGTTGCGGGTGCGGTCCATGACGCGGTGCTTGACGTAGCAGTCGAGCATGCTCTCCTTGAGCGGGAGCGCCTTGTAGATCATGCCGGGGCTGGGGGGCTCAGAGCCTTGCATGGGGAAGTAGGACGCGCGCGGGTCGGCGGGCGGCAGGTCCTTGACCTTGAGCTCGCGGTAGTCGGCGGGTTCCTGGTGAGGGCGCTGGTCTCGCGAGGCTGGCTGCAGATCGCCCTGCGCGGGGCCGGGTGCCGGCGCGTGAGGCGTGTAGGGCGTATACTCCCGGGGTGGGTGCTGCCCCTGGCCCTTCTGTTGCTGTTGCTGGTTGTGGGCGGAGCGAGGCGACAGCTGGTTCCGGGCATGGGGGCTGACGGGGCTGACCGCGAAGTCTCTGGTGATAGTGGGAGGGGCTTCGTTGCTGGTGACGGGCCCGTCCGCCCGCATCTGAGGCAGGCTGTGGGCGGCGTGCAAGTTGCGCGCCGTGACGGCCTTGCGCGGAACCGGCGGCTTCGGCTCGTTGTTTGCTTGGTCGCGTGCGGGCTCGGGGGACGAGGCGGGCGACACGGGCGACACGACTCGGTCGACCACGTGCGTCTTGACGTCCTCCTTCTCGTAGTCGGGGGTCGGCAAGCGCTGCTGCGTCGGCGAGAGCGCCGTGTCGCTGTGAGACGCTCCTCGGTTGGCGCCTTCCTGGCCGTCGCGCAGGTGCGAGATCTTGCCCTTCAGCCTCGACACCTCTTGACCCATGTTGCCTGCCTCCGAAGCTTGGTTCTGCGAGGGAACGGGTCGAATGTTTCTGCCGGGCAAATTTGACGTGCTGCGAGGGGGGAAGTGCTGTTGTTGCTGGGTCGGGGGGGAAGCGGCCGAGTACGACGTTTGCGCGGTGTTTGGTTGCGAAGCGGCCGTCGAGCCATGGCTGACTGCCAGTTGAAGTTCGGGGACTTCTATGTTGCGATCGGACTTTACAGACCTCCTCCTCCACAATGGTCGCTGCGGCGATGAGCTCGACACGACGCTGGTTGGGCTGCCGACAGTCGGGGTCTGGCCTTGCTCGTTGTAGTACGCCGGGTGAGGCGGCAGGCCCTTGTTGTGCGTGAAGCTTTGTGCGCCATGGTGTTCGTTGTCGGCGGACGCCATTGAGGTGGGCGTCAGGATCTTTGCTTCCCTCGTTCCATACTGGTCAGAGGCATATGCTGGGGCCGAGTCTCTCTGGCTGGCGCTCCCGTCCGGCGACATGATGAGGGATTCGCCCGAGCTCCTCGAATATGCTGACAGCAGACTGCCGATCGAGTTCCTTTCGTCTTCGGGGTAAGCCGGCTGCGGCTGCGGCTGGGGCTGGGACGACGGCGCCGGCGGTGGTGGTTGCTTCGCGACTGGCCGGCGAGGGATATGTACCGGCGGTAACGCTTTCGTCTGGAGGGGAGGGAGGGGAGGGAGGGACTGGTTGAGGGTTTGCGGCGGTGGTAACGGCTTGTCCGACATGGCGAAGGTCTTCTTGGACGGCACGGGAGGCACGGGAGGGATCGCAGGAAGCTGTTTGGACTTGGGAGAAGAATCCGACTCGGGAGGCGGAGGGGTCGGTAGGGCTTTTGAGAAGCGTGATCTCCCCTTTCTGCTGTGAGAACGGAGGAAGTCCATATTGAACAAGGCCCCCGGATGGCCGGTGGATTGAACGCTATGATTGGGGTTGATGGCGCGCTTCTCCCTTCCCCTTGGCTACCTTGCCTGGCGTGCCTTTGGTTGTGGCTCTGGCCTGCCTCGACTCTCGCCAATCGGCCGGAGGAAATGACCAAGGAGGCCGGGCGGCGAGGAAATCAAGGCACCGAGAGTCAAGCAAGCAGGCGTGGTGGGACTCGACAACGTGGGACAGAGGAGGGACGGCGGCAGGTTGATTGGAGCGACGAGGTTCCGGCTTTTGCCACGGCACTCAGTGTCGTAGCATCGTGGCCCTGGGAGCAACAAGCATCAAGGGTCTTGGGAGACGGGAGAGAGAGGGTTCGCGACGTGCACAGCAGCAGATGCCTGCAGGATAAGAAGTAGTGGTAAGGAGGCGCACGGCAAGGAGAGGGGGAAGAGATGTCGGAGAAGAAACTTGAAGGGCGTGTAGGAGCTGCGTCGGTTGGATAGCAATGGAGCTCGAAGGGGGTGGCAGAAGAAGAACAATGGCCGGACGAGTCCGGGAGCGATGGAGGAGAGGTGGAAGAGAGGATGGGGGAGGGAGGGGGAGGGGGGGTGTGGTCTGGCGTCAAGTTGAATGCTGGTAGCCACGGAGAACCCTGCGATGGACCAAGGCCTGAACGTTGGACACTGGCCCTTTGTCCTTTTCCTCTCTTTGCTTTCTTCCCTGTCTCTGCGCTTCTTGAGTTTAGGATGGGAGACGGGATGAACCAGGATGTCATCGACACGGCGAGAGCCAAAGTGCTTTTCGCATGCCCACCTCTCGTCAGCACCGCCAGCATCGCCAACGCCAACGCCAACGACGAACGACGCACGACGCACGACGCGGGATCCGTTCGGATACGCGGCGTCTGCTGGCTGCTGAGCACTCGCATACGACGAATGTATCTCGCCTGCGTCGCACGCGGGCAAAGATACTTGGGGGGCTCCCGTTTTTGCTCCCAGTACTGCGTATTCGGCCTGCTGTCTTTTTTAGCGTCTTGCTCTTCGCCGGCTTGGACACCTACAAAGTCCGTCATTGGCTCCGCCAGGCTGGGACCGGCCCCTCCCATCCCAGGGTGCGGAGCAATTGGCTGTTGCGCCCCGCCCCACATTGCATCGGCAGCCCTGCAATGAAAGCAAGCAGGATTCAGGAACAAGAACTTTGCTGCCGCGGGTGCTGGGGTCATCGGGGCTGGCTTCTATTTGGGGGCTGGGGCTGGGGCTGGTGACGGCTGCCCGGACGTGGTGGTGGTGATGATGATGATGGTGGTGGGTGCTCTGTCGCCGGTGCCATTTTGCAAACCGCATCCACGTCGCCGACTCACAGACTGGCCCAGACAGCCCCTTCAGCTGTCAACGTCAATCGCGTCGTGCAGCTCTGCGGGCTGTGCACAGCTGCTCGCTGCCACTGCTCGACGGCCGCTCAGCATCAATCGCTTCGCCACAAGCCATTCCCGGATGACACGCCCACTCGACGTCGCCCGACGACAACAATCATCCGACGCCCACCTCTTTTCTCCCCATGCGGCTCATGATTCAACCCGATCTCTCATCTTACTCCTGCATGCCTCGGCTGGGGCCCCTTCGAGACATGCAATCAGAAAGACAGAGACCCTCACCCACCGGTCTGCAAACACCCCTCCCTCTTCCGTCACCCAGCATTCCCCATCTCGATTGTCGACAGGCTGAAACTGGCCGCCGCTGGGAAGGGGGTCGAAAGGAGCGTCGAATTGGCCGGCCGGGCCAAGGCCGCCCGCGTTTAATCACCACGGATCGCAAGTCGCAATCATCGGCGCTGCTTCCTGTCGCGAGCTGACGGTTCCATATGAGCACCTTCAAATTCCTCCAGGCACATGGCCGCAACATGACGCCATGGCCGCATCCATTGGGTGTCGTGGCAGATGCAGACGACGCAGACGACGCAGACATCGGACATCAACCAACGCAGCAGTCCGAACTCCCCCCGTCCGAGTGTTGACCCCGACGTCCAAGTCGTTTGCGGTGTGCGCATCAACCTTCGTGGCGGTGCGCCGTCCGCAGCGCACCCGCCGTGCCGCGTAACGAGGGCGGCATGTACTCGTATCCGGCATGGCTACAATTGGCCATTTGCACCAATACCGCTCGAGTCTTCCGTGCCACCTGTACACGGACTGGCTGGCGCGGGCCGCAAGAGCGGTAGCACCAGGACCACGCTGGACATGCCGCTGTTTGTTTTGGCGAATTTCTGATTGCAGGCGGGGGGCTGCTAGTATTGGAGGCCTGGCCAGCGGAACACGGGAGCTACGGAATGCACCGTTGCAGACTTGGAGATGGGCGAGCTCCAGGGTTGCCAATGGCAGTCCGTGAACCGTCACATCGAAGCTGAGAAAGAGAGGCCGTCGCCCAGCCACTTCCCAACGTGGCAGAGGTTAATCCCGCCTCATGTCTTGCCTGTGCGCTGACACGACCCGACTAGATTAGGCCATTACTTCTCCCAACTTTATCCCCAATGCGCACGTCCTGCTTGCCACACACTCTCTCGTCGTCCAGACCTGTGTTGACAGCTGGTTGGCGCTTGCGCTTCCCACCATCCTTCACGCCGTTCCACCGCCGCGAACCAGCCACGGCGGGCGAATAACGATCTGCGCCAGGGAAGCCAACCAGACTCCCAGGCCCTACGGTTGCTGATGCAGTGACGGGGTCGCATCTCATCTGCAAATCCCCAGTCCGGCCTCATAAATACGGGGGCGGTGCCTTACCGGCTCGCTAAGCCTGGGAGCCCGCCTGCCCGCGCTCTCCCTGACCGGGAATCCGGTTGGCAAACACGACTTGAAGTCCTCCCGGGGGTCCAATTCTGATGAACATGACATGGAATCAACCCGCCCTGAGAGCAGGCCAGCATTGGTCATTGACAACAGTCCTTTGCTGCAAAGCCAGCTCACCTGGACGGCACCAGGTGCCGAGGGGCGGCATCGCTGAGCAGGGACCTCGCTGCTCGCATGAACCCGCAGGTTTGAGCCATTTTGACTTGTTCTGTCATTCGAGTCTCACAATTAGGCCGCTGGGATGTCCTTGCAGGTACATCAGACCGAGGGATGCCGTGCCCCTACCAGGCTCCCCTGCATCCTGAGCCCCCCTTGAAAGGTGAAGCTTGATGATGACGAAAGGTCGCTTCCCGTTTTACATACAGGCGCACAAAGTCGGGACGACCCAAGGGGTCGATGCGCCGTGCCACACTGCGATTCAACGCAAGTCGCATTCTCTCGCTCAATGGCCACAGCTCTGTAACGAGAAGAAGAGCCGGTTGAATCTGATGAGTCGAACCGCACACACACATATACGACATGTGGCGACGCCAGCGCTATGCTGTTCCACCTCTCACGGCATCGAATCGAACAGGATCAAGCCGCCGTTTGATTGAGGACCGACCTCTGGGGCCCTGCCATGAAAAAAAGACGCGTTTGCAATAATAGCCTCGTTCTCGTTGGTCAATCGTCGGCCCTCGGGGGTTCGCATCCTCCCATCGCTCTCGAGGCCTTATCACCAGTGTGCAGGTCGCGTTCTGGCGGGAACCCGCACCACGGAGAATAAATTAACATCAAAATGACTTTTGGGGCCCCCATTGTGGGAGGACGGAGCGGCAATGCGACGGTTTGTTTCACACTGTCAGGATTTTTAAGATGAGTTGTGATCCGCTTTCATTCCGCGGCCTTTTTTTTCTTCTTTTTTTCCTACTTTCTTTTGCTCGGGTCCGCTCGCTAGTGCCATCCGCTTTCGCTGAGAACCCTGCTTGTTTTGCCAGCCGGTTGATTGATTGACGAGGTGACTTGTCAGTTGATGAGCGGAAGCCTCGGGGAGGTTCGGTCCAAGGCCGCGCGAGATGAAGAGTTTGTCGAGATTTTGGGGAGCACTTGGAGCGGGTTGCCAAGCTGATTTGATCTCTGGCGCCGTTGCCATATCCACTGTACCCCTGCTCGTCAACCAACGCTTGGGGCTACGATCCTGTAGCCAGGTGACGAAGGTTTTCGTATCGAAGAGACGGATATCTGCAGAGGGTTTTCAAGTAACGCAACCAGCCTGGAAGCTAGGAGCAGCACAAGAACCAAGACCGTACTCCACAAGGTAGCTCTCTCTGGTGGCGGCTGTTGCTTGGGTTTAAAGCTCACCAGCTCGGGGGCGGGATTCTTGGTCCATGATCACGTGCCGGCCCGCGGGAATGGCGTTATCCGCGATAACGGACGCAACAGCCTTATCGCGGGCAAGTGTCCGATGATGGCGCCGACAGAAACGGGGCTTTACTGTATGCAGGAGGCGGATTATCAATCCTCGTCGGCAGGAACGCGAAAGTCGGAGAAGAGATAACAAAGGCGACGACTTGAAAAGAATCAAACTCGCAATTGCGCTTCACTGTGTTGATTTTTGCACCGAGAAGGCAGCGGAATCCCCCCCGCGATCGACTCTTGACACTCGGACGCTCTTTTGAAGCGTTTCCCCCCCTCTTCGGCCCCTCTTCCGTCATCATGCCCGGCTCCGCTGACGGCGCCTCCGTCCCGACGGAGACGTCGCCGCTGCTGCGCAACTCCGACCCGGAGGTGGCCAATGGCAACGGCGCCGTCGAGAACGGCCCGGCGAATGGCGCCCCGGCCGTGGCCGACGCCGCCAACGAGAACCGGGACGGCAACCCCGAGATGGCCAAGAAGATGCACATCCTCCTCCCGGCAGTCGGCATCGGCGTAGGTCCCACCCGCGCCCGGCGCGAACCCCCGTGCCCAAACGCTCGCTCACCGGGACGTACGCTAGATCTACCTCTGCGCCGTCGACCAGCTGCTCACCGTCGCGACCTACGCCAAGATCGGCAGCGAGCTGCACGCCCTGAACAACACGAGCTGGCTCGCAACAGCGTGAGTAGCGCCGCCGTCCCGGACCAGGCCATGCCCGCCTCGCTGACGCGCACGACAGCTACTACATCACCCTGACCAGCTTCCAGCCCCTGTACGGCAAGCTCAGTGACATCTTCGGCCGCAAGGAGTGCCTCCTCTTCGCCTACGTCGTCTTCGCCATCGGCTCCCTGGGCTGCGGCCTCGCCCAGTCCTTTGCGCAGCTCTGCGTCGCCCGCGCCGTCGCCGGCATCGGCGGCGGCGGCATGAACAGCGTCGTCGCCATCCTCCTCAGCGACATCGTGCCCCTCCGCGACCGCGGCGTCTGGCAGGGCTACCTCAACATCATCTTCGCCGCCGGCACCTCCACCGGCGCGCCCCTCGGCGGCCTGCTCGCCGACTCGGTCGGCTGGCGCTGGTCCTTCACGGGCCAGGTGCCGCTGTGCGTCCTCGCCTTCCTCGCCGTCTACTTCGTGCTCGACCTGCCGCGGACGGACCACGCGCACTGGCGCGAGAAGGTCCGCCGCATCGACTTCCTGGGCGCCGCGACCCTCGTCGCCGCCGTCATCGCCCTGCTCGTCGGCCTCGACTCGGGCTCCAACCACGGGTGGTCGAACCCCGTCACCGTCGCGGGGCTGGCCGCGACCCCGGCCCTGTTCGCCGTCTTCGTCTTCGTCGAGATGCGCGTGGCCTCGCACCCGTTCGCGCCGGGCCACATCATCTTCGACCGGTCGCTGTTCGCGTGCTACCTGGCCAACTTCTTCGGCATCGCCGGCCACATCGCCTCCATCTTCTTCCTCCCGCTCTTCTTCCAGGCCGTGCAGGGCGCGTCGGCCACGCAGGCCGGCGCCGCGCTGGTGCCGGCCATGATCGCCTCCGTCACCGCCAGCGTGAGCGCGGGGGTCTTCATGAAGCGCCGGGGCAAGTACTACACCCTGACGGTGCTGGCGTACGGGCTGATGGTGCTCGCCGTCGCGCCGACCGTCGCGTTCCTCCACCTGCGCTCCTCGGCCGGCGTCGTCGGCAGCATGGCGCTGCTCGCGCTCGGCGGCGGCGCCGGCATCACGACGACGCTGGTGGCGCTGCTGTCCAACGCCGCCGTGCAGGACACCGCCGTCGTGGTGGCGTGCTCGTACCTGTTCCGGTCGCTGGGGTCGAGCATCGGCATCAGCGTGTGCTCGGCCGTGCTGCAGCAGGTGCTGCGGACCCAGCTCTCGGCGCGCCTGAGCGACGGCGACGAGGCGCGGAGGGTCGAGGAGAGGGTGCGCGAGAGCCTCGACTACATCCGCGAGCTGCCGCCGGCGGTCGCCGCCGAGGTGAGGGCGAGCTACCAGGCGGCCACGCTGGGCGCCATGGTCCCGATGGCGCTGTTGCTGGTGCTTGCTTTTGGGTCGACTTTCTTCATCCGGGAGAAGGCTTTGGGGAAGTAGGCCAAAACGGGCGTGCCGTGCCATGATCGGCCCCTCGACGCGAGCGTCTCCGCGGTGAACGACGGCGTGCATGGCTTGAGCGTGCGTGCGTGTGGCAGCGGTGTTGCAGTCACCGGGAAGGGGGTACGGCCTGGCAAATGTAGATGGTTGTAAAGGAGAGCATTCCAAAAGTCGGGCCAGCGGTGCCAGAACGTCTCATAAGCAGTCCTCTGCATCGATATCAGTAGTCAGAGTCACTTGTATAACAGAAACGTGCTATCCGATACTCGGCAGCAGCTCTATCGAGTCTTGTCAGAAGACCAATCAAACTTTAGTATTCGGGAGATGCATCGACCGTACTGCGCAAGGTTCCACCGGCTTGGGCGTGCCGTTGGTCGTGGCTTAGCCCAAAGCGACAATTCAGCTTCACCCCTGGTTGCTCGATTCGAATCTTTGGAAGCTAGCCAACTCCAAGGCTGGCGATGATGACCGTCAGTCACAAGTCGACTAATCTCCGTTCTGTTCGCCTCGCAATGTTTGGCATAGCAATAAACCGTTTTAACACATCCCACTCGTTTTCAAGGGTTCACCCCGAAGACTTGATATCACCGTGGTTATTTCCACTCTTCATAGATCGATAGGCTTGTCTGACGTGTCTACGGACGATGCGCAGTAGCTTGCCTACCATGCTGCCCGCACAGGAATGTGCCTCCTTAAATACGACGGTGTTGTTCCTCTCAGCAACGGCAAATACAAGTCCGTCGCGCTTATCGGACCATTCGCCAATGCTACATTGCAGATGCAAGAGGGCTACCCGGGAGCTGCGCCCTTTCGTCGAAGCCCTTTATGGGCATTCACGGAACAAAGCGACTTAGAAGTCAACTATGCCATGGGTACCAACATCAACAGCACCAGTGACAGCGGCTTTGCAGACGCACTGGCGGCCGCGAAGGAACCCGATGTTGTCATCTACTGCGGTGGAATCGACACATCCATCGAGTCTGAGGCAAATGATCGTGGGGCCATCACCTGGCCCGGAAACCAACTCGATCTCATCAGCCAACTATCAAAGCTAGAAAAGCCTCTGGTCATTGCTCAATTCGGCGGCGGACAGATTGATGACACTGCTCTGGTGGAGAAAGAGAACGTGGATATACTGTTCTGGACGGGTTTGCCAAGCCAGTCAGGAGGCCCAGCCCTGCACGATCTTGCCGTTGGCTTGGAATCCTTTGCTGGCAGATTACCAACCACACAGTACCTTGCCAGTTACGCCCAAGATATCGGCATCTGCAACACCAACCTCTAACCAAATGGATCGTTCCCGGAGAGGACCTGTAAGTGGTACACCGGCAAGCTTGTCTTCCTTTTCGGACTTGGTCTGCACTACACGAATTCAACTTCGCCTGGAAGTCAACATTGAAACCCAAGTACGAGGTTTCCAGCATCGTATCCTCGGCGAAAACCGGCTCCAGCGGGAACGTGACCGACTTTACGCCTTTTGAAACAATCATTGCAACCGTCGACAGCATAAATGATTTCAGTCATGACTACGCCGGCCTCCTTTTCCTCGTTAGCAAGAACGCCGGCCCCACACCGCGGCCGAACAAGTCCCCGGTTTCATACTCGCGGGTGCACAATACCACGGCCAGTGGCAGCGCCAAGCTCTCACTGCACCTGACCCTCGGCTCGCTTGCCAGATCGGACACCAAGGGAGATCTGACAATCTTCTCTGGCGACTACACGTTGGAGCTGGACAATGACAAGTCTTTGACTTTCAACTTTACTTTGACCGGCGACCCCTTTGTTATCGATTCGCTGCCAGCTCCGAAGACCAGCTATGAGTTTCTTGTGCCGGTTCACATTCAGCGATCATATGACAGGGCACTTGGTCCAGCCTACAGGAAATGCTGCCAGAGGGTAGCTTGTCAACTGCTGAAAGGTTTTTGGATTGGTACTGGAGGTTCCATCAGTAGTGGCTGTAAAGACGAGAGGTCAACGCCAGTTTATGGTATGGTAAAGGTCTGGGAATGGGTTTATACTTTCCATGGCTGCAGCATAACTTAGGTTAGGGATGGAATCTGGCTTTGTTGCTATCTCTTACCCTTGGCTGAAGCACGAATCATCCCAAACTTACATGCCAGGGCTACCAACTCGGTTTCTTTTGCTATAGCTTGACGATTGCTTGAACCTAACCTTGAGAGGTGCGTGGGAAACTTACTTTTTGATTCATGAAATTCTTTTGGCTGCACATTGGACAAAGATCAGTGAGAAAAAGGTTTAAAAGCTGTTCATCCGACGCTAGACATTTTGAAAGTCTCTAAGCCTTATTTACCAGATGCCGTGAATCATATTTTAGTGACAGTACTACGAGATGAAGTCTAAGCAAGTATAATGTCGCGTCAACTCCCTTCCTGACTTAGAAAAATAATATAGATTGCCTCGAGCCAGTTTCCTCGGAAAAGAGCGTGTGTCTTATTCAAAAGTTAAATTGCCCCTTCTCCCTTACGAGAGCCACCGAAACCCATTCGAACACGGTGAAGAAAGTGGCCGAAGAACTGCTGCTGTTCGTTGAGATAGACTCGGATGTGGAGGACGTCTGTAACCGCATGTGCATGGAGACGCTGCTCTAGACGCTAGAAGCGCCTGTCTTCTCGTCGCAGCTAGGGCCATGGATAATTCTATCTTGCTTGTACCAAACAGCATGAATCAGGGGTCATCGTCAACTGAAGGGCCAGGTCGTTTCGTGGGAAGACATCTACAGCTGTTTTAATTTATTTTACTTGAAATGTTATAGTCCTTTCTCCGGGTCGTGGTGTTGTACTGCGTTTACATGTGCGTTCAAGGAGCGTTGACAAATCCACATTGTGTTCAGCACGAGTTGTGGTCACCGATAGTCCGTAATAGACAGCACAGCGCAGTCCCCAACTTAGTGCTACTAAGGCCGTTCCGCCGCCTCCATCCCAGAACGGGCCCGGGAGCTATAGACCGAAATGCTCCACAGGGTCGGAGCCATCCGGGAACCGCGGCAATGACCCTACTAACCCTCGATTTTCCAACGCTGGATTGCCATTCAGCCCACAGCAGAGCTCAATCCCAACGAGACCCGAAGAAGTGAGAGGTGACTAGAGCTCTGCTACTTCGAGAACACTGTGGCAAAGACTAGCTGCTTCACCCTCAGGACGACCTCGGCGCCAACAACTGTACCTCTCGGGCGATGAGGTGGATCTTGGCAACATTCAAGTCGCAATGGTTCGCAGGGTGCCAAGGAAACCCAGGCATATTAGACCGGCCCACTGCGGATTTGTATAAGCAAATCATTCAACGTCTTCTACATAAACTCGACAGTGTGCTGCATGCACCAATCAATGGCCCTCTAAACGAGAATCAGGTGACGGTAGGGTTTGCTGAACCTGTTCCGCTGAGTGCCTAGTGCGATAATGGCGTTACGTATCCTATGTACTAGTTACGACAACTGAGAAAACCACTACTCAAGTAAGCCGCACTGAATGCCTACCGTGTTCTGTTAGCAAGATGGCGAGACGCCGCTGTGGAGCACGACAGCATGGGGTCACAGAGCGCAACGCTGTGAAAATTTCCCCAGCCGCCACTCGCTGCGCAGCGAAAGCAAGTTGTCTCATCAGAACTGTTAGTCATGCGTGTTATAGGGACCAAAACCCCCAATGGTAGTCTCTTCCGGTGTTGGTGGCCATGCGCTACGTGTTGCCTCGCCACTCTTGCTATTGTATGATTTACGCCGTCTCCCCACTTCAATGTAATCCTTTGATCGACCCGCATTGGGCTTCCAGCCTACGCTTGAACCCAATAACCGTAAAACAGGACACAAAAGCAACATACGCATGCGAATCGTACGTCCAGGGCTCACTTTTCCACATATTTCGGACCAAGATGTCGAAATCCTCCCGTGTTGATCGGGTATATGCCCGTCTGTTACTGGACCATGCCTATGGCTGGGGTTTGTTCAAGAAATTCACTACGCGCGATATTCACCCTGGCGTATGCGGCTATTTCGACTCCGATGGCGACTGGCACACCCTTGTCGACCTCAACGACGCGGATGATCTTGCTTCTCAAGGATGGTCAACCCTTGACGTGCCGATGAACCGCGATGACAAGGTCGACTTGATGACTTGGGGCCCAAAAAAGTCGGGGTCTGTGCTGGCACGCCGAACCGGCATCACGGCGGGCACAAAGTAAGTCTGGGGCTCAATGATGGAGCCAAATATACCGCCTTGGCCCCATCCAAAGCCTGTGCTAACATATCCAAGTATCGGGGTTGCGCCTGTTGAGGCGTCTGTCAACATAGCATTCGAGACCGGTAACGAAGAGGGGGCGATACTTGTCGCGGAAAACCCTGTGCAGCGGAACTGTTCGGGCGACCAGGCGACCGCCCTACAATGGATGGCGGCCAACACGACGGATATGTGCCGCCGGTACAGATCCATCGTCAAACAACACGGCGTATGGATCGTGACCAAGACGTACTCGGCCCGCCGCTGCGCTGTTGCGGTTATTTCGTCCAACTCGTCGGCAGTCGAGCTCGGTCTAGGCGCAACTGCACCGGGCATCGCGTCACTAACGCCGTCGAGTTCTTGGTCCAACCAGACGGGCTCCTCCTGCGCAGAGATCCACGAAGACGAGTCCGGCGTTGTCTTGTTCATGAGCGGGGTATACTTCTCTGAGAAGCCTTTTCGTTCGAAACTCAGGCCCACGGTAGAGCCCACTAAACAAGCAAAGTCGATATTTCGCGGGGGCTGGGATGAGTCTGAAGACCTGGAACAAGATGACGTACCGCTGGAACTGGACGCATGCATCTTTCCGGGCCGACCAGGTGACATTGAACTAAGTGAGGATGATCAGATATATTACCCAGACGAAGACACTTGCTAGTATATTGTAATAAAGCTTTGAGTCTCCGGAGTGGACGATTGTGAGTTGCTAAGCAAGAATTCGCAAGAAACACGTTACCGTTAGAAACCCAGTAATTACAACCTCACACCCCGAAATGGACATAGGGAACCCACAGTGGTCGGTCTGGCTTAGCATTGACACGTAGCACCATGTCCCGATTCCCGTTCGATGCTCTCTCGGTGGCTTCAGTCCCTGCCTGCCGCTCAACCCACCGATCTCGAAGTGTCTTGGTGGCATAGTGAAGCCCGCTGCTCACGGATTCATCGCTCAGTCCATTCGCACCCAGGAATTTATACGTCAGCCTAGCCATGTCTACGCACAACCCATCGTCGACTTCCCACAGCGTGCCGATGACGTGCCGGAACCCAGCCAGCTGGAACGCACTCGCCAAATGGATGCTCTCATCGATCGAACGGTCGTCTTGAATCCGGCCCGTGCCGCAAGCAGAGAGATAGGCAAGGAACTGCGCACTAGCAGAGCTATTCGTCTCAAGGAGGCTTTCCACCGTCAATGGATCTTTTTCCCAGTCCTTTAAGAGAAGAAGGCTTCGCAAAGGGTCGGAATGTGCACCCCCATGGCCGGCAAAGTGAAGGATTTTGCAGGTTTCCAAGGCGATTAGAACATCTTTCTTGTTTGCCAAAGGCTGGTTGCATGGCAGTCCGATAGCCTCGCAGACTTGCTGTACTGCGCGCGTCTCTCTCTTTGCATGCGAAAGCCAATTCTGGCCCGGAGTCTCTTGCATATCGACAAGAACAACGTTTGGGCCCGAAGCAGCCCCTGCATCTAGACGTCGCTGTCGACGAGTATGTAGTATCGACTTGATGGACGGGCTGTACGACGAGACGACCCTATCTAGTGCCGTTTCTGCGCTGCGCTTGCTATGATGCCCAGCTGCGTGGAGCGGAAATCGGGTCAAGGGCCCAGTCGGCACCCACCAAACGTGCGGCCAAGTATCACCGGATGGAGGCCCGGTAACGCCCAACGCATCGAGCACAGGTCCTACGACGACATCCCACAGCCAAGCCAAAGTAGCGACTGATTCCAAGCTGTTGGCACGCGCTTTCAGGCCGTCTAGAGTAAGTTCCGGCAAGGCCAAGAAACGAACGCCGGAACGCTCGACGAACAATGCGTCGCAGCGGTATGAGCTGACGTTGATGACGACGACAGGGCCGTGAACAGTTGCCTCTCGCATTTCCTCTTCCGTGGCAGACGCGAGAAACCGCTCAAATCCAGGACGACTTCGAATATCGCCTAGAAGGGAATCTATTGCCAGACTAGCCTTGTGCCGACTGTCCGGGTCGACGGGAGACATTTTCGTTGGTGATATCAGTTGCGTCGGTTCGAGACTAGTCTGCTGGGCGGGCGCATCGAGCTGGTCTCGAAGGTGTACAAAAGCACCGGCCAGCTCCGGAAACTCCTGTTGGAGAGCAGAAAGATCGGTACGGATGTTCTGGAGGGAACCGGCGAGAACGCCGCGGCCAGTCTCCAACAGTTGAAGGGCAGCCAGGGGTCCTTTTCCAACGTGGAGGGCAAGGGCTGCCGCGTCGGAGGCCAGTCCAACAGCCTGCCGAAGCTGGTGCTGTTTGTCGGCGGATTGTAGAGAGAAGGAGGATAGGAGCGGGATCAAGTTGACAGCTGCCTCAGCAACAGGGTACATGTCATGTATGTCTTTGAGAGCGTCTAATGACCACAGCAAGCCGCGGCCCCCTCGGAATCGGTCGCTGATTTTGGCCTCTTTGGCCTCAAACGCTTCTTTGAACCGGGATCTGGCCCCTTCAATGTCTTCCATGGCCCCGGTGCTTGAGTATCTATCGCCAAGTCGAATTGCAAGATTGTTTAGCCATCCAGCTCGGTCTGGATGGCCCTCTGGTGTGGTTTTTACGGCCTCTTGAGCAAGATCAATCGACTCTTCTAGGTCCGTTATTGCCCTGTTGTGTGCGTGTCTCTCGCTTAGTCGGTTTCCAAGATTATTTAGCCATGCAGCTCGGTCTGGATGGTCTTCTGGTGTAGCCGCCACAGCCTTTCGGGCGAATTCAACTGCCTCTTCTAGGTCTTTAACCTCCCCGGCATGTTTGTATCTGTCGCTAAGTCGGTTTCCAAGATTATTGAGCCACGTAGCTCGGTCGACATGACCCTCTGGCGTAGCTTTTACCGCCTCTCGGGCGATGCAAATCGCCTCTTCCAGGTCTTCTATTGCCCCAGTGCGTGAGTATCTATTACTAAGTCGGAGCTGAAGGTTGTTCAGCCATATAGGCCGGTCTGGGTAGTCTTCTGGTAGAGCGTTTACAGCCTGCCGAGCGACGGTGATTGCTTCTTCTATATCCGCTATAGCTCCGGTGCGTAAGTATCTGTTGCCAAGTTGAAGCTGAAGATTATTCAGGCATATGGCTTGGCCTAGATAATCCCCTGATGTAGCTTTTACCGCCTGTCGAGCAACAGCGATTGCCTCTTCTAGGTCTTCTGCAGCTCCGGTACGTAAGTATCTGTCGCTGAATCGAAGTCCCAGGTTACTTAGCCTTGCAGCTCGGTCTGGATGGTCTTCTGGTGTAACTTTTAAAGCCTCTTGAGCAGTAGTAATTGACTCTTTCAGGTCTACTATGGACCCGGTGCATGAGTATCTCTCGCTGAGTCGATTTCCAAGACTACTCAGCCGTCTAGCTCGGTCTGGGTGGTCTTCCGGTGTGGCCTTTACAGCCTGTTGAATGATAGCGATTGCCTCGTTTAGGTCCGCTAGCCTCCCGGTGCGTGAGTACCTGCTGCTAAGTCGGTTTCCAAGACTAGTCAGATGCCCAGCTAGTTCCTCTGGGTTGTCTTCCGGTGTGGCTTTCACGGCCTCTCGAGCAACGGCGATTGCCTCTTTTAGGTCTTCCATAGCTCCGGTGCGTGAGTGCCGGGTGCCAAGATGAACCCCAAGATTGCTTAGCCACATGGGTCGGCGTGGATGGTCCTCTGGTGTAGCTTTTATAGACTCTCGAGAGGTAGAAATTGCCTCGTCCAGGTCCTTCAGGGCTCCTGTACGTGAGTATCTGTCGCTGAGTCGATTTCCAAGATTGTTTAGCCGCCCAGCTCGCTCGTCGAGATGGTCTTCTGGTGTGGCTTTTACGGCCTCTCGGGCAATTGAGATTGCCTCTTCCAGGTCCGCCATGGCCCCTGTGCGCGAATACCTAACGCCAAGGTAAACTCCGAGATTGTTTAGCCACCCAGCTCGCTCGTATGGATGGTCTTCTGGTATCGCGTCTACGGCCTCTCGAGCAATAGAGATTGCCTCCTCTAGGTTCGCCATGGCTTCGGCGCGTGGGCGTCTTTTGCCCAGGTGAACCCCTAGTCTGTCAAGCCACGAGCTGCGTCTAGGCGATTAGCTACTGTACTTTGAATTGCCGAACTAGAGCTTGATGGTTTTCCTTCCTGGTTGATTGGTCTTGCGGTACAAGAGGATTTGCAGCGTGGCAAGATACCACCGTGCCCTGCACACTTACATATTTAAAATCGTGTTGTCTTTCAAAGGGTTGGCATTGATGCGTTGTTTCTAACAATGGCTACGGTGTCTTGGCGCCTCTAAGGAACTTGACGTAGAGCAGTTGGGTTGACCTTTGGCCCCATGACTTTGACCACCACCCTTCCATATCTTTGTTGCTGGAAAGGGCTTCTGCCTAACATCTCTACTTATGGCGAACTACCGGCGGCCAATCACACCGAAAGGGCTCTCGAGGTCTGACAGTCTGACATGCAGCGCAACTGCTTTGGCTGTCCCAACCTTCCAAATGTGGATAGCGTAATTTCATGGCTTTCTTTCAAATAGCTTATGAATGATTGTTGTGACCCCTCATACTGTGGGGAATTTCAGGCAGGCTCCTCGGGAGCCTTGGCCAGGGACCATGCTACGGCGTGTCGTTCCACGACATGGTATTGAAAGACAGGGGCCTCTTGTACAGCCCGGCTGGAGCAAATGCCATCAATTTGGTCACGATTGGGTCATATACGCGTTCGGATTATTTATTGCCATATATCCAACATGTTCTCGAAACCCCCATCCGAAACACTCGTGATACCGTGGAGCTGTAATTTCCAGCCTGCCGTTGCGCGTTGGCAGTGAGCACCAAGTGTCGCAAACTTCGCTGGAGGGCCAGCTGCATTCGTGAAGAATATAGCCTAGCTAGCTGTTATAAACAAAGATCCTCACATTGTGATTTAGCTTTTAGTAAATCACGGGTGAGATACGAATCTGGTCGTTCTTAAAAGTCTCATGAATAGTATTATCGCGCGGCTCCTAAAAAGTCGTTCATGTACAATGGGTGTGTATTTCCATGTCTTTCACCCACCAGCTGGACGTTGGTGAAATAACCCTTGCGTCTCTTCCCACCGAACTTGGCAGTCGCCCAAGTTCCACCTGAGCTGCATTCCAGAGGTGTGGCAGTTCTAAGCTCTTCCACGAGACATTCTTGCCCCTGGTGACAATTGTACGGAGTATATCACGGTGAACCCTTGTTTGATCAGTTGGATCAGTCCTTCTGAGCTCTCTTGGGATGCTGACGTCAAAGCTGAACAACCGCTCGGCTCCCCTTTGCAGGCATTCTTCAGACTCCGACAAGGGATAAAGCTGCTGGATGTTGAAGCCGGGGCCGAGGAAAACAACCGTTAAATAGAGTTCGTCCTGGCCTACGTTCTGGAAACTAAATGTATGTGTGTGGTTGTTTGGAAATGGCCCTGGGTATGCGGAACTGTTCGAACTCAGCTTCACCTTGAATGGCGGCGGTTCATCTGACGCCAGGCTTTTCAGGTTGAGAACCTGTTCAAAGCGGGCGAGGTGGCAAAGAGCAACGGCAGTCCTCGACGCCCGCTCCTCGATGTGTTGGTCTGTAATGGCCAAGCCACGCACGGAGTCGCGATACCCAATCCATGACTTGGGTCCAAAGATCTCAATGTGATTGTTGGCCTGCACCACTCTCAGAGAGCTGTCGTCTAACCCGGAGGTTTCTTCCATCTCCGTGATCTCAATTGAGCTCGCAATGCGGTTCTCGAGGGACCTGAAGAGTGATGTCTGGAACTCGATCTCGAAGCTCGAGTCCACGAGGACCCTCAGCGGCTGGTCACCGAAGCTCCATCGTGATGGAACGACGAGGCTCCGATCGCTTCGTAGGGCGTGTTCCGCTTCAGCGGATATCCTGGCACTGCAGTCAAAGTCGTTGACTTGAGTGATGGAAAAGCCAGTGCCAGAAGGTGGCGGGAAAGAGAAGAATTCCGATCCCAGACAAACTCCGTGGCTTTTGCCGATGGAAAGGGACACTGTGCCGTCTCTAATATCTACGACAAGGGGAGTGGCTGAGAACGGCTCGATGTTTGCGAAGAAGAGAAGCCTGTCTCGACCGTAAACGATTGGACTCTGCCCTGTGACGTCTAGTGCGATTTGATCGCGTACGACTCGGTAGGTTGACAGCTTGTTGCTTCGTTTGTTCTGCTTCAGGTGCTTTACCAACGCGTACGTGAACGCCCCGCCGGGTTTACCGTTGATGGTCTTCTCCGCAGCCACCTCTCTGCCCCCGCAGGCCGCCATCAGCGTGAAGCCTTCCGGATTGATAGACCATGATTTATCCAGCTTCCCATCACGATTTGCGGGCTTGTCCACAGCATCTTGGGCAGCCGCTTCGTCAACTGGCAGGTTCGGAACGATTGGCCAATCGGCCGGGGACCGGAAGCGACCACTTCGCCAGGAACCACCCGAGTAGCAGCTATCAAGAATGGCGACGACATGGACCTTTTTCTCATCCAATATCTTCAGCCACTGATTCAGCTGCCACCCGCGCACAGCGGGTTTGCCACGGCAGAAGTCTGCTGTAAGCAAAGACGGGTCGGCCGATCGATCGGGAGGCGACAACCCTTGAACCGGCTGAAGGCGTCCGCCATGGCCAGAGAAATGGAAAAAGAAGAAGTCGCCCGCGTTGGCCTGTTTTATAACGTTGCCGAATTCTCTCCGTATGTTCTCGAATGTCGGCAATCGATCTGGCGACTCTCTGGGTTCCGTGTCCGTTGTGTTCCGTGATCCGGCTGGAGACGAGGTGAGAATGGACGGACTATCAACCTGGAAATCGGTCCGGAGGAGTTCTCGGATGGCCTCAACATCATTAACGCAACCGTGGAGGTTGCCAAGGGACAAGGCTGAACCGTGCTTGTCTTTTCTTGCACTGTTGCTGAGGTACAAATCGACCCCGACGAGCAACGCGAATCGCTTCGGCTGTCTGAACGGTGCCATGATTTAAAAAAATAAAAAAAAACAGAGGGTGTGGATAGTTGGAGAAAATTGCTTCTGCGTGAAAAGGAAACTCCTCGGACTTTCAGCACGTCAGACTATTCGGGGCAGTTTGAGCGAAATCCCTCAACCACCAGCGCGGCACGAAGGCCTCCACCGGAGGTCTATTGGCCACGATACGCGCTATATTGAAGGATCGGGCATGCAACAGGCGGAATCCGGTGGGTCTGGACGTTGGAACCGCCAAAGGAAGCGGAGATACTGCAGGTAATATGCCAACTGCATGCAGGTGGCTGCGAACAACACTGCTGTGGTTGGTGGGTGGGTTTCCTGATCCAAACTTGTGCAAAATGGAAGGCTTCAATTCCGGGCGGCGCTCGTGGTCCGCCTTCAGTGTGATGGAATCGATTCAGCCTAAGATAATACATTCGGAGGTATTATCTTGCTGCCCTTTACCGGTATGCAGAGCCTTGAGCGCACCGATCTTTTCTTCTTACAAGAAGAAAATCCGGGGCTGGCGGGCTCATTCGTCGATGTTCGCAACTTGCTCGACAGGCCAACGCCAGGGGTTCTTCTTGGCGTAACTTCATCCTTGCCAGAGGACGCGGTATCCTGTTGGCAAGCCCTCAAAGCATCCAAGAAGCTCCCAGCTGCCAGTTCCAGCCTTTCTCGCTGAGTTGTCTTACTGTCGGCGACAGGTAACTCTTAGCACACCTAAAGAGCCGAGCTTTCACAGGACCGCAGCAACTGGCAACTGCACGGTGTTGCACGCCGGATTTCTCATCAACAATGCCTTCAAACGGTCACAGGAACTGGAAGAAAAAGATTTCGAACATCGGACCCATAGTGTTCACTGGCTACCGAGGTCTAGTACATGGTTTGGACCTCAAAGTTAGCTGTTGCTGCCAAGTCATTATCTTTCTCGGCATAGTGACATTTGTTGAACATGGTTATATTTATTCTATATAGGTGGCGACGGACAAGCTTTAGCATGCCTAATCTTCTGACGAGACTCCGTTAGCTTGTCGACAAGCATCCCTGGTTGCTCTTCCTTTGGTTATTTGATTGAGTTTCAGCAGCTCTAATAAATCAAACCTGTTCAGCTGGGTGGCTACAAGTATAATGACTACGTTGTTACAGTTTGTTACAGTTAGATATCCGACAGTGGTGTTTTCTGCTAACAGGTAGCTAAGGCTGGATACTAATAACAGTACTACTGGGTCTTATTAGCTTGCTGGCTTGCTGGCGTCTTTGCTGGTAAGTATGCGGTAATTAGTTATATACTAGGTAGGCATAGGTAGCTTGTATAGCTTTACAACAGAATAATAACTTAAGAGTTACTTATAAAGTAATCACAAGGGCTGTTAAGGTCTAAAAGGTATTTAGAGAAAGTATTATAAATTTAATTACTAAAAAGCTATAAAAGGTATTCTATCTAGTCCTTAGGTTAAGTCTTATACCTATCGTCTATCCTTAGATTACTACCTATGGTTAGTAATCCTTAGTGTTAGATTAGTTAGGTAGGGCACTAATTCTTGCTAGAAGATTATGTTAGATTACTACTAATCCTTACTAATCTATTACGTAACCTTCCTTAGTTCTTTTGTTCTAAGTCTGGCCTATGCTACTAGCCTATATACATAAATATCTGTCTGCCCTGTTAGTTATCCCTAGGGCTTTACTTTAGGCTGCACTAGTAACTAACTAGATCTTAGGTTATAACATTAGGTCTCCCTTTTAAGGTCTAAGTCCTATAGACTATACTATAAGTATGTTACTCTTCCTAGGTTAGAGAGTATTAATTATGCTTTCTTTAATAATACTAACACTATGTCTAGTTATGTAAGTAAACAAAAGGCAGATTCTAAAGTCTCTTAGAAAACCTATAAACGTTATTCTCTTACTAAAGCAGTTAAGTGCTACAGAGTTAACGTTATATCTTATACTTATTATTTTAAGTTAAATAAGGTCTGTAAAATGTCTAAAGACTTATTACGTTATAGTAAGTATATTTATAATAGTTACACCTAGTGTAATAGAAATAATGTTACAAATGCTTATAAGTTTCTTTTCTTTAGTGTTCTTTAGTAAATAAGTATCTAATTTTTTTTTAGTAAACTGTTACATATTAAAGCAGTAAAAAATTAAATTAAAAGAGCAGAAGGCTAAAGAGAAGATAGAAATTCTTTAGACTTAGTTAGCTACTGCCCTTAGTTATTTATCTTATTTATAAAAACAGAAGCGTTTCCTAAAAGATTATGGTTCTAAATTAATCTATTATAAGATGCAATCTTTAGATAAGCTAGAGGCTAAAGATAAGAAGGTAGTAGAGATAGAGGCTAGGGTTAAGTGTAATTTAGTCTCCTAGGGCGCTAGTAATGTCTTAGACTGGGGTTCCTTAGGGGTTAGTCCTAAGTTTACTAACCTTAGTCCCTTAAGTCTGTTACATAATATTACTAGATTATTATCTTAAGATATTATAGATTCTTAACTAGTTTTTATAAGTTATTCTTATGCTTATAGTTTTTCTATTTAATAAGGTATTATTTTTCTCTATCTTTTTCTTAATTATTAATAATATGTTTAACTTTATATTCTAGCTTATGTAATTCTATAATAATGTAGTTATTTATGTTTAACTCTTATAATGCTAGTTTTAGTAGTGTAATATAGAAGACTAAGTAGACTTTTATTATTTCTAGTAAGTTAAGTTTAAAGTTAATATTTAAGATTTTCTTAATAATTTTAAAAGGTCTAAGTTTTTTATAGTCTAACTTATTACTTAGCCTTTTTGTTTTAATGTTTTATTATAAGAGATATACACTATCTCCCTCTTTAAAGGATGGTCCTGTTATTCTTAATATATTAGTATATTTTTTTATTTATGTTCTAATAAATTCTAAATCTTTAATAACATTTTCTTAGATTTTCTGTAATTTGTTAAAGTTAGCTACAGCTTTTAGTGCTTATAGTCCTTATTAGGGCTCTCTGTATACTGTAGGTTTAAATCTGTAATTTAGGTAGAATAAGGAGTTTAAAGTGCTTTCTTTAATAACACTATTATAAGCAAATTAGGCTATTAGTAGTAGTAATACCTAATTATCTTAGTTATAATTAATATAGCATTATAGATACTGTTTAAGTATCTAGTTAATTTATTTAGTCTGTTTATTAGTTTGTAAATAAAATATAGTTAATAGCTTATAATTAGCTCTAAGTTATAAAATTAAAGATTATTAGCACAATAGGTTTATTATCTCTCTTAAAGATATAAAGAGATAATAATATATATAAGGAATATAACCTTATATAAAGATATATCTTATAGAAGCAAGAATATAAGATATATAGAGGTAGAGTAATAATATAGATATAAGGATATATGAGAAGTAAAGAGAGTATAATAGTTGGATTATAACTATAGGAGTTGCTTGCTTAGAGAGAGAAGAAACAGAAGATAGAACTAGACTAAACAGTCCCTTATATAACCGTATCCAGCTTACTAGAATATTCCATACTTGCGTAAGCTGCTTATAAATCAGAATATCATGCGTAACCCTTAGTTGCGTAAGATAATAACCCTAACTTAACGAGTTAACCTAGATAGAAGAAGAGAGGAGAAATAAAGCTAATCTTGCTCCTCTAACTATCTTCTAGAATTTTCAGTTAATTACGTAATCATACTGATTACGTAATCAATATATATATTAATCTACTAAACTAGTAGATAATATATATATATATATATTACGTAATACTCCTTATAATAAAGGAAATATAACGTAAAGTAGAAGTATTAAGAGTTAGAATAACTCTTACTTCTAACACTCCCTCTTTTCCTTTATTATAAGTAGTTTAGAGGAAAAGAATTACCCTAGAGTAGAAATAAGTACTCTAGAGATAAAAATAGAATAAGCTATCTTTTTAGATAACTTATTTGAAATAATTCCTAATAATATTAGGAAAAATATACCTTAAATATAGGTATATTATATAGGCTTATTTTCATTACATAGGCCTATAAGCTTAACAAATTGTTGAAATTTAACCCTATTTAAGGGTTTTGTTAAGCCGTCTGTAGGCATAGAAGAAGTAGGGATATATTCTACTTCTATATTGCCATTTTCAACCTCTTGCCGGGTATAGTAATAATATATGGCTGTATGCTTAGTCCTTTAATAAAATTCTAGGTTATAGGCTAAGCTTAAGGCTCCGTTATTATCTGTTTTAATAGTTATAGGGGTTATATTAAACCCTATTTTAGATAATAAGCCTTTTAACCATATGGATTCTCTAATGGCTTCTTGTAGACCATTAAATTCGGCTTCTGTGGTTGATAAAGATATAGTTGACTGTTTTTTTGATTTCTAGCTAATAGGACCTCCGTTTAAGGTAAAAAGATAACCAGAAGTAGATTTTCTAGTTTCTTTATAACTAGCCTAGTCAGAATTAGTATATCCTACTAATATAGGTATATAAGGACTATTATTATTACCCTTATAGGTAATATTATAGTTAATTGTCCCTTTTAAGTATTTTAATATACCTATACCTTGTTTAAGTAGGAATTCTGAGGGGTTATATAGGTAACGGGAGGTATAAGATACGCTATAGGCAATATCCAGCCTAGTCATAAACATAGCGTATATAAGAGAACCTATAAGGCGTTGATATTGCTTTATAAGCTCTTTAGAAGGCTTATATCCTTCTATTTCGTTCTCTTTCTTAGCGTTTAATATACCTGTTAATATAGGTATATTATTAATAGAGGTATCTTTAAGATTAAACCTCTCTAATAGTTGCTGGATATAATGGGCTTGTGATATAGTTATAGACCTATTAGGTCTATTTCTAGTTATATAAAGCCCTAGAAACTTAGAAACTTCGCCTAAGTCTTGTATCTCTATATATTTAGAGATTTTACCCTTTATATTTTCTATATACTTAATGTCTTTATTAAGTATAAGAAAATCATTAACGTGGGTAATAATATAACAAGGATTATTTTTATCCTGGTTATAGTAAGTGGCTTCGTCTGACTTTAAAGATATAAAACCTATTTCTTTTAATATAGATTTTATCTTTAACTGCCACTGCCTAGGACTCTGTTTTAGTCTATATAAGGCTTTTAATAATAATATTATCTGATTTTCTTTATTATCCCAACCTATAGTATTTAAATCGGGATTTTTAATAAAGAATTCAGTTAAAGGGATATTAGAAGGGTCTATAAAGACTTCTTCTTCTAAATCACCATATAAAAAGGCTCCAACAATATCTATTTGTTGGATTTCCCAGTCTAAGGCAGCTGCTATAGAAAGAAGTACCCTATAGGTAGTAGGGTTACTTCCAGCTGCAAAGGTCTGGAAATAATCAAGGCCGTATTTTTGTTCAAAGCCTCTAACAACCAGTCTAGCCTTATATTTATCAATATTACCGTTAATATTGATTTTTCTCTTAAAGACCCATTTAACAGTTAAAGGTACCCTAGAGGTAGACTTTAATACTGTTACTGGTTTGGCTTGAAAAGTACCCCTTTTTATAATAGTGGATATTTCTTTAAATATAGCTTCTTTTTACTGTTCTTTTTCAGGGCTTTCTAGAGCCTGTTTTAAGGTAGTAGGCTCTTTAGGTAAAATACTATAGTTATAATCTATAGTATTATTATAGGCCTTATATTTTTCCTTTTCTTCTTTACTTATAGAAGGTATATTAACCTCTATAGTAGTTTTAGAAGGTAAAGGTTTTAAAGAGGGATTTATAGAAGTACTAGAAGGACTAGGTAATTCTCTCTCTCTTATAGTACTTTCTATAAACTTAATATGAGAAGTCCTTATTATAGAGGACTTATAGGGCCTAGAGGGTATATATATTATATATATATTACTACCCTCTTTTCCTAGGTAAATACCTTTTTTAGTATAGGTATTTAACTTATCTAATTGTATACGCTTTTCTTTAGGCTTATAGATAAAGACTTTAGAGCCTATTTTACGTATATTAGATAAGTCTGGTTTATTATCCTTATTAGGATAATAATAGTCTAGAAAAGCCTCTATAGGGGTCTTTTCTAGGCGTTTTATAGCAGTATAATTTAATAACTTAGTGGTTTCTTTTAGGATAATATCCCATAAGAACTTAGGTAAGTTATTTGCTGCTATAATAGTCCTAGATTTATCTAGGATAGCCCTATTTATTCTTTCTGCTATACCGTTTTGTTCTGGTGTATAAGGCGTAGAAGGCTCTAGTATAATGCCTTTTTCTTTAATATAGGAGGTTAATTCCCCTATATTAAATTCAGTGCCGTTATCTAGGCGTAGTTTTCTAGGGTAACAAAAACCCTGATTTTTATAGTATTCTAGCTTATTAATAAGGATATTAATTATATCCTCTTTATTCTTAGAGAATTTAATATCTCTAAAGCTAGAATAATCGTCTGTAAAAGGTATAGCGTAGTTATTTCCGTTAATAGAAGTAGGGGTTATTTTAAGAGTATCTATACAGATTCTCTCTAACGGAAAATTAGCTTTATTATAGTTAACTTTAGGCTATTGCCTAGTTAACTTAGAGCTTATACAGTTAGAACAATATAGGTCCTCTTCCTTTAGTTTTTCTAAAGGAATACCCTTAGTTAACTTAGCAGTTTTAACTAAGTAAGGGTAAGAAGGATGGCCTAATTTTTGATGCCATTCTTCTGTTATAGTAGTAAAAACCTCTCCCTCTTTAGAGGTATTATCTACTATATTAGAAGATATATTATCTTCTATATTATCTTTTATAATTTCTTCTATAATAGAAGTAGAAGATAAATTATCTTTAGATTCTTCTAAAGATAAAGCCTTTATATCCTCTTTTAACTTAAGAGGTTTTCTTATAGGCTTTGTATTTATAGTAATATTAAGGTAAAACCCCCTTTTTGCTATATCAATATTAGCAAAGGGTTCCTTATTGCTATTACATAGATTCTAGTTAATTAGGAATCCTCTGCCTTTATAGTGTAAAAGGCCTGAAAATATAGAGATAGGAAAGTTAGGTATATATAAGGTATTATTTAGCCTTATATAGTTAATTTCCCCTCTAAAATAGATAGAAAGTAATATAGTTCCTATTCCCTTAGGTATAACAGGACCAGCTCCTGTATTAACTATAGGTATATCTTTATCTATAGTTAATTGTATAAAATAGTCCTTATTATTAGTAATATGGACTGTAGAACCTGTGTCATAAAGCTATTTATCCCTTTGATTATTAAAGGGTTAAGAATAAGCCTTATAAGTATAAAGGTCTGTTAATTTTTCAGCCTTAAGAGGCTTGTTAGCTTGGTGGTTTATTACAAAAGTTGCCTTAGGCTTTTGTAAGTGCTGTGGGTTTAATTCTGGGTTATAGACCTTAACTTTAGGTCTTTTAGGTCCTTTATTAGACCATTTATAGGGTTTATCCTTATTAAAAGGACTTTTAACCTCTTTAGTAGAGTTACCCTTATTTTGAGGGTTATTTCTACTATAATTAGACATAGGGGTATCGTTTTCCTGCCTATTTTCGTCTAATATATCGTTTATAAGGGCTTCTAAAGAAGGAGGTTCTTTAGTTCTTAAGGCACTTCTTTGCCTTTCAGCCCATACTGGAAAATAACTGCTTAAGGCAGCTATAAAGACCGTTTTTTGGTCTATATCTTCTATTTTAGCCCCTACGTTATTTAACTTAGAGATATAACCTTTAAAAGAGCTAATAAACTCGTTTAAAGTGTTATAAGACTCTAGTTTAATAGCGTGAAATTCTAAGTATAACTGTTGCCTTAGAACAGGGCCAGTACCCTCATAGGAAGACTTTAAAATAGTTAAAGTCTGTTTTAGATCTTTTAAGTCAAAGACTAAAGATAAGGGTTCTTTTAGAAGATTCTGCCTTATAATTAATAAGGCTTGAGTTTTTTGATCTTCAGATATATCCTTATATTTCTCTTCTTTTTCAAAATAGATATCTAGCTTTAAAAGCTTAAAGAAGAGATAAATAGAAGTAATCCAGGAATTCCAGTTTTTAGAACCCTGGAGTTTCTGTTCGTTAGGCATTAAACAGCCTATAGTAGCCTTAATAAGATCTGCCATTTTACTAGATATCTTTTAACTAGTAAAGATAATATAAAGCAGATAAAAAGAGGATTTATAACTGCCTTTTTAGGACTTAAGTTACCTCTTATAGGTAGAGGACTTATAGATGCTTTTAAGACTTATACTGCCTCTTAGATAAAGGATCTTATGTAGCCTTATATTTAAGGACTTATACTGCCTTTATCTAAGTAGATATTATTACTACCTTTAAGTATAGAGAATAATAAGGGCTTACTCTTTCTGCCTTAATATTTCTATAAGTAAAGATAGTATAATAGAGCTACTATAAAGATAGATAAAATAGGCTACTAATAAAGTAGTTAAACTACAGGTTAACAACCTAGGCTTATAACCTATTAGCACAATAGGTTTATTATCTCTCTTAAAGATATAAAGAGATAATAATATATATAAGGAATATAACCTTATATAAAGATATATCTTATAGAAGCAAGAATATAAGATATATAGAGGTAGAGTAATAATATAGATATAAGGATATATGAGAAGTAAAGAGAGTATAATAGTTGGATTATAACTATAGGAGTTGCTTGCTTAGAGAGAGAAGAAACAGAAGATAGAACTAGACTAAACAGTCCCTTATATAACCGTATCCAGCTTACTAGAATATTCCATACTTGCGTAAGCTGCTTATAAATCAGAATATTATGCGTAACCCTTAGTTGCGTAAGATAATAACCCTAACTTAACGAGTTAACCTAGATAGAAGAAGAGAGGAGAAATAAAGCTAATCTTGCTCCTCTAACTATCTTCTAGAATTTTCAGTTAATTACGTAATCATACTGATTACGTAATCAATATATATATTAATCTACTAAACTAGTAGATAATATATATATATATATATTACGTAATACTCCTTATAATAAAGGAAATATAACGTAAAGTAGAAGTATTAAGAGTTAGAATAACTCTTACTTCTAACAAAGATTTCTAAAACTTAGATATAAACAGCTTATCTCTATCTAACATAATTTTTTTTAGTAATCTATAGTTACTAATAATGTATTTTAAAAACGTATATATAAGGTCTTCTGCTATACTTAACTCTAAGTAGAAGATAAAGTTGTAACGGTCTAAGGCGTGTATATTTGCAACAGGCTATGGCGACTACTACGAGTATCCTTAGATGAGGAATAGAAAGGAAAACTATAAATCTCCACCCTGCTGCTGGCCTGATTAGGGCTATGCCGCACTGGCCATCGGACTGTCGGCATCGTGGATTCCGTGGTGGGCCTGATCAGGGTTGGCTTGTGGGTATCGCAGATGTAATCCTGGCCGCGATGTTCAGCAAGGCCTCATATAGGCCCAGCCCGTTACAATACCCCCCTCCCTCCCCTCTTTAGCAGGGGTTATGTTTCTGCTTATACTCAGCAAATGCCACTGTATCTTCCAATTGACTTAGAGGCTCCCACGTTAGCTTCACCTAACCCGTCCATTTTACAAGCACCTTCCATCCTCTACCGTATCTCTTCTTGTCTAATATCTCTTAGACCTCGTACTCCTGATCAGGCCCCAGGATAAGTGCAGCAGGCTGTGCGTCGTCCTGTTGTTAAGATAGGAAGGGATTGTTCCCAGCATGCCTCAGTAGGGATACATAGAAGACGTTGTGTATCCCTGGCGGTGTGTCTAACTAGCACGCGTGCGTGCCCACCAGCTCCTGGATTATGTATTTAGCGTTAATTTAATCTAACTTCTTTAAGGGTCTGTCTAATCTAACGTTTGCTAATTAAAGCCAGACTTTATCACCCGGCTTAAACTAATCAGACGGCTGTCGTTTGGCGTTGGCGTACTGTTCTTGTCTCTCCTGGGCTGCAGCTATAGCTGCCTGTGCCTATTTAGTTGCGTCTCTAAGCTTCTGGACTAATCCCTCAGCCCTTGCAATTGGGGTGTCTTCTTTCGTTCTTAGCGTTTCTTTTACTCTGATCAGGTCTATGTTGTATCTGTAGGTAAAGAAGAACAGGCTAATCCCCGTTGAGGTAGCCGGTCGGTTGTTAATAGCCATCATTGCAACTGGGGTCAACTCGTCCCAATCGTCTTAAGCGTAAGCGCAGAACGCTCGGAGGTAGGTCTCTACTACCTGGTTTGCTCTCTCTGTAGCACCATCCGTCTCGGGGTGGTAGGCTGTAGAAAGCCTCTGCTTGATTCCCGTTAGTTGGCATAGGCGCCTCTATGTCTGGCTGACGAACTGCGTGCTACGATCTAAAACTATGGCTCTGGGGATGCCGTAATGTCTAATCAGGGCTGTTACTAATACAGAAGCTGTAGATTCTAACGATATGTCTTTTATTAGCTCTAGAATTACAGTCTTCAATAGCCTATCAGTAATAACCAAGAGGTTCGTCATATCCCTTAACTTAGTTCGGGGAAGGTTAGTAACAAAGTTAATTGAGATTTTAGCCTATATTTGTTTAGGTATCGGTAAGGGTTTAAGCAGTCCTTGTTGCTTCTCTCTCTAAACGTTACTCTGACTATAGATATCGTAGTTCTGAACGAAACGGCGTATATCCTAGGACAACCCTAGCCAATAAAAGGTACGGCTGATTAGGGCTTTCAGCGTGTCTCTTCCTAGGTGTCCTAATAATACTGAGTCGTGCATACTCTGTATTAACCGTGTCCTCAGGGGTTCGTAATGCAGGACCTATATCCTGTCCCGCTAGCACAGGCGCTAGTCCTCGTCTATGGTGCATTCCGCTAGCATAATAGGTATTCCCCACGCTAAGGGTAGCTGCCTAGCGCCTTGTCTTACAGCGTCTCTAATCAGGTAATAACGGGTGTTCTTCTTTAACCCAGCGTCCCATAGGCTTCGTAGGGGGTCTTCCTCAAACAGATTGCCAGGCGGTTCAGCCTGGTCCAGGCTTTCGTCGTTAACCCCATCTGCGTCTCCTCCTGTAACAAAACCCGCTCTAACGCTGGTCTTCCTTGCCTAATCAGGGCTCGCCTGGTGCAGTAAGTCCTTAAAAACTATGGTCTTGTTTACACGCAGGGCTTTCTGGTTTCCTTGTAGCAGGCATATCTCGCGTCCCTTCAGTCTGTCGTCTTCAACCCCATGGGGCATGTCTTGTTCTCTTCTTGACAGGGTGTCAGGCACTGTAGCTAACTTCCCAGGCCTGTATTATATTATAAAGTTGTACCGCAATAGTGTCTCTACCTATCAGATCTGTCGTTCATTCAATTGTCGTTTCGTATTAAAATACTTCAGGTTAAGGTGATCCGTCACTATAGTGAACTCCTTAACGCTTCTTAGCTCAGCATCCCAATGCTCTAGGCAACGCACGATAGCAAGCAATTCCTTGTCGTGTATTAGGTAGTTGCATTCCGCAGGAAGGTTCTTCTTTGAGAAGAACGCTACAGGTCGGAGTAGACCTTCGTCGTCGAACTGGGATAGGGAGCCTCCCACTACGTAACCAGAAGAATCAGTTTTAAGTACTGTTCTTCTGTCTGGGTCCCAGTATGCCAATACTGGTGCGCTAATCAGGCGTACCTTCAGGTCTTCAAAGGCGTCCTAGCATTCCTTACTCCATACGAACGGAGTATCCTTCTTCGTCAAGGCTGTAAGCAGGCGTGCTATCGTAGAGAATTAGGGAATAAACTGTCTATAGTAGTTCGCAAATCCCACAAAAGACCTCACCCCTTTCACTAAATAAGGGGTCTCCCACAGTTAGATAGCCTTGACCTTCTCTAGATCAACCTTAATGCCTCTCCCCACTTCGACAATAAACCCAAGGTACTTTACACTCTTTGCCTCGAAGTCGCATTTATTAATGTCGATCTACAGTCCTGCTTCTTATAGTCTGATCAGGACCTTCTTAACTTTGTTTCAATGGTCCGCAAGTGATCCGTTCGAATAGATCAATATATCATCAATATAGGCGGAACAAAACTCGTCAAGAAACTCCCTCAGGGTATGGTTGATGTATCGTTAGAAGGTGGCAGGCGCTCCTGTTAGCCTAAAGGGCGTAACCATCCATTCGTACAGTCCGTATCGTGTTCTAAACGCTGTCTTTCATTCTTCTCCTGCTTTCACCCTAATCTTGTAAAATGCTACGATAACGTCTAGCTTTATCAGCCACTTCGCTTAGGCAACAGCTCTCAAGGTCTCACTAATCAGAGGTAGCGGGTATCAATCTTTCTTAGTAATCGCATTTAGCGCTCTATAGTCCACGCAGAACCTTAACCCTCCCCCAGGCTTCTTAACGAACAGCACAGGGGCAGATGCTAAAGAGCTGCTTGCTCTAATAAACCCTTTATCCAACAGCTCCGTTAAGGTCTTCCGTAGGACGATTAGCTCTTCCCTCGACATTCCGTACAGCGGTCCCCATGGGACAGGGTGTTCCCTCCCGTCCTTATCTTTCTCCAAAGGGATCTCATGGTCAATTCCTTTCCGATGGGGTAGGAGCTTCTCGGCCTAATCACGGTCAAAAACAGCTAAAAATTAGTAATAGTGTTGTGGCAGCTTATCTTTTAGGTCTAACTTCTTCTTAGGTGCCAGGGCCTTCTTGATATCCGCAAGACTAGCTGCGAATACCCGTAGGCTGCAATCATCAGTCGTTCTTCTCTTCCTTTTGCGTCTGATTAGGGCTGCAAACACTAATCCCAATTGTCTCTCTAAGGGGTAAGTGGTGTTTTCTTACCCAGGTGTTCGACCGCGCACCGTGTGATTCGCAACTCCTATATGTAGTAAGTTAATTGCTGGCTAAATTACTACGTCATCGTCAATCATCCACAACTAGCCTAAGATTACGTCTTCCTCCTGATCAGGGATAATATAGAAGAATAATCTACATTGCTTATACCCGTCTATGTTAATGCTAGCATAGGTAATACTATTAATAGCGCTAGGTATTGTAATGTTAACTTATTTAAGTGCTTGTAGGGGTATTAGGATACGCAGCAATTAGAGTTTCTTAGCAAGTGCTTTGCTAACAGTACCATAGGTACAGCATGCGTTATCAACTAAGGCGTAGGTGTAATAGGTGTTATTAATTCCTATGTTGACATAAAAGGGTTCGCTATCCATGCTTTTCCTTACAGTCTGCCACTCCTTCTTTGCCTCAATCTCCTGGCGGCGCTTTTCGCCAGGAGTTAATCTTTTCCCAAGTCTTCTGAGGTCTGATCAGACTCGGGCTCGCTCGATTCTGTCAAGCTGTCGTTAACTACAGGCTTAGGGGCTGCCTTCTTAATCTTTGCTTTTCCCCAGCGCGGGCAGTCCTTAATAAGGTGCCCCACTTCTTCGCATTTATAGCACCTCCTGTTCTCCTTCTGATCGTCTTCCCTCTTTTTCTTCTTAGGCCTCCCTGGCATCGTTGATCTGTTAACTTTAGTAGGTTCCCATTCCATTCTGTCGGCATTCTCGCTAACAGGGGGCTTAGCCTTTATCTGATCAGGCGTAGACAGCCTTCTGTGTCTCCGTTCTCGGCAAGCTTAGTAGGATTAACTATCTAACTCCAAGCTTATCGTTAGAAGCATCTAGGTGTATTCTAAATACGTAGTCAGCTTGTTAATCACACTAACTAGGGAGTTCCTTATTACGCTATTTAAGGCTCCCTTTAGGTAGTTAATCTTTACGCTGTCTATCCATTGACCTCCTCCTCCTTTAGCTAATTCCTTCTCGAACTTAGGGAGGAAGTAAGAGAAGCTCTCGTTCTCTTTTTGTCTTATTGTTCGTAATCAATCGAGCGCTCAGGCTTCTGCGTTTAGGTCTCCGTAACAGTTCCTCAAGTACCTCATGAACTGATCAGGGTTATACATCCCATCAGATCCTCCTTAGGCATAGTAGGCACTCGCCATAGCTTGCGCTGTATTCTCTAGTCGAGAGTAGATGTAGGTGAATACTACTGAATCTAAGCCAAATGCCTCTCTGTCTTCACGTAGTTTTCCCATCATCTCGAGATGCCACTGTTGAAACTTCTTACGTGTTCCATTGAACTTCGGTGGGTTGGGGATCTGGTGTTTCCTTCGGGGTTCAGCTGGTAGTCGGGTCTAATCAGGGGGACCCGGGGTTATAGTCGGCGTTAGGATTTCGTTCGGGGTCGTCGTTAGGTGCCTCAGTTCTGCGAGGGCTTACTGTAGCATTCGATTCTGCTCTCGTTAGGCCTCTCGTTCGGCCGCTTAGGTGTTCCGCATCTCTTGTAGTTAACTCGCTAGCTGTCCGACCAGCTGCAACAACTGCTGCGGGGTCTCAGATGGGTTAGCGTTGCCGTTGCCTTCCATCTTGATAGCGCCTTCAACACACTGTGTCTTTTCAGGGCTCTTCCAGTCTCTCTCTCTGCCTAACAACCACGAGGTAGCTTTCTTCCGGCTAGACAGGGTATACCTAACCAGCTCTGTCTGATCAGGTCTGCGAGTCTGTTGACGTCTGTTACGATCGACGTCCCTTGACCAAAGGGGTTTTGTAGCTATCTTCCGCTAGTAACTCTACCAGCTACTACAAGGCTCTTTTGCAACCCAACCAAGGGTTCCTTCTCTATATAACCGCTAGACGGTCACGTTCCGTCTAAGCAGTTAGTCTCTAGTTTTGATCTAAGGATAATGTAACGGTCCAAGGCGTGTATATTTGCAACAGGCTATGGCGACTACTACAAGTATCCTCAGATAAAGAATAGAAAGGAAAACTATAAATCTCCACCCTACTGCTGGCCTAATTAGGGCCATGCCGCACTAGCCATCGGACTGTTGGCATCGTGGATTCCGTAGTAGGCCTAATTAAGGTTAGCTTGTGGGTATTACAGATGTAATCCTAGCCGCAATGTTTAGTAAGGCCTTATATAGGCCTAGCCTGTTACAAAAGTAAGCATACTTTATAAGTTAGTTTACTATAACTAAGATACTATTATAGTCTATCTTTATAAGTAGTTCTTCTAACTTTAGTAGTTTAATAATAAAGTCTAAAGATATTAAATACTATGCTTCTAGTAGTACTAGTAGTAGTTATATTTACCTATATAGCTTATAAGAACTATTCTTACTTTTCTTATATATTTTATAGTCCTTAATTACTAAAGCTACTTCTTATTATGTAACTTACTTATTATAATATTATTAAATTTACTTAAACGTCTTTATAACACCTTAGTATCTATATATATAAGCGTTATAAATTTCTTTAATCTAGTTATATGTTATTCTGCTAGTTATACTAGTATTAATATAGGTATTAATTATAATAAGCTTCTAGGCTAGTATAAGGTTACCTTTATTATCTTATTTTAAGATAACTAGTGTTTTATTTAGTACTAAGACTTTATAGTCTAGTTATTAGCTTAATACATTAGCTTTACTATTTTCTATTCTTTTAACGTAGATAATTTAGAAATTAAATTTAGAAAGAAATTTAGACTATTAAATCTATTGTTTATTAAAGACTTTTAAAGTAGTAAAGTAGGCTAGGTTCTTATAGTTAGTATAAACCTTAACTTTATGTTTAGTTCTAGATAGTTAAGGTTTTTATTCTTTAAATACTTTAATAATTACTATAAGTTCTTTATTATAGATTTAGTAGTTAAGTTTAGGTTTACTAAGTTTTTAAGAAAAGAATGCATAAGGGTGTAGTTTTCTATCGTTATCTTATTACCTAAGTTATCTACTAATAGCGTAGTCTAAAGCGTTAGTTTTAAGTTTAAAGGGTTTTCTAGGGTCTAAAATAACTAAAACTAGTTCTAAGAGGACTTATTACTTAATATCCTTAAAGGCTTGTTCTTATTCTTCTGTTTATTTAAAAGAGGTATCTTTTTGTGTAAGCTTAATAAGGGGGTTAATTTTGCCTAAGTATTCTTTAAGAAATTATTAATAAAAGTTAATAAATCTAAGGAATAATTAAATATCCTTAATACTTTAGGGTCTTAGTTAGTCTTTTACTACTATAATTTTTCTGTTTTTTATTCTAATTTTACTAGGTGTAATAGTAAATCTTAAGAAGTTAACTTATTAGCTATAGAATATATTTTTCTTAGGTTTTACTAAGAGTTTAGCTTTCTATAGCTTCTAAAGTACTTTATAAACGTACTCCTTATGTTCTTTAAGGTTATAAGAGTAGATAAGTATATTATTAAGGTAGATAACTATAAATATATCTAAGAATTCTTATAGTATGTAGTTAATTATTATTTAAAAAGTGGTAGATACATTAGTAAGTCTAAAAGGCATAATAAGGTACTTAAAGTTACCTTTTTATATTCTAAAGTATGTTTTTTATTCTTTACTATCTTTTATTTAAATAAGGTTATAGGCGCCTTTAAGATCTAGGGCTATAAACTATTTTGCTTTATATAGTTAGTCTTATAGTTCTAAAATAAGAGGTAGAGGGTAGTAGTTCTTAATTATAATATTATTAAGTTATTAGTAGTTAATATAAAGTTATAATTTACTATTCTTTTTTAGTATAAATAGGATTAGATATCTTACTAAAGATGTTAATAGTTAGATATAACCCTTCTTAAGGTTCTTAGTAAGGTACTTATCTAGTGCTTCTTACTCTATTTTGTTAAGTCTATATATCTTATAGAACTTTAGGTATACTCCTTCTTTAAGTAGTATCTTATGATTATATAAGCTGTATTCTAGTAAGCCTGTTTCTAGTTCTTTAGTAAACAGTTTCTAATACTTACAGTATTCTTTAGGAATAAGGAAGAGTTATTCTTCTTTTTACTAATTCTTTTTAAAGTCTTTAAATTATTTATCTTATGTAGGTTTAATTCTTCTAATGTAGGTAACATACTTCTATTACTTAGATTTACTTAGGGGTTACTGTATATAACGCTGCCTTATAGTTAAATCTCTTTATTAGAGATAGCCAGTCTTTTAATTTATATCTAAGTTATTCTTTTATAGCTATAGGATTCTAAGGATTACGTTTAAGTATTTTATCTTAGTAATATTAAAGATTAGTTATTCTTAATAGCCATAAGTAACTATAGGGAGTTATATAGTCTTTTTATTAATAGTGCCTCTGCTATACTTAACTATTTCTCTTTCTACGTTTTAAAGGTTATAAGAGACTTTCTTAATTTACTATAGAATATTTTGTTAATTTACTATTTATAGTAATATTAGATTTACTTATATACTACTATCTACTATAACTTAAGTAGGCTGTCTGTTAATTAGGACTTCTAAAAAGAGGTATACGTTATTTTTCTTAGTTACTATGCATAGGGACTTATGTTTTATTACTACTAGGTATCCCTCTTTAGTTAGCATCTTTAGTTTTTTAACTATTAGTTTAGTCTTTTATAAAAAGGTCTCTTTTTTTCTCTTTATAGTGTAGTTATAGGTTTAGATACTTCCTTAATCTAAGTTTTCTACGTTCTTACTTTACCTTTATAATAAAGTTTATATTTATTAAATAAATAATCTAACTAGTGTTTAGTAATTTTATTAACATAAGGCATTAGGTATCTAAGGTATAGTTAGAAATATAGCTAAGAGGCGTTATATTTCTTAATTTCCTAGGTTCTAATTTCTAATTATAAATAGATATCTAAAATAGGGATCTAACCTTATCTTCTTAGGTAGAAGGTGTAGTTACTTTTCTTATATACATAGTAAAAGTAGTTATTATAGATATAGTCTGCCTAGAATACTTATCTATAGAGTAGGTAAGTATAATTAAGATATTTATAGTTTTTAAACTGTGCGTTCTTTAGAAATAGTCTCTTAGGTTAGTAGTTAATAATAGCTTCTTCTGTCCTATAGAAGCAGGCGTATTAGTTATTATTATTCTTATAGACTTTAGGCCTAAAATTAGGTACTATATCTAAGTAATCTACATAGCATTAACTAGCTAGTAGTTTATCTAAGTTATAAGGTGCTTTACTATTATCTTATTTAATTAGTAAGAAAAGTAGTTCCTCTTTTTATTATTATACTTTACTACTAAGGGTTTCTATAGTAATGCTTAGGCTGCCTCTAGGTATATCCCTAAGTTATTCTACTGCTTATCTTTATAGTTTACTAAAAGAGATAAATTTATCTAGTAATTCTTTATCTTCTAAGCTAGTATGTCCTACGTACATTTTAATAGTATCTTATAGAGTTCATTCTCTAATTAATAGTTATAGTAGTAGGTATCTAGGTTTTTACGCCTGTTTATATTCTACTGTAACTATCTTAGTAAGTTTCTAAAGGTACTCTGTAGGATCCTCTTCTTTAAGTTCTTCTCTTCCTTCTTTAATCTGCTGCTTAAGCTAGTAGAGTTCTTTTAAGTTTCCTTAGGCCTTAATACGTTATTCTAGCTAGAGTAGAAGAGTGTATAAAGTCCTTATTATGTATAGTCTTTCTTATAGCTAGTTAATTACTAAGTTACATCCTAGTTAGAGTTTTCTAATGCACCTTTAGTTATGCATTTTAATTATTAATAGTCCTTAGATTCTAGGTCTGTATTATACTTAGTATAAGTACTTAGCATTATAAGGTACGTTAGTTAGTGTAATAACTTCTTATTATAGGTATTTATTAACTATTCTCTTTAGTTTACAGACTTCTTTTAGTGTAAGCTGTTAGTTTAGCCTTAGGACTTAGTTACATATATTAGTAACATTATTAACTATTAAAGCTTACTAGTTAGATTTATAAGTTATTTCCCTTATGTCTTTTTAAGATATAGCTACAGTCTTATTCCTTAGTGCCTTAAGGTACTATCCTGCTTATTTCTTTTTATTCTAGTAAGTAAGATAATTATTATTATAGTAAGTAGTTTAGGTAAGTTATTTATATAGGACTTCTCTTTATATAATACTAGTATACTTAGATTCTTTAGGGATTAGCTTATTCTAAAGTTATTTTAGTTATCTATAGTCCTTAGCTATATATCTTAGCTTATTATAGTTATAGTACTTAATAGACTTAGGGTTATGTAGTAGTTATTATCTCTATTTACTAGCTATACTAACATCTATAGGTCTAGTGTGTTATTTATAAAAGGTTAGTAGTCCTACATAGGTTTTTTTTTAGAATTTAGGAGTAGTAAACTAACGTACTTGCATAGCGAGTAGGCCAACATAGCGAGTGGGCCACCTTCCTCTACCCTTCTACCTTTCATATAAGTTAATTAAACTACAACGTACAAAATTAATTAAAACTACTCCTCATCCTCTTCCTTATTACTGTCCCAAACTACTTCACAGGTTTGTGCGTTATGTCCAGGCTTTCCGCAATTGCTACATCGTTGCGCGCGTGGTTCAGCACCTTCCGTACGACCCTCCTTCTAAGGGTTATTCTGTCCTCTAGCATCAACACTACCCTTTTCTACTTATAGTGCCTCTGCTTCAGTAGTATTAAGTGACCCTCTAAGACGTAGTCTAGTCTTTTTTGCTCTCTGGCGCTTACTTAGTATCTCTATCCCTGTACGAAGCTTACGGTTCTTAGCCTTAATAATAGTAAGCCTATGGGCTAACTTGCTAATACCTCTGGCCTGAAAGTTAATTACTTTGTACATTGGTGTTGGTGAGCTACCTTGATGTGCCTGGATCTTCTTTTTAAGGGAGGAAGCACTTCGTACGCCCTCTAGTGCTGTGGTTGGTGTCTTTGTGTCCCAGGAGCCTTGGCTGCTTGGCCGTGAGGTTGAGGGTGTTGGCATCTTTAGCTTGAAATCTAACCGAGAAATAACCACTTTAGGGTTAAAAGGTATAAGGCCTGCCTGTCTAAAACCAGCTTGTACGTTATCTTCCCCTATTAAGGCAAAGAATGCTGCTTTAAAGGCAGGAAAGAAGTTATCCTTAGTAATATGCGAAATCTGCATCTGCATCATCTTCTCAATTTCCTTACCGTACGAGTACTTTAACAGGCTAAAGCACCTAACATTAAGAGGCTGGAGCTTGTGCGATAAATGGGGAGGTATGCAAAGAGCAATAATGCTTTGTTCCTTGCAGTATTCGTCAAAGTCAGTCGATTTATGACTGTTGTGACCATTAAGGATCAAGAGGCGATAAGAGCCCTTTGTACAAGTCTGTATACACTAATTAAAGTGCTTTAGCCAATCTAGGCCAATATCATTTGTCGTCCATCCATTTTCGCTTGGATGGATACGCTATGTAGATGGGAATTAGCCGTTGGCGTACCAGGAGAGGAGGTAATATTTGCCCTTCACGATAACGTACGAAGGCATCGCCCAGCCATCTGCACACACACCCTGAATAACAGAAACCCATTCCCGATTGCCAGGCTGCTTCGTACAAGGCCTTCCCTTACAGTCAGACGTTATAACAACCTTTGCATGCAACAGCATTCCCATCAGGAACCCAGTCTCATCAAAATTGTAGATATCATCATCAAGTATTCCATACTTCGCAATTGTGTTTCACACAAGTGCAAACCAGCCTTATATAATCATAGGATCCTTAGCTAAGGCCCTTTAATAGTCGATTCAGCGTCAAAATCGCATTTTCAATTCAGGGACGCGTCGTACGAAGTTCTCTGCCCATCGGGGTCCCGTACGCATCCCGTCGCGCGCGTTTAGGAGTTAGTCGGCCATTTCTCGTACGTCTTCTTGTCGCAAAGGGAACCCTCGATTGATTAGGTCAATAACTCGTTCAAGAATCACCTCCTCTTCTGTTATAGTCATCTTCATTGAATTTGGTCGTCTTTCAGGTCGTGCGACGCGTCTGGCGCGTCGGTTTTAGATTGACGTTCGAGGGACCTCAAAGGTTTGGGCTGCTTTTCGTACAGACATCTTTGGGTCTTTTTTGATAGCCCGGATGGCAAGGATGATACGACTTTCAATTGAGGAGGATGGCATGTTCGTACGTAGAGGAAAGTTGGTGTAAAGGTCAAAGAGGTAGAAAGTTAGAAAAGTGGCCCACTCACTATGTTAGCCCACTCGCTATGCAAGTACGTTAGTGCTAGTTACCTTTTTAGAAGTACTATTAGTATTTCTTACTAAAGTTTAAAGGTTGCTTACTTTTTTCTTTTTCTTTTTATTATTTATAAAGTTATATATTAATTTAAATAGTAAGTTTAGCATACTATAAGAAATTATCTAGTTAGTCTATCTTAGATAGCTTATTTTTAACCTTATTTTTTAGTCCTTAGTAAAACATAAAGATTTAAGTATTATTAGTATAGTTAAGTTATATATAGATTCTTTAGAACTCTATAGTATAATAAGTTATAGATTTAGTCTGTTTTAAGGTAGCTAGATCTTACTTAGCTTATTATTTCTTATCTAGGTCTTAAAAAAGTAATTTTAAGGCTTACTTATATCTATAGAAACTACTAAAGATATCTTAGGTTTTAGTTCTATAGTATTCTAGTGTTTTATTATTAAGCACGTCTTCTATGTAGGGTTTAAACTATTAGAGGGCTTATCTATAGAGGAATATTAAAGCATAGATAATCTACTTAGTTTTAGTTCTAAAATTCTTTAAGTAGAATTCCTAATAGGTCCTAATCTAGATTAGGTAGCCCTTAAGTTATCCTAGGGTTTTATTAAAAGTGGTAGGAAAGTTAAGCTTTAACTTCTCTTGTCTATCTATAGGAGTCTAGATAATTCTGGTGGCGCCTTAGAGGGTGTAAATTTCCTTCTTAAGGGCCTAAGTACGGCAGGCTTAGGCCTAAAGCTACTCTATAGCTGCTGCGTTTTTGTTAAACAAGGCTTACATATTAGTAATATCCTTATTAATGCGTTTAAGTTGTTTAGCTAGCTTCTTATTACTATCTTCCTTCTTACTAGAGGACTTAGCGCCCTTTATTTCTTTGTTAAGGTTCTAGGGTTTAGTAGTTATAGCCTTACCTTTATTTTTAGAAGAAGATAAAGTAGGAGTAGGAGTGTTAGAGGCTATTGTTTAGGTTTTTACTGTTAGTAGTATTATAAGGTTAACTTACTAAACAGAAGTAATTAAAGTGTTATAGTTAGATATCTAACAGTAGTGTTTTCTACTAACAGGTAGCTAAGGCTAGATACTAATAATAGTACTACTAAGTCTTATTAGCTTATATTGGCACAATAGGTTTATTATCTCTCTTAAAGATATAAAGAGATAATAATATATATAAGGAATATAACCTTATATAAAGATATATCTTATAGAAGTAAGAATATAAGATATATAGAGGTAGAGTAATAATATAGATATAAGGATATATGAGAAGTAAAGAGAGTATAATAGTTAGATTATAACTATAGGAGTTGCTTGCTTAGAGAGAGAAGAAACAGAAGATAGAACTAGACTAAACAGTCCCTTATATAACTGTATCCAGCTTACTAGAATATTCCATACTTGCGTAAGCTGCTTATAAATCAGAATATCATGCGTAACCCTTAGTTACGTAAGATAATAACCCTAACTTAACGAGTTAACCTAGATAGAAGAAGAGAGGAGAAATAAAGCTAATCTTGCTCCTCTAACTATCTTCTAGAATTTTCAGTTAATTACGTAATCATACTAATTACGTAATTAATATATATATTAATCTACTAAACTAGTAGATAATATATATATATATATATATTACGTAATACTCCTTATAATAAAGGAAATATAACGTAAAGTAGAAGTATTAAGAGTTAGAATAACTCTTACTTCTAACAGCTTACTAGCTTACTAGCATCTTTACTAGTAAGTATGCAGTAATTAGTTATATACTAGGTAGGCGTAGGTAGCTTATATAGCTTTATAACAGAATAATAACTTAAGAGTTACTTATAAAGTAATTATAAAGGCTGTTAAGGTCTAAAAGGTATTTAGAGAAAGTATTATAAATTTAATTACTAAAGAGCTATAAAAGGTATTCTATCTAGTCCTTAGGTTAAGTCTTATACCTATTGTCTATCCTTAGATTACTACCTATAGTTAGTAATCCTTAGTGTTAGATTAGTTAGGTAGGGCACTAATCCTTGCTAGGAGATTATGTTAGATTACTACTAATCCTTACTAATCTATTACGTAACCTTCCCTAGTTCTTCTGTTCTAAGTCCAGCCTGTGCCACTAGCCTGCATACATAAATGTCTGTCTGCCCTGTTAGTCGTCCCTGGGGCTTTGCTTCAGGCTGCACTAGTAACCAACCGGATCTTAGGTTATAACATAGTTATGCTACTCTTTACTCTTTATCCCCTAATAAACTTCTGTATTTTTACTACACGTTAAACTAGATTCTGCTTAGAGAAACTTTACTTTATAAAAATTACTTACTAGTTAATATTTAACCACTAGACTAGGCTTAAAATACCTATAGGTACCTATATAGGTTTACCCTTATTTAATCTATAGGTATTTTTAGAGACCTATATAGGTTATAGGTTTTATAAGTTATAGGTTTTATTTAAATTTTTATAGGTATAGGTTTTTAGGTTACACTTAAATAAGGATTAATAGTTTATAAGTATTAGTATTATAGGCAAGGTCCTAGAGGGAGCTTAGATAGAGTTAGATATCTTAGGCATCTTCTTAAAGCAGGACGTATATATACTTGTTCTGTAGTAAAAGTTTGCTTTTAAGAAGTCCTCTCTACAAGATTAGCTGTTGTTGTTATTGTTATCCTAATGGGGATAGAACGCTCTTCTGTTTGCTTTAACGATTGGCGGAACTGGATGCTAAGATATTGTTTAACATTAAACTTGGTCAGGTTGGCCGTCCTGTTGGATGAAGTGATTGCTGTTCTGAAGTGATCTAGAGTATTTTGGAGTGTAAGGCCTGAAGGCAAAGTCGAAGCGGAAGTCAGTATGTGCTGGGTTGAGTATGAAGGAGGAAGCAGAGGGAAGGCCGTCCGTAGAGAATGGCTGCGTTCCTGCGGATATCTAAGCAAGCCTTGCATCACATGCTCTTAGGCACTAAGCTTTATCCCTTGAAGGACAAGCCAGAAGACGCCATCCTGCTTCTCCGGAACAGTCTCTCGTCCATATCTGACATTCATCCAAAAATGATCGTCCTAAGTTGGCTTCAGTTGTTCTAAGCCCATTGATATCTCTGACGGCCGATTGCCGCCGAGAAACTATGATCATGTTTGCTGCAGCTTAGATGCGGTAGCACACGTGTGCTAATGCAAACCTGCCGGAGTATGGGAGTTAACACCAGCGTCCCATCTTGCCTCAGGTAAGTCTTGCCGCTTATTCGCCAAACCACGCCATCAGATGTTTCATTCTGCTTTCTGACACCAGAACCTCTTCAGATGGTGACCCATCCGCGTTACGCCGGAATGCTAATCGGAGAATTGCGCCAATCTGGCCTGCAGCTTCAGCCAGACCCTGTGTTCTTCCCCGACATTCCTCCCCTTCGATCCCAGAGACAGTCCAGAACTCCTTCCAAAAGGTGTCTCGCAGCAGCAACTTACATGCATAGTCATGCCAGCCATCTTGTGCCATGAACCCTGTGGTTAAGAAGAGGATGTCCAAATCCACTCCGAAGGGCATAACCGCCGCCAGAGACCAGTCGACGATGCCTGTGATTTCGAACTTGTTCTCGTCGACTAGAATGTTTGTTACAGAGAGGTCGCCATGCGTGAGGACTTGTGGGTAATCTTGACTGAAGACTAAGGGAAGGTTCTCAATGAGCTTCGACAGTATCGAGTTCGACAGAATGGACGATGGTGATTCTTCCACCAGCCGGGCAAGTCTTTTACGGATTCTTTCTTGCTTCTCTGCTTGGGTTTGACGGTCAACGGGTCGAGAGCTGGACCAACAGCGTGCAAAGTACTTTGAAGATATGAGCAAGATTACCTTTGAATACACATTGGCTTATATGAGAGTTACCGAGCCAGGTGTTTGACAAAGACTCCATGCTTGGCTTCTTCTTCGTAGTCCATATTCACCTGAACAGCCAGGACTTCAATACAGGATGCGCCTCGCAGATAGGGCATGGAGTAGATGGATAGCGGCGGATCGGCTCCATCGACGTTGCCGTGATAGGTCGACTCCGGCACAAGGTCGCCATGAATCTCCTTGGCCAACTGCACCATCTCCTCGTCGAGCATGGCCCCCGGTTCTCTGAAGGATACAATGAGATCTTGTTGCGACTCAGGGCGCCCACTGCAGATGACGGTGTAGCTCGTTGAGCCTGGGCTATCCACGGGGCTGATCATCGACGCGCCAGACGCCGATTGTGCAATTTTGTCACATTGTATCTGCGATGGCGATTTGCGGCCGCTAAAGAAGCGGTCCGTTGCCTGTTGGGCCTAAGAAGACTGGGACATTATCAAAAGTGCGGGTTTCTAGGATTGTGCCAATATTGAAGATCGCTGCGAGAAAGACCGTCGCTGGCTGTGGCGGAAAATCACGGTTTAGACGAGCGAGTATCCACGGTTTCCCTCAATCGATTGCCTGGTGGCAGACCAACAAACAACGTGCATTGAATCAGGCAGCAACCCCTCATTTCAGCCAGCCTTCATGCAAGAAGGGGGCACCTACGGGTAGTTACCACAAACATATCTAGACCGCAATTATGGGTTCTTCAGTTAGTAATGACTATCCATAGGTACTCATTGAGGGCGAATTCTATCACCGAGGCAGCGGGAATATAATCCATACATGGATCTGGTAATCAGGCTGAGGACAGCAATTGATTGTCGGCAGGTTGTCCTGAACCTCGCCGCTGCCAGTAAGCTGGACGATCCGGGTATTTTTTAGTATAAGTAATCGTTCTAGCCCCCCATAAGCGGTCTAGTACAGCTCACCCTGTAGAGAAGGAAATCACAGTACGTATAACCCAATATAATGCAGCACCTCTGGCCTGTGCTAGATCTCAATGTCTCAATGCAGTACATAGTACCCAATAGTGTGGATCGACTGCTGGTTCAGACCTCACATTGACCATGGCCGTGGACAGCTTCAGCCACAGCCAACAATGGCTTGGTTGAAGCAACCACCAAGGTCACGAAAACCTTGCAGCTCGAGCGACCAACGATGGCTTCACTGAACCTGCAGTAGAACATTAACCTGTAGGTCCGTCCCTCTTCAGCCGTGCGCAGGCACAGCCTATGTCCATCATCCGTGGCAGAGCCCGTGAAACTAGGCCTATCGTGTAGATGGCCTTTCGCTTAATACATACATAACAACGATTAATAACAACAAGATTCTTACCACTTTAATCCCTTGGATATTCGTACGGACAAGGGAGACCATCCACGGTATAGTCTCTCCAACTCTCACTTATTGGTCACCGTGCACTTCCACCTTGTGTGTCCGCTCCAGTTGCCTCGGCACCCCCTTCTCGGAACCTAGCTCTAGAAATATGGAGCGATGCTGGAAGCTCCCCAGTTTGGACATGGGCTTCACTTTGACGGCATTCGCATAATTTACATCATCTAATCACTGTCGCGCTGGAAATCGAAGAAGTAGCGACAGCCATTAAGCGTGGGAAAGAACCCGTCCGTCTCCCCGTCTTTACTGAACGAATCACGCATGTCCAAGAGGTCAAATGCAAACCATGTCCCCGTCATTGAGCCCAAATGCGAAAGTGCTTCCGTACTCGGACGACGTGGGCGCCTGGATCTGGACCTCGGGGCCCGATACGAAGACGAGCCGCGTCTGATGCGCTCCGACTGCCGCCTGCGCCGCGGCATCTCCTGGTCCAGTCGTTGACCTCGTAAGCGGTTATCCCTCAACAATGAAACCAGAGACCATTACTTGGCTGGTCACGAAAAATCCCCGAGCATCAGTGCGGCGATTACGATAACCACCGCGGCCGCCGGCAACCTCGGCGGGACTGCCGAGGAAACACTTGCGGAGCCGACGGCATGACGTAAGGCCTCGTGCCCGTTCACCTCCTGCCGTGAGCTTAGTTGACAACGTACGTCGGCCTCTCGAACCTTATGGAAGTGGCCGCTTCAACTCATGAACACAAATGTGCATAGGCGCTCCCAGAGTGTGCAACGGGCGGCGTCCCATCATCCATGTAAGATCGAACAGGAGAGGTGATGGTTCAAGATCCTACGGCGCAAACAGGATGCGCAACGTCTTCTTGGACGGTCACCATGCTAGGCTCGAACGGTTCTTGGAAACAGTGAATGCCGGGGGGTCTAAGGAAACCTGGAATACGAGCGGTGAAGGAGTGTGAGAACACGAGGCAGAGGTCGGGCTGCCATGCCCCCGAACATCGTGAAGGTGAATCTTCGCGACGCAGAGCGAAGTTCTTACGGACCACGACTCTTTCTACCACCAGCCGCAGGCGACGGGAAGGGGAAGCCGGGCGCAGCTCAAAATCACCCCTCCCCGCGCGGCCTTGCTCTTTCTCATACTCCCACCCAAACGTATCCCACCTCAAGTGTCAACCCGGTGACTTGTCCAGCCATCAGGTCCCGAGTTCGCAGGAGGATGGAAACGGCGTATCTCGCCCATGCGCCCGGAAAGAGATACGCAAAGTCCCCAAATCCGAGGAAGCGGAGCTCTGGGGCCCAGGAACGCCTGGGCTGTCTGTCCCCATGCCGTCCAAGCCACGTCATTCCCACCCGCATCCTCTGCCACCGTTCACTTTTGCTCAATGACTTGTCAGTTCCCGACCTACCTTGCTACTCGACTTCGTATGCCGTTCATCTTTGTACGAAAGCTCGTGAACCCCCAACCTCTCATGCTGGTGCCACCCATACCCAATCGAGGTCGGCCCATTGGCCCCTTCGCCCGCTCATGACCTGTAGTGAACTTAGACTTCCAAAGGCCCACCGCTCCGACGACTCGGGACCGGTCTCTACTCTTTCTCCCGCCGATCTTTCCGTAATGGCGATAAATGCAAGAATGGCGGGCGGCAAATGGCGAGAAGGGGTTCGTCCTCAGCCCTACATGGATCGTCATCGGCGGGGTGAGGTATGTGGCGTCCCGCCAAGGCAGACAAGGGGCACGCACACACGCGGTACAATGCAAGAATTGCAGAAGAAAACCAGCTCCCCCCTCTCCACAATGCAATGTCGCCCCCTCTCCACGCGTTACCGGGCGCAGGGACAAGACGGGAAAGAGAACAATGACATTGGGTTCGGATACCTAGTTGTGGACGAGACACGTGTGCGCTGGACGATGATCGATTTGATATGCATGGTGTGTCTTTTTTTTGCATCTCGGGTTGCCCTTCTTCCTCAGAAGAGAGAAACACCGTCGTGCTATCTACCGCTAAAGGTGCTATATGACGGCAGCGTACCCGATCCTTCCGGCAAGTTTCTTCCTCCTCTGCCCTTGTCTCGTTTCCTTCGTATCGTGAAATCATAATGTTGTGACGTGAGTGGATATCAAAAGTTCGGGGCCCAGCGAACAAATCCAGGGAAGAGAGGCTTCGACGAGAAACCTAAGAAATGGTAGGGGAAAATCCGGGGCGAAACCCGCGACGCCCGCAAGCAGCCCGACCGTTGTCTGCGAGTGATCCTCTTTACAATCCCACCTCTTCCAGAGATGTACCGTTTTCGAGTCCCTGTCTATCTGAAATGAGCAATGATTTTTTTTATGCGCAGTCGTCCTCCACATGTCCAGCTTCCTCCTCCGGTCGTCCGCCACCATGTATTGCTCACAAGAAGGGACGACGGGGGTAGCTGACACCCTCGACAGCAGCGTTGTCGACGAACCAGCTGACGCGGTCGCCGGCGCCCTCGTTGACGAGGGCGCAGGGAAGACCGTCGCCGTGCTCAAAGATTCGCTTCATGATGTCCTTCTTGCCGCCGCCGGTGGCGACAAAGGCAATCTTGACGCCGTGGTTGACGACGGGGAGAGTAAGGGTGATGCGCTTGGGAGGAGGCTTGGGCGAGTCCTCGATGGGGGCGACCCAGGCGGTGGTCTCGCGCAGCAGCTCGTGGCCGGGGAACAGACTGCAGGTGTGGCCGTCGGGGCCGGAGCCCAGCAGCAGGAGGTCGAAGATGGGCAGACGCACGCTGTCGCGGCTGGCGAAGCTGGTAACGAGGGTCTTCTCGTACTGGTCGGCAAGCTCCTGGGTGTCGTTCAGGTAGGTGGTGTCGATGGGGTGGACGGTCGGGGCGCCAAGATCCTCGGGGATCTTGTCGAGAAGCTCCTTCTTGAGAAGAGCATAGTTGGAGTCCTCGTGGTCGAGGGGCACGGCACGCTCGTCGGCGAAGAAGACCTCCCACTTGCCAAAGTGGACTTGGTCGTCGGGGCCAGACGAAGGGGACAGAAGTGCCTGCGCCAGAGTCTTGGGCAGGGAACCGCCGGAGATGGCGACCTTGAAAGCGCCGTGACGGCTCAGACCGGCATTTTGTGCTTGAATGACGTAGGATCGCAGGGCGGGTGCGAGCTCGTCCACCGACGGGTAAGCGAAGAGGTTCGGCTGCTTGTTGCTCATGGTGGGGTAAAGGTATGTGGAAGGGGGGGACGTGGAAGTGTGATGTCGGAAGCGAGGTTGTGAAGGGGGAAAATGTGAGGAGGAAAAACGGTCTGCTGTTGGTGCAGAAAGAGGGGTGGTCCGAAATTGGAGAAGCTGCGCGACTCCGAGTTTGTTCTGCGGGATGCGATCCTTTTGGGTTGGCAGGTCCAAGGACGGTGGTGTGGCGGTTCAGACGAAGGAGGCTCGAGACGGGGGGGCAGCTCTGTCTGCTTTGCACTGCACCCGGGAAAGCAGGTAATAAGGGCCGAGGAGATGGGATGGGTCGGCCTAAGATACAAGCGGCAAGATGGGTCATGGATGTTTCCAGATGTCGGAAAATGTGGAATAAAAACAAAAAACAAAAACCGATAGCGGGGCCCAGGCCGAATATTGTGTCGCTTTTTTTTTCCGGGGCAGAGAGAGGGAAGGGGAAGGGCGAGTGCACGGTACAAGCACGAGGCAGAGGCGGCAGTTCAGGCTGTGGCTTGAACGGATGCGTTTTTATGTTCAAGGCTGGACTCTGAGCTTTGGTCCTCCAAATTGAAACAATTCACCTGGATTGGTGGTCGGTGTTGGGTTAGGAAGCGCTTTGTGCTTGGTGGTTGGTGGTAATAAGCAGACAAGATAGTGTAGATAGTGCAGGACGGGGGGGGATGCGGCCGGATGTATGCAGGCGATTTGTACGTTTCACCAGCGATTCGTGATCGATAACGGCGGGAGGAGGGAAGCCTGACCCTTGGCGAGGTGCGCAAGAGGGTGTGATCTGGTGGGGGAGCGGTGTTTCCAGTGGACCGGCTATTGTGGACTGGTGGAGAGCGAAGACAATGCGGTATTATGTATCTCGAATACTTGACTTGCTGCGGTCGAGGCAATACACAGTAGGAGTAACATCTCGCAAAGGAAGAACCTGCTGGTACTCTGTCAAGACGGTTGAGTCACGAATGGGGATGCTGGCTGCGGTACACCCGCTGCATCTTCCTTGCCTCAGTCGCCGTTGCGTTGCAGGCGGAGAACGACGACACGACAAGCGGCAGGGAGAGACGGGAGATGCGATACCGATGTCACTAGGAACGGACGGCCTCGCTGACGATGGAAGGCATGCCGGCCAACCTTCGCACTATATTCGTTCGTCGATTCGTGCATCCGCAAGGCACACGCGGCGGTGATTTGCCCACAGTCATCGTGCGGCCAGTGTCAAGGAGTTTCTGGTCCGGGGTTGGAGCGCCCGTCCGTCAGCGTCGCCGTCTGGTGCAGATGAGGTCCGTCTGTCCGCCTGGCCGTCTCGGTCTGGCTGTCGGGTGGCTAGCGGGTGGTGAGGTGATTGTGGCGTGGACCATCGTTGGTGGGATGGGATGATTTATGGCGATGCGCCAAGACGATGGCTGGGCGTGGTGCGCTCGACGGCGCGCGGTCCACGGGCATGGCTGGAGCTTTGCTCAGCTGCTGTCGGGGTGCAGCGCCGCCGCTAGAGCATGGAAGCCCCTCGCCGAAAGGGGGACGGCGAGACGGTCCCAATTTCCAGGGGTTGGAGCTCTTCGTCCCCGCGCATCCCGTGGCTGGTTTGCATGGGCAGCTGGAGCGGGAAGTGCCCCCAAGACAAGATGAATGATATCGAAAGTCACGGGACAAGGCCGGCGACTCGAAACCGACCGAGCCTTCCGTTTTGGATCATTGGCTTTTGCTAGAGGTGGTTTGGGTAGGGAGCAGGTGCACTGCACAGTGGCCCTCTCCTGCCTCCTCAACGGCCGCCGAGTGACAGCGAGGCAAGAGGCAGGCAGGCAAGAGGCAGGCAAGAGGCAGGCAGAGGCAGGCAAGAGGCAGGCAGAGGCAGACACCGGACGTGGAAGGGACAGCCAACGCCCATGTGGCCGTGGCAGGACCTCCGGCGTCCAAGCGGTGATTGCTCGGAGGAAGCCACCGACCGTCACCTGTCGTGCCGCCATTTCTCTCGCCTGCCTTGTTTGCTTGCATCAGCCAAGTCCGATAGACAGCCGGTCGGAATGGCATCGGATAGGGGATGGAGAGGGACGAGATGGCAAGCCTTGTCAACTCCAGTGCCCAGAGGTGAGGCAGTCAGGCCACGGATGTTCTGCTGCCACAGGCCCGGTTTTCAGGCCTCATCATGTCTGACGCGGGCCCCGGGTCGAAGCTCAACGTCTGCACTACAGAGGTCTGCTTACGCATTCGCAGTACAGCGCATCCAGAGTACGTTTCAGGAGCCACGTCCGCCCTGGTCCAGCCCAGTCGCCCGTCTGCCGGTTCGTCGGATGCCATCGCTGGACGCCCGGTGGGAGTTGCGGCCAGCCTGTCCGCCGCTGTGGCGTGCTTCCGCCTGTTGGCCCAACTCCCCCGGCCCTGATGCCTGTTCCCTTGGATCGACACGGCGACGCTGCACCACGGGAACGAGCGAGCCATTTCACCACGTTGAGACTCCACGTTGTTGCTGTGCTGCCGGCCTTTGGCATGTGTCAAAGACGCCGGGGAAGGAGCCTAGAACGTCCGCCGGCCCAGGAACCGGCGCGCCTCCAGCTGGAGGGAAATGTACATACACCAATCCTACCTCGATTGCCGGCAGTTGCGCTCGCGTGCACCTGTCGTTCAACTATGGGCGGCAACATCAGCAGAGACGTCCAAAGGACAATGACGCCGCTTGCGAGGTCGACAGCCGGGATCACGCAATCATCGACGAAGCTCGGTCGGAAAGATCTCGGCCTCCTGACCGAGATACCACTTGCCTGCTTGGGCTGCGTTGAAAGGCTTCGCTCACTCAATCGTTTTTGGGGAAACATTCATTATGTCAGATTGACGACATGTCGAGTGCCCGCCATGTGCTACCCCTCTATTAGTAACCCCCTCCCCCCAGCCCAGATGCTGGTGCATGGCATTTCCGGCAAGCCGCTACCGTAAAAGTCTCGTCATGTACTTTCAGTCCCTTCCCCCCCCCGGGGGGCTCGCAACGGTCATTGTCAAGGAATCGCTGAATACGGATGGTTCCGGGTTCTTGACAAGAACAAGGCACGGCTGCGTCATACGTTGCGGCACGTTTGATAGACCCCTACATGACTCGACGAACTACTGCAGGGCTTCCCGATAAGCTCAGCCCGGTCAACGATGAAGTTAGGCGTGGAATCGATGGAGCGTCAGGACGCCGCTCTGCGCATCGAGGCATCTCGACAATGACGTCACCCCTCCGGACTGACTCGGAAGCTCTGACTTTTCCGATTCATGGGAACCATCACGAACCGCCGGGCGCCGGGCGGGCGGGGTGTTCACCAGGAACCTGGTCCGGCTGCAGCGGAGACAGTGTCGTCATTGCCCCGAGTTTGAGGGGGGAAGGGGGAGGGGTCAGGCGGGTCACAGCGCTTGAATTATGAAGCGCCGCCTTTTGAAACGGAATGCCGCGATAGCATCATCCACAAACGGTCCGGCTACTCTCGCGATGTGTGTTGCGCGGAAAAGAGGACGAAATTGAAATCGTCGATTCGCGTGTAAGAGGCGTCCAGTTTGCAGCATACTGCAGGATGTGGGCATCATCTCCGGCGGTGTGCCCATGCCGCGAATCCACCTACTACACGGCGCATGGTGCCCGCACGATTCGCAACCACGGGACGGAGCCTGCGGAGGATCCCATGTTTGACGTTTCCCAAAACTGATGATGAGCGGCAAACGGCCGGGGGGACGATTGCGACAAGACGGTCGACCAACTGGACCCCTATCGAGAATGAGACGGGAGCGCAGCAATACGGCGACGACCCGACGACCGGGGAGGGTACCGGGGCCCATGTAGGTAAGCCTCATTCTGCGTGCTGCCCTGCTGCTCCGAGCCCTTCCTTGCTGCCCCGGATGACGATCAGGCACTGACAAGGACAACCGGAGAAACAAACGACAAAGAGAAGTTCGGCACGGCGGCAAAACGGTGTGCTGGGGACGATGCCGCGCAAGGGATTCTGGAGGGATGAGGCCGGATGATCTGCTACGGGCGTCAACGGGCTCCATGACGCGCGCCTATTTCCGCGACGTACTGAAGCTTGTTAGTCCTCGTCACTGGGCTGGGCTGGCATGTGAAATGCCACGGCGAAAGGCTGATGCGAAAGAAGCAGGAACCCATAAAAAAGGCAGCAAAGCCAAAACGGGAATGACGGGATGAAAGCAAAGGGGCTCCCAATCGTGACGTCATCCGACTTGCTGTTCCTTGGAGAAGTTCCAACCCAATTCGCGACAAAACGCAACCCACGGGGGGAGGGGGGGCACGGGCTGGCTTGTGGTACGTGAGTTGGCGAGTGAGGAATCCGTATTCTCATGGCGGTGGTACGAGAGCAAACGTCTACTATGTACGTCTTTTGCTTCCACGACTACCCAGGGTGTTCCCCCCATCCCCAGCTCCCAACCCCTCCGTCGAAGGGGTCATGTATCGGGTACATATCTAATTAAGGGTCACAACGCCCCCCTTTTGGCGTGTGGCATGGATGCCCGGATGCCCTCTGCTCCAGTCACAGCATCGCGCCTCATGATTCAACGTCAGGACAGCGTCCCAAGGTTCGTTCAGTGTTGCGCTTGCGCATGGTTTTCTGGAGCGGGTGCTACGCAATGTCCAAGTACCAGGGCGGTTTTACCCCTCCACGCGAAAGGACCCTGAAGTTCCATTTTTCAAGGGTCCAGAACCCCCCCACTTGTCATCGCGCACCAACGGACTGCCATCCGCGCCAATATCCAATCGACGAGTTGCAAATTTCTTCCCTTCTCTCTCCAGACGAGAAAACCGTCTTGCAACTGTCGCTTCCCTCAGCTATCCCTCAAAAACGGCACATCTGGACGGAACTGCTATCAACTCAGGCCACAGTCTCCGTCTTATCGGGACTGACCTGGATCAACCGGCTAACCTTCTGCCAAGCGTGTCAAGGGGGAAACCCCCCGAGGACAAGAAAATAAGTTGCGACGACTAAAAAGCAAGAGTCACCAGTTTGGACGCCGTCATCAGCCAACGACAACCACGTTCACCTCCCAGCGTTGCGGACAAGAGCGCACAGCGTTCTACGCCATTCCATTGCTTCTCTCCCTCTCCTTCCTCGACTTTTGTTCTCCTTCTCCTTCTTCGACGGCTCCTTCGAGGCCGTATTTCGACTTACTAGCGGTCCGATCCAGGCAGGGTTACCGTAAAGTGGTCTGACCCTTTGTGGGCTTGCCCCGTTCTCATTGCCAAAAAAACCCAAAATCAAAATCCTTGAGACACCGCCGCCGCCGCACTGCCGCCGCCGCGTGCCAGCAGGCTTGCTCTCTTCTAGGGTTCAGGTTCATCTCACCGTCCCGTCCCCCGAGACGGTGTTCCAGTTAGGTACCACAACACACGTCCGCCTGACTTGGACCTTGAGCCCAGCAGAACCAGGATCGTTGTTCTCCTCACTGACGTCAGTGTCACTTGCTTTCATCTCGATTCCGATCCCGATCCCTCGGCGGCTTTTTTTTTTCACTTTCATCCGCCATTCTTTTTTTAATCAGGCCCTCTTGCAACTGTTGCATGCTAGGCCTGAACCGTGCTGCCCCAAGCGCATTGTACTAGCTTCTCTCAACGCAATGTCCACAGCAAGCACTGCGACAACGGGCAACGAGTCGCCCTCGGAGGACGACGCCTCCCGTCGCGCAAACCAACTGCTGGAGCGTCGCCAACATCTCACTGACGCGCTGGCCGGCCTTCCGTACGACCTGATTCTCTACCTCGAGCGGGCCGTTGTTCACTCGGAGCTGGCCTACCCCGATCTCGCCGCGGGTGACGCCTACCGGGCTCTGCTGCTTACTGACGAGGTCCTCAACGAGGGCTTCGAGTACCACGAGCAAGCCGTCGAAAGCCTCCAGTCACGCCCTCTGGATCCTCTGCCCCTTGTTCTCGACCATGGGCATCTGCTACACATCGGAAGCGACTATGTTGGCGATGAGCCCAAGGACCAGGCAGGTCTGGTTGCACACGTGGCCAAACTGTCTTCCGTGCGCGCCTTCCAGATCCTGTCACTCAGCCTTCTACTGTGCGGGTGTCTGAAGAGCGCCTACGATTTCTGCGAGCGAGGCCTGACGCTTGCTCCCGACAACGACGAGTTGCTCCAGACGATGGGATACGTCAAAGACATGGCTCGCCGTAGGCTTCGCAGGAAAGACTTCAACCCCAACCTTCTCCCGGAATGGGGACTTGTCCGGAGAGAGGTCTACCCTTGGAACTCGTACGAGCCCGACCGCTTTGCACCCGAGTCCCTCGACTTCCTCAACGCCGAGCTATCCAAGTTCGCGCCCAAATGCACGGTCCAGGTGTCCCAACTCCCCGTCTTGCTGGAGGGGGCCAGCGAGACGGACGACTACGAGATCATACCCACCTGCAACCAGCTGGGCCTTTTCGCCAAGGAAGATATTGCGCCAGGGGAAACCGTCTTGGACGAGTACTCGCTCTTGACGGCCAACAACCGCCTCAAGGAGCCGGTCTGCGACGCGTGCAGCGCCGATTTGCCGCCGTTGGGTAGCGAGCCGGCCGCCGTCAACTGCGAGGAATGTTACGACACGGTTTTTTGCAGCCAAAACTGCCACGATCTGGCGCAAGAGACCTACCATCCTGCTGTCTGCGAAAAGGATGTCGATGCCATCGCCAAGGACCCCGACGCGTCGGAAGCAGACGAGACCTTGCACCTGCTGCTGCTCGCTCGCGTCTTGGCCATGTCCAACCACCAGGGAATCCATCCCCTGGATGTGACACAGATCAAGTACATCTGGGGTGATTTCGTGCCCTCGGCATCAAACGACATCGAGATATCACCGTTCGCGAACCCGCCGCCCGAATGGACGTTGCCTTTCTCGTTCAAATACAACATCGAGACGCCCTTTCACATCCTCGAGAAAATGGACGTTGACATCTACGCCACTCTCAACGAACATGACTTGTGGGTCCTAAACACGCTCTACAGCAAGTTTCGCGGCACGGCGTCGGCGCGCAAGAACCCTCGAGACGGTCGGCCGGACGTCGCAGCGGTACATCCTTTTTGGTGCCTGGCCAATCACGACTGCAACCCGAACGTTACATGGGAGTGGGGGGGACGCATGGTGCTCTGGGCGCGAAAAGAAAGGATCGTGGGCAACGTCCCGGGAGGCCTCAAGGCCGGAGACGAGGTGTTGAACCACTACTGCGACGTCACGCTCCCGGTTGAGCAGCGCAGAGAATGGGCCAAGGGAAGTCTCGGTGGATGGTGCATGTGCCAACGATGTCGAGATGAGGCCGCCGCCGCCGAACAGGCTGCTGCCAACGACCAGACTGCCTAATGTCTTTCGACATCGGACGCATAGCGTCACAGAAGAACTACCGTGCACTCTCTGCACTCTTCCGCCAACGATTTTTTTCGCGTTGGAGAAGCCCTTGCGACTAGCGAGCGATTTACGGGATTAGAGAAACATACCAATCTTAGATATCATGGGAGGCCAAGGGTTCTTTTTTTTTCTTTCTTTCTTTTGGGTTGGAGCAACAAAAAGATCCTGTTTGCGTCTTTGGCCAATGGCTTCCTGGTATTGCATTGTACACGAGCGGGCTTGGAGACTTGATTTGGGAGACTCGGGATGGGAAGGAGGAGGGGTTACTTTGGGAAGAGGAAGCATACACGACAACTAAATCGCGAAACATCCTTGATTTTTAATTACTCATTTTATGTGGACGATCTCTGGGTTCGCTCCAGGGATTGCTCTTGCTAACCGGACTCTGTATACCATAACCAACCCGCTACCCCGTCACCCATCAACCGTCACCTGGTTCCTCACTGTCCAGTGTGCCCGTTCGTGCACGCATTAGGATAGCAGTCGTAAAGATTTGTGCTTTCGGCTGCCGGAAGCATTCATCCTCTGATAGCATGCGACGCGGGTCCACGACTTCTGTATAAGGGCCATATCTGCGGCCTCGAAGGTTTTGAGCCCAGTCTCGGCCTTGATGCTACGCTGCCTCGCAATTAGAGACGGTTATGCTTGCCAACCTGCTATGTGAACACTCTGACGTTCGAAAGCTCTTCGCTTTGAACACCGTGTATCGTTTCATGATTCGAACGGGCAGAAAGCAAGCCACAGCTCTATGGTCCCGGGGGGAAAAACTCGTACAAAACAAGGCAGCATCAGCCTAGTTTGCGTCCAAAATACAGTACTAAGGGTGCTACCCAAGGAAAGTCTCTCAGAGGTCTTCACGTTACGAACGAACAGTCCTCGTTTGATCATGTGAGACGCTTGGTTCTAGGATTACTAACCTAGTCGTGACCGGGGGAGGAGGCATGCGGGGCCAGCTCATGAGGCTATGTGGCTACTGCCGCCGCTTTGCAACCGTTGGCGTATACACGCGCACGTTGGACTGACTCTCTGCATGATGACGGAGCGGTCAGGTCATTATCAAGCTCCCGCGGGCTAGGGGAGGCGCGGACAAGAGAGTGACAGGCGACGGTCCCGGCGAGTCGAGATGGCTTTCAACGGTCACTGACGGATAATCCTTCGTCCGATCATTGCAAGCTCTTTCAGTTTCCCCCCCTCGGTCTTTGCAGCCTTAGGGTATCAAGCAGGGCCGGGCATACATTCAGGGTTGTCTGGACGAGGGAATGAATGACGTGCTGCTAGCTGGGGCGGAATCTCACGGCTGACAGTTGGAGTCTTGGGAGTTTAGACTTTCTTTTCTGTGGGAACCTCGATCCATGGGGGAGTTTCTTGGCTCTGGGGAACTGATGGCTTAGCTAACCCAGCGAACGCCACACACGGCCGGCTGCTCTTCGTGATGATAACCGCCCAGAGGACGTGTGGTTTAGACAACCAGTCCCCCCACAACTCCGCCTCGGTCACCAACAAAGCCGCGCCCCCGCAAATCCAGCATAATCCGAGTCCTGCCCTTGCCACGACGATCCCCCACTCGTCTCGCCCTGCGCGTTTCGCTATTTGAAGGGGCACCGCGTCTCGAAGCAGACGCTGGCGGTGACGTCGGAGCAGTTGAGGTCGGCGGCGCAGCCGACCGAGGGCCCGCCGTAGCAGCAGCAGCACTCGGCCTTTGTGGGCGCGCGCTTGTCGAGGCCGGCGGCGTTGTCATCGGGGGCGGCCGCGGCGATGGCGGCGAGGGTGGCGAGGAGGAGGGCCGTGAGATGCATCTTGGCTCTCGGAGGGCGGTGTTTGGAAATGGAGCAGACGTTGGTTTTCCCGTACGGCAACAGGCTGTAACGAAGAAGGATGGAGGGCCGGGCTGGTGTTGTGATGGCGGTTGAGGATTACGTGCTTCCGCGGTACACTGGCTGGTTTATATGCCGTCGCGGTCGCCGAGAGGCACCGCGATAGAAGGCGTGTTTGGAATCTGGCGGCGGGGGGGAAGTTCTACATGCCTAATCGAGACTCCTTCCCCGAAGGCCGTCTCGTCGTCCAGCTACCAATCTCAACCTAGCCGGCGGTTGCGCCAAGGGGCGAGGGATTCGGGGAGGAATCCGGCAGGGACCGAGTCTCGCCCATGGCGAGCCAATGGACTCGACGCGCACCGGGGGCATCGGGCGAGGTCTGAAGCCGTAGGCTGTGTGATGGGATTGCGGCACAGCTTTGCGGCGGTCAGGGCAGCTCGACTTATCGAGCGAACAGGTCTGACAAGGGCAAGTGCCAAGGATGAAGGATCGGGATCCCGCGCGGGGAGGATCGCGGATCTCGAAGACGAATGGAGAAGGCGGGTTGTGAGCTCTGTGGCGTTGTTATCTTGGGGCCTCGTTCCGGGATGGCTTCTTTGCGCCGATTGCGTCTGTCTTTGGCCGCGAGGGAAAGGGAGGCCCATGGCTGCTCGTTGCGTATTGATAGAGCGTGGGGGGGGGGGGCTGGGTTACTTCGTTGGAAGGTCGAGAGAGACGGGTCGACGCTGAATGCGGTGCGAAGGGTTATTCCTCCAATGTAGGAGTTGAAGCCAACGAGACTCTGTCAACTCCAATTGATATACTTGTGAGCGTTGTTGGGTGGTGTAGTACCCTTTGGCTCCGACATTGATTGTCTGAATTGTGGAGAAGTTTATGAGACACATGGAGCTACCTGACAAATTCCTAAAACCCCAAACTGCCGACTGTCAGCAGGACTACAAAGTAAACAAAGTACCAGAATGCGCCGGGTGCCTGATGCCCTATAATGACGGTTGCAAACCGTGACCACAGTACTTGGCACGAATGCTGCGGGACACGAGTATGTACAGACAGCAGACACATAGCCGATTGATGATCAAGACCAAACTCTACCGCCACCGCGCGGCTGGACCCGTGCCCGTTGTTCTCCCGGGCCGTTCCGTTTCGCGTTTGTTAGTGCCTCCCAACCCGCAACCACGGTCGTTGGAGCCGCGGTCGCCGTGATGCCGGCTTCCAGTCAGCCCGCAGGGGCGACCTGCAACTCTCTGCCCAACGCTAGTACAGTATCTGAAGATTTCTGAAAAGCGCATCTCTACTTTGGCAGAGAACGGAAATATCGGGTCGCAGCGATGGTGCCCGTCACGTTCGCACGCTGGCCAGCTTTTGTCACACGACCGCACCAACCGGCTCTGCTGGTTTGCTGCCGGTTTGCACGATGTCAGCCTCGGCGACCCCCCATCCTTTGCGCCGTCCCAGCCGCGCCGGCTTCCATCCATCATGTACCTAGATGAGCCCACAGACGATATGGGCCTACCCAAAGCATTATCCCGCTTGAAGAAGCCCTTCAGCCACGGGGCGACGACACCCACAGCCATCACGCAAGTGGCAACCGATCCGCACAGGCATCTGTGCCGCCCGACGATGCCAGCTCCTCCGTGGTTCAAACTTCGCTCCTTCATTCAGAAGCGTCTCTAGCTACGACATCGCCACCTTCCGCATCGTCTGATCTAACTCCCGTTCCAACGGCGCACCCCAGCCCTCTGCCCCCTATGACGTCACTCCTACGATCGCAAGTATGGGATACGAGTCTAGTAGTTACTTAGCCACTAGCCAGTGTATACTGTGCACAAACCCGCCGCATCAACGCTGTGTAGAACACGCTTGGTTAATCTAAGAAGGCGCATTGAACAAAGTAGTATAATAGTTTAACTTAGACAAAGATGAGGTAACTGAGGGAAAGATTAGAAACATATCTAGGACGTATTTCGCAAGCTAAATATGCGAAATCCAATGGCATATGCATTTGGCCTCTAGAAAAAGGCCAGAAAACAGGCAAGGGGTTTTCCTATTTACACACGGACACTAATAGACACAATGAAGATATCCCGCTTATTGACGTACTTTAGCAGTTCGCTGGGTCTCTCTACAAGTTGGGGATCTGTAGAGCCGGCCTGTTCCGTTTCTCATCCCACACCTTGCCTCGACGCTAGATCATTGTATCCGACTGAGTTCGGACTTTGCAGGCCCAACACCTTTTTAATAACTGTTGAGTAGGCGACACCTTTTCAAGAGATAACATCCGAGAACCAGAATCCCGTAGGGGCAGTGTCAATTGATACGGGGTTCTTTAAGTCCTTCTAGTCTGTCTATTGCCATGTACTCTTAATATCGGATACAGAGCAATCACGCATAATGATAGTGAGGGCTGGATTAGTAGCTGTGTCGGTGACGGCCAGCGGATACCCGGTGTTGTATATTTTTTACATCATTCTTCATTAACGTTATGCCTTTTGCTAGTAAAATGAATTTAGAAAATCACTTCGATACAGTTCCAGCAGCCCGAAGGCGCTAGGTCTAAGACGCTCTATTCCATATGGGTGTCCACCAGGTTTGGGCCCACGGGTATGATGGTGCAATCACCCTAAACATCAAGCGAAAAAAAAGAATGTTGACGCATTCTGCTGCCTCGGCTGTGGCGCCCAAGGGACATGTCCGAACTTCTGGCAATCGCGCCTGTGCTCCTATTCCTACTCGCCGCGCTTCTCGTTCCTTCTCTGGTCGGCACTGATCCGGTAGACTCCCCTGCGGATCTGGATGAGAGGATCTTGGGACGAACTGACCCCACCGACGCCGCCTTTCTCCGGCGCGGGACTGAATGCGATCTGCTGCTGCTTGGCATCGTTGTCGTCAGAGACCTTGTTGATCTCCAGCCGGCCAACGGGCCTGAACGTGGTGCTCTTGTAAGGGACGGTGGCATCGTCCAGCACATCGTCGGCGTCGGCCACGTGGGCCTGGATGTTTATGATGATGGGCTTGTCAGGGAATCGCGCGCGGAGATCATCCTCGAGATAGCTGGCGGGGAGCCGACCGAGAGCCTCCTTGTCTTCGGGCGTCGTGTTGGGGTAGAGGTGCTCGCCGTCAGCAGGATCAAGCCGATAGCGGACGTTGGTCTTCTTGCCCTCGGCGTTGGTGAGGACGTGCGTGTTGGGCTCCCAGTACGTGATGGTCCCGTAGTTGTGGGGGTTGGGCTTGGGCGAGTTGACAAAGGCGGCGGCAGACGGGCGACTCTGCAGGAACGCGCCGAAAGGGGCGGCAGCCTCGCGGAACGCGGCCTCCTCCTTGGAGTAGTCCTGGCCGGACTTTTTGGCATTTTCAAGGGCCGCTTGTGTCACTGTGAAGACACGGAAAAGCTGGAGGAAGGTCAAGAAATCTTCGCCGTTGGCCGTGGCGAAACCGTTGAACGAGTGAGCGACGAGATCTGTATGCGTGTCGTTGTCAACCTGGAACCGGATGGCAACGCCCTTGGGCGTAGCCGAATCGGCCGTGTCGGATACGGTCGGGACGCCGCCGCCGACAGAGAAGCGAGCAATCACCGGCGTGGAAGTGTTGTTGAAGTGAGGGGCGACAGAGAGCGTCTTGGCTTCATCCGTCGGGAAGAAGGTCCCTTCCACGAGGAGGCCTTTGGCATGGGCTTGACTCAATTAGCATGCATCTCGCCACGTCAAGTAAGGGCTGCTGCTACTCACTCGTCCTGAAGCCAGGGTGCTTGCCAAACAACTTCTGCATGGCCTCTACGAGTTGAATGGGAAGACGATCATTGGACGCGGGGCTTGGGCCTTGCAGTCCGCCATTGAGAGATGGCTTTCCGTGGTCGCTCATGTTGAAAGCGTGGCTTTTTTATGACTGGACACCAGGGCAATATGCCACTCTGGCTGGGTTGTTATGGAACAAGTACGGCAGTGAGAGTGTCGAGCAGGAGCGGATATCAGTTCTTATAAGGACCGGAGGCGTGACGCCTTTACAGAGAATCCAGTAGTATCATGGGGAGAGCCTTATATAGGCGACACGATCCTCAACCTTCGACTGGGTTATCGGCCAAGGTCTGGATTTTTTTCCAGCGCTCAACTGAAAAGCTGGCATAAATTGAGGCACGAAATGGCTCCTTGCATGTGGTCTTGAGAGGAACGCTGACAACCGTAAAGGGAAGTAGCTGAGCCTCTTTACAAACGCCCTGATCATGGCTGGCTGACGTGAGAATGGTTGCGGCCAATGGAAGACATGGTGTTCAACCAGAGACAAGAGAGGGCCCTGCAGCAGAGCGACATGGAGGCGGCGGCCTCTTACGTCCTGGCCCTGAATGTGCAAGGTTGGTCACTTCTCGCTCGGAGCGGCAACATAGATGTGGCAGTGGGTGCCCTCGGCCTCTCCTGATCGTGTCAGCGCGCTGCTAACATTCTGGAGATACCCAGATAGGATGTCGTTCAGCCGCAGCCGCGTTGGGGGATACGGGGCATGCGTCTCACCTCGAATGGGGGTTTTCAGCTCTCGGCCCGCCCCTTCAGTCAGCCGCTTGGCGTTGATGGGCTCATATGACTCGTCGGGCGACGCGACCCGGGTACTATACCGGTATTGCCCAGACACCTGCTGATTATGCGGGCGTAGGTAAGCTTACCCCATGCTTCCCTTTGGCTACGAACTCGACGTTTTGTTGGATAGAATGCTTGCATGTGCTGCTTCTTTCGCGGGTGGCTCAGGAATTCAAGCGACAGTCTGGGTATATTCCGGATCAGCGGCCTGGGACCAGACTCTGATTTGTTGCCTGGTGATTGGATACTAGATACATAGAGATTGATGTGTGTGAGCAAAGACAGCTGAGGGACAAACCCGTGCATTCTCAACAAGAGTCGAGCTGGATTGATTTCCTGGCTCGCACGTGAAATTGAAAGAGCCATGAACGTCCCTCACGAGACCTATATAAAACCCTATCGCTGCAGTCCCCTCCTCTCCAGTCTGTTCATCATCACAACCATACATCGTAACTGGTCACAAACTTCGAATTATTCATCATGTCTCCTGCCATACTTTCTGCCGCCAGTGGCGTTGATCACACTTCCGAACTTGACCGCATTCTCAATGCCGGCATCAAGTATCCCGTCGAGGAGAGCACCATGGATGTCTGGGATAAGGGCGTCTTTCTCAACGAGCTTCAGAGGCAAGGCATCGTCCTGGGTACTGGAAAGGACGGCCTTGTCAACGACAATCTCGTCGCCAGGAGCGGCCTCGAAAAGGGCACCTACAAAGGAACCCAGCTGGCCTTGACAGAGATATACAGCCTTGTCGAAGACTCGTAGGTCAATGTCCGATAAAAATTACAAAAGCAAAAGGATTCGCTGCTAACATTACGCCAGTGCCGCGTCACACTTCGACACGCAGGGCTTCGAGCCCATCTTTCCAACCAGGAGGACACTGGAGCAAAAGCGGGCTCTCTATCAGTGGAGCGATCCAGCCGATGGTCTGCCTCCTCATCTCAATGACCTCCCTGACGACGAGAAGGCTACCGATGACGGTCTGCCTAAGCCCGATAGACCCAACGGTGTGGGTTCAATCTTCGACAAGAACGCCCTCCAGGTCGTCAGGCAGATTGGACAGGCAGTTTCTTTCATTATCCCCGGAGACATGGCTCACGAAGACACTCCGTACGAGGGACCGACATTGGCCAAGTGCGAGGCATGGAACAGACTCAATCTGAAGGAGGGCAAGGACATCATGCAAGGCGCGAACATCGGCCAGCATGACGATTGGTACTCGGATGCTCGCTTCGCCCAGCAGCATCTGAGCGGCGTCAACCCATCAACCATTGAAGCTGCGCCCGCCGACAGAATCCAGAGCTACATTACAGAAGCCCGCAAGCAGGGGCTCACCGCCATGGAGATCCTGCTTTGCGAAGGCAAAGACCTGCTCATGCAGGACTACTCCTACTTCCGCGAGGCCACCGAGACTGCAAACGATACGCCATTCCAGTGCAAGGTCTGGGAACTCAATGCCCAGAACAACCCAACTGGGCAAAATGCGTCTCGCTATGCGTGCGCGCCGGTCGTCATTTTCCAGCTCCTGGAAGATGGGCGGCTTCACCCGCTCGTCATCACCATCGACTATAAGGGTTCCCTGGGCGACTCCATCACCATCTTCAACAAGAGAACGACGCCGGACGAGGGCGGCGTCGACGAGAAGGAGGACTGGCCGTGGCGCTACGCGAAGACGTGCGCCCAGACTGCAGACTGGGCCAGGCACGAAATCGCCAGCCACCTCGTGGACACGCACATGATTGAGGAGTCCATCATCGTCGCCACCAACAGGACCATTCCCGAGGATCACCTCCTGTATGAGATCCTGAGTCCTCACTGGTACAGGACGCTGGCGCTGAACTACGCCGCCCGCCAGGTCCTGGTGCCCATGGTCATTGCCCGCATCAGCGGGCTCGGCCCATCGTGGCCCATGGATCCCAAAAATCGAGCCCAGAACAACGCCTACAAGCTTATCAACTGGTCGTACAAGAACTTCAACTTCCAGGACAAGTACATCCCCAGAGATCTCAAGAAGCGGGGGTTCGATATTGAGAGCGAGACGGGCAACAAGTACCGCAACTACCCGTACGCGACCAACATGTACATGCTCTGGAACGTCATTCACGACTTTGTCAAGTCGGTTCTGGAGACCAGGTACAAGTCGGACGCCGAGGTGCAGCAGGACCCGTGCATCGCGGCGTGGTGCAAGGAGATTCAAGTCAACGGGCAGATTCCGACCTTCCCGACAATCACCTCCTTCGAGCAGCTCACCGATGCCGTCACAATGTGCATTCACACGGCGTCTCCTCAGCACACCGCCGTAAACTACCTGCAAAGGTACTACTACAGCTTCGTGCCCTCCAAGCCGGCCGCCCTGTGTACGCCTTTGCCCAAGGACCTGCACGCGCTGCAGGCCTACACGGAGCAGGACCTCACTGAAGCGCTCCCCATCGGCACGCAAGGCCCTAAGTGGAAGGACTGGCTCCTGTCCGCCCAGCTGCCCGAGCTGCTCAGCTTCAAGGTGGACGAGAGGTACAACCTCCTCACGTACGCCAAGTCGCTGTACAACGTCAACAAGAGCCGGACTGTGCTCGAGAACAAAAAGTACAACTCGCTCGCGATTGCCAAAGCGGCTGCGCTGCTTTTCAGCCGTCTCAAGGATCTCGGAGAGGCGTTCAAGTTCCTGTCGGGGTACCAGACGAAGGGAGCGATCGCGTACCCTGTCCTGCAGCCGGAGTCGACCGCAGTGTCAATTTTGATCTAGAGCAAGTTCACCCCGAGGACCGTAAGGGCCTCGGAAAAATGTCGTCGTTTAGAGGAAAATAGCTATTTATTACAATTCATAATCAATTTCCTGTTTCCAGATGACGGAAAGTTAGCAATCGTGAACCAATCAGACAGAATGCGATCGCCTTGAGCTGAATTAGTGTTAGTTGTGAAGCGTATTTTCTAAGGCAATAGCTGAAGGGAATTCTAATAGATCGTATAGGCTTTGAAGCCTCTCAGAACTCAATGACGTTTCTTCTTTAGGACCTGGCACCACTTGAGGGATTAGCTAGCACCCCAGCCTACTCTCCCATATCCTTCTTCAAGAGAAGTTTTATCATAGATATAGGCCCAAAATAAGGGGCCTATATACAGCTAGAACGTTTTAATCATCACTAGACCTGATTTGGAGGACGCTGAGACGGGATTTCTGCATGTGCTACCAGATATCTCGTTAGAGTTAGCCAACAGCCCTTCATGCCACGTACCATTCAGATAGTCGGCGGTAAGGGCCAGAGGCTTTTGCCCCAAATACCGAGATACAGATATACATACAATATAACTAGTTATGCACTCCTGGATTACGAAAATAAGTTAGAGAAGGAAAGGGTCTGCTTAGACCGCTTCAAGGGCTTTCAGTGTCTTCTGATTTGGAGTTTTCGAGTATGTTCATGCCAGAATTCCCCAAAGGAATTTGGTCACAGATGGAAGCACCGCAAAGACCTACACATTCTCAGACTGATGGTATCCTGGGGGCATAACCTAGAGGATTCTCTTCATTCAAATCTATCTGTAAGCAAGATATAGGGCTTTATAAGGAGATTCAGGCGTGTTTGCTCTTATCTAAGCTTAAATGATACAAACATCACATCTAGTAACAATGACTTCGAGGGCTTGTCGTTGTGTTAGCTACAACCGTGGGTTGATTGTGTATGAGTGAATCAGTAAAATTCAGATGATTTCCACCGTGAGTCTACTTGTGATCGACCCCGTCCAATCTCTATACACCACGCAGCCAACTCGTTTGTAAACACTACCCTCGACAAGCTCCAACACAAGCCCGTAGTGTTGCTGTATTCGTAGCCAAACGCAAGACCGCGCTTTCATAATGGCGGCCTCATCACCCATTGCATAGCAATCCAGCTTCAGAACTACAGCCGATGTGTTCTTAAATGTTCCAGGTCGCCAGATCTTAAAGTCTGGCACGTTAGATCCTTCAATTACATAACCTCGCGCGCGAAACCTTCCTCCTACGACTTGGCCCATTGGGAGATCTTCATACTGCGGTGTGACGCTACAGTCAACGATGTTAAGCTCCGTACTCACGTCATTCTGGATATCGGCAGCTGTCATTTCACTCCGAGGTTCTCCATATAAGATGGGACAGTCTACTGACGCCTAGGACCAGCTCGGGGCCCGGTATGGTATGTTCCGCACGTTGCGGCTTTCGCTTGGGTCTGTGAACCAAACCAGCTGTCCGAGGAAATCGTTTTCCCAAATCCCCGCTAGGTACCTTCCTGGGTTCCCCCGCCTTCATTTGAAAGACGTAAAACCTCGCTTGCTAGCGAAGATACAGCTGGCAGCCTGTCCTGCGAGTAAGTAAGGACACGACGTCCGTACAAGACCACAACACGTTTCCAAGTTGTCTTGTAAAGGTCGCCGCTACCGGTTGTAGGAAGAAGACCCCTGGTTATGTTCTTTTGATGTCCACGTACCCATGATCTCCATGCTTTTACTCCTCCCCCACATCTCCAGGTCAATGTCGACGTCCCGTAAATCAGAGCTCTTTTTGAAAGAACACACTCTTGAAAGGTCCATGCTCGACAATCAATTGGCTCCGGGGAGACTCCGTTGTCCCATTGGGAGTACTCAAGCCCGACGTCACGAATTGTCCCGTTGATGAGTACTATCGGGAGTTGAAACCTGAAAGGCATAGCTTCCGGCTCGAAGCGCCGTGGAGGCACCCTCGAAGCCAGGAAGCCCTGGTCGGAATTGCTTGCATTTTCTGCGATTATTGTGATAGAAGCATTTTGGTATATTATGTTTGCCATTTCCTTCATCTCCATTTCCATGTCTTCGGTGGAATCTTGGACAATGCAAAGCGCGTCGACCCAGAGATGCTTGATATCAATCTGCCTGGCAGCCGAAATCGCGTCCTTGACTGTTACCGACAGATGAGACAGCCCAATACTCGAGTAGTCGTCTAGGTATTTGATCACCTCCGTGTGAACCATCATTTATCTTTTCATTGAGATGACAATGTACTGGCAAGAGAAGCTTGGGTGGTCTTTGTCTGCTGCTCCCCGCTCCAGCAGTAGCTGAGTGCGGCGTACTGAGTGTATTCGCATCGCATGTCGCATAATTTTAGGCGTACCCTCTAGTCACCTTTGCTCACCCTCAGCTCAGGTCAAAGCAGCCACAGCTCAGGCCCCACGCTCAATGCGGATCTGGGAAGGAGTTCTCGTCGTAGGTAACTTTATAAACAGTTGCCATAGTCTTGATTTGAAATAGTAACCAAGCGTCGGAGTCGTACCCGGCTCCCCGACACTACCAGCGTAGCTGTAGCACAAATGGCAACGTCGGAGCCACGCCCGCTTCCCCGAGACAGTGTATTAGGCCGTAATGAGACTTGGTAAGTCAGGATCTGCGTCCCACGCCCTGGGTTCGACGGTTCTCGAGCCCTGGTCGGGCTGGTGATGTTGGTGTTTCTGTTCCCTCTCGCTCACGCTCACTTGTGGTAGAGATGGCAGTATCGGAACACAGTCCGTCTCCCCGAACGATGCTAGACTAGAACGAGAGGCTGTCAGACCGGAGTGGCGTCCGATACCGCGGAGTCGGGAGCTTCAGCCGCGTTGGAGACGGAAATGTCGGAGTCAAGTCCGACTCCCCGGCTGGCTTTCTGTAAGGCCCTATAGTTGCAACATGCATAAAGGCTGGAGTTGACTCCAACCCCATCTTATCCTCGATTAAAGAAGCAGGGCTGGCTGCTGGGCATGCATACAAAGGGTTTGGCGCCGGACGGGGCGCGCAGTATTATCTCTAGGGCCAGTCTACTGCACAATTCTAACGTGTTGACAGATTACCCCTAGGCACTGGGCTGCTATCTCCGGGCCATCCTTATGGTCGGATGTCTATTCAAATCTTCGACTCGGCCGGTTTCGCAGTGAGATAAATTAAAGCACGTTGATCACGGAAGGAGCCTTTGGAGATAAAGATTCGTTTTGTTTTCAAAAGATAAAGGGGAGTCCCGGTAATTTGATCACAACGACTCCCCTCAGAGCTCGTCATGCGCCTCGGCCTTCTTCTCTCCCGTTTCTTCCGTCTCGGTTGTCTTTTCCTCCTGAACCACCTTCTGCTGCTTCTCCTTACTCTCTTCCGGCGACTCTGGCTCATCCGCCTGCGGCGGGACCTCCTCTTGAATCTCTTCCTCTGGAGCTGGCGAGCCCACCTGCCAGGCATCGGCGTTGCCCTCGGAGATATCGATGATGAGCTGGTCCACGGCATCCACCGTGATCTTCTCTCCCTTGAAAGGGAACGCCAGGCCGACGGCGGGGTTTTGTACAGCAAAGCCCTCGCTCGCATCTGCCGACAGGCCGAAGAGGGCCGGCATTTCCGGATACTCGCCAAGATCGACCGTCACGAAGGTTATGTATTGATGGTACTTGCGCGCCAAGGGCTTAATGGCGGACGTCCACGCGTCGAGATTCTCCTCATTCTTTGAGAAGAAGTACGCCAGCGACTTGCCAGTCTATAGTTTCCAACATCAGCAATGAGGTGACATGAGCTTGGCCCAGGGGGAGGGAGCCACGAACACTCAGATGCTCTGCCTCGTTCCGGCGCGTCAACCGCGGCACGAGCTGTGAGGCGCACTTGCGCAGCAGCTTCTCCATGGCGTCGACTTCGTCCAGCTCAGAAGTCATGTGGTACGCCCCGTCGGCATTATTGTAGCACCCGATCCGGCCCGGCGCCTCGTCGATCGTCGTCAGCCCGAAGGCGTGGCGGTCCCGGTACCGCTCGGCTAAATCGGTAAAGCGCTCGCGCAGGTTTGTCTCCGACTCGGCCATGTGCGCGATCATGACGACGACGTCATCGTCGCGGAAGGAGGCTACGGACTTTTTGTCGAGGAGGGTCACGGCGGGTCGGAGCATACGACGGACGAAGGCGGTGATTCTAGAGGAGCACGCAGGTTAGCAACGAATGTGATACTCGGCCAGCGCAGGAAGAGAGACGAACTCGGATGCCTTTCTAGGACCACGGAAGTGGTGCTTCGTGCCGTCTTGGCGATATAGTCGGATGGCGGGGAACGAGGCAACGTCGAGGTCGGCGCATAGCGCAGGGGAGACAGAGCAGTCGACAGACAAGGCAGTCGGGATCGTTTCCTCAACGGTGGACCAGTGTTGTTCGAGGGCTTTGCTTGCGTCACTGTGGCGAGGTTAACGGGTGTCGTCGCGAATGTGAGGGGTCGTGTACATTGAGGGCTTGGTACGTCAGCACCGGGCTAACGTGCAATGGCAGCACCTGATCTTTCGAGATTCTAAAAAAATCGGCTCATCTTATTGTGCAGGGGCTTACCGCAACAACTGTTTACATCGTCGTTAGCACGGCTATGAATGAGGATAGAAGCTGACAATCTGCGGGGTTACTGACACGCTACCAAGCTGAACTCGTTGGACTTGAGGGCATCGCGAACTTCAGCCTCGGTCTTGTGCTGCCATCCAAAGCCCGTGCCAGCAAGCGCCAGCAACGGCAGGAGAGTCTTGAACGACATTCTGTAAATGCAATGTACGTGGTTCGAACTCGAGACGGCGACCGGCAAGTAGTGGGAAAGAAAAAAGAAGAAGCAAAGACGCGGAAAAGTAAAAGGAGGAAAAGATTGGCGCAAATTGTAAAGCTCCGCGTCGGGGAAGGAGCTCCCCATGTAAGGAATTGAGTTGGAGTTGACTCGCCGCGGCGGGGTGCCCCTGACGGGATGGAGACTTTCTCATTGGTGCAACTTCGGAGAGAGCGGCCGAGACTCCTGAAACGGCGGGTAGGCAGGGATCTTTATGAGCTCGCCGTTTGATCGCCGGAGGAAGTGGGGTTTGTGGGGCCGTGATAGCGGTGACATACCTAACTGGATAGACCACAACATTACCAATACATGTTCACGATGGAGACATTTTGTATTCTTAACGAAGAAAACGAGTCTGGGTAACAAAATTTTGGCTTTCAGAGGTTCAAAGACGGAATTGACTATTGGTATAAGTTGCTTCCCGAAGACGCAACGATCGTCCGCGCAGACGTTGCCCTGCCTTTCGTCCGCTGCTCGTATTACGCAAAACAATTAGAAGAGTGAATCCCAAAAAGCCTAGCTTGTGTCAAAGCGTATCAGGTTATGGTCCGAATGGGAGCCACAGACAGCTAAAAAACAATATAAAAAAAGATTTCACCCGGACTCTGCATTTATCAGCGTATGTTGGCGCTACGCTTCGCTGACGCGATTAACTTCATTGCCACATCGATGCCAAAGAAAGTTAAGACTAGATAGGAGTATAGAATGGAAACCGTGCCAGTGTGAGGAGACGCCACGTTTAATACGTTACAATACAATTACAGTAGCTAGCAAGAGTAGGTCGTAGCCGTGAGATCCATATTTCTTTTCATGAAGCCGGGATGGTAAGTGGTAGAAACTGGGGAAACAGACTGAACGTAAATGTAACAAAAGACGATATATGTAAGATTTTGGGCGGAGGACCGAAGAAAAGAGCTGAAACGAGCCTTGTAGTTTGATTAAAGTTAAGTTTCCCTGGCACGAGACCCAATGGTGAGCTTTCAGGCTGACAAAAGGAAACCGGACACCTGACTTGACTCCTATTGTAGGCAGCATACAAGCAATCGGTCACATGTCGTCGGACCTGAATCAGCAGATTTCCTATCGGGGATTGCAAATCCGCTGCTCAGACATTCGACAAGATCCGACCGAAGCCCGTAGCCTAAGTTTTGGTTTCATTTGCTCTCTATACAGGGTGCATAGGCTTCGATTTCAGACAGGAAACAAATATATGTCAACAACTTGGTTTAGTCATGTAACTGCATTCAATCATCCACTCAAGAGCCCAATGAATCACAGATTATATTCAGCCCTGATTCAAGTTATCATAGCATGGTTATTCTATCGTCCAAGGTTCGTCAGAATTGCGGATATAAGGTGTCAGCTTGTCAAAATCTCCGGCGATTTCCGCTTCAATGCGCCCGTTACCCAGAAATGACCACATGTTGCCATCGAGGTAGTCAATGTCGTAGTGCTCCCACCGTGGCGTCTTAATTGTTTTGAGAAAATGAACTGACTGGACGGTTGAGAGTTAGTCATTGATCCATGAGAGGAAACAAAAGAAATCACTTACCGAGCCTCCCCAGACGAGAATTTGGCCGTCGCGCGTGTTGTTCTTGTACCAACTCTTACACGACGCAGAGAAGACGGACGTCTCATGCCAAGCGTCAATGTACTCGTTGAGCTGGTCCACGGCGTGCTCCCGCACGTCGAGCGTCCTGATACGATCGCTCTGCATCTTACGCGCCGCCTGAATCACATACTCCAACTCGGTCTCGAAGCAGGGGAGCACCGTCCCGTTGGCCAGGTTGCCCCGGGGCCCGTTCATGACGAAATAGTTGGGAAACCCAGGCGCGGCCATGCCCAGGTAGCACTTGGGCATCGGAGACCACGCGTCCTTGATGTCCCGCCCGTTGCGTCCCACGAGCTTGAAGTGCGGCGTCCACGCCATGTCATATCCCGTCGCGCAGATGATGACATCCACCTCGTGGCTAGAGCCATCGGCCATTTCGAGGCCCGTATCCGTGATGCAGGCGATCTCGCCGAAGACGCATTCGACATTGGGCTCGATGAGGGCTTCGAGGTAGCCGTCACCTGGGGTCAGGCGTCTGTAGAGTATGAAACATGTTGGTGGGTGTTTATGGCGAGGAGAAAATGGGGGTAGACGAACCTGCAGCCGACGGGCCATGTGGGAACTAGTTTTTGAGACAGTACGGGGTGGTTGTCGAGTCTCCGGTTCATCTCAGCGCGCATGTACAACTCGGCCTGGTGAGACGCCTCCGTGTCTTTGTAGAAGATTGCGAAGCCCATGTTGATGGCGTGTTCGATCCGCTTGCGGTAGTTCAGCTGGTACTCAGGGTCCGCAGCCAGATGTGCCATCTCTCGCTCCGAGTAGAAATATTGGCTCGTATCCGGCTGCGCGGCCCTCTTGTCATCGAACTCTTCGCCGCCAATGTCCACAGGGATTCGGGACATAGGAGGGCTGATCCAGGTGCTACCTCTCATAACGCACTTGAGCTGCGATGCAACTAATAGGAGCAAATTAGCGAATGGTTCTGGCAGGAACAGTTGCACCGGCTTCTTTTCATGGACTTACTCTTTTGCATTTGGGGAATGACTTGGATCGCTGAAGAGCCGTTGCCAATTACTGCAATGCGCTTATCTTTGCAATTTGCACTACCTGAATACATAGTCAACATGTGGCTCTTGATGGTGTTGTTTCCGGTCTGCAGCTTGAACAACGTACCATTCCACTCTCCAGTGTGAATGAGTTCACCCTTGAAGGAGCGGAGCCCCTCGATGTCGGGCCCTGCATTTCCTCAAGTCAGCATATTCTCTCCATCGAAATAACTATCCCATTTGCTATCTGGAGAACTCACATCGAGCCTTGTTCAACAGACCCGAACCGTTGACGAGAATATCGCACCAGTCTGTGAAGGTCTGGCCGGAGTGTTCAACCTCCACCTCCCACTTGCCCCTTTCCTCACGCCACGTGGCGGCGACGACTCTGTGCTGGAGCTTGATATACTTGCGCAAGCTGTATTTGTCGCAAAAGTTGATAAAGTACCCATGGATTTCAGGAGAGTAGGCGTAGTAGGACTTCCATTTTGACCACGGTTCGAAGGTGTAGGTGTAGATGTGGGCCGGCACGTCGCATGCACAGCCGGGGTAGCGGTTCTGCAGCCACGTGCCACCTACCTCGGTGTTTTTTTCATAGCAGACAAGCTCGTAATTCGTCAGCTGGCGCTCGAACTTGTAGGCAGCGCAGAGACCCGTTGCGCCCGCACCGACGTGGATGATACGGAGCTTTCTTGGTTGGGAGTGCCACTGCTGCACAAGGCGGAAACCGGAGTTTGCGTCGTCCGTCGCTGCTGGCTTCCCGGGTGGGACGGCAGGCTCGACTGCGGGTGCTTTTGAAGGAATCTCGGACTTAGTTCCTGGTTGCAGAGAGGACAAGGCCGTGTCGAATGAAACGTCCACGGGCAAAGTCATTGTTGAGGAATACGGAGGACGTGAATGGAGAGGGGTATAAGTAGAGGTAGAGACTGAATTATGTCTGGCCAGGGAAAACTGACGAGGATGGTCAGAATATCATGAGCTATTGTGTTTCTTTATAAGTGCAAAAGCTACAAGTCATTGCTAGCATGAGACAAGGGTAATTGCCAAAGATGCATCGACACACCCTATCCGGTATATATCTGTGGCCAGGCTATTGTTGCGAGCGACAGGTAATCATGCAAGATGACTCGGCTTTCAGGGCCTCGCACTGTTCCATCAAGCTGGAATACTGACTAGGTAAAGCGCCTTGTGTGCTGATTACAACTAGGGCCATTTGCTCACGATGTCAGCTATACCGTGTCAGCTGCGGAGCGAGGTTGATGGTCTCCACAAAACCCAGGCCAGCCGAGACAGAATCGGGAGCATTCTCTACAGCTGATTCTACAAATCACTTGGAGCGACCCACAAAGTTCCTGTGGCCTATTTTAGTTCTGGAAAGAGCGTGGAGAAGGGAGTCGAGATGCATGATCTTATCATCACCCAGGGCCTGGCCGAAACAGGAATTGTACCTCGACACAGACGCGTTCAACTTCTCTTTGCGAACTTCTTCAGCCCGTACTTCGACGTTTCTATGAATCCTGGCCCCAATCATGGAGCAGACTGTTGTCCAACCGCCGCAGGTTGCCACCGGCCCCGGCTACAGCCTTCCCTATTCTTTGTATCTTCATTCACTCAGCTGGGTGCTCAGGAAGGTCGTGACTTTGAATACCGGATCAGGAGCGCTCTTCGATAAGACCTTGACCGTGACTACTCCTGGCCTCGGCGAGGGCCATGTACGAGTCTCGGTATGCCTCCCCAAAGGCTTCGACGACAGTAGGACCCGAATGCCGTTTCTCCTCGTTGCCGAGGGCGGGGGTTTCATCCTGGGACAGCCGAGCGACGGCGAACACATCGACCGCCGGCTCAGCGATCGTGTGAGTTAACCGCAGTTCCTGTGCATGTTTAGTTCATCTGCGCGGGAAGACCCCCTCATCTAACACATATCTTTGTCTCGCCCTGCTAGGTCGGAGCGGTTGTCGTTTCCGTAGACTACGCGAAATCGCCACGCTACCCCTATCCGCACGCCCTTCTCCAGTTGCACGAGGTCCTGTGCTGGGCCTGCGGTCGCGGAGCCGTGGAGACCCTTGGCGTGGCCATTGACCCGTCCCGCGTAGCCATCATGGGCAACTCCGCTGGCGGCAACTTGACCGCCGCCCTCACCTTGCTCCTATCTTTCACTTCAGGTCCCTGTGCCGGTTTCCGGAAAGCCCTTCCTAACAACTTCCGCCAGTCCGCTCAGGTCTTCATCTACCCCAGTACCTCCTGCGGCAGGCCATACAGGGATCGCTTCACCGACAGCGAGCCGGAGGTCCAGGCAGAGAGTCTACCGGTGTGGGTGGCCGGTATGATGGAAGCAGCGTACCTGCCTCCCTACATCGACAAGGAGCAGATCTTCATCAGCCCCCTAGAAACACCTGTGGGGCTCTTGGAGTCTCTGCGACCTCCTCCGACTCTGTGCTTGACGGCGGGTAAGGATTGCTTGAAATTTGAAGCACAGGCGTACACAAAGAAGCTAAGGGAGGCAGGCGTAGAGGTGACGGAGCATGAGTATCCCGGCGTAGTTCACGGGTTTAGCCATTATAAAGGCAAATATTTTGAAGAAGTGGAGGATTGCTGGAGGCGTGTGGAAGAATTTCTTTTGACACAGTTTTCAAGGTTTAGGTAACCCTAATGGGCTTTTTGTATTTCGCTGCAGTTAAAAGATGTTTGCATACATACTGATGCTCAATGCAATGTTATCAGCGCAGCTAAACCAGGGCTTTTCGTGTAACTCCCAACGGCCAATTCCGGCGTCTTCCTGTTCATGCATCTTGGCAGCGCAGACGGACAATGTGAGACTCGGACCCATCACCTGACTTCACATGATCCTTTGCTGCCTCCTCCACACTTTCATAAAGCAGCAGCGAGCACCACCAAGTCTGCTCATTGACATCAACGGCATATCCTTCGAGCACCTCGCGCGCCACGCCCTTCGAGTTCCCCAACGCACGAGCCCGGCCCTCCGCGGCGCCTTCAGCACCGTCATCCCAGATCATGAACCTTGCCACATTGAGCGTGCGGCTTGGGGTTTTCGCGCCGCCAAAGTCGTAGTGGCGCACGAGCGGGCGGCCTGGCTCGAAGAGCTTGTTGATTGCCGCCATGACGGGCGGGAAGCCAGGCGTCAGCCAGAAGTCCCAGTGGTCCTCGATCTTATCCCAGTCGAGGGTCCAGAGGAAGGTGGCTGGGTCATCTTGGGAGAAGCCCCAGGTCAGGGCGCGGATGCCTTTGGCTTGGGGCTTGCCCGGTGTGGTATTGGCGACGATGTGGGAGCAGAACTCGGCCTCGGCAGCCGCGTGATCTGCGGCATACGCGGGGAGAAGCTTGAATAGGCATACTTCTGTGACAGGTTTGCCGAGGGAGGTCGGGGGCGTCTCGGCGAGGAGGTAGTCTCTGTAACCTGCCATTTGCTCTACGGAACCCATGTTTGCTACTGGCCTAGTGACTCGCGGAGGTGGAGGATGACGGTTGAGATGTTTCGTTGAAAGTTTGGAGCCGACGAGCTTGATGCTACGCCCTTGGACAGATGGGCTCGATAGCTCGAATATGAACACCTCAGCGGGGCACCGAGACTGGCATTTTATGTGATATGCAGTCTAAATAAATGCGCTGGAGATTGAATACCGGCAGTCGGAAACATTTTTTTTGGAGCACTTTCAACACAACAATGAGCGAGTCATCAAAGCTGACATGACGTGCCCACTCACACTCACACTCACATTCATGCCCATACCCTCCGTCACATACTTATCACGCATACACGAACGCAGAGCAACTTGAGGTAAAATAACATGGCCCCTTAAAGAACGCGCTACCCCTTGCCACGCACCACTCAGAATAACCCGAGGGGAGCAGACTAGAGTCCTCCAACGAATCCCATAACTCAACCTCAGCCAGGAAAATCACCCCAACATCTCAACTTTTGGTTGCACGTGTCTGTTTAGCGTGTGTATCAACCAAAATACTTGCAGCCACCTCACCTCAAGTCGCAGTCTGCAAACTGGGGATACTTCTTCAGAAAGCTCGGGTCAATTTTCCACATGTCAGGTTGGCACGCCTGGTGCTGAATGATGCCGAGGACGTCGGTACTACCGATGAGGCTGCCTGTAACATGGGCGGTCGGAGACCACCCTTTGTCGTTGATCATGTGGCGGAGAAGCTCGATGCTGATGGACTGGGGATCGACGGTGTGCGCGTCTCGGACGAGAATGCGTCGAATGTCGGGCCTGAAATTGTCAGCCACTCTGTTCTACCAACAGAATAGGTGTAGATGAAGAAGAACATGCCATAGAATCATTCCAATGCAGCGGCGGTGGGGGATTCGTATTTCCAGCTCCGTGGGCCTCATAAAGGTCGGCATCTGAAGATACGCCGCCTTAGTGCCGATAACGTGCCACTGAGAACATGGGATTAGTCTGGGGCACGAATAGGATAAAGCACTACTTGTGTTCTTCGCAGCGCGAGAGTCATCTGTGATGATGCGTAGCTGCGCAGTCAAAAGATCATAACTCACCCTGAGAAAGAGATACTGCACCCAAAAAACCGACAGCAGGGTGTGCAGCGGTATCTTGCCGGGTTCACAGATGAGATGGTAGAGTCTCGACGCCAACACATCGGAAGACCCCTCTGAGAGAACAGTGCTCAAAGATGGTGTCCCGGTCGGAAAGTGACCTATTTGATGCTGCATGCGCGCTTCGTCTATGATATCCAGCAGTATCCTGTCCCAGTCACTTCCTTTTTGCGATGTTTTGGGATACCGCAAATGCATCGAGCCGGTATCACCAAGTTGGGCAGGGTTCATGCTTTGGTGCTGGTAGTTTTGGCCACCGCTGGCTAGGTCTGCGAGGAGAGGGTCTCGCATTGGTAGCGACGAGGGAACGAGGCCCAGATTCATGACGCTGCCGTTCATGAGGCTAGTAAGACAGCCTTGAAGGTCGTCGGTTGATCTGGATGAGTCCTGGGCCGAATCATGCTCTGGGAAGACGGTTTTACTGCCATAGGCTCGGTGCTGATGATGGTCTTGGGTCATGCCTAGGCCGGCATGCGAAGGCCCCGACATCGCCACATCAGTGGTTGCCGCAGACATATCGTTTCCCGAACAGTCTGGTAGTACTCCATCTCCCAAGAAGCTCGCGTAATTGAGCTCAGGGACGAAGGCGGGTGGCATCATGTCCACGGATGTATCGGACGCGGAAGGATCCGCCAACTCACCGTGACGTGGAAGTCTGTATCGATTATGAGATTCCGTATCGACGCGCCAATCGTTCTTCCCTGCAGTATCGATACAACCGGCAACGGCGGCGTGCGGGAGCGGCTGCCCAAACCCGGATCCGACGACAGCACGCGGCGGCGACTCAGCAGCCCCTGTCCCACACGCCGGCACCGTCACTTCGGGTATTGGCATCTCGGGCCGCGGTTGCGCCGCATCAAGATCGTCATCATCCAGAACGCCCGTGAGGTTCCGGATGCGGCTCAACAGGGACTCGAGGTTACGACACCTGAGCCTCAACCTCTCGTTCTCCTCGGCCAGGGCCGCGGCGTTAACATTACCGCTCTGGGCACAACTCTTCTGATACGACTGGACTGTCTCCTCGAGCTGTTTGATATACGCGCGCTGTCGCTCTCGAAGGTGACGCTGGGATTTGCGGTCTGTGAGGCGCTTGCGGGCGCGACGGGCTTCGGCGGGGTCGGCGGTGCTGCAAGGGTCGTTGGGCCCTACAGCGTCTGGAAGGTTTGGGACGGCGTTGGTTTCTCTTGCGGCCCCCATGATTGTAAGAAGTTTATGGTGATGTCGAGGTCCTTCGAATCAGATACTTCACTGGATGGAAGAATAGACGAAGCCGGCCGGATTGACCCCTTCTGTGGATAGTCTGGTATCCCGTGGTAGTTTGGTTGATGGATAAACCGCTAACAGTGGTGGCCTCTGCACTCGACGGAGGTATCCAACGACTCCGCCCGTTTGTCCGTCCCGCTTTGAGAAAGGTGGGCGAAGACCACCTTGAGTACCAGAAACACAGAAGTAATTCCGCTGCAGCCATACTGATCTCTAGCGGCTGACAGCTAGGGGATCAAAGGCTTCTTCTTCTAATTTGACCCTTAAATTCTTGTCCTAAGGAGACATTTCTATGGTGGTGTTTTTTGAGCAACTTTCTTTCCCTTGCTGCGATGACTTGAAGACTAATTTTTTGAATGGAAGGTAGCTTTCTTGATAGAAGGTTATAAGAGCTGCTATGAGACTCTATAGTCGCTCAAAGAACAGTGCACAAATATCGTAGACGCTTTTCACCGAAGACTTGTTTAGTGGCTTGTATTTTTTTGATTATGTTCAAATTCCTGTTTGTCAAGCCCTTGAGTTTCAAGAAGTATTGAGACCTTGTTGCTCGTGGAAAACGGATCCCGAAGACCTTCGGCTTGACGCTGGGTAGAATGGATGCAGATCGCCACACGAAGAACAATGCAAACAACTACGATTTGCTTCGGAACAATCGTATTCGGTCTTCGTATCTCATCAACTGCGAGTGGGCGTCGATACGAGTAGTGAGGAGTTGACCCAGTCGGAAGAGAAGAGCGGGTCCGTCGTAGATCAATACTCGTACTCGTAGATCGGAAGTTGAATGGCAGGGATCTGACGCTGGCAACATAACGGCGTTGTCAGCTTTACTGACACGGCAGTTTGACACTGAATCCCCCTGCCGAGAAGCCCCTGCTACCATGAATGACACACCAGAACTGACAACGCTGCACTAAATCCCCACGTCTCGCTGAGTCCTTTGAAGGTTTAATAAAACCTGACAAAAGCCATGGGGCTTCCCGGTTCAGGCAAGTAGGTTTACCGCATCAGTTTCCAATGGCTGTCAGATATACAATGGCCCATGATGGGAGCGCAATCAGACTTGCTGCTGCATTGTGGCCCGAGTCTGCATCATGGATTCACACGACTCTGCTTGGCATTTTGGTGTATCTCATCATCAGTCAGATAAAATACTACCGCAAGACTGTGAGTACTTAGACTTTTGCCTCTGTATCTGGGGTATACAGCACTGGCAGCCCCCGGCATCCCCTCTGACGTCCGCATTATCGTGCTGATCACAGAACATACAGCCAAAGGTGACACCCGTGGGGTTCCCTCCCATTCCGTTCCTCGGCCCATGGATCGCAGCTTATCGCCTCATGCGTGATCCCGTCCGACTTGTCAAAGAGGGCATGGCAAAGACGAAAAATGGCATGTTCCGCATTGCCACTTTCCAGGGGGAATATGTGCTCGTTACGGACAGAAGCAAGGTCTCTGAATACCTTAAGGCGCCAGACTCGGTTCTTAACGCCCAAGATGGTGCCAATGATGTAAACCATTCTGAAATCCGGATCGTTGTGCACATGGCGCATCTCTTACTGACTGAGCTTAGCAACAACAAATCCCGTACACGATGGGATACGGAGTTGGACATCGCACATACCATACGGCGGTCGTTCGGAATGTAGTCACAAAGGAGATTTCTCGCAAGACGCCAGACATGCTGGATGAAGCTTGTCTGGCGTTTGACGACTTGATTGGATCACCACAAGGTAAAGAAGCTGACGCACATGGGGCCTGGTCAGTATTCCATGCTAACTGCCACTCACAGAGTATGCCCCGATCGCACTCTACGATGCCATTGCCATGGCAGTAGCACGAATAAGCAATAGGGTCTACATTGGAACACAATTTTGTAAGCGCAGGCATTGATCACGACTCCGTACAGCGACATCAGACCGGTATGCACTGACTATTCTTTCTTTTACAGGCAGGAACCAGGGGTTTCTCCAGAATGCAGCAGACTACGCACAGGCAGTTGTCTTGTCTGCAGAAATCCTTCGCCTTTTTCCGGAATGGATGAAGGGGTACGTTGTAGTTTGGTCTGACATGAGATGATGCTAGACCGGAGCTGGAAGCTGACCAAGTGATGCTTTCCAGAACCATTGTAAAATATCTTCCCGTCATGCGCTACCGTCGCGACGGATTCAACTACTTGCGCGACTTCATTCAGGAGCGACTCGACGGCAAGGTTGACGAGAATGGCAACAAACCGCATGACCTCGTCCAGTGGCTCATCGACGCGGCGCCACCAATAGAGAAGACCGCCCCACAAATTGCCGAGCGCATCATGGCTCTCAATGTTGCTTCCATTCATACGACCACCATGGTGAGTTTACCTATGAACACAGATTAAACTCATGTTTTGTGGGGCATTTCTTTCCCGAGTAATGTAGTCATTCTATATCAAGATACTGATGAGGACCACTTCCGCATCAGGTTTTCACCGCGGCCTTGTACTCCTTGGCCCAGGAGCCCGAGAAATATCAGGATGCCCTTCGGCAAGAGGTCGAAAACGCCCTTGAAAATGGGGTGATCACCTCTACGACGCTGGCCGGCCTGCCCAAGATGGAAAGTTTCCTCAAAGAATCAGGACGATTTAACAATGCAGGCCTGTGTAAGCCCTAGCAAGCTGCTAACGCTGCTGAGTTCCGAACCGATTTTATGTTCAGACCCGAATACTAACTGTTTTTCATCAGTGGCGATGCAACGTAACGCCCGCCAAGAGTTTCGCTTCTCGGACGGCACCGTCCTCCCAGCAGGATCCAAGGTCGGCACCCCAAGCCTAATCCTCCATCGGGATGATGGTGTATATGATAGTCCCGAAGTCTTCGACGGTTTTCGTTTTGTAGCGCCCAAGTATGCCGGGTCCAAAGAGGCGAGTCCCGTGAGCACGTCGGCAAGCTATCATGTTTTCGGTCACGGAAGACACCCCTGGTGAGACATGCTCTCAGAAGTCCTTCATTGCGACAAGCTAACAAAAGTCACCTTTATTTGTAGCCCTGGCCGCTTCTTCGCCGTCAACGAGATGAAACTAATGTTCTCGTTGTTGCTGCTGAGATACGATATCAAACTGGCACCAGGGGATGAGCCTAGCCCGTGGTTCATTGCGACTATGAGCATCCCGGATACGGCTTTGAAAGTTCTTTTTAAGGCTCGGAGTGTTAAGGATGCTCATTGAACAAAGGGTGCCCGGGGAATGATACCAAAAGTTGAGCAAGAACCACTTTGTTTGGTGGCCATCTAATGATAGAAAGAGTCCCCAAACAATTGCAATGTCATTATTTTCTACAAACCCAAACCCAGACCCCTCCTGTTTTATTACAATACGAAGGTGTCAACAAACGTACAGAAGAGACCCAGATTGATATTTTGATGCAATATATCAATGAGCAGAAACTGAAGATAGCCATTGAAATGCAAGCTCATTCGCCTAAAAAGCTAGTTGTGATCAGAAGCGAGAATAAAGCTGTCTTATGGTCTATAGAAGCAATGAAGGATAACACCACGCAACTGTTGGAAGAGCAAGGTAGAAACAGCACCATCATCGAGGTTTTCGAAGCGGAAGCATTGTGATTACAGCAGCTCCAAAGGTCACTCAGTCATTTGGACCACCAAAATCGCTATTCCCCGAGTCTTTTTCCCGTCCGAACAATGGGCCGAATGCATCATCGCTGATCCTGGGCATATATCTACAGAGAAGCAGTCGCATTGACCAAACCGGGCAGTGCTCGAGTAGTCTGTTCCACCATCACATTATGTTCACTTGTTTGCGTTATCTAGATCACTCACAATGAACATGCCCTCCATTAGACATGGAGGATGCCGTTCCTGGCATCAATAAGCCAAAAAATTCAACGAGAGCACATGTGAAAGCGCAAGCTGCAAGTGCTGATTAAAAAGGAACCCTGAATGATCGTAAAATTAACACGGTTCGATGCAACCGTTTTCCCTCAACATGGCACCAGTAAGTTCCTGCATTTAGTTTGATTGCTTTAGTCGGGCTCTTTTTATTTCCCATTCTAGAGTTAGAACATGTTAATAGTGTATGCTTATACACAGCACGTCTTATGTAATATGTGCAACAAGAGGGGCTAGGTGAGGCGGTGCACGGATCTCGTATCACCTTAGTCATGGTTTCCCTCACTGGACGCTATCAACGTTCACCCAAACACAAAAGATGCATGGCGACCACGATGAGTTCTCGGCCCTTCACCTGTACAGAGTGCTCTCAAACATTCACTAGAAATGTAGGCTACATGATGAAAATCCCGATAACATACTGATTTTTGTCCTAGGAAAACCTAGCACGGCACAAGCGCTCAAGTAAGCGTCGATCCCCACCCTCTGAGTTGCTCACCTGCAATGCTTACAATCGCCAGGACATGGCAGTGATAGTCGAAGGCCTTTCAGGTGCCAATGTTGCAAAGCCAGGTTTACCAGAAAAGACGTTTGCAAGCGCCATTCCGAGAGATGTCGAGGCACTTTCAGCCGCGTCTTGACCATCCCTGGCATCGATGACGATACCGGGCAACCGGCATCGGCTCTCGAGGATGCCCCTTTGTCTCCAGCTGGTGATGAAGAGTCGCTCACTTCCAACTTCCAACACGGCTCCCCAGTCCCAGTAAATGACGAAGGCTATTCCCATAGTCCACCAGAAATTACAGAAGGTCGTCTTGCCGGAGAGCTTCTTGCAATTGAGTACGTCCCTGTGAACTCATTAGTATCTCGCCCTATTGATGTGTGCTGTCTGAAGCTTACGAGAATCCAAATGTAGATCGATGATGCAAGGCTCAGAAACTTACATTACAACATACTTTGAGACATTTCACCCGTCATTCCCATTATTACATCGGCAAAGCTTAGGCGGTGACATCAAGAAGGTGTTGAAGCGGATCATCGTTTCAATTGGCATGCTGTACGCTTCCCGAAATTTGCCTGAAGAGGATACTGCATCTTTGTTACAGAATAGTCAAGCGTTGTGGCAAGCTGGTTACGAAGAACTCTGGCGACTAGTAAGCTTCTAGCTGGATATACCACGCTGATTGATGCTAATTAACGTACCTAGGTAGAGTCTGACTGGAGAGAAATACGAAGGACGTGGGTTATGCAAGCCTGGCTCTTACATATTATCTACGGCGCGTTTACAGGCAATGCCGCCCATTTTGACAAGTCAAAGAAGATGCTTCGCTGGGTTGTTGATGTCAGTATGCCCTACATGTTAAGCCGTGCTCCATTAACCCATCTCCCACAGGCTGCTCGGGACCTTGGCCTTTTGCGACAGACTATTTTTGCGTCCACATCCAGATTTAAAGAAAACGAAGAGCAGACGCTTCACGATCACTGGATGACGTATGTGGAATCAGAGTCAATGAAACTCTCCATGTATGCACTGCTTTTTCTCGACTGTCATATCTTCTCCCCCTGCAACATTCGTCCCCTGACCACACCCACTGAGCTTGATTGGGAGCTGCCCCTTGCTACCTCGTTATGGGAGGCGGATACCTCCCTGACCTGGGCCCAACGGCTCGGTGACGAACCACGAATCGTCGGTCTCACCCGGTCTCATGAAACTCCAGGCATGACTTGTCCTACGACCAAGTCATTGAATTTGGCCATGCAGTCGCTCATGACGGACACGCCGAGCCTGCAGCTTCTAGCGGCCCTGAGAGCATCCCCAATGGCGACTCTATTCGTCCTCACCAGCCTGGACTCTCTTGTTAGAGACTTTACACGCTGCTACTATCAATTACCACCAGCTTTGGCGGATCCAAATGCGTTTCATATCCTCACACAATCTCAGAACAGACAAATAAGCGCAGCCTTGCGGTATCTCTCAGAGTCGATTACGGGACAAATCTCTACGGCAGACAACTCGAACTGGCATATTTTAAACTTTGCCGAGCGCATAGCACTTTCCGTCAAGCTTGCTTTGTGCAAGCCAGATGATCTGTTGATCGGCGGCATCGTAGAAAACAGTGTCGTTGCCGGTCTTACCACAGCGACACATCTCACGATGGGGCTTCAAGTCGGGGCCCGTAGATCGTTACAAAACCTACTTCGATACAATTCCGGGGACGACGGGATGCTGGTGTTCCTCGACGACCTGATGGATGTACTGTCAAGTGTCACGAGCCTCGACAGGCAGGATCCGTTGCGTGAGGCGCCTTGGGCTACCGTTGCTACGTACAAGATCCTCCTTGCCATCTGGAGGTTATTACGTTGGGCAGCAGGAGAAATGCGCCGGAAAGCCGGCTCACAGGCAACCGTTCGGGCTCGTTATGAGGCCTCGTCGATCGTGTTCAACTCCATTCTGGAAGTCTTGCAACGGCAGGAGGAACTGGATGGCCAAGTTCGGCGTCTCACAGTTCGGGAGTCTACCGCATTGGGTATGGCGCCGGACGCAAGCGAGGTGCGCTTCATGGAGATGGTCCTGCAATTCTGGAAGGGTAGACCGATATGGTCCATGGGATCCTTCATGACGACGGTGTTGGAGGAGATCATCTCGGCTGGCGGTTTAGCTTACGAGTAAGGAGATGCTGACTAGTGTACGGCGAGGAAGCCGCTGCCAAAAGGGGCATGGGGTCAGCGGAGCTCCGCCGCCGCCGCCACAACACCTCAATCTGTATATCTTCACCATCAACATAACCTGAAGAGTGGCTTGGGTCAATCATTAGTATTCCGAAGTTGCCGATTTGTTTCATTGTGTTATCGCTACCAGTAGTTGGCGTCTCATTCTACCTTGGGTCCATATTGTCCACATTCCTGAAGGACACTTCTCGGCACGCGGAATGGCGGCCGCACAGAGTTTTGGCTGGGTGTTTCCTCCTCCCCTGAGTCTAATCGCGGTTCCTTGCTTATTGTTACTTTAGTATGGCCTGGGATCGATGGGTATTGGCATGGCATTGAACCTACAGAAGCATCTTGCATCCAATGGGCTGGCGCCTCTTCGGTACAGCAACCGGACGCTTTCCCGAGGCGACGCTCTTCGGGAGGCCGGGGCTCTTCCAGAGAGAGACTTTGAGACTTTGGTCCTCAAGTCGACTGTAATATTTACAATGGTTCGTATTGACCACTTTGATACCACCCTATTTGACAGTCTAGAGAGGCGAAAGCTAACCTTGGCAGATCTCGAATGACGAGGTGCTGGAGAGTCTCGTTTCAAAAGCCCTAGACACGTGGAGCAGCGCTCTGCTAGAAGGGAAGATTTGGGTCGACACATCAACTGTTCACCCTGACACTGCCGCAACATGCTCTAAACGTCTCGCCAAAGCAGGCGCCACATTTATTGCCTCCCCTGTTTTTGGCGCTAGCCCCATGGCGGCTGCTGGTAAACTTATCTTCGCCATGGCTGGACCCTCGGCCGCCATCGAGACGCTGAGACCCTACATTATCGATGTCATGGGTAGAAGTATCATCGACATGGGTGAAGATGTTCGCAAGTCAAGCCTGCTCAAGATATCAGGGTAAGCTACCCTCGTGATTCAACCTTGGCCAAGAATCATACGATGCTGACTTCGCTTCTCGCCAGGAACATATTCGTCATTGGCTTCCAGGAACTAACGGCGGAGGCTCAGGTTTTTGCAGAAAAGACGGGACTTGGTACCCGCCAGATGGAGCAATTCATCAGTGACATGTACGGACCGGTCATCGAGAGCTACTCAAAGAGGATGACAACGGGCGCCTATGCGCCACCCCTGGGAACCCCCCCGGGCTTTGCAGTCTCCCTTGCGGCGAAGGACGCAGGACATGCGGTCAAGATTGCAGAGGAACACGGCACACGAATCCCAACTATTGAAACAGCTTTGGCCCGCATGGAGGCCGCTAGAAAGTTTGCAGGGGAGTCATTGGACAGTTCATCGATCTATGGATCAGCTCGATTGGAGGCTGGATTGCCGTTTTGGAATGAGAATAGCAGACAGTCTAACTAAATGAACGATGGTATGTTTGGGCTCCCATACATACGAAAAATCACATCCGCAACCACAACTTTGGCATGAGTTGCGCAAATGTTACAGAAGTCTTCGTCACGCTATCCGGGGCTTCCTCCATAGCTGAAAGGCCACGAGGACTAAACAATGTTGAAGTGACACACTCGTCAGAACCGAAGCTTTGATCGCAAACCAAGGGTCATGACTCGAGCGCAAGCGTATCTGTGATCTATGGGAGCTACCTTGCAGCTCTGAATCCGGGGTGAAGGGAACGGGGCTCCACCAGCGGATCCATCCAGCTGGATCACTATCCTGTTACCGTATCTTCTCAGCAAACCGGACTTCCACTTTTATTTTACACTAGCCTGAGGCACGAAGTCAAATAGTGTACCAACTTACAGTAAGATGACGTGGAGATAACAGCAACGGCACTCAGCCGGGAAAGGGGTGTCTTCATCCCGGCGTACCCCAAGATTGCGGAGTGCCTCCTAGGCCAAACCTCAAAATGCGGGGGCGGAGCTCCGTTGGCGTGCATGAGCCCAGGGTGGGTCCGAGATAGCAGCATGACCGAGTTTGACGAGAAATCCCCTATCTCAACGATAACCAGCCAAGCCACCTTGTCAACTGAACAGCCGGTTTACGATCATACCGAAGGGCCCCTTTCCGATGACACCGAGATCAGCTCTAATCAAGATGACTGAGGCCTCGAAGTGCATTCGCTGCGCAGCACTAGACACGTATAAACTTCTAAGTGTTCCCACGAAAGCTTGATACCGTGCAAGTCTTCCACTCGCGCCACTCTGGAGTCGACCTGAGCTACTTCGATAGTTGCCCCTAGCTAAGAATCGTCATTTGAATTTCTTGTTGTGTTTTTTCGTCTCTGGTCTCAAGCGCACGGAACGCAACGCCCGTCCAGTCAATCAACCGACGCCCTTCAACATTATACTTCCTCATATTCGTCTCCCACTCGTCAACGTCAACAATGTCTTCAGACGCCAGCAAGAAGACAACTCAGCCGGACGGTGGAGATGTCATCCGAACACAGACCGACCTCGAAGACGGCAGCATGGAAAAGCTCAAGCATGGAGAAGTTGACCCTGCTCTCGCCTTCGTCAGCGGAGAAGAGGTCACATTCACCCCCGAGGAGGAAAGAAAAGTTTTGTGGAAGATTGATAGAGCCATTCTACCACTTTTGATGTGGATTTATGCTCTGCAGTTCGCCGACAAGACGTCTCTCAATTACGCTTCCCTAATGGGCATCCGCGAGGATACAAAACTTGACCCAACAAGCCAACAATACAGCTGGGCCTCTAGCATATTCTATGCCGGTTATCTCTTGTGGGAGTAAGTTGACTATACCCAACGCTTGACTGAACAAACTCCATACTGACCCAGCCAAGGTTTCCCACTACTTACCTCCTCAGACGTCTACCTCTCGGAAAGTACACATCAGCCAACATCACCCTCTGGGGCATCGTCCTGATTTGCCACGTTTTCGCTTTCAACTACGCCGGTCTCCTCTCGGTCCGCTTCTTCCTCGGTGCCCTTGAAGCTACCGTGACGCCCGCTTTCGTCATCCTGACTTCCGCCTGGTACAAACAAAACGAGCAGGCCAAGAGAATGGGCTACTGGCTCAGCTGTAACGGCGTCGCCCTTCTGACACTCGGCCCCATTGCCTACGGGCTTTCGGGTGCGCACAACACTGTCCTGGCGACCTGGAAAGTTTTGTATCTCGTTCTCGGCATACCCACTGTCATCACCGGTGTTTACTGCTGGTGGTTCATGCCCGATAACCAGACCAACGCCAAGTTTCTCAACCACCGAGAGAAGTCCATCGCCATTGAGCGTATCCGCGGCAATTTCCAGGGAATAGGAAGCCGTCAGTGGAAGTGGAACCAGTTTTTTGAGGCTTTCAAGGACCCCCGCACATATCTCTATGTGCTCTTCTCGTTGCTCATGAACATTCCCAATGGTGGCATCACTGCCTTCGGCTCCATCATCATCAACTCTTTCGGCTTCAACTCTCGCCTGTCCCTGCTTCTCAACATGCCTACAGGTGTAGTTGACATCACTTGCAAACTGCTTTTTACATACCTTTCGGACAAGTTCATGGATCGGTCTCTCTTCGCCTTCATTGCCATCCTCATTCCAATGATTGGCGGCATCATGATGATTGTCATCCCTCTCTCCGCACAAGCTGCTCTGCTTGTGGGCTACTACCTCATCGGCGCCGCAGGTGCCTCATGGTGTCTCGTCATGGTCATGATCTCGAACAACACCCTCGGATACACAAAGAAAGCCACCGTCAACGGTCTTCAGATTCTTGCTTACGGTGCCGGTAACTGGATCGGACCGCAGACGTTCCGCTCGAACGAGGCGCCCAATTACCACAACGGCAAGCTCATGGTAGCCATTATGTACGGTCTTGCTGGTTGTACTATTGTTGCCATTCGGGTTGTCAACATTTGGGAAAACAAACGTCGGGATAAGAAAGCGGCCGAGGAGCCAGAGACTGTTACGGCTGGGACTGAGTTTTTGGATTTGACAGATTTCGAGCAGCCCAACTTCCGTTACGTGCTTTGATGGTTTGGCTTCAAACATTTGAGAGACCGAACGTCCAGCAATTTTTTGTTTTGATAGATAGTGCAACATGCCCATTGGGTGCATATCGCAGCCAGTTGCTACCCTTTTAACCGAGTACAATTTACTTTTACAAACTCATCAATTGTGGAAGATGCATCTCCTCTTACACAGCATGTTTGCAGGCCGGTATTGTCGTGACGCATGTCAAGAAAGCCATACCTCGTGCAATCGAAGCCACAGTGACCGAATAAGTTCTCATGTACTAGTGCAAAGGGAAACAAATTAACAGGTATGAGGGTGGATTTGACCTCTTAGCTTTGACTTGCTTCCTGCACCTCCAACGCAGATGCTGCTTTGTAGACCGACTCGCAAGCGTTCATCCACGGAAACCAGCGGTTGATCAGCGATGCCAAATTCGAAGGGAAATTGAAAGATAATGTTTGAGCATGCCAGAATATGAACTCAGTGAAGAACAATTTGAAGAAAGAATCTCTCGATCTCTGTTGGCGGTCAAGCAAGGAGGGCAACACCGCAATCGAAACTCCAGTTCTCCATATTTCTTTCGGTAATTTCAACCATCATTTAACACTTTGTACATTATGAGGTATTATTTCATGAGCCCCCCAAGCAGAGTCGCAATGTTAAACCAAGCTGACACTCTATAACTCTCTGACACATCTATTTATTCATGAGAAACTCCTCAAAATCCTCATCCGGCAACGCAGGCTGCTCATCAACTCCATCAAGCAGACCCAAATACCACGACAAATCCCGCCCGTCTGTTTCGCGCTGCGCAAAACCATTGCCCCAGTATCCAAAACGGTTGCTCGTCGTGTACTTGAGATCGTAGTCCTCCCAACGAGGTGTGGCAATGGTCTCAAAAAACTGGATACGGGACCCAGGCCACATCATGGGCTCGCCATCGACAGTACCTTGCTTGAACCACGAACGGCACGGTGAAGTCCACGCAGTGCGAGGGAGGAACTGGCGGCGGTGCTCGACGAAGTCGTTCACGGCTTCCTGCTTCGGGCAGAATGACGCGATTTCCTCCTCCGACATCTTGCGCAGCATCTGCATCACGTATCTTGCCACCGTCTCGGTGATGGGGAGGAAACTCCCATGGCCGTAGGGCCCGAACGGGCCGTTGAAGACTTGAGTTCATGGATTAGCTTGCGGGTCTCTTGTTAGTTGAAGATCCGACGGAAGTGACTCACTGACGTAATTCGGCATATTGGCGACCGTCAAGGAGAGGTAAGTGTTGGGGACGTCCTTCCAGTATTCGCTCAGACTGACGCCGTTGCGTCCGATTGTGGGGTAATGCGGCCTCCAACTGACGTCGAAGCCGGTGGCGCAAACGATGATGTCGAACTCGTGCTCCTTTCCATCTGCTGTCTTGATTCCCTTTGGAGTAATCTCTTGGATACTTGACGAGACGACGGTCACGTTGTCTTCGCAAAGGGCCTCGAGGTAGCCATTTCCAGGGGTCGGTCTACGGCAGCCGACGGCGAAGTTCTTGGGGATGATGAGGTCTTGGAGGTCTGGCCTGCCTGCGAGCTTGCTGCGCATGTCCTTCTCCGCAAACTGATGGCGTGTAAGCATGTTTTGGCTGAATAACAGTTGGGGAAAGCACTTACAGCTTTGGCATCGGCCTGCTCCTTGGATCCGTTTAGAATGAAGCGGAATCGGGAGTTCAGCTCAGACTCGATTTTCTTCCTGTACGCAAGGTACTTCTTCGGGTCTTTTCGAAGGATATCATGCTGTTCTTCGCTGTCTGTTGTCGGATTATCACATCATGTCAGTAGGCGTCTCAGGCTCGAGTCCAGTAACACAACTTACACTCAAAGTTGCTACCGTTCTTTCCCGCAAAGCGTTGGCCAAAGCCACCAACCACCCATGACGAACTTCGAATGAAACAGCTCATGCTTCCCACGACTATGGGAAGTTAGTGTCGTTATCCCTACAAAGACTAGAACGGTACTGCTCACTGGGCTGGATATTTGGGACAATCTGGACCGCCGAAGAGCCAGAGCCAATCATACCGACTCTCTTGCCCTTGAGGTCGATACTGTTGTCCCAGTTGGCACTATGAAGCATTGTCCCCTTGAAGGTTTCTCTGCCCTTGATAGCGGGCCACTTCCACTTGCTGAGGATCGCGCGTTAGTTGACACCAGCCGGGAAGCGTTTGCAGCGTCTACTAACTTGAGAACACCACTGGCGTTGACGAAAATGTCGGCTGTATCTTCAAACGTGGCACCGTCTTGCTTCTGGATCTGGATGTGCCATTTCTGCTTGCCCTCGTCCCAGAAAGCTCCCGTGACGGTGCTGTTCAGACGAATGTACTTGTTCAAGTCGTATTTCTCTGCAACGTCCTTGAAATACTGCAGAATCTCGGGCGCACTCGAGTAGCTTTGCAGAACATTCCCCGGTCAGCTTTGTTTCAGGGAGTCAATGATCCTATTCAACTCACAACTTTGACCATTCTGGAGACGGTGCCCAAGAGAACTGATAGTTGACCGAAGGGATATCGCACCCGCAACCGGGATAGCGGTTCTCGTACCACGTTCCGCCGATGGAAGGGTTCTTCTCGTAGCAGACGAGCTCCAAGTCGAGGGTCTTGCAGGCGTCAATCTCATGGGCCAAGTTCAGAGCGCTGGCGCCGCCACCAAGGCACACGATGCGGAGCTTTCTTCCGCTGCGGCTCGGTTTGTCCAAGATCTGGTATTCAGTCTTTGACGGGGGTCCGGGGAGAGAACCCATGTTTGCGATACGAGAACAGGAAGTGGGCCAGGATGTGAACCAATAATCTGCAGACTTGATAGCTGGAGTAAGCAACTTCACAAGTGATCAGTTGATGAAGGACGAGGCAGAAAGAAGCGATACCAAGGGATATAAATCTCAAATGTCACTGTACATATAATTCAGCTACATTCGGGCGCATGGTTATATGTGGCATCTTTAAGTTTCGCAATAAATCCGACACTGTCGGGCATACTCGCGTACTCAGACCCAATGCCTCCAGATGCTCAGCGGAGCCCCGCTCACTAACGCGCTCTCATGATTGTGGTTGCGGCGCCATCCCAGCCCCTTGCCCACTTCCTAATCGCGTCCTCATGGCCAACGGCATTCACTCCGCCGCCACCTCCGCCTCCGCCTCCGCCTCAGCAGATTGCTCCCTCGTCCTCTACCACACGCCGCCCGCGTTTATGATCGGTTATCGCTTATTATCCATGCGGGGTTGTAATAGCAATCGATACCTAGAAGTTCATGTTGAGGTTGATAGGGGGCCGAAGGCATCTGGGCAAAGTTCGACCCGGATAAATTAGCCCCTGGACAAATCCACTCACGGAAGACGTTGATAAACTTTAATGGGCGGTTCATGATTATTACTAAGCTCTATGGTCTTTAGTGACCTTGCGTGCTTCCTACGAAGAGACTATGATTAGTTTCAATGTGTCATCCTCGGAGGCCGCAAACCCGATGTGCCCGGACTATTAATATCATTAGCTGTGACCTCAGTTACAGACTTTTACGCTGCATGTTATTCATTTCTACTATAGCCGCAGATATGAGAAACCAATCAGGTTCTCATTATGGAACGGGTAAAGTAACCGGACCACACGACTTCCCTGCAACTCAGTCTCTGAAGTAGCCCCTCACACTTCCGGGTCTCGTAATTGGCCAAGTTGATCCGTATGCAAACGCCCTCCGCAGCCAACACGGACACTCAATATTGTTAACGTGGGACAACCTTATTCACAAGACTATATTCCAATAGCAAGACTTGACGATTATATTCTTTAAATCTGTGTTTCGCATACGAATGCGACTCCTCTTCAACAATCAAATGTCAGACGATGTTGAATGAATGTAGTTCGCTGCACCCAAAGCGGTACAACCAAGCTGCTGGCCAGACAAGACGACGGCCTCGAACGCCGTTTAACGGCAAGCTTCAACCAGGCCTTGATCCCGCCTGTTATCCCAATGTCCACTTTCCTGACCTCCCTACACACACCGTCCTCCATCCCCTATCCTTCATTCTCCGCCCCTCCAACACCTGATCCGGAGTTCGGCAAATACGACATATCAAACTGGAAAGGACACTTGATCATGGTGCAGAAGCACCCGCTCCCCTTGGTGATGGCCTTGCACCGCATCGCCGGCACGCTAATGTCGCAGCAGCAGCACTGCTCCTGCGTCTCCGGGTCGTGGGGGCACGCGATGGCTGGCACGGCGCAGATGCCGGCCGGGGGCACGCGGCAGATGTAGTTGGGCCCTCGGTTCTCGAGGTCGCACGAGCAGCAGTCGGCCTTGGGCTCGTCGGGGCTCGTCTCGCGGGGCGCGAGGGCGTGTGGGGACGCCGGGGACGCGTTGACGGCGGAGAGGGCGCTGATGAGGGCGAGGAGGAGGGTTTTGGCGGCGATTTGCATTGCGGCTTGGTGTTGAGGCTTGAAGCGTCTAAGAGAGAATTGCGCTCTGCGTTGATTGTAATGGTTGATGTGCGGTTGCAGGTTAGAAAGTATGTGCTGTTGACTGATGCCGCAATGAGATTTCGAGTTTATGCCGATAGCTCTTTGATGTGTTTTATACTCCCTCGCAGCGGTGTAGTTGTACTCCTTGCTCCTATGTTCGTGAACAGGTTAGCTCTCCGACAACGATGACAACATCGCACCTAGTCTTCCAACTCCAAGAACCCCACTGGTCGAGAACAACTAGTTACCTACTCGTCACCCAAGAGGAACCTCGCCGAAGAGAGACACCAACTTCTGCAGACGAAGACCAGGAACCGCCAATCGCATGACAGCAAGTTTGCGCCTCGTCTAAAAGATATGCCCCCAAGGGGAAACAGGATGAACCAATGGGGCATTGCCGCCGATCACCCGCGTGCAACTGACAAGAAGAACATCCCCGGATTTGCAGAGGAGGATCGTCGAACGCTTACTTGCTTGGCTCGTATTCCCCCCTCCGCTCCCGCATCCAAGACATTAAGAGTTCTTCCATTGCGGCACAGCCCATCAGTAAGCTGAAGGATAGGCTTTTCTCCCCAATCTCCACGGGCGAAGGAAGTGGGTTCTGGGTTGCCTTCTCAGCTTTAGAACTCCGACCCGCTGAGATATCTGAACTATCCACGCAGTAACCGCATAATCTCCCAGAAACCCAAGGTCCAACAAACAAACATGAACTGCTGCGTTGTGTTCGTGTATCCCACCTTGTCCGCATGACCCTTCGTTCCCTCCGGAGGAAGGGCCGAACACAGGGCTGACATGTCTCACCCGGCCGCGTTCCGTTATTGGATGGCTCCATGGAGAGAAACCACTTGGATAAAAGGGGCAATATGCTGTACATCGTCTCGCCGAGAGGGGAAGAAGGCGTCTTAATTTCGAGCCGGCAGCCTCTGCACCTGCTCAACAAGCCACACGTCACCTGAAGTCTCGGCCACGCGATGCTCGCTCCTACGTTCCTGGCGACCTCCAATGCGGTTAACGTACACACATCTTGTGCTTTTACGCCCGAGGCATCAGGGCGTCTCGTCGGCAAGGGACTCTGAGTCTAGCTCTCGCCCGACTCGACGGATTTCGGCGGGAAAACTTGCAAACATTCCATGGCCTTGGGAAGCCCGAGGGAAGACACGACCCGTGAACAGTCCAACGACGGAGGATTCCTTGCGACGAGAAGCTCGTGTTTTATTTTTCCGGGATGCGGCGTCCTGGGCAGACGTTACAATGACGCCGCGCCGTCACCCGCCTTGCCGGATCCGGCGACATTCAAAGAGGACAGATTGTTCGCCCTCCCAAGCACCGGGCACGGGGCCTTGGTTCGGACTCCCATGCGCCCTGCGTACTCCGCGCGCCAAATGGAAAGAGTCTCTTTTCTACTAGAGGGCATGTTTCTATTCTTGGATGCAAGTCGGGCATGGGACCGTTCGTCCAAGCCGAGATCTAACTTTCTGGCAACGTATAGCAAAGGGGGCACAGCGAGGTTCGTGACGCTCATCAACCTTTGATCAGTCTGAGCGGCGAAACCTACACCGACAAAAGCCGCGACGTCGCTCTCGCGCGGGCAACGAGGCATTTGCCGGACGGGTGGGTGGTGGGCTGTGCAAAGGTTGGCATGTCAAGCAAATCAATCACGTCCAATTTCAACAGGTGTTTACGATTCACGCGTTGCCAAGTCGATGCCAAGGCATCCGAGTTCAGAGGCGCAATAAGCATTCATTTCGAGCCTTGAGTTCAGGCCAAGGAGACTACATAGGTGGCGAAGCAACATGGTTTTGTTTGTTGGTTGTTTTCATGATCTCATTTCCCGTTCCGATGATTTCCGTTTGATGGTCCGCGCAAAAACCGTTCTGTGAGAGAGAAAAATAGAATAATGTGTTTCGCACCAAAGTGTGTATGCTTTGAGACTCGCAAAGCCCTCCCCGAATGTTAAAAACTCTCCTCTTCCGTTGACATGAAATGTGGATAAAAATCAAAAAAGTGTGTAAGGGACCGAGGGAGTATGTCCACTCCCCCGTAATCCATCCATCTGCGTTGTGTTGGGAGACTGCGTGATCAATCCGACTTCCCCTTTCAACTTCCACCGACCAGGGTATGTAACGTAACAAAGAGGCTTCGACAGGGTTTGGGAGGTATTTTGCCAGAAGCGTTGTGGTAAAAAAAGAATGCAGTAGAATCAAATACGAACCAGGTTTTCTGAACCGGTCACACTATTTCCCTCGTTTCGTGTGAGAAAACTTTTGTGAAAACAAACACGCTTGTAGGACAACTGTTGGTACACGTGCCCAAGGGGGGGGGGCCTCTTCTTTCCTCATTGCAGAAAGCTTCTTCAGTTCGGCATGCGCAGGACGGGGTAGAGCGGCGCCGCCGGGCCAGGCTTCGCGTCTACCTCCATGGGCTCGGGAGACTTGAGGCGGCTGGCCAGGGGAGACTTGGACCCTTGCTCGGCGGACTCCTCGGAGTACTCTCTACGGTCGATGCGGTCGCGGATGTACTCGCGGAGGGCCTCGATGGTGCGCATGTTCTCGAGCCACTGGTCGTACTTCTCCTCGCGCTCGCGGGCACCCTCGCTCATGTCGGACTCGGAAGAGGGAGACCCGACGGACGAAGCGACGGACTCGGCCTTGGGAGTGGTGACGCCGGAGGAGTCCTCCATGAGGAGGGGAGACCTGGGCGAGGAGGGGGCGGCGCGTTGGAGCATGCCTCCGGAGTAGCGTCTGCGCTCGTTGCTGTCGAAGCTGGGGCCGAGGGTGGATGCGGTCGACTGGCCGGGGAAGACGGAGCTGACGGCGGGGAGGTTGGGGTACATGACCGAAGAAGCGGTCGAGGAGTGCCTCGACTGAGGAGACATGCCGGAAGAAGAGGGGCTGGGCGAGTGACCAGAGGTGTAGGACATGGTGCTCGAGGGGGGTGTGACGGCGGGGGTTCCAGTCGAGGAGACGGCCGTCAGCGGCGACGCCATGTGAGCAGCGGACACGGCGTGGTAGCCGTCCTGGGAGACTGGAATGCCGGCGTGGGAGCCGCGGTGGCCGCCCGGGGGCGAGGGGCTGTGGCGGAGGTCGAACGTGTTCTGGCCGTGGATGTGGATGCCTTGGGTGGCCTGGTTCGCGTTCTCGTATACGGTGCTCTGCATCTGCTCGAGGATCTGGTCGATCTGGACCAGGTCGTTCTTGGTGCGGGCGTTGGGCATGGGCGGCAAGTAGTACTGCTGGGTGAGGGGGCCGGGGCCGGAGGGAGGGCCCTGGACGTGCTGCTGGACGTGGTGCTGGGGCGGGGCTGCCATGTAGTCGGAGCCGGGCATGGGGCCGGTGTGCAGGCCGAGGGCGCCGTGCAGGGGGAGAAGCGATCGGCCGACTTGCTGGTAGGAGGTGGGGTCGACCTGGCGGCGTTTGGCGTGGGCGAAGAAGTCGTCGACCATGTCGAAGGCGCGTTTGCGGTTGTCGTAGCCGCCGTGGTGGTGGCCGATGTACTCAGTTCGGGGAGGGTTCAGGGGTTGTTGGTTGAAGTACAGTCCATAGTTGGTAGATGGTTGGGGTGCATAGTAGCTAGCATGCCCAGCCTGGTGTGCGAAGGCGGCCGAGTTAGTCCGAATGTGGCCATTATGATCATAGTAGCTAGAAGAAGCTGGAGGCAAATTAGCCTCTAGTTGGGAGAAAATAGAGGACATTGGATGCGCAAACGTGAGCTTTCACATACCTTTGCCGGGCTGCGCCCGGTAGCCGTTCAGGCCTTGATCCTGAGGCGAGCGGACGAGTACCGAGTCATCGGCGTGGGTCTGGGGAGTGTGAGCTTCTTGCGCGTTCACGGGTCAAGATGGGAGGCGGGCTGCCGCAGCTTACCTTGACGTGCTTCTTCAAGTCCTGGGGACGCTTGAACGACTTGCCGCAGAACTCGCACTTGTGAGGCTTGAGGGGGACGTGCACGCGGATGTGAGAAGTGATGTGGTCACGCTTCACGGTGGTCGTCCTGCACGAGTTCCACTGGCAAGTCAAGTTGAGGTTGTTGGTGCTCTTGCGGCCGACATGGCGCTCACAAATGTGCTCCTGGAGGAGGGTTAGGCGGATGACGGTGAGCATCGGGGCATGGGAGTGTGACATACGTAGAGAGCCTCGGGTGAGACAAACTTAAGGTTGCAGGCGTTCCACTTGCAGATGAGGTTGTCCTCGGCGCTAGTGCTGTTGGCCGACTGGGAGGTGTTGCTGGTCGTCGTGGAGGGAGCCGGGGTGTTGCTCTTGGGAGAGTTGCTCGCAGAGCTCTCGTTCTCTTGCTTTGTCGACATGATGCGCGAGTGTGATGACCGGGCTGAACGGCTCGGTGAAATGAGTCCGGAAGGGCGAGGTGAGCCGGGTCCCGATGGTCTGGGAACACCGAGTGTGTGAGTGAGGTGGGATGTTGGGTGTAAGTGAAGTGGGGTCCCTCAGTGTGCTCAGGCAGTGGATGGAGGATACCAAAGGATGTAGATTGCCGAAACCAGGCGAGAGGGTAATACTTGGGATAAGGCAAAGGCGGGAACGGGGGAAAAAAGAGACGGTCAGCAATGCTTTTATGTTTTTTCTGCCGACTCTCGCAAGACTGGGTTGTTCTTCGAGAATCCAACCAGTCTGATCTGGGGGGCATGGACGATGGCTGGTCTCTTTATTCATGAATCACATTTCCTCTCCGCTCTTCCTACCCTCCCAAGAGTCTTGGCAAAGTCTTGGCGACCGGGGGCTCGTCAGACCAGCTGACCGTTCATTGGTTGGGAGTGGCGAGGGCTTCCGAGCCGATGTCGCGGGTGGTGGGGGGAGACATGAGGGTGGCCGCGGCGCGCCCGATTGTCCCATTGTGGGCACTGTGGGAAGCACGGCCGCGTCTATCTTGTTTCCAGCGAGATGGCGTACACGGGATGATAGCAGCGGCCCTCGACACAGTCTCCCGCAGCCACCGGAGGCCGTCGCTGCGCACTGCTTCCCCATGTACCCTGCCAACACCGCAACATCCGGGCGCATACGATGCCAAGACTTTGGCTGTCTTGGAGAGTCTTGGCAAATCTCCAGTTTTCACCTCTGTCTCCCTTCGCCGAGACCTTGGCATTTGCGCTTGGCGCTCATTGCTTCATCCTGCGCGCACCCGTTTCCAGTTGCTGCTGGGCAATAGCTCGCCATCAGCTGATGACCGCAAGCGCGGCGTAGGCGTTTGGTTTTCTCGTTTTGTTGCCATCAGCCGGCCGCACGACGGGGAACGTCCCTCCTTTGTCGCCTTCTGTCACCCGCGGTGGACTGTGGCGGTTGTCATTAATAAACAGGACCCATCGGTGATGTCGCGTCTCGTGCAACGGGACTGAGTATTCCTGTCTACGGCACCTGCACTTGCCCAGCAGACGCCGCCTGCATTGTTCTCGGTGTCGTCTGAAGAGGGGGCCCGCGACCGTCTCAGATGGGCAGAGCTGTTTCCAGCCGAGCGAATGGGCCGAGTATTTTTGGGGGGTGACCGGACGGGACAAGAGACCCAAGACTGTGCTTCCCTGGAGAAACAAGCCGCCAAGTACTCTCGTACCTGGTGTCACAGGGCAAAAGGCAAAGCATCCATCGCACCAAAGGCACACTTGAGGCGGTTCAGACAGGACGATTGACAGGACATGGGAATGCCTGGCGACGATTGACAGGCAAGGGCAACGGGCACGGAGGGACAAGAAGCGACAAGCCTTCCAAGCCTGCCCAAGCCTTTTCCTGGCCCCAAGATTCTCCAAGAGGGCCAAGAGGCCGACGAGAAAGCAAATAAAACACAGGGGCTCCACGCATGCCCAGGTGTGGGCGGCGGCGGGGGCCTCGGATGCTCCGATAAGCGCATACCCCATAACTCGATTAAAGGCGACGGGACCTGGGACCGCCCCAAGAAAACGCCTGCGTGGACAGACGCAGCCCGCTCGTCATTCCGCACTGGGCATGCCCCAATGTGCTTAACCGAGCGGCTCCACCTCCCCTTTTTCGACTCGACAGGTGGGACCAAGGCCTCGATAAAGCCGGGGCGGCTCCCATTCCCTTCGGGGCCAGGTGACTGTCGACGCGGTGGTTGAGGGGCGATGGCCGAGAGCGAAAAGAAGCTTTCCGCTCCTCTCTTCTTGGCCTCTCCGCCGCAGCCAAGACCGCCAAGTCCTTAGCGCCAAGGGCTACGCGCAAGCACAACACGCTCGCCTGCTGTGACCCCCCTTGGCCCCTCTTCTCGACATGTTCGCAGCACGGTCGCCGCTCCCCTTTGGCCAGCGAGAAGCCGTCCAAACCGGCTCGTCCCTCGAGTGTTGCGCAATACCGCCTGTTGCGGCCCACGCGAGGGAAGCCGGTGTGCCGGACGTTGGGAACGGTCTTTGGTGCGAAGAGATGGGTGGGCATTGCCAAGACTTCATCTTCAGGAAAGGGGGAGGGGGGAGGAGGTGTTGTGTGGTGCGGCGTGGGAGGGAGACGGCGAGTAAATCGTGCAAATCGAAGATGGGGTGAGGAGGGAAAAGTAAGGCACGGTAGCATGCCGTGTCAAACACCCATCAGCCAGTCGGGGTCCGAGGGGTACGTACCCGTGTGAGGCACCCCGGTACATCTCCGGCGGTACAGAGTGGCACATCTACTGCCTGCCAGCCTCCATATGGCCAAGACTCAATTTCTGGCAACGGCAGGTACCTCCATTGGCCCCTCCACATCCTCCTCCTGCTCGTGCTCGTGCTCCCCCTTCCCCATCCTTGCCTGTCGCGGTTGAAGCCTCCCTCGACTGGGCCATCCTTTTTTGCCTTTCCTGCTCACTTTTGGCTCTCGTTGTCGGGTTCTTGCACCGTCCGCACCGCACCGCACCGCATCGCAGAACTAACTCCCTGACACAGCCTTCTTCGTCGATCCATCGACTTGTCGCCCCGTCCATTACCTTAAAACATGGATCCAACGTGCCCGAGCCGGCGCCCGTCCATACTCAGGTGAGCGGGTCGGCCAAACTTGGCTGTTCGACCCACGCTGGCGGTACGCCGCCTGGTGTCAGAATCCTCCTGGAAGTCTTGAGTCCTTTGCTCTTGGCAGTCCGAGTCGCGGCGTCGTCGTCCTCCCTCCATGGCCGCCTCGCCAAGCAAGCTTCATCGACAAAAGACACGATCCCAAGAACGTTGAGCCGTCTCACAAACCCATGCCATCACATCATCAGGAACCCTGTGGGGCCACCGACGGGCACTGTGCGGCTGCAGCACTGGCTGCCGCAAACCACTCCCAGAACCTCGCCGCCAGGACTCGAGACAGCACGAGACACGACACTGCGAGCTGGCTACGGGATACAGCCATCGCAGCCAGCCGAACCTGAGAATTTGCCGCTTCATCGCCCAGCCAAGACAGAGCCTGGGCGTTCTTGGCTGCAGACACCAAGCACCTTCAGCCTGTATCCAATCCTGCCCACCTTGCGGCCGCTGCTTCGCCGTGCAATTGAGGCTGTGCAAGCAATGCCAAGACCTACGAGGATGGATGGTTTCGCCTTGGGTTCAACTCTCTCGCCCAGGGGGGAAGCCGCCAGCTCACCACTCCGGCCCTCTGCAACTCACACTCAATCAGAGGACGAGCAATCAAAACGAGGCCTTTACAAGTCTTGGCGCTGCTCCTCTCGCAATGTTTGGTCCGCCACTTGCATTTCACTTGCGCGATTTGTGAGTTTGTTTGGGGCCGTCTCAACGTCTCTACCCCCATCCCCGTCAATCACCAGATTGACTTTGAAGTCCTCTATCCGCATCCGTCGTCGCTTGTCCCGCGCTGTTGCTGACATCGCCCAAAGACATTAAGGTTCTAGGAGAGACACCCGCACACCTTGTGCCGTCCTGCACAACCGTCACCCCCATTGGCCACACCGTGAGAATTCTCACCGATGCGCCACGCGCCTGATGGGCCTACCATGCCACAGAGTCATACCAAGCTTTCCGCCTAAGCCTTGGGAGCTCAACACCCGAGCGAGAAGACGACCTCGTGCCCCGTTGATAATACCATCACTAACGCCACCGCCTGATGTAATCCGCTACCTGATATCGCCCCTTCTGAGTTTCGACATCTGTCCACGTTGGAACCCGCGACGTTTGGCCGTCGTTATTCTGGGCTCATCAGACCATCTTGTCTATTCCCCCAGACGATCGCGACGACCCCGGCAGTTTGAACACCCAAGGCCCACCGAAAGGGCCCAAATGCGGAGGGTCGAATGGGGTGGCATGTGTTCGGACGCCAGGCCGAGATTAGGAAGGACTCTGCAGGCGGTGCAGGCAAACTCGAGAGGGGGATCACCACATTCCTGGCTCGGCGGGTTCAAGCCAAGATGCCTGTAGGGCTTGTTGCAGGGTGGGCTTTGCCCCATTTTCATGGAACCCACGCGCTCTTGGCCTTCTTTCTCACGAGCTCCAGACTTTGGAAGACCGTCTTGGCCCTCGGACGGAGGTCCATTGGCCCCGTCCCAGCTTGCAGAGCCCGTTGGCAAGCGGGCAAGGAATCTCGTTGCGTAACAAGTCTTGGAAATCTCTAGGTGTCTTGGCCCATCAGCTTGAGCGCTCTCAGTGGCCTTGGATTACATCAAGTCTCGGCGCCAATCTGCTTATTGGCGGGGCCAAGGCCCACAGCCATCGTTCCAATCTTATCCTTCCACCCATCGGCGGTGGTAGGTGATGCTCGGGCGCATAACAGCAGGGGGGATTCAGAATGCGGACGCCTCAGGTACTAACCTCCGTTGCACAGAGAGAAAACGCGACCACAGCGCAACCCTCCGAAAGCAATCGAGAAAGTCTTGCGATTTGTGAGGTGCAGTCGGAGTCTCTCCCTCCAAGACGGCAAGGCCTTGGTTCTGGTCTTGGCTTCATCTTGGCCGGGCGATTGTGACGATAATAGAGACAGCCCAAGGTAGGATAGATGGAGACTGAAACGGCTGCCGTCCTCCGGTACCCGGGCCCCGGCCTGCCGGTAGACAAGAGGGGACGAACGTCAAGCAATGGGCCGTGCTGTCAACTGGCGATTACCCGTGCCTACCGAGTGAGAACGGCGACTTGTTTTCCCTTGGCGTTTACCCGCCGGAGAACGATCTTCAACACGAGCATCCGTCTGCCCCCTCGCCATCCCTCTGTCAAGCCTCTTCACTGGCTCATTGTTCGCTGGCAGTGCGGCTTTGACCTCGAGTAAGCCATATGCACCATACCTCAGCGTCTCAGCGAGCTGCTGCCGCTAGTGTTCGACAATGGCTTCAGGGGCTCGTTGTTAACGGTAGCATTCACTCCGCATAGTCGCCACTCGCGACCAAAAATATGTTTGCTCGGGACATTTGTTGTTCGGGGAGCCTGCATTTGTCGCGCAGCGAAGAGATGGTGCACTTCTCAGTGGTTCAGCGACACGACGGCAGACCACGACCCCCACTTCGCAGAAAATAGCTGTAACCCCAAACCCCTTTTCTCCTTATCACGTATTGTTTGTTTTCATTTCCGTTTCCGTCTATTTCTGTTTCTTGTCACTCTTCTCTCAAGCCGATGGCTTTGGACCCTAGGTAAGGACCTGGCGACTCACACCTCATGAGACGCCAAGTATCCGGAGTTGCTTCGCTTTCTCGGCCAACGAAGTAGCCCACCAGGGGGGGCCAAGGCAGATCTTGCATATGTGTCGCTCGAAATTTCCCTCAATCAGCGCACTCGACGCAAGATGCCAAACGGAGAGATGCATTGAGCAGGATGCAGGCCGGGGTCCTCACCGGTGAGCTGGCCAGCTGTTCGGGCTGTACACTCGTCCGCGACACGGAGCTACAGATTGCCCCCTAGTGAGGCCTCCCGTTTTGGCCGTGTTGACTTGCAATCAGGGCCTATTGCTGCGCATATCCGAGAGAATACCCTCTGGTAATGTTTTACTCGTCGCATGCAGAAAGGAGTGTACGCAATAAGTTTGCTATTCTGTCAGGGGCGAGACAAGCATGACCAGCGACTAGATGCCTGCACAGGCGATATGCGAGGCTTAGAAGGACTTTATTCGTAGGGAGAAAAACTCCCCATCCCCAGGCCGTCGGCAGAGAACAAGGCTGGCTTAGCGGTCGGCACAGGTGGGCTTTTGCGGGCTGTTGCTCTGGCTCACGCCATATCCTGCTTCCTCTCGGTCACTGCTCTTTCAACCCATGGTGCGACCATAGCAGTGGGTTAAAGGTCTCTACGCACACCTAGATGCTTGGGCCAGCGGTCAAGTCGTCTCCTAAACGACCATGTGGGAAAGTGATGTTATGTCGAGGTGTTGAAAAGCAGCTTCTCCCGCTATGATGCCACGCTACAAAGGCCAAGTGCCGTTCTCTGGATGCCGGTTCTCTACGTGCCAGGATGGGATCTCGTTGTCAAGTTTGAGGTCACTTCTGATTATGCCTTTGGCAACTGGCTCCCGGCGTGAAAGTAATGCCATGATACTCGGCGAATGCTCCCAATTTACCAGATCGTCTCTATGATCAGATCGGAGGCTTTTGCAATTCTAACTAAGCCTCTATCTTAGCACCTGCGCCATTAGCAACCGGCGACACAGTCGCATTTCGAAGGTCAAACCAGCAAAGCTGCGTGCGTCTGTACCAACTAGGCGGGGCTGATAATATTTCACGAGGCCTTGCTGTTCGGAGCACAAAACTTTTCCTTCATCTGACGGGCCACCAGCTTTCCCAAGTGCTCGAAGCTCGGAGCACTCGTTAACTGCATCAAGTTGACGTCCACCCCGAAGACTGCTCGCCACCAGTTGCGTATCTCGATGGTCAGGAGTGAGTCCATCCCGAAGGATGATAGTGGCATCGTGACCGAGGCATCAGCCTTGCTGCCATCTTCGTCCACCATCATCAAAGAAGTCAGCACGCGCCGGGCAATCTCGCGAGCGAGGAATAGCGCGCAGGCGGGGTTGTCTAACTCTGATGGTCGGTCCCTCACGCGGCACACGAATTGGTTCAAAACGACAGAGGTGCTGGCAGCCTGGCTGATGTCGCTGCGACTCTCGTGATCGATATGATTATAGAAGGCCATCCGTGGATCGCGTTTCCATACCACGGAATTCTGTGGATTGTCGAGCGGTACTGTGCAGCGGAAGCCTATGCCTACTTGGGCCGGACAGCGGAACTTGTGTCCAGTGCCAGATTCTCTGCCGAGACCCTCGCGAGACTTGACGATTGCCAGATAGAGGCCGTCCAGCACATCTTGCTCAGTAAGGAACCTGGCTCCAGCACTCCACATGGCCTCGCGAAGTTCAGGCTTGCGGGTCAGAGTCCCAACGTCTTCCACAGGACCGACATCGAGAACCGAACACGGCATCCCCAGCCCGCGTCGAAACTGCACGAAGCTGTCGAGGAACGTGTTCGCCGCCGCGTAGTTTGCCTGACCAACCCGTCCGGTCACGCCAAACATGCTCCCAATCAAGACGAAGAAGTCTTCCTCGCCGCCGTCGCCCAGGGCGCGATGCAGGTTCCACGTACCCGCGACCTTGGGCGCCACTGCCGCCTGCCACTCGTCCACGGTCATCCGCGACAACTCCACGTCGGCGAGGATCATGGCGAGGTGAATCACGCCCCCGATCCTCGACGACCTTGAGATGCCCGACATGACGGCCCGCACGGCGTCCTCGTCGGCGATATCGCAGACACAGGCGCGAACCGTACAGCCCATGCCACGCAGCTCGGCGATGATTGAAGCGCCATGGCCAGATGAGCCGGCCGAACGAGAGAGGATTGCAAAGTTTCGAGCGCCATGGTGGGCTAACCAGCGGATAATGGAGGCACCGAGGCCACCGATGCCGCCTGCGATGATGTAGACGGGGTCGGGGCAGAAGACTGGCTCCGGTTGATCCGGGCTTAGGGGCAGTGAGGCTTGGTCAATGCGTTCGTCAACGAAGTCGACGACGATCTTGCCAATATGCGTCCCCTTCGCGAGATACTGGAAAGCTTCCTGGATCTCGCTGCACAAGAACGTGCGCAGGGGTGCGATGGGGGTTAATGCATGCTCTTGGTGGAGATGGATGATCTGGTCCAACAACCGACCGATTTCACCACCGTCGAGGACGGCCAGTCGCGACATGTCGATGCCGATAAAGGCACGGTTGTCGTCCAAAGGCTCCATGGCCAACTTGCAACGCGCAGCAACGTCTCGCTTACCGAGCTCGACAAACGTCCCGCCTGGCGCGACACATCGCCAAGAGGCGTGCAGTAGTTCGCCGGACAGCGAATTCAGGACCACGTCGACGCCTCTTCCCTCCGTAGCCGCCAACAAGCCGTCCGCAAACGAGTCATCGCGCGAGCTGAACACGTTTCTCGGATCTATTCCTACGGCATCTCGCAGGAACTCTCTCTTCGCCTCGCTCCCGACGGTGGCAAACACCTCGGCGCCAAGCCACCTCGCAATTTGCACGGCTGCCAGCCCCACGCCGCCTGCAGCGCTGTGAACTAGTACCGTCCTTCCCGGGCCCAACCTCGCTTTGTCTACCAGCGCGCGAAGCACGGTTGCGAAGACGCAGGGCATCCCCGCCGCGTCCTCAAAGGACATCTCGTCCGGGATCCGCGTGCAGAGGACATCAGGTATGCGGACCGAGGTGGAGAAGCAGCCGGCCTGGGGCGCGAAGAGCATGACGCGGTCGCCGACGCACACGCGTGAGACGGAGGCGCCGACGGCTGTCACGATGCCTGCGGCTTCGCAGCCCAGGGGCGCGGGACCGGAGGAGGCCAGGAGGCTGGATATGTTGAGGGCTGTGAGGACGTCTTTGAAGTTTAGGCCGGCGGCGTGGATGCGGATCTGGACAGTGGCGGAGGAGAGGACGGGGGGATGATTGCGGGGGGCATAGGATAGGGTGTGTAAGTGCCCAGGGCGAGTTATTTGGAGGGCCATTGAGGTTTGAGTGTCGGGATATTCGGGTCGGGAGTTGATGAGGGCTTGGGGCACTGAGATCCAGGTGCTGCGCGGTATGAGGACGCAGTTTGTCTCGGAACAGTAGACAAACTCCATGTCATCGTCCAAGAGGTCATCCACCTGAAGGCGCGTCGGGCGAGGGCGGCTCAGCTTCCGCGACATGACTTGCCACGCAGCTGCCATTGCCCTGAAGTCACAAGAGTCGAGTTCCAAAACCGCGAAGCGCACCCCTAGTTCCTGACGTGCCGTGCGCGCCACGCCGAGCACTGGCGCGTAGCTCGGGTCTGTCGGACAGACTTGGCAGGGCTTCGTCAGCCAGAGCAGTGGACTGTCCGTCTTCTTGAGCATCTCGAGGAGGGCGTTCAGGGCATCGAGCTTCTCCTGGGTCATGGCGGTGAAGAAACCTGGGGGGGAAGAAGAAAGGTCGAGGAGGGATATCACGGGGCCCTGGAGCATGGGCTCGCCTAGCCTGATTGGGGTAGGTTTGCATCCGTGTTGGAGAAGGAGGTCAGCTAGATGGGAGGCTTGTGTCGACAGGCTTTCCTCGTCGTGAAGCAAGGTGACCTGAGGACCAGAAGCAGCTTGGACTGCGCGGCTGGGTGAGGTCTTGCTGGGGAGCGAAGCAGGTCTTGCGATGATTGTGGCGTTAAGGTGGTAGGGAGGCTCTGCGTCCAGGACGACGCAGTCCGGCGACGAGAAGCCGGCTTGGAGGAGACGCTCGTTCCATTGGTCTGGCGACATGTACGGTTCTTCTTCGCGGCTGTCGGGCTCGCCTAGCCACCATCCGGGAAGGAAGCCCTATTGCATTCGGGTTAGCTGTGAGCAAGGCTATGGACTAGACGGGAGGGTTCTCTCACCATGATCAAATTGATCCATTTGATCTCGCACGCCAGCTCCTGCATCAACAGTTGGCCTCCTGGCTTGAGAAGGCTTCGAACATGGCGCAGCGTCTTTGTCACGTCTTCAGTGACGTGGAGAACCTACTTGAACGTCAATAAGCTCTTGTCACGAACCAAAAGACGGGTGGGATACTGACGTTACTCGCAATAACAAGATCGTACCCTTCCCTTTCGAACCCCTGGGCCATCGGGTCCCGCGTGATATCCAATGTGCGATACTCCACACCAGCCCAGTCCTTAAACCGCTCCTTCGCGGCCGCAAAGAAGCCGGCGGAGATGTCCGTAAATACATACGCTCCGTGCATCTCGCCATCCTCGGCCGTCGCCCTTAGCCCCTCCAACACCCGTGCCGTCAAACCGCCCGTCCCGGCGCCGATCTCGAGAACCCGGAGATGGTTGCCCCTCTGATGGGACACGAGCTCAAGGTACCCCTCGTACGACCACAGCGAGTTCATCCAGTCGTACAGCCGGTGCAGCGCACCGTCCTGCAGGAAGAGGTCCAGCGCGGAGGAGGCGCCGGCGAGGATGTACTCGGCGTGCGTGGCGCAGCGGAGCATCAGCGTCGCGGCATCCGCGGCGGGGCCGTGTTTGAGAGCCTCGTACGTCGTCACCAGCTCGGTGTCGCGCGCGATGATGCTCGCGAGGGCGGCGTCGGCGAGGTGTCCGTTGCGGGCGATGTATTCGTCCAGCCAGGCGTGGAGCTTTGTGAAGTGCGAAGGCCAGACGGCACGTGAGGACTCGGGAAGGAGGTCGGCGGCGTCGCGAATGACTATGGCGCAGATGACGCTGAAGCTCTCGAGGAGCCGCTGGGTGAAGGCGTGCTGTGTGTCCGTGGTTGTGCAGAGGAGCGGCGAGGGGTCCAGCAGGTCGAGGGAGGGCTTCCAGACCATCTGGATGGCGCCGTGGGGTTCCGCGTCGAGAGGTTCTTGGGCGCCCGGAGAGAAGCAGAAGCCCTTTGCGTAGAAGACGGGGTCCTCTTTGGGGTTTGGTGACGTGTACGCCACGACATCTCCGCGGCTCTTACCGGGCCCGGTTACGCAAGCTGTCGTCGCCGTTGCGTTGACGTGTAGGCTTTCGGTGCTGATCCCGTCATCGACGAAGATTTCTTCCGCGTACGTTGGCATGCTCAGCCGCTTCACGAGGCGAGGGTGACCGGAGTGGAAAGCGACATTGAGAGCTTGGAAGATCTTGTCTAGAGTCTTTGGGTGAAGGGCGTAACAGGCTGTTGGGTCGCGCTGGGCGCCAGTCGGTGACTCTGCCTCACTGACAACAAGTTTGACGGACGGCGATGAGACGCTTGCGCGGATGTCCTCCAGGCCCCTGAACTCGGGGCCGTACTTATACCCTACTCGGGCGATGCATCGGTACCATGCCTGGGGGTCAACAACGCGCAAGTAGGTGTCTGAGGACTCCCTTCTGATGGGAGGACCTCTGGAAATTCGGCCCGGCCTGACGACACCCGTACAGTGTGTCGTCCACACGTCATCCTTGCAAGACTGAATGCTGAACTCGCGCCACTCGCATTGCTCCGTGGTAGGTCTCACCGCCGCCATCACCTCGAGATGACACCCCGCCTCCAGCGTCATGGCCGTCGTGATGCTCAACTCGCGGACAGTATAAGCTCTCTTGCCGGTCAGCTGGAAGACGATCCCGCCTGCCATAGCCACGTAAGCAGCGGCGGGAAAGACAATATCACTGCCCACGCAGTGGTCCTTGATCCACGGCACGTTATCAGCGGACAGCATGCACCGCCAGGTAGGCGAGATATCGCTGTCGTCAGCGTTTCGGATGCCCAGGAGTTCGTGAGGGGGAAACTTGCGAAACCTCCAGGCCCTCATCACGCGCGACTCGGGCCAATACGTCTTGGAGAGGTCCCAGGGGTATGGGGGCATGTCCCCGAGAGCCTTGGCGTCTTGCGGGATGGGCAGGTCTGCCGGGATCCCGCGGCAGTGCAGCTCGCCGAGAGTAGCGAGGAAGGTTACCACGGCGCTCGCACCGCGGGACATAACCGGGACGGAGGCGAAGTTCATGCCGGCCTCCGTACCAATTTGCTTCAGGGGGCCGGAGAGCGCCGGGTGGGGGCCGATCTCAATATGGACCGAGACGGAATGGTCTGCAAGGAGGGCCTTGACGGCCTGGCGGAAGAGAACGGGTTTAAGCATATTGTCGCGCCAGTATCTGGCGCCGAAGTCCGAAGCGTTGCCGAGGAGTCTGCCAGACACACTTGAGTAGAAGGGCTTGGCCGGCGTTTTGGGACGAAGGGTGGTTTGCAGGAGAGACAGGTACTCCTCTGCTGCACCGGCCATGAAACTGGAGTGATATGCGTTGTTGACTCGCAGCGGACGAACGAAAGCGTCCGGCCTCGAAGTTCTGACAGCTTCAGTGACTTGCTGCAAGGCTTCGACAGGGCCAGAAAGGGTCACGCTGGCGTTGCTGTTTTCGCAAGCGACGGTAACTTCGGAAACGAGAAACTGGGACACCTCTGCTCGGCCCATACCAACACACACCATACTGCCGCCGCCGCCGCTCGACTTCCTGCAAACCAAGCCGCGATAATACGCGGCCGTGACGGCATCCTCGAGACTCAACGCCCCAGCAGCATACGCCGCCGCGACCTCCCCGCTCGAGTGGCCGACCACAGCCCCAGGCACCACACCGTGTCTCTCCAACCTCCTCACGAGCGCGATCTGCAGCGCCGCGCAGATAGGCTGGGAGAACTCGGCCTGGCCCAGCCGTGAGCTGGTCTCAGGCCTAATCAGCTCGCCCTGGATCGTCCACGAAGGACGTCGACCCGGGGGAAGCGCCTTGAGTATGGCGTCCATGGCGCGAATGTCTTGGAGGAATGTCGGATCTGACTTTAGGAGGTCTACACCCATTCGGGCCCAGGAAGCACCTTGTCCAGTGAAGACGAAGTTAATACCGGCGGTTCCTTTCTGCGGGCTACTGCGATTGCAAAGAGTTGTTGTTGCTGTGGGATGGGGCTTGCCGTGTTCGTCTATCACGCGGTAGGAGCGGAGGGGCTGGTGCAGTCGGCGGCGGGCGAGGGTGTAGGAGAGGTCTGTGAGGCGGTCTGGGTGGAGTTTGTAGTATGATAGGTATTGTTCCGAGTATCTGAGGAGGGACTCCTCGTTCCCAGCGGAGAAGAGTAGGAGGGTGGCTGGTGACATGGAGCGATTTCGACTTAGTTCTGGAGAAAGGGGAGGCGTGAGAGGGTCTCTCGGGCCTGAAGCCGTGTGGCCTCCTGGCAGATGAGCAGAGGAGGCTGAGTCTAGGATGATCTGAAGCTGTCAATACCGAAGCGTGAATATGATGGAGGAATGATGGTCCTTACGTGTACATTTGTTCCCCCTATGCCAAAGCTATTGATGCTGATTCTCTCCAGTCGATCAGGTGGCCATGGCTGCGGTGTGGTTGGGACGGAAAGATGCCCCGATTTGAGCGGGACTACCAAGCTTCGTCAGCCATCTCTGAGAGAGGTAGGCTTGTTACAGCAACTTACGTCGCAGGCTTGGGCTGTGAAATTTGATATTTGGAATGATAGTGCGGTGCTCCAGTGACAGGACGGCCTTGATTACACTTGTAAGAGCAGAGGCCCCTTCCGAATGCCCAAGAGCTGGCTTTGTCTGGAAAGCGGGAATCATGCGGATTAGTGAGGTTCAGAAAGCATGCAATGAGTTAGTTCTGTGACATTTTGAGCTTACTGAGCCGATGATAACGCCCTTCTCCCCAAAGACTCGAGCAATCGCACAAGTCTCTACGGCATCACCCACTGTCGTACCCGTCCCATGACACTCGACCATGGCAGTCCCGCACAAATCCTGAATACCAGCCATACGGTACGCCGAGCGAATCAACGCCTCATGGGCTTCTGGGCTAGGTGTCGACATTCCGACCGTTTTCCCGTCAGCGTTTGTCGCCGATCCTCTGATGATGGCACGGACGGGGTTGCCATCGCGCAGAGCCAAGTCGTAGCGCTTGATAAAGACGCAATTCACTGCTTCTGCACGAGCATAGCCGTTTGCCTGCGCGTCGAACGTGCGGCATGAAGCATCAGGGGATAGAATGCCGTGTTCAGCCATGAAAAGTCCGAAGTCGGGAGACAGGATGATGTTGCTTCCGGCCACGATGGCGGCGTCGCACTCCCCTGCCCGAATTGCTTGACATGCCAGATGCAACGCAAGACCCGAGGCAGCACAGGCGACTCGGATCGTCATACTGTGGGAATGCGAACTGGTAAGTAAAATTGGAATATTCCAAAGAAATACCATCGCGTCATTCTGGCAGTGAAAATGTACCTTGGTCCCCGAAGGTCAAAGACACTAGAAATGCGGTTCGAAAGCGCGTAGTCCATGTATCCGGAAAGACGATAGCCTCCGGGGTCTAACGCATCTCGGGCATGTAACTCTCTCCAGTCGTCGCCGAAGCTGCCAACGTAGCAGCCGATTTTCTTCCCACGCCAGTCGGCCTCGGCTGCACTTTCCAAGGCCTCCCAAGAAACGCGAAGAAGTATCCGCTGTTGAGGGTCTAGTTTCTCTACCTCTTTTTGGGCCATGTGAAATAATGAAGGGTCGAAGCTGGAGATTTCAGCCCAGTTGAGCCAGTAGCCCTCTGATGGCAGCCTCGTGCTACTGCTGGCCCCCTTTCCACCTGCTGGTTGACAAGGAAAGGCTTGCGCATTGTAGCGAGCTTCGTCTGGCAGCGACCTGGCGTCTGAGCCGGAGAGAAGAAAGTTGTATAGCTCTTCAGGTGTGCGAACATCACCTGGGAGTCGCAGGCCCATGCCACAAATGGCAATGGGGGCTAGATCTGGTACTGTTTGACTATTTACCGACATGACCAAACTGAGTCACCTAAAGAGGTCACAGGCTATTTCCGATTGTGTTATATTTTGTGTCGCTTGATGTGAGCGAGAAGCAATAGTTATCGTCTTCAATGGGAGTTATTATCGATGATACAAATACGTAGCCTCGTGACGACTTCACGCGACGTGCAAGTTGATGTATATCTTACAGCTCGAGTTTCCACGGCAACTAGGCTCACAAGGATGTCTCTCGCTCCCAAATTCGACCATGCTAGCCTTCCCCATAACCGGGTTTGTTGTCTGGAAGGTAGTGTTGCAGCCACAATGCTCACGGACCGGGCGGCCCGACTGCTTAAAGCTTGACATCCAACGCCTGAAGCTTGCCAGGACTCTCCCAGAACCCACTCGTTCGGATCAATATTGCAACCCATTTTTCTCCCGCTTCAGATAGCACGTAGAAGATCGTTATCGATGATCAAAAAGAGACTGTAAGGAAATGAAGAGTGTCGGAACTTACAAAACCATGGCATCAATTATCTGCAAGTTGAATCCGTTTCAGTCAAAGCGAGGCGAATACAGTGCGGTCCATCAGGACGAACTTAGCTGCTCGCCAACATATCGCGACGATGAACAACAAATCACAGACAGCTCGGTTCCAAGCAAGGTACATGAAACTGAGTGGGCGGCATTAGAAAAGAGAGTCCGGTTGTTGCGAGCTGCAGTTGCCATTCTGCTTATAGCAATTGTTACAACGCTTGTTCTTTTTGTTCTATACGTACAGGGTTCCAATCGCCCAGCACGATATCTACAGTTAGAATGGAGTGGGCTATTGGGAGAGGATTCGAACGGCTTCGTTCCTAACGGTAAGCCACATGCGATGATGCGAATATTTACTTGTGGCAACAGTACTGAGATGAGAAACAAAGGTATTGGACAGCCACTGAGGCCAACATACTTCGGGCCTGACCATCCCTACTATCTCCCTGAAGATACCTACTACGACTTCAACAAGTCTATAGCCTACGTCAAGAAGATGAAGGCTATGCACAACTGTAAGCTTTTCATTGAATGGCGGGAGGCCTCTGGGATTTCTGTTGACCTCTTCGCAGCTTCATCTGTTCTTGTCAATCGCAAATACGCCAAGAGAATTCACCCTGACGGCAACGTTTCTGGCCTGAATCCCTTCTTTACCTGGAAGGAACACGCTGAAGGACGGCAAGTCTATACTTTGCGCGGTTTTCACCATATGCACTGCTTAGTGAGTTACACCACGCCCATTTATATGCGGTCGGTTGCTATTCATCGATGCATCTGGCTACGCGGAAATGGCATTGCAGTCCGACTTGAAACTAACACAACGATTTCCCCATCACAGATTGTCATCGCCGAAGAGTTCGCATATCGCATACACAACCAATCAAAATGGACCGAACCGCACATCGCACACTGCGTAAATACACTCCGCGATGCAATTCAATGTCTCGCGGACGCCCAACCACTGTCTTTCGTTAACGGCTACGGCGTGGGTCAAATAACGGATGACCAGGCAGTCATGTGCCGAGACTGGTCTGCCCTGCGGGCTTGGGGGAATGATCGTGTAAGAGGGTTGAGGATCATCGACAATGCTCCAGTTGGAGTGAGCTGGGAGAATGTCACCGAAATCTTGCCGTATCCGGAACTTACAGAGATGGAACTAAGAGGCTTGGCTTGAGAGGTTATGGGCTCTGCACATGTCTGATTTGAGACATTAAGATCATTGGGTTATTTCGACTTATTAAATGAAACTCAAAAGGTTGAGGCTTTATTGGTTTGTCGTGTGAATGAAAGGGTCAACAAGTCTATGAAGCTATAGGCACGAGAGCTTCACTTACTGTCTGCTGTTGACATTTGATGGCCCAGTCAGATCGGTCATAATTTCAAACCGCTGATCTATGCACGCGGTACTGCATGGCAGCACGATCGGCCACATGTGATTCGATTGGTTCAGGTTCAAGATAACAATTCATGTGTTCGTACAAATATATTGACAGTCCCAACAGCTTTTTTCTTCTTCTTTCGGGAGACATACTTCTAGACTGAACTGAACCCTTGGATTATCCACGGTTCACCAGCCAACCAAGCAATCTACCGAGTGCGGCTCGTTGTAAATCCTCGTAACATTGGGTGCATCCACTTCCCATCCAAAAGGGACACCGTTGTAGAATATGCAGTGGTCAACGTGCTCATCGTCTCTGCAAAGGCTGTCTAACACGAATGGTCTTCTCTTGGAAGCGTGCCGTATCCGGTCCCAGACATAGCTGCAGTGCAGATGATGCTCGCTGCCTTGCGTCCACACGTAGCCTTCGTGCTCCCCTGATGCCGCCTCTTCGAACGGCATCTCATTAACCATAGCAGGTTCGCGCCAAAATGTTAAGTTCTTCCATTTCATTGTGCCCTTGTAGTGCTCGTGCATCGTTTTGTTGAAACACCGCGGGTGCATCCATGTCGACAGGATGAAGTCGTAAACACAGCCCTTGGCCTTCGCTTCGCGCCACTCGGGTGGGCATTTTCCTAGAGAGACAGCCAGGGGATAGGAAGTTTCAAAATCACCAGAAAATCCGAAGTCCATCTTCATATGAGTGATATTCTCGAGGTTGCGGGATACATGGCCTAAAAGAAAAGCAGCCATGAGAGCGCATCCGATTGCCAGACAGCGAAATGTCATATTGCAGTAGGGAGTTCTTCTACATGCACTCTTCCCATTTCGAGAATCGCGGTATTCGTCTTCGTCGTTAATCAAGTGTAAGTCCTCCATATTCTTAGAAGCTTCCCCGTGGAGCTGAGTTGAATCGATGCAAGCGGTGGCCTTGCGATCACCTGAATGCGCGAAAATTACACGAACCGCCAGCAAAAAGTGTCACAGTTCTACTAACACATGGCATGGGTTCCAGAACAAACCTAGCCCGTTTCCTCAACACCTCGTTTCGTAATCATTCCATGGTTGATGGTGGTAGCGGAGCTGGAGTAAACTGTACTGCTGGTCTCAAAGTTCCGGTCGGTCCGCTTTCAACTTTGTGAGTAGCAGTTGCATCCGGGCCAAATCACGCCAAGTAATAAATCCAAGTTTGGTTCAAAGCCTAAGAACTCTGTTTAGGAAGTCCAGTCATACTTTTCCAATGCAGCTTTATTCGCGTACGAAAGTCTGATTGCGACCGTTTCGCAGAAACCCCAAGGCGTGCTTTCCCTGCCATTAGCTGAGATATTGTCGAAGCATGAACCTAGGAGTTGTTGTCTGATTGTGTGACAGTGTCTCAAATGCCGTTTAAATCCAAAAAAGGTAGTCAAAATGAAACAAACAGCCTCCGCAGTTCCTCATTCGCGATGCGAGTGAGATGTTGACTTCTTACACCAAACTTGGGCAAGGCAGTTTAACGAAACACGCGATTCTGAACGAGGTAAAGGTGGCTTGGAAGGTTGGCAAATCATCCACAGAATAGCAGCGTGCCATATTCCACTTAAAAGCAAATAAAGGATATCCGTATTCCTAATACGTTTCGTCTTACAAACTGTTGAGAACTCGGCCTGCGTTACTAGAATGTTTACAGGTTGGCCATTTGGCAGCATCATGAACGCTAAGATAGCCCGTATCATGACTACTCAAGGCAATGCATCTGAATTTTGGGGATATTTCTACTCAAATTTGTGCTATGCACCCCGTTTTGTAAGGTCCGAAGTTCATAAAGAGTAACGAAGCGAAGCGCAATTCTGACATAGCCGGGCTGAACGAAAAGCACACGACAGGATGGTGTGTACGCACAGGTTCGCGCAAATTGTAATTGTTTGATGTTTTGCCGTGACCTTAAATTGGGGGCAAAAGTTTATGGCCTCTAATACGCGACTTTCAGAGGTAAATTCCCTCGAGCCTTGACAGAACTCCAGCCAAAAGTGCAACGACCAGGGGCGCTTATCAAGGAGAACGTTTTGAGTTCAACTGGCTCCGAGCCGTGGTTGTGTGCAACCTGTCTTATTTCAAAGTCAAACTGTTTTCTGCAGATCTATCACAAGATGGAATCAAAGTCTTCTAGCTGATTTTATGAGGTAGCGAAGTAGTGTCTTGGTCCAACGATGTCTCCCGGTACTAATAAACCCATGATAAATCAGGTAGAATACCACTGGCTCACGAGCACTCAATGTTTTCTACAAACGATGCTAACAAAGCGTGTTTCCAGTTGGATATCTCCGTTAAACCCAACGCCGACGAGAATTTTACAGGCAACCCACCACCTACTGCAACTGAAGAAGCTGAAAATCAGATAAAATGCGACACGATACCCGTCACCGATCTCAATGTCGGCGTGGTAGGCTGGGATGGTCAGAATGACGCCGAAATGCCGATGAATTTCACGAAACTACAGAAGACGATGACGATCGCGCTGGTTGGCAGCTTTGCCTTTGTCACACCTTTTGCGTCGTCTGTGTCGGCATCGGCTCAGACCCAGATCCTTCGTGACCTGCACACAAGAGGCAGCAACGATGACCAGGACAGCGGACGACTGCTAGTTACGATGACAGTTGCCATTTATATACTGGGTTTCTCGATTGGTCCATTATTTTTGTCACCTCTGTCGGAACTTCATGGTCGTAAACCGCTGATTCTGATATCGGACATGATATTTACTGTCTTTTCATTGGCATGTGCCTTGGCGCCATCACTTCCGGCCTTGGTCGCCTTTCGCTTTTTTGAGGGTGTAGGGGGCTCTGGCTGCCTGGTAAGTCTACTGTGTGTATGAACGCAGTTTCCAAGATCTTTCAACTGATTTTTCCTGCTCAATAAATTAGACCATCACCGCTGGTGTGCTCGGAGATATGTTCGCACCTCATGAGAGAGGAAGAGCGATGGCTTGGTTTCAACTCGGGCCCAACATTGGTAAGCAGAGTTTTATTGGTTAGTAAGAAGAACAAGAACGAGAAGAACAGCTTTCAAAGTCAACTTGGCCCTTTGTCAAGAGATTGCTAATTGTTATCTAGCTCCATTTGTTGCACCTATTGCTGGTGGTTATATGACACAGACAATAGGATGGCGCTGGGCCTTCTGGCTCTGTGCCATTTTGGGAGGCACAGTCACTATTGCGTCTTTCTTTTTGCTTAAAGAGTCGAACTCAAGAGTTTTGATACGACGGAAGACGAGACGCATGAGAAACGAGGCTGGGCGAGAAGAACTGACAAGTTGCTACGCCGACACAGATGGGGCTTCTCAAAGCCAATGGAGCTTCCTCTTGCAAAGCCTCGTTAGGCCTTTGAAGATGCTGGTTTTTTTCCCCGTCATTCTTTTGCTCAGTGTTGCCGGGGCAATCTTATATGGGCTCCAGTATCTCTTGCTAGTAACCCTATCTCCCGTGTTTGAGAAAACGTATGGATTTAGCGCAGGAACGACTGGGCTTGTTTATCTCTCGATAGGAGCCGGCGGTTTCATTGGATTAGCGATTTTTCACATCGCATCCGATAAAAGCGTATTACGACAGATATCGAAGAATGGTGGCGACTTTGTCCCAGAAATGAGGGTGCCGCTCGCTATCTGGGGCTTCCTCATCTTACCAGCCACTTTCTTCATATATGGCTGGTGTGCTCAGTACAAAACGCACTGGATCTTTCCTGTCTTAGCTCTTGTCCCCTTCAGCTGTGGGTTTAACCTTCTCTCGATGCCGCTCACTACCTACGTTGTGGACTGTTACACGATCTATGCTGCATCAGCTATGGCCGCGAATATGGCGCTGAAGAGTATTTGTGGTGCTTTCCTCCCTCTCGCAGGGCAGGCGATTTACGATAAACTGGGACTCGGCTGGGGAAACACTCTGCTTGGACTATTCGCATTAGCAATGATCCCCGTCCCAGTAGCTACTTGGAAGTTTGGTGCTTTCCTCCGGAGGAACGACGCAAAGACGAAACTTTAAAACTTCAGTGACCGCGCAGGCTTTGGTTGATGCGAAGAAAAAAAGCCTGGACTCATACCAAGCGGTTCCAAAATAAATGACGCGAAGTATTCAAATGAAAAGCTAGATCTCGTTGGTGTCGTAAAGCTTCAACATCACTGGTAAACAAACTCCATTCTCTATAGAAGAACGTTCTTGTCAAGCGGTTGAGACATTCTGGTGGCTGCTTGAGAGCCCTGATACTTTCCGCTCCTCAGGACTAAGTTCCACACACTTACATGAGCCATTTAGGTTTGATTGTCTCACAGCATGACAACCAAAGACGTGATATCCAACCAACTTGCCAAGAAACTTTCAGCTATGGAAGTCTACCTTCACCACTGTGCCGATGGAAGACTGCAGGCCCTGAGACAGTTCTCCGGCCCCGACAATGCCGTTCGGGTAGTCCGTCTGCCCGTCGGGCCCGGACACGCACCCTTGCCGAGTATTCGTCAGAGGTGCAGTTATCGTACTCATTTTTCACATGCTTTGGGGGCTACATGTACCCGCTGAGGGATCGGGTCGCGATGTCCCCCTGTGCGAGGCCGAGGAACTTTGGCAGGTGTTTGTGGCTTTTGACTGTGTCCAGTAAGTATTCTACGTCGGGCCGCCGTATCAGTCACTCCGCATTTTCTTGATCTGTGTTGCTTACAAACTGAAAAGGCGAGGTTAAATATGGGACTTTGCATCACTAGAAGGCGCCCCGAACGACCTGCCCACTATATTCAATTTCTGTCACTTAACTGGCCTATGCTCAGTAACCCCTAGACTGAATCTCTCAGTATCAATCACGTCATTCAATCTTTGATTACTAGAAAATATGAAAACCTCATGCAAAGTTGTTTTTGGAGCGGCAGGGCCCCTTTGGAGAGAACATGCCCCTGAGATCATCGAAATTCTTCGGCAAGCTGGCATCAAAGAAATCGACGCTGCTCAAGTGTACCAAGATAGTGAAAAGACAGTGGGAGATGTTAAGGCTGGTCGATACTTTGCCATCGATACGAAAGAGTTGGGCTGTGGTGGCATCATTGTCGGCCAAGGTGCTGCAACCAAAGAAAACGTGATAAAGCGGGGCTTAAATAGCTTGGAGCTTTTGAAGGTTGACCAGGTCAGTCAGATCAGCTTCCATCGCTGCATTACTTCAATGGCAACCGTAATCGGGCTCATGCTTTTTCTCACAGGTTGACATATTCTACATTCATGGACCCGATCGCGAGACCCCTTTCGAGGATACCCTCGCTGGAATCAACGAGCTTTACAAAATGGGCAAATTCAAACGCTTCGGCCTCTCCAACTTCTTGCCTTGCGAAGTCGAAAAAGTTGTGCAAATTTGTAAGGACAATGAATATGTTCCACCCACGGTATACGAAGGCAACTATAGTCCAATCGCACGAAAGCCTGAGAAGTTGTTGTTCCCATTGTTAAAGAAACACAACATGATTTTTTACGCGTACTCACCGCTAGCTGGTGGCTTCCTAGCCAAGACCAAGGACGACATCATCGCGAAGAAGTGCCCCAAGTTTGATCCAGCCAACGGTTTAGTTGGCATGATCTACTCAACTCTGTACAACAAGTCATCTCATTTCCGAGCTCTCGATGAGTGGGACCGTATTAGTCAACGGAGTGGGCTCACGAAAGCAGAGCTCGCATATCGATGGGTTGCGTTCCACAGTCCACTCGACCGAGGCAGGGGCGACGCGATGATCATTGGTGCCTCCAAGTTAGAACAACTGAGGGATACCATTCAGTGGTTGGACAAGGGCCATCTACCAGATCAAGTGGTGGAGAATATTGAGGATGTTTGGAAGATTGTCGAGCACGATGCTTGTCTGGACAACTATAACCTAAACAGCTTCGACTTGGCTGAGACCCCTGATTTCAAGTCAATGTATGAGAAAGCGCATGAAAGTCTGCCCAAGCGGGCAAATGACCAGGGCGCAACTACTAGCCTACAAGGTATCGCTGCAAGTTAGACAGACGTGGCAAGGCTGTAGCAGTGACTCCTGATGATTCAATTCACAATGACTTGATTTACTTCAAAATCAGCAGGGTTTCATCGCATTGTGGCCAACGAGAAACCTCCCGCTATTACTAGGGTGTTCAATAAAACTTGAACTCAGTTGGGTTTGACAGATGACGTGGCTTATTTACAAGACCCGTGAAACATGGTGCCGCCGCCAGCCTGTTTTTATGGAAAATATCGCCAGGCAAGGTTCGAGTGCTTGTCTCCGGGAGAAGTACTTATGTACCTGCTGCTAGACTTTTATTTCAGATATTGTATCGAAATACACACCAGTTCACGGTGATCCTTCCAACCTTCTCATAGCAAACTCACAACATGCTCTCGAACCAGCTCCGCGCAGCTTCTTTGTGGCTACTGCTTGATCTGTCGCAACGCTTCTAAAGAACTTTCATCTTCGACATGGCTGAGGCTGTCAACGAAAATAACACTAAGGGAAAGTACATATTCACCTCGGCAAAGGTACTCCGAACCGCATGTAGTAAGCGATATTGGTGTGAGTCAATTCCAATAGCGCTGTATATAATGATTCAAACCCCATAAATAGGTCGACGTATCACAAGTTGGCGAGATCAATGCAGGTGTCCTCACCTCAGGCAATACGAAATACAAAAACATTATCTTAGGAAATAAAGTGTCGAAGCGTTCTCAAGAGAAAACACTGTCCTTGACAGAGTGTGTGTCTGGAGCTTCCACCGTCAGCTCAGTAGCGACAGTCTGGATCCTATTAAGCTCTGAGTATTCTGACCAATGAGCGTGATAACCTCGGTAGGAATAGGGGAATATTATGGGGTAATGCGACATGGTTCAACAGAGGTTGAACGTTTTTGAGTGGTCCAGGGCAAGATTGGGTTAACGTTGTTTTCTACATTAGCATTGATATCTGATAAACTTTACTTTGACTTCACCGCTTATGGTTTTAAGGCTCTGCACCGAACCATGCTGATGCACGCCGAGAGCCAGCAGCCAATTCCGAAAACCCCGCCGGGACCCACGAAACCCCGCGGAGCCGTTCCGGATTCAAGTTTAGGGCAATTTTTTAAAAGATATGAATATGGCTTAGTGAAGAAAGAATGCCCTTTTGGGCCTTCGCTCAATCTGGAAATTTTTGTGTAAGCTAGCAGGTAGAAGCCCATTGCAGTTACGAGTTGAAGTGATGTACACATGCTTGCATTGCCGTTGTCCAGCAAAACTGCAAATGCCAATGACTCACAGACCTTTAGCTTCATCTACTCCCTTGGTTCGAGACTAGCTTACCCGATGCTTCCATGAGACTGTCTTTGGCAAAGAGAGGACTGCTTGCCCTACTACCTGATGAAAGACAAAGATTTCCTGCAATCCCCCCTGATTGTGACGGTTCTTTAATTATTCGTTTGTGCTGAACTTTTCATCTCTTGGAAAGCACAGGGTTTGGGACCTCACACTGTCAAGACAAGGTTGCTGTCAAGACTCCTACAAAAGGCAAATTTGCGACAAGGGGCAGTTTTCACTGACTTGGGAAAGCTCGTGCAACACCACCGCATTCTCTTACAACACAGGTCCTTGGTGGTTGTTCGGGAACCTACGAGCAAACTTTGTTTCTTCTGGAAGATACAGAGCTGAGGTGTGGGCTTCCTGGGGCTCATGGCCAAGGTTCATGATAAGATTAGCAATCTGATTTGCTGCGGCTTCCGCTCCTTCCGTTGTGTGGCACATCTTTACTAAGTTCAATATCTGTATCAAAGGCAGGTGTGTACGGAATAAAGCTAAAGGGGACTGATGTTACTGTGAACAGGCATAGCGACGAACGAAAGGGGCCTTGTAGGGAGGTGTCAGGGGTTGTGGTACGAAGTGAGAAGGTCAACGGCAGGATAGGTGTAAACTGGTGACTTCATTCGTCTCTGGCCTTCCCCCAGTTTCCTGCTGAGGGCTGACCTTCTTATAGGCGAGCACCGGTGACCTAGCGGTCCGGCATTGGTGCTTTAGCGCCATATCTCAGGTCTTCCTAGACACAAAAACCCCCTAAATACCTCATGTCCCCTTCTAGCTCGTGACAGGAGGCTTCCATATGGAATTAGAAGCACGAACATCGCATCTTTCCTAAACATCAAAAACCTCTTTCAATACATCAGGCCTTCATTCTCGAAGTTGAATAATTTCAGTGGCAGCACCTTACTACGATGGACGACCACCGGCTTCAGCCTTCCATGCCTCCAGCCCGGACCTCTCCAAACATTACGCGGCGCAAAGGAGCTTGTATCTCTTGTAGAGAAAGAAAGGTCCGCTGTAAGTAAGAGTTTGGCTCAGTACTGTGTTTGCATGTTGTAATTAAACTTGTTGACTGGCACAGGCGATGGGTCCAATCCTTGTGGAACGTGCGCGGTATTGACTCGCTAAACCCTTATCTCGGTGTTAGGAGGTATGTCGTTGTCCGAATACTGATGTTTTAACGGTAGAAAATATCTCGTGAGTGCTACTATCCTGAGCCATTACCTCGCAGGCGACGGCACTTGCGGTACATGGCAGGCCTGCCACAGTTCCCTTACAATCGATCGCATGCTTTCTCACCGGCGTCCCCTTACGAAATGGGCTTTGTGTCACCTATTTCTATGTTTTCTTTACCAGAAAACGAAACTGTGCTTCCCTTGACCTCGCATCCCTTTGACACCAGTCAGAATGACATCGATGGCGCGCTTGATTGTTTGTTGGGTTTGAAGCCTTCATCCCCACAAGCTGCTGGTGCTGTAGAACACGGCCACCGCGATATCTCCAAGACACCTAGTCCTCCGGTAGTAGAGAATCTTGACTATGACACAACCATGTTTGATGTCAATATCGGGGACTCTGTGAGTTCTGACTATTTTGGATCCGCTGAAGCTGAACCGCCTTGGCGTTCGCCTGAGGACGACTTTATCGATAGCGAGGTAAGTCTACATAATACGTGGTTGCAAACCAAGCCTTTTCTCCTTCTTTTTTTACAGTCCAATATCGTGAGTTACTCGGGCTTCTGACAGCTAGATCGCCAAGATTTTTGGCACCGAGAAAGAAAACGCTCCAGAAAGCAGTAGTGCCAGCTGTAAAAACCAAGAGAAGACGCATAGTAAATGCATATCTGTTCCAGAACCAAATATTCTAGTGGACTTTTCTTCCGCAGCGTTGTTTGGCCTCCCTTGTCTTATCTCAAGATTTGTTGAAGATCAGAGCAGACAAGAAGTCCTGGACATCATGACCGAACTATCAACCATCATTGAGAGACGATCCCTTTTACCAGCGTCCAACGACGCAGAAATTTATGAATCAACATGGTGGTTGCAAGAAGACGATAATGATATTCATCGATGGACTGTTGGTGAGTCTAGACTCTGGAGCTTCATTAGAAATCCTTCATTACGAGTCTGTCGAACCTGATCACTAACAAAACACCAGCATGTTGCACGGAAACTCCGTGAGTGTCTTCAGAACCAGAACTTTCTTTCAATAACCTCAAACTGACTGTTCTGAGTATCGCTGCCTTCCTAACCCAAAAAGACGTCCATAGCCTAGTTCGTCAGTCAAGATCTACACGCCCAAACGCCATAGCAACGGCATGCGCAGATGCCATAATGGCCCTTGGATTCCACATCTGTGCAGCCCCTTCAAACTCTGGGTCCCGAATACCTAGCTCCGCCAGCAGATGTGCAACATACAAAAGACTCAAGAGCGTTCTTTCATCCAAAACACTACATGATGCTCCATGCAGTGCATGGAAGTTGTTGGTAAGTCTTTTATACTCATTCAGAACTCTCGCATGATTCTACTTACTGACGTCTCAAAAGAGGAGTCTGATACTGGTTTGTAAGATCCTCTGAAGTTTAGATATTCCACTGTACTAACCATCATTTACATGCCATTATTGCCACATTTTGTGATGAATCTCTCATCGGCAACCATCTTGCCTCAGCAATTTTTACAATACGTGATCTACGTCTCATTGGGACAGGTCGAGGCTTTAGCGAAATGACGGACGAAGAAAGGACTATTTCGGAACGTTGTGCACGATATGTCTATTCCATGGAGGTGTCTTATGCGATATCTAAAGGGGCGCCACCTGTGAGTAAGGCCTACAACATTTACATCTCGACCTTTGGAATTGACATGATATTGGCGTTCATTGGATAAAAGACGGGCTTCTAACCTCGGCAATCTACTTACATTCTACAGATGTTTGACTATGAGTGGATGAGTGGCTTGAAAAATCTGTCAAAAGACGAAGATGACCAGCTCAGTACTGAGTGCTCTTTTGCGGAGTTACTGCACTCGATTCTACGACAGCAATACAGCTCGTGGGCTTGGCGAAAGCCAACAAGTTCGGCCCCTGACACCGAGCAATTACGAGCCAGTCGACAGCACCTGAACAGCTGGTGTGGCAGCCTACCAACACCACTCAGATATGCCATCCGTGAAGGACCTCGCGTCATATGGGCCTCGGGAGATCCTTCCTACCTGTCAGGCCTAACCCAGCACATTCGTTACAGCAATAGTCGCACTATGCATAACAGACTTTATGGTCTCACACGATCATGACTAAGTCTGCCAAGGATATGCCAGTATTAGGGATCGTCCATTCATTATATAGATAGACGGATACGTCCATAGTCCTTCTTTCAGCATACTCTTCAATACACCTCATTGACCCCCTACCTTTCTATGGGCCTGTCAGCTGCTGCCCAACATACCATTACCAGAGTTTTCGGGTTTTCGGTCAGTATCACCGTGCTGTCTACTTCATTCACGGTCCATGGATCGCCCTGCTCGCTGCCGACACTTTTGTTGTCAGTGACTCGGCCAGAAATGCATGGAAACAATGTATTCAACAGTGTCTCGATTCAGCTTGCGCTATCATTGAGGCTGTAGATGGCTTCGTGGTCCGTGATGGAATCCTTGACAAGTATGTTGAAGCTTTAACTTACCCCACTCTTGAAACGGTATTTTATGGGGCTAACACAGGCTTTGAATCTTCCTGCAGCGAAATGCGACAGCTTCTTCTCTTATCGTTGTGTTTCGTCGTATATTACCTGTTAAGTGGCGAAGAAAGAAAGTGTACTCAAGTTGCGAATAGTATGGTTGTCTGCTGTGGAATACTTGGTAAGCTTAACGGATGTGATGAGGAAGTCTCCTCGAGGCTAGTCGGTCACGTCTTAGATTTAGTACGCATAGTGCGATCGAAGAGACAGACGTAGACCATGGTTATGATGGGTTCTTTAGCAACATGCACGCACATCTTTGATTCGTGATACATGGACACGTAATGGTTTGTTTGAGCAAAACTAAATTAAAGATATGAAACTACGCATATGATCAAGTTGGCCACCCATCGTATTCAAACTGTTTATACAGAGCTATCGTACTTGTAGCGTCTGAAGCTTAAGAAACACGTCCATGTGTTACGTGTATCACTAGCATACTTGAGTAGACACATCCTTGAAAGACATGAACACGTAAACGGGTACCAGTGTCTGATCACCTGCTAGGGATGCTGTAATTAACCTCGGGTTCACATACCTCAAAGCAAAGCGGTTGTTCAGGCCAATACGACAGTAAGTCCCTACAGAGTACATCAGGATCTACACCTTTTGTTGCGTTAAAGGAGGGAAATCCGCTTGCAACGTTCCCTCATCGGTGGAATAACACTCATTCCTGTTAAATCATTCAGCAGGAAGCTGGCGGCTTACTGTTCTGAGTTTCGGGGGGATCTGCAGCACTTGGTTCCAGAGATAGCATTCGATTACAATAAATCTGACTCCTAAATTCCTAGTAGATCTTTGTAACAGAGTGTATGACAGTGTACACTATGCCTATAGACTAAGCAATACTCTAACCAACTGAGCCAAAAGATCCATCAATGGGTGCACTCGTGCACACATTGCTGTCAACATCACTTATCAACCCCTTATACACATCTAGCCCTCTGACAATCTTATACTCACTATACCCCCGGAGAACGAAGTTCAGAGCAACTATCAAAGATCCAAGTCATCAATCCGCCGGCGGACTCTCAGTCTCGCCGCGGGATTAGCCAATATCTCAAACCCCCATCGCACTGGTTGCGTTAGTGTTCCATCCGCCAGCTTGAAATCGAACCTGAGTAGAAAATGACAGAGAATTATTTTGACCTCGTTCACGCCGAAGAATCGACCGGGGCATGCATACGTTCCGTGCCCAAAGCCCATATGATCCGGAGAGGTCGTGACTAGTGTGGCTGTATGCTCTTTATTGGTGTCGCCACATGTTCGTCTCTTGAGGAAGCGGTAACCATCGAATGTAAGAGGATTTTCGAATTTTGTTGGATCCCACATGAAGTGACAAGAGATGGCAACTATGCTGTTCTTTGGGATTAAAATTTCGTTCTTCAGTACCACATTGTTTCGAGCGACACGTCCCATGGATACTGGATAATAGTTAGCGAGCTACTTACGCCAGACAATACCGTTTGTACATTAATTATGGGCATATGTCGACTGCACTTACTGATTGAAACAGGTTTGAGCCTTTGGCTTTCCTTTAGTACACTATCCAGCAGCTTGAGATTATTCAGTGTCGTGGCTTTTTCCCAGCTCCCAGACCCGAGAATTTCTCGCATTTCTTCCCTTAGTGGTCGAAGAAGATGTCGATGTTGACATAAATCGACGAGAAGTTGAGCAATAAAGTCACCGCTGGTGTGCATAGCTGTCAATGATAAAGCCAACTGCAACGCTGCAGCATCGTAACGAATGCTCCGCTTCATGGCCAGCTGTTCTCCCCAACTCAAGGCGTCGTGATATCTTGACACAGGGGTCCCGCTCTTTATTGCAAGCCGCGTCGATTCCCGCCGACTACTGATCACAGGATCTATCAGACGGCGTGCTCTTGCAACCATGTTACGCAATTCGCGATTTTTCGGCGCGAAACGATTGACAAGTGACCGCAGCAAGGGTGGATAGCGTCGGAGTTCCTTTAACGCGGCATTGGACTTGGCAAAATAGGCTACTGTTATGTCGAGCCAAGCAGGATCGCGACAGAGTTCAGGACCAACAAAGATGAGCGACGTGACGCGTGCGATTATCTTCATCAGGGTTGACCTGAGATCTACCTCGTGCCAGTCTGTAGATTTGGTTAATCTTACAAGCTTGCCTTCTACTTGGCCGAGTCTATTTACCAGAGTTATATGTCAATATCTCTCTCATTGCCGAGTCCGACTCATTAGAGAGCAGTTGGTTCAACGAAGCTGAGATGTTTTGTGTAAGCGACTGCTTGCTTCTCGCATCTCTCATCCGGGTTCACGAGAAAATGACACTCTACTACTTCATTTCGTCCTGAGGAGACATACAAAGATTTCTGGTGATATATTTGATCACATCTTGCATAAGATCTGAGCTTAAGATGGCATATGGTTCAAATCCAGAATATGAAGCTTGGGGATGTAGCTGCCCAAGAAACGTCAGCCAGACTTTTGTTCCAAGCTGGTTACAATTTCAAACTGTACCTTTTTCATCGTCTTCGTAGATACCAAGTCTTTGTGGCTGTGGACCTCGTTGGCATGTTCCGCGGAAAGAATTGTCCATTCTGCCAACCCTGAGTTGATGCGAAAGGGCTTCCCGCCGTATTCTTTGAACCCTCTAGCCACTAGCCCATTTGCATTTCTGTAGTATTCCGCGGGAGACGTGTTGATGAGCGGGTGTATTCCGCGTCGCTGGCGCCTTAGAGCATATAGGACTGAAAATAGGGTAATTAAGACCACGGCAGATATCGTCAACGGGGTCATCATCGATCTAGCAGTCATGAGGGACTTCGCTTGGTGGAGCTGTATTAACCCCCTGAACCAAAGTGTGTTCAAGTTCATCGTAATCGTGGTCAAGTAGGCGGTTTGCTGCCCAATGTCCCATTCAGTTTCTTGAGATGTGGTCTTCCTACCGCCACCAAAGCACTGATGAGAGCTACAGAGCAAGACCTTTGCGCGCACTCACACACAGAAAGTACGCCAGTGTTTGGCCGCCTGGGCAACGGTTCCCGGTCTTGATCTCTACTCAATTGGCTACAGCGCGTGTTGCCGGATTAGGCAAGCGATGCCGGGCGCTTCAACGGCACGGCCCTAACATCTCGTTGGAACCATGTCTGCAATTACTCCAGCTTCATTGCTCCGTCACTGACAGCGCTCGGGCCGAGGGTCGAACGGACCGAATGAAGGCGTAACCTGAATTTACTTTTCTAACGCCCGTAATCTCATAGTCTTCGCGGATATTGTGTCCGATACGACGCAGCTTATGGCGCCGAATTCTTTGAGTCCTGTTCTTTCCAGCCGACGTTACACTTGGAAAAAAAAAGTCCATGCATACACGATGTTCGTTTGTGTACCCCTGCGTTTATGCCAATGTAATCGACTAGGACATTGAGATCTCTCAATGGACAAGCTCTTTCTCGACCTTACTTAATATTCCGGGCGTGAGCCATGGCCCCAGGGGTGTGAAACATAATATTAATAACAAAATCTGCGATCAGGACGATGGTTTTTTTTTTTTTTTTTGGCATGACCTTGAGAAATGTATGCCGTCTGTCTACCTTAGCATGGACGCCTTGGTGCAAGCCACCGCCCTTGTTAAGTGAAGTCTACATCAACAACTCTGAAGAACACAACTACAAGCAAAAGTGTCGAAATATGGATGAATATGGAGACATATGGAAAGGAAGAAGGCCGTTAAAGCCGGGTTATCCAGACTCACTGTGACAAGTTCGCGGGAAGTGTGCAGATTAATGATGTAGTCGCGTAGTAAATTTATCCAGTAGTTAAAGTCTCGAGTAGGTGACTACATAAGACCCCTTAGTGAACGACTTACCGACCTTGAGCCAAGTGCTCTAGGATTGTTTCCGCCAAATGCATCAGAGACGAGCATTGAGTGACTTCTATGGAGCTCATGCCAAGGTGGAATTGTTGCTGAATCCAATCCACCAGCTCGATGGACACGATCGAGTCCAGCCCAATTGAAGGAAGTTCCGAGTTGATGAGAAATTGGTCCACTGGTCGCAACAGTAAACGCGAAAGCTCTCGCCCGAGCATTCGTGCGAGGCCCTCCACAGCGCCACTGCACTCAATCTTCTCGGACTCGAGCTTCGCAAGCGTAATCAGCGCTTCAATCTCACCCGTGTCATCAGAAGCACCGTTGTTCCCTAGACTTGCGTGCCCTCCGCCGATTATTTTTGATGTAGCAGCATTTTGATGAAAGTGATGCGACAATGCGCAGCGGACATCCCGCTTCCAGTTGAGCCGGTTGGCAGGGTCGTTGAAGGGAATGTCGGACAGAGCGCCCACGCAGAAACAATTCATAGGGCTATTTCGATCACGAGAGCGTGCAACAGCAATAGCCGTGGCGTCCAGAACATCGTTCTCGGTAAGAAAGACATAACCAGCATTGCGAAAAGCGGCGTATTGCTTTTCCTGCTCGGTCAGATAGCCGACGTCGCCCACAACTCCGATATCCAGAATGGAAGCCGGCAGGCCGAGACCTTGTCGGTAAGCCACAAATGCATCCAGGTACGTGTTTGCGGCGCTGTAGTTGGCCTGGCCATGATATCCCGTGATGCCACCACCTGAGCCAAACACAACAAAGAAATCGAGCGCAGTGCGTGCTTCGAGCATTGCTTCATGGAGGTTCCATGTTCCATGAACCCGTGGCTTGACTGCAGTCTGCCACTCCTCAAAAGTCATTTGAGCAGTCGCGTTGTCCTGGGTTTTGTTAGCTCCATCTATCAAAGAAAGAGAAGAACTGATTTACACATAATATTAAGGAAAGCTGCATCACACCAGCGATGGGGCTAGGGGCCTCCGCAACCGCCTTCTGTACGTCTGCATATTTAGCCACATCACCTGACACGGCTTTTACCAAACATCCTGGATAGCTTTCGATCTCTTTTCGGAAGTCTTCGTGCTGGGGTTCGCCTGCGGTTCGCGAGAAAAAAACGAAGTTGCGGGCCCCATTCTCAGCCATCCAGATAGCCACAGACCGGCCAATTCCACCCATGCCGCCAACCAGAAGATAAGTAACGTCTTCTCGGAAAAGAAACACTGCTTCGCCATCCACTTCCTCGACGTGAAGTGGGATTGCCAAGCCCTCGTCGTGCAGGCCGAACCATATCATGCGGGGCACCTGAACAACGCCGTCGACGATGGCATAGTCGACATCAGGGTCAAACTCCACCGTCTTTCTCCGGGTCGGGAGGCTTTGACAAATTTTCCACAAAGCATCTGAGAGGGAGTTTCCGTTGCTGGAGGTTGTATCAACCTCAACAACCGTTGCATCGATGTTGTATTCCATGTGAACAGTTCGGAGGACACCATGTGCCATCGCCGTACGAGGGTCTTTGCAGACACTACTGTGTGCCGAAGGCGTAACCCAGATCAAGGAGCCCCGAAATTTGCAAATGCTTTCCATGAAAGAACTGAAAGTCGAGTCGATCAAGTTGTAAATTGTGGGCTCGACCAAATCACGTAAGTAAATTACCAAAGGGCTGTCAGTTGGTATAAGGGTATCATGTCGAACATCAATTTGACAGCCCTCCGCAATGAATTTCGCCTGAATTGCTTTGGCCGTGGCGGTGTCTCGGTCATTTTCAGTTGTGATCAACGTGACGGTCGTGATATCTGCTCGCTCGGGACGATGAGCGAAAATCAATCCAGAATCGGTACTCGAATGCTCAGTGAATCCAAGCTGTTCCAGTTCCTTGAAGACATCGCTGATTTGATTCTCTGAATATTCAAAATTCGAAGGTGATTCTGTAATATTCAATATTCTGACTTGATATTTCCCAGCGCAGACTTTCTCACCTTGGCCAAGACCGTGGATCAGCAAGCGACCCCACGGCTGCAGTATATTGCCGAGCGACCCCCGTTCTTCTATCATCGAATCATTGCATAAGAACTGCAGAGGTGTCAATGCTGTGTCGTACGGTATGATCAATTGTGGAATAAACGTACCGATTGGCTCAGGACGATCATGTCTACGGGACCGGTCAGGGCCACCTCCTCGGCGCCAATAACTGAAATATTATCTTCTTCTCTGCCAGCCAACTCGTCGCTCACAGACTCCCTCATTTGCTCCGCAGTACATGCGTATTTATAAGTGGAGAAGAATCGGTGTCGCTGGTCGGGATGCAGAGCGTCCAGTGCCACCTTGGTGACCTCCAAGTTACCATCGCCAATTTCAAGAATCTGAGCATCGGGATACTTCCACCCGAAGAGAGATATGATTCGACAGAGTTCATTCAGCTGATAGGTTTCATTTTGCCCGGAATTTCCCTTTAGCGTGAGGTTGTTTTCGATTCCGGCGATTGAATTGACCATAGAAATGTCTCTGTCCCAGGCAAAATACGAGCCTAATAGCCGGTCACCCTTCTTCGCAGAAGGAAGTTCCGCGAAAGCAAGGCGATCGAGTGAGACTCCGGGACGCCCACTACACGAGAACAGCAGAGCGCTACAGATTGATTCGTTGGAGTTATGACTCTTTTCCGGATTGCGCTGTTCTCCATAGACGCGCATCTCTAGGTCTGGTCGATCAAATACAGTCAGATAACCGATGTTGGTGGGGAGCTGGATAGTGGTAAGGTTTTTCCGCAAACCGTTCGTCATGGCAACAAGGTTGATCTGCAGTAGTTGGTCGAGTACAGTCGGATGTACGGTATAAAACTCTGTGTCATCGAAATCGAAGACAGTAGCAGCAGCCTCTTGAGTTACAGTGCCAGCTGTAATGTCGTCGAGTCCCTGAAACGAGGCTCTCCAGTCAATCCCCAATTTCTTGGTCGCCTTGTACCACTCCTCCACGTCAACTTTTCGGGGAAGAACTCCATCTTGCATCTTCTTAACAGCTCTTGCAGTCATGTCCTCAATAGCCTCAGACTTGGCGCCGGAGCTGATCAGCCCGGTGCAATGCGAGACCCAGTGATCGCCGTCACTGGAAGACATAATCTTGAAATGATACCAGGGTACGTTATTATTCTCTTCCTCTTCAGGAATGAGTCTTGTGTACAGCTCAGTTCTCCTGTCTTTAGGAAGCGATAGTGCTGTGCTGAACTTCATGTCTCGAATTGTGTAGGGTTGGCGGCCTTCAGATGTCTGTCTCATGGCCTCACCAACCATCGCAACATAGGCAGCGGCAGGAAATATCGTGGATCCATTCACAACGTGGTCAAACAGCCAGGCAGCCTCCTTTATGTCGAGCATATTTCTCCAGGCAGGCTCCAGGCTGGTGCCCTCAAGAACAGGAGAGCCTAGAAGAGCATGTCGAGGAAACCTTCGTCTCCTAAATCGTCCAGGTGTTCTAGGAACAAACATGTAGTTCGTTGCATGATACCATGGGTACGATGGAAGATTGGATAGAACCCTGGCTTTGTGAAAGATCCCATGCAGGTCAATTTCGAGGTTTAGACTGAAACAATCTCCAACAAGTCGAAGGAGCGACAAATTGCTGTCTTCGCGTCGCTTCAGAGTCGTGATGTATTTGTATGATGCTCGTGGATTGACTTTTCGCATGATGTCTTTGACAGGACCCTGCAATGCTGGATGAGGCCCTACCTCGATGAAGACGTTGTTGTTCTCGGTGGTGGATAGAATGTTGCGCACAGCAGCTTCAAATTCGACCGGTAACACAAAGTTGTCCACCCAATAGTCAATATTGAAGTCTGCAGTAGTAATAGCTTTCCCTGTAACACTTGAAAAGTGAGGGCAAGAAGGCGCTTTGGTGTCGGCAATGTAAGGACGCAAGAGCTCTGCATAAGTCGTTGCCAGAGGTTCAATCCAAGCTGCAATTCAATAGATAGTATTAGAAATACGACCTAGTGGTCAAGAAGCGATCGAAGCGTCTGAACTTACGTGAGTGGAATGATGTTTCCAGGTCCAATACCTTGTACTTCACGTCTGGATGGCGGCGTGCAATCTGATCGACACAATGCTGAATGCAAATAGGATCACCAGAGATTGTCGTGCTCATCGGGCTGTTCTTGCATCCGATCACCACGCCAGGGATGAGGTACGGCTCAATCTCTTTTGAGCCCAAAGCAACTGCGGCCATAGTCCCGGGCGGTACATCACCATGGACTAATATCCAACCACGGAGGTACGCCACAGCCATTGCTTGCTCTGCTGATATGGCACCGGTCGCGTATGCTGCCGCCGCCTCACCACCGCTGTGGGCGGTGACAGCATGGGGGTGGATTCCGAGACTGAACAGCAGATCCGTCAAAGCCAGCTGCACTGCCGTGGCACACGGATGTGAATACCCCCGCTTCCCCACTAGACTGGACGTCTCGCCTTTTCTCAGCTCGTCTGAATGTGCTCGTCAGGTTGTTTTCACATTAAAATCCATGGAAAGGCGGAGCATTACTTACTTTCTATCGTCCACGCTGGCGGTTCGGGTAGTGACTGAAGAAAATTGTCCATCTTCTGAATCGAAGATCTAAACACATCATTCAAATCAAGCAAAGCTTTCCCCATGCCCGCCCAGTGAACTCCTTGGCCGGTGTAAATGAAGGTGATCCGCTTTTTTTCAGTAGAAAGTGAATTTGCGGCGCTGACGTCGAATGCTCCATGACTGTCAACGATCGCATACGAACGGTGGTTCAAGTGGTTTCGATGAAGCCCCAAGGTGTACGCCATACCATCAAGATCAACGTCTTTGGTGCCTTCTAGATATTCCCGGTGCTGTTCGATCTGTTTTTCGAGTGATTCTGGATGTGCTGCAGAGAAAAGTAGCAAGCGGCTCAAGCTCGGCAACTGGAAGCTGACTGCTGAGTCCAGACTACCAACAGGTGAGTTCATTGTTCCATCATGCCTGTAGGATTCGAGTATGATCTACAAATCAGATCAGCTATTGAGTTTTATTGGAAGGTAGCGTCAGTCTCGAAGGACTTAATGCCGTATCGTTACTGGACTTACGTGGGCGTTGGATCCTGAGACACCGAACGAATTGACGCTGATTCTCTCTGCCTTTCCGTCTGGCCACAGCTCAGGCTCAGTTGGCACTCGCAGTTTTGCAGATTCCCAAGGAACTATGGTCAATTTAGCCGATGCTTGAATTGCCAACAATCATGGTTATAGGACACTGCGACAGGGGCGGAAGACGAACCGACTTACTCTTTGGATTAGGATGTTCTAGATAGATATTGGGGGGTATCATCCGGTTTTCAAGAGCTAGCACTGCCTTAATGACGCTTGTGAGCCCCGCTGCACCTTCGGAGTGCCCAACATTCGGTTTAACCTGATAAATAGTTAGCTTCCCTCGTTCACTGACCAACGTGTTATTGAAGTAGGATGGAAACATACTGCACCCATCAGGACCCCACCGCAGGGACCCCAAATGCGGGCAACTGCGCTGGCTTCGAGTGGGTCGCCCGTAGGCGTACCGGTGCCATGGCACTCAAAGAAGGCCGTCTTGGAGAAGTCGCTGATGTTCGCCTGAGAGTATACTTGACGGATCAGTCTTTCCTGAAGGACATCATTGGGCGTCATGATTCCCCTAGAGCGGCCATCATTATTGGTAGCGCTGGCTCGAATGATAGCTCGGACAGGGTTGCCATCCCGAAGTGCGTCACTAAGTTTTTTGACGTAGACAGCATTAACAGCTTCTCCGCGCCCATAACCATCAGCAAGAGCGTCGAATGTCTTGCATTTACCGCTGTGCGAAAGCACACCAGTTTCTGTGAAAATTATAGAGGTAAGGACCGAGGTGATGAGATTGCAGCCAAGAGCCATGGCCGAGGTGCATGCTCCGGACTGCACAGCTTCGGCGGCCAGATGAAGGGCGACCATGGAAGAGGAGCATCCAGTTTTTATGAGCATACTGATGTTGCCTTAAGTCAATGGACTAACCTATTCTGTACCTGTCTTTCTCTCCCAGGAGTAGACTTACCTAGGTCCAGTCCAGTTATACTCATATGAAATGCGATTGGCTTGGAAAAAGTCGAGATATCCAGAACCACGATAAACGCCTGATGCATGTGGATCCATGGATTGGTCATCTTGCCAGTCTGACGAGAATGTGCCGACGTAGCAGCCGACCTGCTTCTCCATGGTAGATGTCGCTGTCTCTCCAGCACTATCGAGACACTCTTGAGTGATCTCCAAGAGTTGGCACTGCATGGGATCCATTCTTTCGGCTTCTGCCTGGCCGCAAGTGAAGAAAGACGTGTCGAACTTTTTCAAGTCGACATCGCTCAGCAAATAACATTCCTGGTTCTGGATGGTGCCCCATTTTGGGACATCGCTGTAGAAGCCGTCATTGTCCCAGCGTTCTTTTGGAATCTTCGTTAAACCACTTTTCTTGTTGACCAACATATTCCAGAAGTCAGAAGTATTGTGGACGCCTCCCGGAAGCCGCACCGCCATGCCGGTTATGGCAATTGGATCCAACTGCCATGCTTCGTTGCCGCTGCATGCTTGCTCTAAATCAAAGTAAGTTAACCTATTCGTGACATGGGTAGCTTTGAGCTTCACATAACATACTACGGTCGAGGTTTCGAGTCATATTGTTTGCTGAACGAAGTGTTTTCACTTAGTTGTGAATCGGTATCTCTGCAGAAGCAAAGTGATATAATGATACGGTTTTGAGCAAGTACAGGTCAATCTCTTGACAATGATTGAAAACAGTTTTATTTCACATTCGCATTTGTTCTCGCAGAGGTGGGGAAACGGTGTGGCATTTACTTCTACGTCGTCCTACGGTTTTGATGTTGGAATCCGCTTAGTTTGTCAATGAAACCAAACCTGGAAAGCTCATGCAAAGATTTCTTGAGTGACGGAGCCCGAGACGGCCGTTTACAACTGATACTTTGTTCACAATTAGGGCGTCGTTGATACATCCGTCCGACCATTGTTAACGCACTGCGCATAACTTAGTGGAGAGACGATGCAGGCTGCCAATCGGGAGACACTCGGGCGGCGTCGGTTGAGTTTATTTGAGTGAGCCTAAATGGTACAACTGGGTATCCTGGACAAGCTAGGCAATTCAGCAAGCGGCAAATTGGGTAATCGTTCTATTCCGAAAGGTCGCCTGGGATGAGATAATAACCATAATCACACGGGCGGCTTCTTCGTCCACCACTCAGTCGCCCTCCGATGCAGCACGCTTTACCGATGGTTCATGATTTTTCGCATCTGAACACAATGAGAGCCATTCATATTGAGGGTAGGGGAAAGGCTGTTATCACGGAGAATACTATACCTAAGCTCCGAGATGGCCATATTCTGGTTCGGCCAAGGGCTGTTGCGGTCCAGCCATCTGACTGGAAGCACGTCGACTACATGTTGGTGGGTGACCCAACAGGGGCCCGCATGGGCTTTGAGTATGCTGGCGATGTCATCGATGTTGGTAAACATGTTTCTCAGGACTTCCGGAAAGGAGATCGCGTATTCGGACTCTGCCATGCCTCGTAAGTCCCCATGTCTCACACGCTACTATTTCCCGCTGACCCACGCCGGTAATAATTAACGTAAGGACAGTAACGCTCTGGACAAGGAAAACGGCACATTTGCTGATTTCGCCGTCGTACGATCGGAGTTCCAGATGAAAATCCCTGAGCATTTGGATTATGTTGAGGCTGCAGCTCTGTCATCGGGTTTAGTGCCTGTCGTAAGCTTCCCCTTAACTAACTACATAATTATCCTTCAACGTGATGGGTTTCAGAACTTATATCATTCAAATGCATGGGAGATTGATAATGTAAATTTCAGTGCCAAGGCCTATACCAGGACCTCTCTTTGCCTTTGCCAACACGCCCTGCATCGGCACCTATCATCAAACTTCTCATATACGGAGGCAGTACAGCTTCGGGTATTATGGGCATCCAGTTCTCTAAATTATCAAACTGCCGAGTTGTCGCAACTTGCTCGCCACACAACTTCACATACCTCAAGTCTCTCGGCGTGGATCACTGCGTTGACTATCACTCGGAAACATGCGTGGATGAAATCCATGCATTCGTGGGCGACGAACTACTCTATGCATGGGACTGTATTGCCACCGTACAGTCTGCTCGAATATGCGCAGCAGCGATGTCCCGGTCCAAGGGTGGACACTATAGCAGCTTGCTTTTTCTGAACGGGACAATTCTAAAAAAGATAAATCCCAAAATACAATGTTCGACGACCATAGGATATACAATATTCGGCGAAAAGTTTCATAAGGAGACAGTCATCGAATCACGCTTAGAGGATTACAAATTTTGGATGGAATTCTGGGCCATGTGCGAGAGGCTTATCTGGGAAGGGAAAATAAGGCCTCCCCCACAGATCGTCAACATGGGTGGTGAAAGCCTGGAAGGGGTTCTATTTGGCATGCAACATCTCAAAATGGGAAAGGTTAGCGCTGGAAAGCTTGTTTATACGATGTAGATAGCAAAGTCAAATTTTGTCCAGCATGGCCATGCAACGGACCGACTAAACCTTGGTGACCAACAGTGCCATCCGATCGCGATTCATTTGAAATAGAAGATAAAAACACAGCTGCTGTTACTCAATGGCGCCAAAGGATGTCTCCCTTTTACCGACATTTATACACATCCACTAGCTAAGCACTGTGCCTCTGTTCAATGGCCCTTGTCCAAACACTACTATGATACAAGCTTCTTGAACATGGAAGCGAAGAGGCACTGCCAACATGGCGAAGAAGCGCAGCTAATCAATCCTAGTATGATATGCAAAGCCTTCTCCGAGACGAAGAACATCACTGACTACATCGTTGCCGAAACTGGTTTCACCGGATACCTGGAGTTCATACATCCTCGACAGGAAGAGCTTTGTTGTATTCTCATCATCGAGGCCCTTCGCAAACTTCGATGCGATTTTTGGCGTGCGAAAGCAGGGCAACGCCTGCGGCCGGTTCGTGTCGTGGCTAGCGCACGAAATCAATTCTCACGTTGTTGTTTGTTACTGCATCGGGCTGGATTGGCTGAATTCAATGATGCTGGTGATCTTCTCCGGACGAATAAGCCGATTCCATCCAAGACAAGCGCCGACATAGTGCTCCGGCTGGTCGAACAATATCCCGGCTTCAAAGGCCTGACTGGTCTCATCCAGCACACTGGCAATCACCTTGCGGAAATATGGAGCGGCCGGACGGATGGCGTACGAGTGATCTTTGGCACACCCGAGGGCAAGAAGCTCGTAGAAGAAGTTTACGGGAATGACTGTACGAGCAAAGCTTTCCACCGCTTATTAGAGAACTTTCTGGGGATTCTTCTAGATCGATCATCTGTTGGCGCTTCACCTCTGAGAAAGTTACGCATACTTGAACTTGGAGCCGGGACCGGCGGGACGACGAAGTGGTTAGCACCGCTGCTAAAATCTCACATTCCAGAAGGCGCGGTCGACTACCTGTTCACAGACATTGCTGGTACCCTTGTGTCTCAAGCTGAACAGAGCTTTGGCAAGGAATATGGTTTCATGTCTTTCTTGACACACGACATTGAGAACCCACCGCCGTCCAACCTTGCCGGGACGCAAAACATAATCATCGTTATCAATGCTGTTCATGCAACAAGGGACATCGTACAGTCTCTTCGAAACATACGTCAGTTCCTCCGTCCTGAAGGTATAGTGCTTATGCTGGAGATCATGGAGCGCCCTTGTTGGGCAGACTTCATCTTCGGCTTTTTCGAAGGCTGGTGGCGATTCAATGATGGGAGGACTCATGCTTTGGTGCTGTTATCAGAATGGGAGCAGGCATTCCTCGAAGCTGGGTTTGCTCATGTGGACTGGACTGAAGGATCTTGCGCAGACTCGAGATTCCAGAGACTATTTCTAGGCAGTGCTATGTGACTGTAAAGTCTGCCGTAATAAGGTGTAACTCTCTATACGGCAGACTAAGATGCTTTTGTTTCTGTGATACACACTGAGGTATGGTTACTGTAATACCTAATAGTCCAACCTCCTATTTCATACCGAGTCCAACAATCTTGCCTTCTAGTGACCTCTATACCAAGGTTCTTCGGGTTCACACCGCAACTTTTCATGTTTCCTCGTCTCCTGAGAGCCAAATTTCATGGCCATTACCCTCCTCGCAGAACAAACTTAGAAGATAGCCACATACTGATGCAACTCCAGTGAGCCACCAGGCTAGTCCAGTAAGGCCGTGGGATGAGCCATAGCTGTATACCCATGCTGATACTGCGGAAGAGATGGCACGAACCATAGCTGTGATCAAGTATGACATACTATTAGTGCGAGCTAATGCAGAAGGATGAGGTGAGGCACTAGAGGTCCAAGTTAGCTGTCGTGAGGCTTGCATAGATGTTGTAAAAGCAGGTTGTGGGACTCACAGATTGGTGAGTATGAGCTGCGACGGCGCAGTAAACGTGGAGCAGCCGACCAGAAGAGCCTGAGAGAACACAATCAGTGCCCACACAGCGAAGCCGTGCTTTCCAGCTGGCGGAGGAGTAGAGGAAGGCATGACGGCTATGTAAGGTACCACCATATATACGATGGGAAAGAAACGTAAGAAGAAACGCCAGGTCCGTACAGTGCCGAGGCGCTGAGTCACTCGCGGATACGCGAATAGCTGTATCGGTAACCCCATCACACCCAACAGCGCGAGAGACCAAGCAATGTCAGCGGGTGCCATCCCGGCACCACCAGAGAAGCGGAAGGGTAGATGGCGTTGTTGGGCTGGCGTCTGGGCGTGCGCATCATCAATAACTGGATCGCTAAGAAAATTAGGCCACAGAGTGTTGTAAACTGATATGTGACCATCATGTATCGCGACTGCCATGAGCATGAAGCAGAGGTTGTGTGTTAGAATCCGTCGCAGGGGAAGGATCTTGGTGTGCTTTTTCTTGGTCTGTACCTCGCAGATTCTCTTGGATGGCTGTGGAGACGAAGGTTGCGACTCGGGTTCTATGCCGTCCTCAACCATGAGAGGCACTTCTTCAACCACTTCCGAAGTGCGATCATTGTTGGAGTTGACTGGCTTATACGTTGAATTGCCGAAGCTACTGAAACATAGTAGGCTCTTCAGTTTTTGAGCTGCTGCTAAGCCTGGATCGTGACGGCGCCCCACAACCTTTGAGGTCTTCAGCCAGATGATCAAGTCAGCTTCGTCCAAAGAATGATCAAAGTTTCTCAGTTTGACATTGTAAACATACCTCTTCGAGAAAGAAAAATACTATCAAAGACGCAGAGAATAAAATGCTCCCATTTGCCAGCGCTGGCGGCGCATACGGAAATTTCTCCAGAAACCAGGAATTGCGGAACCTGTCAGGGTATCTCCCTCTTAGATCGGCCAGTTGACCGGCCATCAACGGACTCAACAAGACAGCCATATTGAAAGCGATAGGTAGCAAAACAAATGCTCGTACTTGAAACCTGCGCGCAAGACGGCATAAGTTGAACGATCCTATGGCGGCGCTGCCTGGGTGAACACAAAGACTTGCCGTTTCTCTTGCACGACTTCAGACACCATGGTCCGAACCGTCGCAACGTTGCCGTTGAACGCCCCTTCAAGAGTGTACAATATCAACGCCTGGTAGAAGTGTCGTATGAATCCGAAAGCTACGCAGCTGATCACTAGAGAAACCAATGTTAATGTCGGGGTTTCTTCAATTTTGGGCATTTTCTCAAATATCCACTCACACGAGCCAGTCATTCCTATCAGCAGAACCAGTTTCCTCCCTCCCTTTGGAGAGTCGGCAAGCCTGCCAAGAAAAAGAGAAGAAATACATTGGCTGATGATGAAAGCTGTCTGCAACGTGGCAGATTGCCGAATTATTTCAGGCGACGATAGCGAAGGGTCCAACGACTTTAGTTGGTAGTAAAGGTATGTCTGTTTCGATTAAGCCTCCATTCGAAATTCTTAGGGCGGAATGTCCAGTACTGGGACTCACAGATATTGAGGCCTTTACAACAGGCTCAGAAAAACGCACAACGAACAGGATAAATAACTGGCCTTTCCTAGGCAAAGACAGCCATCCGACATGATCATTTCTGCCAGACATGATATTCGCTGGGATTCTACTACGTGAATTACCGAATCCGCCTAAGAAACGATGATGTTTCTTAGTAGAATGGTAGTGAGTAGCTCTTGCTGTCAGCTTCACATATTATCATCTATTTTTGCCGCAACACACGTGCACTTTCCTGCCATCCCTACAGAACCGAAGGCTTCCTGGAAGCCCAGATTCATCAGACGTAATGGCAGCAGGTAGTGGTCTCTTCGGGCCGCGTGCTGGTGGTTGCAACCTTATTCAGGCTTTGGTTTGGGGGACTTCTAGGTAATAAACTCCAGCGTCGGTCCGCATTAGTAGCCTATTTCTAGCTGCATTGCAACAACCCCCAACCCCCTAATCTTCTGACCTGTGTTTGTAAGAAGTAGGAAATCCACGTTAGGTTGTCAAACTCACGCAATGAGTACCAGGCATAGTTTACATGATATTCTCTCGAATTTGAAGGTCGTCAAATTGAATGGCGCCACACTATCTGTAAGGAGAATTTTTATTCAAGACATTCAGCCTTTCAAAACATCTCTTCAAAACTCGCTAGCTGTAGGCGCCAGTCATGTCTTCAATTGTATATCCAGAGCCTCTAGAAGAGTGTAGTCTCGATGAGAGCCGGCCACTGAAAGAAGACGTCGACAGCAATACGGAAGTTGGGCAGGAAATACAAGATCATAAGTCCTTAAAACAGCAGTCATGGAGGCGTCGCCTGGGATCCGCCAACTTCTTAAGGCCTTTGCTGCTCACTCTGGTCATACTTCTCGTCAGTCTAGTCGCTGTCGACGAAATCCTGCACCCGCGATGTCCAGATGTTCGGCGACCAATGGACTTTTCTGGCTGGATCTGCGCCCCGAATGGTGCTATACCAGAAGTAGCACGTGAGCGTGGTTGCGAGTTTGACGGTCTGTCATTTCATTGGTTTCCAAAGGAACGCTTCGAAGACGAGGATAACCTAGCACTTCTGCGGGAGTTCGAAAACGATGGGCCTTGGCATCGTTACGTTGATAAAGAAGGCAAAGTCGAGATACCACAGGGTAACAAAGTCCTAAAGGCGGCGTGGCTGACCAGACGAGAACATATCATCCACTGCAAATATGCTTTGCGACAGACTCATTTATGGGTAAATCACACCGCACAATGATTTCTGGACAACCTATTTCTAACGAAACCAGGTAACGAAAGGGTGGGACCCACCATTCAACTATAGCCATACCTTGCATTGCACGGGATATCTGGTTGACACAATCATGTTAGTACAGGTATCACTATTGAAATATCAAATGCTAATCCTGGGTTCAGGGAGAATCCACCTACTGACCTGCACGATATCAACACTCACGTATCACCGTGGCCTGCTTACAGACCTGTGGTGAGTGACACACATATGTAATGGATGTTAACTTCTGAATACTGATATAAATCGCAGGTGCATCCATATTATCCATGCGATGAAGAAGGTATTGCTTGTGTGTCTTGGTGAAAAAGAAAGCTTAGTTTGGTTTGGATGGTAGTGGAGGGATCATTTGCGGATGAAACCCGAGGTAAACAAGATCGATATGTTTACATCGCGCTAGTTAGATTTGTGGGATGTCAAAGCTGAGGAATGGCTGGGGAGTTTGGTTTGTAAGGTGCAAAGTGACCGAGGGGGTTACTACAAGCATCTCTACCGCACGAGTTCGTCTGGTCACTTTCAATGCCGAATTAGTTTATAAGTTGTGACCTGGTTTACTGTCATTTCTTCATTACGCAACCAGAGCTGAAACGCTATGCAGCATGTGCCTTTTATGAAGGCGCGATACATCGATGTTAAACCTAAGGCAGGCAGAAGATGTCGCTTGATAGAACAAGAGATGAGAATTACACTTTTAAAAAAGGTATGGCTTAAATTGGAGATATTAAATCATGATAATGAGAAGGGTGAATTCTAGTTGGGTGTGGTTTTTATGTCTGCTACGTAAGTAAACGCAATAAAGGTGTGTTTCATAATCTAGTATGCTGATGATCTGGAAATAGGTCATCAATCAGTATACTATTCCATTTATGTTATTATTCAAATTCTGTTCAACGACTAATTTGAATGACATCCTCATTCTCCCAGCCGGGCTTCCCTGCATCCCCGGATCTACTCACGATTTCTGCCCAAAGCTGAGACACAGGGTTTCAACTCGGATACGCAGAAGGCCCACCAAGCACTTGATCAAACATCTTTTATAAGCGGGCTACAAACAAACTCTACATCAACGTACTCGAGAGGTACTTCACTACTTCGTCTATTGTCCATGATCAAGGGGCCACCGACATCCGGCCGGTCTCCAATTAAGTGATGGGCCATCAATTTTTTCTGGTGGGCTCAAGTAGATTGCCCTCGCGACTTGAGGACTCATTGATTGATAAGAAATAAATGAAAACCTTGGGATGACTTAAACGTCATGCAACGACCCGCATGGAGGTGAGAAAAAGTATTTCACTCAATCGCAGTTCGCATCTCCCCCGCAACAACGGTACCCTAATTTATGCCGCCATCCAGAGACTCTCACATGGAATGGGTTAAAAATCCTCAATCTCCATTTGGCCCCCAGACACGTCTTTCCTTATACGGTGTTCAGTCGACCAGAATGCGATTGCGAGCAGTAGGTCCGTCCCCCCTTGAACGGGAGCCACGCGAGGTTGTGGGGCTGATGCGATCGAATCGTAGTCGCCTCTGGTGGAGGCGACTCCCCAAAACAAGCTCTTTTCCGCCCGCGATGTCCCACTTGCCAAGACTATCAACGGCTTCTCGCAGGGGAAACCGGCAATGGAGCGGGAAGAAAGCGTTGCAACTGTAGTGGGCACTAATAGGCTTGTTCTGGTCGAATGGATCTCGGCTTGAGCGCCGACGTCCAAGTCCCCTGGCTTATTGGAGTGGAAGGTCCTCCTTGCTCGGACTTCACGAACATGCGAAGGGAGGCAGTGGCAAATTCGAGCCATCAGCAAAGAAACACAAATACCAGAGGAAGAATGTAGCACCTCCTAGGATCTCTCAGCCTTCTGTCCACCACTTCTCTCCCTCCTGTCTCGTAGCGGTGCCCTCAAAATGAGGTCGTCACTCCTTCCCTCCCTCTTATGCCTCTTCGCAGGTGCAACAACCATCGCCCGCCATGGCAATCAGCTGCGTAACGACTTCGACTTCTCTTCCCTCCCGAAAGCCCACTCGGCTCGTGGTCTACCCGCCGCAGATGGCAAGAAGGGTGTTCTCCTAATGAACCGCATCGGCCCGTCCACCTCAGAACTTTATATCGCCAACGCTGACGGCACGAACGAGCGCAAGCTTCTCGGGAGCAACGCCTCGCGTTTCGAGTACCACGCCTCCTTTTCCCCGGACGGCCAATGGGTGACCTTCACCACCGAGCGTAACGGCGACGGTAACGCCGACCTTTACCGCTGCCGCTTCTCCGCCACCGATAACACCACGACGTGCTCAGACTTGGAAGAGCTCATTGCTACCCCTTCCGTCGAAGACGCCGGCGCCCTGTCCCCCGACGGTTCCAAAATTGCGTTCGTGTCGACGGAGAACGGATACAAAGCCAACATCTGGGTTATGGACATCGCGACCGGTGAACGTCGCAACCTCACCAACACCGCCGACGTGGCCGGCGACCCCCTGAAGCCGGACGGCTACTTCAGACCCAGCTGGTCTCCGGACGGCGAGTGGGTTGTCTTCGCCTCGGACCGCAACACCGAGTGGCGCGGCCACGGCAACGGTACGGGCTGGGAACATACCCAAGAGCTCTCTATCTACGTCATCCGTCCCGATGGCACAGATTTCCGCCAAATCGCGACAAAGTCCGGATACTGCCTCGGGTCGCCCAAGTGGTCTCCGGATGGAAAGCGCGTGCTTTACTATGAAGTCACGACCGAGAACACATGGGGGGCGCACCGTCCCGAGTCCGTCGCCAGTGTCACTTCGCAGATCGTCTCTGTCGACGTCGAGACAGGCACCGACCGAGTTGAACACACCTCTGGCTCAGGATTGAAAATGTTCCCGCAATGGTTGAGTGGCGGCAACAATGGCACCAACAACATCGCTTACCTGATCAAAGGCGGTGACAACGAGGGCTTCAACTACACCTCTGGCGCCGTTCCTGCCGTCACTGCCGCGGTCCGTTCCCCGGCATGGTCTCCGGACGGCAAGTTCGTCATCTACGAAAAGGTGGCCTTCACGGCCCGGCCGATGGAAAAGCCCCTCTGGAGCTGGGACGAGGACTGGGAATACCGCCACACCGACGTCTTTCCCCAGCTCTCCCTCCAAGGCCGCTTGGTGATCACCCAGAAGCAACTTGGCAACTCCTCCATCGTCTCCATGAACCCAGACGGCTCGGATCTCAAGCTCGTCTTTGACTCCTCGTCCACTAATGAGATCGACTCCGCCCTTGTCGCTCAGGGACTGGCAGGTGCCTTTCAGCCGTCCTGGTCATCCGATGGCGATTGGATCACCTTTGGACTTGGGTCCTGGTTCCAGTCCCGTGCGACTGGGAAAGCGCGCGTTTACCGCACTACATCCAATGGCAGCTACTACGAGGCTCTCACGGACGGCACCGTTCACTCCGGTTTCCCCAGCTACTCGCCCGATGGGAAGTCCATCGTCTTCAGAGAGTGGGGCGTTCGCTACGGGCTCCGCATCATCGACCTCGAGACGAAGACAGTCCGCAGCCTGACAAACGCGACGGATAACCTTCCTTTCTGGTCTCCTGACGGGGAGCGCATAGTCTTCACGCGTAAAACTTCCGCGACAAACTTTGACGTTTGCACGATCCGTCCAGATGGCACAGATCTGAAAACCCTCACTTCCAGTGGTGCCAACGATGCTCACGCAGTGTGGTCTCACGACGGCCGAATTCTGTACTCAAGCGGCATGTATGGCTTCAGGGACGAAGCCGCTATTTACGATCAAACCTTTCAGCCGTACGGACAGATTATCGTCATGGATGCCGACGGATCGAATAAGCGTATGCTCACGGATAGTTTGTGGGAAGACTCCATGCCCCTTCACGTGCCAAACGAGTTTCTTGTGTAGAAACAAAACTTGCTTTTTTGGCACAATATTTATTCAGATTAGTAGATATCAATAATGGCAAAGACAAACTCGGACATGACCGTGCTCGTACTCCAGCTGGCGAAGGCTTACTGACGAATCAACATGGAGTCACTCACTTCAAGTTGTCGTTCCGCCGATATTAGAGGCCTGGCGTATCAGGGCGTCAGTCATATCCTGCTAATGATATGTAAATATCTTCAGCCACAGTCCAACGCGGAAACCGGATAGTTTAAGCACTGTTGATCGTCAGGGATCGGAGGGATTGCCTCGTGGCAACATTCATGTGATAATCCTGCTTGTCCCGTAGCACTGCAACTTTAATTTACATTGACTGAATATGAATGACTAGACAGTCAGACTGTGAGGAAAACAATCGAGGGTTGTATTACACTTGTTGTCAAAGATCAGGCGTTCTAATTCTCGGCCCTTTGAAAACTATTTGAAGAGAACAACAGTATTATATATAGCCTATGTTAGTAGCTAGGCTTCTGTTCATTAAGCCAGCCACTTCAGGGAAACTCCATCGACTACTGAATGGCGTCCATATAAAAGCTGCCAAGCATGGCAAGCCCCGCAACTCTAGGATGGGTTGCTGGTAGAAGACTCGGCCCTCGTAGGTCAGCAACCTGCCTTTCTAGGTGCAACTGACGAGAAAACCATCCAACCAGAGTGTCACGGGAGTGCCTTCATAGTTCCCATAAACCGCCATGCCTCCTCTGCTGTAGCCGTACTCTCTAACATACCCGACCCTTCACTTCCCGAACGGAACCCGGACCGACCCGGACCCTGCCCAACTTCTCCTCGCCCATCTATGCTCATCCACCACCACGCGCCCCGGCCATCGTCTCTATAGCAGGCCGCACAGCCATAGGACTTTCCGTAGATGATATTCGGCGATGCGCTTCTTGGGTTAACCGGTTGAGCCCACGTATTGGCTTGTCTGCTGTTACAACGCCAAACTGACACGCAAGCAGCCCTGCTCTAAGCGAACCCTTTTCCAAGCCATGTCTCTTCGCTCGCTCAGCATCATTCCTCACTCTCGGTTTACTCCAAGTAAGGGCGCACTTATCGAATTGAAATCAACACTAGGCAGAACGTCAAGTGCCCAACGGCAAGCACCCTCGCCCTATACGGTTCCTTTGCATTGGTGGCCAGATGTTGGCTTGCCGCCTTGAGTCACCTTGACTTAGCCCATGCAATATGCTCCAAAAAACGCGCTGTTTCGTCTAATAACTGAACGGTTAGAAACCAGACACCTCATCAAACCTCGGCATCAGGTGACGCCACTCGAGCATGAACACCACGTCACGTTAGACGAGAAGGCACCATAGTGATGGGACGAAACAGTCACGAGTTCCATTCTCAAGAGTGCTAAACCTAGCTGCCCGTAAGCCCGGAATACCCAGATCCGCCGTTCACCAAAAAAAAACATGAGGAGTTTTTGTTTTCCGTTGTTGGAACATCTCAATTCCACTGCTCATCCTCATGTCCCAAAAGACACAATGCTCCGTAGCCGATCGATAGTGTCAAAATCAGCGAGCCAAGCACCACGGGTTTTTCTACTAATGTGCGTCATGTCCTCCCGAGAGTTGCCAAACAGTCCAAGCTCCGGCTGACTCTTCCAGTTCGCAAACGCAAAACATGACATGTCGTTTTCTTGTTTGGTGTCTTGATGACACGAATATCCATAGTGCCTCCTGCATCAACTCCCAAGGTGATTAAATAGGTGATCAGAAGCGCGCAAAAGAAGCGCATGATGTGATGGCTGGTGAGGTGAAGCTCACCAGCCTAAACGTGTTTGTGATCCTCCACGGCGTGTTGAAGTGGGGAGATGCAGATGTGTAACAAAAACAAATGGGGTATGTGCAAAATGTGGTATACGCATGAATGGGAGAGAATCGAAGTGTGTGGGAGGGGATGCAGTGTTGTCAGGCCAGCCCATTCCAACCTGTTGTCGAAACCCTCCCTTGAAGTCTCGGTGCCAAAAGCCATCGCTGCTTGCAGAGGCAGAGGCGGCGAATTGTGTGGCGATGCCGTGCCTCGGTATCTTATTTGTATCAAGTCGCGATATGAGACAGTTGAGAAAGACGGGGTATGAGTGTCCCGAGATGGCCAGATGGCCAAGGTGTGGTGTGTCGAAATGATTTCGACGAATAAAGTGACGTGGTATCCTCCAATAGAGCCATGATCGTAATGCAAAGTGGTGCCCAATGCCACAATGACTGCCCTTCGCGCGAGGGCGTTGTTTGTCGTTCCAAATGCCAGGACGCCGAACCCATGAGATGTAGAACCACCGTATCATGACGGGCCAGAGAGTGGTGAGGTGTGATCTGGGGCGCGCCGGCCCGATCAGTGAAGTCATGACACGGTATCCTTGGCTCGGCCAACCCAGCCAACCAGCCCGAACCCAATCAAAACAAAATAGAGAGATGCTTTCTCATCAGTCAAACAGACCGACTGCACAGCACAATCTCCGTCCCCAACGCCGTGCTATGCAAAAGTGGTATTATACAGAACCCAGTCGCAGGAGAGCCTCCACCGCCTCACGCTCTTGTGCATCAGACGGGGCCCCGAGCGCCGAGAAGTCGAAAGGCAAAGGTTGATGGGAGCGTGCCATGCCCGTGGAGACGGTGCGCATGCCGAGGAAGCTGCGTCCGGCAGACTGAGCGGTCGCTCCGGCGGTATTGTAGGACTCGGCACGAAGCGCTGCGGCTCCCACAGCGGCCCAGTCCTCGTCGTCGGTGGCATCCTCGGGGTCATCGTCCATGGCAATATCGTCATCGTCCGGGGCCTCAGAGCACGAGGCGGAGGCCGAACCATCCAGGGACATCTTGTCAGCCTCGTTCTCCATCATCATGGCATCACGATCGTCGTGGGAGAAGACAATCGAGTCGCCGGCGCTGGAGGAGGCAAGGTTCAGGCGAGACCTGTCGACACCGCGTCCGCCGCTCTTGTTAATGGGGATGCCGGATCGGTAGTCAGTGGGGGGTGAAGACCCTCGCGGAGGCTGACCGCGTCGTCGGGCATCCCATCGTCCCCAGCCCACCTTCTCGAACTCCACATCGCCGTCCGGACCGCCGCCCTCGGCTCCGCGACCCTCCAGAGCTCCCACCACCAAGCGGCGCGCCTTCGTCGGAGGGATTCCAGCGAAGCCTGGCACCGAAGTTGTCAGGTAGCCCATGATGTGGCGGATGGCCAGAGGGCCGTGGTTGAGGAGGATCTCGGGGAGGTGGTGCTTGGCCAGCAGAGTGGTGCTGATAGCACCGGTGGCGTCGTACGAGGGCGACCGCGAAGCTTCGCGCCTGAGACCACTGGGGTCGTCGTGCAAGTCCAAGTCCGAGTCGATGGGCTCGAGCTTGGCCTTCTGAAGCTGGGCCTTCAGGCCGTGAGGCGGCAGGGCGGGAGAGATGGAGTTGGGAGGGGTGGGGAGGGCTTGAGATCGTGTCACAGTCGTCGCAGGGACACTCCGAGCCGCTACAACAGCTAAGTTGTCTCGGCTCATGTTGGAGGCCTGGTGGATATCGCAAGCAGCAGCTGCCATAGTCGCCATGATGTCGGTTAGACGTTTCTTGAGCTTCTAGACGTGTCTGTACGCGAAGAGCGACCGTTAGTAAAACAAAAATAACAAAAAAAAGTCTTGTTGCAGGGTAGCGATGCAGGCGACAAGGGCCGGGGAGGGGAGGTTGGGGAGATATCCCACGACGAGGGGGAGAAATGGTGGTGATGTTTGGAGTTGTGGTGTTGAGTCACCCGGGGCACACTGTTGACGTACTGCTAGAAGCGGAAGGGATGCGATGCAAGTGTGGAACTGTGCGGGTAGGCTCAGTTCGACGGGGTCGGCTAATGACGGGTTGGCAGATCAGGCTGGCAGAGCTGTGGCTGTTGCGATTATCGTGACTGTGACAAGAGAATCTCGTCAGTATTCGTGTGTGATATCTTGGTGATGTTGTATTTGCGTTGAAGAAGAAAAAGAAGAAGGGAAAGGGAGGGCCGGGAAGTGCGACGGCCAGGGCTAAAGTAAAAGGGACGTGGACGGATACGGAGATGGAATGGGATTGGGAGTGACAGACAAGACTCACCACCAACTGACTGAATGACTGAGAGCGACACACACACACACACACACACACACACACACAACACACGCCTTCCTACACACACCTTCTTTGAGCAAGCACCACGCCCAGAGGACCAGCAGCAGCAGGGCAGGGCAGGTTGAGGTGAGGAAGAAAGGGTACAAGAGATACAAGCGATACATCGCAAGACCTGGGGCACGTCGAAAGGCAGTGGCCGGGGGGGAAGGGAGCCACCAAGCCACTGGAGGTACCCACGGCACCGGACGGATGCAACCCAGCATCCAAGGTCTCCGCCGTAAAGTGCGGTACACCCATGTACCTCGCTCTCTCTCTGTCTTTCTGTTTCTAGTCCAAGTACGTAGTTAGTCCTCTCCCCCAGATGGATCAGATGGAGCACCGCGATGAAAGACCGGGAGATACGTCAATCAAGGCCGGTCCTGTACATAGCAGCGTACCCTGTACGACAGACGCTGGGTGCTGCTTGGCCCTTTCCCCTCTGGCAGCAGCGGCAGAGACGTAAGCCCAGGCCCTCGCCGGCCAGCACGCACCTCACCCCGAACTCGCCAAACCACAGCAGCAGCAGCAACAGACAAAGAGCGCCGCCGTCGCGCAGGAGAGGCGACAGAGCGAAGGGAGAGAAGGTGATGGATGGGCATGGCATGGCATGACCAAGGCCAGAGAGCAAGACCGGCGCGCCCTGGGCGTGTGGGTTGGCCACGGGTGTCGAAGTGTTGGTCGCTAGGCGGTGGTGATTGATGGCAAATGAGTGTGTGTGAGAGAGCGCAGCTGTGTGTGGCTGGTCAAGAAGGTGGCTATTTCCCTGCGCCGACACCAAAAAAAGGAGTCGGGGCATGAGAGTGGGAGGAGGTACGTACACAGTACTGCCTCGAGTGCGAGCAAGGGAAGGAAGGGACGTGTCTCTATCCTGGCACTTTCCCACACACACCTTACCTCACCTCACCTTGTTCGATGTTGCCTGTGGATTTTGCCTCCACTTGTCAGAGAGGGAAGCTGCTGGCTCTTTGTATACAGTGTGTCTCGTCACAGTGGGAATAACCGTGCTCTCGTCGCTTCCCTTCCTCTGCTTGAATTCCAGTTTGTTCCGGACGAGAGGAGTCACCTTCCATCATGATGACAAGCAAAGCTATATTCGTACATGCTCTTTTGCCTCTCAACCGCATGCCTCGCTTGTGACGTCTCTTCAGCATCTACAGACAGTGTGTCGTCAACCCTCGGTCCGATGTCCTCTCTGACCTCCGGGCTACTGCTACCTTGATGTGCCCTTCCGTTGGGTAAGGGGAGACACATAGCTCGCCACAGACTCTGCAACCTACCCTTTGGCCTCCTCTGCTTGATTGCTTCTCCTTGATGGAGGTACAAAGGAGGGAAAAAAGGGCCCGACGCCGACAACACACACGACAACCCGCAAACTCCATCAAAAACCCACCACCGCAACTCACAAGCCCCCGTCCCATAAGCCTCCAAACAATCCACATCAACGGAGCTTGAGTGGGTTCCAGAGTCGTCTTCCCAAGCTTTGCTGCTTACCGCCGACCGGCCACCGCTCTCCATTTTGCAGACCGACACCTCGGGATACAGATACAGTCGATTCACCGCAACTAAGAACTGAAGACCCAGAACCTATGATGATTTGAGTCGTCCGCGACAGTCCATTATGGATCCATCAGACGTCCCATGTGTCGTCGTCCTCTTCCCTCGCCCCCCCATGCCGAACCCGAAGCTACTGAAACGAAGTGCCCACTCGTTGCTTTCCCCGGACTGCCGATAGGGTCAATCGGTGGCCGGTATCCAAAAGAGAACATGGGTAACGAGGGGGGAACAACACCCGTGGCCTTCCGGAATTGCAGTCCAAAACCCACAATATGATCCCCCGGCTAGCCCAGAAGCCCATAGCAGAAAAAAGGCGACTCCATCGGTATCCAACTCAATGTCCAGACCAGGCCCTCTCTCGTCGTCGACTCGTGATACATGGATAGAGAAACCACACGAAAGGGCGGCCTTGGAACTCGGCACCGGATCGCACAGAAAGGAGGTCCCGGGGGGGAGTGACAAACCTGCAGCAAGCCCATACTTTGCGGCAAGGTTCCGTGCCGAGCATCAACTGTCGACGAAACTCCCAACAACAACCACGGCACTTTAAACCGCCCGTTCGTCCCTTTGTCTACGGAGCCAAGGAAGGACACTTTCGATGTTGCGCATCAAACTACGGCGCCCGCCTCGACAAGTCATTCGAACGGCAAAAGTCGAAACCTTGGCCTCGGCAACAGCGTTGACGGCCTTATTACCAGAAAGCTTGCCAATTTGTCGAAGGGGCCTCTTGGAGCCATGAAACTTTGATTTCCAAATCATATGCCCTTGCCCTGTTTCCATTTTCGTTTGTCCCATCCCCAGTCCCGAAGACTCACTCACCACCCCCTGACAGGCCCACCATCGATAACACGACTTCGACTCATGGCATTTGAACTCTCCTTGGCCCTCGTGGTCCCTTGAATGGTGGTCGTGATACCCCTTACTGCACAGATCCGTGATCAAAGATAGGGTTCGAAAACCCCAATCGCGATCCCCTCCCTCCCACATCACACACGCACACGCACACGCCAACATTTGTCGCTATCGTGCCCTTTGTACTAAAGTTGCTTCATGCCCGTACCCGCCGAACCCGCTTCCTTTTGTCGGGGGCCCATGCCTCTCCTTGTTCCCGAAGCCCATGCTACTGTATCCTGATGCTCCCCGGTCAATCATCCCCATGTCCCATAGCCCATGTCCACCCATATCCGGGTTTCCGCCGGCCACTGGGAGATGCGACCACGGGATCAATCCACTGGAGCAAGCGAGCAGCAAGCAGCAAGCATGGACTATCGGCGACAGCAGACAAGCAGCATCGCTTTGCTTCGGTGGAGAGCTCTGGCGCCGCTGTCAATGCCGTTGCTGCGCGCGCGGAAGCACTAGACGGACGGACGGACGGACGGGCTCTCTCTGAGTACCTCCTGCGCAGGGGAATGCGACGGGTGTCGTCATCAATCGCAAACTCCAGTCTCTCCCAGCAACCAGAGGCGACGTGACCGGGGCCTGGGAATGCCCCCTGGCCAAAACAACAAGGGCAAACGAGACCTTTTTATCACCGCACGGCGCACCGAACAACTCTTCTCCTATTTTTGACGTTGCAAAATTCCCAAAGAAATCAAGTGGCAATAAGGCCAAATCTCCTTCCCAAGCCTTGATCAACACGGACATTCGAGACGAGGATGAGGGAAAAAATCTCTGTCCTTTGGCGAGATTGGGAATTCCTTCTCGACCCTTGAAAACGAACAGGCCGTCAACCCCCTTTCTTTAGGGAATGGAAGCAATAAAAGAATAAGAAAAGAACGAAATGTCCACTACCATGGCTACCAATACCGACGACGCCCATCAAACGGACGGCAAGCGAGAAAAAAAAAAACCAGGGGGGGCCGCGCGCGCGCGTGTAAGTGAACCGGCCGTCCGGACCACTGCAATCTCCTCCAAGGAAACAAAGTCACTCTGAAAGACACGGTTAAGGTCAACTACGTACTGTATTCTCTGTTCCTGCCTTTCTTCATGTGTCTCGTTCCCCTCTTTTCCTTCAGTGGAAGGTATCACATCCCACGGGCCGATCGAGACTTGAAATGTCTAAGACAACCTCAGTGTGTGAAAGGACTCGTTCGTCACGCCCATTGCTAGTCGCCCCCCCCACCCCTTAACATGCGTCAAAACCAAGGAAGTAAACCAGAGTTAAAAGAGAAAGAGACAAGATTCAAATGCCACTGCAAGTCTAGTTTTGGCTGGACACTTCCACCCACTAACAAAGTCGCGACGTGTCCTTCCCCGTCGCAAGAGACGGATAACAAGATGCATGGCATTATGTGCGCCCATCTCAGGCGCGTTGCGTTGCGACGTCGACGCGCTTCTCTAACACGGCTGCCATGACACCTGGACCTTGCCTTGTCCCACCCAGCACCCGGCATCCAGCATCCTGCCTTCAGCTCAGCTGAGATCCCGTGCCTGGCTTCTTGGGCCAAGGCCACAGCCCACCAACAGTCCAAGCACGCACTCACTCCAAACCGAAGACAACCCACTCGCACCACGAGAGGCGTGCCCCTAACAATCAGCTGCTCTTTGGCCTGGGACTCCCATCGCCTTATTGAGTTTGCGCCGTTGACAGGTACGTAGCCACCGGGTACCTCGCGGTACTCAAACCTCGCTCACCCGCCGCAGCTCTCCCGCCAAAACTCCACCGTGATATCTCGCCCTACCCTCTCGCCCTCTCCACAGCAGATACACAAAAAAAACACCGGACACCCAAGGCGTGCAATATTGCAGTGCAACGCGAAATGCCACAGACCAGATATCCATCTTGCGCCAGGGAGGGGTTGTCTATCAAGAACTTCAACAACAGGCGCGCGGGCGCGCGGAGAACAGAAACGTGTGAGAGATAAGCCACGCCGGCGTCGCCCATGTTGCTGCTGGCATCGATAAGGTGATGAGCATCCCCGAACAAAGGCCCGCCGCCCCCCCCCCCCCCCCCCCCCCCCCCCCCCCCCCCCCCCCGGCAGAGGCGCACCTCTTGGGCTCACACCACTCGTCCAATGTGCTTGTTGCCCCGGATTCCGTAGTCCCAACCAAAAAGGCATCGATGCGTGAGAGACCTGTGCCCATCGTTTCCCGCCTTCAGTTTCGCCTGCGCTTGTCGCGATGGCCGGCCCAGCTGACGACCTTCTTTAGCAATCGCCGCGCCCCCCATCGGTCGAATCCGTCCATTTTCCCCGCCTCACTTGTCGTCGACCAAAAAAGGCGAATCCTCGTCATCATCATATCTCATCATATCTCATCGGATCCGATTCCATCCCCTCTCTCACTAACACTGCCACTGTCACTGTCCTGACCAACCCCCTCGTCCACATTCCACCCCCTCTCGCTGCTCTTTATTCTTCCCATCGCGCTGAGGTGATGTGCTGATATGCCATGCATCCCGCATCGGGATACGATGCGGGTTCCGTTCGGTACCTCGGGCCATTTCGAGGTACCTCGCGCTGTCGATCCGAACTATCTTTTGTACTGAAAGCCAAAATGAGAGAGGACCGCAGGGTTTCAACAAACTGCCCGTATTCCCTCTCGCCCTCAGAGCGTCTCTGGCTGCAGCACGCCCTGGGCCCTGGAATTGCAGATTCGTCTCGATACACGCAGGAGAGAGAGAGAGAGAGAGAGAGAGAGAGAGAGAGAGTCAGGCTCCCCCAGAATTCGCGCATACCCTCCACGTCGCACGCCGACGAGCGCAACCATCACGTTGCGCCCAGCGTCTTCTCTGATTGGTCCCACCGTCTCCTTCCACCGTGCAAGTATCACGCCGCCCCAGATGGGGCCCCTCCCCTTCTTGCGAGGCGCCAGAGCCACGGGGCAACCAACCTTCGTTCCTGAAGGCCATGCGTTGCGAACACAAGGAAGAATCGAAGAATAATGCCCGTTTCCCGGTGTGTGTGTGTAACTCCCGGTACCCTACGTCTCGTCGTTGTGGGCACGTTGTTTCTGTTCCCCCCTCGGCTACAGCCCACGGCGAGGCAGTCGCGTCCATGGCGTCGTCGAATCAGGCTTGCCCGTCGTGAGCCGTGTTCGTCACCATCCACTTACGAAACCCCACGTTGTGCCATGCTGCATCGTCGAGGCTTCGGGCTCTAAGCTGCGCTTCAAAGACGCCCCCCTCTCTCTCTTGATGCTGCCCTCTCTTGGGCCCGTCTTCCCCCCCCCCCCCCCCCCCCCCCCCCCCCCTCGGGAGTCTGTGGGTATTCGCCCGCCGCCGCGACCCCCTCGTCGTGCGACTTCTCGGCCTGCGATCCCTGGGGAATCCTCCGCCCTTTGGGGGGCCCTTTGGGCCGATTCCTGCCCGGGCTGCCCCTCCTCTCGTCGCGGCGGCACCACTGCAACTCGCTGCAGTAGCCGCTCACCCCGCTTCTCGTCCAAGATATCGCGGCGGGGTTCATCGCACCCCAATCACCTGCTGCGCCTTTTCCGACCTCTTCCGTTCGTCTGCACAGTCCCGACCAGCCGGTCGACCAGGACCGGCGTCATGCTGATGCTCACAACGCAGGCCGCCTTGGTTTCGAAATGTAGGAAAAATGTCGCGCAGCCTGAGCTAGTCAACGGCGCCGGTCGTCGGAACTTGGGGGGGCGCCGGGCGCTTTCCCAATGCGCCAGTCGTCACACCCACGTTTGGATTCCGGTGGTCACGATTGATAAGAAAAGCCTCGGCCCGTGATCCTTGTGCGTATGGAGCCATTGCTGCCGCGACGACGTCGTTTGGGGATCATCCCACTTCGTTTCGACACCCGGACGTCTCGCAAAAACCACCAGGGCTGTGAGCCCTTATCTGGACCGCCGACGGGCTACGCGCGAATCGCCATGTATTCGCGACACGCCTAATAGCCAAGTCAGCGCGCGTGTGGGCGTGTCTGGCGATGGAACCCCGACTTACCGCCTTGAGGACGTTGAGCCGCTCCTGCGAGTCCCGGAATACCTGCCGGTACTGGCCCAGACTTTCCCGCAGGACGGCGTCCTTGGTCATGCGCCCGTCGCATATTGCCTTCATCTTGTTCTCCATCTCCTTGCGCAAGAAGGGCTTGCCCAAGCTTGTTTCGAACTCCATGCGATCGAACCCTGTGATGAGTGCCACGCCGAGCTGCGTCGGGATGAAGACCTTGAGACCTCTCCGCCCCGCCGACGACGCGCCGCGACCCCCTCTGCCACCCCTTCCGCCGCGACTGCCGCGGCCGCCTCGGCCACCTCTGGCTGGCGGCGATGGAGGCCTGTCCTGGCCGTCATCGTCGTCGTCGTCGTCGCCATCCTGGCCACGTTGGCCCCCGTCCGCTAGCTGGACGTACTCCCTGTCCTGGATCTTCTGGATGTGCTCTGCCATCGTCGCGTCTGTGCCGATCCCGTTGGCGTCCATGAGGGCGATGAGATCGGCTTCCGTGAGGTACCCAGGCGGGCTAGTTTTGCCGTCCGTCATCATCGCCTCCGTCGGCTGGAAGGTCTCGCCCGGCGTGAACTGCGGGAGCTGCGCCGAGTCGTTCCATTTTTCGTAGACAAACACGTCGAGGTAGTTGCGCTCCAGAACGACTAGCCCGCGGGCGTGGAACGTCTCCTCGCCGTAGAGGATTTCCACGTCGGTTGCGAGGCCCTTGGCGTCCTCCGAGCAGCACGCTAGGAACCGTCGCACGACGTACTCGTACAACTGCTTCTCGTCCGCGCTGAGCACCGTAGGTGCCGCGTATGTGACGGGGTGGATGGGCGGATGGGCCTTGTCGTCGTGTTTTCCCTCGCGCGGTTGATGAAAGTTGCCATCCAGCAGCCCCTGCGCGTATTCTCCCCATCTGTTGTCGGGCGTTTGTTTCCTGACCAGGGCCTTCAGATCCATGCCTTTGTCGAAGCGATCTGTCTCGGTTCTGGGGTAGCTGATGAACCCCTTGTTGTAGAGGCCTTCTGCGACTGTCATTGCTTGCTGGCCACTCATGCGCAAGAGGCGGGTTGCCGCCTTCTGAAGCTCGACGGTCGTCAGGGGCAGGGGCTTCCACTTCCTCGTGGGCTTCTCCTGGACTTTCGTTACCTTGGCCTTCTTCGCCTTGATGCAGCGCTCGTAGAGGATGACAACGGACATCCGGTCGAAGAGTCGATTCCGTGACCAGTTGAAGTTGACCTTTTTGCCTTCGCGGGAGTGCATGACCTTGATGCTCCAAAACTGCTCAGGTACGAAGTTCTGTACCCGGAAGTATCGATCGACGACGAAGCCCAGGGTCGGGAATTGACACGAGCCTAAATGTCCGGTTAGAAGTTGGGACAAAGAAAAACACCAGCACAAGTGCTTACCGTAGCTGATTGTTCGTTCCTGCAGAGGCCCGCCGAGGGGTCGGAGGCTGATGGTTAGGAAACGGGTGAAGGCATAGCCGATCCGGAGGTCCAGCTCTATTCTCGCATCCACAGCGTCGACTTGCTTTTGGTCTAGGTCTGTCAAGCGCCGTGCGGCGGTGAGGATGTGCCTACGTCGGGTCAGAAACAGTGTCGTCACACACAACGAGGGGGTCACGTACGCTCGCTCGATGTTGCTGAACGTGGCGCGCTTGACGGCGATTCTGTTGTTGCCCTTCTTGGCAGCGTTGACAATCTCCTTTCCGATGTGCTCTCCCTCTCGGTCGCAATCCGTCCAGATGACGAGGAGTTGGCAGTATCGAGCTTGGCGTTCAATGTTCTCGGCCACGGTCTTCTTGTCCTAGGCAAGGTCAGCAACTGTAACGTGCCAGGGAGATCGAATCGGTGGCCTCGGACCTGGGGCACCACGGTCACGACTGGTGCAGTGAACAGGCTCTCGGGAGGGGGGTGGGACCAGTTCTTGTTCTCGTCGGTGAACTCGAGCCCCGTGAGATGGCCAAGGACGGCGGTCATGGTGACGCTGCAGGGGCCCCATGGCGCGCCAAAGTCGAAGTCGAAGCCGTAGTTCTTGATGTACTGAGAGCGCGTGTTGTGCTGAGAACGGTCAGTCTCCCGCCGGGGGTTGTTGCAGAAGAGTATGCCGGGATACTCACAACATCAGGATTTCGTCCTGCCAAGTGGCCGGCAACGGCCTTGGAGATGGACGGCTTCTCTGCGACACAGAGCACCTTCATGGTCTCGCTTTAGAGGGGAGGCGTGGAGTTCACGGGCGTGGAATGGCGTATAATGGAGGCTGCTATGCTTGTTTGCACGCTCTAAACATGCATCCACGAGTGTTATGTTGGACGAGCAGGAGCATCTAGTGTTCTGCCTGGGAGACGCGTCTTCACGAAACAGACGCGTCAAACTCGTCCCCTGCCGGCCTTTGGCCACGAAAACTTCAAGACTTCAACAGCATGCGAGACGTGTTCAGGGCGGCGAGTTCGGATTGCAACGGCCAGAGTCTAGACCTCGTCCCTTCCCGGCTTCATTCGTGGCCCTGAGCTGCCGCGACGTGACCAGGTTTGACGTGTTCACACCAAAGAGAGAAGTTTTGTATGAGGCGAGGTCCAGCTGCCCCTCGCTAGCGGCCTGATGCAACCCCACAGCGGGGCTGCCGCGCTCATTGGAGCTCTCTGCAGCGCTGAGCCGCGCCGTGCTTCCCAGCTCCGGGGCACGCCTGGGCCACCGACTGGCGGTCCCGCCCACAGACGGCTGCCACCACAACCAGCTGCAGGGGGACAAAATTGACGTAAGCCACCGGCCCAGCCCAGCATCTCATTGCCGGAGAATTTGAAGGAGGATCTACGATGACCGCAGATCTGAGATCTTGACGACACGACCTTCGATTTCGTCCATGACGGTACTATTATGTTTCGCTCAACAGCGGAGGAAGAGCTGGTTGGCAACGGGACTTCTTGATGGACGGGCCGTCGGTGGTCAAAGTGTCCAATGACCCCTGCACGGCGCCCGAAGCAGCTGCGGGGACCTAAGCTCTCCCGGGGGCCAAATTACGGATCTATGACGCGCTTTGTTTGCACCATTTCCCTCTGTGCAGCTGCTCCGACTGAACCACCAGGACCCTTTAAACCAAACCCTCGCGACTCTCCAGCCACCACCGTGCAGCGCAATCATAGCTGCATTCTTTTTCAACCGAACCAAACGAGCCGCGCAGATCACCGACGCAATGGCGCTGCCCTCAATCAGCTCCCTCGAGGAGTGCTCCGAGTGGGCCAAGGTCGCCGAGCCCTTCATCCCGCAGCTCCTCGACCTCCCGCGCAAGATTGCCGCGAACCCGCAGTCGCTCCCCCAGATCTACCTCGAGACGAACCCCCTCGTCTCGGGCTTTGCCTTCTCCCTGCTCATCGCCGTCGTCACCCTCGGCGTGTCCGAGTACAACAGGAACTACTCCCAGATCGACCGCCTGTGGAGCTTGCTGCCCAACTGGTACGTCCTGCACACGGCTGCGTGGGCGTACTTGAACGACGAGCCGTCGCAAAGAGTCGCCCTCGCCGGTGTCGCGACCACTCTCTGGAGCGTAAGTGTTCCGACCCCCGTCTCATTGGGATCAGTCGCTAACAAGAGGTTTCCTGCAGGCCCGGTTGACCTTCAACTACTGGCGCAAAGGAGGCTACGAGCGCGGAAGCGAAGACTACAGATGGTACGCATGCCCCCCCCTGGTGACCGACCCCTCTGGCATGACTAACACCCTCTGACAGGGAAATCGTCCGTAAATACGTTCCCGGCTGGGTCTTCTTCCTCTTCAACGTAACCTTCATCTCCTTCATCCAGTCCATCCTCCTCTTCGCCTTTTCCGCCGCGCCGGCCTACTCCCTCCTCCTCGCCAGCCGCCTCGAGCCCGAGGTCACCGCCGCCGACTGGTCCTTCTTCTCCATCATGGCCGGCCTCGTCCTCAGCGAGTTCATCAGCGACGGCCAGCAGTGGGACTACCAGAACGCCAAGGCCTCGTACAAGAAGAACGCCAAGGTGCCGCGCGGCTGGGCGCAGGAGGACCTCGACCGCGGCTTCGTCACGAACGGCCTTTGGGCGTACAGCAGACACCCCAACTTCTTCGCCGAGCAGATGATCTGGTTCGTGCTGTACCAGTGGAGCTGCTACGCGACCAAGGTCCTGTACAGCTACACGTTCGCGGGCTCCGCGTTCCTCATCATGCTGTTCCAGGGCTCGACGTGGCTTACCGAGCTCATCACCTCCGGCAAGTACCCCGAGTACAGCGAGTACCAGAAGCAGGTAGGCATGTTCATGCCCAAGTCCCTTTTCCCGTACGCCAAGCCGCAGCCCAAGGTCATCCGGACGAGCGAGCTCGCCAAGAGGCAGAGCAAGAAGGACAAATAAACCAGTCAACCGTTGGCACGACTCTATACAGACTCTCTCAGGCGTGCCATGTAGCATATCTTCAAAGGGGGCCAAATGAGGCGTTCCGTGGAGACGGCCAAAGTATGCGTGTGTACTTCTAAGGGATGCTTCTAGTTCTAATGAGGTCGTTACGGAGTTCATCTATGCATCCGGAGCCTGTAATCATAGCAATCATAAACTCTTTCAACGTAATGCCCAGCGCCTTCCCGGCCCCTCTCTTACGCATCGAGCTTCAAGCTGGCCAAGCTGTCAACGTAGTAAGCCGGCACAGCCGCGGCGCCCTCCTTCTCCCAGTCCTCCTTCTTGTGCACGCCCGTCAACACGGCCAGCGTGCCGCCCAGCTTCCCCTCGATGCCGAACTTGATGTCGGTGTCGAGACGGTCGCCAATCATGCACGTCCGCTCGCGGTTGAGCTGGAACTTGCCCTCGACGGCGTCCATCATGGCCTGCGACGGCTTCCCCAGGGCCACGGGCTGCTGCTGCGTCATGTTGATGAGCGGGATCGAGATGGAGCCCGCGCCGGGGAAGAAGGTGTGCGACATGGGCAGCGTGCTGTCCGTGTTGGTGGCCAGGAAGACGGCGCCGCGGCGGAGGTACTGGTAGCCCAGCGACAGCTTCAGGTAGTTGATGTGGAAGTCCAGGCCGGCGAGGACGACGCCGACCTCGGGGTCGAGCGCGGAGCCGTCGGCGATGGCGGCGAAGTCCTCGGGCGTGATGTCGCGGCGGAGGTTCGGGTCCGTGCCGCCGACGAAGTCGACCCCTTCGGCGCGGAGCTCGGCCTCGATGCCGGCCTCGCCGATGACGAACACCTTGCGCTTGCCCTCGGGCAGGTCGAGGATGCGGGAGACGTAGACGGCGGAGGAGTAGGCGGAGCCGAAGATGTCCTCGACCTCGGAGGGGATGTCGAGGGCGGCGAATTTCTTGTGGTAGTCTGGGCGGGACTTTGTCGAGTTGTTGGTCACGAAGACGGTGCGCTTGCCTGTTGGTTGGGGGAAACGATGAGAACTCGGAGAACAGGCAGGGGGGGTGGGGGGGAACGTCAAGGACGACCAAAAGTTTGGGTTGGGAAGTTTCGAGGTGACTGGTGTGGAGGGGGGAGGGGGGCAAGATCAGGGGTTGGGTGAGCAACCTCTTGAGCGAAGAAAGGCGAGGGTCTCGCGGATGCCATCAAAGAGGTGGTCGCCGGACCAGAGGACGCCTGTTGCGGGACGGCTGGGTGGTTAGCCGGGTTCGGACGGAGTACTGGGTACTCCCGGATTCGCGACGATGAGGTTTACCATCGCAATCAATCAGAAAGACCTACGTTCATCTCGTCATTAGCATCGCGCATCTCACCTCTCACGATGATCGTGAGATCCTCAAACGGGTTGTGAAAATGACTCAAATGAGGTGGGGGCGGGGGTCGTCTGCTCACGTCAAACTTGTCGAGGAATTCTTGGATGGCGGGGGGGTCGCCGGTGAGGTATTTGGGCTGCTGTTGTTGAGACATCGTGGCTTCTCGGAGCTTTGGTGTCTCTTTTTTTTTCAACAAATTCTGTGACAGTAGGTATGAGTTGCAGCAGTAGTTCTGAAGTGAGTTTCGGAGGGGAGGGACAAGGGTGCAGATGCGGGCGGATGACGACGGAAGTGGGAAGTGAGGTTGAACGGCCATCGTCCGATTGGTCAGGCACGCCGACGGCGGCGCTTTGCGTGATGCGGCTGGCGGCTTACGGGGCGGGTCGGTGCTGGCGTTGCGGCCTTGAGATTATTGAAACCTGGGGGGGGGAGGATGGGCTGAGACGGTGCGGTCTCGGCCTGATTGAAAGGCCAGAGACCAGAGACACGCATCTTGCTCTTTGGCTCGTACGCAATGGGCTAGGCATGTGTCTAAACGTGCCATGGAGGAAGAGGCGGGGGGACATTCAGGCCGGTCTGGGGTTCGCGGGCGGAATGAACAGGCGATAAGATTCATGAGCGGTCTTCCGGGTGGAACAAGTCAAGTCAAACTCCCGCCTCTCCTCCCCAAGCTTCCCCGGATTTCATCCGACGCAGCCCAAGACAGCGTCGAAAGAAAAAGTCAGTCGCATCCATCTTAGTCGCCGCTTCATAAGGTTCATTCTCATCTCATCGCAAGCGAAACCGGACTTCCGCGGGCTGCAAGGCGCGGCCAACCCGCATTCTTATCAGACATGCCCATCCCGCATGTCAGCGCAGTGGCGCCGGCATGGCGCGCTCGTACGGAGCAGTTCAACAGAAGTGAAACCTATGCATGATCCAGAAAGGATGAGGAATGCACCTTGGCACGTTGTTTCCCCTCACTTCTTCCTTCTTGCCAGGCAGCCACGACGCCGCCTTCGTTTGGACCAACAACACACTGTTTATGCCGCCATTCAACAACACACAATCCGAATGGGAATGAATGGGGTGTAAGACACGAGCACGGCCTGCAACCCATCCCCATTGCGCGCGCGGGGGGGGGGGAAGGTGAAAGGCCACGGCCATGCGGCCCCGTGCGGAGGAAGGAATTAAGCAAACACGCATCTCCGGGTGCGGAGTTTCTACATCCTGTCGTGCCTGCAGGGCACTTTGCGTCAGCATCTTTCTTCCGTTCTTGTTGTTGACCACGACGACGGGCTCTCTCTCCAATTAGAAATCCAACTGCACTGCACTGCAGGTCGGGGCTATCGGACTCTGCTGGCGGCCCTGCAATGCTGATTACCAAGGCAGATGACGTCAGCCCGTCGCACAGCAGCATTTCGCACGAGTCGTTGAACGGCCTGGCCGGTGGTGGCGTCGAGAACGAATTTTCCAAGTCGGTCTTTCTCATCATTCTTTATTTCCTTTATTTTTTTTTATTTTTTTTTATTTTTTTTTCCCTAGCGACACGTCCGCATGGCCCGTGAAAACGGTCGGCGCCAATGACAAACAGAGCAGCTGACAGCTTGACGTGTGCCGATCTCCTTTAGCAGATCACGCATCGCATCGCTCGTGCTCAATCTTCAACCTGGAAATGTCTGAGATCTCCGCCGAAGCCCCGAAACCTCCGTGTGAGCCGGGAAAGGCACAAGCAGGATGCCGTCCTTGGCCGCGTCCAAAAGAAAATGGGGGGCCGCCAGGTGGAGGGGGCACGCACCACGAGTGTCGATCAGCGGCACCCTGGAAGGAGAAGAAGGACACTAGCGGCCCCCACCATCCCTGAAGGGACTGGAAAGGTCCCTGAGAATCAGTGGAATTTCCATCTGCATCTGCATGTCGATGGCCTGCGGCTCCTCCGTTCGCGATTGTCGCTTACAAACTCTGACGACGGCGTCATATCTCCGTCCCATCCCACCACCCTCCCTGAGCCTCGAGGGCGGCCCGTCTCTTACCGTTGTATGCTGTTGAATGAGTAAGTTTCCCTGAACCGGCCATCCGCGGGTCAGTAGGTACACTGCACGCTTCATTCCTTCGGCGGTGAAGGTGAATGGCTGCCTCACCGCTTTCGCTTGTTTCACCGACAGGCAGAGACCCTGGGGAATGAGCGTGGGGGGATGACAAAATGAGGAAGGAAAGGGCATTGTCCTGGCCTTCTTCCCACCCCAGCGTGCCCAGGGGCCTGGACCTTCTTCCGGGGATACAGCACGGGACGCCGCGATTGGAACGTTGGAGAGGCTGGCTGGCTGGCTGGCTGGTCTAGCACATGGCTTGCAAAGAACAGCTGGCTCCGACACAACGGGGGTGGGAGGAGGCCAAGTCAGAAATAGACGTCCATCAAGGTGAAGCAGAACGCCGCCAAAATAAAACAGCAAACATAAAAAATAAACCCCCCGCTAGTCCAATCCGATCCGGCTCAACGGACCCTGTCCGGGCAAACACTGCCAATTCCCCGAGTCCCTTTGATTTCTCATCGCGCTTGCCCTTTCGGTCCGGTTGCTCCTGCCCGCAAGAGAGTCACGAACCCAGGATAAGAAAGGAAGCCGGTCGTCTGCTCCGGACGGCGTTATAAAATCTCTTCCTTCCCCGTTCGCCACATCTCCGACCCTACAGTCACAAAGTACCTCTCCATCGTTCTCCGACTCAGCATCCGCCGCGAGATAAATACCGGCTATTTGACTTTCTTCAACCTCGTCACGATCGACCTAGGTTTCCTCGACGGCCTACCTACCCGACAAGGAGAAAATCAAGCATCGATACGAAAAAAATAATTCTCCGCTACCCACCTACACGACGTCAACCCACACGGTCCCGGCCTCGCACCTTGCTGCCTTCCTTTCTCCGTTACCCTGTCTGCCTCGCACTAATACCTACCTACTACCTTGACCCCTCCTCTTCCTCCTCCACCAACGCAAATCCTCGTCGCAGAAAACCTGGCAGAAAATCGTCCCCGAGTAACCTGGCGCTTCCCTACCCACGCGGCACGCTATCTATCTTAATTTTCCCCACTGCCCAAAACAACCGTCTCATCAATATTGGGACCGAAAAAAGCACCAGCAGCACCAAATCACATTAGACTCCACCACCCGTGCCCATTTCCGACGCCGACTTTAATAGTAGCCATGGCCCCCGTCACACTCACCGAGGAGCAGCTGCTCAGCCTGCGTTCTCTCCCGTCCTACGACAACAGAATGGCTTCTCACACGCACACCACCCAAACGCCCGCCACCGCTTCCACCGATGCCTCCTCCCAGGCCGACTACTTCACCTCCTCGCTGAGCTCGGCGACCAACTCGTCTCGCAACTCGGTTGACATCCCCGACCGCATCGTTGCCGTCGAGACCCCTGGCGGCACCGTCACCACCCACAAGACCAAGAACCCCCTGCCGCCTCTCTCCCGCGAGTACCCCAAGCCCACCAAGGACATCGACGTCGAGGAGGCCCTCGCCCGCAAGCCCGGCCGCTGGACCGTCAGAGGCGCCCTCGCCGTCGAGAGACCCGTCCAGGTCGTCGACGAGGAGAAGCTCAAGGCCCAGCGCCGCAAGGCCCTCGAGGACGCCAAGAGGGAGCTGTTCGCTGCCAGCGAGGCCTTCAAGACGGCCCCGGCTCCGTCGCGCAAGAACAACTTCTAGGCGACGAGCGAGGACAGCCATGGGTTAGTGTGAGAGCAAATCGTCAAAGACGACGGTTATAACATCACCACCACTACCGCCCACGAAGTACCACCAGCGACAACTGCATTTCCATGTTCCTGCATTTTTAGTAAACTTCGACACTCGGCTTGTTCGGCACGCGAACGGACTCGCGTCGGCCACCAGGTGCCAGTCGAAGACGATACCCAGCTTAGATCGGACTAAGGAACGGGGAAGAGCACCCGAACGGTCCGAGACAGAGAGACAGAGAGGCGTCGGACGGCAGAAGTGTTTCGGCGCATCAGCGGCGCACGGAGAGCAATGCCATTGACCCAGAGGGAGGGGAAAACGGCGTTTCATTGGAGGTTGAGCATGGGTTTTGTCGCTCAATCATTGCAAAAAACGGTGATGGGGGATTTCTGATGAACCAATTGCCTTTTTCTTTTTCTTTTCTGCAGTGGCCTGCCAACCTGTACATATGTTGCTATGAGCAGATCCTAATACATGGTTTCGACCGACTTCAACAACTCAAATTTGTCTGAACTGTTCCCTTACACTGTTGTACATGAAGCTGACTTTCTAGTCGAGGCGCGCGGCCAGCGAGAAACCGTACTGGATCATGGCGATGAAGCCGGCAAGGTTGATGAGGGTGGAGATGCCGTGCAGCTTGCCAAACGACTTGTTGAGGGCCTGCATCTCCTGCGAGTGCGGTGCGGGGTCGTAGCTCTTCTTCCCGTCCTTCTTCTCTGTCGTCCACTGTCAGTCTTGTCCATCCGTGCGCCAGCTTTGCTGAGCGTCGTCCATTGCATACCTTGGGCATATCTGGCCTTCATGACGGTCACGGTCTTGGGCAGGATGATGACGAGGTTGACGAGGCCGGTGACGAACATGGTGGCGATGGGCAGCAGCGCGCTGTAGCGGTTGGACTCCTGGAGCAGGCCGCTGATGCTGCTGGCATGCTCGCCCAGGAGGCTGCGGCTGCCCGGGTACGTCAGGGCGAGCACGGCGGGAAGCGCCGTCTGGATGGTGAAGTAGACGGGGAAGAGGGCGTTCTGAGCGGTGGAGAAGGCCGGCCGCTCGAGGACGCGGAACATGGTGATGCCATTCACGAAGGACTTTTGTGGGTGCGTCAGTCATGTCATGTCATGCCGGGTGTTGCATAAGGGGTCATTCTTGCACTCCATGACGGCTTACATGGAAGAACGTCGTTCCCAGGAGGGCGCCATAGCTGAGCCGAGGACGTTAGATATAAAGGATGCATGATCTGGGGGTCGTTTTACTTCAGGGGATACGGCTTACGAGATGATGTGGTACGGCCCCGGGGAGAAGACGATGGAGTCAGGCATAATGGGCGATTGTGGTAGATTGCGAGGCAATTTGACGATGCTAGCTACTCTTTGAATCGGAGTTGAAGTTGAAAGAATGCCGTGAGGTTGCGTTGGAGATCTGCAGAACGAGGTGTGATTTGGAACGAGCCGCTGGGGGGGGGGAGACAGGGATCCGGTAAAATGTATGAGGTCACCTCCGCATAGCTGCATTCTCGCGGCAGTCGATAGTGCTTAAGGCTACTTTATCTAGGGGACCTTGCTCATGAATCTTTCGCCCAGAGTTTTTGTACAATGCTCTAGGTTTCCCGCAGTTTGCTTGCCACATTTCCATCCTTCGTCTATTGCCTACTCGTATGTCCTGGATGTTTGAAGAGATCGGAGCAAAAAAAGAGGCTCAATCGAGTCCCTCGCAACCAAAGATGCTGAATTCGCCAGTTCCCTTATCGCCGTCATCACGTGATCGCGCGACACCAATCGCCAAGCTGCAACTTGACGCGGTGCTGGGTCGCGCAGTAGCCTAGAGCTCGATGGACCTCATCTGCCTAAACTGAGCCGGGGTCCAGGTCCAAGTCCCGCTCGCCGTCACAACGACCTTCATTAATACCCAGATCTCCTTCTGTGTCTCCCGGATCAATTTCCAAGACCTCGCAAATCCAATGCCTAATCTCTGTTGAAATTACCAAAGCACTGCACCTCATCAAACTGCCCACAATGGCCGACAAGGAGGCGTCAGTTTATATCGTCGACCTCGGCTCGTCCATGGCCGACTGCCACAACGGCCGTGCCGAGCCGGATCTGGACTGGAGCATGCGCTATGTCTGGGACAAGATCTCGACGACGGTCGCGGCCTCGCGCAAGACGTGGACGGTCGGCGTCATCGGTCTCAAGACGGACGAGACGCGGAACGCGATGCAGGACGAAGGAGGGTACGAGAACATCTCCGTCTTGCAGGAGCTTGGCCCCATGACCATGACGTCGCTGAGGGAGCTCAAAGAAGTCGTTAAGCCGAGCGACACGGAGACCGGCGATGCCGTCTCTGCGGTGGTCCTCGCTGTGGACATGATTGAGACCTTCACCAAGAAGCTCAAGTATAAGCGGCGCGTCTACCTTATTACTGACGGTTTGGCTCCGATCGACGGCGATGATGTCGACTCCATCGCGAAGAAAATCAACCACGACGGTATCGAGTTGATTGTTTTGTAAGCCTGGAAAACAGTCGATAGAGACCCGCTCACTAATATACGCAGGGGCGTGGATTTTGACGATGCAGACTACGGCTTTAAGGAAGAAGACAAACCATCGATCAAAGTTTGTGATCATTCCTGACCGCTGAGCGACGCGACTAACACCTTCAGAAAAAAAACGAGGGGATCCTCAGAGACTTCGTCTCGAAATGCGACAATGGCCAGTTCGCAACCATCGCAGAGGCCATTGACGAGCTCGATACCCCGCGCCTTAAGCCCGTCAAGCCCTACAAGACGTACGACGGGCCGCTGACCCTCGGCCTCGCCGACCCGCCCCCGGAACTCAAGATCCCGCCCACGCCCGTCGTCATCAACGTCGAGCGCTACTTCAAGACCAAGCAGGCCAAGCCACCGACGGCCTCCACGGTCGTTGTGTCGGCGGAGGGGCAGGGTGCCGCGTCGCAGTCGACACAGACCCTCGAAGGCGGGCCAATGGAGGGCGTCGAGTCAACTTCAGGCTTCGCGGCGGTCAAGTCCGCGCGGACGTACAAGATCAACGATCCCGACGCGCCGGGCGGCAAGCGCGATGTCGAGTTTGAGTCGCTGGCCAAGGGTTACGAGTACGGCCGGACGGCGGTGGCTATTAGTGAGTCCGAATGGAACGTCACCAAGCTCGAGACCGTCAAGAGCTTCAGCATCATCGGATTCATCCCCTGTGAAAAGGTGCGATTGTCTCCCTCGCCGTGGCCACCCCTTTTACTCACTCGGGTCTAGTACGAACCGTTCCTCAACATGGGCGAAACCTGCATGACGGTCGGCCGCAAGTTTGACGAAAAGTCTCAGCTCGCCCTCTCCTCCCTCATCCACGCCCTCTACGAGCTCGAGTCCTACGCCATCGCCCGTCTCGTGATCAAGGACAAGAAGGACCCCGTCCTAGTTCTCCTCGCCCCGCGCATCGAGCCGGACATGGAGTGCCTCTACGATGTGCCCCTTCCCTTCGCGGAAGACGTGCGCGGGTACCAGTTCCCGCCCCTCGACCGGGTCATCACCGTCAGCGGGCAGAAGATCACGACGAACCACCGCCTGCTGCCCGGCGACGAGCTTACCGATGCGATGAGCGATTACGTCGATTCCATGGATTTGGGCACCTTTGGTGCCGATGATGAAGGGTGGGCAATCCTCATAGGCGTCATGCACGTCACGACCCTAACAATCGCGTAGAAACCCGTCGGAGTATGCTGCCATCGACGATACCTACAACCCCATCATCCACAGAATCAACCAGGCAATTCGCCAAAGGGCAGTCAACCCCGAGGGCCCCATCGACCCCGTCCCCCCGATACTCGTCCGCTACGCCGAACCACCCGAGGGCCTCGTCGAGAAGTCGAAATCCCAAGTCGAAGCCCTCATCTCAGCAGCACAAGTCAAGAAAGGTAACGCAACGAGTCTTAGCTCCCCCTTCACCCTTACGCAGACCTCTCCCGCTAACATACACACTCCCCGTCAGTCCCCCCGAAAGCAAAAGGCAAACGCAAGTACGAGAGCTCAAAACCGCTATCGGGCCTCGACATCGACGCCCTCCTCGGCACGCAACCCAAACGCCCCAAAATCTCGGCGGAAAACGCCATCCCCGAGTTCAAGCGCGCCCTCGCCGTCGCGGAGGAGGTCGACGCGATCCGCGACGCCGCGCGCCAGATGGGCGACATCGTCGCGCGGCTCGTCGCCGACAGCTTCGGCGACGCAAACTACGCCCGCGCCGCCGAGAACCTCGGCGTCTTGCGCAGCGGCCTCGTTGACCTCGAGGAGCCGGGAGTGTACAACGATATTATCAAAGGCCTCAAGGCCAAGATGCTCTCTGGGAAACTGGGCGGCGATCGGCGCGAGATGTGGTGGAAGATCCGGACGTCGAGGCTGGGGCTCATTGATCAGGCGACGTCTGAGGTGTCGGACGTCACGAGTGAGCAGGCTAATGAGGTTTGTTTTTTCCATCCGTAATGAGATGGGGTGTGTCATCGCTAACCTAGTCACAGTTTCTAAAATCAAAATGATGGGCTACAAAGCGGGCGTTTGTTTATGTAGATCAGGGGTATCAATTACGGGTCCCAATCGAATGTGTATTACCTGCTATGATCCTTCATCTGCTTCTATGCATCCTTGAGTGCCGTGTGGCATCTGCGTAAGAACCCGGTTTTCAAGTATTATTCAAATACTCCTCAGTTCCGATATCCAGGTTCTTCTTCCGGCCCTTCCCATCCCTCGCCGCAACCGCCAGACCAAGCATCGCCTGCATGGTGTATGCCGCGTCGTTGCCCGCGTTGTGGAGGTTGCTGTGTGGGATGCCCAGGTCAGTGAGCACCATAGCCAGGCTGCGGCCCTGCGTCTCCTGGCGCCAGGCCTGGTGCATATCCTTGGTATCGAGGGTACGGCTCATGACGCCGCCGACACTCCACAGCTCGACGCCCATCGTCTCTAGGTAGCCGAGATCGGAACGGAGGTCGTGGCCGAGAAGGACAATATTGCGGAAGCGCTTGTCTGGTTCGGCGACGCCCTCTTGGCCAGCGACAGAGTGGTCGTTGATGGCAGCAATGACCGAGGGGCCGAGATCGCTGAGCTTGGGATACTCGCTCTTACTACACACTGTTAGCCTGCGCTTGCACGGCTCCTATTTTGAAAACTTACCCAAAGTTGAAGAGCTCGGGGCAGCCCTTGATGTACTTGCGGTTGCGGATGTGACGATGCTCATCGGCGATGAGGTGGCGGTTTTGAATGAACGGGACCCAGTTGCGTCCATTCTCATCAGGCGGGACGTCGGCAATGTCCTTGGTATCCAGGATCGACAATCCGATTTCGAGAACGGTACCGTGGTGCTCCTCAGCGACCTCAATGTCGATACACACAAACACGACGTTCTGGTCTTGGGCATGGCGCACCGGCTCGTCTAGTGCGACCTCCTTGTCCTTCTCGGCGATTTCGCTCGCGCTGGGACGGAGACCGAGGTACAGCTGCGCGTCATAGAGCGACTCTTCGCGGTTCTGGGCCTTCTGCTGCTTCTTCTTACCCTTGGTCTTTGTACCCCTGTAGTTGTTGTGCATGTTAAGGAGGGACAGGAGCATATCCTTGCCGAAATCGGTGGCGTCGGCACAGGCATCCTCCTCCTTTGGGTGCGGGATCGCGTCGCGAAGAGCACGGTACTCGTTGTGCGAGGCTGAGCGGGCGATGTATTTGGGGCGGGTGGTACAGCTCGAGCCAAAGGTGATGTAGAACATCTCGCCGGGCTTGCCAGGGGGGATGGTCAGTCTCGTCTGGATGGAGGCATTGACCACGTCTAGAAAGTGCTGGAACTGCTTGGTCGGGACAAAGATGTAGGGCATCTTGTCCAAAGCATGGGGATGGTAAACATAGAAGCTGGACAGATGTTAGCGCGTGATTCTGACAGGCATCTCGTTGGAGCTGGGCGGGCAAGCCTACAAGTCCCAGGCCTGCTCCTCGGTCATATCGTCAAAAAACGGTTGGGCCTGTAAGATGTGTTAACTAAGAAACCTGCGCAACCCATTATGAAACTCGCCTTAGGGCGGTTGGTCTTGCCGATGAAGCTCGAGGGGTATCTCTGCACCAGATCCCAGGAAACGAAGGTCATACCTTCCTCGGAGAGGTCGCCGGCCTTCATATTTTTGAACTCTGGAAAGGCCTGCGAGATGAGGGCGTTGAAGTCGGCAGGCGCCAACTTTTCGGACTTGGAAGGCTTGAGGGGCGGTCCGACATACTGAGGAGTCGCCTTGGAGAGAGCTGGCTGGGTGATGGACTTGCCCTGGATGGCGGCTTTCTCGGCGGCAGTCTGACGATCTAGAGCGAGGGGGTCTAGGACGATAGTCTCGGAGGTCTCTTCGACTTCTTGGTGCGGGCCTTCTTCGAAACGGATACTGTCGCCAAAGGCCTGGATGAGGCGCTCGATCTGCTGGGCTTTGGTGGGGACCATCTGGAATTCAGTAGGACGATGTTTTGAGAGCTATAGGTAGATAATCAACCGCGAAAGCGAGAGGTTGAGTGTTTGGTTTTGTGCCAGGCAGGAAGGATTGAAGTAGTCAGGGCATGGACAGGTGTGAATGGTGCCTACCTCGACCGACGGCTTGGTTGATGGGTTGATGGATATTATTGAGCAGAAGTGAAGTAGGTAGATGAGACCAAAGAGAAACGAGGCCTTTTCATAGAGCTCAACTTGATGGCCGGGGTCATAGGAAGCAGCGATATGGCAAGTTTCCCCCATCCCATCGGCAATGTTCGATTGGTGTATACTCAAGTGACGAATAGGACGATGAGATGAATAGGGAACAAAGATTGTGACTGATAGATCCATTACACGTGCAGCTCATATACAGGGAATGACAGCAGGCCATTATTTGTTCGAGGCATAAACACCTAGGTCTCAGTAGTTGAGTGCCCTTGTGCCCTGCTTCTGGATCTGGCGTGGCAAGCTGTATGCCTTGGTCACAGGGCTGGCTTTTCCTAGAGCTAGCAGCCTCTAAATAACAGCTTGGAGGGCAGCAAGAGAGACCTAGGAGCAAACCAACAGTAGGACTGGCCGACCGCCACCAAGTGTGGGGAAGGGAAACTTCTAACCTGGTTTTGCAATCATTATTCTTAGGCTGAAAGAATCTTTCACACTCGTTGAGATTCAAGGCTTCTTTAGAGGTTTGCGGAAAATACCAAATCAAGATCAACGCCTTATCATTCGTGTAAAGCCACTACTTTGTCGGGATACTGTTTGAGCTTCCAAAGGTGCCTATAAGCCTCTGCTTGTGTGATTACAAGACATGCGAGCACACATCGTCTTCTGTTGTTCCACTTGGTCAAGTACTGAGAAAGTAGGCTACTGGGCGCAGCATCAGCGGGACTTGTTGCTTTAAAGCCGCCGGCAGCGCAGAACGACATGGCATTACCGGGTGATTGACAACAGTCAACCCCAGTGTTCAATAATGTCCTGAGTTGATTAACCTGTAAGAAGGACCGGCCACACTAGAGACTTGTTACTCCAGGAGGGTACAGTAAGCCAATGTGACAGGTCTGCTCCGTTGAGAAACTCCTCTGGCCATACATTTGTACGGCATTCTGCGATTGAGAGACGGCCCGGCCTTGCTGCTTTGATACTCAAGACTCCCTTTAGGCCAGTCCATCAGGGAACAACACCAGGTGTGCTCTGACATCATCCACCACCAGCCTGGCAAACCCCCATCTGCCCCCAGCGTGCATTGGTTCCCCCTATAACCTCATGGCAAAACAAAGCATGGAGAACACGGCATGGGTCTTAAATATAGAGGCTCGCCAAGTTGAGATAAGTATAATGTGTATAGGTGGGAGAGAAGAGAGACGAGAGGGCCTCATGCCATTAAACATAATGTTACAACATGCCCCGATAACCAAAGACCAGTCCAGTCGTTACACGACCCTTGTTTCCCCCTTCCTCGAGGGTAACCACCCAAAAAACGCCACCGCTATGAAGAACGACCAGTCTGTTATTACAAGTACCATCAACCAACAAGCAAGACCTCCCCAAGGAAGTTCCGGCTCTAGGCACATGAGTCCCCTTTCTTCTCGTTCGTATTGTTGTACATTTCGCAGTTTCCCATTGTCGACATCATCGCGTGGCTAGCGTCAAGACGTCGTTTTCTCGAGCAGCTCCTTGGCCTCGTTGACCTTGGTTGCGAGATACGGGCTTCCGCCACGATCGGGGTGGTTGAGGAGCATCAGCGTGCGATGCGCCTTGCGGACCTTGTCGCGGCTGATACCGCTCTCCCTATAGAACGCGATGTTAGCCACCCTGCTCTTGGTCTTCGATGTCTCGCAAGACTGGCGCGAGATCAAAGGCAAGGGGTTGTCACTTACTGGAGAGAGAGGATGAGGCAGGCCTCGCGCTTGTTCATACGGGGCTCAAAGCCGCCCTTGTAGAAAGCCTTCCCCATCGCGCCCACGCCGCCGCGAGACCGGCGCCATGCGACAAGACCGGCTCGGCCCTGCAGCAATCTTGTCAGTGTTTTGCCCGCCGGAGGTGCGTCTGCGAATGTTGACATACCAAGAAAGCTGCAACGGCAGCGCCGGCTCCAACAGCAAGAACAGAAGCCATGGTTGTGGATTTCGGTTGTGTCGTGAGAGTAGTGATTGAGGATGGTGGATGGCTGCGGAAAAAGCGGGTGGTATCGCGAAGAAGGTCCTGGATGGGAGAGCTTTTTTTCTGGAGTTCGCCGCTCGATTGAGCCAAAGCCGTGATGCGCCGGTGCTGGTCCGTGCTCACCGGGGGGTCTCTTCGGAGACCGTGTTCTTCCGACCGGCGAGATGGAAAAAGCTCAGGCCAGGTCCCTTGGCCCCACCAATCTCGCTTGGTCCTATCGCACTCGCTGCACTGGGCGCGCTGCCAACTTTGCCCCACCACAATCGATAAGCGGCGCCTCGGAGCGGCAGAAGAAAAATTTCTAAAAAACTTCCAGAGGCAAGGCTTCGATCACCGCCTTCCGCTGAACCCCCCGTGTGTGTGTGGAAGCGTCGTCGTCAAGAAAACAACACCAACAACCAAACCTTGTGACTGCCCCCGTGATACCCGTCAAGGTATCAACGCCGTCGCAATGAGGTACGTTACTATTTGAATGTTTTCTTTCCTCAAGAAGGGTCTTGTCATTGTTTCGAGCAAGCTTCTAACTCGCGATGCATCTAGAATCGAGACGTGCTACTTCTGCAGTCGCCCTGCTTACCCGAGCAAGGGCATCACCTTCGTCCGCAACGATGCCAAGGTCTTCCGCTTCTGCCGCAGCAAGTGCCACAAGAACGTACGTCCTCAATTCCTTCCCCAAAACTTGAGAAAGGCGAACGGAAGCTAACCGCCAGACCAACAGTTCAAGATGAAGCGTAACCCCCGCAAGCTCAAGTGGACAAAGGCGTACCGCGCCTCGGCGCACAAGGAGATGACGGTCGACAGCACCCTCCAGTTCGGCGCGCGGCGCAACGTCCCCGTGCGGTACGACCGCGACGTCGTCGCCAAGACGCTCAAGGCCATGGAGCGTGTGTCCGAGATCCGGTCCCGCCGCGAGCGCGTCTTCTACAAGAAGCGCATGCAGGGCAAGCGCGAGCGCGAGATCGCCGCCGCCCGCAAGCTCGTCGCCGAGAACGAGCACCTGCTCCCGCGCCTGCGCGGCTCCGAGAAGAAGAGGCTGGCAGCCGAGGGCGCCACCGAGGAAGAGATCGCCGCCCTCGAGGCCGAGGGCCGCGTGCTCTCCAAGGGCAAGGCCGGCAAGGTCTTTGGCAAGGAGAAGATCCGCCAGCGCGTCACGGTCGACGGCGACGTCGTCGAGGAGCGCGAGGGAGTCATGCAGGAGGAGGACGGCGAGTGGGACGACGACGATGCCGAGGACGACGACGAGGACGACGACGATGTCGAGATGGAGGACTGAAGACGATGATGGTGAGGAGAGAGACGAGACGATGCCAGCTCACGTCTTACGAACGACCAACCAAGAGTTCAGAGGAGGAAAAGGGCAAAGACAAAGCAAAGAAGAAAGAAACAAAATGCTAATCGATGGGACCCCTCTCTCTTGCCTCCCGCTCACGGGAAAGGCGAGGAGAGGTGGTTTTTTTTGGGTTTTGCTTTATCGGGCGTTCAGGGATACAAAAGGGCGGTTAGCATCGACGGCGTTTGGTGGCTCTGAGAAGAAGGAATACCAAAAAAAGTTATCCGAGGTCCAGATTCAGTTCGGTCCCCCGTCGTCATCTCAGCCCACCGCCTTTGCTTTCCTTCCCCCTTGTGGATGCCCGCGTGTTCCATGGCCCTCGGAGTAGCCAGTCGGAGGCTCTCTCATGTCACACGAGCGGGAGGGCTCTTGTTGCCATGTCGAGCAAACCCAAGGGGAGGCTCGTTGGCGGAGAACATGCATGGCCGCATACCTAGCCTTCTACTAAAAGGAGCAAGCAAGATAGATATTGCGAATGCGACCCAACAAATACCGTCCTTGAGTATCCAAACGAAAGTGAAGCGCCCAAAACGAGCGTCGCGGGTATCAGTATTCTAGCCGCTGTACAGCCAATCACCCCTGAACTCCAAGTATTCCCAGTACCGATCGTCAACGGCAGCCCAGCGTGACAAAGTCCTTCCTCCCCGAAAAGTCAAGCATCCTCCTCGTCCTTCTTCGTGTTGTGCTGATACGCCCTCGGTGGCATCGGGAGCCCGGCCTCGACGTCCTCGATGATCTTCCTCTCCAGCGCCTGCTTGCGCTTCGCCTCCTCCTCGGCGGTCGCCTCGCCGGCGCCGTCTCCGTAGTTGCCGGCGCCGCCCCGCCCCGAGGCGCCCCTCGCCGACCGCGCGAGGCTGGCGCTCACGGCCGCCCGCGTCTTGCCCGCGACTTCTTCCTGCTGCTTCGCGCTCGGCAGGGAAGACGCATCGTGGAAGTTCCCCGCCCCCCCTCTACCTGCGCGCGCGTAACCGCCGGCTGTCGGCGATGTCGGGCTGGTGGTTTGGGCTGCGGCGGCGGTTGCGTTGGTTGTCTTCTGGGCTTCGACGTCCTGTTGTTGGGTTGCGGATGAGCACGTGTCCATCACTTCAAGTCACGGAAACGACACGTGGAGCTTCACGCACCTCTGGGTTGGCCTTCTCGACGTCCTCGACGTCCTTTTTCGAGTAAAAGTTCCCGCTTCCTGCGAAAACCGAGTTTAGGGTGGGCCTTCTCAGCGGATGGTTTGGATCATACCTCCGCGTCCCGTCTTGCGATATACGTCAGACATGATGGGTATCGTTGAATCAGGAGCTATGTCTCTACTGCCAAGAACAGCAATAATAAAAAACTGGGCTGCAACTGGCAAAGAAGGGAAGAGGCCCAGCTGGCAATGCTTGGTGAAAGAACGGCGGGCGATATCTTTGGCAATGGTTACCTGGGAGAAAAGGTGACGTGCGGTTTTGCTGTAATTGAGACTCCCTATCGGCCTAGCCACTTGCGTAGGGGAGTGTGGCGCCGCGGGGTTAGTCGGAGCTTTGGGTGGGATGGAGGCTCCAACCACTCCATCGGTGTCCGCAGTCGGTCTTTGGGGTCTTCAGGGGGAGGAGAAGAGATAGCATTCCTTTTCTGGCAATGAAGACATTGCATTCTTCCCCCTGGTTGCCGTGCGCCGTTCGCTGCTATCCGGTCTGGAAGTGATGGACTCCTCATGGCTTCCGACTTTATTGCATTTTCCTTCTTCCCTACCTCTCCTTGGGCAACATGCGTGCGGTTCATTGGAAGAGAGCTTAAGAGCTATGCAGCATTCGCGCGCCGATCGCTGCATTCAGACAGATTCGGCCCTCATCCTGGATCTTCCATGTGCGACTGGGAAGTCTCAAATTCTGCTCGGGTTCGGGCATGTTCAACGAGATCGACAGGCACGGCCGACTAGCCCCCATTGCTTTCAGCTTTCTCCGAACGAAAGAACGTCTAATCGAACGTTTCGAAGATGACCTTCCTCGTCAAACTCGGAATGGGTGCGACTGAGAAACACCCCTCAAGTGCCAGCCTCCACGGCTGCTGGGAAAGTTTGGCGCCGTGGTCGCGCAATAGGCTCTGATAGTCCAAGGGTCCAACCCTCTTCTCCCTTTTCTTTGTGAAGGGGGAGCGGAAAGCACGGGAGCGGCAGTACCGTGAACCTTCGCTCCATTCCCAGTGAACCTACTGGTATCGCACAATCCGGCCTTTCCGTACACAGAGAGAGAGAGCACATCCGGATCAAGAAAACAGCATCAATCCACGTGGAAGGCCATTGCTGACGCAGGTACACAGCAGGGGAAGGGGAGAAGAAAGTTGGCAGAGGCAACACTTTGCGCGATTCGGTTGGGGATGTCGTAGGCGTCACCAGCTTGGGTTTCCCAATGATAACGAGCACAGTCTCGGGAGGTACTTCAAAGTACGAAAGTGTACAGACACCTGGCATGCCTCCACTCATCGACAGGGCTCCTGATAGCGACACGCACCCGATGGAGACTGGAGGGGGTGATGTGCAGCTGCGGCAAGAGGGGCTGGCCAGGCGCGCTGATCGTCCTAACCCGTTTGTGAACAAGTCACCCACTGCTGTCTCCGCCGTCAACTGTCTTCGACAGCCCGGCGCGGGGATGACAACGTAGCGATAAGACGGTTGGGCCGGTTCGGATACTATCTGATGTGATATTTCCAAGTCATCCGTATCTCAATGGAAAGATAGGGAAACAAGAAATCCCATACTCACGTAAGACGAGGCGCAGCCAATTTGTCTTTCTCCCGCTCGGTCCCATGACCGCGAGGACAGGCATATTCCCCCTCCGAGTCTCGTTTCTGTCCCGAGGCGCGAGGTCCGCTGTGAAGCTGTCACTTCACCTGGTAAACCTTATCTCCCTTGCGTGCAGGGTTGAGCCTTTGCAGAGTGCGCCGGCACAACGTTTTGTGCAGTTATGCTGCCGGCGATGATCGGCGGGGACTGTTGCCTTCGACGAGAGAGCTTTATGCATGGAGGAATCCAGCTTGGGCTGGCTGGCATTGCACTGTCCGGGCAGTGAGGGGTGCAGCTGCACCACGGCAGGGTGTGGCCCTGGTGCTCGTGTCTCAACTGCCCTACAGAACCACATCGTTGAAGTTTTGAGGGCAAATCGACGATTTGGTCGGTGGCCCTCTCTCCATCCGCACGGTAACCAGGACAGCCCTGCTGTGTCGAATTCACGATGGAGGATTAAGTTGGCGATCGACGACGTGTTGACACTTTGCATGTGGAGTTTGCGACGTTGGAAACTTGGGGCGATGCCCTTAGTGCAATTTTGTTCTGCGCAAACCAACTTCTGGGTGAAAAGAGAAGGAAAGGGACAAAAATTTATGGAGTGGTCGGAGTTTGCGCCGACTGCTCCAACGGGCCCTCATCTGCTGCTGAAGCAGAATCGCCGAGGACAATGCTTGTTGGTTTTTGACCGACAAACCGACTCATCGGTATCGCTGTCGATCATGGGCACGGGATGGCAAGCTTGTTGTGCCAATGTGAATCTTGCGCGGATCAGACGTCGATGAGGTTGACGAGGTCGACTTTTCAAATGCAATTTGGGCGCAGCTGTCCTGTAAAGCACCAGCCGACAATCATGCACGCGCAGAGAGCTTACGCAGAAGACGCAGTCTTTGGCGACCCAAGTCTCGAACATCCTTCAGCAGGTCACTTTTCTTCTAACAGCCGGTACCGACTTTGGAAGCACCCAGTCAACTTCACTCATTTTCGGAAGCAATCAGATGATTTCGAAAGCCCCCAAAGCCGCTAATTGCTGCATCATGCCACGCCATCTTCGTCCGCAACGTCAGTAGAGATACAAGTGTCTCGTGGCCGTGAGGGCTGCCCAAGAGGCTAGGCGACTTCGTTGTTGAAGTCCGGTTGACATGGGCGTAAACGGGGGAGGGGTTTGAGACTGTCAAAGAAATGAAGTGTGAAGCAGGCGAAGTAGGAGGCTGGCATGAAGGCGCATGGTTTATAGGCCTTGCGGGAGACTGCGCTGTCTCTCGACAAGTTGCTGGCATAGAACCAGGCTTCGTGCATCCTCTTCGAGACAACACCGGCTGGTCGACCTTTGGAATCGCCGAAGACAAACAGCTAACGGCATACACCGAGACTGGTCTTGCATGCATCCAAAGCGTCAGTTTGGGCAACTGAAACTGCGATCATCGAGGCCTGGACTTGAATAGCTACGCCCAGTGACGCACTAGTTGCATGCTGGACGTAATGTGAAGGCGAGGTCCTTTCCAGGATTCGGGCAGAGCATGCCTCGTGTCTTCCTCGGGCAGTGTGGCTTGTCCATCTCCGGATACTGGCGGGCCCGTTCGTGTTGGAAGGGCTCCTTCGCTGACGATCTTTTGGCTGCTCTTTGCCCAGACATTCCACACGACGCTGGAGCAACGGGCATCCAAAGCAACAGCGTCGGGTGGCAAAGTCTCCATCCTGGCCGGCGACGCAGGATGGGCAACGGAGGGCCTGCGTTGGGGAGCGCAGTAATGCCGGAAGAAGCGGCGTCCCGTCAGAGGCACGACAATGCACCTGAGCTGCCCAGAGCAGAAGGCCGCATGGCGCCCGATAGAGGAGACGAGGGAGCAGCTGACCGTCCCGAATGGCACTGGCGGCGCTCCTAGCACGGAGTGAGGGAGACGGGGGACGAGACGGCCCTTTGGATAGACTGTTTTGACCGGTACCCTGGTGAAGAGCTGGGCTCCATCGATTTCCAGCGGCTTCCCGGTCAGCCAAAGGTCTGAGGAGCGAAGCCCTTACTAAGGCATGAAGCACGCCAGAGGGGACGGCTGGGCGCACACAGCAGCCCGGGCCGCGCAGCACTTTCGTCGGACTGGCATTGCTCCAACGCCGCCCCAACCCATCTTCAGGCAGAGCGTCCCAGCGGACAAGTCCTGTGATTAGTGGTCACTGGGAGGGGCCTGCATCTGGCCAGAAGGTGGTGGTGCCAGGTGGTGGTGGTGGTGGTGGTGGTGGTGGTGAGCTGTGGGTGTGGGAGCCCCGGCGGATAATGGTGAGGTCCGGTTCTGGAGCGGGCGATTGGTCGGTGGTTTCGCTGTGGGAGTGCTGGGGCTAGAGCGCAATAGGAAGAGGACAAGGAAGAGAGGAGGAAGAGGGGTGGCTGAGAAGGCAAGGGCATGGCAGCCGAGGATGGGGGGTGTGGCGATATCGCCGTGATGCGTCGAGCTGTGGTGGTACCTAGTGGTGGCTCTCCATCGTCGCAATCGTCGGGTGTTGGCGCACTCTTCCATCCAAGTGGACACGAAAGCTGAACAGCATACTGTGTTTTTTTGGGGTCCGATGTTCTGATGTTCTGCCAGTCTATGCTGTTTCCCCCTTGCTTTGACTGTGGTCTTGGATCAAGATGGGATTGCAAAGCTGCTGCCCCTGACTTGAACAACAATCAGAACTGGCGTGGTCCGCGCTCGGAGGAATAATACGTCACTGGACAAGATACGGATGGGACTGGAACTTCCCCAGGTACGGGCATAGACAGACCACTGTCTCCACTGTGCACCCATGGCAGCACGGCTCGCCAAAATCGCACAGTCTCCAAGGGAGACTCACTGTGCACTCGAGCGCTGGTGTGGCCTTATCAGCAACGACCTGCTCTTACGTAAGTAAGCCTGGCGCTCTGCACTGTGTGCACTTTTCTCCCACTCGCATTTCTGAGAGCCAGGACTTCTAGCACCCAATGACTTGCCAGCCCAACAACGCCGTCGAAGAACTGTCCCTAGCTTGACTCCCGTGTGATCAACGATCAACAGAACCGTCGGGGAATTTTTTTTCTTTATTGTTTCTTTTTGTTGTTCTCTGCGTCCTGTATCTCGATGCCTCGAGGTTCCTTGCGCATCCATGAGATACGCCGGGGCGACCACCCAAGAGGAAACGAAACGACTTGACGCCCACAAAAAACAGAGATTCGACCCTTCCAGACCAGCCAGTCAAGGCACACACGCCCACCAAGTTTCAATATGACATCTCGCCAACGCCTTTTTACGCAATACTCCCTTTTGGCACCTTTCCCGCCTAGGTTTCCCCTCACGGCCTCTCCCTCTCTTCTCCTCATTCGACCAAAGCACAGCTCAGCACAGCGCATTGCGCACAACTCACTACCCTGGAGCTCGCACAACACACAACATTGGCATTGGCCTACCATGGTGTTGCGAAGTTGCGAAGCTACTGCGTCCCTCCCCGCGTCTTGACTTCCGTTCCTGATCCGATGGAAACCATTGTCTCCAGTTAATTGAGAAATGGAGGCGACCAATGCCCCCCATGCCCCAATGCCCCAGCCCGACGCTCACAGCTCAGGGCCGGGAGCAGTGGCCTGGTCCGGATGGAGCTGTCACGCCAGGGGAGCAGAGCTGTCGCGGGGTGCGACGCAACTCTGAACCTGGCAGCTTGCCGAAACATGCCACTCACTGTCGATGTCCTCCCGCTTCAACTAGGCCACAGCATTCTTGAGAGATAATTGGGGACTCTTGTCTCAACCATTCCACATCGTTACCTCGCGAACACACACCGAGAGATGGCGGAGGAGAAAACGAAGAGGCGGTCACGAGGCTACCAACATCCCGACCATTCTTCAGACGGCCCAGAGAAAAAGGACCCGAGCCAAATGAAGCCACCCTCGTCCGGCGAGGGGCCAAGGCACGAGTCCAACTGTTGGTGTGCGGGCGAGGCGCTGTGCCATCACAAAGACGGCGTTTTTCCACACTTCCTGGTGTAGGTTCTGGTGATTGCACAATCCGCGAGGCAGAAATGCTCCCGCGTTGTGCAACTGCATCCCGTACTGACATTTGCGCCTCAAGACTCGGGTACGAAATGCCAGATACTGCCGAAACAACCATCCGAGCAAGAGAGAAATAGAGACATTCCGCGTCTGCGACCACTCAAGAATAAAAATTGCCGGACATAAAGTTGCTATTTACGATGTGCAAGCAACCCAGGCACGCTATCGGCCCTGGTCAATGATGGGTCTGGGCTTGGAGGATGAGGATTAATGGGATGCTGGGATTCATCCATGAGATCTATTCACCCCTCCCCCAGTGACCTTTCCCCGCCGCACCGACGCCTTACGGACACGTCCATCGCTCGGGAGGCCGACCATCGCTCGCTCATTGCCAAAGGACGCGGCCACGGGCCATGCTCCATGCTCCTTGTTCCTGGCGCCCGTCCACTGCGTCCGCTGCGTCCACGGCCATGTCCACTTCCTACCACCCACCACCTGAGAGGTACATTGCGGCGTACCTTGGTTCGGTCGTACCCTACGCACACTGTGGGACACGGAGAGGGGAAGCCAGAGTGCAAGAGGGAGGAAGAGAGGCAGGACGACAGAAAGAGAGAGGGAAAGAGAAGGAGAGAAGCCCAGTCCCCTTCATCGTCCATGTACGGAGTACCCAGGCGCACACCTCACCCTCACTTCCAACTCAAAGGCCCACGCCCCCTTTTTCCCAGTCCACCCCTGCCCCATCTCCCTCCCTCCCCTTCCGCTCTCTCTCTCTCCCCCATCGCCGCTCGCTCTAAGGTGAGTGAAGGTGGGAGGGAGCGTGTGGGAGTGTGGTCCTGCTGCGGTACGGTCTTCTGCCCCTCCCCTCTTCCTGGCACCTTCATCCTAGCGACCTGGTGGTGGGAGGCGGCCAATGGGGGCTGATGCTCGTCCCCGACCAGCGCTTCTCTTTCGTTCTGTCTACTTGTTGGAAAGGGCCGTCTGGTCTGTTTCGCCCATCGTTGGACTTTCTGGGTTCCCTTCCAAACGCCCTCTGTCTCGTGCCCACAACTTTTCCCTCTCGCTCAGCTACATCCTCGATACAAAGCACAGCAAGACGAGAAACAGAAGAAGAAGTTGAAGTCGGCCTGGACCTCGACAGCCCTGTTGATCACCAGTCGACTAATCCCGAGGCACCCTAACCGTTCAATACCACCACCACCACCCTCACCACATGCTGTCGGCTGGCCCAGCTCGGAGCTACTAGGTACACCCGCCCACAGACACACCCCTGCTGAATTGCTGCTCCTCCCCAAAATAATATTATTTCTCGCCCGGAGGCTTGTCTTTGCGACTCATTCATTACCTGCCTATCTGTCTACCATCGTCAAACACCACAACACAGCACAACCACGCCTACGAACGAACAAACCCTCACCATCATCTTGCGACGGACAAAGTGTTCGACTCTCGTTGTCGAACCTGATCAGTTTCGGTAGTTGGCAATGGCCTCTTCAAAAGTATGCCCAGAACGGGGATTCCAACCTATGCCCTGCCCTGCTCAGTCCGCTCCCATCACGCATCTTCATTCAACCCAGTCTTGCTGATCACTTCGTCTTCGTCCAGGAAATGCAGCAGACCACGAGGCCATTGACCCAACACCGTCCATCTCTCTCAACCGTCTCCTCTTCCGGACTTACCACACGACAATCCCACTCGCGTACCAACTCCCACTCCATTCTCGGCGGCGCTCTTAATGCCAACCACCGCGTCACCCGCCGCAAGTCCATGACCAACACCGCTGCGAACGTGGCGGCCATGGCAGCGGCAATCAAGGAAATCGGCGGCGATAAAGTCACGCCGATTGCCGTCAGCTCTCGCCGCAACACGGCGTCAAAGAGCGCTGCCGCCCGCGTCGCAATCGTTGGGAGCCTACCTTCCCCTCCTGCGAGTCTACCAACGCAGAAGTTCCACTTGGACGGGAAGACGGACATCCACGAGAGCGCCATTGAGGACGACCCGAACAACGGGTCGGCAGACGAAGGCGAGAACAATGCTCAGAAGGCTCGCATCCGTCGCGCTAGCGACGGGCAGCCCCTCATCAAGGAGGGCAGCCGAAAGTTCAACCGCGTTGAGCTCAAGTGCGAGACGTGTGGAAAGGGATACAAGCACAGCAGTTGCCTGACCAAGCATTTGTTCGTCCCCCTTCTCATCCCCCGAATCCCCATCCCAGATGTTCTCAGTATAGGCTTTCGACACCCGATTGCTGGATTCCCCTTGATCGATGTGTAGTCGGGCAGTTCGTTGACTCATTTCTGGTCAGGTGGGAACACACTCCCGAGTGGTCTTTGACGTCCAAGCTGCTCATCTCCAAGCACCAACAAGTCCAGCTTCTTGAAGCTGCTTCGGTCTTGTTGACGATGAACCATGGCAAGGAGGAGGCCGACGCGGCCACGCCCCCGGATTCTGCCAAGGACTTCCCTAGTGACCAAGAAGAGTCGGCTTCCCCTGCTGCCTCTGGATACTCAGACGAGCGACACAGCTCTGCCGACACCACCCCACCGCCCCAATTGGAAGGTTTCGCGTCGTCGGATCGTGCGTTCTCGAAGCGGTTCGGGTCTGGAAGCGGGTTCGGTCGGTCATATCAATCGGCACCATCCACCAATCCCCTTGTGACAGGCAGCATGCCCCACGGTACGGGGTTTTCATCACACTTTCGTCAGACTAGCCAAGACCAGCGGCCACCATCGTCGGGCAGGAACGCCACGGGGCAAGAAGATCGTGATCTGGCGGCCGCGGTTGAGCTTCTCAGCTGCAGCTTCAACAGCAACAGCGGTCGGACCGTACAACTTCCGGCTGACGCCCCTCCCGTGCCTCCGCTACCTGCGCAGTATCTCGATCAAGCGGCATCTTTTTCGAGCGCAGGGTTTAGCGCCGGATTCAGCGCCGGCTTCCTCAACAGCTTCCCCAGCAGACAACCAGAGAGCTTCACACGGGGCGAGGTTCGCAACGCTGACGTCAAAATGGAAGACAGCGATAGCGTGATGGACGACGACGACTTCGACCGTCGGTCTCGGTCTCGGAGCGACGAGGATGACGACGGCGTCTTCGGGCGGATGGAAGAGTAGGAAGCTTCGGTTCGACCGTTGATGCCGACGATATCTGAGGATATGAGTACATGACAGATGAGTTGGAGAGAAGGAGAGGATTGGAGAGGAGTGTTTCTTTTGTACCACCATATACTAAACCCTGTAAACAAGGTGGTTCTGTCTCCGCCGCCGATCTCTCAGCACCAAGGAGTGGAGGGCCCGATCCTGCACCATGGCCTGGCCAGACAAGGCAGGTCGATGGGATGGATCGAGATTGCATCTCCACGAGGTTAAAGTGAGAGACGGAGCGGGCGTCGAGCGAACGCCCAAAGCTATCATCACACTGATGGATCTTACGAGACAAACGAGTGCGATGCCTCAAGAATGGCCGCAGCGCTCTTTTGTTCGGTTTGAAGCCAGCATAACGAATATAAGAAGGAAAAAAACTGATCAAAAGATTGGCATGTGCCGACTGTGACCTGTATGGACCCCTGGGTGATGGAAGAAAACTATTGGCGATGATGGGTATATATGGGACGCGTGGCGTGGCTCTTGTTTACCAACCACGACGGCTGGAGTGACGAGCCGGGCTGGCTGGCTGGTCTGCTTGGATGTTGCAAGCCCAGCCGAGCGAACAGCAACCTTAACCAGGCCACACCCGGAGCTTTGCTCCAGAAGGTGAAGATTTGCATGTGAGCTCATCAAGCTTTGAAGGTCACAGACACCAGGCAGACGGAAGTAGGTTGGGTCGGAGCAAGAGCCGTTCTCGAGGAGCGCAAACCGGGGGTCATCTCGCCCCGGATCTCAAGGAAAAGGAGAGGGCTTCTGGGGGTTTTAATGCCTCTGAAGCAGAAGAGGCTGATGGAGAATTTTTTTTTCCTGGGCGAGAAGGAAAAGAGAAAAGCAGAAGAAGAAGAAAAGAAAAAAAGTCTGCAAAATACGGATCGAATAAACGGAGCAAGGAAAACTCGATCCTTGCGTGCACCCGCTCCCAGTGGAGTTGTTTTCCCCTTCAGTGGGCGGGACGCTGAAGCACGGCGGTCGTTCGGTGGTCGGCGGTGTGGGGGAGCAGGCCGGCAGAGACCTTTGGGTCAGCCTTTTTCGTTCGTTTGGTGCGGGCGGAGCCAACAAGCTTCCCTCACCACCTTCCTCTAGCTGCTGTTTCCCCAGCGACGTCACCTTTACCCGCCGGGAGAGCTTCTTTCTCCACTCAGCACCATCATAGGCCACAGCAGCGCCCGGAGGTGGGAAACGTAAAGGTCTCACTTCTCTTCTTTCCCTCTTTGCCTGGTTGATCTCATCGTGTCGCAAGTTGCAAACGGTAGCCGTGGCCTGTGTCTCCTTCCACCTCGCTACCTTGACTCTGTTCCCTCTACCCCTCTTCAGCTGGCGCATTGCTATCTCTCGACTGAACTCACTCCTTTTTTTTCCTCCCCATCACGGGCAACACGACACGTTGCTTCTTCAATTCCATCCCACACGCACGCACGCGAAAAAGGGACAAAGGCCAAGATGCCGACTCTACGACGCAGAGGCGAGGCCGCGCGGGCCGTCGAAGAACCCGACGTCGACGAGACCGCAACACGCGCGATCGAGCCCATCGCGAGCCACCTCGAGTCCCTCGAGACGGCACCCGACGGTAAGGTCGAGGCACTGGGCGTCGTCAACGACGCGACGGAGGTGGCGGCGGCCAAAGAGTTGGAGGCCACGCAGATCAGCGAGAGGGATCGCGATCACCAGCACCCGCGGCGGCAGCGTTCGCATCTGCCGACCGCGTTGCAGTTCCCGCTCGTCACCGTGCTCAGCTTCAGCATTTCGAGTCTATGCTACAGCTTCCTCAGCGAGTGGAGCCGCGGAGAGCTAGCGGGGATCTCCAAGAGCTTGGATACCTGGGGCGAGGTCGCGACTTTGGCCGGATGGCGCATGTGAGTTGTTCTTTGGATTCCCGACGCATGCCTGTGCAGCGGTCGCACGGGGACACCACGGAGGAGAAGCGTGAGCATGCTGACGATTCCGGTATCGGACAGATTCGAGCTCGCGCTGGGCTGGTTCGGCAACTTTGATAGCTACGACCTCGCTGCGCTCAACTTGCTTGCGCATGGCCCTCCGGTATGTTCTACACTGGCGATGTATCATGATGACGGCGTCCCCAGGCCAAACGATTGTGGCTCTGCTGACACGACGCCCGCGTCTAGGTCTACCTCATCGCCACATTTTACAACATTAGCACTGCGACCGCCGTCTCGGCCCTGGGCATTGAGATGCTGTCAACTTTTGTACCTTTTCAGCTTCTGAGACCCTTGTCGGGCGCGCACGCCGGCGCTAAGAACGTCGCCAATCGCGAGATTATTACCGATATTCCGATTCAGATCTACACCACTATTCTGGCGGCGGCCATCTACAGCCTCACCCTGTTCTCCGCGTACAAGACCTACCTGCCTACGACCCTCGTGCTCTACTTTGAGGGTCTGCCCAGTCTCGCACCGGCGTATACCACCAACTTCCTGGCCACGCTGCCTGTGACGATTGCGTTTGGCATCGCCGCGAGATCTTTCATCTTCACGCCCTTCGTTGCGACCGGCGAAACTGCCGAGGACGACAAGCTGGCCGAGTTCGACCCTGCGACGGCTACTCTGGGCGAAACTCTGGCATGGAACGTCTGGGGCTACACGACGCGGGAAAAGGTTGTCATTCTGCGAACGGCCGTGGCCATGCTCGTCACCGGCGTCAACACCTACCTCCAGACTTTCATGACCATCAACGGCGTCGAGTCATACGGTGCGTCTCTGTATGCCGGCGCCTGGGTCGGCGCCGCGTTCTTGACAGGTGTTGGCCTTGGATTCGTCGGCGGCGGAGATGCATGAGAGAGGGTTATACCCTTCTTTGCACTATAAACAGGAAATTGTCGCCTTGGCGAGGCAGATTGCAGATGGCTTACGGCACAGAGAAAGGAGTTTGAGGGGCTTTTTGATAGCGACGGGGCGGTACGATTGTGGAACTCTCAAAACCTTGGCTCAGAGAGGGGAGGCTCGTTGCTTGAATCGAAGCAGGAGAACATGCACGAGGTTGTTGCAGCCTGCCTCGCCCAGTCAGCCGTCAAGCTGATGTATACCATTTCTTTTTCCTTGCCTGTTTTCTATATTTCGAGCAATGTACACTCACATCTTTTTGGGTCTTCGGTGTGTGCTTCGGGAACCCGTGTAGAGGGAGCCGGCCCACCAATGGAGTTCACCGGAGGAGTATGGTTGAGCTTTTCAAACTTGCCGATGCCCAGTTGAGTATGTGACGTGATGGTTCATGAGTTGGTGAGCATGTAAGAAACCCGCCCTCCCGAGTCAGCCTCGCCTGGACAATAAAAGGCAGGAACTAGTCCTAATCAATCAGCTTGGTGCAGGACGCTAGCGGAAAGATTGTCTGTCTGAGTGTCTTGGGCATTGGGTGAGTGGTTGTGTTAGCCGACGTACGTAGGCTGGTAGGGCTGAAAAGGTGGGGGGGGAGGGGGAGGGTGTTGATGGAGGCAAAAGATTGTGATGTCGTTCAAGAGCGCCGCTTCCGAAATGCGCGGCTGACGTCTCGCGCGGGTATTGACAATCCGTGATGCGAGTTTCTCTCAATCTTGTGGTTTGGTGAGGCGGGCGGGGTCAGGTCTTATCGGGTACTGCTGCCTGCATAGCTGAAGCCAAGAGCGCGGTTCACCTGAAGATGTTTGCTTGGACGGACGGGGGGGGTTGAAAAGGTGGTTCGGGTCCCGGGGGGGCTCTCCCTCCCTCATGACCTCCGACGCTTCCCAATCAGTGTGATTTGCGCAGGGCTAGCGACAGACCGAGAGCAAGGTTTCCCGGGCCTCTTTGTTGATTCTCGTCATCTTTACAGGTGTTTGCAAGGCTTTCTTTGCTTTTTTCGGGGGAGAGGTAGGGGACGGACTTGGACTGAGACATGAGCACGAACTACCTCCCTATCTCTCTTCCCCTCCTAGCTTGTTTTCCCGCACACCACCGTCAGCCAGTTCAGCGTCTGCCGCGGTGCCGCGCACGGCGGGTGCGTGCCCGACGCAGGGCGGCTAGTCGGGACTCGGTGACATCGCGGCTGGGGCTGGGGGTGGTAGCTGTCTCTATGGAGCGAGAGATGTGCCACCGGGGGAGATGTACCGCTGCTGCGTCTGCCGGGGTGACATGACGATCAGTAGATCAGGTCTCGAGTCCTCTCTCTCTGGTCCTTGGTTTCCCTTAGCGTACGAGGTGTCCAAGAGAGCGGCATGCAGGGGTTTCAGAGGCACACAGGCAGCTCGTATTGGGCAGCGCGGTCACGAAGAGCGTGCGATGTGCAAAAGGGCTTGTCTTGTTTAGCTCCTTGGCTGGGAAAGGGCTTTGTGATGGAACTGAACGGCTGAGGCGTTTTGCTCAACGGTGGGGGATGTCGACGAGCATTTGTCAGTTGAGGGGTGTCGGTCTGTGTTGTCGGAGGAGAGCCTCGTCCTAGTTCATATATTCTTCAAGGACTGCCTGACTTCAACTGCATGACACTTGTTGTCCAAAGTCTAGGTCATAGAAGAACCAGTCAGCAGGGAACGGCCTACCCAAGCATGTCTCCCAGGTCTAAGCAGCCATCAAGGAAAGGCAAAGACACCCCCGCTCAATACGGAGCCAACGATGAGCGGTACGACGTCTCTCCCGCAGGAACTACAGAGAGCCACTACGCCTCGTCATCAACTACCGCCCCGACCGGCCCCAGTCCGGCAACGGATTATGAAGAGATTCTCAACACCGCAACCGCAACGGCGACAGCGGTGACGAAGTCCAAGTCGATACGGAGTGAAGGAAAGATCACACTTCAGGGCCCGTTAAAGGTTGCGGGCTCCGTGTTGGCGGGTGGGGATGTGACGTTGAATGGCGATTTTGATGTGAGGGACAAGGTCGAGGCGTATGGGGCTGTTGAGGTTAATGGAAACCTGGTGTGCGAGTGAGTCTTTTTCTTCCTCTTTGCCTGTTAGCTCTCGGCTTTTGTAATGCAAAAGGGCGACGAAAGCTTATGGGATGTGTGAATAGTGGGAAGGTGAAGGCGTATGGGAATATCCAAGTTGCTGGGTACATGTCCGTCGGGTAAGTACCTATCGAGGCCATCTTATCACCCAAGGAACCTCGCTGACATGTTACGTTTTATGATGGCAGTGATAAAGTCAAAGGCTTCGGCAAGCTGAGAGTCACAGGGACGTGTGAGGCCAAAGATCTGGAGATTTACGGCAACACGACGATCAATGGGTTTTTGTAAGTTCATTGGCTAGGGCATGCTTCAAATCGGTTTGTTGCTGACGGGAAACGGCAGGAAATGCAGGAAGATGACTCTGTACGGGTCACTGACAATCGTGGGGCCGAACTCGGGATACCACGTCGAAGAAGAGGAGAAGATTTGGGGTGCGATAATCAGCCGCGAGGAAGACGTGGGCTGGTGACCTATCCAAGACCTGTTTGGCAGTGTGGTCACGCACAAGGGGATGAACAGATGCGCCTAGTCGATTGGAAGGTTTCGAGTAGGATATTCGCGGATAAGGTTAAGACGGGGTTTGACAGAGAGCGAAGGGATAGAAACGATGCGATAGGGCTCATGCGACACCAGGTGGCTGGGTGTTTCCCTGGGATGGCGTTCGGCGTCGAGGAAAGCACAACGGAAGCAAGACTATTGATGATTATAGAGTTGCATAGTCCTCGAGACCAGGGTTGTGCGTTTCGTTTTTGCAGATAATTCGCTTACACAAGAGGGGATTCCACTTGTCAGTGGCAAGATAAGGCAGTAGAGCCATTTGACATATTGAAGTGAGCAAATCTCATCATTATGACTTGACTGTGTTCAAGAATCCCACGCCTGATGAAGTGGGACGGAGCGGGTCTTGCCTGGGGAAATCTAGCATCCCGAAGTGGAAGGTCGAATCCGGAGTCTCAATGTTCCGGGCCAGACTGCGCACGAGCCACATCAGTCTGGCCTGTCAGTGGATGTCAGGAGCCCCGCCACCTTGCAGCTGCCCCTAGCGCTAGGGAGCTCCTGGAGCTAAACCGAACGCTAGGTCTGGTCGCGACTTCCCTCGCAACGCGACAATCGACTTCATCCCAGAGAATGCGCAACCTTATTCCGCGGCACACCCAACTACCCACTCCGACAACGACAACGCACCAGATGCATCCATAGCAATCTCGACGCCGATTCTTTGGCCGACGAACCTTTTTTTCCTTTCGAAAAAGATGGCCTCCGCCGACGAGCACGCAGACCCCATGGACGTCGAGGTGTCGCCCAAAAACAAGAAGTCGGTTGAACACGACATCCATCAGTCGCTCGGCGCCATCAGCAACTCGGTCGAATCGCTAGAGATGCGCGCCGACCCAGACGCCCAGGCGACCGTCACCGACTTTCTCGATTTTACCGAATACCTCCCCTCGGATATGATGCGATCATTGACCCTGATCGGCAAGCTCGACCAGACGTACGGGGAAGCATCCCTCAACGTGCACAACCTCACCTCGACTTGGGGCAAGCTCCCCAGCATCCCCGCTGAAGAGCGCCCGTCTCCTGTACAGTTGCGCGCCGACATCTCAGATAGTCTGAACCATGCGGTCAGCTCGCGGGTCTTCGCGCACGCCGAGGCCGTTCGCATGTCCGAGAACGTGAACCGTCACTATAATCGCGCAAGTACGATATTGGCAAAGCTCAAGGACATGCTGGAAAACTACCCGGCAGAAGAGCAAAAGAGCCCGGTGGCTACTTCCAAGTCCCCTCAACTTGTCAGGGCGCCGAGAATAATGCGCAACGGGGATGGCGATAAGGTGCGACGGCCACGGATACCGAGGATCACCGTTCCCGGCGAGGTGCTGCCACCCTACGACCAGTTCGTGGCGTACTCGGACGACAGCGATGAAAGTTCTGAAGAGGAAGACGATGAATCGCTGGGGCGCACGCCAGCTCGGTCAACACCCGCACCCCGGATCAGAGTCCTCAAGACTCCCAAGGCCCGGCCACCGAAGACCCCAAAAGCGGCGTCATCAGCGCGGCCCCCTAAATCGGCCGCAACTCCCGCTGCCGCGGCTACTCCTGCTGTTGCGCTACAGCCTCCGCCGGAGAATGCCGTCATAGGAAGCACGGATGCTCCCTGGCTTCAGCTGACACCGTGGGAGCTAGCAAGGTTGAGGAAGCGCATGAAGAAGAACGCAACATGGAACCCTAGTGACACCATGATTTTGCGAGAATTGAAGACACTCGGCCGTGGAATCGACGCTTATAAGGAGGCGAAAAAGAAAGCCGAGGATGAGGGCAGAGTCTTTGACCAGGTGCCTCCTGCGCTAGCCCCCGATGCCGAGGCCGGCAACAAACAGATCCCTGAAGGCGCAATCAGCGCTGCCGCGCTTGCATCGGACGACATCCAGCTGAGCAACAGAGGCATGAAGTTGAATGAGGCGAAGAAGCTCAAGCGAGAATCATTGGCCAAGCAAGCTGCTGAAGAGGCTGAAGAATCAGCCCGGCAGTTTAGGGAGGCTGCGAGGCTTTTGATGTCTCATGAAGCGCCGCCGTCAGCATCAACTTCGAACAACGGCGCAGACCAGTCAAAACCCGCAAACAAGGCGAACCCCAACCCCAAAGCTAAGCCGAAAACGAATGGCAACAAGCGCAAAAGAGACTCTATCCCGGAGGCTGAGGCTGAAAAGCCCGAGCCAGTGGAAACACCGGCTCCGCGTCCCGCGCCCAAGCGCACCAAGACGGAGACTCCGGTGCCGCTGCCCCATCTCAGAGCTAGTCTCGCCTCCCAGCCTTTGGGCGAGACTCCCATACCGCCTCCTGTTCTTACTCCGGGTGGCACCGCAGTTACTCCTAAGATGACAACACCCGTGCCGATCCCGATTCCCGGGCAGGAAACCGCGGTTACAACGTCTACGAAGCCGGCAAATACCTCTGCACCGGCGTCTTCACCAACTGGTTCAACCGGACAACCTGCTTCCGTTGCGAGTACCGGGCCGGCGAACATCGTGACGAAACCGCTTGCGGAGACGCCCATACCTCCGCCAGTCTTGTCGCCCAAGAAGTCAACCACCCCTATTCTTCCTCCAATGCGCGAAAATGCGCCTAGAAGGGAGACCAGGGGGGACATGGCGAAGAAAGGCCAACAGCAAGTGGAAAATACCGCGCCGGTGCCACCGCCGCAGGCTCCACAAACGCAGCGTTCGTCATCTGCGGCCCCTTCCATCAAACAGTCGAGCTCCCGTGCAGCAACGCCGGGAACAACGCCCGTTCCGGAAGGTCAGCGACGTCCCAGCTCCAGAGGAAAAGCTACGAGTCAAGAGCCGCAGCCCTCGCTGGCCTCTGAGCGATCCCGTCGCGCTAGTACCGCGAGGAACACGCCCGCGCCAGAGCAGAGACAGCCGAGCAAGAGGACTAGAAAGCCTGTGCCCGGCATTGTCAGCAAGACGAACGCTGGAGGCAGCAGTGCTGTAGGCAAGCGCAAGGCTGCGCCCAAGAAGAAGCGCGCTCAGAAGAAGGAGAAGGGCCAGCCGATCGAGATTGAGCTGGAGGAGGACGACGAGGGTAACCCGATCGATCCCAATGAGCCGCGGTACTGCGACTGCAACAGGGTCAGCTTTGGCGAGATGATTGCGTGCGACAATGATGTAAGTACTCTTTGTCCAGCTTGAGTGCCTGGGGTTTCGTTTCTTTCGTATGCTGACACGTCTAAAAAAGAACTGCGATAAGGAGTGGTTCCATCTAGAGTGCGTCGGTATGACGCACATCCCCGCGCGCACGACTAAGTGGTATTGCCCTGACTGTCGAGTCCGTTTAAACATTGGGGAGAAGGGCGAGATTAATGCTAGGGGGATTAAGGCTTGAAGCAGGGCCGATGAACGGGATACGACAATTACTAGGAGTCGCATGGCGTTCAGGAGGACAAATGCTAGGAAAGGCATGGCTCTTGAGAGGGTTACGTCTCCAGAGCTCATCACGTTATCGAGCCAATACCGTACAAAATAGCCTTGTACCAACAGGAAATACAACTTTCACATTGATATTGCAGCCATCGCGGTCCTTGTGAAGAACATTCATATATCATGGTCAATCAATATTCCGGCGTCGTTGCTCCTCTCCGAGATATCAGGCGTCAGTATCCCGAAGTTCAATGAGGATAACTCATGGGCTGTGTGCCTGCATGCATCTCCCCAGCGATGGAAGAAGGGGGAGCATCTGCACGCGACTGGCGGTGTGGTCGGTGATTCTGAGGACTGTGAGAAGGACGCATGGACGCTACCCTCCTCCCTACCTTACTTCCCCCTCTGATAATTGCTTTTCATTCCATTCGAATAGATAGAACCTCCCCCCTCCCGTTCCGTCTGGTATCTCTTGTTAACCCTGGTTCCAAGACGTTCCCGACCGCTTCATCCGCACTGGTGCCCGCGTGTCTCTCTGTTGCCTTATACGCGACTTCCCCGCGCAGCGTCGCACCCTTTTGTTTTTGTACAGACGCTTCCCCCCGGTCGCCTTCCGCACCCCATTCGAGTATCATGGGTATTCAACAGTGAGTTCGATGCTATCCATATCGTTTTGTTTTCGATCTCAGTAGCCCTTCATACTGACCTCCCTTCCAGTCTCTGGAACGTCGTCAGCGAAGCGGGCAAGGAGAGGTCGCTGGCCCAATGGGCTGCCGATCACCTCAAGGAACACGGCCGGCCGCTGCGAATAGCCATTGACGAGGCCCATTGGAGGTTCAAGAACATTACTGATGCCAAGGAGACCGAAATTCGAGAGAGTTCGTAATCCACATTTTCTCCTGTCTCGTCACCCTAATTCTGCCCGATTTCCCTCCCCGGGCTCGGATGTGCCGCACCTTGTTTGTGCAAGAAAGATTCGCTCTTAATGACTTCATGACGTTAATAACAAGAAAGCATCTGTCTAAACCATGCACAGAAAGCCCTGGTTCACACCCTCGGGAGAAAGCCATACTCGAACGTACCCTACCGCTGCTGCGTCTGGGCATCCAACTAGTTTTCATTTTTGACGGCGAAAAGCGGCCGGGGGTGAAGAGGGGCTCGAAGCGATACGGCCAGCGCGAGGCAACCACTGAGCTCCTCAAAGCCATGCTCGACCATGTCCTCGTGCCGTGGCACCAAGCCCCGGGAGAGGCGGAGGCCGAATGCGCACTACTACAGCAGAAAGGTTTGGTTGACGCTGTTTGGTCCGAAGACGGTGACTTATTCATGTTCGGCTGCACCCTTCTCATCAAAGACATGCGGGACGCCAAGAATCACAAGCTGAAAGAAAAGGCGCAATCCTTTGACATGAGGGATATCAGAAAAACAGGTCTGTTCAATAAGAAGAGCATTGCACTCTTTGGCATCTTGACTGGTTGTGACTACGACCCTGCCGGGCTCAAAGGCTGCGGTGAGTCTATGGCTCGCCAACTAGCCAAGGACGGGGGTCTCGTCGAGGGGTTCTGGCGAATCCGAACGGAGGCCGATGCGGCTCTATGGCGGACGCGTCTCGAGGAGGCGATAAACGGGATAACGTCAAGCTCGAATTTAACTTTCAACAAGGAAAGGTCTAACATCAGAGGCTTTCCCAGTCTTCAGGCGCTGAAGAATTGCCGGACCCCCGTCGTCTCCGACACAGCAACTCTTGACAGTCTTCCTTTCTTGAAGGGCGACTGGTACGGGACGCACACGACTGAGAGTCTGAGGACGACAATTCCGTGGATGCAGGAACGTTTCTTCTCACGAATGACCACCATTTGGTGGGTGGAGAAATTTATACCCATGACGATCAACCAGAGGTTCCTGAAGAACGACCTTAAGGCACGCGATCTTGTAGCAAAGGTAACGCAGAAACGGAAGGACGGTCCAACGACCTCCGTCGAGTTTGATCCGTGCCAAGTGTTTGTTGGTATTGAGAAGGTTATTATTGTCTCGGAGGGAAACCATCTTCTGAATCGATGGGGCGAGGTCGATCGAAAGAGGGGAGGACACCCAATCACGAATGCAAAGTTCGACATGCTCGATGCTACTCTCGGTCGGGGCTTGTCCAACTCTGAATTGCAACGTTGGCGAAAGGAGCCCAAGACGCCGCCGCCCAACAAGATTCATCCCGTACACCCACCCTCGGCCTCACAAATCCAGCAGATGCTCCTTGGTGACGGTCCTTCAACAGTGAACAGCATCTCTCCAGCTGACATCGGTGGTTTCGCAAACCATTTCCTGTCATTCGACGTAGCCCCAAAGGGCAACATAGGAGGTGTCCCATCGGACCTCCTGAACCAGCAGCAGCAAATCCCTGAAGACATCCAGTCAACCAAAAAGCAGACTCCTACCAAAGATTCTCGCAGGAACAAAAAGCACACCCAAGTCATGACCCCGATGAATGGCAGCCGTTGTCCAGGAACTGAACATCGAGCCGACAGCCAATTCTCGGGCCTGACAGGTCGTACTTCCAAGTCCGACACCACAACGGTGGTGACAACACCGATTAGCCCCGGTGACTTTTGGAGAAAGCGACTTGCGAAGCTTGATGCAGGCCGAGGCGGTAGCGATACTGCCGCTAACACCAGCCCCGGAAATTCCAGCTTCAAGCTATACAAGACCTGGGACCTTGACGACGAGAACGGCGAGGCGGGGGCGATTCAGAGTGACGGCAGTAAGAAGAGAAAACTAGAAGACCCTCTTGCCGAACAGACACGGCATACGGTGCCCGGGACACGAGGGAGGCGGATGTTGCTCGAAATGGAGCTGGACTCGTCTCAGGATTCCCCGAGGAGTGTGCCAGGCAGAACGAAAGGAGGTGTCCGAAGCAAAGCCCCTGCGAAGGATAGTCATCCGGTCGCCACCAAGTCGTCGGCAAGTGGCCGCGGCAAGGGCACGGCTGATGACCCTTTGGAAATACTGTAATGGAGGAAGGTCAGGATATGGCTGCCATTTTGGGACAGGTATACGCTTGACCGGCGAGCATATCTGAATCGACTGAACGAGGTAGGGCATCAGTGGCGGCCCGTCCAGGTCTTGATGTGTGGCACTTGAGACTGTACCGTTATCGTCATCTTCGCCTTCGTCGTTGTCGTTGTCAACAGAAGCAAAACAGGTAAATCCCCTGTTCAAAAAGCAAGGCAGTAACATACAACACCTGATGTTCGCCAGTCGTCAACTATCCAATCTATACGAGGAACGAACAGGGAACATCAACATGGTTGCGTCAAGTCAGTGAACGTTGCAAACGCCAATTCAGATGCTTTCCAATACTTTCGTGCCCACTTAATCAGTTGGACATTAGCGTTTGGCATCATCGTTATGACAAAGCTTTGAGCCTTGGTGGCACCAAATAGAAAACTTGTGGCTTGATGATTGTTCTGCTTTTCCGTTTGCGTCCACAACTCCTCCCATCATTCTCGTAAGTAGGCGCTAACTAGCAACCAATCAACTAAGTTGTCTTCCAGAAATTAATATATAAACTGTTGCAAAGCCCGCGTTGACTTATCAAAGGGCTCTTTGTTTCTTCTTTTTGGCCATCAGTTTGGTCGAAACTTTGTTGTTCGAAAGCTGTCGTCGCACGTTGCTTGCTAGGATACTGGAATAAAGTCAACGATGCACGCCGGCATTTTATATTGGTTGCTGCTTGCCGCAAGGGCGTCGGCTGCAAACAATCCCAATACGAACATGACATTGACAAGAATGCTGAATGGGACAACGCCTAGGTGCGCTGTAAGTGGCTACTCCCACCTAGATCTCCATGTTGATGAGGTGCTAGCCACATAATCATACATAGACTGTCGCTTCTTGGCTTGCATTAGGTATTGCTTGAGTACTAATCGTCCCCCTTGTAGATACCATGCTTCGTCGACGGATTTCATAATGGGAACTGCACGATTGCCGACTTGGCGGACTGCATGTGCAACAACGTCAGTGTGCAAGTTGTTATGTCTGCCTGCGTGCAAACATCTTGCGAGTTCAGTGAACAAGTTGGTGCGCATCGTTACCGTTCTACTATCCATACTTGATCATTGAAGATTGACTGATTCTGGATTGCGTCTTCAGCCATTGCAAAAGTTTCGCAACTGATATGTTTCGGATATCCAATCCCTAGTCGCCAAAGGACCTCCAAGACATTCTCGATTGCCGTACCAGCTATCGCAGCAACAATAGTAGGTATCAGATGTATAGCAAGACTCTACACTGTACATTTGCTGTGGTGGGACGACTGGGCCGCTTTGGCCGCAATGGTAAGCCACATTTGGCTGATGCAGAAGCCCGATGTTGAGGACGTGTTATGCCACCTGAAAGGTCGAACTGACTGGAGACGATAGGGGTTCAACTTGGTACTGTCCGCCTGCGATCTTAAAAGTAAGCCTCAACATGTTGTATACTGACAGGGAACTTGTTTATTTACAAACTCACCCAGTGACAAGTCTTGGCTTCGGGCTTCACTACTGGAACATTGATCCAGGGAATGGGAACAAGATTCTACAGGTTTGAGGCAGTGTTTCAAAGCTTTAACCAGCTCATTTGTAACAACCGAGCTCAGATTTTCTACGCCATGCAGATCCTATATGTCTTCGTAATGTGAGTACCGGTTTAGATTTGCCGCGAAAGACTGCAGAAAGTTGGCTGACCTCATTACTCATATGGATTCTCTGCAAAAGCATCCATCTGCTGTTTTTATATTCGGGTCTTCGTCACTCAGCGGTTCAGACGTATCGGTATCATTTTCTTGATATTTCACTTTCTACAAACTATAGTGTTCCTGTTTCTGATAATATTCCAATGCATACCAATCCAAGCAATCTGGGACAAAGAGCTTCAGGGCCACTGCCTCAACATCTCGTCTGTTGGTTACGGAGGAGCCGCTCTTAGCATCCTAAATGACATCATTTTGATCATCATTCCTATCCCGGAGCTCATGAAGCTACAGCTGGGACAGATGAGGAGGATTGAAGTGGCCTTCATGTTCGGCATGGGGTCCTTGTGAGCGACTCTCGCATAACTGTCATAATGCACAATAGTAGCTAATTGCTGTACATAGCGCATGCGTTGCGAGCATGATCCGCCTCAGGTATCTAGTCAGCTTCGCTAACACCTACGATGCTACATGTGAGTATTAGCACTTCTCGAACTCTGAGTTTTCTTCTTGGTCTGACTGTTTTCCTATAGGGGAATATTATGACGTGTCACTATGGTCGGGCATTGAGGTGAACATGGCGATTATATGCGGAAGCCTTCCAGCATTGCGCCCACTACTTAAGAAGGTTCTGGGTTCCCTAAATGTCAGGGGCCGTAATACAGAGTGATAAGGTTAATAACAAAGATAGGTATGAATAGGTGACTGCATTTATCTCTGACCTCCCTCTCTCTGTATGTAAGAAGTCGGCCCCTATATATAGACATTAGTAGCCCTAAGGCAGAGGCTCTAGGTGCCTACTGGTGCCCTTAAGGCCTCCCTTATCTAGGTCAGAGCATCTAAGGCTCTCCTAAACTGTCTGTTTATAATCTCTAAATAACCTCTCGGGTGGCCTACCGTGTAACCCCTACCCCTCTGGCCTAGGTTACCCCTCTGACCCTCATGATATCTATCCAGGCCTGTGACACTAAACAAGCGTTAAGACACAGCTAAAAGCGATAAGTAGAGGAAGTAGCTAGCTATGTTCTTAGTAATTAAGTCTGTAAGCACACACGATTCCGTAGTTACATCGCGTCTAATGCTACAGGGCGCAGCTCCTTTAATAGCGCTGGCTAGATCTTAATCTTCTAGGAACCTGCAAGCCAGTTAGTCCCATAGGCTCACTAGGGCAATAGCATAAAGGACTCCTGACAAACTATATGGTTATTAAAGCTTTTCTAAACTTGACGGTGTCTCTTCTCTAGGATTTGCTATTACTAGATGGTAAGCTAGCTCTGTAGCATATTCCCCTACTTTCTTTCTTGATTTGAATCCAGTCCTGAAAACATACTCTATTTAAGGTGCCTAGGTACAGCTGGAACGCTTTTTTATTGCCGTTAAGGCAGATTGGAGGACGCTAGCACAGGGTTCCGTATATACTATTAGACGGCTTGTTAACTACTATCCCTTATCCCTATTGCGTTACATACAATTCTACCTAAATAGCTTATAAGGTGAAATTTCTAACGTGCATCTGTGAGGGCAGCTTCTCTATGACCGCGCCTAATGTAATATGTAATTGCAACAAATATAGCGTTTTGCTGGTAGTACATCTGCTTTATCACGATCTAGTTGACTGCAATCTAATCTTAAGCTTACAGAAAGCTGAAAATAAAATAGAAAACATAAGAAAGAATCGAATATTAAAGATCACTTAGACAAAGCCTAGGTGCTTATGACCTGGTAATGGATACGTTGTTAGCGTTAGCTGAGGACGGCCCTCCTACTCGTATTGCCCTTTCCCAGGCGGCCTCCTAAGAACGCCTTGCCTGAATCTGATGCTTTTCCCAGTCTTGTGTTTCCCCTATTGTAGATCTCTGTGCTGGGATTTCTGCCTCTGGCGCTAGCCAGCCTTCTCGTCGTTTATCTACAGATGTTGCTCTCGGATCGTAATCGCAGTGTCTGCAATTTCGTAAAGCCATCCTAGCATTTTCGTTCCTCGCGGCAGCCGTATCCATTGGTTGGTTGATGAGTATCGCCAGCTTAGTATCGAAGTTCGTTTTGCAACCTGGACGGGTCGCCTGATCTGTTGCAGTGAGTTCTGTCCGTGCAAGCTTTCCCCCCTTTCTCATTATTATCCTTCACGAAGGAATTTTAGAGCTCATCTGCTTGAAATTGCGTGCATTCTGCAGCAAAGTTCTTGCTGTTCTCGTTTCGCCTCGCCGTATATGCTTATGGACAATGTTCGTATGTATTAAACAGGCGCATACAATGCTAATTACAAGCTCCAGTGCACTGTCACATTTGTTAGTTAAATCTTGACCGTTTACTGAACCACCTGGCACCGACTTACGTTAGAAGGTCTAATACCACAAAGTCGGCAGTTACATCATCAGACGTGAGAAATCGCTCTATAAGGAACATGCGATAAATAGTTACCGCCGTCGCAAGGCCTCCCATGCCAAGAAGGGTAAGAACCATCAACTTTTTGCGCAAGGACATACGCAGGCCCCACAGCATTGGTATCGGAAGTAGGAGAATGATGAGGTCGGTTATGATAGCAAGGGTTAAGTCTGTAAAGAGGACCTTATGTTGGTTGAAGCATTTCGGGTTCGAGGTTTGAGGGTTCCAAAACGCTGAAATAGGCAGGCATACAACCGTTTTTAGCGTCTGTAAGGGAATATAACAGATAAGTAAGGTGATAGTAAAGATGCGAATGCCGCGGGAGGTCCGTTCGTAGACCGCAAATATTCGCGCTTCAAGAAGTAAAAGCGTGGTTTTTGTGCAATAAGCTGCCGGGATGTAAATGACAGAACTTGCGTATAACCACTACACATCGAAGAACGGTACTGTGTTAGCGTACATTCGCCATAACAGTGATTTTGTTGACCTAAATACATACCCGCATTACCTTCTGGTAAGCTTCTTTTGTAAGCTCCCATGCGTGGTGCCCCTCGCCGTAATGCGCCATGAGGAAGACGGTTGCGATGTAAAACATGATGAGAGCCTGGCTTCTTTAGTCTTGCCGTGTGTCTGCAGGGAAACGTGACGTCGGCAGGGTGCCTCACATATGATAACGCACAGGTCCCTAAGTATCAAGTCAGTCTGACGTCGAAATTTTCCTAGAACAGTGGTATTTATAGACGACACCTACAGTCTTCTGCAAGATACGGGCTCTTCATAGAGAGGTTCACATATGTCCTTATCCCGAAGAACAAAGTCGTGAATGTGGCCATGACACTCATTCCGACAACGTTGAGCATCCACCCAGCATCGCGAGGATGCTCGAAGTCCAAAACAATGTTCGGAGGGACCGGGAATGCGCCTAATGGACGCGTAGCATTGCTCATTTCTTCCTGGGATTCTTGAAATGAGTCATGGACCACATAGAGAGACTTATCGGTTGAAAGCCCAGTGTAACTTCGAGGTGGCGAGAGCGAGAAGGTCGGTAGGGCTCTCGATGCCACGGTTGTTCAAGGTGGTAGACGAGCTTACAAGTTCCGAATGAATTGATAAATGTACGGTCAGCTATTTGACAGGGACTTTTGCGATGTGGCTACCTGGAGCTGTACTGGTCGATTGGGGACATGGTTATCAGTCGTTCACTTACTAAGGAGCGGGTGTAATGATCGCAAGACTGATAGAGTCTGGGAGGTACTAAAGAGCCAGTCGCGATGTTTATTGCTAAGGAGCTATGGATTCTATCTAAACCAGGTGCCGGAGATCAATACTTATACTCAGTAGTTCTGGCTTATGACAGCATTTCTCTATCACAGGATCGATCCTCATATGTCATTCCAAAGCTGCACTGGCAAGAACAAGGATCGTCTTGTTCCGCGAACACCCCAGGTTCTCTTTCTCTTCTAGCCCTTTTACCCGCGACTACTGTACGCATCTTCTCCGCCGGCATTCAGCATAGCCGACTTATGACGCTAAGGTGATAACTACGTAGCGTTCGCTGTCCTATTGGTATTATTTCAACCCTGACATCGTGTTTTTGCCGCACAAGAAAAAACTTGCGAAGGTGGAGGGAAGGAGATAGGAAGTCTGCAGGTTGATCTCTGGTGGAGCATGCAAACATGACAATCGTATCCTGATACCTCCAAGATGAAGAGACGCTCTGCTAAGAGATCTTCAACATTTAGCCACTTTCAAGTAAGGGGGTGGCTCCTGACAAGGAAGTAGTTAATTGCGTTACTCCTCTGGCCTTGTGAGACAGAGTCCCATGTTCCATGCATGGCTATCATACATTTCAGGGGACTTCCAGCAGCAAGGCAAGCTTTGGTTTCCGACTTTAACTTTTAGTTAGTTACAACTTTAACACTTGACCCAAGTACCAGACTTGTTTCCTAACGTAATTGAAAACCTGTCTTCTCCATACACGCAATATACGCACTTAAAGGGACAAAATCGGACAGTCACAGTAGTATGTTCCACTATGAGGCAGGTGACCTCACAATAGTTTTTCCCGTATCGCAACATCATCCGCCGGTTCAAAAGGACCATTTGAAGAGAAGACAATGTCGTGATGCAGCTCCAATTGAGTCACATGATGGACATCCTGGAGTCATGCGCCGTGATAAATATGAGCTGTACTGGAAGAATAGCTACGTATGTGAAATGACGTGATTTCGACGTACGTGTGTCGAAATATTAAAGCCAGGCACAGCGTCCTATCTGTATTTTTTTAAAGTTTTGTAGCGTACACATTTGCATACAATGCGACACCAGGATCCTTGTCTAAACAAAACCCCAGCAGCGCCAAGCAGACTGAGGTCGCCCTTGCAAACTTTCCTTTTGCCGGTCAGAGCTCAGTAATCATATACCTCTCGAATGATGGTGTGAATACAATGAGATCAAAGTCGGCTATTGAAGAAAGCAATATGAATACTTGCTGCTATCTCTTTCTGTCGTCAATTCGGCAGATGAGAAGACTGCAAAACCAGTAGCAACGATGAACACAATCTCAGCTTCGTCAGCGGCAAAAGCGATTACATCACCTGGATCTTTGGCTATCAGTGCTCCGGAAACAACTTTCGTACCTCCGTTGGCCTCAGCCTCAACGTCTGAAACACCCTCCTTTGTAACGGATCGACTATCGTCATTTTCCACCCGAAGCTCTCGAGGCAGGCAATGTTCTTCCTTCAGCAATGCCAGTGGTTCTCTTTCTTCGCTTAGAAGGCCCATTATCTCACCGTCGAGTAATAGCATCCCTCCGTCAGGGTCACTCTCTGACCCTCTCATACTCGTCCCTGTAAAGGAAGGGAAGACCTTTGAGGTGGAGAGGACAACCGAGATACCGCAGCGTCGTAGAAGTCGACCTGGGCCTTCGAAGGGCGCCCGCCGAGCTAGACGCACGGTGACAACGACTATCCCAAAAACACATGAAAGTAGTACTTCTGAACGTGCAATAACCTAGAGAAAATTGTTAATAATTCTTTAGATGAGCAGGGCGGCAGCAACGATAAGAAGAGCCGCGTTCGGGCGAAAAACCGTGAGGCCGCATACAAACATCGAAAAAAAGAAGCAGAAGGGCATTCAAAAGTTACAAACCCAGGAGGCCATAGTAAAAAGCATCAACGAGAACCTCAAAAGCGAGGCGGCGCGGTTGCGCAGCGAGGTTTTAACGCTGAAGAACATAGTCCTCCATCATAGTGGATGCGGTTGCTCGTATATTGAAGAATTTATTTCAGGCATGGCAGGGACTCTAGTGCAATCGGGCATCACCCCAGGAGCTTTGGCTCCAGGAAACGGTGTACATTTTCCGACTCAGTTGTTAGTCGACTGAGCTGAAAGAATAATTCAGTTCTCATTTTCCTTGCAACTGTCTATTGTAGCACGAAACAGATACGATACTGTCATGATATTGTCATCCTTCCTAATGACCTCATCGATGCCTGTACTGCCGATCGCGGACTTGGGAGGCGTGGCGATGCGACTTTGCGTCTACGTGAGCCTTCGTCTCCTAAAGGGGTATCCTAGGGCAATTCAACTCGTTTAATGTTGATTATCACGAGCTAATGATTCAAGGCCCATCTTAATTCCCCATTGCGAACCATTGTACTATATTTCGTAAGAGCCTATTTTTAAAGGTTCTCGGCTTGTGCCTAGTAACCATTTATTAGTTGCTAACTGGTATAGTGGGCAATGCGGCAGCCTAACCCAGGTGAAAGTGGGATATTCCAGCAGAAAGTTGGATGCACAGCTGGAACGGATGTCGCCAGCCACAAACTCTGTACACGAAGTCTGATGGCACGTGCATTTGGCTTTAGGAAAAAGGCCAGAGATCAGATGAGGGTATTTTCCTAGAGACAGAGGCAGACCAATAGCCAACAGGGATATCCGCTCAACTAACGTACTTCAACATGACTGCTTTCTCGGTTGTTCAGAATATCAGGACCCCACCGGAGGAGTCAAGTAGCAGCCTGTGCTGACCAACTTCTCCCGCTAGACGCGCTGTTGTAGGAAAAGGGTATCAGCCAGGAGACAATCTTCCTGTTATACGGCAAGACAAACAAAGATTTGTATACACTGCGAAATTACCTGGAGTCAGAGAGACATGGGCGCAGAGCTGCTGTATCGCTAGTAAGCCTGACTTGTGTGGCCTTGACGGTGTATTGCTTTAGCAAGCTGGAAGTGGGTTATGGGCTGGCAGTTTGGAGCGAACAGATATGAAAAGGACTTTCCATGATACGGTTGACGATAATATTGTACAGGGTCACAGAATTAAGAACAAGAACTGAGAAGCCGCCTCAAGCCGCGAATTCGTCCCTTGACATTGCACCATCTCCAAGTCCACGTCTCTCAGTAGCTATACAAATATCAATCTGGCCCATCGTCCATGGGCATTGCACCTCTCCCAGATCCATTATACACTTTCGCTTGCTTTTCTCCTCCCAGCACCCACTTTCGGCTTCACTTCCGCCCCTTCTTCGACGGTGGCGGGCTTCGCGACCGAGATACCGAGTCACTGTATCTCCTCCGCTTCGCACCCACAGGGCTCCTCGAATCCCTGTCCCGATCACCAGGCGAACTCCTCTTGAGAGACCTCTTTGGCGGAGGGCTCGGCGACCTCGACATCGAATCATCGCGGCGGGCGGCTCTTGCCCGAGGCGGCGGCGAGACGCTGGCAACGTCCCGTGCACGGGGCGGTGGTGAACGACTGTCTTTAGGCCCGCGGCGGTCAACAGGAGAGCGAGACCGCGAGTCGTACGATGACGCACGGCTCGGTGAGCGACTGGGAGAGCGGCTGCCGTAGCGGGCGCGTTTCCGCGGCACACTGCTCACCGACGAGCTGTTCCGACGAGCTGCACGAGTGTCTGGTTTGGGGCCACGGCCACGGGCTGAGCCTCGAACAGAGCCTCGGGCAGGCGGGGGGCTGGCCGAGTAGGAGACAGAACGTCCTCTCCGTGGCGAAAGAGACCTGCTGACGAGCGGGCTGTTCTTCCGGGCAGTCCTTCGAGGCGGTGGCGTGACGCTGAGACTACGATCCCTTGGGCCATTTCGGGCTGGAGAGGGAGACCTAGAATAGCTAACTGAGCGGCCGCGTCTTCTCGGCGGGCTTGCGGAATAAGAATCGTCGCGGTGTCTCCTTCTAGGAGGCGTGACCGAGCGACTATAAGAGCGAGATCGGGTCGAGCTCCGGCCTCGGCTGTAGGAGCGTCCTCTTCCATGTGGAGAAGGGGATCTGGAGTCGGAATACTTGCGGTCAATAGCACGCCGGGGCGTGCGCGATCTTGACCGCGAGCGCGAGTATGACGAGCCGGTGTAGGAAGAGTAGCTGGACACTGACTCCGAGTCGGAATCGGCAGCGGCCGGTGCGGGCAAGGCTGGCTTGGGCATGTTTTGGAGATACTCTCTGGAAGCCTCCGTGAGAGCGCCCATGCCGATACTGGTGAAATAGTTGATGGAGAAACGGATGTTTCGCGCGTTGTCGCGAGGGAACAACCCGATGAAGCTGGGCTGGAGAATCTCATCCTTCATCCGTGCCTGGAGCTTCGCCATGCCAAGCTCCTCGGCGATGTCTTGGAACAAGATCTTGATGAAAATTCTGGAACTGCTAGTTGTCTCGTCCTCGTTCAGATGAATGACGGAGAGAACATGCCAACCAATGGCGTCGGTTGCGAGCAAATGGGCGAAGAAGCGCGCAATGTTGCGAAGCCTGTTCGTCTCGTAGCGATGGATTTTGCTGTAGTAATCGGCAAACGACTCTTCGAAGAGACCAGTCCATAACCGGTTCAGCTTGGCGAAGCGCTCACCAATCAGACCGTGAAACTTGGAGAAGGTCTTCTCCTGGGAGCAGATCTCGACAATCATCGATGGAAGCTCCGGTTCCTGGCCGGCCGGAAGATTGACTCGCAGAAGCTTATGTACGGCTTCCTCGGGGTCAATGGACGACATGACCGTCAGGTAAATGGTGCGTCGCAGGTTGACCAGATCGGTGTTGGACTGGTCCTTTATCTCCATCGCCTTCTCCTCCTCGTTCTCTTCTTCCTCGGAGCTCTCGTCTTCATCGTCGTCATCATCGTCGTAGTCGCTGCCCTCTCCCAAGATCTCGGCCTTCAACTTCTTGTACGCCTCTTCGTGCTCCTCCCATTGCGGGTCGTACTTGAAGATGTTGAGGCCATCCTGGACGTCAATCTCTCCGTCAAGGTCAACCATGTGGGTGATTTGGTCCTCCTCTTCCACCAGGTCCAGCTCCTCCTTGATGGGCGGGTTGTCCTTGAAGTTATCTTTCCGAACCTGGAAGAGCACCTCGATCATATACTGCACGCGCTTATCAATGTCCGCCTCGTGCAATACGTTCCTCAACTGATCCCAGACCGCCAAGGCGATCGCAGGCTGCATGTCCTGCAAGTGCTGTCCCACCTCGCGCATAAAATTGACGGCAATCTCGACACTGTCGTCGGTCGGCTTGTGAAGCAAAAGGAGAAGCATTTGTCCAGCAAGCCGTTCATGGGCAACCTGGTGGTTTATGAGATGCGCCAGGAAGGTGGTAGACGAGACGCAGACAGACTTGTCGCTGCGCTTGAAGCCCTTGCGGAAGGAGATGATGAGGCGCTTGACCAGGAGCTCGCCGACGGCAGGCAGTTTCGTGTTGACGATAGCTGCCATGGCTGCAAAGACGGGAGTGAAGGGCAGAGATGCCGCTTGCGCCTTCATAATGGATCGACAGAACAGGCCGCGGCCCTTGATCAGGTTCTCGCCGAACAGCTCAGGGACGATGTGCTTGATGTTGGAGTAGTTGACCTTGTTGATCAGACCGTTGATGCTCTTCTTCAGCGCCTCCCACATCAGCCTCTGGTATTCCTTGGAGCTCTTGTCGGTGATCTGGGCCTGCAGCGCTCTCAGTCGCGCAGGCGGGATGTATGTGCCTCCGGATCGCATAGACAGCAGCTTCTCGTACTCGGCCTTTGCGATGGCCTGCTTCTCCTCCTCAGTCTTGACAGGCGGGGTCGGACGTCGCTGTTCTTTGGGAGCTGGTCTATAGCTGTCGGTGCGATCGCGATCGCGTTCTCTGTCTCGGTTGCGGGGGCGCTCGTTATCGCGGTGGTGTCGACGGTCGCCGCCGTCGCGGTCGTCTTCAAGTTCGCCATCGCGTTCGCGGCGCTCGAGGCGCGGGGAGCCAACGTCTGCCGATGCCATCGTGCCTCGCTGTCTGTAAGTCCCCAGAGCACCTGACAAAGGCTGTAGATCGCGTCGGGGGGGTCTTGTGACGTCAAGGGATAGGCGGCAGGTCAATCGGAGATGCGTTGGTGTTGCTGGATCTCCTTTTTTTCTTCTCTTGGAAAAGGTTACTGCTTTGACGCAACTGGATCCTTGGGCAGGAGTTACCTAAAAATCCAAAGTGTGGCTGGGGAATTCAGAGACCCACCACCAATCGCTGAATTGTGCACGGGCCATGCGGCTGGAGCTGCCCAAGAACAGGGGACCTGCCTGGCCAGAAGTCAAGCCATTCATTCAGTCAACCGTGGCAGCTCCTTTTAGCGCAAGAGAGGTCCAGTCCAGTCCACCAGGCGCGCCGCCTTCATCCCCTGAAATCGCGACGACACTTTTCCCGATCGGCCACGGCAGCTACTACTGGCCTTACCTACCTCATTTTGATCCTCCTCTCTCCTTCCCCACGATCCCTCTCAAAACCGGCCACACACTATCGAAAACGACGGTCATCACTTGCGTCCGCCACCTGTCAATTCCCTCTTCACGCTCCTTACCCCCCCATCCAACAAATCGACAATGGTACGTTGAGAAGCCGCCGAAAGAACCTGCACGCATCCCACATCGTGCGGTTGCCTGCGCATCAAAGGGAGGAGATGAAACGAAACATCGCAACGGCTAGCTAACACATGCTTCTCTTTCTTACAGAGTGGAACTCTCGTCGGCTTCGCCATGCTCGTGGCTGCCTCTGTGATCTTCACATACTACTCCATCTGGACCCTACTCATGGTAGACACCCCTCCTCTACTACCCTTTTCTCATGAGTGGCCGGCAAGGTTTACTAACAACCCCCTGTCATAGCCCTTTGTCGACGAAGGCCACCCTCTCCAGAACTTCTTCCCTCCCCGCGTCTGGGCAATCCGGATTCCCGTCATTCTCATCCTCCTCGGTTCCGCCGTCGTCGGCTCCTTCCTGGGCACTGTCATGATCCGGAGCAACAGGAAGAAGGCCGCCAAGGCCAAGGCTGCCGCGAAGAAGAAGGCGTAAAGCACGACAAGGAAAGGGAAGGTTGTTACAAGGACTGCTCGCCTCGAAGCCGGAACCAAATCCTGTCACAGTCGGAGGTCTGGAATGGGAGGAACATCAATGACGCTTGCCTAGGAGTCATGGGTCTCTGTGCGTACAAGAGCACCGAGATGGGTATCTAAGTTGGTTTTATTGGAGAATGAGCTTGCAGCTCACCTTACGAGGAGGGCTACCTACTCTGATAATGCTCAAGGACGTATACCCTAGGCCAGGGAGAACCCTCCAAAAACACCAAATGAAGGAGTGAGTGGCACGACCGGCCAAGTACATATACCGCTCCATGATCTCAGGCCTCAGCCCGCACGTGTCTCGATGAACGTTTCTAGACAAACATGGCGCAAATGACTCCTGGTCTAATCTAGCTCCAAACGCCTCTTGGATCGTTTCTCAAACTCTCTGATCGGCAAAGTCGAGGACTTCGCAATCATCTTCAAAAAAGCCATCCTCATCCTCCATGTGTCGTGCTCCACGTCGACGACGAGTCGTGACAACAATCTCGTCACCGTTCTCTCCGCGATGCATTACTCTCTCCATCGATGACAGTGGAAGCGCACGATGGTCATCTGAAATGTTGAATTCATCTTCTGAAATCGAGTGGTGTCCAGTGTCAAGCTTGACAAGGGCGAGCGGCTGGCCAAAAGCCCAGGGCTGCAATGAGTCCGTCTCAACCGTTGTGGGCTGAGCACGCGAGCGTTGCTGTCGCTTCTTCTGCTTGGGCGTTGTCTGATCCTCCAGCGTGGTATCAGCCATGAGTGCGGCCAGCGAAGGCGGCAAGGCTTGGCCTCCATACTCGTACAGAGAAACACGCCTGTCGGTATGGAAAGGCTGGTACGGTGCACTGGACTCTATCTCGGCCTGAGGGATGGAGGCTTCCGCGCTCAGGTCGACGTGAAGCGGCCTGGCTCGCGGGTCCAGCGTTAGCATCTTGCCTGTGTCCATCTCTCTGTCGGACAGATCCAGGTACTCGTCGGAGTCGATGAACTGCCGGACTGCGGGAGACAGGCCATCAATAGGCAGAGCGGGAACTTTGAAATCCTTGTAACGGAGCCCCCGAGGCGTGCGCTGTTTGCTGGGCGCCGTCGACGAACGACGAGTCTTGGACGGGAACGTACGGACGAGGCCGTCGCCGACGACGTACAGAGTATGGTACTTTCTACCAGTAATCCACACAACGCACGATGAGCCTGGCAGCGTTGAGCTTTGTGGCAGAGACACGCGGTTTTCTCCCGTGTGACGCAGCTGGTTTATGGCGACGCCTGTCTTGCCCAGGGAATGGCTGATGCTGGCAGCAATAGCCCTTCCGCCCACACTCGCTGAATCGACAAAGTTGCCACCAGCCAAGCCCTGAGCATTCACGCTGCTCCTACGCGGCCTGGTGATCAGAGGTCTGGCGGCATGATAGGCTGCACCAAAAGCGCTGGAAGCAATCGAGACTGCCGAGCTGGGTGCGTCTGATGCGGGAGCGCCGTTTTCTTCTGTTGCCTTGCGGCGGCGAGGTGGCGGCCAGGTGAAGGCGCTGGACGGCATGTCGAGAAGATGAACGGTTCCTCTCTCGGTGACCATTGCAATCCGTTCCCCGTTAGGTTTCGACCATGCAACGTCGACGATCCGTGCAACCGTCATCCGTGAAAACTGCGCGACCTGGCGGACCCTCGGGCCGACGGCATTGTTGGCAGCCGACACTTGAAGGGGTGAAGACTTGGTGTACTGGATGCACATCAGATCCCATACCGTCTGCACATCACCCTTGCCGCTAGCCGTGAACAGCGATAGTCCCGTCGGCGAGAAAGACAAGAAGCTGCAGCCAAGTGGGGACGCAAAGGTAATGAGCGGGTGAAAAGTGGCAGAAGTTGGCAAGCTGTCCATATCCAGAATAGAGACGAGGCCGGGATCCTTAGTCACCGCCTGGCCAGGTGTGCCATGTGTAGGTGGGAATTGAGGCGCATCGTGACGGGGAGGATACGAACCAGCCCACTGCTGAGCTGTCAACGGAGGCGACCTAGACTGCGATGGGGGCATCTGGTTCGTGTTCTTATTCCAGTACGAGTTCCAAGCCTGCAGTCCTTGCTGGCCAACCCATTTCGCTCCGGAGATCAGTTCTTGCGTTGTCTCGCGCATGATCTTGTTGACCATGCTCTCGGCCATGGGAGAGTCAACCGAGCCGGTGACTGCGGGGAGCACAGGCGAGGTTACCGAAGAGATGCCAGGAGCTTTGCCCAGAACGGGCACCGGGACGTGAGCACGGAGAGCAATCTGTGACGAAGCCGCGGGAGGGCAGTAGGCAATCCATTTGCCGTTGAGCGACAGTATCGGGGTCTGCGGGTTCGGTCGTGGGGGCGTTGGTGAGTGGCGCCTCTCTGTTTCCTCCGCAACCTCGCCTCTAGGAGGTTGCTGGAGGCTGGTCCAGAGTTTCCCAACACAGCCGAACCGGCCAGCAACCTCGTCGGAGTCTGGGATCGAGCGATAAACCCAGCACTCCCCGCTTGTACCCGAAGCCACAACGATGCTACCGGCATCAGCTTTGATGGTAAATGCGCCCGTGGGAGGGGGCGCCTTAAAGATCGGGCTTGTGACTGGGGTCGACAGAGGGGCTTTGGGTGCCTGGAGAAGCACATCGACTAGCTTGCCTGTCTTGAGGGAGTACAACTCGACTGACGTCTGGTAGAATTCGATAGCGGGTGTGAACCTTCCGGAGGGGCCGCCCTTCTGGCTGCCATCTGTTCGAGGACTGCCAGGCGGGTCGGCTCTGTCTTCGGCGACGCGATCGCTCGCTGCTTGAATCGCGATCTCAGGAGAGGTCTGCGGTAACACTGGGCCGTGGATGACAACAGCGACGAGAGGAAAGTTGTCGACCCTGCTGCCGGGGTTCGACCACGGTAAGATTTTGGCATCGTAAACGCCTCCCCGCAGTCCTTTCAGACCGGCGACGCGATCCAGGCCGCGCTTGCTGACCGAATACACTTCAAGGCCACCCTCGTAGCCAGCCAACGCAACATTGTCCGATCCCGGTACAAACTCGGTGCGTGCATAGGGAAGCGTGTCAAAGCCAAAGTAGTAGCCTTTGTCGCCGGCCTTCATACCAGCCTGGGAAGCCATATCGAAATCGATGTCGGGGGCACCATAGAAATGCGGCTGAGCTTGGTGGGGGAGCGGGGGTTGCGGGCCGACTCTGGCGTGAGACAGCTGAGATTGCATGGAGCTGCGACGGTATGCCGCAGCTGCAGCGGGTTGATGGTAGGCCTCGAGAGGGAACTGGGCGTCCATCTGGAAGCTGAGGGGTCGCTTCATGTGGTTTGGCATGCTATTGGGAGGGGAAGGCGAAGCCGTTTGGGGGGTCAAGGACTGACGCTGAACGGCCCACCCGTGATGGAGGCGACCAGAATCCTCGTAGGAGGAAGGCTGGGTGGGCGGTGACTCGCCCATGAGACTGATCAAGTTTCCCGGAGAGCCGGCGAGACCCCCTCTTGCCCAGTCTTGGTTTGTGCTCGCAGCAGAGGCAGAGGTTGTGGAAAGAGCATCCAGAGACGGCGAGATGGTGGGGTGCCCATCGTAGGGGGACGGGCCTTGCGCTATGGGTCGGATGTCGGGAGAATTGACAGGAGGCGACGATGCACCGGACGGGGGACTCTTGGAGGGGCTGCCGTTTCTTTTAGGGTTGTTAGAGATAATTGTCGCGACAAAGGAGGGGGAGGCAACAGTGACTCAACGCCGACCATCGCGGGGTTCCAAATGAGAGCAGGGGGTGGAAGGGGGACCTACGCGAACTTGCCCGCAGCGAGTTTCGTCACCGCGGCGCTAACTGCACCATCTTTCGCGTTCTTCCTGTCCTTCTTCGAACCTGCATGGAAAGAGATGGTGAGCATGCGGTTTCTACTAGGATTGTGGCGCGTATGGGATAGAAAACCGGAAGAGGCGCCCGAACTTACTCGGCATTCAAATGGTGTTGCGCCGCAGTTGGAGCAGTCTCCTGCTCCAAGGACCTGCGTTTCCGCAAGGCAGCTTCTACCTGATTTATGGAAGGGCCGAGGCGTCGGATGAGAGAAGAGTCGTGGTAGGCAGGGATGAGCGGCTCGTTATCGTCGTCTGGAAGGTATTCGGGGGTTGTAAAGGACAGAGTTGTCGGTCTATTAGGGGATCGCGCCCAGTCGACCAAAGGCGGCAGACGACTTCGGATGACGAAAGTGCCGCAGGTGCTGTGGAAATGCTATGTATGGCAACGCAAATGCGGACAGAAGCAAGACAAGATATGCCGGGTGTCGTAAAGCAAGATAGGTAAGATGGTCGGTGGTTGAAAGTGTACGAATGAACAGAAGAGAGTTGAAAGAGTGGCTTTCTTTCCAGGCACAGCCAAGGTGGAGAGGAAGAGAGACAGATTACTAGGACGGCAAACGAAACATCTATAGAAAGAGACAGAAAGAGGAAAGACGTGGCAAGTCGTGACGGACGTGACGTGACTGTTGTGTTCACGGGAATAGCTGCTACTGTGGTCCGTGGTTTGGGTTGTTGGTGTTGATGAGTCGAAGGAGAGAGCACGGGGAGGAGTCCAGTGTCAGTGTCAGTGAGGTCAGGTAAGGTCCGATATGGATCCCGTCCAGCGCGGGTAGGTGGGCTGGGCTTGCTTTGGTATGTGCTCCCCGCCATCAGCCATCAGCCATCAGCCAGCAGCAGCAGGTCCAGGTCTGGCCGGGGGGTGGCTCTTGGTCAGGTACCTCTGGGTCTCTCCTTCTCCCTCCCTCCCACTCTCTCCTCTCTTTCTCTCTCTCTCTCGCTCTCTCGCTCTCCGTGACGCTCCACCACCCCTCCATGGCAGCGGCGTCTAAGATAAGATACCGATGGAGGACTTTCCTTAGTTAGCCAAGCAGCAGGGCACCACCTCATCACATTACACTGTCACCATGGACCCGACTGAGTGACATACCACCCAGTGCTTTCTTCGGCATGCAAGAGGCCGTTGACTCTGTCAACTCTCACTCATCGACAACAGCCACCAACTACGTACTATGTGCTCTCACACTCAGCCATTACTGGTCGCCCGGTGGGAGCGGGGGTTTTGCGTGCTTTCGTCCTCTTCCATTGCTCCCTCCCCCCCGGCCCCGAGGACGGCGCGGTATCCCCCAATCCAATGTCCCCTCCAAGCCACCCCTCCACGCCCTCCATCTCAACCGGTCAGTTGGAGGAACCAGAGCCAGGGTGACAAGGATGCTGAGTGCACACAGCTTGCCAGGATTGGGGGCAGGACTGGAGGGGAGGGGGTGTTCGAGTTCGACGGTGTTGGGAGACCTGTCTCTGTCCTGCAACTGCAAGGTGCGAGGTTCCAAGTGGGACGATGTATTCCTCGGCTTCGACCACCGCCACTCGGTACCTCCTGGCAGTGCGCATCGCGGGCGACGCGCAGGACGCAGTGCGGACAGAGATACGTAGTACCTACAGATACCGCGCACCAATCTGGGTCCAGCTTGCATCGGACAGGGGGTTGGGACACTGATCCGGGGGGCCTGGTGTTTGTACCTGGACAAGTCCCTCGGCGTATCTCTGCTGCGACGCTTGGTTGCCGGACAACTTGGGCATGACCGCACCAGCTGACGATGGGTACATACTTGGGCCCCGGCTGGACAGCATACCTTTTTTGGCACGGCAAGGCGGGTGAAGTGCGTTCCTACAGAGTTCCTTGACACTCTGCACGCCCTAGCCCGTTCCCTCGCTCATTCTGTTCTACTATGGTACTTCTGGGTCAACCGGAGTTGAGTCCAGCCCAGCCAGCTCTCCATCACCATTGTCTCCCTAATTCACGCATTTTGGCGCCTCAAACCTACCACTACATGCAGAGACGCAGTAACCTTATCTTTACTCGGCGACGGAAACATCCAAGTCACGTTCGGCATGTCAGAGGAACACGGATTCAACTACGAATTACGAATCCAAAGTTGTCTAAGACCCCCTCTTTCACCTCAGCATTTCACTGTCTCTTCCATTGCTTTCTACCGAGTCTCCGAGCTGTCTCCCACCCACCCACACGCGCACACACACCCCTAAGCTCAGCTCTGCATGCGCATACAAAACAGAGTCTCTTGCCGAGGCCGGAGGTGCAGGCGGCAACGGCGCGAGGTCCAGCCAGAGCCAAATTACCAAACCAGATATCACCGACCACCAACACCGGGCCTTTCTCCCCCAATCTTATCAATTTCCGTCAAATCCAAAGGCCATCCATCCCTGTAGCCGGGACCAGCTGCTGACGCCTGGGCTGTGCGTGCCTGCGCGTGCCCGCGCCCGCGAGGATACGGACGACGGACGACGGATAGGAATGACGATCCGGGGGTGACCGATGCCATCATCCCGCTTTGGCCTGATGACTGGCGGCGCAGGCTCAACCAATGCTTACTGGGCCAAGCATCCTTTTGGCGAAGCAATCATGGACGGATTGCAGAACCAACGGAAACGGTGCCCTTTTCATTCACCACCATCTGCTGGCGGATTGCCTCCTACTTCCTGGTTTCCTACTCCAGAATCCCCGTTACCCCCGTCATCGGTCATCCGTACACCCTATCCTATCGCACCGCTTCCTCATAAACTACCACACACCCAGCAGCGCTGGGCCAGACCATCCAACTGACAACGACACCTGACCCCTCGGTGGAGGACTGGGGGGCACCACGTCAGGTGAACAGGCCACTCACAGCGCTCCTCGGGCCCACGAGAACAACACACCACCGCTGACGTATGTAGGGTTCTCCCGGGTTCTCCTCCTTTATGCCTGTAACCTCTCGGATTGCTTTGCTTGGGTAAGCTGCGAACCTCAACCCTCGCCGTTTCAAGAACTGAGATGCAGGCAATGAAGTCATTTTGTTGGGAATTAACTAAGTTTCTGGCTATCCTCGGCCCAATTACCTAAGGCAACCTCAATGCGATGGGCGAAGCGAGGTGAGACGAAGCAAGGACGAAGCAGCGTGCGACGATGCAAGGCACGGGGTCGGCCGTGGTCGCAACGCCGACGAAGCGCAAGTAAAGCGCATGGAGCGGTCTGAGGTCGGGTTCGTCAACGGACGGATCTGCTGTTATCGATGAGATCGAACCCGATCTACCAACTGCTAAAGATGGGGGAAGGAAATGCCATCGGTGAAACACAATGGCTGCGAGACTCACACACACACATACACACACCCACTTTGCACCAACTGTCAAGCACGCAGTAGCCGTGTTCCGGCGGTTGGATGGTATGGATCCCACCAATTCCCACATCCGTTCGACATACAATCTCTGCGTTGAATATCTACTTTTGCCAGGGCCGTCGCATGTTGCACCTCAGAACTGCGACACAGCAGGCAGCTCGCCCTCGATCGCAGTCCACTGGTCGAGCCAGACTCGATATGCATCCATCCGCCACTCCCCATCCTGCCTCACCCACTCTGCACTACCAGCCCAGCTGAACACATTCTCACTTCCGTCCAACCCCTTGCGCCTTACTCCGCCCTTCAGCATGACATGCAACCCCTTCTCGGTAGCTGAGCCGATCGCACTGGTGATCCAGTGCTTCCTCGCCGAGACAGAGCTCCACATCGCCGCGCGTAGTTGGCGGAGGTCTGCTCACCCAGTCAGCCATCCGCAGAAAGTTAACCCGACATCTCACTGCAGACATACTCTCATGCTTCTCGGCCGCCTGGGTTCCAATTTTGACTCTGGCGCCAGGCGTGTAGAAGTCGATCCAGCGCTCATTCAGATCGCGGTTGTCGCTGGTTCGGTAAAAGTCCCGTATCCGGAGCCGGAGGTCCCGCTCGATCGCCGTCTCGTTGACCGAGAACGGCTCCATCCGGGAGTAGCTGTCGTGCGGCTCAACGCCCTCTGTAGTAGCGAAGCGATCCATTCTGTTGTTTTTTTGGACGTTGCGATACAGCCACTCGTTCCAGCTCACGGCAAGTTCGTTGATGTGCGTCTGGTAAGTGAACGTGTGGAGTTGTGACGTTTATACCTGTCCGAGTCTCCAGTATTTTTTCTTAAGTTTCGGCCCGGAGACCCTGACGGCACCCGATCTCCGGGATCATCGTCGGGAAGGATATTGAGATCACGACTCAACCATCGATTCTTCTACACGTCGTATCGCCGGCAACTATTTCTCAATAACAAATGGTTGCACTCGATCAACCCATTTACCGATCATCCTCTGCCACCTCTCCGTTCGCGACCAGCTCCAGGTTCACGTCGGATTGGAAAAGACTACGACTAACATTTCCAGATGAACACCAAGAGCTCGTCACAAAAGCATCTCACCTGTCATTTATCAAGCCATTTCCTTCACACAAGTCCTAGCGACGCTATTAGGAGACAATATCTGTAACAAGCCACCTCGGCAGCAGGCAAGTGTTGACACCGGCCAGCAGGAAGAAAGAGGACATCTCCTCCAGGCTCTCCATCATCAAGAAACGATCCCCTCGTCGTCATCGTGACCAAAAACCTCCCTTCCCCTCCTGCCCGAATACGTGGTCAAAGCAGAGCATCCAAACGTGAGGGCATCCATGTCCTCGGACCAGACAGCGTCGACGACACCCGACCTGACCAATGAGTCGGGAAGGGGGGTTTCCGCTGAAGTCTACGCGAGATGTCGCTTCATGCTGCCGTGTATGCTCGAAACGGAATCTGGCGATATTTTCACTGCTGCCGTGTGCTCAATCGATGAAAGGGAGCCGTCGTAACCTTACCCGCTAGGATGCACGTAGTCGCTGATAAGAGAGGCAGAGTCTAGACGACTCGTCAAGACACACAAAAACACAAAAAAAAACTTCGAATTGGATGCAAAAGTGAATGCGCCTGCGCGAGCAGGCTGCTGGATCGTGGACGTACAGGGGATCGAACCCTGGGCCTTTCGCAGAGACGTGTAGATGCAAAGCGAATGTGATACCACTACACCATGCGCCCGAACATGAGGATTGAGAATTTAGCACCAACTAGTCGTTTAAGTCGTGTGGATCCGCGGGTGGATCTGTGAGAGAGGTACTGGTGGGAACGTTAGCCGTTTTCAGATATTCCCTCGACTTGACTGGGAATGACACACGTGAAGGCTGCCTGTCCCTAAATACAACAACTGGAGGATAGCAGATTTTGATGACAAAACTCCACTATGGATAGGCAATCACTGCTTCGAGGCGACACCATGTTGGGGAGGATGCTGAGAACTCCACGTGTCTTTCTGCATGCGCATCGGCTTTTGACGATACAGTGCTATAGGATGTGTCTTCATTCTGTCTTTTAACATTTAAGATGATTGTATTGTACTATCATCCACAAGAGATGGTCGCTCCAGCAAAGGTACGTGGCGCAGTCATCAGAAGTGCAAATGTGCTTGTCTAACAGGTCGTCGGGATTCGACAAATTTTGCGACTTGCATGACTGCACCCACGCAACAGAATGGAAGTCGGCCTGTGGCTTCTCTGTTGTAGCAAGTACAGGTTGAAGCCCCCAAGGCTCACATCCTCCGCATCGACCGTGAGCATGGGCATCTTCACTGACAAAAAGCCACGCTGCGGTGAGCTGCACGACTTGGTGGGAGAGCACTGGGAAGGGAAACATGCCCTGTACATCTCAAACACGCCCGCCATCGAGGGCTTCCAATATACAACACGCTATGAAGCTGTAGTAAACACAAAGTTGCCCAGCCTAGAGCACACGTCTTCGTACAGAACATCCAGACACTGATCACCTCGTCCACCACTGCGTGGTGCAGTCCAACGGCCCAGCATCCCTATCAAATACACACGTTGCCTCCCATCACCTAGCCCTTTATCCCATCACAGATATCTTTACATCGCCGACTAATTCCAGTCTCCCATTAGACACAGTTCCCTATCCTACCCAAGAAGGACCTCGACCCGGTCCCTCGCAACGGCGTCCCAGACCCTCTGCACCACATGGCCCAGCCCCCTCCGGTAGCACACGCCGCCCACCCTCTCGACCCACAAGACGTTCACAAAGTCCACGATCTCGTCCTCGTCCATGTTATCCCGGAACGCGTCCAGGTCGAACACATGACTCCCGCCCCTCTCGCTCGCCATCGAAATCGCAACAAACTCCAACTTCTCCTCCCCGGTATGGTTCGCGCCCTGCAGGCCCAGCCAGCTGTCGTGCGCCGTTACAACGCCGCACCACTTGCCGGCCCGCGACCAGATGTTCCCAATCGCGAGCGGAACGCCGTACCCCCTCCCCGGCGCGACCAGCCCCGCTCCCGGACCGGTGTTGTTCCCCGTGTTCACGGCGTTGGCGGCCTTGGCGTCGACTGGCGCCCCGTTCCTCGCCGTGGCAAAGTCGACCTCCAAAAACGCCATGGTCGTGCTGAACGACAACAACGTCGCGCTCATCGCAAAGTCCCCAAACGGAGAGCCCCCCACCGCGGCATCCCCGCCAGCCATCTCCGCCACGGGCACCGGGTACCGGAACACCACCTCCGGGTCCCCGGCATACCGGAACCCGCCGCCGCTCCTCGACCACCCCGCGGGCAGCGGCACCGTCCTCCTGTGCCTGCGGTCGCGGTACGCCATCCCGTCGTTCGGCAACGGCGTGTACGTCGCCCGGTCCGTCAGCTCGTAGCTCACCAGCGACCGCAGCCGGAAGGCGTAGGGGCTCTTGAACCGCCTCTCCGCGCCCTTCTTGCCGGCCGGCGGCGCGTCTTGCACGTAATCTGCCGCCGCGCGCCAGAGCGTCAGGTCGGCGGGCACGCCGTCGTAGTGCCACCCGAGCCAGCTCCACGACGGCAGCGGGTTCATCCCCGTCACGGGCTGCACCATCAGCCGCCGCCTCACCATGGCCCGCGGCTGCCACAGCATCGCGACGTCGAGGAACCCCACCGGCATGCCGAAGATGAAGCCGCCCGCGAACGACCGCGAGAGCACCGTTGTGATGCCCCGCAGAGCCCTCGTCGTGTCCGACATGAGCGTCACCCGCCGCGCGCTGAACTCCATCGCGATGCGCGCGTACTCGTCCATGTCCGGCCACACGGGGTGCAGGAACCCCGTCGCCGCGGGGAAGGTCCTCTGCAGGCAAGGGCCGTTGCGGTTCCCGCCCTTGAGGATCTTGCTGAAGCGGCCGCCGGCGGGCGAGCCCTGCCACACGTCGCAGTGGCACTCCCACGTCACTGTCTCCTCAAACACGTACACCTTGCGCCGGGAGTACATGCCCTCCTGCACCGTCCAGGCCCGCCCGGCCCACCGCGACGAGAGCACGAGGTCGTCGTGCTTCCTCGCCGCGGCCCCGCGCGGCGGCGGCGTCCTCCTCAGCAGTCCCGTCAACCCTGTCTCGGCGTCCCCCGCCGCGGCCACGATGGTGAGGTACGCATTCGCGTAGACGTAGGCCATGTTCTTGACATGCTCCTCCCTTTCCACGTCGTCGTCCTGCACGATGCAGAAGCGGTCCACCCAGAGGTACTTGATCCCCAACTTCCTCGCCAGCCACATCGCATCCAAGATCGTCTGTGGTATGTCCGCGTCGTCCATGCTCGCCGTCAGCACCTCCAGGTTCCCCCTCAGCGTCTCAACAGGGCCCCTTGAGCTCGGTAGCGGCGGCTCGTAGACGTAGCTCAGCGCAATGTAACGATCCGTCGCGCGCGCGCGCACGAGGCACCGGTTCACCGAATCGATGAGCCATATCGGCCGCCACGTGTCCCCTGGCGGGCCGGAGCAATGGTCGCCGTGCTCTGCGTTGCATGTGTCGAGCCACTCGCGCACGCGGCCCATCGGGTTGAACTTGCTCGCCGCCGTCGAGGCCGACGACGCGCGGCGTGAGGGCGGCATCGAAGACGACGCGGCGCCCACCGGTTCCCGCGCTGTGCGCGCCGTCCAGGTGCTCATGAGCCGTTCCGTGATGCTCTGCCGCTTGGCGCCGTTGTTGGCGCTGTTGGGCGGCACGCTCTGTCGTCGGGCGTGGCCGTTGTGGTGGGCGTTGCTGCCGCCGTGCCCGCTGCTGTAGTACTTGTCGTCCACCGCGAAGCTCTGCCGCTTTGCATCCCTCGGCGTCGGCGGGCTGTCGCGGTCCCTGTCTCGATCCCTCTCTCTGTCGCGGTCTCTGTCCAGCGGCGGCGGTGGTGGACCTCCTCTCTTGAACTCCGGATCCCGATCCCGGTCTCGATCTCGATCCCTGTCCCTGTCCCTGTCGCGGTCTCTTTCCCGATCACGTTCACGGTGCCGTTCCGCACGAATGTCCCTCTCCCTGCTACCCTTCGGTGGTGGCGGATGGTGTTGTTGTTGTTGTTGCTGCTGTCGTCGCTGGGGTGGGGGCGTGGGCGTCTGGGGTCTATATCCGGGGCCTGCGTTGCCCGCGTCCTCCTCGTCTGACATTGAGCTCGCCGAGCTTTCGTCGGATACGACGTCTGGTCCTTCTGCTGGTCCCCCTCGTCTGGTCGCTGCCGTACCGCCGCCGCCACTGCGGGCGGACGGACTCGGGTGGTCCATCGCTTATAAGCCTGGCCGGATCCCAACAACTTTGGAGCGATTTTCGTATGGGATGCGATGCACTACCTGCAGGCGCAGATGCGGTATGCAGTTGCAGATGCGCTTTGCGCGGCGCTCGCGCGAGGAGCTTGAACGCTGCTGCGCGTGGTAGGTTGTATAGTTAGGCCTCCCTCGGGATTCTTTTGCCTCCCTCCTTGCGCGCCCTTGCGCCGTGACACTAGTGAAGGTGGCTCGGTGAGACCGTGCGACGGATGTTCCTAGGGCGATGAATGCAGGGCAAAAGCAAAATTTCGACACCGTCGTCAGGACACTGCTGCGGTGGCGTATGAGATGAGCATTCGGCGGGTGGTGAGCGAAGTGTTCAGTCTCGATGATGGTGGTGATGATAGAACCAATTGTCGATGGAACGGATCAGTATATGCGCGTGAATTGCGACAGGAAAAAGAGTGGTTGCGACAGCGACGCGCACGCCACCCAGGTCAGTGAGACTGAAAGTGCGATATGAGAGGGCGGCCGAGACGGTTGATGAGAGAGCGCGAGAGAGAGATGAGAGATGAGAGGTCAGAGGCACCGCCACCCCCGGCCCGCCTGTTCGACCAACCTCAGTCGTTTCCCAGCCCCCTCTATTAACCAAATTACCAGAACACATTGGGCGCAAAAATTGATGAAGCTCTTCGCGGGTTGGCATTGTCCCGCACTAGTTGATCATTGGGCAGTCGTATTTGCAGGGCCATTCCCTACCCGATTTCCCATCTTCGAATTGATCCATGCATCGCAATTCCCAAAAGCAACTCACCCATGCAATTGCTGATGGGGTTTGTCGCAATTTGACTTGCATCACGAACATCGAAAACGCCCCGGTCCGTGCCGTCGTCCAATTCTTTGGGTAGGGGCTTTGGCAAGATTGGCAGAGTCAAAGGAGTCATCGTTCCCGTCATGCTCACATCTATTAAAATACACTTGCTTGCTAGTCTAACAAACTTGCGACGAATCTCTGCCACCGTGAGCCGAGGCAGAATCCCCTCCTCCGCCGCCATCCACCACCATTCACCTGACTGCTTCTGCCTCTGCCTCTGCGGCCCAATTTTTGGCCCATGGTATTTGTATCGAGTGCCATTCCCGCCGTAACCTTTACATAGTCCAACCCCTCCCAAACCGATACGCCTGTAATGTGCAGCAGTCTTTGATGATCTCACGGTCGTTGAGTCGTCCGGCGCTTTGCACTAGGCCAGCCCTTGACTGTACGCCATCGCCGTTTTTTTTGTGGCATCAAAACCCGAAGAAATAAAAAAAACCACTCAAACGTCATTAAACGTCAAATGTGATCACTGAAACGTCGAAACCAATAAGCTTAGTCCGGCTACTCCTGGTCGCTCTGAGCGCCGTTGCTTCCCCCGTTGCTTCCTCCATTCGCTTCTTTGGCGCCATTGGAAGTCGAAGAGATCAGCTTGATCCTCGTCGCGGATGTAACGGGCTGGGGCGTTCCGACGCTCGCACTTGCACTGGGTGGCACAGAAGCCTCCTTAGTACTGTCGCCCTCGAGCTCTTGTAACTCGGGATGCTTCTCAAGCTTCTTCTGTAGCTCCTCGTGGAAGAATTTCTGCGTCCATGTTAGAATTTGGATCACGAGTGTATGCGGCTCGACTAACCTGAAGAGTCAGGGAATCTTGGTACAGGAGCGACGCCTCTTCGTTGTACGTTTGACAGTTGCTGAACATTAGATCGACATCCTTGCGCATATCACCGAGACTGTAGTATTGCTGCTTCTTGATCTTTTGCTCTATCTGTTTCATCGAGATGGGGTTCTGGATGATCAGGTAGTAGTCGGCATAGTCGCGCTTGGGAGGGAGCGCAAGGAAGGGACCGATGATGATCCGCTTGCCTGCCACCGACTCGTCATCGTCCTCCTCTGGGGGCTCCGGGTCGTCGACCTCGAGGTTCATGAGTCCGTCAAACAAAGCACGCGCGCTTGTCTGGAGGGACTGACGCTGCTGGGCCGAGATTCGTGGCGCTTCAGACCCCGCAGAGACAGAGACCGCCTTAGGTCTGCCTTGAGGCCCGCGACGCTTTTTGGCCGGTGGCTCATCGTCACCATCATCTGCCTTGCGCTTCTCCTGGTTCTTGGTGCCAGGCTTGCGACCTCTCTTCTTGGGGTTTCCACTTCCTCAGTGCTTGCGCGACTTACCGAGGGAGAAGCATCCGCAGCATTCATGATGGCTGTTCTCTTGAGTCGGTTGTTCTCTCTCTTGTCCTTGCGGGCTTGCTTGCGTGCGGCAGCAGCCTCAGGAGAATCATCGTCGTCGTCAACAGCCATGAGCCATTGCTCCTCAGTGAGTCCATCGTCATAACGGACCTTGGTTCGCTCACGAGCTCCACGTCCAAGACTCGTTTCCACCTCTTCTTCCACTGGGTTGCCATCGCCAAGGTAGATCTCGGGAAGTTCGTCTTCTCCCAAAAGACGAGGCTTGGCCTTCGCGCCGGCTGGGTCGCCATAAATCGGATCTTTCCTGCGCTCTTCGTCAAGCTTCTGGAAGACGGTCACCTCGTCATCACTACGGGCGAGGAGCAGGTTCAATTCCTCATCGTCCATCTCGTCCTGCTCTCCCGTTTCGGCTAGGTCGGCACTTTCCAGGAGGGTTCGCAGCATGGCGTCACGATCCGTTTCCGTGGACTTGTTATCGAAACGACCGGCTTGAATGACCTTGCCGTCCATGTCGAGCTTGAATCTGGCTCTTTCCAAGATTTTCTCTTCGACCGAGTTGGAACTGATGAGACGCAGGATGCGAACCTCGTTCTTTTGTCCGATACGATGGGCACGATCCTGAGCTTGCAAATCTTGATGGGGGTTCCAATCGGAGTCGTAAATGATGACAGTGTCAGCAGTCTGCAAATTCAGGCCAAGACCACCAGCACGGGTCGAAAGCAAGAACATGAAGTAATCAGAGTTCGGAGCATTGAACTCGCGCAACAGATCGGAACGCTCGTCTGACTTGGTCGTACCATCCAGACGGAGATACTTCATGTTGCGGTATCTGAGGTAGTCTTCCATGATATCCATGATGGCCGTCATCTGGAAGAACATAAGGACGCGATGGCCCGTTGCCTTGTACTTGGGCAGAACTCGGTCCAAAAGCTCAAACTTGCCGGCCGTTCTCCAAAGCAAGTCATTGCTGATGCTCATGGGGTTCATGGTATTCTCGACTTCGTCGAAAACGAAAGGATGGTTACAGAGCTTGCGAAGCTGCATAATCATGTTGCTCAGACCTCGAGAACCGGCCTTGCCGCCTTGTCCATCGCTGACAAGAATCTTGTTGTGCGTAACCATCTGCTTGTACAGCTTGCTTTGCAGGGCTGAGAATTTGCACTTGATGACCTTCTCAGTCTTGTCTGGGAGGTCCTTTTCGACATCCTTCTTGAGACGACGGAGAAGGAAAGGACGCAACACCTTGTGCAGACGACGAATGACAAGAATCTGCTCTTCTTCCGTAAGGTCCATCTTGTCCTGTCCACCGGTGTTGGCAAAAGGTGTGTTGAACCATTCATCGAAAGTCTTTGCAGACTTGAAGATGGTGGGAAGGGTGAAGTTAAGCATGGCCCACAGCTCAGTAAGGTTATTCTGCAGCGGGGTACCCGTCAAAATCAGGCGGAATCGGGTGTGGTAGTATTGCTGGATGGTAGACGTCAACTTTGAGTTCTGGTTCTTCATGCGGTGACCTTCGTCGATGATCATGTGGAACCACTTGATCTTGCTGAGAACTGGCCGGTCCTTGATGATGTACTCGTAAGTCGTAAGCAACACTTGGAAGCGTCCTTGGCGAATCTTGTCCTGCTGTTGCTTTCTGGCAAGGGGAGGTCCCTTGTACACGATCTTGCTAACGGATGGTGCCCACTTCTCGAATTCGAGGGTCCAGTTGGTCAGAGTACTGAGAGGCACAATGACCAGGAACGGCCCGTCTTGCTTTTTGCGCTCGATGAGGTAAGTGACCAAACTGATGGTCTGAATGGTCTTGCCGAGACCCATTTCGTCTGCAAGGATACCATTGAGATTGTTGTTGTATAGTGAGATCATCCACTGGAGACCCTTGACCTGATACTCCTTGAGCTTGCCACCAACAAGAATGTTGGCCTGCTCGGTGACCTCTTCCTTGATCTTGTGGGCAACAGCATAGTAGTCGATCTTCTTTCCGCTTGTGTCGCCATCGTCGTCTTCCGGCTCGCTCTCTTCCTCTTCCTCTGGCATTTGTTCCTCGCCAGTTTGCTCTGCAAGAGCCTTTCTTTGCTGAGACTTGACAGAGGCGGCGAGTTGGCGCAAGAATCCATCAGTCTGTCTGAGAAGGTGAGTGATACGGGTATCCTTGGCTTCGTCAAGCAGCTTGAGATACGCCTCTTCGTCGTTGGCCTTGAGAGCCTGCAGACGCTGCTTGGCTGTACGCTCGATTCTCTTCTGCTCTTCCTTCTCAATGTTGTAATGCTGGGCAAACATGAGCTTGTTAAGCTTGGTCGACTTGTTGCGCTGGCTTGAGGCGGTCTGCTGGATTTCGTTTCTGTGCTGAGTAATGGCGGCGAGGAAGTCGGTATGTCTCTTCTTCTCGCGGTTCTCCCGGATGTCGCGTTGTTGCTTCTCAAGCTTCTCGGTGATTCTGGCCTCACGAACCGTCATCTTCTTTGTGCGGCGGTAGCTCGAACGGTTGGTGGTCATCGCAAGGTTATCGTAGAACATCATCGAGCGACCAATCTTGTCGCGCAAGGCCTTCTGCTTGGCGTACAGGCCTAGGCTCTTCATCTCAATGATGGCCTTGACCTTGGCACTGTCGTCCAGCTCGACATCTTCCTTGGTTGTGTCCCAGTGAGCGATATTTGCCGGGGTGTTTCTAAGCTCGGCGTAGCGATCACGCATCCGGTTGAACACAATCACTTCCCTCTCGTAACGCAGCTGGTCGAAATCCACTCCGGTTGGGAAAAGCCCGGGGATGAGCTTGCGGTTCTTGCGCTGGGTGTGGTCAAAATAGCTGATCGACTTGCGGATCAAGTTGGGGTCATCATATGGAGACTTGACAGCCTTGAACGTCGGCCCCTGGACCTCGGGAGGCTCAGATTTGGGTTCGGTCCCATTCGGGCCAGGCTGCGCGGAGTCTTGAGAAGCGGCTGCTGGTGTCGATGAAGCTGCCTGCGCGGCCGCCTCAGCGGCGATGGCTTTCCTTCGCTCGCGTTGGGCGAAGATGGCCTGCTGCATCTGCAAGGGAACGCCAGCATTCTTGGTCAACAGTTTGAATGCATGAATCTGTTGGCGAAGCAGACTCAATTGCTGGGGGTTGAATTGACCAGCGCTGGGGCCGCTGGACGGGGCAGCCGTGGATGGTGAGCCGGCGGCGGCGACGGCAGTATTTGAGCTTGCTGCAGGAAGCGCAGGGCCGCCAAGCGCACTGGACGCGGGAGGTTGTGTAGGCTGGGGTTGCTGCTGGGCGGGATGCGCGCCATTGACAGCACCATTGGGTCCACCCTGCTGCAACTGTCGCTGCTGTTGCATCTGTTGCTGTTGCTGCTGGTGTTGGAGGAACGCTTGTTGCTTCTGCCGCAGACGCGCTTGTTGCTGGAAGGACAGAACGAACTGCTCGGCCTTGATGTATTCGGGGTCGGTGCTGGGGACACCACTTTCTCTCATCTGCTTGAATTTCTGGACGGCGTTAGCATCATCCATCAGGAAAAAGGTCGGGAGAGATCAACGCGATGCAGAAGGGATTAAAAGCTACGTGCAGAAAGATCTTACATTGAATATCTCTTGAGCCTGTTGAGGAGTGGTGGCTGCCATGCCGGCGCCAGGGAGCTGGACGGCAGGGGCTGCCTGAACGGAAGCCATGATGGGCAGTGTATAACTGCAAATCTATTGACTGCGTGTATCTCTAGAGATGCAACGACTATCTCGCGCGCATTATCATGCGAAGGGCGTCGCAGGTGTTGACAAGTGGAGCCGTGTTCAAGGTTGGTCGCGCCGGGCTCGTCGCGAAATGAAAGACTAGAAGGCTAATAGTGACAGTGGACGATAAAATGCGGCGCGTCGTTGTCGGCACAGAAGGCTCGGGGACGGCGACGTGGTTCGGAGGCGGCAAGCGCGATGGCGTGGTCGGAACGGAGACACGCCGGTCGCGTGGGATCAAGTTCACCGAGATGGAAGGATGGAGTTCGGCGGCAGAGGTCGATGGGAAATGGGGGATGCGAATGCGGTGTCGCGAGGCGTGGGGGAAAAAATGGGTGGAAGGTGAATCGGACGCGAGGCGAAAAATGGGAGTCTGGGGAGGGAAAAGGCGCGGCGTCAAGGCGTTGCCTCGAGCGGGAAGCGCGAGGAAATCGCGTTGAAAAGGTTGCTAGACACTTTTCGAGATGGGTGTCGATGCCTGTAGAGGGGGTTTGGCGATTTTTCGATGCGCGCGGTGCCGGTTGAGATGGAGAGGTGAGGACAACGACAAGATTCATTGATGGTTGGTGCGGTCAGTCTGTGAAACTGCGGTCCCCGTAATTCTCAGCACAGGAAGATTGTGGGTGCCTGAGGCATACTGCGCTAAGCTGATTATGTACAAGCGATGACGCTCGGGCCAGGCCGCTCCTCGAATCACTGCAGACAGACACGGGCAACTGGCGGGCGACTGGCTGACTGGCTTCGGCTACTAGCCGGGCCACACACCTTGCGCCTCAAACCGTCTAGGTACGGGTGTCAGGCGTGTGGCCTGCCGGGTCGGGTACCTTCTCGGCCACCAAGGAATGCCAGATCCACGCCGCTTGGCATCTGTCGTCTCTCGTTTTCAGTAGGGTAAGAAAAAGGTTCCGGGTTGCCAGCGGATCGGAGGCGCGTCAGTCGCCCGTCGTGGCCTCCAGTCCCTCGTTGGCTAAAGCACCCCGGGCCTGGCCGGATGAGTTGGCCGTGGCGGGGTTGTCCACACTCCTGCAAGTGCTTGCGTGCCGCCCTGCGTTTGACGGCTGCTCCCAGCGAAGCTAATCTGATGAAAGATGAACAAGTGGAGAGATCCCTTGGAAACGCAGGCCGCAAAGAACGCTTGTCGCCTCCGGTTTCCTCCATCTTTCTCCAGTGACCTGCTGCTGACCCCGTTGATTAGCTTGCCCTGCTCCATTGAGTCCAATCCAGCCACTGTTTGCTCTTTCCTCCTCCAATTTTGGACTAATGCTCCCTCCCACTGTGGCCCTCCACGAAATACCACGAGTAGTTGCCGAGGCGCAATATCACCACCCCCTTCCTCACCGCTTCACCTTCTTCTTGTCTGGGCCTTCCTCTTCGTCGTCGCTCACATCCGCGTACTGGGTTACTGGCTGCGTTTTCTGCCACGCAGCAGTAAACATCGGGTCTTTCTGCGCAGCATCGGCATATTTGAGAAGTGCTTCCCTGGGGTCTTCGTGGAGCATCTTCGCCAGAGGAATGTTCTCCGCGATGTGCTTTTCGTCAGGCTGGTTCCTCATAAATGGGGTTTGCTCCAGGACGGCCGGTCTTCGGGGGTCTCTCGACTTGCCAGACGCCGTCACTCCCGCGTTTCTCCTGCCAGCCATTACACTGCCCGGTGTGACGATAGAATCTCCCGAGATGCCAACCGACATGTCCGTCGTCCGAGAGGGATCGTCGTCAATATGCCGCTTTTTCGGCGCCCGCGACATGACCTCGACGGCGCCTCGGGTGGACATGGTCGGGCTGTACAGCACGTGCGTTTCGCCATTCGCCGAACCCGTGACAATCTGGTTGATCTTGGGATGCCAATTGACGGTGATGAGAGGGGCGCCTGGGGTGATTGGTGTAACGTGTTCGGGGCGCAGATTTCCAGGGTTCAAAATGTGCAAGTCGCCCGTCGCAGAGCCCGTCAGGATGCTGGTCGAGTTTGGCGAGTACCTGATGTTGCTCATCGGGAAATGGTCCGACGTTGACGCATGGCCCACCGTGACAAGAGGTGTCTTGAACTTCCGTGTATCCCATAGCTTGATCGTGTTATCGCCTCCTCGCGTGACAACCATCCGTCCGTCGGAGGAGATATCGACTCCTCCAGTCCAGGTATCCGGTTTGTGCGCATCTCGAATCTCGGCTGTGGGCCTCGAGAATGGGCTGTTGCCGCTGTACATGACAAGAGAGCCATCCAGCGCGGCGGCAACAAGCACGTTGTTGCCGCCTTGCGCTGGCGCACCCCATGCGACCGCTGTCATTCTCGTTCGACCCGCCGACCCTGCTGCTTTGGATTTGAAAACAATCACGTCCCTCTGGCTGCGTTTATTGTTGATGTCCCAGATTCGGAGAGTGCTATCGGTGCCGGCAGTGACGCATAGGTTCCTGTCGTTAGGATGCCACGTTCCTGTTGTAACTTCCGAAATATGACCCTTAGTATTATTCATGTCCCTCAAGTACATGTCGCCCTTGACGAACTCGGTCACAATGTCGCCGTCCCTCGACATAATTTTGGCCTGCGGGTGGGCGGAGACGCAGAGGAAGACGCTCCCGGAGAGGGGGTTGAACTCGACATGGTGAATTGGGTGTGACTCGGCGTTCGTGGCAGAAGACTTCGCTTCCCATGGGTCGACGCTTCGAAATGCTCGGAGAGTGCTCGGTGTCATCGACGCGAAATCGTGCAGGTTGATCTTGCAGTCAAGCGACGCTGACACGAGTCGTCCTCCAGCAGGGTCCAATGTGACCGTTGTCACGGCCCTCTCGTGGGTTTTCAGAACCAGTTCATGCGAGACTGGGTAGTCGTCGCCATCTTCAGAGTCGTCCGAGTCGGAGTCGTCGCTGTCACTGTCATTGTCTGAGTCGGGCTTCTTCTCTTCCTGAGCAGCTGATGGCGGACCTGCTGCGGATGCTTCGTGGGGTGTTCCTGCCGAGGGCTTCTCGGCCACTCTTCGGCTCCGGTCGATCTGGGCTGCGATGTTGGCTTCCTTCGACTTTTTCCCAAATGAAGCTGGAAGGAATGCGCGCATGGGATCGTCCTCGGCCAGCTCAGGACCTTCGACCACGAAATCCTCGCCCTCGCTGCTCATCGTGGTGGTGTTCCCAGTTATAGGAGGAAGGGGAGAGGTGTGTCAGGAGGGAAAACTGGGAAAAGGATAATTCGGGTAGGATCCCAAGATCTACCCAGGTACGGGAGTGACTAGAGATGGGGGGGTGATGTCAGGCAGGAGCACTATGGCAAGGGTCCTACGTACCTAACCGAAACTTAGCGCTGCGTTGGCGAAGGTGGTGGTCATAGCGCCTCATGGTTTATACACATTCAGACTAACAACAGGTCAACATGGTCAGACGAGAGACACCATCCGGACTCAAGCAACCCGGTCGATTTCGCTACGGTGGCTGGGTAGGTACATGAAGAGCATACTCTGCATTTAAGTCCATTCAATTGATTGCAGCATGGGAGGTCCTCACGCCATCGATCGACGCATCGCAGATGTAAGGTAACGTGCTCTGCGCTCGAATGAAGGGGTCACCTCGATCCACCTCTCTATGGAGTACTCTGCCCGAGCATCCCTGAATTACCGAAACTCTTCATCTCGATACTGAGACTTCAAGAGATGCGGCCATGCCTGGTCTTCAACTCCAACTCACCACTCACGAATCTCGCCGCACGGGCCGTTGAAGCCAGGTGTGACCCAGATCTCGCAGTTTTTCGACAGCTCACGCACCTTCTCCTCGTCAACCTCGATTCCCAGGCCTGGACCCCTAAGAATGTCGATATAGCCGTCAACGGGGCTCCAGATCTCGGGTTCTTGATGTAACTCGTGAGGTCCTCGCTGCCGACCATGGCATTGTAGTGGATGCCGAGGCTCATCTCCTGGATACAGAAATTAGGCATGGCGGTGTCGACCTGGACACTGGCAGCCAGGGAGATGGGGCCCAGAGGACAGTGAGGCGCGACCGAGACGTCGTACGTCTCGCACATGGCCGCGATGCGACGGATCTCCGAGATGCCTCCTACATGAGAGATATCAGGCTGGAGGATGTCGATACACTGAGCCTCCAGGAAGGGGCGGACATCCCAGCGGTGGTACAGGCGCTCGCCCAGGGCGATGGGGATGGTCGTCTTCCGCGACAGGGCTTTGATGCCGCCGACGTTCTCCGATAGAAGAGGCTCTTCGATGAAGTAGGGCTGATGAGGCTCCATCAGCTTGGCCAGCTGGCCCGCCATGGCCTTGTGGACGCGGCCGTGGTAGTCGACGCCGACGTCTAGACCCATCTTCTTGACCGTCTCGAGTCTGTCTACGGACGTCTGCAGAGCTGCCGGGGAGTCAAGCCAGCCAAGGTCGGCGGTGGCATTCATCTTGACGCAGGTAAAACCGGCGTCGAGGCGCTGCTTTCTGTGAGAAGGTCAGCATTGTCATCGGGTAAGTCAGGGATGAAGAAGTGTAATTTACGCCTGCAGAGCCACGTCGGCAGGACGGTCGCCGCCGATCCAAGCGTAGACCTTGATCTTGTCTCGGACCTTTCCACCGAGTAGCTCGTAAATTGGAACGCCCAATTTGCGTCCTGTCAGTATCTCAGTAGACACTCTTGGCAAAAGGCAATTCCGTTCGACTGTGCTTACCCTTGAGATCCCAAAGAGCAATGTCGATGCCAGATAGGGCACTCATAAAGACGGCACCTCCACGATAGAAGTGCTTGCGCCAAGCCGTCTGCCAGATGTTCTCGATCTCACTGCAAACGTCCAGTCAGTGTGCCGGGCCACCCGTGATCGGAATAAGGGCTTTCGACTTACTCGGCGTTCATACCAGTGAATTGGCTTTTGTAGAACTCGAGACATCCCTCCACTGCCTGAGTATGACCCTCCAGGGTAGCCTCGCCCCAGCCATAATTGCCATTCTCGTCGGTGATTTTGACGAAGAGCCACCGAGGAGGCACGCGGAAGTACTCGATGCTCTTGATCGGGGCCATTGTGCCTTGTGTCGTGTACTTGACTGCATAAATTGGCAAGTGTGTGGCTGGGGAATTGATATTGTGTGTACTATGATGAGCTCAGGGTCACTGAGTGCAATAGAGGTGAGAAAAAGCGCGTTTTGCAAGTTGTGTTGCTAACACGCCCGTATTCATCCACCAGCGTCCGGCCGCGTGGGAGCATAGGCATGTTGGGTGAACGTACCTATTTTGGGTGTTTTACCTAGTGATATTGAAAGAACGAAGTGGTGTTTAGGGATGACGGTTGCCAATGAACGATGTGAACCCCTTACACGGTGTCAACGAGACGCACCATAAGACACTGGATAGAGGATATCTATGCTTCTAGCAAGATACCTTCCAACTGCGATCCGACCCCCAAACTGATCGGAAATCCGACGGAGTCAAATAAAGGTGTCACTGTCGAGATGAACTCACTCACCTTTCAACCAAGTCTATATATCGCAGTTCCAGTGGATAGGTGGCTGTCAGCCCAATATGAATGTGATTATTGCCCTTTGGGCCTCTAGGGAGAAACTCGTACCAAAACTTACGAAGCTGCGTTGCATTACTTTGGGTAGATCTCCAGAACCCAAATTCTCTCCTAAACGTCGAAGTATCCGAACTTAATCTCGGCACAACAAGTGTTACCAAATTCAAAGAAGGACATCAACAGGTATTTAAGTAAGGGACATCAAGTTCGCCCGCTCCCATCCCCATCGTCCTCGGACGTTCAGAGAGGGGGCAGGGCGGACGACACGCTCACGCAATTTCTCCCTCGTCATGTCCCATGCTTCCTGGGAATATCTCCTGACCGCATCATTATCAGATCGCGGCATTTTGGATAGGTTGCGGCTTCATGAGATGAGTCCGATACTGGCTTAGCGTTCCTGCAGCCCGGGCATAAAACCTCTCTCGCTGCGAAGAGAGGGGGTCCCTCAAACTGCCACATGTGATAACGGCTGCCAGTGGCATTGGACAATGGATTTCATCCGTGCAGCACGCCCGCGAGATGGTTGCTGCTGTCGAATACGAGGAAGGTTACACAGTTGCGCCATAGACTGGCATATTGCTCAACCACTCGCCAACCCGTGGTTTTGTGGAAATTTGCTTGCTGCTGAGCATGTGCAAGGCGGGACCATTCTGCTGGATAACGATGTTTGGTGTATTGTGGCAATTTGCTTCTGATAATGCGCACTGATGGAGCAACAGGCACGTTGGCGTTTGGACAGCCGTTGATGGATTAGAGTTCGCGTATGGTCTGATCCCGGAGCAGGACAACGACATCGGCCGTGTTCGGCTTCGGTGTCGATCTCAGTAACTTCCTAGAGTTGTTCATATCGTGAAACATCGTCTACTATTCCGATCAACATCTCTCCCGGTGCAGTTCCACAACTCCCCAATCAGGCATCATTGAATTCTTTGCGCCCTTCAGGCCTTGTTGTCATTGTGCCCATTCTGCAAACATCTAAGAAGCAATGGCTGCAAGTCGCTTTATCTCCTCCTGCTTCATCCGCTCCTGCACCTTAAGCCTCTCGGGAACGACCTGCTCCCGAGAAGCCGTAATCTTCCACTCGGGCAACGAATCCGCGCCCAGGGCCCTCAAGGTAGCCTGCTCCACAAGGCTATAAGCACCGTCCGGCCTGTTGAAGACATGGGGCTGCTTCAGAGAGACCGGGGGGTTTGTAATGATTCGTAGACGCCTAAGGGGGTTCCATGAGATGCTGTGTAGCATCAGGGGATGCAGCAGGTAGACGTCGCCAACCTTGCCATGGGTTTCGACGAACTCGCTGCAGCTACGGGCGAGCGAGTTGAACCAGTCGAGGTTCTTTTCCTTTGCAAAATCCGGGTCGTCTCTCGGTACCATCCGCGGCGAGACGCCCTCTGGGTTGTCGTGTAGGTGCTTCGCGACCTTAGGTATCGCCTCGGGACAGATAAACGTCCCGCCACCGCCAGGGACGATATCTACGAACAGCGGTATCACCAGCAATCCCTGCTCGGGGGAGTCGAGATAGTGAACGAAAAAGTCCCCGTCCACGTGCCAGATGTCCAGCTCCTTGGGGTTGACCTCCCGGCCCTCGTACTCTTCGCTTCCGAGGTTGACGATGAGCGAGTCCCTCCACTCCTTCGACTCCGGCGCCACACGGTCCTCTCCGCCGCAGACCTCGCAGATGGCTGCCCAAGCTTTCGGAGCGAACTCGGAAGCGTCAAAGATACGGTGATGGGGCATGTTTGTTCGGGGTTTCCAGGTCGACTTGTCGTTAGGATCCATGCCTAGTCGTGTCCACACGTCCTTGGTGACCCAGTCTGCCTGTTCCTTTGTAAAGCAGTTGCTCAGCTTTAACCATCCATTTTGTCTAAAGTGCTCCTTTTGAGACTCGGTGAGTGGCTCGATCGGGGAAGACATGTCGGCGAATGAGTGAAGGACAACTTATCCCAATCAACAGATCAGATTTATGTGGGTGACACAGGTAGGGACAGCAGTTCACGATAAGCAAGCGGGATAATGGCGGGCACGAAAGAAAAGAAGCAGAAGGGGAGTCAGTCAAAACGCAATTCGAATAGCTCAGTAGCAAAGTATATAGTCGAGTCTGGACGGAATGAATTCCGGGACATCCTGCATTGAGATGAAGGGTCATTATTCAGACCCCCACGGAGGGGGCAGATGCTCCTTGAACCTAGAACCAACAGCAGCAGGATGTCCAGCTTGTGCGGGGAACCCAAGTTCAACAGCTACCCTATTGGACGAGTGTTAGCAAATTCGGGACTTTCGTTACGAAAAACACACGATTCGGCATAGCTAAGCCTCAATCATCCTTCAGAGGAGAATGCTTGGAAGACACGTGGGTGGACCCGACTGGGAAGAGATGCGGTCGAGGCTTACAGGGCGTCAAACTAGAGTCCTCCATTCATGATACCGGCTAAATAGATACACCATGGATCCTGTGTTGATCCCCCTCCCAAGGGCGGAAATGTCATGTGCCCTCCGCCGGATAAAGTGAGATCGGTTTCGCGGAAGTATGTTGCGTACAGCCGGTGGAGTGGGACAATGGACCTTGCGGTTACGCAAATCGGCGGGGGAGGGTACCGGACTGTGATTGGTTACATACCGAGCCTTACCGAAAACCTTCGGTCAACACACACTGTACCGATAGCAGCCGCCACGAACTTTCATTCGGGGTTCTGCACGCGCCTTTGCACCTCCCTGCAGGACCCTCGGACTCTCGATTTACGACATCGCCAAAAATGCCACCCGATCCAACAGTAGACGAAGAAGAGTACGAGTCCTCCCAGGACTCCGACTTCGCGCCGGACGACGCCGTCGCAGCCGATGGCGCCTCTGAGGCCTCCGACTCCGAAGCTGACGACGAAGATGCCGCGACCAAGCCGAAGACCTCCAAACGCAAGCGCGATGCCGACGGCAACGAGGCTGAAGATGCGGGCTTTGAAAACTCGGGCGACGAGGCGCTGATAAAGAAGGCGAAGAAGAAGAAGCGCAAGAAGGCCAAGGATGCAGATGCCGTCCCGGACGAGGACGACGAGGGGGGCGAAGGGGGGCTGGTCAAGACGCGGAGCATGCGTGCCGCACAGTGAGTCGACCACCCTCTCTTTCTCGGCTTCTTGTAGGCGGAGCCGATTGTACTGACGAAAGGGCCACAGAAAGGAGGAACGCAAGGCCGCGGCCGCGTCCGGCCCGGTGACGGTCGACGTCGACGCGATCTGGGCACAAATGCTCGCGGGCCAGCCGGAAGCGGCGACACCGCCGACCGGCGAAGAGAAGACCGCAGACGAGGTTGATCCTCTAGTATCGAAGCAACCTGGCGCCGAAGCCGACGCCCGGCAACGAGACGAGGCCCAGGGAGGCGACCCCTCGGAGATGATACGCATCAAACGAACCTACAACTTCGCCGGCAAAGTCCACACAGAAGAGAAACTCGTGGCGCGCTCGTCGGCCGAGGCAAAGCTCCATCTGGCCTCCCTCGGCAAAGACGCACCCCCCGACGCCGTCGCCGCGGACGCGGAGAACGAGGAACCCAAACGCGTGCTCAAGAAGGCGTTCCGGTCGGCGTTCGAGCCGATCATCGAGGTCGTGAACCAGCGGTCCGACCTCAACCTCGGCATGACGGTGCGGATCAAGGCGCGCGAGAAGGAGGCGCAGGCCAAGAAGCTCAACACGGTCGAGAAGAGCAAGATGGACTGGGCCGGGTTCGTCGACAAGGAGGGGCTCAAGGACGAGCTCGAGCTGGCGGGCAGGGCCAAGGGGTCGTACGCCGAGAGACAAGACTTTTTGGCGCGCAGCGAGGCGAAGAGGGACGAGGAGGCCAGGCGCGCGAGGTTGGCCGGCCGTGTGCTCTGAGACCGGGGCCAGCCCGGTTTCGTACTACGGTCATGGGGTTTCTTGGGTATGGTTCGGCGTTTATTCTATGGTTATAAGAGATACCCCCCATGCAGATACATAAAAACTCAGTCGTATTGGGTCAACTACAGCTTCGCGCTTTTGCCTTGTGGCGGGAGGATAGCGATATCCTGGTACGGGACGCCCAAATACTCATACATGTAGTGAAACCTGTCGCTCCCAAAGAATGGCTCCCCCTTTCCCTCGTCATTCACAACCCAGAACCACGGCGCTCCGAACGCGCCTCGTTCGATCGCCTCCTGCGTCTTCGCCTTGACCGAGTCCTTGATTTCCTGCGTTGCGGCCCCCTCCAAGATCTTCTTCACGTCCGCCTCGCTGAACAGCCTGTCCCTGGTGTCCCCTGGGTACTGTCTAGGGGCATCAGCCAACGTCTTGGCCAGGACGTCGGGCTTGGTAAGGTTGGCATTCGGCGGTTCCCAGAAGCAGTGGAGGAACCAGTGCCAGGCCGTCTGGTACACGGCGTCCGAGTAGTTGGCTTTGATGAAGTGCAGGACACGCAGGGGGAGAACCGTCATGCTGCGCTCCATAAAGCTGTCGGGCGTGGTGATGTCGGGCTTGCCCACCCGCACCGAGGATCGGCGGGCGTCAAAGTTGCCATACTTTGCCTTGGCTGGGAGGCTCCACGGTGGTTTATTTCCTAGACAATTTTTGAGAAGAGAGCATTGCCATGGCAAAAAGAAGTGGCTTACCCGAAGCGGCGTTGATGGCACCGAGCAGGACTGGGTGGATACTAATGGAGAGTGTTACCCAAGTGACCGTACAGGGGGAAGGGAATGGGGCAACAAACTCTATCTGCACTCCATGGGCGGCGAGAAGCTCTTGATTCTTGATTATGTGGTAGAACGTGATATAGCTGTATAGAGATGCTGGCATTCAGAAACTAGTCAGTACTTTGACAACCTGTGCCCGGGGTACACAGAGGCTTACCAATATCTATATAGGCGTCGACCTTGCCGCCCATCTTGGCGGTCTTCGGGATGATTGAGATGGCAGCAGAGGTACAAAATAAACAGCGAATGAGCAATGAGACTGAGTGATCCCAGTCGCAGCAAGTCTCGATGGCGCAATTGTTGTATGCTGTGTTGAACGGAGCACGATGAGTTATGTGAGTTGAAGTTGAGGTGGATGGCGTGGGGAACCTCGGCACCGAATAAGTAATCTGGGGTCGGATAGCTCCTGCTTGGGGTAGCTCCAAACTCGAATGGGCCGATCACTAATACGCATTTCTGCCGAGCCCCGGCAACATGTTCACTATTATGGTTCAAGTCTTACGTCTCAACGATCTGTGATAAAGTCAACAGCGGATCGCAAGCTGATCTTGAGGAAGCAGTTTTACATCCTTCCTTACGGATTTGACGTGCCTCGATTCCATCCTCGTCCAGCCACCACACACAGCTCACATCCCTTCCACCGAATCAACACGATGGGCGAAGCAAAGCAAGTAGCTCTCGTCGTCGGCGCCTCCAGGGGCATCGGCCGACAAATCGCCATCGACCTCGCAAAGAACGGCTATGCGGGCACGTAAACCCTCTTTCATCATCACAGCCCATCCAAAGTAGGCGTTAACCCATCTCAGTCGTCGTGGCCGCGAAGTCCACCAGCGATGCATCCAAAACCACTCCGTTCCCGCCAAATCCCAACTCGCAACAGTCGACAATCAGCACAGTCGCCCGCGAGATCCATGAAGCGGGCGGTGATGCGACCCCCATCGCCGTAGACGTTCGTGACCAGGACAGCGTGACGCGGCTGGTCGACCAGACGATAAAGGTCTCTACCAACCCTGTTCTCGTCTTCTCTCTTACCCCCCACCCCCTTACCCACCCATTCCATCTTTTTCCCCAAGTCACTAACACCCGCTCCAAGAGATACGGGCGCCTCGACGTCCTAGTCTACAACTCGGGCGCTATCTGGTGGGCTTCGGTCGAGGACACGCCGCCCAAGCGCTTCCAGCTCATGCAGCGCGTGAACCCAGAGGGCCTCTACCTGACGCTCCACGCCGCGCTCCCGCACCTCAAGCGCCGAGGCCGCGGCCGTGTCGTCGTCGTTAGCCCGCCCATCTACAGCCGCTTCTTCCGCGGCAAGACGGCCTACGCCATGGGCAAGGTGGGCATGAGCGTCCTGACGGAAGGCCTGGCCATGGACTTTGTCCGGCAAGAGTTGGATGACATGGCGATTACTAGCATTTGGCCTGCCGTGGTATGTTGAACCGAAGCCTACAACGCAACGTCCGTCACAGGTCAAGAGCTCATGTTAATGATGGTGGCGTGCCAGGGCATCGAATCCGCCGCCACGCAGAAGTTCCAATCCGCCAACTCGGACGAGTCAAAAGACCTGCGGAAACCAACAATCTTCTCCGACGCCGTGCTCGCGATTCTACGCGCCCCGGCCCGGAAGGTCAACGGCGAGCTCGTGCTGGACGAGGACTTTTTGCGGGACCACGCCGGCGTCACGGACTTTTCGAAATACGCCCTCGTCCCGGGCTCGCAACCGCGGAGGATCATGCCGGCGGAGCTGCCGGACCTGACTGTGAAAGAACAGGACGACGAGGGGAAGAGGTATGATAGCGCCAAGGCCAAGTTGTGAAACTGCGTTCGCGAAGAGGCTGGATGAACCGATATCTATGACGTTGGCTTGGTACAATATATCTGATGGCTTCGCTTCGCGCGCTTGGGGTGGGGGGCAATGATGACTTGCGCTGGCGAGCCGGCCTACCGCTTGGTCAGTTCAGGGTGTTGTCTGTGAATCATTCACAATCAGAACGACTTGCGTAAATGCTGTACGTTTGACAAAAGTTTCCATGACCTCCGGGTCTTACGATGCACCGTTTTTCTTGAGCTGCCACTGCGTCTACAATTTTTCGCGGGCTTTAGCAAGCGTTTACAGCAAAGTCCCAAAGGGGTGCATGTCTGCTGCCCTCGTAAGCAGGAGGCAAAAGGTACGTTGGTCGAGGCCGAGGGTTACAATACCCCTCCGTCACTGCGAGCGGCAGATCAGGGAACCTTGCGGCCTCCCAGGCCCGGCGTCCCTGCAGTCCTACTCTCGAAGGAATGAGACAGTAATGTTGAGGGAGGCCTTCCACCTAGCCCTCGAGTCTGAACTCATATGATAGAAGTCTCGGGAGAGAGGGGTATATTATTCTAGATGTTTCTATATTTTATTGTACTGTGGCCAAAACTCATTTCAACCCGCGAGCAGCTTGTCATCAGTCTCCAGGACCTTTTCCTGAACACTCTGCCCCGCCGTCTTCTCTCCCTCGGCTTTCCCATTGACCGCCTCAGCAGCCGCGGGCGCCGCCACCGCGGCCTCGCCGTTGGCAACCTCACCGTCGCCAGCCTTGCCCAGCTTGGCCTTGTCCTTCTTACTCAACGACACGGCTCCCTTGGCCATGGCCTCCTTGGGCAAAGGCCGGATGATGGGCTGCACAACCCACCAAGCCCTCTTGCACCGCTTTATGGCGCCCCTGGAGCTCTCCCCGTCTTCCTCAATCACCTCCTCCGCATCCGCCGCCGGGCCCAGGACCTCGTCACCCTCAAACATCGCAGCCCCGACTTTTTCGTACTCAATCAGCCCGTCGGCGACCTTCCGCTCCACCATGCTCAGAATCTTCTCGTACGCCTCCAGGTCCCCGGCCCGGCTCTTGGCGAGGAGGTCCCGCACATCGGTGTGCTTCGACACGAAGTGCCGCAAAAGGTGGAACATGTGCGGCTGCATTGCCGAGTAGTTGGGGCTCAGCATCCTGCTCTTCCCAAGCTTGGGCGTATCCTTCCTGCGCTTCTTTCGCTCAGGCTCGTCCTCTTCTGCCAGCGCCTTGTCCATTTCCTCCATCCATGCCGTGTCGTCCCCGGGCACGAAGAGGGGCCGTCTCGACGGCGGCTTCTCGCCCGCGGCGTACTTGTGCAAGATGTCCATGTATCGCCTCATCACCGCATCCACGCGGTACCCGCCCCTGCCGTCCTTACCGCGCCAGTACTCCCGAGTCTCGGTCCCGGGTTCCGGCGGCCGGCTGAAAATAGTGGGATCGCTGAGGTTTCCCTCGGCGCTCATGATGCCATCTGCGCCCGTAGCCTCCAACGCACGCTGGAGGTCGTCGTGCTGCAGGATGTTTCCGTTCGCGAAAAGCACTGTTTCCGGCGGCAGTTGCTCCCTCAACCATTTGATAATACTCCAGTCCGCTAGGCCCGTCAAGTGACCCTTCTGCTCCCTCAGCCTCCCGTGAACCGTGAGTATCGACGCGCCGGCCGAGAGCACATTCTTGGCGTACGCGAGCGTCGCCTCCTTGGTATCAAGTATCCTGATCTTCGCCGTCACGGGGATCGGCAGGTTCTGGTGCAGGGTGTTGATGAGCTTGAAGATAAGCTCCTGGTCCTCCTGTAGGAAGGCACCGTATTTTCCCTTCTTGGCGATGCCCTGCGGGCACCCCAGATTCAGATCCACGGCGTCGCAGTACGGGGCGACCCTCAGCGCAGCGCCAAGAAGAGCATCGGGATCGTTTGCGCAGAATTGCACAAAGAGCGGGCGGTCGATGGAGGGGTTGCCGTCGAGCCAGGCTTGCGGCGTCGAGTTCGGATCGTTCGAGTCACTGGGTCGCACGGCCTGGAAGTGGCATTGGCGATAGTTTTCCGTGTCCTTGTAAAGCCGCGCGTGAAACATGGGCGTGTAGGCCACCAGATTCTTCTGCTCGGATGGCGGTATGAATGACCGACTCAGCATTCTCCATGCCTGCAAACCATCATCGCTAACGTTAGCGCTCTGTTCAAGACCGCTCTTCTAAAACCAGCACGAGCTGTACCAAACTCACAAATTCAGATTGATCCACCATGGGAGCGAGAATGTACTTCGGGCTTCCAATGCTCTCGTAGAAAGCCCGACCGTGCAGCTTCGGCTTGGGCGTTGCCGCTGCTCCGGTCTCAAGCCCCGCGGTTGGGGCCTCAGTCGTTGTCGCCATTTTTGTCGAAGAAAAGAAACGGGCGAGCCGGCTTGTCTGAGACGTCCGGAGCCGCCACAGCCTGAAAACACCCTCCAGAATGTCGGCGATATTGAACTTGGGCTATGCGACCGAGTGTGGCATCGCCAGTCGCGCGTCGTTCGTATGGTGCTGATGCGACAGGGTCGTGACAGAAGCAGAAATTTTTTGAGCCTTGCGCCAGGCAGAGTGCGAGGCTGAGAACCCCGGATTGAGATGTCGTATCTGATTGGTGGGGCCATGTCCCCCACGGAGATTGATAAGGTACGGTGGTACCTAGGGGAACCATTCATCCGCGGCAAATGACGTCTCCCCACCGATCGAGCAACCAACGTGCCCCTAACAAATGTTTCGCACAATTGCTCGGCCTGGGGCTCAGCGAAAATCAATTAAGTCTAGCACTGAGACACTGCGTCAATGGGTCAAGCCACGCAAACACTCAACGCAGAATTGCTCCAGCCATGGACAGATGTCACATGTGAAAAACGCTTCTGCCCCGGACTCGGTCCGCTCTAATGTATTCAATTCGCCGGAGCGGTCGATACCAGCATCGAGACCTCGCTGAGACTAAAGCTGTTTTTTTTTGTTGGATGAAAAAGCCACACACTCTATTCTGTCTCCTCTTGACCCGACGAACTAAAAGGCAACAATGTAATTCGAAGAGAACCCACAGATAAAGAAAAAAGTCCTTTGAACCCCCGACAAAGCAAATACCAACACAATAAAACTCGACCGAGTGCCGAGTGCGCGCCATGAGATCCTTTCAGAGTCTGCATGCTGTCCGCCAGAGGGGCTTGGCCCGTCTGATAAAAAAGTGCAGGACGATTGGAGGCCGCAAACCGTTGCCGCCGTCGTGTCCTCGAGGTCCGTGTGATCGCTGCCCAAATGCAAACAGGCTTTTGACCCGTGTTCTGCACTGACTGGCCATCGAAGGCCATCCTGTCTTTCCGGCCGCTTTCTTCGTATGCCTCCCACCCGTTGTAAATAAAAAAAAGAATTAGTCGACAAAGGGCGGCCGGGGTAGGCTTCTCAGTCAGGCAAGAAAATGCTGTCAAGTGACAATTGATGAACGCCCTGACACCTTACGATGCTGTTCCTGAACGCCGTCGAATGGTAAATGTAGATCAAATACATGATTGGGCGTTGTTGCCCATCAAGAAGCAAAGGTGGGAAGATTCCGTCTTGCAGGCGTAGCCGTCGTTAGAAGAAGTGCGTGTAAATCTTGGAGTTTTCATGAACTTCCATTTCCTTCAACATAGTTAGCAACGTGCATTGTGAAAGAAAAGAAAAAGGAAAAGAAAAAAGGTTCATGTCGACATACCATCTTAAACGTGTTGAGTTCCTCCTTGATCTGCTGAGCCAACATCGGTGTGAGGCGATTGCAGGTTGCGATTTCACCTCTGCGATCATACTCGCCACTCGGCCATGTGTCATGGAAGATGATCCTTGGTGAGAAGGTTGCGTTTCTCTTGGCTGATCCCGAGGGCGTTCCCGGGGCACTCTTACTGTCCTGGCGAAGCCTGAGGGCAGTCATAAAGTAATCCTCGGTGCCGATGGCCACGGATCCGGATCGCTTGTGGCCCTGGGCCTCGTCATTTGGCGTGCTCGGGGCGGTGGAAATGGGCGAGTCGGCGATGTTAGGAATCGCAGGCAGTTCAAAGTTAGAACCGCGCTCGCGAGCAGGGCTGGCTGATCGGTTGTGCTTCAGAATCCCCTTCCTGACAGCAGCAAGCACCTCGGCGCGCTCCTTGTCGCCGCCGACAATGCTTTTCCGCCCGGCGCTATCGGTGCCAGAACTTCCAGCGCGTTCGGATACCATGCTGGGAGTGTTGGAGATATCAAGTGAGTTCCGTTCCAAATGGGGAAACCCAGTGCCACCACCGTTTTGCGTACGTGGATCCGCGTTGACGTTGACCCTCTCAGCCTCAACGGTGATCATAGACACGGCAGCCTGGCTGGCTTCCGGAGCCAACGCATCAGCTGCTGGAACGCCAATAACAGATTTAGGTCTAAACAGGCCAACCAGGTTTCGCGTGCTCTTCTTCATGCCACGACCCATCTTACGGATCATGATGGAGGCAGACGACGCAGTCGACGAAATTGACAGGTTGTCCGTCGAGCTAGAGAACAGCCGTCCGCCGTAAATGTTGTTCCCAATTCCTCCCTCCTCCTGCTTCTTGGCAATGGCGGCCTGCTCGGCATCGTAGACCTCGGCAGGCGTCGGGTCCTTGTGCAATCGAGAAGGGTCGGCCGCATTGTTGGCGTCGGTAGGTGCGGTGTCGGGGCCGGCAGCCTTTTTGAAGTCGGCGGCGCTGCCGAACGAAAAGGCTCTGCGCAGTCGCGACGTCTTGCTTTTCGATCTCGTGCTCTTCTGGTTAATCGCAGCCAACTGCTGGGCGGCGGGGCTGCTAGCGTTGGCTGCGTTGGATGCGGGCGTGGTCTGAGCCGTCGCCTGCTGAGGACCATTGCCCCGAGAGGAAGGTGGCTTTTGGGGACTTGAGTCGGTCGCCATGGTCACCGGCTTGGAGAGGGGCGAGGGCGTTGGCTGCCTTTTGGCCGCATCTGATGATGAACTTCGTGGCGGGATGTTCACAAGTTTGGGATAGTCTTGCTTCGACAAGCCTTCATCTGGGTTGGAGGTCGAAGAAGAGGGGTTGGCCGTGGGGGTGGGTACACTGCGGTTGGCAGACTGGCGGAAATAACCTTGTTAGCGATGGAACAATTCAGGATGATCGGGCCGGTGCATGATTGGGCAATCGAATGAAGGAACGAGGCGAAGACACCATAGGCGAAACATCAAAATGGAAGTGGTTACTTACCGAAGATGGGCGTGAATGGCTGCTTCGGCTGGACGCCAGGCTTTCAGCGCTGCCATTCCGGGCATGCATGTTGTTGTCGACAGGAGGTGCGAGGGTGGAAACCATGCGCAGCGTCTTTTCGTTGTTTTTGGGAGTTGGACGACGGTCGGGACGGGAGGATTCTTCCGAGTGAGAGAATTCCTGTGGGGTTAGCGGCTTGGGATAGTCGGCAGAATCAAGCGAGTGCATGCTGCGCCGCCTGAGTCGCTTGCTGTCCTCGGTTGGTTGCCGGTTCAATTGCATGTCATCGGCCGCACCGTAAAAACTGTTTGGCCTGCCCTGGTACGAGGGCGTTCGGCCTCGCACTGACGCGCTCTTCTGCTCGGGGGCATTGTACAAATGACTAACGGTGGCCATGCCTGAGCCTGATGGGGCACTAGTCTGGCGAGGTTGCTGTTGCTGAAGAGCCGGGCGCCGGTAACGATCAGGCGTTGTCTTAGTGCCAGGGGTCTGAGCGAATGTCATTTGCTGTGTTGTGCTGCCTGCCAGATACGCCGACTGTGGTCTCGGTGCCTGCGAGTTCGTGCGAGCAGCAGGAATCGCCGAGTCGTCCCTCGACCCACCTTTGCTGGTTCCCATGCCGTGGCTGTAGGCGGGGTTCGACATTGAAGAGCTCCCAGAATGACGCGATCGGCTTGCGTCTTGCCCATGAACCATGCCCTGCGTCGGAACAGCAGGAGAAGATGATGTGCGGTAGCCGCTACCGTACTGCTGCCACTGGCCGTTGGTGTTCAGGCTCGGGGTACTGGTGAAGGCGTATGGCTGAATCGGGGCGTTGCTCCCGCGATACACGCCCGACCCAGAGAAATTCCTCTGCGCTTGCTGGGCAGCCATGTATTGCTGGTTTGCCTGTGCTTGTGCGGGAATCATGTTGCCAGAGGGTCTCGATTCGAGGGTGGTGACAATGCTGGTTTGCTGAGGATACGTTTGAACCAACGCGGCCATGTTCCAAGCAACCGACAACAGAGAAGTGACGAACGAATACTCCTTCGCCGGTCGCTTAGTCGCTCGACTTGCTCAGGTTTAAGCAAGATTCGGATACGTTAATGTAGCGTTGACCATGTGGTGGCTAGCGACTTTCTTGATGGGAATGCTCAACACTGAAAGGGACGGATGTATTAGCATAACTGAATCATTCCAACGCCGACGTCAGCAGCAAGCCTGTCCTTTAGAGGACAGGGCGGCCGAAGCCTGCGCGATGTATAGCACACCACTGAGAACACGCAGCTGAGGATGCCTGCAAAAGCGAGGGGGATCAGAATACTACGAACCTTTCTTCGGTCCGAGTGGAAGGAACCGCGGGTGGGCTAGTTAACCTATCCGGTGGTCCTTGTGTATTCCCTTGGGTGAAGCGGAAGTGACGTTTATACTCGTGGAATCGAAGGTCGCCTGCGGCCAGGGGGGCAACGAGAGATTCGTTGTACGGAGGGGGGGAGAGGGTGATTCGCTGTTACCGCGAAGCAGTTCTCTGTTTGGGGAGGACGAGTACAGGACGACGGAATAATCGACCAAGGGGAGGAGAGATCAAGTGTCACAGAGACAACTCGAAGCAAAGCTAGCAGTCACCCAAGAACATGGGAATGTGAGGCACTCGTGTCCGGTTCGATATCGCAGCAAAGTAATCGTCGGGAGGGGGAGCAGGGTGGCGCCGAGTCAGCCAGACGAGCTCGTCTTGTCGTCGGGTCTGAGGAGGGTTGTTTCTTCGAGTGTTTGGTTCACAAAAAAGGAGAATGGCAGTCGTCAGGCGTAGTAAGGGCGCGGTTCGGGTTTTCTTTAGTCTCGGTAGAACGGATAGACGACAAGCAGAAAGGAGAGAAAACGACAGGAAAGCAGAATAAGCGATGGACCGGGGCAGTTGAATATGGAGACCACACCGGGGAAGGACCCTGAGAGTCAGGCAACCTCTCTTGAGAAATTCTTGGGGTTGTTCTTCTCCGGGACGGTGACAAAAAGGAGGCACGTCGATGGGATGGAAGGGGTTCTTGGGGGTAGGGCGGAATTGGGGGCAGAGAGGCGGTAGAAGAGGGGGGAACAGAAGGAAGAAGGGGGAAAGAAAGGGAAGAGAAACGAGATTTTTTTTTTTTGAGGGGATACACAGAGAGGAAGTCGGGTGTAGTGAGAGGGAGTTCCTAGGAACAGAGGAGGAGAAGGAGTTCTGTCAGGCAAATGGGCAAATGGCGGCTTGGGGGTGTGGAAGGGTCGAGATGGAGATTGCCAAATGGGAAGGTTTTTGGGTATCGTACCGATGCTGCATTGGTCTGCTGGGGCCAGGCGACGATGGAGTTCCACTATGGAGACTCACAGACCGAAGTACCCCAGCTGCCTTTCGCGGCGGTGGAGGTACACGGCGCTCTGCGTGCTGCGTCTCAGTAGCTTTACCTGGCAAATGCACGCCCACACGTCCTGGGCCTTCGGTCCCCTATCCTTGATCCCATGTACCCTGTGCTTTCCCACGGCAGCCCGGGGTCCCCTGCCCAACGCCATCGTGTCTGACTGGTCCAAACCAGTCCTACCAGTGTGGTGAACTGAGGCTACTGCGGTACGAGAGCAAGAGAGAAGGAGCCCGAGGGAGAGAGGAACATTCGAGCGTTTCCTCCATCTGGGTTGCTCGTCGCCGTGCTCCCTCCCAGTTGCCTCATCGCCAACCGGTGTCCAGTCCAGGCCGGGCCGGTCCGGCCTGGTTTGCGTTTCTTCCCTGGTCTCCTCGCAGCACCAGCGGCGGCAGAGAGAGAAACAAGAACAAGACCCCGACAGCGTAGGCATTGCGGACGAACTGGACGGCCAGGGGAGGAGAGGAGCAGCAACGGACGTTGGAACCGCAAAGAAGGGGAGAAGGCGGACAGGATCGGGACCCTGTGCAAAACAGTACGTCGTCATCAACCTCCCTCCCCCTTTCGCTAGCCGCACAGGGCGGATCCCCCCAATCCTCCCCTCCCCAAACGACCCAAACAGGAATGGCCAGAACGCGTCCCTTTCGTCTCATCACTCGTGAAGGGAATTGTCTCTCGGCCTGGAGAATTTTGGCATCCTGCCATTGGGCGACCGGCCGCGAGGCGGCGAATCACAACAACGCTATCCCTTGCTGCTGTTGCTCCTGGGGCGACTGGAAATGCCCGCCGCGGTGCAAAGAGTGCCTCCCGAGTCCTGAAGGAACCCGAAGAGAAATAACAAAAACATTGCTGCGCATCGCCTCCCGCATGATGCGACCAACACCATAACATTTCGACGCGCCAATCCCGGCCCTGCCTCCGCCTCCGTACTTGAACACCGGAACTCGGGATTGGACAGGACACACTCTGGCGACAGGCTGAAAAGCAAGAGCGCTGCAAGAATCACACGCAGATGCACGACAAATAAGAGCACGGCTGACGCACCTCTCTTTTTTTCTCTGGAAAGAACACGACCGCGGCCATGACCAGTGCAGCCACGAAGACCACGCGGCACCGGGCACAGGCCCAGGTACAGGCCCAGTCAGACGAGAGAGATGAGATGCCGCTCCAGGACCAACAAACACACGCAACGACAGTACCACCGTCTTGCTTTGCGTCTAAAGACCCTCCAAGGAGTCCAAGGAGGCGGAAACGAAACGCCTAGCTTGCAAAGTCATACCCTAATGTTGGCGCTACGAGCAACCGACGCCGATACCTGGCCCAACCTCCCACCCTACCTTGCCTAGCATTCGCACACGCACTACTACACCTTCTCAGCCTCTCGTCTCAGGTCCGCAGAGTACACTGCGGCACTGTACGGATGTTTAGCCAGGCGGTGCTGAGCTCCAACAGGGAGCCAGTTCTTCGGGATTGAGGTACACTCACACCCACACACGCACCACCCACCTACCTACACGATGGAACGAACTGCAGATTCCTCGACTGACCAGCCTGTCGATCGTACCAAGGGACGCAAGTACGGATAGTGCACTGCCCAGACTCACCAAAAGGTCCATCCCAAGCATCAGGCTCGTCGTCAACGCATCTCTCGGCGGCCTGGACAACAGACCGCCACGGCGGTACGACAACAGCATACCTCACCCACGCCGTCGGCCAATCACGACGAGGATCGCCTCAATCTTGTCTTTGGAGGTGTCTCTCCCCTTCTGCAGTGCAGTGTGCGGCGCGGTGCAGTTGTCGGTCATCTGCTGCGTAGGATGAATCGGCGGATACGAAGGAGAAAAACAAGGGCACCCTCTCCCCCGTATTTGACGTCCAAAGTACCCCACCGCAGTGGCTTCGCCTTGCTCGAGGTGGTGAGGTAATGCTACGTGCATATCGGAAGGGATTGCGTCCCCTGCTCTGACGGGGGAAAATTCCAGGGCGACTCCTCCACCGCTCTGCTCCGTCTCTCACTCCACAGGAGCCAATTTGCGGGACCGGTTTATGGAGGACGTCTGGAGCTGCTGCCGGACTTGGCCTGGGCGTCCGGGCGGTCGCCGACGGGCGGAAAGAAGTGAAAGGGGAGAGAAGATGAAGCCGTTCGTGATGAGCTCGGTAGCTTGGCGGCATCAGCAAGCAACATCAGCGCCAGCACCCTGCTGTCTAGCCCGGGTCGGACGATGTGTTTTTACTGTCCGGACGACCACGGTGCGCACTACACGGCCACTCCCTGCCGTCTGTCTTACCGAGAATCTACAGAGATATGTACACTCCGACTACCGCTCAGGCGGTCGGCTGGCCACTTCACACCTGCCCTGCGCTCAGGATGCGGCACCCCGGCCTGCCCGATTCTTGAGAACAGCCACCGTTGACAGCCTTAATGACGTTGGCTAAAGCCCGTCCCTCGATCGGATCCATCGCCTTGCTCGAGGTGCATTTCTCCAACCCTCGCTGTTATTTTTTTGTGTTCCCTCCTTCATTCTTTGATCCTCGGCCGTCATCTCCCTCCTTCGACTCTGAGCCGTTAGTTCGTTGCTTTACACTATATTTAGTCCACGGTGAAAGAGCAGCCAGGGGCCCACAAGAACATGCTGACGACCAACGATCGCTGACCAACGGGGTCGCCAGTAACACACGAGAGAGGTGGGCGATGGAGAGACATCCAAGGTATGTTGTACGTGAGAAGCACGAACACTCACATACAAAGGGGCCACGGCCATGCCCGGCCCACTTGGTGCCTGTACCTCGGACATCTCGTACCGCGAGTGGCGACGACTCAACCGCGACGACGGCCACGACAAGCATACACGAGATTCCCACAGGCTCCAAACGGGCCAAGGTCGACAACGGCAACGGGGTGGGTACTGACGCTAGCAGGCTGGCGGGCTAGCATACTAGCCCACGGGCCCTGATCGCTTCTCGCGGCGATGCGGCGGCGTCGCGGCCCCCTCCAAGTTCCGGCGCCCCTGCCGATGAGATGTGATGCGTTCGCATGCTGGCAGGTCGGCGATGGACTGCCCGTCTCTGTCGAGTATCCGTCGGGTGCTGAGATGGATGCACAACCCCCGGCTATCGTCCTGACCAGCCCAGTTCACTGGGCATAGTGCAAGGCGGGGGAGAGAGGCACGGCCGGGCACGGCGAGTTGTCGTCGTCGTCGTCGTCGTTGATGTTGTTATTGTTGTTGGCATACGGTGTCTATGCCCTGGGCGGTATGAGCTTCCAGGAGAAACCCCTTGGACAGCTCCAGCCAATTACTCCGCACGAAACGCCAGATGCTCATGCTTTGGAAATGAAAGGTTTCCTGTCAGCAACCACAGCGACGAGCTGGGGGGCCCGCCAGCATGATGTGCAAGGGACGGCCCCATCGGAGGCAATTTGCAACCTACTGCATCTTCCCTGCAGCGCACAACCCACCGCCTAGACAGCCAGTTCAGCCCTGCTGCGATGCTGCGTTTTCAGGTGTTTGGAGGACAGCACAAGTTTCCACGGCCGTCAACGTTGCTAGAGCATCCCCCATCATGCGTGCATTGATCCCGAGATATTTGCCATGTCGGCTGCGGGGCACCTAGCACTATGGATGATGCGCGCCCATGTCCTTGGTTCTACCGTAGGCTGTTGTCCTGCGCTTGCAGTACAGGTCCTTCTGCCAACATATCCAAGCACAAGCACAAGCGCGAGATCGCTCTCGAAGCTGAAGGCAGCGCTCAGGGTCAAGGTTGGTCAGGCGATGTCAATCCGAGGCCTCGAGTGGCATTGGGCCAGATTGAAGGACGACGGGAAGGAAGGATTGGAGACTTGGGGTGAACCGCCCATGCCTGCGCACAACGTCTGAACTCAGCACTCGGTCCTTTCCCCGTCTTGTGTCGCTTACTGCGATGCATTGAAGAGCACTGCTGTCGTCTGCTGCTGACCAGCTCACCCAAGTCAAGACACCCAGCCCACAGGCGACACCCATGGGTGCCATTGTCCAAAAGGGAAGCCGTTGGAGCCAACGGCTCGCGCCAGTGCTGCAGGTGTGAGGCAAAGCCCAGGCCAGGTGACAGGACCCAGGGGACTCAATCTCGTTGGGGAACAGGCCTGTGTCTGCTTGAAACGGCTGTCCCAAACGCCGATGCTTCACTGGGGACAGCCATTGACCTTGGCCATGACAGGTACGCCCATGCCATCGAGCTGTCTTGCTTTGCAGTCGAATGACGGATCAATCTGCACAACCAAAGGCGGCAGAAACAGAGCTGGGCCATGCAGATGCGTCGCGGTTCATCTCGTCCGGTCCTCGCGGGTCAAACAGGCACTGGAGGCTTGGCCCATCAGCCCGATATCATCAACAAAGTTTCGGCTGCTTCCAGCTACGTTTCTGACGATTGCCTCAGCCCACTCACCTGGAGCAAACCCTCCGCAGAAATTCTCGATAGTTCGAAATACCCTCGCCCCTGGCCCGCCAACACCTCCGCGGCACGACATGCCTCGCTCACCACTGCGTGCTGGGAGAGACAACTGCGGCAGGCCACCCTGCCGGGGCCCTCGTCGCCGCATCTTTTCTCCTTTCGTCGGACCTGAACCTTCGTCGATGTTGGATCCGATCACGATGCTACCTCGACGCCAGGCGCCGGTCGAGGGACAGACAAGCTCGCCCGCCTAACCAGAAACCCGCGTCCAGAAGGCGAGCTTGGTAGCTAACACTTTGGGCCGAACACGCCGAATCGCAGGAGAGAGCGGCGAAACAAGTTCCGTTTTGATACGGAGATTGGTTATCTGCGTGCCGTCCTCCCCCTTACGAGCATGCCCCGATCTGGCAGCGCATTGCCGAAGAGAGCTTCCGGTTATCCCCTGGGCTGGATGACGCGGGCATCTCTGTATCAGCAGCGTCCGGAAGCGCCAAGCCGGCCAACTTGTAGGACACCAACAAACATCTTTCCTGTTTCCGTCCGTGGACTTGAGGGCCATGCCCGATTAACGTACCGCGCCCAACTCACTCACTTGAGCATGTTGCGACTCCATCGCGCTGTGTAATAGACTGTAACAGCTTTCGACAGAGACGCCATCTGGTGTGCCGGCTTGCTGCTGGTCGAGGCATGTCTCGGCACTCGAATATCGGGCCTGTTCTACGAGTGCTACTGGCCCATGGAAGACCTGGAAGGTGCCATTCGCTCAGCATCCCGAAGCAAGAAAGCTTCCACGGGGTCCCACCCTCATCGATTGAGTGACCCAGACTCGCGACGCCTTCCAGCAACTTCCCTGCGGCCGGTCGACTGTTTCTCGAATCGTTCGGTTGGGGGCGTCTCTCAACGTCTGGGCTAGCCCATGCGGGTATCGAACACATGGGTCTTTTCTTTTGTCGGCTGTTTCACTCCCATCTGGCACCCCAATGCTTCGAGCTAAGGGCCTTTCGCAACACCAAGAGAGAGTCTGAGAGACATGTTTATGCTCGGCAGTCGCGCCGCCCAGCGCGTTCGTCCAGACGCCACCAACAATGGTAAAAAGTCGGAGGGGGCGCGGCCGCGCGGGCAACAGCAATCGGAGGATAGAGGCTTTCTTTTCTTTCTTTTCTTTTCTCTCATCTCGGTCATCGGGATGGCTTCAGCACCACCATTTCTTTTTGCGCCGTGCGGGGGATCGATTGCGAGCCATTATTGGTCGAGCGCTCAGATCCTAACCGCTGCAACGCTGCGACTTCACATGCAACTCATGCTGCGCGATGCTGCTCAGGCCTTGCGGGGAATCGACCTTGCGCCAACGACGTGCGCGCGACCCTGATGCCTGATTAAAAACAGAAGCAGCAGCAGCGGCGCGATTCAGATTCTCAGATCTACCTCGGATTCGTACAGCCCTTGACAGACGCACGACTTGCACAGACCTGTACAGGCCTGTGTCAATGTGGGAGAGAGCGAAGCTGGCTGCCCTTGCATCTCAAGATCCGGGACTCACGCAATGCATGGTGCAATCAAGGCAGTCTTTTCTCTCGACAGATTGTGAGAGATGGCGAGGCAGGGCGGGCGGCCCGTCTTGACTCTGTGCATGTCTGGATCAACCTTGCAGGCTGCAGGAGCCAGAGAACAAGTCGTCGCCTCGTCCAAGGCCAGAACCATGCTTTGTCAGAGGGAGTCCTGGCACTGGACAGCGTCGCTGAAGATCAGACGCTTTCTGTGGAGATTGTGCTATCGTGATCTTCTTGGTCCCGGACCGACTCGGCAGTGATCGCTTCGAGGTTGAAAGGAGCGGCCAACGGCGAACGTCCCTGAGGTTGGCTGCCGGGCGCCCACCTGCGACCCTGGCGATGCTCTGCATACGCAGTAGTTGGGAGGTAAGGAAGTGGCAGAAGCTCAGGGTCCTCCTAACCGTATAAACCGCGGGATAATTCATTCTTCGTCGGTCAACGACAGAGCGCAGAGCCAACGGTGTGATTGTGCGCGCCCTGTTTCGTCGATGCTGCAACCACCAATGGGCGTTGGCAAAGTCCATGCCTCACTGCTTCACGGCTCGAACATGGTGTGTTTGGCCAACGTTTTCCCCGGGCGAGAGACGTGGAAATTAGTAAGAGGTGTCACCACCAACTTGCCTCACCATCCGGGACGGCCTCGTTCCCTCTCCTCCGCAGATTTGCGCGGCAAGCCACGAACGGCAGTGCCAGATCAGGAGGCGCGTCCCAGGTCGCAAAGAGCGAGTGATTTGACCGCCTCTCTTCGAGTGGCGGTCACTCACGCATTTGCGCAACTTGCACAGCATCTCACATCGCCTGCCCCACGATCAGAGACTGCGGGTTCCTAGCGTGCGTCGTGTCCCAGGCGGCCAGCACCCAGCACGGCTGGAATCCACAAACGCCATCATCGCCCGGGCAGCCTAGCGGCACGGTGACGGGCGACGATCATTTTTTACCACAGACGAGTCCGTCAGTCTTTCGTCGTCCGCCCCGGCGGGCCCTGTGCGACGACTTGCGGACGAATTGCGAGGCAAGGCCCTCTAGTCAGAAATGCTGTGCTTCGAAGCAAGTTCTAGCTGCAGCGAGGCGCAACGCGAGCGCTGCAAGCGACGACTAGGCGATGCAGGGCAAAGGCACGCAACCACTCCCGATGAGGCCACATTGACCGGTTCAATCAATCGGTGATATCTTGCAGGATCCATCTTGCTCATCCTCCACTCCATGGTCGCAATCCCGAGGGGCGCTTGCAAGCTGGCGTGGCCAAGACCAGGCATTTCCCCCAAAGCTGTCCACTGGCGAGGGCGTCCCTATCCCGGATGACAGATCACTTGCGGTGAGATGAGAGAACCATACTCGCATCCCCGCACTTTTTCACAACTCTTGCATGCCCACATGGATCATCTTGTTTATCTACGAATAAACCCGCCGAGACCGGAAGCACAATACCTTCTTCCGCGAGCCGATTAGCGAGATACAATCAAGTAGAAACGTGCGCTGATTTTGGGCCATGAACACCACAAAGTGTCGGGGAGTTGCCAATAAAAGCGGTTTCATATTCAATAGAGCAACAGAGCCGAGACGAAGCGACCGCGCGCCCTCGTCCTCGCCCTCGTCCTCCTCCCCGGCCCCCAATAGCATGACAACGTAAGGCGGCACGTTTTCCCTAAAAGGATCCAAATGGCAGACAGATCGAAACATCCCGGTCCAATGGACCGCCGTTCTGGGAAATCCAACTTGATAGAATCCACTCGAAATGGCACATGGACCAGTCCCAACTCGGACGCCCTTGCGGCCCTTTTCCCTGACTCTGAGAATTAAAATCCATTCCTGGACACCATGGGGCCTTAAGACGGTCTGTTATCATTCCCCGCTTACGGCCGCTGGACCACTCGTACAGAGCGAAGCGGTGGAAACGATGCCATGCTCGATATCGCAAGACCTTGCTTCCACTACCGAGACGACCTTCCAAGGATAGAATACTCACCATGAGTCCTTGACGAAACGTTCATTTTGCAGCGTTACTGTGCAGATGGTGCCATCACCGACCTGGTTCTCTTTTACTACGTGTCTACATGTATTGCCCGTCTTTGGGGCCTCCCTTCAGTCCGGCAGTGTCGCTCGTTCCGGGGCCAAGCCGGGTGTGGGTTGTCGTCACACTCCAGCCGGCTGCGAGACGGGGTTCCGGTCCACTCCCATACGCGGCCCAGCTGCAGTGACCCGTCGTACGCCGTGTGACCTGTGTCAAGGGGTTTTCCCACGTAACGAGCTGGATAGCCGCCGTCGCTTTCGGGACAGGGCCCGGCATTGGCGACCTGTTGCCCTAGGGTTGACCGCCAGCCTCTCCAGTCACCGAAGAGGTGTTCCACGAAGAGAGGGGGAAGGCCATTTGGCAACGTCAGCTTCGTCTATGTGCGGTGAAGGGGACGGGTGGAGAACGCGGGTGCCACCACCTTCGAACCCAGTGGACGGAATGCTGTGTCGCACGGGACTGCGGAAGGAAAGGTGTGAGGCAGGAGGCCGAGGGTTCTTATGAGGCTCACCACCTCCCGGATCAGTCAATGCTGTGCGAGGTGACGGCGCGGTCTGTCTCGAGCGTGACTGTAATGAAGGTGAGTAGTGAGGAGAGCCGGGTGCCCAACGAGCCGAAGAGAGAGCGGGTACACACGATCGCCGGGGGCGGGAGCCACCCACCCGCCGATCGGGGCCGGAAAGTCGGTGGTGATATCCGGGGTTTGCGGGGCAGGACGTCTGATGGCGACGGTGTTGTTTGCCGGTTGGTATGAGCAGTGAGTTCTCCGACGCGGAAGTTGAAGAGGGTCGGAAAATAGCATCGGAGGATGCGAGCGACTGATGGCGGTCGAAGTCGCCTGCCCCTCACATATTGGTCAGCGTTGGGTTGACGGTTCGATGCACGCTCTGCTAAACGATATCGGCTGAGCCATTGCCCCCAACGGTGCGTATTAAGACTTGATGTTAGTCCCGCGCTGCTCGAATGTCAGGCCCTGCTGGACGTCCAGGTCGTTATCACATCCGCGGAGTCTCACGCATCGCGGCTCACGTATCGGAGGCCTGATGCAGTGTGACATGTCCATCCCAACGACCAACTGGAAACATTGCCCTTGGGCTCTCTCAACTCCAAGACGTTACCGAAAGTGTGCGAGAGTCTACTCAAGAACAAAGGTTCTTGGGTCATACACTCGTTCGACGTCACGAGATTAATAGCCAACCGTTGAAGTTAAAATACCTTTCAACATCAATGACCCGACCCAGACACACGCAATTCAAGAACCCAGCTGGCGACACTGTCTAGAGGTTTCATGGGACGGCGGTGTGCTCGTCATCGAGGGGTCTGCTCCAGCCACAGAAGGTCCCGGGTGACGATGTATGCTAGAAACAACTGTTGCCTCCCCGAGCGAGGCTGGGAAGTTCCCGGTCTTGCCTGACCAGCGAGTGTCACTCTCCGAGAGCGGCATGATCGGCTTCGAAGGGATTAGATACGGACCGCTGAGGGACATCAAGCTCAGCGTCCGAGATTCAACCACGTCGACTGACGCCTGCGGCTCGACTGATGGAGGGCAAGGTGCCACCCCTTCGACGCCCATGCCAACGGCGTGGATTATGGCCACCCTTCGAATGCGGTGACATCCTCTACGGGGCAGAGAGCGTAATTATTTGGTTTAAACACGGCAGTCGTGGGGCAAGAGATGTTTGACGTCTGCAAATACGTTGCTTGAAATGCAGAGTGAGATCGACATACCAAAGCAACTCTTCCTCACGTAATGGTACTCAACAACGTACTTGTGCTGACGATATCCTAGGCAGCCGTCCCTCGAAGATGAGTAGCGGCCCTTTGAAGGCATGAAAGGCACGACGGCTTCCATAAATGTCATGAGATAGCCCGCTATCATGACTCTCCGGGCGATGTGAGGGGCCCATGGCTTCCAGCCAGGCAGCAAAGCTTACTTCGCATCCTATCCATTTCTTTCCCGGACCCAGCGTCGTCTTGCCGCTTCGAGTCCCCCAGAACCCTCGGCATAGGAAGAAGGCATCGATCAGCGAGGACGCGTAGTGCTGGACCGCTCGCGAGCAAGGCCCACGCACGAGCCCGCGGAACGTTACTGACGCGCGCAAACAAGAGTTGACATCCTGTAAACCCCATGCTCGTGTGCGACTCCAGCCCAGCCAGGGGACGTTTGGGGCCTCTCCGTTTACTCAACTGGGCGGTTTGCAGATTGGGAAATGCTGGTAGCCGAAGGGGTTTTGCCTCGACGCGAGGTTGCATGTGTCCCGGGTGCTCGCTTTGTGAGAGGCCGGGGGGCAGCCATGCCATTGTTCCTTGAGCGCAGACGACTTCGAGGCGCAGGTAGTTGGACAGCATGCTATGCGAGGTGTCCCCGTTGGGTTATAACTCTGGCCTGGCTCAGGGGACGAATGTCGCATCGACATTGGCGTCTCCCGCCGGTCATGAGGAATACCGCTTCGTTCGACGGAGTCATCCACGACATGTCTGTACTCTATTTTAATGCCGGGCAGGAAACCCAAAATATTCGCGCGTGATGTAATGCGTAGCTTTCACTATCGAGTGTTTGCCACAATGTATGTCCTGATTCGAAAGGCAGAGGTGTCTCGATCGGCATTTGACAGCCGTACACCACGGTTGCCAAGCTGGCAACGGTGATCGCCAGGGCCCGAGATCCCTTTAGACGGCTTGGCCTGTCGAAACGAGCCTCTTGGACGTCACCTCATTATCGGCGTGGGGGCTGGGGTCCAGGTTACCAGCTGGTAAGTCTCAAGCAAAGCCCTTTGGCGTATTCGCTCGTGTGCTTTGCGGAAAGCTGGGCAATGACGACGGCTCTACGGGTTGCCCCAGTGTCGCCTTCACCTCGAGCTATTCCTCTTCCTCGACTTGGATTACTCACTTCGGTCCAAGTAAAACCCAACATGACGGGGCCCGGGACGCAAGTGCGGGCACCAACATGGCTGATTGTTGACGGAGAAATTCACGCATCGCGAACACGATGATATCAACGCCAAGAAGAGGGGGGGGGGGGGATGGCCTGCGGAGTACGGCCATCGGATCCGATCTCGATGGAAATGATGGAATCGGGAACTGCTTCCCCAGCCTCTCACTGAAACGAGATGGAAGGGGAAGAAAGCGTCCTTTTCTGCTCCGCTGCGGCCGCCATGTTGCCGATCGACGTTGGATTAACCTCGCAAAGTCTAAAGGACAAGACCAGGCCGTCGCCGCCCTAGACGACAAACCCCTTCTCCTGGCGCGCGCATGCCCACCTTTCGACCCTTCCGCTGGGAGAAATGTCTCAACGGATCGTAGACGAGCGATCGCCGAATGTGTTTCCTCACCTCTTTGCCCCATCTCTTTTCCCCAGCTTGGTCTTGGCCGTCCCCAGTGCAACGGCTCGAAAATTTCCCGGGCGTCGTCGGCTCGAAGGAGGGTCGACTCCGCATTTGCCCAGCGCCCAGCCGGTTGGCGTTTAACGGTCGAGAGCTCTAGTTGCATCTCGCTAAAACGAAAAAAAAAAGGGTTTAGCGGGCTTGTCGGCACAAGAGAGAGAGAGAGATTGTGAGTGAGTTGGTCGGGCAATACGTGTGGTCTGGACTGTCTGCCAAGTAGACGTTGAAGCGGATGGAATTGGTATGCTTGTTCGCCGTTGCACACGTATTTCGCTTCCCCGGGGGACCGGCCGTACGACGGACGGGTGTCTCCCGAGATTTCCTTCTGCTACACTCGGATCGGTGTTGCACGAGCACAAGCAACCCCTCTGACAAGGTCAGCAGCAAGGCGGCTGACATGTTTGTACACAGCCCATGGCTTGCACTCGTTTGCCCCTTGGGGGAAGACGCGCCGGAGAGCAAGTCGCACGCCGCAGAGGCTGAGAACTGGTCGGATTCTGTCGCCGGGTCCCCGTTAGGCAGGGCAGCGTCCTTGAACATAATGAAAAGCCAAAGTTTCCCTGGCAAATAACCCTCCATGTCAGCTGCAAACATCCCGCCGCGGTGGCGTAACATCGCCTGATATGAGTTCGTCCAATGATGAATTCTGGGCCCCCCCGAGGATTCGGGACGATGGAAGCTATGACTCGCCAGCACAACCCACGCTCACGGCCATCATTTAGTTACCGGGGCTTCGGACGGCGGTTGTCCGTTTGGCCGGTGAGGACTATGGACTCGGTTGGGCTGCTTACACCTGGCTGTGCTCATCCTATTCATCGATGCTTTGTCTGTGCCGGGGGGCTCCTTTCGCCACGGCCAGCACACCGAAGTTTGGAACTTGTAAATCTCGGGCTTTTTCAAGTTGCTTACATACCTGGGGCAATCACTCAAAAGGTACATTGGAAGGTCAGCTACCCTGCACCGAGGTCACGTTTGTTAGAGACAATCCTGGCGTCCACTCCAAAAGGGCACGAAAATAACACGAAGCGAAGGAGCCAGATAGCCGAGCCCGGTTGCTTACTGTCCCATTTGTTCAACGCAGCCTTTGTCTGTGCTGAATGCCTTGGGGCTCGTGGCCGCCGCCGCGTCTGCTCCGCCATGCAAGCCTCTGGTCCAGAACTTTTCGATAGTTGGTTATTGGGTGGTATTTTTTTTTGTGGTCTTTTTCTCTTTTTTGGTTGCCTCTGTCATCAATCCGCAACTCCTGCTTCCCTCCAACCAAGACAACCAAAACTGCGTACGTCCGGCCTACGATATACCCCCCCTTCTTGCGGCCTCTCATCCTTGCTGTTATCGTCCTTTCTTGGCGCCTTTCAGAGCACCTGGTTCCAGTGGGTTTTCTGAGGATCTTCATCTGACGGGTCCCATGGCTCTCTGTCATCAAACACCCCTGGTCAGCTTGGCCCGGGGGCGTGGGACTCTGTTCTTTTGTGTTCCCCTGCCTCTTTTTCGTGGAGTTGCGGAGGGGAAAACTGGAACTCATGCCCAGGTAAACTAGCTGTGCAGGCGAAGTACCGTGTGGAGGTATCGAGGGTAGCCCCATCTACCCCGTCTTCCTCTTTCGTTGTGGCACCCAACCTCGTGAGATGACGCCCGTTGGTGTCCCATTTCCTCTCTTAACGCTGGGCGCCTTTGTCCTAGACTGTGGCGGGTGTTGGCACAGGGCCAGACAAGATCTTCCCCATAGGTCGAGGGAGGAGGATAAAGAGGCACCTGTCCCCCCTCCCCGCCTTCAGACCTTCGTGAGATGTTATCGTCGTCGTCTACTTGCGCTCTCCTCTCTAACCAATTCCTCCCCGTCACTTATAATCAGAAGCCTCGTCTGCTTCGTCCGACTTACACCAAACCAACCATGAAGTCCTCCCTCCTCCTCCCCTTCGCCACCTTGGCCTCGGCCATCTGCCACCACCGCACATCCCTCTACGCTCGGAGCCACGGCCTGACAACCCGCGACGAAGGCGGCGTCGAGGTCGCGACCTTCGATTACAACGACCTCACGGGCCCCCTCAACTGGCACGGTCACAGCAACCAGAGCTCGAAATGCGCCACGGGCACCCAGCAGAGCCCTATCAACCTCAATGACACCTCGGCGACGCTCGTCCCCGGCGCAAGCCTGGGGTTCGACGTGCCGGACCTGCCCCACGGCGCCGAGTTCGAGAACCTGGGCAGCACGCTCGAGGTGGTGGCGTCAAACGGCACGCTGACGAGGCACGGGAGGAAGTTCCACTTGAAGCAGTTCCACTTCCACACGCCGAGCGAGCATCGGGTCGAGAGCGAGTACTTCCCCATGGAGGTGCACTTTGTGTTCGAGGCCGATGCGGAGCAGTTGAAGAGTAAGTCCTGTCTCTGTCACCCATTCGTTCCCTCACCTTGCCTCTTTGCCAAACCAAGATTGTGTGTGGACCAAACGCAAATTGACGCCGCTCTTCCCCGTAGACTCCACGGGACCCAGCAACTCCGTCCTCGGGTTCCTCATCGAGGTCGACAACAGCGCTCCCTCGTCCTTCCTGAAGAGCGTCTTTGCGCACCTCGACGAGGTCGAGGAACCCGGCTCGCACTCCGAGACCGAGGGCCTGAGCTTCTGCGAGCTCCGGACCGTGCTGGAGCATTCCGAGGTGTACCAGTACGACGGCTCGCTGACGACGCCGCCGTGCACCGAGGGCATCGCGTGGAACGTCGTCGCGGAGCCGCTGCGAATCGACGACGTCACGTACCGCGCCGCGAAGAAGGTCATGAAGTTCAACGCGCGGTACACCCAGAACGTCCCTGGGCGGGTGAACCTGTTGGACCACTCAAGGGTCATTCTCAACACAATTTCCGCATGAGGTGCCTTGACTCGATGGCATGGGGCGGGGGGCCATGGGCAGGGAATACGAGAGGGTCGGTTGAGGACCGGAGAAGTCGGGGGGACTTGGGGCACGCGTGGGGGTGTGGGCTTTGGTGGTGTGATTCAGAGTGTGTGGGTGGTTTGGCTTGTGGATCTTATGGAGATGGAAGTGTTGTTTATTTGGCGTTGGTGAGGGGCGGCATACGTACGAACTTGCATACATAGACATGGAGAGACGAGTTGGGAGGCTGGTGAGTGACGGTACATATGCGGTCATATCCCGATATGGAGAGTATGAAGCGATATGAAGCGAGAATCACGGCATCAACACCACAACGTATTGGGTACTGGGTACTGGCGGTTAGAATCTCAGCGTAGACACATAATTACAAAGGAACGGTAAATAATCGCAACACTGTAATGTAATTGGTATTGTCCTAAAAGAATCTGGCATCGTCCTTCAAAAACGCCGTGGGCTTGTCTGTCATTATTGACAGCTCAGGCGCAGGGTACCGCAATATTGCTACCTATCATGCCAAGAAAACACAACATCCTAGAGTGGCCCCTTTACCGAGTCGTGTTCGCGAAGAACCGGGTTTGCGGCTAATGCTTTGTCCGCCTTCTCCGTCAAGCAACGGCCATCGCGGCGCCGTTCATTGCCGATTGAGGGCAGTTGCCTACGAGGAAAAGAAAGGGACATGCCGGATGTTGACCGGAGCGATGTTACGCTCATGGAGCCGTCCGAATCTCGTTTTCCTTCTCCGCATTGCGGCGGCGTAAACCCCAGACTGGACCATGAAAGGATCCAATTGGAGGGAGAGGAGATGCTGGGTTGAGAGACTCCCCTGGTCCAATTGGAGTGGGAGGGAAAGAGGTTGACGAAGCGGTCGTCTGATTGGTAACCCGCCATGCCCCATCATTAACGGTTTATTTTTTTTACTTGGCACAATTCAAGCTCATTCATCTACTCGTTGCTATGAATTTGCCAAGGCGCCAACACGGGAAGGGCAGGAGGATTGAGTGTGGACTGTGTGCGATTTGTGGAGCGTGCAGTGGATGTCCATTGCGACCTGTGCTCCAAGTCTTGTCCAAGTCTTGTCGTGCCCGACGTGACGGAGGTTGGAAACGAAATGCAACTGTCGCTCCGGCGGTACCGCGTCTTGGCACCGGGAGAACTCGCGTGTAACTGCTCCGCATCTCTCATTGCACTTCACTCTGCGGATTTTTGTTCTTGCACAGAGCGAATGGGAATGGGACGACGGAAGGACGGTTTTTGCGGCTCCCCGCTTGGCGCCGGAAGCCGCTTGCCGGGTGTTTTGAGCCTTGTGGGGCTCCTGGGCTCGCCGAATCAATGTGATCCTTGGCGGGGCGTGCGGTCCGGTCGCCGCGCGGCGACGGCGAACGGCATGGCATTTGATTGCCGAGTGGCGTTTGGCAACGGTGTCCTCCACCCGAGAAACATTCTTCACGTATGACGTTTGCTTCCCTGGGAAAACACTTACACACAAACAACCTAGTCCCGCTTGAAGAGATGGCGGGCCATGTCGCTGAATGAGCGACCGCCGAACAGGAACTGGGAGCTGTGACGGCCACAGTGGGTGTAGACATTGACCGTCTGGGAGTGGGAGGACTTGCGCTTGGATGGGCGCGGGGAGTCCGTCGAGACTGCCCTTCTGGTGGTGAAGGAATCTGAAGAGATGGAGCTGGCGTCGGAGCCGACACGGCTGCTCTTGGGACGGGGGATGTCGAAGTTGGTAGTGTGGGAAGACATCGTGTGTGGTCGAGTGCGATGGTTGACTTGTTTCAAGCTGTTGTATTCGACTTGGCGTGTGTTTGTATGTGCGTGAAACTGAGACAAGAGTCTACTTGCAGATAATCAATGGTTTGAATAGAACGATGGGCTCATCCAGACCGCGGGGGACCCGTCCTTAAATGCTCGAAGGGCTCGTCAGAGCTGGATGCGGCTGCACGGCTGCACGGCTGCTTATTCTTGGCCCACGCTGACAACCGCTTGGCCGGCATGGATTGGCGACGCCATGGGGCTCGGTGGTCTAGAAATGCTGTGCCCCGACTGGCCACTTGCCGACTTGGCCGGGTTGCCGGTCGATGGTGGACCCACATGAGGCCGGTCTGCTGGACATGGTGACCCCATCGCTGCGACCGAACTTGCGAACGCGAGCCGCGGGTGGAGCTGGCCTTGTAAGGCAGCTGCTAGAGAATGCCGCTCCCTTGCGTGGTTCTTTGCTTGTTACGCATTCGTGCTACCCCAATGGCTGACTTTGCGCGGGGATCTGCATACTGGGCTGATCGTTTGGTGACGGCCTCAAAAGCTGATGCAAGGGATGGGTTTGAGGCCAGTCAACATTCGCCGAACAAGGAAATAGCAGGTGTTCTTTTGCTGGGAGCCTCATTCGTTCAACAGCGCAATGACGGGCGCGGGACACCGAGCGTGTATGCACAGATTGCATGGGTTTGATCTCGTGACCATGGACAACTCTCGGTGTCGGCGAATGAGACGGTATCTCGGCACGGCAGCGTCGTCAGCAGCGTTGGTTTAGTCACTTCCGTCCCGCATACTCGGACGACGCCGAAGGCTTAGCGTCGTTTGCAGGCTCTCGGCGCCGCTGCACGTGACACTTCGTTATCTTACTGCCTAGTGAGTCGGGCGCACCGAAGGTGCTTAGGCTGCAAGGCATCCACGTACCCATAGCCCCCATAGCCAACCGATTGCCATGCCTCAGCCGGGGGCACCAGCCACGTTCCCCGGCCACGTTCCTGACCTTGGCGTTCCGGAACCTTAAGCTTGTGGGTTACCCCAGATTCGGAGCTGTAGGGCTGATGGAAAGGGTCGATTTGGTGAAGCTTGAACTTGGGGCAATGTAAAGATAGTGTTTCTGAAGCTGATGGCAATTTTCCGGTCTGTTGCAACTAAAGTTGCGACCCAGTGGCTGAGATTTTCAGGCGACCTACGTGTCAAAGCTCGGAGACCACCAAGCCCCCGTCTTGAGCCTTCAACGACGACCGTCGCCGAGAGGAAGCATTTTGTGGCCCGGCAATGATGGAAATCGAGAAATGACATCATTGCCGTTGACCATTCGACTTTTGGCTTGTCTATGCGCCGCGACTATTTGCTCCTACAAAAGGTCGAGATGCCGGTTCCAACTGTCTGACTTGCCTTCCCTTTGGCATGATAAGACGCAATGTCCGTTGTCGCACTTCGTCTGAGCCACACCGGTATCCCTCCCTCTTCGAGTGGTACTGTGGTCGCGATGATGCGACAAGTTGTGGTGGACACTCGTCGCCCACTTACCCCGGGCCCGACTTTTTTAACCTCGTGCGCCGAGGAGCACCGTCAATCCTTGCAGGGTGATTGACATGCTTCAGACTTTCCGTACGTCGAGACGAATATCGGGTGACAGAACCGCTGACCGTGCTGGAGCGGCATACAGTCGAAAATCCCACCGCAATGCCTCATCTCAAGAAATCACGGTTCGAAGATGCAAAATCCAAGGCGAATGAGGCCCCCAATGTTTCCCATCAAATCGAGGAAAGATGGGTCTCCCAGGCCCAATTTGGAAGTCTTGTAGCCTGAGGGTGCTGGACGCCCGGACCATCTGTGGCTGGTGGGCGCTGCACGTGAGACCCACTCGACTGACTCTCGTCCTTCCTCACCCAAGTGAACGGCGCGCAGTAACGCGCAACGGTGATTTTTCAGCGAAACCGAACCTCTCCCCAGCCGGCGGCATAATCATATCTCGCCGTGCAAGATTGCCAGCGACAATCGTCGCCGACATCGAGGTCGACCGTATTTTTTGCGTCCGGATTGCTCAAATTCCAATGGCGGTTTGCCTTGCCACCACCAACCTCTGACGCTTCCATTGTTCTTGCACACCAGTCTCCCTGAGCGCTAAGACACAGGTACGGCCTTCCTTCCTCCCAACTTTTAGTAGCTGCAATACAGAACTACCTTAATCTCTTTTTGTCTATTTTTTATGGACTTCTGATTGAGTTCTTCCTGCGTGTTGATGCTGACATCGTGAATTTCAGGCTTGGCTTGCGATACCCAGGCAGCAGTAGCTCCGGCGTGCACAACAATCAAAAGACGCGATAGCGATCAACCCGACCGCGCCACCCCTCGATACTACCCCCAAAGACACGATGCCGTCGAAACGCAAGCGCGACATCGAGGATTTCGATCCTAACAAGTCGGATTCCGATGACGAGAACTTTGAGCCTGGCGCCGATGCACCCCCTGTCCGCAGCAAGAAGCGATCGCGTGGGCCCAAAAGTCAAAGGAGCGCCGGAGGCCGGCGACGCACCAACCGATACCGTGGATCCGACATCGAGGACGATGATGATGACGTCTCCGATAGCCAGGACGAGGGCTCGTTTATTTCGGAAGAAGAAGAAGAAGACGAGGATGCGCCCGTCAATGCAGCCGGTCGCCGTGCAAGAAAGGCCGCGACGAAGCACAACAGCTACAAGGAGAGCGATGACGACGAATCTGACATTGCCGAAGAATCAGACGATGTGCTCTCTGAGGATTTGCCAAAGCCCAAGAAAAAGGACAGCTTGATGATCAAGCTCAAGGTGCCCAAGACTGCCTCGACACCTGCTCCTGCTGCAACGGTCACCAGGCGATCAACTCGTGCTCGCACCGAAGAGCTTGGTGAAGAACATGTTGAATTGACCAATTCCGGCAAACATGCACGCCCTGCTTCGCGATCTAAGAGCCCCGAGGCCTTGGCCAGGACTCGGTCTTCCCGCTCGATTAAGGGACTGAAGAAGGGCCCCGAGACAATCGAAGAGGCGACTCAGGAGAGCAGCGGCCCCCGCGAAGACGACGCCGATGTTGACGAGCTGGCCGGTGACGTTGAAGAAGCAGTTGCTGAGGTCAAGGATACCGAAATGGATGATGTCAAAGAATCGACCGAGCAGGTGAAAGGCGAAGTTGTTGCGGATGATGACGATGACGAAGATGAGGGTCCAATTACACGGAGGACCCGGGCTAAAAGAGGAAGTGGCTCTGCAGCTGGGGCCGCTGAGCCGGACGCCGATGCCGACGCCGAAGGCGAAGGCGAGGCTGAAGACGATGGTCCTAAACGACGCCTAACTCGCCGAAACGGGCTTCGAAAGTCAAAATCTGTTCAAGAGCCGAGTAGTGATTTCGAGCCCGGTGAAGAGTCAGCAGAAGAGGAAGCTCACATGTCCGAGTCGCCCAAAAAGGATTCTGGCGACGGTGACGATGGCGATTTCGATAGCCCGGCTCCGCGCGGTAGGGCCGCCAAGCCCAAGGGGCGATCCACCCGGAGCTCGCGCCGAGGCGCCGAGTCAGGCGAGGAAGTCGAGCTAGATCAGGACGAATTGGCCGAGGAGCTTCACGAGCTTCGACAAGATTCGCGCTCACGTCGTACTCGACGACCTTCACCCGCGATCATCTACCAGGAAACTGTTTCGAAGCGACGCAGAGCCGCCGCAAAGCCGATGAACTACTTCATGCCGCCTCTTTCTGCCGTTAACATTGAAGAGGATGACGGCGAAGACCCCGCCCCGACTCCTGCACGTCGTCGCGGAGGTCGCGGAGGTGCAACCCAGGCATGGGACCGTGCTCTGAACACAACTTTTGGTCCCTTCGGAGGCGGAGGCGGTGCCGGGTCACTTCTCACTGGACCCTGGGGTACAGGTGCTGCCGGAGGCGTTGATTCTGACAGCAGTGACGACGAGATGGGCCAACGCTCGGGCGCAGCTGGGAACGTCGGCATGACGCCCACTTCAGCTGCCGCGCCAGCTGGACTTCTTCCAGGTCTCGCACAGCCTGTGGGCGGAGACACGGGCGTCGGTGCTACTCCGAACGTTGGCAAGATCAAGAACCAGAAGGCTCTGGCAGATGCCGACCCTCTTGGTGTCGATTTGACTGTCGACTTCAACCACGTTGGCGGTCTCCAAGGTCACATTGATCAGCTGAAGGAGATGGTACAGCTGCCCCTTCTCTACCCGGAGCTCTTCCAGAAGTTCCATGTCACGCCGCCTCGAGGTGTTCTTTTCCACGGTCCACCCGGTACTGGTAAGACTCTTCTTGCCCGAGCCCTCGCCAACTCTGTCGGCATTGGCGGTCGCAAAATTACGTTCTATATGAGAAAGGGTGCCGATGCTCTGAGCAAATGGGTTGGTGAAGCTGAGAAGCAGTTGCGTCTGCTTTTCGAAGAGGCTAGAAGGACACAGCCGAGCATCATCTTCTTTGACGAAATCGACGGACTGGCGCCTGTACGCTCTAGCAAGCAGGAGCAGATCCATGCCTCTATTGTATCAACACTCCTGGCCTTGATGGACGGTATGGACGGTCGCGGGCAGGTCATTGTGATTGGTGCTACCAACCGTCCGGACAACATTGACCCGGCCCTAAGAAGACCTGGCAGATTTGACCGCGAGTTTTACTTCCCGCTTCCCGATGTGGCCGGCCGAAAGTCAATCCTTGAAATCCACACCAAGGACTGGGGACTCTCGGAGCCGTTCAAGCAGCAACTTGCCGAGAACACCAAAGGCTATGGTGGTGCTGATCTTCGAGCCCTTTGCACAGAAGCTGCTCTCAACGCCATCCAGAGGACCTACCCACAGGTCTACTCATCCAAGGACAAGCTCATTGTCAATGCGGACAATATCAGCATCCATGCAACAGATTTCATGCTATCCATCAAGAAAATGGTTCCCTCGTCCGAGAGGTCTGCAGGCACTGGCGCAGCTCCCTTACCCAAAGGTATTGAGCCGCTGCTGCGGGACCAGTTCGGGTCGATCAAGAAGGCGTTGGACGAGGTGCTTCCTCGCAAGAAGAAGCTGACCGCCCTGGAAGAAGCCATGTTCGAGCAATTCGACGACGAGGACCAAGGCTTCGGGCGCGAGGCTCTGCACCAAGAGTTTGAGCGTTCTCGCATCTTCCGTCCTCGTTTCTTGATACATGGCTTTTCGGGCATGGGTCAGAGTTACTTGTCGTCTGCTCTGCTGCACTATTTCGAAGGCGTGCAGGTTCAGAACTTTGGCCTTCCCAACTTACTTGGCGATGGACGGGTAAGTTGTAACTTATCAACAGGCATTATTTCAGCTAACGGTTTGCAGCCTATGGAACAGGTTATTGTCAGCCTCTTCACTGAAGTCAAGAGGCACAAGCCTAGTGTCATCTATATCCCCAGTATCGATTCTTGGTATGCCGCCATGAAAGACACGCTGCCTTTCATCACCTTCAAGGCCATGCTCAAGTCCATTCCGCCGACGGACCCCATCTTGGTGCTTGCAACGGCAGAATATGAGGCAGGGGAGGATCTTGCTCCAGAGCTTGTGCGGGAACTGTTCGCTTTCTCGCGCAAGAACCGGCTGCAGATCGAGCGACCGAAGCATGTGGGTACCCCTATGAAACCATTGACTAGCAGCTTCGCTGACAGGAACCAGTCCAACCGACGAGAATACTTTGCTGCCATCGTCGAGCATGTTCGTAAGAGTCCGGCTGACTTCCCTGATCCTGCCAATCGAAAGAAGAGAGTCCTGGAACAGCTTCCGGTCGCCCCGCCGCCGCCGCCAAAGGTGCCCACCAAAGAAGAAGTCAAGGCTATGCAGAAGCGCGACCATCAACTCCTCAACATCCTCAAGGTGCAACTGCAGCCAATCATGGACCAAATCAACAGGAAGTACAAGAAGTTCAGGCAACCTGTGATACCCCCTGCCCAGTTGGAGTACCTGTTTCTTGAGAAGGATCCTAACTATGTCCGCCCCGACATCATCGGCGCCGAGCATCGTCCTTTCGAGATTGTCAAGGACAAGCACGGTGACGACGTTCTGCGCGAGACAGCCACTGGCAAGACTTTCTACAACCTGGAAACCACAACTATCGAGGAGCGGTTGTCGAATGGCTTCTATTGTCGACCCAAGGACTTCCTTCGAGACATAAAATCTCTCGCCAAGGATTCCAAGAATATTGGTGACAAAGAAAGGACTCTCAAGGCGAACGAGCTCGTCAGCAATGTCGAGGTTGACGTCGCCACCATCGAGGGCAACACGAGCACCGTGGACTGGGAGGCGTTGCATCAGAGACAACTCCAACGCGCCAAAGCCGCAGCCGAAAAGGAGCGGAAGAGAAAGGCTTTCCAGTCTGTTCTCGATCGCGTGCAAACCGATATAACCGGCGGCAACGACAGCGACTCTCAAGGCCCCGTTACGCTGGGTGAGCGAATTCCAGGATCAGCCCATGCCTTGGCTCGCTTCCAGGTCATGAGCCCAGGACCCAGCGGCGTCCCCGAAGCACAGCAGCAAAGCAATGGAGCATCGAACCCTTCGCGGCAGGGTGACGTGCACATGAGCGGCGTCGACGACGACACGACACAGGATAGCACTATGCAGCCGCCGTCTCAATGGCCACCGCAAGCGAACCCGACAGCAGGCGCAGCAGGGACCACTCAGGTGTCCCAGAGGTCCGTTATCACAACGGTTCCCCCAGGGATGTCGCCCTCTGCGATTGTAAACGACGCTTCCACCACTAAGACGTCAGATCCATCGGAGAGATCGACAGATAAATGGAGCACTCAAGCAACGAACGGATTCCATCCAGATCAGTCCAGCCAGGGAGATAACTCGCAGCTGCAAGACACTCAGATACCCACTGGCATGGGCCCTGTGAGCCAGGCCACTTCTAGTGACGACGCTTGGCCGCACTCTCAAGCCCACGGCATGGCGCGTGGAGTCATCCGCCCTCCCGGCAGTCAAACATCATCACCTAATAAGTCAAGAAGCTCAGGCGACTCTAAGCATGCCATGCCCTTAGTCAATATTCTCAATGAATCCACGAGCGATGACATCAGAAACTCTGGCTCGTCATCTTCGCAGCAACAGCCTGTTATCCATGAGGGCCAGGTTGGACAGTTTCTCGACGAACTGACCGAGAGGACCTCGGGTTGCACTATCGAGCAGCTTGAGCAGATCAACCGCGAGCTCATGGATGAAATCTGGAATACGAGACACGAGTGGAACCGCATGAAGGTTCTCGGCGACCTGACGAATGCGTTCAACGAGACAATCAGCGACATCGAGAGCATCCAAGGCTTGTTCCAGCAGAGCCAAGAGTCATGAGTCGAGGGAAGCGAGAAAGGATTGTTTCTACGAAGTGTAACATAGTACATTCTCCTTGAGTTTTTTTTTTCTCCAAGTTTCAAGCTTTTTTTCATATGGCATGGAGAGCAAAGCTGGCTGGGGCAAGGGAGGGGAAACGGAAATGGTCTAGTTTGTGAGCGGCAGTACGGCCTTTTTCTTGTGATAAAGCACATTATATCGAGCACAGCCGCATCCTACCTGCGCAGCATGGGATAGGCAATAGACAAAATCGCATAGTAAACTATGGTTCTTTCCCAAAATATCCGCCGGTTCCGTATGTGAGAAGGGTGTCCTGCATTGAGTGACCTAAGGCTTCCTGCCCGACGCTCTAGTATTTCCAACCCGGCGGGACCAGCCAGCAGAACACAAACTGGTGATGTTATCTTCCTCGAAGCCTTGCAAGCGACAGCGACTGCTCCCACAGAGCCGCTTGCTGCGACTGCTCACGCGTTATCTCACAGAAACTGGATGTGTTCGCAAGATTGATGATGGCTGTGTATAAGTAAATAAATAAAAACCATGTGACACCGCCAAATGGGTATAGAAACACCTATATATCCCCTTTCAAACCGCCACCTTGCCTGTAATCCAGGCCCAACGCTCCAGTTCTAATGCTCCTTTCGTATGCAAATGCTCCAAAAATCAAAGATGCAGTCCGTGCCCAAGCGATCGCCGCTCATCGCAGCTTCCTGGGCGATCTTCGCCGTGCCAGTTCCTCCACCTCTTCCCGTGACATGATAATGCTATCTTCCCTCTCTTCCTCGCCGCCCATCAACTGCGACTCGTCAATCCATCCGGCTTCGACCGCGAACCTGACAACCTCGGCCGAACTACCAAACGCCGGCGTTCCAGCCTTCGCGTCCGGGTCAAGATACTTCCACATTTCCTTGGTAACTTTCTTGAATTCTGCAACATCCGTCTTGTCGCCCTGAAATCCCTTAATCATGTACTGGTAAAGGTAGGCCAGCCACAGAACGTTGGTGTATGGAACGTACACATCCCACGAAAGGGGCTCGCCATCTACCCCCTTGGCATAAGGGGCTTTGTGGGCCGATGGCGGCAGGTGGCTGCGTTCCCCACGCAACAAGAAAGACCGCATTTGGCGGTATACTTTGCACTGCGCCGCGTGGGTGCTGGTGAAGATGCTGAGATCCTTCTCAAGGTCGAGCGCAATAGGCTCCGATTCTTCTATCTCAAGATCCTCGGCACGGGAGAGGCCGTAGTCAAGAATCGTAATATCGAGACCGGAGTAGCCGAAGTAGGGTCCTGGCTTCTTAGGGTCACGCGTCGTAGGTTCTTCGGTCCTACGTATGCAGAGATTGCCTTCGTGCAGATCGCGATGCTGCAATAATTAGCCAGGGCATCTTTCTCGACTTCTCACATCAACATACCTCGAAACAGGCCAGATCTTCTGCCCTGGCCAGTGCAATGGCAACATGAAGGAAGATATCCCACAACTGGCTCGAGTTCGCCAGCTCAAAATCCTCAAGCGCGGTTCCTGCATCACCAAGCTCGACCACCAAGAACGTCGTGTCGGCAAGATAGCGGCTCGGACTCGGATAAAATTGCAGTCTGTCCGGGTCCTTGCGCTTCATCTTCCGGTGAAAGCTCTGATGCGTCTCCAGCAGGCACTTGGGCGCCTTGCCCTTCACGAGGTAGCGTTCCTTGTATATGACGAAGCCAGGAATGTCGGCGAGCCACTCAGATATGCGCAGCTCACCGCGCATATCATCTTCAGAATGCGGTTCCTCATCGACAAGACCCGAACGCTCCTGAGCCTTGGTCTGCGCCTTGATGGGTGACTCGAGGCGGATGCACTTGATGATGCTCGTGCCGCGCTCGTTGCGGACGCGATACACTTCTGCGTAGGAGGCCTCGGCGATCTTCTCGATTGTGTCTCCTGGCGGACACACTTCCTCCCAAGTAAGAACACGGTAATCTGGCTGAGGCTGTACCGGGGATTCATAGACTCTGGTCTCAGGTGTTTCAACCTTTGATGCTGGTGTTGGAAGTGATCCTTTGACTATTGAAGTTGCCGATCTGGTCGTTTTTGGAGTCTCCTTTGCTACCCGCTTGGGAGATGCCGTCCTTTCCGGTTTCGGTAGAGACGCAACAGTCGAGCTGAAGTCTCTGGAAAGCTCATCCTCCGAGGAGTCAGAATCATTCCCAATTTCAACGGTGTGCAGCTTTTCCGTGATTTTGATGAGCGACTCATCATCAGTGGTTACTGAAATCGCTCCGTTGGGTTTTCGTAGCGGACTCTGGGGGAGCTCGGCGAAGAGTCGCCTTGCTTTTGCTCTCGTCGTGGTCTTGCCATACGTGCGGGCTGCCGTGGTTCGCGCCATTTTCTATTATCTGTGGTCTCATTCAGGATTTCTTTGCCGAGTTTGATGCCTTCGCCATTGACCTTCATTGCAAGTTGCTGCATCGGCTGTCGTTCGCATCTATTGACATTCAATGCATGTTGTCCAGACAACCAGCTCGCACCCGGAACCCCGGAAGGGACGTTACTCCGGGAGCCGCTGACGACCTGGGCACGAGACTCAGGGACCCGCCAAGCTGGGCTCGACCACATTCAGACGCAATGTGGGGCAACGTCATTACCCCCAGGTTCCAGAAGAGCGATGTGACTGGCTGACGACGGGTTGACGACTGGCCTAATTTCGCCTTTCGCTGGCGATACCTCCTCACAAGCTCGCAGCTTCACTGTCTGCAGTCTTGGATCTCGACACCACCGCAGCCAGCCAGCCAGCCATCCCCCTCGACCGCAACCATGGCCAACATCCTCAACGGCCTCTTTGGAGGCTCCAAGTCCTCCTCTGCATCCCCGATTCCTAGCGGAGACGCTGGTATGTGATTGCAATCGCAATTCCCATCTCTTGAACCACCCCCGTGCCGTCAAAGCTTCCCATTTCCCCTCAGCACCCACAAAATCCACCACCTCCTCAAGCTGACGCAATCCGCCTTCGCATACAGATTTCGCAGACTTCGCCGGTGCTCCTGACCCGTCGCCTACGCCCAGCGCGTTCACTGCTGCCCCCGGCGGCACGACTCTCGGCGGCAGCGCGCCCCAGGCCACGGCTCGTCCCTACACGAAGTGGTACAACATCCACGAGCGTCACTCGCTCAGCGAGTTCAAGCTCGAGGGTGCCATCCTCGCCGTCAGCGCCATCATCTTCCTTCTGCACATCATCGGCGCGCGCCTCAACCGCAAGAAGGCCAAGGCCTGGGCTGTTGCCCACGCGCCGACGCTCAGGTCTGAGTTCGCCTCCGTTGGCTTCTCCCCGCGTTCGACCACCGACACCGATCCCAAGGATCCCGTCGGCGTGTTGCGCGAGAAGTCTCTCTTCGAGTTCGCCAGCTACGGCACTGGTCGCCAGAATGTCGCGTTCATGGATGTCAAGTTGACTCTTACCAAGCGCTTCAACCCTGCCCTGAGCATCGTCGAGTCCGTCTCCAGCTTCTTCATGGATACCGTTGAACCCCCCCACGACTCTGTCGAGGCTGTCATCTACCCCTTTGACGGCAAGGAACACCTTACTGTTCCCTCTATTCCCGGCACCCACGAGCTGCGCAGCAAGGATAACAAGAGCACCTACGACAACTTCGTCTGGGCCATCGTCTCCAAGGACCGCATGAAGCAGGTTCGCGATGATCGCTACGACGTCTCCATCACCTTCACCAAGGACCATGCCAAGCTCCCCAACTGGGTCACCGTTATGAGTGAGAGCGCCGAGATCACCGAGCAGCTGCTGACGCCTGAGCTCATCAAGGCTGTCGAGTCTGCCGGCGACGCCTTTGACTACCTCATTGTCTCTGACCAGCCCATTGAGCGTCCCACTACGTGAGTCTAATGCGACCCCCTCCATTGTATGCCGATCATCACTAACAGTCCAAAGCCTCGAGGAGACCACCCCCCGCAAGCGCATCTTCCTCCGCTACCGCGTCCCCTCCAACAACAACTATGATGCCCTGCTGCCCATCTTTGAGTACTTCGTCCGCAGCCCTGACGCCCTCGTCGCCGGCGCCCACTTCCGCCCCGAGGTCCTGCGCAAGGTGCGCAGCGTGCGTGAGGAGACCATTGCTCAGCTCAAGAAGGCTGCCGACGCCGAGAAGGCGGAGGAGCGTGCCCTCGAGCGCGAGAAGCAGAAGAAGGCCAAGCGCGACGCCGAGCTCAGCGCTCTCGACGCCAAGGCCCAGAAGAAGTACCTCGAGAGGGAGCGTGAGCGCGACCTGAAGAAGAGCATGAAGAAGCAGACCATGCGCGGTTAGAGCAATTCTTTCTGATCGGGATTTTCCAAAAGTTCTATCTTCATCTCGTTTCCACTGAGGCAAAAAGGGCCCGCGTTGTGTTGTGTCTGGTTCGAGGCGGTCACGGAGGTCGGCGGTGTCAATATTACAATCTACTAGGCTGAGATGTATACATGTACCATCACGAAATGAGGGCGGGGAATCAAATAGTATATCTTGTGACAATCAATAACTTAATAAGCCGTCGGTCCCGTCCCTGTTTCCGTTCCGTGTGCTGCCAGTCTGGAAAGCACACCGTCACCTATCCGACGCCAAAATCCCCTCAATCCGCTTCACCTTGTCTTCAGCAGACTGCTTCTTGTCCGTTCTGCGCAGTCTATCAGCCCCGGGCGTTCCGCGCACACTCATCATTTCAGGTAGACAAACCTCGAACCGACGCGCATCGAAGACTGGATCCTGACGACGCCGCTCTGGTGGACAAGGGAGTGCGCCTGTCCGATGACGCGGAAGACGTCATCCCAGCTGCCCTCTGCGCGATGTCGTTCCGTCAGCTCTACCCATGCTCACCCGCGCTTCTCGAACGCCGCTCTGCGTCTGTAAAAAGGCGGAAGTGTTCGCGGTTTGGACTCACCAACGGTCGTGCCAGCCGAGTGCATCGTGTACTTGAGCCCGCTCGCCTTCAACAGGCGCTGGACCTGCGCAACCTCGTTGGCGACGGAAGTGCTTCCCGTTCCGACGGGGATCAGACAGAAGTCGCAGTATGCCGACTCCGGTGTGGGGATCTTGGAATAGTCCTCGGAAGACATCGTGAGCTGTTGTTCCTCGGTGGTGCGCTCAGTGGTCGAATGTGCACTGCTCGTTGAGGAAAGTTGTATAGGCTGACACGGTCAGTCTTTTGTCATCGGAAAAGGTCGGGAGATGGCAGTATAAGAGGCTGTTCGTACCCGAATCGGTGGTTTGCACAAAGGAGCTCCTCTTGCAAGCGATGAGGTAAAGTCGCAGCTCACTTAGTCAGAGGTGTGTCGTCGACTCGAGGTGCGGGCGAGCTTTCGCGCCTGATCTGGTTTAGCGCCGCTGCTGCTTTACTAGGCATTCGACTCGATACAGGTCCACTCACGTGTACCTCGTCGGCAATGATATTTCACCTTGATAAGATTTGATTACTCATGTGCTCAGTTTTATTTGACTTTTGAAACCTTCCCTGTCTTTGTTTACGGAACGTCTAGTTTGCAACAACCTTTCTTTATACAGTTACTGATAAGCGCAACAGTTGCGGGCAATGCGTCGAAGCTCAGAGTCTACACTAGTTCCCAAAGCTGCGGAAGACTAAAGCAGCCGGGGCCCCCCCGGTTATGCGGGCTTCGAGTAATTGCACGATCTGGTCCCACAAAACCATCGTCTCGCTCTATCCCCAACGTAACCCTACTCACTCAACGCCTCACGAAACTGAGGCATCTCATCGACAGAGACACAATACAACCCCATCGGCGTCATGTGTCACGTTTCACTCAAGAGCGCATCCGGTACGGCCTCCGTGAAATGAATGTCTTATCATTAAAAGTCAGAGGGCGCCTCCGGGCTGGCAGCGACCCGGCTCCCAGCACCCGGCCCAGCGAGAGCGTAATGTGAAAATCCCCGAACCCCGACCCGACCTGACCTGCCAAGGCCAGCAGCAGAATGCCGCGAGGCCCCGATTCCCGGAAAATGCGAGCCCCGAGCGAAGAGCCCTCAGTTGCCCTTCTTGTCCTTCTTCGCGTCCTTCTTCCCGTCCTTGGTGGTCCCGCTCTTCTTCGGCTTCGGGGCAGTCGCACCGCCGGTGCCCTTCTTGGCGCCCCCGGCAGCGCCGCTGGGAGTGGGCGTAGGAGTGGCGGTCCCGCCCCCGCCCCCGCCCCCGCCCCCGACCTCGAACTTTGTGCAGTCGTCCTGCGCGCCGCGCTGCGCGACGGGCATCGCGACGGGCTGGTGGTTCGCCGCGGCGATCATGGTGCACACGCGGTACGTCCCCGCCGGCAGTCCGCCCGAGACCGTGGCCTGCAGCAGGCCCTTGCCGTTGCCGGCGTCGTCGATGCCCTTGAAGAAGGCGAACTTGCTCGGGTCCGGCGGCGTCGTCGAGTCCATGGAGCCGATGTCCTGGATCGTCACGTGGCAGTGCCCGATGATGTCGCCCGCGCCGTCGAGGTCCTGCGGCGCCGTGTAGTAGTTGGTCGTCGGGTTGACGAAGACGCCCGCCTTCAGGTGGGTCGTCTGCACCGAGACGTTGAAGGTGGTGCTGGCCTGCAGCTTGGTGCCCGGCTGCGGGTTGGTGATGATGGCGGAGATCATGTTCTTCTGGGCGGGGATCTTGCCCATGGGGATGCCGTTGCAGGACCCGGCCGTGATTTGCTGGCCATTGGTGATGGTCTGGCCCGCGCAGAAGTTGATGAAGTTGTCCTTGTCACTAGGGTGGTTTGTGTGTTAGACGACTGTTTGGCGACTGTGTACGCCACCCTAGGAGGGGGGGCGGGAGGAGGAGGAGGGCTACATACGTCTCTGATTTGGCTTGTCCTGCCTTGATCCCGCTGGTCCCGGATTCCTGGCCGGTGAGGCCGCTGGCGCTCTGGATGAGGTTCGACTGCAGGCACGTCGACTTTGACTGCTGCCTGGCTAGAATTCCCAACCCGGGGTGGACAAGAGAGGAAGAGCCGGGCAGGGCAACGCCCTGAGTCAAGGCGGCCGAGAGGACCGCGGCGAAGACGAACGAGTAGAGCATGTTGGCGACGGACCAGGGAAACGGCTGGGGCTGGATATTATCGGCGTCTTTTCGGATAGAGTAGGTGTCGAACGCAGCTTGCACAGCAACCTGGCTTTGGAATAAATGAAACGAATGAATTGGAAACGACGGGTTAATATAAAGATCAGACTGCAATCGCAGGCCCGTGGCGGCGCCCTAGGGAGACTTATATACCGGGGGAGGGACGAACAAGCTTCTCAGCCTCGAGATAAGCTTGCCGAACACCCAGCGTTCTCGTGCCCGCTCTGCTGGCATCCTCGGGGGAGTCTGTTGACTCAACAAGCTTTTGTGAGACACCGCGTAACCTACCAGTGGTTTGGGAATCGGTAGCGAGCCTCCGCCCGCATCGTGATGGAAAAGACTGCCATCTGATCCGTGTTCATGTTCCGCGGGCCCCTAAACAGGACAGGGCGCAGTTGGGACGCGCTAGTGGCTAGTTGAGACGAGTGGACTCTTCGTGAATCCGTATGCATCGTTGATGGGGGGGTAAGGGTCTAGAGTTCAGGAGGGGATTGGGGGACCTTGATTCCATACGCCCTGTTTGAGAGGTGCCCAAAGAGGAAATCCTGATATCCTCATCGTCGGTGGCAGCCGATGTGCGGCAGGGATGGCCAGGGGCAAGATCTGATGTGACATGTTGATCCGAAACATCGTGCTCGTCCTAGGCCGCTTTTCCGCTGGCTCTGTTCGGTTCTCGGCCCTGGCGCGCTTCAGTCGTTGGGTAGTGGGAACTCAGATCGGTCGCTGACAGGGGCCGCGAGTCTCAGTACGACATGGTTGGTTAGCTGTCAGTCGCGCCTCGACAGGCGATACCGTGGGGTATATAATTGCTCCGCCGTCTTTGCCGCAAAGGGGGTAGGTCACACTTCGCGCTCTGTTTGATCACATCCATTCGCACATGGTCAGGAGAAGAGTCGATCAAGATGTGATTGGTTATACTTTTGATATTTACCAGGGGCACGATTTCACTCGGTGCCCCCATTCCTATCTACGCCGGCATTCCTATCCTAGTCCGTTGGGTGTCATCGTCGTCGTTGCCCTATTCCGAGGGCCTGTATCCGAACATATCCTCCTCGGGGTCCCGTTTCCCCCGGTTGTACATGAAGAAAAGGTGAGACAATGGGCAAGAGGGCTGTCGTGTAGAACGGTTCCCCCCTGCCGAGTGTCATCGGCTCATATCAAACGCCGTCGCTATGCAGTTTTTTTGCAGATAAAAGAGAAAGAAAAAACAAGAGACAAGAAGAGAAGAAAATCCATGTTCATCCGAGATTTTCCATTCCCGTCGCCTTACGCGCACGGACATTGGCCAAAATGTCGCGAGAAGCCGCGCTCGGACGGCCCCTCAGAAGAAGAAGACGGCGGCAGCGAGGAACGCGACGAGCGCGCCGGTCTCCATTCCCGGCGCCCTGCCCGCGGACTTTGCGCTGCTCGAGCTCGCCGTCGCGCTGTTGCTGCTGCTCCGGCCCGTGATGTCCGAATCCGAGAGCCCGTTGAGCGAGTCGGCCGTGTCGATCGCCGGGCCCTTGTCGAAGAAGTCGACGAGGACGAAGACGGGCTTGACGCCCCATTCGCTCTTGCACGTCTGCGCGTGCAGGCCCAGGTTGCCGGCGGCGCTGGTGCTGGGCGAGTTGGTCGTCTCGATGTCGCTGACGTCGGGGATGAGGATGTCGGCGGCGAGGATCTGGTACTGGAAGTGGTTCATCAGGGGCAGCATGTTGGCCGAGACGGCGGCCGTCGCGGAGGAGTAGGTCGAGGGGCGGTCGATGGTGCAGTTGAAGCCCGAGGCGGTGGTGACCTCGTAGTCGGTCTCGAAGACGTAGGAAAACTCCGGGAGGAGGTACGGGTAGTTGGTGTCGGCGGTGATGGACGCGACAAAGGTCACAAGACGGGTGTCGGCGTCGATCATGTTTTGGAGGGTGGGCCAGCTGGACGTCGTCGACGACGACGAGGGCTTGTAGCCGTACTTTGAGATGCCCGACGACTCAAAGACTTTTCCAAAGGCCGAGGCGGCTTGGTTGTCCGAGTTGACGAGGAGGATGGTGACGACGTCGTTGGTGTGCTTGTCCATCCAGTCCTTGACGGCGGAGAGCCAGTTCTCGAGGGTGCCGGCGTCGAGGAGGCTGCAGGTGGTGTGGCAGAGCTGGAGGACGCTGCCCGAAGTGCCGTTGACGACATGAACCTGGGCCTGGAGCAGGCGCAGGCCCGAGTTCAGGGCGACGGTGGCGTTGAAGTACTGGTTGCCGGCGATGGAGTTCTGGGTGCTGGCGTCGCGGAGGAAGGCGCTGTCGTGGGCGCCCATGTGCGTGATGTTGTTGTACTTGCGGCTGCAGAGCGAGGGCGAGTTGTTGCAGGCGGTGGTGTTGGAGGAGGAGGACTCGGCGGAGAGTGTTGCCGCGTCCACGGCTGTTGTTGTCGAGTCCGAGGGGAGGGCGTAGACGGTTGCCGTGGAGGTGAGGAGCGCCGCGCAGGCTTTGCGGAGTGAGAAGACCATGTTGGTGATGTGTGTTGATGATGGTGTTTGCGCGTTTACGTGTGTATGACTGGAAGAAACCGCCAATGGACCAAAACCTCGACGCGGGATTCCTCGTCACCTAAATAAGCGTCGAGAAGAGATCGTCGACGGGGTGTTGCTCTGCACCAGGCACGCACAACAATGAGGTGGTTGGCTTGAGGTGCAAGAGAGCAAGATCGGAAAACAAGGCAAGGGAAACGGCAAGGTCGGCGGGATGGAGCAAGGTTAGGTGCGAGGAGGTTGTGTGAGCAGGGCAACGGCAACGAGAGACGGGATGTTACCGAACAAGGCAGGGTGGGTGAAGGTCCAAGACAGGCGAATCCTCGACTAGAGCTTGCGAGAGAGTGCGGTATGATGTATCCCGTCGACAGGAGTGCCGGATCCCCAGTCTTAATATGCACGGCACATGAGGGAGGATCCTCGCAAGGCCTGGGGCGGAGGGGGGGGAGGGAACACTTGGATGTTTCCTCGCTGCTCCTCCCCTTCCCACCACCCTTACGTATCCCCCGATGGGGCTGAAGGATATCAGACAAGATGAGAGCGGCCGAGTGCGTGCGGGTTTGTACTAGAGACAACACCAAGCACCGAAGCGGGAGGAAGAGGTGCGGCCAGAGTTCCAACGTCCTTGGACCCTGTTGGTTGCGCGGCCCCCAGTCGGCCCCCCGTTCCTGGTGGGGCTCCGGGCGTGTGGGCGGGCTGCATGGCGGCATGGCGCAGTCGCAGCTGAATCCGTACAATGGCCGCTTTTTCTTCTTCGTCCGCCTCTCTCGCTCTCTCTCTGCCCCTGTGAATCAATGATTGACATCCCGTACCTCGACGGCGCTAGCCACTCTATTTTTCGATAATTGCCCATGCTTGTCTTGCATCCCGCTGGCCTTATCTCGCCATCATCGGGCATCTCATTCGAAGACGGGGGTTTGTAGACGCATACGTACATCTCACCTCACAGACTTACACAGCCCCCCCGACACGACCTTCGAACCGCGCATTGGGTCCAAGTCCGGTCAGCAGAAGACGTGCAGCAAGAGCGACGTTTGATCCAACACCGAGCACCAGCACATCACACTCCAATAGGGCCCCCAAGACGTCTCCGACGTGTGTGGTGTCTTCCGCCCCTCCCCTTCCATGCCCGTCGCGTGCAGATCCGGGCCGCCGTACTCTGTACTCTATACAAAGAAAGGACGCGGCCTCATCCAGAGTGCTCTAGCAGCCCCGAGACTGGGTTATATAGTGGACTTGCTATGCAGATTGACAACGGTCGCTCTGATTCCTCCAGAGTCCTGTGCGTGTCACCTTTACCTGTCACCTTTCCCACTCTGCTCCCGCCCATCAGAGGCCGACCCCACGGACTTGAGACAAGTCCCCAGCCCGGGGGGAAAGGCAAGACACATTGGAGTGAACGGCGCTCGACGTCGCTCGACGTCTCACCCTTCAAACCTTGGATGGACGAGGGATGCCCCTTGCCGAGAAGCCCAGCCTACTAACGGATCTGGCGCCGCCCATTGGCGGCGAGACCTCTCGCCCACCACGTTGTTCCCTCTATCGAGCCGTCCAAGAACCGCAAAGCATTGTGGGATAAGCGAGAAGAAGAGTGCATCTGCAGCCGCACCGAGCGTCTTCTTGCCCTCCGCCCCCCCCAGCCCAGGTCTTGTCGAACGTGCTTGCTTGTGCCTGGTGCTTACTCGGCGCATGGGCCAAGAAGGACTTTACCCCTACACCCGGAACTCTCTCACCCTTCAAACCTTCAACGACACACACCGCGCCCCCTGTCTCGCCGTATAGTGCAGGCCAGACTTCCCGTCTCGCGTTGTCGGCGCGATGGCCGCGGGGGATTCCAAAGCATAACGCAAGCAGCGAAGCAGGAAAAGCCTGCTTCGTTTCTCTGGGTCTCGATGACGTATTCTCTCCGTCGCAGCAGAGAGCGAGCGTCAGGATTGCAGAGGATCCTTTCGATGGAGAAATCACGGTGAATGTAATGTACATGTACAACGACGTCAACCCCTCATGTCCATCCTCATCGCCATTCTCCGCCGGCTGCAACCCTCAACTCTCCCGCCTCCAGATTTTCTCCGACAGCCGCGGGAGCTGCAGCGCATCTGGGTTTGTGCAGATCGCCTGTGAAGGAGCAACAGAAAAAACCCTCGCTCATGGCTAGCCAACCTCGGGAAGAGCAACGAGGGAGCAGCTAAGCAGAGGCTGACTCGTGCAACGTGTTGCGGCTGTCCTGCTTTGCCGCCCTATTCGTGTCACTGCGCTCCCACGCCCTACTCCTGTCACCTTGTTCGAGTCGAACAAACCCAAAAAAACATAAAAGCACGCCCCCACATCCGACTGCCGGTGGTGGTTGCCCAGCCGGCCGGCCAAGTTGTTCCAAGGCTACGGATGGGATTGGCAGCGAAAAATTGGAGAAATCGAGAAATGCATGCGAGCCTGCCTCCAAGCCTGCGGTGTTGATCACACAGGAGGGAAAAGCGAGTGGCTTGCACGTGTAGATCAGCACAGAAAGGAATGCGTGTGTGTGTGTGGCTCCAGGCCCAACTACCGAAGTCCTTCCTAGCGTCCCGGGAAACCAGCAAAGGCATTCGACTGGCTGGGCGAAGTCCCCGTTGGCTCCAGCGCTGCGCGAGCATCTCCAGTTGCCCAGCCACGAAGCCACGAATCCCGTCACCGTGGCCACTAGAACGTCCCAAGAATGCCACTGACGGGGTCGTCGTGATGGGGGGTTTGAGTGGGAACCGGGTGCCAGGCAGGATTGACAGGAACAGGAAACAGGTAAACAAAGCAGTTCGACCCACGGCCCCAGAGACCAACCCGACCATCGCCATCAGCAATTCCCGCAGGACCTGCTCGCCGACCTGCCACCACCACACGCCGAACCGTCCAAGGCGGTGTACAGAGAGCGCTCTGTACTCTGTACCATGTGGTAGCAAAAGCATTCCGCAGTAATCCCGAACGAGAGGCGACCCCTCCAGGGGGGGTGCCCAGCGGCGATCGCATCCCGTTGCTATTTTTGGACTGCATGTCTCTCTCTCCCTCCTGTCACTCTCACTCTGCCACCTCGTCGTTCTGTCCAGCCTCCTCCTCTCCCGAGACTGACGACATGAATGGTAGGCTGAAGACATGCTTATTTTCAGTGCCTCGTGCCCATCGCCATTCCCAAAGGTCGGGTTCTGGACCGGCCGCCATGTCTCTCGGACTGTGTCCAACACCCCCACATGATGGCGCCTTCTTTGACCCCAAGTACCAAGAAACGCCGCCCCATGAAACGTACCGGCAGCGTCGAGAGCTCTTGGTCCTTGAGCCAAGTTGCCAAGGTGCAAGAACAAAGCAACCTCCAAACACAAACACACACACACAAAGCCCTTGTAGTTGGAAAAAGGTGTTTGGCATCTCAAGTCCGGCCCACGCCTCCCTCCTCCGTCTCTTCCATGGGCTCGTGATCCGATCGCGCATGAACGACGCACGAGCATCTCGCCTCCGCGCGGACTCGGTTCATCACTTGTCTCCCCCACGACGACTGACTGGCCCCAAAGAACGGGTAACCTCGTCAAACGACCCGAGCTAAGCAAATGCCATGCCCGCGATGCCGCCTCAAGCGTTGCCAAGCGCCCGTCCCCTCCGATTGTCCACGGCGGCCCAGGCCCCCGCTAGCCTATACGGTACGGAGGTAGAGCACGAATGCCCTCAAAACATTCGCCATCGTTGCCATCGTTGCCATCGCTCTCCGGCCCACGGCCCAGAACCTCTCGCTTGTGCCCCACGCCCCCGACGTCTGTGCCGTCGAGCCGCTGAGCCTCCAAAGCCTCGCGGGAGGCGAGAAGACGCACACGAACGTCGAAGGGCTGCCATCCTGTCACCGGTCCCGAAGCCGTGGGGCCCAGGGCACCCGGCACTCGACCGGCACCAGTACCCATGCGCCCACATCCCTGTGTTCTCTCTCCTCTGCCAAAGGACTCGTGCGACCTGGCCAGGTTCGACCGCGGGCTGCGGCAAGAAGGCGCACGGCGATACCGCGCCGGTTGCTCCCGTGCAGAGGCGACACTGCGCGGCTGCGGCCGACGTCCACGAAGGCCAGTTCTCCCCCAGCATTGCCCTCAATCGACCGGGCGGTGGCCATTTCAAGGGGAGGATTGGCACGGCCGTGTCGTCCACGTAGCGTGGTCCGGCGTCCGCACCCCCGTCCAAAGTGCCAATATGTCAAGTTGTCATGGTTCGCCGGAAGGCGCCTGCCAAATACGGGTAACGGGTAAGGATGGTGGGGGGAGGAGACAGCAGCACAACCCGAGATGCCGCGTCGTCGACCATTTTCAGGGATGCCAAGCCGCGCCGATACACCTTGTACACGCACAACGAGCACGGCGTTCGTCTTGCCGTTTAGTTCGCCCCCGCGTTGTCAATGCCATTGCGAAGCCTTTGCGTAAAAGGGTACTGCCACGCTTCATGCAGTGCTCAAGCCGTGTTCAATGCTCGCTCTCATTTTCGTCTTTTTTTTCTTCTCCTCTTTTCTTCCCTTTCGGTCTAATCGGATGCTAATGTGCTTACGCCAGTGACAAGACCATCTTCATGTTCATCAGTTGTTCGTCATCATGCCTTCCACAGAGCCGAGACTCCTCCGCGGCCTTGGCTCTCCGGTGCTCTGACCCTTTGCCAGATAGATGCCCGGCTCAGCCCAACCACGTTCACGCCTCCTTGACTCCCACCCTTTATTCAGGGTCCGGCGCGAAGCCAGACTCCGACCCGGCCTGTGCCGCCTCCATATCCTTGAGCGCCTTCTGGCCTTCCTCCGTCGTGGCGTCGATGATTTGCTCCTCCAGACTTAGGATGCCGGCCTGTGGTTCGTAATCTCGTCAGCAGATGCTCATCAAACATCGCACAAACAGGGGGAAAGGATCCACTTACGTCACCCAGTTTGCCAACGATATCCTCCGCCTCGTCGACCTTCATCTTGCCGAGCACCTCGTTGACCTTGTCCAAGCTACCGCTCTCCAGGGCCTTCTGGAAGTCGGCGCTGAACCCCTCGAAAATCTCCCGTCCCTGCTTGACGGCCGGGTCCTCGCTGTCCTTGGGCGGGATCGTAATCTTGATCTCCGTGCCGGGCTCCACCGCATGCAGCTGGATCTGCTCGACGCCCTCGGGCTCGTTGGCGCGCTCCTTGACAATCTCCCGCGCCCTGTTTCTGATCTTGCCGTACGTGTCCTGGACGTCCTTGTAGAAGACCTCCTGCGCCTGGTGGCCCCGCGTCGTGATGCGCTTGAAGAACATGCCAACGCCGTCCTTGCCCAGCGCCCGGCAGTACTGTAGCAGCAGCGCCTGGTGCACGCACTGCCGGCAGTAGTCGTCCTTGCCCTCGAGGGCGGCGTCGAACGCGAGGACGAGGAGGCCGTCCGTCTCCCGCTCCGTCAGGATCTGCGGGTTCTTGGACAGGTATGAAAGGCTGGACGTGTAGTCGTCAGCTTTGATCTGGGCAAACTTCTTGGCGGCCGGGGACGCCTCAATCTCCTCGTCGTCGTCGTACGAGGTCGTCGACTTGGCCGGGAGTGACTGCGTCATGTCGAAGTTGGGGTTCAGGAGCTCCGGCTTGCGCTCCTCCTTTTTCTCCGTGTCCTTGGATTTGTTGACGTGCGAACTGTCGAAGCCCGTGTGAATGCCCTCACTCGTGATCTTGCGGCCCTCCTCCTTCTCCAGCTCGGCCAGCTTGGCCAGCAGCTCCTTCTGCAGGTTCTGGACCTTGGTCAGGTGCCCCTCGACGCCCTCGAGCATGGCCTGGTAGCGGTTCGCGGGCTTCTTCTCGTCGAGCTCCTTGTTCACCTGGTCCAGCAGGACGGCCATCATCTTGGAGAAGGTAGGCAGCGGCTCCGAATCGGCGTGGATGCCCTCGGGGCGGGGGGGCGGCTGGTCGTCTTCGGGCTTTCCGGCTGACTCCATGACGGCCTGGAAGGCGACCTCGCCCGGGTTGCGGGTCTCGGCCTCGGAGGCATGGGACTTGAGGGCGTCGAGCAGCTTGGATATGCGCTTCATCAGGCCATCGTTGATGATGCGCTCGTACTTGAGCGTCTCGATCTGGTGCTTGCGCTGAAGGCGCTCCTGGTGGATTTGGTTCTGCTTCGCTCGGATGAAGGATCGCTTATCGACGTTGGGGTGGACTTCGACGTCCGAGTCGTCGCTGAGCTCCAGCGCGTCCTGTGGTAATTACAGGTTAGGAAATGCGGTCGGACGGTGCAGAGAACATGACAAGAGACGACGGTTATGGAACGTACCCATTTGCTGTAATCGACAGGCATTTTGGCAATGGTTCAGCGTTGTGATGCAGATGTTTGATTGCCTGCAGCTGGTGCGGGCCTCGATTATTGAAGTGAACCTCAAGTCAATGTTGTTGTATGGAATGTTCTGGATTTTGCTCGACAATGGTCCTTGTTCAGCATGAGCTGGGCGCTGAGCCAGTACGGAGCATCACAAGTGCGGGGCATTACCCCGCCGTCTGGTGCTGTGTTTGCAGCTACGCTCAGCTATGAGGTCAGCAGGGACTAGTACAACCTGAGGTTGTTGGCCAACTGGCACCACATCTCCTTTCAAAGGTTTCAATCGTTCCAAGACGTTGGCTCTGGCCCTTTGATTGAATCTGCCCGTAAGCTTTCTGCCATAGACAGAACATTTAGCTGCAACATCAGAAGTCAATCAACCTACTAGTATCAAATCCCTCCTTCGCAACTCTCCCAGACCCAACGTATCCCCTCTGGTTACTTACTATCCTAACCATCTTCACTACGGCATCTGTTGAGTAATGGGTATGTCCAAACACCCAGCATCCCACACGACTCCAGTCTCCTCCGTCCTCCAAGATGCTCGTCGCAAAAGCCGACGACCACGGACTGCCCCTATATTGAGGCTCCGACGTTCCCTCCAATGAAGGTGCATGGTGCGTCGCAACAACCACCGCTCTCTCCGGTGACACCTCTCTCAACTCGCTCCTTAACCACACCAAGTCCGCGGCGTGGGCTGCGTTATGCATCTCGAGATGCCAACCTTTGATGTGTTGAAAATCCTTGACCCTACCCACAACTGCCTCCTCTGCCTCCCCCGGGATTGTTGTCCATAGCGTGCACCCAAGGATGGACACATTTGTGCCGGGAACATCGAATCTGCGCCGGTGAAGAACGTGGAGCCTGCCTTCGAGTGACGGCTCAGCCTCGAGCTCCTTGGCCTTGTCAAGGGTGGTGCCGTAGTCGAGGCCGTGGAACTCGTGGTTCCCTAGGACGAGCAGGACACCAGCGTAGCGCTCCGTCTGCCGTTTGATGAAGCCCATGTACTCCTCGTAGTTGGCCAGGCTTCCGACATCTCCGGAGAGTAACAAATATGGTGCCGTGACGGGGAAATCAAACGTCGCGTAGACCTCGCTGGCTTCCAGGTGCAAATCCGACATGAACTGAACGCCGCCAGGCGATGACTTATCTTTGGTCATGGTCTTTGCAAGAACTGGGTAGTACCCAGTTATTGTGTTACGCCTTGAAGTGATGATTTGAGCAAGTGCATTCGCTTGGCCAAATGCAACGTGTAGGTAGCAGGCATACGTCAACCCACAGAGAATGGAACCAAGTCTTGTTGCCCACGTCGTGTCAAAGCATTATCTAATCAGACCTCTTACGATGATGGACAAAAACGCCAGATGAGGTCGTGCACAACACAAAGAAAAGTGGGCGAAATTAGTACGGAACATGGGTCATCGGCATCGACAGCCGCAAGAGTACATTTTGGTGAATGTTTGATTCATGAATGTTAACGCCCTCTAAACGCTCATCTGCTTGCTTCACCATAGCTTTCTCAAGTCCCCTGAGTCATAAAACTACTAATATCATATGTTACATAGGTTCGCACACACTATTCGTTATGAGCACACTGCTGCGTGGGAATAAACGGTAGGTTCCAAGCCTCCGTGTTTCGAGAGAGCATCAAAGATTCTCTCGTCTAAAGCAGATGCCAACCCGAACTCCATACGCATGCTTTCCGCATAGCCTCCTTCTAGCTTGTTGAAATGATGGGTTGGGCTACTACTGCATGGTCTTCAGGAAGCCATCCAGATCGAAACTCTCTTCATACTGGCGGTTGTCCCAGAGATCGCCTAAATCGTCGAGCCAAGCCTTCTTGCCAGGCTGCTTGCTCGTAACAACGTCGCCTGTTTCGATGTCCACCATGTCTTCCTCTCGTCCTTCCATCGCGTTCTGTGGTTTGTCCGATATGAGACTGGGTCCTGTGTCTCCCAAATTGAAGAGGTCGAGAATCTGATCTGTATCCATCGTGGCCAAGCCGGCGTTTTGTTGGTTGACGACCGTCGAGGCAACGTCGATCTTGAAGCGCTGCAGACTGAGAATCTTCTCCTCAAGTGTGCCTCTAGTAACCAGACGGTATACGTTGACGACCTTCTTCTGGCCAATTCGGTGAGCTCGGTCCATGGCCTGCATATCCTTCTGGGGGTTCCAGTCGTGTTCGACGAAGATTACGGTGTCGGCGCCAGTGAGGTTGAGACCCAGACCTCCGACACTAGTGGTCAGAAGCAGAACATCGTATGACGGATCGCTGTTGAACTTGTTGACAATATCTTGTCTCTTGTTGGCTTCAACCCCACCATCCAGACGAAGGTAAGTGACGCCAGGCAGCATGCTCTTCAGGACCGTGTTCTGAACCATGTCCAGCATCTCCTTCATTTGACAGAAGACAAGAGCGCGATGCGGCTTGATCGGCTGGTACAACGGGTCGTTTGACTCGGCTTCTTCTACGCCAATGCCGCAGTCGACGAGCAAGTCCCTCAGAGCGGTCAACTTGGGAGCGTGGACAGGATCCTCGAGACTGGTTCCCTGCTTGCTGAGGATGCGTTGAGTCTCGTCGTACATGCCGTGCCCAGGCTTCATAACCATGGCAGGGGAATTGCAGAGCTTCCGCATGTACTGCAGGGCCTGGAAGATGTGTGACTTCGCATCCTTGTCTTCGCGACCAGCCTCCTCTTGCAGCTTCTTGCCTTGCTTCCTGGTGAAGTCGTCGAAAAGCTTCTTCTGAAGGTCGCTCAAATCGCAGTAGTAGTTCTGCAAGATCTTGGGCGGCAGGTCATCAAGCACCTCCTCCTTGAGACGTCGCAGCAGGAAAGGAAGGACTTGCTTGTGGAGCGCTTCGATAGCCAAGGCACCCGCTTCCTGTTCTTTTGAAGACGCCTTGCTGAAGCGACTTGCGGCGATGGGTTTGGCGAATCTGTCCAGGAAGACCTTTTCGGCACCAAGGAAACCAGGCATCAGGAAGTCGAAGAGAGACCAAAGTTCCAAGACGTTGTTCTGGATGGGCGTGCCGGTCAAAATCAGCCGGTGATTGCTGGCCAACTTTTTGACAGCAATCGTGATCTTTGCCTTGGGATTCTTGATCAAATGTCCCTCGTCCAGAATGACGTAGTTCCAGTTGTACTTCGCAAGGACTTCCGCGTCGTTTCGGCATACGTCGTAGCTGGTGACGACGATATCGGTTTTGTCCAAGCTGTCCTTCATAGACTTCCTCTCAGCAGGTGGGCCAACGTAAGCCGTAACGCTGAGGAAGGGAGCGTAAGTCTTGATTTCCTGCTGCCAATGACCAGACAGCGTGGGAGGACAGACGACCAGAGATGGGAGTCGTCGAACATCGGGCGCGCCGGTCTTTGCGAACTCTTCCGCACGCTGATGATGGTCGCTAGCAACCATGCAAATGGTTTGCAGAGTCTTGCCAAGGCCCATGTCATCGCAAAGAATTCCGTGCAGATGGTATTTGTTGAGGAAGTGTAGCCAGTTGACACCCTCCTGCTGGTATGAGCGAAGTTCTGCCTTGATTGCAACCGGGATCTTGAACGATTCCACCTTCTTCGGATCCAAGAGTTGTGAAATGAAGGTCCTTTCGCGATCTCTGCCCTTGAGTAGCTCTTCAGACAGACCCGGAGGGTCGGGGATACCGGCCTCGAGGGGCACGAGCTTGACGAGAGTGGCAAACGAGGTTGTCGCAATTAAACGAATCTCGTTATCGGAATCGCTCATTCGGCCCAGAACGGGAACGATGAGGAAAATGACATACGGAAGAATGGAATCACCCATGACTGCAATCAAGTGGTAGATGGCCTCAATGGCACCTTGGCGGAAGTTGAGGTCAACGGGGTTGCTGATGGATGGCAAGACGTTCTCGACGAGCGCTGTCATGCCCTCGACTGTGATGACGCTACAGATGGTGGCCATGCACTTCGCAGCCATGTAACGGAAGACGGACAGCTCCGAATGCAACGCCTTGATAACCAATGGCACCTTCTCCATGATGAAAGGATGAATGGCCTTGTCGAGAGTTGGCATGAGAGTCCGAATGAGAGATAAGGCGTCGACGATTTCTTGGCCGAAGGTGTTTTCGGGATCTCTTGCCTCTGCTGGCAAGGAACCAGAAAATGCTTTCACGAGAGGATCCTCCATAAAGACCCTGATCGTAGGTACAGCCGTGAGGAGGTCTGCGCCGTAGGTCTGAGCCAGAATCTCCAGAGCCTCCTTGGCTCCACGGCGGGTGATGCGAGCCGCCTTGACTTCCTTTGCCCACTTGGCGGCGTCTGCGTGGTCCACACGGTCCTCTTCCTTTTGCATTGAAAGCACGCAGTCCGTCTTGCTTGCATGAACAGGGAACTCGGGGGTCTCCGCAACCTCGACGCAAGAGAACTTGATCAAGTTGGAGACGACCTTGTCGGCTGGTCCACGACGGCCCATCTCGTTGAACACTTGGACGAGTCTCGCAATAGTAGCCGAAGCTCGGCTTTGGAGCTCTTGGTTCTCTTCCGTCTTGATGCTGTCCATGATACCCTTGATCAACGGGCTGGGCTTCTTAGGCAAAGCCTTAATTGCAACCAGTGCGCATGCCGCGCCGGCTCTGATGCGTACATCTCGCGAGTCCTTGGCTGCCTTTGCGTCTGAAATCGCCGAGACAGCCACATCTCTGGCTTCACCCAGCATCTGGCTGGCAACCAAACGCTGTCCTGGCGACATGACCTTTTTCAGTTTGTCGAAATCTTCACCAACGACCTTGTCTGCGACGGCAATGGAGAATGCGCCAGGGCCCGCCTGCTCGTCACCTTGAACAAGAACGGCAAGCGTTGGAAGCCGCCCGCTCGATACTTTGCCGTGGTCGCGGAACATGTTCAGGAGTTGCTGGCATTGCGACCGTACTCTGTGCATGTAGCTGACAAGGTCGCTGTAATGACCAGGACGTTCGGACTCGATGATTTTCTGCAGGGGCGCCGCGAATCTCTGCACGCCGTCCGTCGCGGGTCCGTTCTTGGCATACTCGTCAACAACCATGCAAGCTGTGAGCTGCGTGGATGACGCTCTGTCCGAGAGACCGGCGAGGAGAAGTTGGTCATACTCTGAGAGGTGCGAGGAGGGGATAAAGGACATGATTAAGCCCATGGCCTTGGCTGCCGAAACACGCGACCGAATCAGAGTGTCCATGCCAACTAGGTCTACGTCTCCTTGAATCATGTGGCCGTCGACGTCGTGTGTATGCGAGGTAACAGGGACGTCATCTGTCTTCGCAGATTTGCGACGACGCTTAGTCGCTCTCTCGGGCCCCTCAGGAGAAGATGCCTTTCGCACCGGCGTCGCTGCGACAGGCGCATATGTGCCGCCCGAGGGCTTTTGGAAAAGGTGGGCTGGCATGGGTAAGGGATGGCGTGACACGCCGATTGGGTGCAGTGTAAGCCCCATCAAAGGCTCCACGTGAGCGGCGAACTCATCGGCTAAGATATCAGGAGTCTTGGAAAGGGAGCGAACCAAGGCTGTCCAGACGTCCAAGGACATGGCCAGCGTTTCTCTATCACGTTCGACGACGATGTTCTGGAAGATTAGGCGCAGAATCCTTCCATTGAGCCATCCTCGTGAGTTTTCAGCGCCCAAGTTGGCGAAGGTCATGAGAGCCTTCAGCACGGCTAGGCGAACAGAAGTGATGGTGTGTCGGAGGAAGGGATATAGACGCGGTACCAGTAGGGTGAAGGAGCGCTCTTCGTCTTGGGCGGCGGACGTCTCCATGGCCTGAAGCACTTCGGGGTAGCTGCAGAGTGTCGCGAGAAGATCCATAATCTTGCCAGTACTGGCGCTCAAGTCATCTCCCAGGTCGGCAAGACTTCCCCACATGATGTTGATGAGGCCGTCAATGGACCCGGGTCGCAGGGTGACGAATTCCTTTGCCATAGGCAACAACGTCGCGGCACTCACTGACCTCACGTCATCATCGTGTTCTTCCAGTCCCTTCATGACTAGGCGAACGACTCCGTCGATCATCTCATTGTCCTCGAGGAGCAGGTCCTTCCGTACCGCAACGACGTATCTCAGGCCGACCATGCCGCCGTGACAGACCGACCACTGAAGCATCTCCAGGTGCAGATCGTCCTGCATAACCATGCGGTACAGGATCTTGTAAATGCCGTGAACTGATTCTGCAGGGATGTGTCGCAGAACTGAGCCGAGAGACTGACCGATGGTTTCGCGAATCGGGGCGACGGACGTGTCGGAACTATAATCGGTAAATCTGTCCAGCATTAGGACGCAGCAGAGTCGGCAGGCTAGGTCGTCCAGCCAAGCTTGATTCAAGCGATCGTTTTCCGCCCGGGACTTGGAGCGTATTCTGCCAGCTCCAGCTCCGTGAACACGGACAACCTCCCGAATGCCCATCGCAGCTCCATGCCGAGTCTCCCAGGAAGGGTCGAACAGGTCGACCTTTAGAAAATCGCATAGTCGATCATACGGCCATTCAGCACCCTCCATGGTTTCGTCTACCTCAATCTCGGATTTGATCGGTATCACTTGTCCCTTGAACTCGCTGACAACTTTCGAGTCTTCGTCGACATCCGTCGGCCTGTCCAGGTTGAAGTAGTCGTTCACTTTTCCGTTCTTCTGCTTTGAGTCGGCGTCTGCCATTGGCGTTTCGTCGAACCCTTCGGAACCTGCTGTCGTTGTTCTTCTCATGGTTAGATCTCCAAACCCGCCCTTTCCTTGAGCCGCCTTTTGCAGCTCTCTCTTCCGTTTCCTCTTGAGGACGTTGAGTTGTCTCGAACTCAAGCCCGTCTCCTCTGTTGGCTGGTTGTGCCCATGGGGGGTGGCGCTCTCCTTGCTTCCGTTGTGACCATTCGCTGAGTCCTGGGGGGTGAGCGGGCTGGGATCCTTCTCGACGAGTACGGGCATCTCGGCGTCCTCGAACACCCTGCCGAGTAGGCCGAGTCGTCCATTGAGTGTTTTCTTCTGGTGGGCAAGTCGTGCAGGAGGGTCTAGTGAGGCCAAAGCATACTCGATATTGCCACCCCTGAGAAGCTGGCGACCATACTTGATAATGTGCTCTACATTCAGCGACTCCAGCTTAAGGAGCTCGTCGGAAGCGAAGGACGACGCCTCCTTTTCTTCCTCCTTCTTCACGTGACCATTCTCCTCGGGCTCGTCCTTCTTGACTGGCGCAACGTCCTCATCCTCATTCGGGTCGTACAACGGCGCATTCTCGATGATCTTGCCTATCGCTTTGGCTGCCGTAGAACGCGTCTCCCAATCCTTATGTCGAAGATAAGGTACGACTCTGGAAAGAAGGTTGAATAGCTCATCGGGATGCTGCTTCTGCCAGTCGGCAAGTTGGTTGACTGCGGTGTCGCGGATCAGACGGGTGCTACCCGTTTCGAGGATCCTGCGTGATGCAGTTAGCAGGCTGCTCTGGAAAGGAACATACACATCGTCTGGCGCCGCGGCATAGCTCAGCACTCATACCATGGTCATCGTCAGAGCTGTGCCCGAGTCTGAACATGAATGAGATGAGCCAAGCAGGGGGTGTTTGCCTTGCCAGGATGTGGGCGGGAAGCCATGTGTTTCGACTCACGTGACCAATCTGTCAAGTCTGTTACAGCAAGGTTAGTGCTAGTTCAGGGTCGATCGGGTCTGAGTGATCGCGCAAGGATCATGAGAGAAACGCACCTCGACGCCATTTTGTATTATAATGAATTTGATGAGAGTTTCATCATCAGGTTGAGCTTCTGCAGGTGGTATTAGCCAGGTTCTGGGTAAGCTTCTGTGGTTTTGAGGGAAGATGATGGAACATGACAGCTGGACGCATGAGCGCATGGATGAGAGATAATGTAGGAAAGAGGGTCGTCGAAGTTTAAACACGTGTTGTATGCCATCCCGCCTTGCCCAAACAGAGGTGATGCACTTTAGAGTGAAGACTGAATCATGACAGCCGGGGAAGCGGCACCCACGTTGAGATGATGTCGATAGTGTACTGGAAGATGTGCCGGTCCGAGACATCCAATGACAGATTGGCAAGACGGGTGCGAGGATATGAAGGAAGAGGATAGATATGGGCATATCGGGGGGGGGCAGACGAGGAAATGCAAATGCGAATATTGGGGGTACGTACCGAAGTTGGGCAAGCGGGTAACGGCGATGGGGCCGGATGCAAATCGCGATCCTGTCCACTGCGGATCAAGCCGAGTCTTAATGAAAAGATGCGACTACCATGCATGCATCGGGATCAACAGGATCCAGATGATGCCGCCGCGTCGTGTCGCAGCTTGCTGCAAGTTGTGCAATGGGGGCGCAAGGTCGAAAAAGAGTAGGGCGATGGCGTGGAATGGGGTCGACCAAATGCGCTTCCGCGAGAACCCGATCGAACGAGCGATGGAAGTTGTGGGTTTGCTGGGTTGCTGCACAGAAGTGGTATGAAACTGGGAATCCGCCGCGTCGATAGAACGAAAAACAAAAAACGACGCCTATTAAAAGGGTGAGGCTCCGAACGATAGGATGAGAGGGATGACGCCTTAAAGTGGGAAGGAAGAGGCGCGCCTAGATATGTGCGATTGGAGATTGGGAACTGGGGGTGCAGTGCCAGCCAGGTGCGAGGGCGGGAATGCAGTGCGCGGTGCGCGTGGTGCCTGCCTGAGGTACGTACGGGCGGGAGATGGCAATGGAACTTACCTCAGTGCTTGAGAGTGTTAGTGCCTGAGGTGGCCTTGCAAACCGGCGTGTTTGGTGGTTTGGGCGCTGTTGGTGCCTGTCGTGCTGACCAAGATGGCAGAACGGGCCAATGAAGCGCGGGGGTTGATGGGGTCTCGTCAAAAGGGCAGCACCTCTGGCAGCGCGGGACGTCGCTCTGGAGGGAAATTTTGGGGTGGAGGGGCCCGGACAGTCTTAAAGGCATGCCTGCAGTACTTTTATAATTACCCGTGGGCCCGTGAGAGAAAAAAAAATGGAAGGAAAGCCAGCCGTTCCTTCACGCAGCGACGGCGTCTCGCTTAATTTCCTTAGCGTCGTCTAGCGTCCCTGGTCCGCCTCCACTCCCCAGCAAACAATAAACCCTGTCAGGCCTGCCTGCAACCTGTCGTCCTCGTCCTCGCCGGCCGCCTTCCCATGCCATCGTCCCTTTTCGTCCATCTCTCCCTTTCGATATCCCGTGTCATGCTCCTCTTGGCCCCCGATGCCGAATCTACAGAATCTCGCTTTTCATCAATTTCATCCTCGCCATCATCACCCGCATCCTTCATTCCATCGTCGTGGGGTCTGGCATCAGCTGGCACGCTTGCTATTTTATTCCGCCTACCCTTGAAACTCCTTGATTCGCCCATCCCGCGCATCTACAATGGTATGCAACCGCGACGATACACCGGCGCTTGGTCGAATGAAGCAGATGAAAGGTTCAGCCAGCCTCGTCGTCCTCGACGTAACAGGCAGCATACGCATGCAAGCGCACGCACGCTCTGTTGAGGGGAAACAGAAACAGTTTGTTCATCAACTCTCCTGCTCGCCTTCGAGTACCCTCGGAGCTTTTCTATTTTGAGTTTCCTGTTGTTTCTGGCATTCATCCCCGCGCCCCAAATGCTCCCGCTCGGCACTTTCTAGAAATGGGGCCTCATCATCATCAATGACTATCACCAATTTGCCGGGGGGCCCAGAACTAGCATCATGATGCGCGAGTGCCATTTCTGATTCTATCCCTTGTGTGAAACGGCTGTTGGGCTTGCCTTGATGCCTCGCCCCTCTTGGATTCAAAATCCATGAACGGCGGATCTTAGTAAATTCTCTTTTGGTTGTGCATCCAGTCATTGCCCTTGCCACCGACAGATTGGGTCCGGCTTTGTCTTTAGTCAAAGCACCCAGCTTGGAACGCTCTCTCTTCAGTAACGGCGGCGAACCCATACTAGCCGTCGCATCTAAGCAAACTAGATGGACAGATCTGTCTACGGCTTTTAAGCTGGCCCTGGGATTATCAGGCCGGGCTACCCCTTGAAGACTAGTCTGAACCCGCGCGACACACAGACAGGGCGACGTTTTCGAACTATCCGCAGCACTGCGCAGCTGGCAACCTCTCACGGCCTTGCGCCACTAGGAATTCCGACGACTAGGCTCTCATGGCAAATCACCACTGGATGACTGGTACCTTAGGATGGGTCGATTGATGGCAGATGAGATGGATAAAAAGGCGATGGAGAAGACGGGCTGCGAGTGCAGCAAAACATGCCGGCGCGAGGATCATCACAGGCATGCCGGTGCAGCTGCGGCCAGTCCTGGCCGATGCCTCGAATGGGAAATAAGCTGGCTGGGCTGGCACAAGACGTGGGGTAAGGTTGGGAATCTTGGCGTGGCCCTCCCAGGGTCCCAAGCCTCTGGCTTCCAGCGGCACGCCATCTCTGATTCGTCTTGGGTCATCAATGTCCAGTTTCACAAAGACCTTATTACTGTGGTCATCGGTAGGAGGCTGGCTAGGTGATTGACAGCCAGCTGATGTTGTCCTGCTGTGGTCTTCCAATGACATATCCCTTTTAGGTTCGGATTACGATGGCCTCATTTCATGTCAGTTGCGCTCCGCCCGTTCCGTGCATCCCTCGTGGTTCCAGGGCAACATGCTGGAGTGTCTTACCCCCTCGGCTTTTCTGTTCCCCTGGCCCTTGGCTTTATTGCCATTTCTTGATTTCCCACCCCCGGCAACGGACTGGGCAATCCAGAACCGTCCATCAGCATGTACGAGAGACGCCACTTTGTCTGCTGGTTCAGAACTCCCTTCCCCATCTCCGGATCTCAGGCTCGAAGAGTGAATCGTCTCGAATCTTTCCCTTTCGCCGACACCTTAATATTTAGCAACGTGGCTATCTCCGTCAATTGCTGTGAAGAGTACGTGTACTCTGTATCGGCATTGTGGTCCGTGCGCATAGTTTCCCAGCGACTCGACCGGGGTGCATATGGGACGGACCCAGCTCTATCCATGTTGAAGCTCAAACTCCTTTAGTGGTCGCCGGGTGTCATGAATGCTGCTCAGGCACACCGACACGCTCACACGATCGCTGCACATCACAGTTTTTTTCCGGTCCCGGGCGCTTCAGACACGGACAGCTTTGCATGCGCACAGGCGGGTACGGAGGCCAACGCGGAAGTGTCGGAACCGTTCAGGGTCTTTTCCCCATGACTTTCGAAGGACCGGTTTGGCAGCCAAACTTCTCCACAACCAATGCTCAACACGCGTTGTCTCGGTGACAGTGTAGACATTTCTATGGGAAACTTTCTCATTGCTCGAGATGCGCGTCCGTAGCTCTGGGACTATCTGACCTCTGGTGCGAGAGAACTTAAACAAGGGCGCGGTTCAAGTCGCGTGTCTCAATACATGTCCCAAGATTGCGGGTGCAGTACAGCTGCAAAGTTGCAACTGAGCACCAAAAGTTTCACAACGCTCATACAACCATGCTTGAACTGACTGGATGGCGAATACCGATATAAAAAGCTAAACAAGCTTTCAAGTCTTGAAGTCGATGAATAGAGCTGAAAAGTCTCCAACGAATCCCGAGAGGTAAGCGCCCAGCTTCATAAGCTCCGGCCCAACCGATTCTGGTTGAACAAGACCTCCGTAACAGTATGCGGTGTTGAGAAAGATGCAGTCATATGTTGACCGACTGTGAACGTGGCCGATTCTATCCAGTCCAGTTGCAGAATCAATCCTAAGATTGGCATGTAGACGAGAAACGTCTCGTGCAATAGTGGTGCGACTTACGGACGTCTACAACCAAATGAGAGTGCAGTCGCGTACAGTGCGGTGTCTCTACACTGTGCAAATACACACTGTCAACTGTCCTCTTCCATCCTCAGGCACGCATCGCCTCCCAAATGAACGGGCGCACCCCAGACTTGACGCGCCGTGACCTTCCACGTCCGACGCAGAGAGGACTTCGCGATTTCCGGACGCGTCGTCCATCCCCACCACCAACAACGATCGGACACGACTGCTCGCCATATCGATGAAAATATTGCGCGACACGCCGCGAATCCCATCAGCGACTTCAAACGCGCATATTCGCCGCCCTTGAGGCTGCAACCCTCTCCCCCACCATGTACATCAAACAGATCATTATCCAGGGCTTCAAGAGGTGCGCACTTTGCGATAACACTACCGGGCTCACATCCCCGCTGACTTGGTGATAGCTACAAGGAACAAACCGTTATCGAACCCTTCTCCCCCGGCACCAACGTCATTGTCGGTCGCAATGGATCCGGCAAGAGTAACTTCTTCGCGGCGATCCGCTTCGTTCTCAGCGATGCCTACACTCAGATGACCCGCGAGGAGCGTCAGGCGCTGTTGCACGAAGGATCGGGATCAGCCGTCATGTCCGCTTACGTCGAGATTATTTTCGACAACAGCGACGAACGTTTCCCCACGGGAGGCAAGGAGGTCATTTTGCGCCGAACAATCGGTACGAAGAAGGATGAATACTCGGTCGATCGCAAAGTGGTAACCAAGAACGATGTCGTCAACCTTCTCGAGGCGGCCGGTTTCTCGAGGTCAAATCCGTACTACATCGTTCCCCAAGGTCGTGTTACGGCCCTGACAAATATGAAGGAGTCGGACCGGCTCACTCTGTTGAAAGAGGTCGCCGGAACTCAGGTCTACGAAGCGCGTCGAACCGAGTCGCTCAAAATCATGAACGAGACCAACAACAAGAGAGAAAAGATTGACGAACTTCTGGGCTACATCAAGGAGCGCCTGGCCGAGCTCGAGGAGGAGAAGGAGGAGCTCCGAGGCTTCCAGGACAAGGACCGCGAACGCAGATGTCTGGAGTATGCACTCTACTATCAAGAGCAGCAGCAAATCCAGGAACAACTTGAGAGGATCGAGAACATTCGCCAACATGGCCTGGACAACACCGACTCGATACGCACGGAGCTCAAGGATGCCGAGAAGATGCTGACGAAGTTGGAGTCCGAGATCCACAAGTTGACAAAAGAGATGGATCTGCTCAAGGTCGAGCGCCGTCAGCTCGAGGAGGACCGTCGTGAAACTGCCAAAGCGAAAGCCAAGGCAGAGCTCAAGGTGAAAACCTTATCTGACGGTCAGTCTGCAGCCGTCCAAGCCCATCAACAACACGAGGCCGACCTCGCCGCGACCATTGAGGAGATTTCGGCGAAGAAGCAGGAGCTCAACAACGTCATTCCGGAATACACGAGACGAAAGCAGCAAGAAGTGGAAAAGAAGCAGCAGTTGGATACGGCCGAAGCCGCGCGAAACCGCCTCTTCACCAAACAGAGTCGCGGCTCCCAGTTTAAGAACAAGGCTGAGCGCGACAACTACCTGAGAGCGGAAATTGAGGATCTACATTCGAGACTCATGAGCCACAAGGCGAACAAGATGGATGCCGACGAGGATGTTGCCGGAACCGAGAATTCTATCAAACAGCTCGAGAGCGATGTCGCCAACCTGAGACAGCAGTTACAAAACTCGGGCGGTGCTCGAAACGACCTGCTCGAGGAAGCGAGCAAGGCGAGAGAGACACTGGACAAACTCGACGACGAGAAGAAGCTTCTATGCCGTGAGGAGGAAAAGCTCGATACCATCTTGCAGGATGCCCGGCAGGAGAGGGACCGAGCAGAGCGCGAGTTGAGCTCCATGATGGATGGCGATACCGCTCGTGGTCTAGCCACGATTCGGCGGCTGAAGCATGAGCAGGATATCCCCGGTGCTTACGGCACAATGGCGGAACTCCTCGAAGTCAGCGACACCTATCGCCTTCCTGCTGAGCAGATTGCAGGTAACAGCATGTTCCACTACATTGTCGACACAGACCAGACGGCAACCTACCTGACGAACCACCTTCGTTCTCACTATGGAGGTAGACTCACCTTCATGCCTCTCAATCGCCTTCACCCAAGACACATCACCATGCCCAGATCTCAAGACGGCATCGTGCCGCTCTTGAGCAAGATCCGCTACGATCCAATGTATGAGAAGGCTTTCCAGCAAGTCTTCGGCAAGGTCGTCGTGTGCCCCAACCTGAGCATAGGAGGCCAGTACGCAAGAAGTCACGGCGTCGATGCCATTACACTGGATGGTGATACTACAAACAAGAGGGGTGCCATGACTGGTGGATACATCGATCCCCGGCGATCCAGACTTGAAGCTGTGCAGGCTGTCAACAAGTGGCGAGACGAGTATGAACGGCTCCTGCAGCAGTCTAATCGGATTAGGACCCAGATCGAACAGAAGGAGCAAGAAATCACTCGCGCCATGGGCGAAGTTCAGAAGGCCGAGCAGAAGCTACGGCAGCTGGAGGCTGGCTTCGAGCCGCTGAGACACGAACTAGCCAACAAGAACGGCCAGCTTGAGCACGAGAAGAGACGTCTGAACGACGCCATCACGCATCGCGAAGCGGTCGAGAGAGACATGAAGATCTTCACAGAAAGTCTTGCTGCGAACGAGTCGGAGCTTGCGTCCGACTTCAAGAAGTCCCTCAGCAATGCTGAAGAGAAGCAACTCGTCGAGCTCGACGCGCAGGTGCAGCGACTCCAGAGGGAGTGGAACGAGGCCAGCAAGAAGCGCAGAGAAGCAGAGAGCCGGAAACAGATCCTCGAAACGGACATCAACCAGAACCTTCAGCTGCGTCTGGATCAGCTCAACAGCCAGGCCTTCGAGAACAACACTTCTTCCGGCGACTCCGGCAGCCTTAAGGAGGCTCAGCGAGAACTCAGGAAGCTCCAGCGGGAAACCAGCGCCATCGAAACCAAGCTGCAGGAGATCGAGGCGAAGCTCGATGAGCTGGGCGGCAGGCTCGACCGACGTGAAGCCAAGAAGGCGGAGCAGGAAGAAATCCGCAGCACCGTCGCCGCGAAGGAGGCCAAGCAGCGCAGCGCCATCGAGAAGAGCATGTCCAAGAAGGCGGTATACACGGCGCAGGCCGCCGATGCGGCCAAGGCCATCAGAGATCTCGGCGTGCTCCCTGAAGAGGCCTTTGACAAGTACGAGAGGATGGACCCTAGGCAGATCGACTCCAGGCTGAAGAAGGTCCGCAACGCCTTGAAGAAGTTCCAGCACGTCAACAAGAAGGCGTTTGAGCAGTACAACAGCTTCACCTCGCAACAAGACCAGCTCCTCAAGCGACGCAAGGAGTTGGACGCCTCACAGGAGTCTATCGAGGAGCTCGTTGCCCACCTTGACCAGCGTAAGGACGAGGCCATTGAACGTACCTTCAAGCAGGTGTCGAAGGAGTTTGCCACCATCTTTGAGAAGCTCGTGCCGGCCGGCCATGGCCGTCTGGTTATCCAGCGCCGGACTGATCGCCGCATCGACCCCGAGTCTGACGAAGAGCAGAACCGCAGCGTCGAGAACTACATCGGCGTGGGCATCAGCGTGTCCTTCAACTCGAAGACTCTGGATGAGCAGCAGAGGATCCAGCAACTCAGCGGTGGTCAAAAGAGTAAGTGAAGCCCGGTCACCCCCCCAGTGAAGTCTAAAGGTATAAACCACTAACGTTTCCACCCAGGTTTGTGTGCTCTGTGTCTCATCTTCGCCCTCCAGCAGACGGAGAGCAGTCCTATGGTCATCTTCGACGAGGTCGACGCCAACCTCGACGCGCAGTACCGCACTGCCGTCGCCAGTCTTCTAGAGTCCATCTCTCAGGATGCCGGCACGCAGTTCATCTGTACCACTTTCCGGCCTGAAATCGTCCACATCGCCGACAAGTGTTATGGTGTCACCTTCCATAACAAGACGAGTTCCATTGACTGTGTCCCTACCGAGGAGGCCTTGAGCTTCGTTGAGGGCGTTGCCGCAGGGAAGTAAGACGAAGCCAGTGTGGCGTGGGACATGTTCAGTAATAACGGTTTGGTTGAGGGGGTTGAGGTTAACCTCGTCGTTGACCGGGTAGTGTCTTGGCATGGCGTTGCGGCGACTTGTGGCGGATGGTTGTTTGATATCACGATGTCTGACTTGGGGGTACGCCTCCCTCGCTACCCTGTACGGTCTGGTGGAAATGAACGCTGGGCTTAGATGTTTGCACAATTAGCTCCTTTTACGAATCGTCCATCATCAACACGTCCATCATGCCTCATCACTGACCTGCCTCATGAATGCCAAGCCCTGCCCACCTAGCGGGCTCTATGCGGATGCTGTCTTGGAGGTGGTTGGCGGGAGCCTTGCACATGTCCACTCGACTGCGCCGACGACTTGCTCCTTGGGCTCCAAGGCCTGGTGTACGTGATGGGTGTCGGCTTCGCTTCACCCTCGTTGTCCTCGGAATAGCAACACCCAGAACAGTGAGAAAGCTCACTCCTCTAGCCTTCTCGTGATGCTATCCGGTTGGCTCTGCTGTCCCTCCGTGGAACCATGACGCTTTCACGGCATCGCCCCCAGAACCTCCAGGTCTTGGATTCGCGTCCTCGGCGGTAGATCCCACCAGGAAACACGTCACCGGCAGTGGCTGGGGAGGGACACATTCTATGGGGATCGATGGTCGCCAAGAGGTTACCGCTCTTTCCCGAGGATCTACGGTCCTGCGTTCACGGGGAAAGCTTGGTCGTGCCCTTGCCCAGCCAGCCTCGCCAGCCCAACGGCTTACACACACCGGCGGTCTATTCTTGTCTGTCTGGAAAACCTTCCGACACATGGATACTGATCGCCGACCAGGTAAAGGCACAACTGTTTGTTGCCCCGGCTCGGCACTCGCGACTACGTCTCCCTCACAGAGAGAGAGAGGGAGAGGGAGGGGAGGGCTGAAAAGTCACAGCCGGCATCTATCAGAAGTGAAAAAAAAACCTCCCCGCCTTTCTCTCCCCCAGTTTCGTGGGGAAACCAGGGTGGGAAAAAATAGCTCTGACACGGAGCGGTCAAACGGGGGCTGGTTGGGAATGGCGGGTAAAACAAGAATCACGGACGACATCCAATGAAGCAGGACATATCGAGCGGAGGTCGCATCGAGGGGACGCTTCGGTGGGCGGATATGCCTTTGTTCAAAACTCTTGGCCAACAACGGAGTATGAGATGGATCAATGGAGAAGGGCCGGATGCACGAGAGGCAAAGGAGAGAGGGAGAGAGAGAGAGAGGATTCGTCTGCTGCTTAGACCCCTCCCCCTTGGCTGCCCAAATCTGCTACCCGATGGAGATGGTGGAAAACATAAGGCTTGTGAAGGCTTGGGAGGTCTTGGGAGGGCGGGAGAAACGCGTCTCGGCGCCGATCGTGCCAACCGTCCAAGGCGTGGAACGCAAAAGCTTCGACGTCCCCAATGGGGAGCCTCGGGAACTTCTTGGCAGGTTTTGTGGACGACGTCGGGCGTTTTGAATTTGGGGGGAGCTCTCCAAGACCAGATGCTTTTTTCATTTTTTTTTTTCCCATACTTTTTCCTTTTTTTAGGATGAGGGGCAACGAAAATGGTTCACGTCCAACGGGGGACATGACGACGGACGATCTTCGAGGGGAACGGCAGAGTCGCATGACGTGAACCGGATTGCCTCTTGGAACGTGCCCTTTCTTCTCGTACTACCGGACAGGTTTGAGGAGGTTGCAGGAGACGCTGGCGACTCGACCACGGGGAGGGCCCGTCGAGCGATTCTGCAGATACCAAAATAACACGAGCCAACCAAGGACGCAGGTCAGAGTCCATCCGCCGCTGCCCGCCCCCCCCTCGCGGGGCACGAGCCCATGTTTTCAAAACGGCGAGAGTTGATACGTGCCGCAACTTCCTACGGCACTTGGACGACTTGGCGAAGCTGGAACTGATTCAGCTCATGACTCTGCCAAGACCAGTCCTCTGGGAACAATGACACATCCGCAGTTCACCCCGAACGCACCGTCCCCCCCCCATCCAAGGGGGGGAGCGTTTCCCCCCCGTGGGGGGGAGAGGAGGACGTCTGGTCTGCCCTGTTTTTTGGAGACTGGAGAGGGTTTTGGGGCTTTGGAGAAGCAAATGACAAGGCAACGACAGGAGGGAGGCCGGTGGTTGGTCGTTTGGGGGCCGCATCAAAAGCGGTCGATCACTGCCGGCCCTGGCCTTCACGGCGGCGGGCCACTGGGGGGGTTTTTCCCCCTTCCTGTGGAACACGCTCAGCTGGAGCTGAGAGCTGGGATCGGAGTTGGAAGCTGGACAAGAGAGGGAACGGAGCCTCGCGCGTCGCGAAAGCCTCACGAGCCTCGGAGATGGGCGGCGGGGGGGAGGAGGAGCAGAGGCGAGCGGCGGGCGTGGGCAAATCACAATCTCTCGAATTTAATGAGGCGGTCAGAATCCGGGTTTTGTAGCGGGTAATATCGCGCGCCGGCGGGTATCAAGGCACAGCGGCAGCAACACGGCCGACCTTCGCGCCGGTGCGGTCCCGAGGCTTTTGAGAGATATACCACCGATCCGCCAATGCCATTGGAGGGCAGGGGCAGGGAAGCAAGCTATGGAGAACGGAGGGACACGAGCAGAGAAAGATATCCACGATATCCACGACGATAGTACCCACACGCCGACTGAAAAAGTCCACTAGAACAATGGCGGCCCCATGCCAATTTCGAGGGAGGAGGATCCATCGAGTCCGGCCCACATGGACCCTGGGAAGCGAGCTTCGATGGAGACGATGTTTGGACCGGTTTTTTATTTTTTTGGGTGGGGGGGAGAGGGCATCCGCACGTCACTGGACCAGCGGCAAAGCGAAAGAGAACAGGGCCTGCTCGCTTGCTCTGCTTGCGTGCAACGCTCGCCTTGCACGGCCTGCAATTGTGCAAGACATTCGACGAGGCGTCTCCCGCTGGCCGGGCGACGGGGGTGGGTTGGGGTTGAAGAAAGCAACCGTTGGAAGGTGGCGTCCACCTGAGTTTCAGGCAGAGCGATGGCGGTTCGTTCGTCTTGACGGGACAGAATGCAACGCGACGTAACTCTCGCCGTAGCATCTGCCCTGCACGCGGCCCGGTCGAATTGAGAAGGTTTCCCGGCCGTCAGTCTGGGCTCTGGAAAGGCCAAAAAAAAAAAAAACAAAAAAAAAAGATTGCCAGACATCCCATTTGCCGCAGGAGTTCCATGAGGGCGGCGCGTAGAGCTTCTTCTTCACCAGGAGCCAGACCGCCCATTGCCGTCGAGGCCAAGAAGGGAAAAAGGGACGAATTAGAAAAAACCCTCTCCAAAAAAAACATTCACTATGAGCCAAATAAATCCATGGTCGTATCGTCCAATACCCACAGAGCTAGCTGCTGGTTGCAGAGGGCCCCCATCCCCGGCCTCGTTCTGTTTGGACGATGGGCTCTTGGGGCGGCCGGTCCCAACGTGGAGGGTTACATTGTGCGCGCCGTACACACACGTCGATTGACAAACTGTGCGGCGGACGCTAGGAGACTTGTTGAACCCTTGACTGGTCGTTGACATGCAGGAACCTGGGGTTGATTGTCGGTCGAGTGCGACCGTACCTGCGTGGAAGAAACGGGACGGGCGGCATTCGGCTCTCGAGGTCCTTGGAGGGAGGGGCTGGGCGGTGGTGCTGTTGCAGGAGGAGCCGTATCTATCTCGGTGTCCATCTCGGTGTCTACCCGCACCTAACCCTTCCCACCAACCCTTCAAACGACGCGCGACACGTAAAGACGTTGAAGGGGGGAAGGGGATGGGGGTGGCTTGAACGGCTGGCGTAGCCCGTTGGACGATGGGAACGAGAGCAAGCGCGACACATTCTTGACACGGCACTAAGGCACGTCTACGACGCCCGCCGCCCATCTCACATTGGTTTTGTTTGCTGGCCAGGCACAGGCACAGACGGTCTTGACGACGACAGAGCCACCCCCATCGCGAACTTCGCCCCCAAATGAGAGAGAGAGCCAAGGGGGCTGGGGAAAGACAGGCGTCGCTGTCAAGGGGACGGGAGCTGGCAAGGCGCCATCGATCAAATACAAGCCTTTAGTGGCCGATCTGCGGACGCCGGCTGTACTAGGGCGGGCATGATGTCGACGGGCACACCCGCGCTCGCGGGTGCGGTGAGTGACAGTGACGCTGGCGCGTTGCGTGGCACGGCACTGGGCGTGCCCTGGTGGCGTAGAGCTTGGGGTGGGAGTGGCGTGACGTCCGGAGGGCCAAGAGATGGGCGGAGAGGGCCTGACGACGACAGACATCTCGGAGCTTGCGTTTCGGCCGTGGCTCTGGTCTGCGATGGTGTCGTCGTCGGCAGTCCTGGGCGGAGAGAGAAAACGTGTGTGATGTACGTGTGCGGCTGATGCAAAGAGCGCGCGCGCTGGGACGGGTCGAGGTTGTCTCTAACGCGTAGCCGCAGCTTGCGCAGGTCGATGCGGTTCCGAGAAGGGGGATCTGCCGTGGGACAGACGGGCGACCGACTGGGCGGTTCTTGGCGCTGCAGCCGTCAAACCAGCCAGTCCGTCGTCCAAGTCGCGATGGATGGCTGAGGCGGCGTGCGTCTTCGGCGGCAGCAGACGTTGTTCGTCGACGACGTTGGCCAACGTTGCCCGCCGTGCGGTCGGCGTTGGGTGGCCGGCCTCGGCTGCCCTGAACCAACAATCGTGCACAAGAGAGGGAACAAAAAAGAGGACCCGAGGGAGGTGCAGGGGTCCCCCCACTCATGCAACAATGCCGCCTTGTTTTGCACAATTGGCTTGTTTCTTGCCATTTGGTCCCTTATCTCGCATCCCACAGCCTCGAGCACACGCACGCGACCAAGGAAACCGCACGCCTCACAGCTTTCTTCCCGCCAGAGAGGCAGGCACAAACTACGTACACACACCCCCCGATGGAGAAGTTCCCCAATGGACTCGAGGTATGACGGCTGCATTGGCGCACCGTCCGAGCCAACGACGCCTCCGGAGGCTTGATGGCCCAGCCACGGCGCACGTAGCGCCCGGGGGCTCTCCCGTCACGGTTGGGGACGGGTGGTTGCGTAATGATCGCAAAGGAGGTGAGATCTGAGTTTCCTTTCCTCGTCTTCTTGTTTTTCCCCCGTCGTTTTCGTGGCCAGCCCGTCAGCCGGCCTGCTCTCCGAATCTCCCCCAGCTTTCACCAAGCTCATTAGAGTGTCTTGGCCGACGAGGCTTGGTTGCGATGCGACGCGATGCACCTGGCACTCCGTACTCGGTGCTCCGGTGTTTTGGCGTGCCTGCTGGGTTTCCTGGGTTTCCCGGTCCCACTGTTTCCTTCCAACTTCCACGCGCGCACACTAATACGCGCTCCTCTCTGGTGCGTCGGCGCCCACAAAGCTCGGTAATGACGCCAGCTGCACCGCTCCTGCAAGTGCAGGCGGGCACGCGGGCGGGCAAGGAGCGGGTTTGGGCAAACGAGCATGCTTTCCGACCGACCCTCGGTTCCTTCAGTCCCCTAGGCTCCTTTGGGGGGAGAGAGAGGATCCATCAATGCCATTTCGGTCCCTTCTCTCTTTGGCTAGAAGCCAAAGACTGGAGCCCGTGATCCAGCGAAAGCGACGGAGCGGCGGAGGGCGACAGAGCAAGACCCCAAGAGCAAGGTCCGGGTCGGGAAGCCTTGGCTGGTCGATGAGATTACTTTGCCAGGCGAGATTTCCAGTCCTGTGCGTTGGAGAGATGGCGAAAAAGACCGGACGGGGAGCGCGAAAGCTTCACGTTGGGAAGACGCAAGCCCTCCCCAGCCTCGGTCGAATATCTCTGCGATTGGGATGGGCATTGGCGTTGGTATTGGCGTTGGCATTAGGATTGGCATTGCGCACAGCAGGAGGGGCAGATGACCTGCCAGTCTCCATGTTCCCTGATCTGGACGAGCCATTGTGCTCAGCCGGCACAGCACAATTTGACCACCAAATTGACCTCACTTTTTTTTTTTCTTCTTTTTTTCACTTTCGTCTCCTTCCCTTCGCTTTCCCGACTCCCGAGTGTGGTAAAGCAAAGATCATGGATCGCGCGCCAAGCGGTTGTTTCCGAGTACCATCCTGGTCGTGCGACGCGAGGGTCGGTCTTGTCCAAAGCTTCCAACATCCCTGTACCCACACACGTTAGTTACGAGTGAAGGAGAGAGAGTGAGAGAGAGAGAGAGAGAGAGAGAGAGAGAGAGAGAGACAGAGAGAGCGCAGCGCGGAGCACAGACGCGGAACGCAACGCCACCCAGAGTCGTCTCTTTTCGACGCTCCTTGGATGTTTGATCTTCCCCTCTGCTGTTGGCTGTTTCAACCACTGACCACGACCCTTTGCCGTCGCATCGCAGCAGAGCCCAGGCCAACAGCAGAAGACGGACACTCGCCCACTCACTCACACTCACAGCCATACTCACGCTCTCACACAGAGAGAGAGAGAGAGCCCACGCAGGGCCAAAAGTCATGAATTGCCGACTCGTTGCATGGGGGACCCTCCGTACCAACGAACAATCGACCCCCTGGCCCCGTCCCCACCGGCAATCCATCCAAACCCTTCGGCCAATGGCGAGACAGGCATTCATTGACATGCATGGTGCGGTATAGGCTCCGCAAAATTGCCGTGTTTGTCGTGTGTCGAGAAAACCCACCCACACGGCTTCTGCACCGAGCCTGCGGGACTTTTTCTTCCCACCCAATGTACGGATGGAGTTTTCCGCCCTTTGGCTCCTCTGGCCCTGTCCTGTCCTGTCCCGTCCTGTCCTTGCCTGTTCCAGGTTCGCCTCGAGACGACATGACTTTCTCCAACAACAGGTATGGAGATTGAGGGAAACTTCCGGGGCCCAGTCCCGACATTTCTTGGCAGAGCTGACTTGGGGGGAGAGAGAGAGAGAGAGAGAGAGTCTTGGCTGAAGCTGGCTCTCCGTAGTCTGTTCTCGCCTTTCCGCCCGTGTCTCTCTGGGTTCTTCCGTGCGGGCGTGGCGGCTGCTGCTGTGCCGCAGTGTCCCATGAAATGACGAGGGCCGGGTCATGGCTCTTTTCTTGATACTTTGCCGTCGTGCCTCCGGCCATGACGACTTTTGCACAACTCTCCCGCCCACCCACCATGCAGGTCCAGCACACCAATGGACCTCTTCACAGCCGCAATCGGCGGAAGAAGAAAAAGGTCGGACGAGAAACGAGAAATTGACTTCCCGGGCTTGCCACCATGAAAACGTCAAGAGACAGGGAGGCGGAGGAGGGAAGAGAAGAAAAGAGAGAGACGGAGAGAGGCAGGGCAGCCAGAGCCACACACACACACACACATCAGAGAGACAGACTCGGCCACTACCCGCGCGTATCTCTGGCCTCAGCTCGTAGCACGTCAAAACCCCACGGCAACTGAAGCTCCAGAACCCCTGCTCGATCGAGAGGATTGATGGGGATCGGGTGGGTTCCCTGGGGCTCTGCAGGGGGCTTGTCATTGAGCAAGGACCCTCCTCGCCAGCTCTGCTGCCCCAGGAACTCCTCTCTTCTTTCATTCTAGCGCCGTCGCTGCGAGTTGCGCTTACGGTGCCTGTCCTATCGTGGCAGGCATCTCCATGGGTCCCGCGTACCGTGGAAGTGCGCGAGAGGGAGAAAGGAATGGACACACACACACCAAAAAAACAGGGCCCCAGCAATGCGTTGCGCGAACGGTTTCCCAGTGTCCTGAGTCGGAAGCTCGCCTCCCCATCCATCCCTCCAAGGTTGGACCAGCTCCTCCCAGCCGCTGAGGAGCGGAGCGCGCGACTTTGTATTACGCCAGAGATTTGACGGATCGTCAAACGGGTCTCGCTCGCGCGAATCTCGCTTTGTGCGTGGACAGTGTCAGTGGCCACGTTGGTGCGAATGGGTCGTCACTCTCGGATTTGGACCTGACTAGAGAGTGGCTCCTCCATCTCCCACACGCACGCACGCACGCTATCTCTCGCTCGCTCGCTCTGTCTCTCCGCTTCGTCGGCCGTCCTAGTCGCGCTGGCGGATGGAAGGGAGCTCGCGGATCGGGGTTCGCGAACAGGTTGACCGGTGTACGGACCGGCCGACTTGCCACATTGAACAGCATTCATCCATCCAATAGCCACCCATCATCATCTCGCCTCCGACTTCCTTGCTCAGATGTCGTCGTTGTTGTTGGTCCTCATCCTGCTGCGTGCCGAGCTTGCGTGAATTGCGCGAATTGCGTATTATTCCCGTTCCCTTGGAGCGGTAAGCGCTTCCGTTTCCACACTTCCACGCACCCCGAAGCAAGCCATGCAATCCAGAACGAGCCAAGTGGCGTCTTGGTCCTGTGGGATCGGTGGCCAGTCAGTCAAGTCGGTCCGGGCCAGGCAGGTCACCCAGGCCGGGACTCGTCGATGAAGCAAATGAAGCATACACAAGGCCAATATCCCGCATCGTATGCGCTGCCCGCATGCACAAAATGTGCCTCGCTTTTTTCCCTGGTCTTGGCCCGCAAGTCCAACGCTGATTCATTTCCCACCCCCATCCAATATTGCGGTGATTTCTTCCCCATTTCCCCATATGCTGCCCCCCCAGCATTCGTCGGCGTGAGTACGGTACGTAATGGCATGTACGCACTCTGTCGCCTCGCCTCGCCATGCTCAGTGTACATGCTCCAAGTATACGCTATTCGCAGCTCATCACGCTACTATTCGAGGAAGCTTATCTCGTTACACGATACAGTTGCGCTTGATCCGAGTTGGGGTTTTGTCTTGGCCGGGGAACAAGTCTTGGCAGGCCTCTCCCCATTGTATGTTTGGTCAAGTTTTGGGTTAATGAGAGACGGCAGTGCCCAACAAAAAAATCTGATGAGCTTAAAAAAGAACAAGATAGAAAAGAAAGAAAGGTTAAGGCAAACGCGCAACACGCTACAGGACAGGATGGCTCACGTATAGCCTCAATCCAAGGCCCGTCGCGAGGCAGATCGCAAAAGAGTGTTTCCAAGGAAAGACTTGGCGATTCGTCGGCCGGGGGGAGGGAGCAGGGTTGGAGGGGCTCTGACCGTTGTGTGTTACCATGGAGGACCATACCACACACACATGGCCAAACACCCTTCGCCGCGGTCTATTCCGGGGTTTTCTTGGCGCGACCTCTCGACCTCTCAAGGACCAGAGGCTGCATCGCGGCCGTCCTACGGCCAGACGTGGACATGACAATTCAGAGGCTTGGCAGAGGCTTTATCCCGGTGTCTATCCAAGTGCCCGTCCGCACTGTACGGCGGAAGCAGCACGGAGCTGGGGGGGGAGGGGTCTCGTTCGAGGTTGCAGTGAGGGACTTTGAGGACAGAGCCACAGATGCGAGCGAGCGAGAGAGAAAGAGAGAGAGAAGGAGAAAATGGGAGACGCAGAAGAGGCGCAGACAGGAGATGGAGAGGCCCATTGGATGCAGTGTGCAAGTGCCACTGTCAGTGCAGAACAAGTGCAGATATGCAAGTGTGCAAATCGGACGCGGGCTCGTGAGTGGGTGCCAAGGTGAAAAAAAGGGTCTCGGTAGAGAAGAGCGAAAAGGGCCAGGTACAGAGGTACCTCCTGCCTCTTTGGTGCTGGGTGCTTATCGTGTGCGGAATAGTGCAGCCATTCGGGTACTGCGTACCTGGACCAGGACCTGGGCCGGCCTGGGTCGTCGAAGAAGGAGACGACGCAGCGAAGAAGCGCGGCGGCGATGGCGGCGGGTCACGTGATGTGGGTTTCGGAGCAGAGCTGAAACCGTCGCGACCAAGGGGCCGGACGAGGGATTCGGGAAGGCAAGAGCACCCAGCAGCGGCGAGGTACGTACCGGCCTCGACGCGCATATCCGTACAGTACCCTTCGGTGTAGGAAGTGGGAGTGGGAGTGGGAGTGGGAGTGGGAATCGGAATGGAGGAGGGGACGGGGGGCAAGAGTCCCAAGTCCCAGATGGTCAAACGTCTCTTGTTCTCTGTTCACTTTCAACCTACGGAACATGTCCTTGACCAGGGGGGGCGTCCGGGTCCGCGCTCAACCAGGACTAGACGGATGGGACACCGTTCAACCGACTCTCACTTCTGGAGCTGTCTGCGGCGCTGCGCGGGGGGTTGCCCGAGAACAGGCTCGACGAAATCTCGGGATTATGTCTGGGTGTCAAGGTCTGGAGGACAGCTCCAGGCCTGGCTCCTCTTCTTTTTTTTTTTCCCTCCTCCATTTTTTTTCCTCGGGTGCGGTGCCCAGCCCAGGTACAACCCGTAGTGCTACTGAGGCATTTATTTTTTGTATCAGAGGGACTTGACGTTTACCCCCAACTCCACGCTCTGCCCCCATACAAGACCAAGTCACTGGAGAGTTTCCTCGTCGAAACGCACGACTCACGCTGGCTTCCCCTTGTTGTCAGATATCCATCCTCGCATCCTGGCAGATGAGACAGCGAGTTGTCTCTGTCTTGATAGGTCGGCCCGTCTAATGGGGACCTGGGGAGACCAATTTACGCTAGAAACCGGCCAATATTCTTCCACAGAGATGATCGAAGTCCAGCAGCGCGGCGATTGAGAAAGGCGCCGACCAGGTCCCCACGTCCACCGTCCATCGCGCCCACGCCCACGCCGTTTCTGTGCCTGCCACTTCCCAGCAGCTCCCGTCTCTTGTCTTGTCAGGTCGCGCTGTCGAGGCTGTAACCTCGACCCGGTACGTACACAGTACTGGCCGATGTGCAGCCACGCCCCGCGGCAGAAATGTCCCGTCGTCTCTTCTGCCTCGAAATAGCATCGACGTCGCTGGCCGCCCGGCCACAGTGTGCGGGTTTTTCCCTCACCCGCATCTGTTTTGATGCTTGCAACTTCTTGGCGTTGATCCGAGCAAGACGGGGTACGCAGCTACACGCCGGTCCCTTGTTCACACACACACACACACACAGCTCTCACACACACGCCTTCTCACACACGCCTTCTCACACGCACGCCGCCGCCGCGGTCTCTTGCCTCTCGTCTTCTTGCCTCCATTGCCGCGCTGTACTTCGTACCTATTGCACAATGCCAGCCCGGCAGGTCCTGCCCATGCCCTCTCTGCCTTGCCTTGCCTTGGTCCCATCTTCTCATTCCCATCCGCGGAAGTTCCTCGACCAGTCCGGCCTCGCCGTTTGACAGATGTAATATAATATGCCCCATCCTCCCACCGTGATTCATGTCTTTTCTGGCCTAGCCTTCTTCCTTACCCTGCTCTGCCCCTCCGTCCTCTCTCCTCCCCATATCTCCTCTACCTCTACCTTCCTCTATATATACCTCCGTCCTGCCTGCGTTCCTCTACTGATACAGCTGGACTGTAATCCTTTTCCGACAGTTTATGGCACCATACAAAATGGCGGGCTTAATAGGAAAAGGAGGCAACAAGCACTACCCTCAACCCATCAGCACCGAGGATGAGGAGCAGGACCTCGAGACCGGCAACTTCATCCAGGAGCGTGCCAGGAACAACCGGGTTGAAGGCGGTGCTGGTGAGAACGGTACCAACGAGGAGTACAGATCGTAAGTTGCCTGTCTTACACGCCATTGGCTCCCTCTCTCCATCTCGCTTCCCCCAAAAAGCTCGCTGAGGCTAACAACTCTTTCCCCCCCCCAACAGTCTAGTCCGTTACATCGAGACGTACCGGGACCCCAATGCCGAAGTAGAGGAGACGGAAGCTCCTTCCGCCAAGAAGATCCCGAAATGGATGTTCTGGAAGAAGGCCGCCGTCGACGGCGCTGGCTCCAGCGCCTTCGTCACTCCCGCCGACTGGCTCAAGACAGACATGAAGCAGGGTCTTGACCCCACGGAAGTCGAGCGCCGCAGAAAGTACACCGGCTGGAACGAACTCACCACCGAGAAGGAGAACATGTTCCTCAAGTTCGTCGGTTTCTTCCGCGGTCCCATTCTCTACGGTAAGCACAAGCCCATTGCCGCCAGTCGAAGCATGACGGCCATGAAACACTGCCGGCAAAACGCTAATTCTCAATGCAGTCATGGAGTGTGCCGCTATCCTCGCCTTCGCCCTGCAGGATTGGCTCGATGCCGGTCTGATTGTCGCCATTCTGTTGCTCAACGCCGCTGTCGGTTGGTACCAGGAGAAGCAGGCCGCCGACGTTGTCGCCTCCCTGAAGGGTGACATCGCCATGAAGGCCCGTGTCGTTCGCCAGGGAAGAGAAGAGGAGATCCGCGCGCGTGAACTCGTGCCCGGTGATATCGTAAGTCGTCTCAACTCCCCCCACGCACACACCAAAACGGCCATTGTCGCTAACATGCTCTTTTCCAGATCATCATTGAGGAAGGCCACGTCGTCCCCGCTGATTGCCAACTGATTTGCGACTACGAGAACCCCGCCGGCTACACTGCCTACAAGGCTGAGCTCGAGGCCCAGGATGTCATGTCCCCCCGCCGCGAGAAGTTCGAGGAGGGTGACGAGGAGAACGCCAACCCCCAGCTCGGACACGCCATCGTCGCCGTTGACCAGTCTGCCATGACTGGTGAGTCCCTCGCTGTCGACAAGTTCATGACCGACACTTGCTACTACACCACCGGTTGCAAGCGCGGCAAGGCCTTCTGTATCGTCACCCACGGTGCCCAGGCTTCCTTCGTCGGAAAGACTGCCTCCCTCGTCCAGGGCGCCCAGGACCAGGGTCACTTCAAGGCCATCATGAACTCCATCGGTACTACGCTTCTCGCTCTCGTGATCATCTTCATCCTCGCCGCCTGGATCGGTGGTTTCTACCGCTCCATCGAGGTCTCCGAGGAGGGCACTTCCGTCAACTTGCTCCACTACGCCCTGATTCTTCTCATCATCGGTGTCCCCATCGGTCTGCCTTGCGTCACCACCACCACTCTCGCCGTCGGTGCCGCCTATCTCGCCGAGGAGAAGGCCATCGTTCAGAAGCTCACCGCCATCGAGTCCCTGGCTGGTGTCGACATCCTCTGCTCCGACAAGACCGGTACCCTCACTGCCAACCAGCTGTCCGTCCGCGAGCCCTTCGTTATGGAGGGTGTTGACATCAACTGGATGATGGCCGTCGCCGCTCTCGCCTCTTCCCACAACATCAAGGCCCTTGACCCCATCGACAAGATCACCGTCCTCACCCTCAAGCGCTACCCGAAGGCCAAGGAGCTCATCTCCGACGGCTGGAAGACCGAGAAGTTCACTCCCTTCGACCCCGTCTCCAAGCGTATCACCACCATCGCCACCCACCGCGGCGTCCGCTACACTTGCGCCAAGGGTGCCCCCAAGGCCGTCCTCGCCCTCACCGACTGCACCGAGGAGCAGTCCGCTCTCTTCAAGGAGAAGGCCGCTGAGTTCGCCCGCCGTGGTTTCCGTTCCCTCGCCGTTGCCGTCAAGGAGGAGGATGGCCCCTGGGAGATGCTCGGCATGCTGTCCCTCTTCGACCCCCCTCGCAGCGATACCGGCCAGACCATTCTCGAGGCCCAGGCTCTCGGTCTCCAGGTCAAGATGCTTACTGGTGACGCCCACGCCATTGCCGTCGAGACCTGCCGCATGCTCCAGCTCGGTACCAAGGTTTACAACTCCGACAAGCTTCTCCACAGCGACATGGCTGGCACCTCCATCCACGATCTCTGCGAGCGCGCCGACGGTTTCGCCGAGGTTTTCCCCGAGCACAAGTACCAGGTCGTCGAGATGCTTCAGCAGCGTGGTCACTTGACTGCCATGACTGGTGACGGTGTCAACGACGCTCCCTCCCTGAAGAAGTCTGACTGCGGTATTGCCGTCGAGGGTGCCACCGAGGCCGCCCAGGCCGCCGCCGATATCGTCTTCCTTGCCCCCGGTCTCAGCACCATCGTCTCCGCCATCAAGCTGTCTCGCCAGATTTTCCAGCGCATGAAGGCCTACATCCAGTACCGTATCGCCCTCTGCTTGCACTTGGAGATCTACCTCGTCACCTCCATGATCATCATCAACGAGACTGTCCGCGCCGACCTCATCGTCTTCCTCGCCCTGTTCGCTGATTTGGCCACCATTGCCGTTGCTGTAAGTACCACCCACATCCTTCCTTGTCTCGCGCACACGACTAACAGACATCAAACAGTACGACAACGCCCACTTCGAGAAGCGTCCCGTCGAGTGGCAGCTCCCCAAGATCTGGATCATCTCCATCGTCCTCGGCAGTCTCCTCGCCATGGGCACCTGGATCCTCCGCGGTACCATGTACATCGTCGAAGGTGGTGTCATCCACGAGTACGGCTCCATCCAGGAGATTCTCTTCCTCGAGATCTCCCTGACCCAGAACTGGCTCATTTTCGTCACCCGTGGCTTCGAGACCTTCCCCTCCTTCCAGCTCATCGGCGCCATCGCCGCCGTCGACGTCCTGTCCATCCTCTTCTGTGTCTTCGGCTGGTTCTCTGGTGGCCGTGGCGAGCCCGCCTCCCCCCCGTCCATCAACCGCTTCCTGTCCGAGAACGGCCGCACCGACTTCGTCACCGTTTGCGTCGTCTTCGTGTACTCGGTCGCCGTCACCATCGTCATGGCCCTCGTCTACTACGTCCTGTCCAACCTCCGGGTCCTCAACGATATGGGCCGCAAGAAGCGCAGCGTCACCGACACCCTCATCGAGAACGTCCTTACCCAGCTCAGCAAGGTCGCCCTCGAGCACGAGAAGGACGACAAGGGCGAGCGCTTCTACATTGCCAACCGCGCCGTCGTCGAGGAGGGCTAAAGAGCCAAGGTCCTGTTCTAGATCATTTTTGGAGCGCGCGCAGCAGCACAGAACAGTCATCACACAAACAAAGCGTGTTTTGAGGCATTGGGTCGCACAAAAACATCTTTTTATTTTTTTCATATCCACTATAGAGAAGAAGATGCAGCGGAAGAGTAGGAGAAAGAAAGAAGACAAACACAAAACGGAAAGGCGAAGGACAACAACGCTCTAGATGGCGCGCTTGGTAATATCTTGCGGCATCGCAACGACTGTCACTAATGACCCATTTTCATGAGCAGTTTTCTATAATGTAACAAAAGACCATGTTCATTGTTGTGGCGTTGATCGGGTCAAGGTCGGTCGGATAATTCAATTGAATCAAATTACAATTTCAAATCACTTGCTCGCCTCTATTGCTTTCCAATGTGCCACAATGTCAATTGCGCTTCTCAATACCATGTCTAACCCAAATGTCTTTGGTTCTGGGCTGTCGACTTCCATCGGTATGTCTTTCCGACTTTGTTCGGCCCGACCAACGACGGGGCTTTCGAGTCAACCTTTGGTTGGCGGGGGGGGCCGGGGGGTGTTCCGTCGAGATGGAGAGAAGAAAGGTCCTTCCTGGTCCGTCTGAAAACTTACACCTGATTGGGCCTACGTCGCATTCCGCAACCACGGGTGTTTCTGCAACGGACGCTCGGGCCCCTTCATGCATGAGACGGCCAAGCACCGTCTTGTTGGGCCTGTCTTTTTTCTTCCTTTCCCTTACCTATTTTGAACAAAAGGTTGCCAGCGCGGAGAAGGCCGTAACTCGGAGAGGTGGGCAAAGGCCAGCACAGAGGTGGTCAGTGTTCCCACCCTGGACGGCCAACATCCGTCATACCGGAGTCGGAGAGGAGACGCGAGTCGGGTCGAGTCGCGGGAGTTCCGGGGGGGTGGGGGTGGATTGGGCATGACGGGCATTGCGTCGACGGGGCCTCTTTGCGGTCGTACCTTTTCCCTCTGTCTCAACGCTTTTTGATGAGCGTTTCGATGACAGCCTGGACTATCCGGGCCTCCTGCGTCTGTCTGGTCCTTGACTAGCTGGGCGGTCCTCTGCTCGTTCCGACTCTGCCGGGCGCGGCGAGTCGGCCAAGGCCCCTGGCAAAAAGGACGTTCTCGGAGCTGGGGTTGCGCGATGCGTGTTCGCCACGACACGAGACGGATGCACGACATACGTCAACTGAGCGAGTGGCCTCTGCTCGGGGGCCAGGTTTGGGGCTCCTGTGGGCTGCCTTGCCAAACTCGCACGGTACCGGCTGCGGCATCTCTTCGAGTCATCCAGACCTCGCCCGGCCGGATCCCAGATGTGGAAAAAGAGTCTCAGGACATTTCTCACGACGGGGGTTGGAGGCGCTTCGCAGGCCGGCCCCGCGAGTGCCTAGCCCGGCAGCCCAGAGCAAATCGTTTCTTTCCTTGCTCGACGTCAACCAGCGAGGACTCTGCTTCTTTTCTCGGAACAGCAGCGATGGCGCCGACGTTTTTTTTTCTTTCTTCTTCTTTTTGTTCCCTGAACTATCTAGGAAACCTTCATCCTCTCTATCGAGGTCGATCAGGTTGCGCTTGAAAGACTTGGTCTGGTCTTGATGAGCCTCTCAAGCTCTTCGGGGGAGGGACAGACGTCATGGCCAGGCAGTCAACCCAACGGCGTCATCTGCCAACTGTCTAGGAACCAGAAGGCAAGCTATACACCTGCCGGGTTGCGCCGACTGAAGGAAAGAGAACAAGAGCTGGTTGTCACGACAGGCACGACGCAGGGACAGTCTTTGTGTGGTTTCCCGCGTGATCCCGCCACTTTTCAAGGTAGGCAACTTGCGTGTAGAAGCTTCGGCCCTTTCACTGTAATTCCTGTGCGCCCTCACCTCCTTAATCGGGAGAGTGTATTTCATACGTACAGGACGACGACGACGACGATGACAATGTGCTCTGCATTCACCAGTGGGCCAGCCTGTTCATTTTCAACCTTGGGTCATGCCGGTCACCTCATTCCTGTGGTGTAAGGACGTTGATTTCGACAGAGACAGTCACGAAAGCGCGATAGATAGTGGCAGACCTGTCGAATAAGATCTCGGTCTGCCTCTTATACCCCATGAGTAAGATGTTTTGGAGAGCATCGCGTGTATCTTGACGGAAATCACGTGACTTCTGAAGTAGACGCAGTAGTTATAGGTGATGATAGCGGGGGGCATGCTACTGTATGTGCTGCACTAAGAGAGATGCGCCCCGGATCCTATTACCATCTTGGTGTTGTTTGGCAACATCCCGCGTCCTCCTCTCCATCATCTAATGATGAGATACTCGACGGATCTTTGTGGTCCAAGGCTGGGTGTCAGGCTGGGGATTCCTTGTTAGAGTCGTGTTTATATAGGCATGGCACTCTTTGCGTGAGTATATAACGAGACTGTTTCAATATATTGATAGTAATATCCGTTGATACTATCTATAAAAGGCGTTTCCCCGGTCTCTCTTATATGCGTCTGTGTACGGAATCCACACTGAGCACGCCAAAGACGAGCTTGGGAGATGAAGACGCAAGGTGAACTTCCTTGCCTTGGAAATTTGTTTTGGCTTACCATGTCCACAGGTGTCAAGGTAAGAACTCATGTTCGAGTGAGCCAATAATAGACATAAAGTTTCAATCGTCACTACATCCATATCGATAGAGACTATCAAATGCCGTTTCCCAGCTTGTGCTCGAATTCAGCATCCCATGCAGCAGACGGAAAGAAAACCTGGGAGAAGCTACCTCTCCTTCTGATAGTGGCCCTCGCCATGGATGACGGTTACTCTAATGGTTGTCATGGTTTTCCCATGGCCTTCAACCTGAAGGGATTGGGGCGACTGAATCGAAATGCTTCGCCAGCCCATGGTATATACTCTTTCCCGATCCCAGTGGCATAGATAACACGTGACGCATGTAAGGGCGTTGCGTGTAGGGGAACGAGCGCCTTGTAAACAGATCAACGTACGGTCGTTTCCAGTAAGCACATGTCGGCAAAGCCTACCTTATCGAATATTCGCATTGCCGCCGTCAACACCACGATGTCGTCTGATCACCACCTTTTGTGGCAGAACAACTAAGATATGCCAACTTGTGCCCAGAAGATTCACGTTGTGTTTATTTTTGGTTCCAAGATTGATGGAAGAGACGACCATTATCATGAGAAAAGGGTTGCATGGTTCTCTGGAAGGACTTATAGGGCAAGATGGGTACCTGGCTGGTAGCTATACACCTGTGTACCAGCCATCTGTCTCATGAAAACGAGATTCAGGGAAGTACAGAATTCCTCATTGCCCTGTACCTAGTCACTCTTTACTCCGCCCCTGAAAACCATCAGGAAATGTAACCGGCTCTTGCGAGTCGGGGAAGGGGACGCCAAGGCTTTGACACTCCCACCGATTGAAGTGTGGCATCCTCATAACACTGAAGTTTTGTAGTCGCATAGTAAGCAGACAGTCTGGTATGTCCGATCTGGATTTATCGGCATTACATCGTTGGCATCGATTGTCTGTTAAGCGGTTCCTTTGCGCGGGTGACCCGGGTGTTTCGTTGCTACTTGAACTAGTCCTACTATATTCCTACAAACAATACTGTTCATCTCTTCATAGGAAAGTTCATATGGGTCTCGACTTCGAGGTGGAATTCTAACTCTGTTCGGTTTGCGGGCGGGGGGATATGGGCCTTTTCCGCTCAATATGGCCAAACACCTGCAAACAAGACGGGATGTCGCCATATGATGTCAAGTTATAGCCCCGGTTCTGGAGATTGATAAACCCTTGAGATCTGTTATCCATTGCCAAAGAGTCGAAATCCACTACTACTTCAAGTGATGGGTCATGCCACTTTAGTAGGGTAACTTCTGTAACTTAATGCGACGGCCAGATACCTGTACGCTCTAGGAGTTTCGATCTAGATATGTCCTAAAGATTTAGATTTATTTTGTCATCCCTCTGGTTTTCACAGATGATTTGCGATTTGGGTTACGGAAGCTATCGCACTTGAGCATGATGGTCTCGCGGTACCCCTAACACCATCGTGGCTAGTCTTATGGGTACTATGAGTTTAAGCTGACATCTCTTCCGGGGAACAAAAAAGCAACACTGGGAAACTTGGTCGAATCCGCGTTTATCGTACTAGAACTACTAGGTTGGTATGTAGTTTCTACCTAGGCTGTGTTGATTTTAGTGTAGCCCTGTTCAGATGCGTCATCGTAGCGTCTGGCACCAGATGCTGCCCGAGCACTTAACACCTTGAACTGCAGATAATGTATACAAGATTTCCTCCTATAGTATTAGGGATGGTTTAGCATGGCTCAGTTGTACTTGGTATGAGTATGATGTCCGTGGGCAGAGAAACGTTTGGCCGGCCTGGACATCGCTATATCAGCTAGTGACTCCCGGCAGCATCGCCGTTAAGTCTGTGTACAGTCGTCCCACTCGCCACAAGTCGATATATACAGTCTTCACGTAGTAAGCATTAGTTCCTAGTCACAACTTGGTGGAACTCCGATCTTTCATGTCGGAATATAATGTCCATGGTGTGCACAAGACACGACCATTTCCCGGAGAGCTCAACATATGTCGCGAGTGTTCGCCATCGTCGGCTGCTGCGTCATGTTGACCAAGCTATAATACAGGATAGCTTATCCCAAATAATTATTGGAATAACTCCTTGTGCGCTCGTGCTCTTGTTATACGCAAGATGCTCGGGTATCTTGGTCACCTGCACGCTTTTACCTCTAGAGACACCGGAGAGTTTGGGGCGCGAAGTCAGGTAGCAGCTCCAAACTAACAAGTTCAAAACAGCAATGATACAGGGCACTTTTAATGAACTCTTTTTTCTTAGTAAAACCATTTCCTGTAGTTTGGTTTTGCGGGCATAGAAGCGCTGCCCGAGAAACCTGACAGAGGATAAGAGGTGTTATACTTTACTGCCATTTGTAAATACTCGGACAGACACGGTAAGCCTTGCAAGAGGATCATATTGCCTAGCTAGTGCAAAGCGACGAATCTCATAATTCAGTATGCATGCTTGTGAAGTCTCTAGGCGTTCTGTGAGCACTGCGGCCCGTTGAGTCTCGTCGATCGGCATGAACGCCGCCTATTGCCTTCAAGAACCAGAGTAATCGTCCAGAACCAAAGATGGATTTCGTTAAAGCCTCGTCTTTAACGTCATTCTTGACCGTCTTGGTAACTTTAAGTAAGCAGATGGCTACAATCGTATACCAGGATCGGGACGAAAGTGAATAATTGCAGTGTGTGTCCACAACGGAGGAATCATATGCCAGGCTCGACTTAGGTGTATACCGGAGCTACTGAAGGCAGAAACCAGGAACTCGGCTTCTGCACAGCTTTTACTCATGCTGTCCCATCAAATGCCGTCTGAAAGCCTCCTAGCCTAGTTTTTAAAGTCACTGATCTCGTTCCATGCGGTTTGGAAAGGATTCGGCATTCATTGTTGTAAGGTATATCGTCTCGTCAAGACTGAAGATTTGAACCATTCTGAAAAAAGAAGACGGAATTGGCAGGAACACAATAAGGAGGAACCTAAAAGTAGAGGGGAGTGGCTAGTTAAACTTTGCCCACTAGGTATAAATCGCTTTGCAGCGTGGTGCTCCTTTATGTCTTCTTTCCTGCCTCGAGGCAATAAGCCATCCTTTAGCATGAAGTCTCGTGTTTCTCAAGGTAATCTTTTTCCTATTTGAAACATCTTAAGAGCTATTTTGCTCTTACATCTTGTATTATAGAGAAAAAGAGAGGTACTACAAACTCTTTGCTGCAATTATCATGGGCTGCCAGTACTACCTTCGGTGTACGGGGAGGCATCAGAGAATATGCAAAGTCATCGATTAACTCGATTTATCGAGAAAGACCTGTGAGAGGCGATGAGCCGACCAAGGGTAACAAGACGTCCGCAGATAACTAGCACAAACGCTTGACGTCTAGAAATTGGAGGCCTTCCAGACATCACATACACCAATATATCAGAAGAAGACACATATGTGGAACCGTCCGAATAAATTATGCGGCTTTCCGTGATCATTTATCCATTATCACACTTATGAGAGGGGTCTGAGCAGAAGGGTTGATTCAAGGAATTCCCAAAGCCGCAGATGATAGCCAGCGATGCCTTTGATATTGGCAACATCATCCCCATGTCCTATCCACGTCAAATGTTGCTCTAGGGATACGAGCAGCTGACATGTTCAATCTGACGCAGGACCAATATCCCAGATGGATTTTCTTTCCCCTTTGAACGAATCATACAAAGCCACAAGCGAAGCATTACAGACCGTAACCGAGACCCAAGCCACATGTAATTCACTTTTTGACGTTTCGACGCGGTGATACAAAGACATACATGGCTCGAGGCAGCCACCCGCTCGTTGGAGACGGGAAAAGTTCCTTCGGAAGGAAGAACAAACAGGGATATGTCCAAAGCAACAATAATAACCCCAGGTCTAAATGGTAAGATATTTGTCAACTGGTCCGTTGAGATTGTTTCTATCAGAGCCTACAACGACTGGAATCGTAGTAGGGTGACGATGGGGGTGCAAGGAAAGAAGACACATGCTTCTGCGGTTTCAGGCGTCTCACAAGGCTTGTTTATATTGAAGTCAGATGGCAGCTTTCCTAGAGAGTAAGGACTGGTTATGCTCTTGCCAGCCTTTGACAGAGCTCCAGGTACGGAGAGCGAGACCCAAGACATCACTATTAAATATTAGTGTTGTTATGATACTACTGTCATGGTCAAATTAGCTACAAGATACATGAGAGATGCGGCTGTGGCCGACATGACAGTCTCCAGACGGCTTCGTTTTCCCCGTAGGCGTGACTGATTGTCATCATCACCTTCATGCGAATTCTAACACCGTCAACCTCTCATCTGAGCATGTGGTCTAGGACAAATAGGATATCGGGTTTTGCCAATCAAGGAAAATACAGTCCTACTGTAAGCTGAAAATGTTGAGATCGGTTTCTACTACTCAGATAAAGGCTGTCTTGGGCCAGCACCGCCTGGTTAAATTGCAAAGCATCAAGACCAAAACACTGATTCGAACTGATACCATGTACACGTCAAGTCAGACCCAACAACAACAATAACAATGCCGGTTTCGACTTGAAAGATTGCCCGAGGCCTACAGACACAATGCAGATCGCCGACGGGTACTAGAAGAACAATAACTCCAAACACATTGCGTCCTTCAATCTAAGCAATCAACGAAACATGATCGACGGCCAAGAGACCGTTCACGATTCATAACCTTAACTCGACCTTGGTTACCCGGTAGGCAGAAAACAAGAAATTGACACGGGATTGCACCCTTCCGACAACTGCCATCGTGACCCATCAAATGTAGAAGCGCACCAACGTCATACTGCATGCGACGACACAAGTCATTCAACAAAAGTCAGTCCATAACGAGGCAGCAAAAACATGCCCGTGCTAAACAAACACCTCTCAAGAGACAACTGACAGCTTTACTGCCAGCAAACATTTTCCTCCCCTCGCGATGAACTGCACCTCAATGACTAAAGAAGCAACCCGGAGAACCACCCGTCCATACCATGAGGACGGCTGTAGTTGGGTAAACCCGGAGACGGGCCACCGCCCACCCTGACTGACTTGCTGGTCCATCTGCGTTACGCCCACAATCCGATCCGATTCCGACATCAGATCATCAAGGACCTCGAGTCAATCTACCTACACACACACGAGCAGCATTTATCCACTCATCTATTTTACCCACACATGTACACACACGCGAGCGCGCGCACACACAAGCAGCGGGAGGGCTTGAAATACTTGACATCCTCACACACGGGCTCAGCATGCGACGATCAGCCAAACCCAGCTCAACTTTGAACATCCGAATCAACCCCCCCCCCCAGCAGAGATCCGGGCTCCGTCATTCCACGCAATGGCCCAACCACCGACCAACCGCTCGGGAGAAACGGGAAAGAGGGTTTTCCACCTTTGGGGCGAGTTCCCTCTTTTTGCCTTTTCCCGCCCTCCGCACGGAGACAATGTTGGTTCGGCCAGTCCGCCTCACTCAGCTAGTGTGGCCAGAGACGAAGAAGCCGTTGGCGCGAGCCGAACCCTTCGGAGTCAACGCTGTGACGCGGCGCGAAGTCGGGCATACGGACAAGCGAAGGGCGACAACGAAGAGTCAGTCACAGTTTCGTGCCGCCTGTTCTGGTCCTTACCCGCCGTCTCCTTCGCCCCAAGAATACGGGAAGCAGACCCTTTCTAGAAAGCAGACATGCAAACTCTAATTGTAGATCACACGAGGGCCAAGGACTTGGGGCACGGCGCAAGGCGGACAATAATGCCATTCGCAAATCCACCAACTCGGCCCAAGCCAGGAGGCGGTTTCCTGCGCAAGGGGCAGCATCTTGCCCAGAAACCGTAACCATCTCGGTATCCCACTCTCATCGGTACATTCGCCAGAACTAGACGAGGTGTGCGTACCGGAACCTCGTGACCGCCCACGACTCGCAATGTGATCTGATTCCCTTCCCTTATCCCCCTCATGAATAAGGGAGCACCGGGGCGGCACATGCGGCAGGCAATGCCGGCCCCGGGAGGGAGGAAGAACAGCCCTGAAGTACAAGGAATTGCTTATGCGCTCCGGAGTCATGTTGATAACAGAACCGGGGGGGATGGAGGGCCGCATCCGAACCGGCTGAACACGTCCAAGCAGGGCCAACAGTACCGGGAGAAGGAAGAGAACGAACGGCGGCAGAGAGGGAGAGCGGCATAGATCTGCTGATGCCATGGTACAGGGCTGTCAAGCCGTCGTCATGCTACGGCAATACATCTTCAGACACCGAAGGGTGGCCGTTGCCTCCTCCGTCGCCATCGAACCCGGACCCCCCGACTCGCCTCATGGGCCGGCCACAATACCGAGGTAACGAGGGTTGCATGGCTTACGACAACCTGCTCCTCTCCTGCTCTCGCCTTTTCCTCCTCTCCTTCTCCCCAGCTCTTCGCCCCCAGGCTCCTAGCCCTCACCCTAGTGATCGACCCAGCCTTGCCGGCGCCAAGCGCGAGGGCATGAAGGACTCGGTAAACCTTCCCCCTCGAGAGTTCACGAGGCGCCACGTGCAGGGGAGAGGACCTCCGTCGAGATACGTTTTCTTGGTTCCTCGCCTCTCGCCATCCCGCCTCCCAGCCAGTCGGAGGCGACGCCCGACAGGCCACCCCTTTTTCAGGGACCAACGAGTCAACCGGACGCGAGGGCGGCGCTCCCCTGCACCAACCGGTGTCCCAAGTCTGAGCGTCCACAGGTCTTTATGCCTCAGGGCGGCATACACCAATAGCAGCCGCAGGCGGACGAGGGCTGCAGTTTCAGGAGTCGATCTCGTCCAGGGGTCTACTGGCGAGGTGAGGCCAAGGGAGCTCTTCGATCGGGGAAGGCTTGGAGCTGGAAGATCATGGCCGGGAGGTGGAGGGCAGGCGTTGTGCTGTGGCGGAAAGCAAGAGAAACGTTTGTCCACCTGACAAGGTGTAGCTTGATGGACTTGTCGGCCCAGGAGTGCAGCTGTTCGTTTGGAAGCAGCAGGCGGCAGTGGCGCAGACTGACAGTTAGGATCACGAGTAGCTGTGGAGATAGGAAACGGGCAGACGGGTAAAAGCAACCGGTGATTGAGGCAAAGCTCGGTTGCGAGATGGAAGGATTCTATGCAGTTTGGAAGGCTATGTCGGCGCTTCTTCGTCCACAGACACGGACTAGAGCAGTCAAGGTGGGCGGCATACCATGTCCACGAGGCAGGTGAATGCGATGGGGGTGGAAGACGACTGACTGTAGACGCCGGAGAGGGGAGGAGACGTCTGGAGTGACGAAAAAGAATGGACAATTCGTCTGTCAAGGTTTCAGATATCTGCCCGAGCACTGCCTGTGCAACTCGGTCACAGCGTCAAAGTACCGCACCGCCGTGGGTGAAGTGTGCGCGATCCATGCCGCACAGAAACTGACCTAGCCCGGTGTTTACTGCTTCGGATGAGGACTGGTAGGGAAGGGCGGTGCGTGGTGGATTGGTGGGAATGATCCAGGCACAGATCTTCATGTTCATGGGACCGCTGGGCGGCGAAACAAACGCGGCGATGTGAAACAAGAGCGGTGGGCGGCAGAGGTGATGGTGGTATGGGCAGACAGATTTGATGGCAGCAGCTGTGAGAAATGGCCAAAAATAAGAGCGCCTAGTACAGCCATATGTCCAAGTTGGGATATGACACTGGCCAGCTGATGTCTCGTTCGTACTCAGAGGGCGGCGACGTGATATCAATCGGGGGCTTGCTCCGGGTACGAGATTGGCGGGCGTTCACAACGAGGCTGGCTCGCGACTAGCATGATTCGAGAAGACATACTAGTGGAACGTCATAGCTAGTTCGTGCGGATAAAGTGCAGCCAAGCCGAGTTGTGTCTGTTCAACTGTCTGCCCCGGCCCGCGAGGCTCGACGCGAGAAGCACCAGCCCGTGTCCTTGAGATCTCCTGGTCGACCGTCCGTTCCCAGCATCAGGATCCGTGACAGCGGAGCTTGTCGAGTAGGATTCGACATGCCTACTCCCGCCACTTTGGCAGCTGGTCGTCGTTTGGGGGTGGATTCCGTCAGTGGTACCGGAACGTAGCTGAACCAACCGGAACGCTCCAGCGAGATACCTTGCAAAGGGACTGTGAGTCCGTGAGCAGCGGACACGATATGGTTGTCCAGGCCCAGCTTCACTGGGAAGACTCCTTCGTTTAGCAACCCTCAAGAGTTGAGCGAGCATGCCCAAAGCTGACATCAATGGGCGATTGATGCCTCAAATCGTTCTGGAAGACGATGTGACATGTCCCTAAAAGGCCGTCGCTCGTGTTTCATGTACCTGAAAATCGCCCCTCTCACCGTGTTTCGGATGCTGCGCAACATTGGTTCAAGCACACCTTCACGCTTCCAGACCACAAACCAGCGCGGCGAAGCCCTGTCTGCGTGTGAACACAAAGTTGCCGGTTGCAGTGAAAAACTGGAGAAGAGCTGCGGGTTGACATCAACACGAGCTATCAGCCGTGCTCGCGCCAGAGAACCAGCCGTTGTCGTAGCAAGGGTGGGGGAAACTTGTCGAGGGAACCGCGGTGGAAATGGATGGCTGGGTGCATGCTGGTGTTGCATCGTTTACGGTGGTTCTCCGCCGTCACCGTAGCTTGCCCCAGGCCCAGGAGAACCGCACTGGGTACTGGATAGGCAGGTTCATGCACGAATCAGACTGTCCTTGGTAAAAGGAGGCGGCCGGCACGGCTCTGTATGGGGCATTGCCCATTGAGGTTGTCGTGGTGCCCACCACTACGGGTCGAGAAGAAGTCGACGTCGAAAGTGTCATGTTTCGTCGACTCAGCGAGGCGAGAAAGATCAGCCGTCTCTCCCCTGTCGTTTCAGATTCGCTCAGAGTTTGGTAGACTTTCTCAACCCCACCGAGCCGTATCCAGGGACTCGAGATCGTGTGGCCATGGGTGAGTTGTGCTAGCTGTATCCGAATTTGTCGTCTCGTAGCCGACGCAGCCCGGTGTTGGCTAGGATAACGAGATGTCAACGACCTCGGGCTCGGCGGGCGAAGTCTGAAGAAAGTCTCTTTCTTGCAGTAGTTGGTGGAACTCGCCCACATTGGTCGGGCATTATTGTGCAGGTCTGACAGGTGAGCGGCAGGTACGCCGCCGGTGGCAACCGTCGCCGTCCACCAACCGCCGGAGAGAAAAAAAGAATGGCAGTACACTAGCGCGAGGGTTGGTGAAGCCAGCTTAGGTCGACTGCCGGCATGCCTTGATCCCCGTCGCTCTCTTAGGCCGTCGGGGGTTCAAGTTTCATCTCATTGCTGGAGTCGTTCCTCGTAGCGTGTCATTGCCGGACGATTCCACATCACGCTTGAGCCTGGTGACCAGGAAGGCGATGTTTCTCTCCTCCATGTCCATGCAGGTCGGCAAGTACATCACCACGTCGCCTGCGATGTTTCTATTCCTGTTTCCTCGACAGCAAATACGGTGCTGGCGTCAAGGTCCTCGACCTGTGGGCGGCCGGAGCCCCCCTCGTCAGCAAGGCGGGGAAGGGCGCGAAAGAAGAGGGCAGCTGATGCGGTGTAAAGGAGAAGTGGTTGATGTGAACGGCTGGTAGGTAATCTCAGCAACCGCCAGGCACGCACCGGGACCAGGGCGAGGCGGCCGAAGGTTCTGCGACCCGATCTCACTCCCGCATGCGCCGTGCAACGATTCCCAAATGAATGGGCAGCAACCTCGAAGAAGCAAAAGCTATTTCTGGCCCATCTTGATCCAGTGTGATGCGAGTGAGCGTGTCCGTAGTGCGTGTGAGTGTATGTGTGTGTGTGGTCCAGTCCAATAGGTGGGACGGGAAGAGACACCAGGCCAGACGTTGGAGGAGAGCAACAGCCGATAGCAACAGCAGGGGAAGCAGCAGTGAGTGGATGTGGTTGGGCGACGGGGCCACTTGGAGTGGTGAGGGCAGCGCTCCACTCGGCATCATGGAATGAATCTGAGGGAGCCAATGAGGGCCCTGAGAAGCTCCTAGCGCTTGCAGGGCCAGCTCCTCAGGATTCTGATTGGCTACTGCGGCTTAAGCTTAGGCCGAATCCACCCAGGGTCCTTTTCTGAAACTGCCCACTACGGGATCAGTCAGCACGACCCGACGGGCAGCATCCCCGTCTGACGCTGGACCCTAACCCAAGGCCTCACTCCGAGTGACCATGGACCATTCTCCCCTTGCTTTTTCCCGCACCTTGGCTTGATCATGATCCATGAGCAGCATGCCTGGATTGCTCACTGGTCAAACCGGCCCACGATATGACGAATGGCGCGAAGCTAAGATCCCGGCGTCGAGGGGTCTAGACTTGATCAACATTTTCCCTCAACGGATAGGTGTTGCTTAGTGCTACTCCACGAAGGAAGAAAGCTCCGTCAGTGGTTTGTTTGGCCGAGACGAGCCCATTTGCCCGCGTTCCTCAGGCGTTACGCCTGGTCTCTGAGACCTCTTTCCCACACGATGTCATCTCGGAAAAGATGGATATCGACGTCGTGGCCGTGTGCAGCGAACCTGAATCGCCGGCAACCACTTGTGCGCGGGAGGGCGCGTGTTTCGGGCTTTTGGGACGGTCCAGCGCTCTATGTGATGAGGTCCAGTTATCCACTCCTGGGCTCAAAAATAGCAGCAGACATCGATCGCCTCGGTGACTCGAGTTGATTCGTGGACACCCTCCGGCCTTGAGCACGAGAACGTGCTGGCCAGCTTGGGATACTGGCCCATGCGTCGTCCATGAGCGGCACGTATCCTTGCCGAACTTGACTTACAGGTATCTCATCCCTCGACCACCGCAGTCTCAGCAGCGGAAGTCTTACGATGCTCTCCGCGCGGGACAGGATCCGCCTGCCAGGAGGAGAGTGATCGTCGTAAAATATTCTAGAGCATCCCGATGCCCCTCTATTGTTTGCCGCTAAGTGCGAGAATGAAGAAGACGGTAAACATTTAAGATTGCGGAGGGGCTCTGCAGTTGGTATCGTGGCATTCAGCCATACGGGGCACATTCCTCTTCTAGTCATATGTCCGTCCTTGTCGCCTGCTCGAGTTGAACTCGGGTCCGGGAGCCCGAACCGTGGATTGCATTCCCTCACTTTGGCGGTCCCTTTCGAGTCCTCGCTGTGGCATGAACGGATAGAAGACATACCTTCTAGGGCAGCTCGATAGACAGCACTTCCCAGACAAGTGGATAATGCCCGGCCGTGCGGTAGGTGGACAGCGGTCAACTTGAACTCTCACAACCTGACCAAACGCACTGAACACGGCCAGGGTAACGGGACGATCAGGCGAGGTGGGATAGCTGGTCGCCATCTTCCCTCTGAAGCGGGGCCCGGACCTCGACCTGGGCCTAGCGTGGCCTACCACCACCATCACCACCACCACCATCATCCTCGCCCACGCCGACGATGACGGCGAACCGCACTGCATCCTGGGCGGAGCAGGGTGTTCGGCCTCGAGGCAGACGACTTGCAGCTGGCAGTTGCTGGCTTGGGGTTTCAGAAAGCTCGGGGTAGCGTGCGTCGCATTCTACGAGGGTGATCAAACAGACACAACCACGGTCCATCATCCATGGGCAAAAATCCCGCCCACGAATATCTCCACTGCGCAAAAACGCCGGTGTGCCGTCTTGTCGAGACCTTTGCAGGTTGATGCTTGAGATCTCGTACCTTGCATAGGGGCACAGCACTGCTGTCCGAGGTTCGGCCGTCGCCCCCATTTCGACGTCGTGTCGTGATCCTGATCAATGGGTTGTGGACCACGAACCCCCATCCACGGTCAATTTCGACCGCGGTCTTTTTTCCCTTCCATCGCGATGGGCCGCAGACCCGTCGAATCAACTGTTGTAACGAGTACGACGTTGCCGCGTTTTGTTTTCTGTTGGCTCCGTACGGACAGCGATGGCGGATAATCCCCGACGATTCCACTCCGTCATGTTCACGTCCGCATTGCGTAGCAGGTCAGGGCGGTGTTCCGTAAGCCCACCGTAACGGTCAGGTCGAAGCCCTGCCCGGGTCGGATGGCGAGAGTCAAAACGGCACCGCCCAGGGCCCCGAGATCTCCACAGGACCGAAATCGTGTTCTTAGTCAGTGAGATGGCAAGACGCGATTCAAACCGCCCCGTTGACGACACCGCGCAGATGCCGGTAAGTTCAGAGGACCGGACCGTGCGGACAAGACAGGGCAAAGCCGACGCTGTGTGGCCAGATCTTGGGCATTGTGGTCAGTTCAACGGTTGCGAGCAAGCGCTACCATGGGTGGCTAATGCGGAGCATGCAGAAGAAGCAAAAAAGGCCATGGACCAGTATCGAAGTGTATAATGCTCCCTCTACATGAAAGCTGATGAGGAGATGAGCGCCAGTGGTCAGCGTGATATCGGAAAAGCCTGGTGTCAGCAACCCAATTGGTGTAAGGCCATCCACTGGCTCCATGGGAAACCAAAGACACAGCTCGTTTCGCCGAACGATTCTTTGGCCCAAGTTGTAGCACACGGCAGCAAATCGTCTCGTGTCGAGCACTATGCTCGTCTCTGTACGCGGTATAGTGCGACCGGTCTGGCGCGGTAGGCATGTTCGTGACTCGACGAAAGCAAGCGTTCCTAGAGAGGCGCACGCGAGAAGGAGGGGCGTGGGATGGGCGGAAGGAGGGCAGTGGCTGTAACCATGACAGAGAGGGATGCTGGAAGCGGACTAGCGCTGGGATTTGGCTGCCCAAGCTATCTTCTGAAGCAATGCGCCAGGCATGTTTCATAATTTGCAGGGTTTTGGCAGAGGCGTCTGCGGCAGCGACACGCAGTTTCCATGTGAGGCACGGTACGTACCATCGCAGCTTGATGTTAGAAACTGCTTTTGGCCTAAACTGTGAGGCAGGGACAAAAGAAGTGATCCACCTCATGCGAAGACAGCCAATAGACTAGGGGCTTGGCATTGTGGCACCAGCTTCTTTTGGCGTCATCTTACTTTCGACCTGGATGTGGCTTTTTCGGTTTACTCTCAGTCATCTTGTACTCAGCACCGCGCCGGGCCGCACGATACCACGCACACGCGTCGGCCAGCAGCAAGTGACAACTACTTCGTACACAGCGAACATAGGACAGCAGCCACTGGAAACCCATTGTGAGATTTGCTTGCTGACATGCCCATCGTGTCGCGTGCTATGGAATTTCCATACCTCAACCCAAACTTGCTGAGAATGGACTAAGATGAGAAGGGTGCGCCGTCCTGAATGCAGTCTGATGATGGCTTACCTCGCCCAAGGGTAGCGTCATCCACTGTCTTGAACCCATCAACCTCCTTTGTCTCTCCGCACTCAGACAAGGACGTTTGCGGTTCACTCCGCGTGACGGCAAGGCTGTAAAGAAGATTAAGGTCTTGACGAGGAATGCAGAATGTCTGAAGCCCATGACATTCCGCCAACGGCTCGCTCCAACGGTTGTCGTCGAGCAGTCCGAGCGAGCTGGTGGCAGCTGGCAGACCTGCAAGTCACCATCCCACCATCTTAGGTCGGACTAGCCCGTCGATCCATCAACCATTACGGATGCTGTCACCGACATCAGGAACTCGGACCTGCATTTCGACCCTCAGCTGATAGCAACAGCGTCACATCCAAGGTTGCGCTCTGCATTCTTTCAGGGGCGCAACACGAGCCTCTTGATGAGATGACCAGCCGAGCTTCTTCGGCACCCTCTGTCGCGTAATCGACGCTTGTCAAGAAAGGGAGCACATCCGGCCTGGTCCTAGGAAGGAGCCACATTGTTGCACAGGCTTCAATGGGCCCGCGGCGGAGGCTGCTGGCGTTGCAAGTTGGTGCAGTATCTGCTGCCTGCAGCCTCAACGGTCTTGCTTGCTGCAAGTCACTCTGGCTGGAGTGGAGTTCATGGCGGTAGCATTCAGCCATGCTCGTCCGAGCTGCATCTTGATGTCCCAAACGACAGCTGGTGGCGGGTCTTGTCTCATCAAACTACGAGGTGCTCGGACCGACCGAATCTCACCAGTGCCGTCGCCCTCGTGGCGGTGGTGATGGTGGTGGTGGTGGTCGTCGTCGTCTTTGTCGGCCGCTACGGCGTATTCGTCTGTACTTCTCTGCAAGTGCTCAGGAGAAGGCAATCTTACGAAATAATGGCAGCGATGTGTCAACTATTGCAGCCATCGCATCCATCGCATTCCGGGCATCAAGCGACGTCGCCGTGGAGCTGGACCCCCAAAGGAAGCGATATTGCATGTGGAGATTATTGGGAAATCCCCTCACTTTTTTCCCTGGTAGCCTACACGATAACCCTGGGGCATGCATTACCATTCTCTATGTGGAAGGCCTGTCTAAACCTTCTTTGCCTTTTTTCCCTTTTCTCCTTTGGCGCACCCTGGTTTTCTTTGTCCCGTTCAAAATGAGCCTTCAGTTTTCGGAAATTCAATGCAGCCCGCAAGCCATAACGAAAAACAAGGAAAAAAAAAACACGGCTCCGGATCTTGTGCTGCAAAGGCCGCCTGGGAGCCGGACGGCCCCGCTGCAGGGACCTCGCCTGCTCCGGTTCGCGGAAGACAATGGGAGAGTTCGCGAGATGCGATGACTTGTCTCGCTGCCATGCCCTGCACTTAGCCATATGGTTTTGTGTGTGAGAGAGTGTGTGTGTATGTAAGACATGTCAAATCCCGACAGAAGGACCGCTGGGAGTTTCGACAAAGCCCTGACCTCTTCGCCTACTTGCTCCGAAAAGATGTCGGCGTCGTCGTCAGCTAACCTCCGTCGTCGTCTCCGACGAAGGCGGCCTGTTCCCATTCCTGCATGGCTTCAAAAGGATAACCCACTTCTCTTGCCTCTTCTGGCAAACTTATCAGAGTGGTGGTGGTTCGTCAAATGGTCGCTGCCGTCATGCCAAACAATGACGGCGAAAAAGGACACGACCCGGACAAGATCCGCGGTGAACCCTGGTCCATCTGGGGGGAGCAAGTGTCCTGGACCCCCGGCAAGGGTTCTTGGACCATGAATCAAAGATTTATCAGGTATCTTCAATAGCCGGGTTGATTGCGGTGTAGTGGGACAAGCACGCTTGTCTGTTTTGACCGACGGGTCCCGTCCAGGACGTACGATGGGAGAGTCAATGCACCTACCTGTACACGATGTACCTACCTCTGGCTGACATTCGCTGCTGCCATTAAGAGAGGCACATATGAACATTGCCAATTTTGTATCTTGCTACTTCCCAATCTACCTTCCCAAGCCAGAACCAGAGGGGGCGGAGGGCCACAGGCCTTGCCAATAACAGAACATGGGGGATATCCATGACGAGGCCTTACGAACGACGGCCTTTGGCCCTTAGCAAGGCGGTCGCCAGCATGTCTCCCGCTGCTGGATATGGCAAGGAAAAAAAAAAGGAAAAAAAAAAAGAGACTCTGAAGCGCATCCGCCTGGGTCTCGCCCACAGCCGGATCTTTCTTGTGGCCCTTCTGCCTCGTTGATCCCTACACTTTGCTGGCAGCCATCGCAGCCAATGCGACCACCGTCAGGGGAACTGTATTTTCCTCGCTTTGCCCTTTGCCCCGTCGGCATTCCAGCGGCTGCGGCAGCATGAACCAGCACACTCAACCCACCTCCGCGATGCGCCCAATCAGCGTCCCGAGACTGACGACCAAGTGGACGTCTCATCAACCGCCAGGCGCCGTTAGCCAAACACGGTCAACGGGATCACGACAGCAAATCGAGAGCTTCACCTCCCGGACACACTGAACAGGAGTAGGAGAAAAAAAAAACATGTAGAGGCATACACACGCGGCGAACGACACATGCCATACGGTATTCGCATTGCGCCCTCGAACGTTTGGCCCGCGATGGGGAAGTCCAGGAAGAAGCGAATAATAATAATAAAAAACCCCGGGCATGACGACGACGGCAGAGTTGCCCGCCCAAAGGAGAAGATCTTCCTAAAAAAAAAAAACTCCGTCGCTCGACTTCGCACCCTCACCCCTGCCCGCCCATTCCCCAGTTTTTCGATTCCGTGCCATGGCACCCCCCGGCCGCCCGTTCACTTTGCGAATCCATGCTCACCCATCTCCGTGTTGTTGGCAGAAAGAGGGAACGTGTTTATTGGCACACGCCCCCCTACCAATGTACAACCGGGCACGGGTAGGATGGGTGGGCTGGATGGATGGAACCAAATGGCAGCCCGGCGGGGCGCCCGATGGCACGAAGATTCCTCAGAGTGTGGATTGAATTATTCTTTTTGATCTTTGGGGGGGGAGAGAGGCTTGCCATGCTAGGCCCGAGTTTATTGGCACGCGCATATCCCCTTCCCACACTTCGTCGATGATGGGCATATCTGCACCGGGATGGAAATGAGATTCCCCTGGACTATCGAGATTAGGTCCGGCGCCGGCTTTTTAACCTTTTGGGCCAGCTTGACGGACGAGGGGAATAGCGCGCGCACGCCAGACGGGGCGGCGACTGTAGCGGCGTTCGGCGATGGATGAGAGGGGGGCGATCTGCTGCTAGACATCTCGGGGGCGGCTTGAAGGGCGCATATTAATCCCGAGAGGGCAGTGGAGATGGGATGGGCTCGAGGGCCCGGCCGTTCAAAGACCCAAAAGCCGTTCTCGCTTCTGGTGAGACGGGAACACGACTCTGGAGCCTTTTGCAAGGGGAGACGGAAGACCGTGACCAGACTCTGCCTGAGAGAGAGCGAGAGAGTGAAGAGGATTGTTCTTGTTCATCATCCCTGAGAACCTCTCGGGTTTCTCATTCACCGGGGCCAAGCCATCCATGACCGCCGTGCCTGTTGAGAGCAAGACGGCCATCCAAATGACATGTTTTTTCCCTTTTCTTCTTCTGTTCTTTTTCACCCTCCTATTCCTTCGCCTCTCGGGAGGTAGCTGTGTGCGGTGGAAAGTGTCACCTGTTGAGTGATGTCTGCATATCTCCCCGCCGGGAAGGGAAGCCCTGACAGGAGCGGTGCAAGGTTGTCAACGACAATGACAGTCCGTAGTGGTGGGCAAGGTCGGCGTTGAAGGGGGATGAGGTGGACGATGGATGATGGATGATGGATGGGGGGCCTTGGGGAACGGCAACATAACGCAGGGACTGTTACCGATTGAGTGGGAAGTCTCTGCCCGCAGTTGAGTTCGTGTCTACCGCGGGCAGGACGGCGGCAGTCCTCGGGGGGCCGCGCGAGACTTGTCTGACTGTCTAACTGACTTGGCTCAGCGGTCAGAGTCCGCCAAAGCCTCCCCATTTCCGCGTCCTCCTCAACTGAGCACGCAAGCGCAGGTGCAGGCAAGGGACCGGCGGCGGGCTGTGTACGAGCGGGAGCCAGTGTCAGTCAGTGTCGCTGCCGAAGCCGGCCAGCGCTCTGCTGTCCGCTCTGTCAGCGCGGTTGAGAGGCTCTGGCTCTGCGCTGCGGTGCTCTGCTTCTGCTTCCGCGCAGCAACAATGGCTCTGTCGTCGTGGGGAAACACAGCCTACCAGCAGCCGGCCTGTCGCCCGGACTGCCTGCTTGTCCGGCACTCTGCGCAGTACGCAGTAACCACCACGACAGCCGTCCCTGCCTGCCTGCTTGCCTGCCGTGTTGTGGCACCATTCTGCAATGCATTATCTTATCCTGGGCCAACTCAACTCAATCCATGGCCTTAGAAGGGGGTGACAAGGGGCCGGGAGATACATGTCTCTGGCTGACGGGCAGGGCAGAAGCGAAAGTACCATAGTACCATCCGTTCCACGCTGCTCAACTCACTTCTCGCCCACCCCGTCTTTACACTTTCCACCCAGGTGCCCCGTGCGGCAGGAGAACCTATCATGAAGGCCATGTCGACTGCGAGAATGAACCTCATCCCCCTGGCCGCCTGGGGGGAGGCATTTTGTTTTTGTTTTTGTTTCTGGTAAGATGTTGGCCAAGAGCCTCTCTCTACCTCCCACCGAGTAAAGCGGCAAGTGAGCATCGAATTTGAGTTGAGGGTCTACTCTCAGTGAGAGAGAGGGACAGAGAGAGACACACACGCAGCACGGCCGAGAAAGAAGGAAAGGAAGCAGTGAAGCTCTCTGCCTTTGCTCTGCCTCTTGGAGGCTAGTCCCATGTCCGGCCAATCGGCGATCACAGCACGCCCTGGAACCCTCCAGTCGCCCACCCCTGGTCGGTACTTTCGCACGCTTTCCCCCCTTCCTCCAGTCCCCCTTTCTCCGGCCCCCTTGCGCCTTGCTTTCCTTCCACTTCGACTTCTTCTCCGCCTCCCCTCTGAGAACAGGAACATGATCAAGCAAGAAGGGGGACCGGGCCAGGCACATGGGGGGGAGGGAGGGGGCTTTCACTGCTTTTTCTTCGCTAGACGTCAAAGTACCGTTCTGCGGTGGCACCAGGACCGGCACCGGTACCAGGGACGGCGCCAGGAACAAGCAGCACTATCGCATCATTCCCCCTCCCTCCATCCACTTTCCTCTTCCTCCCCCAACCGGGATTTTCCCCCTGAACCTCTTCTCCGTCGTTGACGCTTTGCCGCCACGCCTGGCACCGAAGAGAGACACTGGACTCACTTGCTCTTACACTGGGCGGCATCCACTGCCTAAGCGGCCGCAACCCACCATCGTCCACATCCACGACCACGCCTCAACCCACTCGCGTTTTCCCCCCCTCTCTCTCTCATCTCGCACACGCGCCCGAGAGCCCTAGGCCCATGCTATAGCACTGGTCTGCAAGTAGCAGTCTTTCTGGCCTGGCTATCCGTCGCCAGTCAGTCAAGAGTTTTCGGGCATTGATCTTGATTACAACAGCCACCTCTTGATTGGGATGGTTTCCATGCAGGAACCTAACATGGCAATTGCCATATCGTGTGCATCATACGAAAAATCCAAATCCGAGGAGGTGGGAGGAAAAGAAGTGCCAACACAAGCCGTCATCGTCTCCCGGGCCTACACGGCAAACCACCTGGTCCCTGGCTCGTCGACGTCAACCTCACCACCACGACGGCCACCATCACCAGAGACAGAATTCAAAATAAAATAAAATAAAAACAAAGGCCAGGGAAAGACAAGCGCAAGGTACCATGCTCGGCTTCCCAGGCCCTTTCCGCACCTCGTTCCTCCCCCCGACCCGACCTCTGCCAGCGACACCCAGACCCAGACCCAGACCCAGACCCAGACCCGTTGTCGTTGTCTCTCGTCTTGCTCTCGCCGTGGCTCCGTGCCGAGCAGGTATGTAGGTACTTGCTGTGTGTACCTGTCCTGTCCTGTCTCGTCTCTCGCGGCGCCCACCCTCTTCTTAGTTCCGTCTCTTTCACTTACGCTGTACCAGCTCTCTCTTTCTCCGTCCCTCCCTCCAACTCCCATCTTCCATAATCCCGTCCATCCCGTTCCACCCACCCCTCCCCTACCCCCGGCCCACTGTCCCACAACCCAATCCCAGATTGCCCACTGCTGCGATCCCAATCAAGCCCCCCCGTCCAGGTCTGCGTCTCCATCCCACCACCACTTCTGTTCTGGCTGCTAGCCCCCCTTCACTCGCCCGCTCTCTTTCTCTTGCTCTCTTGTCCTCCACCCACGCTACACCTTACCCGACCCAGCCTGGCCGCCTGTGTTGTTGTGTGTGCGATGTACGTACTTCGTACATACTGCGATGGTAAACGTGTGGACGTGTGGATTGGGGACCGTCTCTCGCCCAGGTCCCTTTCCCCGCCAGCCCAGTCCGATTCGGCCCAGGTCAGGTACACGCTGCGAGGTACCTCACCTAGCCCTGCCCTCCTCGCCTTCCTCGCTCCCTCCTCCTCCTCCTCCTCCTTGTCCTCGCCCACACCCCCCCTTGCTTTTTTTCTTAAACACCCTCCCCCCCTCGTCCACTCTTGCATCGCCGTCGACCTTCCTGACCCTCCTCCCTAACCCGCCCACCGTCCATACATCCAGTCAGTCCGTCAGTCAGTCCAAGTCGACTTGTTCCTCTGTGCCCTCGCTCGCTCATCCGCTGCCACATTTTGGCTCACTCCCACGGCCACGCCCACGCGCTGCTACCATACCTTAGCACCTCACTGCCGCTGCCGCCGCTCCTACTCCCACTCCTGTACGTCCATCGTACTCCTCTCCTCCTCTTCCCACCCAAGGCACCACCACCACCGCACCAGCACCCGCACCCGCACCCGCACCCGCGCACCGCTTCGCTTGTCCTTGCTTGAACTTGAACCTGTCCTGCTGGGAACCCGACCGTCTTTCCCTCTTCCTCCCTTTTTCACCCCGTCCAAAATCATTAAACCCCCAGACCATCCTCCCCTTCCCGACCTTTTTTGATATCTCTTCTTACAAGACTCTTCTTTTCTTCCATCTCTTTTTTCCATTCTTCCTCTCCACTTCCCTCTCCCTCTTCTTCCCCTTCTCTCCTCGTCGGAGCCGCACATACCTCCCACCCCCCGTGTCTCTTCCCATCTCATCAGGACTGACCACCCCCGAGGCAAATCATCCCTCCCATCGAAACATCAGACACTGCCCGTCGCACGCTTGTCCATCGTCGCGAATCCCATCGCGCCAGCAAAGAAACAAACCACCCAAGCCGTTGTCCAGTTGCCAACCAGTTCCTGCGGGGTTCTTCGTCGAGCTTTTCTCACTTCTTGTTTTGCCATTGACGCACCTGTTCGTTTCCCTTCGACGACCCTTAATCCATTCGACCTAAAGGTCCCACTCCGAGACCCAAGGCGCCGATACGCAATCCATCAAATCTCTCTTCGCAGCACCTTGACGGTCTTCCAACTGCGTTGAAAAACCGCCCACCATTCGCTACAGGTCGAGTTTGGGTCGTGCTGGTCAACAGTTGTGCCAACAACACAAAACATTATTTCCTCCGGGCTGGACTCGATTTACGTCTCAAAAAAACAACACAAAAAGCAGCATCAGTTCCCCTTGATCCGGGACTCTCCAAAAAGGGCAGCGCCTTTCCACCATTAGCGAACCTCGTCTCGCGTAAACAAACTTTCTTTGACTCTCAAATCACCTCCGCGAACCCGCCGAGTCGATCAACCCGCGCGATCTCGCTCTCGATCCGGTCAGACGCGACCGACACACGTCGTCAATTTCCATCCTAGATCCCCAGACAGCATGTATTCACAACATGCCGCCGCGGGCATGGCCCCCCAAAAACCAGAGACCTTCATGCTGAGCACCGAGGCCCAGCAAGCGTTGCCCCACGACGCTCAGGTTGCTCTGCAACAGGTCGATAACCGTAAGTCGCGCACGAACAGACGAGACTGCCGAGGGCCTTTTGAACTGACGCAATCACACAGTGAAATACTTCCTCATCTCTGCACCCGTAGACTGGCAGCCCGACCAGTACATCCGCAGATTCCTCCTCCCCACAGGCGAATACGTCTCCTGCGTGCTCTGGAACAACCTCTTCCACATCTCCGGGACCGACATCGTCAGGTGCCTCTCTTTCAGATTCCAAGCCTTTGGCCGGCCAGTGAAGAACTCCAAGAAGTTCGAGGAGGGCATCTTCTCCGACCTGAGAAACCTGAAGTCGGGGACCGATGCTTCGCTCGAGGAGCCCAAGAGCCCCTTCCTCGACTTCCTCTACAAGAACAACTGCATCCGCACGCAAAAGAAGCAGAAGGTCTTCTACTGGTACAGCGTGCCCCACGACCGACTCTTCCTCGACGCTCTTGAGCGCGATCTGAAGCGCGAGAAGATGGGCCAGGAAGCCACCACCGTCGCCGTCAGCGAGCCCGCCCTCTCGTTCCAGTACGACTCGTCTCAGTCGCTCTACGAGCAGCTCACCAAGGCCCAGCAAGCCAACTCGTCCTCCTTCAACGCCCAGCAGGTGACTTTCTCCCAGTCCCAGTCCACCTCTCCCATCATGCGTCCCATGGACAACATGCCGCCTCCACAAATGATCCCTCAGTCGGTGGCCCCCATGTCGGATGGAATGGACGCCATGGTGCCGTACGGAGCGATGGGCATGCCCCAGCAGATGCCTCCGCAGCAGATGGTCAAGAGGGAGCCCGACTACGGACGTGTCCAGTACAACCAGAACGGCGTTCCCATCACCCAAGGCCACCAGAGACACGCCTCGATGCCCGCCTACGGCCTCGAGTACTCTCCCGCTCCGTCATTCGTCTCCTCCCAGTACGAGGACTACAGCAACCGGGGCATTTCCTTCGAGCCCATCACGCCGCCTCAGCAGGCTCTGGGCATGGCCGCCGAGCCCGCCTACATTGCCAACGAGGAGACGGGTCTGTACACCGCCATCCCCGACCACATGGGCGGCAATGTCAACGGCCTCAACGGCATGATCCAGCTTCCCCCCTCCAACCTTGCCGGCCCTCAGTTCTCGAGAGCGTACGGCTCCAACAACGTTTACTCTGTCATCGAAGGATCCCCGACGTACAAGCAGAGAAGACGGCGTTCATCCATCCCGCCTTCAATGTCCGCCATTGCCGCTGCCACCGCCCAAGCACAGGCGCAGCAGCAGCAGCAGCAACAGCACCAGCACCAGCACCAACAGCAGCACAGACCCTCGGATCTCCGGCGGTCGGTCTCTGCATCGGTCGGTCCTGTGGCTGAAGGCGACGAGTCTGCAGACAACTCCCCACCCGGCCTTGCCTACAGCAGTTCCGCCATGTCCATGGTAAGCCAGCAGCACAAGGAGATGCTGGATCTGTCCCGGCACGGCACTCCGCTGTCCACTGTCGAAGGCAGCCCCGCTCTCAACCCCATGTCCCTTCAGCAGCAAGACTACTCCCACCTCCAACACGATGACATGTCGGGTGATGGTTCCATGAACGGTGCGCCGCGTCCTGGTATGCAGGGCCCCAACGGCGTCGTTCGTAGAGCCCGCTCCGCGACTGTCATGGAACTTGGACCCTACCCCCAAAAGTCCCACTCCTGTCCCATCCCCACGTGTGGCCGCCTCTTCAAGCGTCTCGAGCACCTCAAGCGGTAAGATTCAGATCTAATTTTTTTTTATCTGTCAACAACCAAAACGACCTGCCTGAAATCTGACCAAACCTCCAGACACGTGAGAACACATACACAAGAAAGACCCTACATCTGCCCTTATTGTAGCAAGGCATTCTCCAGATCAGACAACCTAGCACAGTATGCCCCAACTTTCCTTCATCTCATTTCCTTTGTCATTTCCTTTGTCAAGAAAGTTGTAGTGTGGAGCAAGACCCCAAGCGATGATCACCAACGTCCAAACCGCCGCGCCACAGCACCAATGTCATCACTACGCAGCCACCAACTTGGGGGAGGAGAATCCTCTTCGCGCAGCAACATGGACTGACTGGGATGTTTCTGCAGACACAAGCGTACTCATGACCGTGGCGAGAACGGTGAGGCTGCTCTCAACTTCTCCGGCGAGGAGGAGGAGTACTCTGGCGAGGACCAGCTTGGCTCCCTCGAGGAGGCCTCGCCCAACTCCGAGAACGCCTACGTCACCGCTTCGCTCAACGGTGTCGCCAACGGCTCGACGCCGCCGACGTCCAACGGCATGGCTCAGTCGTTCAACAGCTTGCAGACGCTCAGCATGCCAATGACCATCAGCCAGCCGGCAGTGAACGCGAGCGCCATTATGTGAGACGGCATCTTTTGAGCTAAAGCTCTCATTACGACTGGAGTTACGTTTCCTTCGATACGGTGTTACTTAGAGGGCGGCATGGCTATGACAAAGGGTTCGGAATGGGTCCAGGGTCTTTTTCGTTTTTCTTCATCCATCCAGACATGGATTTCGGCACGAGTCAGCGATTGAGCTATTGCTCCTTGAGCTCCGGGCGATTTTTTCCCATCCTTTTTTTCTAGTTTTTTTCAGTTTCGTGTGTTCAGCATCGAGTCTGGCCGTTGGTTCCAGACGCAAAAAGGAAACCCGCACACATAGAGATGCGCACGGAGAGACTGGGAAGATCTCAACGCGCGTTTGTACCCCAGCAAAAAGGGAGATTTCATGCATGAGCTTAGGGTCGAGATGCGAAGAAGAGAAACGACTCGCACATGTATATATATTTGTTTCTTTTCCTTTGTGCTGGAGGGGCATGCTCTGAGAAGAAGCAGAGCATGCCAGGAAGGCCAGATGATACCAGGGAAGGAGAGACTATTCGGCGACTCTGAAGAGTGCTGGACAGAGCATGTCAGAAACAATAAGCAGAGTTGAATGCTGATACATGTTGATCACTTATCTATTGCCCATCGTTTGAAGTGGGTTGTATGACGCTAGTACTACGTGATGTTGTTTGGTGAAGGTGCAAAATTGATTCGGTGTCCAATGGAAGATGAGAGATGTGGCGGACTGCCAAAGCCTGGCACTGTCTCTGGTGCAAGTAGCGTCTTGATGCATTGTTGGTGGAATTCTCGAGTCTGCACGCCTGTCTATGTGTGTGTACCCAGTCTTTGACGAGTCGGCGGTGCTCGGCGGCCGCTGCCGCTTTTCTCATCAGGTATATATATGTACGGAACAAAAGGACTTTTCAAAACTCCTCGAAACGCCCAGCCTCTTGATCGCAACACGACGACCGGCTCACCTCCTCCCGCGTCCCCTACCCCCACCACCACCACCACCACGACCGCGGCCGCCTCTCCCGCCCCTACCGCCGCCGCCGCCGCCGCCCTCGATGCTCTGGATGTCCCTCTCGCTCAGCCTCAGCTCGGCGCCGCGCATGCGGCCGACGGCGGGGCCGTCGACGCTCCTCTCGGCGCGGCCGCCCTTCTTGGCCTTCTTGGGCGGCGGGGCCTCCCTCTCGAGCACGATGCCGTTCTCCTTGGCCTGCCTGCGCCGCCTGGCCTCCTTGTCGGCGGCGGCGGCGACGATGCCCTTGCGGAAGGCCATGGGCATCTTGTCCTGGGTGAAGATGGACTTGACGCCCGACACGCCGCGCGCGAGCGTCTGCGTGCGCAGGTCCGCCTGGCGCTGGCGGAGCTTGCCCTCGGAGAAGGTCTTGGAGGCGAGCGACGGGTTGGAGAAGGGGGTGATGGTGTGGCGGGAGAGGAGGTGGGACTCGGAGAGGAGGCGCTGGAGGGCGAGGTCGTTTGCGAGCATGGACTTGTCGTTTTCGTCGTCGGGGTCCGCCGGGGCGGACGGGGTCGTCGAGGGGGTCGGGTCGGTTTGCGAGGGGGGCTTGGAGGACTGGGAGAAGCGTGTGTTGGAACGTGTGTCTGTAGAGAGAGTGTACGGGGGAAGGAGGCGGGGTGGTGACATACCATGAAGGCTTTGAGCTCGCGCTTGCTCATGCTCGCGACGGGTTGGAGTTTGGAGTTTGTGTGGTCGACGACCTCGATCACGGGGCTCTCTTCGACGTCGTCCTCGAAGTCTTCTTCTTCCTCCTCGTCAGAGTCGTGGTCGTCTTCTGCCGTGAGGGCGTATCGTCAGCAACATGTCCTCTGCGTCAAGTCCAGCCCCAGGCTCTCTCCCCCTTCTGTGAAGCAAAGAACGCAGCAGCACGGCACGCGGGGGTCGGCTTACCATCCTCGCCAGAGAGGCCACTCCACTCCTCCCCCTCCCCCTCCTGCCCGTCGGCGCCCTCGTCTTCAAAGACGTCCTCGTCGCCCTCCTCCGCCTCGTCGTCCGAGTCCGAGTCGTCCTCGTCCCGGGCCCTGACGGCCTTGGCCTTCTTCCGCTTCGGTTCCCCGATGGGCTTGAACTGCGCTTCGAAATGCCTCCGGAAGATCTCCTGCGCGGAGAGCAGGGACTCGTCCACTTCTTCCTGCTTCTCCTCCTTCTCGACCTTCGCCTTCGTCGCGGTCTTCTTGGTGGTGCCGGCGGCGGGGGGTTTCTTCGTGGCCTCGAGGCTCTTCTTCTTCTGCTGCTTCAACGCCGGTGCCGCCGCGGTCTTTGCTGCTCCGGTGCTCTTCGTCGCGGTGCTCGTCGCGGGGGGTTTGCCGGCCTTGACGCTGGCGGCGGAGGAGGGCGCCTTGCGCTTCCCGAGGACGGAGGCCATTGCTCTCTGTCTTGGCCCGCGGGAGCTTCTCTCTTCTTCGCTGGGGCGTGTATTAAGTCCCAGGGTCGAAAGACGAAAGGGGTCGTCGGTGCGAGAGCCTGCGGCGTCAGATTTGCGAGTGGTAGGGTGGTTCGTGTCGAGGGAAGCTCGGTCGCGGGCACTGCAAAAAACTACGGCGGGACCTACAGCGCAGTCCATCCATCCGTCCTCCCAGAAAATTTCAGCGGGTCCCCCAATCTTCCCTGCCAGCCTCGCCCAAGCGGTGACTGAAGAATCCCATCTGATTGGCCGCCGACCAGGGAGACGGAGTGGGGTAAGAGGTGGTGTCAGAGCTCTTTCAGCCTTGGTGGGATAACATGGACGGCTTCTCCCCTCCAGGACCATCATCCATCGGATCCTTTACCTAAAACCCCGAACATCAGAGCAACCCTCAGAGGTTCCTTTTCCCCTCTGCGCTGCTCATAGTTCACTCCCGCATTCAAGTTGAGATGAAAGGAACCGCGCACGCGCTCGTCTCCAGACATCAAAGAAACCTCCTCGACGTGACATGTCTTGCGGTCTGCACTCCCCCGGCCGTAGCCCAAGAATAGCTCACGTCCAATGAACTAGATGAAACGAGCAGCCATACAGACGGCCATCAGAGCTCTGGTTCAGGCCGAGAACCAACCATCATGAAGGGCGACCAGGTCTCAGGCCGCTCGACACCCGCGTGCACATGCACCCTCCAGGCACCAAGCACTCAAAAAAGCCCAGAGAAGAGGACAAAATACGTATAACACCAAACTAACTCTGCTTGTGACAAACACTGCTTGCTATCCATCCCAAAACCCCTTTTCGTCACATCTTTCCAACCCCTGATGCACACCCCTTCTCACCGACACACGTTCCCTGCCACGCTCTCCTCGGTTGTATTTCGCCTCCACCGAGAACACTTCAAGAGCGCGCGGCTTCAAGCTCCAGCTCCAACTGTCTGATCCTCTCGCTCTGATCTTGGGACCCGCCGGCGTTCACCTTGCGCTTCAGCCCCTCGACTTCAGCCGACAGCTGGCTAATCTTGTCGTTCTGCTTGCTCATGAGCTTGGTCTGCTGCTCGAGCATCTGTCTGATCTGATCCAGAGACGACTCAATGTGCGTCGAGGATGCGGGCGAGGTGGCCAATGCCGGCTTGACAGGGGACTGTTGTGCAGGAGGCGACCTGGCTTGAGCGGGAGAGGCAGCCTTGATAGGGGACGGGATCTTGGCGGGCTCGACACGGGCAGGAGCAGGAGCGGCGGCAGGGGCGGCGGCACGCTGGGCTGGTCTCTGCACCTCCTCGAAACTGGAGTTGTCGTCGTCTTCTTCCGGCTCGGCGGGCTCGTCGTCCTTGAACTTGGATGCCATGGTGGAGATGGAGGCTTGCTGGTCTTTCATTGAGGGCGGCGGCGAGCGCGCCACCGGGGTAGGCTCCGGAGCAGGGGCGGGTTTCGGCGCAGGCTTAGCAGCTGGCGCAGGAGCAGAGGCGATCACAGGGGGCTTGTAGTCAGAGGCGACCTCCTTGGGAGCAGTGCCCTCGTACACACTCTCCAGGTCGATCTTGGAGGGGATGCCCTCCTTGCCCTCCAGCCACTCCTGAGCGCTGACGGCAGGCTTGAGACCAGTAGCGGGGGGGAAGATATCGGACTGGAAGGTCTCGGCTCTACGCGGGACGGTGAAGGAGATGGGCTCGATGTAAGTATCGTTGACCGTCTTGTAAGCTCTCATGACCTCGTTCTCGTGCACCTAGGCAGCGTTAGACTTGACCTCCCGCTGCACCACTGCATATGCCGACTTACGTTAATGCCACGGCGGGGAACGAACGCAATGCCTCTCTGGGGCTCGGCGGACTTGTACTCGCTCAGGTACTCGAACTTGTCGTTTTCGTACTCGTAGTAGCGGATGTTGCCGTCACTGCGTACTTCGTTAGCAAGTCACCAACCCTACACTTCCGGGATACTCACCCCTTGCCGGCAAGATACAAGCAGTTGGATCCATCGTCTGTCCCAAAGTCAGCGTTCGGCCTCCCCGTCGCGTAAACCACGAAAACTCACCCCAGAAGGGCATAATGACACCCGAGATCGAGTCCAACATGGAGAAGCCTCCAATGGGCTCATTACGACCGGGCTCCCACAGAGCGAGCTGACGTTCGCTCATGCGCGAGAAACCAGCCGTGGCGAAACGGTTGTGCTCGCCCATCCACACGGCTCTGCTGTTCTTGGCGCCCGGGTGGCCAGGGGCCTCGTGGACAGGCTTCTCGGCGCGCACGTCCCACACGCGGATCTTCTTGTCGCGGGACGTCGTCACCAGCAGAGAACCGCTGGCGTTCCACGAGAGACTCTGCACGATGTCGTTGTGCTTCAGTGTATGGGAAGATGAGCCACTGTTGATGTCCCAGAGCTTGATCGTGAAGTCGCCGGATGCGGACGCCAGGATGTTCTCGGCAGCGGGGTTGAATTGGACTTGGCCGACCTTTCTGTATCTCGTCTGTCAGTCCCTTTGGTCGGGGTTCAGGAGGCGGATGGGGAGGGATGGGCGTCGACGGACCTCGAATGGCCGGCGAGCTTGCCGACAGGGGAGACGTCGGCGGGCTCCTCGGCATCGGTGTAGAGGGTGAAGTTCTCGGGAACCTGCCAAATGAAGACCTTTCCATCCTCGGAACCGGACGCGATGACGCGGTCGTTGAAGGGGTTCCTATCACGTGGCCGTCAGCATCTCTGTCGCGTGCGCTCGTTGTGGCCAAATGGGGGGTCGGAGGTTTCGCGCGGGCAGTCGCGGGGATCGGCGTACCAGTCGGTATCAAGAACGGTGGCGGTATGGCCTCGAAATAGAGGGATCTGGTCAGGGACCTTGCCCGTCTCGCCGAGAGGGATGACAGCAAAGGCGCCGCCGCCGCCAGCTTCCCAATTGACCGAGAGGTAGTCGGGGTTGGCCTAGAAGTAGGGAGTTTCTGGTCAGTTCGTTCTCTCGGCTCCGTTCCCCCAGTCTCGCTCGACCCATCAATTGTCTCGGGGCAGGAAAAAAAAACAAAAAAAAACAAGAGGCCCCTTACCTTCACCAAGTTGGTATCCCATGCATTTCGGCTAATACGAAGGTTGTCGTAGCAGAACTCCTTGCGGGTCGGCTTGCCAAAGACGTGTCCTGGACGAGAGGGAGTCGGGCGTCAGCAGTCAGCTCTTCTCAGCGCAACGCGGCGCCTTGCGACATGGACCCACGATATTTCGACGCTCGCACAAAGCGGCCCGCCATTGGGGATGATGTATTATGGTAGAGACCCGGGTGGCGGGAAGAGAAAGAGGGAGGATGCGGAGAAAAGGATGCCGGCGATATGTAATGCTGTGACGGAAAATGCGACGACGCAACCTGCGAGCTTTTGGTGATCCAAAAGGGGAGGATTCGGTGTAATAGCTGGGAGCTGTTGATGGCGGGCCCTCCCAAAGAACGAACTAGCGGCGAGATGAGGTGGGTGCTGCCGCTCGCGGGTGCTGCTGCTCCCAAATCCACCGCACTTCGGGTAGCGATCAATTGCTCTTATGGGTACGTACCCACCTCACCTGCAATTCGTACAGCTGTACATTACAGAGGGATGGATACTTGGTGAAACTCCCACAGCCAGCTGCGCCCCGTGGCTTCCTCCACTGGCGAGAACAACGATGGTCCAGGGGTCCAGCCAAGTTTATGCGATGCGTGTCACGACGCACGTGATGCATGCATATCCTCACCGAGGCCCGTCTTCGCCTTCACGACGGTGCGATGCCACATCCTCACATCATCGAGCTAAACAGAGTAACGATGAAAGCCTCCCATTTTGGTACAACATGATACGTACAACCAACGGGCTACCCGACTCCAAGAACAATGCTCAAAAGAGTCCGAGTGCGAATCTAAACAACAAACTCTCACAATCTCCAGAACTTCCTCCATCGCCGTCCAAACCAATGCCCAAACGCCCGTCCTGCCTGCCAAACTATTAAATATCGAGGCATGGGCGCATCCAGCAGACACAAGCCATTTTAAGAGCGGACCAAAGACACATGATCATCCGATCACGAACTCCAGGTCCAAGAGAATCATAGATCATGCCGTATCCTCCCGTTTCTTCGTGTCGCCTAGTCGTACCTGTCATGCCAAATCATGAACAAAAGAAGGGGTATTAGTTGAAAGTGCTCTTCGTCCGCGAGTGCACCCGCCGGCCCTCTGCCCGGCGTCGCAGCGCCTCCTCCCTCTTGAGGATGAGCTCGCACCACTTGCCCTGCTTGCGAGGCCCGTTGACATCGTCGTCGCTGTCGCCACGACCGACGAGGTCAGTCAGAGCCTGCAGCCAGCCGGCCTTGTCCTCGGCGGTATCGGCGTAGAAATCGATGGTCTCGCCGTTGTTGAAGCGGATACGGAAACCCTCCTCGACGAACATGTAGCCTTCTTCCTCCTCGGCGAAGGCGGATCGCCGACGTCTACCGCCCTTGCCGGTGGTCTCCTTCTCCGTGAGGGCGCGCCGGTCGTCGATGAGACGCTTGGCATTGGCCAGGTTGATCGTGGCACGGGGTTGACGAGTGGCCTCGTGATAGGCGGTGAGCTTATGGCCGATAAGCTTGAAGTATCGTCGACGCCAGTACTGGAATCAAGTTAGCACGTTGTCCGGCTAGGCCGGGCGTGATGGAGAAGCTTACCGGACAGTCGCCGCCCTGCTGGCTCAGGTGGCCCTCCCAGTTCTTGGCAAGGCGCTCCTCGGCAGCCTTGAGTTCCCTGATGCAAGAGTTCATGCTCTTGGGCATGTCCTCCTCGGTGGATCCCTTGGGACGGGGAACGAACAGCAACTGGAGCTCCAACTTGCCAATCTTGTACGGAGCACGGCGAACAACAGCGGTGTTGCCACGCTTGCTCTTGACGCTCGACGCGAAGGCGGCCTCCTCGGTTGCCCACTCGTTGAAGCAGGCCACGTCCACAACGTACGGGCGGCCGTAGCAGCGCGACTCGTGCTCTTTGAGGCAGACGTAGGAACGAGCGAAGCTGCCGTCCTCGGCAGCGAGCGGGGACAACAGGTCCCAGGCGGTGGGCGCAACCTTCATCTGCCTGGCTTGCGCGGCCTTCTGCTGCTCCACCGCCAGGCGCTCTTCCTCTTCACGCTGGCGCATCTCCATCTCCTTCCGCTTCTTGGGTGACGCGAACACCCTGCTAAAGGTGGACGCCTTGGGCTTGCTAGCCTTGGCAGGGGACTGCACAACGACCTTCTTTGGCAGGGGCTTCTCCAACTTGACGTTGAGGGTAAGCTGGAACTCCAGGTCGTTCGGTACAACAAGCTCGAATTCCTGGCCGACGGGGGCGTTACGCGCAAGCTCGAGCCAGGCGGTCGTGACGCAGTGGACGCCGTTGTCAAGAGTAAGACTGAACCAGGTACGCTCCGCTAGGAAAGGTCAGTCATCTGATGGCTTGCGACGGGAAGGGCGGGCATACTTCTGGGGATGGGAAGATCGAGGTCCTTGACTCCAAGAACCTTGACGAAAAGGCGGCCGCGCTCGCCGCTCTCCTCGGTTGCCAGCTCAGGGTTCAGGTCCTCCTCGGCCAAGGGGTTGAGGGTTTGCGCGTTGCTCTCCTGGCCGGGCATGGGCGGGACCGGCCCACTGGTTTGGGGGCGGCGCCTGATGCTCTTCTGCCTGGGCCTGCCATTCCAGGGCTCGACAGTCCACGACTGGGGGCGATCCGCCTTGATTGGGGAGTTGCCCGCCGATCGAGTCTTCCACATGTCGGAAGATTCCTTGTCGCTTGCCGTAACGACCTTTGTGTTTTGTCGCATGAGGTAACCGCGCTGATTCTCCTGGTTAGCATTCTGTGACTGTGCTTCTACTGAATTGACTTTGCTCGTGGTTGCGGCCGGCCTGGACGCTTGTCTGCTGGGGCTTCCACTCGCGATATGAGACGAATCATGTACTTGGTGAGAAAAAGCAACCTTTTGTGCCTCGATAACCCGGTCGAAATCCTGATCAAGACTGAGGCCAAAGTCGAGATCCAATGTCAGGCTGCGCTTGTTGAAGCTCGAATGACGCTTCATCACGAAGTCTTCATCGGGGATAGTGGGCTCCCCCTGCATGTCCCTCGACAGCCTGTTGCGGTGGCGTTCGGGAATGGCTGGAATGTCAGGCACCTCGCGACTAACTTGGCGCCGGGCTTCCCTCATGGCAATGATGTCAGAAGGCGTGTTAGATGGTCTGGTCTTCAGCTTAGACCCCGAGGCCTTGATGGTGGCCTGTCGCTCAGGGATCGCGGGAGATTCCATAGGAGGCTCGTCAAAGATCTCCGACTCCTCCTCTTCCTCGTCGGAGGACATGGGACGATGAATGACGGACTCGGGCGTACCGGGCTCCTCGTCGTATTCATCCTCCGGGTCACCCCATCCAGAGCCATCATAGTCAGGCTTGGAAAGCTGTTTAGGAGTCGAGGGTCGCTGCATTTGAGCCTGGACATCCGTCATCTTGGGCGGCGGCTGAAGGTCTTCGACCTCTTCTGCTGAAGGCTCTGGAGGCGGCGGCAACATGAATGACTGCAGGCCCCTGGAGAACTCGTTGTCCTTGCCCTCATCCCTCAGTTCAGGAAGGCTGTGTTTGCGCTCAGATGGGGTGTCGGCGGGCGCAGCAGACTGTACTTCTGGTGACGGCTCTCTCTCAGCCTCGGGTTGTACTTCGGCGTCGGCCTGGGTCTCGAATTCGGGCTCAAAAACCTGCGTCACGTCGGGCTCAGGCGTCGGCTCCTTGGCTGAAGCATCAGTAGCCACGTCGACTTGCGGGTCAAACATGTTACCAGCCTTGTCAGACTTGAGCTCCAGAGGTCTTATCTCCGAGGCCATGCTGAATGACTGGAAGGCCGGGCTGGCAGCACGAGGGGTGAGGATATCCTCGTCGACCTGGGTGAGCTCGGGCACACGAGCTGGTCCATCCGAGTAGTGGCTGGCAGAATCGGCGTCGTTCTCGTCAATGTCAGACCGGGCGTAGAAGTCTGTGATGGACTCGGTCTCGGCATCCGAGGGCTCGTCGCGGTGGATAATCACACTGCCCTCGTCGCTCAGCTCGGAAACGTCATCGAGAATCGAGTCCTCTGTGGAAGGGATAGGGACATCGGGATCGAGCGGCAGAGGAAGACGACGCTCAGGGCTTGAGCTCGGCGCTGGCGACGAGAAGTAGTCACCACCCTGGTCGCTGTTGCCGCCGTTGACGCGGCGCATGATGGACTCGCGAGAAATGCGAGTGGGCAGCTCGTAGTCCTCGAGAGCGGAGATGTCGCCAATGGTGTCGTCGGCCTCGTCGGCCTCGTCGGCATCAAGGGAGAGCATGCTAGACTCGGCCGTCTCGGTGTCCGACGCGGGGCTTTGGATTCTATCGCGCTGGGCACCCCGGCGAAGGCGGCGCTCTCTTTGCTGCTCATTGGCGGACTTGTGGTCGTCTGAGAGCATCATAAGCTTCAGTCTCTCCTCGAGAGTCATCTTGCCGTTGCCAATGCTCTGGATCTCGGTCTTGCTCGTGGCCGCGGGCGGAGGTGACGGCAGGCTGCGATGGGCGCCCAGCATTCTCTCCGCGGTAGCAGACAGACCCGGCGAGGAGCGGGAGTCGCTGCGGGCGGGGGAGCCCATGCCGGGAAGAGGAGGCAAGGGGCGGTGATCCGAGGTGGAGGAGTCGGATCGTACGTGCTCTGTGCGACCAAGACGCGGAGGAAGGGCGTCCGGCATCGGGCTGCCCTCGAACGGGTCCTCCACGCGCTCAGCGGACTGTCTCCAGTCGTCGGGACCCACGACTGGCGTCTTGTCCGTGTCTTCTAGCGACGCGTCGAAGCTGTCACCCTCGATATCATGGTCGCCGAAGTGGTAGTGACCATCCTCGTCGTCCTCGTCGTCCATCGACTCGAAGCTGCCTTCGCGGGAGTTGGACCCGATGGAGGAGATGTCCGGCGTAGCCATCTCATACTCGTTGATCTGAGGGGGGGCAGCATCGAACGTGACGCTCTTGGCGTGTCGGTGGAGCGACTTGCCAGAAGGAAGTTCGCGGTCGTCGAATGAGGTGTCGGCCGACCAGGTGCCGGTTTCGGGGTCGAAGCTGCTCTTGAAGTTGTTCCTAGAGAGGGACGACTTCATCGGGGACGTTTGGTCCTTGCCCGGGCTGCGCGGCGGGTTGGACGGGGCGGCCTGCATTGGCGTCGAGGCCTTGGTCGGGCTCGTGGCCGGGCTGTAAATGGGGATGCTCGACTTGCTGTTGTTGCGCTGGTGACCGAGGCCTCTGTTCAGAGAATCGGAGGATCGGAGGCCATTGATGATGGTTGCCGTCCCGTCAAATGAGCTCCCCTGATGCTTAGCTAGAGGGCGCTCGACCTGGGGCACTCTGGTCGGGTCGTATTCCTGCTTCTGCTCGAGGGCGAGGATGTTGCTATTCTTGACGCGCGAAGCTCTCTGGAGGCGCTCGATGGAGGTGCGACGGGTCGGTGAAGGCGAGCCGTGGCGTCCGCCGTACAAGCCGCTGTTCTCCGTACTGATGGAGTCGAGGTTGCGCTTCTGCCAGAAGAGCCTAGGCGACGTGGTGGTCTCTAGCGGGGACGACTGGAATGGAGAGGAGTCGGTGTTAAGAGTCATTTTCTATAGCACGGTTTGTTAGAGGAAATCCTCCGCAGAGCCTGTCTGAGACACCGTCGGCTCACCTTGGACGGCTGCTTCCAGCTGGGCGAGTTCCTCCTGTGGTCTGAAGGAGAAAGCTCTGATAGGGGGCGAGGGATGCCCGTGTTTGCCTTGGCGGAAGGGGGAGATCCCGGATTGCTGCTGCCCTTGGAGATGCGCAACGGGTGCACCTGAGGAGAGTGCGAGAGTTAGCCGACGGGGAACGCGCGCGAGACCTTCAGGCGGCGAGACGAGTGGGCGGCAACTTACAGGTTCCTCAGAAGAAGCCATTGCGTGTGATATTTTGGTGATTGCGCAAGCGCATTGAGGGGGGTAAAACAACCGTCGCAGAGGATGATGGCAATCAGTGCTGGTAAGGAGAATGCAAGGTAGAGCAGGCTCTGCTGCGATGCGTCCGGGGGTAAAGGTCGTAAAGGTTTTCGGGGCGGGTTCTCGCAAGATACAAAGGGGAAAACGCGTGTCGAGTGTCTACTAGAACGGATTGTTTGGCTTTTTTGGTCCGTCGCCTCTTGGGGGGTGATGTGCTGTCAGATGCCGGTTCTGGTCATAATCGAAGGGCGTTCGGGGTGTGGATGACTGGAATGTGGCAGAACCGAGATGGAGATGCTGGATACCGGAGGTGAGGCGAGGAGCGGGGAGGGGCAGCGCAAAACAACGGCAGCGGCACACACGGAAAAAACGAAATCAAAAAGGGCGATGGCACGCCGAAGATGCAGGCAACAAGAACTCGTAGCGTTCCTGACGGCCGTCGTGGGTTGAGAAACAACAAGAGGGTGAACGAGACGGGTGTTGTGATGCGTCGATGTGGTCGGGTGTTGTTTAAGGGCAACGAGGCGGTATGAGTTGAGGTTGAGGCGGGGCGGCGATGATTGGTGCGCGCAGCTTGTGAAGTAAACAAACAAGGAAGGCAGCTCTTTGTCGGCGGCGTTGCTCCTGGCGACCTTGTTGTTTAGTGCGACCTTGGGCCGGCAGGGGGGAGGGGACGAGAGGCTTGGGGCGAGGGGTTGTTGGCAGCGGACCAGTGGGGAGAGGGGAAGACGACGACGGGCGGCGCTGGACGACCGGGGTGGCTGGGCCGCGGGCGGTTGAGTCTCTTTGCTGCACGTGCCCACTCTTTCTGTGACGCTGCTCAGCGGTGTTACAATGCAATCCACGGGTTTAGCGAGCGACTTTGGCGGCCCAGTCTGTGCTCCGAGGCCCCCAGTGCCGGCGGCGAGCCACTAGAACTGGCCCGTCGTCACAACAGACTGACATCCCATCCATCCCCCTTCCCTCCGTACGAGTGAGTTGCTGCAGCGCCTGCAGGGAGAGAGTGTGTAGTGAGTGTGTGTGTCCGTGAGGAAAGCAAGCCAAAAGCAAGCATCCGAGGCAGCGGCACCCGAGGGGCGGCGTGGGATAGGACGGCACACGAGAAAAGAAAAAGAAGGATTTCGATCAACAACAACCTGATTCATCAACAAGCCCAAGGCCGGTCCAGTCTTTTCCGTAACCAACCTAGCAATCATGCTGACCCCCCTCCCCTCCCCTCCCCTCGTCTTTGGTCGTTGTTGTTGTTGAGCCATCATGGTTCGCCGGGCCAACAGGAGCTGAGAGCATGGGTTCCTGCAGTCTGTTGCAGTCAAGGTCAAGTCATCGTGATGACACTCTGGAGCCCACTCGGTGCAGCGCGTGAAGGCTAGGAAGCCGGCCCTTGCCCTGGACCCGGACGCTTTTGGTTCCCGCATGTCGTGCTGCTCTCCATCGCATCGTATCGCGCACATCACAACAGATGGGGTTGGTGGGTTCCTGGGCTAATTTTTTTTTTTCTGTTTTACTTTTTAGCCCGAGGGCTGGGATGGTGATGGAAGGATGGGGCTCGTTGTTGCTTTAGACATCCCTCCCCTCCCTCTCTTGCTGTCTGCCCGTGCTTACCAGGGGTACGTGTTGTTATTATCGCCATGTCGCCCGCCGTGGAAACGAGAAAGCTCTCGTTATCCTGCCTGCGTGGTTCGAAAACTCGGGCTCGTTGCTGTCAGTGGCTGCCATTGTCCATGCAGCGCCCCGGCGCATGGCCGTGTTTTCTCGCTGACCACCCTGGCGTACCTAGCTCTCGATTATCAACTCGCCGTTGTTTTCGTTTTCGTTGGTTTCCCCATCCTCTGCGCGACCCGAGTCAACTTTGGCGTGTATAAAGGTACCCCCGTTGCAGGACTGATCGCCCGGGCTTTGCTCCTGGAGCCTGCACCATCACTCGTCCCCGCCCCCGCCGGCGCAAAGCCATTTTTCGAAAGGGGGGAAACCCCCCCGACCAGCGCCGCAATGGATTGACTTCCCGGTGGTCCTGTCAAGACTCGACTCCAGTCTCCTCCTCGGCTCTCCCCCTCCCTCGTCTCCGCGAGCCAGGCGCACCACATGGCCCCTCTCTCCAAGCAAACCGGCCTGCTAGAGCGCCCCTCCCTCCTCTTCAGCCCCAAGAGAGGAGCAACGACGACGAGAGAGGGGCAAACACACAACAACCCCTCGGGGCCGATTTCCGATCCGACGCACACCATCGTGCAGGGCACATCTTCCATGTACGATGGATGTACGTACATATGTACGTGAGTCTACGCCATCTTACAGAACACCCGCCCGCCGGTCGTGTCGGCACGCGAAAGAGAGAGGGAGAGCAAAAAGATGGGACGCTAGAAAGCTAGGCAAGCCAGCCCGCCTGCGCCGACATCGTGTGCTTTACGGGCCGGCTCCGTACTGTCTGTTTATTTCTTTCATCGCCCCTTCCCTAGCGCGCGCACCCCGTTGCTCGTCGCACTGGCTGAAACAGCATCGCTCCCCCAGCCGAGTCGCACGGCTGCCGCCGGGTGTGACGCCTGTCATCCCAATCCAACGCGAGCCCGCCACGAGGCAGGGATTCTCTTCTCATGTCTGACTTTTTGATGTGATGGACCTACGGATCCTGCTGTCCCTATGCTTCTTCCTTCTACTGCTGACCTCGATTCCACTCGACGCACTCCTCGAGCCTCACCCCGTTGCCGCCGAAACAGTCCAGCGCGCTCCCGATCGTCAGGTCCACCTTGCCCTTGCTGAGCTTCTTCACCATCTCCAGATCCTCCAGGTTCCTGCCGCCGCCCGCGTACGTCACGGGCAGGCTGCACCACTCGGCCAGCCTCTCCACGAGCTTCTCGTCGATGCCCTTCTGCAGACCCTCGTTGTCCGCCGCGTGGATGAGAAACTCGGAGCAGTAGGGCTCCAGCAGCTTGATGGACTCTGCTCGCGGCAAACAACCAAAATCTCGTCAGCCCGCCGTCGGCACACTCATCCAACCGTCGTGTTTCCACGTAGTGTCGCTTAGAGACGAACCTTGATTGACCTCCATGTCCGTGATGGTCTGCCACTTGTTCATGGCCACGAACCACCTGTCATCCCCGCGCCGCCGGCAGCTGAGGTCGATGACGAGCTTGTTCCGGTCGCTGCCCAGCGCCTGGAGCACCGCGTCCAGCCTCTCCTGGCTGAACCGCCCGTCCGGGAAGAGGTACGACGTGATGATGACCTTCTCGGCGCCGGCGTCGATCCACTCCCTCGCGTTCTTGTCGTTGATGCCTCCCCCGACCTGCAGCGCGCCCGGCCACGCCTTGAGCGACTCTTGCGCCGCCTCGGTGTTGCCGGGCCCCAGCATGATCACATGGGCCCCGGTGAGGTCATTGTCCCTGTACAGCCGCGCAAAGTGCGCCGGCGGGTGCGTCGAGACGAAGTTGGTCTTGAGCTCGGCCGTCGTGCTGTCGAGCGTGCCGCCGACGATTTGCTTCACCTGCCCGGCGTGCAGGTCTATGCAAGGGCGGAATCGCGTCATGTTCGGCGTGCGTTGGCTGGTTTCTGTTGCTTGAAGAAAGTCCCCTCAGCCTGAGATCCACGGATGCGTCACTGCTGAACCCCTCCTATTCAATTTTGTGTGGATGGTGGGGTTGCCGTCTCGGTACCTGCTTAACTCTGGTGGGCTGCCATGCTCCCCCTGGTTGGCTCCCAATGCGGCTTTGGCAACTCACTTTCAGTCTTTTGAAATTATTGGTGATGCCGTTGGAATCATTGAGTTTGCAACACAGTATTTCAAGAGTGTGAGACGTGTCTACTTTATTTGACAGTGTGTCTCCGCCGGTCCATGTTCACAGAGCATGTTATGTGTCGACTTCGACAAAGTCAAAGCTCACATTGACTCAACCCAACCACAAACCAAAACCGGATTAACCAGACCTTCATTTGCAATTGAAACGAAGGAGTCTAATGTTCCAACATGGGAAGAGCTGATTGAAGTTTTAGCCGGTTGTCATTGGCGTGCCCGACTTGTATGGTATTTTCCAGTACTAGGAATTGATTCCTCCTGTTGGATTTTGCGTGGGTATCGAGCGGGGCTGCGATCTCGGTACCGGCTGGACTTTGGCGTGTTTGATAATAGAGTTGCTGTGTTCCCAATGCCTCTCTGACGAGGAGAGCAAATCATGCGGTTGAGAAGGGATTATCAGTGTCGATAGCCTGAGGTATAGGTACAGTTTCATTGTCTTGATATGACTTGCTCAAACAGGTCGACAAAACGACTGGGCGGAGAGGTAAGCTGTCGACGAGGGTTCTGGGTGTGTGGAGCTCCATCTCAAAGGTACTTAGTAACTGTGTGCGTCGGAAATTTGCAACAACGGCTGTGTGTTCTAGTGGATTATGATTTCTCGTTCACAAGTATGTGCACTTGATCCCGAGAAGGTCGCAGGTTCGAGCCCTGCCACGGTCACAGTAACTTATCTTTTGCTGGTAACAACCAAACAACCTTTTTGTAGTGCCTGCAGCTGCACTTTCTGCTTTTGCATTTTGGGCAGGACAACAGTCAGACAGGTCCCGCCTGTCGTGCGATTGAGAAGAGAGCTGGAACCATGACTGGCTAATGTCATGGTGGCTCCGTTTGCTGCCTCCTTTTCCCTTCTATGGCGTTCCTTTCTCGTCGTTTCCATCAACGTACCTCTCGTCCCTGGATTACAGGGGATGAATTGCCAGAGAAGAGAGAAATGAGCATGAGAATAGAGGAAGCTAGGAGTAACAAACGAGGGAGATAGAGTCGCAATACATGGGTATTTGAGATGTTACTTAATGCAGCTTGATGTCAAATTGCTTTTAGTCAACTACTCCGGGCAGGTACTCGCACCCATGTCGATTCCCCTCTCGTTGATGCGTTATAATCTTGCCTTTTGAAAGTCACCCAGCCTACGACATGGATGCGCCAGAGTGTCGTTGTTCTATTGTCCCATGGGAAACAGCCATGGTTGAAACCCCCAAACGTCTTGGATAAGTAATGGATAGTAGTAACGTGGAAATTGATGCATGGCCGCACCAAAACCGGTATGGCTAGAGGAAACCAAGATATGGCGAATGCCGCAGCGGAGCTCGCAAGAATCTGAGACGTTAAATGTCATCGAATGAGTGGCCACCAAAATTGGGACGAGCCAACGTCCCGGCGGCAAGTAAGTCAAGCGACAGACAAAGTTCAACCTGCTTCCTGGGCGGCTCCTTGTAGCTCCGGAAGATGGCAATAACGGACGATGTTCATGAGGTAGTGCCCCGACAAGCTAGGTTAATCGGAGGTCTTGAATAACCAGGAAACATGGCAGCAATAATGAGGTTTGGCCGTAATGGAGAGAAGAATAACTAGCGACTCGAGGCTCACAATGAACGCCAGACGCTGATTCATTACCACGGCGCTATCAGTTCTGTTACCAGCAACTCCAGTAGTCCCGACCACTGCCGTAAGCCACGATGAGAATTATCGGTGGACGCTATAGGCAACAGGATATTTGATTTGTATAAGAGCCGCATAGATGGATACATTGAACTGTGTCTTGAGAGTAAGAAGAGGGATTCTAATCAGTAAACGTTGGATCCAAGAATCCTGTCAAACCGTCCACGAAAGGAAGACGACGCACCCGAACTGCTATTGAAGAACTAGAGCCACCCATTGAAACCACGGCAGGTTGATCATCTTGTCAAGTTGCCTCGAGAATGCCCAAATCAAGAAATGCGGTGATTGAATCCAATCACAAAGCCTGTCCACTCCGCAAATCTTCGCATGAACTATCTCGTTCGAAATTGACGAGTCAAAAGTACCCATAGTAGCACTACTCGCACGAGCAGGAAGACACTCAATCCATTCGTTCATTCCACTTTCAACCGTCCTGCCGGTTCCCGCTCGAGGCCCGGTTGCCATGAAGGGATATCCAGAGTTAAGGTCGGACATGGATCAGATAGTTCGCGGCAGGGGAGTCACCAGCTAGGCAGCGTCTATTTACGCAAACACCCCGCGCGCCTAGCCTTTACGCGTCCGAGCTACTCATTGTCTCTGACATATAACCGAACACGTCCACAATGCCAACCCCGGAAAGCTTTCCCCCTGCCCGTGAATACTACCAATATGCTGTACATCCATCCAACAGCAACAGAGGCAAAGACGCCATGATAGACATGTATAACTCTACTACTGCTACTGGCGGTGTGAGCACTTGGGTATCGAGTATGCCCAGGGATCGTAGGCTACACAGGTAAGCCTCCTCCTTGACGCTGGCTCCATTGACATGACTGACACCTTCAGTACTGCGTGCTACGTATTCGGAGGAATCCAATACCCCAAGGCGGCCATCTCTCGAAAAGTTGAATCGCTGGGTGACGGAGCATCTCCTTCACCTCCACGGCCTGATTCTTGGCAAGACCGACGGCTCAGCCAACGAGGAAATGGCGCAGCCTTTCGTCCTTGATGTTGCCGAGGATCTGGAACCGGAATCGGCAGCGGTGAAGAAGCTCACTGACCTCGCGGGGGCGAGCCCGGATGGCATCAAGCTGTTCGTCCGGGCTTTTGATACGTAGCGTCATGAGGCCCCTGGCGATGCCGACATGGCTCATGGACTCGCGTGCAGTTAAACGATTCAAGGGTGTCGGGCGGACGAAGCTGAGCATACGCAACATCTACGGTGCATGGTTTGAGAGGGTTGCAAGATTCAAAGACCTGGATTGGATATTTGAGCGTAGAGAGCTCTCTGGGGATAAATGGTATTGCCTGCGGTAATGGTGTATAAACGGCTTCGTAGGGAGCCTAATAGGATGTCGCCGCTGTGTAAGGGTTTCGCGTAGCACTGTCAAATTGGGACTGATGGAATACGTCAAGGTTAGGTTTGAACCAAGAGGACGCCATCGTTGAACAGGCATGGGGGTCTCATTCTGTTCATACTGACAGCAAACTCCTAAGCCGCATGGCTGTCAACGCCAGCAGGTTGATAAACCTCGTGTCGTCCTCGCAAGTTCCATCTCAAGTATGCTAGTTTCCAAACCCCGTCAGCAACGACCATAGTACCGAGATGCCACGGTGGCTTTGGTCTCTGAGCCCAATGATTTAGATACATCAATGCTCTCCGAGGTCGCGCGGGGTTTCCGCACGCGGCTGTCTGCTAGAACACCCATGGCTGAACGGCGACATCGCCCGGCTTCACTCCAAGAGTCGCCAGTCGTGGACGGATGCTGTGCTCCCGCGCGTCAGCCGCAGCACGTCGTTCCCACACCGGTCCGCCTCTGCGGGATGCTTGCCGCGCGCCGGTGCAAGTACGGTGGCGGGCTGCGTGTCCGTTTGAGTTGGAATAGTCACTGGCCTGCCATGAAAGCGACGTGGATAGCGTCGGGTCCAGTCAGACTGCCAACTACGACGGAACTCATCGGCAGGCCAGGTGGCATCGGAGGACCATGTTGGCCAACGTGTTCAAACCCCGCGTAACCAACCCAGCGGGGCGGCTCTGCTGCCCGTGGCCGGCGCCAAACCGCTTTCCGTCGCGCAGTCACCAAACACTTACACGTAGATGCCCCCCCCCCCCCGATATCGCTCTCGCAGGCCGCGCGCCGGTCTTCGCAGCCCCTCGAGCGGTAACGGAGCGTTGAGCGAGGCGGATCTGTGCGTTGCGCGTGCGGCGCCTGGAGAAGGGCGTTATCCACCTCGCTCACCGGTCTGGGCCCTCCTGTTGTGAGGATGTCAGTTGGAAGCGCAGTCTGTCCGAGGTAACTGCTAAAGACATTTCCGACAGCTGGTAGCGGAGACTCGGATCCACATCCCTTCCCGGCCCCGGCCCGGTGGCCCGGAGGGTCGGTGAGCCGAGCTGAACAGGGTCGGGTGGGGCAACGTACGGGGTGACGATCCACCCAGGCCGGCGATGAATTTCAAAAGCGGTTCATCGTAAGGGATCGAAAGAAGTGCGAGGCGATTGTCATGATGAAGTATGTGGAAGAAGGGCCGGGTTTAAATGGCTGGTTGGAAGGGTGAGAGAACGGCCTGGTCCAGGAGCCGAAAACGGAACGAGAATCCCCTCGCCTCTTCTCTTTGATGCCAGCAGATCGTGGAATAACAAACCTCGCCCGCGCCCGTTGTAGCTGCCGATGGGCAGGTTCCGTGATGGAAGCAATGCGAATTTCTTCGAGGGCCGACTAGCGCGGATCGAGAGGCAGAGGCAAACGGCGCTTCGCATAAGCCACGGTGCTGCCTCCGAGAGTCTTTCCCAATCCGTGCCGCAGAGGTCCGAACAATGCATTGCAGAATTTCAAACCCCCCTTCTCGATCTTGGGATCCAGGGTCTCCGCCAGGCCATCTACACTGGCGAAAGCGGGAAGGCCAAGACCCGTGTCTCAGTCGCGCAAGACAGTCTCCCTTCGTCCCAACCGGGAGTGCCCTACCCGTCCTACCCGCCAAGAGGGAGCATCGCCCCCGTCGTTTGTGCGGGTGTCTCACAGCGTACATTATGAACGCAGTGTCTTGTGGCATCGAGGGGGGGGGGGGAGGATAACGGCAACGGCAAGTGGGAAAGACATGCTCCGTTGTCCCCTCCCTTCGATCCCTCCTTTCACGCTCCCCGCGCTGACGGCGTGCGACGTTCTCGACGGTGCTGCTTCCGGCAACTCGACGAATGCGGCTCAGGTTCTTCGACTGCCAAGAGGCGTCTGTCAAGATCCCGGCCGAGAGAAGTGGCGGCCAAGGACGTCCCCTTTGGCTCGTTGGCTCCCTAGCCTCGCAGTCTACGCCGTCTAGTGCTGCCCGCACTGGCCAATCTCGGTCCACGACAACCCACCAGCGCCCGAAAGACCACGGGCCCCAATCCAGCCATCACCTGTCGTCCACCACGACCCCGGCGCCGTGGTCAGTCTAGGTCGAACTCGGTCGAGCTACGGGGCGACACAGATTCCAATGCCGCGAGCCGCAAGCAAAGAGTCGAGCTGCGCTACGCCCATCAGCCCGGCGAGCTCGCGAGCCCAGACGCCTGCCCATGACATCACCGGGACGCCTGCGAGAGCACTTCCGGGCCACGATCCTCTGCCCGGCATTGGCCAGAGGGGCCTGGTTGATCCGGACAAAGCCTCCACGGAGCCGTTGGGCTCGAGAAGAGGCTCCTCTCCACGGCCGGTCTGGGACGTCGAGCCAGTGGGCCAGGGCTCCGCCGTCTGTCTCGTCCCCGCTCCCATCACGCCCATCCGCCGATTCGAAGTCGTGCGGAAACTTCCTCCTCCATCGCGTCCATGCCTTGCCCGCTTCCGGCGGGCGACGACCTGGAAGCCGCCCATCAGCCACGACAGCCACTGCCGCGAGACACTTGCGAGAACCTGGACCTTGTGGCTGCTGCGGCGTGGGCCGGCGGCTTTTGCAAGTGTCCAAGGCTGGCCGGTAGTTCCTGATGTTGAGGAACCTGCGCCGGGCAGGTAAACAGACGTGGGAAGACATCCTCCCACGCAAACGGAGGGGGGGGGGACGATGGTTTGCTGGAAGGTTATAAGGAAACTCAGCTTCCCGGATGCGAACCAGGCATTTATTCATAGCATCCAACTCACACACACACACACACACACCGGGCATTCCTCAACCCCCATACTCTGAATTCTAGGACCCAAGAGCCCCCCTTCCTCCCCCCACGCTACGAGGTCTTACGCCTACCGGCCTCATCGGACACCATGCTCCGCTCCTCCCTCGTCGTCACGGCGTTTCTCGCCGTCTGCGCCTCGGCGGTCCCCGCTCCGCTCCCTCAGCGGTCAGCCAAGATCGTGGCCGCCGCAAAGGGCGGCTACCCCATCCCCAACGTCGGGACGTTCGCCAACAGAAAGACCTGGAACTTCGGCAAGCTCCCGGACGGGTCCGCCATCCCCGACGGCCTGGGCGCGAGCAGTTACCCCGTCGGCGACAACTATGTCTTCGTCCCGCAGAACGCCTACATCGCGGGCGGCTACCTCAACCTCAAGGTCGACGGCGGCCAGAAGGCCAAGCCGTACAGGTCCGGCGAGGTCGTCACCACCGCGACCAACATCAAGTACGCTTCCGTCCGCACCGTCGCCATCTTCTCCGAGCCGCCTGGCGTTTGCAATGGTAAGGAACCCCCCAGCCTCTCCCTCGGACACCGCCTGGGCTTTCCGTGGCTGACATCACCCGCTTAGGCATGTTCTTCTACAAGAGCGACAACCAGGAGACGGACATTGAGTGGCTGTCGGACCCGGCGTCCCAGAGCAACGCCGGCAAGCGGCAGCTCTGGTTCGCGAACCAGGCCTCGAACGTCAGGACCCAGAAGTCGGTCAAGGGCGTGCCGCCGCCCGCGAACCCGACGGTCGTCGAGCACGAGTACCGCATCGACTGGGTGCCCAGCGCCGTCCGCTTCTTCGTCGACGGCGTCCAGATCTGGGAGACCAAGCAGAACGTGCCCAACGTCCCCGGGCCGTGGGTCTTCAACAACTGGGCCGACGGCGACATGGGCTGGAGCGGCGGCCCCCCGGCGAGCACCGCCCTCTTCAGGATCAAGGAGATCGACATGTACTACAACACCGCATAGAGCGGGGGTTGGGAGGCGTGTTGCGCAACTTTGCAGCAGCAGCTTTTACGGTTCTTGGGACATATTTTTTTTTGCTTATATCACGATAAGGCACATAATCTCGGAGGGGAGGGCCCCGATACCAACGGAAAGGGGGCATAATGATGATAAAAAGGAACACGCTAAGGGGGTGGGAAAAGGGGCAATATCAAAAGGGCAGGGCGGCAATTCTAATGATAACGAAACCAAATGAACAAATTCGATCCGCAGACTGGACGGTACCGCGGTGACAAGTGAATCCTAAATAACGTCACACGGACTGCCGTGTGGCAAGTTAGCAAGCAATCGTCGGGAGATCGTGTAGTTTGCAACGGGGCGCAAACACCCGTGGCAAGCGGGATTACGATGTCCGCGGTCATCACCAACCACGGCCGTCGCCGCACCGATCTAGCATGCGGCGAGGGGAGCGACCTTCCCTTCCGATGGGCGGAAGCAAAGAGACGGCACACTGGCGACAGCCGCTCAGCCGCTCAGCCGCTGCCAGGGAAAGGGGAGGGGGAAAAAAAATCTGTGAAGCATTCAGGGTCCTCACGATCCCGCGATGCGGATGGGTCCCGGATGCTTGGAAAAGGTTAGCGAGCCGAGGATCACCCCATGCGAAGACAGGGGGGGCCACGAGCCTCTTGCGGTTGGGTTCGTCCGCTCCGCAAGCCTCCGCTCCCGCGCGCTCCATAGATAAGACAGCCGCTCCTGCGAACCAGAGATCGTCCTCACCCACGCCCGCCCCAAGGACGTGGCGGTCGTTGCCCGAAGAGCCTTTTCCGAAGCGCCTCGGGCCCCCTCAGTACCCGCGGGCGAGAAAGGCTGTCGAGCCTCATGGGGGAAAGCTTCGGGGCGGGACAGGGTAATAGCTCCGAGTCTGGAGACCTGACATCTCAAGCGTTGGTGGGATGTCCGATGACCGGTGGTCGCATGGCCCGTCTGTCCGTTGGTTTCGCGTATCCGCCATCCACCCCTCCTCTCCGCCCGTGGTTTAATCAAACAAGACGTTCTGGCCACGGGGGTTCGGCGGGGGGACCGTCTTTGAGCCAGGCAGACATCCGGTGCGGCTCACGAAGCTGAGAGGCTCAAATGTCGTTATCTTGCATGAGCTCTCCCCCTGGTCTGGATGGCGCCTAAAGGGTCTGGGTGCCTGCCGGGGAGGGGGGGACCCCACCAGTTGCGTGGGCAGGTAATCCCGAAAGTATCCGACTCTTGATGTTCGGTTCTTGGACGCGATGCGACATATGGCGTGCGTGGGATGGGAAGTCGAAGCGATTGGGTCTGGCCGAGAGGGTGCTGCTTTTCGAGGCAGAAATTTTCGTCGGTTTTTGCTTCAGCTCCAGGTCGTAAGCGAGCAGACAAACAATCCCGTAAGCCCCTCCCGTACGATGGCCAATGGCGAGCTCACAACCGACTGCCTGTGAACTGGGCCGTGGCTCGAAATGGACTGGTCTTTCGGTGTCCATTTTCCAAAAAAAAAAAACCCTCGGCGTCTCGGCGTCGAGGTAGGCCCTCAAGGTGAAGCGGACTTGGTCAGATCGGCCTTCGCTCACCTTGATGGTGTGCCTGCGACCCAACGGCGCAAACAGTGAGCGTGGGTGTCTTGCGCCGGGATTGTCCCAAGCATGAATTGGAATTGGGATATCGTTCGTGACGAAGCAAGAGAGGGGTCGCGAGGGTGGGGTGAAAGCTTACGGGCGTGCATCTTCTAGCCGTGCCATCGTGGGACAGAAGAGGCAAGCCGGACGGGCATGTCATTTGCACCGCGCTGTGTCGTTGTCCGTCTCATTCTCCCAGCCGGCAGAATGTCTGTGATCCTGGCAGATTCCCCTCGGGCGTGGAAGCTTGGGTGCGTCGACGTAACCCACCCATGCCAGGCTGGTGGGAAAAGAGACTTTGAAGTCGCCGACTCTCATGCCATGAGACGGCGAGACCCCCACGCGGAGCAAAGGTTGTTTGAGGGAATGCATCTCGGCCGCGCGCAACTCGAACCGGGGGAGCCATGGTTCGGAAGCTGTCGGCTCCTATCAACTGTATCAATCACAGGTCGACACGCAAACGTCCCTCGGCCGTGCCAGCCAGCCAGTATGGAATATGACGAAAGAGAGCCAATGGCGGGAATGCGAGAGTGTCAGTGGATGGCAGGCTGGTGGTGTTGATGCAGTTGGCTTTGATACGATGCCACGGCGATATGCGTCAACTCCTCAGAGTGGAAAGTGGCCGCGAGGCGTTGATTGCACAACGGCAAGCCGGTTGCATTGTACCTGCGAGGTGCGTTGCAGGCGACTCAATCAGGCATTCGAGCACGAACCGACGGCATATTGTGTGTTTGTGTGCTTGACGGAGCTGCCGGTTGGTGGCTCAAGAGTGAGCTGAATGGCTTTCTGTGCGGCGGACAGAAAACCATCCAACAGCTGCCGGCCACGCCAGTCGAGCTATCGCGACCGATAAGGGGTCGTCCGCATGGAGTCGTATCTTTGGTCTGGTTCGACGCTTGATGCTCGTCTGCGAAGTGACGGGACATGGAGTGACAATGGCGTGGACCCCTTGGCAGCCACTGGGGAGGATTGGAGGGCAAGCGGCAGTTGTCCTCGACATCACAACATACCCCGCATTATACGGAGGAGCGCACCAAAAGTTTCTGCCAAATCTGCCAAGATTCTGGACCCACTTTACAGCAACCCTCTAACCCTATTGGGCTAGCCAACTACCCGATATGGTATAGATCTGCGGAACTGCTTTTTCCGACGCCGGGGCCCCTGCCAGTATGTACAACTTTCCACTTACAACTCCACCAACCTCTTCACCGCCATAATTACGAATCGATAAATCCGCCAAATTGCCCTTCCACAAGCTATTCTTCTTCAGTATGGATCCTGAGAAGAAGACGAGAAAGAATCTTGATCCTGGGCTCAGGGCAGTAATTCTTGCTCTACGAAGTCGCGTAGGCGGGAAGACTGCTAAGGAAGTATCAGAAGCTCTAGGTATTTCGGTCAGAACTGTTGACGACGTTCTTGCCCGCGCGAAAAAGAAAGGATTCGACCCAACTCTTCCAACTCTTACTATTCCACGCGAATATTACGAAGATGCGCCCCGCGCTGGCCGACCAACCAAACAGACAGAAGAAGTCAAAGATGCTGTCTTCCGTAAGGTTTGCCGTGATCGGTACGGCCGCGAAAAGAACTGTGCTGATATCGCTGGCGATCTACAAAGAGACGAAGGAATTGACGTCTCCTCAATGACCGTTTGGCGGGTTCTTCGCCGCGCTGGATTCCATAAGACCAAACCCACCCGCAAGCCTGGCCTGACGAAGAAGATGAGGCAGCAACGTCTTCAGTGGTGTATTAACCACTCTGACTGGACCCTTGACGATTGGAAGAGGGTTGTATGGTCTGACGAGACTGCTATCGCCCTCAACCACCGCCGCGGAAGCTACCGATTATGGCGTCGACCTGACGAAGCATATACCCGCCAGTGTATACGAGAGCGTTGGAAGGGCTACTCTGAATTCATGTTCTGGGGCTGCTTTACGTACGATTCAAAGGGCCCGTATCACTGTTGGATTCCCGAGACTGCTCAAGAGAGGAAGGATGCTGAAGAGGAGATCGCTACTCTAAATAAAGAACTCGAGCCGATTAAGCGTACGGAATGGGAACTAGAGTACGGAATGAACCGTCTTCGGCTTAGGGCGATTCCTGGCCGCAAACCAACCTTTCGGTTTAATACCACGTCTGGCAAGCTTTCCCGCACTGGAAAAGGTGGTATTGATTGGTATCGATACCGCAAAGAGATCCTCCTCCAGAAGCTCTTCCCGTTCGTCCAGCAATTACCTAGCAATACAGTCGTACAAGAGGACAAGGCCCCAGCCCACGATCATCACTTTATCCATTATACGTATAGCATCAACAAGATCACGAAGCTCCTCTGGCCCGGCAATTCCCCCGACCTCAACCCTATTGAACCCTGCTGGCCGTGGATGAAGCGATGGACCACGAGAAAGGGGGCCCCGAAGTCCCGGGCCGAGGCCCAGCGAAAGTGGCGAGATTGCTGGGAAGCATTACCGCAGGAGCAGATCCGGAACTGGATAGAAAGGATACCTGACCATATCCAACAGATAATTGCCCTTGAGGGCGGGAATGAATACAAAGAAGGTCGTCAGGCTGGAAAATACCGTCAGACGACCACTAATTGACGCCAAATTACCACTTTTGACAGTTGCTCGGATTCTGCCGCTTGTACCCCCTCTGCCCAACCCCTGCCCAACACCCTGGTCAGTGACAGGGGTGGATCTTGGCATATTTGGCAGAAACTTTTGGGGCGCACCTCCGTAGAGGTGACACGATTGTAAGTATCGGCAGAGCAACTGATCAACACGGAAGGCCGTCCGTCTCGAAACCTATCCCGACGACCCATTGTTCGCCGTTTCGTGTGATACAGGATGGACGGTAGCCATTGAGCCTAGCACCAGACGTGTGCTGGGCCTGGCCTGGACCGGGGAATCGCCATGCAGCGGCCCTCTCTCGGGGAACCGCCTGGGCCAACGGCGACGGACGTAGCGTGCATGAGCATGAGAGTGTTTGTTGCGTGGGCTGGGCGTGAGGGCCGCGATTGTTTAGACGGCACTGTCCAGCTGCTTGTGTCAATGCAGACGGCTTTAACGGATGGTGTTTCTGGCGGGGACGGTGACGATGGATGTGGGCTTTTGTGGCGACCGTTCCCGTTGCAGAGAGACGGGCTCGACACGACGAGGGCGACTTGCAAGATGGGGCCCGTGTCAGGATGCAGCATCCCATTGTATCCGTACCAAGAAACGTCTCTCGACGGTCAAGGCTGAAGTGTTGAATAATGGAATCCTCTCGGGCGGCAACTGATGGGACGAGAAAACTTACGATGGCCTGGATGGGATAGAGAGCTCCCCGGGGATGCGAGTCCACACATGGCAGTAGTCGCAAGCCTGTAACAGGCGCTAGTTGCTCCATCATGCCTCTTACCCCATGCGCATCCCACAAACCTTACAAGGGAGAGGGTTGACAACCAACCCAACGGCCCTCCAGTTGACCAGTGACTTGGCACTCGGGGAAGGGGGAGAAGGGTTGCAGAGAGAAAATTTTCCGCCGGCTGCCTCTCCGATGGCTGGATCGCCCCGCTCGCAGAGCAGAGGAGAGCACTGAGATGTGCATGTGCATGGGGATAGGTCCTGGTGGTGTTTGGCTTGAATAATAGAAATGGAAACGCGCCCTCTGGCCAAACGTGACGGAAACACGTGTTCTGCGACGGACGACGTCGTTCGCGCTGTTCCGTCTCAACGTGGATGAAGCAACGGCTGTGGTAGGCGGTTGCTACACTGGGTCCCCGACGAACGCGGCACCAGGGACAGCGAGGGACGCAAGGGTAGGGAGGTACAGCAGTGTACATACACGCCAAAACAGACCCGGGTCGGCCTGGGCTCCAGTTGCTGAAAGACCGAATCGGCTGATCTGACGGACGAGTGAAGCCGTTCCCTTGCAGAAACGGAACCGGGAGAGAAGGAAACAAGCGGATACCGTTTCCATGGGGCGGGCTCCGGGGGCTGTGTCAATCCTCAGCGTCGTGAGAGAAGCCCGCTTTCTCAAGAGGATTAGGTTTTTTCGTGGCTCGGTTCTAGTCTTTCCAGGGGGCTGCAGAGTCTGGAATCTTGGGAATTCTGCCCCTTTCCACAAAACATCCCAATTTTCCGCACCGAGCCTGCGTTACCTGCGTTACTCACGGTTGTGCGTGCGTATTGTTCCTGGTAGGGGGGAAAACCCCCAATCCCCCCCAAAAAAAACCAAAAAAAAAACCGGAGCTACCGTCTTGCGGGGGGCGGCGTGCGGGCGGGTGCGGCTGGCCGGAGAGGTTCACGGATCCACGGGCTTCTCCACGGGCCGCAATACGTTGGAAAGAAAAGGAGCGAGGCGAGAAAGCGTGAAAATGAAAACAAAAATAAAAAATGAGTATGAAAAAATAAAATACAAATAAAAAGAGAGAGAAAAAAGAGCCAGAAAAAAAAAGAGGAAAAAAGGCGTGGGGCGACGCCATGGAAACATGGCTCCGGACCGGCCAAGCTCGCAACGCCGTTCGGGAGCATAACGCCTCCAGGGGACTCGGGGCGCCGCTCACCTCGTTCAGCTTCCTTTTGCTTTTGGCGTGCTTGGTGTGGCCCCCGCCCCCCTTCGCGAGAAAGGCTACCGCGTCGCAGGCGTCCGGTGGCCCTGAGCCTCTCTTCCCATCGCTCGCTGGGACGCGGGACGTGGGCCTCCCGGGGGCTGCTAGCCCAGAGGTCTAGTTGGCTCCCTAGCGCCAACAGTTGCGCCTCTGGGTGGGGTGTGTTTCGAACTCTGGACGGCCCTCTGGTGGTACGGACGGGCTTCCCTCAGGGCCCCATTCGTGGGGAAACGTGCTCGCAGCAGTGGATGAGGTGATGTGAGAGCTGTCTTGTGCAGCACGGAACACTGGGGCGCTCCTCCGTAGCAGCCGCAACCGCAGACGCCGCACATCTCGGCACAGCAGAAGCCAGACGCCGGGTGTCTCTTGCACCCCGACTGGGGTTGCCGTTGAGCTGGCTGGCGACCCTCGTGCGTGTTCCACCGGATCCGACTCGACGACGCGGGAGCTGGAATACGTAACAAGTCGAGTCGAGCCGGGGTGGAGTTTCGCTGACACACGCACACACGCACACACACATACACAGAGACGGAGAGAGACAGAGAGGGAGAGAGAGAGCGAGAGAGAGAGGGAGAGAGTGTGTTTGGTAACCGTCCGTTGTTCCCAATGTTGTACCATTTGAGCACAATTGCAACATCTGGTGATCCCAGGGACGTGCCGAAAGTTTAAATAAAAAAACCGGGGCTGCGTCACCGGCCCTCGCCCAAGCCGCATTGCATCATGGTTGTCTCTTTCTGAAAGCAACCGAGCCAAAGGAGTGCATTGTCATGACATGTGGAATCACAGTATCCCTCCCCCCGGAATCTCGGCCTGAGGGGGCATGCCCAGGGGGGCAAATCAAGGAAACGGAAGAAACAAACACCACGGCATACCTCAATGGCCAGGCCCGATGCAGAAGCTGGGAATAAAAAATGCCGTACCGAAAAAACCGCCTGGGTCAAGCCCTTGTGGGTGAATACTACGAAGTATGTACTTGGATTTCTCCCCCCGGAGCAGCGCCGGCTAATCAGGCATCGAGGTTGCGGCAAGTTGCAACTGTACGTTTCACAACGATGCAAGGCACCTAGGGGATTTGCCCTCCTCTCCTTCCCTCTGCTGCCCTCCTCTCCTTCCCTCTGCTGCCCTCCTCTGTGCTGTCCCGCCGGCCATGCAGGCTGGCCCTCTCCATACCACGGGATATGCAGCCAGGCACATTGCATCCAGCAGCGCGAGCCGACTGGCTGTCCCCGAGGTTCCATAGAGCCGTCAGGTCGCAGTGTTCATGCGGATGGAGCAGGGCAGATCACGACCAGGAATTCGACCGCGTCGTCCTGCTTCGTTGCATCCTTCTCCCGTCCCTTCAGAGGCCCGCCGCCCCCACCGCATTCAAGTGCTTGTTTCTTCGTCCAAGGACTTTGGACGGCCCGGCGTGTGATGTACCTCTTGGCTCCATTGCCCGTGGGCCGGTACATTGCACGTCTGAGGGAGCCCGCACCGAGGCCGTAGAGGTTTCGAGCAGGTCGCCGCATGAGGCGAGGTACCTTTTTTTATTTATTTTTTATTTCGTGGCGTGTGTGCCTGGCGTTGCGTTGCCTGCGACGTTTCCTGCCTGTTCCTTGCCGCCTTACCTAAGGCGAGATGGTTGGCTCCGAGCTGCTGCCGTCTTGCACTTGTTAGCTAATGATATGCCTTGAGGGTGCGCAAGCTTGCCGGGCACAGCTCGACTGCACCTCTGCACCTCTGGCCATGCAGACGGACGAGAAGAAGGAGCAGGATTCCCTTCGGCATATGGCACAGCGCCGGGTAGGGGAAGCAAACCAAACACACCAAAAGGTCCCCGCCGCCCGCCGCCCGCAACCTCGGAGGAGGCGCACGGGCACCGATGGAGTGAGCTGATGACAGAATTGCGAAAATGATGCATCGCAAGCACCCAAAAGCACCACCACTCGCTCGCGCCAGGTCTGGCTGTCGTTAGCCCTCGCAGGGCCGGTCACCTGGCCACACCTCGCCTTGCTTGCTCGCTGCTTCCCCATAGGCAGAGAGAGGCTGCGGCGCCTGGTCACTTTGTCCGACAGGTACGGTACAGGCCCAGGCCCAGGGCCTCCCCCTCCTGCAGGGCATCCGGTCCCCTTGATCACCTCAATCAGGGCCCTTGTGGTGCCTTCACCATGGCATCCGGCTGCATCCTCGTACCTGACGCTCTGGTTTCCATCATGTAATGATGGAGGGCTTGTGGCTAGATTCGTGATTGCAGCCACGGATTCACCATTCACCGTTGACCGCCACTGGTGAGTTTTGTGTTCATGTTGTATTCTTGCATGTCAGCGAGCGACGAGGGTACGTACCGCCGCTTACGTACACACTAAGGAATCTCGACCTTGCGGAGGGAGGGGGTACGTACATCCTGGACGTGGCAGGTACACGCTCCGCGAGGTACCTCCCTTCTGTACATGCCACTATGTCCCGTTACTTCACGGCTTCGTCCCCAGACTGGCGCTGTCTCTTGCGGCAAGCATCGTGCATCATCGTCTGCTTCCCTTTTGGGCTTCCCCATATTTTGCACTATTAAAAGCCCTGCTTGGCCCTTTGCCCTGGTCTGCACATCCCCCTCGTCTCGCTAACTAGTGTAGTCTCGACCGTGTCCTCCAGCACGACATCTCCACAAGAGAGAAGGGGAAAAACCCAGACCACCATCCCTCTTGTCATCCGCGCACGCAATCGGCAGCAAAAGGTACTTGTACTGTACTTGCTCAGCTTGCAGCCCACCCGCCGAGTCACAGACAAGGGCTCCGGGTTACCCAATCCAGCACTCGCAAAATAACGGGAGAGAAAAAAAAACCCCCAGCAGTGAAGGGTGGATAATAGAAAATACCATGTAAAAAAGACAGAGAGCGGACAAGAAGACAGGCTTCCCCCGTCCAGCGCGAGCTCGCCATTCTGTCCACTCTACATACAGACGCTCTCCCTGCTGCTGCGGCTAGGTATTCCCCGTGACGACCTGGAGCCGGCTGCGACATAGACCTCAATTCCCGATCTCGAATCTCGATCTGAAAGGAAGGAGATTTGGCTAGCCACCGCGTTCCTCAACCACGTCAATAAGTCGGTGAAGAGAGAGACAACAAGAGCAGCAAGAAGGGTTCGGAGAGAGAAAATTTTGCAAAGAAGCCGCCTTCTCCCAGGAATTCCCAACCAAATTAGCTCGCGTACGAAAAAAGACACGCCCGCATTACACACAGACGACAAAAGAGTGCCTTTTTTGTTTGATTTGATTTTCCCCGGGTCTCACACGCGCACCCTGCAAGAAGTCAACCGGTTACTTGTTTCCACATACAGCCAGCGGCTCGCCAGCAGGAGAGCAGAGCCCATTCCTCGGGTGTCCGCCCTTGATTCCCACCGTCCGGTTCGCAAACAAACAGAACAAGTCGGCCACGGCCACGCCTCACCCGGCTCGGATCCACACACAGAGAGGGTTCATCAGGGTGCCTGCGACTCTGCGTCTGTGTCGGTTGCTACTCGCACCCGTTACCACTGCTACGGGCCACGTCCACAACCACCACAACCCGCCACAACAACCAAACACCGCCAACACCACACAGCCTGTGCCCTGTGCCCGTGGTGTGGTGTTCTCGCTGGCTGTCATCGGCAAAGTTGAGACGACGGACGAATCGGCGGCGCTTTTCCCATCTCATAGGCTCGAGGTCCGTTCGTACCCCGACATCTCCGCTTTCGGCGAACCCACGGCCCTGCCTGTCCTTGCGTCAATCCGAGGTACCTTGCGTCTTTGCCTGGGTCCTGGGTTGCAGAGAGGGAAAAACAAAAAATTAAAAAATTAAATAGAAAATACATCTTCCAAGGGAGCGAAGTGCAGGACGGCGACGGAAAGAGTCACACTCGAGCGGCTCCATCCATCCAAAGAAACGTTGATACAAGTCCATCCAAAGCCATCCATTCCGCGCCGGCAGGACTACAAATATTTCCCGGGCCCATCTTCTTGTCGGATTCCAGGAGGGAGCCTCGATTTCTTCTTTTTTCTTCTTCCGTTTTTTCTCGCCCCTCTCCCGCTCTAGCATCTCGGGGTGTTCCCAAAGTACTCGGGTACAAGACGACGGCGGCCACTACGTCAGCAGCTTCTCCTTTCGTCTTCGTCTCTTCTTTCACCCTCGCTCGCTTGACGACGTCCCTCGGGTTTCGCCCCGTTGATACTCGAATTGCATCTCGCTGCACCAATTCCCACCCCCCGAGCCCAGCGGAGAGCCGGACAACTGCGAACTAGCCAGCCCCCGTCCCCGCACTCGCTCTCTGCTCTGTCGTCATCGTGCTTCCCACGAGAGCGCCTGTCCGCTTCTGCACGCCGCTGGCTTGTTGATTAATTACTCGAGACGGCAGCAAACACTGCTTCCCCCCCCCAACTGCAGACGCGGCGCCTGGTCATCAATCCCTGGAGCGAGGACAAGCACGCGCTACTCTGGCCCTACACTGCCGTCGTCCACCCCGGTCTGTGACTTACACACCAAGTTTGCAACCTCTCACACCACCCCTTCTCGTGCCGGGCCAGCAACTCGCACCTTGTCAGTCGGGTCTCACCCCAACACGGCAGCCTCTCCAGAGTGCCCGCCCACCTTATTAGCACGGTAACAGCGACAACCGTCAGCGCGAGCTTCTCGCGCTCTCAGCCGAGTTAGCCTCGTCGAAATCCCACAAGCGGCCAATCCTTCCTGCAAGCTTGCAGCACCACATCGGATCTGCTTGGACTGGCGGCACGCCTCTTTTCCCGCTCGTCACGCCTAGACCTCGACTCGGGTTCCGTCAGCAGTCAAAAACCCCCGACTGGACTGATAGGGGATCAAGCAGCTCCCTCGAGCGGAATCGCATCAAGTCAGACGTCCCAGTCACAGCCCGCCCACCCGCGCGCACACACCCACGCATACACACCCACGCACACATCCTTTCCCATCACTTATCAGCTTCTCGGCCAAATATACATATTCGCACCCACACCCCCCAGACGCAAACCCGCCGCTATCTCTCTCACCCATCACCAAGCCGCCTTAGCTACTGGCAATAAGGCACACCCCAAACCGCACATCAGGCGTCCCCTGCACTTGCGATAGCTCGAGACCCTTCTTAATCCTCCCAGCACCCGCTCTGACCTGCGGGGGAAAACCAACGACGGGAAAAAAATCTCTTCAGCGGCGGGCAACGTACGGAGTCGGAGCACTGCCAACCCAACCACAACCGCAAGCAACCCTTACCTACGGATACTAAAGGCCAAGGGCCCCGACTTTGCCACTCGGAACCGCGTGAGACAGCAAGGACCATTTTCCTGCTTGTCCCATTCCAAGGCCACCAACAGCCCAGATCTCACCGGTTGTTGCGAAAAATTTTCACGAGAAAGTCGGATACCGTCTTCCTTCTCCGGATCTTCTTCCCCCCCCTTCTCTCTCTCTCTCTCTCTCCCCATCCTGGGTTTCAAAGGTCTCGCTGCCAAACCCGACGGCCGAGACAAGGACGGACAAGCATCGCACAGGGCTCCGCTGTCAATCATCGCTGCTTAGGGGAATAGAACAGCGCTACCCCTCCACCCAAAGACCGCCATTCCCCGCTTATCTCCTCCCGCCGTTCATCCACCGATACAGGCACCAACACTGACTTGAAAGACACACGAGAGACTGAGCGAGAGAGACTACAAGACCCCTGCCAACCTCGCACCGGTCTCTGGAACTCGAACCCTCGCCTTCTCAGTCACCCTCCGCCAGACAACAACCACACATCTCACAATGCATCACAGCCGCAGAAAGTCGGGCAACACGTCCATGTCGGAAAAGACGGTCACTGCCACCGACCCCTCTCGGTACGGCAAGCGCCCTTCGACTCTCACCAGGCGCCAGACCCCCCAAAAGCTGGGCAAGAACCCCAGGGACCGGGAACGAGAACTCCAAGACTCGTGGGACGATCAGCGGGAGAGTTTCCCTCAGTTCTGGTACGTTTACACGCATCATCCGCCTTCCCCTCCATCCACCTTTCTTTGTTTCTCCTCGGGGCTTTGAGCACAAGTGGCTGCTGGCGCCCTGTTCTAGACTGGCAACCCCGCAACATGTCGTCTGGCGACGCCGGCCGCCGTCCAATGCAGTTGCATGTTGTCGTCCCCTTTCGGGTGCACTGCAGCGTCACGATGGACGCCCAGCTCGCCGCGTTGCTCATCTTCCGATGGCTGCTCGACACAGTCCAAGCCCCGTTGGGGCTATTGCTCCCCTAGCGATGGAAGAAGCCATGCTGACCGGCCATGTTCTAGCATGACTTGCGAAAAACAATTCGTACCCCAAGACACCAACTTCTTATACTGCTCAGAAGCGTGGGTTGCCCTCCGAGACCAGGACATGCGTGCCGCGACTTTTACTGACTTGTTCTCCAGCTGCCGCAAACACGACCAGCAAAGCGCATCAACCGGCAGGAGTCACAGCCAGGCGCACATGGGCAACTACCCCTTCTACGCCATAGGCAACCCCGAGCCGAGGGACATCGTGCCTCGCGCGTCACCCTCGCGGCCGAGCTCGATGCACTTCTCCCCGCCCACGACGCCAGGTGCCACCACCACCACCAGCGGCGGTGGCCAGTACTCATCCGCCATCTCCGCGTTGCGGTCGCTCAGCATCCGGCCCCCGAGCCCGCCATCTCCCACATCGTCCCACCCCAGCCTGTGGCCCTTCACCAAGAGCAGCACCAACAGCCCCAGCACCTCGTACAACCGCGGCACCAGCAGCTTCTTCCCGGCCACCTACGACGGAGGGTACGCGGCCAACGGGTACGCCTACAACTACAGCTCCAGCGGCATGGACCGGCCGCTACCGACGCGGAGACCCACTGGGCCGGGCTACTCGAGGCCGAAAAGCATCGAGTTGGTGACCCCCATGGTCGGTCGTTAACCCTCGCCGGGACGGTGTGCGAGGGAAGCTGCACCACCGCACGCATGGTTCAGTCAACCCATCGGCACGACGACGGTATCGGGGAGGCAACGGACGCTCTGCGCACAGCGTCACGTCCAGCTCTGTGTGCGCGGCGGGCGGGGACGACGGGTCCTCCTCGTACTCGCCTGTCTCACCCCCGCCCCAGACCGCGGGGTTAGCGTCGATTTCGAGCACCGGAAAACGCGGGGGGCAATTACGGAGGCGACGGCCGGTCAAGGGAGATTGATCCATATTGAGCTCCTTTCCACGGTTTGCCCGGGTCGTCGCCTTTCCGACGCATCCGCACACCCTTCGCCGGCCTCGTTCCTCCTGCTACCCCCAACCTACCCCACGAAAAGTGGCACGGAGGGCCAGCATTGCAAGCTGTGGGGTTTCATTTGCGCACTTGCGATGTCTTTTCTGCACGGCGGAACGCCATGGCTTCGGTCATGTGAGGGATGGGGAGAGGGGAACCAGGAAGGGATCAAAATCAAAATTGGGGTTGCATTGGCATAGGCATTGATTGGCATTGGCACAGCGAATCGGGGTTGGTCTCGGTTTTTTTTCTCCCTCCCACCCCGTCTTTGATGCGAACCGACCGCTTGGTACGCCATTCCCAACACAAACACGGAGGTTCCACGAAAACCTCCGCGTGCGGGGCGTGGAAGGGGCGGTTCAGGACGGGGGGAGGTTTGTTCTATCTTTCCTTTTACCGAGCCGAGTTGGGCATTTTCATCATCTCCTATGTTGTTCAAGCCAGCCGCCATCACCACACCCCCCTCGGCATATAGAAAAGGCGGGTGTGGGCATCCATGGTCGGGGAATGGCTTTGCATGAAAGGGCACGACGGACCGTAGTATCTAGGGGGCGCATTTTTCTCTTCTTTTCCATCTCACTCGGAGCCTAGAGGAGGCACATGGCGGATACAGTACTCCCCCTTCTCTCAACGGATCATCATCTTTGTCACACAAAAATTACATAGCATATCGTGGACCGGCAGGACGCACGGGGCCATTCTCAATAATTCATGTACGGATGTACGGCTCGGGGACATAGTCGCGTGCGCAAAGGGCGCGTGAACAGATCGTTTGATCGGCATCTCGACGGCGGGCAGGCATGGGGGCTTGGCCCTTTTTTTTCCCTCCCCCTTTGGAGATAGCAACGAAGCAGAAATCCACCATCTGAACTACACAAACATTCCGCGGGACCCCAACGTGAAAGTGCCCTCCCTCGGACGCACGACGTCGATCCTTTTTCCTGCGGGTTTCCCCAGATGGTAAGTTGCCGGCCTAGCGGGGGCCCGCATGGGGCTTGATGTGCGAGACTGACTCGGGAGATGGACAGGAGTCGAGCGAGAATGGGGAGAGAAAGAGGCCCGCCCCCTCCCCCCCCGGATTGGGGACACGGACTTGCAAGTCTGGGGATGCCGTGATAAGGGCGTCCGTTTGTGTGATTGGGGACTTTGGGGGCGTTGATATTGCATGGCACACACGTACACACACACGCGCGCACACTTTGCTTCTCGAAGGGTCGTGGCACAGGTCCTCTTGGGGGGGAAGGACGTTTAATTTACGAGCGCAGGATTCGATGCTCGTTCCTCCTCTGCTGTGCCGCCTTTTGGCGAGGCCTAGACCCCTCCGCCGTCGAGACAGAGCCTGATGGGCAATGCTCCAGGGAACCCGGAGGGTTGAGGGGCGAGGTTACACGGCGTTCTTTTGCTTACGGCGGCCGGCCGGCCGGGCTGGTGGTTCTCGCGGGGCGAGGCACCCCCAGCAGATGCGCTGGGCCGGGGTTTCATCTGCGGCCGTTTCTTCTGCCTAGCCGACCTTTTTTCACTTTGGTTGTTCATGCTCCCTCCACGGTCCGTCGTTTTCGAGTGGTTCTAGGACGGCGCTGGCTGGCTACGCGTCGAGACGGGGCGGGGGGGGGAGGCCGTCCGAGACAGTGGTTCCTGGTCTCGCGTTCTGCGGGCGTCGGGAGGAACCCACTGAGGGTCACCGCATGGAGTGGGTTTTTTTCGGGCATTAGGGACGAGGGGGGAGCATTGGATCTGGGGGTCATGCATCTTGGAGGCGTCGGCAGCCGGCTGATTGTGGTTGAGACTTGACGTGACTTGAGTCGAGTGGGGGCCGGGAAGGGGGGGGGGGCCTTGAAAGGGTTACAGTATCGACATAGATGGCTCTGGTGGTTTCTGTCAAGAGGCACTGGCTGCAACCCGGGGGTTGCGCACGACGTGGACGATGACGATGGATCTTGAGGGATGAGGTGACGAGGAACGAGGCGGCTCGAGTCATGTGCTCGGCCTCGTGACGGCGCTCGTCAAGTGACGAGGAGGTGGTGGAAGGGATGGTGTGTGAGAACGGGCTGTCTGGGTCGAGCCAGACGATGGGCAATGACGGAACGCGTCTGTGTGATGAGGGCATCTCGTGATGGGACGCCGTGGCGGTTCCGGTATGTGACGACGACGAGGAGCGGCGGTTGGGGGCTGGGGCGGTGAGCTGGACGCCGGCCAGGTTTCCGCAGCAGGGTGAGACGGATGGGCGAGGGGTGGTGCATGCCGGGTTCCGGCACTAGTGATCACGCAAGCCAGGCACGTAATGTAGGTACGGTGGAGAAGGAAGGGAAAAAGACACTTCTGTCAAGGTGAAGGCGTGGTGGCACAAGGTGAAAAGAAAGGTGTGGGGGAAGGTGAGGAGGGACGTCTGGTAGAGGGGTGGCCGGGCAGAGAGGTGTGGTGTGGGCGCGGCAGCTGAAGCGCACTTGACGCGGTGTGCACCTTGTGATGCGGACTGATGGATGGGGGGGTGGGATGACGTGAGGCGTTGGACCCGAGTCGTGTGCCCTGCTCGTTCTGCCATCGTTCCTCTGGGGATCGATTGGTTGATTGGCCGGGAGGTATTTTTTTGGACGACGAGACGACGCTGCTAGACGCCGAGCTAGAGTGCTGCTTGAGCTGGACTGCTATCGTGGGCCGGGCTTGGTGCGTCGACGTGGGATATGGCGAGATAGGGTAGCTTCGGCTGTACGGCGGGACCGGAGGGTGTCATCGGACAGCTGGCATCCCTCCCCGCGCGCCGTGTGGTGAGGCGCTGATACGTTGAACCGGTCCTCGGGATGTGATGGGCCGTCGACGTGGGATTGCGACGTCTCGTTCGGGATCTGTGCGAGATGACGATGCGCCCTTCTTTCCTGCTTCTTCGGCCAACTCCGTCGAGAGGTCTGCAGGGCGGTGCTGCGGCGGGAGGTTCAGCCGGGCGGGCCCCGGCCGGAAGCAAGGGGGAAGGAAACGGCCCAACGTCGACGACGCCGGTGTTGTTCGGAGTGGAGTCCGGGTCACCGGTTTTTCGGCGTCGATCGGAGGGGCAGCTCGATGGTGGGCTCCAGTGTCACCCCAACACATCGAGGAACTGACTCTCATCCCTGTTTTCGTGTCCCCGTCGGCCGCGATGAAATCTCGGAAGGTTATATTGACGACGGTGTTACCCTCGCTGTTATTCTGACTAGTGACATTGCAACGAAGCTGGCCGCTTGGAATGGGCGGTTGATTGCGGACTTCATTGCGACAGACCTGGAACTTGTTTTTTTTCTTTTGCTCTAAAAACACCTGCAGTGAACCAAGTACAGCATTTACATCGGATTGGTTTCGTGCCCTCCCACAGGCAAAGTACAGAGGTCGAGGGGGGCCGGAGCCAACTCCGGTCGCTATCGTGTGCGACTCATGACTTTTCCCTCATGTCCATTGTCACCCCGAACCCTGATGGCCTCAACCCCCGGATGGGCCGAATGCTACTCCATGTCCAAGATGTTGGATCTGACCCCTGTCTAACCTGAAACTCCAAACATCCCATCGCGGCACCCAAACTCCAAAGTGGGAATCATTGAGGAAATGCAAACTGCTCCCATGCCATAGATGCCAAAGACGCAATCGACCACGCCTTGCACGTTCTGCTGTTTCCCCGCTCCAGCCAGCTCTTCCGTCGGGCCATCTTTGATGAGCGAAACCACGCATCTGAATGGCCGACACGCGTGTTTCTACTTGTTGTAAAACGTCTTGTGCTGTGTACTCGCCTCGGCACGATCATCCCGGTCCGCGCTCAGCTCCTGCGGCTCCTGGGCCGGTGCGGGTTGCACCTCCGCCGCCGCCGGCTGCGGCGTCGTCTTCCGGTCACCCCTCGCTGGCGTGTACCCAGGCAGCGGCGGGCTCACCCCCGTGGCGACCTGCACCATGCTCACCTGCGGCACCCACATGTTGCCGTGGGCGTCGTACTGCGGCTGGTTCAGCAGCGTCATCGTCTCGCCAAAGTACGTCTGCTGCGGCGGGTACGTCGCCGCGGAAGACATGTGCGTCAGCGTCGACGCGTCCCCCATCGTGGCCGCCGGTGTCGAGTGCGACGACTCCGAAGGCAGCTCGGCCGGCGGGCTCACATGCGGCGGCACGCTGTGCGCGGACACCGGGTGCGAGGACCGCGGATGTGGCAATAACGGAGGCCGCGCTGAGGAAGCGGAGTGGCCGTAGGGTGGCGAGTAGGGCGACGGCATGGGGCTGAGGTGGGATGGAGGCGGTGACCACGGGTCCGACATGCTCTGGGCGTGGTAGTGGTGACCCGGTCCCGGCGGCGATGTCCCGTTGTGGCATACTTGCTGGCGACGGCTGCGGACGAGGAAGCACCCCGTCGCGAGCGCGATGATCAAGACCGCAACACCGACGGCGGTGCCAATGATCGCGCCCGTGGAGAATCTCATATTCGGGGCCGGCGCGCTAGACGCAACAACAGCCCGCGTCGCCGTCCGGACGGCAACGTCGGCCTTGAGCGTGATCAGCAAGCCCACGTCGGTGTAGTCGAACCCGTTCGCGGGGGCCGTCTTGGTCGCACCGCCGTCGCCGTTCCCGCCCACGACGGCGAGGATCTCCTCCGGCACGGCGTAGGTCGTCTTGTTGGGCCTGTACAGCTCCCACAGGCTCTTGTTCGGGTTCTGCTTGCCCAGGTCGACGTTGTGCGTTCCCCACTGGCTTGGGGTGTCGCAGACTTGCGTGAGCGGGAAGTGGCCGCCAGAGATGATCATCTGGGCCCGCCCGGGGATGATGTTGCAGGAGAGCGAGTGGTGCGGGTAGTCGCCGGTGCCGTTACGGCCAAGGGGGTACATCTTGACCCAGGTGAAGGTCGGGATGGAGAGCACGTAGAGGTCGTCGTAGCCTGCGCCGAGCACGCCCGGAACGATTGCGCCGCCGTACATATAACTTGGCCAAGCATCAGTGACGGATGTTTGGAGACGTGAAGGGCATACTCACATGTTGTAGGACGACTGATCTGCGGCCCACGTCACGCCCGCACAAAACCGCCGCCTCATTTCTGGGATCTCGCCTGAAGCTTTCTGTGTATACCACTTGCTGCTGAGGACGTCGTATATCACTATTTGGTCCATGGGTTGGCCCGTCGCCGTACCGTTGGCGGACAGGTCTTGGATACCCCCAAAGTAAATCAACATTCCGCCCTCGCCCGCGGGGATATAATGCAGACTGCCCTCGGCGCGCCGTATGTTGTCAGGGCTGCGGAATCGTTAGCACCTATCTGGGCCCATCCGTATGCGCAAGCGATTTCCCACTCACCCAGTGTTATTAGCGAAGCTGTTTGTGTCCATGGTATACTTCACCAGCCCGGTCGTGGCCACCGGCGGACCGGTACCCCAGCCGGGGACCGAGTTGTTGCTCAGCCATCCGCCAAAGTAGTACGCCTCGCCGCGACTGTCGACTGACACTCCTGCGCCGTAGCTTACTTTGGAGATCGACGCCCCTGTGCGGGAGGGACCGAAAGAATCCCATTCATTGTTCAGGATGTCGTAGCCGTAGAGATTGAAAGGCAAAGGAGGCTCCCCCAGATTGTGCTCGCCACCGAAAAGGTAGAGACGCTTGTTGACCGAGTCGGACCAGAGGGCGCCGCCAGCGACATTGGGGATGGAACCGTTCTTGGAGAGGTTTGCGTAGAGGGGGGGCATGCCCGTAGTTGACGTTGTAGAGAGGTCTTGGTAGAGAAGCCATGTGTCTGGGCGAGGTGTCAGTCAAGGTCTGGACCAACGGAGCTTCTGTTCGTCGCAAGGAAATCGCCTGACAGGTTGCAACATACTCGTATAGTTGGAAGGGAAGGAAGAAAGAGGGTTCCAGTTGACGAGACCGCCGTCGATGAACAGCTTATCATCAACAACAGCCGTCTGATGTCCAAAGCGCCGGCAGAAATCAGCCACGGGGTCTTGTTGCGCTGCCGTTGGTGCCGAGAGCAGAGACAGACTCAGGAGGGCGAGCACGGGCACCGGCAGTGACATTCTGTGCCGTGGTCCGGGCGATGTTCCTATGCGTTGATGGGTTGTCGATCCTAGCCGGTCCATGGACAGGCTCATGATAATACTCGGCCGTCAGTCGGAGTGCGTTGTCAACATGCCGTATGTGGCCAAGGTGAGGGGGTCGTTGCGAGACGAGGATTTCGAGTGATTTGCGAAACTATCGACGCTGAGGTCTGTGTCTCGGAGGATTATTCTGCAGACAGTAAAGGAAAGATCTCCCGGTATGGAACAGCCGATGGAATGCTGAGAGAGATTACGCCGAGTTCCAAAGAGGTCTGAGAGACAATCATAGGAAAAAGACACACATATGACAGGGAGTTCTTCGCAGTGAGTGTATGATGAGGATCAAAGCGGTTTCACTCGAAGGCGGCGGAGAGAAGACACTGTCCTGGTCAACAAAGGGGAGACTCGGCGGGTTCTCGCGAATGGATGGATGGGAAAAGAGAGTTCAGGCTTGTCAACTTGTCACTGGTTGCCAAGCAAGCCACGGTACCGCCAGAGACCCTTCGCTCGGCGGCGTTGAGACCAGGACGGATCCAGACTTGCGGACAGCGCTGCGGCTCTAGCCTCGAGACTGGACCAGTCGATGAAGCTGGGCTTCTAGTCTGTGGTCTGAGACGCCACGCATCGAGATGGCTTGCTTTGCCACACCGCGTTGCTCTGGTTGCCTGCCTGAGCTGTAACCCCCAAAACATGTGCGGAAGGACTCATGTGTGCAATACGAAGCACGGGGACATTATTATTGGCGTGGATTTGGTGGGATATTATGATTAAGGTGCCCTGACGTGGAGGAATCTCCGTTGGCTGCCTTGGACGAAACAGCCTTCGAGTATATCCATCGGAATCCTTGACTTCAGGAAGAGAAGCATAAGTGAATGGAAATGGGGCACGCCGACCTGTTGGTAAGATGCCAAACCGCAGATGAGGTTCAAGGCTTCTGTTGGCTGTCTCAAGAAACAAAAAACACCCCATCTTTGAACAGAAGACGCAGAAGTCAGGTGAAGCAGCGCAGAATGAGAAACAATGGAGAGGGGCAGCACCAGCTCAAAACGAACACGACGACTGATGTTCGTGGAGGGACGGACGAGGGAGGCGGCCAGGCTAAGCTTATCATGGCTTGGTGCTTTGGGCCCAGTGGTATGACAGGCTTGGCGGGGCGCGGTTCAGCTTGCGCGAACTACTGTATGTCTCCCAGATGTTGGGGGTTGGAGCAAGCCACATGGTATAGCCCGCATTCGGCAGAGTAGGCGTGGCAGGGCTGAGGGGTGACGGACGATGTGAAAGATGGGTCACGACTTGGTGTGCGAGAGAGTGAAGAGATGTACCACTCGCAATGAGGCAAGCGTCTGCAAGACAGGACTGGAGGGCGAAATGACACTGCGGAGTTCAGGGTATGGATCGAATAATGCATGAACGAGGATGACACATGATGTATTAGGTTGAATGTACACCACCCAAAATATGGAACATGGTTGTCTATTTCGCCAGACTCCTTGGTTAGCTCAAGCCTGAACCGATCATTCAGATCATGAGTCGAGCCTCCCTCGTCTTGGTCAAACAGCAGCCTACTCAACGGTGGTGATTTGCGGCGCCAGAGTAGTATTGGCATGCTTCACCCTCCCCCCATTCGTTCAGAGTTGCTGAGCTGATCGGGCAGAGGACCGACTCGAGCAACCAAACGCGAGAACTGCTCGTGCAGCCCCTCGTGATTAGGATTGCTCTCCACAATGGCCTTGAAAGACGCTTGACCGTCGTTTCCAGTATCCCCTGCCAAGAGGCGGGCCAGAGTTTCTTTGTGACTCTTTGGACTTGACCGGTTGCCAGACGCATGGTAGCCCTCAGCACCTTGGGACGAGGCATTGTCTCGCGCCTCTTTATCCCATCGCCGGTGCAATGTCTTTAGCGCAACCTCCACGTCTGAAATCCATGGCTTCTCACAAACCCAATAGCCTTGCTTCAAGCCATGCTCGAGGAACCTCTCCGTTGCCTGCAACTGAAATGTTTGGGCCGACAGAATCAAACAGGCACCACACAGTTCAGGGCCAAGAGACCATCCATTTTTCTGGTAGAGGGCGAAAAGGTTGTTGAAAAACGGCAAGAAGTTGAGGAGAGTGAGTGAGTTCTTCTCGGGTTCGGAAAGAACATGGAATAGGGCTCGAGCGATGTGCTCATTGCACTGGTGAACATGCCAGGGGCCATCGTTGCTTTGCTGGAGAAGGAACAAGATGTAGCGTCGAAGATCCTTGAGGCTGCCTTTGCCTATAAGCTCTTGAGAGATCGCAGGGCGGTTTCTGGGTATTGGCAATGTGTTGGTCTTTCTGTGTAGCAGCCAGCTCAAAAACGACTTTTCGTCCTGAAAGGTAGACATGGGAATCGCGTTCTCGAAAGCCACCGAGCTCAAGATTCCGTCAGCGTCGGATCCGTAGGCTCTTTTTTTATCTGGACGTCTTCGATGTTTGGGGGCCCCTCTCAAAACAGTGGTCATAATGTCAAGGTCTGTGACGGTCCAGCGTTGGCGCCAGTAGTCGCGGCCAGCGACTTTGGCAAAGTTGTCGCTCACCCGCTGGCGATCGAACTCAAAGTTTTTGATTCGCTTCCATGTGGCGTCGATGCGAGGCATCTCTCCCCATTTCTTTTGCTGAGCAGACCATTCCGCATTGTCGTACGGTCGTGTGTATCCGCTGTCCCAGCTGTCGAGATCCAGGACCACCTCTGGCACCTCAAAGGGCCGCCACGAGGGGGGTATTTGTGGTTCCGCTGGCCTCTTCTTGGTGCGAACCCACGGCCGTCGCACCTGAGACTGGGCTGATGTGTGAAAACGAGCACTCGTAGCAGTCCTGCCGAAGGCGCCTGCGGTTCCCAGCGGTCGCATGACTGAGAAGAGGTGTGAATGGAGACTCTGATAAGCTTCGTTCGCTTTCCAGAGGCTATTCACGGACACGCGACGTGATTAAAAATCGTCCGATCCTTGGAGCCGCATATTGAGGGGGCGCGTCGAGGCGACGGGATGCAAGGTGAGGGCTCGGCGCAGGGGGCGTTGGGGTAATGGCAGGGATGACCTGGCCGCACAGCCACGGGTGTTTCTTGCAGGTCCCGTCACCCGGATGGATCCCGCGGGGGAGCGGCGGTGGGTCGATCTATTCTTCCGTTGTTCAGCCATCGGTCTTCGAGTCACTAGCCACAAAATCGTCTGTACCTACGTTACTCGGAGTGGCTGATCTGGGCCATAACTGTTTAGCAACCCTGGGCCGCAAGTTACTTGTTGATTTTGCATTCGTATGTTCGTGATGCAAGTAGAGAGTGAGGTGTTTTTGCACTCTTGTCTTGTAGAAGATCATGGACAGGTTTCACGCAACTGACTCTATATGTCGAAAAACAACCCGGCACAGGGGCTCTTTAGACTAGCAACTTAAGGAACGTTCGCATCTGATGCTCGTGGCCATACACTGAAAACAGGTAAGCTGGATGGGTTTTCCATTTCAGTTTAGGGCATAAAATGCACCTTTGAGGTGATTCCTGCAAGCTAGACGCCCCTTCGATGTCAGAGATCTCTCGACCTCCCATGTCGACAAGCATACATGTAGTGCAGTAAGGCGCACCTGCGAGGCAAATCAGGGTAAAACACCCAAAAGAGCCAGTCTAGTCAAGAAGACATGGAGTGGGACTTGTGATGCACATCTAAACCCGTATATAAATGGAGACTGTGGGGAGAACTGATGGATGGACACGAAAAGGTCATCTTAGGACAGTGCAAGCGACTATGCCAATCAGTTTAGAAAGCAGGAGGAAAAGTTTGGGAGATCAACTAGATAGCTTGCCTCAGGTCATTGCTATAGGACGAGCGGTGTGAAAATGACCCGAGCTGGGACGGAGCAATAAGGTGATCCGTCTGGATCTCGAGGCCATGCACCAGGGGCCTGTCATGGTCTTTGCCGGGGTCAGGGGCGAAATACCTTCATATGAAATCTAAAATACGTGTTGCCAGATCAACCGGATGTAATGTGACGTGCTGTTTATGTCAATAGGAGTTGGCTGCAGCAGACTTATGCTAGCAGATTTGAGGCAAAATGTCGCATAAAAAAGGAAGTGTTGATGATAAAGTCAAATAATCAGCTTTGCCATTCTCTCATCCATATAACTCTACCACAGCTACAGTCGAAAAATAAGACTTTGCGGACAGATCCTGATTGTTCTTCCACTGTCCTACCAGTCGTTCCTCTACTTGTTCTGTGTTTCCTGCCGAACCTATGAAATGTTTGCGCACAAGAGGTCCAGGATCACGCAGAGCTGATCTTGAAGCAGCGGAGATGCTTATCACTATCGGGGAGGGGTTCATCCAATCAGGTCAAAACCTTCGAGTGGAGCCGTGGGTGCAGAACTAACTCTAGTTGGTCCTTCCTCCGGAGAAATGTCGGTCGAGTCGCAAGTTTGACCCCCAAGATGTCCCATTCACTCGTCACCTTGCATCACATCACAAGACGCCCGACACTATACATCGCGACTTTTGAACAGCCTACACCCACATTCGCCCTCAAACAATCAACCACCACCGCTAGCACAAAAAAGAAATCTCAAAATGCCTCCATCAAAGAAGAGAAAGACCAACACCGGTTCTGCCGCGGCGGAAAACGCCAAACAGACCTCGAAGACAAATTCTGCCGCCCCAGAAGAAACCGAGACGACAGAGCCCAGCACCATCACAACAGACGCCGCTCCTGCGCCCACAGAACCAGTGGAGGCATCCTCATCATCACAGCCCACGGCAGAAGAGGCCGCAGCGAAGGCAAAAGACCGCATGGCCCGCTTCAAGGCCCTCAAGGCCCGCGCCAAGAGCTCGTCCGACCAAAACTTCAAAGAGGCGACTCTCGAGTCGCAGCGCCTTGCGTCCGACCCGAGCCAGCTGACGGCGATCCACCGCAAGCAGGCCATCGCGTCGCAGAAGCTGCTCAAGGCCGACGTCGAGGATGCCGGCGGCGACTTTGAGCGCAAACGCGCATGGGACTGGACGATCGACGAGAGCGAGAAGTGGGACAAGCATGTCAGGAAGAAGGAGGCGCACCGCGACAACAACGCCTTCCAGGATTATACCGCCGAGAGCAACAAGGTGTACAAGCGCCAGCTCCGAAATATCGCCCCGGACATGGAGAAGTACGAAAAGGACAAGATGGCCGCCATCGAGCGCGCGGCTGCCTCGGGCGGCCTCGACATCGTCGAGACAGAGGACGGAGAACTCATTGCGGTGGACAAGGACGGCTCCTTCTACTCAACGGCCGACTCGACCACATTTGCGCAAAACAAGCCGGACAAGGCCGCCGTCGACCGGCTCGTGGAAGACCTGAGAAGAGCCGAGGAGAACAGACTGAAGAAGAGGAAGGACCGCATGGCGCAGAACGGCGACGACGGCGATGTCACGTACATCAACGAGAAGAACAAGCAGTTCAACCAGAAGCTGGCGCGCTTCTACAACAAGTACACTGCGGAGATTCGGGACAGTTTCGAGAGAGGAACCATGATTTAAGCGCGGGCGTTTGGGATATTACGAGACAGGCAAGGCGGGGAGGATATCAAGCCTGTGACGGGTCTTTTGCATTGGGCAATGGTACAGTCTATGACACAATTACAAATACAACATCATGCATCACAGCATGGTTTTCCTCCATCCTTTGTTCGCCAGCTCTTCGAGCTCGGGCACCTCAATCGGGCCCTGAACCTTCACATCGTCGAGCGCTTCCACTACTGCTTCCGCGACGGTCTCGACTGGCAGAGGCTTCACCCCGCTCGCGCCCATGAACCCGCTCAGCACACCTCCAGTCAGCCTGTTGAAAAGAGCACCGGCACCGGTCATGGCAGCCAGCGGCAGCGTGAACTTCCTCGAGCTGTCGTACATGAAGGGTGGCCGCGGGAAGATGCCGCGCATGCGCGGGAACTCGCTGGCAATGGCGCTCTCGGCCTCGCGCTTGGTGGTGATGTACCGGGCGGGGAGGACGGGAGCGCCGGCGGCGGCCGAGATGTATACAAAAGCCTTTGCGTCCTCGGCGTTGGCCTGCTTGGCCAGGGCGATGGCACTGTCGCGGTTCATGACCTCGTAGGAGAACTGATCCTTCGGGTTGGGGGTCTTGAGGTCACCGCCCTCGGATGAAGTCTTGAGGGGGTCGACACCGCGCTCCTTGACGGGGGCGAAGGCCTTTTGCAGGCCCGAGACGGGGGACTCCTGGCCGGAGAGGACACCCTTGTAGTCGGCCTCGAGGAGTATCCCCATGCTGTGGACAACGAAGTCGGCGCCCTTGAGGAGCGGGGCGTAGGTAACGGGACTAAGCATATCGGCGCGCTCCCAGGAGACTTGGTGTGCCCATTGGGGAGGGGCTGGTGATGCGGTCACGGCGGACCATTTTGGCTCGCCTGATCGGCTGTTGGAGCATGTCAGACGTGGCGAGGAGAGGAGTGAGATGAGCCGCAAGAAGCCTCATTGGCGCGCGTACCTGATGGATGTGACGTTCCAGCCTCTTGCGACGGCATATTTGCAGATTCTCGACCCGAGGAAACCGTTTCCTCCGCACACGACCAACTTCTTAGCGACCGCTGAGGTTGACATGGTGGTGCGAGATGAGCGGCCGTGCGACCAATTGCGTGAAAACGATAGCTTTGCTGAAAGATCACGGCGAGCTGAATGAGAAGCCGGGCGTATATTGGTAGAGAGACGACCGGGTTTGGCGTTATTTAGATGCCAGTGTCTTCCGAAGGTGGTTCGATGCAGTTTCGGGCGCGGGTGCAAAGCTGCTAAAAAGTCATGAAATCATCATCCGGCTGAGAGCTCCCCAGCTCCCCAGTGGAAATCCTGTCAGGGGTCCTAACGCTGCAGCTACAGGGGTTGAAGCAACTGGCATCGAAGCTCCCCATTGGTGAGACCCGGTGGTCCCTCCATTGTCTTGTGCCTGAACCTCTTCCAAATTGCTTTTGTCATTGACACCAGAAACGTCTACAGTGAGGCATCCTCATGCACTCAGGTCGGTCTACTGTCGTCGAATAACAGAATACGATGGATTTATCAATTTGGAGTTCGGGGCAGTACATAAGCACTCGCTTTACCTGCCGCGTAGCATAGGAGCTTGTTCAATGACCCTGGTAGCTTTTAATCTCGCCAAAGCCCGAAGACGACTCGTCACTAGTTGGGGATGCTACTATTCAATCTGACATTTGTATTCAGAGCCGATGCAATTGATCACATGGTTCAGAAGCTTTTCATCAGGCGCACAGAAACGAACTGAAGTTACCACCAAGCGCCAGGCGGTGGAGCGATTCTGGTCTCCTTCCCCTAGAAAGTACAGCTCCCTAAATTATCAGGAGCCATGGATTGTTGTTAAATTGCGTAAGTCGTTGACCCCCCGTATTATTCAACTTATTAATAGAGGGACACCACGGTTTCCTGCTGCTTGGCCACGGCTCAGAAATTGTGAGTTTACTCTACAGGGTAAGACCCGAAACTCGGTCGTTGTTGGCTAGTTCAATCCGAGCCCCCACTATAAATTCGCCGTAAGGCTGTCAAGGTCGGCTGCAGGAACCATTTAATTCTTGCCATCTTTGCTCGCGAACCATTTTCTCCCCACTACATCCCCAACACACTTACACCCTGCTTGACTTTTTGGAACAGACTACACTGCATCACCGGACTGCCTTTTCTATCCACATCAGCATGGCGCCGCCCAGCAGCCTCGGCAAGCGCGTAAAGGGCACACAGATCAAGCGCCCCTTCATTTATGGCACGACCGCCCGCCCCTTCGATCCCGAAACCAATCCCAAGCCAGAGGGCGTCCCAGAAGACCATACCCATTCGTGGGAGGTATTTGTCAAGGCCATCGATGACACCGATATCACATACTGGCTGCGGAGAGTTCAATTCAAGCTCCACGAGTCCATTCCTAACCACGTGCGCAGTATGTCACTCTTGCTCCAGCATCTGCCATGACGGCGCCCGTACTAATCCCTAATAGTGATCGATGGCGAGCCCGGGAAGCCCTTCATAATCCAAGAAACCGGATGGGGAGAGTTTGAGATCACCATTAAGATGTATTACGCCTCCGAGTCGGGAGAGAAACCCCAGACTCTATACCACAACCTTCGCCTGCACCCGTACGGCAGGACCGATGCCGAGAAGGAGCAGATGCTGCGGCAGAACGACGGCGAGATCCGTGCATGGGCCTTTGACGAACAGCTGTTCAATGAACCGTACGAAGCCTTCTACGAAATTCTTACATCTGGCGCGCACCCCAAGGGCCACCCTTTCGGCAAAGGAGGCAAGGGTAAGAACAAACCGATCCCGCCTCTGCCCGAGAAGACATCGAACGTACAGGTGGCGTGGGAGCGAAGCGCGTTGTTGCCCGCGGTGAACAAGCCAGGCCAGCCCTTCAGTCTGGAAACGGAGCAGATTGAAGTCAAGAAGCTCAGGGAGGCCGAAGCCAAAGTAAAAGAGATGGCCAAGCAACAGCTGGAGACTCTGAAGGAGAAGGAGGCCCAGCTGGCCGCCCTGAAAGCCGAGAACGCTGCTGCTGCGACGGCCGGTTAGAAGCCGCCGAACTCAGGATCTAGACGACCATCTCGCAAGGCGGCGACCACTCCCAATCAGCCAGTCGCGCTGACGAAAAGGGAAGAGAAGCGGCAACGTGTCAAGGCAGAGCTGGAGACTATCTGCAGGGGAAACTAGGGACCAGAGCATGGTACTCCATGTTCTGAGGTCCTGTTGCTGCTGACGATAGCGGCCTACTTAACATCGGTCGCATTCTGTTGGATGATATACTGTCGTCGCTCCCGACTTGGCCTTCGAGGTGGAGGCGGTGATGATTTGATGGCGGATGTCGATGATGAAGAGGCTAGCCTTTCAGGCTGCGAGAGCCCACCTAACGGAACTTCGACAAATGGAGTTCCCGGCAGACCTGCCTGTGAGCCCGAACACGAAATGGACACCGATATGACAGAAGCGGGCCCTCCGATGGAACAGCACGAGATTGTGGACGCTGACCCTGTACCACCAAGTCGTCCTGGGTACCTGGACGCCGACGCTCATTACCTTGACGATAATGAAAACCTGGACCACTGGGCTCCTCGGCGCCAACCCTACACATTACGGTCACCACAGCCGAGGCGATCAGTAATAATTCCTTTCTGCAGTCCAGACAATGGTTCGTCAAGCAGTGGGCCAGGACGAACAAACAGTTGGTTCCCCCCAAATCACCGCTTGATGCCGATCCAACACCTGCCGTTGAGGCGCCAGCCGCCGTTGAGTTACCACCAGTGTCCGAGGTGTCATCCAACGCACCGCTGCCAGGGTCGTTCAACACCAGACCATGCACGCCCCTCCTGCCCCAAGCACGGTCCTGACGTGGTTTCCGGGCAAATTCCCGACATCACCCTGACGGACGAAGTGGGTTCAATGATTGCATGGACGCGGCGGCCGGTAGCCCCAAATCGGCTAGATACCACCACGACCGATGCGCTTCCTAGTGGATTTTCGTCAACTCAAAAGCGTCGCCAGCCTCCCACGGATGAAGAGTCAATCCGGAAGAAGATAAAAGATGCGCAGGGCGACGAGCAGCCGCCGGACCATGGCAAATGAGGGTAAGGCGGGACTCTCAAAAGAGCGCGAGTAGCAAGTATGGACATAACACCAAGTCAAGGCCACCGCAACGGGACAGCACTAGACAAAGGTCACACAGATAGAGCACAGATGGACAAACAGTATGCATAGAAGATGGGAGTGTTTGATTCTTCCAACATGCCTAATTGACATGCGTTTATCGCCATGAAACTCGGTCTCTGAGCCAGGCCTAATTCGCAAAAAAAATGTCTTGTTAGTGATGGTATCCACGATATTTCCTCCTTCCATCACCGTCTTCCTCCTCTTCTAGAAATCCATCTGATAGCAAAAGACGACCCCTTTCCTTTCCCTTGTGTTATACACACCAGCTCGACCCATCCGAAAGCCCCATCGAGGTTCTCGTCCGGTGGGGATGATTTCGCAGTCGACGATTCAAAAACAAAGACAAAGGAGACAAGTGGTTTGGGTGTGGTAAAAGAGGCGCGCCTCGCAGGCAGCCCCCTTTGAAAAGGAAAGAGAAAAAAAAAAAAACAGCGCTGATAACTTTTGTGTGTGAAAACGGCCGTCCTCAAATGTCTTTTGAGTGAAGCTGTTTCTCTCCAAATCATCAGTCGCATGACTAGGTGGTTGGTAGGCCTCCCTTTCTTGGTGATCCCAACCCGAAGAATACAAAATGTTCAGAGAGAGGCCGTGGTTCTCCGATTCGATCCCATTCTTTTTGTGATGCCGATGACCCCCAACCCTCCTGTGGGTTTCCCGTTCCAACGCCATGCGATATCTACACATTAACACTAACAAAATGTGGAAGCAGAGGTACGGTCTCTTTGGCCGACTCGTTTCCACGCAAAAAAAAAAAGTTGACGGAGTTCCCCGTAACGCCATGCGAGGAGGAAGTGATGGAACAGACGGGGAAGGAGATGTAGCCCAGCAAAGTGGATATATGTTGATTTCTTGTACAGTTCGTACAGCAAATCTTCTGTCGGAATAAGCAGATGATTTATGTCGATGCCTCGTAGGCCGGAGGCGGGACGTCTTCCCGCTCGTCCCAGAGGTTCGGATGGCGGCTCTTCTCATCGTAGACGCGACGAGCAATCTCACCGGCCATCTTCATGATCCAAGCTTGTTCGTAAACGGACGAGGTCTCGGATGGCACGCCTTGACGCGGCTTCTCGGCGTTGGCTTTCTCACTGGGGAAAGCTCCAGCCTTCTCAGCCGTCTGAGGCTGAGGCTGGGGTTGAGGGGCGACCTCAGTCTGTCGGGTGCTGTCCAGCTTGATGGGCACGCTAAGGACGTCCTTGGGCGCAGTGTAGAAATCTGGCTGCAAGGGAGGTCTGGAGGGGAATTGTGTCCTCTCCATGGGGCTGAAGCGGACCTTACTAGGGGTCGACTCTGCCAGGTTCGCAAGAGCCTCTTCCTCCTCAGGGTCCTCAGCAATAGAGCTGGTCATGAGGGGTTCGGTGGAGGGGCCAGCGACAGAAGCAGAGTCGGATGCTATCTCCGAGTAAGCCTCGCTGCCTTCGGGAGTCTCGCCGACCTCGCTCTTGGACCGTCGAAGGTTGACAACCCTTGTCTTCTTCTTTCGACCAGCATATGACTTCGACCTGATACCGGCACCCAGAGATAATCCGGTGGTGGCCGAGTTGAGGCTCACCATGGAAGGCCGAGATGGGAGGTGGCCATGAGCGGCACTGCCGGTATCGGAGAAAGTGTATGTAGTGGAAGTTCCATGGAAAGAGTTGGTTTTGGACAAGCTGGGCGTCGCGGTTGGCGGTGTGCTAGTGGGTTCGGACACTGCAGGTCCGGTCCAAGCTCGGAACACAACATCGCGGATGCCTGGGGTGAAGAGGGAGAACGTCCGGTGAGAGTCGTTCAGGGCAGCAAGCCGCAGCAGGTTCTTCTGAGAGAAGAGTGACTGAACCTCCGGGCCCCCTTCAAGTGACAGCGACGATACTTCGTTGGCGTCGAGAAGGTTGCCGTTGGCATCGACGGGATCCAATGGCGGGCTCGCCAGTGGGTCAACCTCGGTTTCCTCGGTGTCCTCCTTGGGCGCTTCCTCCTCCTTCGGCAGCGAGTCGGGGCACCACAAGCGCAGCGACAGGCGGTGGATGATGGCGGGGAGCTCGTCCATCATCAAAGTCCTCAGCTGGGCCTCAATAGTGCGCTGAAGATAATCGCGCACGAACTGGATCGAATCAAAGGTCGAGGAGACCTTGAGCGACTCGAGCGGGTCATTGCGGAAGACCAGGGTCAGCCCCTTTTGCCTGGAGAAGACCAGGATGATGAAGGCGGAAAGCTTGATCTCGGAGAGTGTTATTGACAGCGGGATAGTGAGACCCGATGCCGCCGCCAATGGTTGCGGCGATGTGAAGCCCGGCTTGGAAGACAGGTAGGTGTTCAGTGGATTTGCCTATTTGATGGTATATTAGCACTGCTATGACGCACGTCCGTTTTCGCGAGGGCCGAAAAGGTTACCCGGGACGCGGATCCCGGCCAGGCAATTTCAGCTTCAATGCAAAGACGCGGGTGGGAAAGCAATGTTTGCTGAGGGAAAAACAAACACCGGGATGTCTGGGGTAGAATTTGCGGAAAACATCTGAAAGGTGGAAATGATGTGGGATTGGTGAATTGACGATGGCTTTGAGGAAAGCATCACTTGGTGCTGTCTCGGCTTTGGGGTGGAGGGAATCCAGCCATTCCAGGCACTGGCATGGAGCTGGAACCGCAGCGCAGAAACGGTTGGACGCAGCGCAGTCGCGCTGGAACGAAAGTGATTGCGAGGTCGTGCGTGAAATCGGGGTGCGGGTAATGGTGAGCTCATTGCCGCGGCTGCGAAGCCGAGCATTGCCTGCGAGAGTCTGGGTGCAGGGCCGCCTGCGGGATGGTCGACGGGGAAAAGAAGCAATAGAGAGAAAAAAATCGGGCATACCTGAACTCTGGTTTTCAGCGTCAGGAAGGCATCGCCGGAGTAGCACATCTTGAATATGCCACGAAATCGGTCCTCGGCAATGTCGCCAATCTCTAGGATCTCCAGCTCCGGGGGTACGGAGCCCAAGTTGAACTCGGTAACGAGGATGTCATCGACAATGATCGGGGGCTTCGGCGACTTGTTCAGGGCGGTCGTGAGCATCTCTCGGGCGCGCTGGTAGAACTCGGCGTCGGCCGTGAGCGGCGACCAGTTGAAGTTGAAGGCCATGTTGAAATGGCTTTAACTGCGGCCAACCATCGAAGGGCGAGGTGGTGTAGGCCGGAGGGCCGGGGCGACGATAGGGAGAGGTTCGGTCGGGGGTGTGTATTTTTCGCTACGCAGTCGATGACGGAAGCTCGGCGATGATGTCTGGTCCGGAGGGAAGACGAGAGAGCAGGGCGGACTCGTTACTCGTTGAGGAGCAGATGCACTTGGTAGATGGTAGGAGTCCGGGGAAAGAGCTGTAGATAATCTGGGGGAGGTGCGGGAGGAGAAGGAGGGAGACGTTGGAGGTGGTTGATTGATTGTAGATCCAGCAGTGTTGTGTGGTGGTGGTGGTGCAACCTGGGCTGGAGGGCGTGTGTGCGTTCCGGCGAATGACGCTGGTCGGGTGCTACTACTATGTATCTCCTGGAGGCTTTCGCTCTTCGGGAAGCGGAGGGAATACTCGGAGGTAGGGTGGTGCGGTGCGGCCTTAGCGCGAAATTTTTCTTCCACCCGCAAAATTTCTGATACTTTTTTTTCTCTTTCTCTGGTTTCTGACTGGGTGCTGCGACTCTGGGCGACTCCTTGCCGGGGGTCGGCTCCTGCGAGTGTCGCGTGCAGCGAACGATGAGAGGGCGACTGAGTGGAGCGCTAAGGATGGAGCATGTCCCAGCTTTGGGTGGAGGGTGGGCGACACACACGCGCACACACACAAACACACACACACACCAACGGCCTGCAGCGTGACGGGCGCCCCCAAGCCACAGTCCAGGGAAATGGAGGGGAGGGAAAGGGAGGGACCGGAAGGGGGTGGTTCCACTCTTTCAGAAGGGGGCTGCAACCTCGCCCTGCTTTTTCGCGGTTTCTGGCTATCCCGTCAGTCACATAGACACCCAAGACAACAAGCCTCCTCTCTGGGTTCGGGGTCAACGGTTGATGAGATGCTATGCGCCGGAAGTACCTAGCGCCGCTGCTGGACCGGCCGGCCCATTCCATGGTTGACTTTTGCTTGTGAGGTCGCAGGTGAACCAGACGGTGGCAGATTAGCGGTTCATGCGAGTCACACGAGGTCCCCCATCGGCCATTCAAAGCAAGGTACCATCTGCCATCTGAAGCCCCGAGGTATCACAGATCACCCTCGCGCAGATGGCCGACGATGAGTCAAGAGATGCGCCTGCCAAACCTCGCACAGTCCAGAAAAGACGGTGCACGGTTTAAAGTTGGCGCCTCTCGTTTCCACAAGCGCGCGAACCATCCGGGGGAATCGAGGGTTGCAACGACTCTTCAACCAGATCTGCGCTGTTCACTCCCAGCCCGTTGGGGTAAAAGCCCGCTCCTTCGAGTGCCATGGCATCGCGTGGGATCGTTGGTCGCTGCTGGGGGCCGATCACGAGGGACGGCTTGTCAGCGACAGATGGGACGACGTCGACAGACATGTGGTCCGACATCAGGGCACCATCAGCGAAAAGCATGAGGTGACGGTTAGCCATTGCGAGAGTTGACACAATATCAGGGAATCGCAACTGCACCTACGGCACTGCCCGTCTCTTTTGGGCGGATGCCTTTGCATGAAGGCTGAATCTGGCAGCCATATTGGCATATATGCCTTACCCGATCCATTTGGAGCCATGCCATGCGGACCCAACAGGCCACGGAGACGCATCTCGGTGTACGGATAACATCATTGCAGGGCAGGGGAAGGCAGGGCCATCAAATCACGGCGCTCGAACGGCTCTCGGGTCCAGCAGCGTGTCCGGTTTCCCGGCCGCTGCCCAGTCCCTGATCCGCTGCCATGACCGGTGCTGACTGTCAAGAATGATCTGCTCAGACCCAGCGCCAGTGCCTTCTTTCCTCTTTGCTGTCCGCCTCCCGTCCAATGCCTTGTTCCCCTCCTCCCCTTCTCCACGGCCCATCCTTCCGGCTCCAGTCCCTTGGCCATCTTTTTCTCCGCAATGCTCCGCGCGACCGAGGCAGGGAGCCAACGGGCGACGCCGGCCAGGAGAAAGCGACGCAATGCGCTCTCCAGCAGGGTAGGCTCTTTCACAGGCGTTGGAGCTGCCGGTGGGGGTGCCTGACACGAGCAAGACGAAAGCGAAAGCCCCCGTCCACTTGCGCGCTGCACAGGCCAGTTTTCGGTCCTCCTCCGGCTCAGTCCGGCCGAAGAATCGCGCGTCGTCGCCCATGCAGCAATCCCACAGCCCGCCCTCTTTGTTTTTCGCATGGCATCTCACGTCGAGCATGTGGAGTTGGACGCGCGCCGTAACAGACCATTGGATGGCATTCTTGCCAAAGCGTTTGGGCTCTCTGGGGATCTCTGGGTCCCGTCTGCAGACTGCAACCGCACGCTGGAAGAGAAATCCAACCTCTCACGGGACTGTGGGGTAAGACTTAGGTAACACAGGTACCTCGAGGCGTTGCGGCAACCTCGTCCTGTCCAACGGCTTGCAAAAGCCCAAAAACATGACAAAGAAGCCGTGGCAGAAACGTCTTGTTGCGGGTGCGGGAGGAGTCATTGGTCACCCTGCCAGCCTCTGCTGAACCAAGGAACTTGCCTGTCTGCTACTGCTACCGTTACCTTTCCCCAAGGCACCAATAGTGTTTGACGGAAGGAGCATCTCTCAGCTGAAATTACCCAGCGCGCCAACACCGGAATCAGCCAACTTTTCGCTCCACACCCGAAGGGGAAAGTCTGTCGTCATCCCGGGATACCGCTGACTTCGAAAAGAACAACAAATATCTAAAAGCAGGAAGAGGGGAGAGAGGGAGAGGGAGGGAGACAGAAGACACTCCGTTGCGGCACACAGCAACCAGCCGTCAAATGGAGCCTTGTCGCTATCGCTTCAAACCCTCTACACATCCAAGGAAACAACAGGTCGGGGCAACGCTGCGCACTTTCAACACGCAGCACTCGACTTTGCCGTTTGCAAGTGGGGAAAGCTCGAGTTAACTTGGCTACTCACTCTCTACGTTTCTGTGAGGCGCAACCCGTCGGACCGCCTTGCTTTCTTGGCTCTGCAGCCAGAATCCAAGTCCTAATCCGGCAGGGCTAGAGGTAGCTGAGGCGAGAAAAGGTGCCCTCGAGACATCATCCTGGGGGGAGTGCGCGTGCGAAATCGTTTACTGCCCTCAATTGGAGTAAGCCGTCTTATTCAGCTGAGGAAGGACCCCGAGCTACGTCCCATCTGTCGCACTTCGACCTTACTACTCACCATGGGCATTTCTTCTACCTTTGTCAAGCCATCATCGATTACTACCGTCGCCTCGTAAAAGCCGTAACAGTTGCCTTATCCGCCTCATTCCTTGCCGACTCATTCAACCTTCACTTGCCCAGTCAATATACGTACTGGACGGAAGCCTTCGACCAAAACAACCTCGCCGCCGCCATCGCATAGGGGGTCATTGCTCGTTCCTCGACATGGCCAGGCTCATGACCATACCCACTGACCTGACAGCCCGCATGTCCTCAGCAGAGCCGCCGACTTCCAAAGATGTACCAGTGCTGCACAGCCCCTCGGGTAAAGTGTTCTCGATACAGGTGAAGGTGACCGATCAAGTCCACGTTAGGCCCTGGACACACGCCGTGTATGTCGGCGAAGGCGCTGCCAACGTCTTGTTCATTGCGTTCCTCTACACCAAATACGAACGAAACCACGACAATGACAGAACCGAGGCCGACCTGTTGACCAGTTAGTTCGGGTTTCTTACCCAGGACGTGCGACAGAGCATTGCTAACATCGCGTGACTTAGAATTCCTGCTGAGGGTGCCAAAGGAAAACAAAGACCCTGCCAAGCCGTTCTACGAACCAGGGCAGCAGTACTTGTATTTCTGGGAAAAGATTGCTCCCCTGTTCAGCTACCGCGCGGATATGTTGGCGGAGGTGACGTGGGCCAGAATACACCCGGACGCTGTCTGGCACTTGCAAAAAGTACTGAAAGCCATGGATGCGGCACCACCTGGGTCGAGATCGCGACCACCCAAGTTTCGGGGAGACAAGATTGCCGGTCGGGATTTGGTTCTCATGGTCGAAAGTATGCGTGCGAGAAGCGAAGACGAGCGCGTCATCGAGTTTAAGCCCAAGTGGTTGGCCCAGTCGCCATCGGCCCCGAAAGACGCCAACACGTGCAGGTGCTGCGCCCTCGCAGCCAGGAAGTTCGCCAGCAACAAGGACAGAAGCCTGGACCCGCGGGACTATCCTTGTCCTCTGTGGCTGGATCCTGAGCGGACGACGCCCAGGGGGAAAGAGGGCGTGCGGCAGAAGGCACTCGAACGCGTGTTCCAGAACAGCAGCTCCGGAGACAACAAGCACGCCTCTACCCTGTACGAGCTGCTGAAGAAAACCTGCATCCTTGTGCCTTTGAAGAAACACCAGTTATCCAAGGATTCTCGCGGGCCCCTGCTGGCAAGCAAAAACGACGAAGAGTTCTGCACGGCAATGACGCTGCGCGACTGTTCCCTCTACATGCGATACAAGGTCCAAAAAACCCTTGGTGGCCAGGAGACTGTTGTGGCAGAGTCTTTCGAGGCGAAACTCGCCGATCTCGACAAAAAGAATGCGGATTGGAAGTTTACCGAATGGCGGGATAAAGAACAGGCCTTGGTCGACGAAGGGTGGTACACAGGTCGCGGGGGCATGAGGAACTGCGCCCTCCAGAGATGAGCGGAGCAGGAGCGGCCGTGTCTGTACAACAGTGTATAACTATCATGTATTAAAGCGTAATGTAATGGAGCAGCGACTGATCATCAATAGCGCCGAGGTGGCGGTTGGTGGTGGTGCATATGCGCATGGAACACCTTCCAAGTGCACCTCTTTGATTAATGTGATGGGCATGTTCCATCGTATGGTCCATTTCCCTATTTCTCCCGCCTCCGTCGACCCTGCCGGCTTCATTGGCCTCGTTATCATCTCTATCGTCCCTCCAGGTACGGCAGCAAGGACAAGGCGAGGCGACAGGACGACAGGGAGAAGAGCAGGGCAGCAACCCAAGCCCGGCGTCGGTAATCGGCAGTGTGTGTGTAAAGCAAATCGTGCAAAACTTCGCGCGTGGTGACGCGGTGTATTCAACCATCATGACCATCATCGTGGTTATTATCATCATGCTCCGGGGATAAAACCCTTGCCCGAGTGAACGCAACGTATGCAGGCTATCCATATACACCCAGAACGCCGTACCCATGTGTGAACCCATCAGATGCCGCCAACCGTGAAGCTCAAAAGACTACCCGTCGTCAGCCCGGCCACGAGACACAGGCCCATGAAGCCGCCCGTCGCCTCGCGCTCGCCCTCCTCGACCCACTCGCCGGCCGCCATCATGCAGCTCGAGCCCAGCCACCCGTTGGTCAGGCCGAAGAGAAACTGCACGATGACGAGGTAGAAGAAGTCGCTGCTGACCGCGGCGCCGCGGCCGCCGATGTTGCAGAGCAGGTAGAGCGGCAGGAAGCCCATGCGCGCGAGGCTCACGGCGAAGAGCGCCGCGGGCCGGTGGCGCAGAGAGAAGGGCAGGATCGTGGCCATGCGGCCGGAGAGGTCGCCCAGGTTCCAGGCGAAGAAGGCGAGCGGGATGAAGGCGGCGGGGCGGAAGAGGGAGCCCGTGGGGGACTTCTCGTCGCCCGGGTACCGCACCGAGAGGATCTTGGTGGTGAAGACGGGGAAGAACATGGCGACGGCGAAGCACATGAAGATGGCGCCGGCGAGCCAGTGCAGCTTCTTGAGGAGGCGGAGCGGGGAGACGACCTTGCGGGCGGCGCGCTCGGCTTCTTCGACCGAGGTCAGGGACTCGGCCATGTGCTCGACCATGCGGGTCTCGACGATGTGGTTGTGGCGGCGGACGAGCGGGATGAAGGCCACGAGGGCCGAGACGGACACGGCGACGGCGGCGAGGAAGTAGACGAACGCCGAGGCGCTCAGGGACCTGCCGTCGTCCTCCGCGCCGGCGGCCTTCTCCGGGACGGCGAGGACGGTGATGACCTGCGCGATCGGAGGTAGCACCCCCGCGACGCCCTGGCCGGCCATGAGGGCCTGCATGTACTCCGGGCGGCCGAAGGAGGCGGCGAAGGCGAAGGCGCCGTTCTGGATGAGGCCGGTGGCCCAGGAGCTCGAGGCCACCATGATGAGGATGAAGGCGAGGTAGGCGGAAGGGGAGGCGTCGAGGGCGAGGGAGGTGGAGGCCGTCAGGAGGGAGAAGATGACGCAGTTGAGGAGGAGGGCGAGGTTGATGCGGAAGGGGTACGAGGCCGCGTATTGGATGTTTGTGAGGATCAGCATGGCCGTCAGGTTGGTTAGCGTCGAGACGGTAAGGATGGCGGACTGGAAGTTTTGTGAGATCCAAACGTCGGACTGGAAGCGGACGTGGAAGTAGGGCGCAGCGGCGAGGAACATGTTCCTGTAGACAGTGATCGTTAGTCGCATGCCTAGAGGGGACTCGGGGACGGGACGGAGAGATGCCAACAACGTACCATGCCCATAGCATCGCCATGCCCAGCCAGGCGAACATGATGTACTCGGACCAAGAGAAGGGCACCTCCTCCTGGCCTTCCAGTAGCGCGGAGCCATCGAGCTCGCGGCCTTCTTCGGCCAGGGGCTCATATTCCTGGCGATCCGGCTTTTGGTGCTTGCCCAGTAGTTCTCTGATGCGCTCCATGTTGAACTGCCTCGTTTCCGTTCGGTCGTCGGTGGAGATGGAGATGGTAGGTCGAGCTTAACTCGAATGAGCGAACTACCGTTCGTGTAGTTCTTCGATGACCCGGGTGCTGCGGTGCAGTGGTGCAATCGACCGCCTCGAGAGTCGCTATAGTAACCAAGCGTTGATGCGTCGCCGAGAGACACAGCGCTCGTCACCGGCGGCCGAAGATCGGGGTTCTCGCTGCGTCGTCGGTAACCCTTGTCGATATCTCCGCCCCATTCACTGCTGCCGTATGCGCCGGCTCCGTGGACCAGTCAAAGTAAGTACAGCAAGGGTCGAGCCTCTCCGCTGTTTCAAAGGTATCCGTATCACGAGAAGGCACGTGTGCGACGAGTAGCAGATGCCTTGGTCGAGGAATGGAAAGGAGAGAGACAAGCAATCATGTGCGGCGCTCACCAGATTGCTGTCGTCCACTTGGATGGGGGACAAAGTCGATGACCACGCGCCGCGCAGCCAAGATCGGTCTGGGGCTGGTTCGGGGCGGACGAGGGAGGGGCGTGGGGGCACTGGTGCTCCGATTACCTCAGCTGCATTGCTGGTGCCCGTGCCCAGCGAACGGGTCCCTGCGCTGCCAACTGTGGTGGAAGGTTGAACAAGCTTATTCCTAGGCTGCCGACGTCCGCCCCATCCTAACTCAAAGCTTCAACACCGTCCATTCCGGCCACCCTATAACAAGAGGTGTGCGCATTTCGCCGTGACCAACTTGACGACATTATCGAGCGATTGTTTAATGAAGACTCAACCCAGGGATGCCTCTTTTCGGCCTCATCGATTGTGTGTCACAGAGGGGGTTGGAAAATTCGGCAGAAGACCTCTACAAGTCTTACACCTATGAGTACCGCTACGTGGCCTGGGAAACGGGTATGTCATGGCCACAATATAACGGTATCCAGGGTGTCGATGACCCAGAGAGGTGAATTGAAAACTCCTCTTCCGCAATAACCATCCCAAGTCTGAATACCACCTTTATGAATTGTGGCCGTGGATGTGGTATGTGGAACGGCCATGTGCGGACTCGGACGAGCACTGATGACCAGAACACGCCTTACGAAGTCTACGAAGGCAAGTTCAGCTTCAGGGCGGTTCTTTAACTCGCGCTCAAAGCATGGGGTTTCCACTCTTTGGGTCGCCTCTTCTACAATGTCCACCACTCTATCCTCAAGCAAACGAAGGTTGTCGTCTTCAAGAACGCTGAATGGGTTGTGGTGAACACCTGAATGAACATAACCGCATCTGGATAGATGCCTGGTCTATCGTGGTAACGTGCAAGCCGGATACAGAGGTTACAATATACACTTCTGCGCGTCGACAACGAGGGGACTACGGTCTCCCAACGCCACGCCGCCTCCGCCGGGCTGGTCAACCCGGGCCTTGCCGTTGGCCGCATCGATCACCTCACAACATCCATCAACACCATGCTCACCAACGGCGCAGCGCGCACCACGTTTGCCACACCCCCCATGGTTACGCTCAAAGATGCCGATGGCACCTAGTGGCGCAACTTGTTTCCGCGCAAGGCGCAGTTGGGCTTCCCCGAGCCCGGGACGCCCTTCGGCATGACCAAGGGCCGAGGCGCCGCGTCGCATGCGCTGCACCTCCGCGCCGGAATGAAGAGCCTTGCGTACTTGGCTGGCGACGACACGGTGCGGCACTCGATGATTGGGCCGTTCGTGTATTGCGACGTCGCGGCGGCGTTCATCGCGTGGAGTCTGGTGTAGGCGTCACGAACAAGAGCTGGCAGCCGATGCCGGAGCTGTTGGGAGAAGATGCCAACAAGCATTTTTAAAGTAAACAGTTGCGTTGAGAGAGAGGCATTCTATTGTTGCGGGCGGGACGGACGTGCTGCCGGGCCGATGGAGGGGAAGGAGAGTGCTCCGGAGGGAATGAGAATGAGGCCGAAATGTGATGTATAAGTGAAGAGACGAAAGCCGCTGTCCTGGATTCCCGAGTCAATTTCTCGACTGAACCTGCATGAAGATCATGCTATTGATATCTCCCATTGGCATTGTCAGCATTTCTCATCACGATGTAGACGTCTGTATTACATCTTAAGTCACGACCTTGGGAGCCCGCTACGTGTGACCAGGTCTTCGAGGTAGGATATGCGGAAAACAATCTCCGGGCTCTCGCGCAACCCAAGACTTCGGTGAAGCCCTCACGGATGGTTCGTCTCGAGCCTCACCTTACTACCCGAAACGGCAACACGCCCCAGGCCCGTTCTGCGACCACGTCCCACGTGATGGCAAGACGCTGCGATGCAAGTATGTCGTGCATATTTGCGATATCTCGAGACGTGTTCTGCTCCGCTCTGTGCGCGCTTGTAGTCTCGGCCGTAGCAGTGAGGCCTCCCACGTGATGGGTCGTTGATGCGATGCAGGTATGTCATGCATCAATTTTTCTTTCGGTTGTTTTTGCTGCGTGTTTCTCAGGACCGGTGAGGGTCCAAATCAAAGCTGTCGACAAATCGAAGTTTGAGGGTTTGGGCCAAAGCAATCAGACTGCCAGGCTGTTGGGGTGTTTTAAATTAGTCTTCTTTTTGGGGGGGTTTGGCGGCTTGATTTGCCTGCCCGTTGCTCCGATTACCTAGTCAAGACACGGCGAGTTGTCCAGAGATGAGGTCAGCGTTTCCCAGTTGCTTGCATTGGCTCGCGGGCCGTGCGATCCTCCTGGAAATCATTGCTTCTTTGCTGCCAAAGCTGCATCCTTCCCGTCCAATCCCCTCACCAATGGCATCTTTCAATGCCTGGCCGCATTCAAACGATGTGACTTAAATATGCCAATATGGGACCGCTCACATCAGATGGCCTTGTGAGGGGAGTGGACACCTCAACTAGCAGATGCCACCGATAGTATACGTCGACTACCTTGTGTAGGATCTAGAGGTACAGTGCAAGATGACCCTGAAATTCGCAAACCCACGTCTCTGTGGGCGCCTTCAATATTCCGTGGCGGAATCATGATGTGACCGAGAAGCCCAAAGACTGATGCATTGACACTCGTGTGCTTCAACCGGATGAGAGTTTCTTCTCCCACAACCCGATGCATCTCTGCAGAACAAGATCCAAGCCTTTGCCCCATTCCAGTCGTTGAATTTAGTTTGACTAGCACAGGCGCTAGTCGCCAGACAAAATACCGACAAGCTGGGTTATCAGCATGTATGTGAAAGAACGCTCTTGGCCCTCCACATCCATAATTGCTATTTACGCTGCAGTCTGTGACAGCATCGAAGAAGAATACTGGGATGGGCGTAGACGTTACAATCATTCAAAAGAGAGAGTAATGAACGTCGAGGCCTTTCCCATGAAAACGTAATCTTCAAGAGTGAAGACCAAGCTCCTTGTGGCTCAGGGATGTCCAATTACAACCCCTGTCAACTTGGCGCGCCTCTGTGGACGCGTTCCAGCTTCCTAGCAAGGCCTTGCTCCAGGCAGTGTTAGGGGCACATCAATCAGACACCTGCCCCTTCGGCTGTCATACATTAGCGTCCGCCCAGCTTATACCCAAAGTCTGGCACTTGGGTACCACAAGCACCATCGTCACCCTACGGTCACTGCAGCACTTTTCTTACCCTGTTACCGACAACGCATAGCGAGGGCTGCATCTTTTCGCGGGGGCTCCTATGCGTATCATTGCAATGAGGCGCTGATTTCGTTTTCCCTCTTTGAATCCATCGACGCATAAGGAGGCTTCCACCTTGGGAAACTCTTGACGACACCTCGACAACGACGCAGCCCACCACGAAGGGGGCAGCGGCGACACCATCACCATGCGCCGTCGCCAATGGACGGTGGTTGGCCTCATCGCCTTTCTGACGATATGTGCATACACGATCTTCAGACTCCCGCCCGAACAGCGACCGATAGCTTCCATTCCAGGCTCCGCGAAGCCCCCTACACCCCCACCAGACTCCAAGAATTCGGCCGGCGATGGTGCTGCCAACAACGGCGGCGGCAGCTCTCCTCCCGACAGACTACCGAAGCCCGCCTCCGGCACCGGCTCGCATCCTATGTGGCATCTGATGACGGGCGCTGAGAAGGAGTTTCAGGACACGCTGAAGCGCCAGTCCAAGACGCTCGAGGACGCCGTCAAGGAGTATAGGAGGCGCTACGGCATTCCGCCGCCGCCGCACTTCGACAAGTGGTTCGAGTTTGCGAAGGCGAACGGCGTGCAGCTCATCGACGAGTTCGACATGATACACGAGATGCTCACGCCCTTTTGGGGCCTGAAGCCGGCGACCATACGAGAGCGGGCCAGAGAGGCGCTGGGCTTCGACAACAACCTGCTTGGCCTCCTGATCCGAGACCACAAGATTTCGCACATCCAGGGCGGACAGGACTGGCAGCGCGATGCCACCTCGGGCATGATTGAGAAGTTTATCCAGTATCTGCCCAGCATGGACATTGCGTTCAACATCCACGACGAGCCGCGCGTTGTGGTCCCCCACGAAGACCTCGCCCGCCTGGTCACTCGCGCCAAGGACGTCAACATGCCCAAGGCGAACGCGGCCGTGAACCCCGAGAACGCCTTCACGAAGCGTGCGGGCGACCTGAGCGACGGCAACATCATCAATGAGTACAAGCAGACCCGCTTCAACGTCTTTGCCCACCAGCCGACCTGGACGCACTCCCGCATGTCCTGCCCGCCCGACACCCCCTCCCGCGGCCTCGAGGAGGACGAGCTCTCGGACGACCGGAGCAAGTACGGCGTCAGCGAGCTCGGCTTCGTCTACAACATCACCGCCATGTCCGATATCTGCCTCTCGCCCTCCCTCAGCTCGACGTACGGCTTCTTCGACCGCCCCAACGCATACAACGTCGTTCACGACCTCTTTCCCATATTCTCGCAGTCCAAGATCTCATCTTACAACGACATCCTCTACCCCTCGCCCTGGTACTGGTTCAAAAAGGTCGCCTACGACGAGTCCAAGGACATGCTCTGGGAGCAGAAGCAGGACCGCCTCTACTGGCGCGGCTCCACGACGGGCGGCTTCTCGCGCAACGGCGGCTGGCGCCGCCAGCATCGCCAGCACTTTGTACAAAAGATCAACGCCGCCGACCAGGCCAAGATCTACACCAACCGCGGCGACGAGAAGAGCCCCAGGTGGGAGGTGAAGGAGGTGCCTCGCGGCGACTATCGCGACATCATCGACGTCTACTTCTCGCATGTCGGGCAGTGCGACCCGGGCGACTGCGACGCGCAAAAGGAGTTTTTCAAGGTCCAGGGCCACGCCGAGCAGCAGGACGCCTGGAAGTACAAGTACCTCCTCGACATGGACGGCAACGCCTTCTCCGGCCGCTTCTACGCCTTCCTGCAGTCGCGCTCTCTCGTCTTCAAGCTCGCCATCTTCCGCGAGTGGCACTTTGAGTGGCTCCGTCCCTGGGCGCACTACGTGCCCCTGAGCCTGCAAGGCGACGACTGGCTCGAGGCCGTGCGCTTCTTCGGCGACGGCGCGCTGGGCCGCAACGAGGCGGAGCGCATGGCCATCAGCAGCCGCGAGTGGGCGAACAAGGTGCTCCGTAAGGAGGACATGGAGGTTTGGTTCTTCCGTCTCCTCTTGGAGTAAGTAGCCTCCCTGAACGACCATTGTCCCTGTGAGGTTGAAACACTGACTTTCTTCGCAGATACGGCCGCGTCATCGACGACAAGAGAGACACGATTGGCTTCTCCGTCGGAACCGCCCAGCAACCGCCGGCGTAGACACTGGGGGCCGACTTTACAAAGGTCGAGTTGCCCGACCGGCGCTGTGATTTCAAACGTGGTAATGAGACATTTATAAATCTACTCCTAAAATAAACGGAAATGAGAGAAAAGCGGGAGCCGTCTTTTCTTGTTGTTCTACACGAATCAGGATCGGGCGGGTCAAAGGATGAAGAGCGGCGTTGTTTGTCTCCTAGAGAAAACCTGTTCCTTATACCATGCTGAAGGGGGGAGCCTCTTGACAACCGTGTCACCGTTTGCCCGTTACGGGAGGAAAAAAATTATATGACGCGGGCGGGGAAGACCGGATTAGTTGGCGGAGGAAATTACCGCCGCCGTGTCTCCCGAGTTTACTGTATAGAAGTTACATACACCTAATTGATATCATGACTTGATTTATCGACCCCCGGAGGGGCCGTCGTGTTCTGAACTGTGTCCCTCAGGCTTCTGCTGAGACATGTACGTTCCCTCCCCTGTGTTGTAGTCCTTCACGTGGATGTGACGCACTCGCGAACCTCGAGCGAAGGCTAACAATGTTTCACACTCTGTTGCTGCATGTCACGTTGGTCCTCGTCCAATTCGCTGGCCGCACAAACCAATATGTTGCATTTGTGTGATTATTTCAGCTCCTTTAGGTGCTCCTATCTGTCTAGATGGCCACGACGGCCGCCTTTTGATCACACCCAAACGCCCAATGGTCTGCGGCGAAAATAGAACTGATGATACAACACCTCCATTGAGCTGTGCGGAAATTTCTTTTGATGCTGTGATAACCCCCTCGCCCAGCAACGCGCTATGTCATGGTATGGCTTTATCCCTCTCGCGCACTCTCCTCCACACACTTAATCCTCATCCTCATCTCCATCAGCATCGCCATCGGCGTCCCGGTCCGAAGGCGTTCCAGGGGCAGCGCCCTCGCCGCCGCCCTCGATGGGAGGGAAGGGGTCCTGGGCCTCTTCTACGTAGCCTATCGGCTTCTCCTTGTACCGCCTCATGTTCTCGCGAGGCGCCCCCTTGGGATCAGTGATGGACACTTCGACCTCATTGACAACCTGCGTCTCATCTTCCACTTGGCTCAGCGTGCGCGCAATGTTCTTGGCACGCTGGGGACGGATGGTGGTACGCTGGATGACCGGGTAGTAGTAGGCAGCTTTCTGCTTGCTGCCTGAGGGCTCGTCGTTAAAAGCAAGGATGACCTCCTCGCTGTACTTGGAGTTGTGGTCCAGCTCCGTCTCCTTGGTCGTCTCATACGCACGGAGACGGGAGAACTGGAAGCAGCCGTTGGAGCCGCTCTGGTATGTGTAGAGCGAGTCGTCGTCGTGATCGGGGTTCTCCGGGTCGAACTTGGCCCGGAAGTTATCGCCTGTGGACTGGGTCTTGGGGAGGAAGAAGCTATAGTCCATCAGGTTGGCAGGTTTGGGGTTACGAGCGGGGTCGCGCTCGTGAGCCTCGACGGCAGCTTGAAAGGCCTCGTTCTCCTCGGGGCTCCTGTCAAGAGGACGCAGTAAGCCGCTGAGCAGGCGGCGGTCGTACTTGTTGGTGCTAGCCACGGGGTTTGTGAGAAGCTTGACGGTGACGTACGCACCCGAGTCGGGGAATGCGTCGAAGTCGGGCAGCAGAGGGTACGAGGAAGTGAGATGGACGTTGGGCTTGCTGGGATGGCGATGGCGGCTTGGGTTGCTGAGGAAGCGCTCGGCGCTCTCGAAGCTCTTTTCGATCTTGCGCCTGATGGCTGCTGGCGAATCTTTGTCTGGCTCGGGAGAGCGGCGCTTCTCTGCGCGCTTGATCTTGGGGTTGATGAAAGCTCCCGCGGCGACGCCCGCTTTCCTGGGGGCCACGGAGGAGATGTATTCGGTTCGTCGCAGGAAGGAGACTGAAGCGTCGGCGTTGCTCTTGGCTCGGCCCAGGGTAGAGAGCGGCCTGAGAAGGGCTCTGTCGTGGGGGTGGACGGCAGGTGGGTGCGAAGATGCCTGGATGGCTAGGAGAACATTAGTTATTAGTTATCAAACAGGATGCAGCCGCGCTTACAGCTCTCGTCTCCGTCGAAGATACCGGGCATGCCCACTAGGTCCAAGGGCATGCCGAGTTCCGCATCAACCTCAATGTTCAGCGGCTGCTCTCTCGCCAGACGCGACGCGAAGCCGGGCGTTGTGTACTGGCCGCTAGCCAGGCCGGTATTCGGGATGTCGAGCAGCTTTGGCGGGTTGGGAGGAGGCGGGAGGGCGTTGGAGTAGCGGATTCTAGCGATGAAATCCTGATGGATCATGCGCTCGCCGCCGCGAGGCGCCGAGGACGACATCGTGTTTGTATTGATGCGGTCGTAGGATGCCGCAATCGCAAAGTCGTGGGTCGGTTTGCAGGAGAACGAGGTGGTTTCGACAATTGGAGGCGGAGAGCTGTGGTCGCGGTCGCGTTGGCGAGGAAGGTGCAATTGGCCCGGAAAAGTTCCACGAGGCTGACATTCGGGGTAGTTGCGCCAACGCCCGGACCGTGAGCCTTATCAGCTTTATCGGACGAAGCCAACAGCACCACCTACCACTACATAGTAGCTGCAAGCTTGGGTCCGCCTCGACGTGAAATGGACAAAGTCGTGGAATGAATGAAGAACCGTAGACAAATTTTGTCCTCTCTATTACAATACGTCGTATGAGATGAATGATTTCAATGCAAAACCGTCACTCATCAACGGGGCAATTGCTCCCGATCGTGCAGGAGCGCCTCCTGATGCGCCCCGTATAGTTCGCCGTCGCAACCATCCATGCACTCATACCCACGCGCCATTTCCATCTATACGTACAGTCCACCTTCCCATTGTCACCATCCAGACTTCGTCAAAATGTGTTTCTCGTCCTCGCATACGGTCTATTTTCCTGCGTGCCTAGACTTACACACTTACCCTCACCATCACAGGGGCGTGACAACGACTTGCCTCGTAAAACCCGCTTGTTTCCGTCGCGTCGTGAAGTTGCGTGCTGCTCTAGGAGCTGTTCTTGGCGTAGTTCTTCTTGCCAAAGGTGAAGGGGACGTAGCGGTACTTGATCATGTGCTGGATCTGCTTGCGCACTAGAACAGGGTGTCAGCTTGCGCCAAGAGAGCCGAAGCAGGGAGGAGGGGGTTTACGTACTCGTCAGGAAGAAGAGGATGAACCAGTACATAACCAGGACGGGCCAGAAGACGGGGACGTTGAAGATCTCCCACCAACTGCAGAAGAAGGCGGTGAGGATGGCGCGGGTGGCCCAGTACCAGAACTTGAACTCGGGGAGGCGGCGGATGAAGGGGCGGAACTCCTCGTCCTGCTTGGTGGGGAGAATGCCAACACCACCGTCCTCCATCTCATTGTCCATCGCCTCATTGGAGGGGTCGAACTTGGGCTGCAAGAAGGCCAGGAACAGGTTGAGCAGGTAGATGCCGAGCGCGTATGCGACGATGTACCAGCCTTGCGCCACGAAGATGCGGGCGAAGAAGATGAGGAGGAAGGCTCCGGTGCTGATCCATCTGTAGAGTACGAAGGGCGTCGACTGATCGAGGAGCGCCTGGTATTGCTGCGACAGCGTTAGCATGAACGAGTTCCAGCATTGCAGGCTTTGAGGGCAGCCGTACTCTTTGCAGCTTCGAGGTGTGTGCTGTGACCGAGGAGAAGGCAGTCTGTTCCGGCTCGACGGAGTCCATCTTGGGCGATATTTGGCCGAACGAAACTCTGGGTGTGGTGTCGTGCAAGGAGCTGATTTAAGGATATGGCGGTGGCTTGACGCGATTATTGACCCCGTAGGAAAGAGTGCAAAGCGGAGATGGGGATGCTGTAGGGGAGGCCGCCGCTGTCGCGATCTGTCCGGACGAATTTTTGGGTTGACGGGATCTCTAGAAATGGGTTCAGCCACGTAAGGCTTGGTACAACCTGTCCCTTCTTCCCTTTCAGTTGGCAGCAGCGCCGCGTCCCGTCTGCTGTTTTGCCCGAGTCTTATCCGGCCACCTCTGGATTGGATTGCGCTGGTCAGTGATTGGATCCCCTGAAGGGGCCCAGAGCGAGCCCCTGTGGCGCAGCTCCAGACCCCAACTGTGGTCAACTCCTATGGTAGGTAGTGAACCAGCGATCCAGCCGGCACAAGCTTGAACGCGGTGGGGCCCCATCTGCGAGAACGGGTCTCCGTCAGGGATCCCGTGGCTCCAAGGCGACGAGGACCGTCAAGCCTGTGACGCGGGGGAAGCAGTCACAGTGCGCAACGCTCGACCGACTGTATCCTCGGCATTTGAGAGCCGATGCTTTCCAGCTATCATCCCTAGAGCTTGGACAAAGCTGGAGCTCGATGTTGACCTGTCTGTTACATCACAGCTCACCTTTGACCTTGAGAGCAGTTCGCAGCCTGTATACTCCACCAAGTGAGGCCATTCTCTGTTGATCCAGTTACCAATTCAATTGCTTCCTTTGATTATTGCATCCATCGCCTGTCCTCTTTCCCAAAAGACACGACCAGAGCTCCGTCGTCATGAACTCTCTCAGATACCTCGGGCCCGTCGCTTCGCGATTGCAGGCCTCGACGCTGCCCAGACTTGCGCGGGGATTCGCCAGCAAGTCGTATGAATACATCCAGGTCTCTCAGCCGAAGCCCGGTGTTGGACAAGGTGACTGCTCTCACAATTGCACTCACCATTTCTTCATGGCGCTGACCGTGATCCACTTTAGTGACGTTGAACCGTCCTAAGGCTTTGAATGCCCTCTGCACTCCTCTCATTCACGAGCTCAACGATGCGCTGAGAGCATTCAACGAGTCCGACGACACCTCCGCCATCATCCTCACCGGCTCTCAGAAGGCCTTCGCCGCAGGTGCCGATATCAAGGAGATGGCCCCTCTCACCTTTTCCGAGGCTTACACCAAGTCCTTCATCGAGTCTTGGTCTCTCCTCACCACCCAGATTAAGAAGCCCATCATCGCCGCCGTCTCCGGTCACGCCCTGGGTGGAGGCTGCGAGCTGTCTATGATGTGCGACATCCTCTACTGCACCGAGACGGCCAACTTTGGCCAGCCCGAGATCAAGCTCGGCACCATCCCCGGTGCCGGAGGCAGTCAGCGCCTGACCCGGGCCATCGGAAAGTCCAAGGCCATGGAGCTGATCTTGACGGGCAAGTCGTTCACTGGAGCCGACGCCGAGAAGTGGGGTCTTGCGGCGAAGGCATACCCTTCGTACGAGGTTCTCATGGAGGAGACGCTGAAGACGGCCGAGACGATTGCCGGGTACTCGAGGGTGGCCATCAACGCATGCAAGGAGGTTGTGAACAAGAGCCAGGATCTGCCCCTGCGGGACGGCGTCGAGTTCGAGCGGAGAGTGTTCCACAGCCTGTTTGGCAGCAACGACCAAAAGGTGGGCATGAAGGCATTTGCCGAGAAGAAGAAGGCAGAGTGGACTCACTCTTGAGGGTATTCTGGCCGGGAGCGTAAAATGTATGCGAAGTATCTGAGTCTGGAGAAGACAGAATGTTGTGCGACCAGCGTTTTAAGCGAATGGGTGTGTCCCTGGGGGAAATCCGTCCACCAACCCGACGTGGACAAGGCAATGCAAGACCACAGTCAGCCCGATGCCGCGTGTGCTTGGCTTTGCTCTCGTGCATGTAGTGAATTGCAGGATGAGGGATGACCTATTTTGAGCATGTCTCGTAAAGCATGTGTGCCCGCCCATTTGGGCTGCATATCCGTTGAAGAGGCAGACTGACTGCCTGAGCCTTGGTGTGTTCCTGAAGGCCCGCCTCGCATCCGAAGCAGCCCACATGCCTCGCCGAGAACATGCTTTTCGAGTCTGAAGATGTCCGATTTTTTGGTGGGCATTGGATTCGTATTTCTGGGAGCTTGCAGGGGACTGCCCGTCCCAAAAGACAGCTGTCTCAGCCTATTGGTTCCGCGACAACATGGGATGCTGAGGAGCTACCTCAGGAACCTTTTAGAGCAGGGATTAGGGGGCTGACGGTGGACGGGAACCAACGTGGGGTTGGGCTGCCGTCACATCCATCCTTCCCAGGGCGGGCGAGTCTGTGAGGGTGCCCTGCTGCAGCGGCCACGGGCGCGCCTAGCCTTTGAAGCCCTGCCACTCCAAGCCGCCTGACAGCCAGTCCACGTTCTTAATACGGACATGTCCCCCTCTCGCGACCGTCCTGCGCAACTCTCCCCATGACATTGCCTTCGTGCCCGGCATTCTTGGGATCGCGCGGAGCGACAGTTCCTGCATGGATTCCTCAAAGCCAGGACTCGACCTCGAGAGGGAGCTGACGTGCTCTGTGAGTCGCCCGCTCGTCTGATCCTTCGCCTGTAGCGCCGCCCTAGAAGAGGGGCTTTTTTTTTTTTTGCGGCTTGGGGTAGAAGGTTTTGGGATGGGATCATTGAATGCTGATCGAATATCTCTTCGCAGATCTGCACCGAGCTCCTTTATCAGCCTCTGACGCTCCTCGACTGTCTGCACACCTATTGTGGCGCATGTTTGAAGGACTGGTTCTCTTTCCAGGCAAACCAGGCGGAGAACTCGCCACATGCACCCGCAGCGGGGACAAACATCTTCACCTGCCCGTCATGCCGTGCGCCGGTGCGCGACACAAGGCACAATGCCACCGTCGCAACTCTCCTCGACATGCTGGTCGCGGCGAACCCCGACAGAAGAAGGTCCGGGACGGACGTGGAGGAGATGAGCAAGAAGTACAAGCCAGGCGACCAGGTGCTGCCTGAGCTTAGACTCCCTGAGAGGACCCAGGAGGAGAGGCGCGCGGACGAGGAGGAGAGAAGGATGCTAGAAGATGTGCGGGAGCTGAGTCTAAGGGAAGCTGGTGTGGAATCTTCTCTGGTCCCTCGGCATCGAAGACGGAGGGAGGACAGCAGCTCTGCCGATGGTCGGGCGCAACGAAGCCGAGATCATAGTCGGGACAGCCGCCACAGCAACAGGTACGACGGCAGTCGAAGGCCCCGGGCCGACGATGGTCGATCCAGCGCAGACCAGCTGCAACCGGATGCGAGATCAAGCGAGCACAGGAGACGACGGAGAAGTGAGTCGAGGCACCGTTCCGAGGAGTCGTCCGACACGAGACGCCGACAAATCGAACACCAGTCATCGTTGAGATCTCTGATAAGCTCAGGCGACTTGAGTGAGCGCGACATTGAGAGGGAGATTGAGGACTTTGCCAGGCAAATCCAGGAGGAGGGGCTGTTGGACGGGCTGGATCTTGACAACATCGATCTAAGCCGGAACGATGAACTCAGCCGCAAGATTACAGAGGCCTACCGACGAAGGCAACGGGAACGCACAAGGGCCGAGGCAGCGAGGAGGAACAACGCGAGCGGACAATCCCGATCTTCGCCTGACCGAGTGCAGGAGATACGATCCAGCGCATCGGAAAACAGCAGACCAACAAGCAGGCAGCGGCCGCATTCCAGGTCGACCAGCGCGAGCGGGTTCCCTGAAGATCGCAGCCGGCCGCCACTCTCGCAAAGCGCCCTGCATCTTGAGGTTCGACCAGAGGAGAGGCGGAGAAGGAGGCGGACCTCGAGCGGCGGCCGTAGTGCGACGACACCACTCCCGGCAACGCAGTCTGAAACCCGCGTGACGACTCGCTCGCAGACCGATTTGTCGACACGAACACAGTTTGGCGAAGCATCTGCCCCAAGAACTGCCTTCACTGAAGCTAGAAGTTCCAGTACACCCTCGGTGCCTACCACGGCGCAGTCTCCGACCACTTCGCCAACGCCACGAGACCTCACCTTTGCCAGCCGGGTGACCAACACATCAGCGCTGGTGTCTGCCAACTTTGCTCCGTCCCCTCCCATAGAGCCGCTGTCGCCTCGCATGCAGAGATCGCACCGGCCGGCGGATCTGTCCATCATCAGCCAGGCCACGTCAGGGCCTGTCGGGCTGGGCCTGGGCATCGGCAGTCCAACTACGCCAGGTCACCAGAGGACACGGTCGCAGCTCTACCCCGAACCATCGATTACGTGCGCTCGGTGCGCGAAGCAGCACATTGAGTACGAGCTCCACTACAATTGCGGTATCTGCGCCAGTGGGAACTGGAACATTTGTCTTGATTGCTACAGGTCGGGAAAGGGCTGTTTGCATTGGTTCGGCTTTGGGTACGGGGCGTGGGCCAAATGGGAAAAGGCTCGACACGCCGCACAGGAGGACATTCCGAGGCCTCATATGCTGACCGCAAACCGGTACCTCCAGCCCAAGATCATCCCTGGCGGAGCAGAGGGCAGACGGACGCTTACGACCGACGACCCGATCAAGAGGCTGGAGAGCGGTAACTTTTGTGCGCGATGTCTGACTTGGGCTAACGAGTGCTTCTGGCGCTGTGACATTTGCAACTTCGGCGACTGGGGCTTCTGCAACAATTGCGTGAACCAGGGGCGGTCATGCACCCATCCTCTCCTACCCCTGACTTACCAACCTCAACCGTCGCACACACCACCTGCGAGTCCCAGATCGCCTCGGCCGCCTCATTCGGCTGCGGTTCTGACAGGACCCAACATCCACAGCATCGGTCCGTTCAAGCCACTGACCTTCACGACCCGCTGCGACGTCTGCCAGGACCCGATTTCTCCCAGCCATAGTAGATATCACTGCTTCACCTGCACTAGCTCCATCGAGCCGGATACCCAGCCGGGCGACTACGACATCTGCACAAACTGCTATGCCAACCTTGAGGCACGCGACCAGATCAGTCCTGAAAACGGACATGTGGGTTGGCGTCGGTGTCTTAACGGGCATCGCATGATCGTTGTCGGCTTCCGCGACGGACCTGGCGGGCAGCTGCGGCACATCTTGTCCGACCTCGTAGGCGGGCGCAACCTCCGAATAACACCAGCAGAGGGCAGCGACGATCAGGCACCGCAAAAGTGGTGGTGGTACGAAGGCGGACAGAAGCGCGAACGCTTCGTCACAAGGGACGTCGCGGCCGATGCGCCAACGGGCGAGGGCCTCGCGCAGGGGTTCCCGCCCGACGGCGGCAGCGGCATGCGCGCGAGCGCCACGTGGGCTTGGTATCCCAAGGCCGAAGACGAGCTGTTGTTCCCTAAGGGGGCCGAGATCCGGGAGATTGAGGATGTTAATGGGGACTGGTTCTTTGGGGTTTACATGGGCGCGAAAGGGCTGTTTCCGTCGCCGTATGTGAGACGGCTGGATGATCATGCATGATGAAGTACGGAGTAGGACCATGAAGTCATGAAGAACGGTTCGGTAACAGGGGTAATGGCCGTGATGAATGAAACGGCGATGAGGGCGAAAAGCGGCGTATCTCCCGCTGGATGATTTGAAATGTTCTTACTTTATAGGCGAATTGGCATCCATTCATCAATCAATAATGACTGTGGACATTGGAACGAGACTCGGTTTGCTGATGGACTCGCACCAGCCTACCGTACTAAATATTCGGTGCTCAATGATCGGTAGCCGAACGATTAGACCCGACTTTCGACACGGCCGTCGCAACGGCACCCGACTTCCGGCCCCGCTCCGTCAGCCGCGTAAACCCCCCACACTCGGCCGCTAGCGGCTCTGACGTGATTTTTTTGGTGACGAGCTGAACCCAATTGAAGAAAACCCCCCACCACGGACGGGCCACTTCGACCTGGCTTAGGATCCCACGGTCCCCTCTGCCAGCTTAGAAAGCCGAATGCCGGAGCCCGCTTCTTCAACACCTGCGTCGCGATCCTCCCGCCAACTTGAGCCCTACAGCTTCGATTCCGCAACACACGCCGCAGCGGACCACGGATTACCTTGTCCAAGGTTCAGATCAGCAGAAAGCCAGCAGACATGAACCGCCTCGGCGTGCGTCGCTTCGCGACGACGGCCGCCCGCGCCATCGACCCGCCCAGCGCATACTCTCTCAACCTCTCCCGCGCGCAGGGCGTCGTCAAGGGCCTCACCGGCGGTACGCCTCCCTCTGTGCCCTCAACCTTACAAGAAACCCCACCCGCCCCCGATGACCCCCTCGACTGACCTTTCCTCCCCCTGCAGCAATCGGCAACACCCCCCTGATCCGCCTTAACCGCCTCTCCGCCGAAACAGGCTGCGAAGTCCTCGGCAAGGCAGAGTTCATGAACCCGGGCGGCTCCGTCAAGGACCGCGCGGCGCTGTACGTGGTGAAGGACGCCGAGGAGCGCGGGCTCCTCAAGCCCGGCGGTACCGTCGTCGAGGGCACGGCCGGCAACACGGGCATCGGCCTCGCCCACGTGTGCCGGTCAAAGGGCTACAAGCTCGTCATCTACATGCCCAACACGCAGTCCCAGGGCAAGATCGACCTCCTGAGGCTGCTCGGGGCCGAGGTGTACCCCGTCCCCGCCGTCGCCTTCGAGAACCCCGACAACTACAACCACCAGGCCAAGCGCCACGCGGAAAGGCTCGACAACGCCGTCTGGACGAACCAGTTCGACAACACGGCCAACCGCCGCGCGCACATCGAGACCACGGGCCCCGAGATCTGGGAGCAGACCCGGGGCAAGGTCGACGCCTTCACCTGCGCCACGGGCACGGCGGGCACGCTGGCCGGGATCACGCGGTACCTCAAGGACGTCAGCGGCGGGCGCGTAAAGTCCTTCCTCGCCGACCCGCCCGGCAGCGTGCTGCACTCGTACGTCTCCTCGGGCGGCAAGCTCGTCGAGCGCACGGGGTCCAGCATCACCGAGGGCATCGGCCAGGGCCGCATCACGGACAACCTGAAGCCCGACATCGGCCTCGTCGACGGCTCGCTGACCATCGCCGACGAGAAGAGCATCGAGATGGTGTACAGGTGCCTCGACGAGGAGGGGCTGTACCTGGGCGCCAGCTCGGCGCTCAACGTCGTCGCCGCCAAGGAGGTGGCGGAGAAGCTCGGCAAGGGGAACACCGTCGTCACGATCCTGTGCGACGGCGCGTACCGCTACGCCGACAGGCTGTTCTCGCGCAAGTGGCTCGGCGAGAAGAAGCTCCTGGGCGCGATACCCAAGCACTTGGAAAAGTACATTGTCCTGCCGTAGGGTGGGATGCGTTGGTGGTCTGTTGTGTCTTGATGCTTGTATACATAGATAATCTTACATATCGGCTGTACATGGCCCCTTTCCGGAGGAGCCCCGTCTAATTCCCCCTTCCGCCCGTCCCTCCTCTCCTCCGCTGTCTTGCATTATCTCTCGCCTCTCGCCTCCGGCCCGCCACCCTCGCTATCTATGAGGAGTTGAACAGGGCGTTGTAGGTCTTGAGACCGCGCTCGGCAGGGTAGTCCTGCTTCTCCACCACCTCCTTGACCTCGTTGCCCAACGCGGCCGCGATCGCGTGCAGCCTGTCGGCCAGCGGCTTGTCCACCACGCGCGCCGCCATGAACAGGCCGTGCAGGATCGGGCTCGCGTACGAGAGGTACTGCGTCCGACTGTGAGCCAGGTACGCCACACCGTCCACGCGGTCGGCGTACGCCTCCTGCGGGTGCAGCTGCAGCAGGCCCTTGCCCGCGGGCCACCCGTCGGCGACCTTCTTCGCGTACCCCGCGACCTTGCCGTCAAGGTCCTTGCCGTCGTTGTGCTTGACGGCCAGCACCGCCGAGAGGTGCAGCGCCGCGCCGAGGATCTGCGGGTCCTTGAACAGCGGGAACCGGCCCTTGCCGCGCTTGGCGACCTTGCGGCCGTCGGGCGCGTGGTTGACGTCCTCGAGCATCTCGAGCACCATCTCGCTCCACCGCAGCGCCTGCTCCGTCTTTTCCTTGTCCCACTCGCTCTCCACGGCGCGCATCTGGACAAAGTGCAGCACCTCGTTGGCCTTTTCCGAGTTGTCGAGCCGCAGGCCCGTCTTGCGCACCTGCCGCGCGGCGTCGATGATGGTGTAGATCTGGCCCCGCGCGCCGGCGATGCGGATCATCTTTGCGAAATCCGTCTGGCTGTAGTGGCGGCCGGCGTTGCGCATGCCCGAGAGCAGGCGGGCGAAGTTGTTCCAGTCCTGGGGCGTCTGCATCGCGCGGAGGGCCTTCCAGGTGACCTCGCGCGAGGGAGGGAGGGCCTCCTCGTTGATGTGGGAGAATCGGTGCTCGAGGCCGTCGATCTCGAGGTAGACGGGATCGTTCTTGAGGCGGTGCTTGAGCTTCTCGGAGAAGACGCGCTTGCGCTGGTGGATGGGGAGGTAGTAGGGGAGGATGATGTTGGACTGGATCTCTTCGAGGATCGGCGCGAGGCCGGGCGTCGTGGTCTTGTCGAAGACGACTTGGGGGTCTAGCGCTGAGGTCAATCTCCTCCTGTTTCCTAGACTCTTAAGGTATCACGAGACGTACTTTGACGAGAGGGTGTCTGGCTGAAGCTCCGCTGCTGCTGAGCCATGCACGCCTGCTGCTCCCACACCGACGCCTTGGCACCCCTCAGGGCCCTACCCATTAATATCCTCGACATGGTTGCGGTCGTGTAGTGTGTGCTCGTCGAATATTGGAAATTTCCTCGACCGTCGTCGTCGGCAGCAATCGGCAGAGGGGGGGGAGCTATTCGGGAATGACCTGCAGGGTGCACTCCCAAAATTTTGGATCGCACCCTCGCCCGGGCCGCGGCTCCGCATCATTGATGCACCGAACCAATCACAGCGCGCAATTCGTACCTCGAACTTCGACTTTTCGACCTTGACGCCTGCGCAGCTCTACCTCTGCGTTCCTGGCCGTTCGACGACAAGTTCGCAGCAGCCGTCCGTCCCACGACCGCACAACCAAGATGAACGCCACTTGCTTCCGGCGGCCGATCGGCTGCCTCAAGACGGCCCTCCGCCAGACGCGGCACCAGAGGCTTCTGACCCGTTCCATGGCCACCGCGCCCGCCGCCGAGCCCCCGGCATCAACACCCTCACCCTCGACACCCGCAGTCAAGCCCTCCTACTGTGAGCTCTCGCACGTCCCAATACTTTTCTCCTCGGCCCGAAGCTAACCAGAGAAAACCCAGTCGGCCCCCGCGACAAGCCCATCTTCGCAGTCTACCCACCACCCCCCTCGATCCGCCAAACGCACAAGAACCCCCTACCCGCCCTCGACGCCCAGCAGCGCAGCACCCTCGACCCGACGGGCGCGCGCACGCGGCTCTTCGACCCGGCGCGCCCGGACGCCGCCAAGGTCGGCGACGTGCTCATGGTCACGACAAAGTCGGGCGAGCCCTTCTCGGGCGTGTGCATGTCGATCCGCCGCCGCGGCGTCGACACGGCCATCCTGCTGCGCGGCCAGCTCATGAAGGTCGGCGTCGAGATGTGGTACAAGATCTACTCGCCCACCGTCATCGGCATCGACATCGTCTGGCGCCGGCCCAAGCGCGCGCGCCGCGCCCGCCTGACGTACCTGCGCAAGCCCAAGCACGACATGGGCAGCGTCGACCACCTCGTCTTTGCTTGGAAGAAGGAGAGGTACGGCATGCGCAACAAGGGCAGGCAGCTTGGTACGAGGTTTTAGGGTGGAAGAGGCAACAAGTTTTCCCGAGCCACAGGGGTCTGGAATGGACGTGTTGTTATCTGGTGCGAAAGGGGTTGATGTATCGAGATGTTGTACGATTAGAAAACGGGCAACTTGTACAACATTGGCCTTGTAGAGCCTTGTACATAAACAAACTATCTCTCACAATCGGGCTTGCTCATCCTCTGTCGGTGTCTCTTTTCAGCAGGGTGAATTTGTGGTGTCAGACTCCAGGGTTCGGTCGATGTACCGCTGGTTCCACTAGGCGTTTTTCGGGGGGGCGACAAAGATCAAGACCAGTCGTTTACAGTCTACAAAGTTGATTGCGCAAAGTAAAAGCTCATCATTCATCATAAGTGTACAGTATCCTAAGAATGTACAGGAAGTACAACGCCGACGTGAAAAAGTATGTCTGCAGCCTGGGCCATCTAAGTCCGTCCTGTTTTTATAGAAACGATTGACCGCCACACCAAACAAGAAATGTTTCCGATCCCATAACTCCGATTCCGACAACCCCCCTGGCAACTCCATACAGCATCTTTCTCTTTATTCCTCCGGGGACGGCCGCGAAGACCGCTTCGCGGTCGTCCATTGCGGCATCTTCTAGCGTGCCGGCGTGGTAACGACTCTTCGGGGAGGCGCCGCGATCTCACTGTCAGTGGACGTGGTATCATCGTCCACGGGCTCCGTGTTGCGCCGCCTCATGTTCTCGCCCATGGTAGGACGCTCATCAGTGCCAAACGATCTGCTGCGCCTAGACAGATTTGTAAGGCTGTCCTCGTGAGGAATCATGGGTCCTGGGTGTAGGAACTGGGTGATGATGTTGCCTTGACCCCTGTTGGTGCTCATTCTTCTCGATCGCAGGTTGGACCTGGTGGCGCTGAGCGCAGTTCCGGTGGATGCGGCAGTAGCAGATCGGACGAGAACCGGGTGCGCCTCTTCAGCTTCCTTTTCGAATCGAGACTCGCTAGGCAGCAGAACAGCGCGATCGAGGCCATACGGCAGACCACGGTGGCGTCCACGAATTTGCATTGCAATCATGATGAGCTTGCCTCCCGTGGTGAATTGCGAGCAGAGCGACGCGTTGACGTTGGGGTAGCCCAAGCTCAGTCCAACCGTACCGTACGCACTCACAATCTCGAACAAGACAGAGTAGACGTCAAAGTCTTTGTTCTGAATCCGGTGTCCCTCCGTGATGGCCAGAATGAAGAGACCCAGGAACACATACCACAGATCGAAAGACAGCTGCCGCCGTAAATGGGTTCCAACATAAGACCAGGCGCTGTTTTCGTTGGTACCCTCCACATCTTCATCTGGGCTGTGGTATACACCGAGAGATTTCTCTTCGTACACGTTGGTGCGACGGATCGAGATGGCGATTGGGAAGACTGAGATGTACATCATGATCATGTACGAAACCTGCACGGCGGGGTGCAGCAGCGAGATGTTGACAACCGAGAAACCCGCGGTTCTGGTGGACGCGGCCTGGAATATGCCGTCCACAATACGGACGTGCACCGGCAGATGGCTCACGGCATTGTCGTTCAACTAGGCATGTGTTAGTAAAGGTCAACCACAGCACATGCAGACGACTTACATCCAGCAGGACGAAGAACAACAAGTCGAGCACGTTCAAGCCGATAAGAATGATGAAGAGCCACCAGGTTGCACCTGCTGGGAACAACAGAGTGAAGCAACGACGAGGATGGTCCAGGAGGAAGCGCAACTCCTCCCACAGCCCCGTACGCTTTGGTACAATCTTGGACAGGATCCAGATAATGACGCGAAGCATGATGGGGAAGCCAGTGTTGCCGATGATGATTAAGAAAGACATGATCATCAGGATGAAGGATGCATCGTTGAACGAGTTCATGCTGTCAGGCGTCAGGGTGAGGCCCAGGTCGTTGAAGGCCGAGTTCGCCGTGAAAATACCCCACCAGGCCTTGCTGACGCCGGCCGACTCGACGAGGCCAGCGTATTTGGCGTTGGAGCCAGTGTAAATCCACGGAAGAAAACATGTGATGGCGAAGATGGAGAACCCCCAGAAGTAGCACAGCAGGATGATAGCGAGAGTTCTCAATGACCGGTATTCGATACCTCCCAACTCCTCTCGCTGCTCCAGCGTCAGGCCCGGGAAGGCAGAGTTGCGGCCCATCGTGGGTGTGAAACTCAGGTACGGCATGTCCTCGACTTTTTCGCGGGTCAATGCAGTCCTGATCGTGTCAAAGGTACGGCTCCTGACCCTCGCGAGGGGGTTTTCAGGGGTGCCGTCGTCGTGGTGAGTTGTCTTGTCGCCTTTCTGGAAGAGCCTTGGCTTGCGCAGTGAGAAGGGAAAGATGGTTCTACCAATGACCTCGGCCTCCTCCGCGATCTCGTCCTTCACCGTTCTCTCGGGCTCTCTGGGTCTTTCGGGTTCTTCGATTTTGATCGTCTGTCGGCGGGCCGCGTTGTTACCTATGCCGTCCGGCATATCGTGTGTTCCGCTAGTCGCCACGTGGATGTGTGGGATACTGTTGTCCCTCTCGTCCTCGGGCTCTGGCGCAGCGTTGTCCTCGACTCGCTTTGGCTTCATGCCCCTCTCGGCATCCCTGGGGTTCGGAATGCGCAATGTCTCTTCAGGGCCGTTTCGTTGGCGCTCGAGGATGGCCAAGTGTGCGGGAGAGTTGGGCGGCGGGAGTTTGACTTCCGGTTCCGTCCCGTCGCTTCGAAAGACATGCTGAGCAAAGGTGATTCGACCTTGCGATACATCCGTGCTATGGGCATCGTCGTGGTGCTCGGAGGCTCTGTCCGGTGTTTGTTCTCCAGAGGACTGGTGTGCCGGGGTGACGTGAACGGGAACGAAGCCGTTGCTCCCCGGCGATATGCGACCGTCCTCGTCCTCCTTCATGTCGAGGAGAATGCCATCGTTTGTCATTCTGGAGCGGTGGCCATTCGTGTGCATGACCTTGATATTGCGCACGCTTAGACGGCCCCTCTCGGCCTGGTTCAACTCGTCCCTCGCCCGGGACTTGGACTTGGACATGGTATTTCTCCGTTGACGAGCCTCACGGACGACGCCCTGGAATCGCTTTTCGAACCAGTACAGTCGGAGGAAGACAACGGAAGAATGGATGGTGATGGGATTGGAGGTCATGGTAAAAAAGTAGAGGCATATTTGCTGAAAGGTGTTGAGCAGGTTGACATCAATGGTGTTGAGGCCGGCCTGGGTGTTGGCGCCACTGGCGAAGAAGAGCGCATCAATGTAAGCCATCTGCCCGCCGGCAGTGGCATAGATCAGGATAGAGCCCAGCAGAGTGAGGCCGCAAATCCAGAAGTCTGATGTCGGGGCGAGGTGCAGATTAGCGCTGTGCGCAGGGTGGAATGCGACGGCTGTAGTTGGGATGGCGACTTACAGTGAGCCGAGATAAAGTTGAAGTGCGGCTTCTTGGATATGAAGGAGGGCTTGGCTGCCCGTAGCTGGGCGAGCAGCCAGCCGCGCGCGTCTTCGAGCATTTCTCTCCGATCGCGACGAAGGTGATGGTGGTGAATGAGGTGAAGTAGAGGAAATTCCCCTCCGCTTTAACGACGGACCAGTCGAGCCATCGGCCTTGGGGGGGATGTGGTCTAAGAGAAGAATAGGGCAGTAGGTTGAGTGAGAACGGCGAATGGGCCAGGTCTTGGCACGCTGTGGCTGTGAAGCTTTCTGGTCTAACCGTCCTTGTGTAAGGATTGGATGACGGTTAAGCTGGAACTCATGACGATCAATTGGTACGGCGGGACTTGGACGGGAGGGCAGCAGGAGCCGGGCGTAGTCAGCGTGACATCAGGTGTGGCCGTCTGTTTATGTTGCAGGGTGCGGAGGTACTGTGAAAGTATAGAATGGTATAAAAAGAGGCAAGAAGCAGGATGGGGAAAGAAGAGTTGAGTTGAGGCGGGATCGGACGAGACCCAGCTGATACTCTCTCTACCTTGCAGGCGCTGAAAGAGTAAGAGATGGAATCCGGCGCTGCAAGCGTCGCAGCCGTACAGATTGCAGATGCCGATGCCGAGGGCCAGGGACTGGATGCCCTGTGGGCTCTTGGCTTCTAGCGGGAGGGATAACAAGCAGAAGCTGCCAACGGCGACGACGACGACGACGACAACAACAACAAAAGCAAGAGCCGGAGCTGGGGAGGGCTCGAATTTAGATGCGGGTGTGCGACGAGGCGAGGCGAGGCGAAACCAAAGGCGTCAGTCCAGTTTTTCCTCGCTGTTATTTTTTAATTAGATAGGGAGAAGGGAAAGCCCGTTCCATCGGCGTGCGGGCGTCTCGGGGCGGTTGTGTGGAGTAGCCACAGTGAGGTCCTGAACCATCGTGCCCATCCTGTCCACTGCGGCAATCCAGTCGCGGCGCATCCAGCATCATCCAGCATCCACAGCTACATCCACACGCATCCTTGCCGTAGAACTGGAGACGCCTGTCCGTCCCGCCAGGGCTTACCGTCTTGCGACCTGGAAGTTCCCGTTGCTGCTGAGGGCGATGCAGACCCCTTCCCTACCGTGTTCCTGGGGGGCCACACGAGCTAAGCTTTGTCTGGCAGTAGCTGCCGCCCCACTAGCAATGGAACAGAAGAAGGGGAAGGAAATAGAGAGAGAGTGAGAGAGAGGGAGAGAGAGGGAAAAAGAAAAAGAGAAAAAAAAGAAGTAAAAGGCACGTCCTTGGGGTACTCCGTGCTCGCTGAGAACGGCGGGCTTGCCTCGGCCAAGCACTGCTTCGGCCTGGGACGGAGAGACGATGGAGGAGTCGCGCCTCCCTTGGCCGAATGGTCCTGAGCACGGATGTGCGTGGGACCAGGAAGGAGGGAGGGAGCCGTGGTCCCTGAGAATCGAGATTGGGAAGGCCAGCACCTCATTCGACGTCCGACGTTCGACATTCGGCATGGCTTTCGACTCGTCGTCCATGCCTGGGTACGCAGCATACATGCACGTATCCTCTGGACATCACGTCGGGATTGGGCACCGCTGTCCATCTACTAAGCACCTCACAGAACATAGCAGATGCAGACGCAGCCGGGTCACCTAGTCCCGCCCACATCACCTCACCTCGCTGCGTACCGCGTACATGATCAAGGTCCATCACCCCATTCCCACGCCGAGGCGCCCTGCGACAACCGTCGGCCACAAGACACAGAAGCAGTGTCGCGAGCACTGGTCAGAATGATCGCCCGTCATATGCGCACATCATTCATGTGCTGCCACCCGTATGCGACGGCCAGCAAGCGGCGTGCGCCCGCTGAAGTCGGAGGATCAATCCGCGACGGTGGGAAAAAAGAGAAATTCCCCACGGGACACAACATGGAAGTGCCATCCCGCAACGACACGACGGTCTCCTGCTGGCTGTCCGAGGTAAGGTGGCGCTTGGCCCTTAGCTCGTCGTGCTAATGGTGCCTCGAGGTGAGATTGGATGCAACTCGTGAGATCTGTTTCGCGGCGTGCCATTTCCAAGACACGCCAGAACAAACCCCCCTAAAACCTCCCCAACCAAGCTGGCGGAGTCGCTGGCGCCAAGCAACTTTAATTCCATGGGGGTGGGTCACCACATGTCGGCCTCTCATCCAGAACCGCTCCCTCCCCCAAAGGAGCAGCAACACCATCTGCGTCCCGACAGGGGCACTGGGACCCTGCCCTCCCTCACCTTGCGGTGCCCGTCCTACCACTGCTTCGCCGAGGTGAATCCGTACTTGCATGGCCGAATACGTCATTCTGTGCCAGCACATCTCACACACACTTTCTGGATCTCTTGGTCTTTTCTTGGAGGGTGCCGTGCCTGACCGACCATCCTGGCAGTCCCCTCGTCTTCGTCAGTCACCACGGCAGCAGCATGTGAACGCATGCGCATCCCGCCCACCACCAGCTCGTCGCCAGCTTCGACCAATTGCATCCGAGGCATCCTTGCTGCCAACGGTGCGATGCGCAGCCTACGCAGCAGTCTACCGAGTTGCGATATTCTCAGGCACACTTTGCAGATCGACGTGTTGTCGCGGTCCATCGCTTACCCTTGCGTGTCCGGGAGCATCAAAACCTGCATGCCATTTCCTTCGTCTCTCGGTGCCCGGAGAGTGGTCTGCCTGGTATCAGGAGAAAAGGGAAAGCCGGACAGAGACAGAGGCAATGAGGAAGCTAGCGGATGATACGGTTTGCCCAGGGAGAAATCCAGGGATCGCCCGCCGGGCTGTGTCGAAGCCTGAAATGACACCGTTCGTGTTGTAAGAGATATGTTGCGCCTAAAATAAAAATAAAAAGGGTCAATGGGCATCAGGATGGAGGATCTGCTCTGGGAGAGATGCAGATGCCGATGCGTTCCACAGACCGCCGTGGCTTGCACATGGTATTTGCTTGGGCAACAATACCAAGTTCCATGGGCAGCAATATGTGTTTCTGATCCGGCCCAATGCTCTGCTTGCCTGGAGCTTGGTTTTGGATGGTGCGTCTTGCTGGCCGGGATGTCCTGCCGGAGGCGGAGGGCCATGCTGTTTCAATGTATAGGGGTCGAGAGGCATTATTCGACCGTGGCATTGTGACCTTGGGAGAGTCATGTTGCGTCCGGGGCATTAGCCAGTTTCTTGCTGATGGCAGGGCGGCTCCAAACACGCTGGAGGCTTGCTCGACACGCCAAGTCGAGGAGACGCCGATAAGGAACTGTCGGAAAGGCAATGCACCTCCAGCAACTAACTGGCTGTTGTCAACCACGAACCCTGTCCTCACGGACTGCCGGCAGCTCCTTCCGTCCGCCATCACGTCTTGGGTCCAGGCCTCGCCCACCCTGCACCGCGCTGAGATCGGAGGAATATCGCCAAACACCGCCAACGACAATCCGTCACTTCTCAATCTCACCACCTCGACACAATGGCGCCCATGTTTTCTATTTGTTTATTCTTTCTTACCGACTCTTCACCGCCAGGTCGTCAACGGCTCAACCGAGAGTGCGCCTGCCGCCCTGCCCTTCGCATGTCTTAGCGAACCCTGCAGGCGAGTTGTGAGATGGCACCGCAACCACCGACGCTCATCTCCAAACCTGGACGCCAAGCCAGCTCCGGTACCCTGGACGCCCAACACCACCCGGATATGCCAGATAGCAAGCAACGCAAGCTGAGAGAGGACACAACTGCAGCCACCCGAGTCAACCCGCTGTCCGCCAAGGCCGCTGCCTTCTGTCTCCGGATCATTCGTGAGTTATTCGTCAGTCCTGCCCACGTGAAGGGCAGACACCGCCGACTGGTAGGTTCTGGACGACAACCCTTGGGGATGCCAGACCCCTTGTCGTCCCGAACAAACAGCAGAAAGGGGCAAGGCCTCGGCGACTCAAACCCGCCCTCATCCGCAGTCGGCTTGCTGTTTGTTACCCCGAGACTGGCAGCGCCAACACAAATCGCGGAGCATCCATTGCAGTCCAATCTTGTTTTACGAGTCGAACTTCATAAATCAAGGAGAACGGGGCACGCATGGTCATGTCGTCTTCGCATGTCGATATATCATGTACAGATTTACCCGATCTTTCCGCCGCGTCCAGTCTTGATGATGTTGGTGTCTATACTACAATAAGCAAATTCGCCGTCTGCTTCCCAAAGCCGCAACCATACTGAAAAACGCCCAAGTCCTCATTATGCATTTTACCGCTTTGCCTTCTCCCTCTGGATCTTCTTGAAGAACGCGCTGCTCTCTCCCTTGGCCTTCTTGAGCTTGACCCTCTTGTTTTGCTCCATATACGCCATGTCCTGCCCACCCGACAGGTCACCCAGAAGACCGGCTGTTCTTCGGGCAGCGGCCTTCTTCTTGCCCCTGACCGGCGCGCGACCCATTGTACCGCTGTGGAACAGGTCGTCGATGACTTCGTCCTCGCCACCAGCCTCGTTCTCAATGAGAACCTTTTGCAGGAGTTCTCGTCTCTCGCTCGCTGCGGCGTAGGCAAGGCCGGGTGTCTTTTCGATGTTGGCCAGCTGTGTAATGACCTTGAAAGCATATCCCTGGTCGACCAGGAAGGCCTGTCTCTTCGAGGAGTAGTACATCTCTTGAGTATCCTTGGACACCAGAGAGTAGAAAAAGGCGTTGAAGCCCTCGTCGTTTCTTCGCTTGGCTCGCAAAATACGACCGAGACGCTGAGCCTCTTGTCGACGAGAACCATAATGCGAGGAGATCTGGATGAGACAAGTGGCTTCCGGAAGATCAAGAGACGTGTCTCCAATCTTGGATAAGAAGAGCGTGTTGACTTGCGGGTTGTGTTGGAAATTCTGAAGAATATTCATTCGTTCAGCCTGCCCCGTGCCGCCGAAAATGTACGCCTTCTCCAGCTTCTCGGCATAAGTCTTCAAAGCGTAGACGTTGTCTGAGAAAACGATGATCTTGTCTCCTCTTGACTCGTGGTAGTTGATGAGGTACTGGGCAGCCTGGAACTTGCGCGGGTTCATGATGTACAGCAGGGCCCGCTTCCTGGCAGACGCCTTCAGGTATTCGTCGTAAAACTCTGTGGTCATGGGACACCAGACTTCGGCGCACTGGACCTTCGCAATGTGGCCCTGCTCAGAAAGTTCCATCCAATTGGCCTCGTACAGCTTCGGTCCAATGAGGAAATTAAGATCCGAGATCTTGTCGTCCTCACGTAGAAGCGTGGCAGTCAAGCCGAGCTTCGAGTGTGTCTTGATCGATGATGTGACCTTTCTGAAGATGTTGGCAGGGACGACGTGCACCTCATCGAGAAGCATCAAACCCCACTCTCGAGTCTGGAGGAAGTCCATCATCTTCTTCGCCTCGTGAGACCGTTCTCTGGTCTGTGTAACCATGGAGTATGTAGTCACAATGATACCCGTGTTACCCGGGAAGATTCTACCCTTGTTGTCCGAAGTGAAAGCCTCGATATCCTCTGGCTTGATGTTGGACCATTTGAGGAATTCGTTTCGCCATTGCACGACCGACATCGAACTGGTGCAGAGAACAATGACACCCTTCTTGACGGTGCAAGCTGCCGTGATGCCGACTAGCGTCTTTCCAGCACCGCAAGGAAGGACAATGAGACCACTCTTGGCTCGACCGTTACCAAACATCTTGCTCAGACTCTTTTCTTGGTACGGCCGAATCAGGGTACCCGGACGCAAGTCGATCTCCAGATTCGGGTTGGCCTCGTCTCTTCTGAAATCGTATTCCTCCAGGACTGGGTACTCCAGCTCAAGGCATCGTTTCTGGACCGTCTCGACCGCTTCGTCCGAGATTTCAAAGGCGTGCGTAATTTCCTGGTCATCGTCGTCGTCGTCGTTCAGCGCCGCGTATACCTCGCCCTCCTTGACTTCACCCTCGCGACCCTTGGCCTTCTGCTCTTCAGCCTGGCGTACACCGGCAGCGTTCGCTGTGCCTGGAATGACTAATGGGCCCTGCTTCGGAGCAGCTGTTGTCGTTATCTCCTCGGTGCCGTGTACTCGAAGAGGTCCAATGATGGGATCCTTTAGCAGCTTTTGCAGAATGACGGGATCCGTACTCTCGACAAAGTATTTGGTGTTTTTGAGGACCAGCTTCACCTTGCCGAAACTCTGTGTGCAGCCTTCGATGAACTTGCGAATGCTGTCGGGCAAGGGCATCTTCAGGAACCGGTCGAGCGTGTTGATGATGTCTTGGGGTGACAATCCCACCGAAACGGCAGCATACAAGCTGTGCGTTGTGAGCGCATATTCGTGAACGAAAGATGGTCTGGAGATCGGCTCGGCGATGGTGATGAGGAAGTCCTGCGCCTGCTCGGCAAGTGGATTGAAACTTTCGAGGAAGATGCGTCCCTTGGCCGGATCGATCCACAGTGGGCGGTTCTGGTAATCGGGCTTCAGTGCAAGAAACGAGAAGTCGCGCTTCTTCTTGAAGAGTCCTGACATGGAATCGTTCGTCTTCGGCCTGTCGAGGTAGGCTTCGACTGAGAACTTGTCGACGTTCTTCTCGAGATTCTCATCTTCGGACTCGCTCACAGGGTCCACCACCGAGGATTCATTGTCGCTAGCAATGCTCCTGGGAGTGGCTGCTCCCGGCGTCGACACCACGGAGCCCTTTCCTGCCTTGATGCTGCCGGTGACGGCCCCTTGAGCCTTCCGCTTCGGTGGCATCGCGGCAAGATTGTGGGTTGGTTGGGAGGTGAAGTTGAACGCCGGATGGGAGTTTGGCGAGGCGAATGATGTAGTGCAGGCTGCAGGTCGTGCTCAGGTACCCAGGAATCAGTAAGCAGCCAGCAAGCGCAGTCGGAGTTAAGGTTTCGCAGGCAAGTGGGCAGGGACATCGGTTTTTGTCACTGGCAGGCAGCTCTTAGCGTGGTCCACTGCCAGGGATCCAGGTGAATTTCAGCGACTTCGCGGGGTGTGCAGCGGGAAGGAGGCACTGGGACAACAAATCAAGACCCCGCCAAAATTTATCAGCAATCACCGAATCTTCAGTAAGGCACTGTAGAATGTTCTCTTCCTGATTCGAGTTGACAACGAAAACGCGACCGCCTTGATCATCGTATCCTCTCTCGAGCCACCAGTGCAATCCACTTTTATCTCTCACGCTCTTGCTCCTATCCATCCATCGCTTCGCCTACATCGCGCACGACATTCGCCATGTGGTAAGCTGGTCCATTTGGAGGCTCTTGACCGACAACTAACAGAAGATCATAGCAAACACATTCTTAACGCCCAAGTCGCGATCCGTTCGCCTTGCTGTATGTCAAGCCATTCACCTGCTTACCAAACAAACCCGGCCTCTAACGAAGATTACTACTACAACAGGCAAGAAATGGTTCGACTGCGCCGATTGCCACCATGAGCAGGAGAAGCACCCCCTGATGCAGAGTGTCGAGATGGTCTTTGCCTGTAAGAAGTGCAAGAAGTGCTTTCGCAAAGATGCCGCCGAGTTCGAGGAGTCTGACGAGTACTGCCCACACTGCGACAACCACTTCGTAATCGAAGCAAAGACGCCCAAGGCTGCCATCTCAGTCGAGGGCGAGGACGCACGCAAGGATAGCCGCATGATCAAGGACGAGCGTGTCCGACAGATTGCTGGGCGATCAATATTCGACCCGTCCGACGACGCAGACAAGTTGGGTTAAGATTGGAGATTGGTGGGATTACGAGCATCAGTGTGGCAGCAAGCGATTTCAAGGACACCGTCTTTGTAGATTCCCCGCGACTTCCAAGTCTAAAGGTGGTAATACAATGGTATTTGGTTAGATACCCTCATCAGTGTCGTCTATCCGCGAACCGCAACGCCTATTCATGCCCTTACTCATCACCGTCGCCCGAGCCCGGGCCTCTCGTGAGGATCGCCGCGCTTCCGGTGCCCGGCGTGCGGCCAGTCTTCTTCTTCGCCGCCTCCTCTTGCTTCTCCTGCTCAATGTTCTTGACGTAGTTTTCAATCTCCTCCACGGGGAGCATCTCAATCGTCTTGCCAGGCGCCATCAGCGCAATCTCGATGTTCTTGGCTCCTGTCTGGACAACCTCGAGAAGAGACTTGATGGCAAGTCGGATGGTAGCCTCTCTGTCCATGTCCTCCTTATAGTTGCGCTCGAGGAACTCGCGGACGGTCTTGCTGGAACGGCCGATGGCGTTGGCTTTCCTGCGAGGGGTTAGCTAGTGCACTGTGTTGCGTATGAAGTTCGGGTTCGTACCATGCCGAGTAGATGCCAGAAGGCTCGGTCTGATAAAGGCGGGGGACCTTGCTGCCACTGTCGAAGCCGACAATCAAGGTGCTGATGCCGAAGGGGCGGACACCACCACTCTGTGTGTACCGTTGCTGGACGCCGGCAACATACTTGGTCATGTACTCGATGGAGGCGGGGTCTTCGACGGTCAGTCTGTGGGACTGTGCCTCTAACCGCGCCTTGTCGACGAGGATACGGGCATCGGCGTTCAAGCCGGCGAACGCGAGACAGACGTGAGTATCGAGAAGTTGAATCTTGGAAGGGGTGATTCGAGTATCTTGCAGCTTCATGGCTGATCGCTTTTCGCATCCGAGAACGACGACATCTGAGCCCTTGACGCCGACCGCACATGTTCCTATGTCACCAATGAGCCGGGGTTCGCCCTTGATTGTGAGGGGCAGGCAGCATTACCTCGCTTGACAGCTTCACCGGCGTACTCGACCTGGAAAACGTGTCCATCGGGACTGCGGGGATTAGCTAGGCACCACGGAGTAAATCCAAGGCAGGGGCGGTCGTGACGAACCTGAAGACTGTTTGCGGCGTATTAGCTTGGTACAGCGAAGTGGCGGGCAAGAGGAGGGGACATACCGGACAGCGCTCTGTCATATCCTGAGGCCATGGTTACTGATCGAAAGTCTGGTAAACGGGGATATGTGTGGTGTTGGTTGAGTTGGCGAGTTGTTGAGTGGTACGGGGCAATCGCTGTAGATGAAGAGGTGCGGTCGGTGGAGGATACGGATGGAGTGCAGTAGGCAATAGAGGCAGGCTGCAGGTCTGACGAAGCTTCGGTACCTGCTGGCGTGGGAAAGGCTGAAAAGCTCCAGGAGCTACTGCGAAGCCCGGTGAAAGTCCGGGTAATGGACCTTTCTGAAGCTTGGAGGAGCATTGGGCCCGTGCCGCAATGTGGTCCAAGCGTCTCCGCATCTTTCAACGACCTCGGTGCTTGGTCAACATCCAATACCTCCAATTCACCTTTCGATCCGCTCGCGATCTTCCATTTCCAACCCAGATACTGACTATTTGTCCTTGACGGGACCGAATCTCATTAGAGAGGAAGAACCCTGCAAGCTAACTTTTATGTACATCAAGAGGACAAGACAGTTTTTCCAAATGTGCAGAACTGCAATCAGCCCACGTGTTTGACTGCAACTGTCTTGTAGTACAACTTGATCTGAGAGACAATCATTCTCGGAACGATTGAACACCCAGCGCTTCTCAAAATTCAACCAAAGCCCATCTACTACCAAAAAACAATGCGCCTGCACCAAACCGCCGGACTGCCCTATCCTAACCATCGCCGGGTTTTTATTGTGTTTTTAAACGTACCCACCATGCCTGTCCATGCGCATCAAGAGACAAATTGGGAGCCAGCTCCATTCAAAACTTTCCAATGTCGGCCCACGATCTACTCTGGAGTACGTCGGCGATGTCTTGCCCCTTGGACCTCAACCGCAACTTGAAGTTTTCACACCACATGATTTCCAGCTCGCCGTCCCTCGAAGACGTACTAATTTCCCGGTAATACTCCAAGGCCACAGCGAGGGGTGCGGCCAGCAAGTCTGGCTGGACAGTTGTCGACAGCGCGAAGTCCAGGGCCCTGCATATTCTCGAGGCAAACTCCCGCCGTTGTTGGTACCTGGCCAGGTTGATCTGTAGATGGGGCGGCAGGTCGGGGTACATGTTGGGAAAGTCTTCGATGACAGGTTGGAAGATGGCGTGGTGCAGGCTCTCGATGCACCGATGAAGGAGCAGCAACGTCATCCAGTGGTACAGAAACGTCACCGACGAGATGCCGTCCTTGAAGGCAAAGCTGTCGGCAAATGGGATTTGCTGCACGTCTGGATCATCTGGTTCTTCTATCCAGTATGCGTACGGGTGTTCTGCCGTGGGAGCGCGAGCAAAGAAGTCCCACTCCTCAAGCCTCCTTTCCAACTGCAAGCAGTTCTCCAACAGCTCCTGGGCCCTCAACCGGCGCTGCAGAGTTGCAGCAAAGGGTGTCGTTCGGTCGACCCGTGCGAATATGCCCGGTAAAACAGCGATGATGTCGAAGAGTCTGTCGAGAAGAGTCTTGGGATGCAGTTCCCACGGGATAGTGCACCATTCGATGGACGACAGAAAGGTCGCTTTTCTATGCAAGAGAGCGAGTGTGATCTTTCTACCAAGTTAGCCATCGCTCATCTGCAAATTGTGGTGCACGTTTCGTACAGCGCTGCATCTAGACACTCTGACGAAGAAGTGATGGGCGGGGAATTGGCGGAAGTAGGCCGGGCCCAGTTTCTTGACAACATCTAGGTGCTCTTGAGGAACACCCCAAGGGATGATACCGTTGGTTACCAGGGAGGATGTGTTTTGCTACAAGCTGTCAGCATATTTGTCCGTGTAGACTAACTGGCTACAAACCTCGAACAAAAAGGCGCAAATTCCCTCTGGGGAACCGTTGTCGTTGCTTGTGGGCAGAAGACTTATCATGATCTGCGCGTTCAAATCCATATCGCTCCCGTTGTCCCAGGTCTCGACGTCGACTGGCGAGTAATTTGGCAAGGACATCCGAAACTTGACCTGACTCTGCCCCTCGGCCCCCCTTATGACGCTCCGAAGTCTGGTATGCAGAGCGGCAATCTGCACCGCGTACACCACACCGTTGTCAGACAAAGAGATCAAGTCGTCCCATGCGGGCGTCAAGGGTTCTGCAGGTGTCAAATGCGGGGTCTCTTGTTCAACGGTGTTGCTCCTCCCGCTCCTCCTCGAGGAGGACTGTACTTGGCGTGGCGGATGAGACGAGCAGCGGCCGGCATCGTCTATGGTTGCGGTGATGAAGACCATTTCTCGCTCGTACCCAGCACACTCACGGCCGCTATCGATACATTTTCGACAGAATGGGCGTTCGTTGTCGCACTGGTTTGAGTCATCAGCTCAAAGGCGCTCTCAGCCGCATCTCTTGAGGGACTCACCTTTACTCTCCGAGCCCTACACGTCTCACATCCTTTATACTTACCGCGAACTCCAACCATGTTGACAGCGGAGACTCACGACGGCAGATGTTGCGCAAATAAACAATGGCCATAGCTCGACTTGTCTGGTCGAAACGAACAGGGGAGACAAGCGTCTATGCTGATATATAGCATATCAAGTACCGCAGGGGGTGGCATCGAGAGGCCCCCAAAGGGCGCGGATCGGGAGCTTCTTACGTGGGCCAGTGCCAATGCCTGTGGGGGGGCTTAGGCACACACAAGGCCTCGCAGGGCCCGGTTGATGGTGTGGTGCAGCCCTATTACCGAGTGTGAATTATGACAATGTGTGATACGTCCAGGAGAAAGGACTCAGTGTTTTGGGACAACTTGGGCGAATGAGGTGCCTGCGGGTACGGCATGCAGCCAGGCTGCTCCGAGACGATCGACTATGCCTCCCTCTGCGATAGTCTCGGACGATGTGCGGGTAGATTGCTCCCGGCGAGTGCAGCCGAGATGCGATGCGGTGCTTGCATCATTATGTTTGCCCTTTTCCCTTGGACGATTGGAATCCGGACGACATCTAGGCATTCCTTTTCCCGCCGACTTGCATGCAAATCAGCGGGCAAGACAGGCTGGAAGAGGAAAGTGGGCGTAGCACCACCGCTTGTGTGCATTCGTATTTGTGAGATACCTCGGCCATTCAGAGCGACCGTTGCGGTACGACCTGAGGTGGCCGAAGCAGACTATCGATCGAGGGTCAAGGAAGAATAAAGTGTAAACGACCTCACATCCCTCCATCCCTCGTCCCTCGTCCCCCCCGGACGGGACGGGCAACGTGCACGTTCCAGGTATGGCTCCGTAGGGCTGCATGCCGTAGCAGACCGAGGGCAGGGGTTCGGCTCGGAGGCCCCACGGGGGAGAGCGGATCCTGACCCCGGATTGGCTGCATTGGAGCTGACGTCGGTGCGGCCGCTGAGTGCCGCGTTAGTAAAGGGGCGAATGGGAGCGCCGCAAGTGAGATTCTTACCAGGGCTGCCAGGGCACCACTGGCAACCGGTCAGCCAAACGGCGCGGAAAGCCCGGTCGGACCAGGGGGCCGCCGAGAGACATGGAGACAAGGGGACCAGGGGGGAGAGTGGGAATTTGACGAGCAGGAACATCCAAGTGACGGACTCTGATGATCACACCGCGACCACCGAAGTGGGAGCCGGGGACGAAGCGATGTCATTGGGAGTTGGACGACTACCCTTCCCGAGGCTCGGGTGGCTGGGACGTACTGCATCCAATCGATGTGCTTACGGGCCTTTGCTTCTTCGCACATCACCCGTCCTTTGCATTTACCTTTGTCTTGGGAACCACCCACGGTAAGATCGAGTCACCAGTTCCAAGGCTGTGGGGGCTGACTCGAATCTGCGGGACCAGCATGTCTCGCCTGTCTAATGAACCGAGCTGCGGCTGAGACGCCCAGGATCGTGTCGCCTATGGCATCACGTTTTCGTCAAAACGACCGATGCAACGATGCAAGTGACGATTTGGTGAGATGTTGAGGGAGAGGGAGGGTGAGGGTGAGAGTGCGGTAAACAAGACAGGTTGCATGGTGGGCTGTAATATCTTTGGTATTTCCAAGGTACATGGTTCGAATATCCTACTACGTTGCCTCTATCTGCCGAGGCCTTTTGCTCTTCTCCACCCTCCCATAAGACTAGAATCTCAAGATATGTCCCGATTAGGGAATGTTGTTTTCCCCCACACCACAGATGTGGTTGGGGCTTGGGGAGTCCCGTCATATTACAACAAAAACGAAAACCTTTCTTTTCTCTCTTTTACAAAACAATCGGCTGCATCTATCCTCGGGTTTGGGGGGTAAGGGATGGATGGATGGATGGAAGGTGAATGGGTTGCCCGCCCACCAGTAGATTGATGTGGGAACGGGATGCCTAGCTGATCACACGACTGTAAAGCCTTTCTCACCCGCACATCGACACACCAGTCAACCGGACTCACATCCGATGGACAGGGCTGCTTCCTCCGCTCCATTCAGAGATGGAGGGTAACGTTTCTTGGCAATTCCTTAGACGTATTTGTAAGGGTTCATGATGCCGTTCTAATTGGTTCAACGTCAGCATTCCTTCAGGGCGCCAGACAGGGCTGGTGATGATTTCGCGCAAGAGATGAGGGTCCATGATGTGGGGGTCACATGGGGATGGAAAGAGTGACGCAACAGTGAGAGTGGAAGAGCAGGGGGTAAACAGGCAGACAGAGAGAGAGAGTAAGACGACAAGGGGAAGAGAAGAGGAGACAAGAAGGATAAGGAGGAAACACATACCGGGTCATAGAGATTCTTGATCTGCTTCATAAGCCCAACCATGGTCTCGTTTCGGCTGTAACCAATGAAGCTCTTCTTCGCCACGCCCAGGCCGTGCTCGGCGCTGATGCTGCCTTGACGCTCCTGGATCCACTCGTACACAAACGGCTCGAGAATCTTCTCGATGCGCTTGTCGTACCGTCTGACGGCAACGTTCAAGTGCAGGTTTGAGTCACCCATGTGACCGTAGCCAACAACGCCCACAGCGGGGAACTCATCCGTGTCTCCGACGAGGCCGGCCTCCTCCATCTTGGCCTTGGTGTCGTCAACGAGCTGGTAGAGTTCCTTGAGCGGGATCGACACGTCGTACTTGTACGTGCCGCCCCAGTGGCCCAGGCATTCGGGGATGCCCTCGCGCCACCCCCAGAGGGCCTTGCTCTGTGTCTCGTCCTGCGCGAGCACGCCGTCCGAGACGATCTCGTTGGACATGACGTCCTCGAGGAACGCCTCAAGCTTCTCGTAGTCGTGGTCGCCGTTGGAGCCGCTCGTCTCGACGAGGCAGTAGAACGGGTGCTCGCCCTCGAGAGGTCGCTTGTTTTGGCGCACGGCATGGACAAGGTCCTGGCTGCGGCCGTCCATGAGCTCGAACGCTGACAGAATCTCGCCGAGCTGGCCCTTGGCGGCCTTGAAGGCCTGCTGGGCCTTCTCGTACGACTCGAGGCCGAAGAAGGCGACATTGACGGCCTTGGAGCGCTGCGGGCAGATGATGGACACCTTTGTGATGATGCCGATGGTGCCCTCGCCGCCGATGAAGAGCTGCTTGAGGTCGTAGCCCGTGTTGTTCTTGCGCAGCGTGCAGAGGTCGTCGACGACGGTGCCGTCCGGCAGCACGGCCTCGAGGCCGAGCACGTTTCCGTGCAGGCTGCCGTACCGGAGCAGGCGCAAACCTCCAGCGTTCGTGGCGACGTTGCCGCCTACGTGGCACGAGCCCTTCGCGCCCAGGTCCAGCGGGAAGATGTAGCCCTTCTCGGCCAGGTATTGGTCGGCGACCTCGAGGATGACGCCGGCGTCGACTACGAGAGTGCCGCTGACGTCGTCGAACGAGTGGATGCGGTTCATGCGGCTCATGTTGATGACGATCTCGTCAAAGACGGGCACGGAGCCGCCCACGAGACCCGTGTTGCCACCCTGAGGCACGACGGCGAGCTTCTGCTCGTTGCAGTAGGCGAGGATCTTGCTGACCTCATCCGTGGAAGCGGGCTTGAGCACCAGGCGCGACTGGCCGCGGTACTTGCGCAGCCAGTCCTCGTTGAAGGCGGCAATGTCGTCCGTCGCGTCGGCCGTGACGCCGTCAATGACGCCAGAGGGGCCCAGGAGGTCCTTGAAATAGGCGGCGTGGGCGTCGGTGACCTCGGCGAAGCGGGAGTCCCGCTTGATGTCCGGGTACGCGGCGGAGGTGAGCTTGATCTCCTTGAGGCCATCGGCCTTGGAGGGTCTCACGGCGGTGGTTGCGATGCAGCGGGCGGCGGCGGCGGCGGCAGCCGGGGCCGAGACTGGCCGCAGAGCATGCCGGCCACCGGCGCTCAGGAGCGACTGTCTCCGCGCCGCTGTCCGGAGGAAGGGCTGGATTCTGGATCTGGAGGCCATTGTGACTGGTGCGTGTGTCTTGACCGAGGTAGAACAGGAGAGAAGGACAAAACACCGGCCCGGCTGGGTTGTGGACCTTTTCGCACTTGTTTTTCTCACAGATGTCCCCGCGGACTGATGAGATGACAAAAAAGTGAGAGGTTCGCAAAATATTTGGATGAGCCAACCAGGCGCCCCCGATTTCGGCTTTAAGGCATCAAACCCCTGTAGCATTCCCCCCAATGCCAGTGGCGGGGGCGGAATTGCTCAACCGATGGCGCGACGAAGCCTGCTGAACCGCCTGTAGTAACTCCAGGACTCTCGTCATTGACGTTGCTCGGCAAAAAAGACATTTTTGCCGTCGGGAAACATTCCATTTTCACCGAGGTTGTGGATTCGCTTTTTGAGCCTTCGAGCCGTCATCAACATCAGCTTTCTACCCGACATATCGTCGTTAGCAGCGACTGACTCGGATGATGGCACCGCTAACGGCAGACAGCCGAATGAACAAGCTCACGGACAAAATATTTCGGACGAGGAGATTCGAGCGCACAAAGGCTCTCATCCACATCCCCTCAACTGATGGTTGCTTAGTCATCGGAATGCGGACCAGCGCTCAAGCTCTGATGCCGCCCGTCTTGGGAACTACCCCATGGCACGATGAACCGGACGAGCAGTCTGAACGCTTCTTCTTACTTCAGAGTTGAGACTCGATGCGACAATCAAGCCCACTCACCCGCGTCTCATTGTTCTTTTTTCCACATCGCCAGTCATGTAGCCTGTGGTCGATGATGACGAGTACTACACGACCCGAGTTGACAGATGGCAGCATCTCCGCAGCAACTGTCAAGACATAACAAAGAGAAAAAAGGATTCTGCAGGCTCAATCCTCGCCAGGCGACATCCACCTAGACACACTCTTGCATGTCAAGTTCCGAAAGCACGGACTGCGTGTCTCAGTCAGACAGAGTCATGGTGCCTTGAATGCAGTTTCCCCCCTCTGGGCATTGTTTGCAAGACTAGACACTCCGAAGGCCAAGTATCAGAGAGAACACCTAGACCTTCTGTAACGGACTCGAATCTCTTGGGCAACGCTCCATTGTCTGGTCTCAGCTTCGCGGCTGTAAAGGCCTCCCATGTTTGGGACACAGCCTGGTCTCGTCATTCTTCATCTCAATACGTCGTCTCGACAAGAGCCAGCAGATGTCACAGTACGGCTGGGACACTGATCAGATTGAGCATCCTGTCTCGCGCCTGGCCTATGAGAAGGACGACTGCAGGAGACTTTGGGCCAGCGGTCATTGAGTTCCGAGCTACGAAAGTGAATACATGGGATCTGGCCCATCTAGGGAGAGCGTCCTGGCCAATCTCCGTCCAATGTCTTGACGCCACCCTCGTTAGAGTTACCGGGCTTGCATTCATGCACCTCGCAGCAGTTGTCCACTCACAAAGAGCCGTGGCGACGTTGGCCCATAGCGGTTGACGGGTGATGTGCAGGATAGACACGTTGTGGACAAGCCGTCAGAGGAATTCAGCTTGCAACGGCTCCCGTTCCCAGCCCGGGAGTGGCTGAGGGAAAGAACGTTCCGAGAATCTAGACGCTAGAAGCAGGCCATTGTCCGGGATGCAGCTAAGAGACCCAGGCGAATAGCATAATACAGGTCCAGCAAGCCTCCCCCCTTTCTCTTGCAACTGACTTATCCGCGACGGCGAAGACATCTTCACATCCCCAATGCGGAATCACGACCACTATGGCATCCTTGGGGATCCCTGCCGATCAGCTCCAAGCATTGTGGCATGCATGAGTGGCTTCGACAGTGGGACGAGGGGGCGGGCCCTTTGTGCGCTGGGGAACGGCGAGCCTTGGGGACGCGGTCGGAGGTGAGTGACGACGAGCCCAAGGCTCGAAGGGTCAATCTAGCGGCGGGATCAACGAGGTCCTGGGCTCCTAGAAGGGAGAGCGATCCTGATCGTGGGAGTGGAGAGACGGGAGGCAGGCTCTTGTTTCAGAAGGGATCTCGCAGCTGGGGGCGACCTCGCAGTCCTAGTGGCGTGCGACATCTTCGTCTGTACTTGTATGTACACGAAGGAGAGGGCTTGGTACTCGCCAGGTGGAAGAGGACGGGCAGACAGTATTAAATGACGAAGAGCTGCCACCCCCATTTCAGCGATCTATGCGCCCGGTCTCCTTTTGTTCCATTCACTCGCTGCGTATCGTGGGTTGTTTTGTTTCTTCAACTCCATATGGCTTCTGCCAGACATTCTGTACTTGTGAAAACGACCGATCCCTGAACACGAAGATCTCCAAGTCTGTTCCCCCTTCCCCGGCAGTAGGCTGGCTATCGATAAGACAAACTCAGCATCCCATCCCAGTGCCTGCAGCGGTCGAGCGCTGCCAATCGACTTAGCGAGCCGCTAGCATTGCCCGAAATGACGTCCACCGCCGAACGCCCCCAGGGGGCGCGCCCGCTGTCAGGCTCAAGTCTGCCCGGCAACGCAGGGTGCAACGAGGAATTCCCCGAGTTTTGTTTACACGACCACTCGGCCGGCACCCACCACCACCACTCCACCGCCGGCAGCCACACCTCTACATCTTCACCCGCATCCACGACCCCTACCACCCCGACCACCGCTGAATACTCTTCCCCTTGCGCAGAGAAAACACCACCCGTATCGCGCGATCGTACAAGCAGCGGAGCCAGCAGCAGCACCACCGCCTACTCCCCAAGCCCGAGGACCCGACGAGACAAAAAGGAGTTGCAAGCCCAGCGACTGCAGAGATCGGGAAGCAGCAACCTTGCGCTAGCACGAAAGGAGAGCACGGCGAAGAAGAACCGATTCCGTTCTGCCACAGGATCTTCCCCCGCCGACGCTCTCGCCGCCGTTGAGCCGCCGCATGACCAGGGCTTGACGAGGATGGCGTTTGCTGAACAGCAGAAATGGATCACGGTCCAGCAGAAGACCTTCACCAAATGGTACGATCGGGCGCCGTCCTTCCACATGGCAATGCGGCCAAATCCAGATGGCGGACACGTACTGACGCTCGTGTTTTCTGCAGGATGAACACCAAGTTGGAGGCTCGCCAGCTCGAAGTGAAGGATCTCGTGGCTGATCTGAGCGACGGTGTTAGTCGAACCCCTATTTCCTGATTGCGGGGTTCTTGGCTTACAGAAACTTCCACCACAGGTCCTCCTCATCCACCTTCTAGAATGCCTCTCCAACGACACTCTCGGACGCTACGCCTCGAAGCCCAAGCTGCGCGTGCAACGGTTTGAGAATGCCAACACGGCGCTCGACTTTATCAAGGGCCGCGGCATTCAGATGACCAACATCGGTGCCGAGGATGTTGTCGACGGCAACAGGAAGATCATCCTCGGTCTGATCTGGACGCTCATTCTCCGTTTTACCATCAGTGATATCAACGAGGAGGGCATGACAGCCAAGGAGGGACTTTTGTTGTGGTGTCAGAGAAAGACGGCCTGCTACGACGAAGTCGAGGTGCGCGACTTTAGCGGCAGCTGGAACGACGGACTGGCCTTCTGCGCCCTGCTGGATATCCACAGACCAGATCTCATCGACTACGATGCCCTGGACAAGTCGGACCACCGCGGCAACATGCAGATGGCCTTTGACATCGCGCACAAGGAGATTGGCATCCCCAAGCTGTTGGATGTTGAGGACGTGTGCGACGTTGCTAAACCGGATGAGAGGTCACTGATGACCTACATCGCCTACTGGTTCCATGCCTTCTCCCAGATGGAGAAGGTCGAGAATGCAGGACGCCGCGTGGAGAAGTTCGTCAACAACATGGCCGGCGCCTGGGAGATGCAGAGTGCGTACGAAAGGCGGATGAGGGAGCTGCTGAGGCAGATAAAGGAGCAGATTGAAAAGTGGCAACAAGCGACGTTTCAGGGCACCTACGCCGATGCCAAAGCGCAAGCGAATGAATTCGCTGCTTTCAAGCGTGGGAGGAAGAGAGAATGGGTTGCTGAAAAGAGCGAGCTTGCGACCTTGCTGGGTAACATCAAGACGAAATTGGGCACATACCGGCTGCGGCCGTATGACCCTCCACCAGAGTTGTCCCTTGAGACGATGGAGAGGGAGTGGTCTGGTCTATCAAAGACGGAGATGACGCGAGCACAGTTGATCAATGAGACGATCAGAGAGTGAGTGCTCCCTGCACATGAGTGGCCTGGCCTTTCTCATCACTGACACTTTTCTAGTATCAAGAACGCGCTACGCAAGTCTTTCGCCGACAAGGCCAACGACTTCGCCATGGCGCTGAACACCATGCAACTGGCAATCTCGGGTCTGGACGGCGACGTCGAGGACCAACTACACCACGTCCGCAAGCTCAGTGATAACCTGCCGCCGCTGGACAAGTACCTCGAGACCATCGCCGCTGTGGACGCAAAGTGCCAAGAGGCCAACATCGAAGAAAACGACTTTACAACGTACACGTACGACGAACTCGTCTACGAGCACGGTCTCGTCAAGTCGTCGGTGCAGAAAAAGCTCGCCTTCCTCGACAACCAGATGGTCGCGCGCAACATGACCAACCTCACCCCGATCCAGCTCGAGGAGTTCGAGTCCGTCTTCCGCCACTTTGACCGCGACGACACCAACTCGCTCCAGGAGCTTGAGTTCAGCGCCGCCCTCGCCTCGCTGGGCCTCGTCTTCTCCGAAGACGAAATGCACGACTACTTTATGGACACCTCCAAGGGCCGTGACCACGTCACCTTTGAGCAGTTCATCCGCTTCATGGTCGACGTCACCGAGGACCAGAACACGGCCGAGCAGGTCTTCCAGTCCTTCCGCGAGGTAGCCGACGGCAAGCCCTACGTCACTGAGATGGACCTCCGCCACTCCCTCGTCCCCGACGAGGTCATCGATAAGCTCATCGAGATCATCCCCCCGCACAGCGGCCCGGACACGGCCGAGGACCGCGGGATGCCGCAGTACGACTACATCGCGTTCATGGACAAGCTCATCAGCGACGAGAAGGAGGCCGGCACCACGATTCCCAGCAATGTGTTGCAGGAGCGCACCAACCGCGTCAGCATGCTGCCGCCCAAGGACCCCAAATTGAATGGCAATCACTGAGGAATGCAACCTGGAGATAGCCAAGAAAAAAAGAACAAAACTCAATTCAAAAAAAGGTATCAATCAACAAAAACCCACAAGCAAAAACAAACACAACACGCATACATACATGCACATACGCACACACACACACAAGGAAATATCACGGGAAACGGTGGGGGGGAGGCAATCGGCGGCAGGCTTCTCTTCTCCCAAGGTTCTCCTTTGTCCTTTCATAAACAAAACACCACACATATCCGAAGCAAGCGAGCAGATCACAAGACACCACAATACTAGTATCCCTGGGGGATGGCGACGTCGGACTTACTGTCTGGGCTGAGAAAACTGGAGGCGTTCGCAAGCATCGTTTCCATGGCATAGTTTTGGGTGTTCTGGGCGCTGCTCTAGTCGCGGTGGGGGAAACGGAGGGAAGCAGGGAAATGGATATTTCGTCTTCTCTTCTTTCTCATCCTTCTTCTGTCAGATACATGTCCATAAAACACGTAGAACAACTACCACCCTTTGGCGCGAGAAACCAAAAGGGTTGATTTGTTCCTCAGCTGCATATAATGGTCTTTTTCGACTTTTGCTTCTGTAGAAAGCCTTTTATTTAATAATCCAACACGGAAATCTCCCTTGTATTTGTTTAGTGTAACTCTCTGTGCCTATCTTCCCTCGAATCCGAGTCTGCGTTACGTGCCTCAACCCATGTTGGGCAAGCAGACGTTTGAAACAGCAGTTCAAAGAGCAAAACGCCTGTGTCCAGTATGCTTATCCATGTCCCGCAGGAGTCCCACAAATGAGTGCAACAAGCTTTGTCTAGGTCGTATCTCCTCGCCGATCCTCCCCCAACCTCATTTGGACCCTTCAAAGGCCCCCATGTCCTTTAGCGCGTTGGCCAGCCGCCTGTAGTCGCGCAAAAGGTCCAGAACCTCGCCCAACTTAAGGTCGCCGGGGTTCTGCAGCTCCATGAATCGCTTGTTTGGCGGGTTAACCTTGGGTGTCTGCTTAGGTGGTAGGGCAGCTGCGATGTCGGGGAAAGCCTGTCATGCCGCGTTAGCTACAGTTCGCGGGTTGTTCTACAAGGAGACGTACACTTGCCAGGTCACCACCGTCAGCCACCTTGGCTGCCACATCTTTCGATGCTCCGTCCCTAGGTACGTCCTTGGACGCTTCCTTCGCAGGAATGGGCGTGGACGCAGTCCGACTTAGACCACGAATCATGCTCATGCCAGAGAACCTGGAGAACGAGTTGCCAAAGTTTCGTACAGAGTCGAGAGGGTTATTTACGGCCGCAGCTGACGGCGTCGCTAGATCCTTCTCCCCTTCTTTCGCAAAGAGGACCTTTTTCGAACTGCTCACGCTTCGAGAGCTGTCTGCGCTGTGATCTCGGCTGGGCTTTCGTCCGCCGATGAGATTCAGAACCTTATCTTCGCGAACGGGGGGGCGGCGAGTGGACTCTGCCTCTTCCGTGCCATGCACGGAACTGGCACCGCTGACGGATCCTTCTTCATCAGGCGGTGGCGTACTCATCAGCTTCCTGGCGTCGTCGAGCGTCTTGGGTACGACGAGGCCCTGACCAGATTCAGTTGGCGTGCCCTGGGTCTCCCGCAACTTGCCGACCAAAAACTTGTAGCTGTCGCCCAAGCTCGTCGAGATGGTCTTCAGGTGCTGGTCGGCCGTGTTTAGCACAGCGTCACTGGCGGCGCCGATGGCCTGGGCCGGTGTGTTGACTAGCTCGCTCAGTCTTCTATTCCGAGCCTGAACTGCAGCACGGAGCCCAGATGATGCCGAAGGCGATGCCGGAGGCCTCGTAGGGGTGGCATTGCCAGAGTCGGTCTCTATCGTGGGATCTGCCGTTACCGTCAACCCGGGCGGGAAGGCCGGAGGGAATGTGTCTGCCCGCGGGGTGCCCGGTTGGCTTAATCCTCTGACGGGACCCTGGGGCAGCTCGTCGGCCCTTAACGTAGATAGGTCCACCGTCTCCAAGAAGCTAATGGCTGCCTCGAGGTTTGTTAAACAGTACGCAGCCTCGCCCGTCAACTTCGGCTCCCATCTAAAGTGCTGAATGAAGTGCAGGTCGCTAATGACGTTGAGGTGCTCGGGAGGTAGCGTGATGAGCGTGAAAATGAGCATGGGCATGATCTCATCCGCAGACGCCGAGGGGTGGAATTGAGCCAGAGTCTCCACGATGCTTTTATGAGCCGCCTTCAGATGGTGCACCTTGCCAAGTGGATAACGCTTCTCGTTCATGAGAATCAAGTCTCTCCTTGCTTGCTCGAGTGACTTCTTGATCTCTTCTGCCTTCTCAGCAGCCGCCTCGGGGGTCTGCGATGCATCCTCGCCAAGATCTATGCCAAGGTCTGCCGGGCCTATCCCGACTAGTGCAAGTGCCGCAGTCTTGGATCTCAGCTTGGAGTCTTGCGCTTCGTCTTGCGTGCTCTTGTGGCGGTAGATCTTGTGGTAGATGCCCTCGCAGAGTCTTCTCTCAACGGCCTCCTCGATGATGCCCCGCTTAGCCTCGATGGCCTTCCGCGCCTTCTTCCTGTTGGCTAGTTCCTCGGCGGTGATCATCTGCTGCTCAGGCTCGGGCTTGGGGAGCACTTTGGGTTTATCCTTGCTTCCGAGAGAAGCCGCCTTGGCGCGAAGCCTGCTAGCGGTGGAGACCTTGGATGACGCGGACGGTGCAGGAGACGCCTCCCGATTATGCCGGGAGATCAAGCTCGATATGTGGGTGTTGACGTGAGTTGATGCGACCTGATAGAAATCTTGGAACAGTTCGGAGACCTTGTCCATGGTCAACGGCGTCGGGTAGGTTTTGGTGGTCAGAGACTCGACGAAGCTGCGCGCGGTCAGTATCAGGCCTTGGATCGGAAGATGGCACGGGACCGTACCTGTCAGTCAAGCTGACCAGCTCGATGGGTAGCTCGCCGAGGTCCACAGAACCTCTGCCATCGAATCCTTCGTCATTATCTGTCGAGGGCCTCCCGGCTGTCTCGAATGCATCCGGAGCCTCGGGTTCGTCTGGTTGTGTCGGCAGGCTGGAGATGGCCGGCGTGGCCAAGGGGTCGGTTGTTGTGCCATTCTGGAATGTCTGGGCTCGTTTCGGCACTCGGAGAGGATCGCTGTCTTCGCTCTGGCGAGTAAACGACGGCGTTCGTATCGTACCCGGGCGAGCAGCCAGGGACTTGGAGGGGCCGGTGGACGACATGGTCTCGACGATGCTGGAAGCCATCTCTGTCAGTCCGATGATCCGCGGGAGAAGTGCGCGGAAGAAATCAAGAGAGAAGCTAATTATTCTGGGCCGAAAAAACGGACGTACCTGATCTGATGTAGTCAAGTCAAGTCGGCATGAAGTATTAGAAGCGGTCTTGAAACCCGATATCAAAGGAAAGAGATCCCTGGCAGTGCTACGCCGGACAGTCGAGTCGCGTGCAAGCTGATTTATGCCATAAATGGAGCAGCAGAACAGGGGTAATGGCTCGTAAGTTGGCCAAATATGGGAATTATTTTTCTAATCGCATCTCTTACAAAATGACTTCGGGGTTGTCGAAGGGTGCACGAGCTGTCTCTGGCCTGGCGCAAAGGAGCGAGAAAGCAATGGGGGGGGGTTGCAGGTCGATGGCCTTTGAGGAGCTTGAGAGTTCCAACGAGGTGGCATAGGTAACGCAGGTAACGCGACATTCCAGCCAAGGTAGGAAAGGCAAGGCAAGGTAGCTCCCGCCATGTCCCCGCTCATGTCTTATTGGAAGGTGTCATCTGCAGACGGATCCGACCTTCAGTGCATGCATGTGCTGGGGGGCACGAGGATGACAGGGGAGGTCTGTCTCGGCCTCCAGACTGTGGCTTCAACCTCACCCGAGGAGGTGCTTCTGTGATGGCTTTTCTCTTGAACAGGGTTCACAGGGCAGGCGTGCCGGTTGGGCACCTTGCCTTCGTTTCCGCGAACACGCAACACCTTGTTACGAAGCATGAATGTTTGCCTCCGGTCGTCATAAGTGTCGGGTGACGGATGCGTTGAGCAGCCGAAAGTCCGCTGGAGATGCCCCTCGAAGTGTCCCTGAGTGGCGTGGAACAGTGGATGCCAGGCACCAGGCAGCCCCCGGATATAGAGGACATGGCAGTGTCTGAGGGGGCATTGGTCACGACCTGGAGCGGGTATCCCTGGTTGCGGCTTATCAGCAGATACGGGATGAAGTGTACTGGTCGATGAGATCTGTTAAGCCTGTGCGTCTTTGCGAGCAGAGATGCTTAACAGAGTTTCGGGGGTGGAGACTTGTTGGAAGTGGAAGTGGGTTATTGGGTCGCGTCTGTGCACCCTCCGCGACTCGGAGGCAACGTAAACAGCGCCAACACCGCCCACCTGATGCTGTCATAACTCGGGGCAGACGAGTCCGCGTATCTAACGTCGGCATCATTGATCTCTCACGCCCGCCTCCTTTCCCGAGGCCCAACTCCGCAACATCATCTCCTTATCCACGACACTCTCTTGACTGTACACCTCTATACTTGTTCAGTGGAACGTCCAACAACATGAAACTGAGACTGGGGGGACGTGGGGAATGCACCTCTGCGGGCAGAGTCACGGCACAGATCCTCTTATCGTTTCTCGCCATATCGCCAACACTCGCTTCCGTTGGGGAAGCATCAAACCACGAAGGGGCTATCCTCCAGCCCGGACCGCTACTCCCGCCCAGTACCCAACAACCCGCCTCGGTCGAACACCTCTTCACACTACGACACATCTTTCACCACGGCACATATCGGCATCCTCAGCTGCACCGGAGGAAGGATGTCCGCCGCTCAGACGACGTTGACAGCCAAGTCTGGCTTGCCGAGGAGGATGGCTTCATGAAGGAGAAGGTGATGCCTCTCACTGTCCAGAGCGCACCGCTGAAGATCGAGCGCATGGTCGACCGCCGGCCGTCTGTCGTCGATCCGATGGTTACTGAAGCTCGACAGCGTGGCTATGTCAACATCATGTCGCCATCCGACTGGACCCTTGACGAGGTCCCCGGACCCAACATCACCGATAGAGCTACTGTGATTAGCCTTGCGATCATGGCTGCAAACGCATATATCGAAGAGGAGGGCCAGGCAGATTGGGAAGAGGTCGGTGGCCCGTACAACAGAAGCGCCGACTTTGGATGGGAAACCGACGGACTGCGCGGACACATCTGGGCAGATTCGACAAACTCCACTGTTGTGATTGGGTTGAAAGGCACTTCGACTGCCATTTTCGACGGAGAAGGCACCACCACGAACGACAAGGTCAACGACAATCTCTTCTTCAGCTGTTGCTGTGCCCAGCAGGGACAGTGGACTTGGCATCAAGTATGCGACTGCGCAACATCCACGTACTCGTGCAACAACACGTGTGTTGTGCAAGCACTCCAGGATGAGCATCGATACTACACAGCGGCCAAGGAACTGTACTCGAACGTCACAGAGATATTCCCCGACGCGAACATTTGGCTATCTGGTCACTCGCTGGGTGGCGCTGTCAGCTCTCTACTGGGCCTGACTTATGGCCTCCCTACCGTCACATTCGAAGCCGTGCCGGAGGCGCTGGCTGCCGGCAGGCTCGGTCTTCCCGTCCCCCCCGGCGCGGATCAGATGGTTCACCAGGCCCGCCAGAACACTGGTGCTTATCACTTTGGCCATACGGCAGACCCCATCTACATAGGCACCTGCAACGGAGCCACTGCAACATGCTCCTTCGCTGGGTATGCCATGGAGTCAGCCTGTCACACTGGGCTCGAGTGCGTATACGACGTCGTAGCCGATAAGGGCTGGAGAGTTGGCATCGGAACTCACAAGATTCGATCCGTGATCCATGACGTTATCATGAAATACGACAATGTGCCTGAGTGTAAGGCCACTCCTGAATGCCGTGACTGCGCGAACTGGAAGATGTATGAAAGCAACGGCACGGAGACAACCACGACGTCCAGGTCTTCAACTACGTCAAAGACGCGCACTCGGACAGCAACCTGCCAGACGCCAGGCTGGTGGGGTTGCTTAGATGAGACGACCAGTGCACCAGTCACGACGACGACTACCACCTCAACCACCTCAACTTGCAAGACGCCTGGATGGTTCGGGTGCAAGGACGAGACTACCACCACTACCACCACTACGACTTCGACAACCACCAGCGCGACGCCCACCACCTGCTTGACCCCGGGATGGTTTGGTTGCAAGGACAAGACCACGTCGACCAGCAGCACGACTTTATTGCCTGGTTCGACTCCATCCCACGGCATCACTGCCGCTCCCACGGCAACTCCCACGACAGCCCCCACAAAGGCACCTCCGTCGGATCCCCGTTGCCATAGGAGGTCCTGGTTTGGATGGTGCAAAGAGTGGAACCAGGCTAGCGAGAGCGGCAGTGAGGATCTGTGATGCTTGAATGGACACATTGGCTGTTTGTTGACTCTTTTTGGGGGGGGGATTGGGTGGATATGGGAACATTATATGAATCATTAGCAAACGGCGTTTGACCACGGGATACACATGTAGCTGGCAGCCGGCTTAGCCGGTCTCGAATTAGCAACACCAGTTTACTGGTTTACATTGAATAACATCATTTCATCTTGATATCAACGAACAGCAAGAATATTCGGCCATTAAGCGATAGGGGTGGAATAGAATAACCCCAACAAAATCACTATGCTCTTGCCATCATTAGACCAGACTTGAGGTGTAACGGCGCACGCGGACTTGAAGTTCCTAAGCCCCACTAAGAACTCGGGGCAGCTGGCCGCTGACCACCGCCCGCCAACTCCCGATTCGCCTGGTGCCTGTCGGGAGTCCCTTGGAAAAGACGAACGGTTAGACGTCACAAGTGCTGCAACGGCCGCCACCTTTCTGTAATTTTTTCCCCCTAGCTGCGACGCGTCTGACGCCTACAAGTTTTTTTTCTTTCAGGCCTCGATAATCGAGATTTGTTCCACCACGCATCCCATTCCCCATCGGTCGAGCGGCTTATCACGTCGCACCGCTCACCGCGCGGCAGAAATGGGCTAGGGGATCCCCATTCAACACCCCTTCGATTCTGAAAGACGCGATGGCTGCGACCGCGAACGAGCTCAAACCCGCGTCGCACGACGAGTCTTCGGACTCTGGAAGCGGAAGCGACAGCGAGAATGATACCCCGACGACGAGTACGCCGACAACAGTCGAATGGCTAGCGACTGGCCGTTCAAAGAGATCCACGGCCGGTAACCGGATGAAGTCGATGCTGGCCAACGAAGAACCGGACTCAGACCTCGAACTGTTATTTGCCGAAGACGACAACGACGAAGGCTTTACCGATGTCGACGATGCAGGCTCCGACGTGCAGATGGACTCGTCGTCCGATGACGAGGACGAGCAGAACCACGGAGATGATTTCGAGGGAGAAAAGGAGCTTGAGAAGCAGGCCAGGGACAAGAAGCTGGCTTCGCGGAAGCGCAAAGCCCAAGACGCCATCCCCGCCAAGTTCAGGAAGAAGGTCCGCATCGACCAGGCCACTGCGCCAGCGCCACGACCCAAGAAGAAGTCGGAACGGACGAGCTGGCTGCCCTCTCCAGGCGACATGCCCATCCGCGCTTCGCTCCGTCAGACGACGATGCTCAGCAAGGAGCAGCTGCATCACCAGATGAAGGAGCGCGAAGCGAAGCGGTTGAAGCAGTTGGCCGTGATGGAGAAGAAGGCCAAAAAGCTCGAGGCCATGAAGAAACCCCCCATGACGCAAGCCGAACGGCTGGCGGAGGCCGCTCTGGTGGAGAAGCGAAACGCGAAATCGCTGAACAGATGGGAAGAGGCTGAGAAGGCGCGCGAAGAAGAGCGCCTTGCCAAACTTGCGGCCCTAAATAACCGGACACTGAAGGGGCCCGTGGTCACCTACTGGAGTGGTATAGGCGAGTGGGAAAACCACTTGAAGCATGTTGGCAAGGTGGCCGAGGAGGAGAAGGCTCCCCGGAAGAAGCGGGAGAAGAAGGACAAAGGGGGCAAGGCAAAGGGCAAGGAGAAGGACGAGAAAGAGTCCAACAAGGAGGAGGGCTTAGCAACGGGCGCGGCCTCTACATTACCTCCATCGACAACCACAGATGGGCAGGCTGAGGCGAAACCCGGTGAGCCGTCAGCTTCTCCAGCGCCAGCAGATACCGAAAACTCGCAGCCGAACGGTACCCCCAAACCTCAATCACCGCCAGCCACGGCACCGTCAGAAACCACGCCAGTTGTGAAGACGGAGGATCGACCTCGTGTAATGGCACCTCCCCCCATCCCACCACCGCCGACAGCCCCATCAGCACCACTGAGGCCCGAGGACAAACCCAGGTTGATGGCGCCGCCGTCGATACCTCCTCCTCCACTGGGCTCGTCGCTGATGGCTCCTCCGCCTATACCTCCACCCAAGACTTCGCCGCCTGTCCTGGCAGCTCCGGTGCTCGCGCCTCCGGTTCTGGCGCCGCCCTTGGGTGGCATACACCTCGTTCAGCACACAACGCAGCCAAAATCCAACGTGCTCGCGCCACCAAACACTACACAACATAAATCTCCTCTATCGATGCCTGCTCCTCCTCCGCCGCCGTCCGCGAGACCACCACCTCACCCACTGGCGCCACCCCAACCAGCTCGACCGACTCAACCTCCCGCTCCGCCGAAACCCGCTCCACCGATGGCAGCACCCTCCCCCCCGCCGCCCACGCTGGCAGCCCCTGCAGCGCCAGAAGAGCCACCTCCAAGCGAGGTTGCGCGCAATGCGTTCATCCTCCGTAACTTTGACGAAGAGCTCATCCGTGATAAGACAGTCCAGACCCAGATCCTATTCGGACGGCGGATGGACCGCCTTGCGAAGCCAGCACCCCGCCCCGTGTGCGTCATCACCGCACACCCGGCCCGCTATCGCGATCCCGAGACGGGTCTACCGTACTTCAACGCCTATGCGTACCGTGAGATCCAGCGCCTCCGACGCGGCGAGTACAAGTGGAGCAGCCTCCTCGGCGCATGGGTCGGCAGCTGCACCTACGCCGCCCGTGGTGTGCCGGAGAGGTTCCTGAGGGGAGGGAAGCCCAAGGAGCCGGAGCCGAAGAAAAAGGAGGTGGAGGCGGAGAAGAAGGAGGCTGGCACCGCCGTCGTTGGGGAGGGCCCCGAGAGCCAAGGGACGAAGGCGGACAAGACCACACCACCCGCACAAGGGGGTGTGGTAGAACAGCCGCCCACGAAGACGGAGTGCGCGACGGTGCCCTCCCCGTCACCGTCGGCGCCGCAGACTCAAACGCAGACGCAGACGCAGACACAACCTCAGCCGCAGCCGCAGCCGCCTGTTGAAGCTCAGAACCAAGACCAGGGTGCGAAAACGGCTGCCGCCGAACCTGCCCCGCAACCCGGTGCCGCCTCTGTTCCAGCCACCGTCTGAGTAGGGGCCGACTTGACGAAGGGTTCGCCCGAGTAATTTTCCAGTGGTATGCGGGAACAAAGCTGGCCGTTTGAGGATACCGGACGAGTTGCTTTTGCGCCCTGAACAACTATAGGCTCCGGCCGATCGGATCGGAGGGGCACACCGAAACAGAGGCAGACTGGAAGGGGTTTGGGAGGAATGAAAGTTTAAAAAAGAGCAGAGACCTGGTGCCGAGGGAGCTGCCTTGTGTTGGACTGGGTTGCCCAACGTTGTAATGAACCACTCATCTGCATTGGCGTTATCTGTATATCTGTATACTATTGTGACAATACCCGCAGGACACAACTCTTTCTGGGGTATTTCTCCTCCCATGATGATGAGTACTTTGCACTCGCACTGTTGCCTGCTTCACTGCCGCCTCGTCTATGCCGTCTTTTGATACCCATGTGCTGAGCCCTCTCAACCCTCGCCTGGTCAGGCCACACCAGCGACTCCCGATGAACGCACAAACACATACTCGCAAGCCCCCAAGGCAGCGGGCTCAGCGATTGGATGTGTTGGCAGATGAGCAAGCTTTTCGGTGTTCCGTGGGACGTCTGCCGCGGGAGGTTAATTCCAGAGGGCACACGGGAACAGGTCTCCTTTTTTTGTCCCCTTCGTTTTCGTCCTGTAATGGCATGATCAGTGAGATGGGGGTGTTGACGGGGGTGGGCAGGGGGGGGCTTCGGAAGCCGTTAGAGGTGAGCGAAAAGGGATAGACGCGAACAAAAGGAGAAAGGCGAAGAGCATGAAAAAGGCTATTTAAACATCGGTTTGGACGTTGTGGGTGTAGTGGTTCACTTTTCTCCAGATCTCCTTTGCGCAAAGTTGGGACGGAGGTTTCCTCTTCTTCAGACCAGGCACACACGGACTTTAAAAGTCTATTTGTGAGAGTCGGGAGGGGGGAGGACACCCTACGCGAGTCGTGATATCGAATCGAAAATGGACATGCATAGTCAGGGGAAAGAGGGGGATTACGAAGCATTTCATCCGCGTGCCAGGTCGGAGCATCGCCAACACCATCTCTCGGGCTTGGAGACGGTGCGAGAGAGAGAGAGAGAGAGAGAGAGAGAGAGAGAGAGAGAGAGAGAGAGAGAGAGAGAAAGGGGTGTAGGGCTGGCCGACACGGCCGCGAAGTCTCGCCAAAGCATCCTCATCTGTACATGCAATAGTGTTGCTCCCTCGACGGGAGACGGCCAGCCCCTTTCTTTCTCTCACACATCAGCAGATCTCGGGTTCCATCCCAAGCTTTCGGGCTCGATATCGGATTCCCGTCCTGCCCCAGTCGACTTTACTCGCCCACCCGTCTGAGCTAGTTCTTTCGTCCATACGCACACCTTGATCATCCCCACCGCATCGTCCCTCCATGGGCCATGGTAGCAGTCTCGCTCGGCCATCCTCTCCACCACACCCTTCTCACTCACCCATCCACCAAGACGTCAGTCCCATTCTAGGCATGTGCCCATCCATCTATGCTACACCCACCCTCGCAGAGACCCAAGACCAGATTGGTGAGCTATGGCACAACATAGGCGCTTTACGCCCGCGGAAATACTCGCTGCCCTTTGACCATTCGTCTGTCCCCCATCTCAATGTCTGCTTTGGTTTGACATCACTTGGCAATGATGGGGATGAGGGGACCAACGATGGTGCTTACCCTTCCTCCTCGGCCGCACCCCCTCACCACCGTCCCATTCTGCCCTTCCACATCACTCGGCCAGTCGCAATTCACTACAAGTAAAACAGAGGGGACGGATCATAGATCGTGTCGTCATCGGAGGTGGACTCGGCGAAAGCACGGCAAGAAGCTTGCGATGATTAGTCGGCGGTTGAATACTGACAAGCATAACCGACACAAGCAAAACACCTTACCTGTCCTCATAGTGCTCGAGAAGAACCCCCTGTCCCCCTCCCTGGACATTGCCCTTCTTCGTCGGCAGTGACAAAAGTCACTAGGCGAGAGCGAGCTCTTCCATCCACTGGGAACGACAGACGCGGCAAAACTGCAAATTAGTCTGCATCCTCTCACCCGCTTTGGAGGATTGAGACGCGAGGGGTTAGGTAACGGCGGGGTCGCTGTGTAAGTCACCGCAGGCAATAAGCCCATGAGGCTCGGGCAGGGACTCAAATGTCCCGACTGCTGCCAAGAATCACTGACTAGCGAACGAAGAAGACAACACCCGGCTCAGAAAGACACGATAACACCCGCGGCCCCATCCATACCCGAATGAGAGGTTTGCAGGGCTGAGCTTCTTGGCTGGGGGGGGGTTGATGTGTCTTTGTCAGTAACGCGTCCTTTGCGTTCGGCACCAAAACACTTCATGCCACGCACACCCGACCCTTTACCTCGGTGTTCTGCTGCTGGCTCGCCCGCCCACTGGCCGAGCTGACGTCTCCGCCGTTGTCCGCACTCGAAAGTCTGCCGAACCACCAGTTCGCCAGCATCGCCCGGCTCCGTCCCTCTGAAACCTCGCGCGCACGGATATCGGGCTTCACACTCATAAATGAGGCTTATTTACTGCTCAAGGTTGGAAGAATTAACAGCCGCGCAGAAGTCAAGCCCGCATGATTTGGATATTCATAGAAAGTTGGCCAATTCAGCAGTTTGGGGCACACGAGAAACAAGCATGCGTCGCATAGTCGGGGTCTGGAGCGGATTGGGACATTTTGCAGATGTTTCATTCAACCATCTACCAAATCATATCTCGTGCCAACTGCGTAGATACCATGTCTCTCCAAAACAGCATGTCAATGGACTGCTACGCCATACGTGGCCGGATACTCCAAACTCCTCAAACAGTCCCAGATAAGCGCCAACCTATGCAGACCTGCCCAGCAATGCCCAATCCATTTTCCCCGAGCCGTCCAAATGTATCCACCCCAAGAAGCGCCGTTGGCATAAAAGCCATGAGTGGTGGCAATGAGTAGTAGAAGAAGGGGAACAAAATGGGTATATCTCCTCCAGTACTCCGTTAAAAACCCCGTGTCCACCGTGTGCGGTCCTTTTCTGGTGGCTCTAGCCACCAACGTTGCCCTGCCCTCGACCCTAGAGGGTGAGGGGGCCGATGCAATGCTGCTTTTCAATAACCCTAAGAATGCCGTCTATGTGATCTTGCATATGCTAAGATTCCAATATGTACGACGGAAGTTGAAGGCCGTTCGTGTATGCGACCAGTGAATCTGTTCAGATGCCCTTGCCGCGGATGATGTCGACCATCCAACCCATCTCGTTGACCAAGTCGCCGAGGCCGTGGTCAGGAGGAGCGGCCACGACAGTGTGAACACCGGGATGACGCTTGATGCCGGGGGCACGGGGCAGGCTGTAGTTTTGCTCCAGAGATGGCTTCCTCATGCCGGGCAGTGACAGGGGCTGGACGTAGTTGGCATCGCCCTCGTTGGAGTAGCGATCTTCTTCGGCGGAGTCGTAGTAGGAGGGGATCTCGTCCTCAGGAGAAATAGGCCCAACAGACGAGGCAACGCTCGAGTCGGACGAGAAGGAGAAGCGCGAAGCTGGTGGTGCGCTCTCCAGCTCCCTCAACTCCTTGACTGGAAGGGGAGGGAGAGGTGAGTATTTCTTCTCGCGGGTGAGGACCTTGTTGCGGATGACAGTGGGAAGTGTGCTGTCAGAATGGCAGCGCTTGAAGGGGGGTGGCGACAAGCTAGTCGTGTACGGGTTGACCTCGGAGAAAGCCGAATTGGCAAAGTTCTCGTCATCGTCGTTCTCCTCGGCAATGTCATCGGGGATGGCGACGGTGGGCCGCCCATAGGGGCTTGGGGATGCACCGGCAAACGGATTGTCGTCAGAGAGAAACCGGCGCAAAGACTCCGGGGAGAGGTCGCGGGTCCGGCTTCCCTCAGACGAAGCCATGCTCCTGCTGTCGTCCGAGTGAGAGTAGGGGGAGAGAGGTCGCTCCTCATCATCGTACTGTCGGCCGCGCTCAGTGGAACGGCTTGTTGACGGCTTCCTGTTGAACATGCGGCGCCATGAGGGAGGGGGGATGTGGATCCTGATCGGGAGATCGACCTTTGAGGCTGCGCAGCGGGCGCGGATCCGAGTCGTCGGATCTGGCTGCCCGGCACTGGTGGCGGGGGTCGAGGAGTGACGAACTTGTCATTGGGGTTCATGGTTTTGTATTCGCCGTTGCGAAGGGAACCCAAAGACGCACTTCGCTTGCGCTCAGCCATCTCATACGGCACGTCGAGTGTGTTGACAGTCTGGCCGGGGAGATAAGGGCACTGAGTGGTGGTTGGCTGTGCTGGGTTGTGGCTCTCCTGAGTGCCGTCGACTTCGTACTGAATGGCTGTTAGTGACCCAGATATCAAGAGCCGACCGGTCGGCCACTCACGTAGTAATAGTACGTGTGTCCCATCTTCAGTCCGCCAGTGCGCTTCGAATCCTTCGCGCCGAGCTCGTCGTCCAGAACGATATCCTTGAAAGTGTGGCACCCGCGCCACTGGCCGCGATCTCGTCGAATGTCTCGTTCCATTGTGTAAGGCTTGGAGAAGTTGTCCCAGGAACCAACCAAGTGAACTGATCTTACAGTCGGATGCGTTTGACTAGAAGACCCATAATGGTTAGCGATGTGGATGAGGCTCCCAGGGACTTATATAAATCGAAAGATGTGAGATGGTGTAGGCCGTGATGCGAGGCCAAGCCTTCAGCCACTAAGCTTACGCCGAGGCTCAGGCCCGGTACCCTGTCTTCCCTCATCAGCGGGCGAGGTGCCGAACAACGCCGGCGACGCCTTTTTGGCTTTACCAGGCGTTTGACGGAGTTTTCGGAAGGTTGCTGTTGGGCACTGGTGGTGGTGGGGGGTGAGATGGGGGAGGGGAGGGAACGGGCGCAGGCCAGGGTCGGGGACGTAGGGCATAGCATAGCCAGATATAAACTTTTCCATCTGACATTGTTCGAAACATGAGCCCAAGCAGACGGCCAAGCAGAGCCAAACAACCTTCGGCGGCGGTCCCCGAATGCCCTCCCCGACCATTTGGGGGGAGAAGAAGAGACTGGGATAATGCTAAATGGAGAGAGGCGACGAACTCTCGTTGGGGCTGGTGCATTTGTCTCGGTAGGATTGGGCAAGAGTCAGGTGTAGGAGGTGATAGGACGAAGGGGGATGATTATTCGCCAAACATACAGGTATGTGCGTTCGAACGGAGACGATCGATCTCACCGGCACGGAGCGAAAACGACGACGGAGCGAAAACGACGACGGAGTTTTGGGTTTCGACCGGCGAACGATAGACAGGGAGAGAGAGAAACGAGAGCGAACTGAGCAAATGACCCAAAGGTCAGGAAAAGAGACTCACAGCATGAAGGTAAAGAGCGTCGTTGTAGGGTCCATGGCTGGAAACAAGAAGGGCGGAAGCCCAACTGAAATAGGGCCTCGGGGAGTATGTCTTAATCAATGGAATGCTCCGTTGGAGCGGCTGGAGGCTTGGTGCTGCACGTTGGCCCGGCCGCCGCGATGTAAGTCGACTTGACCAGTGTTGGTTGGGACACCACGGTCGAATTCGATATCAGTGAAACGCCAGGAGCAGTCTCATTCTGTCCGAATAGACGCAGAGCAGCACAGGATCAAGAGGAGGCGAGGCAGATTTGAAATTGAGGGACGGGTTGGTCGGCCAATGGAGAGGGCAAGATGTGTGTGGAAGCGCCGTGATGGCCGTTTGGAAGGGCGAGGTCGATCGTTGACTGGTGAGCGCTTAGAGAAACAAGCGGGCGGGCCCTGGACATGCAGCTCGAAAGACGGTAACGCAGGTACGGTGCTAGGTTCGGAAACAGGCGAGGTAACGGAGGAATGGAGATTGTCCAGATGCTCGTTAGAGGTTGAGATGGCCGCCAGGTCACACCGTCTCGTGTAGGTTGGTTGTCGGGTTTGGCCTTCGGGATCCGGGACTACACGCGTTGAAAGTCAAGGTTGAAGTTTCTTCCAGGCCGCTCTCTACTAAATATGAACCTCGGACGGAAACTGGGGGACGTCTCGAAGAGGCCTTGGACGGAGTTGCTCCAGGATTCTGTAAGCTGAAGCAGTAGCGCGGGTGAGAGAATAATTAGACCGTCCCTGGTCGTCTAGTCCACCCAGTTGGAACCAGGGTACTCCCGGGCTATTTGAAGGACCTCTTGGAGCACTGGGAGAAGGTAAAGCAGAACAAGAATTTTGGTGGGCCGTACGCGGATTCTTGGCTGGTCCTGTTCTCGATCTGGCGGACAAGCGCCCTCTGGCGATTCCACAAGACCGGCGCTCCCCTGTCTTGGGGGGGCGTCGATGGTGAAGCGCAACGAGACCAGGTTGGTAGCGAAATGGGGGGGCGGTGATTTCGGGGCTCTGGCCAGGCGAGTCGTGGCGTTGATTTGGCACAGAGGCGGTCCTCTGAGATACACGGACCTTTCCTGGCGCAGTTGGAAGCAACTTGTCCCTCTCCCGCTGAAAAGACTAGGCGAAGCCGCCTGGTTCATGCAATGCGCTACTATGGCCAGGCTAGCGAAGCCTCGACAGGCCATGTGGGTTGTCCCTGTTCGAGGTTGAGTACCGAGTGCATGAGCAGGGGCGCGTTGCCGTGCGGGAGGATCTATTGGACGGGATCCTGTAATTACGGTCCGTAATTGTAAGCACCGTGGAGTAGGGATTGGCTGGGAGCGAGCCGAGGTGACGGGGGAGTTTGGTCATGTTGGCGTCGGTTCCGTCTCACAGTCGTAGACAGACAGGTAACGGCAGCGGCCGGTTGATGTCAGTTGGTTGTTGGCTGTTGGCTGTTGGCTGTTGGGGCGTCCGTCCGTCTCTCCCCGCGCACGGCTTTCGCGACAGGAGATGGATCGGGACGGGAGGAGGCTGGCCAAGGCTCAAGGCAAGACAGGAACGGAAATGAAAGAGTGGAGATGGGATGGGCAGAAAAGCAAAGAAAGTCGGATACTTGTGTGCGTGCAGCGAGGAGCTCTGACGGCACACCCCCGACAAGAGTGCTCTGCGCACCTGCTGGTTGCAACGCTGTGTTGCCGTGGCCGAGTCCGTCGGGGGCGAGGCACACTGCGAGCGCTCAGCTTGCCTGCATTCGAACCGTCATCACACGTCCTTGTTTGCTTCCGTTGGCGCATCCACAAACATGCTCCGCGAGGGCATTACATAGAACATGGGACGTATCTTCTCCCAAAGGGGGGCGTGAGAAGGGAGCCCCCGAACCGCATCGTTGACGGGGAGGAAGGTACAGCACGCCCGCAATGACGTTGCCGGGTTATCTGGGTCATGGGTTCTCGTGGGGTTCACTCTTCAACTCCCAACCCTCCATCTCCCAACTCCCAACTCCCAACTCCCAACTCCCGGTTTCTCCGCAGACATTCCCTCCTTCTCTCTCGTTGAAAGCGGGTAACCCGCGACAGCCCGGGGCCTGTCAACCTCGGCCACTCGGCACCGCCAAGCTGCCCCACGCCGAACTCCGTCTCCCATCCGGCCGCCCCGTCCACAGAGATGCGCACATGACGGCAGTGAAAAAGCCTGTGGCGAGACCACCCTCCCCATTGGACCCTATTCCGGACGTCGCACTGCATTTTGCGGCGTGTCGTCAATGATGTGTTGTATATTTCATGCACAGACAGGGCGATGGGATGGTGCGGGAAGGGGCGTCATGGGCGATCAAACACTCGATATTCGTCAGCAGGCGCGGCGCGCTGAGCTTGACCGTGACGATGCCCGTACTGTCGCTGTCGGCAATACCTGTCTCCAGTGCCACTGCTTCCCTTCCCCAGGTGTACTTTGGATGACGAGACGTCCTCCTGCCAGTCTTGGCTGACTGCTTCTCCCCGCACCCGAGCACCCCGTACGCATCGCCGGGTACACAGAAACACGACGTGCATGCTGTCGCGAATCTCCCGCAACATCTGTGCTGTACTTCAGCATGAACAACCACAGCTCACATGATGCTTGCCGACCCAGCAGGCTGCGTGACGTTTCTATCCAGCTACCGCCTCCCGGCCCCGACGGCACATTGGCACTTTGTCTGCCGACTCGGCCGCCCCAGGTAAGCAGGGCACTGGTAGCACCTCGAGACTCGGGATCCAGATTGATAAGAGTTCGTTCGCCGCGACACCACCGGCCCCAACCCCAGACGTAACCCAGAAGGACAATGCCATTGTCCGTTTCCGCGATGCAGCCCACCATTCGGCGTCTTACCCCGATTGCCGTCCAGTGACGTACAAGCCACGGCCTCCCATGCTATTGAGCTTGTGCCACTGTCATTGGCCGCGAAAGTCTCGGCCTTACAAGACGACCGACAATTGCCTCTTGCAAGCCCATGTCCTTCGTAGACCGGGTTGCTTCTGTCGCATCTGAATCACCCATGGACGTTGCTGCCGTCTCGATGCATCGGGGACTACCGCCTATCCATATCAGACATGCGCCAGACTGGATTCCGTCAGCAGGGCCGACAACACCAACAGCACCCCCAGCACCCAGCACTCACCACCGCCTGCAGACGCGGATCTTGACGGACGTGTCAGGCTGCCTGCTGCGGTGGTTCTCCGCTGCGGAGCGGGAGCTGCAGCCACCTCAGCGCACTAGCGCAAGGTACCGCCAGATGCAGAACCCTGCGTTTCCTTTGCGGTGCTGTGCAGGGAACCAACGTCGACGCATCATCGCCTTTTGCCAGCATTAGCACCGCATGGCTTCGCACTTGACGCTTTCTACCGCAGTCTAGCGTCATCTCTGTCCCAATAGCATGGCATCCTCCCGCCGATATCAAATCTGGAACCTCGCCGTTGCCGGTAGGACGGTATCAAAGGCACAGGTTACATCACACAAAGACGACAGTGTGCGCCCACACGGAACAGCCTGACTGGCTGCTTATACGTTGCGTCCGCAATTGTTACCCTTCCGAGGCAGCTGGCTGTTTGCGTCGTCGCACGGACTCGGGGTTCTGGATATTGGCTGCCGCTTACGGAAGCAATCTCCCCTCGAGACTTCACAATGCTCGAGCTGAAGCCGCCGGCTAGACTGTGTCTACAAAGGACGTACGCCCGTATGCTTTCCTCATGCAAGCCGGCGCTGGGTCGAGGCCTGCCGTAATGGACAGCTGCCAGGCTGCCGCCCGCCGCAAGGTCGGCGATGCCTCAAGCCGAGGCGGCTGCCCAACCTTGCGCAAGCCACTTCTCTGACAGCAGCTTCACGACCTCATTCCCCTGCTGGTCTCGGAGCTTAACTCTAATCTCATGCACAACGAGAGGCGCGTAGTCGTCGGTGTTAGGAAATAGTGTACTCGGCCGGCACACCACACTCGCTCCGTTCCACCCAGGAAGGTTTCTCACCCACGGGACTTGGTCGACGGCTGTGGCCGACTCGATACAGACTCGTCTCAACTTGACTCGACAACTGCGTTTGTTTTGCAGCTCCTCAAACAGGCAAGCCGAGTCGACTGTGCGTACCACCATAACCGTTTCTGCTATGCTGCCACGACTCGGATCCGCCCTCTCCACGTCGCAGGAAATAAGTTTGTCACATCGTCAGTTCGTCTCTACTGCCTGCCCCCCTCAATAGGCCATAGTCATCCCCTTCTGATTGTCTGAGCTCTCCTCTCCCCAACCTGACCGAGGCAGCCCTAGCCTCTGGTTTCTGGCCCCTTTCCTGTACTCCGTTCCCTCCCCGTACCCATTCAACCGTGGAACCCAGCAGTATCAGAACGCGGGGCTTCCGGGTGCTGATGCGCCAGTGGTTGTGGTTGCTACCAAGTCGAGGAGATACAGTTCACCTTGCGCTGCCCAGGGTCCTACCATCGCCCCATTGGAATGAACCCCTGTTCGCAACCAACCTCACGGCTCTCCTGAACCGGTCTACTGTGAGACACGATATCACGGTGCTTCCTACTCGACGGTGGTGTGTCTCACGAAAAGCAATGCCAGAGCACAATGGCAATGTCGGGGTTCCCGTCATGCGGCAGTGCCACGGCCGTTAGACACGCAGTACGAACACTAGGCAACCGGCAAGGTGCAACCTACCGTGAAATCCCCGGATCTTCGGACATGATCTGCTATCGTGATCTTCCGATGATAACAAGTTTTTGCCCCTTTATTGTCAGAACCTGTGGTTGGGTCTGTCTTCAAGTTTGAACCGCAGGCCCGTGGCCGGAACGCCTCTGGCAACGGACGACAGCTTCTACGATGAAACCCGTTGACTCGAGAGGTTGGCAGCGACCATCAACGCTATCAACCTCGAACATTGACTGGTGTCGTCCTCGTCTCCCCGATTCCCCGATCGTCGCCCTTCCCGGGTTCTTCCTCTGCCGTCTCGTGGGCACGGCCAGGTGGTGGCTCATGTATGCGGTCGCCACCGCCCCAAACCAACAAATGAACGGCCTCTTTTGCGAATTTGTGAGCGGCCTGGTCGGTTTCGCATTTGACGTGTCGCCGCCCCCATGCTTGGTCGCCTCCTGCATCCAATGCATCAAGATTCCCGCAGGAGCTGCAGAAGCTGCAGAAGCAGAAGCTCCTGGCTGTTTGGTACTATCTCAACCCGCACAACACACACACACACACATACTCGCACAAACGGATCCCGCAGGCTCCAGCAGCAAAACAAACAATGATCGACGGACGATCCTATTTCGGGAGCGCAGCGGTGCAGCAGTGCAGCAAGACAATAATTCCATTTATTGCACCCGCACCCACACCTGCACCGCACCGCACTGCACTGCACTGTCTTCCTTGAACCCGCAACAGCCCCCTGCTCCTGCTGCTGTTGCTGCCTGCCAAATCAGACAGTCGACAAGGTCGAGTGGGTGGCGTGGCGAGGATCGGCGATGACAGGCGCCCGAGCGTTCGGCCGGCCGAGAACTGTCTGCCTTCGGAGGTTACGAGCCTTCAGCTCCGACGTCCAAAACAACCTCACGCGCCCTTGTCCGTGCTGCCGCCTTGCGTCCAGATGCCAAATACTCTGCAGCTCGAAGCAGGCCCACGTTGGCATGTCGGAGGCAGAGCTGCACACCGGGAGGCTGGCTAACGGGGTGATTGGACGAATGACGGAAGTCACGGGAATTATTATATCTTCCATTAATCAATGTAGTGTAAGCCGGTTTGTTTTGGCTGCCCCCTCTCTCCGAGTTCGTGTCCACGTTCCGCCAAAAGAGAAACCCAACGCGCCTTCAGACATCCCAAGGGACGTCGGCGGGCTGGAGTGGAAGAAGAAAAGGAAAAAAAAAGAAGAAAAGGGACTCGCATGCTTTGCACGAGTTATACAGTTTGGAGAAGAATACAATACAATATAAACCCCCCAAAGCCCAGTCTGTGTGTGGCCTACTTCTCTACTTCTCTCGTGGTCACAATACTGAAAACATCAAGGGTAAAAAAGAGAAAAAGAAAGAAAAAAAAGACAAACCCGGACGGCCTTTGCTCTGCTCCCCCTCCCTGATAATCGAACGTTGCTTTGTTTGACATGAAAACGCCTCGTCCCAATGCTTTCCCTAGTTGATTGTAAAAGGGGTGGTGGCTTTCTTCGCCCCCTCCCTCAACGCCTGGTTTGTCGGCAGGCCAGCTTCCTTGTTTCCCAACGGAAGCAGAACCAGTCTTGGCTCAATTTTTTTTCTCGGTATGAAGACGCCAGTTTACAGAATCGAAGTGTGGTAGTAGTCGTAGGTTTCTAATATTATGTTTCGGTTTTTTTCTCTTGCCGGACGGTTCGGATCGCCGAGGTCCAGCTCGGACCTCGTCATTCCGACTTGGCCTCCACCGCGGCCCCCTTGCCCTTGGCCGCCAGGATGCGGTTCTGCCTGTCGCCCTTGTACCGCGTGTCGAGGGCGCGGTCCCAGAAGATGAAGAAGGGCTGGGAGAAGTTGGTCTTGATGCCCCACGTCTGGTGGTGGATGTCGTGGTACGCCGCGTTGTTGCTCGTGATGTGCTGGAGGGGGTCCCACGGCAGAGAGTAACCGCAGTGGTCGTCCACCGTCTTGATGGTCGAGAGGCAGAAGAACAGCAGTCCCTGCCTGGCGCTCATGCCGGTGAGGAGGAAGCCGATGCCGGCGCCGAGGGTGTCGAGGAGGAACCCCTCAAAGGGGTGGTTGTAGAGAGCGCCGTAGGCATAGGGGACGTATAGGCGGTGATGTCTCGAGTGGAAGGTTGCTAGGGGAGTCGTGTTAGTGGAGTGTTCGCCACCTGCGCCAGAGGCTCTCGGCCGGGCCGGGCCTTGGTTGCAACTTACTGTACATCCACTTGTTGACGTGCATGAGGCGGTGGAGGAAGTACTGCCATGTGTCGAGGATCGAGATGGCGGCGAAGAGCTGGAATCCGGGGATGACGAGCCAGTAGATGGCCTTTGCGACGAGCAACTCCCACGAGGCGAAGGCCGGGACGACGGCGTGCGACCCGTCAAGCTCGGTGGTGAGGAAGGGGTAGTGGCCTCCGGCGAGGGCACCGGCGATGAAGGGGTGAGAGGCCGACATGTTCTTGGAGATGGAGGCGGCGTTGAGGCCGAGCAGGCCGAGGAAGGTGGGCAGGGCGCGCTGGGCGATGCGGACGCGGGTGGCCCAGACGGCGACGTCATAGTCCTCGCGGCCGGTGAGCTGCTCGTCGTCGATGTACTCGAGGAAGACGGACATGAAGATCTGGATCAGCTGCTGCAGGACGACGTCGCGGGCGACCTCGTAGCGGGAGACGTGGTTGCGCTTGGTGATCTCCTCGGGGGTGTGCAGGCGATACTGCGGCCATACGTCGTAGACATCGATCAGGTGGAAGAACAAGGACAGGATCCAGTACACGACGATGGGCAGGAGAATGCGCAGGTAGACGTCTGGTAGGCCGGGGATCATGTCGTCGTAAGGCTTGAGGGTGTAGGCCGGCAGCGGCGGGAGCTCGCCGGCCATTGACGTGAAGTTTGTCGCCATCGTGGGTGGGATCGTTTCGTTCACCATTGCGGGTTTCGGCGGCGGACGTCGCTCTTCGGTCGGTCTCGGATGTGGTGGGATTAGGGATTGGTCCGGTCGGAGGAGTATCAGATTGCTCGTCGCCGTACGCAGGAAGACGACAAATGCAGAGGAATCAAAGAGAAAGGGATGGCCCGTTGGTGTGGCGGGTGACGGCGGTTTGGAAGGAGTGGACGTAAGTTGGATATATGGGATGCTCAATCCTCGGGGGAGGGATGTCAGAAGCAACAAAAGCGCAGCGCAGCGACAGGGCTGAGACGGAGGAGTAGGGTCAGGCAGGAAGAGGAAGAGTGGGAAGGTCGGCAGACTTGTGGCGAGTTGGTTCGAGGTTTCACTAGCCTTGACTAGCTTGGCCCTTGTTCGCAATGCGCCAGGAAACAGTGCAAATCCAATCGTTCAGTCCGACAGAGTGACCTGTTTGCTCGGTGCGCGAAGACGCTCGCTGTGAGGTACCCGTAGAAAAAGGCACGGGGATAGTGATGTCTTAGCGGCGACGTCGGGGTCATAGGCGGGCAATTTTTTCCCATCTCTCTCTAGGATTAGGTTGCGCTCAGGTGCTCGGGTTCCTAGGCCCAGGAATGATGCGCTTTTATCAATCTCGCTTGTGAAAAGGCGCGGGCCTCTCGCCTTTCGACAGTCTCCCGGTTTTGCCACGGATCGGACCACAACTGGGCTCCCCCCTTCTGGCTTATCGATCTGGCGAGGGCGGGAATTGGAGAATGCCCCGGCCGCGGCATCCGTGACGCTCTCAATCGGCAGCGAATGCCCAACGCATTCGCCCATTCGCGCGGGCTCAACTTGCACGACAGTCTGCCTACGGCCCTCCCTTACCGCCATCACGGGCCACTCGCGTAAATTGCGGCGGGCTTGTCAATGTTGTCATGACACTGTTGGCCATGCGCGGCTTGCTACGCTGTCGTGTCAGCCCACCGGGCTGTCCCCTGTCGCTCCCGTGGATACGCGGACTGTTCGGTGGCTTAGATAAGCCCGGGCACCGCGATGCGATCGAGCGCCAAGCGTCCTCTGGTGGTGCATTTAAAGAGGGGGCTTAGGTAAGGCAATTTTACAATGCGATGCGCCCACTCAGAAGCTGTCGTCGAAGGAGGTCTCCTTTCTGGCGGTGCAGCAGTGGAACGAGAGCCAGACAGACTCTCGGTGTGATTAGTCTGGGAAAGGGGGAATGGTGAAGATGGCAACACGTCGATAATGTTCAACTATCCTCAGGGCATTCCTTGCTCACAGATGCCATCCCACACCGGCCCATGCTGGGCTTCTCACAAACACCAGACCAGACGATGTTCCATGTCAAGTGAGTTCATGTGGCATGGGAGCAACTGTCAGAGACGGACAGACTCGGCTGGATTCGCCGCTGCTACGCATTCGCAGAGAGCAGTTGAGGCTATCCCGGCTCCGAGCCTCTGAGCCCGGACATGTGGTGGATATCGCCCAGGGCCCTTCAGCGGCAGCGGCGCTATCAAGCACTCGAACGCACCTACGGCACAGCTTAGGTAAGACATCCGAATTCGACCCTTGGACACGGCAACGCGCCATGTCGGGCTATTCGAGGACAAAGACTCGAAAAGAATAATACCCTTCTAGTGTTCTGTGGGTATGTCGACGTCGGCGGCCAAAGCCTAAAGCTACACTCCATGGCTTTCAAGAACCGCAATGCCGAGACAATGAAGTCCCAGAAACCCCATCGGGTTGACATCTCTGTTTTTCCCAGTTCAGGTTCACCCGCAGCATCTGGTCCACGTTTCGCGCGCACGTTCAGTGTTCAGCGTTCTCGCCCTTCGGGCTGCCCGCCGTAGTATTAGTGCTTCATATGGGCTTTCCCGCCATACCCTTAACAAGAACCAGCCTGGTCGTCCAGACCAGTCTCAATTCGGACTAGCGCCCAAAACCCCACCAAACACAGTCCTCCCGCTTGCCAAATTTGCGAACACTTTTCGCCCTTCAAAAGCGACCCCCCTTCTCTTTGCTCGATCTCTCACTCCTCCAGACCCAGACAACGAACTTCCGTCTCGCCAACCCTATCCTCCCGACCTTCTCAGACAAACCGCCAAGATGCTTATCTACAAGGTACGCTCTTTTTCGAATTCGAACAATCACATTCCATCCAACAACTCACGGCGTGCTGGTGCACGAGCCGTCTTTTTTTTTTTACCCCTCCTCCATAACCCCGCCGCCGTTGGGCAGGGGGGGAGAGAAAATCAAAAAAATGTCTTTGTTTTGGATATGGGAACTCTTTGGCTGACCGAACTCCGCACTCAAATAGGACATCATCACGGACGACGAGATCATCTCGGACTCCTACGACCTCAAGGACATCGATGGCATTGTGTTCGAGGCCGACTGCGCCATGATCACTGAGGGCACTGTCAACGTTGGTGCGTGAACCCCCGTCCTGCAACGCTTACCCCGCGCTCGCACCCGATACACGAGACGAGATAGGGTCAGCATTCTGACGATTCGCAGACACCGGTGCCAACGCCTCCGCTGAGGAGGCCGACGAGGGTATTGAGGACACCGAGGTCAAGGTCAACAACATCGTCCACTCCTTCCGTCTCCAGTCCACCCAGTTCGACAAGAAGGGCTACCTGGCTTACCTCAAGGGTATGTGGAGTTTGCCCTCTACTCTGGCACATTCTGGATTCCAGCTGACACAATCTCCCGCAGGCTACATGAAGGCTGTCAAGGCCGCCCTTCAGGAGAAGGGTGCCCCTGCCGAGAAGATCACTGCCTTCGAGAAGGGTGCCCAGACCTACGTCAAGGAGAAGCTCCTCCCCAACTTCAAGGACTTCGAGTTCTACACTGGCGAGTCGATGAACCCCGACGGAATGTAAGGAACACCTCCATTTTCATCTACTGAAACCCATACTAATTGGACTGCAGGGTTGTCCTCCTGAACTACCGTGAGGATGGTGTCACTCCCTACATCATCGTCTGGCAGCACGGTCTCCAGGAGATGAAGGTTTAAATCTGAACGGGGCGTTCCTGTTTTCGAGATTTTGACGGTGTCGGACCGATTTTGACGTCTAGACACCTTGCTACAGCGTCCATCTGCTTTGGCATATATCCCTTCAAATCCGTAGCAAGCAAAAAAAATGAAAAGTGCACTCGGTGTTGGCCGTATTTAACGACGACCCATGACGACCTCAATTTGCGTGAACTACAGTGCCCTGTCCAAGGTGTCAGGTTTTGGAGAACCGCACTCCGCGGGGTGGTCTGACTATCAACAAAACGCCGCATATGCATGCCTCTAGTAACAAATGCGCCAACCCCGCCTGATGGTATGCGATGTTTAGGCTGCTCAAAACGTCGGCTTCGTTGCTAAGGGGATCGGGGGGGGCTCATCGTCGTCGCCCGGTCCAGGTGCTGGCGGGGCGGGTGCGCTGCTCAGCTGGGGTTTCTTCTTCGGCGGGGGGGAGGCGGCTTCTTCTTCCCGATTGCGTTTACAAGCCCGGGCGGAGGCGACAGCGGGCTCGGGGCCGCGCCGGCGTTACCCGTCGTAGTTCCCTCCTGCTGCTGGCCAACCTGCCCAGCGTATTTTCCGACCTTGTCGGAGATGCCGTATTTTTGATTCAGATTGTTCGCGCTCTTGACCCCGGAAGCTACCTGCTCCCCGTGCCGCTGGCGGAAGTTGTTAAACGTTGATGCGGCGGAGCGGGCATCGGACATTGACACAGATGAGGGGTTCTTGTGGAAATTGGACGCCGTGCGGAGGGCGGCCTGCTTCTGCTCCATTGTCGTACCCTCACTTGGAGGCGGCGGGCTCGACGACTGGCTTGAGGATTTGCCCAGCTTCGCGAAGCGGTTCTGCAGCTCGTTCATCTGTCCGCTGGGCGGTGAAAATGCCCCGTTCCGCGGAGGCGGCGCTGGGCTGCCGGCGTTCGATCGGGCAGGGGGTTCGGGCGCTGACTTTCCAATTCCCAGAGCCGGTACCGAGACGCCTGCGGCTCCTAGCCTGCTCATTGCATTCTGGTTCAGATAGCCGCCGCCGCCGCCGGATGCTGCTGGTGCGGCCGGCGCAGGTGATGTGACTGACGCTGCGGACGGGGTCCTGGGCGGCAGTCGGGGAGGCAGACTTGGGGGCGGTGGCCGTGCGGCGGCTTGACCAGGGGGCGGCGTTCTGCCGTCGGCACCATCCTTCCTCCCGGGCGGCGGCGGCAGATGGGTCGTCGAGAGGCCCGTGGTATCGACGCGGTACGGTCGAGGGGGCGCCTCTTCCTCTTCTTCCTGCTGCTGCTGGTATCGGTTCGGGTCTTCGTAAGGCGGCGGCGGGGCTCCAGGCGATGCTGCGTTCGAACGCGAGGGCGGCGGTGGAGGAGGGTTCGCACCAGGGACACGCTTCGGCGGCGGTGCAAAAGTCGAGGGGTCTTGTAGAGACGATAGCGGCCGGGCGACACGGCCCTCCTTATCAGCGTCGTCCTTGTTTCTGCCCAACAATCCGTTCTGTGCGCCAGTTAGTCTGACCTCGAATTGCATGCTAAAACCTCGTTAGGACGGTGACATACCACTTGGCCCTTGAAGGTGGTGCCCGCCTTTTCAGGGTGCCAGCCATTCTTCATAAAGTTCCCAAAGTTGGACATTGTTGACGAGCTTTCCGAACACGAATCGTTCGACAAAACAGTGAGCCCGTTTGGTGTTGGAAAGGACCTGCGCTGGTGGAAAGGGGAGAAGTCGTAATGTCGTGCAATTAATGTAAAGGCCAGTGGAGGTCCAAATTGTCTCCAGCGGTGGTCCTCTCTGTCAGCGCTCCATCCTAGTCTTGCGTGACGTCGGCTGCGTGGCAGTGAAAAGGCGACAGGCGCCTCGCCCCGCTGCTGAATCGCCGAAATAGGGGTATTTCGGCGCATCGGGCGCTGTGGACTCGGTGGTGGTGGTGTGTCCGTGCTGGACGCCTTGCGATTCAGGCCCACACACGCCCCGAGCGGAAAGATCCCTCGCACCCTTCCCGTCCGAAAGTGCCTTGCCAAAATATTGACTTTCGTCGCGTCAGTCGCGTCTTTCGGACCGCACGTCGCAGCCCACCCGACTGCGATCCTTCCAACAGACCCATCAGCAATCAGCGACAATGGCGCAACGGAACATCATCGACGTCGAGCTCTTGACGGAGCATCTTGGCTATGCGCCGATTGTGAGTACGCCCTTCTTGCCCATCAAGCGCATTATACGACGACTCAGGACTAACACGGTCGCAGTCGCTCCTTGACAGCATCATCAATAACGTCAACGCAGTAGCCGACAAGACACTCGACCGCGTCGAACAGGGTCTCTCAAAAGCGCCCCCCAAAGCGCTCGGGTTCGAGAAGGCACTGAAGCAGAAGAAGCCTCGCCCTGATGCATCGGTCAACGTCGAGGAGACGGCAAAGCTTGAGATTATCGACGGTGTTCACAAGCTCGAGACACTACTGTGCGCGGCCATCGACAAAAACTTTGACAAGTACGAACTCTACGTGATGCAAAACATCCTAGGCATCCAGCCGAACCACCGCAACTGGATGCGCCTTGCCCACTACCACGGTCTCGAGTTCAACGTCGTTCACGAGGACGCACCGACGAGGGAGAGCGTTGACGCGCTGAGGAGGAAGTTGCAGGCGAGCCAGCGGCTAAATGTGATGCTGCACGCTGAACAGGCCAAGAACGCGGCGCTGCTGGCAAAGCTGCGCGGGGTCGTCGGCGGTAAGCCCGCCGGCTCGCGGGCTTCGCTGGGAGAGGTCAAGATCGAAGGGACGGACGACAGGGCGCCGTTCCAGTTCTTGCAGGAGAAGGGAGACCTTACGGAGGGCGACTTCAAGACGCCCCTCACCACCACCACGGCGTTCAACATGTCGCAGCTGCAAGCACTGCGGGCGCTGTCAACATCATTGCGCAATATCATGCCCGACCTGAAAGATCCGTCCAACGTCGAGGATGGGCCGGAGAAGAACAAGAGCTGGAGGCGGGAGAGAATGGAGTATGTCGAGAGTTCGACACGAAAGCATCTCGAACATGTGCGAGGCTTGGAGCTGGGGAAGGACGGAGAGGTCCGCGACGGCGAGTGGCAGGGTGAAGGGAGGAAGTTTGCCATGGGTGAGGTTGAAGGGCTGGAGCGGGTGGTTTCTGCGCTGGGAGGAGGGTCTGAGGAGCCTGCCGAACAAACCGATCCCGACGCGATGGATGAATCATGAGATCAAGGTCATGGATCTGGACTTCCGAAGCTGAATTATCCGGCCGGCTGATGACGTCCTTGCACCACCGATGCGGAAGCGAGTCTGCTCCAGTACGCTCGACGGCATGTCGGAATATGCTTCATGTCGATCGACAGCTTGAGTGACCGAGCTGTATGATGGCGCTCACCGACTCCGCCTTGGCTCGACTCGATCCGGCCGGACGCAGCTTAAGAGTCAATTCCACCCGGCATCCCCACATAAGACTCGAGCCTAAAGACAGGAGCATTTCCGGTTACCGATGCTAGTCGATCGTGCCTCAGGGCCGGACAAGAGTAGGAGCCCGCCACTCAGGACAAGAGCGTCGTTATCGTTGCTTGGTCAACTGCGACATCACGTGTTGATGAACAGTTGAGACCGGCGTCGGTTGAGAACAACCCGGGAAGATACTGCGTTCGATCTCAAGGGCACGCAAGCCGCTTCAAAGACGTTCCAAGCGGTCGGCTTGACATAGCGAGGCTCTCGTTAAGCTCAACTCGCCAGGGCAATCCCACGATGTAACGCCTAAGGCACCAGAGCCGCGGGATTTGAAATGGCGATGAATACAGGCACAACCCCATGGCGACGGGTGCATCATGGGCAACTGGGGAAACAATAAGTAGTAATAATAGCACAAAAAAAGATGGAAGAAAAGAAGAAGAAAAGCTAGGATTAGGCCCAAGGACCAGCCTTGACCCTGAACCTACGAAATAACAGATTTACTCGAAAGCATTGAGGTTTCATACCAAGTACCTCCAGACCAATAAGCCTCTCACCGGACTTGGCTGTAGAATGGAGGGTCGAATGGCACTAATAAGAGAAACTCCCTTCGACGTGAGGTCAGTGTGAAAGGGGACTATTGATGTTGAGCTCGGATGAAAGGCGGAAGATGTTATGTATGCTGTTCTGCCTGGAATATGGTATATTCAAGGCCGCAAGTGCTCATGGAACAACTCTCCGTACCTTGTTTCAGGCGCTAGCTTTCCGACATGAAATCCTTGGGCTAACTCCTTCCAATGGGAAATTTCTATTGCGAGGGATCGCGCCGGCAAGACGATCCGTTGACGGTAAACTCACTTACACCGGCGCAACAACACTTTTGGATGTGCCTTCAAAGGCATCGTGCTATCAAAATTGTTTGCCTCTATTGTAGAGCCTTGCAACCACAGCAATGTGAACCTACAACCAGTGCTCAAAGCTTGTTTCAACTCTAACTCACCAGAATGGGCACATGGACGATGAAAGATTGTTTTTGCTTGGTCAAACATGCAAGTCTCGAACATCGCCTTACACCGGTACGATGCTGACCAATAAGAAATTATCACCTTCGAGACAAGCGCCTGCCGACGAGCTCGGGAGGAGTCGATACCCAACTCGCCTGCAGGCCAAACAGCAACGGATTGCCAGAGCAGAGCCCGGGAACATCTTGCCGGTTAAATTACGTGTTATGATCCTGGGTCTGTTCGTCCAGCATAGGAAGATTCCTGGTGTGTACGCTTCGGTCTGTAGAGGGTGGCAAGCCGTCATCAAGACTCAAAAGATCTGGGAGATTTGTCAAGGAAAGTCCCTAGGCTGCAGCGCATGGTGTGCCTACAAACCACGGCGAGCATTAGACTCGTTCGGATATAGTCACGATAAAGAGGACGGTAAGCATGGTACATGCGCCGGCTCTACAACATACGGGCCAAATACTCCTACGTTTCTGACCTAGATTTCGAGCGCATGGCGCAGATGTGTCTCCCAAGAAGGCTGAATACAATATCAATCTTCCAGGACCACGGCCCGGCCTCTCTGGTCTTCTCAAAAGCCAATCTTGCACCGCTGAGTTCTTTGAATCCAAGTCCCTGGGTAGTTCTGCAAAGAGATGGTGCCTTTGGCGCGGTCCTTGCCAAACGAAGTCTCGAGCTCGAACAGATCTCCGTCGCATCCTTGACCAAGGTCGAGCATTTCTTCCAACGATACCAGCCACATTTTGCCTGGGAGAAGCTGCAGTTCCTAGCTTTTACGTCCGAGAACTCATGAGGGAAAACAGATACTCAGAACAGTCGATGCTGCTCCGGGACGCTGGCCAGGCTGTGTCCTGCATGCCCAGTTTGCAATGTATGATCCTTTGGTACGGTGACAGGTAGGACGCCATGTCCTCCACACATAAGAGGGGTTGCAGCTGACGCCTCGAGTGATCGACGCTTGGGAACAGGTCAATGAGAAGTACTAGCGGTATCCGCTGCAGGTCAAGCAGCAAATACTAGCTTGCGATAACGTGAAGCCATATGGCGACGTGATGCGTTTACTAGACTTGCCTGGTGGTATCACTGGTCCTGTCTCCTTGATGCAGATACGGAGGGAGGGTTCGACGGGTTGAAGTAAACCATGGGTAGAGTTTGCCCGATGAAGACCACAGTCTGAACAAGGGATATGGTATTCGTGGTGTTCGAACAGACTGATTGCTGAGAAAGCAACTGTTTGTTCGCAAGACTATGACATTGACTTTTCATGGCGGTAATTATTTGTAAAAGAAAAAAATTCACAGAATGGTTCGCTTTTCCGATACGAAGTTCCACCACGATGAAGTGAAGTGCTAATCATTTGCGGGACCGCGACCGTCTCCCGGTGGGAGTTCCGAATCCGGGGCCCGCCATTGGACCGGAACGGCGATGGCAATTCACCGCATGCCGGGACCGGAGCTTGCTAGGAGCTTACGGGTAATAGAGCCTACAATGAATAGTACAGTGCCTACTCCGTCTCGGAGTACAAAATGCAACAGCAAATGGCAAAGCTATCTCGAGCGTCGAAAGACACTATTCTGGATTCATAGTCTCCGATACGACGAGGCAACCGCTGCGAGTCCGAGTTCATTCCGACAGGGTGAGGCCGTGCCCGTCCGGGCTCAGCGTTGCACTCAGTTGAGCCCTTTTCCCCGCCTGCTTGCCGTCCCAAATGACAAGCAAGGCTATCCAGGCCTTCCGGGTAGAGTCTCGGTTACCCTCGCAGCCAAGGTAGCAGGTTACAAGGACGGACGGAGTCGAGCAACTGACTTGCCGGGCTTCTCTTCGCACCTGCTCTTCTGGGAGTAGCTCCGCATACCCGTACGACGTCGCGATCGACCTCGCTGGACGCCTTCACCATGCCCAACCGCAGTTTGTCAGGACAGCGTATGAATGTTGTGCTGGCTCGCGAATTTCGAGAGCGTCATCGAAGTACCTCAGTCTTGGCTTGCATGGCTATCAACTGTTAACCCCTCACTTTCCACTCATTAGGTTTGTCGGGCCAAGATGAGGCCATGCGCGATATGTTCCGTGAGGGGATGCGGCGTGTGAAATGCATCCGGGTACGCTGTTTGAAAGTGTATAAAGTATGCCGCCTGCTGCCGCCGAATTCATTTGGTGTTCCACATCAGTGACTTGGCATAAGTGTAAATCAGGCAGTCGCGATGAAGCTCACCGTCACCCTCGCCTTCGTCCCTCTTGTCGCCGTCTCTGCCTTCCGGCCAGGAGCCGACAGGACGCCGCGGGACGACAAGGTCAGCTATGATGGCTACCAAGTCTACCGTGTGTCGACAGCTAACACACCGAGCGACCTTTCCCGGTTGAGTTCGTTCCCGTCCATTGACCAGAACGGCTTCATCGAGGTGGCAATCCCGCCTAATGAGATAGACAACTTCAAGTCGCTGGACCTTGAGACGCAGCTCTTAGACAAGGACCTCGGCAAGTTGATCAGAGCGGAGTCTGTGGCTCAGAAGCCCGCGTCTTTGACCAAGCGCAACGAGTTGCCCTCCCCGAGCTGGTTCGACTCATATCATGCCTACGACGACCATGTTCAGTACTGGAAGGATCTCCATGCCGCGTTCCCCAACAATTCGGAGTGGCTGGACATTGGATCATCCTACGAAGGTCGCAACATCTTTGGGCTGCGCCTCTGGGGTGGCGAGGACACAAAGACGAAGCCTGTCGTCCTCTGGCACGGCACTGTTCATGCTAGAGAATGGATCACAACACTGGTCAGTTATTTCGATCCCGCGGAGGAAAAGCCGAGTTTCTGACAGACTTGCAGACCGTCGAGTACTTGACTTACCAGCTCATCAATGGTTACAAGTCCGAAGACCAAAATATCACAGCCTTCTTCAATGCATACGATTTCTACATCGTCCCTTTCCACAACCCCGATGGTTAGCATAACTTCCCATGACCACTGAATTCTTTTTCTAACCGCCTGCTAGGCTTTGTGTACAGCCAGACCACTGATCGCCTATGGCGCAAGAACCGCCAGCCGCGCTCCAACACGACCTGCATCGGAACCGACGGCAACCGCAACTGGAACTTCCAATGGGACTACCCCCTCGAGGACGGCAGTGTCTCCGCCGACCCCTGTGGCCAAACCTTCCGCGGCCGGTGCGCCGGCGACACGCCCGAGAACATCGTCCTCTCGGCCCTCTCCCGCAAGCTGGCCGCCACGCCCGGTGGCATCCGTCTCTTCATCGACTGGCACAGCTACTCGCAGCTTATCCTGCTCCCTTGGGGCTTCTCATGTCAGCCTGAAGTACTGCCCAAGAACCTCCAGGCCCAGCGCAACGTCGGTGCCGGGTATGCGGCCACCATTAAGGCAACGAGTGGAGAGGACTATTAGGTCGGTCCCTCGTGTGAGATTCTGTATTACTCAACCGGCTCTGCAAGAGATTTCCACCACGGCGCACTCAACGCGACATATTCGTGGAGTGTTGAGTTGAGGCCCAAGAGTGGGAGTGGGGGCTCCGGGTTTATTCTGCCACCGGAGTTTATCTGGCCGACAGTCAAGGAGCATTGGGAGGGCATCAAGTACGTCCTCGGTGTAGTTGGCTAGAGGAGCAGTCACGCAAGACGTATTTGGCATAGACTTATGTCGAGCTCAGCTCTAGCTCCAAAACCCCTTTGAAGAAGTAGATGCCTTGTTGATCATGCATGATACCATATGGTGCAGAAAAGCATCGTCAGATGACCGTGATCTGGTGTGACACTCTGCTAAAGAATTCTTGAGCCAAGGCGGCCGTTTCAACAAAACATAAAATAAGCGTAGACTCCGACTCATCTACAAACAACGTTATCTACACATACTATGGCAACTTCTGTGACATGCCGACGACCATGGTTATGTCAGCGGTAATCAATGATGATCTAGGTTGCTTCTCCGAGACGTCGCCCATAGCATCGAATGCCGTCCTCTGAGCGGGTGCCTCGACTGAATTCTGCCGGATCTTGTCCCTGAGCCACTCCCCAGCATTCTCGGAGGTGTCCATGTCCATGAGCGGGCCTGAGACGACTTCAGAGGTGTTTTACCCTAGGTAGGCTCGAACTGAACTGCGATCATCGGACCGGGAAGCGTGAAGCTTCTTGCCAGGCCGGAGACGTCAATGAGCTTGTACGACGAGACCATCAGCCTACAAGTCAAGTAAATGCTGACGACAGCGCCCGAGTCATTAAGGAGCTGCCGTAAGGGGGACAATCGAAGCGTCCTTCGAAGGGTATCCAGTAACAGTTTTCAATGATGGACATTAGTCCTCATATTTTCCTCGGCTCATCCACCATCCAAGTCTCGGCTGGACCCGTCTCATAGTTCTTGACCTCGCAGTATTCCCGGTTTATGTGACAGCGACCAAAGTGCACAAGCCTTGGCGCCAGCAGCCTCCCTCGAAGCACTCAGCCTCGCGACATCGGGGGCTCCCACTCAAAGAGCTCCCGCCGGTTCCCGTATCTCTCGTATTGAAACCTACACCACTTCACCGAGGCCCTAAGAGCGACTTTTGGTGCTAACGAGAGTCGGAACGACCTTCAAAAGATCGCGCTTCAGGTGACTTCGGGAAACCCGTGGCTTGGTATTGCAGGCAAGCCGACGGAGAGGGAAATAGAGAAGGGGGGAAAGGAAAATGAGAAAAGAAGAACGGGGACAGATCCAGAGACACCGGGTACGAAGTCCGACATGAGGTGATTGGAAAGACTCAGCCCTAGTGTCCTTTGTCCTTGACGTTGGTTATTGAACATGAAAGAGCAAAGGTGGGCAACCTTTCGCTCTGCCATTCGCTTCATCTGGGATTAAATATGTGCTGCCTCTTGGGTTACGGTGGATGAGATCATAACATTGCCAAACGATGCGTCGAGGGATCTAATCAGTTATTTTCACATCTATGTTGTCTATTTGTTGTACAAAGGCGGACGCCCAACACCGCGGCCAGTCCTCCATCTCGTAAAAGCCTGCTACATATCCTCCAGCAGCTCATAATCTTTGGCAGCAGCCCAAAACGCATGCTTCCAGAACCGCCCGGTTTTATCTGCCGCCTGGGGCCGAGCTTGCTTGTAAACCGTAGCAACCAACTTCTTGGCGCCGTCCCAGTCCTGCCTGTGAATCAGCGACCGCAGCAGGGGCTCGAGCAGCGGGAGGCTGGGCCAGATGCCCCAGTCGTCGAGGTCGTATACGATCTCCAGCGCGCTGTCGAGGTCGCCGGCGCGGTGGTAGTGCTTGATGACACTCTCCCAAAAGACGCGGTCTGTCAGGGCGCGCGTGCGGGAGCGACGGTCGGCGACGAGGGCGCGGAGGGAGGCGAGGTCTGGCCGCTCGCGGCTGACATAGTAATCGACCAGGATCGTGCACATCTCTGTCGAGGGCTGCAGGCCGCTGCTGCGCAGGTGGGCTAGGACAGCGGCGACAGAATGATCCGCAACGTCGCCCGCCTTTACAAGGACGTGGAGCATTTTCGCGAACGCTTCCGGGTTGGGTTTGATACCGCAGGCGGCCATCTCCGCAAAGACACCGTCGATTGCCTCTCGCTGCTCCTTTGGCGTTTGGTTGTGGAGGTCCTCGAAGGCTGCCTCGAGAATGATGGTGAAGGTGGAGGCATCGGGCGTCAGCCCCGCCGTCTTCATACTGGAAAGGAGCCTGTCCGCCTCGTCGGAAGCGCCCTTCTTTAACATCCGCGAGAGAAGCATGTTGTAGGTGTAGATATCGGGTTCCATGCCCATCTCTGTGGCCCAGTCCAGCACCGAGCGTATCACGTCCATGCGGTCCCGCTTCAGCAGCCCAGAGATGGCCGCGTTCACACTCACGATCCCAGGTCTGACTGCCTTGCTCTGGGTGCCGTTCTTCACCGCCGTGTTCCACAGCTTCTCCATCTCTTTCAACGCCGTCAGGCCTGATCTTTCCTGGCCGAGGTGACCAAGCGAGGCTATCCTGACTGACCAGATCTGCTCGTCCAGTCTCAGCCCCGCCCTTGTGATCGAAGACCACAGAATCTCGATCTGGTCCAGCCGTCTAGCTTGCTTCCAGCCCTTCATCATCGACGTGTAGGTCCTTATCGTGGGGTCGACTCCAAGGTTTTTCATGTACGTCAACACTTCTGCGGTCAATTTGGAGAAGCCCTCCGTGTGTACGCCGGACTTGCTGCAAGCGAGAAACAAGATGTAGTCAAGCAGCTCAGGGGCGCCGCGAAGTCTCTGGGCCCGGTTCTTGTCGTTGGCTGGGTTGACAAGGTCCCTCCAGGCCTGCTGTGCTGCCGCAAGGTCGTTCGAACGAAATGCCATGCCGAATCGCCTGTGCCAAAGAGCATAGGAGAAGCGCCCCGTGGACTGGGTATGCTTCGAGCTCCCAAAAGCAGGTGCTTTCGACTCTTTCCAAGCTTCGGGTGCCATTCGAGTCACCCGCCAGTCTGCCCTGGGCTGGACGTAGCTCCATAGTTCAGGATAGCCGTCAAAGACTTGCTGGAGCATCTCCTGGCCAAATCGCTTCACGATAGGGTCCAATGCTTCCAGTAAAGGCTGTGCCTCCTCCTTTGCCCTGGTTAACATGTGCTTGGACTCGGATAGTAGGATGAACGTGGTCACGAGCGCAGGACCGATGCCGCGCAGCTCGTTGAGCGCAAACAATGGAAATAGCGTGCGAAAGAGTCTGGCAGGCTCGTCCGTACCCCGCAAGTCTGGCCTTGAGGTGAGCCAGAATTCTGGTTCCGAGCCCAGGCCGCTGTCGGCGCGCCTCAAGACCGAAAAGTGTTTCCAGCATTCCACCAAATCATCCAACAGCCGTTCCTCAACAGGTTCGGTCTCCGACTCGGCCCGGGACGACACTATTACCTGCAGCAGGCCATTGATCAGCTCCAGTCTCCTCACGATTCTGAAGTTTTTCAGATCGGCATAGACCTTGCAGATATCGGCAGTGGTGGGAAGATCTGCATTGTCGATGGCCGAAAATTTGGCATTCGTTATCTGCTGCATGGCCTGGGTTGCTTTGGTTGTAAGAACTTGTGGCAGTCGGGAGTCCGAGTTTCGCGAGACTGGTAGCAGCTTCGTCGATATGAACGTGTACGACTTTGCCGCAACATCCACCGCTGATAGATTCTCCTTATTCTGCGCGATCTTGTCGAGTCCGTCGGCGAGACGGTAGAGTTCGTTGACATCGTGGCTGGTAGCCGGGGATGCCTGCGGTTCGTTGCTGATGGTCTCTTCGAACAGGTCTAACGCCCTCTGCCTTGCGCCCTGGTCGACACCGCCCCGGCCTTTCCGTACAGGTATCCTGAGTGTATTGTGTGACGGGGTTTGGCGCGGCTGGGTTGTCGTTCTCGAGGTTTCGGCGGTGGCGGCCGGGAAGCTCGCGGTCGAATTCGGTCGGACGGTGCCGATTGTCGCCGCGCTAGCTAGGAGCCTGGAACGGCATTGTGCACATACCGTCCTCGAGGCCAGCATGGCGTCTGGCGAACGAGCGTGTTGGGGTCTTAAAATCGTTTGCGACGAAAAGCGTGGCGGTAGTTGGTAATGCAAAAAATCCACGTCGGAGGGCTGTTGGAAAAAGTTCCCGGCAGCGGGAACAGCACGCCGATCTAGCGGCCCGAGACCCCTGCTCTTTCCCTGTGGCAGCGCTCCGTCACCGAAGCTTGGGCCACTCACCTTCAACTCAGATATTCGGCCAAGGATGAGCTTGGCTTTCATACAGTCATGAGAGATGGGGGTCATGTAATCTATAACAAATCGAGAGTGTGCTGATGCGCTTCATATTTTTCACTGCAGTTCGAATTCAAAATGTGTATAAGTTTATGACAGATCCTAAACATGAAATCATTGATCAATTTAATACAATGGTATGTATGACCCCTCATCCCAGTCCTCACCCCAATCAGCACACATCGAATCTTACATCTTGGAAATAGTGGCCTCAAACTTGCCGTCAATCTCACGAATCTTCTCCGCTGAACGCTCATAGCCGGGTTCCTTCTTGAGTCGGTCAATGTACTCGAACACACGCGGGTGCGCCGCCCGCGCGGAACCGCCGGGCCAGCTACCCAGGGTGTCGAAACGGGGCTCTGCTGCGATGAGGGCGAAGCTGAGGAGGATGTCGGCGGCCGAGAGGTGCTCGCCGCAGATGTACTTGCCACCATTGGGGGAGGTCTCGAGCATCTGGTCGATCAGGGCGAGGTGCTTTTTGGCGTTAGGGAACACCATCATGCTGTAGATCTTATTGGCGACCACTGAGGTGATGGGCCGGACGAAGAACGGTACGTTGTCGGATTTGAGGGCTGGATGTATGAGCTGCGGTGATCCGTCCACATTACGCAGGATATGACTTACCTCCAATGACAAGAGACAGAGTCAGGACTGGGAGCAGGCTGCCTTCGGTATAATGGAGGAGGTACTGGCACCGTGAGTACTCCTCAGTCTCGCCGGCGATTTTGCCCCCCTGGCCATCCTTCCACTTCTTGGGAATAAGGTTGGTGTTCTGACCAAAGTGCTCGCACAGGTACTGCGTCATGTAGCCACTCTCAGCCAGCGTGATGGACTCGCCGGAGCCGGTGGGAAAGATATCGATCACAGGCGACTTGCCTAAGGGGTGGATCTTTGCAAGCTCGGGCGGCGCCAGGAGGGTCTGCTTGTTCCTGTGAAAGACTTCGACTTCATAGTCGACCTTAAGCTCCTCCAGGAGCCATAAAATGTTCTGCGCTCTTGACTGTTCAAGCCTGGGGTGGCCGTCAGCTCAGTCCTGTGAGAAAGTTCCGAGGCCGGCTTACCAGTAGAGCTTGACCTTGGGCTTTTGCTCGGTTGTCATGGTGCTGACGTATTCGCTCAATCCCTTGAATCTTGTCACGATAATCACCACCTGGCATTGAACTCAAGTCCGCGATACTTCAAAGTAGCAACTTCTCGCAACCGATTTGCCTTGTTGATAAGGCAAGGGTCTCAACGAGGTCATGTCCCTCATTTTATACGTCACTAGCTCTTCGGAATGCAGAGGGCCCGGGCCCACCGAATTCACCTCTAGCTGCTCGCAGCGCAACGAGCACTTGGACCGTCTGTTGTCGCAGCAGCTCTTTCACCAGCAGAACAGGACAAGTACCCACATTTTAGGCTTGCCTCGGCGTCGATGCCTCGGCATCGCACAGGATCGAGCGCTTCATCTTCGGCGAGGCCACCGAGTCGGGGGATTGTTTGCCCCGAATTGCAGATCCGCCTAGCCGTTGATATTACGACTCGCGGTGGTCAAATAGTGAAGGTTAACCGCGGGCTCTTTGTTTGATTTATTGATATTTTACATTCTCCGAAGATCATTCGGTCAAGATCAACTGACTGATTGATGTTTGCAGTTTCTTCCTTCCTTGCCAGAGAGCCTGCTGCCGACTGAAGATTCAGTAAGTATCGGCAGTACAGATCAACTTGTTTGTACCTTATTGAAGTGACCATTTCAACAAGAGACAAAAACAAAAACTTAGGTAAGCGTCAACGACAAGATTCGAACTTGCGCGACCGAAGCCACTGCCTGAACTGTTCGCCTTGATTGCTCAAGACTCAATAGCAGGGCAGCCCATTAACCACTCTGGCACGTTGACTGACGTTGCTTATGTAAACGTATGAGGTTGCTGTAATAAGTAGGAAATCAACGTGACCAGTCGAGGTGCACGTCCCACCTTACAGTGTCAATAACACAGATCTCAGCTGTACTTTGAGCGGTATTAGGCCGAAAGAGCACAGTGTTAGACGGTTCTACCCATCGATAATGCCCATCGTCTGATTGGCGAATGCCTGATACCCGAGGCACTAAAGTGCATTACCTAAACAGTCAACTCCAAGGCTCGCGATCCATTGTGCCATCACGGAGTCTTGAGCCGCATATCGACGAGCGACACCGTTTGCCCCTCGAAGCCCCCGAAACCACTTCGTCCGACCGGCCCAATTCCTTCAAAACTCCGAAAACAGCCCTGAACATCTGTCAAGATGGCGGGCCACCACCACAGTGAGCTCAATTGACGCCGAACACCGGATACAAATAGACGATGCTAACCCGATAAACTAGAGCTGGCCCTTGACCCGGCCTTGGTCAAGTTGGGACGTACGTTGAATCTCCTCCGAACCCGATGAACGACAGCGGGACCGCCGTCCGATTAAGCTGCGGAAGGCTCCAGGAGGATTACAGTGCTGACCCGTGAGCGCCAAATAGACATGCAAAGCAACCGACACATCTTCTTCCGCTGGACCCCGAGAACAGCCCGCGTCACCTTTATGTACGCCGTCTTCGTGCCGTTCGTCGTTGGCTACATTGGCTACAAGACCGACGTGAGACGCCCTTCCCCCGATTCTCGACCCAAGCGATTGCCCGGTATGCGTCGACCACTAATGCTGACTGATGCAGGGCCTCTGGGACCTCCGCGCGAAGCGCAAGGGCGATCTGGTCTACGAGCGGTAGAGGGAGTATGATATTGAGAGGACGAACGTTGTAAATAAGCCCAGGGACACGGGCCGGAACAAAAGGATGGAACAAGCAATAAGCAGAAGTTCTCTGGTGCAACCTGTGGACACAGGAAACCTGTTCCAACACCTTGCCAGCAACTATGAATCCCTAGACGCCCGCTGAATGGCCGTGATGATGCCTGGTATTTCCTCCTGGATGAGTCTCGACGCCGTGCCAAACTCCGACCCATACTGCAATTCAACCATCCGAAGCACACTTCATAACCGATCACCATCTGTCTGGTCTCCGTCCTCTGCCCCAAGACCTGTCAGGAGGATCTTCCGGCAACCTCTCACCTCTCCTCCACTCCCCTTCGGGAAACCCGCTGTCACCAAATCCGGAGCGCCGCCTGTCTCTGTCTCGTCCCTGCCTTCCGCCAAACGCAGCATCCCGACGCGGCCCCTGTGAGGCCAGACCGCCCAGACCGCCCCTTGCGCTGAGCGGTCCTGCTGCCCTGTCATTGCGTGCAGTAAGGGCGGGTGCCACAGAGCCGTCAGGCAGCGGCGGCAGAATGGCACATGAAATGTAGTCCCCGACCACGAACTTGGCCTCGCCGAGGGTTTTGTCCTTGGACGTATCGGTGTCCGGCAGCGTTGCCGCCGTGTCGGCCATGTGTATGTCTCCCTCTCCCCCCTCCGCCCCGTCGGCGGCGAGAACTGCACCTACTGTTCCATCGCCCAGTACGACGCTCCCCAGGTCCTTAACCATGAATCGGGGAATTTGTGTCTGCGCGTGGTGTGCGCCGGACGGGGCTGCCGCATTTCGGGTATCCGGGTAAATAACACGGAAGGCCAGCCTTGTGCCCACCGATGGGCTTGGCAGTAACGAGGGGTCTGCGGCGGCGACCTGCTCCGCGAGCTCGGTCAGGGTGCAGTCGGGCCACGTGTAGAGTGACAATGCGGGCGGCAGGCTTCTCGAGGCAAACTCGTCCGTTCTGAACCATCGTCAGCGATCCGCATCCGAAGGCAGGTAGCGCATGATCGTGGCTTCCACCTTACCTGTGAAACGAACCATTCTTGTAGAAAAGTCGTAGAAGAAACGGGGCTGTTTCTTCCCGCTCGATCGGTGACATTTTGAAAGTGGTGCTGCCGAGTGGTATCGCGAGGCGTTGCAAAGGGACGACGTTGAAGAGTACGTACAGCGCTGGTGGAGTAATCAGAACAAGCTCGAATTTGACAAGCTCCAGGTCCCCTTGTGACGAACAGGTACAACACACGTTTTGGGCCCCCAAGGGGTTAGGAAAGAGACAAGCAAAACGGAGGGAGTGCGGGAACTAGTCTTGCGTGTGCGGTGTGCGGGCGTGCGTCCCTCCCGACTGGAGTCAAGGTGGTAGGCGAGTGAGGCTGTGCAAGTTAAGCGCGATCTTCCAAAGCTTCCATGCATGGATCGTCCACCACACAGGCGCGCAGAGAGGTGTGGGGGAAACAGAAAGGACGGTAAATAAAAAAAAAGTAAGTTTTTCAATCGGTACGCCTTACCCGATTTTCTTCCGCATTTGTTCGACGACATCTCATCGACATCGAAGGAAGTTGGGGAACCTCGACGACGCAACTTTGGCGATACACACGACCGGACGGACCCACCCGAGGCAACACGCGCACCCAAACAGCGAGCACACCGACCGACCCGATAGCCCGACCGACGACCGACCGCCCGCCAATATGGATTTTGCGGCGCTCATGTCCAAGGAGCTGGACAAATCGAAGGAGTCGACACCGGCCTCCTCCTCGTCAAAATACATCAAGCGCGCCGACGTCGAAGCGAAGCGCAGGGAGGAATACCTCGCAGAACAAGCCCGCATCGAGGCCGAGCGCGAAGCCAGGGCTACCGCGAAGCGCAAGCGCGAGGAGGACGAGGCGACCGAGAAGAAAATCCGCGAGGAAAAGCGCCAAAAACTCGCCGAGGAATCACGGCGGCGGCGTGAGGAGAAAGAAGCGGAGGAGGAGCGCGCCCGACGCAAGCGGCTGGGCCTGCCGGAGCTCGTCAAGGCTAGCAGCGAGGACGTCGCCGAGGTCGAGAATGGCATGGAGGACATCCCCGACGAGGAGCTGGCAGGCAAGCTGCGCGCTCTGGGCGAGCCGGCGACGCTCTTCGGCGAGGGACATGTGGCGAGGCTGAGGAGGTACCGACGGCTCACAACGGTGGTCACAAAGGGCCCCATCCCTACGACACTGCAGCTGGTCGAGGAGAAGGACATGAAGGTCGACAGCGCGGTGCCCAAGGACCAGGACGGACGGAGGTGGCTGTTTAGACAGCTGGCGTCGTACTTTACTATGGTCCTGACCGAGTACGAGAAGGCCATGGAGCAGGAGCGCCGCGACACGACGGCGAGCAAGACGGCCTACAGCGCCATGGTGCAGAGTCGCGAGAACCTCAAGCCGGTATGTCCTTCGCTTCATGGTCGCATCCCGCCAAGTATACTGACGCAGTCTAGCTATTTCGCAAGTTTGAAAAGTACGACCTCGACGACGACCTCCTCGCGCCCATCGTCGAGATTGTCAAGGCCGCGCAAGAGCGTCGCTACGTCGACGCCAACGACGGCTACCTCCGCCTCTCGATCGGCAAGGCCGCCTGGCCCATCGGTGTCACCATGGTCGGTATCCACGAGCGCAGCGCCCGCGAGAAGCTGCACGACGGCGAGCGCGGGCACGTCATGGGCGACGAAGTCACGCGCAAGTATCTGCAGAGCATCAAGCGCCTCCTCACCTTTGCGCAGGTCCGCTGGCCGCCCACCGACGTGCGTCAACTCATGGGATGATGAGACACGTCCTGTTGGGGATCTCCTTCTTGTCTTCTTTCGAGACTCCTGGGCGTGTCCCGGGTCGCGAGTCCGGATGGAACACGAGCGGTGGTGGTCATGGTAGTGGGCGCCGGGGGGCATGCTCAAGGAAAAAAAAGACCGCACTGCGCTGCCCCTCTCACCCACCCCGTACTGCTACCTGATCCCCCCTTTCCCTCCTCACCCATCCTTGACGACTATTATTGTTCAACACCATCTTGTGATTTCTTGCTCATGACTGTCCATTTTAGCGGGTGTTATTTAGTCCCGGCGACGTCCCGACTACGGCAACGGGTATCCCTTAGGAAAAGGGAGGGAAAGGTGGAAGCGGAGCGCGATTATGGGGAATGGGTAATTGACTGGGGCTGGCTTGGCTGCTGCAGCCGATGGGATGGTGGACTGGAGACACACAAAGAACAGGGGGCCTGCTTGGGAACTTTGGACTGCCTGATGCAGGCTAGAAGCAAAACATATACAATTCCACGCACACACCCCTCTCCAGGGTTTGCTTCGAGACATTGCTCCAAAACCCCTGACGACCTTTGCAAAAGAAATAAAAATAAAAAATAAAAAGTGTAAATGGCTGCCCCTCCCCGGCTGCCCCATTTTGTAGACTCACACGGCTCTTGACCGCGGCACCATTTCCTGTGTACCCTTGATATGAACCGGGAGGGGGGGAGGGGGGCGGGTGGAATGTTGCCTCGGTGTGATCATAATCCCGCCCCTCGTCATGCCCACTCGAGATAATAGAGCGAATGATCACCATGTCTTTTTAACCCTCAGGTGGCAGCAGAGAACCAAAGCGCACCGTGCGAGTAAGCCCCCGTTCAAAAGAAGCGCTATAAGGTCGGGTATCGTTCACAACTCCGTCGGCAGGGTAAGCTTAACCTCGAATCAGGCCCGACGAATACAAACCAGGATGCATTGATGGATTGACGGAGTTCGGGCGAACGAGGACATGAGGCTGCATAAACGGTGGCATGTGTTTTATTCCCGACTAACTCCAGCGAGGGTCACTCACCTCATCGTTTGACACATTCCTATGCTTGCTGCGTAAGCCTCTATCTATCGGCCCCGGGGATCCCGCGATCAACACCGCCGTCAAGTTCCTTTAGCCGCCCCACCGCTCAGCTGTGCCAGGTCCATGCCCGATTCCAATGGCTACACCGTAATGGCATGCCTAGCGCACAAGTGCCATGACGTCTGAATGATCCCACGGAACCATTTGGGTGTTGGCAGGCGTACGTATGCCTTTTTCTTCCAGGGGAACCAATGATCCGTCGCCAGCAGGCCCAGTCCTCATGGCCAGTCGACCGCCCGACTTTTTAGGCTTTCGGCTGCAGCGCCAAGGTGGATCGCCAAAAGTGCCCCGTCTGTCAGCGTTTCTCTGCGTCCTCTGCTCGCGTCCGATCCGCGGAGAAGAACCACCACTCGGCCGGAAGCTCATTACAGGAGTTCCTCGCCGAATGACCATCAGCTCGCCTCGCCGCCGGCCGCTGCTGCTCGGGTGGCCTGCTCGAGCCAGAGCTCATCGATGCCCTGCGTACCAGCGTGTGCATTTCCCTTGCGCGTATTCTTCACCTCCATATCCGCTGCGATGATGCTCATGCGCCGGATCCGCTCGGTGGCGTCCCGCTCGTAGGCATCAATCGTGTCAAGGACCAATCTTTGCAAGGTCGCTCGGGGGTTCGGAGACACGGCGACCAGCGTCTGTGGCTCGTGCGTTAGCACAGTGCGATTCTAGCTCCAAGCCGACCGCGGGCACGTTTCAACTCACCTTCTCGATTGTGTTGATGCGGGCCTGCAAAACGCCGCTCCGAATCATGGTAACGAGCTCGTCGACGAGCGGCTTGCCGGGCACCGCAAAGGCCTCCTCCAGGCTTCTCAGAGTGACGCAGGAGAAAGGAATAAAGTACTGCACGATGCACTTGCTCCTGATGTGGGAGTAGAGCGTGGGGACGTGTTTCTGGAGATAGATGTCCAGGAGGTAGTCGGCGCGATACGCCTCCAGGATCGCGAGGCATGCTGAGTACCGGCCATTGACGAAGAGTGAGATGGCCTTGCGAATGTGAGGCTCCAGCTCCAAAAACGTTCTGAAATTCTGGTTGTCCAGGACGCGGGTCTGCAGGTCCTTTCGATCCATCGTCGCAAGAGCCAGGAGACCACCGTACACTGCCACATCGTTGGGGCTCGCGATGGTTTTGTACTCCGCACCCTCCTTGCCAGCACCCTCCTTGCCGGCATCAGTCTGCAGGAAGCTTTTGGCCGCATCCTCAAACTTCTCGAGGCCCATGAGAGCGATACCCTGGACGATCTTGGTGTACGGTTGAAGGCCCTTCTCTTCCTCGCCGTTCTGTACGCCGGTGATTTTGCTGAGGTTGGCAATGACCATAGGCCACTCCCGGCGTTGGAGTGTAACGCTGACGAGGTGCTTGCCGACGTCGATGATGTGCTTTGAGGTGCTGACATCTGGGCGCATGCGGCTGTAAGCCTCGCCAGCGTTGTTAAGGTCGCCAATTTCCTCAAAATGGCGGCCAAGGTCTTCGTTTCCCATCTGTTACTTCGTCAGTGTATGGACTTTGTGTGTTGGAAGCCAGAGAAGACGTACCCGAATGCTTTCCTTAATGAGGTTCATCTTATAACCCTTCAGCTCGCTTTCGAGTTGGTGAGTCTTGGCCTTGTTGGCCCTCTCCGCGTTTTCGACCCATTCTTGGTCGAACAAGGCCTCTGGCTCGTTGGGAGCGGCGATGTGAATGCACTCAAAGGCGTCTCGGTAACGTTGGACATCTACACCCGCCTTGGCTTCGGCAACTGCAGCCTTCAGAGCGTCAACACAGAGCGGCACGCAGGTCCGGCCGATGAGAAACAGACGCTCAAAGCGGGTACGGCCTGTGGTGGTGGTTAGAAAGTGTCCCCTGGGGGCGGCGGAGCCTTGGCAAGCGATCAAAGGGGGCGGAGACGCGGAGAGGCTGAGCGTCTGTGGGCAGCGAGGCGCAGTTACGAGAAACAAGGTTGAGACGGGCTGAAGGGCAAAGCATACCTTCGTAGTTCTGGATATACAAATCGAGGTCTAGCTTAGGGACATCTGAAAGTGACAACAGTGTTAGCAGGCCGCGCGTCTTGGCACTGATTTCCTATTTGAGACGATCGAGTAGGAAGGGGACGCTGAGTTGAGGCCCAGCTCGGACGCCTGCATGGCTTAGACTACGCACCTCTGACAATGACGCCGCCCTGGTCGTCCATCTGCGTGAAGAAAGCCAGCAGGGCGTTGGAGTCGATGTTGGCGTTGGCACCAGCGGCAGCCATGGTTGGAGATTGCGATATCGTATCAGGAGACTCGGTTGATGGACCCGTGCGAGCTCCGCCCAATCTTGCTCAGATGATGGTTAGCAGGGGCCTAGCAGTGGGCAGACTGTGTATCAGTGACATTAATGAAGGGGAGGGATGTTATGGTGCGGAGGGCAGTACGGCATACGGGGGTGGCGTGCCAGGCGGCGAACGAGGTGCGGTGGCCGAAGTCGCCGAAGCCGCCGATTACAGATTAGAGTCGTGAATAGTGGAATGCGTAGACTATTGTGGTGAGGGGCTTTCTAGTCTGTCAGGGCCGAGCTGTTGGAGAGGGCGGCCAGAATCCCGTTCGTTGACCGGGGACAGTGATATTTGGGTAGAGGGGCCGGCCGGCAAAAGACAGCCTTAGGCCGAGCAGGCGAGGCTTGCTATTGCAAGGTACCAGGCAGGAGGAAGCTCGTGGAAAGTGGGAAAGCGTCACTCACTCACCTCGTAGGATCGGTCGCCTCTGCGTCGCCGTCTCGAGTATGAATCGTGGAGGGTTGCAAAGGAGAGATAGAGTAATAGACCCGGCGTCGGGTGTCGCACTAAAGGGTACGTGGGCTTCGAGTGTGATGGGACAGTCCTGGAGCAGCGATGTGATGGGTTGGGTGCGATGAGAAGTGTGAGCGACAATGAGCTGTGACGGCGGTCGGCGGGCAGGAAGTTGGTGTGTGTGTGTCTGCAGCGAATGAGAGTGAGAGACAGGTGGTGGTGGTGACACAGCTGGACGTTTTAATGCGGGGTAATGCAATAAAGAGGGATTGGGGAAGGGGGTCGGGTACCTCGTCTTGAAGCACTAGTACCTGAACTCAACTCACCTTAGTCAGTTATTACCCTGCGAAGTAGCGAGCAGTATGCAGCGACACAGCGTGCGAACTGGGAAACACGCATATAGTGTGGGAAGTCCAAAAAAAAAAAAAGAAAAAAAAAAAAGGCAACGGGGACCTCGTTGCATCTCTGTGTCAATGATTGGCAGCACGATACGGTAGTACGTCGATCACAAGGATCTAGTCCATTTGTCTTGGCGATAAACTGCCCGTAGTTTGAGGATCTGTATCTGCATGTATCCCGTCAATTACCTTCCGGGTGTTCTGGCACTTGTGCACAACCGGCAACAGACGAAGGCCGAGAATAGACAGTTGTGCAATGTTCACCGTAGTCACGGAATTGTTCTCTGAGCGTGTAGTGCAGGTAGAGCTATCGGCGGGTTACCCGCTTCAACGGCGACGAGCAAAGGAGCCGATTAGACAGACGTACATTCACTTCGACACACACGCGAATTCGAACCCTCTGCTGCGGTCAACTACTTCTCTGCTTCCTCTTGGAGGTGACGCCTCTCCGCGGAAACCGAGCCGCTGGGCCCGCCTGTGCACTGATTCATTTGATGACCGAGCGTGAGAAGGGCTGATTGATGGAGCGGTGGTGCTCATAGGCCGGCGAGACAGCACCGGGATTGGCCAACTAGCCCAAGAGTCAGGAGAGGTCGTCCGCCGTGGACCAGGACCAGCACCCAAGCCAGTGAGTGGCATGCCCAACGCAAACCAGCAGCAGAGCACCAAGCACGGCACACACACCTAACCTGCGGACCAGGAAGTGTGCTCGGTAAGGCCAGACATGGAACCTAACCAATTTGACAGATACAGGGGTCGGTAGTTGACCGAGGGTTTGTTCCGGGAGGACGAAGGAGTCGACCTGGGTTGTGCTTTTAGGCCACACGCTGCAGAACACGCCCGCAGCTTGGCCGGCCAATGCTACGTGAACAGATGCCATGGCGGCAGGCTGGAGCTCACACCGAGGAGTTCGTTGTCGTCGTCGTTGATGGTGGCCACGATTTGTCCCAATTCCTCGACGAAGCCCGATTGATAGAATGGGTTTCCAATTACGAGGTGCGCTTGCATCGACTGGTGCCGGTTGACGGGGGACGAGAGACAGCAAAAGATCCCTGCTGGTCAGTCTCGGATTCAGCTTCGAGTTTCCAGTGTATGATTCTGTTGACTGGCGGCCCTGATTTGCTGGAGGTTGAGTTGTCCCGTCGGAGCAAAGGTTGACAGAGTGAGGGGCTCGGCCTTCATCGCCGTGCCATGGTTGGGTTCGGCCCCAAGGTTCAGGCTGGGACCAGCAAGGCTGCAGCAGGGTCAGGGCCGACTCGAGTGCGGTACTGAAATTGAGCGCGCGCGAGGTCAGATTGAGTGCCTCAGAGCGGGTCACCAGCCTGGAAGATCCAGCGTATTTGGATTGTCAGTGTGAGTGCAAGAGCGAGCGCTGGAGTCATGTTTGTCTTCATGATGCAATGCAGCGATATACGAAGTTTTGGTGGACGTTGGATTGTCCACGTACCTCATGATACAGGAAGACCTGCCCAGGTCAAGCCATTCATTCTTCGCCGTGAGAAAGCTGGCGCTGTGGACGCTGCGGACTGCACTGTAGCCGTTGTCGCTATTGCCGTCGTTCTCGCGTCACTCCTGCTCAGTGGGGGCAGGTGCAGCGTTGTGGTCATGTTGGGTGACCCCCTGCCCTAGGCGCTGACGGTCTGCACCCCCCCCTGAACGCTGATTCTCCGACACTAGACAGAAGAATGAAGAGGCAAGATTGCAAGATCTGAGGCAGCTGATTCGAAACCAAAATGGCAAGTGGCTCTCTGATAGCGATGCACCCGTACTGCCTTGATTGCCTTTCCATTCACCTCGGGTTTGTGGAGCGCAGGCTGGAAGGTACGTAGCTGGGGAATCTAAGCGATTTCCCCGTCTCAACTCTCTCATCCTTGGATGCGCCTTCCCTTGCTCACTCATACCGAGACTTGGCCGGACAGTGCGACCCACAATAGCGGCACTCGCTGCGCTCCTAGTGGCTGGCACATGCATTGAGACTTCGTTCTCCTTTTGCAATGAATTTTGCGGAAATAACGAGAGGGCGCGCGCGCAATGGGCAAAATCCAAAAAAAGAGAGCGCGAGGGGAAAGAGGGCAACGTGGCCATTTCCTTGGTTTCTGACATCCGTTCACTCCTGGGGCGTGTGCGAGGGCCTGGTCAGCAGCCGACCGCAGTCGTTTTTGACCGGTTCAGCCAGCAAAAAAACCGCGAAAAAAACGCTGACACTTGGGAGCACCCAGATATCGTGATATCCCTCTGAGGCTCTCAGCAATTCGATGCATGTTGTCAAGACAAGCGCAAGCGCGAAGGGGCGGGGTGGAAGTCTTGGCATGCTCGATTTCCATCGTTTGCCAAGACTTCAGGACCCAGGAAGCTCTTGCCTTCTGGTGTGCACCCACGCACCCCCGCTCTTGGGCTGACGCGTTTTGGTAGGAGCGACAGTGGGCTTGGCCTGGACTTGGTGCTTGGCTCAGCGACCCGACCACCCAAGAAACGTAAGGGGACGTGGCCCGCGGGTGAGATGCCGCGTGTGGTTCCTCTCCCCTCTCCCCTCACTCCCTCCCTCTACCACCCCCCGTCCAAGCACCCCCAAGCCTCCCCCCTCCACCCCGAGCAGCGACCAGGGGACTCGGCTCTCTTCTCAATCACGCCGCCAATCTGAGAGCAGCGCTCCCGCGAAAAGAGAAAATTTGTCGTCGAAATACACCATAGACACGTCCCCAATGACGGATGCCAAGCCTTCAGAACCTCATCGTTCCCTCAGCCCTGGGCCCTGTTCGTTCTGTAGGGCGGCAGGCGGACCATTTTGACAACGTCCCGTCCACCATGCGACGTAAATCCACAAACCGAAGGCCTTTCGAATATTCCATGCATCTTCGATCCCACCGCTCTGCACTCGCCCAGCGAGAAGGAGGAGAGGAGAGGAGGGGGAGGGCGGAAGAGTCTCATGACTTCGCCGCACCAGAATGCACCCGCTCCGAGCCAAGGGCCCAAGGTCGCTGTCCAAGGCGAACGGGGGACGAGAAGCAAGACGGGACCAACCCCAAAAGGCTTCCTATAACCGTCCCCGGGGAGGGGGGGGCGTGAAGCCCCTTGTGCGCTCAAACATGACAACCTGCTTCATGACAATGCAAGGCCAAGCGACCACCCACAACAAAGCCGTCGTCGTCGTCGCCCTTTCTTGGCCCTTGGCTCACCTCTTGACCTGTTTCCCTCGCCCCTGCTACTTCGCTTCCGAGTCGCCGCCAGCAACACACGATGGGCTGAACCCTCGATCCCAATCTCGGGGTGACCACGGCGCGCACCGGATGATGTGGGTGGAGGCCGAGAGGGGACATCTGTGACTAGATGAAAAGGCAATCGCAGATTGATGCCGTCGTCGAATTGCCTGTGACATGACTGGGAGCTATTGGTCCTCGACGACAGAGGCACTTCTCATGCGCTGCATGTGATGGCCCGGATGCTGGAAGCTCATTGGCAAGGCCTAGGCTCTTCACCAGCACCCCAGATGTTTGAGGCCGCAAGCACTGTCCCTACACCTCGGAAACTGGCCCTGCGCTGGTGTTGTCCGCCAACACGAACAAACTACCGACGCGAGGCGTAGTGGTCGGTGGCATATCGGCTCTCAAACCATCATCTCACTTTCTCCTGAGTTTTTTGTTTTTCTTTTTTGGCCTTGCGTTGGGTTGACCATAGCCAGGCATAACAAAGGGTCCCTGGCCGAGCGCCATACGTGGGAGCTCCTGGGACGCAACTCTGGTCCAGTTGCATTCCGCCTGTTCCGTGGGTGGATGGTTCAGGCTCCTAGCTTCTAAGTTCGATAAGTCAGCGTTGACTGAGAAGCCGATTTGCTCGCCCCGTCGCGCTGGCCCTAGCGTTGAGGCAATTATTCGAGTGATGTAGGGCAAGCCGCAGGACAAAGCGCCCTTGTTGACGGATACTAAGCGACGCGGGAAACCTTGCCTACTGCTTCGTGGGACCCGAGGCATCACGGCGGTTGCTGGTGGATCGTCAGACTGGGAGGCTGGGCGCGATGGATCTACCGGACGACGCCGGGCGGGATGATTGATTCCGTGGCGGTCTGCTGCGTGGTACAGGGACCAAATGGCATGGAGATTCAAGCCAACGGGTGGCCTCAAGCAAGATTTCGCAGACGATTAAGGTACACAAAGGGTAAAAAGGCATACGTACCCCCGGTTCCACCCTGCATCTAAGCGCATGCACGAACGCCGCTGGCGCCGCTTGTTTTCCTTCTGTCCCCTTCGCCAACCCACAACATCGCAGCACCAAGACGGTAAACCAACCACCAAAGCTTCAGGCAAGGCCTTGCAAGTCGCGACTGACTGACATGTACTCTGTAGATTCCATGCATTAGTATCCGTTCCACGAGTGGGAACAGTCCATATCCGCGTCCAGGTCTCCTCCCACCGGTGTTGCTCTGCATCGCCGGCGACGAGTCAAAAGATGGGCTGCATTCCTATTCCGAGAATTCTCCGCTTTTTTTCTTTGCTTTTTTTCTTTTGCTTTTTTCCCCTTCCTTCCCTTCTCCCCCCCCCCCCCCCCCCCCCCCCCCCCCAACTCTCCATCCTCTTTTGAGTCAAATCCACATGGAGAGGAAGGGAGCTCCCCGATGCTCCCTGTTCGGCTGTTGCGCGCTCGACTCGCTCGCCCTCGCCCGTCCATTATTCATCGCCCACATAACGCTTATGATCTGCTGACTGGAGCAACTGAGTATACATCGTACGCCGAGAGTGGCCCTCCTGCGCGGTATCCTCAGAGGCAATTTCACACGTACTCTATCGCCATCAGTGAGACCATTCAACGGTCTGCCACTTACAGTAGCATTACACGTACCAGCATGCGCCCTACCTGCGCTCGACGCCCACTGGCTCCGGCACTGTTCCCTGCTGGCGCCGATAGACTGTCGCCGCTGCGATTTGCCTCGCCTTACAGACGAGCTCCCTCACCCGTCAAGCCATTCGCGCCTCCTTTTTCGCCCGTTTGGCGCACTTGCAAAAGAACCTTCCATTTCTAATTGCACGCACCACCACACGGCACTAAGCCGGCTAGCCTACTTCGACTTAAGATTGCCTAGCTCGAAATGCTCAAGATAGAAGCCCCAGCTACTCCAATCTCGTCATTGTCATCGGGGTCGCCCACTAGGATAGGCGCTTTTAACACGGAAACAGGCATCCCCCCTCGACTCCGAAGCTCAGTACCACCGACCATAGTTGGGAGTTGCTTCTGTCGTGCACATGGGTTGGTTGTTCGGGCGAGTCTTTGCCTGTCGGGTGCCCGTGCTGTCGGGATGCTCCCTTCTGAATAGAGTCAAACGTCAATGTGCAGGTGTCAGGTCCAGAACCTCGCGCATCTTGAGCTTCTTCTTCGTCCGTTTTGTTTTGTCTTGGCTTTCCGCGCACTTCGGGTACGTACACTCGACATGGCATCCTCGTTCCTCCCACTCCTCCCAGCGGAAAGGTACAGACGTACCTTTGCAACGCACACACACCACACACAACACAGCCATTCCCTCGCTCACTCATACAACCATTGATCCTTACTCACAACGATGCCTTCGGCTCAGGTGGGATAACCCTCTTCCTCGCCTTCTTACTCGCATGCCTACTCCCGGGCTGGACCATTGTGCGCATCTACAGTTTGTCGCCGCCATCTCTCTTGTCGGAGACCAATAACTGCCGCCCATCACGGAGGAGAGCGCTTCGACCGAGCTTCCACCACCCTACTTACTACCTCCATGATCTGTCTCCCCTGCAAGTATGCACCCCCTCCTGGTCTGCCCCCCCTTCGGCGGGCCCTTTCTTGGTCCTCTGGGCTGCTCGCGCCCTTCCACCCAGTTCCCAGTCTCAAAAGTCTTGTCCCTCTCGCGGTTCCGCCCACCCCCAAGAAAAGCACGAGCGCCACGACACATGTATGGGATTCGGCCGCTCTCCTAATTGTGCTCTCTTGCTGGTCTGCTTCTCTGCCCGCCTTGCCTCAAAGCCATCTTGACTTATTAGGCTACTTAGTCTGCCTCACGGCTACCCCCTGCTGCTCTTTCGTCCCTCGTTCTCACCCTCCACTACCTGGCCCTCGTACCGATCCCAATCGCCTTTCTCGTCCTAGCTTCCCCATCCCCTCTGCGACGGTTTCGTATTGTCCCCGTTCCCTCTCTTCTTGTCCCGATCCGCTGCGCTACCTGCTGTTGGTGACCTTGCCGGTACACACACGCCCCTCCTTTTCTGCGCTACCACGCAGAAAGCACCAACAGCATCCAGCACCACCACCGCCATCATTACCAGGGGGGGCTCTACCCGCTGCCCGCCAGATCGTGGTCTGCTGCCCCCGTGTGTCGAATACGTACTGCGGTATCTGTACTATTCGACCGCGCTACCGGGACTACACCGTGCGGGACCGTATTCCCCATACCCTCGAGTCGTGTACTCTGCCTGTCTCAACCACCCCGGCCGAGACGCTACCTACCCGCTACGTAATCCATCTCGCGCTCAGCTTTGCGCGAGACTTACACCTGCCCTGCACTACACCTGCCCTGCACCGCACCGCACCGCACACCCTGCTCGGCCTTAAACAAGGGCCTTCCACCCCCCCAGCAGCTGCTACCCAGACGAGGCCCAGCAAGAAGGCAAAAGATCCCCCGGCTCCTCCTCTGGTCCTCCCGTTTTGTTTAAACTTATCTTCCTCCTATCCCCCACGAAGTCTTGGCACACGTTTCGTTCTTCTCATGTTCAAGACTTGATCAGTCCGAAAAGCCGTTCCTAGCTGTTGGGTTGGCTAATCGGACAACGACCCTTGTGCTTTCAACTATGCAAAGAGCTCATCCTCCATAACTGCACTTACACCGAGAACCGGGTGCTCGACCGAGCCAACACAACCAACCAACGACACTTGTCACTACCACCATCTTTACAAACCACCAGTCACCTCCCATTTTCTCACTTTCGCTGTTTCTGCTCCTCCTCGGCAGCGCAATGAGCCCTCCATCCCGGCCTGTCAAGGCTGACAACTCACCGCCGGACTCCAACATGTCGGACAACGAGTCTGCGGCACCCTCCACCAACGGCTGGCCTGTCAAGGAACCGCCCTCGCCGAGTGGCAGCGCGCATTCCGGCTCTGACATGGACGAGAAGCCCGGCGAAGCTGGCAATAACGTCCCCGTGCAAAAGCGTCGTCGTGTGACCAGGGCCTGCGACGAATGCAGACGCAAGAAAATCAAATGCGATGGCAAGCAACCATGCACGCACTGCTCCGTCTATAGCTACGGTTGGTACCCCTTGATTGTCTCCCATCTAGAGATGCTGACCTGGCCCAGAATGCACATATGACAAGCCATCAAACAGGCGGAGGAACCCGGCTCCTCAGTATATTGAGGCGTTGGAGAGCCGTCTGCAGCGCGCCGAGAACCTTCTGCGCAAGTTTATTCCGGACGTCGACCTGGCTGATCCCACACTGGATCCTGCCGTCCAGCAAGAGTTCCGCAACAGGGAGCACGCCAGGGTTCAGACCTCCAAGCTGAGGCACGACCCCTACGTTAGCCCTGAGAAGGATGACGCTCAGCTGTTGTCCATGATCGAGTCCATCGGCCAGCTGGACTTGGATGACAAGGGCGGCTGGGACTTCCACGGCGTGTCGTCCGGTGCGGTCTTTCTGCGACGGATGAAGGAGCACTTTAGGGGCATGATGGGCCCGATCACCAAGGTGCCGTTCCTGCCGCGGCCAGACAGACCTGCTGGTCTGATCAACCTCGACTCTCCAGCATCAGCTGCGAGCTCGCCCTTCGACTCAACAATGACCACCGCCCCTGAGCTTCCCCCGAAAGAGGTGGCCAGAAAACTCTGCTACCTCTCGCTCAACTGCGCAACGTGCCTGATCCGCATAGTCCACGTTCCATCTTTTTACGACATGTTTGATCGAGTTTACGAAAAGTCCTACGAAGATTATTCCAACGAGGAGCATAAGTTTCTGGGTCTCCTTTATGCCGTTATGGCCCTGGGCTGCATGTACCGGAATCTGGACGAGAACGCCCCTCCCGTGGCCTACAAGGAGTCGGTCGACGAAGGGTATGCGCCAAAAGCCCTCGCACATGGGTTCCACGCTGACATTGCACAGAATGAAGTACTACGATACCGCCAGACGGATCTTGCAAGACATCACGGAATGCCGGGACCTGATCTCTCTCCAGGCACTGCTCTTTATGATTCTTTTCCTGCAAGCCACCTCGAACCTGAGCGGATGCTACGCGTTTGTAGGAATCGCTCTCCGGTCAGCCCTGCGTATAGGTCTGCACAGGTACTTGAAGCATGAGAAGATTTCCATTATCGAGCAGGAGGTTAGGAAGCGAGTATTTTGGGTCATCCGGCAGATGGACATCTACGTTTCGGCCATGCTCGGCTTCCCGCTGATGCTCAACGCTGAGGACATTGACCAGCCATACCCCAGCGAGATTGACGACGAATACATTACCAACGAGGGCATTCTGACCCCTCCACCCGGAACGTTCTCTTTCTTCGAGGCGTTCAACGCGCACACCCGCCTGATGGAGATCTTGGCCAAGATCCTCAAGTTCGTCTACCCCTTAAAGGGGCTTGGTCAGAGTGTAATGAAGGGGGACAAGCCGGGTGCAACCTACCTGATCAGCTACTCCAGCATCAAGCGAATCGAGGCAGAACTGCAGGAGTGGTACGAGGTTCTACCCGCGCAGTGGCGGCCTAGACCTGACGGACCGGTCGAGGTGATTCGGTAAGTATTTCTGAGCACCGGGTCTCGATATTGCGAGGATCCTGCTTCGTCCAGCCTAAAGTCTGACCAAGCTAACAATAACAGCGTCCGCCATCTGCTGAGGTTCGCCTACGCCCATGTACAGCTTGTTCTCTACCGCCCATTCCTGCACTACGTTTCTCCACGCCTAAGCATGGGAAAGAACATTGACGAGCTTTCCTACGCGTGTGCAGCGGCTTGCATCAGCGTCTCGCGGAACATTGTCCATATTGGCATCGAGATCCGCAAACAAAACGTGCTGGCCGGGCCATACTGGTTCATGCTCTTCACCGAGTTCTTTGCTATTTTATCTCTCGTGTTCTATTCTATAGAGAACCCCGAGAAGATCGGTTCTGCAGAGGTCTTGGAAGATGCCGTCGCAGGAAGAGACATGGTTGCCAAATTACAGTCCAAGAGTCAGGCCGCCGACAGGGTTACAGAGGCGCTCAACGTAAGTCGTTGCCCCAGCTGGCATCCAGGCAAGCGTGTACTAAGGTTGGCAGATTTTGTTCGAGCAATTGCCCGAGAGGCTCCAGGAAGCTAAGTCTCGGCCGATCCCCACGAAAAAGCGATCGGCACCTGGGCAGAAGGCCAGCTCAGTACCCGTCCACGGACATCCGGCCTTGCAGCCGGGCATCGGCCAACGCCGATCCGAAGAAATAAGTCGACCGTCCAGTGTGGTGATGCCCAACGGACGGATGCCTCAGCCGCCACTCCGCACCTCGTTCGACGGCGTGCCCATCTCTGAAGCAGGATATCAGGACTCGGCCCTTACGAGCAACATTCAGGACCTGCTGGGGATGGACATGTCTTCGCGCGCGACCCCCGACTCGGTCAGCACGTCGGCGAGCTCGAACCGGCCGCCGCAGGGCTTCCCGCCGCCACACAACATGAATCACATCAGCAAGCTCGACTCGTTGATGTTCCCGTCAGAAGACCCATTCGCTTACCCCAACCAACCCATGATGGAGTTGGGCTTCCAAAAGGGACCGGGGCCGAACAACGTTAGCGGCCCGCAGGACGCGTCTACGTTCATGATGCCCGGTGCATTCGACGACATCGACACCCAGCTTCTCGGCCAGTCACCCGCCTACTTCCTGCAAGGGCAGAGCCACCAGCACCAGCACCAGCACCAGCAACCCGGATATGACCTCTCGAGCGTATACCAGCACTCTGGATACCAGGGCACGCCTGACGCTGCGAGACTCGACCATGCACGCCGGGTACAAATGCAGCAGCGGCCTGGTGAGATCGATCGGATGCTAGCAGAGACAGGCTACCAAGGCAACTGGGCGGGGATGCTCGCCAGGAACGGATTTCAGGGCCTGTAGGCACATTTCGCTTCACGTGATACCCAGCATTTATTTGGAGCCCTGCAAGTTCAGGGTGCGATCTATTTTAGGGGTTTAAGAGAAAAGGACAGACGGTCGTACCGGTATAGGCGTTGCGGTCGTCCCTGATGGGGAATTTCAAGTTTACATGGCATCGTGGCTGGATGGGGAGGCCTACACGAGCCCGGATTTATGTTCAAGCCGTCTGCGTACGGCGCAATGCACCGACGAACACGTGCACACTGTATGTAGTTGTCATGGCAGCTAGCATATTTGCCAATTGGATATAGGATTACCAACACATGCTGCGGACGTAGGGGCGTGATGGTGTGGTTGTAGGGATAAATGAAGGCACGACAAAAGTGCTCCAGGGACAAAGGTCACGACGCCCACTTGCAACACAAACGACCCGAAGAGTGCAGCCGCCATCGAACGGAGTGCAGGTCGCAGCGCATTGCAGCACCGCGCATGGCGGCGGCGTGCAGGACCGAAGGGCAGGGAGGATTGGTATCCGTAGGGCATGGCGCCATGTGCGGGCTGTGGGGTGCCGGGCGGCGTCAGCTCCAAGCTTCCAAGGCGCGAAGGACGATGTAGTTTGAGGGGGGTGGCAGGCTGTCGGGGCTATGGGGCCCTGGAATCAAGAGAGCCCATGTGCGAACAAACGACGGGGCTGATGCGAGAGGCAGGCCTTTGATGCCTTTGATGTTGTCTGTCATCCTGGCACTCGATGGAATTTCTGTTGCTGCTGTCATGTTGCACCGCACAGCGACGCCCATCAACGCCAGCGCACGGTGCAGTATCGCAACGGACACGGTAGACGGAGGGCAATCTGGCGGTACCCAAGCCATTGTGGTCGAGTCCCTCCTGGAGAGCGAGCTGTGGTGGGGACTATGCCTAGGGGGTAAGGGACCGATGAAGTAACATACCAAACCGAATGAGGCCCTCGACGCGAGTTGATTGGATCTCGGCTTTTTCTCTCTTTCGTTCTCGACAAAGTGTGCTCCAATCCACAGGGACGGAGGCTCCCCAGCATCCCCACATTGGAGGCGACACTAGGTACGAACGACAGGGCTTGATGGATATCTCCGCTAAATCCTTATCAGAGTGTCGTTGCGGGGCCCACCTCCCCGACGCCGGTCCCAGAGGGACTCGCTCATGTCCCCACAGCGTGGGCCGTTTCGGTACCGAGAAAAGCCCCGTTATTTTGGGGCCAAGTGCTAGGAGGAAGGAACCTCGCACGACCACGAAGGTCAGGTCGATGCCGGACTAGGCAGCCGCCCTATCACGAGATAACCGTTTGTCAGGGGCGCAAGCACCACTCTTTTCCCTCTTCTCCAGCCCTCCGTACTGCTGCACCGCGACCCGTACCTTCGGAGGCACCGAAGAAGCGGAGCACTGCGCTAAACCGGCCACCACCGGACGCACGCACGTTGCGACCCTTTGGACGACTGGAGCCCGTCAGGGAACTCCAACTGGACGTCATACTCAGCGCGTTCCGCCCCTCCTCACACGCCTCTTGTCCCGCCCTCCACCCTCTCGTCTCTCGCCCTCTCTCGCCCTCTCCAACCAAACAAACACCCGCATTCGCGAGGTACATGCGAAACCGCGACCTTCTGGCGTTCGAATCTCGTGCGGCCCTTGTCCGAAAAGCCTTGGCCTGCTCACCAAACCCGCCACGCCACGCAAGCGCCACCCCCATCCGAGCCGCATCGCATCTCCAATTGGCTTCGTGCCTGTTAGCCGCACACGGACGACCCTGCTTGCCTTGCTGCGGGAGATCGAGGCGCTCGACACATAGTCACCGGAGAGCAACGTCAGACCGCCAAATCCACCCTAACCCCGAACATTGACTGGTCCGGAGAACCCCGCCCCCAGAAACCGTGTGAACCATGGAGACCGTTGTTGATCACGATGTCGTCGAGGTGGACGAGTTCGATGCTCTGTAGGTGGAGGTCATTGCGCGTCTCTTTGTCGGGGAAACCTGCTTCACGGCATCGGAGTGAACACGGTGCTTTCCGATACCAGTTGCAGCCACCCCTCCAGTCTGTGATCGTTTACTGATGTAGCTGTGCCACAAGGTCCATCGAGGTGAAGACGGCGGCTGGGCCTGTTGAGTCGGTTGTGTCGGTTGCCCCTATCCCGACCAGATATCCCGGTATGCACCCGCACGTCCCCCAGTGTCGGCCTTGAAGTCGCTCGATAATGCGGATCATGTCGGTGATGTGAGGCTGGCGGCCTTTGTGATACCGTCGATCATGAGTGTGTTACTATGAGCGGCGGAGTGCTGACTTGACAAGCCAAACTCCACGCCCGCAAGGTCGCAGCGGAGCTCAACGCCAGCGATGGCCTCGTCTTCCTGCCTGGCGAGCCGAGCCGCAGCTACGAGGACTCGGATATGGGTCCGGCCTTCAGGCAACGGAGATAGTATGTCCTAGGCTCACGAGCTGCCCAGCGGCCACTGACGTGTAAATAGCTTCTACTACCTGAGCGGCGCCAACTTCGCCGACTGCGCCGTGACCTATGAACTCGCCTCGGACCGCCTCATCCTCTGGATCCCCTACGTCGAGCCGCGCCAGGTGCTTTGGTTCGGCTCGACGCCTGGCATCTCGGAATGCCTGAAGCAGTTCGACGTCGACGACGTGCGCTACACCACCCAGCTCAACAAGTTTCTGTATCGTCACCTCGCGCCCGGCTCGACGCTGTACGTCATCCACGCCGACCAAGTACCGCTACACGGCGACTTCTTCCAGTCCGCTGCCGAGGTGCGCATCGACGCGACCTCGCTGCAGCCCGCCATGGATCAGGCGCGCGTGGTCAAGACGGACTACGAGGTCGCCATGATCCGCAAGGCCACGGCCGTCTCGGCGGCTGCGCACCGGCGGGTCGCAGAGAAGCTACTGAGGCTGGAGAACGAGAGCGAGGTCGAGGCCATCTTCCAGGCGTGGTGCACGACCTCCGGCGCAAGGGAGCAGTCGTACGCGATCATCGCCGGCAGCGGCAAGAACGCGAGCACACTGCACTATGATGCCAACAACGAGCCGCTCGAAGGGAGGGAGCTCGTCGTGTTCGACGCCGGCTGCGAGTGGCACTGCTACGCGAGCGACATCACCCGCACGTTGCCCATCTCGGGCAAGTTCTCGGCGGAGGCCAAGGCAGTGTACGACATCGTGGCCAGGATGCAAGACGAGTGCATCTCCTTCATCCGCCCGGGCACCCTGTTCTTCGACCTGCACGTCCACGCTAGCAGGGTTGCGCAGCAAGGGCTGTTGAAGCTGGGTGTCCTCAAGGGCGACCCGGCCGAGGTTTGGGGTGCGGGCACCGTTGCTGCGTTCTTCCCGCACGGCCTGGGACACCACGTTGGACTGGAGGTCCACGACGTCTCGGGGCGGGAGAGGCTGCTGCTGTTGAACAATGTCATGGGCGGTCAGGGGGGACGCGTTGGGAAGAGGGAGGTGATTACGCCCGAGATGCTGGGCGCCATGGAGCAGGCTGCTGCGTCGGGTGCCGCGGCGGCGGCGCCGTATAGGGGGCGGCAGTACCTGCGAAAGAACATGATTGTGACGGTCGAGCCTGGCATGTGAGTGGCCAACCACCCCTTTCATCCCCTTTGCCCTTTTCTCTCGACCTCTCAACGCCCAATGGTGTAGAGAGCAGAGTCAAGTTTGCGGCCAGACGGCTAACGAGTTGTGACAACCAACAGCTACTTCTGCCGGGAGTACATTGAGGGCTACTTCCTCAGCAACCCTAGACACGCGCGCTTCATCAACAAGACGGTGCTGGAGCGGTACTACCGTGTCGGCGGCGTGCGCATCGAGGATGACATCCTGGTGACGGACGACGGGTACGAGAACCTCTCGACAGGTGCGCCCAAGGGGGAGGAGTTGTTGAAGGTCATCAACGGCAAGGCGTAGCCATGTGCGGTGTGATGTTTGTGGCTTGAGCGGTGCGGATCTCTACGAGTGGCTAGGTTTATGAAGCATGGGCATGTCGGTGCGCCATGCCTGTTGATGTTTTGTTGTAGACGTGCACATGTTCGTGCCCGGTTTGTCTCTCGATATACATTGGAGAACGGTAGAAATTTGGATGATGACTTGGCCTGTGTGTGTGTGTGTGTGTGTGTGTGTTTGGCCTGGCTAATCCTTGTTGTTCTTAGCAGAGACTGTTTTGATACTCATCCTATGTGTCGAGTTGTAGGAGCGCCGAGGCCTACGATTCAGCACCTCAAACTCTGCTCGTAAACTCAAGGCTGACAGACTTCTAGAAGAGCCGGTGCCCTTGGATGCTGCCACACACGGTCGAACAAAGTGTGCTAGAGAGCCGTCCCTTGCTTCCGGTGGTCCCTTCTGACGAATGTCGTCCGAGTGTTCCGCGGACGGCGACGATGAGGAGTGGGCTTTGGTCCTCGGTGGATGAGCGGGGCGGATCTCGGGGTTCGATGGTTCGTCCTGGAAGTGGCTGCCGACCAGCTGCGAAGAATCCGCAGCGATAAAGGCGTCAAGCGTCGTGGTCCTCGTCTGGAGAGTAAGGCATTGTCCAGAGGAAGCTTGCGGAAGCCGTGGGCCGCGGCATTATTCTCACACCAGGAGGTCTCCTTATGTACCCAAGTGCTCCCAGCCCGCAATACCTTGTCTTCAGCCTATCGAGATAATTCGGGCAATGGAGATATGTGATCACATCAATTCCGCGACGGCCTAGGTTTCTTGACCGCGATGGACCGCAACTTGTGTGGCGGGGGGGGGGGGGCGTGGGGTATCTATCCCCCCGGGGTTGCGTCCATGCGGACTCGGCTGGCACGAGAATGTCGAGCGATAACGGCAGAAGAGATGTTGTTTTCCGATGAAGCTTTCCGTTACCTTGCGCTTGTTTCCCATTATCTTTTCATCCACTCGGTATACACTCCCGCCAGTGTTGACACGTGGATATGCTCCTCTTGCAGCGGTGGCTTACGCAGAAGGGGGCATCTGCTTGGAGACCACCCTCACTACCAGGCCTCTTCTGCGCCCTTTCCACAACAGGGCAGCTCATGTCACCTCAGGGCTCTCACTGGGCCTCGGCGGTATCGAACCGTTGACGAAGAGACCGCCGCCTCCGCCGCCCGGCCACCTGTGGCCAACATGTTACGCCGGTGGACCATGGGAGGGACGGTTCATCATGGGGATCTCTGCAACTCCGAACTGTAGACACCTTTTGAAGTGCCGAGGCTGGATATAAGTGGCAAGTCTGTCCAAAAGCCTGATTATATAACGACCGTTCACACGAGAGCAGCACGGGCTCATGAGACAGAAGCCCAGACTCATCTCGACCTCATCTCACCATACGTTGACCTGTGTCAGGACAGGATGATGCGGAGGCAAGCGGCGCGCTCGCTGCCCGATGAACGGATAGAACATTACATGAGTAAATCCCGGGCTGCACTAAGCCCGGCCCCCACGCCTGGAATCCGAACAGCGCCCCCCTCGACGGCCGACTTCTATCCCGTCGGATAACTAAACCATGCGGATCCACCCGACGACGCTGCTGGCGTCGCGGACTGCCCTGATAGTCGGGCTGGTAAGAACTTTTGGCGACGGGACGAGCCAGGCAGGCGTGGTTCTTAGGAGCGAAGGGGCTAGTGGGGCCTGGGCCGGGCGGTCTCTAGAGCAGGAAGTCGGAATAGTCAAGTCTACTCTGCCGTACCGTCGAGGAAAGTCGCGATGCCGCTTCGCCGAGAGCCCACCGCCTGATGCGACGAGAACTGTCACATGTCATCTTAGCAGGTCACCAGAACACATGATTGGGACCTTCGTTGAACTTTGAACATTTTCGCTTCGATCATATACTTCGACGCCCAACAGTAACTCGTCCTCCATCCCAACGCTGACTGCAGCGACGCGGGCCGCAGTCCCCGCGTGTGCTCTTTCGTCTGGTGTTACCCCACGCTTCCAATCGTACAAGAGCCATGTCAGCCTATCAGCGGAGCCAACGGCTCCCCGGTGCGGCCAAATCACCGCCCCTCGAGCCTACGTAACACGGCATGCACGGTTTATACGAGACAGCCTCCCCAGGCGCCGTCTTACTCAATGAACATACCCCTTACCATTGACACACTCTACAGGTACTTCTTGGGCATCGAGTTCTTCCTCCTCTTGTACAACAAGTAACCGACGACGAGGACAACCTGAGATCCGACAATGACGACGATGAGCTTGCCGTGGCCGGGGGCGGCCTTGACGATGTTGGACGACAGCGTGGCGTGATGGTCGCTCATGTAGCCCTTGAGGGAATGCTCCGTGTTCTTCATCTGCAGATTCAAGTCGGTGCGCATGGCGCGGATCTCGCGCTCGAGGCCGTTGATGCGGCCCTCGAGGTCGTTAATCTTCTCAAGCTTGCGCAGCTCCTGACGCAGCGAGTCGAGGATCTGCGACGTCTCGGCGTGGCGGTTCTCGGCCTGCTGGCCGTGTTGGTTGACAGAGCGGAAGACGGTGCCGATTTGGTGATTGACCGATTGCAGGCGGTTGTGCAGGTCGGCAAACTGCGCTCGCGACGATGTGATGGTGTCGGCGTTGGCGTCGGGGATGGCGTTCAGGTCAATCGGGTCGGCGTTGCCGCTGCGCGGGTTGTTGCTGCTCGGTTGGCCCTGGTTGGACTTTTGCTCATGGGCCTGCTGCTGCTGGTTCTGCTGGTTCTGCTGCTGGTTCTGCTGCTGGTTCTGCTGCTGGCCCTGGTCGCTACCCTGCAGACTGTCGGACATAACAACCATCTTGAAGATCTCGAACGAGTCGGGGTTGTCAGCGCTCGCGGCAGTGATGCCAAAGGTGTAGCCCGGAGGAATCTTGACCTTGTCGGTCTCGAAGCACAGGCGGCCGTCAATCTCGACCTTGAAGACACGGTCGGTCTGGCGCAGCTTGATCTGGCTGGGGCGACCGAGGTTGCGGTAGTGATATTGGCAGTGGCCGAAGGCGAGGGCGCTGATGTCGCTCTGGGCCTTGTAGTCGGTCGAGCGGTCGTTCAAGAAGCCGCGCACCATGCCGCCGGTGCCGCCGTGGCCGTCGATGACAAGGACGAGGCCGTCGAAGCGGGGCGCCGTGTAGGCGGAGCTCATGCCGACGTCGGCAGAGCCACCGTTGGTGAGCCAGATGTTGAGGTTCCCGCCCGCGCGCTCGGGGCCGTTGGCTCGGAAGTCGATGTCGGCGATGAAGTTGCTGTGCATCACCTTCTGGGTGCTCCAGATGGAACCGCGCTGGTTCCCGGGCGCGACCGGGGTGAGGATGACTTTGTTGGAAAGGATCTCGGGCTGGTTCGGTTGGCCCTGGAGGACAAAGTTGGGGACGTGGCCGTCATTGTTGGGTGATATGCTGTTATCGTTAGCCGGAGCTAAAGTCGATTGGCGCGCGCGGAAAGCAGAACAGCTTACCTGCCGGTGTATCCGAAACTGAGCTCGTTGATGAGGTACTGGGCTTGTGTCAAGCTTGCGCCGAGCAAGAAGGCGAGCGTCGAGCTCAGGGGAGCTTGCGACACACGCATCGTGACTGGATTCAATGTAGCGCGGTAGCTACCTTTTTGGAGAGGGAGATGGGTATCAAGTGCGTCAACGTAGCCGGCCGTGTTGCCGACAGGGTCGATGAATTGTGTATTATAAAACAAGAAAGCAAGGTCCTGCAATGCGGGCAGAATGGAAAAAAGATAATTGCAGACAACGTCGGGATCCAAAAATGCGTGGGCACGAGATGGTTGGAAACCCGCCAAGTACGAGAGAGTCTCCAAACAGGGGTCGATGGTGCGTGTCTCTGGGTTGAGGACAGGTTGGCACTAAAAAAAAGTGTCAAAGGCTGCAGCTACAGCTCCTTTGTTCTTGGGCCGCTGACTGCCCTTTCTGGAAACTGTTTTTTTGCGGCGTTAACTTCCGAAAGTGAACCGAGGCAATTGGCGAGAAACAATGAAATAAAAGAACAATGGCCACCAGGGCCGGCGTAGAAATTTCCGGGCGTCTCTCAGGAGGCTCGTGGAGTCTCGTGGTGATGGATTCCAAACGTGAAGCTTGAATTTTGTTTCGCTGTCTTGCTTGGGACGGGCCCAGGGCCGTTTGCTGGAGACCTTCACGAAATAAAAGGGAACCCGGTCCACCAACAGCCTGGAACGGCATGGCCCGAGCTGCAATGGGAAGGGGATCTGGAGACTCACCGCTGCGCAGTTCCTTGCATCGAAGCCGCAGCGGGGGAGCTTCTCAGCTTCCATTGTGGCTGTTGGTGTCGTGGCTTTCTCCAGCAAACGCCACAGGACCGCGTTAAAGGGTCTTTCCCCCCGTCGCGTCTCCAACGTCGGCATCGGCGCTGGTTTCACCGCGACCTCTGCACGGACCCCCCGACGTCAACCCTGGCACTTTCTCCAAAAATCCAAGCTGCAGCTCTGTGAGCAGGACCCCTGACGAAAGTGAAGGTGGCCTGTGATTTTCCTTCCACCAAAGCAGCTGCGCATCCGACCGAAGCTCTCACGGCACCGCCCAGTTCAATGCGGACATCCCCCTAATCGGACCTCGAACGCGCCACAATGGCCGAATCGTATCCAAGTCTCACCCAGTGTGCGCTTGTCGCCGGCGCACTCAAAGTTCTCCTCTTCCCGGCCTAGTAGGTGGACCGCCGACGCCCCCGACCCGAGAGCCACCGCAACTGACACTTCGTGTAGCAAATCCACCGACTTTGAAGTCCACCGGAACTGGCTCGCCATCACCAACAGCCTCCCCGTTTCCGAGTGGTACTACGAGAAGACCTCGGAATGGACCCTCGACTACCCCCCTTCTTCGCCTACTTCGAATGGGTCATGTCCCAAGTCGCGAAGCTGGTCGACCCGGCCATGGTCAAGGTCTACAATTTGGAGTACGACAGCTGGCAGACGGTGTACTTTCAGCGATGGACCGTCATCATCTCCGAGCTGGTCCTCGTATATGCGCTTCAGAGGTGGGTGCCATTGTTTGTATGTGGTGCGAGAGGGATACTGACGGCCCAGATTCATCGACTCTGCTACAGGCGCCACGAGACGAGCTGCCCAAGCTGCCGCAATCTCCATTCTTCTGTCGCCCGGTCTCCTCATCATTGATCACATCCACTTCCAGTACAACGGAGCCATGTACGGCGTCCTCATCCTGTCCCTTGTCCTCGCCAGGACCAAATCGGGCCTGCTGGGCAGCGGGTTGCTGTTCGCGGCGCTGCTGTGCATGAAGCACATCTACCTGTACTTGGCACCGGCCTACTTCGTTTTCTTGCTTCGCGCATACTGCCTGTCACCCAAGTCCATCGTCAGGATTCAGTTTCTCAACTGCGTCAAACTAGGCGGCGGTATTGCGGCCATCTTTGGTGCCGCGTTCGGCCCCTTCGTCGCCATGGACCAGATCCCCCAGATGGTCAGCCGGCTGTTCCCCTTCTCGCGTGGTCTCTGCCACGCCTACTGGGCTCCGAACGTCTGGGCGCTCTACTCCTTCGCGGATCGTCTTCTCATTTACGGTAGGTCTTCAATCGCTGATGCGCACGATCCAGGCTGACAGTCGCCAGTTGCGCCCCGTTTCAACCTCCCGGTCAAGGCCGAAGCGATCAATAGCGTGACCAGGGGACTCGTGGGAGACACGTCCTTTGCGGTCCTGCCCGAAATCAGCCCGCGCACCTGCTTTGCTCTAACGCTCTTCTTCCAGGCCTTGCCTTTGATCAAGCTGTTTTTTCAGGCGCCGCCCAGCTGGGATGCCTTCATCGGAGCAGTCACTCTGTGCGGCTATGCGTCGTTCCTTTTCGGATGGCATGTACACGAGAAGGCCGTTCTGCTGGTCATCATCCCGTTCAGTCTCATCGCCCTCAAGGACCGACGCTACCTGAGCGCTTTCCGGCCTCTGGCTGTGGCCGGGCATGTCTCTCTCTTCCCCTTGTTGTTCACGCCGGCAGAGTTCCCGATCAAAACGGTGTACACCGTCTTCTGGTTGATCTTGTTCCTCGTGATATTTGACCGCTTGGCGCCGGCCTCGCGGAAGGCGAGATTCTTTCTGCTCGACAGATTTAGCACGTTCTACATCGCAATCAGCATCCCGCTGATATTTTACTGCTCGCTGCTTCACCAAATCATCTTCGGGAAGCGGTACGAGTTTCTCCCCCTTATGTTCACTAGCTCTTACTGCGCGGTGGGGGTGGTCGGCAGCTGGATCGGGTTCATGGTAGTGTATTTTACATCGTAAAAGAATCGGTCGAGCGCGATTGCTGTGATTAGATTTGAAATAAACCAAGATCAAGACAAAGACCATGCTGTGGCCGAGACTTTTGCGTGCCAGTGAATGGCGGCCAGTTGGCGGGAAGTCTAATAGAGACGCTTGGTCCCGTGGGGGCCCTGTCGACGACAACCAATCAGAAGCCGCGACTCACGTGTCCGGAGGCTGACAGCAGCACCGACTCCACCGCAAGTACAAGGAGGGAAACTACATTTTGGAGCTAACGGCAGAGCAGGGGGACCGGGGGTCGTGGGCCACTTGGACACAACCCATTGTCTCCCGAGAGCAAACGAAAGAACAAAACAAACACATATTTTGCACAGTTTGGAGCATGCACTATCGTAATCGACCAGAACGAAAGCCATAGAAAGCATATATAAGGAAATGACTTACACGGAGCCCGGAGGCCCGGAGCGGCCGTGACCGGCGACCACGGGGCTGATATCACAACATATCTGCGTCCATAGATGTCGGAGGCGCTTTCAGGAAATTGCAACGGTATGAAAATGTATCCAAAACCCTCCTCGGCATTTTGAACCGCCTTTGAAGGTGCTGTGGTGGCGGAACGGTGCTCATCCGGAGCTGGTCCCGAGGAGGAGATTGTCGAAAAACGACCTACCGAAAGAGGCCGGTCGCCGCAGCAGACGTATTGCGGCATAAAACGACCAAATCAATGTCTCCCTGGCTGGTTCAGTGCTCAAACGAGAGCCCTGGCCGTGGCGAACTCAACGAGTACAAAGTCGCGGGTGGCCGACGCGATTGTGGAATTCCCGAGTTGGACGGAGTCGTGGCGGGTGGAGGAGGGTGAGGAGGCCTGCGCAGCGCCTGGGAGATGGGATGCGGAGGCACCGTGGGCCGAACGGGCCAAGCGGGCCAGGACCGCTTTTCACTGGCGCCCTTCTTCTTTTTCCCTTTTCCCTTCCTCCCCAAAGCTCACCACTTCGTATTTTTTTCCCTCGACGTTTCACCCACGACTCGCAGGCTTCGCGTTTCCCCCTTCTGCCCGCGACCACAACCACGAACATCATTATCGCCATTTGCACCCCCATCAACCGTCTCCGACACGTCTTCTACGAGCCGCGCCGCGTCCGCGAGTCTCGCGTGTAAGTGCACCGCCGACCCGTCCTCCCCTGCCCGACACCACGACCGCGACTCCGCCCCCTCCGGCCGCGACCACAACAACACTCCAGGACCACCACAACGCGCCTGGCTCGACCGGTCAATGATATCCGCAGCCCTTAGCATCACGTATATCGGCTGAAGAGAAGGGCGGCTGGATTTCGGCCCCGCTGCGCATTCGGACCCCGACTCCAGGACCATGCCATTGTAGCCCACCGCCACCATGGTACGGTCACCCTACGCGCTTTTCTAGGTCGCCGAGCACTGACGTCGGTCCCAGGTTCTTTTCAAGCGCAAACCGGTGCAGTTGCTGCCTCCCAAGGACGTTAAGGATGACAATGCAGAGGTTCGCGAAGTGACATTCACAAACGATGCGACGAGTACTGATGCAGGCCCTCAGGTCTGGCATATCCCACAGACCGGTGAGGTCTTTGCCCACTATGAGGACTACCTCAACAGGTGAGACGGCCTTTTTTTCCCTCCGTGTCTCTGCGGGCGCCCGTGCTAACGCGGTGAAGAATGGATTTCTACAAACAAGTACGTCCCCAGCGAGGTGGGGCTACGGGCCAAGACTGACTCCAGCGCGTAGCGGCGGTTCATCTGCCAGATCACAGGGCACTCAGGTCTGACGTTTTTCGAAGCCCTTAAGAGCGAGGTCAGTGTCGACGTTTTCAGTTTCGCGCATTCGCTAACCCCAGTACAGCTCGCCGGCGCCGAAGAGGTCGAGCAGGCATTCCCCGAAGCCCTCAAGGGCCCAGTCCTGCGTCGCGTCCAGTTCCAGACGGTCTCGCGAATCGATGCGCTGGTCGATATGGTCTTTGAGGAGTTCAGGGCGGACTACTATCCCGGCGAGGCCGTGACGGTCAGCACGGCAGACGGTGAACGGCTGCAGGGAGTTGTTCGAGAAAAGACTCGGTTCGGCGGCAAGGTGCTGCCCGACGGCACGCAGACCGCCCCCTACACACGATACACGGTCAGCCTCGAGGATCGGCCCGGCGTTGAAGCCGTGGTCGACGACGACCACATCTTTCGCGACCGCAAAATATTTACAAAGTCGGTTCTGCGGTCATTCATCAAGAAAACGGTGACACGCGAAGCCTGGAATGGCGCGCCGTGGCTTGTGAAGCACGACGTTGCGTCACAATACCACATCGACTCGCGGATCCCGCCTCACCTGCGGTATGACACCAAGTTGATGGAGCGAAAGCAGCTGCAGGCGCAAAAGCGAGCCAGTCACACCCCGACGCAGGACGCTCAAGGAACGAACGGCGTCAACGGTGCCATGCCAAACGGCCCCGCGCGGTTGCCCGAGTTGAAGCCTGCGCCAAAGAATCAAAAAGGTAAGCACCAATCGCCAGAGTTCCCGCAGGGCCAGAACGGATCGCCAGGCATGCTTGGAGGACCTGAGGCGGGCATCTTCCACGCGCCGCCGCACAAGAACCCCTTCCAGCTGCCGCTCAATTTCCGGAACCAACCGCTGCCGCATTCGATGACTGCGCCCGAGCCTCCACCACCCCCACCGCCTCCCAAGTACCCCATTGAGGACCTTCAAGTGCCGTTGAGGGAGGGCATTATCAGGCCGCCCTTGGCATTCCTCTGCAAGGACCCTCCAATCACCTCGGATGTCGCTATAAATGGCAGCACCAGCTTACGCGACAAGCTGTCAATGAAGTCCGTCGGTTCGTTCCTGGAGACCTGGGACACGCTGAACGTGTACTGCGAGATTTTCAAGCTCGACTCCTTTACATTTGACGACTTTGTCGAGGCCATGTGTGTTGCATCCGAGGATACGACGGTTCAGATGTTTGAAGAGATCCACTGTGCGGTCCTGAAGCAGATCGTCAGCGCCGAGGCGGACGGCGGCAAGGTGAATGTTCAGTTGCCTGAGCTGGACGACGAAGAGGAGGACTCCGAGGAAGAGGAGGAGGAGGAAACCAAGGAGCCGACCCCGGAGACTGATCGCCCTCCCGCGAGGGCCACGCGAAGCAGCCTTGCTAAAGCCGAGGCCGAGAGGCTACTTGCGGAGGCGAGGGCCGCCGAGAAGGAGAGCCAGAATGTAGAGCCCGAGATCAAGCACCGCGCTGAGGACTTACTAGAAGACTACGACTGGATCGAGGAGCTCCGGAAACGCAACTTTCAGAACGGCGGCTGGGAACGCATCATGGTCGGCCTGTTGCACCAGCTGTCAAAGAACGAGCGACTCGAAGAGCGGTGTGAAGACTTGCTCGCGCAGCTATGCCCCCCGGATGTGGACCCCACGCAGGATATTGTGCGGGAGCGCTACGCCAACCTCGATGTCAACTACCGGGTGCAGGCGTTGCAGATTGTCTGTATGCTCACGACGCAGACCAAGGCCATGCGCACGTACATGGAGGAGTGCAGCGAGCAGATGACGGCGTTCCGCAAGGAGAAGATCGACTGGCAGCGCCAGAGGAAGCAGGCGTAAGCAACCCCGACCCGTCGTGAAAAGACGAGTACTGACATTCACAGGATCGAGGAACTGCGCGCCCTCAACGACCAACGCAAGATTCTGCTCCCCGAAAACATGCCGCCGTCACCACCCCTCGAGCTGAAGGCGGATGAAGACGTCAAGATGACCGACGCAGACGAGTCAGTAGCGGATGCTGAAGACGAGGTGCTTGACTCGGACGAAGAAGGCGCTCCGCGCAGGAATTTCCGACGCGCCAACGACCGCGCCGCAGAGAGGCAGCGGAAGCGCAAGGAGGAGAAGGAGCGGAAAGAGAAGGCCGCCGAAGCCGCCAAGGTGCCCAAGCAGTCGAAGCAGTTCCTGAAGGTCCTGAAGGACATCCAGAAGAAGGAGGACCTCATCAAGAAGTGCGAAGAGGAGATTGCAGTTATCGACAATGACCTGCGCGAGGCCGACTGTGGGCGCACGCGCGTGCTAGGCAAGGACCGCTTCTGGAACCGGTACTACTGGTTCGAGCGCAACGGCATGCCGTACGGGGGGCTTCCCGACAGCTCGACCGCCGAGGCCGAATACGCCAACGGATGCATATGGGTGCAGGGCCCCGATGAGCTGGAGCGCGTGGGCTACATCGACACCGACCCCGAGTACCAGGCCGAGTACAAGAGCAAGTTCGACATGACTGTGCCCGAGCGGAAGAAGCTGGAAGAGGGCGCCACCAGCGTGTTCAACGCTCACCAATGGGGCTACTACAGCGAGCCGGAGCAGGTCGACGAGCTGCTCAAGTGGCTGGATCCTCGCGGCTTCAACGAACTGCGGCTGAGGAAGGAGATAGTCGCATTCAGGGACAAGATTGTACAGCACATGGAGAACCGGAAAAAGTACCTTGCAACCGCGGAGCCAGAGGAGCCGGAGGAGAAGGAAGAGAAGAAGGATAAGAGGCGGGACTCGAAGCGGATGAGCACAAGGGGCCGTCAACATGAGCCGACGCCCGAGCCCGCGAACTACCGCTGTTTCGCGTGGGAGAACACCACCGCGATGGAGGAGCTCGGCCACCTGCATTCGGAGCCGCCGCCACCACCGCGCCCCAAGAAGCAAGCAGCTAAGAAGAGGCAGGCCGTTGAACCATCACCCGAGCCCGCGCCCGCGCCGAAGACGAGACGGCGCAAGTAACGTACAAAGATGCTGAACGAGCGCTGCACACAGCGGCCCGTTTTCACTGTAATCATAGACTTTTGCGCATGACGATATAAGAAAACACCTGGTGCGGTATAAACCGCTCAGATAGACTTGGGTGGAGTTTGAGCTGAACGGGCTTATTATTTATGGAGGTCTGGCAGAAGACAAGCGGTGTTCTGGCAAATGAAAAGAAGACAACGATCACCCCACACACACGACGGAGGAGACGATCTCGCTTTTTCGCAGCATGCCTGGCGATGGTTTCAAGCATTGGGCGGTTCTGGGCGGCGGCGTGCGGTCTGCATATCAGTTACCTGGGCTAGGATTATAGACTCTCCAAAAGAAACATTCGACGATAGCTGCGTGCACAGTGGGCGTGATTGACTGGTGGGTTTATCTCGTTATCACGAGCATGCAGCAGCCACTGGGCCAACGAACGTGCTAGCCAAAGCCCTTCGCTTGATTATCCAGTGTAGTTCCTGAGGTCCCCGTTCAGGGGCAGATGCGTCGTGCCGAGCACCCAGCTTCCTTTGGGATACGCGCGGTCTTTGTCGGGGTCAAATCCGTTGCTGTCACCGGAGGCAGCAAGCCAGCCAAGTCGCTCTACACACAAGCTGTAACCACGGTACATGGACATATTTACACGCCGTGCCACACCGACACGATGCGATGCTCCCTCGCCACCCGGATCGAAATGCAGACCCCCTCCGAAGCCCCGGACCAAACGCCAGTCGGGTGGGTCACGTTTGGACCTGCCCTCCCAAGGGCGTCGTCTTGGGACACGACACAGACTGGATGCCAACCGCCGCCGTTCGAACCATCGGCTAAACCTAAACGACCTCGGTTTCCTAGTACAGCACATTTAACCGCTTCTCCATGGGGTAGAAGTGGGGCGTCTTGTATCAAAGTTCTTGGAGATGCAGTGTAGTGTTGGAGACGCTTGTTGAGCTGTTGATTGCGGGGAAGGGTTTGTAGATGCTTCAACTCCCCCGCCCCCCCTCCTTACTGTTAGCACGGTCTTGGCCTCAAGTGTCGATCTTGTTTGAAGGCCGAATCCGGGGGAATGTCAACCGAACGAGCATGCGCTTGCTACGAAACAAAGAGGGCCATCGATGCCATGTCTCTTCGACATGGCGTACAGAGTTGTCAGGGGCTGCCCTGGGCCCTTGTTGTCTCGGGGTATCATTGCGATGGCCTCATGCGTAGTCTGGGGTGAACCCTTGGCATCTCATTCCGTGGAATGCAGATTTAAAGACGAAGCCATCTCTCCTTCTTGCGTCTCACCCCCCCGATGGAGGTCAGCAGCGGGAGTCGTCTCTGCTTCCGTGTTGAAACTCCGTCCCTGAGCGCTTCTTCTCTTGACACCCAGCCCTGCCCAACATGACGACAGAAGACAAGCCAGACATCGACCTCGAGCACGCCGACAACGCGTTCGAAGGCTGCGATGTGAATCCCAAACATGCGTCGCTCGACGCTGCCGCCAAGGGTCAGGGGATATCCGGTTATGAGACCCTGACATTGTGGGAGACTATGAAGGCCTTCAAGCTGTGCTCTGCCACCTGCTTCGCAGTCGCGTTCAGTGCCGCGACGGATGGATATCAGATTGGGTGACTACAACCACCATCTCAAGCCCTTCGGGCATGACTAATACCCCCAGCATCAACGGCAACATCATCGCCAACCCGGGCTTCGTCAAGCAGTTCGCCACAGAAACGACCGCCTCCGGCAAGCCCAACCTCGCCGCCCCGATCCTCAGCGGTTGGAGCTCCATCATGTCCGTTGGCCAGATCATTGGCATGACCACCGTGCCCTTCTTGTCGGACCGCTTCGGCCGTAAGGGCGCCATGTTCTGGTACTGGTTAGTGCTGTCCGTGAGCATCGTCTGCGAGTGCGTGGCGAGGACATGGCCCGTCTGGCTCGTCGCGAAGTTGCTTGCCGGCATCGGCGTGGGGTGTCTGCAGTCCACGGTGCCGACCTGCATTGCCGAGGTCGCGCCCACACGCATCCGCGGGGGCCTGCTTCTCGCGTATAACTTCTGGTTCGCGCTAGGGCAGTTCTTCGCGCCGGTGGCTCTGCAAGTTATGTCCAAGTACGCGCCCGAGGACTGGCTGACGCCCATCTATACGCAATGGAGCCAGATCGGGCTGATGATTATCATATACATCCTGGTGCCCGAGTCTCCCGCCTGGTGCGTTACCCGCGGCAAGCTGGACGCAGCCAGGAAGAGCTTGCGCAGGCTATACCGCGACGTGGAAGGCTACGACCTCGAGCAGCAGCTGCAGCTCCTCGTCATCGCCGTCGACCACGAGCTCGAGGTCGCGCGGACGCAGAAGAATGTGCAGTGGTACGCCATCTTCAAGGGTGTCGACGGGCGGCGCACCATCACGGCGCTCTGGACGCTCATGACGCAGCAGTTTGTGGGATTGACGCTCTTCTCGACTTTCGCGTCGTACTTTTTCAAGCAGGCCGGCATCCAGGACCCCTTCCAAGCGACCTGTATTACTTCCGGCATCAACATTGCCTCGGGTCTGATCTTCATTCTGCTCGCCGACAAGGTTGGACGCAGGTGGATATCTTGTTCCGGGACGACGCTGTCCTGGCTGGCGTGTGTGGCGATTGGCGTTCTCGGGGTAGCGCCGAGGCGTGGCCCGACCTTTGTGTTGCTCGTTCTGTTTGCTTGTCTTTGGAGTAAGTTGCTTTTCGTGTATGAACGATGTGCGATACTGACGCATTGTAGACATCGGCATGACTGCCAACGGAGCAACAGGATGGGGCTTCATCGGCGAGATCTCTTCCCAGAGGCTCCGGCCTTATACGGCTGGCTTCGGTGCTGCTTCGACAGCCTGTGCGGGAGTTGTCATGAATGTGCTGACCCCCTACAGTGGGTTTTTCCCTTGCCCAGGTCAAGATCAAAACTCACACTTCTTAGTGGTGGACGGCAACCGCTGGAACTGGGAGCTGCGCACGGCATTCTTCTACGTGGGAGTCGGCCTGCCCTTTGTGATTGCCATGTGGTTCCTGATTCCTGAGACCAAGGGGTATGCCCTCTCGCATTCGCGAACAATGGGAGATGCTGACGTTGAAACAGTCGCTCCGCTGCGGAGTTGGACGAGTTATTCGAGCGCGGGGTCAAGCCTTGGAGGTTCCACAAGACCCAGACAGCGACTCAGCGGCTCATTAACGCCAATCAAGATCAGGAGAATTCAGAGAAGAGGGATGTTTGATCATGTTCTGTATCCATGTTTAAAGGGTGTGTCCGGTGCGAGCGACTAAGAACGACCGACCCTTTCGTCCGGCTCCGGACTTCGCCCCAGGGTTTGGCTGCGCTCATCACTTTCGCGTTCCTCTTCGCTACCTAAAGTGTTATGAGACGCCGAAACTGGCTCCCGCAAAGTGTGGGCGACTTCCGAAGGCTAAGCTCCGTTCGGACCCTGGGCTGGCGGAGGAGGTCCTATCAGTCTGACAGATTGTGCTGCCTTGCCAATGAATTTGCCGTCATTCTTCCACATATTGAATCGCGGAGTCTTTCTGCCATTCTTTGAGCCTTTTTTGGCGCTTGACTTCCGTCAGTGTGTCATGGCGAGTTCTCGTTGCCTCGTTTGACTTGTATGTTCGAACCAGGCCGCTGAGGCCGCGAAATCCATCCTGGCCTACGAGATCGACCTGCTTCTGCGCCCCTCTCCGCGCTATCTTACTCCTCTTTGGCTTTGGAGTAGTGACATGAGAGTATCCATCTTCCCACGCTAGCTCATCACGGTCGAGCGTTGACGGGCGGATGTAGTCCCTATACTCGCCTATGCCAAAGGGGTTGCTGGATTGTTGTTCATCTCCTTCGCCCCGCTCTTGGCTGTGCTTCTCGTCGCCCACCACCAATGAAGGCGACTGGGGGGTGTTGCTTCCTCCCTAACGTGTCTCATGAACTGTACGGCGTCGTCAGTGAGCTTGCCGTTCTTATCCCAGGCGACAGAGGTGCCATTTCTGAGGGCTTTTTGGAGAATTTTGCGGCGGCTCTCCAACTCGGATGACTGATCTAAACGCGGTCTCTTCCGAGATGGCTCTTCCTGTGTGGCTGGATATGTAGACAATTGGGTCAGGTCGATGCGAACTCCTGCAGATGCCACTGACCTCTCAGTATCGTTCTGGTCAAGTGTATGCTGCTTGTCTGTCCGAGACTGCTGCTTGGGGACATACTCATCCTTCCACCAGTGGCCGCGGCGTACCCTATCTAAACACTCTCCCAAATCTGGTTTCCGGCCACCGAGGCCGGCTGGTCCATAGGCACCAAATGCCTGAAGCTGTGGAGATAATAAGGCGCTCCATCGCGGATGATTTCGCCGCCATTGTTTTATTCCCGTCCGTACGGTATACGAGATCATTTGGTAACAGGGTGTTTGTCTCCGGCCTTTACAATTTTTGGGCTGTTTCCATCTCATATGCTGGATCTTCTTAAGACAGCTGGCGCGATTCCTCAAGGCCCTCAGTTGGCAGTTTCCGTGCCTGTGTCAAAAAGTAGGCTTTCGCGATTTCGTGTATCGTCAGAAATCCCATTTTTGAATGGCAGTTGAGCAAGTCCCATTATAACCTGTGGTTCTTGGGATGAACTTATTGATTGTCACACTTCGGTGAAAGCTGTCTATGAAGCACCAGTTGGCGGTTGCCGTTCCGCGGCGGCGAGGGTTTGGTGATGGCTTCCTTGAGAGACACAATCTCCAATGACGTCATTGGTCCGAGGACCCCTACTTCGTCCCTTGAAGGATCGGTGTGGCGGGGCCGCGCTAAGCTATCTTCATTTGTGACCCCACTTGCCTCGCATTCCCTTTTGGGAAACCGAGATTCCTCCTTGACCTAAGCGTCTTTATCGCCTTGAACGTACACTCATTCCAAAAGTCACCCAACCAATGACTTGAAGGCGTCTTTTCACAAGATTCAATCTAGACCTTTCACGATCAGGGACGCTGGTTTGTACCTTGGGATGCAGCAATCTCACTATAGCCCGCATCGGACAATCCCTGAAGCAAGGAAGGGTCACATCAAACAACGAGCATCGAGGTCACGAGGTTCTCGCTTTCCTCATGCCGAACTACCGCTCCTCCACCCCTCCAGGCGACGCATCTCTGCCCCTGAGATTCGTCAGCTCTATTCACCCCGAGCCGAAGAAGAAGGTGGCTCACAAGAAGAGCAGAGGGGGGTGCATATCATGCAAGAAGAGGAAGGTGAAGGTGAGATGCGTCCTACTGCCAACGGAAACTATCAAGACTCACTCGAATCAGTGCGACGAATTGTACCCCTGCAAAAACTGCCTAAGACGGAATGAAACATGCGTCTCGTCGCCAAAGACTTTGAGCCCCGAGGCCGGCGACTCGCCCCCAGCTCGGAGGCCGTTTGACACCTCGGGGCCTGTAAACCTCTTGCACATGGAGCTCTTCCACCACTTTCAACATGTAACGGTCCCCACGCTCTGCTTCACCGAGATCTGGCCGTCCGTCATACCGCTCGCGTTCAAGGAGGAGTACCTGATGACGGCCATGCTTGCAGTCTCCGCACGGCACCTCAGCATCCTACACCCGCAGGAAACAACCTACGCGGAAGCGGCAATGGCCCTCTTGTCCCGCAGCTGCTCCATTTTCAGCACTGTGCTTGATCGTAGCGCCAAGTATGACCCGCTATTCTTTACAGCGCAGCTCATTCAGTATCTCACGTGGAGTAATCTGGAGTTTCTCAAGGTCGAGGGTGTCCCAGACAGCTCTGTGCTGGACCTCTCGCGCGACCAGCTCTTCCTACTCAGCTCTGGCGTGAGGGTATTTCTGTCGAGCACAAGAGCACATGGTTCCGACAGTATCTTCACCAGATCATGGCAGAGTTCCCAGTGTGATGCGCTGGACCTGATTGTTACGGAGCAAGGAATGGACCGAGACAGCCTCGTCGAGGGTTTTATGAAGCGTTATGATGAGCTGACACCCGGCGAAAGTCCAAACTTGGATAATCAGGTGACTTGCATGACTGAGAAAGACGCGGAGCGCGCTTCTTTCCGGGGCATCGTCAATATGTTGTCTGTCATCCTGGCACTCTGGAAACATCGCGAAACCAATACTCGGCCAAGTGAGAGACCGGACCTAGAACGCTACATTCTCGCCTTCCCGCTCTTTTGCTTTGGGCCGTTTCTTGACATGATTGTCGCAAACGATTCGAGGGCACTGCTTGTGTTGTATCACTTTTACAATACTTCGCAGTTACTTCTGGGGGACGAGGCGACATGGTGGGCATCTGGTCGGATGAAGGCCATGTCGCATTTGATCAAGCAAGAACTGGCAAGACGGCGTCTAGAGACCTCGGTGGTAGAGCTCGCGTCATAACCGATAACCCCTTCTCAGATCAGCCCTCGTGTCATAGCCTGATTGCGAACCGCCTCAAGCCGGTATGCCATAGTAGACGTAGGCGAAGAGCTTCATGATCAGACGTCCGTCGAGCATCGTCACCAATTGTGTAGCGCAGTTCCCTAAAGATGGGGCGCGTCGTGCATTAAAGTGGTAGCGATATCGCGTTCAATTGCACCGGATGGGGACGATCAACTTCCTGCATAGGCGTCTGGCGTGACAACGCGGGAGGCTTCTTATTTTCTGCAGTAAGCGCCAATGAATCAATCCATGCTACCACACCGAAGAGAGACTGGTATCGCGATGCGGCCATGGAATGCTAAAAAAAAAACCCTGCTTCCTGAACTGTGAACCAAACAACAATTCCTTGTCGAAACCCACATGCCAACCGCCACAGCAGGGGACGCCGAACCCCTCGTCTTGACTCGCCTTGTTCGTTTGTATTGGAAATAAACACTGCAAAGAAGCCCCAGCGCCAAGAATGCACCGCTAACTAGTCGCTCCCCATTCTCTCGATGCATTGCTGATAGTTCTGCAGTCGTCCCGGTCAATCGTGCCGAGAAGCAAGGGAGCTCTCTCAACACGGTTAGCGCGGGGGCAGCCATAGCTCGATACCGCGACCTACCGGTCTAAAACTCCCTCCTGAAACTTCGATGTGCGATCCACACTCCTGGAGCCCAGACCGACGATCCCGCGAGTCCGGTTTCTTTGACTTCTTTGGCTTCTTTTAGCTGCAGTTTGTAGTGGCTGGCCGGGACGGGCGTTGTTCGTCCGCTGCATGGTCACGCATGAGAATATCTATGCAGCACGATAATTCAACAACGTTTGTTCTATGGGTATCTTAAACAATCTAAAGAAATTTTGCCTCCCTTTCCAAATTAAATTTTACGACCTGTACCTCGCCCACAATGCTCTCGTAATGAGCCCAGGAGCTCCCAACGCCAATGCAAACGGGCCCCCTACCCGCTGGCCCCTGTTTGGCGGTCTTGCCGGTATGTACGGCGGTGGTGGCGACGGGCTACGGGCGGACGATACCGTGGGGGACGCCGGCGGAGCCCCCTGGAGGTAGTCGCTCAGCTCGCTAGTATCCATTCCGGGCCTTGTGGCGTCCTGACGCGCGTGGGTGGGCGGCGTCGAAGGCTCTCGGGATGAGACGGTACTGGTCGGTGACAGCGGGCTGACCATCGCGTATTGGTGTGCGGGTACCTCGTCTCTCCGCGTGGCATTGGACGAGGCCAATGCGGCCAGTTCGAGGTCTTCCTCCGAGTCACCCACTACGCCAGGGACGACTCCGAGCAGACCGTCCGTCTCACCTAGCATCGCGAGCTCCTCCCGGTTGACGCGGCCCAGAAGAGGCAATTCCACCGAGCCCCTCAGGTGCGACCCGAGTCTCATCATAGCGAAGGCGTCCAACGTGTCGGTCCAAGTAGGCAGGCTGTAGATGTAGCAGGTGAGCAGAATGAGGGCGATGGCCTGCGCACTGATGAGCAAGCTGACGACAACTGTTGCTCCTTGGGTGGAGCGAGGCGCGACGAAGTCGGTGCCAGTCAAGTTGTAGATGGTCCTCGCCGCGTCGTTCGAAGCGGCGTCTTGGAGAACAGCCAGGTTTGACAGGTACATGCCGACACCGAGGGTGCTCTTTGCCACCTTCTCATATTGAAGACCCTGCGCGATCCTGAACAGCGTCTTTGGGAGTCCCTTGAGCGCGCAGCCCTGGTAGGCCGAGGCAAACCACGAGTCGTATTTGTCGTTCTCGGAGTTGTATGGCAGCTGCCAGGCGCTGAAGGGAGCATCCAGGGCACAGGCCTTGCGCGTGGCGTTTTGGACAGTGCTGTCGGGAGCAAGGTTATCTGGCAACTGTTGATCTGGGAAGGTCTGCCTCAAGAAGTCGACAACGGCTTGGGGATATGAGCCATCGCCGAAGAGTGCTTCGGCAGTCGATCGCAGCGGGCCTTGCGGTGAGGTCCAGCCGGGGAATCGGTCGCGATCCCATCTGTCTTGAGAGCTGTGCAGTGTTGTTAGCTTTTGCTCCCGCGGCGGCCAGTTGTACGACTCACTCTTTGGTGATGAGGCTGCCCAGCCAATCGTAGTCATGGAAGTGTATCATGTCCTCATCCGTAGGCCACTCGTCGATAAGCTTTGACGGACGGGACTCCGGGTGCAAGTTGCCAATTTCAAAAAACGCACGTATCGTCTTGGCGACACACTTGATGGTGACGTTCTCGGCTGGCTCCTGCAGAAAGTCCTTCGACTTGGCTGCCTCTTCACTGATTTGGGCGTCGATGAGGAGGACTTCCTCAACGTCTTGACGACGTCTCGGGGGACACCGTTGGTCGTGTTTGCATGGCTGCCTGGCATGCATGTCCGTACGACAACACCGAAGCCTTCGAGAGATGTTGCGTAGCCGTCGCAGCTGGCGGGAAACTCATCGCGGCTCGCAACCTCGCAGTCAGCGGACGAGCTGAGCCGGATGGAGTGCTGCCTAAGCGGTCCCGTCGTCGCGCCTGAGGGTACCGCCGACACCCAGAATGAGTCGTTAAACGTTTGATACTCTCCCGTCGTGAAGCTCCGATGTGTATCGCCGTCTCGCCACAGGTTCTCTTGGATGTCTGACGAGGTGATGCTGACCATCTTGCTTCTGACAGCGCTGACGATGAGCGGGGCGTCCGCTTCCCTGAGCAATACCGGCTCAGCATCCTTGCCAACCATCTGGGCATGGTTTCCCACGCCGTCGCACGTACGATCCCACTTGCTCAAGTGTCTTGGACTATCGCAGGGATACACCAGGCGACTGGACGCCGGCATCAACAGCGCTTGAAGGGGTGGTTGCACGGCAGCTGGCGATATTAGCTCGGATCAGCGAGAGGCACAGCCCGACTTACTGAGCAAAAGAAGACCGGTGGCCAGTAGCAAATAAGACGACGACTCGCCGCTCGAGATGAAGGCTGTCCATTTCAAGTCCGAGATGGCAAGCAGTTGGCGGACGGTGAGTGACTGCTGTTTGGATCGTCGCTGAGAGAAGACGACCGCGCCGTAGGCCAGAAGCGCCGCAACGCACGGCAGAGCAACGACAGCTGCCAATATGCCCAGGAACGAAGCCACACGCAACCACCGGCGGTACTTGTCAAGTTCATGCTGCATAATAATCCCCAAAGGATCAGAGGTCGTTCTACGGTTGATGACGCATACGCAGAGCCAGGGTACTATCAATAACAAAAGATAGGTGGTTAGGACGTAAATGGGCCGCCGAGCATACCGCAAGGGTTGTCGAGACATGTCGGCCGGCTTAGAAGCCGTGTATCTTGGTGATGGTCTTTCAGTTGAAGTCGGGTCCCTGTGCATCGTGGTGGAGCGGTTGTTCCTGGAAAACCAAAAGGAACGAGGAATCGCACCAAGAACCGATGAAGGAAGAGACAATGGTATTATGGCATTGCGAGACGATTGCTCAATTAGCTGTTTGGCGCCTTTTTAGTTTGCCGCGAGGCGTTTGCACGGTCGCCAAGGGCTGGCTGACGGCAGCTGACCGCAGGGCGAAGGTTTGCAATCTCCGTGCGAGCCTAGAGGGAGGAATGTATGTAGGAATGCAGTGATGGAGCACCGCATCCTTCGGGATGACAGCCTGCCACGAATTTTTTGCTTGAGACCAGTCCACACGGGAGTTGGCTTGGTCTTTGTGGGCGCCAAACGAAGCAGTCTGCAAAGGGAGGGGTTGCATCGTACATGAATGCATCCAGGCACATTCTGCGAATGGGGCTGTTGCTGGCGAATTGCCCCTCACTCCCCAACGTTGGAAGGGTAATTATCCAATCCGTACGTTTCATTGAGGGAGACGCGTGTGACGACTTGCTCGTCCTCCATGCGAACCCACGTCTCGACCGACATTTCGGGGTTGTCGCCCTTTGTGAAGGAGAGCTTGATCATGCGAGCGCCGCGGTTCCACGTGCCGTAGCCGCCGTAGCCTGTGTGCTTCGCGAAGCAGAGGAATGGGGCCTCGGCGCCGAGTCCGGCTGCGTGACCGGGCCACGTCGAGCACCACGAGTCGCCGTGGTCGTGTCCGACGTAAACGCTATGGAGGCCCTCGGCCTCAAGCAGCGCCTCGACAAAAGGCGAGTCCTCCGCGCCCTGGCCCTGGATGGCCAGGGGGCTGTCGGCGTTCAGTCCCGGGAACCTGGCGGGGTCCAATTCAGACTGCTGGGCTTCTAGAAAGATGTGCGGCGGAATGTGAACAAAGGCGACGCTCGGAATGACGCGACCGTGCTTCTCCTTGAGCTCGTCGTAGGTCTTGGTAAACCATTCGGCGGTCTCGGGGGCGACCCAGTTTGGAATGTCGTCCATGTTATCGGAATCTGTTTGATAGCTAGTACCACCTCGGCTGTCGAAGAACCACAGAAGCAACATGGGGTCTTTCGAATCTCCCTCGAAGACAGGGACGTAGTAGTTTGTGATGCCCGGCAGCTTCTCACCCATGGACGTCGTGTAACAAAGGTCGTAGCCCTTTTCTGCGCGGAAGAGTTGCTCACGGTCCAGGGTGTGCTTGGAGTCGTGGTTTCCGTAGACGGAGGCCCAACGCTGGTTTTCCTGGACAAGCGGCTGCACAATTTGGTCAATGTAGTTTGTCGAGTTCTCCTTGTGGGTGTCCTCGCCCGTGATGAGGTCGCCGTTGAGGACGACCAGGTCGGGCTGCTCAGTGTTCATGACCGACCGCATGACTCGGGTGGAGTTGGCGTCCTGGTCTATACCCCAGCCGAATTCCTGCTCGCCAAAGTGCAGGTCGGAGAAGATGGCGATGATGTAGTCGCGTTGGGAGGAAACCTTGAGCCTTGGTTTGCTTATCGAGGGCTCAGTCAAGGGCCACTTGCCAGGCGAGATCTTGGTGATCATCATGAACATGGCGGCAAAGGAGATGGTGAAGACGAGGATGAGCTGGCATATCCTCTCCATCAGTCGGAAAGATGACTGCGGGGGAAGCGGCCGGGCCGTCTCTTCCAGCTTCGAAGTCGGCATCGTGTGCTTGGAGTAGTCGCAAGACGCTGACAGTGATGTCGGGATTCAAAGATTACGGTGGGTATTGAGGACCAGCAGAGAATCGACAACAAGCAAAGGATGAAGGCTCGGGAGTGACAAAGGCGCGCGGCAGTTTGGAGGCCAGCCAAGGAAAGCAAACAAATTCACATAGAGTGCGATGCGTGAAAATAAAAAGGATGGGAATTGGACGAAGACGATGTCGAGCAGAAAAATATGTTGGACTGCTGAAGCTGGCTGGGAGCTTGCAGCTGGGATTCCAAGGGCCAAACAATCCCAAACAGAAGCAAAACGGGCCCACTGTGGCAGATGCCGTTTTTGGCAGATGGTTCCACCATGCCCGGGGAGGCCCAAGCCAACGAGGAAAGACCAGACGAAGACGGTTGCACAGAACGCCTGCACTGCTCAGCGCGGGCACACATACACACTAAAACAAACGCTGGAGTTTCCCCGCGCTCAGCGGTTCTCGTCTGTTCTTTCTTGCCGCCTCGCCTCATCGGAATAACTGCCAACGGCTGGCCACATGGGAATTGCAGAATACAACGTTGAGGAGCTGAAGACTCCCAGCGGTTTGCCTGTAATCAGAAGGGGTCGATGGCAAGCCTCGTCAGAATGGTGCATCTTTGGCGGACGGCTTGGGGTCTCTTTCCGAGTCAACGAAACTTTGCTCCTCGACACCTCGCAGCATCCTGGGTGTGTCTGTGTTGAATTTAGTCTTTGGAGACAAAGACTCGTCGCCTTCAACCCGCGATACGGCGAAGTCCATCAGCCTGTGCAATCAATGACGATGCTTCATACTAACACCGGCCGTACGCGTCTTCTGTCAGCTCGACGCGCCGTCGGCTCACAATGCCGCTGATGAGTTGCGTCACCCCCGGCATGAGACACGCAAGGTGGAGGTGGAGGTACCCCTAAGGAAGGGGGGAACTGTACATAGTACTGCAACCTCCCTCGACTCCCTGCCCCTCCCTGCAGCGAAGCTCCCGTGGAGGAGAGAGCTTTCGGTCGAGAAGGTACCGGAATGGGTCTCTGTTAGCCATGCCGCCAAAAAGGCGCGGCAACACTAGCACCCCTTATCGGACGGACGCCCATGGCCACTTCCCCCGCTCAACCCAAGCTTTTCCCTATGTACCTAGCTCCAGCAACCATCCAAATTGACCTTCCCGTCTGGTCCAAAGTGCCCGCCTCTGTACGAAATACGGGAATCGCAGTCGTCAGCTCTAACCAGCTACCCTGGTCCGTCCCGGAGAACTTTTGTTGGTTTCATTGCGCAGTGCTCGCCGTTATCTTCTGGCGCGTTTGATTGATAAATGATGTGATGCTCCTCTGCTAGTGACCGTAAACCTCACCCGCTGTCTCCGCGACTTTCGGCCCCAGGACCGCAGCACCCTGAGCATCGTCACACGATGCCCCTCCCGCAAGCCACCCCTTCGAAAGAGGCCGACCTCTACCGCGACGCCTTCCAGGTCCCGCCTCCGTACGAAGCCGCCGCTTATCCCCGCGTCCGGCCCCGTCGCGCTCTCGTCCGAAGCCTCATCTCGCTCCGCGTGCTTGTCTGCATCTTCCTCGGTGGCCTTCTCGGCTGGCATACCTTTCTCCTTGAACGACAGACCAAGCTCCGCGATGTTGCCCAAAATGCGTCTTCCTCCACCCATCTGACTCGCTTCGAGGAAGCTGTCAAGCACTGCGCCGCCCTCAAGACCTTCCCTGAGAGCCCTAAACCGGAAACTCGCAAGTCCAACCCGCGATGGAACGCTGCCCGTGGACAGGGCAAGCCGGTCGTGCTGCGCAACATGACCTTTTTCGACGGAGAGTCCATCGCCTCCGAGGCTATGGACATCAAGTTCGAGAAGGGCCTGATCACCGAGCTTGCGACGACGGCCTCCAAGTCCATCAGCTCCGACGGAGCCACCGAGCACGACTTGCACGGTCGATTCGTGACCCCCGGCTTGGTCGACATGCACTCCCACCACTCCGCCAGCTTGTGGCCGACACTAGCCATCACAGACGATGTAAACGAGATGAACAAGGCGTACGGCCCGCTAACCCCCTTCATGCGCATCTTGGACTCTTTGAAGGCATACGACGACGCCACCCGAATCATCATGTCTGGCGGCATCACCACATCGCTCATCCTGCCGGGCTCTGCCAACATCATGGGCGGCGAGGGAACTGTCATCAAAAATGTACTCAAGGCTGGCGAGCTGGGCGAGTACGTCGTCGAGGAGCTGCTTCTCGAGCACAACATCCCGGTCGAGGAGCGCCACCGCTACATGAAGCTGGCCTGCGGCGAGAACCCCAGGCGGGTATACGGCCATACGCGCATGAGCAACGCCTACATCCTGCGTGATCAGTTCGCCAAGGCCAAGGAGCACCTGCAGAAGCAGGACGAGTACTGCGAGGGCGTCACCAGCATGTCGGCTCGGTCCGATGAGCTGAAGCATCTTTTCGTTAAGGAGAACGGCGACTTCCCCAGCGACTTGAGGCTCGAGTCGACCGTGGGCATGCTGCGCGGCCGAGTCGCCATGCAGAACCACTGCTATCTTCCGGAGGATTTTGAGACCATGCTTCGGGTCACTGGAGAGTATGGCGTCCGGGTCCGGGCCTTCCATCATGCTCTCGAGGCCTGGCAGGTTCCCGAGATGCTCAAGGCGTATGGCGAGTACGTAACAATTGTGTTCCACGCTGGGCTCTGCTAACCGCACAGAAACGTTACCATTGCCACCTTTGCCGAGTTCAGTCTGTACAAGTTCGAGGCTTATGCCTCCAGCCTGTCCGCCGGCAGGATCCTGAACGAGCACGGCATCCCCGTTGCTTATAAGAGTGACAGTTCAGCAGAAGAGTCCGAAAACCCTCCATTTCGTTGAATGAAGAAATATCTGGGGAACTGAAACTAACGTTTTTCGTCATAGGACGAACGCCAAGTACATCATGTTCCAAGCGGGCGTCGGACACGCATTCCACTTGCCGGAAGACAAGGCCCTGCAGTCCGTCACGTCCATCCCGGCGAATGCAATTGACCTAGGATATCGTGTTGGATACGCTCGCCCGGGCTACGACGCCGACTTAGTTGTCTGGGACGCCCATCCGCTGACCATCGGCGCGACCCCTTTGCAGGTCTACATCGACGGCAACCCCCAACTGAAGCACCAAATTGTCCGGGAGAGCATGGGTACGACCTTCAACGAGGCTTCGTCTAAAGAGGCCCTCCCGGTGGCACCCAAGATGAGGACAGAGCTTGAGCCTGAGAAGAGGGAGGCCTTCTGCAGCAAGTCCAGGAAGGCCAAGGCCAACTTTGTTATCAACGGCATCACAAATACCTTCCTCGAGAACCACCCCCAGATGCCGACGGTCTTCCGCGATGTCAGCGGTGGGAACTATACTCTCGTTGTAAGCAACGGGGCGGTGACCTGCCTCGACACGCCTGAGGACTGTTCGTCGGCGGTCGCGCGGGTTTCTGCAGACGCCAATGTCACCACCCTCGAACTCTCCAATGGCCACGTCCTTCCTGGATTGACGGCTTTGACGGCCTCCCTCGGCATGGTTGAGATCGCGACGGAGGAATCCACCGGCGATGGCAGTGTGGACCCGAAGAAAGACGGCAACAACCCGGAGAACCTAGACTTTGCAAAGTACGGCATCCAGCTGGAGGGTAAGGCCTTCTCTCGTGCGCGCATCGGCGGCATTACCCGTGCCATCACGCCGCCCCTCAGCGACGAGGGCGGCTTCGTCAACGGCGTCAGCGTGGGTATCCTCACCCGTACCGACCGCACCCTGCTCGACGGCGGCGTCTTCCGGCCCGAGGTTGCGCTCCACGTCACCATCGACGATAAAGCCAAGGTCAGCGTGGGCACCATCAGCACCGCCGTGAAGAAACTACGCAAAATCCTTGTCGACGGCAAAGGGAAGCACAACGAGACGACCTTCGGAGAGGTTGCCTCTGGCAAGCTGCCGCTCGTCATCAACGCCAACAACCACGTAAGTCGAGTACGGTATGTCGTGGGGTGCAAGCTGATGCGAAGCTAGTGGGACATTCAACAAATCATCAACATAAAAAAGGACTTTCCCGACGTGAACATTGTCATTCAGGGCGGTGCCGAGGCGCCACTGGTGAGTACTCGAAAGGAACACTTGGGGCAATTGGTCTAATCGGACAACCAGGTTGCTCTGGAGCTCGCGGAGTCCCAGATTCCCATCATCCTCACGGAAACCCGCCCGGCGCCAACCACTTTCCGACACCGCGACGCCGTTGTTGGCCCGCCTCTGACTCCAAGCGTCGCTCGTATCCTGAGCGAGGCAGGCGTCTACTTCGCCGTGGCCATTGTTGCTGACAGTGAGGCGCCAATGGACAAAGTCTCGATGCATGAGGAAATCAGCTGACAAGCGTGACAGTCATGCCCGCCGACTACCGTATCCATGACCTCGCCCTTGAGGCCGCCTGGGCCGCCAAGTACGCCAGCCTCGGCAACAAGGAGGCCGTCCGTCTCGTTTCCTCCAACGTCGAGGACATCCTTGGTCTCCCCAAGAGCAACGACATTGTGGTGTGGGAGGACAGCCCTCTTGAGTTTGGCGGCACTGTGGCACTCAGCTTCGAGGCGAGCAAGAACGGCGAGCTCGAGGTTGCCGCTTGCTGGCCGCAAGAGCACGATAAATAGTAGTGAGTATATCAAGTTACGAACTGGCGAGGCGCCGGGTCCTTTGTCCGCCAACCGAGACTTTGTAACCGAGAGGTGGAGGAGAGTGCTACTGATACAGAGAGGATGGAAGCAATAGCCACCAACGTGGTGGCGAGATCCTAGCGCGTGGACTATTTTGTATTTGCAGTCATACGCTACATTCATTTGTGTAGTTTCAAAAGCAGCAGTTGACTGTTAAGTGGTCTTCGGCTGGTATTCGGCCGGGGATGCACGTCGCACATATAAAGGCCTGGCCGGGGAAGCACGCCGCAATTTCACATTTGTGGCATAGCTTGACTCTGCCAGACGGAGTCGTCCGGCTGTGAACGTTGCACACCAAGTCCAGCCGAAGTGGCACAAACTCACAGGTGTGCATTCTATCGACTCTTCGTGAACTCTGCCTATATGGTGAAGCCGCCGTGTAACGGTCCAGGACGCCACGAAGCTTCCGAACCGCGATTCGTTCCCTGGTTCAAGACAACATCCGAGGGTACCAGACCTCGGATCGGCATCAAAGCTTCAGCTACGAGAACAGACGGGAAAAAATTGCCTTGCACCGAGCTCATCTCGTAAAACTTGGAAGCTGCTGTTTTCGTGGCTGTTTCCTTGGATCTGGCGCTAGAGAGGCCCCAATACGAAGCGCATCTACCCGTCAATAACAATAACATCCGCGCTGGCCCCGACTTGTCAGGCCTAGCCACGCCCTGAGGCTGTATTTCTGGAAGCCGGGCACGTGGTAGTAGGCCATGTTGCGCACGATCAACTTGGAGCAGGATGGAGGGGGTTATATTGTGGCCAAGGGAGGCACATAGTAAACTGGACGCGTGCTGGTGGGTGTTAGTGAAGCCGCTTATGTAGGGACGGGGCTTCGTAAGGTCGCTAGCTGTAAGGCTCGGATACTAAATGGCGCCAGCTTGTTGGCAACACGAAGGAATTCCCTCCCGGAGGACGGGAGCACGGGGAGGACGCGCTCGTCGATCAACAAGCTTGCGGTTGCAATGGGCTTACGCTACGCTCTGACATCGCCTCCCGAGGAGCAAGCCACTTTAGTAGGACTGCTCATGCTTGTTGGGAGCTCGGGAGTCAATGAAGAGGCGACACATGCCGGACATGGGATGGCACCGTCTAGCTTGGGTTGGGTTATCGTGCACCGCCATGAACCTGTCCCTGCAGGAGAGGGGCCGAGAGCAGAGATTAGAAGCAGGAGGGACTGGCATCTCGCCAAAGGATCGTCGTAACTTGCGACAGGAATAAGAAAGCTAGGCTTGATCTGCATGCCAAACTGCCGGTGGCCGCCGAGAGGTGCGGTGCGTAGCAAGAGAGGTGAATGGGATGGCGAATTGCTCTTCCGCACGGACGGCGTGCTGCAGGCGAGATGGTTGCGGGCGGTGATTGCGTTGACAAAAGCGATGCCGTTTATCCTAGCTTGGAGAGACAATCTGTTTCATTACCACTTCGCGGCTGTCGGTTTCTGGCTCACATTTGTCGGTTGTTTGATTGTGTGGACCGCCGTGAAAGGCCGTAGTGTTTTGGAAGCGCGCGCCAGTCTGCGATTTCCCGCCCTTTCGGCGGCTCAGGGGTGCACCCTACCGAGATGAGGCGAGCGTGAATTGCTTGGAGCGAGAACCACTTTGCCCAGACAACAGAGCCTGCTGTTATATGGGCTGTTATGTCAAAACAAACCGTATTGTCGGACTCGCCCGTCACTCATCTCGGTTGGCAACTTGTCCTTACTCGTGCACACCCCGGCGTTGGGTCTCTTGACAACATCGGACGAGAGCTGTGGCGCTGTACAAGCCCATGCTCACAAGCGGTGCAATTCGCGGGCGGGTACTGCTCAGCCTGTAAACGAGGATGGAGGCGGTGTTGAAGTCCGACAACGATGTGGAAATGATAGCGGTGAGTGCCAGCCCGGCGAAGTCCGTTGTCCTTGCGAAACGTTGTCTTGTATTTGCGAGGTTGGCCGAAGAAAGGTGAGTCAGTCTTCGATCTGAGTCTTGGAGGAGAGAGGCGGGATGTCTGAAGACAGGTTGACGTATCGGGCGGCGGGCTGAGACTGCTGCAATATGAGACGGAACGGCGGCAGGTTGTCGACACCATCCAACGCTGGTTTTACCCGACAATATTGGCGTTATTTCGATATGTCAAAAAGCCGTCAAATGTTGACGTTCCTCCACGCCACCCACATCGAGTTGGTGCAAAGCCAGGCAGAACCTATGGGTTCTCGCCAATCCAGGTACATCGACCAGCCACTTGACGGCCACAGCAAGCCGTCACGGGATGCATTATGCGTGTCAGCAGGGACAGTGCCGGCAAGCGCCAGCCATAGGATTTGCCTCTGAGAGACATGTATTGTGGCGCGTTTCAATTGTCAGTATCGTCCTCTTGATTCGTCGGGACGTGTTGACGTTTCTTCGCAGCACCTCCCATTGCGATGACTGGGAAATGATGCCAGGTCGCAGTCGGAGGTAGCAGTCGACCTCCCCGTTGACTTGGCCATGGGCGCCGTCGACTCAGGACGACGTGATTCGCCGGACCGCCCATGGTTGTTTCCTCGAGAACGCGGGTAGGCATGGGATGGGCACCAGGATCAGACGTTCTGAAACCCCACCAGCGGAAGACCATTCGACTCACTTTGAGCTTGTCAGCTGTCATGGCAGGGTTCGAGACAGATCACCCAGTCTCGGAAGCAGGCATCGACAGAGTCTGGGCCTTGCCGGATTCGCTAGGGCCGGAACCATTACAGGCTCTTGGATGGGCCGCAAGACGGAGGGAAGCGAGGGAAAGGGATGCCGTGTCGCCATCCGCAAGCATGATTGGGGTTGTTCGGCAGGCTGCTCAGTCTGGGAATTGTGTCCTCGAGGTGGGGAGCGAGGTCGAATGATGGCATCGGGTGCACCGGTTATGCAGCTAGAAAAGTCTTTGCTCGGCGGCCAAGACCAGCAACCTCGGGGGGACATGGACATTCCTGCTGGAGGCAAGAAAGGGATTGTTCGAGGGTGCGTCGCTGCAGTTTCACCTAGGCTGGCCCTAAAATTCCGAATGATGGGTTTTTGTCTAGCAGACGACTGAACGGGAGCTCGATTCGGACGAGAGCGCCCAGTGTCCAGCCCTCATGCAGGTTCGGTGTCTCGAGAGTCGACCCAATCGTCCTCATCCTGTCTTCTCGAGTAGGTTTGTTGGGCCGGTTCCTCTGGAATTGGAGGTTTCAACCCCTCAGCCCCTCAACCCCTGTAATCTGGCACGGGGAAGCCCCTGCGCAAGTGGGACAAGCAGCGCGGGAACCGCTTGCCCGGATAAGGTTAGCTGCGAAGCCAAACATCTCCCCTCCCTCGTGCTTGATGCCCGTCCCGTTGGCTCGTTTCGCTGCCGAACTGAAGATGCAGAGGCAGCGACGAACAGGAGATATGTTCTTTGGAAGGGGGCGATCATCAAGGGAAGGACTGCCATTGTTGTCGGGGAAGGACCCTGTGTCACCTCTCTTTCTTACCTAGATAGCATCACGTGCTCCTTCTGTCAAGGCAGCACCGAGCCCTCTCCGGTAGGCTACCTATCTCGTCCACACCCGAATGACCCAGGTCGCTCATCCATCGACGGGTCGCGATGTCGAGATCACACTCAACAGACTGACTTGAGACATGGCAGGCGAGAGCAAGACGAACAAACCACTCTGGCAAGCTGATGACACGTCATTGTCGGCGCCCCTTCGGCTTGCGTTGCCCCTGAAATAGAGCGAGGAGCAGTCCCAACCGCCACCAAGCCCTGAGCGTCGATAGTGTTTTTTCAAGGGCCTCGGCCAGATGTTGCTGGTAGCCGGGTGCTTCCAAGCGGACAGACGGTTCCCATCCGCCAAAACCAAACTTTTCGGGCGCCACAAACGGGCACTTGAAGCCCGTTGGCGGTCCCTCCCCTCAGGTCCTGGGATCGACTCGGTGCGAGCTGACTGGACGCCACGTCGCGCGGCACAGCGCTAGTAGAGAAAAAGAAGCCAGACTTCAGGCACGAGTCAGTGTGCTAAGAACAGCTCCGGCGTCACACTGAGCGACAATGGACCGCGGACCTGCACAAAGTTGGCAGCCGGACATGAACCCAGCCAATGGGGCTTCGTGGGACTTATGCACCATGCAGGAACCAGCGTCGCAGCACACACCATCCATCCCAACTTTTTATGCATACCCGTCCCCTATTCAGTGCGTTCTGCCAGAGAGAATCAGACGAATGGGGTCCAAAGGGGGGGCGCCGTCAGCTCGAGCCGGTGGCCGCCTTTCACTCTCGCTCTCAGCTTGCCGCCGTTTCGTTTCTTCTCCCCGCCCGTCTGCCGGTTCTTGATGCTGGTGTACACCACCATGCAGCAAATTGCCGCAAGCCATCCGTCCAGACTTTTGCCTCCCCATTCTTTTTCTGAGCTGCTCCTGCGCTACTGCGGACGCAGCTTCTTGGTTGTGGATAATGGCAGGGTCAACTACTTGGATGTACTCGAAAATAGGTCGTGGAGTTGGACAGCCTGATTAATAACAGCAAATCAAGGATCCGTCCCTGCCATCCATCCCGTATCCCCAAGCCCCAGAAGCGGGCTCCCTTTACCAGGCTGTACTTGCTCGTCTGAACTCCCCATCGTTCCATCGTTGGACTTCCCGCCAAGACGCATCCCCTCCCGGGCGCGCGCTGTGTACACGCACGCCCTCACCCTCTCCCGCCCTGCGCTGGAGTGGACTTGTATCGCCGGTTTTCCAAGGCCGCGCTACCACCAACGCTCCATGGCGTCACAGCTGAGCGTCTCTGGCCACCCTCCTAGCGTCTTCTTACCACCACCCGGCCCCCGTCCCAAGTGCCTTGCGTCTGCCAACTGCCACCCACCCTGTCCTGGCCGTCGTCGTCCAAGACGCCTGGTGTTTATATCACTCTTGCCCACTTCCATCCTCCACCCAGATCTACGTTGGACCTCACCTTCCACATTCCACCACCGTTCCCTGTCGTACCTTGCTGGGCATTTCTTCTCTCTCTCCTTTCATCACTCTTTTTCAAACCTCGTCAAAAGCTGAGCTTGCTGAGCACGTCCTCTCATTACAACACCCAGACAGCGTCTCTGATTTGTCTGATCATCTGTTCACTCACTCCCTCCGCTGTCTAACTCGCGTTTCGTCACTTGTCCAAGTCACTGCGATCTCCGAGCAATTGCCCGTTCCTTTCGAAAGGTGATCCGGTATCAGCACCCACAGTCTCTATTCAAAAGCCAGCAAGAGTCCCAGCGACCGCTTTATACCCGCCCGCCCTTCTCATCTCACATCTCCGTCTCATCCCGCAACCAGCTGCACCAATGAAGTTCTCGGCCGCCGCCACGCTGGCCGCGCTCTTTGGCGCCGCCTCCGCCGGCTCCAAGTCCGACGACAGAACGTTCGCTGTCCTCCGTTTCAACAATAAGGAGCTCGTCAAGACCCGCGTGGACCCCATCATCAACCCCGGAAAGCCCGCCACTCATGTACACGGTGTTATGGGAGGCAGCAACTTTGGCATGTCGGCCACCGGCGAGACCCTTTCCCAGTCCAAGTGCACCAATGCCATGATCAATGGCGACAATAGCGCCTACTGGTTCCCTTCCCTGTATTTCCAGGATCCCAAGACCAAGGAATTCGAGCCGGTCGAGGTCTTCTACGTCAACGTCTACTACTTGTGAGTGTTGATGCCGTTGCTGAGTGGACCACACTGACATGTACAGCTTCGACGGCACCGACGACGAGATCAAGGCATTCCCCCGGGGCCTCCAGATCTTCAGCGGCAACGCTTCCGCCCGTACCCCACCCTCTAACGGAGGAAAGCAGAACCTCGATCCCGAGGACGGCCCCATCCAGCCCGTCCAGTGGACTTGCCCGAGGTCGAGCTACAACCCGCCCTCGTACCCCGCCAACTCTGACGGCTCGACCGCCGGCATCGTCGATCCCAACAACCAGGGCTCCGGTGTTGGTTTTCCTGACCAGAACTGCGACGGCTTCGGCTCTCCCCTTCGCGCCGACGTCCACATGCCCTCGTGCTACAACCCCAAGGCCGCCCTTGAAGACTACCAGAGCATGACTTGGCCCTCCCGCAAGGGTGCCTCGAACGGCGGCCGCAAGAACTGCCCCGAAGGATGGATCCACGTCCCTCACATGTTTTTCGAGGTCTACTGGGACACGCCCAAGTTCGCCGACCGCTGGACTCCCGGCCAGGGCGCCCAGCCGTTCGTGCTCTCCAACGGCGACGCCTCCGGCTACAGCCTACACGCCGACTTCATCGCCGCCTGGGACGAGGACGTCCTCCAGCAGATCATTGACAACTGCAACGCCGGCTCCTCCGGCATGGACAAGTGCCCCGGTCTGCTGAAGGGCCTCAACACCAACAAGGACTGCAAAATCGACTCGCCCCTCGATGAGGTCACCGACGGCATTCTCGCCAAGCTCCCCGGTGACAACCCTCTCGGCGGCTTCTCCTTCGGCCCCATCGTCGGTGGAAGTGACAGCGGCGCTGCTGTCAAGCCTTCTAGCGGTGCATCCTCTGTTGGCTCCGCCAAGCCCTCCGCCAGCAAGGCTGTTTCCGATTCCGTTAGTCAGGAGGAGGCCCCCAAGACTTCCGCCACCGCATCTTCGCAGCTCCCCATCCAGGTGGCTCCCGAGAAGGAGAGTACCAAGCCCGACGGTCCCACCAAGGCCGCCGAGGAGACGTCAGCCGCCGCCGCCGCACCGACCGCCAGCCTGGGTGGTTCCAAGCCCTCCAAGGCGACGTCGTGCCTTCGCAAGACCAAGACCGTGTGGAAGACCGTCACTGTTACCTCGCCCGCCGAGGAGTCCGGCGCCGCAGCCACCCCGTCCGGCTCGGCCGACGACTACAGCAAAGCCCGCCGCCACGTCCACGAGCACATGCAGCGCCACCGCAGCCACCGCGACTGAGCGGACTGGCCCACATCGAAAGAGTTTGCGCCGTCGAATCTTTTTACGCTTGTACCAAAGTTCTCTTCGTTAGATATTCTAGGGCTGTGGCTGGGAAGGGAGTTTCAGAACGTATACCAAGGGTCGGTTTAAAGACGCGCATTCAAAACACTGGATATGGAATTCGGGGCTTTGGAAAGGCATCCCTCTTGAGCGAGAGAAAAAAAAACCCCCCCGCAGTCGTGATTTTCGACATGTTTTTTTGTGCTTTTTACGACGATGATGATCAGATACATACAAAACACCTTATACCGTGGAGAAGACCCGGGGGGCGGGGGACGAGGAACCTCAAGGGCAGCTGGATTCGCTTCTTGTTTGTACCTTGGAACACATATATTCGATTCGTGTACGGGCCTCGTCGAGAGGTCCCGCATTTGGGAAGTTTCTTTTTTCTTTTTCTGGATAAGAATGGAAATGGTCAGGGTCTGGTGGACTCAATAGAAACGAATCAGACGCTTTCTATAAACGCTGAAGCACAACGTGTATCTGTCTGTCTGTGTGTACCACCCGGATTTGCCGTTGGTTGTTCTGATTAAGCACGATGGGTCGTTGGCACGTGGCCCACCAGGACGTCGATTTAAGGTTACTTTGTCTGCGCAAGAATTCGACTTCATCTCCTACGATTCCAAGAGTGCCCCTGATTCGGATAAACCGTTGGAAGAATAATCTATCTCGGTCTCATCGGTTGCCCAGATGAAGCAAGGGAGACATCAAGACAGACCCGTGCTGGAAAGTCTCGAAACGGCCGCGCCGACACCTGTGCACTCCCGACGGGCCCCATAAATTCTCCGAGCCCACGGTGCCCCACCGCAGAAATCTTCACCTCGACCGCCGACGTTCCCCACAACCGCACACCGAGCCGAGACGGGATGCACCACGCCGCAAACCAACGCCGGCGACGTTTGTATTACTTTGACTGATTGACGGGCTCGTCGCCGCCGCCGCCGTCGCTGCCATGTCGCTGTACCACGAGACGGCCGAGATCCTCTCGGCCAGTCCAGACCACGGCGGCAGTCTCAAGAACCGCGTCTTTGGCAAAAAGGGCCTCAAGTCGCCGCCCGCGCAGGTGTACGCCCTCGCCCTCGAGACATGCAAGTGGAGCGGTGTGTTGAAGGAGGTCGTCGAGGCGGCCGAGATCCTGCGCCATGAGCGCAAGGTGAGTCTTCCCGTGCCGCACTCAGTTAAACATCGCTGACCTCGTCGCAGCTCACCCCCGTGCTGGCACTGTTGCTAGTGCATGACTTCCTCCTGGCCAAGAAGGGCATTGCGCTGCCACAGTCTCACGGCCTGAGAACGTGCGTTGAGCGGCACAAGGCCAGGCTGACCTCTGAGCTTACCCGCGCGAGGCTACGGAGGAAGATGCCGTCGCTTGAAGCGCTGAGGGTGGATATCAATGCGAACGCTGACCCTGAGGGAAGACACCCCCGGTGGATACGAGTGAACGCGCTCAAGAGCAATGTGGAGGACCAGATTGAGACCACGTTCAAAACGTACGAGAGGGTGCTGTCCATCGAAGCCGTGACGCAGTCGACGGGCAAAGCCATCTTCATCGATGCGCACGTCCCCAACCTATTGGCAGCATCACCCGGCACGGACGTGACGAAGACGCCAGCGTACCTCAAGGGGGAGATTATTTTGCAGGATAAGGCCTCCTGCTTCCCGGCGTATCTGCTCGACCCGGGGTCCGAGGACGGGGACGTCATCGACTCGTGCGCGGCTCCCGGAAACAAGACGACGCACCTGGCTGCCATTGTCAAGTCACACGAGCCGGAGCAGGGCGCCCAGAAGCAGACCATTTTCGCGTTCGAGAGGGACTCCAGGAGAGCCCAGACGCTGGAGAAGATGGTCAAAATTGCGGGCAGCAGGGGCCTGACCAAGATAGGACCAGGCCAAGACTTTTTGGACGTCGACCCCAAGGGGGACGCCTACAAGGATGTCGGGGCTCTGCTTTTAGACCCCAGCTGCTCGGGCAGCGGTATCGTGGGACGGGATTCGATGCCGGAACTGCATCTTCCCGAGGTTCCTGGCCCTGCCGCGGCAAAGGGGGCCAAGGGAAAGCCGTCTAAGCAGGCCAAGCCTGACAACCGCAAGCGGAAACGAGACGAGGAGGAGAAACCGATGATGGTCGATGACGACGGCAATGCTGTCGAGGTGCAGTCGGAACAGGAGCTGCAGAAGCGGCTTGACGCGTTGGCTGGGTTCCAGCTGACGCTACTCCTCCACGCGATGAAGTTCCCTTCGGCGAAGAAGATCTCGTATTCTACCTGCTCGATCCATGCGGAGGAGAACGAGGGGGTCGTGACCAAGGCTCTTGCGTCAAAGGTCGCAAAGGAGCGCGGGTGGAAGATTCTGGTGAGGGAGAAGCAGGTCCGCGGGATGCGCGAGTGGCCTGTTCGTGGATTGCCCGAGGCGGCAGGGGGTGATAAGACTGTCGCGGAGGGGTGTATCCGGACGTACAAGGGCGATGGCCACGGCGTCATGGGTTTCTTTGTCGCTGCGTTTGTGAGGGACGGGAACGAGGGTGCAGTCGATGAGGATGGGCCGTACGTGAGGGATGATGAGGGGCGGATCGTGAGGGACGTGGCGGGGATGCCGGTGCTGAAGAGTACAGGCGAGGCTGTCAACTTGGAGGATATTGTTGCGGCTCAGACACCCACGCTAGAGGAAGGCGCGGACCATTCGAGCGAGGAGGATGAGAGCAGGGACTCGGACGCCGGGAGTGACGAAGATGGGGACGAGAATGAGTGGACTGGGTTTGACTAGGTTATTCCGGTCCCAATACAGAATATATTCCTACAAAGTGATTGGACTCGGTTTCACCCGGGGGGTCAACGAACAGCCCGGGGCGCCTACGAACCGACGGACGAGGTTGAGGCGATCGAGATAGAGCAGGCGTATTCGAGCTTGGCGACGTAACTGCTCCGTCGATGCCGAGCTGATCACGAACCATGCCCGGTGACCGTCATCATCTGCAGCTTACCAATGTCATTGACGAGCATCTCTCGTATGATGTCTCGGTGTGCTCACCTCGACCTGTTCCTTTCTTGCGGGGGGATCAAAACGTCCCTCGCTCGGGTGGTGTGCAGCACTTGCCCCCGGCAACACCTCGTGTCTTCCCGTCTTTGGACCACCCAACCTCTTTATCTTACCATTTTGCTACTGAATCAATTCCCCGACTCCTTCTCACTTGCAACAAGTACGTCTTCCCGTTCACAACAGAAGCTACGACCGCTCATTCTTAGCGCGGCTTCTTGGCTGCTTGCCTCGCCTCTGAGACTTTCTCTATTCTTGATGTAGTTTCTCGAATTTTAGTAGTGACCCGAGTGGTTAGTTGGATCAGTCACTTTGAGTGTGTACAGAGGAGCATCGTACGCCAGCCCGATTGGCCTGTTCATCGGTGCTGCAGAATCAAGCCTCTTTTGTTACCGACACAGCGGACATGCCAACGAGTGGAAGGCATACCGGGCAGGAAAACGAACAAACTATTGTATTGTGGACGATTGTTGTAGCATTTGTTGGAGGGCACCTGGAATGGATTCCGAAGATAATTATCTAGATGCTCGTTTTAATGGTAACATTGGATTTCACGCGATGCGACTCGGACATGCCAAACCCTGGCTCAGGAGAACATCCCTGTCTTGTGCCAAACAGGGGTACTCGACGACGTCCCACCATTTCCCAACTTCAGATTCCTCCATCTACAACCCACTTGAAACAAGACTCTGCGATGAACTTTTCCATACTTGTGCGTTTGGGCTTTTGGGTGCCGCTGCTTGCTGGCGTGGCTTCTCAGGAGCAAGCGCCGCTTGGCGCGGGAAAAAATACCGTTCCCGGCACGGGAGAGCTGAGGCTGATTGCGTGTGAGTCGCCCGATAGTTGAGATGGCCCTTGACTGACTGGTGTAGGTGTCAAAGTGGGTGGTGCGTATTGCCATCTTGCGCACGATGCTGATTAGCTGCTGTAGCCTTCGGAAATCAAGTCGAAGCTGCTGGAGGCGGAATGGAAAACAGCGCAGTCCTCAACCAAGTTTCCCATGAGCTGGGTCGACAGCCTCACCGAAGAGCTCTGTATTGGCCAGCCTGCAGACGCGTACCCCTCCGTCAGGCTCCTCCTTGGTGAAGACCCGTTGGTGGAATACCTTGGCCCACACACCAGCGACGAGTACGACCTGCCCTCCATTGAGAGGTTGTGATTGACACTATCCCAGGATACTGCGCTTCATCAACCGCGCCGAGCGCTCCTCACAAGTCCCTGCCACGGTGTCGGCCGAAGTTGTCGATTCTTTCAAAGGAGTGGACGACTTTGTCTGCGTCGGATATTTCTCGTCAGAGACAGCAGCCCGTCAGGCATTCGAGACCGTGGCAAAGAAGTTCTGGACCGAGTTCACCTTTGGCATCGTTGATAGCCCGGGCATCACGGAAGCAAAAGTCGTCTGTCACAAACGCGACGACGAGAGCGTCCATACCCGGTCCTCCTACGACGGGCTAGAAGCATGGGTCGTTGAGACCTCAAGACCCATCATCGCGGAGCTCTCGCACCGGAACCACCAACGCTTCCTCGACGTAAGATACCCCTCTCCCAGAACTTGACAAACACCGAGTGGACTTACCTGGACGTCCAGCGCGGCTGGCCAATGGTCTACATCTTTTCACCGTCATCCCAAGCCCGCGCCGCCATTCGCTCCGACCTCCACGACTTTGCAAAGAAACAGTACTCCTTCCTGACAGCCGTGACCGTCGACCCGGCCTACTTCCCCGACCTCCCGGCCAAGCTGGGCCTCAACCCATCCGAGGACGGCTACCCGGCGGGCGCGGTGCACCAGCTCTCCAATGGGCGGGTTTTCCCCTACCCCAAGGGCAAAGCTTTCACGCCGCGTGAGTTGCAGGGGTGGGGGATGGATGTGTGGCAGGGACGGATCAAGCCGTGGACGCCGCCTGGCCCGGAATCGCCCGACGACGTCGGGGGCAGGAACGTGCGCATCGTGGGGTCGCACAATCTCAAGGTCAAGAACATTCCAGGATTGAAGATCAGGATTGGGGGACGGGAACGGGACGAGCTCTAGCTTCACGGAGATCGGGCATGCCAGGCAAACGGGAGTAAGTCTCGTTGACTCTATTATTCTATGATTATACAGAAGCTGCGTCTAAGTGGTATCTGAGTTGCGTGGCCCCTGTAGCCGCCCTAATAATGCCCCATTAAATGCCACCAAAAAAACACAAAAAAAAGAACTCCATGCAAATGCTAGACATCATGCCATGACACGTGCCTCTCCGGGTATCATCGTCTATCCCATCCAAGTTTTAGATCCGTAATTACTGAGGAATGTGTTGTGCAGACCTAAGCCTGCACCTTGCGGGCGGCCTCGTCGTCACGGAGCTCGCCCTGCACGGTCCGCTCGTCATCAGACAGCACCCCGCCATCGCTGGCGGAGGCGGACTTGACGCGCTCGTGCTCGTTCTTCTCCTCCTCGGCCATGGCCTCGTCTTCGTTGACCTCCTCGTTCGTCTTGCGCATGCGCTCCAGAACGGCGGCGGCCTCGGCGGCGAAAGCGCACTTCCTCCTGATGACGTGCCCGTACTTGTAGAAGAGGAAGGGGAAGGGCAGGCAGGCGAGGGCGAGGAAGGCCGGGATAGACGAAGCCCAATGGATGCCGAGGTTCTCGTACATCTGGGTGGTGAAGAGCGGGAAGGCAGCGCCAAAGAGGGACCGCATGACGGAGTTGGCCGCGAGGACGCTGGCGGCGAAGATGACGTACGAGTCGATGAGGTAGTTGAGCAGACTGAGGAAGACGAGGACCAGGCCGGCGGCGAAGAAGCCCGAGGCGATGATGGAGACGATCCAGTGGATCTCGGGGCCGTTGGTCCAGGCGAACCAGAAGAGACCGATGGGCAGGAGGCAGGCGCCGACCATGGAAGGGGGGAGGCGGGCCTCGGGGGGGCGAAGCCCCCGTGAGCGGCAGACACCTTGAGGTAGCGACGGCTGTCGAACCCGGTATAGATGACGGCGACGATCATGCCGACGGCGACGCCCAGGAAGGCCAGGCCGCCGATGCCGGGGGACCAGCCGCGGTGGCGCTGGAAGACGATGGGGAAGGCGGCGAAGAGCATGTAGAGGGTGCCGTAGACGATGGCCATGTAGATGGACGTCAGGAGGACGATGGGCTCCTTGAAGAGGAGGATCCAGGGGCGGGAGAGGGCGACCTTGAACTGCTGGGCAACGGTCTTGCGCGGCTGGTGGGCCTCGTACTTGGAGAGGTACGACTTGCCGGTGATCTTGGAGAGCTTCTCGGCGCGGCGGCGGAGGAGGACGGGGGCGTAGGTCTCGGGGACCGTCAGGCCGACGACGACGAGGAGGACGCCGGTGAAGATGGCCATCAGGCCTTCGATCCAGCGCCAGCCCTCAGCGACACCGAGGAAGCCACCGACGATGGGGCCTACACTTGTTAGCGATGTTGGCACGAAAAGAAAAGAAGAGGGAGAAGACATACCGATGGACGGCCCCAGGAAGGGGGCGGCAGCAAAGATGGCCGTGGCCAGGCCACGCTCGTTCGCGTTGAACATGTCGGCAATGACACCGCCGGCGTTGGTCATGGGCGACGCGCCGAAGGTGCCCGCGAAGAAGCGGAGGATGATGAGCGTCTCGATGTTCTGGGCGCCGGCGGCACCGGCGTTGAAGGCCGTGAGGGCGATGTAGGTCGCGATGAAGAGGTACTGGCGTCCGTACAGCTCGGACAGGGGAGCCCACATCAGGGGGCCGACGGCGAAGCCCACGACGAACAGAGACACGCCCAGGATGCCGATCTCGGTGGACACGCCAAAGTCGCGGATGACCTCGGCCACGCCGCCGGAATAGGCCGTGCTCACGAAGGCGACGGCGAGAGTGGCGACGGCCTGCTCGATGGTGTACGTCCACTTCTTCCACATGGGGAAGGTCTGGGGGTTGTGGGCATCCTCGGGGAGGAAGTCGACGACGAAAGGCGCCTCGTGAGTGCCCTCGCCGGGGTACTTGCGCTCGAGAACGGCCTCTGTGACGCCGGCCTGGTCGAAGAGGAGGTGGAAGTAGTTGGCCTTGTTGACGGGCTTCTGGGCCTCGACGTCGGCCTCGGTCGCCGTGACCGAGGACGACGAGGACTGTGGCGCTGACGCCATTGTGAAGTGACTGGGACGGGGGAGGGGGCGTATGGAGCTCGCGGTATCCTCGCGGGGTGGCACAGGGGGGTTGTAAGCTAATAAGCTTATTCGAGGACGTGCTGGGGGATCGTCGAATGCGACTGTCGATGTGTTCCAGGTCGGATGAACAGCAAGAGATCTAGGGCGAGATCTGATCCCGGAGAACTGGGACGGCGGTTTGTCCTATATACCACGCAGGCCGGGCATGGCCGTAGCGGGTATTTCTAATGTGCTTTCCATCCCCTTCGTCGGTGCCCGTATCAGACCCCATCGCCGACCCAGCGACAGGGGGCGCGACGATCCACCCGGTGCATGCCCACCCGGGCGGTTGGCTTCCGCGTGCACAATTCCATGACTAAACTCGCACGGAATCGGCTGTTCGCCCGGGGGCAACAGCGGACGATGGTTATCTCCGAGTCTGGCGCCAGGCTAGTGGTGATGCGTCGCAGGTTCATCCGTAAGCAGTCCGCGCGCCCTGGCGAGGAGTTGCTTGTCCGGAGCGTGCTGACGGGACGGGATTGGGCGGGCGTGCCGCGATTTGGCTTTGTCGAGCTGCGATGGCAGGCGTCGAGAGCACGGACGAACGCAGGGCACGGGAGTGGATCTCGCCTCGCGCATTTCCCTCCCCTTTCCGCCCCAAGTACGTACCGCACCCGCCCATGCCTAGCGGTATGACGTGTTTGGTAGCGAGCTAGGGACGGCCACACCGGGCCTGTTCCGCCGAGGCACCCTCCCAAAGTCGAGTTTTCCTGGGCTGGCGGCTCAACCACGGCGGGTCCCTGGCCGGCATGTCGGTGGGTCTGGCCTCCTCCGTGCCGAGGTGCAGCGTCCAATTCCGACGGAGTTGGGTGCCCGTTGTCCACCCCGTCATCCCTTTTCTCCTTCATTACAAAGCCGCCAAACACCAGCGCAGGACTTGGGACGACCGTCCGGACTTTTCTGTGTTCGATCCCCTGCCGACGCGCACTCGCTGGCAGTCGGGTCCTGCGAGGAGGCCGACTTTAATATGTCTTCGTCCGTCGCAGGGAGGGATTCGCAGCCGTTGACACGAACGCCGGCCATGCATGGGCCCACTGACACGCGAGGCAGCACACGCATGGCTAGGGACGGAGAGTGGATGAACTGAGAATCAGGGCTTATCGTCTGTTGGGGCTTACAGACCTCCCAGATCTGGACAGAGGGGTGCGATCTTCTGCAGGGTGATAAGGGGCCTCGACCAACAAAGCCCCAGGCTGCGCCGTCCGACACGTCAGACTGCACACAGAGAGCTCGTTGCGTCGGCCGAGATACACCGGCTCGATCATTGCTCGAGGGTTCCGACTGTTTCGCCATTGAACTGCAACTCTTTGCAGTCGCCCTCGGGGCCGGTTCACCGGGACTGAACGTGCCTGGAAACCACCCCTTGCTGGTCGTGGCGCTTGGGGTGGCCCCTCCTTGCCTGCCTGCCTTGGCTTCCCGTGCCGTCGGCTCTTGAGAAAATCTGTAAAATTGCTTGATTGCCTGGACCACTTCTTGGCCTGGTCAGCCCGTAAAATCTGGGTCGCGAAGAGCATGCGGGAATCCCATTTGACAACGAGCGAGCTTTGATGCTCATTACACACAAAGAGCCCCGCCGCGGACCCACCCTCTGCTTATCAAGTGAGCCTCGGAACTTGGCACTTGGCGCGCTTGTGTTGCTTTTACGACGGATGCAGTGCCATCGGCGTTTGACCGAGCGGGTTGCAAATCACCGAAGCCGCGTCGATGGACCTCGGCTGTCTTGCCATGGAAAGGAGAAAGGGACAAGGGCAGAAAAAAAAAATAAACTTGGATTTTCAATGTCACCCTGCCCGCCCCATGCAATTGGTCCCGCTGCCCGCTGAGCCTAAACGACGATCGATGAAAGGAAAAAAATCGACACGTTCTAGAACCAGAACGACATGGCCCGTCCGCGCGCAAACATCGTCCGCATCCCCAGGCCCGTGTCCGTCAGTCTCGTCCCCTCCGCGCATCGGCCAGGAGTATGCCTCCACGGGCCCTGAAGTGCCTCATGAAGTCAGAGCCGGGCCCGGCCGCACGGCGGCTTCGGTCCGCCAAGACCAACCCCTCGGCGAACCTCGTCGTCTCTTTCAGGCTCGCCCCGAACAGCTTCATCAGCTCCGGCCACGCGTCGAAGTGCTCCGCCGAATCGACCTTGATCTCGACGAGGCGGAGCTGGTTGCCGGTCGAGATGACGGGCAGGAGGTGCAGCAGCAGGGACGTCTTGAGGTCTTGTCTCTCCTTCTCGAGGAGGTCTGTCGTCGTCGTCAGTCGCCTTCTCCCAAGCGGACGCTCTACTCACAGCACATGCGCAGCGCAAACTCTATGTCGATGACCTCCTCGGCGTCCACGAGCTGGATGTACGGCACCGTGTGGTTCCAGACCAGCATGCGCGTAATCTTCTCAAACGACTTGGCCTCGTTGAGCAACCCCGCCGCCAGACCCAACCGCCACAGGTCCCCGACGGTCAGGTGGTCGATGGACGGCTCGTGGTAACGCAGCATGGTCTGCGAGGCGAACTTCAACGCGTCGACGAGGTCGTACTTGTCGGCGATGACGGCCACCTCCAGGATCGAGTCCGCCGCCGCGATCTGGCACACGCGCGAGTTCTGGTGGTGCAGAATGTTGAGGATGAGCTCCATGATCTCGGGGTCCTCGTCGGGGAGGCTGATCTTGACGGGCTCCGGCCCGCGGTCCAGCAGCTTCTGGCCCTCGGAGAAGCGCGGCCCGAGCATCGCCCCGAATACCCGCGACGCCCGCTTGAGGATGAGCGAGTCCACGCGCAGCTCCGTTGTCTCCTCGCCGAGCCCGACGACGAGGATCACGTCGCCGTCCGGCACCACGGGCACGCCGCTGTACTTGCGCGCCCACATGCGCGCCGCGAAGCTCGCCGGGGAGCGAACCTCAAAGAACTTCTCTGGCGCCGCCGCCGCCGCCGGTTTGTCGATGGCCATGTGCTTGCTCAGAGGGTCGTCCATTTTCAATTGATGCCGTGGTTTGGTGGTGAAGGACCGCGAACGAGAGGGAAAGAAAAAAAAAGGATTTTTTTTCCCTGCTTCTGGATTGGAGTCGTGTTTCCTCTCGTCGCCACCGTTTAGCCTTTCCCCTCAAACGCAGGTTCTCCCCTCCTCGAGCAGAGTCAGGTCTGCTGTCGGTGCCGGGAACACCCAGGCCCCTCAGGCTCGGATGAGACGCCTGGCGCAAGCAAGTCGTCCTGGTGGTGTTTTCCCCGACTCAGCCCGCTGCGAGGAGTCAAGGTGATGGCGTCAGGGCCAAGGCTTCTTTTGGTGATTGAGCCTGGAGGGTGGCCGGGTGTCCCCGGTGGGACGCCGTGGACGGGCGTCCATGAGCGTTCGCCTGTCGACGCCAGCCCTGTTGGGCCGGCTGAAACCTTGCAACCGCGTCCAGCCTGTCGTTCAATGGGGCTTCCCCACGTTTCCGTTTCGAGGGTTGTCGACACCTGTCTGCTCTCGTCGAGGGTGCTTCTCTGCCCCCAACGAGGCCGACGAGGTGGTGGCTCGAGCTCGTCCGGAGGCATAACCCTAACACGGAAGAATGTTTCACGTGTTTGGTTCGTCGGGGTGCGCAAGCGGTGACGTTGCGCCTCCCCGTTTCTTCTCAGGGTGATTACAAAGTCGGTAAAAGTCAATTCGATTGTGTCCCCCCCGGCGTCGTAGCGACGCTGGCCGCGGGTCGTCCCATGACGGTGGCGGTCGGACGGTGTTGGGCACGGTGACGATTACCGTAGGGGTTTTTGATGTCTGGCGTAAACACACCGACCTTGCTAGGAGGGTCCATGTCTAACCGTGACCTTGCGCTGTTTGCTTGTGCCTCGATCCAGCGAAACCACTTGCAAACGGTTGCTGCAATGAGATCTGGTGTACTATCAATGTATCCCATCCGCTTGATCGAGTCCATATATCTACGATGAACCAGAAGAAGGCGGCGAGGGCGGCTACATCACCCTGGAGCTCTCCGTACGTGTTCCAGGGGGTATGATCGTCTCCCACGCGAAGTGATGATGGGGATTTTCAGTCTTGTCTCCGTGTCGTTGTTACAGTCACGCATCCCGTTGCCGGCGACTCCACGGGCCCGGCGCGTTACATTCCGCTGGCGCTTGCACCAGCGCGAGGGTTTTGGGAAAGCAATGGACCGGGCTTGGCATACTGGCTTGGTGTGCTCAAGGGTAGACCATATCTGAGGCCACAAAGACACAGTCTCAAAACCAAGGCTATGGGCCTCGAAGACTTTGACCGCGTACACCCGATTATTGGCCTCCCTTGCGTGACACTTGAGCTAAGCTGACGATCCACGGAGCAGCTTGCCGAAGCTCCTGATCCTGGACGGGCGGTTGTTCTGGACGTCGTCGTCTTCCTCCACAGGCGTATCATCGACGATTGGGGGGCAACTTGACTTCCGCTCGGGCGGTGAGTCAGAAGGAGCGCCCTTGTGAGGCCGAAGGGTCAATGAGGGGAGCGTCCCGTTGCTCCAGAAATTGCTCCTTCTCACACGACACTTTGAGCTCACGCTTGATTTGCTCATTGTCCCCCCTCGGGTCCTGTTCCGGCTGAGCGGCACGGCGCGCACCGAGTTCGGCCTTGGACCTGTGGTCTTACTCTCACAGACCCTCGTCGGTATGTCCCTGACTGAACAGAAGCTCCTCGACGTCGGAAATCGACAGAAACCGCTTGCCACGCTCCTTTGCGCTTGCCCGGCCCGCGGCAACGATGTCGCATTTGTGATACTCCTTGAGCTGGTCTCCTCTCGGAATTTTGTCCTCGCTGCTCCGGCTCTTGGTCGTTTAGTCGTTGTAGAGCTTGATGGTCAGCGCCCACAGCGGCGTTTCCGTATGCGTCATACCCTCCAGGGCCTTTCTAATATTAGTCAGACCCCAAGTGTTAACCCCGTCGAAGCAGCGGCTCACGCCTCCCAGACGTTGGGCCTGGCACCGAAACTGCCGACAGCTTGCACGAGGCGGCGCATTGGGTTCTCAAAGGCGGGTGGCGATTTGCCATCGGCCTTACGAAGTGCCATGGCCCTTTGCCGCAGCCTCGACCGGGCTTAATTGAGACTCTGATACTTGAAGATGATGTCCACCGGGGCGGTGAAGAAGTCCTCGCACGTTAGGTTCGTCGGGGGTTAGCCCTGACGCTCCTTCGTCCGCGTCATGGCCGCATACTGCAGCGCTATTACCAGGACCCGGGCGCTTCCATGAAAGCGGGGGCGGAGCAGAAGCCCGCCGACCATTCTGGCGGCTGTGTCGTGATCGTCTCGCCATCTTCGTCTCTATATGAGACGGACGGGTTGCTGGCAGTGTCATGCATCAGGTTGTTGGCTTTGGATACGAGCTGCCTCGGCGTGCAGCTGAACGTGCGGTTGCAGACCTCCCAGAGCTTGAGAAAATGGGCGGGCATGTTTTTCTCCGGCCATGCCACCAGCGAGGTCCGTTTAGGGTCGCTCGCCCAAAAAAACCCTCTAGATCCTGCTCGTCCTAGGCGCTCCAGTCCTCGTTGTATGTCAACTCCCTCGGTAGAATATCATCAAGCCGCCTCCGGCGCTTTTGGTGGACATCTTTGCTCGGAATTGTCTTGAGCGCGCCAGGCATGCCACCTTCGTCTCAAGCCTCCTCCAGCTGTTCCCACGTGTTCTTGGCCACCCGCTTGCTCTTGGTCGCCTTCTTGCCTGTGGTCCGACGAGGTGCGCTTTCTCTTATGTACTGCCCGACTTCCCGGCATCGTGTTTTAGTGACGACTTACTTTTGCGCCGAGTTGCTCTTGTTGTGTTGGTGACGTGAGAAACGTTGGACTTGTGAGATGGAGCCTAAACCAGAGAGGGAGCGAAGTTGGGGGTTCTGGGCCTGGGGAGAAGCGGACGGAGAGTGTGGGTCTGAGAACGATCTGCGGCCCGTGCCGCTGTCAGATAAGCGAAAACCTTGCCCTTGCAGGTGAGACACCTGCTTGCTTCTCTGTGAGACGAGGCCATGCCGATCATCTCTGTGGCTTCATTCAGAGTGCTTTAAAGAAACCTGTACAAGTAGTTTTGAATATGGCGAGGTTTCAATTTCTCCATGTCCACAGGAGAACAACCCTGGCAAGACCCCGGGTTCTCGAAGCGGTATCAGTGGGTTTGGTATCGACAGGAAATCGCGGTGCGTTGCAGCACATGGCATTTGGAACACTTGCAGCTGGAGGAGCCATGACACTGCCAACCTTGTAGGACAGTTGCCGGAGACTACTCAACGTCTCTGTTCCCATAGCCTTTGTGTTCGGCTTGCATGCTCGACTGGTGGTAGTGAGGCAGGATACCACCTCCCATAAGCTATAATCCGCCTACTTTTCGAGTATCCAAACATTCAGATTGGAGACTCTGCCTGCATGCGAGAATTGCTTTGAGCAACTGCTTGCTTTTCCCACAAAACAAGCGATCCGCCACGGCCAGACCGGGCTGGCAGATCGAGCTCCGTCAGTGTCCCATAGTTCTCGTCACGACGACCTGATGGACGCCCAGGCGATACACTCAAACTCTTTCGCTATGAACCAGGACCCGAATGAGGGCAAACGATTAATACACCGCTCTGATACATTTTCCGACTTCCCCGCCAGCTTTGGCACCGCTTTCTTCAGGTTGAGAGCGGCCACGATACCAGTTCTGAATGTGGTAACAGGTTGAACGATGGCTCCGTCGGCAGCGAGAGCGGCGTGTACGCCATTGGAAAGACCGATGCACTGCATTCGGGTTTGCCGCAGAACAATAGAATGGCGCTGCTGAAAAGGAGAAGGGAATGGGTTGAGCCAGCTCGTAGGCCCGCTAAGGTGTACGTCGCCAACGCATATTCGTAAAGTGCCCCGTCCCTAGACTCAACCTGTGTGCCTCGGCAGTGTCATGCCGGAGCACCGGCGATGGGCGGCCAAAAACGAACCGGGCCCTCCGGCTGCATCCGGCCCGCGACGTCTGGTGGCCAGCGTTGATGGCCACCCACGATCAAGCATGCAGCTCCCATGGCTTTCGTTTTTCAGCCTCCCTGATCTATGTAAAAAGATATATCGTTGCTGGCCCCCAGAAATTTGCGTCCCGGTTCCATAATGCAAGAGTGGCCACGGGGGGGCTCCTTTGACACATCGGATTGAATCGCATCTTGAGGAAGGAGGTTCGATGCCTCGTCACTAGCTCCGTAGTCCAACAGCCGCTCTCGGGCTTCAAAAAGTGAAGATGGTCGAGCGGTTTCGAGGACTGTTCATAATCGCTCTCACCAAACCGGCCATCGACCGGCCCTGGTTTGAACCCGACGATGTTGGGCTTTCTTTTTGTCTTTTATTCTTTCTGTTCCTTCCTATATGCTCCGTAGCGATCCATTTGAACTCTCGTGGCGTCAGCAGCGCAGCCGTAGGCGAACCCCAATGCTTCTGATTTGGTCGTCGTCTGCTGTCGAAAGCCGCAGGGTCGTAATGGGCCAGCGACTTCCTGCGCGGGACCATGCAGCGAGTCACCCGCGCTTTCGTCATCAGCACGGCCGCTTGGACACGAATCTCATACAGCAATTGTTCTCGATACCATGCCCAGCAAGCAGCTCCAACGGCAGTGTGCTCCAGTATCGCGTTTGTCGCCCGTCCATCACGAGCCACAGGACGGCGGCCGTGCTTCGCGGCCGGCGGTAAGGCCACCAACAGGCGTTTGCAAGAGTTTGCATCTCATGTGTCCCCAAAGTTTATGGCCCTTTGAGCCGTCTCGGCGGGGTCCCATATTCCTGCCTTCGTTTGTATTAGCCCAGACCGGACCTGGAGGTCAGTCGTTGACGCACTCATGATGCCAATGTGGGAAGGCGTCGCCGGCGTTCGCGACTGCTGAATCATGTAGTTGGCTATATGAATCGGGGGCATCAAACAGAGCGAAGGCTTAAGTCATCGGAGCCGATTCCTTGGCCGGGCCTTTGTGCATAACGCTGGGAGGAGACTCGCGCGCTACGTAGCAGGCGGCCCCCACGTGACAGTGACATGAGAGTGCCCGGCAAGCGACGGGACGCGGTTGCAATCAACAGACCGAGTTGTGATGTTTCATGTCGGCTATTATTGTTTCCGGAGCATCCATGCTGCAACTCATTCAATCCGGGTCAAGGCTCGCAGGGGTTGAAGCCGAGCGACGGCGGCTCGAACGTCCGACACCGCCGTATGTCCGAACATCCCTTTTTAGGCTGCCATGGTCCACCAATGCCCACCATAAAAGAGAGCGTGTCGCTGGTATCGTTGCTTGTTCACTCGCTTTACATATCTATCCGAGCCAAGACCTATCTCATTGCTCGGCCGGCGTTCGCTCGTTTGGAAATATCGCCGGACATCCGGAAACCACAGAGTCTGAGGAATAGCCCGCAATATGGCAACGCAACATCATCCCGAGACCATCGCAACAATTCCGGGCCCCGCGGAGGTGGAGATGGCCGCAATCCCGGGTCCCCTCCGGGCCGCGGCGCCCGGAACCGTCACCTCGGCGAAAGACTCGGACCCGTTCCTGGTCACCTTCACCCGGCCCCACGACGCCGAAAACCCGCTCGATTGGCCCACGGGCCGCAAATGGATGGTGACCGACGTCCTCTCGGCCACGGGCTTCAATCGCATCATGGTGTCCACCATCATGGCGCCCGCCCTGACCAACATCGCGGCGGAGCTACACATGACCTCCACCGAGTCCGCCATGGCCTTGTCCATCTACCTCCTCGCCACGGCGTTCGGGCCCCTCTTCATTGGCCCGATGTCCGAGATCTACGGACGGCAGGTTGTGCTCCACGCGTCGAGCATCTGGTTTCTCGTTTGGAACGTTCTCTGCGGGTTCGCCACCACCAAGGGAACGCTGATCGCTGCCCGCTTCCTGGCGGGCTTCGGCGCCAGCGCCATCTACGCCCTCGGAGGTGGGGTTTTGGGGGACATATGGCGCCCGGAGCAGAGGGGTCGGTCGCTGGGCATCTACCTGCTCATTCCGCTGCTCGGCGCAGCCGTCGGTGAGTGGTCTTCGCCGAGATGTAAGTGAGCGATCCGAAGCTGACCTGGCCCAGGCCCCATCATCGGCGGCTTCATAGCCGCCCGCACCACCTGGCGCTGGATGTTCTGGTCCACGTCCATCTTCCAAGCCGCCATGATCTTCGTCTCGTTCTTCAGCTTCCCTGAGCCCTACGGTGCTCTGATCCTCCACCGCCGCGCTGCGCGCCTCCGCAGAGAAACCGGGGAGGCTCGGTACTACACAGCAAGTGAGCGGCTCGATGCCGGTAGGTCCACCCGGGCCGTCGTAGCACGGGCCTTGACGAGGCCTCTTCGGCTGCTGCTGTTCCACCCCATCATCCAGGTCTCGGCTCTCCTGTCCGGGTTCAACTACGGCATCATGTACGTGACCCTGTCGACGTTTTCCGACTTGTGGAAGGGTCAGTATGGCCAGTCCGTGGAGATCAGCGGGCTGCACTACATTGCCTGCTCTCTGGGCGAGCTTCTCGGGTCGCAGGTCGGCGGGCCCATGATGGACCATCTGTACAAGCGTCGGCAGCAGCCTACACCAGAGTCTCGCGCCATGCTGATGTTCTTTGGGATTGTGCCTGCGTGGATTGGGGCGTTGGCGTACGGTTGGACGGCCGAGTATCGCCTGCACTGGCTCATTGTCGACGTCGGAGTGGTTGCTATGATGTTCGGGATGCAGCTGAGCAGCATGCCTAGTAGGTCCAACCCATCTCGATCGGTTACCCTCGACCTTAAACTGACTGTTCGGCTTCCCAGTGACGGCCTATGTTATCGACACGTACGGGGAACACACGAGCAGTGCCATGGCGGCTACCCAGTTCGTCAAGAGCCTGACAGCGTTCTTGTTCCCGCTGTTCGCGCCGAGCATGTATCGGGCGATGGGCTACGGATGGGCGAATAGTGTCATGGCATTGGCGGGTGTGATCATCTCCATCCCACTTCCCGTCTTCATCTGGAAGTGCGGAGCTCGGTTGAGGGCTAGGGAGGCGTCGACCTACTGAAGAGGTCGAGCCATAGCGTGGAGAACCTGGGCACGACACCTGACTAGGATTTGGTGTATCTACATAGGATCGAGGAGGACCAGCTCTGAAAGGGTCCCGGAATCGCAGCTCAAGAAGCAACAAGTACCATTTTGCCCAGGATGAATTCCTGATTGTGTCTGCCGAGAAATGTTTCCAAAATTGAATATTTTGGAAAATGTTGACTAAACTTTGACATTGTGTTCGACCCAAATGGAACGTCCACGGCACAAAACAAGGAATCGGCAACAGCGACCCGTCAAGCGCCGCACCAGGAAGCGATCAACACCGTGCATTTCGTATTGAAGGGGTGTGTGCCAAATCCAGCCTCACGAGGCGCGGCCGAAGGACCACCAATCAGTCGAATCAAATCACTCGATTTAGACGAGCAGCCTTGGAAACGCCACCAGGCGCACATTGAGCCAAGCGAGGGCGACTCTGCAGAAACCGCCTTCCTATCTTTCGCTGCGGGTGTTATAATTAGCACTAAAGGCGGCCCATGGTCCCATTTCTCCTCGGACTTTGCCAACTGCCGGACGCCTCCTTTGGGGGGTCACTGGCCATCAGAATCTTGGTGGGAATACAGCGTCTAGCCTGGACATCCCAAGCTGCAGAACAATGTGAGTTGAAAACCAGAGGTGGGGTCAGAGCAATGTACGTCGCGTGTTTGCCAACGTTTCCCGGCCGCTACACCGTCGAGCAACGAGAGATTGCACACTTCTGGGTCAGAGATACGGTGCTAAGTGGGCCGTTGTTCATTGTCACGACTCTACATCACGTGCTCTTTCACAGATGGTACATACCGTGTTGCTTACCGCTTCCAACTATGAGTGTCTTCGGGAATCGAGATGAAACAACCGGCAGACGATCGAGTCCATAGTTGCTGACTTTGTATACTTGTAGCAGAAGCTTGCCAAAACGTGAGCGAGGCTCTTCAGCCAGATGTACTCTTCGTTTCAAGCCCCATCCAAAAGCCTCCTAACACGGGACCAAAAAGAGATGAATTCGCCAATAGGATGGAAGGTTGGACGATGATGACTTCCAACTCGGTCGGCACCAACCTCGAAAAGACCCATGAGCCAGCGGTCTTTGCCTCAAGATAACCTTTGGACGAGAGGATCCAACAATTACTGCGCTCGAATCTCTTCCTAGTCGGCCTTGAAAGAACAGTAGGTCTTGCAGACAGCCTGCCATGGAAGATAAGACGCAGTCGCCGCAGGCTGTTCTGGTGCAGATCCGCGTGCCCCCTTGACAAAATCCGTGTCTCGGAAACGACTATGCTAACAGTTCTGCAGCTCCTTGCATATGCAAGTGATCAAGGGCTGCCGCACAGTCTTCTCAAGAGCTCGATACCGGCAGCTGCAATCAGCCTTCGTTTCAAGCGAAAGTCATCTCCTATCTCGTTAGGGGTTCGATAGGGGTGGCCCCGATGGTTCATGCGGGAACGGAAATGATTATTGCAGTGCTCGCGTATTCGGGACTTCTGCAGACGGAGTCGCCCGTTCAGATGGGAGGGCAAGGCTGACCTCCGTGGACGAACCGAGTCGAAGTGATGCCTGGTCGCCTCCAGTCCTTACCTGCCTGAGTCTGACGCCAAAGTGAACATGGTCTTGTTTGGAACGCCAGGTGGAATACAGCGAGACGTTACCCGTCGGACTGTTGTTCGGTCGTCTCCCTTGGCAATCATGAACACAGTCTTGACCATACTATGTGCCTGTTTGGAGGCAACCATCGGTTCATTGGCGAAGACTCAAAAGAGATGCCATGAGCGAAAAGTAGGACAATCCTTGTGACAGAGAATGAGTGGATAGCTTACGAAAGTAGGTTGAGCCAGCCACCCATGTTACTGGTTACGTTCAAACCAGCTTCAGGCAAAATGTGGTCGGAATTCAAGTATGGTTTGCTCTCCATTCCACCCTCCCCGGGCGGAAGATGTACTGCGCCCAGACCGTCATCTTGGGCGTTAGGAGACATGGCTGCAGATCGAACCTTCCGCGCCGGCGCACCTACATATGGAGTTACTTGTTTCAGCAAATTCGTTGGTGTCGGGCTGAGAATAGCAGACCAATCGACATGGAGAGACCGGTGCGGGGTTGGGTGGTTGGGTGGGCAAAGACTCCGAGTACCCCAGTCGGTTTCCTGGTTCCTGTGATCCTCTCAGTTCATCCGGGATGCGTGAGATGAGATTCAAGAAACCATTGGCGGCAAATCGTGGTGCCTGGGTGTTTGATGGGTTGGAGCCTGCGATCTGACCTCGCGTGTGCTGCACACTACCGGCAATTCTATGATGCGTAGATGGCAGCAACCGGCAGAAGGCACCCGTATACGGCGAGCCAGGCGTAGGATGACCCATAGCTCGGTGCCGCTGAGTTTTTCCTGTAGCGCACTCCTGCTTGCGGTGGACGTCATGCTCGCAGAGGGCGGTGATTGGTGGTGCAGCCGGTGATTTTGCCATTGTGAGAAAGCGGATGCGTTGGCAGCAGGGCCTCCTTGTGCCTGGGCTGGGACCCGACAGACTGTCACCGGACGGCGCGAAGGTGAGGTGCGGAAATGAGCGTGGTCACCGTCGCGGCAATAACATGTAAGAAGCACGTCGGAGCATGTCCGCTCGACATCGTATAAGACGGGGCCTCGCGTTGTTCCGAGACGCTGCGGAGCATTACGGCCATATCAGACATTGAAGCCACGGCCGAGGCAGGCAGCCGGATTCCAGACGGTACCGCCGTTCTGGGACGCTCATCGCATTGTATGGCATGCCTTGGTAGGTGGCAACTCGACCAGGCGGCGCTCGGCGGGTTCTCCGTGCTCGACACGCCTCGCCCATTGGCGCGGGTCCCTTGTCGATGGTGCCATGCTGGTTGACTAGTACGGAATCAAAACCCTCTATACAAGAGCCTCGAGACACTGCTCCATCGTAACGGCCGTAGCCTTGTGAAGATGGCGCCGCGTGGCAAACGAGCTGGACGTCAAAGAATCGGAGCCATGGCTTCGTCCACCGGCGCAGACCGACCACATGGCGTGGTTGTGTAGCTGAGCGTGAGGACGAACATGGTGGATCGAGCGTCTCCGTCAGAGCTAGAAAGAGCACCGAGGGAGCCCCTGCCAGAGTTGATGTGAACACAATCACCAACAGCTGAGAACCAACAAAAGTGGAGAGAGCGGGTCGGCGGATAGGACACGGACGCCGGGGGACGAAAAACGAGGAAGGCGACGTGGTCTTGGAGGCGGGGCCCACCCCCAAGTGCGAAGAGCGTGCCGAGGGGGTCCTTGTATCCGTCAAAGACTCCACAATGGAACGAGTTTTGTCTCCCCTCTGGCGCCCACCGTCTCTCTGCGCTGGGAACCCCGCCACCTGGCAGCGCAACTGTCAGGGCATCGCACCGTGTAAGGGAGGGAGCCTTGTTGGACTAAGACTTTCGACCTCGTGACTCGATGCCCTTCCTGTTGGCTTGGTCCTCTCTCGCTTGTACTATGTATGAATCGAGAAATGCCATCACAAGCCTATTGTTTCTGTCCATCGCTGTCCGGGATCGACCAGCTCGGACGCCAGGAACAGCCCTGCAGCCACCAGAGGTTGATTTAACGCCAGCCCATACAGTACACAGCACACGCGTAATGTGCCTCGACGACAGACGGATAAAGCACGAACCCGCCCACGGCCGTGTACAAAAGTGGACTGCAATCGCCCGTCGCTAGCGACCAGAACCGCCAACTCGGTTAGCGGGCGCAGGCGAGAGGTGCGCAACGGCCCTAGAATGCACCTATGCCACTAGAGAAAAGATGGAACGAGGAACGAACCGGAAAGACAGAAGAATGACATTTCAAGGACAGACTTTGTCTCACCCGCCGTCTCGACAGCCATTGGCGTGCTGGTGGGGAGGTGATATTTGAGACCCCAAAATGGCCTGACATCCAGGTAGATACTCTGGGATATGGGAGCGCTCAACTTGTCCGTAGATGTGCATGATATGCTCAACTTTGTTCCGCCGCTCACCACGGTCGAGGTCCCTGTTTGCTTTGCTTTGCTATCGGCAATAACATCGCTGACAGGGAAACGAGAATCCGGAATCAGCGTCCCATCTTTGCTGACTTCGTCGGCCGCGCGCCCACACACCAGGGTCCCAAAGCTGTAGAACTGCAGATCACGCCGGTCCTGGTGTGCCAACCCCGGCTCCGTAATCTACGTGGACCATCTTTGGTTGGCCTTGGCCGTGGGTGATTGGTTGCGCACTTGTGAGGATCAGGGGACGCCCCGAAGGCACCACACATACTCTGTAGAGGTACCGCTTAATGACCGTGTGCTACGTGCAGTACATGGAGAGTCGTGCAATCGAGACTCCACGGGCGGCCGTTTTTGAGGTCGCAACGAGCGGCACACGTCATCGGATGCTTGCAACGGCCTGACAAGGAGACGACCAGGCGCAGGCACACAATGGGTCCAGTGACCACAACGTCGGTCCCGAGAGGGTGTTGCGGACGTCGGGTGGCTGCCGGTGCCCGCCTCGGCGCAGAGAGGCTTTGGACTCGACTCGAAATGTCGAAATGCTCCTTTGCAGGCGGCGGCTGCAGATAATGAGAAAAATCCAACAAGGTTTCGTCCCGTGATGGCGGATTGGATGGGATACGACGGACGGAGGCTGAATCGGTTCGTTGGGTGGTTTCCTGCGTCGGCTCTGGTTTGCGACCACCGGCGTGTTTGTCTGCTGTAGGCGGTGCTCGGATTGTGGACCTAGAAGCGGCAGGCTGGGCGCGTCGACCGAGTCGGCACGGAGAAACGGTAGATGCGACGGTCAGTCACCGGCATCTTATTGTCCGGGGTGCTGGTTCGTAAGAAGCCGGCAGTCATGCGTCCCGTAGCATGGCGATTAGCAATGTATGAGAAGTGAGGCCGAGGACTGTCGAGGTGCCGACGGAAGGGTTCAGGTGTGCAGGTTTACGGCGTGGACAGGCCATTCGCCGATCGGGCAAGCAAGCGGGACGGGCAATTGCCTTGATTGAGGCGGCATGTTTGCGCGAGGGGCGGAGGACGTTGAGCAATGCAGTTAGCAAGGCATCAGACGGACGAAGTGCAGGGCGAGGATCTGTGGTGGCTGTCCGGGGGCTGTTTGAGCCGGCGCAAATAGAGAGCAAGAGGCATGAGGAGCGGGCCGGGGCAGGAGCAAATGCCCCTGTGAGTGATCCAGTCGCCCTCGGCCGTCAGGGCTGGCAGGCAAGAAGAGGATATCTTGGTCGATGCAAGGTGTGCTCGTCTAGGATGCATGGGCCTCGGTTTCCATCTAGGCCGGTAGCTGATAACTCGTCCAACATGGCAAAGCGATGTTCTTTCAAGTAGCTAGTTGTGTGCTTCGTCCGTCTGGGAGGTTTCAGGCCACGGGCATGGCTGTGATCCTTGACTAACGAGACTCCGCAGTGGCAGTCGACACAGCGGACGGGCAAGGCACCAGGACTCGGCGGGGATCGGCAGCACAAAGTAAGGCGTTCGCGGGCGAGACCTGATGCCGTCCAAAGGTCAGCCAACAGACAGAAGACAACGGAGAGAGGGCACTGTCCGGGCCCGGAGCAGCTTTCACGCATGGCCTGCCAGCTGTGGCAGCGGCGGGCGCAGTCGAGGCCGCGGTAGCGATGCGCGAGGAGACTCCGTCGCCGAACTGTATTCCAGAAGCGTAGTTGTGTCTCGGGGAGGGTGATGCAGTCGATGCAGTCGACGCAGTCGGGGGAGGGGGAGGATGCGTGGGCCAGGATGGAGGATGCGTGGGCCAGGATGGAGGATGGATTTAGCCCCAATTACAATTTCCACGGTCCAACAGAGGCAGGTCCCTCGGCACCAATTACAGATGCTGCACCCGAGCGCAGAGTCTTTCTACATCGGGTACGTAGCGTTGGTGCCACTGAGCTAGCAGAGTGGTGGCTGCCTCCAGTGCTTTCGTCGCGTGCAATCGACGTGAAGGCACCGAAGCAAAGGAGGCTGTTCCCGTGGTCCTTTGTACGCCTCGTGTCACTCGGGGTTAGGGCGTCCGTCGTCGATGCAGGGTAATCGACGGTTGATTCTGCCAGACAAGTCGGGGGCGCTCGTAGCGCGGGCCATCGCAGTCGAGCACCTCACTAAGAGAAAACCTGTAGGCATGGCCCCTGGCGCCAATCGTCGGCCGCTATGGGTGCACCCGTGGTTTAGCGGGCCCTGGGGATAGCGCATCCCCGCAAAGTTGACCACAGACCACGGGAATGCGAGTTGTGTCTTGTCGAATGGGTTTATCCATAGAGGCGATTCAATGACCGAGTTATGCATCGTGCAGCGCGGATATATCCAACCCACATGCGGGACGTCGCCGCGACAGGTATGCTGGGCTTGTTCAAGTGCTCGGTCCAACAGCATCAACTAGTACAACAGAGGGGACTTTTACCCCCCTTGCGGGTTTAAGGCGTGCATGGTCGTGTTGCATCGCGAGGGCTCCCCGGCGCTCCCAGGCCCCAAGTTGCAGTTCCGACAAGGCGGCCGAGAGAGCCTGATTCGCCCAGCCGCTCGCCAGGCGCAGAAGCCTCGCATGCGCCATCTGTACGCCAATGGAGACTTTGATTTCAGTGCATGCTGCAAAGCGCCCGCCCACTGGCTCAGCCTGCAATGTACCCATCCCATCTGCGCTTGCAAGAAACGACTGAGGTGGTGCTACGGAGCACTGCTGCTGTTGATGCACCCAAGGCCCAAGGACCGAGGACCGGTTACCTCAGGCAAGACACCCGGGTACGTACCTCATTGGGCATGCACCTTCCCACACGCCCAAGTGTCCAGTTCGGTGTTGGCTGTTCCTTCCCTCAGCTTCTCCTCTTCTTCTTCTTCGTCCAATCACGCCGTTCATCCGAAAGCCAAGCGGTACGTACTGGCCACCTCTATCTCTCTCTCACTCTCTTACTCCCTCCCTCCCTCTCTTCTCTCTACTCGAGAGGTGTCAAATGGAAAGCTACCTCGAGTCGCCTTTTCCCCGTTCCCACCCCATTCCCACGCACCCGTCTTTCATTTTCCCAACTAGACGGTGGCCGAGGGCAATGCAACACCCTCCCAGACTCCTCTCCCCCGACCACTCACCAACGGGAGCCCCGCCAGCCACCATCCCGACTCCCCAGTTGCCCGCGAATGTCGCCTCCTGTCTTGTCTGTCTTGTCCTGGCCAGATCCATGATCCCGGTCCTTGTCCTGGTCGCCGCACCCTTGTCCAAGCCTCCTGGCTGAGGGTCTCAAGACCATCCGTTTCCGCGCCCTCTCTCATCTCACCCGGATCCTGCCACTGCCACTGAACGAATGCCTCCGCGTCGCTCTCGCTCCCGCGCCCACGTTGGGGTTTCCGTCATTTGGATCATGGCCTCTGCCTGCTACGGGGCTGCTGACGGACTCGAGCAGTTGAGAGAATAATCCTCGCCTCAGCCCGCGCAATCCACCTCGGGCGCGTGTTCGAATCGACCATCGTCCTTTTTTCACTTTGCTCGCTCTCGTCGCCCCTGTCTCCTTGGTGTCGAATCCCTCGGCGCCCATCCTCTCTTCTCCTCGCTTACCACCCTTCGCGTCCAACAAGTCCACAAGGTCCAAAAAGGACCCAAGGCTCCAATTTCTCTCCCCCATCCATCACATTGTCCGACGTGGGGCCTGATCCTGGTCCCTCCTCGACAAGACAAGACAAGACAAGACAAGCCAACACTGCACCTGGTGTTTTGCGGATGCCGCGTGCTGATTGATGCTGGCCGACCCTTTTCCTCCCCTTCTCTTTTCTTCCCCCCTCACCATCCGCCTCTCCTCAGCCAAACGAGCGACCAACCGCTGTACGGGCTGAGCGAACAGGGAGTCCAGACCCCCGGCGCGCACTCCTTTGGTGCCGCAAATCGACTTTTGGAATTGCGTATTGGCCCTGCCCGGTTGTCCGCAGCTTCATATACATACCTGCCAACGACCCCCCCACCGCCCACCACCGCCTTGCCCTTTTCTTCCCTTTACCACCTAACTGTGCCTTGCCTTCTCACGCCGCACACCCTCGTCCACACCCACGCCCACCCGACACTGCCTGGTCTGATCCGACCGGCCAAACACAACCCGCCCTCTCGCTCACTCGCAGTCACAACATTTCTCCTGTATGCAAGGCGACGCCAGTCCGTCTCGCCCTCAATTCGTCCCTCCCGGTTTTTGGGTGCCTCCTTCGAAATAAACCCGCTGGCCAAAGCCTCAACAAGGGTCTTCCCAGCTTGATTTTCGTCACCTTCATCCCGTACATGTTACCCGTTACCGACAACGAGTAGACCGTGATCCGACTGCGTACCTCGACCCGTGGCCAGGACAGCGAGGTGAAAAAGAAAAGGGACCGAGTTGGGCCCTGTTTTGTTCTGTTACGAGACGGTTGCCCATCTTCGTTCGCCAAGGAGCGAGGAGCCATCCGACACGACGTGAACAAAAGAGCCCCTCCCTGCTACCGCCCGTCCGCCCGTTCATCGCCAGCATCCAGCAGCATTTTCCTCCAGCTTCTCGACTAGTCATCCCCGATCTCTGTCCCTCCGTGGGAACTCCCAATGGACGTGGTCTGACCTGCATCCGCCATCTGACGCCGTTTCTTCACGGTCCAACCAAATCAGACCATCTGAACCCACCATTCCTCGTCTTCTCACGCACGCCGATCGTAGTGAGCGCATCCGGAGCAAAAGTCTCTTTTTCCACGCTTCACTCGGCCAAAGGCTGAGTACGGATCTGAGACTTCTCCACCCGCCGGTGAGTTGGCTCCGAGCGCCACGTCTCGAGCCGAGAACGTGGATTTGTGGCCTTGCGCCGGAACGGGCGTTGGTGCTAACAAGAGGATCTCATTCTCAGTAGCATCTCGTCGTCATTTTCATCCTCTCATGTCCTTTCATACAGCAGAACTTCCACCCCGTCAACACGCTGGCTACCAGGTGGGAACAGACAACATGGCTCAAAGACCTCCCTCGTGGGCTCCTTCGCCATCGTACGGCCCGCCCAGGCCGGAAGGCAATTACGCTTATGAACCCGAGCCTGCGCGGCACCAACATCCAATGAGCATGAATTCGCAGCCCAGGCCGGTGATGCGCGAACACCAGCCCGAATACCACCAGCCCGAATACCACCACCAGCCCGAGTACCAGCAGGCTCAGTACTATCGCCAGGACTATCACCACCACCACGAATACCACCAACCGCCCTCGCCAGTCTATCATCAACCGCCGCAGTACCTGCAATACCAACCGCCACCGCAGCATCTCGCGCAGCTCACGGACCCGTACAGGTCGGCACCCATGCCCAGGTATGCCCAGGAACCGCCCCGCGAATCGCCGACGTCAGTTTCAGCCGGTGAGCCCTACGACGAGTACCAGGCGGCGAGAGAAGCGCACTTCCTCAAGCGTAACCAGCCCCCGCAAATGCCACCGATGCCGCAGATGTCGCAGGGCGCGCCGCGCGTGCTGAACGACACGTATCAAGGAAAGGTTGCCATCCCCTTCACGCCGCCGAGTTTGAGGATCCCCGCGCAGCGATCGGGGTCTACCATGCCCACGGCTGGAGCATTGTGGAGCGCCAACAGTCAGTCGGACAGGGTCAAGATTGAAGATCTCCTGAGCGGCGGTAGCAACGATCTGACGGCGATCCAGCGCGCCCCGGAGCCAGAGGCCAAGGTGGTGAGAAATGAGTACGAGATCTTCTTCCGCCAACAGCCCATGGCAGCGCGGTGCTGCGGCTACGGCGAGAGAGACCGGAGGGTGATTGATCCGCCCCCCATCGTCCAGCTGAAGATCAACAACCCCGACCTCACGCCCGACGAGCTGTACCAAAAGATCCACCACCCGGCCTACGTCGTCCACTGCAGTATCTGGGACGAGTCCGGCACTGTCGACTGCACCAACATGCCCGAGGATATGGTGAGGCCCGGCAAGCGCATCATGGGCTCGCTTGTGTCGTCGCCCTTTGTGGGCCAGGACGAGAATGGCGAGGAAGGCTGTTTCTTCTGCTTCCCCGACATGTCGGTCCGCACACCGGGCAACTACCGCCTCAAGTTCGTCCTGGTTGTCGTTGATCCCGCGCACAGGTCGTTGCGAGCGCCCATCAGATCCTGCATCACGAGCGCCGTCTTCACCGTCTACAATGCCAAGGACTTCCCGGGCATGCAGGCCAGCACGCCTCTCACGAAGCGTCTCAAGGAGCAGGGATGTCTCATCTCCATCAAGAAAGGCAACGAAAAGTCGGGCGGAAAGAACGCTCGCCGGCAGCAGGACGACAGCGAAGAAGAGGGGGAGGAGGAAGACGTCGGAACGTCGACTAAGCGCAAGAAGTCACGGAAGCAGAGGTGAATCAACGACGCCCGGAGCAGCAAGCCGGCAACCGGTATATGGAGCATAATGTAACATGGCGTTGGTGGAGATGGTTAAAATCGGCGAATATACGGCGGCGATGGCTTTTGTTTCGGTCGGGCTGTTCTTTACAATGCGGGCGTACAAGAACGAGTGCGCAGTGCTCATGTTCAACGCTCTCCCAGGGGCATACCTCATCACGACCTCGAAGCGAGGGGCTCCCGCGATCAAGGTCCATTTACCATGTCTATTCCTTTTTTGTCGCATATTTTCTTTTTTCCCCCCATTTCTTACAATTTGCTCACTCGCTATTTCTTCGTATCTATATATACCCTTAGTGGAACTTTTATGGGTTATGATCATGGAGAAACAAGAGCCTGACAGATAGATGGTCGACTCTTGAGGACCTGGCTATATCATCGGCGGAAGGAGGCACAAGAGTTAGTTAGAAGCGTCGTGCCGTCCCCCAGACTTGTACAGAGTCTTCTGTTACCTCGCTAGGCACCAGATGAAGACAATCAAATTCGGGGCGCCGCCTTATCTCTGACATTCTTCCACATGCTTGGTGCTGAGGCGAAGCCTGGTGACACCACTAACCACAGCGGGCAGGCAGGCAGGCAAGGGAGGTCTTGGTCCGCTTCTGGTTGTTGACTTAGACATGGCCCCATTAACACGCCTTGGGCGTCGCTGGCGCCGACGATCCCTATCCAGCTTCCGGGCCATCGTTGCACAGCACGCACTCTTCGGCACGTGAGTGTACGCTCCTGGCCCCCGGCCCGAGATGTGAATGTCGCTGGTCGGTGTTGTCGAGGGAGTCTGCAAAGATATGCGTGTGTCTCTGCAGACTGACTGCAAACATGTTCCGTCATCCAAGTGTCCTGGAGGCTCCCTAGCCAGTCCGACGATCTGCAACATGACGAGTCAGGGTACATGGAATTTGCACCGTGGACCACCCAACCGCATCACGATTCGGTAGCCGCCTATCCGCTAAACTTTCGGGTAGGACGGGTGGGCGGATCGTAAATCGCTTATCCCATTTTAAGATTTACGTCGCGGAACGTCTCCCCGTTTGACGGCGCGCGGGCCCGACCCCGGAGTGCTAAATTAAAACCGACTGGCGGCTCCCCCGTCTCCCAATCGCGTGGCGGAGTCATTGACATCATCGACTTTGTACACAATTTTCGCACCGAAAAGTCTGTCCCGGATAGGCGCGCCGTGTTGCACTCCCTGCCATTTCGTAGAATGTCGCTCCAATTGGCACACTGTCGATCTCCACAATCCGCCAACTCGTCGTGATTTATGATACTCGCGTTACACGCCGGCAACATCTCTCACACTTTTTCACGATGACCACCGGCCCGCGCGTCGTATACTGGTTCCGGACCGACCTCCGCCTGCACGACTCGCCCGCCCTTGCGGCTGCCCTCGCCCTTGACCCGGCCGTCTTCTGGCCCATCTTCACCTGGGATCCGCACTACGTCTACCGCGCCCGTGGGGGCTTGAACCGGTGGCAATTCCTGTACGTTTCCCTGCGGGCCGCAAGCCTCACAAGCTTACCAGAAGACACAGATTGGATTGCCAGAATGACCTGTCAGAGAGCATCACCAGGTTGAATCCCCAGTCCAAGCTGTTCGTCCTGCGCGAGGGCCCGCAGACGCTGTTCCCCAAGCTCTTCAAGGCGTGGAAGGTGACGCACCTAGTCTTTGAAAAGGACACGGATGCGTACGCGCGCGAGAGGGATGAGGTCGTCATGAAAGCCGCCAGAGAGGCGGGTGTCGAGGTCATCGTCAAGAGCGGGCGGACGCTGTGGGACAGCGACGCCGTCGTCGCGAAGCACGGCGGCAAGCCAACAATGTCCATATCGCAGCTACAGGCGGCCGGTGCCAAGGTCGGACCCATCGCAAAGCCGATCCCCGCGCCGGCGAGGCTGCCGAATCCCGGCGAGATGCCGGTAGAATTTGAGCAGACGCCGCCCGAGACGAGGCCTGACTTCAACGCAGGGCAGCGGACGCAGGGGGACGCGGCCTACAACAAGATCGCGGGTCCGGAGGGGGACTTTGCGATTGAGACGATGGAAGAGCTGGGTTTCCCGCCGGCCAGCACGCCGCACAAGGGCGGAGAGACACGGGCGCTCGGAATGCTGAAGGAGATTTTGGCAGACAAGAAGTACACCGCCACGTTCGAGAAGCCAAAGACGAGCCCGGCGGCGTTCGAGCCGCAGTCGACGACCTTTATGTCACCCTTTTTGCATTTTGGAGCGCTGTCAGTGCGCGAGTTCTACTGGAGGGTGCAGGACGTTGTGACCAAGTACGGCAAGGGGGCGTCAAAGGTCCCGGAGAGCCTGATAGGACAGCTGCTGTTCCGCGACATGTACTTCGCGGCGCACGCCGCGTTGGGCTACAGTTTCACGCAGACAGCCAACAACCCCTATTGCCGCTTCATCCCTTGGCACTTGCCGTCCAAGGTCGATGCGAAGACGGGCCTCGTGACCGGCGAGTACCACGTTGACTCGGAGCAGGCGGATGAATGGTTCAGGCGGTGGAAGTACGGGATGACGGGGTTTCCGTGGATCGATGCGCTCATGCGGCAGCTGCGCGAGGAGGGCTGGATTCACCACCTGGGCCGCCACTCGGTCGCCTGCTTCCTGACGCGGGGGGGCTGCTACGTCGACTGGGAGCGTGGCTGCGAGGTCTTTGAGGAGTGGCTGCTCGACCACGAGCCCGCGTGCAATGCAGGAAACTGGCAGTGGCTCAGCTGCACGGCCTTCTTCTCGCAGTACTTCCGCTGCTACAGTCCCGTCTCGTTCGGGCAGAAGTGGGACAAGCAGGGGGCCTTTGTGCGACGCTGGGTGCCGGAACTCAAGAATCTGGATACAAAGTACATTTACGAGCCGTGGAAGGCTCCGCTGCCAGATCAGAAAAAGGCCGGAGTCAGGGTGACCGGCCGTGGGGAGAAGCAGGAAAAGGGGGTGTACCCGAAGCCCATGTTCGACTTCAGCGAAAGAAGGACGGCGTGCTTGGCGGCGATGAAGAAGGCGTACGAGGTTGGTTTGCACGGCAACGACGACAAGGTCCGGGATGGCAGCTGGCGCGAGCTTTTCGCGGGCCAGGATACCGAGATGATGGACGAGTTTGAGAGCGACGACGGCGAGCACGCGGACCACACCGGGGACGATCATCCAGGCGTCAAGGCGGAGCCCAGGGGAGACGAAATTACGCCGGCCAAGCGAAGTGCCGACGAGGGCAGCGCTGAGCAACATGCGGACAAAAAGCAAAAGTCTTAGCCGGGTGTCGGGCCAGGACAGGTTCCAAGCATTGATCTGGTCCGCATGGCGGAGATGCGGTCGGAGACATTACCGGACGGTCTTGGCGAGGGGCTGGCAGGCCCTATGAGAGGCGCAGGGTGACTGCAACCGATATTGAAGATTCAGGTTGAAGACAGCGGTCTCGTCGGGGTTGAATGGCCTGATGCGCGGCGGAGGACCAACGTCGCAATGCGGAATCTTGTCCGCGTCCGCCGCCAATCAGAGCACGGTGTGACAAACTGGCTAAACCAGGGTCATGGATTCGCGGAAAGCGGTCCCAACGGTCGGCGGCGTGGCGACACCACCGGAACCCAGGGATGGTGATCGGGCTCTTGGCCAGGTAGGCCGCAGAGACGAGAGGGCTGTAGACGGCGGCAATAAGGCGCCCCCTTCACAGAAGACTACACCATGACGTTGTTTCCTAGCCGAGAATTTTCCGATCGGTTAAACTGTTGACTTGGCCATTCAAGGCGACGTCGAAGAAACATGATTGAGTGCGCATCTCGAATGATTGACACGTTATATGCCAAACAACGAGTAGACACTGTGACCACCCTGGATGCCTAGCTGTCTCGCAGCTGCGCACTGTGAGGAAGTTGTTGGTGGGTATGCGTTTGGCATCGTGTTGTTGGCGTTCCATCCAGACACCGTCGGCCTTTGACGTTGGATGTCGTACCTCTTAGGCGGCCGCCAACCGGCGGCTCGGATCCGTGGCTGTGGGCCAATTTATGAGACACAAGAGCTCAGGAAGACATTCGGCTTGCGGGGGGGTCTCAAGAACCGGAAGCAGGAGGCAAAACACAGAGTGCACCGGTTTCGTTGAAGTGTGTGTCCATGTTGTTGGCGTTTGCCTCGCAAGGGCAGAAGAAAGGTTGCGTCGCAACATCAGCAACTCTCTACCAAGTAATGCGCCGCTGCGTAAAAGTCGTCGCATCTGATCTGTGCACCGGTTCACGACCTTGGAAGCGGAGCAATGAGTTCCTAATCGGGCAGCGGCGGCCAATCAGAACGCCCGGTTTGTGCAGGGAGTCGGCGTTCAGGCGGAAGCCACCAATTGCGTCTTCTTCTTGCCTTCCCGTCTCAAAGCCTCTGGAGTCATACCTTTCAGTTTCGTGCCACGGTGAAGCTGAATGAAAGCAGCCTGCACCTATCACCTTGCTGCCTGCTTGGCATAGGCTCTGGCGGAAGGGAAAGAGTCATAGCACAAGCCAAGTAGCACGACCCCTTCCAAGATATAAGAAATTGCGAGCCTCAGCCCACACACGGCATCTCACCCTCACCTTAACCAAACATCACCTATCACTACACGACACGCCCGGACACACGATTCAAGATGTCACAGGCCGCCAGCCACGGCGCCCTTGAGGTCATGCATGAGATCCGTGCCGAGCAGGAGCCCATCGCCAGCAGCCGAAAGGTGGCGGTTGGTCTTGACGACAACGGAACATCTTCGAGCACAAAAATCCGTGTCTCCCATGGCGGCAAGAAGGACGCTCTGTCCATCCAGCTGAACCGCACAGTCCGCGTACCCGATAACAGAGACACCAACGATCTTCCTCCCGGGATGGGAACCTTCCCTCTCTTCAAGGTTCAGAAATACGCACACAACATGCCCGAAAACATGGCTAAGAAGGGTGGCATTTTCTTCCCCATGTACCAGCGTGAGGCCATGTGGATCGGCTTCTCTGCCATGGTGCCATTCGCCATCAAGATCTATGTCGGCGGCGTCAACGCCATCTCCGGGTTTCCCATGATGGAGAACGACAAGACCAAGGAGAAAAGGCTGAAGATGCTCAATAGCGGCAAGCAGATCCAGGATTACATGGTGGTGCCTGAACAAGACTGGCTGGACGGCATCGCCTCCGAAGACGGCAAGATCCGGCAGTTCGTCGCGCAGCCCAAGGGGTCCGGCTTCTCTGTCGAAGCACAGGTGACTGGAGACGAGAAGGTTGGCGGCATCCAGATCGAGCTCATCCCCGTTAAGAAGAACTTGCCCACCGAGTTCGATGTTCGATACCAGAACAGAGACTTGGAGGTTATCACCCGCACCTTCAACCTTGTCGAAAGGAACCTTACCGCCGAGAGCACCTGGGGAGACGTCAAGAAGCTCATTCGCGACGAATTCGACATCGCCGTCAATGAGCAGATCCTCAGCGATCACGGAAGCCGTGCTGCCTTTGGCCAATGTGGGACCAACTTGCTCGACTTCTCAAACGAAACCAAGCTCAGTGACACTTACTTCCCGCCTAAGTTCTCCACAATCAGTGTTACCAATCGACCTTGGCAGCGTCGGGGTGCCAAGAGATATAGAATCATCGAAGCCGGCGATGCATTTGGGTCCGCGGCTTCGACATTGATGATGACTGCTGCAAATATGGGGCCCGTCGCCGATTCTGCTCCACGGGAGAACACGAAGACTAGCCCGGAGGAGGCCATGGTGCTCGAGGACACCCCCGGAAAGCGCACCAAAAAGAAGTCCTCAAGTGCGGCAACCCCGCTAAAGGTCAAGGAGATGAGCCTTGCAGCTGGCGGCTTAATCAAACAGACGATAGAGGCCGATACACACCCTGCGAGTGCCTGGGATGTTGAGGCCTCTGTGATGATGAATCTCCAGATTCTGGACGTCGAGTCGTTCTGTGCCGTCACCGGCCAGCCGGCACCCGACACACCCGTTGATGCCCAGTCGTATATTAACAACGGCTACCCGTTCTTTGAAATATGGGGAGAGGAGAAGAGTGGTATCAAGGGCGATTTCTCCGAGGTCAAAAGTGTGGCGCAGATCGAGGCCGAGCGAGCCGAGGCCGAGGGCAAGGACATCGAGGAGGAGCAAAGCTTGCCGGTGCGGGTGGTGCAGCTGGGCTCCTTTAGAAGCACTTTCCACCCTGTGGACGTGCTCAGAAAGGAGCTCGAGGGGCTTGGCCTGAATGTGTGAATCTGTGTCGTGTTATCTGGATAGATGATGAACGGCGAAGCGAGCCTCGGAACCACTGCACAGTCTAGGTTAAGAACGTTTTCGGATCAAACATCCCCTCGAAGCATTTCATGTGAAACGCCGACCGATGCCCCTGTATTCAAACGTCTTGCTATGATGCTGCCCAAATGCCCGCGAAGTTCCCGAACGCAGCTTGCGTCGTTCTTCAACCTCTAATTATTACAGAGACTGGTCTTTGTAAACATTTGCACTGGGGGTGAATATCCACACCCACCCGTCAGGCCGCTCTCTTGCAATTCCACCTGCTTTCTGATCGTCGTAAGAAAAGCAGGCGAGGTCTGTCTCGGCGCTCCAGAAGCGCCGGCCGACGGTCATCATCATGCCCGGCCCAGCACGGACACCCGGTATCCAGCTCACACCCAAGAGGTCGACGCCCCCGCTGGCAATGAATACCATCTTGTCCGTATGCCGTCCGTTCCAGGCCTGGAGTCCCCGGATACCACTGCGATGCGCAGGTGGAGCAAGCTGGGCCTCGGCCTCCCCCGCATCGCCATCCATGCCATCCCAACATCCATCCCACTGGGGAAACCCTAACCCGCGTCGTCCCAGCTTTTACACTTGTATGCCCTGATCTCGGCCGGTGTCAATCTTGTACCTCGGCTGACCTGCCACCAGGGACGTATAAATCAGAGACGTTGATGGCATGGGTGGCTTCGTTGGCATGTCATCCCGCGTTTCTTTCCGGAGTCCTAGACTGGCCCGACCACGCCCAGCCAACACACAACGCCCAAACCGAAGTCGAGACTGTGCCCGACACACCAAAAATGGCAAGCCGATCGCGCCAAGTCGTCGTGAAGCAGACCGGCGCCGACGCCCGCCTCGCCCGGTCCGCCTCGACATCCCCACCGGTCCCCGACATCGCCGCCCTCGTCGCCCACGTCGAGGCGCACGGCTACGTCGTCATCCCCCACGCTTTCACCGCCGCCGAGGCGGACGAAGCCCACGCCGAGATCCTCCGTCTCGCGTCCTCGCCGACCACGGCCGGGCCCGCCGGAGCCTCCGGCGGCCGCAACGCGTTCGAGGGCCTCAGGACCCAGCGCATCTACGCGCTCCTCGACAAGTCGCCCGCATTCTACAAGTTCCCCCTGCACCCGGCCCTGCTCGCGCTCAACGACCACTTCCTGGACCCCGGGTTTCTGCTGAACGCGTTCCACAGCGTGTACATACAGCCGGGGGAGGCGCCGCAGGCGTTGCACCACGATGACGGGTACGTCGGTGTCCCGAGACCCCATCGCCCTTTCGGAACTGTATGACCCCCCCCACCCGTCCCCTTGGCGCATCGCTGAGCACGCGAGTTGACCAAGAGCCAGGGCGTCATGATCGCGCTCGACGACTTTACTGCCACAAACGGCGCCACCGTCGTGATCCCCGCCTCCCATACCTGGGGCCCGGATACCGGCCACTCACAGGTGCCCCGCCGCGAGGACACGATTCCCGTGGTCATGCCCAAGGGCAGCGCCGTCTTCTTCCTGGGGACGCTGTGGCACGGCGGCGGGGAGAACACGTCGGCCCACCAAAGGAGAGCGCTGACAGTGCAGTACTGCCAGCCCTGGATACGGCCGCTTGAGAACCAGGTCCTCGCCGTCGAGTGGGAAAAGCTAAGCGGGATGCCGCGGCGGTTGGTGGATCTGCTGGGGTACGAGGTTGGGGCGCCGTTTGTCGGTTACGCTGATGGGGTTCACCCGTGGAAGGTTGTGCAGAGGCGATTGAAGGAGCGGGAGGGGGTAGGTCGCCGCCAAAAGTTGTAGGCGAACGACGAAGTCAGGACTCAACTCTCATCGAAAAAAAGAATTTCAGGGAGGTCGATGACCTGGGTACATGTCACTCCAACTGGCCCATGAAACTGTGACTAACTATTGTATTGAGATGACCGTGATAGGCCGTCGTCTTCCTCTACCCCAAGATAAAAACCACCCTCTCCGCCTAAAAAGTATCTGCATGAATAGTATTAACAGTCGCACCATGCGGAGATTAGATATGTGTTGCATCTCATTGGATGCCGATAGTTGTCGTCGATATGACGTTGTATCCCTAGGGGGTGCGCCATGTCTCATTCCTGCCTCAACGGCCATGTCAAATGTCCCAAAATGACCAAACTGCCAGCCGATGCCGTCCCTTAGGACCCGGCTCTTTTTTCTTCCCATATCCGATCGCGAACCGAAACAATAAGAGTAACAAATAGTGTAATGACCGAGAAAACTCGGGCCATGTGGCGAAAAGAATTACAAAGTGTAAATGCTGGAGAATGTTGAGGGTATCATGGCGCTTGCTGCAAAATCAAAGAACTCAAAGCATGACTCGTAACCATCGGCGCCGGCTGCTGCACTGTCGTCCCGCCGATCATGGCCGACAATGGCCTACAGGAAGTTGTAGGCCACGGCCAGCGCTAGTGTCGTCGTTGTGAGGACCCACGACGGCGCCGAGAGCACTGCCATGCTTACGGCGGCCAGGAGCGTGTCATTGACGTACTCGGGCCCGCACATCGTGTTGACCTGCTTTGCGGCGTCCTCGTACGTGGAAGCGATGGCGAGTTTGCGGTTCGTGGTGAAGGTCTGGAAGATCTCCATGGTCTGCCGGAGACACGAACCGCAGGTGGGGTTCGCGCTGGCGGGGAGAGTCATGTTGAGCGGGAGGTAGTAGAAGTAGACGTTGGAGGGCGTGGTGAGGTTGGTGACGGCGTTGGCGAAGCAGTACATGGACGTGTCAGGGTCGGTGAGGCAGGTGGCCTTGTACAGCATCTCATACGACTTCAAACCGAGGTATGTCTGCATGACGATGGGGTTGCCGCTCTGGTAGTCCGAGCCGCAGTTGGCGTCCAAGGTGAGATTGCCGGCCACGCCGTTGAGGAACCCGGTGCAGTATTCGACGTCGGCGCTGCAGGTGGCGTCGAGCACGCGCACGATACTCAGAAGCTGCTTTTCCGCCTCGAAGAAGGATCTCGAGCCCTACGCGAGTTAGTCCACGTCGTACATCGCCCAGCACTTTCCACATACCTGAAGCAGCATGGAGAGCGGGTAGCATTTCTTGAAGTTCTGATTGGTGAGGAGCGAGTTGATGAAGCGGGGGCAGGAGGCGCCGTCGTTGCTGGTAAAGTTGAAGGCGAGACTGGTGTCGAATGGCGAAGGCAGCGGCGACGAAACGTCCACCGTGGCAGCGGGAACCGTCACAGAGACGGTCAGCGTCGTGGGCTGGACGGTTGTTGTTCCGGTGGTGCTCGGCGTGAGCGTGATACCCTCCTCGTCTCGCTTCTTCAGCTCGTTATACTCGGGCGGGACCATGGTCCAGCGGCCCTTGATCATGGAGGGCGTGAGGTTGTCCACAACGAGGGCGTCCATGGGAGGCATCACTGCGGGAGCGGTAATCTGAGCCGGGAGCGGATCCAACGAGGGTACCGAAGCCAGCGCCATGGAGACGATGGCAAGGAAAAGGAAAAGCCAGAGTGACCGTGGCGGGCGGGTGGATGGTGAAGGCATGGTGAAAGATGTAGATGCCATCATGATGAAGCTGCGATACGCAGGTGAGAGAGACTGAACATAATCCTGTCCTCCGGTAGCCGACAAGTCGAGTAGGATGGCCCTCGATAAGCACGGGCAGAAGCAGGCGGTTGTGTTGGTTTCTTGGAGGACCCCACGTTGATCGGCGTCGATTGTCTCTCGGCGGTGATCGACCAGATCACGCACGCGATGGTGGATAATAAAATGGCACCAAGGAAAAACAAGACCACCACTCCACTGGCAGCGGGCGGGTTGCGAGGTCGCTGTCTACCAACAAAGGCGACGGATAAACGAATGGATTCGGCCAAGAGGACCGGAGAGTCTGAAGGCACGTGTCGAAGTCGGCGGGTTCGGGCGCATCAAGGTGATGCGTCAAAGTGATGGTTCGAAGCTCTTCTTATGAGTCGACGCGCTGGGCCAAAAGCGTCGATCCAAGAGGCCGTACGAGTCTTTTCACAACAGTCGAGTCGTCGGTCGTCAAGCTCGGTCGACTTTGGTGGTTGACGAAGCAAGCAAGCTGAGGCTCTTGGAGGGCGGCGACGATCCCTGGCTCTGGCTGGGGGGAGGCAAGAGGTTAAGAAGGAGCGACAAGAGAGATGAGATGGGAAGGGGGGAAGAAGCTGGCAGCAATATCGGCTTGGCTTGGCTCGCCCGCGTGGTGGGAGGCGTGGTAGGCCAGGCAGGGGAACAGGGGTCCGGGGGGAAGGGGCAGCTTCGCACCTTGGATGGCCTTGGGGGCCCGAAAACTAGGAACAAAACAGAACGAACTGAACAGCAGGCCCCAAAGAGGGTAGCGTCGAGACCCGTCAGAGGACCGTGAACGGGCTTCTTCAGTGGAGCGCGAGCGATGCATGGACAGTGGCCGGGGTGAGTCGTATTTTCAACCGACAGGCGGACGCCGGAGGGCCTTCCTTGCTTCCCTTGCTTCCCTTCCATTGCGTTGCCTCTACGATGTACGGCTGGATACACTTGGACTGGTTCGTGGCAGGTGGTTCTGGGCCCAGGTCCAGCAATGGGCCGGCCACCCTTGGCAGGGGACAGGGGTAAGGCGGCCGGGAGGGGGGGAAGGAGGAGATTTGGCGTCAAGCCGCCCAGCCAGCATGAGCCAATATTTGCACCTGCCGCCTCTCCGCGAACCCAATGGAGGCATCCCCTCGGCCACCACCAGCGCCAGCACCTGCATTTGGCGCACGTTGGGATTGTTGGATTTTTGCACCTGCCTGCCACCCCCATTTCACTTTGCACCTGCATCTCTGCGCCTGTGCTCCACTTTTTTACTCAATGTACTACTACGTAATAGGGAGGCATGTACGTAGTGTGTTCGTCTAGTGCGCAGACACATGGGAGTACGGTACGCTGGGCCTTGGAAGCTTGACAGGGGCGCTGTCCCTGGGCGGCGGGTTGATGTCGTACCGCTCCTTGGGGTCCGCTATGAAAAGCAATGCCCGAATATGAATGCCGGGAGATACATCCGGCGTTGCACTCCCGAGGCGCTCGAGCAAGAAAACACGAGAGCATGATAGATGCACTGCATAGAGGCAGGCACACAGGTAGGCCGATGGGCGTGAAGGGAGGTAAACAACCACCTTATCATCGAGCAATTTCCGCGGCCGGCCAACCGGGCTGCCTCGAGCACAGTGGCAGCGGCAGGCGGCTACAACGCAACCAAAATACAGACGCAGCGCGATGCATGGATGACCGGACGAGGCAGACGAGGTGGTCGTGAGCATTCGTGCGGGCGGCTGACTGAACATGCCAGCGGTCGGTCTAGCACTACTGTGGACATAGGCATTGCAGGGTTGCAACGAGGGATGAGCAGCCATGGCCGTTCATTGGCACCGGCTTGGAATGGCCAGCACGCCAGGTTGGGATGAATTGTCTCTGATGGGAGGCCGATTCCGTGGTACGCTAGAACCGCGACGCAAGAGTCTAGGAAACAAACCCAAGACCCGACGGATTGCGGGCGGGAGATGACCACCATGATATTCCGCATTGGGAGCCCCGGTCGATGCCGTCGTCGTCGTGGGCCGTGGCCGTTGGTGGCCGGGCCATTCTGGTCGTGCATTGCGTTCCAATGTCCGGCTCACAGCTGCTGCGCCTAAAGTTGTGGGGGCGGATTCCGTTCGTCTGTCTTCAGGTGAGAGTCCACAGCGTTGATCTCCTTGCCCACCTGGCACAATGGCCACCCGTCTCTGTCTTCAATGAACCGTGAAGCATCCGCGTTTCTATTTCCAGCCAGCATCGTACGCGGAGATCGACCACCGCACTTTCTGCACCGGCATCGCGTGAGCGGTGCGACCCCGTCAGCAATACCACAGCACTCGCATCGCGCTCTGGGAAAGCGCAACGTACCCCTCGTCACGGGCGAATGACGGAACGTTGGTGGATCCACAAGCTGGTGTGATCCACATGAGTGTGCATGCACAGGGCGAAGCCATCTGTGCGCGTGCATCTGTACTTCCCGCAAATGTGCATCGCCCACGAGAGGGATTTTGTGAAATCATGGCAACAACAGTTGACCTGGAAAGTGCCAGATCGACCGGGCCAATCATGACTGGCTACGATCGGGGGCGAAGGGTGGGCTCTTCGGATTGGCCCAAGCGCCTACCCACCCCCACTTAACGGCTGCAGCGTTGGTCACTGGTGAGAGACGGCAAGAGTCGTTCCTGACGTGACGGGAGACCGCCGTCTGTGTCCAGTGATCTTCCCGGTGTGGAAGTTGGCCGGTGCAGCTGGAGATGGGGGGACCTTCCCAGCCAAAACTAGCGAACTCCGGCTAGGCCATCCATGATGCTGTGTGTGTGTCCCTCGCGAGACCTGTGGTGCTTGGTGAATTTCTCCTATTCACTCCGGTCCATGATTCAGTGTCCCCTATTCAACCTCTCTCTATGCGTGGTTTTCATCGATCCAATCCGAGGTTGGACACCATTCCCTAAATTAACTCCCGTCGCCTGAGTCGTCATCGGCCAGCCCTGAAGAAGCAAATTTTCAATTCTGTCCAAAGGAGGCTCAACGGGTCTCCCAATAAACGGCCGATGGGGGCCGTCGCTTCCGAATTGGACAATGGCTTCCAAATACAGCGCCCCAATCGCGAGCCTTATGCCATCCCTCCGCTGGTTGTCATATGGTTATCTTCTCTCAGCCCATTACCCCCCAAAGAAACTGGCTGCGAATGAGGCGTTGCCGTCGCCATCAATCAATTTCAGGCCCGCGAGAGTAAGTGCCTGGGCTTAGCCAGAGCTGAGAGGCATAATCCTCGCAAGCTGTCGGGCGTCTCACCGCGTCTAGCACGAAGGTTTCTAGCCGCCATCCAATCTACCCTGGACATCGCATTTGGACCTCAGTCTTGCAACGAAGAACCCTCCCCGTGCCAGTCCCGGCCGACACACACTTCCACAAGAGCCGGCCCAGCATAAACTTCATCTGCTGCCAAAAGTCAAATACATCGGAGGCAAATTGGTTGGTCTTTCTTCTTGCTGCCGCCGGATGCGGCGGCCCGACAGTCGACCTCTATCCGTTCCAAACTCAATTGATTGACGCCTCCGGCTCCTTGCAGGAGGGATGCTCCCTTCAGCCTTCGAGAAGTCTCGGCCGGAGCCCTCTCCACTGCCAACCATCGTTCGCGAGGAGTTTGCCAAATTCACCCAAAGGTGGTGCCATTCGACGACGTGTCTCATTTCCCCCGCGCCTATACGCCGGCCAGCCCGGCAGGAGTGACATCTCACGTCTTTGCGTGTCTGGCCATTACGCGGCCCGGGAGGAAACGGCCTATCTTGGTATTGAATTGCCGTAATGTTGGTTGTTTCTGGCTCGCATTTTCTCTTGGTTCCCAACGCGGTGAGCTAGTGCTCCGACGGTGCGAGTTCTATCGATTTGGCTTTCGCGGTGCCTCTCTTAGTCGACGGGTACCTGCGCCTCCTTGCATGCCGTCACATGGAAACCGCTCAAGCTCTCGCCGGTGTGGTAGTCTTGTGCAACGGCGCCACCGATCGCGCGCCACCGAGAAATGGGTTTGTGCAACTGGCGGGCATTCTCGACCTGACCGGCCAACGACTGAGTTATGCCCCTATCCCAACTGGTGGGCGTCGAGGCGTCCCACGGCCAACTCCTCCTTTCTGGGGATACCGAGGCCAGCCCGGTACGCACCTTGGTTTGGCTTACGTATGCATTAGTGTATGGCAAAATCTTTCCACCAAAGTTGCGTCTCCGTGCCAATATTCCAGCACGGACGCCCTTCGTGACTGTTTGTTGGCTCGCTCGTCGAAGGCGGCTTACGTGTCTGAACGAGCCAAGCGACCTGTAGCGGCGACTTGTCGGCTGGCGCGCATCTGGAAGCCACTCATCAATGTTCGCCAGCCCGCACAAATGTGCTACGAATACGATATGATTTGACTGGCTAATGCTGCTCAGCGACGGCCGCCTTCGCCTAGAAACAGACTGGGCTTCTGTCAAACGTTACACAGCTTCGTTCAGACCAGTTTCACGGGCGACAGCATCCGGGGAGCGAGAGTCTCGAAACAAATGCCACAGGTTCAGAACACGAAGTTGTCGAAACAATCGGTGGCTGAACACCTCCGCCACATGCCCGGCGGCGAGCCGCAGACCTAGACCGAATCGGTCACTTTTTACGGGCGACCAATGTGCATACCGTCGTCAGTCTTCATTCCAGGGACCTCAAGACAGGTCTCACCACCACGCCCTGCTGCGACGCATGTCTCACGAGCTGGGGCAAGCGAGCCGAGGCGGTGGCAATTACACGACATCGCCAATGACGTACTTCTCATTTCAGTTCAATCGCAGCCAAGCGAGCAAGGGCGAAAAGAGCCCCAGACTCGACAGCTTAGCTTCGGCTGGCTGCGTGGAACACGACCGCCGAGGGAGCATCATCTACCATGAAGCGCCCTTGCCTGGAACGAAGACTAACGTTTCAGTCAGAGGAGTCACAAAGCTCACCAAGGTCTTGTTTATCGGCCTCTGGGGACGGAAAACCAAACAAAGCCCGACCGACGTCTGTGAGGCGTCGGGATCGTACCCTTGCAGATCTCGGACGTGGGCCGGGGGGTGAGATGCAGGCGGCCCCGCTCGGCTCCGTGGCACCGCCAACGCGCCCGGCCCAAGCGGGTCGTCCAGACAGTGCCGCATCAAGCCACTGGAAAGAGCTTGGCCCTCGGACTTGGATACATGGGTGCCCTGATGTTGCGCTTGAGGACATCCTGAGCCTTGGGTCTCGATCATCTATGGTGACTGATCCGAATCCATCACCGGCAAAATCAAGTGGTCTTGAAAGTTGAATTACTTCTTAATGAGTGGGTACGACAAACTCGTACCGATGGAGGGGAGTCCAAACTCGTAACCCTGCCTATTAAACCAAAGGCTACGGCACCTCAACATCTCTATCTCTAAACCCCCTTTTATAGACTGGCCAGTCTAAGCCACGAATCTGCCCACCTATCCTTCGTAATAAAAAACGCCCAACAATGCAAAATGGACATGGATCAGTGTAGTGATCCGGATATCTCTGGAGGCAGCATAACAGAACCTCCGCATACAGATGCAGCTCGCAGCAAATCAAACATCTCTCCCCACGTGGACTCAGCCGCTCTTCTCCAGTGACTGCAGGTTGACCAGCTCGGCGTAGCGGCCGTTCTTCTTCATCAGCTCGGCGTGCGTGCCCTGCTCGACGATGCGTCCCTGGTCAAACACGTAGATAATGTCGGCCTTCTGGATGGTGCTAAGACGATGCGCGACAGCGATGGTCGTGCGGCCCTTGGCGGCCTTGTCGAGGGCCGCCTGGACCACGTGCTCCGACTCGGAGTCCAGGGCCGACGTGGCTTCGTCCAGCAGCAAGATCTTGGGGTCGCGGATGAGGGCGCGGGCAATGGCGATACGCTGCTTCTGTCCACCAGAGAGCAGGGCGCCCTTGCTGCCCACAACCGTGTTGAAGCCCTCAGGCATCGAGACGATAAAGTCGTAAATATTGGCCTCGCGGCAGGCAAACTCAATGGCCTCGTCCGTGACCTCGCTGTTGGCGCCGAGGATGATGTTCTCCCTGATGGTGCCCTGGTAGAGCGTGGGCTCCTGGCTTACAAGGGCGATGAAGGAACGGTACTCGTTGACGTTGAGTGTGCTGATCTCCTTGCCGTCGACAAAGATGGCGCCGGAGAGGGGGTCGTAGAAGCGCTCGAGAAGGGCAATGGTCGTGGACTTGCCGCAGCCAGAGGCGCCCACAAGGGCAACGTACTGTCCCGGGCGAATGACGAGGTTCAGCCCGCGAAGGACGGGCTGCTCGGGTCTGGTCGGGTACCGGAAGTGGACATCGCGGAACTCGAGTGTGCCGTCGACGGCGTCGAGCCTCGCTCCCTGCTCGGACCAGGTGTCGATGGTCGGCTTGCGATCGAACAGCACCTTGAGCTCGTGGGCGGCCTGGTGAGCCTTGCCCATGTCCGGGGCGAACGAGAAGATGGATCCGGCGGACTGGGCACCGAAGATGACAGCCGAGAAGCAGACGAAGAACTGGAACATGTTGTACTCGCCGTTGGCAATGAGCGTGCCGCCGTACCAGAAACCAAGAGCAAAAGCCAGGAACATGAAAGATTGGGACGCGGCGAACAGCAAGCTGGACTTGAGAATGGAGACCAGACTCGCACGCTGCTGGATGGCCAAGGAGTTCTGGTACTGGCGTATGACGTCGTCCTCGCGCGTGAGCGAGGCGACAGTGCGAATCGCGGAGATGGCCTCGGATGCGTAACTCGCGGAGTTGGAGTAGGCCGTCTTGGAGCGACGCTGAAAGTGCGCGAGCATCCAGAAACGGAAGAAACCGCAGCCGATGAGGATCGGGATGGTCGCAGTGCAGACGAGCGCGAGCTTCCAGCCGATGGCGATGGCGAGTGCCAGGGCGGCAATCAACGTCGTCGACACCATGAGCAGGGTGCCAAGGGTGACACCGCTGAGTCCAGCCAAATGAGTGGTCTCGGTGGACAGGAACGAGGTGAGCGCTCCAGCCGTGTTCTCGTCCTTGTCGAAGAAGGCAACGTCCTGGCGCAGCATGGTGCGGAAGGCCTGGTCGCGGACGCGGTGGATGAGTCTCTCGGAGCACTTGGCGAAGACAACTCCCTGGACGACAAAGGCAATGAACTGCACGCAGGCGAGCATGAGGTACATGGCGCTCCAGAAGTCGGAGTCCTTCTTCATCTGGTGGCGGAGGGCTTCAGGGGCATTGTCAAGGGGAATCGACAACGTCGTGATCTGCTTGGCGAAGAAGACGGCCTGTGTCGGGTTGCCGCCACCGCAGATGATGGAGAAGAAAAGACCGATCAGCATGAGCTTCCATTCTTTCTTGTTGAACGAGGCGATGAGCTTGATCAACGTCCACAGACTGTACTTGGCCTCGCCGTCTTCCGTCCGGTTCTGAAGGGCGATGCTCGACAGAGACTTGGAGGTGGTCGTGCGCTGCATCTTGGCCGCCATGTCGTCTTCGGGGTCGGCGACATAGCCCTTTTCGGAGACGCGGGATTTCTTGCGGATGAGCTCGTCGTCCTCAGCGTCGATGGCGTCCTCCTCCTCGGGGTCCAGTTCGTTGACGCGGGCGATGTTCTGGGCGGTGACGAGATTATAGTAGGCGCCGTTCTTCGCGAGGAGCTCGTTGTGGGTGCCCTGCTCGACGATGCGGCCGTTGGACATGACCACAATGTTGTGGGCGTCCTTGATGGTTGAGAGGCGGTGGGCAATAGTGATGGTGGTGCGACCCTCGGCGGCTACTTCGAGTGCGGCCTGCACGACTCCCTCCGACTTGGTGTCTAGCGCGGAAGTGGCTTCATCGAGAAGAAGGACTGCAAAATTAGCCGGGGTTCGTCGTCTCTGGGCTGGACGGACTTACTCTTGGGATCGGACACGACGGCCCTGGCGATGGCGATACGCTGCTTCTGGCCACCGGAGAGGAGGAAACCACGCTCGCCGACATTTGTCATGTAGCCCTCGGGAAGACCGCTGATGAAGTCGTGGGCATTGGCCATCCTCGCGGCGTTCTCGATCAACTTCTTCTGCTCCTCCTCGGTGGCGTTCTCGTGCTGGGTACCGATGAGGCCGTACCTGATGTTCTGGTAGATGGTGGTGGCGAAGAGTGTGGGCTCCTGACTGACGAGGGCCATCTGCTGACGAAGCCAACGCAGGTTCAGAGTGCTGATGTCGTGACCGTCCAGATACACGGATCCGCGGACGGGGTCGTAGAAGCGCTCGACGAGACCAACAATCGTACTCTTACCAGAGCCAGATGCACCGACCAAGGCCGTGGTCTTGCCGGCGGGAATGGTCAAGCTCACGTCCTCCATGACTGTGACCTCGGGGCGGGACGGGTAGATGTGCTTGATATTCTCAAGACGAATCGCGCCCTCGACCTTGTCGAGCTTGATACCGTCCTCGGTGGACGGGTCCAGGGGGGAAACACGGTCGATAGTGTTGTAGATCTTGGCGGCCGCGGCGATGGCGGTCGTGAAGGCCTGCACGTTGGGAGCAACGTTTCCGAGGTTGAAAGCACCAATCATGATGGACATCATGATGATGAGAATGTCGGACAGGGGAATGTTGTCCTCGAGGAGGAACTTGCTTCCCTGCCAGAAAGCGAGGCCGTAGTTCAGATACAGGATGGTCATCATGAGGGCAACCATGACGCCGATGGCCGACTTGACTTTGTAGCCGTACAGCTCGGCCTTGGTCAGGTGCACGTCGTACTGCTTGGCCAGGCGGTCCTGGGTGCCGAAGGCGATGGCGTTGCGGATGGAGCTGATGACCTCATCGGCGAGACTGCCTCCGTGGGCGTACGACTCGATCGACTGTTTGCTGTACTTGACGATGAAGGTCGAGCCGCCGCCCATGCTCAGGAGCAGCGCGACAACGGTGGACAGCAAGATCAGGGTGAGCTTCCAGTAGTGGACGAAGCCAATGACAAACGCCGAGATGAAGGTCGCGAGGGCGGCGAGCGTGAGACCGACCTTTTCGGAAATACCGTCTTGGATCAGGTTGGTGTCAGCCGTGATCCGGGTCGTCACCTCGCCAGCGCCCAGCTTGTCAAAGAAGCCAATGTTCTGGCGCATGCAACTCTGAAGGTAGTGCTCGCGAATCTTTGCGCTGATATGTTCTCCAGTGTCTGTTGTGGTGGGTCAGATTTAAGCTCAAGCGCGCATGATGCCGCCAGGGCGCGAACTTACAAATGAAGCCGACAGTGCTCAGGTACTGACACACGAAGACGCCGATTGCGAGATAGACAAAGTACAAAACCAGGCTTGCCATCTCATTATTGAAGTCCTGCTTGGTGATTACCCCATTAAAAAAGTTCTGGAAAGTGCCTTGCAGGTTGCCGAAAATGACGGTCATGAGCGGCAGGGCGGCGCCGACGACGATGGAGGTGAAAGCGGCAACGGCGAGGATGAGGAGGTCGTTGGTAGAGGAGTAGCGGTACAGGGTCGCCATGCCGGCCTTGACCTCGGGGGTGAAGACCTGGCGCTTGAGGATGGCGGCCTCGTCCTCGGAGAGGTGCTCGTAGGGGTCGTCGCTTGGGTCTTTGGGTGCGATGGCCTTGGAATCGGCCTTTTCGAGGTTGCTGATCTCGGCATTCCGGCTCTTGGGCTGGCTCGAGGCGTCCACCTCGGTCGAGTCGCCGTGTGACGATGCTCTATCCGAGTGGCCGTTCCCAGACTTCTCAGCCACCTCCGCCGAGGTTTGGGTAGCCCCAGCGGGCTTCTCGTTTTCGAGCGTCATGTTGGGCGGTCTCCTAACAGAGCTGCGCAGAACGAAGGGGCTAAAGAGGCGAGCTTGTTGCGCAGGTATGCGCAGCGCGCAAGCTGGTTGGGATGTCGAGTCCTCCAAGCGTAAGCGACTCGGCTCGGTGTAGTTGGGATGCGGGATGTCGTCGCCGGTGGTTGATGCTGCACAGACGGGGTTTCTCAAGCCGCCAAGTCCAGGAGAGGGCAATGGAAAAGAAGAGCAGAGAAGAAGGAGAGTCGACGATGGTGAAAGCCAAGAAATCTTTTGCAGCCGATCGGAGGGAGATCGTCGACGGGTGCAAACGAAAGAAATGATCGGGGTAGGCAAAAAGGTGGGAAACAACAAAAGCGTAACGGTAATCGGTATCGGCTGGCGGGCCTCCCTCGAGACTTTTAATAAAACGAGGACGGATCGAGAAGAAAGAGGCGTTCCCACTCGGGTTGCAGGCCAGGATAGGGATTAGTGCTATTCGTCGTTGCGAGAGTGGGATGGGGAAAAAAGTCCCTAGGACCTTGACCACGAACGGACTGGGGTGGGCACTTTTGATATAGATGGGCCTAGGACCCGGACCTGGGGCGAGCCGGGGGGGGCGGATAAAGCGAGCATTGGAAACGAGAGGACGACTAGGAACTGGATGGAGCAGGAGAGAGATGGTGGTGGATAGCCAACCAGGACAACAAGCCAAGGGAATGCGCCGACCCGTAGCGAGTCCTGACCTCGCTCTTCTCAACTGCCCGAACAGTGACTAGCCCGGTTCCTACTTGGCCTCTGCCCGACCCGCGCCGCAGACGTACGCATCGCGGCGGGAGAAGACGCATCGGAGTAGAGTGGCCCGTACCTTTGCCGTCCTCCATCGCACGGGCGTTGGTCATTGGGGCTCTCGGTCGTAGCACAGCTTGTCGTGGCAGGGCACGCGGCGGAGAGTCATCCGGTGATGATATGCAAGCAGCGGTACAACCTCCACCGTGGTAGTAGGTCCTGTATCATGAAGCGACGACTAAGCTCGCAAAACCCCAAGGTGCGAGGTGCGAGCCTGCGGGACTTTGGCCGGAGGCGCAACCAACAACGCACCGACGATGATTGCAGCTTACGCCAGGGGTGGTTTGCTGCTGTACATGCTCCGTGTTGTGATAAGGCATGGCAGCAAACGCCTGCAGGCAGGGCCGGGGTTCGCCAGCGACGGTTGGCCGGGATTCAGCGGGATGGCAGGCCGAGCCACGTTGCTGCCGCGCTCTCTTTATTTCCTGTATTGGCATTTTTGTGCCCGGGGCCGATTCTGGGATTCTGGGGAAGGAAAGCTCTGCGATGCGCGGGTCCCCTGTACCTGTGTACTTCGGCCCCCTTACTAAGGCGTGCGTTGCATTGTACACAGAAGCTGGCGTTCTCTGCGTCTACAATCACAATCGGCGTTGTGGGCCACGTCTTCTCGTAGCCGAAGTTGACTACGACCCATCCCTCGTATTATCTCGCTTGCTCGAGCGTTGTGCACACATGCGACGACGAAACTCGAACGTTATCTGCTTGGCTTTTTTCCTTGTGTTGGGACGATGGCAAACTCAAAACTTGCACCGTGGCTCGAGTGTCTCCTCTATTTCGTCTTGTCATTGTCAAGTGCACCGATTCGGAGAACCCATCCTCAGGCTCCTCCCCTCTGCACGTCATGCTCGGGTCATCCGATAGCCAGCCCGACGCGGTTCTTGCATCAGGCACGAATAAGTCCCCGTGCCAGTCTTTGCCCGTTCTGTCTCGCCGACCGTAAGGGAGGGTCCCACCATCCCAAAGGTCCCAGGTCGGATCCGTCCCCGGGTCGAGTCAGCCGGTGGCTGCTGAATACTAGCGCCTCGCGCCTCGCTTAACTACGCCCCCAGAGTCCTTTGACCCTCCCTCGGGGTTCACTAGCAGCCCGAATTCCGGTCCGTTCATTTCCTTACCAAAGTCCCAGGGTGTTGGTTTCGAGAACATTTCAGCGGGCTCCAGGGGAGGGGGCTGTCGTCAGAGAAATTCGACAGCCACGCATGATCCGCTGAGAGCAGCTCTCTTACAACGACATGATTCCCCCGCCGCGTCTACCTGACAAAAAAAGATTTGGCGATGGTCCCCTTGGTCGACTTCGCGCAGTGCAGTGCTCGGCAAGGTCTGGCGTACCGGAGCCCTGCCCTGCTTATGTCCGGACTACCCAACCCCGGCGATAACATCTCCGGACCCGATCCTGAGAGTAAGATTTACCGGGCGGGTAAGCCTGTTGGGTCCTGACGCGGGTGTTTCGCGCCGGATTGCTCGTTTCCGGCGAGCAACTGATTACGACGCCTCCCCAAGGATGCTGTTCAGTGGGTCGCGATACCGGTACATGCAAGTGCTTACTATCCAAGAGGTAAAGACTTCATTCAGACTGTAGCACTTGGTAGTGGTGGGCAGGACGACCTCCAGCCAATGCCTTGCGCTCTGCTTCCGCGGATGGGACGATCTGAACTCGTCCGAAGGGCACTGGCACTGGGAGGCGGTGTACCTGTACTGTTATTCCAGCTGCCAATACAGGGTACGTCGTCTCAAGACTCAAACAGCAGTTGGTTTAAATAGATCGCTTCAACAAGGTCTCCCTCAGCGCTCGAAGCAGGGATAAGCCTTGGCCGACTTTGGTGTTGTCATCGATGGAAGTCTCTCCCAGCGTACTGCGTAGAGGCAAAGCGGGTTGATTGCATACGCATAGGCGGCTCTGTGGCGTTCTGGAAAATCCGAGCAGCCAAGCCTGCTGCGCGGTTGGACGCCAGGCCGACGGTTCCCTGTCACTTCCAGCGTGGCGTGCATGCTTCGTGTAGACATGATAGGGGCATGCACGACGCTGTAATACAGGCATAACACAAGTACTTTGAACGGTGAGTGTCGACTTTGGCGGCGGAGCCCGTCGTCTGACCTACCCGGAACCCAATCGCAGCTGCTCGCATTCTCTTAGCAGATACGAATCATCCCTTGGCCTACCTCCTTCTCGATCCCAAGCGGTCAGCAAAACTCGGTCTCCCGGGTCCCACGAAACGCCGTAAACTGTACGTACCCTGGTTCTAGGTCCCGCACGACATGCTGTCTGTCAAAAGATCCCGCGTGTGGAACATGTGCAGCGCTGCCAGCTGAGCCTCCGAGGACTGCAGTTACAAGCTCCCCCAACCCCGGATGACGACCGGTAGGTAGCCTTAGAGGATGAGGTAGTCCTGCTTGATCATGTGGTTGGCACGCCCATTGCCGTCGGGAAACGGATGAATGTGGACGAAGTCAGCCGTCATCTTACAGGCCAGAACCAGCGGGTGGAACGTCTCCTCGTGATGTTGCATGTCGCGCCACTCGAGGAATATCTTGACCCAGGCGATGTTTACCTGTGGGTAAGGGAAGATTCGCCGGCAGTTGCTGCGCACCGCGATGGGTAGGTTAAGGTACTCTCGAAGCGGGACGTGTGTTCCCCATCCCAGGTTGCTGGCCTTGTAATCTTTGGTCTGATCGTTCCCTCTCCATGTATCATAGGCCACCTTGGAACTGATGTGTTTCTGACAGACGCGATAGCGAGGACTCGTACCTCGTCGCCGCAGAACCCTGCGGTGCAAACCCTGGCTGCCGCATCCTCGGTGATCCATTGCAACGCCATGATGCGGTTCTTCAGCTTGTTTACTGCGGAGCCGTCGGTAGTCTTGCCCTCTGCCACGATTCTGACAGGCTCGCTGCTGGACGCCGAAGCCAGGTCAATGCGTCTGACTGAGCATGCGGTTTGCGTCTCAGACTGTTAAAGAGTGTTCTCAATCATGACGGACTGTTGCACGTAATCGGACATCATGATCTTTCCCCTTTCCCAACTCTGCCGTCGGAATGTTGCTTTCAGGACGTCGATGTCGTTCAGCAAGAGCTTGTGCTCCTGCCCGAGCCCTACGCATCCCTTTTCGTGTATGTTGTCGGGTTGACAGTGTTCTTCTCATATTCGCACTGATGACGCAAGCTTTTTGTACTAGGCTGAGCCTGGTCAAGGCATCTCCATGCCGAAAAGTCGACCCGCTGTCTACTGATGGCAGAGTTGAAGAGGAGCCTGGGCAGCTTGGATGAACTGTTCAACACCTGAAGGCTGCGGGGCCGTGGATTGACTTGGAACCGGTGTCGCGGGAAACCAACCAGTGGTAGACAAGGCACCGTGTCTCACTGCCGACGCCCACAGTTCCAGACGCCATCCGAAGCTTGTATCACCAGAGTCAGATCTGGCCCACCGTGAGAGTTACACAAGCCAAAGGATGTGCTTGCGAAGTCCCGACTAGGCAAGAGGGCTCAGTGCACGGCCTCCCCTGCATGCAGCTGCAGTGCACAAAGCAGAGAAATGACTGATGAAAGAAAGGCCTGCGTTATCTGATCATCTCACAACAGCTATCCACCCCTCATCGAAGGCCGAAATGGTTGTTGCTAAGATTGCACATCGTCGCGGCTGACGTGACTGCAACCCAACGGGGGAGAGGGAACGGCAAAAGATGGATCGAACCGTTGCGGTCCATGCGAGAGCAAACCGAAAGCGACTTGATGCCAGTCGCCACCAGTTTTACGACGTGCCGACTTGTGGGAATTGTGGACAGTGCAATCAGGTCAGTCTCCAACAGCAGATTCTATCGAGTTCAACCCTCCGTTGTCCTTGTCATTGAAAGCTCCAAACGTCGGGCCTAGCCTGATAGACTTCATATCGACAGACTCATTGCCGACGCCCATGGAGGAGGCAGAAAGGGCCCGATTTATTGAGTGCACAGGGACGTCTGGGGCGTACCTTGTTGCTTTGGCCAATGACCGCTTAGATCAACTTCTGTAGTAAGGACAACATCCGACTTCAGACATTTGGCAGCTGCCATGCAAGCTTTGGTCGTTGAAGGTCGTGCAGAGGATGGAGGATGGTAGACCTGGGACATCGCTGTTGTTTGAGAAATTTTGACCTTGTATGTGTCTTGGTAAGAATGGGACACTCCTGCTAACCCCGGGCACAGCGACATAAGCCTCGGCTGGAAAGAGGCAAGTGTGATCAATCACATACAAAGTGTTCCCGCCTTGGCGATCGCAAACATGGACACCTGCCAAGCCTTCGTTACCTTCCTTGCCTTCCTTTTTTTGATATGGAAGCTCCGACGGTGGTCTTGCTTAGATAAGCCTGGATGATGGGCGCCACAGAGAACAGGTGGCCCTTTTCCACTCGCCACGCTACGCCACCCCTTCACCGAAAACCCCGACACGTATAACACATTTGATCAGGCAGCCACTCAACATCATATCTGTCCCATATCTATCCTCTGAAATTTCTGGCTTCTTTTTGGGTTCTTTTATTTCTAGAAAGAAGTTACATCCACCTCAACGTATAGGGTTTTTTTTCTTGCTCCCAAAACGCGGCGCGGGGCTTGAAACCTCCATTCTCATGCTCTGACACGAAACGGGTTCCTCAAGTCTTCAGTCGAGCCCGGCTTAGCGGGATTCATCGAAATCCCGAACGCGACACCCCGTCGCATGAGGGCTGCACACCGGAAAGAACATCAAGTACCGGGGCCATGCATCTTCCACTCACCCTAGGCCTGGGCCTTGTCCCCTTCCTGCCGGGCCTGGCATTAGCCGCCAAGGCGCCCAAGAACGCAATCCTCCTCTCGGACGTCCAGTCCCTCACCCTCCGCGGCGGGGGTGCAAAGACGACCCATCGCCGCGTAGCCGCGGCGCCGCAGCTGAAATGCGTCTCCTCCAAGGCCATCTGCGACTTGCTCGAAATCGACGTCATGCGGTGCACCAACCAAGGCGCCGGCTATTCCTCCGAGGACATCCAGTGGTCCTGTGTTGCCTCACTTCCCGAGGAGCTCAAGCTTGGGTCGACGGACGTCATCTGTGAGGGCTACGCCAACTCTGACGATCCCTACATCCTCCGCGGGAGCTGCGGCGTTGAGTATCGACTCGCTCTGACCGACAAGGGCGAGCGGCGCTACCCGAACCTTGGTAAAGGTCACGATCGCGGAAGCAGGGGTGGCGAGTCGGATTGGGGCGCGTATCTCTTTGGAATTCTCTTCTTTGCCGTTCTAGCTTGGATCTTGTACTCGGCGTGTGTGGCTGGTGCGCAAAACCGGAGGCCTGGCGGGAATGGGCGCCGCCGTGGAGGAGGAGCCGGGGGTGGTGGTCCCGGAGGAGATGGCGGAGGCGGATGGGACCCCGGCTTCGGCCAGGACGATGACCCTCCCCCGCCGTACCCGGGCTCGAAACCTTACAACCAAGGCGGACAGCAAGGATGGCGCCCCGGGTTCTGGACGGGCGCAGGAGCTGGCGGCGCCGCAGGGTACGGGGCCGGCTACTACCAAGGCAGGAACAGCGCGAGGAATCAGCAAGGGTACGGCACCGGTGGCTGGGGCAACGACAGCAGCTCAAGCTCATGGGGAGCCGGTCCGTCGAGGTCGACCAGTTCGTCGTCAAGCTCGGCGCGTCACGAGAGCACCGGTTTCGGATCCACCAACAGGAGATAGTGAGGCATTCGTCTTCAAGTAGGCATAGAGTAATCTGAACGTATTGAGCCAGCTCGACTCTAGGTCTATCCTGTACTCCGCGCTCTCGTACACCACTCTCGTTGGCCTCCAGTTATTGTGTGGTCAGCCCCCTTAATCGGGTGGCATGGCATTATGTACATTCCCGGGGTCCAGGCCGTCTTCCATACGCGTAAAAGTACAACAATCCATCATTTCCAATTGCGAGCGTCTTCTGGGCAAAACCCCCAAGGTATCATACCATGAAATCCCCTGCTGCGAAAGCAAACTCCAAACTGCGCAAACATCTGTGATGCATATCAAAACAGCGGTTCTTTGTGACCCTGTAAACGAGTCAAATAATTTAAGCGAAGCAAAGCCTCGTGACAGTGGCTAGTGGTGAACGGACATGACGTCCAGCCGGTCGAACGCCCTGGAGCAGTTGGGGCACTTGCGCATGCGGTTGCTGATGCGGTCGTCCACGCATTGGTGGCAAAACAGGTGGCCGCACGTCTTCAGGGCCGTATCCTTGAAGTTGTTGCGGCATACCGTGCAAAGTGCAAAGGTCTAGGGTTGCTGTTAGCCATCTGCTCAACCGGTGCGGGGCACGTCGACTTACTCTGAGCATTTCCTCTTCTTCCGATGAATTGCTCAACGCCTTGCGTTTCCATTCATCCTTATCCTTCTGCATCATGTCTGCGCGCACCTTGAGACGCTCGACCTCGGCCTCCTGCGTGGTAGTGCGTTCTCGTGCCGCTGCGACGGCTGCGTCGCGTGACTTGACCAGGTTCGTCAGCTCGCCGATCTGGTTCTTGTAGGAGTCGACTCGGCGCGCCGCGTCGGAGCTTGTGGACTCCATCTTCTTGTGTTCCGCCGCCATGGCAGCGTTGGCCTGCTTCAGATCCGACAACTGCTTCTCGAGGTTGCTGATCAGAACTCGGTTCTGGGCCTCTACCTCCTTGAGCTGAGTCACTATCTCGGAGCTCTTGCGGTTCTGGCTCCGGAGCACGCTGAGCTCGCGGTCTCTCATGTCCGCGTCCTTCTTCACTGCGAAGTACTTCTGGTCGACCTTTTGCTTTTCGGCGAGAGCAGCCGAGGCGCGGTCCTCAAGCACCGTGTACTCCATAACCTTTTTCTGCGCCAGTCCCATCGATCGCTTGTACGCTTGCTGCAGGGCGGGCAACTCCTTGTTGATAGACTCAAAATCTTGCTGAAGTTTCTTGTACTTTGAGAGGAGCTCGTCCGAGGGCATGCTCTCCAATTCGGGGTCGGGGTCGGGCATTTGCTGATCCTCGGCTGGCTTCAGCCGCTGCAGCTCCAATTCCAAGGACGCAATTCGGTCCTCCTGAGCGCCTGTGAGCTCCTTCAGGTGCTGCAGCGCCTGCTTCTCCTCCTTCTCCCGCGTTTCCAGCATGTTGGCCTTGGCATACCACTCGTCCCGGGCCGCACGGATCCTAGTCAGGTCGGCGTCGCGCTCCTCGACCTGACGCTCCAGATCCGAAGTAATCATCTGCGCCTCGTCGTTGAGCTTGCTTCGGAACGCCGTCCGCTCGGACTGTAGTCTTTCGGCTTCCTCCCTCAACTGCTTATTCGTTGCCTCCAAGTGGTTGACCCGCTTGATCAAGTCCTCGTTCTGGTTCTTGAACTGCTTGAACACGTCCGTCCGGATAAAATCCTCGTCGGTAAGACCCTCTCGTCGCGCCTTGAGCGCTGAGTTCTCCTCCTGCAGGGTCTTGATGTCTGCTTGCGCAGACTCCAACTGCTCTTTCTGCTTCTTCACGACCGCCGACGCCTCTTCAAACTTGATCAGCGCTTCGGCAGCATTTCCGTTTGCTTCTGCTGCATCGCTTCCGTTCTCCCCGCCGGCAATAGTCGGTTTGGCGCTGGCAATGAATTGCTGCTCGAGCTTTTGTACTTGGGCGCTCTTTAGTCTGTCCATGCGCTTCTCGGCCTTGAAGAATCTGAGGCTAGCCTTGTTCAAGTCTTCCGACAATTGCTCATTCTCTTGATGTGCACGGTCTAGCTTGACCAGATAGTCTTTTTGTTGGGCGAGTAACGTGTTGACCCGCGTCTCCAGGTCGGCAATGTTTGGTGTGATCTCTCCTCTGGCACTTGCGATACGATTGAGCACAGCCTCGGCCCGCTTCTTGATGTCAGAGGCGGCATCATCCAGGTGCCGTTGAAATTCATCGTTATCCTTAAAGTGGGTACTCGTGATATACGGAGGATCTGGGTGCGTCAGTTTCGATCCGGATTGAATCGGATGGGGGCATTTACTTGACGGGCCGGAGGGAGGCAGTAATGCCGGGTCAACGAGCTGCTCCATCTCCTCCAGAACCTAGGGAGAGTCAGCCAAGCACCGAGACAAGGGATCGGCCGGACTGACCTGTTTCCACCATGCTTCGATAATGCGGATATGATCTTCGCGGTATACGAGGTTTTTCTGCAGTTGTTCGACGCGCGACTCGAAGTCGGCCTTTTCCCGTTTTGTTTCTTGCAATTGCCGGTAAATGGCACCCTTTTGATAATTCTGAACTCATCATCAGCTCGCGTCCCTTTCCATGTATGTCGCGCCAGGCGATCGTGTTCAAGTGTGATAGCGTGGAGGAAGATCGGATGCGTGGAGGGCAGGGAGACCCGGTGCCGTTAGGCAGCCTCGTCGGCGGATCGAAAAGCCATTCCAGGCCAGTCAACCGCGACCCGCCAGTGTTGGACGTGACTTTGGGCATTCGATGATCGTGATGTCGCGTCGCCATTGATGGCAGATGGGAATCGCGTGGGGGTCCATTGATTGTTGAGAAAACTTGACGTGTTGGGAAACCGTGTCTCGTGACACTTACCTCGATCCAGTGCTCCTCGGCGGTGTCGCCACCGTCGCCCTTGGACTTGCTTCCATTGACGGTTTGATGTCGCTTGCTGGGAGGGGCGAGATCCTCAGCGGTACTGATGGGAGGTCTCTTCCTGTCCTCCATCTTGGATAAGGTGGACGGACGGGGGGAGGCAGTCGGGGCTGAGGTCGCTACAGGCATGAGAAAGGTAGGGGATGCTGAGACAGCGTATGTATCCGGGTCGGCGAGGCGATCAAGGCGGCTGAATGGAACAGCTGAGGGTATTCAGAGGTTGATCCGAGCCATGCGTGTGTTGGGAATGTCGGGCTCGTTTGATTCGGCGCGGAGAATGGGGAGGGAAGCCTTGGGCAAAGGAGGTTGAATTTTCGAGGTTGAACGCCGACGCTTCACGTTCAAATCAAGCCAGGCCGGTCCACCCCTCAAACGGGACTAGCGTCACGCTAATCCAGAAGGGGCTTCATCGCCTTATCGACCAGTCAGGCGCCCCGCGCAAAGTGCACGGTTCGGTTAATCGTCGGGGTCCCTCAATTCACTTATCACTTTTTCTCTGCATCCCACCCATTCACCATCCCGCCGCGATTGACAAAAGTCTGGTTCGCAAGTGACAAGCCATCTCTGACCACTCGACTACCCCGTACGCCTCTGCTCCGGCCATGAGGCTCTGTCAACGACGGCACTAGAACGTTCTCGATATCACCGTCACCATGAGCTCTATGTTCAAGAAAAAAGGTGGCATGGCTTTCAAGCCTAAAATGCCCCAGGCTCGTCCTCGAGCGCCTGGGGCTGCCGCACCACAGCCATCGAGGGCGCCGTCGACGATTGTGACCGAACCCGCGGCCGCGACAGAGACTTCCGCCGCGTCCAAGGATACGGCAGTGCAGGAGACAGTTGCGGTCAATGTTGGAGCGAAGGAGCCTGCTAGAGACCAGCCTGCTAATACCCCGCCATCAACCGAGCCGACCATGACACAGGCTGCTGTGACTCAAACACAACCGGCAGCGGATGAGTCTGCTGGTCCCGCTCCGGCATTGAACAAGACCAACGAGCAGCCAGCTGCCGAGCCTTCCACAAGTCGGCCAACGACACAGACGCCGGCTGCCTCTGCACAGAGTGCCCCGCAGCCGGCATCTATGTCTGAACCGGCTGCTAGCCCAGCTAATGTGTTCGAGACGTCAACACCCGCCCAGCTACAAACACCGCCCGCAACTGCTTTCTCCGAAACGGAGGTGGTGCCTACGACAGAAACCCGGGCCGACACTGGAGCCGAGCCAGCGAGCGTAGCGAGTGACACAACGAACGCAACTACAAAAGCACCCGTCAAGCGACCTCGAAAACGAGCCACACAGACGGTCGAGAATACTGGAGCAGCCGAGGACGGCACCGCGGACCCGAAGCCCAAACGGCCGCGGAAACAGAAGGAGGTTGCCACGGACGGCGAGGCGACCCCGAAACGTCCGCCCCGACCGAGGAAGAAGAAGACGACGGAAGATGACGCCGCAACCGAGACAGACCCCACAAAGACATCGTCGAGACCCCGCCGAGCCCGCTCGATGACCCCCGAGGATGCTGAGAACCAGGAGGCCGACCTCAGCACCCTCACGATGGGAGACCTGACGCGGGACCTCCGCATCGGCAAGAAGTTCAGCCGGCACGAAGAGCTGCTGCAGCGCCATCGCGAGAAGCAGGCGAGGGCTAGGGAGAGGCTCAAGGCCAAGAGGAATGGCTCGGAGGACGTTGCTTCGGAGAGCGGGACGCCAGCGCCCACGTCGAGTGGTCAGGCGACACCTGCGGCTCCTCCCCCACCAAAACCGACCAGTATGGCCTCGACAGGACCCCAGTTCCAGATCATCGACGGCCAGATCGTGGTGGACCAGAACTCCCTAAGTCTCGACCGACACGCCATTGCCGCCGCGGCCGCCGAGGGCGAGGACATGCTCGAGATCGAAGAGAACGACTTCACCACGCTTACGACGCAGAACAGCTACCGTACGGGCTCGAAGCTCAAGGGGCCCAACGTGTGGACCGAGGAGGAGACGGAGCTCTTCTACCGCGGGCTGCGCATGTTCGGCACCGACTTCCAGATGATCAGCGGCATGTTCCCTGGCAAGAACCGGCGGCACGTCAAGATGAAGTTCAACCGCGAGGAGCGCCACGCGCCTGCGCGCATCGACGCCATCCTCGTCGGCAAAAAGGAGCTGCAAATTGACCTCGAAGAGTACAAGACGTGGACCAAGGCCGAGTACGAACCCGTCGAGGCCATCATGGCCGCGCAGCGCGCGCAGCAGGCCGAGTTCGACGCCGAGCAGGCCAAGATCAAGGCGGCCAAGGACGCCATCAACGCCAGGAACTACGCCTCATTGCAGGACAAGGGCGAGGGCGGGCCTGCGGAAGAGTCATCCGCGGCGGCGGGTGGTGGTGGCGGCGGCAAACCCAAGCCGAAGCAGCAGGCCAACGTCGGTCCTCAAATAACAGTCGACGCCGACGGCATGATCACCATCGACGAGACCAACATGGACCCGGACGCCGGGCGGGGCAAGAAGAGGGGCGCGGGCAAGGCCAAGAAGAAGGCCGTCGAGTACAACATGCGCGGCGAGATTATCAACCGATGAAGGGGTCGCGCTGAGCCGATAAGAGCCGGCCGGGATTATGGGGCTATGGAAGTAGGGGAGTGGGAAACGGAGGGGGCGGCTACCAGAGACAGATACCCTTTGCTTTTCACAAGGAGAAAAACACGGTCTTGGAGAGGCACCTATATTGCATCAGGCGGCGTTGGTATTGGTATTTGGCAGCGAGGGCTTAGGGATCAGACCAGACACGGCAGGACACCTTGTGTACAGGCGCGGAAACCCCCAATCGTTTTGAAATCTTCAGCCTTGTCTTCCTCAATTCGTGTCTCAGTGGGTACATGCTTATGTGATGCTCCAACGTTTCCACCTAGCACCTACCCCCCCCCCCCCTTCCTTACATTTTACAAAGTCCCCCAAGTCTCGGTCAAGTCGCGGATCCTCCAGACAATACCCACGTGCCCTTCTTCCTCGTACCATCGCGCCAGGCGACGGACACAACGAAAAAAAAATCTCTTTACAAGAAAGATGACATCAAAAATTAGACCTTGTACGGTTCCCAAAAGGGCCCCATACGGCGAGGGGCACGGCCGCGGGGTGTGCAATGCAGGTCCCCCTCCTCCACGACCCGGGGCGCTTGATCTCCGGGCCGTCAAGCAGGTAAGTATAAAGAAGAGAGGGAGGAGAGATCAAGGAATGGGAGCAAGCGTCGAATTATATATCTGGTTGAGGTGAGGCCAAACCGTAGGCAACAGCGTCGGTGAGGCCAAACCATTGAGGCCAAATCAAGTTTTACCTTGGCCGCAGTTTGCAAAGGTTGCCAAGCCATCACTTATCCACTGAACACTGCAACGAGAAATGGCACTGGAAAGTTGAATTACCCGGTACTACCTGGCCTGGCTACCTAGGATTGACGCCGCGCTCTCTTCCAAGCCAGAACAGGAGCACTCCTGGCCAACAGACAAGCATGTGCGTTGCAACTGCGCGTGACATGCGGCCTCCGTATGCGTGCAAGTCAGATCCCGCATATCGTCCTCAGCCCGCCTGCCTCCACGCCAGCTCTTCGGAAAAGAATTTACCTCCACGAATAACGAGGACGACGGCCTCGTGCCACTGTTGATATGGACCCTGTCGTCTGGACTAGGTATCCTTAAGTCTCCTTTGAGTCGTTGTTACCAAGCCAACACCGTCCGGTAATCCCTGAGCCTTGCGTATCTGTCGTAGAATGTGTAATCATGCGATCGTAGCGAGTCGGCTTAGTTCTGGGGTGCATCGTCGTCGTCGGGCTGATCGAACAGGAAGTTCGCCGCGAGTTCCTCGTTCTTGTCGCAGGCAAAGTAGGCTTGAATGGCAGCGTCGCGGTCGAAGCCAAGGCGACATAACTGGGTGACTGTTAGTACCCTCGCATCAAGTCAAGACCTCAGAGTCACCTACCCGCTCAATGGCATCGCGCTCCTCCTCGGTAACCTGGATAGCTTGCGCGCCGGGGGGCAGAGGGACGTCGTCATCAACCTCCTCGCCAAGGAGCTGCAGGAACTGGTCGGGGTTGTTGGCGATCAGCTGGGCAAGCTGGGGGTTGCCGGCGCCGAGTTGCTGAAGGATAGGCTCCAACATCTGGGGCTGTTGCTGGACGACCTGGCGCAGCTGCTGGAACTGAGCGTTATTTCTGAGGAAGTCCAGGTTGCCAAAACCACCCTGAGCAGCAGCCGCGGCGGCGGCGGCGGCGGCGGCGGCGGCCTGAGTGTTACCACCGCCGGCGGCGGCGCCGCGTCCTCCGCCACCACCACCACGGGCCTGGGCAGCAAGGTCGAAGAGGTTGACGTTTCCGTCATCGTCAGTGCCGGCGGCGGGCGCGCCAGCGGCGGGCTGGGCAGCAGGGGCGGCAGCGGCAGCCTGGCGCTGCTGCTGCTCCTCCTGGACGTTGTCGGGGATGCCCTGCAAGAATGTCAGTCACAGACGTTCACGACGAGACATTGGCAGCTTACGTTGAGCAGGTACTCGACGGCTCTGTCGGGGTTGTAGAAGGCGGCACGCATGGCGGCGTCGATCTGAGCGCGCTCGAAACCCATGGCCTCCATGTTGGCAATCACCTCCTGGCGCTGGGCGCCCATGGCCATCGACGGGTCGGTGTTTCCGGCATCGCCGCCTGTGGTCCTGGCAGCAGGGGTAGGTGTTGCGGGAGCGGCAGCAGGGGCAGCAGCCTGGGCGGCCGGAGCGGGAGGGGCAGCCGGAGTCGCGGCGACAGGCTGAGCGGGCGTCGCGGGGACGGCGGGCGCAGAGGACTCGGCGGCGGGGGCAGGCTTGGCTGCCTTGGGCTGTCGGGTCGTCAGTACTCAAGCAAGTCAGGATGAAGTCGTCGTGCCACGGACCTTGTTAACCATGCAGACGACGAAGCCCTTCTCTTCAATCTTGTAGGACTCAACAGTGTCGTCGTCCTTCAGGATCTTGCCTAGTTGCTGTCAGCTTGAGCCATCGCATTCCCCCAGTTACAGGCACCTACCAGAGTAGATAAGCTTCTGATCCTTGGGATCCCATCCCTTCTCTCCGGCAATCTTCTGCTTGACGGTAGAGACCTGTTTATCTCGTTAGCTTCGAGGTCGGGTTATCGCAAGGCAGCCGTGGAATCGCTCGGCGCGGATGTGGGGGGACGCACAAGGTCGGTGGGCTCAACATCGAGCGTGAACTTTTGTTGCTTCAAGTCCTAGAAAGAAGAAAACCCGTCAGCGGAAGCTCAGGTTAGGTGGAATGGACAGAGTGATGCGCAATGCAAAAAGGCCACCACCCCTGGGCGGAAGGAAGCTGAACTGAGCATACCTTGAATGTGACCTTCATCTTGGCTAGCTTTGGGGCAGCGGAAGGCTGCGATCACAAGGGAAGGGGTTGATGTATCGGTGAGGTTGGACAAAAGGATGGGGATGGCTGTGATGCTGAGGATAGCGCTGGAAGGCGATGCGCAGGGAGCTGTGGGTGAAAGATGAGAAATCCGTCACCCAGTGGTTTTGTTGTGCGCGGGAAAGACTAGCACAGAATTAATGGAGATGACGAAGGTGAGTGGTGACCTGAAGTCAGTGTTTGATTGCCGCGCAGTGGGGGAAGATGGCGGCGGGCGGTTCCAGTTGGTTGGCTGAGGTACCTCCTTCCACTTTCTTTCTCAAGGTGGTGCTGGTTCACGTCTTTCCGCCCGCTTCCCCACTAAAAACGAGAGGTCAAGTCACAACAACCAGGCAGGAAAGAGCACCGGTAACTGGCTAGCGCAGCGGTCGGGTGGCGCTTTCCTAGCCAAACTTTCTTTCCTCCAGGAAAGTGGCGGTGCAGGAGGGCCTTCCCGGTCGCTCAGATGCGGCGAGGCAGAGAGTCTGGACAAGAGTTGGATGGCATTTAAGGAAGTCCTAGTTCAGGGCTCTTTGCCATGAGTTATGCTCCTTCCATTCATCTTTTTTAGTCACGTGCAAGACACCAAGCAGAAATTTTGTGGCAGCCACAGAAGGCGGGGTGCTGTACCTGCCAGCTTAGGATACAGAGGTATGCTTGATGAAAGATACCGTTAAGGGGCAGTACAAAGAAACCTCTAGGCTTCCACGACAACGTATCCAGCTTGCATAGTGTCATAAGCCACTCTCTGACCAGCCCTGCTTCCCCGACAGAGCACCGGAGACCTCGCTGGACACTTGCAGGAACGTCTGGGCTGCAGCACGAACCAAACCTGTCGCTGAGGTAAGAATGTGTCTGTGCCCGACCTTACCAGGCTGCTAAGAGATCCGCAGCGGCAGCGCGCTGCGGAACGGTGCTGCGGAGAAGGATGATCCATACTCCGAGGCTCGGATGCCACCCAAGCCTGCTCATCCCACCTCATCTCACCCGTCGATCCGGCTTCGACACGATGGGGCCGAGAAGGCTAGTGCTTTATCTCTTTCCAGGACGGCCTGAACCAAACAATCAGCCCCCGGACTGCTACTCCATACACCCCATCTACGGCTCCCATATCACCAATTACTCTCACTCAACAAAGCTTTCATGTGACTCGTTAGATTGCTGCAGCTACTTATAGCTACTCTGGTTTCCCGGGGGCTTCTCAGCCGCCAGACTTTGGATCTTTTCCCTCTCTCTGCCTCCTAGGACAACGCCACGCTGTACAAAGAAAACAAATCCCTCAAATATGGTATCACCGCCCGAGTATATACTCCCTTGTTGTCGTCAGACAAAATAGCAATTAGACATTCATGAGGACCACGCCGGGTCAGTTTTTCCCGTTTCCCCTTTTTTGGTTTTCAAGGCACAGGCGTGCCTTCTGTTATTGTTGGCATACCGTTCGCCGTCATCATCATGATTGCTCCTGCTCAACGTCTCCATCGACACGGAGTTTCCGACTTTGATATCCAGTCAGACTCGTCCGGGACCCGGCGGTCAGGATCCACTCGGGAATGGGAGGCGTCATCTGTCTTTCACCAGGAACCTCATCTTCCTCTTGGGGCGACGGGAGTTCGTCCTTCTCCTTGACGGACGGCTGGTTGTTAGGGAAGAAGTTCTCGTGGCTATTTGAGCGGCTGAGAGGGCTAGGTCCCGACGGCAGGCTGCCGCTTCTCATGCGGCGGACGCTCTGACGATCCGAGATGACACGGCCGGCGTCAGGAGCCGCGGTGACGACTGTGCCGGGCGTCACCATGGGCGGTGGGTCCGGGGAGTCGGACCGGAACAAGGGGTGAATGTGCGATTCACTCGCGGAGCCCTGCATAGTGAATGCGGGCTCGGGGCGTCGGAGAGAGCACTCGCTAGCAGAAGCCTGCAGCGTAAAGGTAGGCTCGGGGTTTCGGAGACTGCCCATGGGGCCGGGGCTGTAACTGCGGCTGCGCCTACGGGTGTGCGGGGCCTCTAGGTCCATGTCCAGCGGCGTGCCGGGACTAGGACTGCGGCTGGTGGTAGGGCTAGCAGGAATCGTTTCGAGGAACCTGCCGGGGACAGGAGATGACGTGCCGAGGACGGTCATGCGGCTTTGCATGTCGACCGACGAGGTATCCCAGGAGTCGAACGACGAGTCCTCGTTGACACTGCTGGACCGCGACCGGTAGTGGTTCGAGTCGATCGACGACGCCCGCATCTTCTCCCTCAGCGGAAGCAGACGGGTTCTCGAAGAGATTGGCCGGACGACGTTGGACAACGAAGAGCGGATGGAGCTCAGCGTATCGGTCGCAGAACGGCCACTGCTCGACTGGGGCGGGCTCTGCGAGCCCATTGAGGCGGATCTGCTCCTGCTGTCGAACGTCGGGGAAGTACGGTGGTAGGGAACCGACTTGATGTGGACGTTGGGAGACCTGTGGGACTCCTCGTCCGTGTGCAGGGAGCCCGCCTCGCGAGCGAAAAGACGGGCCAGTACGAAGTGAATGACGATGAAGATGAGCTGGCACGCAAAGCAGAGACCGAGGGCAATAGACGAAGCGATGAGGAAGCTCATCTGCTTCGCACCCAGGACGGAGTCTGCCAGGTCCCTCGTGGCGTTGCTGAGGCAGATCATGGTGGCTACCGACGCTGCGGTGGCCAGGGTACATGTGAGCACGCTGGCGCCGAACATGACGCTGATGAAGCGCTTTGAACAGTTCCGGAACTTGGGGACTAGATTCGCAGACAGCATCCATCCCATAAAAACCAAAAGGATGCTTTCCAAAATCGACGATAGAATCGATGATGTCCGGACAGGCGAAACCTGGGCGATGTGAGCGGCGAGCACAACGTGGATGACGACAATGGTGATGGTGGCGATTAGGGCCAGTGCGCCGGCTGCGACGGGAAGAGCTCGAGGCAAACCCATAGTGAAGTGGCTGTCAAAGCCTAGGAACCGAAGACGATCGAAGTGAATGCGGGAGTTGGGTATGCTTTGTTGCAAACGCAGCTACTCTGGTGGGAAGACAGAGAGAGTGTTGATTGGTCTGCCAGAGACCGGTGGGTCGGGGATCTGGATGCTTTCAAACGATGGATGAATCCAAACGCCCCAAGGCCCGTCCGAACCGTGACCGTTGACGGGATCACAGGCCGGCCGGCGAGTTGACACGTACGAGAGATGAGATGTCTTTGGGGAACGGCAGACTGCGTCGGCTACTTCAATCGATGAGGGTTGGGCCCCAGGCAGGCGAGGTGGCTACGAGACGACGGCGGGTGTAAGTGGCGAGTCGACGAGACGGTCCCAGCAAGGCGTTTGTGGGAACAGCGGATATATTCGAGACGCGGTTGACCAGCCGTGTACATGAGCAATGTTGAAGGTTCGATCTGGAAGAGAGCTCCGCGCAGAAATTCTCTCGACAGGACGAGTAAGACCAGGGGTTGTCGTTCAATGTGACGAATGGGATGCCGAGCAATGAACAGCGAGGCTCTGAGCTGGAACGGGAGAGCCGGGATACTTCGAGTCTAGGCCGCGCGAATGGGCCGTTGGCGGACCAGGTTGTTGAGAGCGAATGTCGAAAGTGATGTTCAACGAGAGAATAACAGTTAGTGAGAACGAACGGAAGGGGATTGAGGGAAGAGGTGTAGGTGTAAGTGGAGGAGGGGACGAAGAACGAAACCTGGGAGCCAAACGGATAAAGTATGGCAGGCGGTCGTGGACGCGTTTTTGTGTGTGAGTGTGTGTGTGTGCGGTGCGGTGCCTGGGTTGGGGGTTTGATGGCATTCCCTGTCGGGGTGGAGGGGAGGAGTTGGGACTAGAGGTCCAGCGTCGCGTGGGCAAAACGGCAGACCGAGCGAGGTTATTCGTACCCTACGCACACGCCTCGGCCGGCCGGTGGATTATCTTCCTTTTCCCCCCTCTCCTTCCCTTCTCTTTCTTTTCAGGTCCCAGCCCAAAGGGCCAAGGGGAAGTGAGACGAGTGGAGGGGCGACGGCGACAGCAAGGATGCTGGAGGGATGCCGTGGTGGGGCGTTCGGAACGAAACACTGGCAGCTACCCATGTCCGTGCCGGGGGGCGTGTGCTCCTGGGACGCTGGATAGAACCCGGGCCTGGTGGGTGTGGGTGGTCTGGGATCCTGACCAGGACTGGGAGCCCGCGGCGGCAGGGGACTGAGGCCCGGTGACGAGATGGTTCGGGATCTGTGATGAGCTGTTGACGCTGTGCCGTGTGCTCTGCGCGGCGTGCATCCAAAGTACCGGTGCGCAGAGTTTGTCCAGTATGTGTACACGAGTGCGACGGGGACGACACGACACGACACGACACGACAAGAGAACGAAGTTGCAGGGCTCTGTCGTCCCATTCCAGTGATGCAGCTGCCGCTGCCGCTGCCGCTGTACGTGATGCTTCTGCCAGCGTGCACAGAGCCAGTCAGGGAATTGGACGACGACCGGACGATGCGACGGCCATGTACTCTCTGACCTCGTCGTTCCTTGTGTGCCTGTGGGACCCGGCAGAGGGAGCACATGCGGGAGGCTAGATGATGTCGTGCCGCCTGCGGCAATCCAGTCCGACTTTCCAATTGACCCGTGTTGATTGGAGTGTGTCTCGATGCCGTGCCCAGATCCGCCCTCATCGCGGCTTTCGAGTCCCGGTTGGGGAGAATAGTCTGTGTAGGCGCATCTGCGTGACAATGGCATAGTCTCTGTTGGTGGCATGAGATGGCGACAGGATGGCGAGAGCTGACAGCAGGACTGCGAGGGATGATTGGTTGCGCCACCCAGATTAGATGAGGACGAAGCCACAAGCGCATTGTAAAACACGGCAAAAACGAAGACCAAAGACATGGCGTGTGGGAAGGTTGGAAGGGAGGGGGATCACCCATCATCCCGCCGGAGGGCGCTCCTGGAAGAAGAAACGAGGGGTATCGCCAGCCACAATAGGATTCGACAAAAAAAGAAACGGGCACACAATGGCTTGGATGCTTTGATAGCTGACTGGCAGACGGCCTATGTTGTGCAGGCACCGATATGCGTTGTTTTCGACGGGTTGTGTCCTCCGCCAAGCGCCCGTCACTCATCTCCTTCTGATATAGGTCGCTGTCGCTGTTAAGCCCGGAGCTTGTGCTTTACCTGGCTATCCTTGGTCCGCCGCCGCCACTGTTGTTTGCCGGCACTGATAACGTCGTTTCTGGCTGCCCTCAGTGATGTTTACTTTTGCTCGTCACGACGCAGCCCCCGGGGCCACCCAAGAACAGACAAAGTGACGTTTCCACTTGCAGAGGCATCCGCCATGGCTGGCGGCGCGGAGGCGAAATGACGGCGTCGAGCAGAAGAGCCCCGAGGTCCGGTAGCTTCGATCGCAGTGAGGCTCCGGGCCATTCTAGCTTTGTTTACATCGTGTCGCTTTCGGCATGGTTGCAGCGACGTGTCGATGGAGAGGTACTCTTGGCTAGGCGGCGCAGGGTAAGGCTGGACTCGAGAGATGCAGTCGCCATCTCATGTGAGGGGGAGGTGCAGACACAATCTCCGAGCCTCGCAGCTGTTTGCTCGTCGAGCTGCCAATGGCGAGCGCTCCCTTGCGTCCGCGAATCAGACGGGCGATCAATCAATTATCTGCCAGCCCGTTTTGGTCTTACTGTGCCTCGCCGTTCTCGCCCAAAGCAGAGGCACCAGGATCGACGAGGCTAGCGATGAGATGCATGGCGCCTCTGGTACATGTTATTGTTTTTTCAAGGTAAGCCAGGACGTGAAACCTTGTCGGTTGGTCGTGAACAGAGGGAGAGAGATCCACGCCCACAAGACCATTGGCGGCGGGAGCTGTTCTTTCCAAGCCTGTGGCCGCCACGCGCAACTCGCGATGACTTGGAGACAAGTAGGAGAGGCTTATGAGAGGCAGGAGGCTTCGGGAGAGTCGACTCCTGAATCGCCCGGTCGTAAACACAAGGAGAAGTGTTTTTTTTAACAGTGATCCTTGACCAACCACCTGTTGGCATGGCAATTGGCCAGTGCAAAAGGCGCCAACAAAAAAAAAGCCAGTGCTCTCTTGTTTCCAGAGGAGGGGTGTTCCCTCCTCCCGCCTCGGCGCCTTTCTCCACGAAGCGGCTTCCGGGGGTTCTTCACTCACAGTAGCCCAGTGGAGAGCTGACGGCGTACCTGAGGGGGCTCTCCCTCCTGAGGGGACTCAGAGAGAGAGAGAGAGAGACAGGGCATAGGGGGGGGGGGGTGGTCCTGCTTGGGCGGCAGACGGCGGGTGACGGAATGGCTCTGCGCATGGGTGGTCCATGTTCTATAGAGGGGAAGCTTGCATAACAAGAGCATCCCTTTTGTGCTGTTCCACCGGAGCATGCACGCCATGGGCTTCAAGCTTATGCAGCGGGAAGCGGGCGGTCAGATAAACATTGGATAAAGGTAGAGAGAGCAAAGGCGTCCTGTGTTTCCACCCGCACAACGGCCGGTCGACGGCGACAGTCAGCTGCGGTCTAGCGGATGTTCTCGCCAACTTTGGCGACGCAGCCTCTTGGTTCGTAGCGATGGAGGAGCGCATGCGAATTCCGAACGGGGCCGAAATGACTCGGTCCCCCAAAGACTCAGCCCAGATTTGGCTGCTTTGGCTGAGATTTCTGGGGGGGAATGTCGTAGGATGTAACGTTCTAACCTTTCCTTGAGGGAGGGGGAGGGAAAAAAAGACTTGCAAAAGAAAAGACCAGGTTTTGGACTGGGAGAGACAGGGAGCCCGATCTATCGATGAGAATTTTCATGGGTGTGAAAGTGTGAAATGAAATGAAATCTAGGTACATGAAGATGCGCAGCCAGAGGAGGGAAAAGTGTGTACTTTCGTCTAGAGGTACATTGGATTTGTCTTAATTCCCGATGGACCCAATTGACTGGTTCGCCATGAACCATGGTTTGCAGAGTCCAGGGCCATATTCAGGGAACTGTCTCATGTACGAACATTTCTATTCTCGGTCGCTGGAAATGACTCCTGGCGCGTTTGGGTTCTCTTGTCGTCGCCCATCTGTATCTTCGCGAATGGTCTTCTCCGCGGTTGTTGCCAGGTCAGATGCTGATACTGCTAGGCCGAGGCCAATGCGAACCGACTGCCTGGAGTATACCATAGTGCCATCGGAGCGATGCTCAGGGCTCGCCGTGCAACAAAGGCCCATTCAACGGAACAAGGAAGCTCTGATGAAAGGACGACCAAAGGGCTCGGAACAGTGGCAGATGTGACAATGCCATGCCAGGGTACGTACCTCGCCTGGCACCTCGCTGTCCTGCGCATGGAAGGCCCCTCACCGGGAAAGGCCTTCCATCCCAAGCCCAGGCACCTTCCAACGTTCTTGTTCGTCGCCCTCCCGCACACGCCCCCGCCAGCATCCGCCAGCCGTGGGCCCCAGCTTCCATCTCCCTTCCCGCTGTTACCATCCCGCTGTCTTGATTCGACGACTATTCTCATTTCCCTCTTCCCCACTGCAAATCTCGCGGCCTTGATCAGTAACAAGATCGCTTCACCACGCCTTCGACCCAGGCTCGTCTCCGTGTCTCTCCACAGCATCACCACTTTTCTACGACACAGCCCTGGCCGAGAATGGGCCTCTCTCACAGCCGGGCTGCAGCAGGCCTGCGACTCGCCAGCCTGGTCAAGCGAACGACAGGGCTAACACACCGGGCAGGGCAACAGCAGACTGACAGACGAGACGGGCAAGGCAAGACAAGACAAGGCAAGGCAAGACAAGACACGAGAGGGGAGACCGGAGCACCACCAGGATCCAACGTGCTCGACGGGGCTTGCGGGAATTAGATCCACGGCCAGAAGCCTGGAACTCCTGGGCCTTGGAAGAAGCGGCGCTGATGACGACAGATTGCATCTGAGATTCGTCTGGCCCTGACTTGGCTTTCCCTTCCACCTGGAAGCGGGCCACTCGATGACCTTCTTGCCGCTTGCCATCTCCTGTTGATCGGCCTCCCAGCAGCCCGGTCGTCCACGGCGCCAGGAGTCCAGCCAGCCCAGCCGCAGCCAGTCTGTTGGGCGCACGCCAGCGCTCTTTTGAGGAGGCTTGCGGCGCATTTCCACATCTTCTATTCCTGCTTCCTTTTTCTCCGACGTTTCCCAATCAGATACGCCAGTTCACGCCTCCCCCGCTGCTCGTCATCTCTCGAGTCGATGGGCTCTCGATTAAAGATGAGACAGGCCCTGGGGTTGGCATGCTGGTGGCTCGTCATTGGGCTGACTGGCGTGCGGGAGTCTCTCGTTTACACATGCCCTGCACAGATAGAGCACACGTTGCGAAGGAGGGTCGGAACACGATCAATTTTCTGGCACAAGACGCAGTGTACAGAGTAGTGTCTCTGTCTTTTTCGCAGGCACCAAACGGGCCTAGTACTTCGTACTCTGGATAGGCATCCGACAGTACGTACCGCGTGGTACCTGACCAAAGACCCTTGTCCGATGCGATGCTGAGGCGACCGCTCGCTGTTCCGCGGCCTTATGGGTGGGAGCAAATCCGTCGCATATCATTCGTCACATCCCGACCGAACGAAGAATGCCGGGTCCAGATGTGCCTGTTCCTGCGTTTAGGGCTCGCGCTGATGCATCTCGTTGTGGGGAGTGGGCCGCGGCCATCTGCAAGTTGCTTTGTCATTTTTTGAGTCTTTTTCTGCCCAGTTCGAACTTTTCACAACGCGGCATCGAGAGGGGAAATCGGGAAGCAAAGAGTCATAAACACGCACGCCCTGCGGGGTTCGACCCGGAGTTCAACCTTTTCTGCAGCAATTAGCAGCGAGAGAAGCAACTTGGCAAGAACTGCTGCTCCTCACCACCGAACTGGGCCCTTCCCGTCGCTTCCCATTCGCAGCCCACTCTGGGATCTTGCTTGGAACGGCCGCTGTCAGAAGAGGGGTGTTCATCTGCACAAACCAACAAAGGCTGCCGTCACCGCCGAAGAGACGCCTGTTTGCTAATAATGACTCGGCGTTATTCTGGGGGTTCGAGGGAACATCCCCGCCATGACTGCCGCACCGACGAACATTCAACCCTCAGTGCAGATGGCATCAAGGCATCTGCCGTCTGCGAACCGCTCCTCTCCAGGTCCACCCACAACGTGTCAGCCCGCACACTTGTTTGACAGAGTTGAAACGAAAAAACTTCTGCCGTTCCGTCACCTCCTCCATCGTCTAGCAGCAGTTGTCGTCGTTACGCTCTTTGGTGTTGCCATATTTGGAAAGTACGCACGGCGCGCCCAGCACCAGAGTTTCGTCTTAGTTGGCGCCCCAGAAGGGTCAAAGTCAAAGTCTGGTTAGCCCGCTTGCTGCTTGCGCTCAGAACGGGCGAGCGTTACAACCTCATGTTGCCTGCCGAACCATCACTGTCGCCGTCATCTTCTTTCAGGGACAACTGAAACGGCACGATGGCAAGCTCCGCTGCGCTCGACACGTGGATGCCTGCCATTGTCATTGAGCATCCGGCTGTTGTCTTTGTTTTGCTTGCAACCCGTTCTCATCTCTCCGGGAGTTTTCTCCCTCGTCCACCTCGGCCGGTTAGAGTCTCGGCACGTGGGCGAAAGTGTCTTGCTGGCGCCACACGTGGGCTACAATGCTGCTGTCTGATACATGCATGCTACTATAGAAATGGCGGCCCTTGTTCAGTCAGGGCAGCAGGGTAAGACTGGCCTCATGGCCGCGTCGCTGTTTTCCATTACGTATTGATAGGTATCCATCACGGTGTCAGCCGTGCAGCCGTGCAGCCGTGCAGCCGTCGTCAAGTAATGTCTGAGACTGCACAGCGCGGACCGTGAAAGCAGTTGAACGACGCGTCGTCTCGCCCTCGCTCTCGGCAACCTGCAGAACTGGCGGGTAGATCCCACGATGGCCTTGAAGAGGCGGCAGCCAGCGCAGATATATCGGCACCGGGGCGGTCCTTGTCGAAGTCTGTGCCGCTGCTCAGCCACGGCTTGGTTGTGGCCATCACCGGCTCGTCGATGGCCACCAGTCATAAAGAAGCAAAGCCCACGTACGATTGTACATTAGACTTAGGCACACTTCGCCGTCGTCCCCCTCCTCATCGTTGGCCTGGTCCGTTGAGTCGGAGCCTCGCCGGTTCCCCTCACACTCGGTCAACGACTTCAAGGTCGACATCGGAAGGCTATCAATCGATTTTGATGTCGATGGCGCACCGGCGCAACGGTATACTGGGGAGGTTGCCCACTTCTCTCGTCACCTGACTTTGTTCCCCTTCTGAGTATAGGACTGCACAATTCCCGCATGAATGCGTAAGGGTTATTCTCCGACTCCCGCGCGGCATTCAGGGTATATATACGTGAGTGGTTGGGAAACCGGGGCGAGGCAAGCCGCAAATTGGCCCAATGCAGCAAAATGGCGACGGTTTCGGGAGTTGGTATTAGAATTTGATGAAAAGGCCGCCCTGCCAAGGTGTCATCATCGCTCGAAGAGGAACCTAACGTGTTCTCTATTGTCGTTGCATTTCGCTCTCCCTTTCAATCTCGGCTACCCCGGTCGGTGGCCAGCGGCACGACCACCCCCTGTTCCCCGAGAAGGAACAGTATCTCGCACCAAGTCTGCTTAACTGCCTGCAAATGTTGGCAAGGAGGTTAGCACCCTCAGGGGACGCCGAAGCTTCGGCGCTATCGATTCACCAGCAAAGTCAACCAGGGGGTTACAAGCATGGCTGCGGTCGTCGAGCTCCAACAAAGTGGTCGCAGCCTCGTGAGCTCGACGTCGTCTTGCTATAGCATCAGGCCTTCCCAAACCGGCGCGAGTCAGTTATGAGCTGTCCGTATTCAAGCAGAAGGCATCGCCCGGCTGCCGTGGAAATGGGGGTGAAAGAGTTCACTTCCAGCCCGGAAAGGGAGAATAAAGAACTCAGAGAGGGTATATTACAGTTGATATAGTCCGGGCACGACCACTGGTTCATAGCACGTCATGCTTGAAAGCAGGCCTGCTGGGTCCAAGGCTTTGATCGTGATCTCGACGACAGACGTCCTTGGACGGCAGATTGAGGGCAGATCCAATATCCCAAAGCCGGACAGTATCGCAGCCGACAGTCCATTTGTAATCCATGACTTGTCTAATAGGCCTCCTATCGTAATTGTAGGAGAGTCGGTCGTGTCCTTCTTCTGGACTGACAAGACGCCTATGCAATCTAAGTATTTGGCGCATTCAATCCAGCGTTATGGGGCAGTTAATATCCGGCAATCACTTGCCGAAGCTTCTAACCTAACGGCATATGCTTGTTGGAACCGGTAAAACGAAGATGTGAGTGATTGCATTCTCCTCGACTCCCATAAACGTCGCCCACAGCCTACTGCAGAAGCCTGTTTGCTGAATTACCTGGTGCTTCGCGGTCAACTTTGGTCGGGTTGAGAAAGCGACGATTGTAGTTCCCTGATATCACTGATTGTTGTTGTGTCAGGCGCGATAGCTTCCTCGTATCGATGTCCAAACAGCGTCGTTGGCTCGAAGTATTACTTGTTGACGCGGGCGCGCAGTTTTAAGACTTTGGCTTCGTGGTATCATCGTCGCTATAATTATGATGTCGCCATCTTTTGGTCCGTGGGCACCTCTGGCAAAAGACAGAGTAACCGATGAGTGTGCTTGCAATCCTGCCCGTAACTTCCCCGAATTTCCAGAAACCGTCATGGATCCAGTTGAGAACCAGTCGGCGGTGTAAAAGCGGCATCATGCTCGCACCCGAAATGAGTGACACAAGAGCACCAGTAGAGTTTAGCCTCTGCGTGGGAGTGCATCTCGGGAGACCCTAGAACGACTCGGAAGTAAGGAAAGGCATCCGCGGTGGTCGGGAAAGCAGATGGCCCAGACCTGATGGCGTTGAAGGGGGCCGCCAAGGGCATAGATTTGATCATGAATTTTGCCATTGCCCCAGCGGTTCAAGCTTCGCAGCCAGGCCGCGGAAGAGAAAGAAATAAACGTAGGCGAGGGGTTGATATAATGAGAATTGCTGTCGCAACGATCGCCGGCAGGCACGTGGACGTCGCGGTTGTGATGTTTATCGCCGGCGATGGAGGCCCGGAATTGTTGTCACATCGTTGTCCTTGAATGCAGGTGAATGGGAGTCGACTGATTTGTTCTGGTGAAGGAAGACCATCTCATGGTGTCCTTGGGAGCTACCCGGAGGTCGAGACATTAGAATAGTCAATATCGTCCCTTGCTAGCCGGGCGACCAAGACTCGTGATGACGTGGTTCTAGATGTGTCGTTACTGACATTCCGTCTAATCTGATTCGCCGTTTGTTGAAGGAAAGTAGTCAGGCTTGATCAAATTTGGCTCGCACTCGTCCGGAAACAACGGCCAACGGGCATCGGCACATCGGGCCAGAAGCTTGTCTCCTTCCATTCCAGCCTTCTGACAGGTACGCTTCCACTAGCATCTGGGGAGAAGCTCGGTTCGCCCCTCTGATCTCCAGATGATCATGGGGCTGGACCCCGCACCTCAGCGACCAGTACATGCTTTCGGTCAACATAACGCCGAGTTCTCGTCTAACTCAATGAGCCGAAAAGGCAACGGACCTGCATCTGCCTTTTACCGGTCCTTGTGTTTGATTAACACCTCAAGGTCCTGCGGAAAAATTACACGGCGACGCAGCTCAGAAACCAGGCCACGGCTAGGATACCTGGGATACCCCGCTATCAAGCAATGTTGACCACCCCTGAGCCAGCTGATTGCTGGAACGACGAGCAGTCTGCGTTTGTGCGGAAGCTGTCATACTGTCGCATTCGGCCTGCATTTCCGCGACTGGGAACTGGGAGGAACCGGGCTCCCGAGTGGTCAAGAGGCTCTTTATGAATCGACTCGTTCCCAGCGTTCCATCCGAGGCTGCTGATCTGGAATACAACGCCATATTCGCGATTTGTGTACCAGCGGCCTGAAACCTGCCGAGGTTGTATTTCGTATCAATCATCACAATGCGTCTGTTCCGGGCTCTGGCAACCTTGATCTGGCTGCTTGTGTCTAGGTCCCTAGCCACCGACAACGGCCTCACTGACGTGGTTTCGTGGGACAAGTACAGTGTCGTGATCAACGACACCCGGACTTACATCCTGTGAGTCTCTCCGTGGGTTGAGCAACGACCGGAGACTGACGACCACCAGGTCGGCAGAGTTTCATTATCAAAGGCTGCCAGTTCCTGAATTGTGGCCCGTACGTTCCTCGTTCCCCAGTGCTCTCTCGTTCGCTAACCTCTACGGCAGGATATCCTCCAAAAGTTCAAGGCCAATGGCTTCAATACCGTGAGGTAAGTGACGAAGCTGCCGCGCTGGCGTACTTCACTCAAATTTATTTTTTTCTTCCAGCATCTACTTCTTCTGGTCCTACCACTCCGCCTCCGAAGGCGTATACGATTTTGAGACTGGAGGGAAAAACATTCAGCGGCTGTTCGATTACTGCAAAGAAGCCGGGCTCTATGTCATCGCAAGAGCAGGACCGTACTGCAATGTACGACACAAATCCCTTCACCTAAATCCCACGCACGGCGCTGACACCCACAGGCCGAGACCAGCGGCGGTGGCCTAGCCCTCTGGGGGTCTGATGGTCGCTTCGGCAAGTTGAGATCCTCGGACGAACGGTACCACGCCGGATGGCTTCCCTTCATCATACAGGTCGGCAAGATCATCGCCGCGAACCAGATCACTAATGGCGGCGTATGCTCCTCTCTTTCTGTCCCCTAGGCTCCCCGCTGACGACAGCTGTAGCCCGTGATCCTTAACCAGGTCGAAAACGAGTACCAGCAGACGGTCTACCAGGCGGACCACACCTCGGTCATTTACATGGAGCAATTAAAAAAGGCCTTCCGTGACGCCGGCATCGTCGTCCCTCTCACTCATAACGAAAAGGGCCTGCGCTCGCGGGTCTCGTGGTCGACGGACTACAACAACGTTGGCGGCGCCGTCGACATGTACGGCCTCGATAACTACCCCGGTGCCCTCTCCTGCACGGATCCCAAGGTGGGGTTCAACGTGAACCGGGGGTACTACCAGTGGTTACAAAATGCTGCATTCACGCAGCCAGGATATTTAGCCGAGTTCGAGGGCGGGTGGTTTTCGAACTGGGGCAGCCCGACTTTCTATGACGAGGTACGTTGAAGGCCATCATAGCTTAGAGCTTTGCTAACTGGGCAGTGTGCTTCCGAGCATGATCCGGCTTTCGCGGACGTATACTACAAGAACAACATCGGCCAGCGAGTCACCCTGCTCAGCATTTACATGAGCTACGGAGGAACGAACTGGGGTCACTGTGAGTACGACGTTCCTCACTCTTTTGCCACGTCACTGACCCAAGCAGCCGCCGCTCCCCAGGTCTACACTAGCTATGATTACAGCGCCCCTCTCCGAGAGACCCGCGAGCAATGGACCAAGCTCTTTCAGACGAAGCTCATCGGCCTGTTCACCAGAGTCTCGTCCGACCTTCTGAAAGCCGACATGGTTGGAAACGGAACCGGCTACAGTGTAAGTCGCTGACCGTCCAGTCCAAGCCACAACTAACAGCCACAGCTCTCCTCGACTTCGGCCTTCAGCTGGGTCCTCCGCAACCCAGACACCCAGGCCGGCTTTACCATCGTACAGCAGAACAACACCAACTCCATGAGCCCCATCCAATTTGATGTCAAATTAGACACGACCGTCGGATCCGTCACTGTCCCGAACGTTGTGCTCAATGGCCGCCAGAGCAAGATCCTCGTCACAGATTACGTCTTTGGCAAGCACACCATACTATACGCCTCTGCCGATATCACCACCTACGGCATCTTTGACAGAGAAGTGCTCGTCTTCTACCTCCAGGAGGGTCAGACGGGAGAATTCGCCTTCAAGAATGAGACAGACCTTACTTTCGAAGTTTTTGGCGACACCGACCTCAAGAAGGGAACGAACGGCGGCCACGCGGCCTTCACGTGGAAGCAGGCCGCCGGCTCAACGGTGGTCAAGTTCTCCAACGGCGCTCTGGTGTACCTCCTCGAGCAGAAGACGGCATGGCGATTCTGGGCCCCGCCGACGACGTCCAACCCGGATGTCAAGCCCAGCGAGCAGCTTTTTGTCCTCGGTCCGTATCTCGTCAGGAGCGCCAGCATCTCCCATGGCGTTCTTCATATCTCTGGCGACAGCGACAGGGCGACCACCCTAGAGGCTTACGTCGGCGACAAGCCCATTGAGACCATCGACTGGAACGGCAAGCGCCTGGCTGCCACCAAGACCCCGTACGGCTCCTTCGCCGTGCAAATCCCTGGCGCCGAGGACCGCGCTGTGACCCTCCCTGAGCTGAAGAACTGGCGTGCCGCCGAAGCCCTCCCCGAAGCGGCGCCCGAATACGACGACACCCGCTGGGCCGTCTGCAACAAGACGACCACGCCGAACCCGTATGCCCCCGTCACCCTGCCGGTGCTGTACAGTTCCGACTATGGCTTCTACCCCGGCGCCAAGATCTACCGTGGCTATTTTGACGGCGCCAACGCCACGTCCGTCAACATCACTGCCTCGGGCGGTCTGGCGTTCGGCTGGTCGGCGTGGATCAACGGGCAGTTTCTCGGTGGCGACGCCGGATCCGCGTCGGCGACCACGACCAACAAGACGCTCGTTTTCCCGCGGGGGCCGCTTCGCGAGTCGGACAACGTTGTAACGGTCGTTGTCGACTACCACGGGCACGACCAGGCGAGCACAGCGCAAGGCATCAACAACCCGCGCGGCATCCTTGGTGCTCAGCTGCAGCCCGGTAGCACACGTACCAATACGGGCTTCAAGCTGTGGAAGCTCACGGGTGCTGCCGGTGGGGAGGCAAACATCGACCCAGTCCGTGGGCCCATGAATGAGGGCGGTCTCTACCCGGAGCGCCTGGGCTGGCATCTTCCCGGCTTCGCGCCCACCGGTCCCTCTTGGAAGCCGGAAACCCCCTTGGATGGCCTCTCCCGCGCAGGCATACGTTTCTACGTCACAGACTTCACGCTCAACATCGACTCAGACCTCGACGCACCCCTCGGCCTCGAGTTCTCCGCGCCCGCCGGCACCGTCGCGCGCCTCATGTTTTGGATCAACGGGTACCAGTACGGCAAGTTCGTCCCGCACATCGGCCCGCAGACGCGGTTCCCCATTCCGCCAGGCGTACTCAACAACCGCGGACGCAACTCCCTGGCCGTCAGTCTGTGGGCGCAGACTGATGCTGGCGCCAAGCTTGACGGGCTGAAGCTGGTGCGCTACGGCCAATATCAAACGGATTTCAAGTTTAACCGCGACTGGAGCTACCTCCAGCCCGGGTGGAAAGACCGACAAGAATATGCTTGAAACGGGTCTGCGAGGCGGTCTGCGCCCACGAGACCGGGTAGTATCTAGTAGTACATAGTTTACAACAAGAACAACGACGTTAGCTGGATCTGGTAACCGTATCGAGCTCCTTGCCCCGTGTCGCTTTCGCCCTCATGATTAATGTCCACTCTGCAGCGTCTCGCTCGTGCCGCCGTGCCTCCTCTTCTCTGCCTTGACTCATGCAAATGCTTCGCAACCTCTCGTGCTCGTCTACTAGCAACTCGTACGTTTCGCTGAGCCCCGAAGCGGCGGCTTTGGCGAGCCAATCCAGGTATGATTGGCTTCTGGGAAACATCTTGGCCAAACGATAAAATCCCCTTGCACAGTCGAGGTCGGCGAGCCGCGAGAAGGCCTCTTCCGCCTTATTCTTATCCTTCAAGCGTAGGCTGGCCTCACCCCGGCCCTCGAGGCACGCCGGCTCCCAATCAAACCGGGCTGCATCCTTGCCGAGCTTTTCGGCCTGGACAAAGGCCTCGAGTGCGAGGGAGTCGTCCTTTGAGGTCTTGCGACTCAAGTGGACCAGCCCGTTGAGGACGAGGGCGTTGGCGTCGCGGCCCTCCTCGATGAGCGCCCGACACCGCTCGCGCGTGTTGCGCCACCGCGGTTGGTCCCAGTGGAAGTAGTGATTCGGGTCCGTGTGCTGGAGGATACGGCCGAGGCTGAGAGCGGCGGCGTCGTCGCCAAGGCCTGCGGCGGCATTCAACATGCCGCAGGAGGCTTCAAACTCGCTGCTGTGAATTTTGGGGAAGGTGAAAATGAGTGTGGCTGTCTCATGGAGCTTGGCGACCGATACGTGATTGTCTGCAATCCGTTAGCAGATGGCACAGTTGGGGGGGAGATGTGTCACCTCTGGCGAACTTCTCCTGCCAGTCGGCGGGCCTTTCCTCGACGGCCACGGCCTTCATGTATTTCGTGTAGATGCTGTGTGCTTCTTGTGCCGTGACGTGCTTCATGCCCAACTCTTTGATTCGGATTTGGAAGTCGGACAACGGACGGGGTTCGACGGTGACTTTCACCGGCGGCCTATCCGGTCTCAATGTCTTTTTGGCCTGCGGACTGGGACGAGGTTTCACTTTCTGCTTGAGTGTCCTTCTAGTTGTCACGAAGGGTACTGGGGAATGGACGGCTGGTGACAGGAGGCCGGCCAGGAGCTGCCTCCCATGGCGGACGGGAACTGTCGTGAGGCGGAACATTGTTGGTGAGGTGGTCCTCAAGGCCCCATAACGAGGTGAGTAGTCGACGTGCCGCTAGCCGTGAGAGATGATTGATGAGTCGCCGAAATATTCAGTCTGGCATCAGATTAAGCCTTGGATTGAATTGGCTGATGCTGGCCAGTGGTAGAGAAATGGTTCAATGTTGACATGAAAGCATGAGCAAACAACTGTGAGCTAGCCCGACAAGGGTCCACGCGGTGAAGTGGGGTCTATGTTGTCTGCCAATCAAATACTGTTAAATGAACGGCGACCATGCCCCACCTCAAAAAAAAGTGCGACTACACCTTCCCGCGACGACATCCAGGCTTCACTCACCAACTCACCGACGACCTCTCATAGAACATCGTTACCTGGCATTTGGCCAATTTTTTCCAGGGTATTTTGACTTGAGGAGAGAAAACCTATAAAAAAAAACACCCGTTCTCTCATTGCTGCATCCGTCAGTGAAATCGCCACCAACGATTCGACTGTCGGCGCAAGGAAGGCCGTCATCACACATTCACACTCGAAATGGTTACCACACGGAACGGGAAGCGCACAGCCGCCGAGGCGCCCGCGACTGTGACCACCAAGAAGCAAAAGCTCCCCGTCCGATCAAAGGATGGCAAGGCCGCCCCTAAGAAGACCTCTAGCAAGAAGGATGAGAGCAGCCGCCCGGCTTCAAAAAAGAGATCGTCCCTCGTCGTGGAGCTGAGGTCGGAAGCGAATTCGGCCGACGCACAGGAGGTTCATGAGCAGCAGATCATCACAGGCGCCGAGCAGCCCGCCCCGGAGCCGAAATCAGAGGACGGAAAGGTCATCAACGACTCAGATGCGTCCGTGAGCGATGACCAGGTGGCGGAAGAGGAGCCTGCAGCGGAGAAGACGAAAGCGCTAGTCGCCGAGGGGGACGACGGTTCAGACTCGGACGAGGCGCCCGAAGCCGTTTCTACGTCCAAGGCTGCAGTACAGGCGAAGAAATCTGCACAGGCCGCCAACAAGGCCATCGCAGAGTGAGTTCCGCTGCTTTCGTCACCGATGTTCGAGGCTAACGGATTGCAGACAACAAGCCGCTCAGAAGCGCAAGCGTCAAGAGCGCAACGCCCGCCTCCAGGAGCAGGCCGCAGCGCGCAAGGCCCAGGAGGACGCGGCCCCAGCGGATGAGTCCAACGAGGAGGTCGAGAAGGCCGACGCAGCCCCAGCACCGGAGACGACCGGACGCCGGAGACTCAACAAGCTTGACCTCCCCTCCGAGCTCCCAGCCGAGTACCTCGACTCCGACTCGGAGGACGAGGGTGGCGACGGCGAGACGGACCGGAAGCCCCGCAAGGCGCGTAAGTTGCACACGGCGGAGGCGCAGATCGCGCGCGAGAGCCGCGGACCCAAGGACGAGGTCGTCGGGTCGACGCTGTTCCGCGTCGTCAAGAAGGAGGACGAGAGGCTGGCGCCCAAGGCGCAGAAGTACTCGGTCAACGCGAAGAGGGCGTTGCTAGCGCGCGGCAGGGCGCCCGTGAAGGCGCGCAAGGGGTTCTTGGTTTGAGTCTGTATACGAGGAAATCGTGCTTAATTGACGGGGCGGCACTGCAATATTGGTCAGGGTATACAAATGAATGACACAAAAGTTTGGATTTGCGGAATCAAGCGGGGTCAATTGTCAAGAGTCTATTCGAGTGAGAAATGTTCGTCCATTGCAGGTCTTCGGATGCAGCTCCGAAGAATGGCGTTTCTCGGTAGATTCCTCCGTCCAGCTCTCCACTCCGGTATACGGTCGCCGTTCAATAGCCGTTGGTGCAAATTTTCGGCCCAAGCCATCGGATCGAGACGCCTCAAAAGCTTGACACGATTGTCAGGGTCCTTTTTAAAGAGCTTGTGGCACCTTATCTCGACCCCACCCCGCAAGCCAGGACAGGCCGTCAAAAAATAAAAAAGAAGCTGCGCAACGGCGACGTCCCATAGGAAGACGCAGATGGGGATGCCATGTGCCATCATTGTGGGTTGGCATTGCGCCATTTGGCGACCCAACCACCGTCGCGGATATTGACCGAATCAGGAAACGAGTTGTTATTGCCGACTGATGCAAAAGCGATCGGTTGCATTGTGCTATAACGTTCTTTGCGACCTCCGCGGCGAGTCAGGCTGGTTGATATAAGACGGGCGGGTGTCTTGAAATGTGCAAGGTCGGCTTTTGAAGATCCCGAGGCTGCTCTTTGGACAGCTACTACCATCGCGATGGCTTCACTTACGGAAAAGTCGCCCGCAGTGGCTGACAGCCCTGCCGACACCCGCGATGAGAACCAGGAAACATCCCGCGAGGGCCCGTGGATTCGCCTCATGACGGCCCTTCATTGGTACTCCCGCAGCACGTCCAGCGAGGAGAAGAAGCTCATCCTCCGCCTGGACCTGCTGATCCTCATCTTTGGCTGCTTGTGCTTCTTCACCAAGTACCTCGACCAGTCGTCCCTCACAAACGCCTACGTCAGGTAGGTCCCGCCCCTCGCTCGTCTCTTCGAAGCTGACCAGACCAGTGGTATGAAGGAGGACCTCAACCTCCACGGCAACGAGCTCAACTACATGACCATCGTCTTCTGGTCTTCCTACTGCACGTCCATGATCCCGGCCTGCTACTACCTGACCCGCTACCCTATCAACGTCGTCCTGCCCATCCTCGAGATCGGCTGGGGCCTGTCGACCTTTGGCCTCGCCTGGGCGCAGAACGTCCAGACCATCTACGCCATGCGCTTCTTCACGGGCCTCTTCGAGTCCTCCTCCTTCACCGGCATCATCTACGTCATCGGCTCATGGTACAAGCCCTCGGAGCTTGGTCGTCGGGTCGCCCTCTTCTATATCGCCGCGCCCCTGGGCACCATGTTTGCAGGCTATTTGCAAGCCGCCGCGTACACCAATCTGCACCACGTCCACGGGCTTGCCGGGTGGCGGTGGCTCTTCATCGTCGACGCCATCATCACCATCCCCATCGCCTTCATCGGCTTCTTCGTCTTCCCCGACGTGCCCTCGCGCTCGCGGCCGAGGCTGCTGCCCGCGAATCTGCACGCCTTCGCGCAGAAGCGTCTCGAGGGACTGACGGCACCGCCGCAGCTCAAGGTTTCGCGCGACATCTTCAAGCGCGTCTTCACCCGCTGGCACTGGTACCTCTTTGTCGCGCAGTGGACCATCATGAACGAGAACCTGCAGCCCAGCGGCTCCCCCTTTTCGCTCTACCTCAAGGCGTTCCCCGAGACGTACTCGGTGACGCGGATCAACACGCTGCCGACGGTTGCGACGGCGATCTCCATCGTCTCGGCCTTTGCGGCGGGCGCTCTTGCGGACCGTACCGGCTGGTTCGCCGGGCTGTCTGTGGCTGCCACCATCCCCTCGTTGATCGGCGTGATCTTGCTTGTGGTTTGGAACGTGGGCGAGAGCGGGCGCCTGGCGGCGTTCATGCTCAACGGCTTCGAGGGCGCGATTCCCTCGCTGACGATGGCGTGGGCGACGGTGACGATGGCGGGCGATGCCGAGGAGCGTGCTATCGTCACCGCCTCGATGAATGCCATCGGCCAGGCGATCGTTGCCTGGGCGCAGTTGCTGCAGTTCCCCGCCGTCGAGGCGCCGCACTTCACTCGCGGGTTCAGGAGCGTCGTGGGGACGATGGTGGTGCAGTTCTTCGTCACCGGCGCGATTTGGTTTTTGGTGAGGAAGGATCGGAGGGCGAAGCAGTGGTCGGAGGACGAAAGAGACGAGCAGACTCAGGTGGAGGGAAAGCAGGAGGGTGTCTGATGAATGCCAATCATGGCACTGTGGTTCCGGATAGTTGAAGGCATGCTTGTAGAGTTTAGCAAGATCTATGCTGTCCAGTCCGCTTGTCTTGTTTTGCGATCCGTTCCCTTTACCACATCAACCTTCATGTTCCCGTCTCCAAAGCAAATATCTCATTCAGTTCGTCCGAGGTAGGGAACCTTGGTAGATGACATTCCGAGCATCTGAGTTCTCGAAGAGGACCTGGTGAAGAACTCGACATATCGATGGAGTATGTATGATGGTAGAAACTACGAGTATGTTTACAGGTGACGGGTAGCTATTGAAGGGAAGGACAAGGGCCGATCAGCCAGACCTCGGGAGTCGTCGACCATAAGTGTCCCTTTCTCCAGAAGTGCATCTCAACCATGGAATCAGGGATAAAAAGAGAAGGCTTCAAGCTCTGATCGAATGTGATAGAAGGGATCATTCCCTCGGTATATCTAGTTTCCGATAGAGGCCGTCGTCAACGACACCACCCATTCATGTTTTGAGTTCCAAGAAGAGCATCCTAACTGAAAGTCGGTATTTCACCAGCATCGCAGACAGCGGCTTCAAGTCGATGCTTCAGTTTAACGCTATACCTCTCCCAACCTGTAAAGATGAAGCGAAACCGTCCAGCTCGACAAAATCTTGGCCGAAGCCGATGCCGACCTGCAACGCAACAATATCTCAAGCGAGGCACCAATACGATTCCTCCCCTCGCTATCGACATCAAAGCTTCCTTTTTCTCTTCGTCGGTCGAGCTCCATCAATACCATCATCGAATCCGGTGTCCTCGATTCTCCGCTTGCTCTTCTTCCACTCTCTGGTCTTGGCTTCTACCACTTGCTGACGCGCTTGTTCCAGAAGATCTCCGCCCATGTCTCCCAACTCATTGTGCTTCTTTTCGCACCACTTGCGAAGTCTTCTATCCCAATCTTCGGGAAAAGATGTCAGTTTGGTCTTGTGCCGTTCCATCCACTCAGAGATGCGCTCAACAGCGTGATCAAACTGAGAACTGTCGGGCGAGAGTCTCTGTAGCTGCTGCTCCAGCTCTGCCATTTCTTCGATACGATTCTCGCCGGCCACGATGCCCTCTGTGATTTTGTTGCAGCCGTCAAACGCGCTCTTCAGAGAGATGCTGATCCCATCACTGTCAATCTTTGACGCCCAGCAGACAACCATGTCGTATGCCTGTAGCAAGCCCAGGCGAGAGAAACGCAAGCCATACGCATGCTCGACAAGGCCCAACACCAGCGCGTGAACAAGTCCGCCCTCGGGCAGTTTTCGTTTGGTGACGCCAATACTCACATGAGGATGTATGTAGTTCGCCAAGTGGTTTTCCTTCGGCTGGCTCATGTTTGCTTTCGGCCCGAACGGCTTTTCTCCTCGTTCTTCATTTCGTCAACGACGTGTTTCTGAAGCCTGGCGGCCGGAGGGACGGGAACTTCAAAAGGAAAGCCACCGACGCATTTTCTCCCAGGGCACAGCGCCGCCCATATTTCCTTGCGGACCTTTAGTGGCGTAAGAGCAGAAGGCTCCAAGCTAAATTCCCCATAAAGTTCCGAAGCGATGACCGGCTTGTCTTTGCGTCTCGGCTGGGAAGTTTGCTTCTCTTCGGCCCTACGCCACGCCTGATGCTTCAAGCTCACAAGAGAGGCAAAATCTGCCGCTCCGCTAGGGTTGTCGTGAAGAAGGAAGTCCCCGATTGCTTCAGCAAAAGCCTTGCTCTCCTGTGCAAGTTCGGGTATAGATATGGCACCGGCATGGTAAACTTTTGCCAGGGTACGCTTTTCGCGCTCAGTTGCTTGTTCGAGTCTTTCTTTCTGAGCTTCCGACAAGCTCTCTGCCCCATATAGAGTCTCATAGTGCATGTCCCTGGAGTTTCCTTGGGCTAGAAGATTGTTCTTGATATAACGATAATCGACCTTGTCTGGAATCTCGAAATTGATGCGACGCTTGATGTCTGCGAGGGTCTTTGTCGAGGGATCAACGATGCTAGTCTTGATTTTGCCATGGCGGTACGTCTGATGCTCGCAGATGGTTGGGTTTCTGGTGAACCACATCTGTCTGGTGAACGCCTGTGACCAGGGGTAACCGCCATTGTAGTCTGGAAAGCCTATGATCAAGGCCCATACATCGAAATCGCTGCGTATCATTGGCAAATTCTGACGGCGTCGGACAAGCCATTCGAAATGGTGTTGAATCAGCTCATGACCACCTGTAGGCAAAGAATTGCATTGGGAGTATCCATGGTCGGTTTTGTTGCACATTGGGCAGCCTGACATGTAAAAGTTTTTCTTCTTCCTGCCAAATACACGAGCACAGTTGGCAAGCTCATGGCCTGGATTTCTGCAGTTGGCGCAGAACTTCTCCGTTTTCCCGCTCGATTCTCCATACTTGTTCTTGAGGTGGCCGGCGTCGCTGGCACCGTCTGCTTCGGACATCCTCAGTAACGCCTAAACATGATGAGCAAGGACCCTAAAGAGACGGAGACCATATTTAACCTTTCTCTTACTAACACAAACCGCACACCAGGGTTGAACACCGACCGGAAGGTCTGGAGGATGTGAGCGAATCGAGAGGAATATGGGTGTCGAGGCTGTCTAGTCGGGAAGGAAGAAGGTCCTGCAAAACTGTCAGCCTTTGCCTCGGGAATCGAAACCATTATTTTATACTGATTCTTATCGCCTTTTCAGCTGAGCCGTCAAGAGAATTGTGTGGTGGTTGGTCGTGTCAAGTGGGAAGAGGACGGTGAAGTAAGGTGGATGATGGAAAGGATGTGGGCAGGAAGGAGAGAACAAGAAGAAAGAGAAGGCCACTTCACTTCCGAGATAGTGTGTTAATGAGAGGGCATAGATGAAAGCTTTAACCGGACCTCCTTGCTCCGTATGACCTGGTGATTCGCTCGGCTGCCGCCTTCACCTTTGGTTCATATCACTTGGAGGTGCGGCTTTCTTATTTCACCTATCATTCGGGTTCGTTGGTAGGCAGATACGCAGCTCTCAATGAGTCTGGCCATATTCATAGGTCCGGATATTTGATAGCAGCTTGGAGGCATATAATAGTTGAAAGCTTTGCTCACAACTGAATCAAGGGTGTGAAGAGATTTGCGTGGGAATATCCCTCTGGCATACAGAAACCTGGAGACTGATCCGCATAGGATCGTCTTTGCTTATATCTAGGGATGAAAAATATCCGTGTGCCTGTCGAGATGCTACTGAAGTACCCCTGGCCCGCAGCAGCAAAAGACATGAAGGTATCTTGTGAAGTGCCCAATACCTGAGAGCATCCATACACCCATGTTCCGCCCAAGTGACGGATACTGACAAGCTGGTGACTTTGCAACAGAGGCGGCAGCCTAATTAATGACATACTTTAGGTACGATTTGAGTGATGGTATCCGTAATGTCGAATTTAGCAGAACGCCCCTGCCTACGCCAACGGGGCAGCACGCGGACATACTATGATGTTGGAGTGAGCCATCCTTTGTGTCGAACCTCGTTGATACACACCATTGCTGGTAAAACAATCCAGCCAACAACGCCATCAGTCAAAAGAAGCTGAAGGCCGTTTTGGGTCTTTGTAACGGCAGCGAGGTCCTTTTGGGTGAATCACCACAAAGGGAAAAGCACACGTGGCCTGGATTTCCTTCTTTCTTTCACCTCTGCCTTGAGCCAACCAACCCATCCGCCTCGTTCACCACTCACTCCTCACTCACCCCCTTCGCAACCAAGCAAGAAAACATCGCAAAACACATCAAAAACATCACACCAACAACGCCAAAAACATTCAAACGTTGCTTGAACACGTGACCCCCACCCGATTTGAACGGATAACCTTTCGATGCCACCATAAGTGATGGTACTGGAGTCGAACGCGCTACCGTTGCGCCAGAGGGCCTCAATTGATGTCAGGTACTGTGGTCAATTCGAATATGAATGACTCACGTTGTGCGCGGTCGTGCGCTGAAGCGAGTGCCCCTCATTGGCTGTAAGGCAGGCGTGCCCCACCGCGTTGCTTTTAAGCATTGCGGCAAGGGCCGATGCACCATGTCTGAATTGAGTGCCTTTGTTCCCGGGCTGCCCTCCCACATGATCGAGTCGGCCGGGTCAGAGTCATGATGCTGCAGGAACCGCACCACCGCCAGCATTACTCCCAGAGCGGAGCAGGGTGGGCTCGAAACGACCTGGCTCCAGTTGGAACCAAGGAACCAAACGCACACATGTCTCGTCATACCGGCGAAGCGCGCTTCTCCTCGAGGGAAGGCTCCCGTTGCTGGCGATGAAGCAGAGCGTCTCCCAGTGACCACCATCGGGGGGAGCCGCTGATACGGATCCTGGCCGCAAGGCTTCGCCCTGGTCCGCCATGCCACCGAGGCCGGGTCACGGTGTCAACCCGGTGGAGACGTTTGCTGTGGCAGGGCGGGGAGCTGTTGCAACAGGGACTTCGGCCGGTGGGATTACGTCTTAATGGCCCTCTAATAACACCCATCCAAAGGCTTCCGAGGGCCATCGGCCGCCCCGTCTTCTCTTTTCTACTCGCATGCATACGGTATGGTGACATTGTCTTTGCAGCTGCCTACTTGGACATCCAGCGAGCAGACGCGTGAAGCCGGACCGGTATACACCTTCTGTAACCGTCCCTTGTAGGAAAGCAATTCGTAGGTTTGTCCTTGGCGATAAACGAAATCGCCACAGGTGACGGTGGTTTACGTCTGTGAGTTCGGTTTTGACAAGTTTGACAGAACGACCCAACGATCACTCGACCGTCCAGGAGCAGCCGTCTGTCTGTGCGGGAAAGTTACCAGATCAGCATGTCGTCTGATCCAAGCAGCGCCAACATGACTGATCTGACACAGCGGATCTCAAATGTGGGCAGAAGGTGTATGCCTTTGCCGACGCGCACCAGTACCCCGCCCTGGGTCGACGAAAAGATCGCCATGGGCCAACGGAAGGGCATCATGGCAGCACTTCGGCGCGGGACTGGATCCAGGAGCGGTTTACCCGACACTAGGGTAGGCCGTCTTGGAGATGTTTGAAAAATAGTGTGAAACACTCCAATCGTGTGGGACTTGATCAAGATCCGACGCTGAGGTGCACCAACCCTGACAGGTCGTCGATTTGGAATGAACAACACGTTTCCATTGGCGTTCAAGCTTCGACTCTTTCCTGGCTGGTCGAAGAACATGGCAGAGACTGTTGCACCCGCTCTGCAAGCTTAGATAACCCCGTATTTGTACTGCCGCTGGTTGATTAAACCCTTTGCATTTTCCAAGCTTGAGATCGACGGCGGTACAGAGATGGGCTTGCTCGATGCAGCTCAACATTGTCGAATGTTTCGGCCGTTGGTTTTCCGCGCGGCTATAATCCCGTGTCCTCATCTGAGACTCAAGGGACGGCATCTGGACCAGTTCTCAGTCTCGTGGGAAAGACCGCGCGTCAGCGCTTTTCCTAAACGCTTATTGACTGTGTACTTATTGGACCATTGCTCTGCCACACTTGAGCAGTTCTTATGCCTCGGCTTTCCCGAATAAGCTTGGATGAGGTGTGGAAGGTCGAGTCAGACAGCATCTATTACTCCGTGGACAATCGCGTGGGCCCACCTCATTTCCAACTTTGGATACACTGGTCTCTAGTAGATTCTGCGGGTTGCACCATTTCGGATCCGACCTGTGGATGGATAGATGCGGCATGACGATGGCCGATTGCCCGTTTGATCGACACCCGTACCGGTACCCGCGAGACTGACTCGACGGCGCGAGAGCACGACGAGCCACGTACAGACTAACTCGAATGCTAATCGAGGTTGCGAATGCTACCGAACACAACTAACTGCAAATCGAAGGCGCTAGACGGTGGATGGCGTTCTTTAGACCGATACCCGTAGATGCTCGGAGCTTCTACGTACGCCTCGTCGGCGACGGACTGGTCTTGACAGGTCGGCGACAGCCTCACGAACCGCCTCGCAGGCGATGATGCGAGCTCGCTAGCCACGAGAGTCTTGTCGCATTGGGTCGACGTTGCAGGAGCCGTTGCTGAAGGTCGTGATACCATTCGTGTCGATGACAACTAGGAACACGAGCCAATTCTTGGCCGGCTTAGTATTGGCCCAATCGTTCAAGGTTTGCCACTGAGCAGAATTCCCGATACCACGGTTGGGGGGTTGTCTAGTCTGGACCTGGAAACCATTTTCCAATTTCGTTGGTGAGGACAAACAAACAGGTCGCAAGCACGATGGCATTTCACATCTCAGATGTGGGTTTGGCTTCTCGAACTCAACCCCGACGTTGGGGCGTTCTGGGCCATCTGATGTGTCCGAGGAGACGAGCTCTCCGATTGTCTGATTAGCTGGAAAGTCAAGTGGCGTTCGCGAAGCATGTTCGGGGCTTGCAGTGCGGAGACGAGCCGCTGGAATGGTGAGACATCAAGATGTCTTGGCTTGGTCCCCAAAACATGGCAACCCAAGCTCCAGTTTTCCATTATTTGTTTTGCATGCGTCGGTTCGACAGGGCCAGGCGCCGATCCTGGTGAGACCTTCCCTGAGCGGCGTTTTCTGCATTGCCGATGTGCTGCTCGATGATGACAAACGCAGAGATGCATAAGTTGATCCCATGAAAGACAGTATCGCCCAAGCGTGGTGCTCTCATACGCCCGTTTAGAGTCTGTGTAGGGCACACTTCATCCAACACACTAACAAGGCCCGAGTGTCTGGATTGCGTTGCCGTGAAATTGGTGATTACCCATACAGGCACTGTATAGACTCAGGAACACGCACTTCACGACAGCAAAACCTTCGTTCTCCAAGTAAACGACTTCAAGCGCTAGCGGTCATCCCCTCAGCAGCGTTTGGCAACGGCGACGTCCAAAAGTAAGCCGAGAAAGTGCACTCTGGCCGATGTTCGCACGTGGCGCGAAGGATAAAACTGGAGATGGCCGGGCATCGTCATCCGGGTGGTGCCAATCGTTGCCCTACTGAGCAAGCACGTCGCCATCGCTGGGGATATCTTCAACCTCTCGCGAGACAGGCCAGGGTACGGATCCCGGCATGAGGCGCTGCTCGCCCAGGTTGAACGACAAGCGCTGTAACTTGGCTCGAATCTTCATCAGGTTGTTTGTCATATAACCGCGCGACGTCGACCTGGAACGTTGGACGCATGGGAGGAAGATTCATGTACGCTTTGACACGGGAAACCAGTCTTCCTGTCGGTTTGGAGGTAAGCAGCACATCTAGCCCGTACGGGTATGCAATGCTCCGGACCGTCCATTGTGGTTATGGCATCAGGGCACCAAAACTCGTTTGAACAACTGGCTCAGCAGGGATATGGATGAGCCCACCACCTAGCATAGTTGTCAGTTGGTGAGAGATAAAAAGTGAAGGGCGGTCGATGGCACACCATCATGAGTGCTCGCAGCTTCCTTCTTCCTGATCGGTCGTGTGTGCTGGTTTGGGCCTGGTGTCCGCATCTTGAATAGCTGAGGCAAACTATAGACAAACCTTGATATAGTTACGTATCCATTTTTTCTTCTTTGGGGGTCGCTACTCGACACCGCCGAATGATTGACATGATGAGCGCGCATCGCATCAAGCTTTGACCACACATCCGCAGGGCTATCGGAGCTGGCCGTCATCAAAAGTTGTTGGTATTGGCAATACGCTGTAAACGAAATGTGTTGTGCGGCTGCGCCTACCTGTGCTCCACTGGTTGTTTGCTCGAGAGGCCCGTAAGGACTCGCGATTCAACCATCGAACAGGGAGCAAGATAGGATCCTCGAAGGGGGCCCATCGTGAGCCAGTTCGCGACACTTATGGTCTTTTGACAATTTCCGATTTGGCCCCGTTTGTGTATTGAATCGGAGGGCAAGGATCGCCTTCCTGTCCATGCAAGGAAAACTCTTCCAGCAGAAAGCATCCGGTGGAAGTGGTAAGTGCTGTGTGCTGGGACATTGGTACCCCTGTCCTTTCAATGATGTTACTCTAAAGAGGGACTCCCTGGTAAATCCGACATGGAGAACGGGTCTCGCGACAGATTTGCCTCCCTCTGCCAGAGCGTAGATCTTCGTAGATGATGTGAGGCGTTGGGGAACTGGAGAATGCGGAAAAATCTGATGGCTCATACCCATCAGCTCTAGCAGATATGAGTGTTCTGAACGGCAACCGTGCGACGGAAACAGTCAACTTTCGTGCATATCCAAATCGACAGCCAAAGGCGAAGGGGCATTTCGCACGATTCGGGTCGGCTCTGCTGCTAGGTTCCACGTTGGCCCACAAGCAGCACGAATCTAGGCAGGGCAGGGCGTGACCCCTCGTCGACGGGGAATTTGATGCACATATCCGTCCCCACGAGCTAATTAAGCGTCCCCTTTATTGTGCATCGGCAAACCGTCTTGTCCGACGGTTATGTAGAAGTTGGCAACCGTATCAATCGCCAACATCCAGGACCGCGGTTGGAGGGTCGTGAAACAAACGACGCCGCTGATGGTGTCGAGAGAAAGGGCATTATGGCGAACCGGGCGTCTCTAGACAAACAGGTTGTGACATTAACAATGTAGACAAACACCCCTTGGTCGACTGCAAAGCCTAAGGGAGTCGGTCTTTGGCGGAAGCCTGCTTGATGGCTGGCTGCCCATTTCTGTTGGCCGGCACCGGCACGTACGGTCTACCGATTGGGACGACGCCCGATCTTGCCCCCTGAATGGTGTAATTGGCGCATCGTCAGGCTGACGACCTGGGTGAAGGGAAGGGAAGCGTGGAATCCAGAGAGACGTAACGACGCTGCAGGTCTAGCGTCACTCGTGCAGCAACGGCGCCTTAGCTTCGAGTGCTCTAGGTACGCTAGCTTTGCTTCTGGAAACGACCAGATCCCAGGCGAGGCGTCGTGATTGGAGAAATGGTAAAGCCACAGCCACTCGACCATGGATGTCGCTAACGTTCGGCCACATTCTGTTCATGTACCGGCCTACGAGGAGTTTGTCTTGTCGGCTGGGGAAAAGCCCAGGAGGGTTGCTGTGCCTCTCAGCTTGAGCCGTCTGCATCAATGGGACGACCATGTGGCCTTGGGAGACGGAGGTGTGCCGGAAGGTGACGATGCAGACAATCGCTCCCGCCGTAAACCAACATTCCACATGACACATTAGGCGAACAGTGGCGCCAGGCGTCTTGGGGAGGTTATTTTGACCAGCACCGCATCTATCGCGGGTATAAGATGGAGACCTTGGGGCAATCATCGATCCCCGACCGAGTTGTCCTTGTGGCCCGCATTGTCTTGTAGACAAGGTCGACGGCTGGGTTTGCTCCGTCCATCCGCAAATTGTCCAGACTTTAGGGTTGGGCACCTCGGACAGCCATTGTCCATCTTCTGAGCCATCGGCGGCAGAAGATGAAGACCAGGCCCGGGGTTGCAGGCTGCGGGCGGACAAAGGTTTGCGCAAGGCGACTAGGAAAATCGTAGGGTCCCCGTTGGCCCATTGCTTTTGGATTCTTCAGTCAGATGTCGGCTCCCAAGCCCTTCCTTGCCACGTGCTGTGACTCGTAGCACAAAGCCGGCGGCCAACCCCGGCGTTTTGCTAGTCTCTTGCCTAGCATGCCATCTGGACGGGCTGCAGGGAGGCCATATCGTGCCAGTCGCATGGGAAACGAGATGAGCCGGCCCGTCGTTCTCTCAGCGTAGAGGAAGCCCCTAGGTCGTCATTGAGCTCGGGCATTTTGGATCATGATACCAATGTGCAAGGGTGAGCAGTATATTTTGCAAGTTGGACGGCAATAACGGCGGCTGGACGGCAAACACAGCGAAATGCCGTCGCTATCGTCGCCGCCGCCAGGTTGATCAAATTGGGCGTTGACGTCGGTGTGTGCGAAGGGCCTGCAACTCATGGCTTATCATATGCTGGAGGTGTTTGGGGCAGACGGGAACCATCAGGGATGATACCGAGAGGAGGGACGGGAAGATCCAATGGAGTCTGAGGGCCCCCAAACCATCGAGCGATGACGACGACGGTGGGAGGTGTGGTGATTTGCACAGTGCCGCGGCGGAACAAGTAGCTCTTGGTATGTGACTGCCAGGCATCTACTGTGTATGCTGGGCCACATGTCCAGGGCGGCCAGTGCAGTCATGTCCGCGTGGTCTTGTGGACAGCAAGTGATTGGACTTCTGACAGCCATGACGGTGGTTGTTTGCCGTGGAGCTGCGGAAAGAAGCAAACTTGTCGATAACATTTGCTGAGGTCAAGACTGCGAGGGACAAGAATAGCGTCGTACTATGGTGGGAACCCTTGTCTTGTGCAACAGAATGAGAGGGGCGCTCCATAGATTTGGGGGGGAGGGGCTTTGGAGTGTCTGGAGAGTCCGAAATGTACGGAATGGTGTCCCTCCGTCCGAGTGTCGACGACTGGACGCTCATTGATCCCAATCCAGGACAGGTCCATGAAGGCGGATGGATTGGGATTGGGAAACAATAGTGGTGGGTGGAAAGGATAAAAATGTGCCGGGGTCCAAAAGGGAAAGAGAAAGGCAGAGAGCACCAGGAGAAACCCAGGCGGCCGTTTCCTTCCATTTGGGAGACCCACCGTTTAGGTTCAAAGCAGGAGCTTTCGACCGGGGCCAGAGAGGACCGCATTGGGAGCAGAACAGGGGTGGATCAACGGCGGGGCAAGTCGTCAGGGAGGGGTCGTGAAAAGGCACCTGTTCGGCGGGGGCTCCTTGTCCTACCGGAGCTGTGCGACTGGCTGAAAAACGCAGCCCGTGGAAATTCGAACCTGCCATCCGGTGGCCCACCGCCCCCGGCCGATGGAGGCTAATGAGTCGCAGGTACATGATCACACGCAGAGCGAGGCTGGCCGAGGGAGGTACCTGGCGGGGCGGAAGCGACTCGTCGGCTGGGATAGAAGGATGGAGCAGGAACAGAGGCAGCAGCAGTTCGGGTCGGTTCAGTGTGGTGTTCCATGGGAAGCTGGGAAGGAGGGGGGCTTGGGAAGCATGGGCACATGAGTTGAGTCAAAGAACAGGAAGGATCTCAATTCGATAGTCCAAACACAAAGCCTTGAGTCTGATGAGAGCATGAGAAGCAAGCCAGGGTGTTCTCTCTGAGCCAAGGTGGGGAGAAAGATTCTGGAAGCCACCGTTGCCCATTGGGCCAGTTGTGATATAAGGTCTGGGGGACGGATATTGGTTGCAAACCGCATCCACAAACACTGCCTGTTTGTATCCAGGGCATCGAGCGTGCCCCCCTCCCAGCCAACGCCACAGGCTGATTCGTACGTTGAGACAGAGGGGCAAATCGTCGGCACGGAAGGCGAGAAACAAGGTCTTCGCGTGCTTGTCCACACGGGTGGACGGCAAAGAGCCGGGGGTCGGACTGAGGCTACGTGGGTTGTGATGATGGGCATCCATTCAGAGATGCAATGCACAAGCACACTGATGGACGGGGCACCGATATAGGGCCGTGTGCTTTGGTCCGGCAGCTGGGGGACGAGAGCAGTACCGTATCCTGCGCTGGAAACGAGGCACATCACGGGGTAGTCGCTTGTACACCCGCCGGGGTCTGGTGGTATGGCGCACGGTCCCCTCGCCGAACTCTCGTTCCGCTGGGTTGGCAGGGTCGAACAATCAAGAACGATTTGACAGGTCGCGGTGTAGAGAAGGAAACCACGGGAGGAGGCTGGCAGGTGGGATGGCAACGGCCAAATGGCGAGATGGCGAGAATAACTACGAGGGAGGCACAACCCTCCCCCCCCGGGGGGGAAAAAAAAACCAAAGAACACAAAAAGAAAGAGGCATCAAGCCCATGCCCATGCAAAAGTGGACTTTTTACTGATACATCACATGGCAAAGTCGATCTGCGCTGTCTTGTGGCTGTCAATTAACTCTGCAATGCACGAGCACCGCGCAGCAAGTACTCACAGGCCACTCGGCCCAAGTTACCAGAGATGATGATGGTGCAGGAGAGCCGGGCAAGACGAGGTTGGCGATTCGCTTAGAGGACGACGTAATAAAAAGCCATGGGCGATGCCCCGGTTTTCCTCTCTATTGCGTCCGTCTTCATCAAGTCTATCAATGTTCCTCCTATTCATCATTCAGGCACATTCAATTGACACCGAAATGGAGAGCCTTGGGCGGGCTAGTACATGCTAACGAAATAAAAAATGCTAGCGTGCCTTGCCTGTTTGCCGTTCATTTCATTCAAGTTCGATCCTTCAGACTTCCGTCGTCCCATCTGCATTCGCTAGCCTCTCTTCACGCTGCCCACACCCGGCCAACGTTTCCATCTTATTTTACGTGGCGGGCATCTGTAGTGTACATGTGGTGCGGATTCGACTGGATCGATCATCTCCCCCTGGAACCACCAAGGCCGTCTCAACGGATCTCTGGGCCTGTGTGTCCGATTCGTGGCTCGAGCGATACAAGTACGTACGAGCTTCCTGACAGAGTACAGAGGGCCCTGGCATTGCAGCTCGAGCTCCATCTGAGGTTCGTCTTCAACCGCCAGGCAACGGTTCCACGACATCTGGGTCTTGAGAGTGAGTCTGTTCGCCGACGCACGCAAAACCACCCCAACGATCCTCTCGAGAGGGCGCGCGCTCATCCTGCACGACACAAGAAAAACAGCCAGCGCCTCCACACGGCCTGAGCTGGCATCGCATCGCTCTCGTCTCTTTTCACCTTACCTCTCCACGCCACATCTCCCGCGCCATCTGCTGGGGCTGCGTCGAACAAACAAACGTTGCCCGATCCGCAGCAACCACAACGTGTACTTGACCGTTCTGGAGGAGCCACCCGAGCACGTACCAACCCACACCAAACCCCTTCCCGCATCCCCCCATCTCTCTGTCTCCCTTCCTTCTCACTCACTTCGCGTCGGGGCAAAGGAGCCAGAACCGAAGAGAGAGGAAAGAGCGAAGGGGCCCCGGCCGAAGCAACTTAGGCCACTAGCTAGCCCAGGGACCCTTGCTTTCCCTCGCTCCTTAAGGCACATAGCCCTGACCTTACTACGGAGTACGTACATGACGGACCTTGTACCTTGTACCGCAGGAGGACAGGACCGTCTCCCTGCCACAGTACCAGCACAGCAGGCTCGACAGCCCACCAGGACGCACCGCCAGGGCATGCAACCGTTCCTACATACATTGCATGGTCTAGTGCACCTCGCTGCGCTGCACTTGCACTTGTGAGCTGCAACCCAGGGCATCTCCCCCTTCCCCTTCCCCCCAACGACCACACCAGCTCCCTCCTCCCTCAGGCCCATAGCCAGATGGTACCTGCCCGGTCGAGGGTCCAGGTCCAGGGTTAACCGAACAAAGAAAAGGGAAAACGTGCAGAGGTCCCCACACACAGCACGCCTCTCTGCGCTGCTCCCTCTTTCCTTTCCACGTCCGTCCCTCCCTTCCTCCCCGTCACCCCGTCCACGTCTCGCACTCTTTCGCCTGCGACGACGACTGCTGCGTCTGCGTATATACTTCGTCCATTCCCCGTTTTCCGCCCTTCCTGCCCGACGCAGTCTACCGTGCTGGCGGGCGCTCCCGACGAGACAAAAACACAATACCCCATCTGCCGTCTCTTTGTCGACCAGACACACTTGGGAAGGGAAGCCCATCTTTCCCAATTTGAGGCCTCGGATCCAAACGGCGCAGGCCATATCGACCCCGACGACAAGAAAAGGCTACTTTCCCTTTCGTCTTATCTAAGGGTGCTCCCAGCTCCCCGACATCAATCGACTAATACCTTGCTACCACCGAGACAAGCAGCCGCATCATCCCATCCGCGCACAACGCCATCAGGCAAGAAAAAATAGAAAAGGAGAGACGACACGCCATTCTCCTGCCATCCTCCCCCCCAAACTATACCGGGACCTGTCGAACCTTGAACTTGCGACGACGCGCGAACCCGCTGCAAACCACATCTGCACCTGCACCTGCACCAACGCAGCAACTCAATTCCTGCTGAACTCCCGTCCTTGAACTCTGTTTCGGCTCTCCTTCTCTCGATTGCACTTTTCCCGCCTCTCGTCACGACCACCACGGCCAAGTCCACCACCACCACCTTCGACGACACCCTGCAATCATGCATGTTGTTCAGCCTGCCTTCCATCCGACCCAGCATTGTTGATACAACCATTTGAAACATCCTGCCAGGCGTCCCAGGTCCTTGTGTGACAACCTTCCACAGCCACATACCCGGGACAGACCTCTCTCGTTGCTTGCTTTTCCGTTGGCATTACCAGTCATACGGGTGGACCCCAGATCCTCATCGCCTATACCCTCTCTGTTCTGATATCACCCTTTCGTTCCCAAAATATACGTCCAGCCCAGTCCTCTCACGCAACCAAGAGGTGCTCCACGATTCGACGATTCGCGCATTCCGATTCGAACGGACCGCCGACCACTCGCCCTCTCCACGGCATAACAGCCCTACCGCCGCCGCCGACCATCGCCTGATCGCGCAGTTTTCGACTCGGCAATTTTCTAATGTTTGGTCGGTCTCGGAAGGGCTCGAAAGGGTTCGGCTTTGGATCTTCAAGCACCAAAGACAGCCAGGTTAACCACCTTCTCGATCTTGGTCTTGTGAGCCCCAAGGCTGTCCAAGACCCCTATCGTCCCGGTACTGCCGCCACTACGAGGACGAACAACACTTGGACGGATGCGCCATCTTTCCCCGAAAAGAGTACGTATGCCCTTTACTGGCGTGTCTTTGTCGTGGGCCCGGTCCGCCCTCCGAACGTCCAGTGTGGACGGTCGGCGGATATTGGGCATATGCGCAGGTTGCTGACCTTTTTTATTTATTTTTTAGACGTCTCAATAGCTCGCGGTACAGGCCAGCGTTCCAACTCCTCAGTCCGATCCGGAGGCAGCGCACATCGAAGAGGTGACAGCTACTCATCCAACAACATGGCGTCTGGCGCCGGCCGCAACCGGAGGGAACGCACTTTTGTAGGGAGTGAATGCGCCGTCTGCGAGGAGCCTCTGGAGCACACGCTGCAGGGGGAACGCATTTTGCAATTCTCCTGCTCCCACGTCTCGCACGAGGCTTGTTTTTACGAGTTCATCCGCGAATTTGAAGCGCAGTACTGCCCATCATGCGATGCGCCACTGCATCTTGACACTAGCCGAGGCGGCAATGTCTTGGATATCGGTAAGCGCCATCTTGTGTGTCTCGCCTGACTGAGACACTGCTAAATCAGCCCACGCGACAGAAAAGATCAGCAGCCTTGTCAAATCTAGCCATTCTACCGACAACAGATCAAATCACACGCCAACGCCTACCGCCACGCCATGGGACAACCCGACGCCGCGCCCGACAAGCATCGAGTCGAACCAGAGGAACATGCCCAGTACCCACACCCGCGAGAGCGCCCCTCGGAGCACCGGGCGTGATAGGGACAGCAGCCAACCGCCAACCTCGGAGCGATACGGCCCTTCGAGGCATGCTCGCAGCGACAGCGAGGCCACCGGCGTAGCGTCGTCTGGTGGCTACCCCGAGACGACGCAAAGCGGCCCCCCGCGCAGGCACGACTACGATGTTCAGGCAATGGAAACGACGCCGGGAAGTCCGCGTGGGATTACCAGGAATCCGATCCCGGCGCCGACTGTGACCGTTCGATCCGAGTTCCCCACCATAAACAGGTCTCGCCAGCAGCAGACCTTGACCTGTCTCATCACTGTGGAAGTGCCCGACAACAAATGGCGGCCCGACCCCGAAGATCTCGGGTCAGCCCCGCCTGGCCCGCCCGCTGTGAACGCCAGGATCGATGATGCGTTTGCGAGGCCGCCATCACCGGCCCGAAGTGCACCGCGGTTTTTCCCATACGAGTCTCGGGAGGTGTTGGAGGAAATGACGGAACACCTCAGAAACAGGGTGGACAACTGGCACGGGCTTGACTTTAGCAGGTGAGATTGGATGACTTGCATGCCACCGGCCAATGACAATACTGACAGACTCCAGATTTGGCAAGCTGCGGCTGTATGGTACGCTACGCGTCGGCAAGGACAAGCAATCTTGGCAGGAGCTGGAGTGTTTCCTGTTCGCCGAAATGTTGATCTGCGTGAAGGAGAAGAAGGTGCCACTCGCAGGGCAGTGGGATGAGAACGGCATGCCCAAGAAAGCCACCCGCTGCACGCTGAAAGGATCGATTCTCATCAAGAAACACCTCAACGAGGTCTCGGAAACGGGCAACAGTGAGTCTTTTCCCCTCATTTCGCAAAAAGGGTTTGGCGCTAACCATCCAATAGTTGATGAGAACGTCCTGACGCTAAACCTTTCTGTCGCGGAGCTGCCCCAGTTCCACCTGCGGTTTGAGAACCGTAATCAACTTAAGCTTTGGCACCAGGCCCTGCTCGACTTGAACGCCGTTGAGACGTCTCCTGTGCGCAGCCCGGAATACGACCGGGGTGAGTTCTCGGAGACGGATGAGGAGGACTGGCAGCGTGGATCGCGACAACAGCGCGTGTCGTCGGTTGCTTCGTCATGGGGCGGCCCCAAGTCCGTCACCACGGCGCCCACAGAGTACACCAACTTCCAGAGAAGCCCGACGATGCCCGCTTCGATCCACGTGCCGATCGACGTCGTCGTCGTTGTGCCAATCTCCTCCTCGATGCAGGGCGTCAAGATCAACCTAGTCCGCGACGCCCTCAAGTTCATGGTCAACACTCTCGGCGAGAGGGACAGGATGGGTCTCGTCACCTTCGGGTCTGGCGGCGGCGGCGTGCCTATTGTCGGCATGACTACCAAGGCCTGGCCCGGCTGGGGCAACGTTCTGTCCTCCATCAAGCCGGTTGGACAGAAGAGCCATCGCGCCGACGTGGTTGAAGGCGCGAACGTCGCCATGGACTTGCTCATGCAGCGCAAGTACAACAACCCAATCGCCACAATCATGCTCATCAGCGACGCTTCGACCTCCGATGCCGACAGCGTCGACTTCGTAGTGTCTCGGGCCGAAGCAGCGAAAATCACCATTCACTCCTTTGGCCTCGGCATGACTCACAAGCCAGACACGATGATTGAGCTGTCCACTCGCACCAAGGCATCCTACACATACGTCAAGGACTGGATGATGCTCCGTGAGTGTCTCGCCGGTTGCCTCGGCGCCATGCAGACGCTCTCTCACCAGAACGTCAAGCTCAAGCTGAAGCTGCCTGAAGGGTCGCCGGCCAAGTTTCACAAGATCAGCGGTGCCTTGCAGATCACCAAGCGGGCGACCGGTCGCGACGCTGAGGCCTCGCTAGGCGATCTTAGATTCGGCGACAAGCGCGACGTTTTGGTGCAGCTTGTCATCGTGCCAGACAACACATCACAGGAACAGCTACCCCAGGATCCCTGGGACAACATCGTCTCCGGTCTAGAGGCGCTCGGCGGCGCTGTGGATAGCGACGACCAGCGAGTTACGTCTGTGGAGGAGGTCCCTCTGATCCAGGCGGACCTCACATGGGGAGACATACTGCGAGACGGCACGCTGTCGTATCTCCCCCGCCCTTCTCTGCTTGCCATCACCATGCTGCCCGCCTTGGCGAAACAGAAGAACTCGTGGGCCAACTCACCCCCAATCCCGCCCCACCCGCACATCGTCCAGCGGCGCATGGAGCTGCTGACATCCGACATGCTAACCCGTGCCCTGACCCTCGTGTCGCGCGGGCAGCACGACCGAGCGCACACCCTACTTAATGAGACCCGATCCATCTTGAAGGGGCTTGGAAAGGGCGGCCTTCCACCTATCCCTCCACCGACGGCGCCACCAAACAGGTCTCTTCCGTCTACCCCTCATCCAGGGAACGACGGTTCGCCGTCCATTACTCCCGACAGGAAGCAGACGCCGTCCCCTACCCAGTCCGCCAACTCATCCGCCGTCAATGGGTATCCGGTCGCCGGAATTGGGCGTAGCCGTTCCACTGACGGCCTCGGCCTAGGCGCTGGCATTGACGCCAACACCGTCGCTGCTCTTGACGCAGAGCTCGAGAGCAGTCTCGAGTGGATCAGCCACCCTGCCGTCTTTGGCCGCGACAGCCGCAAGGCTGTTCTGCAGGCCATCGGAGTCATCAGCTCCCAGCGCGCCTTCACCTTCCGCACACCCATCGAATCTCTTTGGGCAGGTCGTGTTGCGGGTGTGAAGAAGCTGACCAGCAAGAGCCGCGAGTGGCGGGACGAGGGCGGCGGCGAGGGCGGTATCATGGAGGAGGCTTAATCAAGCTCCCCATCACGCCATGCCCATCTTGCCATGCCCATCATATCACGGGCTGGCTTTATTCAACGCCTAGGACGCCTAGGACGCCTGAACGGCCTAGCGGCGGCGCATTGGTTCCTTGGGGAACACCCACATTCTTACGGTCGCTACTCGGCACGGCTCGACTTTGCCAAACATCATACCCCCAATCTACAGCTGATTTGTTTTTTTGTTACCGATATAGCTGCTTTACTCACGTCTTTACCGCACCGCAGGATGCTTTGCCGGGAAGATACCACATTTGCTTTGCTTTTTTTATTCATATCTTGCCCACATGGTCGACTAAGAGTTCTGGTCTCACAACACGCTTGCTATATTGTCGTATGTTATGAAGCAGTCCCGAGGTGCGATGCCACCGGGGGGGCCTTAACATTTCATGTAATTTTGCTTCTTATGTCACTGATGCCTGGAGAATGGGAAGGGGTCGGAGTCATGTACTGGATGACGAAAGGAGGGGAACTCGGCTGCAAAAAAGCATGCTTGTACATGTTTCAGGATGAACGACGCAGACGTGCGGGCGTGCAGAAGAGTAAAGCAATACTACTTGCCGTTGACATGCCACATGAAGTCTTGTTTTGCGGTTGATGTGATCATGCCAGGAGACGACCACAGTGGTAATGAGGTCGAGGCGTCTCGCCGACGACGTCCGGCCATGATTGTAAGAGACAGGGCAGCCTACCACTTTTCTCTTCCCCACTAGGATCTGTTATCTCTAGAAAAGTTGAACAGCTGCAGGTAGAGAGCTATTGTGTAAGAGAATGGCAGTGGGGCAGCAAAGCGTGCCAGCCGGGGTGTGCAACGATGAATGTCTCCGGGAAGCCAACCACGTCTGCGCCTTCACGGCCAACCTTGCGGATCAGATTGCACACTTTCTCTGCCGTTGCGACCTTATTGAGGAATACCGGAGCGGCTTCGACAGCGGCGAGCTGATCATCTCGAACTGATGACGGTAGTGACCGGGAGAAATGTGCGTTTCCAAAAAAGCGAGAGGTATCTGGTCACGAAACCCGTAGCATCATCAAAGGCAACATTGAGAATATATGCAGTACCGAACCAGGCACGATACCCAAGATGTCTAAGCGGACTAGTCGGACAGCATAAAGCGGGCCTTGGCCTGGACAGAGTAGACAAGCTGGGTATATAGCGCCTTGCAAGATGGACAATGACTCCATGGCCGTAGGTGCTTGAACGAGCGCTCTCGTTTGGTCCGCACCCCGGCAAGAAGTGCTGTTGCCAGAAATAATGATCTCCGAAGCGGGCCAAACTTGCACGGAACAGCGGCCGCACAGCAGGGTAAGCCGGGACGAAGCGCTTATAACGCCACAGTGTAGGATGGATGAAATCTGGAGACATGCCGCCACGCGAAGAACAGAAGTGACGACTCATCTGCAAAGCCTTGCAGCGAGTATACAGACAGATCCATAGGAGTAAAGGTGCTTAATAACGGGAAAGTATTGAAGTGCTAGCTTGAGGCAACAGTACCTGACTAGGGGTGTTTTGCCTAAGCCTGAGACTACGGGAGAGTTAGACGAGAAGGCGGGGGAGGGGGGATGAGCGGGCAGACAAGACAAATCGCACAGAACAACATGAATTGCCTGGCACCGACAGATCCAGCTGTCAACTCGGTTGAGGGCACAGGAAACAGTGCGAAGGAACGGAACAATAACGATAGACCAGGAAGTACGAGAGTGCTCTGCCACGGATGACACAAGACAGACAGCATAGTGAGAAAGTGCAAGGCAGATGGGCCCTGATTCAAAAGGAGAAATCTCAAGGCGGCATGGCAAATCCTGGGCAGCAGATGGGAGCCATGCGGCCGTGGCCGAGATCTCGGGAACGGGAGGAGACGGGCTTCAGTGCCCGAGATACGAAATATCGTAAAAAGCAAGGACTTGTTTTAAGAAAGCATGCATTCGGTATAAACTTCAACGGAGCCAGGGGAATAATTGCGAGAGATGGTATGGTCCTCTTGAAAATCCTCCACGTTCTTATTTCACTCGCGTGACAGATTCTCGGGTTCTGGACTTATTCAGTCTTTCATTTGAGAGTGCCGTAAAATACGAAACGACGTCCGTTCACTGATAACCTAACATATAGTCTGACATACACTAAGGAAGAGATACTGAACCGAACCAACCAATTACGTACCAAGACCCAACCAGGAAGCATATAGAAAATGGGTAGGTTTGACAAACTGACTGTCAGCCCGATTTCACCAGGCTGATTGTCGACAGCTGCTCTTCTCAACTCATCGGAAAATTTCATGGGCTACGGGGTCGGGGTAATCCAAGCTCAAGGAGCATTCACCTCCGAAATCAAAACCGCCGTTCCGAGATTCACCGTGCAAGAAGTCATAGACCGCCAGTACCCGCAGAGCCTGGACATGATGAAGCGTCCTGGGATGTATCTGAAGTTTCTTCCCTCTCGCTATGACGAAGCCACCGGTCAGCTCCTCACCGGCGGAGGGTTTCCCCTCAGCGACGTTTTATCGCCTATCAAGCAACACCCAGGCATGAACAACACATATTAGCCACAAAGCTCGCAGTACAAGTCGTATTCAATCGCGTTAGTCCCCTTCTAACCGTCTGGCTACCCATCTCTCGGACCAACGGTGGAGTTAACTAAATTGTCCCGAACTACCCGATTGTTCTGGCGATTCGAGGCGATGCCATGTGAGGGAGTCCCTAGTTCTCTTGAGAAAGAGATGTGTAAGTAGCCATGAAAGAGGTCTATTGGAATACAAAATGATTGGTCTTGACACTAAAGAGGCTACTGTTTTTCTATTTATGAAAATAGTACTTGGTGATTGTTGGTAACCGAAAAGAAAGAGTACAAAAGCCGGATTAGTAGGGATGTCGATAACGATGTGCTAGTAAACACGCGATGTAGGCACGTTATGCATACGAAGCTGGTATGCAACGAGACACCTTATCTATAAACCTGTGAGCAGTCGGTCAGAGGGTTGCTGCCCATCTCTTCCTCTTTTTTTTGTTGTTGTCTTTCTATTGCGATTTTCTTTCCTTTAGTTCGTCCCAATAGCCCCGTAGACCTGACCGTACATAGTCACCGCCATCGACTCTATGCCCTGCTGTGAGGCGTGCGTGTTCATGGCTTGACTCGCCGTGCCCAGTCACCGCAGGTCCTCTCCAGCCGCAGCTTCATCACGAGCGCATATTCAAGAGACATCCCGTTTCTAGAAGAATTCCAGAGTTATCCCCTCATCGCGGGTGCTGCGATCGAGGAGCCCCCGCACGGTAGACAAGATTTGAGCCGCAGTCCTCTACATCGGCAGGATGAGCCATACATTCACGACAGAGGTCGGTACTGAAGTCTAGAACTGCTGAATTAGCCAGGATACATTAAGATTTTCCTATCACACAACAAGGCACATGGGTGATAGGAAGAGGGTGCTCCGCGTTAAGCACCACCCTTTACCCAGGCACTGTTGGGCTAGCACGATGCGATTTATACACCCTGCCAAAATGATGAGGCTGTACATCAGGTCTGGAGTCAATGTCACACCCCGTAGAAAGTATATTGATCATCTAGAAAAGTAACCCGTTATACATTTTCAGGTACCGCGAGTACCCCTGTTTGCGGTACTAGCTCGAAGCACCGGCTGGCGTTGTCACTTTCGATGCTGCTCCCGACTCTGGAGTCAATATCTCAGCTCGGATTCCGACTTTCTATTAGTATTCTCCGATACTTATATCCCTAAAAGCCAGGGGCTCATTGTCCCTGCTTCCGATTCAGCATTGGCATTGTCCGCGGCGGCAAAGAAATCCTCCATAAACTTACGTGAAGGTGACAGGCTCGGCTTTGGTGATATTGCCATAGTAGTTCTTGGCCTCATAAAGTGCGATGGCATTGGCTCCATCATTCACACGAAGTTTCTCGATCCTGTTGGGTAGTCGCGGTGGTGGCGCGACGGCTGCCACCGCCAGCGTTCACCTCCTTGATATGTGAAGACATGCTTACCGATACATGCGAGATCGGCTTGCCATTGCTACTCTTTATCCACTCGTTGACGACGGATCTTCGAGGCGGGAGAACATCAAGTAGTATAACCTCTTGCCCGAGCCCAAAGGATCGTCAGGGTCCTGGAAAGCCGACAAATGGTCAGGGAGCACGGTGTAGTTGTCCTTCGTCATCGTCTATTTGCCGTACCGCATGGACACGGCAGGACGCTCGGCGAATCCGACAAACCCATACTGGCTGTTCAGTCAAGGCGCGTGATGTTCTAATCGCTGCCCGACGGGCCCGAAGACGTGTGAGCCGATGGAAGGACTGCCGGCCACTTCTTTGCGTTGAGCTGGAAAAATACGCCGTCAATGTACTCATTGGAGGTCACTCGATACAGTAGCAGAAGGTCCAAGCAAGAATAGGAAACTAGAGGAGACTGGGCATTGCTATGGTAAGCCTATATGATCGCGAAGAGGATCACGAAAAAGCGTCCTGTCTTAGGAATCGAGACGGAGCAAGCCCACTCGAAGGTACTAATGCCTCAGAGTACTACTTGCTACTGCCCTTACCACCCTTGCCGCCCTTGCTGCCGCCGGTGCAGCCGTTGGTAGAGTTGGGAGCCATTGTGGTCTTGAAGTTTCGTGCGAGAGGTTTGTCTAGTCGTGCTAAGCGAGAGAAGCAGAAGCACAGCTCGTATGTTGGTGTGTTTTTTTTTTGTGTGTTCGGTTTCTGTTGATGCAGTTGATGATGCCGAGACGGCCGCTGTTGAGGTGGGGGGAAAGCCTTTTTAATACACAGGGCTGGTCAGTTCAGTGAGAGCATAAGTTAAATGAGCTGCGAGGTGAATTGGCGGCCTAAAGATTGTAAATCAAAAGAATGTCGTCTGTTGTGTGGATGAGCTAGGCAGCTAGCCACTCCCCCCAGACTCCTCTCTCTCACAGCCTGCAAATATTATCGCAGGGTATCACTTCAGAAGTGCGCGCGCACCTTGCATTTGTCTTCAGGACTTTATTCGGGATATCTCGACGTGACTTTTGGGGTGGTCTATGATCATCAAAACCGACACGAACTCCATTACCAGCCGCCTTGTTTTCCCATTTAGTCCTCATCCCAGTTGGGGTTGGGACCAGGAGGCTTGGGGCCACCAGCCCGGCGAGCCACGATAATCTGATCGACCGACAGGACAGTCCGAGCCGCCTCCGTAGCGAGCTTGATAGCCCAGGACTTGGAGACCAGCAGGTCCAGAATGCCCTCCTCGCGGGCGTCCAGGGTACCAGAGCCATCATCGTTCTAGCATAGTTAGCATTGTAGCCTTGAAGATGCGGATATGCATACCTTACCTCGATATCAACACCGGTGGCCCAGTCATCCTTCTTGTGGTGGGCCATGTACAGTCTGCTCAGAACCTCCGTGGCGTCGAGACCAGCACTCTCGGCAATGGTTCTGGGGATGACCTCAAAGGCCTCGCCGTACTTGCGGATAGCGTATTGAGACAGACCAGGGGTCTTCTCGCCGAGAGCGTTCAGCCTCTCAACGAGCTGGATCTCGGTGGCACCCGCACCAGGCACGAGGCGAGGGTCTCTGGTGATGGCCTTGACGACGTTGACACCGTCGTCAACGGCGCGCTCGACATCGTCGAGGTGGTTCTGGGTGGCTCCTCTCAGGACCAGAGTCGCTGTTCTTGTGGCCTCGTTCTCTTGTCTGAACACGGTAACGCGGTCTCCGCCGATCTCGAGGGTCTCGACGACGTCGATGGAACCCATCTCATCCGGCATGGGTGCACCTAACCGGGCAAGGGGTGTGGCACCAACAACTCTGCAGATTCTGCGCAGCTCAAACTTGCTGAGAATCTTGATGACAAGGATGCCGAATCTGTTGAGGTAGTGGAGAGCCAGCTCGCCCACCGTGGAGCCAGCAACAACCACTCTGATACCGACATCGTAGAGCTCCTTGATGGCGGCTTCGAGGTGCGACTCCTCGCCCTTAGTGAAGTCCATCATCTCCTTGGCGTTGTGCAGGAGGACGGTACCCTTGGTCTCGGTCTGGCTAGTGTCGATAGGGCAGGAGAAGACTCCAACCTTGGCGCGCTGCGCCTTCTTGATCGAACCATCGGGCTCCTTGGGGAAGACCATACCCTTAACCACGCGGCTCTGCTCCAGGGCACCACCCATGATCTTGACGACTCTGATGTTGTCGACGTTGAAGCCGGCGGGGTTCTTGGGCAGCACCGCCAGGACGGCCTCGGCGACGAGGTCGGCCAGGAAGTCCTCGCTGCCGTTCTGCTTGCTGGCGACGACAGTGCGGATGGCCTTGCTGAGCTCCTCCTGAGACCGAATGTCCTCCACCTTGTCGACGGAAAGCTCGTCCAGCGTCTCGAGGGCGAACTTTTGTGCCCGCTCGTAACCCGTAACGATATCTGACGTCTTCAAGCCCATACGCAGCAGGTCCTCCGCCTTCTTCAGCAGCTCGCCAGCAAGAACGATAACCAGGTTGGTGGCATCGCCCATCTCTGCCTCTTGCTGTTGACTGGCCATGACCAGGAGCTTGGCCGCCGGGTGGACGACATCGAGTTCTCTGAGGATGGTAGCGGCGTCTGAGGTGAGGATCATCTTCTGGAGGTGGTTGATGACAATCTTGTTGCGGCCGTAGGGACCCAGCGACGTCTGAACGGTCGAGGAGATGGCCCGGCAGGCGTCGATGTTGCGCAGGACGGCTCCATCTTCGGAATCGTAGCTGGTGCGAGGGGTCAGTCGGTGACCGACAGCAAGGCGGGGGGGTAGCTTCAGATAGGAGGGGGGACTCACTTGTTGTACCCCTGCTTGAACAGGTTCGAGTTCGGCGCGTTGGGGATGTTGAGAGACATGATGAACCGACGACCTGGTACGCTTTGGATATCAGGGCGATTTCAGTCGTGAGGCTCAAAAACAACAGCGTAAAAAGTACCCTGTGTGTTGATGATGTGGTTGCGGGAGCTCCTCTAGGCCTCAAAAAAAAGTCTGGGTGCAAGTGCGGGAGCGTATTGCTGCAGCCTTGGTGGGTTGGCACCGGGGATGACCAATCACGACGCTGCAGGCGTGCCATTGTTCCGATCCGGCGCATCTGGTGCATTCTAAATTTTGGGGGTGGTTCCAGCGCCTGTCTCCCGGACGGAACACTGGGCCCCCTGCTTTTCCAGGTTCCTTGCTGTTCCCAATGGTGTGAGACAGCAGCTGCCAGCCTCGCACTTCCCAGCTGGCGCGGTCCAGGCTGCTTGTTGGTTTCCTGACGACAACGCCCATCACGGCAGGTTTTCACCACCCAATTCCTTCCTCCAATTACCAGATCCGCGTCGCAATCAAACCTCAACTTAATCTGCTTTCTTCGGGCGTGCCCAGCATCATCAAACCCCTCTTGACAGATACATAATGGCTCCGCAATCCGGTATGTTTGTGACTCCCTTGAAATCAAACAACCTACCACCCTCGCAAAGCTCCGCTTGACATCCGCCGCGAACCCCATCCCGTCGCAACTCATTCCCCTACCTTTTCCGAAAAAAAGCCAATTCTTGTTTCCTCTCCCACACGAACTACCCCAGACCACCCGCACAATGCCTCCTAAAAAGATCATTCGAGCTAATCCCCCCGCGATCGACCTCTCAGCGATCCCGCCTTCCCTACCTCCCTCCGTCGAAGAGGCCTACCGGAGAAAATGCGTCCAGCTCAAGCAGCGCACCGGCGAGGTTGAGGAGGAAAACGACGCGACTCGCATCCGCCTCGCCCGGATCCGCCGACAGATTGAGAAGCTGCGGATGGAGAGAGCCTTCCTGCTGGAGCAGCTCGCCAAGAGAACAAGCACCAACGTGGAGGATTCAGACGGCAGCCCGAGCCCGCCACCGACTGTAGGCCCTCCGCCAAGCCCACCTCGACGACAAAGCAGGTTGCTGACACCATCTCAGCCGCAAGAAAAGCCTCTGCGTACGAAACGCGGTCACCGCAAGCCCTCGGTCCTCGCCGAGATCGACTCCGCCGCCAAGGCCAACTCCAGGCCGCTCAGCCAGACCGCCGCGACCATCTCGCCTAGCTCCGAGACCTTTTCCCAAACCCAGGGCGGCGACACGACCCAGGGCGGCGATACCCAGGCGTCGGCGCGCACCAATGGTGTCGCGAAGCCGCCCAAGCGCCCCGGTAACGCGTTCGAGCTGTACTGCGCCGACACGCGGCCGGCTCTCGAGGAGAAAAGCAAGGATGACGCCGACGTCAACGTCGACGAGGAGCTCGCCCGCGGCTGGAAGGACCTGCCGGACGGCGAGAAGGAGGAGTTCCAGACGCGCTCCGAGGAGGAAATGGCCAAGTACCAGAAGGACAAGGATGCCTTCGCGGCGAAGAGCAAGAGCGCCGAGCCCAAGGAGGAGGAGGAGGAGCGCGAGAAGTCACCAGAGGCGGCGCCCGCCGCATCACAAGACGAAGATGTAGAGATGGCCAATTACGACACCGAGGAGCAACCGGAAGACACTCCGGCTGCCGACGACAAGGACGACAAGGCGGACGACTGATGCGGCTCGACGCATGCCGCGTGTTAGGACAGGTTCAGGCGTTGGGACGGCTTTGCGGGTAGATTCTTCCTTGTTTATTTGTACAATACGAGACACCATAATCGACGCCTGGGAATGGAGGCATTGCAGCCGATTGATTACACCCTTTTTTGCGTTGTCTGCGCCGTGAAGCTCGCCCTCTACTGCGCCACATGATGGAACTCCTGGGTGTCCTGTGTGCCCTGATTGTGAATTACCTCCGATCGCTGAGCTTTTCCCGCCCGTGATGAATCGCTGCTAAAAGAATACCCTAGCCTATGCATACAGTACATGTAACTAATCCGATGCATACAAGTCCACCACAATGTTGATGGCTGCGACGACAATCTCGGCCGCAATGAGTACAATTACTGCGCATTGTGTTAGTCAAGCCTTGCAGCCATCGACAAGGGACAACTCACCAATCCACTCCAGCTTCTCTCCGTGTCCGTGACTGAGCTGGTCCTTGAGCACGGCCAGCAAGTCTGCAATGACGTCCAGACGCTCGTTCAGAAGGCCGACTCGCTGGTCCATCTCCAGGTAACTCCGGACAGCCTGGTACACCGGCTCGAGCTGAGGCTCAACCCAGAATAACTCTGGGGTGTCGAGAACCGAACCGTTGAGATGGATGTTGATGCGGAGGATGAAGAGCTCGCCGATCTGCATGTTAATTTGCGTTCGGCTGAGGGCGATCTTGCCCGTCAGCGCGATCTGCGTAGGGATGTCTTTGCATGTGTCGACCGTTGAAGCAATCAATTCTTCAAACAGAGACGTCTGCCATCGTTAGTAATTGTAGCGATGCCTGGCTCACGTCCTCTGTTTATTACCTTGACACTCTGTGCTAATGCATGAGAGATGGCCAGCTTGGTCATGTAGTTCCGCTTGTCTCGCAGCGTGATGAAGTCGTTGTAGATACGCGCTTGATACTCCCGCGTGTAGTAAAAGTTGAAATGCTCCGTCTCAACATCGTCCGGCGACAACTTCTCCGTCTCGAACTTGGCAATCTCCTTAAGAAACCTCTGCTCCTGAGCCAGGGTCATGCCCCATATCACAACGACTCCGTAGTCGAAGAGGAAGACTTCGGGTGTGTGGATCTTGATGTCAAAGTCTGGGTTAGTCTCAACGAGGGCATGCTCCTCATTGCCTCCGTCGAAGCCGTCAACAAAACCAGAGTCGTGTCGGCCTTCTGACTGGAGGTCGATGAGGTTGTCCCGAGTGAAGCCATTGTCTGAGACATCGCCTGTCGAGTGCCGCCTCTCGTACGCCTGTACCGGGTCAGGCTGGGCGCCTACTCTGCGATCGTGCCTGTTCTCGACAGTCTTGCTGTAGTCGTATGCCGAGTAGATGCACTCATCGATCAACTTGGGGCTGGCGCCCCTCGACTTTCCCCGGCCCTTGAGGAAACGCATCAATCCCTCCATCTGGTACTTGTTCGCCGTGCAGTACGCCGTCACCCTCGGCAACCGGTCGCGGTCTGCCTTGCCCAGGCGTGCGGCATCTCTACGCGCCGTAGGATCCTTGATTCGCGTATACTGCGAGTACACATCCCTGCCGCTCTCCTCGTCGGGGCTCTCCTCGTTGAGCTCGGGGTTGGGTAGCAGCTTGAGCTTCTGCGCATTCTTTGTGCTTCGCTGCGGGCCGATCTTGGGCACCATCTGGGGTGGTATGTGGTTCGGCACTGCTCCATGGCTGTTTCTCCTCCGCAGCTTGTTGTTGATGGAGGCCAGCGCAGAGCTCTGTCCGGGACTCGTCGACAGACTGTTGCCATGGCCCGTTTTGGACCGTTGGAAGTCCGGCTCGGGCTCTATCGTCTTGGAGACGGGATTCGGGTTGAAGGTGACGGTGCGCGACGATTTCGGGCGGGCTTCTGTTGTTGGAAGCAGTGGCGTGTTTTCGGTGGCCGAGGCTGAGCCGGCTATTGTTGTCTGATCCATTCTCGAAAGGCTTTCTTCTTTTTGTTCTCTTTCGGCTCAGGGGGTATCACAAAGTAAGAAAAACAGCTCGGAAAAGTCGTATGGCTCGGGTGACGGAAGAGATTGTCGTCGACTGTGTTATTGCATGTCGCAATCGATTATAATTTTGGTGGTCCTTTTTCTTAGCTCGACGGTGTCCAGAGAAAGGTCATTGCAGCATGTGTGGACGTGGGAGCGACAATGCTTGCTGGGTCCGGGACGTGTGCTAGATTTGCACCATGGCTGATGACGTCCTCAGTTTTCACGGATTGGGGGAGCCTCCCAGGGCCTGGCTCGAGCTGTGGGCTTCTAATTCTGCGGGGAAAGCTGCTTTCGGTGCGCTAATTACCCGGCCACAGCCAAAACGCTGCTCGGTTGTGTCGGTCCAGCGCGCCGGGAGAGACTCCACTGTGGGAACATTGGGATGCATCTCGCCTGTCACCTAGGAAATATAGCTGCAAGTGTTATGCAGTTAAGGACGCGAAACCCCTGGACTATCTTTAAGCTCCCCTACTTATCATTATGGGTGCATCTTGCGCCCATCAAGCGTTGTTACGTTAACAGCTGTAACTTTCGCTTGTACGGTTTGGCAACTCTGTTTGACTCACATCTCAGAAGAAACTCCCGCCTTCAAGGTAGAGTTGATATTCATCTCTCATAACACTACATAACCCGCTCTAAATAACACTGTTTGAACCGAACGCAACTTCAGGATTGCTTCGCATTAGCCCAGGCCTAGTTGCTAATCTTCAAGAATCTTTGACTCAAAATGGAAACCGACTCCCTGCAGCCGGTCGATGAAAGGTTGTCCCAGGCACGATGGAGTAAAAACACCACCGGGCAGGTCGACGTCCTCTTCCAAAAGCGTCGAAGCAGCTTGGGCCAACAGAACGGCCGTTACTTTTCTCCAAGTCAGCAGTTTGCCAAAAGACGTCACAAGAACCGACTCACAGTAGTACATGCTGCCATTGTACCACGCACGGCAAAATGCCTTGGGATACCCGGTCTTGGATTCCTTGTCAGGAATGGCAATGCCGCGATACTCAATTTCATCCCTCTTGGACACCTCCTTGTCTGGTCCTTCGCCAGGTTGGTAGACAAATTTCTTGACCAGTTTTCGGAACGGCGCAGCAGTTGCAAGCAGCAAGCCAAAGAACGCCAGACCCCAGTGGATGGCGATTCCTCGGAGGTACCCCTTGGCTCTCATGTACTCGTGGAACGAGAAGTTGGGTCCGTAGGACTGCTTCTCCCGCGAAGGCAGCGTTGCCAAGAGACCCCACGTTCTTTGGACGATGGGCGCGTCCGTCATCCCAGCAATGGATGTGGTCATCAGTCCCAGGTTCGGGACGTTTCGCAATCCCACCAACTTGGTGAGCAGGGACGTCTGCGACTGAACCTTGCTGTGATTTGGAACGGGCGAGAGAGCATATGGCTTGTGCTGTGCCCTCACTTGCGAGATGGTGAATGACTCAAACAAACCGAGTACCGTCGCCAGGGTACCGCCAGATGGAGCTGAACTATCGCAAGATTCAGCATTAGAGCGACGTTCTGTCAACGTTTCGCCGGCCAAGTGTGCGGCAAATGGGAGAACCTACTCCAGTTGGTGGATAGAGACCGTCACGGCGCCCGTCTTGAGCGAGAGCTTCTCGCGGACCTGCTTTGCCAGCGCCCAAGTGACAAGGTCAGGCGGTGCCGACTCGATTCCAATCTGCGGAAACATCATCGCACCCGTCTCCTGCGCGACACCCTCGTATTTGTTGATCATCGTACCAGTCCAAGGGGTCTCGCCGGTAACATCCAGATAATGCGTTCCATTCTTGGCGCAAGCTCTGAACGCATGTTCGCCATACTGCGCATAAGGGCCGACGGTGGTGATGAGGATGTACGTTTTTTTGGCAAGTGCCTCAAGGTCCTCGTCGTTGACGCTGCAAATTTCAATATCTGCAAGCAGTGGTCAGTATTCTCAACGTTGAGCTAGCCGGCCGCCAAGCCCGCATGAAGGATCCAACAACCCCTCATTCATCCGTCACCACCTCTCAATCTGTGCATGCAGACTCTCGACTTTCTTCTTGGGGCTGTGCTGGCAGCTCCCACGAACAACCGAAGCTGGTAAATGTGAGACAGCCACTTGACCTGGGAATAGCCGGTGGGAACCAGGCACTTGTCTGGTGTTGATGCGCAAATTAATGTAACTCACCTGGCTGCAATCTGTCGGGGCTCAGCTTCTTGCACTCGGCAACAAGATGTCGAAGTTTTGACTCTGTTCGACCGGCAACCGCCCATTTCAGATTAGTCGGGAGGTGTGTCGTGATGTGTTCTGCTACGAACGTCCCAGTGTATCCTAAGAATACCGTCAGCATTGATGTCCGCTTCGTTCCACTGCAAATATCCCGACTTATACACACCAGTAGCACCAAAGACGACCAAATCGAACTGGCGACCGTGCTGTTTAAAAGGCATTTTTTAACTTGAATCAAATAAACGTAGAGCCCTTGTACACAACATACGCTCCGGATATTGGAGGATGAATAGTATGAAACACAGTTGCAGTAGCAAAGATGTAAAAGTCCCAAATAACCTGCTTCGTATGCCGAAGTCATGGGCGCCGGCCATCTTTAACACCTTCCAGGGCGCCACGAAAAGTGGCACCCAGTATGCGGCCCCTTTAGCAGATTGTATGGTGATCACGCACAAAGGTCCGTCTCGCGGTCCATTGGTGACACAATCCATGATGCGGCCACCGAGAGCGCAAACCTTGTGATGTAGCGAACGGCGATATCAACTCTTCAAGGCATCTGGCCCGCGCTGTTTCGGCGCCAAAGCGCTTTCGTGACAAGTACCCGGGCGCTGTGCTTTCCATTTATGACCTAGAAGGGCCGAGCGGGCAGCTGTGACGCCGATCTCCCGGGCCTGACTTGACTTGAAAGCTTCCCTTTGTTTGAGCACTCGGCCGGTGCGACTTCGCTGGCAATGCATTTCACAGTCAGGTGAATGATCACGTGAGACCCGCCTCTTTCCTTTCCAAGACCTTCCAGTTGCGTCAGGACTCAGGGCAGGCGCGAACCCCACACACAGCGGTTTTTTCAGCGAGTGGCCCGTGCTTCTTTCCACACACACACAGAGCCGGCCCTGAAATTCCACCACCATCACAAAAACTTTTATTGAGCAACCGCCCTGGGAGGAAACATCACCATTCGTCGCACTTCAAGTCAACGAACCCGTTCCCCCCCAACACATCGACAAAATGGCCAAGCGCACGAAGGTTCGTAATGCTCTACACCTATTGCTCGGAGGATTGGCTTCATCGACTTGTCCGTCATGGTTCGAACTCCCTTACCCCGCGGTCGACCCGTCACGACTTCATCCATTGGCGACAGTGTCAGGTGAAGCGTGAATAGCATTGGGGTCGAGGGGCAATATAATGAGAGTAGGCCGTCCACGCAGCAGAGTCGAGAGCTTCCAACGAGTTGAGCACGAGAGAGACGAGCGAACGAGTAGTGGTGCCGAGTTCAACGACCACAAGACGACTTTTGGGCACCATGGCCATGCTATCACACCTTCATCGAGGTTTACAATGCCCTTGGGCTGTCGAGTTGCTCTGCGAGCACACTCGGCATCGGCAGTCTGCTACTCTTCAGAACACGACAATACTCTGCCACACCTAAACGCTCTTCTCTCTTCGCTCTCGGATACCGTTGCGAATACTCATCACCGCTGCTGGGCGGCTACATGATCGGACTGTCGATGAAGACAGGACTTCTGCTTTTCCGCGTCCTAGTCACAGATGGCTAACAACCCTATAGAAGGTCGGAGTGACCGGCAAGTACGGTACCAGATACGGTGCTTCCCTGCGTAAGCAGGTCAAGAAGATGGAAATCTCCCAGCACGCCACCTACACCTGCACGTTCTGCGGAAAGCCTACCGTCAAGCGCCACTCCACCGGTATCTGGAACTGCAAGGGCTGCAAGAAGACCGTTGCTGGCGGTGCCTACACTGTCTCGTACGTTCATACCCGACGATGATGTCAGACAGGACGAACAACGTGGCTAACTAGAAACAACAGCACCCCCGCTGCCGCTGCCATGCGCTCTACTCTCCGTCGCCTGAGGGAGATTGCTGAGGTTTAAGGGATGAGTTACGGATTGGTGGACGACTTCTGATTTGCATTTCGGGCGGGTGTATGGGAAAACCGGATATCATGCCTACATCCTGACGACGGCCACAATGGAACGGGTCTTCGGTCAGCTGCCAGAGGGACCATTTGGTCAGCAATGAAAAGAACTTGACGTACAGCAACGTCCCCTCCCGATCGCTTCGTTCTGAGATGTGCCAACTACATGCCCAGACAAGTCACTTGGTGAAGTGGTGAACCGAACAGCGTATTGAGGTCACTCGGAGGGACTGTGGGGTTGGCTAGCAGGGACAAGAGTCATCGGTCCCATCAAGTAGCCGAGTGGTCGAAGGTCGAAGCGACCCGCTCAACAGAGAATTGCACTATAAACTCGCCATGAGAGGCACCCACAAGGCTACGCAACCGTGAATTACTAAACCGATGCCGAGTCATCCCCAGCCCGATCGAGGCAAGGGAAAACCCGCTGGGTGCCTAAGTTGACTTGCATCTAAAGACAGTATTTCTCAATAAGGTTCTCACGCGAGGCTTCCAATGACATATATCCTCGAGGGTTGGTTGGAACCGCCATTTAGAGTGTTCATCGAAACACGCGAACATGTGCGCGCCAGGCGATGGGATGCCACGTTGGTTCAGAACTCGAGTCATCCAGGTGCTCTGGACTTGCAAGACGCGGATGCTGCTGGGGTCAGGCGGCCAATGAGGGGCCACAGCTGACGCGGTGAAAAGGATGATGGATTTGTACCATGTAAGTCGGTGAGCTGTGTATCTCACCTCGTCCCTGTTTTTATTAGATCGTACGGCGTGTTGAGGGACACCAAGTAAGCGCATCTGATTTGGGGGCCTGTCTTTGCCTGCGGAAGTATTCGTATGCCGCCGGGTGACGGATTGGCGAAAGCCAACTTCACGTGGGTATAAAACGCTGCATCCGCCGCAAATCGCCAGCCATCTTTACTCATCTTTCTCCCCTAAGTTAGTTTACGGGGGAAACAATTACAGCCGGGACGAGCGGCGGCCGTCGACTCCATCAACTCGCTCGGGCACACCAAGGAAGAGACGGACTCTAGCTTGGGTCGCAACCTGACGCAGGCCAGGCCTGTCAACCAATCTCGTCAGCGTCCGAGAAACGAGGGGTGTGAAGGCCTCACGTGTACCTTGATTTACGGATACAGCAGCGTACCTTAGTCCCTTTTTCACTCCCCTTTCCCTGGCTCTGCCTGCTCCGCCAGACTCCCGTGATGAGAGCAGTCCCATTTTTGGAATCGGAGACGGCACTCATTGCACCGTCGACCTTACCTCATTCCAGCAGCCGAATCATCGCACCTTGCGCCCGGCTTTTCCTCTTCAGCCGTCGAATTCCGCCCTCGACTGGTGTTTCCGTCTTTGTGCATTCTCATCCTCGTCCTCCTGCATTCCCATCGCCCCTAATCGTCCATCCGGGCTGGCGTTGCCGTCTTTGTGTGTCGACCCGGCACACCACCTCGCCCCAAAGCAGTTGTGGATTTTACACCTGATAAGAGTGCCTGACGTAAACACCGCATCCCACCTCGCCTTCCGTCAAAATACGGCTCGACAAGACGCTACCAAATCCCATACGGCAACAATATCTTGTGCTCACCTGGCCCAAAGGTACCTGAGAGACCGACGTCGCACGAGCCAACACATTGATTGAGTGCTCGACTCGACCACTCACCACCTTCCCCCTTCCCACCCTCTCCGCGCGACACGGCTCGCTCATCTTAATCGCTCCGTACCTAGCTACCTTGTTGGAGGGTGGCTGAGGGACAGGAGGGGAGCAAAGAGCTAGGAACCGTGAGGAGAAGGTCGGCAAACGCAAACTCGACGCAACGCAACCACGCAAGCACCCCCAGCCGTTGCCTGGGTCTGTCGCCAAGTTAGGTACGTATCCCTTCGCCTTCCTACCACCCACCCACCTCGCCCGAATGAAAAGCTGCCGAGGAGGACCAGCATCCGTAGCAACATCCTTTCACGAGCGTATTGTCCCCAAGGGACCTTGGCTCTGTCTATTTGGGGAGGGGAGGGAGAGGGCTGAGATGCTCCGGCGGGGGGATTGACCTGCATCGATCCCTAGGGGTTTGTGCTCCTGCAGCGGCCCTAGTGGGCTAGTCTGGTCCGTCTCGGTGCCTCGACTTGCCTTCTCCGATCACAAATATGTGCCAGGCACTTTGGTGTTGCCGGTTGGACATTGAGTCTGGAGGTGTGGTGCAGGCGTTGAACGTCCATGGGCCCAGCAGGTCCCTGTCACCCTGTCCAGCCCAGTGGACCACGGTCTGCGAGGTGCAAGGAGTGTGGCGCACCGCTGCATCAGCCGACCGTTGATTGGCCCCAGTTGAGACCAGCTGCAGGCGTGCGTTAAGCTCGCAAAAACCCGCTTCGGGGCTTGGGTCTCTCCAAACCTTCCCTCTTACAATTCCAGACCCGTCGAGAGTTCCCTGACAGCCCTTAGCACTCACGCACTCCAGCACTCTAGCACTCCAGCACTTCAGCACCCGGCAGCAGCACCCAGCAGCAGCAGCAGCAGCAGCAGCAGCAGCAGCAGCAGCATCAGCACCGACGAAGCGCTTTTCCCGTCAGGCTTTCTCTCTCCCTCTCCCTCTCCCCCTCTCCCTCCTTCTCTCGCCTCACACAAGCACCACAAGCACCACAAGCGGAAGTGCAAAATCCCCTCTGGCCTCTCTCCACACTGGCCGTTTATCTTATTTTATATTCCATCTTGTTTTCTGCTCGTCTTGCCTCCGTTTGGGTTCCCTACTTAGCGAGCGGCGAAACATATCCGAATCGCCCCGGCTGACATCTGCCTCCCGCCAGACACGCAGACCACACCAAACTTGCCCACCCACCTTCCACTTTTCTTCCCCTTCGCACTCTTCAGCAACTGCCCAGTTGTAGTGCATTCGTGCACCCCAACTCTCTTGCCGCCTCAGCACCACCACAGAAGGGCCCTCGACGCTTTTTTATTTTTTATTCCCACGACCAACAACAAGGCAACAGACGCTGTAAACACAAGACACGGTAATCACAAGAAGACGACTGTGAACCCTTGTGCACTTCAAGGGCCATCCTTTGGCTATCCTTCACGACGATTTTTTTATGAATTCATCACTCCGGAAGCGATACTACCACTGTTGCCACAATGACTGAACCGGATCAGTGCATCATATGCCTGGAGTCGCTGCAGCACCCCTCGTCGCAGCCAGACAGTGCAAACGGGGCGGGACCAGCAGCAAACGCAACATCACAAGCAGTCTACCGTACCATCGACTCGGACATCGAAATCCTCGAGGAACCAGAGTCCAACTTCATTGCAACTCTCGTTGGCTGCAACCACGTTGTCCACGATCAGTGCATCAGGAGTTGGGCCAAGAACTCCAACACTTGCCCCATTTGCCGAACGCCTTTCAATGAGGTCAGTCTATCATCTGAGCTCAACGGTACGTATCGAAACATCCCACCCCGCGACACCGCAGCAACAGCAGAAACTAACCCGTTTGGAAATATCAGGCCCTCCCGTCGATTCGTACGCCGTTCAGGACAAGAAGCAAGAGCAAGAGTTCGATATTCACAGGTGGCTGGAGGAGAACCCCGAAGACGAAGCCTCGGAGCCAAGTCCTGCCTGTCCCATTTGCGAGTCTTCAGACCACGAAGAGGTGCTGCTCCTCTGCGACGGTTGCAATGCCGCCTACCACACGCATTGCATCGGTCTGTCTGGCGTGCCCCAGACCGAGTACTGGTACTGCTTCGAGTGTGCCGACAACAACGCGGGTCGGTCCAGCTCGAGTGAGACCTCGGATGTCGAAGTGCAGGCGCAGCCTATTACACAGGCTGCTCGCTCAGCAGCTGCTCGACGAAATGTTGTCGCCCGACGAGGCTTCTTGCGTACTCAGTTGCAAGCCAGGAACGCCCGGCGCGAGGCGAGATCTCTCGAGTGGCAAGGCGCGTGGGACCGGATCGCGAGCCGCATCTACGACGCTACTGATATCGACCTCGACAATCACGAAGACGAGGACCTTTTTCAGGGTTTCCGCCGAGCCCAGGCGCAGAGAGAGCAGGTCCGCGAGATCCAAGAGCACCAAGACTGGCAGCAGCGCATGAACATCGCCAGCCGCCTAGGCGCTAGGGATATTTTTGCACAGAACATCCGCCCAACCGTCGGTTATCGCCTGGATGGCGCACCGGTCGAGCCAGTCACCCAGCCTGCCCCACCATCTCCCGAGACACGAGAGGAACAGCAAGCCTGGGGAGCCCTAGAGAGGGCTCGCGAGGCCGACACAACCCCCAACGCCCGCAAGCGAAAGACGAGGTCCGTCACGGCTTCCCCCCAGGAGCCTGCTCAAGAACCCGAGCGCAAACTCAAGCGACCTCGTACCCGCCGATTGCCTTTGCAGGGAGAGGCTTCTGGTTCCGCTTCTGCCTCAACTTCTGGCTCTGCATCGGGCTCTGGGTCGGGCGCCGGCCCTGCCACTGCGTCCGCTTCAGCTTCCGCTTCTGGCTCTGCGATCACATCGTCACCCGCGCCAACGACCGTACTGGCCTCGAGGCCTCAGACGAATAGTGCGGTCCAACGTGCCCAGTCTCCGATTAGTACCGAGCCTGGTCCATCGTTCCTATCATCGCTGCTTAAGGAGGTAGAAATGAGCACTCCGTCGGATGACGAGACGGTGCGGAATTATTTCGGCACCCGTTCAGGTGTCGACCCCTCGTCACCGGTGACATCCCCCTCACCTTCCTCACGCAACTCTCCGCGGGCGCTATCCCTCACCCCGCCACCACACCCCCGGCCTAGTTCGCCTACACTGTCTTTGAGCTCTTATGTGGAACCGAGGTTCCCAAAGGCCAACTACTCGCCCACACGAAACACGGGCGACAGCAGCGACTCCGACAGTCGTTCGAATGGCGCCGAAATCCGCCAGCCTCGACCACAGCGGCCAAACCGTCAGCGACCCAACTTTTCTCGGTCGCAGGATTCGTCTCCCACACGACCGGCGGCCATCCCCTTCGAAACAAAGGAGAGAATCAGCGGCATCGTCCGGGCCGCTCTCAAACCTCATTGGCGCGCACAAGAGCTCACATCGGAGCAGTACGCAAACATCAACCGAGACGTCTCTCGAAAGCTGTACGAGGGTCTTCGTGATCTCCAAACCTTGGACGAAGACGCCAAGAAGGCATGGGAGAAGATCGCTTCCACGGAGGTGGCCCGTGCGGTAGAAGAACTGAAGGCCTGATCGGCAGCACGAACGGTATGGCGTTTTTGGTGTTTGGCAGCGAACCAAGCGGTTTGATACCCGACACTCCAACTGGGGGAGGCATTTTTCTCTTTTGAATTTTCCGGCAACCAATTATCTCTCTGAAAAGGGAAGACGCATTTGTAACTAAGGGGGTTCGAGCGGCTCGAATAGCGAGTATTCCCTCGACATCATCTTATGGAGAGGCTCGAGGAAAAGCCGAAGACGAAGCTTCTTGTACTGTAGATAGACGACGATACGACGAATGGACATAACGACTCTTCACATCATGCTGTGGAAACCGTGATATCGGACCGCGACTGATTCTGCAACAGCACAGTCAGTAGCATCAGGTGACACTAGAAAAGACGAAGAGCGGTACAAGGCGAGCATGAGTTACGGAAAGTCCACCGTGGAATGCCGTGCATTCTCTCGGCCTTCGTGGCGCAGCAGGAGCCAGTCGGCCATCAATCAGCGGTGAAATCGCCGAATGTGTTTGCAGTAACTATCTAACAGTATAACCCAGTAAGAAATGCAGGTGCTGCTAGCGAAAAAAGACTGCTCTTTACTCTGGGCACCGGATAAATGATCAGGACGTTCTGGAGGCGGAACAGGTCTTGACGATAAGGAATTGGTGCCGTAGTGAGAAAAAGGAAGAAGAGAAAGAGAACTGGCGGGCCGTTTGAAAGTTGATAAAGGCTCTGCGCCGAGTGCCCCGCTGCTTACGTGATATGATCTCTCCGGCGCTTCTCAGGCGTCAAGTTGACCCGGCGCCTGCCGGATCCGCTTCGAAGCTGAGTCGCTGCGCACCGCGTGTGCTCTCTTAGGTAAGCGACGCCAGACCACCGCAGTACGTACCCCGGCTGAGCTTTGCAGCAAAAAAGTTCAATCCGTCCTGGAGATCACGACTGAGGTGTCCATGAGGAGACCCAGTACACCTAGCCATTCACCATGACGGCCTCCAGCAGAGGCGCATTCGCCGCCCTCGGGCGCATACGACGTGAGGTTCTTGTTGCTGATGTATCGCCAAAGCAATTGACTGACTGATGCGGACAGCCACCCCTAGAATCTGCCGACAATGCGCGAGGGTCCAGATCCGAGCTCCAGCTCCCTCGCGGGCGTATTCGGGCGCCGCCGCCGCCGCCTCGACGACGACTGACCCGATGACGACCACCAACACGGCCCCTCCCCCGAACATCAGCATCCCTCCCGAGCCCAAGCCGGCAGGCCAGACGGGACCCAACTACCACATCAAAGCCGGCGTGATTCTCACCCGGGCGCCGCTCCTCACGCGGCCCCTGACGCCGTTCGAGCAGGCCTACTTCTTCTACCAGAAGCGGCTCAACGAGCGGCTGTCGCTGCCCTTCATCACGTCCGTCTACTTCAAGCCCGACACCCCGGCGCTCATCGACTGGAACATGAAGGTCAAGGACCGTCAGGGCACCGTGGCCAAGGAGCTCGGCGTGTACAACGGCAAAGCGTCGCGGGCGTGGGACGACGAGCTGACGGTCGGCGACGGGCTGAGCAGCCACGACACAACCGTCGATCTGTTGTTGAAAGACTCGGTCATGCGCGTGAGCGACGACGCCGAGATCATCCCCGAGGAGGATCGCGCGCCGCCCGAGGCCCTCGCGCCGCGGGTGTCGGAGGCGGACCAAAAGCGCGACACGACGAGGCTGGACCGCGCCATGGACCGCACTCTGTACCTGGTTGTCAAGAAGCAGCTCAAGGACGGCGCCAAGTGGGAGTTCCCCGCGGCGGGAATGTCTACGGAGGAGAACCTTCACGAGGTGAGTGTGGATGATGTCCCCCTACTACGGTGTGGAGGGTCTCAATGTGGAAGAAAATAAAAGGGGTGTACTAACTGGAGGACGTAGGCTGCGCAGAGGATCCTCGACGAGACGGCGGGCGTCAACATGAACACATGGATGGTTGGCCGCGTGCCGGTCGCGGCCTACGTGAAGAAGCCGACTACCACCAAGGACGACGCGGCGGCGGCCAAGGGGCAGAAGACGTTCTTCCTCAAGGGCCGCATCATGGCGGGCCAGGCGGACCTGTCGGCCAACAAGCACCAGTACAAGGAGTTCAAGTGGCTTACGCGGGAGGAGCTTCAGGAGGTGCTGGAGCCCGAGTACTACCGCAGTGTACGAAACATGATGGTGGACCGGTAAAAAACAGGCGGGGATGAGTTTCGTCTCTCGGCTATCCCGGCTCCATTCGAGTAACGGCGAGAGTTCGGGAAGGGGGAAGGCAAAAAGGATGTAACGCTGTTGTATCATAGATAAACTGTACAATCAAATCTTCACTGGATGATGTCGGCCGGTCTGGGCTCGATGGTCTTGCCTCATGTTCCCACTGAACGTTGCAGGTGATTAGCGTGGTGATTATACCATGACCAGTGTGAGCGGCAGAGTGGGCACGCTGGCATCGCAGCTATACTCGGGGTTCTCTTGTCCTTCTATCTCTGCTTTCTGGTCAAGCAGTGCCATGTCCATTCGGCGTTCATCATAGACTGGGCTTATGATGACGGTGAGTACTCCAAACCCATCTGTATGGATACACAGACGGACAGTGACATTAAAGACTCGCATAACGTGCCTCCATTACTCTGCTGACTGCCTTATTGTCTCCAGTCGCCAGGCCTCCTGGGCTCACAATGTGAGACAGGACTATGCCGGTATCGTGAGTCACCAAGGCAGCAATAAGAACATCAATCTGCTTGTTTCAGAGGTCCATAGGCCTTTTCTAGGGCTGCCGAAGCTCTATGTTTTGGACGTATGCCGAGCAAGCTTGGGAGGTTTTTTTTGACACCCACCGATGCTCGACCATCGACCTCATGCCAGCTGAAGCAGCCTGTGAGTAAGGATAATTCTCACCTCAATTATGGACGTTATCCTCACCCGCCTCTCACCCACACTTTCGTGAGTTCATCACTAAACGTCTCAGCCCACGGATGCGCGGATCCCATTCCCACCGCAGTTGACAAAAGACTTGCAACGTCATACCCGAATCCGGTAAGAGTCTCCTGGGGGTTTCAGAAGTGGAAGCTCACTCTGTGTCGCTCTTTGAACGAATGGCTAGTCATGCTTACCCCTTTAGTATGAGCGTAGTGGCGATGAATGACTTATAGTGGTTTTTTCGGCAATAGTAACACTTTCATTTCATCGACATGCTTGTTCTATTTTCTAAATTTTTCTGTTTTTTCTCGTCTGGCTTTCGTGTTTCTCTTTCGATACATAGCTCAGCACACAACATTCATACTCGGGCTCAATAAAATAAGAAGGCATAGAATCTAGGGCATATTCATCTGTGTATCATAGGGAAACCTCCTCCCTATCAAGAGTTCTTGCTCTGAATGCTTGTACTTATAGTTTTTGCCACCGCTCCCCTGGCTTTGGTTATCCTTTACACTTTCCCTCGACAACCACTCATGTGGGCTGCACGGCGGAGCGACAGCTTCTATTGAAGCGATGGGTGTTCCCTTTGGAGAACTTCTGGCGGTAGCTGCCGCGGACCTTCCTACTTGACGCAAATTCACACTTCACCACCATTGATCTTGCCGTGACTAGAAAAACGAACAGCAACTCGGAAGAAAAGATGCAACAACCCTACGAAGCACCTAATTTGCAAATCCACCTATGAAATTGCGGCCACTTACAATGTTTTCGGTCTAGGCATTACTTGCATTATGGCTCAGCCAGGTTGGCGACATCCCAGGTGTTTGAGATTCCGTTGTCCTGACGCCTTCACAAATGGCTCATACGAAATCGAGCCTTACGGATTCTGAGTTGGCCCCTAATTTCACGGAGACACTCGAGATGACGAGGGGTTGGTTCAAGGTGTCGATCGAAGGCTGTTTATTGCGTACATCACCCTCAAGTTTTGAGAAAGGAGGGCATCCGGATGGAGAAACTCTACTAGGACTGGTTCCTGTATCTTAGGCATAAGACTAGCGAGCGAATGGAGAAGATAATGGAGCCCTGGAATCCCAGAAGATACCCTTACGATAAGGGCGACGAAGATATTCACTTTTTCAATGCATGCATCTGGGACACGATCAACGACTGACTGGCTGGAGAGTTCTGACGTGAAGGGAAATGCCCTCTGGCCGACTTCCGCATTACGTCTACTTCAACTATACCTGTTTATCGGTCTCTTCTGATCTGATGTCAGGCTAACAAAGATGTTTTTCATGGACCCACGGATATCAAGATACTCATTCCACCCTCAGACAGCAAGTAGCGGATCAGCCTCTAGCATCAGATCGTCCGCAGAAAGGTCGTAGCCATCATTCCGCACATGAGGTGCGCTTTTGGAACTACGGTGCCACTGTGGTTCTTTACCCAGCGGATGAAGAAAGAGAGAAGTTGGTTGGTGTGCTGCCAGTGGATGTGTTGGGCAGTGCCGCCACAGTTAGCAGCTCTCAAAGACGCAGATACCTACATAAGTGTTCAGGTAAGGGTAGCCCACGTGGAGAACGTTACGAGAAGCGGATGACTGCATTCAAGGTCTTAGACTGGCCATTGAAGCCCGTCGACAAGATACTCTTCAACTCCAGGATGCGAATTGTGACGTTGATGCAATATTTATATGCCCAGGCGATGTGCAAACATTCTGCCAGAAAGCACGCTAGGTGCTTCGGTCAACATCGTCAACACACTCTGGGGGCTCATCGGAAGACAACAATGACAACAACGATGGCCATGACGTTGATACTACGCCCGAAACACCTGACGAGTGGTATCCTGGTTATTGTCTAGCATTCGCCTCACGAGGCAGGCCATGTCTGCCGATGACTGGCCCTCTAGTGCAGCGGAAACTCCAGGACGCGATAATCCCAAAGTGTACGCCAACTTCTCTATTCATTGGGACCCTTGGAAAAGTCAAAAAGACGAACACGCCGTTTGTGGTTACGAAAGGCGCACACAAAAAGCCAACTGATTGGGAAGAGGTGTGCATATGCGAAGAAGGGGTTGTCTGCAAAAAACCTCAGCAACAAAATAGCAAATGCTTTCAAACGATTGAGTACCAACAGAAGAATTCACAGACCGTCATTTCCGGACACAATCATATCTTGTATCTGTTGTTCCTGTACAGCACTTTTGTTGACGATCTACCTGAACCGTTGGACGACTTCCTGGCGGAAAGATCCTTGGGCTATTTCCCCATGTCATAGATACGAAGCTGCTGGCAATCAAGGACCAAGCGATGGAAGGGGATGGCCCCTCGAATAGATCTTTATAAAAGATACAGCGATTGTAATGCGATGCCGCAAATGAATTGGCATACTGCGCATAGCTACGGCCGAGTTCGACAGTAAGTCGCCGATATACTACAGGCCTGGTGGGCGCGACTAATAGGCACAGGCTACATAACTACGACCGTCTTTCTACAATTGGCTGGCGATAGCGATAAGAAGGCTGATCAGGGGCTGAAGACACTTTACAGCGGAGAGTGATTATCGGCCATCGAGCGCGACCCCGACCACTTCGAGGGCCCGCGAATCTTCAGCTCCAGTTGGTCGGAGGCGTCGGATGCCGATGATACGGGGATTAACCAACCCGAATGGGGCTATCCCACATTTGTCTTGATCCGAAATATGTACAATCCGGATTGCACCCCGGAAGACAGCCTGTCTTGGGGAGTGAGGCTCGGCGAGGATGCTGATACATAAAAAAAATCGTGCTAGGATGTGTGTGTGGAAAGGACGCGTTAAGAGAAAGACTTGCTGTATATGTGGTGGTGACTCTCGCAATGTCGTTAAGTACGGATAACCCTTGGTAGATTTCTGGAGACGCCCCGCAAGGCCATGTCTCGATAGATGAACTAAGGACACAGTCGAGCCGCTGGGTCAAAGTGACATATTTCCCCGATACGCTGCCTAGCGGTGAGCCACTTTCTGGCCTTTGGCACCGCAGAAGGACTGACGGCGAGAACGACGTCCTTTCCTGGAAGATCCCTCTCCAAATCGAAAATGAGTGTGGGGCTATAAGAACGGGCAAACAGCGAGGGCCAAGACCGGGAAGGGAACAAAAGGGCTACAATGGTAATGGGAGGCGGCGGCATCAAGAGTGACAAAAAGTCTGCCAGCGAGGACAGTCTCTTCAATGCTTGGTCGGGGTTCTGTCACTGGCTGCACCTACGAGACGCCTCGGGATAATCTGGGGAAGCACAGGGGCGGAAAAACTCTAAACGATGAACGCGTTCGCGCAAGCTTGCGATTGACAGTCGAGAGGGGCAATTAAAAGGGTGTCATAATACACTAGTTAAGAAGGCCAGCATCTGGAAGGGAGCCCCGACTCGGAGGGCGTCGAGGAACACGAAGATTTGAAATGACAGGCTGCGAGAGCATGAGACGATCATCTGGAATTGGTTGGTGATCTCCGGGAGGTGAGATGAAAGCTCGGCCGGTCGTCGAGGGCAACCCCTGTTGCTCCGACCAGGCACCACGTCTCCTCCGAAGGGGATGCCCCACCCAATGGGAATGCCGGACGCCGGGAGGAGACCGTTGCTCGTGGAGGCTAAAGGGATACTTCACATGTGAGGCGACCGGTGCGACGTCACTGGTACTCGCTTATCGCCTCCCCTCGTTTTTGGCGGTCAGCTGGCTAGGCAGGCGGTGCAGAACAGAAGCTGGGGGGAGCCCACCAGAGAAACAAACCGAGGCTAAACTTGGGCCATGGCCGAAAAGTGTAACCGTGCGGGTGCGTGCCTGTCCCAGCCAGCTGCGGTAGTCGGCTTGTTGTCAGCAGACTCCAATTGGAATTCTCCAGCAGCCCAGCACCCAGCACCCAGCACCCAGCACGCACCAACGACGAGCACCACACACACTCTCTCTCTCCGCAGCACCCAGGATCCCGAATCTAACCACATGTCGCGGCTCTCAACACCACTACCAGCAGGTGGCATTTGAGCAGGAACGCGTATGATGGCCGCCATTCTCCGCACGCCGGATACATAACAATAAACCCCGTTCTTTTTTCTCTCATTTCCCTCCGCCTGGGGCACTTCAATGCCGACGTATTGACGACCTGCTACCGCCCGTAATCCTCTAAATGCCCGCCGCCGCAGACATGTCGTCCCTCAATGGCTCCTACACGGCGACCTTGAGTCCCACGGTCGACTCCTCCGATACCACTGCCACGTTTCCTCCGCACATGCTCGCGAGCTCCATCTCGTCTCTCTCTTCCTCGACCTCATCACGCCACACTTCCCAGATCTCAAAGACCTATCGCCAAGCCTCGACTCTGTTCCTCACGCGTCGTCTGCCCGAGGCCCTGTCGACCATCCTGCCATTGATCACCCCGCCGCCGGGCCAGTTGGAGGACGGCACCACCGAACCTGCGCCCGTCGCGAAGGCGTCGCGATCCACGAGGATCAAGGTCTGGAGCTTGTATCTGACGACACTGAACGCAATCGTCGAACTGGAGCCGGACGAGGGAAAGGATGCGTTCGGGAGCCAGGAGTGGCGGTCGCTATGCTCCAAGGTTAGGGAAGGGGATGTGTGGGAAGAGGTTGTACGCAACGGATATCACGGCGTCGAGAGCGACGTTGATTCGGATGTTGTCATCAACCTGTGAGTTCCCCGACCATTCTCTTCGGCGGGCAAAAGCTAACAAGCACGCAGCGCCACACTCTTATTAGCCCACGCCCGGACACAGGAACTCAACCAGAGGAAGCTGGAGAGCTATCTTGCAGCATCTACCTCACCAAATCTGGACCTCTCCAAGCGGTTCTCGGACTCGCCGTCGCCGTCACCGCGGCTGAATCGGCATAGGTCTCCGGCCAAGGCCACAAGCGGAGCGGATACACCGAGGGACCTCAATGCCCGGGTCAAGATTCTCGAGCTGTATACGCTGCACGTATTGATCCGCAACAACGAATGGGATTATGCCCGCGAATTTATCAGTGTGAGCTCAGTATTGGACGATGAACGTCGTGAAGCGTTCCTGCAAGCTTTGCAGAGCTTGCAGGAGGAACAGCAAGAACAGGAGAGACAAGAGACAGAAGAGCGCCGTCGGCAGGAGGAGCAACTGCGGCGTGACATTGAAGAGGCGAAGAAACTGAGGGCTGAAAACGAAGAAAGAGAACGCCGAAGGTTGGAGGAAGAGAGGGCACGAAGAGAAGGGGCCGAAGGAGACTACGGCATCGAGAAGACACCGAGTAGAGCAGGCTCGAGCAAGGCGGGGTCGAGCAAGGGACGTCACGCGAGGACCGTTTCCAACGCCTCCGGGTCCAACTCAAATCCAAAAATGCCCGTCTCCCGGGCGAAAGGAAAATCCCCGGCCGCGCCAACATTTGGGACGAGGGCGTCAATGGTCTTGTCTCGCATGCGCGAGATGATAGACCAGCTGGGAGCATCATTTAGGACGAACCCAATGCTGCTGATGCGGTTGGTAGCCTTCATTTTGGGATTGGTCGTCATGTTTGGACAGAAGAACGTCCGAGAACGGATACAGCGAGTGCTTGGTAATGGTTGGAACAAGGTTAAGGCGACTGCGGGAATGGGAGTTAAGGTTAGCTACATATGATTACGACGGGGACCGGCTAGCCTTAACCTCACTGTACTATACGAATTTGGATGAACAAAGGCCGTAATTGTCTCTGGCCTTTTTATATATATTGACGCAAATGATGCATTTGTCGCAACTTTGAGAATATCATTTCTGACTATCGCCAACGAAGCCTCAACGTCTCCTCTACAATTTGTGACCCTAGACGCCCAAACGCCAGACAATGCAAAAGCCCATTCCTGCAAAACTCAGCCGTATCCTTCTCGCCAGAACCACACCGGTGCCCATACCCGGGCGACGCAGGGACTAGTACGTCGCCGTCCGATTGGTCTTTTTCTGGTAAAACAGGTCGGTCCTGGAACTGCCGAGATTGATGATCTTGGGACAGCCGTCGCGGTCCTTCTCGAGACGCGTGCACTCGAAGCAGTAGAAGGCGTCCGAGATGCCCTCGCCGCCGCAGACGACGCACTTGTTCTGGTAGTTGCCGAAGGAGCACTCGTCGCAGATGCGGACGAGGGTCGTCGGGCGCACGTAGGAGTCGCAGACGGGGCACTTGCCGTCGCACTTGTCGCAGAGGCGGCCGATGGCGATGCCGGCTTGCTTGCGGCACATGACGAGATCGCTAGCAGTCTAGGGTTAGCTTGGTGTCTATGGATGGGAAAAGTGAGCCGACTTACGGGTGATGGCGCGACATTTTGGGCGATTTCTGGAAAAGACGCCTCGCAAGTGGGTGTTTAATCTGGTGAGATTCTTCAGGTGGCTAGAGTTGATTGTCGCAAGTTTTGGCACCGCGATTCTGCAAAGTTCATGCTGGTCAGCCTTGCCACAACTTCTCCTGGCTTCTCTTTCCATCATTGGTACGGACCCTTGTCTGATCCGGACGAAGTGGGGTTATAAATGGGACCCTGGCTCTGAGTGGCTGGACCCCGCTGACAAACCTCAGCCTTGGAGCTTGAGCTGGAGCTTCTGAGCTTAAGGCTCAAGGGCGCAATCACTCTGCCTGCCCTGACCAAGCTTTATATCCTCACGGCTTTCTTTGACACCGCCGCATCACCAAAACCAAACCTACGATTTTGCGCGAAAAAAAGAATCAAAACAAAAAAACAACCCCAAAAAAAACCATGGCAACAGTCACAGAGTGCGGCGCCCATGGGTCCCTCGGGCCGGGCGAGAAGCTTACAGATTTCAGGGCGCCTGCCAACACCATCAAACCGGAACAGACGAGCTCCGAAGTCGAGATTACACAGAAGCGAAAGGTGTCAATAGACTCGGGTGATGGCGATGGTTTGTCGAAACGACCGAGAATTGAGGATGGCGACCACCGCGACCCAGCGACGGACCCGAGACCGCGGGACGGAGATGCAGTCGCCAACACAAATCGGCGCGCGCCTTTATCGAAAGACGAAGAGAAGAAGAGGGGTAAACGGCTATTCGGCGGTCTTCTCAGCACCTTGAGCCAGACCAACACCGGCTCCCAACACAAGAAGCGCAGGGAAATAGAGCAGCGGCAGCATGAGAGGGCGCAAAAGCAACGAGCGGAAGACGAGAAACGGAGAACAGAGAAGCTCGCACGAATTACCGAGGCGAGATTGCAAGAGCAAATCAAGTTTGACGAGAAGGCTGTACGTGGCGGTTCTTCCCTCGTGAGCCTGGTACAACGACTGATCTCCTTCCCCAGATGAAAAGCCGGCACGCCAGTATGCTCGCGATGGCACATTCTCTCAGAACGAAAGCAGGGCCATCTGTTGTAAGCTCTTCTGCACGCGAAGACGAAAACACAAACTAACAACAAATGTTAGTACTACCGGCCGTGGAAGCTTACGAAAGAGCAAGAGGGCGAGATCGACGACCAGATTCAGGACGCCAAAGCGGTCATAGCAAGAGAGACTGAAGCTTTCAGAGACCGCAAGGAGGAGCATGGACGGCGTTACGGCCCAAGCAGGCCACCCACGAGAGATGAGGCGCCTGCGCTCACAGTCACCGAAAACCCAGCGAAGGCACATTCAGAGCCCCCAGTGGAAACTATGACGGTCACAAACAATATCCCTTCTCCACACCATCAGCACGACGAACCCGGCGATGTCGTTGAGGATGCTGAGGACATGGTCATCTACTGATACTGACCGACCGTACGGGGATCGCCGTTTTCTTTCTTTTTTTTCTTTCTTCTTTTTCTTCCCTTTTTTCCGTGCGGCCAACTTCATCGCCGTTTATAAGTGATAATTATCGCCGATCATTGATGACACAGGCGGGTGGGTGGTGTTCATCACTTTGGCGAGAGTTGGTCAAAAAGTTGGGGGCATGATACCAAACGGAGTTCAAAGCGGCATTTACTTAAGAAAGATATCCACGACAAATTCCAGATATTCGAAACCGAGACCTGGATTCAGTGCAATTCCTGCCAGTTGTGGATCTACTAAGTCGAGGCAGGTCTCTGACTCGAGTATAAAAGTGACGTCTAGGTGCTCTAGCTGGTGGGCCCGTTGCTTGAAAGCCGTAACTCATACTGATGAATTGTCAACCCCGTTCGTCTTCCAAGGTTTACATCAATTGAGTTACAGTTTTTGCGATCTGGAGATTGCCCAACCTTGGATGATAACGGAGGGTGCCGTTTGTCCCGTCGGACGTTGCGAGACGCGGGGCTCTTCTAGAGCTCATGTTCCTGAGCCGAGGCATCTTACGTGCGTGGACGGGGCGCTAAGACGATTACATTCAGGGACTCCGAGGTACAGCAATGCAAGGCCCCGCGCGGGTGGGTTCCCGGCCACGCCGTTCGCCAATGCCGCCGCGACTCGGTGCAATCGGCCAAGTGCTGCCCCTCTTCGCAATGAAGCGATCCATGACAACCCGTAGGACTTGAGGACCCCGAAAGCTCGCACAGTTAGGCCGAGGCTCGATACACCGCTCGACGCTCGTACGGTTTCTAGATTCTATAGCTTTCTAAGTTGCGGCGAGCTGAGTGGGATTTGGGAGAGCTTCCATGACTCGAGTGTCGGCCGATTCGATGGTTTAAAGAATTAATTGGGCTCGCCGCCAGTGATCTCGTCATCAGCCGCATCGTATCTCCGCTGCCAGGTCTCCTTCGGATCCCACAGTCGGTTTGAGTTGGCGCCCGGAACAAGGGTATCTCCTTGGCAGACGTCGAAGCACTGAACCCTTATATAAGACTGTTGCTACCCTCCTCGCTGACCTAGCTGCCCCGCGTCGCTGTCTCTAACAGACACATCACAAACACACAGACATCAACACCATGGCTGTCGATAAGATCGCCCCCAACGACCCACGGGTCGAGCGCAAGCAGGCCGAGGTCAGGGGCAAGACCTACTCCTACCTCTATAGCAAGCCCGAGGGCACGCCCAAGGGCACCGTTGTCCTCGTCCACGGCTGGCCCGACATCTCGCTTGGCTGGCGCTACCAGATCCCCTTCTTCCTCTCGCAGGGCTACCAGGTGGTCGCACCGGACTGCCTCGGCTACGGCCACACGTCGTCGCCCGAGAAGCTCGAGGAGTGGTCCCTCAAGAACATGTCGGACGACATCAAGGCGCTGTGCGACCAGATCGTGCCCGGCGAGCAGATCATCCTCGGTGGCCACGACTGGGGCGGTGCGCTCGTCTGGCGTGTCGCCATGTGGCACCCGGACCTTATCAAGGGCGTCTTCAGCGTCTGCACGCCGTACAACGCGCCGACGACCGCCTGGTTCGACCTCGCCGACCTCATCGCCGCCGGGCACCTCACCAACTTCAAGTACCAGCTGCAGCTGCGCAGCCCCGAGGTTGAGGAGAAGCTGACGACGCCCGAGGACATCCGCCAGTTCCTCCAGGGCATCTACGGCGGCCGGGGCCCCAACGGCGAGCTCGCCTTCAACACAGACCGCGGCGTCATCTTCGAGAACCTAGGCAAGATCGGCCCCACACCCCTGCTGACCGAGGAGGAGATTGAGTACTACGCCGAGAACTACAAGAAGAGCGGCATGCGCGGGCCGCTGAACTGGTACCGCACGCGCAAGATCAACTACGAAGACGAGCTGCCGCTGGCGGAGAAGGCGCAGAAGGAGGGTGAATACAAGGTGACGCCGCCGAGCCTGTTCATCCTCGCCAGCAAGGACGCGGCGCTGCCGCCGTCCATGGCGGCGGGCATGGACAAGCACTTTGTGGACCTGACGCGGGGCGAGGTGACGGCGTCGCACTGGGCGCTGTGGGAGGCGCCCGAGGAGGTGAACAGCCAGATCAAGCAGTGGCTCGAGACCAAGATCGACAAGAAGCCCACGGCGTCGTTGTGAGTCTTGGATTTCGAGAGGATGCGGCTCAAGGCACGAGGTTGAATTTGACGTTAACGCTTTCAATGACAGGCAGGGATGAACGGATCACGGTCGGTACGATTAGTGAACAAATGATGAATAACGTTGCCAGCCATGGCTAGCTCTCTCTTCCTCCTCGCGTGACCTATACCTCTCTATCTCCAGCTACCTATAAGGGGGCATGTGATGGTCGTATGGTATGCGACACGATTGTCCGCGTAAGATCAACCGACCTTGCGAGCATGAGCCTTGAACTCTGGCCAGCTGTGGCAGTCGCAATCGGGCGTGCCTTGGTTCCTGCGCATCGTGCTGATACACAAAACTCTGGGGTTCTTACTCGCCTTCCGGTATAGACTTTGCCAGCTAGCTGGTTGCTGTGTAGCCGGTTTGTACGTCCTCAAAGGCTCGCCATATTGACATGCGTTAGTCTGGCCAAGCACGTTGGGTAGACACCGTTGATCTCGCAACATCGGCGCGGCACTGATCGTGGGTTGTTTCTGTAATCCATGCGCCCCTCGGACTCCTCACTTCAGTGTAAACTTTTGCCCGGCAACGGAGGGCGCGGCGCCCTTGGCCTTCTTGTTGGGCTTCCCGCACGACGCGCACGAGTCGGCCCTATAGGCGCACGACTGGCAGAGGGTATGGCCCTGGGAGACCTTTGTCTTGCACTTTGAGCAGGCGCTCGAGTACTGGGCGTAGGGGTTCTTGGCGGCCTTGGAGAGGAGCTTGCTCTTGCCGATGCCGGTGGAGCCCAACGTCGGTTTGGAGGAGGCGGACGAAGACGATGAGGAGCCGTGGTAGATTTCGGACTTCTTCTTGACGGAGGGCGTCGCGAGGGTCGTCGAGCCCTTGCCGAGCTTCTGGCACTTGGTGCAGACCATTGTGGACGGGCCGGGTTGAGGCGTAATAATACCGTCGGGATGTGAGTTGTCGTTCGTCGATGATAGTGTGGGAGGACGCGATGGTGGCAGCGTTGGCGCTTGAAGGGACGACTGGACATGGACCAAGTCGTGCGTGGCTAGTGGCGTCGCTGATAAGGCTGAGGCAAGATGGTTGTGGCTTGGGTAGAAGCTGACGAGTGACGTCGCAGGGCGGTGGTCAAAGTGCCGCCAAACCTTCGCACCAGCCGTGGTCTTTTCTTCTGCTGAAGTTTCCCCGGTGGGTCCGACCAGACTTCAGGGCGGAGCTAGCGCCTCGTCCGCGCTGGGATGGTGGACTATAGCATGTTGTCTGGATCGCTGGCGGTAGCCACAATAGGGGCCCCTACTTTTCTTCTTCTTTTTTTCTCATGTTTCCTCGCTACTAGCCCACTATGCTGGGCAAACTAGGGTCCCAGCCACTCCGGAATTGAAACTGGATCTCTTTTTGTTCAAGTTTCTTCAGTGCTACGGAGGACTGCCAGGGGAGAGGTTTTCATGTGGCCGGGCGGCCGTACAATGCGTCTGTTCAACGCGGATGACCGAGAGTGGTGTATCCACAGGTAATCACAGATGATCGGGGGGAACAGCTGAGGGAAATTTCGTGCGGGAGATGATGCTTAATTCCTTCCCTGACGATGACTGGAAGGGTCCCGGGTTGGATGGTTACAGTATTGGAAAAGTCTCCATGTCGTCTTTCCATCAGGCCCTGGCGTCGGCGGGCGATTGGGGCTCACGTTTGAGCGGCCTTGATGACAAGCAGAGGCGGACTTAAAGGTTGGCTCGTGTCAAGGTGGCTTAACAGTGACGGGTCCTGGGATCCCGTGCGAGTGTCCGTCCGTCATACTCGTCGATTGACGATTGACGATTGGCGATTGAGAAGCGAGAGTGCCTAGCGGCTACCTCCATGAGGGGAAGACGCCTGCCACCGCCCATCCACACTCGGGTTGCCCTCTCGTGGTAGCTGATGTGGCTGGAGGAGGACGCGCTGCCTGTCAGCTTTGCCCCCCAACTGCCAACCAGTACGAGGTACGAGGAAAGAAGAAGACGGTGGAGGGACCAGACGTGGAGTGAGGATGAGATGCAGCCAGTGCCAGGCCGGGGGCCATCCGCCACTAAAACACGAATAGCAACATGCCCCACGTGCCCCCTTTCGGTGGAGCTGGCACCCCCAGAACCATGACCAGGCTGCCTGCCAGGCAAAGCGCAGGAGCGAAGGGTCGCAAGATTGCACAGCAAAAAAGGCATATCCGAATAGTCCCGGAACCAAACTGCAGCAGAGCCGTGCCAGCTGGGGCCAGATGTGGGATAGGCCCACTCTAACCCGCCCACCCACTACAAGTGGCTAACACCGCCCGACTCCAGACAGAGCCAGATCCTTTGGCTGCTGCCCTGCCTGCGCCTACCGACACTTGCTGCGTGCGCGACCACCTTAGCTCATGGTCGTCTCGTCTCATCGCTCCCTTGTGCTGTTCCCCCGTTCAAGCACTACCAGCACCTCAAACACGACCTTCCGCAGATCCCACCCTTCCGCGGAACGACACCTCACATCACCTCGATCCTTGGCCTCCCTGGTGGTCTCAAAAGGCACCCTCACCTTTGCTGTTTCTTTCGAGACCGCTGCACACCAATCATAGCGACTGCGTTGCTTCGCCGTTTGACTGCATTTGCTGCTGCTGCTCTGCCGTTGGAACCGCCTCGACTCTCCAGATACCTGACTACATTCACCTTACGGTGTCAACCTTGCCGACCCGGTCCGTCTGCGCAGCTCAGCCCGTTGACGTAGCGCAAAGCCGACCACTGTGTAATCCTAATCCTGCGCCAGAAGGAGGCTGTGCTGCAACGAATACGGATTGCTGGGCCACTTCTTTTTTTCCCACCACCTCAGCTACCAAACCCCAGCTGCGGCGCCGCGTCCACTGCCGATTGTCGTCGTCGTCGTCGTCGTTGTCGTCGTCGTCCCCGTCCAGCTGCTGCCGTTACGAATCTCACACATCAACCGAGCCGGCTTCCGAAAACCACCTCCGTCTGCGTCCGCGCCTGCGCCCTTTCGATTCCATCGCTCCTTCATTCATGTGCCCGGGAACATTACGACCTTGATCCAACCACCCCAACTTCGCATGCTGGCCATTTCGAGACTTGCACATTGATCGCCGAGCAACACACACCCAGTCCCCCCCGGCATGGCTGGACGTCCGACGGGAGGCCCTCCAGGAGGCCCTTCCAATAACGACCTGCTGCTAGATCTGGAAAACGACCAACCCATCTACAATGGAGGACAGCGATCCACCGTGACCGACGACGACCTATTGCGCTACGACCAAGACCAACCCCAAGGCCGCCCCTCCGTCTCTTATGACGACTTCGTTGGCGGAGGAGGAGGAGGAGGAGGAGGCAACCACAACCAGCAACCTTCGGCGTTGAGACCGTTACCCGGAGGTCCCACGTCGCCCAGCACCGCCGACGGCGGCGCATCCTCCGGCCCATACATGCAGAGACACTACAGCCAAACCTCGGAACTGAACAACTACCAGCGATACGCCGACAACTTCGACGACTACTCGGCCGAGGGCGAATCATATTACCAGCAGGGAGGTGCTGCGGCAAGTGCGAACAATGTAGGAGACCCGTCGGCCAGGGCCAACGCCCGGAACCGTAACAGCGTTCTCAGCCTGGGCGGAGGCTTTTTTGGTCGCATGAAGAATAAGTTGGGCATGGGCCAAGGGTATTCGGAGATGGACTTGCCCTTGACGGAGGCGGGCGGCAACGGACGGACAGAATCTGGCATCGACACGCAGGCAAAGCAGGGCAAGAAGATGGACATGGGCAACTTCAAGTTTGGTTTCGGTCGAAGCAAGCCGGACCCCTCGACTCTAGGCCCGAGAATGATCCATCTCAACAACCCGCCTGCGAACGCTGCGAACAAATACGTCGACAACCACGTCTCGACGGCCAAGTACAACGTCGCGACCTTCCTGCCGAAATTCCTCTTTGAGCAGTTTTCAAAATTCGCCAACATCTTCTTCTTGTTCACGGCGGCACTGCAACAAATCCCCAATCTTTCGCCCACCAACAGATATACCACGATTATTCCGCTCTTCATTGTGATGATGGTCTCCGCGGGAAAGGAGCTGGTGGAGGACTACCGCAGAAAACAGGCAGACCACCAGTTGAACACATCCAAGGCCCGCGTTCTGCGCGGCACCACGTTTCAGGAGACGAAATGGATCAACGTCTCGGTCGGAGACATCATTCGCGTCGAATCGGAGGAGCCTTTCCCTGCTGATCTGGTCCTCCTTGCGAGTTCCGAGCCCGAAGGCCTCTGCTACATTGAAACAGCTAACCTCGACGGGGAGACCAACTTGAAGATCAAGCAGGCCCTGCCCGAGACTTGCACGATGGTCAGCTCCAGCGACCTGAGCAGGCTTGGCGGCAGAATCAAGTCCGAACAACCCAACAGCAGTCTGTACACGTACGAGGCTACCTTGACGATGCAGGCAGGTGGAGGCGAGAAGGAAGTGGCCCTGAACCCCGAACAGCTCCTGCTTCGTGGTGCTACTCTGCGCAATACTCCTTGGATCCACGGTGCGGTCGTCTTCACGGGACATGAGACAAAGCTCATGCGGAACGCCACCGCTGCGCCCATCAAGCGCACAAAGGTCGAAAAGAAGCTGAACATCCTGGTTCTGGTTCTCGTCGGCATCCTCCTTGTCCTGAGCGTCATCTGTACGGTAGGTGATCTTGTTCAGCGCAAGGTTGAGGGTGACGCCATTTCGTACCTGCAACTCGACTCGACCGGTTCTGCCAACGACATCATCAGAACGTTCTTCAAGGACATGGTCACCTACTGGGTTTTGTTCTCGTCTCTTGTGCCCATCTCACTCTTCGTCACTCTGGAAATGGTGAAGTACTGGCACGGCATTCTCATCAACGACGACCTCGACATTTACTACGACCGGACGGATACCCCCGCCAACTGCAGAACGTCCAGTTTGGTGGAGGAGCTTGGCATGGTTGAATATGTCTTTTCCGACAAGACTGGTACTTTGACCTGCAATATGATGGAGTTCAAGCAGGCCTCGATTGGCGGAATCCAGTATGCCGAAGACGTACCGGAGGACCTCAGGGCGACCATTCAGGACGGCGTTGAAGTTGGGATCCATGACTACAAGCGACTGGCAGAGAACCTCAAGAGTCATGAGACGGCCCCTGTGATCGACCACTTCCTGGCTCTGCTAGCTACCTGCCACACCGTCATCCCCGAGAGAAGCGATGAGAAGGGCGGCAAGATCAAGTACCAAGCTGCTTCGCCCGATGAAGGCGCCCTTGTCGAGGGCGCCGCCCAACTCGGATACGTCTTCACTGATCGCAAGCCGAGGTCCGTATTCATCGAGGCAGGAGGACGCGAGCTCGAGTACGAGCTCCTGGCCGTTTGCGAATTCAACTCCACCAGGAAGCGTATGTCGACTATCTACCGATGCCCTGATGGAAAGGTCCGCGTCTACTGCAAGGGTGCCGATACCGTCATCCTTGAGCGCCTGAACGACCAGAACCCGCACGTTGAAGCGACCCTGCGTCATCTGGAAGAGTACGCCTCCGAGGGTCTCCGAACGCTCTGCCTTGCGATGCGTGAAGTTCCCGAGCAAGAGTTCCAGGAATGGTTCCAGATATTTGAAAAGGCCGGCACCACCGTTGGCGGTAACCGTGCAGACGAGCTGGACAAGGCGGCCGAGATCATTGAGCACGACTTTTACCTTCTCGGAGCTACAGCTATTGAGGATCGTCTTCAAGACGGTGTCCCTGAGACCATCCACACGCTCCAGCAGGCCAGTATCAAGGTGTGGGTGTTGACGGGCGATCGCCAAGAGACCGCCATCAACATTGGCATGAGTTGCAAGCTGCTTAGTGAGGACATGATGCTTCTGATTGTTAACGAAGAGAGCGCGGAAGCAACGCGCGACAACATTCAGAAGAAACTCGACGCCATCCGGACCCAAGGCGACGGCACGATTGAAACGGAAACTCTGGCTCTCATCATCGATGGCAAGTCCCTGACCTACGCCTTGGAGAAGGACCTCGAAAAGCAGTTTCTCGATCTGGCCATCATGTGCAAAGCCGTCATCTGCTGCCGTGTTTCCCCTCTACAGAAGGCTCTGGTCGTCAAGCTGGTCAAGAAGTATCAGAAGGAATCCATTCTGCTCGCTATTGGCGACGGCGCGAACGACGTCTCCATGATCCAGGCCGCCCACATCGGTGTCGGTATCAGCGGTATGGAAGGTCTCCAGGCCGCCCGAAGCGCCGATGTCTCTATTGGCCAGTTCCGGTACCTCAGGAAGCTGTTGTTGGTGCATGGCGCCTGGAGCTACCAGCGCGTTGCCAAAACCATTCTCTTCTCCTTTTACAAAAACATCACTTTGTACATGACGCAGTTCTGGGTAAGTCCGCCGATGTTCTCTCGCGCAGTCCGCGTTGCTAACTCAATTAGTACACCTTTCAAAACGTCTTCTCTGGTGCGGTCATTTACGAGTCATGGACGCTCTCCTTCTATAACGTCTTCTACACCGTCTTGCCTCCTCTCGCGCTGGGTATCCTCGACCAGTTCATCTCGGCAAGACTCCTCGACCGCTACCCGCAGCTGTACACCATGGGCCAGCAGAACCAGTTCTTCAAGATCAAGATCTTCGCCGAATGGGTCGCCAACGCTGTCTACCACTCCATTATCCTCTACGTCTTTGGCCAGCTCATCTGGTACGGCGACCTGATACAGGGCGACGGACAAATCGCTGGCCACTGGGTCTGGGGCACGGCGCTATACGCTGCCGTACTTCTCACTGTCCTCGGCAAGGCGGCTCTGATCACGAACAACTGGACCAAGTACCACGTCATCGCCATTCCCGGTAGTATGCTCTTCTGGTGGGGGTTCATCGCCCTCTACGGTACCGTCGCGCCCATGATTCCCTTCTCGGCTGAGTATCACGGTGTCATCCCCAAGCTGTACAGCAGCCCCGTCTTCTGGTTGCAGACCATCTCGCTGGCCATTATGTGTCTCCTGCGAGACTTCGCCTGGAAGTTCGCCAAGCGCATGTACATGCCGCAGACGTACCACCACATTCAGGAGATCCAGAAGTACAACATTCAAGATTACAGACCAAGGTATGCAGATGTTCACTTCATCAGGGTTTCCACGAGAACCTGCTAACACATTCCAGAATGGAGCAATTCCAAAAGGCGATTCGTAAGGTGCGCCAGGTTCAGCGCATGCGCAAGCAGCGCGGCTATGCATTCTCCCAAGCAGACGAGAGTCAGACGAGGGTGCTCCAGGCATACGATACTACCCAGCACCGTGGACGATATGGCGAGATGGCCAGCTCGAGACCTCCAGGCAGATAGCTGCGCCTCCTTTTACTCTTTTAAAACCACTACTGCTGTCACCCACTGCCGCGTGCCGGAGGCGAGGCAAAGGGGACGTGAAGCCTATGATGATTACGACTCGAAAGGGGAAGGGCCGGCTGCGTTGATTTTGATTCCTGGGGAAGGGCTTATTCCCCAAACGCAATGGTAATGCCAACGGTAGCGACGACAGCACGATGTAAAGTTTTGTGTCTTTTTTTACAATTATTATATGCATGGTCGGGAACCTTCCCCGTCATCTGGGGAGGGGTCGTTCCCATGGGACTGGCGTTTCTAATGCCATTCTCATGGCTTTTCTTGTACTACTCCCTGTAGGCTTTCTTCGCTTTTTCACTTCTTTCGTGTTGTCGTCTTTTGCAATACGCTCACACACAAAACACGTTGGAGGGTCAGGCTGTAGGGGTCTGCGTGATTTAGATGTGCGTCTCAGGGGAGGAAACGACTTGGGGCGATGAAAAAGAAGAGGCGGTCGACGGAGAAAAGAACTCGTCACAATTGCGGCAGGTCCGAGGAAGGGAGGAAGACAGCCCAACGGATAACGCAGGTGGAATGAGAAAAAAAGAATTTCCGTGTTAGAAACCAAATCCCTCCCCCCCAAATACCTCTTTGCTTTTTGACTAGGGCGGCCGGCGGGCGTTTTTGGGCCATGTACCGCAGATGATGAATTGACTCTCAACATCCTCCGCGCCTCTTTTCGTTGCCTCGATGGTGTCTTATGGTGCATGGCTTGACTGGAACCGTGCATTTCGGAACCACAAGCCGGCAGCACAGACCAGACTGACGCATGTTGCTGGGCGACTCGACAGGATAAAGGTAAATCTGTCACATTGATATCTTAAAATCCTACTTTTGCCGCATCCTTAGTGATCGACCTGGGGGCGTGAACTATGAACACGAAGAGAAACAACATCTACCGCTTACGCGACGCACCCCTAGTCCGTTGCAAAGCGGTCCGTGAATCTAAACGTTGCCAGGCCCTCCTTGAAGTCATCCACTACCGCCCTTACTTCGCCAGACGAGTAGACGCCCTCGCCATCCTTGACGCCGAGCGCGGCTGACTCGTTCAGAGCGTTGCCGACGCCGCCGACCGGCTTGCCCCATCTGTAGGAGTCGATGACCAGCTGAGCAGGTCGACCTGCCGGGTAGAGGGGAGACGGCTTGATAGTTCCGTCAAACAGGCCCTCGGCGCCGCTCGCGACAATGACACCGTCGAAGGCGGTGGCGTCTGCCTGTGCGTATGTCACGTCGACGCCGTCCGCCAGCCTCTCGGCGATGACAGTCACCAGGACACCATCGGCGGCGAAGGCGTCCTTCAATTCCTTGCCCTGGGTCACGGAGCCATCGGCTGACAGACTCGAGAGCACGCCGACCTTTAAGGTGGCGATGGTAGGCAGCTTCTCACCCAAGATAGAAAGACCCTGGGTGGTATTGTCGTGGTAGTACTGCGCATCGGGCTCCAGTTTATCCAGGCCCAAAGCTTCAGCAACGCGGTTCGCAATATCGTTGGAGACTTTGTTGAGCTGCGCAAGCACGTTCTGTTTGACCTCGTCCGACTCGAGGTGGCTTGTCTCGAAGCGGATGGCATTGATGAGGAACTGCTGCTCGATGGGCGTCAGTGAGTTGTAGAAGAGACGCGGCTGAGACCAGTGATCTGAGAAGCTGTCGGAGATCTCGCGGACCAGGTGGCCGTTGTTAGTGCGTCCTGGTGCTGTGAAGAAACCGTTGCCTTGGGTCTGGTTTGCCTGTTTGGGCAGACCCTTGTTCAGGGTGTTTGGAGAGTCTGTGCCGGTTAGTGAAGCTCAGTAGAAACCTGGGATAGACACTCACAAGAGTTCCGGTTGCGGTGGATGAAGTTCTGGGCGGCGCCATCTCGGTTGTTGTTGTGGATGGGAGTGATCGGGCGGTTGATCGGCAGCTGCTCAAAGTTGGGCCCGCCGTGACGGTTGATCTGGGTGTCCAGATATGAGAAGATGCGGCCCTGCAGCAGAGGGTCTTCGGTGAAGTCGATGCCTCTGACGATGTGCCCGGGTTGGAACTGCTACGGATTAGCTGCGCCTACACATACGAGGCTCGTGGCACATACCATGATCTGCTCAGTCTCGGCGAAGTAGTTGACAGGGTTGGCGTCCAGCTTCATCTTGCCGAGCTTCTGGAGGGGCGCGATTTCCTCAGGCACAATCTTGGTCGGGTCCAAAAGGTCAAAGCCGTACTTGAGAGTGTCTTCCTCCTCGAAGACCTGGACGCAAAGCTCCCACTCGGGTCCGTTGCCCGATTCAATGGCATCCCAGAGATCCTGACGGTGGTAGTCGGCGTTTTTGCCAGAGACGATTTGGGCCTCCTCCCAGACCAAGCTGGCTTTACCCTGCAGCGTCTTCCAGTGCCACTTGATGAGCTTCGACTTGCCGTCGTCTGTTACTGCGCGGAACGTATGCACGCCGAAGCCGTCCTGACGGTGTTAGCCAAAGCTTCGTAACCGAGCGAGGTGTTCGCTCACCATGTGTCGGTAGCTTCGTGGGATTCCATAACCAGCCATTGCCCAGAACAAGGTGTGGAGGGTGCTGGTCTGGGAGCTGAAGAAGTCCCATGCAGAATCGTGAGCTGTGGCGGCTTGAGGGATCTCGTTGTCACCGCGAGGTTTCCTGCATGGGTCGTATTGTAAGCACACGACTCAGGTGGGCGAGAAGGGCGGTATGGGCTCTTACACAGCGTGGATCAAGTCCGGGAACTGAATAGCATCTTGAATGAAGAAAACGGGAATATTGTTCCCCACGATGTCGAAGTTGCCCTCGTCAGTAAAGCTATCGTCGTTGTCAGCACATGCCATGGGTACTTAAAATGAAAAGAATACCTACAATCTGGTTGCAAAGCCGTGCACATCTCTTGCAGTGTCGGCACTTCCTCTCGAACCAGCAACGGTAGAGAACCGCACAAACGTGGATGTCTGCTTGCCTGCCTCGCCCAAAAAGGAGGCGGCAGTGAGGTTGCTGTAGTCGCCGTAGCTCGTGAAAGTGCCATAAGCACCGGCACCTCGGGCATGTACGGCTCGCTCGGGGACCTACAGGCAGGAGGGTCAATTAGAGCAATCAATGAAGCTGGTATACACTGCAACATACTCTCTCGTGGTCGAAGTGGGTAATTTTCTGGCGGAAGATGAAGTCCTCGAGCAGGGTCGAGCCCCGGACGCCGGCCTTCAAGCTTACTTGGTCCTCAATGGGACCGCCGACGTCGGATGTAAGGTACGGGTCGCCGGAAGAATCGTCAACCTCGTAGCCGGTGAGATGCTCGCGAGAGCCGCCACCCTCGGCCCGGGCTCTGATGTTGGACGGGTCTGCAAAAGGACAACCTGCAGAAGAGAGGGTGGCCAGGCCGAGGCCGGCCAGCAGGAGGGCTGTATGCATAGTGGGATGGGCGATCACAGTAATGCCTTTGTGTCTGCTTTGGGTGCGCCTCTATTGGGCGTGCAAGACTAGACCAAATAAACGTGTCTTTATGTCTTGAATAGTGAAGGAGAATGTCCGAAAACCCGTTGAGCAAGGGAAGAACCAAGCGACGGGAGGCTACTTATGGGCTCCAGAGACTTGGTTGACAGGCGGAGCTCTGTCCGAGCTACGGACAGACAGCACGGCATGCGAAAGAGCACGATGGACCCAGCAGAGGTCTGGATCGGGAAGAGAACGACGCTTGTCGGTGCACAAGCTCAAGGATTGTATTGCTCCTGCTAATCCTGGGCATGAGAGGCGACCAGGGCAAGAGAACTTCCTCAGGTCGAGGTACACTGGTACTGCTTGCCCAGAACAAAATCTCATCCACATCCCGAGGGTTTGAGCACGGCGCACCGCCTCCCCTTACGAATGCGTTGCGCCGGGCACCCGAGGAGTGATAGCATCATAATCGTTCTATACTAGGTAAGTAGCTCCCCCCACAGGGAGAGTGGGCGGGGGCAGGAGAAAAGAGGGGTGGATACAATGTTGTCAGATTAGAAAACCCATTGTTGTGATTCATCCGGGAGGCGCCCACGGTCCCGGGAGCTCTGATGTTGTGTGCTGGTAGCTTGCCTTGGCTGCATTTTGTGCCCCAAGGTCGAGGCCGACATGAGCTTCTATGGTGCGGCGAGATGTAAGCCAGCCACAAAAAGAGGCCAAGGCAGTCTAAGCCAGCTTCCGTCAGCCATTTCTTTCTTATAATCATGACGACTCTACATCCACGAAAATCAGATGAAACGTACAACGCTGACAGGAGCGACGACGAAGGGTAGAGAGAGTGTGGGTGGAATCGAGGCTGAGATTTCGAGTGACGCCCCCCTGCTCAGCCCATCCCACTTCCGTTTCTTTCTTATTTCTGTTTCGCCCACGTGCTGATACCTTGCCAAACAAGGTTACATCTAGACAAAAACATGGGCTGGGGGTCCTTAAAGGGCCAGAGCCCGGTCCGGGATGGTCTGGTGCAACATCAAATGGCAATGGAACGTGGTTGGCGAGGAACGGCACGGCAGTTGGACGAGGCGGCGAGTGGACGGGCTTAATCAGACTGGTTAGTGATGTGTCGAGCGAGCGGAAGGTAGATGTGGCTGCGTAGATCGCAGACAGTGGGATGGAAGAAGACGGACGTTGCCATCATCCCAAGTCTGTGCGAGTCTGTGTGCCTCCAGGAGAGGCTGGCGCTCCTTCGTGGCCCCTCCTTTTTCTTAGCTCAGCAGCCCTGGTGCGAGGCAAACGCAGAACGCGCAAGCGATCGCGATGTCTCGTGAGATTTGTGCAACGACAGAGTGGGGATGGGCCAAGCAGAGGCCGGGCATCAAACATATCACCACGGCGTACGTAAAGGTCGCGTCTCGAGGGATTTGGCCTTGAGAAAAACCACCGAGAATGGCGGAAGTTACCTGCCCACTTCCTCTTGTCTATGACGACAAGTCGGGGGCATCGGATTGGACTGGGATTGATAGACCCGGTTCTTAGGCAAGGCCGGGGTCGTTGCTCAGATGAAATGCCTTCCGGGGGACCCTCGTCGAGACGAGTTTCCAGCATGCGGTCTGAAAAGATATCACCCACTTATGACGAGAAAAGGCTGGTTGCTATTGCCAAGTCTGACGGGGGAGTGCCGGAGACGGGCGAATGAGACGAAAAGTCGCATTTCCAGATGTAGACCCAATTCCCGGCGCTTGGGGTGGAAGGGGAAAAGAGCGAATGTGCGTGAGTGAGGTTGAGGTTGAGGTTCGAGAATGCCGAGCCATCATCGTCATCGGGCGGGGCCTTTGTGTGGGGCCGTGCCATTGTTGATCAGCCGGGAGGGAAGGAGAAACAGTACTATGTACCTCTGTAATACAAATCATTTTAGTAGAAGCGAGGTTCGTGGTTGGCCCTGGGTGCGCCAAGGGTGGCCACACACTGAGAGGGTTACAACGCAACCTGCACCCAAAAGTTTCCGTTGCTTGATGATTGTCCCGGGGTTGGGGTTCGTCGAGGCCAGATGAACGGTCGCAGGCGACAGGATTAATGTGTCGGGATGATACGCTGGATGGATGAGAACAAGGCCGGTGTTGTCGTTTCTTCATCGATGAAAATGAGACGGATAATCAGGGACCGCATTCTGGACAAGGGGACGGGTCGGCACTTCTCCGGGCAGCGGGAAGAGAAGGGCGGGAAGATCAGCCATGGAGAACGTTGAAGCCACTTTGTGCAACAACGGTGCAAACAATATCTTTGTGCTCGCGATTTGTGCATGTTTTACCCACGGGACGAACGCGTTACCGCTCCTGTTGCGCCTCCTCCTCTCCGGAGCGAATCCCGACTTGGCTCATTCCATATACTCAAGAGGACCCAACCGTCCAATCGAGCCGGATAACACAGGAACGGACCCATCACAAGTCGTCCGAACGCCTTTGAAGTTTGGACGAAAGGAAACGGATACAAGGAAACATAAGGCAACTTACAAGGGTGCCGCTGCAGCCTTTCGGAGGTGTGTCCGGCTTGGGGCCGGGGGGTTCGCTGAGGGGCTGGAAGTGTGAGCACGAATATCCCGGGGAGATCTCGTCGCACATTGCACGGGGCTTCTTTGCATCTTCCAGTGACGACATGCGGCCGCCCAATTATGGCCTGCCGATTACCAGGACAGCACATCGCGGCACCAGTGCAGCCATTTTGGCTCTCCTGTCGACTCATCCTACATTCATCAGCCTCCACTAATAGGTAGCAACCGCAACTGCGAGATGTGTAATAGTGCCATAAATAAACATGGGGTTGAGTTCGTCACATTCTATGCTCTTCACACCGCATATGCGTATATATTTCCCCCTCTTCTAGTCTTATTTATAGACATGGGACGCCACCCTCACGAGCGCTTCCGTGAGCCAAAATTCACCAGATATGCCTTATTCGTCCAACCGGCTCCCTCCAAACATTGTAGAAGTGATCGGGAACCCAAGTCTCCGCGCTTCTAGACTTTCTTCTCCTGCCTCGGACCAAGACCACTGGTGACCAGCCAGTGTGTCTAGACGAGCAAATCCCGCAGAAGCGAACCCCAGTCTTTCCCAACCCGAAAAGAGGAAACCGTTCGCCGGGTTGTTTGATCGATAGTTCGTTTGTCCGGTGTCGACGATGGGAACTGCTGTCCATGTGGCCCCGGCTCACCTTGCCTTGTTAGCGGGTCTTGCTCCGATTCTGTGCCGAACCGAGGCCGGCGACCCAACATCCCCAGCCGTTTGTGGACCCTTTCAGGAAAACCCACGAGGTGATTTCAAATCATGGAGAATCGAGACCCTTCGAAACAGTCTGTCGGGATAGAAGCAATCGAGATATCTCTATTGGCCATATGAGCCAACTGAACCGAACCACAAGTGTGATGCTTAAGACCGAGCCGAGCTCGGAGACGCAACTCATAGTGCGGCATCGATCTGTTCAGCGGCTCTAACGGCTGGCATATTTCTTCTGATAGCCTCATCTAGTGGAGCCACATATCATCCGGTATATCCCCATAGTAGACGCCACGCCACCGTCCCATGTATATCTCGTTGGTCTGTAATTTGCTTGTGCGGTTCGGAGACTATTTCGAGGTTAAGCTGGCTGTTTCGCTCATGATGCTTGACCCCTATCCACGCCGAAACCACTGCCTATCTCAAGTTATCACTAGTCCCTCTATTCAGGGGATTCTATCGCTCTGGCAACACTTATTGCCCCAGGGACAATGGCAGAGATCCCACCAGTGCTTCTCTCGATTGCTGGTGCGCGTTGACTGCGGCAAGACAGACGAGTGCGAGTCACTCCCTGATGAGACGGACCTATTCGTATACTGCATCACTCCGCTTACCGCCCGTCCCAAAGTCTTGCTGGCAACAGCAACGGTAATAGCACAGATGACAGCGTATAGTTCATGTTAGTATGCAAATTGAAAACTTAGCATACTTGCCTGTCACCCGGCTGGTAAAACGCCTTTATCCACCATGGACCGCAGAGATACTGCAGCTTGGTTGACATGGACAATACCATCGGCGTCTCTTTGATAGGGGCCGGCTGACTCTTGCTCACTCGAAAATCATACAGCATTCAAACAGCACAGGGACAATATTGGCACATGGAAGACTGGCTCGTATTGATGGGGTCTTGCTTGAAGTTCATTGCTTTTGGTGTAAATGAGATCCTAGCTCAATGGCATCCGCTGGTATCGGCCATGGCTAACCCAATTTGCCCCCACAAACGCCAAATGTTCCCATGCCCCATTTTCATCAAATGACTTTTGTTTTTTTGGTTCCGATCTCCTCGCTTAGTAGAAGAAGCCGATGACCTTGCCGGCAACGTGCTTGCGGCGAGCCTCCTCGTGGTCCATGATACCAGCGGAGGTGGTGAGGATGACGTAGCCGAACTGACGGGCAGGGAGCAGCTTGACAACCCACTTCTCGAGGTCGGCAAGACGGACGTTGTAGCGGGGGGAGATGACACCGCACTTGTTGAGGCGGCCGTTGAGCTGGACAACAATCTTGCCGGAGCGGTGGTCGTCGACCTCCTCGAACTCGCCGATGTAGCCTAGGGTGCTTGTCAGCATATTGTTGCGGCGGTTTAAAGCTTAAACATCACGAGTTGAAATCCGAAAAAGTTGTAAGACCTCCGCAGTTTATCTATCGGCAATTTATAGGGGCTGAGTCGTGGGGAAGACAGAGACGTTCGCCCTAGTTATCATGCCGAATGTACATTTCACAATATCCTCCGAAGAAAAAAGGGAAAGAAGCAAAGTATGAGGGGCATAGCAAATGTTTCGACATACCGTGACGCTGCATGACCTGGAGGAACTTGACGATAACCTTGGAGCTAGGGCGGATGAGGACCTGGCGCTTGCCAGCCTTCTCGGCGTTGTTCATGCTCTTGAGAGCATCGTGGAGGACAGAGGTGCGGACCATCTTGACGGTTGGTGAATGCGGAGATTCTCAAGTCTCGGGAAATGAGGTATCTGCCAGCGAAAAAGAGTTCATGTTAGCCTTCCGAGGCCTATTGAGCGTGGAGAGTGCCCTCCCAGGCGAGCATCGACCAAGAGGAGGGTTCTGCCAGCTCATTGCTGAAGAGGAGAGCGTATCAGAGATCATCGTCGTCGGCGGCATGGAGCAGAGCAGCACCCTCCGCAAAGGGGCCGTCGCTTCGCATCGTCCGTCAGGGAAATCGAGGTCGAAAGAATAATCGCATTCTCGGGATTCGCACGACTCGTCTGATTGCTCTCCTCCGGCATCAAGGAAAAGGCAAGAGTTCCTGCTTGGATCAAGTCGCCATCGCGGCGCGCATGTTTTGTCCCTACTTACCTCGTGGAATGAACGGTGCCGGTGAAGGGTGGATTGGCAAGCTTGTCGGTGTGAGGAGATCGTGCAAATGGGAGGAGACGGGACGCAAGCAATTTTTTTTAGAGGTCTCTGCAGAAAATGTGGCCGAAAATCAAATTCGGCCTTGTGGGTGGTCCGTGCACCTGCCGAAATTTGCCCTGTCGACCCCACCCTCCAGCCAATGATCTCTGGCACACAAACGAACGAACCTCTTGTCTTTCGCCTTACCGCGACAAAAAGTTCACTTATTTTACACTACCCATATAACAACAAAACACCACTCTTCGAGGATCGAACCGACAGGAACTTGACCGCAAAACTTTCAAGATGGTGAGTTTGCGCCGCACACCCTCCCAACACCTCCAGCCGAGGCGGATTCCCCAGTTGCCCGCGTAAATCCCCGGTTGGGTGATTGCGGGCACTGTGAGATTTCGCGGGCGCGCAAGGCCAATTGGAACCCCCCATGGACAAGCACACGACACCTTCGCCTTCGAGAACCAGCCTCGCTAACTGCGCGCTTCCATAGTCGGACGTAGAAGAGAACAACGCCCCCGAGGTGGCCGAGGAGGTCGAGGTTTCCGCCGATGCCGGCTCCAAGGGCCAGATGTCCGTTCTTGACGCCCTCAAGGGTGTCCTGAAGCTTGCCCTCATGCACGACGGTCTCGCCCGCGGTCTCCGCGAAGCCTCCAAGGCTCTCGACCGCCGCCAGGCCCACATGTGCGTCCTCAACGAGGCTTGCGAGGAGGAGGCCTACAAGAAGCTCGTCATCGCTCTCTGCTCCGAGCACAAGATCCCCCTGATCAAGGTGCCCGACGGCAAGCAGCTCGGCGAGTGGGCCGGTCTCTGTAAGTACCAACCTGGGTGTGTTTGAGGATTGGGGGACACGTGCTAACACCAGACAGGCGTTCTTGACCGTGAGGGTAACGCCCGCAAGGTCGTCAACTGCTCTTGCGTCGTCGTCAAGGACTGGGGTGAAGAGTCCCAGGAGCGCTCCATCCTTCTCAACTACTTCCAGACCGAGCAGTAAATTCGGGAACGCCTCATGATTTGAATTTGGGCGTCACTATGGGGAGAAGGGAATAGAGGGTCGGCGGGGAATTTATTTGGAACCGTCGCTTACGAACGAATCTTTCGGTTGTACTCTAGCTTCTTCAGCTGGCATCTCGAAACAAAAAATGGAGGACTCCCTCTGGAAGTCGGGTTATCTTGCATAACGGCAAATAAAGAGAAACGGCATTGGGCACTCTTGAACCATCTCAACATTGGCACGCGAATTGTGACTTGATGCTATAAACGTGGCTCGGATTGCTGCTCTCTCTCACTTTCTTCCCTCGACCTAAGCTCGGGTTAGTTTGCGTCGCGGGCCCACGCCAATTGTAATCGGGACTAACCATGATGATGTGGTATCCAAACTCGGTCTTGGCCTCGCCGTAAACCGGGCTCGCTGTTGTGCTCGTACCCAGAGCAAAGGCTACATCCTCAAACTTGGGGTCCAGGCTTCCTTTCGTCTTCCAGCCTAGGGAACCGCCTGTGTGATCATCAGCATGCAGTGCCCTCATCCTCCACAAGATCCCTGTCGACGCTCACCCTGCCTCGCCTTGTCTTCAGAGAACTCCCTCGCAACCTCATCGAACTTGGTTCCATCTCTCAACTTGGCGAGAGCCTCCTCCTTCTTCGCATGCTTCTCGCACTGGAAACTCTTGTCAGACTCATTCCCTAAAATATTTCACCCAACAGATTGTCCTTACCAGAATGTGCCGGACGTTGATGGACTGTGCGCCTTTGGCCTTGCCCCCCTTGTCGTCGCTTTCGCTTTTGCCTCCCTTCTTGCCGCCGGCGGACTTACCAGCATCCTTCTTATCGGCGGGCTTCTTGTCGTTTTTGCCCATCTTGGCTGCGTGGGGTTGCCGTGATGATGGTGATGAAAAATGAGCTCGTAGTTGATGGTGGGGGAATTGGCTACTGCGCGCACACTCTCGCAACACCCCACCAACGAAGACCCTGTCAACGGCGGAGGGTGTGACCAATGAAGTGCGGGGGCTTGACCTCAGTCAGAGTACCTCAGCCGCCAATGTCTGAACTCTAAACACGCAACACGAACTTGTCGACAAAGAAGAGTTCGTGAAGCTGCAGTTTCGTGTTACTTATCAATATCTTACTTCTTTTATCAATATCTTACTTCTTTTACCAGCTTTTTTCTCTTCAGAGCGCCATTGTGGCAAGAAGTATACTGGCCACCGCTACCCACTACAGTTGCTAATGCCTGTTTCTGGTCTCATCGCATCACCCGTGCCCTTCCTAAGCAACCCGACACCCCAATGACCCACACGAAGACAGCCGCCGACGAGACCGGAATGCGGGCCGGGAAACCTCACGTCTTACCAGCAGAAGCTGAAGAGACTGTCGAAGCCGACGAGAAGACGCGCCACGAAACTACCGGCTCACAGGACACCTACGGCGTGAGTACAATGCCCTCAAAGCCGACACAACACCATACACCGTCAAATGGACAATGTTGCGCTTGAACAGCCAAAAAAAATTCTTGGTTTCTCTTCATGATTACCGCAAACCAGACATCAAATCTTCCATGCGAAAACCTAGTAATTATGCTCCAATGACCGGCTCTCACTCTCGCCGAAACAACCACGTCCTTAAGCGATCATTTACTGAGAGATCAGTACCATCTCTACTGAGCTGCTTTGATATCACGTCGCAAGAAATCATGAGGAATCATTAACAAAGCGCTTGCCGAGTCCGACATACTTTTTAGGGCAGACATCGATATCACACACCCCGACGCTGCTTACGATGGCGTATGTGCTACTGCGGCAACGGCTGCGCTGTTGGAGATATCCTTGCTCTATCCAAAGTGCGAGGAGTCTGAACTACAACGCGCTGCTCAAGTCCTGGTGAAAGAGGCGCTTCGAATCACACAAGAGTAGGGTATCGCAAGAGAACGCGAGCAAGCGTTATTCAGCCATCTTCAACAGCTTTGAGTGGAGACCAGCAAAGGAATCAGGCCAGGAAAGCATGAAAAACTGCAATGGCATTTCCGCGCTTCAAGTGAAACCAGGAGTTCTTGGGTGCACGACTTGAAGAGTGGCATTGGGATTTCGTGTGCTCTTAAGTAGCTGCATGGAAGCCGAAGGCGTGGACAGCGTGACCAGGGAATGACATCCAGACGCTGTTAAACTAGGTCGTGAAGACGATAATAATGGCTAAAATGGAGTCATAACGGGCTTAGGGCTCATAAGACGTACGAGGGAGTGTTGCTTTCGGCACCTGAGCTACATCAAGCGTCGGTTGGTCTACGCGTTGGTTCCGCGCGACGAGGGACACGGGGAAGACCCCAGAGGAGGTGCGGCCGTACTGTTTCTTGACTGCTGGATTCAAGTTGCTAAGGCATGGATCGTCTCTAAGGAGAGAGATGTCGCTTCTGACTGGTGTGCAGTATTGCTCAAGGCCATGGCACCCGATTACAAAGTTGCTTCGTGCCCTCTCGAGAGTAGCTTTGCCGGCGACATAACCATTCTCTTGCCCAAAACTTCCGACTAGCAACACCGTAAGCACCTTTTCGCAGGAAATGAACTCCGGTAATAGAGATATCGGTGGATGATACACCATAAATGGACCGCTGGCATAAGTAATCATTTCCCATCTCCAGTGCATTGCGCTGTCTTCTGGTACGTACAATATGTTTCTAGGACAAACATTTCGCCTCCTTTTCACGTTAAGGACCCTGGACTGGGCATAGGAACAGATAAATTCTGGGATGTGACTGTTCTAAGAGAAGCTTTCATGAGGGTCCAACCGCGAACACAATTTGATGGACAAGAGGGACAGCTTGCCATCGTACCAGCGGTGACATTTGTTGAAGAATAAGATAAAAGCCCTGCCACTTTCTCGTCACTCGAACGCCTTAGCAAGAGGTGTTCAGACTTTTTGTTCACCAAACTACCGACCGATCAACTACCCGCGTCCTGTACCACTTGTAGGCTGCTTGGATGCGATTCCAGCGCGGCATCCCTCTCTCAGAATCCACAGGTTCCATCTCGAAAAGCGAGCCCTCATTGCGTTGAACAAATCCACCTCGCTTTCTGCCTTTTTCAGTTCCTCCTCGAAAACCTTGATGTACTTCTTCGTGCTGTCCAGCATTGACATTGCAACCGCCTCGTCAGGTTCCGACATGGGTTTGAACGTATGCCCAGGCACGACGATCCTCGGCCTCAGCGCCTCGATCTGCTTCACAGCCTCCATCCACCCGTCCCGCTTCTCTTGCGTGTTTGCCTCAACGAGCCATTGGTGACAGTCGCCATTGTACACAATGTCGCTCGCGACAACGAGCCCCAGATCTGACACGTGAAGGAAGGAGTTGGCATGCATGTCTCCGTGCGGCACGTCATAGGCCTTGATGAGGTAACCGTCTAGGTCGAGTTCATTGGACGGCGGCAGGGATACGAACTCCGCCTTCGCCTCTGGCATGCTGGTGCCTGCTTCGCTGGGTGGGAAAGTTACCTCCCATAATTCTTTGTAGGTTTGAGGAGAGTATTGCTGCGCGATGCCCTTGACAACACTCTTGGTTCCAGTGGCAGTGACGCTTGGAAAAGCAGTTTTCAGGACAGGGAACCCGAAAAAGTGGTCTCCGTGTGCATGCGATGCGACAAAGTGCTTCAGGACACAGCCGGGTGGCAGCGTAGACCGAACCCACGATGCCAACTCATTTGTCGCATCGACGCTCGGAGGACAGTCTACCAGAATGGCGGAGGCGGGGGTGTATATCAGCGTGCAGCAGAGCGGCGACCAGTAGCCCGAGTCTTTGGACGATGGGTCAGGGGAGACCAGAGCGGTTGGGATTGGACGACACAAGTAGACTGCGACCTGAGCAGCCATGTTCGCGACTGTTTTGGTGGCTTTGATTTTTACCGGGTTGAAAGAGCAGAGGATGAGCCATGGGTAATAACGTTATCAAAATAGGATAATTATCTCTGCTTATATCATTAGAGGGCGTGTGATGGAATTGCTGCCGTGTCTGTCGTAGCCTAGCATAATCGACCCATAGCTGCAGATAGCAGTCGTCATTATTATTGTGCAGTACAGAAGTCGAGAGATGCCATGTGCAGTCTGCAACATCTATTAATATGTCACTGGTTTGTCATTCTACATATGGGGACATGGCGCGATGCGGAGGGATAGGTAGCCGATTTGGAGGCAAATGCGAGATGTGACTACCAGTATGCAGTGAAACGGTTACAGGGTATGGCAACGGAATGTAAGCCGGGCGGCCTTCGTGGTATCAGTAAGCAGCGTCTGCGCCGGCGAGTGTTCACTAATCCTAAAGGTCTCTGTGTTAAGTATTACTGCTGACATATCTGCGATGCCTTCGTTGTCATGGGATGTCACTCCAAGCAACGAGTATAAGTAAACGATGGGAACGTATCTGATGTTGCTAATATGAAACTATAACCTCGCGAACAATCCTAGCGAATTCCAATCATCATTTCAGCCACCAAAAAACCCGCCATGGCCCTCTCCACTATCAAGAACGTGTTAGTTGTTGGAGCTAGCGGAAATGTTGGTAGCTCAACAATCAAGGCACTGCTCGAAGACAACTTCCAGGTCACTGGGTTGTCCCGAGAGTCTTCGTCGGCTACCTTGCCAGAAGGCGTGAGACACCTTACGACCGATTTCTCCGAGACGTCTCTTCTCGAAGCCTTCAGAAATCAGGATGCCGTTGTTAGCACAATCTCCAGTATCCACTCTGGCGGCGCCTTGGTGCTTCAAAAGATCCTGGTCGACGCAGCCATCGCGGCGGGAGTCAAAGTCTTTGTGCCCTCCGAGTACGGGATCGACACTGCGGATGTCACTGCGCCGAAGTACATTCCGTTCCTATCCGATAAGATCGAGGCGATCAGATACCTCAAGGAGCAGCAGGACAAAATCTCGTGGACGGCACTAATCACGGGGTCCATGTTTGACTGGGGGTTGAACATTCCAGGCTTTGGGGGCTTCAACGTGGCTGCCCGAACCGTCACGATCTTTGACGGCGGCAACGTCCCTTTCGAGGCCACGAACCTGGATCAGGTTGGCAGGGCCATTGCCAACAGCTTGAGAAGGCCCGATCTTACACGAAATCAATACGTCTATGTGAACAGCTTTACGGTCACGCAAAACGAGGTTCTTAAAGCGCTAGAGAAGGCAACGGGCGATAAGTTCGATGTGTCGCAGGGTTCCGTAGAAGAGTTGTGGCGGGAGGGAGCAACGCAGGTGGAACAGGGCCAGCCTCTTGGCACGCTGGCCATGATTGCGGGAGCCATATATGGCAGAGGGGGTTTGGCGCATTTCTCAGCCACAAAGGGCCTTTGGAATGAGAGACTCGCCTTACCACAGGAGGATCTGGACGAGTTCATTGGTAACTACGTAGGAGGAAAGAACTGAGTTGTGCCTCACAAGCAACCCATTGGTACAGATAACACAGACATCAGAATCATATGAATGACTGGTGTCTTATCCATCAACTTGTGTTATTTGCCGTGTGTGATACCCCTTGTCCTGGCCATATGCCAAGTCTCTAGTTCACAATTTGATCGACCATGAACAAGCGGCTTGCATCTCCCCAAGTTTCCTTCCTGCAATTGGGTTGGGTTTTGCTGGAAAACACTGAAGGCTTTGAAGACCTTGTCGTCTGGCCGTATGATCGCGGACGACGCCGGCCGAGATCAAAAGCCCCCAAAATTCAGTATTGGAGATTCGAGAAAATGGACTCCGTTGTTCGCAGCTGTCGAGGCGTCCAGTGTTTCCATGGTCAAGCTATTGCTTAACAACATGCACAGATTGGATACAGATGACAAAAGAATGACGTTGCATTCCGCGGTAAACTCTACAGACCTGCAAGAACGAACACCTCTGCATAGGGCAGTTGAGAAAGGAATTATCGAAATCATCCATATGCTTGCGACATCACCCTGATAACTCACAGACGCCCAAGACCATTAAGGAAGCACACCTCTACATATTGCCATACAAGCAAACCACCTAAATATTGTCGCTCATCTGGGGCCGCTAAGCAAGAACGCTCTGAGTATCGAAGACAAAAGCACATGACGCCGATGGTTCGTGCGGCCCTCGCCACGATGGAATTTCACTATTGTCATCTGTGACTAGGTGGAGTCGTTGATCCGCGGTTGAGACAATCTGTGGGGTGAAAAGAGTTGATCTCAACTCGCGGGACAAGCATGGCCGGAACCCACTATCAGATGCGATTTTCTGGGGAGAAGGGAGAAAGCTCCTCTTGGCCTATCAAAAGGGGTTGTCATTGACTTCAATCGACGAGGTCTTGGCTTCGAAGGGGTTTAATGCCAACTCGAAGGATGACAAAGGAAAATCAGCGCTCTTTCATGCCATACAAAGAGAAGACTTGGAACTGATCAAGATTCTGCTGCGATCTGACAAGGTCAAGGCTGCAAGACAAAGACAAACACCGCTGATGGCTCTTGTCAAAACGAATCATCGCAACGTAAGTATTGCTGAAAATTTGTTATCGACAAGAGATCCCAGAATAAATCTACAGTGACAGTATGGTCGCGCGGCGTTGTCTTACCTGGCCGAAATCGGAGATGCTGAGCTGGTGGACTGTTTGCTAAAGATCTCGACGATAAAGCTCGAGTTGCCAGATAAGTCGAACAGAACACCCTTATCATACGCCTGTGCAAAGGGGAAGCTGACAATTGTCAATATTCTTCTGTCATTGGGGCCTGAGAAGGTCAAAGTGAACATTCCAGATATGCTCTCCATGGTTTCCAGTCGGTGGAGCTGACTTACTGTCATAAGGTATATTCTTGAGTTATATGTTTTGTTGGAACCCTGGACATCCATCGCTAGCGGCGAAATCAGTAAACTTCCTTACCAATGCTTGTTCTCATACGCGCTTTTTCGCTTGATATTGACCAACATGGCCCCATAGAAGCCAGCATTTATAGGGGCTCATATAGTACAAAAGCGTACCATCCTAGAAAGAACATGATCTGGCTTTATGCCGCCGTTGGTCACGCGGTAGGGTATCTACCGTACCAAAGACTTATTAAAACTGTTACAATATATTTCCTAAAGATCTTCATATTATACTCGCTGCGACAAAGTAGTCTCAGCTTGGTCTCTGCTCGATCAGAACACGAATGTGCACGTGAAGCACTCACGCAATTTAATGAGCCCTGCAGCCAGATTTGTGCAAGACGTTAGGATTGTCCAGCGAGCTATATCGACGACTGCCTAAAAAGTTTTTAGCGGTCTTGCGGATGCTCTTCAATATTGCTTCTATTTGCGGAGACGGAGATCCTCAGGTATATCCAAGGTCGCGAAAGAAGGCAATCGCAATTCCCAGTGCTGCAGCCGCAAACCCGACATTAGTCCACTGCGCCGCCTGTACTCCGTACAAAAACCCCGGCGAGCCCGCAAACCCACCGCCGTTCCCCTCAAACCCCTGAGCGCTCGTCTGGACCGCAGTTGCAATCGCGAGCCCTAGCGCGCGGCCGACATTGTTGGAGCTCTGCAACAGCCCACTGCCCAAACCCTGGTCGGCGGAGGGCAGCCTGGCGGCTATAAGCAAGCTGATGACAGGCCAGACGATTTCGATACTAAAGCATAGACACATGGCGGGGAAGCCGTAGGCCCAGTACGACGTCTCAGGCGGGATGGCGGGGATGGCCATGATGAAAGGAGACGCCATACCACAGACCAAGCCGAAGACGAGGATGTAAAAAGCACGGATGCGTGAGAGAGCCGGTGAGACGACAAATGATATCAAGACTGTGTTATTTGTTAGTCAAGAGCGACCCAGAGACTTTTGCTTTGATGGCCAGTGAAAAGATCCATGGCGGGCCAAGCGACAAGACTTACAACCAGCGATGCCGGCGGGTAGGAAGCGCAAAGTAGTATCGAGCTCGCTGAGGTCGAGGTAGTCTTGATAGCTGTAGCCACATATCAGCGGCCCCAAGCTTCACTTGCGAAAACGAGATCGGGAGAGCACTTACAAAAAAGTGACAAAGACTAAGAAACTGTTGAATGAGGCGTAAAAGAAGGCAACCAGAACGAACAGCGCTGAGAACTGCAAGTTCTTGAACATGGAAATCCGCAGCAAGGGCTCTCTCGCGGGGTCCTTCTCAAGGTGGCGTTGCCAGAAGCAGAAGCCAACAAGCAACAAAACCGACCCGGCGATGAGCGGCGGGATCCAGGGCGTTGACCAGCCGATCACGTTGGCTTGGGTGAAGGCTGCGAGCAACAGCACCAGACTGCACGACACGAGAGCGCCGCCAATCCAGTCAACAGACCTAGCGCGGCTTTCCTCGCCACTGTTTGCGATTTCTGTGCTGGCAGAAGGGGGGGACCGGAGATGAGGTATGTCAGTAATGAAGTAAGCGATCACAGTAACGACGGCTGCCAGTATCGCGGGTACCCAGAACACCCACTGCCAAGATAGCAGGCCGCCAATCACACCACCAAAAATGTTTCCCAGGACGGACCCGACCGAGGCGACGGCGGCGATGCAAACGTAGGCGTTGTTACGGGCCTTTCCACGGGGGAAGGTTGAGGCAATGATACCGATGCCCGAGGGGATAAGGGCGGCGCCGCTCATGCCCTGCAGGAAGCGAACGATGTGGAAGGGGACCTCATACCTGGTGAAGGGCAGGCACAGGTTGGAGAGAGTGAATAGAACGGAGCCGATGAGGTAGACGAGCCGTCGGCCGTAGACGTCGGCGATCCGACCCCAGAGCAGCATCAGGCTGCCTGTCGAGATGTTGTAAATGGAGACGACAATCTGCTGACGGGTAGGCGGGATGCCGATATCTTCTGACAGTGATGGCAGCAGGATGACGACGGACTGCACGTTGAGTACCTGTTTGGGTATAGGAGGGCCTTGGTAAGTTATGTGGTGGATGAACATTGCGGTGAAAGACGAACAGTGAGTAGGCCAGCGGTCGATATCACGGCTGTGAGAAGTATGCTTCTCAACATGGATAGCTTGGGAAAGCTTTCAGCAACGTCGTCGTCGACATCGGCGCGGTTCTCTGCGGCCGGGAGCTGCTTAGAATCGAAGCCGGGGCCGGGATCAGCAATGAACGGGACAGGAACGCCGCCGTTTGCGTTCGCATGATGAGATGGAGACACACGGCCGGACATCTTCGCTGCGACTGTGTGTAGCTCGCCGGTAGATACGACAGGAAGGTGGGATGTTTGACACCGTCGAGTAATAGCAGCATCCAGCTCGGGTATGAATGTTCACAACGAGGAAAAAGCAGTGGTAGTATCAGCGGCGAGAATATTGCAATAGTAGGGGGCACCTCCATAAGGTGGCCCGGACATGGGAGGCTGGTGAGCTTCGTGTTGGTTCAAAGCAGCCCTGTTTCGCGGGCAAGATGAGCGCCCAGCTATTGCGTGATAGCCATGACAACTCGCGGAAGCGGACAGGCTTGGCACCTGCTGTTTTGAATCAATGGCCCCTGGATTGCGACTCGGCAGCTCAAGGGTGCAGACATGGTCAAATATCACATAAAACCAACAGAAATAGCACCGTTGGCAATTTTCTTTCCCTGTCTTTCACGATCCTCCTCGAGGTATGACGTGATCAAGGATACATTATGGGTCCTATGAAAGAGCTAACAATTTATCTCAATCTGCGCGTCTGGAACCACTGTGCCAAAACTTCCTGATTTACTATACCAAAGCCTCGCAATACTGTGTTTATCAAACTAGGGCCACCCCAATGGAGAGGATGAACCTGTGTCCTTTATGTACCGTTTCTCGTAAAAAAAACCCCCTGTTCTTGCGCATGAGTCTTGCATCACTTCTTCGTTGCTAGGCATCAGTGACTGCTGCTTACTGTATCGGATTAGAGCGAGCGTGTTGCGTGACTGGATAGAACTAAAAGTCACCATATCCTTCTTCATGTTTACTGAGAAGATATGCCGGGACGGAGGTCACAGCCCGCCCACGCTGTAGGGATCTTGGTTGCTTTGCAAGAAATTGTGCACTACATGCCTTTTTTTTATCTCAAGTTTGTGGCATTTGCGTCCTTGAACATCTAGCTGCCACTCTTGAGAAGTTGATTGGCACGGGTGGTAACTCTTCCTGAAGATTATGGCTTCATGACGATGGCCTCGTTCTGGCGCTTGTTTCACTGAGCGCCGAGGACCGACATACTGGAGTGAGATCGTGCGAAGCGTATATGGAGCTGCCCAGTTTCTTTGTCTCCAGAGCCCCAAGGACACCCTCAATCATTCCAGCCTGGGTTAGAAGTAGAAGAAGCTTGGTCTCATACAGCTTAGGAACTTTCCTTCCATGTTATAATCTTAGTGTTAGTAAAAACAGGGGGATATCCCGTGAGGATATTCGTACAAATAGGTAAAAGTAGTATTAGTAAAGAATCTAGTGGTGTTAATATCTAGAAGTAATAAAGGAAGTTAGGCTAGGTAGATAAGAGGATATCCTGGGTAGTAAATAATCTATACACTCTTATTAGCTACCGCCAAAGTACTGTCACATGGAAGTTATGTGACATACTTTACCTAACATTCCTTAGTCCTATAATCTAACACTAGTAACTTTTATGTTATAGTAAAAGTCGCTAGCTAGTAATACCCCTAATCCTCTAGAAAAGCCTAAAAACGTAATAAAATAAGAAAAATAAGAAGTATCCTACTTTTAGTAGTTATATAGGCTTAGCTTATATACTATATATAAAGATTCCTTTGCTATTACTGTTATATTACGATATCTAGCTGCTAACATAGTCTTACAACATCTTAATTATAAGCGTTTCTTATTAGCTACAGCATTAGAGGTATATATACTTATTAGATAAATTACTACTATTAGTTAGTTACTAGTATTATAATACCTAGTATGCTTAGTATCTTATTATCTTTTTTACTTTATTCTGTATTATTTATTTAGGTATTTATATAGTTATATTATTAATTAGCTTATAAAACCTATCTCTTTATTTATATTTTAACAGGCGCTTTATTAATAAGCTTCTTAAGAGCCTTATTTAGCATAGGCTTTATAAACCTATTAGCTAGGTTGTTATTACCTATAATCTATTAGATCTTATAAAGTTCTTAGTATTTATATAACTATTATAAAGCTATAATATTAATTATTAATCTCTTTTTATTAGTAATACCTAATTTAATAAGATACTTATATAATAAGTAAGAATCTATATAAGCAATAGTTTAGATAAAAAGGATGTTAAGTTTCTTAGTAATTATTACTAACGTAAAAATAAGTATATAAGCTATATTACATCTTATAACTATACTATAGATCTTAGATACTAGCATACTTTATATAACCCTTTTTAACTTTATAAAGCTATAATAGATAACGTTACCCTATATCTTAAAGTTACTATCTTTATTAACTTTATTAGCTAGAATAATAATAAAGCCTAGTTAAGAAGTTAGATCCTTATTATTAGTAAACAAGCTATTTATAAAGATAAAGAGCTTTACTATTTATAAGTCTAGCAGCAGAAAGGTTAGCCTGTAATTTAGTAAATCTATCTACTACTTTAGGTAGTAATTTAGAGCCTTAATGTTATTAAATATAGAATCTTAGTGTTAAGCTATAATAAACAGATTAAAGCATACTTCTAGCTAACAGATTAAGGTAATATACGTCTTATAAGCCTGTTATTAAACATAATTCTGCCTAGCTATAGGTAAATCTTTATTTACTAGTTAAAGTTTTTATCTTTAGCCTTTTTAGTAAAGTTTTAGAGTTATATTACTACCTGCTACTAAAAAGATAATCTTACTATTAAATATTAGCAGTATAACTACTATAAGTACTATTTTATCTTTTACTATAAATCTTACTTTAAGAAGCTTATTAGCTTTACGTTATAAAAAGAGAACATTAGTAAGGCTAATAGTATTATTTATTTATATCTCTATAATACTAAAGTCCTTATTATTTATTATAGAAATTAGTAAGTAAGAGTTATATATAGAGGTAACTATACCTAACTTCTTATAATAGTGTAATTAGTAAGTTACTTACTAGTAGGTTTCTGCCTTAGTAATACTGTAAAGTAGTTTAATAACTTTTATAATAGTGCCTATAGAATACTTATCCTGTATTTATACTAGTAAATAGGCTAAAATAGTGTAATTAAGCTAGAAAGTTAACTAAACGTAAGCCTAGGTTATATTATAAAGCTATAACTTATAGCTATTATAAAGAAGAAAAAAAGTAAGAGTAAAAATAAGCTATTAACTTACTTACTAGATAGTAAGTAATTACGTTAGTATTATATTTTTATTATTATTACTATAGCCTTAGATAACTAAATAAGACTTCTTATATAGCTTATCTATTATTTTATTTTTAACCTTATTAATAATATATAACTTAAAAATTTAAAAGCTACTATAGGTTATAAAGTTAAAAGAGATAAAGCAAAATACCTTATAGTTAATAAGGGCTATAATCTTAGCCTTTGTTAACTACTTAAAAGGCTTACCTAGAGTAGTAATAATGCCCTTCTTTCTTAACTACTAGGCTAACTTAGTATTAGTAATCTCTTTAGCTAAGAGATAAACATAATAAGTAGTATTATTACTAGTAGCTATAATAATATAGTTAGTATTAGTAAAGTACTCTTTTTATACTTAGGCATAGGTTTATTAAGGTAAAGGTTACTTTTATATTACTTATAATAATTAAGATTGTTAAGGCACTATAATTATAGGCTTCTTTATAGTAGGCGCTACTATTATAAGCTTCTTTATAAGTATAGTTAGTTTACTAACTTCTTTAGTAACCTTATTAAAAGGGTTACTATAATATAGTTTAACAAAGGTTAATTAAAAGTTCTTTAGGCCTCTAATGTTAATAATATAAGTCTTATAAGTAACTATAATAAGCTTATATAGGCTAGACTATCTCTTGCCTTCTTACTATATATAGATAAGGAAGCTAATCTCTATTGTTTTTAAGTTAACAGTATCTAGGCTGTTGTAAGCAGCTAGAGCCTTAGTAACCTACTACTGTATATAAAGTTTTTATAACACGTTAGTTATCTTACGTATAGCTATAGCCTGTTAGATAATATTTAGTAATAAAGGTAAATTATTAGTTATTTATAAGTAAGTACTAAAGACTAGTAAAGTTAGGATAATGCTATCTAGGCTAGTAGTATTATTAACTACCTTTAGTGCAGCCTAAAGGGCAGCATTCTTAGAGATAGCTAGGTAGTTAACCTAGATAATCTTATATACCTATTAGACTATTACGTAGGATCTCTTAACCTTCCTAATACTATAATAGGCCTTAATAAGAACAATCTTTACATTAATTACTATTACTTAAGCCTTATAATAGAATTTGTTAGATATAAAGTTATAGCTAGTATCTATAATAATCTACTCTAGAGGTCCTTAGTATGTATTAATCTAATATATCTTAAGGGTCTTCTATATAGTCTTAGCAGAAATATCCTTAAGAAAACAGCTAGCATTAAATCCTATAGCTTAGTTAATAATATAAAGAACTAAAAGGTTACTATTAAGATACATAATATTAATAATTACTTTATAGTTAAAATAATAGTTATTATAAAGTTAGAACTTAAATTATTAAGAAGTAGTACTTTTTATTTAGTAGTAGTAACAGTACTTACTAAGTTACTTAATTACGTAATAGTTAACTAGGTAACTAGCTATTATAAGCACTTTATAAAGCTATTAAACTAATAAGTAACTAAATTATTAATATAGTTAGTAAAGCTTAACATTAGTAAGATAGTAGTTAGTAGTAATAGATTACTTTAGAGTGTTAAAAAGTAGCTAAGGGTAACCCTATTTTCTTATAATAGATACTTAAAGGGTGCCTTAGATAAGGACGTCTATTACGTTATTAAAGTAGGTAGATAATTTATCTATATTCTTTAGGCATAATAAGAATAAAGTATTAATAAGTACTATATAAAAGTTAATAAACCTAATAAGAGTTTAAATAGTAATAGTATTAGTAAATATAATTAACTAGCTATTACTAAAGTAAATGTTAGCCTTACCTACTTTTATTATGTTAATAGTAACATTATAGGTATACTAAAGAGTAAAAACTTAAGGGTAGCTAGTAGTTAAGTATCTAGCTACGCTAGTATTAGGTAGAATGCCTTAGAAAACGCTAGAGTTATAATAGTTAAAGACAAAAGTATAGACTAGTTACTCTATCTTTTTATAAGAGTTATTTTTTATAATATAGTGCTAGACAGCCTAGTTAGTAAGGTAGGCTATTAACTTATTACTATTAAAGGTCTTCTTATTAAAAAAGGTAGTACTAACTATAAAGGTATTACTACTATAATAATAATAATTATTATTATTATTAGTAAATATTACTTAGCCTTATAGATACTAACTAAGATCCTTATCCTTAGTCTCTTTTTTTACACTATCTTTCTTATATCCTTTATACTTAAGAAGAAACATAGTAAAAGCTTTTTATAATAAGTCTGTTACTTATTAATTACTTTTAAACTATTTATATAAACGTTATTATTTATTAGCTAAATAGTAAGTTAACTAGTAGCTAGGCTTCTTATAAATAAAGCACTTCTTACTATTACTATTACTATTATTATTATAATAAAAGGAAGGTTAGTTATATAAATTACGTAAGTTATAATCTTACTAAGATCCTCTATTACAAAAGGATCTATTATTACTATATTTATTATTCTTACTATTATAAGTATAGTTAGTCTAATATTAACTATTATTATTATTATTAGTAAGATACTACTACTATTATTATAAGTATTATTATTATTTCTCTTTAGTAATAGTACTTATTATAGATTATAACTAACGTACTTGCATAGCGAGTGGGCCAACATAGCGAGTAGGCCACCTTCCTCTACCCTTCTACCTTTCATATAAGTTAATTAAACTACAACGTACGAAATTAATTAAAACTACTCCTCATCCTCTTCCTCATTACTGTCCCAAACTACTTCACAGGTTCGTGCGTTATGTCCAGGCTTTCCGCAATTGCCACATCGTCGCGCGCGTGGTTCAGCACCTTCCGTACGACCCTCCTTCTGAGGGTTATTCTGTCCTCCAGCATCAACACTACCCTTTTCTACTTGTAGTGCCTCTGCTTCAGTAGTATTAAGTGACCCTCCAAGACGTAGTCTAGTCTTTTTTGCTCTCTGGCGCTTACTTAGTATCTCTATCCCTGTACGAAGCTTACGGTTCTCAGCCTCAATAATAGCAAGCCTATGGGCTAACTTGCTAATACCTCTGGCCTAAAAGTTAATTACTTCGTACATTGGTGTTAGTAAGCTACCTTGATGTGCCTGGATCTTCTTTTTAAGGGAGGAAGCACTTCGTACGCCCTCTAGTGCTGTGGTTGGTGTCTTTGCGTCCCAGGAGCCTTGGCTGCTTGGCCGTGAGGTTGAGGGTGTTGGCGTCTTTGGCTTGAAATCCAACCGAGAAATAACCACTTCAGGGTTAAAAGGTACAAGGCCTGCCTGTCTAAAACCAGCTCGTACGTTATCTTCCCCCATTAAGGCAAAGAATGCTGCTTTAAAGGCAGGAAAGAAGTCATCCTTAGTAATATGCGAAATCTGCATCCGCATCATCTTCTCAATTTCCTTGCCGTACGAGTACTTTAACGGGCTAAAGCACCCAACATCAAGAGGCTGGAGCTTGTGCAATGAATGGGGAGGCATGCAAAGAGCAATAATGCTTTGTTCCTTGCAGTATTCGTCAAAGTCAGTCGATTTATGACTGTTGTAACCATCAAGGATCAAGAGGCGATAAGTCAACCTACCCACTTTTCGCCCACCCCCTGTTATCGCCCACCCAAAAATCCCTCATCCTCAACACCAACCTCCCACTTCCAACTATCGCAACATTTCCAACCCTTATCCAAATAACCTCTTTTTTTCTATGTTGCTTGTTTATGGCCTAATGGTCCAATATACTGAATACGAGATTAACCAGGCCCTGGCTGCTATAACCAATGGCCAGTCTGTCCGTCAGGCATCCTGCGAATGGGGTATCCCACGATCAACACTTCGAAGTCGGATAAAAGGTACCCAACCTAGGGCAGCAGCATTTGAAGACCTCCAGAGGCTCTCTATTAGTCAGGAGGCTAAGCTGGCCAGCTGGGTGCAGATCCAGGCTGATCTTGGGCTTGCGCCAACGCATCAGCAACTTAAGGGGTTTGCCCAGCGCATCCTCCATGCCATGGGAGATACCCAACCTCTAGGAAAGAGATGGGTGAATGCCTTCATACGAAGGAACCCATCTATCAAGGTCCAGAGAAGTCGATCTATTGATTCTAGACGCGTCAATGGGGCATCTACTGAGGTTATCAGGGACTGGTTCAAGTACCTCGCGATCCCAGCGATCATGGCCATCAAACCAGCCAATAGATACAACATGGATGAGACTGGAATCCTTGAGGGCAAGGGATCTAATGGGCTGGTGCTAGGCAGGGCTGAGACAAAGTCTATACGGAAAAAGCAGCCTGGATCGCGAGCCTGGGTGTCTATCATCGAGTGTATCTCAGCTGAAGGGCGGGCACTACTGCCGCTGGTTATATATAAGGGCAAGTCAGTCCAGCAGCAGTGGTTTCCTCTAGATCTCAACCCTCTGGATGGATGGGAGTTTACAGCAACAGAGAATGGATGGACTACTGATGAGACTGCTGTTGAGTGGCTGCATAGAGTCTTCCTTCCTCAGACTGACCCTGGCCAGGCTGGCCAGGCCAGACTGCTTATCCTGGATGGGCATGGGAGTCATACAACGACAGAATTTATGTGGCAGTGCTATATTAATAACGTCCATCTGTTATTCCTGCCGCCACATACCTCCCATGTCCTCCAGCCACTTGATCAGTCAGTCTTTAGCCCAGTCAAGTCAGCCTATAGAAAGGAGCTTGGATACCTCAGCCAGTGGAATGATTCAACCATTATAGGCAAAAGGAACTTTATTTCCTGCTATCAGAAAGCACGCCTGGCTGGGCTAACAGTCCAGAATATTAAAAGTGGCTGGAAATACACTGGACTATGGCCTGTTGCTGTAGCCAAGCCTCTTATGAGCTCCCTGCTGCTGCCCAAGGCATCCAATCCACCAGCAACACCTATCCAGCGTATCCAGGGTATCCAGGATATCCAGAATACAGATGGATGGGTATCTGCTGTATCTGCGGTTGCATGGTCAACGCCTAGAAAAGCTAGGGAGCTGGATAGTCAACTGCACTTATTCAGCCAGCTGGATCAAAGCATTGCCACACAACGCCAGCTATTCAGAAAGGTCAAAAAAGGCTTCCAAGAGCAGTCCTTCCAACTGGCTACTGCCCAGCAGCAAATCCAGCATCTCCAGGCCCAAGTCAACAACAGTACAGCCAGGAAGAAAAAGGCTGTCCCAGTAAACCCTAATTCCAAGTTTGCTGACATTAGCAACATACGGCAAGGCCAGATTAACGCTGGCGACGTTGAGGTTGATACAGATGGATCCAGCGCATCTGATTACCCTAGTGAGGCAGAAAGCTGTATTGTAGTGGCATCTATGCCTAGTCGATAGTTAATTGAAAAGGGTGGTTGTGTTGCGATAGCTGGGTTTTTGGGTGGGCGATAACAGGGGGTGGGCGAAAAGTGGGTAGGTTGACTTAAGAGCCCTTCGTACGAGTCTGTGTGCACTGATTAAAGTGCTTTAGCCAATCTAGGCCAATATTATTTGTCGTCTATCCATTTTCGCTTGGATGGATACGCCATGTAGATGGGAATTGGCTGTTGGCGTACCAGGAGAGGAGGTGATATTTGCCCTTCACGATGACGTACGGAGGCATCGCCCAGCCATCCGCACACACACCCTGAATGACAGAAACCCATTCCCGATTGCCAGGCTGCTTCGTACGAGGCCTTCCCTTACGGTCAGACGTTGTAACAACCTTTGCATGCGACAGCATTCCCATCAGGAACCCAGTCTCATCAAAATTGTAGATATCATCATCAAGTATTCCATACTTCGCAATTGTGTTTCGCACGAGTGCAAACCAGCCTTGTATAATTATAGGATCCTCAGCTAAGGCCCTTTGATAGTCAATTCAGCGTCAAAATCGCATTTTCAATTCGGGGACGCGTCGTACGAAGTTCTCTGCCCATCGGGGTCCCGTACGCGTCCTGTCGCGCGCGTTTAGGAGTTGGTCGGCCATTTCTTGTACGTCTTCTTGTCGCGGAGGGAACCCTCGATTGATTAGGTCAATAACTCGTTCAAGAATCACCTCCTCTTCTGTTATAGTCATCTTCATTGAATTTAGTCGTCTTTCAGGTCGTGCGACGCGTCCGGCGCGTCAGTTTTAGATTAACGTTCGAGGGACCTCAAAGGTTTGGGCTGCTTTTCGTACAGACATCTTTGGGTCTTTTTCGATAGCCCGGATGGCAAGGATGATACGACTTTCAATTGAGGAGGATGGCATGTTCGTACGTAGAGGAAAGTTGGTGTAAAGGTCAAAGAGGTAGAAAGTTGGAAAAGTGGCCCACTCGCTATGTTGGCCCACTCGCTATGCGAGTACGTTAGTAAAAAACGCCTCTTACTATTATAGCTAGGTTAAAGAAGGCAAGATTATACTTATTAATCCTATAATAAGTATTAAGAAGCTTACTTCTTAAGACTTAATCTTTATAATAACTATTAAAGAGAGCCTGTTAAAAAGTAGTAAGGCAATTATATAGTAGATCTAGTACCTTAAGCTTACTTTTAGAAGGATTTTCTGTTATTAAATTAAGAAAGAATAGACCTTCCTATTTAGTTAGATAACCTTACTAACTTTACTTACTTTTAAAGTAATCTTATAACTTTATAACTATTATAAAAAAGTTATATATCTTATAAAGGTAGTTAGCATAAAAAGTTAAAGCCTTACTATAAAGCATAACAAAGAAAGCATACCTATATTAATAAGGTAGAATGCTAACCTTATTATAGTTATCCTTAAAAAGCTCTAATTTTATGTTAAGTACGTTATAGGCCTTACTACTGTATTTAATATTATTACTATATAGTTAAGTTAGATCTCTAATAAGCTTAGAGATTAGCTATAGGTAGTTATTATAACTACTACGTTAGTTATAGTATAGAGGTATACTATTATTACAAAAGAGAGAAGTTTAGTTAAAAGGCTGCTGTTACTAAAGATTAGGCTATTACTAGGCCTAAGTAGTAAAAGTCTAATTACTAAAAAGGTTATTAACAGGTTACTAATAAGATTATAAAGTATAATTATACTATAGGTTAGTATATAGGTTAGAATTAATATTCTTACCTTAATCTTAAGTTTAGCAGTAGTTACTATTAATAAGAGTTTAGTTACTATTATTACTAAAATCCTAGGTTTATTAATAATAGGCAGGATTAAAAAAAGGTAGTTAGGTTAATAGTTAAAAGGTAAAAGATAAAAGGTTACTATGCGCCTTCTTATACTTATTAATATCCTTTTATACTTACTAAAAGGATTTTTACTATTACTAAGTTAGATTACTATCTATTAATAGGTAGATACTAAAGAAAAAGTAGAGATTATAGTTAATAAAGGCAGCTAGCTTAGTATACTCTTACTAACTAATTTCTACTTTAGCTAGAGACTAGTTATAGAAATTGCTAGCTAGCGCGTTAGCTAACTTATGCACATTAGTAATATAGTTATTCTATAAAAAGAGAAAAAACACCCTATATAACTTAAGGTAGTAGTAGATAGTAAAGATAACCTTCTTACTAATGCTCTTAAGTATCTCCTCTAACTAATCTTTAAAGTTTTTATAAAAGGTTTTCTATAGGGCCTATCTAGTTAGGTTATTCTTAATCTAAGTAGTATAGGCATAAAAGGCGTAAGTAGTAATAATAATAAAATCTATTTTACCTTTAGTAACTTTATTATATCTCTCTTATACTTCTAAGTTAATAAACCTCTTTATCCTAGGTAAGACTAAAGGGTAATTATTATTAGTAAAGATAAAGGTAACGTTCTTTTTCTTTATATAGGTAGGTAAGAATAGTTAATTATCTTTATAATTAGATATAAAGCCTATAGGTAGAAAAGAGAAGATCCTAAGGATCCTACTATAGGTAAGTTTTACTTATTAGGCATAGTAAGATTTATTAATAATAAAGAGGATAATAAAGATAGTAATAATAAGAAGGATAAAGTAATAAAAAAGGTAATAAAAGTAATAATAATAAAGAAGGGTAATAAATAAGGGTATTATATTAGGTAAAGTCTTTACTTTTAAGATCTAGGTATATATATAAAAGCTATTCTTTATAAGTTATTAATAATAGCGTAATAAACGCAGCTATTTATTAATATTGTTAGTAGTTCTAAAAGTAATAGTAAGAATATTACTAGATAGTAAGTAGTACTTAAGAAATACTAAAGTATATAGTAAGTCTCTTTTATATTAACCTAGCTAATCTACAGTAGTAGATCTAACTACTAATTAGTGTTAGTAAAAACAGGGGGATATCTCATAAGAATATTTATATAAATAGGTAAAAGTGGTATTAGTAAAGAATCTAGTAGTGTTAATATCTAGAAGTAATAAAGGAAGTTAGACTAGGTAGATGAGAGGATATCCTAGGTAGTAGATAATCCGTGCACTCTCATTGGCCACCGCCAAAGTACCGTCACGTGGAAGTCACGTGACGTACTTCACCCAACATTCCTCGGTCCTATGATCCAACACTTAGCTTATAGTTACATCAATCGAAATAGCTCAGCATTCGTATAGGTTCAATTATGATAAGATCTTTGCCCGCTACGCAGCCGGCTAGAGGACCCCTCGAGGCCATGTAATAGTATGATGCATTTCTAGCAAATACCCTACACGAAGCTGGTGGCTATGCTCCTCCCTTGAACCCTTTCGCAATGGTGTCTTTAGCAACGAATGCGGTGGCTAACACGCCCAGGTCTACCCAGTCAACTTCTTTGTCGGACGGAATCGCGACAAAAAAGTAGGCTGTTATCATTAGTTGAGCGGTTCGAGGCAGTTTGGGTATTTTGTCTCTGATAGTAGGGTTGGAGAGCGGCATGTTGCGCAATAAGAGTCGAAGCTCCAATGCGACTGGTGCCCTGCTGAGACTTCTGAAGAGTGCTGCGGATGTATGACACCCGAGAACGACTGTTTTGACACATAGGTCTGAGAATCAATAGCTTTTCGGACTCTTTATTGGTAGTGTGTATAAGGTAGTTCCAGAAAGTTGGGCACACAATGAAGCGTACGGGCCAAATCTGTTCACTTCTGCTCATCGAATTATGACTTTCCTACTCTCGCAATGACCGCATACTGCTGACTGTTTTGAGAAAGTGGGAGATTTGTACCCCGTTCATTGAGAATGCATTTGCTGTCCGTCGTGTTCCTATTCCTTCCTGCCATCTTTAATATCTGCCATGTAGTTGTATCGTCCGTAGATAGCAAACAGATACTCAATATCTATTTATAGGTAGCATCAGCCCAAGTCGACTCCATTAGTACAACTCCCGTCGTCCAAAGCCGATTTTGTCGATAATGGCCCCAGGATGAACGTTAGCATGGATCAAAAAGTAAGGCCACCATGAGAGCGCACATCATTAGCCATGTTCCAACTCGACAACATGCACGATTCAAAATTGTCCATGGTCGATAATCCTCTTCGGTCCAGTTGTTCCGAGGAAAGAGGATTACTAAGAGAAGTTAGACTTTGTAGTAAATTAGGGTTTATCTTGTCGCAGAATACGTGCAAGCTTAAAGGGTTTCATAGTGTAGGGGCCAGGGGGAGCACCGGGGGCGGGGGCGCCAGGGGCACCAGCGTAAGATCATCAGAAGCAGAACATTGTTAGCCAGGGGGTAGTACTCAAGGGAATCTAGTTAGCTATAGCAATAGGTAAAGGGGTAAATTTCAGTACTAATTATGATTGATCCCTATGGCTAACTTTTGTAAGCTTTAATACTTTGTATAAACCTAGCTTCTAACACATAGATACTGCACATGTATTTATACTGGCAGATAATGTTACATAGCGCGATCATGTGGGAAAAGCTTACCCACCGGGGTGAATGAGTCCCTTCGTATCTGGCTCGTCGTCTTCATAGACTTTCCAAAACACCGCGCTTAACATCTTATACCACAGGCGGTTGAGACAGATGTCATAGGTTAGCGAGGTAACAGCCATAAACCTTCCTTCTCTTGAAGTGTACTCAAGCTACCCCAGTGCTACAAATGCATTCAAATGTGTAACAAAATTTCAGACCTGCCGTCCCCACCTGGTACGGAGGGTTTTTAGTCATGGCATGGGGCATGCGAGGGAATACAATTCAGGAGCGCGCGGATTGCCGAAACTTTATTGTTTACCTAGCTGTCTAGATAGGTAAAATAATTACGGGGGCCAATGGACGACAATTTGGTTTGCCACCCCATAATTCCTGTTCTCGCACAAAAGCTCAATATACTAATATCCACGCGTGTTAGACAAACCTCGAAAAGAAATACCTTGGACCTTAGCATCAAAATGGCGGGTGTCTGGACGATTATCTTGCAGCATTCCTCTCATATACTAGGGATTACCTTGGGGACGGTGCGTGACACAAAACCTACTCATTCTTACCTGTTTCTCGGGAGACTCGTGATGTCTTGCAAGCTAGACCGGTGTAGCTGACGATGGTAGGTCTTCTTATGGCAACTACTATTAGCCGGATATAACCTGTTTCTTCACCCTCTTCGCAAGTTCCCCGGGCCAGTTCTTCAACGCGCATCGCCGCTCGTCTGGGCCTGGCAGCACGCTTCGGGACATCAGGCATTTCGCACTCAGCAACACCACGATCGATACGGCCCTATAGTACGCATTGGCCCAAACCACCTGACTTTTACCAATGCCAATGCATGGAGGGAAATCTACGGCTTCCAGATTGGTAAGGAGCTCGACGACAACGAACTTCCTAAGGCTCGTTTGTTCTCAACGACAGTTGAAAAGCTTCCAAGGAGCATTGTGAATGCCGACCGCGAGGAACATCAGCGCTTCCGGCGTGCATTATCCCATGGCTTCTCCGACAGCTCAATGCGTGCACAAGAAGTCATTATTGCTAAGTATATCGATAAGCTTATTTTACGGCTGCATGAAGCCTCTGATGGGAAAGATGCTGCTGCACTAAATATGGAAGCTTGGTACAACTGGACAACTTTTGATATCGCTGGCGACCTCATATTCGGACAATCGTTTAACTGCCTAGAGCATGCCAACTATCATCCATGGATTGCCTTCATACTCCGAAGCATTCGCATCAATGCCTTCACAACTGCATTAAAGTACATCGGGCTTAAGCCCCTACTTCAACGCTTATATATGCTAGGTGGACTTGCTGCTATGTCAAGGTTACGCGAGTGCATAGACGAAATGATGAAAGCACGACTGAGTATGGCAAACAACAGAAAGGATCTCTTTGAAGGAATGTTGAAAAAGAAAGAAGAATGGGTATGGGAATGCGTTGCCAATCAGATGAGCAGCACCCAATGCTTACATGACTATACTGACAGAATCTTTCGTTTGATACGTTATCAGCCAACGGTCTCATCTTGGTCCTGGCAGGCTCTGAAACGACGGCGACTACACTCGCAGGCACTACATACCTTCTCGCAAGTCATCCGGAGACCATGAAAAAGCTTAATGAGGAGGTACGGTCGGCCTTTACTAACTCGGGCGAAATTACCATAAACTCTGTGTGCAAGCTGCCATATATGCTTGCAGTTTTAAACGAAGCTTTACGGCTATATCCGCCTGTTACTTCAGGTCTGATTCGAGAAGTACCCGAGCCTGGATGCCACATTGCATCAGAGCATATACCCAAAGGAGTAAGTCTTATTCATGCTCAGTCTGTAGGGCTTACCGAGAAAAGAAAAATGGCTGACGGTGCACTTGTGCAAAGACACTTGTTGAGGTTCAACAGTGGTCCGTTAATCATAGCCCGGATAACTGGACTCGGCCTTGGGAGTTCCGGCCTGAGCGTTTCTTGGAAGACGGAGAAGGGGAGCACAATCGCTTGGACGCTTTACAACCGTTCAGCGTCGGTCCTCGCAACTGCATTGGGAAGAAGTAGAAGACCCCCTGGCTCATCTCGAATTTCTGGAAACAACATGCTGACATTGTTCATTATTTGCAGCTTGGCTTACGCGGAAATGCGACTTGTCCTGGCTCGAATTGTTTATGATTTCGACATGAAGCTCGCCGAGGGCAATGGGCCTTGGATTGAAAGACAAAGAGTATTTGGACTGTGGGACAGAATCCCGCTTATGGTAAACCTGAAGCCAGTTGGCCTTGAAAGGTAGAAAGGACCACATAATTGAAATCACTATTCTGCTGGACTTCAAAGGCGCCTTTCAAAGTATAACCGGTCCCAGTTTCATCATCCTCCTCGGTCTGGGCCCTAGTACCCATCTTCGGCCTTAAGAGAGTTTGGAGTTCTAGTAATATATGGGGATCCTTCAAGGTATACTGTTGTCCAGGCCATCTTCTCTGTTGGGTCAAAGCGTCGGAAGGCATGGTGACATGTCCATTCATTTCCATTCGGCCTTTTAAACTTGCCGGAGGCCGTTCTTGGGCGTCCAAATCTGGACCGGGATACTTGAAACAATGCTATCGGTCCTTGGAACAGCTTGTGTCATTTCTGTCGACAGGCATATGCTCATCATAGGTATCGGCCGGTGTATCCTCCCCGTGGTTGTATTCGAAAGTATAATCTTTTCCCTTTTTAGTTTTTTTTCAGGAAGTAATTAGGAAGTAAAACGTATCGCCAGGACAGTTACACCTTTTTTTTAACCTTTTTTTGTGTTTCATGGGGTTAAAAAATGACCCATGGTCCGGGATGTGATAGATGTCGCCTTTATTTCTTTACTTTTCGTAGCCAGTCACCGTCAAAGTGGTGATATTGCTTGGTGGCTGAGATGTTGATGGGGGATGTGCCCGCCCCTCGTTGTGGCTGAGGAGCGACCCACCTTACCCAGCGTGGCTGGGGCTCGCTCGTGATAGCTCATCTCCCGTTGCCTCACCTTCGCCCTATTCCAACAGTTTCGCTGACTTGGTTGATATGAGAGCCCCCGTCCCACCTTCCTTTGTTTCACCCGCCTTTTGGCCGCATTGGCTTGGCGTACTGAACCGGTGTTAATCCCATCACCTGCTTGAACACTCCATAGAAACAGCAATAAATGAGGTCGACTTGTTCTGCAATTTGTACGGGAGATGCTACTCCATTACAGTCTCGTATGATGTCGCAAGCGTGCAGAGTCACTTCACGGCTGCGGCGTTCGAGTGAGGGCGACCCGTTGGTCATAGATTTGCTCTGTCCAGTTGATGAACAAGGTGACGAGCCTGCGTGATTGGCTGATCCAAGAAAAGATGAACGGGAGAACACTCAGCGTTGAAGGTCAGTTCGTCTTAGCGTGCGGACCAACCGGCCTGCGACGGAGCCTCGGGCTGCTCTATATCAACCCCAGCAATGACATGTCTGGCCGGTAATGGTGCGAGCTACTGGGCTGCAATCTAGTTGAACAGTGCACATGCAACCTGTCAGGTTGGCGATAGAAGAAACGGACAGAAGTCCATTATTCGCTAGTCTTGCCCACTTCTCGTCGAAAACCTATAACAAGACATTGCTAGTGTGAGTGCTGGAAAACGAGACCAGACTGGCCAATTGCGTGAGGAGACTATGGAACAAGGGCAAAGACGAAGGAACAAATAAATTACTGTCCACTGAAAAATAGATCGAGAACCAGCGTTTAACTATACGTAGATCAGCGTGACTCGCAAGGGTTCTTTCCTTGGTCTGCCTCAAAAATCAGCATTCTGATGCTGGTTTTCACTCCAGATGCTATACTCTACCTCGCGTCTCGCGTCTTCGCGATGAGAAAAAGTCAAGAGAAGGGAAAAAAAGAACTGGGTCGCTGGCAAGACTTAAATCCGAGATCGCCGACGGGCCGGATGACACTAGTCTCAGTCTCAGTACTCACTCAGGGTTGACACCGTCATCAACGGGGCCCGTTGATTCTAGTTATGGGAATAAACCGGGGTGCGGCGACCAGGAAGTCACCGCTGCGAGTATGAAGTCATGTATCGGGTTTCCAACTCCAATGACTCGGTGTTCCCTCCGCGGTGCCCTGAAACTCTCGGTTCTAAAGCGACTTCACACCCGTCTTGCATGCATGGCAGATATGGAAATTTCTTGGCGCACTCATCGAGCAAACACACAGAGAGGATGCAGTCTTTCGTACAATATCGGCGCGCGGGTGTTGAAGCCCAGGCGCAAATCGACCGAGACGTGGGCAAAATCCAGTCGTCCAACTCGCCAAGCCGGCCATGCGATGAGGTGCACCCAGATGGTGGGGAACGAGATTCCATGGCGCATGAGGAGAAACGGCAAAGCCCCTTGTCAGAGTCGTCTGACACCGTCGATATGGAAGCCCAAGGACAACGACCCGACGGCACATCGGAGCCTATTGAGCGAAGCCAGACGGCGCGGACCGCGTACTCGGAAGGCACGGCCCTCGGTCGGGCCCTAACCGGCATCCACGTCCGGGACCGCACGGGAGATGAGGGGCACGGAGGCCGTGTGTTCGTCGTCGGATGGGCGGGGCCGGACGACCCCCTGGACCCGCACAACTGGCCGACTGCCAAGCGCATCGGCGTCACGTTGCAGATATCCATGATTGCGCTCTTTGTCGGGGCCGCGTCGGGCATCGACGCGACGGTGCTTCCGCAAGCCGCGAGGGCGTTGGGCGTTGGCGAGGTTGCCGAGTCGCTGGCCACAGGTACGTTCACTGCTCGCCTCTCACCACAGCCATCTCACTGACGCCCGGGTGCAAGGATTGTATCTCGTGGGCATGGGCCTCGGGTCCCTCGTAGCCGGCCCCTTTTCAGAAACCTTTGGGCGCAACGTCGTCTACGCCGGTTCCATGGCCGTCTTCATGATCTGGATCATGGCGTCTGGCCTCGCGCCCAACTTCGGCGCCCAGATCACCTTCCGCTTCCTGGCCGGGTGCTCCGCCTCGACGCCGCTGGTCTGCTCTGGCGGCTCGATCGCGGACATGTACAACCGCCTCGAGAAGACGTGGAGCTTCCCGCTGTACGCCATCACGTGTTTCGGCGGGCCGATGATCGGCGCTGTCATGGGTGCGTACATCGGCCCTTCAGACACCGTGAGCTGGCGATGGACCGAGTGGACGGTACTGATATCCTCGGGCCTCGTGCTGGTTCTCGTCCTGCTCTGCATGCCCGAGACCTACGGCCCGCTGCTTTTGCAATGGAAGGCTGCCCACTACCGACGGATCACTGGCGATGACCGTTTCCGCTCCGAGCACGAAATCGTTGATGCGACGCTCTTCAGCCGTCTCCAGACCAGCATGACAAGGCCGTTTCTCATGCTCACGGAGCCCATCATCATGGCTATGACGTTGTACATCACCGTCGTCTACATCGTCCTCTTCACGTTCCTCGTCGGATGGCCCTACATCTTCGAATACACCTACGGCCTCAGCCAAGGCCTTGCGAACATCGTCTTCATCGCCATGTTCGTCGGTACACAAGTCAACTTCGTCTTCGTACCGCTCATCTACTCGAGGACGGTCAAGCGGGTCAAGGACGGCGGAGTAGACACGGGGTTTACGCCGGAGATTCGTCTCTGGTACGCGATGTTCGGCGCCGCCGTCTCCGTCCCAGTCTCCCTCTTCTGGCTCGGCTGGACGAACTACGCCAGCATCAGTGTCTGGTCCGCCATCTTCGCCGTTGTTGTCTTCGGCTACGGTGTGACTGGCATATTCATCTGCGTATACATGTACATCATCGACTCGTACGAGATATACTCGGCGTCGGCACTTACATTTGTCGCCCTCATTAGATACGTGGTCGCGGGAGGTATGACCGTGGTTGGGATACCCTTTTATGAGAACCTGAGCACGCACTATACGCTGACGATTCTCGCGTGTATATCAGCCGTGCTTGCGCCGATACCCTACGTTCTGTATTACTACGGACATTGGATTCGAGGCAAAAGTCGGTTTGCTGTATCGATGTAGAGCTATTCGGTGCCAAGCACGCAATGAATCACGAGCGTTGAACGTGGCACTTTCATCTTGGCCTCTATCCTAGTTGTTTTTCGCAATCTGACCAAGCACTTGAGTTCGGCTTCGGTCAAGCAGTACTGTTAGGAAGTGCCAGGCAGCGGGAAGCGTCGCTTTTTGTCGAATGGGTGAAGCTGTGGAAGTTGGGGTATAGAGCAAAGGAGCGCGCTGCCGGCTTTGGCGAGATTAGGGAAAGATGCGTAGGTCTCATCTTGATCAAGTACACCTAGTGCCGTTTTATGAAGAGGCTGCAATCCCTCGGGCACCAAACATGATGTTCGACCTTCAACAAAGTTCCTAATGAACGGAACCTTTGGGCCCGCGGTAACCTCAACGATGACCAAGTTAGCCTCCCGGGTGATGTACGAATTCCCCTCGAGGGTATCGCTTGGAAACTTTTCGCCAATGGAGCATCGCAAGATAGAGGCCAAAAGCGTATACATTATGTCAGGCCCTTCTCAATTGCAAAAAGTCGCTGGCCGGGCCCATAATACAGAAGCCCCCCAAGGACCTCTGCTGGCTCTTTGTGCATCTACCATACCCGCGGAATGTATTCAACGCAAAACGGATGAGCGAGAGGGGAACCATCGGCCGGCTTTCGCAGCTTGGGACTGGCAGGCTGGAAACGCCAAGGTTAAACGATGGTTCGAAAATTCCTGCAGCTCACTCGACTCGTGGAAGTTTGCGACGTACAAGACCAACCCAGAGTCTCGATGGAGCGGGCGTCAATGACATCTCTCCATTTGCTAAGAGCGTTCACGCTTTCGAGATGGGCCGGCTTCGCGGCGAACCACCTGCTTGCCCTCACCACCTCATCGCCCATTGGTCCATTTCCCTTCCACGGCATCAAACACCAACAGGCTTCTACGATCGAAAGCGGAAACACTTCCTATAGGTGTCTACTGAAATCACTATTTGAACCGCTGTTTACTTGAACCGCTGCTGGCTTGACCGACCGACCATCCCCCAGAAACGGCAAGCCAACCACTCAAACACTGAAACATGAGCTTGTCCACGCAACAGAGGTGTCTTTGCTCCAGGCACAGTCGGCCAAGTTTCCACGGACCTCCGACCACGGCCAGCCGAGCAAAGCTGTCCGCCAATGGGGCGCTACGGCTCAAAAGATACCACATAGCCACGTTGCCATCGTCTTCCAGCGTATTACATCCATGTTCCGTTCGCCAGATCGTGACAGCGAATGAACGCGGACAGGGAAGGAAGCATCCCTGGAATGCCGGCGTAAGTCGAGCAACACGGCACATGCTCCCCACTCGGTGCGGCTGGACGAGGGGTGTAGTTCACCGACGGACATCACCCAAAATGGCTGCAGAGTCAGCTGATGATGCCCAGATGGGACGTGGCACACCCGCCTTGGCAGCGGTCCCGAGAACCAGGAAACCCACACGGCGGGAGATTCAAGCCCCTGGGGACTAAGCAACGGCAACGCCGCAGTGAGACAGAGCAGCTCGTCGACCCGGACCAGGCATCCGACCTCTTCGCATAGAGAAGCCCCCCGATGAAGGGAGGAATGCTTGCGAAGCCGCGGCGCGGTTTTCTTTTTCGTCCTGCGTTGCAATGTCCGCCGGCATAAGAGTGCGTCTTCGTGTCTGCTTCCCGGGCACGACTCCCGACCCCCCCTTGCGACATGTGTGATCCCACGAAAGGGGGCTTTGGAAGCCAGGTGTCTCGGATGGCGAGAGAAGCGAATCCTGCCGTGGTCCTGATCCGGGTTCACGGGGCAGACCGACCAATCCGCATTCCCCAGGCTCGGCGAGCTGAGCTCAGCTGACCAGAGCCGCGCCAAAGCCGGTCCTCACACGGCAGTGAGCGTGCTGCCTCCTCAAGCCACATACGGGTCTCGGCGGGGAAGCTGCAGCGGCCAATGTAGCGGACGTTGCGAGACGTGCAGAGCCGTCCTTGTTGTTTATATTTCTGGGCTGTCTTCCGGGTCTTCGAGAGCTCGAGCCGCTGCTGCAGCTTCAGCTTCAGCTCATGTGGGGCCCGGAGCCGCCAACCCTGCGGTGCAAGACCGACGACATTCCAGCACGGTACACGGGGTCCTCGAACAGCCAGCCCCGTGTCGAAACGCGGTTCAGACGAGTCGAAGTACCGGGGTTCAGAGCACACCCCCGGAGCCACAAATAGACGGCCTGTCAGGTCTCTGAGCCATCACAGAGCTCCAACGTCAGGCTTGACAGTTTCAAAGGGGCCGCGGCCTGGCTGGCCCGACATCTCGGAGCCCGTCCCCCTCCCATCCAAACCGTCCGTCACCAAGAGAACGCATCGTCACGGTTTCCGTGCCATCGCACGCGCGCCTGCAATCCCGTCCCACGGCCATCGTCCCACCGAAATGTTTCCTACGCCCACGCCCTCGGCAGGGTTTGTCATCTGCGGATGCCTCTCCACGTGGGTGCAGACAGAGTCTTCCAAGTCTAGACTCGTTGGTCCACCGCTCGGGCGAACATCGCGAACCAACGAGAAACAGGGGCGCTGAAGAAAAAAACACTGATTTTTTTCCTCGGAGACATCCACAATGACCAAGACGGCCCACAGAATGAGTCCGTCGACGCCGCGGCTCGTCTGCTGACGTCAAAGATGCGTGGGAAACCCCTGTGAAAATTTTCACCAGCTTGAAAGAGAATGACAGAGAGCCCACTTGGCGCCGCTGGCTCGTTGCCCAAAACAACCTGCGAATCCCGCCCAAAGGCCCGATGTACCCACAGGTTCACCCGCGCGTCCTCGCCAACTGGAGGCGAGTGGGCGGTAGGAGGATGGAAAGGAAAAAAAAAACTTCCTCGCGTGGCTCCTGGCCCCCCCCCAGGGGGCCTCTGGTTGGATGCGTGCCTGATCTCTGACAGCCATGAGCCCTGTCGCACATCAGCCCTGGCAGAGCGTCCCTCCGTCCCATCACATCAGGCACAAGAGCGCCGGCCCACACTTTTGAAAATCATGCCCCCCGACAAACGCAAATCACGCTAGAAGCACGCTAGAAGGCCAGGAATTCCGCGCACTGGCCATGCAGGTGGGGCCAGGGGCGGGACTCCGCTGGATGGAAGCACGCTAGAAGGGCGGGAGAATGCTTGAAAGGGGCAGGGATGTCGTGTCTGACGAGTTTCGAGAGGCTCGCGCACCCTGGCGCCGCATCGCCTTGGAGCCATCCAGCTTTTATTCCCGTGGAGACGCCCGTCCTGAATGCAATCCGAGGCCCTGGCCCCGCGCGTGTTGTGCATAGGACATGGTAGAGTTACTCAGCGTCGGACGTCAGTTCCCGGGAGGAAAAGCCAAGGAACCTGATCGACGGCAGCAGCAGGCCCGACGGAAATCCGTGACGACTGCCCAAACAAGCCAACCAACCAGGGTGGGGGGTGAGGACGATAGTGTCATTTGGGGGGCATCGTCGCCAACAAACCACGAGCGACGGCGGAGCTTCCACCCGCGGCGTGAGGCGTGCAGAGGGCGTGTCTCGGTGCAACCCGAGATACGCCCAGCACCCTCGCAAGCCACACGCGCGCATGCGCATGCCTCCCTCCAAGTCGCGGCGACATTCCGGCCGCTCATCGCCGACCGACCTCCACGCTGGGGACGGGCTCGGATTTCACAAGGGGGGGGGACGTAGCGCCGCTGCACCTCGGAGTAGAATCCAGCGCGCAAGAGAGGGCAGCAAAAGCAGGCGAGGAAAGCCCACGCGCTCTCTGCCCGTGCGTGCGAAAAGTCGTGACCGTTGCCCATGCACGTCAGAGTCACCCGGGGCACGCGCCACGGGCCCCTGATTCGACGCGCGCATCGTGGCACAGAGCCCGGCGTAAGCCACGGGCGGTGAGGGTAACACGCAGGTCAGCATGAGCCGCCTCGCAGCTGATAGGGCGGTCTGTAGAGCGACGGATGGCCTCTCTCTCTCCATTGGGCACGTGCAGCCCGTACAGAAAAGGACGGCATTCGGGATTCGAGCTTACAACCTCCCAAATAAGCATCATCGGCTACTCGGTCTCGCTCCTCCTCGAGCGCCATTGGACCCCCCGCGGTGTTGCTGTAGATGCCGTCTACCCTCCTGCCACTTTCTCCGTCCCTTGAATGCCGGGGAGAGCAACCAGTTTCCGCGTCAAGTCCTACGCGCAAATGCAGACAGTTTCACAAGCGGCACTGCGTTCATTGTGGCTCGGCGTTTGATGCAATGCTAGCAGAGGGGCGGAACGCGAGTGCACAGCAAAAGCTAGGACCCCCATCCCGCGCGAACGTCTTACACACCTCCCCGCCAGCCCTATCTGTGAGACCTGCAGCATCAGCGAGTTCGCTGTTACGTTCCATTGTGTGCTGTCCTGCTTGCTATGCCGTGCTCTGTAACGAGCTAATCAATGTCGTTCATGGTAATCATCGTGCCTGACATTCCCTCCCCATCCCTACCCGTTCGCAACCGAACAGCATGGGTTGCTGGGTAAGCTCCCTATCCCGCAAGCAATGCGCGCCATGGGCGATTTCCACCGAGGGCCCGCTTGCAGGGCTGCGTTCTTGCATTCCTCCCCATGCCTCCCAGTCGGCGATTCCACGACGCTGACATGAAGGAAAGGGCAGGGACGGAATTGCGATGCGTCTGATGAGGTTGTAGCCCCCCAATGCACGTTTCCGTTATTCCCTGGTGCGGGAATAAGCTGACAGGGAGGCCAGTGCGTGGTAGGTGATGACCGACGCAGGGTAGGGAGCATGGGCCAGCCGTTGTTACCGCTGGATTGGGCGTTGGCGGGAAGAAGAGGAACTTTTTAGTCTTTTCCTCGGCGACAATCGCAATGACGCGAACGCGACGGGAAGAGTCGCTGACACTGGGCGGATGACTGATGCTGAGGCGCTCCACACGCAAAGGTGGTGTATCCACGGGTGTTGGTTCTGCTCGCCGACGACCGTCCGTCCGTCGGGGGCCACGGGCACAAGTGAACCGTGCGGGTAGTTCGGAAGCAGCTGAGGAGGGGCCAAGGGTCCATCACCGCCAGAAAAGGCTCACGGCCGCGAAAGATGCCGAACTCCCATTCTCTTGCTCTCCTGCTTAAACCCGGCCCATCGTCGAGAACCGGGAAAGCCTTTCGGACGACACGGGACCACATCGTGAGCCCTGTTCTCCGTCCCTCACTCCCACGTTTTCTTGCGGAGAGAGTCGGGCCAGGAGATGGCACGGGGTCTCATCCCCCATGCTCGGGACGAAAAGCTTCAGGAACCTATGAGAGAAGGGATGGATGTAAACGCCGTATTCCGCCGTGCTTGCGGTGGATAACTCTAAAATGTACCCGGTGGACGCGGCCTTCTATGCAAAACGTGGGGTCTCTCTTGTCTTGGTTTCCGCCAGGCACAGCCGCCCCCAAATCCCGCGACTCTGGAAATCCAAATTCGAAGGAGTCACGCGCGGAAACCGGGCGGCCTGATCCACCATCCCGGCCTCCGCCTCGGCTGCCGCAGTGGGAACATCGCGTATGAACGCAGCAGAAACAAACCACCCCTTGACGTGTAACCGTGGCTTGGATGTTTCTCACGAGAGACGGGGGCGGCGTGTGGGAATGTCGACAATTGTCATGGATTCCTTCTCGAACGGGTACGAGATTGGCTGAACCGCATTCCGCATTCGCGGTCAAAGCGAAAGAGAGAGAGAGAGAGAAAGGGGGCAGAAGGTGACTGGATCATTGGCATGCATGCAGCAGCAAGCCACGCTCGATGATGCCGTGGATTCTTACACGTCCACGCCAAAGTCGCAGTAGGCAGACAGGCTGGCAGACTGGTTTGATGGCTCATATCGACTCAATCGCTGTCGCACCTCTTCTGGCTGCCGCGTGTCCGATACAATAGGCCGGTTGGCCAGATTGGGGATAGCTTGAGGGGGGTGTGCGTTCTGGCTTGCGACCGCCCACCCCTGCCAATCGTCACCAAGATGACTGATGACTGATGAGCAATCCTAATTATTGATGATGAGTGCGTTTTCTTTCGAGAGGTGTCCCATTGCTCCGTGGCCGATCGCGGTGCCGATGGGCCCCGATTTCCCCAGTTCCAAGGTCGGATGGCCAAAACCCATCATCCCAAGAGGCTTTGTTTCGGCATGGGCACAGTCGGAGACGGACTGACGGCCCCAGTTGGGCTTTTGTCATCACCAGACAGCTTCCGTGCGACCCAGCATACAGGATCCTTGCTTTCGCTGTCGTCTCCCGGGAAACGGGACAACTGGGCGGACGGCAGTGACTGTTCCCGGCACTTGATTGACGCTCTGCCTATATTCCCGTGCCTGACAGCAAATCGGCGCAAAGAAGCCTTGATAGGCATCATCAATTGGGCGACCGTCAGGCTTGCCGACGATGTGTCTCTGCTGCGACGCCCCGTCGATGGTGCCCCGTCGCCCCGGGCAATCGTTGTGTGCGAAGGGCCGGGGTGGGTACGAAAGCCAATTCATCATGACCCTGTGGCTGGGGGGCCCGTCCAGGCACCAGCCGTAAAGACGGGAAAGTGTGCGAGAGCGAAATACGACTAGGCGTTATGCCCAACGCGGAGAGCGGAGAGTATGTTCTGTAAGCAGTACCGTAGTACCTCGGGGGGAGGGAGAGTGGACTGCTACGTTGCCCTCAGCCCTACAAATGAGATGGGCTCGGGGCCATTCGTAAATCCGTACGGCTCCAAGGTGCACCTGCGCATTGCCCGTAAGGGGTTATGATTGGCGCGTGTCCGACGAACCTAGATGAAGAGCCAGTCAGCTGGTTCCCCAGGTAATTAGCACTCACCCTGCCGCGTCTCAGGCTCGCACTCGCAGCCAGCCCCCAGCGCAATTGGAACGGAGCCGACGGGCGGCCGGGGGCGGTGCAAGCTGTGCTGCGCTGCGTGGACGGCACAACTTGCTGAGTTGCCCTGCAGCATTCGGGACCGTAGTCGTGGCCTTCACCCCCTGCGGCACCGTGTATTGGGCCGGGATTCGAGATGGCAACTGGGCTCGGTCTGCTCGCTTTCCTGTCCACATCCGGGGAACAGTCTGGCAGCATGTACTGGCATCGTCCCACTTGGGAAGACGTAGCGACAGCAGGGCCCAGGGCGAGCAATCGGGCTGGCAGCTGGGTATTTGGGGATGGGTTTGGCATTGGCATTGGCATTGGCAATTGAAGCCCGTCCTCGACTTTTCGCTTGCTGGCCTCAGCTTGTCGCAGATGCGCCGCGTGGGGTTCACAGATGAGGTGGGAAGCGAAGACAAGAGCTGCGCCTTTCCGTGCGTGTGTGCGCCGACGGAGATATGACGGGGGTGCAATGAAGCATAAGCTGCGTGAGGCAGGGCCTTGGGTGTTCGCGATGTTTGCCAGGCGTGTCAGATGAAATTGACGGCAGGCGGGCCAGCATGGGATGGCGGGCCTGACGACGCGAGGGGGATTCGTAAGGCGCAGGTGTTGATTAATCGACGGTGCGGTGGTGGGTGCGGAGTTATGCTATCCCCTATGTCCCGTCGTGAAGGGGGGAGCTACGGCGTAGAGTTTGGATGGCCGACCTGGATGGAATCTGATTACGGAGAAAACACAAGCCAGCGCCAGCACGAGCTGACAAACGTCGACGATTATCCATCCAATGTGAGTCGAAAAGGGTGGAAGGAGGGTGACGGAGACTCGGGGATACGTACCCAGCCCGTCCTTTCGTGCTTTCCGCCGAGTGCGTCAGACACGGGGATGCTTAGAATGGGAGGCTAGTCGCACCGCACCCGCGCACGCCGCACGGGGCAGCGTAGGTAAGCTGGAAAGTCCGAACACCACCCGCGCCAGCACGAAAAGCCCCCCTCGCGCTGTTGCTGGGCGGAGGCTCGGGAAGCACCCTCGGCCTTGCTGATGACAAACGCCGCCCAAAGTCCACGACCCGCCGTCCACAATAATTGTGCGTGTGCGATGAGTCTTCCACCGTCCCGTCCATCCACCCACGCCCCGCCCCACCTCCGATTCCCTGGGCAAGTCACCCACCCCCAGGCACCTGCACCGCGCCGGGGGGGCCTCGCGCCCACCCCTCCCCCCCCCTGGTCACCGCTCCTCCTTGTCTTTTCTTCTCTCCGAGCCCGACAGTGTCCAGGCCGGCGAGCAAGTGGATGGCACCCAAGTTAAAAGAAAAGTATTTCCCTTTCCCAACCAGATGCAGAAATCCCATCACCATCCAGCCTCAGCTCCAAGACTCGCAGACAGATCAAGATCGGTATCCCATTCCAAGAAGAAACCTGACCACTATATAACACCATCGCCCTTGTCTCTGTCCCTCTCCCCGCTGCCTACCCCAACCAAGCAAACTCGCCTCGCCTCGCCGCTCGAGACCATCAAGGCATCACAGACCAAGCAAGCTAGCCCAGGCATCCCTGCACCACCCATCAACCAGCAACCGGCCCCCGATCTCGCTTTGAGTCATACCTACCAAAATCGCGACATATCAGTCACCGTCGGTGCACAGTCACACAAAATGTCGACAACAACCACCGCTGCTTTTCCTCCTCACACACAACAACACCGCTCTTCCTCCTCGCCTCTCCGCCTCGCCGTCCAGAAGAAGAAGATGAGCATCACCCAGACCTACTACCTCGCCCACAAGGCCCGGGCCAAGCTCTCCTCGGAGGCGGCCCGCGCCGACCACGACCTCCGTCTGCTCGTCGGCCACGCCAACCTCCTCGACTCCCTGATGCTTGAGCTCGCCGACGCCGAGCGGGAACAAGAAAGCTGGTTCAACCAGTCCGTCCGCGGTGCCACCAAGACCGAGGACCGCCACATCCAATGGGCCGACTCCGTCATCGAGGACCCCGAGGACGACTGGCACGCCGACGACGCCTCCGACTCGGATGACTCCGCTTCAGACTCCTCCGACGACGACTACGACGAGGACGACATCGAGATGGCCAACACCGTCTCCCTCCGCCGCATGCCCTCCGCCGCCCCCGCATCACCCAAGACCACTACCGTCGAGGTGTCGGAAGACTACGACATGGAGGACGACGACCTCGAGGAGGACTACGCACAGCTCGAGCTTGTCCGCACGCCATCCCACTCCAGCAGCAGCTCACCACCAGAGCTCGAGCACGACTCCGACATCTCGGATGACGAGTCGATGCCCCCCTCACCGCCAAACGCCGTGCTCACCTTCTCCGAGAAGGAAGCCAAGGAAGAGATCTCGCAACAACAACAAAACGACGACGGCTCCTTCTACTCAGAAGGCTACTACCTGCCGCCCCGGAATCCAGCAAGGCTCGTGTCTGCCATCTCGGTGTACTAAGCACCCGAGCATGGTCTCCACAACACTCCTTCGTCTGCGATTTCACATCATCTCTTCTTTTGGCTTATACAGCGAGCGTTTTGCATATTACGGCGTTTCTCCTACCGATACCAAAACAACGGCATGGGTTAACGATTATGGGGTCTTTACAACATGACAGCAATGTCACCACTCGGGAACTTTTCATCTCATCTCTCTTCTTTTCTTTTCCTATGTTGCGACGAAAAGCAAGGCGCCAATGTGGATCACTTGGCGAGGGCCTTGATGGATAATGGACGATTATTGGGAACTACACTTTTCTTCTGCTGCCGCTCCCCGGCTCCCCATCGTGGAGATTGTGGTTGAGTGGTCCAGCCCTGTGTTACAGATACTTAGATACCAGCGCCGCCAGGGGGTTGACAACAGTTCCCCTCTGAAAAAGCGAGCCCAGAACCAGAAATCAATTGAAACAAGCTTCAATCTGAACCCCCCTTTTCCCAAAAACTTTTGCAAATGTTCACGCGTGAGGAGGTCGAGATTGCATCATTGCTTTTCATTCGCCTCGTCTTGCGGTTGAAACTGGCTGACGAGTCATTCAGGCGGCCCACATGATTCAGCAAGGAGCCGACAGATGCGCTTCGCTGCACCAAAGGGAAAAACCCAGTACGCCCTCAGGTACGAGATGTGCGCCGTGCGATCTCGGCAGATCGGCCTCGCTCAACATCCGTCCTCCCCCCCGTCTCCCTCGCTTACCTCATCCGAAGACAACCAAGAGTCCTGGTCCTCCAGCCCCGCCCGCCATTCTACCGACACGCCCGCCCTCCTGTCATCTTGGCACCACGCCCTTGCGCTGCCGAAGCCGCGTCGCGGACGAATCACCAAGGGAAATCGGCGTGGCATTATCGGACTTTGGCGGTGTGTTTTACCTCGCATTCCCCTTCCGAGGGCAGTCAGTCGGATTTAACACGCCACAAAAAATCAAAGGGTTGCCTGGAGGTGAGGAAGCGAAAAGCCCGACGCCAGCATTGTGATTCGACTAGTGCGCCAGGCACCCGAACCAATTGCATCAAAAAAATGCCACCGACAATAGTCGCCGGCGACGAGACATGGTTTGCGGATGCGACGCTGTGTCGCGACCGACAAATTGAGCCGGGGTTTGTGGGCGGTGAGGGATTGAGGCAGTGAGCGAGGCGACGACTATGGCCACGACGACGACGACGACTACGACTTCAACTTTGCAAATATGAACTGATGTGATTGGTTCTGGTCAGACCAGTTCCCCTCGGGTCCAGCCAAGACAAAGCGAGTGCGAACCAAGCATGGCGCAGCTGGAGGGCGGCCATCGAATAGCACGATACGAAGCCGACATGCGAAGGAAACGAAAAGGCGTGCATCCGCGTACGATGAGCGCGGCGGGGGTTCGCGGTCTTGACAGCAAATGCGAGTTGCCGAGTGCCAGTCATCACTCCCCCCCCTTCCCCCCACTTGGCTGGTTCGGGCTCTCGCTCCAGCTCCCACAGGGCGTGCGTGCGCGCGCCGCGGACGGACGAATCCCGCCCGACTGGAGACGGCGAGCCAAAAGAAGCTAACCCCAAGGCCAACACCGAAATTGGCCTCTCAGCTTCCGAGCAACGACCAAAGGGCAGGCTTACGCAAACGCGTGTCGGAGAAGAGCACCCAAGAGACGATGATGGCAACGATGGGAACCCGTTCGACACGTCTCCTTCCACCCTCGGGGGCCGGCTGCTGCGGCGCGGCGGGTTTTGCGGTGCCCGCTTGGGCCGCCGGGTACCACGTGTACTCCGCCTCTCTCATTCCATTCGGGCCCCTGCCTGCCCATCTTCTCCAGGCGGAAGCGACGTCCTCACCCCGGCTGACATAAGGGCGTATCTACACAGCACGCAGCGAGATCTCGCTTCAGATTGGAGATTGGCAGATTAAGGGCGGAAGATGAGAGATGGGAATGGCATGATGGTCGGGCTTGGCTCTGCCCTCCTCGTCTGCGTCGCAACTGACAAGTGTCCCGGGGCCCTGGTCATTTGTCCGTCGTGCTCCCCCGGCTGAAGAGAGGATTCACCGTTTGGGGGCCCTGTTGTCAGATTGTCAGATCTGTGTGCTGCCAACGAGCCTGTGTTCGCTGGACAGCGCATCGTGGGAGCAATGCTTGCTGACGCTAGACGGCCTGCCCAACGCCAAAATCCCGCCGCGAGCCCGAGTTGGATAAAGCGGCTTATCAGCGACAAGCCTGGCCGAAGTTGGAGGTTAGAGTTTCCCCCCGTTGGAAATGATTCATCCGGTCTGCAAAGACGGCATGCCACAGAGCGACTCCAGCGCCGATTTCGCTCTGCAACGGCCGGCACGAACACAATTGAGCCGAACGGCCGACGAGAGGAGGAACTGACAGTCGATCCAGTTCCGCCCGCCGCCGCCGCCGTCGGACGCCTCAGCCGATCCGGCCACGTCGGTTGAGGACATAGGCAGCGAGCGATTGGAGTCGCCAACGTCGCACTCGTCGAATCCTCCAGACCATCGGACACGCACACCCCCGCCCTTTTTCTCGCTCGCCAGTCTCGGCAGCAAAGTTTAAAAACACCAAACAAAAAGCCTGGACGGCTAATGGTTCCTCGGGAAGTGCAGTGACAGGACAGCACAGTTGTTTCACCTGAAGTGCTTTCCCGATCGAGGCCCTCGACCTCCCCCCCGAGGGGATGGATTGGAAAGACGCCAACGGCTGTTCCTACGCACGCAATCGCACCGGAACCAAGTCAATCAGCCTCGGGTGCGCAGGCAACCCCCTCACCTTTCACAGAGAGACGATGTGTGGGTTAGGAAAGTGAGGCTAGGCCGGTGCGCTACTACTCAACAAGCTCGCGGCAACTGGGTCGCCCGCGATGCGCTTCTTCCGTCTTGCTTGACCGCTTCCCGGTCGGCCCCCCCCAATTTCGCCAGCCAGCCCTGCCCTTTCAAACAGTAAACTGAGAAGAAATTTCCCGACCCTGCTTTGCTTATCGTGGAGTATGATCAGCTGCGGTTGGGCGCCTCAACATGGTGGGAAAAGCAGGGTGGTGAAGGGAGGGTCGCCTAGGTCTTTTGGGGGGAGGAGGGGGGCATTTGGACGGCCTAGGCAAGCATAATGGGAAATTGGCCCAACCTCGTTGTTGTAATCGCTGGCTCCGTGGCCCTGTGAAAGTGCGTGCAGGTGACACGTCCACGACCTCTCTGTTCTTCTTCCCACCCCCGGATGAGACACGAATGGGGCCTGACCTTTTTTTGGGGGCGTGGGGTGGTGCCAATCTGGACCCTATCTGCCTTGCTTGGTCGTCGATCATCTGAGGCTGCACTGGACGGGAGAGATGCATGGGATTTTGTGCAAAGGGGCACGGGCCAAGTTGGTCCAGTGATGGGCGAGTGTCGTCGTGCACGCAATCCCGATCGCCAATAGCGAGGGGGGGGGTTTGCCTGCTCCGGCAGGCCCTCCTTCTCCATGCTTTTCAATGGGAATCCGGCAAGGTGATGAGAGGGATGAGCGTGATGTGTTGTGGATGTAGAGGTCATGATGGCGATTTCGTAGCATAAACCAACCCCCCCACCCCGGGGGCGGAGGACCCTCTCCTTATCGATAGGGAGGGGGAAGGGGAGGGTTTGCGGCTGCCGGGCCATGATCGCCAGACGCGCATCCATCATGTCATTTGCTCCACGGATTGTGTCGCGGGTTAGGCCATCCCGCTTGGTTATCGCTGATGATCGGTTGATAAGGGGACAGCGGCCCACGCATCTTGATCTTTTTTGGGGGGGAGGAGAGGAGGCTTCGGGCTTCGAGGCCTCGAGGTCTCGACTCCCTGATTGCGGACGGTGCTTGGCTCAGCCGCCTGGCACCGACCCATCGTTCTCTAACACGCATCCTCCACATTCCACGTACCCTACGCCTCCTCCCGTCTCCGCCGCGCCGGAGGAGGAGGGGGGTTCGGATTGCGGCGGTGCGGGAAAAGGGCCGGGCTTTTCTTCGTGTGTGTGCGTGTGAGGACGAGTCTCGACGAGTCGACGTGAGTGCGTCTCTCGGCGCGGCGGAGAGGATGCGCAAGCAGGTCCGCCAGGGGGTGGGATGTTTGAGGATCGCGGGCGATGTCGTCGGCGTCAAGCCGTTTGTCGGGAAAGAGTCAAGAGAAGCGAGCCCCGCCTCGCAGGATTTTTTGTTTTGGAATTTTTTTTTTTTCCCCCTCTGACTCACGGCCGAGATTTTCTTCATGTGGTGTGCCTGAAATCAATCTCACGATGGTGTCTTTGCTGCGCGCAGACTTGGTGCGTTCCTCCCCCCCCACCGCTGGCAAAATACGGCTTGGCATTGGAGTTAATCCGACTTTCTTTAAGTCCAGAACCTCCGGGTCCCTCGACGGCTGTAAAGCCCGGGGCCGAAAGTGGATTTGCTGCTGCTGCATGCGGGGGTGTGAGAATAGCGCCGTCTCCGCAGGGTGTGCCTGGATTGATAATTGTGCAAGCCGACTGGGCTTGATTTCGTAAGCCGAGGCCGCGACGGGGACAATTATTCATCACCGTTCCCACACTTTTTCCGCGGTGGACCTCGAGCACGTCGTTGGTTGGAAATCAAGGCCACACCCCCCCTCCCAAAACGCCAAAACGTGCAAATGCAAGCAAACACCTGCGGGCCGCGTCTGTAGAGTAGGTTGCTCGGTTCGATCCACAGGCCTTGCCGTAGAACGTGCTGGACTCTCGAGACCCTGTGGCTTTTTTTTTTTTTCCCTCTTCGATTCCTTTGCGGCGGTGGTGGCAGATTTGTCAGGTTTCGGCTTGCCGGTGATGTGGGCCGTTGCTCGGTGAAGCCATCGTCGCCGGCAGTCTGTCGCCGCAGTAAAGCAGATCGCGCTTGGGCTGGGTGGACTCAACGGCCGCGGTCGTGAGATGCGTGCACTCGCTGGCGATGCGAGACGAAGACCCATCGCCCCCAGATGATCCTCAAACATATCACACGGCAAAACGGACGCGAGCTCTTCTGAAGCAAAACACCGGCGCTTCCTGGACACTGCTGCGCCAGCCCACGTCCAAATCATCACTAGGCTTCCCCCTAGCGATTCGTCTCACCTCGGCACCGAAGGGCACGCCGAGCCGTCCGGGTGTGTGCGAGGGGTCCAAATCCGCGGTTCACTCAACCCACCCATCCATTCCCACGGCGACACGGGAGGAAACAAGAGTTGGCCCGTGGCCGTCCGGGTTCCTGGCACGGCTGCTGGTTGGGCGCGGCCTGCATGCCTCTCACGGGACCGTTTGGGGGGCTCGAGGAAACATGTCCCACGAAGCCTTGCGACGGGTGTCATCCGAGCAACGACTGTGTATGTCCGAAGGGGGGGACGACATGACGGGTGGCCCGGACGCGCGCCTGACTGGATGAACGTGACGTTGGCGTTGACGTTGACGGCCTTTGACATGCGATCCCATGACGGGCAGCTCGCGAGCGAGCTCTGCCCACGGCTGTACGGCTCCCAACCGCTGCAGCAGGGCTCTAATCTCAACTCTAAAGCTGCTCGGGCTGGGTGCCCGCCGCACTCTCGCACTCGTTACGAATCCCGCGGACGGCTGCCCAGCGTTGGAAGGGGGTGTGGGGGGGTGTGGGTGTTTGTGAAAAGACCGAGGGAGAGAACACGCGGAACGAACAAGCGCAGCGCGGGTGCGGACTTCGCAGGTCCCTCAACCCCGACGAACGCGCAGTGAGAGCCTGATCCCCGTCATCGATTTTCTGCTTGCGCCGCTTACCTCAGCTCTCTCTTTGCCTCACTACTCCGACTACTCTAACCTTAAAGTCGTTAGCCGGCGGGAATGGAAGAGCCAGGCGCAAAGGGATACGCGCGGGTTTGCCAGCGGGCGCCGCACGGGAATCCGGTGCTTCGGGGACATGCCAAAGTCCGGGCTTAACCTTTCGTCGACCTCGACACCCTCTGGTGCTCCACAATTTAGACATCCGCCCCCCTTGGACGGTGCCAATCTCGCGGGGGTGCCATTCTGGACCCCTCAACAATGATGAAGTCATGCGATTGTTGATCTCTCGAACGGGACGAGACAGATCCGTTCGGGCGGGCGGCGTGGCTTCCTCGCGCGAGGTCCCGGCCGCCCTCTGAAGATGATGCTGTCGTGATTTGCGGCCGTAGGCCTGGGTGATCGGCAAGGGAGGCTGATGATGGGCAGGGGCGGCTCGGCGGGCTTGGCTTGACGTCGGAATCGTGGCCGCGGGTCGGTGTGGCTGGTCGATGGCCGAAATGGTTGAGTTCGATGTTTTTCTTCTGCTGTGGTTCCGTACGGTTGGGATGCCCGGCCGGCCTGTTGCTGCTGGCTCGGCCGATTCAGGGCCCTCTCTCGTCACCCTTGGGAGCGCAGAGGCTCGGAGTCGCGGGGTTCGTGGGCGGCGGGTCCGGTCCAGCATTGGGTTACCGGAGGAGTAGGGACACCGCCGGCGGACGTCAAGATCACCAGCAGTATCCCAAGCTCTATTGAAATATTTCTTTCCAGGTGGATGCTGGATCGTTGCTCCCTGGCTGTCCATAAGTTGCCATGACACATCGTGTTGCTGTTCACAAGTTATCAGTTGGAACCAGGGCCAGATGCGATGAGCTGAATAGCAGCCCGATACTCATAAACAAAGCTAGGCTAAGTGCTTTGCAATCGCAACACGTTGGTTAAGAGGTTTTAGGCGTCGGGGCGGTGTTTCCAAAGCTTCCTATCCCTCGTTGTCGCAACGTGATGCGTGAGAGCAATTCCCTTCTTGAGTTGGCCACTGATCTCACAAGCCAATCATGGACATTGTCGTGTCTCGAGCACTACGGAGCGGACTTCGCCGAGCTTCCCCGTCCTCACCCTTGCCACATGCTCCAGTAACTCGAACCCTTCTTTGAATGGATCGTTCAGGAGACGCGCGTCTGCAACTTCCCCTGAGGGATCAAGCGCACAGAGCTGCTCTCGTCGTCGAACGCGAGTTTTCTTGCTGCTGCTACCTGTTCGAGTAGCTCGATTGCCTTCGTCCACGCTCCTGTTTTGGTATCTGCTTCTCCCGGACAGTCCAGGACCTCAAGAGCGTGGACGTAATCTGGTCCGTAACTGTTCTCATCCAGCGCGCAGCTGGCCGAGGATTCCAATCCCGTCCTTGGCTCGTCAACTTGACAGTATGATGTACCGAGCGGGTTTCTGGCTCTTTGTCGCTGCGGGTGATCTGGAATTCCCAAACCGCTTTGTCAGGCCGGAGGGTCGTCTCCTCGTCCTGCTTGTCTTGCTAGTACGCCTCCGGGAGGCTAGTTGGAAAGATGATCGACGGCGTAACATCTGCTCAACGTGGCTTTTCTCGCGTCGAGCCAAGCTGCTGGAATATAACGGTGACGCTTGCACTTCGACCGGCCGGTGTGTATAGTTTTGCAAGCAGTCCTCCCGTACTCATCCAGCTGCGATTGCTTTCACACGTTTCCTTCCGTACTCTGGCTAAATATCCAAAAGTGGGACCGTCTTTTCGGTATTCTCAACATATGAGCACCATCTGGCAAGGATAGCCTGCGCCGCGAGGATATCATCCTCTCGAGTTAGTGTCTCTCCCGTCATCGGAACCACTCGTTCAACCCGTTTCGTACCCTCTGTAAGTTCAATGTGGGAAGCATCGAGTGACGCATCCTTTGAATCGGTTTGCAATTAAACGCCAAGCAGGTCGGCAGCCTCATGATCATGGTCACGGTGCTGGGTTTTGCCGAATCAAATCAGCCAGGTGGACGTGACCAAAGTTCGGATACCCCTGTAACCGTTGCTAATGGCGGAACCCTTGCTGAAGAAGCTGAACGCTTCCTTCTCGTATACTTTTATGAGGCCAAGGCAGTCGCCGGGTGAGATGTTCCGTTTGGTGTGGGCTGCCGCATGCTTGATGCTCAAATGGAGGCAAGTAAGCGCGACCGAGATCAGCTCTGATTGTGTCGTCCTCCAGCGGTCCCTTCTTCGGCATCAGATCCTTCAGCACAGCTGTTGCTTTGTCGGGTCCCAGTTTCTGTAACTTGATGATGTTTTCTTCCGCAGCCTCTGCGGCTACATGTTTTGAGCGCGTGGTGAAGTCTTGTCCGTGCCGCATCAAAGGTTGATGGGTATGTTATTGTCATCTGATAACAGTATCTTGTCGTCAAGATCACCGATAATGAGGAGCCAACAACCAGCTCCGTCTAAGCTCAAGTGACGCCTCGAGTCATGTTTGGCTTCTGTAGCACTGGAAACATGGATCTGAAGCTGGTATGTAAGTTCATGCACGACCGATCAAAGGTTTCCTTGCCAATGGCCGAGACCAAAAGAACGGGACAGTTATCTGCATTCTTTTTGAGCCAGTACCTGATGTGAACAGCAGTTTGGGCTTTGCCGACACCCTCTAAGATGGAGACCGCAACTGTTCCGCACGTACTCTTAGAGGGTATTGCCTGTAACTGCCTGATGGTTTCAGAACGGCCGACAAGCCGCCTGTTTTCTCAGTAATGGAATGATGTGATGAACCTTCTCTGAGGGGAATTCTCAGTACCAACCCGTTGTTGATCCCGATCTTCGGAGGCGCATGAAGAGCCTCAAACACGACTTAAGCATTGTCTTTAGTCTCCAAACATTACAGGCTGAATATCTGAGAAACAAACAACCAAGCGGGGCTTCATCAGCAGGAGCAGCAACAAGTTGTACAGTAAAGCCGGAATGTTATTATGAAAAAAGATTTTTTTTTAGAAAGCAAACCGACAGATGTAGGGGAACACCCGATATTCGAGACCGTAGATCGCGCATCGCGTCGAAGCTCTGGAACCGCTGCCGCGAATGTGTAATTACCAGCTGTGGTAGTGTGCTGCAAGGCTGCCTGGGGTGAATATGATGTGTAGGCACTGGGAAAACAGGTAATATAGCCTTTCATCTCAAATTAACAACCAAGTTCACCCATGAGGTTGGACACGTCTGGAGGCTCAGCTCATATACCAAGGTTGGCATTACCGACGGGAGCTCTGAAGTGACTTCCTCCCAGTTGACCGTATCGGAATGACCGGATGGAGTTATTGTATTGATGAACTTGACCGCCTGACTCTACCGTCAGAGAGGCGTACATCTGCAGCACTACCCTTACGATGTGCTGTAAGCTAACAGGTCACCGTGTCCATTCGCGTGCACAGGCTAGTCACCTGTCCGAGGAAAGTCTGCTTTGTAGCTGTTTATTTGGTCCTTTTTTTATTGAAGAGTATTGAGCCCGTATTGTGTTTGAATCACGAGCAGAAACAACTTTCATCAAGCAAAGCCTCGGTCATTTCACAGCCTCTTCGTTTCTGCCGAGATAGCTGGATATCTACATGCCATGATTTTCTAGCTTTCGTGGCCGAAAACAAATCACTTTCGCGCCTCGGACCCGTCTAGCTCTGCAGCGTAGAAATGCCGTGGATTCTGCGCGTCCATCTCGGGCGGTTGCATCGTCTTGGACACCTCCCCCGCCGAATATGGCGAGTGATCGCGGTACTCGCCCTGGAGTTCGGACGGCGGTGGGTTCGGAGAATAACTCTGTTCCATGCCGTGGGGCTCAGCCGGGGCTTCAACGGCGCCTCCAGACCCTCCCGTCGGGACTTGCTTGTGCTTCCGCCGTCTCCTGAGACAAAAAGCGGCCAGACCGATCAATGCGACGCCCACCACGCCTCCCACCACGCCGCCGGCAATGGCGCCGGTGTTGGTTGAGCTGGATCCGGAGTCGTCAGACGTGGAGCCGGAATCCGAGCCGGAGAAAAAACTGGAGCCAGAGGTGCCGGACTTCATAAGCCCTTCGACTCCTTCGGAGTACTCGACACTCGCAAGGTTGCTGCGACTCATTAGCGATACCGTATCGGCCAAACTGATAAAAGTGTAACGCACCCTTCATTATACCAAGTCTTGATAGCCTCCGGCGAGTCGTAACTAGAAGCGTTGGCGTTGTACTCGTCCTTCCACTTCAAATCCGTCAGGTCGAACACGCCCACTCCCTGAGGAAAGGTGTCCGGATCGCGGAAGAAGTTTGTCGAGTTGTCGTTCCACTTCATCCGGTCGATTCCTCCAAAGGTGACCATCTGTCGTTGACCGGCGACGATGCACGACATGCAATCTCGCGGGGAACTGGGCGTGTAGTCCGCCTTCTTCCAGACGAAGCCGGGCAGCGAGAGAACGTGGACCTCGTCGTAGGTCTCCCTGTTTGCCATGTTGGTGCCGCCGAACACAAAACTAGAATCAGGTTAGTGTGCTGCAACCAAGGCCATCTGACCAAGTCCTCGTCCACCTACATCTCATAAGTGTTGTTCTGACCCAGCGCGCCGACTGTGCAGTGCCACATGCGCGCACCGGGGGCGTTTCCGCTGGTCTTCTGAGAATACCACTTCTTTGTCAAGGGGTCCATGACGTGAATCGTTCCGAAATCGAGCCACCCCACGTTGTTGTTGCTCTGCCCGCTCCCAATGACGTGGGATCTCCCGCCAAAGATCATGATGAGACCGTGGGGCCCGTAACTGGGGACGTAATGCGCGCTGGCCCCAACCAAAGTGCCGTAGGTAGAGTAGGGGACCTCTGTGTGGTTCGTCCACGCCTGGTCCGTCGCCGTATAGTTGAACTGCAAGAATCCGGGCACGGGGCCCTCGGGGTTCGGGTCCGACTTCGCATCCGAATAGCCACCAAAGTAGAAGCCCGAGTCGGGCGTGCTGACGTAGACGCCGCCCTGTGAACGGGTGAGCTGGGTGAAGAAGTCGTTGCCGGGCTTGAATTCGGTGTTCCACGAGCCGCCTCCGCTGCCGTCGGCGACGAACCTCCAGAGCCGCGCGGCAGGTGGGTCAGCGGTGTACGACGCGAAGCCTCCCCAGATGTAGAACGAGTTCGACGAGTTATCGGTGAAGATTGCCTGTCTCATCATGCTCTGGGCGCCCTTCTGGGTCTGCTTGATCTCCACATCGGCGGGCTTCCAAGACTTGGAGAGGTCGATGGAGAGGGTGCTTGACAGTGGCGAGGACGGCCTTGAGGTGTTCTTCCCGTTGTCGATGTATTGGGACACCTCTCCTCCGTCAAAGTAAGCCCAGTCGCCGAGAACCGAAGCTGCATGTCGTCAGTCACCTCCCTTTACTCGGCTCCCGCGTGGGCCAGGCGAGACTCACCCTGAGCAAAGACTCGCCTCAGGTAGTTGTCGACCGAAGGAACATCTAACGCGTCGGCGTCGTCGGCGCCACAAACTGGTGAAAGTTGAGCCACGGCAAACAGTGCCGCCAGCCATGATCGCGACACCATCATGGTAGTCGGGCGTGGGATGGGACTCCGGACGAGGTGCCGCGTTGCCTCGAGACAAACCACTGCGATGTGCCACAATGAATAGGATGACGCGCCGGTTACCGGATGGGTCTCGCTCAAAGATGCCCTTCGATTGGATCGTCACGAACTGCCAAAGAACCTTCGGAAACAGCGTCAAATCATTCTATTTGGCGATCACGAAAGGAATCAAAGAGAGGTGTGAGATGACAGAGTGCAGGGCAGATGAGAAGAAGGACGAGAGATCTCCCATGGTTAGGCAAGATTGGCACAAACACATGATTTCTGTAGGATTCGGGTATCCGCTTGAGTCGATGGATTGACAATCAGCCTAATAGACCCCTGATCCGACAATTCACTGTCGGGTTGGACGGTGTGTCGCGGATCGACACCGATTTATGGATGCCGGCACGGGTACGACGACTGAATTGGCGGGTTGATCCTCTTGGCGGTCACCGCCACGGGGCGTCGAGCATTAGCGCTGACAGGAACAGCTGTCCAAAGCGTCTCCCATTGGCGGTGCGTGCTGGGGGTTGATATTCAGGGAAATTTGGAGCCACCAAGCCCGCTTCGAAGGTCTTCAGCCTTGCTGGCGGGAGCGGGAGCTGCATGCCTCCCGCCCGGCATTGTTGGGTTTCCGTCATTGTTCGGGGGCCACGGTGAAGGACTGCTGGAACGCGAAGCACAGAAGCTTGATGCAGGGTGGTGGCATGGAAGGCTACCTATTTGCGTTGGAACCAAATGGCCAGGTACCGAGAGATTTCTACAACAGGACACCTGCATGTCAGCTTTGAAAAGAAGGAAACATCTGCCCAGCAACCGATCAGTCGAGAGAACCCAGTGATGGAGAGTATGGCCTTGTTCCATCAAGGCGCTCGTAATCTGCTCCAAAGGATGTTGAGCACCAGGCAGCCGTTTGGAGATTGTGGTCGTCTGTTCGCCTTGCTGTGTGACTGGCCATTGAACATGTGCCACTTCAAATGGACACTCGGCTGCAAAGAATCCCCACGAAATCCCCACTTCAGAGTTCTCTTACCTTGGAGGATGCGAGGATGCATGTGTAAATTGCTTCAAGTTTCGAACCAGCACTTTAGCTCCAGGAAGCACGGACCACACAGGGGACGGATTCCAAGGGCGACCCTTTTCCGGGAATAGATTGGAGCTAGCCGCCCGACTCGCCGTGCCTGGCATGAGCAAATCCTCAGCCAGAGAATCCCGAGGTGTCCCGTGCACCCCGGAGCTGGGACGTCATTACAAACCAGTGGGAACAATTTTCTGACAGCCATCTTCAACCCACCCCATCGCGGGCGTTCGAACACCGCACAGCCAGCTCGGTCACCGACCGCACCGACAATCCCTCTTTGTCGACCGACCACTTTCCGAAGCAGCAACTCCTTGCACATGTTTCAAGCGAGGCCGACGATGAACGGCATCACCCGGAACGCGACGCTCGCGGCGCGCAAGCAGCTATCCGCTGCAAGCTTCGTCTGCCGCACCTGTCGTCAACAGCAACAGCGCCGGCAGTACTCGAGCAACATCCCCCACCGCCGCCCGCCCCGCCCGCAGCCGGCTACGCAGCCCTTCCGTCGCGACGTCTCATCTCCGTCGCCGGCCCCGACGCCGCAAAGTTCCTGCAGGGCGTCATCACGGGCAACATCGCGTCCAAGGAGGCCCGCGCGCGGCAGACGGGCTTCTACGCCGCGTTTCTCAACGCCACCGGCCGCGTGCTCCACGACGTCTTCGTCTACCCGGATATCGCTGGCCTCGGCGGCGGCGTCGCGGCGGAGTCGGAGCAGGCCGGCACCAGGTTCCTGATCGAAGTGGACGCGAACGAGGCCGAGAGGCTGGCGAAGCATATCAAGCGGTACAAGCTGCGGGCTAAGCTCAATGTGCGCCTGCTCGCGGCGGATGAGGCGACGGTGTGGCACGCCTGGGACGACGGCGGAAAGCCTATCACGACGGACGCTGCGTTGCTGAGCACGACAACCAAGGATCCGAGAACGCCGGGATTGGGATACCGCCTGGTGCAGGGCAAGGACACGCCACCGCCGCTAGATCTCGATGCGACGACGGAGGACAGCTACACCATCAGACGATACATGCAGGGCGTTGCCGAGGGCCAGGACGAGATCATTCGGGAGCACGCGCTGCCGCAGGAGACGAATATGGACTACATGAATGGAATCGACTATCACAAGGGCTGTTATGTGGGACAGGAACTCACGATCCGGACGAAGCATCGCGGAGTGGTGCGCAAGAGGATACTGCCCTGCATGATTTACGACGTCGATAGGGCCATTCCCCAAACGCTGCAGTACCGGCCGGAGCAGGATGCGAATCATGGTCCCGAGGGCTTGCCCGCAGAGACAATCCCGCGAGAGACGAGCATCGGCAGGTCGGGCAAGAGGGGGAGAAGCGCTGGCAAGTGGCTCAAGGGCATCGGAAACGTCGGCCTAGGACTCTGCCGTCTGGAGATCATGACGGACGTCGTCCTCCCTGGCGAGACGGCTGCTTCGACCTTTGATCCCGCCAGCGAGTTCCTGTTACAGTGGGGTGAGGAGGATAAAAACAACGCAGTCAAGATCAAGGCATTCGTGCCAGAGTGGCTGAGAAATGGGTTGGCATCTGCACAGTAGAAAGTCAGTGCCCATCTTATTGTAGAACAGAGAAAAGGGGTATAATTGTATAACAAGGCCGCGGTTGCCTCTTCCATCCTCAACACCCGCGCCGTCGCTTCTTCGCGGCTTTTTTCGCGTCGTTGATCCCGACGGCCACCTCCACCGTTCCAGCGTGTGCCGTCTCCTTTGGTATTTCAGTCTGCACGATTCGGGTCCAGGGCCCTGAGGGCCTCGTATTTTTGCTTCACCTCTTCCTCCGTTGCCAGCCCGGCCTCGGCGGCCTTCTTGACCTCTTTGAGTCTTTGTGCTGCACTCATCCGAGCCTTGAGGTCCTCCCATTTGACCGGTACCTTCTTCGGGGCTGGTGCCGGTGCCGAAGCCGTGGTATTCGATGCGTTCGGTGCTGCGGCGGAATCGGCGCCGTCGACCGCACCGCCCTTCTTCTTCGCCTTCTTCTCGGCCTTGAGCCGTTTCTTCTCGTCGAGCCGCCTCTGTAACTCGGCCAGCTTCTCGTCATATTCGTCGGGTTCTCTCTCCCTCTCCAAGCGCTCAAGGTTTTCCCTTTTGAACCGCTCCGCCTCCTCTGCCATGCGCCGGCGGCCCTCTTCAGCGAGTCGCGCCCGTTCACGTTCGAGCTCGCGTGCGCGCTCCTCCTCGGCAAGCTTCTGCCTCTTCCCCTCCTGCTCCGCAGCCTCGAGCTCGTCAATCAGGCGCTTGCGCTGTCCCTGGACACGGTCGCGCTCGGCCTTGCGCAGGAGGACTGCCTTACGGGCGTTGTCGTAGGCGGCACGGGCGGCGGCGTCGAGGAGGATGTCGCGCGCCGTCTCGATGAGCTCCCATTTCTCGGGGTCGAATGCGTCCTTGAGCTTGTCCGGGTGGTAATTGAGCGACTGTTTGCGCCACGCGCGCCGGATCTCCTTCTCCTCGGTGATTGTAGTGTCGATCTGCAGCAGCTCGTACAGGTCGACGTTGCCAGAGGAGTACTCCTGCGCTTTCGCGAGGAGGTCTTTGTTGCTATCCATTTGCGGTGCTCGTAAATTCGCGAATGTTGGGTTTTTTTGTCGGTGTTTGGGACGATGGCGGGTGAGAAGTTGAAGATTTGCATGTGGAAAGGCTGCCGCCAAGATGGTCGAGATGGCACCGGTGAGCAGGTGGCACGGGGCGGATTGCGGGAAAAGTGGAGACATCGCATTACGTCCGTACGTGCTCAACGGCAACCACAGCACCGACAAGGTTCGCTTCTTCACTTGCGCTCGGGGCTGTTTACACTGTTGATACCCTCACTGTGTCGGTGGCGTTTTCTTCCAAGACGCTTTCCAAGGAAATCAAAGAAAGGAGCAGAAGAAACAGTCTCGAGAAGGGCATCAGGAATAGGGGAGATGGCCTTCCTGTTTTGGTAGACTCGTTACCTTCGTCTCTTCTCTTCCCTTCCTAGTCATGCGAGTCTCTCCCTTGCTCCAAGGTACATCGTCACGACGAGTGGAGGGAGGCAAGCTGATAAAGTTTGGCTTGCACCGTCTCTTTCTCTCTTCCCATCGCCTGCTAAGCTTGTTGGATCTTACGTCCGTACAACCCGCACCTTGGCCCAACTCGCCCACCCACCGTTTGCTTGGCGACGACTCAGATCTTAGTGCCACATGGCATCTTCAACCGTTCTGCATTGGCTCGCGATGAACGGTGGACTTTATCTTTGATCTCGCAAATATGTCTCCTATCCGGAAGCAATCATTCCCCTGTTGTCTATCTCCATTTCCGCCCTATGGCAACTTCACCCATCACCTGCTAAATGCGCTCGTTAGACATGATCCTGCATGTGGAAATAACGTTCGCTCAACGCATCGCTACAGATCGGAAGAATACTCAAGTGGGAGTGCTTCCCCGTACGGTGCCCCGCAACTCTCATTGGATAAACCTGATTCTCTTCGTTCAGGAGCAAACAATACTACACTACCCAAGAACGATCCGCATGGCTTTCCCACGGGCGTTGCTGAATTGCCCGCTGTCTTTGTTGGCTTCCACGAGTCCAACCTCCATGGCTTGTCGTGGAGGAACCACGCCTCTTTCTTCCCTCACATCGTGGCTATTGGAGGAGTCGCAGCTGACTCGAATCGTCTCGCAGAAACGAGACTACTATTGCCAAAACACGCGATTCGCCATACGCGCTAGCTCATCCAAGTCTTCTGGCTTTTCTTGCGCAAGCTGAGAAGTTACCCTTTCTCAAGGGCTGTGCTCGCGAATGTCGGAAGGCCCCTATTCAGCATCTGGCTTCCCGTCGACGACTTTGACGCTCTCGATTAGTTCGCCGCTCTCTGTGGCTTCAGCCAAAGCGAGAACGTCAGGTCCGCCCATACACTGGTTGAGCGCCTCTTCATTGACGTATCTGGAAGGATGTTCAGATGATCTCTTGCTCCCACCAACGTGACGGAGCCCACTTACGTCTCTGTCACAACGAACTCTTCCAGATCGCCGTTCTCGTCTTTGAATCCACGGTGGACCTCACACCGCAAAGTGTCTGGCTTGTTGGATTTAGAGTACCTAACACAGCGTGCCAGGAGTTCGAAAACCTGGTTTCAGACCTTTCGTTCAGCGCGACGTGTCTCGAAGTGAGACAAGGATTGACACTGGCACCGCCGCCTGGTGAGGCAGGCAGCGGAGGCAGACAGCAGGCCAGCCAGGTGTACTCGCCTTATCTGCCTTGCCCGGGTTGGGTGGGATGACAACCGTTTGGTCGATGGGCTGGGTCGACACAGCTAGGTGTGCCCCTTTGTCCCGAGACTCTGGATGAGCTGGACGAGATCAAACAAGTGCTCGGTTCTGGTGATGATGCAAACTCGCCCAGATGGTGTCCACCACTGATGGGGTGCGCTGAAGAAAACTCAAAGGTCTCGACCAAAACGTCACTGGACACGATTGACGAGGAACCAGGCGGCCTGCCCTTGCATTCGGGGCTATCTGAACCTTTGAATTGGGACGTCAAAGACTTTGGAGGAGCGCTAGGACTTCGGGGACGAGGAGGGCTCCGAACAAGGCCGGAAAAGGTTAATCACTCCCGAGTAGGACGCCGGCCACAACGACTATGACATTTCCGGACGGATGCCACATGGTCCAGCGAGACATCGGCGGTTTGGTCGGGGGGCTAACCTCTATTATCCTCTCTTCTATGCACGCCATCGGGCACCATGGCCGGCACTGTGCCTTGTGGCTGCCCGCAGGCTCTGTTCTGTAACACAGCATCGCCGGAGTTGGTATAGCCGCCGGAGAGGCTGTTCCCAATGCATGCGCCGTGGCCGACGGGGTTTTTGTGCTTCCCCGAGAATTGGAGGGAACACGGGATTTTCAGCGTATCAAGCGGGCTTGCCTCTCCCACTGGTCTCGGAAGCCCATCCACATGCGTGGCCTTTCCCTTCGCCGCCTCAAGCCTGGAACATGCCCAGCCATCGGGGTGTCTCATCAGGTGTTCGCCCTTCACCGGCGACCCAGCACACTGGTTCCTCCCTCCTAGGGCGAGAGCCGACACACACTTGGGCTACCCCAATCGGCGGGCTTGGCCGTACCTTCCAGTGAGTTGGCAGCCTTGGGCTCGGTTTCGCTTCCCAGCGCCACAAACCCGCCGTCTTCGACTGTCAACCCAAACCAAACCCCCGGTAGCGTACGCCTCCTCTGGCTGAGGTTTGCGATACACTCATTGGTACGGCACCCCGACCCCGATGCTCTTCCCAGCTGGCTGGTTCCAACGGACGGAACTTTCCCCTTTTGCCTGTCTTGTCGCATAGCGAGTGCCACCAGGAACAAGCGCCACGTCTCCTTCCGGTCATCTCGCCTCGCCGCGGACACCTAAGTTCAGGGGTGCGCATATTGCTAGCTGCATCGACAAGCCTTCTTTCAAGCCATTGCTCTCTGATCTCCTAGTTTTCATATAATCCGCTGCTCGTTCCTCGTCAATCTCGGAACTTCCACTTCCAAGGCCACACTCAACTTCGAGACAAGACCATACACACATACACGCCCAACAACTAGCCCCGGACTCATCAGCATCGCAAACTGGACGCCCTCAGCCTTAGATGCGAGCCCTCAACCCCGCAAGTATTCAGCATACACTCTCGGTTCCGGAGAACCGTGGCTACCATCACACGTTGAACCGCCATGTCGCCCACCCAAGTCATGACTAGGCCCTGGCGCTCGCCGTTCCAGACGGACGGAACAGCAGAGACGTACTTCATGAGATACACCGGAGCAGGTCAGCACCACCACCAACCACCAGCCGGCTCCTAGCAGCAGTCTAACGTTCTTCTAGCCGTGCTCCCATCTTCACCAGCCGAGCCCCTGGCGACTAAAGAGGAACTTCTTACGCTCTGCGACTCGGTGCGGATGTCCCTCAGCCAGGAGAAGAGCCTCGGGCCGCACGCAGACAGGATCCAAGGACTCTTGGAGAGCGCGCTGAGGGAGGAGCTTCGACACGCTCCCTCCCTCGACTTCGAGACACTTGAATATGCTCGTCTGGACAAGCTCCTTGCCGACATTCTTGATCCCGACCACCGCCCATCCCCGCTGCCCCTCCGCTTCCGTGCCGATATGGCTGTAGCTGAGAGCCTTCAAAAGATGTGGAGGGCCCGGTTCCGCGAGCAGTACTTCGCCCTCGACCAGGTGCGCCAGCGCAGCCTGTCGGCTGGCGGTGAGATGCGCGACATCCACTTTACCACCGCCGGCATGGATCCCCTCGAGTCTTGGACTGTCCGCAACAGCTGCCGCGACCCCATCTCGGAGCTTGAAGGAAACCAGCAGTTCGAGCCCGGCCAGTGAGTCGCCCGGCCCTTGACGCTTCCATACGAAGAATACTGACTCTCTACAGCTGGTGGCTGAACCTGGCCTGCGCCCACCGCGACGGCATTCTTGGTACTGCTGTCGAGAAGCCCACCAAGGGCAAATACGGAGTCACGGCCCTCCCCCTCTTGACCGGCCGCGAGGAGCACGTCCGTGGCAACCTCTACCGGTACGTCCGCGAGGGCCGCCTCTCTGACATGCACGTCTCTCTCCTCACCCAAGTCGGCACTCAAATCCGCATCCTTAGGGGCTATCGCCTCAAGAGTACTCTGGCTCCCCAGGCCGGCGTGCGCTATGACGGACTGTAAGCAACACCTCGTTTGCTGTTCTACGCGGCCTCTCTGACAGAGCTCTAGTTACACCATCCGCCAATACGGCAACAAGCTTGACGCCACTACGGACAAGTACCGCCTCGAGCTTCTGCTGGAGCACGTCGACGGCCAGAGGAGCCTCGAGCAGGTGCAGCAGGTGCCCCGGCCGTCCCAGATGGACGACTGGCAGACGTTTAAGAAGGTCGAGGCCGAGATGGTTCGCCAGCGCAAGGGCGATGACGGCCTGCTCGACTTCAAGATGCGCAAGGAGGAGGAGCGCATCGACCGTGAGCACTGGAGGCGCGCGAGCGAGTTCCGGGCCTCGCTGGGCCAGGAGGGCTGCGGGCTGGGGCTGATCGTGTCTGCTTGATGCAAGAAGGGGGGGGGGTTGGAGTAACATGACGGCCCTGGAATGGCGAGGCGCGGTGCGTTTGAATGGCTTCCAGAGATACCCTGTATTACCTACCTACTACACCTGTATTACCACTTACGAATAATGATGACGGGTCACGACTCATACAAACATTTCCAGACAAACCCAGTAAAGTGAACAGCCGAGGAATGGTTTCTTTCTACGTTGAACTCGTTCCGAACACTAAAAAATACTCGGCGCCGATCGCCAACTTGTTCTACATCGGCCTTTTCATTCTCATGGGAGGGGGGTAACAAGGCCTCTTTCAAGCCGGGCGGCGTCCGCCGAGCCACTAAATGCATTCTCCAGGCACCGGGCTTTGCCAATGCCTCTTGGCACTCGCCCCCGGCCGTGGCTTGGCACCCGCGCCTTTGTCGAAGCGGCACGTGGGCGCCCGAAGCTCCTTCGCCGTCCCTCCATCGTTGCCTGGCAGAACAATCTCTCCTGATGGCCGGGTGCTCCGACGTTGCAGCATCTCTATGAGCAAGCGCTATCCCGGCATATTTGGGCACCCTCCATGGGAGCAAGCCAACCATCCCAAGGACGCTGGCGGCCGAGGAGGCGGGTTGGGGAAGCTGCGCGGGTGCAGCGGCGGCGGGCGTCGAGTCTTCGTTTCGGGGCCTCCCGTTTTCGCATGCCCCGTCCGGCACGCGCTGGGGTTCGAACAGCCAGGAATCGACTGCGCAGGCCAAGGGGACTTGCCGAATGACAAATCGAAGGGGACGCAGTTGGGAACGCCGGAAAAGGCGTTGCCACGGAATCACAAAACCAGAGAAGCCCAGTGTCGGCGACGTCTCTTTGGGGTACCTCGCGCGTGCGGCCAGCATATGCTCACAGAGTCCTTCCCTTGGGTTAGATATCGCGGTAGACCCGAAGTAGGGCTTCGTCTGAAGGACCCTCCGACGGTATTGCAACCTGCAACGTCGGCCCAGGTGCAAGCCTTGCTGTGAGCATGGCAGAAGGCGGGTTGCCACGTACCCAACCCTGCCCCCGTTGTAGACTTGGGATCCTCAAACGCCTTTGGCCTGGCTGGTTCGTTGTACTTTTGTCTATTGGGTATTATTTTTGTCTATCCCATCTGAATCGATCGAACCATGCCTACGCCAGAATCCAGTTTCCTCGACAAGGGACTGTGAACATCAAGCGTCCCCCGCTCAAGCATTGAGCTTCTGCTTCGTCCTCTTCCTCTTGCCACCGACCTCTCTCCCCTCCTCGAGCTCCAGCAACGCCTCCCTCTTCTTCTCGCTCACGACCTTGAGCGAGTCCCGCAACACGCGCGTCTCGAGGTTGACGCCCTCCTCCTGCCACGCCTCCATCTGCCGCCCTACACGAGTCTCGATCGCCAGCACCAGCTCGACGTCCCTCTGCCCCACAAACGTCACGGCCTCTCCCTTGCGTCCGGCACGCGCCGTACGACCGACCCTGTGGATGTAGTCATCCGGGTTGCGCGGGATGTCGTAGTTGACGACGAGCGCGACCTCGGGGATGTCGAGACCACGCGACGCGACGTCCGTGGCGACCAGGATCCGCGCGGCGGCGGCGCGGAAACGGCCCAGGTTGTCTACTCGCTGGCGCTGCGGCAGGCCCGAGTGCAGCGAGGTGACGCGGTGGTCGAGCAGGCGCAGCAGGTGGTGTAGGTAGTCGGCCGTCGAGGTGCGGTTGCAGAAGATGATGACGGACTTTTCGGCGTTGCCGTCGGTGAGCAGGAAGGTGTGGAGATAGTGCTCGCGGTGGGTGACGGGGACCTGGAGGTGCATCTGCGAGAGGGTGGCGGGGATGGCGAGGGCCTGGGTGTCGACCTCGCAGACGAAGACGGGCTGCTTGCCGGGCTTGAGCGGCATGTCCTTGAGGGCGCGGACCTCGGGGGTGATTGTGGCGGTGAAGAGGAGCGTCTGGCGCTGCGACGAGGGCGGTAGCGCGGAAAGACACTCCTCGACGTCGGGGATCATGCTGCCGGGCCCCGTGGCGTCGAGGAGGCGGTCGGCTTCGTCGAGCACGACGTACTTTACGCGCCGCAGCCCGCAGATGGTGTCCTCTCCCGACGTGCGGATGTGGTCGGCGAGACGGCCGGGCGTGGCGATGACGACGTGAGGGCGCTGCGCGAGGGCAATGGCCTGCGGGCGCATGTCGGAGCCTCCGGTGACGAGGATGGCCTTGAGGCTCTGCGGGGCGGAGATGGCCTTGAACTGTTCAAAGATTTGCAGGGCGAGCTCGCGGGTGGGCGTCAGGACGAGGGCGAAGATGGCGGTAGGGTCCTCGGCCCATTTTTGGAGGATGGGCACGGCGAAGGCGACCGTTTTGCCGGAACCCGTCCTGCTGCCGCCGATGCAGTCTCTCCCCTTCAAGATCTCCGGGATGCAGCCCTTCTGAATGCCAGTCGGCCGCTTGATGGCCATGTTGGCCAGCGACTGCACGAGCCATGGCCGCACGTTGATGGCGGAAAAAGTGGTGTTGGGGTCCGTCGGCGCAGAGATTGCGTTTTGCGACGGCGTGGGACGGACAGTCTGTGGTGCTTGTTCGGCGGCTGCGCGCTTGATTCGCGACGGGGCCTTGATGGTCGAGATGACGGCCTTGAGCTCCTCCTCCTCGTCGTCGTCATCGTCGTTGAGACCTTCGAGGTCCGGATTGACGGGGGGCTCGGTCCTCCGTCTCTTGCGCGAGGCGGGACTGTCGAGGTAATCGGATTCGGACTCGGCGCCGGAAGAGTTCGCGGAGGAAGATGATGCCGGGTGGTCATCGTCGGCGGGACCCGGGCGTCTGGGGGCTGCGGAGGACGGCATTGAGGGCGATCAATCACAGAATCGACGCGTGTGTCTGTTCGAGTGTGGCCGATCAAGAGACCTGAGACGAAAGCAACGAGCCTTCTGGTTCAAAGTTTGATGATGAGCGGGTGGACAGCGGCTGCACCAGCGTATGAGAATTTTCGGTCAAGGGTCCTCCAAAATTTTGGGATGCAAAAAAGCGTTGGCGGATTGAGAATGTTTGTCGGCGGCCGGGATTGGGCGGGCAGGCGGGGTGGTGCAGGGGCCTGGCGTGGGGCAGCCCAATTGGATTGGAGGGCGGCAACATTAGTAAAAAATAAAAAAAAATAAAAAAAGGTGCCAAGGTCCCGCATTGAATGGGTAGACGCGCGCTTGGAGAAACCAAAGCCAGTTGACGGGAAGCGAGGGGAGGCCCGGGAGGTATCCATCAGCCAGTCAGAGAGGCCGTTGCGGCGGAGAGGAGCACTCTCCGTGGCTCTCTGGGATGAGGTGGTGGTGCATGGTTCAAACTCACTCACACATGCCATCTGTTGGCTGCGTCTTCATCTGTCTCGACAATGGCTTCTGCCCGGGTCGCACACGTGTACGTCCAGAAAAGGGGTAAACATGGTCCAACTCGCCGAGATGAGTCGGCCCCCGTGTTACTGTTGGGGGCAGCCGGCCAGGGCTTGTTCGGGGCTGGTTACCAGAGAACCAGAAAACCCCAGGGCTGAAGGTTGATGACAGCATAACGTTGCTTCCCGCACCCAAGGATGGGGCCAGTCTGACTGCGCTTCCGCCCTATGCCCTTGGCGAATCCCAGGTGCCTGTCCCCGGATGAGTGTGTGTGTGTGTGCTTATGCCTAGGGTGCATGAGCCTTGGACATGGCAAAAACATCTTGGTCTTGGGTCTGCCCGTGATTGCATTGACGTTTGTCTGTCACCTGGGTTGTTCCGTGGCCCCATGTTAGCGGGCGATGATGGAGGAGGGGATGTGAAGCAAAGAGGAATCGAGAATGCCGATCACTGACGTTCAGGGGCGGCCAGACCTACGCCCGCACTGTGCCTTTGGGAATCACGATGTACATAGGGCCAGAGGATCGATTTCGTTTCTCGGATGCACCGTCTGGCATGCTGGTAGGAGTTGACCTCGCAGACGGGACCCGATGGCCCGGATTCGACAGACGAAGGGTCGCAGCAGTGTCAGCAGAACCAACGCCTGGAGCCTGCCTCTGTTTCCTCGCTTTGCCTCAATCGGAGCAGGTGGCCGCAACAAGTCAGCCACTTTGTCCCAAGCAGGGTGATTTGGCCATCGGGACTTCCCCGACCAAAGAAGACGCAACAGCGGTGCACCACGTCGGCGTTTTGGGGCAGGGCCTTGAAAAACCGGGCCTTCGTCCGATCAAGGTCCAGTACAGGCCCAGCTGTACGGACAATGCGGTGAAGGATGAATGCGTCGCCCTCAAACGGCGAAGCCGCAACAGCTTAACCGCAGCCGGCCCGGCATGTTCGTAAGGGGGGGGGGAGGGGGGAGGGGGGGGGAGGAAGCGCAAGAGAAGAAAGGATTCTGGGCTTTTGGACCCCAAGAAGCACTCTCGTCTTGTCCTTCCGCTCTTCCTCGGGAGCCATCCTATTCGTGCCGCATCGCCGGTGAAGGAGAAGGGCAGGAGGGGCTGCAACCACCATCCTCCCTCACAACCGAGTCTCTGCAATCAGCTGACGGGAGATGCTCAAGCGGCTTGTCATGGCGATGTTGTCGGGTCGTAACGTCAAATGCCTTGGGAACCGCGGCAGGTGTACCATAGCATTGTGGACGGAGCCACCCCCGACAGCATCTGCCGAAAAGAGCTCGGTGGGACGCCCCGATTTCTTTTCCTCTGTGCCTCGTCGGCCTGTCCTCCCCATCTGTTGCCGCCTCCGGAAAAGCCCCATTTCCAGACCAGACGCTGCCTGTCAAATGGCTTATGCGAGTTTCATCGGCACACCTCTCTTGGGCCACGGTGGGAACTGGGCGAATGGGGATTGGTTGCCGACAGTCTGCATTGAGCAGTTATGTGATCCTGCAGCCATGTGTGTGATGTCGCGGATATTGTGTGTGTGTGTGTGAATGTGACGAGAGTGATGGCCGGCTCGCTGTTTGCGCCAGCTGCTGGCTCACAACCACAACCAGAACGAGCTGGTTGCTCAGGGGCGGATGGGGAAGACGATAAGCAGAAGCGGCAGCCAATCTTGTGGAGAATGGCACCAGAGCCATGCTCATCGTCCGACAGAGTTTTCTCTCATCAAACGTGCATCCTGCTCTCGTCATTCCAATGCCTCGCCTTCGTCCATCCGAGGCCCTTGGACCAAAGAGTCAAGTTGCATCGGGGACGTCTCCCGGGTTGTGCATCGAGAGACCAGGGAGCGATGGGAGGAGATGCAGAAGATGGCCAGGAAGCAGCGCAGGGCCAGCTTGGTGCGTGCCCCCCCTGGCGCGATGCTTGGCCCAAGGGGACAAGAGGCCGGCGACTTGGAAGCAGCAGTTGCAGGGCAGGGCATCGAATGGCAGCCCAAGACACAGACGACACACCACGACCAACGGCAGCGGGACCCCTGTCCGTGCCTCATGCCCCCATGTCTCTGGATGCCCTCTCACGTCTCGTTCTGCGGCTGGCTGCTTGCAACTGGTCCAGCGTGGGGCCATTGTGTGTGCGCGCAGCGCAGCCGAAGGAGATGTGCGCTGGGGACTGGCAGAGTCGTGGAGCTCACTCATCACACCGTGCTTTGCGCTTGAGTGACCGACTGTCCCATGTTTGAGGGGTGCCGGTGGTGAGGTACTTTCTCTGGGGTCGAGTACGCGTCCTGATGTCTGGCGCCTCCAGTCGCTCGAGTCGGAACGGCGGCACTGGCCTTGTTGCCTCGTCTCCGTGCGTCTCCGTCCACGAGCATTGTGTTTTCTCACATGCAGTTAGAGGGTATGCGGATACGCCCATCATACACATAACCGCATCCGGAGTTGATGTCGACTGACTCTCGCCTGTCCCTTCGAGGCTCCGCCCTCCTCTCGAGTGGGCTCCGGTCCGGTTCAGAGTTCAGAGTTCACAGTCCAGGCCCGGGGCCATTTGGTCGTGTGCTTGGAAATACCACAAGCGGAAGGCCAGCAAAACCTCAGACGACGCAAGGGACTGCGTAATGTGGCACGCTGCCCTTCCAAAAAAGGCCCCTCAAAGGTAAGTAGAGACGACCAAGCAGATTCTCCGGTCCCGTCGGTGCTTGAACCCATTGACTTTTCGGTTGTTGGCTTGTTGTGCAATCCGTACAGGTGCGAGGTGAGAAATGACGATGGTATCTCTGAGTGCCCAGCGAGGTACAGACACGACGCCAGAGATTCCCAGGCCATGTTGCATGTTGCCGGATGTACCTCCTCCTCCGTCTCCTCCTGCCACGTCGTGCAGCAGCTGGAAAAGGTACCTTGGCCCGACGCAGCACACAAAATGACCTCGCCCAGTGCATTCATCAGGCCCCGAGAGGCCACCCCCGTTTTCCATTGGAACTTGGCCTTGGAATTAGCGCCCAAGCTCGTCCCCGTCCCGCCTGCTCCCCGCCTTTTTTGCCCACTCGAATCCCACCCGAGCACCACTTCGCTTCCCTCTCTCTCCAAAGGACTCTCTCATAAGGACCCAGGTCCTTTGGGCTCGCCAGTCGCCACTACTTTGTTGCCCGCCTTGCTCCCCTCTCCGGTCTGGCCAACTTCGATACTGTACGGTCCATCGCACCCAGAAAGAAACCCCCTCTCCCAAAGCCCCCCGGTCCTGATACAGATCAGGAACTGCTTGACCGAGACCGCGTACCACAACCTCGCCCGGAACGTCACATCCCACCCAAAACAGCCCTCCAACCCCGATATCGACCTCCTGACTCCTGCGGGGAAAGCTGCTCTTCGACGACCTTTTCCTTTCGTGTCTCTCGCTTTCACCCATTCCGACCTCCCAGGAAACGCTTCAACCGCCCATATCGACGCTTCCAACACACCTCACTTCGAACCAGAAGGATCGAACTCTCGACGGCTCCCATTGCCCACCCCCAACCCACTACGTCAGCTCCGCACACACGTCCCCTACCGCGCTAGTTTCCTGTTTTCCGCCCGTGCTCTGTGCTGCAGCCATCATCACATCTCGACCTACGTCGTCAGGTAGCTTGGCTTCGGCCCTTGTGCGATCCTGTGGAATCCCATCCTTCTTCCTACTTTCTCCAGCGTAGGCTACACCGCTCTGGTCCGTCCAACACATCATCGCTGTGATGGCCGACCCGAATTCTTCACAGCCTCAGGCGATGGAGCCTCCTCAGCAGGTAAGCAAGCATGCCCGCGCGATGCATCTCTGGATGACCCATGATCGTGAGCTTTGTTGACCCTTGTTTTCCCACAGGCACCACCAAGTGTCCCTTCTCCCCTATCTACGCCTGGTTCCGTTCCCATGATGAACTCGCCAGTCCCTCTGCTCCGCCCTGCCATTCCCGGTAACAGATCCGGCGGCGGCGCCCGGACACCTAGACTCGGTCTCGCGATTCCTCCTTCACCAAATGCTAAGCCTGTCGGCGGACAGGCGCCCCAGCCTGTAAACTCGCGACCTCCCCTCCCGACTCTGCACCTGGCCACTCCGATGGGCAGCCAAACGACGCCCTACGAGCAACCCCCGAGAGCGGTAGGCGTGGGGCAGTCAGCAAGCGGCGGCAGCGAAAGCAGCGCGGCTCATTCAAGATCGGGAAGCTTCGGTCCTCTGGACGGGCGGGCTAGCAACCCCACATCAGCCGGCTCTCAATACTCGGCGTTATCGTTTGCCTCACAATATGGCTTCCCAGCGAGGCCCCAAGGAACTCCCGATCCGTCGTCCGCTGTAGGTTCGATATACTCCGAGCGCAGCGAGGGTGGAGTTGGAATGGAACGAGATAACAGCCTGCAAGGGCTCGAGGCTTTCGACAAGCTGTCGTTGGAGCGGGGCAGAACGCTGGATGTGGAGGAGCTTGACTCCGACGGGTGGAGGGTTGCGAGCATGGAGAACCGGATCGAGGAGCTCGGCAGCCTCGGCGAAGGTGCCGGCGGAGCCGTCACCAAAGCCAAGTTGAAGGGTGGAAAGACCACCTTCGCTCTCAAGGTGCTTACCATCAAACTACGCCGTTGAAGCCCGAGACTAACGATTTCCAGGTCATCACCACAAACCCCGACCCCGACGTCAAGAAGCAGATTGTGCGTGAACTGGGATTCAACAAGGAGTGTGCGTCGGAACACATCTGCCGTTACTATGGCGCCTTTGAGGACTCGACGACGGGTACCATCTCGATCGCCATGGAATTTTGCGAGGGTGGTTCTCTGGACAGCATCTACAAGGAGGTGAAGAAGCTCGGCGGCCGTACGGGCGAGAAGGTCCTCGGCAAGATCTCGGAAGGTGTGCTTCGTGGGTTGACGTACCTGCACGGCATGCGCATCATCCATCGAGACATCAAGCCGTCCAACATCCTGCTTTGCAGGAACGGAGACGTGAAGCTGTGCGACTTTGGTGTTTCTGGAGACTTTGGCACCAAGGGAGAAGCAAACACTTTCATCGGTACCAGCTACTACATGGCCCCTGAGCGTATCACCGGCCAATCGTACACCATCACTTCCGACGTCTGGTCAACGGGCGTCACTCTGCTGGAAGTGGCGCAGCATCGCTTCCCCTTCCCCGCCGACGGCACTGAAATGCAACCGCGAGCCGGACTGATCGATCTCCTTACGTACATTGTGAGGCAACCGATACCGAAGCTCAAGGATGAGCCCGACGCCAACATTTTCTGGAGTGATAACTTCAAATACTTTATCGAGTGCTGGTAAGTGATTGCCCCTGTGAGATGCGAAGCCGTATGCTGACATACGGAAGCCTGGAGAAGGAGTCTACTCGAAGAGCAAGCCCTTGGAGAATGCTGGAGCACCCGTGGATGGTCGAGATGCGGTCGAAGCGCGTCAACATGGCGAAGTACCTTGCGCAGGTTTGGGGCTGGGACACCAAGTAATGGTTGGCAGATAACGACAATGCCATTGCGACGCATTTAGCCATGACTTTGTCCCACACAGCACCAACTTGGCGGAGGATCGGACACAAAGGGAGCAGAAGGATATCGTGCTTTCCTAGCGGAGGAACTGCCATAACAGTGGTCGAATTTCTAGAGTGAGATCGTCAAAACTCGGCAACGCGGACGAAGCACCAAATTTAAGCACAAGCCAGTGGCAAAGCGACCAAGCGGGACAAGACACTATTTCATGATTTAATACGACGGGCATACGGGCACAGGATTGCCGATGTCACGCTTTTGGGGAGGTGTTGGATTCACTCTCTGGATATGAGTAGCAGCAGCAGCAGATTTGTGCTGGGATGAATGAGTGGCGGTGGGTACCAGTCGGAAAGACCATTGGCATTGCTTGTGGTTCAAGCAACCGCGTGCCAGGGTCTGCAGCAAATCAAACAAAAAGTCTACCGTATTCATGGGGTTTCTTTTCTCGGGCCGGTGTGTTGGGGGTTTGGTTTTTAGGGAGGCATCGTACATATTTCTTGATCAACGATTCTCTCCGAAAGGGGTATCTAGTCTACACCATTTACATGCCAAGTAGATCTCATCAACATCCGTTGAGGGCTTTTTTTTCTTTTTTGTCCCTTTGTGAAATCTCCGAACCCAATCATGCCTCCGCTGCTACCGGCTCGGAACTGGAGGGCTTCGTGGCCTCTGCAGTCTCGGTGACAGCGGAAGCGGCAGGGACGGCGGCGACTTCGGACTCGTCGACGCCCATCAGCTCCCGCAACGCGACGGTAGCGTAGGCGCTCTTGGGGAGCTGGAATCTGACTACGACGGCTGTCTTGGTCTTTTCCGCAGCCGGGTTCGCCTCTGCTGCCGCATCCTCGGTCTTTGCCTCTGCTTCAGCCGCGGGCTTGTCCTCGGTCTGCGGCGCATCCTCCATCTTTTCATCGTCACCGTTGGCCCCGTCCTCCTGCGCCTCCGTCTCGGGAGCCGCCTCGGCCTTGGCCTTCTTGTTCTCGCCGTTCGCCTCCTCGCCGTCCTCGCGACCGCGCTTCTTGCCCGCGCCGCCCCTCGCGGCGCGGATGCGGTCCATGTCGGTGGGGTGCATCTGCTCGTTGTCGTCCTCGTACGCGCGCACCTCGAACCCGGGCTCGGCGAGGAACCGCACGACGACCTTGCGGTAGTCGCCGCGGAGGCTGAACTCGCGGTGGCGGCGGATCATCTTGGCCGGGTCGAGGCCGCCGTTATCGCGCATGAAGGTTGCGTAGAACTCGCCGACGGCGTTGGTGGGATAGACAACGGCGTGGCCGGGCGACGGGAGGACGATGTCGTGGATCGTGTACTTGCCCGAGGCGGCCTCTTCCGCGGTCAGGGGGCGGGCGTCGGAGAAGTCGGCGTCGTTGTCGTCGTCGTGGGCCGTCTCTGCGTCGTCGGTCTGCGGTTTCGAGTCATCGACAAGGACAAGGTCGCCCTCGACAACCTTCTCGCCGTATAGCCGCCAGCGATGGCTTGCCGCGTGGTTCCAGACGTAGGACTGGTAGGCGTGCAGGTACATGCTGCGCAGGCCGCGGGTGATGCTCGTCAGGGCGCCGATGAAGTCCCGGCGGGAGGGGCCGCTCGACCTGCCGAGATGGCGGATGAGGCTCGACTCGGCGGAGAAACGGCGCGGGAGGTGCTGGAGGGCGTCGTCCATGGACCCGCCCTCGCGGAAGAGCATGCACGCGCGATGGCGGCTGAAGTCGTCCCGCGCGTGCGCCTGCTCGGGGACCTCACCCCCAGCGGCGCGCTTGGCGATGGCCTCGTCGTATGCGAGGATGGCGTTGACGGCACCCTCAAAGTCCTCCTGCAGGATCAGGCGGCCGACCTCGTGCGTACCGACGGCGTGCGTGCCGAAACGCTGGTGGCCGAAGTAGTTGATCCAGCCGAGGGTGTGCATGCTCGCCATAGCGGCCTTGACAGAGGCCTGGATCTGGGTGTGGCGGTCCGCGGGGGACAGGTCGGGGGCACCGGCGACGAGGCAGTCTTTGAGGGCGATTACGAACTCGTTACCAGCATGGGCGCCAAGGTGGATCGGAGTCGGGGCATAGTGGTAGTCACCGACGGTGACGCCGTAGAGGCGCGCGCGGACGAGGCCGTCGGCTCGCTGGCCGCGGACGGAGCACCGCTGGGTGGTGGCGGCGCGGCGGTCCTTGGTGCCCGCTGTGCCGATGGCCTGGGGCTTGATGCGCAGCGCCTTGGAGATCTGGTGCAGGGCATCCATGGTGTCGCGGTTCTCCTTGTACATTGTGAAGTGGAGGTATTCTCCTTCGCCGGGGGCGCGGGCCTTGGGCTTCTTCTGCTTGTTGTTGTTGTTGTCGCGACCGCCGCGAACGCCTTTTCCTTTGCCACGAGGCGGCACCACCCGGGCGACGATGGCGCCCGTCGGATCGGTAGTCGTATCGATTGTTGAGTTAAAGATGCGGCGGACGCTCTGGTGGAGCTGGGAGCGCTGGTCCTTGTCGTCCATTACGGGGGAGGTCGCGGGTTCGGTCTTGGCGCTCTTGTCGGCGGATACTGTCTGGTACATTGCCAGCAGCTGGTTCGCAAACTCTTCATTTGTGAGGGAGGCGATTGCGGCTAGATCTTCGGCTGGGATTTCGGGGATGACAGGCTTCTCGGCGGCGGCAGCGTCTCCGCTTTGCGTCGTATCTTTCGTCTTGACCTCTTCCTCCTTCTTCTCCTCGACTACGGGAGGGGGAAGAGGTGTGGGCTCCTTAGGAGGTGGCGGGAGGCGGGTTTCCTTGAGGTGGAGGACTGAGCCATCTTTGTTGATCTCATAGACTTGGAAGTCGGTATATCTGAGGGTTTTGTCATTACGAATGTCCAATGAGGATGGGGTCAGGAAACTTACCTCTTGCGCATATCTCCGGTCCAAGCTGTCATGCTCGGTGCGATGCGCTCAGTGATGCCAAGGGACGCATCAAGACGCGTGCCGTTAGAGCGGCGCACTTCAGCCGCCATTTTGAGATAATATGATATGATAGAGACTTCGTTGTTTACTTTTGTCTGTTTATAATAACTCTATGTTGACTGAATTGACGAGTCTGATCGTGTTGTTGGAGATGTGGGATGAGAGTACATCGCGGGGCCAGCAGCCATATTTTCAGCTACTGCCGGCAGAAACCGGGCATTGGATGCGGAAGGGGAAAGCGGTATGGCACGAACCCACCACATCTTCCCAGTCCGGAAAGCGGTAAGAATTGCTCACTTCACCCAGCCATAGTCTCATATGAGATTCTGAGCGTTTTTCACTGCAATGAGATGCAACCATGAGCAATATCGGATTTTATGTTTTGTCAAATTCTTTTGCTCAATCCGCCCTCAGATTCAGAATCTTGATCGCGTTGCCGCCCATGATTGCCTTCGCCTGGTCACTTCCCTCGCCCACCGCCGCAGCCACCGCATCGGCGTTCATGCTTACACTCTCCCACTCACCCTGCTCGTCGGTAGTCAATGGCGGGAAGAAAGGGTGATCCGTACCAAACATGAGCCTGTCCGCTCCACTCGCATCGATGGCCGCCTTCAGCCCGACTTCAGAGTAGATGACGGCGTCGAGGTAGATCTGCTCCTTGAGCACATCCCACACCGTCCTGCGGCCCTTGCCGACCTTGCCCTCGCGCACCAACTGCCCGTCATGCATGATGCAGCTTTCGATGCGTCCGGCAAGGAAGGGCAGCGTGCCACCGCTGTGCGCCAGAAGCATGCGCAGTGCAGGCACAGCGTCGAAGACGCCGGCCAAGTACATGCGTGCGACGGCAATGGTGGTCTCCATCGGGAAACCCAACGCCAGAGGCAGCACGTGGCCGTACTCGTTGCTCGCTCTGGGCCCCCAGACGTCGTTGGGCAGCCCGTAATGCGGGTGCAGGAAGATGGTCAGGTGGGCAGCGGCAATGGCCTTGAAAATGGGCAGCAGATCCGGGTCGTCGAGACCCTTGCCCAGTCCCGACGTGCCTAGAATGATTCCGCGGCAGTACTTGAGTGCCTTGACGTGGTTGATGGCGTCGAGGATAGTCTCGAGCGGCGCAGTCAGGGGCAGAGTGGCGAAGAAGAAGAGACGGCCCGGGTGCGCGGCGCACATGCCGTCAAACTCCTCGTTGACACCCTTGGCCATGGCGCCCGACTCGGAGGCGTCGACGAAGTCGAGCCACGGGTTCGCCAGGGAGACGACCGAGATGTCGATCTTGTGCGTGTCCATGAAATGCACCTTCTGGTTGAGGGAGGCGTAGTGCGAGGTCAGCGGCCGGCCCGGAGGCTTCGCCGAGGGGTCCTTGGTGGCTTCATCGAGGGCCTGCTCCTCCGAGGCGAGGAGGATGAGGCGCGGGTCCGGTGTTTGCGGGAAGCTGCGCACGACGGGAATGGTGGTTCGAGATTCGAGAATCTTGATGTATGACGGGGGGTACATGTGGGTGTGGATGTCCACCACCTTCATGGGCGTTGATGAGGCCATTTTGTCTCGGGCCAACGGGCGTTGTCTTTCCTCTCCGTGTTCTTGAGCTGCCGAGCTAGGCCGGAGTGAGGAGCGATGGTCACCGCAATGTGTATCTGCCGTTTGTGAGTCTTGGGCCCAACACCGATGATGTGGAAGTGGCTGCTCGCCAACGTACAAATAGAGGCTCAATGGCGAGTCGTGCAGCAGCTTACCTCCAGTTCCAGGAACAGAGAAGAGAGCTTCTGGGCTTTTTCGGGACGGATCCTTCCTAGGGCAAGAAACCGGCCTCTCGTCTTCCTAAAGTAAGTAGCAGTTACCCGACGTACTACGTCTTTCCAGGAAGGTGACGAGGTCGCCATGACCCGCATGCCGGATCCATGTTCCCCTCATATGCACCCAATGCGTCCTCCTCAGAACCCCACACGCGGGCGTCTCCAACTGCGGTGCGGTGGCTGCAACCCAATCTTCCATTTCCGACTATCTCTTACCCCGCCGTTATCTCAACCTGGTGTCTCTACTCGCCTGAACTCTTATCGTCACTCTTTTTCCTGGCCTTTTTTTCGTTTTTGGCGGGTTAACGCCACCTTTTCGTCTTACACGTATGTATAACGTGTAGGAGGTCTCCGGTCCCTCTCGTTCGACTACGGCCCTAGCCGGTCTTGTTACCCCCGAACCTTTCAAGGGTCTCCGTCCCTGTATCGCCCGTATGGCTAGGATTAACAAGGGAGCGTTGGCCCGTCCGGATTGAGCAGATGGCGCCCGTGGTTGGCTGCTATGATACGAAGTTAATGCTCGGCTTGTGGTTGGTCGATGCGCCGCTGTCACAGCTGTTACTCGAGAACCAGTCAGATATAAGTCCTCGGATCCCATTTCACACAGAACTAGTCAGTCATAAACCTTATCACGACTCCGTATCCAATACCATTGCCTCTGATTCCAAGTGATGCTCATCTAGCACGTCCGACATAGAGCTCCCAACCACGTTCCAATCTAAGCGCAAGACTTTGAGATCGCCATGGCTGCCACAGCGGTAGATAAGGAGGGTCTCTTCATCCCCGTGAGTGACACTCATCTGCAACCTCTCACGTGCCACATCTCAACCATCCCCAGCTCATCGATTTCTCGGCCTTCCTGAGCGGCGACGCCGCCAAGCGCACCGCGACGGCCAAGCAGATCCTCAGCGGCTTTCAGAACGCCGGCTTCATCTACCTTCAGAACGTGCCCATCAGCCAGGAGCTCCGCGCCGCTACCTTTGCCAAGTCGGCCGACTTCTTTGCTCAGGATGATGAGGCAAAGCTCGCCCTCGGCTGGACCACCCCCGAGGCGAACCGCGGGTACTCGGCGCCCGGGCGCGAGAAGGTCAGCAACCTAACGACCAACGCTGAGATCGAAAAAGTGCGTGCGGGGAACCCCGATTTGAAGGAGAGTTACGAGATCGGCCGCGAGGGCGAGCCTGATCACCCGAACCAGTGGCCTGTCGAGAAGGAGGGCACGCGCGTCGCCGGGTTCAAGTCGCAGATGCTTGAGTTCCATGACCAGTGCAAGGCGTTGCATATTGAGGTTATGCGCGCTATTGCCGTTGGCATGGGCCTCGATGAGCACTTCTTCGACAGTTTCACAGATGCCGGCGACAACACGCTACGTCTTCTGCATTACCCTTCTGTCGACCCCAATGTCTTCAAGATCAACCCGGGCCAGGTCCGTGCCGGTGAGCATAGTGACTATGGTTCTATCACACTACTGTTCCAGGATGATCGTGGTGGCCTGCAGGTCAAGAGCCCCAACGGACAGTTCGTGGACGCCACGCCCATTCCCGGAACGGTTGTCGTGAACGCGGGTGACTTGTTGGCACGATGGAGCAACGACACTATCAAGAGTACTATTCACCGAGTTGTGGAGCCTCCGAGAAAGCCAGAGGACGGCACCGAGTATCCTCCACGGTACAGCATTGCGTAAGTTCCTTTCTCTTGTTCGCGTTGTGGAAATGCTAACAATGCTCAGTTACTTCTGCAATCCCAACTTCAAGAGCCATATTGAGGCTATTCCCGGCACATACGCCACGGAAGCGGAGAAGAAGTACGAGGGTATTAATAGCGGAACGTATCTTGTGCAGAGATTGACGGCCACGTATTGACTGTCCATTGGGCATAAGGGTTGGAGACATTTCGGATACGAACAAGCTTGACATAAGGATATGAAAACAGGCAACTTTCATTGAAAGAAATACTGCGATATGCTATGCCTTCCTCGTAATAGTTTCGGGAACGAAACAAAACGTACTGGCAGAAACTGGGCTGAAAATGCAGATCGCTCTGTGCAGGCCTTGTCTTTTGACATCAGTCATCGTCGGGGAGGTTAACTCATGTAAAGACTCTCCTGCCGGGCAATGTAGCATCGGTACGCCGAGTGTATCTCATGAACGCCGTTGCAGTGATGCAGTAAGGACTATGGCCTGGAAGCAAACGCAGAAGGGGTGTCTTAAGAACAAGGCAAAGGTCTTGTTGCTGTCGTCAAACTGGTTGTCCGGGTTTTCTCTTTCCAGCTGCATGGCAGGATAACCAGTCATACAACATCCCGTCATGAACGCCATGGAGACCGAGACGAGAGGATAAGGGTATAATCTATTGAGCTTGTATATCGCATAGCGCACGGAACTCCGGCGTTTTCTGGTAGTATATTCAGCTGTCGTTCCCACCTTTTTCCAAGTGGTTTGAACTAGCTTAAATGCAGCACCCTCTCCGAGACAACTTCCAAGTTGCCATGATGTGAGAACTTACGACTTGTGGATGATTCGTCCCAATGCCGACCATCTGTATCCCGAAAGATCGAACCAGACACCGTCGCGGGCACGTAAACATCTGCACCAATGAACTCCTTGAGTGAGTCTCTTTGATTTTGCAAGGTAGCTTAGTGTTTAAGCATTGCCAAGTGTGACGAGTATATACGACGGCAACGTCGCGAGATCCGCGTAGAAATACGAAGCGATTTCTCAATCCGGCATCGAAGATGCAGTGCCATGTCTCTGTTTAGAAACCCGCGCGAAGCCTTGCATATGTCTGACTGTAGGTCCTTGAAGTTTCTCTCTGGATGGCCGAGTGACCTTTCTGCAAACACCGCTTTCATTGGTTGAACATTAAAGCAGGGAAATCCCTAGCTGGGATGAGGTGGGTCACGGTTCAAAGCAAATCGGCATGGTAGCAGCGAAGACAACATGTTGAGAACGAGGGTTAAACAGGACTTTTAGCAAAGTGGCCATGTCATGATCGAATACGTTGTCCGAGGTTGTCAGCTCCCTGGGGTCAAGCTGGGTGAAGTTGCTGCGTTTTGGAGATCCAAGCGAGACAGTCAGTCACATGGGTGGCGAGGCGGGGCACTTTATGCGCATGCGCACTGTGGCGGCACTGGGAGTCGTCAAGCTCCAAGCTGAGCCAGATGTCCCCCAACGTTCATCTCACACCCCAGCTTATACGTAGATGCAAGATGAAGAAGACACTACTCTTGGTTTTCATCCACGGATTCAAGGTACGTTGTCCTGTTCTCATGAACCGGGTGCGCTCAGTCTCCAACATTTCGACAGGGGGGTGACGACACCTTTGGTGACAAGCACGGCTTCACGGAGCAGCTCCGCGCGGAACTCGCCGCCGCGCTGCCCAAGATCAATGTGAATGTCGTCGTGTATCCGAAGTATGAGACGCGCGGCGACTTGGGAGACTGCGTGAGCCGGTTCCGCGACTGGTAAACTCCTTGTCCATTTGCACCCGATGACACCCTCCCGCTCAGACGGCTGACGCTCGCCCACAGGCTCCTAGAGAAGGTCATCGACCTTGAGGTCGCCAACGGCACCCCTTCGCCCACCGTCGACCCCTCGGTCCGCGTCGTCCTAGCCGGCCACTCCATGGGCGGCATCGTCGCCGCCGAGACCGTCATCGGGCTCACCTCGGACAAGCCCATCTACTCGGAAGACGGCATCGAGAAAAAGGCCGCCGACGACCCCTCCATGCCCTCCTTCAACACCCTCATGTTCCCCTACGTCCAGGGCGTCATCGCCTTCGACACGCCCTACCTCGGCATCTCGCCGGGCGTCGTCGCCCACGGCGCAGAGGGCCACTACAACGCCGCCAACGCCGCCATGACGCAGCTCAGCGGGCTGGGGACGGCCCTCTGGGGCGCGAAGCAGGCCACCACCTCCCCTTCGCCGTCGCGGAACAAAGCCCCCGTCGCCGCGCTCCCCGCCCCGCCCGCGAGCAACGCCTCCCAGCAGCAGCAGAGCGCGTGGGGGAAATGGGGCAAGATCGCCATGGTGGCCGGCAGCGCCGCGGCCGTGGCGGCGAGCGCGGGCGCGGCGTACTACAACCGCGAGCAAATCACCCAGGGCCTGTCGTGGGCGACGTCGCACCTCGAGTTCGTCGGGTGCCTGGCCAAGGGCGCCGAGCTGCAGAAGCGGGTGCAGTACATGGCGCGGCTGAACAAGGAGCTCGACGTCGGGTTCGCGAACCTGTACACGCGGCTGGGCAAGGCCGCCGGGTCCAAGGAGGTGAGCGTTGTCGGGACGGTGCTGGGCAAGGACCGGACCTTTTGCAACCTACCTAAGAGGGGGGCCGCGGGGGTGTGGGAGGCCGCTGTGAATGATGCCGCTACGGAGGAGACGCAGGCGCACATGAGTGAGTGAGCCCCGGGATTGCTTCCCGACTTGCACGGCTAACTGGGTGACAGACATGTTTGAAGCAAAGATGAACCCGGGATACGACAAGCTCAAGCAGGACGCGGCGGACCTGATTGCGCAGTGGACGCGGAACGAGTGGTACGAGGCGAGCGAAGAGGACAGGCCTGCGATCAAGGAGGCGGGCGAGAGTGCTACCGCTTGATGACCAATGTCTCTTCTTTTTTCTCTCTTCATAACGGATGAACCGTTGCTACCCCTGAGCAACGATGCGATGCGCCCTAGATAAATAGTCTCTTTTGTCTATATCCATACCCATCCCCAGTATAGTCCCGGAATACCCACCCAACCTTTTTCTTCTTTTTGGATTCCCTCCTCTTTCTTTTTGAGCATTTACTGGGTCTTTGAGCGGCCCGCCTCCTCGGCCTTCAAGTTGCGCATGACCTTGCTCCTCTGCTTCATCATGTAGGTGTACAGAATGTACGAACCTGTCCCTGTTAGCCTCTCCTCTCCCCCTCAAAAGGGTTATGGACATGGAACCTACCGGGGACGTAAACGGCAAGGATGGCGTACGAAACGTACGGGAACACCTCGCCAAACTGCCTGGCGGGCTCGGCGGCGTAGTAGATGAGCACGCACTCGCTCGTGATGCCGATGGGGTACAGCACGAAGAAGGTGTTGTAGCGCAGCCAGGTCAGGGGCTTGGGCTGGAAGCCGCTGAGGTTGAGCGCGAAGTACGAGTAGCGGATGACTTCGGTGACGCTCCAGGCGAGCAGCATTGACGAGTACCAGGTGCTGCGCGCGAGCCAGGGGAAGGGGTAGACGACGCCCCAGACGAGGACGAAGCGGCTGAGAACCTGCATGACGGTCGTGAAGACGGGGGCGCGGACGACGCCTGGGTGAAGGGGACCTGGTTAGCTGCACGTTCTCGAGGCCATTGCGGAGGGAGACTGGAGGGGGCGGGAGAGATTCTCACCGAGGAGCGCGTGCAGGACCTCCATGGCCGCCATGGTCTGCGTCCAGCGCGTCCAGTCGCCGACACCGAGGTGCACAAAGTGCGGGCCGCGAAGGGCGAAGAGGGCGACGGTGCGGCCGAGGACGGTGGCCCAGGCCACGGCGGAGACGAAGTTGTAGAGGATCAGGTAGCCGTTCTTGAGCGGCGAGGACCGGCGTTGCGGCCGCGTCGGGCCGGCTGCTGTGTCGGCCATTGTCGCTTGCTTCGCTTGATCGGCCGCGTTGTCTGGCTGGGTGGATGGCGGGGCTGGCGATTTATTGAAAGCTAGATTTCGACAGAGGCCCGTCGTTGGCAATGTTGGCTCCAAGGTTTTTGGGAGGATGCAAGGCGCGCAGGAGGACGGGAAGTTTGTTGAGGAGTGGAGGGTTGAGCTGCAGCAAGGGCTTTGGGAGCTTCTTCCCATTCGAGGCGCTGTCCGCCCCCCACCATAGGTCAATCGCCTCCGAGGTTCTCGGCCTGTGAATGGCAGGGGGGCGCAGAGAGCAGCCGGGTTACCCACTGTAAAAGGTACGTCACAGCGCGTTCGTGCTGGAGTTGCAGGGGATCGAGCTCGGCCTCGTTCACGATTTCCAACAACTGAAGCTCGCAAGCTCGGGCATCTCTGAAGGCCTGGGAGTATGTAGCTTGGTAAACGGATGACGACTCTTTTTATTCATTTTTCGCGTCACATCGTTCATGAATGGACAGACTCTAAAGATATATGCTACATTTGAATCCCCCTTGCTATGCCCGTAGTAATCACATGTGAAAAGCCATCGACTATGCCCAAAGACGGAAGAACATGGCGGACATAAGCGCCACAGGCAACCAAAAAGCCATGGCGCTGGACTGTCCCAGCAGCTGGCCCGGTGCCGTCCCGTTGTGCAGCATCACGGCCTGGCCGATGGTGTCGGACGAGTCGATACTACAGACGACCTGGCACTTCCCGTGGCCATTACGGCGCTCCAACCGGCCCTCGGGCCCATGGCCGTGCCGCTGGAGGCCGACGTCACGCTTCGAGGAGGAGGACTCTTCGGTGGTGTTGAAGACCATCTCGATCCACTGGATCTGCATGACGGCCGAGTCGCCTACCTGCATGATTCCGGACCACGACCCACCATCGCTCCAGGAGTTGAGCATGACGCGGCTGGGGTCGCGGGGCACCTGGAACGAGATGCTAGAGACCTCCGAGCCGTCGACGAGCCAGGTGCTGTCCTTCTTGTCCCAGTCGAGGCGGTGGACGGCCCAGTCGCGCCACGAGGTGCCGCTGGGCATGGTGCCGTTCTGCGTCGACTTGTCGATGGTGTTGCCCTGGGAGTCGAAGGACGGCTGGTTCGTATACTGGATGCGGTTCTCGGGGTCCTTGGTCAGGACCTCGATGTCGGCCTCTTGGACGTCGGCATACCTGTCGGCTTCACGGTAGGTAAACAGCGCTGTGCACGCGCCTGGGTCGCCGAGGGTGCGGGCGAGCATGCGGACAGAGACGAACTGGTAGCCCATCGAAACGGACTCCATCTCGGCAGAGGTCTGGAAAGCCTTGAGACGCGTGGTGCGCATGCTCATAAAGGTGTCCGACGACGCATCCTTGTCGTTGTTTTTCTCGATGTAAATATTGTTGGCCGAGTTAACCATGTCAACCGTAGCGTCGTTGCCATCCTTTCCCTTCTTGTCCGTGTTGTTCCAGTTCTGGATGCCCCACATCGAGGTCCACGCGTCCGAATTGAAGTAATCGGATGTCACCGGTGCATTGGCACTCGCGTCCCAGTCGGCGAGAACGTCGGGGACTCCCGCATATTGGCCGAGGCTGCGAAAGTCGAAGAACAGGTGGTTGGTGAAGTAGCTGTCTGACGAGTTGGTCAAGTAGCAGTTGCACACCGAGTCGGCGACGTAAGGGTGGTCGTCGGCCACGGCCAATGGAACGAGCGTGAGAGCGAGACTCAGGAGGGGCGACCGTCTGAAAGACATGATTCCTGCTTGTCTGTGGGCTCGGCGCCGAGGATGCGGCTCTTTCAGGAGCGAGGTCGGGAGCTTGAATGTAAGGGGCATGCGACGATTTAATACGAGGGAATCGACATTTCATCCGAGAAGACGGGCAAATCCACTCTCAAAGGGCACGTTGCTTTGCAGCTTCCCTTCCACGGCGCACCGGAATGTGAGACGCGATCGAGCGTACGCGGGTGTTTCCTTTCCTTCAGAGTGTCATTGAGCCACTAGTCGGCCAGGCCCTCGCCTCACCCGAGGGAAGACAGCCTAAAGTGAGAGAGGGCCTACCAAGCCTACACAGGTTACGCGAACAGAGCCTTCAAGACCGGCGACGGGTACGCCTTGTGCTAGCGAACACTTGGTTGCCATGATTTGGAAACCGCTGCTAAAGTTCAAGCCCGGCATCTGCGGGGACGACGACGGCTGCGATGGGTCAAGGCGACCCCGTACGCTCAGTGTGACCGAGCGAAGGCGATCACCACCCAGGAACGAGCGGGAAGGCTAGGCAGACAGTAAAGAAAAGATGAAGGGACTTGACCCGGAATGGCCATGGGAAGAGCGATGTCACTCAAATATCCGCATGCGGCGGTCAGTCGCTGGACCTCCGTTCTGTTAGCGTCGTGGTGAGGAAGCTTCCCGTGCTGATCTAGACTTCTAGACGCGACGACGGGTCAGATGGATACTAGCGACAAGCACGGCTGCTGATGCTGAGCTATTTGTGGCCTCCAGAGAGGCCTGCCGGTTGCATAGGAAACGGATGGGGAAGAGGCTGACCGAGCAGAGGACTGAGGAGATACGACGTTTCTTCAGCCATGAAGGGCCGATGTCGTGTTGCAAAGGTGGATGGAATGAGAGGATTGAGCGCTGCATCTCGCAGGGGAGGTCAGTGCAAAAGAGGCCGACGTCTTCCGGATATAAACAAGAACATTGCGGGCGCGGGTCTCACTGGCCAATCACATGCTGCTTCTCGTCGCCCCGGCCAACCCCAATGTCGACGACTTACACCAACTGCCGGCCTACAGGGCTGAAGATGCACCTTGGTCCATCCCATGCCTGCAGTGATGTAAAGCTTGATTCAAAGAAGAATCTTGGCGCTAAAAGGGAGACTGGACGAATCCTCACTCCCTTCACACGCTCTTCATTTAGTGCTTGTCGGAGCAGGGCCGTCCATCCCGTCGACAATAACCCACGACCAGTGATGCAAGGGAAACGAACTTCGACAAATAACACAAAAGTCGCCACCCGAGACTAGAACTCGGGTACCCACCTTAAAGGGGTAGCATGTTGGCTCTACACCAGATGGAGATGCTTGGCATGTCCTTTTCTGTAGTAGGGATGGCGATGAAAATACAAGCAAGGCGGTTGGTGCCTCATTGCGTGGTCTAAAGCAATGGCACTTCGAAGATACCTGCTGTTCCCATAGAAAGGATACAAGTTTCGCCGGCCTTCGTTACAAAGAGTCATAAGGGTATCTGATTCGTTAAAACTGATCTGACTCCTTTATCAGACCCGTCATCAAAAGTTGCGTCAGCCGCACATAAATCCAAGAGCAGCCACGCTGCCTGTCACATCAGATGATGCCTTGGGTGAATTCATCCAAGACCGTCATCTCCTCAAACTTCTCCATCAGTCGGTCCACCCTTGCCGCCTCCCGATCTGTCACAGCGAGATCGAGATCGGTCACAAACATCCCCGTGGCCCGGCCGACCAGCTTCTGATTCTTCTTTGCCCTCAGCTCCTGCAGCAGACCAAAGGCCTCCGCCATGTCCATGGCGCCCTTCCTGACCACCATGGATAACAGACCTCCCGCAATCACCTCGGCAACGGTGAACGAACTGTAGAGGGCCTGGTACGCGCGAATGCAGCTCAGAAAGTAGGGCCGCCACTCCGAGTTACTCGTGTCGCTGGCCACGGCGTTGGCCACGTGGAGGAGCGCCGAGTGGCCGAATATGCTGAACGTTGACTGCGGATATGAGGCGTATACCTCGACCAGCTCTTTTAGTTGCTCAACGGAAGCTGCAAAGAAGGCGTGTATCTGGTTCGCCAACGGGGACCACGACTTAAAACCGTGTTGCTGATCGCTGGGAATAAAAGGCCGCAGGAGGTAAAGAATTGTACCGTGAAACCACATACTGTGCGCATCATGAGCATTGTGGCACTTGTTGCCCGGGACTATGAACATACTTACTGGCACACGAGGACTTGAGGCGAGCTGTACTCTCCACGCTCCATACCTTCAGATAAGCTGTCGGCCCAGGCCAAAAGCTTGCTGTATTTCTCCAGAGCGAAAGCCTGTGACGAGTATCCAGGGCTACCATCGTGTTGGTACACCCATGTTATTTGAGACGATATCACCCATAATTTGCAAAAGGTCGCAAAAACCTCGAAGGCAGGGGTTGATGATGATGATGGTCGGCCCCTCTTTAAATGGGCACGCGGTTGAGACCCCATATCCGAGTCTGATGAAGATGCTGCGCTGCTTTCTCTGCTGCTTTGCGCCTGTTCAGCTTTGATACCGGGGTCCGCGAGTCTGCCCCTGCCCGGAATCGGAAGTGTCGGTGGATATTCAGTGTTCGCTGGTAGATAGAATTGGGATGCCATGCTGTGCCGCCGTTAGGCAGATTCCGATGCAAAAGAAACTTGTCTGCCATATGCGCACCTTAGAACGTTAAAAACCCCCCAGGCTGCCTGGGTTGTTGCTCGGGCCTTTGCTTCTGACAAATGGCTCAGATCTACGAATGTGTAGGCATCAGGGCAACCAAAGAGCTTCAGTCGTTTGGCCATGGCTGCTGCCTCCTTGATGTATCGGACGTCCAGGTCGCCTTTGCCGTTGCATCCACAAGATTGAATCATGAGGGCCAAGGCGGCGATGGTGGGCAGAGTATCATCATTCTGCGCGAGCCAGAGCTTGCTTGCCTCTTCTTCAAACTCTTGACTCCAGCGAGACGCCTCTGGTTGTTTCGCGGCGTACGCTTGCTGAATGATAGATTTAGCCGTGCAAACTCATGGAGAGGATCTACGGAAGACTTACGCAGGCGAATGCAAGCAGGGCATTCACGAGAAGAGAAGAACAATAACGTACTTGTCCACTGATCAAGTCATCAAGAAACAGGTCAAGATCGAACAAACCCAAGATCGGATGATCTGTTTCCAGGTATAGTGAAATAATATCTGCTGCATCATGGTTGGTGATGGATACCACGGTCCAAAACCCAATATTGAGATTTTTCAACCTGGGGTCTCTATGAATAGGTGGAGGAGGCGGAGGAACAGGACCCATTGGCGAGACGAAAAAGGCCGTATTATAAGGCCTAGGAGATACTTCTGACGCGAAAGAAGGGCGGTATTCCTTTGTTTCAGTTGTGAATAGGTGGTTGCTGTCCCCTGAGACTGGATGGTCCTTCTCAGATGAGTATGTGGCCCGCGCTATCTTGGCTGGCCTAGATGCCATACTCTCCGACATCTCGATACGCGACAATCTCCGGGTTTGAGGGTACGCGGAAGGATGCCGCCTTGTGAGTTCGAATTCGATGTTGGAGTGGACATGAGGCAGAACTTCCCGGGGGTCCTTTGGCCCCGATGGTCTGATGGAGCGAAGGGCGGCGAACGGGTCGACAGCAAATTTCAGCTTCTTGAGAGTCTGATGAGCAACATCTTCTGGCATCGCCGTGAGCTGACTCAACATGTCCCGAAGCATCTGGTTCTCTCGTTTCAGGGCCATTGCCGACGTCTCTGTTTCGTTGGCACTAATGTAGACGCATTGTACCTTGAGCTCTGTGCATGGTGTACAAGCGGGTCTTTTGCCGTCGCACTATGTTCCAGCCTTGTCAGCTTCCGGTTGCCGCAAAGTTGGTATCGCCGGGAACATGGCAGCACTGTACTTACAGCCTTCTTCTTGGACCGACAAGCGTTACATGCAACTTTGGTGCTTGGTAGTCGTTTCCTTGATGAGGCCGGGAGTAAACGTGGGGTAACCGGTTGCGAGGTCTTGGGGCCGGCAGCAAAGGCCGCAACGGCTGCAACGGCTTGTTCTGATCAGACATGATAGTCGAAGGGGGCGCATCTGTGCACCTAGTGCTTCTCACTCTGAAGGGCTACCTAAACTCGAAGTTGTCTTCTCGAAGATAGCCTCATCCGGGTCGTGGGGAGACGAGTGCCACGAGAGGGCTGTTTCGTCCGGGGTGCTATTTCAAACCCTGCCGTTCGCGATGGTAGGAAAGTGAGGGGTATTTGGCGCAAAGATGAAAGGGACGGGGAGCATAATCATCGATCGATGAGCTGGTGAGGCAGACAGAAGCTGAATAACGCCCCGATGGGAAAGTTGAGGCAGCAGTTGGCGGCGAAAGCTTGGTACAGACGCCGACATTGGCCGGTGGTTCCAATGGCGGCTGACGAGGCGTTCCGTTGACAGAGCAAACGGCTGGGAGGACAACCAGGGAGAGTGGCGGGCAGAGAGAACAATGCGGTGAGATGCCGGCAGGGACTCAAGGGCTCAGGAGCGGCTCGGACAGCTGCAAGAAAGGCTGGAACAGTGTTGCGGCCGAGTTGCAGAGAGACAACATGTGGGCAGACGGGAAAATAGGGTGGGAGAAAGGGAGAGAAAGAGAGCCAGGAAATACTTGGGGTCGTATTTTGGAAACAGCTAGAGCTACAGGTCTTCATCGTCCAGGTCCAGCCGTATGTGGTCCTTCGTGGTCCGGATCTGCCTCCGTTGCTCACGACCTGCCCTCCAGTGATATGGTCTGGAAGGGCCCAAAAGACTGGAGCCCCTCAACGCGATATGGCGACGACTGCTTCCCGACTTTTAATAAGTATCTGAATGCGCCTGCAGTTCGCGCTACTTTGGGACTAGCACACAATAGACGGCCCCGCCCCTGGAGCTCAATGACTAAGCTTCATCGCCGATTTGCACAGCGTGCCGTGGCGGTGCACACCAGTCCGTCTCCCGCTCCCCCAGTCTGCCACCCACCACTCACCTGCCTCTCACCTGTCAATCGCCGTCATTTTTCTCACCTTGACGGCATCTTCCTTGTATTCAAATTTCAGGTGAATAATACTGCACTCATCCGAGCACCGCCGACAAGACACCACTGCAACCCGTTTTTGCTCTTTCCCTGTGCATAGTCTGACCGTCCACCACAGCGCGCTTCAAGTTCGCCAACCTTCTTTCAAGCAATGAAGCTCCTGCTAGGCCGGCAGATTATTGTTACCCGGTGACAGGCATTCAACTCTTTCAACAAATAACCACGCGACTTCTCTCTCTCTCTCACACACCACTCTCTTATCCCTGCATTCCCGTCTTTGAAACCATGGCGTCTGACTCTCCGCGACCCGCCTCCTCTCCACGGGAGGCCGAGCCTGAACAAAGCCGACCGGCCGATGGCCATGCGGAAGGCGATCAACCGATCGAGCAAGACTCAGCCACCCCTCCCGAGGCCGACGACAACAACTCCAACAGGGACTCCAGCTCTCCCGAGTCTGGCGAGGCCAGCTCTGCCGCGTCTCCCGCACCTGCCGACGCCAGCGACGAGAAGCCCGTCTCCTCCGATGCGCCGCCCCTACCCAACGAGGCACCACCTCTCCCCTCTGAACCTGCTCCTGCGACCGAAGACGATGGCTGGGACTTCCAGTGGGACCCGACCTCCCAGGCATACTTTTTCTACAACCGCTTCACCGGCGCGACGCAGTGGGAAAACCCGCGCGTTTCCGTAGCCGCCGCCTCGACCAGTGCAGCTCCAGGCACAACTCCGGCCGTAGCGGCGACCGCAACCTCCGGGCCCCCTCCCCTCCCGACGAACGACCGACCCCCCGCGGGCGGCTACAACCCCGCCATACACGGCGACTACGACCCGGACGCGTGGTATGCCAAGGGCAACACGGCCGAGGAGAACGAGGCAAACCAGGCCTCTTCCGCAGCCTACGCAGCCGAGTACGGCGCCGTCGCGCAGTTCAACCGCTTCACCGGCCAGTTCCAGACGCTGGGCGACGGCCCCGACCGCCACTCGGACGAGGCCAAGAGTAAGCGCCAGATGAACGCCTTCTTCGACGTCGACGCGGCGGCCAACTCCCACGACGGGCGCAGCCTGAAGGCCGAGCGCAGCGGCAAGAAGCCCAGCAAGGCCGAGCTGAAGCAGTTCAAGGAGAAGCGCCGGGCGAGGAAGGAGGAGAAGCGTAGGGCTTGGCTTAGGGATTGAGATGGTGGAGTAGAGGGGCGGCTTTCCTTTTCTTTCTTTCTTTCTCTTGAGATCGTTTGGGCTTTGTGATTTTCAAACACACCAAAAATGGCTCCGTTGGATTGCGGAGGGTGGAGAGGATACTTCTTCATACGGCGGCGTTGAGAGAGGCTATTGTTCGGCTTGGGGGATGGACCGGTTTGGAATTCGGGGTACAAAAACCCGCGCGTCGCGTCGCGGGCACATACACTTCACACAGACTTATCAGACTAAGTCGGCCGCAACGGCCTTGGAATACTGGGCATCGCAGTATTGTGTACAGAATATAGCCGAGACCAGAGACGGTCATGAGCTTCATACAAAAATCAAGACTTATACCCACGTTGCTCATTTTCAATACCAGAAAGCTCTTTTCCCATGGGGTATCATTTGCGTCCATCCGCAACTACATGGCACGAGATGGATATCCTACGTTTTCCGTGCTCTACTCTTCGTCCTCGTCCTCATCGTCGTCTAGATCCATGTTCAGATGAATGCTCTCATCGTCGCTGTCGTCATCCCCTTCCTCGGCCGGCGTGGCGACTGGCGCCGGGGCCGCGGCGGCTGTCCGTTCGGCTTTTCTCTCTACGCTCTGCCTCTTGGGCGGGCTCGCGCCCTCGTCGTCGAGCTTGCGCTTCTGCGCAGACGTCACGGCGAAGGGGTTCGCGACCTCGATCGAGCCCCCAGCCGCGTCCTGGGACGGGCGGAACGGGTTGCTGCTGTCCTCGGCATCGTCATTGGCGACAACGATTGTCCCGCCAGCCGACGCCTGTGCCTCGGCCTCGGCCTCCTTCATCTCCTGGTCCTCGGCGTCCCCCTTGACCTCGATCTCCGAAGCAATCTCCTCGTCGCCATCTCCGGCGTCCTCCTCGGCCTCGAGCTCCTCAAGGGTGGCATTGACTCCCTCGAGGACGTCGGAAGACCCCTGCGTCGAGGTGCGGATGTTGGAACGCAGGATCTCGACGCCGCGGTCGTGCGGGAACTGCTGGGCGAGGTAGGGCAGGATGCTGGGGAACATGGCGCCGCCCTGGTTGACGTAGGGGTTCAGCACGCTGGCGAGCATGGCGTCGCGGTTGCGCGAAAGAATAGCCGTCTGGTCCAGGAGGCCGCGCAGGCCCGGCTTGAGGTGCTGCTGAGGCAGGTGAGTGAGAAGGTTGGCGAGGAGGGACTCAGCGGCGGCGAGGTGGGAGGGTTCCAGGGTAGGTCTGGATGCGGATGCGGATTCCGCGGTGGTCTGCGAGGGGAGGAAGAGGTCGGCGTTGGCGGCGATGTTATTCTTCTTGGTCTCGGCGGCGGTCTTCGTGGCGGGTTTCGCCTCCTTGACGTAGCCCGACTCTTGTTGGATGTCGCGACAGCAAGCCAGCGAGACGATGCCGAGGGTCTCGACGGTGACCTTCTGCAGGCCAGGGCCGGCTATCGGAAGGGTCTCGTCGAGGAGCTTGTAGGTGGCGGCGCGGACGGTGGGGATGTTGATGCCGGAGCGGAAAATGAGAATCATGTTGTCGTATATCTCTGGGATGGTCGACAGCGCGTTGCGCTCTAGCCTCTGCACGAGGATCAGGAGGAGGTCCACAGCGGCAACGTGGATGTCGGGCATCGCGGCCCAGAGTTCCTCCTTCTCTTCCCTGCCCACGGCGGCCTGAGTCTCGAGCGCCTGGTCCCACGACTGGGATTTGGGGTTACGGCTGATGAGTGACACGCGAGAGACGACATCCATGATGGCAGCAACGGGAATAGTGACAGGAGTCTTTGTCGAGTAGCGGAGCGCGTCGGCCAGGTAATGGAGTAGGCCGACGAGTCTGTCACGGCCAGCGGAGATTCCGGTCCATTGGGGCAGCCGGTCAGGCGTCTCGAGACCCTGCGGCTGCGTGTCGAAATCGACCTTGGAGCGAGTGTACGGTGCCGAGGGCTCCCAGGACTCCTGGACGGCACGGAAGACCTGGTCAGCAGTTGAGTGGAAGTCCTTTCTCAGCTCGTCAACCAGCTTGGCCCAGTCGTCACTCGGTCCCGTCTTGCCCGCCGTGGTAAGGGGCAGCGAGATGGCCAGGTGTCTGCTAGCCCGACGAAGGGACTGGGGCACCGTTGTGCCATCAGAAGAGGTAGGCGCCAAGTAGGTGCGAATGGCTGTCCTGATCTGGCCGTTGAAAGGGCGGCAGGTAGTCGGGTAAGCGGGGATCAGGGCGGAGAATGCGTCGAGGACAGTCTCGACGACGGTCAGCGGCGTCTTGAGACGCTGGCCTGCTGCTGGGGGCTTGATCATCTGCAGGCATGCGTTGAAGAAGGTCGGGATGGTGGGCGTCGCGATCTCTCTGGTGAGGGTCTGATAGCCGTGGATGAGAGTGTAAATCCGGACGAGAGTCACGATGGCAATCTCCTTGACCGGGAAGGGGTCGTTTTTCTAAAATTTGTCAACAGATGCGGCCTGAGATGGAAAACCAGACAGCCTTACCTGGAGCATGGCCAGGAGCCCGCGAACCCAGTTGCCCGACTCCTTGAGGCATTCCCAGCCGCCCACGTCAATGACGGCCTTGACGAGGGTTGCGCCAGTGAAGCGTCCCATGGCACTCTTGCCGTTCAGCAGGGTCATGATGATTGTTCTCAGCTTATGGACCAGGGTCGAAGCTTCGGATGAGCTAGACGTTGCTTTGGGGTCCTGGGGCGCAGACAGGACATCTTTGCAACGGAGGACATGGTTGATGAAGGCCGGGATTGAGTGAGGGAGCTGAGCCGGTGGTGTTGAAGTCAATCGGCGGCAAAGCACCTTCAGATCCGGAGGAAGAGACATTGTGCGGGACGGTTGTAAGTAACCAGGTTCGAAAAGCCAATTGGGACTTCGGATTTGTGATTGGAGCCCGGGAATGAGAGGAAATGGGTGATATCTTGGGTCACAGCCAGAGTCTTCACAAGCTGTTGATGCTGAATGAAACTTTTTTTCCTGTAAGTGAAAGGTACATTTCACATGTACCGCCAATTGACCGGGTCACTGAGACATGATTGGCTGTGCATATCCCACCTTGCCGGTTATGTAAGGTGGTCCAGACACACTGCACACGAGGTGCCGGAAACGCCAGTCCAATCTTCAGAGGCTGCTTGCTACCCCTGACCATCGTCCGTTGTTCGGCCCGTGCTCCCCCATCAAGGGACCTGCTGGGTGGCTAGCACGGCTACGTACTGCCATCCGCAAGCTTGTGCTTCCCCCAAATTCCCATCCTTTTCACACGTTCGCTCCACCAAGCGCAGCCCGCCAGACCAGACCGTCGCTTTTCTGCCAGCCCAGTGCACTTGGTACTTGGTGGCAGCAGCACTGCCAACCAAGCGCATGTCAACCGCGTCGATCCAATCGGTTACGCAACGTGCCTTCTCCCCTGATTAAGCCATTCTTGGGGGACCTAAACATCGCCAATCTCCCTCCACCTCCTCCTCTCCAAGGTATCTTCAGCAATACCATGCCGTAGACCCAGATGCGCTGTTAGTAGGATTGGTTTGCATTTCTGTTCCATCATCGGCACAGACTCAAGCATCGCGAAATGGCTGTGAGTTGTTCCCGTCCCCATGACCCTCGAACCCCCATGACGTCGAGCCGGACACTGACCAATGTGTTTTTCTTGTTTGTTTCTTGCAGCCCGACCCGAACAAGGCCGCCCACTACATCAAGGCCCTCGACGATGCGAGATGCGAGGGCAATTGGGCCGCCGTCCCCGAATTTGTCCGCAAAATCAGGAAACATGCGCCTGATCGAACTTGTCGGTGACCTCGAACCAAGCACGCAAACGTGGCGATGCCCTCGTTACTGACTCCGAGCCCCCCTAGGTCTGACCCTGGCCGCCGAAACGGAATGCGCGATCGCCAAAGCCACTGACCCGTCTGGTGCCGGCCGACCTTCGACTGCCGTCTCCGCCAAGGATCTCGATGCTGCGAACGTGCAGTCCAGGTTACAGGCCGCCATAGACGCGGAGACAAGGTTCCCGGAGGACAGATTTCAGGCTCAGGTCTGCGCAGCCTTGCTGCACTGGGTGGCGGAAGAGTTCGACCAGGCCATTGCTAGCTTGCCCCAGGACATCGAACAGGAGCTCGCGCAACTCGGTACGACCGACAACGTATCGGAATGGACCGACATCAGCGCCCTGAAGGCTGCATTCATTAAGGCGGACTGTCTGGCACGCAACAATAAGACGGCTGAAGCGCTCGTCGTGTTTGACTCCGCGTTGCCTTCAGTCTCCATGGCGTGGACCGGCCGCAGCGCTCATAGGCAGTTCAAGGTCTGGTCCGAACTCTTCCTGACTGAGTACTGTGTGCTTCATAGTGAAGCTCTTCGAGCGAACGAGCGGTCACTCGCGGACCCCAACTCGCTTGCCTGCTTCCGATCCTGGGCTAGGTACTGGGAATCAATGTCAGGGCCCGTCACGGGAGGATACGGATACAGGGGCTCTGTTCCAAGGCGACAAGTCTGGCTAGAGTACTATTTGGCATTGTCGACTATTCTCGAACTGGGCATACCCTTCCCCACGGGTTTCCTCGGCAAAGTCACAAACGAGGCCTCTGTGAACAACCAACTGAGAATCGAGCTCAAGAAGACGGAGGCCGCGTACGAGGCACTTCTCATCAGTGAGACCAGTTTCCCCCGAGCAGAGGAGACGAGAGAAGAGGTCGAGTCGTTTGTCAGGGCCGTCGTGAGGAACTGGTCTATTCTCTGCGGTCGAGGATGGAAAGAGCGGGATCTTGGCCAAGGCGGCCGCGAGAGTCTGAGCAGAGGCGTCCTCGACACTCTTTATGCCGCGGCGACGAAGACGTACCACTCCACAGCAATTCTTCGCTGTCTCTTCACCGTTCACCTGGCTGTGGCGGAGTTCGACCTGGCCTTCAAAGCTTTCGACTCGTACCTCGACCTTGTCAGACACGGCAAGGCCAGAGTCGACAAGACCGGTCATCTAGAGACTAATCTTGACGACGATGGTACTGTTCTTGAGACGATGTCGCAGTGCATTCTAGCGCTATGTCGTTACGGCGGTACAGAGGCCATCGAGAAGGCCCGCGTTATTGGAAACGAGCTTGAGGATTGGCTGGCAAGACTTCCGCAGCTGAGGAACGGCATCGAAAACGAGAACACGGTGCCAGAAGAGGATGATACGACCGCTCTTCACCCCAAAATCCGCCCTCACCTAATTGCCCTATCTTGGCAGGCAATTGGCCTATCTCAGGCTCACTGGTCAAGAACCACATATGACGCGGCGTCACGGACTGAGATTCAGACCAAGGCCATTAGATGTCTGAGGAAATCCCTGTCCCAAGAGTTGGGTCGTACTCGGGATGTTCGCAGTCTGTTTGCACTTGGCCTGCTCCTTGCTGAGAGGCGGGACCTAACCCCGGCAATCGAGATCGTCAAAACGGCGCTGATCTCTAACAAGTCGGCAGACGATGAGCACGACCTTTACCACGGCCCATACTGGCAGCAACGCTCATTGGTGCCACTTTGGCACCTACTAGCTCTGTTGCTGAGCGCGAGGCAAGACTACAACATGGCGGCTAAGGCTTGCGAGGGCGCTTTCGAGCAGTTCGGCGACCCCTCTGTTCTTTTCGGAAGACAGGATCTCCACTTCAAGAGCGAGCACCTCAACGAGGTTGACGCTCAGGATGAGAAGATCGCCAATGAGCGAAAGGGGGTCGTGGATGATATGGACGATACCGAAAGGGAGAGCGTTCTCGAGGTGAAGATGACCCAACTTGCACTTCTCGAGCTACTTGAAGGGCCAGATGTCGCTGTCAACGCAAGCTCCGAGTTGATGTCGCTCTTTATGCGGCTGTTCGGCAACCTCGAAACCAAGCCAACCATGCAGCCTCCCAAGACGGCCGACACCATGGTGCCAAGGAGCTCAGCTGGCACGCTGAAGAGTATAAAGGGGAGCTTCTTCGGATCTACGCGAACGCGGCAAGCCAGCATCGCCGACAGTGAGAAGACGACCACGCCCTCCCGCCCTCAAACCAGTGCAACCAGCATCGCGCCAACGATACAAGTTACACAAGAGAACGGATCACCCACTGAGAAGAGAACACGGCGACTCTCCAGTATGACACGCCGGGCCAGGAGCGAGTCGGGCAAGAGACACAGCCTTCGCAAACGAGACAGCAGCGGCGGTCGCAAGAGGACGGCAAGTGTCAGCAGCGCTGGCACCAACCCTCACGCACCAACCGTTGTCGATGGCGAAGTCTTCTTCACCCCCGCGGACGAATTGCAGCAGTCCGAGTTTTTCCCTCTCTCAAGCAACCGGCAAGCATCTACCGCGTCTTCTGTTTCCCGAGGTCGCTCTCTTCATCACCTAGAATCATATACATCCCAGAAGTCGAGATCAACGAATTTCTCGGAAATCTCTGCCAGTGGCACTTACACCATCTCTAACCCATTGCCCCTGATCCACTTCCCCTTGGATACAGAGCGGAGACAGAGGGCAGTTCTTCTCGTCAAAGTATGGTTGATGATTGCGGGATTCTACCGTCGTGCCAACTTGTTTGAGGACGCCAAAGGCGCGATTTCAGAGGCGCAGAAGCTGGTGGGTATGCTTGAGGCCGAGGTCGCAAGGGACCCGACGGGTTCGTTGTCTATGAGAGGCAATAGCTGGGCGGAAAAAAAGGGCGTTGACGAACTATTGGGAGATGTGTGGGCTGAGGTGAGTGACACTCTAGTGATTGTGGGTTTTTGATGACTGACGGCTCAAACAGCTTGGCAATCTCTCTCTGGCCAAAGGATCACCGTACTTGGCCCGGTCAGACTTCGAGATGGCTCTAACGCACTACCCTGACCACCCGGCAGCTATTGTGGGATTGTCCGACATCCTGCTCGACATCTACAGCGAGAAGATCCTCCCACCCCCGGCGATCCCCACTCTCAGCGTGCCTGAGAACGTCTCCAGTCTTTCTCTTCCGCCCCCAGATCTACCCAAGTTGGTGGTTCCTCAACACGGCCTCCCGTCGGAGCCTCTCGGCCTAGGCTCCAACGCATCAGGCTCGGGATTCAGCAAGGCCAACGCCCAGCAATCCGCCACAACTGCATCGTCGGTCCAATCGCTCGAGAGGTCGGAATCGGAGGAGAAGCTGCCGGCTCCGTACAAGGCGACCTCGGTTCCCAAGATCGACCGCCTCGCCGCTCGTGACCGCGCCTACGGGCTGTTGTCGTCGCTGACGAAGCTCGGCAGCGCGTGGAACAACGCCGAGGCCTGGTTCGCCATGGCCCGGGCCCACGAGGAGAGCGGCCAGGTCGACAAGGCCAAGGAGGTGCTCTGGTGGTGCGTCGAGCTGGAGGAGGGCACCGGTGTGAGGGAGTGGCAGTGTCTCGGAAGCGGCGGCTACGTGCTTTGAGGGTATTCTTGTAATAAATTTGGACCTTTGGTCAACGTCGGTCCCGTTGCCTTCTTGGGCTCGCCGTTGGCCCATCAACCTCCTCGCCGGGCTTTTTGAGGCGACCAGAGTTTTGTAGCAATATTCGATATCCGATTGTAGTCTTTTGAGTATCCATAGATGGTCAATTGTCCATCCGGAGTGGGGGTGGGGCGCAGGCCTTCAATGGTAGCCGTGTTCGAGGTCTTGTGTGTTGGGCTAGCTCTTGTCGGCTTAGTCCTGTGGAACACTCTTCCATTAATGTCCTTCAACGGGGTCTGTCTGTCTGTCTGTCTGTCGTGAGTTGCGCATCCCATGGGAACCGGGCAGTCCTGTAGGCCGTGCCTGTGAACTGTGTCACGGCGGTCGGGGAGAGAAAGGGGTGCATGGGATCTGCCTACCACCCAGTTCCTTTCGGGATGGCTTGAAAGGTAAAAAGTAAAATAAAAAGGTCCTGCCGTGTGGCTACATGATGCTTGCCGGGCATTTCGTGGTCGGTCCAAAGGGCCGCGTACGCCTCAGATGCATCGTATGTACTTTGATTTACCCGGCTTTACTTGTCCCCTGTCGTCATGGTGGAGCAACACCAGCAAGGAAAGTCTCCCTAGTCTGTTTGGGGTGTTATACAAAGTAGCAAAAGGCACTGCGTGGTATGAGAGGCAGTTTGCACAGGTGGCAGCACATGAACTCTGAGCGGCGCCTCGCAGACCAAGTGTCCTACTGTGCACGCAGTACCCGTGGCCGATGGGGGCCACCGGATCCTTTGAACAGAGCTATTAAATACGAGCAGGGAACACGCCTACCCGTGCTGAACATCATCATCTAAGCTGATTTGCGCTTTCGAAACTCACTGCCTTCCGCAGAGTCGCAGTTGTCTCAACGATGATCAAAGTTAATAATTCATGCCTTACATGACTCATTACTCGAGCTATCTTGTCCGAATCTGCTGCAGGACCAAGATGACCTCCAAACGCCAAGCCGAATCATATGCCACCAAATGCCTGTAATGCAACAAACTCCGCCTGCCGCGTTTAGTTCGTCCCGGAACCGTCGCCCGGTGTGGGCTCGCAAGGAACGGGTTGTGACAGCTGGTCGGGCATCACCACGCCATCAGGGTGGGTGGCAGTTTTGGGTACTCTCTCCCCTCAATCACCTCCGTTCCAAACGGGTATTGTGAATCCGCCGCTTCCTCGTCAGCTTCCACTTGGCTGTCGGTTTTCGTCCCAAGCTCTCCCTCGAGGCCTCTCTTCCAGTTCGCATTGCAGCTGCCAGGCACATACTTGGCTGCGTCCATGGCCAGTGTGAGCTTGACCTCGGGACAGTACTCCCAGATATGCTTGCGCAGCGCCGGAGTACCCCATATGCCACCGTGAAGCATGACACCACTGCCGCCCGTATGGTAGCCCATGGGCTCGTAGAAGCCCTCGCGGTAATCGTCGATACCCGCGACAAATTCTCCTTCGGCGGCGGCCTCGAGCGTCGCGTTTTCTCCTTCTTTGTTAACCTTGGTGCCTTCGCCCGAGTGCATCTCGCCACTAAAAGCCAACGACACGGTACCGTTGGCCACCTTGCTTCCTGGCCGGTGAGCAAGGCGCTCGGCAAGCCAAACGTCCTCGGGCTCGGATCCGTCAACGCGCTGCTGGTACCTTAGAATGTCGATCATGGCGCTGACGCGACGGATGGACAGACCGCCGTTGCCACCCCAGCGGCCGCCAGGGTTCCAGGGAGCTCCGATCCAGTCATACTCGAGGTAGTCGTTGATGTTCCTCCTGCTGTTGGCGCAGAGGATACTGTCGGTCTGGAAGACGAGGAGCCACTCTGCAGGCTGCAGGACCTTCTCGTAGAGCCAGAGGTTCGTCAAGAACCGACTGATCATTTCCTGACCAGCCGTGCTCATGTTGGAGGGGATGTAGGTTAGGTCCAGTTTGCCGGCGGCGACTTGCTCGCGAATAGCGACAGACTGGTTGATGGACTTGACGGAGTCGACAGAGCCCATGAAGCGGAAGCGCCAATCGGGTGGCACTACGGAGATGAAGTGCAACATCAAGGGCGCAAGAATGGGATTGGGTCGGTTCTCCACGAGGAGGGCGACTTTGGAATGGTTGTATGGCGAATGTGCATATTCTAGAGAGATTTGCGGCACCGTCATTGTCTTGATCGTAGGCAGAGAGAGCCATGCCGAGACGCCACTAATACGACATGGTCAGCCTTCGACATATCTGCGGTGAGTCTTCAGTCGGGGGTTTCTGGGTCATCAACTTACAGAAAGAGGACAAAGGCACCAGTAACCCTCATGCGGCGGCTCGTCTGGCGCCAGAGCTTGAAGAGGACGAGCTTGAGTTTCTCCCACACATCTGACATTGTTGGCTCGCTTTTGACGGCAGGCCCCGAGGGCGAGGCCATGTTGACAAGCGGGCTGGAAGTGCAGGTAGTCTCCCAAAGATGACAGAAACGGATGCACCGTCTGAGCAAGACGCAACCTCTGGGAACTTCCAGTCGCAGATGCGACTCGAGCCTGGAGCGGCTTTGAGGGCGGGCGTGGGCGCGATTCGCAGATAGGTTCGGTCCACAACGAGATTACGCAAGGTCGATGGCGTGGATGGGTCGGGGGTAGCGTTGCAGTGGAATCAATGCATGTCCGATCCTGGGGCGGGTGACGACGACGACGGCTACAGCAGCAACTCACTGCGAATAGACGAGCTACTCGCGCAGGCGACTGCTCATAGCCTGGATGGTGATGTGAGAGCCGGTTGTATTGAACGAGGAGTGAGGTGACGGGAGGAGAAGCAAGAAAGGCGAAGAAAAATAGAAGGGCGAGTGGCTGATGGAGACGTTGCGAAGGTACGATTTGCACATGCACTAGCAAGTTACGGCAGGCGCACCTTTCCTATGGCAGCTGCTCCCTTGACACCACCACCTCTAGCTGAGCGAGGACCGACAGGAACGATCCGATGATTAGACAGGACGCCCCTTGCCCTCCCTTACCTACGCTCCCCCTCCCTCATGCCGGCCCCCTTTTGCTTGGCGGGTGTCCACGCCAGCCTGGGGCAAACACGAACAGAGAGGGGAGAGAGAGTTGTGGTAGCAGGTTCCCGTCAACAGGCCTGGCCCTGGCTCGTGGAAGTTTCACGCAAAGGGACTCCAGTGAGATGTTTTAGTGGGCTTGTACAGGCAGTGGGCGAATCTGCCCCAAAGTAAGACTGCCGCCCCAATTGTCCTTTCCTGGCCGCCCTTGCTGCCCGCGCTGTCGTCGTCGTCGTCGTCGTCGTCGCCGAGCCCCTGTCAAACCGCGCAATGCAAGCCGATGCAGCGGTGTCTAAATTGGTCGAGTACCGGCCGAGTACCTGCATGTACCTTTTCCGTCGCGCCCGTCGTTCGAGGATTGGCTTTGCGACAGCGACAGCGATTTCGACGATGACGGGCATCGCCCGCCCGCTGCCCATATGTTCGAGACCCGAAGAACAAGCCAGTGTGCAGGGCAGCGACGCATTCGGAACGTCGCGCCACCGCCATATTGGATTCTCTTCGGCATCGACACGTTGCATACGACACTGCCAGAAACAATAAGAAGCGCCACCGCAGCTCGTCAGCCATCCGCACGCACGAGACTGCAGGGACAGAGCGACGAGAACTGCGAGGCGCGGCGAGATTCGTCCCATGATTCCGGCCTGATTCAAGAAGTGAGGTGGAGGCTTGCTCCAGCCTCATCCCAGCAGGGCTTTCTCCGCCGACAATCAATCCCAACCTCATGGCACCTTGCCCGGCCATTTCGTACAGCATGACCAACAATCACCCTGAGCCGGTCTCTCGGTATTGCCGGCCGTGGTACCCATTAACCCGACTGCACTAACGTGCAGGGGTTGGCCAAGGCGCCCGATAGCACGGTACGCCGTCCCACACACGGCCGACGGGTTCCCAATGGCAATGACAACTTGCTCCAGGCGATTTGGCGATGTGCGACACAAGCCTCGCGAACCCCTACTCGACTTCGGTTCGACGTCGAGTGAACATCGTCTGTCGACTGGCGGAACAGACACACACTGTAGGGGCGTACAAGGGAGGCCGTGTAAATTTGTGTCTCAGGTCGCTCGAAGCACCAAGACAACTCTCGACTTAGGCTTTCTCGATGAAAAGCATGCTACATGAGGAAACGGTGTACAGAACGGATGCACCATGAATGCCACTGGCGAGACTGGTGACAGTCGGCTCGACCGCCACCGGTCTGTTCAGTCACAGTGCGTGCGCTCTGTGTAACCATTGGACTATTTGACAGTGTTTCTTGGCGCAACCGGCACCTGTACATACACTGCTTCGCCGCATGCTTGCATGGAGGGGCCTATGTCGGCATGGGTTGACGACCAAGATGGAGGCTTTCCCGGAAATCCTAATTCTGTAGCGGCAGCGCCCAATGTAAGGCTCGGGCCATGGCCCTTGCCAAACAGTGCGTGCTGTCGTGGCCGCCTAGTGTTTGCCTCTCAGAACGCAGCCTTTGTTCTGAATACGTTGGCCCTTGGGTTGGTTGCTCCGACGCAGCTGTGGCGTGGTGTCGTTCTTGTGGTCGCTGGCAAGGAATGGGAGCAGCAGGGAGGGCGCCAGTGTGCCTGCATCGCGTCAAGTCATCAAAAAGGGACTCACCCCTGGACACGAGAAGAAAAGCCGTCCATGGTTCCGTCTTCAGCGTTCTTTTTTCAGTGGCGCGGAGACGGTCCTGCGCAATCTGCCACCGATGCAGGGCTGGGCAGCGCCACGCCGGCCCGTCGCTGCGCGAGCAGGACGCTCCCACTGCTCCGTAGTTTACCACATGCAAGTCTCGTCGTCGACGACGAGCCGTTCGAACCTCATCTGGAGTTGGCGTGTCACATAGCCGTGCGCAGACAGACAGTTCCGAGCTCCGACATGGCCGAAGGTGGGGTGAAGAGGCCATGATCGACGGACTGCTGCGACTCGAGATGGAAGAAAGCCCCTTTGGACTGTGAGAGAGAGTAAAAGCCGGAATGTAGCCGGGTGCATTATGTGTGATGTCTCCAATGCTCTGCGAACGCTGCAAATGGCCGAGACAACTACAACTCCGCTTGGTCTGGAAGATGGGAACCGTGGTTTGTCCAGGGAAGCCCTTCGAGAGCAGCCACAACGACAAAGAGGCCAACGCCAACCACAGAACACCACTGAGAGCGAAGTTGGAGCTTCGGAAGCCTCGTGGAGAAGTGAACCTACTATGTACACTACTACTAAGGGAGGGGAGGGACCAGCGCAAGTGGGGCATGCGGGAGGAGCCCTTTTCCCTGCATGCCACGACAGCATCAGAGGCCCAGGTACCGGCGAGTACCTCCCTGTCACTCGCTCCTTCCCTCCCGTGTCGTCGCCCGTCTCCCTGCGCCAAGGTACTCCATGTTCCAGTGTGGGTGCCGTTCCAGCTCTGGGGGGGCTAAACCAGCCGCGACCGCGACTACAGCACAACCACAGTCCCCCCCCCCCACTTTCCTTCCACATCTTCCACCTTCTCACCTGCAGTCCATCTCATTTTGCACCAGCGAACCGTCCGTGGACATTAGGATCGGTTGATTGAATGCTACATAGTACATAGTACGCCGTATCCGTACCCGGTACTGCTTGGTTTCCCCCTCTCCCGGATTCCCCTTCTACCCTGCAACCCAGCAGAACGAGTGGGATTTCGGTGACATTCGATCTCAGCATCTGGCCGTGCACTTACCGTTCGTCATCTAACAAGCTTCACCGTCTTCTACCCATCCTCAAGAGTTATCGACCGGCACGCGAAGCCCCTTGGTTCCTTTTTCCCTCTCCCCCCTCCCTTCCATCCCTTGAACGAATATTGTCTCTCGCCTGTCGGCTGTGTCAGAGCACTCCAATACCAACCGTATCGCAGCCTCGCTCGCCACCCCCGGGAATTCCTGCGCGCGTCGGGAAAGCTGAGATCCCCAAGAGATTCACTGCCCACAACACGAAACCAAGTCCAGATTGGCCCTCATTCTCGGCGGTTTCAACACGTGGCCGACATGACGCGCCGTTGACCTGTGCCGACTTTGAGAGTTCCGTTTTCTCTGCGCCCCGAGTCATCTCGAAATCTTTCTCATCGTCTTTACCTGCAACAGCAACAACGCCCCCGTCGCTGTTCGATCCCCTCGTTTGCGCTGCGGCTCTCTTGCGCCATTCCTGGACGTAAATCTCTAGCATCATGACTGCCACGAACGGCCCCACGGGCGGGTTCGCCATCACCAAACCCCGGCTTCTGCTTTTTGCGTCGCTGGCCATCACGTTCGTCTTCCCATCGCAAACGCGTCACGCGGTCTTTTGGGGAGAGTCCCACTAACATCAGCCACAGGTGGTGGTTTGCTCATCTCCTCCCGAACTACAAACCCATGCTCAAGGCCGAGTTCAGGTCGAGGTTAGAGGAGGCAAGACAGAAAATCCCCAAGATCAAGGTTGACTGGAAGCCCACCGACGACCCGCGGGCCAAGTACAACGCCTCCAAGCTGGCACTGATCGTTGAGCCGCGCCCTATCCCGCATCTCGTGCCCCAACTGCTGCACATGACTTCCGTTGTGCCTCCGGACTGGAGGTTCTTGTTCATTGGCTCCAACAAAAGCGTGGTCAGCGTCGCCCGAAGCTATGCCATCAAGCACCAGCAAGTTATTGGAAAACTCGACCTGATGGTTCTTCCCGATCCCTGGGAAATCGACACCAAAGAACACGTCTTCCGTATGCTGACCGACATGCGATTCTATGACGAGTTCCTCCCTGGCGTGGAGTGGATTCTGAAGTTCGAGTCGGACAGCATTCTCTGCTCCAACTCGCCCAAGAGTCTTAATGAGTGGCTGGATTGGAGCTGGGCTGGCGCCCCCAGGTATGACACGTCGACGGTCTGACTGATGCTGGCTCTTCTTGCTAACCCTTGATTCAGAACCCCTGACGATCGCTTCTCGGGCAACGGTGGTCTTTCTCTCCGACGAGTATCCTCAATCAAAAGAGTGCTGGAATTTCAGGAGCGGTACAACGACACTGAAGCAGAAGACGAATGGTTCGGCAAGCGACTTTGGGTCATGCAGGGCGAGAAAGTCGCCCACGGAAAGAAGGGTGTGCTCAGCGTGGAAGACGTCTACATCGAAAAGCCTATGGGCTACCATATCAAAGATGGCGGCCAGAGTCTTTCCGAAAAGGTCTGGAAGGACCCAAAACAGCGGAAGAAGATTTTCAACTACTGCCCGGAGCTCAGCATGATCATGGACATGAAATTGGAGCGCGAACGCTGCGCTGACGACAACCAAGAGGGCGGCCTCGGCCCAACGGACGCCGAAAAGGAGAAGGCAGCCGAGGAGGCTAAGAAGGCGGCCGAAGAAGAAGCCAAGAAGGCGGCCGAAGAAGAGGAACGCCGGAAAAAGGAAGGCGAGGAAGAAAAGAAGAAGCAGGAGGAGGATGAGAAAAAGAAGACCGAGAGCTCCGCCAGGAAGTCCGATTCAGACGGTACCTCGTCAGTCACGAGCGAAGACATTGATGAGCTCCTTGACGAAGATGACAAGTCAAAGTCTGACGACAGCCTAGATCCTTATGCTGACGATGCCGATGCTAAGGCTAAGGCAATGGCCGCGGAGGCACAATCAAGGGCTAAGGCAAAGGCTACTTCTGTTAATCATATCTAATCGCCAACTGATAGCAAGTGTTTGTTCACAAAGAAGCAAAGGTCAACGGGACGCTCATCGACGGGCTCAGCAAGGCGATCGGATTAGATTTTCAGTACTGTACCTAGTCGGATATCAGGGTGCCGACCTTCAGGGTCCCAGGACGTTGAGGACTCGGCCATCGACGATACCAACGCCACCGAGATTGACAACAGTAAAGAAGATGGGGCGATGGGGATCCTCCGATGCTAGAGAGCCTGTGGTGTTGGACGACGGGCGACGACTGGTTCATAAGGGTGAGGCCGGTGGCGATGGCCGTGGATTCCGCAAACGGCTCTGTGGGGGCGTCTTTTGAGTCCTCGTAAGCGGCGTCACCTGGAAGCGCGGCGGATGATCGGATAATTGATAGTATACCAGTTCCGGCTAGGAGTGTCGCGTCGGGCGTTCTGGAGTTATAAGCCAAATCTACTTTGCTCAACAATCGTGACTGGAACATCGGCACATCGGGCACAGATCGAAAAGACGGCGTGGAATGCTGTCTGTTTTGAAGACTGAAAAGGAAAAGGCAACAATCCAATGAGATGAGTCTGCTTTTCGAGGAGTCTGCACGATTTCAAAGACCAGTTGATACGTGACATCTACACCAGACGCCAATCGCGTCGTTGGGTTCGGGGCCGGCGCGTTCCCGATCCCCTGGGTTAGTCGGCGCGGGATTGCCCCTCATCCGACCGAGCGACGGGCTGCAGCGGGATGTGCACGATTGATATGGTCTTCCGACATGGTGCAGATGCTGCTGCAGGGCATGGTTCGCTTCCGGGCAAGGTTCAGTTGATGCCCAAAGTTTCTCACTTTGATGTCGAAGCAGGGGACGTGATATGCAAGCCAGACCAGACTGTCGGATCAGCTGCGTCTGTTCTGACCTGAACTATATGCTTAATCAATCTCGATTGCAAAGACAAGCATTGTCTCACGAACGGATGATTTGGAAAGAAATGGTCAATGCCGAGCTCACATGGCATCGGGCGAGAGTAGTGGCCACGGCTCCAAATTGCAGGAGAAACACCAAAACACAACCCTCGGAATGAACGTGTGTCAGGGGACCGGCCTCACCTGCGTGGTGCAGCAGTGCCAAGGTCCAGGGGTTTCCTCCACGTCCACACGCTACCACGGTCCATGGAAAGGCTATGTAAGCGCCGCGGGTAGGAGAGCGAGCCTAAGAGAGAGGCACGACAGAAGGAATGGGCGAGAGATGGGATGGAATCGACCGGTTCCGACCGCGTTCGTCCAATTCTATTTTTTGCTCTCAGTCAACGACCCAATCATATGGGGACACTACTGCCAGGCACCGCTGGCTTTGGCTAGTCTTGCCGGGCGAGTTTTCGATCTCGACCCTTCCCTCAGATAACTTGCAGTAAATAACAGCAATGAGAAGCACGGAACGAACGGGTGTGTCTCGACTAGCTCCGGGTAAACGCCCCCCTCATCGTTTCTATGATCGGCGCAGTCTCTGGTTGCCTCGACTCCCATCGGCTGCCGCAGCCTTCTCCTTTTCGCGCGAGAAAGGGCTCAACGATGAGCCCTTGGCGTGGCCTCTTCCATCACTCGAGCCTCTTGGAACCCGTCAGTGCGTCTCCGGAAGCCCACTGGCATTGCTCTGGCCTCCCTACCCACTGGACGGTCCGTCAAAGTCGTACCCCGAGGCTTGTCGACTAGCCCGCCTTGGCCATTGTTGCCCTCGTGTTCGCCTCCTCGCCCTCCTCCATGGTTGTCCCATCGTCGGTTTATTGTGTCGTTGTTCTGTATCCTCCGTTTCGCTGTCTTCGGTATGGTCTCTTGCCCAAGTCTGCCATCGCATCTTTGATCCGACGGGTTCTTCTGGGCATGTGGGATGATTTGCAGGCAGACAAGGCCAGGCAGCGTCATGTCGTCTCCATTCCATCATGGACTCGCTCTCCTCAGGCCGTCCTGGACCGCGCGAGCTTGAGGCCTCGGCACCACACTCACTTTATCGACCCGGGCAGCCTACGCGAGCTAGGCTCTCGATCCTCCAATTTCCATTGTGTGAATAGCTCGGTCCTCCCAACCGAGGGAAGGGGGTGGCTCTTTGCCGCCATCGCCAATTTTCGTGTGGGGAACGTAGTGGCCGTTTTCTGGTGCAACATCAACATGGACGCCACCATTTCTCTCGTATATAACATGGCAATCCACACGGGTCCATGGAGGAATTTTAATTTCGGTCCCCCTCATCAAGGTGATTCCGTATCAAAATAAGAAGCCCAGGAGTTACTCTGTTTATTTACTGAGCTGCCGCTCAGCTTTTCTTTGGGGCTTCTTTTCCGTCCGAATCTACGCCGACTGGTCGACTTACACTGCACAGAGCCAACACCGTCCCAATGCGTTGGTCCCCCGTTCTGCTCGCCGCCCTTGCCGGGTTGGAGGCAGCTCATGCTCACGAAGATGAGCCGCACATGAACATGGTGTTACCGCGCCTAAGGGACAAGGAAGAGTTGCGACAGAGGCGTGCGGCATTCGAGCCTTGGAACCCCCCCACTGTTGCCAACAAACCTCGCGATAACCACACGAATCGCATGACAGCTCGTCAAGTTGCTGCCATCAAATTAGGAGATAACGTCCAATGTGGGGGTACTTTTGGAAGGTGTGCTGACGGATACTGCTGTTCATCTGCCGGGTATGTGGTTCATCTCTCAGCCTTTTTGGAAAGCAAAACGACTAATACCCAACAGGTGGTGCGGAACGTCAGAAGAATACTGCAGAGCACCTGACTGCCAGATCAACTACGGACCGGCCTGTGACGGTAACCAGAAGCCCAGCGGCCCTGACACCGCCAACGATGCAAGGCCTCTGAAGGGCAGCATTCCCTACGGTGGCGTCGGCATCTATGCCTGTGAAAAGGATGGTGATGTTGCTGTCACCTACGACGATGGCCCTTACATCTATACTGCGGCCATGTTGGACGCCTTTAAGGCGCATAGCGCCGTTGCCACCTGGTTTATTACCGGTAACAATCTCGGCAAGGGCCAGATTAATGTGGCATACCGCGATGTCATCCAGGTTAGTCCTCTTATGTGTTCGCCAGGAAGCAAGTCTAACTGTCGTAGCGTATGTTTGCCGATGGTCACCAAATTGCTAGCCACACATGGTCGCACGAAAACCTTGACCAGATGACGTTGGCGCAGCGCAAGAACCAGATGGTTTACAACGAGATTGCATTTATGGACATTCTCGGCTTCTACCCTACCTACATGCGTCCACCATTCTCCATCTGTGGAGCCGAGTGCCAGCAGCAGATGGTGGACCTTGGATACCACATCACCTACTTCGATCTTGACACTGAGGGTTATCTCCACACCGATCCCGCCCAAATCCAGGTCAGTCTGAACCTGTGGGATGCGGCCATGATCGCCCGCTCGCCTTGCAACGGCAGCTACCTGCACATCGAGCACGACATTCACCAGCAGGTCGCCACAACTTTCACCAACCACATGCTCGACTCCATCGTTGCCAACGGCTGGAAGGCTGTGACCGTCGGCGAGTGCCTGGGCGACCCTCCTGAGAACTGGTACCGCGGCAATGTTCCAGGCTACAACTTCAAAATCAGTGCCGTCAGCCCCAGAGCCTGTACCAGCACGCGCACGACGTCCTCCTCTTCGAGGACCTCTTCCACTACAACGTCCGCTACGTCGACATCCACCGTTCTACCCATCTCTCTCGACGCCACATGCGGTGCCGCCTCGGGCAAAACTTGCCAGGGCTCTACCTTTGGTAACTGTTGCTCCAAGAACGGATGGTGTGGTAGCACTGCTTCCTACTGCGGTACAGGCTGTCAGTCAAAGTATGGTACATGTGGGAGTCAGTCTTCATCGAGCGGAGTGAGCTCAGGTAGGACCTCTTCCTCTTCGTCATCTCGCCGTAGCAGCACTTCTTCTTCTTCTATCTCGCGGACCAGCACTTTTTCGTCTTCCATACGATCAAGCACTGGCTCCAGCTCCACTTCGCGCAGCAGTATCAGCTCGCGTAACAGTATCAGCGGCAACTCTAACCCCTCGACCACTCGGTCGAGCTCCTCCACACGCTCTTCTTCTTCGTCGTCTAACACGCGCTCCTCAGGCACTTCTTCTGGCACTAGTTCGAGATCCTCTTCCACTTCTGGTACCACTTCGAGGTCATCTTCCACTTCTGGCACCACTACGAGGTCATCTTCCACTTCCAGTATTGGCACGAGGTCGTCTTCCTCTACCGGCTCTAGTACGGGGTCTGCTTCCCGTTCCGCTGCGTCTTCCACTTCCACCCTACCCGTCTCCGTTGATGGCGTGTGCGGTGCTAGCAATGGAAGACAGTGCTTCGGTTCTGCCTCTGGCAATTGCTGCTCCCAGTACGGATGGTGCGGTAGCACATCGGAACACTGCGGCAGTGGTTGCCAGTCTGCCTACGGCACCTGCAACTCCGGATCCAGTTCTAGCGCTTCCGGAAACCCCGCCTCCTCCTCCGGCGGCGCAACCCCCGCCTCGTCCAGCGGCGCCACCCGCGCCAGCTCCAGCAGCCCTGCGGCCGCTACCAACACCAAGATCTCGACCACCGGCCAATGCGGCGGCACGGGTGGACTCAACTGCTTGGGTTCCAACTTTGGAGACTGCTGCTCGCCCTACAACTACTGCGGCAACACTACCGACCATTGCGACACGGGCTGCCAGAGCAACTTCGGCAGATGCTCCGGCACCGGCGCCAACATCAAGGTCTCGCTCAACGGAGCCTGCGGCATCCCGAACGGTAACACCACCTGCGCTGGCTCGGCTTTCGGTAGCTGCTGCTCTCAGTATAACTTCTGTGGTAGCAGCACCGCCCACTGCGGTACTGGTTGCCAGTCTAGCTTTGGTACCTGTTGTGAGTACCCCATCAGGGACGGCGCTGTCATATGGCGGGCCTCATCTTACCTCCTTCTTTTTTCTCTCATTACTAACCATGGGGGATGATTAGGATCTTGCTATATCAATATTCCGGTTCCGGGCCAACCGCCGATGCTGCTGCGCCGACTCATACCGCCGTCGGCGCTGTCCGCGGGGCGTCAGTCAGCAGCAAGCGCGGCGACGGCCTCTGCTCCAATCTTGGTCTCGTACTCATTTCTGACCCGGCTTGGTACTCCGTCACGGATATCACGTAAGTCAGGGCAGCGGGTATGACCGAGCTTGGGAGCATGCCACCAAACAATAGCAGTACATAATTGAGCCGCGAGTGATGGGGGAGCGTGGTAAGCACAACACAAAAGTATGCTAGTCAACCATATTCTGTAATCTTAATGTCTTGTTGTATTGTCTTTCACCTGTCTTGGAGTGGGCAGGGTTGTTGGGGGAGTCAAAGACACCGAGTGGGTAATTGATACATTTTTTCCATCAAAGAAGATCAGCCCAAAATGACAAAACCGTCGTTGTTAGCTACCGGAAGGCGTTGTTTGTTTTTTGTTTATTTGTATGAGCCTAGTCTGGGTCATTCCTAGTTCTGGGTTCTTGCACCCGAGGAGCCGAGCCTCCTTGAGGAACAACACAACCCTCTCCGGATTTCGTGCGAGCCGCCATCACAAAGAGGCTTGTGAATTTCTTGTTCCCTTTGGCGCAGGGACGCCCATCCTGGTCCTTCTCCCTGTGTCGTAAAGTAGCTGCTATGCAAGTAAGCCTCTTTTGAAGCGGGTGTTATGTCCGTCCCCAACCCTGGCATTCCCTGAGAAACCAATCATGCCTCTTCATCCTTCGTTGCAGAGTATTGGTGCAGCGATCAAGCCGAGCAGTTTAGCTAGGCCCGTGGCCGATGAGCGAGCCGGTTCGTACGAACCCCCCCTTCCGAGTTGTGCAAGCCGCCGAAGCAGTGCCGGAGCAAAACGCAACTCCCCGGTGCAACAACGAACCAAAGCCAACCGTCCCCTTCCATCTAGCCTTGGCTCTGCAGTCACTTCTCCTTATGGGACTTCAAGGCGGTCATCTGGGCCACCTGCTGCGCCGCAAAAGACGCGCACGCCGCCTTCTCCCTCTTGAGGATGCTGGCCGTGCCGACGACGATGCCCTGGACGCGGTCCATGCGCTGGTTGACGCTCTTCAACGCCTCCTCGACGAGCTCGCTCTCGAGGCGGCCCGCCTCGGCCACGGCGGCCACGGCCTCCTCCTGGTGCTTGATGGAACGGCCGGCGAGGCTGTGGGACTCGTTGATGTAGACGACAAAGTCCTTGATGCCGGCGCCGCCCTCGAGCGGCTGCCGCTCGGCCATCTTGCCGTGCTCCTCCCGCAGGGCGCGGGCGTGCTGGAGCTTGTCGCGGGCCCGCTGGCGGTGCATGGCGATCTGCGCGGCGAGGGAGGCCAGGCGCGCCTCGGTGGCGGTCTCGGCGACGACCCAGGGGTTCTCGGCGTTGTTTCCGGGCGTGTCGCTGGTGTTGTCGCCCGCGGCCGCGGCGGCGATGCCACCGGGGTTGCTGAAGACGGAACCCGAGTTTGCGGAGCTGTCCACACGGTTGGAGGGGGGTAGCATGTTCCGGGTCATGCCGGTGTCGGGGTTTCCAAGCTGACTGAGCTGCGCGAAGCCGCCGGTGCTGGGGTCCATGAAGGAAGGGGGCAGGCGGTCCAGGACGGCCTGGGGGATCACGGGGCGACCGGGCGCGACGGTTCTCTTGGACTTGGTGCCGCGGTTTTTGACGAGGGAGTTGAGGCGCGGAGTGTTTCTGCTCTCATAGTAGATGGTGGACGGGTCGACCGGGGGATGGGGGCGACGCGCGGGCGGGCCCGGTGAGAGATCCTCGACGGCGGACGCCGGGCGCTTCTCACGTCGGGCGGCGGCGAGGGCCCTGTCGGTGCGACCAGCCACGCCGTCACCGGCAACAGAGTCGGCGGCGTCACCGTCGCCATGGGTGATCAAGGGGGCGCTGATGTCGCCGGCGTGGACCTTGGCGTTGTGCTTGTCGATGAGGCCCCGGAGGGACCAGTCGCGCATGTGGTGCGCGAGGCCCGAGTGCTTGGCGTAGAAGCCGCGCTGGACGCGGAGGCTGTCGTCCTCGAGGGCGCCCGAGTCGAAGCACAGGCAGAGGGCGACGACCTCGTGGGATGCGGGCTCGGTGTTGTTGTGGTAGGCGGCTTCGACGGTCCAGCGGAGCTTGCAGTCGAGGCTCGGGACGTCGACCTGGGCCTCGATGGTGTCGAGGAGGGTGTTGCGGTAGTCGGTCGAGACGATGGCGGGGATGCGCTCGGCGAGCTTCTGCTTGTAGGTGAGAAGCGCCGCGGACATGGATTCGGGGGAGAAGGGGGTGGGAGACATGGTGCCGGGGGACGTTGGGCCGATCGCGGTGTTCTCCATCGTCGTGGGTTGATGGGGCTGTAAAGCTGAGATGAAGCTGGTCTTTTGGTGTTGGCGACGGTGAGAAGATGAGATGAGGGATCGAGGGACGGGCTGTTTGGCCTGGTGATGAGGCTGGCTAACGGAAGGAACGCTCGCCAAGTGCCTGTTGTTGGGTTGGTTGGTCTGTCTTGCACACCTGGGTTGTCAAGAGGTGAGTGTGAAGACAACGGTAGGTGAATTGAGTGAGCGATGATGTGGGAAGAGGCAAGCCTATTGATGAACCATTTGTCGGGGCTTCTTTGAGAAGGGCCTGGAGTAGCTGAAATATCGGCGTATCCTTACCCAACCTGATGGTGCGGGTGATGTGAATACTTGGTCAAGTGGTATGAAGTGATAAAACGGATCCCTCGGTTGTTTATGTGGGTGAAGTGAGAGTGAATACGCCTCAGGGGATAAACGGTTGTGAACACACCGGCTCACCCTGATACAGCGAACTACATAGGTACAATCACTCCCCATCTGATTTAAAATACAATTTGCCAAATGTGCAGCAGTTTCGACGACTTTGGAAGTTTGCTTGTTGAGCTTCCTTCTTTAGGGGTTAGTTCCTGTTGAAAAAGGGCAACATGAAGCTGACTAGCTTGTGTGGAGAGGTTGTTGGCTCGTATAAATGGAAGGGAAGAGAAGGCTGGAGGGACATACAACATAGAAAGGTTTCTCGTTAAAAGGGGAGGACATAGTTTGGGTTCTTGAGAGTCTCCTGTTTCGACCTTGTCGAATGTTACTATATATATGATGATGTTTCAGCAAATGTGTGTTACATCGCACTTTTCACTAGCCGGTGTGGTCACTTTCACCCTCGCGTCTTTTACTAACCCTATACTCTCACCTTGGTATTGCACTGCAACACGGAGTCATCATGTTTCCCTTTTGTGATCAAAAGTGTCCACTCAAAACTATCCCGCCGGAGACGTCATTCAGAGACCACAAGATCACCAACGCCGCGATCCTGTAAAATCCCGCAAACTCGCGTTGACAGAACTCTCCGAAGGGGCGCTCTTCCTAGCGTGCTAGTAAAAAACCACTGAAAGCAGCCAATTTCTGGAGGCAAGAGAGCAGCAGCCTTTGCCTTCGAGATGGACCTACTCATAGAAATCCAGTCCGCCTGCTCTGCCAGCCGGGGCGTTCCACAGGCATCTGCAAAACCCGAAAGGTCTGGTACAAGAATACCGGCAGGTTTGAGACGTCGAAAATTCAAGGTGAACACTGAGAATGTTACTTGTGTGGCCCGCCAGCATGCTATGGTTGGTGGACGGACAACCCTCACCAAGACCCCCTGGAGCTCGTCACCAAAAGCGCTCGAGCCACTAGGCTGTTCAGGTGCTGCATGGTTGACAGTCGCCTCTGGTCGCGCGGCCCAGGTAATCAGGCGAGCCAGTCGCCTTTGGAGGATACTGTTCCCCGTCAGAGGATTTCTGTCAACCTGATGTACGATCATACGAAAGGAACATACGTAGTTCCCGTCCGGGTGACGACAAATGCCTCGCGAACTGCACCGGGACTGGTTATAACACATCGACCCAGTACTGCGGTGGTGTCGTCACCGCTGGCAGGGAATCCACCTACTACAGCTTGTCCAGGCTTGATGTACCGGTCTCCTCGTCAACGATGACGACCGCGACCTCGACCAGCACAGTTCGTACATCGCCCTCATCGGTCTCGTCCTCGTCTTCCTCTACAAGCGCTTCTGAACCGAGCTCCCTCTCTCCAAGTGCCCCGTCTACAGCTCCTAGCACTACCCAATCAACCACCACCAGCAATGGTGGTGTATTGGTATCAACAAGTACCGCGGGAGCGACGACGAGCAGCGCGTCGACTAGTACGGGTTCTGCTGCTACCCCAAGCACACTTTCGTCGACGGCAATTCCCAACACAACCGATGGGACCACGAGCGTGTCAATACCTACGATATCCGGCCCAGAAGTCTCAAGGTCGAGTCCCCTCCCGAGTCAGAGCACAGATGCATCGCTCCCCCCCTCTGGGACGATTTTATCGGCGGTGGCAAGCTCGGGATCCACCGCCCAAACAACGACCACGGCCTCCCCGCCGTCATCCCCCTTCCCAGGCTCACTGCATCGGTGCCATGAGACGTCGATAGTCGTATCAGACCGGGCCGTTGAGGCAAAAGGGAAAAGGGGGGGGGGGGGGGGGGGGGGGGGGGGGGGGGGGGAGCGCAGCATAACAAATGTGCATTGCCCATTCATGAACCGCCGGGTGGGTTTCGTACGTTAGGCAGACCGGCAGGCCGGGAGGCCGGCAGACTGAACGAATGCGGTCCTGGACAAAGGTCGGCAATGCGTCGTCACCTGAGAAAGAGAATTGTGCGCCTTGTTGTATTTGTAGATCCATGCCAGACTCCGCGCTGTACCAAGATTTCGGGCGCCGCAACCATGGGGCGCCGGCGCTTGATAGCAAGGGCCCCCGACACCACGGAATAGCGGGCGAGGGAGCGAGCTACCCATTAGTCAAGTTGACGTGCACCGCTTTCACGTTACAATAGCCCGACAGCGCCGCCTCCCCCAGTTCCCTCCCAATGCCGCTCTGCTTCACCCCGCCAAACGGCACCCTGAAGTCCGAGTCGTTGCTGCTGTTTACCCACACCATGCCGGCCTCGACCTCTCTCGCGACGCGGTGCGCCCTCGCCAGGTCCTTGGTGAAGACTGCCGCGCCCAGCCCGTACACCGAATCGTTCGCCATCTCCAGCGCCTCCTCCTCGGTCCGGAATTTCACAACGGCGGCACATGGTCCGAAGATCTCCTCGCGGTAGACCCGCATCGACGTGGCCACGTCCGTGAATACGGTCGGCTGCACGAAAAAGCCCTTGCCGGAGGCCTGTGGGGCCGCAGCGCCGCCCAAGGCAACCGTCGCCCCTTCGTCCTTGGCTGACCGGACATACTCCAAGACGCGGTCGTACTGTGCGCGCGTGATCTGCGGGCCTTGGTAGGTGGCTTCATCGAAGGGGTCGCCGACGACGGAGATGTCGCGGACAGTGGCGGTGAACTTTGCAATGAACGACTCGTAGACGGGTTCGTGGACAAGGATGCGCGATGTTGCCGTGCACACCTGTCCCTGGTTGCTCATGATGCCCTCGTGCGACCACTTGGCAGCCTGGTCGAGGTCGGCGTCGTCGAAGACGATCAGAGGCGACTTGCCACCGGTCTCGAGCGTGACATTCTTCAGAGTGCCGGCGGCGAGCTTCATAATCTCCTTGCCCGTGGCCGTGCTGCCGGTGAACGCGACCTTGTCGACCCCCGTGTGCCTGGCAAGGGCGGCGCCAGCGTCGCGGCCGTGTCCATTCACGATGTTGACAACGCCCGGAGGAAACCCAGCCTCTTTGATCAGCCGGGCGACATACAACATCGAAAGCGGCGTCTGCTCGGCCAGCTTCAACACAATCGTATTGCCACAGCTCAGCGCGGGGCCCAGCTTCCACGCACTCATACACAGGGGGTAGTTCCAGGGAATGATTTGACCACACACCCCGAGCGGCTCCTTGATCGTGTACGCCAGCTTGTCCGGGCCGACGTCCATCGTCTGCCCGTGAATCTTGTCGGCATACCCGGCATAGTAGCGGATGACCTCTGAAAAGTGCGGCACGTCGTAATCGCGGCACACCGAGTAGGGCTTGCCGTTGTCGAGGGTCTCGATGGTGGCCAGGGTCTCGAGGTTGGCGTCGACGAGGTCCGCAAGCTTCATCATCAGGTGCCCGCGGTCGGTGCCGGAGATGCGCCTCCACGAGGGGTGCTTGAAAGCGGCACGCGCGGCGGCGACGGCGCTGTCGACATCCTCGGGCGTGGCGGCGTACACGGAGCAAATGTCGTCTTCGTTGCTACGTCGAGTCAGCAGACGGGCTCGCGAAAAGAACAGACGACAGCCTCACGATGGGTTGGTGGTGGCCAGTGTCTGGCCGTTGGAGCTCTGGACAAACTCATTGTTGATGAAGAGGCCGAGCGGCTGGGTCCATGTCCTGCCGTTCGGGGCCGTCAGCTCGGTGGCGGTCCAGCGGCGGGGTGACGTCGCGAAGGCGCGATTGGCAGACGCGACGAGGATTCTCGGCCGCCTCCGGCAGGGTAGTCGGGTCACCCCGGCCATAGCACGCAGGCCTAGGCGCCGGAACAGGTCGGATGCAACGGGACGGGAATAGGTGGGCATGGTTCGCGAGAACGAGAGGGGACGACGGGGTGAGGTCATCCGCGGATGGCCGCAAGGCGCCGATTTGGGCAAGACGCGGTGCGGGGCGGAATGGGCCCAGATCCCGATCGTACCTGGGAAGGTGGCCCCTCTTTTCTCTCTCTCTCTCTCCCTCTTATATCCCTTGGTGTTCCCACCCCCCGTCGCGGTTTCGGGGCTTGCCTTTCGATTCGTGATTATAGGAGCCGCAGCCAACAACTCCGCGATTTTCGGAACGAATGCAAATGCAAGGCAAGCTAAGGCAGCCCCGTAGCTTATCGGCAGCGGTGGGTAGGTCGGTGCTCCCACACCCTCTCCTGCCCTGCCTGGGTTGCCAAAAGCAAAAAAAGGAAGAAGAAAACAGAGGAAAAAGGGACGGCCCAGGGACAGGCAGGCGAGAACCGGTACATGGCAAGGGACGTGCCACAGTCAGGACGATGTACCTCTACTTGGGGGAGCCCTCGACGAGAAGGAAGATGCTAGACAGCAACAGTCAGGCAGAGAAGACGGCCGGGTCCGTGCGAGCCTCTCGTCCGAGCAAAGGGGAGAAGGAGAGTGGGAGAAGTAAGAAGCATCGGCGCATCCCTTCAGCTACCACGCCGCAACTTTCTCGAGGTCGCAACCAGGCGTCGACAAGTGCCCAACGAGACGTCCGGGCCCAACACGACCCTCCCAAAGACGAGGTAAGCTCAAGCTTGACGCAATAGCCTGCCTACGAGCCGGCGGGGGGGAGGCTGCGACTGCGGAACACCGTGCCACGCCATGAGGCCGTGATGTGATTGTCCCCAGGACTCCCAGGGTGTTTTAAATGGGCGTGTCTCGCGGTTGTCGCTTCGTCAGTGGCCGCGTCGGTCTCGCATTGCGGCACATGTGCCGTTGGCCCAGCCGCCATGCCGATCAGCCTCCCTCCCCCAATCGCATCGAGTCAGCGGTCACTTTCACCTGAAGAAACGCTGCCAAATCAATACACACGGGGCGCTGGGGAAGGCGGCCAAGAAAGCAAGTAAAGACAAATACCCAGGAATAGTAGCAAAGGGGAGAAAACGGAAACTCAATCCACAGCAAAACCAATGGTGCCGGCAGCTCAGAGCAGTCCGTTCGTTCGATTCCTCGGCGTACGAGCGAGGCGTGCAGCACGGTGCACCAAGGGGGAGGGAGGAAAAGCCAAGACACCCGCGGTGCTGGGCAGACAAAGCTTCCAGAAAGCCGTGCAAGTGAGGAAATCGTGTGTTGGATGGACGGGGTGGGAGAGAAAGAGAGGGGTGGAGGGACGGATTTGAGCTTGGGAATGGCCGAAAGTTGCAGCGTGGCAGAAAACGACATTTCCATGTACATGGATGGGGAGCGCAAAAGAAGGAAATAAGAAGAAATGACGAAGATGTCAACGTCGCCGGGGACGCAGGGGAGATGCCCGGGGGCTTTGCACCCGAGCGCCCCCTTCCCCCTTTATTTTTCTTCGCTCCCTCTTCCAACCATCGGGAAGGAGTGTCGAGGAAGACCGGCCACGGCCCGTCTCCCCCATCTCACCCTTCAACCTATGTCGATTTGGGCCGTGACGCTCGCAAGGGCGCGTCCCCCATTGGCGTGGGACGCACGGCCTGCCGAAAAGGAACGACGACCCAGCGAGGGGCCGCCCCGATCCAGCGCGACACTCTGATCGCCTGCGTCTCGACGCGGAACGGGCAGAGCAGAGGCTAAGGCAGGCAACCTGCAAGCCGCGAATCCGAGCATGCATCTTGGGGGTTCCAACTTCGACCGCGCTTCCCCGCCCGGTGCAGCAGCAGCAGCAGCAGCAGCAGCAGCAGCGAGTCTGGCTGGATGCAAGTGTGAATGGCGGCGGACGGACGTTGGAAACTGGCACTGTGAAATGCACGGAACTGGACCCACCCTGCGCAGTGGGGACCTGACCAACCCGCATCCGCACCCCACCTGCCGTTTCCCCGTTTCCCGTCTCTCGTCTTCCCTTCCCCCCTCCCCGTTCCCACCTTTTTCTCCCCTCCCGTCTCCCAAGCGCTCCTTCCGTCTCTTTTTGTCAGACCCTGAACCGTGTCTGGTCACCACCACACCAAGCGGTTTTCCCTCACCTTGGCCGAGTACGTACCGTGGCTCGGTGAGGCAGGTTGTCTGATTGGGCCACAGGCTCTTCACCGTTCTGGCGCACCAATGCCCGCCCACCCAAGACACCCCACCCTCCCCGACCCACATGCGGGATTCGTACGGACGCCCGACAGAAACAGAACACCGGCGTCAGGCCGCTGCCGCCGCTGGACGGCCTATCGGATAAGGAAAAGAAGAGGCACCTGGCACCAGCAGGCAGGCACTCGTATGCGACGCCCTCTGTTTGACCTCGTTACCGTCGTAGGGAACCACACGTGCGGTTCGGGGGGGGGGGGGGTGGACTTCGAGTATCCCGTCGGCTACCGCGACAAGCCCGATGCCGTCGTTCGGGGCGCCAGTGCTACTTCCTTGCCGTCCAAATGAGTGAATCAAAAAGAACAAGGGGTGGGGAGCTGTAGGAGCTGTGTCTTTGTGTGTGCGTACATGCGTGTGTGGCCTGTGTGTGTGTGTGCGTGACGTGGCGGACGCGCCGTCAAGTTGCGAGGTTCGCAACCTGGGACTCTGTCAAGGCGCGAGACACGTTGTAGGCCACTTCGCAGTCGTTGGGACTTGTCAAGAAGGGCGGCAGCGTCACTCTGAGGATGCCCTTTGCTGGTTCAGCGGTCGGCATGCCGCATGTGGGGATGGGCCGGTCACGGCCCTTCTTGGCAGGACGCCGGCAACGATGACGATGGAGGAATGACTTGCATTGGCGGCATAAGCTGACTTGCTCGCAAACGAGGCACATCCTCGCCGTCCGGCATTGGCTCGCAATCGTCCAGTCTTTTCCCCCTCCCCGTCGACGGAGCCCATAGTGACACGCCCCTCCCGCCTCACTTCGAGCCCCCACGCCATGGGCTCTGCGCCATGTTCCCGTCACCGCTGTCCCGAAGCCCAAGCCGAGCTTGTGCCCCGAGCCCGCCATGTCAACTCAAACATCGAATCTGCGATTGCTTTTCGCGTCCAACGCACGTCTGTCAAGTATTGCCTGGAGCTAACTACTACGAGTACGTAGCCTGCCATCTTGTCTCTCCTCTGCTGTCCACTGACCCCCGTTGCTCGGAAGGGAGGTGGCGGCTGCAATGAAGACCGATTGTTGAAAACACACGCGCACAACTGGACCGAGACGTTTTGTACAAGCTCAACAACCCCCCCAAAACACCCGGCTCAAAGCATATCGGTGGCCGCCAAATGATCCTATTCATACTCCCGCTTCCTCCTCTCCGTCTTCATAGTGACGACCAAAACAAAAACCCCCCATCTCTCCAAAACAAACCCCTAAAAAAAAAGAACCACAAATCAAGACATAAATCCAACGCTATGGAAAAGTTGATTTGGTCGGACTGAGTCCGACAGGAGCCAGCCATACCGGCTGTCCCCTTTCTGTTGTAGCTGTTTACTGTTCTTTTCAGATTCCCCGTCTGTGCCCATGCAGCCAACTCCTATGACAACCCCATGAGATGAAAAGGAAAGGAAAGGAGAGAAAGAGAGAGAGAGAGAGAGAGAGAAAGCACGTGCGTCGGTCGCCCAACTATGCGATTCTTTGAAGTAGCCAAGCCCCAAAGTCCCATTTTTGAAACCCCTATTCCTCCCGTTTCCCCGTCTTCTTCCTATTATAATCTGTATTTTATATAGTCGCGAACGAGTTCGAACAGTGAAACGAAGTGGGTATAAACTTGGTAGCGAGTGTCGATGTAAAAGAAACGCGTCGAATCCCGGAACCCAAACAATGAACACCTTTCTGTCGTGCTTTTAACGCGGGCCGCCGTCGTGGCCATGATGGCTGTGATGACCCGTCGGGCCGGCGGTCCTGCTCGCAAACCCCGTCTCGTGGGGAACGCGGGTGTAACTGGGGTACAAGGGACCCCCAGCGCTCACACTCGGCCCTGCATCCGATCCAGGATAGGAGCCTTCCATTACTCGAAGGGGGGGCAACCTCTCTCCTCCCGGCGCGGTCGATGGGGACCGCTGCTGCATCATGCCGTACGCCGGAGCCTGCATCGGCGGCAGGCTACCCGCTTGAGGAACCGGAGTGCCGTACGACGGCATCGAAAACTCGGGGGTCTGAGCCGATTCGGTTCGTCGCCGTCGGGTCGGCCGTTCCACAGAGGACGCCTCGCTCGATGCGTAACCATGCTGCTGCGACTGATGGGGCAGCATAGGAGCTTGCGTTAGAGGGCTAGTCTCCGCCATCGACCCTCCGCTCCTCGAGGACGTCGGGCTCGGAGGCCCGTTCGCCATGTCGCTAAGCGGCGTCCGTAGAACCACGTCTCGCAGCCGGTTCCTCTCGTCCCTGTAAAAGTCCCTCTCTTGAGTCATGTCCCGAAGTCTGACCTCCAGATCGCGACTCCTCTGCTCCAGCTTTTGCAAGTTGGCAATCTGTTCTTGATCCCTCTCCTTCTTCCTCTGCCTGAACCGCGCCGAGGCACCAGCGTTCCGTTGCCGTTTTTCGTCGGCCTGTTTCGAGGCCTGATGAACGTCTACCGGTATGAGAATGCCGCCCTCTTCTCCCGGAAGCCTGACTACCATTCCCCCTTCCGCCTTCGTCACGTCCGACCGCAGGCTTTGGTACAGAGACGTTCCGGCGCCAGGGGTAGACCAAACGGGAACACCTGGCGATTGTGGAGGAGGGAAACTTGGGCCAGGAGGCAACATTGGCTGGCCTGGATACTCGGGCCCCCTGCCGTGAGGGTCTCGTGTCATGGGGGGCAGCTGGTGTCGGTCAGGGTTTCCAGTCGGCATGTGTCCAATCATGGGCTGAGACATTGTCCGTGATGGCGTCGTCAGCGATCCGATTCCTGCTGATGGAGGACCATGGGATGGCGGACCGGAGAACGGGTGGCCCGGAGCTGTACGAAGCGGTTCCGAGGGTCCATCGTCGCCCGGATAGGGCCGCTTTGCCCGTGGAGGCATAAAATGGGCCTGGTGTGACTCGGGGGCCCTCATGCTCGCCTGGCTCATGCTTGCAGCCCGGGTCTCTCTGGGGCTGAGGATCTGCCTCGGGGCACCCATAGGTGGGAAGGGGAAACCGCTCTTGGGCGAGTTATGTTCTGACGGTGTGTGACCCAGAGGTGTCGTTGCCGGATGGCCTGCTGGTGTGACGGGCTGGGACCCCAAAGGACCGTGGCTCTGGTATGTGTACTGACGATCGCCAGGTGCGCTGTACTGCCTCGGAGGCATACCATACGGTGAAGTTTGGGCGTCGGCTCCTCGGGGCTGTGATGACTCGCCAGCAGAGCCTTCCGATTGTGCTTCGTTGATCAGTCCCCTGATGCCCAATGACCGCGGGCCAAAAAGGTGTCTCTCGCCAGCTGCCGAGGGCGTAGTGACAACATCTTGAGACCCCGGGCTACCTCGCGCTTGAGGACTCTGCTGGGAGCTGAAGGGAGCTCGAGGCGGTGATTGCGTTGGTGCTTGCGTAGTAGTGTGAGGTGCAGGTCCCCTCTGTGACATCGAGACCTGATCCCCTACACTCTCCCGGCCTTGAGGGCCCGGGCATTGGCCGTCCTGGCCAGTACTTGAAGCCGAACGGTAGTCCGGACCTGGAACTGAGGTCGGCTGCTCGGCTGCTTGCGCGTTGTCGTGCCCAGATTGTCGGGGTGCGGTCAGGAAGCTCGTCTGTGCGTTGTCGCTCTCTCTAGCCTCGCGGCTGCGTTGAGGATGTTGTCCAGAAAACCGGACAGCTGCTGAGACCGCCAGGTTGTCGGCTTGGGTGGGACTAACTGGGTCGAAGCCAACAGTCCCGAGCTCTATATGTGAATATGGGTCAGAAATTCAGGTTGAAAGCTTCGCCGACGGCCACAAGGGGAGCCGCTCTCGATAGTAGTCTTGAGGAACCCGGAGCTGGACAGGGTCGACTTTGATAAGACTGGCCACCTGGGATGGACTCAGAGACGGCTCCGGAGGGAGGCTGGTGTCTTTGAGTCGATAGAAGTACGATGGCGCCTCAGGTGTCGATGAGCCCAAATTACGCCGGCGATGGAAAGTGGTTGCAGGGAGAAACTCTTGAATGGCCACCGGAGGACCGTGTGGGAGATGGGAAGTTGGTGGAGGCTGGCTGTGCTGATCAGGGCGATGAATGGCGGAGGAGAACCTCAGGCACAGGATGACAACTGGATCTACTTACTGGAAATAGCCAGGGAAGACGTGCTGGCCTTGCAATACTTCCCACCGCGAGTTGTCTCAGCCCAGAAGCTGTTGTATCGATACGGTTTGTCAGTCAGCGTACTCGAGATGGTCGTTGTAGGGCGAGGACCAAGCAGCGTCGAGATGAGATAGGTCGTTAGGCTCTGTTATTGCGGTAGCGAACTTGGCTGTGGTGGTCCTCCCTCGAGTGTTCACGAAACCTTGGCAGGGTATGCTGACCAAAGAAGGGATTGGGCCTGGTGAGGAGGTGCAATGGAAAGGACTGATGAGGATGCTCGTAGGTTTGGTAGGCTCGAATGTAACCGTTCTTCATCACACGACAGAGACTATTAGACAAGGTCGGGAGGAGCCAGGTCTATTTGATTTTTTTTCTCAGAGCTGCCCTAGCGTAGTTGTCCCATGGCGGCATAGCGTTCTTATCGAACCCTGGCAACTGGCCGGGGAGCCAACGAGCTTAAGATGCATGGGGGTGTGCTGGTGGTGGAGGAGGAGGAGGAGGAGGAGAAGGAGGAGGAGGATGAACGGCGACATGGATATGGATACAGGTTGAAGCTGTTGGGTTGTGGTGGAAGTTTGCTGGCCGGGGTGCATGGGAAGAAGAGAAACACCAGGGGGGTATCCCCAGTCTCGGCGCCATAAGGTGCTCAGACAATGACAGGGCTTAGTCGACCGGTGGCTCTCGTTCGGGTCCAGAGACAAGTCACGGTACAAGACCCCTGCTGACACTACGGTACCGACGGTCTCGCTGTCTTGCTTGCGTGCCTTGGCTTTGACTGGGACCTTGGCCTTGAGAAGGTTGCCTTTTTTTTTTTTTTTTGCTTCTTGTGACATGCCATGCAGAAATACCTTTTGCGAGGAGGGTTAGCCATGCCTGACGCACAGAGCTAAAAGCTCTCGACTGATGAGCCATTCCGGAACGGCTGCGAAGGCACTGGGATGGTGCTTGCTCGCGGTACCTCGGTCTTCCCAGTAATGACGGGCAGCAGTGGATGATGCTTCGCAGCCACTTAGCCGTCTGTACAAATCCTACTGCACAGGCGGGAACAAACACACCAAGTCTGCTCGGCCGAGACGCTGCGGGTGTGGTCTGTCATGGACACAGGTACAGCGAGATGACGATGCGTTCCGCAACCGTTATTGCGTTAGGGAATCTCCGTGGCCAGCAGGGATGGTGGCATTTCTGGAACTCCACGATGCTCATTGCGTGCGTGCCTCGCCATCTCGCACAGATGGGTTCGCGTGTGGGTGTATGAGGCACTGGGGGGGGGACTGTGGTCAGCAGTAGTCAGATATGCCTAAATGGAGACGAGGGATTGCTCTTAGGCCCCAGAAAGGGGTTCTTGTGCATGATGCAGGAATCGGGGAGCTCCCCTTCCAACACCGCCCTTCTGACCGACTTTGGTAGCTAAGGGAGAGACGCGGGATGCCACTGGGCACTTCCCTCATCTCAATCAGTGGAGCGTGGGAGGGACAAAAATCCAACCCGGCCGGGATTCGGGGGTCCCTGCGCGCGTCCCCGGAGGACAAGCGAGAGATGTTGAATGGGTGGTGAAGACGACGTCCTCGGACCAGGCTCATGGAAGCTACCTGGCCGCTAGGCAACTTGCCGGCTAGCGTGGCTCGTGGAGACCAAGGTGAGGTGGGCGAGCTGACTAGGGACAGAGCAGCGCGAGTTGTATCCGTCTCTGTATCCGTAGTGCGGTGTGGGTGAGTAGCGTCGATTGCCACAGACTTTTTTTCATCCCAAAACCGCCTGCCCACTGCGGGTATGGTCCAGGGCGGCGTGGTACTACTCCGTAGAGGACGAGCAGATCGTCTCGACTGTGCACATCCGTTTGTCTCGGCGGCAGTCAACCGTACTGTACGCGGTATCCATGTGAAGGCTGACGCTGGCGGCATCCAGTCGCATCCCAATCTTTCCCAAGGGCCCAGCCGGGTCATCAGCTCTGGGGGAGCACTATCTGGGAAGCCCAAGGGTGCCGGGTTGGCTAGTCATATCCGCACAAACATGCATAGTGCCCCGAGCCTCGAGAATGTCGACTGACAAGCTCCCAGACTGACATGGAATCGGAAAGCCGGAGCATGGAGCATGGGGGCCATCAATGTCTAGCGTAACGGCAGGGCCATGTCGACGCAAATTTCCATCGGAACAACGGTGACGTTTGGAATGCGAGCATGGAGCGGAACAAATAGCTGCCCTGGTTCGCATGGGTGGCCAAGTGAGGAAGGGGTGGAAACTTTGCGCAGGCTGGCTCTGTTTGAACGAGCCAGCAGGCCAACGTTGGTTGCATCATACACATCTGTATAATCTAGGCGACGGAGGTCAAGCACAAGGACCAGAAGCCGTCTCTCGTTGGACCGGCGAGAGACTTGGGGGGTGCTCGGCATGCGACGCCCAATCTCGGTCGCATGCAACGAGTGCGCAGACGGTTGGGCCGCAGGTCGTCGACTCGTTGGCAGAAGTCGAAAGAAGCTGTGCTCGAGTCAGATGTTTCACGCCTCGAGGGCTGCTCGACGTCGACAGAGCCGCTGGCCGGCGGGCGCGAAGCAGACGGGAAACATGCCAGGAGGTACAGAGTGCTCGTCTGGACCGGCTTGGGAATTAACCCAGACGAGGATGGAGGAGGGAACTGGAGCCAAGCGGGCACGAAGAAACAAGAGCGGAGCTTGACGAGAAGCGGAATAGCAGCCGGTACATCGGACCCCAAGCTGCGCAAGTCCTGGGACGCAGGGACTGTGCCGGGCGGTACACGCAGCACCGACACCGGGGAGTACCTCCACCTAGCGCACCCGTCGGCATGTCTCTGGTGCCACACCGTGCAGGGGAAAGAGGAACGCTGCCAGGCCCTTGGAAGTTGGTGTTGGCATTCTTCCCTTCGTTCCATGGGATGGGGTCGAGATAATCGCCGCCCTTTCTCCATCTGCTCTCGCTCACCTGAGGTGGGCTACGGATACCTTGACCTTCATCGTCGCGACGTGAATCCGCATCTCGAGGCCGAGGGCCCGAAGCAAGACTCGGCCCAACGCACCGGCGGCGGCAATCCTCCTGCCATCCTCTTGCTCACAAAGCTCCGGCGAGCAGCGCTGTGTCGTTGGGGGTTGGGGCTGGGGCGATGGGCGGACAGTCACGCCGATCGATGGTGGTGCGCGGAACTGGACCTGGACCAAAAGTCTGAGCAGAGTCTAACGACGAGAAACTCGGCTTATTGGTGATCCCAATGGAAGGCCCCTCGTCTTCGATTGGATGCCATGCGTTCTTGGACCCTTCCCTTCCGAGGGCCTGGGCAGGCGTGACGTTCTCCGCACCCGTATCCGTTCTCAGGCCGGGAGGGGACGGCCTAGGGGGCGTTGTTTTCCATCTTTTTTGCCTTTGATTTCATTTCATTTTTTACTGAGATGGGTAGGACGGAGTGCCGTGGATTAAGGAAGTTTATTTGATGACGGAATTTCCTTGGGGGGAGCCACCGGCAAAACTTGCAGGCATCACGGCGTAGGGCATAACCAGGATGAAGCGGATTGGAGTTGGGGGCGGGAGGGAAGTGAACGGACGACGAGGGATAAGAAGACTGATATTGAGTGATGCCGGCGATGGCGGTGGAGTGCCGTGCCGTTCCTTCATTCTTCACCCTTCGTCAACCCCATACACGAATGCCTGTTCTCAGCCTTCTGTGATGCATTCCGTGATTCCTCATCTCCCGTCTGCGCTCATCGCCCACACTCTCGTCCACCTTTCCCCCCTCCCGTTGCTGCCGACTTGCTATTGGGCCGGGCGTGGGCCTCAACCCATCTTTTGCCTAACCCCCCCGACTCTCTACACTACTCCTTCGTCCCATGGTCGAGGCCATGAACCTTCAGCTCCTGCGCCTCACCTCCAACGGCGAAGCCAGGCTACGCCATTGCTTGACTTTCCACTGACGCGGCTTACTTTGTCTTGGAGTGGCATCCCTTGCTCACTTCGCTCGCAGAAGCAAAACGGAATGGCAAGGCTGGGCCTAGGTCCGCCCTGGGTCGGGAACGAACGAACACCACTATCGTTGCCAGACGGCCCAAGCCAGCCCGGTCATGCACTACGCGATGCGATGCGATGCGCGATGCGATGCGATGCACAGCACAGCACAGCACAGCACAAGAAAGCAAGCAAACCACTTCGCGTCTCTCTCCTACCATTGGCACTTTGCACACGGGCCATCTTGCATGTTGGGCACCCATGGCGCATCCACCGGCCTCTCCCTCCCCTGTCCCTGACACATGACCCTTCACCAACCCTCTTTTCCTCCTCTCGGTCCACTCTCGCTGAAGGTATCCTCAACGGAACCTTCTCCCTCTTCTCATCTCAGTCTTCCATTCTGCTGGTCTCTCTGCCTTCCCACCGCTGGTTGCGACGAGCTTCCCAGGCCATCCACGGGCAGCTGGGCCAAGAAGCACCCACCGTACATACGGCGGAATCCCTGCCATCCTAGCCCATGCCGTCCCAGGTGCACCTTGAACACACGTTTTTGGCTCCTCATCCTCCTCGCGGAACACGGGAACTGCCCCTGGCCCGCTCTAACGTCACCGTCACCGTCTTTTCGAGAAGGCCACCGGGACTTGCCAAAGTCGATCACGCCTCATCCATCCCTTCCGCAGCAGGTGTGCAGCATGGCAAACACGACTACGGGCACGCTGGCTCCAGTCCGCGGCGACGATCTTGATCCGGACGGCCAGTGTACTTCACGCTCATCGGAAATCGACTTGTCACATATCCTCCGCCCGCCTCGCAGTTTTGGCTACCTGGTTTGATGCCACGCACGCACGCACGCACACAGGACGACGAAAGACCATGGCAGCTCTCATGCACCAACGGCTCCTTGACAGCACAGCGGTGCAGTTGGCGCTTAACGGGCACAAACATGCTTGTGGTTCGCCTCGATTTGTCCAACACTTCCCCGCCTCGCTGACATGTCTGCCCTCTCTTGTTCCCGCAGTCTCTCGTCGGGACACCCTGAAAGCCCGCGCGCGGGGGGGGGGGGGGGGGGGGGGGGGCTGGAGGCTCAGGCGTAACAGTCACCAGGGTCGCTCATCGTCTGTTCCGAGTCGAGCGACCCGGTCTTGACCTCTTCAAACTACTCGCTACATGGTAGCCCTACATATACAGCCGCCAAAGGCGGTCAGTTGACGTGCAAAGTTTAATCCCCCAAACCGCGCAGGCTCGCAGACGGATGGTCTGTTGAGATCCACACCAAGACGCATGCCGCATCCACATCTGCTTCGTGGAAACTTTCCATGTATTGCGCGCATCGCATCCAAGCGGGTGGGCTGGTCGGCCTGGGCGGGCTGGCTATGCCGTGGATACTCACCACCTTCTTCTGATCCCGCCCGCTGCATCTCAAGATCCTCGTCCAGACCATGCCATGCCATGCCATGCAAGCCCTGCTTCCCGACCTCCTGGAACGCCATTCACACGCCGCCACGGCCGCTCCTTCTGGATCGATGTCGGACAAGAAGCCTCGTTGGGACATGGCAGCGAAGACACGCCCCCATCAGTGGGCCGTGAGCAGAGATGGCCACATCTTGCGTGCATCCCCTCAGCCCACTGTGGACGGGACGCTTACATCGGTAACGCATCGCCGTGCACCTCGCCGACCGCCGTCAGATCTCCGGGCTCCCTGGGAGGATGCGCTGGGCCACGGTTGAGAGGCTTTACCAACAGCACCCGCCGGAGAGTGGACACGGCATTGCCCCAAAGAGCAGACAATCGACGCTCTGGCAACAGTACCGCAGCATCCCACCATGCGTCCATTGCGTCCATTGCGTCCATTGCACTGAGTACGAGGCCGCTGGCTCATTCAACCGCTTTCCCCACACCACTATCGATTTCGATGTAATGTTCCCTGCCCACCAACCCTACGAACTGAAATAACCCCCCCATGGCAACAAGGCTCCCTTCCCTTGCTCGCCAAATGGCCCCAGTGAGCCGACACCAACTGCACTCTGACCAACCAGCGGACACTGGTTCCAGCTCCAGCTGCCCGTCACACGGTCACTCTTCATGGCATGGGGGCCGGCGGGAGGCACGTTGGCATCCTGGAAAGGATTGAGATTCACTTGAACGACCCTCCTCACTTCCCGCCATTCGAATCATCTCCACCCTCAATGGTCTCCTATCCACGCCCTTTCACGCTGCCTCATTTCTTCTTCGTATTATCGTCTACTGTTGCCTCTGGGAAGCTCATTCTTCACATTGGCCCTTTCTTCTTCCCTTTCTTCTCGTTCTGGCCGCGGCCCACTCCCGCCGCGGCCACTCGGCCGGTTGCTCCAACACCGGGCTTGCGGGTCATCAGACAGCAACGGAAATCCTCCCAGCAAGTCTCAAAACCGGGCGAGGCCAGTTGTCAGTTGTCGTTCAGCGTTGGCCGGCGCTGGCCGTCATGATATCATGCCCTGCCTCCCGTCATTGCAGATGATATCGGATCCCTCGTCACCCCGGCCGGCGACGCACAGCACCACTCGCGGGACGTGTCGTTGTACATGCACCGTGCCGCCTGCATGAGCTGTATGCAAGGCCCCAGAAGGAAGGAAATGCCATCTGCGGCCCAATACGCGGCCCCTGACACCTCTGTCTATCACTCGCGGTAATGTGTTCAAGGACAGGGCCGGTACAAGGTACCTTCGCTCCGTTCCAGACGAAATGGCACGACACACTGCACTACTGGGCGAGCTAGTTGACTGGGGCACGAGTCCGTAAGCCCACGAGAACAGTAAACATGGTGCTTTGTGGGAATCATCCCCGGGCACTGGTCGCCCACAGCCGTCAATAAACTCACTAACCCGCCTCGCAAACAAGTCGCTCCAACAGAGTGCATAGCCGCATTCATTCCTTCAACTTGGTTCTCCGGGACTTTTTGGCGCTTCCGCGAAAGAACAGCACTCCTCCCCCTACGCATTTGAACAGGGGGGGTCTTCTGTTCTGCCCTGTCTCGACCTGGCTCTTGGAATCTGGCACGCGATCCACCGCCTCTCATTGGACTACTTCTGGGTTACGGACGCGCTAGATCATGCCGCCGGACAAAACTCTGTTCACCAGGGATCTTGCCCCAGGCCTGATTAAAGAATGTGTTTGTGCACGTCTGATGAACGGGTGCCGCCGGCGCGACGGAGAGGGGACCGCAACAGCCTCGAGCCTCACCCCGAACCACGGGTGCCTGACGTACTGAGAGCTCTCCGATCATTCCGCGTCGTGGGCGAGGAGCAGCCGAACCTCCGGAGTCAAAGATATACGTCATGCGTTACACGCGCGCCGGCGATGTAGGGGCAGCCTCTGCGACATTGTTGAGAGCGGGACGGCATACCGCTCGCAATGAAGCGCAAGCCCCGGTTAAAGGGAACCCTGCCAGGCCACAAGATTACCTTCACACCTATCGCGAGATTCGAATTTGATCAGCTTCCGAAATGTCACGCCGCGATACCGCGGAGCAACATGGGTGCTCCTCGAAGAACCCGCAGAGCCAAGGCAAACACCATAGGGACTGGGATGCCTCCTGAATTCAAGATGAACGGGCACCCCCATCTCATCGCACCTTGTTACAACGCTCCCATGTACACAAATCGATGTAACGTCGGTTCAGCCACGAGGCCACACTCTTCACAGGATTTCCCTGGTGTGATTCTCGTTTTCCACTCGTCACTCCAGACGCCGATGGAAAAAAAAAAAAGTTTGCGGTATATTGACAAACTCGACGTGAGAAGACGGGGGAGAGTCTGCTGTAATGCCCGATATGCGATGCATCTCACATCACGGTCCTTGACACAGAGTCAAGTTTCGTCGTTTGGGCGCTAGACGTGAGAGAGAGAGAGAGAGAGAGAGAGAGAGTGTGTGTGTGTGTGTGTGTGTGTGTGTGTGTGTGTGTGAGGAGCTTACAGCACCGAGTCAAGTCATCCTCATGGGTTTCGATCGCTACAGACCCCAAGCAACTACAAAGTCTACCACGGCCAGTCTCAGTCAACCTTGGGCACCAAAATATTGCGGTCTCCGACAGCGTCTTACAGGGCACTATCAACTTGTCTGATCACTCAGCGTCTCGCGCTGTTCGTCACCTCAAGTCCACGACACAACCTTGACAGGGCTTGGTGGTCCGTGACTGGAGAGTGCCGGACGAATGCGGGAGCCCCAGTGTCATTACGCGCTCATTTTGGGTCGTGAAGTTGCGAGATGAACCCCACCGAAGGGCCGAGTCCACGATTAATGAGACAACTTGAGACATCTGCAACGACAAGAGCGAGAACCGTTGATATGACGATCAACTGCCTCGAGCGCCTGAACCCGCGGAGCCCCCAAAGCAGTTGGCCAGAGCGCGAACAACGTTTTGTCACCGGGCAAATGCACGGCATGCTCCAGCCGAAAGCTACACTGGGTGATTCCTCGCCAGGGTTATCGGGCGGCACGATATCTTCAGCTACGAAAGAAGTCAAGACACACTGTGTTTGCAGTTCGTGACCAGAGAGGCCTCGGCAGCTTGGCATTCAGTTTCTTTTTCGGAGTTGTCGTCCAAGCGCTATAACTACCCATCAACCGCGACTGGTCACATCACATCAGCTCAATACAAAGAGAACCAGGCCTGTTCCCTGCCTACGTTCGCTGTCCGGCCCGTCCCTAGCAATTTGGTCTTCCAACTAGTCAGCACGCGTCCAATAACCACCGTCATTCGAACCAGCCGGTGTCGTTAGTGTCGTCTTTTCGGTGCTGCTCACGAGAAAGAAGAAACTTGGGGTGGGCTTTGAGCAGCCTGCACTGGCGATCACTGCACCTGCGGGCGGTGCCCAAAAGAGCTGCGTCAAATCTCGCGAAACGGCAAATGAGCAACTCCCTCGGGCAAGGGCGGCGGATGCTACCTTGACGAGAAACGCGGGTGATGACGGCCAGGCAAGCCGCAACCACACGGCGGGTAGTGGCAACCAGGAGATACGTGATGTGAGAATGGCATGCATCTGCAGCTGCAACTAACAACGGTGCTGACACGGGCCGCGGTTCATGCGCCTAGCCCTCCTCCCTCTCTTCCCCCTCCCCCTCGGAAACGGAGGTCGTCGATGTCGGTGGACAACGGGAGTCGCCTGGTGATCAGCACGCCGCCAGCGGGTGACCCGTGCAGTTCCTATGCAGCAAGCCATTTGGGGCGAGAAAAGAGGAAGCCCTGGGGTGTGGATGCTTCTGGCTGACGATATCCGTACATAGGCGCCCAACGGGCCAACAGGCCTGCATTGGCATTCCAACATCACTGGTGAAGCTTGCGGCAGGACAACGGAGCTCACGTCCAATACAACCCGGTGAGCGATGCATTCCCTTTTCAGAATTCGGTCATCCCCCAGCGCGCCACTCGTTCCCACCCTATCTCAGAAAGGACGGTACGGATAGAGAGTCGCTGTGCCATTTCCCGTCTGACCCGCACCGGCACCCAAAATGCACGATTCATGGGCGAACTACAGGATGAGCCTCGTCGCAACCCCCCGTTCGGGAAATTTGCAGAGGCGACCTGCCCCGGGTTGTGGGCGATCATGTGTCTGATCCCCTTGGTGATGGAACATTTCGATCGAGGGGGGACCGCTGCACAGCCGCGAACTGGCTGGACTGGGCCGTGAACGCCTGGTTCCAGTGGACGGTAGTGTACCAAGACCACCTCGGATTAGGAGACGAACTCTTCGCAACTTCAACCCCTAGCCTTCGTATCTAAAAGGACACCTCCCGCTGTTCGGTGGCAGTCGACACTCGCTTGTTCCGAGATTGACCACTCGCAACGGAACCGAGGCCAGGTGAGAGTGAGCCTCGAAGACGCACCCCCTTCCCCGCCCACGGGCGACAAAACATTACTCGCAGGGACGTTTCGGCACGTGAAATGAACGGTTCCAACGTGGGACCGTTCAGATGAGAGGCGTTGGCCTGGCCAGCAAGGAAGGACGAAGGGGTTCCTCGCCCCCAATCCCGAGTGACCTTTGTGTCTCGTCTCAGACCATTCGGGCGGACACTGGCCGGTGCAGGAAAGTTCACGGCGATCTGGCACCTCACTTCCGCACCGCCGTCCCGGAACATGCACCAACGTTCCCCGGGTCCCGACATGGCGCTGGATCAACACCAACATGGCGCTTCCAACCACCCCAAGCCGCAACTCTCTCGTTGGTGCGAGAGTCTGCTGCTCTGTGGGTTCGCTCGAAGGACTTCGTGCCCTGTCAAAGCTCCCTATCGGCGATTTTCTCAGCAGGGCAAGTTGTGTCCCGCCGGGCAAACAAGGGTAAGCACCGCCGTCGTTTGCTGGCTGCATGCTTGGCTAGTAGGCGTCTGGAGATTTTAGCCAGAAATTGGCCCGTTGTCAATTGACCGGATACCCCTTTCTTGCAGTTGACTCGTTCTCCCGAGGAACGATTCGCTACACGCAAGGTACAGTATTGTCATCGCTTTGCCACAAGCAGATCAAGCCGAGGACGCCTTTGTTCTCGTCACTTGCTGTCCTGTTCATGTAGAATTGGCATCTGGCAAGCGGGATTGAGGCTAAGCGGCCCGCGTTCCGTGACAATACTTGACGGTTTAGGATGCGAATGCGGAAGCTCCGTGGATTTCGGAGCGACTCGACGGCCAGATAACCCTCCCAAGCGGGTGAGAGAGGCTGCACACGAACCAACGCCGAGTTGTTGAGACTGAGCATTTATCTTGCATCGCTCGGTTTTTTCCCGACTGCCGCTGCCCTGACGTCTACTTTCTCCAGAAAGCCACTTTTTTTTTTTTTCCCGGATCGCCTCCGTACTGACGAACCGAGCCGAGAACGTGGTTTGTCGGGTTTCCTTCGGTTAAATTGCTGAGCGAGACGCAAGGTGGCAGAGGAATCCCTGGTAATCCTGGCCATCTCCTCATCACGAAATCCCCTCATTAACTATAATTCCAGAAGACGTACATCTCAACGGCCCGCAACGTTTGCAGTATCCGAAATCGCGCAAGACGCAGGGAAACTCAAAAATGGCACCGCTACAGACATGGACGGTCGAGAAGCCCTACCTCAACCTGCACTGCGGGCTGGGTGAGGGGCCCTATTACGAAAAGGCGGCCAACGTCTTGCGCTTCGTCGACATCAAGAAGAAGCAGGTCCACTTTGTCAACCTCGACCAAGGACCGCAGTCGCTGCGGACGGTGCAGCTCGACGTCCCTGTCGGCGTAACGGCCGACATTGCGGGCGTCGACCCCAGGGACAAGATCCTGGTCGGTCTCAAGTACGGCGTCGCCGTGCTCGACGTCCAGTCGGGCAAGTACGAGTACGTCTCCAAGCTGCACGACAAGGACAACGAGAGACTCAGGGCCAACGACGGCGCCGTCGACCCTCACGGGCGGTTCTGGCTTGGCTCCATGACGGACTTCGGACAGGGCGATTTCCAGGTGGAAGGTACGTACGCTTCTTCCCTGGAGTTTGTCGGTCAAAGACGACCCTTGTCGCTTGCTCACGATGCCAATGCCCGTCGCCATGACAACGCAACCCCTTCACCGCATCGCGCGCACATCCCGTCCCCAAACCAACACGTTCCCAAAGAGACCCCCCCCCCCCCCCCCCTCCCTTGCCGGAAAGGCTGACTCCCGCGAACCACAGGCGCCCTGCACCGCTTTGACGGTAAATCGGGCAAGGAAGAGGTGCTCAAGGACCTCCTGATCCCCAACTCTGTCGGCTGGTCCCCAGACAACAAGACCATGTACTTCACGCACTCGACGGACCGCAAGGTGTACGCGTGGGACTACAGCCCCGCGGACGGCGCGCTCTCCGGCAAGCGCGTCTTCTACACGCACGACGGCGCCGGCGAGCCCGACGGCTTCCGCGTCGACACCGAGGGCAACCTCTGGCACGCCGTCTACAACGAGGGCCGTGTCCTCAAGATCTCGCCCGCGGGCGAGCTCGTCGGCGAGGTCAAGGTCCCGACGCTGGCCACCTCGTGCGTGCAGTTCGTCGGGACGGAGCTCTTCATCACGACCGCGCAGCTCGGCGAGGGCGAGGGCACCGAGGAGCAGAGGGAGCTGGGGGGCGCGCTGTTCCGCGTCGACGTCGGAGCCAGGGGCCTGGAGCCGTTTGAGTTCAAGCTCTGAGTGGTCTTTGGCGGGTCACGATGGGGACACGGGAGGGGGGAGCGGCGTCACGCGGGATGTATCGGATACCAAGGTCGTTGTCGCGTCGCCACCCCGTGATGGAGATGGGTTTGCCAAGAGGGGGTCGATGAGGCGGTTTTGGGGAGGGGGCGAGGGTCGCCCTTGGGCGTGGCAATGTGTGTGTGACGAACGAGGCGATCACGACAATGGTCGGCTGCGTTGATGACGATGAATGAAGCATATGACACCGCTCTTTTCTTCACCGTGTTTGCCGCGCTCCATATTCGTGTTTGCTGACGATACTGGACTGCTTCGTGTTGTGACAGCCCCCCCCCCCCCCCCCCCCCCAAAAGCTCCTTCGAGGGCAGTCCGCTCCGAGATCCCAGCAAACACGCATCGATGAGGGGACTGAAGCACAAAGCACCCTGTTCCTCTTGCGCTTCCTGCGCTTCACGATTATTCTTTTTCCCTTCGAGCGCTCTTGTTGTCTTGATGAAGAACGTTGACTCATGTCCCGCCTCCTTTTGGAGGTGGTAACATGCACCCCGTACTGTATATGGAACTGCTGCATGCAGGAGGTTCGCCTCACTTTACACTGGTTCGGGTGGCGATTGGGAGGGAGGACTGTAGTCTCTTGTTGTTTTTTGGGCACCAATGCCTCGAAAGTCTCAGCTCTGTGTTGCGTTTGCACTGCATGCTGGCCGTAACCTTTTGCAATCCACCGCGGGACATACGAGGGGTAGAGACGCAGCTAGCGATGTCCGACATCGCTAGGGTGCGCAGTAGTAGCAAACAGCATGACAGGGACAAGCAGACGAACCCAACGAACCTAGAGTCCTGCACACGCCCATCCGGCCACCTGTCGTCCGTCGTCGCCTATCTGCTGCATCTGCACAACCGACGTGGCAGCCCGTTTGCGTGTCATGTACTCGTACATACAGAGCATATGAGACCCTGTACTGCCCTTTCCCCCTCTCTTTTCCTCTCCTTGTCTCGGTCCCGGTTTTCCCAGATCGGAGAATTAAAGTGGTTCCCACAAACGAACGACCGGGGGCCTGCCGCATCGTGCAGTAGATCGGAGCCCGAGCCGCCATGTCATCCCATCCCATGCTGAAAGGCTAGGGGAAGGGGCGGATGTGGGATACCTTTGGGGCCCTGGAGCCCAGTCTAACCCATCCGACCGGCCCCCCGAACCCCTGGGCTCCCGGTCAAGGACCCCGGATCCATGGTTTGCCGCCGTCGTCGCCGCCGCCGCCGCCGCCGCCGCAGTGTCGCGCCACCGCTGCTTCCCAACCGACTACTTGAGCGCGTACATGCGAACCGGAAACAGTTCCTTGGGAAAGCCACGCTGCAGCTCCGTCTTGACGAGACGGAGACCCGCTTGCTCGAAGAGGGCGCGGAACTTCTCATCCACCCTGTTTTGCGTCAGTGTCTGTACATGCAGGTGTCTTGCATGCAGGCAAACTGTCCAGCCAGGCGGGCCGATGGGGGCGAGCGAGAAAACAGGGCCGGCAGAACGGCAGAATTTCATCAACATGACGGTGGTTGAAGAGGAAGGTCGGGGCAAAGGCTCGAGAGGAATGAGGGTGCCGGCGGGTTACTCACCTCGTCACGCTGCTGTCGATGTCGTCGAACAGATCGACGCCGCTAGTGCTCAGATTTTCCTTGACGACGATGAGACCGTCATTAGGGGCAACCACCTGCTTGCAACGACGCATGTAGTCAATGAGCTGGTCGTCGGTGAGATGGCCCAGGCACCACTGGTTCCAGACAAGGTCGTATGCGGTGCCCTCGAGAGGTTTCCACTCCTCGAGGCCAATGTTGAAGACAGACCCGACACCGGGTTTCTCCTGAAGAGCAGCGGTGAACTTTGCAATGGGCTCGACGATGTCAACCTGCTCAGCTACGTCGAGTAGGAAACCCTCTGTGATCCGGCCGATGCTGGGGGGCTGGTGTCAGCATGGGTGCGTGGTACGTACGGAGACTTCAGCCGGGGAGGCAGGGGTATTGCGTCAAAGTGCAGTGACGGTGAGAGGTCCCGGCATGAGAGGCAAACGAGGGACCAGGGTTCAAGAAACGGGCCAGGAGAGGCGAACCATTGGTTCGGCCCGCTCGTGCATTGTTGCGGTTGTGGTAGTGGGTTAGGGGAGAGAGTGTGGGGAGTGAGATGGAAAAGAGGATAGGGAGTGAAGGGTGAAGAAACGTGAGAGGCGGTGAGATGGAGGAGATGGCGGTGAGAAAAGACGGGGGGCGTGTATCATGTTTGCGATGCCAGGTCGACACGAAAAACCCCGACAAAAAAAACTTGTTGCAATGTACGGGTACACCGGACAGGAAGAGGACAAAAAGATGGGAGAAAAACTCACCCGGCCCCGCCTTCCAGAGCGCGGCTCACCGTCCGCAGACCGCTCTTCGAGCCGATGCCCAGTTTGGCGAGAAAGTTGCGCGAGCCCTGCAGGTCGACCTTGCTGATGTAGGGGAAGCCGCCCAGCATGCCGTTCACGTCGGCATCAACGCCCTGCCAGTAGGAGCGGCCGTCGGCGGCGCTGATCTTGGCGTCGGGCGGCGGTGTGGGTGCCTGTTCTGACGCTGACGCTGCCGTCGATTTTGCTGCCGTTGCTGTCGTCGTCGTAGCTGCGGCCGCGGCTGCGGCTGCTCCTTGGTTGCTGGTGGACATTGTCGACGCACGCGCACACGCACACGCAATCTCGCTCTCTTCCCCTTCGGATGTGTATGTATGTGTGTGGCTGTTTGATAGGACGGCGTGGTGGTTGAAGAACTAGATCGGAGGAAGGTTGTGTCACATTGTTGAAGAACAGGTGCATTGCATCACACGATGGTGGAGGTGGACGTGGACGTGGACGTGTAGATGGAGAACCCTCGGTTTTATGCATTGTGTGGGCTGTGGTGGGGTAGAGTGGGTTTAGATGAATATATGCGTGGCCTTGGCTCCTAACGTCAGTGATTCATCTAAGCAGATCAGGCGCCGCACCTACCAGGTCGAGATGGATGAGAATCGACATTTCCGTTGGAAAGAAGCCGCCAAAATCGAGATTAAACTCACAACTCTATCCTAACCGTCGACACCGGGCCCTTCGTCGCCCACTGCGCGCGATAGAGTTGCTATCAAAAATGCTTGCTGAAAATTTTTGCATTTACGGACGTTTCCTTTTGACTTTTGTCGCGATAACCATCTGATCCTCCTGCTAACTCAACATCAGCTCCTGCAGGTGTCAAGCCTTGCCACAGCCCTACAGGCGATCAGCGAAGCATGTTCCTGCTCCAGGGCCCCGCTGTGTGCGAATGACGGCCAATCTCATATTGCTATAACTTCAATACCGGCAGGTGGCATTCGGAGTGCACATCTCTCCCAACGTTGAGGCTGCATTGTGACACTGTTTGCGCCCGAAACCCCTGTCATTCATGAACGACTCTTCTCTGCGGGTTTCGGGCATTCCGCATATCCAGGCCGAGATGATGGAACGTCGGGGTGCTCGACATGATGACACAGCCACTCATTCCATATGGTCTGCATCTTCCTAGTTTTTGGGGTTGGTCAGGTGATTCCGTTTCCCTAGCTGGAAACTTTTGCGACAGTTCGGGAATCGTTTGGCAGCCACGATGGACGAAAGTCACCGCTTCCGGACGCGTCAGTTCACATGAGTCCATCGGCAACGATTTCGTGCAAGTTGGCAAGCCAACTGGCCTCAAATACCAGACGGAGCGGTCTTGCCAGAAGGGACGTCCACGAGAAGAACTATTCGTCTCCGCGGTGGTCATGGAAGATCGTCTCGTGGAGACACGACTGCGACGTCCTTCACGTCACCTCTCGCAACTCCGGCAAAACCTGTCGCTGGAGGAAAGATCTGAGAACTAGAGCTTCCAGGGATGATATGAAGGACCGCATCGTGGCCTGTGTCTCGGCTTGCAACCAGTCTTCCAAATATAGCCGATCCTCGATGGGGACCATGAATCCGGGGGTGCCAAGAGTCGTAACCAACGCGCGACCGATACGCGGCGTGAAGCACCTGGAACATGAGATCTGCGGGATCCGTTGATGGTACCGTTGCCTTTTTTGCAGGGCCGCATCCTGGACGGCTCGGCCATTGCCGGTGCATCCTCTGAATCCCTCGACCTTGACATCATGTGACGCTCGTGGCAACACAGCCCACTTCTGAGGGTTGGCACGGTGCAGTCCAGGCCTCTGGAAAGCGAGGGCCCTGCGGCTGGACGCAAAGCTGTTACTTGCTGTCCCTCTCCTACACACTACCACGTTTCTGATACTAGCCGGGGGTCCGAACGTCAACGTCCAGGTCCCCTTTCCTTCCCCATGGGGGACGGACTCTGCGGACCGCACAAGGAAGCCAGCCCAGAAGAGGCTCGATTTGCAAGAGAATCAGTGGTTCGCTTTCTCGGCAGACCTTGTGGCTGCGTCCAACACTCAAGCTTGATAGGTGTTCGCCTTCTACGCGCTGTATCAAAAAGGTTAGCAGGCAACGGCGACCGGCAACGGCATGGTTCAGCCGCGCCACGCAAGTCGGTTCTTTTCGCATCGCAAAATCTATGCGAATCTGGTCCATGACGAAATTAACCAGCGCTGATTTAAATCCATGGATGCAGGCTGCCGAGTATGCGGTAGTATGCCTCTTACGTCGTCACCTTGCCCCAGGCATTTGTCAACCGCGCATACGAGCAACTCATGAGGGCATCGACAAAGTATATAATTGTTCCAGGAGGCGTCATCTCGCTCAGCCTATCGAATCTCGTCATTTTTCGGTTCGAGTCGCGGACAACCATGCAATAAACAACGTTGGGAGGATGGCGAACAAGGTGGGACGAGGTAAGGTGGTTTGAGGCGGTTTGACCTCTGTCGCTTCTCTTGCTATGTTTTGCAGCTCTGGTCCCACGCAAGCCCAAAAGTTTATCACCCTCAAACGTGAAAACACGCGAGGGATGGGGAGGGGCACGAACCAGGCCGATCACCCGTGGCCACGGTACGGTTAATCCTGTGGGTTTCCCTCCAGATTCTCCATGCTTATTCTTGAGACTGGCACGACTGACTAGGGACAGCGGCATGGCTGTTCCGAATCAAGCATGAATAACCTTTACAATGCCTGAAGGGGGGCCTTTTCCGCATGGCATGATACGAAAAGGTGAGAGACCAACAACATCGGACGAGCGAACAGAGTTTCGGTTATCACGAGCGCCTTGCCCCTTTGAAGGCCAGGATGTTAGGGACTTGGGACGACGATGGACCGGGTCCCGAAACCGCTCTCTGCTGTTGGTCTGACTCAACATTGTTGCTATTCTAACGCCGACGAAGATGGGGATACCAACAGCCACCTCATGATTGCTTGAGTGGCTCAGCACCCAGCACACTGACATCTGTCTTGCTAGGGTCGTTTCAGGCTCATTTGGTTACGCTGCCTCATCATGTTCTGCCTTGTGCCACACAGAGTCGTATTCAGGCCCATGTTTGAGACGAGATGAGAGCGAGTACATAAAGATGCCGCTGCTTCCTCTTCTTTGGAGCGAATTTGGGTCGATTCGACGGCAGGCCTCACAGTATCCAATTTAATACAGACATTCCCTTAGATACGCATATTCCAGTTCAACTCGATAAAGTTCTATTTCATACATCTTCAACCCTCGGTTCACTTCAGTCCATCAAAATGAAGTTCCTCACATTCGGCTTCCTCCTGGCCTCGACCATCGTTAGCGTCAGCAGTCTTCCGACCGATGTTGATAGCAGGGCTGTCAGGTACGTTCGCGACCACTTCACACAAAGGCCGGTTCACTAACCCGTCCAAGCTTCCAAAACAACTATGACCAACACCTGGAGGATCGTGAAGAGCGCAAGGAGGCTCGCGACATCTCCGTCCCTTCATTTGCGGGCGTCGAGACCACCAGCGGCGTAATCGCCGACATCGAGGAAGAGGAGGCCGCAGTGCCCCTCCGCGCCCGTCAGCTCCTGAAGAAGAAGAAGGGAAAGAAGGCCAAGAAGGCCAAGAAGGCGAAGAAGGCCAAGAAGGCAAAGAAGGCGAAGGCCGCCAAGGGCAAGGCCGCCGCTCCTGCGAAGGCCAAGGGTAAGGCCGCCGCTCCCGCCAAGGCTAAGGGCAAGGCCGCTGCTCCAGCTGCCCCCGCCGCTGGCAAGGGCAAGGGCGCTGCTCCGGCTGCCCCCGCCGCCGGCAAGGGCAAGGGCGCTGCTCCGGCTGCTCCGGCTGTTCCTGCTGCTGGCGGCGCTGCGAAGGGCAAGGGAAATACTCCTCCCGCCGCCGCTCCCGCTGGTGGTGCTGCTAAGGGCAAGGGAACCAACCCGCCTGCGGCTGTCCCCCCTGCTGCCGCTCCTCCTGCTGCCGCTCCTCCTGCGGCTGCCCCCCCTGCGGCCGCTCCTCCTGCGGCCGCTCCTCCTGCGGCTGCTCCTCCTGCTGCCGCTCCTCCTCCTCCGGCTCCCAACGCTGCTAAGCCTCTCAAGCCTGCGCAGCCGGCCGCCGTCCCCCCCGCCCCCGTTGCTCCTGCGATTCCTGCAGGCAAGGGCAATGGCAACGCCAACTGAGGTGTCGGTTAGTTGTTGAGGAGATAATGGATAGAGAGACCAGCACTGGTGCTGGTCGGTTGGTTCGGTTCACGATGTTTACGACAGTGCGCGTTTATGGCGGCCTACAGGGCCACGAGGCGTGGTGACCGGAAGGATTGGCCGCACAGCAGCGTCTGCAACCACTCGTTGCCCTCCACCAGGGCTGCGGGACACCGGCACGCCTCAAACAGCTTCGGGCTGTCACTGGGGCATCCGGAAGGAGTAAGGGGTTGAGACCGGAGTGCGGAAGTACATACATGGCCACCAATGATCAAATTCCAGCGTCAGACCAATGTGCCCATGCGCGGCTCGCTCGCAAAGTTGAATCGATGTGGCAGAGGTGGTGCCCTCGAGTGATTGCTGACGTTGAATGTGGTTTGTGATACAGATGTTGGCGCTATGATGTCTCGGTTACACGGACACAGGCAGTAAGGGTCTCCCTCTTCTGAGAGGCTTCGGTTTCATGGGTTGGCCCATGGAAACATGTTTCACTCTGGTCCCTGCTTCACACCACCACGCCTCACAGACATGCAAGTCATACACCGCATGCACGCCAACCTCATCTTAACTTTATTCATCCCCCTCTTCGTCATCTGGAAACAGGTTTCTCAGGGGCGGGGGCCGACCTCTCCGGGTGTGCCTGGCCGACAGCTGGGATGCAGTCCCTTCTGAATGCGATATACGGAATGGTCCGACTTCCACCAGGCCGTTTGAGTGAGGTCAGTTGCCTTGGCCAAATGAAACTTGGTACTCCGCCGTGTCGTCTGCAATTCGATGTTTATCCTCGTTCCTCGTAACCGCCCGCCTGGAGGCAACTTGCAGACTCGACCCAACCCCTGGTGCAGGCAGTGTCCGAGGGTTCCGGTCGATCCACCCCCGGCGCACCGGACATTGGCAAACCAATGAAACCCTCGGAACGACGACTCGAGCTTCGTCGAATGAAGCTTTCCCTGTCTGAGCGCAGAAGCCGATGCCCACCAATGCAATCCACTTTTTTCTTTGGTGTTTTCTTGCTTCTTTCGACTCCGACCCCACCAAACTAGCTCACCCCTCGTCTCCCCGTTCTCCATCCCCTCGCGCATGAAGAAAATTTCGTTGCCATCCCCCACAGGTCCAAGGACTAAGAGTAAATTCTGCTGGCCGAATTGCCAAGCAACGGGTTCCCATCCCATCAGCTCAACGAGCTGGGAAATGGCCGGTTGGCCCAATGGCAAGGCGTCTGACTACGATTCCGTCAAAAGATCGTGTAATCAGGAGATTCTGGGTTCGACCCCCAGGCTGGTCAATTGTTTTTTGCCTCGCTCACCCAGGTCAATTGATGATGTTACCTCCATCTTGCTTCTACTCTCTCTCTCTCTCTCCCGCATCTTTTGTTCTTTTCTTACGTATCATGTATGCTTTGTTATTGGCGGCCATAAGGAGGGTATCGTTTATCATCAAGTAACAACATACATGTCTCTTGAGCCATCTCACGGAGCTAATTGGACCCAGTTTCCGTCACAGAGTGAAACAAGACGAGGGGGGACTCACAAGCCACTCATGATTAGTATTCCTTGGTAATGTCGTCGATTTTGACCGACATTGTTCGTTTCAATAAAAGTAACACTGCAACGGCCTCGAAGACCGGTGGTTGCGCAAAAAAGCATGTTCCTCACGGATAAGCTTAACCGATGACAGAAGTCAGCGTGACGCGAAGAAGAAGCTAGTTGTCGCGATACTTTTCAGCAATCATACCCCCGTTCCTTGTACAGGCCCAGGCTCTCATGCCAACTGGGAGCTTGTCGGGAAGACGTCCCGGGTCACTTGGGGAACTTGGAGTACCTGCGCCACAACCTTATCCCCCACGGGGTAGCTATCCCGACCGAGTGTCAATGGCTCAAGCGAAAGCTAGAAATCTTCCCAAGACACTGAATTAAAATGGCTGTATCTGGGGGGAGGTGCCTCTCGAGCAGGCGACCCTCGGACTCGGGGGAAGACGATGATCGCTTACTCTCTCTCTCTCTCTCTCTCTCTTGCCACGTTTGAAAAACTTCCTTTTGCCACACATCGGTCGCAGGGATGCCTCGCCAACGGCCAAGGTCAAAATCGCATAAGTCAAGCACTTTGTGTGTTGCTGACGTGGATCTCATGCTTGGCATGAACGGTAATAACGAGTCTGGATAGCTGCATGACGCATGGGAGTTGTCCATTTCAATACGAAGCTCGCGCATTGCTATGACTCCCGTCCGACTCTCGTCTGTTGACGCAAGCTTTTTTTTCCTGGTCCTCAAGCCCTTGGGACTGAATTGTCAATGTGTTAGTTGGCCTCTTCCTCTTACATCTGAAAAAGCGTCTGCGCGGCCAATCGTCGCAATAATGTGGCGAACTGGATCCCGAAAAGCCCGGTTACTCGGGTCTGTGCAATGTGCTCTCCTGCCACATTCCGTTTTAAACACCAAGCCCGGTTATATATACTCTTGAAGAGGGGTGTTAAGGTTGGGAAAGGTGGTGCAGGTTATTGAATAAGCTCAGTACCGTCCGCCCGATGTGTTTCCTGGAAGCACCTCCCGTGATGAAGTTTCATCAGCCCACCAAGCTGCGCCTCCTGTTTCCTCGGCGTAAAAAAACGAACTATTGTTGAAAGATGTTTCAACAGCGACACAGGGGCAAAGCACCATGGATAGGCTAGCAGCGTACTGCTGCTTTTGAGCTCTCCTGGAAGTGCATCGCGTTCAACCTTGGCTCCATGCTCTCGGTCATACCCAGAACACCAGTGCTGAAGCCTTCCGAGTTTCCGGCCCGGCCGAGCAGTCCCCTTCGCTTGTTATCAGCTTGAGGGGGAAATGGCAAGGAAAGCTCGCGGCACCTTTGCCGTTAGATGCCACCCTTATTCGCGGCAATGACAGACGGGCAACGGTGGAGAAGATGTGTGGAAGCGCATATCAGTTTATTGATGGACGCTCAGAACCCCGTGTCGTCTGCCATTAGTTCGCGAATGTACATTGTGAAACAGACGGGCATGCCTGAGTAGGGTCAAAAGTCCCCATGGATACCCAAATGGGTATGGGCTTTTGGGTGTGGCCTAATTTTTTATCTACAATAATTATTTGTAATAGCCTTCTTTTATAATGGAAATAGGTCTAAAAATGCTCTTAATAGTAGTTATATGGCTGTTTTTTACTAAGACATTATTTCGTTTAGTAAAATTTCTATAAACTTAGAAATCAAGAAGTTAGGTTTATCGTTATTTTAGTACATAGGTATGGGTTTTGCCTGTACCTATACCCCAAGCTTTTTACCCAAACACCCATTTCATAGGTTGGCTTATAGACCTATTCTGTTTCTCTAGGTCCCCATGGTTTGGGGGTTCTTGACCCTATGCCCTAGCATTTGGTACTTGTAGTCATCTGGTAATTTCTATCAGACAAAGTCAAGACAAACAACTTGTAGCATACAAGCGTAGCAATTGAAAACTTTAGTTGAATAGATTCGCTGCTTCTTGACTTTATATCTTTATCCATCTGCCAATTCTGGATACCCGGGCGTAGCAGTACTCATAAAAGATGCACGAGAGAACCTTCATCAGTTTTTGTGTGCTTCTTCATACCTCCTCGCAGTAGTTATGAGCACAAACAGTGCAACATTTTTAGCTATAGGTAAGCTTGCACAGACAAACGTAGCAAAAATGGTCCGCAACTCCAGTGGCACCATCGTTCAGACAGCCAGGGCTGACGTTCAGTGTAACGGCCGGGACGATACAGACACACAAGCTTGTAACATAGTGCCTGAAGGCACAGTTGAAAGGGTAAATGCCCATGACATTTTACTTAAAAATTGAGACAGGATTGTGGTGGACAGGGGCATTATGCCCAGCTTCTACCTTACAACCACCTGCACTATTGCAGTCAATTCATGGGAAAGGAGAGTTCGACATGCCACTTCAGACACTTAAAATCAAAAAGATGCCTTGATTATCTACACAAATATCCATTCTGATCTCCAGTAATAGGTCACATCTCACTACGTGGCTTTGAGACGATGTATAGAGAGCTCAGCTTCAAGTAGAAATTCTTGACCTACGCAACAGGGAAAACGATGGAAGAGTAGATGCTTGATCAAGGATGTCTCTTCTAGAAGCAGTGTTACCTGGGATGCCCCGGGTCAGATGGGCGAGTAGATTACAAGATATAGAATATTCCTAGGAGAGGAGGTTCTTTGATAGAGATTTACTAATTCAACTTACGGATAGCCTAGCAAGACCCAAGGTTTTTACGTTCTTATTTACATACTTCTTTGCCACAGTTTCCATTAAAATGCTACTTCAGATATCCAGATGAGATTCCTTGAAGACTCTGCTTGAAGGGCTGAGCTGCATTGGTAATCAAGTTCGGGTTGCAGGAAAGGAGCGGTCGACCGTTTACTGAAGCGAAACATGACGAATGGCCCCCCGCATTAGAAAGACCAAGGATCTCTCGAGTGAAACCCGAGAGGCAGTCACTGAGGGCGTACCGAGCACAACATGGGGTGACTCATGTAAGCTTTGTAGACCCTCGTTCCCATCTCATCTCATCTCTTCTGTCATCTCAACTCTGCGCTTCCTCGCGCCTTTGTCCACTCCCTTCCATGCTTCGGCTTTATTTAAGCGAACTACATTGCCGGTATTACAGCACAGGCAGCCGACGAGACAAAAATATGTTCACCAGTCGACTGGGGCAACAAAGATCCGGGCTACGCTTGAGAAGGAAGTAGCAGGAAAGTCCCGCCACCGGCCAACGTGTGGTCGGACCCCGGAAGACGCTAAGCCTTAGGCGAGCTGTGCCGCAGCCACAACCCCGGATGGCGAAAGAAACCTCCGATTGGTTAAGACCATGCTGACATGGGTCACCCCAGCATCCTCCTCTCAAGATCTCATTCCCTCCTACCTCGAGGCAATCTCTGCGTCCTGTCTCAAGCTTCACCCTGCTCTTTCCTTCGCTTCCTCTGGATCTTGTTTTCTTTCTAGCCTCACGATTCATTCCCTCTCACTTCCAAGTTCCTATTGTTAGTTGATCTGAAGCCCAAGTAAGATTGTGCGCTTGGAAGCCTGTTCTGCATGGTTCGATCCAAGGACTTTTCCCCCGAACAATCCCTTGCGTCATCTAATATTCCCATCGCTGTGAGCTGGCTGGTCAAATGTGGATCCCGTAGCTCTTGATCCGTAGAAGGCAAAGACCATTGCTATGAAAACTGATTCATCGCCGTACCCAGTCCGTTTCTCACTCAGGAGTGGAAGCAGAGGCCCGAGACAGACTACAGTCTCCGAGAAAGGAGCTTGATATAGCTCATCAGATCTTTTCAACGCTCCCAACCAAGGACTTTGTTCATCTTCCGTTCGAAGCAACAAGCTAAGAACGTAGCAGAGTATGCCACAGCGACCCAAGCGTCGAGGTGCGCTAGAAGTTATCACCGCAAGACGGCTGTCTCTTTTCAGCAAACCCAGTCATCTTCGCCCTCCACCACATATCGTTGTGTGGGGCCAAAGAGAACCAACATGGCACGGCCTCCTTCCTCAAATCCGAGCTCGGGCTTCCCGTGCTTGGCATGCGTCCTGCCTGGAATGTTGACAGCGCAGAGCTTGATGACTGTTCTTCCCCAGGCAATCGTAGTATACATTTGAGTTTTCAGCATTGAATCATTGCACTGTTGGTTAGCATCATTGCCAGCACTCTCACGCCTCAAGCCAACAGCTAGACCAGCTGGGGCTTGCTACCCTCGCCATGGGCACAGCCGGGTCAGACTGTTCCTTTCAAGAGCTTTTTGCCTCAGAAGTTTCCATCACCAGTACCGTCTTAAACATGCTCCTGCCCCCTTGTGTTGGTCGACTCGGGAATCTGGGGGTCCGACGGCGGCAATAATCCCGGTAGCAGTCAGTACAAGAGCTTCCAAGGCGAAAGCCTGATCAACTTTCAGGATGACCCCTTGCTGGCTTCCGCCTGTGCCAGATGTGGAGAGGCCCACACACACAATGGTAGGGCCTGACAGAGAATGTATGGTAGAAGAGCAGGTAAACACGCGTGTTGCGTCGTGTAGCCGTTGAAAACCCTTTGACGACTCGAAATCTGTGCCACACCCTCCCAACGCGGTCCTACTGCAGAGAAGAAGTTGCATCTTCGGGCTCGTAGCTCTGATCGCGTATATGATGCTACGTCCGGCAGACGAATCACCCCAACTCAACGTCAACTGGAGAGCGGAGACCGTGAGCCCTATCCGTCGAAAAACGGTCTTCTCGGAAGACGAAAGACTAGTTTGGCCATTTGCTGACCAGCCATAATACACCGAGAACGGGAGCGTAGCCAAGAGCACAGATCCGGCGCGCGCGTTCATGGTGGCTCTGATCTTTCGCTCTGGGCATCGTAAGTACTGCGTAGCCATCGCAGTCGATTCACGAGTGGCACGACGTAGAATTTGAACCCTCAACTATCAACTGGTCCGTCTCGTGCAAGCTCGCCTCGCCGCTGGTGCCCGCCGCGCATGCCAAGTCCGTATCTCGCCTTTGCGTGAGTCTGCAACTAGCAGCTAGCAGCAAGATGCTGGGATCGACGACGACACAACGTAGTAGCCGAAGTGAGTTCCACGTTCATGCCTCCCCTCGGTTCAATGCAGAGGCAATGACGCTGACGCTGCTGCTACTGGCAACAGCTTCAAAAGCCCCCCGGCTCTATATAAAAAGTGGAAAATGGTCTGTCAAAGGGTCGGCGAAAAGCAGCACAAACTTGTCATTCATTCATGCCCGACAGTTCTCGGGCGTTCTGAGGTGTACAGTTCTCGTCCCGGCACCATCGCCATGGACTGCTCCACACACGGCGTGGCACCCCGATGACTGTTCCCCTGCCGCGCCTGGGGTCCCATCGGACGTTCCGGGGCGAACGCAACGAAACCGGCAACGAACAACAAGGTTCCGTCGACGACCGACGTTAGATCGAAGGGTATTGATCATGTTGTACACATGGCCCGCATCGCTTGCCGACAAGGGTGTCCCGACCAATGCCCTGCCTGGTTCGACGGATCATGAAAAGGTGTGCGGCTGTTTTTCAAGGTTGGCTGCCACGCTTGGAAAGTCCTGGTATGTAGCAAACCGAAGGCCGACGTGGACCCCCCCTGCTGTCATATTGCGCCCGCGATGGACATGGCATTGATCGCCAGTCCATCATTCAAGGGGCATCTTGTTCCTCAACAGCGTCGCTCGCCGGTCACACATCATCGAAACACTCTTCAGTATGCTCCAGTAAATCGTACAAGGTCGTGATTAAAATCGTACATGCCCGTTCCCGGCCGTTCCCGGGCACCTCTATCAACGACATATATATCCGTGAACACGTTCAAACCATACACTGCACACCCTGCCCAGCGTCGCCTAACCGCCCACCGCGCGGCCAACAGCACCGGCAATCTCTCCAAACAGGATGCCTTTGAAGACGCTCTCGCCCATGTTCTGCGTCCAGTGCCCGGCCTTGGACAGCTTCTCCTTCCACAGCTTCTTCTGCTGCGGCGCGAGGTCCTCCCAGCTGACGGCGGGGCCGTACACCTCCTCGTCGTGGACGGCGGCCTGGAACCGCGGTACGGGGTCCTCCTCGATGTGCGTGGGGCTGACGACGTCCTCGCGGACGACGATGGGGTCGCCCTGCAGGGCGTGGACGTCGCCGATGAGCGACGTGAGGAACTCGTTGGGCACGTTGGCGATGGCGCGGCGGCTGGGGAGGATGCGCGGGCGTACGGCGCCCCTGCTCTCGAGGGTGATCTGGAGGAGGACGGCGAGCAGCAGGACGAGGAAGGCCGTGGTCGTAAGGCGGGACTTTGTGAACCTGCGCGGCTGCAGGGCGACGGCATACCGCTGCGGGCGGGGCGGGCCTCCCTTGCGGATGGGGGCGTCCCTGTCGGTGAACTTCTTGAGCAGGATCGAATGCACGACGACCGTGTTCTTCATCGAGATGCTCGCCAGCTTGACGTACTGAGGGCGCGCGGTGGTCTTGGGCGGGACGTAGACGGACAGGGCGAGGTTGGTGATCTGTAGCGGGTGGACCTCCTTCAGAGTCGTGAGGAGATCAAAGTCGACCAGCAGGTCGATGCTCGAATGCGCCTTATGCTCGAGCGTGTACAGTGATATCGACCGATCCTGGCCGGCCGCGGCGACGAGGAACTGCGCATTGCCAATCTTGCCACCGGGGGCCGAGGGCGGGCTCAGATTCCGCACGGCGATGGTCGTGATCTGGTTGACCGCGCGAGGCAGCTTCGCCGACGCCGATAGACGTCCGACCTCGTCCCCCCCCGTGGGCAGTCGGATGCCCAGCAGAAGAGAGCCGCCCCGCTTCGGGATGTTGGTGCCCGCCAGAATGAACTCTGGCGAGAGGAAACGGATCGACCGGAACGTGGGCCAGGCGCCGGTGCCGTCTTCATTGATCGTGTAGGCGAGATGGGGGCCGTCGATCTCGGACTTGGTGACCTTGATGATGAAGAGTTCGCGCTCGTCGCAGTAGGCAACCTGGAACTCGTCCTCGCCGGTCTGGACGACGTCGATGTCCATGGGCTCCTTTGTGATATCCAGCCTGCCCCTGACCTTGGGCGCAGCAGCGCTCGCGGGCGAGACCTCGAACAGCGCAATTTGCGACTCCTTGGCCAGGCCGGTCGCCACGGCGCCGAGCTGGGGCTTCTCGCCGTAGGGCGCGGAGAGCCTCAAGACGCGCTGGTAGGCATCCTTGTCGATCTCGTTGTGCTCGAAGAGGGCGGTGCGCGCAAGCTCGGCGACGGTCACGCCGGGGGTATTGGCACCGGAGGAGACGCGCGCCTTGCTCTGCTCGACGCCGAAGACGCGGAAGTGCTCGTTCTTGCCCTTCTCGACGTCGGCGGGGCTCGAATTGATGCCGGCGTAGACGTAGCTGGTCCGGCCCTTCTTGGGGCCGACAGCGAGAGTCATGACGCTGTCCTCGTTGCGGCTGAGGTCGGCCTCGCCGCTGATGCGCAGCTCGTCCTTGCTCGAGGCGTCGATCACTGTCTGTCGCGCGGGAGATCAGTCGCATGTCGCGCGGGAGGTGGGGAGGGGGGGTCAGCGCACAATCTTGTTGGCGACGCCGCTTCTGTTGGCGCCACCGCCGCCGCCGACCAGAAGACGATTCGCATCTTGGGGGTCAAACTCGCAGGCGTAGGGGAGGTAGTCGAGGGTGATCTTGGCGGTCTCGAAGGGGCGAGCCATGTTGGCGAAGCTGAGGAGGGTCTTGGCGGGGAAATGTCCCTGCGATTGACTGGGATCGGTCGGTCGGGGGGTTTTGGGAAGAGGAGTCGTTTGCGAGTACACGTGTGGTTCGTCAAAGAACCATGGCCGATGGAGGGTTGGTTGCGCAACGTGGACAAAGGAGCCGTGATGCTGGAGAATGCTGACGTTGGGGCGGCGTGGTCGAAAAAACGGAGTTGGCCAGATATGGCCTTGCGGAGTTAGGGTGGGCAACGTCAGTTGCTTCAGCTCCCATCGGGGATTGGCACCTCTCCACGTGTTAGTGTTAGCGTCAGTGGTGGTGCTAGTGTCAGGAAGCTCAGCTGGAGCACGGAGCAAGCGGTGCTGTCAGCTCTGTTCAGGTTCGTCGGCTGCGAACATCCCTGTCTGCCTTGATCACCCATATTTCCCAGTCCATGTCTCCTTTCCCCAGAAACCGCTGATCAGATCGCCAAGCATGTCAACCCCGTTCCAGCACGTGTATCAAGCATGTCAGATCAGTCCATTGTCCTACCGTCAACATCAGCAAATAATGAGCATCAAAGACGGGAGGTCACAATGAAAACAATACACCTCCCCTTGACCATCCAATCCTCACACCAAAGCCCGAAATGTGTGCGTGAATCTCATTGATAAAAGCAAACGCTGGTGGCTTCCCCAAAGAACACCTACTAACTAGAAAATGATGTCCCCTTTTCCATACCGAAACTCCATCTACCATCACCGGCACGACGCGTTGGTATCATGAGTTCATCCTCGCCTGAGATCGCCACTTTGGCCAAGACTTTCTAGTCTCATCGCGCGCAGGTGTAAATCCCATCCCCCCCTTACTGGCCCGTGTAGAATTGGTACAGACCGTGGGGCGGCAAGCCCAGCGCAGCACCTTCGCTGTGGAACTTCATGTTGCCCAACTTGTTCGACTCCAGCGGACGGATGGTCTTGCCGTCGGGAGAAGATGACTCTGGATCCTGACGAGTCTGTGGCTGCTGAACCTGTTGAGCCCGCTGAGTCTGCTGGGACTCGAGTTGATGGTGTTGAGATTCGACGGATTGCTGCTCATACAAAGAGACTTGAGCCTCAGATAGATGGCCTCGGGTCTGAACCTCAGCTGGAAGCCCGGCCTCAGCCTGTTCCTGCAAGTATTGCTCTTGGCGGGCTCGAGCGCGCTTGCGACGCTTCTTGCCCATCTCGTTGCAGTCGTGGCACACCTGATCCTTGAGCGCCGTGTACTGGGGCTCCTGGCGATGCATGCAGATGGACTTGGGGGCATCCTTGCACTTGAGGCAGCGGTAGGTGACGCACTCGACGTGGCCGCACGAGTAGGTGTAGAAGACGTTCTGGCACATCGTGGTGTTGATGTCTGCTTTGTGCAATTTGTAAGCATGGGGAAATCACTGGTATATGGTACACCAGAAAGAAAGGGGGTTTACCTGGGTTCTTGAAGTACGGTGTTGTAGATTGCGGGTACGTTCGATATATAACGCTTAGTTGATTGTCCTCAGTGACTTCTTGGTCAAAGCCAGCAGTTGAAGTCGGCCAGTCGGGAGTGACAAGGAGTACCGCGTTGAAAAGAAGGAAAATATTAGGTTTCTCTCGACCAATACTGCGAAAAGATGGCTGAGGAATGTATTCGGAGATAGGTGAAGATGCCGGATTAAGAGAGGAGAATGATCATCTTGGACCTTGACGAAGGGATTCTTGTAGTAATGTAGAGGTGTCCGCAGAGCTGGGTTCCCGAAAACAGACAGTGGTTGAAAAGGTGCAAAGGGATCGATTCTGTCGGGGGTCAGGCTCGGGGATCTGAAATAGTTGTATCCCTCGAAGTGATGCTTGTTCCAGAGTATGCTAGAATCACCCCAGCTCTGACACTTTCCAGTAATGCTTTCTGGCTGCAGTCGACTTCTGTAGAAAGATTAGCTGACTATGCCTAACGAGCGTCAGGATTGTATTTGCGAGCAACGGGAAATGTATTTTAGATGAAGGTGGTGTGACATGGAGTATAAACATGCAGGGGCCAAGAGATGCTACCCTGAAGTTGAGATGGAAAAAAAGACTGCAAAGGGTCCATTGATTGGGACGAGAGAAGCATCTTCTTGAAGGGTTGAAGGGATGAACTTCTTGGGCTCAAATGCAATATAGCTGAGATGAAAGTTTCGGTCCTCGCAGGTGGGATAATCGGAATGGTTGTATCGTTTCTGAGGAAGCCGAGGTCGGACTAAGACGAGGGGAAAGGGGCGCGTAAGCGGTCACTTACGGGATCGCTTGTTCTTATGCGTGACTTCCTGCGCCGTAAAGTACGAGCGTAACTGAAGACGGGAGACGTTGAAAGTGAGGCGTGCGAGTGTCGCGAGAGCTATGCCTTTTGAAAGAAATGATGTATCTTTTCTGTCAAGGATGTGAGCAGGAGATATCGAGGTACAAAGGGTGGTGGTACCTTGTATGGGGAAAACTCCTATGATGACGAAGGAGAAGAAACTGGATTTTGTACTTGCCAACGGGAGCCAACGAGAACCAAAGAAGAGGTTGGATTGTTGTTTCCGCGGTGTCACTTTGACTCTGTGTGCGGGCTTTCGTACTGTAAGTGAGGTCAGTAACGTGAAGAACTCGATTGCTGTGCTCTTTGGATGTGCAATGTGAGGGGATAAAAGTGCTATGTCGGTGTTTGAGAAGAGCCTGTGAGTTGGAATATAGGCACTGGGGCACGACTTGAGTGTGGCAGGCGCCGAAGAAGAAAAGTCCGCAGACAAGAAAACGGAGGAAGTGGAAGGCTTTCATGAAGCAGTGAGTAGCAAATATGGTAACGCGAGAAGGGAAGCGACATGTGGGGGATTCTCTGCCCGAAGGACTTGAAGCAGAAGACGTAACTCGACAAGACTGGCATGGGGATATCCACGTGCCGACGTGAAGGGAAAGACGCAGGGGTGGGAGTGAGAAAGACGACGAACCTGACGCGCACCGAAGAAACGCCTTTTGGATAGTGAGTCGACAAATCGCAGCAGTGAAGGAGATGTGTACTCTCAGACCGGAGGTGCGGGTTCTTGAGATTAGAGGGACGAATGCCTTTTGCCTTGCTTCAAGGGGATGTAAGTCCTAGTCCCAGGCCAACCGGGCTAGGGTCGAAGTCGAGGAGATGGTGGTGTTTGAGCGGAGGTTGAGAAGGCGGTTTGAGATAGAGGCCGGAATACGTAGGTCGAGATGGCGAACGAAGCGCCTAACCGGCAAGAATGGCGGAGTCGGGCGAGGAACCGGCGGCTGTACCTTCTTCCTGGGGTAGAGACTGGCGCTGAAGCCGAGATCGAGGTCCAGGCCAGAGCGAAGTGGGTGGTCGAGCTGGAGTTGGGGGACAGCCGGAGGCGAAGGCCACAAACCAACAGTTCCGGCAGTGGCGTGGCGTAGGACCCGGACGGGAGGAATCGCAAAACTGGGGGAAGGTCTGGCGCGAGTGGGCTTGGTTCCCCGGGAACGGAAGCGTGGTAGGTTTGGGTTCCGAAGCTCGGGTTCTCGGGTCGGCACCTGAGGTCGGGGATGGAACGAGAAGGATGCGGAGAAGCCAAAGGTTTTCTCTGGACGGACTAGCCAAGTAGGGGGAGGAACCGACGAAGAGATCCTCTGTAAAGGGTCGTCGATGAAGTCGATACGGAGTGGGTGGAGCGGAGGGTGGGACGGCCCCCCCATCTCCGGACGAGAGAACGGAGGAAGGAACGGATGAGACGGCGCTTCCTGGTGTAGGACCGTTGATTCTCTCCAACAGTGCCGTTCTGCTCCTCGAGACCTCAACCAGTGACACCGACCCTACTATCCCCGAGACTACACACCTGGGCATCCCATATGTGGCAAGAACGTCCTGCTGTGCATGGCAACTCCACAGCGGTTCGGGGGAATCAAGTGGTAGGCAATAAAGTTGGTCGCCACGATGAGTATCAAAACTTGGCCGTGGAGTGAACGTTTGCATTTCGTGTTCCCATCGCCCTGCTGCTACAACGCCGCTACATCTATACAATACGCTTCGCCCCAAACTCCTCTCCCCGTCTCCCATACCATCTCCTAGTCCACGAGGATCTTCTCCTCCAGCTCGCCAAACCGCTCGTAAAAGCTCTCAAACAGCTTGATCGCGTGTCCGACGTCCGCGCTGCCGCCCGTCTCGCGGATCGAGTGCATGCTCAGCTGAGGGTTACCCAGATCCAGCGTCCTCACGCCAAGCTTGGCGCTGAGCATCGGGCCGATGGTGCTGCCGCACGGCGAGTCGTTGCGCACGACGAACAGCTGCAGCGGCACGCCCGCGAGGCGCGCGCACTCCTGCAGCAGCACGATGCCCGGGGAGTTGGTCGCGTACCGCTGGTTGGCGTTGACCTTGATGACGGTGCCGCCGTTCATGGCCGGCTGGTGGCTCGACTCGTACTTGCCGGCGTAGTTGGGGTGCACCGAGTGCGCCATGTCAGCGGACACGAGGAAGGAGCGCGAGAGCGTCTGCTCGTAGGCCGTCGACTCGTAGTCGCCGTCGTGGGACACGGCCACGTACGAACCGTCCGACGCCGTGTCGCGGCTGCCCGGCAGCGAGGCGAGGCGGCGGAGGACGGCCGGGAGGAGGTTCGAGTTGGCGCCGTGGGCCGAGGTGGAGCCGATCTCCTCGTGGTCGAAGCAGGTGACGAGACGGATCGTGGTGTCGTTGTCGAGGACGTCGGGCTCGCGGACCGAGGCGATGAGGCCTTCGATGGAGCAATACGTCATGTTGAGGTTGTCGAGGCGGGCCGAGAAGATGAACTCGTCGTTGAGGCCGCCCAGGCACGACTTTTGCACGTCGTACAGGACCAGCTCAAAGTCGATGACGGCCTCGGGCTCGACCTCGGCGTGGGACGCGATGACGTCGAGGATGTGAGGGTGGTGGCGCTCCGTCATGGCCTTGAGCGGCTTGAAGTCCTCGTCGGCCTCGTCGCCCTCGGGCTGGGGGGCGGCGGCGCCCTTGTTCAGCTCGGCGGTGGCCAGGCCGGCGATGGGGAACAGCTCGTTCTCCTTGTTCGGGTCGAACGTGGAGCTCCGGTCCAGGTGGATGGCCAGGGTCGGGATGCGCAGCAGCGGCTTGTCGACCTTGATCAGCTTCTGGACAAAGTTGCCGTCGGCGTCCTTGACGAGCACGCGGCCGGCGATGCTGAGGTCGCGGTCGAACCAGCTGTGCCAGATGCCGCCGCCGTAGGTCTCGACGCCGACCTGCAGGAAGCCGACGTTGTTCTTCTTGGAGACGGGCTTGATGCGCAGGGTCGGGGAGTCGGTGTGGGCGCCGATCATGGCGACCGGGTTGCCGGGCTTCCACTTCTTGCCGATGGCGAAGGCGACGATGGACGAGCCATTGCGGGTGAGGTAATATTTCCCGCCGGGGTGCAGCGCCGAGTTCCAGGAGTCGCGCTCCTTGATCTTTGTGAAGCCGGCTTTCTCGAGGCGGGCGGCGGCGGTCGCGCAGGCGTGGTAGGCTGGTGGGGAGGGCACGTTAGCTGGGGGGCCGTTTCTCGGGGCGGCGGCGGATGCTCACGGGTAGGAGAGGCGTTGACAAAGTCGACAAAGTCGAGCGCAGCTGCCGGGGGAGCCATTGTGCGGGCAGACGTCGAGAAAGGAGCTCGGGGATGGAGGGGTCGAAGGACGGTGACGGATGCAATGGCGGGGTTCTTGTTGCTTGGTCTTGCGATGTTTCGGCACAAGAATGTTGTGGCCGATAGCATTTAGGTTGCAAGACTCTTGTTGGCAGCGGTCCCGAGTCGGAGAGGCAAGCCAATGGTCCTCAGGTTGGCCTTCGTTGAGCGATATCGTTGGGTATATTCCAGGTTGTCACGAGGGCAGCTTTCGTCGGCGGGTATCGTTGTCGCATGTCGTCAAAGGCAACCCGACGTTGATCCGGCGCCGAAGCTGGGATTGTCTGCCTCACCTGCCGAAAAGGAACAAAGGGTGGAGTGGAGTGTGCGCCGGCTCTGCTGGCCCTCTGGCGTCGTTGGGTCGGATTCCCCAAAGCACCATGCGTCGCGGAGCCAGAGCCGGTACGTACCTGCGGGCATCGGATGGCCCTCCTCCAGCGCTGCCCATGTGTATTGGTACCCTACGTCTGGACGTGATGGGTGGCTAAAGCCAAGGCACATGAAGGCGACGCAAGGCAAGGCGAGGTAGGGTCAGCGGCATCGCCCACTACTGCGCGTGCGGTACTGGTTGACTGACCACGCCACAGGAAACCCTCTATTTTGTGTCCGCCCGGACATGTTGCGAGCAAGACCTGATGCTTGCTGGTCCTCGGCGCGGCTCTCCCTCTCCCTCTCCCTCAACCACAACCCCCGCCATACCAATAACCCGGCCCAAATGCACACTTAACTGCTCCCTATCTTCGGCTCGGCTGTTGTGCCTTCATCAGGTCGCCTGTCGACTATCTGGGGCTTTCTCGAACCCCATTGGGCCAGTGCCTCCTCCCCTGACTGCCAGTATCAGAGGAGCAGATCCGTAGAAAGCGAGAGACGAGAAAGACAAGACAAGGCACCCGTTCAAGTGGCGGCAAAGTCAACGCGACCCCATGTCGACCTGGCGTTGCAGCACGACAGATACGGAATGACCCCCCTCCCCAGCTCTGCAGATCCCAGGGGGTTCCTGGATGCACCCACCTGTACGCGCAGCCAAACTGCCCAGCGCCTCGCATGACCGACGACGGGCAGCGGCATCCATCAACGACTGTCACGCTTCTCTCTTTCTCTTCGTCTTGTCCACCGTGTCAAGTGTTTGACAAAAGGCAAACGAGACTCGGCGGCCCTGGCGACAGGGGGAGGGGCAGTAGAGGCCAGCGAGCGAGCTTTCAAATGCTCATAGCACATGGTGAAACTGTCGCCCGCCCCTCTTCCACCATTTCCCACGAAGCAGACATGGGCCACTCTGAGCCCCGTACCGGTCGAGAGAGAGAGCCAAGCCCATTGGCGTGTCCCCCCAAAGGCATCTTCACCCTAGGGATGCCCTGGAGGTCCATGTCTGTGCGGTCCCCACCTCACCTCCCATTTCCAGTCTCTGCTCAGGGCGCTCCCACTCCATGGCGGCACGCTGAGGCAGGAGAGCTCTTGTGGATTCCAAGGGTCGCTGGATCTCATCTCGCAAAAAGAGACAAAGATCCCTCTAGCTTTGCTGTGCTGCGCTGGGTGAATGGGTGCTGCTGGTCTTGGCCCCTGAGCCTCCCCCACTGCCCACCCAGCCTGCGAGCCCTTCTGTCGAGATGGCTCAGAGTCTGATGCGCTTCCTGGGTCGAAGAAGAGCCGTTTGGGCATCTCGATCCTCTCAACAGATGACTGGTAGTCGCCGCCACGAGACCTCCAGTGGGCTCTGTCCTCTGCCCGTGTGCCTCGTCTGTTGTCGATCAGCACCGCAGCCACGTCCTCCAGCACTTCCGTCGACCACCGCTTTTGCTGCCCGCTCACCCTTGTCAACGACAAAACTAGTGAGCAGGGGTGCTCCATGACTGACGCGACCCCATTTGACACGCTGCCCTCCCTTCTTCGTCTCCTCTTGCTCTGAGGAGATGTCACGTCCCCCCGCAACAGAGGAGTGAACAACCGGCCCTCGGACTTGACCTTGAGCGGCGTCGATTCAGCGATGAGCGTAACGGTTCGCTGTGCCCCCAAGGAATATGGAAGAACACCCGACCGCCAAGCCATGCGCTATGCAAACCAGATGGAGTCTGGAGACGACAAAATTATTCTCAGCTGTTGCTTGCATGTTGGCGCGTATATGTACTGCGCATGTAGGGATGAGCCGCGCTTGAGGTCTCTTGTCCAATCTTCATACTATGGTACTTCCGGAATGCATCGGGCTCTGTATTCTGCGACGAGGAAGGTTCCTCCGTAGGACTCGGGCTCACAATCGATCGTATTCCATTGGTGTATCCCCCCTACGGTGCCAGATGTCCGAATGATAGCCCTTCCGACCCTCGATCGCGGTCCCTATCAGCCCGGCAAACATAATCCAGCCCCTAGCCGTTTGCGACGTGCTGTCAACTGTGTCGCCGCGGCCTGGGCTCGACTCGGACGGGCCACAGAACGGCTGGCGACGAGCATCTGGTGCTCTCAAGCCACTGTCGCTTTTCTGGGCAGAAGAGCGGACAAGAGGGAGAGACTGGCAAAATGAGACGAAGACCACAGGTGCCGTCTACCGAGATTTGAGCCAATCAATGCTCTTCTCTGGGCCACTCGGCCAGGGTTGGGCCTTGTTCGTAGATGGGCACCGTTCCTGCGACACGCAGACGCTTCCGTCACCTTTCAGTGAGATCCTCAGGGGCATATTGCTCAGTCCTCCATGTACCCCGAGAAAACAACCAAGAGGCGTTTCGATATGCCCTCCGGCAGGTGTCTGAAGATGCTTTTGCCCAGCCGTGCTTGGTGGTTTATATGACATATGCAACCTCTCTCACTCAGCCATGCAGCGGAGTGTCGAGGACGAGGTGGAGCTTTGTACATGCGCACCGTCCACTGGCGGTGGAAAACTTGCCCCGGAGCATGGCCTTGACCCACCCACCTTGGGGTTGGTCTGGTCCCCTGCTCTTCCCGGTTCAGCGATTTGGGTGCGACGATCAGACATCGTTGACTGTGTCAACAGGTCAACAGGGCTGCCGTCCGTACCGCCTCGTTTCTTTGTTGGCGTCTTCAACAATTGCAAGCAAAGATCGGTTCGGATTGCTGACTTATACGGTCCGTTGCACGCGCCAGAATGAGCGAGGCGACAGTAACTAGCCATCTCCGTCACGATTTCGAGCCCAGTTGGGGTCATCGGTACATGTGCCTTTTCATGACGCCATTCCTTGATCGACCTCTGCCCGGCATGACAAAGTCCACCCTCACGCCATGGTGCTCCCCGATGAGGCCAGCGACCGGTCCTGTTTCCCGTAGACATTGGTCAACCATTCTGCTGCTTGGTTATTGTCCCCCCCCCTGCTCGGCATTGTGAGGAACCTCGATCGTCATATCAACGGGTTTCTGTGCGCAGCTAGCTTCCGCACTGGCAGTTCGAAACTTTGGAGGGACCCGCAGATCGTCAATGGGAAGTGGGCTGTTGGCATGCTGCCAGTATGCCTCAGATGCCTTCAAGGTCCCAGGCTGGAGTGTCGTTTCGACCTTGAGAGAAGAGAAAAGTGCGGTCGCATAGGCGCGCTCGAGTGCGTTAGCTGCATGGCCGTCACCCGTGCCGTTCAAGCGGGACGAGAGCGCAAACTCTAAGGACATCCAGGTACTGCTTTCGTCCACATCAAGGTGTATCTCAAGTCAAAGACCCTGCCACTAGAGTCCACATTTGCAGATGTGGAGGAGAGCACAGAGACCAGATAACGACACCGAGCGCACAACGGCAATGGCGCCACCTGGATCTTCAACAACGGGCTCGTTCCAGTCATGAACTCCCGAGTGAAGGCACGGCGACTGGCAGGAGGCCGGGCATGGTTGGCTGCGCTGTCCTGTGTTGTGTTCACCTTGTTCGAACTCGTCTGCGTTCTCCAGATGGTCGTTCACCCATGGAGCCATCCATGAAGAGACACCGTCTCACAGTTGGACGTTCGTCGCAATGCAGGTACTAATTGATCCACAGGTTCTGGGGCGAACGAGGACAACAAGGCGAAACCCGCGCAGTCACTGAACACATCATTGAGCAGAGGTGTTGGGTGGTATCCCCCATTCGTTTTCCGGCCCCAGGCGCATTGTAAGCTGATATGACCATGCCCAGTCGCTTTGCACTCCTGTCGACTGTTGCCTGCCATATGTCCTCCCCCAAATTTTTGTTGGCGGCGCTACCTGGATCCCGTGGCCCTCGCAGCCACTCGAGGTGGGAGGCGGGGTCCGGTGCTTGTACTTCCTGCACTAGACGGCAGGACAATTAGATGTTCTCTCCCCGATTTGCTTGTCGTTTCTTTTGCTGATAAAGTCCCAGCACCTCGGCTCTGGTTGACCGTGAGAAGTAGTGGTTCCATGAAGCCCAGGATAAACAGCGTATGGTTCGTGCGACAAGACTCCCTTACTGGTTGGCAATCCTGCGCAACTGAGGTGACTAGAGTTGGACCCTGGCGTTGATCGCTCGAGACACGAGCCAATGACGCCCAAGCACCGACACCTGTACGACCACCGACGGGAGAGAGCAACGGCCAAGTCTCCCAAGCTTGCCAGCTTGTTCGTGGCAAGGGACTTTCTGATCCAGCTTTCCCTTGGGGACCTGAGCTCGCGGGCGTCGTGACATTATACGAAGTGCGCTCAGCTGTAAGCAGGTCGCTATCCCGACATCGTGGGAGCTGTTCGTCGGGCCAAGGATCTGGTTGATGGTGTCGTTGGCCCCTGTTGGGCTGAGAGGACCCCGATAATGCAGTGCCAATGGACGGGTGATGTGCTAGTGAGGCGATCAACTCGACCGAGACTGGCTGTCAGCCACATGCACGCATCGAGTTTGCGCCCCCTCCCCCTCCAACTGGCCGGCCCCTCGGTGTGTAGCTAGCCTAGGTCCTCAGCTAGCTTGAGCGCCGGCCACCTGCTGAAGGCGTTGGACAGCTGGCAATGGCAAGAATGAGCCATCTGCCCACGTGCCGTCGCCTCTGGCCATGTCCCGGCTACCGTGATGGTGATAGTCACAGAGGAAAGATGATGACGGCCCTTCAAAGTGGGCGATGACTGTATGAGTCCAGTTCGGATTGACAATGGCGAGGGCGAACTCGGTGCAAAGCAAAAGGTAATCTGGACCAAGGCAGCCCGGCTGGCCAGGGTCCCCCGTCCACTATGCTGGGCTGTCCGCATTTGAAACGAAGGTGCTATTTTGGCCGGCGAAGGTACGCGGCGTGCAGTGGGGTAAACTGGGAATAATCTGATGAAGCCTTCTGCGTGCCTCCGTGTACCTGATGTATGTCGCTGCTCGCTTGTCTGTCGTCCCTCCCAGTCTGCGCGACGCCGTCTTGTCGTTTAGTGTAGTGCGTTTTGGGCGTGCATCGCCGACGGCTGGTGCAAGGTGCAGGACGTCGGACGTCTGCCCTGCTCATATGTGTGGGTTGCTGTCAAGAAGACGACGCGGGAGCCAAGCGCAACGGGAGACGTTCGTTTCCCTGCGCTTTCGAGGCATGGCTGGACGATATTTCTACAGAAAGAGTCCCCAAGACCGGCCCGGCTGTCGTTACATTACCCTGCAGCTCTGGTGCTGACCTGTCGACCGCCGGCGCAGACGATTTGACACGGTTCAGTTCAGTAATCCTCTAGTCTTCGGTCATGTCCGTTTGTGATAAGATGAGGGCCAACAGCCGTCCCGATGGCAGGAAGCCTGAAGGAGGAGGAGGAGGAGGAGGAGGTGGTGGTGGTGATGGCGTATCCTCAAGCCGGACGTGCAGGGGCGGATGGCAGTTGCGAGTAGGGTGTTGACCCCGTTTTCTCAGTTGGAGGTTGATGGGGCCAGATTCGGGTCCGGCATGATGGTGGTTGAGAACGTGCAGCGTGCATCTTGACGCGGCTGGAACGACACGAGTCTGGGACGTAACCTTATTGCGAGAGGTTCAGCCAGTCACGGCCACCGCTCAACGGCCCGGCAAAACCGGACGCTCAAATGGAAATGAGGTGAAGTTTGCGCTCGTGGCTGAGAGGCGCCTGCTTGGCCAAGGGAAAGTTCTAAAAGTCTACTTGTCGTAAGAAGCCGGGATTCGGACTCTTGTTCTGGTGACCCAAGGCTGCGCGGCTGCTCCTGCTTGCCGAGAGGCTCCAGTCAGGACTCAGGAGGATGCACCCGCACTGACAGACGAGCCAGGCAGATGAGAACGGAACGGAATACAGGCAGCCAAAGGGGAAGGCGTGCAAGTCCTCCGCACCGTGGGCAGACGTGTGGACGAGAGAGAGAGAGAGAGATGTGCATGTGTGTAACAGGACGCTCTGCCGCCAATACGTACGACGTACTACTCCACCGCAGAGTGATGTAATGAAAGCGGCGAGAATGCTTTCTTTCCCTTGCGGATGCTCACTTGGATTGAGGCAGGCAGCTGAGCGGACCCCTCTTGGTCATCCAGGAGCGCAGTCGCCAGTCGCCAGCAAGTTAGGCAAGCACCGACTGGGCCCAAGGCACAACGTGATTGGGCTTGACCGAGGGGGGGCGTGATCGAGGGTGAGGTAGGGAGGGAGGGAGGGTGTGGCCGGTTTGAAGGGACTGACTGGGGTTTCTAGTCGGAGATCCTCTGCAGTGACTGACTGACTACTCGTCTTCCTTTTCTTTTGCTACGTAGGTACCTTGGCAGGAAGGGGTACCTCCGATGGCAAAGTGCACAACAGCAACGCAGGACGAGGTTTCGATGGGAGCGACGAATTCGTTCCGCTCACAGTTTGAGGAAGAGAAGCGCCGAGGAATCAAACCCCCTCCTTGGTGCCAATTATATCCGTCTTTACATTCTGCCTTTCTGGATAAGAGAACTGGACTCTAGACGGAAGTGCGGGCGTCCGCGAAACAGTCCCTTTGGTCAGCTAGCCACAACGAAGATGGGTGGAGCGTATCTGCAAACCCAACTAGGCCAGAAATGTGGCAGAAGGGAGAGGCCAGAGACAGATCTCGTCCCGTTTGATGTCGAAACTACCAACACCTTGTTTCCCTTAAGGTTGGGGCCGGCCTAGGGGTTGCTTGTTGACCTGACTGATGCGTTCAGCAACAAAACCTTCGAACAACCCGCCACCCGGTTCAATGCTGTCTACCTGTCACGTCGACGACCCCAACGAAAGTGTCAATGGGAATGACAGGGGCTGCTTTCCCGGCCTTATAGACACTGACCGCTCTGTATATAGAGACGTTTGAAAGAAAAGAAGGGGGAATATTAGACCAGGCTGCTTTGTGAGGTTCGTTCGTCTTCATCTCTCGTTGCACTGAGAGGCGCGCAGTACCTTGTTCTGGGTAGAGTTTTGTAGCATGCGTGCGCCCAAGGCCAAGGCCAAGGCCAGTGACCGGTCCGAGTTCAGATGACTCCTAGCGCTCCCTCTGGGGGTCCCTCCTGTCCCCTCTCTTTCCCCCAAACGCCAAACGCTGGCCCTGCGCCTTTTCCGGCTTGCTTGTTGCATTTGTGGAATATGAGTCGAGGGCAACGCAACAACAGGCAGAGATGAGGGTTCGTAAAGGCCGGCACCCATATCCTCTTGGTGAAAAGCACAAAACAGAACAAAAGCCACCAACAAACACCCCGCTCCAACGGTGGTGGTGGTGATGGTGGTGATGATAGGCCTGGGCCTTGGTCTGGGCGAGGAAATGATTGGGTGGCAGAATGCAAGGCCACCTCGATGTGGGCAAAGCGACTCGAAGATCGGTAAGGCAGAGTATCTATCTACCTGCACCCTGAAATCAACGACTCGCTGAACAGGGCCAACAAAGCAGCGGCCGGTTGAGCCTGGGCCAGGTATACAAACATCGTAGATCGAAACAGACTCCGTCGCCAGCCCCGGTTGCCTTGCCATGCCCCCCAAACACCTGCCACGAAGGCGCACGCTGTTGGCGATGTGACGGGCCGCCACTGCACTAGGTCTAACCAATTTTTGTTTTGTTTTTTGGCCCCAGCTTGACAGCAAGGAGGTCAGGTTAGGAACCATGTCGAGTCTCAACGGCGGATGGCCACGGCCTATGTGGCCACTCCTCGTAGATGGGATGGACTGGAGTACGCGGTTGGAGTGGTGTTGAAGCTGGTAGCGTTGCAAATCGTGTGACAGCCATTTGGTTGCTTCACTTGCCCGTCCCTCACCTCGCACAAACTATGTACACCAGTCATGGACCAGTCGGTACAGTGATACTGCTCTTGAGAGAGGTGAGTGATGCACTCCTGCGCAGTACCCTGACTTGCCTGACTGGATTCTGGGACTCGCAAGGTACCCATGGCCTTGCGCATCCGTGCCCTTGTTATTTTCTCCTTCCGGTACGCATGTACTTCGTCCCGTTTCGCTGCGATACCCATAATGAGATGGATCGATGTGGATGAGCCTAATACCAACGTCCGTTCCATCGTCATGGTTTTCGTCTGCCGCGCTGACCACAACCGCTGGCCATTGCACCTCTCCCGAAGTTCTCTTTTGTTTATTTATCCAAAGCACAAGAATGACTCTGTGGACAATACAGATTGCCAGCGGATACACCGCCAGGTCAGGTATCCATACCGCCGCCGTCACTTGGCACAAGCTCAGGGACAGGACTCCTCACACATTGTGGGAAGCAGGCCGTCGCGACTTGGTCATTCTCGGCTTAGCGTCCATGTGTGCAATTGCGCTAGACAGGGATGATCCTGAAGCACTCCGTCCAGTGTGCAGGGAAAGACAGTGACTTGAGCCACGAGCCGGGAGCCTCGAGCCTTTTTTTTTTCTTTCTCTTGGGAGACTGCGAGGGCCCCGGTCTCGTCTTTTCTCTCTCCAAGTGTGCTCTCCCTGGCCACAATGAGGCGCGTAGCGCCTCGGCCCAACTTCGTACTAGGCGTCTTCCCTGCTGCAAAGACCAGGTGAGGTTCCCCATCTGGTGTACTTGCGGGCGACATTGCTCGACAATGCAAGGGCCCGGATGATCCACGTTGATTGCCGCGTTTGCAGTTCCTTTTGGGGCATCTTGACTTTGCCTTTCTAGACATGAAAAAGGAGTGCCAGAGGAACGGGAAGAAAGGAAGAAAGGAAGCAGCCGCTGAAACGAGAATTGAGGGGGAATGCGTGAGCGGGAAGGGACTCGGACTTGAGGACCGTGTTGCTGGGTCGCAGAGACCTTGAGAGGAGACAACCGGCGAATAGGAGCAACACGACTGTGACGGGGGAAATGGTTCATATGAAAATGGAAGCAGAAGAAAGCAAAAGGAATGAGCGCTGGCTCGCGCGCTCGCAAAACAAGAAGACGGGAGGAAAAAGAAAGGAAAGGAAAAGGTCAAGACCAACGAGGCCTGTCCCAAAAGGTCAACGGGTGGTCTGAACCAGAGGGGGAAACTGGGCAGTGGACCAATGTCTCGCCATGGCGGGACTTGGGGAGAGACATTGCCAATTTGTAGCAGCGAACCGATGGATTGGGGCGAGAAGGAAAGAATGCAGGCCGTAACCATTGAAGTTTGGGGGACTGACGAATGTTGGTTCGCCCGTGGGTGAAAGAGCAAGTTTTGGTGGAAGGGGATGTCGAATGTCGAATGTCTTGAGCGTTCCTTTGGCATTGCGGATTGTCCGGGGCATGTTCCCTGGCATTGGGGTTATAAAGAGAGAAGAAAAAAAGGGTGCTGTGGTGTGGCCGTACCGGTCCTTACCGGCGTGCCTTGCCCTGCTCACCGGGTGATGTAAATCGCTGTCAAATGAGACCCGTGACCGGGGGCCTGTAATGGCCATGGGGCTGCTGCTCCTCCACGATCTTCCGGCGAGGAGTCAGGTTGATCGGTCGCGTCGCAATGTGCCTGTTGGTTGTGCGCGTTCCGTATAAGTCTCTTTCAAGAGGTGCCGACAGCGCCGCGGCGCCCAAAGCTGGAAACGAGTCGGAATGGCCTCGGAGCGAGCCAAGACCAGGGAAGAAGGTAAGGATGGCACTTCAGACATTCGGGGTCCGGCGATGAGGTCTGGCTTGACCCTGGCCCCGGCATTGACCCCTCGGTCAGTCTTTTCCTATCGGCTGGCATGGCGTGAAGTAAAAGCAAGAGAGGTGAGGTGAGGCACCACCGCACTCGCACCACGCAGCGCCATCCCACGTCGTTCTTCCACCTCTCTCGTTCTGGCGCCATTCTCCCGATGCGCTACGCATGCTTTCGTACCGGCGAGACTGGCGCCAGTTGCTGACCCGGAGGGCCTTGCTTCGGCCATTCTTCCAGGCTGCACGTATGTATCGTGTTAGCACCCACGATGCGGCAATCTTGTCCATGTTGACCGCTTTCCACACCGCCGCCATGATAGGTTGGTACCTGACAACTGCCGCCTGCCAGGCTTTTCTTTTGCATCAGGGACCGGGCCTCGCGGGACAGGGTCCTGGGCAGGGTACAGCAACGGCGATGGATGGCGAGGTCAGGTCGCCTCGCGGTTTGGGTGAGGAGTGTGTGGCTGGCAGTGGTGGTAGTACCTACTGCTGTTGCTGGAGAAAGGTACTTGTCGACGACTGGGAAACACAACCAGTGCCACTGCAAATCAGCGCCAATGCTCATCATCAAAACCAGAGAGGCAGAGGCAGAGGGAGAAGGCAGAGAGAGGTAGACGCGGAGAGACGAGGAGAAGGAGTTTGGTGGGAGGGAGAATTCAGCGGGCCACACCCCCCTGTCACTAATACCACCTCACCCCCCCTCTCTTTCCCAGTCAAGTTCCCCGTCCCCTCCTGGTCCCTCCTCCCATCATCCAAATCCATAGAGCAAGGGCAGGGAATTTCGAAGGAGGAAAGAAAAAGGAAAACAAAAAGAGTGAGAGAGAAAGAGGAAGAGAGAGGGAGAGGGAGAGAGAGAGAGAAACCGCCGTCTTCCAAAAGAGAGGACCCCATTTTCGCCAGGTGCCCACTTCAGCCCGCTGGCCTTCCCTCCCCGTCCCTTCCCTCCCCCCCTACCCTGTCATTTCTCGTCGTCCTTTTCCAGTACCCCAGGCCACTTCGTACCTAACATCCATGCCACACCTATCGATGCCATTTTGTGGTGGGAGATTTCGATATCGGCATGCGAGCTGGATAGTTAATGTGCGTTGCGGCCTCCAGGTTGGGCTGGGCTCGGCTGGGCTCGGCTGCTGGTGCTGGTGCAGGTGCTGGTATCGCTGTCGATGTCGATGTCGCTGTCGCTGTGTGGTGGTGGTTGGGCTGGTGAATGTGTACCTCGTCCCAGCTCGACTTACACCGGGACCACCTTTGTTTCCCGGTTTCCCGCCATGTTTTATATCAACTTCCATCCGCCCTCTACAGCAGCAGAACGGGCAGGAAACCCCAGGACAATGAACCATTCCATAGACTTGCCTTGTGTAGGTGTATTGTGTATATTGGATCCAGAGTCTGCTCGAATCTCTCGACGCCCATTGACCGATACAGAGCGTCCGAGGAGGTCTTGTTCGCCTCCACCCCAAAATCCGAGGTACCTTTTGCACCTTGCTTGCATCCGTACCTGCCTGGGCCTCTTGCGCTGTCTGTCCGGCTCCTTCCACAGCTGCCTCCCACTTTCCCTAGATCCACACCCGCCTTCGCCCGCCCGCCCACCTCCGTCCAATCCCCTCCCGCCGTGCCACCTCGCCCACCTCTTTTCTTCGCACGCCCTCTCCTCTCCCCCCCACCACCGTGCATCTCGCCGCCCTGCAGGCCCCATCCTCTCTTCTCTCTCCCAGTCTCTTTCGCTCTGTTCCCCGTCCCGTCACTCACACAGTCTCACTCACATCCACCACCACCACCACCACTACCACCACCATCACACTCATCACTGCGCGCGCCCTCTTTCTCTCTTCGCCCTACCCTGCCTTGCTCTCTCTCTCTCTCTCTCTCTCTCTCTCTTTCTCTCCCTCCGCCCTCATCCTCGTTTTCCCTCCCTCTCCCTCTACCTCTACCTCCACAACCACCTCACTTTCTCCTCAGTCGCCCGGTCGCGTGCGCTGAGTGTGGCCGACGCCGACATTTATCATCCCCTTCCTCGCACCAAATAACTTCAGGCCCAGAGATGGTGTTCTTGTCTACGAGTACGACGACTGCAGCTTACCTCGACTTTCCTCGTCCATCTCTCGTTTCAGCCACCCCAGTCGACCACAGGCAAAAATAGGCTCCACGCTTAAAAAGGCGCCAATCCTGAGCCCACCAGAACCTAAATCAACTGGCACTGATCGAGCAAAGCCCATCTCCAGAGGCTCCACCACGCCCAACGATCCCGTCCGCTGCCGTAACCCATCGCTCACTTCACTCCCTCTCTCTCTCTCTCCCTCTCGCACACACAACACGCACACACCCACATTACCTTGCCTCACTTACCACCATCTCTTCCGCCTCTTTTTCTCTTCCTTCACCAACACTTACCACACGACACTTTCTGTCGTGTTCTTCCCGTGCTTCTCCTCCAGAACCGTCCTTTTCGAACGTCCGCCATATCAGGACCTGGTGGCGATTACACAATACGACAGATTGTGCAGCATATTCCTTGCGCATAGCAGCGTCCCGTTTTCAAAGCCCCCCCCGGCTCGCTTTGTCTCGACCTGCGGCTGTCCACGTCCGCCCTCCACTCTCTGGAATTTCCGCTGCTCTTGGACGAATACCCCCAAATACCACAACAACCCACCACCGACAGCCACTTCACGCCGTGGCTTCCTACCACCTTCCTTCCTGCTCTCTTTTCGAGTCGATTCCATCTCGCTCTCCCAACCTTGTTCGTGTTGCAGCGACAAAGACCAGAGTGCACCTGCTGCTGCATAGACGCTCGGGTCCCTTCATCGACTCCACGTAATCCCGGCGACGAAAAACACGAGACGAGACCGCCGAACCACCTGGCTTGCCTCGTCATCCTTCCCTCACCACCGCCGCTCAACCACACCCACTCGCCTATCCCCGACGAAAAGGAACATTCGCGGCATCGCTACCTCGTTCGCCATTCCACCGCAAGCCTCTACCCGATCGAGAGATTCGGCCACCTCTTTGATGCTTGTTGTCGCAAGTCGCTAGGCATCCTGCAGGCATTCGACGGCTTCGTGCCTCATTCTTGAGATTAACAAAACCCAGTCGGCGACCTTTTTCGATTGCTGCGGACATTATCACCGTGCGAACGCACCTCCGAACCTTAGGCATTTCCCGCCTGACAGCGGCCCTCATCTCGGCAGCCGCCCGACGGTCCCCGGTCCATTTTCGATCGAAGCTGTAGGCTTTGGAAGACGTGTTGTAGGGGACTTGTGTAAACCCCGTGGAAAGCGGCCATGGCCGCAAACATGCAGCACATGGCGGGAGCGGCGGGGATGATGCAGCAGCAGCAACCGCGTCCTCGACCCTCCCAGGTTCAGTTGAACCAGTTTCTCTACCAGACCATGCTTGCCCAGCAGCAGCCGCATACGGGCTGGCAAGCCGGCGTCGCCATCCAGGAGCGCATGATCAAGTGCCACAATCTGTATGCCCTAACCCGTCTTTCGCATCAAATGTATTCGCCGTCACTGACCCTTCCTTAGGATCACCAATATCGGCCTTGCCGTGACTAACATCGATTTCATGAAGGCGGCGGAAGTTGGCGTCAACTTTGAGCGCGAGGCATTCAACAAGTCGCAAGATAAGGTAAGGTTTCGAGCCGAGCCACGCACAACCCCCAATGTCCTTTTCGTAGTAAGCAACAACCTAACTAGAGGCACAGGCCCAATACGAGGCGCAAATGAGCAACAAAACGAACGAGTTCTTCAGACGGCGACAAACGAACGAGCAGAGCATCAGCAACAACCTCCAAGCACAGGCAGCTGCTCAGGCGCAGCAACAGCTTATGATGAACCAGAACGCTGCGATGCAGAACCAGATGGGTCGGGGAATGGGCCAGAATCAGCAGCAAGGGTTCCAGCACTTGCAACACCAGATGCAAGCGTCTCAAATCCCCCAACAGGGCCAGATGGGTGTCAATATGGGCAACCAGGGCGGCCAACCGATCGGCCCCAACCAGCAAATGTTCCAGATGCCCGGCGGCCAGGTCAGGCCCCAGAATGCCATGCCTCCCGACGCGTCGAGCCTCACGCCCCACGACCAGCAAAAGGTCTTGGAACTCGCTCACAAGATGGCTGCTGCATGCCCCGAGCCTCAGAAGAACCACTATCGCAACATCGTGCAGACTCGGTTTGCTCAAAGGGCACAGGAGTATACTGCGCAAGGGAAGGACCCGGTCCTAATTTGGTTCCAGCACCAAGCCTTTCAAGGTCTTTCGAAAAACGCGGCCTTGGCGAGACAGCGGCAGCAGCAGGGAGGCATGCCTCCCAACATGAACGCGGCTCAAGCCCAGGCACTTATGCAAGCTGGCAGAGGACAGATGAACCCCGCCATGATGAACGCCGCAGGCATGCAATCTGCCAACGGCGACTTTGGCCAGTTCAACACGATGGAAAGCATCATGAACCAGCAAAAGGCTGGCATACTAGCTCAAGAACAGGGGCAAATGGTCGTTCCTGCCAGCAACGGCCCGGCTCGCAATGCCACTCCGCAACCCATCGCTGGCGCGCAAGGTCAAGGGATGCCTAACCAGGCTGGACCAAACCAGACTCCTCGGCCCAACCAAGCTCAGCAGCAACTCAGCATGCAGCAGGCGCAACAGCTGAAGATGGAACAGCAACAATCACAACAAGCGGCACAGATGCGGGCTCAGCAACAGGCCAGGCAATTACAGGGTCAACCGAACGGCCTTGGCGGCGCCCCTCCTTCCCAGAGTCCAGGCATGAACACCCTGAACACTCCCATGCGTCGCCCCCCAAGTGCCATGAACCCCATGGATGGCCAAGGTGGAGCGCAGGCCAACGGTCCTTTCGCTGGCACTCTCGACCCTCGTTTCAACCAGGGGAACCAGAGACCAATGCCCACTGCTGGCAACATGAACATGAACAACAACCCCGTTTTCCACAACATGATGGCGAGCATGAACCCCGAGCAAAGGCAGGCGGTTCACGGACTGCCACCCGACAAGCTCCACGAGGTCATGACCAAGTGGCAGGAGCAGCAGCGCAAGATGCAGATGAACGCCATGGCACAGGCTGGAAACACTCCAGGCCAGATGCAGGGCAGGCCCGGACAGATGGGACAGTTCAACATGCCCAACGGCAGCCAGTTCATGCCCAACGGCATGATGCCGCAGCAGGCGCAGCCGGGAGCGCCCAACAACCAGCAGCAAGTCATTGCTCAGCAACAGCAGATGCTGGCCAGGTTGAGAAATCAGGGCACTCCCGTGGCACCCGCGCATCAGGTTATGATGGACAGCATGGATCTCCCGCCGCCAGTTCTACAGCAAGTAGGAAACCAACTCCGCGCCCCCCTGAGGTGCGCAAGTGGAAGGATCTCAGGCAATGGCTCGCGCAAAATCCCGTCCAGCCCCAGCTCCAACAGCACCTTGAGAGGATCCAGAGGTCGCAGTTCGCGACATACATGCAAAGGCAGATGGAGAAGCGTAATCGGGAGCAGCAAGCGGCGGCGGCAGGACAACAACAGCTACCGCAACAACAGCAGCAACAACAACAGCAGCCTCAACAACAAGGGCAACAGCCACATCAACATATGCCGCAGCAGCCTCAGCAGCAACAATCCCAGCAGCCGCAACCGCAGTTGCAGCAAGGTAACATGCAGCAGGCGGGCAACGGGGTCCCGAATCAGCAACAGCCCAATCAATCGGGCATGCCTACCAACTTGCCGACTATTCCAGCTCATATGATTCAAGTGACGCCAACCGACATTATGAACGCTCGCAAAGCGAATCCTAAAATTGCGAGTCTGACGGATGATCAGTTGAGGCAATTCATTATTCAAATCAAGCAACGGCAAATGGCTACTGCTATGCAGAAGGAAATGGCCATGCGCCAGGCTCAAGCGCAGGGCAACCAAGGACCTGGGGCGCAAAACGTTTCTATGCCCACGTCTCAGCCGCCACAAATGCCACAGCCGGCCGCTCCACCGGCAAACGTCACTCCCACGCCCATTCAGGCGGTACAGCCCGCTCCGCCGAAGCAGCAAAGTGCGACTCCGGACGCGAAGGCTGTTGCCAACGCTGCGGCGGCGAAGAACAACCACCGTCCTACCCCGAACAACAACCAGCCACAACCCCCTAACCCCTCACCGGCAACTCAGCAGAAGAACCTCAAGCGTCCCAGCACCGACGAGCCCGCCGATGTTCCTCAGGCAGCAACCCAGCAACCTCAGAGGCCTGCGGCTGTTCCCGGGCAGATGCGGGCCCTTCCGAACCTCACCCCTGAGCAGATAGCGAGCATGACACCCGAGCAGAAGGCCAAATATGAGGCCATGAAGAGTCGCCAACAGGCCATGCAGGCGGCGAACCCGGGCATCGCTCCGACTGAAAATGACTTTGACAAGCTTAGACGGATTGGCCAGGAAGAGCAGAGGTTGATGATGACGGAACACATGCCTGACATCCCTATGTCACCGGAGCAGCGCCAGGAGACATGCGCCAAGCTAATGAAGATCGTGGTCGATATGGGCAAGATTGGAAAGGCCCTTGGCCGGTGGTACGCCGCGACTCGTGACGATGCGCGCGCCAAGAGCTACTTCCGAGCTGTGAGTAGACGTGAAACCTAATACCGGGTCTCCTGCTAACCTTTTACAGCGACTCCGCATGATCAGGCAGTTCACTGATGGCGAGGTTATGACCAACCCTAAGCCCGTCTTCAGTGTGAGGCCCGCTGAAATCGATGAGGTCCGTCGACTGCTCGAGAGCATGGCGCGCGATTGCGCCAACCTCGGCAAGAAGACCGCCGTGCCGCCTCAACAAGGTCAACCCGCAGCGCCGAACCAAGCCGGTGCCGGTCCTGGCCAAGGCGGCCAGCCACTTCCTCTGAGCATGGCCAACATGGCCAACCTGGAGAAGCAGACTCAGAACCTCAATAACAAGATGCACAACAGATCCAATAGCAAGAGCGGCCCCCCGGCCGCACCGACAACGAGCCAGCCTCCCTTTCCCTTTGGCGCAAGCTCGCCGCACGGCGAATCCATTCACTTCTCGAAGCCCAAGGTCACCAAAGACAACTTGCAGCTTCCGGCACGGAAAAAGGCCAAGACTGGCACGCAGCCAACTCCGCCGCAGCAACCAAACCAGGCCACCCCCTCGCCGCAGATTAGCAAGTCTGGATCGCCGGAGCTCAAGAGGCAGCCTATGCCGGAGCCCAAGGCACCGCCGAAGCCGATGTTCTTGTGTCCGGAGGCAGACTGCGAGATGACGACTACCGGATTCCCCTCGGACCAGGCGCGCCAGGCGCACATCCAAGAAGAGCATGTAAAGCCTTTGGAAGACCCGATGAAGTACATGCAAGAGAGTCTTGCTCAGTCTTTGGGACTGGACGCGAACGGCCAGGTCAAGATGGAGCCCCAGACCGCGCAGCCAATGGGACAGACGCTCTCGAAGCAGGGACAGACGCCGGTAAGCAACACTGGCGCGACGCCCATGTCTCGGGATGCTTCGATGCAGCGCACAGGCAGCAAGATGGGAGGCAAGGCACAGGACAACAAGCTCGGAATGGGCAAGACGGAGAACACGCCGAAGATGGAGAACAAGCAGCCGGAAATGGCGGCACTGGCGGCGCCGATGGATGCCTGGGCCACAACGATCGACCCACAGAGCCTCTTCAACAACCTAGGCAAATTCGAACTCGGTGCCAATGGTGTCATCAGCGACATGGGTGTCTACCGGTCACTGACGCCAAACGACACACCAGAGTCAAGCAAAGACAGCGGATCTTCGGAGCCCAACAGCGATATTTCGGAAGGCGTTCATCTGGACATCGACCTCAACTGGCAGCCTGTTGACGTGGACCTGCTCCTCGACATGAACAGCATCAACATGGACGGTCTGGGAGGGCTCCAAGACGGCGGAACCGAGTTTGAGGGCCTGATGCTTGAGGAAGCGATGCCGATGGAGCAGTTCACCAACTGGGACGAGGTGACAAACGACTTCAACAAACCCTTCCAGTTCGACAACAGCATGTACTCGCTGGATGTTTCCTCGTCGATGTGAGGGAAGCAAAAGAGGGGATGGGGGGAAAGACAAAACAAGGCGCGACAAGTGGATAGCAGACGTGGGCAATTTCATGGTTGGATACCCCGGAGATTTCCATGAATGATGACCAGCCGACTCGACGGACGGGTGGGAGGGGCCAGCATAGGGGAAAAGCAGGGGATCGGCGTTTCTTTGGGAGGTTTCAAACTCGAAGAGTTCGGAGCTTCTGGGTTTAGTCTCTTTGCGAGCGGCGTCCTTTTTTTTATTTTTCAATTTTTTATACCTGCAGAGGTTTGGTTGAGTCGTGGAGGGGGGTTGGACGGCAGGGTGATGCAGTACTTGGTCTTGTTTTCTCACCATTATTTCTTTTCAGTCTTGGTCTTATCTTTTGGTATTCAGGTCGGAGGGACAGTCACACGTTCCATGTACGTCTGGCGGCAGGACGTCTTTTAGTTAGGTTCCTTGGCGACGACGGGAGCGTCGGCGCGACTCTTGCAAGGGCGAGAGGAATGATACCCAAGTTCACAAACGAGTGTCCCTATGATGTGTGACTGGCTGTGACTGGCTTGTTGCGTAGACGAAGGGAGACGATGCTCTGGGCCTTGTGTGTTGACACTGGTGCCAGACCGCGTTGTCAGTAATCTGAACGGCTTGGCTCGGGTTTGGCAACAGTGTGTTCGTATCGTGGAAGAAGGCTTGGAAGGTGGTCGGAGGTGGTGAGCGCGATGGGGCAGGACAGGACGGCGGGTACAGCAGCGGACATGGAACTTGTCACGTCAAAGGAGGGATCCCAGCAACGTGGAGTGGACCCTTGGGCCGTGGCCGTCCATTCTCCCCACCCGTAGGTGCATTTCACTTTCTTCAACACTAGGCCGGATGCGATCTGCAATGGCAAGCGGAGCCCCCCCTTCCCCTGCTACGACAGACGCGCCTCTGGAGACTTTGCAGGGCAAGGGAGCGGTCGGGTTATGTAAGCCGCGTTCTGGGCCGTTGGTCTTCCGTCAGGTCCCCTCCCCCCCCCCCCGTGAGCAGCTGCCACACGCTGTAGACGGAGTTGGGCGCTGGACATGCACACCCCCAAAGCAGTTTGCATCAGCAGGGGTACGCGACTCAACCGCCAGCCACCAAGCAGGGGGGCACAGGACCCGGGCCGCGATTCGGGAAGCTCGTGGTGGTTTTTGGTGTCAAGTTGGTGTCAATGAGGTGGGGAGGAGGATCGAAGGCCGCGAGGGCCTCCAAGATACAGATACAGCGATGTTCCTGCGCTGAAGAAGTGTGCTACGCGGTCGTTCTTCAGCACGGTCATCAGCCGTGGCCGTTTGACGGGCGGCCCAAGGTAGGGAGGGTGTCTCCCGCGAGAGACACACCCGGCCTGAGGTAGGGGGCCCTCCATATTTCTCCATTGCCTAGTACGCGTTTCCTTGGGGCATCTCACTATCAACAACACGCCTGGGTATCTTCCTCCATTGCTCCCCCTTTTCCCCCCGGAGACATCGTTCTTGCGTCGAGGAATTTGCCTTTGTTCCGTCCCCTTTCTCGCGCTCTCTCTTTCTCCCTCCGAGTCTTAGAGTTCGAGGATACACACGGCCCCCGGAACATCAAACACAACAAACAACAGTGTATTATTTGTTTGTTTGTTTTAAGCACAGAGCTTCCCTCCCGCGGGTGGATTTCGAGTTGCTACAGCTGCACGCGGCCACCCAAACCCGTCATTCGTTTAAACGGTCCCCCAGCCCAACCCCCGGTGCCCCCCCAAGCCGCGAAACGCACGCCGAAAGTCGCTCAAGCTTGTGAATCGGGTAATTGTGTGGGAATAGCTCTTTTTCCTCCCGTGCAGCTCTTACTTCTCTCCAACCCTCATCCCCTCCCATCTCCATCCCGTCAACCCCCTCCACCACCACCCAAATACTTACCACGAGGACCTTGGCCCCCCGATCCTCCTCTGGCTCATCGTCACTGTCATTGTACAACTTTCCACCCCGGGATACGTAAAGACACGCGGTCCAATTCCCGCCACGACCAAACACCATGGACCCCTCTTCGCCGGCCAAGAGACGCGCCCTCGCGCCCCTGGACGCGAATGTGAACGCGATGTCGCCCACCAAGATGCACAAACACAGCACGGTGCCCGGGTCGCCTCGCAAGAGCCCCGTCAAGACGCCCTTGGGTCTCAAGAGGCCCCTCGCCGCCGTCGTCTTTGACGAGAACGCCGTTGCGAAGAAGAAGCAGTGCCAGGAGCCCGCCGCCGCACCCCTCTCCGTGTCAGCGTCTGCAGCTCCCAATGCATCTGCTCTCACGCCGGTGCATGTGTCTGCTAGCACTTCTACGCCTGCTGCACTTGCAACCGCACCCGAGGACACGACCGCGTCTACGTCTACGTCTCCGTCTACATCCACACCAACTCCCGCCGCGCCGGCACAAACGGGGATGGATGTGGAACCTGACACGAATGACGTGAGTGAGACCCAGGTTATGGAGAGCGCGCATCATGGTCTTCGGGGCAGGAAGCTAATGCGTGTGTCCGTGTGGCAGGATCAGAGCGAGCAACAGGACGAAGACAAGGCACAGAAGCCGGACGACGAACAACTAGAACAACGACAACTCGAGAAGATGCAAGCCCACGACGGGCAACAGCAGCATACGCAGCAGACGTTGCGGAATCGGTCCGCGTCCCCCGACACGTCGTCCGTGTTTGATAACTCCGCCATGGACACGTCGCAGGAGAACACGACGATGCTCACCGAGCCCGACGCAGAGCAGGCCGCCAGGGTCTTGCCCCCGCCGAGGCCGAGGAGATTGTTGACGCGCGAGGAGGCGCGACAGGTACGGCGTCTCGTGTTGGTGGCTAGGGGATAATGGGACATTGAATACTGACGAAGCTACCCGACATACAGAAGGCTCGAATCCTCCGGTTGAAGCTCGGCCTCGCAAACTACAAGCTCCAGACGGGACAGGAGAACGTGCCGCTCGACAGGCTGGAGGTGAAGCCGCGGCCAGGGCAGAGCCGGGAGATGACCCGTGAGAGGGCGTTGCCGAGGGTCACAGTGCACCCCCCTTCCAGCCGCGACGGGCCTCCTGAGAAGGACGCACAGGAGACGAGGGACATTGAGCAACAGGAGAGGGAGCCAGAACCAGTGGTCGAAGCTGAGAAGACAACGGAGCAGACCGAGACCGAAAAGACGGCGCTGCCGCGTTTGGAGACGGCCGAGACGGGAACTGCCGAGGAGGGGGACGAGCCGACAAATGCTGGCTTCGGCGGTGTCGCGAGCAGCCTTCTTAGTTTGGCGAGGGGATCGTCGTCTGTATCTTCGTCATGACGCGTTGGAAAGAGGCGGGGTCGAAGGTATCATCTGGAGGAGGGGTTTCATTTTGCACTGCATCGAACGCGACGGCTTGTTGTCGTCTGCGGGCCTCTACGGGGGATTTGCTTCAACATCATGTCGTCAAAGCATACCGGTCGAGGGCATTATATCCTCAGAGGTTTGGATCATGATCTTGGTCGGATTGGAAAACGTCCTACGAGATCCCTATCAAGACTCACATCATCCTGGAAAAGGAAGAAAGAGGCTGGGAAACGGAGTGGCTTATTTTGTTTGAAGTAACTGTTGGGACAAAACATCTGGTGGCCAGATGTCACCGGCTACACCAGCTAGATGGTTGTTTTCCATCCCGTGTTGGGGGGTACGACTGCGGCATGAGGAACGGCGTTCTACGGCGCTTAGGAGTTAGAGCTGACGAGCCGGCTGGGCCAAAAAAGAAAAACGGTGGTAATCTGAGTTCTTGCCGTTGGGCACGACGAATGCAAGTTTCCTTTTGCGCGTGTGGGTTTTGTGATGCCTCGGGCTCGCTCTGTGGTGTGACGTGGAGCGGACGGGCTGGCTCGGCGGCGGGAGCCGCTTAGAGATATCCGGACGGAGCGGGGCGGAGTAGGCAAGGGGCTAAGGCGTGGTGGGGTCCGGCGCCGATTCGTCCACGGATCCGGCTCCTGGAACCCCCCCCCGGCCTTTGGCCACCCGTCTACACTCAAACGCCCCCCGACCGAATGCTGCAAAACGGTGTCTGCCGACGCACTAGTGCTGCGCTCCAGTACAGTCATGTCACCGTCGACGGCTTCGATAGGCGAGTGCCACCCGTGGTTCAGGTACCCGTCGTGGCGGTAAACCCCGGCGGCGAAGGGGGTTCCCGTGAGAGCGGCAGGCCGGCCTGGCGGGTGCCGCTCCCGACGGAACGCCCTGTACGCATTCTGGACGATATGCCCGGGGACGGAGGTGGGGTGGTACGGGGTTTCCGCACGGGGTCCTTTCTTATGAGGACCCAGGCGTGTTGGAAACCTGCCGGTGCACCGTTCCAGAGGACGGTCTGACGAGATGAAGAACGTGATACACGACAGGGGTTTTAGACGAGGAACTACATTTACTACCATTATTGTCTTCGTGCTTGGATGTGATTTTTGTATCGGTGTGCTTCGGCACGGGTTTTATGTAGGCCGAGGTTTTGACCTGTTCCCATACCACTCCGTCCCCTATCGTCTTGGACTTTTGAGGTTCGGCGTTATCAGATCAGAACCGCTCATGGTTAGCTCTGACTATCTGGTATGGAAATGGCTACAATCCCTCAATTCCGTCAGCTCGCCGCGTGTACGCGCTGTGTTCTGTCCTCTAGTGTTGTTGAGAGTGCCGGGGTTCACATGCCACATCTTGTTGTGCCAGGGGACCTACACTTTGTGTTCCTTCCAGTGACCCATGATGGGCTTTCTGATGCGCTATAAGTCTGAGGTGATACGTGCATTTCTCCAGGTTACATGCGCGTATACGCACACTGCTGAAGCAGCACCATCCACAGGTACTAGGAACGTTGATGGATGCGGCCGCCAGCTCCCCGCAAAATGGGATTGCCTCCGTGCCAGAATCACCCAGCCATTCGCTAGAACCAATACGATGTCGAGGAAGCCCCTGGTTTCCATCTTTCCAGGACGTTATGGTGACTGGGAGTCCACGCTTGTTATGGCCACGGAAAGCGTCGGCCAAGGTGGGGAAACAATGTGAAAGCCCCCGGCAAAAGGGTCTCATTCTCCTCAACCAAGTAGTCGAGCTGTCTGTAAGGCGGTGTCGGGAAGCTCCCGAGTCGAGGCAAGGTAATTCGACCGTCTACACCCGAACACGGTCCCAGTCCAGACCCTTCACGTCACATCGGAGTGGCTTTCTATCCTATCCTAGCAGCCCATTGGAGCTGTGTCCGGGGTTGCCTTCCAGCATCACCTGGCGCGTGTCCACGGGGTATGAACGACGCCGCCAAAGGGGCGGATGCAGTCGGCGGTGTCAAATGGGGTTGTGCCGACTGTTTTCACTTTTCATTCCCTCATCAGGAAACATAGGAGCCCAACGCAAGCTAATGCGGGTTGAAATAACCGTGTACATCCCAATTCAACATGTCTTGGCGTTCAGGTATAAAACAGACACCAGTTCTACTGTGACAACCCAAACGGATCCTGGACGACTAGACGAACACGCTTAGTGGGAATCAAAGAAACGCACACAAACATACAAGCATACCCTCCAACGTCTAGACCATTCCCCACGCAGTGCAAAGCAGATAAAACGATGTGGTATCTCCGTCACTTTTGCTCCGTTTCCGCAATGCCACGCTCGACGCCACTGTCGACACTCGAACCCTTTCTCACGCCGTCCGCCGCCTTGTTCTTGCCAAAGACCAATCCGGGGTGGCCGATGCACAGCGCAAACACGGCGCAGATGATGAGGCTGGAAGGTCATGTTAGCACCCAGGACCCCGGAGCTACGTGGCATGCGGCAACTTACACCCCCTCGAGCCCAATAAACAGCCCCTCGTCCGTAATCTTGTCCGAGTCCGAGTACCCCTCGCTGAGCTCGTCGACGCGGTACGCGCACCGCGCCAGGATCAGCACAATCGCCAGCGCCAGGAACCCGAAGAAGACGTTCTCGCGGCGCGTCAGCCTGCGCGCGGCGTTGGAGCGCGTGTAGCGGACCATGTAGTCGGCGAACAACGTGCAGAACGCCACCAGCACGACGACCTGGATCACCAGGCCGGCCATGGCGAGGTCGACGCCCACGTCGGAGCTGCCCCGGGAGGTCGTGCTCAGCGCGCCGCCGGCGGCCTGGAGGACGAGGCAGAAGAGGTCGAAGGAGATGAAGAGCCAGTACATGACTTTTGTGGGGATGCGGGAGAGCTCCGGCGCGAAGGATTCGATGCTGTGCGCGAGAAGCAACCTGGGGTCAGCGGGTGTCGTTACGGCAAGGAGTCATGTTTGCTTTTTTCTTTTTCTTTTCTTTTTGCGGGAGAGTTTAAGATGCGGGTGATCTGAGATGACGATGTGCCGTGGGGAAAAGGAAAGGGGTGTGTGTTTGCTGCCAATGAACCACGTGAAACATTTGTTTTTTTTTAGAAAACAGAAATAGAAAAAAAAAAAGCAACAGTCGTGAAACATGACAAACAGTCTCCCTAGGAGGCAGACCCATGCAAACAGACAAGCCAAACTTACGCCTTGGAAATGGTCACGTAGATGGCGGCGGTGTAGTACACCGGCCCGCTCGTGATGAAGACGATCTGGAGCATGAAGGCGACGAACTCGAACGGGTTGTTGTACATGATGATGCGGCCGACGTAGCCGACGATCTCGCTGAGGCAGCCGGCGAGCATGAAGGCCATGAACCACCAGGAGCGCCATCGGATGCCGAGGTAGACGTGGACGGCGCCGGCGAGGGCGAAAAGGGCGAGGAAGAGGGCGTTGACGGCGAGGTTCGGGCGGTACTTGTACAGGCTGTACTCGATGGGGCAGATGTCGAGGGTGCAGTTGGCCGAAGGGCCAAAGATGACGACGTTGGACGGCAGAGGGGGCGGAGGACCGGACATTTTGGCGGTTATCGTGGGCTCTTCGCAGTAGCGTCTGGGGGAAGAGAATCCAAGAGAGACGCAGGCAGGATGAGGTTGGCGAGAGTCGGCGAGGGACGGCCAGGAGAAAAAAAGTCTTTTTTATGTCCGCGTGCCACAAGAGACCAGATGTCTTGGAAGACAGGCGTTTGTTCAAGCTCGGGCCTTGGTTGTTGGAACTAATAAGCAAACATTTCACTCGACTCGAGCGTGGCAAGCGCCGATCATATATACGCTTCGAAAGGGAGGCATGTCGACCGCGAGCCAAAGGCTCCCTCTTGGCGTTCGGGTCCTACCAGGGTGGTCGGTCTGCCGGACCAAAAGGGAACTGTTTCGTCACCACTAGCGACAAGATACCAGGAACGCTCGCATTCTCTTAGGATGGTAGAATGAGAATAAGCTCGTGGAAGCTAACGATGACGAGGAACCCTCAACGTAGAATGGGGGGAGAGACATTGCGTTGCGCCGAACGAAGACGTGGCTCGGAAACGGGCGGACACTCGCGGGGAGGGCGGTGGCTCATCCTCCTTCTCGCATCCGCGTCGACGGGAAAGGGTAGAGACATTCTTCAGAAATGTCGCATCAGCGGGTGGCTTGCCCTGAGGGTGGGCTGTCAGGGAGACTTGCGAAAGGAGGCTGATTGCGAGAGATCTGGTTGGGTCGACGGATGGCGGGAGGCAGCTTGTCTCTGCCGGTACCAGCTTAATTGTCCGTTGCGACTCGCAGGGAGCTTGGGACGGCGCACCAGGCAAGATAGGCCACATGCTTGACTCAACGTCCGATGGGGCGGACGGGAGGGCAGAGGATGGGGTTCGATCATCGGGTTGGCGCGGTGGGTGTCTTGGCTGTTAAGCGAGTGCGGGAACGGGGCCGGCTTCCCAGCTCAGTCGGCGGTCGAGGAAGAAGGAAGCTGTGGTCTATGCGTGCCGAATGCGAAGCGGGGCGCGCTAATGCCGCTCTTGGTAAGGCGTGCCCTGGTGTGGGATTGATTGCAGGAGACTGGATGGCGGCTTGGATGACGACGGTTGGGATGACGGCAGAAGACTTCGGGCGAGAAGGATTCAGACGGTTCCCTTTTGTGGCTTTGCGTTGCCATGCTGGTAACGCCCGTTGGGCGATGAAGGCTGCAGGGTCGTGCAAAAGCGTTGCGTTGCAGGGCAGTTTTCCGGCGTCCTGGGTTTTTATTTTGAGCGGCGGAGTCGACGTGTCATCGATGGGACGTGGATGGTGGAGTATCGGTGCTACAGTGTGCATGCTCTCTCGAGGGTTCTCTCGACGTCTACTCTCGGCGGATGCGCGTGCGTGCTTTGATGGCACCGGTTTACGACATCCGCTCGCTCGCGGGAGGTGATCGTCCAGTCGGGATCGGCGTCGGCGTTGAATCGGATTACGGCGACGGGATGAGCCCCGACCTACGAGCGCCGAACGCCAAAACATGGCTCAGTGGAGGGGCCGATGCTTCAGGGCGGCGGCTAAACATCACGTTTACCTGAAATCAGTCAAAGCAAATCGACGAAAGAGGATGCGTCCCACTGGCTTGGAACTTGGCCACCAGCACTGATGTCTGGGCCCCATCCAGTGTCTTTGCGACTTAGCACCAACAGTCGGCAGATTTCAAACATGCATGGTGTCGACCGGTATTGAGGTCTAGACTGTTTGATGATGCACGCCATCTCGGCAGCTCAGATAGTGTAGTACATGAGGGTGGAGACCGAGTTGATCCCGAAGTGGGGCCGTCCCGTGCCCGTCCCGTTGCGATCGCCGTCCTGGGCCGACGTGGGGCGAGGCTGCATCTGCACCGACAAAGGCTACAATGGGTCTCGGGGACATCTTCGCCTTAGTTAGTTGCACTCTCATGACGCCGACACAAAACCATCCCTACGCAAAAATCTAGACTCGCGGTGTATCGCTTGCGTTGACTGGTTCCTTGTCCTGATGTCCTCCGGATATCAACATCAGCTCGACCTCGGTCTCCTTGGCGGACCCCATTATGCCCCTTACACGATCCCCAAACAGAGTTTCGACCATGGCGATGTGGGCTTGGCAAGCTCAACGAGGGCATGGGCGCACGACCGACCAACGAGGCAAACGACTTTCAATCGGGACGTGATCAGAAGCGAACCTTGGCAGCAACCGGAGATAACCGAGCGACCGATTCGATCACCAAGCGCCCAAAGTTCCTTGATCACAAAGCAGATGTCTGTCGTTTGTCCGAATCTCACCTGTGCAGAGGGCCGCCGCGAGGCAACAGAGAAATACGCCCGCTGGCGGAAGTGGTGCATCCCGAGGTATGCGGGTGGCGCACCTGCCACTGCAACGCGAAGCTATCTTTAGTCCGCCCTATATTGACTTGGCAAACATGGGCTGAGGACTGTCCTATGTATGGGATGCAGGAGCCCTGTCGGATGGGGCGCGATGTATCCCAGACGCAACCCTTGTCGAAAGCAACTTGTTTCCTCCCGCTTCCGGCCTCGAGGGCTGGCCGGCCCGAGTTGGTGCCAAAGACCGGCTTTCAGAGATGGCGCAGGCCAATGAGCCCTGTGTTGACCTTTCACGCCGGCTCATGATGGCGGGTTCTCCCCAAGCGAGCGGTCTCCTGGCAGAACGAAAACAGAGTCAGGAATGAAGGGCATGTGCCTTTCCAATGCTATGTCCTGGTACGAAGAACTTTCTTCGTCGACCCCAGCGAAGAATCCATAGCTGCCAGCAACCACAGTCCACCAGCGAGGCATGGGAGCCGTGGCCTTCTTGTCTGGGAAACCTCGCGCGGTGGCTCGGGTTGGCCGGTCTTGGGGGCTAGGCAACCGAGCCGTACGGCATCGATACTTCCGTTTGGGCTCCTGGACGTTGTGCGACCCATCGACGGGAGGCAGGAGAGTATGCAACGCCGCGGAACGGGACAGTAGCTATTCACAACACAGCACTGGACCTTCAGCGACATCTCCAAACGCAAGGACCGGACGGTCGGCTTACATCCGCGTCCTACCTGTCCCTTCTTTCCGGGATATCGACGGGAAACATTCGACGTGGCGTGTTTGTTGGAAGAGAAGGCGCCTTCGTACTTCGAGACTCAAAAACATGTTCGAGATGGAAGAACTGTTGAGGGCATGACAAGCCGAGATTCTGTGCCAAGGTCAACAGCTCCATTCAAACGAAAGGTACGGGCGGGTTGACGCTTGTGGTGCTCGTGTTCCGGCACATGAAATGATGTGGAACAAAGCTGACAATGACAGCTAGACGTTGGAGCCAGCCGAAGATTTTGTCGATGCGAGTTCCGCAGCTCTGACGAGAAGCGCGGCCCAATAACCAAAGCCGTCCTCTGGCGAAGCACAGATCGCGATCACCTTCCATCAGCCCCCCTGCCGCATGAGCCGTTGGGAGCATGAGTGTGACCGAGAAACAGCATAGCAAACGATGGACAACCCATCAGAGAGTCCCGGCACGCCAACGCCGTCCTCGAGCGCCGGCTCCGCTGACCACAGCCTTCGAAGCCCGTGACGTAGGCAAACAATGCGTCCATCAGACGGTGGGGCAGCGCATCGTCGATCACCAACAATGCGTCCCCCTCGCCCATCCACACCAACGACTGATGAGCATAAAGACGTTCATTTCGATCCATGAGTCGCATCGCATCGGAACCAACCGAGTGGCCACTCGTCGCCCGTTTGGTCAGCGACTCTTCATCCCGTCCCGTCTCTGGATTTCCAAATTCGGGTGTGGCGAGAGTGTGGACTTGGACCGCGTACGCACAACAGAGCCAGAATCCCAGAACTCGAGATTCCTCCGAAATGAAAGGTGGGAAAGTGAGGGGAGGGAGCTGCGCCTCCATCCCGGAAGGTTTTACGCTTCGGAAAGCCTTCCATTTGCCTTCCTGTTGCGGTCCTCGCCAGCGGACTTGTTCGCATGGGTGTTGTGTCGGGAGACCCCCCCTCCCCCACCTCTCATCTCTTCCGTCGTGTGCTTTTGTGCCCTCCGCCTGTCAGTCGTCGTGGCCCCCGTCGATCCGATGCTTTGTGCGTCGATCATGCATAAGATGAAAAGAGGACGTTTGCCTTATGCCAGCAACCCAAAAGTCGGGGATGCCGTTCATCCCATTGGGCGGGGACGAGCGTTTCGTCCAGATTAAAGCGCCGCCCGCTCGACCAATCGCACGCCGGGTTCCGTCCAGATCGCAATCTCCCACAAAGTCCCTCAGTTGGTCCTGGCGGTGTCCACACCTTTTTGCGTGTGGGCGGACGTCCACGCCAAGGCGCTAAAATCTGGGATGGCATGTTACCTTGACCAGGCGATCTTCAGGGCTGCTTTCCATCCGAACCGGTTGGGTGGTGGTGGTTGTTTCCACCTGGTGCTTATTTCGTCTGCTGGTTGTGTTTCGCCGGCCGGTCGAGGAAATGATCTGGGTGTCGTCCAGGGTGATGGTCAATGCTGCCCGGAAAAGGCCGTAGGTTTCGCAAGTCCGGGGAACATCGTTGCAAAGGCGCGTGTTACCTCACTTGAGGAGAACCTCTTCTCTCGAAGAGCACCGCTGCTTGGCTTTTCCAGGACTGGCGGCGGGAGGATCACATTGCAGGTGTCACGTCGGGTCAGATTTCCCCAAACACTTCATCGTTAAAGCCAGGCCATCAGGTCCTCGGAAACCCCTCCTCGCGCTCGGTATCCTCGATCGCAAGGAGGAATCTCCCGGTCCCCAGACGTCCCCCAAATACAATTAGAAGATTAAGTACAAATGGTATTTGCCATTCCGTTAAGATGATTCATGTACAAAGAGAAGTGCTCTTTTTACATTTCCTCTCGACTCCCAAGCAAGAAACCCGCTAGATTGATCGTAAACTGCCATAGCCTCGGTTGGCTTTCCTCAGAAGCGTTGTCCAGGAGAAAAGATTTATGCGAAGATGAAGGCGGCGACACCGGCGACGGCGGCCAGGAAGGCAGAGCCGGTCAGGCCAGCGGCACCAGCGGTGGGGACGGGGGTCCTGGTGGGAGTGATGGTACTGGAACAAGTTAGCAATCTAGATACCCGAAGGTTATGAAGGATCGGGTAGCACTCACGTTCCGTTGCCACCGGTAGGGACACCAGGGATCGAAGCAGAAGGCTTGCTGGGGGTAGGGCAAGGAATCTGGACGGTCTCGTAGATGACGGTAGGGATGACGGTGGTGACGCTGGTGGAGATGGTCTTGACGGAGACTCCGGGGCACTCGGAAGCGGCGCTGGTGGCCAGAGTGGCGGGCTTGGAGACGGAGGGGGCAACGCCGCCGGTGGTAACGGGGACGGGCTTGACGCCGGTCTCGGTGGTGGGCTTGGCGGGGGGGACGCCCTCGGACTTGGTAGGGACGGCGGGGACAGTGCCGTTGTTGCCGGAGGGGGGAGGGACGACAACGGGGGCGGTGGGAGTGGGCTTGGCGCCAGTCTCGGTGACGGGGCAGACGGTGGTGGAGATGGCCTCGGTCTTGGTGACGACGACGGTCGAGTGGGCGGGGCAGTTGGTGACCTCGGGCGCGCACGAGGTGATGGTGCTGACCTTGGTGGTGTAGATGGTGGAGGTGGTCCAGGGCTCGACGCTGGAGGAGACAACGGTGCTGCGGGCAGGGCAGTTGGTGACCTCGGGCGCGCACGAGGTGATGGTGAAGAACTTGGTGGAGAAGACGGTAGAGGCGGGCTCCTCGTCACCGTGGGCCATGACGGCACCGGCGACGGCAAGGGCGGCAGCAGCGTAACGCATTTTGAAGGTGGTTGAAAAAGGGGGGGGGAGGAGGGGTTCGTAAGAACGAAGTTGAGTTGGTTGATTAAGAGAGTGTGTTTAAGCTGGAAGCTGTTAAAGAGTGGACGACCGAAGTCAAAGTTGAGTCAAAAGCTGATGCTTGAGATTGATGAGGCTTGTTTGGCTGGAGAGGGAAGAAAGAAGAGGCCCGAAGCCAACGGGGAGGGCGGCACATATTAATAGCCACGTTGGACAAGAGTGCGAGTGCTGGATCCAAACGGCCCCTCTCCCGGCGGCAAGGTAAACTGGGCGAGAGTCAGTCAGCCCAGCTTCCCTCCCGTTTCCTCCACTCTGCAGTCCTCGCTCGCACGCCCGGCACCGTCTCCCACTGCCCAGCAGCGAGAAGGGAGTGGCATGGATCGAACTCCCAAGGTGGGAAATTACACGACGCCTGCTCCCATCCAGCCCCATGAACGCTAATCCAGGGGTTCGGTGGAGGTTGCATGGCACCAAAAGAGCACTTGTGCGAATTGGCCCGCAGCGAGCAGGCCGGCCATGCCACCCATGCCTTTGCCCCGGCCATTTGGCTGCGACCCTAGGCCGGGGTCGGATCCCATCTGCATAGAGCGGCATTAGTGGAGGAACAGAAGGGAAAACGGCGTTGCCACTCTATTTGCTGGGCGGTGCCTTTGGGTGCGGTGTAGCCCTGAGTACGGATGGTGACAAGAGATGAGATGTGAGTGAGCGCTTATTGGGGGCGAGAAGTCGACCGAACAGGGCGCCACTGCTCAATGGTAGCCGCTGATTTGTGCGCCCGGCTGCGTTTGGCTTCATGGCATCTCTGGCGCGCCTGGCTCACAATTTCCCCGTTCGTGTAAGCAATGAATCGAGCACGACAATTCCGCCCCGTTCCTGAGCGACTGCTGCGTGCACCAACGGAAAGGAGAGGCGGTGCACCCATTCTACTTGCAGGGTGGAAAGCCGCTGACGCTAATGGCGGGTGATGGGTGGCGGGCGTCTATTGACTGTCCAGCTGGACACGGCTTCCATCCAGTACGGACAATTGTGCAGCGGCGCCGACAGCAGCGACTGGCTGTCGGTGGCCAGGCTCGACCATCCCAGGTCTGCTTGTCGGGTTGGCGAAGGCGTTGTGTTTCCTCTGGCCCCGAGGATCCTGGACGGAGGAGGGCAAGGTTGTCCGGCGCGAGTCAATCAAGGCCCAAAGACTGAGGTTCGAAAGCGAGTCAAAAAGCGGCACATTTGATGGCAACAGGGATGGATTGTCTGATTGGGCAAGTGGGCGGGTGGTTCGGTGAGACTTTGTACGCGGTACGGTTGGTCAAGGCGGAGGGTTGTGCGAGCGGGAGCCCACGGTGGTGTACTCGGTACTTGAGCGACAGAGTGGTCTCGCAGATCCGCGACGTCGTTATTTCGCTCAGTCTCCTGGCCTTGTCGTGTGCTGTGGGCTGGACAAAGCGACGCTCAGTCTCCGAGGCGCGTCCAGGGCAGCACGGATGGGCCGAGAGATCGGACGTGGTTGAGAGAAGGTTTTGCCTGAGGAATGCGGGAGCGAACGCGGCCACGTTGCTGGGGGTGGATGAGACCGTATCCGTCCGTAGGCAAGGCAAGGGGGAGACCAGTCTATAGGGAGAGACACTCTGCGGTGTTGGTCGTGTCGAGAAGATCCAGAGCTGGACAGGCCAACCAAGACAGCGGACGGCGTCAGAGCTGAATCAACGAGGCCGCCGGGCTGAGAGGGGAATACATCGGGCGAACGGCGGGAAGTGCACCGAAACGTGGAGGTGAAGGAAGATCATCGCACGCCAAAGGGGCCAAGGGCCAAGGGGAGATGCAGCGTAACACAACACAACGCAGCGCCGCGCAGCGCAACGGGAGGAGAGTGGGAGGCAAGAGAGGGAGCGAAGAAAAGAACAGGGTTCTCCGCCAAAAGAGGAGAGGGAACGAACTCGAGAAGAGACGACAGGGGGGAGGGCGTTCCCTTGGCAAAGCCTTGTGTCTGGCCGGCTTGTCTTCTGCCCTGTGCCCCCCTGGCTCCTTTGCTCACCCGTCTGGCAGCCCGGCAGGGGGGGAGGGTTTGGCGAAAGGCATTGCACAAATCAAACACAAAAAACATTGGGCGGCACAGCCTTTTCGGCTTCTCGAACTAATGCAGGAACGGCGGCGGTGGTGGACACTTGTTTCCAAAAACATCGACGCGGGAAGAGGGGAGCGAGGCAGTACGTACCGCTGCGCATCGCTCCGTTCGCTCGCACGCGCCGGAAACTGCAAGACTGATTTTCACAACTTCCCCTTTTCAGTCTTGCCAGCGTCAATCATTTGCCATTTCACGAAGCGTACCACTATGGTACATTACGGCTTAATTTCCCGTTCATGGCTGTCGTGGTTGCCAATCATGGGAGGGCCACTTGCTAGTGTTCATCACTGGACCCTACGGTAAATCACCCCCAGTTTTCCCGGAGAGAAGACGACGGCCAGCACCACCACCACAACCGCCACCACCTCCTCCTCCTCCTCCTCCACCACACCACCCAGACCAGCGCGACACGGCCACGGGACGCCGCACTCACGCACCATCGCTCGATGTACGGAGCCGCGGGAGTCGGGACGCCAACGCGAGGGCACAGAGGCATGAACGCTCCAGGGATTGTCATTGGCAAAAATTGGGCCGCCCCCCTGGATCTCCAAGACTCCAAGACCCCTCTCTTTTCCCCTGCCAATCCCTCGATGGACACTCAGCCAAAATCCTCCGCGGCATCGTCCAGCGTTGCGAGATCAGCGTTGTCAACACGTCAGAATCACGGGCCATAGCCCGTGTGTTTTCAAGCTCAAAAGCTAATCTTACTCTCCAATCCGTTGCCTGTAGACCGCCCCGGCACTTCTCTTGTGCCGCTGGAACCGGCTTAGCCCCGACGTCTTTTCTTCCTTCGCCTAGCCGACTCCGATGGACCATCCGGAGTCGTTAAGATTGAAATCCAAACACGCCGTCTAGTCGCGCCGCCACGGGAACTGCTACTGAGTCTAATGGGTTGCCGGGCGTGGTCACCAGCCGTGTTCTTGTGTGTTTCCGTGCAACGGCCTTCGCGATTCAGCTGACAAGGGACCCCTTATCGCCCTTTGAGTACACCCGGAGAAGATTCGGGTCGACAAGGCCAAAATTCTGGCAAATTGTGTGCTCGACGCATCCATGTCGGTTTTCATCTGCGCTATCTCAGCAGTCCCCACGCGACAGGCAAGGCAGGCCCGGGGGCTCCAGCGAGCTGCGCATCGTGCGTTTCACCACGGTGGGCGCACAAGATCGTCTGATGCTCCCCTCGACGGCTCTCCCAGTATGGGATGACCCTTATGACGTCGCATAAGCCCTGCGAGTGACCGCACTGGCCGACGACCGGCCGAGAGATGTTTTGATCATGGGCATGATCTGGACGTCGACGGCTACTTTCCGCCAGAGAGCCACCAGAGCCTAGCGACAAGGTCTGTGTGGCAGGCGTCGAGGAGCAATGATAACCTTAATAGCCCTCGACTCAGGTCGGTCATCCACCAACGACGAGCTACGGATACGGTTTGAAGCGGTCGCAAGCCCGAGGCCACATACCATCTCATACTGGAAGCCTTACCATGTGCGGCTCCAGCTGCCCGTTGCTCTGCGGCCTCATCGGATCGGCGCAATTAGGGGAGCACAGTCATTTCGACCACACTGCCACCGGCCACCGGGCCAGACCTTGTTTTCCCACCATCTGACCGGCGAACACACCAGCAGTAGGGCCACCACCACCTCCTCCAAAAATGGACGTAATTTCCAGAAAAGCGCCATGGTCTCGGCAAGCTCTGGCCAACCGAGGTGTCGTCGTTCACCATCGTTTGGCGCAGAGAAGCTTTTGCCCCTTGTCGGCTTGTTGGTGAAATCTGAGAGTTCCCTCTGGTGGGCGCTTCTTGGCAAACACTGGGCTCGCGGTACCGAGTTTGTGACTATGGATGCGGATTTTCTGCTGATTTCCCAAGACTCACCGGCGCTCGGTTCCAACCAAAGGCTCCAACAAGGTGCAGACTGGGCTCTGCCGAGTTCAATGAACCATGCAGCTCTGACTGGTCCAACGCTCGGCGCTACATCAGCTTGTAGATCTTGCAGCTGACTTCCCCATATTCCTCGTCCATCACCATTCCCGTCGTCCATCGAAACGACTGCGACAATCCGAAATCGGGCTACCTTGTGTCTTTGCTATTTCGGGATGTTGGTTCTCCATCTCTTTGAGGGAAGTGGAAACCAGGGCCCGGTTCTTTGGCCGTCGCTCTCGTACTGGAGCATTCTCGGCACAATGCCCGGCGCCAGATTCCCTCCTGGCCGAGAGGCAAAAAGACGGGAGCAATCTGACCATACGAAGCAAATCTCGGGCAATTTTTCGCAACCCTCGCCCACCCCGCAATATCCCAAAGCAGCAATGCGTCCTACGTCGCTACTTGAGGCAGGTCGTTCGTCGGGCCGGACTGTGCCAGCCGACCCCAGATTGTCCACAGCGTAAGCAGTACATGCAGACCTCAGGGGCGCTTAACAAACCCAGCATTCAAGTGCGTCTCCCGCCGGACAACACCAACCCTCATGTCTTTTGCTGGCCCAGCTCAGAATTATTGAGGCTGGTGGCTCAAGGGGAAGGAGCTAACGCTTCCGATTCGATTCTGCCTGCCCTACGAACTATCCGGCAAACATTGTCCCTTGGTGGCCGTTCTCCTGTCCTGTCTTGCAGGACCACGGCGAAGTGTCATGCTCGAAACTTTTTTTTTGATGCCTGTCAGAAGAGGAATGTCCTCTGGTTCGAGCAGGCGTCTGTATTGGCCAAGCCAAAGCACATTCTGAGCTCGATGTTGTACCTTGGGCCTAAGAATCAACTACCGTGTCCAACTCGGCTTGACACAAGCTGCTGCCTACGTATACTTCTGTCGCTATTTCGAGTTGATAGCTACGTACTCGCCGTTGACGACAGAGGTGTAGGCGGCTTGGATATGCCGGCCAGTAGATTCGTAGACGGGTACCAGCTTATAGATGGAGAACTGACCGTCCGTCTTACATCTAGGTTCTCGTCACGACGCAACTTGGCAGCCATAAACCCGAACCAGCACCGGCAGCCTCGAAGAATGCCGCTAGGAGCAATCATGTAGATAGTGCCATTCGGACAAAACCACCTCGATGGACACACCACCTTCAAGCCATGTCAGGCATGGCGGTTTGGGCCTCGCTGCGAGGTATAATGAAAGGCCAGCATAGCCTCATGAGGCTACTCGTAATTCAAACAATGTGAGCAGCACAGCATGTTTCGCAGAAACATAAGTCTTGGGCTCAGTGTCTTGTAAGCCTAATTCAATGAAACAAGCCGTACGACAATCTAAACGTGTCGTAATATGTTGCCGCAGACACTCGTGGCTAGGGGGCGTTCTATTGTCTCATCCAAGGTCTGTATCCTGAAACACAGCATCTACAAACACACAACACCTTGTCTTTTCTGCAGACAACCACGCGCAATCAGGTCATGTCTCAGACGTGCCTACTGGCTATTGTCTTGGTTGATGGTTTCATACCCGTCGTACTCATCTGGACGCACCAGGCAACCTCCCTACGACCCATCACAGCTTTGCCTGGGCAGCGTTGGCGTATGGCGAAACAGGAACCGACTCGGTCTTCACGAAACCGTACAGCCGCCCCTCGCTCTTAGCTACCTGAGAAGTCCACGCAGCCAAATCCTTCAACAGGCCATCCGCCGACGTCTGGTCTGAAGGATCCAACGGCTCCTCGTTGCGGCCCAGCTGACGCATCTGCGCCCCCGACAGCGCAGATCCGAGGCCAAAGTCCTGCTCGTCGAACCACGGCTTGATACAACTCTTGAGGCCGTTGTCGAATATGTCATTTGGCAATCTCGGCTCTGTGCAAGCAGGCCGTCCGATGCCGACACCGTCGAGCCCGGCCTGTAGAATGTCGACCATGGCGCCGACCGAGCGAACTCCGCCTGTGACGAAGGTTCTGGTCTTGCTTACGTGCGGCACAATCTTCTCTGCGAACTCGAGGAAGAAGGCCTCGCGGGCCCTCGTACTTTCCCTACGGTGATGCCACGCCGTCTGCTCGTACGTGCCACCGCTGAGCTCGACGAAGTCGAACTTGTGCTCCTCGAGCAGCTGGCAAAGCTCTGCGGCCTCCGCGACCGTGAACCCAGACTCCTGGAATTCGACGCTGTTGATCTTGATGCCCAAGACGAATCCGGGCCCCGTCCGCGTGCGAATGGCGTCGGCGATGTCCGTGATTAACCGCGCCCGATTCCGCAGGGAGCCACCGTACGCGTCGGTCCTCTTGTTCGTGGTCTGCGACAAGAACTGCGCCATGAGGTAGCCGTGCGCGCCGTGGAGCTGGACGCCGTCGAAGCCGGCCTTCTCGAGATACACTGCCGAGTGCACGAAGCTATCCGTCAGCTGACGGATCTCCTCCGCTGTCGCCGCGTGGGGCTTGTTGAACTTCATGCCCGCGAACTCCTTCATCAGCTGCACGTCAGAGGCCGAGACGGGGTCTTTCTGAATGTCGTTGATGACCTGGCGTCCAGGATGGTTGATTTGCCCCAAGAGCAACGAGCCGCCAGCCTTTCCCGCGGCAGCTACGCGGCGCCACAACTCGAAACGTTCGTCACCCTCGACGGGCTCGTGCGCGAGGGAAATGACGGGGTTCCCGGCGGCCTCGAGGTGTTCTGGGTCGATGAGGATGTTGCCCGACAGCAAGATACCCCAGCCGCCGGTGCCCCAGTTGCGATAGAGGGTAACTAGCTCCTCGGTGGGGACGCCGCGCTTGGGAACGTCGGCGGTGTCCCAGGTGCAGACGCGTTCCGTCATGGCGCCCTTCATGAGGCGGTTCGGGGCGACAGTTGTCGAGAAGGGGAAGCTCAGCGGCTGAGCCAGAGGCGCCGGGTCGGCGTCCTGGCGGCCGGGGTAGCGAGTAGGCATCTTTGCAGGAGTTACTGCTTATGGTGTCTCTCACCGGGTTTGATCGCGTGCAATACTTGAAAGTGAGGATCGTGGTGTGCTTGAAAAATCACTCTCGGTCGTGGGTCACTCGATCGAAAGCAGAGGGCAAAGCATAAGAGTCTGTTTACTACCTGCCGGTTGGGACATTAGATATGGAACGAGTGGTCATCTGAAGAGGGGTTCGGTTGGAAGAACAACGGCGGATCTACATATGTGGTCCGCTTCGTATCGTGTCCATTTTGGAAGGTGTTTCGTTGTTGCGGAATGCTTGGCCTTTTTTTCGTCACCATTGCTGGCCGTGGACCTGGACGTAACTGCATTTTGGGTGAGGAGCAACTTGCTGGTGAGGAAATTGATCTGCGGCACGCAGTTGGCATATCACCCATACCTCAGGTCGGGTTGCTAAACTACCTGAACGTATGGTGATATAACGCAAATCGGCCACAAGCGCGGCGGGTGAGGTCAGGGACTCTGCGACGCTTCCCAAGTCACCGCTTCCGTGGGTGTTTCTGCGACCCATATATACCGACTAGCTAGTATTCTGTACCGAGGTAAGGCAGGTGGACTTCTTGAAGGGGCGGACAGCTCGTTGATGAGGGGTGATGCGGCCGAGTGGATAGAGATGGCTGGGGGGGTCCCAATTTGATCGATCTCAGAAGACGCGCGTGGGCCGGTAATACTCCGATCCCCAAGTCCGCGGTGCCTGAGTGCCAAGGGAGACACTTTGAGAACTCCAATCCGAACACGCTCAGCCCCGGAGAGTGAGCTCGGTTGCGGTTTCGCTCGTTCAAAGGAGCCGTGTACGGGTTGACGGAAATACCGGGGCTCAAGCTTGAGATCGGCTGGTACGACCCCCTTCGTTCCGAGAACCCCTGTCAAGCACTATTTCGTCATACCTTAGGGTAGAAGCCGTAGTGAGGGGTCGACGAGCCGGGGGAGGCTCGAGGGTGCCCATGTTTGAGGTGGTGATTACGGCTTGGTTGCTCGGAGGCACGTTGACGGGGAGCAAGCTGTTGGCGCTTGTTGCGGAACGGAGCTTACGTTCTCAAGGAGGCAATGCCCAGCCGACCGCCTCCCAGACCTTCACCGTGATGCCCATCACTCGACGTGGAGCCAGAAACGACTCAGCACTGGTGCCGCGTGCTACACCAACCCAAGTCTGTGAACGGAATAAGCAAACGCCCATTGCCCATGCCGTGATGCCTATGAGTTTGGACACCAATCATTGTGCCTTTGGGATTACGAGTGAAAGTGTCTGGAGTTTACCTTGGGCAACCAGCCAAGAGAACAGCAGCGCTCCGGCATGGGCCTCTCTAGCGTTGATGGTTTGGTTAACACGGGCTGGCAGTCGGTCTGATCTCTGGCACTCCGATCCTGCTTCCAAGCAAGCTGGAGTCGCAACGGTCCCCAGTCGGGCCACGATGGCCGAGGAGGGGTCAACTGTCGACCAACGCTCGCCCTGTCCCAGTGGAAGCCTCTAGTGTGGTTGGTCTGGAACGATAAGGTGTTGTCGGGACCGGATCCGAAACACTGGACATGGCTGAACAGTTCGTGGCATTCAGGTTGGGTTCACCCGCTGACGAAGAAGCAGAACGACCCGCCGTTTGCCGCCAGGAGAGTAGCATGCGGAACCAGGACAAACATGAACCAGCGGCAGCGATACCGGTATGCCTACCGTGGTTGAAGTGCTATGCAGCTCAGCGAGGGGCAGAGCTTTTATGAATGAAAGGCGGCGCCACATATAGCTGGGACACTCTCACCTTGGTTTCTGGCGGCGACTTACACATCTCGGAACGTGGGTAGGAAGCATTCGAAGACGGGGGTGAAATCCGCCGGTACTTCCCAGTCGTTTCGCCGTTTGGCGCGTATACAAACTGCCGTCCTACAAGATAAACCCCCGTCCATCGGGGGCTGTCTTGACGTGGGGGCGAGAGTGTGCTTCCAGGAGAACATCGAGACGTTCCGAGAAGTCGGCGTGGTACGGTGTTGCAAACAACTGGGATAGATATGACATCTCATATTCTCCCACCGTACCCTCTTCGCAGTGCGCGTCGAGGGGGAAACTTTGACGGTTCTTTCCTATACTTTATGTAACATCTCGGTAGAACCCAGTACGTCTCACATCCTGCATCAGCCTAATTGCCATCGACGCAAATATCTGTTGCAGCTTCCGCGGTCCGCACAATGCGCTCCACTGGCGGATGAAGTGGACGCCGCGGTGCCGGCGGCCGCTGACTCTTGCAGGCCGTGGTATTTCATGATGGGTCCAGGTGCATGGTCATGCGTGGCTGATTTGAACGTAGTTCTCCCCCATCCATGCGAGACGATCACCTACCAGAATACGGCGACTTCTGTTCAGCCAATTTCGCCGGAATACGCACGGTTTGAAAGACGATGGTGGACGCTGGCTCGAGGTTCGGGGTGAGGAAGGGCAAACCCTTCTCGGGGGCACCAGACAATAAGCACTCGGAGACACACACAGCATGCTTGTTGCGAATGCCCCCCCTCATACTTTGCGTTCCCCAGTACATGGTCGACTGTAGGGCGCGGCGCAAGCTGCAGGATGAGCAGCCAACGACATACCCGAACAGACCAGCCTTCGATATCCATACTCATAGGCCAGTCAAACTCTACCGTAACTACGCAACGACTCACCCCTGCTTCACATGCCTCTCGCTCAGCCGGCGCGTGCCAAGAATGCCGCTTCTGTGATGTCTATATAGGAGGGGCCGTAGGAGCAGCCGGTGCTTCTGGGGCTGCGGCCACAGGCCTCTACTTTCCCCTGAGGCAAAATGGTCTCTGGCGAGTTGTCTTGCTCTGCGTATCCTTTTTCTCCTTTGCCGAATTGTCAAGGAGACTCCCCACTAGGGTAAAAGCATTAGCAGACCACCGGGAAAGTGGTAGCCCGATCCATGAGACGCCCTATACAGAACAACCAAAAGACCTAACGCCGGACGACCAGGGGGACAGAAACACCGGTCCGTCGCAGAACCTAGAGCAACTAAATGGCAGCGTCCGACTAACATCATGAAACAGAAAACAGTAGAGGCATGGCAAAAGTCACCAATCTCTTGGCACCTTGTAGATAAGGATCAGCAGGATGGATGAGAACATGATTCTTTTTGTCATTTGTCGTTTAATCTCTAATGCCTCCCTTAAACTCCAAGGCGATGCGGCCAGTGGATATGTAAACAAAGAAAAGTGGCCAAGACGAAGAGAGTTTCCGGACATTTCCTCCCCTCCGCCCAAAAAACCTTCCCTTCCACCCATCGTACGCTTATAGTGTCTCTTTCTCCCACCACACGCCCTATTAAATTTCCATGCCATACTCTTACCGCATCTCATCATCTACGGCTCTTCAGGAGCCCCTGCAGATAACTCGAGAATCCCTTCCTGTCCACGGACGTCGACATAGATCGGAGGAAGTCGGACCCGTCAATCCCCAGGTGTGGGAACAGTGACGACTGGAGGTGTTGGATGAACATCTCGCCCGTCTTGGTATAGATGGCTTGCTCGAGACCGGCGATTTCGTTGAGGACCTGCTTGCTCTGCGCGTCGTTGTGGGGTCTGAAGTTGGGGTCCTGGAAGACCTCCCAGCAGAGCGGGTGGAAGCGGTCGATCATGAAGCGGTCGAACCCGGGAATGGTCGGGTTCGGGGAGCCACTGGGCGCCGAGGGATTCTCCGCAATCTTTGCGCAGTCGGGGCCACCCCAGACGACGACCATGCGCGATAACACGCTGAAGGCCAATCTGCTAGGTCCGATGTTCTCCGCCACAAGAGTTCTACCCAGGGTAAGAACGGAGTTGATCAGCGACTCGAAGAAACCCTGGTTGGCCTCGCTGATGAAGACCGATTGCAGCTCGTTGTTCAAGATGACCAACAAGAACGACAGGTACTCCCTGCGAAGCTCTCCGAGCTGGATCTCGTCGTCGGTGCCGGTGACGGGCTCGGACAACCCGGCAAAGATCCTTTGCAGTAAGGGGGTGAGCAGCATATTCAAGACATTAAAAATCTCGGCCTTGAAGCCGAACACGATCTGGTCAAGCAGACGCAAAAAGATTGCCATCTCGTCTTTGGAGGAGCTCTGAGACAGGAACCCCTCAATCCACTGAGGAAGCTGGGGCAGCACGGCGGATCCGAGAACGCCGAGCAGTTTGGAGAAGGACGCACGGCAAGCAGTGCGGATGTCAGAGGAGCTGTTCAGCTCGCTGAGTGCGATCAACATGGCCTCGGCAGCCCTCGAGAACTCATCGGAAACAAGTTTGTCTGGAGGAGGGCGGTTTTGAGCCGAGGTGCTTCCGGGCTGCCAGTCCGAGAATCCATGGGCAAGGCGACCGAGTGCCAAGATGATGTGGTGTATTTGGAGAATGGCTTGGGCGTCGCCGGACTTTGCCTTCGGCAGATGAGATTCCATGTCACTGAACAACGGATTCAGCACCAGGCGAGCATAGTAAGCCTGCTTGTCTGCCGGTGTGCTTCCAGTCGACGCAATGCAGCCAATCGCCTCGAAAAGGTAGAGCTGACTGGTGAACAGGGCGTCGGCGGAGTGGTCAGATTCGTCCGAAGACATATCGTCGTCGCCGTTGTTTTCGGAGACTTCCGCCTTGATGGGAAGGAGGTCGCCGATGGACTGGATGACGGTCTCCGCAACATTACCGACTTGGGCCCTGAGGAACTTGACAAATCTCTGGAATAGATACCACGATCGGGTCTTGATACGGACATGGTCGTGATGTACCAACCGCACAAAGTTCTCCAGGACTTGTGGAATGTATTCTTGACGCGCATCAAACACTTGCCAGTACCGGACACAAATTTCCATGTACTGGAGCAAAATGGCGGGGTGAGGGAAGTTGGCAATTCCTGTTCCGAGTTAGATTTTCGCCCAAAATGTAAACAGAAACGTCACTCACCGGACTCGACCATCTTCGTCACCATGATGGTCAGTCGTTCTGTTGCTGTGCTTGAAGGTTGGCTCTTGGTGCCCAACCCCTGGTTCGGCAGCGCGAGCTCGCCAAACAGATACATCTCGTGGAGCGCGAGGTCGAGGTCTCTCCAGTCCATCTGGGACCCTTGCTGCTCGAGGGTGCTGAAAGTCTGGGATACGAGGTTGCTCAGAACCTCAATGTAAAGCTCCTGGTCCACGGCTGCAACGGTCTTCTGGAGAACCTGCAGCCGCTTGCGCAATTCCTGGAATTCGGCCTCGTCCGTCTGTTCGTCCTCGTCGCCCCAATTCGAGGTCTCATCGTAGCGCATCTTCATGATGATGGCGTTGAGGATAGGCGGAAGCATCTCCTTGTAAGAAGCGGGAAGGTTGGTGCCGACCTTGCGCAGTAATGTAAGGAGATCGGTCAGCGAGGGGATGACAGTCGAGCAGACCTCGTCGTACTCGTCGGAGAAGAAGCGGAGGAGGAATGGAAGGAAGTCGTGAAGATGCTGCTCGGACTTGGCTCGGGTATCGTCGCCGGCTTGGCCATCCTCGAGGGCTCGCACAATGTCGGCCATGACGGTGTTGACGAGCTTCGCGACGGCCTCGGCAAGATCGGTGTCGTATTTGGGGGTGGACTTGAGCTCGCTCAGAGGGGCGCTGGCGATGAGCTGAGCCACAATGTCGCGCAGGTTGAGGAAAGAAATCAGTTCCATCTTCTCGGGGCCTCTCATCTTCTTGCCGACAATCTCAGTAAGGGTGTCGATGGCCGCGTCCCTGACCTTGTCCTCGCTGCCAGAGTTGTTTGTCCGTCCAATGACGGGAAGCAGGAGGTTGAGCATGTCCTGGTTCACTATCAAGGAGATATCCATCCAGCTGATCCACTTGCCAATCACCTTGAGGATCATTTCAACGATGATGTCGTTCTGACCCGAGTATTGCGCCAGCAAGTCCTTCCAGGACTGGGCCACCTTCTGGACGTCGCGCGCACGCAGCTGGTCCTTCAGGTCGGTGTTGCGCTTCGCATCGTTGCTGTTGCGTGTCAACAGCATGTCGGCAATCTCGTCGTGGATCGAGCCAATGATTCGCAGGTAGAGAAAGACACCAGCTGTGTTGTTGGGGCTGCTCGCAATGGCGAGGAAGTCGTCGATGAAGGTGTCCCAGCCATCGTTGTATAGGAAGACGAACAGGTAGGTCAGGGTCTGTGACAGCTTGTTCTGCAAAGAACTCGGATCGACCTGGTCTTGTAGGTTTTGGCCGTAGATGTTGCGGACGTATTCGAGGAGGTTGTCCTTCAGCCACGTGAGGCTGCCGCGGTCGAGGCCCTGGGTATGGATCGCATAGTTGACGACTTCTAAGCAGAAGAGGCGGACCACTTCGGAGGGTCTCTGGGGTCTGGTGAAGAGGCTGGTGCAGACCTGCCAGCCCTGAGGGTCGGCTCGCAGCTGGTTCAGATAATCGAAAGCTTGTTGCTTTAGGTTCTGGTTGCTGCCAAGGTTGAAGGCGGCCTCAACGGCGTTCTCGATCTGCGGGACACAGTGTTAGCTCCCGTTGCGGCACGACTCTCATTCATTTCTCTCGTATCATCATAACCCAAGTCCCGTTGCCAGGGTAGGCCACGGTCGGCCGAAGCTCGCCGCAGTCGGCCCACGCAAGCGGCGGTGGGATGGGTGACGAACGAGGCCGGGATGGCGGGGCAAGTGCCCGACGATTTTGTGCAGGCCAACCGGCACCGCGCGGTCAAACACGTAGGTGCTGCAAACGTACCTGAGCGTCCATGTTCAAGACGGGTTGGCCCAGAGTGAGAGAGCGAGGAGAGCGGAAAAAAAGATCAAGGGAACTTTTAATGTGGAAGAGAAGGAGGGAGAAAATAATAAAAAAAGACTAGTTTTTCGGTATCGAAATGCTGCTATAATCCTGGCAGCCGTCTAAGCTGTGCATTCAGCATTCTTGCTTGACGTAAAAGCGGCGACGTAGTAGCTACCGAAGACTCATGGCCCAGCTCGGTTCGATAAGGTAGAACAGGTGGACGGCCCAGGTGCAGTGGGATCGGTCGGGCTGATTTGGGAGATTGTACACACGAGGGGTACTTTGGTGGGAGCCGAGAGAGCCAATGTCGAGGTCGAGATGCAGAGCCAAAGAGAGGCGAGGTGTCGAGGATCCGAAGCGACAGTAGGCAGATTTGGCCTCTCGAGAATGGCGGTCGGAAAGAGGGAGAAAGGGGACGAGTGGAAGAGGGACAGCGGAAAGGGTAGGTGGTGCAAGGCTGAGGGGATATCGCAGCAACAGAGCAAGACTCGGCGGTGGCAGGTGGTGGCGGTCGTTCGTTGCCTTTGTGTTTTTTTTTTCCCTCTTCTCCATTCACAATCCCAAAAGTCGGTGCAGGTGCGCACCTCAGTCTCGTGCACAAGTGGGGTCGACTGGTCTGTGAGGGCGGTATGCCGGTCCACTGTCAGGTTGTCCAGTGTTGTATTTTACTGAAGACCAGAAGCTAATCTTATTGAGGGGCCAGGCATAATTCTCACCTCCCACCTCCCCCTCCTCGACCTCACAGGCACCGGGACCAGCACAGCACCTGCCGTCTGTCGCTGGCAAGGGCGGGGTTCCTGGCGCGGTGGCCCTCTCTACGTATTTCCCGGCCAATTATCGGCCAAGTCGTCCCTTGTTTTCCGCTGTGGCATGAACACAGGAGCGGCTTGTTCGTCTTGGCTTCTGGACCTTTCCATAGCCCACGCCCGGAATGCCAATCCATGACACAAAGTAGCGCCCGCTCGCGGGCTGGATGCTTTTGGTGACGATGGTGGTCTCCGTACTGCCCCTCACCCCTCATTTTGTCCATTTCGGCCGTGTGCGTCCCCTTACTTGGGTCATCCAGGTCAGCCCTATTAATACGCTTTGCCAGCCCCAGCTACTTGCCATGTTTGTGTCGACACGTGTATTGCCAACCGTTGACCGAGAAACCCGACGTGACCGCAAGTTGTTGCATCGCTTCCAATACACTGGAGTCGGGCTTGTTGGATAGGGGGCCTTGAACACACGACTGCCAAGCCCAGCTTTGCAGGGCGCTTTGTTGCTCGCAAGGCACATGGGATAGAAACTCCAACCACACTGTGGTTGCTCTTATTCGGACCAGATGGCAATATGTAGTCGGGCATCATTAAGGCCCACGTCATGTACAGGAGATAGGCTCCTACGCGTTCGACCATTCAGAAATAAATCATCCCAACGCCTGCATATTTTGAGACAGACGGACAGAAACTCGAAAGTAGGATTACGTTCGTCGAACCAGTGCCACGCCATATAAAATCCGTCTCCCAACGTTTGAGGATCTGGTGCTGTTCACAACAAGCAAGAGTTTCGGGTCTCGGGAGCACACAAAAACACTCAGCAGACGCGCACTCCGCACACCTCGACCCCTTTGCCCTCAATGTAGGGTTTCCGGTCAAAGTACTTGGCCATGAGCTCCTTGACAAATTCAGCGTCATGCGCGTTCCAAACGTCAAGACCCATGCTCTCAAGTGCATCGCTACCAACTCGTACAGCGATACGCTCAGGCTCACTGTCGCACCGGAGAGGAACATCGTCTGCGTCCTGATCCCCCTCATCATCGCCATCTTCGTAGCAATCGCTTGAGCCCTCCACGAGATCACCCATCACCGTCAGCATTTGCGCTGTTAATCGGTGGAAGTAGGCAATGACGGCGAGCTCCGTTCTGGCTTCATCGTCGTCTGGCCCAACAGCCGGCCGGGATACGACGGACCCGATCGAGTCAGCCAGGCCGCCCGATACCGAGGACCGCGATTTCGGGGGCTTCGACATGCTCGGGGTGTGGGGCGTCAACCCTAGGTCTGCCAGCAACGCCGCATCGTGGGCCGCCTCTTCCTGCTCCTCGCTACGTGCCTGCTCGCCGGCACTCGCCCACCACATAAACCCGCTGTATGCCAGCGCTGTCCAGCTCGGTGGCTCGACAATCCTGTCCAGGGCCTCGTCATTCTCGAGGCTTGGGGCAGGGAAGGCGCCGGCAGTAAGCTTGAAACTTGTTGATGTGTCTGACCGAGGGCTTTCCGCTGCTGTCGGCTTTGGCGTGGTTGCTGTCAGCCTGGCAAGACCGGATTTCAAAGCACGGAACCTTCTCAGATCCCGCTGTGTTGCTTTGACGGGTACACCGCGAGGGCATTCAACCGTAGGCCAAACCTTTTCCTTGGCGTTGGGCGCATAGGGCGGAGGCATGGTGATGAGCATGTCCCAGAGAGTGTCTTTCATGGCAAGAATGCTGTCAGTCGTACAGGCAATCCAGCCGGAACCCGACTCATCCGCAAAGTCGTCATTGCTGTCGACCTTTCGCCGCTTCGAGGCCTCAAAGTCCTCCATCAAGAAAGGGATGTCGTGAACCCCAATGGTGAAAAGGGGTCTCAGGCGTTGCGAGGATGATGTCGGGGCCAGTAGCTCCGTGACCGTTTGAGGAATATTTGAGAGAACAGAAATGTTGTACACTAGAGTACTGTCAGTAGAGGCCATGGCGATGAGATCAGTTCAACGCACCAAAGTTGCAGATTTCACGCACTGGCGCATGACATGAGATCAATATACGCTTCCGCAGCAGAGCTGCCCTGTGGATGGGGAAAATGAGAGGTCCAAAGGTATCCAAGAGAGTCGTCAGGCTCCAGGCCGGATGGTAAGGGGAGAGTCGGTGGCCAGACGGCAGCAACGAAGCGCCATCCGATGCGGAGCGATTCCGGTTGTGGTTTGCTTTTTTTGGTTGGGCGGCTTGGGCGCTGAAACTGATGGACGGGGACTCCATCGCCGGCCGTTCCTGTTCGGCGCCTTCTTTGGCCTTGTTCTTCTCCCAGTATTCATCAAGAAGACTAGTGTTTTTGCGGTCCTCGGCGAGTTTTCTGATAAGACAATCAATACGGGCAACGGCCTTGTTTTGGCACTATTTACTCACGATGCAATGTTCTTCAAGCCCTCGGCGTGCCTCCATGCCCGGCCAAGGCGGCCATAGCTGAGCGGAACCAGAACCCCGACAGCAATCATGCGCGCATGGCGCGCCTCCTCTTCGTCGCACGGCGTGTTGATAAATGCGCTCAAGCCGGCATGTTCCCCGTCGTGAACGAAGTATATCAAGTCGTCGGGAACGGTGTGAAGGCCCGACGGCAGACTCTTGTACTCGACGAGGCCCTCAAGCTCGATCCCGGATGCAGCCTGTTTCCAGACAATCGTGTATCCAGCCTTGACGTCGAAATCGATGAGGAAGAGAGCAGCTATGGGAGGCAGTTCGGGCTGCGCATTGCCCGTCGGCAAGCGGACAGAGAGGGGGGGTTGTGCCCGGCGGGAGGGCATGGTCGGAATCTCAGCGACTCGAGGTCATCCTACGGCAGCAAGGGTATGCGCCGATGGCGGAGCGGCGGGCTTGTAGATGTTGACTTTGAAACACAGCGAAGGAATGGCGGTTGACGGCGAGACGATGCTTCGGAGGACGAGTTCAAGGTGATTGGTGATGCGCTCGACGCTTGTCGTGCGATCAAGGTTGCGAAGCTCCTCGCTGTCGGGCAACAGTTAGCGACGCCGAGCCCAGACCCCAGGCGGACGCGCCGGGAAGGGGTGGTTAGTCAGCAGACTGTCACCGTCGATTATCGATAAGGATCCCTGCGCGCTGCGCGCACGGGTACCTTGACTTTCGCGATTCACTCTACTTTGGCCATGCATGGTAGCCGCATCCTTTGATCCATACCGGCGAGGCTCGTGAGTTTCCGCGTGTCTGGGAGGCTTGGAGAGTGCCTCCAAAGATGGAGACGGAGCAGGCGAGTCTCCAAAGCACTCGAGTGTCTCGCTTGGCCGTCACGAAGATTGCAACTGCGGGCGACAGAGCGGCTCCGAGACACGGGCAGGCGGGTTGAGTTGCTGGGAAGCATGTCTGTGTCTGGCACGGGTCCTGCCACATGCTTTTTGGCGACATTTGGGGAAAGGGAAGAGGGGGAGCCATTGGCCCCACCGGCTTTTCTAACCTCCCCCGTCAGGGAGACAGTGACAGACTGACTGGGTGGGTGGGAGAAAGGAAGGCGCCGTCGTCTAGCTCTCCGCGTCTCTTGACCTGCCATGCGTGTTCGTTCTCAGCATTTTTCTTACTTTTCCTTTATTTTTTAACACGTGCCAGGTAGATCGCAGGGGCACTAGCCAAGTCTGCCTTCTCCTAGCTAGTCTCCCGTCCGGTCATGTCCTGTGGTTCCCCAACAGTCAGCCAACCGCCGCTCCAAAAAATCGACTTACAAAAAGTCGTCTCAAGATGTGATGTCTGCCTGTCTCTACCCGCTCCCCTCGCTCATCAGGTGTCCCGCTCGTCCGCCCTTCCAGCCAGCACATGGCACACCTGTGAACCGCATAATGACATGTGCTTAGAGGCCTATCGACTGGACACCCGCTTCAATGTGGTCTAGCGCCCACAACGGTCTGAGCCGCCTTGGGAGGTTCCTGAAGATGTTCCGTCTTATCCACGCAGTTCCACGACCTGACAACCTTGCTGCGCACTCAATGCTGCACGGCACAGCGCAGCGCAGCACGGGCGGCCGCGAAGATGACGGCGTTGCTGCTGCGTGTGGGCCGGCAACATCGGCCAATTGCTCAGTCTTTCCCAACGACCTGCACCTGAGGGGCGTTGGTATCTCCCCTCTCCCCCAGGAGAGTCAAAGTCATCCCACCAAAAAAAAAAAAATTCTCTGGGACGGACGCAGGACAGGGAACCCCACACCTCTTCCTTACCTCGACCCTGCCGGGTTGTGCGACCCAGTTCACGACCCATGACTGACGACCAGGGCCATGGCCGCCCCCTTCGCCAATCGAAGAGCTTGCGGTGTGCGGTCCAGGTGCAGCAAGTGCAAGTGCAGTTGCAGTTGCAGTTGCACTCCTGCCACTTGGCTTCCCGTTTCCACTTCTCTTTCCTCTCCGCCGCCGCAAGGTACTTCTTCCCGCTCATCGGAAAGCCCGCCCACCGACACCGATTCCCTTACATCGTCATTGCGCGAGTCTCGTCAACTCTCTCCCTCCCTGAGACACACCTCCAACTCACACATTGCGCTCCTATCCCCCCGTAACATGTGTCTTCGGGAGCTGTAGCCTTCGCCTCTCCGTCATCTCTCTTGCTTCGTGTTACAATCTTCCTCTCCCAGGTCCTCGCCTCGCCCTTGTGACGATCCTTCGTTCCACTGCCTAAACCCCGCGTCCGAAGCTCCCTCCTCAACATATCCGCCTTGAGGCGCGCCGCCCCCAAAGAAGCTAAACGCCCACCGTCCCGACTATCATCTCTTTCTCCAAGCTTCCGCGCGCCTGTCTCCTTTCACGCCAGCTGCCGCCGCACCGACCAGGCGCATACTCACCAGTCATGTCGGCTTTCCTGGGCTACATCTTCTCCTTCTTCAAGGGTTATGCCGCCCTCGTCGTCGCCCTCTATATGCTGTCCTTCGTCGTCCCAAAGGCCGCCTTCGCCGCCCGCGTCCTCGCCTCCTACATCTCGCTGGCCTTGGCGGCCGGTTGGGGTGTCTTTGCCTCCATCTTTTTGCGCCTCATTGGCGAGCAGGGCATCGCGCAATGGATGACCGGCCGAGCTTTCAGCTACCTCATGGCACTTACGACGGGCATCACCTTCGAGGTCATCGACCCCAAGGACGTCCTCAACACCACCCGCCCGGCCGTCTTCGTCGGCAACCACCAGACCGAGCTCGATGTCCTCATGCTGGGCTCCATGTTTCCCAAGTACTGCAGCGTCACCGCAAAGGCCTCGCTCAAGAAAACGCCCATCCTCGGCTGGTTCATGACCCTGAGCGGCTCCATCTTCATCGACCGCAAGAACGCCAAGGATGCCAGGGATGTCATGTCTGGGGCTGCAGACCAGATCCGCAAGAGGAACCAGAGCGTCTACATGTTCCCCGAGGGCACTCGTAGCTACGCAAAGGACCCCGTCCTGCTGCCTTTCAAGAAGGGTGCCTTCCACCTCGCCGTCCAGGCTGGCGTGCCCATCGTCCCCTGCGTCGTCGCCAACTACAGCCACGTGCTCTGGCTCAAGGGCCTTGTCTTCAACTCTGGGAAAATCCCCGTCAAGGGTAAGTCATTGGTTCCCATGTTAGTCTAGCGAGGGGTAAAAAAAGAACATGCTAACTCGTATTTTCGCAGTTCTCGACCCTATTCCTACCACTGGCCTGACCGCCGCCGATGTCGACGAGCTTACCCGCAAGACCCGAGACCTGATGTTGGAGGAGCTCATCAGCCTCTCCGAGAAGGCTCAGGGCAGGCCTATGAAGGTCGCTCACGACCTCGCTTCTGCGAAGACCACTGGCACCGACGCTGCCACGGACACCGTCTCGGCTCTGTGAAACGTTCACACTCTACAAGAGGTTGGGAGCTACAGTATCAGAAGAGGCAGCGCACTGGAACCTCCCTTCGACAGGGAAGGCATTTTCAGCCGAACACGTAAAACTCGCTCCGAGGCGGATCCGATGGTAACATCTCCATCACGGGGGGCCTTTAAACAACAAGTATGCATGGTTGGGTACGGGTACGGTAGATTCGGGAGGGGGCATTTCTTGATACCCTATAGACCGAAAACACTTACATTTTAGCTCTTTGCACTGTTGGTCATATTTCTGGCCTGCGGGGCCTCGAGGAACTAGACGTTCGGCATGACACGTATATGAACACGGCGTGCAGTCAGCATTTTTGTTGAATGACATTCAAATTGCTTTATTCATATGGCTTCTTGATGAGGGCTTTGATACACGACGCTTCGTGAAGGGCTTGAGACTGCAACTATGGTGGCCTGGTGATGTAAATTTCGCCTGATCCTTGATTGGCCCAGGCCGGTCGATTTAGCAGTCATGTTGGGTTCCTCAGCAGAGACCTATTCTGTGGCTGTGGATGGCTCCATGGTGCAGACCGCGAAGGCAGGGCAGGGTAATCATACAATCATTGGGATGGCTGCAGATGGCGCCAGGTCGATGTTGTCTACACTCGATACAACAATGCGAAGTGGTCGGTTGTCATCGCAAGGCCCCCGTGTCGACGCTGGACGAGCCTGGAACCTTCACGTTGCACCATCATAGAGGCCGTGGTTATATGGATAGCAATGAAACCAATTTGTTCAGTTACGCGTTGTCTAACTCATGCTTGTGTCATGATTTCCATAGTCCTGCCCATACTGCCAAGTCCAACAACCGTACAGCAATTCCAAACCACCAATTCTCCTCCCAAGTCTCATATATCGGAAGAGGCCTGAGTCAAGTCAGTGTTGATAATCAGGTCGTCTTTGCCCTTCAGATGCATGACAATGGTGAGCCCCTCAACACCCAGTTCATAGTCGTCGCCTTGGCTGGTTTTGGTCCCAACATCCACATGTTCAGACGTATTGTGTCGTTCTGGGGACACCATCTCCGCCTTCAGCTGCCGCACTTCTGCCGTCAAGTTCAAGTACCGTTCCTTCCAGAAGCACGTATGATTAGGTGGCATGATGGGTATTGGGCTGAGGACCTCGATCTTATCGGTGCAGTTCCGAGACGGCTCTTCACCGGCTTCTTCGACGCTGTCGATACTAGTCTCTTCGGCTGCAAGCGATTCCAAAGTAGAATGCACAACTCCGTTGGCCTGATAAATATGGGTTACGGTATCTAGTTCAACCTTCGTCGTTGCCAAAGTTCTCGAAGTCGATCTTTGAGAGCTTGAAAATCGCGCTTCCTCCAGGCGCTTCTGCCTCAATATGTTCAACTCGCCATCCTGGTCCTCATGTTCTGCATTTCTTGCCTCTCTGGACGGCTTAGTGGGAATATTTGGAGTAGTTTCGATTGCATTGGCGAGAGGTACTGGTGGCGAAGGTGTCTCGTGACGACAAGTCAGACAGGTATCGGTTCGTTTGCGGTCGCCGTAATTTGCATCCTCGCCATGCTGTCCCCCAGGAGAATCCGCATCCAGCACTTGGGTTTTTCGAAGTTGCAATCTCCACGACTCAACATGGGCGGAGTTCTGTTCCCGAGCTTGTTGTGACATGTTTTCCTCCTTTTGCACCCGTCGCAGCGGTTTCTTCATCCACGGCAATAGCTCCTTGTCCGCTTCGGACGTTGTCTTTCGGACAACTTTCTTCAGCTTCGGCCACTGGATTGCCGGCTCGTTTTTCGGAGGCCCGTACTGTTCAGATTGGGTTTGCAATAGCTGGCTGCTGCTTTTTGTGCTGTGCAGTGATACTGCAGATGCTGGAGAAGTGGTTACCTCTGGTCCCAACGGAGGAGACATGGCGGCAGAATTGTTTCTGTCCTCATCCTCCATCTGAGGCGTACTTCTGGTCTCCATTGTAACCAGTCTGCTCTTCATCTGGTTGGGACTCTTCAGCCAAGATGGCGAACTAGCGAGCCGTCCCCCTGCACGTACAGGCGTAGACCCAGAGCCTCCCTTCTTGACCGGATCCACGTCAAAGGACTGCGACCTTTCCAAATCGTGGACATTCCAAGCCCTGGAGTGCTCCCTATCGTCAGCCAAAGCCATGTCGAAGCATTCTAGTTTCTCTCGATTGAGGCCAGAACTGTCAACCTGAGACAGGATGTTTTCTACGGAGGGCGTCGTCACCCTCAAGACATCATCTTGGGGGGTTGGGTGGTTCCTTCGTTCGGAATAAGGCCTGCAGCAAGATGCTCCACGATGTGTTGAGCACGCCTGAGATCTTCAGCGTGGTGGTACATCTTGTCAATCTTGTCCTGAACTGGGTCGGCCAATGAATGGTGTAGAGGTAATTGGTCAGAGTCGCTCATCTTCTCCGCAGAGACCTGCTGTTCTACGATGCATGCAATGCTGTGGCGGCCAGAGTGATGTCCAGCATGAGTGGCGTCGCATCTAGGACTCCTATAGTCTCCGCGTGTCCCCACAATGCTCAAGTCGACTTGTTTAAGCAAGCAATCCGATAGTCTTGATACCTGTCCTGCCCGAACGGTTGCGTCAGTGATCTGAGGCTCGGCTGCAGTAATTTTGGTCATTCTGTCTGCACGGATAAAGGGGTTGTCCTTCAAAGTAACTGGAATGGCCGCAGGCCTCTGTTTCTTCTTAGAAACCTCCGTGTACTCCAGAGTAGAGGAGGATCGAGAGTGCTCTTCAGTCACGTTCAACGTGTGCCGTTCTCTCGTCGGGGTTCTTTGCTGCGTGCTTTCCGGATGCTCGATGTCGAGTGACTCCTCGTCGTCTGGTATCTCGCTTGCACATTGCGGGCATACCACATGCCCACATGTATTGCAAAACGTTCGAGATTTAACCTCTGCTCCACAGGAGTGACAGATGTTGGATACGTGCCGGGGAATGCTGTTGGTCCCATCTTGGTGACGCGAGAAGTCCTCTTCTTCGTCATCAGAGAGCCATCCAGCCGGACGAGAGATGCCAAACTCTGCAAATATGTCCCGAGCATGACGTCTTCGGATAGTTGACGTGGTGAACTCAGTTCCCCGAGAGTAGTTCGAGGAAGCAGACTGATTAGAGAAGAGACGGTACTGCTCTGGGTGTGACGGGAACTCCATTGAGAGTGTAGATCCCACGGGGAGCCGATTCTGGGTCTTGCTGGGTCTTGGCCGGAAACGACCTGTTGAGGCGGTCTGGCGAAGCTGTAGGGGGCCCAGATTTGTCTCTCGGGGAGGCGTTAGATAGACTGAGTGCTGCTGATGCAAGACGGGCATGACGCCTTGGCTGCTTCTTTGAAAGCCTCCTTCCGGTTCCTAGCCTAAAAACGAATGGTCTTGGGACGGTGCTTGGGAGTCGGCCACCAGGGTGTTGCGCATCGCCGGCCTCGCAAATATGTTGTTGGTCCGCTGACCCTAGCCGAACCAAGTACTCTCGCGTTCTCTCGCGTCTGGAGGCGATGGCTTGCGGCCTACTAGGCTAGTTGAGGGCCGCCTCACGAACTTCTGGCGTCTCGCAGATACTAAGCCCTCTGGGATGTCACCATCGTCGGGCTGCGCGATGGCAATGTCGGCATGGGAAGGACAGTAGCTGTCAACAAAGGGGTCTTCCATACCAAGAGACAGTGGGTAGTGAATATGAAATGCTGCACGATGCTGAGATAAAGGTAAGATGGTATTGTAATGGATGGGCCGTGGGCGTATGAGAATCGATGCTCCGTGACGGGCGACGCGGAACATTACCTAGGGAAGAGTATTTGCCTCGAGAGGTCAGGATAAACACGTTTTGGGGAAGTCGGGAGACAGAAGCCAGGCAGGGGCCGCCTCGCAGAAGGGGGATAGGACCGGCCAAGATCCTAGCAGCGAGTCCCATCACAGTGCGGAAGGACCGCCTCATGCATGAAGCAGAATGCACGGCATGCACGCAGCAATGTTGGAGAAAGAAGGAACGCTGGAAAACGTCGCAAGTGGATTCAATTATGCGATGTTAGATGAGTTAGGGAATCCGAGTCTTTTGATGTACAACGTCATGTCTCCCACGACCTTCTTTTACACTCTATTTCAGGGCAGCCTGCAGGCTCTCGAGGACCTGGGAAACAGCTGTTAGCAACTCAAGCATGCAACGTCCCGTTCACGGACACTAACCTCCAACTCAATCTTGGCCTCGGCGATATCCTGCTCGCTTCCGCTGCCGGAGGCAACCTTCTGGGCCTCGGCGATCTGGGACTTGACAGCCTCGGCGCTGAAGTCCTCGATGGGGTATCCCTCGGTGGCGTTGATGCTCAGGACAGAGTTGGGCTGAACGACGGCAAATCCGCCGGACACTGCGGAAGACATTCTTCGTCAGTTTTCTTGCTCTTGTCATCCCTTGGAAAGCTGGCTGTGATATGACGTACGGAAGAACTGCTTGCTGGGGCCGCTCTCCTCGATAACCTCGACCAAACCGGACTTCAGCTGCTCAATGGCGGGAACGTGGTTGGCGAGAACACCCATCTCGCCGGACTCGGCGGGGATGTTGACTTGGACAACATCCTGGGACTTGTAGATAGACTGCGGTTGCGGCAATTAGCTCCGATCCTTCAATTGGCCCCCCGTAGCGCCGAATCGTTTTCGTCGGCTCGTATCTCGCTCAATGGGCTCGGGAAACATCGCGTTCGTACCTGGTGAGGGAGCGACAAGCTCAGCTTGATCTACAAATTGTCAGCGGGAGTTCGGGGGATCGGGTCGGAGGATGCAGCGCGGTGCTTGCCTTGTCCGGGACGGCATCTGCGTAGGTTCTGCGCTGAATGGGGGCGCGGATGGCAGCAGGGCGGGCTCGGAGAGCCGCGCGCGCGAAGCGGAAAGAGTTCATGATGGGCTGAGCTGGCAATGGGGATGTGATGCTGGAGACAGCTCGGGTGAGGTCGCTGGCAGGAATCTTTCGGCTGAGTCCATTCGCGATTCGGCTAGCGGGAGAAACTTTGGTCACGCCGCAGAGCACATGACCCGTTATGCACGGACCATATCCGCCTATCCACATCAAGCTCCTTGTCGAGGCAGAAACGTATTGATACATTTCCTTGCTCCAAAACAAGTTATTCATCTAAGCAATTTTCTAACACCTGCTTATAGCAATCTCGACAACGCCATCTTCAGCGACATGGCAACCAACGCTCCGTTTATCTGCCCTATGTCCATTTTGTTCAAGTCATTCACGATAAAAACCTGTGTTATCGTGAGTGTGGCTACAGTCTTTAACGACAAATCATCCTTGTCATTGTCACTTCATAGAGAACATGGTTGCTTTTGCCCTGGTACTCATTGACGTACTCGCCAGTCTTGAAACAGACAAAAAGTCTGATGGCTCGTATATCTTTCCATGCTTACAAACAGCCTCTGAGAGACTTGATCTACTATCACGAGGATCAGATCATTCGTCTGACCTTCATCTACAGCCTGCTATCCGTTAATAACTTAGAGTTTCTGATTGAAAACTTGGCCTTGCAATAAAAATTCATGTAGAGCAACTTCGGGTGATAGATGAGAGACTTTTTTCCTTGAAAAAGACATCTGTGGTGTTTAAATGCTTTCATACCATGAATTCTCTCTCATATCGATGGCACTATCTCATTACGATGCTGATTTGAACACAAAGATATGCCATCAGTCAGCGTACACGACGGTATCATCAATCCCAACTACAATACACAGGCCATCCGGGCTCTTTCCGAGGTGCTCATCACTGCCCGGAACCAGCTTTAATTGTCGATGTCAATATTGTAAGGCAACGGGCTCTCGAGATTTGCGTGCCTGTGTTCAAACCAAGTCATCGAATCACTGTTACTTCTCGAGCATGTCTAAGACTTAGGCTATTCCTGGGATTTCAGAATCGCATTGGAAGAACCCCTATTCTTCTCAAGTACAAGACAGCCAACGTCACCAATACTCGTAAACCAACACAAGCAGTCTTGCTCACTGTCTCCTTCTCTCCTAGTCTGGACCTAACTCATTTAAGAACCATGGCTCCTTCTCGTTTACAGGATTGCAACATACGTCTGAACCAGTCTAACAGGAATGAGGCGTACCGGACCTATCCTGTCAGTCAATTATAGGTTAGCTCGCATGATGTAAATTGTCCTGCTGATGAGGATTTGATGCGCGACCTCCCACCTTTCTTCTCCTTGTCTGCTTCTTCTCTATATGCTTTCTTTAGTAAGCTTCTGCTGGGGCCTGCCAGGTCAATGGTTGGTCGTGGAAGAGATCTGCGCGATGTCTTCTATTGTTAAGAGGCACTCTGTTTGCTTCCTTATGATATCTGGGTGTCTGCGTGTACTCTTTTTGGAAACCCTACTGGGGTGATGCACTTAGTATTACACTGCCTCTAAGTTGTGTCGCTTCTAAAATTTTTAAAGATTATAGGTTCGAGTCGCACATCTTCCACCTTTATTTTCTCCTACAAGAAAGAATAATCTTACCTTGCTCACCCTAACTTAGCTTAAGCATCATTTTAACCCGATTTGAGCAGCCACTTTAAGGTGGGTAGCTGGGTAAGGTGATTGCACCTGGACGGCATAGTGCGGTGCCACAGACAGAAACAGAAGCCGCCAAGGTTATCAGTGCCTCTTCAAGTGCCTGCAGCTCGCAGTAGGAATGCCACCTCCCCTCAGTTGTAGCTTCTTGCACGATAGAATTCGACTTGCAATAGCGTCTTCCCGTCCCAAACCGGGCTTGTGTTTCTAGTTGAGCCGTCTCGTGGATATTGACATTTGGTATGCTCTACTTCACATAATTAAGAATCGGATGTGTAGGTAGTGTTATATATGTACCGTTACCGGCTTACCCGCGATTCGCAAACTGGCAGTCCTGGAAGCCTCCACAATGCCCCACTCCAAAGCCGACTGTTTGCGGAAGCTCCCGAGTCTTTGCTTAGAATAACAGTCCAGCCATTGCCGATGGCCAGATGCGTGCAGGCCTTTTTGTTAATCGTTCGCCGTCAATGAGCGATTTCAGTTCCCGTGTGGCGTTCAGGTTGCTTTCGTGTCTTGGCTGAATATAAATATTTGTAAACCGCGAATGCGCCCACAGCTACTCTGTATGTTGAAGATACTTGAGACGTCGGATCTGTAACGGCACCGAAATTTACGTTTGGGCACAATTTTGAGAGGGTCATAGAAACTCGACTTGAGCATATCAGAGGAGGCCCAAAGAGAAACCAAACATAGACTGCAACACTGCAAACTCAGTACACTCCTTTATTCCGATAAAGCCAGATGCCGGCAACAAGGAATGTCGGGCGTCACTAGAACTTCTACCATGCCTTACCACCGAGTCAAGTCATAGGTCCATCAAGCCACTGTCGCGCTTTCAAAAGCTCAAGAGCGGCTGGTGGACGATGGAAATAATATCCACGGTGACGGCCTTCGGAGTGTTTGCCCTCTATTGCCATTTGCTCCTCTACTACGACAACAAGCTTGTTTCGGAATGGGAACAAAACCCACTCTCGAAAACTCCGTTTTTCAAGAATTTGCCATCATTCTTCTCGTTTATCGGTACACTTTTGAGACTATGCATGGGCTTTCCAGTGGCATCGGCCATGGGACAACTCAAGTGGGCATACCTCGCGCATCCTTCTCCACGGCGGGTTGCAGACCTACGAGCATTCGACGATGCAAGTCGAGGGATATCTGGATCCGTTAGGTTAATTATTTCAAAGAACGTACTGTAAGCTTCACCTCCCTGTCTCGGGCCATCTTTTGGCGCCAGGATAATCATGGCTAAACCACTATCTAACGAGTATCGTGATAATTAGCCATTCGTTTTCTATAGGCTGCATTCTCGTCTTTGCAGGGGTTTTTCTAGGCCCTGCCACCCAGAATTCCATTACCCAGGAAGGCAGAGTAGAGACGTTGAGCGTCGCAGATGATGCGTTGCTAGCATATAGCAGTTACTACTCCTTATTTGCCAACCAGGACGAAGCTGGTACGCTCGAATATTTTGAGGCCCATGCCAGTATGCATGGTGTGATCTTACCTGGAGGGATTATTTACCAAAACCCTCAGGTCGCCGGCTCTCTTCAAACAAGCTTGCCTCCAACCCGCTGCTCCACCGGCTATTGCGAGTGGGACAACGTTACAACACTGGCGGTCAGACACGAGTGTTCTGAGGCACCCGTCATCTCATTCGGCAACGGCACTGGGTGCTCAGAGCAAGCCGACATCTCAAACTACGTTAATAGCGGTAGCTCGATGTATCAGAATGTCTACATGCACTTGAAACCAAGTACGAAGATACCAAAGTCCAGTCATTTCATTTCCCAGAGCAACAACCCGGCCCTGCTCGTCCATATTGCAGCCATCCTTCGTTCTGGTGTACGCAATTGGACATTCGAGGCAACGGAATGCGTGCTATACTGGCAAGTCGTCACGATTGAAACGCCCGTTTACAACGCCACGGTCAGCTTCAACCACGTAACCAAACCCGTAGCCAGCGTGGCTCGCGGTACTGGAGATGAAAACATTACGCTCTCCGCACCCTGCAACCCTGGTCTGAATCAGAGTGTTTGCTCATACAATATCCACCCTAACGCACATCGCGGACTTCAAAACTCTTTAACTCAATTCATTCAAGGCTATGCCTACCCTCAGAGAATTGAAAACAGTACCATATATCATACAGACAATATCATCAAAGAACTCTTTTCCTTGTCGTGGGCACTCACTAGAGGATTAGGTGCTCCGCTACATAAGATGATCGACTCATACATGACAAACCTAGCAATTTCGATGGCCAACAACGTTCGCACCATGTCCGGAAGTCTCGTACCCGGCAGAATGGGTAGGGAAATGCAGTACTTTTCCGTAAAGCTGGTCTACGTCCTGTATCCGGGAACCATGTTGGTCTTGAGCTCATTCCTCTTCATTTTTACCATGTGGCGAACAAGAAGGCTACCGACTTGGAAGAACTCGCCATTGCCACTCCTATACCACGGGTTTGAGCTTCCGCCAGGTTATCAAGCCACTGAGCTCTCCAACCTGGCGTACATGGAACAAGCAAGCCGTGCACAGTACGTGGTTCTTCAAGATCACGATGATGGCCTGGGCTTCAAGCTGAGGAGCACCTAGTGCTGTCTTCGCTGCTATGGCTATGGATGTACTGGTACATGGTTGACTCTTGGTTTTCTGGCTGGAACGGTTAGGTTCGCAAGGTCCAACTCGGCCTCAAGCCAGGTTTATTGTATCAAGTACTCAATGATGCCTGTTACGCTACCTAAACCCCTAGGCCTTGAAATGGCCCAAGTAAAGGAATATAACTGGTTTCGATGGAAAGTTCTAGTGCAACGTCCTGAACAGTCTTTCTCGGCACATCTTTGTCCGGCTCCACTCGAAAAAGGAGCATAGCCGTGGTTGAAGCCATCACGGAAAAAGTAGTTGACGCTCCATCTACAAGAGTCCAGTGAGGGCCGGGAGGCTCTTCAGAACAACATAACAACAAGTTGACGCGATGGAAAGCCCACACAATTCCGGGATGATTCGATTTTGGGGTTAAAATTGGTACAATGCGCGTGTTGGGCGCATTTTGAAGCGTTTGCGAAGTAGATGGGCTCTCGATTCATCATGAACAAGGTCTTAGGTGCAGAAATATTTTACCGCCGGCGAGGATCGAGCGAACTGGGCTATTTCGAAATAGTTCCGTGAATACTAACCTCTCGTAAATATGCTGAATTGTACATCGACCTTCTACTTCACGGTAGTCAAACACTCCCAAGCAAGGTCTGGTGACGCCGTGCGGCAAAACAAGATGAACATCCTGTCGCTGTTTCTCCATGAACGGCCTGACATGTGTCACCGTAGACATAAGGTTGCCGAGGTCTCATGCTCAATAGAATGGGAACCACACGGAAGTTATTCATTTGAGTCTTGGGTCAACCGAGCGTGTTGCATGTCCATCTACAGGCCTATACCACCACAGGTGACCGTCAATGATACGAGCGAAGAGGATTGATCCGAAGGGAGGGAGCAAGGGAACGACCCATTCGAGTTGTGAATGTCAAACAGGTGACAAAAGCTGACGTATAAACAAAGCTCAAGCCCTCATAGTCGGACACTACAGAATGATTTACTCCAAAGATCTTGTACGATGAGGTCTATTGACTGCCGATATGTCTGCACAACCATGAATGGCATAAGTGGTCTACGCAGACACAACTTTATCAAATTCGAGCATCATCAAAGCTCGAGTTCTACAGCCAGAGTCCGATGTCCCTCTGCGATGTTCCAGCGGACGGGTCTGCATGTCGTCGACGAGTGATACGGCAATCCACCAAGACTCAAGTCACACCAGGACAGCCACTCCTCGGGCAGACAAACTCGCCCATCAACGACAATCCTCAGGTGCCAGAGCCAAAGAAGGCGAAGGCAACGAATGCATCGAAAAGATTTAGACAGGGGACACATGTCAAGTCATCGTCCGTCTTGAGCCGGGCCAATGCCAAACACAGGGCTCAACAGCCGTCACCACGCAACGCCGACTATCTTGTGTACCATGTGTTACTCCCTTCAACGACCACTCAACTCAGCTTACCTTAAATCACATGCCATCGTATGAAGCGTCGAGTCAACAAGACCGTATGACTGGTAAAAGGGTTCGCGAAGAAAAAGCCGCAAAAGAAATAGAGATCTGACGATACACGGCGTCTCATGCCAAAGCAGCCGAAAAGGGGAATTGATATACAACATCCCCCCCCCCCCCCCCCCCCCCCCCCCCCCCCCCCCTCGGGACTTCCACCAAGCGTTCAGGCTGGGTACTTCCCACGTTGTGATAGTCGTGATAGGCAGCGTCTGCAGCCCTAGCCTCTTCCCCGTCGGCCTCTTGCAGATCCGGAGATGCGCGCCTCTCCCATGCTCGATGAATGACAGCCCGGCACGCACCTCCTCGACCGTTCATGGGCACCCCGTGACGGAAGATCATTTGCACCTGTAACCGTCAATCACTTCCCAATCGCCGCCCTCGACAAGCAAGCCACCACGTTTCACAGCCGTATTTGTCGTTCGGGATTCTTGTCTAGTCAGAGATCACCCATTGCCATCATGGGCCGCCACCTCCCAAAATCCCATCCTTGAAGATATGGCAGATGTAGACGCCGTAGATCTATCAATGTACCAAAAAAAAAGTATACACATCTCCAAATATTCCAAGGCAAAATGCGCAACGGGGGGGGGGGAAACCTCCGGCTTGGGCGAAAGCTTGATAGGCGTTGCCTCCACCCCTTTGCTATCATATTTTGAAACGAAACCACAGATCGACAACGTTCTCCAATCGCCATCTGTCCCCCATGAAGCCCCATAATCCGAAAATGGAACAGCCATCATCTGCCCAATGGTTGACTGGATCGACTTCGCCAGCCCCGGGAAGACGGCGGAGTAACCCGAACGAGGCGAGCATGAGGGCGACAAGCGGCACGGCCGCAGTTGCCGCCGTCCCTTCCCAGAGAGACGGACACAGAGAGAGAGGGAGGTTTTCCCGTGGGAGAAAGTGATCCGCGGTTCTTGAAACGCCAGAGGATGAGGTCACGCTTACAGTCCGTGACTCGCGACAACGTCCGCACGGCACCCGAGTACCGATGATGGGTGGGAAGGCAAGGTACGGGAAGGGACGAGGAGAAGGACAAGGCTCGCTGCGTGTTTGCTTACCGCCCAGTCGCCATCGCCATCGCTGCCGCCCTGCTGGCCAGTTGCCGTCGGGAGACAGGCGGCTTCCTTGGACGTTCTGGAAGGAAACGAGGCCGATGATGGGGGACATCGGACGAAGGCGAGGCAGCACACGAGGGGGGAGGGAGACGGAGCAGGGCCGCCACCGGGGTTGGTCGAGGAAAAGAACCCGCCTCTCGTGTGTCTTGTCTGCGACAAGCTTTGCTGCCCGACATCTCTCTGTCCCGAGACCCCTCGGCGAGGGTCGGAGAAGCCGCCTTGCGGCGGTGCTACCGTCGTTTTGCTTACGCCAGAAGGTCGATGCAGACGGGACACGAGAGTGAGTAAGAGCGCCAACCTCACTCAGCGCAGAACGTCATGATGCAAAAAAAAAAACACACACACGGGACTCGGCGTGCAGACCGCCGCGAACACGAACTCCTGGCTTGCTTTCCGAAAACCTTCCGAGCTTGCTTCTCCAAACGCCCCCTCCCCTTCATGAAGGCAAAATAAGACCCTGAATGGGGGAGAAGGCAAAATCGAGAAAGACTTCGGATTGTGACGGCATTGGCCATGTGACCGAAAACTCGAACTACGAGGCCAACTGCTCCCTCCTAGCATCCTCCCTATCCAGCCTCGACAACCATGAAACCAAGGAAGCCAAACAAGCCCGTCCATACCACCGCGGCCAATTCGGTAACGGAGCGGTGACCGAGGGGCCAGTCGTCCGAGGGAGCTGACTGGCTTGACTGGCTTGACTGGGTTGAATGAGGGGTGGCTTATTGGTGCAGCAGCGGCCAGATCCAGCCCCTCCATCTTCTCAAAGCGAGAGTCGGGAGTTTCCCAATGCAGCCTCCCGAGACAGCCTCCCTCCCCCCTAGGACGTCCTTTGTGCCCCTTCACCGCTTGGGAAGTGGCAGGATTGAGGGGGGGGGACGCTAGAGTAGCTTTTGCCTCCAACGTGTCGGAGTTCATTGTCACAGAACCACCACTTCAAACAAGCAAGCTCCAGCTCCAGCTCCAACTAGGTAGCATAGCGACGACCGAAGCGTAGTGCGCGAGCAGAGTGTGAGGGTGGCATTCTAAGCTCTGCCCATCCCCCCATTCCAAAAAAAAAAGGAGAAAAAAAAGAAGGCCTGCGTTGCTTCGCGATCGTCGCCCGTCGTCGCGTGCACCTGTAACCACACGGGACCGCCCACCGCCAGAGGACTTGTCGCATTTTCCATGTGTCAATGACACTTGGAGACACCGGGCGGTGGATGTCCTCCTTGGACTAACAAGCAGACCGCCGAGTAGCCTGGAAAGACGTTGACGACACCGATGAGGTGAGGAGAGCAACGGCACTACACTAGTACACCCGGCTACCAAAGGCACGGCAAGGAACACGCACACTGGTTGCAACTTTGCAACTTGGTTTGGTCTGCGGGACAGTGAGCTTGACGACACGGGTGCATGAGTAGCATCAAGGGGACCGAGGTGGTGGATGCTCGACGAATTCGGGGAACCGCGAGCTCGAGGGAAAGCAAGCCATCGAAAGAGCTTGGTTGAACCTGCCGATCTCCTACTCGTCCTGGGTGTCTCGTCTGCAGCGTTACGACGACGACCTGCGTGGGTTTCTTCCCGCCGGCCAGTCGCCGAGCTGCGACGAGTTTCCCAACGCTACGCGCCGCTGCCGCGTGAAGATTCGGGAGTGAGACCGAACGAGGGCGAGATGCGGCAGGAGCAAGAGAACAGCAGAAGCAAGCAGGTTGGCGGCGTCGCAACCCCATCCTCATCCCCTTTGGAATGCGGGGTAATATCAAGTCCTCCCCATCACCAGAAACCACTGCTCCGCCCGTTTCCAAATGGAATCGGGGGCTGGCAGGGGGCCTGTCGATCAAGGAGATGCGACGCGCGGGGTCTGCTGTGTTGGCTTGCCTGCCTGTCTGTCCCGTCTCTCTCCGTCCTCTTGCCAGCCGCGCAAATGGCAGATGGCGCCGCCCCTTGGTTTTGGAGACGGGGAAGGAGGAGGAGGAGGACGACGAGGACAACTCACACATGCGAGGATGGGGAGACATCCCACGCCGCGTTGGGCGGGCCTGTTTTCTCACACACACACGCGGAAAGTGCCATGAGTCGTCGTTGTCAATGACGGGGTCCGAAGGCCAATGATCAGGTATGCCGTAACTCTCCAGGACGCCAAAGACATGTGGTGTGGTCAACAAACAAACACAAGCCGGCCGGAAATGCTGGCGACGGCCCAAATCAAAGTTGGGTCTAAAAGGTCTCCTGGGGATTGGCATGACATCGTGAACCTTTTTGCTCCTCATCTCGGGGCAGGGCCGCACCTAGCTCGGAGGAAATGAGCAGGATGCACCGTAAATGCCATGGAATGACCCCCAATGTTGTCAGCGTCGAGCGCCCGCTGAATCGCTCGCGTGCGCGCCCACATGGTGCCGTCGACCGGAGGACGCACACGCCCCCGGGAAAGCAGCGTCAACAAGAGGATGGACGAGGAGATTGGATGGAGAGACCGAGAGACCGAAGGGCAGAAGAGGGGCCAGCAACGGAAGCATGTGCCGGACGGGCTATCCATTGCTCTCACATTGTTGCTCCATTCTTCCTCCAGCTGCTGCACCGACAGGAGGAGTCGAATGGACGGGTGGGGAGAGAGATCATCGCGGCCGGCTCGGCATTGGGAAACTGCTCGGCCCAAAAGGGACCAAGTCCAAGACGGCAGACCGGGAGGCTGCTCGCAAAGGTTTTTTTTTTCTTTTCCGGAGAGGTCGACACCTGGGCATCTGGGCATCTCAAGTTGCCTTTCGTTCTTAGGCGGGTCTCGGAAAACCCGAGCCTCACCATTTGCAGGATTTCTTTGTTGTGTTTCGAAAGGCTGAGGCTTTGTGTGAAGAAGCCGTGTCGCGCAGGGACAAAACAGTCCACTGGAGACCGTTGAATCTCTTGGCGGTGTCCGAGCCAGATCTGCTCTGAGGACTCTGGAGTGAGGCATCCTCTTGGCTCCCGAAACCCCAAACACAAGCTAGCGGCCGGAATCGGTCTAGGGCGGACGGGCGATTGTCGCGATGCCCGCGCATCCGCATCCGCATCCGCCAGTTTTTGGTCTCATCTTGTCTGTTTTGTTGCATCACCTCTCTATGCTTTCCACCGACTGCCAAGAAGTCGCAGCAGAGAAACAGACTGTCGCAGCTGCTGGCTGGCGTCATGCTACGTGCCGATTCTCCAAGGCTGAGTAAAAGTCTGAGCTTGAGCTTGGGGAACGGGCGGCCACGGGGACGATGAGCAAGTCTTCTGCATGGCAGCGGCTCGCCGGCTACCGCGTACAGGCGTACAGGAAGCAGCGGCATTGCAGAAGCGCAAGACGAATTGATGTCGCAGCTTGCTGCCTCCCTCGCTCCGTGGGCGGAGGCGCTTCCAGTGACCCGAGGCTTGACACCACGGTGCCCCGGGCGAGTTAGGAAGGGAATGGGAATGGTCCGGGATGAGGGCTGTCGGGCTGAAGCTTGTTCTCTGGTGATGGGCGTCGGGGTTGCAGATTTCAGGAGTCCTTCTCCAGCGGGTGGCCCCCTTCGAGCACGACACGACCACAAGTCGACAAGGACTTTGCATGTGGACAGGTGGTGGGAGGTGGGAGGATCAGCCCGCCGCCGACTGTCGGACGACGCAGCTAGAAGCGCCTTGCATGTCCAGTAGCAGCAGCAGCAAGCTCCCTGGCCCACGTTTGACGGTGTAACTCTGGCCGTGTTCCCAGACGAAGAAACCGGGAAAGGTCAACAGCGCTAGCTCCTGAGAGTTGTCGACGGCGCGTTTTGTTTGAAGTTCTGGGCAAGACGAAGCGACGGCTAGCCTCCCACATCTTGATGCTGATGGATCGGCGCTACTCTAGCTGCTACGCAACGACAGCAACGGTCGACTTCACTTTGATGCATTCCATGTGGACTGGGCTGGCAAATGCCATTGGCAGCTTTGCTTTGGCTTGCATAGGGACCCAAAGGGCTGAGCTGCCTGAGCTACATGGAATTGACGGCGGTCCCAACGGCGAGCCCCCCCAGCACCGACGCCCTATTCCGTCTGATGTTCGTTATGGATTGCCTGAGAGAACATGGAGCATCGAAGAAGCGGAGGGTCAAATGCGTTCTTCTAGATGTTATTTTTGGGGAGGGTATCCCTCAAAAGGTGCTCTAAGGGAAACGGAGGGCAACCGAGAGAGGGGCTGACGGACGGCAGAACGGCTGTACCTGAAAGGTGCCAGAGGGGCAAGACGAGGATGGCTTGTCGTCGGCAACGGACTGAGCGCTGGGGAAGATGGGAAAATGTCTCATTTTGACCGATTCCCTCGACGCAAGACCCAACAGGCGGCTCCTGCGGGCATATGGGGAAGAGGCCGAGTCAAGGCCATGCGTTTTGGGCGCGGTATGTCCATGCGGATGGGATTATTCCTCGGTAAGAACCGGCCATCGATGCTATTGATACAGCGGGTTTCTCTGAATAGAAGCAGAGCGGGGGGAAAGAGAAACAAAGTGGGAGATAGATTGACATTGGGGCCATGTTTGGACCAGAATCACTTGACTGGACACAGGGCAGGGCAGGGCAGGTCAGGGCATGAAGGAACGGGAAAGGGTGGGCATGCGCGGAGGCAGAGAGGAATGTGTCAAAGTGCAAGGTCAGAGCTTCGACCGAGTTGCCAGTCGGAGGGTGGGATTTTCGGACAGCAATGATGAGACGAGACAGGCGGGAAATGGGCCAAGAGAAATCGACGGCGGCCTCACGAGGACAGACGCAGCTGCAGGTGCAGCAACGCCAGTTGAATCGGGAATTTTGGCGGCGGAAGGGGGAGGGGTGGGGTGGAGCATGCGGATGCGGATGATTGAGCGCAAAGGTGGTGAGCGGTGATTCGGTGATTTGTCGTCGAGACTGGGAGAGGAGCTGGACAGATTCCGAGGGAATAAGGTAAGAATGGCTCCAGCGTGAATCAGCGGTGACCTGCTCGTCATACGAAGGCAGTAGGGCCGACGCATGTCACTTTGATGAGATGAGCTAAGGCAAGGGAGGGTAGGCAAGACGTAGCTTCGCCATTCGAAGCGATGCGAGATGGCGCGCGGGACCCGTCCATTTCGTCCTCGGCCCCCCTAGGCTAGCGCGCTGGGGAGTCGAGTACTGCATACATAGTAGTGTAGTGTACTCTGTGGTATGGCCGGCGGTCCACGGTAGCCTGCCCGCCCGTACTCGTGATTTCGGGGGGAAGCGGCTTCTGGTTGGAAACAAATGTTGGCAGCTGCGCTTCACCGTCAGAATCTCATCAGACATTCACCGCAAGCGAGACAGGGCGACGAGTGGGTTCCGTCACGGGCGGGGGGACAGAGACGAGGGAGGTGGATGAGATGCAGGTGGTCCCTTTGCGCAGATTCAGCCACTGGCGAGGCCAGCAATGGTCAACCCACCCGGCGGTGGAGTGTGTCAGCGTGCGAGAGCCAGCCATGCCATGCCATGTTCGTTCGTGATTGTCGATTGAATTCGATGGACAGGGGCAGGCCCTCGGCGTGGGTTGGGATTGGAGGTGGGGACCACCCGGTACGTACCTCCCCCATCCGGGCCGGGGTGTTTGACGGTTATTCGTCGCAGAGTGCGGAGCCAATGGCAGCGAGGCAGCGCACAGTGGGAGGTCTTCATCCGAGGATGGCGGCCCCGGCTAGCTCCGTTTTCGGCTCGAAGCTTGAGTTCCTTGGCGCGGTACCCGACGAAGGGCGAGAAAGTGCCGCAGACTAGACTCCCGCAACGCCAGTGGGCACCTTGGAGCCCTTGGAGCCCTGGATGCCTTTTCGAAGGAGCTCTTGGCCGTGCGCCTCTGGGTGTCTTCTGCCAATGCTGGCCACTCTGTCGCCTGCCCGCACACTGTGTGGCTCCGCGCTACCGTCGATGGATCTCCCCATTTCCCGCGTTGGCCTGCTCCAAACCTCTAGTCTACCTGGTTCGGCCTGTTGACGATGCTGGCCCTTTTTTTCTTCTTTTTTTTCCCCCCCTTCCCCCAATCTTTCTTCATTGATTTGAGAAGCCCTTCCCAATTCCTTCTTGATGGATTCCGCCGGGGAAAGAACGTTCCTCCCACCCTTCCTGCACTTGCAGGAGGGGTCCCTGCGAGCCCTGAACGACAGGCCTGTCCCCGGCCTAGCGGCCATGTTTGGGGGTCCCACCCATTGACAACTTTTGACACTGAGTTTCCTCCCCAATCCGTGCTACCGTAACCCCCCGGAGACAAACGGGGAGAAGGATACGTACGGAGAGGTGAAAGAAGGGGAGCCCCCCAAAAAAAAATTCTCGAAGCAGGGCGGATTCCCCACGCCCAAAACAAGAGACAAGGGGGAGGAGGAAAAAAAAAAGAAGAAAAAAAAAAAGGTTTGTGTAGCAGGCGCAAGAAAATCCCGCCCAAAAAGAGTTGGGACAGACCAAGAGAAATGCGATGGGGGCCCAGACCACAACCACCAGGCCGCATCTGGCTGGTCTCCTTGAAAGAGCGAGAGAGACAGAGAGAGACATTGCGTGTGGAAATCAAATAAATAAAAATAATTGACCCGGAAGCATGGCGCAAGAAAAGAGTGATGAGGGAATAAAACAAATCAACACATCGCAATAAAACCCTACGTGCGCAGTCCATCCTGCCCTGCCCTGCTCTGCTTGGCCTGCCACTTGAAATTGAGGCACCTGCATGTTGCAACTGAGTCCGCATTGCTGCTCTGCTCTGCTTTGCTTTGCCTTCTTGTCTGAGCAACAAGAGCTCGCAGCCCGCAGCCCGCAGCCCGCAGCGCCTCGTCTGCCAAGATCTTCAAATACCTTACTTTGATCTTGCCAAGCAAAGGCACATCCCATTTCTCCCCTTTTCCCGCCGCCAGCTCTCCCTTTTGGCTCGAGATCGGAGCTCGACTCTGCCTCTTTGGCCTTGGCTCGCAATCTGCTTTCCTTTTAGCATTTGCCCTGCCACTGCCTCAGAAAGACAGACACACCCCACGCCTTCCTTGTCCCGCCCTGTTGTCTTGCAGAAACAACCGCTGCACGCACACACAAACACACACGCACGCACACAAAGACCCCGAAAAACACCTTACGCCAGACACACCAATCGCACCTTATTCTGCCCGGTTTGTTTCCCCTTCGCCTGCTGAGAACCCATCCATCCCTCCCCCAGTCCGTCCAACCACGCCCACCTGACCAACGGAGACGACGCGGGTACGCATTGAAGAGCAATTCTACCACAAACGACTACCAAGGCCGCTGTATGCGGATATCCCACGCCCACCTACGCATACCCGCCAGTCCTCTCTGGGGCCTTGCTCCCTCTCCCTCTCCATCATCAACCGCGCAATCCTCGAATCAATCAATCGGCCACCTCTCGCCTACGTCCGCCCCTCTCGGTCAGACGCCCGTCCGGCCTCCTGTTTTCCCGCTCCTGCTTCTCCTGCCATCGCTGCCGCTGCTGGCTGGCTGGCTGACTGGAGCTGCACCGCATATTTCGGGCCCTCCAACAGAACGGAGCATCCACCACACCACCTCACAACACACAGATTCACACGCACACCCCCCGGTACCGAGTACTTGCCGCAGTCCACGCCCGGCTCTACTCTACACCCACCCACCCGACCGCACACCTCCCGCGGCAGCACCAGCGAGGCGGTAAAGGGGAATTTGCCCTTGGAAAAACCGGCCGACTGACCTCCACTAGTCGCGGCCTCTACCCGTCGCCACGCCCCTCACACTCCCTCTCCCACCTTTCTGGTTGCCTTTCTTCCCAGGTTGTCGCCGCGAGCCACTTGTCAGGTCTCCCCCGGCACATGGCCGAGTACATATCCATCTGCTCCCTCTACCGGCCCAGAAAGCAAAAAGAGAGCGCCCAAGCCCTCAGCCTCCGAAAATCCTGAATTTTCATCCCACCTCCATCCTCGAACCCGCCAAGAATAACCCGGAACCCGTTAAAGTTCCCTCGCTGTCCGAGCATCTATCCCAGCGCCCTTCCTCGCCCGTTATTCCTTCCATCTTTCCTCCCTCTCTCCCATCCTCTCCGGCTGTTTTCGCCGTTCCCCTGCGCCACGCTAGGCTCGACGTCATCTGCTCTCCCAGCTCGCACCAATCCTTGCCTGTGTGTCCACGCCCACGCTGCTCACGCTCACGGCCACCACCACACACTTCCACACCCGCGCTCGCCCTTTTCCACCCGGGATCTGCACACATCGACTCAGTTATTCCTGTACCCCCAGGACCCTGAATCATCGCACTACCGCGCCTCACATTGAGGCAGCGCCCGGTCGTCCTATAATCTCCCTCATCTACCCTCCTACTATTTCAAGATACTGCTCCCTCGACGATGTCAGTTCTGTCCTTATAGCCTCACGGTCCCTAGGGACACGATTTGATCTGCAGCAATTGTCTTTCGAGACCATCTTCAGCTGCACGGTCCGCCTGAGGACAACCCTCTCTACAACTATACAACAAAAAACAACCACACCTACAACAAGGGCCGCTTGCCGCAGGCAGCCTTCCGCTCATCACCTGGACTACTCCTCCTACCACTACAGACGTCTTTCGAAGTCGAGCGTCGTCCGGTTGCGCCTGCTAGAAGCATCGTTGAACGACTTGGCCTGGAATTACCAACCTTTCGCCACATATCCTCGAGCCGAGAACCCGATATAACCCCTGCACCTACTCTCGACCAACATCCATCACCTCTCCACCATGACGCACCGCACCACACACGACGCCGCGACGTCAAACGTCCTGGCCTGGTCAACACATTGCGCCAACATGCCCTTGATGGTAGAAGACGAGTCCGCTGATGCCGACGAGCCTCCGGACACGCAACTGCCCGTTTCTCCCATGAGCAGCATGTTTAAGCGGAACCCAATCCGCCGCACTACCCTCGACCATAACGCCTCCCTCCTGACCAAGGCCCTCCACAGCCCTTCCGAGGACGAAGAACCCGAGGCTCGCCCGGGCATGTCCTTCTTCGCTCGTCGCCGCTCCATGGCCAGCAACATCAGCTTGGCCTCGACCGCCGACCTCACGAGCGACACCGGCTTGACCAGCCCCTCCCGCGCCAACACCCCTAGCCCTCCCCTCCCCGAGATGCGTTTCCTGAACCTCAACGACGAGCCTGTCAAGGAGGCGCCCAAGAAGCGTTGCATCCAGTTTGCTTGCGCTGCAAAGCCCAAGGTCGCTGAGCCCATCCAGGCCCAGCCCATGGTCAAGGCGCCTTCTGCTCAGGAGACGCAGCGAAAGCCTTGCATCAAGTTCGCATGCCCCGTTCCCCAGCGTCCCGCTTCTACGCAAAACACGCCGCCCCAGCGGATGGAGATGGCTGCTGCGCGCCTTCAGCTGCCTGCCTTGAACAAGCAGTCCTCTCCGGCGACGGTTCGCAAGGCTCGCTCCTCTGCTAGCCGCTCGCGGTCTCCCAGACCTTCGCTTGCTCCTCCTCCCTCCAATATGGATGCGAAGTCCCCCACCACCAAGAAGTACATCACCGCCAACGTCAACGACTTGAACAATGAGTCCTCTCACTTCCATGAATTCGCCAGCGATATCCCCCGCGAGGACGACTGGATCCGCCAGGCCTTTTCTTCTCAGGGACGCCGCATCACCATCGACGACACTCTGCAGAAGGAGAACGCCATCCGCAAGTTGGCGGCTGAGGCTGAGGAAGAGGCCGAGCAGGAGGAGGAAGATTTGGCAACCGCTCTTGATGACGATGACGAGGACCTTGACAACTTGGACGATGCCGATGTTGATGATGAGGACGAGGACCAGGACGAAGATGAGGATGAGGACGATGCCTCTGACGAGGACGACAACTCTGACGGCTACAAGACCGACGAGGAAACTGGATTCGCCGACTCCGACGAGGAGGAGGAGGAGGACGAGGATCTCCGCCTGTGGACGCCGGGTCGCTCTACCGTGCAGAACATTGACAGCACTCCCATTGCCAGACGGCCATCCCTGCCTGAGCAGCTTTCGGACTCTTCCATCGCCTCCCGCAGCAGTCTTCGCACCCGACGCGGCCGGGCTCAGCGTATCAAGATTCGTCCTGGTACCCCCGAGCTTCCCGACAGCACCGACTTCGTCTGCGGCACCCTTGACGAGGACCGCCCTATGGAGGACGCCTACATGTCCTGCTTGGCGGCTCGCAGACGCGAGAAGCTCCAGCTCATCCCGCAGGATATCGACCCTAGCTTCCCTGCCTCCGACCCCGAGGATGAGGGCGAAGAAGAGATCTACAACCCCGTTCACCATAGCAGCGACGACGAGATGTTCTTCCACGGAAAGATGGATGACTTGCATCATGCAAACGACAGAAGCCGACGCCGCAAGAAGGCAGAGCACACCTCCCCCAAGCGCTTCCACTCGCCTCCTCCCTTGAAACGTCGTGCGTCGCCCGCCCCCAAGGCTCGCGGCCGCTCACCTCGTCGCCTCTTTGATGGTCCTTCGCCCCGCCGTCTCAGGTCTCCCGCACCTCAGATGCTGAGATCTCCTCCCGCGTCCCCTCGCAACGGCCACGGCGCCATCGCCTTCAAGACCCTGGCATCTCGCCCCGGTCTTACCGTTACCAAATCCCTTCCCCGCCCTCCTTCCATGTTCCCCCACATGGCCAAGGGCCGCCGCGTCAAGGCACCGGCCAACGACCTCCACATCCGTGGGGCCATTGACATTGTCAAGGGTCTGGAGCGGAAGCGACAGCGTCGCAAGGAGAAGTTTTACCAAAAGTACTGCAACCGTGCTCGCAAGGGGCAAGTTCCCGAGCGCAAGCCGCAGCGCGGCCTCGGCTGTGAGCGTATGAGAGAGTTGGGCTTGCTCATGGCCGGCAAGATCGACCAGGGCAACTACGTCCTCTCCGTCTAAGGGGATCGTTGATATTCACACATTTGGGCGGAGTTTTTGTTTGCATTTACAGCGAGACTAGAATCGTTTCGCAAGGCGTTGGGCATTGAAAGGTGCATGGCATGGTGGGACTCATGACATATGATACTATTTCAACATCCTCTAGGATTGTACATATCCTCTTTACACTGGAGCGTACCTCGACGGACGAGGACTCCGCACATCTTCTTTCGCTTCATTTTCTTCTTCTCCATCATTTTGGGAGTCCAGCGGCGCCTGGACCGGAGCACGAATACCCCTGGAATAGCGTGTACGAAGGCTTGCATGGTTGTTGAGCGAACACATAGCATTTAGGAAGCCTGATCAACTGCATTCCTGCGAGATATCGCAGACCTCCAACAAACTGTTCCTTTCGCATTGTGCCTGTTTGCAGTGATGCCATCTCCGGCTCCGGCTTAACCAGATATGCTTTGGTCTTTTCACAATTTCATTCTCAAGTTTTCGTCCGCCATGGACTGACTGATTGAGATAACGGAGGTGCAAAAAAACATCACTAAAAATCAGGACACGGCTGCGCAGTATTGAGTTTGTTGTATTTCGGGATGGCGATACGATGAGGTGGCTTTTTGACCAGATGCACCCACGTGTTAGGAGGATGCGACGGGATGCCATTACAAGGTGTTCTTTTCGATCGGGCCATAAAAGCAGGTATCCCAGGCAACATGAGGACAATGCTGAACATCACAACGCACTTTGATTCACCTGACACTGTTATCGGAGCTTTCTGGTGACTCCGGCCCAAAAAAAGGACCAAAGTGAGTTTCGCTCTGACGCACCAGTACCCAAGGCCCAGCAGGACTTGCACCATCTCTCCCTCTCTCTTTCTCTCTCTGTCTCGCTTCCACTCGCACTTGACAGCGGTGCAGGCTGTGGAGCATCTCCGATACGTGGCAGCCCCAATATCCAGGCATCACCACCTCACCTCAGCATTTCGCAACAGCACAGCACAGCACAGCACAGCAGCACCCTGCGCCCAGCCAAACCAGCACCAAAGCACACAAGCACGCACCACACGCAACCTCTGGTAGCCCAGCCCAGCCCAGTCCAGGCCCAGCAGTCAGGTCCTTCCTTGCCATATTGCACGTCTCGTCTCTTGGGAGCAAAAGTCCGGTCCACGAAACTCCCCGACCTCAACCTACCCACTCCACGTCCACCGCCCATCTACGAACCACCCTCACGATACAGACAATAATCTCGCTCCTTAACCATCAAGATGTGGATTATTGATTGGTGTATGTACTCCAAATGTCCCATTCTCCCTTTGGCCTAAAATCCCTCTTCGAGCAGCAGCAATCATTTGCGCGCCTCCGCCAGCCGCTGCACCTTGTGGCCAAGGACCCATCCCTGGTTGGACCTCGATGAACTGACTGGCGTTTTCTCAATAGTCTACAACGTTCTCTCGAGCCTTGGTCTGCTCAACAAGCATGCCAAGCTCCTCTTCCTCGGCCTCGACAATGCCGGCAAGACGACCCTGCTGCACATGCTGAAGGTACGATGCCTCGGGCCCAACCCATTTGCTACCCCATCGATACCTCCAACCCGCCGAACGTCGGATGCGCCGATAGAGGGACATTTCGGGATGATATCATGACCGTGAGGAGCTCTAGCTGACAGATGCAACAGAACGACCGTGTCGCCATTCTCCAGCCCACTCTTCACCCCAGTGAGTAGATCCCTTCCCCTACACGCACAACGGCAACGAGCCTTGCGCACGTGTCCAGTAGCTAACCACCTTGGGGGCAGCTTCTGAGGAGCTTGCCATCGGCAACGTGCGCTTCACCACCTTCGACCTTGGTGGTCACCAGCAGGCCCGCCGCCTCTGGAAGGACTACTTCCCCGAAGTCAACGGCATCGTCTTCCTCGTCGACGCCAAGGACCACGAGCGATTCTCCGAGGCCAAGGCCGAGCTCGACGCCCTCCTGTCCATGGAGGAGCTGGCCAAGGTCCCCTTTGTCATTCTCGGCAACAAGATTGACCACCCCGACGCCATCTCCGAGGAGGAGCTGCGTCACCAGCTCGGCATGTACCAGACGACTGGCAAGGGCAAGGTGCCTCTGGAGGGAATCCGGCCGATCGAGGTCTTCATGTGCTCGGTTGTCCTGAGACAAGGTGCGTGGCTTCCCATGCGTGACACGGCGAGCAGCAAACAGTGGTTAACCTGACAAATAGGCTACGGTGACGGCATCCGGTGGCTCTCGCAGTACGTCTAAGCATAGACCAATGGCTCTGGGTAGAGCTTCCCCGGCGTTGTTTATGGCGGACGGAGTATACACGGGCGACTGGCAAGCATGGCGAACGGGTCACGTCGGCACGGGAACGAAATCATGGTGTCACGCCTACGAAAACTCCGTCAAAGTGCTCGAGGACAAACGAGACCTTGACGTTCGAAGCTGATATATCCTTGGGGAGACGGGGAAGAGAGTGCGTAATGGACCGAGTTGCTGCTACTGGGCTTTGCATTGGTCCACGGGAGGGGAGAAAGTCCTCGGTTTGGCCCCAATGACTGGCCGGCCATAGTAGAGCCACCCAGTCAGGCATCCAGCTGGCCAAGGACGAGGCGGTTTGTACGCTTGTTAGGCTAGAATACTCTACTGGGCTCGGGGATTCGGAATCTGGTTATTTGCGTGTTTCAATCGTTAGCCTGCTCTGCGTAGTTACTACTGTTGCACCAACACATCAACATGAACGGCCAAAGTAACCAGTATCACCGGGAAATGAGGGCCACGACGTAATGCCTAGCCCGACAATCCCGCCGAGGCTTGCAACCGCGTGCGTTGTATCAAGGGATTCCTAGCGGGGGTCGTGATGGTGATGTAACCAAGGCCACCGTGTCAAAGTCGCGAAGGTTTCGATGCGGGAACGTGATGATACGTCAGGGCAGGTGGAGCGTGGCACTTTAGCATATCGCAAGCCACAGTCCAAGACTTGCGCCGCAAGATTTACACCCAAGACTCACTCCCCCGGGATGCATTTGGCTCGCTGACGTCTCGATGAATCAATCGAACCGAACATGAACATCCCGCCGCCACAACCACGCAGAAGACGCCCCCGCTCAGCCTCGTTGATCATCGGGAGTCCCACCGCCGCGCTGTGTGTCTACACTTACGCCCGCTGGCCTGGCAAACTGGGTCCCTTGTTCGCGATGCCGATCTGAGGACAGCCCGGGCCAACCACCAGCGAACGATTGCACGTTGAATCCGGCGGTGGTTAGGTAACCTTTCCAGAGGTTTCCGGAGTGGCGGGACGGGCAAAGACGGGAAGAGGGAGGGGTGAGCCACCGGGGGGGTTACACTACAGTGCATGTGAGTGTGCAGGATTGGAATGGCTGAGCTCATCCCACCATGAGGCGGTGGGAAATTCGAATCACCGCCGAGGCTTATCGTTCGGTTTGCCCTTTTCCTTTTGCGTATCTTACATAAGCTCGAAGCGTCTTGTCAGAGGCCCACTGTCGTCTTTTGGCTGGCTGATTGATTGTTCGCTGAGGTACAGCCGGAGCTTACAGGCGGGTGCTCGTCTTAGTTGCGCCCGCGAGATTAGTCTTCTTCGCAGCGCATCCCGCTAGATCGCCTCTTTCAGGCACGGCATCCACTGAAGAAAACGCCCCCTTCCTTCCCAGTGCTTGCCCCGTGGATGGTCCATCAGCTGGCGAAGCCAATAGTGTCTCACCAGCAGCTGCCAGCTACCAACTGAGGGCGGTCTTCTCCCTCAGTCTCTCCCCAAGTTCCTCCACCCGCCCCCCAACGAAATCCAATTCGAGCTACTGCCGACGTCATCCGACCCGTGGCATCACGGGCGAGCATTGCATTCCCCAGGGAGGAGCGCCGGCCATCCTGAGGAAAGCCTCCGGCCACAGCGACAAACCGACCACTAAGCCTCGCTCCCCAACAAACAGCTAGACGGCTGGACAATTGCAAACAAACCATCACGCGTTTTATCTGCAGATACACTCTTCACTCTGCCGCTTACCTACTCGCGCAACTATTCACGCGACGCACACTTACACACAGATCCGACCCCCACGCCACTGGCGCTCCCTCTTCTCTGCCGAGCATCTTGCTTCTCCCGGAGCGTCAGCAGACCATCATCGTGTCTCTCGTCCGCGCGTCTTTTTGACACCCCTCCCTCGACTGGCTCACTGCAATATCATGCGCATAGACTCGACAGACGACACAGCCCGCAGACATGGCTGAGCACCAACACAGAGTTTCGTTTGCCCCGAATAGCGGCAGCAACACAGACATCTACGGCTTCCCACCCGAGACTTTCAGCACCGAGGGCCTGCCCGACTTCGACACAAAGTTCCTCGACGACGCTGACCTCGCCGCCTTCATCCAGGCCCTCCAGGCCCCCGACCCGCTGCAGTCCCCGGACGACACGACGTCGCTGCGGTCCCCCGGCCTGAGGAGCAACAGCTCGCTCGACGTCACGAAGCGAGGGTCCGTCTACGATGATGGGAGAGAGGATCCGCAGGCCGTCGCGGCGGCCGCGGCAGCAGCAGCCGGCGACATCACGGCGCCCGGTCCGGGGCTGAACCACACCTTCAGCAACGGCGGCGCGCACAATGGCTCGACGACCCAGCACAACATGTTTATCACGGCGCAGAACGACTGGGCGCCCGTCAACCAGAAGATATTCAAGAGGGGGTCGAGGAGGCGCAGGAACCGGGCCAAGGGCGCTGCCGAGGCCCTCCTCGGAACGCGGACCAAGGACGAGACGCGGGAGGGCATCTTTTACGCCCTGCTCAAGTGGCCCATGCTCTTCTTCGTCGCCGCCTGGCTCGCGGGTTTGGCCATGACGTACCTCTACACGCGGCTGTACATCTGGGTCTACGAGCACTTTGTGACCTGGCGCGGCACGCGGGAGAGGCTGCGCCGGAGCATGCGCCGGACGAACAACTACCGGGACTGGGTCGTGGCGGCCAAGGAGCTGGACAGCTACCTCGACCGGCAGCGCTGGAAGGAGGAGAACGACTTCGCGTACTACGACTCCAAGACGGTCAAACGGGTGTGGGAGCAGATGCGCAAGTGCAGGCAGAGGGCCGAGGCACAGGAGAATGGGGCAACGGACGGCGAGGACCAGGACAAGGCCCAGGGCAGACCTGCTGTCGAGGAGCTTCATGCCTTGCTGTCGGCTTGCGTCAAGAGCAACTTCGTCGGCGTCGAGAACCCCAGGCTGTACAGCCAGACGTACTATGGCACCAAGAACCTTGTCCAGAACTTTATCGACGAAGGTATGTTGGCTCTGCCCTTGGAATACGGAAACGGTTGACTAACGTCCCCAGTTGAGAGAAGCATCAAGTTCGTCCTCAACACGAAGCAGCTGTCGATGGAAGAGAAGCGGTCCATCTTCAAGGGGATGCACACCAACTACGGACGGACGGCCCTCTGCCTTTCTGGCGGTGCGTCGTTCGCTTACTACCACTTCGGTGTCATCAAGGCTCTCCTCGAGGCGGATCTCCTACCGGACGTGATCACCGGCACCAGTGGCGGTGCCTTGGTTGCGGCCCTGGTTGCGACCCGTACAAACGACGAGTTGAAGCAACTGCTCGTCCCCGCGCTCGCCCACCGCATCACGGCGTGTCGGGAGACTTTCTGGACGTGGATCCCCCGCTGGTGGAAGACCGGTGCTCGATTCGACTCCGTCGACTGGGCCAAGCAGTGCAGCTGGTGGACCCGGGGGTCCATGACCTTCCGCGAGGCGTACGAGCGGACGGGTCGTATCCTCAACGTATCCTGCGTTCCGGCCGATCCGCACTCGCCCACCATTCTGTGCAACTACCTCACGAGCCCTGACTGCGTCATCTGGTCGGCCGTGCTCGCGTCCGCCGCCGTCCCCGGCATCCTCAACCCCGTCGTGCTGATGATGAAGCAGCGTGACGGGACGCTGGTCCCCTACTCGTTCGGTCACAAGTGGAAGGACGGCAGCCTACGGACGGACATTCCGATCAAGGCGCTCAACCTGCACTTCAACGTCAACTTCACCATCGTCAGCCAGGTCAACCCGCACATCAACCTCTTCTTCTTCTCCTCCCGCGGGTCCGTCGGACACCCGGTCACGCACCGCAAGGGTAAAGGCTGGCGCGGCGGCTACGTCATGTCGGCGGTGGAGCACTATCTCAAGCTCGACATGACGAAGTGGCTGAAGTTCATCCGGCACGCCGAGCTGCTCCCGCGACCGCTGGGCCAAGACTGGTCACAGCTCTTCCTGCAGACGTTCAGTGGCACCATCACCGTCTGGCCCAAGACGGTGCCGTCGGACTTTTACCACATCCTCTCCGACCCGGACCCGCCGCGCCTGGCGCGCATGATTCATGAGGGCCAGCAGCGCGGGTACCCGATCCTGAAGTTTGTGGGCAACCGGCTGAAGATAGAAAGGCTGATCGAGCAAGGACGGCGGGAGACGAGGCCGTGGATTCGGAGGGGCAGCATCGAGACGATCCTCAGCGAGGATGACCTCAGGAGTCTGCTCATCACGGGCAACACGGACATTGAGGATGAGACCACGGACGCGGAGGGAGAGACCTTGTTGGAGAACGAGGATAATGAGGAGGCTATTATTGACGATGAGGAGGAGGAGGAGTATGATGAGGAGGGGAAGGGGAGGTATGGGAATGGGGCAAAGTCGGATTAGAGCTGTAGAGATGTGCCTGATGGGTCGAAGAGATAGTGTGTGATGGGTATACGCGAAGGGGGAGAAAAACCGAGAGCCGATACAGGTTGTAGCATAGCTTGGCGTTTTTGGTATGTGATGGAATACTACTACATGTTTGACTGCAATTCGAAGCAATGGGCCCGGAATCATGGAACGTTGCGAGGTTTCTTGCTGGGCTGAAGATGATGGCTACGGGCTGCTAGTTACCCATGTGCTGGTGTTCAACCGCACGTCGACTTTGTCCTGGTCCACAAGACGAACGAAGGATGCCGCGACGCTGCTGTCCTCAGGCGTCACCATCTGGATGGACCTGCCGGGGAACGAATGGTCTGATCGCGAGAGCACGATGGTCGACTTGCAAGAGGAGAGCAATGCAGAGTCCAATGCCAGCCATATGCAAGCCGGCCGTTGTATGCCTGCCGATTGGGACTAGCAACGGCGAGGTGGTTGGTTCGACGGCTCGACGGGTACCTGTGGGATAAGAAACAGCGGGGCCGCTGAGCTTACTTCTTCGCCTGAGCAGACACGGTACGTATACACGGGGGGGAGAAGGCTCAAACTGGTGCCAGAGCGCACCCGTCCAAGTTGGGGAAGGACAGATAATCCATTTGCCGTGTCGGAGGCAACGACGACTGCGGAAGAGCGCGACAAGGTTTGTAAGGTCGGGGCGGGTGTGGGGCGTTGGAGGGGACCACACCAGACTGGACAGCACGGCACAGCGCAGCGCAGCACTGTGAAGGCAGGAAGGTACCTGAGACCCCTGCTCACTCTTCCGGAAACTACCACCGTAAGCCACAGCACCAGTTTATTTCGAGGCCACGATTGTCAAAAGAAAGTGGTGACTGAGCTCTTGCGGACACTTCACCTCCAACTCCAGTTCCTCCCCCTCCAACCCCCCCCACGAAGTTCTGACTTGAGAACAAACAAGCCAGCAGACGGAGAGAGTAGAGAGACCTTCCCTCCGGTTCTTTACTTTTGTTCATTCCATTGGCTTTCTTTTCCCTCGGTCCTGTCAGGCTTCCCCAGTGTAAGCCGCGGCACCTCGCTCTTTTTAAACCCTTTTTGTTCCACGGGCTCCCGAGGCAGCGAGCGACGTGTCCGGATCCGCGCGCGCGCACCACGCTCGAGAACCTCAGATTTGGACACCGACGTCCCGCCCCCAAGCGGCCACCTTTCCGCCATTCACACCGTCCCCGGAGCTCTCGAGCTCGTCGCCACGTCGCCAACATGAGTTCCGACTACTCGTACGACGCCGAGGCGCAATTCTACCCCTTCTTCATCCTTGCCATCAGCAGCATCATCACCCTGCCGCTCGGCTACACCCTCGTCTTCCCCTCCAAGGACATCGAGGCCAAGGCGCCGCGCATCCAGAGCGACTTCAAGCCCGAACATGTCGACCTCATCGATAAGCAGCGCAAGGCGCATCAGAAGAAGCAGCGCCGCATCGTGCGCGTCATCGCCGTCCTCGTCGGCCTCGCCGTCATGGCCGGCATGATCTACCTCATCATTCACACCAAGAGCGTCACCCAGAAGATCTGGAACCCCTACGACATTCTCGGCATTTCTGACGTACGTCTGAGTCCTTGCCTCGTGGTGACCAGTCCCGCAATGCTAACAACCCCCCGTCCCAGTCCGCCGACGAGAAGACGATCAAAAAGGTCTACAAGCAGCTCTCAAGGAGGCTGCACCCCGACAAGGTCAAGCCCGACCCGGCCAAGAACGAGACCATCGAGTCCCTCAACGACGCCTACGTCGAGATCTCCAAGGCCTACCAGGCGCTCACCGACGAGGAGATCCGCAACAACTACATCCAGTACGGCCACCCCGACGGAAAGCAGAGCTTCAGCATCGGCATTGCCCTCCCCCAGTTCATGATCTCCGATGGCAATGGCAAGTACGTCGTCCTCGCCTACACCCTGCTCCTCGGCGTTCTCCTGCCCTACCTGGTCGGCTCGTGGTGGTACGGCACTCAGCGCATGTCCAAGGACGGCGTGCTCATGGAGAGCGCCAACAACCTTTTCCGCGCCTACAACGATGACGTCGACGAGGGTGGTGTCGTGACTGCCCTGAGCAGTGGCAAGGAGTTCGACACCGTCCTCAAGGGCGACAAGGCCGAGTCTGGCCTGTCCAAGCTCGAGTCGAGGCTCCTTGCCAACGCCGAGAAGGCCGGACTCTCCCAAAAGGACAGGCAAGCCCTCGAGGACCTTGACAGCGGCGTGCGCCGGAAGGCCCTGGCTCTCCTGTGGTCCTACCTCGGCCGTGTCGAGCTCGAGGACTCGGCCCTCGACAGCGCCAAGTACGAGGTTGCTCCCATCGCCCACGCCCTTACTCGTTCATTCTCCGCCATCGCCCAAGCCTACGGCAACACCGGACCCATCCTGGCCGCCTACTCTACCAGCCAGCACCTGATCCAGGCTCTGCCCCCCAAGGCCTCGCCTCTTCTCCAGCTGCCTCACTTCACTCAGGATATCGTCCGTCAGGTTGAGGGAGGCGACTCCAAGGTGCACGTTTCCCTCCAGCAGTTTATGGACTTGCCCGACCAGCTCCGCAGGAACCTGGTGGTTAGCAACAAGCTTCTCTCCGAGGACCAGTACAAGTCTGCCGTCAGTGTCGCCCGCCAATTGCCCCAGCTCCGTGTCGCAAAGGCCTTCTTCAAGGTTACCGGCGAGCGCTTCATCATCCCCTCTTCCCTGGTCACCCTCGTCGTCAAGGGACGCATCATCCCCCCCGGCAGCGAGGACGTCCCCGAGATCAACGAGCTGGACCTGGAAGACATTGACCCCCCTGAAGATGACCTCGAGGCCTACCTCGGCCGCAAGAAGAAGACTGTCAAGGGCCCCGACGGCAAGCCCGTTCCGGTTGATGACAAGCCCATCCTGCCCCCTCTCGCCCACGCCCCTTACTTCGCTCGCGACCACGCCCCCAAGTGGTATGTCTTCTTGACCGACTCCAAGCAGGGCAAGATGGCTGTTCCCCCCTTCACCTTCACTCAGTTCGACCAGCCCATCTTTGGCGAGGACGGCAAGCCCACCTTCAACATGCAGACCCTCAAGGCCCAGTTCGCCGCACCCCCTCAGGCTGGCCACTACACCTTTGTTATGCACGTTGTGTGCGACAGCTACGTCGGCTTCGACACCAAGATGGAAGTTACCCTCGTTGTCGAGGAGGCGAACAAGGCTGCGGCCATGGTTGCCGAGGATGATATCAGCGAGCCCGATGAAGGTACGTCGCGTCCGCTCCCCCGAACCAACCAGATACGACAAGATGCTAACAACGACCACAGACTCGATAGCAGGCCAGATGCAGGCTCTCAAGGGCGGCAGCGTGCCGGGTGCCACCAAGCCCCGCAGGAAAGTGGAGGAGGACTCGGACGAGGAGAGCGGCACGGACGACGACGTCGAGGACGACACGAGCGAGACAAACACCGACACCGAGGACGAGTCATGAGGCTACCCCTCGTGCTGCGGCGGTTTATTTTTTGCAGAGGATGTGGAGGAAGTGATAGAAGAAGAAAGACGGTAGTTGCACAAAACAGAAACTTGTGCAAAGACTCAATATACCCAAGTCATAAAGATCCAACACCACACACAACAAACATGCACCAAAAAGGGGGGGTTGCTGCACTGGGAGCGCCGGGCTTTGGGTTCCTTGTTTGGAGGGGTAGTCCACGTACATAGCTATCGGCGTTGATTTAGGTTGGTTGTGGAGGGGGGCCTCCGTTACTGTATATTGCTTTTTGACGTTCAATTGACGAAAACCTTCTCATCGTTGCTGGTCTTGCTGCCCCTGTGTCCCTCGAGGACTCGACCCCTCGCACTGTAGTCGCGTTCGCCAGGCCGAGCCGGGGTGGATCGACTGCGCGAGACGGCCTCGCGCCATGTTCGAACATCGCCGAGAATGTTTGCGTCACTGGCGGCCTCTGTTCGGCTTTGACTGGTTTCGATATTTCACCCATGACACCGGGCATGCGATGGCCATTGTGCGACGAGCCGACCGGCACGATCCGGTGTAATGATTTAAAAAAAAACAAAACAAAAAAACTATAACGCCCATCGCCAACCGGCCCCACCCAACCCTTTGTCCTGAACCGTTGCAAATGCGACAACAATCGAGTACAATATACTTTCCCCGAGCTCTGTACGTACGTCCTCCGCCATTCCCCTCTCCTAAGCATTCGGGTATTTGGTAACAAAAAGTATCAAGCCCGCCGCCCAATCCCTGCCCTCCTCTCCAAACTCCGTCCGGTGCCCGCCGCTCCACCTCTTGGACCCTCGAGGTGTTGTCTACTCGCTCATTGCTTGAAGAGCATGTGTGAGGGGGACGACGCGCAGACTTCTGCCACGCTTCAGGCCGGGCGTCTTCTTGGGCATGATGGTCGGGCTCGCCTCGTCGCGCCACTTCCGGAACACGCTCTTGAGGTCTTTCGGGATGCCCTCCAACACCACCGTTGAGATGGGGATGAAGGGGCGGTCTTCCATGCCACTGGCCAGAATGGCGTATTCTTGCGCGAAATCGAGGGCGTTGCGGAAGGAGCCGTACTGGCTCTGCGCCGTCCTGCCGACGATGATGTACATCTCAAAGAATGCGTCCAGCACGTAGATACCCGAAGGATCCAGATCGGCTTGAGTGAAAGGGCTTATCTCGTAGACCTACAACTGTCGTCAGTCATCGTTCCATCATCGGTAGTGCAGTCCTCCTCACCTGTTGGGCCGCAGACGCGTCCGAGCGGAACAGTCTTTGACAGTACTTTTCGTAGTTGGATTTCAAGCGCCAGTGGTCCGCGGAATGCGGCTTCGTACCGTCGTTGAAGATGGCCCAGAAGCTGTCCGGCTCGCTGCCGTCTTCGATTTCCAGGAGCTCGCCCATCAGGCTCAAGTCCATACCTATGAGGCGGGCACAACTCAGCTCGTCGACATCACTGCCCTTGCCCTTCCAGAGATAGCACTTTCCTGATTGTGTAATCAGGAATGGGAATCCAGAGCAGAGACTTGTGGATGAGAAGTTGACCTCGTCAAACACAACCTGGCCGAGCATGCGGCGGCCGCAAAGCATGCTGGGTGCCAACGAGTCATACTTGGCATTGGTGCCACGGCGGATGATGATCATACCGCCAAGCGCCATGATGAACTCTGGCGTCTCTCTGCCTTGGCGCATCTTGATGACCTTTCCGCCGAGCGAGCGAGCCTCACGGCTGACAAATAGAGCGGCGTCTTCCATGGTGGCTTCCGGCACCTCGTCGCCAGCCCAGAAGTACACCTCCGTCTCCTTCCTGCCAGCCTCGTTGGTGAAGACGTTGGCGCAAATGTACATCTCCCGTTCGAACAGGATGCGCTCGTTGTGCGCTGAAACGGGGATTTTCTTGCCGTCACCGGTAATCTGGAATAGTCTCGCGCCCTGGCTTTGAATGTCGCGAACACGGGGCTTGTTCATCAACACCTCGGCAGTATCGAGATGATATTCTCTCTGCGGTCGCCGTGTGCCAAAGAAGTCGTCCAGCAAGGCCGAGACCTCCGAGCTCGACTTCGTCGGGGATCGAACTGGCGATGCGACACGCGCAGGCGACGATGGTTTCGGCGGGATTGGCAGAGGCCTAGCGGAACCCCTTGAGGGAGTGCTGGTCCTTTGGACTGGGGATGCGGGGGTGTCGAATCGCGACCTTGTCTCGAGAGGTGGCGATTGGACAACTGACCCGCCAAACATCGCCGCGGCATTCCTGACAGAGACAACCGGTTCGCTATCGACTTTATCATTCGACTTCTGAGGTGAGCTGGGCCTCGACAGCGGCCGGCCGAAGGTCCTAAGGGGAGCCACGTGGGGGCTGTCCGGCTGGTCGTTGGGGGGCGGCGATCGAATAGGAGACCGGATAGGAGACCTAGGGGTGGGCTCCGGCAGGGGCCGTCCAAACGTCCTGGCAGGGGGAGAAGACTCTTCCACGTTATCAGAGAACGTCTTCTTTGCAGGACTCGGCGTCGGTTCAGGCAGGGGCCGTCCGAAAGTCTTGACGGGAGAAACTTCCTCAGTCTTTTGTGGCGGGGGGCTGAATGGTTTCTCAAAAACTGGCTTGGGCTTGATGCTGGGCGTTGTAGCCAGGCTCTCTCTCTTCGGCTCCTCCCTCTTTGGACTCTCCATCTTGGGTTCCTCTGTCTTTGGGCTCGCTGTCTTTGGCTCCTCTCTCTTCGTACTCTCCGTCTTCAGACTCTCTCGCTTGGGGCTCTCGGGCTTCGTAGTCTCCTGGTTCTTTTCTTCAAAGAACCTGGACACTCTCTTCATGTCCAGCTTCTTGGGCGAAGCGGGCTGGGACGTGGGCTCGCTGGGCTTCTCTTCAAATTGCTTTATCGGAGAAGACTGGAGCTTCATGGTCGGAGACCGAGACCTGCGCTTTGAAACGGGCTCTTCTTCCTTAGCGGGAAGGATAGGCTTCTCGGGTGACGCCTCAGCAGGTTTCTCGACCGGAGGCTCGGCGGGCTTTCCGAAGGGCTTAAGGGGCGCTGGCCTGTTCTTGGCAGCTGCCTGGGCAGCTACTTGGGCTTGAATAGACGCCGGAGCTTCCTTTTCAGGGCTCTTCTTGGGCTCCTCAGCGACAACCAACGGCTCTTCCTTCGCAGGTGAAGTCACAGTTGAGCTTGGCTTGGGCTCATTCGCTGGCTCCGTGGCGGAAGCACCTGCAGACGGGCCCTTGGAAGATGGAGCCTTTCTCTTCGGACCGCGAGCACGGCCCTTAGTCATGTGCGTAAGCTGTGGTCCTGGAGCCGTGGGCTCGGTTGCACCGCTGGATTCCTCCGGCTTCTCGGCGTCTCGTCCTCCATTGGCAGCCATGGGGGGAGGGCCACGAGCCAAAAGTCCCGCAAGCGCAGGGTTGAAGCGACCCGCCAAGCCACCGGCAGCGGCACGTCCTTGGAGCCGGGCAGGAGCGCTGGTCTCTTTCTGAAGAGTTGGTGTCGTGGGCCTGAGCTCTGTCGGAGACAGTACGTCAGGCGACTTGCTTGTGGGGGACTTGATCGAAGGAGACCGGAGCGAAGGGATGGACTCGCTCGATTCATCCTTGGACACAGACTTTGATCGCTCGCTGATGGATTTGCGGTGTTCAATGGCGGAAGGTGATGTCGCATCTGATCTGCCCGAGATTGATTTACTCAGCGCGTGCCTCTTCAACAAAGCTTCAGGCACTGGGTTCTCAGATGCATTAGACTTGGTTCGAGCGACGCCTTTGCCTTGGGACTGAACAGCCTTGAAGTCATCCTTTTTCTTCAGGATTGCCTCCTTGAATTCGTCTTTGCGCTCGCTCGGCTTGGGACCGCCCGTAAAGTTCAAAGCTGCCTTGCCGCGGGAAATGTTTGACTTCAACTCGTCCGGCGCAACGTAGTTTTGCGTCTTCGTCCGTCGCAGGTTGCCAAAGACATTTTGCAGCTCATTGGCTGGATCCTTGGAAGATGCAGCATCTCCCGAGACATTTCGAGACTTGAGACCAGCTCGAAAATCCTTCTTTGGAGGGGTTTCGGGCTTGACCTTGGCCACGGCAGGGCTGTCGGTGACGGAGGATCGCTTCGGAAGTTCCACGGGAGCAGTGGTATCGTCCGGCTTGTCCTCGCTCGTTGGGCTCTTGATCGTGCTGCTGCGGAAGCTCGGGCTGCCAATGCTGCCGCCCGTCTTATGGGTCTTCACTGGAGCATAGATGCCCTTGAGCCCGCTGACGGACGGTTTCGCCTCGTGACTACCCATTGGCGTCGACCGCATCAACCCACCAATGTTGACTTCATGCTTGTTCGACGCCACAGAGCCGCTTCGGTTGAGATCAGCACTGGGGTTGGCAGCCTTGTGCGCCTTGGCTTTGTTGAGTTCGACCATCCAGGCTGGTTGGTTGGCGGTAGGTGGAGGCTTGGGTTTCGGTGCCTCGGGCTTGTTCAGCGCCGTTTCTAACCAGCTTGCCTTCGTTGGGCTCCATCTCCTAGTATCCATAGTCTTTGAAGGGCTGGATGGCGGCGTCAACTTCTCTTCGTCTTCCTCCTTGGTGTCCGGCTTCGCTTCTAACGGTGGGGCTGCGGCGGGGGCCTTGGGCGTGGTCTCGGTCTCGTCCTGGTGCTCCTGATTGCTGTGGCGTGAGGTAGGACGAGAGGAAGGTCGGGAGGCGGGCCGGGAAAGAGAGCGAGAGTGGGAGTGGGATGAACCGGTAGGCGTAGCTGCACCGTCGCGAATGAACATGCTCTGCGGACGTGATCTAGGCTCGCCGACGCGACTTGAGGCAGCCGAATCCGCGCGTACGAGCCCAGGGGGCGACGTTACGCTCCATCTCTTGACGCTGTCAGACCTCTTCATCATGGCACTCTGGACGAAGCCGCCCATGCCCTTAGTAGGCGAGACGGGCCTCGTGGGCGATGCGCGGCCCGATCCCGACGACATGACTGACATCCGTCGCTGTGCGGAAGTGTCATTCTCGGAGGAAATCTCGGCCGGGGGGTCAAGCCTCTGAGCGCTGGACAGGGAGAGGGGAGAGCCAAGCCTATTTTCCTTGGTCGGGCTAGAGTGTTCGGGCGACAAGTCTGTCGAAGAGCTGCGGCTCAAGCCGGGGAGCTGATGGGCACGCATCGAAGACATGTCGGTGGTATCGGTATCCTCCACCTGGCTCTTGCGATTGGCGGCCGACCCAACGCTTGCGCGATCAGCCGTCTGACGGAACCAAGCGGGGTCTTTGGAACCCAATGCCTGGGAGATCTGGTCCCTAGAGAATGTCTGCTCGGTGGCGGAGGAGGGGTCCGACGTAGGGTTCGGCGAGGTCCTGGCCGCATTCTCTGCGGCGACAACGGACAAGGGACGGCTCTTGGATCGATCCGAATGTTGCGAGTTAGGACGCCTCTGCCATGACAGCGGCCGCGCCCCTTGTACACCGCCAGTAGGGGAGGTCACGCTCGACCGCTTGTTATCGGCGTCGAAGGGGGATTCGTTCTCCTTGGTGGGAGAAGTTGACAATCTTTCCATGGTGTCGGGAGCCGGGCTGCCGCGAGAGTGAGGACGAGGGCTGCCGGTAAGTTCGAGGCCAGGAGAGGACAGCTTCAGGTCATCGGAAAGCTGGGCAGTGTTGCCTCGGGACGAAGGTGGTGGGGTGTTGGCCGGGGATGACTTCTGAGGGGAAATGGATCGAGCGCGTTCTGTCAACGGTTGTCAGACGGGATGATCCAAAAGAGATGCTGCTACAAAGCACAACACGGCGTGCGCAATGAGAGGGGGAGAGAGTTCAATGGCAAATGCGGGACAGAGGATTGGAGGTTGATAGTTTTCTGGCGGCGCAAGGTGGGAAAACAATGGACGAGGCCGTGTGTGTGTGGTTTGTGGTCATTGGGAGTGGGTGTCAAGGCGTCGAGGCGTCGCTCGCGTCTCGCCCAGTGCGGCGGCCGTCCCGTCAGTAGCTCAGCTTCCTGGTCGAGGGCAACCTGAACCTGAACATAGCACGGCGCGAGCACGAGCACGAGCAGCCGGAAGGGCACGACACGACGCGGAGGAGGATTTGTGCCTTGGCCACGTCGGGAAAAGAAAGCTTATAAAAAGGGCAGAGGGGAAGGCAGAGAGAGAGGGCAGAGACAGAGATGCAGGGCGAGGTGCAGAGCTGAGCAGCGCAGATGCTGAGCAGTGAGGGGGACGGGGGGAAAGACAGACAAGACGTACCGGCGCGACGGGCCTGGCGTTCCCTCTTCTCCTGCTGGATCTTCTCGTCGAGTTCGCGTTGGCGGGCGTCGTCCTCCTCGGTGCGGCGAGCATTCATCTCCTTGACATCTTGCAAAAACTTGGAGACGTCGTCCATGGCTTGTTCCGACATGTTGAGGCGGGAGGCAGAGTCATGACACGGTTGCGGAGTGGGGGAGGAATGGAAACAGGTGGTTCTGTATGCGCAGGATTCCCCCCGGTTAGAACGTATGTCGTGGCAAGGCGAGCAGGTAAGGAAGTGAGGTCTTTGTTGGAGAAGGATATGTTGTCTATTTTTTTTTCTCTCTCCCCTGCGTCCACCTTGGGACTTGGTCGGCGGCGGCGGCGGCGGGATGGGATGGGATGAATTGGGATGGGTTGAGGTAGGTACCTTGCGTTCGTCACCTTTTGGATGGATGCCGCTAAGGACGCCGCGCCAAAGCAAGGCACTGCGCTAAGCGGAGCAGAGGCAGCAGCTCAGGCAAGGAACCCAAGGTGAGGTGCAAGGCGGCCCAAGGTCAGGTACCGGGGCGAGCAGGGTGCAAGGAGTCCAGGACCTGGCGTTGCTGACGGGGTCTGGATCCTCGGTCTCTCTCTGTTTTCTCGCTCTGGGGACGGACCGGGAGAGCAAGGCGGACTGGAGATGGTTCCGAGTGCGAGGGGGTGGTCGGCGGTAGAGGCTGAGAGGATGAGGTGACGAACCAGAAGCTTGGGTTGTGCAGCCAGCAGCAGCAGTGAATCGCGGCGGCTCCTGGGTGTGACGTTTCTTTTTGTTTCGTTGGGGATTGTTTTGTTTGGAGGAGATCTGGTTGCGAGGTCAAAGTAAACAGAGATAAGGCACGGATAAAGAACCCGCAGAGGCACCTTTCTTTTTCCTTTCGTCTCTTTTTTTCTTTCTTTCCGGTTTTGTTTCTTGGCTGGCTTCCCGGGAAGTTGAAGGAAGCAGGTTTTCTGGGGGCACAGCGACAAAAGCCAGGGCGGAAGCTTGACGGTTCGCCCTCTGCGTGTTGCTGTTGCTGCTGTGCTGCTACGAACAACATAGTCACATCCCGCCCAAGCTGCCTACCGCACCTCACAATGCCACGCCTCTCAACCACGCTAATTGGGCAGGCTGCACGTCAGGTACCATCAGGCTTAGCGCAGCATCCAATAATTTCGCGGATTTGGCACAGATGTCTGCCCTGTCCGCCATCGATCCACCTTCCAAGTGAGTACAAATGTCAACAGTGTTTTTCTGTTTTTGTTCTTCAGCGGTGCCTACAGCTTTTGGGGCATGCGTCGTCATCGTCGAATCCAGTCTTTGCGCTCTTCATGGCCTCAGTCGTCTGGCACTGCTGTAGACCTTCAGCCCTCAGCACCGCTCAGCCAGCCCATCCCTCCACGAAGCAGCCAGACGCGGCACCTCGTGGAATAGCGTACACAAAGAAATGGGAACCAAAACAATCGGGGTACGTACCCCGCTCCCCAATGCATTGGCCACTCGCTTCTCCACACTTGCAACCCCTGTCTCACATTGGGATGGATTTCGTACCTGAGGCCCCATGCACCAAATTTCGTCCTCCAAGCACCTCACTGGCCCATCTGGGCCGTTTCAATCACGTCGTTTCAAACCACGGTTTCCCAAGGAATGACCCGGCCTTCCGACTTTGCAGGCCGTCAAAGACACCAATTTCTCCGTGGTATTTGACGGGAGTGGCAACGACTCTGTTGCAAGTCGGGCACACGCATGGCCCGCAAATCGCTGACGGACTCCTGATGAGAGAAGCCACCGACAGTGCCTACCGAGTGCGCAGCATGCAGCGTGCAGTGGCCATTCGTCCCGCTCGTATTTCTTCCTCTCGGGCATCGTCGGACCAGCAGGGACCAGCAGGGACCCGGTTTTAAGCAACACAACGCAATGGGCCACATCACCGCAAAGTAACAACACAACCCCAATCCACAGGCGCTGCTCTTCACTGTCAGCCGCAGAGATACATTGCGATGCGAGTGTTGGGGTGACATGCCATCCCCTATTCCCCTTCGCGTGCGTTCGCTCTGTCTCGCATGCCCGGGTTCCCTATCTACCTGTCACCCGTTACACAACGTCGATCCCGACCCCCGAACCCGCCGCGGGCCTTCGGATCCGGTTCTTCCCTGGGATCGCCCTTCCAGAACATCCTGTAACCCTCATCTGTAGCCCCTTTTTCTGACCCGGCGACCGTCATGCTCGGGTCTGCCTCTTCCTGGGCATCCCAGCTTCCAACGGCGCGCTTGGGGCTCGCTGGGCGAGTGGCCGGGAGCCCCCTCCCATTGCCGGCCGAGGGCGAACGTGGCCTCGAACGTGGCCTTCCTGTGCGAACTGGCTAGACGCCACTGTCACCAAAGCCTGGGCCCCGGGATCCTAGTACAGAAAGAGCCGCTTCTTCGCGTCGTCCACCACCCAAGCCAGGCCTTCCTTGAGGTTGGTGCCTGTCATGGCACTGCACCGTAGGATGTGCCAGTGATGCGTTCTGATTGCTTCCAGCTGTAGCCCCTGGAAGAAAGAGACGTCAGCCAGATGCCCATAGTTTTGTCAAGGGCGTGTCCGGGTTCAAACTTGAAGGATCTCATTCTCGTCCATGCATCCGTTGACGTCGGTCTTGTTGGCAAAGACAAGAAGACTCGCGCCGGATAGCCGCTGTCAATGGAGGGTTAGCATCGACTGAACCGCGCCCAATTCGTACAGGTCGTCGGATGGGCGAACCTCTTCTTGAAGGAGGCCATGCAGCTCCTCTCTGCAATCGTCGATTCGCAACCGGTCTGTGGCATCCACGACCCAAATCAACGCATCCGTCTTCTCGAAGTAGTTGCGCCAGTATGAGCGCAGCGTCTTCTGGCCTCCGACGTCCCCTGTTCTGGTCAGACAACTGGCTTCGAAATTTCTTATATATAAGACATACAGATGTTCAGCTTGTACCTGCATTATCGTTAGCACCTGCACTTGATGGCTGAGAGGGGTGGTCAAATACCCGTCGTAGTCGATGGTTTTGATAATGAAACCCAAAGTTGGGCTCACGGTGTTGACATCCTCACCCATAATCTTCTTGACTATCGTCGTCTTCCCAGCGTTGTCGAGGCCTCTATGCTATATCGTCAGCAAAAACGAACCACCCGCATATGGGTCACGACTAACAGCATGAGGATACGCATCTCCTTGTCCTTAAGACGTGCCTTTCTGAGAATAGACAGCATCGTGGTCGTATTGGAAGGATTTCTCCTTCAAAGGTATCTCAACTACAAGCTCAATTTCGGAAAGTTCGGGTTTCTTGGGTTGGTCATGATGTCGTGCCCATCCCATTGCAGTGCAAGAAGCCGGTGCTCACACCCAGGCTGTCCGGCGACGACGCTGACGGGATCAGTTACGGGGCACGTGACCCCGCATCAGCGTCTGGCCGCGGTGGGTACCCCAGTACCTTATCCCACCACTCTCACCGAGCTCACCGAGCCCAGTCACCCGACGCCAATGGCATTCATCGCCAAATTCCAACGGGTGCTACCTATCTGGCTCGTGGCGCAAGAACAAAGTAGATTGAGCTCGAATTCTGAGGTGGCAACAGCATTAATGTTGTTCATGTACGCCAGTAATTACGCACTTTGAAGCCTGCAACTCAACTGGACCTTCCACCACCAGTGGAAGCCATCCACGACTGGAGCGATTGTGTATCAGATCAGCTAATCGGTAAAAGCTTTTGTAACAGTATCTGAAAAACCATGACTAGAGCCGTGTTGTTTTTGTTGGCGGGAATCAAGAACCGCTGGGCAACGAAGGCCGGCTTGAAGAACTCAAGAAGAGGGAAGGAGCAAAGGAGAAGCATCCAGATGCTCACCCTTGCCTCTTTTGAGTGAGTAGTCCGAATGTAAGTATTGACTTCCACTCAAATATCCCACTTAGGATCTCCATCCCTCCGCGAACCGCCTCACCGCAGTCTTCAGCCATACACAACAAAGCCTGCTCTTATTGTGGCCAATTTGCATCCACAAGAGAGATAGAAGCAACCTGATTCTCCTGTAACAATATTGCAGCTATCTTCCAAATCGGTCTTCTTCAGGTGCGCACCTGCTCAATATTTACTGCGACTCACTTCGCGCCTTCTGGCACGCAAAGCTGATACATCTTTTAGATCCGAAAGCAACACAAACTTATGACCTGCTGCCCGTTTCCCCCCCTTCAAGTACCACAAAGAATTGGTCAGTGAATGGACTGTTCATTTACAGGATTGCTTTTCCCCAGGCTTTACTGACTTTTCCTCCGCTATAGATCACTTTTGCTACACTTTGATAAAGCTTACTACAAGCTGTTGTCGAAGATGTCGGACCATGAAGAGTTCGACAGGGTTGGGATGCAGATAGATGAGAGTGCAAGCTACCAAGCTCGTGGCAGGGACCATTGTAGCGGAGGTGTACACCCCTCTAGATTTGGCAGTCCTTATTCTCGTGAGTTCGACAATGCGCATCTTCGACAGACTGACTCCGGTCGGGTTGTGGTCTCCTCTCCTTGCCAGGCAGTGAGGGGCCAGGCCATCAATCAACAGATCCAAAACAGGGCTTCACCCTCTGAAAAATCTGATGCCAGACCTATCGAACCCAACCAGCGGCCTAACTCGATCCGATGGGCCGAGGATCTTCCAGTCCCAGACCGGAAACTTTCTGCCTCGGCCCTCTTCGACAAACTTACCTCTAGCCCTGAGACTCGACGAGCTGCTTTCAAATACAGCAATAGCAATATCCAAGACGAACCCAGTGCTGGAACTCCAGAACACGCCAAGTATCTCGCCGGGCAGCGGGCCTACATGGCCGGGAGGAACTTCGAGAAGAGCCAAAAGAAGCGGGAAACCGACACTGTCGCCAAATGCCAGGTCATTCAAAACAACGAAGACATGCCTTCTGTTACGGCCATGCGGCAAGCTTCAGTAGCCGAATACATACCGCCTCACAAGCGCAGCATCAAGCCCAAGGTCAATATTGAGGTTGAGGTCCCAAACCAGGAGCAACCCATCATCACAGGTTACTATGCTAAGTCTGCCACGGAATCAACGGGTGGCCACGCCAACCCTCGTGCCTCACTTCCCGAACCCACCAAGGAATCGACCCCCTTAACCCCAATGGCTCTAAGAGACCTTTCTGAGCGACACGGTGTGGCTGATAAATCCAAGAAGAGCCACCCATCCATGGATATCAGCGTGGATGATGAGGTTACGTCTAGCCACGAGTACGGCTCCAGCCGTTTCAGCAATTTCTTCGACAAGACGGCAGCCTATGCACCCTCCGGTCCAGCTTCCGCATTCTTTCATACCTGGCTCGATACACTATCTGCGGACTGCGTCACCTCCTTCCTTGACGAGGTTGACAATCATCACAACTACGATGTTGACCCGACAAATGGACAGCTCTTGGAGAAGGTTGAGCAACCGGACACTATCGTCGACATTGAGGAGGAAATAAGAATGAGGCCTGCGATGCTTCACCGTCGTCGAGACTGGACAAGCAACTTGGTCATCCATCGCGAGATTACCGTCCGAAGGAACTTGATGCGTCGCCAGCAAGAGGAGAGGGAGCGCGAGTGTTCCAACCTGCCAACACAAGAACGACAGTCAAACAAAAACATAACCATTACCAGCACGACCAAACCTGCCACGGTGATTATATCGAATAAAAGAAAGCTCCTTGCCGATTGTGTCTTGCGCCCGGCTCAGCTCGATGATGCCAAGGGCTGCGCTGAAATCTACAATGCGGCCGTGGCCGACCATGATTACCAGGTGGTCGACACCAACCCAGTCTCAGCTCAGCGGTTCGAGTTTGTTATCACGGAGTGCCAGAGGGAGAGGCTTCCCTTCGTCGTTGCGACTAAGCAGAAGGTTGACCTGTCGGATGCCAACAACTGGCCGTCTCAAGAAGCATATCGGCAGTACATGAAATGGAAGGAGTCTCAGCCGCAAAAGAACGAACCCACCGAAAATAGCATCTACGGCTTCGGTTTTCTCAAGCCGTACGAGCGAGGAATCGGTGGACTCACCGGCACTGCGTCCCCCGTAGTCAAGGCAACCGTCTTCGTCCACCCGGACCACCGACGTGGCGGTATCGGCAGTGCGCTTCTCCACCAGCTCCTTACGCAGACTTCGATCTTGTACTATGGCAACGTAGTTGAGTACAAGTGGCATGACCCTACAACCGGAGGAGATTCCTTCCGCGCGTCGAACTTCCACAATGTCCACCGTAAGTCGCACAGTACCTTTGGGCAACAACATCCTGAACTATGGAACTGACACCCAATGACAGGCATCATCTTTCATACGATGGTCAAGAGTGAGGGCAGCCAGAGCCTCGAATGGATGGGCAACTTCATGTCTTCATTCCAGTTCGAAAAGTGCGGCCGCCTCAATCAAGTTTACAAGGTAGACTCCCCGCACGGCGCAGAGTGGTACGATCAAGTCGTTTGGCAGCACTGGGCGAACAAGATCGACAGTGTCCGCACCTTGCACGCGGGCGACGAGTCCGAGTGCTCCTACGACTATCCCGGAAAATCGCACTCTCCTGGGTACCGCCGCTCCCAGTCTCCCGTGGTGGGTGAAAAGCTGCGTTGCAGTTCCGGTCACAACAGTGACGATGTCTTTGGCCACTGAGCTTTGCGCCCCACGATGCAAGGTTTTTGCTTTGAGCGGCATCATCACCTCGGGCTGCTTGAGAGCGCAGCTCCGGGTAGCCACGAGCAAGACCGCATTCTCGGATTGAAACAATGTGTTCGATGTGAGTCACTATCATACGGTCACCTGAGGGCCATATATAGAGCTAACAATCCACAGTATGGCAACATTCCCGCAAGTCGACGGTTTACTAGATTGACACCAACGAACCCCTCTTCTACACGCACCCTCTTTCAGCGTGGGATTTCTTTGATCGTCTTGGGAAGAAAGTTGGACATTGACGTCGCATTGCCGATAGGAAACTTGGGCCCTATGGCTCATCAGCAGCTCAGAACGATGAATCTCCTGACTTCCCCCCTTTTCCCCCTTTACCTCTCTCCACTCCTTTCCACCTCTCCACAGCCGGCAATTAATATGAAGAATGTTAGAAGTTGATAACAGAGTAATTGTTCCTGAAGAAACACATATTAGATTTGTTATAACTTCTGGAGACGTTATACATTCTTATGCTGCTCCAGCTTTAGGTATAAAATGTGATGCTTACCCTGGTAGATTAAATCAAGTTTCTGCATTCATTAACAGACCTGGAGTGTTCTACGGACAATGTTCTGAAATATGTGGAATACTACATTCTTCTATGCCAATTGTAATAGAATCAGTTAGCTTAGAAAATTTCTTATCATGACTTTTATCACAGTAATGTAAGTTCTAGTCATTACAGCTCTATTCTATAATCTAGAAAATAATACTATTATAGTCTACAGGATATAATAGAGATGATAATAGTTTGTGGATTTAAATCGAACAAGAATAATTATTAGAGATTCCTTCAATATTTTACTCGTTTTATGTACAATCTCTAAAAGAGTTGTCTAGTTAGTAATAAACTAACTAGACCTAAGGTATTATCTTAACGTAAAGAAAAGCATGACAACTTACTAAAATATAAGTTCGAGTCTCATATACCTTATAGGTACTTGTATTTTAATCCTAAGGGATTAGTTTGGAACCTTAACTCTTGTTCTAGGCTGTTTCCCTTTTGACATACAACCTTATCATTCTATGTCTAATAATTCAAGATCCATCTTTACCATTCCGAGTCTACATACTCACCGATAAAATCTTCACAATCCCCCGATATATACAAATCAACATGTTGTTTTAGTTCAAGAACTAAAATGAAAACATCTTGTCTGAGATTAAATTCTGTACCTACTAAGATGTACTCAAATTGCCTACTGTTATAGGTTTCGCAGAAAACCAGCTATCCTAGTCAGTGTTGTCTTTTACTACCTACCACAATTCTTCGGATATCTTTACAACGATAACCCGTTCGGACTTTTATAATCCTGATTGTGGTAAAATCACCAGGCTTTGGGTCTAACTTTAGACACTATTCGTTATTTTAACGATTGGTTTATCTACGCTTTCACTCGCATCTAATGTTAACTTGGTGACCCATTATGCAAAAGGTACGTTCTCACTTATTTATTTTGCTCAAACTGCTTATAAAACTACTAATTCTAATCGTTCTCTCATGATACTATTCACTATCGCTTATGTATTATATTTAGCCTTTAAGAAAGGTTCCCCATTAAATTCAAACAGTTTCTAAACCATTTTACTTATTAATATATAGGCTTCTCTACTTTCGCTCACGCTAATCGTAGAATCTCTTTTAATTTCTTTTCCTAAAGTTACTAAGATGTTTTAATTCACTTCGTTTATTAAAAAACTTCTCTTAGGGTTTATATTTAAAATAAGTTTTTAGATTCTAATAATAATTTATACTAAATTAATATAAATCATTATTTAGATTTTAGACTAAATTCTTAATTTAAGTAAATAAATCATACCCTTTAATACATAGCCAGATTTCCATAATAGTTTCTTTATATACTTATATATTTTCATATAAATATATGTTCTATATTAATTACATTTCTATTAATTCTATATCAGATTATTACGGTTCAAACGCAACTATTCTCCTTCCCAAAAGGAGCGCCTAACCAACCCGGCCCTAATCTATAAAAGGTAAATTTGTGCATACACAGTTACATTATAGCAGTTTTATAGTTACAAAACTTACCTTTATGTTAATCTAGATCATAAAACAGAGAATATGGGATTCAAACCCATAATAGGAGAGTCCTATACCAGTACTTAAGGCCGGCACTTTAAACCACTCAGTTAATTCTCTTTTTTAATATAGTTAGTAGCTTTACTACACTAACTTGTTTACCTTTTAATTCTTCCAAGAATCGAACTTAAATTTCATTCTTATCAAAAATGCACTTTACCGTTAAGTTAAAGAATTTTGTGCAAAATTCACATATATACAAGAGTACTTAGACTTAAACTAAGAATTCAAAGGTTAAAGCTTCTTGTTTTACTATTAAACTATACTCTTTTTAAGAAATAAGTGACTTAAACACTTAACCTACTGTGTGTAAAACGGTTGCTCTACTATTAAGCTAATCTCTTTAGTTTTTTTGTTTTATTATAATTACTATTGCTCCTATTATAGCTAATAATAGAATAAAACTTACTAATATTAATTACATACTATGACTTATATATAATATATTTCCTATACTAGATATATGACTTATTTCAATTAAATTACCATCTTAACTACTACTTATAGCAAAGAATAAATTAGAGCTTCCCTCTAAACCGTTAGCTAAACTTAATATTTTATTACTATTAAATATTTTTTTAGGTAAAGCACTATTTAATAAAGTATAATATAATACATTATTTAAATAATTATTTAAATTATTATTAGCACAATAGGTTTATTATCTCTTTTAAAGATATAAAGAGATAATAATATATATAAGGAATATAACCTTATATAAAGATATATCTTATAAAAGCAAGAATATAAGATATATAGAGGTAGAGTAATAATATAGATATAAGGATATATAAGAAGTAAAGAGAGTATAATAGTTAGATTATAACTATAGAAGTTACTTACTTAGAGAGAGAAGAAACAGAAGATAGAACTAGACTAAACAGTCCCTTATATAACTATATCTAGCTTACTAAAATATTCTATACTTACGTAAGCTGCTTATAAATCAGAATATCATACGTAACCCTTAGTTACTATAATGGTCTAAGGCGTGTATATTTACAACAGGCTATAGCAACTACTATAAGTATCCTTAGATAAGAAATAAAAAGGAAAACTATAAATCTCTACCCTGCTGCTAGCCTGATTAGGGCCATGCCGCACTAGCCATCAGACTATTAGCATTGTAGATTCCGTAGTAGGCCTAATTAGGGTTAGCTTATAGGTATTGCAGATATAATCCTGGCCGCAATGTTCAGCAAGGCCTTATATAGGCCTAGCCTGTTACAGTTGCGTAAGATAATAACCCTAACTTAACAAGTTAACCTAGATAGAAGAAGAGAGAAGAAATAAAGCTAATCTTACTTCTCTAACTATCTTCTAGAATCTTTAGTTAATTACGTAATCATACTGATTACGTAATTAATATATATATTAATCTACTAAACTAGTAGATAATATATATATATATATATTACGTAATACTCCTTATAATAAAGGAAATATAACGTAAAGTAGAAGTATTAAGAGTTAGAATAACTCTTACTTCTAACACTCCCTCTTTTCCTTTATTATAAGTAGTTTAGAGGAAAAGAATTACCCTAGAGTAGAAATAAGTACTCTAGAGATAAAATAGAATAAGCTATCTTTTTAGATAACTTATTAGAAATAATTCCTAATAATATTAGGAAAAATATACCTTAAATATAGGTATATTATATAGGCTTATTTTCATTACATAGGCCTATAAGCTTAACAAATTGTTAAAATTTAACCCTATTTAAGGGTTTTGTTAAGCCGTCTGCAGGCATAGAAGAAGTAGGGATATATTCTACTTCTATATTGCCATTTTCAACCTCTTGCCGGGTATAGTAATAATATATAGCTGTATGCTTAGTCCTTTAATGAAATTCTGGGTTATAGGCTAAGCTTAAGGCTCCGTTATTATCTGTTTTAATAGTTATAGGGGTTATATTAAACCCTATTTTAGATAATAAGCCTTTTAACCATATGGATTCTCTAATGGCTTCTTGTAGACTATTAAATTTGGCTTCTGTGGTTGATAAAGATATAGTTAACTGTTTTTTTGATTTCTAGCTAATAGGACCTCTGTTTAAGGTAAAAAGATAACCAGAAGTAGATTTTCTAGTTTCTTTATAACTAGCCTAGTCAGAATCAGTATATCCTACTAATATAGGTATATAAGGACTATTATTATTACCCTTATAGGTAATATTATAGTTAATTATCCCTTTTAAGTATTTTAATATACCTATACCTTGTTTAAGTAGGAATTCTGAGGGGTTATGTAGGTAACGGGAGGTATAAGATACACTATAGGCAATATCCAGCCTAGTCATAAACATAGCGTATATAAGGGAACCTATAAGGCGTTGATATTGCTTTATAAGCTCTTTAGAAGGCTTATATCCTTCTATTTCGTTCCCTTTCTTAGCGTTTAATATACCTGTTAATATAGGTATATTATTAATAGAGGTATCTTTAAGATTAAACCTCTCTAATAGTTGCTGGATATAATGGGCTTGTGATATAGTTATAGACCTATTAGGTCTATTTCTAGTTATATAAAGCCCTAGAAACTTAGAAACTTTGCCTAAGTCTTGTATCTCTATATATTTAGAGATTTTACCCTTTATATTTTCTATATACTTAATGTCTTTATTAAGTATAAGAAAATTATTAACGTAGGTAATAATATAACAAGGATTATTTTTATCCTGGTTATAGTAAGTAGCTTTGTCTAACTTTAAAGATATAAAACCTATTTCTTTTAATATAGATTTTATCTTTAACTGCTACTGCCTAGGACTCTGTTTTAGTCTATATAAGGCTTTTAATAATAATATTATCTAATTTTCTTTATTATCTTAACCTATAGTATTTAAATTGGGATTTTTAATAAAGAATTTAGTTAAAGGGATATTAGAAGGGTCTATAAAGACTTCTTCTTCTAAATTACTATATAAAAAGGCTCTAACAATATCTATTTGTTAGATTTCCCAGTCTAAGGCAGCTGCTATAGAAAGAAGTACCCTATAGGTAGTAAGGTTACTTCTAGCTGCAAAGGTCTGGAAATAATTAAGGCCGTATTTTTGTTTAAAGCCTCTAACAACCAGTCTAGCCTTATATTTATCAATATTACCATTAATATTAATTTTTCTCTTAAAGACCCATTTAACAGTTAAAGGTACCCTAGAGGTAGACTTTAATACTGTTACTGGTTTGGCTTGAAAAGTACCCCTTTTTATAATAGTGGATATTTCTTTAAATATAGCTTCTTTCCACTGTTCTTTTTTAGGGCTTTCTAGAGCCTGTTTTAAGGTAGTAGGCTCTTTAGGTAGAATACTATAGTTATAATCTATAGTATTATTATAGGCCTTATATTTTTCCTTTTCTTCTTTACTTATAGAAGGTATATTAACCTCTATAGTAGTTTTAGAAGGTAAAGGTTTTAAAGAGGGATTTATAGAAGTACTAGAAGGACTAGGTAATTCTCCCTCTCTTATAGTACTTTCTATAAACTTAATATAGGAAGTCCTTATTATAGAGGACTTATAGGGCCTAGAGGGTATATATATGATATATATATTACTACCCTCTTTTCCTAAGTAAATACCTTTTTTAGTATAGGTATTTAACTTATCTGATTGTATACGCTTTTCTTTAGGCTTATAGATAAAGACTTTAGAGCCTATTTTACGTATATTAGATAAGTCTGGTTTATTATCCTTATTAGGATAATAATAGTCTAGAAAAGCCTCTATAGGGGTCTTTTCTAGGCGTTTTATAGCAGTATAATTTAATAACTTAGTGGTTTCTTTTAGGATAATATCCTATAAGAACTTAGGTAAGTTATTTACTGCTATAATAGTCCTAGATTTATCTAGAATAGCCCTATTTATTCTTTCTGCTATACCGTTTTATTCTAGTGTATAAGGCGTAGAAGGCTCTAGTATAATGCCTTTTTCTTTAATATAGGAGGTTAATTCCCCTATATTAAATTCAGTGCCGTTATCTAGGCGTAGTTTTCTAGGGTAACAAAAACCCTGATTTTTATAGTATTCTAGCTTATTAATAAGGATATTAATTATATCCTCTTTATTCTTAGAGAATTCAATATCTCTAAAGCTAGAATAATCGTCTGTAAAAGGTATAGCGTAGTTATTTCCGTTAATAGAAGTAGGGGTTATTTTAAGAGTATCTATACAGATTCTCTCTAACGGAAAATTAGCTCTATCATAGTTAACTTTAGGCTGTTGCCTAGTTAACTTAGAGCTTATATAGTTAGGACAATATAGGTCCTCTTCCTTTAGTTTTTCTAAAGGAATACCCTTAGTTAACTTAGCAGTTTTAACTAAGTAAGGGTAAGAAGGATGGCCTAATTTTTAATGCTATTCTTTTGTTATAGTAGTAAAAACCTCTCCCTCTTTAGAGGTATTATCTACTATATTAGAAGATATACTATCTTCTATATTATCTTTTATAATTTCTTCTATAATAGAAGTAGAAGATAAATTATCTTTAGATTCTTCTAAAGATAAAGCCTTTATATCCTCTTTTAACTTAAGAGGTTTTCTTATAGGCTTTGTATTTATAGCAATATTAAGGTAAAACCCCCTTTTTGCTATATTAATATTAGCAAAGGGTTCCTTATTGCTATTACATAGATTCTAGTTAATTAGGAATCCTCCGCCTTTATAGTGTAAAAGGCCTGAAAATATAGAGATAGGAAAGTTAGGTATATATAAGGTATTATTTAGCCTTATATAGTTAATTTCCTCTCTAAAATAGATAGGAAGTAATATAGTTCCTATTCCCTTAGGTATAACAGGACCAGCTCCTGTATTAACTATAGGTATATCTTTATCTATAGTTAATTATATAAAATAGTCCTTATTATTAGCAATATAGACTGTAGAACCCGTGTCATAAAGCTATTTATCCCTTTAATTATTAAAGGGTTAAGAATAAGCCTTATAACTATAAAGGTCTGTTAATTTTTTAGCCTTTAGAGGCTTGTTAGCTTAGTGGTTTATTACAAAAGTTGCCTTAGGCTTTTGTAAGTGCTGTAGGTTTAATTCTGGGTTATAGACCTTATCTTTAGGTCTTTTAGGTCCTTTATTAGACCATTTATAGGGTTTATCCTTATTAAAAGGACTTTTAACCTCTTTAGTAGAGTTACCCTTATTTTGAGGGTTATTTCTACTATAATTAGACATAGGGGTATCAGTTTCCTGCCTATTTTCGTCTAATATATCGTTTATAAGGGCTTCTAAAGAAGGAGGTTCTTTAGTTCTTAAGGCACTTCTTTGCCTTTTAGCCCATACTAGAAAATAACTACTTAAGGCAGCTATAAAGACCGTTTTTTAGTCTATATCTTCTATTTTAGCCCCTACGTTATTTAACTTAGAGATATAACCTTTAAAAGAGCTAATAAACTCGTTTAAAGTGTTATAAGACTCTAGTTTAATAGCGTGAAATTCTAAGTATAACTGTTGCCTTAGAACAGGGCCAGTACCCTCATAGGAAGACTTTAAAATAGTTAAAGTCTGTTTTGGATCTTTTAAGTCAAAGACTAAAGATAAGGGTTCTTTTAGAAGATTCTGCCTTATAATTAATAAGGCTTAAGTTTTTTAGTCTTTAGATATATCCTTATATTTCTCTTCTTTTTCAAAATAGATATCTAGCTTTAAAAGCTTAAAGAAGAGATAAATAGAAGTAATCTAGGAATTCTAGTTTTTAGAACCCTGGAGTTTCTGTTCGTTAGGCATTAAACAGCCTATAGTAGCCTTAATAAGATCTGCCATTTTACTAAATATCTTTTAACTAGTAAAGATAATATAAAGCAGATAAAAAGAGGATTTATAACTGCCTTTTTAGGACTTAAGTTACCTCTTATAGGTAGAGGACTTATAGATGCTTTTAAGACTTATACTGCCTCTTAGATAAAGGATCTTATGTAGCCTTATATTTAAGGACTTATACTGCCTTTATCTAAGTAGATATTATTACTACCTTTAAGTATAGAAAATAATAAGGGCTTACTCTTTCTGCCTTAATATTTCTATAAGTAAAGATAGTATAATAAAGCTACTATAAAGATAGATAAAATAGGCTACTAATAAAGTAGTTAAACTACAGGTTAACAACCTAGGCTTATAACCTATTAGCATAATAGGTTTATTATCTCTCTTAAAGATATAAAGAGATAATAATATATATAAGGAATATAACCTTATATAAAGATATATCTTATAGAAGCAAGAATATAAGATATATAGAGGTAAAGTAATAATATAGATATAAGGATATATAAGAAGTAAAGAGAGTATAATAGTTAGATTATAACTATAGGAGTTACTTACTTAGAGAGAGAAGAAACAGAAGATAGAACTAGACTAAACAGTCCCTTATATAACCGTATCCAGCTTACTAGAATATTCTATACTTACGTAAGCTGCTTATAAATCAGAATATTATGCGTAACCCTTAGTTACTATAATAGTCTAAGGCGTATATATTTACAACAGGCTATAGCGACTACTATAAGTATCCTTAGATAAAGAATAAAAAGGAAAACTATAAATCTCCACCCTACTGCTAGCCTAATTAGGGCCATGCCGCACTAGCCATCAGACTGTTGGCATTATGGATTCCGTAGTAGGCCTAATTAAGGTTAGCTTATAGGTATTACAGATGTAATCCTGGCCGCAATGTTTAGCAAGGCCTTATATAGGCCTAGCCTGTTACAGTTACGTAAGATAATAACCCTAACTTAACAAGTTAACCTAGATAGAAGAAGAGAGGAGAAATAAAGCTAATCTTGCTCCTCTAACTATCTTCTAGAATCTTTAGTTAATTACGTAATCATACTAATTACGTAATTAATATATATATTAATTTACTAAACTAGTAGATAATATATATATATATATATTACGTAATACTCCTTATAATAAAGGAAATATAACGTAAAGTAGAAGTATTAAGAGTTAGAATAACTCTTACTTCTAATAATTATTTAAAATTACTAAATTATATAGTAAGAATTAGAAAACTAAATAATTAAAGAAGATTGTTATAAATAAAGCTAAAGGTATACTATTTTTAGTGTTACTTTGTAACTTACTAACTCTAATATTAATTAACATTAAAATAAACAGAAATAATATAGATACCGCCTTAATATAAATAATTAAGTAAGATAAACCTATAAAATTTAACCTTAATAATATTAAGTAAGAAGATATACTTCTAAATAATCCTATTAAAAATAGAACAGATACTATAGGATTTTTAATTATAATTGTTAAAATAGCACATAATATTGCAAATATAGAAACAATATCTAAAGCTCCTGTTTTAAACCTACTAGTATATATTTTATCTATAATAAATAAGTTAGTTATATTATACAGAATAATTTTACCCTTTATTAAGGAAAGTGTTATAACAAAAATAAATCTTAAAAACTAAGTTTAAGTCTGTTACAGAAAGAAGACGACTCAAACGCCTAAATGTTTTCACATAATATTTAGCAAATATCTTACCCTACCTATGGCGACCTTTCCTACAAATCTTATTAATATTATACTTTAATAATTAAACTAAGTCGGCCTTAAACCGACATCCCTTTTTGTAACAGAAAAAGTCTTTACTAATTAAGCTATTAGATTAGATATTTACGGTTAGTTAGAATTAAACTAACACACTCTGTTTAGAAGACAGCAATCCTACTATTAAATAATAACCGTTTTATTTTACTTATATTAAATATACTGCTATTATATATATATATTACTAATATTTCCAGTATATTTATTAGTATAAAATAGCTTATTAATAATTTACTAGAATTAGGATAAATATATATATATATTAGTAAACAAGTAGGATCTATTAGATTTAAACTAATATCATAATAATTAAAAGTCATATGTATTTACCATTATACTAAAATCCCTTTTTTTAAATACTAATAATATATTTAGGCTACGTATGTGTAAAGCTGCCGCTTATACTGTTTTATATAATTTATTATAAACCTTAGTAATATATAGATATATATAAGAATAATCAAACAACGTTAACAAAATATTAGTAAAGAATACCTCCTTTAAATCCTAAGTAATGGTTATTAGTTAAGTAGTAAGCGTATATTCTTTATAACCCTACTCCTATAAATATTATACTAATTATAACGTAGAATCTGTAAAATCCTATACTAAAGTAGAAACATAAACTAAATGTACCGTTACTAATTATAAAAGATAATACTAAATATTCTACACCTTAGAAAGCTGTAAACACTATAGCTAATACTACTGTAGTAATTGCACTATATATAGCTCTAGCTCTATCTCCTTAAATTAAAGCGTAGTAACTATAAGTAACTATAGCTTCACTAGATAATAATATAATTATATTAAGTAATAGTAATTCAAAAGGATTTATAGGATCTATACCTATAGGTAGTCATTATGCTCCTAATTTAACTGTAGGTATTAAAGCGCTATAGAAGAATGCTTAGAATATAGCAACAAAGAACATTAATTTAGATACTATAAAAAGTATTACACCTAAATTAAGTCCTTTTTATATAGCTAAAGTGTGATTTCCTAAGAATGTACCTTCTGCTATTATATCTCTAAATCATAAAGTTATAGAACTTACAACTAAAAATAGACCTATGTAAGTAAATACATAAGCGTTAGCAAAATTATGCATTGCTAGTGCTAAATTTAAAGTTAAAGATAATAAACTTAGACTAGTATAAAGTAGTTAAGGAGATAGAGAAACTAAATAAAAAGGATAATCTTAAAAATTACTTCTTATTAAATTTGTTATACTATTTTTTTTAAATTACTAAACAGCTAGGCATGTAGAATTACTATACAAATTTTTATTATTAAGCCCTTAAGAGAAATCAAACCTCTATCATAATATTAACAGTATTATGCTCTACCGTTAAGCTATAAAGGCGAACTTAGGAGACAAGAGATTTAAACTCTTAAAGCAGAAAATTGCTATTAAGTTTACAGCTTAACCCTTCTTGCTAATAAAGGAACTCTTCTTACAATATATTACATATAACCAGAGGGAGCTTGCGCCGCCCCTTTAAATAGATATATATAATACATTATTTTGCATATAACTAGAACTCTTTTAAGCAGATATATACAATTATATTTTTTAAGTTTATAAACCCTATGCAACTTTTACTACACAAACCATATTTCGACTTAACACTAATTAGAGTAATGCATATAAAGAATTCCATTATAATATTTTAATCTAATTTATAAAAGAGATTATAACAGAATAGCAAACTTATTACGTAAACTTCTTTCAGCATGCAACAAGTGGTTAGTACCAATCCGAGATTAAATTTACTGTAACATAGTGATTCATAATTACTAGTAATTACTTATTTATATAGTTAAGTTTCAGACTACAATCCTTATATAATTTATATCCTCTTTTTTAAGATTAGCTAAAATTTGCATTTTTGCATCTCTTTGTTAAAGACTACGTGGCACGTCTATAGCCTACAACATAAGGGCCATAATGACTTATCTTTTTCCTTCTTATCTTTTCCGCTATAAAGAAAGATTGCTTTATAAAACATTCTATAAATAAAGTAAAGAATTCCGTTAATTTCATAGAAAAACCACAGTTTTACAACATTAACTAAAAACAGTCGTGCAACTCCTGTATCTATTTACTAGATATTTAAGTTATAGTAAGGTTTTTTGTAGATTATTAAATTAAATAACATACTTCACTACTGGTGTCAGAAACAGTCTAGTGATTTCAGTTCCTGCGTTACCACATTACTCTTAAGGTAAAATGCTTTCATTTTTATTTATAGACTAAATTTATTGCATAATGCTTTATCTAGTCTATGGCATTCATCATTATCTGTAAAGACTACTAGGGTGTCAAATCCTGTTCGTTCTCTATGCCTTCATCCTCTAACGTCAGTTATTACATAAAAGACAGCCTTCGCCTTTATCAGTCCTTTTAGTATCACAGAATATAATCTCTCCTCCTTAAGTACGGTCTTCTCACATATAACTCTAGTCAAGTACTCCTTTTAATTAAGGTATTTTAACCGTCTAGGTACCCTTTAAACCTATTTAATATAAATAATGCTTGTCTCTTACGTATTACCACAACTGCTAGCACGTAATTAGTTAAGACTAGTATACATATTATCATTATTAATACGTACTTAAAACTTTATTTTTGTAGATACAATTCTATTTCGTTTACCTAAATTGCTAGTTTAGCCGTTAGGCCATTAACCAAAATTCCCTACTGCTATACTAATTTTGCATTAGGCTTTTTTCAGACCTAATGTGACCAATCAACCTTTCAGTTACGGTTACAAGATTTTAAGGCTAGTAAAGACATCACCTTTACTACTACCTCTCTTAACGATATTAATCTTCATCCTAAAGCGGCTTTCCTATAGAATAAGATAATAGCCTTTATTACTATATAGGATTTTATCCCTCACTTTAAGGTAGTAAAAATATTATATACTCACCTGTACACCACTTATTAATTAAATTACTCATTAAATTAATTGTACGATTAGCATGTGTTAAGCATTTAGACAGCATTTATTCAGAGCCATTACCAAACTCATCTATATAATTATGTTAATGTCAAATATATCACTAATAAATCTAAACTTTTTTTTTATTTTAGGATAAGATCACGCTTCTTTTATAATAAATGTAAAGTACAAATTACCTTATTTAAATATATAATTAGGAATATATTTAGTACTTACTATCTACAACCTAATCTAAGAAATTTAAAATATTTCACTTATATAGCAGGACTATCTTAGGATACACTTAAGGGTTTTAAAATATTATAATTAGCAAAATTAAGTTTAAACCTACATCATATTAAATACAATGCTAAGTACATCAACATCTAATATTAGACCAAAAAAATTATTAAAATCGGCTTAATCATTTGTTTAAACTAAGATTATAAAGACCATTTTTATTAAAATTAACTTATTAGTGCTATAATTTTTATTTATTCTTTATAAATTCCACCAATTTAAATTTATTTATTTAATAAATTAAAACCACTTATTTACCTCTAAATAGAATTAGTAATAAGAAAACTAAATATAATGTTAAATTTTAAATATTTTCTCTACAAATAACCATTATTTTTTATATTAATAATTATTAATTATCTATATACTAACTAATAACCAGGAGGACTTTTATTCTTTATTACTAAATATATGCATAATACTAAAATTTTAATTCTAGATTAAGAAGGGTATATAGGATTTAAACCTATATCTTAGCAGCCGTAATACTCTTCTTTACTATTAAGATAATACCCTTTTTATTTTTTTTTAAATATTAATTTGACCTTCTATTAGCCCTAAGGGGTAAAAGGTTATAAACCTTCTGTAGCTAGAGGCTCATGTAATTTATTAACAAAAGATAGTAGCAAACTAAATTATACTAATTATTAACTTATCCCTTAATATAAGTCTAATCCGTCTTTTATATAACCGCTAGTTAAAACTACAAACACTTAAGCTTGTATAAATGTAATACCTAATTCTAAACTAGAGAAAGTAATTATAAATGCTAAAGGTACTAATCCTAAGAAGAAGAATATAAATCTAGAAGTCATAATATTATAAGTAAATCCTACTAATATATATAATAACATATAACCTAATAATATATTAGCTACTAATCTAAGTCCTAAAGAAATATTTCTAGCTAAGTATAAAATAAATTCTATTAATACTAATAAAGGTAATAAAGCTAAAGAATAACCAGCTAGTACTAATAATAAAAAGAATTTTAAACCATGTTTTTAGAATCCTAATATAGTTACACCTAAAACTATAGTGAAACTAAGAGCGAATGTTAAAACAAAATAGCTAGTTAATGCAAAACTGTAAGGTACTATACCTATTAAATTATTTATTAATATAAATATAAATAAAGTGTAAATAAAAGGGAAGTAAACTTAACTACTTCTTGCATTTATTTAATTTACTACTATACTGTGTATAGTTACATATAATAATTCTTAACTTATTAATTAGTTATTACTAACTAATTTGTTATTGTTTATACTTAATATACTTAAAATTAATGTAAAAACTAATCTAATTGTTAAGTATAACCTAATGTTAGTTATAGATATATGTAAATCACTTAGTATAGGTAAATCTATACTTAATAAATCTCTTATTTTAAATTAAGTTAAAGGACTAGAGATTTCTTTATGTAAATTGTTTAAACTTAAAGTATTTATATTATACTCTAAGCTTTTTATATAGGCCTTAAAATATCTAAATATCTAAAATTTATTATAATCTAAATTTATCTAATAATGTAGAAATAAAAAGATAAGATATAAATAAACTAACTATTCTTAGTAATACGTATTTAGAAAATACATAAGTAAGTAACATAATTATAGTAAAAGCAAAAGTTACTTTGTTAACAAAATAAAAAGGTACTAATTAAGGCATTTTTTAATAATTATTTTTTAAATACTTATAAAATAGGTGGCAGAATTTAACTGCCTGCCTGCAGTATTAATGTTTAATATAAAACTAGAAGATATAAAAATAAGGTCACAGGACAGCTATGCTGTAACAAAGGTTGTATGCCTATTTAAAAAAAAAGAATGTAAACCCTAATATTAAACAAGATAATATTAGTTTTTAGTAAGCTATAAAAGCTATTAGGATTATTTATAGATTTATCACTATTATTTCTATTAAATATAAAAAAGTAATTAGTTATATAATAAAAGTATGTAATTCTATATTAATTATAAAGGAATTAAACCTCTAATTATATCTCTACATAATTAAGTTATTTTGGCTTTTATTAACAATAGTTATATAAAGTTTAACAAAGGTAAATTATATATAATATATTTACATATAATCTTAAAAACTATAAATTAAATTAGTAACAGAATAATGTAAACTGTCTAATATTAATAAAGGGTATATTCTAAGTATAACAGTAAATAAAACTAGTATAAATAATAATATAAATTCTCTTTTTATAGTATTAAATATATTTTCTTTAAAGAATTTAGTAAAAGAACCTCTAAATGTAATTCTATTAAACATATATATAGTATATACAGCAGAGAATACTATAGATATAGAAGCTAATACACCTAATAATAGTAGTTTTTCTACTACTCCATAAAGAGACATAAATTCTCCTATAAAGTTTAATGTTAAAAAAGCTTCATAATTACCTAAAGATAATATAAAGAATAGTATAGAGAATAAAGGCATAAGTTAAGCTATACCTCTGTATAAATATATCATTCTAGTACCCAATCTGTTATATAATATACCTCCTGCATATATAAATAAACCACTAGATATAAATCTATAAGCTAATCCTAAAGCAATACTTCCTTTTATACCTTAAATTATATTACTAAAGGCACCTATTAAATATACAGCAGCGTAAGACACAGAACTATACGCAATTAATTCTTTAACGTCTATAGTTCTTAATATACTAAAACTTATATAGATTATAGTAATAACACCTATAGTGTATACTATAAAAGTAAGGTCTAATGTAGCTTTAGGTAATATAGGTAAAATTAATCTAAATATACTATATAAACTTAATTTTAAAACAATTCTAGCTAGTATAATACTTCTACCTAAAGGTAATTTAACGTAAGCTTTTAATAGTTAATTATTTAAAAATATTACAGGTGTTTTTATAGCAAATGCTAAAAATATAGCACTAAATAATATAATTTAAGTAGTATAATTAAAATTTATTTTAAATAACGTATTAAAATCTGTTATACCTATTATAGAATACATAGCTAAAATAGCTAATAATAAGAATAAAGATCCTTATACTATATATAAGAAAAAGTAATAACTTACTCTTACTTTATTACTAAATCTAAATAAACCTATTAATAAAAATAAAGAAGGTAAAATACTTTTAAAAAAGATATAGAATAATAGTATATCTATAACTAAGAAACATCCTAATAGTAATGTTTCTAGTAATAATATAGTATTTAAATAAAATTTTACATTTTCTTTTATAAAGTTTTAATTTAATAATAAAGTAATAGGCATTATTATAGTTATTAATAATACAAAATAGATAGAAATACTATCTACTCCTAAATAAACATTAAACAATTATACATTATAGTGTTCTTATACAAATTAGAATTAATTTATACTTAAATTAAAAAATATATAAATAATAAAAGATAAAATTATATTTACACTAGAAGTTACTAATGCTATTTGTTTATAAAGTGTTACATTTTCTATATTAGAGTTAGGGCTTTTATAAAAAGTAAGACTAAATATAATAAATATACCTATAATTAGAATAATAAGTAAAAGCAATAATAACATTATTTAAAAAAGAATTTTTAACAAGGTCTTAATATGTATCATAATAAGAAATTATAATATATAGGCAAGGCTTGTAACAAAGTTACATACGTATAGGTAGGCTAGAAAAAGAAATTTAAAATATTATATAGTTATATTTATTATAAAGATATTAAATACGTATAAAGTATAAGGTAATAATATAATAAAAGTAAATAATAAAGGTAATAATACTGTTTAACAAAATAACATTAATTAGTTAAAACGTATTCTAAGGAATAAAGCTCTAACTTATATAAAAATAAAAACTAAAAGAGAACTTTTTATACCTAAAATAAGACTAGAAAATAAACTACTTTTAGCAAAAGCGCTTACAAAATTTTTTAGATTATTATATTCTGTAGATAATACTTAATCTATATTAAATATATAAGCTTATAAATTATTTATTAAGTTAAATTAGTATAACAGATTAAATCCTAATAAGTAACTACCTAAAAATAGTATACTTATTAATATACATATTAATAAAATACTACTATATTTAGCTAAGAAGAAGAACATAAATATAACTGCAGCATATTCTGTTATAAATCTACTAACTAATTCTAATTTAGCTTCTGCTAAATTAAATAGAGCTCTATTAGTTTCTGCTACAGAACCTATAAAGAATATTAAGAAAATAGGGAATATAGGTAATATAAGTTATACAGCTTTTTAAGCTTATATATTTATATTAAGATTAAGACTACTAGTAATTATAATAATTAAAAGTATAGCAGAACTTAAAACTAATTTATAACTAATTAATTAAGCTATACTTCTAAGAGATCCTAAAAAAGCATATTTACTATTAGCACTTTATCCTACTAATAAAATACCGTAAGTAGCTAAAAATAAAACAGCTAACATATATAATATACCTAATTCTAAATTATTTAAAGTTAAACCTAGTCTATAAGGTATTACTCTATAACCTAATAAGGCAAAAGCTAAAGTAACTACAGGACCTAAGAAGAATAATATAGTATTAGCTTATGTAGGTATAACATATTCTTTTAAAATTAATTTTAAAGTATCAGCAAAAGCTTGTAATAATCCATAATATCCTACAGAATTTAGTCCTAATCTTTTTTACATACTTACTATAGTTTTTCTTTTAGTAACTGTAACATAAGCTACTACTAATAAAGCAGGTAACATTAATAAAACTACTTCTAATACAGATAAAAAAGTTAAAGTATAATACATTTATTATTTATAAAGATTAAGGTTTTTATGTTATAAATACTTAATAATAAAATTATAACGTACTTATTACGATTTTGTATGCATACAGCCTAAGGTATACTTAGCTCTCGCTATAAATTCTATTAAAGTATTATAAAAATAAAAAACTAGTAAAAAGAATTTTCCTATGACTAGGTGTTATTATATTATTAATTCCTATTTTATATTAAATTAATCTAACTTAGAGCTTAGCCCTAAATTATCTTATTTTAGATTTAAACTAAAATTAGAATATTAGAAGTATTCTGCTCTGCTATTAAGCTAATAAGACTTTTATAATTAAATTATAATTATATTTTTTATATAGTTATATTTTTTTATAGTTAAAATTTTTTTTTTAGTTTAGTATTTCACTATTAAGTTTACATAGACTATTATAAATTTATTTTATAGCCTACGTCTTTTAATTAGTTAAAAACTTTTTAAAGCTTATGCTATAAAAAAAACGAAATTAAAATAATTAATAATAAAACGGTAATAGTTTTAAAATTTTAAAACTTAGTTATTATAAAATCCCACTTTGTAAAGAAAGACTTATAAAAGCGTAAGGTTTAGGAGGACTACTTAATGCTTATTCTAAACTAAGGTAACTTCTATTTAAAAGAGCTTGTAAAGTATTAGTGTAATATTATACAGATAATTATGGATTTCTGCTTACTACTTTTCCTTTAACTAATTATTTATAAACAATATATAAGAATAATTATGTAGCTATAATACTTATAATAGATCTAAAACTACTAATTAGATTTTATCCTGTAAAAGCGTTAGGGTAATTACTAATACGTCTAGGCATTCCTTATAATCCTAAGAAATATTATAGGAAGAATGTTAAATTAACTTTTATAAATAAAACTTAGAATTAAATTTTAGCTAATATAATGTTATAATTTAAACCTAATATTTTAGGTATTTAGTAGTATTAACCACTAAACATTACAAAAACAGCACCTATACTTAAAACATAATGGAAATAAGCAACTACATAGTATGTATTATAGAATGCTATATTAAGTAAGGCGTTAGCTAAAACAACTCTACTTAATCCTCTTATTATAAACATAAATATAAATCCTAATGTAAATAGCATAGAAGGTGTTAATTTTATAGATCCTTCATAAGATGTAGCTAATTATAAGAATATTTTAATTCCAGTAGGAACTACAATAATTAATGTAGCAGCTGTAAAGTATGCTTTAGTATTAACGTCTAGACCTACTGTATATATATAATAAGATTAAACTATAAATCCTAATATACTAATAGACATTATAGTATAAACTATTCCTATGTATCTAAAAATACTTTTGTTAAAGCTAGCTAAAATAGTTATACTAATTATACTAAAACTAGGTATAATTAAGATATAAACTTCTAGGTAACTAAAGAATTAGAAAAGATGTTAGTATAATATAGGATTACCTCTACTAGCTGTTTTAAAGAATAATGTATTAAAATTTCTATCTATTAAAACCATTGTAATACCTCTAGCTAAAATAGGTAAAAATAATAATAATAATACTGCTGTTATAACTATAGCTTATCTAAATAAAGCTAATTTATGTAATCTTATACCTAGAGTTCTTATATTTACTACTGTTGTAATAAAATTAAATACTCCTAATAAACTACTTACCCCTGATAAATGTAAAGTAAATATAGCTAAATCTACACTAGGTCTACTATAACTTTGTAATCCTAATAAAGGAGGATATAATGTTTATCCTGTACTAACTTTACCTTTTATACATACAGAGAATACTAATAGTATTAAACTAGGAGGTAATAGTTAGAAACTTATGTTATTTAATCTAGGGAATACTATATTAGGTCTACCTACTATTAAAGGCATTAAGAAGTTACTAAAACCTCTAATTAATACTAGCATAACTATAAAGAATATTATAAGTATAGCATAAGCTATAATTATACTATTATATAATTAGTTATCTAAAATATATTAAACACCTAGTCTACTTAATTCTAATCTTATTAATACAGAGAAAGCTGTACCTAATAACCCTAAAAATAAAGTAAAAATTAAATATAAAGTCCTAATATCTTTAGCATTAGTAGATAAAAATTATCTTTTAAGACCTATAGATATTAAGGATGTTAATCTTTGTTACTCACCTTCTTTAAACAAAAATTGTATTACTAATTATTAAAATAATAATTAATAAAGATTACTTTAAATTTATCCTTTAAAGAATAATCTTTAAATATAAAAAAGTAATTAGTAGTAAAATGTCAGTATGTAATTTTCTATTGGTTATTACTTAATAAAACTTTTAGATATTACATAATTATGTTATTTTTTTACAATTGTCCTATAAAGCTTACTTAATTCTATTAGAATTAACTCTAGAACGTGCTCTTAATATAAATTGTATATAAACTTAGGATTATACCTAGATTGCTTACTTTAGTTTCTACTTACTACTAAAACAGGTAAGAATAAATAAATATTTATCCTATAACTAAAAATACCTAAACAATAGCTATATACGTAATTAATATATTGTTAATCTATTAGTAGATAGAAAGCTTTCTATCTTTAAATAAAAAGGATATAGATAGTCTTTAAAAAGGGTAATTAGTAGTAAGATGTAAATATATGCTAAGATCATAAAGGAATTAAACCTTATACTTAAGATTTACAGTCAAAGTGTAGACTATCTACTTCACAATCTTTTTTTAGTTTAAATAAAACCTTATTCTAATATTCATTTAGCCTCTTTAAAGACTAGGTCGTAAATAACTAAGGCTTAAGATAAAAATATAAACAAAGAAAACTTAAACTAATGTATAATAATAAAACATTTCTTAAATATGTAAGGCAAGCTTTACTACAAAGTAGCTACTAAACTTAATTAAAGCTAGCTGTTAGCTTTAGCTGTAGCTACATATTTAGCTGTATTTTCTATTAAACTAACAGAAGGTACTATTACTAAGAAATATAAGAAGTATAAAACAGTAGAGATTTATCCTAATTCTATAAATAGAGATTCTACATGTTTAGCTCCTAATTACATTAATATTAAGAAATTTGCAACAAATACATAGAAAAATGCTTTACTTAAAGGTCTAAATTAGTAACCTTTTGTTTCTCCTAAGTCTGTATAAGGTAATGTTAATATAATTAATATAGCACTAAACATAGCAAGAACTTCTAATAATTTATTAGGGATAGATCTTAATATAGCATAGAATGGTAAAAGATATCATTTTAGTACTATAGCTGCTAGAGTTTACATAGGGTTAGCTATTATATAGTTATTACTGTCTCCTAATACATTAGGCATAAAGAATACAAATAGGCTTAATCTAAACACAAACATAAATATAGTTATTAAGTCTTTAAATAGATAGTAAGAAGCAAAAGGTATTCTATTGTAATTACCTAAAACACCTAAAGGATTACTTAACCTTACTGTGTTATAAAGAGCTATTAAATACATTAAAACTAATGTAGCTAAAACAAAAGGTAATATAAAGTGTAAGGTAAAGAATCTGTTTAAAGTAGCGTTATTAACTAAGAAACCTCTTTAAACAAATTTAACAATATCTTATCTAATTTAAGGAATAGCACTTATAAGGTTAGTAATAACTATAGCACCTTATAATGACATTTATCTATAAGGTAAAACATACCCTAAGAAACCTATACCTATTATAGCTATAAGTATTATAGCACCTATAACTTAAACTAATGTTTTTAGAGCTCTATATAAACCATAGTACATACCTCTTCCTATATATAAGTATACTAAGAAAAAGAATGCAGAAGCTGTGTTACTATGTAAATAACGTATTAATTATTTATTATTTACGTTACACATTATATATTCTATAGAGTTAAATACTTTAGTAATACTAGGATTATAGTGTATTACTAAAGTTACACCTGTAACTATTTATATACCTAAACAAACTGTAAGTAAAGAACTAAAATTTTAAAGATAGCTAATATTAGTAGGTTGTAATATATCTATAAGATACAAATTAGCTAATTTTAATAAAGGATGACTTTTTAAAATTCTTATATTATATTTATTAATAAATTTTTTTTTTATATTTATTTCTCCTAGTATAAAGTTACACCCTAGCATATTAGGTTGTGCACACAGTAAGTTTATAAATTAATACTGTATAAAAATACATTTCTAGTGTGGTATTAATTAAAATTAGCTAATTCCCCTGCGGGATACTAAAAGTAGAAATAAATATTTAAAGTTTAAATAGAAATTAGTAAACAATAGGATAAGCAAAACCTTATTATCTAACAAGGATTTAGGGCGTACAAACCTATATATTTAATAAATAAATCTATAATGTAGTATATATAATTAAATTTAAATTATAGCTACGCTTTGCAATATAATTATTTATACGTAACGTACATAATAAGCAAGTAAAACAGACAAGTAAGTAAAACAGTCCTTATTATACTATAAAGAACTGTTCTTTATATTTTAATTAGAATATATCTACTAGTCTAGAATAGATAAAACTCTATTATTATATAAAACAGCTTTAGTTTTACTAAAGTAAAATTTCTATGTAGTTTTATTTCCTTTATTTAGGGTGTAAACTTAAAAAAACGTTAAAGTGGGGCGTTAATAAGAAACACTTATATTATAGCTACAAGTAGCTAATAAATAATTATTTTAGAATTATTTATCATTTTCTAACTCTTATTAAAACTTACTTACTAAGTCTTATAAGTACTAGTCTATAAGTTTAGCTAGAATAACTTCTTAAGATAGAGGCTTTAAGGTATAATAAGGAGTGTTTTACTTGCTTATCTGTTTCACTTGCTTATTATATACGTTAGCCTTATTATTTTTATACTTAGTACTTTAATTATAATACTAATATAAATTAGTAAAGCTTAAATTTGTAAACTAGCTTACACCTTATAGCAGTATATTAGTATCTTAATTACTAATAATTCTACAATATTCTATTATTAATAAATAAGTTATATTAATAATTAATTATTACGTCTATTAAGATAAGTTTACAAAAAATTAAGGTTAACGTTATTAAGGTTATATTTTAAATAATAAATAATATCTTTATTATAGGATATTTTCTCTTTAGCTATACCTATTTCTAGTAAATGTTGTTTAGATAATAATTAAAGTAATCTATTAATTTTAGATTAAAGTTTATAATTTTTAAACTTAAGACGCCCTAAATTTAAGAATAAACCTTATAAATTATATATTTCTTTATATACACTATTATGCATTAATTAATTAGTATAACTTAGATAAGCCTTATAATTAAATTTTTAAGTATTTAGTAATTACTCTAAAACGGAATTTCTAAAATTACTAGGTAAAGTATTAGGACGACTATTTTCTGTATTACTAGTACCGCTATTATTAGCAGTTATATTATTAGTAGCTAAAGTACCACTATTGTTACTAGTTATATTAGTATTTAAAATAGTATTACTATGTTCATTAGGACCTATTGTTATAAAAATAGTAAAATAACCCTCTTCTACTATACCTTTAAGTCCTAATCTCGTAGTTAATCTAAAAAAACCAGCTATAATATACTCATTAAAACATATATAAGATAAATTAAAAAAATTAAGTAAATAAAGAGCTACATCGTAATATTTAATTAAGCCTACCATAATTAAACTAAGTAAACCCACTGTAATATTAACAGGAGTTAAATGTCTAATTAAAATCTTTAAAGAAAAAAATCTTTTTTTTATAATTTTTATTTTTTTATATTAAACTATTTAGGTACAATATATAAATATATTGCTAATATAAATATTTTAATCCCTTAGGATTAAAATACAAGTACCTATAAGGTATATAAGACTTAAACTTATATTTTAGTAAGTTATTATGCTTTTCTTTACGTTAAGATAATACCTTAATTTATTATTACTAAAAAGAACTTTTTACTTAACCCTCTAAACGTAAGGTTAAGTAAAGAGAAAGGTTTTAAAGTAATAGTTATTAAAACTTTCAGTTTTAATAATATCTAATAATAAATTAATTCATTAGTAATATAGATCCTTTAAGTAAAGGTAGACTTCTTTTTAATTATTGTTATTTTTAGTATTATAAAGTGTTAAAATACTAATTAAAAATAGTAAAACTAAAGAAGATAAATCTAAGTTTTAAAGAAAAAAATAATATATAGATGTATATATAATAAATCCTATTAGTATAAATAAGGCATAATTTGTAATAACACCTGTATTTAGACTAGAAATAATTTTACTTATTTTTATTAATAATTTTTCTAAACCAAAAGGTCCTAAAAGTTCTATACTTTCTTTATCTAAGATCTTTGTTGTTTAACCTCCTATATTTAAAACTAAGTTTATAATAAATTTATTATAGAAATATTTAACTAAGAAACGTTAGTTAAAGAATTTATAAATAGTATAACCTAAATTAGATAATTTAAAGCTGTTTATTAAATTAGGGAAGAATTCTAAATAAATTATAGCTATAGCTGTAAATAAAACTGTAAAAAATAAAGGTAATAATTTAAATATAGTAGGTATAGCAAATTCTGTATCTATTAATATTTTATATATAGGGTAAATAAATATACTGTTATCTATAAAGAATCCTAAACCTAAACCTATAAAAATATCTTTAGTTATATATCTAAAGTATATAGAGAAAATAGCTAGTACTACTAAAGGTAAGCTTAAGAATATATTACCTTTATAAGTATGTTTATAAGAAACTATATTTCCGTTAGAGTTAGCTAAGAAAGTTAGATATAAAACTTTTACAGAATATAAAGTAGTAAATATCGCACCTATAACAGCAATAACGTAAACAGTAATACTACTAAAGTAATATTACTTATATATAGATTCTAATATAAAATCTTTACTATAGAATCCTGTTATAAAAGGGAAAGCTACTAAACTAAGACTTACTATTAATATAACAGAATAAGTTAATAATAAGAATGCACCTAATCTACCGTATTTTCTTAAATCTTAGTTATTAGCTACTACATAAATAACTACACCTGCCCCTAAGAATAATAATCCTTTATAGAAAGCATAATTAACTAAATAAAATAAAGCTATATTATAAGAAGATAAACTAATAGCAATAACTATTATTCCTAATTAACTTATAGTAAAGTAAGTAATTATTTTTTTTATATCTTGTTAGAATAAACCTACAAGAGAACTAAATACAGTTGTTATTACACCTAATCATAGACATATTAATAATACAGTAGAACTATATTTAATTAAGGGAGATAAACGTATTAATAAATATACTTCAGCAGTAACCATAGTAGCCGCGTAAATTAAGGCAGAAACAGGTGTAAGACCTTCTATAGCTATAGGTAATTAAATATAAAGACCTACTTAAGAACTTTTTACTATAGCACCTATTAATAAGCATATACCTATTATAGTAACAATATTTTCATTAATATAAGGACTTAATAAAAATACTGTAGTATAGTCTAAGTTACCTAAAGATCATAATATTGTAAACATACCTATAGTTAAAAGATAATCCCCTACTTTATTAGTTAAGAAAGCAGATATAGAACTTTAGTTAGCAGCTATTCTAGTAAATCAGAAACTAACTAAAAGATATAAACAAACTCTAACACCTTCTCATCTAACAAACATTAATAAATAATTATTAGCTGTTATAAGTATAATCATCATAAAAGTAAATAAGCTTAAATAACTAAAAAATCTTTAATTGTAAGGATCTGCACTTATATAACTTATAGAGTATATATAAACTAGAGAACTAATTATTAACACAGGAATTAACATTAAAACTGTTAAGCTATCGAATTAGAAGCTTTAAACAATGTTAAATAATTCACTGTTTATTCAAGGAAATAAATGTAAGTACACAGGACTATTGTTAAATCCTACTTCAAAAAACGCCACGATGGCTAAAGTTGTTGTAATTATTATACTTGAACAACCTAAAAAACGTGCTCCACTAACTCCGACTTTTCTTCCAAAAAATCCGGAAACTATTGATCCTAATAAGGGTAAAAAAATTATACTTAAATACATTATTTATATTCTATTGCTATACTTCCTCTTAATCTATAAAAGCAACTAAAATACCTAAACCTATTGCGGATTCCGCTCCAGCAATAACTATATGTCAGAGTTCTACGCGCTCACACGAACAATGGAAAATGTTGCTTTGGGGTTTTTTTTCCTGAAAATGGAAAAAAGAAAAGAAAAGAGAAACTGCGGTGGATGACATACAAGTCTGGCAAACAGTTTGGCGGAATCAAGAAAACTGTACAGTGTACCTCGCTCAGAGGTGCATGGATTTCTGATCATGGCGACAAGATAGAGCCCCGGCAAGCCGAGTGGGATCACTGCTACCTTGATACCATAACGGTAAATAGCTGAAAAAGTTGATTTCATTTTGTTTTCACGCGTTTGGACTATGCGACGACAAGTGACGTGATTGAAATTGACTGTACCTCCCAACTCGGACAAAAAGAATGACCCTTCGAACCTACCGTCTACTTACACTCTATTCTCCCACGACGCCAAACCAAAATTACTGCGAGTCCTCAATATTCTAATTGCTTACTTGGGCATACCGACACTAGTGATGGAGTCTTGGGGCCAGATAGTCGAGACGTCGCTGGGCGCGGCAGGGCCCCTCGCCAGCGTTAGGCGGCGAACCTCGTCTAGAGTCAGAGCCCGGACCGCTTCGGAACCGACGGGCGTTCCAGGCTGCGGACGAGACGTCGAAGGCCGGGGTTGCGGCGGAGGGCCGGGCCTCCGCCCGTAATGCTGCCGACGTCCCGAAGGAGGCAGGGGTTCGGGCTTCCGTTTGTTGTCGTAGTACTCCTCAAAAGTCGGCTGTTCAACGATCTCGCTTTGGTCCTTCCACCTAAATCTCTCACTGTTAATTGCAGGCCGGTTCTGGAGGTCAGGCAGGACCGGGTCGAAACAGTAAGGGAGTCCTGTTGACGGGTAGTCCTGCATCACGGGTCTGTTATTCTGAGGTTTGGAGGAGGGGTTACTTACTGCCGCTTCAGGGCGAGGGCGGCGCAAGAGGTCACCCTTGGGGGGGCCTGGTGGTGTGAGTTGAGGTCGGGTGGTGGAGAGACACACATTGGTTCGCGGCGGATGGGGCTGGGCTGGTTCGGTGTTTGTGTAGACGCTGCTCGGTGCTGCTACATCGCGATACTGAGTGTACGATTGGGCGACAGGGGGGCTTCGGAACGCAAGGCGGCAGGTCGAGCCGGTTCGCCGTTCGAAAAGACACTGCTAGTGGCTATGTTGCGGAAACGATTGCCGGCTCGGGATTCGTCTAGTAGCATTGAGGGGGGGAGGGAAGTGTAAGGCGGCTGCTGTCCTGGTCTAACCGAGGACGACGGCATCGCGGACAGATGGCTTGTCGCTGTTTGAATGGCGCTATTCGGAACGGCATTCTTCCAGATGGCCTCTTGTACGCTGCGGTCAACCTCCGGTTCTGTTGCGAATGCTTGAGGTTGCAAGGGATCGAATCGAGTCTCGGGGCCGCCAAAGGCAGGATGCACCGAGGTGCGGTCGAAAGCATGCCCGTTGCCATTTCGAATAGCCAGGCGTTCGTAAAAGCCTCCAATATCGTCCTCACACGGCTGGTTGCCGCCATCGACATCCGCAAACGGATCCTCCCCCTTGGACACGAGGCTCTGCTGACTCGAAGTAGATTGCCTCTCACTAGCAGAATGCTCGGGGACCTTGATCGATGCCGTGTCACTGGTCTTGCCCGACAGGTTCGGAGTCCAGCGTTCTCTGCGTTGCCGCTTAGCAATGCGCCTGTCATGACGAGCCACTGCGATTTCTCTGCGTAGGGTCCGGATCTCCTCGGCCAAGAACAAGCTCTCCTGGTTGACTGACTTTTGCGCTTCCTCAGGGAAACGAGTAAGCCAGGCTTCCACGATTCTTTGGAGTACTGGTTTCACGGTCCTTGTCCGCGCAATCAAGTGAGCTCGGAGGTCGCCGAGGAAGCTATGGCGAGATCCAATTGCAGACAAGATGCAAGCTTCGCACTGGGACGTGACCCTTTCCAGCGTACCCCCCGGCAGGCGGCCGAAGACCAACCCGAAAGTTGATGGGTCATCCACAAGGCTTGTATCGCGTCCAAGCGATGCAGAAACTCCTGGATGGATGTAGAGTTTTGTGGATGCCTGCCGCCTCTGTCTCGACGTAACCGCTCAGTCTCTTTTGTGATTTCTTTCGTAACCAGCGCGAAGAGCGCATGGACTATCCACGGGTTGAGGCCTCGGTGGGATGGACAGAGCACAGCTGCCTGTGGTGTAAATGGCAGTTGGTGTTTCTCGCTGATGCTCATCAGACCGCGCTTGACCAAATTAACTACATTGAGATGGTCGACTCTTGGGCGGAGACAGTCACTAGGAAGCTCGCGCATACCCTTCTCTTGGCCCTCAAGCCAGTGCTCAGGAGGGTGGGCAGTGCTGTACCGTTGTGAGAGATAGAGGTATCGGGCCAGCTTCCTGACGGCCGCGTCCGACAAATCGTGAATGCATTGGAAGTGGTTGGGCTTTTCAGCAGGCGCTGGCGCAGCTCTAAGGGGCCTGGTCCACATGATTGAATTGTCTCTGTTTCCGACTGTTTCTTGAAATACGCCAGGTATCATTGATGTCGTGGGTTGCTCAACCTGACCAAGAGGTGGCCATGGAGAGAAAGAGAGTAGACCACTTTTTATAGTCGAGCGACGAGAACATCATATTGTCAGCGAAGAAGCTCGAACTTGATCGGTGTGCCCATCTTTCAGCCCGGCTCAACCGAGAACAACAAGCCTGTCCTTACTTCAAAACGCACAATGCAATCCGGCCATACCACTTGAGGCAGGAAGGGAACATGCCGATAACAGTGTGAAAGGACATTTGCTTTGTCGAAATTCTTCAGTTTCGCCCCAAATAGAAATGCCTCGCTGCCTCATTCATGACATGCGGCTTGACGAAGGCCAGGCAGGCACTTCCACTGACGTTGCGCCTCTGGCTTAATCTGCATTGCGACTTTTTTATCCCCTTCATCTCGAGGAACAACATAGTCGCCGTTCTTGCACGGGATCACGTGGGGATTTCGTTTTGTCCTGAGTTGTGGTAGCACACATGGAACGAACCGGGTAGTTGGGGTTGAACCTAAAAGAAACGGAGCTGGTGTAAGCAACACACTCATGGAGCACATCGGCCATCCCAGGTACAACTTACATACCGGGATCGGGGTTTCTTGTCCGGGAAACCAGACGTGCGACGTAACTCGTTGGCTTGCCCAAAGTCAGTTGGCTTTTCTTCCAGTCGAAGTCATCGATCTCAGTGGTCACTCCAGGTAGAGCTGAAGGGGATGTTGGCGAGCCGAATAAGCTCGCGGTGGTCAGGAGGAATCGCTCTATTGGGCCTGGCGATAAGGCGCGACGCCTCTCTCATCGAGACGTCTTTTACTAGCAACGCTGTCCTGGGCGTGGCTTGATCGTCCGTGCTACTTCTTCGCGTTGCTGCCAGCTCGACCTTGTACCATCCCGTGAAACACAACCCAAAGGAAAAAACCCACGTCCCATCAAGCCTGCTATTAAGAGGCAGAACGAAGCTAGCCTCTGACGAGGCGCATGCCAGAAAAATCAAGTTGCACGAGCGCCATGCCCATCCATACCCCTCCTCCCATCGTACAGACCTGATATCAAACGGCCCAACTCCCATACCATGCTCGACTTTGTTCGTTATAGACGTAAGGGTTTGAAAACAGCAAAATTGGTAGAATCATGCGTGGTACCGGTGATCCTGCTCCTGTCTCATTCGTTCCAAGCGAATCTTGGCGGCCTCGGTACCATCGTCCGGTGTCGCGGGTTCCTTGAACCAAGGATGCTGCAATGCCTGCTTCGCCGTGATGCGGTGCTGGGGATCGTAGACGAAGATCTTCCTGAGAAGGTCCAGAAAGTTCTTGAAGTAGGTCGTGTTCGAGGGAATGATGTCCTGAAAGGGGTTAGTGGCCTGGTGTTGCTCGGCTTCTTGCGAAAGTGAAATGCTGACCTCCAGGCGCCTCATTGCCTTGACGAATCTCTTGGAAGCCCGTGTCGTCTCCGGTGTGGGGTAGTCAAGCTTCAGTCGTTTGAAGTACCTGTAGAAGACGGTCAAAATCGAAGAAGCCTGGCTCCTGGAAGACAACTTACTTGGAGGCCGGGTTCCCACCACTTCTGGTGGCCATTTTGTTGACAGCTTGAACAAGACTGGAATCTATCCTCTGACCGACGACCATCTCCATCATCGCAAGGTGTTCGAGGTTGTCATGGGTTTGGAAGAGGGCGTCGCCGGTGAAGAACTCAACCAGAATGCACCCGATGCTCCAAATGTCGCAAGGGAAGGACCATCCGAGGCCCAGGATAATCTCTGGAGCCCGGTAATGGCGAGTGGACACAACCGAGCTGTGGTACTCATCCTGAAAGGTGGCGGAGCCAAAGTCGATGAGCCGGATCTCGGTGTCCAGTAGGACTCTGCGCTGGTTGGCCTGGCGGTTCACAGTCGTGGATGAGGAGGGTATTTTCCGGTTGTAGGTAAATGTTTGGTAAGCGCTGTCGCATAAAAGAATGTTTTCGGGCTTCAGATCAGTGTGGATAAGATTGAGGTCGTGGAGAACTGGAGACTGTCAGCAGAATGCCATGGGAATTTCGATAGCCTCCGACTTACAGGCGACACTGGTGAAGAGCTGGCGAGCAAAACTCTGAATCTGACTATTCGGGAACGGGACGAAGCTGTTGCTTTTCAAGAAATCGAAGACGCTCTGTCCAAGAAGGTCCATGACGATGCAGATATGGCCGCGGTAGTCGAAACAGTCCCGCAGGTGGATACAACGATTGCGGTTCTCACTGTCGTTTTCCTTCAGCGTGGCTAGGACTCGGAGCTCGATTCGAGATGCATCTCGGTACTTTTGCACCGATCGGATGATCTTGATCGCAACCGACTTGTTCCTCCGTCGGTCTCGGGCCTGGACGACCTTGCCAAAAGTTCCCTGTCCGAGAAGCTTGACCATTTGGTCTGCGGCAAAGGTTAGCAGTCTTGAGTCGACAAATCCTACGTGTGGAGTTGATCCTTACACTCTTTTGTCAGGTCTGCATCGGGGACAACAATGTAATGTCCATCGTCGTCGTCGACTTTGGCGTTCTTGTTGTAGCCGTTCTATGAAAGAAAAAAAAACATTAGCAAAGGCAGCTAACACGAGGGCCGATGGGACAAAGCGTACATCCTGGACCACTCGAACGTGCACGTCGGAGGCTTTCTTGGGAGGATAGGGAGGAGGCTTGTAGCTGACGAATGGATCGCCAAGGCCTTCGACCTCCCTCTTCTTCGCCTCTTGAGCGATCTGCTGACGAGTCCTCTTCCTCTTTTGGCCGGGTTGCGCGTCGTAATATTCCTGCCCATTCGATGAAAGGGACGTGGCAGCGGTAGTATGGATGGCCGAGTTCGTCGTTCGGTCGGTTGAAATGGTAGATCCGCTAGGAGTGCCGTTGTGGTGAGGAGTGGTTGTGTGAGAGCCGGCATACTTGCTGTTGTGGTAGATGGGGTCGTATGGCTGAGGCTCGTCATCCCTCTTCCGCTTCTTAGGAACAGGACGACTGCTGGCACCATTGGTGGCGATGCCGTTGCCGTTGGACACGACCCTTACGCCATTGCCGACGGCCTTGCCCTGCTCTGGCTCGGGGGTGTCGTCGATGACGATGATTTCCTTGGGGAGACCGTTTTTGTAAAACTTGTTCCAGTCGGGCTCCTTTGAGCGTCTTCGCTTACGACCCGACTGGGAAGACTGGGAGTGTGAGTTGGCAGGCATTGCTGTGATGGAGTAGTTCGCGTCGGGACTCGAAGCGTCGTGGATGGTCCTCGAAGTGGCTGACGAGGCTGAAGGGCCTAGGCCATTTGGACCCGCGTGACTGGCAGTGGAAGTGGTAGAATAAGCGATGCTCGACGAGTTGGCATACGAGGGAGGCAATCTCGTCGTCGCCGTCGAGGACGAAGCGGAGAGGATGGGGTTCGCGGGCTGACGGTATGAAGAGCCCGTGGCAGTAGAGGCCTGGTACGGCTGATGGTTGTAGGGGTAATGGGGGTGATGATAATGCGAGTGAGGGGGCAATGTCGCAGTAGCCGTTGTCGGGGTCGACATGATTCTCCTCGTGCGTTGCCGGAGTCGTGAGAATCACCTTGGGTGCAGAGGGCGAAAACGAGGACGAGGAAAGGAAAGTTCGATGGTTGAGGGAAGGCGGTAGGAAGGTGGTTTCGCAGGCCTTCCTCTTTGCCGGCGTGCTGGTGCTGCTGGGTACGTGCCCGCTGGTCCTTTGGGGGGCTTTCAAGTCCAAACAGTGGATTCAGACTTGGTCCAAGGTGTTTTTCCTTGGGGGAGTTGAGAGTGGAAGGGAGGTGGACTTCAGCGATTAGCGTTCAGCGGTCGCCCAGTGAAGAATGTGCCCTGTGTACGGCCCTGGGTTTCTGTGGTGTGCGAGTGCGGTGTGTTGTGTGTGGGTGTGTGGGCTGCAGATTGATGGGTAAAAACAGCGTGGTGCGGCCTTTGGCCTTTGCGTCTCGTCGCCGCGGTACCGCTAACCTTGAAAAGGGCCTCCAAGGGTCTTCGGCCTGGGTTTTCCGAGTCGTGCACGAACTGTGGCTGGTACGGTGCAGAGGTTGGAGGTAGTGGTGGACCGGGGGAGGGAGTCGAGGATTCGATTGATGACGGTGTCTCTCGTTGGAAAGCGTCTTACTACATCGAAGATACTGGCAAGCTCCCGTGTATGTTTTGGTTTTCGACCGAGAGGATAGATGGCAGGAGTGGAGGAAGAATGGAAAGGAGAGGCACGGAGAAACGAGCTGGGAGTCGGGAGAGAAAAAAAAAACAAGTCGCCGTAGTCAGTCAGTGGTGGGCGATGTGGTCGAAAAGTGACGAGGTTCCGAGGGATGGCCGGCCGCTTCACTCGTCCTCGTCCGTGGGGAGGAGTTGGGAGGTAAGAGGGTGGAGGGCCCTGACGGGAGGAGGCGACCAGTTGTGGAGCAAATGGGCGACCTGAAGGGCGAGCACGAGAGGACGAGGGAGCGGGCGAGGAAAGGGTGTGCGTGCGTGCGTGCGTGGTGGTGTTGGGTGCGTGTGGAAGAGCGGAAATGGAAGTCCAGGAAGTGGACGAGGGGCGGGGACGACGGCGAGGTCAAGACACGACGAGAGCGAGAGATGGGGGGCGGTACTTTGCTTTTCCTCCTTGTCCGCACCCAGCACGAAGTACCCTCCATGCTGGCCGAGTACGTTCCTGGACCCTGGCTGGCGATTGGTTTGCCATTTACTTTTTCGGCTTCCCAGCTGGCCAGGCTGGTTAATCTCGTCGGTGGGTGGACAACCAAAGCAGACAAGAAGGCCGACTGCACAGGCAAGAAGGAGATTTGGAGTTGGATTGGATGCTCCAGTTTATCCCACTTGCAGCCAAGGCAGAAGACAGGCAGATTTGCTGGGCGAGAAACACGCCCCCCAAAAAAGCCGAGGGACCAAAATGTGTCGGTCGATGTGCACTCTCAGCATCAAGAAAAACAAAGCCCCGTTGCTGGCTTGCAGTGTAGTTGCTGGCCCAAGGTGGGTGGAAAGCGAGCGAGCGAGTCGAGGCGAAGCGCAAGAAACCCGAAGGTACTTTCCAGCCTCCGCCTCCCCTGCGCACCCCTCGCCCACGGAGCCAGATGCTGACATGTACCTCGACTAAGGCAGGTACTTGACAACAGCTGCCATCTGACGTGATGACGCAGGTATTCTATCTATCGGCCACTTATCTTGCCCACCAAGCCAGCACCCAATTGCCACAGTGTTGTCCCTCTCGAGATGCAGCGCTGCAACCGCTCCCTCTGTTCTCCGGGAGGCACTCGATGCGACGATGCTGGAGGCTGAGCCGGGCCTGCGGAAACACCGCAGGGCAAGGTGATGAGACTGGAGCGCCTGGTGCACGCAGGAGCGAGGTCGCCCGAGTTCCAGGTCGCGAATGCGTACCTCTCACATCCGGGTTGCCAGCTGCATCGGCGGCGTTTGGAGCGTCCGCCGAAGGAACCTGGAGGTGGCTCCCGTGCGCTTATTAGCCTCTCGCCTCGCCTAGGCACTTGTGCTTCCGGCGGGAACAGGGGGCCTGTCACTGATGTGCGGGTGCAGGTGCGGGTTGCAGGGCACTTCAGGCTTGACGCACACCACATTTCGTTCCCATGTGTGTGGGCGTGCGTGTCTGGCCGTACCTGTACTGCAGCGGAACAGTCGTCGCATTCTTTGTTCTTTGCACCGCATGGCTTGCGGTTTCATTTCATCTTGCTGTTTGAATCATCCAAGAGAGGAAACGACGACTGCAACTTGCAAAAACGGAGCGCGGCACAGCACCACCGCTGACGAGGCCGGCAGGAAGGAACGACACCGCGAGCCGAGAGCAGCAGGTGCAAGTCAGTGACGGAAGGAGCAATGCACTCTGGGCGGGACTGAGAGAGGAAGGAAGCGTCGCCTCGCTGGAACTGTCCGCCAGGCCGCATTCTAGCGCCAGCAATGGCGCGGTGCCCCGCCCAAGACAGTTTCTTGTCATTTGCAGACTGTGAATCGCCCACCTCTTCATCGCCAAAGCCTACAGTGTTGATGTCCTGCGTCTTGCACAACAGGCACAACAGCCAGTCCGCCAACCGTCCAGCATCGCCCCCCAGCCGTCTTTGCAGCATGTTCGTTCGTTCGTTAGTTCGCTCGTTCCCCGCTACCTCTTGCCTCTTCCAGCCCAGAACCACACCACCGACCGACCTTTGGCTACATTTCTCAACGACGTCTTGGGGTCCTTCCTCGACGATGGCACCCGAGTCAAAAGCCGACGAGTTCCTGTCCGTCTTCACGCCCAAGAAATGTTTCAACCCAGAATCACATACACCTTTGCAACCATTGACGGTCCTCCCGTCCAGGTCAAGCCTCGGCGTCGTAGGCCCCACGGCCCTATGTCACTCCGCCCACGGCCGGTCTTGTCACGCTCACGAAATCAAGACACGCCAGTCCAATGGCCGGGGACGGCTTCACGCTCCTCTCACCCACTTTACGCACTTGGTGGGTCGCTTTGGAGCCCGCCATCCACCCCAACTTTGCTGCCCGCCAATCTGCCTTCATGACGATTCCCCAGGTGGGTTTAGCGTCCCGCCGGCCTGGGCAAGTCGACTCTTCCAAAGTCACGTCGTTGCACAGCGCCTTGCCGTCACTCTGTTCACTACACAGTCCCCCACGGCAGAGTGCTCTCTAGTTGGTTGCACTCGGTCGCTGCCCACCACGCGGTATTGGTGTGAACAGCCTCACGCCTGGCCTACCACGGTCGGCTGCCCTGGTCCGGTCAGGTCTGAACAACCATACACACAGTAACTGAGCGACAGCCGCGATAACGACGGGTGGGCCAAGGAATGGTTGGATGAATGGAGCCAGTCCCCGCCAACCGGCCCCGGTGCTACCGCTCCACGACACCACCCACGAAGAGAACAGGCAACCTGACATATCGGGATTGACTGCTGACAAAGGAGCCCTGCCCATCTTACCTTATTTCGCGGAAACACGACCCAGGCACCACATTGATTTACCCGAAATCGCATGCCCTTGAAGGCTGCAATACGTCAGAAGGTTTGAGCAGATGCAGACACGATGGGCCCTGAGACGGAACCCAAGTCCGGTTTTAGACTCGCCTTTTTTGCCTCAGCCGAATGTTCTGGTTGCTCACTCTGTCGCCGTCTGGCTTCATTGTGTCTGCCTCGTTGCTTCATTGCCTTGTGGCACTGGCGGCTTCCATAACCCGCCGGCAACTATTCAGTCCAAACACAGCCCAAAGCATGATCCACACATTCCAGGCAGGCGGCCAAGATCTGACCGCACCGAACAAAAAGCTAAAGCACCACTACACTACTCCCCGTGTCAAGATACCCGGTCAAACGAGACGCAGCATGAGCCACGGAAATGGAAGCGTTTGACCACTCACTCAGACAGCCAGCACTGGCTGTCTTTTTGGCTGACATCTCTATGGATACCGCTGCTTTTGATCCGATCCCACCGTCTCCTCTACGGTAACCCAACAGTGCACACACATCACAATGGCAGATGAGTCTCCAAGCACTTCCTAGCGTCTAGATCCTTGCCTCCCGTCCAAAGATGTGCCAACAGAGCCCTTCGAGAACGGCTCCTCATGGCGCCATCAACCAACCACAGACGCAGGCCACACTGTGTAGTGGAGAGGAGGCAAAGGGTCGCAGCCATCACAACGCTTGTGGGAGGGAGCACCTGGAAATCAATCCTCTCGATCAGAAGAGACAGAAGACCAGCGGAGACCAGCAGCCCGTCTCCACGGCTTGACGCACTCTTACAACACGCAGTACTGAGTATAGGGCAGGGCAGGGCAGGCATACAAGTACACACCCTCGTTGTCATCAGCCCCTCCCTCACGTCCCTTCCCCGACCAACATCATGCCTGCATCCGCCCGACTCCGTCGTCCACGAATTAATCTTTTCACGCGGCCAAAGTTCCACTAGAACACGTATATTCCACGAGGGTCCGTTCTCTGGAATAGGATATCTTTGCCGCAGGGCTGTTCTTCTCGCCAGGGCTTGGGCAATTGTCCTTTCAATAGAGGGCCTCGGAGGTAAGAGACGCAAGTGAGGTAACCGACCCACTGTCGCGGCGACGTTCGCTCACTGCGTCTTTGCAGTGTCCCCGTGGCGTAAAGTGCCTGCATGACTCCAGGGCATCAAATCCGTGGCAACCGAGACTAGACCAGCATGGGCCCAGATGCTGTGCCTCGCCGCGAAACATTGGTGATGAGAGGCCCAGAACACCAGACCTATTTCTCCCCCTCATTAATGATAATCGACGGCGAGATTGTGTTGCTTGGTCGCCATTGTCACTATAGGCGCCGCCAGACAACGACCCAGCTTGGCCCCAACCTTTGCACACGTCCACATACGAAGGAGACTCCGCGCTCTGCTTACGGCAAGAACCTGCCCACCACCCCCGAGCTGAGCGATGGCTCGCAACATTCTCTCGCCCCATGCTTGATTATGGCCCAAGCATGCTGGGGCCATTTGCCACCCAAACCCGACGGCTGCGAAGTTTCAGTTCCTTGAGCGTAAACACGCCGGCAGACCATTCAGCTTTCTTTTCCGTTTCCCAGCGCCTTTGATCCGTGCTTTTGCCACAGACTCATAGGCTCGCCCGTCGTTGCCCTCCGCATGCACGTAATCGGAGCCTAACATGTCGCCGACCTTCCACTGACACATCCCAACGTCTGAAAAAGGGGGGCCACAAAAGGATGCAAACCATCACAACCGATGAATGGGGGTCCGTTTTGGTTTTGAGAGGGAACCCTGTCTCATGTTGCCCCTCATCACCTAATTCTCCCTCAGAAACCAGTATGGAATCGATAATACAGGCAAGACAAAGTCGTCCAGAGGGAAAAGGTAAAATGTTGGAGGGCAGCCAATGAGACGGCAATGCAGAGAGTGCCTTTGACGCTAGGCTCATGACTAGCAGGCAATGCTCATGTGCTGACTATGCAGTAGGGACATTCGATGCACGCCGCCCATCTCCGTCGTGGCATCGCAGCTAGCGGTTATGGAATTCCAATAGTCTCTCTGAATTCGACCGTCGAACCGAACGGGCCGTCTTTGGGGAACCCGATTAGTATGGGAGAGGCGCCTCGCAAGACATCATTGCGATGGTCAGTGACAGGCCAGCCTCAACAAGCCGCAACCCCGCTAATCCGTCGTCTGTCCTCTGGTGGCGATTCCTAGCCAAAGTTCGGTATCCTGCCCAAGGCTCGTCGAGAGGGTGGTGTGTTGGTCGCATCAATACGTACCGTCTACCGGATGATTTCACTGCCAATCCTTTTAGGCCGTTGTTCTCGCGATAGTAATGTTCCGAAATGGCCGTTGATGCAATCGTCAGATCGGACTTTCTTCTACGATCTCAAACAGGCTGATTGATGTCAGCAAACGGCGGACACCAGGCTTTAAACGTCACCAACACCCAGGCAAATCTGGCTGAGCCATCTCCTCTTGTTCACTTGTAGGCCACTAAAAATGCCTTCCCCGTCACTGAACTACATGGCTTCGCCGAGGTGGACGCCCAGCGCCATTCACGCTGCTTCGCCCCGGTCCGTTACATTCCAACCCCAGCCCTATCTACTTGCACCCCCGCCTGACATGTTTTGAGCAAATCACGTAAAAGCTGCCGATGCGCACAAGTCCGCCGGGAAACCAACCACGAGGGGTGTACATGAGAACAATTGGATTTCATTAGCAAGCAGGATTCTTTATTTATGGTATCCCGTGGATCTCTGGTTCAGCTGTGTGCGTACGAGTGTGTTGGCCTCGAGTATTCCCCGGATAGGCATCGAGGCAAACGAACTTCTGCGGCCTACGCACCCAGCCAGCCAACACGAATGGGGTCTGTCTACATCCACGGTTCAAAGGTCGGACGGGATCGGCGGGGCTCCCGTGCCAAGGGCAACTTGGGGGCGTGAAACACTTTCAACGTCCGATCTGACACCGGATTCCCAAACCCATATTACGCTCGTCCGGGGACGGAGATCCCCCTGACGGATGCGATTGCGACAAAACATGCCAGGGGAGAGCGTATCATAGATGCTTCGGCAAGACTTGCCTGTGTACACGACACGTTCGTCGCACCCGAACGCCGCTGTTGTTTTGACGTCCGCTTGATTTTGGGTTTCACGATTGGCCAATCCCAGTCGCATGGCAGTGATTTATATACCCCTGTTGAACACGACGAGACCGCCCTCCCCGCCACGACCGTGGAACTCGGGCTCCAGCTTGTCGGCACTGATGCTCTGCCGTTGGGGGAAGACAGCCAGGGCCAACGGGAGGACAGCATAGCTCGTAGCCAGGATGAGGGCGAGGTTGATAGGTACCACGAGGCGCGGGCGCTGCTTCAGCCACTGCTGCTGTTGCAGACGGACCAGTACCAGAGGCGGGATGACCATAATGGGTGTCGAGTTGAAGACGCGGCTGGCGGCGGTCTCGCCAACGGCGATCTGGGCAGCCTTCTTGCTACGGCCGAGGGACTGGGGCTGGCTGGCGCCTTCACCCTCCTCCTTCTCCTTGCGCGCGCGCTCGGCGTCGGAGAGGACCGGAAACACGTCGATGCCGGTGCGCATCTCCTCGCCGCGCATAAGGAGGACGTTGAGGAAACCGGCCGAGGCGACAGCAGCGAAGGGCACAAGGCGAGTGAGGGTCGTACGGGTGGCCGGGGTGAGGTTACGCAGGCGCGGGACAAGCTTGTTCAGGCCGACGGCGACACCGCATGAGACGGAGACGGCCATGGCATAGGACTCGCCTAGCTTGCGCCAGGTGAGAGGAGAAGACTTGTTTGCGTTCGCCGAGTTGATGGCGACGTTGAGAGACTGGTTGACGACTTGCCATGCGATCGTACCCGCCGTCTGTGCGATTGTGTGTTAGGAGTCTGGTCGCGGTATCTGGTAAGAGTCAAGTTTTGTGTAGACTCACTCCAAGGCCGGGCTGAAGCATACCGGCCGTGACGACCAAGTTGGTCAGCACGAAGGCGGACATGCGGAAGGGAAGGAGGACGGGTTCGCCAGTATCTGGGCGGACGCGCGCGCGCGCTTGTTAGTCGGGAGAGCAACGAGCCCCGGTGTGCACCAGCGCAAGGGGGATATGTTGTGGCTTTCACGGGCTCGTCGCACCTGGGTGGAGGGTTGAGTCGACGACCTTCTTGGCCGTCCAAAGGTCGGGGGTCATGGTCGAGATCTTTCCTTGCTTGTAGTCGGTGAGGAGGGACTTTGCTTGCTCAAGGCCGGTGCTGCCGACGAGGAGGGTGCTGTGGGAGCGCAAAGCAACATGTTAGTCATTCTCTTTGCTTCAAGAGGTATGTTTATCGGGGTGAAGAGTTCTGGTGTTGGGAAGCACGGGAGCCTCAGTGCATACGCGCGCGCGCGCGCGCAAGACGATTAAGAATTGCATGACGTACCTCGGATCCGTGAGGCCCATATTGTGGCGTACGCGACCCCAGTACGTGCTGAGGTCATGCTGCGAGGCAGGCAGCTCGCGGCTGCCGGGGAGGGAAGCCGACATCGTGGGGTGCTTCTCGAAGGGTTTTCGATGTTTTCGAAGAAAGATGGCAGGCCGCCGACGATGGCTCAATTAGAGGCCCCTAGTGTAAACAGAGAGGTAGAAGAAGTCACAGCTGAGGGGTAAAAGGTGAAGGACACGGGAGCGGTGCCGACGCAAGTGGTGCGACCTTTCCCCTCTCGAGTGTTTACTGGCCGGCGGTGAGGTCTCGTGGGAAGTTGAGACTCAAAAGGCGTCTACGTACGACGGAAAAGATGGGTATCGTCGGGTGAGCTCCCGTCCCGAGATCGGTGGGGGGGAGCGCACAATTGGGTGCGGGCCGGGTTTGGATAATCTGCATGCTGTGATTGGCTGCTTCCGCTTGGACCCTTAGGTTTGACAGTTGGTGCCGAGTGTCAATGGCTCGGTATCTGGAGCGGTTGGTAACGGTGCAGCGGGTTTTCGCTGAGTTTGGCTGTCGGGCGCGGAGGAGTAGTAAGAAATGCGCTTGGAAGGGTGGAAGGGAGGAACGGAGAGGTCCTGGGATAGGATACAGCCTCAAGCAAAGAGTCAATGATAAAAGTTCAAAGTGAAAAATATACCAAGTCAATAACGAACGAGTAAAAGAAAAAGAGAAATAAAGAAAACAAAAAAGGGAATTAAAGTAGGAAATTGCTCCAAGAATTCGTGACCAGCCAAAAAGGCAAAAGATAACGCGACCTACCTAGGGATCGAACCTAGAATCTTCAGAGTATGACTATGGAGCCGAAATCTGACGCGATGCCATTTCGCCAGCAGGCCTTCGTTGTTGAGTTACGGTTTCAAATTTCAGATTATGTACTCGATAACTGAGTGGAGTCTATGCGCTGTGTGGGTGGATCAGGTGAGGAGACTGCGGGGAAAAGCACGGAGCGCCATCCCGTGTTCGGCCTGGACCGGGCGGAGGGCGTGCCGATGCAGGCCGGGGGCCAGTAAGTGCGGGGGTCTTCTGCTCACAGCTCACATGGCTATGGACGAGATTGGGAGACTTTTTTTCTTGAGTAATTCGGCGGCTTATCACGTTCTTATCGCTCAGGAACGAGGAACAAGAAACAGACTCGAGGCGCTGGTCTCCGTCAACGTCCGGCGCTTTCGAATATCTCGAAAGGAAGGCTAGGGACTACGAAGCTTGGAAACCTCTGCAGCGTGAGGAACACCCGTTGCATTTTGGGTGGAAGGGTGCAGCCCGGCTCAAGAGGTGGTCCCGTGTCGTGGTCGAAGTCGAGTTCTTGCGGCTTTGGGGACAAGTCCATTCGGCACGACGACGAGCCAACGATTATGCGTCTTATCGGGACCTTGGCGGGATTTCATCGATGTGCAAATATCTTGACCGCGATCTCGTGAATTGGATCCCGCTATACAATAGGTCGGGACTGCCATCCCTTGAAGGTCTCTGGTCGTCTAGGCTTGGGAGACGGTGAAACTGGGACCTGTCCCGTCCCCTAGGACATGTGGGGAAGGGGGAAGACGAGATGAGTGCTACGTAGGTGAGTGAAAACCGGCTTTGAAGACGGAGGCCCCACTGCGATGATGAGAGTGTTGGAAATCATCTGGTTCACTCGCGGAAATGGTATTCGAGCAAGACGAGGAACGCTGCAAAGCATTCATCAGGTATGACCTCATGCCATCACCACTTTTATCGAGACTGTTCAAGTCTCTATCGTCGCCTTCCCTGAGTATCATCACTGAGGAGACTCGGAGGCAATCCCTACCCACAACCAAAACTCCTTTTGAAAATGAAATGAAAAAAAAATTACATATAAATCATAGTTCAGCGGCTCGTGTCAGAAAGAGATGGGGCTTGACTGGATAATAAGGCGTTACCTAGGATATCAATGCATGGGTACTGATGTAATGCTAGCTGATGATAAGAGCCTCTCGCCTTACCACGTCGCCCGAGTCTGACGACACTTGCTCTCGCGGGCTCCAATAAAGTGTGCAGGCTGGAGTCAAGGGCATATACGGTGACTTACAAGTTCGTAGATGTAGAAACCAGAAAGGCAAATGAACCAGCCACAAAAGGCACGTATGTGCCCTTAACGCTGAAGCTTGTATTGACAACTTGTCCATAACGGCGGTACCGCTAGAGTGTGATCATGATCTGCATTTAGTTTCAGTTTAGTTCCCAGAGGCAGTTCATGAATCTCGGCGTACCCAGCAACTTGACGGGCGCGGGCAGTGAACGCTCGTTAGGAATGCCCACTGTAGGGAGCGTCTGCGGCAAGCTCTCCATCGAGGACGTGTATGCCGACGGGTGGAAGGTCGCTTCCAAGGATGTACCCAAACAACCGCACGAGCTATTGGTCAGGACAGTGGAGAGCATCAAAATCGAAGAGCCGTCGACCGAGGCGCAGTTGCATTGCAGTAAGGGAGGGACAAGAGCGCGGTCCTGGCGGAGTAGGGGATGGTCCGGGCCTGTCTCGACGCTCTCATGTCGAGCAATGGCTGCAGCGAGACCCTCCTTGGGCAAAGTCATTGTGGCGAGAAATTTGACCTTGTTGTCTAGTTCGTACTGGGGCTTGTTGAAGAGCGAGCTGTTCGTCACGTATGCCTGACCGGCGGACAGATTCTTAGCCTTCCAGGCTGTGGGCATGGTGGCGTGGTCGTACATGTTCTGGTTGATCTCGGGCTGGCTCAGCTTGACCTCGTTACCATGTTTGGTCAAAACATCCTCAGGTATAATATCAGAAAGCATGAGGAGCTGTGGAGCGCGGTATGCACCGGCGGAATTATCTTCCACCCATGGCCTTCTGTGTTGTTCTGAAGACGGGCGCCCTTTGTCACGAGCCCGGAAGGAGCAGAGGGACCTAGAGGGCTAGTGTGTCTCAGGAGACCAAGAGAGTAGAGAGGAGCACCGGTCAGAGGCCGCTAGGGCACCGGTTCTCACCTATAAAGGGGCCAGATACCCAGCAGATAGCTAGGGAGAGGGCCAGAGTTGAATGCAGTCACCCATTCACACCTATCTTCAATCTGTCTACTGATTGACCTTCTCACTCTGTACCACAGCGCCTGACACCTTTCTCCGTCACGGCGGTGCCGTCGAGACTTCTCTCGATGATGATGCTCTCAACCATGGTCTTAGTGAGGACAGTTACATCATCAAGAGACAACGCCTCGGGTGAGAGCTGTCTGTGGCCCTCAATACGATCCTCCTGAAGATAGCCGTAGCCGATGGGGTTACCAGCGTTCACGTCGAGCTTGGGCAGCACTGTGGCATCGAGAACGTCGTAGGACTCCGCCAGCTTCCTGCGCATAGGGAAATAGTGTGACACCTTGGATGTCCATCAAGCCATGGATTCCAGGCTGTCGATTTTGGGCCCGGCCTCCACCAAGACAACGACAAGAGTAGGATCCTTGAGAAGAAGACAGTTCGAGATGAAGGAGCCGGTAAGGCCACCATCAATGACAATGAAACCCCACAGCGACATCCTTTGAGCCCAAGACTCCAAAAATAATTCGTTTGAGCGGCAAGTTGAAAGGGGGACAAACAAGGATTGTAAGGTGGGGGAAGCAGAAACCGCTCTATATACACAGTAGGATTTTGATATGCTGGTGGTATTGCTACTCTGTGCTGCTCTTCTCTTGAGTAGTGCCCTGAGGGATGTCTACCGGCCCGGTTATAACCCATCTTGTAGTTTGCCATCCGTTGCATGCCAGGGACCAATTTATCGAAACAAGCAGATCTAGCATAGGGTTCTAGGTGGAAATGCCATGACTTATCACAACAACCAGTAGAGAATTTACAGTCATGCTGAGAGCGAAAAAAGAAAGAAAACCTAGACTATTGTTAACCCCCAGCAAGTGGTTGGAAGGATGCCAGTAGCCAACACATATTGAGCATATATAGTTCACCTACATGAGGTGCTCTGTGCTGGGTTTGATAATAGTTCACGCCTAGATATTGATAACGTCTTGTCCTCCAAGGCTTTCCAGAAGGACTTTGCCTCCTCAGCAGTAGAGCCATCATCAGCTAACGGTCAGTGTCTTGCGAACAAGATCATCATTGTTTACTAAGTACGTCTCTACAATACGTACAACATTGACTTTGTCAACATCACGAAGAGCTTCAACGTCGCCGATATCAGCAGTGCTCTGCAAGCAGGAATCGTCGCCATAGTAGCTTTTAGTTCGACATGCACTCTGCCTTTGACCGTATTGTGGCTGGTTCCGGAGGCCTGAGCCTGCGAGGCCAACAGTCTGAGAATGATGCAACGTCAAACGCAGCGGGTGGCAGCACCAGCACCAGTACCAGCACCATCACTGCTGGGCTTTACAGCAAGCGCAATGCCCGTAGCGACGGCTGCAAGCAGATGCTAGACTGCGAAGAGCATCTGGCTTGGGGTTTGAGAAACATGAAGGGGATTGGAGGCAGGGCCAGCTGCAGTATGGGAAGTACAACAGCCCAAGGGACGCGCAACAGGACTCGGGCGATGTTGTAGCCGATGTCTGTCGGAACTTAGGCGGTGGTACACAGAGTGAAGATTGTGGTGACAAAGGATACAACAATGACTTGCTGATGTATGTATACGCTTGATTGAGGTCGTTATGCTTCCCTGGTTCTAAACGACGGATAACAATACTATCGTACTTAAGTCATAGGTACTATCCCTGTCCTTGAAACCAGCAACGCGAGATGAAGCTGAAGCGCCTGGCGGGTCGGCAGACTCGCAGACTAGCAAAGGGAGGGGGCCCATCAGTCGTTGTTGGCGCACAACTCAAAAGTATCGTTTCAGTCCCGTACTGTCGACTTGACCAGCACCTCGGACTTCACCCAGATGTTCTGAGTACCACCCTTGCCCTCCTCACTCGAATACCTGTCGCTATCCGTGTTGTGTACCTGACCATGACGGTCTTCAGGGCCCAAAATCGAATCAACGCTGTTGTCGTCGCCATACGCCCTTCCCATAGGCCTAGTGGGATCTCCGTTGCTTCCCTCGCCACTTCGACCGCCAGTGCTGGTCAAGTTTACTTCGGGCGTCTTCATCCCAACTCTGACTGAATAATCAGTGCCTCCTATGGTTCTCAGGCCGAAACCGCTGTTTGACCCGGCCAGGTCCTTTGTGTATGCACCAGGGTTGCTACCCCCCCGGGAAGAGAATTTATTGAACCAACCCTTGAAAAGGGGGCGGCAGACGGGAATGCCGATGCAGACCATAGTGACAGCAAGCTCACACGCGTGCCAAACTATAAGCTGGACCGTATCCTCTGGTTAAAGAGTTGATCATGTCAGTAAAACATTGTTACTAAGCGCTTGCAGAACGCTGGTTGCGGCACAAGCGTTGACGTTATAGTGGGTTGCTTACTGGTAAAGTTCATGCTGGCGAGATTTTTGAGCTCCAATGCTCTCTTAATACCACATGCACCAGCACTTGGACAACGGTTAGCCCCTTGCCAATACGCACAGAGCAATCAACAAGAAGACTTACATCACACCCAGACTCATACTGACGTTGATGAGCAGCTTCTCACGTCTCGGCATCTGTACATTCCAGAGCAACGCCCATGGTGTGATGGCGTACCAGAAGTCGACAACAACACTCCATGCTCCAGCAGCTGTCGAGATAGGACCGGGGTCGATGTGACAAGCTCCGCCGGGGATGAACCGGTTCCAAAGAAACTCTATCGGTGTGCACGAGAACCAGAAGACCAAGAGTGAGACGACGGCGAAGAGGAAGAGGATGATGACGGGTCCGAGGACGACGATTTGATGTAGGCGCGTGTTCACGAGTCGAAGGAGAAACAGTGCCAACGAAGCTTTAGATACGACGATGGCGAAGACGAGAATTGTCGTACCGATGGCCTCGTACAATATCGCTGGCGGGACGTCTGGCTTGTCGAGTTCTGATATATTTCTGCCGAAGCCGTGGTAGGCAGAAATTGTGAGCATGACATCGTAGGCCACGAAGAGAACCTAGAAGGTAACTGTTAGCATGGCCTACTCAGATCGCCACGGCATGAAGGCACCTACGAATGAAACATTGTAAAAGTGGTCGTCAATCCCATAAGCCTGAAGAATGAAAATTCGGGTATACAGCCGCAGCAGAACGAAGCACAACGTAAGAGCAGTCAATCCCCAAAGAACGCCGAGCGCCATAGGCGCATCTCCACCTGGTTCAATCATTGTCTGCGTCGTTGATCTCAAAGTCGAGACAACGCGGGAAGATTGAAGAGACTGGAGGATGGCCAGGATCTGGGCTGGGGAGACCCGTCAATTAAAGCTCCGCGATTCATCTTCTCAATTTTCTATCCCCACGAGCCAATTCTGACGGAGGGGCAAGGCCATGTTAGTAGCGAGTCTGGAGGGCCGGGTGAGGGCCGGATGAGGGCCGGATGGTAGACCTTGCTCCAAGAAACACCGCATGGCAAGCGAACAGGCTCGTTTCTTACGAGTCCACTACCCCTTACGAGACTATCCTACATGACAGGTCGATCGCTAGCCCAATTAGTGCAAAAGGAGGCTCGTTGTGGATGTATTCTGAGGCTGACCCTGGACCGAATCAAACCAAAAGGCACATGAGATCGTCACCACTGACCAGGGGTATACATAAATGTGTCAAAGCACACACACGGCACAACATGTCAGCCAACGGGATCTCTCGGAATGTTAGGGAAACCCGCTGGGGCCATAATTCTTCAACGGTCGTCGGCCCCCACTGTTACGATTTCGTCCAACTTTCCGGTGGCCACGCGAGGCCCTCGCCAGAAGTCGCAAGGAAAGGGGGTTGAGACCTAATTTATGTACTTGTAGATTGCGGTTCACATTACTCGCGAGGAAATACCCGAGGGCACGTTTCTTGGCAGAAGACCTTCTTTGGACCAAGATTCAAGCTTAAAGATGTGCTGTTTAATAGGAGGACACTAGAACGAGATCGTTGGAAATCGGAGGCTCGATGCGATTAGAGATGACCCTGAATCTCGAGATGTTGGTCTGTTTGGGCCAGATTATCCCAGATCTGTCTGACGAACTGATTACAGTACTCCAGGTGTATTAGTACCCGCTTAAAGCGTTGAAAGTCCCATTCCGTGATAGCCGAGGGCGAGGAAGGTGCTTATCTTGTCCGTTGAACACGGACTCCGCGGCCGGAGTGGGTTTAAGTAAGACACCTGCCCGTCCCTAGGCCTTGAAGTGATGCTCTTGCCGCTCGCCCGAACAAAGCTAAAGGCACTCAAACCGTGCTGCCTGCTCTGTAGATACCATACCGAAGCTCATCTCGCTGCATAAGCCAGTCATAAGCGTTTTATTAGTCGTCAGCAGGAGGTCCGAGCAGGCTTCGGGCCGTTGCCGTGCCTCTCGTGTCCCACACACCTCTGAGGAATCCCGGCTCGTTTCCCCGCCCGTATCCTTGTCTGAACACTCTGGAACGCACCTTTTTGGCCGTAGGACTGTTTGCTTTGACGCTGATGTCTGCGAGCCGGGCTCTTACACAGATTGTTCAAGAACCTGTAGGTACAGGTATTGCTTGAGACATGCTGAAGTGGTTGCAAAAAAGTCAAAGGCATATGTCGTGCTGGAAACAACGTGGCGCAGAGCTTGCAAGCCCTGCCGTATCCATTCTAGTGCTTTAGCGATATATTGCTGACGGCATTTTATGGAGACTGGTGGGTTCCGTATTGCCAGGGTAACATTCAGGAATACTGCCAGGATACCACGCGAGTGACGAAAAGCAGGTACACTTTCAGCTACTGAAGCAACCTCAACTCCTTACTTCCTGGTGTTGACACTATGCGGCCAGATTATCAACACGGATCCAAAATACAACCGTCGTAAAGGCAGATGGATAATAATATGTGAAGATTTTCCCGTATGATTCCGCCCTTGAAATGGTCGAGATACTAATGGATATTTAAGGGCCTGGAGACGTGTCCCTGTTTTGTTGTCACTCGCGTGGATACGTGATATGCAGAACATAGCGGCTGCTGGTTTGACGAAAAAGAATCCAGTCATTTCTCCGACGGCAAAGATAGAAAACGGATAGGCGACATGCTGATCTTACTAGAACTTATGAGATCTATGCGCCAAGTCCGGAAATGCTGCAGGCGGGGCCGCCACGCATGCAGGATGCGGCGCGGGTAATTAAGCTGATGGTTTTCGCCTATTAGTTTTAAGCACCAGGCCACCGTTAAATGGGTTGATAGTATTGATTGGTCCGTTTGCTCACTCAATTCAGTAGATATCGAACCCTGACGGGTAAAGACGCAGTCTGACTTATGAAAGTTGACTCGATTTAGTGCGAGAGACGCTCGCTGGCTAAGGCTTGGATTATAAGTATTAATCGCATACCTTCCCCATTAGTAACAGACCGCAAGATATGAGACACAGGAACTGCCAAAAATAGGCGGAATCATTGTTATTTAGGTGCCTGTTTTAAGAAAGGACCAAGACCTGGCCAGCTGACCGGCTTCCCCGTGCGAGAAGAATCATTTCAGTTCATTGTTGCACCTGCTTCGGCGAAACTACGCCGGGTGGCCGTTGGAGCTTTGTTGGATGAATGCTCAGCAACAACTGTGGTTAGCCTGTAATGAGTTATCAGAACGCCAGGAAAAGTACGTGCCAAGTTTCAAGACCACACAGACTTCAAAGCTACCTAGGCAGATCTGAAAGACGCATCGACTCTGGATTCCACAGGTTCCAGGGGCAGTTGGGTCACATCCCCTACAAAATACGACGAATCGAGCATCATAGCTGATGCTCGGGAGAACCAAGGTACGTGAAGCTTCCACAAGGTCAGTACCAGTCAAATATCTCGTTTATGCCTCCGAAATAGGGATCTAACACAGCAAGGGCAAGATAAGCTTCCTTGACTACCTGGAACAAACGACTCAACGTGGCAGCTTACATTCTCAGAGGGGAATATTAAGGTGAACCGCGCGGGCGACCAATATGTCATGACGCAGCTCTTGTGATGGCCATTCTTCAAAACTAGTTCTTCATATGAACAGATTTGATGCATTGCGTACCATTAAATCGCCGTCTATTCACTCTTATTCAATCCCTTTTTCTTTCAAATACAAGATCCCTGTGGTAAGTCTCATCGCGCCAGCGAACTGGTCTTCCCTGGGTCGTTCACAGATTGGCCTAAAATTTTGGATCTTCATGGACCCGAATGATGCTCTGCTCGCGATGCTTTCAGAGGCTTCTGAGAAAGTGGCTGTGCAGTGTATCAAGGTAAGACTTGTGGGAAAGTACCAACTTACTCAGTTCTTGCGACAGTTCCTGCCAGCCAGAATCGTGTACGGTTATGTGGAAATGATGCTGCCATCCCTCCCAAGGGGGGCTTTTAGAAGATAGATGGAGAATATGACCGAAAGATAGACGCGGAAAAGACTGCTTCACTACGCGTTTGGTATGATATGAAACGGAATCTGGCAAGCAGAATATCTCTTGAATAAACAACTCTAACAAGGGCATCAGTATGACTGCCTCGCCGAATTTCCCAGTGTTTGCATCTCTGTGATCCCATATATCCAATTGTGTGACTTCCGGTGCTGACTGTGAAAAAGCATGAATCGAATGCTTAGGTACCGGAATGTTTGCGAGGGACGCCAAGTCATGACAGTGATTGGGCTGCTTAACATTCAAGAAAGACTATTTCAATCATACAATAATCAGAAACACATGGCATGTTGCATCCTTATTCGCGAGAGCTTTCGTAAATCTGGCCCGACCCAACATCAAGTGTATGGTTCCAGCTCCTTTTCAGTCCACTCCCACAACTTCTCGCTAAGCTCTTCATTCTTCGCGTGCTTGGAATCTTTTCCCTTGACGCCCACCGGCCAGTAGAACACGCCGGTCTCAGCATCCGGGCTAACTGAGGCCCAGATCTGGTTCTTGGCGCCATCGGCGACAGATGACAAAGTGAGCCACGAAAGAATGCCCATGATTGGTTTGATTATTGGCCAGCTGGCTGCGAGTCCGCTGGTGAGGTTGGTGCTCACGACTCCTGGATGAACGGATATGCAGCGGATCTCAGGATATCGCTTGGCGAGAGCCCTGGCGTGATGGATATTGGCGATCTTAGAGGCGCCGTAGCGGGACCAGGTTCCCGTAGATGCCATGTCGGTCTTGAGGTCGTCAAAATTGTAAAGGTCACTTGGAACCCATTTCTCTGCCGCCGAGGAGAGTGAGACAATGCGCACGTCCTTGTCCGGGCTGGTTTTGGCGGTGTGCTGCAAGGTGGGGAGCAGCAGCTTAGTCAAAAGAGCGTGACCCATGTGGTTTGTGCCGAATTGAATCTCGTAGCCTTCCTTGGTTGTGCTAGGCGGCCAGGCCATAATGCCTGCATTGTTGACGAGGATGTGCAGGGTCTCCGACTTGGACCGGAACTCCTTCGCAGCGCGTTTGATGCTCTCGAACGACGTCAAGTCGACCTCCAAAAACGTGATAGGAGCTGCATTCGGTACGGTATTCTTGATATCCTCGATTGCAGCCAGGGCTTTGGACTCACTCCTGGCAGCAAGGTAGATGTGAGCCGGGTTGTGTTTGCTGAACTGGGTGATCGTCTCCTTTCCTAGACCGATGTTACCCCCGGTAACAACAATGACCTTGCCTGAAAGATCAGGGATGTCTGTGTTCGTGTTGAGGCGCGCCATCTTGAACGCGTAGACGATCTTTTGGAGCTTGAGGTGTTGCTGAGGGAGAAGTCGGGAGTTGATAAGGAATTTAAGAAGCGAAGACGTAATTTGAGCCCCTACGTTTACCAGGCGGAGCGGGATTGGCTGAAACTTAAAATACGGCGGAGTTTGAAATCCGAGGGCGTCTTCTGCGGAGAAAACGGGCCGGGGCATCGGCGCTTCGTGGGACAGTATTCGGCCGGAGGAAGCCGACCCACTGCCGATTGGACTGAGCTGCGAACCTGGCATTACGTATCTCCTCAAACTTTCTACGAGCTTGGGTAAGGGATCGCTACTTCATGATTAGCCATAATGCTCTGCTGCAACCGGTAAGGCAAGTGAATATCCCAGCCACGAAACAAGTGTTGCACATGCAGTGAATTGATCCATCGAATGCGATCTCTTGAGGAAAAAGGTAATAACTTGTGGGTTCGGAGCATCGCACTTGCAAACGTGTGCTTGATGCAACGAGCATTACACCCGATCTGTGTTTCCACGAATAAAATGCAGGAGAATCATATTCATAGCACAAAACTCGATTCATAGACACTCAGCCATTGAAGACTGAAACGAAACAAGATACGTAATGCCTTATTGCGCCGGGATCCAACTGGCACACCGTGCAGTGTGTATGCTAGTTCTTCAGAGCTAAGCGTTGCTGTGTCGTCAACATGGAACCATAAGCTCTCCCTTTGCCCAATTCCTCCCTCCAATATGAGCAGTCTAATGTGCCGTACCTGTTCCTCGTAGCCTCGTACCAAAAGAGCCTAACCATCACAGAGTTGCATCCGACTGGAACCCAGAAACTCCACTCGAGGGCACTATCTTTGCCTTCACAGAAAGAGGCGGTTGGAAGGCAAGACCCTTTGAATCGCCTCAGAAGCCCTCACGCCTTTGTGCACGTCTCAAAGATGTCCTCGACGCTGCGGGCATTGATGACGTACTTGGTCGCAACGACCGTATTTGTCTTTTTGCAGGTTGCTGGTTCCTTGTCCACTTGCTCGGGGAGGTTGCATGCGGTCGCCGGGGAGAGATATTAGGCGAAAGCGAAGAGGAATGCATCGAAAATGCTGAATTTCATTTCGAGAGATTATAGGTGGGAGGTATGATGAGATGAAAGTAAGATATGTTGCCAGAGTCTCAAATAAACGCAGTTTTGTCTTTCCTGTGGCCTTTTGTATATTTACAAGCACCCCTAGTGACCTGAATGACTGTCATACAAGAATTCCGATTTGCAGCTCTGAAAATGTCTGACGGTCGCAGCAACAAGTGCTGGGTTTCACAACACAACGCAAAGACAATGCAAAGTCAACCTTGTTTTCTTATCTCCGTTCCGCATTATCTCTACTTCTTTGAACCGAAGTTTCTATCAACGGGATGAATGATCACTCTGCGGTAGCTCGTCAGAGAGGGCGTGCCGTTGTCCATGACTTCAACAATCAAGTGAAGAGGGAGGCCTCGCTCAAGGGGAATCTTCTCTCTAACCACGATGCAGGACTTTTCCGCAGGAGCAAGTTTTACCTCCACCTTGCTGCTGTCGTCGTTGAGCGGCGTGATCTCAACATCGGACACCTCGAGGCCATGATACGTCTGCAGCGAACTAGGCTCGCGGTATTGGTACCACTTGAAACTGAGTTTGTCACCATCGGGGTCGTAACTCTCGGATGCATCGAAAGACACAACACCTCCGGCGTCAGCGTCGACGTGAATTGGTACCAAGCCAAAGTCACCATTTACGGAGACAACGGGGTGATGGTTGACCTTACTGAAATCAGAGGTCAAGGTCCATTGCATGCGCGCGGCAAAGTCGTCTTGAAATGTGTTCCTCCAGCGCCAGATGGTGGCCTGGTTGGACCTGTGTGGCTTGCCGTCCACGCCGATCACCGTGTCTATTGCATCTGCAAAGTGTCCTCTGGAAGGGAGGCCCCTTGAACTGACATTCGCCGGAATGTATCGGCCTCCCCAGGACCCGTAAGTCGGCTCCTCTGGTACGCCAAGGCCGTTTTGGATAAGGTAAAGGAAAGTCGGCGTGTCACCCTCGATGATGAACTCGAAATTGGGGTATGCAGCACCAAGATGGCCGATTTGGACGTTTTCTTTGACCCATTCGTGTGTCACTTTGGAACCGTCTGGCCCCCCAACATCGCCGGAGCAAGGAGCTGAAATCCCAATCCACGCAGCGCATTGGTACTGATTCCAGCCGTGAATAGAGCAAATGTAAAAAATCTCCGGCCATTGTTGACGAATCCATCCTCCGCAATCGTCTTGATCGGAAATCGTGTAGACGCGAAGCTTTTCACGCAGCCTGGCAGCGTCTGGCCGGCTTCGAATCTTGTCAAGAACCTGCGCGAGCACATTGACACCGCCCCACACGAGAACCCAGAGCGGATCGTCCTCGGGCGCCGTGAGTCGCTCGAGAAGCAATTCAGCCCCTTCGCTAAGAGGGATGTCGTCTCCAACTGCCTCCATGCCATAGACCTGTTAAGCCGTCCAGTTAGCAAGTCTGCTGCGTGTACTTGCTGCACGCGAACAAAATGACTTACCGGAGGACCAGACTTGATGAGGTTCCGCACGCTCTGCGCTGAGGGGTAGGGGGAGTCCGGGTGAGCATGGGCGTTGAGATTATCAACAACTTTCTCATACGCGTTAACAATCTCGTGGAGATTCTGCGGCGCAACCTTGTTCTTGAGCCAGGTCGACGTCACAGCGACTATGCCTTCGGTGCGGAACTGGTTGGCATAGGTGAGGTATCTGCAGAACGATTCCGCATCATCGGGCTCGTTGGTGATATCCGTCAAGATAAAAACTCGCGGCTTTGACTGAAATTGAGTGAGGGACGTTACCCCCCTGAATTCTGATGGTGCCATTTAGAACGGGGTTGTCGGTTTCCTCCAAATTCGACGTTCGCTGCTCGGAAGTAGTCGGGATTGACTTGGCTTGGAGTCTGTGGTTGCCTGAATGATTGTTCCAATTATTCAGCCCGATGTTGGGTACCGGCTTTGTCTTGATAATGCCTTTATTGTTGTTGAGTTGATGGACGTAGTAAGGTGACAGAACTCATTCGTTTAGTACGCCGAACCTTAACCTTGGCGCCAGCTGCAGAACATGCAAATCCATCCGCCTTTTGTTGTCAAAAGAGGCAGCCAGAGGCTCCGACGAACATTCAGTGAGGGGAAATCCTGGATGTGGGTTGGCACCTGATCCAAAGCCAGTTGGGCTCATCCGTAACAGGCAATGTGAACCGCGCAACGGAACGCGGAACCCCCTCGCTCCCTGTCGACCCATCACGGAAGAGGAGTTCAGAGCCTCGGGATGCCCACTCGGCACATCTTGTTCTGACCCACCTCCGCATGATCTTATTACCCCATGGGGGCATGGTTGTTGTTGAACGATTTCCGGGAACCACGCCGTTGGAGAATCCTCCCCAGACAGCAAAAGCACCCCGGAAACCTTATTCGTCATGATCTTGGGGTAATGCGGCATCATGCCCTGTATGATGATTTCTCATCGCCTATTAAATGTCTGTTGCCGCCCATAATACACATTCTGGCCACATCAAGGACGCCAGCCATTCATCAGCTGTCATAACAAACGTCATACTTTCTTATAAGTTTGTTGTTGGTTCGATTAATCGTAATGGCTACTCACGACGGCGGCTTGGAAGCCGAAAAAGTCGACTCGCACACCAAACATCTCGAATTAAGCGCCGACTCCCAGCTGGCCCAAGCGGCCGACTTCGAAGACCACGAATTAGGCATATGGAAATCCTTCATTCGCTACCCATGGGCATCCGCATGGTGTGTTTACGCCTGCTGGACCATCATTCTCCTCAGTTTCGACGTCCAGGCCGCAGGGGCTGTCGTGGGTATTCCAGAGTTCCGCAAGGACTTCGGATATGAATTCGAAGGCGACTACGTGCTTCCGGCGGTATGGCAGTCTTCATTTAGTGGCGCTCCCGTAGCAACGTGAGTAACAACTATTTTCCACAAGTTCCTTCGCTGTACACAGTTGGAGGCTGACTTTCAATTGCAATTAGCGCTGTAATTTCATCTATTGCCTCTGCTGAGTTGGCAGATTTTATCGGAAGAAAGAAGGTCCTTGCCCTCGCCCTTCTTGTATCCTTCATTGCCGTTGCAATTGAGTTCATCGCGACTACCAATGCTGTTTTTTTCGCCGGCAAACTTCTCAATGGTTTCATGGTTGGTGCTGTTGGTACGATCATGGTCTCGTATATCGGCGAGATTACTCCTTTGGCTTTGCGTGGTATCTTCACCTGTGGTGTTGGCGTAGCGTATGGCATTGGCCCATTGGTTGCTTTCATCGTCATCAACTACACTGGAACAGTACAGTCGCGTTGGGCATATCGCACGGTGTTCTGCTGTCAGTTCGGCTTTGCAGGAGTTGCGGCCATTCTCTGGCCATTCATGCCTGAGTAGATTTTACCTCATGCACCTGATCAACTTGGACTAAGTTATACTGACACATATCAGATCTCCATGGTGGCTTGTCTCGAAAGGAAGAAAAGAAGAAGCTCTCAAGAGCCTAGGCAGACTTGGACACACCGGCAACGAGGGTAGAGCGAAGCTTGCTCTCATCGAACGCACATTGGAAGAGGTTCGCCAAGAGACAGATGGCGTCACCTATGTGGAGTGCTTCAAGAAGTCTAACCTGCGGAGAACCGTCATTAGCATCATGCCCTTGATCATTCAAGCATTCAGCGGCATTGCCTGGGTAAGAAACAGCGTGCTTTCCCAGACTTAAACTCATATTAAACTCCATGCACAGGTTGCCGGCTACTTCACCTACTATCTTCAACTCGCTGGCTACTCTACCTCTATGAGCTATCAGCTTCAAATTGCTCAACCCGTTCTATCTATTGTCGGTAACCTAATGGCCGCCGCTGTTATCGATAAAGTCGGCCGCCGAAATCTCACGTTCTACGGGCTGGGTATCCTTACTGTGTTCCTCTTCATCACAGGAGGCCTGGGAACCGGCACTACCCAGCCCATGATCAAGGGAACCGTGGCTTTTATTCTTGTATACAGCTGGTGGTACAACGTCTCTATCGGATCAACTGCCTTCTCTCTCCTAGCCGAAACCTCGACATCTCGACTCCGAGCCAAGACTGTCGCCATTGGGTACGCATCGCAGAATTCCATTAACGTCATGTGGCAGTTTGTTATCCCATACATGTTCAACCCGGATAAGGCCAACTTGGGTGCCAAGCTTGCATTCATATTTGGTGGATTATGTTTTTTCTCACTGCTTTATTTATGGTACTTCCAGCCTGAAACCGGTGGCCGCTCTTACGAAGAGCTTGATGAGATGTTCACAAAGGGCGTTCCGGCCAGGAAGTTCAAGACGTACAAGACTACCATGCAGATGCGCAACGAGACTACTGTACAAGACATTAGCCATTGAGTTTGCAGTCCTGAAGTCTTTTCGTTACGTTGGCCTGGAAGCTAAATCCTAACGGATTATGCATAGAAAGATTTTCACTTGGGCGATAGGAGTTGTTCGTTATAGCCTTATATAATGCCGATATGTTAAACTTGCATGCGAGAAAGCCACAAAAGATGAGTGAGGTATGGTGTGTACGATTATCAAAGCTTTTACTGAGGCCTTGCCATCTCAAAACCCTGGCATGGAAGTTTTTCATTGCGGCCTAAGAGTCAAGACTACTCAAGAGCACCTCGTTTTGCTGGTTTCTGAGAGCCTCCTGAGCCCAGTAGGGCCAACCCCGTGCTCCGGCAACATTGCAGTAACCCTCCGGCAAATAGACATGGCCACTACGCCCAGCCATGATCTGTTTGAAGATTGCGTCTACAACAGGTTCGGGCTCCAGTAATTTTGACTTGAAAGGTCCCGAGCTGTGTATCTTTTCAATCAGGGCTGTCCTGATGTAGGTTGGATGGACAATACTAACAGATTGAGGCAGTTAGATTTTCGGACAATGTATTGATAATTGTGAGAAAACGTTCGCCTTCGCCTTACCTTGTGCGCACTTTCGGTGCCTTGTATCTATGCCGTAGCTCCTGCATCAGACCCTCATGCAAGACTAGGGTGCCGGCTTTAGAACACGCGTAGTCCACGTTATTCACGCCGGTAACAAAGCTTGCCATGCTCGCAATGTTAACAACATGACCATGGTTATTTCTGATCATCGACGGAAGAAACTCTTTAATCAACAGGAAACTGGAAACAATGTTGACATCAAACACTTGACGGATCTGCTCCTCAGTCTCGTCCAGGATGGAAGCCAACTTCATGACTGCCGCGTTGTTGACAAGCACTGTAGGTTCACCATGATCTTGACGAATCCGGTCCGCGACCTCTTTAATGGACTTGGAACTGGTGATTTCAGATTCGTAGTAGTATGCGTTTGATGCTTCGTCCGTTGTCAATAAAGGGTGCAAGGTGGAAATTAAGGAGAGACTTACGTAGCGGATCCTTTGGCGGAACAATATCAAGACTGATCACTTTGACACAATTCTTTGCCAGTTTCCGGACAAGTCTATCCCCGAGCCCACCAGAGCCTCCAGTAACGACCACCAACTCTCTTCTCCAGTCGTACTTATCTCGAGCGAAATTGTTGAGAGTGGCAAGGCTCAGCAGATTGTTTACCCGTCGGATCGCTGCTATCCCAAGCATGAGGGACAAAACAAATCTTGGCCAACCACGTTGAGCGAGCAGCTTCAAGACCCTAAAGGACCTCAAAATTCTAAACAACCCCCTAAGCCTTCCATAGACATCACGAGATGGCTGATTTGCAAGTGAAAGCATTGCACCTAGTTTAGTAGAGAAAACGTGGAAATCGAGAGGGGCGTGTGATGCGAATGCTAGACGCAACCGAAATGACAATTGTCGAGTTTACGCCTGACGAGTTCACTTATAACGGAATTGGATCGACGGATTGACAGAAGACCCGGCGGCGACAACGTCCTTTGTCCGTTCGCAACTTCCCCGCAAACGCACCGTCCACAAGAGTTTTAAATAGCGTCGTCACTTGGTATCATCTCCGCACGACGAACCGAGGCTTCATGCGGTCTGTGCAGATGATCTATACTTGTGAGACACGCTTTTTCTTCGGTGCAGTAGCCATATTTATCAATCCATGATAATCCAATTGCGCTTTTTCACGAAAGAAATAATTCTCGACGTTACTCCGTGAAGTAACCCATGTTATTTCCATAATTGTCACTGACATCTGCATGAAAGCTAAGCTGGCCCCCATCACCGACATGGGATACACCATAGAGGACCGATTCATCACATCGAGCCGCAATGGCCTCAAAATTGCAGTCTCCATATACAAACCCGATGGATCAAAACATTCTTTACCTACCATCGTGATGGGACACGGTATCGGAGCTATAAAGGCAGCCGGATTGTCATCGTTCGCAAGCGAGTTCACCTCCGAGGGGTACGCAGCAGTCACGTTTGACTACATCGGCTTCGGCGAAAGCGAGGGCTCTCCGCGAAACATTCTTAATGTGACACATCAGCTACAAGACTTCCAGGACGTTATTAAATGGGCCCGTGAGCCCGAGCAGAGCGACCTGGTCGACTCTTCTCGTATTGTTGCGTGGGGGAGCAGTTTTGGAGGTATGCACGTTACAGCTCTGATGGCCGACGATCACGAACTGGCGGCGGGAATTGCACAGTGTCCCCTCGTGGATGGGCTCGCTGGTGTGCTACAAATACCTCTAGCTCGGTCCTTGAGACTGGCAACCACGGCTGCCGCTGACATTGTGGGATCATACTTACTGGGTGCCAAAGAACCGCAGTATGTTAAACTGGTCAGCGATGGCTCAACCACAGCAGTCATGGCTTCACAACAGGCAGCAGAAGGCTGGGCTCGCTTGGTACCCGACAATGGTGAAGATTGGCCCAATATTATTGCTGGGCGGTCTCTCTTGAGCATCATGCTGTCTCGACCGTTGTTGCAAATTCACAAGAGCACCCGCCCATATCTAGTCGTTCTGCCAACATGGGACCATGAAGCTTCGTTGGATGCTGCTGAAGATTGTGTAAGACGGGCACCTCTGGGGGAGGCCTTGCGAGTTGGAGGAGGTCATTTCGACTTATACAAGGGTGGGATTGCGTTTGAAAAGAACATTGGAGGTCAGAAGGAGTTTTTAAGACGCGTTCTTTACCAGTAGTCTGCTGCGACTTACAAAACTATTTGGATTTGGCAAGGATTTGGCAATCTGAGAGCGGGAGAGCATGAGTTGAAGGGTTGAAATGGCAAGGCGCACATCTATGATAAGAACGTGTCTTGAAAACTCGCTCTATGGCTTAAGTTGTTTCATTGCATGTACAGTATTTCTTTTACGTTGATATCCTACATGCCGAGACGCCATCGCGCTGTGGATGCGAAGGGGCTATGCAGATGGCAATTAAGTCAGTGGGTAGCAAAGTTGAAAAAGCTTTCTTCAGTGCTGAATCTTTACAGAGTAACGTATCTTATCAAATGCGTAGCAACGATTCACCGCTATGCTTCTAGATATTACTTGCGCAGTTTTGTTCGGCCTTGTCGTTACGTTTCCCCCACAGAGGTGAACATGATGGGCGAAGTTTGGTGACAAGTAGAATGGAAACTCGACTTATCAGAAACTCAACAAGAGGGTTAAAAGAAACGCACAAGTTCGCTATCTTAGTTTCGTTAAGGCAAAAACCTAACTTTGAGTTCATGTTTCCTGAGATGTAATGGCAAACCCAAATCCTGATCCTATTTCGTAATCCAAGTCTGAACTGTCTATTTATGTTGCTGGTCTATGTTAATAAATAAAATAACTCATGAATACGTTAAGCATATATTCAGAGCGTTCAAGTGGTGATAACGTCGTCGACGATGATTGGGAACTGTTGGAAAGCGCATTCTGGCCACTCAACAGCCCAACGCCACGAATCACCGTCACCAAAACACGACTTTGCCACGCTGCTATCAAAGTTAATAATTGTGGCACAAACCTCGGAATCTTGATTAGAACGAGAACTCGACGACAAGAAAGACGAAAATTTGACAGTAGTCTTGAAATTGGTTTGCCTACCATGTTCTAATTTGATGCCTCACAGCAAGAAACCATGGTAGTCGCCTAACCGATAGCTCTCCTTCATGGCCACGTAGCTTGTAGCTGATAACCAAAGCTTGAAAACGAGAATCAGATATTGGGTAGACAGCAACTAGGTCACTTAATAACGCTGGGTTAGCAGTCTGTCTTTAACAAGTAACTCTTGTCAGCTTTTGGAAGGTAAAACGACTCATTAACTCTGTTAGTCCACCACTGTCCCTGTTGAGAGAGCCTCTGAGTATCGAGCACAATTAGGGTATCTCTCAGATATGCTGAGACGGATAACTGATTCCCTTTCGTGCAATATATGGCGAAGAAGCTACCCTTTTTCTGTCCTTTGTCTCGCTAGAAATGGATTCACTCGCAAAAGACTACACACAAGAGGTTGAGAATGAGGACTAACCCGAATGTAGTTGTCGGCACGCAGAATGGGGTTGGGTTTGAGAACAAGGGGATTCAACTTCTCCGAACTCCTGATGGAAATAGTGTTCCTATTGAAAACAACAGCATACCACATGCGGAAATCTTTGACGCATTGAATGACATCCGAGATGGAACTCCCTCCATGCGGGTGGATTTATCGTTACTATTAGAAAAGTCTACTGGATATGGCATGGTACTTGGTTCTGTGGAAAAGGACAAACACCGAAAGATAGGAATAATGACAGTCAATTTTAAAAGCAAAGACGGTGCACTAGCCTTCAGTGAAGGGATTACGGTCCCGGAAATGCAAGTTATGATGATGTACCTCAATGGCAATGATTCAATGGCACCAATGTCTGCTTGTTTGATATTACAAGAAAAGACGCATGCAGAACCAATCACTTTTCTTATTGAAGTTTACTGACACCATATTTTATTGATTTCAATGCTGTGAGCCAATGTCCATCTTAGAGTAACATGGCGAATAAGAACCCGAGACCAATCAAGATTCCACTCATCTCAACCCTCGAACTTGCAGCCGTTGGAATAGTCGGCAAGCTTGTAGTGGTTGTTCCATTCCTACGGGAGCCAGTTGGCGCCGGTGGTATCGGTGTAGAAGGGTCTAACAACAGTGTGCTTGGCATGCTGACAACAGTCGTTGGGGGAGCAATACCTTCCTCCTCGCTCGTTGGTGCTGTGATCGGAGCTGCAGTCGGAGCTGAACTCGGTGCGGAAATCGGCGCTTTACTCAGAATCTCGGTAGGCGCCACAGAAGCCGTGGGCTGAGACTTTGTGGTCGCCGGCGTCGAAACGTTCTGCTCTGTGTTTGCCCAAGTATCAAGGATGCACTGCTTCATCAAGTCGTTGTCGGTGTAGCTGTTGCCCGACTTCTTCGGTGTCAGGCTGAGAACGTAATTGGTATCGAAGGTGCCGGCGGCCCATCCGACGAGGCCGATAAAGACATCGGAGTTCTGGTTGATAAATGCGTTTTGCGCACAGAAGCTTGTGAAACACTGTGTGATATGTTAGCCGGCTCAGTTTCCCCCGAATGAATAAAAGTCGAAACTCACCGAGGCATCGTTCGAGGCGCCTGTTTCGCTAACCAGCCCCTTACGCCCCTTCGATCTCAGAAACTCGGCCACCGTCCTAAAACTCTCCACGTTGTCGGTCGTACACGGCTTGTGGGTTCCGCTGTTGTCCTCGTCAAGGTATTTGTGCACGTCGATGATCAAATTATCTGTTGTGCCGTCGGGATTTGTGATCGCTGCCAAAGCCTCCGCGCTGCCGCTGCTAACGAGGAACTCTGCTGAGTTGAAGTTGGTCCCGGGCAGCAGAATCATCTGCGAAGCCGCGCCGGCCTGCCGGATCGCCGTCACGACCTTCTGGCACGTTGCCGCCCAAATCTTGATGTCGAGGTCGTGCGGCTCGTTCATGAGCTCGAAGACAACCTTTTCGTTGTCTTTGTACTTTTGCGCGAGCTGTGTCCACAACGAGACGAACTGATCATCAGTCGGTCCGCCTTGACCAATAATGCCGCCGTTCCACCGCGCAAAGTTGTGGATGTCGACCATGCAGTATGCGCCTGTTGCGAGGCACTTTTGCATGACCTGGTCGTAGCGACCGAAGTTGTTGGAGCTAAGCTGTCCGCCGGCTTGGTTGTTGACGAGGAACTGCCAGCCTACAGCTATGCATTGTTAGCTGGAGAGGTAGTACCTATAGAGCGCCGGGTATTCTTACGCAATCGGAACATATTGAGCTTGTCGTTTTGGGCAAAATGGTTCATCTGGCCTTCACCATCACCTCCTCCAAGTGAACTGAGAGGCAGCTGGACCTTGCCCAAGGGACAGCTTCCCTATCTAGGGTTATTCTCTTGGCCCTTTGAAAAATCCCTGATGAATGAACTCACATCGATCTCACAACCAAAGTCACCGCCAGAAATCGCGACTCCCTGAACAAAAGGTTAGACGACGTCCCATCTGGCGCAGATCATCCAACTTGCCAAGAACTGCACCCTGGCGACTGCCGCCGCCGCAAACCCTAGAAGTGTAATCGTCTTTGCGACCATATTCGGGACCTAAGCGAATGAAGAAGCGAACGTGGGAAGTTGTAAATGCTCAAAAGAAAGGATTCAATCCGAAGAAGAGAAAGAAAGAAGCGAATGGTGACGAAGCAAAAACGAAAGGAGGTTGGTTGCAAGAAGTCCCGAGGAAGAGGATCAAGGTCGCTTTGGCTCAAGGCCGGCGGGGAGCCGCATCACATATCTACTGCCGGGAAGTGATCAAGAATGCTACCATGGCTGTGAGGAACACCAAGAATAGCAGGTCATGACGACGCCAGCGAGCGGGAAGACAGGGCCGGACACGAATGTGGGGTTTCTTCTATGTTCGCAATGGGCCCAAATGGGCTGTGAAAGACCCATTCTGCCATCTGATGATCGTTTCTGTACGACGAGATTCATGCGGCCAGCACCACGAAGCCTGGTCGGACGAGGGCATGCATCAGACGGTCGGAGTTTCATGTGCGACACCAGAGACTAGGGATTCGTGCTCGGTGCCACACATAATCCCAGACACACTGACGGTCGCCGGGGTGGCTAAAGCGAGAGTGGGGAAAACACAAGGCTCTCGGTAGGGACATCGGCCTCAATAAGGTCAAGGAACTGGGGGGACACACGGACTCGGGAACTAATGGTAAGGGGTCTCGGGCTGACCGGGAGGCGGAGGCTCGGCGTTCCAGTTTTGTTGGTTTGCGATTGAATGCGGGTTGACTCGGATTGCTGGAAGTGAGCGTTGCAAACGATGTCAGCCTTAAACAGTCGCTCAAGCCTCACAGTATGGTTATTCTGTTCATGATGTGAGTTTCCTGCTGTCTCAAAGGGATGAAACGAGGCAAACAGCCGCGTCGGTGAAATGGTTAGATGCAGGAAGATATACTACATAGTAAAAGACGACGTCCGGGCTGAAGGTTCAGGCTACACCACTCAGCGGCGTTTGCCTGGTGCTTCGAGACAACGTCACACAACAGCGTTTGGACCCCCCTCAGCCCGTCATGACCTTTGTCGTGGGTTCCTGCACCTGTCAGTTTCAATTTGTTAGAGACCAAACAGAGTCGATGCCGCCGTGAACCACTAGATCAAGCGTATTAGTAGATATCCAGGGATAGCCTGGGAGTGTTCCACGGAGCCTCTAACTCTGGCGACAGCTCTCATAGGGTCAAATATACACTGGCTTTCTTGAAGTTTGGAAGGCCGCCAAGAGGATGCAAATGCTGATTTTGCGACTAGGAAAAGAACGATAGAACGATAGACATGAGTTCTCGGCAGTCTTTACATCCTGTCGTTTTTATTACTGTTGTGCATTGCAACAGTTCACCCCTGGCTCCGAGGCAGATCTGCCGACGCGCGTCCCAGCAGCCCCTGAGTTGATAGTAGGGCAATTCACGTCGACTCTCTGTAAAGTTCATGCAGCCTGATGAATAGAACACACTATACTGAGAAAGAAAAGACGTGACCGAAAATGGTAGTCTTACTGGGTTGAAAGGCAGTTGAGTCGACTCTCGAAGGGGTGCCAGGCAATCGAGAAGAGGGCTGAAGGACCGTAGATCAAGATCGCGCCGTGCTGGTCTGACATGCCCACAAGCCACGCGTTGAGCTCAACCCCTTGATTAGGTCATCAGCTTGCTTTGTCGGACAGGGATGCCAATCGAGGATCACTTGGTTGAATCACCGAGAGTTGGGATGACGAAATTTTTCATCTTCAATCGGGGACCTGTCGAATCATTGTAAGAGAACTTCATGCTTCACGAAGGATTGGACTTGCCCTCACTTATTAACTCACCGGTAGCGGACTCCATCGATCTCGTCGCAATGATAGTCTGCAATGGTGACATAGTGGGGCGCGCGGGGAAAGAAACGATAAATATCGGATGTCGCCCCGAGTATCAAATGGAACAGATAGCCAAGGCATCAGCAGTTCATTCGCTCTATTGACACACAATATCTCTCCCCAAGTACTTCGCACGGGATCGCGCAACATGGCTTCATCAGCGGATCAAGCTTCGAACGTGCCCCTCCTCGACCACATCGTCATTCTTCTCCCCCACCACGTACTCGCCTCTCTCCCTTCATGGATCTCCTCCGAATTCACTATCCTCACTGGCGGCCGCCACGCCGATGGCCGCACTGAAAACAAGCTAGTCATATTCGCCGATGGCACCTACCTCGAGCTCATCTCCTTCGTTGAGGGTCTGAGCCATGATGAGCGCCTGAAGCACAAGTGGGGCCCGAAGCCGGACGGCACGGTCATCGACTGGGCGTACTCTCTGAAGGACGAATCCGGATTTGCTGCAATTCAGGAACGTGTGCGCGGCGCCCAACCAATAGCCGTCTATGATGACCCCGTTCCCGGAGGACGAATCCGACCGGACGGCGAGGAGCTGAAGTGGGCTGTTGCGCTTCCGGCCGGCGCCGGAGCGGGGTCGGAAGGGAATGTGGAGAGGGGCGAGCTGCCGTTCTGGTGCTTCGACCGGACACCGCGACAGCTGCGCGTGCCCAACCATGTTGCAGAAAACATCAAGCATCCAAACGGATCACTCGGCGTTCACTCTTTGGCGGTGGATGTAAGCAGGGAGGAATTCAAGAAGGCGTATGCCGGAATCAATGACCGGCCTGCGGAGGGCGACAACGGCGGCCGGTGGACATTTAACGTTCCTGTCCGCCAGTTTGAGGACCCCAGATACCTGCACGTCGAGACCATTTCTGGCGAGCAGGAACCCAGGCAGTCGATTCGTCTGGCTTTGTACACTGCGGCGGGGACCCCGAAGCGGTCAATCGGCGGCGACCTTGGCGGCGGCGTCTCCGTTACCATCGACTTGACACCCATTTCTGGTGGGTCGTCGTGATTGCCGAAACCGCAAAGCGTATGGATTCAGATCCGACTCTTGAATTGGCTTGCCGAAAAGCTTGCATGATAATTTTTTGGAAGCTAGAGGCTTGGGAAATAGTGATGGAGGTGTTTGTTTTAGACATCGAGGTTGTGAGGAGAAGTATAAGCTCAGACTTTCCCGACTTCGATAGCTCCGTCCATTAAATTCCTCGGGACTCTTTCAATAACCAGAAACTTTCACGAAATTAAGGCTTGGCTCAAGATGAGTGTATCCCTTCCGAAGCAGGCCATGCCAACACGTAAACACGAGTCGTCTGCTTCCTCCAGCGAGAAGCCGATGTATCAGAGACCCGACGCATCAACACCGGAGACGCGACAACTAGTTGGTTTTACTGTCTTTTTATGACAATATCCAGGTGTTAGGCTTCAGGGTGAGCCTCAACAGTCTCAGCGACGGAGATCAACACTGCAATCAATCTCTTAGTCAATAGTCGGTATTAGACTCAACAAGGGCTTTTTCTTGGCCACGATAGCTCTGCACTTGGATTAAAACAAGAGTCTAATCAACTCTGCGCACCCTTCGCTTCAGTGTCACAAAATGTTCAGCACTTACCAAGATTGCCGAGTAGACACACTCCGCGCGTTCATCGTGCTCGCTGCTTTCCATCTACTTCTTTCTCGTTTTTACGTAGCTGGGTGCGGCCCTTAGGCTAAAGTGTTTTCTTTCCTTCTTTCTTTTCCCTTTTCTGAAGAGACATCTTCCCAATTGGGTGAAAGAGAACGTCCCCCACTTCATGGCGAAACATCTTCAATGCGGACGATGGAACAGTAAATAGGGTTCTGCCTGACGATTGGTAATACCAGCAATGCAACGGCAAACAGTTCCTGGAGTGGCTAAAATACGGGCTGCAGTTTTTTAATGTCTTCACCGTAGAGTAGCGACACTCGCCACAATCAGAAAGTTGTCTCGGGAGGTTTCTAGGTCCAAGTGCTGGCTTTATGCATGATGGTATTCCCCCGCTATAGCCAATGTATTACCTGATTCAACTCTTGTAGGGTGTTATAGTCAACCTCAGGTCAAGGCCAGCGGTACATATTACATGTGACATACTCAACCTCATCATAGTTGCGAGTGGACACAGGCACAGGGCGATTGAACCGCCGGCTGGACCAAAGGGTTTGCTTCCATTTGCTCCAACTCGATTGGCCAATATACGAGCAAGAGGCCGTTACCAAACGAGAGGAAGAAGACGAGACATGTTGACCCTCAGTCTGTTGTGAAGTCATCACAGCTGGGCAGGTCACCAAGTCAAGATAGTCGTGAGCACAGATAATTGCTACGTTTATACATCTGTCATACCTAAGCTCGCAACTTCGTCACCGTATACGTTTATTCCTAGATCTTGGTGCGCCTAAAGTGAGGCAATGTGGGCGACTGTAGTGTTTCCGGAGTTATAACTAACTTTGGAACCGTATGATGCTGATCTGTCACATGAATAAATCAACTCTTCAGAATCAACAGTAATATAGATAATGACCCAAAATCCAAAGCTATGATGGGGAAAGTGGCTTTCAAGCTGACTACAAGTTGGTTGTAAAAAAAACGCATCCGTTTTATATTTGTAGCTTTGAAAGAAAAGGCATACTGAAAAGGCTAGCAGTAAATCAATGCCCAGTTACGATACACAGTTTTGAAGCGGGTGGGAGATGTACCGAAACACTGTTAAGCTACTGGATGGGGTTGTTGTGGACCGGACGATGGATCACGATGGTTAATGGTTCATACTGCTAGCACCCGCAAGGTGGAGTGTCAACGGGCAGTCCACAACAGCTAGCCACCTGAAAGAATTGGACCTTGCGATGAAGTCATGACACAGCATCACCTATACATCATTATTTTGGATCGTGAGTCCAGATGACGAGCACATTATTGCCTCTGGTTTCTGGGACTACTTCACTTATGTGGCAAATCTTGATGACACACAAGTTGCCGAGCATTTTTTGCTTTGCGAATGGACTTTTGATAGATACTACATCGCATGGTGGTTTTGGAATTGTAGCCAGTTCACAAGACTTCAAAAAAGTTTGGTGTGGTTTCACTTTTGTCTATTACTAGTCATAACATCATACCCAGAGCCTTCATACCCTGTATCCGTGTCCTGTTGCTCCGCCCAAACATGACCAAAGAAAAAGAGGCATTTAACGGCAGGTGTAGCCACCGTCAATGACGATATCGGCACCAGTGGTGTAGGTGCTGGCGTCAGAGACGAGGTAGACGTAAGCACCCTTGAGCTCCTTAGCGTCACCGTTGCGGCCCATGGGGATCATGCTCTTCCACAGCTCCTGAGTCTCCTTGGCGACAAAGTCGGACAGGCCAGTGTCGATGTAGCCGGGAGAGATGGAGTTGACACGGGCAAAGTCGCGCCACTCGTTGGCGAGCGAGCGGGCCATGTGAATGCAGCCAGCCTTTGCGACGTTGTAAGAGGTCTGCTCCTGGGGGTAGTTGGCGATGTGGCCGGACATGGAGGCGGTGATGACGAAGGAGCCGGTGCCGCGCTCACGGAAGTGAGCGCCGACGGCCTTGGCGCAGTAGGCAGTGCCATTGAGATCGATCTGGATGACGTGGTCCCAGGCCTCCTTGGAGCCGTCAATGACTCCGCTGTCAGCGGTAGCACCGGCACTGGAAGAGATTGTTGTTAGCAAACGTTGCAATACCTCGAGGGGTGAGGTGTGGTGAGTGAGGGGAAAACTCACTTGGCGATGAAGGCATCAATCTTGCCAAAGTCTGAGATGATCTGCTTGGTGGTCTTCTCGACGTCGCTGTAGTCGCTGACGTTGAGCTTGTAGATCTTGACCTTGACGCCGTACTCCTTCTCGAGCTCGGCGGCGTTCTTCTCGGCACCCTCCTTGCGGGAGGAGTAGGTGATGGCCAGGTCGGCGCCCATTTCGGCACAGCCGCGAGCGGCTTCAATGCCCATGCCGCGGGGGCCGGAAGCGCCGGTGACGACGACGACCTTGCCCTTGAGGCTGAAGAGGTCCAGAAGGCGGGAAGCGGTGGGAATTTCTTGAGGCATGATGGCGGTGTTGATGTGGCTTGGGTATTTGAGAAAGGAGTCTACAAAGGTTGGAGAAAAGGTTCTGGGGTATCAAACTTTTTTGAATGAAAGAGTAGAAGGGAAAGGAGGGAGAGAGGAAGATCTGCGAGAGACGCCCGTCTTTGAATAGCTGGTCGCACAGGGTTACTGGAGGGGTCAATAGGTGGCATGATGGAGGGGTAGCTTTGGGATTTGGCCGGCCGTGACGGCATCCCAAACCCCCGCTGATGTCATTGACATAGGCACACAGTCTAGACAGCGGAGCTAGACACGGGCCCTCACTCATCAAGAGGTGACTGAAGCCGCAATTGAACAGGGGTTGAGCAATGGGAGGAGGCCGTGGAGCCATGGATAAATCCATGTCTTTTCAAGTGCCCGCCAGTCTGGTGGATCGAGTTTACTGGGACCCGGATGGTCCGCAGGTAGACAACAAGTACCTGAGTAATGTCCACATGCAAAACACGGAACAACATACCGCTGCAGCTTGGACAGCTCGTCAGTCTGATCTTGGACTCGCTTGGCGCAGCTTTTTCGACCGGCGTGTTAGCCGCACTTGACGGAGTTGCCAACGGGTAGAAACTGAAATGTTTGGCGTATTGTGTTCTATGATATGGGCACGTCCAGGAGGAGACTTGGGTGTTGCCTCTTAGCTTATCACAAACCTGGCACAGAGCTCTAGGCTTGCTCGGCACCACATCCAATCAGTCTTGGAAACTCCACGATTACGGCCAAGAGCTCAGCTAATCTCCACAGCTGAGCCCACTGCCAACTACCCCGGCCCTGTAACGCGCGCATTAGTCAAGGCCTTGCATTGTCGATGCTTCACTGACGCTCCAACTCCCGCGAAAACGAGGTACCTGCGGGGTATAGCAGAAAGGGAGAGGGGAGACCTGATGTCGTGGACGTGTCGTATGCAAGTATTCTGCTAGTACACTCAAGCCTTGGAACTCCTGTTGGCGCGGAGCTGGGCGCAGGGTTCGGGGGCATGTCGGTGAGCACATGGAGGCGGGGTGAGGGAGCGTGGGGTTCGGGTCACTGCGGGTGGGAATTAGTAGAGATTGGATGCTGAACGGCCACTCATTCGAGTGAGGCCCTTCCAGTCGCATTGCACAGGCGATGGGTCTGCACATTGTTCCGTGTTTGAAACTGCACGGTTGAGGGGAAGGCTGTTGGAGATTTGGAGGTGTTCGGCGATCGGCGGGATCTTGGCGAGAGCTCAAGCTTTCCCGCGGGGCAACTCGTGAGCAAGCGGTGTTTTATCCGAGCCGATCACTTCGCCCGAACAAGAATCTGTCAAAATGAGAGCACCCAACGTCGGGCAGGTCAACAAGCGTGTTAACACGGTCAAGCACCCGGAAGGTATCGCAAGCTCTTATATCGTACGGTTGCCAGACTCTAGCGTATGAAGCAACGTGGTCCATCGAAGCTTGCCACGCTATCTGCACTCTCTGAAGCAAATTACTAATTAGTCAATCGTCTGTCTGCTAAGGCTGTTTAATGATTTTATGATGGCAATCTAACTTGAGTTTCGAATTTCTTTTCTTTTCTCTGACTTGGGTAGTAAATGTGGTTTAACCCAATTCAGAGCCCTGCTCCTTTTTATCTCTTTCAACCGATGATACCTACAGCAGGTTGAGGTTCCCCAGTCTGGATGTAGTCATCGATCGCTATCAGGGTGGACAGAAGTTGCTGCCATTAACGCCACCAAAGTCTCACACATCACGAGAAACTCTCGCGACGCCTCGCGGATTATGACCAGGAAATACCAGAGAGCCAGCGATCAGAGGATCATCTTTAAGAATAATGGTTTCCTCCTCTGCTCGTCGGTGACTGCCCTCTTATAACTAAATCAGCAACCCTCACGTGCACCAAGAGCAGGAAGAATTCGCTAGAGAAACTCAGTGGCACACGACAAATTTAAACATTCCCTCGCAGTACGCTACAATGCCACGAGGCGCCGTTCCACACGCCAGGCCCGGGTCGGGCCCGGTAATGCTGCAAGAAACACCAAGAGTAACGAACCTCTACAACTCGGCGAGAAGCATCGTGCTTATGCTTATAATGTTGTCCATCACCGCCTCCGGAACCCTGACAGTAATTATCAGCAAGATGCGACCCGATGAGTTTAACCACAGTGTCGTTGTGGCCCTCGCCGTCTTCCTCGTCATCTGCCAAAACGGCATTCTCCTCGGCTTCGTTCTTCAAAACTGCATCGGACTCCCGCCAAGCGGCCTCGGCAAAACGATATTCATTTATTACTTTATGTGGATCGTCATGGAAGCCGTCGGTTTCGTTTTCATTGACCACATGTGGCTGCACTCATGGCCAGAGCTCGTCAAGAACTTGTGCGTCACTTGGATGCTGTTGAGCGTCTTGACTGTCGGGTTCTGGACGCTAGGGATTGTGGCTGTTATTGGAAAGCGATACGAGCGCCAGTCATTGACGAGATCCACCGCGATGATACGGACAGAGACGAGACAAATGCAGACAAACCGGTTGGCACCGGTGGTGGTCAGAGAGGCTCGTGACGAGGAGTCAGCTACTTCTGTCCCGCCACCACCGTACGTTTCTGTTAGGGAGATGAAGAACGAACATGCTTGAGCTGGTTGCTGGGTTTTCCGAACAGGGCGTTGGGATTAGGGGTTTACGGAGAAAAAAAAGGCAAGCTGGGCGAACTGTGACGAGGAAAAGAAATAGGACAAAGTGTACTAGAAATTCAGGTCGGTGGAGTGCGTCTTATTGGTTTTATTGCCATCTGGCAACAATCCTTAGGTTCTACGCCTGGGAGTTGAAAACGGACTCAATGTTGATATGAACCATTGAAAATAGTCAGTTAAGATACCGACAACTTTCTTTTACTGGCTTAAGCTATAAGTAGCTGGTTGTGAATGGATCTCTTGATAAGCTGATTTGGATTTAACACAGGCTTCCACGCTTAAAACTCATGAGTTTGATGAATTGTTTAGGCATTTTTTGATCATCATGAATGAGTTATTTGCCTACTTCCTTTGACGAATTTCTACTTGCTGTATACCAGCCTTCTCGGCAAGGTCGACATTATGAACGATCTTAACATCCCCAAAGATCTCATCAATTTCTTCTAACGATTTGCCTACGGGACGTTAGGTTTGTTTCATCGACGTTGAGTGCCAGTATTTACCTCTAGTCTCGGGGTAAAAGAACGCAAAGATGACAGCGCAAACAGCATTGGTCAAGACGAAGAGAATCTGCGGACGCTGAGTTAGATTGAGTTCCTCAGAAGTGCATCGTATTTGCCTACGTAATACTTCCAGCCAACAGCAGCAAGTGCAATGGGAGAGCACTGCGTTATAATCAAGCTGATGGAGTAGTGGATCACCTGAACGATGGCATTTGCTTTGGCTCGTAGTTCGGTGGTGAAGACCTCTGGCCTGAAAGGGAATCAGAGTAGGCCCGTACTCAAACAAGCAGACTTACGGAATAATCCATGTCATGGGACCCAAGAGAGCAGAGTAATTGGCCGATACAGCAAATATGCAAGCAATCAGGCCACGCTGGGCTGCCTCATTCGTGGGGAACCCGGGTTTCGCGGGGTAAACCGCAGCCAGGATCGTTATGATCAAGTAGCAAACCGACAAAAGCGATGAGCTGATGATGAGAATCTTCTTGCGGCCGATGCGGTCGACGAAAAACAGTGAAAGGAAGCATGCTACAGGGGCGACCGAGCCGTACAGGCCACTCACGAGGAGCTGCTGATCTTGGTTGAACTGCAGCGTGGCGTAGATGGCCGTCTGGTAGTATTGCACGAACGAGATGCCTGATAACATGGCCGCACTCCAAACGAACGCTCCAACGAAGAGCCTTTTGCGGAAAGCTGGAGTCTTGAATAGGTCGGCCCATGAAAGTCGGCCTTGCGCTTGCCGCTCCTCTGCAATGTTAACTTGTATGATGGTAAACTCATTGCGACACCAGTCGTCGTTGGACCCGTTGTAGTGATAGTTGCGGAACGCTTTTTCGGCCTCTTCGTGACGGCCTTTGAGACACAGCCATCTGGGGGACTCGCTGACAAAGAGAACGCTGATACCTAACAGGAGAGCAGGGAGGCTCTGTATCGCGAAACCAAGTCGCCACTGGTTTTGATTGTGCCACTTCCCCTCGCCCACCCCAGTCCACAGGGCAACGAAGAAGCCCCAAGCAACCACTGTTTCCACATGTCAAACAATTGACCAAAGTCACATAGAGGTAAGGCGTACTCATCTGGTTGACAGCTGTGATTCGGGCTCGCTCGTGAGTCTTGGGGTTTGTCAGACTGATCTAACCGCCACGAGACTTGTAGATAAATATTAGTAACGCAGACTTACCTTTGCAATTTCTGCCCCGAACACAGGAGCTACGCCAGTGATTGTGCCGACGGCAAATCCAACTAGAAGACGACCCATGATGACTGAACACATCAGTATGGGCTCTGTCAAGTTTCTTTGGTTACTTACGCATAGCGACATGCGCAGCACCAGCCATCAAAGCCCCGCCAACAACACCCCATATGCATCCGAAAGCGATGGCCCTCCTCCGACCGAGTCTGTCGCTAGTAACACCAACGGAAGCACTACCTAGCCATGCTTGGGCCGGGCTGTTAGTTTGCAAGCACCGGTGGGAAACGAACGCACCCTACCTCCAGCCTGGTAAACAGAAACAATGGCCCCTCTTAAAGGAGCATTGGGGTTACCAAAGTACACCAAGAATGACTTGAGCGCCAGACTGGGAGTGATTATTCCGGAGTCACTTGTCAACGTATGTGAGAACAACGGCTAGATAAAGCTGCTACTGAAGAAAGCCCACTCACTATCCGTACAAGAACCCTCCTGTGCCAAGCAGGATTGATGTCAAGAATGGCTTGCTGAGCCAGCTGGAAGTGTTTAGTTTCATGGTTGAATTGTCAGTTTTCAAAGGACACCAAGCAGTGGTTTACAGTCAGCTTGGGGTATACCTTTCCAAGTCCGCACATACCGGGCCTCATAGGCTTTGTACCTTTTCTTTTTCCCCTTCCTTGCCTTAATCATCGACTGCCGTGATGCTGCTACCCCAGGCAAGGGTATGATTATCCGCGTCCAACCACGGCGTTTGTAAGTCCCGTGTCAGCAAACAATCCGTGTGGGGGACCCCAACACCAAGAGGCCCATGCACCTCCTCCTCCCCCGCGTAGCCCGCGTCAAGCTCTGATTGCGGGGTTATGGGCCTGCCATGTCTTGATGTCGACTGGTCTTATCAAGAGACTGGACGGAAAGGGTTCTGGAGAACCAGTCACGCCTTCGCGAGTGATCGGATATCAGCGGGGGTGGCTTGCAGTACTGGTATCGCCAAGGTCGGCAATTGGCAGGCCATCGAGTTGAAACGCTAGCCAGATGCCTTGACCTCGACGACCTCGGGCTTTCGGCGAACTGGACATATTTTCCGATATTGCCATCTTGCTAATTTCGTGTGATCTTTGTCAAGAGTGACGGCTGGAAAAACCAATCACTCAACATCTCAAGTACAGACGCGGCGGGACCATGATTTTCGGCATTGTCACATATTCGGCGGCGGTCCTCATTCTGGCTTACTTAGCCTTGACGCTCCCCAGGGTATGATTGTTCCTCGAGGTTCAACACTAGTACGAGTTGCTGACCCGTCTCATCGACCAGTTACAGCAAGAATGGAAGCTTTACTCCCACCGTTCTCAGCTACCGCCGGGACCCAAAGTAATCAAGACCGGCATCAGAAAGCCATGGCTCTGGTTCCAGGAGTTGAGCAAGGAGTACGGCGACGTGGTATATCTCCAGATGGGACCGACACCAACCATCGTCTTGGGCTCCGCGCAGGCAGCTTGGGACCTTCTCGAGAGAAAGGGGGCCATCTTCTCATCCCGCCCGCGTTTCATAATGGGCGGTGAGCTCTTATCCGGCGGCATGAGGGGGCTTATGGCCCCTTACTCACCTTTTTGGAGGCGGTGGCGTAAGCTGCTTCATAGCGGCTTCATGCAGAGGCAGAGCGAGACGTATCGGCCAGTTCAGAGCCTCGAGTCAAAGGTCCTCATGCATGAGCTTCTCACGAGACCCAGTGATTTCAGGAGGCATCTAGAGAGGTATGCGGCCTCCGTCATCGTGACGGTGACGTACGGCAGAAGAGTCGAAGACGTTTCGACGGACATTGTTGTGCAACGGAACGCCGAGTCCATGGGTCGGCTGACCTCAGTCAAGTATGTCATTTGCCCTTCGACGATCCGAAACTTAACCTTGTTAAAAACCCTTTCTTTATAGCATTCCTGGCAAATTTGCGGTTGAACGGTACCCGGTGCTCAAGTATGTTCCGAGCTTCTTGGCCCCATGGAAGGCCGAGGTCTTGAAACAAAGACGAAAGGACATGCAACTCTACACGGAGCTCATGGACGAGGTTCGAGACAAGGTCGCAAAAGGCGTTGCGCCGGCTTGCTTTGCGAAGCATCTCTTACAGGAGCAGGCGGGCCTCGGCATGACGGATCTCGAAATTGCCTACACGGCAGGGTCACCGTTCGGGGCGGGTGTTGAGACTGTAAGCAGAGGGAACCCCTCTCCGGGAGGGGAGTTACTGACACCGGATTCCATAGTCGGCTGGGTCTCTAGCCAGCTTCCTCTTGGCATGCACAAAGTTTGGTCCCCGGTTCATACCAAAAGCTCAAGAAGAACTTGACAGGGTCGTCGGGGGTGGACGGCTACCGACTTTTGAGGATCTAGACAGGCTCGGGTACGTCCGGGCCATAGCGTCGGAAACTCTTCGCTGGAGACCGGTTGCGGTGCTCGGAGGCACTCCTCATGCAAGCACGGCAGACCACATGTACAGAGGCATGTTTATACCCAAGGGAAGCACCGTTATTGCGCCCCTATGGAGCAGTAAGTCGATCTCGGCCCGGTCAGCCAGGCTGGTTTTCTTTTAACCGGGTTCATAGTCCACCTCAACGAGGCAGACTTCCCCGAGCCAGACGAGTTTCGACCGGAACGATTCATGGAGCATCGGGAATACCCAGGCACATTCGGCCACAGTGCTTTCGGTTGGGGCCGTCGCATCTGCCCCGGCATGCACCTCGGTGCTGCGTCGGTAGCGCTCAACATCGCGCGAATACTGTGGGGGTTCCAAGTCAACCCCGCCAAAGACGAAAAGGGCCGAGATGTCGACGTCGACATGTGCGTATGATCACTCTTGATCCACTGGTCCGGAACTGACGACCGTCATCACAGCTTTGCCTATTCGGACGGCTTCAACTCGAGCCCGCTGCCGTTCCCTTGCTCAATCACCGCCCGGTCGCCACGTCATGCTGCAGTCATTCAGACAGAGCACGAGAGAGCGCTAGGAGAGCTCAAGGCGTATGCTGTCGTTACGAACAGGGTGTCATAGCAGTTTACAGCCGACGGGGAGGCAATGCACTATAGTTATAACGGTGTTCTGTTAAACGAGGACTGTTCATTCATTGATAGCTTTGAGTAGCAAGATGTTTTGTCGAATCTCTCAGTTGAATTAATGAAAAGCGACAAGGAGACTGTAAACACCAAACTAAACGCTGATATACTTGGGATTTCTTCATGTGTAATTCTTCGTCGGAAGGGGCCTTTGATGGTACTATTCTAGGCGTCTTTTCTAAATTGAAGACCGCGCAGACGGTCTTGATAAGTCAATGTTGCCAGCCAAGTCTTGACTTCGCTCTACGATTTTTTGCGTTTCTACATCAGACCCAAAACTGCCAGCAACGATGGAAATATCACGACCCGGGGCTGTGTCCTAGTTGAACGCACTCAGAAGAGATCGTGAACAGTCCCTGCCCGCATTACTTTCGAAAGGGGCCGCCATTTGAAGCAACGCTGCGGTGAGTAGTTTTAGCCCGGAACACGGAGACATGATTATACATCTCGTATAGATTATCATTAAAGTCTGTATCGTTGCTTCTGCAATCCGTCCCACCCTCCCCTTCAAAGCCACTCATGCACATCCCTCCTCAACAGAACCTCCCCACCGGCAAGCGTCCCTCCCGCCTTGGGGACCTTCAACAACCCCGCCTCAACCAGATCCTGCGCCAACCTCACAATGAGCCCGTCGCACCCCCTCGCCGCCATGATGTCCACAGTCACCGGCAGCAACTCGGTGTGGTTCGTCACGGAGCTCACGCTGCCCACCTCGCCCAGCGGGAACACGTGATCCGGCGCCCCGCTGAAGACGCTCAGCCGGCCGTTCGAGAAGCCCAGCGGCGGCGTCCCCGGCGCGCTGGACGGGTACTTGTTCCGCGGGCTCGCGGTGCCGGAGCTCCCGACGTACAGCAGAAAGCCAGAGGAGCATGTGGACGGGCCATCGGCGACGGGCGCGAGGACTTGGGTGTTGAACCAGTCCGCGAAGAGCGTCTTGTTGGCCTTTGCGTCCGCGAGGGCCGTGGCGGGCTGGGCGTCGCCCCAGGACCAGCGGGCGAGCGGGACGGGGTTCACAAAGGGGAGACGGCCGTCGTGGGCGGCTGGTGAGATGTTAGTGGCTGTGGCGGCGCGGAGCAAGGCGGGGGGGGGGGGGGGGGGGGGGGGGGATGTGGACATACCAGCGTAGTCGGCGTAAAAGGGGTCGCGGACGAGGGCCGTCTGTTCCTTGGTGATGAGCGTCGCGTACGTGCGACCCATCACGTCCGTCAGACTCTGGTTCTTAACCTCCGCCGGGGCGGAGCTGGCCCAAGACGAGGTCAAGTTGAATTCCGTAAGGCTCGTGCCGAGGAACGCGGCGAGGTCGCTCGCGAACTTGTTTAGCATCTGCGCGGCGGCCGCATACTCATCGGGTACGTCGCCAGTCGGAAAGCCAAGCGTGTACACCGTCTTGGGATACTCGACCTCCCCGCCCACGAGCGACGTGTAGTTTTCCCTGTACAGCGCCTTGTTCGCCTTGTCCCACACGTACGGATCCCTCGTCAGGAAGCCCGCGGTATCGAGCGTGGGAGACAGCGGCATGACCCCATCCAGACTGACCAGGTCATGGGAGGGACGGTTGCCGAACACGCCCTGCACGTTTGACGGCCCGCGGATGGAACCCCCGGTGTCGCTTCCCACGGCGATGTCAAGCCACGCGTACGACGCAATCGACGCACCCGCGCCGGAAGACGACGACGAAGGATCGTTGTACCCGTCGCCGCGCGGGTTGAAGGGCGCGTGGTAGTCGACCCAGTCAGCCGTCGCCGACTCCCCGTTAGCGAACTGCGACGGCTTCTGGTACCCGACAACGACGGCGCCCGCGTCGATGAGGTTCTGGATCGCAGGACCGGTGGTCTCGGCGGGCGGGTAGAGGGAGTACCACGCCCTGTTGCCGTTGGAGCGGCGCACGCCAGCGAGGGCGTAGATGTCCTTCACGCCGACACGGACGCCGGCCAGGGGCTTCTCGGCGCTGGATGTAAAGTAGAGACGGGAGGGGACGCCGATGGTCAGAGACGCGGAGGAGGGGACCTGCGCGGAGAGGGTCTGGAACGTGCCCTCGGGCGTTTGGAGGAGGGACTCGGAGAAGGCGCCGGCGAAGTCATCGTACAGACGGAACGCTTGGTAGACGTCGCCGGTGTAGGTGTCGAGAAAGTACGGGCCGGAAGGGATGCTGCGTCCCGCGGAGAGAGGGAGGACGACGGACTGCGTCGTATTGCTGCCATCGTAGCTGCCCTTTGTCAGGCACGGGGTGTCGGTGCCGGCGAGGAAGATGGCGCTCAAGAAGGCTGGCTGCCAGACGTCGTCTTTGGCGGTCCAGTTGGAGAAGAGGGCGGTGAGGCTGTCTTTGGGGACAGGGTCGGAGACGACAGTGACGGGGGTGAAGCCGAAGGCACGGGGGAGGGATTTGATGTTGAGGGACCCGTTGGAGGGTTTGCCTTGGGAGAAGGGGGAGACGAAGTAGTACACGTCGTTGAGTCTCAAAGACGCGCCGGTCTGGACGAGGTCGGCGGCGGCGGCGCCGACAAGGGCTAGGAGAGCGAAGGCCTTCATCGTGGGAGGCGCGCGACGAGGTTTCAGTCCTGGACCCGGCTCCTGGCCAGACGAGACAGGAGACATGGTGGCTGCGACATCCTTTATAGATGGACGCGCATCGGGCGCGCACCAGGCCGACGCTGTTTACGCATACAATTGGTGTAAGACGGTGAAGCGGGGGAGCTTTCTTTTCTTCGCCCAGTCCAGTTATCTCTGCCCTTGGCCTTGGCTGGGACTAATTGCGCAGAAACAGGACCTCTGCGAGAAAGCAATGTGCAGTCACCTCGGCAGCATTGGCCTATCTGATTCGGTCACCTCGATGGAGGCGGGGGCGGGCCCGTCGGGCTTGCTTATCACGGTCTCCACGAGGGCATGCGTGCATTTCGCATTCACTAGGGGTTCGGGCTGGGGTATCTTGTCCTGCCTCGCTCTAGCCTGCGCCGTGAAAGACGACGGTGACCCTTGGGTACATTTGTGTTATTTGTTGGGGGGCCTGGGCGCGGGATGGACAGGAATGTGATTCCACTTGGTTTGGAGGGGTCGTCAAGGAATCTTGTCGAGAACTGGCCGATGTCGGTAGTATGTACTACCGGTTTGCCGGGCCCGGTCCGCTTGGCGGAAGCGGAAACCTTCGGCAGTGGCTGATTGTCAAGACGGCGCAGTTCAAGGTACCGATAGATAACGGGGGCAAACAGGAGCTAGCTGACGAGCGTCTGTCAACACAGCTGACGAATATCCGAGCAGCTGACAGCATCTGGACAGCCATAAGCATCTGAACAGATGACGTACATGGGAAAACCATGTAATTCCGGCAAAGCCTTGTTGCCACGAGGGGATTTTGGTAACTCCCGTCCGACCTTGGACGGCGTCGTTCGGGCAAGTCGAGGGCGCACCTGGCGTGGCATCCCCGACGAGACGGGTTCCCCACACACAGCAGGACGGAACCATGTCACCGCAGTCTGCTCCGGCGGGCCGGTAAACTCTGTCGGAGCCGAGCCGACACCAAGATCAAAGATAAGCTCGCGGTGCCAAAACCTTCTTCGGCAGGCCATGGAGTGTTTCTAGAACAGGACACCAGCGCCGGACAACGTTCTCTCTCCCTGGCGTCGATGACAGCAGGCGTGAGGAATCTGCGCTAGCCTGGGCGTTCGAGCAGTCGTCACCCTTACCCCAAAGAGGGATTGGAGAAGATAAGCAAGAGTCGGAGCACGCGTAGACTCGACTCATTTCCCCAGCGGCAGCTGCTGCAGCGACGGTAGCATCGGCAAGGCGAGTCTGACAGCCCCAAACCTGTACTTGTTTTCTCCAAGTGGGGTCAGTCGGTATCAACACCACGCGGGACTTGCAGCTTGCAGGCCACGGGTCCGTCACCGATCGTTGAAGAATATCCAGCCGATGCTGACAAGACGCATACCATCTTGACAAGGAAGAGAGGGGGGGGCCTCCGACGCTCACGCCTGTTTTGTCTACGTGACGTAGGCGACAACCTGTATTGTGCTCCGGCACACTCAGGCCTGTGGAATGTGGACGCCGTACTATGGTGAGAGAAGTGGGACAACGCGCGCGCCGTCGATGACAATCTACCTACGGTGGTGTGTTGCCAAACAAATAAATCCCTCGCGGGATTGGATATTCCACGTAATGGCAGCCGTCAGCTAGCCCAGCTCAAATCCCGGTCGCGATAAGTCCGACAAGGAATAGCCTCGCATGGTCCTGCCCGCCGGCGTCGGGATGGCCCTTGTTGACAACCGCACCGGGAAATACTATACGTGCCCGGATGTCGCGATCTCGTCAGCATTGCCAATAGCCCAGCCTCGTCAGACGTCGTCGAGACTCATCCCATACTTGCAAAAACATTGGACCACGAAAGACGCAAAGAAGTTGAAGTCGTTTATCATCATTATCCGAACTCATCCACCCCTCGCACCGGCAACTCCGCCGAGAACCGTCGGGGGGGCAAGTCAGTGGCTCGTCCGTCAAGTGGAGGTGCCCCAGGATGCACCCCAGCCGGGCCATCAATGCTGTTGGAAATCATTTGCCAATGTTTTTGTCCCAGCTTTTGTTTCCTGGAATGCGACCATCCTCGCTCTGCTATGCAACCGAATTCCACCAAAACCGAAATGCCAACTCAACCGGCACGTCCCCCTTCACCATCCGCGGTGCCTTGTATAAGAAAGCGGCCTGGCCTGCTTCTCCGTGTTCCGACATCACATCTCCCAGCCACGCATTATTATATCGCCAAAGGCAACCGCCTGGGGTAAAGAGAAAAAAACTGTCGACCCGAATCGAAAGCAGCGTTCAACCGCCGGCGGCAGATCCATCTCATGACCAGCCCAGCGTCTCGAGCGTGCCCCGAGCATCCGAGGCACTCATGCCGCTGACGCCCAGCGAGCGTACCTGGGTGCCCTTACGCAGCCGCTGCACGCCCACGGCGACCTTCCAGGCCTCCTCCTCGTCCAGTACGAACATGTATCGCTTGCCCTCTTGATCCCGAACGGTGGCGCGCAGGACGTGCAGGCTCTTGGTCTTCCACTCCCCAGTCTGTCCGGTCGAAGATGCCACGTTAGTATCTCTGAATTTCGTGTCGCACAAGCCAAGACGGCAACAACTCTTGCAAGCACGCAACATTTCGGTCAGGTAGGCATCGGCTTCATCGCCCGTGAGCGTCCTGGTGGCGCCCCTGTCCGCCGTACGGGCTCGCTGATTCGCCATTTTTTGAAACAAATTCGAGGGATGATTCGCAGAATTCGCAGGGGCAGGAGCAGCATTGGAATTCAAGCAGTGCGGGGGGCACCATACCTCGACCAGCTTTAGCGTCCAGGCCTTGACGTCCCACTCGCGCTGCGGGACGCCGCGGACGTCGTCGTCGATGAAGAGGCCTTCGGTCGTGATTCGCAGGATGAGGCCGTCGGTCACCGTGCCGAACCCGGACACGAGCTGGCTGGCCGGCGTCTTGGCGAACTGGTTCATGAACAGGTAGACGGCCCTGATGACGATCTTGTCCGGGTCCTTCGTCGTGTACGGCCCGCGCATGCTAGGCGGCGGTGTCGTTCTTGTCGTGGTTGCCGACGGGGCCCACGATGATTCGGAGCCGACCGAGGACGCGGGTCTGTGCTTCGGTTTGTCGTACGGTCGGTATGAGTATTGGTCTTCGTCGACTGTTCGTGCCGATGGCCGTGGCGGTTGCCTGGCCGTGTTCGACGATGAAGCTGCAGAAGGCGCCGATCTGGGCGGCACGGAGCTGGCAGAGGGGGGAGGTCTTGGGGGAGCGGACGAAGCAGACGGGGGAGGTCGCGGCGGCGTCGAAGCCGTCGTGGGGGGGGCGGGGGGGCGGCCGTTGGGCCACATACTCGTCTTCTCACCGACCGACGAGTATGCGTAGCTACTTCCCTTGCGAGCGTTCTTCTCGGCCTCTTCTGCTTCCTTGGCCTTGCGATCTGCTTCTTCCTTGGCTTTGCGAGCAGCCTCCTCCTCGGCCAGCTTCTTGGCCCTTTCTGCCTCTTCGCGTTCCTTCTTGGCCTTCTCTGCCTCTTCGCGCTCCTTCTTGGCTTTCCGAAACGCCTCCAGCTGTGCTTCGACACGGGCTTTGCGGGCGGCGGCCTCGGCGGCCTCCTTCTTTCGCGCCTCCTCGCGCTCCTTGGTTTCTTTTTCTTTGGCGGCCTTTGCCTCGCGCTCCTTGGCCTCCTTGGCCTCGCGCTCTCTGGCCTCCTTGGCTTCCTGTTCGGCCTTTTCCTTTTCGCGCTGGAGCTTCTCCCTCTCCTGACGCTCCTTTTCAAGCTTCTGCTTCAGATCTTCCTTCTCACGAATCTCCTGCTCAAGCTTCTCCCTCCTCTCTCGCTCCTCCTTGTCCCGTCTTGCACGCTCGCGGGCTTCCCTCTCTCGGTATTCCTTCAGCTTCCGTGCTGTTTCTGCTTTCCGGCGCTCTTCCTCCTCCTTCGCTTTGCGCTCCTGCTCGCGCTTCTTCGTCTCCTCCCGAGCCTTTTCCCAGGCACCCTTCGATGGATCAGGCTTTGGTTTCGGGGGAGGGTCTGGTTTCCGTGGTTCCGGCTCTGGCTCAGGTTCAGTTTCAGGTTCCTGAGGAGGTGGAGGCTGTGGTCGTTCTTGCCATTGTGATCTAGGACCGCCGTTTCCCGCCCCGTGGTTTGGCGGCGGTGAGTTGGGAGGGGGGGCGCTGTACTGGTTTCCGTGCGGCGGGGGAGGAGGCGGCGGGCCGGTGTTTGCGTAGCCGCCGTTGAAGTTCGCGCCTGCACCGTAGCCGCCCGGACCGGAGCGGTAGTTGGCATTCGAGCCATTGCTCGAAGACGAGCCCTGGTTTTGCGACTTCCCCCAAGCCCATGCTCCCACGCCGACGGCGATGACCAAGAGCGTCATGCCCATATTGCCCATGCCCTGGTACGTCCCCCACCATGCCCTAAAGGCCGGGGCCATGCTCTGGAACATGACGACGAGGACGAGGGCGCATGCGAAACCAGCAGCAAAGCTGGGGCCGTTGGGCGCCAAAGAGGGCAGGTAGATGAACCCACCGCCCTTGTCGCGCTGGGGAATGACAAAGATGTCGTAGTTGCCGGGTCCCAGGCCAGCACCGGGAGGGGGAGAGCCGGCGGTGGTTTTGGGTGCCTCGCCATGGGGCGGAGGCGGAGGAGGTGCGCTCATGTCGGGTAGACCTCACCACTTGGTGGCGAGGTGGCCGGCACTGCTTGTTGGCCTAAATAGAGGAGCCTTGAGGCTCAGCTGGAGACTCCGTCTCAGGGTGAAGGAAGAAAACAGAAGTCTAGTGGTATCTTGGGAGGTCCATTGACGGTCGTTAAGTCGTGAAGCGTCTGCACAAAGGCCATGAGCAGATGTCCAGCAGGAGAGGGGCTGGAATGGCATGTGACGGTGGGAATTACGGCCAGTGGGATGGATGACTGGCCAAAAACCAAAAGGGAAGATGATAGCAGAAAGGTTGGCCATACTCACCAGCAACAATGCAGGGAAAAAACAAACGCCGGAAACCCAGTGGAAAAGCCGGGCAAGGACCAAGGCGTCAAAGCGAGGGAGACAGAGAGCGAGAGAGCGCGAGAACGGGTATCGAGAGGTATTTGTTGATGCTCTGGCGCCTAGACTGAATCGTGTCTTTCCGCTTCGGCCTCTGCGCCTTTTTGCAGGTGCTTTATTGTGTCCGACCGCGGGGGAAGGGACCGAGACAAAACAACTGTCTTGGTGTCGTGGGATTTGCCCTGCTGGTTAGTAAGGCAGATTTGGAGGGAATGGAGCTGTCTGGTGACACGGCGCCGTTCCTGGTGGAGGTCGGAGGTGGTGGTGGTGTTGGGAGAGGAAATGCGACGAGGACGAGGACGAGAAGGGGCCGGGAATTCTTTTGTGTTTACTTTGGGGATTTCTCATGGGCGACCACCCGGGCCAGTCCAGGCGGAAAGACACAGAGGAGGGGATGGGATGGGGGGTTGACCGGGCGCTAGTGGCTGGTACAGCGCTGAGAGAGTCGACGGTCCCCGGGCTCCCAGTGGACGGAGGCCCACTTTGCACCCACTGACCCCCTCTCCGCAAGGAAACCAGATGGTGACATTTTTGACAGGCAGGGAGCTACGATGGCAGACGTTCTTTGAGGACACACAGACCCGACGTCGAATGGCAGTGCTGTCACCCGTTGGGCCGCCCTTTGCGGTCCATTGTCTCATTTGCTTCTCTTGTTCGGCTTCCTTTGCTCTGCTAGCCCCGAACCTTCATCCTCTGCCCGTCGCCTCTACATGCCCTGCCGGGGTAAACGTCCTCGGCCTGTTGGAATATTGGACGGACCAAGCCAATGAGGGTTCGTCAGCAGAAAACCGCCATCCCAGCTCGACCTCATGGGCCGAGAGGATCTTCCTTGCACCGGCAAGACCCTGAAAAAAAGCCAAACATAGGCATGACCGAGCTTCCAGCCACCGCTTTCGACTCGAGGCAGAGGCTGCGATGGCCTCCATGTCCGCTGCCTCACGTCGCTCCCTCCTCCACCATACTGCCATACTGGCTGGTGCTTCTCTTTGCTCCTTTGCCTGGCAACCCCCTCGTCTCGTACCAGGCGGACGTCGGCCAACCGACGGACGACACACGACTTCACCGCCAGCAACAGAACTTCGGCCACTCGTCGCCAACAGATCGTCACAACAAACCTCCGTTGCCGAGCCCACGAGCTCCCCCGCCCAGCTCGACCGAGCAAGCTGCAATCGCCGCCCTCCAGGGCCCTCGATCCCCTCTTCTAACCGTCCAATCCTAGAAATTGCTCACCCTCCTGCCTATGAGAGGCTCTCTGCCGAGTCGCCTGTGGTCCCTTGAGCGGTCAATCGCTGGGAGTCGCTGGGGGACAGATCCACAAAGCCAGCCTCCACAGCGAATCGCGGACCTTGAGGCTATTTTCCCCGGGAGGCTTCGGTGCCAGCACACATCCTCTTTGGCGTGTAGGAAGGCGGCGCGGACGAGGGGGAGGGCCACCGAGTCCACCAGCCTCCGCCAGTTCCGTACGGTTGCGTTGCAGTACATAGTATGTAGTCACCGTGGGATGGGTCAACAGCGGCGGTCTTCTCCTCCTCGTTTGAGGACCAACGTCTCTCTCCCGGTTCGCCGGGAATCCCCTGGCCGATTAGGTTCAGCACTCGATGGTTTCGACTACGACGGCTGATCGGGCGAGCATGGCGACTGCAACCTCCACGTAGTACGATGTACAATGAGCCGGGGCTCGGCAGCAGGCGCCGTTGGGCGCCAATTGTGACATTGCCCTCTCACCCCAATCTTCCCAGTGTCGCCTGTGGAGGTTTCCCCCCTCCCAGGAAACGGTGCTCGGCTTCGTTGCCCAGCAACCGCGGGAAGTCCCTTGCCCCGTGTGCCCATCCTGGCGCCCCGAGTGACGTATCAGATGGCACCAAGTGGGCGGCGGGTACATGTCCCACGCTAAACGTCTTTTGGCCCTGCCGGCCGGCAACGGTGGCGTTTCCGCACGACTCGGACGGAAGCTGAAGGCGCAGAGTTTACGGACGCCGGACGGTTGCGAGGCGTCGCGAGTCGACGACGTGACGGAATTGGTGATGGCTTCAGGAACGGCCATGCGGCAATAACGCTTTGCCTCCCCTCCCCTGGAAATGCCCAATCCAATCATCCGCGGCGGCTTCGCGTTTCTTCTTTGGCAACAAGCAGAAAACGAGGGAAAAGCCGATGTGACAGCGGCTGCAGGCGGCCACGCTTATTAACGGCAAGGGTCCGCCCATAAGCAACCGTCTGCATGTGCATGAGGAACGGTCCGGCGCGGACACTGTCGCGTCCCTACTCCAAGTCCCGTCCTGGGCGCGCCCGCTGTTTTGGGACAACATCAATTGCACGCTGGGCTAGGCCCGGCCTGCATCCGGCGATGTGTCGACTGTCTCTGTGCGGCTGCTTCGACCGGAACCTAGTTGGCCAATATCTGTTCAACTGACGGGCGCCACGAGCCGAACTACTCTAAGCTCCGGGATGAGAGTACCTTGCTTGCGCTCGGGTCGCATTGTGTCGTATTGCCTTGAATCTTATGACATCGCAAGCCCACCACCCGGCCCCGAACCGCTTATGCTGAAACCCCGAGTTCGAAAGTCGGTCATTGGGTTGGGTCGTCGACGGCGAGGTCCAGCTGAAGCGTCATAATCATTTTGCCTTGTGCCATAGTTCAGCACTTCAACGCGGGCATACTGCCGCGATACCGACGTCTTGCGCACTGAACCCGACCATGCATTCACAGTAACGTCTCGCCCGTCTCCATCTAATACAGTTCAGGTCTTGCTGTTTGGTTGGCGGGGCCGTTGCTGTCATACACGGAGGCGTGACGACGGTGCACAGTGCCAGCCCTGTGGTTCATTTGACACGTCTGTTGCCTATCAGCCTCGAAAGACGAACAGTCGCGTCAAGGAGTGGGACATTGCGTCGTACAACTGCACCTAGGTGGCCAAGGCTCGTTATCTGAAGGGGGCAAGCCGGTGTCAACTCTGTCCCCAACATCCAGCAAGCAAAGCCCACGCAGACGCCTGGGGTGCCCAGAAACACACGTCTCCCTAAAAAAGAAAGTTGGAACGTCCTCGTCAGTGTTGGCACTCCAAAGAGATCGCGAGTACGCGTCAGCCCGTGGCGTGGAGGCTTAGGCCATGCACTATTGAACTGCTGCCTTGAAGCCTATCTCGCCCGCAAAAGGGGCCCAAGAAGAGCAGGGGAGGTGGACGCTTCGACACTTGGAGAAGACAACAGCATAACCCGGCATCCGAATCGCCCGGCCCCCTCGCATTCCCGAGCACCAGTCGACACGGAGCTGGGTCCTGTCTGGCCAGCCCATCATGGAAGATAGTTGCCAGGCATTCGATGACTGGGGGGTTCGCCGTTACCCTGTGCCGAAATGGTCTCTTGGGATCCTTCCTCGTGACTGATGTCGACACTGAGATCCTCCGAGTCAATGAGATCATGAGCTTTGTCCTCACGTAGTGTTCAGAGTGCAGCGCAATATTAAAGGACGGGGATAGAAATGCATGCTTGTAGATCGGCCAAAAGCATCCGTGCTGGTATTTCCACTCTCGACTAGACGAGGGACAACGGCGCTATTACTGCAAAGAGGATATGTAAATGCGAATGCCGTCTGTACGTATGTACGTCGTAGTTACCTCCATCGAAAGAATGAAACGAAAAAAAAACCCCCCCCCGCGAGGAAAACACGCTCGTCCCATCGAACCATCATCGACGAGCCGGCGCAACCAACAGAGAAGCCAACTCCAAACACCACGCAAAAGCATCCAATACCCGCCCGCCGACCCAAAGAAGCCACACGGTGACCTCGAGCACGCCCACCACGGCCCTCGCGACGACCCCCGCCGCACGCCGCAGTCAGAACTTGTTGATGCGCTTCTTGGCCACGTCGATCTTGCCGCCCACGCGGTCGGCGTCCTCGTTGAGGCGGTCGAGCATCTTGGTCTGCTCCTGTACCTCGTCGTTGATCTGCAGCCCCATCTCCTTCTGCCGGCGCACGATGGCCGCCAGCGTGTTGACCTGCTCGTCCTGCTCGCTCATCATCTGCCGCTGCAGCTGCACGACGCCGTTGTTGTCCAGCTCCCGCGTGCGTTCGTTCTCGGGCAGCGGGGCGCCCAGGACCCGTCCGCCGGTCCGCGCCCCGCCGTTGCGGCTCCCGCCCAACAGCGCCGCCTTGTCGCCCGCCGAGGCCCACCCCTCCCGCCCGCCGCCGCCGCTGCGGCCATTGCCCTGCGCCATGCTGTTGCTCAGCTTGTCCAGCCCCTCGCGCTCGACCCGCGCCGACGAGAGGAGGTCCCTCCTGCGCCGCAGCTCGCCGTCGCCGAGCCGTCCGCCCTCCTGCATCGCCCGCAGCCCGTCGGTGAGGGTGTTGGCCAGCGTCCCCGCCTTGACGAGCGACCTCTTGGCGGCGGCGCCCGCCTCGGCCGCCGCGGTGCTGTTGTTGCTGTCGACGGCGCCGTCGCGGCGGGCGAGCTGGTTCCTCGCGTCGTGGAGGCACGTCTTCATCTCGCGGTGGAGGTCGAGCCAGGTCGTCGGGTCGGCGGCCCCCGCGCGGCCGCTGGTGATGAGGCCGTGGGCGCTCGCGGCCGAGTTGGAGGTGCTGCCCACCCCTGTGGAGGGCAGGTTGAGGAAGGCGCGCCAGGCGGTGGTGTCGCGCCAGCGGCGGTCGGGCGACTCGGCGATGGCGCGGAGGTAGGCCTCGAGGCCCTGGCGGCGCTGCTCGGTGAGCTCGGGGGAGGAGACGGTGGACTTGAACCAGGACTTGCCCGGGAGCGGCTTCGGGGGCGGAGAGCCGACGAGGGAGGTGAGGGTCTGATGGAGGCCGGCGAAGTCCGAGTAGCGCTTCTGGACGACGAAGGACTTGAGGGGCAGGCGGAGGGTGATGTTATAGAGGGTGTAGGGTTTGGACTCGCCGGTCGAGAGGATGGTCGAGGGGATGGAGATTTCGGCCGGGGGCGCCATTGTGAGGCGGTGTCGAGGGAGACGGGAGTTCAAGGGTTTGTTGGTGGAGGTTGAAGGACGGGAGGTCCGTCGGGGGTTTGGACGAGGGGCGTGGGCTCGGTCGAGCTGGGTCGTTGGGTCGTTGTAGCTCCCCGCGTCGATCGTGGGTGGTGCGAGAGAGGTAGAGAAAAAGATGGAGAATGAGAGAGAATGAGAGAGAGAGAGGCGGCGACGGCAGGTCGTCTCGATGGATGTGTGCTGGTTAAGCTTTTCGACGCTGTCTCGCAACCGAACGCGGGAGCTTCGTCGTCGAATCGGGTGGGAAGCAAGAACACGGGGGCTCGTCGCACAAGTCAAAATGCGTTTCTTGGAGCGTTGTTTTTTGTGTGGAATGATAAAGTTGGCCAGTTGTTTGCGTCAGGCCTCTCTCGAAGGCAACAAAGGGCTCGTTCGGTGTCGGGTGCCAATGTCTCTGGTTCGGCTCGTCCAACCCCCAGTGACGCAGCAGCAGCGGCCAGGTTCAGGTCCCACAGCGAATGGGCGGGTGTGAGAGGTGTGCGGCAGCAGCAGCAGCAGCAGTTCCAGTTCCAGTTCCAGCAGCAGCCGCAGCGGGGCCATGCCTTAAAAAGGCCTGGTCCACTGCCCGCCCGTGCCTGTTTTGAGGTCCCCTGTCGTCCCAGTCTCTGCTCTGCCACCGAGCCCGTCTCCGAAGGGAAACGGGAGCCTAAGGGTGACGGGCACGAACGCCGCCCGCCGCTGGTCGTGTGCGCGGTTTGACGCCTGTGGCGCATTTTGCGTGGAACCACTAAATTGGGGCCTGCAGCAGGGAATGACCGCATTTCTGGGACACTCTTCACCTGGGCGCCGGGTTCCAGGCCAGGAACCAGCTGACGACGGAGGCGAAGCCCGGACCGACGCAGATCCAAGATACACACACATACACACACATACACACACAGAAGGCTGCTGTGACAGCAGGGGGTGCATGCCATCATTGAGCGAACGCTGGGGTTCAGCGCCATCCGTCCATCGCTCGCTCAATCTCAGACTATAGACTGCTTGGTCAGGTCGGGGCGGCCCATTGGGATGGTGCTGGACTACGCTCCTCCTCTGAACCTTGAACAAACTACCCAAAAACGTGGGGTCCAATGCTATTAGCTGTGCAAGTTCTCAGACAATAAGATCCCATTCTCTGACGAAGGCGGAGGTTGAAACTGGCCCATAGGACCACGCGCTGGCCCAAACTAGCTGCAACTGCAGACCAAGCCATCCGTCTCAGGGGTCAGTTCCATCGGACGCCTGGTTCGTTGCGACAGGTCCCCTTCGGATGACAGACCTGTAGCTACTTATACTGTATGCAGCCCACGAGTAGTCCATGTAAGTGGCTTGAAGCTCCGGACAAAAATGTTTTGATTCTATCATGACGGCTCATGCGGGACGGGACCGCCGTCAGCTCTGACCGACTTCGGCCTCGGCCGTCCGAGTACTACTCAGCCTCATCATCACCAGTATACTGATTATTACGTGCCTCTGGGTATTTGCACTAGCGCCAAACCCGTGTGCTTTTGCCTCATCACCCCCAACACGGCCCCCATCCAAGGACATCTTCTTTTCCCCACCCCCAAATGCACCCTTGCGCCATCTAGAAAGTCTCCTGGTCGTCGACAGCCTCGCCCTCTGCCGGGATCTCGAAGCCCTCCTCTGTCGAGTACAGGATGGTCTGGATCTGCTTGACGAGACCGTCTTCTTGCTTCTCCAGCTCGGGGTCCTCCTCCACCGCCTGCTGCACCAGGAGCTCAATGTCGCGGAGCTTGCTAAAGTAGAAGTCGCGCTCGCGCTCGAGGCCGACGACCGTCTCCTTGAGGGTGGCGTTCTCCTGCTGGAGAGCGGCCGTGCCGGGGCCGGCGGCCTTGGGGACACGGGCGCCGCCCAGTGGAGTGGTGCCGCCTCGTCTGGCAGCGGCACCGGTACCGGACGCGACGCGGGGGGCAGAGCCGCCGCCGGAGGGAACGGGAGCACCCTTCCTCCGCGCAACGGCGTCGTACTCGTGGTCGGGGAAGTTCAAGTCCCAGAACTTCTTGGTCCATTGCAGGAACTCGAGGTTGTCCTGCATCTTGCACTTGACCAGCGCTTCGACGGGGATGGGCTTGTCGACCTGGTGCTTCGCAAAGGTGTCTGTTCGGCGGGGAAGGGAGTATTGGTCAGCCACGACTGTTGGGAGTTGGACGGGACGGCGCAATACTCACTCTGCAAGACCTTGAAGTTCTGAATGTACGCATATTCGCTGTTGACATTGAACTTGACTCGGGACATGGGAACGTCCATAAAGATGCTGTCAAACACCTGGCAAAGGGCCGCGCTGCAGTTCGGACCAAACATTAGCAACACCATCAAAATCATCAGGGTCCCACTATAAACACATGGCGGGGGAGGGGTATCCGATCACCACGTACCCAGTACCGCATTGCTCGACCTTTGTGATGTTGAGGGACAGCAGCTGGTTCAACCACTGGATGAGTTCCTGCCTGGAAAGCCCATGTCATGTTAGCAGAGAGTTGCGACGCGCCAACGTCTGCAGATGCTGCCAAACACAACACCAAGATGGTGGTGTGGAAGGGGATGGAAGCTCGCCCACCTGGATTCGCCCATATTGTCTGTGTGTGTGTGGTTTGTGTGGTTTGTGTGGTTTGTGTGTGTCTTTGCGGATGGAACCTTGGTTGGCTATCGGAAGAGTCGAAGTGCGCGCTCGAGGAAAGGGAAATCGTTGGAAAAGACGCTCGAGAGAAGCAGAGGGACGCGGTTGTGGTCGAGAAGGAGACGCGGGAAAGTGAGGCACCGAGTTTGGTTAGGACCGAAAAAGACAAGTTGTAGAGTCAACAGGGCAGAAATTAAATCTCGTTGCTTTGTCGGCGCCCAGCGGCGTGAAGGCTGCCAAAATTGTTGCCAATAAGCTGTGAGTGGTCGCCCAATCAACCATGGTGGGGTCGCCCATCGGGAGTTGCCCCTGCCCCCTGAGGACACTGGACACGGGATGTTGCACACTGGCTCGACTGGACACTGGACGACGGGGGAAGGACAAACAGCATCACGTGTTTGGCGAAAAAGTACGTACTTCCTTGGTTCCTGTCGGCCACCTCAGACCCTCAGACCTCAGTGTCCCATCTCAACGAGAGACTGACCCCACCCGTGCTCTGACCGCCTGCTCTGGGGGCACCTCGACGGCGGCAGAAAAAGTTAAGCTCCACCCGTCCGTCCAGAAAAATTTCTGGCTCTGGAACAGCGCGAGGCATTGGGAAGCGTGTGAGAGCCAGAACGATACCCCGCGGTCCCGACGTTCGTTCTCTCTGCAACTCTCCCACAACCCAACATGGCTCCCTCAAACAAGCGCAAGCCCGTCGACGACGACTTCGTCCACACAATCTCCGACAATGACGAAGAAATCGCCGAGGAGGAGGCCCCCGTCGCGGCGCCTCCTAAGAAGAAGGTGAAGACCTCCAAGAAATCGAAAAAGGCTGCCGCGAAGGAAGACTCGCCCGAAGAGGAAGTCAACGAGGGCATCTGGGGCGCAAAAGACGACGACGACGGTGCCATGGATTCGGACTTTGAATTTGCGCAAGACGGCGCCATCGAATTCGGCGATGCGGAACTCGAAGGTTGGGGTTTCGAAGGAGCCAAGAAGTCCATGAGCAGTAATACTACACTCGGTGTGGACCTTGACGAGATCATCCGCAGGAGGCGCACGAAGAAGGATGGCAAGGACAAGCCGGAAGAAGCACAAGACGAGGCTGCCGGCGACGACGACGAGGGCAATGACATGGACGTGGACATCGACCTGGACGACGATGACGACGAAGTCCTGGCAGACGATGCCTTCGGCATGGGCGTAGACCCCGACGCGAAGCAATCTGGCTCCGAAGACGAGGGCTCCGACGCGGAGGACGCGGAGGAGGCTGACGACGACGACGACGCAGCATCCGACAACGACTCCGTTGCGACGCCTGTCGACCACCCTGAGGACAATCGTGATTCAGACGACGAAGAGGAGGATGCGGAGGAACAGGCGAAGCGCGACGCTTTCTTCGCTCCCGAGGAGCCGGCGAAGCCTGGCAAGAAGGACACTGCATCGTCCTTCCAGGCCATGTCCCTCTCGCGCCCTCTGCTGAGAGGTCTCGCGGCCGTTGGCTTTTCCAAGCCGACGCCCATCCAGGCCAAGACTGTGCCCATTGCGCTGATGGGCAAGGATGTTGTCGGTGGCGCCGTCACTGGTTCCGGAAAGACGGCTGCCTTCGTCGTCCCCATTCTCGAACGTCTCTTGTACAGACCCAAGAAGGTACCGACCAGTCGTGTCGTCATCCTCACACCGACGCGTGAATTGGCCATCCAGTGTCACGCTGTTGCCACCAAGCTGGCTGCCTACACCGACATCAAGTTCACCTTGGCTGTCGGTGGTCTGAGTCTCAAGGCCCAGGAGGTGGAGCTGAGGCTGCGTCCGGACGTCATCATCGCCACACCCGGTCGTTTCATTGACCACATGAGAAACTCCGCCAGCTTCAACGTCGATACCGTGGAGATTCTCGTGCTGGATGAGGCCGATCGCATGCTCGAGGATGGTTTCGCCGACGAGCTGAACGAGATCCTGACCACCCTGCCCAAGTCAAGGCAGACCATGCTCTTCTCTGCAACGATGACGTCGTCTGTCGACAAGCTGGTGCGCGTGGGAATGAACAAGCCGGCCAGAGTCATGGTCGACTCGCAAAAGAATAAGACCGTCGGTACGTTGGTGCAGGAGTTTGTTCGCCTGCGCCCTGGACGCGAGGAGAAGCGTATGGGCTACTTGGTCCACGTCTGCAAGACGATGCACACCGAGCGTGTCATCGTCTTCTTCCGCCAAAAGAAGGAGGCTCACCGTGCGAGAATCATTTTCGGTCTGCTCGGCATGTCTTGCGCCGAGCTTCACGGTAGCATGAACCAAGCTCAGGTAAGCGCCACTGAAGTTTCCCCCCTTGTGAACACCCGCTAACATGCATCCAGAGAATTGCCAGTGTCGAAAACTTCCGTGACGGCAAGGTCAACTACCTGTTGGCGACCGACCTGGCCTCCCGTGGTCTCGATATCAAGGGCGTCGACACAGTCATCAACTACGAGGCACCCCAAAACATTGAGATTTACGTGCACAGAGTTGGTCGTACGGCGCGTGCCGGCAGAACCGGTGTTGCCATTACGCTGGCCGCCGAGCCGGACCGCAAGGTGGTCAAGGCGGCGGTCAAGGCCGGCAAGGCACAGGGCGCCAAGATCATGAGCCGCATCATCGAGCCGGCGGAGGCGGACAAGTGGCAGACGCAGGTGGACGAGATGGAGGACGAGATTGAGGAGATCATGGTCGAGGAGAAGCAGGAGAAGCAGTTCGCGCAGGCGGAGATGCAGGTCAGGAAGGGAGAGAACATCCTCCAGCACGAGGCGGAGATCAAAGCGCGGCCCAAGAGGACGTGGTTCGAGACGGAGCAGGACAAGAAGAAGGCCAAGGAGGCGGGCCGCGACGAGCTCAACGGGCCCAAGGGCAAGAAGCAGAAGCTCAGCAACAAGGACAAGAAGAAGCTCGACGCCAAGGCCATGCGCACCGAGGACAAGGTGTGGAAGAAGGGCAGAGCTGAGCGAGCCGGGCAGGGCGCGGTGCTCAACCTCAAGAAACAGCCCAAGAAGAAGAACGTCCCGGCCAAGGGCAGGACCAGGGCGAGGTTGGCTCGCGAGAAGCGGTGATTTTGATTTTGCGGTGTTCTAAAAAAGGAGAAGGATGCTGTTTAGACCAAAATACCATGTGGAAAATACCATTTAATTTCTTGGCAACCGACTTTTCGCATAGGGGAGGGAGGAAGTTGTGTTGAAAGCGTGCGAGTTCCATTGGATGCGGTTTCCCAGCACCCCGGTCTCACATGCCCAGCGCGCTCAAGCGTCACTTGATGTGAGATCTGGTCTGTGCACTGTCAGTTTTGGCGTTTGGGGGCCAAGCGATGTTACATACACTACGAAGTACGTTCCGGCCGTGACTTCCCCGAGCATTCTTAGTGAGCCCAAAGGCGCTGAGGATCCTCCACGCAGCACGTCAGCGGTGAGCAACAGGGCCAAGCTTCAGCGGCTGAATACCTGCTGCACAGCGAAGCGATGCGATGATGACGTAACGTTCCGCCTCGCCTCGCTTCGAGTCCCCCGACCTCTTTCCCCAGTGCATCAGCACGGCCGGAAGCAACGAGACCAGCTCCATATCCCGCATAACCGCGTGTTGCGGCGACCTCGTCGCATCCGAACATCCAGGACAGGCACCCACCCTCGACCCCAACCTGCAGTGTACATACCCGCACCGCGCGACACCGGGAGCTTCTGAGACCAACGCCTACACCAACACGAACCTAAAGCTTCCGCCCGCCCACCGTCACGAGCTCCCTCTTCCACCCCAACACACCGCGTGCTCCCGCACCTTCGACGCCGAACCGTTCGCATCAACTTCACCCACCAGAGCCGCCCGAGATCATGTGCTTCCATCACCCTCTGCCGTACCTTCATCACCTGTAAGAGCGTGGGGGTCAGAAGACGCTGTCGCCTGCCAGCCTCGTGCAACCCGCCGACTTCGCCTCGTCGGCCTCGGTTCGCCGGCCATCGTGCCCTCCCGGACCTAGACTTCCATTTCTACATAACGCCCACGCTCTGGGCCGTCCCGCCCCCGCCGTTCGTCTTGGAACCTTATCCAAGGCACAACCAAGAACAAGCTGGCTCCCTTCGGGCGATTTGGTCCCCCGCGTCCGCATCCTCACAACCGCACCAGCCTCCTGCGATACCTTTTCCCGCGAAGCGTACGAGACCGATACCGCGAGCGCGTCCTCAACTTTCGCCTCGACACCCTCCCGCAGCTGAAGCACCGATTCCAGTCTAGCATATACCGATACATAGTCGAGCGCCAGCGTAAGCGAAACGAGAAAACCCGGCTCGTCGACGTATTCGCGCGGCACAGTCGCCGGCTGCTCCTGGGCCCGCCCTCAGCCAAGCCGAAGCGACATGCGAGGGAGAGAGCAGGCAACCTAAGCAAAAAGATGCCCACGTTCTCAGACTACACAACCTACGGCGGAGGAGGGGGGCGCGGCGGGGCCAGTGCTGGTGCAGGCAATGGCTACGGATACGCAGCTGCATCGGCCGATGACCCGTCAACCCCGGGCGAGAGGGGATCCCGGCGGAAATGGCTGGCTGCAAAGGCTGGGAGTGTGTACCGCGCCGGTGCCACCGCCGTAAATGAGATTAGAGAAGGATATGCGCAGACGCGGGTACGGCCTTTGGAGCCGGAGGACGGCATGCCCAGGACGACGATCCCCGGATCGTTCCCCGACGTCGCCATCACCGTACAAGGAGATGACCAAATGGTCATCTTTCCGTCGTACGCGAAGCGGCATGTCAAGCAAGACTGGACTGTAGAACACCAGCAACACTCCGAAGAACAACCTGGTAGTATCAAAGACCAGGAGTTCTGGAGGAAAGAGTGGGAGCGGAACGAGGACGAAAAGGCTATCGTAGACATCGACGTCAGGGGTTGGGTGTACTCACCGCACAAAGGCCCAATAACTCGGCGAAACCGCATCCTCATCGGCCTTGCGCGCCAGTTGAGTGGTATTCCGGCCCCTAGACAAGACGCCCCTGCGCCTGTCGACAATCTGTCCGCTCTACACCAATCCCACGAGGAGCGGCGAGAACAGGAGAAGATTGCCAAGGAAGCCGCAGAAATTGAGAAGAGGGGACAGGAGGAACGGCGTGTGGCGTACCAGGGCGGTTTTAGCGAGGCACCAAAAGACGGATCCGACGATGATGCAGAGAGCATATATCGAGCGAGGTCAAGGTCGCGAAGCGGCGCCCACACACCCATGACGGCCCCCGGGTCTCCCAAGTTGGCGCCAGCCAGGCAGAACACGACGGGCACCGACCTGACAGACGCCGAACTCTCTGTTGCGAATGCCAACCTCATGGCAAGAATAGCACCCTTCATGACAACGCCTTTGGTTCAGCTACCCATCACCGTCTTCTTCTATAATGATGAAAAGTCGGCCTCACGAACAGTACAGACAAACGACGCTGGTCATTTTATCCTGCGCGCCGCGTTGGAGTTCGTCCCTACGCACGTCCGCGTTCTCGCCAACGAGGATTTGTCGGCAACTCAGGAGGTCAAGATCATTGAGCCGAAGGGTGTCAGTTTGATCAGTGACATCGACGACACTATCAAGCGCTCCAACATTTCAGGCGGCGCCAAGGAAATCTTTCGTAACACCTTTGTCCGAGAACTCAAGGATTTGACAGTAGAGGGCGTTCGAGAGTGGTACAACGAGCTGCACAAGATGGGCGTGAGCATGCACTACTGCTCGAACAGTCCATGGCAGCTGTTTCCCGTGCTCGCGAGCTATTTTATGATCGCAGGTCTGCCTCCTGGCTCGCTCCACCTGAAGCAGTACAGCGGCATGCTTCAGGGGATTTTCGAGCCAGTGGCAGAGAGGAAGAAAAGCACCCTTACCAGGCTCATGCACGACTTCCCAGAACGCAGGTTTCTGCTGGTCGGCGACAGTGGTGAAGCTGATTTGGAGGTCTACACCGAGCTGGTCGAGGCACATCCAGGACGCATCATTGCCATCTTTATCCGCGATGTCACGACGCCCGAGCAAGCGGGCTACTTTGACAATTCCTTTGGGGGTGGCAGCTCACGTCAGAAAGCCCCAACTTTGAGGATCACGGACCAGAGCGACTCACCATCGAGTCGACCAGGATTGCCTCCGCGGGGTGAGGCCAAGACCGTTGGGCCAGTCATGGGCGACCTGATCGACTTTTCGGATGAACCCGAGGAGACCACACTGAACGATACGGCCGCCCTTGCTCAAATCAAGGCGAGACCGAAGCCGCACACCAGCTCCACCGATTTTGTCGGCCGCAAGCCCGCTCCGCCTCGGCCGAATAAGCCAGTGGCCCTTCGCAGCGCACCCTCTGATGCGAGTGTGAATACGCTTGGCGTTAACGGCGAGGCAACGCCTCCTCCTGTGCCGAGATCTCGAAAGCCGTCCGCTGACCGCGCTGGTCCTCATCCCCTGTCTCAGATGCACAACTCTTCTCAGCAAACCGTTGCCAGCAGCAGAAGGTTGCCGAACGCTGCCAAAATACCGGCAAACACGGCTCAGAACGCCATGAGTAAGACAGCCAAAGTCCCACCGCCGCCCCCACCGCCTCGGCGTCGGGATACCCCGTCCAGCTCCCGGAGCCTCAGCCCACGGCGTCTCAACAACGACCGCAGGCTATCGAGCAATGACGATATTGACTTTGATGCACTGCCGCCGTCCGCGGCCTCCCAGGCACAGGCTCCTCCACCTACCTTTGCGAGGGCTAGAACCGGCAGTCTGAAGTCGGGCGCTACCTCGCCGACAGGCAGCCCGAACCTAGGACCCGCAGCGGCGCCAAATAGAAAGCACGAGCTGTGGATGCGCCGGCTCCAGCGGGCCCAGGAGATCTTGGAGTCGCATGGGGTGGCCTTGTACACCTGGCGAAGAGGCGACGACGTCGTGGCGGAGGCCGTGGGCATTGTTAGGGAGGAGTTGAAAAAGGTCGGTCTCAACGGGGAGAAGGATGCGACGCGGGAGGGGAAGAGATTCGAGAGGCAGATTAGAAGGGAGCAGTCACAACAGCAGCAGCAAGAGCAAAAACAACAACAAAGGCCCGGCCAGCAGCAGCGGGGGTCATACCAGCAGAGGTGGTGACCGTTTGAGGTTCCATGACGGCATCGGAATACCATGCGCGGAGACGACTTGGATGGGGAAGTGGCGGGCCAGGGGAAAACGGAATAACATGGCGCTGGCGGAGATGATTCAAGTAGATATTTACAATCAATTCTGCGGTTTTATTAAATCACGGGGGTCAATCGTCCATAGTGTTCGCATTGTGGCCAGTTCTTGCCGTGATCCGTGGCAGGCAGGGTTGGCCCGAGTTGATGGCAGTTCATGGTGGTGAAGCACGGTCTTGCCAGGCGACGGAAGCATATACAAGAACGCCTGGCATTTGTGAAAGAAGGTCCTTGAAGCTCACTGAGCTGGACCGCCAGGCGTGATGTTCTCATGTGCCAGGAGACAACCATAACTCCGATAACATTACCAACGTATGGGGATGCATGAAGCCATGTACCCACCAAAGGGGCCGTTTGAAGAAGATGAAGAACCTGTCCCTATGCCTGGGGTAGATGAACACCCCTTTATGACTCTGACTTCTTCAGGTATTCCGCCAGATCCGTCCACTAGGCATGAGGCTCTTCGCAGGGAGGAACCTTGGCGTACACCAGTTTCGGGATACTCGGTGGCCCGTGTGGGATATTTCGTGCAGCAAGACATCAGACGGGATACATTGGACATCGGCCGTTCTTGCAGCGGTCTTCCATGATATGCCACGCTGCTGGGAGGACGGTCATTGGTGGGTTTTTGACAAGCTTTTTTCCAGACGGTTGACGTCGTTCTCCAGTAGATTGAGATGACTTACCAACCGCATGGTAGAGATGGGGGAACGAAGAGGATAGAGTAGAAGGAGCCTCTTTGTCTGAGAGGTCAGAAAAAGCTTAGACGTGTAGGTTTCAGACGCCTGTGGGGGCGAGGGAGCGTTTAGATGAAGCACGCCAGCGTCCTTGGATAAATTTCTGCCCTTCACATTTCCCTCCTTGTAGGTGCGCTTGACGATGTTGCTGCCGGGTTGAAGGGGCACACGGCGGTCGTTGCACACGCGCCGGGGCCGACGGCTGTCAGTCGCGAAGCCAAGATGCGATTAACTTTCTAGAAGCGGGATGGATAACATAGGGGGGTTCGCGGGAAGAGACGTGAGGAAGACAAGATATATAAAGAGGATAAAGTTCTCATCATTGCAAACTCCTGGATCTGATCATCAGCAGCAACTTCCAAGAGCTTCAAGATACACACTCTCTTTCTCTTCACGTTCCGAACTTCTCTTCTTCACAGCGACCGGGTCGTCTCATTTGACAGCTGGTCTACCAATCCATACCGAACAATATCTAGCATATTAACGCCAAGCGCCTCCATCCCCACGTTCTTCGTCTTAGCCAAGCCGCTACCTCTCGACGCCTCCACCAAAAATGTACTTCCGAAACATCCTCCTCGTCTTGGCCCTCTGCCTCTGCGTGCTCGGCTCCCCGTCCTCGAAGAACGGTTCCGGCTCCAAAAGCGGCTCGCACAAGGGCTCCTCCAAGACCCCGAAGCACAGCGGTTCCGGCGGGGCGCATAAAACGCGTCCGGCGCACGCGCCCAAGGGCACTTCGACTCCGGGCTCCGGTGCCGGGTCTGGCGGCGGCGGGGACGGTTCGGGTTCCGCCGCAGGAAATGGTACGAGCTCCGGAGGCGGTGGCGGCACGGAGCTGCAGACGACCTTCCCGACGCCCAAGGGTTCGCAGAACCTCGCGGCCGTGAAGACGATCGCCGCGGGCCAATCGTTCGATGGCGGGATGCAGCTCTGGGACCGCAGCCCGAGCACGTGTCACGGCCAGACCGAAGGCGGGAACAAGGATGCTGTCTTCATTCTCGAGGAGGGCTCCACGCTTAGCAATGTCGTGATTGGGCCCAACAACGGCGAGGGCATCCATTGTTTGGGGAGCTGTACGATCAACAACGTGTAAGTCGCATCGTCCCCTGTCCTCATGATTTCTCCCCGTCTTCCACTTGCGGCTGCCCAGAGAGAAGGCCAACGATGCTAACGCCGTGCCCAACAGCTGGTTCCAAAAGGTCTGCGAGGACGCCATCACCTTCCGCCAGACGTCCGGCACCTCCTTCGTCAACGGCGGCGGCGCGCAGGACGCCCAGGACAAGGTCCTGCAGCACAACGGCGGCGGCACGGTGGCGGTCAAGAACTACTTTTGCAAGAACTGCAGCAAGATGTACAGGAGCTGCGGCAACTGCAAGACGCAGTCGGCGCGGCACGCGACCTTTGACAACATCCGGCTCGACGGCGGCAAGGTTGTGGCGGGCTACAACGGGAACCTGGGCGACAACGTCGTCGTCAAGGACTCGTGCGTGATCGGGGCGGAGGTCTGCGAGAACTTTGAGGGCAACAGCAGCGGTGCCGAGCCCAAGCTGGTGAGCAAGGGGCCGGATGGGAAGGCTTGCACTGCGACGAATGTCAAGACTAGCGGGTGCTAGTCGGGGTGAAGAGAGGGTGCTGGAGACGGGTTCTCGCGGAGGGGTTGGGGCCGTGATTGGGTCACAGGGTGATACTTGGTCTCAGAGAGACTTGAGATACGAAGTGTGCCATGTTGATAGCTTGTTTATATCTTGATGGAGTACATATCGAAACCATTCGGTTTGACGTCGATCTAGAAGCCTGCATGTGTTTCTCGTCTTGTGAATCTCGCGGTCTCCAACGTTGGCTGCAAGCCAGCAGAGAGCATCGTCCTCCGACTTTTTCCAGGAACGACAACGATCTTGAATTCTCCGAGATGACCGTTTCGGTGTGACGTCTGTGACCGGGGTATCCCGCCTCGCCCCGATACGACCTCATCCCGCCAGACCGGCGACGGCGCCCCGCCCTCATCCCCACTATACCCACAGGGAGGGCTTCGGAATCCTCTTCCCACACCATTGCCTTGTCGCTTCATATTTTGCGATCCCCGCCGTCGATGTCACGACAACCGAGCACAGCAGGACTCGAGTCAGCCGGTCTATTAGTCTAGTTGGTTAGGACGTCGGATTCTGACTCTTCCAAGGTTGGAATTTTCCGTAAGCCCAGGTTCGAATCCTGGATGGACCTTTACTTTTGGCGTTGCGCCTGGCTGAGTGTGTGTGTATACGATTATTTTGCGTGGCATCAATGAATGAGACGAGAAAGTGCGTCATGGCAACAGAAACAAAGATGGTGTGTTTTATGGCCAAGGTGTGCAGGGTGACATAACCTTGGCAGAGCGCTTGGCTTTGAGAGTTGGATATGAATGTGTTTTACCTGGATTGTGTTTATATCAGCGCTTGTTATTACCTGTCAAGCGGAGACAATGTGCACATGATGCTGAAACGGCGATGTTGAGTTTAACTCGAGTTATGGAGCATCTTGACCGGGATCTATGCTGGCCTCCTCTAACAGCAGGTAGAGGCATATCGGCTCCTCCATGACTGCATATATCAAGATGCACAAAGCTACCGAGGTTCAGGCACCGTGGCGATGGGGTTACCGAGGAATCGGAACTCTCGCCTTGCAACGCTGCGGAGTACGGAGCGATGGGGCCGGGAACGTCGACACCGTCGTAAAGAATCTTCCTCGAAGGCGATACTTTCCCAAATAGACCGATGAGCCTAGCTTTGCCGGGGCCGCCAGACCGGGGTCAAGGCTGCGTTCGCCTTCTACCAAACGCCAAGCTGTGGGGGCATGGACGGGGTTCATCTCGTATCGCAGGATGTTGTTGACCACAATCTAAATTGACACTCCAATAATAGGGATGGTGTGGACATCGGGAGACTTGAATAAAGTCGCCAACGCGACCGCTCGAACCATGGACGCGAGCAGTCTACGGGAGTGTTTGTCTCAAGAGTTTTCAACCATTGAAACCTCGGGGTCGGTTTGGATTGCCTTTGGGCAGCTTTTCTCTCGTTTACCATGCACCCGTACTCGTTCCTGGGTCTCTTGACCTCGTGCCTCTCATTATACTCTGCCGTCGATGCGATTCCCACTGAAAGGCGCTTGGTCAATGACACCTCCCCCGACGTTCAGACGTATTTCAACCTCGACGGCTCCGCACACGGCGAGAAGATCAAGTCATTGACTGCCGATGGCTACCGCATCATTTCCCTGAGCGCCTACGGCACGGCGTCAAACGCGAATTATGCCGCCATCTGGGTCCGTCGAGAGGGAAACCCTTTTGAGGTAATCTACGGCGTGGACGAAGCGACGTACGACGACTGGTTGGACTCGTGGAAGAACAAGGGCTACGTCTCGACGCACGTCTCTGCTACAGGACCGGCCGGCAGCGCCGTCTTCACCGGCGTCATGGAGAAGACCGACGTCGCCAACTGGGAGCAGCGCTGCGGGTTGACTAACCCATATGCGTACGACAACGAGACGTCCGGGATCGACATGGTCGTCAAGGGCTTCCGTATGTACGGCACCCCGGATGACCGCCGGTACTGCATCCTCGGGCACGAGAACGTTGGAAACCAGCAATCTACCATCTTCTACTCGGATGGCAACTACACCATCGACTATCCCGTCATCTACGAGTCCGAGATTGCGAAGCGGTTCTGGCGGCCTTCCCGCCTCTTCGTCTCTGACGACCACGTTATCACGCCGCAGTTCGTCGACACCTCTGTCGGGAAATGGGTAGCCATGGACGGCCTCACGGCTGCAGAACTCCCTGTCCAGATCGATGCCCAGAAGCGACTGGGTCTCTATCCCATCGATCTCCACGGCGGTGTCTCCGACAACGATGTCCGCTTCGCCGTCGTCTTTGCAGAGACAGACATCCCCGAGGTCCGCAAGTGGAGCGCGACGGGTTCTATCACGGGCTTCAAGGATAGCCCCGGCGCCACGGCAGCTTTCGATGCTGCCATGCAGACATGGATGAAGAAGAACGGCGTGCGACAGGCCCAGATCGCTGTTGCACTGAACGGATCGACCATCGCGGAGCGCGGGTACACTTGGGCGGAGAGCAACCGTGCTGTCGTTGAACCAGACGACGTCTTCCTTCTTGCCAGTGTGAGCAAGATTTTTGTCCACGCCGCCATTTTCAACCTGATCGAGGCCGGGAAGCTGAACTACTCAACCACGGCCTACCCCCTTTTAGGATTCGAGCCGGCAGACACCCGCGCCAACGACATCACGATCGACCACCTCCTCACCCACACATCCGGCTACAGCCGCGAGCGCTCGGGAGACCCCGCCTTTTGGTTCCGCGAGGTCTCCTTCAACCTCTTCAACGGGACCCGCGCCGCAACCCTGCGCGACGTCATCGAGTACCAGCTCACCCGCCCCCTTGACTTCGCCCCGGGGTCCGACTACTCCTACTCCAACTACGGCACCATGCTCCTAAGCTACATCGTCAGCAACCTCACCGCCACCCCCTACCTCGCCTTCCTCCAGGAGAACATCTTCGGTGACCACGACGTGCGTCTCTACGAGACTGCCGCCTCCAAGCACGCTGCCGACCGCATCATCCAGGAGAGCAAGTACACCGGCTACGACCCCACAGAACCGCAAGCGTACCGCCTGGTCCCGGGTCCCTTTGGCGGCGACGGTGCCATCAAGGAGGAGTGCGCGGGCGCCTTCTCGTTGGCGGCGAGCGCGGCGACTGTGGCGAGGTTCATCGGCACCCACGCCGTCGGCGGCACGGGCGGGCGGGCAATGTACGCGGAGCGCGACGGGACGCTCGTGGGAGCGAGGACGTTTGCGTCGAGCAGGCCTGACGTGGATTGGGCGTTGACGATTAACACGAGGGAGTACATTTCCGAGGCCGAGTTTGACGATCTGAGGTATAATAAGATACCCTTGGTGCTTGGGGATTTCGCCGTGGCGTAGAACTTAGATACCTCAAGAATTAATGTCCAATTTGGAGTTTGTGGATAGTTCGAGCTGGTTGAACAACACTCAAGACCGATACGATGACTGCATAGTGGGTTGATTCTGCGAGTCCGTATTATCAAGTGCTCCCTGCCGACGCAGGAGCCGCTCATTTCTCAGACTCATCTTGATAAAGTCGACGCAGTCGTTCACTTGTTAGATTTATAATTTCACCGTGGAAGACCTCCCTTTTCCTATATTCCGATTTCTTCAGGGCTTTCGACTGGAGAATTCCCTATCAGACAAACAAGGTCCTTCTAGTTGACTTGTGTCTTTGGAGTATTTGCGTCACAATATTGACTACGAAGATCCTGCAGCCTCCATTGGGTGACAAGCTGAGCCTCCTCAGCCACACAGCCTTGCGCCTCCGGTCTCTGCCCTTCTTCGTCCTTGAAAAACCCATGTCTGCCGGCCCCAAGCCTGATTTTGTTTTGAGGATCAGTAGGCAATCGCGCCGACTTCTAAAGACGAACCTTAGTTCATCTTAATATCGGTCGCATCCATACCATGAGCGCCATCGACACTCTATCGTTGGTCGCCAACGGCGCTGGAATTGTTGGCCTCGCCGACGTGGTCCTCAAAAGAAGCACAGGGCTCTACGATCTCTACAGCCGGTGTAAAAACGCTTCGACGTCGAGGGCGCGGCTACTGGCCGAAATACAGGGCTCTGCTGACATCGTTGTCCGTACTCGCTCTTTTCTCGAAGATTTCCGAGCCTCCGGCATCTCTGCGCAGGACGGCCACTGTCTGCCGGAGATCACCACCCTTTTGAACCGCTTCAATCAAGAGTTTGATGTCTTGAGCCGGATGATGACGAGCTCCCAGGTCTCGGCCGGAGACGGCTTGGTTGCCCGGATGACCAAAAACTTTAAGTGGACTATGAACGAGCCGGCCGTCGCTCAGGCTTGCAGCCAGCTGCACAGCCTGACGGCATCATTGACTGCCGCCCTGACAGTTGCTGGAGGGTAACAAAGATGGCCATTTCGTTAGTGCCAACGACTAGGTTTGCTGACTACTTTCTTAGGTGCAACAGCATTGTCATACATCGAGAGATAACGCAAACAAGAACGCAGGTGATGGCGCAGCTCGCGGAAACGACTCAGAACTGGAAGGATGAGATACAGACGTTACTTCTTGTCCCAAGCACGCGCTCCAATACACGTTCGCGATCGTTTGTCGCACAATCAGGTTTCTCGCCTCGGCCAAGGAGACCTCGTTGTAAATACAGGAATCCTGGGTCCACGAAGTCGATCAAGTCACAGTTACAGGCCGGGGCCATTCAACCTAGTCCGGCGACCCATACCGCCCTTCTCGAAATGGATTATCATGCGGCTCAACGGGAACTGATTCGGTTGCTCGAACGCGAGAACGATACCATTGCGATGGTGACACCGGTTGCGAGGGATGTGACAGTGTCTTTGGTTTTGATGAAGGAGTCTCTCCTGGAAGCACTTGCAAGCACATCGGTTATCCCTGACCATATCGCAAAATTCGCAGGCGACATATTAGATGATGTCTTGGTACAGGCCCATATCTCGTCAGCAAAGAGACTTCAACGTCCTGCGAGAAAACGTCGCCAAACTCGAGATCCAGCACTTTCAAGCGCCCAAGAGCCCGGAAGCGTCGCAAAAACACCAAGGGATTTCAACCATGTTGGATCATGGATGAACGCATTTGTCCTCGAAAGGCCTGAATCCTACCTGAAGACGCCAGCCCGAAGACCAAGCGCAGAGACCGATAACTGGTGCCTTATCCAGAAGGTCACGAAATGCGCATCCACCGGCGTCACTTGCGCCACATTGATCCAAGGCGGCAACAGACTTGTCTCCAAGGCTCTCTACTTCGAAATGACTTTTCATCCACACAACAACAAAGGTCTTGGCGTCACGCTGTCTTTTGTTTCTCGCTCTTTTCAAGCCATGACATTGCAAGGTCTGTCCCTGAAACAGATCACGTTGGCTCTGAAGATTTCCTCCGCGGACACGGGTGCGATATATTCTTGCCCCTGTTTTGATTGTGAAATTAATTCATTGTTTAGTTTTATTTCATTAATGAGTGCATGGTTTGGTGTGTTGATAGCATCTGGTAATGGCTGTACGTAAATACCTAATGGATAAGTAAGATTATTTAGATGTAGTATAAGTTAGGTTAAGAGTACAGTATAACATTAGGAGAGTAAGGTTTCTAGGCATTATATGGATAAGTATCTAGATCCCTCCGCTCTTCTTTATCTTAGACTTAGAAAGATAGCTATAAATACAGAGTATCTTTAGTCTACCACCGTACGTATGTATATACAGAGCCTACCTAACACATTAATTAGTTTTGCTTATTAATGAGTGTATGGTTTAGTGATCGATTTCTTCCTTCCATTTGTTCTTGACAGATGTTTTTAGCAGTATGGCATGCGTGAGGGTTGTGTGGTAACCTCAAGACTTTGTTGCGAAAGCCGTTTTGAGGTTAGACAATACTTGGACGCGGTACACATGGAATTCGAGTCTTGAACATACACAAAGACGGAACGGTGGGCTTGGTTCTTCATAGGCTACATACTCACGGATAAGACTGGCTTCATCTGTTACTCAAAATGTCATTGATTATCTATCAAGAGAGGGGGTTTTTCTCTAATCGTCTTCATCCGCCTTCGAAGCCTCCGTGTCCAACATGCGTCTGATAGCAGGCAAAAATGCTTGAGCCTGGCGGAACTCGCCGAGCTTGACCCTCATCTGGTCAAACGCCATCAACACAGCCTGGTCCGCGCCCGTCTCTGTCGTCCGCTTCTCGACCAGCGGCAGCTTGGCGTAGCGTTGCGAAAAGTGCGTCAGCAGCACGCGGCGCGCGCCCATGCGGTACGCGACGTCGAGGGCCTCGGACATGGTGGAGTGCTTCTTGGCCAGCGCGTCGCCCTTCTTGTCGTCGTCAAAGGTGCTCTCGTGGATGAGCAGCGTGGCGCCCTTGCCGGCCTCGACAAGCTTATCGCTGGGCCGGCAGTCGCCCGAGTAGGCAATCTTGAGGCCCGAGGGCCAGGTAAGGACGCCGGCGTACGAGTGCTGACAGTGCTGGACCGGGACCAGCTGGACAGAGGCGAGGCGGGTAGGGCAGTCGGCTGGCAGGCGGCCGTCGCTGTGGGGGAAGACGTGATTCTTTCTGATGAACTGCAGACGATCAAAGGCCATCGGTTCGATGCGGTCGTACTCCATCAGGAAGTACTGCATGGCGTTAGGGCTGACAATGCCAAGCTTGGGCTGCGGGTTAAGGTGGGCGGTCGCTTCGCTCCAGGCGCGGATGAAGCTTGCGGTTCCGAGATGGTGGTCAGCGTGCATGTGGCTGATGAAAATGCACCGGGTTTCTTGGAGAATCTTGGTGACCTCGTCGGCGGGGTAAGCGCGGCGAAGTTGGCCAAGGGTGTTTTCGCCGCAGTCGAGAATGTAGTTGCCGTACTGCGGCACGCGGATGATGGTCGAAGAGACGTTGCGGTATTTGGATGGCAAGGCAGATCCGGTACCGAGAGGGATGATTTCGGTGTCGCGGTTAGGGATATCCTGCTCCACCCTCTCAACATCCTCCAAGAAATCAGGCTTTCTGATTTTGGCAACAGCATCGGAGGCTAGCTTCAGGGCCATGTTATCAATGCCGGAAACCTCCTTGAATGTGGGAAACGGCACAATTTCATCCTTCTTTGCCTTGAATTCCGCTCCCAAGACGGCCTTCATACCGACACGTGCGGCCTCCACGTTAGGACCAATGTGCGAAAGATCCTGGACCGTGTTGTCGGAGTTGAGAAGAGGGAAGCGGTTACGATCGATGCGCCGCAGCTTGGCGTGAAGGAGGCCGTACGATTCCATCGACACCATGTTCGGACAAGTGTCCGGAGCCATTACGACATGCTTGACATTAGGTCGCTCCTTCATGAAGTTTTGGATGCGCGGGTCGTCAATTACCGACTGGCCGAGGATCCAGTAGAAGACGGGCACGTTGTCCATCACGGTCTGGTTCTTCCACTCTGATCTGCCGAGGAATGATTCGATGAAAGCCGTGCTCGCAATGTCGATAACGGCAAAGCCAATAGGCTTCGTCGGCGCTCCGAGCACCATATCCGGCGTCACCTCGTTGCCAGTCTTGCCCTTCACCGTCTTGCCGTCCGCAAGGTACTTGAAGTCGGGGGGGTTGACTCCCAACTCCTTGGCAACGACCGGGTTGAACTTGCCTCTGCGGCCTCTGTTCTTGACAACGTAGCAAACGGCCGAGTTAGACCGTATAGCCTCAGGAAGCGACTCGACTGTGGCTGCTGGCCAGGGATACCGCACAAGGACATCCACGTCGGGTACCTCGCCCTTGTCGCCAGGCATGGGTCCTCTGTACTTTTGAATCTGACCATTCTCCTTGATGAAAACAGTAGCAGGAAGCTTGACCTGGGAAAGCTTCGTCTCGTAAAGCTTGTCCATGGTCCAGTCCGAGTTGAACATATCTCCCACAATCGCCTCTACTGCCTCTCGATCGATCATCTTCTGCTGCTCATTTGATGTCGACTTCGCGCGGGCAGGGGTCTGGAGGGCCTCGTCCTCTGCCGTCATAACCTCGTGGCTTCTCTTACGTGACTTATTGAGGGCTGACGACAGCTCGTCAGTGGAAATGGGGACTTTCCAGACTTGGATCGAGTCATCCTCCCAATCAGGCGCGGAGGCTTCAGGGTTGGCCACCCTCGGGTCTTCGTAAAGCTCGACAGCACGGATAGGGAGCCCCTTTCTGAAGACAAAACCTCGCGCTGTCGCAATGGAATAGTTCAGGTTTTGAGCACCGTGAATCTCGATGCGTTCAGGACCTTTGAGTTCCACCTGCTTCTTCCCAGTCTTCTTGTTTTCTTCGTTCCGGGCCTGTATCTCCCTCCGACTGCCATCCTGAACATCGGCAATCGTGAGCATCATGCCGATCATACCGCCCGTGTTTTCCCACTTGGTCTCGCCCGACATGAACAGCGTCTCCAGCTTGGCAACGGCAAGCTTACGCTGACTCATCGCTCGTTGAGTTCCTTCGGAAAGATTGCCAAACAAATAACGTCGGTGGTCGAAATGGAGCAACAGGCTGGCGCCTGTGTCCGCCGTAGGCGTCGACACAATTTGAACGTAGTTCGTCATGGTGCTCACCCGCCAATTCCTCTTGATGGGTTTCGGTCGCTCTTCCAATGGCCCTCTGAGGAGGTTATGGCAAAAAACGAAATTTCTTTCGCTGCCCCGATTGGCGATATCGTTCCAACCGCCCGGTATACAAAACACCTTCTTGCCAGGGAATGACTGAGGGTCGCCGCGAAGGATTTTGTGATTGCGAAGACGAGCTCCAGGCGACTGTCTTCCCGTGTACGATTTCAACAACCTTGGCGTTGGCTTTTTGCCAAGGTTCTCGTGGAGGGTGTTTCGGGAGTAGTGCCTCGTCGGGGGTTTGTAGTCGTCCTTCAAGGTCGCCGATTTGTTCTTCGAGGCTGCTGAAGGGGCAGAGCGAGATGCTGGTCTGTCCTCCCTGGCGGTAGGAGTAAAGCGAAAGGTCTCGAGTTGCTTCACGAAGGGACGGCGTTTGGGCGAGTGTTTCGCGGTCTCAGCTGGTGTCGTCTTCGCCTTAGACTGCGGCGAGGTTCGCGGTGCAGATGAAGAGGCAGGCTTGGGTTTGCCGTTGTAATACTGCCGGGAAACCGTGGGAGTCAGAGAACTGGCAGCTCCTTTTGAGCAAAGTAAAGTGTTAGGGAAATGACTCAATGCGTGCGCCACATGCGTTTGGGTGACTGGGCGGTACATGAAGAAAAAAGAGTGTGGGGAGCGCGAAGCTCACGAACGAAGAAAAAAAAAAGACACTGGTGGATATCAACACATTGGAGAATGGCAGTTGGAGTATGACGGACTTGACTGGCTGCGACATGTCGCGGGCGGCGAATGACTGCTCGGCCAAAAAACTTTCTGGACCCTTTGCCGCTAACAGCTGCGGCTGATAAGGCCTTATCGGACCAACGTCCTCGGGGCTGAGTCAGCATCGCCCCGTCTATCGTCCCGACCATTAGGTAATACACAGGAATCTCTGAGCGCTTCAACGACTCACTCCTTCGCATCTCAGCATCTCAACAATGCGACATTGGTGACACAACAGAATGCATCGATAACAATTTCCCCTTCATCTCAGTTAGACTCCTAATTGCGACAAGCATACGCCCAACACCATCCATGGATCATCCCAAACAATCTGGGGCCGTCACCGAACGACCAGGTCTCCGCTGAAATGACACCGACCAATTAACGCCGACCAGCCAAATGGTCCCTGCCGTTGAATATCACCAGTCTTGATCAAATGTGAACCCGAACTTTTCTTTTCTCACAATTTTCACCGTATCGAAATCATTTCCCAGGTCGCAGCGACGAGTACTTCTGATTACGACCAAGCACGACGGCGACCATCTCCCTGGCAGACTTGGGCCTGAAGGCAGCCTCGACTCCCTCCTTTACCCGGGGGCGCGTGTGAATCGTCGCCATCGTGACGAACTGCGCCGCCGTCCTGGGGAGTCATAACGCCTGTGCCTGCCACCCCAGCGGCCCTGTCGACGCGGCAGTGCTACGCGGGGCCGCCTTCTGAGCGGTGATTGATGCCGTTGTGCGGGTGCTGCTGGCTGGGCCGAGAGGCTGCTGCATGTATCCCAGCTCCGCGTCGGCCGAGTTGGACGGTGAGCTGCGTTGCGGAAATCGGCTGCGGACCGTGGCGGCGCCGGGGAGCGTTGCGACGCCGCCAAGGAGAAGGAGAGCCGAGGACGAGGAACGGATGGCACTCATGATGGCTGGCAAGGGGTTTGGTTATGGTGCTTGGGTTCTGTAAAGAGTGCTTTCAAGTGGGAGATTCTTTGACCGAAGCATTGATGGGCCGACGACCATCCCCATGGACTTATATACTTGATGCCACCCATGTTCGGATTGTTGAGGTTGCACATGCCCACTCACCCTTCCTCGAGATGTCGGCAGTCGCCCGTTCCTGGACAGGTGGCCACCAGTTGACATTCCATCAACTGCGCGGACGAGTCCCTGCATGAGAAACACAGCCAATCCCCGCCGCGGATGAGGCTCGCCATGCCATGCGCGCGTTGATGGGCATGGCGGGGGACGTTGCCACTTTTGACGAGCTGGATGGGCCTTTGAGACGAGAATGCCGTCTTCCCCACGGAGGTTCCCCATGTCGATCACCAGAGACCAAGACTCGTCAAAGAATCTGGGATGTCTTTCCTGTTTCCCAACGCGAATCTCAACTGGCCCGGGGGTGTTTAAGAAAGCTGTTCGAGGACTCGCTTACAAGCCAGTTCCGGTGTCCCCCCGCGCTTCGGCGGTTGAGACATTCGTCTCATCAATCAATGAGCTGCAGCCAGCCCCAACAAGATGGCGCTTTGGCGACGACACAAGAGACATGTTGCAACGTCGGTCACTGGCTAAGTTCTGCAACTTGAGCTGATGATCGAGTTCTTCGGATTCCCCACATCAAACTTGATCGAGAACCTATATCGGAGTATCAAGGACGAGGCATCTCAGAGTCTCAATCGTCAAAGACATCGCACCATGTCTTTACCACACCATTCCCGAAGAAATGTGAATAGCCAACGAGTCCGCATCGTTATCTTATCATCTGACTTGCACCGTCCCTAGCGCCGCCCGACCTCCACACGGGCCAGTAACACGGGCCCTGCGAGGTACAGTAGTCTGGGCCGACTGCTCGAGCCCACTCCAACGAGCTGCCACACGTCCTTCCGAGTTCCGATTTCCATCCCCCGAGGCCTCGCCCGGACGAGAACCCCGGCTCACGGAACGAGTAAACAACGGCCGATTTGTCAACGGGGAGCTTGAGTTTCTCTCCTCATCCGAGCTGGCGCTCCCACGGAAACACCAAGTCGGAACATTGTAGAAGTCTTCCGGGAGTCTGGGCGGCCATGTCGACCCCATGAGCCAGTCAGGAACCGCGTGCGACCCCGATCCAACCCCCCCAAAGGCGTGGCCCGCCAAATCAATTGCATCATGGACCAGGGGCTCTCCTGTGCTACCCCTCCATGCGGGCCTTGCCCCTCCAACATCGACGACCCTCCCACGTCCCCCCACTCGCACCTTCGTCGGCATCTACTCCACCACCCAAGAGGCCGGCGCAGTCTTGCGGCAGGCTACTGTCAAGCATCCGTAAGCAACCAAAAACGTGAGAAGTGAGCGAGGGAAGGGGAAATTCGACAGCTCCCTGTTGACGGTTAAACAAAGTGGGTTTCCGTCCGCATCCCGCAATCGCACGTTGACTCGCGCCCCATATGGCCGGGTGCCCCGCGATATAAATCCTCCCCGTCCCCTCCCCTCTCCCGCATGCCGCCCATGATGTCCAGTTCCAGCCGTAACGCCTTGCTTCGTCTTGCTCCCACGATACCCCGTCGCGCCCTCCTCCCCCGCCAGAGACAACCCTTCCCTACCTCGGCGACCTCGCCCCGCCACCCAAGAACCCTTGCGACAACACCCCCCACCGCCCTCAGAATGACGTCCCAGAACCAAAACGCCAAGTTCGAAGGCGGCGCCCAGGCCCAGCACAACCCGCACCCAGACTTCAAGTCCGTCGAGTCCACCCGGCCGCCCTTCGACACCTCCCTCGGCGTCCGCTACACAAAGACGGTCGACCCGGACTGGAAATACGGCTCCGGCGCGAACGCCCTCGGCCGGTCCGCGGCCCCGCACATCGCCATCGACCCGCACGAGGAGGGCCGCCCGGCCGGCTTCAACTACAAGCTCCTCATCTCGTCCATCGTGCCGCGCCCCATCGCCTTCCTGTCCACCCGCTCGGCCGACGGCGCCGTCACGAACCTCGCGCCCTTCAGCTACTTCAACATGGTGAACCACGACCCGCCTCTGTTCGTCGTGGGCTTCGCCGCCTCGGTCGAGAAGCCCAAGGACTCGCTCAAGAACCTGCTCGAGAGCGGCGAGTGCGTCATCAACATCATCGGCGAGGGCTTCCTCGAGGCCGCCAACGCCACGAGCGTCAACGCGCCGTACGGCAAGAGCGAGTGGGACGTCAGCGGTCTCACCCCCGTCTACGACTGCAAGCACGTCAAGGCCGCCCGGGTGAAGGAGGCCGTGTTCAGCGTCGAGGGCACGCTGGACTTTTACAAGGAGTACGATTCCAAGGCCACGCCGGGGAAGAAGAGCGGCGTCGTGGCCTTCATCGAGGGCGTCAACTTCTGGGTGAGGGAGGACGCCATCAACGAGCAGAAGAACATTGTCGACCCCGCGGTAAGCTGCTTGTCCCCCTTGACATCTGTTTGCGAGGATACCCGTACTGACCGGGACCTGCAGGTCCTTCGCCCTGTGAGTAGATTAGGCGGCATCACCTACGGACGCACCACCGAGGTCTTGGAGATCCCGAGGGCGGACTGGGACAAGAACATTGGTGGCGAAGAGGGCTGGGAGAAAATTGCAAAGCGTGAGCAGTAGACGATCATGACGATCACGGAGGATCGAGGCGGCTGAGACGTCATCGTTGTGGCCAAGTATAAAAGCCCCACGTACCATTAGAACAGTTGTGCGGCACTGAGCATAGAAATCGGCTGAAGAGCAACTGTGGCAACCCGTTTTAACCAGGGCGTCCGACGGGATATATAGAATGCGAGGAATGTGTGCAAAAAAAGGAAAAATGCATACGGTATCAACCCATATTTTCCTCTTGACAGCGTCACCATTCAAACTCCAGAGACCCCCTCCGCCCCCTTCTCCTCTCATGCTCAACATGTCCGTGAAAAGCTCATGGAAGTCGTTTCCTCGTTGGCATGCGAGTCTTGGTCGATCTGCATGCACAGAAGCGCAGGCCGAGTTGCCTTTACAGGTAAATACTCTGGCCTGGTTCAGAAATAATGAACTCGCAGCCCAACTGGGCATCCTCCTCGTAAGCTTGTAGCTCCTGCAGGATCACATTCCCTTGATCCCGCCCATCCAGCCGATCCTTGACATGGATGATGACCACCTTGACGCCCTTCAGGGGCAGGTTCCTAAAGTGCCCCTCTTCGTTCTCGCTCCATCCCTCGGCTTCTCGAAGAGTCAACTCCTTCGTTGGGGTTGTGAGGTTGGGGCTCTCCACCGATGTCGCAGCCGGTGGGAGTGGCGGCACGTGTCCGATGTCCGCCGAGAGTTGACGCTTGGCCACCGACTTAGGGCTCACCGGGGATTCGTCGCCGCCCGCGAGCCGCGAGAAAGCACCCCCGGTTCGTCTCCGCGGGACCCCGTCGGGGTCTGCTACGCGTTTGCGCTTTCGGGAGAGGTGGGCAACTTGTCGCGCGACTTCGACCTCCTGGGCTAATGTTCGCATCTCTTCTATCACGAAGCATGGCTTCAGGTGCCCGAAGAGGCGATCAACAGAATGCGAGTCGTCGTATGAGCACTCGATGAAAATGGCGCCGAGTTGCCCTGACGCAATCTTGGGCGCAGCCTCCTGCCATATTCCCAAGTTGCGAGGGGAGAGTGACAAGGAATCCGGCTCGACGTCACCAAACACCAAGATCTCGAGGTTAGTAGCCAGATCAAGGATGAAGTAAGCCGACGAGTCGTAGACGCATATGCTTGCCTGCGGTTCGGGCGCGACAGATGACGCTCGGGGAATAGGGGCAGTGCTATGGGCGGCACCATAGGGGAGAATGCGCGGCGACGCGACCGAGGCGGCATCGACAGACGGGTAGCGCAGGGGCGTCGCAGTGGATGAGGTGGAGCCACGATGAGGGTGTTTCTCCATGCAGTGGCCGTGAGAGACCGACCATGCCTTCACGGCGAGACGGTCGGCAATCTCCAGATAACCCTTGGATTCGCCGTCACCGATGGCGGGCGACCCGCCCTCGACGAGCCGAGTATATGTCACTATGCCCGCACCATTGTTCTCGTCTGAAAGATTGGGCCAGATAACGTTGTTGAAGATGTGAGTTTTGAAGGCGTTGATCGTGTTCGGTAGAGCGGCAAGCCTTTTGGGCCGGGTAAGGCCTGCCGTATTGACGACGAAGCCAGAGATATGGTCCAGGTGAGGATGTGTAATTAGATAAGTATCAATGAGAGATCGGGTGATGTGAGCGGCGATAGACGATGGGTAAATCGATGTGGTGTCTGACCTAAGCTCAAGGCCGGCAAATGGCCCAGATGCGAGAGTGTGGGGAAGCGGTACAGTACTACCGAGGCCTGGCGGCACAGAGGTCTCAAGAATACGGGTGATGGCAGACAGGTGAACACCGGCGTCTACGGCAATGATGGACCCTTTGGTCCAACCCGAAGCGACGGAACGGACAAGAAGAGCGGTGGTGTTGTTTTCCTGGGGACCACCACCGGCACCCTAGAAGTGGGTTAGCAAAGTCGCAGGTAATAAGAGGCATGATGTGAGGCAATTCCGCTTGGAGACTTCTCCATCTAACAGGGCGCAGATATCTTCATGGTCAGGGAGGGGGAGCCGGACTGTGACGATGACAGGCGGAGATTTGCTGGCAATTGCCTGCTTCATCTCGGTGTTGCACTTGCAGATAATCCAAGGGTGTAATGCGTCTACAGCTGGAACTGCCGAATCGGTGTGGTTGGCGACCCCGAAACAGGCGTCTGCATGGATGACAGGAGGATGCACCGCCCGGCCGGGTCGGATGATATCATGACGACTCTTATCTCATCCCCATGTCATGAGGTGACTACTCACGATCGATGACAGAAGAGCCTGAGATTGAACACTCAAAGGCCGGGGGGAAAGAACGACAGGTGACAATACGGCGGAACGGCAAGGTGCTTTGGGTGCTTTGGGGGTCAACATACCAGGACGATGACCTGTAAGGCTGGGCGATGGGTCTTGTCTGACTCTCCATTTGTGTCCTCCATGGCGAATTGAATGTCCAAGGGATGCAGCGCAGCGTTGCGCGATGAGCGTCGATGGCTTCAGATCCCCTGTTAGTACCGAGTACCGGAAGCACAGCCAACGCCGCCTTTACGAGGCCGTAGCCAATGCCACCACCCCGCCGACGCAGGACGGCAAGATGAAGTGAGGAGGCGCGCGGCAAAAAAGACGGAACGGCACAGATGGGAATCGCATGCGGATATCGTCGCGCGGGTCGCGCAAAGGAGGTCAACACTGGCGGGCGCCGATGGGATTGATGGCCGCAGGGACGGGGGAGATCTGGGATCTGAGTTCTGAACGGGATCGTCGGTGAGCGCAAGGGGGAGGGTGTCGTCGGTGAGTGGCTGGCGCACGTCGGCAATACGGTGACAGGTCCGACGGAGCTATCCAGATTGCGATGGCGGGCGTGAGGTTCGGAAAGAATGATGTGAGTAAGAAGAGTAGTAAGAGGGCAAATGGAAGACTGGTGAATGCGAGTGAGAGAGAGACACAGTTTAGGGTCTTGATGGATCGCAACGAAACAGGGTTGGGGCTTTTAGGACCGATGGTAGCGGCGGCGGCGCATTGGCACTTTCCTTTTCACTTTTCTGTCAACTGGCGAAGCTCCAACAAGCAACAAGGCCCTGGAGGGCAGGAGAAAAGCGATGAATGGAGCTGGGGATGGTGAGAATGGACGGCTTCCCCAAAGGCCCGACGTCGCGCGCCCGGGATAGGTGGGTAAGACGAGTCTCCAGCCGGTACGGTATTGATTGGCGAAGTGGAGGACGTATCTGGATGTGGACGATGAATGGAGGGACACGAGTGTGGATGTGCGACTGAGTGGTCGGGTTTAAGTCCGATGGAGCAGTTTTGAATGGCTTTGTTTGGGGTCCGGGGGTCTCGTGCAGGATGCAGGCGGCCCAAAAACAGGGCCTGGCTTGCTTGCTGCTGGCTGGCGGCTCGAGATGGCGGACGGACAGACTGAAGAGCAGCGCAAGCCTGGTGCGGCGATGGCTACGGCGGCGGATACGATGGATGACGGGAGTAATGGCCGGGCGGAAGAGGCCTCGGGTAGGGTGAAGCAGCAAGTGCGCACAGCGACAATGAGGGACGTGGGACGTGGGAAGTGGATGTAGAGCTTTGGAGGCTTTTGGGTTGTTGGAGTTGGAGGTGGAAGCGCGGAAGCGGGAGGGCATCAAATTGTTTGCGGCAGCACAGCACCGGGCACAGGGGGGTGCTGCTGCTGGGCGTCGTTGCTTGCTGGTGCGGATGCTGGAGCTGACGAGGAAAGATACCGCAGACACCACCTAAAAGAACAGGGATGAAAGGGTACCGACTCTTTCCTCTTTTTCTTCCTCCCGTCTCGTCTGGTCGACCAAAAGGTTAAACTGAAGCCGCTAGGTACTGCCCTGACCTGGGAGGAGGAGAGGAGGCAAGCCGACAGTACGTACCCATGGACTAAACTGGAAGTATGTAAGTACCTCGACGGAAGGGAAGGCGCAAAGTTCCCAATTGCCGCACCGCCGCACGTGCAATGTTCTGGGGACCGGGGTAGGTGCTCACCTGCTGGTCCGTGCTTCGATCTGCAGTGCGTGCTCCAAGGTCCTTTTTCTGCTCCCTTCCTTCCCCAAGCTGCTGCAACGTGAGGTGCCAATTGCTAGGTCGGGTATGACTATGATGCGTCGATATCTCCCGATCGCTCGTCGTCTACTTCGGGGCTTCCTGCCCCCGTCTGCACAGCGCCCACCTGCCAAGAGCAGCAGCCCTGGCCTCTTTCCTCTTCCAGGGTCCAAACTGACTAAGGTCTGACAATCTGGCAGTCCGAATATCTGGGAAGGAACGACAGGTCAAGGTTCTGGGTTGCCGCTTCCTCTGGGTTCCCGAAGCTGTCGTACCGAAATGCCGTATGTCTTGTGCTGCTTGTTTCCGCCTTGAGGCCTGGGTCGAACGCCAAGGTTTGGCAGGCACGCACCTCCCAGGTCCACGTTGAGAAGGCAGCAACTCTGTTTTCCGGGATGCCGTCAACGTTGGGATTGTCTAGGCCGCACCAGTCCTCGCTCTTCGTCCTTGAACCAGAGCCAATCCCCGTCTCCCACCCTTCGGTTCGAGGCCCGTCTGCAGAAACCCGGTTGCAAGTCCAAGTCCAGGTCGACCCCAACTTTGTTACCCGTTAACATCTGACTTCGCCAATGGCGTGTCGTCCTTGGCCAGACTAGCCTGGGGCCACCCTCTGGATACAGTCCGATTCCCAGGTGCTCCAGCGAAAGTAAGCTTCAGCCCAGTGTTCCAGCTTTGTGCCGTCTGATGTCGAATCGTAGTGTAGACTATTCGCGGGGGCTGCCGGGCCTCGTTATCGTTACTGGCCAATATTATGGGATGAAGTGAATCGTCGGCCTTTGCCCAATCCTACCAATCCATCTCGCGCCAATGTTCTGAGTCTATGCAAGACACCGGCACGAAGAATGAGACTGAGAGACTGACTCTGGGTCTACAGCAGACTACCCAGTTGGGGAACGAAATGGAACGAGGAAACAAAAGCTTGACAAGTCAGATGAGAGTTTATCTGGTTGGTGTCCGACTCAAAAGTGCCTCATCTGCCTTTTGTGTCGACGAGGAACCCCCGGTTGCGCTGCGTGACAACGAACAGTGACAACGACACACACTGAGGAATGGGGTTTAATAGTTCTCCTCGGACTTGAGCCAAGGCTGGCATGCATGCATGCCCGTGGTGGCGCATTGGCTAACATTTGCACGTAGTAGATCTCAGCCCGTTTCGTTTCGTCAGCCCTCACGCCAACGCCGACGCCAACGCCAACGCCAACGCCAGGCCGGTGCCGGCGCCGTTACGCGCCCGCCTCGTCCCATCCCAGTGCTGCCCTGCAATCAAAGGAGCCGAATATCCATCAGTCGTTCAACGGCCATCGCAGCAATGTGGCTCTTCGTGTTCTGCTGAGGCGACGCTACTCCCTTCCGTCTTACTCTCGCTACGCATTCTTGCATCGCGGCACCTCCATCAAGCACTAGCGCCCCCTGTCTGCGTCGGCTTCGCCGCGCATTCACGTTCCAACGACTCACAGTGTTCCCACCCGCAGAGCTGCGATTCATTTACTCCAACTTCTCCACCCGCTTCCGCCTCTCTCGACCTTCCGTTTTCCTACCATGCCAGCGCCCATAGACCTGAGCCCGAGTCTCCATCACCATGCTCTCCCAAACCATGTCGCCGCCTCCAGCCATTCTCCGGTTGACCCTGCTTCTCCAATTCTGGCCATTGTGGTAATCTGGCTTCTGCAGACTAGAGTGCTGCGGCCCATAGCTCCCAAGCCAAAATCTCATCTGCTTCATTCCCCGCCCGGCTTCCTGCAGCCTCATGCAACGATAGTCCGAGCTTTCCCATGATTCTCGACATGGAAATGAAGCTATTGGCGCGGCCGCGAGCTCTCGGCCGCAGCTTTGCATCCGACTGTTTGGGACCAGCGTCCCAGCGTCTGACGGCCGCGCCGGCTCCAGCTCCCCGACCCATCTATTGACTTGAGCCTGGGTAGTGAGTCAGGACTCGCGGTCCCCATTGCAGAAAAATGTACTCATGTCTTGGCAAGAGCTCTGTTATGCATGTTCAGCACTTTGTGGTCTTGATGTTTTCTTACTTTGGCTGCCCTCATCTTCGTCCGTTGTTTGCAGATCTTCAAGTCCTACTCTCATTACCCATCCAATATTTTAGACTGTCCTAGGTACCATGCCTATGTTGTCACAAGAGCACACACACACACACACACGCAAATAAGAAAAAGGACGTCAATCTTGAGTCTTGAAACTCAAGAGGCGGGTAGAAAGAAGTGGTTCATCTTGCATCTATACGCACAGAGGCGTCGAGGACTACGAGGTCTCACTGCCTCACGTCCGAACGACATGAGCGTCGCGGACGCTTGCTGCCATAGGCTGTCCGACGCTGAGAGCCGCTGTCGTCATCATCAAACTCCCGGTCTCCTGATTTTCTCTTCATGTTGCTCGAGGCGCGCAGCCTGCTGCTCACTTGAGTCTCAAGCACATCCTCATCCTCTGTGTCAACCCCGTCGTAGTTGGCAAACCCTCTCTTGGCAACCTTCTTCTCGTTGACCCTTTCCACATACCATCCGAGATCTCCCTTGTGCTTATCAATGGAGATGCCGTTCCGCCTTTTTCGCATGCTGCTTCGCACGGGCGTCTCCAGGGCAAGATGCTTAGTTGTCAGCACGTTCCACAGCTTGGCTTCCTTCTCGATCAAGCGGTTCTCAACAGGGAGGTCTAGCATCTTGTTCATCTTGCACAGCTTCCGCCATTCCTCATAGGCCGCCTTCTGGGACGTGCGCCACTTCTCGAACTCCATCACCAGCTCGTCGTGATCACGTGTCATGGCCATGGGGTTGCGTTCCTCCTTCTCAAAATACCGCGTGTCGGGCTTCAAGTCAAAGACGTGGGCGATCTCGAGCAGGTCGAAACAGCGGTCCAAACACCACAGGTGCATGTAGCCCGCGTTGTGGTACGGGTCGTGTTGCTTCCCCGACGTGGCCGGTCGCTCGTCGAAACAGACTCGCCAAAACCCTTTGAGAATGGTGCCCTTGTAGGCCGGACACCCTGACCAGCGGCACGCGCGCAGTCGATCGTCCCCAACACGCGTCTTACACCCGTGGGGAACGTTTTGAATCCAGAGCGCCAGCGGGAGACCCTGGTCCTTGCGCGCCTTTAGGTAGTATAAAATCTGCTCCCTAGAGAAACGCAGGTTGGGCAATAGCTCACCCTCCTTATTATATTGGAACATGGGGTTCTTCGGGTCACGGCCTCCCCATGCCGCTGGCGCCTCGGGGAGGGGGTCATACCATTCGGAAGCATCCACGTCCTTGGCTTTGGCCGGCCTAGGGATGCGCTTGAGGACCTTGCCGTCCACGACCGGCGTGGTGAGGTCTCTTGCCGGGGTGTGAGCTGGAGTCAGGTAAGGTGCAGAGACGGCGGGGGCATGAATAAGGCCCTGGCTATCGAGGATGCTGGAGGGGGCGGTATCCGTCAAAGACTCACTGCGATTGTAAATGAAGCTGACAGAGTTGGGCGACCTCGGCTTGGGGTGCACGAGCTTGGTCGTGCTGCTAGCGGCGGCCGCGGCGACGACGGGGACGCTACGGGGAAGGACGGACTGCGGAGCGGTCAGGGATACGACTGGAGGGAGGGAACAAAGGAGATCTACCGAGTCCTCGTCGTATGTAAAAGGGATCTCGCCAGCAGAGACGGATGCTATATCGGGGAACAAGGAGCCGAGGGGCTCGGTTGATTGCGGTTGCGTCTGTTGGTCGGGCAAGACCTCAGCGCTCTGGGGGGATGGGTAAAAAAAGCCCGCCGAAGAGGCCAACTCCTGCTTGATCTCGGGGAAGGCGTCGAAGGAATCGAAGGGGTTGAAGGTATCAAAGGTGTCGCAGATGCCGTCGATGGGAGGCTGAGAGGCAAACAAATCCAGCCCCGCCGCGTCGACCTCCGGGTCCCATGCGAATGAGGTGTCGATGGCGTCCACGGACCACGAGGCGGTGGGGAGAGTAAGCGATTCGCAGTCTTGAACGGGCATCGGGGCCGCGGTTGGCAGTTGGAGCGCCTCGGCTATGGGGCCGGCCAGCTCGGCGAAGAGGGACTCGAAGTCGTCTTCCTCGGACGGGCCTGGTTCAATACTTGGCAGCACGAGGGGGAAGTCCTGTACGCCAGCGGCAGGGCTCTGCTGCTTCTGCTGTTGCGAGTCCGACGGCCTGCCGGGTAATGTGAGCATGAGCTGGTCGGGCCTTACTGTTGAGACGGGAGGCGTTGTCTCTTCGTCATCTCCGAAGAGAGACGCAAGATCGGAGGCCTGGGTGGTTGGTGGGCCATCTGGCGTGGTGGTTGTCTCGAAGGCTTGCGTTGTCGACACTGCCGTGGGGCCCAGCCCCTCGGTGCAGGCGTCGAAGTCGAAGCAAGAGTTGGGGTCGAAGAGGAAATCAGGGTCGGCAAAGGCATCGAAGGATGTGTCCGGGTATTCGTCGAATGCGAAGATGTCCGCCACGGGGGTCGTCATTGCCATCTCCATCCTGTCACGCGGGGTTGGTAAGGGGATTCACGTGTTGTCTTTGGTGCCAAACGCTGTACAATGAAACACAAATGAAATAATCGAAGAAGCGTGTTGCCGTCTCTTGTGGGTTAAGATGAGTATATACTGTACTGAATCGAATATCGAGATCTTCCAAACGGCAGAAACAACGCGGGACGACGGCTGGGTTAAATGCTGTCTACGTTATCTTCTCCCTTTGAGTGGCAGAGCACAGGTCACGCTGGCCTTCAACGAAGAATCGATATAAAGAGCGCTGGAGGCTGGACAACGGGATCCGGATAGACAATGTTCAACTAAGTCGAAGAGAGGTCTGGACAAAGATTTAGGATTGCTATTCTAGGTAGACTTGGGACAAACGCGCGCTGAAGAACGAACAAGAGATACTGTTTAAAAAAAAAAAAGGCGTGGATAGAAGAATCATGAACTAGTGGGAGGAGGGCTATGATGGAAAAGAGTCCTTCTCGCCTCAAGACAATGGGATTCAAGCCTCCTGCTAGAGACGCACTGTTCGGCCTTTGCGCGCGTCCTGCGGAAAGAGCACTGCACAGCGTGCCTTGGCAGAATTCTTGGATTGACCAAATGATTCCTGTCTTGGGTATTTCGTCAGCGACTGCATTCAGATTGAAGATGCTGAAGAAAGGATGGGCAGAATTGTCTTCATCAGGAGTAAAGTGCACGTTTCTCGACAAAATTTGTTCCGAACAGGTCTGTGTTAAATTGCTTCTCTCATCATATGGGATTTGTTGTGGCGATGGGATTCAAGAAAAGAAAAGTAGCTTACCATTCTGAGGTGACCACAAGAGTGATTGGCTGTTCTGAGTCAGTTGGCCGCAGCAATGCTATCCTGACCTGAGCAGGGCCTCGTGAAAAGAGTCCCGGACTCGACGACTAGGCCGTCGACAACACTTGATGCCGACCTGCTATTCCTTTGTTGCGTCGTTTCGGGCGCAGGACTCGAGAACGGGAACATGTGGCCGTGCGGACTCGTCCTCCATTAGCATTTGCTGGTATTCGAGGCGAAGCATAAAGAGATGCCTGTCCTTTCGAAACCCACAGCCTGCCCGCCTCATGTTTCTCGACGTTGAACCAACAATGAGACGGAAAACCCGACGACGAATGCGAAACAACTTGTTCGGCATCATTGATCAAGCACACGACGTGGCGCCAGGAAGCGTTTGCGGCCTATATTTCCCATCTTCTCGAGGTGTTGCAAGGCTAGGAAACCGATGTTGATGAGAGAGAGAGGTGCAGAAACCAAGGCGAGGAAAGAAATTTCGCTTCAGGTGGTTCAAGCCGACGAAAAAGGTCGGCCACGAACGGGAAAGGGCCCCGCAGCCCTGTCCTGATCCGTGCGTCGAAAAGCCGTTTGGAGGGGCGGCTGATCCCTGTCACCCATCAAGGACGCTATTCCCCTTGTGGATGTTTGTCGGCCCGATGAGGGTAGTTAACCGAGCCAATGATGCAATCACGGACGATTCTGGACCTGCGAGTACTGAAGAGAGAGTTAGTTGTTGGTCGGTGGTGTCCAAGACATTTAGGGGCAGTCGGGATCGCGTTGCTGGAGAATTCCACCTCCTGGAGACATCTCGGACGGCCTAATGTGGTCCCTGGATGCAGCCCGACGGAAATAACTCACCTTAGTCTCCTGGGCTTTGCTCCATCCACTTGTGAGCTCTGCTCTCCTGTTGTGTGTGTAGGTACAACGGTGTAGGCGTGCGCGTGTGTGTCGTTCCACAACGGCGAGTGAGCAACTTGGGATCAACACGCAGTTGGCGCCGGGTTTGCAGGGCCTGGCCTCGGCGGCGAGGGGTGCAGGACCTGTGTTCCCGTTTGGGCATCCCTCCGTCGACCTTTCTTGGCCGATTCCTGGTTTCGGGCTGGTTCAACATTCACTTGCGGCCACATGCCGGGGTTTCCAGCTGGCGTCGATGACGATGTTGTCGGCTGCCGTCTATTCTAACAGACTCTTTCCTCCTTGGCCCATTTCCAAGGCCGCCGGAAAACCCACGAGGCCCCTCATCGTTGTCCATGGGCCCTCGCATTGTGCGGGTACCTCGTCGACATTTACCTCGCGGGTACCTGAAAGTCTGTCGGGTCTCCCCATCCGGGATCTCGACGCTACATGTTCAGCGAGTTGACGCCCGCCGCCGTCGGCCAGGGGCGAGATGGGGGAGGAATCACTGCTTGACTTGGGCGCATCGAATGCTTGATTGACCTGCCCCACCATGCCATGTACGCAGAGGGACGTTTGATGAAAGTCGCAATGCCTGGTCGTCAGCGTGCCTGATGCAGCATTCTTCCTCAACTCAAGAGATGCCCGTTGTGGTTCCTTGCTGCGCGGTACATCATTCCGTACTAGCGGCTGCGGAGGAAAAACGGCCTTGCCTTGGCCACGGTATCTTGCACCTCGTAAAAGCAGACGCCATTCCGAGCACTGCGCCAACAACCAGTCACCAGCGCCTTCCGCCTCCCACCTCCCACCTCCCCGGGGCGCTCTCTACCGCACCGCACCACACCACTGAATTCCCCGTGTTGCCGCCCCGAACCCTCCGTCGTCCTCCTCTTTCCCTCTCTTCTCTTTCCTTCCACCCGCCCGCTCACCCCAACCAACCCCTCGACAGACTCGGGCCAACCTTAACACCTGGTTCAGATCTTTAGCCCAACCAGGCAAAGCGACCGACCGCCCCCTTCCTCTTCTTTCCTGGCAACAAACTACGTCACGAGATTTGACTGGGCGGAGGATCCAGGACGGTGCACCACCACCACCGACACCACCATATCCAGACGAGGGGACCCGACCTGGGACATCAACACACCTTGCGATCGTCCCTCCTTTTAACTCTGGACGACTCCCACCCCTCTCCACAATCCCCCTTATCCCCGGGGGTCTCGGGCCATTCCAGACCCTTTCTCAACATTTCCTCTTGCTGCTGCTGCATCCTGCGCAGACGTCGCGCATTCCTACGACCATAGTCACCACCATGGCAGCACAATTAACCCCCGAACTGCAGGACAAGCTCGAAGAGCTGGAGAAGGAGCTGGAGGTGAGTTTTGCGACCCCCAGCCGCCGCGCAGTTGGCCAGCGTCCCGAAGAGACCTTGCGCTTGTGCGCGCGCGCATCGTGCCTGAGCGCCTGCAACCTCTTCCTCGGCTTTTTCCGTCGCAGTGACTGACGCATTCTTGTGCTTGTAGGAAGGCGACATCACAGAGAAAGGGTTGGTGCCGACCCCTCCTCTACGAACCCCCCGCTGTTGCCCACGACGGAGCGATAACGGCTAACGAACCCCCTCTCTCCCCGCAGGTACCAGAAGCGACGAACGCAGCTCCTCTCCCAGTTCATGGGCCCTGGCTCTTTTGGCGCTCCCGTCGTCAACGAGACCAGAGGCGGCTTGGGCATACACTCTCCGGACAGCTCCGGGCACCCCTCGAGCGATGGCCACCGCGCAGCCGCTCTCGCCGCCCTGGGCGGTAGAGACTCCGACCCCAACAGCCCGACATCACCGACATCACACCGCCCACAGTCGCCCTTTGGCGGCCACGGCTCCGGACACGGCTCCGGCCCTGGTTCCGGCCACGGCTCTGGCGGCTACGCATCACCCGGGTACCAGTCCCCCGGCGCTGGCTATACCTCCCCCGAGATGAACCCCGCTGGTCTCCTCCGACCTGGTGGCCCTCTCGCAGAACACAGACCGACCATGAAGCAGCACGACTCGCTCTTCCTAGGCGCTGGCAACGAGCCGCCGACACGTTCGGGCACCATGGTGTCGACTGACTACGCTTTCAACCCCGACCAGCAGGGACATTACGTAGACCATGCCCAAAACCCGTACGACAGCCGGACCGGCACGATGCTTGACTCGACGGGATATTTTTCGGGATTCACCGGTGGGCAGAACTTCGACCAGGGACAGAACTACGACCAGCAGGGTTACGACCAAGGGCACCAGGAAGAATATGGCGGCGGGCACAGGTACTCGTCGGGAGAGGCCTTCTCGCCCACAGCTGCGATGGCGCCGCCCATGCTTACTGCCAACGATCTACCACCACCTGAAGTGCTCGAATACCAGATGCCTCTGGAGCCCCGCGACCTCCCATTTGCGATATCCGACCCGCACGACAGCAACACCCCCATGTCCAAATTCGATAACATTGCCGCGGTTCTGAGGCATAGGGGAAGGACAATGGCTAAGCTGCCTGCGTACTGGGTTCTCGACAACAAAGGCAAGGAAATCGCCTCCATTACGTGGGACAAGCTGGCGTCGAGAGCCGAGAAGGTGGCACAGGTTATTAGGGACAAGAGCTCGCTGTATCGCGGCGATCGCGTTGCCCTCATTTACCGCGACACGGAAGTCATCGACTTTGCTATTGCCCTTCTGGGGTGCTTCATTGCCGGCGTCGTGGCGGTGCCGATCAACGATCTCCAGGACTATCAGAAGCTGAACTTGATCCTCACATCGACGCAGGCGCATTTGGCGCTCACGACCGACAACAACCTCAAGGCTTTCCAGCGCGACATAACAACGCAAAAGCTCAACTGGCCCAAGGGTGTCGAATGGTGGAAGACGAACGAATTCGGCAGTTTCCACCCCAAGCGCAAGGACGACGTCCCGCCATTGACGGTTCCTGACCTAGCCTACATTGAGTTCTCAAGGGCTCCAACGGGCGATCTGCGAGGCGTCGTCCTGAGTCATAGGACAGTTATGCACCAGATGGCCTGTCTGAGTGCCATTGTTTCGACGGTGCCAGGAAACGGTCCTGGTGATACCTTTAGCCGCACCCTGCGAGACAAGAACGGGCGGCTTATTGGTGCCGGAGCAACGAGCGAGACGCTTCTCTCATATCTCGACCCACGACAGGGCATCGGCATGATTTTGGGTGTTCTCCTCACAGTCTACGGAGGCCACACAACCGTCTGGGTCGAAAACAAGGCCGTCGAAGTACCCGGCCTCTACGCCCATCTTATCACTAAGTACAAGGCCACACTCATGATTGCAGACTACCCCGGCTTGAAGCGCGCAGCCTACAACTACCAATCAGACCCCATGACGACACGAAATTTCAAAAAGGGCATGGAGCCCAACTTCCAGACCGTCAAACTGTGCCTCATAGATACCCTAACGGTCGACGGCGAATTCCACGAGGTCCTAGCAGACAGGTGGCTGAGACCACTTCGAAACCCTCGCGCCCGCGAGGTTGTCGCACCCATGCTCTGTTTGCCTGAACACGGTGGAATGGTCATCAGTATCCGCGATTGGCTAGGAGGTGAAGAGCGGATGGGATGCCCATTGAAGCTTGACATGGGCTCCGATATTGAGTCCGATGTAGAAGAGAAGGAAGAAGTGAAACTAGCACCCTCCAATGGCTTCGGCAGTCTCTTGGGAGGCGGTGGCACCACAACCACAGAGCAGCGCGCTAAGAACGAGCTCAGTGAGGTCCTCCTTGACAGAGAGGCTCTGAAGACAAACGAAGTTGTCGTGGTTGCGATCGGCGACGAGGCGCGAAAACGTGCAGCTAACGAACAAGGCACCGTCCGCGTGGGAGCGTTTGGATATCCGATCCCCGATGCTACCCTCGCAGTCGTCGACCCGGAGACCGGCCTGTTGGCGTCGCCACACTCAGTCGGAGAGATATGGGTGGACTCGCCCTCGCTCTCTGGGGGCTTCTGGGCTTTGCCCAAACACACGGAGCAGATTTTCCACGCCCGACCTTATAAGTTCGACCCTGGCGAGCCAACGCCGACGGTCGTCGAACCCGAGTTTCTGAGAACCGGCTTGCTCGGCACGGTAATTGAGGGAAAGATCTTCGTGTTGGGCTTGTATGAGGACCGCATTCGTCAGAAAGTCGAATGGGTTGAACATGGCACCGAGGTCGCAGAGCATCGCTACTTCTTCGTTCAGCACCTTGTTGTCAGCATTGTCAAGAATGTGCCAAAGATCTACGACTGCTCTGCGTTTGACGTCTTCGTCAATGAAGAGCACCTCCCCATTGTGGTGTTAGAATCGCCAGCTGCCTCGACAGCGCCCTTGACATCCGGTGGACCACCGAGACAACTCGACACGGCGCTCCTCGACTCGCTCGCCGAGAGATGTATGGACGTTTTGATGCAGGAGCATCATCTAAGACTCTACTGCGTCATGATTACGGCACCGAACTCCCTCCCCAGAGTAGTGAAGAACGGGCGTAGGGACATCGGAAACATGCTGTGCAGGAGGGAGTTCGACCTGGGCAATCTGCCCTGTGTCCACGTCAAGTTCGGCGTGGAGCATGCGGTGCTCAACCTGCCGATCGGCGTCGACCCCATCGGAGGCATCTGGTCGCCAATCTCGTCCGAGTCGCGAGCTGGGATCCTTATGTCGTCTGACAAGCAATACTCGGGTATCGACCGAAGAGAAGTTGTCATTGACGATCGCACTTCCACCCCGCTCAACAACTTCTCATGCATCACTGACCTCATCCAATGGCGCGTGGCCCGACAACCTGAGGAACTGGCCTACTGCACGATTGATGGCCGCGGCAGAGAAGGCAAGGGCGTTACTTGGAAGAAGTTCGACACCAAGGTCGCCGCCGTGGCGTTGTATCTGAAGAACAAGGTTAAGATCCGCCCCGGCGACCACCTGATTCTGATGTACACGCACTCGGAAGAGTTCGTCTATGCCGTCCACGCTTGCATCAACCTGGGTGCGGTCGTCATCCCGCTGGCCCCTCTGGATCAGAACCGACTCAACGAAGACGTGCCGGCATTCTTGCACGTCGTCGCCGACTTCCGCGTCAAGGCCATTCTGGTCAACCACGAAGTTGACCACTTGGTCAAGCTGAAGCTTGTATCAAACCACGTCAAGCAAGCCGCTTCCATCCTCAAAATCGGTGTTCCCAACTACTACAACACTACCAAACCACCTAAGCAAAGTAGCGGGTTGCGAGATAACGGCATCACTATGCAGCCCGCCTGGATCCAGTCGGGCTATCCTGTAATTATTTGGACGTACTGGACTCCCGATCAGCGCCGTATTGCGGTTCAGCTGGGTCATGACACCATTTTGGGCATGTGCAAGGTCCAGAAGGAAACTTGTCAAATGACAAGCTCCCGCCCTGTCCTCGGATGCGTGCGTAGTAGCACGGGTCTCGGATTCATCCACTCATGCTTGATGGGCATCTACATCGGCACCCCAACCTACCTCCTGTCGCCTGTCGAGTTTGCGCAGAATCCCATGTCGCTGTTCGTGACTCTTTCTAGGTACAAGATCAAGGACACCTACGCGACGCCGCAGATGCTGGATCACGCCATGGCGATGATGCAGGGCAAGGGTTTCACGCTCCATGAGCTGAAGAATATGATGATCTCAGCCGAGAGCAGGCCACGAGTCGATGTGTTCCAAAAGGTACGGCTTCACTTTGCCGCCACTGGCCTCGACAGAACCGCCATCAACACCGTCTACTCCCACGTCCTCAACCCAATGGTCGCGTCGCGGTCCTACATGTGTATTGAGCCCATTGAGCTGTGGCTAGATACGAAGGCGCTGCGACGAGGTCTCATTTACCCTGTCGACCCCGACCAAGATCCTAAGGCGCTCTTGCTCCAGGATTCGGGCATGGTGCCCGTCTCGACACAGATCGCTATTGTCAATCCCGAAAGCCGACTACTGTGCCACGATGGCGAGTACGGCGAGATCTGGGTCGACTCCGAAGCATGTGTCAAGGGCTTCTACGGCTCCAAGGACGTCTTTGATGCCGAACGATTCGATGGCCGTACAGTCGATGGCGACCCTAGCATTCAGTATGTCCGCACAGGTGACTTGGGCTTCTTGCACAATGTCAGCAGACCTATTGGCCCTGGAGGCGCGCAGGTCGACATGCAGGTGTTGTTCGTGCTCGGTAACATTGGCGAAACTTTTGAGATCAACGGTCTCAGCCACTTCCCCATGGATATCGAGGCTTCTGTGGAACGGTGCCACCGAAACATCGTCACTGGTGGATGGTAGGTTGGCGCCCTCACCCTTGTAGAATAATGATGCTAATCCTTTACAGCGCTGTATTCCAAGCCGGCGGCCTCGTCGTCGTATTGGCCGAGATCACTCGCAAGGCCTACCTCGGCTCTGTCGTTCCGGTCATCGTCAACGCAATTCTCAACGAACACCAGATCATTGTCGACATCGTGGCATTCGTCAACAAGGGCGACTTCCCCCGGTCTCGTCTCGGCGAGAAACAACGCGGAAAGATTCTGGCTGGATGGGTCACGCGCAAGATGCGCACTCTTGCGCAGTTCGCCATCAGAGATATGGACCCGGCCAGCATTGTCGGAGGTGAGCCCGGCACTGCAGACGGACCAGATTCCCACCGGGCTTCAATTGGCAGTCAGAGAAGTGCAGGCGGCTTAGCCCCTGGCTCTTCGAGTCTGCGAAACGTTGAGCACGCACCGCAGATCCTGGAGCAAGAAGAATTCCAAGAGCAAGTTGGACAGATGGCTTCTCTTCCCCAACATGGCCACGAGGGCATTGCGGAGATGCCTGGCGATGAAGGTCCTTCTTACGCACAGCAGGGGCAAAACAACGCGTCCTCAGGCCACGGATACGTCCTGCCTGATTTCGACCAATTTGGTCGTGACGATGGACCACCGCCCGTGGGTGCGAAGCCCGGCTCGGGACAACCCACACCACAGATCAAGCTTCCCGGCGCCGATGGCCGAGAACGCTTAGATACGTGGAACAATCAAAAAGGAGGGCAATCTGACGAGGACTGGACAGCTCAGGCTTTGATGCACATGAACCTCACCGGCGATTTGGAGAGAAAACAGGGCCAGTACTAGGAGGCTTGGATGCCTGGTCGACGTTGACGTTTATTCTTTATTAAGCCTTTTGGAGGCAAGCCGCGGCGTCTTGACATGGATACATTGGTTGCGTCATATGATGCAGTGTTTGGATAGAAGATTCCCCTTGCATGCCTCAAGAGATCATTGATAATTCAGCATCGTTTCCCTAACTTATTCGACCACGATGCAAACCCGCTTCCAACCTGGGTGGGGACCTGGGACGTAGCAGGCCGGCTCATCTGTGTTTTGTGATCATAATCTATACCCCTTGGTCCACGCCAGGACATGCATGGTAGACTCTGATCGAGTACAGCGTCTTGGTGTACTCCAACTGTTTGCATTGTGGGTTGATTTTGAACTTGGATCATTGGGTCAAGAAATATAGTACAAGGATTTTTTCCATCACAATTACGACTTGAAACGCCAACAAGATATGAGAGCGCGCTGTTCTAGTGCTCATCTGGCATCAGGGTATTGGTCTACGAAATCCGTCCTCCCCTCCAAGAGCGCATCCGCATTCAGCCGCACGCTCCACCTCACCATATCCGTCATACTCGTCTCTCTGACGCCACCTCCGTGGTCACCAATGTCGCTCATCGAGCTCATGGGACCAGCCGCCCGGTGGTGGTGGAAAAAGGCCGGCTGCGTCGTCAGGCAGTTGTGCGGCCTCCGCCCCTTGCTGCCCTCGCAGAAGAACCTCAGAAGGATGTCGACGGCGTCGCTGACGTCCTTGAGGGCCACCTCCTGCAGCAGCCGGCGTGCCCCCTTTTGGCTGACGGCGTAGCCGAGCGTGCAGACGCCTTCCTGGACATGATGGACGGCCCGGGTGTGCTCAGGGTACTTTTCCTTTAAAGTGAACGGGATGTTCAACGTCCAGAGGTTCTTTTTCGGGGCGACGGTGACGTCGTTGGCGTGGATGACGCGGGCTTTGGGCACGATGTTCTTGGCGTCTGCGAAGGGGAAGTGCATGCCGCAGTGGCCGATCCAGAGGAGGTCCCAGTCGTCGCCGTAGGGTGAGATCTTGGGCGCGACGGTGGCCGGGAGGTGGTTAAAGGAGATGTCCGGGACGGTGCCCGGGGAGTTCTCGGTCGACCTCGGGTACGAGGGGTCGACGTAGGACGAGGGCGCCCCGAGGAGGGGCTGGGTGAGCGCCTGGGTCGCGAGGGCGAAGTCATGAAGCTGCTGGCGGATCCTGATATCCCAGTCGGCGTCGTCCTCGAGGATGAGGGCCGATGACAAGTTCCGGCGGACGATTCTGCGAGCATGAATGTGAGTCTTTCGGGGGCCCTACAGGGTGGATGTTGAGGTTGGGGCCAAAGTCACTCACTCTTCGAGCGCGTTCATGTGCCCGCGCCAACAGCCGATGGCGCCGTCGCTCAGACGGTCGTGCTCGCTCGTCTTCGGGATGGCCTTATCGGGGACAGTTTTGCCCTCGACGCCGTCGACGAAGTCGATTGCCATCTCGCTCAGCGCGGCCTGGAGGAGTATGCCATCCCGGCGGTCCGTCCGGCTCGGCAGACCGACGACAAAGATCTTCTCAAACTAGGGAAGATACCCATTAGAGGATTTTCGACGCAACATGACGAAGGAGACCTACGCCAAGTGTGCTATTTTGGATGCTGCTCATCAAGCTTGCCGAAGCCGTGCCCCCCCTTCTTTGGCGAACTCGGTCGAGGAACGGGTTATGCAGCAGGAGCACGATGGTGATGAAGACGGCGCCAATGATGCACAGGTCCCTCTTGGACGCCAGCCTGCCGGGAAGAAAGGGCATCGTGAGCGACTATGGCCAAGCGCTGGGCCAATACGAGGAGAAAGTATGACCAAGTACGGCGCCAAGTCCAAAGTCTTTTCCCACCTCTGCACGCTGTACCCGGTATTTTCGCCTGCAGACAGCGCGGTGAAGCTTCCTGCGACAAACCAGACTTCTGATTTCGGGCTGTCAGATTCACGGGATTCCTGCAAACGCAACCACGAGCCCCCAGCATCCCACCGGGGGGAGACCGGCCCTTAACTTGAAGAGGGGGGGAAAGGAACGAGAACATATCAAGCTAGCCTACTCATTTTTCGACGGCACGTGTGGGCTGCTTAAAATTACCTTTGCAGCCGGCGGGATGTGCGCTGACGGGGCGAGGCAAATTGCAGTCAGCCCCCGAGAGGGCGAGATGTTGCTGCTGCATGGTCGGCTTACTGATAACGCAGATTTGGGGGATGCATGGGGCGGAGGGTTGTCCCTCGCGGCTTGTTTGGCGGGGACGCGTGAAGCTGTGCAACCAGACCAACCGGGGCCGGGTTCCAGGTAGACAGTTGGTGTCCACGGGGGGACCGCATGAGAAACGGCCGATTTCCAGATTGGACTTGGCCGTTTTCTTTTTCTTTTCCTTCTCTGGGACTCGACGCACCCATCACGGTGGCTTGGCGATACGAGACGCTTGGTTCGTGTCGAGGCCAAGGTGCAGATGGCAGCGGGAATCTTCGTTGCGTGATTGGACCAGGTCCGGCAACCCTTGCTGGCCAATAGCGCCGGGTCGGCCGAGCGGTGGGGGGGACCTTGCTTCGGCTGCCGAGGGCTTCCGCGACGGCGTAGGGCTCGTCCCCGGAGGACTCGGTCACTCTCCCCCGCCCGCTGCTACCTCCACACGGGAAAGCTATTGCTCCGTCCGTATGAATGCAACGCTTGTGGCTCGAAAGAGCTCGGAAGCAGCGAAAGGCAACGAAGAAAGTGAGTTGTATTGAAGATGGTGAGGAGGAGGAGGAGGAGGAGGAGGAGGAGGAGGAGGAGGAGGAGGAGGAGGAGAAGAAGAAGAAGAAGAAGAAGAAGAAGAAGAAGAAGAAGAAGAAGAAGAAGAAGAAGAAGAAGAAGAAGAAGAAGAAGAAGAAGAAGAAGAAGAAGAAGAAAGCTGGGCTGGCCGATATGGGCAACAGCAGCCCGGAGAAGGGTGGAAGCAGTCAACCACGTGACCAGCCACACCACGCCACAACGCTTCCATCTGCCAACGGAAAGAATGGCTGCCCTGGTAGATGGTTCCAGGAAAGCTCCTCACAGCCAATGGATCCTGAGATGCAGCATGTACCACACTGTTTGCCATCGCCATTGTGTTGGTTGGACAAAGCAAGGAGTCGCAAACATGATACGGTGCCCGTGCCACGAGCTCAGGGTCTGGCAACCAGGTTTGAACTTCAAACAAAGCCATAACAAGTTCAAGGTCCATGGCCCTCTAGTGCTTAGCCAGTTCCTTAGCCCGGACCTGGATGGGCGATCGAGAGAAGAAGGAAAGCCCGTCCAACACAACCCTGAGACGGTAGCCGACCGGGCTATGGCAAAAAGGCTTGCCTGTTACAGTGCTGGGGGACGTTGTACTCAGTGTGCGTAAGTGTCCGATGTTCGACCTTCAGTAACGCCATCAAATGTTAGCTCGGGACGTAAATGATGCCAAAGGGGGACCAAGGGGGTTCAGTTGGGAAGTCCAAACGTACGGATTAGACATGTCTGTCCCAATCGTCGTCTACTGAGGGCTGCTCGAGGGCTCAGAGGCCACCCGGGGAAGTCAAGCTCTGCGGCATGCATCTTCGGCAACCAGAGCAAGAACCTGGATGGAAGCGACATCCGAGGCTGTATCTCACCGTGCGCCTCACCTCCAATGGGCTAGCACCTCAACTTCGCTCACGGAGCTGACAGGATGCAGACAGCCCTACTTTTTGATTCATCCATCTCTATGCAAACATGGAAGCCCAGGCTGGCCCGACGTGGTCGACGGTGTTGAGCAGCGTCATCGCTCATCCCCTCAGCCAGCAGCAATTGGATGACAACCAGAGTGAATTGTCATCCGCCCTGACAGATCCAGATGGTTACTCTAACCTTTGGGAACTCACTGACAGGATCATGGAGTCCTATACCCAAACTTCATCATCCGACGATACCTGCATGATAATCATGTCTTTTCGGCAAATGCTCTCGAACCATGGAGCAGTCGCTCTGATGACCGACATCAAGACGATCGGCAGAGATCAGTCAAAGCTCAGGTCATTCTCACGCTACCTGGTTGACACCATCCTTAAGCCAAGTGAGTCTTGGTTCTATGCAAACACACGGCTGGCATCTTCACTAGAAGCCTGTCTCGATGAGACAATCAGAGAGTTTCAAAGTACTTGTACTAAGTTGGTAGTTCTCCAAAGAGATGGGCTGTCCTCTTCTGGGCCTTTTGCGATTCGTTCATAAATCTGAAAGCCGGCCGACTTGAACAACGCGCGAACTCCACAGGTATGGCGGATATAACACTCCCAAAATTGTCAAATGACGCAATATCTGAAATGGGCCCAGGGAACTTTCGCAAAGGGTAAACCACCACAGAGCACGCTTGTGCAGCAACCCATGGGCTAGCACCCGAATTAAGCAATCAAATCAGAACTATGTCCGTCGTCGAAAGGGAAAGCAGTCATGAGCTTACCAAGCCGACAACTTCGAGCTTCCTTACGTGATCGTCTGAAGGTGACGGGAAGGCCAAAAAACAGAAGACGGGCTCCAACAGTATTTACTTATTCACACTCCAGTTCATCCAAACGGTGTTATCCCATCTTGGGACTTTGCAAAATCCCCTAGTCGGTTGACGCTGACGCTCCACTTCTCATCCCTGTCTGATTTTCCTCTGGCGATGTAGACGTGTTATTTGGGAGTCAGATTGGGGCCTCGAGAACGAGTGCTATTGCTTCTTTATCTCTCGCATCGCTCACTGCCAGCAACGCGCCAAATCATACCTCCCGCCACAGAGCAGCATCTGATAACCGCTTTTCGTTTGCATCATGGCGTTCTCGGTGGGAATCAACGTAACCAAGACGGAGCGCGTCTACCGCAAAACACCAACGCAAGAGGAACAGACAGTCCCTCTGTCGCTGCTGGACGCAACAACCGCTAACTTTGCCCTCACCAACGCGGTCTGGCTGTTTGAGCGCCCCGAGATCAATGACGCATTCGACGTAGCCGAGCACCTCCGCCAAACCCTCAGCACCGCGCTTGACTCCTATCCTCAATGGTGCGGCGAGTTAAAATCCATCAATGTCGTCGACGATGCCGCCGTCGCGACCGAAGCAAAAGGCTTCCCAGCCCATGCTCGCCGCTTCGGCCGCGTGTACTCGCGCTTCGGGGCCTCGGTAGACGTCGGCGTCGACTTCATCGCCGCAACCAACTCTTCCACCCTGGATTCGTTCTACCCCACTGAGCGCACCGAGAAGCAGCCGCTTTGGAACCGCAAGGATGACAAGCTCAGCAACTTCGTGCCCTCATCCGAGATAGCACATGCCCTCCAGCCTAACGAGCCCTATGCCGCGACGGGGCTGCGTAAGCCGCTCATGGCTATCCAGTGCACTACACTTGCATGCGGCGGTTTCGTATTGGCCATTAAGACGGCGCATCCGCTGGCGGACATTTCTAGTCTCGTCCGCTTCGTCCAGGATTGGGCGAGCATCAGTCGCGCCGTGATCGGAGGTTCTACGCCGCCGCTTCCGAGTCCCGTTTTCGAGCCGGCGCGGTTAGACAAGCTTGCGGCGGGGGACATCAACGCCGATCAGCCAGATCTGGCGATCATGAGACACGTCGAGGGGTTGCCGCTGCACCGGTATGATTGGTGGGCTGCACCTGGAAAGCCACCTGCGCCGCTCCTTGATGAGACGAGGCCGCTGCCGCCTGCGGGCAAGGCCATGCCCTGGGCTGAATGGGACGTCAAGGCGCCTGTGTCGGACTACACCGTCCATCTCGACAGGGAACAGGTTGAGTTCTTGTGGAAGGAGTCTACGAAGGGGGGTGAGGGTGTCGGGGTGAGAATCAGCAAGCATGATGCGGTATTGGCGCATATCTGGTCCTGCATAATGCGCGCTCGTCAGCTTGGGAAGGACAACGATCCGGTGCACTGCGACCTCGTACTTGGTGTCCGTTCCGCACTGAAGCTGGGTGACGCTTTTATGGGATCTCCCATTATCATGATGAACATCGAGATGACAGGGGCCGAGGTCAGCTCCGTTGAGGCAGGACAGGCAACAGGGGCACTTGTTCCCATCGCCCGGCGAATTCGGGAGACGGTTGCCACGGTCAGCAGTCCGGCGAACCTGGCGGCTCATCTTCACAGCGCGGCGTATGAGAAGTCGCCGCAGCGTATATGGCAGGCGTTCCTAGGACGACGGCATATTCTGGTGACGACGTGGGCTCGTGCCGGTATCTACGACGTCGACTTCGGGCTGGGCTCACGCATACGGTATGCAGATGGCGTCGTGCCGAATTTGGATGGTAACATTCTCATTAAAGAAGCACCCCCGTCGTCTGGAGGATCCGCTTCGGGGTCTTGGACCGATGGCGGCGTCGATCTATCTGTTCATATTTGCACCGAGGATATGGAGCGCTTGCTGCAGGATCCTTTGCTCCTGCCGCCCCGTATGTAGATATCTCACCGAGATTTTGTTACTTTTCATGTATTTACACGAGCTATCAACTCTTCAAGGTTTGACACAAATGTGAACTGGGAAATTCTGGTCCTTCTCTTCCATCTCATGCGTGATTGCCGCCACTTGCGCCCGTATGGTTTGCCTGAAGAATTTGACGCCGAGCAGCCCTTACCTCGACGGCGTGAACCTGAGTCGGTGTAGCGTTGAAATGAAGATGTGATTTCTGCGATTTCTCCTTTCCGCTTTCTGAATCCATACGGGCTTCCAAACGAGCCCTGCTCCCAGACTCATCCACGAATTGTTGAGTTCGCAGTAGAGTTGGACCTCAAGCTCCCTCCCAGAGCGGCAGTGTATGCGATGTTCCAAGTCAGGCTCACCCCATCGAGGTAAGGGCTGCTCGGCGTCAAACTCTTCATGAACTTGTAGCTCTCCACCGCTCCTGGCTTATCTGCAATGGCGAGGTTGACGTAAACATGCCCGGCGAAGCCAGCCGCCGTGAGAGAGCCGCTCTTGTTGCCTGCGAAGTACTGATCCCATTCCTCGCGCACAAAAGAGGCCTTGCGGACGTATGCACTGCTGGGAACGATGGGCAGCATGTGGATACCCTGAATGTAGGCGATCTCGTCGCCGAAGTAGGTGGTATGGTTAACCTTCCTGTCCCACAGGATGCCCGTCACACGGTTGCCGATAAAGTTGGGCGGCTGTACGTCGTTGTCGCTAGCCAGGAGGAAGTACGACTGCAAGCTGCGAGCAGTGACGGCGAGCTGGAGGTTGCCACGGGCCTCGGCGTGGACATCGCCTGTGATGTGTCCCCACATCTTGATGGCGTACGTCGAGAAGGCGTCTTCGGCAGAGGACTCTTGGTCTTTACCGTCGGGGGCCTCAAGCACACCACGGGCCCAGCTGTGGCCGTGGAACCAGTCAAAAGAGCGGGAAAAGGGGAAGAAGGGGTCCTCAGTAGAGGGGTTGGACCAGTCACGGATCAGGTTGTTAACCCAGAGCTTGTTGAGACCGTCATTTCTTGTTAGCCAGGACGGGTCGAAGTAAGCGATGATCGCGGCAGTGTAGACGTAGTAGCCGTAGTGGAAATTGTGGTCATTGTAGTACGTGTTGCCAAAGTCAATCATCGAGTCATTGTTGCCGTATGAGCCAGAAGAAACGATGCCCTTCCAGACGTCGTCGTAGAATAGGGGGTTAGGCTCCAAGTTATTGACATAACGGTCAAACGCAGTCTCGAGCTTGCGGAGTGCCTCATCTTTGAACGAGGTATCTCCAGCTATCTCGTGAACGGCATAAAGCGCCCTCGCGTACACGGAGAAGGCAATCCCGCCGTAATACTTGGATGTCAAGTTGGTGAGTGTAACGATGTCACGAGCAAGCTCGATCTTCGCGGCTTCAATAACGGCGGTTTTGGCTTCGTCGGAAATCGTGCCACCTGGAGCGCCTTTAGACCCCACAGAGCCCAGACGAGGCGACCAAGGGTCGAAGCTGATTTCTGTCGGAAGGTCGTCCTCGACCATGGTGAAAGCGTCGGCAAAAGTAGCAGTTGCAATGCCTTTGGTGGTGCTGGCCAACGTGATATTCGTGATACCTCTGGCAGTCTTTGCATCGAAAGACTTGACATGGTGAGGCAAGGCGAACATCAGCAATGGGGTTTTCACGACGCCCTTCTTCTCCCAGGCTAGCGTGTACGTTCCCGTTTTGCCCGAGACAGATCCAGAGATGGTGGCACCCGCAGGATACGCTCCGGCTGCCTTGTTAAAGACCTCGACACCTAACGTTCCACTGGGGTTCTTAGCAACCTGAACGGTTCCAGTGAAGCCTCGAGGTCCTAGAAGCGTGCCCTTGTTCATCATTCTGAGGGTTGGTCTTTGGGAGGATTCGCGTGGGTTGAGATAGATTAACCAGTTTGACCCATCACTTAGCCTAGCACTCCAGCCGTACACAGTAGCGCCAAGTCCCTGGGAACCAAGCTGGAGGTCGGTAATATTCGAAAAATGCTTCTGAGACTGGATGAGAACAGTGGCGTCACTGTAAACGCCCGTGACGAATGCCATTCCTTGGACAAGGGGAAACGAAACAATCGGCTTCGTGCTTTTCCTCGGTGCGAGATTGACGTTGACGGCGAAAGCCGTTAATGTGTCTGTCGTCAAAACCGTGCCGTTCTGCAGCTCCCGAGCAGAAAGAGCGATTGATTGCTGGAAGAAAGGGTCCTCGAATGACTGCACAGGGCTCCCTGGACCGTACACGAACTCACTACGGTCCGTATGGGAGACCGACAGCCCATGGCCGTGTTTGGCCGTGTCGTTTGACCACCAAACTGAATAAGGGTGCGTCCAAGTGGCGTTATCTTGGTTGCCGGCGAAGAAGTTGGCGTAGAACTTGTTGGTTTGGATCGGACCGCTGTCCTCGACCCCGACCGGCCTTTGCGGATGATCGCTGCGGTCTGGGACCAAGATAGGCCGGTCGTGAGAGATACGCACGAAGACATTCTCCGAGTTCCGTTTGGTAAAGTCGGCATGAGGTGTGCGGCCGTGCGAGATGGGGTTCGAGGGATGAGCGCGACCATGAAATCCATGTAGTCGGTGACCGCAGGCCAGCTCAGACAACAGAAGAGCGGCTATAAGAACGTAAGTAAACATGGTAAAGACAGTAGTATTGCAGAGCAAATGAAGGACTGGGTGAGTTGCCGAGGAAAGAAAAGTTCAAGGACGGATGTCCCAGTCGGTAGAGGCTCCAGATGTCCTAGCTGAGCGAACTATTGGAAAACTTCATCGAGCATGACGCTCTGCCAGCTTGGGTCGGAGAATGATGAGTTATATCCGAAAATAGCATTGAGGGGTTACAACGTTGACTACCGTTAGGGGTTTTAGAGTTTGTCGCTATCATCTACGTTATGCGACATCAATATCAGATCCTGGCGGAGTCAAATCTAAGTTCATATCCCCCGTCTTGGCCGGTATGTTCGGTGCAGTCGGGGCCCAGTGTCTTGTTTCAGATCAGCATACAAAGATTCGACCAAGGCGCTAGACTGTAGCCTATCTGAGCTGATTATTGATCGTTCCATGGGTGAAGGTACCACTTGACATGATGTGTGATGCGTCTATGAATCACGGAATTTGGATGGGTAGCCGGTAATCCCCATCTTTGAAATTTCAATCAGAGTAGCTAGCTAGATGCGATCGTGCCTGGGCTGTGTCGTTTCGTGACATGAGTGCTAGCTATCTATTCCGCCCAGGTACGGTTACAAAATCGTACCCCAAGCTACGCATTGTCGGGGCATAGCCAACTAAGCTCCCCTTCCCGCTAATTATTAGCAACACCGCTTGATTCTCACTCCATCCCAAGTCGAAGGATCTGCATCTAATGAAGGATTTGTGGGGCAATGGTTGATGGACACATAAATTACCGACATACCCATCCCGTCAGGTATAGGTATGGCGCTTGTACCCATACTGCAACTAACTAGCCTTTCGCAGTATGTCGACGTTGAAAAGGTTGGTTTTTTGTACTTCTTGGTATGGGTGGTACATCTTTTTCAAACAAGAAGTTCAAAAAAATCAACTGTAATATCATTGGAAGCCGCACGGAAGATCAAGGAACCACAAGTTAAAAGTAGTCCTCAAACCCTAAAATGACGAGCTTCCGGATTTCTGCTTCATATCAGTGCCGATCTTGAATTCGAAGAGTGCTATCATACACGCTAGTGGAAGTATGAAATATTAGGACAGAACCTTCAATAAAACATCTGCGTTGACTTAACAAGCCCATGTTAAAAGTGCCTTACTAATACAGTGCCATATCCATGGAGGAATTCTTTTTGGGTCTGATACTCCTTAACATTGTATTTTGGCGATATCGATCTGTACTAGCAGTGATGATACTTAAACCCTTTCTCAAGTACGTCAGGACCACCTAAGACACCTCTCAGCTTGGAGTGGTTTTCCATAGCCGCTATTTCCCGCCGAAAGAAGCCCAAAACATCGAATGAGGCAAAATGATCGGATGAAGATTAACATATGATTAAATTCCCCCCTCTTTTCCCGTTCCGATATAGCCAAAGTATATCCCCGACCTCACAGGGATCAACGCAGTTGTGAGGATGCATCCGAACTGTATTTGCATTCACTACTCTAGTGTAGGCGAAGTATACTCTTTTTTTCAAGGGCAGCAACAGTTGCCGCTGATTCCAAGTTGGATGATCCATTTCTAAGGTAGTCGTTCGCAAGTCTGCGCTGACTGATCTCGCCTCAGCGCACTTCACCCGCAATGGCTCACGCAGCAATCTATCCAGATAGCTCTTCTGAACTCCAACCAAAATCTTCATCCCGCCGTTTGGAAATAACGGCATGAAAACCTGCAGTCCTTTTATGACTCCTACATGCGGGGCGAGGACGGCCTCAATCTTGTCGCCGAGCGCCGGCCCCCATGGGTCGCCCTCAAGGGTCTCAAGTGGTGATTGGACAGCCATGACTGTAAGCCAAAGCAGCGCTGAAAGGGCGTCGTTAGTGAAGATCCATTTCTGCGCCATGGTTTCTGCCGCCTTGGTAGGAGAGGCTTCGGGCTTGAGTCTGGCGAGAGACTCTGGTAGGAAATAGAAAATTTGTCCGCGGTGGTCATCAGACAGCAAGTTGGGAGGCATGCCTTGAGGGGCAAAGGGGAGAATCGTGTACTCGGGGTGGTCTCCGGCCTGCCCTCGATCCTTGCCAGCAGGATTCATAAGTCGCTTTGTCCGGGCGAGGAAGTTCTGTCTATCACCAAACATGTGAAAGCTACACTGTGATAAGATTATGCCACCTTGAATGAAGTTGGCTTGAGGAAGGGAAACAGGCAACCTCTCTCCAGGAGAAGGCCAGACAGAACAGCGGCAAATGGTGCCGGCGTCGAATTCAGACACATGAAACCCCTTCGACTTAAGCTCTGAGTAGGTCCTCGGGAAAGCGCCAGGAGCGCGAATGTCATTGACTGCGATCCCCTCCGCATCCCCATGTATCGGTTTTTGGAGCTTCATGATGCCGGCTTGTCTTGCATCAGGATCTGGAATGATCTCACAGTTCCAGACTATAATTCGCCGTTGCACAGCCTCACATCCAGCTCGCAAGACTGAGGCTGCTTGGTTTAGGTCGTAGTCGTCTGGCAGTCGGAAAGGAAAGACTTACCGAAGGTAGCCTTTGGGACCAATACGCTCCAGGGGCGTGAGGCCAGGAATCTCGATGAATCCTGAAAGTGATCCCATTAAGTCAAAAATGGGTTGACGAAAGGCAAAGAGCTGGATAATTTCTCAAGGATCAAAGACCCGAGAGTAACAGTTTTATCCTAATGGCTCTCCCATAGTCGTGGTTACGAAAGTTATGTCTGAACGGCAGTCTTAATCCAAAGTAGCTACGCCGCAACCTTGCGTCTGTCTTCCTGGCGTTGAGCATATTGTCTTGTCAGCCAACAAACATGGAGAATCGGCCCGACCTGCTCCTTCCGTCTGTCTACTAATATGTACCACTAACGGATGGAACTCATTCAGACTTGCTCCACACCACAACTAGACAGGGTAGGACCTCTCTAGGACTGCTTGGGAGAAGGCTGGGATATAACGTATCACACCAGATCTGGAGGTTCAAAGTGTTTTTGGATTCTCTTGCTTTAATGTCTTTTCCTCTTGGTGTATTTTCGAATTGAGACACACTTATCAATCTGATATGAACAAACCAAAGCAAATTCGGACCACAGGAACTGCATGTTAGCCATGTGTTTGAGTCTTTTGCTCGATCTTAATACTACAATCGTTTGCCCTGGCTGCCTGACATTCTGAACAGTTCTCGTGGGAAACGTCACGCATCCGAGACTGTCGCAAGTCTTCAAGGTATTGTTCCAGCTCCTTCTCTGCGATAGTATTGCATTCATTGACGAGACTCCGGAACAAGTCTTTTACGCCTACACCTTCGTCTATGGAAGCGCTTGCGCAGCAACCAAAACCTCGATAACCCTCTTTTACCAACGAATCTTCGTGTCTACGGCTTTCCTTTCAAGTTATCTTTGATCGTGGCGTACTCTGTCTCGATGTCTTTTCGGTCATTATATGAGAAACAATGGGAAAGGCGTGCAAACCATTGTTCTTCTACTGGAACTAATTTGCTGGCGGACGAGGGACATGTATCGACATTAAGAGATTCTACCTCGCACTTGGAACCATCATCAACATGTTGAACGACATTATTGTCTTATTGACTCCAATTCCCCAACTTTGAAGTTGTAGACGCCCGGACGGAGGAAGTTTTGCTGTGTACAGTATCATATTGCTTGGAAGCTTGTGCGACTACCCCCTTTGTTCTCTGACTGATAATATGACAATAGGACTGACTGATTCGCAGTGTTTGTGTTGCCAGTGCTATCCGCATCTGGTCCATAGACAGGTTCTCCAAAGCCCAAGACATCACGTGGATTATGGGCCCAGTATTCATCTGGTCTATCATTGAATCCTTTGTCGCCATTGTGTCCGCCTGCCTCCTTTATCTAGCTCTGCTTCGCCAGCTTCTTTGTCACAGAATGTCGTCGACACAACGCAGAAGTCAACCCGGGCCATCATCGAACAATATACCGTGAAGATCGGTCAAATAATAGCTCAAAACAAGGCCAGGGCGCGCTATTTACCCACGGTGGATCGAGGTTCAACTTTGGCAGTGGGGGTGGCATATTGAAGGTACAAGAGTCAGATGATGAGATTGATTTGACGAACCGCATCCCCAAGATCTATCAGCGTCAATACCACAGCCGCTGATTCCGCCTTAGAGAGTGACGCAAATGGGCTGTCGGTTTTGAACAATCGACTGGTATACTGGGAAGTAAAAAAAAAACTATGCTTTGAACGCTTGATTAGTGCTTGATTGATTGATAACACATACTTGCTGGAGTTGCATTATATAAGCTGATCAACTTTCCAACTCGCAGGGTCTTCATGCGCTTCGTGCCAACTTGTCCAACTCATGATGCTCGAGAGAATTCTGCCTTGCCAATAACAGAATGGTATCCCAAGAGGCGGTCTAACTGAAGGCCGGCAATGGTTGTTTTTCAAGGGTTTCGGAGGTTATCTAAGGTTATATAGATTCTGGGACGTATTCCCTTCAAGGCCCCGTTTTGGTACAATCTCATGGTGGTGGCAACTAAAAAAAAATGGTCAATATCATGAGTTTCCCTTTTTGTAGTCAAAGTCTTCCCCAACAACGGAGGCTTTTGTAATTGTGACAATGGTGAATGTATCTCTAACCACAAAATTGCTTTTGCCACACAAAAGTAATCATCGACGTTGGCCTGATTCGAACAGACGCTCCCGAAGGAACAAGATTTCTAGTCTTGCGCATTAGACCACTCTGCCACAACGCCAGTGTCCACTCGAGTGGAGATAGTTGTGTCACGAACTTTGGTAACCACATTGTTGTCTTTGTCAGTTACACAAGTGTGGATGCTCGGAGAAGATTTCGTCCTGAAGTTTCGGAAGAGCATGAGCGTCTTAATAGCACAGATGAGATATAGGACAATGAGGGCTGAGAAATTCGGGCGCAAAGTATCTATGCGATTCGAGATAGGATAATGATTTGGATACAATATAATTGATTGATGCACTCTCAGCTTCACATCAGTGAGCACTTTCCATTCTCGATCAAAACATACGTCCTGGCAGCTTGCTGTTTTGAGCCATGGATTTCGATTATTGAATTGCTATTCAGATGAAAACGTGGTTTTCAACTTTGTGTGGCTGCCTATCCGTAAAGGCTCGCAGCTTCATGACCATGATCCTAATGAAACTGCAAAGGAACCGACGAAGGTTAACTAAATGAAATCATTCTCCATACATGCGAAGGGTTGTAATCTTACGAAATATTCAATTTGTTGAAATGACCACTGTTTTTTTCCTTCGATAAGACCACCTGTCTCAGCTGTGAGTTTCCAATGTAGGTTTTCAGTTGTCATGGAAGGGATTTCTCACATTCTACGCCCTTACGTATTTGAGTCATGTTGAAAGCCACTGTCCTGATGTTTGTACCACTGGATGAGACTCTCTAAGGCTCCCTCAAGAATGTCAGCATACAAAGAAGACAGATCCCGTTCCTCATTCTGACGATCCCAATGACGCAAGTCAACCGCCACCAACGAGTCTGCTACACAGTTCTGGCCGTTCTTCCTCCAAAAGTTTCTGAACGCCATAACCTCTTTTGCAATCTTGTTTGTATCCACCAAGTATGGCGATGCAGAGTCTGGGATTTCAAGCTGTAGGAGAACACATATCTTGTGCCAATGCTGCTTTAGGCCCAATCGTCTATGGCGACGAAGCAACAGTCGTCGCTGGTCATCCGAGACCCCTTTGTGCGGGAAGTCTTCCCTGAGATTGCAGATACGTTTAATAATGTGCTTGTCCCGGCTCTCAGCTGCCTGGAAGTCCTTCTTACAGACTGGGCAGTAGAACGGCATGCGATGTTGTTGCAAGAGGTGGTCTTTGACTCGGGAAATGGACAACAGGCGGGGGCCGTTCAGACAATTCGAGTACTTGACTGGGTCTGTTTTGAAAAAGGGGCATGCTATTTCCGGCCGCTTTTCGTTGTTGGATGGTACTCGGGTCCCTTGACCACCAGAGCTTTGCTGTCTCTTTTTCTGATCGAAGTACTTGGCCAAAGCAATCTCAGTAAGTTTGTCTTTGACGAAGAACAGCGGATGACCGGGCTCTATTGATGCAGCTGATTCTGCCCATTCATCAAAGGACTGCCACTGGTTCTCTGTCTTAGAGGAGGTTTCCGAAAATTTGTCGTTGATATCTTCCACGCCGTTATCGGCCACATCAACTGGGCTCACAAAAGGTTGTGACTCTGGTGGCTCCTTCTGTTCGTTTGTTGTAGGGTCCAGAGGAGTCGAATCGAGCCACGAACGTATGGTGCTAAGAGGGTCTTCTTTAGAGGACTGAAGGTGATCCCCAAGCAGTAGCGAAGGCATCTCGGGCATGGAGACGCCACGTGTGTTCAAGCTGTCCAGTGCTCCGGAATTTTCGACTAGTACTTGTTGCTTCAGTCGCAATAAGTTGGCTGACTGGCTTTGGGTTCGAAGCGTTGTTGAACGTTGAAAGAAAGTCTCTTCTTCTGCCGTTGGGTACAGAATGCGACTTTCATGTTGTTTCTCGTCTCTGGATTCTGGAGGAATCTGCTTCTGTGTCCATGGCTGGAAGCCATGCCAAGTTCCGTTAAGCACATGGCGGCCCATCGGGGGCGTCATAGACTGGCTTTGTTCAGTATAGTAGTTCGGATGTACAATAGCCGGTTTCCCGCATTGCCATGCGCGTGTAGTTGCTGGCTGTTGTCCTTGGTGCTTGTATACAGTTTCTAGTCTCGGAGACACTCGATCTTTCAATATTGCCGCCTGCCTCTGTTGAACGCTTTGGCAGAGCTCTGCCTGATCGTTATAATGGCAACTATCTGCATTGTTTGGGAAAACAAACAAAACCAGCTGTGACACCTCTTCCTGAGCCGACTGATGGATTCTTGCTGCGTTAACAACAGAATGACAATTTGCGGAAATCTCATTGTATGTAAAACTTAGAATCCTGGCGGCATTCAATCCACGGATGGCCAATATCATACGAGCCAGGTTCGGGAGGGACCGGTCATCCATGGTACCATATCCTAGGTTGAAGAATTCCATTCCTGACGCGAGGAGTAGTCCAAGGAAATCTTTTGGGTTACAGAGTCCTTGGGGCCATCCTGGAATGTTGCCATTAGCATATAGGTGTCCGTGGAACTGTCGGTACAGAGACACTGGCATGAGAACTAAGCACCAACGAGCGCGTTCATAACAGGCCTTCCAAGATTCGAGCGTGTGGGAAGGAATTCCACCGGATTTCAAATTAGCACACCAGCAATCTGGCCAGACGTACTGAAGCCCTCGATCGCGAGCCAGACCGCATGCAGCCTCAAATCGCTGGAGTTCCGGCTTTGCAGACATTGGTTGTGAGCGTCGGATATCCTTTCCTGTCGGACCCAAGTCCCAATCCAGGCTGGGATGTCCAATGGAAGCCACCGCTGCGTAAGGAGGCGTAGTGGTCCATTGGCTAAACTCCTCGAATCGCTTAGATTCGATTCCGAACAGCGTGATGCCCATGGCGTGGGTTGGTAGACATGAACGGAAAAACGAAGGACAGCGTATTTACAGCAAAAGAATCACGATTAAGCCTGAACTACTCGAGAGAACATGGGTGGGGAGAGTCCAGCAATACGGACTACTTTTAGATGCGGATGATGGCCATGACAGGATGCTTGACGTGGTAAGATGAGAAAAGAACACGCAAGTGCGCAGCGCGAGATGGTCGTTCAGCTTGCACGCTTGCGCAGGCCAGTGCCGGGCACAATTGTGCTAAGCACGGTAAGACATGGATGGTGCGGCCCCCATGCTTCCACCTTCGGAGGGGTTCCGCGACCTGTGTGGCCCCCAGACTGCCCTCAATATGGCAAAATTGTCAAGCTCCTGGAAAGCCCCAGAGCCCAAAGCTCGGTGAGCTTCCCCAATGTGACATCCTGATCCAATCCTTCTCAAAGTATTGGAATCAGAGCGCTGGGCAGCTCAAACGTGAAAAATTCGTAGATATCATTAGTCCGAGAGGCTCGCACACTTGCATGTTCATGCAAAACAGAGACCCGATGATCTGTGAAGCAAAGCCATAGGTCCCATGCATATATGCTCGGGCGCAGATGCTTCCGCAGCCCTTCGCTCCTTAGTACGAGCCCGCGCAATTGCGCGCGCGCGCAGCCGCGTGCATCGAGACAAACAGGCTGCCTACACTGTGTCCCACATGATTGGCGGGCCCAAACATAGCCAATGAGCCCTTGTCCCCCCTCCCCCTATCTAAGCTGACTGCTTTTGGAGAGGCTGGCGGAAGGCTGTCCCGCAGGCAAGTGTGGCATGGCAGAAGGCCATCTATGCGGTGCGATGACGGCGGCCTTGCCTCGCCTGCAGATTCGAGAGACGGCCCAGAGCCCCCCACCTCATTAGTATCACGCTTGGTCGTGCCCTGCCCGGGGCATGACTTGTAATCTTTGTGGGCGCCTTGCTGTTGTGCACTACATTGGGGTGAGATTCTGGACTAAGGCAGTGATCGGTATGTTGGATAAAACTTGGATAACGTAGGTAACTTGGATAATTAGTACTTGTTGCTTAGTAATTCCTGCCAAGTGGAAGCATAATTGCATGAAGTATCGCTGTGATCCCTGATGTTGAGGATGTTACTCACCGCCTGCCCTGTAGATAATAGGGTTCATTTCCCCTCACTTTTGACGTTGTTATTGATTGCTTCTTCCTCTTGCTAACGTCGTTATCGCGAAACTGCAATGGCGAATTGGCAAAGCGAAGAAGGACTCTCCATTAACAAAGAGGGCACTATCATTGTTGTTGCTGACGAAGACGATAGCAGCAGCGACAGCAGCAGCAACAGCAGAAGCGACAGCGGCAGCGGCAGCAAGAGAAAGCACCCACCACGGCGGTCATCAAGGCAACCAGCAAAGCGAAGGCGGTGGTTTAATGATCTCGATGATGATAAAGAAGTTGGTAAGGCAGTCAACCAAGGCAGCATTCTGCCTTCCTACGAAGAACAGACTCAGCAGTCTATCAGGAATGTTAGCCAAGCACGAAAACGGTCTCGTACGCCATAGAACTCAGACCTAACTCATCGCTTCATGGAGGAGCTCGTCATCCTTTATCGGGACAAGAAACTTAACACCACCAAGGCTGCCACAAGAAGGCCAATTTTCATTAAGCTCGCAACGCAGATAAACAACAAGGCCTGGTTTGCCAACAGCGTAACTACTATACAGTTAGCTAATAAGTATGACGTTAAGAGAAAGAGGTACGATAACTAGGCCTCTGTTGCCTATAGGTCAGGCAATACGTACGATAAAGATAACGGCAGAGTCTTTTGCAGTGATGAGGCAAAAGAGAGCTTTCTCAGCGACCACCCACAGCAAGAGTGGGTTTTCGAGAAAGGGATAGGACCGCCAGCTCCATACCAAGAGATATAGAGTACCACTATTGGCAAGGGCAACAATATCCAGTCTATTGACAAGGTCAGCCGTAAGGTCGACTCTGGGGGCAACAGTAGTAACCAAGAGAACGTTGACGATGTCGAAGAAGACGACCTTAATCCAGGTACACAGGATCTACAGCCAAGTCAGTCTCCTTTTTCATCGCCTTAGTCCCTAACGTCATGTCTTCACTTAACTCCTACTCCTTAACGTTGCTAATTCATACCTATTGGCAACAACCCACGGAGGAAGAAAACATTTACTGCTGCCGAGGCCAACGCGTACGTTGGCCAGTCGATACAGGACCTTGGCAACAAGTTCTTTAGCAGTAAAAGAGAGGTGTTAGTAATGAAGTTAAAGGAGAAACAGAGGGTGAGAGAGCAGCCGTCACGTGAAGAAGTTAAGGTGAATAAAGCGATGGAGGACCTTGCGAGGTTTCAAAGTGACCTTAACTATAAGGTTTATCTGGTTGTTTCAAATAGGTTAATAACAAAGGAGAAGAAGTTAGTAGTATCGCGAGCAAGGTATTAGAACTTACTACCAAGTAACAAGTTAAAGAAGGCGTATTATATAAAAGTATATAAGCAAGAGAAAAGTCAATAGGTCAGTTAGTTATAATAAACAGTTATAATTATTCCTATCTACCTCTGCGCGCCTACTGCCTGCCACTGTTGCCACATTACCGTTGCTGTCTGCTGCTGAATATCATCTATACCTCGCCCTATACACCACTTATCAGCCCTTTCGCCTGCTTGAAATACATTAATATCCTTATCTTTGGTGTCTTCAACAACCTTCTCTTCAAGATGATAAAGCAAAAAGTTGTGGAGGCCTGTTACTGCGTATATGATCTTGACTTGCGAGTCAAGGCAATACTCTGGAGCTGCTTGGCGAATAATCTTCCACTTCCGCTTAAGGCGACCAAAGACCTGCTCAACAATGACTCAAAGGCGACTATGACGGAGGTTGTATAGCTCTTGGGCTGTTGCTGGCGGTCTCTCTGCGTCCCTCCATTCCTGCAAATGATAACAAGTTTTGTTATACGGAACAACAAGGCCACTTTGTCCACCAAACCCTGCGTCAGCTAAGAAATATCGACCTTCTGGGACTCGAAACCCTCGACTATACGCAAAATTGACCAGGCTGGCATCGTGGACAGACCCTTCAGCCCCAGCAAGCACATACGAGAACCCTCCATCGAACCGGACTGCAGCAAAGACATTCTGGGCCACGGTACCCTTCCGACTTCGCCACGTTGCCTAATTGTTTTTGGAGATATACGCATTAATAAGAGTGCCGTCAACTGCGCCAACACAGCCAGTAAAGTATTTACCTAGCTTCTTGTTGTTCTCGATCTCTGGCGAAAGCTCTGCTTCTCCAGCTGGTATTACGTATGCCTTGTGGAGTTTAACAAGGTATGGCAATACCTCATTCCACACCATACACACTGTTAACTGACTGATCCAGAAGAAATGACTAGCGTTCCGTTGTGCGCTGCCAGTTGCCAATATAAACAGACTAATAAGCACTTTCTGCTCAATTAGAAGGTTCTTTAACAACTGTAGAGGCGTGTTATTCCTAAGCCACCTCATGAGTACTTGAAACTGCCGTTGACCTATACAAAAGAGGCTAAAGAAGCGACAATTTGAGCCGCGAAGGAGCTGCTGACAGAACCGCTGGGCTGCCTTTTTTCCACCCTTATTAATAACCTCCTTTTCTGCTGCAATTTGCCCATAGTTATATGGGCAGCGGCCGACTGCAACAGCGCCAGATACTGCGACTGTTGCGAATAGTTGCGTATTTTTCATGACAGTTGTGAGTTATTAGCGGTTGGATAACGTTATCCAAGTGCTAATGATGGTCCGGAGGACCATTAGGGATTTGTATGGGCAAAGAGGGGTTATGATCCCTTTCAGGGCGGCAGAATGTCAATCTTATCCAGGTACGGGGCAAATGTGGCATAACTTTGAGTTCATGCAGAGGCGAACCCAGGACATGGAAAATGGGCCTCAAAAAGGCCTAGCGCAGCATTTATTCAGTTTTAGGGTTCATTTCTTATCCAAGTTGCGTTATCCAACTGGCATTTGAAAGTTATCCAAGTTTCCGATCAGGCCCTAAGACTAACTATTCACATCTTCATTTTCACGGTACTTACGGTGACCATGTCCCTTCGCCTAGCCTTATTCGATTCTCACAAGGCCTGGTTGTGAAACTCAAGGCGTTCGTCTGCCTCTAATGCGCAGGATTGGTCCACTTGCTGACCTCTTTTCCACTCCATGCCTGGCCGGCACCAGGCGCGATGTGTTTTGTGTGGCGTGGAAAGCCGTATGTTCGGTCAGAATAGTAGCCACGTCTTAGCTTATGGCATATGAGAACATTGGCTTCGGACTAAGTAGTTGAGAGTGGGCAAAGTTTTGTCCAATCGGTTCTTACTCTCGGAGCCGCATGAACAAGAGCTACTAGGCATTAATAAGTCCACGAACAATTCCAAAATGTAATTCAGACTTGACCTAGTAAATTTCTCACATTGCTGGCACGTTTGCTTTCTTGGTGAGTAAGAGGCTTCCTAGTGAATGGACACTAGTCATGCCATTTCTCAGTGCGTAGTAATAATTAGCTAGAAAGATTTGGATGTTTCCGTCAATACTTCTTCTCAAGCTAATTGAAAAACTAAATTGAAAGCCTTCGGCTGATACCGAGAATAGCCAATGTGTAATCCCTCAGATTACATGGACTGTATGACAATGCTCTTGGGTAACGATGTCTCAAGAGCAAATATTTGTAAGGGATGGTTACAGGTGGTTTCTTGGCGTCGCTGCAGATGATCTAGCTCCCCAGTTATTCGCGACGAACCACTCCTAATAACAAACTCTTTTTCGTATCAAATGATTCTTGACCGTGGTCGCTAGAAGTCTCGAGGCAAATCTCCATTGAGGAGTCATGGGTGGAACCCCGATTAACGGTCTCGTCTTCGACTTAGACCGCAACGGACAGAAGAGTAAAAGAGCCTGCCAGGTCAAGACAACAGACCACGACAGAGACAAGATTAAAATAGTAGACCAAGTCAAATACAATATTCGAAGCTCAGATATTAATATCAGATCTCCAAGGGTGGAAGACTGTCTCAGTGGTTAGTTCAAGAAATTGGGTGAAGTAATGCTTACCCAATACCCAAACCTGTGATCACTTAGTCACTAACAGACCAAAGTGTGCCTGGTACCTCATCTAAAATCCCGAATTCAAGATCGGCGATGGGGTTGCTTGGTGGAGTTCAACTGCCGCGGGAGGAAATCAAGAACATGGGTTGAGTTATTGCTGAGACAGACCTTCTTACTTCGAATTGCGATTGCTTTATGCCCATGCCGTTATGATTGAGCAAGCAGTCAAAATATCTATCAACTCATAGACATCGTTTCCCTCGCTGTGTTCTTCGCCGTCGTTCGAAAATTCCCGAAGGCTTCTATGACGAACCAGTAACACGGTTATGTGAGTAACCTATAAGCGCTTAGCAAATTTATTAAATCAACTTTTCAGACGACGAGATAAATGTCGTGCGGTATTTTCTTAAAGATATTACGACAAAAGCTGGGAAATTCTCGCCGGATTACCTATCTATCTTTAAAGAAGAAAGTTCAAAGTTGGATACGCCATTAAGAGTGGCCCGAGATATCTTTCACTACCTGGCTAAGAAATGATGGGTAATCTTTGACAGAGGAGCAAAAGTGTGAAATCCTATGGATACGTCGCGCAGTTGCGCAAGCTTATTCGCGGCACAGTTGTGCTCGAGGCTATGAGCCCCTACACCAACTCGATTTAGAAATCTGCCAGGCAAGGTCTCTAGTAAATTACAGATATGGCATTCTGAACCAAACAAAACTCTAGCCCGGCCCACCAGCCTGATTTTACTTTCTGTTGTCGATGTAAGCTCCACGCGACTAACAGGCTCCACGTACTTGTCAGATTATCCCCGGGATGCCAGCTTTGATTGACAGCAAGAACTGGGAATCATTGCTTATGATATCAATCCCGAATCTAGAAACTTTTTTAGATCCATGTCATTAGTCTTCGGGCAGATAAATGAAACCGCCGCGAGGAGGATGGGGGTAACTTTAAGGTCACACTCGCTAGGGCGCTGCCCGCCTGGGTACAACAACAACAATCCAATCGTCAATAAACATGGGGATTTTCATAAAAGAAATGCTGAGATAGGGACCAACAGGTGAAGATCATAGGCATGTGTATCTGTGAAATATGAACTTTTCTAATCTCATTGCTCGTGAGGCCGCTTCGTACACAATTTCTTCTAGCTTCTAGCAAGGCAGGGTGGTCCCAAGGCAGCGCTCAACATGCATAGCGAATTGTAGCACTGCACGAAGAGCTCAGTCGCAATTGTTTCCATACTAGGAAAGGGGCAGCCGACCCCCTCGCAACAAGCCGAGGCTCTCGGACCTGGGCCGCACATGCCAACGAACATAGGATGAATATACGTGTTCTCTCCTTGTGTGATCGCTTCTTGTAGTCGGATTGTACTGTCCAGTTCAGTGTGGTTTAGTCATGAGTTAGGGATACGGACTTTCTCTCGATTCGAGTTGTGCAACTATCTGCATGTTTAACTGCCTCTATTCTATTCACTAGGCCTATGTGGGTGATTTTGTCATTGTGTCAGGGTCCTTTTTCGACTCAGCCTGAGTGGAAGACACGTGTGTGTGTACATACTTTCATGCTAGGGGTAAACGGGTGATGGATTGAACGTGGCACAACTGATCAACGTCACTAGTTAGCGTCTCATGACTGCCGCAACAGCCCACAGAATCAGCTGTGAACTCGTCGATGAATATCAAGCGGAATCTCGCTGTTGATAAGAGGTCAATACATATTCAGCAAACTAATCTTTTTGTGGCGATTCGCGTGATTGTATTCCGTGAAATCAACTCCCTGCCCCGTCTAGAGTCAAATTAGATCAACGAAATTACATCAGCATATTAACATTTTAGTTACATCAGAGGCCAGGGAAGTGCTCCGAAAGGAACGTAATTTGGGTTTAAGGTAGTTTGAATTTGGGGGACGCAGTGGAGGATGGTCGAGTCCTGTCACTCCCCGTGCTTCCAGAGTAGGGAGCGAGTGGGGTTCATCAGTTGTCGCTGTAACTTAACGACTTCTAGCCAAGTTTATTGGGACAATGGTTGACATGGGGTTTGAGTCAGTCCGTCCGAAACGTTGAGCATGATACCCAGTTCTTGCCATGACCGAGGACAAGCTCGCGTAAGAGAAAGCCTGGAGAGTACCGTCGACAAATAGCTTCCCCCTGGATGTTGTCCTGTGCGTTTTGTGTGCCATCCTGTTTTAACATGGATGTTAGCGCCAGGCTCGTTGCTGAACAATACTTGATGCACTTGCTACGGCAGCACTTCATGATAAGGAAAGGATCTGCCGTGAGGGGAAAGGGCTTCTGTGACAGCCTGCGCTTGCAATGCAGGATCTCCTCGTTTTCATCATGATCAGTATTCTATCCTAAGGCTACGCAATACCTATCCTACAACACTCTTTAAACATACTTGTATCTACCATTGGCCATATTTTTTGACCACTGTTTGCATTAGAGGAGATTCCAGGCACTCCGTCCAATTGGTCATCGAGCTTCAGCGACAGCGCATATCTTCTCACAGCCAAGGTTTGCTGATGCAGAACTATCCACTCAAATCGCCCAGCATGGTGATAATGAACCATGACTACACCAAAGGCCAAATGATAGATCTGGCCATAGGATTCATGATCATTCCTACCTTCTTCTTTGGACTTCGCATTTGGGCAAAGTTACTCGTCAAACGTGTTGCGTGGGACGATTATCTTACAGGAGCTGCGCTCGTTAGTACTAGGAGCAATCGACTGATCCCCATTTAGTTGGATATGGTGACTGACCATGATTCTTGAAGCTGATTTCCATCACATGCTGTGGTTTACAATTAGCCAGTACGTCTTCGTTCCTTTTACCCTTTATGGGACAAGTAGTAACAGCCTCAATAGCTGCGATTTATGGGCATTTGGGGCAGCATCAGCCTACGTTTCCAGATGGATCTCCGATCACGGACGACCCAGGATTGATCTTCTTCGAAGAGGTGAGCCTAAAAACACCTCGTATCAATTTCATCTTCTGCCACAAGCTGATAACCTCTCCACCAACTAGACAAAGTTTGCCCTCAACATGATATCGATCCTGGGCTTGGGGCTCGTCAAGTCCTCAATTCTTGTGCTGTATCATAGCCTCTTCCCAAGTCGCAGATTTCATTTCATCATATATGGGGTGCTCGCGTTCGTAATTGGATGGACCGTCAGCTTCTTCTTTTCTCATCTCTTTACCTGCTATCCCATCACCGTTTTCATCGAGCCCTACTATGGCAACTCTTGTGTGCAGACAGTGCCTATGTTCCTGTCGTTGCTCTTTACCGATATTGTCGCAGACTTCATCATTCTGGTACTGCCAATCGCCATGGTATTAAAAGTACAACTTCCTTTGAAGAGAAAATTGGCAGTTATTGGAATGCTAGGCTTAGGCGCTGCGTAAGTGGCGAAGGATAGCAGCCTTCGTGCTCCACGGGGTATAAGAGCTTGCTGGCTAACAGTAGGCAGTGTTTGCGCCGTGAGCGTCACAAGAGTTGTGGCTACCTTTACGATTGCTGAAGAATACGTCAAGCATCCAAACGACGTCATTTGTATGTACCTGATCAGCTTTTCACATTCAAGTGCTCGAAATTGCGCATCGATATCTAAACTTTTTTTTTTTTTTTGCAGACTACACCGCTCCAGTTTTCTTCTGGACGAATATTGAGCTATCTCTGGCCATTGTTTGCGCCTGTTTGCCAACAATGCGCCCAATTTGGGTGCATTTATTTCCCAGGCCCACAGGAAATGGAACGAATTCCTACGAATACGGGTCTTCGAGGCGCATGAAGAACAGTCTAAGAACCCCATACAAAGAGCTGGACGAGTTGGATTTGGTGCGAAATGACGGTAGGACTCGGTCTGGGTTAGCAACAGAGCGGGATATCATCAAGGAAGCTACTATATACCAGACATTCGAGCCTTCAAATAGCTCAAGCACCGCGAATCTAAGGCAAAACGGACTTATGCTATGAAGCAGGGCTAGAGGGACAGGTTGGAAATCACAGAAACGGAAAAAGTGCATGTCTATTTCATTTCCGGGATTTGTAGAATCCTATACTAGCTGTAGATGATAGCAAGGCTTTGTAGTGGCGGCATTGTATGCGACGAGCAATGGGTTGGGCACATCGCTTTCTCTACTCTGAAGCCCAGAGCATCCGCCCTTTACTGCTCAGTACAACAGGGTGGCAGAAACTGTGCAAGCAATGCTACCTGTTTCGGCGTGTATAGCAACAAGAAAACCTCTCATCGCCCCCTCAAATTTCCTCAGTCTCTCCTAGAGGCTGCAGTAACATTGTAGCAGCTTCCGTTCCGTTTCTGGTCCGCTTACGAGGTTGAGATAACCTCTTCATCGACAACACACGCGGTATGGGGCGGTGGGGGCAAAGAGGAATATGGTTTTTCTTGTTGATATCGCATGTACTCAGAAACAAGGACCAGCCTGGCATAGCAGCCCCACAGGTAGCATCCAGCTAAGCAGAACAAACCCAGCCAAGACTAATTGCCACAATATTATCGCTACATAGGCTGCGGAATTCCTTGTCGTCTTTCAAGACTGGGACGCATGTCTCAACGGTCTTGTTGGTAGTTCTGTCGACTACAGCAGTGACCTCTGGCATGGCGTAAAGGGGAATGTTGTCATCTACGCATGCCAGCTCAAGATTGCGATAGGTGGTGTTGGTAGCGTCATCGGTAATGTTGAAAGGATTACGGCAAATAGGGTCGAAGACATAAGTTTCGTAAACCCGGATTTCGGTCCATGTCGCTGTGCCTTTGATTGCGCCGCGTGTGTCACAGACCTCGACAAGCTCTTGCGTCGTCGTGGGGGTAAAAGGAGACCAGGCGACGAACCGGCTGCCGTGAGGATAGCCGATGGATCCTAAGCTAATTGGCGGTAGGGCAGCGAAGGCAACAGCCATGAAAGAGGCTCCGACAATGGTAAAGAGCTGCATGCCTTCGTTTGACCTCAGAGACTGGGATTGACGGTTGGTAGTTGTTGAGGATTGATGGATACGGTGGCGCCATGACCGGACTTGCACGACTATTCTCGGGGCGGTTTGTTCGCATTTATATATTTCAACAAATGACTAACCATAAGCATATCTGTGGACTGGAGAGCATGTACCTACAGCGCTCCGTTCAGCGAGTGGTCGGCTCGGACTCGGCCCTCGCCGTCATTCTTTTCGCAGGGCGAGCAGTAGGTGGTCTAGGCAGGGGCCCCTGTATTCAACATTTCATTCAGTTATCAAATCTTGCTCTCTCAAAAGAGAGAGCTGGTTCTGCATCTAGATCGTAACGCATGGACAGTTTAGTTAAAATCGAAAAATCTTTGTTGCCTCTTGGAATGATTGCAATTCCAGTGCTACGATGTTCTATGTTTTGACTCTAGTGGTTGATATTGCATTCGTTGACGAAGCTCTCTAGAAACTGAAATCGTGTTTTTGGAAGAGGTGTGATGACATTAGTGATAGTCAGGCAAGGATGTGGCATAGGTAGCATTGGTTCGGCGGAGCAGATCTGCAGGTCTCGCAGCGGTGAAATACGAGGAGCTGTTGCCTGGTGTTGTAACGTACTTTCACTTGGTGGGGTCACAATGCAATCCTTCTCGTATTTACGGCGAGCATATGTTCTGAGCACGCTATGAAAAGTATAAAGGAGGCGCAATTACCTATTGAGTAAGTGTATTGATCACAGATACTAATTTGACCGTTGCGTCCATAATTCTGAGCATAGGCAAACATCGTTGAAAGACTTTGCTGTATTTTCTACCTAAGTTCTTGCATTATATAGATTCTTTCACAGTTCATATGTTCAAAACTCCTTGATTTTCTAAAACTCCATTTTATAGCATATTATGGTTTTCAGCTCAAGCGTGGATGTTTAATACACTGCTCTTACTTAATTTCTCAAGGCCACGTTGAGCTTTGATTCTGTACCAGTTGAACAAACCCTGGTGAATGCTTTCAACTTTCTGTCATTGTTGGCCTTTGTATGCCGTCTTGACAAGAACAGTCTATGCACCTGTTCAAAAGAATAACTGAGACGTGCAGGTAGCGGACTGACTGTGCAGTCAAAGAATGCATCAAGGGTTTATTATGCGACAAGGAACAGAAGATAAAGCATGTTTCAATAGAACAATTTAACAAAAACTTGGCTGACGGGGAAAAAAGATCCGGCCGCATCTTATATATTTATTTTAAAGCCTGTGCGCGTTTCATGTATTTCAACAACTAAGGCCTTGAAAACCAATGTTATAGGAAATGTGCGTGTCTCCTGGTGCTATACTGACTTGTGATAAGCGGCCCGACATGAGATAACTAGCGAACTAGCTTTATGATTCAACTCCCACATTTCTTCTCAGGTCTCTGTCTCAGTACTCGTCCGCTCTGCAGCTTGTTCTGGGGTTTCTTCAGAACCTTACGGTCTTCGCGCGTAGACAATATGGCTGGCCAAATTAGTAACACGATCTTCTTGTTTGGGCAGTGTAAATAGTTAGAAAAGTCAACCTACAGCCTGAAATACGGCTGAAGCGTGGGCTCTCTCATCGCTTTTCGCATCTCACTCATAAAAAGCAGGATCTCCACGTACCCCCAGCCCATAATCTTCTTGAGGAGGAATGTTCCAAACCCTTCTAGGGACTGGTCAAGATACTCGAGGTTGCAGATGCCGACTTCCCTCATCACGGGGTCGGCTGGCCATGATCCAATAGGGATCCGCCAGCTCTTTTCAACAATGTCGACAAATCCAGCTATTTCCAAAGCTCTCGATATACCGTGATTGCGAGACTGTGTTCCGGTTTTTCCAAGGCGTTCCAAAGCCTCAAACATGACGTTAGCCCATCTTGTATAAACGTGGTCTTTGCTGAGAGCATCGCCAAGGCTCTGGGAATGGCTCTCGAAATCGAATTCCTTAATTTCAAACCATCCACCTGGTTGGAGATGTTCAAAAGCTTGACCATACAGCTTCGGCCAGTCTGATACGCTGCCTTCAAGATTACGAACGTGAATAAAGTTGGAATGCTCTGTCGGCCATGTCCAAAGCTGCTCAATGTCGTCGATCTGGAATTTGCAGTTGGGTGGAACCCACGAGGGCTGGATTGGCGAAATATCAACGCCTGTGACTTCCGCAGAAGGGAACTCATCCGCAAAATCACTAATACCCTTTCAGTCCCATGCAAGGCAATCTACTTTCGGATAAGACTCACATGGCCCATATACCAGTTCCAGTACCAACGTCAAGGACTCTCTGTATGTATGGTGAGTTGCTACGACTTCAAAGTGCCCTCTCCTGGCTTTGGAAATTGTGATTGCCTACATAAGGATTGTCCCCAATCGGAGCTAAGAACAGCTTGTCCCCAAGAAACAGGGTCTGCCAGTAATGACTTTCACGTTGTTAGATGGTTAAGAACAAGGAAATCAATAAAAGTTTCTAGCTGGGACAATATGCCCTAGCAGTGAAATGTCAGAACTTACTTGAGTTCAAGACCTTCATTTTGCTTCTCATCATTCGGGCCCCAATAGTCTGTCTTTTGTGTGTAGGTGCGCCCGTGAATACGACGATATTCAGTGACACTTTCGCTCAATGACGCAGTCGAGGACGTAGTAACACTGCAGCAAATTGATTAGCTTCAAATCCTACGAGTTAACACAGATTTAAACTTGCCTTGCATTGTCTGCCGTAAGGTGATCACCTTCGTTGCCGATGGTCAGGTCCTGTTGGAAACCATAATCAGTTCGGAAACGACCAAAGTGCTCTCCCTCCCTTTCGGATGTAAAACAAGCACAATCTTTGCAGCAACTCACAGCGGCAATTGCATCAACGGCAGGTTCTGCCGTAACAATGGTGGGGGTTTGGCCAGTTGTCACTGGCCCTGAGTTTTCCGCCATGTTGGACTTGGGAAATTTTGTTGTTGGTAGGAATACGGCCTCCTTAAATTAAGAAGTTTGGTTTTTTGTAGTGTTACAGGAACAGAATCGGGTGCGAACCCTCCTCTTATAGTTCCTTTCGAGTTTCTGTATGAGGCACCAGATTAAGGCAAGGGACGAAGCGAAAATCCGCCTCCCTGGACGAATTAAAACGTCGTGTTGAGCGGCGTTGGACGCATGATTTGAGCTATTTCGGGAAGGTCTCAATTTTATTTGGAGGCCAACATGACAACCAACAAGCTGCAATATTTTACAGGCAAACGTTGGTGGAGATGACAAGCAAAATCCGATGAAATGGGTTAGGGTGCGCCGACCCCTCAAAGTTCCGTTCCATTCACACCTCTCCAGACTGTGCGCACAGGTCGAAATCAATGGAGAAGTCATTAACAATCAGTGGTAAGTTGTCGCCAATCACGCAGATGTTGAATTGCGAGTCGATACGAGATAGACAGCGTATCTTCACTAGCGCTATTGTGTCCTTGATACAAATCTGGCACTAAACTTCCGACCGACATTGAGCAAAACTCAGTCATTTTTGCGGTAACCATTCTATAGTCCAATGTCTAGTTTGTCGTTGAGCGGATTGCGGGGTTTAGAGTCAACATATCAATTGAGAGGGGGATGCTGCTCTTCTGAGCGGCTCATAGAGCCTCCGCCACAGTTGTGGCAGTTATCTGCTCTTCAGATATCTCCTCTTCTTCAGGCTTACGGGCGTAAACCAGATGCCTGGTCATGTTGTCAGTTAGTATGTCCATGGCAAGTTTTGCAATGACGATGAACAACTAGTCAAGGTTTCACTCACAGCCTGAAATATGTTTGGAGTTTAGGGTCTTTCAACGCCTTACGCATCTCGCTGATGAAAACCAGGATCTCTGCATCTTCCCATCCCATCGCATGTTTCAGAAGAAGTACTCCAAAGCCCTCAAGTGATTCATCGATGTACTCCAGGTTTATCACGCCGACTTCCTTGAGCTTTGGGTCAGCGGGCCAGTTTCCAACGGGAATAGGCCAGCTTTTTTCAACGATGTCAACAAACCCAGCGTTTCTCAAGCCACCAGCTATCCCATGGTCGCGCGTTTGCTTAAGCGTCTTGCCGAACCTGTCTGTGGCTTCGAACATGATTTTGGCCCATCTCCTGTAGATGTGGTCTTCAGGTAGATCGTCGCCCAGGCTTTGAGAGTGATCCTCGATGTCGATTTCCTTGACTTCAATATAACCACCCGGCTTTAGGTGTTCAAAAGCCTGGGAGTAAAGTTTCGGCCAGTCCGCTACCGAGGCTTCCAGGTGACGGATATGGATGTAATGAAAGTACTCGGTAGGCCAGGTCCACTCTTCCTCGAAATTGTCGATCTGGAATTTACAGTTCGGCGGAACCCAACCTGGCTGAATGGGTGAGATGTCGACTCCGATAACATCGGCTGATGGAAATTCATCTGCGAAGTCGCTGTGACTCATTAGCTATACGGCTTCAGTCCAGCCAGCGGGCTGATGAAACTCACATGGCCCATATACCAGTACCAGTTCCCAGATCGAGGACTTTCTGTTTGGTTTGTAAGTAGCTATTCCTCAATGACGTGATCCATTCGGTAATATCTCATAACGTTACCTGAGGGTTATTGCCGATTGGCGCTAGGAATAACTTGTCATCAAAGAACAAACATTCCCAATAGTGCCTTTGCCCAGAGAGTCAGCTATACACTGGAACCATACATCTTGTAATGGAAACGCGGAATCTTGATGCCGGCATCGACGTGTACTCACGCAAGTTCCAGTCCCTCATTTTGCTTCTCATCATTCGGGCCCCAGTAATCAGTTTTCTGCGTATAAGTGCGACCCAGGATACGACGATACTCGGTTATGCTCTCGCTCAAGGATGCCGTTGAGGATGTGCTAATACTGGAATGAAATTTTCAGTATGCAGTCATTGCCCATTGCTGAGCCCAGCATACCTTCCGGTCTCCGCTTCGCTAAGCTCGTCGTCACCGATGACTGGGTCCTTTGCCACGCATAATTATGTTAGCGCACCGCACCCATTGCTCTGCCTTCGGATTCATGACCCAGGTTCTTTCATACTTACAGCCTCAATCGCGCCCAGTTCCGGTTCAGTTCCGCTTGTAGGGGAGAGAGCCGCCGATGACCCTACCGGAGATCGGCTCCCCAAGCGTTCAGAGACTGGTGCTGCTGCAGCCGCAGCTACACTGGGACTCGTTGCCATGTTCTTGACAGCCAGAGTAGGATTAACGGTGTGGCAGAAGAAAGTAGACGAACTCACGAAACATAAAGTGAGATCGAAGGGAAGTACAGACTCGTCTTTGGAAGTAGAATTAAGATGCGAGCAACCCCCTCTTTTAAGCCGACGGTTTTCACTGTTGGTCCTTAGGCAATTATTAGCTTGCATATTGGCACAGTTCAAAAGACCAGGGCCAGATCCGACAAGGGCCGAAGCGAGGGTCCGGTTTCCCCGGGCGAATGAGAGCATTCGTTTCCTTACAATTGAATGCAGATTCTAGGCTAGTTCTGGAAGGTCCGAAGATTCGTTGGATGTCGAACGGGACAACCAACATGCCACAATTGCCTTAATGATAAACAATGGTAAATTGGCAAGCAGAGTTTGATAGAACGAGTCTGGGTGCATACGGCTCCATTCCACTGGCCCGCTGGTCATTTGCCCGCACAAATCCGAGTTAACGTAGAAGTCGTTCAACCTTCAACAGCCAATGGCCATTCGTCGCTAGTTCCACCTCGAACGCAATCATACGAACCTCACTTGAGGTAGACGATGGTTTTGTCTTCCATCTCTATTGATTCCGCCCATGGACTCCCCAGACCCTGGCTTTGAATGGAGCCGCGTTTAAACTGGTCGTGCTTCAAATGCTTGTTTCTGCCAAACAAACTTTGGGATCAGTGCCACAACGGTCACGACTGTTTGGCAGGTTCCTTACATCTCAACATCAGCTGATACATTGAGATCCTTCAGCTTTAGTGCGTCTCATCAGCCAGCAAAATGAATGACTGTCCAACATATTGCAAAGAAACAAGCTGCAAAACAGTTCCAAGTACTCCGCGATTGCGATCACTCTCCCCTAAAAGTCAACGATTGCCGAGTGGCTTACCTGAGATCTAACCGTGGAGACATCTCATACCCCCGCAAAATATGACATTCCAACGTCATTGGTATCGTACAAAGCTGACTCATGAACAGCGACTCATTGGTATCCGTCACGAACAACGTTCCCGCGTGTCTAGGTTACGGAAAACCGGACCGTCAAACAAAGGCTACCACGAAACAGACAATGAAGCTTGACCAGATGATCCCACACCAGCCGTTGAAGCTTGGCATCGGTGTCCTGTCAGTTCGAACGGGTATACGGCTGGATGATAGCTTTGCAGCGAACCGTTTCTGGCCCTACGGCCTGCCCCAATGACGACAATGGAAAACCCCTGACTCGCATTCTAGCACTGAAACTTCTGCGTCCTTGTGCTGATCTCGATCGAGGTGACGCACGTTCCTGCGACAACAAAGTTTATTTCTCCTCACTGATGGGGGCGGGGTCCTCTCCTGAAAATTTGTTGCATCAGTCCGTGTTTTCGGGCCGGTTGGAGTAAGAGATGTTCGATGTGTGCATCAAGCGGACAATACACCGTTCCTAGGCTTAGTCAAAACCATCAAGAACATATAGCCATTAGCGGCATGTCTTGATCCCGAAAGTAACTAAAGCCTGCGGCTATTCGACAATCCAGCACTAGCGGCAAGCCGGTCGAGCTGGTCCCTAGCCCGATCTTCGCGCCGTCAAACAGTACACGGCGCCATTACCAATTTCTAGACCGTGCCTTGTTCTTCGCGACAAACCCCATACTCCATTCTAGGAGGGCCTGGTAACGGTTCGGAGATCATCGCTACCACCCCCATACTTGCGATGGCGTGGCAAGGACCCCAGAGTAGGGTTTCGTCTTGCTGGCGTCCCGGGGCAGCATGCTGGTGCGTTCAAATGCCGGCCTACAAATACCAGGTTGAAGGACTGGCTGAACGCCGGATAGTTACCTGACGCCTGCAGGGTCCAAGGATAAGAATCTTGGTCCCAGCACCGACGATTCCGAGTCAGGGTCAAGAACTACTGGCCGTCATTGCGTTAGTCACCTTTCACTCCAACCATCAAAATAAACTCGCCCCGTGCTGTCACCCATCGTTTCCTTCCCCTAGCCTGCCATTCGACATTACATCTAGTGCGTTTTCTGAAGTTCCGATGAGGGGCGGTCAATGAGCAGCCGATCCTTCATATTGTCCGCTCTACCCCCAACACTTCGTCAGAAGTCTCCCAACTCTTCCCCCACCACACACTCCGCTACCACCGGGGATGAAGGCGGATGGCCAACATCGATTCCTACGCCATCGTCCGGTGAGAAGCGACCATTGGCATCACGATGGCCGGAACACTTGTACCCCCGTGGTACGAGGCATCTACGCCAACCAACGAGGAACAGAATGTCGCCAGCATGTTCTGGGGTTTCACCCTTGGAGTCGGGCTTTGGAGCGGAGTCAAGGGATATCGACAAAGCATGGCCAGCTGGAAGAGGACGCACCGAATCAACACATATGTCTGGCTCATCTGGGCGGAATGGATGGCTAGCATCGTCATTGGTATCATTTCATGGTGCTATCTAACTGCTCTTATCGACCCAAGGTATGCACTTTGGTGCCTCGCTGCTGTGTGGAAACTGCCATTGACCCGATCCTAGCTTCGAGTACTTCTTCTTTTTGCGTAAGTGTTACCGGCATTTCCAATTGCCAAGGTCCCAACTGATATCAATCTATCGACAAAGTTGTTCTTTGGAGTATTCAGGTAAGCGCTCCGAACAACCGTGGAGTTTATTGTCCCGCTCAGCGAAGACTAATTTGGAAATAGGTTCAATGCCTGGTGCAAATCATCATCAATCGGATCGCGATCTTGATGCCAATCCCCGCCTATGCGACACGACTAAAATGGGGCGTCTTTGCCGTCCTGCTCGCGGTCAACATTAGTGTTTTCTGCATATGGATACCAGCACGGCTCCAAATAAGCAAAACTTATATTCATATCAATGAAATATGGGATCGTATCGAGAAAGGAATATTCCTCATCGTTGACGCAGGTCTGAACCTGACCTTCATCTAAGTCAACCTACCCACTTTTCGCCCACCCCCTGTTATCGCCCACCCAAAAATCCCTCATCCTCAACACCAACCTCCCACTTCCAACTATCGCAACATTTCCAACCCTTATCCAAATAACCTCTTTTTTTCTATGTTGCTTGTTTATGGCCTAATGGTCCAATATACTGAATACGAGATTAACCAGGCCCTGGCTGCTATAACCAATGGCCAGTCTGTCCGTCAGGCATCCTGCGAATGGGGTATCCCACGATCAACACTTCGAAGTCGGATAAAAGGTACCCAACCTAGGGCAGCAGCATTTGAAGACCTCCAGAGGCTCTCTATTAGTCAGGAGGCTAAGCTGGCCAGCTGGGTGCAGATCCAGGCTGATCTTGGGCTTGCGCCAACGCATCAGCAACTTAAGGGGTTTGCCCAGCGCATCCTCCATGCCATGGGAGTGTAACGGTCCAAGGCGTGTATATTTGCAACAGGCTATGGCGACTACTACGAGTATCCTCAGATAAGGAATAGAAAGGAAAACTATGAATCTCCACCCTGCTGCTGGCCTGATCAGGGCCATGCCGCACTGGCCATCGGACTGTCGGCATCGTGGATTCCGTGGTAGGCCTGATCAGGGTTGGCTTGTGGGTATCGCAGATGTAATCCTGGCCGCGATGTTCAGCAAGGCCTCATATAGGCCTAGCCTGTTATAATACCCCCCTCCCTCCCCTCTTTTTAGCGGGGGTTATGTTTCTGCTTATACTTAGCGAATGCCACTGTATCTTCCAATTAACTTAGAGGCTCTCACGTTGGCTTTGCCTAACCCGTCTATTTTATAAGCACCTTTTATCCTCTACTGTATCTCTTCTTGTCTAATATCTCTTAGACCTCGTACTCCTGATTAGGCCCCAGGATAAGTGTAGCAGGCTGTGCGTCGTCCTATTGTTAAGATAGAAAGGGATTATTCCTAGCATGCCTTAGTAGGGATATATAGAAGACGTTGTGTATCTCTAGCGGTGTGTCTAACTAGCATGCGTGCATACCCACTAGCTTCTAGATTATGTATTTAGCGTTAATTTAATCTAACTTCTTTAAGGGTCTGTCTAATCTAACGTTTGCTAATTAAAGCCAGACTTTATTACCTAGCTTAAACTAATCAGACGGCTATCGTTTAGCGTTAGCATACTGTTCTTATCTCTCCTAGGCTGCAGCTATAGCTGCCTATACTTATTTAGTTACGTCTCTAAGCTTCTGGACTAATCCCTTAGCCCTTATAATTAGGGTGTCTTCTTCTGTTCTTAGCGTTTCTTTTACTCTAATTAGGTCTATGTTGTATCCATAGGTAAAGAAGAACAGGCTAATCCCCGTTAAGGTAGCCAGTCGGTTATTAATAGCCATTATTATAACTAGGGTTAACTTGTCTTAATCGTCTTAAGCGTAAGCGTAGAACGCTTAGAGGTAGGTCTCTACTACCTGGTTTACTCTCTCTGTAGCACTATCTGTCTTAGGGTAGTAGGCTGTAGAAAGCCTCTGCTTAATTCCCGTTAGTTAGCATAGGCGCCTCTATGTCTAGCTAACGAACTGCGTGCCACAATCTAAAACTATAGCTTTAGGGATGCCGTAATGTCTAATCAGGGTTGTTACTAATACAGAAGCTGTAGATTCTGACAATATATCTTTTATTAGCTTTAGAATCACAGTCTTTAATAGCCTATTAGTAATAACCAAGAGGTTCGTTATGTCCCTTAACTTAGTTTAGGGAAGGTTAGTAACAAAGTCAATTAAGATTTCAGCCTATATTCGTTTAAGTATTAGTAAGGGTTTAAGCAGTCCTTATTGCTTCTCTCTCCAAACGTTACTCTAACTACAGATATTGCAGTTCTAAATAAAACAGCGTATATCCTAGGACAACCCTGGCTAATAAAAGGTACGGCTGATTAGGGCTTTTAGTGTGTCTCTTCCTGGGTGTCCTAATAATACTAAGTCATACATACTCTGTATTAACCGTATCCTTAGGGGTTCGTAATACAGGACCTATATCCTGTCCTGCTAGCACAGGCGCTAGTCCTTATCTATAGTGTATTCTGCTAGCATAATAGGTATTCCCTACGCTAAGGGTAGCTGCCTAGCGCCTTATCTTACAGCGTCTCTAATTAGGTAATAACAGGTGTTCTTCTTTAACCTAGCGTCCTATAGGCTTTATAGGGGGTCTTCCTTAAACAGATTACTAAGCAGTTTAGCCTAGTCTAGGCTTTTGTTGTTAACCCTATCTACGTCTCCTTCTGTAACAAAACCTACTCTAACGCTAGTCTTCCTTACCTAATTAGGGCTTACCTAGTGCAGTAAGTCCTTAAAAACTATGGTCTTATTTACGCACAGGGCTTTCTAGTTTTCTTATAGCAGGCATATCTTACGTCCCTTCAGTCTGTCGTCTTTAACCCTATAGGGCATGTCTTATTCTTTTCTTAACAGGGTGTTAGGCACTATAGCTAACTTCCTAGGCCTGTATTATATTATGAAGTTATACTACAATAGTGTCTTTACCTATTAGATCTGTTATTTATTTAGTTATTGTTTTATATTAAAATACTTTAGGTTAAGGTAATCTGTTACTATAGTAAACTTCTTAACGCTTCTTAGCTTAGCATCCTAATACTTTAGGTAACGCATAATAGCAAGTAATTCCTTATTATATATTAGGTAGTTACATTCCGCAGGAAGGTTCTTCTTTAAGAAAAATGCTATAGGTTAAAGTAGACCTTTGTTGTTAAACTAGGATAGGGAGCCTCCTACTACGTAACCAGAAGAATCAGTTTTAAGTACTGTTCTTTTGTCTAGGTCCTAGTGTGCTAATACTAGTGCGCTAATCAGGCGTACCTTTAGGTCTTTAAAGGCGTCCTAGCATTCCTTACTTTATACAAACAGAGTATCCTTCTTCGTTAAGGCTGTAAGCAGGCGTGCTATTATAGAGAATTAGGAAATAAACTATCTATAGTAGTTTGCAAATCTTACAAAAGACCTTACCTCTTTTACTAAATAAGGGGTCTCCTATAGTTAGATAGCCTTAACCTTCTCTAGATTAACCTTAATGCCTCTCCCTACTTTAATAATAAACCTAAGGTACTTTACACTCTTTACCTTAAAGTTGCATTTGTTAATATTAATCTACAGTCCTGCTTCTTATAGTCTAATTAAGACCTTCTTAACTTTGTTTTAATAGTCTGTAAGTAATCCGTTTAAATAGATTAATATATTATTAATATAGGCAGAACAGAACTTATTAAGAAACTCCCTTAGGGTATAGTTAATGTATCATTAGAAGGTGGCAGGCGCTCCTGTTAGCCTAAAGGGCGTAACTATTTATTTATATAGTCTGTATCATGTTCTAAACGCTGTCTTCCATTCTTCTCCTGCTTTTACCCTAATCTTATGGAATACTGTAATAACGTCTAGCTTTGTTAGCTACTTTGCTTAGGCAACAGCTCTTAAGGTCTTACTAATTAGAGGTAGCAGGTATTAATCTTTCTTAGTAATTACATTTAGCGCTCTATAGTCCACGCAGAACCTTAACCCTCCCCCAGGCTTCTTAACAAATAGCATAGGGGCAGATGCTAAAGAGCTACTTACTCTAATAAACCCTTTGTCTAACAGCTTCGTTAAGGTCTTCTGTAGGACGATTAGCTCTTCCCTTAACATTTTGTACAGCAGTCCCTATAGGACAGGGTGTTCCCTCCCGTTCTTATCTTTCTCTAAAGGGATCTTATGGTTAATTCCTTTCCAATAGGGTAGAAGCTTCTTAGCCTAATTACGGTTAAAAACAGCTAAAAATTAGTAATAGTGTTGTAGCAGCTTATCTTTTAGGTCTGACTTCTTCTTAGGTGCCAGGGCCTTCTTAATGTCCGCAAGACTAGCTGCAAATACCTGTAGGCTGTAATTATTAGTCGTTCTTCTCTTTCTTTTGCGTCTAATTAGGGCTGTAAACACTAATCCTAATTGTCTCTCTAAGAGGTAAGTGGTGTTTTCTTGCTTAGGTGTTTAACCACGCACCGTGTGATTTACAACTCCTATATGTAGTAAGTTAATTACTAGCTAAATTACTACGTTATTATTAATTATCTACAACTAGCCTAAGATTACGTCTTCCTCCTAATTAAGGATAATATAGAAGAATAATCTACGTTACTTATACCTATCTATGTTAATACTAGCATAGGTAATGCTATTAATAGCGCTAGGTATTATAATATTAACTTATTTAAGTGCTTATAGGGGTATTAGGATACGCAGTAATTAGAGTTTCTTAGTAAGTGCTTTACTAATAGTACTATAGGTACAGCATGCGTTATTAACTAAGGCGTAGGTATAATAGGTGTTATTAATTCCTATGTTAACATAAAAGGGTTTACTATTTATGCTTTTTCTTACAGTCTGCTACTCCTTCTTTGCCTTAATCTTCTAGCGGCGCTTTTTGCCAGAAGTTAATCTTTTCCTAAGTCTTCTAAGGTCTAATCAGACTCAGGCTCGCTTAATTCTGTTAAGCTATTGTTAACTGCAGGCTTAGGGGCTACCTTCTTAATCTTTGCTTTTCCCTAGCGCAGGCAGTCCTTAATAAGGTGCCCTACTTCTTTGCATTTATAGCACCTCCTGTTCTCCTTCTGATTATCTTCTCTCTTTTTCTTCTTAGGCCTCCCTGGCATTATTAATCTGTTAACTTTAGTAGGTTCTTATTCCATTCTATTAGCATTCTTGCTAACAGGGGCTTAGCCTTTGTCTTATTAGGCATAGACAGCCTTCTGTGTCTCTGTTCTTAGCAAGCTTAGTAAGATTAACTGTCTAACTTTAAGCTTATCATTAGAAGCATCTAGGTGTATTCTAAATACGTAGTCAGCTTATTAATCATACTAACTAGGGAGTTCCTTATTACGCTATTTAAGGCTCTCTTTAGGTAGTTAATCTTTACGCTGTCTATCTATTAACCTCCTCCTCCTTTAGCCAATTCCTTCTTAAACTTAGGGAGGAAGTAAGAGAAGCTCTTATTCTCTTTTTGTCTTATTGTTCGTAATTAATCAAGTGCTTAGGCTTCTGCGTTTAGGTCTCCGTAACAGTTCCTTAAGTACCTTATAAACTAATTAGGGTTATACATCCCATTAGATCCTTCTTAGGCATAGTAGGCACTCGCCATAGCTTGCGCTGTATTCTCTAGTCAAGAGTAGATGTAGGTAAATACTACTGAATCTGAGCCAAATGCCTCTCTGTCTTTACGTAGTTTTCTTATTATCTTAAGATACCACTGTTAAAACTTCTTGCGTGTTCTATTAAACTTCGGTAGGTTAGGGATCTAGTGTTTCCTTTAGGGTTCAGCTGGTAGTTAGGTCTAATCAGGGGGACCCGGGGTTGTAGTCGGCGTTAGGATTTCGTTTGGGGTCGTTGTTAGGTGCCTTAGTTCTGCAAGGGCTTGCTGTAGCATTTAATTCTGCTCTTGTTAGGCCTCTCGTTTGGCCGCTTAGGTGTTCTGCATCTCTTGTAGTTGACTTGCTAGCTGTCTGACCAGCTGCAACAACTGCTGCGGGGTCTTAGATGGGTTGGCGTTGCCGTTGCCTTCCATCTTGATAGCGCCTTTAACACACTGTGTTTTTTTAGGGCTCTTCCAGTCTCTCTCTCTGCCTAATAACCACGAGGTGGCTTTCTTCTGGCTAGACAGGGTATACCTAACCAGCTCTGTCTAATTAGGTCTGCAAGTCTGTTAACGTCTGTTACAATCGACGTCCCTTAACTAAAGGGGTTTTGTAGCTATCTTCCGCTGGTGACTCTACCAGCTACTATAAGGCTCTTTTGTAACCTAACTAAGGGTTCCTTCTCTATATAACCGCTAGACGGTTACGTTCCGTCTGAGCGGTTAGTCTCTGGTTTTGATCTGAGGATAATGTAACGGTCTAAGGCGTGTATATTTGCAACAGGCTATGGCGACTACTACGAGTATCCTTAGATGAGGAATAGAAAGGAAAACTATGAATCTCCACCCTGCTGCTGGCCTGATCAGGGCCATGCCGCACTGGCCATCGGACTGTCGGCATCGTGGATTCCGTGGTGGGCCTGATCAGGGTTGGCTTGTGGGTATCGCAGATGTGATCCTGGCCGCGATGTTCAGCAAGGCCTCATATGGGCCCAGCCCGTTACAGGGAGATACCCAACCTCTAGGAAAGAGATGGGTGAATGCCTTCATACGAAGGAACCCATCTATCAAGGTCCAGAGAAGTCGATCTATTGATTCTAGACGCGTCAATGGGGCATCTACTGAGGTTATCAGGGACTGGTTCAAGTACCTCGCGATCCCAGCGATCATGGCCATCAAACCAGCCAATAGATACAACATGGATGAGACTGGAATCCTTGAGGGCAAGGGATCTAATGGGCTGGTGCTAGGCAGGGCTGAGACAAAGTCTATACGGAAAAAGCAGCCTGGATCGCGAGCCTGGGTGTCTATCATCGAGTGTATCTCAGCTGAAGGGCGGGCACTACTGCCGCTGGTTATATATAAGGGCAAGTCAGTCCAGCAGCAGTGGTTTCCTCTAGATCTCAACCCTCTGGATGGATGGGAGTTTACAGCAACAGAGAATGGATGGACTACTGATGAGACTGCTGTTGAGTGGCTGCATAGAGTCTTCCTTCCTCAGACTGACCCTGGCCAGGCTGGCCAGGCCAGACTGCTTATCCTGGATGGGCATGGGAGTCATACAACGACAGAATTTATGTGGCAGTGCTATATTAATAACGTCCATCTGTTATTCCTGCCGCCACATACCTCCCATGTCCTCCAGCCACTTGATCAGTCAGTCTTTAGCCCAGTCAAGTCAGCCTATAGAAAGGAGCTTGGATACCTCAGCCAGTGGAATGATTCAACCATTATAGGCAAAAGGAACTTTATTTCCTGCTATCAGAAAGCACGCCTGGCTGGGCTAACAGTCCAGAATATTAAAAGTGGCTGGAAATACACTGGACTATGGCCTGTTGCTGTAGCCAAGCCTCTTATGAGCTCCCTGCTGCTGCCCAAGGCATCCAATCCACCAGCAACACCTATCCAGCGTATCCAGGGTATCCAGGATATCCAGAATACAGATGGATGGGTATCTGCTGTATCTGCGGTTGCATGGTCAACGCCTAGAAAAGCTAGGGAGCTGGATAGTCAACTGCACTTATTCAGCCAGCTGGATCAAAGCATTGCCACACAACGCCAGCTATTCAGAAAGGTCAAAAAAGGCTTCCAAGAGCAGTCCTTCCAACTGGCTACTGCCCAGCAGCAAATCCAGCATCTCCAGGCCCAAGTCAACAACAGTACAGCCAGGAAGAAAAAGGCTGTCCCAGTAAACCCTAATTCCAAGTTTGCTGACATTAGCAACATACGGCAAGGCCAGATTAACGCTGGCGACGTTGAGGTTGATACAGATGGATCCAGCGCATCTGATTACCCTAGTGAGGCAGAAAGCTGTATTGTAGTGGCATCTATGCCTAGTCGATAGTTAATTGAAAAGGGTGGTTGTGTTGCGATAGCTGGGTTTTTGGGTGGGCGATAACAGGGGGTGGGCGAAAAGTGGGTAGGTTGACTTACCTGGTCAAGTCACGTTTAATTGCAAGCGGTTTGACAAAGTACACGGCCCTCTTCAGGTTCAACCTGGCCATGATAGCGATATCGATGTCTCTTGACGTGCGTCTACTCTCCTGGCCCTTCATGAAGGGCATCAGCTCACCTCGTGTTCTAGGTTATTCTGATAGGACTTATGTCCCTCCCAAACACTCTGATGTTAGTATCGTTAAGAAACTGCGTTTGCATACAGCCACTAACAATCGCAGTTACGCACAATTTCACCCCTTAGCCTATCTGCTCAAGCTACATATCGAAATGGGCATGGCAGACCTCATCGCCAAAGTCGTCAAAGCTTCACACCCGATGAGCCCTCATCTTGAAACGCGAAGAGACAGCAATGACATCGCACCGGACGCGAACCAAGGGAAATCTTTGTCGAGATCTACGGGGTCGAGGAGGCTTTCGTTGTCCTACTTGGGCGGACGATGCATGTTGAGTTCAAACACTTCTCAGCTTGAACGAAATGCTACAGGAACAGAACAACATTCTGCTGGGGCGGAGCCTCAGCCTGGCTCTCAAGCAGACGCAGTTTCAGGGCGAGCGGCACCGGCGGAGACTCTTAGCCGTCCTCGCTCGCTCTCTCGTCACGTCACAGAGCCCAGCGGCCTGGCTGGGTTGGAAATGACGCGTCAGCCTAGATCTACTCGCCAGGACTCTAGCAGTACAGTAAAGGATCATGACCAAGAAGTGGCGTGGTACGCTTGATTACCGATTCGGGCAATTTATGATACCCCAAGGAGTTTAAGGAGTGTGAAAGACTTTGGAAGACGAATGGCCACTATTAAATGGTTAAGATACACCTCTACATAATTAATACAAATCTAGCCCTGCATCCGTAAGAATATCGCACAGCCTTATCTACACGTCATTGCCCATACACAACTCAAATGCAGATTTAGAGGTCAGATTTAGCCAAAGCTTATCTTGGTAACGCCAAGCGTAGTTTTTCTATTGACTATGTCAAAAAATTGAAACTCTTCTCAACCATACTCGTCGTTCACAAAGCACGCATCCACGTTCCAGAATGGTTGAAGCCAGTGAGTTAACGAATGAGAGTACTACTTCAATGAGTAAATTAGCCCCATCCCTTGTCCGTGTTCACAATACGTATCTCCAAGTCATAATCTCCTTCCCGAACCTGGACCGAGTTGCCAGGCGATTGAAGGAGCTCATATGCAACCCTTCGTTTTTTCTGCTAGCAGCTGAAAAATTGCCGCCTCCCTTGAACATGAAATTCCCGAACTCGGTACATTACGGCACGAAACTGTCTGGGTAATCGTAACTCCCTGAAAAGTCGGTCGGGGGCATTCCAAACACATTGTACTCCCAAAAGTCTGTCTCTGGGATTCCAGATGGAATTTCAACAGCAGAGGGCCGTGGTGTGTTTTGATTATCTTGAAGTTCGTTGACTTCAATCTTGGGGATGAAAGAAGGCCTCAGGCTATCGTCCGTCCGTTCCATAGTGCTCGCTTCAGACAGAAGTGGTGATGGGGCAGGGACTGATGATGGCGGCGAAGGCGATCTATATCGCCCGAAAGATTGTATGGATTCCTCCACTCGATCCAGTAGGACATCCATCGTCTTGGTCAATCTCCTGGTATCCTTGTCTTCGTCTTGCCCCATGGCCTGGGTGGTTCCAGTATAGGACGCATTTGCAGCCTCAGCGATGGTAACAGTCTGAGGTCGGGAAAGTATGTCGCAAACAATACCGGAACTGTTCTTTTTCCAAAACCATCTGACAATCGGGATCAATTCCTCGAGCTCTGTCGATTTGAGGTATGGAGAACTTGGTTTGTCTTCGTTGGGAAACAAGACCCTCCAAACGTTGTACCACTGCTCGTGCTCGTTTTTACCGCTATCCGTTCTCCTACTAATGGCTTTCTTCTGATCGACCGTCATGAAATATCCGTACTTCTCCGGCATTGCCTGCTGTTGACAGGACTGTTTTCTTATATGATCGTCGTAGTCCGAACGACTATCGAATGTCGCCCAGCACAATGGACAGTAATGCTCAGATAAGCTGTGCTTCCTGTACAAGTGCTGTTTAACGTCCTTGACCCGCTTCAATTTGAATCGCATAAAGCACTTTAGATGCTTGACGGGGTCCCTTCTAAAGTAAGGACAAGCAAAGAACTTGGGAGACGGCAACTCAAAATTACCGCCTGCGTCTCGCTTCGTATCTGTCTTTCTGAGGTCGTCATCATCCGAGTCGTTGCCCGTATCATTTTCTTTCTTAACTCGTTTCCGCCCCGAAGAACTTTGAGAAATCGAGCGCACAGATGCGGAAGACGGAACAGTAAGATGACCAGAGGTCACTATGGGTTCTCCGGCGCAGTCAGTTACATTGTGTGCACCGCTCAGATCGATGTCTGTTTTCAACCGTGGACTACCATCGCTCATGAGAGCCTGACTGTTGTAGACTTTTTCTATGTTCCTTCTTAGCCCTGATGTCGATTGCGTGGACAGCACATCACTTACTCGAACCGATGTCGTTTGCCCATGCACTTGTATAAGGATAAATATGTTTTGCCGGGTTCCCAAGCGCATCTTTCGGTGCCAAACTCTCTGCCGAGAGCCCTACACGTTTGGAAACACAATGCGTCAGTCTGTAGTTTTCTTTTGAAAATTGAGGAACCATACATGGACATCGATAATAAGCCCCTGAAAGTGAGTATTCCCCAGCCCAGCCGTGATTTTTCAAAGTTTCAGAGACTGGTGCGACCCCTGGTTAATGTCAGTCACGGCATCGAGACGGAAATATTATTCCGTTGCTTCAAATCATCCACATGAAGTGAATGATTGACCACGTAAGGATTTGTACTCACTCAACGCTTGCTGAAGCTGCTCATAGCCAACTTCATTTGTACTCTCAGCTGGCGACGTTGCACGCAGAGCGTAAGGCTTGACGCCATAGGTGTTCATCCTCCTTGCCCACTTTGTATGTGTTTCCTTGACATGGCCCTCGCTATCAAACCTTCGGATACCGTGTGAAGAAGTACGCCTGCCTGACTCAACAAAAGCGAAGCCAGATGGTATGCAGTCGACCATGTCAAGGAGTGATGCCTCAACCGGCACAAGCATCCCGTGCACGACAGTTGTTCCTTCAATATTAGATGCTAGGATGATGACGCCAAAATCACCTGCAGTGAACCCCCTTAAGATTCCCAGCTGCTCTTCTTCAACAGCCTACTTTGTGGTCGATGACAAGTTCTCAGCCCGTGGTGTTCTCCTAGGGAACGCCTTTAGTCGCAAACTCGAAGGTGTTGTAGAGTGATCGCCCTTTGATGCTGTCAGCCGGTTGCCGCCTAGAGTACTGGAGGCATTGCCCCAACGCTGACGCCTGACAGGTAAGGCCGGGGGGCTCCGCCGGCTTGGGGCCGGATTCCGCGGGCACGACTTGATCAAGCAGCAATTCGCTCGTCGTGAAATCAAATGGCCGCTGTGGCTCGCCGGGCCAACTCCGAACAACACTAAGTATTCCACTTTGGAAAAGACTTCAGATGGCCACGACGGGCGATTCAAACAAAGTCGGGTTGTTTTGAAATGTATGGAAGTAGAAGTGTAAAAAAGTGCGCCCGACGAGTAAGGCCTGATATGCCAAGCGCATTTGATTGGTTTTATTTCATGCAAGTCTCCTGCGAGGCATCCAATCACTCCCTGCTAGCGTTCACATGGAGGATGAGGAGTCACCAACCAAGTGGCACACAAAAGTCCTCAGACACATTTGTGTGCGGAGAATCATGTCCTCTGGAACACGGATATGGCGGAAAGCGTCCTCTGGTACAGCGGTGACAGATGCCCAAGGGCGGGAGTTTACAGTCACCGATGGGCCATACGAGCCTCATCTTCTCATTTTCAACTCTATGATGTAATATTCGCCCGGAATCTATGAATCCATTCCCGCTCTGTACCGATCTCCAGGGGCAGGTCATTAAGGGTGTTGCACAGTACCTGCCCCTCAGTTGCAAATCAGCCCCTGCCAGTGACCACTCCAACTACAGTATATTCCTTGGAAATACCACTATGTCAGCTACAATGCGCTGAAAATGCTGCCCCGCCACCCGACAGCACCTTATGGCATTGGAGAGAACACGACTCACCACATGAGTTACTTGTGTTTGTTTGTCTTCCACTGTTGATCAAATTGCTGTAAACAAGATCTTATTGTGGTCTCGTTGTCTCTTCTCGCCCCTTGATTCAGTAAACGGGCGGCTACTGATGGCGACTCCTGCATCCAGGAGTTGAGCCGACCTGCGCCGGAGGACAGTGCATCAAGGTCCCTGCTGGCTTGGTGTTGGTGGAATTCTAAGCTGCATTGTGCAAAAGATCTCTTTACGTACCTGATGCCGTCAGTATGGGCACGAGAAATAGCTTCCGAGTCGGGGCTGCTCTGAGGCATGGTCTAGTTACTGAATGATACTTGTGGTTTGATGATTGTCAAGTCCGTTTGACACGAAGTCGAGTGCCAGTATGGCCTATATAGAGTCCGAATTAACCTGATAGAATCACATACGCCCACAATTGTGTCTGGTCTTCGGCCACAGTTGTTTCTCGGGCGGTTGGCATTGAAGGCTTCGTGAGTCCGTCTAGTACCTTGCCTGTCCAGTCTATGAAGCGTGTTACCTATGTTTTTGCCCAATCAACACCCCAGACAGATTGGGGGGGGTAAGGAAGGGGGGGGGGGGGGGGGGGGGGGGGGGGGGGGGGTTGCAAAATGCTGCCGAGTCTCCCACCCACAATTGTGCCCGTTCAACGCAATCGTCCAGCCTGATGTCCTTGCACGAGCAATCCGCCCGACATTTCAACCACTGTCACCTCTTTCAGTTCGTCACACTCTTCTTGAAGCTATCTCCAAAGTTCGAGTTCGTTGTGTGTGTTTCGCCGTGTTTCTGCCCCCCGGTTCCCAACCCTCGCTCTAAGAAGCTGAGCTTCTTAGTACAACACAAGCTCAAACATGGCGGCCCCTCGAGCGGCAGCCCCCAGTTGGAGAACCAAGCTCCCGTTCCACTGTGGAAACCCGCAGCAACGGGAGCAACGGCAACAAGGATACGCCGGGAAACAAAGCCTTGTGGAGCCAGCTGTCTCCAACCCAACATTCGAGAAACAAAGCAGCAGCTGCCACGGCCCTCGGAAAGCTCAGAAATGGCTACTATCGGACGACCGCACGTTTTCGTTCTCAAAACCATCAAGCGACGACGGCGACGACGAAACACAGACTATTGTAACGTCTATGGTAGCACACGCCGCATCGACTGCATATTCCGAAGTCACCGATGATCACGGATCCGTCGCAACTCCCGACGAATGTGCCTCCGACCAAGTCTACATAGTCGAGAACGGTGCGGCCAATGACGACACCTTCCGAGGCATCGGCGACTGCTTTGACGGCCCAAAGTTGAATGGCCAGCTCTTCATCCACCTGGCCCTGCCATTCGACCGCGACACAAACATTGAAGACGGCCGCCACTGGAAGGGCCTGGCAGACAAGCAAGATGAAGCTAGCGAATACTGGGGGCGCACCGGCTTTGAAGCACCGCGCACGTCTAGCCCATTCGAACCGGTTCCCTCGTTGGCCACTGACTGCTCGACAGTCGAATCAGAAACCATCGCCACGCATCAGTACCCGACAGGCGCTTCTGCCCTTCCTCTCAACGACCAACGTGCCCAACCGCCCAAACACCGTCTTTCCACCACGAATAAGCCTGTTGGCTTTGAAGAAGCTGAAAAGGAAGGAGCATTACCTTTTCGCATCCAAGAGGTGCCACTTGGTATACCGACCCAACACACAGGCCAACGTGGTGGCAGACATGACGGAGATGGCGGTTCCCGCGGTGGCGGCAGAGGGGGGACAACATCCAGCAGTACGTCCCACGCACATGCTGCGTCTTTCGACTCTTCAAGCTCGAAAGCCACCGGCGAACTCAAGCGAAGACGCCAAGATGACGATCCCGAGGAGAACAACCAGGGCAACAGAGAACTATCCAAACGATCGAAGCCCAACGGTGCCGAAAAAAGACGTTTGGCCTGTCCCTTTTTGAGACGAGACCCAAAGAAGTATTTCCATTGCATCCATTACCACCTCAAAACAACCGGAGACCTGAAACAACACCTCAAGCGATGTCATTTTGCCCCGATTCATTGCCCCCGCTGCGGTGAAGTATTTACGAGTCGAGCGCTGTCCGATGAGCACATCATACGTGTGGGCTGCCAGGAAACTGTCATCACAACGTACGACATCGACGAAGGCACACAACAGCGTCTTGAGGGGTCTCTTCGGGATCCAGACGAAAGTGTTCGATGGTTTCTAATCTGGGACATCCTATTTCCCGACATGACGTGTCAGCGTCCTCCGAGTCCATTCCAGCTGGATCCTTGGCAGGAAATTTGGGCCATTGTCTGCGGCAAGCTCCGCCAAGACTCGACCGACCTGACAACTACATTTGTTGGTAATGGCTGCTCGCCGGCCGCCGCCCAGGCGATCATCCGAGAGCTCGAAATTTGGGCACAGCGCAATGGTGAAGCGACAATCTACGGGTCCCCGGTATTTGATGAGCCTTCTCGTCCCCGTGTAGTCGAGAATTCCGGCGCGGGTGACAGCACTGACCAATCTTCCAACAACACGACTTCAGTTGATGTCCAAGTTGATAACAGTAACCCCCAACACGAACTTATACCTGCGACCGGGCCGACCGGTGTTGGATCACCGAATTTCCTGCTGTATCTTCCCTCTCTGGGTATTCACGATTATGGGCCATGGCCTTCCGACTTTGATATGGACGAATTCTTTAGGGCGCTCAGCGAAAGGTAATGAACGGAATAGCAAATAAACGTGAATCCAAGCCCTCTCCAAAATTTTCAGGGGTTTACGCATTCGAAAGGTGTTTTCTTGTGTTTGATATCTGGCATGGAGGTTGATCATTTTTAACTCAAGACGGATTACGATAGATGTTTGTGATGGGCGTTGGCTGGCGTACAAAAGGAAACATGGTTTTATTTATTACTTCCCATGCGCTACAGCATTTTACGAGCCTCAATATACTTGGCTCAGCTTGAATTCTGTCACTATTGTCGTCAGCCCTGGCTTGCCTCACTTGGTGCAATATACATCCCCTTTACCAGGGCTACATCACAAGACCGTTGTTAAAAGCCATAACAGGATATGATATGCTGTCATGCGCTTCGCCTCATTCGACCTAACATCTTCTACTGGCAACGTGGTGATCATTGGCCTCTGTGTTGATGTGTACGGACCACGAATATGGCCAAGGGAGACCATCGCGGCCCTACTAAGATGCATAGGAATTGGACACACGAATTGTCTTCAGGACTAGAGGCACATCCATTGACTAAGTGGCAGGTTTTTTGGGGACTTTTTTTCACTTGGTGTTTCTGCGTCAGTCGCGCAGTCTGTCAATTCTAAAGTACTTCTTAGTTCTATCTTTGAACATCTACTTGTTCAGACGCGGAGCTCTTTCTGGGTCTCTCCAGTAAAGACATGCCTCCCTGCGGATATCGTCCTTCTCGACCTTGGTGCCGTTGTTGGGCTGCACAACAAGCTGCAACGCGGGCTCCGACTCGAGTCCGTACCCGGCGGGCTTGTAGTTGGGCCACTCGGGGCTGCCGGGGTATCTGTACGTGTTGGGGTCGCCGGACAAGACGAAACTCGATAGGTATCCGTGGTAAATGTGGCTGACCTCGGGGTACTGCACGATCGGCTCGTCCCAGGTGTACTTGGTGTCGGCGGTGTGCGGGATGCCCCTCCACTCGGGCCACGAGTTGTTGGTGTTGAAGCGCAGCTTCCAGGTGGGCACGTCGGCGAGGGAGGCGCGGTAGGCCGTCTCCTGGCTGGGGCAGATGTAACCGTAGTCGCTCCAGGCTGCCGAGAGGCGGTTGTACTGGGTGCTGTTGGGGGAGTTGGCGAAGGGCGAGTCAGGGTGCGTGGCCGGGTCGGGGTAGAGGGCCTCGAGGAGCTCGAGGTCGGTGCTGTTCAACGCCGGCGAGATGTTGTGGAGGTAGTCAAGGAACTCCTGGTTCGTCTCCTTATCGCCGGCTAGGTAATACTTGGCCTCGTCGTTGACCGAAGACGTGATGACGGGCACCTTGAAGAAGGTCCCATCGTAGCCAGACTGCGAGCCGAACTTCTCCAGCAAGGGGCCACCCTGCGTGGGCTGGAAGGGCCAGGTCAGGGCGGGGTCGTACTCGTAGTAGAGTTTGGTGCTGATGTTGCGGATGTCGTCGATGTCGGCAGCGCGGAGACAGGCCAGAGTGGCAGCGTTGTCGGCATCCAAGGGGCATCCGAGGAAGTTCAGATACTCCTCGTACTGCTTCACGTAGAGAGGGTAGGTGGCGTTGGGGAACGCGCGAGCGGTGACGGAGCCAGACTGATGAATGGCTCTGGCAAAGAGAGGCTTGCCCTCGTCCTCGTTGTAGTTGTGGAAGTAGAGGATACCGACAGAGTGGCCGCCGGCGGAGCGTCCGCCAATGGTAACGGCATCGGGGTCGCCGCCAAAGGCGGCGATGTGCTTCTGCACGAACTTCAAGAAGAAGTGCTGGTCGCGCATGCCCAGGTTCAGCAGACCTTCCTCCTCGAAAAGAGCCGACGGCAGGAAACCGAGCGAGTTGATGCGGTAGTGAAAGTTGATCACGGTAATGGGCTCCTTGGACGACGCGGCGAAAGACGCGGCGTCGAAGCTTAGGTAGCTGCCGGCGTAGAAGGCACCGCCGTGGATCCAGACCAGAACGGGCGTCTTCTGGTCCAGCGGGATGCCGTGCGTCCGGAAGACGTTGAAGTTCAGACACGCCTCGTCCTGGGTGCCGACGTTGGTCGAAGTCGGGTCCTGGATACAGGTCTTGCCGTACTTGGTCGCCAGCTTCGTGCCGTTGAAGGGCGCCGGCCAGGTGACGGGGCCAAAGCGGCCTTCTCCAACCGGCTGCGTCGAGTAGTCGATTCCCAGCCAGGCGTCGACCGGCGCGGGGAGGGCGCGGCCGCTAAGGGTCGAGTTGACAACGGTGCCAGAGAACTTGCCGTAGCCCTTGAGTTCGATCGGGTTGTACGCCGCGGCGGCCGGCGACAGGACGACCTGAGACGCCGCAAAGAGCGGGAACGACGTGGAGAGCTTCATGTTTGGCGATGCGCTCGATCCCTCGTCTCTAGGTGGTGTTGCTACTGCTTGACCGCAAGAGATGATGGCGACGAGAGAACACGCCAGAGCTGCGCAGCGCCGGCCATTGCAGAAATTTAAACGCATCTTGAAATGCCTCGTCGGTCCCTCTCCGCTTCTTGCTATCAGCTAGACAATTTCCCGGTGACCCGCTAAGAAAACGACCCTTACCGCTTGATTGAGGCAAGTGTAGCCCATTCGAAGCATTGATCGAACAAGATTGGGATACACAGAGGCCAAATCCCTGACTCGGGCACCGTGGGGCGGAGAAGTCTAAGCGAACAGAGCAGCAAGCACGCTAGATTCGTGCAGATCGATGTCATTCAGCCACGGGAACGAGTCGGGATTCCTCCGATATCGTCGGCAATCACTTTTGGCATCCGGGGGGACCCAGGTGTCTCTGGGGGAAGACACATCGACAACAGCCGGTGGGAGGAAGGGTAAAGTGATAAGATGCGTGAATGACTAAATCTGCTAACGAAATGCTCATCGAGGGGCCCCACAACAGTTCGATATCCTTGATCGCCGGGCCCGTTAACCCCAGCCCCCGTCCGGCCAACCGATGACAGAGTGCCGTCGGGCTTGGGGTTGCGGAGTTGAAGATGGCTGTGCTGTTGTGGGAGGACGTGAGCCGATAACCAGGCGAGATAGCATAAAGATCCGGTATCCGTGAGCGTCTTCCGCGATCCGATATCTATCCTCGTCTTCAATTCGCGATAGATTTCATCCTCCCTTGTCTCTCTGCCTGCGGAAGAGGGGCAAGTTCCATAAACGTCGGCTATGAGATTTTATCAATGGTTGGCCTGCCGGTGCGCTTTCGGAGCAGGTCAATTGGGCTCACCCATTGGCCAATTGATGCAACCGAGTTTCTAACCATAATGGGCCTAAGATATTGGTTGTTCCATTAACCTAACCAGTCATTTCATCATCTTCGTCATCGTCATCATTTCCCAGTCCGGCTTCAATGGCTGCCGCACGGGTCCTCTCAACGGCCTGCCTGAACTCCTCCCTGCGGAACGCATCCGGCCATCCGAACTCTGCGTACAGGCGCTTAACCTCCTTCAAGAGCGATATGCGTTAATGTAAGATTCCTAGAGTTCAATAGCATGATACAAAGATCGGATGGCAGCTCACCTGGCCTTCCTCGGTGTACTCCTCCACGACTCTGGCCTCCCACTTTCCGGAGCGGGGCGCCGGGACCACCTCCAAGTTGCCGACCTGGGAGTAGATGCTATCGAAATAGGCCTGGATAGGCACTGGGTCGACCGCGAGCCATTGTTGGTCTTGGGGCACTTCATCTTCGCTCTTGTTGAACTCGGTGCCGTAAGGATAGATGTATCCTTTAGAGGCATTAGTTTACGAGGGAAGGAGATTGCGGTTGCCACTCCTGTATACTTACCTTCCTTGGTATCGACCAACCACCAAATTCCCTCGTCGGCGTGTGTCAACGATACCATATCCGCCGGCACAGGCCCGTCAAAGGGCGCGAACCCGAGATCCAGAAGCGGCGTGGTCGCGAACCCTTCCCCGGGGTTGCCGCCGAACCACCGCCCGCTGCGGAGGTACCTGAGCGGGAAAGTCTCGGTGTAAATCTCAACGGGGTCTGCATCCTCGTTCTCGTGGACGTAGGGGATGTGTCGCAGCAGGTCAATTACCGTCTCGGACCGGCCCATGGCCCGGAGAGCGTCGACGCGGAGCTCCGAGTCGCTCCAGCCTTCGGCGGGAGGGAGCTTAACGGCTGAGAGGTCCATGTACCCCATGCGTACCAACAGCTCATAGTGCCTCTTGAGGCAGTTGACGACGACATCACGGTCGTAACCAGACATTTTGAGTAGTTTTCAGGCGTTGGGTTTGTCGGTCTGGTGAGGCAACGACCGATGCTGTGTCAAGACGGTGAAGAAGTGAGCGGCTTTCAGATTTTCACTGAGCGGTCCCGTGTGGGGCGCATCATAGTTGAGGCCCAAAATGCAGTGGTCCTTCAGTGAGCCAATGACGGTATTTGTAGGCCGACACCTGCGAACTATGTCTTGAATGTTGTCTTCAACCCCAACTTCAGACTGCCTTGCCTATTCCAACCCTGTTCCAATCAATCTAGTTTCGAGTTGTGCTTTACAGTATGTCGACCAGCGCGCCTCTGTTTGGCACGGGCGGTACGGTACATGCGGCGGTCTCGACTGTGGTAAACATGACTCGGCAAAGTAGATGAACATGAATGGAAAGCGGCTTGGAAGTCTTTCTTCTTCCATTTTTCCAGGGTCTCAAGAATTCCCACTCTGCAGGAAACGTTTCTGCGTTCCAAAAGGTAGTACAGAGTCAACCCCACAGCGGACTGTGGGCATCCCCTTGACAAGGTCTTGGACCGCTCTCGGGTACAAGCGTGCCGCGCTTGAAGCTTGCGCTCATTGCATGCTGCCACGCCGCGTCCCGCAGAACGGCCGACTGGAATAGTGCTGCACACTTCGAATACAAGTCGGATTCCCCGTCGAAGACTAGCGTAAACGATCCAGGAGGATACCGGCATCCTGGAATGCTGCAACCTTCATGACTCAGCCTGCCATAGCGTAGGAGATATCGTCGACCTTTGCCTGTTCCGCTGCTCTTCCTTGTGTCTCTACGACGCCTAATACCCTTCCTGCACAAAGACTGATTTCAACGGCCGATGCCTCGCTCTATGCGCAAGTGTGAAGTGTCCTAACACCTGGGAATTGGCCCCAAAGCCTGGCATTGAGTATCTAATTCACATAGACCAGACTCCAATACGGCTATACTTCTGATGTAGGAGAGGCAGGATGTAAGATTAAAAACGCTGTTGCATTCACCGCGAAATCAAGATCCGTCATCGTTTTTGCACCACGCTTGTAGGCGAAGAACAGGGCAAATTTGATTCTCTCACCGTGAGGACCCTCCAAGTTGTTGGTCCGGTAGTTCTGGATGTACCCACTGCCGACCGGGGAGTGCTGTCCATAGACCACGCTCCATAACCCGTGTGTGAGGCTACGAACGAGCAGGTGTAGGACTGTTTCGGACGGGGTAACACTTCGAGGAAGCGATGCCGAGACAACCGTTGTATCTGCTGTAATATGTCCACAAGCGGCGTCATATGTAGACGGACCCATGGCCACAGATACACTTACTTCGGTCAGATATACATAAGATAAGAAGAACTAGGCAGCAGGAACACAAAACCAAATGCTTAGGTTACTAGGCTCAGTAACATTAAACAGCATCATGATAACCGCCCGCTATAGAACGATTCTGAGGCCGTAGAACAACATCCCCGAATGTTTTCGGATAACCGGCATTCGAGATAAACCGCACCGGATGAGGTTGTTTGATATCATTGTTGACCATCAGTAGAGACATGCTTTAGCTTGGATGTTAAAGGTGCCCTCGTATAAAGCATGAAATGAAAACTTTTTTGAGGCTGTCTTTGCATATACCGAACAATCTTCCTGTCCATTAAAAACCACATAAGTCATCTTTCAGTAGACTAAGCTATGAAATGTTAGCTTCACATGGACAATGGTTAACGTTTCGAACATATATAAATGGCATTATATAAAACCACAACTGCATCAAAATGCTACTACAAGGCAGCTTGTTGCTATATAGTTGTTATGGCGTGGTGGTGGTTCTTTTCTGGTGAATTCGGTGTTTGGTTAACTTCTGTTGAAACTTGGCTCCAGAATCAAGTGTCATTCCACGGAAAGAGTTGCCTCCAATTTGGGGTTATGGGACATCTCAGTCGTCACTTTTACTTTACTAGACTGACCAACTCAGTAATCGGTGGTATCATCTTAGTTTTCCCTCACTAAGGCGTTGGCCAATTTTAAGGGTGAGTCACTCAGCCTATGCGCAATTGAGTCACCAAGTTGCGCCAATTGACTACTGATGTAATATTGCGTCCAGCTCGCCAGCGGGCATTTGATTCCCCGACGAACATGGGGGTCCGCGCTTGAAGCCTCGCTTTACAGTTGACACACAATTCTCCCAATCACAACGGTCGTGAATTCTGCAACTATCGTCAACAGATTGAAGGTCGCATCAAACGCTCACCATGGCCGCGATTTACACAACAGTGCCCGATGGGCTCACAGCCCTCCTCGAAGCCCACCTCCCACGGCCCCTCCCCGTTCTCCGCCGTCTGCAGTTTACTCGCTTCAAAGGCGGAATGCGCCCAACGGCCCGCATCATTTTCGCCTCCGACTCCCCTCTGACTTCCGAGCAGACCGGCCAATCAACACCGCAGCGCAACTTCACGGTTGCGTACATAGACTTTGGCAGCAACATGGAGACCCAGCTGTTCATGTACTCCACCCTCGAGAACGGCGTCGCTGCAACCGAGGAGGAGAGGGAGACTGCCGAGTTGCAGATCATGGCGGCGCTCGACGCCGTGAGGCAAGTCAGCAGGGAGCAGCCGGACAACAGAGCCTACCCCGGCGGCTGTCTCGTCGGAACCCTCGCCACCGTCACGAGGGAGACGATGATCAAGCGAGGCGTAACCGTGAGGCCGCGTGCGGTCTTTGAGTACGAGAAGTGGCTGTTCCGAGTCGAGGAGGTTCCCGAGTTTAACGTTGCCTTGCCGGAGGGCGCAACATGGGCGCCGGCTACCGAACGAGATTGCGAAGTTGTGATTTCGAGGACGACTGTCCCTCGCCAGGTGTAAGTCGGGGTCTCGCCGAGTGACTCGGGTGTGAAGGTGGCTGATGTAAGAAAAGCAAAACACTCATGTCGTTCCCGAGTTTGTTTCTCAAGCTGGAGGACGGGACGCCTATTGCATGGTCCTTTTTGGGTAAGTCCTTGTGCTGATTGCACATCCCAATAGCCACCTTGGGGGGGAAGGGCGGTTCAAGTAATTGACTTGTGAATCTACACAGGCACTGACGGCTCTTTGTCAAGCCTTCATTGCGAGGTGAGTCAATGGTGGAACCCTGCAATGTCTCACCCCGACCTAACAGTACCCAGCCACCATACCGTCAGAGAGGCTATGCAAAGGCACTCGCCTCGAGGCTGTTCAAGAGGAGCGCCAGTGACTACGGCTCAGATGGATGGGTCTGTGCCGATGTGGCCCCGGAAAACCTTGGCAGCAAGGGCATGTGTAAGAGCCTGAACGGCAGGCATGCATGGAATTGTTCATGGTAAGTCTTGAAGTACGCAGTGAAGCCGTGTGTTTTGTCTAAATGTGGTGCTAGGAATATCATTCAGCTTGACGAGGAGGAGGCGAAGAACTAGAGATACCAGAAACCGGCGTTGACAATGTCTACAACCCCGGCCGCTCCGCGGTACACAGTTGGATTTGCATTGCACAATAATTTCAGCACCATAGAACAGCCATATGTTCAATAGAGAATTATATTTGTTGTAGTTTCTCCTCGACTCTTGCTCAAGAATTAACCTTCGTACCCAAAGGATCATGTTTTCCTTGGCATGCGCCTCGTCGCCTCTACACCAAGCCTGCTTCGCCTCCCCAATGTTCTCCCACGCTCTGTATGAAACACTCACTCCTCAACTCCTGTAAAAATCCCGCTGGTGACAGCTCCTGATAACAATCTCTATCTTTCAAAACTCACGCGTCCACGGAGATGCACGGTAGCGGGGTCCGGCTCTTTGACAGTTCCACTAGGCTAAACCGGATGGGCCGTGTGGGGGTGAGTGGCCATGTCTCGGTCAAGAGTCTCCCAATCCCAATCCGGATCTGCAACGGGGTGGAAGATGCCGCGCCCTCAACAAGAAAATTTTCCCATGTCGCGATGGGCGCGATTGCAACAGCGCGGCAGCGCGCGGCAGCGGCCAGAGCCGACTCCATCCGTGAGTCACCGTGGTGAAGCTTTCCCCCCTCTCTCTCCCCCCGCCTTGGGTTTGAACCCCGCACCGAGCATGCATCGCGAATGCGCGCTCAAAAGTCGGCGCCGGGGAGGTGATAGAGCTTCTGGATGTCGTGGAGCATGGACTCGTGGTCGATCTTCAGGTCCTTGAGAAGGCCGTCGTTGAAGCCAAAGACCCAGCCGTGAACAATGGGGAACTTGTTCTTGGCGTACGACTGCTGGATGGCGGCCGTCTTGATGACGTTGCGGCACTGCTCAATGACGTTCAGCTCGACGAGGCGGTCGTAGCGGGCGTCCTCGTCCTTGATGGCGTCGAGCTCGGCCTCGTGCAGGCGGTAGACGTCGCGGATGTTACGGAGCCAGGGGTTGAGCAGGCCGAGGTCCTTGGGCGTCATGGCGGCCTTGACGCCGCCGCAGCCGTAGTGGCCGCAGACGACGATGTGCTTGACCTGCAGGTGACGGACGGCGTAGTTAATGACGCTCATGACGTTGAGGTCAATGTTATTGACCATGTTGGCGATGTTGCGGTGGATGAAGGCCTCGCCGGGCTCGAGGCCGGTGATCTGCTCGGCGGGGATGCGCGAGTCGCTGCATCCGATCCAGAGGTACTCGGGGGCCTGGCCCTGCGACAGGCTGACGAAGAAGTTGGGGTCCTGCTTCTTCTTCTCCTCGGCCCAGCGGCGGTTGTTCTCGAAGACGCGGTCGTGCGTCTGCTTGAGATATCTCTCAATGTCCTGGTCGGCCATCTTGGGGTCGGGTCTGTCTGATGCGCGGCTGGCGGCGGTGTGAGAGAAGCCGGAAGTCTGCTGGAGGCTGTGGCGGCGATGCTGAGCTCTGAGCGGGATGAGTCTGGGGAGAGGTTGACCGAGTCGCGCAGCTGGGAGGAGGGAGCGCGGGACAGGGCGAGCTTTAAACATTGGGGAGGCTAGGGACGGGGAAAGGCGCAAGACAGGAAAAGGGCTGCTGCTGCAGGTAAGCGGAGGTTGTCAGATCGGAGCAATGGCAAGCCAAGATGAAGAAATGTCGCACCCTTCCTTCTTCCCCAGTCGACGCAAACCGCGGAAGATTTGTTGGGAAGGTCCGACGATCGCGCGCTAGAGGGGAGACGTCACTGCGCAGGACGGTGCCAAGACGGTGCGAGGACGGTGCGGCCTCTTGCCCTCTCGACAGTCCGGTGCTCCGGGCGGGTTGTTGGGGAGACGGAGACCAGGAGGGGGGGGGGGCTTAATTGACTTCTTCGAGTTTGTCCAAGATCGTCGTCGATGGATGGGGCACCGGGGTTGAGGCTGAGTGACAGTGCAAATAGAACAAGCCAGCGGTTGAAGGAAGAATAAACGCCGGTAGATACGGCCGGCAAACGGGATCTTGGCGAAACGGATGAAAAACGGTTTATCTGGGCTTCTACCTACACCTAAAAAGCAGCGCATCAAACCACGGTTGATCTCCATTGGCAAGGGTGGGAGCCTGGGAGGCGCGTCAAATCAATCGTTGCGTTTAGACTGCGAGCAGCGATGACCCGGCTGGGCAGACGGTGAGAAGCTTCAATGGTTTCAAACGAGCCCCGCGTCCACGTTTCGATGCGCATGCAAACGCCGTTCCTTGGGTTATAATAAGCAACGATAGGCTATGCGACGTGCGGTCCCCTGAAGGATGGCTTTGGCCAAGACGGCATCTTGATTCTTACATACCTAGGCTGCATCTGACGGACGATCAGAATCAGCCCGGACTTGTGCAGATGCGCATGAGCCAAGGTGTGTCAGCTAAGGTTGACGACGACAGCCGATGCAAATAGAATCATCGTCCCACCACCCAACATCCTCGCACAGCACTGTTCCGAGCTCCCCGCGCACCCGGCTGCCCGGCGCCGCTACCACTACCAAACACCGGACCAGGGCCCACATATCCCGATCGCCGTGTCACGAGACCCCCGTCTGCCGGCCGCCGTGGCCCGGCCCCAAAACCGTTCCGTCTGAAGCACCCTCTTGGCCCACAGGAGAAAGTCTCATCAAAGTGCCGAACCTTGCAGATGATACCCTCCTAATTCTCACGAGCCCAACGGGCCCCTGGAGATGCGAAGCGCAAAGGGCCCCAGCACGCGCCCCGACCACCATGGGCACTGTGCCGTCCGCCTGCCAACCTACCTCAGTCGGCCAGACTGAACCCTTTCTCACAGCATCAGCTCAGGCCCCAACGGTCCCCCGAACTCGTACCATCGCGGCGCAATCACATATTCCGGCGTTGCAGTAGAGCCAGGACACCTCTGCGCGCCGGTCTGATCACCCATCCCGCTGGAAACGAGCTTAAAATCTCCTGAAACCGGAGAGGGGGGCCCGCCTGCATGTCATGTCAGTGTGCCGGCCCTGCTTCCCGCCGTCTTCTCTCGGCCGATGCCACTAGGCGGTTCGTTGTGTGGCTGCAGGTATTCTGTCAGGCTGACGGCCATATTCGTTGATGATAGGCGACGTTAGCAGCTGTCACAGTCGAAATGGTAGTATTTGTGTCGGCCAAACTCACAACCAATTGACAATTCTCGAGACACAAAAGAGAGCTTGTGACACCAATGTTTGAAGGAACTGCAAACCGGCGCCTACGAAGTTTGTTAGTTACACTGCATATCGCGCAGGTGTGAGGCAAAATCCAAGAAGGTTTCAAGACGATGACAATAAGGTGTCCCGTGGGCGGCATCACGCATGGCGAGCGTTCGTCGCATTCTTGCATGTTCAGTGCTGATCCTAGGTACAAAACCGTCGCTATCCCTCTTGCCAGCCGTCCGTCTTCTTGCGGCCTCTGACGTGAACCTCTTTCGTCGTGAATGCCACCAGTTGGTATCTTGTAACCCACTCGTTCTGGTAAACGAACTCCTCTTCTTCGTACGCTATGATTCTTGGCGGTTTTTCGAAGGGCCTCGGCCTCATCACCACCGCGATGGCCTTGTCGCAGACGGCCAGCGCCGCGATCCTCCCCCGGCAGAACAACGAGGCACTTCGACCCTGGGTGACCGTAGCCGCCGACGGCGCCGCCAAGACGGTCACTCCTACCATCAATGACGGGAAAACGACGTCTGCCTTCCCGGGCAGTACGACTTTGCCAACGGCTGATGCACAAGGCGCTGGCACATTCCTGCTGTGCAACCAGGCTGCTGGCTCTGGCGGTCTCAACCAGCCTTTCTGCTCTCCCAAAGCAGACAGCGAGCTTGAGGGTGGAAAGACGTACTGGGGTGAGCATAACCCTCTCGAGCACCACTCCGTCTACCCGCGGTTGCTAACTAGACCTCAGTCACCTGGGACACCTCCCTCTTCCCCGCCCCGAGCACAATGGTCCAGGTCCAAGGGGAGTACGGCGTCACCAAGACCATCGAGGCCGGCCATGGCTTTACCTCGCAGTTGATACCGGCCTCGCAGGGCCACTTCGCCTGGGCCGCCGTGGGCTACAACATGGCCCCCAACGAGTCGTTGGACGTGCAGCTCCTCCTTGCCATCCCCGCGAACAACGGCACCATTACCGGCCGCCACGCCGGGCCCAAGGTGCGCATCGTCAACCGATCGCGGACGGACCAGAGACGCCGCGGGCCCAACGTCTTCGGCATCGTCTTGCCCATCGTCTTTGGCGTGTTGTCACTCGGTGGCATCGCTTGGTTCGTGTGGTGGTACGGCAGGAGAAAGGGCATGTTCCACTCCCGCGGCCGGGGTTATGGGGTTGGCAAGAGCCGCGTACAGAGGACAGCTGACGTGAAGATTGGACTGGGAGACAGTGCCTTCTCGTCGCCAGACCGTGGTGTTGAGATGATGCCGCCGCCGAGACCGCCCCCGCCGTCCGAGGGGAACGTGTTCCGCAATGAGTTGACCAGACAGGAGAGAAACGAGAGAGCCCAGACCATGATGTAAACGGGGGTGCTCTCATGTTTGAAATGGAGAGTTTGTATGAGTATGACAAAAACTTACGCTCGTTGGGAACCAGTTCCAGTATGTGTTTTGGGCGGCGCGGCTAATAACTTAATCAACTGTAATATACCTAATTCATCATAGAAAACCCCCAAGAGAGGTCAATGAGAGACCAGGAATGTTGCACTCAAGCTTTGAAATGTTCACTATAAAATAACTCAATAATTAGACAAGGAGTGAAAACACAAAGTAGTTTTAGATGGTCCGACAAGGCCTTTACATCCATGAGGCTCGGTGTTGGTGTAAAGAATAGTTACATATAATCGTCTAGTTAATCCAGAGGTTATTGAAATAACAACTGAGTGGGTACTACGTCGTAAGACGGCAGAATCCTGTGGAAAATTAGTAGAGAAGAAAGTCAGACGTCTCAACTGGGCTGATAGAATGCAGGCAAGAAACGGAGACAGTTATACACGATAGTTAATCATCCACGATCTCATCTTGGCACCCTCACCGAAGGTGTGAAGCGTGAACGATGGGGCACCTGCTAGCGACCCCAAGCGGACAAGCGTGGAATGCGACGTGTGGATCCCAACAGCCTCGATGATCCACTTAGGAGACACCAAACAACAGAAGCGAGAAGGAGGTGGAAGCACAGACCAACGGGGGCTTGCAAACCCCAATCACTCGCTGGGCCCCGCCCACCGTCTCTCAATCGCAAAACTTTCACATTCGCGATCTCCTTGTCCCTTGAACTTTTTTTTCGACTTCGTCCGCTCGAGCAACAACTAACCCGACCAACGTCAACCACCTCCCAACCGCCAAAATGTCCGGCCCCGCGTTGAACAAGATCGCTGCCAACAGCCCCTCGCGGGCCAACCCCTCCGAGCTCGAGCAGAACATTGCCCAGGCTCTGTACGACCTCGAGAGCAACACCGCCGACCTCAAGGTCGCCCTCCGCCCTCTGCAGATCGTCTCTGCCCGCGAGGTGAGAACTACCTGAATCCGAAGACTCAAAAGTCCTTGGTGGATACGCAACCTTTCCAAAAGGATACCGAAATCCTGTTCCAGTCGCCACGGCCACGAGACACGCACACACCACACCCATTCGACGAGTGCGGAAAAAAGGCGATGAAACCCGAACCCCTTCTTCTCGATTGAAATACATCAGGAAGCGGAGGAGCATTGGGGGGAAACCGTTGTGATCGTAAAACGTCACATCGTTCTCGCGCGCGCAGAATCTCGATGGGTGTCGTGTGTCCTAGTCAACGCTGCCGTGGCGGCGGAGATTTGAACGCTGAAAAGAATGATAATCTCTCAGGAACAGGACGGGAAGCGGTCCAAGGCATCGTCCTGGAGCTCGCATGCTGACTTGTGATCTTTCTATAGATCGAGGTTGGCCACGGCAAGAAGGCTATTGCCATCTTTGTCCCCGTCCCTTCCCTGCAGGGCTTCCACCGCGTCCAGCAGCGGTACGTCTACCCCTCCCCGTCTTCGTCGTGACAGCCTTCAGATGCTAACGAAACCCAGCCTCACCCGTGAGCTCGAGAAGAAGTTCTCTGACCGCCACGTCCTGATTCTGGCCTCCCGCCGCATCTTGCCCCGCCCCAAGCGCTCTGCCCGCTCCCGCAACACCCAGAAGCAGAAGCGTCCCCGCTCCCGCACTCTTACCGCCGTCCACGACGCCATCCTCACCGACCTCGTCTACCCCGTCGAGATCGTCGGCAAGCGCCTCCGCACCAAGGAGGACGGCTCCAAGCTCCTCAAGGTCATCCTTGACGAGAAGGAACGCGGCGGTGTTGACTACCGCCTCGACACCTACTCTGAGGTCTACCGCAAGCTTACCGGCCGTGGTGTCACCTTCGAGTTCCCCCAGTCCGGCGCCACCGAGTACTAGACTTGCACTCTCCGTTGTTTCGAGAGGCTTGCTTAGTTGTTTGTGGGGCGGTTCACTAAAATTAAAAGGGGTCTTGGTCGGTCAATGATGGGTTTGGCATTTGGTCTGCTGCGATGAGAGCATGGCAATGACTGGTTGGTCAAAAGGGTCTGGCGTCTAAAGGATGTAGCTTGGGCGATTCAATTACAGGCTGCCCCAAAAATGCATATACCACACACTTGACCGCTCCTCTAATATTCTCTTCTGTTGCTGTTGACCAAATGTTCGTGTTCGTATGATGTGGACCTGACTGTGCGTTGAATATGAAGCGAAGTTCTGGGGTATCATTTTCATCTGCTGCACGTCTAATCCTGGTTGATGCGGCCCACGCCTAGGACACACCAGTATGCTAGCTCCCTCTTCTCTCTGGTCTCTTTGTCCTTGCTCGCCGTTGTGCCCACCTCGCCCTGGGCTTCAGTCTCCCACTCGATCCGCACAAACATGGGTATCTCCAACACGTCCTCGTCCTCCCTCAGCGCGCCATTGTCTCCGTCGCCCTGCGCTTGTTCTAGGCTCAGCGACGCCGGCACGACCTCGAGCACGATGCTCACCCAGTTGCGGCCGCGCTCGTAGATCTTGCCCACCTCGGCCTGCTGCATCCCGCCCTCCTCGCCGCGCCTTCGCTCCTTTTCGCTGTCGTCCTTGAGCGCGTCGTCCCACATATCCGTGTTGGCGTCGATCTCAAACTGAGGGCACAACACCGTCACGGAACTGGCGAAACGGCCGGGAGTGCTTGACGGGGTAGCTAGGGACACCTTGACCGTCTCGAAGATGGGGTTCTTAAAGGTCAAGAGGTACTGCACCGGTTTCAGTGGCGTAAGCCACAGTTCCTGGGGTATCGGCGGTCGGGCGGTTGACGGGATATTTTGCACCTCCGAGTTCAACGGACGAATGGTGATGGTGGGGATGTAGCTTCCAGCTACAAGCCGGATGCGGAACCGGGTGTTTGAAATCTTGGCCTCCGGCTTGCTGATGATGTGTCGACATAGGGGACATCTCTTTGACCGCTTCGTTCTGAGCAGATAAGGGATGGGGCGTAACTGATCCCTGAATCTTACGGGGTCCTGTTGTTGCAAGTTCTGAGCAAGAGTAGTTGTGTCGTCGATATGGGTGTGCCTAAGTTTCGCAATGGCTTCCGCCTCGTCCAAGTCGGTCGTCTTCAGACCCTCCTCTGGGCTGACGGCCTCTCTCATGATTTGCACTTTTCCCCGCGCCTGTTTGTGCCCAAAATTATTCCCTGTGTAGAGGCTCATGATGCGAGATAGAGAGCCGGGAGAGTTGAGGCCGAGGTCGCCGAGTGATGACAGACCGCCAGCAGACGGGTTTGCGTTTGCCATCTGGTTCTGGTAGAAGGACTTGAGCTGTGCGAATTGTAGATCGGCGTCCATCTTTTCGGGATCTAGCTGGTAATCCCCGCCGCTCTCCTTCTTCCTCTCCTTGTGCTCCTTTGGAGTCAGCTTGGGCTGGCCGCCATTCTGCAGCTTCGCCAGCTGCCCGTGGATGCCATTGGGACGGTCAAACTTGATACCAATCTCGGTCGAGCTCCAGGCACAGTAGGAGCAAGTCAGAACATATGAGCCACCTTGAGGAGCCGAGCCGTCGGGTGTAAGTAGGCTACCGGTTTCTGGGGGTGTATCGATGCTCGTGACCGCGAGGGGACCGACGCAAACAGGACATTGGAAGCAACTTCGAGTGCACCTATCGAGGAGTTGGTTAGCCACACAGAATCCTGTCCGACGGCAAAACTTGCGCATACCTGTTTCCTTCGCTCTTCAGGTTACTACTAGGCACCTCAAACAGGCAATTGGGGCAGTAATAGGTAACAATCTCTTCGTTGACACATCGTGGGCAACGGATCTGATGGCAATCTTCGCAATACATCAGATGCTCTAGAGGGAACAAGCTGAAGTTGGCCCGCGGGGCGCGTGGGTCGAAGGTTCGCTCATCGTCTTCTGGGCTGCCCGGCGTCGACGAGCCATCTCCGTTGTCCCGTGTCTCGGAACAGGGGCACCGGATGTAGGTGTACGGGGTCAGAGGCGCCATTTCCGCTCCGACATAATGTCATTCGTGAGGATTCCGAAAGCAGCAAGGTTCGGTCGGGTGGAGAGGCGACTGTCCTGCGCAGTGAGGTTCAAGAAGGGTGTTTGAGAAGCTGCATGGAGCTGATCCCGGACGCGACAGTGCTTCACAAGAATCCAGAACGCGGCTACTGTGAGGTGCCGGAGGACGAATGGCTGTTGGCGCCGATAAGCGGTCGGACCTACCTTGATCCACTTTCCGAGTCTTATCACACATGTTATGTAAGCGGCCTGGACTCCAGGCCCTCTCCTTCCATCACGGGCGAGGCCTACAACTTGCATCGTGCTTTGTCTCCCAACCACCGTTAGCCTGCCTCCGTTCGCCTCCTGGCACGCTCAACCGAATGGGCGACTTGCCTTTGCAATAAATAAATGATCTCCGCGTACGAACGGACGTTATTGATAAACATGCCCCGAGGTTGTCAAACACACACAAGACCGGCGCCCGGGTCTTGTCATCACATCGCCGGCTTCTCGCCAAGGACGCCGCGATGAAGCTGTCATGGGTGCCACCCATCATCGTCACATCCGTCGACTTTGACGACCTTCAACAAGAAGCGGGCGAGGTGGCCGCATTTAGTTTATGGTACTCAAGCTTTTCTTCAAACCTTGCTCCTTGCCGCCCGCAATGCCGGGGGCAACGCTGGCTCGGCCGACCTTACATCTCGTGTGCTGTTCCCCATTGGCGCTCGACGGCGCGAGCGGGCTGGATTTCTTATTCAACTTCGACGTTTTCGTAGCCCAGCGCCACGCTAGTTGCCAGCAATCCAGACCTCTCGAGTGCTACGTGACGCCTCAAGCCAGCGGCAGTCCAGGTTGTGCAAGCCTCCCGCCCCCGAAGCAAGTGAGGGCCGAACGCCCATTGCTAGGTTGGCTATCCCGGCCTGGTGTTTGACGGCAGCTCTGGTAGGTGGGATCCGCCTCCGGAGTTCCTTTGTATCTCAAGGCCACGAGCCAGACCCTGATGGATGTATGACTGGCGCCCGCGCGAAGCATGGCAACACTTGGACATGCCATGCAGAGAGTATCTGCGTTTCCTCCTGGGGTCGCCGTTCTACGCAACTTGGGAGATTGTCAAGGCGTCGGTTGTGTCTACGCGCAGGCGACCATGCCGGCTGCAGAGCGTCAACACTAGCGTTTTGGTTTACCGAGTACTCGCATCCATTATCGAATCAAGATGGCGACAAGAACTTTGCCATCCATTGGCACCTTGATTTCCAAACCAGACAAAATTTATCTGATGTAAGGTGCACGGTACACCACAATCCATTTACTGGCCTCCATCCGTGGGAAAGGGTGTTCACCTCGGCCGACGGCATGAAGCTAGGCAATCTGAACACCCGCATCCCCTTGGTCCATTGTACCGGAGCACAACAGTGGGTCACCATGGTACAGCTACCGTAGCCCGCCAATGTTGACGAGATGGCACAACAATGTCTGTTATTCACTAACCAGGAACTTTTGGACCGTAGCTGAGGACTCTGAAAGTTGGCCGGGGAGGGGGCCTGCTTTCCGATCACGCCGACCTGTTCGAGGCTCATATCCGCCTTCCGGAGGTTTCCGCCATGATGGAACATCGCCGCCTTTTGCGGATGGTGGTGCTTTGTTTTCTTAATCGCCACGCCCGGCCTGTCAACCAGCTAAGGGTCCAGAATCGAGATTGCCTCCCGACAGGATGAAGACGGCCAAACCCAATCCCACGCTCTCCGGATGCGATCGAGACCGTTAGAAGGATATCAAATGACTTCACCCACAGACCGCCGAGTGACTTTGATGAATCAATACTGCAAGCCGAGTTCAACTATCCCAAGACACGCAGCAAAGGAAAGTCCAGCTCCCGATGGTTGAATAACCAATCACTTGAGACATTGCTCTTTTCAGCCGACGGGAGCCTACTATGACCAATCAATCAGCTTTGCTGTGGATGCACGCCAGCACCGAAGGATGCATCGAGGACGGCGATCCCCCAAAAAGCAAGCTCTCGGACTGTATGGGTTGCTGGGGGTGGGCAAAGGGGGCCTGCAGCAACAGCGCTTTGCATCACCACCCCTCATTAACATCATCCTGGATTCCAGAGGGAGGAATCAACGACGGCTCAAGAAATGTCCATGTCATAGTAAACGCAAATGCCACTGCCGATCACTTTGGCATCGTTTTGGTTGCCGTCACAGCAGCGCCGGTGTCGGCTTAGAATCTGTTCGAGACCTCCAGACAGCCGTTGGAAGGCAAAATCGCCATCGATATACTTTCTTGGGAGAAGTTGGCCCACGGACGGGGTGCCTGCAGTGGCACAGTCTTGAGCTGATGCTGCTGCTGCAAGGCTTCTTCAGGAACAAAGTGATAACTGGCGCACACTGCGCGGAATCCGACAGAGAGGCATCCTACCTGCAGATGGCAGGCAAACTCATTCGCCGAGCCTCGCCAAAGATGCAGCAGAGACCAGGACAGGGTACGGACTGAGGGGTTCGTCCATCGACCCAGTGGCGGCCCGAACTAAAACATGGCTGAAAGCTATCCCTATGTCTCTCGCCGCGTCATTCCAAAGACAGCTCGGACCGCGGGCGAGACTGCTAGTCTGACCGAGGCGAGGGTGTGTAACCAGTCCCGAAAGTCGGGTTTGGTTGTTCTGATCTTAGCCAAGTGACATAAAGCCATCACGACGCCCGCCCGAAGACGTTTTGTGATGTTTTGGGCGTTCGTCTCTCTGCCCAATCAGAGCGTCTTTGTAAGTCTAGGTCTGCTGCTTTCGACGAGTTCGACCGGGTCGCACAACCCGAAGTCATTGTTGCATTCTACGGGCGTATTGGTGACTGCACTAGTTGGCTCAGTTCCCCTCAGTGATTGACGCAGACCTCACAGGGGGCCTGGAGGATTATCAGGGTCTATCGACGGTCCGGAACACGCTCCTCTTCGGTCATCCGCGCCTCGATTACCACCAGTTCTCCAGTTGCACACCTCTCTGGCCGCATTCAGCTCAGGATGAGGTCGTCTCGGCACGGGAGCTACCCAGCGACCATGCATATCAACGTTCCTGTCCCCCCTGCCGACCTGTCTTACGCTTCCGCTTTCACCATGCTAAGTCGCCGGCATTCTCATTTGTCTTTCCCGCCAACGCCTACAATGTCGACCTCAGCTCAAAGCTGGGTGCCTAAGAAGCTTGGGATCACTATGGAAGGACGAGTACCTCAGAACTCAAAGGTGAAGAGGTGGGACGGTGCGGCAAGGTCCTGCAGCGACTGGGATAACTTGAGAAGGGCAAGTCTAGCACCAGGATGTGAAAACCTTGTGTGTCTACGGCCATTTGCTAACATTGCTATTATAGGATCCTGAATTATGGTTCCGCGGCGGGAATTGCTTCGTTCATCTGTACGGAAAAGGCCAGTCACGCAGAGGACCTGCGTTCAAAGTCCCATTCGGTACTTTGCTCTCTGCAAAATGCCACCCTTTCGTCAAGAGATTCATGTCTCGCGACATGCCTGAGTCGCCTGGGTCATTTAACGACGAGTACGATGACTTGGATCAGTGGAATGCTCTCAACCCCAATGAGAGAATCGAACTGTACATTCCACCCCCGCCAATGGCGGACAAGGAACAAGCCTTTTCTTACCACCTCGCGACGCGGAATTTCTTTGCCTGGATCTTCCGCCGCTCAATGGTTGGCGAGCACCTCGGCACCGCGCTCATCGGCCTGCTGAACAGCATGGCGGAATTCAGAGGCAACGACGAAGACAATGTGCGAGATCTGATGTCCTATCTGGATGAAGAGGGCTATTTGGATATTAAGGGTCAACCGCACCATGCATTGGCACTTTTGCACTTGGCCGAATTCTTCCAGATGAAGGACATGTACATCGACGCATTCAGCCACTGCGTTGGAATGAGCGAGGAGCTGTTTTACAGCCCCGAGTACCAGGTATGTCTTTTCAACGCCAACGGTTCTCCAGTGAGACTGACAGAACCCAGCACATTGGCTCAGTCACCAAGACCCTCATTCGACGGGCCCGAACTGACATGAACGCACGGCTAAGCAAAGCTGGCGGCATGTTGAAAACCTTTTTGGAGGACGAGCTGTCTGAAACGCATCTCGGTCTCCCGGCCGGTGGCCGTGCTCACTTGGACCGATTCCGAGCCTTCATCCGATCATTTTACGCGACGAAGTTGGGCCACTACCCGCCGATCTCTGCCGACTCGCAGGGCAGCACGATCTTTGACCCCAAGGTCCTCGGTATCATGCGCAAAGACTTCCAGGCTGCTTACGAGCTGCTGGTTGACGAGAGCTTCACTTCTGCGGAGAGCAGCCCGATCCTTGCCCAGGGCGGAATCTGCACTTTTCAGAGCGTAAACGAGTTTGACCGACGCTCCAAGTTCGAATCTCTACGACACCCACTGCCGTTGCTTCCCGAGCCGGCCGGAGCTCAGTCTGGCCGCCGGGTGTCTCTCCAATGGCTGGCAAACTCCTCACGGGGCGACAAGCTCAAGCCCGATCAGCGCTTGGTCGCCCATAGCGCTCTGATCAAGGCGATGAACATGCGTGATCAGGAACTGCTCGAAAACGACTTTGTTCGTGCCTATCGGAAGTTTGAAGAGGATTCCGTCTCACCGCTCAGCCGCGTTGACAAGGTCGAGAAGATCAGCCTCGTGGACGCCCGCAAGGTGCGCTGGATCCTGATATACGCCATATATCAGGCTCTTCGAAGCTGCACACAGGCGCCACCCGAGGTCCGTGATAGCGAGAAGGCGGACTACCACCTTGCGGTTTCGACCCGGAAGCTGCCGCCTTGGAAGGAGGGCCGCAACTTGGAGTCACTCCTACGCAAACAGACCGACCTGACCACGGACGTCAGGCGGACACAGTCTGTTACAGACTGGGCATCAAAGTGCAATGCTGTACCGAGTCTCATCGTGTCGCCTTCCATCGACATCCGACCTGATATTGACTACACTGCCAAAATGCGCCAGGAGGAGAGGGTATCCCGTCGTCAGTCGGTATGCGTCGTACCATCCGGCGCCTCCCGGTCGCGGTCCCGAAGCCGGAGTCTGTCTCGTAGCAATCCTTTCCGGCGATCTCTTAGCATCTTCCGCAAACTGGAAGAGCAGCATGCTCCAGCCCAGGCGCCAAGGAAAGCGTCCTATTGTGAGATCGTGGTCCACGGCTACGGTAACGGCACCAATGCGGTCAAGAAGGGGGCCGAAGTCCCCCAGAGGTCTCGCCGAGAACCGTCACAGCTCCCCGGTCCTTCTCGACATCATCCGCATCCAGCGGCGTTTCTGAGGCCCCATCGTTGGCTGCTTTCAGCTTTGCGACCGCAGAGTCCACGGCTCCGCCAACGTCACCCGATGCGCCGTGCAAGAATTGGCCGAACCAGGGCACGCCAATGTTGAGCCCCGTTCCTCTGCGCGGCCGCCGGCGCGTCAAGGCCGTGCTCTCCTTTGCCGAACCGGCCCATGTCAGCTCCCCGGAACCGCCCAACAGACGCCATAGCGTCATGGATGGTGGGAACTATGCCCACGAATACGAGGAGTTGATCAGGCAGCAGGAGAGCGAATTCCACCGCCACGAGCTGGAGCCGCTTCCGTTGCAGATTCGCAAGGCGCCAGCAGCGCCTGTGCACCCCGAGTCTCCGATCTTGGGTCACATTGACGACGTGAAGCCTGAGTGGGAGCAGTATAAAGACCTGGGCGGGTTGACGAGCCTGTCGCCTTTGAAAATTTAGGATGCTTGTTTGCTTTGTTGCAGCCTCCAGCGTCTGGTTGGCTGAGGTGCATCGACACTTGCGTCTCCGTTTCATTTTCCTCATACGCATTTGTTTTGGTTACGATGAGATACCCTTCCGCACCCTCCTTGTCCTCACGTCGCATGGCGATGTTTAAAAGAAAAAGTCGTTGGGAACGAGAAGGAGTTTGGATGGGATTGGCATGGCGTGGCATGGCATACTAAATAACGTCAACTTATTGAGTGAGCTTTCAAACAATCAAACATTTTACTGCGAAGCGCTCCATATCTACCCAGATTACCCTTTCGATCATACTTGGACAAGTCACAAGGCACCTCCACAGAAGTCATGCACGCTTCATTGACATGCCCGAAGACCAAATTCCACGTCGCCCATCCTTTTATGCAGGGGCTTCGTATTCGCCGTTTTGATCTAGAGCGTTAGTGCTGACAGTGGACACCTGGTTTTTGGCGGCCACCCACGTCTCCTGCATGACAGCATCGTGGAGGGGTGTGCTGGATTATCTTCCGTTATCAAATCTCGGAGTGATAATCACATGAAATTGCGAGCATTTCTTGAATAGGAAGTACCCTTACATCCCGCTTCCCAGGGTTGCCTTCATCTTTTATCAACCCTCCTTCTCTTTCTTCTTTACTGCGTGTGCTGCAACTCTGGTGCCTGTCCTACCAAATGAGTTTGCTATCCCTCGACTACGCTGATGGGAAGCCCGCTGCACGTGCCGTGATCGGTCATGGATTACTCGGTCTTGGTTGTTTTCGAGGCGAGGGCCAGACCGTCGACGATTTCGCTGCCAAGGGAAAAGATCATGTAGCCCGAGCCAAGGAGCCAAGCGCCGCTGCCGCAACCCCAGTCAGCCCACGAGACTCTCCACGGTACAGGTCAAATCGGACAGCACTTACTTGGGGATGATCCAAAGGAAGAGCAGGTCCATTGGCGAGTTGTGGCCGATGTTGTCGAAGCCGGAGAAGTACTCGTTCGCCCCTGCCGCGAGCCAGGTTAGTTTTTCCGACGGTTCTACAGGATGCTTCGGAGCAACCGGGAATCGCGCTCACAGTAAAGCACCGTCTTGCTCAACGTCATGACAGCCGCGCTGAACCCAACCACAATCGCCAACGCGCCAGCCCTCCCCCCTACAGCCTTCTTCACTCCCGCGGGCCCCTCGACGGCCTTCCCACGCGAGAAATACAGCCACACGTACACCAGGTACATGACGGTCTCCACGGCGTTGAGCGCGCCCTGCGCGGACGTGAAGCCGTTGCCCGCGTTGAAGGCCTTCCAGCCGTAGACATGGTCGACCTCGCCGTAGAGCGCGTAGGGGACGTACAGCGGCCAGTGGAGGTGGCCGCCCGGCATGGTCCACGGCCGCAGCAGGACGTAGCCCGTGTCCCAAGCCACAAGCGGCAGGGATATCAGGAGCCAGAAGAGGGTGAGGGAGGTCGGCGCGTGGGACCAGCCCTGCGGAGTGGATTTGTTGTCGCGGGCGGCGGCGACAACGGCGCGCGCGGGGGAGGGGGACGGGGAGGCGTCGAGGCCGTTGGGGAGGACACGAGAGGAGGATCGCGTTGAGACCATCTTGCTGGTTTTCTGATGGTGCTACCGGGAGGGGCTCCGAGTTTCGCAAGGGGATAGGTTCGACAGATCGTGACGCTGCTGACGCGCTGTTTGATTCCGGCGAAGAAAAGAGATGTGTAGCAAAAGGTCGTCAGTTGGCCCGGAACGAGATGGGAGGACAGGTAACGGCAAGTCCAATTAGACTCGACGGTCTCCTTGGTCTGTGATCCGTGCCGTCGCACTCTAAAAAGGAACCGCCGGCAGTTCTGGGACGGATACGACTGGCTCAACCCCGGCTTCGCGCCCTCTCGAACGTTTCTTTGGCCTCCTCGGCGCGGACTTTGGCTTGCTTCCCGAAACGGTTCGCGTCGTATTGAGGGCCCCCCGCGGCAGTCCGATGAGTCAGCATCGCATCCCCACACGGCCCACGTGACATGGACAGGTGCCTTGTTAGTGGATTGCGGGGGAGGGGCAGACGTCTTGCCGTTGAGTGCTGTTCGACGGCCCTGAATCGACCCCGTTGGCGATACTGCCTCTTATGAAGTTGCTTGGAAGCCAATGGTGGGAAGACCCTAGCCAGCATAAGATGACAACTCCGACAGCATGTCTTGCAACGAAGTAGTATTGAGGATTTTGATTTGGCCAGTATAGGTAAGATGTCTTTTATCAACTTGCATTCCCAACTTCAAAGTGCATTCTATAAACTGTTTGATGAAGCGCAGCATGTCTGTTGCTCTGTGTCAATTTAATGTTTGACTACACCATATGGCAATAATATCTTCACATTGGTAAGGCATCCAAGAGCTGGCATGACCAATCGCGTTTCACCGAGATGCCAAGTGGTCAAGAAAGTGTCTTCAGTTAGGTCCCTTTGACTCCATAAAGGTTGCCAAAAAAAGTGCCAGTATCGCCAAACTGCCATCATCGAAAATAATCCCGTGTGCCATATTGCGTCTCGGCACGCCAACTTTCTCTGTTTGGGTCCAACAATGGCCTCGCCGAACCAGAAAGCTCAAAATCTCGCACTCGCCGGGAGCGTCGCCTAAAGCCTGGTTCCCAAAAGCAAAAGTCTCGTAGACAACCAATATACTCTGTGTGGATGCTCCCACATCCCAGAACCTTTCGAAGATGGGAAGACTTTTCGTCGTGGTTGTAACGTTTATCGCTGTGACGCCGCCGTTAGGCTAGCGGCTGACATCTGTGCCGCCATCTCAGCATCTCAGCGAACCGCGGCAACAACAAGATGGCCGTTATCGAAAGTTGCGTGCAGTGGGTGGGCGACGTGGTGCTTTGGCTCGGCGCCGCCGTTGACGCTGGGCCCAGCAATGATGACAGTCTCGAAAACTTCAACGTATCACGAGGTTGCGACGAGTTCTGGGGTAAGCCATTATACCGTGTAATCGCTCGATCGGGCCAAGAGGTTGTTTGGCGCAGACCTCGAACTTGGAGCCATGATAGTTTGCCACACGGATTGTAATTTTATGGATTAACGCTTTTGGACGCTCTTCTCGTCCATCTCTGAACCGTGGGGCCGAGGCCGATCCAAGGATGGACGTCGGCGGGTGCGATCGTCAGGATATCGACAGAAGTTTGCGAACATGATCGTTAATATGAGGCCACTGGTATGTGCCCATGGTATCTCGCCGCAATCCACACAGCGGAGGGATGACCTTTACAATTGCAGTCGATGGAGGTTGAATGAAGGGCAGTGGGCTGGCTAGGGCGCTCTTCTTTTCAGACATCATTGAGGGGACTCCATCATTTAAGCCAGTTGAACAAGTATTCCGGGAGGAAGAATGTTATGTGAGTAACTGACCAAGCTACCAAACAGGCAGTGATACCACTATTCCCCTCTTTGTGCTCCCATGTCATCTATATAGTGTGTAAGGAAGCCAGACGCCGTGCCATGCAATCCCATCACGCTGAAATGCTTTGTTGGTATCAAATCAATAAATCCTGTTCTCATAGTCCAAGCCGTCGTCTTTCCAATACCGACACCAATAACACGAGTAATATGAAGAAAAAAGGGGGGTAAAATGCACCTATGCCTTGCAAACAGAATGCCACATGGTCCCATGGTCAAAGGTGAAAGATAATACTGAAACACCGAACATGAAGCAACAGTTTCGATAACATCGAAGCCCGCGTCTCTGGGGCATCAACACTGTCGAAAGTTTGAATGCTCGTATTGGTTATGGCGCCACCTTCTCCGGGTGTCCGAGACGTCAGCGTCGAGCGGCCCTGGCGCATGCCCGGCAAATTGATGTCTTGAAGCGTGGAAGCCACCTGTACCTAAGGAAGTGACATGCTGTGTGAAAGTGCCGCCGCCGTTCTGGCCCATTGCTTCCTCTGACGTGGCCTCCAGGTTGGTTGGTGGAGTGATGTAAATCTGGCTAGGGCCGGCAACCATTTCTTGTGGTTGACTGGCATAGTATACATTGGCTGCAGCGTGCAACTGTTGGGGGCTGTAGGGCTGGTACCCATCGCCTAAAGAGCTGTGTTGGGACACTCCGCGGTTATCTACCTGATGAGCATGAGAGTATCCTACGTTGAGTTGCGAGTTCATCGGACCGACTCCAAAGCCATCAAAGAATCTAGTTGAAGGAATAGAGCTGACTTGTTGATGACTGTAAGCCGACGGGAGGGTATTTGCATATTGGCTATTGTCGTTGGTAGGAAATTGGTTAGCTGTCGAGGTCCACATGGCCTGGTACATTCCTCCGGGTAGCATCACTCCGTCCAGCGTGTTCTCGAAACCATTTATCGTTTGTTGTGGAGCACCGATGCCGCCAGTCGGCTCAGTTGCGGGACTGGGCGCGTTGTGCTGAGACGAACTGGCATGCAGGCGGCGCGAGCGGTCATCATCGGGTAAAGTACTGGAACTTGTGTCAAGCGTGTGGCGGACGAAGGAACCAGGACTCAAGGCCTGCGATAACCCTTGGATGGCAGTGTTTGGGGGCTCTTCGAGAATGGTTCTGCCCCCGCCTCCGAGCGACATACCGGATGACGATTGCTGTTCATTGGCAGGTGGCGGTCCGCGGCTGGCGAGCGAGTCTGGAAAGGTTGACAAATACGAATTCGAATTGTGGATGAGGGCGGTGAAATGCTGTTCGAACTGCTCTTCGTCCATGAAGGGCCGGAGAAGCTCTCTGTACGCTCGCCTTGACCAACGGTGCACTTCTCCGACTATGAACCCTCCTAAGTTCTCGGAGTCGACATATGGGCTTCCGGGGTGTTCAGCGCCGGGAAACAGGATGTCCCACATTGCAAACCATTTTTCATCCTCGCTGCTAGCTGTAATTCTTTCCAGCTGTGTCTGTTGGTCTTGCGTCATTCCCTCTGGCAAAGAGTGCAGTCCTGCGGTGCAACTATGAGCTCTGACGTGTGCGTCACACTCCATCCGCATCTCGAAAATCCGGTAGCAGATTGGACAGTGGATAGATTGCTGGTGATTCCGTAGCAGATGCTGCTTCACGCGCCGTGAGCTTTCCTGGTGCTGGCAAAGACACTTGAGGTGGTGGAAGGGATCTCTTTTGAGATAGGGGCAGGCGAACCGTAGGCCCTTCGGTTTGGATTTCTGAGTCTTCGCCTTGGAGCCTAGCGGCTCAGGTTCTGAATTCGATTCGCTTTCGTTGCCGCTAGGAGGTTTTCTTGGTTGCGGCGCACTCAACCTGCCCGCCTGTTTCCCCAAGCGCCGCTTGGAAGTCTTCCGAATCTTGCTTGCCTTGTTGCGATCTGATGTGGGTGTTTGTCCAGTGCCTTTTCGCTCAGAGACACTGCTGTCGTGTGCCGTGAGGATCCCCTGCAGGCGGCTCCAGCTCGACAGCGACAGTGCGGAAAGGGCCTCAAGCCATCTGCTCACAGTTTGGCGGTGGCTGGTCGTTGGCCAAGGAGCAAGGGACGCCGATTCTGCCACATGCTGACACTGATTTCTGCCACTGAATTTGTGTAATGAAGAGGAGCATAGGTAAAGGTATGCTGATAATTCGGCGTGGAAGTTAAGAATGTAGAGTATGATAGGCGATATCACTGGTAGGTTCCAATTTACAGTGTCGTTGATGATTCCGATCAAAATCCCCTCAGCGTAAACCAGGCGGGCAATTGTTGCAAGGTGAACATGGTCTAGGGCGTCGTCTAACGGCAAGGATGGCTTCGATTGACCGCTTCCGCTGTCCTCCTTTGATTTCGTGTCAACGCCCCCCAAGTGAAGACGGGAGACACGGCCGCAAATCTTGCGAAACGTTTTCAAGGGATGAATGGAAGCCTGAAGCTTTGCCAATGACTGAGAGAAATGGTCCGTTCTTGGGCTGGGCCAGGCTGTCGCGGCGATGCCCCGTACGGGTTGCCAACCCAGTCGACTCATAGTGACCATCGGCACCACGTCTGGCGAAACACAGGAGTGAATATCGTTGGTAATGCAATCACAAAAAAGTATATCTAATAAGAAAGGAAGAATGCTCCCGCTGGTTTCCTAGAGGGTGGCTTTGCTGGCGACGAAAGGAGAAGAGGGTGGTGGTGGGCGCCGCTTTGAATCCATGAACCAACCCATCGAGCAGGCTGATAGGGCGCATCGAGGCAAACACCAACTTCGCCTCCCATGATTGCCTGGGGCGCCTTACGCTCACCCACTATCGCAGCCTATTGTTTTTCGACTTTTTGAGGATCTTGAGAACCGCACAAGGCTCTCTGTCTACGGCCCGGAGGTCACCGAGGCAGAGTGGCAGGCAGAACCACCGCACGTCCACCAAGAGCACAATTAAGCATGCCTTTATGTCTTGTGGGTATCGAGGAGTCCAGTGATTCGAGCATGCTGGCCATCTATGGTGCTGGTAGCCACCCTCAAAAATCGCATGGCCCGCGGTCGAAATGTGCAGATTTGGCTGCGCTCGCATGGTTCATCATGTAATTTTATCCCACACTTGGCGTTGCCACGGAGTTAAGATGGGCACCTGGCACTTTGAAACCCGCCGAAAAGCACGTAAACCGGGCGGACATCCATCTCGCCGCCAGTTGCCTTGGGCTAGTTAGTCCCTTTGCAGCTGGACGAGACCATTCGATTCCCTGTAGCTCTGCGCAACGGCGCAGACACCACCGCCCAGATGCACACCGCCGAACGCACAAATGTGTGCCAACTCGTAACTGCACGCCCAGTCTCCCCACCTTTCTGGGGGCTGGCATGTTCTCACGGGCGCATTTGTCTGTTGAGGCGATGTTCGATGATCCTCGCGATGTCTGCTCTCTAGTGGATGGTTAACCGCGCAACCTCGCGTTTTGCAAGCTAGCATATTGTAAGGTCGCGGTTTATGCAATTATTAATCAACGCGCTGCCTTGAACTGAATGGTTTTGAGTTGCGCTAGTTTGAAGGCATCGGAGTTGTTGTGATAATAACCGTTCATTCGCGACATACGAGTTTCTCGCATTTCAGGCTGATCCCGTTAAAAATACAGAATCTTGTGCTCAAAATACGTCGCGTTACCATGTTCTCTAATAAGAAGAAATATACTTCTTATGATGCCTGCCAGCTTATATTATACTTACAACACGTCAAGAACACAGTTAATACATGTAGTCTTTGGGCTGGTGGCATGTAGGAAGCCCATCGTTCACCACTGTTCCAGGTTAACGAGCTGCCCACGCAACACAGGGTAGACGATGGGTTTTCGTTCCAAGACCGGCTTTAAAATGGACAAGTCGGACATGATTGGACAAGTACTTTTTACGTCAAGCGGTACAGGCTTTCGGTCGAAGGTGGGCGGAGTCCAAAAAATAAGCCAAGCATCCGAATGGACACAGAGAACATGGTGGAACTCCCTGTACCTTGGGTAGGAAGTGATACCCTTGATAAGGCCCATGCAGTTCCGATGGGTGTAGGACAAGAAGAAGATTTAATGGGCAGCACAGTACTAGACTGTTACTGGCCAGTATAACATCCCATTTCCTATGTCAAATACCCTATCCTGAGATCAACCGCCACTGGACGATGATAAGCAAGTCTTGAACGAGGTGGGAGGTGCTGTACTCCACGTCAGACGTTGCCGGGTGTGAGTGCAACCATTTGCGGCTGTGCAACCAAGTAAGGCATCCTTTGCAAATAGCACTCAGAGTAAATGGCAAGGCAACCAGCCCCTCTTCTTCACCAAGCAGGCTTCCACCACCTTCTGCTCCTCCCATGAATCAGTCCAGCTTTTTGCAAGTTTGCCTAATTCCCAACAATCCTCAAGTGTACCAAGCGCCTGGAGAAAAACGGAGTGAGCGCTCCTCAACGTGCAGCAATACGATGCTAGAGTATTCCCAGAATTCAAGTCAACATAGAAACTCAAACGGCGATGGAGGGCCTCGAAGGCCGGACCTCGGAACAACAGGAACTGTACGATCCTCAGGGCCACTGGCCTGACCTCGACCTAGTCAAGTCAATTCATTCAATCGGCCAGAATCATTATTCAACAGGAAGTACGGTAGACATGTTCTCTCCACCAACGGCCGGAGAAACGACTGAGAGCGTCAACGGAGATTTCGAGATATGTACGTTTACCTAAATTCCACCCAGGCTTGCAGTGTATTCAAATTTTAGTAGACCCCCATGTAGACGAACGCCTCGGGCTCGATCCATGGGTTGATGTAATAAACCTAGAGATGAACAACAGAACCGGGTTTGTGTCTGGTCTACCAGCCGCTTTTGATGAAGACGCGTGCATGACCAGCTTGGTCGATGATGTAGATGCTTTTCAGAGAACCAAATTAGAAAACCTAATCAATGGGTTTTCATGTAAGTTCTTTTGTTGTGATTCACCTTACGACGCCCCTAAGCTTGACCATCAGTTCCTGATGCATGCAATAATGCTGACAGATATTTAAAGGGCCAGATCAAGAGGAGATACCCGCGGTGTTTGCAGTCCCAAGTTCTGTTATTACTGGACAGCCAAACAACCAAGCCCAGCTAGATTACCCACCGCTACGTGCTGTTTCCAACCCACGCAGCAACACACGACGCAAGCGGATTTCCCACCACGATGAGCTACAGAAAGCCGCGACATCAAGCATTGATTCATCAGCATCTGGGAACGGGTTCCTTACTAGGGTTCACAAGCGACAGCAAACAAGAAAAAGCATCCACCAAAACAACCTTGTCGATGCCTTGAAGAAGAAAAACAAGCATGAAGATCAGAGCCAGGAGCATTTGAGGCTTGCATGCCCCTTTTTCTTGCGAGACCGGAACAAACACCTCAACTGCTTGCACTTCCAGTTGACGAGAGTCAAAGATGTGAAGCAACATATTGCTCGGAAGCATTCTGGCTGTGTCAGATGTCAAAATGAGACTTCAGAATGCGAGTGTCGAATGGGTGCTAGTGATGCAGATTTTCAGAACAGGCCGCAAGTCGCTGCTACTGGAAGATTCATTTCCGATACCCAGAAGCAACTGTTGTCAGCTAGGAAAGGGATCGGACTCAGCGAGACGAAGCAGTGGTTCGAGATCTGGAGGATAGTGTTTCCCAACGTACCGGAATCTGAAAGGCCGGAGAACCCATACCTGAAGAGCGATAACGAAGAGATAATCTCTATGGTACGTCAGCTGTGGCATGAGAAGGGTTTCGAAGTCTTGTCGCTCGCTCAACATCCGGCCCAATGCACAGCGGAAAGAAAACCAATGGACAACTTCAATTTCGTGGGTGAACTCCTGGAAAAACTCGCGTGTGTCTGCAAACCTTCAACTGTCGCCGATGTTGATAGATGCGCTGAAACGCATGGGGGTTTGTATGGAAGCCAAGAGAGCCCGCACGAAGATAACTTTACCGATTTTGACGAACTGAGTCCAGCCAAACTAAGGAAAACTCCGCCGAGTTACTTGAGCTATGCTCCTAAAAGTCACATTAACTCAACAGAGTATTTGGACGGCTACCTGATGCTGGGAATGTGGCACAAAGTGTAGATACAAAAGCCAACGTCAAAATTTCAATGAAAGAAGCAGCACCGGCGTCTGACTTACAGGCTGAGAAGATAGACAGAGGCAGAATTGAAGACCCCGTTCATATTTGTCCGCAAGATTTGTCTGAGGGAAGGTTCAACCGTGTTTGAAGCGGGAAGGCAGTTAATCAATTGGTTCATCAATCCTAAGAAGAAATGTAATACGTAGTCGAGTATCTTTGCTGATCTGCATTAACTGGAATTGACAAGGGTATGTGGGAAATTTCAAACATTGATCTAGTAGCTGAAGGTACACCCGATTCTCTCAATAATTAGACGTGAATACGCAGCTGAATGCTATGTATACAAACCGATTAAACAGAGCAGCAACTGGAATTTAAACAATCATCATCCTAATAATTCAAGTATACTAACATAAACGATCTGGTAGAGAGCTTCAAGAGAAAGTCGTTCGGCGTATATTAGGCTCATCTATGCGTAATAACCACTGCCTTCTACGTCACGAAGAATTAGGAGGTGAAGCTAGGTAAAGAATACGATTAGGAAGAATGAATAAGCAATAAAAAATTGTGATTTCATTACAGGTACATGAATAAAAAAGCAATGGAACTTGCGAAGTTATCCAAGTGTACAACAGGGAAACAAATGTAAAAGAAAGTGCATTGATGGTAACATTTAAGCAAGTGGACCATAGAGAAATAAGTTTCCCAGAAAGTTAATGATAAACTTGGTTAGTAATTCAAAGAAGAGCCTTGATGATCTTGGGGTACACAGTTGACACTAAGTCCGAAGCTCTGTGCTTGTCGATCCATTTTTACGCTTGAAAGTTTGATCGATGATGATTTTCGAGAAGATATTTGGATTTATGGATACAGAATCTCCTGAAGCAGGCTGCTAATAGCCGATGGAATCCAGTCTTGAAACATGGCGATCTTGACCGACGGCGTTGACGGAAGACGATGTCAAAGCCTTGAACCATTGAGCCTTTGTCCCTTTTGCACGGTGGAGGCGAAAGATGGCGGGTCTCTAATCCTCGGCAACGTCAATATCAGGGAGCTTTTTTCTTGAGATTGCAGGAGTGCTGTAGGATACGGTGGGACGCATACGCGGATACATTAGTTCTTGATACTGATATTTGTAGATATGGCTCGGGACCTGGAAACTCTTACTCCGCGGCAGGGTTCGAGGACCATTTGATAAAGCTTCCACGTTTTCGCTTTGCTGGCGTCGTCATCAGTTTGAAACTATTCAAGAAAAACTCGAGTCTTTAATGTCATATCCAAGTTTGATGCACACCAGGCCACGAATGACTAGTACTTTCGGAGGCAGGCTATAGTACCTCGAGGGTGCTTGCCAGGCAGCGCAGGATTAATAGCCTCATTACAGAATGAGACGGGTTGGAGTCATAAAAACACAGTTGAAAATAGAAATCATTACTTACTCATGAACTATCTATATTGGTAATTAAAGTTTGAAAGATTCTGATTTCCAGGAAATTATATGTCACTGTTTAGTCTCCCCACGAATCACAGCTACGTGACACTACCATTATGTGTTTCACCACAATACTTTCTTCTCAGTCTTTATCAAGTTATTTTAGAACCCAAGAATTTGGTATTACAAGACTGTCTGTGCCACCTGGCTTCATGTCGCGTCGACCAGGTTATGTAAATTAAATACCATCTGTTGGGCATCACCGCAATGAGAGGAATAGGCATTTCTCAGCTCAGCAGAGACCGAACGGCGCTACGTGTCTTCGGTCTTTCGTGTTCGTGCTGATATGGCAGCGTTCATGATTGGCTGTAACGGAGTAAGGGCAAGCCGGCTTTATGCAGCAGCTGGCCAACGGCAATAGAAGGCGCAAATGTGCCCTTCAGTTATCAAAGCAGAACGACAGACCTGCAGCCCCCACTAGTCTCACCTTAAAAATAGCGGCTAGCCTCCGATTTTGTTTTAACACGTTTATCAACTCCAACACAACTTCAGGGATAGTTAAACCACCGGCCCTTCGACCATATCCCATCATAGCCGAAAGTAGCCACAGGTTTCTAGTCAGTCACTACTAGCTTCGGTAACGATAAGGCTTAATGGAAATACGAACCAAAGAGACAATAAGCATGCTGTCGACCTCCACTATGTCGCACCATCTGGCGCCTGGCCCTCCAAGTCAGGTAGATCAAAAATCGGAAGCACGCCCTGGCAACGAAAATGATTGGACGAAGGAATCGGATCTAGCGGAAAGACGAAGAATTCAGAACAGAATTGCTCAGAGAAACTACAGTAAGGATTTTCAAGCGGCATAAACCTTCACCCACAGGAGCGACTCCAGTACCTGGGAGTCCCTGTTGTGTTGTTTCTGCAGAATTAAACCAGGTCGCTAACACATTACCTGACAAGGGAAAAAACTCAAGAGAAGACTGGAAGATCTCGAAAGAAAATTCAACTCGGAAGGGGCATCGACAACCGTGGCGGAGAGCACCAGCCTCCAGACAACAAAGCCCACGTTGTCGCCAGCGAGACAGTCATACTTTCGTTCTGACTTGTTTGATTCCTCCAGAGGATGTGAACAGAAGAGTCAGGAGAAAGGGAACCCAGTCTTCCAGCTATTTGAAGATCTATCGATTTGGCCTGTCAGGGACCCTAATAGTGACGAAAGCGACGGTGTGTGGTCGTCGCTTTCTGAAGCCACGGAGCAATGCTGCATTCCTCTTTCATCTTCTCGAGAAGTACATCATTTCCGACGAATCAAAGAACAAGTAACGAGAGAGTGCCTTCAAGCCTTCGCTCTCTGGAGACAATGCCCATCAGGTTCTAAAAAACGGTCTACGAGTCCTCCGCCTCCTCAAGCATCTCCGTTAACCAAACGAGCCAAAGGTGCCGAGAAGAAATCCCCTGAGGAAGAAGATAACGACAACGACTGGGAAGATCGCTCGAATGCCAAGCCACATAGGACATCAGACGAAGATGCAGCTGGAACGACCAGGAAGTTAGTTCTGGCATGCCCATTCTACAAGGAGGACCCGCTGCGCCACCTACATTGTCTAAAGATTGAACTGAAGCGGATCAAAGACGTCAAGCAGCACTTGTCGAGAAAACATCGCCAGCCATCATACTATTGCCCAACGTGCTGGTTGGTCTTCGACCATCGGACGGATCGCGATTCACATATATCACACCGTTCCTGTCTCCCAAAAGATCAAATCATATTTGAGGGTATCTCTGACGAGCAGAGAGAGTTGTTCAGTCAAAAGGTCGACAGGCGTTTATCTGAGGAACAACAATGGTTTAGTGTCTGGGACATTGTATTCCCTGATGTGCCTCGTCCGGGGTCAGCGTACCTAGGAAACCAAATTGAGGAATCCATGGTCTTGATACATGACTTTTGGGATGCAAACGGGAGGACACTGGTAGCTGATGCCTTGTTGAAACGAGGAGTGGTTCAAAGTTCACGCGGCTCAGAGGATGAAGGAGAGTTCCGAGCATTTCTGAGTGAAACGCTAGAATCTGTGGTGGAGGAACTGCTAGAATCTTGCAGGGTCCAGATTGCGGCAACCCTATCTTCAGCGAGAATGAAAGCCGCTGATAGGGCTTCGGCTTCGAAAGGACTTTCGGGGCCAGAGGCAAGAAAAGAAACGCAACCGCGACACACGACAGAGTTAGCGAGTTCTGGGTTGACCATGCCAGGAACACTGGGCGCTAGCGAGACTGCAAAGACGCACAGAGACATGCCACATGCACTTCCAGCCTCTGTTGACAGCTGGGATCTTTCTACAGAAATGGTAATGTATGACTCCCCCGTTCAAAATGATGTGTATAAGCCTATGGAGGCGCATATGTTTTACACCGGGTCTATGCCGGACTGGTTTTCCTCTGGAACAGATGATCAAGGCTGGGAACTGACTGACATGGGACAACTAATGGACCCGTGCGACACTAAGTGATCAACCACTTTTTGTAAGAGCTCTCCTGACAAGAGGACGTATTAGAAATTAGTATGCATGTTAAAGATGGCCAAAGCGATCACATTTATAAAAAGTATAATCTAGGAATTCGTTACATTGAGCTGTCGACAAATGCACTACAGTCCGGAAAATGTGAGCGATGGTTATCATGAGCTGACAACATTGCTAAGCTTGAGACAGGTTTTCAGTGCGGTGTGATGCCAGTGAGGGCCCATTAGGAGATTACCACACAAGCACACCACACACACCTTAAAGTCCAGTGAGACATGCAGGCTGAGCCTGTTGTCTCATCAATGCAGGAAGTTATCGTCTCACACCTTATTTCACACAGTGAATCTTACACAGGACTCAACCAATACCCGAATTCCAGAATACTTTCGAAATGATATTGAAAACGTCCTTAATGAGTGAACTGAGCTATTTGCGGGTCTCCGAAACATCCCCGAGGTCGGAGGGGCGCCCCCAACGGAGCTGGTGCCCCGCGGCTGTTTTTAGTGTTTGACTCATCTATTTCATCGGCGAGAGAAAACTAACCTAGACTTGAGATTTTGGGTGTGAAGAGTCAACATCCCTCACTCCGACCAACAATAACCCTCTTCAACCCACCCAATCAACCCCCGATAAGACATTCAACATGGCTCCTGCCACTCACGACCACATCCTGACGCTCTCGTGCCCGGACAAGTCCGGCATCGTGCACGCCGTGACGGGGGTGTTTGCGGCGCAGAAGCTCAACATCCTGGACCTCCAGCAGTTCTCCGACCCCGTCTCGGAAAAGTTTTTCATGCGCGTGCACTTTGGGCCGACCGAGTCCGAGTCGACGGAGCACCTCAAGGCCCCGTTCGACGCCCTCGCTGCCGACCTCCAGCTGGACTGGTACCGCATCCGCCCCGTCGCCCGCAAGTTGCGCACCCTGATCATGGTCTCCAAGATCGGCCACTGCCTTAACGACATCCTCTTCCGCGCAAAGTCCGGCCAGCTGCCTATTGATATCCCCCTCATCGTCTCCAACCACACTGAGTACCAAGGTCTTGCCGGCAACTACGGCATTGAGTTCCACCACCTGCCCGTCACCAAGGACACCAAGGCCCAGCAGGAGGAGGAGATCCTGCGCCTGGTCAAGGAGAACGATATTGAGCTCATCGTCTTGGCCCGCTACATGCAGGTCCTCTCGCCCAAGCTGTGCGAGGCCATGTCTGGCAAGATCATCAACATCCACCATTCTTTCTTGCCTTCTTTCAAGGGCGCCAAGCCTTACCACCAAGCATACGAGCGCGGTGTCAAGATCATCGGCGCAACTGCCCACTTTGTCACGGCTGATTTGGACGAGGGCCCGATCATCGAGCAGCGCATCTCCAGAGTCGATCATGGCATGAGCCCCAAGGACCTTGTCGAAGAGGGATCCAACATTGAGAGCCAAGTTTTGGCTGCCGCTGTAAAATGGACCGCCGAGGGACGTGTATTCCTCAACAAGACCAAGACGGTCGTATTCAACTAGAGTCATCATCCGGGCGGGCTGTAAAAGAAAATAAAAGTTCATCTGTTTCTCGCTCATTTGCATCTCTCTGCACACATGCCGCCTACATTGGATCTGCCCTCATTCCCTGGTTCCCACCCGTGCCATGCATTTCTATTTCAGTTCCTGGCAACTTGTAACCCATGTCACCCTTGCTGCGGGCCGCCATTCCTTAATGGCGTGGAAGGTGCTGGTGGCTCATGCGCCAGTGTACTGCTCAACTCAACCATGCCATGGGATTCGGCCTCTGAAGCCCGAACCTCATGGCTGTGTTCAGACACCTTCACAACCTCTCCGTTCACCATCGACTGCCCTCCTGTGTAGATATTTGCATCGTGCAAGTGGTTTTCGTTTCTACCTACTCTTCAACCACAACGATAGAAGCACCGCATACGGCCGCTGCCGCGACGACTCTGCAGATCACCCATTTGCTAACATGACCACGTTCTCCCCTGTTCTGCGTCCATCAGTTGACGAGGAGCCGTACTCGGGTATACTAAACGGCTCATCGCCAGCCTCGATTACCGTCCAGGACGACCATCAAGCATCTGCCAACGTATTCCCAAGTCTCGACTTCATAATCTCGCTATCATAGTCAACAATGACACGCCGACCCATTTTGGGCCAGGTGCCTACGCCATATAGAATTTATTTCGATTGTAGTTGCACAAGCTGGAAGTGCCCTGAAAAAAAGCGCGGCCCATTCGCCAACAGCTTTCTGACTCTGCCGATGCTCAGAACGAGACTCTGCAGTTTTGAAGGGACCTTGACAATGATGTTTCGCGTCCTGGTCTGAGAACGCAAACCTCATGTATGCAGGGGGGTTGACTAGTAGTTTGACCCCCGTTTGCTATTTTAAGTCCCAGAGGTACAAGCCGACTTCCGCATTCTAGATGACGGTAAGTTATAAAGCGGCTGCTTCACATAATCACACCTACGAGGAGGTATGGGTAGGGGACCGCTGCGTGGGGAACAGCCGAAGCGAATTCAGACGCATCGCCGTATTTCCGGGACAGAGTTTGGGCTGGTTTATCGTATTCGATGCTTTTCTAGACGCTCCTGACAGTGGTGCTAAATGGGGACTTCCCTGTCCGCCGAGTGCGAACTAAGTCGGCGACGTAACCGAGCCCCTGTCGTCGATTGTCCAACAGATGCTCTTTGTCGTGGCATGGGCATGTGCTCAGCAACAAATATTAAACAGCATGGCCTTAGGTATTATCAAGGCGCTATTACTCAGTCTATTCAATTGACTTTGATTGCCCATATGGTTGTCCACTCGCCAGCATCCAGCCTCTTGCACTCTCACGCTGTAAGTGGCCAGATATACGTAGCATCAATCGAAATACGCGGGTGGCCAGATATGTCCCAAATATTGCCCATTTGGACCAAAATGTGTGCACATAACCTTTGCCACAACAATAGGTTCTAGAGACTGACTTCTGCATCTATTCTCTAGAGGTGGGCACGAACAGGGGACAGTGTGCTATGTATGTCGGGGCTTCCGAATCCAGATGATGTCAGCTACTCGCATACTTAAACAATGCCGGGCTCATCCTCTTTTCGTATATAAGGAAGGCTTGACGCACATTAGAGTAGTACATTGCGCCAGTTGTCCGCAAGACGTAACAGACTACATCTTTCAAAACTGCTAAATTCCACAGCAAAAGGGAAATATAGGGTCTCATAGCCACGTCAGTAAATTAATTGCATAAATCATTAGATACATGATAGGACACCAGAGACTTCAGGGGCCAGAATCGTAAGCTTCTTTCATGTAAATCATCAGTCTTACTTCTCCTTAAAGATCCTACGCAACCAGACCAGCAACAAAGGCAGCAGCGGCAGGGGCGTCATTCTCGTAGTTACGGTGGTCGGCAGTGATGATAATGCCACCGTCGCAGATGTTGTCGCCACTGTGGCAGATGATCTTGACCTTGGAAGCGGGGACGTTGCCAACGGGCTGGCCGTCGAATGGGTCGCCAAAAATGAGAACTACACGAAGTCAGTGACTGGCTTAAGCAACATCGCCACAAATACCAAAGAACATACCTGCAGAGATCCGGTTGGTCTGTGCCGTGGTCAGCTTAGCCGCGGCGTTGTGGACGAGCTGTCCGCCCTGGCTGTAGCCAGAGAGAACGATCTTAGTGCTGGGGCACTGAGTCACAGCCTACAATTGAGTTGTTAGCCAAGACGAAGATGCAACCCAGACACTTGGTACTTACGCGAGCAACCAAGTTGGCCATGGTGGTGCTGCCAGCCGCATCGCCACCAGCGAGGAAGCCGAAGATGTTGGCGGGGTAGGTAACACCCTGGACAGCCAGGTTCGAAGCTCCAACGCGCGAAGCAAGAGCGTTGAAGAAGGTAGGTCCTTCGGAGCCCGCCTCGCCAACGTTGCCAGACTGCGTGGTGCCGCGGGCCCAGATCAGAGTGACCTTGCGGCAGGGGGTGCCATCGGTGAGCTGGTTGAAGGTGTCACCGTTGTACTGACGCTTGGAGATGGCGGGGTGCAGAGCATCAGCCTCCTCGGGCTTGACGGAAAAGGCAGCGTTGTAGTAGGCCTCGAGCTCGGCGAGAGGGAAAGCTCCCACCTCGCTGCGAACAACAGGGACGCTCTCGAGGGGGGCGGCGAGGGCCGTGGAGGCAGCGAGGAAGAATAGACTGGCCTTCATCGCGACGGTGTGAATAGTCAACTGCTTGACCGGAGCTGGTCTGGTGCTTGAAAAAGCAGAAGGGGACTTGTTGGAGATGGGAGTCTGAAGCTCTGATGACCTCTCATGATGTTCGAAACTGGGGAATGCAGACATCTTATATGCCGAAAGACATCGCCGCGAGTATCCGCGATTTACCCTGCCTACAACTCAAAGGCCCAGACGTGCGTGTCTCCCGTGCGGACAATTGCTGGGCAAAGCCTTGGCTGTCGCCATCTGCATCATGTCCCGCCAGTTTACAATGCGTCGCAGTGCCAGGACCAGGGGCCAGCATTGATGTTCTTCCATCCCAGAGTGTTACCATCCCAGTTGAAAGCTTGGCCCGAGCCCCATGTCGGTCTGTGCCTGCATTTCTGACTCCTGCCATCCCATCGACCAGTCACATGTGCTGCAGCTTCAGGAACATCGATCTTCGAAAAGGAAACTGGTATGCCGGAGCAAGTTTATTGAGTTTGCCCTGCAGACCGACTAGCCCACTACAGCATCTCGGCCCGCACCAGCGTCCGTTTGTACAGCTGTGTTTCATTTGGAGGTGGGTTGGCAATGGACCTCGGTGACACAGCGGTAAGTCAGACTTGGAGTTGGAAGTGATCATCACGATTTTGATAGATGCCCATGGTGTCATGTTGCGTCCTGATAGGCCCGGCACTTCGCAGTAAATCTCGGAATGGAAATGCACCTGCCTGTTATTGGGTCTCGTGGTTGCTGATAGACCGCGCTTACCTGCTTTGAGCCGCGGGCAATGTGACATCGTGTCGGGGCTGTCGGCCGTTTAAAGGTAAGCACATCGCCATTAGGTTCTTCAATCGTGCCGGAACCTGTCGCTCATCGCGGGGTAAAAGAACACGTGGGTACAGAGCCCAGAGATGACCTTCCACTTTAATGATGGGTCCCGGGCTCCCAAGGTGGGAGCTATGAATAATTGGGCGTCAACAGAGCTTGGCAGCCTTTGAGTTGTCGCGCGTCGATACTGGATAGTTTGTGATCGAGCGAAGCTTGAGGTCGGACCTCACCGACGATGAGACTTGGCTCGGATGAACCTGCAGTCACCAATTTGAACTGAGCGCAGGGCCGTTTGGTGAGGGTCTCGTCATTATTGCGGATCTTCAATGTGTCTACCCAGTTCTGCCGGGGAACCACCAGTTGCCGTGTTGTCAGGTTTTCCATCAACGTGTAACCTAATGAGGGTGACTCTAGCTCAGAATACAACCACTTGGAACCGCAAAAATGAACAGAACCGTCTACTGATTGGCTGTGATTCTTTGGAAGATGATGTGCATTACATTCCAATTCAATCAGAGTACGAAATTGCAACGCCGTCTCAAATGAGCCTGGGGCTAGCCTTCCTCCATGTGAAGCCTTTCATCAACTGTCACTGGACCTCATTATCACTAGGAGTGGGAGTGGCCAATCAAAGTCATCGCCTGGAAGGTTTAACCCGATAAATGATTCTAAAACTTCCGTTCTTGGAGTAAGAGTGGGTATTATAACGGGAATCCGAGAAATGAGGTCCAGCGGCAGTTGATGGGATGAAACTTCCGCCGATGATCCGTTCAACCTAACAGATGCAACGATGCAGAAGGCCATTTTAGCAGACACATAGTACAGATGATAGAGGTGTTAGACAGACCCTTGAGAAAACTGAATAAGGGCTCATTGATTGATGTCGAGTATGGTAATTCCGATTCGTTCTCCAAATTGCGCTGAATTTTGCTGGGTGTGGAGTTGAACATTTCAGTTTAGAATGGAAAAGCCGTTGTGGCAAGCTTAACTGAACGAAACCGTTGAGGCTTATGCACAACCTCTGACATTTGAATAATAAACTTTGACAACTCCCTTTCGAGTAATCTGGGTTTTCTGAGAATTAGTGGTCTGATATCCAATGACCGTTTTCGTATCCAGTCTCTGGTTGGTGGCGCCCCAGGAAACATCACGCAACTCCCCACATCTCCGAGTGCAAGAAATAGGGGCCCTCACTGCCTTCGAGGTAAATATCCCGCTCATCTCCAAAACCCAACCGCCAACACTCATACGTCCTCTCGAATATGGAAATGGAGTTTGAAGCCTTTGGGATTGACGATTTTGGTCCGTCGGTCCGGATCCAAGTTCCAAGCACAGCGGAGGGTCTTGCTCAATTCAATCAAGCCTTTTTAGACCCGCAACAACGCGCCTACGTCCAGCACATCGATTTCCACGTCGTTCTACCTATTATCAGCGAGAAGCGACTCAGAAAGCTGCAAAGCAGACGAGAGGCAGAAGAAAATGACTCGATATTTACAAGAGCCGTAACGGCCTTCTTCGGTCGTCTGGCAAAGTGGGAGCGTCGTCGATATGGCCCAGGCATCACTTTGAAAATCGTTGTGCAGTCACCGACGGACAGGTTGGTGGAGGAGATGGAGGAGGATGGCGAGTTGACTAATACTCACAACCATCGAATGCCACCAATATGGCAGGTGCGCGACCACTTCCAGTATCTTTCTTTCGACCAGACCCTATGACCGCTCTCCGCCGCAGGTCAAGCGAGGCTACCGCGGGTGACGTGCGTTGCTGGGTTTGAATTCAGCGGTGGACCAGGTGGTCGAAATTTTCATCCCGATGCAATCGCAGCAATTACCAGTGCGCTCAGTTCGGCGAGAACCATCGAATGGAAGTTGAGGCTACCAACTCGTCGGTTGATGAACGCTCGCAGAAACATAAGATTAGCGTTGGGAAACGCTCTACTCAAGACAGCATTCCCGAGTGTGGTCGAATTCAATGTCAAGCTTGACGACAAAGATCCAATGGACGAAACATTCGATCTAGAGAAATTAACGAGTGACGAAGGCGAAGAAGACAGGTTAAGTTTGGGTATACGACGCATCTGTCAGCTTCCAAGCCTACGGAGGCTACATCTAGAAACCCTCTGGATCCTGTCGCCAGTAGCTTTTGGACTTCACCCGACGCTTCCTGATATTCAATGTCCATCGCTAGAATATCTCTACATTGACTGTGCTGTCACGACACCAGGCGGCAAATATGTACTTACTGGGAACCCGGACAAAGCCATGGTCGACGACGGCGGCTATGGTTTCGACCATGACGAGTCCATTACCGCCTTTGATTCGGACGACTCCGACACCTCTGACTTTCTGCCTGACTTTGAGTGGTCTAGACTTGCTGGAGACTTCCCGGGGAAATGGTTTCGATACACGCCTGACACAGAGACCTTTGTTCCTTTAGCCAGATCTTTCATCTGCGCAGTTGAAAAGATGCCTGCTCTGCGTCGACTTGATATTCACTTTGGGGGATCGTCGAAGGAAACAAGGGCTCCTCTGGACATGTCGTACTTTGCCCCAGGTGAAGTTAATCGCGGGGCAAGCCATGTCAACGGGCGTAAAGCTTTTGATGAGGAGAATGCAAACCGACCCCGATGGTTCTTGTGTGGAGGTCGAAAGTTTGACAAGCAATGGAAAATGCCTCAACAGTTGGAAAGGGAGTTCAAGGGAAAGTCCGTTTCTGGTGTTGTTCATATTGCCACCAATTAGAAAGTCGAACTATTCCAGGAATCGACCGATATGTTTTAAGGCATCAAGATGGAGCTAGCAAGGAGATGGTACTAAAATTCATAACATTTTCACGTGATGCACAGTTCTCCGATCAGGCATGCCGCTGTTCCCGTCCGATACTCCGGGCTGATTACCTGACGAGGCTCCAAACGTTGGATTATCTATGGAGGATAGCAAACAATGAAGAAGCAAAACAATCAACAGCTAAGCAAGGGAAGTTGGGGTTGGCGGAAGCAGATTAGCAATCCTTGCTTTTGCGCATGAATTGCAGCCTCCAATAATGCTGCCTGGTGTGAAGAAAGATGACTGGATCCAGGCTGTGTTGGGTACAGCTCACTTCTGCGAGATATCACTTTTGCCGTTGGTCAACTATTCCCCGAACTCCCGTCGAGAAAACGACAGGCTCATCACGTATACTTTCCAAAACATGGAATCGCCAGCGGGCGCAATACAATTACCAAAAAAGCAAGCCTTGCTCTTCGACCTGTACTGTTTTCGCAGCGCTAGCGCCAAAGAACGTCCTTCCAGGCTCCCATGGTATACGCGTAGACTGACGTTTGGCGCCAAGAGAATACTATAGGTTTACATATGCGTTGTGCGATGGACCGACTATCTCATGGTGCCATTGATCTCAGTCTCCCAAAACTAATGAACGTATATTAGTGCATGTGAGTTGGGCAAGCATTACTTTGATGAAAGGCATTCGCGCTAGCCATTTCAGAAGCTCTAAAAGACTCGTGCGTTGGCAACAGTTCTAAGCTCGAAGATAGATGTTGAAACCGAATTTTGTTGAAACTCGCGCCAGATTAAGTTCCTGTGTGTGACTGAGTTTCTCTATTTTAGCAGGGCAGCCACAGTACTGGCGCTCCCCAGAAACGATCTGCCTATTATAACTAAAAAGACGCCAGATGGTGATCTCATAGATGTTTGAATGCGCCAAGCCGACAACGATAGAGAGTCTCATGAGCAGTTGGGTGTCGATGGCCGGAAGTTGTCACAATGTGGCATTCAGTACCTAATTTTGACCGTGGCCTAGGGCAGGCGACATGCTGCTTTTATGTTGGCTAATTATGTCTAGCAAGGCTAGTTGGGGTCCCGTTGACTAGCCTGATATCTCAATCATTAATTCCCCATTCTGGGGTATGCCATTTCTGTCCAGGTGCTTCAATCACGCTGCCTGAAATATTCCGCAACCTGCGGTGGCATTTCGCGATAAGCCTCCAGCTTCCCTCCAACTACCAGATCTTCGAGTGTTGATTTCTCATACCCGTTGACTTCCCAAAAGTCGGAGCCCACCATCTGAGCCTGCTGACCAGTAGCCCAGATTTTGCGGCAGTACCAAGCCAGGGTGAACGGGCTACCAGACTCAAGCCCCTGTTCAACTTCGCCATTGACCTTCTCGAGGCTATGGGAAGACGTTTGCGGCGCAACTCCATACTTTGCTTGCAGTGCGGCCGCGATGTCTCTTCCAGTGGGTGCTAATTCGCGGAGAGCGATGGCCCGGTTCTCAAGCTGGCCGATGGGCGTCGTAGCGAAGATGGTTGCATACGCTTCAGCCACGTACTTTCTTGTGCTGCTCACCATGCCGCGTGAGCCATGAAATGTTGATAGACATATGTGGACACTTCTTCTGAGCATTTGAATCGACTTACCAAAGGTTCAGCTTCTCATCAGCACTGTTTCCGGAATACGTAATCTTGTTGCCGGCCAAGTCCACGCCCATACCCCTTACAATGCAATATTAATGATTAGGAGAAATCACTACTTGTATCATGGAGAAACTCACGGAGTGTTGAGCGCGAACTCGGCAAAGTTTCCAACCAACACAACAGTCGTCGGGATTCCAGCGGCCTTCGAAGCCTTCTCAAGCTCATCTTTCGCTTTGTTGACGCCGATCTTCAGTCCTTGCTCATCATACCGCCCCGCAAGATCTGACGGCGAGAACAGTTTCACGTTTGTCTTGGGTATGGCCCTCACAAATCCATGCTGTCTCTGTACACCTTCATGCCCAACAAGAGATCTGAGAAAAATAAGCTTGGGTGACCATTAGTCTGGGGGTTCACCCACATCACGATGTCGATATCCTGCAAAGCGTCGATCACGGCCGCCTCGTCGTCAACATTGACCTCGGTTTTGGTGATGTGGGCGGGGAGATCCGAGGTGTCTGAGCCAGCGCGGTACAGAACCTTGACTGGAGCACCTGAGGAAATCAATGCCTCGACAATACTGGAACTGGCCCAGCCACGATGTCCGTAGACAGCGATACGATTGAACGTCATTGTATGATGGGGGACCATGCCTGGGACGTCGCTTTTAAATGATAAATCTAAAGAAAGAAGTGGTATACTAGTGTTAGTAGAGTGGGATTGAACTGAGGGGTTGAAGCCGAGATCGAAGTTATGCACAGACCACAAGCGTTTTCTCTGTGAGAACAAGGATCAGAACAACAGAAGTGTGATACTTAAGACTGCATCAGCCAGTATTTATAGCCGGGATCAACTGCAAATAACCAATTTCTAATCATGGAGGGAAGATTCATAATCTTGGCAACGGGAAGATCGGAGCTTTGCAATCTAGATAGGGCGTGTCGGGTCGAGGGCGTAGTCTCCACGATAGACAAGCCAACCATAATTAACCCAACCCGAAAACGAGCTTGTTGAGCCACTGTGCAGTTGTGGAAGCGGGCAAGTTGCTCTACAGCCATCTGCTCACCACACCACAGCCGCGGCATCTTTCTTTTTGTTAGCGCGAGCTGTGTAACCCGCCCAAACCCAATGACATGGCTACAATCGGCTGGGTCTCCCGGAGATCCCCACCTTTCGATTGCGAAAGGTGTACGTGAAAGACACAATACGAAACAGTGGATGCACCTTATTGCCAGTGTAACAAGCTGGGATTGCTCCCGGCACTGGTTTGCTTCCGGGTAAGCTGTTCTGGTCTTGTCTGCATGTAGCTGATTGCTTCCGAAATATGGGCTAACTGAGTTTCGGCGAGGACATCCGAGGGTTGACTCCGCCGAGATCCACAAGTGGCGGACCCCATTGCTGATCACCTTCGGGGCCGCTCTCGACAGTCCGCCACGAGCCCGGCAAAACGCGACACGCTGCAATAGTCACATCCAGCCGTAGCCCCAAGAAATCTTACTAATCGTCCCAAGAGAGGAATCCAGGGCATGATCATTGATTTCTCTGCTGCAGGGATCAAATTTGGAGGCACGGTCGAAATATGACTCCCATCTTGGTCGGCGGCATGCTAAAGTGTTTGTTCTGCAGCCCGCGGAACAGATGTAGTCGAGGCTCCCTCGTGGTCTAACGAACAGGCTTTTGCACCCTTTTCACCAACTGCGAGACGCGAAGTCTCCCAACTTGCTGGCCAAGCGGTACGATTCTCTCGGAAAACTGGCGGCAACAGCTATGGTGCACGCGATCAAGCATCGCTATTTCGCACTCGTTACTGGTTATCTTCTCTCCTTGGCCCCATCTTGATGATTGCTGCTAGCGATCTCTACGCTGTTTCGCTTGCACCTGGGATACAAAGGACTGAGGTCCGCCTTACGGGCTGGTTTGACCTTAGCTCTCAATCATTCGATGCTCAAACCCGGTTCCCGACTGCACCGACTCTGCGATGAGCCAAGCCATATTTTTCAACAACGTATCTTACATGAAAGGGACGTACGAAAGCTTTGCATTTACCCAGATGCAATTACCTCCTCTTATCACTGTGATGGCGAAGAACAACGTCTCTACCAACGAATCGAGTGGAAGTGGCAGTCTCGCTGTCTGTCTGCCTGCGGTCAGGGGTCAACTGAACTGCATCAAGTACTTTTCAACGTCTTGAAAATCCACAAGACTCTGCCGACGAGCCCATTGCGATTGAAGAAACTGAAAAAGTATGAGACAGTGGTCCTGTTAAAGACTACTCCATCACGTTTCCCATGCTTGTCAACATACAGTCAAGTCGAGAGCAAAGCAAGAATGTTGACAAGTTTTTCCAAGCGTTGACCGCGACTAAGGATGCCACCCTCTCGAGGAAGCCGCAAGGATTAATGCAACTGACAGGATGATGGAGAAGATGAACAAGCTCCATCAAATCCTTGTCGCACAAACGTTGAACGATGAACCTCGGTGAGGCATTCCACGTAATGGTACAATCCCGAACGGGCTTTTACCGGTGGTAAACGGAAGCGTCGTCGATGGTTCGCGGATGCGCTTAATGCAGAGCCCAGTCTCAACTTGCATCTTGGAAGGCCTCATCTCAGCAATACTTCTATAGTCAGTCGTGGTATTCGCACTAGCAGGACGAGCGGGCATTTTGGCCGGAGATATGAATAACATCGCTGGCCGGATGAACTTACTGGCAGACAGCACATTGCTGAAATATATGGCTGTGGACAATGACCTATTCAACTCCGGGTTTTATATCAAATGGGGGCCAGGAATACCTCTTATCAAATCAGAAACTGGCAAGCAGAATCTTCTTACTGAAGCCACTTTCAGCTTAGGGTGATGGCATTCCGAGAAACGCAGCAGAAGGCTTGGTATCGATTTAGGGTTAGCGGATAGTGATCCTTGTTAGTCATGAATGTCGGCCGATGATCGGGCTTTTTGCATCGCGACCTCGGTCTGGTTTCAGACGCCACTTTAGCATTACAAATTTTGAAACACATCATTCCCCGACGACGTGTAACTAGTTCGCGCGGTCAGGCTCACTGGAAGCTCGCCTTAGCTGTGTTGGTAGCCACGAGTAAACTTCTCCGTTTATCCCGCCTGTTGTGGCTGTTCGTCGGAAACGGGTGCCGATCTAAGGCGGCCAGACGATCGGGCTGTCGCGACACGCCTTAAAAGGTAACAGACCACGCCAGAATGATGGAGCAAATGACATCACACAGAACCCAAGTGTTCGGAAGTCCGTTGTCATGCCAAGAAAGGCATCTGATTCATAGATCGGGCCTAGGTTTTCACTGTAGGCTGGCAGCTCGCCTTAGTGAGTTTACCTAATGTGTTTGTCCTATAAATGTGTGCCTTCGCTACCAGGCGACTAGAGTCTGTTGGCTTGGTTCAGATGCACAATTCCAGGGACAACATGAAAGAACCACTAAGGCGTCTCCGATACAACGTGGCCATATCACTCGATGGCTTCATCGCTCCTCCAGATGGAACGTCGAACTGGATTGTGCACGATGACAACATCGACTTTAATGCCCTTTACGAGCAATTCGACACGTTTGTGATGGGCCGGAAGACATATGAATGTATGTTTGGCATGGGCGAGCAAAATCCATTGCGCAAATACCGCAAGGAATGCCTGGTGGTCATCAGCCAAACCCTCAAAAGCGAACGTCATCCGCGCGTAACAATTGTTTCGGATGGCTTCATCGAATACATCGTGGACCTGAAAAACACCGAGGGGCGGGACATCTGGCTTATGGGCGGCGGGCAACTGGCGGGGCCGTGCCTAGATGCGGGGATTCTAGACTCGGTGGAGACGGCGATTATGCCGGTGATGCTGAGGAAGGGCGCGAGGATGGCGGAGAAGTCATTGCTTACGCCCCTAGGCGGACTCAAGTTGGAGTTGGTGGACTGCAGACAACTGGAGACGAGCGGGATTGTCATGTGCAAATATAATGTCGGCAGGCGAATGGCCGCGTCGTTGGGAGAGGCGATGTTTTGTTACTGAAGAGCAAGGGATACCACGGAATATGGGTGACGAGAATGAGAAACACGCGTGAAAGCTTGGGATACACTACAAAATGACGATTGGCAGGCTCATCCAGGAAGTTAGAACAAAGCTACATAGGCTAGAGATTGGAGATGGCAATGCAGATCTATTGCCCTCGGGGCGCCTTCATCAATCCTCTGTCAGCATCAGCGGCGTGCAGGACAATGCAACAACCCCTCATCTCTGTCGTCGGAGCCATATCTGTCCTTCTTCATCTCCATGAGCTTCCGCACCGAAGACAGAAACCTGCGATCTTACGAATCACAAAGTCCTGCCGAAAATTGTTACGGAGTTTGAAGGATTTGCCTACTCGTTATTGTGCTCCTCTCTTAACTCCGTGTCGACGTTTTGTCCTTACCTCCGTTATTCCCCCAATCCCGGTCGTGCAATCGGCAAGGAGGCTGTTTCTTCATAAATCCCCCAGAGTCCTACATCATTGAATTCTCTATCAGCCGAAAACCAGTCGGAAACCGTAGGAGATTTCACAATGGCAACAAGCAACTCTATCAAGATCTTGATCATTGGTGGGACCGGCAAGGTCGGCCGGCAGATCACGAAGCTCTTCGCGGCGACCTCGATCCCGACCTACCAAGCCTCCCGAAGCGGGGCAGCCACGACGGAGCAGGGCGCCGACAACATCAAACCCATTGCCTTTGACTGGGATGACGAGAAGACGTGGACCGCAGCTTTGGACGCTGGCGCGACAAGCATTTTCCTTGTTGCCCCGCCCGTCATGGACATGATGCCACCGATGCAGTCTTTCATTGATCAGGCGCGATTCAAGGGGCATGCCAAGCGGTTCGTCCTATTAAGCGGAAGTCCTGTTGAGCCAGATATCAATGGCTATGCAATGGGCCGGCCGCATGCGTATTTGAAGGAGCTCGGCGACAAGGGTGAAGTGGAATGGGCAGCGATAAGACCGACGTGGTTTCAGCGTGAGTGTATCTCGCCGGTTTCAATAAAGCAGATGCTGACAATTGAACAGAAAATTTTGCTGAACAAGATCATCATTGCAAGGCGATCGTGAATGAGAGCACTATCTACTCCGCTACGGTGGACGGGAAGATACCCTGGGTTGCAACCGAAGACATTGCAGCGTGCGCATATCAGCTTCTCACCCAGGAGGATGCACCGAACGACCAATATCTCATCCTTGGCCCGGAGTTGCTCAGCTACGACGACGTTAGTTCCGTTGTTTCATGCAATGTTTTTATGTGGGCGCTAATCAAAGTGACACAGATTGCTGAGACCCTTTCCGAAGTTCTTGGCCGGAAGATTGTTCATAAGAAGCTCTCGGCCCAGGAGCTCGTCGAGCGGTTCGCCAGCCAGGGCATGCCCCGGGATTATGCGGAGATGATGAGCGGCCTGGACACAGCCATCAAGAACGGCAGCGAGAACCGGACGAACAGCGTCGTCCTCGCGCTGACAGGCAAGCAGCCAAGGAAGTTCCGCGATACCGCTGAGAGTAATAAAGGTGTCTGGGCGACAGCAGCGTAAGGACTACGCCCAATAGCAAGGGCCTTGGGGCTCGGAGCACATGTAAAAGAAGGGGTGTCTAGCTGTAGATGGTACGTCAGAAGTTCGATGCGGGGAACAGGGCGCATTCCTCAGTCGTTCTCAGAATTATCCCACGTGGTTTGCCCATACACAGAAAGGTTGAAAAAAGGTTTCGCTTTCAATCAGACTCGCCCGTGGTCGTCACCGTTTTCAGCCGAAATCTTCGGTGTGTCCTTGCGTGCGGGGGATGTGCGCTAAAGTTGAAACAAGTCATGAGATCACAGAGCGTCTCGCGTGCCTGAACTTCTGCAGCATCATTACATCTCCAGCAACCTCGACATTGCATCAAAGTGCCTATGAGAGAATTCTGGACGAGTTACCGACGACCCATGCACCACTTGAATGATGGAGTCATCTTTCGTTGCCATTGAGAAAGATAGGCCTGCCAAGACTGGCACTGGCGATGGACGGGGCACAGTGAACGCGCCGAACCTGCTCACTTACCCCAAGGCCTCTGAACCCTTCAGCCAGGATCTCTTCGAGAGCCCAACATCGGAATATCGAGGATGTCCACTGTGGTCCTGGAATACGAAACTGGAGAAGAAGAGGCTTCTCCGGCAGATCGATCATCTCAAGGACATGGGAATGGGCGGTTTCCACATGCACGTCCGGACTGGATTGGACACCGAATACATGGGTCCGGAGTTCATGGATCGCGTCCGGGATTGTGTGGAATATGCGGAGAGCAAGGGAATGCTCGCTTGTCTGTGAGATTTATAGATTTTCATGTCCAGTAACTGAAGATTTACTGACATTTGTCAGATATGACGATGACCGGTGGCCCTCGGGAGTTGCTGGCGGCAAGGTCGTGAAGCAGTACCCCGAGTACAAGTCGAAGCATATTCTGTTTACGCCTTATCCATACGGCAGTGTTGAACTTGGAGGGTAGGTGACTCGGTCAACCCTGATTGCATTTTGCTCATACGTTCACAGCGGTTGCGCCCCCAGCTCAGCACAAGCTTGTCGGAGTGAAATGGGGTATCTATTAGCCCGATTTTCTATCACTCTCGACGAGAATGGCCGTCTCAAATCCAGGAAGAAGCTCCAGGAAGGTGAAGATGCGGAGCCCGGCGGACGAGTGTGGTATGCTTATGTTGAAATCAATCCTCCCTCGTCTTGGTTCAACGGCCAGACTTACATCGACACGATGAGCACCAAGGCTATGACACGCTTCTTGGAGAGCACCCATGAGGTCTACAAATCCAAGATTGGTGACAAGTTCGGAACAACGGTGCCTTGCATATTTACCGACGAACCTCAAGTCGCGATCAAGACTCAACTCTCTAGCCCGGGTGCTATAGAAGACGTCTTTCTGCCATGGACGGCGGATCTTCCCGATACTTTCCGAGAGTCCTACGGCGATGATGCCGACCTCATTAGCAGTATCCCCGAATTGCTGTGGGATCTTCCGGGAGACACGCCCAGTCTGGCTCGCTACCGTTTCCACGACCACGTCAGTGAGAGATTCGTCACATCGTTCCTTGACCTTCTCGCAAGCTGGTGCCGAAAGAACAAGATCATGCTCAACGGACACATGATGGAAGAGCCAACTCTACGCTCTCAGACTACTGCCCATGGGGAAGCAATGCGGTGTTATCGAAACCAGACCTTACCCGGCATGGATCTCCTCAATGACTGGGTTGAGTACAATACAGCCAAACAGTGCACCAGTGTGGCCCGTCAGAACGGTGTTCGCGGCGCTATGAGCGAGATTTACGGATGTACACACTGGTACTTCTCTTTTGAAAGCCACAAGGGATGCGGGGACTGGCATGCTGCTCTAGGCATCACGTTCCGCGTCCAACATCTCAGCTGGGTCAGCATGGCTGGCGAGGGAAAGCGGGATTACCCTGCCAGCATCGGCTATCAAAGCCCGTGGTACAAGGAGTACAAGTTCATCGAAGACCACTTCGCCCGCGTCGGGGTAGCCTTGACCCGAGGAAAAGCTGTCACACGTGTTGGTGTGGTCCACCCCATCGAAAGCTTTTGGCTGTGCTTTGGTCCGAACAACAGCGGCGATGATGAGATTGGCCGTCGTGATCAGGCGTTTGCGGAGCTGACGAACTGGCTTCTTCATGCATTGGTGGACTTTGATTTCATTGCCGAAAGTTTTCTACCGAATCAGATCAGCGAAGACATATCGACGCCTCTTAAGGTAGGCCACTGCGAATACGACATCATTATCTTACCGAATCTGCGGACTATTCGCTCATCTACCCTCGATGTTGTCAAAAGATTTGCAGCAGCAGGAGGCAAAGTCATCATCGCCGGTGAAGGGCCGGTACTAGTTGACGCTCAGGTCGCCCCGCCGGATATCAGCCTGAGCATTGAGCCATGCACCAAGGTTGCCTGGAACAAAGACGACATTCTATCAGCTGTCTCTGAGAGCCGCGATTTGAAAGTTGACCTCAAGGAAGGTGGTCCTACCGAGACTCTTTTATATCAAATGCGCCAGGATGGTGATGAGATGTTTCTCTTCATCTGCAACACCGACCGTAATAACCCCTACAATACGTTGGTAAGTATCAAGGGCGATTGGGATGTTGAGGTCCTGGACACCTTTACAGGCAAAACCCACCACCAAAAGTCCAAATACAAGAAAGGATGGACGACCTTCGAGCATCGATTCGAGGGTTGCGCAAGTTTATTGCTGAGGTTTTACCCCGTCCCGGCCGAAGAATTGTCTTTTGTTGATATCGTGGAACAAGCAGCTTTGACGCCGCCTAGCCAGCAGATCGCAGAGCTTAAGCTGGAAGATGTCGTTCTTTCTGAGCCAAACGTCTTGATGCTTGACTATGCACTATACAGGATCGACGATGACCCATGGGAGGATGCCACGAGGCAAGAAATTTTAAAGATCGATAACGAGATAAGGTCTCGTCTGCGTCTTCCTCTTAAGGGATCGGCATGGAAACAGCCATGGAGTGTACCGCAATCAGAGCGAGCTGCCAAGGTATACGTTGACCTACGCTTCGAGTTCGAGTCACAGGTAATCATCAAAACGCCATCGTATCTCGCCATGGAGAACCCCGAGAACGCGAGAATCACTATCAATGGCCATAAGTTGCCTGTTGATGAAAAGAGCTTGTCATGGTGGGTTGACGAGGACATCCGAACGATTCCGGTACCGAAGAGAACGATTCGCAGAGGAAAGAATGTGGTTGAGCTCAGTATGCCGTTTGGGATATTGACGAACTTAGAAAGGATTTATCTCCTTGGTAGCTTCAGCGTTGAGCTGAAAAACAATCTGCCCATCCTTTACGAAAGGCGTCAAAGCCTAGGCTGGGGCGATGTCGTAGCACAGGGACACCCGTTCTATGCTGGCAACGTCACTTACAACTGCAGCTTTTCACTCAAATCCCGGTCCAACGTCACACTATCAGTTCCTCAATTCGCCACGCCGGTCTTGAAGGTTCAGTGGGGAAACAATAGCGGTCATATCGCACTGCAGCCGAGGACGCTGGCACTTGGAGAGGTCGAGGCTGGGAAACACAAGATCTCCATTACCGCCTTTGGATATCGATACAATTCTTTTGGGCATGTTCATCTGACGGACGGTATCTTTGGTTGCTGGCCTGACCAGTGGCGGAGTGAGTAGCTGACCACTATTTGTATTTGGATATGTGCTGACACGCTTCCGACAGCTGGGGGTTGGGCTTGGAGTGATGAGTATCGACTGAAACCTACCGGGGTCTTGGAAAAGCCTTCTATTCTTGTAGATTCCAAGGTTGGGAAGGAAAGTGAAGACTGGATTGTTCTGGTAGAGTGATTGATCGAGATTGCATTGTGGTCTAATTGTCGGATTGATGACTGGCTTGTATGGCAAGGAATATGCCATTTGATCATAATTAACAAATTAACCACACTCTCACTTCGTTTTTCAGACTCCTGAATTCATTACACGCACTTCAAATGTATAGCATAGAGAATAGTAAGACAAAAATGTTGTTACTGAAGCTTTTACATTACAGCTTAACTAGTAACTTTAATCTATTAAAAGCAAAAACAGTGAGAACTACAAGATTTATTACTCTACGGTATAACAATGGTAACTAAAGCACTTTACTACAAGTGCGATGCTTACCTATCCTAAAGCTAAAAAAAAGTACTAACAGAGCGGTAAGAGAGCGCTACCATTACATACTCAGCTACGAATAGAGAGTCTATGCCTCTGGGTTATGAGATAAAATTCAAATGGTTACAAAGTCCGAGGATAGGGGTCGACCTAGAGAAGCTCAACAGATCCCATATTGTATGGACGTGCTTCAATTTCAAACAAAATTTCCGCAAACAGTATACTACTCATTGGCGTTAAACATTGCTAAACATGCAAGAACCAGAAATGACGATAGGCCAAATAATGATTGCTATACTTCCCATGTGATCGATCTTGGCCACAAGTCTCCACAATGGCAGTGACTTTAACCTGGATGTCTGACGATGTATCCACATCTGGTTGGCTTAAACCCAAAGAAGCGATCGTCAGGTGGACGAGCAAAGTATATTAGACAGTGTTGGCTGCTAAAAGAGGTGAGAAGGTGAGATGAGGACAGTGCTGAGGCTGTTTGTCATAGCACGCTATGTCAGTCGACTGGCATAGCGTGCTATGACACTGTTGGACAGGGTTGTCCACCAAGTATTCTCAACCAATGAGAGAGAACACTTTCCTATCATCAGCAATACCCACAGCGCGATAAAGTTTAAATTAGGTTCGGGAATCACTTTCAACTAAGAGAGTTAATTAGGAAGATGACGTGGGATGCAGATGTTATTGCGTGGCATAACTCAAAACACAACGAGACATGGCCATCAATCATCATACAGGAAAGAATGGGGTTTTCGGGGGTTTTAAATGTTTAAACCTAGTTCTCGTTATTAATAAAGCCATGGCAAGAGCAATCACTTTGACCATCAATACCTGACCGTTGAAAACCAACCAGTTTCGTGCACTGTCATTCATCTGTAGTTTTGCATGTGTACTAACATGATGAGATTTCCTTTTTGACTATAAAAAGCTAATAAAATCTGAACTATTCGTTTATGTTTAGACTTTCAATGACTTCTCCTGCCGCCCTTCTGCCTGCTGCAAGGGCACCTTCCAGATATCCTTTCCACTCACATGCAGTCTCGCTCCCTCCAAAGTATACGTCGCCAAAGGACTCCCTCGAAGCTTCACCATACTTCATCAACAAACCGGACCCAATGGAAGATTTGGGCACGCCCCAGACGTATTCTTCCTCTGACCACTCGACCATATTGATTTCCTTGACGCTCCTTGCCTTAGGAGCGAGCTCCGAACCAACCAACATTGCCAAGTGCTCAACAATGGCTTCTTCCCGTTCTAGTTTGCTTAGATCATGCCAGAACGGGGCAAACTTTCCTACTACAAATAGAGCCAGACTATACTGCTTTGCTTCAAGATCACAGGCGTCCCAGCTAAAGCAGATTGGCCCAGAGCTGGACTGGAACTTTCCTGCCAGCCCGGCTTCCCGCCACCAAGGTGCGGTGTAACTCAAGACAACTTTGGAATAAATGACTGGCTTGGCTTTTGTAACCATAGATCGCTTGTTCTGTGGCAGCGGTGGAGTAAAATGTATCTGAGAATAAGCATTGGTTGGGATCGCGAGAATGACTTTCTTGGCCTTGCATCGGAACCCAGACCCTGTCGTCACGTAAGCTTCGCCGTTGTTACGCTGAACTATTTCGCCCACGGGACTATTGAGCATAATACTCCCGGCAGGCATGTCGTTTGCGATCACGTCCGAGATAGCCGAGGTGCCTGATGAGGTTAGCAAATTGCCGATGCGAGCAGCAGGAGATGCAATACCTTTTTTGACTCTGAATGACTGTGGGCCCACATCACCCTTGGTTGCAATCGTTTCAATGCCGGAGCCAAACTGGAGATGGTCCAGAAAGTAGTGAATGCCTACCTCGTCGGAACCGCGACCGACGACATCAAAACACAGCCATTCACAAGCTCCCCGTACTTCAGGATATTGCCAAAGCCCCTTAATTTCAACCCACTTCGACAATGAAACGTTTTCGTTCCTGGGGAAGGCGTCGGATTTCCGATTGTTGCGCTCCGAGGCTGCGATTGTCAGGATTTGTCTGAACCTTTCTATTGGCCCCAATATACCAGTCTTCACCAAACTGTAAGCTCATAACACAAATTTTACCAAACCAATGTGGTGGTAGCTTACGTTCTCTAATCGCCGTTCAGGCGCACGATAAATATTGCCGTCGTGGTCTTGTTCTATGATGTCGCCCGTGGTGTACTGTTCTATAGTCTCCAAGCTAAACTTTTCGCAAAGAGCGTAGATGGTGGGCTGAATGTTCTTATTTATCCAGGCCGCACCCATGTCAATAACCGCGTCTGGTGTGCTCCGCAACGGTTGAGTAAAGCTTCGGCCACCGATACGATTCTTGGCCTCAAGAAGAAGGGTTTTGTGCCCAGCCTTCGAAACTTCGTATGCAGCCATGAGCCCAGAAAAGCCACCACCAACGACAATGACGTCAACTTCAACCTCCGGTATAGGAGAAAGACTGACCGAAGGTTGGTATAGCTTGTCTGTCATGTGCGTGGAGGGCCATGTTTTGGAGGCAACGCCGACTCGGGCAATGGCTTCAATCTCGAATTTGGCCTCGGGGAAAGCCAACTTAGACACAGGTAGGAGGGTTGTCAACGGCTTGTGAGATATTCCGTAATCGTTCCTGAGAAAATCGGCGACAGGCCCAATGAGATCCGGTGTGAGGCTTTCAGTCCATTCCACAACGTAGAATCGAAGCTGAACAATGTCTCGAGGGTAGCCACCTCCAGAAATCAGCGCCCTGGTTATGTTAGCAACAGCTTGCTCGACTTGTCCACGGAAGGAATCGGGCCAAGATCCGTCCTTCCGCTGTCCCATCTCTCCTAGAGTGAGTAAAACACGGCCTGGTCTATCGAGAGAGAGGCCATGCGAATAACATTTTGCTGGTAAACCGGTTTGGTTCACCAAGGATGAACTAGGTAAAGTCTCGCTGATTACCATGATGCTGACGATGTCGAACGAAGTATGAAAGGTTCTCAGTATTTTTTCTTTGCCAGACGTTGACGGCTTGGATTCCTTGAAGTTTTCCAGCCAGACTCATAACCTGGATGCTTTGATATTGGAGTAGGTTTATATACAAACCACCGGATCATATGGCTATGCTCTCATGCTCTCAGGGACAAGCTGTTGATCTTGCTGTCTCCTCTTGTCTTGCCGCCGACCAATACGTTAAGCAACCATAAAAATCGCTCATGCCTACGCATGATTTGCCTCTTTCGGCTTGTTCAGCAGCAAATTTTCGCGTTCCGGTATTAGAGCTTCGTTGGTGATGAAGTTGCCCTCCCGCCCAAGCTAGAAGATCCGCGGGTCCCGATAAACCATCCGAAACTTCGACAATAGACATCACCGTGCTTTCGCCAATTATATTTCAGCTGAAAATATTTTCTTTACAAATAGGTTGTATCCCGATTAAAGAGCGCTAGATTTACAGGTGTTAGCCTTGTTACCTCGGTTCAAGATCACAAGGTCAGACACACCATGCATTCCACCATCTATCTGACTCGCAGATAGCATCTAGTATCTAGCCTAGGCACGTTTTATCTTGCTGTTACTATATCAATAAAGTTTTTAACCCACATTCATGATGGTCTCGTGCTGTCGTCGGCTCCCGAGGTATGGTCGTTGCAGTAGCTAAAACGAGCCAACCCTGGAATACCTCAACAAACTTTCTATCAAATGGTATGGCCAATAATGTTGTCGAGGGACAAATTATCTGTATTGGGGTTTTCATTCGAACGGATTATACTCGTCATTTTTTATTCACTGACATCTTGACTTCCGGCATCTTCGTGCCCGAATGCACATCACATGGAAAGTTACCGATTCGTGTGGCTAGATGTGTCTCCACTCTCTAGCTTGCATTCAAGCCGATTCTATCCTTCACTTTGTCAGACCGGGACTTTTGGCACCCCACGGGAGTGCCCGCTCTTTTCCCTCAACATCCCTTGCTCATCTCCCGCGAGAGTGGCGACATTGGCAAGTGCCCATGGAAGCCACTACGTCTTTTTTGTGGCTGTTGTCTGTGGCCATAAAGCCCCACTACGTGTGTCGGAGTGCATTGCACAACGAGGATGACGATACATAATCTCACCTGCCATCTTTCTTCGACTAACTTCCTGTCGCTCACCAACGCCTTCTTACCCAGTCTAACATTGATTTGTGATGACTTTTAGTAATTGGTTTGTTCCTTACATAGGCTTCTGTTTCCTTTTTTAGCGAACATGCCGAGTCGAAGAAGTTGTAAGCGTCGCAGAAACTACTGCCAACTTGTCCCTTGACAACAGGGATAGCATAGTCAAAGAGATTCAAGAACTTGTACCTGAATAGGAGTGGTTTCAGTTGGGTAACCTGGCATTTCGTATCTGCACGGGAGGTTTCCGAGCACTTTCTTTGAGTCCTGACCTCTAGAACCTCGTAGAGGCCGAAGTTGAGGTGGAACCTTGGCACGTCTTGGCAAGAAGATACATATAAGTTGAATCTCCCAGCAGCACCACACATATCGGCTCAGTTGCTTGCGCAGGACATGTCGCAAACTACTGGGGGCAGGAATGTTGCTATTTTCGAAGCTGTTGCCGCAGAAGCACTCAGAACCATATTCAAGGTCGGCGTAGAGTAATTAGCTCTGTTGATGAACTGAAAATGCCAAGCGCTGTCTTCCAGACACAAAGCATTTACATAGCTAAGGCCATAACACTTCAGGACACACTGGGCGGTACGGGACTTATCAAAGCTGTCTAGACATCTTGTAAGACAAAATGAGACTTGAAAAGCTATTGGTGTAGCACTTCTTTAATTTCCAGCCATCCAGAATAGTACTACAACTACTACTTTAAATATTAAAATTGTTAGTAAGGGTGGTTAGATATCTGTAGTATTCATATAAATAGAAAAGCAAAGCAAAAGTAATAATCTTTTTGTTATTATTATAGTTATATCAAGAGGACTAACTATAAGATAGGTAAAGTGGTTAATAAGAAAGGTAGAGCAGCTTGGTAGTTAGCCTATCTACTAGGTAGTTAGTACTTCTACACCTTTTTATCTCTTGTTACTTTAATACTAGTAACTTTTATGTATAAAGGAAAGATATTAGTTAGTAAATTGTTTAAAAAGCCTAAAACTATTATTAAATAGTTCAAGAAAATAAGAAGTATCTTGCTTCTTATAGTTATATAGCCTAGCTTATATACTATATATAAAGATTTTTTATTTATTACAATTATATTATGATATTAGGTATAAGTATAGTTCCGCAAAATACGTGTTGCAGACGTAACACATCACATCAATTTAATAAGGATCATTATCACGGCGTATACGTACTTCATTAACAGCGTGCTTACATACTGGACATAGGCTTGTGATGTAATACAGGAGCTACCAGGTAGCGAATATTTGGCCAGAAAGACTGAGGACATGTACCTACTGTGCTATTTTGACAGAATAGGACGTAATTAGCTTTGTCTTACGAGAGGCTGACTGCGTCAACTATTGAATTAGGAGGCTAGACTCTGCAGCATCGTATTATTAATAATCTTGGTTTCGTCAAGCTAGCCAATGTCCGCGTATCTTTTATCTTAACGCGGTTTTCTTAGCCCAGACAGTCTTAGCGCCGCGTCTTGGCATCATTTCTGGATTTTACCCACGAAGGCTGGGTGGAGTGATTCTCACCTCATACCAGCGGACGGCGCTTTGTCCGCATCTGGTATAACAAGACGCTCATCCGTACCAAAGTCCTGTGGATGCACCTCGTGTATTACTGTTTCTTCTTTTCCCATCGCCAAACAGATACAATCACCCTAGAAGAATGCAGCAACTCGACTGTGTTGTGGTTGGTGCCGGTGAGTGCTTCGCTGCGTTACTGTCCCCCACCCTTTAAAAACTACATGCCGACTTCTACAGGTCTTTACGGCCTAGGAGCTGCCAAGCAGTACCGTTGCACCAATCCAAGAAGCTCCCTCGCCATCCTTGATGCCCAGTCCGACTTGGGGGGGAATTGGGCTTCACAACGCCTTTACCCAGGCTTGAAAAGCAACAATCTTTACGGCACGTATCAATATCCGGACTTCCCAATGGGCACGGAGAAATTTGGCATCAAGCCTGGCGAACACATACCAGGAAATATCATCAACGCGTACTTCCACGCCTACTGTGTTGAGTTTGGTATCAACAACCTTATCCGCCTGAATTCCAAGGTGTTGGCCGCGGAGCACCAGGACAAACTAGAGGGTGGGTGGGTGTTGACCATACTTGGTCCCGATGGTGAATATAAGTTGTCGGCTCGGCGCCTCATCGTCGCTGCTGGCCACCTGTCGGAGGCGTTTCTCCCTCATTTTGCGGGGCAAGAGACATTTGGAGGCAAGATCTTTCATGGAAAGGACTTCTTACAGCATGCGGATACCATACGCGACGTGAACTCGGTGACAGTATTCGGCGCGTCTAAGTCATCTTGGGATGCCGTCTACCAGTATGCGACATCAGGTGTCAAGGTCAACTGGATTATTCGAGGTAACTACGACTGTTATCAACGAGTAGGCGAGTTACTGACATGGATATCTTTGCTGACTTTGGTTGTTTAGCTTCAGGACACGGGCCGACCTGGAACTCGCCACCATATGTCACGCCGCTGAGGAGGTGGATCGAAGAACTTGCAAGTAAGTCTACCCTAATTTCAGGCTGTTGATGACTCGAACCTAGCTGAATATTGGTTGTTTAACAGACACGCGATTTCTTACATGGTTCAGTGCATGTCCCTGGGGCAACAGAGATGGCTACTCGGGGATCCGAAATTTCCTTCACGGAACCGCTATCGGTCGTATCATCACCAAGGCGTTCTGGAACGCCATGGGCAACGATGTGATTCAACAGAACGGGTACGATTCACATCTCAAGACAGCCAAACTTAAGCCCTGGATACCAGCCATGAATGTTGGTACAAGTTGGGGCCTATTCAACTACCCAACCGACCACTGGGAAGTGATCAAGGGAGACAACGTCGATGTCCACATACGTGACTTCGACCATCTCAGCCCAGGCAAAGTCCATTTCACCGATGGCACCGAGCTCAAAGCCGACGCACTTTTTGCACACATGGGATGGAAGCGCCTGCCGACTATCAAATTTCTGCCAGAGGGCATTGAGGGAGAGCTCGGAATCCCACATTTCCCGAGCGAGCACCCTTCGGCCGACAACTTGGCTAGTCAAAAGAGCCTCCGAGCTCAAGTCGAAGAGGAAATTCTCCAAACATTCCCAATTCTTCGCAATGAGCCCGTCTGGAACGAAAAGTACCGACCACTGACAGAGCACGAGGGCATCGACGCAAAAGGTGAGTTGACGCCGTACACGCCTCTCGAGCCATGGATGCTCTACCAATTCATGGTACCGGCCACGAAACGGTTCCTTAGGACCAAGGACATAGCGTTCATTGGCCTTGCCGACAACTTCAGCAACCCCATCAATGCGCATATACAAGGCTTATGGATCAGCGCCTACTTCTCGGGTCGCCTCGCCAGCCCTGCTATGGCGGCGGCCGCAGACGCCGCCGATGAGAACGCGCTGTCGGCGCTACAGCACGACGCCATGTTCCACAACCTATTCGGGAAATGGCGGTATCCAATCGATTGGGGGCATAAAACCCCGTCCTTCATCTTTGACGCGGTGCCTTATTTTGACATGCTTCTGCAAGATCTCGGAGTGAAGAACCACAGGAAGTCAGGATTTTGGTCGGAAATCTGGAGCCCATACCGGCCTGGGGACTATAAAAACGTTAACGAGGAATGGGAAAGAAGTCTGCAATAGTAAGTGCTCAGATGCGAAAGGTACCCAAGCAAAATAGGTTGACCAAATTTGAATATATTTTGGTTGTCTAACTCTCCGGCTACACATCTGGCTTACGGGTGTCGCGGGTCTTGAACAGATAGGAGTCTATTACACAGGTTGCGCTTCAGAATAGGAACTGAACTCAAGATACATTTCCGACGTAATCCAGAAACTATCACATAAGTAAGGTATAGGATGCTAGTTTTAATGTTAATCCTCTTCTACTGCTTCTACTATAAGATGTCTAATATTTAGAATAACAGCCGTCTTGATATGCAGAGATTATCCTAGGCTGTTCTTTGGTATTGACAGACTGTTTTTTACGTTCTTGGGCTGAATCCTAATGAACCTATCAGACCTATCCACAGGAAGCTCTGGTAAAGTGCAAAGTTTACAGGGATCATGGTTCAAAACTATATCAGCAGACAATCGTCAGCTTCGCACGTCTCATACCTAGGCATGTAGACTGGGGGCATAGGGACCTTAAACCTTGCATTCCTTCTGGTTGTCTTTAATTATAACCTTGAAATATACAGAGTGAGATACTAGAGCAGTAAGTACATTAGGGCCTCAATATCGCTGTTTCAAACAGTCAAAATCAACCTCCCCTCCCCCAACCCTGTCCGCCGCCGTCGCCGCTGTACGCAATCTCAGAACCCAACAGGAATTACTATGTCTGGCAGGATAAAGCAGACACTAATAACACTCAGGAGGGGGACGTAGGGCAATAGTGATCTTAAACATCTAATACTGCTAGGCTTCTTTGCGTTAATATCTGGTTCGTCTAATTTCTTCAACTTCTGCTTCTAACGGTTCAACTACTGCCACTCGGGAAACCATTCCACCGCCATCTTTGCACCTACCCTGCCCCATAACATGGTTCAAACCCATCAAATCAGACCCTATCAACGCGATGACCCCTCCTGATCTCGATCGTGCTTGTGCCTTAAGCAGAGATCAGAGACGCATCGCCGAGCGTATCCCTGGCCTCCCTTCCCGAGGAAGTGCCTACAGAGTTTCTTGTGCGATGTACCTCTTGACTACACGTTTCTTAACTGTTAGAATGCAAGGGGCCTGATGATGTCAGTCGCTAAACCTATTGTGAACACGTAAAATCTCGCTCCCCTTAACAGAAATGTCTTCTCAGGATGTAAAAAGGTTTGTCCTCCCCCCTTATATCATCAGGGTCCTTTAGCACTCTCCCCTTACGGTACTCCCATAAGTCTTACCTACACATATTGCAGCTATGGCTTAAAAGCGAAAGGCTGAGAGAATCTTGAATCCGTGTCTGAAGAATCAAATGTGTTGTCTATTGTCCTTCCTTGCTGATCTGGCTGTCAAGCAAGCTATCTTTACCTCTGATCAGAGCCTTCTTTGCTAATAGAGCATGAAAAAACCTGGGGAAAAGCCACCCTAATGGGGCAGGATGCCCTGCCCCATTCCACTGGCATCTGCAGTATCAGCTACGATAGGGTTATACGCGCCATGAGCAACATTCCCATTGGTGATTTTCTTGACTTCGAATTTTGCAGAGTCAGTGGTAGCGAGCGCAAGGCCGAAAATGGAGCACTGTGAGCAGACGTGCAATACTGATGATAAGAAATGGCTTAGCTTGGAAGTGAGAAGAGTAATGAATAGTAGACGTAGGTCGGCAGAGCCGAACGGGGATATGTATACTGAGAATGTTACATTAGTGGTGCATAGCTAAACAACCAAAGTATTCGAAGTGAATGCATATTGCTATCAAGGCGCTGGATCATTACTTTCAATCCTCGACCCACAGAAGCAGCTTAGCACAAGAGCTGATACAGTTGACAACCTTTTTGTTTCAACGATGACACAAGCTGTAAAGAGGCAGTAGAAGCGAGTTAACAGAATTCATTGATGGCGGAAAGATTTGGACCCTCGTTTGGTGCAAACCCCACAACCAAAACCAAACTCTTTGGCATACCATTGAAGAGAACCATTGAAGAGACAGTAAGCCCAGCCATTGAGAATTTGCGTCAAATAGCAGGACAACCAATGGCTAGGAAATCAGGGAGAAGAACTCTCGTCTAAGAACGAGGATCTTCCTTCTTGCGAACAAGCGCATTCCATGACTCGTCTAAATTACAAAGTCGATACATCAAAATTATTAGAGAGCATGAGGGAAACAGAACAAGCCGTTCAAGCCCTCATGTGGCCAATAATTCTAGCTACGCGGATGACCCAGGCCGCTGGGTCAAATAATGAGCTGGCATTATGCCACTAGTGCGGTCGAACCTGAACCTCGGCCATAGCTAACGCTGCACATTGTCTGAATTGTGTTGGCATGAGGTGATCTTAAGATTTGACACTATATAGCCCAGTCTCTTGATAGCAGTGAGGAACGAGGCGTCACAAAGCTTTGAAACGTAGAGAAATAAAGGTAATTGTTGTGCTGTGCTCGCTGAGCGCATCGAAATATAGAGCAAGCCGGGTAGCAGATACGTGGCATACCGAGACTAACATAGGAACGAAAACCCCGAAAGCTGAGGCCTCAGCTGATAATCTAAAGTTTCTCGAGGATATTATTGTCAACATTCTACGGTTTCTCCAGATCCAGTATCTGAAGGTTGGATTAAGCCTACTCCTGACTGTGTCAAGCATTCTTTTTCTTTCCCCCCACCATGATACTATTTCTAACCTCGGTTCTAGAAGAAGACCCTAAAACATGTTGCAGACCTGTTAAGGACACCACAGCAGACAATGTAACATGGTACTCATTACTCGGAATGTTAGCCATGCAGCCAGCGATAGTTGGCCTTCCTTTGCTGTTATCATAACAAGAAGCTAATACACAAAGATGAAATCCTCGTTCTTGAGGTCAGTCATATCTTGCAGACCATGGTCCTCCTCAATTGCTCTGTGTTGCTGTCGTTGAGGATCCTCCTCCAACTCCACTGCTTTACTATCCTGCACATCTTTGTTCCGCATCATTGACTCGTCAACAATCTGTGTGCTCTTTCCGAGGGCCTCCCGGCGTTTGGCGTGCTGGACATTCAGGTATTTAAGATAAAGTGGAATAAGACTGAAATGATCAGGCAAATCAGTACAATAATCCACTTGAAGAAGGTGTGGGATAGATGACTTACGCTCCCATGAAGGCTACAAGGATGAACATGACTAGGTTTGAAATCAAGCCAGGACGATAAACCGGAGCATCATCGACGGAGTAGAGCAATGGGCCGATGATGTTGCCGGTGCACATGCCGATGAAAACAACAGCAGATGTGGTTTTCTTTTTAGTGTCGCCAGCTGTGTTCTGGGCTTGCCATGTATAGATGAGAGGAGTGATGGCAGCGAGAGTAGAAACCTGTTTGTAAGGTCAGAGACATGTAGACCATTGGTAAAAGAGAAAGTTTCTCACAAGGTAGTATCCGAACAGCAAGACACCCTTATGCTGACGCGGAACCGTGAGCATGAGGATCGTGCCGATAGCGGGGATGACAGCGATTCCTGCTATGACGAGACCCTTTCGTTGAGTCCGCGTGGCAACCCAGCCGCTGCCCATGATGGCGATGATTTGAATGACTCCGAAAGGAATGTTGAAAAGAATGGTTTGAAAGCTGTTGTATCCAAAGGACTTGACGATCAAGTTACCGAACGTTGAGATACCACCACTAGCGATGCTGCACATAATCTGTCAGAACCGTCCTGAAGATTGACATAGATAGTACCCACGAGATGGCGATGACGAGGACGAACCAACACCACGTCTTCAGATCCATGAATGTTTCCCAGACATGATCCCAACGCCAGACGCCGGACTGAATGCCCATCTGGTTGGCTCGAAGGCGCTCGACAGCAATGACCTTTTCCCTCTCCGTCAGGTATTTTGCTGACATGGGCGAGTCGGGCATCAACACAAGAACGATGAAAGAGTAGGTCACTGTGAGCAGTCCGCAGAACCTAGGCACGGTATTAGTCTCGGCAGCAAAAGTTCGGTGTCTTTAACAACCGCACGTGACTTACAGAAAGATGATCTGGTACTTGTAGAGCTTGTCGCTTTCTATGTGGCCAAGACCATAGGTGAATAGACTGCCGACAATGAATGTCACACCGTTCATGGCATTCCAAGAACTGGTTACCAGCGTCTGCTCGCTTCGTCGCCACCACGTGGTTGTTACGGCCAGGCACGATGGCGCGATCATGGCTTCGAAGGTTCCCAGTAAAAAGCGAAGTCCGAGAAGAGAGCTAAAGTTGGTGCAAGAAGTCATGATGGCTAGCGAAGACCCCCACAGAAAGATGGCAGCAGCAATGACCTTTCCATTGGGCAGCTTGACTAGGATGAATGCGGCGGCGGGCTGCCAGACGAGTTGTGCGATGTACAGAATGGAGCCAAGCCAACTGTACTGTCGGCCGTGAAGATTCGCATCCTCCTGAAACCCGAAGATGGATACATAACTATGGTAGTGATTTGGTCAGCCTGTGACGAATAAGAGGGGGCGAGGGTAGGCAAGAGAACTCTACCTCAAAGAACTCTTGTCGAGCTGCTGGAAGAAATATGCCCCCAAAATGAGCGGAAGCACGCGGAGGTTGATCCTCTTCAAGACCGCCCTCTCCTCTTCGTAGGTGAACGACGTATCGCCACCTCCATGAGCTGCTAGAAACTGAGCTGCCTTCTCTTGCAACGTGTTGACAGGCGCTGGTTGAGTCGCGGGAACGGGCTCAATTACGTCGGAGTTGGGACTTCCGACTTGATTTGCTGACGGAATCTGGGAAGCCATGATGACAGAATCCGCTCGGAATAATCGTTGAGAAGGGTCCTGTCGATGCTGAAAGGCCGGCTGTCCGTGCCGAATAGTGGTGTCAATTTTGAACAAAAGACTTGCCTCCGGCAGATGATACTGCGATAGTTGACAAGATGCAGATGGCAGCAAATATTCAGTATCGTAGCCAAAGGGACCGGGCCCCGTGCATCTTATAACTTAAACAGCCAAAAGCCGCTGTTATACCCCAACACCCGAGCTCCTCTCAACCAAAGAGGAGAAGACAGCGGAATATGGAGCTTCGAACCTAACATTGATCAATAGCAACACTGATCCATACGTTACGTATACATCGAATGGTTTCGTCTACTTCGTTACATTCCGGAGATTAAGCAACCTTGGCTTGATCTGCACGCCGCTCGCCGGTCTTTGGCTGGTTGCTTGACAAAAACCAAGAGATGAGGATGATAAACCTGGTCTCCCGTCCAACCACTCTATTGGAGGAAGAATTCCAGGCTATATGCAATGCCGAGACCTCTAGGGTCTCTGTCGAATCAAGTCTTGTCATACCGCCTGATGTTGGCCCGCACACTCCTTTCTGCCGAACGAGACGCGGAGAGTTTGCCGGGCTTTCCCAGAGTCTCTGGGAGAAAGATCTTCGTATTGGCGAGCGGGTGGCTGGCATAGCCGAGTTGAGCATTTCAACCGGGGGTGGAGTCTGGGCTGACGTTGCAATTGTTCCCACTTCTTCTCCAAACTCTCTCCGCACTTGTCCATCGACAACCCCGACATCCCCGGCCTTCGAGACCCTCTTTGAGGATTAACGTTCCCCGCACTGTGGGGACAAGTGGTCTAGAGAGAGGTTTCTGAGTCGGGGTGTTCAAACTACTGTGCCACAAGCGTGTTTTCATCTTAGCCAACCTCGGGTGTTGGGGTAATTCACCCCGAGACGCGATCGTGGCGGGGGTTGCCAAGTGCATGAGAAGGCGCGGCGAACAAGAAGTTTACCGAAGTCATGACGCGGTAGCATGGGAGGCCATTTCCTCAATAACCTTGCCGTGCCCAGTTCCATTCGGAGATTTGGATTTCGACTTGATACTGCTGCAGCTGTTCCAATTCTTCGGGTCGCAGAAGTTGACCGCGTCTTAGCTCAAAACCTCAACTCTAGCACCTTGCGATACATCGCAGACCGGCTCCCACAATGGGCGAGACAAGCCAGAACAAGCGGTATGCCATCGTCGGCACTGGCGGCCGTTCAGGCTTTTTCTACACGGCGATCGCACAAGACTACAGCACCACTTCGATCATCGTCGGCCTCTGCGACACAAACCAGACGCGCATGAACTATGCCAACTCCAAGCTCAAAGAGCTCGGTCACGGCGAAGTTCCGACCTTCCTCGCCGCCGACTTCGACCAGATGATCAAGGATACGAAGCCGGACGAGGTCATTGTCACGACCATGGACCGCACGCACAACATCTACATTGTCCGCGCTATGGAGTTGGGCTGCAACGTCGTCACCGAGAAGCCCATGACCATTGACGCGCCGCGGTGCCGGGAGATTTTCTCGGCGGTCGAGAGGACGGGACAAAAGGTGCGGGTGACGTTCAACTACCGCTACGCGCCGCACAACACCAAGATCTTTGAGATTATCAAGTCGGGCGCCATCGGCACCGTGACGAGCGTGCATTTTGAGTGGATGCTGAACGAGAACCACGGCGCCGACTACTTCCGCCGCTGGCACCGCGACAAGCGCAACTCGGGCGGCCTCCTCGTGCACAAGTCGACGCACCACTTCGACCTCGTCAACTTTTGGCTGCAGACGCGGCCGCAAACGGTATATGCGCAGGGCGACCTGAAATTTTACGGACGCGAGAACGCCGAGAAGAGGGGGGTGACGAAGTTCTATACCAGAGCTCACGGAAGTGAGGCGGCCAAGGACGATCCCTTTGCGCTGCACCTCGACTCGAATCCGCAGCTGAAGGCGATGTATCTGGACGCAGAGCACGAGGACAGCTACTACCGCGACCAGAGCGTGTTCGGCGACGGTATCAGTATTGAGGACACGATGAACCTGCTTATTCGGTACCGTAACGGCGCCGTCATGACGTATTCCTTGACGGCGTATGCCCCCTGGGAGGGCTTCCGCGTCAACTTCAACGGGACCGGAGGGCGGCTCGAGGTCGAGGTGGTCGAGAAGAGCTACGTCAACTCGGGCGGCAGTCAGGCGTTGGAAGGGGCCATTGAGAAGAGAACTATGCTGCTCCGCCCACTGTTCGGCCCGCCGCAGGAAATCGATCTGGGCGAGGCCAAAGGTGCTCACGGGGGCGGTGATCTTGTGTTGTTGAGAGACCTATTTGGTGAACCGGTGTCGGACGAGTACATGCGCGCGGCTAGCCATGTTGACGGTGCGGCATCGATCCTGACGGGAATTGCTGCCAACAGGTCCCTCGCCACGGGACAAGCTGTCAATGTAGATGATATCCTTGTTGTTCCGGAGAAATAAGTGCGATTGGAGTAGACGAAAAGACGACTATGATGGAAACGAATACGAACAAAAGTAAAAGACTGAGCATGGAAAGAAGTAGCTAGGGGGAGTGAATAACATTACGGCCTCACCAACGTTGGAGGAGTTTAAACGTGTCGTGATCCTTGCGCGGCGTGGTTGATGTGATCGGTGTACCGGTCAGGCTTCGGTGAAGATTACCGTGGGCGCACGGCCCTGCCTGTGCCACCTTGACTTGATGAGAAGATTACATCATCATGTTTGCGACCGGACCGTCAAGGTGCTCAGTGACGAAATGACTTCATGGGCAACCGAACCTCATCGTACAAATTGGAATTGTTTGTTTATTCATTTTGGCTCAACAGCCGGAAGTTACAACAATGAATCGAAAACGCTACAAGCAGTGTTTTTCAAATCATCCTACCACAAACTCCTCGCGTCGATCATCAAGACCGGATGCTTTTCGAAACAAAAGAAATTACACTCTTTCGTCCAATCATCGTAAAACGTAACCACGACGAGTCCGCCCTGTCCAATGCATCACCATTCACCGGGTCTCCAGCACTCGGTCGAACCACACAATCAATCCCCAAGTCTATTGCGTGTTCTGGACGATGAAAGACGATGCCATGGCGATGTACTGCTGGTTCTGGAAGTAGCCGAGATGGACGGTCAGGTTCTGGCCCGAGGCACAAAAGAGATCCGCGTCGTCGCAGAAGGACGCGAACTTGCTGGTGAGACTCTGGCATTGGGAGAAGTCTTGACGAGGGAAAATCTGTGACACCGTCAGCCGTCAACCACTTATCCGAAGAGAGCCTCGGGAAACCTACGCCGTTCTTTTTGCTGGTGCCTTTGGCGTAGGACTGGTTGGCGACGAAAGTTGGGTCGCCAAATAAGACAACGGCAGCGACTATGTCAGCTGTGTTAGCAAGCCATTTTCTTCGAATCATTGAGGACCACGGCTCACTCTTGCTTCCAACCATCGGCGCTTGTGCCACGGTGGTGTTGAAGTTGGGGCCATCCGACGTGCCACAGAGAGTGTCGAGCGACACCTGCGCACCCTGCGGCGGCGTGTTAGATTGGCTGCATTCTCTTGAAGGGTAGCGACTTGCCTGTGAGTATCCCATCAACACAAGTTTCGTTGTCGGGCATTGCTGCGACTGCTGGTTCAGGAGGTCTGTCATGTTGGCCACACCCGCCGCCACCGAGGGAGGGTACGGGTCGAGCTGTGCCGGGTACACCAGCGGCGTGATGATGGACCCTGGAATCTGCATCGACGCGTTTTTCGCAATGTTACCCAACAGACCGGCGCCCTGCGCCTCGACACTGCCGCGGGCGACAATAATGTTGACCGGCGCACAAGGCTGCTGGGCCTGGGCGAGCGCCAGAGGGACGAGGGCGGCGATGGCCGACAGACTCAGGCGGTGATGCATTGTGGCTATGAGTGCCGAGAAGCGGTTAAGGATGTCTGTGTGGTAGGATCGAAGTCGAGATCTGTCGAAGTTTGGAAAGAAGGTTGGCTGGCCCGATCTGTCAAGTTCGTGGAGCCATGGCCGTCTTCTTGTACTGGCCATCTAGAGCCTGGGACGACATCCTGGACTCAGCCGCGGCAACTGTCGTTCATGTGGCGTTGCAACTCATAGGAATATGCGAGGAACGCTCCCAGAGCTTCTTTCGGCAGTTCCGATATCCCAGGGCAGTATGCAAGAGACCAGGTCCCCGTTGCTAGGGTTTTAGACTTCGGCAGCCCATCTCTCCAGATGTTTGGCTGAGACTTGCAAGGCATGACATCCCGGCCCGAGCTACGACCCTTGGGTTTTTTTCCCAGCGCGACATTACCCCAAGTTGGTATTTGCAACTCATCCCTAACGAGGCAGTGTGTGAGAGCATGGGCCTCGGGGATATGAGAGCGGCCAGTGCTCTTGTGCCGCAAATCCGGAAACACTCGACGAGATGGGATGAAACTAAACTCGGAAGAGTCTCTCTCTCGCTTAACAGCAACCACGAACCTTTATTTGCAAATAATTGAACAGGCGGGGAAGCCGACGTATACCTTCTACTCCCCATCGACCAATGGGCTGCTCTGCTACACCCCTTCGAGGCCCCCCACACCTTGCACATGACGGGAGCTCTACGTACGGGAAGACGGCCAAACCCTCCTCCCATCAAACCAGGTCGCCTTGATCTCGCCCTTCAGTAGACCCTGCGGCGTCCAGTCCATGTTGGCAACCACAAAGTCCGCGCGCTTGCCAACCTGCAAGGATCCGATCCGATCTTCAGCAAACACGCTCTTTGCGGTTCCGAATGCGGCGGCTGTGATGGCCTCGCACACGCCCAGCCTGAAGTGCTCGTTGACGACGACGTCGTACCCCGGTTCCCTCGCTGACCGCCGCGTGGTCGCCACGTAGGCGTTCTGCAGCGGCGCCCACGGGGCTGTGGGACTGTCGCTCCCAAGCGCGAGCAGGGCGCCGTGGTCCGCAAACTCGCGGTAGGCGAAGGCGCGCTCGCAGCGGTGGGCACCGATGAGCCGCGGCCACGCGCGCAGGATCGCGGGGTCCGCGTGGACGGGCTGGATCGAGGCCGTCAGGCCCAGCTCGCCGAGGTGCTTGGCGTCCTCGGGGGATGCCATCTCGATGTGCTCGAGGCGGTGCCGGCGGCCGAGGGTGGCGTGGTCTGCGAGCGCGTTGACTGCGTTCTTGATGGCCGCGTCGCCAATGGCGTGCAGGGCGATCTGCAGGCCGGCCGAGTCAGCCCTCTTCACAACGGGGCCCAGCTGCTCGGCGGTCCAGAAGGGGGGCGGCGAGCCAACCTCGGCATAGGGCTCGGACAGGTGGGCGGTGCAGGCGTCGATGATGCCGTCAGTGATGATCTTGATGCCCACGATGCGTAGGTCGGGCGACGTCGTCTTGTTCAGCTCGGTGTGCAGCTCGATGGCCCGGTCCACCTGCTTGAAGCGCTCCTCTTCGGATTCGGATGGCTTGATGAGCCAGTAGGCGTGGATGCGCATGGGCAGGTCTGGCTCCTCGGCTCGCAGCGAGCAGACGGCGTCCCATGCCGGCTCGTCCATGGCCATCTCAATCAGGCCTGTGTAGCCGGACGCGTTGTACGTCTCGACGGCAGCTTTGATGGCGTCCATCCGATCTCTCTTGGGCGCCACCTGGGCTAGATGAGGCCATACGATGGTGAGCACTGCCGCTTCGCTGAGCAGACCTATGGCCTTGCCCTCGGCGTCGCGGTGGATCTTGCCTCCTGAGGGGTCAGGCATGTTCTCGATGCCGAGCTCCTGTATGCCGGCCGTGTTGCACCACGTCGAGTGAAGGTCCTTGGTGTCGATGAAGATTGGCCGCGGGTCGATGTCGTCCAGCATGGTCTTGTCGACGCCTTCGGGGGTCATGGAGTGCATCCATAGCTTGCACATGATGCGCGGGACGTCCGGGTTCGCGACGGCGTACTCCTTGATGGCTGCGCGGATGTCCTCGAGGGACTTGCAGTGTTCGAGGCTCACCTTGCGCAGCGACTGGCCCAGGAGCAGCAGGTGGACATGTCCGTCGATGAAGCCCGGCAGGACCGTTTGCCCCTGGAGATCGTGTGTCGTGGTGTCTCCCGATGCATGCCTTGCCTTGAGCTCTTCTGCGGTGCCGATGTTCTGGATGAGGCCGTCGGCGACGAACATGCTCTCGGCGAACGACGGTTGGGTGTCGAGGCCGGTCTCGGCGTTGTGGAGGAAGATGCGCCCGTTAACGAAGAGCTCCCCGGCTCCCGCCGCGGGGCTTGTGACCTGTGCCATGGTTTCTGTCGTGCTGAATCCGAGGTCTTGAAGATCTCAGTTGTGCCTGGGTGAAAATCGAAATAAATCGCAACGGCGGCGCTGTGAGACGTGTCGTTCTTGACTCGGGTGGTGTGAGGGATATGCCCGGCTCTGGCTGAGGGGCGATGAGCTGCAGCCAGAGCGCGCGGTGCGGACCGCGGGGTTCGCATGGCGGGGTGAGCTGCGGCACTACGCAATAGCCGCATCTGATAAGATCTGCTGCCGTTTTTCGGGGGTCGCCCTATCTTTGGTATCTCGGTGGGCTGCGGCATTCTCGGTGGCTTCGGTGAAGGGGCAGTCCTAGTGAACCACACCGAGGTCGCAAGACACGCGGTCGGAGCTTGCGCTTAGAGTCACATTGTTCTTCGTAGGTGCCCAGTGGGAAATAAGATGTATTGTTCTTGATACGAGGCATGGCTATGGTGTTTCGTTGCTACTAGGAATGCAGGACCACAAATTCTTGACGCCAGTAGAATGAAAAACTAAGGCCTGGAACCCAAGACAAGACCTTTGTTGTCCATGCCGAAGCAAATGAGTATAGGTCCTTGTCGTTGCATTTGTCTTCAACCTTTTACCACCTTCGATCTTTATCTTGGACCGGCCCTGCTTTGCTCTCCCGGCGCCACCTCGTACTCTATCGACGGCAACCGAACTCTAGTCGCGCTTTCCGCAACCTTGCTTTTCTCGATCCTTCCGTTTGTTGAAGCGATCAAGCGGGGAAGGAAGCTCTGCGCTCTTTCCATGTGTCTTGAAGCCATTTACAAGCTTCAACTGGACTACTTAACTAGCCCCCTTTGCCTTCTTTCTCTGATCTCTTCTTCAACTCTTCAACACTTCAACTCTTCCTCTCATACACCTCCGCCTCCCAGCCCTCAGCGTGCTACCTAAACTTCCTCATACCGAAAACATATCCTCTTGACCAAGGAGGTTGACAGACATCTCTTTGCTTGCCAACTTTTGATACTTTGGCTTTTAATTTCGCCCATCTTGTCCCTTTTCTTTCTTGCACAGTTCACCCACATCTTGCATCAACTCAAAAGTCTCGTTATAGAGGAGACCAGTACTTCCACAATCTGGGCTTCATCTCGGGATATCTAAATCATACGATTCGTCTCTCGTCTTCTCACAATAGAGGTTTATCAAGGTTATACCTGCCCTGCTAATTCTCTTGCCAGGCTCTGCCCATTTTCCCAACACTTTCTCGCCCATCGTTCCCGACATCACATAATCCTACCTCTCAGTTTCAGTTCCGGAAATAACTAACAAACGTCCCATATTCAGGTCCACTTAAGCACTTGCTCGATAGTCACAGCTATCTTTTCAGTTGCAACACATCGTGACTGGCGTGTTCTAGTCAATCCCAATCCGACAATGAATCTCAAAATAGGGTTGTCAGCAGTCAAGAGCGAGCCTGGCGACAACAGCAGATCACCTTCTCCCCAGACCCAGCAGCCAAACACTGTCGCACCTCAATCGCACATGGTCTTCTCATACCTCGACAAGATGAGACGTGTGAAGGACCCCGAGATCTGGGAACAGTTCACTCAGCAGGTCTTGCCGCTGCTGGATGACCTTGAGCCCATTTGTAAGAAGATCGCCTCGTGCCGGAAGCTTCAACCCGCACTAAGAGACGCTGCATCCCACTGGATTCAGCAGATTTGTGGCATCCGTGAAGAAGCCGAACGTACAGGGAAGACGATCGTCGGCGTTCTTGGCAACACCGGCGATGGAAAAAGCTCAACAATCAATGCTATTTTGAACGAAGAGAGGCAAGAACTCCTTGGGCCGAATGTCTGAAGACCAAACTAAGCTAATGTTTTCCAGCCTACTTCCCACGAACTGCATGCGTGCCTGCACAGCTGTCGCCACCGAGTTGTCATACAACCATGATGAGGACGAGGAGAATCCTTACCGGGCCGAGGTGGAGTTTATCTCCCGTGACGAGTGGGTGCACGAAGTCAGCAATCTCCTCAAAGACCTTGTCACAGACGAGGACATGACGACAGAGAACATGGATCCAAGCAGCGATGCAGCTAGAGCCCTGGCAAAGATTCGCGCGGTGTATCCGTCGTTAGAAATGGAGGTGCTAGAGGCAACCACCTCTGCTGAACTTGCGGATCATCCAAATGTCCGGCAGATTTTGGGCACGACCAAGACCATGAAAGCACCCACAGCATTGGATATCCGAGAGCAAGTCGAGCCTTACATTGATTCCAAAGATAAGGACGATGACACCACAGCCCACTGGCCCCTAGTGAAGGTCGTCAGGATCTTCACCAAGGCCGAGGTTCTTTCCAATGGCGTTACCATTGTTGATTTGGTACGTTGCGCTGTCAGTCATCGCAAGACTCCAAGCACTAGTTAACATAAGTCGTCACAGCCTGGTCATCAAGATTGGGATGCAGCCCGAGCTGCAGTTGCTTCAAAATACATGAAGGCTTGTTCGGGCATCTGGATTGTGGCGCCCATAAACAGAGCCGTCGACAACAAAACCGCCAAGGACCTCATGAGTACCTCGATCAAGCGTCAGCTCAAGTTCGATGGATCATACTCGGCCCTAACCATTATTTGCTCAAAGACGGATGACATAACCATCAACTCAGCCATGGAAAGCTTGAAGGGCAAGCTTAATAAAGAAACCATGGAGGCATGGAAGGACGCCAATGCATGTGAACGACGCATCAAGGTCTTGGAGAAAGAGCTAGTGATACTTCGCAAGAGCCGCAATACTATTCAGAAACCGAATCCCTCCGGCGGCAAAGAACGACAGGCGAAGAGAGTAAGAATAGGGCCTCCCATGAAGCCTCTCGGTGCCGAAAGATTCAAAGAACCTGCAGATGAGAGCAACAAGGTCGAGGCAGACTTGTCAAAGGTGGAGGAGATGCAGCAGGGGCTCTACGAATTGAAATTCGAAAAGAAAGAGCTGTTGGATGAGGTTCTGGCACAGTGCATCCAGAGGCGAAACGAGCTTTCCAGAGAGGCCGTCAGGCGACATCTTGCCAAAATCTTCAAGGAGTGAGAGACCTTCCCACAAAGTGGCGACTTGCAATGAGCTAACAGTTTTAGTCTCGATCGCCATGATGCGGCCTTCGACCAGAGCCAAGGTGGTAAAGAGCCTCGCGACTATGAGGACATGTCACGCCAGACTCCAGTGTTCTGCACCAGCAGTTATGTTTATCGCCAAATTCGAGGTCTTTCTATGAGTGATAACGATTCTACGCCTGGCTTTGAGACGGAGGAAGACACAGAGATTCCCCAGCTCCAGATTCATGCTCAGAAATTGACCGAAGAGCTCCGAATCACCAAGCACAAGGAAGTACTCAGCGGTATCTGCCAGATTCTCAACTCGATCGCCATCTGGGCTCAAGATACTGCAGAATCTGCCGTTACCATTGATGCGGCAACCCTGAAAACGTCATTACAGATGTTCGAAGCGGTAAGTGGTGCTGTGTATTTCATTGATAATCATCTAACCCGACAATCCTCGTAGGGCCTCCAGGCAGACGTTGAAAGCTGTATAGACAAGCTTCACATGGCAATCCAGACCAATCTCTATGATGAGATGACTCGCTTGAGCAGCATTGCTACCACGCAAGCAGGAGCCATTGCCAAAAAGTGGGAGACGATCCCCGGGAAATCCCTCAGAGCAACGTGCCGCCGCGGTGGAGTGTTCAAAACTCGCGATTTCAATGAACAGCTCCTGGAGCCTATCAAGAGCAGCATCTCTGTGACCTGGGAAAAGTTTTTCAAGTTTGGCATTCCTGGCGTGTTTGACAACTTCTCGGTTACAGCTACTCAGCGATTGACTTCGTTCCACGAAAACATCGCGAAACAGCTGGGTGACCATGAGTACGAGGAGTTGAGGGCTGCGGTACAGCTTGATCAACAGTTGAAACTTCACAAAGATCGCATTGTGCGGTTTGCTGCACAAAGCCGGGCAGACATCGATCAAGCCCAGAAAGACGCGAACCGAGCGTTCAACCCGGCCGTGGTGGAGGTCATGACTCCTGGGTACCAGCAGTGCGCCACTGAAAAGGGTAAGATCTAATCTTCGCAGATGATGTTAACTGTAGCTGACATGGATCTGTGACCTAGGAAACGGCATGGAAAAACGGATGCGAGCAGCGATCCAGGAGCATGTCCGCAAGAACAAGGTCGAAATGTTTCGCGCAGCAGTCAGGGCCGTCAAGCACAATCTCAAGGAGGGAACCAAATTGGTCGATGACAACATGACCGACCAGGTCAAGACCATTATTGCGACCATGAAGAACGATTACATGCTTGCACTGGCGGAGAAACAGAATTCTGTTCGTCGGCTGGAGTCTTCATCAAAAAAGAACATGATGGAGTTCTTGAAGACGGCCGAAACTCAATTCAATTGAGCAGTGAATGCGGATGGCTTTCATTGGGGGATTGGTGCACTCGATGGGTGCGCATGGCAATAGACAGAACCAGCGACATATTTTTAGACTGCGATAGATTTGATTCTTCTCCTTATAGTTAAATTGAGCGTTGAAATCGACTGATGTGCTTTTCCCTTGATGTCAGTGATAGCCAATTTTCAAGTCCCGTTGCATGGACGGCCTTCAACAGTCAATCCCACAAGATTAATATGACTAGAACAGGTTAGACTCTCAGCAACCACCATTTTTTCTTTAGCACTTTGTTTTAAACGGGCTGTAGCGTTTGCAGTGTCGCAGATACACGAATTTCGCGAGGGAACGAGAAAGATCGAAAAGTTGACGATGTGAGAAGGCGTGTCAATAGACGGAGAGATGAACCATGAGAAACCGCAATTCTGGCAGTACCGACCGATCTCAAGAGATCAGCATCATGACGTCTTTGGCCAGGAGAGAAATAAACCTTTATGTTTTTTCTTTAAACCTGGCAAGGTGGCAGTTGGTATGACTGCTCTCTGGTAGACTTGCCTGCCAAACGACAATCATTTGCACTGGACCGTGGGCGATGTTATGGGTCGCCGGCGCACATATTTGAAGCCGCGAAACGGAATTAAGTACCCCAAAAGAGAGTTTTTCTGTTAAAAAGCATCTCATTTAACTCCAGAGAAAAGTAAGAAATTCGATATTGACCAACAAAGATGCGCGTCTCTTCCTGTTCCAGCATCATACGCCCTCGACTGTCTGATTGGTCAACTCACAAGTTCACCGTAGGAAATGGAGACGGCGGCTGAAAAAAGGGGGTAAGGTCTGACATCAGCTTACACTGGGCCGACTGAAAGGCTACTAGGTGTTCTGGAAAACCAGTCGTCCGATGTGCCAGTCCCCTGGATACTCTATGCTGCTGACTCTAGGGTGTCAGCAACTCTCCAGCCGATTGACTACAAATTAGCTATCGGTTCCTTATTAGGTCAGAGGGTTACGACGGGCGACTTTTGGAACTGCAATGTCATTGAAAACAATCAAAATCTCTGCTCAACAACTTCTTCCTTCTACCTCAGGTCCAGTCTAAACGAACTTCAACCTCAATATGGCACCCTCAACACCAAACGAAGACACCCTGGCTTCGACACCTGTTGACAAGGAATATACAACCGCAATGCCAAACCATTGCCAGAAGACCCAACGCTACGCAGCTACGTTGAGAACGTCCTCCGCGATGGCTACGTGATTATCCCAAACGCCTTCACCGAAACCGAGGCCGTAGAGGCCATCGCCGAGATCGATAGGCTGCACGGCAAAGGCCCCAAGACCGGGTCCAACTTCTTCGACGGATACAAGACGAACCGCATCCTCTCGCTGCTGGGGAAGACACGCGTTTTCGACAAGTTCTGTCTGCTCCCGCAGGTCCACGCGCTCAACGACTATTTCCTGGACGAGGATTATCTTTTTTACATCATGGAGACGATCGTCATCAACCCAGGGGAGAAGAACCAGGTCCTCCATCACGATGACGCCGTCACACACCTCCCGCGGCCGAGGCCACCCGTCACGGCTGCGACAATGATTGTACTTGACGACTATACCGAGACCAATGGGGCCACGCGGATTATCCCAGGGTCGCATCTGTGGGGAAGCGATCGCGTGGGCCAGGAGCATGAGGCCGTCTCGGCGGTTTGCCCGAGGGGTAGTGTGATTTACTTCCTGGGAACGACGTGGCATTCCGGTGGGGCCAACCGGAGTCAGAGGCCGAGGTATGCGGCAACGATTCAGTACTGCCAGCCGTATATCCGCCCACTGGAGAACCTGATGTTCGGAATCGACCCACGAAGAGTTCTGTCAGGTGAGATCCCGAAGAGGATTGCAGACATGATGGGCTATCGAAGCGCGATTCCCTTTATTGGCTATGGTGAGTAGGTTCAAAGACATCTCGGCCGTTCTCTTGCGTAAAAGTTCTGTCTGTTAACTTGGACGTAGTGGACGGTTTGAACCCGCGGAAGGCAGCTAAACGCCTCGTACGCTGGCTTCAGGCACCGGTTGATCTCAACCCGCCAACGTTTGCAAAGGAGGAGGGTGCTAAGGAAGCCCACCTTCTCAGCAAACTTTGAGACTATTCGAGAAAGCTTTCAGAAATTGACGTGTTTGGAAGGACGAAGATAAGTGTTTAGGCTGATGTCGCTTTCTGGTGTGAAATCAGGCAAGCTATATATTCCGTTGTTTCCAGTACACAAGCATTAAATCTGGAGATTAAGGCAGAAAGCAACTTAAAAGTCTATTTACTACTTTATGTCACCCTAGTTGCAAGATAACACCAACATCCAGTGTTGTAATACGTCCATAGTTCAGAAATAGATCGTACACCTCTTGCCCCGCCTCATCCCCTTGGCATGAACGAAACTGAGGTATCTTGAAGCAACTCACGACGTCTTGCCCTTCTCCGAAAGCCCAACCCCGGCAATGAACAGGGCCCTGGCGACCGTGACTCCCCCAGTGATGATGATGCCCATCCAGTCGTACCCTGTCCACGCTGCAGGGGACAATCTGCCTTGTCCAGATAAATGTCCCGTCATTCCCACCAACAGTACGACGTCGATGCACAGGATAGCCACCTGCACAACCTTCCAGATGAAGACGTCTTTGGTGTATCGCAGGAGGTAGCCGTTGAGAATAGCTGCGCCCAATAGAGAACCGCCTTGGTGATAGAACAACATATCATGGGCGCCGTCGCGACTAGCCGCTGACCCGGGCATAAAAGAATCAAGCGTCATGTCGCGTGCGAAGAAGGAGAGATAGGCGCCCCATATTGCACATGGCGGGTCCCAGTAGAGGAAGACGGCTCGGTAAATTGATGGAATATTCGCTGTCATGGTGAGCAGCTGGGAGTTTAGGTGGACAAGGAACTTTTTGAAAAAGAAACCAAACGGGGAATACCGACTCAAGGACACATCGAGCCCTCCCCTACCTTTATATGGAAGTTTGCCAGGCTGTTAGTGCTGACATGCCAAGCCCCGTATCCTTCTGATTCAACAAACAAGATATCAGCTCAGTAACTTCCACCACTACGCATTGCGTTGCGCGTTTGTCGGTGATCTTCAGAAGTAGTCGGCCATCCAATGCCAGGCGTAAGCTGACTGGCGCCACTTGGAGACACTGGTTGCCACGACACATTTGGCGCTTGGCAATGTCGGGCTGGCTGTCCAGCAATTGGTGACAAGTATTCAACGGCCAAGGAACGCTCATGATCTCTGTTACGAGCATCCTGGTTCGACTGCTCCATGCCATCCGGCGACTCGGTACTTTAGACCCTGGAACAGATCTGCCGGGAATGCCCCAGGGGCTGTTAGGCTGTTAGCTGCTCTAAATAAGAATGATCCTTCCTTACAGGTCTGGTACCAGCGGCCTGGCAAGTCGTCAACTTGTACTTAATTACTAGAAATGGTTTCTGATGACAATTTCTTTCGGCTCGGCGTTGGGGGATATTTTCGTCAATATAATTAGGTACTCTTCCTGTTAATTCCTATCCTTCACAGACGCATAACATAAGAGGTTCTTTTATTGTTTGTTCTGAGTCCGTCGTCTCTCGATGCAAGATGTGCCGAGTTTAGCATGAGTACTTCGGATCGAGAAAGGAACAGCCATTCTAATTTCAGCTGGTTAGGATAATTAGCCATTACTAGGTGCTTTCATAGAGCATCCAAGCATCACTGATACATCCTCCTATCAACATTTATATGTCCCAGCGTGACTAATTATAGTAGGGAGCTAGATACCATTTGCAAATTTCATAACTATTTCGTTCGCTACTGCTCCCGCTGAGAAGCAAGTCTGGCTCTTCAGGCGCCCTGCAAACAACAGGAATAGATATTTCATCAAGGATTTATGGTCCTATGGTAGATGCAGCACACAGGATCGTGGTGCCATATATTTATCCCGATTTTGAACCATCTGCCGCCATAAGACTTCAATCGAAATGAGCAGTAATTAGAGAAAGAAAACTTCACGATTTACATATATTGGCGTATAAAACATAATTTATTTAATGAAAGAGACTAAACGTAAAGCACGGACAACGAGGTGTCAATGACCCTGACCATTTATGTTTCCCTTTGACTTAAACGTTGGCAAGCAAGTACTTGATTCCGTTCCATTGTTCAATGGCGCTAGGCAAGATCTGAGCAGCAGGCAGAACAAAGCCACCGCCAGCAGAGCCAGAGGGCCTCAGCTCAATGGTCCAGGCGACCTCGGCGCCAGCAGCACCAGTGAGATAATCAGGAGCGCTTCCAGTGGTGGCATAGAGGGTCGAGCAGCTAGGTCCGTAGGTGAAGCGGGTGCCATATGATTGAGCAATGGTGTTGGCAGTGTTGGTGGCGAGCGTCATTTGGCGAGCGTGGTTAGTGGCTCGGGCGGAGCAGTCGTAGCCGTAGGGCAGCAGAATATACTGGCCGTAGCTGTGCCAGTCGATGAAGAGCTTGATTCCGCGACCGGCAGCAAGGCGGTCGGTGTAAGCCTTCAAGGCGACCATCTCAGGGGTATCACCCGCAGCCTGGCCCTTGTACGTCTCAGAGCAGTAGTTGGTGGAGGCGCCGCCGGGGAGTTGCCAGTTGAAGGGCCAATTTCTGCAAACCGTCAGCTGCATTCTTTCATATACACCAAGAGTTTTGCTACGTACCTGTTGATGTCGGTACCAATGCAAGTGCTACCAGATCGAGGCTGGCGGTTCTTGCGCCAGAGACGGTCGTTGGTCTGTGTGTAGGCGAAGCCTGGTGATCATTAGTCTTAGCTCTTTGTGATATGCAGCATCCATAAGACTCACCATCGGGGTTGACGATGGGCAGGATGTAGAAGTCGTACTTGTCAAGGAGGGCCTTGACAGCAGCATCGTTCTTCTGGTAGCCATCGATGAGCTGGTATGTGAGATACTCCACGACCTATTTGGTATCAGCCAATACTCATCCATGTTGCATGCGAACTTTAGGATGACTTACCATAGTGGTGACCCACTCGCGAGCGTGGACGGTACCATGCCAGTAGATGGCAGGTTTGGAGCCCTTGCCGCCGCTACCCCAGAGGTGGATACCGAGAAGCGAACGTCCACCGTAGGAGTTTCCAGCGTTGATAAGCTCCGAATTGGAAGGAAAGTTGGACTGCAGGTCACGGATGAATTGCTGGTGGTCGGCAAAGGTGTGGTAAGAGTTGAACCATGTCAGACTGGGGAGAGCCTGGAGGCTGACATCGCCCTTGCCTGTGAAGTCTTAGAATCCCGTCACTCCAGAGTCTTGGGTCTGCATAAAACTCACTCTCGTACGGAGCAAAGGTGCCCTCCTCTGCAATATCGGCACCGAGGTCCTCATGCAGAATCGACGTCTCGAGGCCAAGCTTCTCGAACTTTGAGACATCGCCAGCAGGGATGGCGACGTCCAGATGTTCGCTGTTGTCAAGGTTGAAGGGGATTGCTGCGATGTTTGCGATCTTCTTCTTGATCGAGGCTGGGTCATTGTGCGTGGCAATCCGGAAGGCCTTGAAACCATCGTACGTGATCTTCTTCTCCAGAGGAGTGACAGCCGCGGCGGATGCCAGCGGTAGCACGAGCGCGAGACCGGCGAGGAACTTCATCGTCAGTAGCAGGCGTTTAAATCAAGCTGGCTTTGAGAGGAGCTGCAGGCTGGAGTGCTGAAGATGAATAGGATCGATTCGACGATCACCGGCCTCTCTTTATGGAGATCGGATGGCATGTTGTGTCCTCAGCGGCATGAGCAGGCGGGTCCTGCTTGGCACTGTATAGGCTGGTATTCCCAGCCGCCATTGCAGAATACGGTAGGTGTGATTGTGGCTGCAATGTCTCGCGTCCTGATAAGGTATGGAGAGAGCTGTCATGCGCAGGGCTTGGTGATGTGCGGATACCACCTCGCTCAGCTCCATGACTACTGTTGATGTGCGGAGCAGCCGGATGAACAACTCAGCGATAACCAAGCAAGCTGGTGTGCGTCACCAACCCTCTGGCAGACGGCAGCTTGACCAATTTGAGTGGCAAATGCCGCTTGGCAGGGATCAGACCAGCCACTGCCGAGCACACAACTCCGCCGTGGGGAAATAATGAACGGTCCGGGGGAGTATAATCGGCGTGGGCAGCTGAGAATACTGAGGCAATAAATGCAGGTCGCTGGAAGGTCAGCTTCGAGGTTCGCTTAACAAGGGACCTCGAAAGGCATGTGAGCTCGAGTCACCATCTTATCTTGGGACCTTCCTAAACGGACTTCGTCGGGATTGGCGAGCAGCATAAGTTTTGTCGAGCCAAGACGCGAAACTTAATCGCACATCCGGCGAGCCAGGTCCCCTCTATGCAGTCCTTCTTCTCAGCAAGCATCTCGTTCGATGCAGAATCGAAATGAGGAAGGCAGGTTCACCAGCTGCTGTCTCCGAACAGCTTGGGCTGGCACGCAACTCGCACGCAACACTTCGAAATCCTTCTCACCTGCCGTTAAGGTTTAAGCTTAAAGCTTTTTCAATGCCGACGATTGGTGTCTGAACAGCTACTGGAACGAGCCGATCTGCAAGGCCTGGACCCTGGTCATACCCCGAGTGTCACCCCGCACGGCGATGCAACCCTGATTCAGGGTCAAAAGTCCCTCTTACTCACCTCTTACCTGAGAAGTGGTGTCAGCGTAGTCGGTTGTGTTCTAGAAGCAGCAGGCCGTTGCAAGTGTTACTGTCGTGGGTTGCAGCAAGTTGAGCCATTTACCTTGACTGGAAAGATGGCTTTTGTAAAGTATTGCGACTTTCACTGGCTAGCATCGGCTGGCTGGGGACAACTTGGGGTTGGGTTGGAAGCCACACCGTAGGAAGCGGAATATGTCCCGCTCGGGTAGCTGTGAAGATGGTAGTAATTGCCAAGGGTCTGGGACGCAAGCCAAGGATAAACGTGGGCTTTCTGACCCGGTTTCCTAACTGCCAAGCTCCGTTGACCAGCGTCTCCAAGTTGTAACAGCGTATGCTACCAAAACAAAAACACCATTAAATCATTAAGATAAGACAAGACTTTGGTTTGAGGAGGTAAAAGACGTGTTCTGAATCTTCTTATGTTGGTTGGGTAGATTACTGGTAGTTGAGACAAAATCTTGTGGCTTTGGGGGCGTCTCTGGCAGCTGTGCTCATCCGCAAAGCTCTCAGCGGCGCCAACATAACAACCACTAGAAGTAAATCAGAGCAGTGACTAGTTCGAGAGCAATTGTCATTACTAATCGAGTTACAACGCCAAAGCTCGAAGTGGCATCAAGAAGATTGTTGAGTAAGGGAGGCAAAACCACAATTCAAACACATTTCGAGTATTTGATTATGAGCAGAAACGACTGAAAGAAAACCGAATTCATTACATGCAAGTCCTGCCCTTGCCAAGCGTTTCGAGACCTTTATTGATCCATATCATCGTCCTTGTCTGATGTCTCGGTCATGTTGTGGATATCTACTCCGTGGTTTTGCAACTCCATGGTGACCTTTTCCATCCATTCTATATCCAGCTTTTCCCCGTAACCAAGTTGGTATTCAATCAGCCTCAAGTCTGGACAGTAGCTTCCTGTATGACGCGCAAAAATACTCAGATCCTGATTGAAGGGGCCGTGCCGCAAGTCTACCAGCGTCAGCTTCCTGAGTGTTTTGGGGAATAGTTTCGCTAGACGATTGGCACTTCCGGCGTCATAAGTGCTGTAATCTCTTCGCCTATTCCATAAGCTTGCGCCATCGAGGTCAAGGTGTTCCAGTACTTCGAACCCTCGTACAGATGTAACCAGATTTGGCGTAGCATGGCTAGTACTCTGCAAACCTGGACTTTGTTGCCACAAACTGAACCGTAATGTGAGCTCTAGTAGTTTCGACTTGAGTGGCACGAGTGCATCTAGCACCTCTTGCGGTGTGCACAGTTCTCTGGCGTCCGTTGAATGGTGAAATCTTCGAGTGGACTGGTACCAAAGCTTTCTCACACCTGGAAATCCGCGTATGAGGTTTTTGACCTCCGAAACCGTGAAGTCCGCCAATGTCAGAATAAGCACCCTGACGTTTTGGAAAAGAATCGGAGCCTCCACCCCGCGAGGGTAAGTAAGCCAAAGCGAATCGAGGTTCGGCGCCGCATCAGCAAGTGGCTGGGCCAAGTTTGCCGGACCCTTCATATGAAGTAGGCAGTCCACCAATTTCAACAACAAAGGACCTTTCCCAATAGCCTTTGAAGCTTGAGACAGTGTCTTAAATACGTTCTTTGGGTCTGCCCGGGTGATTTGGTATTCCAATGTCCTGAGGTTGGGTATGTGGGCTAGGATAATCTCCGTCAGGAAGAAGTCGAAGTTATCCACCAGCTCTTTGTCGAATTTGAGAGAGTTAACCTCCCATCCACGACTTGGTAATGAACAGGAAATCAACCGAGACAGATTTTTTGGGACCGGGATGCCGAGAGAAGCAGCAGCTTTAACAATCACCTCGAACTCTTCTTTGCTCAGAAATGATTCGCCACGTTCCGTATCGTCAATCTCCTTCACCTGAAGGGCAATATCGGGATTCTCAATCAGAATTTTAAGAAGACTCGGACGAGTGTCTTTCCATAGGGAATCGCCCACTGCGGTCTCCTCAGTCTTCGCAAGCCGAACGCTTTGGAATATTGCTGGGATAGTAGTGGATCGGATTCGCCTGCAGACTCTGGAAAGAGACAAGAGACTCGATGGATCATCTTCTCGTAGCTCAAAGCATATTTGTTCGAGTATTTCAGGTGGTACGGTTCTGAGGTTTGCTCGGGCCATTTGAATGGGTTGATGGATGACAAGAATAAATGTTGTTACAATATCTGGTCTCTGGTGACAACTGTGTCGCTCTCGTCAATTGATTTTCCACTTCTGGCCCTTGGGAATAATATTTATGGCAAACAATAAGAATAATGTAGATTCTAACGAATTTTAAGTACGACAACAACTGGAGATAAAGACTCTTGACATTGTGCGTTTCCCTAGGCTCACCACATTTTTGCAGGCTTTGTTGGGGGCCCCTCGGCACCCACCCTGTTTCACGTGGCTGCCTGCTCACTCCACTTTTTCTTTTTTCCGTTCAAGGCAAACATATCTAGCCAATGATCATTGTGGTTAAGACTTTGGCATTTTCCTCTGCCAATTAGTTCCCAAGCCATTTGATATGAACAGTAGTCATACTGTAACCCCCAGGAACTATTTTCCAGGCGAGTGGCCTGTCCATGGGCATGTGAAGAAGCTTGATCCTGCATAAGTCACACCAGGGTTGGTAGTGCAACCTGATTGCGTAAGAGCGCGGCCGCCATATTCGTCCTGACATCCGCAACCAGAAGGGCCGCTTCGTGGGCAACTAGCGTAACAGTGGAAAGTATCACCATCTAACGGGTTGTCAGCGAACGTAGGGTAAGTAGTGAAAGTAGATCTTACAATGGCAATCAATCCAGTCGCCAATACAATAGCGAGCAGAAACCTGCTGAGCAGCTAGTATAAGAGCGAGAAAAGACAGCGTAGAACGCATAGTAATAGTAATACTGGTTGTGATAATGATTGAAAGCCGACGTTTATAATGATGAAGATAAAAGTTCGTATGTGGAAGGGGAATGAGATAGTTTATATAGAAAGCAAGAACATGTCACAAAATCCGACCTACCTCTCCATTTGCTACGACGTAACATTAAATAGGTAACTATACATGATTCATTTAGGTCTTAAGTAAGCTTTTTCCCTTATAGCTGCTTTAGCACTAACGCTTTTCTATCCGCGAACACTCTGCTGCACCCTGAGGGTGAACATGGTCGTGCTGGTAGCCGCGTTGACGATGGGGGCGTTGCGGGCACGGGTATCAGACGAATAGTGAAGCTCCATTTAGGCTGAGCAAGCAAATTTCGGCCAGCATCCACGCCAAAAGGTCAATTTAATATATCTAGCAGAATGAAGGGCAAGGCCTGCTTATGCAGGTAGAAAGCGTTCGCGATACTTTATTTCAACGAAGTTTTAAACTTCGGCGTCAATCTATTTGTTGAATCGTACGATGTATATTGTAGAGTGCTTGTGTGAACCAAATTACAAAGCGGCTTTCTAGGAGCCTTAATGTAAGAGCGTAGCTGGATTGTGATCTAAAGCGTCGAGTGCACGTTATGCAATTTGTAAAAGAAGCCCCTTATTCAAGCGGCCGAAAAGTCTTCCAGGGTCCTGCTGTCATTTCGATATTATCAAGGTGCCGAAGAGCCGCACTTACTTGAGCGTTAACGTTGAATAGGTTGTAAAATAACTTTAGGCACCTCATCTCCTAACGAGTCTTGTGTGATGTTATTGCTGGATAATCCGACTACCGTCCCCAGCTACTGTATCCAAAACAATTATACTGACCGCCGTTTAATTTGCGTCGCATACCTCACTAAACTAGAGTTATTGTTAGTTCTGGGTTAAAGCAAGTTCGTAGGAAGAGTTCTGGATAAACTCCGATTTAGTCTTCCGCAGAGAAATTAGACTGATTTCCATTACCCACACATCACGTTTGACAATCCCGAGGGTCTCGTTAAATGCTACTGCACACGATTACGAGGGCCTCGCGAATGCCACCGTGTTTATTTTTTTCGGGTGAACTATTGTTCTGAGTCAATTTGAGCTAAATCGGTTATTAAGATCATTCAATCACGAGCCAAAATACGATTCGTCAGAAACACTATTTTCCTCCTTACGTACATGGCCTTAACGAAGGCCTCCCCATTCACCCTTCGACGGTCGACCTAACTGCGCGCCAGCAGTATGGCATCATCACTGTCAATTTCCTCGCCCGCTCCAAATTCAAAGATCATGTCATAAATGGCTAAAACTTAGGACAAAAACAGACAGGGTCGGGTATCTCAATCTTCGATCTGTACCCGGCCCGCGGGGACATCTTGAGGGCTGACTGAGTTTATCTCGCCGGCGATACCGCTTTCAACCTCCTCTCACCTTACAACTAGGACCTATTCGGTAGCAAGACGCTGTACTACCGCGCTGGTGGACAGAATCAGTCTCTTGTCTTCAAAGAGGTTGATGAGAACGACCAGGCGGTGGTAAAGGCGCTATGTACCTGCGGCAGCAGAGCTACCATCACCAAAATGAAGCCCCCACTTTCACCGGCAAGTTTCAGATACCCAGAACAACAGCATCTCTTGCTCTTTCCTCATATCCTGTAATTTCTGGTTCTAACCGTTAACACCTGTCTTGTAGAGGGAGGCGCCAAAGGACTTCCCTGGATCTACGTCTCTTACCTCCATAGCAAGAACTGCCTGCCTACTCCCAACTGTAGTCCTATCACATTCGAAGCCTACAGCTCCCGAACTGGTCTTTGAAGCGCATTGGAGATATTCATGGCGGTGCCTTTAGTCGATGATATCAGCTGAAGAAGCAATATTGGAGACTTCATACACGCGAGGTTGAGCCTTTGACATCAGGGTGGATTAAGTCAAGTTACCCACTTTCGGGCCACCCCCACTTTCGGGCCACCCAAAAATGCCGCATCCCAACCTCCTATCTCCAACTTCAAACTATCACATCTTTTACCATACTTATCCAATTGGCCTCATCTTTTGAGGATACGTTATTTGCATTATTATGAGCCAGTATACTGAGTATGAGATCAACCAGGCACTTGAAGCTATCAGCCGCGGCCATACTATCCGGAAGGCAGCTTATGAGTATGGGATCCCAAGGACTACCCTTCAGCGACGGCTTCATGGTGCCCAGTCGAGGCCTGCTGCTTTTGAAGACCTCCAGAGGCTCTCTATTAGTCAGGAGGCTAAGCTGGCCAGCTGGGTGCAGATCCAGGCTGATCTTGGGCTTGCGCCAACGCATCAGCAGCTGAAGGAGTTTGCCCAGCGCATCCTCCATGCCATGGGAGATACCCAGCCTCTAGGAAAGAGATGGGTGAATGCCTTCATACGAAGGAACCCATCTATCAAGGTCCAGAGAAGTCGATCTATTGATTCCAGACGCGTCAATGGGGCATCTACTGAGGTTATCAGGGACTGGTTCAAGTACCTCGCTATCCCAGCGATCATGGCCATCAAACCAGCCAACCGATACAACATGGATGAGACTGGTATCCTTGAGGGCAAGGGATCTAATGGGCTAGTGCTGGGCAGGGCTGAGACGAAGTCTGTACGGAAAAAGCAGCCTGGATCGCGAGCCTGGGTGTCTATCATTGAGTGTATCTCAGCTGAAGGGCGGGCACTGCTGCCGCTGGTCATATATAAGGGCAAGTCAGTCTAGCAGCAGTGGTTTCCTCTAGATCTTAGCCCTTATGATGGATGGGAGTTTACAGCAACAGAGAATGGATGGACTACTGATGAGACTGCTGTTGAGTGGTTACATAAAGTCTTTCTTCTTCAGACTGACCCTGGCCAGCCTGGCCAGGCCAGACTGCTTATCCTGGATGGGCATGGGAGTCATACAACGACAGAATTTATGTGGCAGTGCTATATTAACAACGTCCATCTGTTATTCCTGCCGCCACACACCTCCCATGTCCTCCAGCCACTTGATCAGTCAGTCTTTAGCCCAGTCAAGTCAGCCTATAGAAAGGAGCTTGGATACCTCAGCCAGTGGAATGATTCAACTATCATAGGTAAAAGGAACTTTATTTCCTGCTATCAGAAAGCGCGCCTGGCTGGGCTGACAGTCCAGAATATCAAAAGTGGCTGGAAATACACTGGACTATGGCCTGTTGCTGTAGCCAAGCCTCTCATGAGCTCCCTACTGTTGCCCAAGGCATCTAACCCACCATCAACACCACTCAATAAGGCTGCCCAGGCTGCCCAGGGTATCCAGGGTATCCAGGGTATCCAGGATACAGATGGATGGGTATCTGCTGTATCTGCAGTTGCATGGTCAACGCCTAGAAAAGCTAGAGAGCTGGATAGTCAACTGCACTTATTCAGCCAGCTAGATCAAAGCATTGCCACACAACGCCAGCTATTCAGAAAGGTCAAAAAAGGCTTCCAAGAGCAGTCCCTCCAACTGGCTACTGCCCAGCAACAAATCCAGCATCTCCAGGCCCAAGTCAACAACAGCACAGCCAGAAAGAAAAGGGCTGTCAAAGTTGACCCTAATACTAAGTTTGCCACTATCAGCGATGTACGGCAATCCCAGATTGAGGCTGGCGAAGTTGAAATTGATACAGCTGAATCCAGCGCATCTGATTGCCCTAGTGAGGCAGAAAGCTGTATTGTAGTGGCAAGTAGGGTTGGTAGATAGTTAATTGAAATAGGTGGTTGTGTTGCGATGGCCTCATTTTTGGGTGGCCCGAATGTGGGGGTGGCCCGAAAGTGGGTAACTTGACTTAGCTCGACGTTTGAGCTTCCTTGTTCCTCACTCCAGGCTTGTATATAAGTTTACATTCAACTGAACCAATGCTCAAAGCGGACTATCATGTCTTCAAACATATCGCAGTTCGTACTTTGATGAATGGTCTTCCAAACCGAAGTGTGGTTAAACCCCATTACAATCTCATCGCTTCATCGTTTGAAATGTTCGACAGCGCTGGAAATTGACCCTTTTTACGCCTAGGTGCCATGTGTGCAGAATGTTTTAACAAAAAATGACCTTCATTATTCCCAGTCCTTCTCAACCTTCCAAGCATCGCTGGGTTTTAACCCGGCTGCACCAAAGTCACAGTCGCGATGTCCCCATTTTCTACGGAAAGTCTCTCTACCTGCCTCGGTCATCACGTCTATACCCTCTTGGAATCCGAGAGCATCGTATGCATACGGTTCGCGAGGATCTCCACCCCTTTGACCCAATTGCCACGTATTCCTGTCCCGGTCTGCGTGTTTGTGGTTGAACATGTCTTGGCTGATGTGGTGAAGTATCCGGAAGGATTCCAGGGGATCAATCACCTTCGCAGACTGCTCGCCAGAGCTTCCCACGGTGCTATTAACGGGAGCCCCGGTTTGGTCGAGTTCAGGAACCGTGAGACTCCGCTTGTTCTCCTCTCTCAGGTTTTCTCCCAGAGCCTGGCTCGGTGGTGGTGGGTTCGGATCCGTGAAGCCGAATCCTTCAGGGATCTCCCCCTCGCGATACAAAACGCGCAAATCATCAACAACCGACGCAACGTCTTGGACGATGCCTGCCTTCGAGTGTTTGATGCTCCAACCCGCTTCCTCAAGTCGCCAATGCATATCGCAGTCCGTCATGTAGTACGGGATAAATGTGTCGAAGCCGCCAACATCTGCATAAGCTCGTGGATTCACCAGCGTCAAATGGTCGTATGCGAAGAACCGGGCTCCCCATTTATGATCAGAACGCATTGTATCGTTCAACTCCTTCACGGCCAATTCGTAAATGGTCTGATACTCAGGCGTGTTGACAAGCCCCGAAACTCCTTCCATGCCCTCTTCGTATGACAACACAAACGCATCCATGTGACTCCAAAAGTAGTATGACCATGGTTTCTCCTTCGCTACAGTGACGAAGAAGTTCTGTAGCTGTGCAAAATTTAGCAAAACCGGTGTGCGCATAACATGGACGCCCAGCATATGCAGTTGAGTGTAGTTGAGATAGAGTGGATTCTGCAGCGTCAGCCGCCCTCTGGCATTTGCATCATGCACCCCGGTGTTCTCCACAACGTAGATCTGGTCAGCCGGCCAACCGGCCGTTATGTATCCCACGACCGTCTGCAGCAACATGGGCCAGCTCCGCGTAAAGCCAATGAGGAGCGGGGGAGGCGTGGACAAAGAGTATTTGAAGCAGATGTTGGGCTTCTCAGGCTTGTTCCAAGCAGGAACCGGCGGTGGCATCCCCGACGATAGCAGTGGAAAAGGATCTTTGATCGGAGGAGGGTTCCATGCTGGCTGCGGTTTGTATTTAGGTTTCGTTGTCAATGGTGTGGTTGGGCTTTCGATGATGGGCGGTGTGGTGTCGGCAACGATCTCAACGGCTGCGTTTCCGAACTTGGTCTGGAGGAAGACAAAGAGAAAGCAAACGGCGATGACTATGTAGAGTATTGGGACCTGTTGCCGTGATCGGGGCGTCGTTACGGAGAGCATTCGGGGTGCTGGCATCGACAACATCGTCGAATCTCGGTCGTAAACCCGTTGGTTGAACGATTTGATTTGTTGTGAAGATGGCGGAAGAGGGAAGATGGACAATCGTTGACGAGTGCGAAAAGGCCGTTTGCAGCTAGGAAATTAGTGTTAGACACAGTGGTGACGTGTCGCGTTGTCCAAGGTACGCGCTACGGAATCAGAAGGGCGAAAAGTCGGTTTCTTTTTCTCCAATGATTGAGATGAAGCAGACTGGGTTTGGTTAGTGACGTCGGTCCGAGTGTACGACACGATCACAAGGAGAACTTCAGTGAAGGGAACGCGGCCGCTTACCTTGTTGTCTTGACGCAAATGTTCCACGACAGCCGCTCGGATCATTAGAGGCACTAATTGTTTGCCTGCCTGTCGAAATGGAACTTGAAAGCTTTCAAATTTTCAATGATCAATGAACGATGTGCGACCCGCAACTTGTTGACGAACAATGCTGGGCTGTAAGCTAACCGGCTCTGATCGGATGCCGTTATAGCAAAAGTTGAGACAACATTATCGGAGACACTTCAGATTGGGATGAAGAAAACCAGAAACGGATTAGATAATAACAACAACCTAGAGGAAGGTTTCTGAGGCGAGAACAACTGGAACAAAGTTATCCTCGGCAACTATCTGCGACATAAGAGCCCTCAACAGCAGACTTTAAGTGAGCTAAGGTTGTCGGTAGAGACGTCACCATCACCCACGCACCTCTTACCTCACACACCAACGCTAAGGTTACTGCCTTTTAGTAGAGTACTTCAGATGTTTCAAAACAACAGAGCCACGCGTTTGTTCTACGCCGGTCCTGGTCGCGGACACTTAGTGCGCTTTGACCGGCCCGATCGACTGAGCACGTCCCAGTTCAGGGATGAAGGGGGCTCTCGGCGGGGTACCGAATGTCAGAACAGAGAGCTATATGGGCGCCCCGTCTAATATTGGAAACTTTGACTTGACAAGAAGGCCAGGTCGTCCTGAGGAAGGTGATCGGCAGCATGGTGCAGCTCGGAGCGGATGGTCCCAGGTGGGTCAATTGGCTAGTTCGCTTGGCTGAGGTCTTTACTGTGTAAATCTCCTCTAGACTTTCAGCTCAGAACGCAGCGACATGATGTCTACAGGGGTTATCTATTCGCCTCTCCTTGTTGCATCTGGTATGACCCGAACACGAGGTGCATTCAAGGCTAATTAAACTTCTTAGTTAAATCAGACCGCAACGATATACCTCGGACATGGTGTCAGGATGAAGTTCAAGGTAGCCAACCTGCAAACAGTGGTATCATGGAGAAATAAGATCTCCTTGTCAGGTATTCTTTGCTTTAGCTGCCACCATCGTCTTCATAGCAGCATTCTGTATTTCTAGTGACCTCTGAGTACATTCTGCCGCAGATGTCCAAAGATGATATCTTCTTATTAAAACAACTCCATCTCTGTGATAATGGTATTGGTTTGAGGGGTCAGTTCAAAAGAGGTAAAACTCGACAATGCCAGCCTCCCCTTCTACCAATAGCCTGATTCTCAACGCAAAGCTTGGCGGCACTGCGGTACAAAAACCATTGCCTAATGACATTTATCTCTGCTCACTGAGGCACTTTAGGTGCCAATGAGAGAAAAAACGTAGCAAAAGTCGAAAGCAGAAGTATCGCGACTCCAGATCAAAGACGACCTCAGTCCAACTCTCGGACAGTCAAATCTACGAAAGAATTCCGTTCTCTCAATCCACATCAAATAATTTCTTTAGCGTCAATATCGACAGCTGTGATCTACCATAATCGAGCCTTTAAGAAAGGCAGAGTTAAGGCCTTGAGCAAGGTTGCTTTAACTGCCATCGATGTCGTGTTTCGCAACAAGTTGGCTGTTCTAGCCAAACTTTGATTGCTGTAGTAGTGAGGGACTAGAATAGGAAGATCTGTCCAAAGAAAGAGGGATCGTTCGTCTCTTTTGCTCGGAGCATAACGCCAAGCCGGTATTAGTACTGCTGAACGACTGACTATCCCAAACAGGACCAGCAGACTTTGAACGGAACAGGCAGGGTATAGCTTTGAGGCGGGCCAGTGTGGAACATCAACAATACCTTGGGTGATGATCGTATCAACGCATTGGATACAATCATCTGGACTGTACCCTTAATATGGCGGATTTTGGACACGTGGTGTCTTTACCATTAAAGCCGCTCCCCGCAAGTGAAAAGAAAAAATGAACTCAATGTTCAAATAAAAAACGGATGAACGCCATGAGCACCAGACTTAGGTGGGTGGTTTGGCACAGCCCAGAGGACGAACGGGCAAGTGAGGTCAGGGCTCAAGCCGAGCACGAGTTGCCGCCCCTATCGACTACCATCCTCCATGAGGTACGGGCCTAGATATTTATGGGTGGTAAGAGGAAGATGGCCTGGATCTAGTAGTGACGAGGTAATCTATAGATAGAAATTGCAGGCGATAGGATGGAAATTAAGTAGGACCAAAGTATCGGTCTATTCTTGACTTTTGTCATCCGCGTGCGTATGATGAATTTTGGTTCTAACTGAGCCGCTTTTTGGATCAGTTACTCTGAGTCGAGAGCTGCCGTTCTAAAGAGTGTCGGGAGCTTGTGGGTACCGTATGATGATATGTAACTTGATAATATACGTGTGTGGGCGACACGTTCATTGTATGCCCGCAAAGATTGCAACATGTTTGACTGAAATATATCAAATTGATCAGACAGAACTCGCCATGGGTCTAGAACGTGGCTATAGGGTATCATATCTATTATAATCCGCAGCTAACGTATTCCACAATTACTGATACATGTAACACAATGGCGCGCCAGACGCCGTGTCCATCAAGTTCTTAATTTTCACTGGTGAGTTAATGGGCGTCAAGTCGATCGCATCTTCGACGCTGCCGTTCGGACTCGTCGGGTTATCTTGCAATGTCATCGTACCAAAGACGTCTTGCCGGTTCTTGAAGTTCAAGTTCTGCCATATCCAGTACACCCTGTCGACTTGCGCCTGGTGCAGCCAGAACGCGGGATCGCCTGGCGCGATAAAGGCGTCCGCGCTGGGATCGCCTCCGATGATAAAGTGCCCTCCGCCGTGAATGCCGAGCGTATTAGGAAAGAAGCGGTCATCGCCCTGAAGCAGGGACGAGAAATTCTTAATGTTTGTGTTCTCGATGATGAGCTGTGTCGTGTTTCGGAAGGAGTTGAAACGAGCGGCGACGTCTTTGTTTAGGTCCCGCTTGAGACAACGCGGAAGGTCTTCGAGCGGGTTTGAAACGTTGAAGGGTTTGTCTGTGCCGTACTGTGCTAGGGCTGCGGGGCCGATGTGTACTCGCATATCTTTAAAAGGACCTGATTTGACGCAACCACCACCGGAGCCAGGTTTAAGGGTGATGAGATTTTTTGAGAAAGGTTGACGGAGTTGAAGGCCATCGTGAGGAATGAACTCGCCATCACTTCCTAGTGACGTTTCGGATCCGTCAAAAACAGGCGAGGCAGCTGGGTTTTTGATGTCCAGGCCCCATTCCCAGTATGGCAGAGCACCTGTCAATTCATCAGTTGTTGCACGTCTTCCTCTACGTCATGACATGTGTTTACCTTTGTATCCGCATTGCGTGCGTAGCTTTTGCTCAAACGTGGCTAAGTAGTAACGGTGCCAGGCGAAGAAGGAAGCCTAGGTTACTTGTTAGCAGTGAGCTCAAGATAGTGTGACTGTTTACTCTGGGAACAATAAAGACAACACTTACCGTCAAATGCGTGTTCCGAAAACTGTTGTAGTGAACGGCAACAAAGTCGTCGTAGAGGGATTTTGCCATCGGAACCCTCTTCGGATTTGACAGTACAGGTTGCTTCATGATGCACTGGACCGCTGCTATGAACGACTTGCGTTCGGGTGCTGGCAGAGTCCGCCTAATTTGTAAATTATTAGTATCAGAAATCCGATAGGAGCTACTCCGGCATTGACAACTCATAACAGGTGCGCCACTCACCATTCCTTACGCATCAATACACCAGCGCCCTGACATGGATTATTCCTGCCAGAGTGTGTTTGCGGATCGTTCATCTTGCGGGCACTCTTCAAGGCCCTCAAATTCAACTTCGCGAGCGCAGTGCCATTGTTGATTTCCTCGTCAGTAAACTCGGGCTTAGGCTTAGGTCTCGGCGCGGGTTTTGGTAGCGCTGGCGGCACTGGCGCCGGCGCCGGCGCCGGCCGTGGCGGTGGTGGTACCGGAGCTGGGGGTGCGGAAGTTGGCACTGGAACAGGTGGAGGAACCGGGGCTAGAGGAGGTGCAGGAGGCGGAGCCGGGGCGGCTGATGGTACTGGAGCTGGCTTGGGAACTTGTGGGGATTGTTTTGGCTTCTTCCTATGATGATGGCCTTCGGCAGACGAAACGAGCGTGAATAGAACGACGACAATTACAAGAAGCCATCCCCAACGCGAACACGGGGCCATTGCGCGGAAGTGATGAAGAGTTGCAACCAGTGTTCGCTGTTAGCGAGAGGCGACGGTCCAATTCAACTGGCGTGGCGTTTCCAAGAACAAAGATGAGGAGTTGAGAATATAAAGACAAGACCGTGGATACATGCCGTCGACTAGTTTCATGGCCAGAGGCTGGGGAAAGTATAAGAAACCACCATAGGGTACTGAGACAGAGGCTATTTGTGCTTTGATGGGTAGGATGACCCAGTTCGACTCGAGAACAGGTGGTTGACTTCGAAGGCGGCCTGTCATTGGTTACGAGCGACGTGAGGAAACATAAATCCTAACTTTGTTCTACTTTTTTTTCCAGGGACCGTGCTGGAACATCGCTGCACAGATGAGGCTGTTGGTGCAACGACGCTGCCCTCGCCATCGACGACCGCCATGGCTTCTACATCGTTCTCGGCCGGCAAACGCCAACAAGCTCTGATAAGCAGAATTCCCCGGTCTGCAGCCTTCCGAAGAGCTGAAGGTGTCAGGCGTCAGGGAAAGAGACCGACTGTTGCGCGGCTGGGCAGCAGTCTATTTGATAATCCTGGTGATGGGTCCAAACAGAAATCAAGACCGATTGCTTAGGGGCTACACCGAGAGGAAACGCAGTTGCATTTTCGTGAAGCCACTTGGTCTTTGGCTTCCAGGCAGGAGCAAAACCAACGCTGTTACATTAGCCGAGCGCCAGTCAATACTTGTGATGTCTTGGCGAGGAGATTGTCGTTTCTTGATGACAAGTCAAGTGCAGGTGTCGCCGCATCTTTTCGTCGAACATTCCCCATGGCTATCAACACAACAGCAATTGGGCCTAAGAGACGGGTTCTTTATGCATGCAAGATGTCATGGTGGATGACAGAGTGGTCAGACGGTCATATCGCTCGATCGAACATAGAAGGGTGCCCACGGGATTCGCTGTGCTCGCGCCCGGACATTATCGACGCTCGTAGTTAATTTAGGCTGCCTCTCAAGCCGCTCGAGCGTGTTCGTGACCTCAGCAGTGTGCAGGGCCGACACGATACCTATTGGCATTGTTCAAGGTTTTTGGCCGGCGAGCAGAAAGGAGAAGTACTGCTGCGGAATTTGCTCCGGTGATCAAAGCGCGAACGGCGTCCAAAGTAGTTGATGGCAGGCACAAGAGGTGGATGAGAGCCAGTTATCTCAGACGAATGCCGTCGGCATCTGCCAAGACCGCTTGATGAGATGCGCTGCACTCCCAGCGGTGCCTTTAGCATTCGTAAACTGCTCGAGCCAGGGTTTAATGGGCCAAGGCTAGCCCGAGAGACGTGCCACATCAGCCTTCAGTATTGCGCGTGGTGAGGGCATTGGCGGCATCTGTTGCTGTGTCACTCTGAGTGGGCATTCATGTCAGGTCGATGTATGCGGCACTATACTGTTTCGAGAGAAGTTTCTGACGGCTAGGGCAGCAGTGAGAAGGATTCGTTGTCAGAGGGATGAAGCAGGATGCCAAAGTTGGCGGTCGATATTGCCTCAATAAGCCATCCCGGAAGACAGCGGGAGCCCCGCCCGTCGGGTGCGGCGCTGATTTCTCGCCTGTTCTCCTTAGCGAATTTCTTTAGTGCTCATCTCCCGCAATTTCCAGCAATGATTCACTTTGAATCACCACAAAAGGTCCAGTCACTCGCCGTGGTGTTGACTCATCCGTGCGCACGGGCCAGGTTTCCCTGCGTCGTGAGTCGAAGGACCCCGCCACGCCCGCCACGCCCGCCACCACTGATAAGATAAAAAATTCGAAAATCCCAGCCATGATGGAGGGGCAGAGGGGCACACAACATCCACGCCTCGAGCAGAGAGCAGCCCCGAGTGACCACCACCAAGCCATCGAAAAGGCACAACCCAAGTGTCAGCGCCGGCAAGTCTAGAACACAGAGCGCCCATCATGGCTTCCAACGAGTCTCCCGCTGCTCCCCATGAGCCCCCCTACACATACCGCCCCAACCAGGGCTACGATCAGACCGAGTCTATCCCCGCCGAGCTGAGAACCGTCCCCAACGATGCTTCTGCCCACGATGATGATGCCGAGGACGACGGTGATCTCGAAGACATTTTTGGCGAGGACGAGGAGATTGATGACGAGGATTGGAGCGCCGACTCTGGCAACTTGACCAAGTCATACAACCGCCAGCGCATGTTCAACGCCAACGACGCCGCCCTCCCGCGCTCCAACGCCCAGAGGCCGACCGCCAACACCAAGTCGAGCGTTGACGATCAGATCACTGCCCTCTCCAAGCACGCCGCCAAGATCCGTCTCGACGGTGTCAAGGAGAATGACGAGAAGAGCAAGGACAAGGCCGACCGCGCAACGAGCGAGCAGGTGCTGGACCAGCGCACGCGCATGATTCTGTTGCAGATGATCAACCGAGGCATCGTCAGCGAGATCCACGGCGCCATCAGCACCGGAAAGGAGGCCAATGTCTACCACGCCATCTTGCACCCCGAGGGCGACGGCCCCAACATTCAGCGAGCCATCAAGGTGTACAAGACTTCGATTCTGGTCTTCAAGGACCGCGAGAGGTACATCACGGGCGAGCACCGCTTCCAGAAGGGTTTCGACAAGAGCAGCAACAGGAAGATGGTAAAGCTGTGGGCAGAGAAGGAGTTCCGCAACTTGAGGAGAATCCACGCCGCCGGTATTCCGTGTCCAGAGCCCATCAGCCTGAAGCTGCACGTTCTGGCCATGGGTTTCCTCGGTGATAAGAGGGGCTGGGCTTATCCCCGTCTTAGAGACGCCAACCTGACCGGTGACGACGTCGACCAGCAGTGGCGGAACCTGTACGTCCAGCTTTTGGGCCTCATGCGCCGGATATACCAGGTCTGCAGACTCGTCCACGCCGATTTGAGCGAGTACAATATCCTCTACAACAACAACAAGCTGTACATCATCGACGTCTCCCAAAGTGTCGAGCCCGACCATCCCCGAGCGTTGGAATTCCTGCGCATGGACATCAAGAACGTCGGCGACTTCTTCAGAAGAAAGGGTGTCGACACGCTCAGCGACCGTGCCATCTTCGACTTTGTCTCATCGGTAGAGGGCCCAGTCGAGGAGCCCGCGCTGGGAGAAGCACTCGAGAAGCTGTACGAGAGCAGGCCCGCCGACAACGAGGAGGCCGCCGCCGAGCAAGAAGTCGACAACGAGGTCTTCCGGAAGCAGTACATCCCCCAGACCCTCGAACAGGTTTACGATATCGAGAAGGACGGCGCAAAGATTGGCCAGGGCGAGGGCGACAAGCTTGTCTACAAGAACCTGCTGGCCGACACCGTCGTGAAAGAGGACGAAGACCAGGAGGAAGAAAGCGAGACTTCTGAGGACGAGTCAGGCAGTGGAGCGTCGTTGGCCAGCGGTGAGGAGGATGAATCCAAGTTCGACAAGGGCCGGCCCAGGGGTCGTAAGCACGAAGACAAGGACGAGAAGAAGGTAGGATATGGACACCGATCCTGATGGGTGGCTATCACTAACAGATTACAGCAACACAAGCAAGCTGTCAAGGAGGCCAAGCGCGAAAAGCGCAAGGAGAAGATTCCTAAGAGCGTCAAGAAGAAGCTGGTCTCTGGTTCATCTAGGAAGAAGCACTAGGCCAATTTGTCTCTCTCACCATGCATGAAAGGATACCCTGCGAGGAAAGGTTTGGAGGCGGAGGATATGTGTGCAATCGGGTGATGAAGACTCGATCGGCCTAAGACGAGGCCAACACGCAGTGTTTAGCCCACAGGTGTAACCGCTGTTGGCCCGTTGTTCTGGCTCTAGAAAGCCCCCCAAGAGGCATTATGATGATCAAGGAGAGCTCTGACGATTGCTGCATTTCTGCTGTGGTGTTGGATTTTGGGACTGGAAGAAGACCGACCGTTACTGTAACGTCACGCTCACCCATTCGCAACAACGTAGACCCAGTAGGATATCAAAAGCGTGTTATTCGCTACTCTTGGGCTTTTCCTCCCAAGGAAGCCCTGATGTTGATGGCTTCTGCTTGGCCTTGGTGCGCTCATGCCTAAAAAGAGCTAGGCAGGCACGAATGACTACTTCTCGCAGTGCTCTTCCCACTCGCGGAAGAAGGCAAGGCCTAGTTTGTCCATTGTCCGGTCGCCTCCTGCCTTTCCTTGCTGCTCTCCCCCCAGGGACTACGGTCGTGACTTCCCTCGCTCTCTCCGCTGCTTCAGTCCTACCACCTTTTAATACCTGTTCCTGAGCCTTCTCTTCATCTAATATCCTCCTTCAAAAGTATCTCAGAAGCAGCCTCATCTCCAACTCCAAGGTCCGTCATCACTCACTCCCGTTATCAAAGGGTCGTCATCTCGTAAAGCCACCCAAGCAAGGTCACATCCGCTCCTTACCATACCACGCACAGCCACCATGTCGGTCCTTGTCATTATCCTGCTGCTGGCCACCATGATCGCGGCTCAGGCCAACCACGTCATCCACGGCTTCGAGTACGTTGGCTGTGTCAGTGCCGCCTCGGACAAGTTCAACGCCTTCGTCAGTTTTGGCAGAGCCTACACCCCAGAAGAGTGCCAGTCTGCTTGCACCGGTCGCAACTACGCTGCCGCCTTTCCCGAGTATGCCTTCCCTTCCCACCAGAAGAATCCAAACACTGATACCTAGTCCTTTGTCTAGTGGCTGTCGTTGCGGCAGCAGTCTGGAGAGCTTCCCCAAGGTCGACGAGTCTCTCTGCAGCAACCCTTGCAACGCCAACGCCAAATTTGGGTTCTGCGGCTATTCCAACCTCGAGGGATGCAGCTACGCCAATGTGTACAAGGCGTGCGATGAGAACACACCCGCTTCGTCCTTTATCCCGATTCCGGGTGGTTCGGTTTCTACTGTCCCGACCCCTTCTATCACCTTCTCTACCATTCGACTTCCGACCGTCACTCGCACCCTGAAGCTGGCCACCAAGTCCACCATCGTCATCCACACCGTCACGCCCGGCAACGGAGGCCCTGCGATTTCGTGCACCTTGAACGATGGCAGTCCCCCTGCTACTCTGACTGCAGGCTTTTCCTCCAGCCCTGTCGTTATTGTTGAGACCGTCGTCGTCCATGTCCCCCCGAAGAGCATCATGATCCCTGGATTGCAGAGCTACGGCAGCATTCAACTGGACCCTCCCGTGGCCACTGTCCCGCCGGCTGAGACACCTGCGACTGCCTCACAACCAGCCCCCAGCAGTCTTACCCTTACCAATCTGATTCCGTACGACCCCATTCCCATGATTTCTGTTCCAGGCAACGCTACCGTTCAAGTTGTTACATCGACTCCCGAGGGGCCCATGTTCCAAACCCTCATCCTGCCGGGCGACCCTCCTGCGACAACCGCCACGTTCACTCCAGCTGTTGTCACCAACAGCCCGGCTCTTCGTGCCCAGGCTTGTGCCGCTGGCGCTGCTGGCGTTGCTGGCGTCGTGGCTGCCGTTCTGGTGGTTGCTGGTATCTAAGAAAGAGCGAGAAGAGACGTATGTGGACGAAAGGCGAACGGCGTTATCATTGCTCCTTGTTGGGAAATTTTTGGAGGTCAGAAGACCTGATAAGTACGAACACCATCAGCCTAGGAGGCCTGATGATAGGAGAGCTCGCAAGCAGATTCTGTAGAACATAGTCCGGGCTTTTGCAATGTCGAAAGTACGAAGAGAACCAACTGTCGCATCCATATAGAAGTCGAGCTCGAACGTGATTGTTAAGGCGATGAGACAGATCTGTTGATCCGAAAATGAAGATAAGGTTGCCTCGGAGATCAATTGCTTAACGGAATCGAATATCCTCTGTCGAAGCGCAGGCCGGCTCTCGGTAAGACACGCATCCACGTTTTCGGGGCAGTGACCTTCAGTAATGGAGTAATTGGGGATTCAGGGGTACAGTGTAGAGACTGTGATGAAGGCCCGCTGATACCCCCTTGGTCGTAGACATCAGGGGAGACGGACCGATAGCTCGCACTGTACAAATGCCCCACCTGATGCGTCTGCCCGTTGGATGATGTACGTACCTTTCCAGTCCTTATCACCGATTCCAGGGCAGTCGCACCGAGTCGGTACTTGTCTGGGCGAGTACCTATCATATTCACATTGTCTGTAGAATCACCTGCATAGTGTCCTCTAACGAAATCCTCTCACTCACAAGTCCTCTTGTCCCTTGCAAATCCCGCAGACACGACAGTTTCTTTGCCTCTTTTGGCCGACAACTCTGTCATCTCTCAGTCCGCCCACCGCGGCGCCCAGCAACCATGTTGGAATCGCCACTCGGAGTACCAGGCCCGGGTCGCGAATCACCGCCGCGGCCTGAACCGCGCGACGCGCCTCTCACCGCTCCGGATGCGGACGCACCCTCGGTAACAACGGTCAAAGGGGACGACCCAGCGGGCAAATACGTCGACCCAGCGGGCAAATACGTCGACCCCGGCAACCGGTCCCTGATGGCCCTCCTTGCCATTCGGACGCGGCCAGCGTCAAGCGAGGTGAAGGGTTGCAGTGACGCCCCAAAGAGCCCCTTCTTTGAAGTCCTTACACCTGACCTGCGGTACTACATCTATCAGCTCGCTTTCGGCCGCAGAATCCTCCATCTCTACCTCCTGTACCGACGCAGCCTTCAGCCGGACGTGCGATGGCGGAAAGGCCACCAGCCTGTGCCGGCTTGGTACCCGCACTCACCGGGCGTGTCGCCCATGGACCCGCCTTTCGCGGATGCCAGCATGACGCCGCAGTGGTACTGGTGGAGCTGCGTGTGTGGCCCGGAGGACCGGCGACTCGAGACCAAGCTGTCTGATCAGTGTCCTAGAGGGTTCTTCCAGACATGCGGTCCTAAGGAGACGTATCTGGGTATTCTACCGTGGCTGCTGACATGTCGGCAAGCGTGAGTTCTCCCCGCATGAGACGTTCATTTGTCGCATTAGATGAGACCAACTGCTGTGTCTTGGCAGTTCAGACGATCAATACTGACATGCTTGCAGGTACGAAGAGACGATCAAGGTCTTGTACGCGAGCAATACGTTCAAGTTTGAGCAGAGGCTCGAAGCCATGTATTTTCCGTACGCCATAGCGACGCCGCAACTGAACTGGATCACATCCCTAGAAATTCGGATACCGGATCGCGACGAGTCTCTTGTCGACCGATCGCTGGACAAGGCCCCGCGGCCTTCGGCTGGTGCGCCTTTGATCAACGACCTTCGGGCACTGAGCCCCCGAGACCAGTATCTCGGCATCGTCAACAGTATCGCGGCTACCTTCCCCGCCCTGCGCCGACTGCACATCTCTTTTGAGGGCTCCGTCCGGCGGGTCCCGGTACCGCGACCGAACGTGACGACGCTTCTCATCTCCACCCTTGGAGAGGTCGACGCGGATGAACTTGAGTCGCTTATACTGGGTCCCATCGATTCTATGCCCACGGAAATTGAGAAGCAGATCCTGTTCTACCAATCACTTTATACGGCACTACTAACCACGGAAAGCCAGAAGGGCGAGGTCAAGGAGGTTGAGCATCTGCGGAGCGATGGGCGTCCCGGATGGACCAAGTTTTGGCGTTCAATAGAGACCGCAGAGAATAGCAAGGCGGGATACTGGGTCTGCAAGCATGGTTGAAGCCGAGGCCGACGGCAAAGTCGGCTCTCGGTTCGCGTACGGGCCCCGGGTCTTGTAGGCACGCCCCGTTTGGCCGCATCACGTATATCCAAGGCATTTTCAGTTCAAGCGGTTGTCTGCAAGTGGCCTCTCACGTTCAAGCAAGCCATTGGAAGCTTTCCATTCGGCATATCTTCACATGCGCTAACGACTTGCGGAGACGTGGGTGTGGGGAAGACGAGGGCACCGCGGCCGAGCCGTGCGCCGTGCGGAGGCCGTCCTTCATGCTCCCTCCCCTCATCTGATATCATGTCACATAACAGGCAGCGTGGCGTGTTTCTTCTCGTTCTCGGAGACTGTAAGGATGGTTCATGCAATTTATTTGCCGCAACTGCTGTGAAAGAAAAGCCAGCTCCAACGCCATGATGACATGGTCTCCAACGTCCTTGGATGCTTGTGGTTCGCCGGGGAAGGGTTTTCGCAATTTATATTTAACATCCTACTGCCGCACGCTCTGTCTCCTGGGGCAGACGTATGCACGCTCGGTGATTCTATCTGCAGCTCAACCCATCTTTGGTCGGCCAAGTCGGTAGCGCAATAATTGTTCAACGGGGAACCAGGCCAACGGCCCGATATCGGGAAGACGGACCGGAGCAGCGAGAAGCTGTCACGACGAACCCGTTTCCCGCAGAAATTTGCCGCTAATCGCCGCCATGATCTCGCCCATATCGAGCATGAACCACTGGTGGTGGCATTTCCTCGAAAACCACGTCTACCGCCTTCCTCCGCCGCCGAAGCGCACGCGCACGAAGCCGATGCAGGTCCTCTGTGTCGGCCCACCGCGCAGCGCCACTGAGTCCCTGCAGAAGGCACTACTGACGCTCGGTTACGACCATACGTACCACGGCTGGGATATAGTCTACGATGACCCGCCGATCCCGGCGACGGGGTGGGTGAGGCTCGCGCGGAAGAAGTGGTATGGCGGCGGTCGCGGGAGCCAAAAGGAGGAGAATTCGGGCGATTGCAGCATCTCGGCTGAGGAGTTTGACGAGCTGCTGGGGCACTGCGTTGCTGTCACGGACGCGGCGGCGAGTTGTTTCGCCGCGGACATGATTCGCGCGTATCCCGAGGCCAAAGTCGTGTTGAACGTGAGGAGGGATCTGGACTCGTGGCACAAGAGCGCGGTGAAGACACTGGTGCATGTCAACGAGAGCTGGAGCTTCTGGATCGCGAGCTTGTTGGATAGGGAGGCGTTTTGGGCGTGGCATGTTTACGAGAGGTTCTTGTGGGCGCTGTTCTTCCGCGCGCCGGACGGGGATATGGCGAGGGCTATCAAAAGGAATGGGAAATGGATTTATCGGGGTGAGTTTTGCTTTCTTTGACCGTTAATCTCATGCTGGCTGGGAAGAGATGTGCTAACTATGACGGGAACAGAACACTGCGATATGATCCGCGGCATGGTGCCCCCCGAACGGCTTCTCGAGTGGTCCGTCGACGAAGGGTGGGAGCCACTGTGCGAATTCCTCGGCAAGGAAGTCCCTGATGCGCCGTTCCCGCACGCGAATGCCATCGGACCGGGCGGCGGGTGGAAGGCGAGGGAGGAGATGGCGACCAAGAGGTGGGTGGAGGGGGCTTTGACAAACTTGATATTGATGGGGTTCGTTTTTGTTGGCGGGTGTGCCGTTTGGATGCGATGGGGGAGGTGAGACGGCACAACGATTGATGAATCGGTCGTGAGCCCGAACCAGGAGCCGACTTTTACGCAGCCCATGAAGGATTGTCAAGATCTATGGACATCAGTAGTGCAATGCGGAAGGACAAGGAGTCAAAGATGACACGTTTGGAGAGTAGCTTTGCTGAACATGGGGCCTGGGCTGTGTCCAATGCAGGAACAGCAAGACAAGCATAGGATGGTTGTCCATCGTAACTAATAGGAATCTTAATCAGAGCATGCCTGATGGCTTATAGCCGGGCCTCTTCTAACCTGTCATGGACGTCTCTCATACAAGGATAGCTTGAATCACGTGTACGTTAGCTTCCCATTTATCCAGACCCTAAATTGGCACGCAATAGACGAGTGAGATGATGCGCGGTCGCTCCCTTCAGTTGATCGGACCAGAGAAATATTGAATATTGGCAGACACTACAGTACAAGACTCCTAAGCTCCTTAAGTCCTTAAATCGCAATGCTTCCATCTCTTCAATGACGGATGTGAACAACTTTTTTCCCCAGCTTTCATGGCTTTGATTGCAACGCTTCCCTTAGCCACTGCCAAGATTTAGGAAGGTAGGCTTCAAGAAACTCGTTCGTAACTGCAATCTTTGCTTTTCCTTTAAACAAAATCATCATCATATACTCTCCAGTCCATTGATTTTTCACAGCCGCCTTCACGACTTCTTCTGTGATCTGAACTTCCTCGCCTCGTCGATCAAGCAGTAGCCTCATCAGCTCCTCTCCAGAGAGTCGGTTTCTGATAACCATCTTAATGACTTCTTCTGTGATCTGGACTTCCTTGCCTCGTCGATCAAGCAGTAGCCTCATCAGCTCCTCTCCAGAGCGTTCGTTTCCTGCAGCCGCCTTGACGACTTCTTCTGTGATTTTGACTTCTTCGCCTCGTCGATCAAGTAGAAGCCTCGTCAGCACCTCTCCAGAATGTTCGCTTCCTGCAGCCGCCTTGACGACTTCTTCTGTGATCTGGACTTCTTCGCCTCGTCGATCAAGCAGAAGGCTCATCAGCTCCTCTCCAGAGAGTCGGTTTCTGATAACCATCTTAATGACTTCTTCTGTGATCTGGACTTCTTTGCCTCGTCGATCAAGCAGTAGCCTCATCAGCACCGACCCAGAATGTTCGTTTCCTGCAGCTGCCTTGACGACTTCTTCTGTGATTTTGACTTCTTCGCCTCGTCGATCAAGCAGAAGCCTCGTCAGCACCGACCCAGAATGTTCGTTTCCTGCAGCTGCCTTGACGACTTCTTCTGTGATCTGGACTTCCTCGCCTCGTCGATCAAGCAGAAGCCTTATCAGTCTTGTTTTAGACCATCTGTTCCCTTCAACCGTCTTGATGGACCTTTCTGTGACCTCGACTTTGTCGCTGCATCTGAGGAGCAATTGGCAAATGAATACAAGCTCCTGTTCATCTGTCTCATCAAATATATCTGCAATGATCTTGATGTCGTCTCGAGGGTGATTCAAGACCATCTGAACCACGTCTACGCCACGATCACCCAAAGTCTGATATACGCCTCTGGTAATCTTGACTTCGCTCCCGCGCGTGTCTAGAAGCAGCACGAAAGAAGCTTCCCCTTGTTGTGCGATATGTTTAACGAGTGTCTCGGTGACCTTGATATCAGCCCGACTAGGTTGTGAAACCAATTGAACTACGTCGATGTCATTCCGACACAAGGCCTGCATAGTGTCCTGCGTAATCTCTATGCAGCCTTTCTTCTCTTTTAAATATGTGCCCAAAGCTGTTGTGTGCTCGAATGTGGAATCAAAAGAAAGGTCCCCAAGTATAACTTCTTGGAACGCAGATCCAGTCTTAAAGTATTCCATCAGGCTCGGTTGTGCGCACCAAGCGTAGTTAATGGCGGCTTCTGAAAGCCAAACCACCGGGTTTTGAATATCCATGAATTCTTGCACATCGTTGAGAGTTGCCCCAGATAAGACCATTTTTTCTAGGACAATAGAGAAAGGATTTGGGATCTTCATCTGCAGGCCAGCAATATCTGTAAGGTTACTAAAGGGGGGGTTGTCACCAAATAAAAAAGCCGTAATGTCCCTCAAGACATCCACTTCTGTTCTTGAGTAATCAGCTGTAATCCTTGCACCTTTGACTTTCATGTCAGACGCAAGACCAAGAAGCGCATACAGCCTATCACGAGGATCACTCGCTTGGCTGTCTCTAAACCTCCACAGCAGGGTACAGATGTTGGGCTTCTGTGCCCACCATGAAGATTTCCTTGATGGTCCTGGCATGATGTCAATAACTGCCTGGCACTGGGTGTCTGGCTTAACCCCAAGAAGTATTGGTGCCATGGCAAAGGCTTTCGTATCGGCCCAGCCCTCACTACAGCCAACGGAAGCCTTGCGAGCGTTTGCCACCTCCTGCAGAATCCAAACCCGACTAAACCACTTATTTACCATAAGACATCTGAGCTGTGATGGGTAGTCATGACTCAGCTGGTCGCTCTGCGCCTTTTTCCAGGCGTTGGGCCATCTAAGATCGTCCGGAGACCAATTCTTCCATGCCACTTGCGGAACGACCCTTTTGAACCTTTGAAGGAGCGAAAAGAGGTGACTAGTGGTGTGTTAAACATGACCCAGCCAGCACAAGACGGTGTCGGCATACTCGTATACTTTGCCCATCCATCCAACCTGGTGTCCACGCTCACGGATATTGCTTTGGTCAATACAAAGAGCATCAACCCAGAGTATGCGATCTTCGTAGTTGCGTCTTAAACATTTTAGAGCATCAAGTAAGTACTCTGTGACAAAAAGTACCTTTCCATCCATTACAACTGTGCGGCGGAGTCTTGTACTATCTCCCCAGCAGTATGACAATGCTTCGTACGGTATGAGTCTCAGGTCGTTATGTTTGTTGACTTCGTCTGCTCTGTTGCTCTCTTCCTCCGGTAAGTAGGCCTGGAAGAGGCGGCAATGAATCGGTTCGCTCCCAAACCCCTTTCCAAGGCTGACAAGTCGAAACCCTGGGCGGTCAAGGTCAAAGGGCTCGTATTCGTAGTATTTCGCCAGAGGTGTTTCGAAGACGAGAGCATTGGTGTTAAAACGACGGGTTAAGCAGCTCAGATACGAAGTGACAATCTTGCAAACCTCAGCAGATGGTAAGCAGCTCTGGTTGCTGCCAGCATAACCAGCGATGCCAGCAACGACTACAAGCGATTGGGACTTGATGCTTGCAGCGTTCGTCTCAAAGCATAAGACGTTGTTCTCGTCTGCGATACGATTAACAAGAGCTGTGTCGTCTAGAAACTGTGTTGAAGACGCTATTAAACCTCGGTAAGCCATCCGTCGGTGTTGAGGGCTGCCTTCATCGAGGGTCCGCAGCCATTGACGACGTCCTTCCTTGTTGCGGAGACCCTCAACAGCGATTGCAACATGTTCAGGAACGTGTTTCAGCTCGTGGGTCACAACAAGGCGCTCCTGTCGTCTTGTCTCCGCAGCATCAAAGTAAATGACGCCACTCTCTAGGCTTGTTCGAGTTCCAACAACGACATCGCCCACGCGGGGACGTCCCATTTGGTCGGCGACTGCGTTAACGCTGACCAAGAAGCCCGCCCGAATGGATGGGAACTCATGTAGCATGTTGTCAACAACATCTCCAGTGTTCTGAGTTACAGTAGCGGGACCTTTGCTCGCAACGACAACGTTGTGTTGTCCAACCCTGCCAGTGCTGTAGGTGGTGTTCGAGAACGCGGAGTGAGAATGATGATGGATTTCGTCAAAGAAGGAAGTAGCGACCGCATGATGGTCAGGGTTAGACAGGACCCAAGCGACATGATAGATATGAGGATCCATTACGGAGTCGAAGGTAACGCAGGGTGAGTCCTCTGGCTGTGTGGGAGGAGAATCCGAAGTTGCAGACAAAAGGTTGCACCGCGAAGAGGTATGAGGCACGGTGTAGTTTATCTCGATGAAAAGAAGGAAGGCAGATGCCAAATGGTTTTAATTTTCTTGCACTAGACGAGTGCGGGGGATACCCCCTCATAAATTGTCATTGGCCACGACCAAACCGCGTTCCTGCTTCTTCGGCTTTTTGAGGCTGTGCTAGATATAGATGCATGAGTCGTTTAGCGAGCAAATTATAAGCAGTGTCTTACTGCTCGAAAAAAGAAAGTGTAGTGGCGCAGTAAGCTGCCGTTCGCAGTTCTTGGCCCTTATGCACGAGTGGCAGTTCTTGTTCCTCGCGAATGTATTGTATGCCACAGCCAGGTAGCACAACATGCTAGATATGCTGCTTGATTGGTCTGCTATTGAGTATTGCCACACATCAACAGGGTAAGGGAAGATAGACGAATAGTATGGAAGACCAAGATTGTCGAAAGCACGGCACTCATCAAAACAGGTGTGTAGACACTATTGGCCCTGTTATGGCGCTTGTTATGTATCTCTATGTATACAAATAGGATTGGAATATTTCTCTACGATAGTACCCATGCCTTGTAATATGTCACTTAAATTTAGAAATCTCTAACCTACACATGTAAACATTTAGTGTCTGTTAGTAATTTTCAGTCCGAACCGCCATAATGTTTCTGCACGCTGCATTTTGTGTGTGTAAACAATGACTAAAAATCAATGGATGTCATTGCTCATCAGTCGCTACAAACCTATTTTGCTGTTACTTATACTCCTCAACATAATCTTTGGTCTTGCGTTATAATTTGCACGGCCTCATCGTGCTGGTGTTCACAACCTGTGCTGTTGTGTGACAATTCAGCTGATGGTGATTGGCGGGAGATGAACAGGAACCATCGTCGCAGCCTGCGAAACAGTCGGCTGTGAGCGTCCTGATTTAAGAGGTGGCTGAGCTTTTTTTGGTTGAAATTAATAATTAAAAGACTAGTAAGCTTGATTACTGAAGAATCTAGTTTCTGACTCTACCCGAATTGATAAACTTGGTTGACATTGTCGATAGTTCAATTTCGAACATCGCTCTGGACTCACTGGAAAATCAAGACGCTTTGGCCACCTTCACCATGAGGTACCTATGCGGCTTACCACATCACCAGGACCCTTGAAGCTCCCTCGACGCCTAGCAGCTTGGCGACACGTGATGAGACACTTCCAGATTCAGGTCATCCGCAATTTCAGGGGTTTCGCAATTCCGGGATACGAATTCTTGGTAAACCCAACAAAATTCCGAAGCTTCACCCTTTCCCGATTTCCTTCTGTTCACCTACATCTCATTGATAAACTGCGGGCCGCTCATTGACAAGGCGAACGACCATCCGGCCCCCACAACAATCAACAGGAGCTGAGCGACGGGGACGCCGGCAACCTGCAAGAGTCATGGACGCCCCGAACGCCGCGTTCAGGCGCAAACCCCTGCCGGGCCCTCCGCCGGGCCCGCCGCCGCCGCCGGATTTCGACCCCTTCCCCCAACGTCACCAGCCCCTTCGCGGCGCCCTGTCGACGCCAAATCTTCGGCAGTCCGCTACGCCCTCCATCTACGACCCTCCACCGGCGTATGAGGAGTTCCCGGGAATTGACTCCCGCGGTCGGCTTGCCGTCGAGCCGCCGAGTCCAGGTCCCGGGTTTGCAAGGGCGCCTTCGCCGGCGCTGTTGAGCACTGGTTCTTTCTTCCCCGGTCCTCCTACGGCTGCACGTCAGGAGTATTTGCCATATCGGCCGCAGCCTTCGCCATCGTCCAGTCGTGGAAAGCAACCTTCGCCGCCCTCCCCTGTATCATCAAGCCCTGGGGGGTACCTAGCTGAGTCTTGCAAAACTGCGCGCCCCGAGATACTACCGTACCGGCCACAACCTTCACCGGCCGTCGATCCTGGCAGGCAACTTTCACCTGCACCACCCAGCCAGGGAGGATACTTCCCTGGATCTCCCACAACCGCTTATCCCGAAAAGTCACCTTACCAGCTGCAGCCGTCTTCATCATTTGCGTCTGAGAAGCAATCCTCACCCGCACCGCCCAGTCCCGGACCATACTTCCCTGGTCCACCAACTGCACAAACATTCCCTGTAGCCGCTTACCGCCCCTCTCCCTCACCCACACCCTCCAGCACCGTGCCATTCTTCCCCGGCCCTCCGACGACGTCAGAAACCTTTCCCTTAGCAGGCCATCGCCCCCCTGTCTCACCCACTTACGCCCCCTCAGAGACTCCTACGACAGACTCACGGTCCAAAGAAAAATCCTTTTGGCAAGCGGCCCTCGACGAAACCAAATACTTCGCCGGGGGCTTAGTAAGCCACCCCTTTGAGTACACGAAGCACCATTCCATCCTCCGCCACTCGGGTGCACTTGTCTGGTACCGTGGTCCATCCACTTCCGTCACCGTCACAATCTTTTCTGATGCGCCACTGCCACCGACGCGAACAGTATGGCTTCAGCAGAAAGGCTTCTCAGGGAATATGGGTATGAATCTGAAGTCCCTCGTCGGCGCGAACACGTCCTGGCTCGACGTTACGCCCTCATCGCAGGCGACGCCCACTGATATCGCCGAGGGCGATGAAAGGGGCTGTCAGCGTGACATCAAGAAGTTTCTCAAGAAGGCGCCCAAGAATCTGTCAAAGCACATGGCAAGAGAGACGCACGTCGTCCGTATCCCAGCCGCCGCCGACGACGGGTACTTCCGTCTCGTTCTCTGCTCCGGTGGGGGCGGTGACGGTAGTAAGAGAAAGGTCCTCTGCCCGAGCCCCGTCTTCCGCGTCGCCAGCACTTCGACAGACGCGAGCGTCGTCCGCGGCGCCAGCCTGGCGACCATGCCTCTCGAGATCGGCATCAAGGCCGGCTCGGTTGTTGCGACGACGGTTGTGAATCGGTACATCGGACCCGCCGCCGCCGTCGTGCAGTCCCGGGCGAAAAACATCTCGAAAGCGAAGTTTGTCACGAAGCATGCCGCGAAGCATGCCACGCACATCGCGTATGCCAAGTCCGGGATCGAGAAATCAGGAATCAAGACGCATGTCACCGCGTACGAGGACCAGTACGCGACGACGAGAGGGGCAGGATACGATGCGTGGCAGTCAGGGGATGAGTTCCAGGAGGCGCCTCCGGAGGTTATCGGATCGGACGATGGTCCTTCTGAGCCGTTCCCGATCAGATTCGACGGCAAGGTCACTCGGGGTACTGGCAGAGGAGGCATGGAGCTTGGTGTCCCCACCGCCAACTTGATGGACGTGCCCGAGGACGTCAGGATGCGCATGCGAGGCGTTTACTTTGGCTGGGCAAGAGTCGTGCCGCGCAAGGGACTTGAAGCGATATCGACAGACTGGCACGAAAGCATCATCACCGTCGGCCCCGCGCCCTACGCCACCCCGCGCGTAGCAGCAAAGAACATCGCGACCGTCCACCTGATCCACGAGTTCGGCGGCGCCCTCTTCCTCGACTCCAAGCTCAAGGTCCTCGTGATGGGCCAGCTGCGGCCCTCCGCGCCTCCGGTGGCCGGGTCCGAAGCCGCGCTCGAGGCTTACGGAGCGGACGTGCTGCTGGCGGTGGCGAGCCTGAGCAGAGATAACTGGGGCCCCGTGGAGACGCGGGAGAGGATAAGAACGATGCGGAGCGAGATGAGTCTTGCGGACCGGTATATTGAGACGAGAGAGAGGGTGCAGAAGCAGGTCGATCGGGTGCCGTTGCATTTAGCGGGGGTCAGGACCGAGGGGGCTGCGTTGAGGGATCGGGCATTTGGAAACGGGGGTCTTTGGATCCCGAGGTGAGGCTGGGTATATCCAAAGATACTGGGTGGTGACATTTTGGGCGATGGTTTCAAGTTCAGCCAGCGAGCATTTGGCGATGTTATTTTTATCATATTGTAATCATAGGAATAGACTAGAAGGGCGTAGATGTCCAACATTCATATGTACCTCATGTGTCCTCTCAACTGCCGAGGTAGTGTAATTTGCGAGTTTCTTGGGGGTTAAGCTAGCATTTCAAGCCGGCGTACCGTGTTCGTGGCAAAATACTAGTCGAGGGTTATGCCTCCTCCCGTTCTTGTAACGTCGCCAGTGTAGCCACCGAACTTGACTTCTTACTCACTGCGCAGTTCTTGCTCTTCAGTTAGTGTCCAAGGATGTTGAAAAGCAAGAACATAGGGTCAAGACACCTAAACTACGGAAAATAAACCGCAGAAAGCTAAGTCCTTGTGGTGTGTCTCGTGGCTGCGCTGGGCAAAGGGAAGGGGTCAGGAAACCTTGCGGACCAGGTCGGATATTATACGTCCTGTCAACTCCATGTGGAGTGAGTCTTGGGCTGAAGTGGGCAGGGTTAAGGATACGAAAGACTGCTGCTGCCACTGTTCAACTCATCAAGTTGGTTACGATCAACCTCTCTTAAACTTGCTACATCCGGATGACGAAGCGAGTCGGGCATGCGGTGCCATCGGCCTCTTTGTGGTCCTTCAAGCAAAGCCCAGTAGGCTCGGTGGTGACGACGAAGGTACTTGAAAGAAAAGTGGCTGCAGGAAGTTTAGCATAGATGTGTGATCCACAGTCCCTGCCCTCTTTTGCGTCGCCCGGGCACCGCCGTCGTCCAAACACCAAAGTCGGCGCCTCCGCGCCCCTGCCCCGCCGTCCGTCCACCCGCCCCGCAGACCGGTCCTCGTCCCCGACCCGGCCATCCTCCGGCACTACCCCAACACGACCCGCAAGCCATCGTGAAAAATCTGTAAAAACTCTTCACTCATTCATCCAAGTCCTCCGCGCCCCATCCACGAAGCCTTCTTCAATGCTCATCCAAGTGCGTTTTCCAACAGCAGTTCCACATTTGGAACTCGCTCCAACCGGCCGGTTGGCCCAATGGCAAGGCGTCTGACTACGACTCGTGCTCTCACTTGAGATCATAGATCGTGTAATCAGGAGATTCTGGGTTCGACCCCCAGGCTGGTCAACTCTTTTGTTTGCGGTTGTGATTTTGAGTTTCTTTTCTCCACGTCTACGTCTTGTCACACGGTACATGGCCTGGTACCTCGTTGACACAGACACGAGCAATTGTCTCTGTGGCTCAGTTGGAAGAGCGTTGGTCTCATATCATCATTCGAATATGACTCTGTCTTTAGATAGGGACATCCAAAGGTCGCAAGTTCGAGCCTTGCCAGGGACATGATACCTTTTGCTGTCGCATGTTTCATTTTGCTTAGTCTCATCCATCCTGTCTGGACGATTCGGCGCAGCTATCCTATCCATCATGCACGGCAACAAAAGCGTTTTCGAGTTATGAAATAATCATAGACAATTAGTGCGGTATATATAGTACATAAAATCATGCGGTTCCTTGGGGTATCCAATTTCGTACGCCGTCTCCTCAGAGACATCCCAATCGCAACCTAAGCGCAACTCGACACACTTAGACATCAAGCATGAATAGCCTCCTGGACGTGGGGGTATACCCGGACCATCTCGTCATAGAGCTGGGGGTGATCGCGCATCAGCACCTGAGGGTCCCAAGCCGAAGCAACAAAGATCGTGTCGATACCGCTCGAGATGGGCGTCGTGAATACGTTGGCGATCTGGAGGCCGATGAGGAAGGAGAAGGCAACGACGACGGGCGTGTAGCTGCCACTCTGGTTGTAGGCAGGGTCGGTGAAGACCATGTAGAGGTAGGCAAGGAATGCACAGGCGTAGCCGATGAAGGTGGCACCGAAAGAGAGGACGGGGCCGATGAGACATTCCTAGACAATGGTCAGCTACTACTAGGTTTGTTGACGCAGAGAGAAAAGGGTGACTCACGTTGATAAGAGCGTCGATGCCGCGGTCCTTGATCATCTTCCAGGTGTCCTTCGCTGCGGGAATGTAGGCCTTGCCGTAAAGCGCAATGTGAGAAAAGGCGTATCTGTTGAGGAAGCTGACAGCCCAGTCTAGCAACGAGATCAGGCAGCCCAGGATGCAGAAGAGGACATAGCCGATAATGTTGCCATCCCCAGCAGCCTGCGACCTCGCGACAGAGCAAAGGTGGCGGAGGAAGTTGATGATGGCGACGATCAAGCTGCCGAAGCTGATGGAGCCGAAGCTGTAGGTCAAGGAACGCTTCAAGGCGCCACGGGTGGCGCCCTTGGGGAAGTTGTTGACGCAGAAGTACCAGGAGCCGTAGACGCCCGAAATGGTCACGTGGATGACGTTCTTGAGGACCTCGGAGATCCAGTACATGGCGAAGGTGATGAAGACGATCAAGCCAATGACCTTGCCCTGACTGCACTGGCCGTTTCTGCACTGTGGGTTGTTCTGCGACGGCTGGTACTTGGAGTAGGTCGCAACGAGGGTGACGGAGTACCAGGCCGCAAACGCAGCGCCGAGCATACCTCCCAGGAACGAGACCAGGTAGACGTGGCCGTACTGCTTGGAGACCTTGATGGAGGTCTTGAGCATGAGGGCGGAGAAGGGGATACGTGGGATCCAGCTAATGAAGGCGATGACGAGGAAGACGCCAAAGATCAGGAACACGATGCCGCCCGAGTAGTAGCGGCGCGAGAGCATGTAGATTGCGGTGACGAGGGCGAACACGATGTTGAGGATGCCGGTGACCCAGATAAAGGCCTTGGGGAAGAGGCGGGCCATCCACACGTAGGCATAGCTCAGGACAATCGCGACGGCGAGGACGAAGGCGAAGAGGACAATGGTGTTTGTGCTCAGGCCAAAGGTGTTGCCGCCGTCGTAGATGCCGCCACCATTGAGGTTCTTGGTCGCAGAGTAGCCCGATATCGTGAGGCCCGAGACGGCGGCGAAACCGAGGAAGACTGCGATGAACTGTAAGTTGGTGTTAGCATTGTCGTCACGGATGGTCGGTATCGTCGCAGCTGGGGGCAGCTTCGTACCAGAATGGCGGCCCAGAGATCATTCCACTTGGGCTTGTCGATCTTGAAAGCTTCCTCGAAGGTATACTTCTCCGGGTCGTGGCCCTGGGGCGGCGCATTGTATCCGTAGCCGTTGCTGCCATTGTCGTATCCCTGCGGCGGCGGAGGAGGGAAGCCCTGTGGGTAGTTTTGCTGGTAGCCGTTGTTGTCGTACTGTTGCGCGTACTTGGGGTCGTAGGGCGGCTGCTGAGGCTGGCCACCGTAGTAGCCAGCCGACTGGCCGTATGGCTGCGACATGCTTTGCGAGGGCCGGCGACGATGCTGGTCCCAACGGGCGATTGGCGACGGATGCGACGAGCAGGTGACGGGTGTCTGTCCGTTCCGTCGACGGTGAAGAATGCGACGGGGGCTCTGTTGGTGCAAGATGGGAAAACAACAAACAGCAGAGGGACCAGAAGGAATATAAGACGGGTCTCAGTCCGGCGTCAAGGTGCGTGGAATCTGGGGGAATGATGTGCGGCTCCCATGACGGAGCTTCAGGTCCCCTTCGTCGTCTGGGCCCGTCGGTCACGGCTCCAGCGCCTCCCCTCGGCCCTGAACTTGCACTCAAACTAGAGCGCAAGCTTAAAAGCCAATCCAGTTAGCGCATGGTAGCGTCATTGGGCAGAGGCAAACATGCATGCCCGCAAGGGTGGCCGCGGTGGAATCGGCATCGCCGCAGGGGGTCACAGCTCATCAGCTGCACAGGGGTTACGCGTCGAATCGCCGAGAGTCACGTGCCAAGGCTTGTCTGGGCCTCCCCGATCTTGGCGGCAACCCGCCCAAGCCTCGATCTTGGCTTATGTAATGGCTTTTGAAGGACTAGGGACCATGTGCCTGACACTGTTCTGTCTCTCGAATCTTCGCTCTCTGGTCCAGCTGGCAGTAGCCACGGGATGGACTGTTCTTTTGATTCAATCCTATTCGATTCTGTTCAGCTCGACAATCACCTCACCAGGCTACACAGACCGCCCACAGACCTACTACATAGTATGTATGACGACGTTGCGAGTGCGACGCAGCATGTCCACAGCAACCAGGCACAATGCACGCTACATCGGCAGCTCATGATTGAGACAAACCTCTCGGGTATCGGCATCTTCAACAGGCCCCGGTCACCTCAGCCAAGCGAGACATCGGCCCAGCCGCCCAGGCCCCCCAAGCCCCATCACCACCCTGTCGACCAACCAGCCCAATTGCCCACAACTGTGCCACTCCAGTTCCCACCCACTCTCTGGCCCTGCTCAAATTAGAGGCTGCGGGGCCACACAGTTCGCAGGGACTCCATCGAATAAACACACCAAGGTTAACTTCGTTGTTGGGATCCTCCAACTGTCACTTACGCATCATACTGCTTCCGGCCGGCTTCTCCCACAACGCCGTGTCCTACCGGCCGGTCTTCCGCAGTCGGGGATGGCTGGCTGCTTCAGCCCCTGAGAGATGATGATTCTGCGTGAGGGCCTCGGAAACACCACTACAGCCCACTCGATTTGCTCGATTTCTGATTCGTCGCATTAGGCTAAGATCGAGGCTCACGAAGCCGGAAATTAATCGAGAGAGTGGAGCCGCCGACTGTTGCAAAAGCTGAATAATCAGAACATGGCTATCCACTCAGCGTTACCCTGCCGCGTATGTCGTAGCCTCTACACGCGAACCACAACCAAGTTAACCAAGCAGACTTGCGACTCCATCTCAAGGCATGAAATAAGGAGTAACCCTTGGCAGACGCAACTTGGAGAAGTGCCTTTGAAAACATGGTAACCGCTAGATGAGCCAAATATACGTCTAGGATTTCGGCATGTAGCTTCGTACATAACGACATTCATTAACTAATTAGCTCGCAGCTGTCAACGTGACATATTTTGGCAGCGCTTTTTATCTCTAATTTCTCTTAATATCATGCCACCTCATTAGTATGACTCCATCAAAACATCGTCTCTGTCGGCCTTTTTTCCCGTTCGTTCCTGGACTGGTCCCAAGTCTTGGCCGCTATATCCCCGCTTGTCGCAAATACGGTCCAGGCTCCGGAGCCCGAGGTAACTGAACCTGGTGCCTCAGGTCCGGGTGGCCGGCCGGGAACACGGGGTAACTGGCATCGCGCTTGGGGAACACTTCCGAGTCGTCAGACTCGTCTTCCGTAAAGAAATCACCGACGTGGTCGTCTTCGTACGGAGCAGCATGTCTGTACCCGCCGTGCCGACTCGGAGGCCTGGCCGGGTTGCCTAACCCAGCCTCCTGCATCCCGTTGTGGTTTATACTCCCCTGATAGGCCATCGCACTACCGCTGAAAGCGGCTTCGCCGTTGCCTCCTTGGGCATAGAATCGGGGATCCTGCGCATTCGTGCCAGGAAGGTTTCTCGGGTTGCTTGGTTGAGTTTGGGGCGGGGGTGGTTGTTGCGGGAGACTGGCGTTCTGCATCCGAGGAGCAGTCGATTCTCCGGCGTCCTCTCGTCGAGGGCGGGACCTTCGCGATTTACGCGGCACTCCCAACCAGTCCCTCTCGTCAGTAGGTCGATGTGGTGCCGCATTCGGTCTTGCATAGCCGTTCTGGTCGAAGGCCACCCGGACTGACGAACGTCGGGAAACAAATGGATTGGCCGGGGCAGGGTCCATACCGCCGTTATATGTTTCATGATGCCAGCCCCGTGGGTCGACTTGTGGTGCAGCGCGAGGCTCGTAGCCGTCTGAAGCGGCTCTTCCGCTCATCGGCCGGGACGACGGCCGCCGATGGTGTCGTTGTACGATGTCGGATCCTCCAAGCATGTCGTAGACGATGGTCTCAAGTTCGCTCCGCAATTCGGGATCGATCCGTGATCCTCGTGCTGACCCTGGGCCCGCTTGCTCTCCATTGCCAAAGGCCGCTCCAGACGTGGCAGCCTGCGGCTGCAGTTTTCTCTTCCCTTCGATGAACTGGGCAATCTCCTGCATCAGAACGTCCTGCCCCTCCCCCTCTCTTTCCGCCCAGAAACCTCGATCGCCGTGGACGGACCGAGCCGTTGCCGTGTAGCCTCTCCTGCTGCTGTCCATCCGCGATGGCGCTCTGCCGGGCTCTGATTGTGACTCGGATTGGCTTAGCTGGATCTCCCTTCGTATGTCGTTGACTGCGTCGCGGATTTCCGTCCTGAAGCTTCTCTCAATGTCTTTCCGCAACTGGTCGACCTTGGTATTCATATCCAGCTTCTGCCTCTCCGCTTGGTCCTGCGCTTGACGTAGGTTCTTTTCTTGCCGATTTTCTATTTCGACGGCCCTGAGCCGCCGCTGGAGGTGTTCGAAGTCTTGTTCTTGCGGAGGAACTCCAGTCATCGGGGGCCGCCGCCGTCGTCGCGGTGGAGGCGGAGGAGCGGTTTCGAATATGGGAGGCGAGACGGGCTGGTACTGCGCGTGCATGTCGCCCCCGGGGTACTGGGTCCTTGGGTCAGTATACGGATATGGAGGTGGCGGCGCTGCGTAGGAGGGTCCTAGATTCGGCGGCAGATAATCAGCCGTCGAAGGCCACACTGGCTGTGATTCGTACCCGGGAGGAGGGATTATATTGCCATACGGTCTAGCCGGATGGCCGTTCCAGAGCACTGGGCGTGGTGCAAACGGATTTTCATGTTCCATGTTGTTCTGACCGGGCGGTAAAGATGCCTCTTGTGGAGGATGTTGCTGAACTTGGGGATGGGAGCCGAGCGGTTGCTGCGGCTGTATGTACGGGTCTTCGGCAGGAGGGACGGGCTTATAGTGATGATGGTATGGAACAGCTTGGCCGCCTGGTCGCCGGGCGTATTGATTCTGATTCCAATCCCCTTGATCAGCGTAGGTCTCGTTAACGACCGGGTATAGGCGGGAAGGCTGTCTTTTCCGGCGGGACACGGCGTTAGCGTCGATTCCAGTCTGCGGTCTGATGTCTCTGTTGCTAGGTTCTTCGAATTCCGAATCACTCCAGTTGCTCTCGTTATCACTGTCTCGAGAAAGACTGTGTTGAGGCGCTGCGTTGCGATAGCCTTCATTTCCAGGATGCGGGGATGGAGCCAGTTGAAGGTGAAGCGGCAATTGTGCAGTCTGGTACATGTTCGTACAGTGTATACACCTCTGCCGATAGGCCGAGTGGCGTGTCCCTTACACTGCTCCAAACTTCACAGGTATTTCTCATGAACGCTATGGCGAGAGGGCGAGCGTCTGATTTCGTGAGTCATGATTGATGGGAGTTGGAGTTCGGATCAGGGACTGGTTGGGTTCCCATCCATGTAGGAAGTGGAAGCTCCAGCATTTTGAAAGAGTGAGTGTGATTCTTGGATGGCATATGATAAAAGCGCCTCGAGGCTGTCGGCACTCAATTCGTCAACCCATCCTCCATGCGCCAGCTGTCCTTCTGGCGTCGCGTGCTGCCGACTCGGCTCCCTCTGGACATGAGTCTCAGCCAGAAACCTGACGAGCGTAGAAGAGGGTGTTTGGCAAACCACTTGTTCCAATTTTCCCACCATGGGCCGCCCCTGTCTTCGGCTGCCTCACGAGGAGCAGTCTGCCTAGCCATAGCCTGCTCCCAATGCTGCGCAATTTAGCCTAGAGGGCATGCAAAGACCGATAGCCACCACACAGCACTCGGAGGGCGTTTCTGCTTTTGGCGTTCCGCGTTGGCGCTAGCGAATGCACAAAGCCATGTCAGCTTCGCGGCGCAGCATCAAAGTTCAGCAATATCGCCGAGTATCCGACATCTGATGATAAGAGCAAAAGGTCTCAAATCAGAGTTTGCTGATAGGAAAGAATTAAAAGGTTGCTCGTTCTTACAGACAACTGGATCCGCTCGGTGAGACAGGCGTCTTTAATAAGGTCCATATCTGCAGAAACAGACTCTAGCAACATAGCAAGTCACACACGGAAGACTTGGCCAGTTTTGAACAATCTAGATGTCGATGGAATTGCAGTAGTTGTACATCACCCGCAGCGAAGTGCCGTTGTTTTTTTTTTGGTGCAACAAGATTGTCATGCAGAAGAAATGCATGCAGCAACTCCAACAGCGGCAGGCTGCTCAGCATGGCGAGGCGCTGCATGCTGCGCAATGCGAGTTGGCCTTAAATGAGGCTGTCGGACCAGTGAGGGTCGATCTGGCCGCCAGTAGCTCCGTTGCTTTTAGGCGAGGGGCCAATTGGCCTCTGAAGAGCTTCGTGCTTACCCAAATGCAAAAAATCATGCTTATGATGCGCATTGGCTGTTGTCCAGCCATGCATGATGGGACGTTGGTGTGGAGAATCGACTAATTCGCCATAAAGCGTTCCGAGAGGGTCGGGTGATGTTTACTTATGCCAATTGCAATCTAAGCAATATCTGTAAACCCATCGACTTTCGTCATTGCGTTACGGTCATCGCTTCAGCCCTCTGAACACTTCTCATGCTCCTGGGTAAGTCATTCAGTATTGCACCCCAATTTTCGAAAGATACCTCCTGAAACTGAGAAATATGTCAGGCAGGACAACTTTGAATTGTTCAGAATGGATCCCCTTAGCATCACTGCTTCGACGATCGCTGTGATCCAGTCACTCTTGGCGGCTTACGATACGATCAAGAACATCAAAAACCTTCCTAAGGCCTTTGCCGAGGTAGGACGTAGTCTTCCTCTGGTGAAAGAAACCCTGGATCTCGCCCATCAAGCTCTCGACATTGACAAGCCCGACGACAATGTCAAAAGTGCAATTCAGCCTGCTCTCACAGAATGTCTGAAGAGGGCAAAAACGATTCAGGATATTTTCAACGCGATAGAGCCTGGAAATCAACAGGATAAGGGAGCCAAGGAGTGGTCTGCCTTGGCACGCTTTTACCGCACGAAGGTGGTCCCATTCGGCAAGGCGCACAAGGTCGAGACTCTGATGCAGGATATCCTGAACAAGCTGAAGGTATTGGCAATCCACCATGTCTTCAAAGCGCATGCGGAATCCCTCGGACAGATCGAAAAGTTGGAGAATGCCATCAAGTCCCTCGCCGAAGTAGAGCCGTCTCTCCCAGACTCGGAGTTTGACGGCGGCCCTGCCACGAATGTCACGCAGCACATTTCTGACAGCGGAAGGGGCCTTGTCTCTACCGGAAGCCATTCGGAAATCGCCATGGGAAATACGACCAAGTACCATTCGGGGGGCGGTGCTATGAACTTTGGTATGGAGTTCTTGAGATCGCAAAGCAGAGACTAAGGGTTCGCCATCGGAGAGCTGACGCCCGGGTCGAGATAGCATATTATGGGCCTCATTCAGCTCGGATCGGTTAGTTCAGTCATGAAAATCCTGTTTTCTGAGTAGTCATTCACAAAAGAAAGAGTGCGATCCCAAATCCAACCCGGTCGATTGGCTGAAGCACATCTCGAAGCCGCTTGATTTCGAAAAGATGCATGTCGAATCGTTTCAGATTGCCCAAAGAACTCCCAAAGCTGGCCGGTGGTTTCTGAATTCTACAGAGTTTCAAGACAAATGGCGCGACGGCAGCTTGCGGAAGCTGTGGTGTCATGGCATTCGTAAGCATATGCCACGAAGCTAGCTGAGCACTTTCCAGTGAATTGGACACTAATGCATCTCCAGCGGGCACGGGAAAGACTGTTTTATCGTATGGAGTCATCATCTCCTTTTTACTGGTTGTGTGTTGAACTCAGACTAACGGGATCGTGTCCAGGTCCATAGTCATAAACCATCTTCGGACTCGCTTCTCGTCTAACCCGGAAATAGCCTGCATCTACATCTACTTCGACCATAGACAACACCAAGACCATTGTGTAACAAAACTACTCTGCAGCGTAATACTCCAGCTATTGCATGACACTAAACACGTATCCAACAAGATCCAGGAAGCACACAGCGCTTGGAAAAGTAATCAGCAGATGCCGTGTGAACGCGACTACCTCAAAATGCTAAAGTCCCAGGCAAAGGGCTTTAAAAGGATCTTTTTCGTTATAGACGCATTAGATGAATGCCTTGACGATATGGAAACCAACACGTTGAACAACTTCTTAGAGATTTGCCAAGAGCTCCCAGATAACTTTCGTCTCATGTTCACATCGCGGCCTGTCACGAAGTTTGCCCTCCTGATCAAGCCGGGCTGCGAACTCAAGATTGCCGCCAACAATGATGACATTAATGCATATCTTCACAAATTCGTCAAAAGCCGTCCACAGTTGAACGGAATAGTAGAGAAAGGATGCAAGGCAGACCCCTTGTTTAGGGACAAGACTTTGGAGACCATTGTTGAGAAATCCCACGGAATGTGAGTGACAAAGTTCATTGTGTAATTAACTTCGCTTGTTGATCTCCACTAAACGTTAATACTCCAACCCAGGTTTCTCCTAGCCCATCTACATATCCAATCACTGGCTTCTACTCACACCCTTGCCGGGTTCAAGAGCAGTTTGGCTCAACTATCCACAAGCCCCGATGCGGTCTATGCGACGGCATTGGAACGAATCAAGAAGCAAGATAGACCACAGCGCGAATTAGCGATAAAAGCACTCAACTGGCTGGTGCACGCAGAAAGGCAGCTCACTGTTGACGAACTGGCGCATGCCCTAGCAATTCAAAACGGTGCAGACGACCCTAGATCCTTGGCATGGCAATTACCCAAGGCTTCGGAAATTATTGGCATCGAAGACGCTCTCATAGCAGCATGCGTTGGCATCGTGGTCGTTCTATCAGCGGCGGACAACAAGAGAATCGTCCGCCTCACACACGGCACCGCTGAAGAATATTTAAGGAAGAACCAGGCGTTCGTTTTCCCGCACGAAGAATCAATGTCGACGTCGATGCTGACGAGGACCTGCCTGTACTGTCTCGCGGGAATCCCATCAAGTATCGAAAAACCATCTGAGTCAAGTATGGGTGAAATCCGCCAACAGTACCCTTTCTTCAGCTACGCCGCGAACTTCTGGGGCATTCACCTCGACAAATCAACGGGGTCTAGGGGGGATCTCTACAAGCTGGCCTGGCATTTTGTCTCCGACAAAGGCAAGCTCGGCACCGCGGTGCAGGCCATGACTGATGTCCGGGTCTCGCATGAAACCAACGTCTCTGGGGTGCATATTTCCGCCTTCTTCGGCCTCGAAAAACTGGTCAAGAAGGCGATTGCAAATCACAAAGACATCAACATCAACGCGCAGACCAAAAGGGGAGAGACGCCCCTCCACTGGGCGGCAACCCATGGGCGCCGGTCCTTTATGGAGTTCCTCATCCAAGAAGGCGCAGAGCTGAACATCCCAAATGTTGACAAGCGAACGGTCCTGCACAAGGCAGTTATGGCGGGAGACGAAGGGTTGATCGATGTGTTTCTTAGATCAGGCAACTTGAACCTCGAGCTTGAGGATTCTGAGGGTTACACTTGTCTCAGATGGGCCGCCAGATATGGACAGCTCAAGACCGTGGAGGCGTTGTTGAAGGTTGGAGCGGAAGTGGACGCGTCCGATAAAGATGGCTACACGGCGCTACGGTGGGCAGCACACGAGGGATACAAACCAATCATCAAGTCCCTTGTCCACCACGGAGCGTCTGTAAAGACCTCGGGCCGCGACAGCTGGACACTGCTCAAGTGGGCAGCACAGGAGGGCCAAGAAGACATGATAAAGTTCCTCATCAAACGACGCGTGGATCTCGACTCGACTGATGCCGACGGCTTTACGGCCTTGAGATGGGCAATCAACTACCACCGCACAATGGCTGCGTGGCTGTTACTACAGGCTCGAGCAGACGTCAACAAGACGGACAACCAAGGCATGCAGCCGCTGCACGCGGTGGTCAAGAGCTGCTGTGGCCCGGAAAGTAGCAAGGCCTCGATGAACCTGTTATGGCTGCTGTTGGAGAACAAGGCCAACGTCAACGCGCAGGCCGGAAATCATAACCAGACGCCTCTCCACCTTGCTACTTCGAGAGGAGGCAGTTCTACCGTGTGGCTACTCCTCGAGAATGGGGCTGATCCGAGACTACTGGATTCCAAGAACCGCACAGCCTTGCATTGCGCTGTCTCGGACAACAATTCAGAAGTCTGCCGGATCTTACTTCAGAAAGACGCTGGCGGTCTCATTCATGCCGTGGATCATGACGGACAAGCGCCGCTTCATATCGCCGCAAAGGAAGGGAACAGTGACATTGTTAGACTACTGTTAGACAACGGAGCGGACCCGAAACGGATTGATTCGCACGCACGGACGGCTCTCCATTGCGCCGTCCAAAGCGAGAACTTGGGCGTGTGCCGCGATCTCGTTCAAAAGGCTGCCGACTACCTCATCCATACCGGAGACCGTCACGGGCAGACACCACTCCACACTGCCGCCCTCGCCGGAAGCACATCCATACTCTGGCTGCTACTAGAAAACGGGGCGGATCTGAGACGAGCGGATGTGGACAGACGCACAGCTCTCCATTGCGCCATCCAGGGCGAACATGTAGAGGTTTGCCAGGCCTTGATCCGAGAAGCCGGTGACTACCTTGTACATGCGATGGACGACGAGAGGCGGTCTCCCCTGCACCATGCAGCGTCTTGGGGTAATCTCGACATCGTCGGCTTGCTCCTAGATCACAAGGCAGCCGTGGACGGCCAGGATAACAAAGGACTGACGGCTTTGCATGTAGCGGTATCCCAAGGGTACGAAAAGGTCGTCGATCTCCTACTACAGAGAGCGGCCAACGTGCACATGGCCATTTCCAGGCGGAAGAGGACGGCGGTGCACATCGCGGCATATCTCGGGCATGTTGAAATCGTTGAGTCGCTATTGCGATATGGCGCTGTGATGGACGTGCAGGATAGCCGGGGAGAGACGCCTTTGCACCTTGCAGTCGCCCAGGGCCACAAAAATGTCCAAACCCTCCTGATCAAGCGTGGAGCTGACGTCAAGATCCTGCACGGCAGAGGCTCGACACTAAATAATCAGGAAGCTGTTCCCAACGAAGCCGGAGTAACTGAAACAGTCTACCCGGTCGTTGGAGGCGAGCGGCCCAGCCCCACCGGGACTCCAGTCCAGAATGAAGCGAAAAGCTGGTGGAAAGGAGACAAAAGGTTTGCAGCCCGAGTAGAGGATGAATAGTGGGTGGGAATCATTCCGAGAGACGATGATTATGATTTGCTGGTTCCCTTTTGCGTTTTGCCAATGTTACAACGAAGACTCGGTGACGGATGCAAGTACGCAGGATTGAGCAACCGCTCATAGGGGTAAACCCAATATCAGATCTTGTACATAAATTAATCCGATAGTCTGGCAGCGTAAACAAGAGACTGGCGCAGATGCAGAGATGTGGTCGAGATTTCATCATAAAGGAGACAGACTCGCCCGCCCGCGTATTGTATGCTGTGTATTCTACCGCCATGCTCATGGCTTACCACGAACTCATAGGCCGATTGGCTTCCGTAGACGCCAACTAAGCGATGATAATATCTTGTCACGTAAACCGATTTGGAAGCATCAGGAGTTAGTTATTCTGGTGTTGCAAATGGGGATTACAAATTGATCGAAATTGCGAGGCCCCTTTGTCCTGGAAATGATAGAATAAACAATTTCATACAAGAAACGGAAGAAGATGAAAATAGCCAACCAAATAAATGTTGGAGAGAAACATTGCTGCCGTCCGAGCCGTGTCCCGCGCCTAGCTGAAGGCCATCGCCGTCTTTGCCCATTCCTTAAACTCCAATGAAATATACCAAAACTGACAGACCCCTGGCTCTTATCGTAAACAAACTGCGACCCAGGTGACACGCTACTACCGCTGCTGGCTTCGGTCCAATCTGTCCCTGGCAGCGTCCACAACGCTCCTATCCAGCGCCGGCGTGCTTCTCTGGCCGCCGCTCGCGTCGTCCTCGGCGGTGCCATCGTCGACCGCGACAAGCTCCCACCGCTTCATTCCACCATCCATACCGGGCCACAGGTCCGTCGGGATGAATTCGCCAATGTCTTGACGGAAGCCTTCACGCTCCCGCCGGTCGTTCTCCATCAATTTGTCGACATTGTCCTTGGCCTTCTTCCATATGCTGGTGATTTTATCCTCCACCATGCGCCGCCGCTCAACCTCCAGGATCAAGTTGTCGTAGGCGTTTGAGTACTTTTCATAAAATTCTCTGAGGTCGTCCATTTCTCCAAGCTTGTTGTAGATGGTATACCGCTCGTCCTCCCATCGCTGCAGGAATTCTGCCTCGCTGGCAATGTAGCTGGCCATGCGACCGCCCATATCTTCCAGGGTATTGAACGCATCTAGGGTCCCAAGGAATGCCGCCTTTATCTGCTCCGTCTGCTGCGTCATGGCGGAAAACTCCTCTTCCATGGCCTGTAGCCGCTCGTTGAGCTCCTGGATGACACTGCCGACCTCGGAGGCATCGCTGACGACTATCTCCAGCATATCAGCGCGGTCTTGTGATGTAATGGGATCGAGATCGGGCATGTGCGACTCTTGGTCGGCAATCACACCGGATATCGACACGCCGTCACCGCCTTGCGACTGCGTCACCTCGGCCGCCCTACGACGAGCGAGGGCGGCGCCACCTTCCGTCGTCCGGACTGCCGTGACACAAAGGTCAAAATGCTTTGTGAGGGACGTCAAGAGTTGTGCCATGCAATGCGAGTGATCGACAAGGGAACCGAGAAGCTCAGGTATTGGGTCGTAGGCAGAGGAGTCGGAGGGTACGCGAGGCAGCGGTGACGCCGTGAGTGTCTTTTTGAGGGCCCGCAAGTCGTCGTCGAATCGTAGAAGATCGCCGTCGAAGGAAGTCTGGATGGACTGTAACATGAAGATGTTAGCTTTGATATGAGCATGGGTAGGACATCAAGGCCAGTGTTTCGCACCTGCAGCTCGCCAAGGCTCTGCTTCAGAGCCTCGACCATGACGTGGACGCTCTTCTCGTCCACAAAGTCTATCAGGTTGCGCCGCTCCTCGCCAGATGGTCGGAAGACCGGCTCCACCGTGGTGTTCTTGAGCATGGCCATGGTCTCCTGGAGCTTCTCGTTGGTCGCATCCATGGTCTTGACGAGGTTTTTGAAGTCGCGCTTGCTGGCATCGTAGGTCCTCTTGAGGCCCCGTCGGACCTTCAGCAAGAGCGCCAGCTGCTCCGAGATGGCGCGCTGCAGGAACTGGGTCTCGGCGTAGAGGACGACAGCCTCCTCGTGGGCTTGGCGGGCATCTGTGGCGATCTCGTTCGCACGGAGGACGGCGGTTATCGACGACAAGGAGCGTTTGGCGGCAAGCAGGTGTTCCACCAGTGTCTCAACCGGCACGGGGTCGGCAACAGCATCAGCGGATGTGGAGGAGGGCGCGTCATGGCGGTCTCTGGAATGTGAAAGGGAGCCGGAGTCTCGGCCAGCCGAGGTGGACGAGGCTAGGCTCCGGTGCGACGGGGAATTGGCCATGTTGAATGGGGAGAGAAATGAAGTTCTTCACGACAGACGAGGTCAAAAACTGAAGCGATGCATATTTAAGAGGAGGAAAAAAAGGATTAGGTGATACTAGACAGCGACGGAAGGGGGGTTAGATGAGAAGAGAGGATGGAGCGAGAGGTGAGAAAGAAGGAGAGAGGTGACGACGGGAGACAGGACGAGATGGTGTAGGCGACGAGGATGATGTCGCGATAAGGTTGGAGCTCGGTCAGGTGTGTTATCCTTATCGGCGCTCGGCGGCAGCACAGTGACTCTCTGCTGCACTGTCTGCTACGTATGTACGAATATGAAGGCACCTCTCTGGCCAGGGCCAGGGTGCTCCTCTGGCTGTTCGCGGTGCAGCCTTATGTCACGCAGGCCGCCAAGTGGAGACCTGCCCCTGGACAAGCGAGCTTCTGCATGATGTGATTGGACATGACTCGCCTGGATGGGTCCTTTGACTCGGGAGCTCCCCCGTAGCTCTGGCTTTTTCTTAGCCGGCGGGTGCGGTCTTCAGCGCGAATCGCTAATCCGAGCGATGCAGATGATATCACATCGCCCGATTGTCGCTGCGACCGGAAGTGTTCTGGAACCTGGCACTTCTCTCCCACTTTCGCTCTCACACACTCTCTTACCCTGACATCTGGCTGGCATCACAGTCTCAACCCGTCTTAAAACAGTTCATCCCCACCAGCAACACGTTCTAGAACCGCCAAAAAGAGGGGCTGAACCCCGCCGGGGCGATCGACTGAAACAACCTTTTGCTCAACATGCGATGAAACCAGGAACCGTCTGACACTTGTGTCGATTCCGATTGTTCAAACCCAACAAAGCCGAGCTTGACGTCGCCAGCAGCTATGAGCTCTGAGCTCCGTCATCTCGACAAGCTTCTAGCTCATGAGTCGTGGATGATGGATCTAATTCAAGCTTGAGCTCCGACAGCTCCTCGACAACATTCCGTGCCTGACCGGCCATGGAAGCCACTAGCCAGATTCCGGTCGCCGCTCAGCTTTCCTACCTGGGACAGCATTCGTCCAAAGCAGCATGCAGCCCGAGGTTTTCACTCGCATCAGCTGGCTGACCAAGTGCTGGTCCAAGAATATTGACATCTATGATGCCGCACCATTGAGCTGCAGAGGCTGAGATGTGCAGCAGCGTGTGGCCAAGCAGCATCTAACATCGCCAGACTGATTCGCACCGGACCCGTGTGGATTATCGACTACGTCTTCACATCTTCTCTGTATGGTTCATGGAGGGTTCTGGTGTCTGTGTCTCGCCAGTTCCACCTACCACACAGCGTAGGCATCCTCGACCGAACCACAGGGTATCGGCCTTTGGGAAAGTTTGGGCTCTCAGTATAGACCCGATGATATTCTGGCAACTACCGCTGCTATCATCTCACTCTGGTGGACTGTAACTGACCTGCCAGCTTCTCTGCTTCCCTATCAGCCAACAACAAGCTAGCGAGCTTGTGTTTCAGCGATGCCGTAGTCTTGCAAGTCGTAAGACCTTCGCCTTCTGCTGTCAATATCTATGAAGGGGTTTGTTATGGGTTATTACCTAGTGGGGAATGCCGTGGAAACCCGCTCATATCACTTCAGGCTCGAGGAGTCGAAGGCCGGGATAGATGAAGTCCGGGATAGATGAAGGCCGGAATAGATTATGCTTTGCGTCAAGTGCCCCAACAACATCTGCGAGGCCAGACGCCACGATGGTCTTGAAGGCCTTCCACCCGTGGAGGATCGTCGTCGTCAAGTGGATTCGCCAAAGGCTCCTTGTAAACTTTGTGTCGCTGTCCGCCTTCCGCCTTCTCCGTTTTGACGCCAAGACGGGGGACGACCTCACTCCTCAGTGGTACACCTCAACAGTCATGTTGAATCTGTGCGAAATGTTGCCGGCTTCGAGAACAGAGAACAGAGAACAGAGAACAGGGCTTTTATCAATTCCTCAACGGGAGAGAGCCGTTACGACCACGACAAGCCGCGCGCAAAATGCATGAATTTCGGAACTGAAGGCCGTTTATGGCATGAGATGACTCTCGTTCCCGTCTAAATCGAAGGAACAGTATTGCTGACACCTTCGTAACCACACTTTTAATGTATTTGTGGTGCTGTCGCTTCTCCAAATACAGCTAGCCCCTAGTTCATATAGCACAAGCCCCATCTCGGACGTAGATGAATGGCCGATAAAGCAGCCGCGCGGGGCGGGTTTTACTGCTGGGGGGGGGGGGGGGGGGGGGGGGGGGGGGGGGGGGCTTTTCAAAGTCCTGACGGACTTGACAACTCAATAGTTTTAGACTGCTTGTCCACATTTGTCTCCTGCAGAATTGGGTTGCATTCGCTCGGTTACTTACAGAAGTGGCCACCATACGAACCCTCTACCAGGCCCGGGTACGTGCAGCCCGATGAAGTGGTATGGCAACCATCGCGACGCATGTGTCGAGTCAGGCCATTTCGAGATGCGATTTGGACCGAGTCAGGCATGGCTGACGAAAGAAACGGTCGCATATGTAGTGTCCTAGCAGCCAGTAATGGCCGGCCTGCCGGTGACGGAATCAAGTTGCCTGTATCATCATCTGATGAATTTACGATACCCGGTTTGCTGAAACGAAGATTCAACGACACCAATTGCGAGTCATCGACCATGGACCTTGTCCAATAACTCATTTCCAACATGCAGTTAAGGAGGAGCTGGTAAGCCACCTCGGACGTCACCCCGCCTCGGATCGATGATGATGAACAAATAGTGGGTGAATCAGGAATGACAAACCGACCTCGGCCAAGAATCATCGACCTCATTGCCGAACAGGTTCCCGTCTTTGGGCATGACCAATCCGTAACTGGACAGGAACCAGTCTTGATCCTACGATTTTCCCCGCACTCTCCCACATGCCGGCATCGCATCACGTTGGTTCTGCGAATCGACATGCGAATATTCTCCGGCGGGCCATTCAATCACCCCTGCTCGTCTTTGTTTCCCCACGATTTCCCCGCGAAAAGTACCGCCGAAGAGCCTCCAGACCGTTTAACCATACGAATGCTCACGAACTACGACAAGACTAACGACCAACCGTCCTAGCTAGAAAGAGATCAAGCACTCCCCCCCGCACCGTTGGGATGGAACCTACTGCATGACTTCTCCACAAACTACTACCGAATAGCTTGCCCAAGTGGCCGCCGTCGCATCCTCGATGATCTCATTATTGGGACCTTTTGCTGTGGAAAACGGATACCGGTGGTGGACCTCTGTCATGTCCGTGATCATGGGAACATCATGATAGAGAAGGGCCGATGGTGTGTCCGCCATTGCGCAGCGGTGCCGGGGACAATATCTCAGCCGTCGAAATATTTGGTGCCGAGGTACCTTGAGAGGCGAATTGGAAAAGTTCTTAAGTTGCCCTGTGTCTAGGCTTTACTGATGATGGATATGACCCATGCTTGTTGTGTTCTTCGATCCTGGACAAAAGATGAAGACCTTGGCTTCCACACTGGCTCCGGTTCTTGCCTGCCTTACGCTTTGCGCTGCCCAGAGAAGCTACACCAATGAGACTGACCCCTACTATGGGCAGAGTCCTCCCGTCTATCCATCTCGTCAGTTCTCTCTTTAGACTTTTCTCTCTCGTCTTACCCGGGATGATCATGCAGGTAGATTAACACATGTCCAGCCGTCGGAAATGGAACCTCAAACGACGCCTGGGCTTTGGCATATCAACGCGCAAAGTCGCTCGCCTCCCAAATGACTGTCGAGGAGCTTGCCAACTTCACACACGGCTGGTCGGGCCTCTGCACGGGTAACACCGGCTCCGTACCCCGCCTCGGTGTCGAGCCCATCTGCCTCCAAGACGGACCCGACGGCGTCCGCGCTCAAGAGTTCGTCTCCGCCTTCCCCGCGGGCATACACCTTGGCGCTACTTGGGACCGCAACCTCTCTCATGCTTATGGGGTCGCTCTCGGCTCCGAGTTCCGAGGCAAAGGAATCAATGTCGGTCTCGGACCTGTCGGCGGACCTCTTGGGCGCATTGCTCGCGGCGGACGCAACTGGGAAGGGCTGTCCAACGACCCCTATCTTTCGTCCGTTGGCGTCGGTGGTGTTACCAAGGGTATGCAAGACGCAGGCACGATCGCCTGTCCGAAACATTGGCTGCTAAACGAGCAAGAGTACCGCCGCAACCCCGATGAGGACGAGGGAGAGGCGGCTTCATCCAATGTCGATGATAGGACGCTTCACGAGCTCTACGTTTTCCCCTTTATGGACGCGCTGAAGGAGGGCGCAGCATCGGTCATGTGCTCGTATAATCGCGCCAACAATTCGTACGGGTGCCAAAATTCGAAGCTGCTCAACGGGGTCCTGAAGACAGAGCTTGGTTTCGAGGGTTTTGTGGTTAGTGATTGTAAGCCATCATTCCCCTGTCTTCGCCGCTCCTGATAGCCATGGTATTAACACGACACAGGGGGCGCCCAACACGCCGGCGTCGCAACCGCAAACGCTGGCCTCGATCTCGTCATGCCCAACGAAGCGTTCTGGGGCTCCGCTCTCGTCGAGGCCGTCAATAACGGCAGCGTCACCCGCGAGCGGGTTGAGGACATGGCCACTCGCATCCTCGCCGCATGGTACTACATCGGCCAGGACGGCGACGACTACCCCGCCGTCGGGGTCTACTCCAACCTCCAGAAGCATGCGCCTGTCGACGTGCAGAACGGGCACAAGGCCCTGATCCGTGAGATCGGAGCCGCGGGAACTGTGCTCGTCAAGAACGTCGACGGGACTTTGCCGCTGAAGAGCCCCAAGTTCCTGACCGTATTTGGGTATGATGCTACAGTTCCTGGTACGCCGTGGACTAGCACCAGTTATGGCCCTGGTTTTGGGACGCAACTAGGGGATGCATACAACGGCACGCTCATCGCGGGTGGCGGCTCGGGAATCACGACGCCACCGTATGTTATCAGCCCCTTCCAGTCTATCCAAGAGCGTGTCGTCGCAGATGGTGGGGTTGTCAAGTGGGATTTCTACTCGGAGAACCCGCAACCCAACTACGTGAACTCCGAGGCGTGCTTGGTGTTCATCAACGCGTGGGCTTCAGAGGGATACGACCGCGCCAGTCTCTCTGACGAATTCAGCGACAACTTAGTCAACAACGTCGCTGCGAATTGCTCCAACACCATTGTCGTACTACACTCTGCCGGTAATTACCCTCAAGTCGGGACCAGAGCGAAAACATAGTTGACACTACACAGGAACGCGAGTCGTCGACGCCTGGGCTGACCACCCCAACGTGACCGCAATCCTCTTCGCCGGGCTCCCCGGCCAGGAATCCGGCCACTCCCTCACCGACATTCTCTACGGTGACGTCAACCCCAGCGGCAGACTCCCCTATACCGTCGCCCACGCCGAGTCGGATTTCGGCGGGCTTCTCAACTCGAGTGTGGACCCGGGCCCATTCCCACAGGATAACTTTTCCGAGGGCCTGTTTATCGACTACCGCGCCTTCGACCGTGACGGCATCACACCGAGATACGAGTTTGGCTTTGGGCTGTCCTATACCACGTTCGAGTACAGTTCCCTCTCGGCGTCACCCGTAGGAACGCCAGTGGCTGGTGTTCCCGACCCCGACGTTGCGATTGTGCAGGGCGGACACCCGGCGCTGTGGGAGGATGTGTACTCCGTCTCGGTACAGGTGCGGAACACTGGTCAGCTGGCGGGACACGAGATCGCGCAGCTGTACATTGGCATCCCTGTCGAAGGCACCCCAGCGAGGCAGCTGAGGGGGTTCGAGAGAGTGCTGATCGAGGCGGGCGGGAGTGCGACGGTAAACTTCCCTTTGACAAGGAGGGACTTGAGCGTGTGGGATGTGGTTGCGCAGCAGTGGCGGCTTACGGAGGGGGAGTATGATGTCTTTGTTGGAACGAGCAGTCGGGATTTGAGACTCAATGGAACGTTTACAATCTAGTAGGAGCCGAGGATGGACGTACTGAAGCCTAGCTCTAGCGAAAAGAACAGCTGACAAGTACTTTTAGTAGACTTCTTGAAGCAATGGCTGTTGTTCACCTGATGAAAGTACAGGATCAAATCATAACGATAGCAAGTAAAGATGGGTTATAAGCTGCAACATGAATGTATTTCGCCAAGTGAGAAGCCAAAGCCTATGCGTCAAAACCCCTGATGCATCCCAGTCAACAAATAGCAGGATGAGTTTGTCACGATAGCCGACCATGAGTCGAAGTATGACTCTACTCTAACAAAAGAAAACTTGGCAAACTCTTGGCTGATAGCTATCGGTCTCATTGCGGCAGATCATGAAACGGCAAACAAACTGGGCGATAGCAACAGCTAGTTGCAAGGCATGCGCGTACTTTGGCCACGTACTCATTAGAAACCACTCTGAAAAGCATTAAAGCCACGACTGAGAGGGAATCTTCCATCCGAAAGATACAAAAAAGATAATGCAAGCATGCATCTGTCGAGACTCGAACTCGAGTCCCCAGCTATCACTCGCTTGGAAATGGAAGGCTGGGATGATAACCCCTACACTACAGATGCAGATGGCTGGCGAGAGACGCCACGTTGATGTTTAGAAGTTGCTCTGGACATCCTTATCTTGTGGATTAGGGCTGACATCGTCTCGCTTCCGCGCCGTTGAGTGGAGTTGTACAAAGTTTCGCTTCACGATGGGGTTGAATGGAATGGGCTTGGCCAAGTGGGACACTTCTTTCAGACCGGCGCAACAAGCCTTCGGACTTAGTACAGTTAAACGACTGTCTTCGAATTCTGTTGTTGTTGATGGCGGTCGTCGCGTGCTAATACACTAGCCTCAAGGCAAAAGCCGAGGAAGTCGCCGGTTGCCTGCATGCTTGACGATGAGAAAACGGTCGGCAACGCTCCACTTCACAAGCGTCAACGGTTGTTGAAGCTTATTCCCCAAATTGAGTAGCTATTTTCGGCAATCCTGTCGTCGGTCATCCTGTGTGTCGCGCGTGAGCTGTGCGTCGAGTCGAAGTGTATGAACGGCGAGGCATCAAAGCTTTAGTCTGTGTTGTTCGGTTGACTGGCAACGCTGATAGGCCAGAGGTTGAGAAGCCAGCATGTGCAGAAGTGAAGGTCAGTGGCACCAGCACCACTTGCAAGTTGCTTTCAGGCATTATTCGCACGATCCCTGTGGGTTGTTCGGAGGATTCGGGTAGGAAACCAGGCGTGAGTCAGTGTCCAACCATTTTGTATACACATGCAGGTCTTGTTGTGCTTCTGAAATCGTGATTGACGATGATCAAGCACTAGTTAGTTACCTAGGCAAGGATACCAGAGGATAGCTACAGGTTTACCAATAGGTACGTCCATGTTTTCTCGGTTTTAGATCCAGCCTCCCGCTCAGCCAACCGTCATTTAGCAGGAATAAGAGTAAACCCAATTGCTCATTTCTTCCGCCATAGATCCACCTCCATCCCATCTTCGTCATCTTGTTCGCCGGACGCTTGGCATGCGAGCTAGACCTCCCAACCACACCGAGAAATTGGTTAGTGGACTCTTGCCACCACCAGCTTTTCGACGTCCAAAATCTCACGCACGCTGGGGAAACAATACGACCACAGGCCATACTCTCAACCGGAGTCATCCAACTTCCGTGCGGGGAAAACTACCGACCATTAACGCCCAGCGTTGCATTGCAGACGTGCGAGACAGGCACTAAGATGGAACTAGCGAGCCGCCAGCACAGAAGAGGGAGTGCTAAATGTCTCAGCACATCGCTGGACGCAGCTCTCTGATGACGATCGTCACCACAGCAGCTTGAGCGAGCTCGTGATTAGCTCGTGGAGCTCTTCATCTCGAGGTGCTCACAGACAATTGAAGACATGGGAGACCCTGTCCGGCGAGGAGCTATCCCGTCCAATCTAGTGAACTATAATCGCATCCAAATCTCGGAAGCTAAGGGAGAGAGTATTCCAACGGCAAGAGTCTGAAAGGTGAGATGAGAACCGAGCAGGGTATAACCCCGATTGGGAATGCCGTTTCTGCATCAGATGATCGATGATCTTGTCTCTCGATACGAGCATAGCCTGAGGTAACACAACTTCACCGGTAGATCTTCAAACTGATGCCGTTATTCAGAGACATAACGAGGAATGCGGGTTTTGTCGCAGCGCCACTTCGGATCCCTCAGATCTAGGGGCAGCAACTGCAAACGCACTCCGCCCTTGGAAGTGAAAGTAGACGCCCTCGCATTCCTATGTCATGATAAATCACGGAAACTACTGAAACTGCTGAACCAGCCTTAAACTTAAAATACCTACGATGTCGTCACGCAACCGTTTGCTGGATCCCCAAAGCTTGACCAGACCGAGGAAGCACCAGTAGGTGTCTTGGCGGGCCGAGCCAGCAAGCCCGCGCCGCCTAAAAGCCACGGAACCGAACCGGGGATGCATGGTCAGATGCGGCCGACACATGCTAACCACAAGTGCAGAGACAGCGACGATGTAAATGGATCAAGGGGTAACTTGTCGTCATGCCGAGTCTTTTTAGAGTGGATGCACACCAGATGCGACCTAAAAGAGATCATCACCACGTGTACTCTTTTTGTCGATCGATGTTTATAAGGTCTGGGGGCCGTCCCTCTTGCATGACACTTTTAGGACAACGGCCAGATTTCTAGATTTACAGAACGATATCTACATATAATCGGGGCATCAGGGTATGGCTTTGATAACTTCCCTCGTGTCCATGGACTAATTTAATCTAACAACAAGAAAGGCATCATCCGCCAGCCAACGCCATGAGATTCACACGAGTGTTGGGTCTGTTGGCCACATCAACGTCGCTTGTTGCAGCCATCGACCTTACCGGCTACGAATTCATAGTTGTCGGCTCCGGCGCCGGGGGCGGCGTTTTAGCCTCCCGCCTCGCCCTCGCTGGCCGAAAGACACTCCTCATCGAAGCCGGTGATGACCAGGGTGCCAACGAGAACTACACTGTTCCGGCCTACCAGGCAAAGTCCACAGAAGATGACTCCATGGCCTGGGACTTCTTTGTTCGCCACTATGCCGACGACGCGAGGCAGGCGCGAGATTTCAAAACCTCCTACGAGACTCCTGACGGCGGCGAGTACACTGGCCTCAACCCGCCCCCGGGATCTAAGATGAAGGGAACGTTGTATCCACGTACCGGCACCCTCGGTGGATGTACTGCTCACAACGCATTGATCGCGGTGTATCCCCACCGTTCCGACTTCGACTACATCGCCAGCCTGACCGGCGACCAGTCATGGTCGGCGGATAACATGCGCACCTACTTTGTTCGCATGGAAAACAACCGCTACCTGTTGCCGCTTGCCATAGGTCACGGCTACAGCGGCTGGTTCAGCACCGAGACGGCACCGCTCACCCTTGCCCTGACAGACCCCCAGCTTCTCAGCTTAGTAACGGGGGGCGCCTTCGCTCTTGGAAACCAGACGAACCTGGTCATCAACCTTGCCACACTCATTGCCGGGGATGCCAACAGTGTAGCTTCCGATCGCGATACGCAGCCGGCATACTACCAAATCCCCATCTCGTCCAATGACGCCCACCGTGTCGGCTCTCGGGAGTTCATCGTCTCTGTCCGCGACGCAAAGAACCCCAACGGTAGCAAGCGGTACCCCCTCGACGTCCGCACGAACTGCCAGGTAACCAAGGTCCTCTTTGACAATTCGTCCCCGCCAAAGGCCACAGGTGTTGAGTTTCTCGACGGCAAGTATCTCTACCGCGCGAGCCCTCGCTCGCGCAACGCTGGGTCCGGGGTTCGCGGCACAGCCAGCGCGTCCCGCGAGGTCATCATTGCCGGCGGCGCATACAACTCTCCTCAGCTCCTCAAGCTGAGCGGCATTGGCCCGGCCGCCGAGCTGGGCCGTTTCGGCATTCCCGTCGTCAAAGACCTGCCGGGCGTAGGAACGAACTTGCAGGACCACTATGAGATCACTGTTCAGGGCCGCACCCCGGCCAATTTCAGCGCTCTCAACGGGTGCACGTTTGGGTTCAATGGGCAAAGCGACCCCTGCCTGGCACGATGGCGGACTCCCATCCTCGGCGACCGGGGGATTTACGAGTCCTCGGGCTTCGCTGGGGCCATGTTCTACAAGAGCACTGTCACCGAGAGGAACGAGTGGGACGTGTTTGCTTTTGGAGGCCCCGTTAACTTCCGCGGATATTTTCCCAACTACAGTATCAATGGCACCATTGAGCACGACTGGTTCAGTTGGGCGATTTTGAAGTCGCATCCCCGCAACACTGCGGGCTCCGTGACGCTTCGCTCGTCTGATCCTTTGGACGTGCCCGATATCGTCTATAATTACTTCGACACCGGCTCGGGAGACTTCAACGCCGATCTGCAAGCCTTGACCGAGACTGTGAAGCTTACTCGCGATGCCTTCTCTCGCCAGCCGATACCCATAAGAGAAGAACTGCCCGGTGCTGGCGTCAGCAGCGACGACGCCGTGAAGCAGTACATCAAAGACACTGCCTGGGGCCACCACGCTTCATCTACCTGTCCCATTGGTGCCGATAACGATCCGATGGCTGTGTTAGATTCGAGTTTTAGGGTGCGAGGTGTGGCTGGATTGCGAGTCGTCGATGCTTCTGTCTATCCTCGTATTCCCGGTACCTTCACTGCTGTGTCCACATATATGGTGGGCGAGAAGGCTGCTGATGTGATACTGAGCCAGAACCCATGAGTACGTTCAGAGTAGACTGTGGTTGGATAATGGGGTGTCGAGTTATCCGGTGGATATCTGTAACTGTGTTGGAAATTCCAATACTAGCTAGCATGTGTTTGTATCAGTTACGTCGCGAGCAGAACAATCTTGCGGGCCAGAATCAAAGGGTCTATGGTTTTCCAAGCAACTGTGTACTTGTACTGGCGCTATCCTTCACCCGCCAATTCTATTGATCCGTCTGTTCATCAAAAATCAAAAGGTTCACTGCTCGTTCGGTATCATGCAAGACCTGCCGTGTTGATTACCCGCGTTGAGCTGCTCTTCGCTGCCAATATCGCCAGCACTCTTGATCTTCGCTAGGACATTGACATTACTCCTGCTTGCTCTGGCGGAGGACCCCATGCTGGACCTCCTGTTACCACAACCATCGCTTTGTCTCTTTTGGCACTTGAAACTCCCGCAGCATTTGCATGGAAAGTAGGACATGTTATAGACATCTCCGTGGCTAGACGGAAACGATTCGAATCCAAAGCCGTTCATGGCGACACGGGCGGAGGGCCGCCTGGCAAGGTCGTCGGTCACACGAAGCGGCGATGGGTTCAACGTTACACCTATCTTATAGCCCACAGCCTTCAATAATGTATAGAGAGTTGCCAGACTTCCGGCAGTAATCGCAAGGCCCTGGACCACGGATGACGAGACGGCTATGTCAAGGTCGACCCCACACAGTAGTCATATCTCTGACATCATACATGTGTTTTAACTCTTTGGGATGGGGCCTACATAGAGGTCAAAGTCTTTGAGGCTAGTTAAGCATCCATACCGAACTACGACGACCAGAGGTGCACTGATGATGGTCAGCATTATCAGAGTGAATTATCGAGCCTAAAAGATGTTAACTCGATGGGTCTCCCCGTCTCGAATTCACACCTTCAGACCTTGATCCGAAGCTTACCCTCAACGGCGTAGCATCGTGCGTTCGGAGGTCTCGGAATGTGCCACTACGTTTTCGAGAAAAAAATTGCTCCTCCACTCTAAATCATCTGGTTTCCAAATCGCTGTGTTTATTGTCAAACGTGGCGGAATGCTATAGCGAAATGATGGTGAAATTGTTGAAGTACGCTAATTGATAGGATATCCCTGTTAGGTATTAATGCATACGTGTAACTAAGAAAATTCCCTTATCTGTCTCTTGACCTTTTTACTATAGGCCAAATGCACGTGTCGTTTGGATTTTGCGCATTTGGGGGGTGAAATCCGCCCCAGATATGTATCTGACATTCCTCCAGAATGTCCCACTTTCGTCTGGGTTGGGCTGTCGCGCTGCTTACTTGAAAAGCTTTACTCTTTGGCTCCGAATCATCGGCGCCATCGAACTTAGTAAGTCAAGATCGTGAGCAATATTGTAGATCTTATAGTAGACATCAAAACATGCGCAGACCGACTGGGCCTTATCGCTTAACCAGCCAATGCCACGCGATGTCGCAGCAACAGTATATGGTTAATGCGGCGAATCATCTGCCAACCGGAGGTTGGAGCTCGGACAATCCAGAGGGCCAGGGTGCGCTGGAAAGGGCGAAACACGAGCAGAATTCGAGACAACAAGGGGAATACAGCCCGTTTATTATCTCATATTCCTACTCTGAGGGATAACCGGTTCGGTATTACGGCAGATCCTCACCAACAACCCCCACCCCTGCAAAACCTGTTCTCGTCTCAGACGATTCCCTAATGGAGCACCACTTCAGACGACGATCAGACATGACTGCTGATTCTGTTTTGCCGGCTCTACCACCGTGTATCTACGAGGATCCGGCTCAACATTACGATTTCAGATTTATTAGACTGGATCACCCCGTTGTCCTCGATCGAAGGTGTCACTGCATCCTACATTCTTTTTCATATTGGCAGGCCCAAACTGCAGTGCAGATCCACTCATTCTCAATCACATTAAATCCAAACAAAACTCAAGATGTTAATGACCACTTTCGCCACGAGACTCCTCGCTCTCTCTGGTCTTGCTATGGCTATCCCCGCCCCTCCCCTGGTCGATAATGCCCTGGAAATCCGTGCTTCCACGAAGGTCGATCCGAATGCCGTCACAGGTACTACCTGCACTGATGCAGCTGCGTAGGTTTTTATGAAAATGCAGAGATATCCAGACTCGCTAGCTAATACCTCAACCCAGTAAAATTGACACCCACGACATGAACGTTGCTACACTGGGTATCTGCGGTGGCATCCAGGGAACCATCCAGAAGTGCAATGGCGCACCGAAGAGCACCGTCGGCCAGTCCGGAACAGCCAAGTTCACTTTGAACCCGACAGATTCCGGCGCTACGATTAATGTCTCCAAAGGTCGTTGGGAAGGCTGCATTCGTGCTGCGCGGGCTACGTGCCCGACTGGCAGCTTCTCGTCAACCTGCGTTGGTGGCGCAAGCCAGGGCAATATCGCGTTCACTCTCACCAACCCTTAGGTTACACCCCAATTGCACTCCGTATATATTCGCATTAGCGAGGCATTTAATTCTTGCTCTGCAGAGTACAGTTCAACCGGCGAGTCCGTCTGTTATGTCCCACGTTCCGGCTTTGCGCCTCTTGCACGACGTGAGTGTTGTGATGCAAGCCATGGGGCATTTGGATCATTCCCTGCTAATTTCATGCGTGCATTCCTTCATGAATAATCAATGGTGAAGTGTTGCGCTGCGCTGCAGACATGCCGGGCTTGGCAAGTCCGTCTCCGATTCGGATCCGGATGGTTCTTGGCGATCGGAGAATCCGTGAAATTCCGCCAGCCACCAATACGTTCAGTGTCGACAGGTGCAGGAAGAACTGCCACATTATAATCCGAACCGCCTCAAAACTTGAGAGCCGTCGAAACAATTAAACGATTGAGCTCATGAGATTCTGGCGACTCGACTGCGGTGCTGGTTTCAACACATGGTCTCACTTGGCCGTGGCTGGGCATCGGTAAGCAAAGTAAGTCCAGCCCTCTACGATGACCGCGTCAAGACTTTCCAACTGATGTAATATACTTAGTTGTACTCAACGATGGATTACCTTGGCCAACAGCCTCATGACACGGGGTTTGTAAATATTTCGGGGCTCAGAAGACCTTGATTGCTGCCAGCCTGCCTAACACCCCTGCTGTAGATTATTATGCGAGCCTGAAGGAGGTAATGATCGATAGGATGGGCTGAGAGATTGTAAATGCTTGAGGATGTGTCTTCCGATTAGTTGTACCTGCACTTTTGTGCAGACGAATATGACCACTTTTTCCCAGTTACTTGATTGGAAGATTTCGCATATGTACTTCCGCATCTTCACTCGGTCTAGCCAGTCAACATTGAGAAACACTACCTGAAACAGGACGTCGACGACTCAAGCAATTTTTATTCTGGCCCACATACTGCGTTCCCTGCCATCATCTTCGGCTAATTCGGAGTATTCGTGGCAATCATCGTCACAACATGTATATTCTGCGCTAGGGAACGGCTGAGAAAAAAGGCAGACGTAGTACCTGAAATTAAAAATGAAGATTGCTACCTTGATTGAGCAGTCCTGATGAAGTACGTTAGTTGACAGGATATCCTCATTGTGTATTGATGTGTGTGCATGTAACTAGGACAATCCCCTCCTGGCCCATTTTCCAGGGGCCTAATCCACGTGCCATCGGATTTCGCGTATTTAGGTTCCTCCGCAGTGTCCCCTCTTTGTCTGGGTAAGGCTGCCGCATTGCCACTTTGACACATTTGACGGACTTCGTCACAAGGCACGTCAAAGTGACGGATGTCGAATGCATGCGGACGGTAAAGAATATTGTCGTTTTATGCTTGGCGGATTATGAGTCCAGATTAGCTTAAGTGTAGCTCCCGTGTTACCCCATCTTCCACACTAACATGATTCGGGAAGTTATAATCGCCAAGCCTGCTCCATCAACTCTAGAGGAAACGAGATGAGTACTGTTTATTTACAAGCAAGTGCGGAGTGGAATCAAGAAGAATACAACAGTCTACTATGACATAGGACTGAACTTTTTAAGGTTGTCGGATACTCTTGCCAAATTCCAGCATTTTCTGTACTTGTAAGTTCCATGGAGCTCAATGCCGGCTGTGTGCAAAATGGTATTCACTACGTACTCGGCCAAATTCTTTTCTGAGTCGACCTAATCCGTCCCATGGGTTCCGGAATGACCGCATATTCTCTCGTACAAATAAGCCGGATGACAAGCTCAAGGGCCCGCCGTCAGTATCTTGATCGACTTTCCCGGAACGAGCCATTTGACCTTTTCCAGAACACCCTCTGACTCAAAAACCTCTGCTAGCCCTTCTCTGTGCTGAGTAAAATGATCCCAGGCGTCGTAATGCATGGGTACGATGCAATCCGCCTTGATGTCGCGGAATAGGCGGGCAGCCTGCGCCCCGCCCATAGTGATCTGGGTCGTTGGAGCAGGCAATGGCACAAGCTGCGCATGTGCCTCTCCTGTATTCATAATGGCGGCGGCGATGTGGAACCTTTGACCGATCTCGGCCAGTTCTTCGAAGTATACAGTGTCTCCAGTGAGGTAGATGGCGTTGGGCCGGCCGTCCTCGGCCTTTCCGAAATCGTCGGTCTCAAGGACGAAACCAACACACTCCTGGCCGGGGACGTGCTTGCAAGGCGTCGCTGTAAAGCGGAACAATTTGCCACCCAAGGCCAGCTCAACTGTTTCCCAAGGCGCCAGGCCTCTGACACCAGGTCTGGGGGCCAGGTTCTTAGCGCCATCTTGGGTAGTCAGAACGTGTCGACCGTCGAGAAGCTGACGACCGGTTTCATCAAGGTTGTCCCAATGGTCTTCGTGACTGAGGAGAACGGCGTCGATTGGCGGCAAGTTCTCCAGTTGAAGAGCAGGATCATGATGGACTTTGAGAGTTACTGTCGGAAGGTTTTCCACCTCGTGTTCGACAAAGGATTCAGCTGGGTGAAAGAAGGGGTCGGTGAGAAACCTTACACCCTCAATCTCGAGAATCGCAGTAGCGGTCCCAATGAAGGTGATGGAGAGATTACTTTTGAAACCCGGGCAATACATCGTAATATTTTGCGGCTTTGGTGTTTAGCTGGAGATGTGTTTTGAAATTGCTGGAAGGTAGCTCTAGTGACAGGTAAGACTAATGCTTTTGTCTTGTGTCTGGAAACTGATTTTGTGGTCCTCGACATAACTTTGCGCCGTTGCTTACACCGATATCTTAATAGTCAGACACTTCGGTCACAAACTCTAAGCGTCGGTTTGTCATCGGTATGGATTCCATAACCAGGGAAGAAATTATGTCTACTACGTTTTACTGAAGTAATCATGAGCAACTTCCTGGATTACCACCCAACTCTTCGGTGTTTGAGTAACACGGCTTACAAATAATGCCGTCTCGACAGTCTAGAGACTTGTTATTTACCTGGTATTTTGCATGCGCGAGTAGTCAATATGTGTCAAGAAACCTGTTACCTAAGTAACTATTCGCCCGAAAAAGGGGCAACAGATTAGCACAACGTTGTCTGAGGTGTTACACAAGCGAGATTAACCAGCGGACTGATCCATATCTCAGCATGCCGTTGAAGAGGGGATGCTTTACCCCATCCATTCATGAATCAGTATTAGGTCATGGGGCGTTCAGTGCTCAAATCTTTTTCTATGATGACAATCATGAAATATTCTCATTACGTTATTCGGCACAGTCGCTAGCTCAACCGTAGACAGCTACCCAGCACGAGAATTCTTTCCTGCCTTTGATTTGTAATCTGTTATTTTGAACGTATCACTAGAACATAATATGTCTAGCGAGCTCCACGGTTTCATGGGCCTTTAAGTATCTCTTTCAGATTACATTTTTTATAGCAACTGTCATTACTGAGATACTAAACAAATTATGGCGTACACTATCGACGCAAATCGTCACAATCAAGCTGAAGCTCGTTTTTCTACGGACGCAGGCGAAATACCAACCGTCGCTGTCGCTTCAGTGAGGCCAAGACTGGCGCCTAGAAAATCAGGCATGTTCCTGGACTGGTCTGCATTTCGAGAGACGGAGTTAAATGTGCATGCCCTAGGCAGTTTGATGGTACAATTTTCCGCCTTCCGGGATTTATGTATGGACAGTATACCACAGTTTGATTATAGGGGTTGTTCAATCGCTTCTACATGTTGTACTGGCTGCAACAAGAAGACATCAGGAGACTAGCTGCCAATCGAAATTTTGCTGTACGACTCCTCTTGAATGCTACTGAACTTTTCCAGACAGCGGCTATGGCCGTGACATGGTGAGACGATGCAGGACATTGCGAGCCGTGAAAAAGTGCATACGGAAACTGTACAGAACGCACAATCATTGCATTGAAACACATTAGCTTTGGAAATCAATAGACCGCATTTCTGACAGATGTGGCTCTTTTGGAGTCTATTCTGCCTCTAAGTGGTCAATCTTAAGCTGACCTGATGGTACAAACAGCTAAGCAATATCAAGGCCCAAAATGCTGTGCCCCAGAACACTACTTAGATTAAGTTATGAGACCAAAACTTCTCCGTCCGACCAGCCCCATGCTTCTCTTAAGCGCTGCATACTACATACTACATGTTAGCGACAGTTTCAAATACATCATAGCAATCTGAAAAAAACAAGCGGACACCGCTCATAGCTTACATCAGGCTTGTGTCCCAGTAATAATGCCTCGCCGTATTGGAGAAGAGGTTGAACAATGCGATTTGTTCCTCTCGTATCTGGAAGTGGTCGCCTGCCAGAGTGATCGCCATACATGCAACTCTAAAAATGGTAAAAAGTCATTCTCCGGGAATCCTATTGCGTGATGTAGGCGTCGAGACTCACATGTGAGCTGGGTTACACTGGCTGATTGATTCTGCTATCCCACAAAGCACTTTTACGTCCGTGCGTATCTCACTCTACAACATATATTTAGATTTGAAATCTCGAGCGATGGGGGCAGGTAAAACCTACAGTCATTGTCTCATTTGCGTGTGATGAGCACTTGAAAAGTGGCGGCGCGCCAGGATTGTATATCGTCAATAGTATCCGGGCCAGCTGATAGTAGATATAACCCAGCACAACAGCATCGTTGAGGAGCAAAATATCCGGAAAAATCCTTTCTTCTGAAGGACTCCGTATATATATTGGTGTGAATGAATCTGGAGCTACCCTGATCCATTTGGCGGCGTATGATGCTAACCGGTCATAGGTCGCAGGATCCCTTGTGTTTCCAAAACAAAAGTTCAGGATATTGACGGTGTGCAGAACCATCCGATAGGCCCATATATCGTCGCCTGCCGGTTGAAGCGAGCAGTCGAGGCCTAATTGATCTAAATGAAGGTTGATTGACTCGTTCCGCGTCACAGATCGGAATATTTCAGCGGGTATCCACGACCAGGTCGCTGCTTCTTGTAGGCTGCCCCTTTCTGGTGTTGTTACACGTGAAGTAAGAAAATCCCAAATGGCAGTAGGTCCCTTGACGGTGGCGTGCACAGCTATTGCGCTCTAGTCAGCGGTGTTGAAGGATGGGCAAAAATGAGGCAAATAAGGGAATTCCATCCTCCGGTTACTGAGCACTGATATTTAAAGGAAAGTCACCAACGTACTATCAATAATTTGGTAAATCCTTAGAAGAACAGCAGCAGCAAACTTCATCTCGTCAACTTCCAAATGCGAGTCGTTGAAGGCCGGTCCAAGAAAATCCATCGCGGCATCGTGATAACGATCTGCTGGCTTGTCGAAGAACGCAAGGCTACCCTCTTGATCGTGGAACTTTGCCGCTAGCGCCAGAACAGCATTGAGCAACGCCGGACTCAAAGCAGCATATTGCGGAATCAGTGTCGACATTCGGTTAAGACTATCGCCGAATTCGAATGGCGCAGCGATGTGGTCTACATAAAATCGGACTAAATGCGCCTCACGATTGTTTTTCAAAGGGATGTTGGTGCTGTGAAACGCTCGGCGCGGCTCCGGGAGACTGGGGTCTTCCGTCGGGTTGCCGCTACCGACCTCGCTGACTGAACCTATGTGGCCCGAGATTTGGCTTCGTGGGGTTGGGGAGAAGCTTTCGATTGGATTATCCAAGTTCAGGTGACCTGATGATGGGCCCCGGAATGCAGGGTACGGGTGGAGAGATGGAAGATTCGTCAAGGGATAGGGTTGGCCTCTCTCGATTGGTAAAAGGGGTTGCCTTTCAGAACTGTGCGCGGCCGGAGACGGGATTGGGCGATTCTCTTGCGAAGGCTTGACAAACACATTAGTAGAATCTTTAATGGCCGGTTGTGGTGGGGTTGGTTGCGCAGGGCTGAGTGGGATGTTGTCTGTCCCGGAAGTGATGTCATCGTCGGAATCGGACGCGTCGTTGTGTATGCTCTTGATGTCGGCTGTCTCATCGATGAACCTGATTCTCTTGCCAGCTACCCGGCACCACTTCTGCGTGTCGGAGAACTCATATCGAGGCTCTCCACGATAGCCATTACTGTCGCTAGAGCAGGATGTTCATTTAGCAACATTGATATTTTGCCAAACGTGGATTAAGGACTAAAGCAAGCGTACCGTGGGGCTGTAATATGCCTGAACCTGAGTCTAGTACCGCGGACGCAGTCTCTCCCTTTTTTTACACATTGCCCGCAAGGGGCTCCTTTGTCACCTAAGGCCAGGCCGGTCAGCTACGATTTACACACCGACAGAGGCTGTAATGTTGACGCGATGGTTGTCAATGGTACCCACTCTCACACTCACATTTGATATGCCTAGGGAAAACGGTGCGAGGTTAGCTTATTGAATAGCCAGGGGCTGTGTGTGTGCGTGTGTACGTGCACAGCGTGGTGCGTTTGAAAACTGAAAAACGGAGGTTATCCCCGCGGGATTCTGCAAATTCTTCCACGGCAGCCGGGGCGTGGCTGGAAGCGACGGCCAAGACTATGTCCACGTATGTGATAGAAACGGGGAAAGAAAGAAAAAGGCTCACTTGGCGCGACAGCTCTCACAGCCGGACCTCCTCACGGATCCCGTTCCCGAAGCGGGCATTTGAGGTGACCCCAATGGATGCTGTGCATGGGAGTTTCTCTGTAGGGCGGGCGATGGTCTGGCTCAGACACTGGTGGGACGAAAAGCGAGCGCGAGCGGCATAGTTGTGTGGGGGAGAAACGAACATCAGAGATTGATCAGCCAATGTAGACAAATGTAGGAAAGGTGGGGGGCGCTTCGCGCCATTTTATCCGTATCTGGCGGATGGGGTAACTTTTAGAATGCGGGGGAAATAACTGGAGACACTGTGGGAACTCTCAAGCGCCTGGTCGATGATCCCCTCAGGTTTTCAGAGATCGAGAGCTGCGGTTTCAAATACAAGTTGAATGAAGAGAAGTACGTTGAGAAGCATTGAGGTGAGCTCGAACAGCCCAAAGCATGTAGTTTTGTCCCCGGGAATTCTTTTCTGTTCTTTCTTTTTTCTTTGGAAGGGCGGGGGTTATTCGGTCAATAAACGTAGACTCTAAACTTAGGATCATGAAAATCCAGTGAAGTGATATGGATGACATAATCTTCCCAATTTGACACTTTCATTGGGCAAGCCGGGTTTCATAACTGGACTTACTCAATTTGCTGGCGTTGAATCTAGTCTTATTTAGAGATTGGATAGCTCAAGAGTTTCCGATACGATGGAACAAAACCTGGCAACAGATTCCGGCGGACATTATTTCCCAGTTGATACTAGACGAGGCCAGGTTCACGGTGAACCGAAAATATGCCACTTGACTTGGGTGCTGCCCCCGGACCCGCTTCCCCGCGGTCGGGATCTTCGCGGAGAACGCAAGATTATTCCCTTTCTCGCTGGTAACAGCAATGCTTTCCGGGCTCAGACAACGTCCAACGGGAATGGCCGCTGTGATTGGTCACCAAAGTAGACGTTTCTTCCCTCTATTTACGGCGGCTTGAGCCTCCTGCCTGGCATCTTGCGCTATCAGTTTCCCGAATGCCATGGTACGCCGCACAACAGGCAGCTCTCGTCACGCCAATGACGTCGTCAAGAGGTCTTCTGTTCAGACGAGAACTGCAAGGCTCCATTTTTGTGCATGCCACTGTCTTCATCTCACATATATAAGACAGAGACCTCTAGGCCTTTGAGCTCAAGTCAACCTTCCAGTTTTCTTCTCATTATCGCGCTCCGCTCAGAAGATACTCGCTGAGACCAAAATTCTTCGGGAAACCTTTCATCGTCCCCCTCACCCAAACCAACACACAAAATGGTTCAGAAGCTCAGAATCGCGGCTGCCGGCCTCGGTAGAATGGGGAAGCGTCACGCCATCAACTTCCTACACCGCACTCCCCGCGCGCAGCTCGTCGCTGCCTTCACCCCCGATCAGAGCGAGCTTGCCTGGGCGCGACAGGAGCTAGAGCCCCATGGCGTCAAGCTCTACACCGACTACGATGAAATGCTCACTCACGAAGGCCTCCAAGCTGTCGTGATCGCCACTGTAACCAAGGTCCATGCCGAAGAGGCCATCAAGGCCATTAACAAGGATCTTCACGTTCTTTGCGAGAAACCTATATCACTCGACCTGGCCAAGGTGAGACAGATACACAACACAGCCTTGATTCGATTACTAATCAATCACAGTCTATGGAGGTCATCACAGCAGCCCAACACAAGTCTCACCTCAAGGTCATGTGTGGGTTCTCTCGTCGCTTCGACTCATCTTACCGCGATGCGTTTGAGAAGATCGAGAGCGGCTTGATTGGCCGACCGTCAATCATCAGATCTCAGACCTGCGACAAGCACGACCCCAGCGGGTTTTTCGTCAAGTACGCTGCCCTCAATGGAGGCTGCTTTGTTGACATGAGTGGTTCGTACTATCCTCGATATTGATTGCGAACGTTACATGCTAACCACTTTACGCAGTCCACGATATAGACCTCTCTTTATGGTTCTTCGGCGAGGACTCTCAGGTCAAGTCAGTCTCTGCTTCTGGCATCACCGCCGTCTCCCCCGAGCTAAAGGAGCACGGCGATTGCGACAACGCTGTGGGGATTGTCGAGTTCTGGGGCGGCAAGATTGCCTACTTTTACAATTCACGCATGATGGCCCACGGCCAGGAGGACACCACCGAGCTCATTGGCACCGGCGGCAAGCTCACCGTCAATGGCAACCCCCAGGCTAACTTTGTAAACTACTACGGACCCCAGGGCATCACGAGAGAGGTGCCTGCTCATTATTATGGCCGCTTCGAGTACGCATTCGTCCAGGAAGCTAATGAATTCACCGCGGCCGCGCTCGACAACACCAAGCTTCCCCTGAAGCTTACGAATGCTGTCAAGGCTGTGCAGATCGGATCATACCTGCAGGAGGCTCTAGAGACAGGTAAAAAGTTGTATTTTGATGAAATTGGTCGTCGCCTCGAGAAGCAAACGAAGTTATAGATAGGTTGGTACTGGGCTAACAAATGACTGGTATTTATTGGGTTAATGGCAGATAGAAGTATAGGTTCCACGAAGAATTATATGTTGCATCGTTTTGATTGTTACCATCTTGCCTTGATTCAGGTACTTTGTCAAAGTTAGGGCAGTTTGTAAATTCCAGACACATTGCTCCAACACCAACGTTAATTGCTAACCCGTTTCTCGCCACAGTGCTGCTGGTCGAGTCGGAGTCATTTCCCTCAATTATCTACAAAAAGGAAGCCGAACGCACTACTTTTATTGTCCCGGGACCACTGCGAAGTCAACTCCTCCTGAAGATCTTTTGTCCGCCACCCCGTCCTCTGATGTATTTTTTCTAGAAACTCCAGGCTCTCTTGCTGCTCCTTTGGATCCGTAAGATATAGACCGCCTGCTGGTCAGTAATAGCTACTTGGTAAACGGTTAAAGGAACGCTTACAAGCCCTGAGTGTATGTGCTGCAGTGAAAGCAGAATTGACGACCGCCGGATTGCTAATCGCGAGGCCAAGTAAGAGGCGGAAGTTATCGAGCACTGCCTCCTGCGCAGTATTAGTATGGCGACCATGTTGCAAGTGGCTCGTAGATCAGAGTTTGCAGGTTACCTCTGATTGTCTCCTTCTCCTGAATGTATCGAGACTAGGTTTGCTTAGGTATGGATTGAAGATTTGTAGGACCATCCGTGCAAGGCTATAATGTTGATAACCCACCACTGAGAGTGTCAGCCTATTACTTCAAGTTTCTGGACGCTCCAGCCGTCTCAAACCCACCATGTGCGGGATGCGTCATCCAAACTGTCGGAAAGGCGGAGCCGTTGGCACTAGTTTGATGAGGCGGCTCAACCCAGAGCGGATCAGCGTGCCAGGGGTTTGAGATGAGCCAGTTTGCGAGTTCCTGGTTGAGATTGTTCCACCTATCGAGGTCCCTGATAGCCGTTGGCTGGAAGGCGTAGGCGCAAGCCTGGGCACACAGGAACACCGCGCGGTTCGCTAGGCACTCCGGTTCCGATCGGATGAATGAGCTTGACCCCTTATAGCTGTCCAGATTGATGCTGAGTGGCTGAGACTTGACCAAAGCGACCCAGTAGTCTTGCCGCAAGACTATCCAGCTCGCCGCCTCACCGAGCCCCCCCTTACTCGCTAGGCTGAACATTGAGTTCAAAAGCTTGGAACTTCCAGACAGATGAACGCCAAAGTCCGTATCTGGAGCCTATCAGCTTCACTCACTGATCATGTTACAGCTGTATGCTGCCTCACCTGTCATTTCCTCATACTGTCTTAGTATCACAATTGCGGCAAGAACCTCCTCGTTCTGGGCTTCGATTGAGCTGTCCAATATCGGAATGAGAATCTGGAGGGCATGGCTATAATACGCTGAAGGTTTAGAGTCATCAGTTCCCTTGATGCTGCAAAGACTGCGAGATGCGAGTGCAATGATAGAATACGCCAGGAGAGGCGAGCGACAAGCTCGTCTTGGTACTTCGGTTCCAAAATGTCTCCGTGCGTCGCAGATATCTACCTAATGGCTTCTGTCAACCTTGCAAGATGAGTAGTAGGAAGAGAATACTGACCCACATAGAGAGATCATGGACATAGTGCATGAACAGCCTTGCCTTCTCCCGGTCTTCGAAGGGCCGTCCAATGCCATGTAGGCTCAACGACAACGGAATTGAGACAGACCCAACGGGGCCTCGACGACTTCTAGATGCTCCGTTCAATATTTGAAAACTCCAGCATGAGACCGAACTCACTCATCATTCTCGTCAAGGGCTCTGTGCCGCGCATATCTTGGGGCACAAGCATCTAAAAGGGATGGCATAGGACTTTTCCATGCCTCGCCCGATGCTTCATGCTCAGACATCCCGCAGCATGCCCGCGACCTTAGATGCAAACTGGATGGAACTGCTGCCTTTCGAGAAGAAGAAATAGGCTTTGCGTAAAGGGCTTCTTCACGGATTCGAATTCCCTAGGTCGCCAAGAGACGTGAGCTGCATAGTTTCTGTGTAGAACAAAATTGCTCCGGTACAAAAGATTCGCGGGGTTTAGCCACAAATGGTGGATTGCCGCGAGAACTGAGCTCCATGTCTACCCCGCACAATGTCCGTTTAGTCCGATAATTGGCTGCGCCGAGCCTTTCCTTGTCCCCCGCCTCCTTTTTTCTGGCTCACGACGTATTATGATACTGCTTTTCGAAAGAACTAAAATCTGAGCCTGTAGAGCCCTTTGGCAGATCTGTTCAAGGCTTGACTTGATGGGTGTAGAGAAACCCAAGATTTGCATCTTGATTCAGATGGCCTTAATTAATTAAGCTTAAACCTAATCTAATGCGCTCCTCGGTGCTGGGTGGTTGTTATCTACAGGCACTCAGATGCATGTGAAACTTGAACCCGACTATGCACCCCTGGCCTACGGAGACTTGCGAGCTTGCTGTTCCGTCTCAGCATCCCTAACTTCGTTGTCGGGCCCCAGACCGACCATTTGACTACCCTTTTCCACGTGATTGACGCCTCCGAAAAGCACATCGATCTCTTCCAGAGGAACTTTCTTTGTCTCGGGATGAAGAACCAGACGTATGCCACCAGCAAGAAATTAACGGCCATGAAGAAGAAAAGGCACTTGAGACCGGTGTTCTTGAGAAATGTAGGGAAGAATTGTTGGAAAATCGTATTGGCGACGTTTTGCGACTGAGAACACATCCCGACGGCTTGCGCTCTGATGTTCATTGAGAAAACTTCGGCGGTGTAGATCCAAACAGTAGCTCCCCTGTTCACAGTCAGGCATCCGCGTCAACGTCAACGGATGGAAAGATACTTACCAGGACGGCTTGTAGAAGAAGGCAAATAGGAACAGGAGGAAAACGATCGAAATGCCGACAGACTGCGACTTCGTGCCTCCGGCCAGGTCCGGTGTAGCCATCCCGACAATCGGGACAACCATCATACAGAGACCCATACCCACAGCACCAACCATGAACAACCATCGACGACCGAAGCGATCAGCAGTCCACATGGCGTTCAATGTAAAAAGGATACCGAAGGTACCGTTAAGCGCGTTGATAAGGTTTATAGTTGACTTGCTCGGCCAAACCTTGCGGTAAATCTGAGTCGAGTAGTTGTTAAGTGTGCCTTGTCCGGTGAGTTGTTGTCCGACGTTGAGTAGAATGGTCAGGAAGAGACGCTTGCGGACTGAAGGGTCCTTAAATAGGGCGGTGTAGTTTGTGCTGATGGCTTCTTTTTCGTACTCAATGGCCTCTCTAATGGTCAAAAGTTCTTGCTCGGCCTCTTCCTGGGTGTTTCGCAGCGAGAGAAGAACTTTGCGTGCCATTTCAGGCTTGTTCTTCTGAACATACCATCTAGGAGATTCAGGGATGGTCCAGAGTGTGCAGCACACGATCGTTGGGACGAGGATCTGGAAAAGGACCACCATGCGCCAGTCCCAATCTCCGAGTTTCTCTCGGTTCAAGCCACACGCGTCTGAAGTAAATGTTAGTTTATTTCTAAAAAGGAAATAACGGGTTTTACTGGCAGTTAATCCAAAAAGCCGTGAAGCTACCGACACTGAAATTGAGTTGCCAGAACGTCATGACCACGCCACGAATATCGGCCGGTGTGATTTCGTTGATGTATACGGGACCAGCGGCTGATGGTTGTCAGTAATGCATGATGCCGTGTGACGATTGGAACAAGGAAGGCTTACTCAATGCCAGGCCTTGACCAATGCCGATAATGACACGGCCGGCCATGAAGACACCGAGGTTGTGACGGGGCGCGAAAGCTTGCATGAAAGCCGCAGCGACGGTAAGAGCGCAGCCGACCCCCATGCCAATGCGTCGACCCGCCCAGTCGGCCTATAACTGTCAGCATGTCTGGCTCATACGTAAACCACTCATGGCTCAAGTGTGCTTGCGTACCAGGGGACCACCAAAGAAGAAGCCGGCTATGATAGCCCCAATGGTGTACACGGTGTTGATGAGGCCAATAAGCTGGGTGTCTTCGTCCTGTAAGTCATACTCAGTAAGGAGATAGTATCCCTGGCAAACGTTCAGGCTTGTTATCGTACCGGGTCGAGGTCGAAGTAGGCCAACCAGTTGTCCGAAGCCTGAACAGCGTTGAACACGGAGGCGTCGAATCCATATAACACCATGCACATGGCCGCCAGCAAGGCGGAGTACCTGGGCGAACAGAGTCAGACACCTTTTCTGCATAGAGAGCAAGGTTTTATTTTACCAGCTGTAAACCTTTCCAGACACCATCCTGACTGACGTGGCCTAGTCAAAATGGCCGAAAGCTTGTTGGGGATTCTGGTGAGCTGAGATGATGCGAGGAGCGAGAATATCTGAGTTGCCGAGGAGGTGTCGTAGAATATTATATAAATGCAAGCGAACCCCGGATTTACCCATTCAGAATTCGTCCACCCCATGAGCTATAGCCGCGCAAACCTGGGGAAACGATACCGGCAACCTACACCGATGTACATACTGTGCCTCATTGGCAGCTGCATTTGCAAGGTTGTCGTTTTCACAGGTGACCATTAAGAGAATCATTGTTTGGCGTGTTGGGCGCTGTAATCGGCTATGGGTTAGTCCTCCATCGCGCCATGTCGGTGACAGTCGGCTGCATTGAAGACGAGCTCGGAGAAGAATTTCCTCCTATCAGATGGCCCGATCATCTCTCGAACGGTGCAACGAAAGCAGGCATAGGCGAACGGATCCAACGAGCCTTACCTAAATCGATCAACGACATTCGCTTTTGTCTTCATGGACCCTCCCGATAAGCATGAAAACAAAGATATGGGGAAGTAAGAACGTGGGGAAAGAGCCTCGAGTCACACGTCCTAGTTTGTCCGTCTTGGCACATTCTTGGAATGGCGTGGGATCACCTCCTTCCAGTGGTTTACATGGTTGCAAGCCATCCCACCGGGAGTAAGCACCTAACACGAAAAACAGAACAAGTCGGACATGGATGAATCTGCGCCTTTTCTTTTTACGGAGTCCCCCTCATTTGCAGCGTGTTAGCGTCTTTGAAGTGGTGGAATAGGGGTGATCTTTGCCCATTTGACCGTGCAACTTGTTTCAATGGGCCAGGCGTCCTCGTTGCATCTCATTCTAGTGTCAGCCACAGTAAGGAAGCAGACGATGAATTATCACTTTCAATTGAAGTCGGTGGACCTTTTCGCCGCAAGACGCCCAATCCCGAACAAGCTTCCAAAAATGAGGCCAAGGTCCTTGGCACCGACATGAATCCGGCTCAGCCTACGCGTTCCAAGTCTTGGCATACAGTCTCATCCGGCTTGGTACCAGCCACCAAAGGGCTTGGAAGCCGAGCAATAGACCTGCCACCTCATCTTTTTCCCGAGTCCGAGGCCGAGGTGAGAAATTTCTGTGTCTGCACGCAGAACCTAGATACAGTCGATATCCAGAAGTGAATTGTCCATGTTGGTGCATGTCCACTTGGCAGGCTTGCCGCTGGGAGGCGAGATGTTGATGTCATGCGCTTGGATGTTCTTGCAGACCTACTCGGATGTCAGTTCGGATGATTGGAAGAGCGCCCCAAAAGCTGAAGAAGACCAGAGATCGCTTACAGAGGGGTCACTGCAGATGAGGGAGCCAACACGGGGGTCGTTCTTTTTCGATGTCGTTCCAGTGAAGTCTTTGAACACAATGTCCTCGATGACCAGTGTGGCCTACAATCGGTTAGATGAAGTGAAGACCACGAGTGTCACGAACCTGACAACTTACGGGATATTTGCGGCAGGCTTCTTGACTTGCAGCGAAATAGCACTGGGTAAGTTGAATAGCCCCTTTCCATCATTAGCTATTCGCCCCAAAAGATCGGATTGATCAAACTCACAGTCGTTGTTCTTGTTCTCGTACTTCTCATATGTAACATTCCGAACGTGACCAAGACCGCCTCCTGCTTCGGACCCGGTTGTGTTGGGCGGCACACCGGGCCAGATCTTGATGCGGGCACCATCTGAGGCGTTTGACATGGAAATATTGTATATGTAAAGGTTCTCAACGATATCCACTTGTCCTTGATACTGACCTAGACTACCAACCGAGATACCGTGAGACCCATTGCAGCGGAGACCTTGGACAAGGACATCTGTGGAGTTTGGCTTGAAAGATACACAATCTGGAATGTGTTAGCTTTGATTTTTGAATTCCGTCGGCAGACTCGCCATCAGTATTGTCGATTATCGAGTTCTGAATTACGATGTTGTCACTTCGGTAGGTATCCCAACCATCAGTGTTCTTCGCAGGAGACGTTTTGTTCGTCACCTCGACCACTAAGTTCATGTCTGATATTAGGATGTCTGAGGAGTTGGCGATGATGTTGAACCAATTCGGCGAGTTCCGCATGTTAAGTCCCGTGATGGAGCCGCCCTTGAGGCCGTCGGTTCCGAGGAGAAGCGGGCGGACGACTGTCGAGTTCACTACATTTGCGTTCCACCAAGTTTGGCCAAGGCCTTTTGGAGGATTAGTTTACGATCTGCGAAAAGTTTGAAAACACTCCTTCACCTTCGATAAGTCCCTGGCCTAAGCCGTAGATGTTTACATCCTCCCCTCCAAACCGCCACATCAAGTTGATGTTCTGGTAGCGGTAGGCAAACGTGTTGGTCTGCCAGTACTTGACATCATCACTGAACACAATGGTACCGAGGATGGCAAAATCAATGTGCTTGAGGAAGGTGAGGTCAACCCGGCTGGCGATCCTGTAAGTGGCATTGGGCATGAAGACGACTGTGCCCCCATCGTTGCAGTCGTGGGCCGCCTTCAGGATCGTGGGCGCTGAGTCACCATTAGTTTTGGGACACACGATGCATACTCTCGACGGGTCGCGTGGAGGGCTAACTGGCAGAGGCCGGGTTGGTGTCTTAGGAGAAGGAACGATGTTGGGGCGGGGTGGGACGTCGTAACTTGCGACGAGGCCTACGGTCGAGACGACGGGGATCAAGTATTTAAGGAGCTGCATATTGAATGCTATGTGAGTTAACGCGGCGTCACGACACAAATATCATAGGGTGTTACGACAGGCTTCGCGAACTTATAAGCTTAAAAACATTATCCTCAACAATCCACTTCGAATGGCACCGTTCCATCGAGGGACAAAATCACCGCCCAGGCCGGTCATCGTCGTCGGGATGACGGGGTGAAGTGTAGTGTCTTTACACATTAAGACCTGCACCCCTGAGAAAGAGCGTCTCGAAAAGGGACTAGACAGGAGAATGATGCACCATCCACCAACCTGCAAGTCGGCTATGTTGGATTTATCCGGATCATCGAACCATCATGGAGTGCAACACCCAAAACTGAGAGACCAGAAAGGGGATGCGGGGGAATCGCGGGGGCGGACGGTTCCCATTCGCTCTCTTCTTCGTGAACTAATGCGTCAAGCTACCCCGCAACGCGGATTCGTGATGCATTGGCGGAATAGCTTAAATGTCTCGCGTCAAGAGGCAACGAAGGGTCCTTTTGTCAGCTGCAGGAACACGTCTCATTCGGGCGAGGATGTTGTATTCCGGCCAAAAGTCAACAAAGCCCCCATCTCTTATGCTGAAAAACCCGTCGCTGCCATCGATGGCTTTTTCAACTCGTTACCATATCTAATGCGTCACTTGTATGACTAGTCGGCTGTTGGATAAAGTAACAAAACGTGTCTCAATGCCTGATCATTGGATCGCGCTCTTCACTCACCCCAGTTCTGGCAATTAGATGGCATGTGTTGGCCCTAGAATCACATCTCAATTTTCCAGTGGGGACACCAGTGACAAAAGACAGGTGTTGTTTGTCTCGAAGTGCAAGGCGCTCTTGGTATTTTGGAAGCATGCTAACTCCTCGAATGTCGGGAACTAAGACGATGCAAGGACTGGAAGCCTATAGCCAAAGCGTGGAATGCCCCAGGCAAAGTCTGGCACAGTTTTCTTCAAACGTCAGTCAAGTAACAGAGCATATACCAAACGCTCATCACAAAATAGCCCAACCCTGACATCGGCTTTGGTTATGTAAGCTGCAATTAATACCCCTGTAATTAAATCGTGATGGAGTCCCTCAACCGAGACTTCACATCAACAACCTGAGTCATCCATCATCAACCGCACAGTCTTACTCAACAAGCACCCAAGCAAATCACCATGGATCCGTCTCAACTTCCCCTGGATGAACAACTCACCCATCTTCGTAAAACGCTCTCCACAAACGCAACCCTCCTGGAAGTGCTTTCCCTCGCGAAGACCCTCAACCTCACCAACTGGTACCTCGCCGGTGGCGCCGTCTCCCAGACAATCTGGAACTCAGTTGCCAACCTGGCCCCCGACACCGGCATCTCCGACTACGACCTCGTCTACTTCGACGACTCGGACGTTTCTTACGAGGCCGAGGACGCCGTGATCCGCCGCGGCCGCGAGGTTTTCGCGGGGATCCCCGTCGAGGTCGAGATCCGGAACCAGGCGCGGGTGCACCTGTGGTACGAGGCCAAGTTCGGCGTGCCGTGTCCCCGGCATAGGTCTGTTGAGGCCGGCATCGATTCGTGGATCTCGACGAGTGCGATGATTGGGGTGAGGCTTGAAGAGGATGGCCAGTGGAAGGTGTATGCGCCGATTGGGCTTTCGGATTATTATAAAATGGTGGTGAGGCCGAACCCGATGATTGGTGTGAAAGAGGCGTATGAGAAGAAGGCGAGGCGGTGGTTGGGAATCTGGGAGGGGTTGACTGTTCTGCCGTGGCCTGAGAACCAGGTACCGTTGAGATTTGAGGAGGAAATGGAGAATAAGTAAGTTGTTAATCATTGAAGCCATATTCAAGCCAGGCGCATCTTTTTACATGTATATACCTTCCAGCCTGTTGATTATTTGATTGGTTTGTTGGTGGTGGAAAGTCTCGACAAACTGTTACGTCGATGTGAATGTCAGGCGCCGTGGCGACAAGAGATGACCATATCGTTACGCACGAAACTGGAACGTGGACTTGGCAAAGATACCATCACATTTCACGATCATGCATGGACCTCCCGTCAGAATGCTAGCCACGCAGCCCCAAATGTGACAAACCGTTAACACAGAGGACCGGAAACCGTTAAAATCCATAAGTAAGTTGGCTACCTCTTGACTGCTTAGACCGGCCGCGTCCTCCTCTGGTTCATGCACGTATGACACAGCCAAGAGTCTGTTATGACAGGGCTTGGCTAGGCCTTCGGCCAGTGAAACTATCAAAGGTTCAAATGCAATGTAACCAACATATTATACAGGAGTAACTGGCGCAACCCGCCCTAGCCATTGGTAATTATCTCATTAGATGATCCACAAGGCTGCATGAGTGCGAAGCCATCCTGGGTCCAATCTTCCGCCCTAGCGTTGCAAGAAGAAGGCTAAGAACGCTTCTTCAATTCGCAATGAATGATATGATACTAGAAACGAGGTAGAGGATACTCGGGTTTCTCGGCAGGGGCTAAGCTAAGTCTACATCATTGGAAGTGGACATAGACGCTGGCAGCCCACACCACCTAGCTACTCAGTGTATGTGTTGAATCTTCTAACTGGATGAATGACGGAACCGAAAGGTCGTTTATAGCAGCCGCCGATCTGCTTGGCATGGCGTTATTGCCAAAGCACCTGTTGGAAGAGCCGTGAGCGGCGCAGGAAATGGCCAACTTACGGCAGAGCGTGTTTTTAGGATAAGAAATGTGCCTGTAAACAGAATGTGAAACCCTTCTTCCGGTTGCATGCAGCACTTGTTACGACCCAGAAAAGCGGTAGTTAACATAACCACCTGGAACGAGCCTACGAGGGGACCAGGGGACAATCAGGCTTATGTATGCATAGCTACGACGCTTACAGACAAGGGTCAGAACAGAAGAACTATAAGACAGTTACGTATTAATAAGGAAGTAATTAAAAGATAAGGTAATTACTTAGAGTGATTACTAAGTAAGCAGCTTACCTTAGGCCTACTTTACTTAATTACCTTTACTAGCATCACTAGAGGTAGGACCGGTATATAGACAGAACTTAAGCCAGAAGCTTAAGGACTTCTATAGCTCGTTAGTAATTAACTTTATAATTTACCTTAACATAAGTAACTCTTGATTATCCTTCTGTTATAAAGCTATATAAGCTACCTCTGCCTACCTAGTATATAACTAATTACTACATACTTACTAAGACTAATATCATACTAGTAAGCTAATAAGACCGATAGTATTATTTATAAGTATCTAGCCTTAGCTACCTATTAGTAGAAAACACTACTATTAAATATCTAACTATAACACAGAGGTAGATAAATATAGTTCTGTTAACTTATAAATAGGGTAGATAGGCAATCTAGAGTATGTTATAGGTAAGAAAAGACGTGGATGCAGAACAGACACAGATAGTGTCGCCTAACGTAGCGACAGCAGTTATCTAGCTTAAGGATCAGCTAATTCTGGTGGCTTTAGTGTATGTGCCACGAGACAACAGCTACGCTCTACGGAGCACGTGGGACCACCTGCGACGACGATTAACCACGAAAACACGGCGGAAGAATGGTAAGGTGGTGGATGTGGTCGTGGTCGGTGACTTCAACCGACACGACCAGCTGTGGGGTGGAGACGAGATGTCACTGGTCAAACAGGGCGAAGGCGACCAGATCATTGACTTCATGAATGAGTTTGGCCTAAGCAGCCTGCTTCCGCGAGGGACGAAAACATGGCAAGGCGGGGGGGACCACGCGTCCACGATCGATCTGTTTCTAGCATCCGAAGGCCCAACGAACTCGCTAATCAGGTTTGACTTGGGCTAGGGCTCGGGCTCGGAGAGACTGTCCGAGCATCCTCTACGTCAATCACCATAGGGCTGGCGGTCGTGCGTTGAGCGCCTCCGGCATGGCCTGCATCTGGAAGCGCGTCTATCGCATCGAGGTCTGGCCGGTTATATTCACCAAACGAGAACTCTAATGAACAAACGCCCATCAACAAGATTGGACCGGGCCGAACCGGGACACGCCGTCATGGGGCCATAGCCTCAAGCCCTGTTCCCGTAAGGGCGGTTGCGCCCTTACCGCCATAGCGTTAAATACAACAACAACGTCAAGCCCCGCTCCCACCGTTCACAATCTTCTCATTCAGTCAGTGCCATTTATCGTGCGACAACCTTGGCTAACGAACCTACGATGCACATAGTAGATAGTAGTGGCATCCGGGACATCTCCAACATGTGGCTCACTTTCATTTAGAGGAGATCCGCAATCCACAAGGCCTCGCGTGCCCCGAGGCCAACGAAATGCTTTTGATTCCATCGGCAGAAGTGGTCATAGAGGGTCATGCGACTTGCAATACGTGGAGCTCTTCTCAGCTATCGTCCTAGGCAGCCATGGCACTAGCGACGGGGTTGCCAATACCTACACCTGGAGCAACCAGCAGCCAATCACGACAGTATCAGTCACTTAGCGCTTATTCCACATGGCGGTTGGTCCTGCAGGCTGTAACAAAGTCACGCACGTCTGACCCCTCATGGCAAGGCTGGAAACGTAAATCTGATCGCATCTTGCTGTCTCAACGGGGGCACATTTGTCTTCAGAAAATGGAAAATGCTCAACGCCAGGTTGGCTGCTACACCTCGCTCCCTCCTTTAGTCTTCTTTGCACTGCTGTCCCTTTGCTGTGATCCGGCACCGAAACCGACGCGACATGGCCAAGTCCGTCCCTCCCCGCGACTTCGCTATCGGCTGGATCTGCGCTCTGCCCATCGAGCTGGCAGGCGCGGCCAAGATGATGGACGAGACCCTCGCCGACCTCCCGTCTCAGCCAGCTGATACCAACATCTACTCCTTCGGCCGCATTGGCGTCCACAAAGTTGTGGCTGCCTGTCTCCCCGCCGGCCAGATGGGCACGAACCAACCTGGTGGCTGGAAGGACTTTTTAGAGCTAGAGGGCTGCCAAATGAGCTGGAATCCTGCCAGTCCATACCACCTGGCCTCTGCTGCTTACCATTTTGTCTGCTCCCATAGGCGGCCTGTTTGGTGGGATTTCGATATCAGCTGAGAGGCGCGGCTAAGGTGTGTATGGTCACATTTTGCGTGGGGTAATCAAATCAGGCTGCCACCTAAAATGAACACAGCTACGCAAGGGACCAATTTAGTGACTCCGACCGCCACTATGGAGATGCGCTGCATGTCCCCCTCTACAGGTTGTTCTTCAGTCCTCATTTAATTGACTACGGCGTATTATGAAACGACATACAGAGACCTTCGAAGTTCTCACGCCCTTGTCTCACCTGACGCGGGCTTCTTTCATTGCTTCATGACTATTCATTCAATCTTCGATTTTGAAGCGCCAAAAGGCCTGTCCCGATAGCAACGTTGTTTCCCGATTACCAATACTGCAACATGAGGCTTATTAATGTCGAGACATTAGACTTCCAAGAGTTCTCTGGGGCGAGCATACCACCATACGCTATCCTCTCTCACACTTGGGGCAAGGAAGAAGTAACCTTTCAAGACTGGCAGGACCCTGGCCGACGGATCAGAAAGGCTAGCTTTGCCAAAATTGAAGGGGCCCGTCGCCAGGCCAGAAGAAATGGGTTTAAATGGCTATGGGTCGACACGAACTGCATCGACAAAAGCAGCTCGGCTGAACTCAGCGAGGCCATCAATTCCATGTTTGCTTGGTACCAAAGAGCGGGGATCTGTTATGCTTACCTCGAGGACATCGTTACCGCCGGCACCGAAGAGGGCCGTTTGATGAATCCACTGGGTTCCAGCCGTTGGTTCACACGCGGATGGACCTTGCAGGAGCTCCTCGCCCCTCAGAACGTTCATTTCTATGACCAGAATTGGAAACGGATCGGCAGCCGAAACAACGCTCTTGTGAAGCAGATTGAAGCGACTACGGGGATCGAAAGTGACTACCTCATAGGAAAGCTCACGGTAAAGAATGCCAGCATTGCGAAAAAAATGTGCTGGGTCTCGAGGCGAATAACGACTAGAGAGGAAGACATGGCGTACTGCATGCTTGGTCTCTTCGACATCAATATGCCACTGCTTTACGGAGAGGGTGCGAAGGCGTTCGTCAGGCTTCAAGAGGAGATCATCAAGGTGTCCACCGATCACACACTATTCTGTTGGCAGTGGCAACCATCAACACCACGCGACTGGGCCAGCCTTTTGGCTCCATATCCGAGCGCTTTCAAATACTCGCGGCGAGTAGTACAGATGACGACACAATTGCATCCGTATGGGACAAGCAAGCGAAATCAAGAAGTCTCGACCTATCTGATGACTAACGCTGGTCTGTCTATCCGACTACCTGTACTTTACACTTGGAGCGGATACCTAGTTGCCTTGGAAGCCATCCCCGAACACGGAACCGATACTGTGGGAAAGGAATTGACACAGTATTGGCTGCTGCTGTACGGCGATCAAAGGGCTGACCAGCTTTACCTTCAGCGACAAGCTGTTCCGATGGGCCCAGTCATCCTCGACCACAGCTTACAACAGTTTGCCAGTCGCAGGTCAATCATCGTCCGAAAGGAGAAGGAAAAAGAGACTTCAACAAACCAAATCTCTTGGGGTCTTACGCCAGAAGACTTGCAGCAGCAAAACGGCAAACTGTTTGGCTGTTTCTTTGTTTTTCACTCCAACAAATTACGGAACAGATGGCTCCGAGACAACGCGCCGCGTTCGTATATTCGCTCGGACTTTGTTTGGCTGAAAAATCGGAAGAAATCCGTGGTGAGGGAAACACGGATACCCGCTTCTTTTGAGGTTGGTTATCAGCTTATGATGAACGTCTTTCAAGGACAAGAGAGCGGTCGTAGGCCCGGTCAGAAGTGGGGATCGCTTTTCTTGGCCGTCAGAACGACGAACTTATCAAATGATGCAGCGTGGTTTGCCAGGATCATAACCCACACGACGCCATTGAAAGGCGTGGAGGAACAGCCAACACTTGCAGAGCTTCTTCGATGGGTCTTGGGTTCCCAAAACGAACAACACTCACAAGTGTGTGTTGACTTGAACTTACGCCTCAGGCTTGGACAGAGTGAGATGGTCGATGTGCATGGCGCTCAAGCGCGACTGTTGCTTCTTTCTGAAGTTCTAGCCAAGCCGGAAACGGATCTCGACGACGTCGCGTCTGATGATTCAAGAGAGGTCGTTTTCCCAAAGGTGATTAGCGGTATGTAGAAGTAACATGTCTGAGAGTGCGTGAGACGGCCTTGAGGGTCCCAATGGCAGTGCTGAGGGCAGTGGGAATGTGGTGTATAGAAGTGAAGTCCATGTATCCGGCCAGGAGCTCACTTGGTGGCACATCTGGGGTCCGATATTCCATGCATATTAGTACCCTATTCCATCGTTTTGCACTCTGGCTGCCCCAACATATATTGTCAGCTATCTGGAAGACCTATAGGAAGACCTATTTCCCAAACACCAGCAGTGCTGTTAACTCATGTTAGTCTTTCTCTTTCTATAGACTGTTTAATAGAAACACTCCACTTCTCTCTTAAAAGCCTGTAGGTATCCTACTGACTGCCACTAGACCTTATGTTTGCTAAGGGATTGCGGCAAAATGGCCGTTACAATTAGGCCAGGCGAGACGCCCAGGACTAGTGTGATTACTAGGCCGTCATTGGTAAGCCATTGTGACGAACATTAAGTCGTCGGCACCACCGCCCAATAACAAGCCTGTTATAAGTGCCTGCAACAAAAAGGCCTGGAGCACGGACCACACTTGCTAACAGCACTTTTGTTAGGGTGCGCGCAGCGGAGGACTTAAATTTCAATCGGGACCCCCCTCCACGGCCTAAGAACGCAGCCGGATTCTCCTACTTGCGTTTCAATTCATTGCTATCTGCCACAACAATCGACATGGCGAATCCACCGCTATACGATATCACTCGATGGCAAGTACACGAAACTGAAGACGACTGCAATCTCGTCATACGAACCAATAACGGACGAGCCTTCTATTGCACAATCTCTCCGTCGCATTTTCATCGATCACCCAAGCTCACAGACCAGTACTTCAAGTGCCTTCACCTACTGCGATCTGGAGAAGAAGAGCAGGACGATTTCTATATAGAAGATGCTTACGACTGGCTGTCAAAGCTGTTCGAGCCTCTCGTCGCCCAGTTAGCGACATCGTCTTCAACGGTTCCTGAGGATAGCCGGCCGACTCTCTCCCAGTATCTGTTCCCTCCGTATTTCGTTTGCGGTCTCGATGCTGCTGATGAAGTCCCGCGCCCGTACGAGGCGGAGACTCGGGAGCACGGCTGGGCCGACCCGGCTCTAGCTGTAAAGGACGACATCCTTACAGACCTCGACCAGTGGGCTAAGTCTTACCATCCATCGGATGTTGAGATAATATACAATCGCCCTGAAGACGTGTCAATCAAACGACCGAACAAGGTTCTTGTTGGTGGTGGGATTGAATGTCACTTCAAACGTTTTGGGCTCTCATTTGGTCCAGCGCATGCGAAGGAGGAACTCACCACGTTGAAAGCAATCGCCATGGCGCAAATACCTCCTCCCCCCGAAGCATGGATCTGCCGCCTACATGGAGTTGTTCGAGACGGAGACAAGTTAATTGGCATGCTCTTTATTTGGATCGAGACGAAGGGAGTGTTGTCAAAAGCAAGAGCTGACAAGAGTTCACCCGATCTGCGGAAACGTTGGAAGACACAGATCAGCACATCCCTGGAGAAGCTGCACCAGAAGGGCATCATCTGGGGCGATGTCAAAGTCGAGAATGTCCTCATCGACCGTGAAGACAATGCCTGGATCATCGACTTTGGGGGAAGTTATACCCATGGATGGGTGGACAAGGAGAAGGCCGGGACGCTGGCAGGCGATGCACAGGGCTTAGCAAAGATACTGGATATTCTTCATTAACGAACACCGTATTGAGCGCAAAACAGATGTGCTTCATCAGTTCTAAGCCATGAGTCCGTTTGCGCTATGTTGACTTAGCTTACCTACCCTAAGTCGGACGCGTCCTGTCGCTCTGCGCCGCTGGCAACGTCATTTGCGGGAGATGCTGTCTTGAAAACGTCGTCCGAAGCCCGTTGTGAGTTGTCCGAACCTCACCACATTTGAGAACATGTAAGACCCGTCTTTTGAGACCTCAACTCAGTCGAGAGAGTCGGGATTCAGCCAGTCTGGGGGTAGAAACATGTGTTCCCGGAGGATTCCGTCATCGGTCAAGGTACATATCCAGGCATTGTGATCAAGGAACACGAGACTGTCATCAATGTCCCCAGCAGGGACTCGGGCACTTCTAAGAAACTTGCTTAGCGGTCCCAATGACTTTTCTGGATGTGACAGTTTGTAGGGCTTTTGCCCAGTCCAGAATGCAAGCATGAACGTTGCTCGTGGTGACGTAAGCCAAACAGAGCTATTCGGGGTCTCAAGATGTAGCTTCTAAATAAAAAAGCGTGATTGTTCTTTTGAATGGGACGTGCTAATCGTGTGAAATGACCATCCAATTTGTGAATAAGACGAGCATCGCGGGCGTACGGAGTGATGCGAATATTGAGGTACCCAAAGATATCCTTGCTTCAGGATAGGCTAGCAGTGGACCGGGGCACCAGCCAGACAAAGAGCTCGTTTTAGGAAGTTGATTCGTACGTGTACAGCGGCTGCACTCAATAATTGATGCTCGAGGCCATCACCAGAGTGTCGAACTTGTCCCAGAGAAACACGATCATCTCGTCTCTGTAAAGGTCGGGCTTCTCGATCAAGCGGCCACACAAAGCACTCAGCATTGTTGGCGTAATACTGCTCGGCCCACTGACTCCGTTAAGGGGGGCTCTCGCGTCTCCGAAGCACTCGAAATTGGCCCGTATGTTGTAGACCGTCCGCGCGCTACATCCTGCAGCCCTGGCTATGCTTGCATTGGTAAAGTCCCCGGTAAGAATCATGTCCTGAATCAGCTTGTGCTGGGATGCAGCGATGTCGGGCGCTATGGTGTGACGGTTGTCCGGTTGTGTTTTGCCTACATTGAAATATGGTAATGCATGGCAAGGGTTGTAAATAGGATACAAGAAGTCTTAGGACAGGGTTCTTGTCAATGAAACATTTTCAAAATGATCACGCGTGTTGAGATGGCTTGCTCACAGTCGCAACGTCACAGGCGTGATCTGATATACATGACCGCTTTGGCATTTTGGCATGGGGTGAAGCATACTTATACGAAATAATCTGGCTGATCAAAGCCGAAATACGTAATCGATTAGTTCTAAGCTGAAACCGGGCATTAAAGCAGACACTTTAATGCCACAGTTTCAATGTTGTCAAGTTAAAGCCATATTAAGGACTGTTTTAGACGTAGAGTAATTAACAAACGGATGCATGAACACAAGGTGTGTATGTATGCGATCCAGTGAATATAAGCAAGTGGCCCTTCACTCTCAAACCTCATTAGAATCCACTCCTGTCAACAATCATCTCTCCCAACATCTTCACAACACTCTCTTTCCCCTTCTTCGCATACCTCTCCAGATCATCGCCGTACTTCTCCTCAAACTTCCCATCAAACACCTCAACCGACAACCACCCCCGGAACCCGGTACTCATGACCGCCTCCAAGAACTGCAAGATGGGCAGATACCCGCCGTCATACGGCAGCGGCCTGTGATCGTGGCTCCACCGCCCCCTCGCCCGCAGCCCGCTCTCGTCCGGCTTGTTCTCCAGCGGCGGCTCGACCCTGTACGCGTCGCTGATCTGCAGGAAGTAAATCTTCTCCGGCGGGACCGTCTTCGCCAGCTCCTGCAGCGAGATCTCGTAGCCCATCCTGAGCTCCTTCTCCCCGAGCCCGCCCGTCTCGATCCGCCCAGACGCCGTCGTCGGGTCCCCCCACTCCCCGCCCGCCGACTGGAAGGTGTCCAGACACAGCCCCAGGTTCGGCCGGTTCGCGAGCTGGACGACCTTCCACACGTCCTTCCACGCGGGCGCGTGCGTGGCCCAGCACCAGTTCTCGTACGCGATGCGGAAGCCCCTCGTGGCAAGGAGGTCCGCCAGCTCAGCGAGGTCCGCGGCGAGCTCCCCGATGGACGACGTGATGCCGGGTGAGTCCGAGGACCCGACCTGCAACATGTCGGTGCCGACGGCGCTCATGATGTCCATCCATCCCCTGGCGCGGTTAAACGCATCCTCGCGCTCTTTGCTGCCCTTCGGCCACCCTTCGAAGTTCGCAAAAGGTTGCAGGACCATGATCTGCAGCTTCTTCTGCGCACACAGCTCACGGACGAGTTTACCGGCCTCGCAAAGGGAAGCATAGTCGCCGTCGGCGATATTGCCCTTGTTGAGGTGCCGGTTCGCGAAGGACTGGAGATCCGGGAAGGACAGCTCGATACCGCTGAAGCCTGCGGCGGAGATGGCGTCGAGTTTCTGCTCGAGGGTGTGGCGGGGGAGGCCGATGGAGCAGGAGGCGAAGGAGAGGGGGTTATTGAAGGGGGATGTAGAAAGGTTTGACATGTTGGCGATTGTGTGACTCTCGATTTGTAAGAGGTGATGAACGTGCAATATTGTTGTGAAGCAGAGCTGAGTTGCGGGCGCTGATGCTGGAATGTCAGCTGCGAGATGGGTTTCGATGTTTGATGATGTCAGCGCTGTGATGTCAAAGGCATGTCACTCTGTGCCAACGGCCAATCCCCACCGGGTATACGACCAAATCTGGACGGCGGATGAAATCAAGTCAGGAATCTATTAAAAAAGATGCTTTTTAGTCCTACATTTTTGTCTCTCTTGTACTTTTAGAGCGGCCGCAGAAGCAAAGGTTCAGGAAATAACGCCAAGATGTAGACGCTCAGTCGAGCTTTGGCTGGCCGTTCTTGAGGACCTCGGCCCTCTTGACGGACTGGATCAGACCAATGCCCACGGCTGCACTCGCGCCGTCGTCAATCTGCGTCGTCCAGAACGAGTCGTGGCCCATCGCCCTGATCGACTTGCGCCTCTCCCGCTCCGCAACCGAGAGAAGCAACCCCTGCTGCTTGTCCGCCTCAATCTCCTCCAGGTGCTTGACGCGCGTGGCGTACCGCTGGTGCCGCTGCTTGCGGATCTGCTCCGACCCGACGCGCTGCAGCACGAACCGCACCACGGCCCGGAGCGCGAGGAAGATGTGCTCGCTGATGAAGATGGTGATGGGGAGTGCCCACCACGCGCCGTGGCCAATGGTATTGGCGCCGAAGAGGTGCACGATCGCGCCCGTCGAGAGGCTGCCGACCCAGGTAAGGAAATCGAGCGAGTTGATCCACGGGCCGATGCCGTCCGTCCGCACCGGCGCGGGCCGTTGGTGCTCCATGCAGATCTTGAGGAAATCCGTGCGCAGCTCGACGATGTTGTTCACCAGGAAGCCGATGGGGATCAGCGGCCAGACGGGGGAGAAGAGCGCAAGGTATCCGAACTGGAGCACAATCTCGGCGATGTCGTCTTGCACGTTGTACTTCTCCAGCGTCGCCTGGTTGCGTGCGCTGCGGAGGAACCTGGCCTCCTCGGGGTCGTCCTTGACGATGGACATGAGCATGGTGTCCTTGGAGTGGGAGCGCCTGTATTCGCGGTAGATGCTCTGGGCCTTGTGCTTGAGGACGGGCATGATGTTCTCGTCGAAGAAGCCGGAAATCTGGCCGGTGACGACGAGGGCGATGACCTCGTCGCGGAGGCGGTCGGCGTCGACGTGGAAGGTGAGGTCGTCGTCCATGTACTTTTGCCCGACGGCGCCGAGCAAGCCCTTGGTCATGCCCTCGAGCCAGGGGACAAAGCTGTCGCCAAAGGGCACATAGACGAAGGCGGTGATGAGAATCGGGAGGTAGTTGGTGATGATGTTGAGGACAAAGATCTTTTGCGTCAGGGACATTTCGTGGTAGTCGGCGGTGCGGTGGTTTTCGTAGTTTGTCAGCGCTGTGGCGATGTCCTCGAGGGCGCTGCTGATGTAGGGCAGCGCGACGGCGAGCAAGCACGTCGGGACGTACTCCTGCAAATTGCGTCAGCCGAGGCGCCCAGTTTCGGGGGAAGGGGTACCGTATCAGGACTCACGATCAAGTTCTTGTGCGGCCCGTCATAGCCTTCCGAGATGAGCACCTCGATGGCGAAGACGAGCATGATGATGGCGCCAAGCACCAAGGCGGAAATCAAAACAAAGGGAATCTGTAGCAGTTGACGGGTGACCTGCTTCCACTTGGGAAAGTAGTGCTTCTCCCGGCCGGTCTCGTCCTTGACGATCTTGTCGTACTTGAACTGCGGGCGGTTGACCTTGACCTTGCCGATGCCCTGCACGTTCCAGCGGATGCTCAGGTCGACCTCCTGGATCTTCCAGTACTCGAGGAAGACGGTGCACCAGACGCAGGTCGAGATTGCGTAGAAGAGGGAGTACTTGGAGAGGTACATCCAGGCGATGACACCGGTGATGGCGGGGAAGGTGAGGAAGAGGAGGTACGTCTGGATGAATGCGAAGTAGAAAGCGACCTGGATGCGGGATTAGAGGGGACGTGCCAATGAGATGGGATAGATGGACCGACCTTGGATCCCCAGAGGTCACGGATAGAGTCGATGTCATCCAAGGTCAAGAAGAGGCGCTTGCTGAGATGCTTCATCAGAGACTGGTTCGTCCCCTCGTTGTGGAGAGGGAAGATGGCCTTGACGTTCTTCCATGGTCCCGACTCGGGGGTGATTCCAGCACCACCCAGAGACTTGGGCCAGTTGACGAGATGGTAGACGGAGAGGATGTCCTCGGCCTCATAGGCGCCGTCAACGACGGTGGTCTTGGTTCCGCCGGGGTGTTCGGGTATAATGCCATACAGCCAATCTTTGACCCTGGTGAGAGTCAGTGGCGGCGGTGCAGATGAAGGAGACATGAGAGAAGAGCTGACCTTGACTTGTAAACAGTGTTTCCGAGGAGCTCCCGTGGAGCTTTGGCGAAGATGAGCAGGGTCTGGTCGTAGCCAGCCCTCACCTCGGTCTGGAGACCGGCAGACTCGAGGTCGCTCAGAAGCGTGGTGAGTTCCTTGACGGCGGTCTCAGAATCTGGGAGGGGGGAATCAGCCACACTTGCAAGCAACTGGAATGGCGGGCAATCACTACAACAACACCAAAAACATACCGACTTCACTGAAATCATAGACGACGACATATTTGTCGTTGTAGGACTGCGGTTTGTGGGGAAGGTTGGCCAAGGGGTCTGTCACCCCTAGTTTCTCCATTATGCCCATCCTCCCTCCACGCGACTCGCGACCAGGCGAGGGGGAGAAGGCGTGATTATGTAGGTAGAGACGGCGGGAATGGGAGTTCGGCACGGCCGACGGGACGGGTCTCCACGGATGGGGCGGGACCGAATAGAACAATTGGGCTAATCAACAAATGAAGCAATAAGGAACGGGACCCCTCAATTGGGTCGGTTTGGGGGTGTGACTCGGGGGAAAGACCCAGTTGAGGTGCGACCCAGCACGTTGGATCCGTCCGAAGGTCTACAGATGGAAGTTGGGGTGGGATTTAGGGCCGAGAGTGACGCAGTGACATCCCCGGTGTCGAATGTCGCGACATGAAGAGAAGTGGCAGAGAGAGGGAGAGAGCGAGAGAGAGAGATAGGGCGAGGGAGAGAGAGCAAGGCGGCAGATGCTCGGAGTTGGAGCTTCAGCCCTGCGCCGGAACGACGACGGAAGAGGAAAGGGAAAGGGGAAGAAAAAGAAACGACAAAATAAAAACACGGGCCTGTGGTCCTCGCCTGGAACGTCGGCAGCCAGTGCGCTCCGCGATGGCCTCCGTTTGGTCGAAGCTTGCCTTAGCTCAGCCGTGCTCTGGGGAGCTGCGCGCCGAACGCGTCAGCGGCCCCACCCGCCCAGAGCTGACGCTGCCGCAGAGCCGCGCGCCGGGGGTCAAGATTTCTTGGGGACCTTGGTCGCACAGTCATTCACATGGGCTTCTTTCTCGCCGGCGCAGCTGGGGTTGTCTTTATGTTGGCGAGGCCGAGTGGCTGGAGCCCGAGATGCGCTTCGAGACGAGGTACGTACCCCTGTCCACTGCCATGAATTAATGAGCTTCTGCAGAATTGTAGAATTCCCCACCACTCTGGCCCTTCCTCCACCCTCGACGAGCGCTGCGCCACAGCCGTGAATGCGCGGTGGATGCACGCAGTGGCTTGCGAGACAGCAAGCTGCTGTCACTGTAATTATGCACAGACTTCCGTGCCCCACTGCAGAGCCCAGCCACATGAACAAGTCAGGTGTGGCGACTTTCACGGCGACGACCAACTCCTCTGTTCATTGCTTGAGCCCCGGAAGCCACAGTTTGCTTCTTCAGCCGTCATGCGGCCAAAGGCATTCTCCTGGTGGGAGCTCGCAGCAGTCGCCGCCATGAACCCAGTCAACGCGTTGTATCGCGAAGTCAGCTGCAGTAGTCAGCAATCCGAGCGATGTCTTTGAGCGATGTCTCCAAGGAGACGCGGCGGTCCACCCGAAACCCCGAAGGCCCCACCCAAAGAAACGGCCCTTGGTACTTGATGATGGGCGGGAGAAGAGGTCCAAGTTTGTCGAGAGACAGTAGCATGGGTAGCAATGTCTCTGTTGCATTCAAACAGGATGGCGAAAAGGAGTCTTGTTCTTATTCGCGTTGTCTGTACTTGAGCACCAGGGTATCGAGGCCAATGCTCACAACTGCCTCTGGTGTCCCCCGCGTTTCAGCGCCGGTGGCAGAGATAGCGATATACCCAGACGTCGATCCGAATGGTATTGACCAACCCATGATTGCCGGATCCGTGCAGGAAATAACGGCAGTTTGGCGTCTTGATTGCGATGGCCAGCCTTCTGTAGCGTCACCTGTCGACACGGAGGATCCATCATCGCCAGGCGGGGTATCAATCAGGCTCTGCTTGGCCTGCAGGTAATTCCCGCCAACACGTGCATACCCCCTCGGCCATGGCTTGCCAACCTCGATTCAGCCTTACCGTCTGCCACTGTCTGTCGTTATCTTCTTCAGGCCGCAGACCGTCACCATGGCCACCCGCCCCAGTCGCCGTGACGAGTTCGAGATCGCCGTGGTGTGTGCTCTGTCACTAGAATACGATGCTGTGGTACTTGCTTTCGACGAGTTTTGGGACGACGACGGCGACACGTACGGGAAAGCGCCGGGCGATCCCAATACCTACACCACCGGCCGAATCGGACAGCACAACGTCGTCCTGGCGCTGCTCCCGAACATGGGCAAGGTCGGTGCGGCGGGCACCGCCGCCAGCCTGCGATCGAGCTACACGGGCCTTAGGTTGGCCGTTTTGACCGGGATCTGCGGCGGAGTGCCCGCGCCCGGGACCGGCGACGAGATTATCCTGGGCGACGTCGTCATCAGCAAGACGGTCGTGCAGTACGACTACGGCCGGCAGTATCCGGGTAGGTTCATCCGGAGAGATACTGTGGACGACAATCTCGGGCGACCCAACAAAGACATCCGCATCCTGCTGGCGACGCTTGAGACAGACCGTGGACGTGATGCCCTCCAGCACGGCGCCACGCAGACTCTCGGCCAGATCAGGGAGAATGCTGCAAAGAAGCGGGGTCGAGGAGCGAAGTACGTTCGCCCGAGTGCGGCCGAGGATCAGCTTTTCAAGCCCGAGTACCAGCACAAGCATCGGGACGGATCCAACTGCGGATGCGTCGAGCAGACGTGCGAGGCGGCATGGGCCGCCTCGTGCGACGAACTCCGTTGCGACGTCGCGGAACTAGTTCCCCGAGAGCGGCTCAAGGACACGCTCGAATCCAACGGCACACACGACGACCCCGAGTTTGAGATTTATGTCGGCTGCGTTGGGTCAAGCGACATGGTGATGAAGTCTGGTGAAGACCGCAACAGGATCGCTCGGGAGCATGGCATCATCGCATTCGAAATGGAGGGAGCCGGCGTGTGGGACGAGGTGCCGTGCATTGTTGTCAAGGGCGTCTGCGACTATGCCGACAGCCACAAGAACAAGAAGTGGCAGGCATATGCGGCCGCGACGGCGGCCTCCGTGATGAAGGCTCTCCTGGCACGCTACATCCAGACAGACAAGCCGACGGCGGGCGATCGCACTGGCTCGGCCGCATCGCCCACGCCGCTCAGGGGCCCGGGGGCTGTTTTCAACGGGCCCGTCACGGGGAAGCATGTGGTAGCGGGGCAGCACACGAGCGGAGGAACGACGAATATAAGTTTTGGTAGTTAACGGCTTGTTTTCCAGGTTTGTCAGTAGAGAGCGAAGTCGTGTTTGGTCGAGCTAGATAAATCCCCTACTTTATTGGTTGAGCATCAGTACAATTGCACCATGAAGCAGATGTCCGTGATGCCTGACCCTCGAAGTGCCAGTTGACCGCAGATTATGCCATGGCGCTTATGCCAGTGCGGGGCGATGGCTGCTGATTGGCGGATGTCCTGCTGACGACATGTGTGCAGCCTGCATGCTCGAGGCTGAGAAAGAGCGTGATGTTGCGAACGTCCGCGGATGCAAAGTGCCTGGCGTCAAAGCCTGGCGATACTCGCACAGACAGACGAGAAGGCTTACGCATACGAAGATGGGCCCGGAGATGGCGTTCAACGGCCCGCTGCACGGCCAAGGCGTCGTCGCCGGCATGCGCGTGTCGGGCGGGACGGCCAACGTCCACTTCCACCATACCGGCGACCGGCCCCGGAGCGGCCCCCTGCGAGTCCTGCCGTTCTCTCGGAACGAGGATGTTGTTATCCGTCCAGCCATCTTCTCACAGCTCGATCTGCTCCTTCCCGTCTCCGAGGCCCGCAGCGCCGCTCTCTGGGGTCTCGGTGGGTCTGGCTGAGCATAGAATCCCATCAACTTCTTTGCGGCCAGCAATGCTGATAAACCCAGGAAAACACAGGTCGCCCTTGAGTTTGCCTACCGACGGGCCAACGAAGACGAAACTTGCTCCATATTCTGGGTCCATGCCGACACCGAAGCGACGTTTGCCCAAGATTTCGCATTGATTGCGAGGAAGGCGGGGTTGCCAACATCGAACGGCGAGGAGTTGCTGATGGCCGTGTGCCATTTCATCGAGTCCCAGCCACGGTGGCTGCTGGTCCTGGATAATGCCGACGACCTCAGGCTTTTCGGAGTTGGTGCCACGCGGCAGAACGAGTCGACTACGCAATCTGCTACGAAAAGCTTGTATCACCATGTCCCCAAAGGTCCTTATGGGTCGGTCTTGTGGACAAGTCGCGACAGCAAAATCGCCGGTACTCTTGTCGGGCCACTGCGGGCCGTTGAAATCGCCAATATGCTTCCAAAAGAGGCGCAAGCATTGCTTGCGACGGTCAGGGGCAGCGATATAAGCGATGAAGAGTTTGATGATGCCGTTGCACTGCTCTCGGAGCTTCATCACATCCCGCTTCCAGTATCGCAAGTCAGCGCTTACATGCGGAGAACGGCCCTGCCGATCAAGGAATACCTATCAAGGCTCAAAGATGGCAAAAAGCGGTGGGGCCTTCTCAAAAGAACCGGATTTGATCGCCATCGGCGGGAGGGGATCAGCAACAGCATTTTAGAGACCTGGAACATCACCATCGAGCACCTGAAGGAGGAAGATGAGGCGGCAGTCAGGATTCTATACATTTTGGCGTATGTTGACAACCGAAACATCCCAGCCGAGATCATCAAGGCCGCAGCAGCAGCAGAAATATGCTCAATATCAGGCTATATCCGCAGCGGCAGCCGGGAGCACGCATGTGCAGACGATGAAAGCGCCGAGGACACGGACGAAAGTGATGATGTTACTGAAGAGGCAGTCACCCGGTTGCGAGAGTTCTCATTTCTGCATAGGACAACCGCCCCCGATGGCGAACCGATGTATAACATGCACCAGCTCGTGCAGGAGGCCACGCTGTACAGCCATAGTGTTGAGAAGAACGTCGAAAAAACGGCGTGTTATTCTACAATGGCGCTAAGGATCTTGAATACGCTGTTCCCAGAGAGCAAACGAGAAAATTGGGAAGAGTGCGAAAAATATGTGCGACATGTTCTACGAGCAAGCAAATGGGCCGAGATGGCCGACGACGGAATTGTAATCTTAAACTTGCTTACGAAAACATCCAACTATCTGTATGACAGAGAACGTTGGAATGAGAGAGAGACGATAAACGACAGGGCTTATTTGCTCCGCCGGGAGGCTCTTAGCAAGAAGCATCCCGACACTATCAGTAGTATGTGTCGTCTCGCAACAACATACCTTGCACAAGGGAGGTATGATGAGGCAGAGAAGCTCTATAAAGAAGCACTAGAGCTAGATAATGAGGTTCTTGGCGAGAGATACCACAGCACGATCAGCAGCATGGTATGTCTCGCATCAACATACTATGCACAAGGAGGTATGATGAGGCAGAAAAGATCTCAACACGAGTTCTAGAGCTACGTCAGAAGACCCTTTGCAAGAAGCACCCCGACACAATTATGAGTAGTCTCATCTCGCGGTAGCATACCATGCACAAGAAAGGTATGATGAGGCAGAGAAGCTCTATAAAGAAGCACTAGAGCTAGGTAATGAGGTTCTTGGCAAGAGGCACCCCGGCACGATCAGTAGCATGACCTACCTCGCAGCAATATACCATTCACAAGGGAGGTACGATGAGGCAGAGAAGGTATTGGTGGAGGTGCTAGACTTGCGTAAAGAGATTCTTGGGGAAATGAACCCCGAAATAGCCAAGATTATGTATAGACTAGCCCGGTGTTGGAAGAGGCAGGGTCGAGATCCAGACGCTGTATCACTGATCATGAATTGCTATCAGCTGCAATGCGCTGTGTTGGGGCCCACACATTGGCGGTCCAGGCGTACCAAAACAACTATGGATTCATGGATTCCGCCCTGAACAGAGGAGAAGTATTCTAGTCTATGCAAGGAGTCAAGTTGCTATTGCTACGCGTTAAGCCAAACAAGAAAAGATTAGTTCCTTGTTTTCAATGTCACCTAAGTGATAGTTGCTGGTTCATGGTAGTCTCATTCGACAACAGAATTCGTACGGCCTTTCTGGCGTCATTTTAGCGTCCTTCGAGTATACTTTGCTGAGGATACTTTGTAACATGTCGGTGAGGTTCGTAGAAATTGGAAAATCGACTCATCATATGTCAAGTTGAACAGAATGACTCATTCGTAGAGAGAATTACTTACTCCATACGGTGGTTCGCGAGCGCCGTCAGGGCGTTGTTTGGGTTGCAACTCCTCACGATCTATGGTAAGACAAAGGTGAAAAAAGCCTGGGGGGAATGAAGAGCGATGATGAGAACGAGAGTAGGGGAGGCAATGGTTACAAGGGCAATAATCTTGTGTTCGGTTACAAAGGCGGCAGTGACGGCAAAGCCAACGGCGATCAAATACATCATGATGAGGGAAGCGTCGAGTTCGACAATTAGGATTGCAACAATCGCAAAGATTCGTCCAATTAGGAATGTTAGAGCTGAAACTTGATAAAGAATGAAGCTGGCAGACAGACTGGGGTTATGTGTAGAAATGTGGAAGCGTGACACCAGTGTTCAGCATCCCGTCGCTCGCAGAGAGCCTCTGATATCTGGCCGGTCTAGGCTGTAGGAAACAATATTCTCTACTCTATATTATAGCTGTGATACACGAAAAAAAGAAAGGCGTCTTTGAACCTCGGGTCCCTTTCAGGTGTTTGTAGTCACAAACTTGCTTCGCTGCCTCAGTGTGCTGCCGTACTTAAGTAAAAGCCAAGGGATCGGCATCAGAGGCAGCGAAAGGAAAGCAAACACGCTGCCGGCCCAGTGCGCCCCAAGTTTTTCGTACATCTGGATGGTGAAAAGAGGGAACACCGCGCCTAGAGTGTATCGCAGGATACCATTTGCGGCGAGGGCTGGGAGTTTCTATTAGCATTGTGATCAAACAGAGGTTGTCGGGAAACGAACCAGACGCTGCCGCTTTGGGGCCGTAAAAGTCAACCATGTAAGTGATGACTGACAACTGTTCCCCTTGTTAGGCACGACTCCTTTCAGTTTCAAGACATGACGCTAGCTTACGAAAAGTGAAAAGGCGCCAAGCCCAAATGGAATGCCCGCTGCCACGAGGGCAGCCCAGTTACCTCCTTCATGTGCTTCCCATGCATACCTGACTTAGGGTTAGAAAATTGAGTTGAACTCCACGCTATGGTGTCTTGATGGGTTTCCAACGTACCAGAACAAGCCGACTGGGAGTAAAACGCTTCCCACGAGAGCAGCGTAAAGTCGCTGCTCCGGTGTAGCAGTACCAGCCCGCAACGCAGGGATTCGGAACCTGGTGTCAAGGAATCCGTACACAAAGGCGGCCAATATGTACCCAATAATAACGCTGATGAAACTTAACCCGACTTCTCGGAGGTTGAATCCGTAGTAGCGCTGGAGGACGTAGGAGCAGCTGGCGAAGTAGCTGAAGATCATAGCGTATGCGAAGGCCGTATAGAGGGCCAGGGACGAGACAATGATTTCTGTGAAGAGCATCTTTGTCGGTCTCAAAACAGCTGCTTTGGCGAGGCCTTGAAGGCGGCTGAAGGTTATTGTGGGTTCCCCGTTTTCTTTCCGCAGAATCCAGGATTTTGAGGTCTCTTTCATCAACACGGTACCTATCCAGACCGGAGCGCCGACAATAAGGAGGACATACTGCGTCCACCGCCAATCGCCATCCCTGTCCTCCAGAACGTATGCACCGGCCAAAGGACCAAGCGTAGGCCCCAGGAACGGACCGAGGATGTACAACAACGACGCGCCCGCGCCTTTTCCTAGCTCCCAAATATCAGCAATCGTCCCCGCTCCGACGGCTATACCAGCCGATCCTAACAGTCCTGCGAGGAAACGACACGCAAGTAGCCCGGAGAACGTCGTCGCGGCCGAGGAGCCACCAAGGAAAGCAAGGAGACAGGTGCAGGAGACGGCGTAGATGGGTTTGCGGCCGAAGACCTCGGAGAACGGGGCGATAAAGACGGGGCCGACGGCAAGGCCGAGGGTGTATAGGGTCAACGGTAGAACGGAGCGGGTACGGGAAACGGAGAATTCTCGCATTATCTGCGTCGTTGCTGGTACGGTTATCGAGGTAGCGAAGGTGCTGCGCGTGAGTGATGTCAGCTGGTATTGACCAAGTCTTGGTTGAAATGTATTGGAACAAGGACAGCGGGATTGATAAATACATTTCAAAGGCGAGGAAACATGGGATTGCAGTGTGTAAGATTTTCATCGCGGTGCTCCAGTTCTTGGGATTTCGTTTCTCGCGAGGGTCGTCCCATGCTATTCGTAGCTGCTGGCCGTCTTCTTCGGATGATGTAATGTCATTCTCGGCTTGTTTCTCAACATCTTCGCCAGTAATATCTGCTCCTTGCTGGTGAGAGAACGGGTCTGAGCGTATTGCGCCCATATTCAAGACTGGGACTGTTACCCCAAGATTCTGAATAACCTGAGAATTGTAGACTGTTCGACGATGTTTAAAAATGGTCCTTGATTTGGAGCAATGAGGCTCTTTTCAGGGGTGGTTGCTGTTATGTGTTTTTCATTGCAGAATGCTGTTGGCACGGGGTTTTATTGAAAGACCTTTCGTTGATTAACAACGTAACCTTCCGAAGTCTGGATGGCATGTGGACAGGGCCAACTGTTCACGCAAGGAAGAACCATAAATATTAAGGTACCGATAGTGTTTCCTTGAATGGCTTTGTCGCTGGCCCGAGGGTCTGCTTATAAAGATGATTAGTGATCTTGTTTGAGTAGTAATCCGGCATCTCGAGAACCATCATACGGGTACATGATGCATTTCGGACAGCACCCTCAGTGCGGCGGAGACCAGGCTTCCAATCAGGCCTCCTGAACCAAATGTTTATCAATAAGGCTTCTCTTAAAGCGTGCTCCTGCTTTTTGAGAGGTGGTTGTATAGACACCGTCCCATGCAACCCATGCTTCTGAAATCCGTCGTGCTTACCCAGTTACCGGGAGTGACTAGTGTGGTTATGTGATTAGTGAACCAACCCTCGGCAGAAGCTCAAAGGAGATTACCAGCCCCAAGTTCAGACGGGATAATACCTCATTTTGCAGGTAAGGGACATACCGAATTCCTGTCTAAGCAGAAGAAGTTGTATGGAACATTATTATCCAAGATTCAATGCCTGGCAACACTAACCCGTAATCGACGCATGCGAATGGTCTCATTGGTCCTGCGAAAAAGTAGTGTCACCAACGAGGCCGGTGTTACAGTCGACGCAGCCTTCTTGCTCACGACTCAAAGTAATATAGCATGGTCTCAAAATAAAGAATAGAAGACTGAAGTTCAACCCTTGACCATGTCAAGATGTATTACCACTTCGTTTCCGGCCCAACAACAAAGCTTTTCCTTTGCGTGATTCCATCCTACAAACCAATCCTATTTCGATACAACATGACGTCATAAAGCAGAGTTGAGCGGAGGAAATTTCTCAGCCCAAATAGTCCAGCCTTGTGGTTCTTGACCTCATTCATCAAGTCAAGTACCGTCCTGCCCTCGTTGTTGCGGACGCTTGGGCTTGCGCCACTCCTGATCAAAGTCGGCACAGTCACCACAGTGACCAACGTACTAAAACCGGAGATGTCGCTCGCTTGTTGAAGCCGCAAAACCTCTTTGAGGAGAAAAGAAAGAGGGGTATCTCCGTTGCTGTCTGTCGCGTTGACGTCCGCGCCAGCTCGAATTAGCGGAAGAAGCGCGACGCGCGCGACGGTAGGGTTGCCTTTGATCTGAGTCGAGACGATGGAATGAAGGTACAGATTGTCCTGGGCCTTTGGGTTTCCCTTGATTGGATACTCTCGGAGCAGCTTCGGTACCATCCAGCAGTAGCATTGCTGTATCGCGTAATCGACCGGCGACTTGGTTGTCTTACTGGCGCTCCTATGAGGATCCGCCCCGTATTTGCATAACAGACGAACCATCGTGTCGTTGCCCACAGATTGGTTCTTGATCACAATGTGCAACGGGCTTTGGCCATCTGGGTTTGGTTGGTTGGGGTCCGCTCCCAGACCGTTGAGGAGCTTCTTTACCACGTTAGGACAGCCAAATTCAACTGCTATTTGTAACAACGTCCAACCATCACGAAGAGGTTTCTGAAGTGTTTCGTCCTCCAGCCATGACACACTGACACCCTTTTGGCTGGCCGATATGACGGCTTGTTTGTCGCCGAGCTTCCTCCAAGCTTCTCCGCCAGTCAGCGTCAGGGTATCGGGCTGAATGAACGAGACCATCAGATCGACTATGTCGGTCCGCAATTCGTACATGGTGAATGCGAGGAACTGGGGATCCCTCAAAATCCGCTTCTCGGAATCGAGCTTACTGAGCAACCAATAGGTTTTCTTCTTGTCGTGCTCGTCGTCATTCAAGATGAAGCCAGCCCACATAGCAGCTAGGTCGTCTATCTCTGAACTTCGTTCAATCGTGGCTCCGTATTCTATTAGCTTATAAGCGAGAGAGGTGTCTCCCTCGGCGACGGTAAGCATGAGGGTTGTGCGATTGAACTTGTCTCGAGTGTTGACGTCGGCAAGTCCCTTTACGATGAGCTCGAAGGCGGCATTGTGTCGCGCTAGCCTCGTGCGAGGGTAGGCCGCTAGGTTTTCGTCCTCCATGATGCTTCGCAGGGCAATTTCTCCACCAGCAGTCACTGACTTGCCGGCCCTCTGATTGGTGACGATACCTGCCGCGACTCCTTTGTCGCGTCTCTCTCCCAGATGCTTCGCAAGAATATAAATTGTCTCGCTGAATTCCGTGAGTGGAGCATAGCTGCCTTCGGTCGTTGACGCACGAAGCAGTACACTGAACCTTTCATCATCCAGGCTTGTGGGATCCATGCCGAGATTGAGCAGAACTTCTAGAGCCTCTGGATTATGGGCAGAAGCTGCAATGTGAAGTGGGCTTCGTTTTGTAGTGTGCCGTGCGTCGGAGCCGAGAAGGTGACGGATCAGATCGGGAGCAGACCCCAATGATGTAGGTCTCCGAGGACTTGGAGTCGTGGCCCCTGGAGTCAAGATGGGTGGCAGGCCACAGCATATGTCGAGAACTCCGCATCCTTCTATAGGAGCCGGGAATGACTGGCCTATATTATCCCAAGCGTAGTCTAGTGTGGTGGCTGGGCCAGGGTTATTCAGAACGACTGTAACATTTGCCCCGGCATTAACCAAGGCAATCGCCTCCTCAAAGTTGCCGTACAGGCAGGCCTCTATAAGTAAGGTATGCCCTTGACCCAGGTCGTGATCAATGTCAGCCCCGCAGCGTAGCAGAATTGCAAGAGCCTCTCGGAATCTGTCCGTTTCCCAGAACGCCCTCCAGAGTAGAGTTGCGCCAGAAAGGTCAGGGTCGCCATCAGTGGCATCGTCAACACCCTGCTCCAAGGAGAATTCGGCCAGTCCGGGATAGCCGTGCCGCATGGCAGATATGAAAACAGGAAGCACTGACCACGACGGTTCGTCATAGCTAATTAAGCGTTCCTGTATGTGCGGACACTTTTTGAGCATGTACTTGACCAACTCTATATGTCCGTGGCATAGAGCGACGTGGAAAGGCGTCCAGGCCGGGTGCGTTTCGTTCCAAGCCTCCCAGTAGAGTGCCATGCGGTGGTTTTGGCAGCAAAACCCTTTGGACGATATATTGAGTAATGCGCCGGAGTCGACAAGCAGTTCAAGGGCAGGCAAATTGCCATACCTGGCGGCGATATGAACTGGAAACCAATACAAGCCTTTGATGTCGTGTTCATCCACTTCGTCGTAATCGTCTTCATCGGGATAACGGATGATCCCAACCATCTCTCTCTCCACTTCTTCAAACTCTTCGAACATGGCCTCGTCGTCTAAGCCGGCGCCATCCCCGTTGGCCGAGTCTTCGGAATCGGAATCGTCCGCGCCGCTGCTACCGTTTCCGCCAGCGTGATTAAGACTCGCATCATCATCAGACTCTATGCCATCGGAAGCTTCATCTGCAGAATAATGGTCTGCCACGGAGGCGTCTTCGGAGAATTGCTCCGAGGATGAATCGTCCATGTCGTCAGAGTCGTCATACTCGTCCAGGAAGAATCCGCCGTGCTCCGAGACGTCCTCTTCTGTAAAGGAACTGTCATCCGAAAATGGGCCATACTCCCCGATGGGATCATGCTCAATAAACTGCGATAAAAAATCTTCACGTTGTTGAAACTGTCGGCCGTCGCGTCGGTAGAAGCATCTGAAACGTTCACCTGCCGACATGGTCTTGGGATCCCATGGAGCATATTCATGGTCTGGGTTGTAGCGAATAATGCCGACCTGGGGGTCAACGGGTCCCGCTTTGAGTATCTTCTTCATGAGGTTCAGGTTCCCTATTTCAGTTGCCCAGCAGAGGAGGTATGGGTGACGGAGGACCCCAAACTGATACAACAACGGGTCAGCAACATGGTGGAAGAATCGGTCTGTTGCGGAAAGTGCCGCAAGGGCGGCGATCTTGATATCGGCTTGTTTGTGGCCATGTGTGTCGCCTTCTATTAGAACTCTGGCCACAGCAATTTTGAGCTCAGGCGGGAGGTCGCGTAGGTTTGTCATGGCTCCCGTCCGCCAGCTGGTAGGTTCGTGTGGGCGTTGGCCTTATGCAAGGGACCGTGTAAGGTGAATACGAGGGTGGAAAAACCGAGCGAAAATATGCGGATGAAAAATTGAACTGCTGCGGTGATGGCATTTGAGGTGAGGTGGTGAGGTGGTGATGGAGGGAAGAATGAGGCCCCGTTTGCAGGCCTGGACAGTGCGCTGGGACGTTGGCAGATTATGTAACCGGTAAGGAGCAAGAGAAAAGAACCCCCTCGCGATTGGCAGGTTCGATCAATGATTCAAAGCGACGGGCCCTCCAAGCAAGTTTTCCGACAAATGGAATGAAATGTGAGCTTTGCATCCCCTCACTTCGGCTGCTATTTTCTCTCCGGCTCTGGTCCATGTGAAAGAAAAGCGCGACTGCCTGCCTAGTGAACCAATCAAACAAACCATTTGCAAGCACGGTTGAGAGACGTGTTTGATGCTTACATAATGACGCTAGGGGGCCTGTCAAGCCACAAAACGGGGGCAGCGCCACGACATGGCTGGACTGGCGAGCTTGAAATGCCGTGGAGGAAAAACGCACCAGCATCCTCAAAAATAAGAATAGGTCAAATGTGAACCATATCTTGGTATGCCCAAAGCCAGAATCGAAATAGCGATCTTCTCATTTTGTCATCTGTCCTTGCCGACCAAGGTCGTTTGAACAGGTGTACTAGTGAGACGCTTTACCACTGAGCCATTCGGGCGAATGGTGTGTTGAGTGCTCTCCGCGGCGAAACAGATTATGTTGTGGATAAGGTGGGCCCGAGGGCGACTCCCACTCTCATCCTCGTGAAGCGTGGTAGTCCGGAATGGTTTTTGTTTTCGAACATGGCATCATCACAACAGTCCCCCCTTTTCACTCTAGAAGATATAGCTAGATACGAACTGTCACTGAGGCTCTACTGAGCTTTTCGAAGCTGCCTCTATCAAAGTTTCAACACTTAAATAAAGTCATTTAGGAATTGGAAGCTCGATGCCAGAGGATTGTGATTAAGGCAAAAGCCATTGTGAAACTTGGATGTTCGACAAGCGCGGTTCACTCCAGCAGCTGAGGCTAGCCACGGTGGCATCCCTCCCTGTTTTCAGGGTCAATATAAGCCAGCTGCTTCTACATCCAAACACAGAGTGCTGATAAAGATGCCGCCTCTAGCGTCAAGCTCCTGAGGGCCGTCAAATTTACTTGAAGTACTTGCTGGTTCAATCCTTTGCAGAGGTTTCATCCCTCTTTCTGGAGCGCAAGGGGTGTGATAGGGATCTCCGCCTTTGTACACTGCCAATTATCGCTAACCTCAACGTATCTGTGATCTCTTGGTTTATGTACTAGCAATGATGCCGCCACCAAAGCTATGCATCAGCCCGAAAGTTATTCAGCATCGGTGAAATGGCCATCTGCAACCCCGGCCAGTACCGCCGGAACAAGCACCCCAACTCCGTGCCGTGCATTGCACACGCACCCCACCTCGCCGCCGTCATCACATCCGTAACCATCCGTAACTCCGCAACGCCCGACTCCGACGCAGATCCACAAGCGGCACTGGCGGGGCTCCGCGCAAGGACCTGCCAGCTGATAGACTGAACAAGCATAAGCAATGCGAACCTACAACCAACCGGAGCCTGTCGTATTCCAGCTTTCGCAATTGTTGCTTCAGCGTGGTCACTGGCCTAGCATCAATCAACCTCGGTGAGGGAGGCAATCATCCAATTGCCATCATCCGGACCTCTTCAGCAGCCCGAAATCCGTTCTGTCCGTGTCCAATACCGTCAGATGTGGTGGTATGAAACACCGCGTCCCACCGTCCGAAATGCCGCGCAACGCTCAAGCCCCAACTAACACACCTCCCCCGCCACAGGGTCGCGCGGTATGACGCCACTAGATGTGATCGGACGGGCGCTTCCGCATCTTCGATTGGCTGGTGTAACACTGTTTATCCCCGGGGCGGGTTCGGCTCCGGTAGGAACGTATCGTTCGAATTCTCGGCGGGCATGCTCCCGGAAACAAGTTGTGCATTTGCATTACTGAACTATAAGACGTTGAAGCTCCCCTGCCGAAATACGGAATTGAGGATGAAAACGTTCACCCTTCGTCCAAAGCGTACGAGCAACCGGTGTTAGGAATAACACCATCGCATTCATCATGATCATCCCACATGATATTTCAATATTCAGCAATGTGCAGCTGGGGGTGATTTTGCTTGCCTTCTTGCTAGCCTTGGTAAGCTTATAGAAATGAGACGTCATGAAAAAAGAAGTATAAAAAAACCAAAACTGACAAACCCAACAGGTATTCACCCGACTCATCTCAAGGGTAGTGTACAATGTTTACTTCCATCCTCTCCGTCACTACCCGGGCCCGAAGCTCTACGCCGCGACACGTCTCCCCTTTACGAGGATGATCACCGGCGGCAAGGCGCACAAGAAACTCGCAGAACTACATAGGCAATATGGACCTGTCGTTCGGCTCGGCCCAGACACCATCGACTGGGCCGACCCACGCGCTTTCAAGGACCTGATGGGCCACAGCAAGGGCAGCGGCGGGATGGAGAACTACAAGGACCCCATCAACGCCAGGTACAAGCCGCACAGCATCATCAACTCCGGCCGGGAGGATCATGCCCGCATCCGCCGGGTTCTTGCGCACGGCTTTTCTGCCCAAAGCATGGTTGAGCAGCAGCCCCTGATCCAGAGCCAAATCGACTTGTTGATCCAACGCCTCCACGAGCACTGTGAGGATGGAAGAAAAGCCTTGAACATGGTTGCCTGGTATAACTACACGACTTTCGACATAATCGGAGACTTGGCCTTTGGAGAGCCTTTCGGCTGCCTTGAAAAATCAGACTATCACCCCTGGGTTTCATCAATTTTTGACAACATTCACGCAAATATCTACAGAAACCAGTTCCAGCGCTACTGGATCACACGACCATTCACGAAGTGGCTGATCCCGAAGAAGCTGATGGAGAATCAAAGACTCCACAACCAGTTAAGCATAGACAAGGTCAAGAGGCGCATGGCCCTGGGAGAGTCAAGACCAGACTTCGTCCAGTCCATGATGATGAAGGAGGGCGCTTTGGTAAGTCTCTATCATGATAACCTTCCTAGAAAGTTTGCGCTGACCCGTGCTCTTTTTAGGCCATGTCCAAGCCGGAGATTGAAGAGACAGCCGACACTCTGATCATCGCCGGCTCAGAGACCACAGCATCCGTGCTTTCGGGTGTGACTTTCTTCCTGACAACTCACCCTGGTGCGATGGCAAAACTGGCCGAAGAAGTCCGAACATCTTTCAACTCGGAACAGGAGATTGATGTTCTCAGCGTCCAGAAACTCCGGTACATGCTCGCAGTTCTTGACGAAAGCATGCGGGTCTACCCTGTTGTGCCCATGGGCCTCACTCGTATCATCAAGCCAGGAGGAGATTACGTATGCGAGAGATATGTACCGGAAGGTGTAAGTGGATCACACTCAGTATCGTCAAGTGCAACAGAGAGCTGAAGCTAAACCCCTTCAACAGACCAGAGTGATGGTATCGCAATGGCCCATGTACCACAACGATAAGCACTTCGCGCAACCGGACTCCTTTATCCCCGAGCGATGGCTCGGAGATCCCAGATTCGTAGACGACAACAAGAGTGCTCTCCAGCCCTTTTCATTGGGGCCTCGCAATTGCATAGGTCGCAAGTAAGTATACACATAGCATTCCCTCCCACTCAGTTTCTGATCTCCGCTGACCTTTGACGAAATAGCCTGGCCATGTCTGAAATGAGAGTCATCCTTGCTAGAGTCATCTGGAATTTCGATATGCAGATTGCGGATGACAGCAGAAACTGGACTGAGCAAGAGTTGTTTGGTCTCTGGAAGAAGGGACCTCTGAACGTGCGCTTGACACCCAGGAAGGGGCAGTAGAATCCTTGACGTGGGTAGTTTCCTGATGCTAAACAAAAGGTGTTTTCGAAGCCTCGTCAGATTGCATGGAACAGCAGAGTAGGGTCACTACATACTGGGTCAGGTTACATAGTGTTGGGATTGCGAGCTTTTTGCCCTCTTCCAGCTCAAGAATTGCATGTATAGCATGTCCCTGGCATGTTGCAAGATGGGTAGAGAGATAACATATGGGTGCTTTCACGAACCGGGGACAATGATGAGAAGATGATGACGTGAGCCGTAGTGCCTACTACATCTTAATGGCGTAAAAAGAATCAACGTGCTCTTGATTACAAGCAGAACGACGTGTATCTTTAATAGTTGTGGGCTCACTGTCATCCTATGAACTACAATTCCAACACTTAGCCGCTAAATAGGGTTGCGCTGACGTTTAGGCAAAGTTTAGAAAGACTATTGGCAGTCCAAGCACAAGAGGGTCTGGCGAGGATTTCAAGGCCTCATTCAACATGAGCATAGATTAACAGGCGCTCAGCTGAAGGCGTAGAGATTTGGCTTTCAAATTTAATAAGATTACCTCGCAAGACTAGTAACATGTTTGAAGCATTCCTCGTTCATATTCAAGTTACAGCGAGGTGGGAATATAGAATGGACGGAAATCCGATGTTGACATCAGCAAGATTTCTGCAGGTATCTTGGCGTCAGCATGGCGGTACGCCTGTGGCGCAGAGGCAGCCGTCGATCATTCTGCATAGAGATGCCACTGAGACATATTGCCAGTAACTATTTAAGACCTGCAATTTCCTTTTCAGGTATTTGGCCTCACAATCTTTGAACCACCCAATTCCGACAGATCTCCCTCACCTCGCAATAAACCAAATAGTCCACTAGCAGAAGCACGGCGAGAGACAGAGTTACACTCAATAAGCAAACGATAAGCAAACGCAAAGCAATGTCCGACGGAATTCCGTTCACCGCAGGAAGCGAAGCATCCGGCGGCTGGCCTCCCCACCGTGGCCCTCGTCCTGCGTTCGAGCCCGGGCCGGCCGACATCAAAGCTGCCAAGAAGGCCGAGAAAGAAGCAGAGAAGGAACGCCAACGGCAAATCAGGGGGCCGTCTCTCGCCGAAAGCGTCACCGACACAATCAAGACCACCATCACCGAAAAGGTGTTTCGTTTGGACCCGAGCAAACCCAAGAAGCAACGAGTTGAGCGCGACAGGGATGGCGTTCCCATCAACTAGGCTTTCGTACGTTTTAGAGCCCTGCATAACCTTGTGGCGAGATTTCGCGAGTCGGTGAAGGAGGCTTGGACGTGAAGAAGTTGCACAGAGGCAAAACCTTGGTATTTTAGAGCGAAGCCATCAATGTTCCAATTTGCTTCTCAAATATGCATTTTGGCTTGATGTTTGCCGTAATCGATTCCCGGTCCCCTACATATATCCAGCAACTAGACAGCTCGACAGATATGCATCACACAGCGATGCCCTGCTCAGCTTCAAACGCAAATTAGCGTGTGAATGTTGAGCATTCACAGGTCATATCTGTTCGTCATTTAGCTTGACCTAGCGTACCACGGGCATGGCCGTGCAAAACGTACTTGACATGTGACATCGCTGCGCCGAAGGAGACAGACCAGTGTCGGACCCATCGTGATGAATAACTGATGAAGTTTCTGAGACCTTGTCGCTTTCAATGAAAGACACAACCCCGGGCGACGCATCCCGGGCGGTTGGGCAGATTACAAGGGGCAATGCGCGGGGCAGTGCGAGCTGCGCCCGGGCTGTGCTGCTGAGGCTACGTCACACGCCGAGTCCCTTGACGCACAGCGGCCCCACAAGTGCGGAACTGCCTCCGGATATCCACTGCTCCTGTCAGATGAGCAAATTTAGTGTAGATCGTCTTATCCCTTTGCCGTCTAACAAGGCGCCCCGGGCAGGGCAGATTTAGACAACAGTTTTCCATAGCCTTTTGATTCGCTTGTTCGGAGGTTAATGATTTCATCCCAGCATTCCGTCGATCCTTCCTGCGCTAGAAGCCTTCCAGAAGGCAGAATTGCCGGCGATCGTAGACCGAAGTTTATGTCTCACTCCCACGGCTGACTGATCGGCTCTTCTTCTCTCACTTATTGTGAATGAACTACCGGTCTGTTTGGTACATAAATCTTTGGCTTTTCCCATTCCTGACCGGCTTTGCCCTCATAGACAAAGCCACAAATCAATCATCTAATCTCCTTGAGAAGAGTCATCACGCGACTCTTATCAATATTACGCGACAAAGGGTCTACTATATTGTCAGGGATAATTGACTTATATTTACGGAACTCTTGTTTGCGAAAATCGTCAACATGTGCCTACCATTCCGCTCCAAAAAACACACTTACAACGGCTATGACTATAAGCCTCGGCCCGCCATGGCTTACAATAACCACAGCCAAGGTGTAGGCCGTCATGCAAATGGCGGTAGAAAATACGGTCATCATAATAGCTTCCACGGCGGTCATACGGCCGGTTACTACGGCTGGAGCGGCGGTGATGGCGGTGGCGGTCATGGACATGGAGGTGGTTGTGACAGTGGTGGCGGTGGAGGGTTTGGAGGAGGCGGAGGCGGAGGCGGCGGCGACGGCGGAGGTGGTGGTGGAGGTGGTGGAGGCTGCTGATTATACTGCGGCTGGAAATCGTGGGAGATAATCGAACTTGGACGTAATTTGATGACTTATGCTTATGGTACCGGCTCTATTGAGATATTGACTTTTACTCGGCTTTGTCGTTTTACTTTGAAGACGTTGTCACATCACCTATCGTTGCCCAAGTGAGAAAACACAATAGCTTTGTAACAATATCTGATGTATTTCGTCGCAAAAAGCACTCCATGTGTTCCTACACATTGTCATCTCATTCATCTCATTCATCACAGCACGTGTTTGCATTCACACATGCCAAAGCTTAGCCCACAATCTTTCATAGCCCAAATTGAGCCCCAAGGACCAAAGACACGATGGTCAACTCCACTCGCGCCTTCCCGAGCCCTGCCCATCGCTCGCGAACCACAGTAGTTCAGCCCATGTCGGAATGCTTCAACATGATGCCAAGCCTGACGCAGGCCATAACGGCATTCGGCTCAGTGGTAAGATGTCAGAATAGATATCCCGGCACAACCACAGGATCTTTTCCATGCGCAGCTCAATTCCTGTCATGACATAGACTCATTCAGAAGACTGCCATGAAAAGCAGAATGAAGGCATAATTGTGCTTGGGGCGATGTGATAGCTGGCGGCTACTGGCCCCCCTATTTATATTGTAGACTGATGCCCTCCCCCACAAGAACGCCGGCGAACACATAACATGAATTGAGATTCAACAAGAGAGACCAGTAAAACTGGTACAAATTACTCGAACTCTACTTATCAGGATTTTCCAGGCGTCGAGCTTCGAGGATACTAGCGATCTCTGTGTATCATTGCCAAAAGACCATGTCCAAGCTCAAGCATAAAACCAAGGGACCTATACTGACTGAGGAAGTCTAGTGATTCGAGAAAATAATCAAGCTCAACTGAGTGACTTTTCAATGTGCTCAAGAGCATTACTGTTAGCTTGGGGGCCAAAAATGCTTGAATTCCCAATGGGAAGTCATGAATGTACAGAAGCTTATGCAAATGCGGCTTGTGAGGTTTACCTGCCAGAGCCATAGCATAGTGACGGCTGGTTCTAACAGTATTATAGGCTGCGTTATTGGCGTCTGTCGGGATCCCCTGCGACTTGTCAGCCAGACTCGTTATTTACCGCTAAGAATTTGTGACCTATGTCACGAATACATAAAAGAGCAAAAACCGAAATTACATGTTGCTACTTGCCATCTTCAGCATCGCCAAATGACGAAGTTTTCTTCGCAGTAAAGGCTCTCCATAGATCCGCCAAAATTCGAGCATACATAGTGTCAGGCCTAACCCAGCACATTCGTTACAGCAATAGTCGCACTATGCATAACAGACTTTATGGTCTTACACGATCATGACTAAGTCTGCCAAGGATATGCCAGTATTAGGGGATCGTCCATTCATTATATAGATAGACGGATACGTCCATAGTCCTTCTTTCGGCATACTCTTTAATACACCTCATTGACCCCCTACCTTTCTATGGGCCTGTCAGCTGCTGCCTAACAGTTATAAGCCCAGCTGTCTTTTTAACCACTGGATGCTCTAAATAGCTTTGCACAGTCAAACCCCTGACCTATTAATATTATTAGCAACCTAGGCAGGCTCCCGGTTAATCATTAAGTATCCATCCTGTTATCTAGCTATAAGACACAAAAACCAGTTAACATAATAACTAATTAGTTAACCATCTGTCTAAAAGGTCAATCTGACTGGCCAGACTGGTACACTTTTATCAGGATAAACGCTAAGTTAAATAGGATATAGCAGTTCTGTAACCCAGATTCTAATGAGGTCCTTACTCCTCCTATTAGACCTGGCAGACCAGTTAACCCAACTATTAAACAGATTACTCTATTTAAAGCAGACAGTAGAGTATATTCTAAAGAGCTTAAGCAGTATAAGCGTAGGACTTACGTGCTTCAGAAAACCATAAGGGATATTACAACTACCATTGAGATAACTATGCTGTCCTGGCTGGTAGATGCTAATACCCCTTGTGAAGTATTGAGATGTCTAAAAAACAGATATTAGCGAACTCCTGAGGCAGAGAAGATGCTTGCCTATAGGACGTATAGGGACTACTTAACCAGACTAAAGAGGTCTAATATACACTAATGGATACAGTCCTGTAAGACCTATATCTTAAAGGCCCTTAGACTTGGCTGTAAAGAGATAAGTGTTATATACTAACAGGCAACCTTTCTAAATGCATTAAAAGGGACATATCTAGACTTTATAGCTTTCTTAGCAGCAGTCACTATAAGGGAAGCAATAGACAACATTAGTCTAGGCAATAGACTGTCTAGTATACAGATCCTTTATTAATTTAGGACTTAGCTTAAAGCTAGGCATAGTGAAGAGTACTCTAAGTCAGGAGGAGCATATGCCACTTAGTAACAGCAAGATGATGCACAGCTATCTTAGGTTCTAGCTAAGGGCCTATCTAACTTAAACAATAATAACAACAATAGGAAGAAGAAGAAGGAGAGGCCAGTACCCTTCTGTCTTCTAGATAGGATAAAGCACTTTTATACTAATTGCTTCTATCTAAACCTATATATTTAACTATCTAGATAGACTGGTAATACATTACAACTTCAGACGGCCTAGTAGTTCCTTACTAACAACCTACGTCTAAAAGATAAGATTAAGGTAAATAAGAAAAAGTCTAGTCCTGTAATCTAGCAGTAGGAACAAAGGATTAGGTAATCCTACTATATAAGGGGTTCTAGTCTATCTAACTTAGATACAGACTAGTTAGATATAACCTTTATTCTAGAAGCGCTAAATAGCTAATGCTAACATGTTGCCTAATCTAACGACAACAAACATTCCGTCCTAGTTAACAGCAGAGCAACAGATACCCTTACATAGGATAGAAACCGTCTTATTAATTAATATCCTGTTAGAAAGACATTTAATACACTAAATAGTCTAATCTAAGTAATTACAAAAGGGACTCTGCTAGTAAATAGATTAAACCTAGCAGGGCAACCGTATTAACTATAAATCAAGAACTCCTATCTAGTCCTAGAGGCAGTAACCACTCTAATTAGTACTATTAGACTAGAAGAACAGGATCTTTAGTTTACTCTATAAAAACGTTGCCTAGAAGATAGTTAAGGCATATCTCTATATAAGGTCTAGGCATATAACCTATAGTACTATCTAGAGCGCCTATCTAATAAGCCTATAGGTGCAGCCTTTTTTATATCTTCTAGTAAACCACGCGCCTAAATTACTACTTCTACCTAACTTTAGCATAAGAGACTAGGGCATGCTAATAAGGCAGCTCTACATTATCTATCTAGGGCATGCCTAGATGCAGAGATCTAAGGAATCTTAACCTAGGATTATAAGGCCTGTAGGTAGGCAAAAGTAATAAAGATCGTCTTACGACGTTAGCTAACCTATAAGACAACCTATTTATTTAAAAGGGTTAACATAGACTTCTTCTAACTAAAAGAGGCCTACAATAGGGCAAAAGTCTGCATATTAGCCATATGCCTATATACTAAGTATAAGCTGCAGTGCGCCTTACTTTATTGCAGACTAATAGGTCTATAATTTATTAGATAACTAGTTTAGTTTCTAGAAACCTAGTATAAGATAGTTATTTACTTTATTTATCTAGATAAAGATGTATCTCTACAGACTAATATAGATAACTATATAACAGACTAAGGGATTATCCTAAAGAGGACAGCTTCTTATATATTAGCATAAAATAAGTTAGCAGAAAGGGCTAGTAGAATTATCTTTATAATAGTAAGATTACTCTTAATTTAATCTAACTTTTCTCTAGAACTCTAGCTAGAAACAACAGTAGCAGCAGTCTACCTAGGTAACTAAATCCCTAGGCAAAAGATAGGCTAGTCTACGCTAGAAGGCAAAATAAACTCTTAGCTTAATACTAACAGAGGCACCTAGCGCCTAGAACAACTGTCTGTTAGTTACTTAAAGAGATATAGCTATAGAGTATATCCTCTTACTAAGGACTATCTAGCTAGCTGCTAGTAATTAGTAAAGATGTCTCTAAGAGCATACATAGGATATTTATGCAGATATAATAGCAGCAATATTTATTATATCTAGATACTAGCTTTATAATAGGTTTTTAGATTAAGAGATATTACTTTTAATAAATCTGTTATTTATAGCCTATTAGATGCCTAGCAGACGGATACTAATTAAATTAGAATTTAGGTAACGCAGATAGATTTAGTAGATCTACATAAGGATCTAGACCTTAGCATAGAAACCATTCTTAGTAATTATTCCCTTCTAGATATCTATATAAACCTATTATATAGCGACCGGTCTTCTCTTTCTTCTTTAGCTAATGTGTATAGGGCATTAAGTGCCAGCCTATTACCAGGTTTACAATCTAGCCTTAGTATCCTATCGCCTAGGGGGGTAAATAACTCCAGCCTCCCTCCTCCTTCCTCTTTATTATCTAAAAGCTATTTAGAAGGAATAAGCTAAAGATAGAACAAAGAAGCTAAAGAAACAATCCTAGAAACCATCTTTGTTAACACAGAAGATAATAATCTTTACCAGGATAGAACTAAGGCATCCTCTAACCTTAGACTAGCTAGCCTAGCATTTTTTGTAATATGTACTAAAGATCCTATCTATCTAACAGAAAAGACGGCTTTATATAGTAGCTAGTAACAGGATAATAGAGGGATAGATAACCTAGATGTAAATCTATCTATAAATAGAAATCTAGACTATATTAACACATTAGCATTATTATAACTAGCAGAGCAATATAGTGGTTAGGATACTAATAATACTACCTACAAAGGAATAAGCTAACAGCTATTAATCTAACTAACTAGATAACGCTAGAAATATAATATAAGTTAGGAAGTAGACTCTGCTAACATTATCCAGAATTCTAGGCAGAGAAAACCTAGCAGAAAGGCAGCAGATTCAGAATTAATAGGATTATCATAAAGGCAGTATATTACCTATATCTCTGCCTATAACAGCATATACTATATAGTAACAACAGATATAATTAGAAAGATATATAAAAGGGATCTTCTGCTAACACTAAGAAACTAAAAAGAGGCCTAAAAGCATTCTTTCTATAGTTAATAGAAATTAGCTTATAAGACTAAGCTAAAGCATTACTAAGATATTACTATGTAAAAGAAGATCTAGATAGGTAAGGTTAACTAGACTAAGTACTTTATTATACCTCTGTTATAGGTCTTTATATATAAGTTTAATAAGCATAGATATCTTAGTAAGTTTAAGGCCAGGATATATGTCTAAGGTAACCTATAACTACCTAACAATCTAGATACTTTAGCATTAACCCTAGCTGCTAGAACCTTTAGAACCATAATAGCCCTAGGCGCTAGATTTGCTTTATACTTCTGGCAGAAGGATGCTGTAAATATATTTATAAATACATAGTTAGATAAGGTAGTCTACATACGTTATCCGCCAGGCTTTAAAGAGTATAGGAGTTATCTACTACTTCTAAGGGCATTATATAGCCTTAGGAGGTTACCTCTTTTATAGTAACGCTATATAACCTAAACGATAAAGCAGATTAGCTTTAACTAGCTTCATAAGGATAAATATGTCTTTATAAGAAAGGGTATTATTATCTTTATCTTTATAGACGATATAGTAATTGCATTCCATTCTAACCACTAGGAAAAGGTAAAGGTAATTACAGCAGACCTAGATACCTACTATTAGCTTTAAGATATAGGTGATCTACGCTAGTTCCTAGGCATTAGGATAATTAGAAACGTTAATAGCAGGAAAATCTAGTTATCTCTAGATAACTATATTAACACATTAATTACTAAATATAAGGTTAGGTAAACTAAAAGCTAGCTAGTAACACCTATAGTAATTAACTAGCTAGTCTAGTATAATAGGTAAGTATTACGCCAGACGATTGCAGAATACTAAAGTAAAGTTAGATCTATTAACTATGCAGTAGTTATTACTAGGCTAGATATTTCCTATACAGTATTATAACTATTAAAGTATCTACAGAACCCTAGTCTAATGTATATAGAGGCAGTAGACAGATGTCTTTTCTATCTAGCCTATATAAAGGGGCTTATAATAGAGTATAATGGATTAGCTAATAGCAGACTTTACTGCTTATTAGATACTGCTTTTATAGATAACCGCAATATCTGCTGCAGTAGTTAAGGATATATCACAATGCTGTTTAGTAGACCTATTAAGTAGAAAGTAATAAAACAGAAATATATTATTACCTTATTAACTAAGGTAGAGCTAGTTACTCTAACCTAAGCAACCAGGGAATATATAGTAACCATAAGACTAATAAATAATCTAGAGATTAGTCTAGATAGATATCTAACTATCTATTGTGATAATAGTTAGACCCTTTGGCTTTTAACTAAAGAAAAGCTACATAGGTTATCTAGGCTAAAGCATATTAACATTTAAGGCCTATAGGCTCACTAGGTCTGTCAGAAAGAAAAAATTAACTTTAGATAGATAGATATAAACAGCACTATTGCTAACAGTCTAACTAAACCACTAAACAGTTAGAAACATAAGGAATTCATACGCTAACTTCACCTTATTAATATCACACACCTGCTGGGTCAGGATAAAGTGTAAATAGCTTCAAGCAGAGTCTTAAACCTAGGGGGGTGTGTCAGGCCTAACCTAGCACATTTGTTACAGCAATAGTCACACTATGCATAACAGACTTTATGGTCTTACACGATTATGACTAAGTCTGCTAAGGATATGCCAGTATTAGGGGATCGTCCATTCATTATATAGATAGACGGATACATCCATAGTCCTTCTTTCGGCATACTCTTTAATACACCTCATTGACCCCCTACCTTTCTATGGGCCTGTCAGCTGCTGCCCAACACATAGTAGTGCATTTGGGCCATGGCCGCTGACCCACAATTGTTTGTTTTCAATATAGACATATGAGCCCCGCAAATGGCCAGGACGCAGTGCATAACGATGTTACCAAACGCTGCCGGAGGAAGTAAATGGCCGATGGACCGGTTGCCCTCAGAGGTGGGTCTTCAAACCAGGATATCTTCAGCTGTGATTAGTAATTGTTTATGCAAGGGATACAATATATCGTTCACTTGAGGTAAGTTAATCACCAGACGTTAGAGATGTCCCAGAGACGAAAGAGCCTTGGTGACATCGGAGACGCCCGCAATTACTATTACAGGCCTCAAATTCACATAGTTTCGATAGTTGTCAGCCTAGCGAGACGTCTTCTCTCGTCGTTTGATGCGAGGCCGCTTTGCTTACAGGCTGTCAACAGTAGCTTCAGTAGGGTGACGTGTGAAAAGGACTGGCCAGTTACAACTTCATCCTGTAAGGCTACATGACATACAGCGTTGCTTGACTTCTTAGAAGTTCTTTTGTATCGTGTACGAGGTTGAGCAACCTGTTTCTTGGATATGGGGAAGTTTTGATGATGTTCAGTAGAAACCTCTTCACCCCTATAGAGCAATCATTGCCTCCATCCCGTCAGAAATAGGATATCGAATGATATCAGTGACATGTCGATAGCAGAGGTGGCATGCAGGTATGTCGAGTATTGGAGCCCAGGGCATTGATCTGATGGTAATGCTCGTCGAGGAAATGAATGTAAGCAACCATCACCAACTGCGCACTTCATAATTCATTTCATATAGTATTACTTCAAGTAATCTTTGGCTGTCTGTCAGTCAACTGCTAAATTGGAGTATCAATTGATGGCAATGTTGCCACTACCCACATCCCATCGCATTATACTATGGTTGCCAAGTGGCGGGTGTACTTCCTGAAACAATAGTCATATCCATGAAAAGACGTTTGGAGCAGTGGATAGTTTTCAAACCAAAAGTTGAGACCCAACGATCTCAGATATCCTTAATGTAGGTCAAACGTAATGGATCAACAAGCCTCTAGAAGGGCATTTTGACTACGGTGTGGCCGCTTGCATATGTTCAGAAATAATGAGGCATCGAACTGTATATGCTGAATCACTCTTTGTTATCTAAACGCACAACTATCTATTGCACGGGGACCGGGTTTCCCTATCTTCCAGCTAGAAAGAACGCGCACATGACTATCTATCTAAGCATGTAAACCGACCCAGACATGTGGCGAGTGCTGGGTAAATAGCGTTCAAACCAAACAAGTCAGTTGGTAGAAGTTCTTTTTCAGAATCAACATCGCTCAGGTCACGTCGCTTGACAGACGGAGTCGATGCAAACCCAATTTTCCCCGCCCCATTTCACTATCCCAACGGCCCCCTTATGTGTAATTCAGATCAACAACTATCACAGAGTAGGTCCAACTAGCGGAGTACATTCAGGTTTGAAGTGAAAGTAAGTTGCTTTGCCTGGGTATGTAAGTAAAGGGTTCCCAGGCGGCTGGGCTCATGCGCCATTTAGCTTCCTATCACATCTGACAGTACTACTGTGTCTATGATCCGTATTGTTCGTGTGCTCAGCGACTAAGTACAATGTCCGTCCTTGTGCTGCTTATTTTCTATAGTTTGGTGGCAAGAAGCCGGGGGTACATGGTTTATGGTCCCTAATTTCATACCGCAGTCACGCATATTAATACGAGAATGCATGATGGAGTATGATTACACAGGATTTTATCACATCCAGTAGGAAGGAATGCGCTTGTTGGTGGGGATGCTCTAAAGACATCACCGTGTGTCACCGAACAGCTTCCAAAGCCATGTGTCCAACTTCTAATACAGCTTTCGCAGCCGAATTGGTTTTGCTTGGGGTATCACAGTGTGAACATTTGTAAATCGCGCTGCCATACAAGAGCTAACTTTTCAATCACGTGCTGAAGAATTCAAGAAAGCATTTATCCCACTGATTAAAGTTTCAAGTCCTTCGTGCTTTCGATGAGGTCAGTGGATTCAAGATTCCAGTAATTGGCCCACAATAGAGTAAGTTTGAGTATGGGGTAAAGTTCGGTTTCATGAGACGATGTTTTATCTGCTGATCGGATGAGCCACGTAGCTGCAAATCTATTGCACGAATCCTGCGTGCAGTGTTAGTCTCATCATAAGCATTCAAAATATTTTATGTCAGCAACTATTTTCAACTTCCGACCACAAAAGTAAACTTTCGCCTCTAGTCCAAACCCCCGCCACAAATTTGATTTTTCATTTTTTGATCTATCACCGTTAACCTCCACCGCTGTTCATGGAAAACCTCAAACCAGACAGCGAGTCTGCCTCTTTAATCGCCCCGCTCAAAAATGCGATGGCTTGAAGCCAGAAGGACAGTGTGTTAGAAACCAGTTGATTCCGTCTCCACCGCGTCCAAAAACAGACCACTTCGAGGTCATCAAATGCAACTACGATGCATGACGCTTTAGTCGCTACAACCTTGAGCAAGATGACCGTTGACCTGCCGGAATGCGTGGTAAGAGTAAAGATGGAACGCTAGGCGGAGCGTTGCGATATTCTAACCAATCTTGCCAACGAAGTAGACCCTTTGCATGAAGAACGAATTGCCAAACTCAACGTGCCGACATACTAATGCAAGCTGCGTTTGCACCAGTCAGAAGTTGGACACAGCCCTTGAAGTTTGTGTAGCAGCCAATTGTACCGTGATCGAGTCACTCCGTACGTTGAAGCTGTTCTCGGTGTAGCATTCCGACTAACAATTCACATGCTCAGAGGCCAAGAAATACCACAACTTATTTTGCGGCGAACCCATAAGAAGCAATCCCATCCAGATGCCGATTGTTTGGTCAATATTCACAATCACTCTCATGGCTGTTACGGGTCGGCTTCTTGCGAAGACTTCTCTCCTAAGCTCTGTGTCTAGATTTTCTTGGGACGATGGTTGCATTTTTGCATCTTTGGTACGCTTCAATTAGTGAGAGGCATCGAAATACTTAGTCACTGATTTATCTAATCCCTAGGTAGCTCTCGTGGTCGCGAACACCGGCACGCAAGTTTGTAAGCAAAATCAGCACCTACAAAGTGTTACTGGAACCTCACTGAAAAGGAAACAGCAGTTGGTCTGGGCTTTGGCCAAGACATCTGGATGCTATCTCCGGATCAAATTACCCGAATTTTGTTTGTTGGGCAGCCCCTAGAGCCGTAAACGATTTGCAAATGAAGTGGTTTGCTAATTGTTTCTCAAGGTATTTTTTCTAGAGGAGTTCATGTACGCCTTCGTGATCTGTTCAACCAAAGTGTCCATAATTCTTTTCTATCTACGTATTTTTCCGGAGCCTTGGTTTCGGAAGGCTTGTCTCACGATTCTTATCATGACAGCAGTTTTTGGTGTCTGGCATATCTTGCAAATTCTCTTCGTGTCCTGGCCCATTAGTTACAACTGGACTTTTTGGGATGGCAGGCATAGCGGAAGAGTAAGTATACACTCGAATTGTAGCGCTTATCTGTCGTCTTCGAGACCACAATGCTGATTTGAAATCCTTGGTAAGCGCGGAAACGTCAAGATGTTCTCTTTTATCAACGCCGGAATCAACATCGCGCTAGATCTGGCTCTCTTCATACTCCCAGTTACACAATTGTAAGCCCTTAGTCTGACCAACTAAATCCAGTTCAGCGTCTTAACTCTTTTCATAGTATCACCATGTCGTGGACATTGAGGACGAAGATGGGTACGAGCCTTATCTTTCTCGTCGGTTTAGTGTAAGTTAGGATTCTCCTGTTTGATTTGGTGGGAAACATATTAATGTACGTCTTATGGACTAGTGTTACTGTGTCTAGCTGCATCCGTCTGCAAACCTTGACAGAATTTGGTGACACAAGAAACCCAACATGTGAGTAAATGTTCTGATCTCACTTGTTCAGAGGTATAATTTGAGCCTGGATTTCATAATACTAAGCTAGCATTTCCTTAGTTGATCTTAAAGGTTTGGGCATATGGTCTTTGATCGAAATTCATTTAAGTGTGATATGCGCATGTATGCCGGGGCTGGTGTCCTTGTGGCGTCGAGCATCACTATGGCTTCGACGTCGCAATTTCGCACTTGACCGAGGGAGAAATCTGCCTCGGACGATTAGACCTCATCCGCATGTACTCAGTCGCATTGCATCGCTTATAACCATGACAAGTCAGCGAGGCCGTCCAGTAGCGCAAAACCCCGAGCTGGGGTTGAACGAAAACGACCATAGGAACTAGGTGGCAAGCGTGCTCGACTGAATGTCACTGGCATCACCAAATTCTAGGATACAACCTTTTATCCAGTAAAGAGAACAGTAAAGTGTCTCTTAGGAGCTTGTAGTCTTGTGAAGTAGCTCTGAAATGCGACTGCGAAGAAATTGGTAGTGATAATAGAGACCGTAGGCAAGTTTTAACAGTCCTAACCCTTATCCAGCTATCTCATGAGGCGGCAGATGAGACATTACGGCAGCCACAGCCCACATATCTGTACTCAAGAGAGCTATCAAGTCTGTCAAACTTTTCGGTTTGTCTGGATGACCAAGTTCACAGCTCCGTGGAATCCTACGACAGATTCGAACTAGGAGTACCCAATAACATCCAATCACCCTCATCGGTCATAATATTACGTCCATTTGGGCCGGTGTTCCAAATAGACCCTAGCAAAAAGGATTCGAGTCCTGCAGCAGTGATCCATTAGTACAATGCCCAAGGCTTCGTTACCATCAGTAATCTTACTGTGTTCCATACCAAAGGTCTCATCGAAAATCATCATCTCCGTGTCATCAAAGCGATTTTCTCTTTCTGTCCTATTACTGTTGGATAGGCGGTTGTTATTCGTTCCATTATTGGACACTGCGACAATATTCTCCCTTTCGATAGAAAGGTTTGTATCGAATCGAGGTCCCCCAGCTTGTGCAAGAACAAGACTGACTGCTTGGGCCGCCTTCTTGGCTTCCCGCGACACTTCGCCTTTTCTCATCCAAATGTTCCGGGCTGTGCGCAGCGCCGATATAATCTCGACTTCGCGGCCAAAAGTCTGTTTCCGATGTACTAAGGAGCAAAGGACCATCGTCGCCGTCAAGAAGTGATGGTTCATGATTGAACCAACTCTCCAGTGCATCATATGTAGCTGACCACCAGGACAAGTCTCATCATCGAGCAGGTCTTGTATGTGCAGCGTTGCAAGAGAAGCCTCAAGACATGTTTTCCGTGAGTATGAGAAGGTATCGTGGGTCGGGGACGTTGTCTCGGCGAACACAAATCGTCGGTGGAGCATGATTTGCCCCTTGTAGAACATATGGCTTAGGAAAAGCCGTGCCATAATGGTTTGAGGTGAGTCGGTGACACTAGCCGCCATGGTCTTCATTTGCAGCGGGGGAGGTACGCTCATCCCGGCTTGATGTAAGATTTCGTCGACGCGCATGATTTCAGCGTAGCTGCATGGGATTAACGAGGCGGTCAGGTCGGAGATTGTCCCAAGAGCGATCAAGATCCTCCTCCGCGCAATAATCCCTAGAGCAGTTGTATGCTCTGTTTCCGGTCTTGGTTCGGGCAATACAGCCAGGTGTCCATTGAGGGTTTCGTCGTGCAGGTTTTGTGGCTCTGCCGTGTCAAATTCGTGATCACGAATCATTCGAGGCATACCCATCTGACCAGAGATCAAAATATCTCCCAGCAGAACTGTAGCCCAAACTCTGCGCCTCATCTCCCCCTCAAGTGGATTGATGCCGGGAAAATGCTTTGGGTCTCTGTGGTAACCCATACGCTTTGCCAAGTTGACCTCCAAGCCAAGCAAAAACCAGACATCTTTGTCGGCATCTTCGTGAATTCGGAACTCAACGTACACATAGTTTATAAATGTCTCAAGCGCATGATGACCCCCTTGAGTGAACTCGCCCATCATAAGACATTGAACTAACTTTTCCCGATATAAGTCAATTTGAAGCTGCTGCTGCTCCTGCTCGAATCTGTGATCGGCGGGGTCTGATGCAACGACGGCAAGACATATCATGCTGTAGAGAAGACCAAGCCACATGATGGGAACGCCGTCAGGGTCAGTCCAGAAATTCTCGTACTGATTTTCATTAGAACTTAGACATCATCATTATGTTTGCGGTAGGAGCTTACCTCCTCCAAGAAAGTTGGTCCATGAACAGATGCTACGGGCAGGTTAGCACAACGCTTACACAATTACCAGTTGCGATACCGAGTTACTAACATGAAGCAACGAGATCGAGACGGCTAAAGTAGCGTGCAATGTATCGGTCGACTGCAACTTTTGGTGGGAGAGCGGAGATAATTTCGCCTTTTGAAATGGCTGGGCGACATCCATACAAAAGCAAGGCGCGCCGACTCCGCGATCGCACATCAAATTCCCCTCCATCGTTGCTTTGGCCGCCTGGTGTTTGGCTTGGGCTTTCAGCAAGTTTCAGCAGTTCCTCCCGGTCAAAGTGATCCTTGAGATCGGCGATACTATCTAGAATGGCAGACCAATGGTCACTTCCAACGTACTGGTGCTCTGAAGCACTAACACGCATACTCCCAGTTTCCGATCGGTCGTCGAATGATGTGGTTTCATTAGTGGTCAGTACGGGAATACTTGTAGTCTTTGCAGCATTGGTCTCTGATTGATTTGGTGATGAGCCCATGGTAAGCACAAGACGTTCAAGATGGATTAGACGATCTTGAAGTGATGGGGCGTTGCCAGTTGTTTGTCTTGGCATCACTTTCGAGGACTGATTTTCCGGGTAGACACAAGGATGGCCTCGCAACGAACAATTTGAACAAGGCTTTTGGCGATCGCATCGTGTTCTTGGGGCAGCATGTCAGTATACACTCTGCGATAAATTGAAGATTCGGGCGGGAATGAGGTTTGAGGCCTACTTGCGACGTCGACATGGACCACAAGAAAGTTGTGGCTTGTCACGGCGCCTGCTGGCACTCGGCCGCATGGCAGGTATCGAGTCAACATCATCATGACCTTGTGAGTAAGGTCCAGTTGCCAACGGTGTTTGTAGAGCCATTTGAGGTCCTGAGGTGACTTTCAGACAACGATATTCAGGCCTAGTACTGTTCGTGAGCCGTTGTGCAATCTAATATGATGGCGTGTCAGGCACGGATCATGCAGCCGACAGCCTCTCCGTAAGTTAGGCTTTTTGGCCTTGAAAATGGGTTGTTGAGGTTGACAGGTGCATTGTGATGGGCATCTTGACTCTCTAGACGTTATAGCAACGAGCCGCCGATGACTAAAAAGTAAGCACTAGTCTGGCCCCATTCCCGGCCGAATGGATTTAAGGTCCCGACCCTCCGATCCTCCGACTGATCATTTGTTGCCCTGCCCGACTACTTCAATATCATGCTCACATCTGGTGCGTCAAAACCAATCATCAGCGCAGCCGCCAAAGCAAATAAAGCAAATCGGCCCTCATATTTGTTAATTTGCCTCATTGCCGCTAGATCCTTGCTTATTTGGCCCTGTTGATAAATCTATCAAATTAAAGGCACGTGACTGCTTGTATTGCCTGATTAGGAAACAACTGAAGCTAATCACAGGTCTCTAGAGATGTCACGGATAAACTACAAATCCATTGATCCCTGACATTAGTAGAACCCCTCTCTTTAGCTAGTTCTTTGTTAGCTGCAGTTGCTTTATACTCTCTGCCTTTATTAAGAGTCTCTGCGACGTTAGCATTAGTTTCGCTACACTAAAGGCTTGCTTACAGTCTAACGCTATAGCTAGGATTGTAAAGACGTTAAGGGCTAATTTACTTAACTAAGGGTACTAAGCCTAACAATCTAGCCACCATCGCGCAGGGTTATCTATCTCCTCTAGGGCTTACCTAAGGTATAAGTTAAGCTTGTTAGACGTTACCCTTGCTTCTTAACTATAACGACTTCTTAGCTACTGTCTAAAGTAGCTGTCTTCTTAGGAAGATAAGGCTAATAAGGAGGCTAATAAGGACGTTAGTAATATAACTAACATATCGTTATCCTTATACTACTTATTAAAGAAGCGCTTTAGCCCTTTTTCTATACTCTGTACCTATACCTCTTAGCTATCTCTACCTTATACTTCCTTAAGGTAATTAAAGCTAAAGTAGGGATAGAGAATAATTAAAGCAGTAAAAAGGGGTAACTTAGTAAGAGCTAAGTAATACTTATTTAGCTTCTGCTAAGCTAGCTTAATAGAGGTCTAAAGATTTACCTAGTACCCCTTCTAAAGACAACAGAACTATAAAGTAGCTTTAGCTTTTTGCTAGGCCTAGTTAACCTCTACGTAATCTAGAAGAGAGCTTTTGTTAAAAGATCGCTAAGCTAAAGACCTTAGACTATAACTATTATAAGTAAGAAGTAGCTAGTCCTCTTCTTCCTTATCTTTTTTATCCTTTTGTATAAAAATAGAAGCAATCTTATAATTATAGTAATTCTTTTACTCCTTAAGGTGTTTAAGAATATACTCTATGCTAGTAATTACCTCCTAAAGGCGTCTATAACTGTCTCCCTTACCCTATCCCTCTGTTTGTTTTATCTAGAAAAAGAGAGGCTTCAGGAGGCTCTTAACCTTAATAAGAACAAGCTAATCCTTATCTGTTAAGTAATTAGAGATAGAAATTTAGAAGGATTCCTCTTTATTATTAAGATCTAAAAGGTAAGCCTAGATCTTATGCCTCTTCTTAACTACCCTGTTAATTATTAAGTAGGTTAAATTCTACCTAGTATTATTATTAAGGATTAACTATAGCTTTAACAAGCTTCTGTTAAAGAGATAGTAATTAGAACCACTATTAACCTCCTTTGCAACCTTCTTAAAGCATTCTAACCGTTGTAAAAAGGCGTAGATAAATCTTACGATGTTCTAAAGCTTACCTACAGGCCTAGTCTTCCTCTAAAGTTTAAGATCTTCTTTATTGCAATAGACTGTCTAGTAGAATTCTAACTTAGCCTTAAAGGTCTTAAAGTTGCTGCTAAAAAGGAGGGACTTAGCCACAAGATTAAGAATGTAACTATAACAGCGCATTTAATATACCTTACAGTCTTATAAAGTCATCCTAAGGTTTATCTATAGGTAAAAGGAGGCTAAGTAAGTGTTATTATTTATAGCATTATTATAGATTACTACTTTTATACGGCTGGCTAAGCCCTAATTCCTTATAGTATCTTTAAGGGTAGTTGTAAGGTTAACACTAGAGTGGTTTCCTTATTACTAAGTAAAGGCAAGGAGGCGTAATTAGTGCTTCCTCTTTAAGTTAAGAAAGTAAGAAGTAACAGCTATAAAAGCATAAATATTTAGTAATATCTATAAGTTAAAAGAAAGATAAATCCTTATAAAGGCTTTATAGAGTTCAGCCTTAACTATTACTCTACCTTAACTTTATATAGTCTTAAGGTGGTTAGCTATTAAGGTTTTACCTTATAGCACCTAAGTAAATAAATTAACGTGATAAAAGTAAAGAAGGTGCTAAAGAAAGGTATTATTAAAGTAGTTAAAAGGAAGGTCTTAACTAATAATTATAGTAAGGGTAAGATCCCTAATAATAGCAACCTTTAATTAAGAGATACTTAAAGTGGTAAGGCAGAGACGTTATAAGGAGGTTAGTATAGCTGTCTTATTAGAAGAGAGGTCATCCCTATGCCTATTAATAGGGTCATAAGGGCTAATATAATAGACCCTTTATAAGATTAGTAAGTTATAAATAGCTTTATAATAATAAAGACTTACTAATATAGATACTCTTAAGTAGAGCTAGTAGTAACTATAGAGAAGAATTTAGGCTGCCCCTTATTATTATATTGTTAGTAACACTAGTAGGCTAGCCTAGCTTTATTATTATAACTAAGTTTAATAAGGAAGATTCTATAAGCCTGTACCTAAGTTATATAGCCTCTTCTACCCTTATAGGCCAGCTGCTCCTTAATAACGAATTACTAATTCCCTTATAAGATAGGTTAAAGGTTAGAGATAGAGGGATTTAAAGGGAGGGTGGCAGCGTAACTAGTAGCAACTTACGCTAAGACCCTAGCTAGTGGCTGTCCTAATCTAGTAAAGGCAGTTGCAGTAAGAGGTTCTAATATCTACAAATAGCCTCATCAGTAGACTGTACAGTAGACAGAAAGAAACATTACCTTACATATATAGCAGAGGTAGTAACAGCAACAGGTAGTAACCATAAGGGGATTAAGTAGAAGCTAGAAAGGTAAGGTTAGATAAAGCTAATAATAGAAATACAGCTATTTAAATAGGAAAAACGAACGCCTTATATTGTTAGCAAAGGTTAAGGAAAGAAATTACTAATCAGTAAAGGGATAAAGGGGCTAGTAGGTAAAGTATAAAGGGTTAGGTATATAACAGAGGGAGACTGAAATCCAGCACGCTCATTAGTCAAAGCACCTTAGTCATAAGTCAAATCAGTCAATCCAAATCAGGGGGGTTGGCTTACTTATTTGGGTGGTCTGAATAGCTTCATTTGCTTGACTTAGTTGGACTTTGCGTTGTTAGCGTTGCTTTGGCGGCTGCGCTGCCAATCATCTCAACATGGTATAAAGACTGAGTGGTATTGTGAAGATTGTATGGAACTGCGGCTTTCTAAACCACTTCTATCTTGCAGCAGGCTTAGGATTGTCTCCATACTCAGATTTACCACTCTTAGTCAGATAATAGCGGTCGAACTGGCTCTCAAATTCCTGCAGCCGACAGAAAGTTATGTTTGGCTAATTTGACCGACAATTCTTATTATCCTTTAAGCAACAGAGTTGAGAGCGGCCTCAAGCTCTGCGAACTGCTCAGGGGTGAGACCAGAGTAGCTCAAACAATCAGAGCCACAGGGGAGGGCAAAGGGTCCAGTACCATCTCCCACAAGAACGTTGGCAAGGTTCATGCAAGTAGCTGGAACGCCACTAAATTGGATGACTGAAAAAGAAGTCAATTCATAAGTTCTTTGGCTCTGTGCGATATTCGAGAGGTAATTCCGATGTCTACAACTTACCATCTGCAGCGGGAGAGGTAGCAGTGATGGTGAGGCCGGCAATGTCGGTCCTGCAGCGCTCGAATTCGAATTCGGGAACTCCAGCGGGGGGTCCCTGACGCTTGTTGAAGACTGGAGCTACTCCATCACGCTTTGAGAAAACCTCCTTGAACAGGTCGGCAATACCCAACCCGAAAAACTCAAAGGCGAGCCCGATGCCGCGGCCAATGTCGGCTTGAGCAGGCTGGATAGCCATGAGGGCGATAGGAGCAATAACAGTGGCGGCCTTCATTTTGATGATGTATCGGGATTTTCGAAATAATACTCTGGCTTTAAAAGTTGATTGAATTTAAATTACTCCAAATGATGAGTTGTTATTGTCGATGAAGACTATGAGGAGAAGAGATAAGGGCAGAGGGAAGATTCTAAGAGCTTTATAGGTTTCCGGGTTTGTTTCTTAACGTGGTAGACTGAGCCTCGCTTTTACCTTCCAAGTCACAAGTAAACCATGTCTACTCTATGACCCCAATCTAGATGATCGTCTATCAACATCCGTATCCCCATATCAGTGTTTGAAAGGCCCAACCAAATGAATGAGGTGCTGTTCTGCCTTACTAGGTCCGATGAACAACGTCAGCCAAGCTCCTGGAAGCTAAATTTCGTCGCATTGAGACCCATGCTACTCCTTTTTTCCGGTTAATCCAGCATCATGAGCCGCCTCGGCGACTCGATTGAGTTAGAAAATGCCACTTGTGCGTTGCAAGAAATCCTGTAAGATATTTCCAAGTAATGAGCCTGTAAATCTCCACAAATTTAGTCTCGTGGAGTGATCAAGTGTTGCAGAACCAAGACCCAAGTACACAGTATTCACCTTGTAACTTATCAGACCAAAGGGGAGGGTAGTGGGCCTCGTACGGAACCGCCAAGGTAATGATACCGTTCATGGCGCAGAGGAAAATGGAATCAATCCGGTACTACTGGTTGCCTAGCTTCCTTCGTCTTTCAGTTAATTACCAGGGACCACATATACTGAGATCATTACAGCTGAGTTATTTCCTCGTGATAAGTGGTGCCTACTGAGCTCTTCTGAGAATGGCTTTAAGTCAAAGCAAGTAAAAGTGGGTGGGCAACATGGTCCACACAGACAAATCAGAAACGTGTAATCCTGTGAACTTATCGGGTTATCTTCTTACAAGGCTATCACTCCTCTCAGCTATACACTCCTTTGAATGGGAAGACCTGGTTCGATTGGTGGTTCCTCGAGCAAACTGATCACGTATTCATAGCGATCTGCGGGCTGGAAATTGGCACTCGTTGTTTGGAGGCTTTCGCAGCCGTTATATTGCATTACGGCGATTCCCTTACAATAATTTCTCCCGTTTTTGAAGACAGAGTATAACCTGGCTGAAGAGGCTTGCTGCTTGTGTGTGACAGGCAAAAGGTGCCAAGTTCGCGTGGATCGCGGGCCGCTCCACGCGATGCGGCACGAAGTGGAAACGGTCACTTTCGGACTGCCATTTTGGGTACAAGGCAGTCATATAACGTGAAAGAGTGGCATTCAAGTCCCCACCGGAAGGATTTGACGACAATCCTTCACTCTGGGCATTGGTAATATTAGCTCCGCTGGGCGTAAGCTGACACCAAGGTATGTACTGCGCTATCCCACTGCTGCGTTTTGAATTCGTAAACCTTCGTCTTTCGACGACTACTGCCGCCTGACAAGAACAGTTTCTCCACAAATTGTCAGCTGAAATTTGCAAGGCATAACAGACCTGAAGGTGGCCCACGTATTCTCATTATGGCCACATTGCCTTCGTTATTGCTGCAACATTTGAGATAAATGGCTGTGGGCAACATCTAGAGTCTTGCGTCCCAAAGCTTGGATCGTCATAGACATGGGCATTTAGACACGCCTTCTTAAGTCCACCATCCTTTGAATCAGACCCATAGAGTAGCTATGACTCCATCTAATCAACTTCCCAACGTTCGGCCACAGCGGGAATATGGCAATAACTGTCGGGTATATGCCAGGCTCAATGAACCTTTGGCTGAGATGACCCACAATTGGAAGGACTTGTGTTCTAGGAGTACCTTGAAACTTTTTGCAATTTTCAGGTGGAAATAAGAAATCTGAGATGGAGTCCCGCCACCTGGCATGGATCCCAAAGTCCCTCCTTCGTAAGCTGAAGCTAAGGAAACTTCTCTCCGTATGCAGGCTTCACTCAATACAAAATTTTACTGCCTTGGCCTGACGAGCGCTTGGCCTCAACGATAATTTCTTGTGATCGGCGATCGCTCCTTCAGCCGCAACATATCACATGCATGAGGCGACTAATGTTCCGAGCGAACCGTGTCTGCGAATTTCTGCATGAGTGTGACAAGGTGTGATGATGTTCAGGGCATCGATTCTTCCATGGTTTGTGGGCTACAAAGGAAGCTCGGCGGTGTCAATCACGTCAGCCAAGTCTTGGGTTGGCATCAGCAGACAAAAGCTCAACTTTTAAGCGGGTATGCAACTCCAATGTCCTGTACTATTTTTCTCCCGTTACTGGAATATCATTGCATTCATCTTTTCGATTGGCACTCTGGGACTTACTATCCCATTCTTTTGAATCATGACTTCTCTCATCAACCGCATCCTCGCCACAGAGCTTTCCGACTTTTTTGACGGCCTTGTGCCTGTGGTCTGGTTCTTTACCTCTTTACCAGCTTTTGCTGTCACGTTTCATCAACCTCCAGGTCTGGGAAGATGGACTCTTCTCCCCTTAAATATTATTGGACCAATTCTTTGCTTGCTCGAGGCACGAAGATTAATGGCTGGCCTCGATTGGCTTTGGACCTTCACATCTATCACCTACATCTTTCATATTACCTCAGGGCTCTACATTGAAAAATGGAGAATGCCAACTGCTCAACGAGGCTCTAAGCATACTTTGAGTGCCAAAGTGCGATTGATCATCAAGACATGGAACAATCCACGAAGACTCCCAACTGGTTCTTATAACTTGCAAAGCCCCGTCACCCAGAAACAGCGAGCAGTGTTTGCCAGTCACAAGATTGGCATCGTTATTTTGCACTGGGCAGCGTACCTGGCAATTGATTTGGGGACCTTCTACATGCTTCGACCTCGTCCGAGAGATTTTGCATTACCAGGCTATTTCCATCTTGCCATTGACCGGGCTTCACTCATCCGAGCGGTTTATTGCCTACAATGGGCCTGGCTCACTTATTTTATACTCACCGTCGCCAACGCTGCCTGCGCCATCGCCTTTGTCTGCATATGTCAGGTCGACGCACCGGAGGAATGGCCGTCCCTCTGGGGAAGCCCTCTCGATGTACACAGTATTCGCAGTTTCTGGGGCGTCTTCTGGCATAAGATTGGAAGCACTTCGCAAGTCAACTTTGGGAAGTGGTTTTCTCGTGACATTTTTGGCCTTGAAGGTGGAGGCACTCCCGACAAGGCATTTCTCGCATTCTTCGTCTTCATGGTCTCAGGGTTAACCCACGCTGCTACGAACTTTCTGTCGCAGGATACAGCGCCTGTTGAAGATATTTTCGGAGACATGTGGTTCTTATTTCTCAACTTCACGGCGGGATTCTTGGAGAGTTACGTGGAGCGATTGTTTAGCACCGCAATACAGACAAAGTCTCTGACAAAAGATGGGGACAAGGACAAATGCAACACAAAAAATAGAGGAGAGCTTTCATGGCCAAGAAAAGTCACAGGAATCATCTGGGTCTTTTTGTTCTTCTACTCCACGGTTCCGCCGTTTCAGTATCCCTACATCGAAGCGGATCTTAGGCAACGGTTCTTTCCATTCAAGGTGAAGGTCCAGCTACAACGACCATAGTCTTGACTTCATGCATAGAGAGCCAAAGAAAGATAAAGTCAAGGACTTAGATTGAGTATAGATCCAGCAGTAATAATTGTATCGCCATATTTTTGTTTCGTTGCCCAGTCACTGGCTACACCTCAATCGATGTACCCGAGTCTGCGCAAAGCCACCAGCTCTAGCTCTGCATTGTCAGCCGCGGTGCAAGGCTCAAAAACTCCGACATTGCTTCTCCTGACGTATCCCATTTCGGGATTACTGTACTTTTCCGTCTTCTCCCTTTCATGCCACAGCTTTTGGACCAAGTTCCCCACGTTCAGCCTGTTGCTATCTTTTCGTGAAATGTCAGTGAGAACCATGGCACGAATCAGTTTTGACCAGATGGATCGAGCGCCAGGGGATATCTTGCAGAGAATACGTCCTGCACCCTGTCTGTACAGACTATACCAGGTCCAGGACTGGTTTTGCAGGCCCAGGCATGTGTCCTTGTGGCCAACCTCGAAAGCGAACGGGAAGAAACCGGCCATTTGCCAGCCAATGATAGCCACCAGTTCATAGGCTGCTTTGTTTTCGTCATTGATTGTCCGTCGAATGAGAATATTTCGAGGTTCCAGATCATTATGACACAACACCGACACATGTGCCAGTAAGTCGAGATCTGTCTGCGCGAAGCCAAAGCCGACCTCTTTTACAGGCTGCATTTGTATAGCTACAGCCCCATCCGGCTTTCCATCGATGCTGTATTTGGCATTTCCAGGACTCAACACAGCTGTTAAGAATGATGCAAAGTCATAAAAGTAACCATATGCGGGACCACCTACCACAACAGGGCGCTCAACGTTGATCGTCTCGAATGGTGTATCTCGCAGAATTTGCTTGGCTTCGTCGTTGATCCTGGCCAAAGATATATCCTGCAGCTTCAAGGATGTCGAAACAACTTGTTCCGCCAAAGACTGTCGCGAGGCCATTTCCATGTCATCCCATACCGATTCCAGCGTGTGTGTATCCATGTAGAACTGCGAAAGCATGTACGAAAGCTTAGTGCCCTTCTCAGTCTCGGTGTGACCAGCGCCCCAAACTTTAGGGACCACATGAGGTAGTCGCAGATGAGCTAGTCTCTGTAGGGCAGCCGTGGAGAGGAGGGGGTTGCCATCTCGGCGCTTCTCGATGCGGATGAGGAAATGAGTTGGGAGGCCGCAGGGAGACTGGTCCTCTTCGAAATACGCTACAGAGGTGCAATTATTGACGTTGTTGGAGATAACACGATACTTACACAGAGTGATACCATTGAGCTCCGGGATTCTGGAAAGAACCGTGACATCGAGGACAAGGTAGTCATGGTTGGCTTCCGACATACTGACGAAACTGTTGCTGGATCTAGGCTGTTGATGGAGATTGCGGTTTTGGGTGTGATCGTAGGAGTCGTCTGTGAACTGTCGGTGAGCGTTGTGGGTGAGGATAGTCTGGATACTGAGCTTTCACTTTGAACCAGGATCTCAGGCTCGCAGTATAAATACAGAAAATGGTAGTCATGAATACTGATGAGTGGTGTCTGGAAAACGAGAACAATGGAGTAATACCTCTAAAAGAAGAAGTGAATAAAGCTCTTCGTATGATTTTCTTTCTTTGAAGTTCAATTGATGGCAGTGGTAGGCTAGAGTACATCTGGAACACTATGTATGAACAGCAGAGTCAATAAAGCGTTGTGCCAGTCAAAGGGTGACCTCTAGCGCTTTGAGGTGAGCCTGATTTCCTGAAAGAAGACTGAGAACAGTGTTGAATCACATGACTGCTCTTTTTAATTCAACATTAGAACTGTAAATTGCTGTCGCAGTTCCATTTACATGAGATGTACAGTCTGAGTTCAGCAAGGACGTGTTCTCAACCTAGTTCTACATCACAGTCCTAGTTCACGCTTAAGAACACCACCAATTCGGCGTCTATTTAAGAGACAAAGACTACCTCCCCGATCGATCATTTAAGTCATCAGAATCAACTCCAAGTATACAATCAATGATTCAGCTTTCTCAATCGTCAAACCAGACCAATTCTTGGAGTAACCGCAAGCTCTCCAACATGGCTCCCTCCACGACCCCTGCTCCCGTTAATTCAAGCAAGTGTGGCAAGTGTGGCTACAACTACACCGGTGCCACAAAGAATTGTACGTGTAATCAGTAAGTTCTAGTCAGCCAACCATATATGTGCTTCGTCATATTATCGTGATGCGTTGGGCAGGATATGTTTTGGATGAATCTCGATGCCGGGTGGTCCTTTACTTCTAGATCACCCTACGCCACATATAGAGATAAACACTTTATTTAAACAAAGCTTCCAAAGTTGATGAACCATGATGATTGAGACCTGTACATTTGTATCTTTTACTTCCAGGTTACTGGCGTAGTTCTCATAGTTGAAAATTGGGCTTCCACATTCCGGCCCTCGCACACCAGGACCTGGGCTACGGTGAGATGCCAGCGGCCCGAGCTCACCGTGCGCCCCACCTAATTAAACACCCACCAAACAACTTCCTCACCTCTAACCTCCAAGTCACTTCACCTGATTCCATCACCCACCACCCGCCGTGCAATCTCATTTACCTTCGTGCTACCACAAGTCGCCAACATGGATACCTCGCGAGACTCATCAAACTTGCTCGACACGCACAATCGCCTCATCGCAGACGTTCTCTCGCGGTTCCGTATGCTGACGATGCTCGCGACGATCCAGGCCGAAGGCGAGCGCAAGAACGCCGAGCCGCAGACTGTCGCTGTGACGGGCATGTCGATGCAGATGGAGTTTGAAGGATTGGTACGTCACTCTCTAAACTCACTCATGGCAACGAAGATCGCTCTCGCCCTCCGTGTCTCTCCTGCATAAGCATGCGCTAACTAGGGAGCTCAGCACACTTCAATCAAGGACCTCCTTGCCCTGAGCCGTCGCTTGAAGGAGCTCTGGCTCTTCGGCAAGCTGGGCCGTGGCGAAGGTGACGCCCGAATCCAAGCCGACAAGCTCCAAGCCGACGTCGTGCGCTGCGCGGAGCTGCTCAATGCCATCCAGGAGACACGGTATGCTGGTCTGGCAAGCGCGGCGGGCGGCAAGTGGGCGCTGATGGGGCGGCCGGACACCACTCCTGTCGAGGGCGCTGCCGCGGCTGCTCCTCCGCCGGCCAACCCCGTGGCGCCGAATAGCAATGGCAATGGAGCTGGTGCTGCATGAGGAGATGCATTGACTGGGGGAAGTGGCCAGGGGGGCGGTTTGACAGGTCTCCAGGCTATAATCTGCATTTACTGGCGTTGGGATGGATTGGAGATTGTGTCGTCTGATGATGCTTCACGCTGATACCCGTATCCAGAGGACAAGAAAGACCTTTTATGCTTTTGATTCTACTGCATCGCATCCATCACCAATCCAGACGCGATTGACTAGATCCCTACGCCGCGCTACATGCTCAGCCTCCCACTGTCCTACGGGTATTTAACCGTCACCGTTCTCAGGGTCCTCGTCCTCGTCACCAATCTCTGCCTCGAGCGTCTTCGCGCCCTTCTCGCCCTTGGCAGTGCGGATCGCACCAGCGTCAATGCCGCCGGCTGTCAGCCACAAGAAGTAGTCGGACTTGAAGTTGTCTACCTGCTGGAAGAAGATGTGGAAACTGTCAAATGGTCAGTAAATTCGCCGTCATCGAGTAAAATGTTGCCGTGTTCACTCACGTGTTCTCCTGCTCCTCTACTTCGAAGATGCGCTGGTAGATCTGCTTGTCCTTGAACGCCTGCAGCTTGTCGTCGTACTTGGAAAAGTCAATCGTCTCCTTGCCGAAGTTGTCCTTGGCCCTGCGGTTGTACGCGTCGAACACGGGACGCTCCAGCAGTAGGCCCAGACCAGGCGCCTTGGGGATGGCGATCCTCGTCGGGCCGTAGCTCTGCTTCATACGCTCGAGCGGGGTCGCGCAGCGCACCACAAGTGAAGCCATGCCGACCATCTTGCGAATCTGGTGCATCATAAAGCTCTGGCCGTGGACCTTGAGGGATACCCACTCAGTATCACGGATCTGGATCGGCTCCATGTTGACCTTGAAGGATTTGATGTGGCGCTTGGCCGAGGGGTCCTTGAAGTTCTTCTGGACGGTGTAGTTGTGGAAGTTAATGGTACCGCAGTACTCGCTGAGCGCCGCCTGGAGCTGATTCAAACGCTCGGGGGTGACGCGGTACCGTCTCTTGGCGGCGATGTAGGCCGCCTTGATGTCGCGTAGGGCGAAATCAAGGGGTGTCAGGTCACGGTTCCTGGGTTTGACGCTGCCCTCGGGGACTTCGGCGGAGGTCTTAGGCTCGGTGGTTTCGGTGGTAGACGCAACGGCGGGCTCAGCTGGCTTCTCCTCGGTCTTAGCCTCAGCTGCAGGCTTGGATTCCTCCGCCTCGCCGCCGGCCGAATCCTCATCGGCGTGTATCCTCTCCATCACCTTGGCTCTGGTCTCGGGGTCGAGTTTCTCGAGAATGGGCTTGATGTCTTTCTCATCAACCTCCCTCCAGTAACCCTCAACGTCTGCCAGCTTCTTCTGGAACTCCTCGTAGTATCCTTTGTCCTTGGCTACTTCAACCAGCTGCTTCCACAGCCAGCTGTCGGGGTGAGGAGGCAAGAGGCAGTAGGTCGGCATGAGGTACTCGTACCATCTCGAGTCGCAGGTCTGGTAGCAGCTGAACGAGTTGTTGGTGCGCTGGATCCCCCAGACACGGATCTGGTCGGGCAGATTGGCGTTGATCTTCTCAACAATGTCCTCGTCCTCGATGATGAGCTTTAAGCTGATGACGTTGCCGGCCGCGTGGACGCCCTTGTCGGTTCTCGCGCATCGCACCAAGCTCGACTTCTTGTGGTCATCGGCGTTGGCCTTTGAAATGGCGCCAGCAGCGACAAAAGCCTTGAAAAGGTCTCCCTCGATCGTCTTCTCCTCATTGTTGATCTGCATTCCCTTGTAGCCAGTGCCGGAGTATCCCACCATGACAGCAACTTTTCGCTTAGGTCGGCGAGCCTCGGCAGCAATCTCCTCGGTACTGAAGGGGCTGGGGACAGCCTCGGGGTTGCCGTCCTTGTCTACCTTCCTACGCTTGAACTCTTGGTACTCGGCATTGCGTCCGCGCTTGTCAGTGGCCTCGCGGCTGTTACCTGGTTAGAAATTGTTGGCGCGGGTGCGAACTAGAGTAAAAACAGAGCCAATTGGCGCCGGAGAGATTCGTCTTACCTCCATGCTGAGCGTCCGACGTCATGCTTGCGTTTGGGTCCGCGAGATCTGCCGTTGCGCTTCTCTTCGCGTCCGCCCTCCTGTCCACCCACCGCAGCAGAATCGGGCAGGGTCGAGCTCTCGGTGCGGGACTCTGATGGAACTGACGGTTTATCGCCGCCCGGGAGATCAGCGGGTTGCCGTGCAGGAGCACCGTCAGTTGTTTGAGAAGGAGTATCGGTCGCCATATTCGGGTTGAGATGGCGGACGTTCTCATGGTCCGTACAGTGCAGGTGGAGTGTTCGCGCCAGCCTGTCGCAGAAGGCTTTGTCAAGAAATTTTCCTGCGAGCTGCAAGGCTGCGGGACGCGGCGCGGAGGTGCGGGGCCCATCGGCTGAATACCGGTTGGCGGAGTCTCCGTGGCCCACCCCGCTAGCCCATGATTAGCTAGGCGAAGTCGAACGCTTGCACGGATCATTTACTCCGTCCTTCACCGTGCTGACTCATCTCATCTGATCCTCCATCATCTCTCTCACAAACAAATAATGCGATGTGGCACATAAACAATTATACCCATCCCGAAGAGCTACAGCAGCATCTTGTCACAGTCTAACTACAAGACTGTTGTTGCAGACGTCGAGTTCCGAAAACAATGTCGAGACGACAGGCTTTGTTTGGATGTTTAATTCGATGCTAATTGCGGTGCCCAGTCGCCCAGCACTGTGTTTGAACTGGACGCTGACTAGCGGCAAGTTATAGTGGGCATGATATCGGATAGAGACGAATGCGATTGGCTTGCTTCATTGGGCCTGCCGACCAATACGGCAATACGACAACTTCCGGATCTTGGGTCGACGTTCTTGTCTCATTTATCATCCCACAACTTGCCTTACCCAAACAAACCTCCTTCTTTCCGATTTTGCGAAGAGACCCCATCTTGTTCTTTCGTTCTCGTTCACGTTTGCCAGAACAAAGTCAGCATTGTCACTCATAGCGACCCGAGCATACAGCGGTCCACTTGGTTCGGACCCGAGCCTGTTCCACAATGCCAAAGCATCGAAAGTCTCGCCACGGTTGCAAAGAGTGCAAAGAGCGCAAAGTCAAATGTGACGAATCACGGCCCATTTGCATCAGGTGCAAGGGCGCTGGGAGAGCTTGTTCATATCGAGAGCTAGTCAGTAGCTTGCCGACGCCCACATCGCAAACATCGTCACAACCACCTTCGACCCCGGCTTCGAGTCTCCATCAAGATGGTACACAGAGACCCCGATCGCATCTAGCCGTGCATCCCGCTTCACCAACAACAAGTCCTGACGATGCCGCCACCACTTCCATCAACCCGGCTCAATTGCCCGAATCTTTCTTCTCGGAGCGCTTCAGCTTGTTTCACTTCGATCTCCTGCTGTACTTCAGGGGCACGTTAATAGATGTTCATCTCAGTCTACAACCCGACATGGAAAATATTCTGCGCCTGACATACACTGAAGCCCTAAAGGCTCCTTATCTTATGGATCAATTGCTTGCCTTTGCCGCCGCTCACAAGAGCGTTGTCGCTGGAGAAGAAGAAACAAAACTTCTGTACCAGACGGAAGCAACCCGACTCCAGACAAGAGCCATTAGTAAGTTGGATTCCGACGACATGCAGGTGACTGAAGAGAACATCATGTCTCTCTTTTGCTTCTCCCTGTTGATCGGCCAGCAAACACTATTCGACGCCTTCTCAGCCGCCACCTCCATTCCAACTGTCCTTGACAAGCTCGTCCAGTGCCTATCATTGCACCACGGCATTAGGTCTATCGTCGCGGGGTGTATGGGGAAGTTCTTGTCGTTGCTGCAGAGACACTGTCCATATGACCCCATTTATTCACTTGCCGATGTCACACACTTGTCCCATGGCAGCGAATGTGACGGTCTGCTCCGTCGCCTTGGGGAAAGCGAAATAAGTGAGCAGAACAAATCTGTCTACGCCGAAGTTGTCAAGATACTGCAGTATCTATTTAACTCCGTGCGATCGGACCGCAAACGCAAGTACATTGCCATTCAGGAGTGGCCGGTCCGCATATCTCAGGACTATATCGTACTTTTGCAGCAACGTCGGCCGGAAGCTCTGATTATTCTGTCTTACTACGCCGTGATACTTCACTGGGCTAAAGACTATTGGGCCGTAGGTAACTCGGGAAGCTTTTTGATTGAAGCCGTTTCCCGCCACCTCGGTTCGTATTGGGCGGATTGGCTTGAATGGCCGAACCAAGAACTGAATTCAGAAACGATTGGAGGGACGTAGAAGCAATGTATCTAGGCTATAGCTACACTGTTAGCCAGAGGATGAGATGAGAGATTCATCATGTGTGTTCTACTCATCAACTACATTTACATCACACTAAGAAGAACAAATTGAAGGCAATCAACAGGAAGCTTTCCAGTTGGAGTAAAAGGAGTAAAGACGTCGAAGAAGAGAAAAGGCTCCGCGGCCTGCATCTGAATTAGGATGGGATTAGAAACACAGCGGGAGACACTTTATTGACCTGAAACCAAATCGAACTGCCTCATGCCTGCGGGCTATCAGCGAAATAGGAAATGTTAAATAGAGTGATTTGTGTTTTGAGAAGATACCCTAACCGGAAGCTAGATATATACCAAGGCACGTGATATGGGTCATTAAGACGTTAATGATATCGTAAATAAGCCATACTTCATTAGTTCCATCACAATTCATTCCGGAGCTGCGACGACCTCGTGGTGCGGCTGGAAACTGGAATATCGCCAGAGCAAGACCAGCACTTGTCTTTAGATACATCGCCGCACTCTTTGCTGAAAACCGAAGTCTGTGGGTACGGGCAAAGGATCCGATCATGCGTCATATTACCCACAGTAATCTTGATTGGCGTGTTCTCGGGTGCAGTGCCGTTCTCGACCCAGTCACGCAGTTGTTGAAAGAGTCCAGTGGGCGAGTCACTCGCTCCGCCAAAGCAATGACCTAGACCGGGTGCCTCGAAGTATCGGTAGAAGTCACGGACCTCAGGGATGATGTCGGTCACAGCATTGTAATAGTCCTCAGTGCCTCCTGGTGGAATGATGTTGTCGGCCTGTGAGTAATCATTTCAGCCTTGCTAGGGAAGGAAACACATTCAAAGTTTGATGAACCAAGGCGCATTGCGGAGAACTTACCAACCCGTGAAATGTGACCATCTTCCCACCGGCGGCCCTGAACGCTCTTAGGTCTGCATCATTGGTTTCGAGCAAGGATGCATATTGCTGAGTGCCTGAGTATGCGAGCCCGTCAAATTCTTCGCGAGTGAGCTTTGTCATGTCAAGAGGCTCACTTTTGGATACAAATAGCTTGAACCATAGGGTACCGAGGTTAGAGGGCGTTCCAGTACACCCCTTCTCCGTACAGGCCGTTGTAACAATACCAGGTTGACCGAAAGATGTTGGTAGGTTTCCAGTGAGGTCGGATCCGGGCAGAACCCCATGGTAGTCCTGTTTGCCGTCTGCGGTGACTCTGCCATGCCAGGTCGCGTTAAGCACAATGGCGGCGGCTTTGGTGATGGTCTTTTGAGTGCCGTTCAGCTGGGCGCAGGCAGTTGAATCACCAACGACAGAGAAGGGGTTGAACGAGTTAAGACATTTTCTAGCGTCGGAGATGACGCCGTCGATGGTGCCGTCAAGCTGATCGCAAGCGGAGACAGCTGCTAAAGTGATGGCGTCTAGCTCGCACATGTACGGCCACTGGCCGAGCTCGTTCATGACCTGCTGGGGCCATTGCACGAACGTCACAAGCTTATTCCAGTTGATTGCTGGAGCACCGGCAGCTATCCCATCAAATGCAGTTGGGTAACGCTGAGCGAGCATGAGGCCCTGGCGCCCCCCCTGGGAGCAGCCGTTCCAATAGGAGTACTTCGGGGCTTGTCCGTAAAAGCTCTTTATCAATGACTTTCCAATAACAGCCTAGCAGTAAAACAGTCAGCGAAAAGCAGAGATAGAGTGCCATACTAGAAGCTTTGAAGTCACTAAAGCTTTTGAAGGCGAGATAATAATACAGCATACGTGTTCGTTGAGAGAAACGGATCCCAAATTTTGCAAGTTGTAAAGGTTGACGTTGCCATGGCTAGTCTGAGCCCATGGACTGGGATCCATCGCGGAACCGAGGCCGGCGTCAGTGGTGATGGTTGCGTACCCATCGGCAATGGCACCCCGCATGGCACTGTAGCTCAAGAAGAAGCGGCCAGCGACCCAGCCTCCCCCGCCAACAGCCATGAAACGCTCATTCCATTCCGTTGGTAACCAAGCCTCTGTGGTAATGCTGTCATTCCGACCGCTATGGGTGTATGTGACGGTTACGTTGCAGAAAGTGGCATTCTGGAGCTGGACGGATGGAGAGGTGAACCGGTATGCTGCAGGAACCGTTGCGTTGTAGTTGGTGATCAAGTTTGCTTCCAGGGACTGGATCTCGGTTCCATACACGGATAGACTAAAAGTGCTGGGGACACAGTTCTGTATAAGGGAGACAACCATGGTGGAACAAATACCTACCGCTCGAGGGAAGGAAAAAGGAAGCTACAAGATAAAGAGCGCGGTGTAATTTTTGGCTGCATTGTTTCTCACATTTCGTTAGGCACACAGAGAAGATCTTTATATAGACAAAGAAGGAATAGATGCAGGACGCCGGACTTCACGTTCTTCGAAGATTCGGATTCCTTCAATTGTAGGAATTTGAGAGCTACGTCATCCGATGGCAGCTCACTGGCTCCTGAGTTTGATCTCGGCGAGCCGATTCTGGTACACGAGAATCCTCGGACACAGTGTTGTGCAATTGGCCACGACCAACCTTATGGGTCTTGCATCAACCGCCGGACCCCGGCCAGGGGCAGCGACTATTAAAGATCCGGCTAGGCTGCTCGTATGGCGGGGCAGGTAGGACTTTGGTGACTTGCATGCACTACTAGTTTATCTTAGTGGGAAGGACCAATGTTCTTTAATCGATGCAAAAAGCACACCTACGAGCAAGTGGTGATGAAAAAGGGTGGTTGTTGCTCAAGGCTCATGCGCGCACGTAATGCAAAAACTTGCGTAACCACCCCCAAAAGGCCGAAGCCTCCGAGGGCGTCGCCGGCGAACCTACGCTTCCAACCTTCTCCGTATTGGGCTGGGGCTGTTGCAATTAGTGATCGGATTTATGTTCGCGCACAGGCTGGTCGTAGCGAGATGCGATATTGCAGCCAGGCCATGTGCTTTTGCCTGGGTAATTTCTGTTCTCGGAGAGGCCGCCTTTTGCTCGATAAACTGGTATCAACTGACACTTGTGCCCAAATGTGTGCATCTTCTGACTAAATTGTAACACTGTCTGTTGGCATCAATCGTATGGCGAGTTCATCGCGCTGTGCTTTTACCTGGAAACTTGAAAGTCCGATCGAATCGCATGCGTCGCTGGAACTAATTGAGGGACGTACTACTTCCACCAAGTGAATGTACAGAACCAAACGGTCTCATAATAAATGCTGCTGAACATGAATTCATCTTCTTGCAGCTTCCGTGACATGAATAACAATCTTTCCCCTGGCATGGCCCTCCCTGAGCTTGCTGTAAGCGGTCGGTACCTCCTCGAATGCAAATGTCGAGTCAATCACCGCCTTTGCTTTCCCCTCCGCCATCCAGTCCGCAATGTGCTGGAATAAACTAGCGGTATTATTCATTCGAGCGAAGCGATATCGATGTCCACCCAAGAATTTACAGAAGAGGTCCTTTCCCAGCATCGAGAATGTCCCAGAAAGGGATATAGATTCCCCAACGCCCACCATGACAAAAGTGCCGCCGGGCTTCAGGATGGTGCTGCTGATCTCGTGCAGTCCCGAGCTGCTCCCTACGTTGTCAATGACAAGATCAAAGACCATCCCTTTGCTCTTCAACTCAGCTATGGTATCCTGAGTTCTGTAATCGATCACCTCGTCAGCACCGAGCTGGCGGCAAAGATCGATGTTCTTGGTGGAGCATGTGGCAGTGACCTCAACTCCCAGAGCTTTGGCGAACTGTATCGCCCAGATGCCTGTGCCACCACTCCCCCCATTGATGAAGACCTTGCCTCCCGGCCTCAGTGTATCTGACATAAGAGACTGATACGCCGTTGTAGCGGCGGTACCGACAGCTGCGGCATGATCTGGATCAATGCCCTCCGGCACGGGTGTGCAGTGTGTCCCGGAGATGACAATCAATTCGGCCAAGGTACCTCTCTGACTAGCGCCAGGGTAACCGCCGAAAACAACCTGGCCGACTTCGAAATTGGTATTGGAAGGGTGCGTAGCGACGACGCGGCCGCAGAAGTCCATGGCTGGAGTGGCCGGCCGGGTGATCATTAGGCGACCGATGAGAGTGGCTTCAGGGAATTTGTAGTCGGCAAGGTTGAGGGATGCGCTGATGACTTCGATGATAAGTTCATCTTCTCTGAGGGAGGACTTTTCCGGTGTAGAAATGTCTTCTTTGAACGTTAGGCAGTCCTCTAATTTGCCGCTGACTGCGGAATACTGCCAGCATCTCATTGTCGGACGCATGGTCGTGATGTTCGCGTGTGGGTTTGTTGCTGGACAAGGTTGATGTTTCAAAAGGATTTCCAATGTCACGCACAGATGATTGAAATGCTTAGCTTTGAAGAGGTATATAAACCTAGTCGTTCACTGGTAAGGCAATAAAAAGCTACGGCAACTCCGCACCTTAACCGGGGGTTCTGCGGAGCGGACTTTTGCGGAGTGTCCAGCTCGGTCCGCTTTCTGTCCATTTGAAGGGATTAGGTTTTCGTCTCTTGATTCGACTGATACTCAACGGACAAGCGCCAGTCCACCGAACTTTCACATGATGTTTGAATCGACTGTGACTGATTCTCGGACAAGACAAATGACCTACCAGAGTGAGTACTGTTAAACATTGAGGCATGGCTGGTGTGAAGCATACCTTACATAATAAGAAGTCTTGTTTCAGTCATCTTCTGGGACTGACCGGTTGATTTGAGTCAACTTCAATGCTCCTCGGCATACCGTCCTTAGTAAAATTACCATTGAAGGCAGGCAAAATAATCAACAGGGATCATGTTGTCAAAAGGCGCCGAGTCTTCAAGCCCAACATGCCTCATGTCTGGCGAGACTTTTATACTACAGAAAATTACAAGGTTTGCTCAAGTCGGTCGAGGTTATTAAATACTCCATAAAACAACGACAAGCTGTTGACCTAGCAGGAACGAACGAGATGGTGAACATGCAGTGCTCAAATTCTTCGTCAAAACAATAGTTAATGGTCAGTCACTAAGTATTTGTAAACATCAATCCCTTATCAACATGGTGGTTAATCCTTCTCTCAGGAACCGCCACCATCGCCACCTCCACCACCTCCATCACCGTCACAACCGCCGCCATCACCTCCGCCACTAGCACAACTGCCTTCGAATGATACGTATGCACCCTCGAATACATAGTATGTGCCCTTTGTGTATGACCTTCTTTCTCTGACCGGATTCACACCACCGAGAATAAATTTCGCTTTCACCCGTGCTGGGTGGCCCGGTGGAACAACGGCTGCGTCAGGAATGTATTCTTCCACACCATCTTCGTCCATGGCAAACTGTTCCGAACAATCCTCGTTGTATCTCTTCTTCCACTCAAGTCTCGTTTCCGTGAGTGTTCTCCTTGCCGTAATTGCCGAGGCTGTTGGCTCGTAGTCAATGAGCCTCCTTGCGACAGTAAAACTCCAGATCCAGTAGTTGGCAGGGTACAGACGGTGCGTGTGCCAAAGCAAGTCAATGACCATATTCGGAGGGACAAATTCGCGATTCCTAGATGCCGTGGTGCCTGGCTTCTCGCGATAGATTGTGTCCATGTCGTATTCCAAAGGACGGGATGTGAATGTCCCTTGCGCAGGTCGCCCGAGTAATTTGATGAACCGTTCGTAATCTCCGATTGATTCCGTCACGGTGGTATTAAAGTTCTTTTGCGTGTCTCGCGCTTGAACCAAAGCTTTCCAAAACCCGATCTGGCGATCTAGTGTGTCCCTCAGATCCCTCAGATTCGGCCACATGGCCAACTCGCACCTTTGACCGAGCCTGCTGTGTGTGGTGGCCTTCAAACATGTCTCTAATTGCCTGCCCGTCCTGATTTCTGTCCAATCAGCCAGGGCCCACTCTTCCTTTCTAAAAGTTGTGCAAAGCTTTCCAGCAATATTATACATGACGATAGTTGGCTCTTCTTCGGTTTGGTTGTTTGGCTTCCTGAAAGACAACGATGACAATATGTTCAACTTTCGTTTAACCTCCCATGGCGGAGATCGCCAAAGTTGGAAGGGAAGCTGCGGGCCAATTTTACGTCTGTTGAAATACTCCCATTTTTTCTGGGCTTTTTTGTCTGACCATTTCCCTGATTTGGCAAGATGCAGCAGACGGGTAAGGGGAAACTGGTTGTGGTTCAAGCCGTAGCTTTGATGCTTGTTGTCCCACAAGTGGCGATGGAACCTCGTGGGCGAGAGGAGATGGCAATACCAGATCATCGCGACATCCCTAGTTTAAAATAAGTTCTGTACTTCCAGCACTCATTGGCGAGTTGAAACTGACCATGGAGGCGGAAAGTCATTCGGCGAGACTCCGGCAAGGTCAAGGAAACGAATGTAGCACATGTAGCGCCACTCGGAGTGTGCCAGAGATTCGTCATGAATCCTACCTTTCTCGTCATACCTGAAGTACGGAAGAAGCTTTAAAAATATTTCAACAACCTCGACGTGCCTCTAGAAGTTTATTAGCACGCACTGTTATCTCAAGCTTCGTTAAAGTAATGTCCTACAGCCGCAGCAACTTCAAGCAATATTGTGGGCTTGTCTTTCGGCCATGGATCTTCGAACACGGTAATGGGAGCAGTCATGATGCACTAAGTCGTTGGTCTTGGATACGGACTAGTGACGTTTGAAGTCTGGATTACACCCTCGACGGTTTGACGGAGAGCATCGGGCTTTAAAGCTCGGATGCATGACCATGCAGGGAGTCTAGGGATTGGCATGCCAAGTCGGTTAGAGCCTGGACAGTGGGCAGATTCCACCCAACTCGATGTTACGTGCGCATGATCACTATATCCGCTAAGCCCGTTTTCAACTGTCTGCCTCGCCAATTACGCTGAAGCGAACCTGCGTTAAGCCCATCTGGATTAGCGCCCATAACACTGGTATGCGCGTTGCCTCGAATGGACCAGTTCAGGTCATGCGCCTGTCAGTTGATTAGCGCCCGAAAAACTGCGAGGCAGATTTGCTCGCCCTGCTTTCATTCCACAGGAAAGGTCTGTTTCCCATGTCGTCTCAGTCAAGGCCGACTGCGCCTCAACACCAATGCAGGTCAATTCAGCTTGCCGATCATCGCCTTGAGTAGTTGTAAAGCGTACTAATGTCATCAAATCACTCAGAAGCACGGACTTTTTTTAAGGTTGAGACTTTGAGAAATTGAAGGAGCAGGCACACACACAATCAGCCTAGGTGTCACTCAACTTCAAAATGCAACAGATCTAGGAACAAAAGGGCTAGCATGCGTCAGTTCTTCCATCTCACAAAGGCCCTGTCGCCTTCCCCAGCTTTGAATGCATCGATTGTGTAATAAGATCCGCCGACACTTCAAATCCCTCGACATGCTTACCGGTGTCATATAAAGCGCATAGTATCAAGGGGGTGACGTTGTTGCTTTAAAAAGTGGGAATGTTCCATTGAAACAGGAAGCCCATCCATGCACTTAGGTGGTCAACTGCTGGAAAGTTATTCCAATCCTCATTTGAAGCTGGCACAACAAGAGGGCAGACATCTTGAATCTAACAAAATCATATCCAACAACTGAAGGAAGGCTGCGCGTGGGAAAGTTCCAACTCACTTGTAAGCATTGTAATTAACATTGGTGATGACAAAACTTTAGGGTTTGTCGTAGCCAACTAGAACTTCTCAAACAAGGTCAGTTTGTTGTAGGCAACGTCAGATTGGTCAATGTCTCTACAGGGATATCTTACTTCTATTTAGAGCTGGTTGTACCTGATTGATGGTATCCCTGACGCTCAGTGAAGTTGGACCCTAATTCAGGAATCCGAGAATCATATCGACCTGGTTCTCATCGCCAAACATTCCTAGTCAGACACTTCAAAATGGTTCATCGACGTGCTCATGTAGTTAATAACAAAGATCTCGATCACTTTGGTTGGTGTTCACAACTGCGTCTGGATTTGTCGGACATTTGCTTTGTCATGTGTATTTCAAAATCAGGGCAGTCAAGCCTGTCTGATCAGTGCTTTTCTTCCTAAGAGATATAATAGTGAGCACAAGGCGTGTATAAGCTAGCTTCAGTTTCACGCTCTTTGTGGCGAGGGTTCTGCAGATACCAGACTCTCCCTTTATGGCTTCTAATCGTCCAACTGCGTAGTATAGCTGCTGGCCGCTGAAATATTAGTCTGCTTTTGACGAAACTTTGTTCTAATGAAGACTATTTAGGTTCAATCTGTGGGCTTAGTAGAATTCCTACTTGTCTTGGTCTCAACATCAAGGGTGTGTTCATTTTCAGATTGCGGAAGAATACTTAACGTGGTTTCGGTGATCTAAAGTGCCGATCTTATGTGAAGAAGCATGGGTACAAGGTTTTGGGTGCGCTACTAAATTTATAAACTGACAATTTCGGGTCCATTTTCCTTGCCATCTTTGGTGACAGTTATATACTAAATGTCCGAACGAACAGAGGTGCTGGGATGTGCAATAATTTCCAGACCGGCTTCAACGGCCGTATCTAGAAGCGGTTAGAGACCTCAAGTATTGCCCATATGGAAATTTTCTGGCTTTCTCTCCAAAAAAGCACTAGTTGACGTAGAATGAAGTTGCATAGAATTCAAGACCTCTAATCTTAGCTGTCCAGCCAAAAACCAAGCGATGCGAATTGCCACAGATCAATTTTGCGGAAAAAACGAAGGAGTGAAATTCCGTCAAGTCCGCAAAGAAGAAACTTGTTAGGAAGGAAATGCAGTTCACCTTCGTCCTCAATCGACAGGAGGTAAGAGCAGTGATCACTCATTACTGAACTAAATCAGTCATTTGACCTATCTACTATACAAGATTTACGAACATTCTTTTGGAACAAGCAAAGTTGCAAGGATTTTTCCATCAAAGTCAAATTATTCGGGGTTATTAAACAAAAAAACAATCACTTCAAATCGTTATATAGTGCTCTTGCTTTCTTACGCGAGATATACAGAGTGATTAGTAGCAAGCCCCGTGTATCCCTGTTATGCAATTTATAGTTAGTTTTGGTGATTGGAATTACCAATCGTTGGGACGTAACGGGCTATTTCATCTCTTAAATGGAGAGTTGATCTGTTCACTGATTGTAGAGTTGTCACGCGAAAAAGAAAATGTCAAATTTACCCTAATTATGAAGACTATGCTTACGAGCGAAACATTTGCGGTTCAGACTTGTGCTAATCAGGTGCTTTTCAACGAAGATTTGCAGCTCGTTAAGTAGCTATGAAAAGCTAGCAGCGACGTTGACATATTTTTTGAGGAAAATTCTTCACAAGATTCAACCCCCTTGGACGGAATGCCTGAGTTAGAGGAGGAAGCTAGCATATGCCCAATAAGTTCAACTACCCGATTTGGCAAAAGAACAGGAATCAAGGTATCGATGCCAATACTTCATCAATATGCCAATCCCACCTTCATTGATACTGTTGGGTCACCTTGCATTCCTAGGCGAAAGCTCTCAGGACCAGGTGTAGTCACCAATTATGTTCCAGATCGGCCTTACGATTTTCAAGACGTATTGAAAATGGATTTGTACCCACGAGCATTCAATCGAAGTCGGCTGTCGCTTGTAGTAACATTAAGCAGGTGATGTTTTCCCGATTTTGACAAGACAAAATGTTCACCGGTTTTATAAGAAGGGTTCATCGAAAGTTCGGGAGTTAGCAACACTGAAGGATAGCCTAACATCGGCTCTTAGACATCACCCTTAACATTTCGGACGCTAATGAGTTGCCTATTTCAAGGAATTTATAGACTTAAGGGGGTCGTGTTTCACAAATAATTTTAGATTTGTGGCATTTGGTGCCTGTAACAGTCATTACCGCGACATTTGCCTCAATCTAAGGTCGGTGCAGTGTACAGAGTACTGTACGGTATTTCGTCGTATCCGACAAAATACTGGCCGGTGCCTCTCGCTGACGCAAAGCCCCAGCCAAAATAGCACTTGTATCGTCTCGAATGCCGATTCTGGAGATGGCTGATACGTACTGTAAAGTTGGCCAAAAAAACGCTTGATGCAACGGAGTTGTCGACCAACAGGTAGCTGTGATGTTATACCTAAGAATAGGGCGAAACCTGCTCAGCTTTAATCAACTCGTAACGCTGCTTGCATTCTTCTTCACGGTTCATTTCGCCAAGCCATGGGAGTGGCGGGGTAATTGGAACCTGGCCAAAAACAATTTCAGAGTGGCATCACTGCAACTAGGAATCAGGACGTAGTTACAGTTAAGTCACAGGGCCGATTTAACCTTATGGATTGTGCTCATGCGACGGCGTTGCTTCGCTGACCCAACCCCTGAAGAAGCCCGCACGGAGATGTCCCAGCCCAGAGAAGTTAAAATGGGACGAATAGGCGGTCGGGTACCTGGGCCAGATTGCAGATCAATATCTGGCTCCCCTTGCAGGTTTCATTAGTGTGGGCACCCGATCCCACTCTGTCCACATTCACAGTTTGACATATGATGATGTTGAGCAAGGCTCCGGGCAGGCTTTGCATCCAGACCGTCACAAAGCCAGTGGCCACCAGTCTAACTCGCTTCCTCTGCGGCGCTTGTCCGCTGTCGTCCTAAAAGTTGCCGTTTTCGACAAACGGAGGCGACGGGTGAGTTCCGGTTGGGGAAAGTCGGTCCAATCGTGTTAAAGAAAAGTCGGGTCTTTCGGTGAGAGGTCCTGCGGTCCACCAACAGGCCCAGCTCATGTCCGACAATAGGGTCGCTATCCACCGATTCGGTCAGCACCGACGACATCGTGATGGGCCGAGAGTGTATTCGGAAGGTCGGCGGTTGCCCGAGATACCTTGGATCATGAGGCATTGTGAGCACCTTATCTTCGGACTCTCAGGGGCATGCGGCTCGAAGCGCTGTAACATGCATGCAGCCTCTAACCGCCGACTGGTCTTTGAGCTCGGTTCAGACCCAGGCACTATGGAATACCGGTACTAGTCGCGGGAAGATGGCTTCCCGTGTGGGAGGCACAGTTCGGTTGATCGAGCTGGTGCTTCCGACCAACACATCGTGCATCATCCGCGGTCGTCAGAGATAGAATGAGAATGATCATCCCGATGCACTCCCACCGTCCGGATACATGCTCATGATGACGATCTTGTTCGTGATGTATGATGCAAACACCACGGTGGTCTGTTGAGCGACATCGGGCAATTCAATCCCACGCGTGCAAAGTGGTCGATGGAAGAGGATGAGGCCTGGTTGATCGTGCCAAACTAATGCAAACGGCTCGTCGTTAGGTGCACTCGTTCCGCATGCCTTGGGTCATGGGGATTGTGTAAGGAAAACAGGAGAAAGTGCGATTGAAGTAAACCCCCTTTCTCTCATAAACTGCCTTGCGTGGAGTTGCTTTGCTACCAAAGCAGGGGTGTGAGGGACGGGGGCTCACTTCGGATGAACTGTACCTATGTTTACTGCAAGTGTGTAGAGGTTTTGCAACAAGCTAGCACGGCGCAACTAGAGTCCGACCAGACTCCACCGCAATTCAGTCAAGACTCAGGAGAGCCCAGTTGGAGCTGACCCCTCTACCCCACCGTCGAAGAAGTATTCCACTCGTCATATTGGTTAAAGTCTCCTTGTCTCGTTTTCGGTTTGCCCGCCGGCTGCCTCACCGTATTGTTGCTTGTAACGGCTCTCATGGGTTCCATCAGTCCTTGGCATTGTGCAGCGACTCACGTGGGAGGCCAGATTTCAGAGATAGTCTTCATTGAGAGTTCTTGTCTTGCGGCTCCGCCACGAGCTGCAACGCGTCCCGGGGTTGGCAGCGGAAGCAAAATGAATCCGGAAGGTCAACGGCTCCCGCAAGTGGGCCGTCATGATTAAGGCCGGTAGTAGGTCCGCAGAGTGACTGGCGGCACCGAAATGGGACCCCATGCATGGAAAATCGGAAATTTTCGCGATGGAAAGGAGCGGGTACCGTTCTCTAGTGTCGACAGTCAAATCCTCTTCCCACCTTCTTTTGATCTCGGAGCAGATGCAACTGAAGAAATCAATGCATGAGGGCCGTTGAACAAAATCTCGCTTCGCAAATACGTCATATGCGAAATTGGTAGGTAGCATTGGAATGTGATGGAAAATGTGACCTACCTGTTGTGTCCCGAAAACGAGGCTTATCCCTGTTTTTCAAGAAGAAAGTGAGGGAATGTTTTCCAGACACCGGACGATTCAAGCACAGCACACCATCAACTGCAAACAAGAAACAAAAAGTTGGAGAGAAAAGCAAAGCCAAAGAGCCAGTGCACTAGACAAGACACACCGGGAATTGGACCGGACCGCCCAAGAAACGTGCGCAAAATCACACTCTGGAAATGAGAAACCCGGGACACGATCAACCCGCAAGCTTCTAGCGTCCCCAACTTCCTAATTCTGCACAGTGTCGGAAGTCGACCGAACCTCCCGGGTTCCAGATGCCTCTTAATCGGCGAAAGTAGTTTGCCCGCGACGTGGGATTCTCCTATCTCCTAGGACCGGGTGAGGAGCTGCAATCCAGACCTTTGGGACTCGCTTCCAAGCGTTGCGTTCAGCAATGTCACCACCCGCGCGCTTGTCCAAGCCCCATTTCACTGACTGGGCCCTCATGTACTAGAGCCACCCACTCTCCATACGACCGCTTGGCTCATTACTTGGCTCGACTATTATTCAGCCGTAGCAGTGCCTTATTCAGCTGTCGAACCTGCTTCCAGGGCGAGTCAGTTACCCGTTCCATCCCTGTGGTCAACTGCCAGGGGGCAATAAGAGAAATACTGGGGGGCAAAAGGCACGGGGACGAAAAAAACGTGAAACTAACTCCATCCCGACGGTTTCTATCAATTTGATACGTCAGTTCTTGGATCGTTAACGGCACTCGCTGGTCCACCCCTACAAGATCTGATAACGGCCTTCACCCCGGATGAGGGAGGCGTTGTAGCACCATTAAGCTTGGCAGCGGGTCGACATCGTCTATCTGAGTTTGAGCCATCGCTGCCATCCCTCCGTCACTCTCTTTCGAGAGGCCTGTTAAGCTTCCGGATTTGGGGTTGAACTGACCCGCATGTCCAAGTTTCCTGGGACGACCGAGTACCACCCAACTTGTACGAAGAAATCAAAACGTCCGCTTGCCAAGACCGACCTTCCCTGGCTGCTGTCACTTGTCAGCGTTGGCGTTTTCATGCAAAGAGGCCTTCCACTGTCATCTCAACCTTGGACGGGGCCGCCGTACCCGTCTACACCCGTAAGTTCCCTGGTGCTCAATAACACCCATGGCGCACGTCATGGGGCTCACTTGGATATTGGGTATGTCGCAGCCCCTTGGCCCGCTCGTCCAACTGAATGCGGATATGAGCAAGGAGGCTCGCAGGGATGCCTAGGTCGGTGAGGTATAGGGGAGGAAAGCTTGGTGAGGGTTGACGGATCGTCGGTTCCTCGAGAAATAGACTTATAGGGCCACAGCTCCCCGAGACGATCTGACGATCTTGTTCATCGCACACACGTTCATTGTCCTCACTGACTCTATCATTCACTCTTTATCTGACAACATGCGTGCTGCAATCATCTCTGCCCTCGCGGCCGGCGCTGCCGCCACCCGCCCCTTCATCAACGAGCCTGACACTGGCATTGAGCTTGCCCTTGGTGACCTCGCCGTCGGTGCCCTGCCCGAGCTCACCCAGATGGTCGGCCTTCCGGATTTCGAGTACGCCGCGCGCAACTACCTCCCCGCGCGCAACTACACCTACTACCGCAACGGTGCCGCTGGAGAATGGTCTTACCGCAACAACCTGGAGGTCTTTGGCCGCTACCGCCTTCGTCCCCGTACCATGGTTGATATCACCAACATCGAATCTACCCTGCCGTAAGTCCAAGCTTGTTGTTCAGGCGAACGGATTGTTCTCGAATAAAGCGCAAGAAGCTGACTCGTATAGGACCACCATCCTGGGACACAACTTCTCTGCTCCCATCTTCATCAGCCCGGCGGCCCGTGCCGACTACGCCCACGCCGACGCCGAGCTTAACCTCATGAGAGCCGCTGCTGCCGAGAACATTCTCTACATGCCCGCTCTTTACGCTGCCAAGACCATTGAGCAGATCGCCGAGGTTAAGGCCGAGGGTCAGGTTGCTTTCCAGCAGGTGTACCTCACCTCCAACGACACCGCCACCCAGATCCTCTTCGACCGCATCAAGGCCTCTGGGGCCAACGGCATCGTCTACACTGTTGACTCCGCTGCCGATGGCAACCGTCACCGTGCTGCCCGCTTCGGTGTCACCTCCGCTGACTCTGACTACTCCCTCATCACCTGGGACGAGTACCGCAAGCTCTCTAACATGACTGATCTCCCCATCATCATCAAGGGAATCATGACTGTCGAGGACGCCGAGGCCGCCATCGAGAACAACGTCCCTGCCATTGTCCTCTCCAACCACGGCGGTCGCCAGCTCGACGGCTCTCCCTCTTCCCTCGAGGTCGCTCTGGAGATTTATGAGAAGGACCCCGAGATCTTCAAGAAGATCGAGATCTACGCTGACGGCGGTGTGCGCTACGGTGCTGATGTCCTCAAGCTCCTTGCCCTTGGTGTTAAGGCCGTTGGTCTTGGTCGCCCCATCATGTTCTCCAACATCTTCGGCCAGGAGGGTGTTGAGAAGGCCATCCAGCTCCTGAAGCACGAAATTGCTATCGATGCCGGTAACCTCGGTGTTCCTGATCTGAAGAAGATTGATGCCAGCTACGTAAGTGACATTCTGTACACGTTCATGATAGTTCCTGATCACTAACAACATCTATAGGTCAAGTGGACCCCTAACAACTGGTACTCTTAAATATTGCGGCAGTTACCTTGGAGCCACGAGAAATTTTGGCTACATTCGCGTGACATAAAATGATACCACACGGCTGTATATACTATTTCTTTTCAAATTGCATATAGCATTTGGCTGCGAATTGATACCCTTAAATCAAACCTATTATCGCATAAAAGTCAGCATTGTTGCCTTTGTAAATAAAATGTGATTTGTATGTACTGTGACAATGTGTATCAAAATAGGAACCTTTCAAAATTGATGTGTTGATGCCATTATTCAAGTTGGAGTCGTGGACAGAACGCTAAACGTGAATTTGTAGATGGAAAGCAAACACCTGCACCTTGTGCTCGACTTTTGACTTAACAGCCAATGAATACAGAAACATACCTGAAGTATGCTTTACATTTCCCTCTTGATGACCCTCAGCAACTTAGTCGTTGAAGACATGATTGACTTTAGGCATGTGCGTACGCAAAATCGTCATTATCCGTGTCTTCGCGAGCTGCAGCAGGGAGATCAGCCGTCAAAAGAAGTACGCTATCAGCTGCAAGACTGCCTGCCTCCCAGCAAAAAGTCTCACAAAGAGAGCAGGAAGATCCTTTTTAGAGAGTTTACCTCTCCTGTCACCTCATTTACCGCTGCTTCTTCAACATGTATTTGGAGAATACCCGGTAATCATATGTTGTGAGCCGAGGAGAACAATGTCAAAGGCTAGGAAACTGGCAACAACTATAGGGAGGATTATGTTGAATGCGACTGTGCTCTCAGGCATGGCATCTGATCGCTCGCGAGTAATAAGGTTTGTTAGCTCTAACGCAAAAAGAGTATTTTCAAAACTCAATTTTCATCTTTGATTCTGCAGGATGGTATTTTTAGCTAGTGAATTGCTTCGGCAATTGCCAAGATTTGTCAGTTGAGTTCTATATGGGCACTATCATGAGCATTATAACATCCAACCAATCCTTACTAATTCTCACAGGAGCTTTCAACTCCTCAGACTCAAAGGACTAGCCCGGCCTAAGAAAATAAATCTGAACATAACAATTTAATGCGGCTCGATAGTGGTGCATTTTGCTCTCAAGTCTGAGTTGTGATTCAGTCTACGATGATATCGAGGCAGGATTCAAGGTGCATATCCAAAATTAGATACCATAGCTATTCCGTTATTTAGCAGGCGTAAAGCGCTGCCGGATGAAAGTGCTAGATACGATAGAGTATTTGCATTTGACCTTACAAGGCTTCCAGGGTTTGTTTTTACACGAATCATCATGGCAGTGTAATCTTACTCCATCGAAAGAACTGGGCTAGGTCGTATATTACTAGAAAAGTCAGGATGAGACTGTAGAGTCACAACAGGCTGTTTCGTCATTTCCAAGATACGAAATCATAATGCAGCGTTTGCATTACCCTGTTCTTCATTCGTCCCCTCCGGTTTGCGACCGTAAACCACGTGTCTGTCCGTAATTTTAGCTTGACAGAAGCATCAATCCACGAGGGTGTTGCTCACAAGTAATAAAGCGGCGTGTTCTTAGGGTTACGCAGCGCAGACCTTAGCTCGGCAAGCGTGACTTGCACTTCCTCATAGGTAAAGCCCAGAATCTCCTTGAGCAAAAACAAACCAAATCCCTCGATCGATTGCTCGAGGAAATCCAATGTACACATTCCTAGCCTCTTCATGTCTGGCTTAGCGGGCCAAGTCCCAATAGGAATAGGCCACTTCCGCTCAACCACATCAACATAGCCGGCATTGACCATGGCTTTTGCAAGCTTACGGTCAACCGCGTTTCCATGCGGCTTCCCCAACCTAATTGAGGAAACCAACATGTGCTGATGCCATCTTTTAAAGATGTGATCATCGTCTAGATCTCCTAGAGTCTGCGAACGAACCTCGATGTCAAACTCTAGGATCTCGAACCAGCCTTCTGGCTTCGTGTGAGCGAAGCATTGCTCAAACAAAGCTGGCAAATCTGCAATGCAGCCTTCCAGGTTACGGGCATGGATGAAGTCAAATTTTTCGTTGAACGTCCACTCCTTCTCGAAGTCGTCAATTTGGAATCTGCAATTCGAAGGCACCCACGAAGGCTGAATGGGTGAAATATCAACGCCGATTACATCTGCAGATGGGAACGTGTCGGCGAAATCGCTAGAAGACAGGAATCAGTCATCGGACGATTGCAAGATTTGTTTTAAACCTCACATGGCCCAAATTCCAGTACCGGTACCGATGTCCAATGCGTTCTACACAGGTTGTCAGTAAGTTGGCAATCCAGTCTGCGGTATTGAATGATTGCTCACCTGAGGACTGTCACCAATCGGTGCTAAGAACAGCCTGCCGTCAAGAAAGTTTGTGATCCAATAATGACTGTATTATTGCAACATCTGTAAGCCAGTGGTCCGTCGTAGTAAGTGATGGAAAATTGGGACGGTAAGCCCACTTAAAGTCCAGAGCATCATTTTGTTGCTCGTCGTTTGGCCCCCAGTACTCCGTCTTCTGGGTAAAGCTTCGACCGTGAATTTCGCGATACTCCCGGACACTGTCGCTAACTGAAGCCGTAGAGGATGTAAGGATACTGTCAACAGGCTTTAGCCAGCATTTCTCCAGTAAATCATAAGTGCAACCCTAACCTTTGCGTGTCGGTAGAATAATCGGAGTCTTCGATTGCGGGGTCCTGAGAGAATGCAGGTTGGTAAGTACAGATGACGAGGCGTAAATATAAACTGATGTTACGCACTACGGGCAACGGGGCGGCATCCGCCTCGGTTGTGTCTGCCGGAGTGAGGGCAGCCGCTGGCTGTGCCGTGCTATTGCTGGAGCCCTGAGCGGCGACCGGCTCCGCTACGTCTGCCGGGTTAGCCGTCGTGGGCTGGGCTGTAGTGCTACCGGGATTGCTCGACATCTTGGGTAAGAACGAAACCGTAGGATTCTCGAAGAGTACTGAAGAATGGGAAAGGAAAAGAGGAGATTTTCGCTGTTCAATTGGGGGAGAAACCCCCTTTGTACCGGGAAGATTGTGTCGTTTGGTGCATCCTGCAGACTAGGATCGAGTCGTCAAGGGTGAGCGCAAATCCGACTCCCCGAGCCAATCGAGTGTCTCATTTTCTCCATCCCAGCTTAGACTATGGCCATTTACGGTAGGACAAAATGCAGTATCCACCAGAGACAAACAGTTGGAAAAGCATGCATCTAATGTTCTTGGCGGCCAAGGGAACAGATGTGGTGACGCGGCTTTGGGAAAATACTGGTGGATATCACATGAATTGAGACGGCCTTCATCTGCAGGTTTCGACCAGTAACTTGGTAGGAATGTTCAGCAGCACGTGTAACCCATCGATTCAGACTTCACGAGCCGTTGGAGGTATCTCACCTATTGGCAACATATTTCAACATGCCCATCGCTGGTCCATTCCCGCTGGCCAAGGAAGAATCAGCCAAGTCATCGCATTCTTCATCATTGAAGACATGGAACATGACTTGACGCATCGAGCGTTCCACACCTGTCCATCATTCTACCCTACGACACAAGACATACCGCCGCTATGCCAGATCCTCAGAGTATGTGACAAGATGTTATTACACATTTAAGGAACTCGTTTTATAGTTTACAGCAACAACAAACCGTCACCGGAGCCTAGCTCGACAAAACTATACTTCGGGAGCTCGCACCGCATCCGATTCTCCTCAGCATCAATAGCTTCCTTTAAAGTATACCGTGTGCGCAAAAGCAAATGGGCTATAAAGCCAGTGCCCTTCTTTGGCTCGTCATGTGTCGCTATCCAATAGCGTGCCTCAGTTTCGCCAGCGGCTTTGATTCCATTCATGGCTCCAAGATTCAGTTGCTTTGCCATCCAGATCCGAACGTCATGAAGTCCATGCAAGAGTGCCAATGTCACGAAACCGGAATTGCGAACAATTGCCAATTCGGATGCCTGGATGCCGTGAGGGGAGTATAGTATCGTTTCTGACTTGCCGAGGTCGAACGCGAGCATGATTGCGGAGTGGAAATACATGGCGTCCCCGTTCGTGACGACGCGCCCTATGCCGACCCAGGAAGGTAAACCCCCGATGCTCAGGTCAGTCCTCCAGTTGTTGGCTGTTGATGAAAAGCATGGGATAGTGGTGACGGAGTTGAAGTGCTTCCACGACCGGATCAATCGGGCAGCTTTATTGGGAGCGAAGACTGGCGTTGACGGGGGAAGCTCTTCAAGAGTTGGCTGATTGCAGTGATCGGTGAACTCGTGTGATATGGCGACAACATCAATGTACGAACTGTTCATTACCTTTGTCCCTTCCCAGTTTTCCTCAAGACCAGCCAGTATCGAGTTGAGCTGATCCATCGTCTTCACGCTGGGTTCAACGACGTGCCATTGCGTAGAAAACCAGGATGCGACATCGGTTTGCGGGCCCTGCAGCCACGGGTCGAGAAGGATATTAAATCGTCTTCTACCAGAAGGCGGAGTGATTGAAGGCGGGTACGGCAGTTGAATCAGCCATGTTGTGTCTGCGTTAAGGTGGATGAGGATGGGCCGCTCGGTCTTGAGCGCTTCGAGCCAGCTGGTCCTGTCGCTGACCTGAATCGTTTGAAGAGTCTTCGGTGAATTTTGATTGATTGCCATTTCGAGAGGTTGCTGTCTTGAGGCCGCCATCTTGAAACCACAAGGTTTCTTCAAATGGTATTGTCCAATTTCCGACCGACTGTTGATGATTGAAGTTGGCCCTGGACCAAGTCTGTGACGTATTCTGCATGGCACGGACCTTTTCCGTCACATCCTGGTCCTTGCCACCATCGCTATTGTCTATGGCTAGCGCGAAGTGTGCTGGATTCGGGAATCATTGCCCCGTAGCTCAACATGGTCCTACGTCTGGTTCGAACCGTGAGTATATGAATTATCTAGGGAAGGGCAAGGGCAACAGTTCCTGTGAGCCGTTTCGGAAGCCCGTTTGCAAAATTTGTGTCAAACTCGTTCATAATGTCAGTTGGGAAATCAATTGCTCCGACATGACGGTATACTCGCAACCTTGACTGACGCGCCATATTCTCCGTAGACCCGAACAGACAAAGAGTCGAAACTACCCATTGATTTTCTTTGTGTGATCGTAGAATCATGTCGTTTCTACTCGAAGCGGAGTGGTCTGTCGTCTTGGCGTTGAAATGGCCTCGCAGTCCTCTGCTTCATGGTTTGCCTCGCCGCGGCATCTGATGCCTGCGTTGAAATTGTCCAAAGGCACTCCAACGGAATAAAACGTATAGATCATTGTTACGTATTCTTTTGAGGTGATTTATGAATAACTTGTGTATTCTATCGTATTGAGAGACCTAGTACAGATGCCCAGATTAACAGAGTTTGCATACTTTAACGCATTGATCGATCAAGTCTGCGCCTGCGGCTTATGAAGTCCTTGCACAAGAGTTGAATTGGAACACAACCTATGTCGAGGCTATTATGTTGCTCAAATCCAGCTGGGTAAACCACCGCCCTTTAGTCGGGTGAGCGGGAGAAGCAAGATGAGCAGAGCAAACATGCTGCTTAATTATGCATTAAACAGATGGCAGATTTTAAAGTTAAGAGAAGGCGAAGAGTGTGCACCTACTGCTGCCTGGAGTGGGTACATCCGCCTAGAATGTCGAGGGCATAGCTTGGTCAGATTTACTCTAACATTATCTGCGTTTAACCCCTGACGGGGGATGCCAGCAGTCGAGATACTAGCGAGCTCATGGAAATAACAATACTTCCAATCGACCAAGCACGTCTGTGTAGACGCTTGAACAAGACAAAACCCAATGCTAGAAAACCCACCGCTTCGATTTTGGCTGTGGCTGGATGGTTTTTGCCGGTCGTAACCCCACTTTTGGAATGTGCTCGGTCAATCACGTAAACTCCGTTGCTCCGGCTCGCTCGATTCAGCTAACTACTTCTTTAGCCAGCCACTCTTTGCACAGAATGTTCTGGGGTTGCTGCAAGTCAGCATCCCGCTTTAGATAAGCCCCAGCCAAGCAACATTGATGAGACCCTCCTTCCCACCCACTCTCCCTACTTTTCTGACGCACCGTCCTTTTGTCATCAACTTCACGTCCTCATTCTACATGTCGTGCCAAGTGGTCTACCGTGTACTCTTCGTTTAGCCAATCCTGGAACTTCGGCCATACAGGCATGTGACCTTTGGTCAGCAAACTGCGCCTTTTAGCCATCCAGCCTAGCTGGTGGGGAATTTCACTCCTACAAGGTCAATCAATGACTTTGCCCTTCGCCTTCAGCTTCCTGGAGAGCCAAAGGAAAAGATCCGTATGTTCAGCGAAGACGTGTTCGCCCCGCCCCAGCTAGCATGATTGATACTGCAACGCCGTCTTCTCAAACAGAGCCTCGACCTGGCCCTAGGCAGAAGCGGAGGCAAGTAAGCAGAGCCTGCGACGCATGCCGACTACATCGCATCAAGTGCGACGACGGCTCCCCATGTCTTAACTGCCAAAGCCGAGGTCAGCAATGCAGCAATATCAACACCACCAGGGCTTCTACACTTTCCCAGGCTCACAAAGAGATTGACCGACTGAAGCTGAGGGTCTTGGAGCTTGAAAAAGAACTACAGTGGGAGCGCAAAGACAAGCCCACCCATCTGAGAGATCTTCACCAAGAACCTCCACCGGCAGCATCGGGTACGGTTTTGATACGAACTCAACACAATGAGAATACTGACGGGAACACAAAAATCTTGCATATACATGGCACCCAGCTTCGGCCTGCGCGCTCTCCTCATGCGGCATGGTTCGGAGCTCCGTCTCTTTATTCTTTTATCCATCGCCTCAGTGTGTTCCTCAAAGCTACGAGTGCCGAGAACGCTCAACCTTACCACACGCTGCTTCATTCAACAACCAGCGCTGAGCTTCTTGGCCAGCCAACCGCCAAGTTTCAGGATGCTTCCCATCTCCTTGTGCCCCCCACAGGCGCGACTAAGCAGGGAATTTATTTGAACTCTGTTCAAGAGGAATATTTTATCAACCTATTCTGGCAGACCTATCACACTTCCTTATTCGCTATTATTTCTGAGGACGTTTTCAAGAGGGAATACCAAGCGCTGTACGTAAATGTACCGTCTGGACAGCCCCGAAAAGCATCAGCACTGGTTGACATCGTCGTTGCCATTTGTATGCAGTACGGCACTTCGATACTGCCGTGTGGCCATCAAGGAAACATTGTGGAAGACAACGATGCCACGATTTCTGGCCGGTGGCATTACCGACGTGCGCAGACATTGCTCGCTAGCGAAATGGAGAGCCCTACGACCTCAACATTGCAGTGCCATTTGTTATCAGCCATCTACGTCTGTGGTGCATCGTTTCACAACATATCGGATAGCATCTGCGGTCTTGCTGTGCGCACAGCCTATATGCTGGGCCTTCACATAGACCCGCCGCTAGGCCAAGCGGAGAAAGAGCGTCAGATGCGAAGGCGACTATGGTGGGCTGTCTACGTCTTAGACTGCAAAGTTGGGATGAAGCTGGGTCGCCCGTTTCTCCTAAACGATGCTTTCATTATGCCGAATCTCCCAGACGATCAGCTTGGAGCTTCAGTGCTGTCGGGCTCTACTTTTGCCCCGATTGCAGACAATGCCACCTGGCTAAGCTTTAACCTCCACCAGCTCAAGTTGTTTCAGACAGTTAGAGCTGCCTACAATGCATTCTATAGCCATGACTTTGGGATTCATGATGGCAAGAAAATGTGGGAAAATGCCTCATCCCTAGAAAAGGCGGCAAGCAACCTGTCTCCCTATATTCAAACCCTAGAGAAGTGGGTTCAAGATGTGCCTGATGCGCTCAAGACCAGCCGCAAAACACAAAACAGCGCCTTTTCTACCGATGGGTCAGCCTTGGTGATAGAGCAGTTTGCACCACTTTGGCTCCAAAGGCAACGCTTGCTTCTGGAATTGGAGTACCACCATATGTGTGTCAACCTTTACCGGCCATTCGTCTCATTTCACTCGATCCCATCAAGAGGGGGCAGGGCTGAGGCAATGATGCTAAAAAGCGTTGATCACGCCATACAACTGTCAATCATTATTCAGCAAACACTTTCCTCGACGCCTATCTTAGACGGATGGCATGAGGCATTTCAATGGCAATGGAATGCTGCAATGACCCTTGCGGGGTTCATTTTAGCCTCACCGCACTGCCCGTCAGTACCAGCAGCTAGAAATGCAATCGAACTTGCCTTGTCTGTGTTTGACACCTTTGGGGCAAGTTTCGAGTCTGGGGCAAATGCTGCCGCCGTGGTTCGTATACTGTGCTCAAAGATCGATACTCACGCGTTCTTGTTCGGCTCAGAGTCTGGTTCTATTCCAGCAGCTGGATTGGGCGACCTACGCAGTAGTCAGGAGTATGCCTTGACAGAAGGTATCTTCTCGACAGGAATACTTGATGAATCGATCCCTGACCCTCAAAGGGAAAACTTTGACTTTCTCGAAATGGCTGTTGGGGTGGACTTTTGGGCTGATATAGACATGCTTGGACTGGGCGATTTGGGTTCATTGGGCGAAGATTTTACACAATAGCGGATAAATCGATAATGAATATCGGTGTATAGACGAAGCCTTCGTGACAGAACCTGGGATACCCTCGCTTTAGTAAAACCGACCCGATACATTCATTACTCGCCAAAAGGCATAGTCGGGCTAGGATTGCCCTACAAGGGATAGATGCCACTCGTTTATATAGATCTACTGCAGGCCCAGCAGATCACTAAAAGCAAGATAACTACACTTATCCCCATTTTCGTTATGTCACTAGTAACTACACAGTCAATCTGTCAGTTATGAGCCCAGTAGACTCAGGCAATATAGCTTTAGTTAGAACCTTTTAGTCAAGAGACGAAGGTAGCTTAAAGAGAGCAAAAGAACACTGATCAAAGCTATTGCCAGCCCTAGACTAGCCCTAGAGATTACGACAGTCTCAACCAGCTTTCGATCCTCCGTCAGCGCACGAGAAGAATTGGAAAGATTTCGGCTTAAGCTCAACAACGAGTGCAGAGCAACTTCACAAGGCTTTATCTAAGATGGATACAGCTAAGTACATTCAGAGGCTTTAGAATGATTCTGACTGGACTAAATGGTTTAACAGTCTCAGGATGGTAGCCATAGTTCACGATGTCTAGGACTACATTGACCTAGATCAGACAGTGGTAAACACTAAACCACAACCTAACTACCCAGACGAAGTTTCCCTAGCAAACTTCAGCAATCTTCTCAACCTTAAGAAAGCTAAGTTTGACATCCGAGAAAGGGAATACAGAAGGGTTCAGTAGAGCCTTAACGATGTCCTTAAGTGGATGATTTCAACCGTTGACGCTTAGCACATGAACCAAGTCAGCAGACACGGCAATCTCAGGGAGATAGTCAAGTCCCTGAAAGAGAATCTGGCTCCAAGCAGTCAGGCAAGACAAGAACTTATCAAAAGGAGGTATACCCTCCACCTTAGGTCCATCAAGAGACAGAACATTATGGACTGGCTGAACACCTACCTAGACATCATGGAGGAAGCCAGGGTCCTGGAAATAATCTCAATAAGCGACCCAAGAGAACAGGTTAGAGACCTCTTACGAGCTGTTAAGACAGTCGCTCCAGACTGGGCAACCCCAGAAGCCCACCAGATGGCGAAGAAGACTCTGGAATAGCTAAAAAAGGGAGAAAGGTGGCATAGAGCCATTATTACAAGCGAGTTCAGAAACTGGATTCAAACTAAGCAACCAGACTGGCTAGAAGGAAAGACTAAGACAACAAGCTTTGCTATATGGCAAGGCCGTAACGAAGAAGACAAAAGAGGAGGGAAAAGAGACTTAAACTGGAAGCCAGAATGTCCAGCTTGTCTAGGTCAGAAATACTTTGCTAAGACTTGCCATTATTTCAACCCCGCCATAAGAAAGTCAACCTACGATCTAAGTGTTAACAGCAACAAGAGAGTAATTAAACAAGCCTAAAACTTCCTTAAGGAAAACCTAAGGGTTCAAACGAGGATCAACAAATTTAACAAAAAGACCAGCTAGAAAACAGACCGTCTAACATTGTCCTACTTTACATAGGAGGGAGAAGAGTCAGATAGATTAATTTCGTCGTCTTTCTTCAATAAAGAACTAAGGATCCTAGCAGCCAGTCTATTCTCTGGATCTCTATTAAAGAGCAGCGTGATTATTAACTCCAGAAGCCCTTGTTACATTTGTAATAATTTAACAAGGATGAGAGACCTTAACTACTTTTTTAGGCAACAGATCCTTACAGGAGGAGGACACGTTACTGCTATTGCGACAGGCACTATAATTATTAAGCCTAACTAAGGTGGTCTGCAAAAGAAGGGTTTTCTTGTTAGATTAGTCTTATATATCCCAGACTATCTAGTTAGCCTAGTAGGGACTAAGCCTCTAAAGAAGATCGGCTTGTTCTTTACAGTTAGACACCTAGGTCTTAAAAACTTAAAAGGAGAACTTCTCTTTACGACTCCGTGGGACTAAGGGCAGTACCTACTAAAGTACGTTACAGCTAAGGAAACCACTAGCTTATTTAATAACACTCTAGTAAGCAAAAAATAAGTAAGGTTTAAATTACCTAAGTAAGCTATAGCTAGACTAGGTTAACTCTCTACAGCTAAACCTCTTAGACCTTTAAAGGTAGAAGCAATGCTTTAGCATAAGAGATTAGGTTACCTAAGTTCTTAAGCTTTAACCAGGATGATAAAAACAACAAAAGGCATTTAAATAGAAGGCATTTCTAAGAATAAATGCATAGCATGCTTAACAGGTAAGGTAATACAGAAGATATCTTAAAGGAAGCCTAACCATAATCTGACTGCCTTAGGAGACTACATTTCTATAGATTTCTTCGTAATTAGCAAAGCATATAACAACAAGAAAGTCATCATTCTAGTTAGAGACAAATGGAGCGGATTCACTTAGATTTAAGGCCTTAGAGCTAGAAAAGAGGGACTATAAGCCTTATCCTAGATCGTTGCTTTTCTTAAACGATAGTACGGCTTCAGAGTCTTAATCATTAGACTTAATTAGGATACAGCCTTACGAAGCGCATTTGATCTTTAGGCAGCTACAGAAGGCTACCTTATTTAACGCTCTACAGACTATACTAAAGCATAGAACCCAGCCGAGAGAGCTAGAGGAATTATCTTTATAATAGTTAGGGCACTTAGATTCTAGTTAAGATTCCCTGAGGAGCTAGGGCCTAAACTTATTAGAGCAGCTGTCTACCTTAGCAACAGAATGCCTTAGAAGCGCCACTAATAGCAGACACCTAAGGGGGTGGTTAACTCCTAGCTAAACAGCAGGCCGGAGGCCACTTATAAGAGATCTAAGATGCCATAGATAGCATACTTAAGGAGATACAGCTGTAGGGCCTATCCTCTAACTACTACTTACAAAAGTAGACAGCAGAAGTCTAATAAGACAGAGCTAAGAGCTTATGTTAGCTATCTCTATAGATATAATAGCACTAACATCTACTGGATCTAGATACCGGCCCTTAATAAGGTTATAAGGACTAGAGATGTAACTTTTGATAAGTTAAAGCTGTACAATCCTAGAGAAAAAGACACCTTAATACTCTACAAGTTCAAACTTAAGAAGCAGTTTAACTAGCTTGAGATTCCTTTTCTAGATCCCATTAGAGAGAAATTACCTATAGACTTAGCAATCTGGGAAAGCAAAGACCCTTACTAACCACTGGTGCCTCTTAATACTAGTTAGCTCTACAAAGAAATAAGACTAATAAGAATAGTAACGCTAGATAAGTCCCCTGCACCAGGATTAAACTAGCTGCTACCTTAGACATTACTAGCAGCTAAGGGGGTAGAAGATTAAGAGGAAGATCAGGAGACTAAAATCTAAGACTAAGACTTTAAACAAGAGCTAACCCTAAATTTAGATAACTTCCATACTTATAAAGAGGAAGAGGAGGAAGTACTTCCTATAATAGAGGTTGTAGTATAAGAGGATACACTAGTCTTAACCTAAGGACAAAGGAGTAGAAGACCCCTAGGACAAAGGAACAACAACATCTACAGCAGAGAAGTTCCCATTGGCTAAGTTAACTATTAACCAGAATTAGCAACAAGGTCTTCTCGTTGGCTTAGAGAGTTAACACAGAAATTAACCTCGTTCTTCCAATCTACAGACTCTATTAAAGAGAAGGATTAGTGGGACAGTTTTGCCTAAGGAATAGGAGTAATCTATTAGAAAGATCTACTAAAGCCGCTAAGCAACTAGAACGAAGCAAAGATACATTAATACTGGCCTAAGTGGCTAGCAGCAATGAACATAGAGAACAGAACAGTTTGGCAAAAAGGAACCTTTGAACTATCTTGACTTAAGGATGTTAACAGAGACCTGTTTAGAATACTTCCTCTTAAGTAGGTTTTCACTTATAAGACTAATAAACACAGATACCTCTAGAGATTCAAAGCAAGGATCTGTATTCGCAGAGACCTCTAGCCACTTAACGGAATGGAAACATATGCCTTAACACTTGCTAGAAGGTCATTCCGCAGTCTAATGGCGATAGTTGCCAGATTCGACCTTAAGACTCTACAATTAGACGCTGTTAACGCTTTTACGAACGCAACACTTAATAAGACTGTCTATGTCTGGTTCCCACCTGGATTTAGCAGACCTAGATACTGCCTCAATCTTCGCAAGGCCCTCTACGGTCTCAGGAGAAGCCTACTACTATAGCAAAAGAGTATTAATACCACCCTTAAGTCCCTTAGACTAGCCCCTCTTGACAAGGACGACTGTGTCTATATTAGTAACGGAATCATAGTCTTTATCTTTGTGGACAATATAGCTATTGTTTACAGGAAAAGACACACCTACACAGCAAAAGACATCGTTAACGGCCTTAAAGCAGCATATAAGATAAAGGAGTTAGGAGAACTTAACGTTTTCCTAGGCATCAGGATCATCAGAGACCGTAAGAAGCGCAAGCTATGGCTTAGCCTTAACAACTACATTAGCAAAATCTGCAAGGAGTTTAAGGTTAATAAGAAAGGGAGACTACCAGGAACCCTAATGGCTACTGACAGCCTTATGCCGAACGAGTAATAAGCCACACCATAAGAGATCTACTAGTATTAGAGCCTCGTTAGATCTCTGCTGTAGGCATTAATATTTAGCAGACCAGATATAGCGAGAACAGCAGCCAGGCTATCAGAAGTCTTAGCTAATCCCTCAGCAGAACATATAAAAGCAGCACAAAGCTGTCTTCTGTACTGTTGGCATTACTGATTCCTTGCCATTGAGTTTAACTGCAAAGAAAAAGGAGTTCTGTTCTGTGCCTTAGATGCCTTATTTGCTGACGATACTGTCACAAGGAAGAGCACACAAGGATACGCTATGATGCTCTTCAGAGGACCTATTGCTTGGAAATCTACAAAGCAACGAAGAGTTGTTACATTAAGCACAGAAGCCGAACTTGTAGCACTTACTGCTGTAACTAAGGAATACTTATTGGTTACCCAACTTATGGAATAGCTTAACCTCACACTAGACAATGACTTTAACCTTTAGTGTGACAATTAACAAACCTTAAGGCTGTTAACTGCAGAAATACCCTATGTAACCAGCAAGCTCCGTTACATTAATATCAACAACTTGTGGTTACAACAGGAACTTCAGAAAGGACTGATTCAGTACAAATGGGTTCCTACTAACCAAATGGTTGCAGACGGATTCACAAAGGCCCTACCTACTTAAAAGCACAATAAGTTTGTTGCACAACTCGGAATGGCCAACATTAAACAGCAAATTCTTTAGATTCAGCAGCAGGAAGAGTGAAGAGTAGGATGAAAATAGCTTCATCCAGAGACTCAGCTTCGCTGGAGTCTCTAAGGGGGTGTGACAGAACCTAGGATACCCTCGCTTTAGTAAAACCAACCCGATACATTCATTACTCGCCAAAAGGCATAGTCGGGCTAGGATTGCCCTATAAGGGATAGATGCCACTTGTTTATATAGATCTACTGCAGGCCCAGCAGATCACTAAAAGCAAGATAACTACACTTATCCCCATTTTCGTTATGTCACTAGTAACTACACAGTCAATCTGTCACTTCGCTTAGAGTTATGCAGACGAGTTATGAGACTGCACTCATTGCTTCCACTTATGGTAAGGTCTTTCAGAGCACAGTCGAGGCCAGCCAATAGGAACAACTCCTGGCAACCTGGGATAAGCACCCAATAGGATCAACTCCTCCCAACATGCACGATTCTTCTCAAAGGCGGCTTATCCCAGGATAATAACCAGTTTGGAGGTTATATAAACAAGCCTTCTTCTTACATTTCAAAATTGAATGATCAGTAGATAGTATCTCTCATTCTACAAGTTTGAGCACATCTTCTTATCAATCATCTGGCCCTTTCCCCTCTTATCTTTCAACAAAATTCAACAATTCTCATTCGATTTTTGAACCAAGTCTTCGACTTTGACCTCGAATATGGCTTTGCCTCGTCGTGCTCTCATCAGCATCACCTCCGCCCATGCCACGCTTTTTCAGGGCAAGGAGACCACCGGTCTCTTCATCAGCGAAGCTTTACATCCCTACAACGTCTTGAGGGCTGCCGGCTTCGAGGTTGATTTCGCCTCTGAGACGGGCAAATACACTGCAGATTGGCTTTCACAGCAACCTGACTTTCTCCACGGTGAAGATCTGGCTGTTTGGGAAAACATCGAGAGCGACTTCAGGAAGAAACTTGACAATATGCCCAGAGCTGCCGATCTTGATGGCTCCGACTACGGCCTATTTTTTGCCTCTGCCGGTCATGCCGCTCTTATCGATTATCCTACGGCCACCTCACTTCAAAAAATTGCTGCGCAAGTCTGGGCTAATGGAGGAGTGGTGTCGTCTGTCTGTCACGGCCCCGCCATTTTCGCCAACCTCCAGGATCTGACTACCAACGAAGCTCTCATCAAAGGCAAGCGGATTACTGGATTTACTACCGAGGCCGAAATCGCCATGAAGATCATGGATGATCTTAGAAGCTGGGGTGCTGAGATGGTTGAGGAAGTAGCCGCTCGGCTTGGGGCGACATGTGAGCATTGTCCACTCCAAGCTCTTGGGGGTCAATCAAGCTAACCTATGGTGCAGACGAACGTGCCTCCGGGATCTGGGATGATTTCTACGTTGTCGATGGCCGCCTCGTTACGGGCCAGAATCCGGCCAGCGCTAAGTCTACCGCACAGGCTGCAGTTGCAGTTTTTGAGAAGCTATAATGGGACTTGGTCGCTGGTAGTAGGGATATGGTTAGTTCTGGAGGATTAGATACCCTTAGGGTGAACATAACCAATCCTTCTCGACAAACCAGAAATGGTGGCAGGTAATGATGGAACTCAAATAGATCTTCTACCAAGTCGTATTGAATTTTTCTTCAAAGTACCCCACCACTTGATTTCTTGAAGGCTCTTGGTCTTCTTCAAAATTGTCCAGAAATGGCTTCAACTGTTGATCTTTTTCGCTTCCAAATAGCATTGTTGACTGTCTTGGACTGCTATTGATCATGACGGAAAAGCCTTCAGGTTGTGACATTTTGACAACTTGCAGAAAGTTTTTCCAAGTAGCGCCGGTAATTCAGATTTTCAAGAAAGGAGACAAGCCTTCTAGACTCTAGCTAGCTCATCAGCATTTACCAGTTCTCGCCGGCATCCGAAGTGATACATATGAAGGGAAACAGGCACACAGCTGTAGAATGTGGTGTCAGGCCAAAGCACATCAAGTCCAATATAACAAATTACCAAGATAATTACGTGTCAATGATTGATCAGGTTATTTTCACGAATTTAAATAGTGTGGGCTAGCATTGCGGTTGCTGGCATAATGCAGACGGACGCAATGTTCGTTCGGCCCTCTTTATGCCGGAGGGATGACTCTAGTGGCTATAGAAAGGGCCTACTGCCGATGTGGAATGCAGATTGGCGCATGCTATGTCAGTAATCGTGAGTCTTTGTAGATCTTAACTTGATCTTGCGCCTCACAGTGGGCTATCAATAGGAGCCGCCACATGCGATCGGCTTTTATACAATCGGATTTTGTATCAGTTTGGCTCTGGACTCCCAAATGGATGGCAGTCGGACTGAAGATATTGGCCAAGGAAAGTTGACATGCAAGTCCAGACAACCGGCTTTGTATGACAAAAAGATTTGGGCCAAGATTGGCAATTAACGTTCTCAATTTGAAGAATCTACGCTACACTTTTCCTTGGCGGCACCACAGTGATGAAAATTTCATGCAAATCCCACGGCGAGCTCAGTGTCATTCGACCACGAGCACACAACCGTACTACCCATCAACTCCTGTACAGCAAACAAAATCCAGAAATCACGCGCTCGTGCGTCTTGAAAACACTGGGCTGGTGAGGGCCAGTCCGTTTGGGGGCGCATCTGCCTCGCCAAATGTCATAGTCAAGACCCGAACGGCGCGCGGGGATCTCTTAAGCGAACCTGCTACGAGCCGTCACCCAGCATTATCCAGGCGTTGGGACCCTCGTAATTCGCTGCATATAGTTCACTAATGCCTCCTTTCGTCGTTGTACGACGCAGCTTAAACACGCTGTCTTCGGGGAAAGAGGTAGAATCGGACTCGGATTCGGAGTCTGTCGTCATGTCCGGGGTGTTGTCGCTGAAATACTCAGGGGAGTGCATCAGTTCAGAGACGAAATGCAGGGATGCAAGTCGGGCGCTGTAGGTGTTGTTGGTGGATTCGTCGTCCGAGGAGGGCTCTTCAAGACTGGAAGAACAGAGAAACTGGGTGAAGGACTCGTCGTGTCCAAGTTCCGCAAGCGAAAGGTCCAGTGCAAGTTGCAGGTCGTCGTCGTACGGGACCCCTGCGGCTTTGGTCTTGCGTGTCCTCCTAGCCGGGCGTATGGTGTACTCGGGCTCAGTACGGTCGATGGCATCGAAGCCGAAAGCGGAACCGCGCAGATGCTCATCATCGTAAAGAAGACCGACGCGATATAGCTCGGAGACTTCTTGTGCATCTTGCGGGTACGTGAGGGATTTTGTCGTGCGAGCATCCCGAAAAGCCTCCTGTCTCTCCAGAGACGGCGTGCGACGGCGCTGCTCGCCTGGGAGTTTCTGGCCACTCAGGGCCAATGTGCGGCCCTCGGCCACCTCGCCGATGCACCATTGGCGGGTAGAGCGACAAATTTGGCGACGACGTGTTTGTCGGTGCAACTGTCCGACTTTCTGGTGGTTGGAAAGTAGGACGAGGTCGAGAAGAGGGAGCTTGTGCTCGGCGAGCTCCCGATTGAGGACGATGGAGCCATCAGCGTGGTAATAGGCGCCGTTGTAATGGGCGCGCTGGCGCGGCCTGCTGACCTGCGAGGGGCCGGGGGGCAGGTACCGCTGGGTGAGATCTAGGGCATCGGAGCTGTTGTGTAGTGCTAAACCCATGTTGGGTGGTCGGGTGGCTTTTGTACCTGGGTGGTGCGGGTTGGCTTCTCGGGTTCAAGTAAGAAGAGACGAGATGTGAGTCTTCGGCGAAGAGTAAGGGTGTAGACGCAAAGGCGCGCGCGGTGACTATGCTGGTGTTGGGTTGTGTGATGAGACTAGTGGAATGTCGGCGAAGAGGAGGGATATATATCGTGATGAGATGCCTTGTATTTGCTGACGATGCTGATGATGTTGGCTTCTGTGAATCGGGTTTGGTGTAGGCTGTAGCGCGGAGGCGCCTTCGGCCCCTTGTGTCTGGTCGTCCGAACCCGCTCCCGAGGCCTTGGGGTCAGGAGAAAGTGAAAGGTCGTTGTGGTGGGTTGCAACGGCCGATGATTGGAGGCTGGTTTGTTGATGGAGAATGAGTCATTCTTGGCGATGATGGGGCGCAGCGCGTGCTGTGTTACCTGGCAGGCTGACAGGGCAAGTGGCCTGCTGTCGTCTAATCCGTGTTGTTTGCCTTGTTCTGGAGTCGGCTCTACCCTTCAAAGGCATCTACAAACGCCTCATCTACCATCATGTGGCCTTTGAGACAGCGAAGTTGCTGGGGGTTCTCAATATGAGGGAACGGGTAGTTTCGGCCGGAACTGGAACGGTGTTTGGGGAGCCATGGGCGATAGGCCACTTACGCAAGTTGACCTGTGCATAATCCGGGCCTGGAAATTGCTTAGTGCCCGAATGAAACCGAGCACTGGAACGGGTCATGTGCAGCATGCAGAAGCCCACACAGGATGAATCATAATGAACAGGCCGATGAGCCTGCTTTCCGACATGGGGGCCCTTGCGATCAATTGGGTTCGCCGCATCCTTCAAGGCCTAACCCTTGACGCAACTCTGCCCTACGGTGACTCTCCACGTCCCCAGTGTCATCAGGCTCGGCAGGCTTTGGACGTGGAAGACAGTTTGATCCCAATTGAAAATGCTGATTGGACAATGGATCTTGAACCTCGTCTCACATGAAAGTTGGACTGGATGAGCAGGACGGGAAGGGCTAACGCGTGCACATTTGCAGCAAGTCTGTATGCAAGGTCCGAGCTCACAAGAAGCTCAACAAGACACTAAGTAACTCCAAAAAGCGGTACGGTGTGCCCTGCCGAGTACACTGAAAAAAACTATTACTACATCACAACGCCAGCCCAACCTTCATGTCATCATTGTCGCTAGGACGTCTAGAGCTCGACGCTGAAGCCACCCCCACAGAGTCAGATCGGTACGAAATGGTTTCCGCAATTGACATCTTGGCTGGCCTGTCAGCGAAGGCCTGCGAGTTAGACCGCGTCCGGTTGACGGATGAGCTGATGTTGGATGTCACCGTAGTCGTCAACTGCGTCACTTTGGACGGGAGCATCTTCAGCAACTGCCATGCATTAGGCATGCATGCCACAACAATACCAACTCCCATCTCAACGTAAGCCCAAAGAACGACTGCTACAGAATCGGCTGTATACTAAATTAGAAAAGAATCCCCAAAAGCATCTAAACACTAAGCGCCTTCGGGGCTCTTACCGGTGACATTCAGAGAGGTTGCAAAGTCACTCATGGTCCTGATTCGCAAGATGCTGACGACAGTGAGACTTGTGATGGTGTTAGTCCGACGGCTGTACGTTCCATGGACATCGTAGAATACTCACAAGATACCGACTTGAAACATGGCTATTACACCAATCTTTTTCTTTTTGTCCATTTGCAGCTTGTAGATCTGCGTGACTGGGAGGGTGAGCATACATATGTCGAGCACGATGTTGAGCGCGACGTGACTGAGACCAATCTTGTTCAAGTCGACGCATTTTCCCTCATGCTCGCCATCCCAGCCAGTCCAGAAATGTGTGAATGGATGGCATTGAGCGAAGCAGAGAATAACGAATGATAAGCAAACGAGCATGTTCAGGATTTGCACAATCCAAAGAATTCGGCGGAAGCGTCTGTCGGGGAAGATCTTGAGAAAAAAGAATAAGATCGATGCTTTGATCACGGCCAAGCCGATGAGGTAGAAGAATTCGAGTATGAAAAGAAGCTGTAGTACGGTCAGCGTGGCCGGCAGAGAAGAGGCTCATGCAAAGTACCTTGAGAAAATGAGTAATCTCATAATCAGGTAATGCCCAGATATCTTTTCCAAGGCCTGCCTCGGCGACTGTAGTTTTGTTTCTTTCAGCACTTGAGAACGCCGGAGTTGACTTTGCCTCCACTTACAGTAAAACGACTCGGCATACAAGCCAATGATCACTGCCTTTTTCCGTCATGTCAGTACACCATATCAAAAGAATGCGGCGGTCTATAAGCTTCTTACAAATGCGACGACGGCGACTGTATCGTCTGCTCCCCAGGCTGATAGCTTCGTGACCTTGGTCGTAAGCCTCATTCCCATAAAAATGCTCGCGCAAACAGTGACAACACTGCTGACCCAGCGGATCTTTGTCGTTTCATCAGAGTAGGGAAACCCGCAATGCGACCAGGTCGCGTTCGTCGCAGCTGCATTCCTTTCAGTGAATGGTCGTTTTTCTCCGACTTTGCTCTACCCACCTAGGCTCTCTCTGATCGTGCATAGCGACCGTACGCAGGGCTCGACGGCTGCACTGAACTTTGGGTCTGCGCAGAGACAAGCTTGGTCCGCCACAGAGCAGCTCGTCTCCGGGAGCGCCTGTATCATGCAATTGACCTGGAGATAAGAGTCAGCAAGGCGGAGTCCATCAATGGCTTTTTGCGTGAGGAACCGTACAGCGCAGCTTGGAATGCTATCTAGACTCAGCTGTAAAACAGCTGAAGCTAGACCATAGTAACTGCATAGAAGGACGCCGAGCATGCGAGGTGCCAACATCTTGCTTCCTCAGACTGAAACTGGTGTAGAAGCTTGGCATGGCACTCTGGCAAAGATTGCTCGTTGGTGTTGCAACAGACCGGTGGCAAGACAGCACAAGTCGAGAAATATCACACGGGGAGAAGGTGCAGCAGCACTGCGTCAATTGAAGTACACCATGAGCCATTGGTGACGGAAACAGAAAGTACATCACAGGCTGAGGCCAGAATGGCCGGTCCCACAGTGTCTCACTAATCAATGCAGCTACCGATCAGCTTGCGTCCCAATGGCCTGGAGTAGGCATTGTAGGGACAGAAGTCAGTAACAGAGTGCTCTTGGCCCTCCAAGCCTAACTCAACGTGGTTAGCGAAAGCTATGCCTATTGGCTCCAGCTGAAGGCGATCCTTATATGTTGAAGGGCGAGATGTGAGACTTGTCTCTGATGTGGGCAGTAAAGGGATGCAGTGACAACGATAATCTACGCCCTCTGGCCTGGATGTTGAGAAGTTGCTTCAGCTAGAACCATTAAAAAAAGCCCATATATGAAGCCAAAAGTACGCAACTGCATCGCATCTTCACTGGCGCTGTCTGACAACCCAAATCGACCGAACGAAAGTGGGCAACTGAGCATGTTGAGAGATTGTGACTTCATGGGCTCATCGACGTCATACCATTCGCATTGCAGTATGGGAGATACTTAACCCTCACCGAGTAGGCAGGCAAGGGGGCAACTAGTGGCGAAGCAAAAAGGTGAGTGCTCACCGTTTGGAATCCGAAGTCGTCCAACACGCAATACCCGAAAACCAGGATAGTTCGTCAGTCCCCGAGGCTGCCGATCTCGCTTTGTCCTCCGCGGTCCGGATGCGACCAGCCATTAACCAACTCATTTACGGCTTGGTCGCATCCGGCAACAATTGTGTCGATGACGGTCCAGTCTTGATCTTGAGGATGAAACCAGTCAATCGGACATGTTCTGGAAGCTCTGCTGATTTAACTTGTCGGGACCGATTGACGTTTTGTTGTTTTTCCTCCTGAAGCAATTGAGGACTTCGTGAATCAGCCGTTAGGTCATGTTTCAAATCACGGTGTTTTTGATTGTGCGACGCAGATGAGTATTGCCTTCAAAGTTCCCTCCTCTTCAAGTCACGGATCACCACGCATTCTTCAACTGCTGCAATCTTGAAGCTAGTGAAAATCTGTCGAACATGATGGTGCTGGCGTCAGTGGTCCATATCAATGGCGTCGACATGGCGAAGAACGAGTTGTTTTGTATTAATTCCTCAGGATCTACTAGGCCTTTTGATAGAGCCATGGATCAATGACGTGTGGGACGAAAATAAACATTTTCACCCGTCGAGTTGGTAAATGGGCCAGAATGATATTTCGATGGTAAAAAGCTTCCACTGGAGTTCAGCTTGCGGCAGCTCTTGTGTCAAAAAAGTCGATGTCGAGCACGTTTATCCTACCTCACGACGCACGTTTAAAACCCTGAGACCACCACCGTACAAACTTTACCTTTTGGCTCAACCACAGCAAGACTAGCCGTTTCCATACTCTCTGGAGTTGTCGAAAAAGCCAGCTTTGCCCCTTGAAAAGCCTGGAAGAACATGGCTGTCTCCAAACGCAACTCCATGTATGCGATATGTTTTCCGATGCAAGAACGGGATCCTTCACCGAATGGTGTGGTGTGAAAGCAGCCTTTGCAGTTGCGGATTGCGCAATTGGACCCTCTGGGAGCCAGCGCGTATGGTCGAACCTGTGCCAACTCAGCTTTTAGCTCTGAACTGTATCGAATAGCGGAGCATACGTACGTTTCTGAGCTATCAAATATGCGAGGGTCACGATGTAGAGTCCAAGCCTGCGTCGCAACCAAGGCACCGCTATCATCTAAGCAATCGCAACCAAACATCCCAGGTGGTAGAGAGCTCAATACGGCATGACTGCTATCAAAATGGAATACCCTGAGAAAATTACTGCTAAAACTGGCCTTGAACTGAATCATGTGGACACTTGAGCTTTCTTTCTGAATAGCTCCATAGTCTACGCAAATGGCAAAATATTGACGCGTTGAGGAAAAAAGCTTGGCTTGAGTCCACAGCCAATGATTCTGGCTGAAGAGGACCAGAATTGTATCTCTTTAGAATATAGGCGAGAAAGGGTTCGTGGTTCGTCCAGTGTCGCATGGGCCGACGCCTCCAAATCTGGCAGGAATAGACTTAGGTAAAGCTGTGAGTTAATTGGTTATCTTTTCGCCGTCTTGGCTGGGGATAACTTGTGGATTTGGTAAGGGGGGCAGTGATAACGCCGTTATGTCATGTAAAAATATTAGGAGTCAAAAATAATTCGATAAGTCAACCTACCCACTTTTCGCCCACCCCCTGTTATCGCCCACCCAAAAATCCCTCATCCTCAACACCAACCTCCCACTTCCAACTATCGCAACATTTCCAACCCTTATCCAAATAACCTCTTTTTTTCTATGTTGCTTGTTTATGGCCTAATGGTCCAATATACTGAATACGAGATTAACCAGGCCCTGGCTGCTATAACCAATGGCCAGTCTGTCCGTCAGGCATCCTGCGAATGGGGTATCCCACGATCAACACTTCGAAGTCGGATAAAAGGTACCCAACCTAGGGCAGCAGCATTTGAAGACCTCCAGAGGCTCTCTATTAGTCAGGAGGCTAAGCTGGCCAGCTGGGTGCAGATCCAGGCTGATCTTGGGCTTGCGCCAACGCATCAGCAACTTAAGGGGTTTGCCCAGCGCATCCTCCATGCCATGGGAGATACCCAACCTCTAGGAAAGAGATGGGTGAATGCCTTCATACGAAGGAACCCATCTATCAAGGTCCAGAGAAGTCGATCTATTGATTCTAGACGCGTCAATGGGGCATCTACTGAGGTTATCAGGGACTGGTTCAAGTACCTCGCGATCCCAGCGATCATGGCCATCAAACCAGCCAATAGATACAACATGGATGAGACTGGAATCCTTGAGGGCAAGGGATCTAATGGGCTGGTGCTAGGCAGGGCTGAGACAAAGTCTATACGGAAAAAGCAGCCTGGATCGCGAGCCTGGGTGTCTATCATCGAGTGTATCTCAGCTGAAGGGCGGGCACTACTGCCGCTGGTTATATATAAGGGCAAGTCAGTCCAGCAGCAGTGGTTTCCTCTAGATCTCAACCCTCTGGATGGATGGGAGTTTACAGCAACAGAGAATGGATGGACTACTGATGAGACTGCTGTTGAGTGGCTGCATAGAGTCTTCCTTCCTCAGACTGACCCTGGCCAGGCTGGCCAGGCCAGACTGCTTATCCTGGATGGGCATGGGAGTCATACAACGACAGAATTTATGTGGCAGTGCTATATTAATAACGTCCATCTGTTATTCCTGCCGCCACATACCTCCCATGTCCTCCAGCCACTTGATCAGTCAGTCTTTAGCCCAGTCAAGTCAGCCTATAGAAAGGAGCTTGGATACCTCAGCCAGTGGAATGATTCAACCATTATAGGCAAAAGGAACTTTATTTCCTGCTATCAGAAAGCACGCCTGGCTGGGCTAACAGTCCAGAATATTAAAAGTGGCTGGAAATACACTGGACTATGGCCTGTTGCTGTAGCCAAGCCTCTTATGAGCTCCCTGCTGCTGCCCAAGGCATCCAATCCACCAGCAACACCTATCCAGCGTATCCAGGGTATCCAGGATATCCAGAATACAGATGGATGGGTATCTGCTGTATCTGCGGTTGCATGGTCAACGCCTAGAAAAGCTAGGGAGCTGGATAGTCAACTGCACTTATTCAGCCAGCTGGATCAAAGCATTGCCACACAACGCCAGCTATTCAGAAAGGTCAAAAAAGGCTTCCAAGAGCAGTCCTTCCAACTGGCTACTGCCCAGCAGCAAATCCAGCATCTCCAGGCCCAAGTCAACAACAGTACAGCCAGGAAGAAAAAGGCTGTCCCAGTAAACCCTAATTCCAAGTTTGCTGACATTAGCAACATACGGCAAGGCCAGATTAACGCTGGCGACGTTGAGGTTGATACAGATGGATCCAGCGCATCTGATTACCCTAGTGAGGCAGAAAGCTGTATTGTAGTGGCATCTATGCCTAGTCGATAGTTAATTGAAAAGGGTGGTTGTGTTGCGATAGCTGGGTTTTTGGGTGGGCAATAACAGGGGGTGGGCGAAAAGTGGGTAGGTTGACTTAGTCATACGTTGAAATACACTTGATGATATCTTACGTCTTTCTCCAGACCATCAGACCTTCGGCTTCCATGCCTCTTCCAGCAACTCTTTCAGTGACCGCAGCTTGATGTCTGGGAAGTCCTGCGCAACCGAGGGCTCCGCTTTGATATCGAAAACGCCAGCCTCGAACATGAGCCCGAACTTGGCAAAGAGACCCTGCAACTGCTCCTTGGGCCAAAACGGATACGCGGCCACATGGCCAGGTAGTTCCGTAATCTTTCCAGCTTCAAGAGTTTCAAGAGAGTCGTAAGTCACGTTAAACTTGACACCCTTGGCAGACTCGATAAGTTGAACAATTTGGTTCCAAGTCAACTTGTCGCTGATGAGATATGACTCTTTCCGCCACTCGGGCAGACTCAGAGACGCGGCGACAAACTTGGCTAGGTCGATTGTGTAGGTGCACGTGACCGGGACGTTTCCCGAGCCAGGAATCCCGGCTGCGTTGTTGGCAACATCGATAACGATGGGCAGAAGCTTCACGTGGGTCTTGAGGGCGGGGAAACGTAGTAGTCCGCAAAGAAGCCAATGTACCAGGTCGAGTGCTTTAAGCTCGTCTTCTCGAGGGCATCCGTAACAACAACTTTGGCCTTAGTGAGGGGGCTCGCCTCCGCGACCCTAGTATAGAATGATAAGCATTCAATTGTAAGACGAACCGTTTAAGTTTCACTTACTCTCGGGGGAACTTGGGACCCCAAACGCTTGGGACGTAACGCTTTGTACTCTCCGCACGATCGGCGGCGGCGATCAGGTTCAATTCCGGCTCCGCTGACTCCCTGATGTCCAGTGTTGAGATGACAGTGTGCACATTGTTCTCTTCCAGGACCTTGGTAATGTCATCAACACTGGCGTAGTTCACAGGCTGGATCCGGGCTCCAATCTGCTTCTCTTTGTCTTCATCCGCCTAGGCACCTCAATTAGCCAAACCGACACCGAATTTTCTCTGGACAAATGACAAGACACTACATACCTTTCTAGCCAGAGCAATGACCGAGAACTTGCCATCAGCAATGATGGCTTCGACGATGGTGCGGCCGAGGTCACCGGTTCCCCCAGCTACGGCGACGACTTGAGACATGGTGTAGGTGTGCTAGTGCAAATCGAACTAAGCTGAGCGTGGGACCCAAATGTGAGCAGCTTGCTGACGGAATGGGGGAACTTTATGTATCGGCTTTCCACATTCACCCAAGTCCTAGAAGTCGATTTGTAATTGACGGGGTAATGTTTCCTTGGTTTCGTTGAATTGTGTGCTCAAATTGGTGTCTTCCCCCCGTTCTCCGCCGGTCCTCCGCCAGATTGCTGGCGTCAAAGTCCGCAAGTCCACGGGCCACAAACAAGGATTTAAGAGGCATTTACTGCAACCCGAACGGGGTTATAAATGAATGGTTTGTAAGCGTTACTGGCATACTCCGTCGATACCGGACCGTCTAGTCTGGTCATTGCTTTTCAGCGGGAAGCATTAAATACGTTCTTGGTTTCGTATCGTGAGAGTTCAACAACTCCAAATCAATCAAAGTTCATGCTACTAAAAGCTCTAACCAAATCTTCACACTTCATTAATTGACTGCGATCAAGAGATGAGTGCTGAAAAACAAGAGGTCTGTTGAGGGCGAGAAAAGACAACGTTGACATCTCCGCTGAATGGGATGTCAGGGTTGACTAGGCTGAGAACAAAACATCTTTTTCTAGGCATTATATTGCTATTTTTATGATCTCTGGAAAACATACCAAGATTCAAAACTGAAGTGGTTCAGGAAAATGTGGTTGCTTTAACTCATCGCTTGATTTCTTCAAGCGTACCCCTCTGTGCTGTCAATACTCTATTACACAACAACGGGCTGGCACATGCTTTACTGTCGCCCGACTCTGCCGCCTATAACGTAGACCACTTACCTTCTTAGTTTAACTGTGGTAATGACGAGAAACTTTTCCAAGTGTTCGGCTCGCTAGCCCCGAAAGATTGTGTGAGATTCTGACGAATAAGTACTCCAGGTAAGCCGCAGTTAACTACCGACGGGCGCGCTGCTCAAAACGGGCCGTGAAAGACGGGGTTCTGCAGCACAGGGTCCCCAAAGTGTTTTCAATCCTGTAGTCCTGCGGAGGCTGAGGCAAAGACTGAAATGCTTTAAACAGTGGATATAAACTCTGTAATATGTACTGGAAATTTGCACTGGAAATGAGACCTTCTCTGAAGTGAGGTGTTGCGACCTGGTGCGGCTCAAGTGGATGCGGTGATGAAAGGACTCACAACACCCGTCGCCAAGGAGATACCAACACACGTAAGCCGGCATGAAACATGGGCCTTGACGTTTTCAATCACTTGAAAAACTGTTAGTATTGGCATATTTGAAAGCCAAAGGTGAAGTCGCGGCCCGGGCGAGGTGTGGCAGCCTCAAGCCCCGTGACTTCACTTCTTGTTGCCGAGAAGGTCGTAACGCCAAGGAAGGCATGGCCAGGCAGGTGAGTTGGCAAGTGCAAACGAAGGTGCCTTCCTCGTTTGCCTTGCAGAATCTTGCGAAAATTCGCCTGCGCCTTGCCGCACTTCGGCTTCTTCTTGGGGGATGGACGCGTTGCAGATGCACCCTCCTCCTACTTTCACCTCACGGCCTCCTCACTGAGATTCTCTTCCTCCTTCCCCGACTCACAAACAAAACAACAAGACGCTTCTCCTCCCATTCTTCTTGGGTGCAAGTATCTTCATCTAGTTGATGGGCCACTGAGCAGAATCATTCCAGCAGCCGAGCCTCGCCTGGTTCTCGCCACTTTCGTTGCTTAATTACCATCACCACATCCTGTTACTTCGTTCACGACGTCGAAGTTGGCGCACCAAACTTCCGCACCAAACTTCAACTGCGTATCTCCTCTGCTCGCTTGCTTGTCGTACCGCTGTCTCCTCGTCTGGATCCGACCGTTATCGTCGACATGACCTTCACTTGCGGCACGTGCTGGCGGGAGTTTCCGGCGGGCTGGCAGTCGCGTGAGCAACACCTCGACGCGACCGGCCACCAGATCCCGGCCAACGAGTGCGACTCCTGCGATCGCTTCTTCTGCAACCGCCACGCCGTCGAGCAACACATGAACGCTTTGAGCCACTGGGCCAGCGATGTTGCTGATAATGACCCCGAACACGAGTGTGACGACTGTTCGGACTGTTTCTCTGATGAGGAGGATCTTCGCGACCACGAGGTTCAGAACCACTACTACTGCAAGCCGTGCAATCGCTACTTCCAAAACCACAACAACATTCGCCAGGTGACTCTCGGAAAACCCCCAGATTGGAGCTCACATCACTAACTGCTGCAGCATCTGAACTCTCGGATTCATCGTAGCAGCACCCTTCGATGTCCCTTTTGCAACCAACCGCGCAACACCGCCACTGGCCTCATTCACCACCTCGAGCAGGGTGCTTGCCCCAACGCACCTCTTGATCGCGACAAGCTATATGAAGCCGTCCGCCAACGGGATCCCAACGGGATCATATCAAAGAACCTTTTGGAGTGGCACAGTTCTCCGACTTACACTGCCACCGAGCGAGCCCACAACGCGACCGCCAACGCTTACGAGTGCTACCTCTGTCACCGACTCTTCAACACACTGCAGGGCCTCAACTCCCATTTGAACTCGACGGTACACAAGCAGGTTCTTTATCACTGTCCCAACCGCCGTTGTGGACGTGAGTTCAAAACCCTCGCTGGTGTCATCAGTCACTTGGAGAGCGAATCTTGCGATTTTATGCGTTTCGACTCTGTCCAGCGCAAGGTTGAGCGAATTGTCGACCCGAACCGGATGATTGCTTTTTGATAGGGATGGTGACTTGTCGCATAGGGAGGGAAGAGGGTTCTGTGATGAGGCAGTTGCTTGATCTGTCAAAGACCTTTGTTATTTCATGCAGTCTCTTCCATGTCAGAGGATTAGAGGGAGACGAAAATAAGTACGAGCATGGTCCCTGACTGATTACATAGGAAAGTTCTCCACTCAGTAACTGTCTTAATTTCCGTGTTGGTACCTTTAGGGACAGATTTCAGCAAATGAAACGTTTTTGATTCTGCATACCGACAGACACTTTGGCAAAACCCATGCCTCACCCGTGGTTAAAGTCTGTTGCGGCTCCAACGCGCACCACTCCACATCCGCGAGCTTGACCGGTTTCTATCGTCGACCAATCAATTCAGGGCGGGTGCAAGCGAGACCAAGCATGTTGTGTTGTGGTACGTCTGTATTTTTCCAGCAATGCGGACCGACACTCTCCGAAAGTCAGGTCAAATCGGTGCGGGGCCCGGATGCGGAGATCTCGGAGCTGTCTACGATTGGTGCCATAATAGGAAGTCGCCTGAATTGGTGCCGCCCGTCCAAAACACGCCTCAGCTGTCCCGCACCTTCATACCTGCTCTTAATCGGTAATGGACCGACGGAGCTCATCGAGTTGATACCTAACCTGGAAAAGGGCAGTGAGGTTATAAGGTCTCTGCTGATCTCCATGTCTAACTTCTCCTCACTTAACCGAACTCAGCTCACCTCCCAGTATTCATCACACTCTGATAAGTATATAAGTTTCCGAGAAGCCCCCTGTTGCTTCCAAATTTCTCTCTTATAAACTGTTTTCAACCGTGCAACTTGTACTACATCAGGCGTGCTTCGAAGACAGAAGGACAAGGGAAGCCGCCAGCGGGCAACTCGTGTGAACTTTGCGCTTTGTGCGTGACCAAACTGGCGTAAATCAGTACCATTATGGGGCTCGAACAAGAAAGCACCGCGGATCTAGACGCAGACGCGCCTATCACCACACACCCGACGCTCAACACTGTCGACTTCAGCCTACAGATCGGTGTCGAGGAGATCCTTACCGATGTTGACCCCGATATCTCGCTTGAGTTCTTGAGGAAGGCCGACGCTCTTGCTGGTAAGCCGCCACCAACGCGCGTGTCGAGGGAAACGCTTGTGATCACGCACAACAGCTATGTTGAGCAGCAGCAGAACTCTGGGCAGCAGAACGCCCCGCGGATGGTGAAGAAGGTTGTCTTGGCGCTATCTTACCCGCCGTCCGTAAAATCAATTTCAGATCTGTCGCCAGTGAGTCGTGTTTCCATCACCCAAACCATATGAGAATTATACTGATACTCCTCAGATGCAACTGGATGAGCTTCTGGTTGAGAACCACCACGAAGACAAGTATCTTGTTCTCAGGACACTTGCACGGCCGTATAAGGGCGCTGGCACCATCACAATCGTTGAAGATGAGCATGGAAACGCCGACAAGTTAGCGCTGTATAACCAGGGAAACTCGTCCATCTTGCATGCCGTACCGGAAGGTTCTGTTATTCTTATCAAAGAGCCGTACTACCGATTTAGCGGGGATGACGATTTCTTGCTTTGCGTCGATCACCCCTCAGACGTAATGCTACTGCGACACGGCCCTGACGATCCGCTTATCCCGGACAGCTTCAAGCAAGCCCATGGATCCCAAGTTGCGTCGGAGTGGAGGTACGCGGGAGATCAGGCGTTTATATCGAAGGATTTGCCATTGGCAGCAGCCAAGTAAGCACTGAACCCCGTTCCTCAAACTCGATTGTATGAGACTTACAACCTGATATCAGCTACACAAGGGCCTTGGAGCTTACACCAGGAGCCGACAAGGCTTTCAGATCTGACATACTATTGAAACGCGCCGGCGTCGAGCTCACAGTCAAATGCTTCGACAGTGCACTCTCGGATGCTCTAGCATCAAGGGGCGGGCCTACTGACTGGAAAGCCTACTTCATTGCTGCCAAGGCCGCGTACGAGCTTACAGAATTCCAAATCAGCAAGCAATACTTTGAATCAGCGATAGAACTGAAACCTACAGCGGCCAACATACAGAAGGAATATGAGCGCTGCCTGACAAGACTCAAAGAAGAAAAGGGCAACTACGACCTCGCCGCCATGACGCTCAACGTGAGCCCTAAGAACATCCACATCGACAAAGCGAGCTTCCTTTCCAGGACCGAGGTAAGGGATTCACCTCATCACGGCCGCGGTCTTTTTGCGACAGAGGACATTAAGGCTGGCGAGATGATCTTCGCCGAGAGGGCCACCAGCGTACCCAACGAGTTTAATCCGGAACACAACTCCGCTGCCGCATACGCCCAGCTTGTTGAGCTATGTGCTGACAACCCGACGATGCACAAAAAGGTCCTCGACCTCTACGGCGGAACGTACAAGCGTTCCGGCCAAGAGGGAACCATTGTCGACGGCAAGCCCGTTGTCGACGTCTTCCTCCTTGAGTCCATCCGCCGCAAAAACTGCTTCAGCGGCGCCCAGGTCTCGGCGCAAGCCGCGAACCCGGAGTGGGACATGTGGAAGCAGGGCATGTCGCGCGGCCTGTGGGTATACTCTGCCTACGCGAATCATGCGTGTCTGCCGAATGCAAACAGGTCCTTCATTGGAGATATGCTCATCGTCACGGCCACGGTGGACATCCCCGCCGGCACGGAGATCACGCACATTTACCTTCCGCCCAAGGCAGCATACCTCCTCCGCATGCCGCAATTCCGACGCAGCTGGGGGTTCGTGTGTAGCTGCACGCTCTGCGAGGGCGAAGGGAAGTCCCCCACCGAGCAGCACAAGAAGCGAAACGTTGCACTGGCTGAGATCGAAGCCATTATCCGGAAGAAGCGACCGACGCGTTTTTATCCCGACGCAACGATCCGGCAGATCGAAAAACTTACGAACAGGCTGTCGGCGCTGCATGAACCCGAGGTCTACGACGACCTCAGTTTGCCGCGGCTGATGCTTGTATGGCCGACCATGTGGCTCGTCGAGGTCTGGCACACACGGAAGCAGTGGACCAAAGTCGTCAGGTGGGGAAATGAGGTCTTCCGCAACTTTGGCTTCGTCGAGCCCGTTAGGAAGGACAGGCTATGGATGTACAAAGACACGCAGGCAGTCACGACTTTTGAGGTCATTAAGGCGCTCAAACTCTCAGCCGAGGCGTACGCTGCGCTCGGAAAGGAGGTGCTGGCGCGGGACTGTGTGGATGCCGCGAGGATTGGGCTGACAACCATGGTTGGGTTTGTTACTGACGAGACATTTGAGGCGTTCCGATAAGGTCGAATCAAATTCTCGGACTATTCGTTATGTTAGAAACATTGGAGAAATTGCATAGGACCATATTATAGGGTTTTTCTCAATCAGAAGTGTTTTCCTGTCGTGAAAGTCAATGGGCCGTCGGGAACCAATGCCCGCTCGTCTGTTCAAACCATTATTTACGCTCCGGGCATTTCGAAAAACTGGTAAGTTTTGATATATTGACGGTTCATCTAAACTTTCCTGAGCCATTTGTGTGATTTGTGGGAGAGGGATATCAAGCTCTTGGCAACCTGCGGTCGCCTTGGCATCTCGGTCGTTGAGCATGAATCAGGGCTTAGCGTTATCGCGGCGAAGAAACTCCTTCTTGGCAATTGAAGAAGTTTTTCTTTCACCTGAAGACTCCATTGGTATCGTACAACAATGGTAGCCTAGCAGCCGAGAGTTATAAGCCCAGAAACAGGTCCATTTCCTCGATTCGATTGCGGAACCGGAGATATAATCGGTGTAATTTTCTAGGAATCCATGCAAATGCGGCAGGTTTCCTAGCCAAACTGATCGTTTACTCAATTATTACGTCGGATTAGTACGTCACGGTCATGTCAACAGGCTTTCCGGCAGCACTGCGGATGTATCATGCGCCAGACTAATGCCGGTATTCATTCATTGCGCGGCAATCAGTACACAATTGTCCGTCCCAGCATCGAGTTCGGCTCACGGCCACTACACCAAGCTGAGCGCAACGAAACAATCCCACAAACAAATTCTTCCAACCTGGCAATTGCTCGCGTGCTTATCGTTAGCTTGTGAGGGGAAATTTCGCTGATGAGCGGGGTATGCAGCAACGAAGCTGCAAGCCAAGAGAATCCTGTCCACGAATGCCTGCAATCCCCCACCTCATGACAGGTCGCCCACCACTGGCTCTTCGGACGACGCCGGTCCCATCATCTTGATAAGTTGGTTCCTGGTCGCGGCGGGTTGGGCTTTTTGAGGGGTTCGACCCCGAGTTTTTCCTTGTAACCCCGGGAATGTGGGAAGAGGTGTGCGCGGCATATACTTGGACCTTCTAAGTCGAGTTAGCCGAAAACTTGAAGGACCAACTGGTAGAATGATGAAGTTGACCGCTTCGTGATGTCTTGGCTCTTATATATGATCATGGTCCTGTCCCTTTCTAACAAATGAGATCGCCATCGACCACAACGTCGACCCAGGCTCATCGATCTTGGCTCCCTTACTCGCGTGGACCACTCAGTCACCCAGCCGTCACATCCCACGATGTCCACCCTCGCCTTGGTCCTCTTGGCATCTGCGCCAGTGGTCCTCGGTCAAACTTTCCAGAGACTCGGCGCTTGTCCAGACCTCGGCTGTGTCTTCCCCCCGGATCAGGCCCATTTCCTACCGGGCCAGAAGTTTGACATCCGCGTCGAAATCCATGCGCCTGTCAACGGCACCGAGGTATTCAACGACGGTGTTCCGGACCCAGAGTTTTCCATCTCCATCGCGAGCAACAGCCAACCTGACGGCAAGCCCGTGACGGAGTTCTTTGAGATAGAGGAGGAGCCGGAGCTGGAGACCTGGACGTTCTCATGGTACGAGGACCTGTTTGCCCAGGATGCCGGGAACCAGTCGGTCGTCAACGTCGCGTCCAAGGCGTACCGTCATTTGGCGCTGTATGAACCGGGTAACTACACCGTGGAGCTGAGCTACTACAACGGCACCAAGAAGACGTTGGCGGAGTGGTTTGTGCGGCCGCTTGCCGAGGAGAAGAAGGCAAAGAATGTTATTCTATTTATTGGCGACGGAATGACGACGAACATGATCACGGCTGCACGCCTGCTGGGTCACAAGAGCATCAATGGGAAGTACCAATCGCGAATGCAAATGGATCAGTTTCCCATCTTGGGTCATCAGATGGTAAGTTGAGCGGGTTGCGTTTTGGTCGACATAACCTAGAGAAGAATGCTGATATGGCGACAGACGCATTCTGTCGACAGCTTCATCACGGACAGCGCCAACTCGGCCTCAGCACTGTACTCCGGACACAAGGGCACTTCAGACTCAATGGGGTATGTGAGAAATTCTGTGGATGACATTTTCAATGCTAACTCACAGCTAGTGTTTACTCCGATTCATCGGCCGATGATTTTGACGATCCCAAGGTTGAGACGATCGTGGAAATGGTGGTTCGTGTCTGGGTGAGTGAATAAGTCAAGTGGCCACGCTTTCTTCCCCTGACATCCTCATAGGGATCGGCTTGGGGAGCCGTCACCACAGCCGCACTCGACGACGCCACACCAGCTGCGTTGACTGGCCACAGTAGATCTAGATCTAACGCCGGGTCTCTTGTTGACCAAGCCCTCAACGGAATGACGAACTACTCCTGGAGCAGCCACCCTGGACCTGACGTCTACTTCGGCGGTGGCGCCTCGACTTTCCTCCCAGGTCTGTCCTCGTACCAGGGCAAGGATTACTACGAAGAGTTCCGTAAGCAGGGCTACTCCGTGAGCTGGAACGCCACGGCCCTCCGCGACGCACCGGTTGATTCTCCCGCCCTTGGCGTCTTCTCTACTTCCCACTTGCCCGTCTGGCTCGACCGGAAGATCTTCACGGATAATATCGCCGGGCTCGAAACGCATCCTTCTGGCGACGGCTCTGCGCCCCTCGACTTGCCAGGTCTGAAGGATATGACCCTCAAAGCCGTTGACATTCTCCTCGAGCGCAGCAACGATACCGGCTTCTTCCTCATGTCCGAGGGGGCTTCCATCGACAAGCAGATGCACGCCCTGGACTACGATCGAGCCCTTGGAGACCTTCTCGAGTTCGACGACACCATCCGGGCGACTGTTAAGAAGCTCAAGGACGCTGGTGAACTTGAGAACACCCTCATTGTCGTGACCGCGGACCATGGCCATGGCTTTGACGTTTTCGGCGTCGCCGATACCAAGTACCTCGCTGCCCAGGACACGGACCGCAAGAAGCGCGACGCCATCGGCATCTACGAACGCTCCGGCCTCTCGCAGTACACCGTCTCCCGCCCGGATGGCATCGAGTACGGCACCGGCCCGAACTTCCCGCTGAACTGGAGCCCTCGTTACGCCATTGCCCCTGCTTTCGGCGCCAACCCTGATCGCAGAGAGAACTACCGCCTGCACGAGTCGCCTCGTCGCGTAGCCGTGAGTGACGAAGAGGACGGGTACATCGCGAATCCCGAGGACGGAGAGGATGGCTTCTATGTCCCAGGAACAATCCCAACATCTTCCTCTTCTGGCGTGCATTCGCTGACGGATGTCCCGGTATTTGCCATGGGTCCGTGCCAGGAGACGTTTGCGGGTGTGTACGACAACACCGATGTCTTTTTCAAGATCGCTTCATGTCTTGGGCTCGGTCAGCCCTCCGCGACTCCTCAAAAAAAATTGATTGCAGAGGTAGACGGGATACTGCGGGAGTCCTGGTAGAATGCTAGTCTTGATACTATCAAACTAAATCAGCTTCTCTGTGGCGGTTATGCAGAATCACTTTGCAGCAATCCACATTCTCAGTTCCGAATTGTAGTCTTTGTGCATCCTTGGCAATCCAGACCTCTTCCATGTCTTCCTGGACCCGTCTTAGCGATGGCAGGTGCCGGTTTTGATACATCGTTGTGAGTCTCTCGAGAACTAGTTGTCGCAAGTAGGGGTCGACAGATTCGCACCCAGCTGTCCATAACGGCCACGCATGTGCCGACACAAAGGACGAAGTGACTGGAACCTTTAACAGATGATGGATGCATTGCTCCGCGTGTAGTGGTTTCGGTGGCGGTGTACCGTCGCTCCATACCCGATATAGATAGACAATAGCCGCATGCTTGTAGGCTTGCATGGTGTGTTCGATAGCCGGGTCTCCGTCGGCCGCGATGGCGAGCTCTTCCAAGTTCTGCCTGATCGCAAATCCTCTTCTCTGATGCGCCTCGCCGCTTTGCCCTTGCATCTTGCTTATAGTGCTCACGACTGACACAAGAGACGTCAATTTCGCGAGGCTTTGCAGTCCTTCGAGAGGTGCCACGTTCGTCATGGTCAAAAGAGGCTTTGACGTGCGCGAGATGGAAGACATAACGTCGTGGTAGAAGCAAAGGCTTAGGAGGAACTGTCCGCTGGAGCTGGTCCAGTTCTTGGGCCCTCCCGAGTGCATGATGACGGCATTCGCCCCGGCGAGGTGATCGATCTGGCTATTGGTATTGAACAGCCGGTCGGAGATCTGAAGCATCAGGATTGTTGCCAGCGAGAGCTCGGGGTTCTCGGTTTCGATTGACTCGCGCAATGAAGACACGGCCATGAGCATGTGTCGCGATGATAAAGTACGCAGACTTTCGTCGTTCCGGAGGACTGCCAGATGGCCTGCCGCCATCGAAGAGACAGAAAAGAGAAGGGCGGTGGAGCGGGGCATCATGGGAGTGAGGTGCAAAAGGAAGGGATTCTGTGTCCCGGAAGCCATCGATATTATACTCGCTAATGAAGCGCTCCAGTGGTGAAGCAGGAAGCGATTCATGGGCGAGACATCTGGCGACATGTAGGATGGGTTCCTGATGAGACTGCTCTGGCTAGGGTCGAAGGCCGTGGTCGTCGAGCTCGGCGTTGCGGTTGTCCCTTCAGGCGATGACGACGGCGTCGTCCGGGATTTTGAATCGGCTTTAGACCTCGAGCTCCTCTTTTTCATAATCCTTCCTCCGTCTGTTGGAGAGTCGGCCGTCTTCCACCTCACTCTCAAACCATACCCCTTGCACGGCTTACCAAGTCGGGTGCAACGGCCGCAATGAGGCTTGACCTCATCGCACTTGTAGCCTTCATCACTACGATGGATGTCAGTATCAGAAAACAATCGAAGCTGTCAGATAACTTACCGGCATGTGAGGCAGCCAGTTCTGCTCCTTTTGTGCGGCATCTTCAAGTGAGGGAGAGACCAAATGAACTATGGCGAGCGATTGATTTCTCAGCGATGTGGGGTAAAAATCATTTTTGGGTTCGGCGTTTCATTTTAACGCCGAACTGGCGATGTTCTTGGCATACACTAACAATTCACGCTCTCCTATGCCTATGTTTCAATTCTTAACAGGTCTTTGGGAGTGGGTGCCGTGTGAACAAAGCGAAGTTTATTGTTACTGTTGCAAACCCGGCATAGCAGTTTCTTATAGAAATTCATTCTCTTAGCCATCAGTCCGCCCTAGATGGGCCTTGTTATTTTGGTCAATAACCTAGCAACCAATCGATAGTCGGTGCACGGTATCATTGCCCCTAAGTGTGAATCAGTGCCAAGTTTGAGGTAGCTCAACTTCGATCAAGCTCTCCATGCCTTTTTCGCCACTCCAGATCTTGAGGATTTTTAGGCCCGCTATTGTCCCAAGTAAGTTATACCAATCGTTTTTTGTTCGCTCCTTTGAGCAGAAAAGTGTTAACATGACTATATCAAGAGCGGAAGTCTTCCAATAGGCGCCCGTTAAGGGAATGACGTTCTCGTTGATGAGCAACTTGCTGTAGCCGGGTTTCATAGCGGCCTTTATCTGGGCCAATATATTCGCAGACATCGACAGGCCAATCGTGCAAACAGGAGTGCATGTAGTACGCGCGAGCGCCCTTGACCGGCTGCTCGGTCAGGAGATCACGACACATGGGCGTGACGGCCGGGCCAAGCTGCCTAATCTGACCAATGACAACGGGCAGGTCCTGAAGAACGGGTTTACCAGGACTATGGAACTCCATGATATCGCTGCTAATGCTTCCGCCGATATCGCCAAGGAAGGGAGGCTCAGGACTTTGGTCAGCGCCAACGATGAGCCTCTCCTTCATGGGGAAGAATGTTTGTGCCGAACAGGGGACACCACCCTGACGATAATCAGACAGATGGTGGTTAGAATGAGACCCCTCTAGTGTTTGTTAGCAGCTGGGTTTGTTCAAACGTGCCATGTACTTACAGCCAAAAGATTGCTTGTCACGAAAAGATATCCTTTTCGATGCTGTATGCATTCATTAGTGCGGTATCTTCTACATTTCTCGGGTTCTTGTAGCCCCCTTTGCGGAAACACTCGTGAAACCGAAGAGGGACAGCGCCAGCGTAAGAAGTCCTGATGTAGCGGGTTAGGATATATTACAAAAAGGTGCCAAGCATAAAGTTCAAACCCCAAAGTGTATTAGAACATAGCTTGATGGCTGTAAAGTCTGAACTCACATGGCAATGCACCATCCCCAATCATAGGGAGGCTCATAGATCTGAAGAAGTTGGTCGGCTGGTACTTGTCAAGCCTAGTTAGTCTCTTTAATGCATCCCACCACCCCTTAGCAAGATGACGCTCGAAACATACATAATTGGTTTTCTTCAGGAGACTAAAATCTAAACCAAACCGTGGGAGCTGGTTGCAATCGAAACGTACACAATGACGTCTTCCTCCTTCTCTTAAGACTGTAACTGCAGAGATTCACAGTACAAGCGGCACAGTAAGCCACAATGAAGGTGGACGGGAAACTTAGATCAGGTCACAAAAACAACCCCTGGATGCCAGCAGTGGAATTTGCTTGCTTTTGATCTCTTCTAAACACAATAGGCGTTGGCGCTATGGTCAACCAAAGGTCATACAGGCATTCTCGGACCTACGAGGCACCAGTAAGTTGATCTCAACCCTCCTGCACTATGGCTGCAAGTGTAGTTCGTCAGTTCATACATACAATGCACCAGTCCCCCCACTCTAACCTATTTGAGGGTTTAGTGTAGACAAGGATGTAGCATTGGTATGATGTGTGGACTTAAATCCGTCCTAATCTCACAGAGTCACAACAACTATTAGTCGGTTCCTTGCGGCTGTTCTGTTTCCAAAGTTCGTCCCGTGTAGGTCCAAGAACTCGTGGTTAACAAATTGAGGTTTATAGAATATGCACTGAGAAGGCGGGTGTGAAGCCTAGGTTGGTTCTGTTCTGCTTGATGATTAGTATTTCATTGTTTGTGTCAAGTGGCCGGTATGGAACCAAGATTTTGACTGCCTCATTACCACAGGGCTCTATAAAAATGCAAATGTTTTCTTCGCAGGTCCTTGTAGACGCGCATCGATGATGTCACAAGATATAAGGCGCAATTGCTGTCTGGCAGTTGTGGCTCCACTTTTGTCGTCACAGATGATATAACGAACATTTATGATCTCTGGTAGGAGGACTTTGGCCTCGTATGAGTCGTTCAGCCAATTAGCAATAGCTTGCAGATGTGCCGTTGAGGCTCGCCTCCGTACCACCAGTTCCGTTTCACGCAACCTTGATATCACGTTCAGCTCCGATAGCGCCGGTGGGACCTCAAGAATAAAGCCGATATGGCCTTTGGAATTATGTGAAGTTATAATCGATTCGTAAATCATCTGGGGAATTACCTCTCCACTCTGTATCGTCTATCCCCGGCCAATAAAACCTATATCCCCATCGGTAATGCTGCTGTCTATATTACAGGTTTCGGGCTCGTTTTCATTGGTTGGTTTGTAGTCCAAGTGGTCGACATAAAAGATCAAGAAGATGACCATAACAACAGCCATTAAGACGGCGTCAAAAATGTAAAGGAATATCTCGTGGGAGATAAGATAGCCGCCGTTTCCTTGCAAGTATTCGACGACTCGGAAGATACTTCGGATCAAGATAATGGTGCTCACGGTGTACAAAACCAATAAGTCTCGCCGCCATGGGAAAACATGCGGCGTGGATTGAGGCGCCGGATGTTTTGTAAATCTGTGGTGGAAGAGGACGGAGACCAAGACGAAGAAGCCGAAGACGACGATTTGAATGAACAGACCGCCGATAATAATTTTCTCTCCTGTATCGTAGGCCTTGATGGTCCCTGAAGCTTGGATCCCACCACCAGCCGCTTGCAAAGAAAACGAGATAACGTCGCCGCAAACGAAGGCCTTCGTCAACCACTTCACAGGAATGATTGATAGATGTTGTGCGCGTAGTGACGTGATTATTCGGCTCAAAATCATGTAGATCGAGGCAGCGAAGAGTGCGGGTGCGACGAGAATCAAGATGGCCTGGACACTGTAGGCAGGTACTGAATCCTTGTTGCCGTGAGATATAATGCGTCCGGCGTAACCGATGGTCTCGACTGCAACAGAAGAAAAAGGTCAAATTAGTTATATTTGCTTTAATTTTACCCCTTGCAAAATTCAACAGTAAATAGTTCTGTTGATACGGATATTTTAAAAGTGCCCCAAGGGGAAAAGGGGGGACTAGGAGGGCGCAGAGGGAGGGTCTTACAGAGACCTCCAATAGTGAAGGCAATAAAGTACCAAGAGCGAGCTCTCACCAAACGCCAGATGTGAAGACACGTCAAAATAGCGAAGATGATGGTAGCAGCTATAGCGGCAGGGAGCGACGGAGTGTATCGATATAGCTTGAAGTCAAGCTTCCCGTCAGGTTCGGCGTTTATTCGGGCGAGTAAAGTCTCCATCTTCTAGGATTCGGCATCAACGAGTGCCAAGAATGTAGGACTGATATTCGAGATTATTAAAACCCCGAGACCGAAAAATTCCAAGCAGCCGGATGGTCGCCTTCTTATTGAAATGCAAGGAGGAAGGCAACATGTCGCTCGCATGAGGGACGATGAATACGACCTTATATTCCAATGCAGACAGCCCCATTCAAAACGCTATCTTCCTGGCCCAGAAAAACTCTTACTGAGCTTATATGGCTCTGTACTAACCCATGTGTGATGTGATCGTGGTGGCTGGCGGGCTGCGTCACTACCCGCGTTTAACTAGAAGCCGCGCTCCCGATGCGTGTATTCGCTTCTGAATGCGATTGCCTGGTCATGTGGGGGCACTGCTGCGCTAACTTGAAGGCTGCAGCTGGATTTGATGAAGGGGAGACGCGATACGCTCAGCGGGCCTTCTGGGAGTGCCGCTCTTCCGAAGTAAACGAATGCTAAACGAACGCTGAACGAGGAAACGCGAAGTAATCTCTACCGGTTTCCATCATTGCGGGGGGGATCTCCACGGTTTAAGTTACTGACTCGACATTGCCCACGAAGACACGCAGCGTATCCCATCGGATGCCAATTAAATACATGGACTAGAGGTTTTAACCCAATAAAAGACACTGATTTCTTTTCCCTTGCCATCGAGAAATATTCTCACAAATGCCACAGTTTGATCCAGGACTGCGCCTCAGAGCACATAAGAGGTTGAAATTCTTTCTTCGATATTAATAACCCATAAGATCAATAGCGCAGGATTCTTAACTAGGATTGTCGATCTCCACTGACTCAGATGACATACTACTATGCGTTAACCTTAGTGAGGCGCCCTGATATGTACTTGTAGACAATAAATTATGTGGATGTCCACCCACCTCATGATTATGTCCAGCGGATGACCAATTCCAAGTTAGGCCAACCAAAAGATATGAGTTTTCCCTTCTGTTTCCTCGTCCCGACCTCAAGCCCGAAAATGTCTTCTTACATCAGTCCTCGACAGCCTGCCAGACTCTGTAACAGAAGTTTGATTTGACTCCTTATGTTGTCTCTAGCTTCTGACTCGACCGAAGCAGCCATACTAATGCCGGATCTTCCCTTCCGTTCCCAGATCGGGAACAAAGACCCGTTCTATAATGCGGCAATAATAGACACGGTTGCGATGTACTGGAAGTTCGACTTTGATATTGAAGCAATATGAGCATAACGATGATGGGAGCTTTCTCCGACGCAAGATATGTCTCTTTAACCGTCTTCAATTTAGCTGGCGGTACATTCTCGACATCTCTTGGGCGGACCTCGATCTTGCCGGACTATGAAATCGTCCCAGATAACAGGGGTATCAATCCCTGAAAAGAAGATGGCAAACCCCCGGGGTGGGGGGTGGATTTCACTGTCGTAGTGTAATTCCCTTTTATCAATGGCAGCAGAGCCCTTGTTGCTTTGGAAAAGGCTAACATATTACCTCTCGCACCATGGCCAGCGCTGCGGCTCAAATAATCTGGCGGACATATGTCATTGCAATGGCGAGTACACTACCGACTATTATTTTTAACATCGTGGCACCTGCACTGTAAGTCCCGATCTCTTCTGCGCCCCGACCTTCTTTGAGCAACGTTGCCTTTCTCCGGTACAACGATACCGATGTCCAAGCCAACGATGACACAACCTATGTCTTTGCCCCCGTCAAACCACCGCAAGAAAAACCGGTTCTTATTATTCACGGTCGGTCACCTAGGTCAACATTAGGTGGCTCGCCCAGCGTGTGGCCAGCGGATGTTACCGACGTGCGGAACTGGTCCCTCTGCAACTTGATCATGGAGACTCCGTACCTAGTGGTTGTTATTTGAACCGGGAGACGTCGGTTGCCGCCATGACAGTCAGTTCCAGCTGGACGAGCAGCACTAGTACCTCGCTATTGTGGGTACTGAAAGGTAGCGAGATGCGATTCAGTGAATACCGAGCTCAACTTTCGTACCATTCTCGGTTGATTATCCTAAGCAAATCGCAGGCTTGTGTTCCGCCATATGGTTACCGCCGATGAGTTTGCCGAGGGTGCCAAACAGTCCCCCTTGGGTTCTCTCTAGCGGCGACGGTTGCCATTATGGGTGACTACTATTCTCGTGTATCGTTCTGTTCACTCCGTAGTCTTAGAGACAGCGGTCCTCTAACCTGTGTTTTATAGATACCTCGCTAGATTCTCAAACCCACTTGTAGACACGCATCTTCCATCTAGGATACTCTTATTCTACTCCCCACCTTTATCCCTTGTGAAAAGCTTGACTAAGATATCACCGCACAGCTGCTAAGTGGGCCATTCACCTCAAAGTAGCATAATAAATATTCATTCCAAGCTCAAGAAATCAGCTTAACAACAATTTACACCATAAGATCTGGTGTTCTTCTGTTACCTTGCACTATCGTATTTTTTGCAGTACGCTTCACCTGTATTTGAGTCAATATCCATAAAGTTACCAACCCAAATATCAACATTCGTAACCCCGTGGGTTTTTGTTATCCGATTTAATCAGCTGGTAAATCATTTCTACTTCCGATATCGCTGCCTCAAACCCTAACACTAAAACCCTAACGTTACTATTTGAAGCGAACGAAATATCCTTCGAGAGGTAGATAGTGCGACTATCGATAGACTGCTGACGCATCACTCTGGCGTGGAGTCAGCAGTACAGACAACAGAGAGGTCTTCCGGCAGGACATCAACGACCACGCAGCTCCATACGGAGATACCGGGAGTGCCGGAAGCATCGAAATCATTGACAACTTTGGCATCGTGACGAGATATTACCTCTACAAATATCCTGATTCCAACATCTAAACTGCCGTCCAGTCATTGGAGATGAAGCGATGGGACGAGGTGGCCGCGGCAATGAACAAAATCATTCAGCTCCGCTCAGATGACAGACAGTATTGCCGATAAAATGGCCATTGCACCAAAGCTTCAGTGGGAGTCGCCTGGATTCATACTCCGTCTAATATCTATTCTTCTTCCTGCACCAGAGGATGGGTGAGGCGACGGAAAGGGGCCTATTCTTGTCCTCCCACCCGGTTTGGTAGATTTACCAACCTACAATTCAACAAGAACACCAATACAGACATATACGCTACCAGAACCCTCGTAGAAAATAATCATCAGAATTCAGAAAGAACAAAGTCCCATCTTTGAGCTCATAAGCTTAATTGGTATTGTTATGATCAAGTGGCAGTGAGCTGGGTCCAGTTGAAAAATATGGGACTAGGAAACGGTCGAATGACTGGAATTCAAACAACCTGTGTAGTAACCTCCATCCCGGTCAAGGCCCTGTCGAGGATCAACTTCGCCCGAGTCTCGACCACCCAATCCCGTGCTTTGATGTTTTATAGAGAAGAACTAAGCCGCTGAACGCCGCCGCCCAACACTGTTCCCGTGCATCGTCGCTTTCCATTATGATGACCGCCTCAGCATTACTTGTACCTTTCTAGCAGCCAACAACAGCCTATTGAAGTAGATATCAGCGATAATGTTTAGATACGTCCCAATCGAAAATTCTTACAGCTTGTTGGTTTTCCATGTTTTTCTTGATGCCGCCGGAAAAGTCCATCATGAGTGATTGGGCAACAGGCATGTCTTGTTGGGGGTTTCCAGTGAGGCCCGCAACCTTCTCGAGCTCAGAAAGCTGAGCATTGGCGACCTATATTTTGGTCAGACAACCCCAAATAATGACGCTTTCGGAGCTTTCCATACCACAGCCAGTCCTTGAGTCGCACCGTTTCCGGTGGGAGCAATCAGCTGGTTCGCTTGGCGGACTTGGATACCGTCACTGACGAAGGAGAGAAGGTTCGACTTGGCGGTCTGGAACTGCTGGGGATTGGGCGGGTTCGCCTGGAGGGCCTGCATGACGGCGTTCAGGCCGTTGACCTCCTGCTGTTGAACCTGGATATTGAGGGCAATGCCTCCGGCAAGGATTTTTGCCTCGGCGCAGGCGGGTGTGTCTCCGGCCGCCGGGGCAGGAGGAGGAACCGGGGCGGCTCCATTCATCTGGGCGACCGCCAAGGTCGTAAGGGAGAGAACAATAGCGTAGGCCTTCATGCTGAAGTTATTGTGTGGTCGAAATTTACGATTATTGATAAGGATTGTATGTGGTTGAAATTATTGTAAGTTGAGCCTGTCCTTGGCAAGTAAAGACCGTTACTGCTTTTGTTGACGACGTTACCTGCTGTCCGAATCCAGATTCAGTACGGAACTTTGAAGCAGAAGATTTGGATGTGCGTCTGTTCTTATATGTCCCAACGGCGAGGCGCCCATATGCCGAGCCCGGCCCAGCTCCGCGAAGCAAAATCATGAGATGAGGCCGCGGTATGGGGCGGAGGGCACCCCGGCAAGCCAACTATGGAGATTGAAACTTCCGGATGATAGACTTTCTGGAGTGTTTTGGTGTAGTCGCCGAGTCGAGGTGCTGCTTGTTTCAAACCTTGATAACGTTGGGACGAAGGTAGGATTTCCCTGATAGTCGAGCCGCACAGACGATGCATTGAGGTGCAGGGTATCAGAGTAGCCACACAGCCCACAAATCACATTACAGAGTCTCCTGTCGACACGGAATCTTCCCCTTTATTTCCCCCTGGCTGAGGAATTGGCCGCCGTCTCCGTAGGGCAGAACGTGTCCGAACAGGTTGCGGGGCTGTGGTTTGCTTGCAAGCGCCGCGGCCGGCTCCAACCTCACGTCACAACCTCACGTCTCGGACCTTGAACTTAGATTGGAATGGTGTCCTTTTAGCCTGGCCCCCTCCACCCTTGGCCGCCCCCGAGTTTCTCAGGAAATCAGAACCACATGGTCACTCCTGCCAACAAGCAGCATGGCTAGACCCATGACTCGTCTGAAAGGCGTTTCTACTGCCTGGTATGTCCTATTCCAAAACAGTCATGCTCCCGAAAAGCTTAATGTGATGGCTGCGGCCTCAACGAGCCAAGCTCTCCTTTAGTCATCTCCCGCTCCTAGGTATGCCACTCAAATGGCGGCGACAGTGACCCCATCTTTCCGAAAAGGAACAGATGGCAGTTTAGACACCCGTCCTTAGAAACTGCACGCCGATGGTGTAACTCGTTTCGCAGCGCTTTTCTCTCTTTCAGTTACTTGACAAGATATGGGCTAGAGTTTCAAACCTCCGGCCTTAAATTTTGGCTGCTATCGCCTCTCAATTACTACCAAATCAGGATGTCGGTCTAGTTTCGGCCGCAGACTTTAGAAGTGTTCTGGCAGTGATTGGAAATCTCTCCCACCAATTTTTCTGTTACTTTGCTCCCGTTATCTGGCCCTCTGATTTACCGAGTTAAAGACCACCCCATTGTTTGGCACTGACGCTGGCAAAAAGTAGATACCATTTCCGAAATGGTTCCTGTTAGCAAACAGAGCAACGTGATGCAAGGGTCGTTGGTTCAAGTAGCATCGGTTTGCCGCCAAAGGGGCATGCTACGTTACTTTTCTTACGAGGAGACAAACCGCAATGACCAATTGATTATTCAGGGAGACGGGTTGCGCTTCGCACTTCCCAATATCACTGAAACCTGACACCCTTCCTCCGTCGCATGTGTCTACCCAATTTGACGGGCAGACGGTCTTCTCGGCGCATGTTGCCCGAAGGCCGATCTTTAAGGGCATGTGGCGTGATGGCTATTGAGTCTAGGAAATGGGTACGAAACAGTATGCCTCACAGACGTGTCACTCACCAGCGCGTGTGAGTGATGCTGAGGAGACGTCGCCATAATAGAAGTCCTTAACACATGATGACTCGACTCAGCTGCATCTCTCCTCAAGAAGGGGCCGACGGGATCAGTGGAGCCGAGGACCATCAGACCAACTCGGCTGGAATGCGGTGCATGAGACTAAACTTACGGTCGTGGCTGGTCTGGTAGACAATTTCAGTGTCCCAAATCAAGTATGGTATCTGACAGCCCAACGCAACGATGTTGCCTGGGGGCAGAACAATAGAAAAACGAGGCGGCAAGCTCGTCAATAAGCTCAAGCTCGTGGGTATTTTGCGCCAAAGACAGCTTAATTACCGAGGGATGAGATGGAGGGTAGGCGACAGGCCACTTTTCAGTCCCCCGTCTGAAGAATGCATGAGGAGGAAAGTTAATAATTGAAGTGGCGTCTCGAGTCTGAAGTATCTAGTTGCTCCATTTCAGGAGACCTGCGGGGCTTTGCTGACAGACCCGGATGCTTGTGCCGACAATCGCTCAGTGATGTTGTCCAGGAGGGGTGACTTCAAAATCCTAGCCCTAGGGCGCTGCCCCTGCATTAGTTCAGAGCCTCCTCGAGATCTTCTACCATTAACATCACAGTATTAGAAAGTTCAATGTCGTTGATGATCATGATATTGAACTTGTAAAGCTGTGCCTGGATAGAGCCTGCAGGTTTGCAAAGGAACTAATGCTAAGTGCGGCACAACCGTCTTCAAACAGTAAATACCGTCTTTGCCGACGGGGAGTTGACTGACCTTCCGATCCTTGGAACTGTCAATGCAGAATTCATCAGCCTCATGGGAAGAAGGATGGGATAGGGAACAGGAAGAAGGTTATGGCACGTTTTTGGACTGGCGAAATGTTCCAGATGCAAGCCAATCGCTTACGAAGTTATTTTCCCTCGGATCCGGCCTCTTTCTCGCCAGAGACCGGGACCTCGGAGCCCGGGTGTTTCCCGATCATCGCCCGGTAGCAAGGTTTGGTAGTCTGGCCCAAGCTTCTGGATCTGCCGGGTGAAGCTTAGATTTTGCCACAGCAAGGTAAAATAGTCGAGTAAAGCAAGAGACAGGGAATTCCAACATCAATGCCGGTCAGTCAGGCGTTTCTGTCAAAGCCAAATTCAACTTCCAGTGAGGGAAATGCAGCGAAGCTATTTTCATGATCGAAGCGACCTATTGCATGCAGGATCACAGTGTCGTGGTTGGGTTGGAAAACCTGTGCCGTGGGCCCTTTGCCAAGCATCTTGGTCCCAACTGAAAGATGGCGACGGGGCTTCTTGGCATTCCAAAGTTGTGACCAATGTCCGAACGGCTGACTTGGCCATACAGGAAAAACAGGGATTGTTGTCCTACGCGTGTGGTCTCCGCCCGATCACACTATTCCCGAGGCCGCCTTCTTCATTGAGATTAGCGAAGGGTCTCCCCGCTTGGTGGAGGGCATTAGAAAGCTAGGCAGCGAGTCTGATGGGTATGTACACAGCTAGACTTGCTTTATTGTTTACGTTTACATAAAAAAGATACTAATAGATGTTTAGGATTACATGAAAACGAATACAGACAGATGTTCACATTTACATACAAACGAATGTAGACCTAAGGTTAAAATATGACCCTGCTCTGCACCTGGAAATCCGTTTCCATGCAAACGGGAGACTTATTTACAAGGTCTCTCTAAACACGACTCTGCTCTGCACTGTAGAATCTGTTTCTATGTAAACTCCAACGCTATTTACAAGATTTCCCCAAAGCCCAGCCCGACCGGGGCAATATGATACACTAGCCTCCGGTCTTCCTATCAATAAATTACAGCACCAACCACTTCCAGATGTCAGCGCAGGTAAAACCTCACGCCATAGGCAAATGGGCTTAATCCCAGGCGCAATCGCCGTGGCCATTATCCCTTCAGTGACCTAGCACCGAATCCGTTACTCTTGGGGGCTCCAGCCTCGACTTGTAATTTTCGTCACCCGCTTCCCGGCCTTTCTAACGTATTGACCACCCTAAATTGCATCATCACAATACCACACCCTCTAACGTCTTTGACCTTACTTCTTCACTTATCAGGCTTGTTTTTGCCCTTACACGCAGCCCTGGCGCAACTGTATCTTGATCCGAGTGCCGACTTGGCCTCGTAGCCGCGTTGGGTCTCGATTCATGGGACCGGCTGTCGGGCGTGCCGTCTCATCACGGCAGCCGAGAACGAACAGGTCTTCCCAGGCATTCTACAGCACAAGTTACACCTTCAACAATAGAAGGGAGCTGACTTGATGTTTGATAAAGTGCCCCCGAGCGTCCGGGCCACGGTAGGCTTGAAGCCTAGCAGCGACGCCTCGGACGCCCGACACCGCCATATAGTTAACGTTGAACGAAACCTATCATCAAGTTTATATACTTTACAATTCCCAGCCATCCAAGATTTCCCTCTTATCAAACGCAGTGAAATCAATGAAGTGTCCAAATCGAGTCCCACCTCTTCCAAAATTTTCAGCAGTTACGTTCAGTAAGAACTGTGAAGTAGCATTAAGCCTTCCAGGAAATCGTTCATCCAGAAGATTATAGAGTTCTGGGGGCGTGTAGAAGTCTGCTCCTTTCGACTCTATTTCGCACTGCCAGAACGCCAAGTACTTCCTGGTATAGTCCAGGTCCCCTGCTCCGCTGAATGATGCATTGGAAAGCGAATGGCCTGGGATGACGGTTTCCGGGTTCAAGCCGAGCAGCAGGTCGAGCGTCGATATCCAAGAGGCCGTTAGTGCCGGCGTAAGCATGTCAGCCATAAAGAGGTGCATTTGGCTGCCGTAAACAGTGTCTCCAGTGATAAGTGTGCGGGATGATGGTAGCCAAAAGAGTGTTTCGTCAACAGTGTCGCCTGTAAGTGGTTGGATAAGATGGATAGGATGCTCGGAGTCACCGGGGAGTGCAAAGAAAGTAAAATTATAAGGTATGGGAACTGAAGCGTTCTGGACGATTTCGGAGGAGCCATGAATGGAGGTCCAGTATGCGGACTAGATATGGATAGAGCAATTAGCGGGGCTGACAGTATTCAAAGACGAGGTAGCTGGGAAACGTTGAATAGGAAAATAGAACCAACCGTCAGGGGCGCACCTATTGTAATCCCTTCGGAAGTTTTGGGACTCGCGTAGAAAGTTGCCTCGGGAAAAGCGTCAAGACAGGCGCGGGCGCTGAGATAGTGGTCTGGGTGGTTGTGCGAAGCAAACAGGGCAACCACATATTTATCTGTCTTTTCTCTCACCCAGAGAATCAGGCTCTCGGCGCTGGAGATCGTCAGAGGTAGGTCGATGATCACGGCGGCTTCGGAACCGATGACGAGGGAAGACACCATGTTGAGTCACGAAGCATCTTTGTGCACGAATGTTTCGACCCGCAAAGGTGTTTCGGCGCTACTTTGAACTGTTCGTAGAGCAGTCGCCAGACTAAAAAATAAGAGAATAGGGCAAAACATGACGGAAATTTTACTAAGGTCACGCACGTGATGGATTGTGGGAAATGTGACTTAAAGTTTGGACTGCAAAACCTTTGACTGGGTGACTTCAGGTTCTAGATTATATGGAAATGCTCAGACGATCTACTTACAGTGCTTAATAATGTGTAACTAGAAGAAAAGCCCCTGAACCTTCTAGATTCTAGGTAAAGTAATTTCCTTCGGAAGTGGCGTATCTCACCGAAGCTTGTTAGTAACTGCAACCATCCGCACGGATCAGAGGCTCGCAAATTGTTTCCAGGTACTTGGGAGAGAGCATTTCTGTAATTTCTCTAGAATGAACCTGCTCTATTTTGAGCAGGTCAGATAACTAGTTGTACTGGGCTTAGAATGTTAGGGTTGGAGCCGGGCTATGGTCCTCTACACGAACTAGGACCGAAAGTTACCCCGATTACTAAAGTGTACCCTTACGTAACAGTACTAGAACTGAACTACATCAGTAACGCGATTCAACATAACATTAGCCTACTGAATAAGCAGAATCATATATAGTCCCTCGTTATGTAGCATTATACAATTTAAGGGCTTCCTACTGACTTGAACCGTGATTACATGACATTCTTATTTTCAGCATTGCAACCTTATTGGTTTCTGGTCTACACTTTAAATTTCTTCCGCGCAATTGCCAGCAAAGCATCATCCAATATGCAGAACGCTGTCCTAGTAAGGGAGGTTGGGAAGGCACTTGAGCTAGCTCAAAGACCGATACCACATCCTGGCCAAGGAGAAATCTTGATCAGAGTACACTCGACTATGCGTAAATTTCTCAGTGTCACGAGCCAGGAAGGAACAGAGGGACTCAGAGGGCTAGTGTGTCTCAGGAGACCAAGAGAGTAGGGGGGAGCACCGATCAGAGGCCGCTAGGGCACTGGTGCTACCTATAAAGGGGCCAGATACCCAGCAGATAGCTAGGGGGAGGGCCAGAGTTGAATGCAGTCACCCATTCACACCCATCTTCGACCTGTCTATCGTTGACCTTCTCACTCTGTACCGCAAACCCTGACACTCAGGTAGGATCCCATTTGATGTCTCGTCTAACTTACCGCATAGTGCTCCCTCACGACACGTACAGAAGAGACCTGGGGCCCTTCGTTGCTGATAAGCTTCCTTACGTCCTGGGTACCAACATTGCGGGCGTCGTTGAGGAATTGGCGCAAAGGTTGAAGATTACAAGATTGGAGACCGTGTCTTCGGCATCGGCAATTTGCTCTTTCCACTGCCCGACTTCTCTGGTCTTCAGCAGTACGCACTACTTGCGCCTGAGGGATATGCAAAGATTCCAGACACTGTCTCTTTCGAAGAGGCCTCGAGCTTTCCTGTCAATGCGGTCACTTCTGCCGCAGCGCTGTTCCATCCTAAGAGCCTTGCATTTGCAGCTCCTTTCACGAAAACTGAGCCTGATATATCTCAAGATCTACCACCTAATGCAAAAAGGAGCCTTGTCATTATTGGAGGCGGCTCTAACGTTGGCAAGCTTGCAATTCAATTTGCTCGCCTCGCAAGCATTTTGAAGATTATCGTTATTGCATTAGTGAAGAACGAGGCCCACCTCCGTCAGCTCGGAGCAACACCTGTCATTGACCGCTATCTCAAAGATGAGGCCATCGCAGCTGAGGTGAAGAATATCTGGATTTTCTGCAACCTCTATCAGCTGGATTGTGGAGAATCCTTCCAACTTGGATAGAGTCTGGACAACTTTCTATTCCACAGTTTCGCGTCGTGGATGGGTTTGATTTGAAGGTCATCGAGGAAGGTCTTGGCTCTTATCGAGAGGGGAGCTCGGTTGTCCCTCTCATTGTACGTCCAAATCACTAGATGCGTTGCTGTTAGTTTCAAAACCACGCTCTGAGGAATCCTACATATTTACATCAGGCTATAAAAGTCATGACAGCATTCATGGAGCGTGAATCTCTGAAACTAGAAAGACGGAGGCTACAAGCGATTCTCGACAAAGTATCGTAGGGAGAACTGGATTTGTCAGCTCCTGTAGGCTCACCGAGTAATGGGCTGGTCTGACTGGTGTTTTCGTCGCCCAATCTGCCATTGATCCCGAAACTTTCTGTCTGTCTAATACGTGGATGATCAGACGTTACGGTGCAAGCTGGCCTCGGGGCTTGCCTAACGTTTTGACATCGCATTGTTCCTCACCTTTGCCTCACTCAAGAACTCAAATTTCCTTATCTCATGGGGTCGGATGTCCTGGAGTCCTATTGCACGGAGTGCAGTAGTCCAAAACAAGTGTATTTACTACTGACGATGGTGACGATGTACTACGGGTATCTGAAGATGAGGAAAAGTTCGAAAAGGTATATCTCTACCCTGCTACTGACCTGGTCGAGACCACGCCACACTGACCATCAGGTTGCCGGCATCGTGGGTCTCGTGGTGTGCCTTATCAAGCTGTTTTCCAGGTGATGCATCGCCTCTAAAAAGCAAGCCGTAGATCCTCTCGGATTTTCTCTCCTGCACATTGGAGTCTCATCCATCGGAAGAAGGGACCCCCTTCTGCTGTCATACAGTAAATCAGTTGTGGCTGAGACGGCACAGAAAGTCAACTTTGGCCGAACAAGGGAAATTGGACGATGAGTAATCTAGTAGTGATGCTATCTGCCTTATTAGAGTCTGGTTCAGGCGAGTCTAAGTGGGGGATTTCCCCCGTCGATACCGGAAAACGAAAGTTTGATTGGACTCTTGAGAGAGATGAGGCGATCAAGTGAACCGTGCGATCGAAGTTAGTATTGACGGTGGAATCATTGCCCCGAAGCTACTAACCAGTCTTGAAATGCTGCGCAAGTCGGGCTATCCCGCCTAGAGCTCATTTCAAGGCGAAATGCTGCGCGGCAAGCACAAGGCTAGGTTATTTGTCATCAGAGTCTTGCTTGGTATTACGATGTAATTAGCATACGGCACTGCTTTGCTGCGCTCGTGATGCCGTCTCCATGCATTTAAAGGCGAGGGGATGACCTCCCAGGATCTCCCACAACCACTCACATCATCAGTCCCTTTCGAGTTAACCGGCTTTATCAATCACATTAACCCGCCATGTCCCCTCTAAGCTTTTGGGTTTCTGCCCTCGTTGGGTCGTTGTTCTTGCCGACGACATTCGCGCTCAACCATCCACAGTACAGCGGCCTGAAGGTCGCCCAGAATGGCAGTATCCTGGAAGTCACTTTCCACAACCCTAACTCAGCCATCAATCTCTGGGGCCAGGACTTCCAGAATGATATGACCGACCTCGTGCAGAGGCTTCAAGCTGATAACGAAACCAAGGCAGTGGTCTTCAGAAGCGACGTGCCGAGGTTTTTCTGCGCCCACGTGGACCTCCTCATCCCTGATATCCGTAAGTAGTTGTTAATTGTCTCCTGCTCTGTTGGTGTGAGATAAGTCTAACACAAAAACTAGAAACTATTGGGGACAGGTTCTCAGCACTCATGTGGAACGTCTCAAACCTTCCTCAAGTCACCATTGGAGCAGTCGAGGGCAGGGCTCGTGGTGCTGGAAATGAGTTCCTTATGGCTCTGGACATGCGATTCGCCACAAAGAAAGAATCGCTCTTTGCCCAGATAGAGACTGCTACTGGCCTTACCCCTGGAGGTGCAGGAGGCCAGATGCTTGCCCAGACTATTGGCAGGGGGCTGGCAATGGAGTATGTCTTGAGCGGTAAGGACATCAATGCAGAGGATGCTGAGCGTGTTGGCTGGATCAACAAGGCTTTCGACAATGCCGCTGATATGTACGCCCATATCAACGAGCTCACAACTCGCTTTGGTTTCTTCCCTCGTGGTGCCCTGGTGGCTGCCAAGAACGGAATCAACTCTTTTTCGCGACCGCCGCAGGAAAACTACCTCAATGACGCCGCCGCATTCGCTTCGCGGTTGGTTGATCCACTTGTTCCGCAGCTGATGGGACGAGCGTTGGCCTTGACGAACAACTTAACGCTGGGAGAGGTGGAGCTCAACTTGGGAAGGGACTTGGTCTTGCTTTACACCTCGGGCAATTGACCGCTAGACAGTGGGACTCGTACTGCCGGCGAGAGAACCTCAACCTAGGAGGTTTCGATAGGTAGCTAGTGATAGTTACTGTAGCCCTTGGCTGTAGAAGCTACTTCAGCTACAGATTGCGTGCCTCGACATCGGAGACCAGTTTGATCCTTTGAAAAGACTGTGTCATAGACAAATTTCAATGTTGTTGGCTTTCTAAAAGATTCACTATAACCGGAGTTGGTATCCTAATAGTACCAGACCTTGGGACAAATCAGGCTCTGGTAGCAGAGGAAATTGTAGGGCTGCAAATTGCCCAACCTGAACTGCTACAAAAAGTCGATCTTCCAACTATTTGAAGTAGTGAAGGCGCGGTTCCGCGATTCACGCTGAGTTGTACTGTTGAAGATTCTTCGTCTAAGAGGCAATCGCAGAATTTACCCAAGGAAAGTCAAAGGCATCGATTGCGGCCAACAATTCCTCCGACATCACCTAAACAAACCAGCTTGTTTGTGTAGTCACACACCCTCCCTGGTACTCACTGGTTCAGAGACTCAATACTGGCGGAAACTTAACAACCCATCTTAGTGAGATTACATGCCTTGCATCCTTGCAAGCAGTCACTTTCCACAGGTGCGTTTGCAGCGAATGCTAAAAGTTACTTTCAAAAAGCACATCGCGAAAACAGGGAAAATCGCCTGAAGAGCTTGATTTCCTGCGGTATCAGAAAAGAAATCAGACATAAAGATAGGGTCTGATCCTGTCTCAAACAGAGTTCAATCTGCTCTGTCGCATATCCCTTACTTCATTACGCTCGTCTCAGTCCTTTGGTCTTCTGCTTATTTGCTGATTTCATAATGAGAGCACAAGGCACCATAGACTACGTCCTGAGGACCGTGGTTATTGCCTCGAGCCTTGCGACTGCCAATCCCAATGTCTGCTGGACTACTGGGCAGTCAGTCAAGACCACTAGCGGGCTCGTTGAGGGTCATGCCGCACGTAGCACTTCACAGGTAAGAATAAGATGAAGCCTGGGTGCATAACTTTATTCAGAGAAAGACATGGAGCAGGTATCCGAGTACTTTGGCATTCCGTACGCTAAAGCACCAGTTGGAAATTTGCGCTTCCAACCCCCGGTCAAGTTTTGGGGATCCTCGACTATCAATGGCTCTGACTATGTAAGACAAGCACCCTCCTCATCTTTGAAGAAATGTTGAAAGTTTTGCTTCCTTCCATGATGGGTTCCGAATTTAACGGCACCACCAGGGACACCAATGCATGCAGCCGATTGGGAAGGGCACTAGTCCTGATGCTTACGATAAGCTTGGGGTTCCCGCCTCAGCCGCTGCGGTGTTCACTGCGCTCCAGGTCACTGGTTCTCAGAGCGAGGATTGCCTAACCTTGAATGTGTGGACCAAGCCGCAGACGGGCGATTTCCAAAAAGCTGTGTCGGTCTGGATTCATGGCGGGGGCTTTACGACAGGTATTCAGGCAATGGCCTTGAAGGCGTCTTCAGCTTGTGCGACGAACTGACTACTGCTGTAGGAAATTTCCGCGTTCCAGGATACAACGGAAAGTTCGTTGTGGACCAGACTGACGTAATAGTGATATCCCTGAAGTAAGCTTCTGCCTGGCTTTGAAACTGAGAAAACCTTTGATACTAACGCCGTCCACTGTAGCTATCATCTTAATGTTTTCGGGTTTCCTGGCAATCCTGTGTCCGCCCCGAATCTTGGACTTCTTGATGTGCGCCTAGCCATGGAATGGATCCGTGATAATATAGCAAATTCTGGTGGTGATGTTAGTAGAGTTACTCTCTTTGGGGAATCTGCTGGGGGCTCATTGGTTGACTACTACTCATACGCATACGCGTCTGACCCAATCGCCAAGGGATTCATCCTTATGAGCGGCGGGCTATCCAGAACATGACTTGGGGGGGAACGCAAGGGTTTCAAACCAGTTCCGATAGATGGCGCGTTAATTGGTCCATGTCGTTGAGAAGCTGTCAATACTGCGTAACGTCCTCGGCTCCTGCTAAATAAAAGCAGGAGTGCTCGCATCTTCCCCCCTTGTGCATTCTCGTCAGGCTGCTGGCGTATTCATCAAAAGCAAAATCAGAACGGAAGACGCCAAAAAAAATTTTTTTTTTGGTTAATGGCCGGTCGTCTTTGGTCATAGATCGAAAAAGCGGCCCAATGTAGGATCCCGCGTTGACTTGACCTTAGGGCGAAGTGTGGGAAATCGGCGTCGTTGGGATACGTATAAACTGGGCCTAGACTTGGGTCCTTGTAGACCTAGTTTAGATCGGACCACTTAGTCGACTCGGGAGACTAACCTCACTAAAGCCGAGATACTAGACCACCCGAAATCTTCTTGGCGGTGGCTTCAATCACGTGTCGTATTGGGCAGAGCGATATTCTGACTTGCACATAGTGACGGTGTTAGGATTGACTACATCACAATCCAGCCATAAACAGCCGGTATCAGCAGCCACATCTGTGGCACAGCACGCAACATTTCTCCCTCTCCCTCAAGTTCTCCAGCGGAAAGCAGGGTGTTTCCAGTCCAGGTCCCGAATCTCCTGCTCCGACATACCCGCCAGCTCCTCCTCGATGCTGCGGTCGTCGCGGCGCTTGTTGTCCCACTTCATCCAAAACCAGGCGGCAGTAGCCAGAATGAAGATCATGCTCGCGGCGGCGAGGTTGAGGCCGTTGCCGATGTGGAAGTCTGGCGCATCCCAGCTGAGGAAGCTCCAGGTCGAGATGAGGCCGCCGATGTTGCCGAACATAACCTGACGGGGGACGTTAGTGCTCTGTCGCTGCGGAGTGCAATCAGAAGGCAAACTTACGTTCATGCCGATGGCACTGCTGCGCGCCGTGTCGCTGACGACGTTGGCGCTGATGTGGGCGTTGGACATGGGACCCAACACCATGGCCGAACTGGCGATGAGGAACGTCGCGCCGTAGCGGACCTTGGCCACCTTGGACGCGAGGAACATGATGTATCCACACATGACCATCGGCGCACTCAGGGCGATGAGCACTTGGCGTCTATCGAGGTACCAACTCAGACCAGGGAACGCGACGGTGAAGAACGCCCCCACCACATAGGGAGGCACGCTGTACAGCTGCTTCTGGACGGTCGAGAAGGTGGGGTAGATGTTGGCGACAATGGTCGGGAGGAAAAAGGCCAGGCCCTGCACCGTGATGTTGTTGAACAGGAAGATGACGGCGATCTCGAGGGTGACGGGGTTGAACATGCCGCGCTTCAGCTTGGTCTTATCGATCTTGTCGATGACCTCCGTGGCACCCACGCGCTCGGACTTGACGCGGGCGATGCAGAGGTCCTTCTCCTCCTGGGTCAACCACCGCGCGGTCTCGGGGCGGTCGGTGAGGGTGAAAAAGGAGAGGAGGGCCAGAATGATGGTGACGATGCCCTCGATGGCGAAGATCATCCGCCAGCGGTGGAGGCTGCCGAATGAGTCGAGGGTGAGAATGGCGGAGGCCAGAAGACCGCCAAACGCGCCGGCCAGGGGCGCCATGACCATGTACAGCGACAGACGGAAGGTCAGCTCGGCGCGCTGGTACCACCTGGAGAGGTAGTAGGCGATACCGGGCAGCATGCCGGCCTCGAAAATGCCTAGCAGAAAGCGCACGCCGCAGATGGCGGCGCGGTCGTGGACAAAGGCCGTGGCGATGGAGACGATGCCGAACAGGAGCGTGGTGATGGGCAGGAACCAACCAGGACCCAACCATTTGCAGGCGACCGTGGCGGGGATCTCAAAGAGGATATAGGAGACGTAGAAGGTGGAGAGAACGATGTTGTAGTCATAGCCCTTGAGGCCGATATCCGTGTCAAGGCCGGCAATTCTGGCGTTTCCTGGTGGCCGTTTGTTAGAGGAAAGGGTCGAGGTATGGGTGGACTGTACGCAAGAGTTTGGCTCACCAATATTCGCACGGTCGATGAAGCAGAAGAGATACAGCAACGCGACGGTGGGGATTGTGTGCAGATCGAGCTTCCAGCGAAGCTTGCGGACCGCTACGGGATCGAAGTCGACAAGTGGGTGGCCATATCTGGCGACAACATGTCAATACGGCAGAAACAAGATGCGAGCCAAAACAGCAAAGCGGCTTACTTGTCCGTTGCGACCTGGCCCTTCCCGGCTGCGTTGTGAATTCCATCACTGATAGGAGCAGCACTGATGGAGTGGTCCTCAGCCGCGCCCTCGATGTGGGTGCCCTTGGGCGCGTCTTTTTCGGTGGTAGACATTGTCGAACTCCAGTGGTCCGAGTGGTGAGTCTTTGGCTCCAAAGGGGTACGATGTTACAAGTCACCTCGACGAAGTTTGGAGAAGAGGATGGCGTCCGTCCGTCCTTGCAGGCCACGGGAGTGTCGTCGAAGTCAGTCCCGGATACTCGAGAGAGCAACATGGCCCAAGGACCTCCCTTTGATGGCGATGACAGTCATGTATTTAAATTCAAAAGCCCGCAGTGGAGGTTGCAATCATGACCCCGGACGAAATGCCGAATCCATGGCCCTTGCTCTGCTCCAAGCATTTCAAGCGTATCGGAGCACCAATCTATTGGGGACCTTGCTGCAGCTTTGGCGTTGCCGCACCCTCCTTGTTTGGGTATCCTTCCAAGTGGGATTTCCTGCGGGGTAAGGATACGCCATCAACGAGGTTGTACTGGATGCGTCGTTCCCTAAGCAGATTGGGGCTTCTTCTCCTCCAAATGTGGACTGGGTTGTATCCAAGATACCATCATGCAGTAGCTTTCCACCACCGCTTGTGTCGGGAGATCAGCCTCGGTGGTGACACAACGCCCTTGAATCCTCGCCAAGTAGGTTGTCAACATCAATAGACTCAGACGAAGAGAAAACAACTGACAGCACTGGAGAAGAAGACCTGTCCGGTTGGAGAGTTTGCAATCTCCGATCGCCTCCGCCTGGCCGCGGCTTCCCCCAGATTCTCCGCCCTCTTCCGCCCCCGCAATCCTGGGGAAAACACCCACTTGGTTCGTCGCAAGCTCCACGTGCCCAGATTAAATACCCCGGCTCGGCTGGCTCGAAAAGACCAATTGGGTCGTCTCAGTTGCAATCTCGAAGGGCGTCGTCGCCGCCAAGGAAGCTAGAGTATCTTGACTTCGGCAACTGGGATCGGCAAGTGAGGTTGGACTGTTAGCGCGAACTGCCAACGGGGGTCGACGCGACGGTACACGGCCAATTGGTAGACATTTGGGGGTTCCGAGAAACCGAGGGTTCCGGGTCGGAACAGAGAAAGGCTTATCACTAACGACAAGAGGAGGCTATTGGTTTGTCAACAGGTGGAAGGGTGGTTGGCACGCTGCCAGCCGTCGTTGTTGCGAGTCGGACGCGACCAGACTTTGAAGCGAGAGGGCTGGCAACCCGTGCAGTTGGGACGGATCAGAAGCCTGCCGGCAAAATACATTGTCGAGCATAGAACCTGGCAACTCTCTTCTATGGCGGCTGACGAGACGAAGCGCTGCCAGGTAGATATCAAAACAAAGATTAGGGGCAGTCGGGTCTGATGTCGAGACTGAAGCGGCCGGGTGACAACGTGCTCTCTAGGCTTAGCTCTCCCGCAGCTCAGCGTCGTCCAACGTTCGGCCATTTGACGGCGGCGCAGGCCGGGAAACCATAATACCGGTACCGGCTTACGGTGTTTGGATTTGTGTCATGATCCCTCAAATTGCCGGGTCGCGGCGCAAGTAACTCCTAGAAGACGAGCAACCGGGACGATAAATCGCGATCACCTACCATCGGACCCCCAGAGAGGAAGGGTGGTAGTTCCGAAGGGCCAACATACGTAAGTCTCGTGGCTTTGATGGACCCTCATCGCCCATCCACCTGCAGCATCACATTGGGATCTCTTAACGTCGTCTTGCGCAGGCAGGCTGCTCTTGCGTCTTCGAGGTGCTGCAGCCCCTTTGTTGAAGGAAGAGGTTTGATACCGATGCGTCCAAGGAATATGCCAGCCACCCCCGCATGGTCGAGAAACGAAGTGTGAGACATATCAGTGAACCATGTGGGATTAAGCGGCAGGAACGAGCTTGGCATTTCGCGCGGTTTCTGCGGCTGGGACTCTGAATGGTTGCATCGTCGGCCGAGAGTGGCGGCAGGAGACAAGAGGATCGCGAGTGCATTACAACTGACGAAGGGCAGTGGACGACGTCAAGCATCAGATCGGTAACCCTGGATCCAGAGATTCTCAGGGTATCGCATGCAGCTGCCGGAATTGGGCTGGTTAGTGGACGGATCACGACCGGGCCCTGGAAGCGAGCTCCGCCGTGATGTGACTTCGCCAGCAATGAGGGTCGGTGACGACCACGGTTGACGAGATCTGCCGGTTTCTCTTGGTAAGCATAGAGGCGTCCCCCATTGCCGTTCAGAAGACCCGGAAGCTTATTTCTTCCTCGCGAGAGGAAAAAGGAACGGCCTAAAAGCGTCGATATCCCGGCGTTGCTGGTTGAGATGGCGAGTCGTTAACAAGCGTCGCTAGTGGAACTCATATTCCTCGTGCAGTCCACCGACAAGTCACCCGGGTCCAGTCCCCCATGCGTCCGGAGTGTGGTGTACTTGTAGGGCGATGACCGCCAATGACCGCCAATGACCGCCAATGACCGTCAATGGCATGTTTCCAGTGCTCCTGAAGCGCAGCAGATGAGTGAAGCTGAGGTTGAGCGACTGCACAGTTTCTTTCAGTGGTTGTTGGCGTCAACAACATGTGTCGGCGGACGCCATTCATGTTGACGACCCGGTGATGACGACTTCGGAGCCAAGATGGGATAAAGGGGCCAAGCTGATAAACAAGCATGACAAGCTTATTGTCAAGAAAGACAGAGACAAAGACACAACAAGTAGGATTCGCGGCGAAGACGCCCGCTGCTTCATCGGGCACCGTCCCCAGAGTTCAACGGCCCAAACTCAGAGGGCGGGTTCATCGTCCTGCGATGGTGGAACCTAGCGCTCCTTGGCTCCTCAGCCCGGTGCCGCAAGAAGAAGATCGGGGGGTTGCCATGTCGTCTTTGGACGTGGCCGTCGTCTCAGACCCCGAGCTGGGACGTCCAAGACTCCCAAGGCTTCCTGGAAGAGCAGAAAATCGTGGTCGATCAGGAGGCATCGTAATGCTGGGAAATGCCGTAACGACTCTCAGAAGCGAGGGGAGCTGGAGAATTAGGACAGCAGGGGTAGCGAGGGGGGGAGAGCTTGGGTGTCATTGTCAGCTCTTGGGAGTGTCTCGGAAGGCCCTGTTTTGACTTGTAAAGTGTGTTTGGATGTGGTCTTTACTCTCCTTCCAGGGAATAGCCCGCCGGGGTGATGGGGGGAAAGGTGGGCCTTGGGCTAGGAGCACAGATCAGAGGTGCACAGCCGGAAGGAGAGTGATTATATAATGTCCACGCGGTCCGGATGGCAGCGGCGGGCTATGATTGGCTCCTCCGCCTGGTTGGCGCAGCTCTAGTGAGCCTTCGGCCTCGCTTAGCAAGCCTTAGCGGCGTTCGTCCACTAAAAGATGCACTGGAGGCAGCGGCGGCGAAAAATGGAGGGAACTCGAGGCGGCGGCGTGGGAGGAGACTTGGCTGAACAGTGACGACGATTAGGCTTCATTGTGCGTCCCGAACAAAGGCGACAATAGGCGGATGGGAATCGGGATGCAGGATGCACCTAGTGTACAACATCCTCCCACAATGCGTAAAGATGTTCCTCGGTGCGCCGTGGAACCGGAGAGGATCATCTGTACCCGTGCGCACCAGATGACGTGAGACGCCCGCGACGCCCCGAGCGAGCCCCTCCACCTCGGCCTTGGGGAGCCCTTGCCAGTTGGCCCCCCCCGTGCGCAACAAGCTGCATCCCGACCTGTGCTCTGCCGTTGGCTGTGTCGTCTGTGTGGTGTTTGCCGGTGATTCCCCAAGCTTTTTCTTTTTTATTTCCCCTTGACTCCTCTCCCACTTGGAGCCGGGGCTAGCGAGTGGAAGAGTCCCGGCCCGGGGGGCTGTGACCTTCGCTGCCATGGCTTGGCTTCAGCAGACGGCCTTCTCTTCGCCATCCTTCGCGCGGCACCTCCGTCAGCAGCGCTCGTCATTGTCAGATTGACCATCTTTTCTTCTTGCTCCTCCTCATCCCTCCCGCGCATCCGACAAGCGAGCACCTCGACCAAACATCTACTACCATTGACGCTTCGCAACCCCAGCTTCACTATCGCATCGCGCCTTCGACGAGCCGGCGCATACCACGCCATACCCAAAGACACCACCTCCCCACGTAACGAGACACAGACAGGGCGGCTCTCGGGTCCGACTGAAGAGATGCTCCGCAAGAAAGAGGTCTACACGACCGTCACGCCCATCCCGGGCTTCATCCCCCGGCAGCTCGCCATCGACATCCTCCACTCCCACTCCGAGGTCATCACCCTCAACCCCCTCGTGCTCGACCACAAGCCCATCAAGGCACCCCGCGATGCGGCCTCCGACGAGTACTACTCGACCTGGTACGAGATCAGCCAGCGCATCCAGTACATCCCCGGCATCGGCAAGATCGGCTCCGGCAAGATCAGCTTCAACGGCTGCTTCCACGACATGCCCTGGGGGCTGCAGACGCACACCTATGCGCCGATGAACATCGACATCCGCATCAAGTACCGCATCGACGGCAACCAACCCGGCATCGAACCGCCCCAGCCGCCCGAGATCGGCATGGCCGGCCTAGGCGTCCCGGCCGACGGACTCTACCTACGCGAGGACATTGAGATTCGCTGCAACGTGACCATGGTGAGCTTCGTCAAGGCCCAGCAAAAGGCCGCGAGCAAGGAGATGGTGTCGAGGATCATCAAGAAGGCCGAGCTGCTGGACGCCGGGGTGCTGCAGGCCATGATCGAGAACGGCAAGCTCAAGACCATCAACCCCGCCGACCGCACCACCACGGGACTGTCCGGCATGCGCTCGCCAACCTTCTCCAACCAGCGCCCCGACGGCAGTCCGAGACCAGAGTCTTACTCCCCGACCAACACCTACCAAATCCCCAGACCTGTGTCCATGCAGAACACGAGGCCCGGCTCGCAGGGCGGCTACGGTCACCAGTACAGTCAGTCGGCGGACCTGCACCCGCACCAGAACGCGCCGCCGCAGACGTCCTTCATCGCCGAATTGCCAGGAAACTTCTATCACCCACAGCAGCAGTCGAACAACCTGCAGCCGCCGCAGCCGTCGCCCGGTCTGCATCCAGACGGGGACTCGATGTCGCAGCAATCCCAGCTGTCGCCAGACCCCAATTCGTGGCGCTGGTCCCAGGGGCAACGGAGCCCCTCGCAGCAGAGCTCACGCCCCACGAGTATGGCATCATCCGAAGCAAGCAGCGGTTTCGCCAGCCCGTCGCTCGACCACAAGGGCTTCTCATCCGAGCTGCCCACGCACCCTGAGACGCAGGAGGAGCACCGCGGGAACCCCATCAAGGCGATGGAGGCGTCGCAACACAGAGTCAAGGGCCCGCAGGCCTACCAGGCGTATGCCTACAATCCCCAGGACTACGCACCTTTGGGACGGTGATGGGCTATTGCAACTAGCGTTGGGGGTGGGTAACGGGTATGGTGTTCGGGATCTTGTTGAAGCGGGGTGGGTTACGGAATTGCTTGATATGATGGCTCAATGATACCGCTTTGTTTATGGGTTCTATGGATGATATCTCACTGGGCCATGGCTGCCCGCTCGGAAAAAGCGTTGCCATTTATTTAATTCATCTCAGTTCTGTTCGACTTCAAGCCCCCTTCTCGCCACTGATGAGTATTGTATACAGAGAATCCCCCTTGCTTTTTGAGTGCCGGACGTCTACAAAGTCTTGCCCCATGGCTATACTTTACCTGCATATCACCACGTCCGAGACGCCAGGTGTTATACTCTGAAGTCTTTGAGAGACTGCATATCTGAGTCCATCTCCCGTCAGGTTTTCGACACCATGGCCGAGCGAGAATGCACAATCTTCGACTCCACTCCTCTGGGACCAAGGACTGGGCTGCGTACCAAAATCCTGCGGCCAACCCGCTAAACACTATTACTGAACCCAAGCTACGGTGTTTGGCGTCGCCTCAACCGGCTGTCAAACACGAACGACACGTCGTCCAGGGGCGATGTCGGGCTCGCGGCGCGCAAGCGCTCACACGCGATCCCGGACAGGGCTTGACGCGGGCGCGGAACCTACTTCTTCGAAACAGGCGAAGGATCCGTTAGCCCGGAGGTCTAGAGACGCGACCCGGCTCCGCGGCATCACCTTTTGCATCGTGAGGCGTGGAAACGGTCGCCTTCGAGCAGCTGGAGACGAGAATGCCCGGAGCCCGTGCACCGGCAGATGGCACAAGCATGCATCCTCCCTGCAACGGCCCTCTGCGTTACTTTGCCCACCAGACGAAACGACCGGGGAAACAAAACAAATTGCCCAATGAAAAGGCCCAACCCGAACCCGAGCGGAAGATGGAAGCGGCCGGGGTGGTTTCGGACGGGGGAGGGTTGACGCTAGACGCGGCTATGCCACATCGCACGCTCGAGGCCGAGCTGGAATGCCCACGGCCGGAAGGCGGCTGTGAAGCGGCTGTAATGCCAACGTCTGCAACTTGCAGCGGCCCAGGCTGAGGAACTCTTTTATTTCGAGTCGCATAGGTTTCTCCGCGTGCTGTTCGAATGGCAAGCGGGGCAGCTGACAGCAGAGTTCCATCAGGTCGGACGTCCACATGCGCCAGCGCTCTCACTTTTACCGCTGTGCATAAACATCTCCTTGTCAAGGTTTTCTGATAATGAGGGCTCGGCGGGTATTGCGTCCAGGCTCGTCAGGCTCACGAAGAGGCAACCGGTCTCGGTAAACTTAACCCATAGGGGGGCTCGCCCAATCGTCAGTCTCTGGATAAGCACAACTCCCATCAACGGCTTGTTGCTCTCGGCCCAGTGGAGCTTCCGCAGTTGAGGAACTGGTGGGCGGGAAACAAGTGAAAGGGCAATTCGACATAGCATTCAGAACCTGGAAAGACGCCAAAGCTGCAAGAAAAAATGCGACAAGAACGTATAGTACACAATCCCAGTCCGTCCACGTATCACACATCCCGGCTTTCCAATCACCAGTCTTTTCAATGTGTCCGTGGCAACGTCGTCTCTACCCTAGTCTCGGAGCAAACCGATATATCTAAAGTCGGTCGTCATCAGAATGACTCCATCGTCACGGCGAGCTCACGACACAGGGTTCTTGCGGGGACGGCCGCGGCCGCGCTTCTTGGGAGGCTCCCCATCAACCTCGGCCGGCTCCTTGGCCGCCAGCTCGGCTGCGTTCTCGGTAGTTACCGCTTCTGCGGTCTTGTCGGTCTGCGTCTCCGCCTCTGCCTCGTCACGCTTTTGCTTCCGGCCTGGTCTGCCCCTAGGCTTGGCCTCCTTGGCGGCGTCCTTCAAGGCGTCCTTCGGGGCTTCGGCTTCAGCCACCGGGTCCGGGAGGGTGTTCTTGCGAGGGCGACCGCGGCCTCTCTTGGCGGGCGCAGCGGCAGTCTTGATGTTTTTGTCACGTCCGCCCTTTGACCTCCAGTAATCCTCGACATGTTGGCGGGCATATACCTCCACTTGGGTCTCAGGCTCCCAGGACCGATCGGGTGATCCGATCCAGTATACGAGAAAATGAACGGCGCCGGAGGGCTTCTGCTTATGCTTTTCAATCTTCAGCACATGCCAGAGGTTCTTGTCGGCCATGGCGCCTAGCCGGCCGCCCTTGACGCTATCCCAGTAAGCAAACAGCGCCTCCTCGGCGTCCTCTTGGATGGTCTGCTCAGGTTCCCAGGTCGGCTCATCGTTCTTCCAGCTGACGTGCATCTGGAAAAGTGTCTTGTCCTTGGGATCACGGCGATGTCCGATAATCTTGTCAAGCACAAAAACGCCGGTCTTGGGGTCATCCATTTCCACGTCTTCGTCACCGGCCGCCTCGGGAGCGGCATCTTGGGCAGGCGCAGCAGCCTCGACAGTGTCTGCGCTGTCAGTGGCAGTAGCGACGTTGATTTCGGCGTCGTCTGCAGCGGGGGAGGCAACTGTGCCGGGTCAATGACAAACTTCAGCTGCCAGGCAGGACTCTTCTTACCTTGAACGGCCTCCTTCACGGGGCTCTTGGCGCGGATCTCCTCTGCCGCAACCTCTGCCTCGAACTGGTTACCAAGCTGAATCGTAGTATCGTTGCCGTCGGTGCCATTGGCCGCATCGATATTGTTCTCGGCCTCTTTGTCGGCGGGAGCGGGTGTCTCATCAGCCTCAGGCTCTCTGCTGCGCTTGCGGCTGACGATAGTCTGCTCGAATGTTGAAGTAATGGTAGTGGTGCCGGTGCGCTGTCCAGTGAGGTTGTTGACAGCAGAGTGGAATGTCTTCCGAACAGACGAGAGCACGCCAGACCCAGGACGCTGTGCGTTGGGTTCCGGGGTAGATGAGGATCTTTCCAAGTCGGGAGTCGCTCCCTTGGCTGTGGCCAGTGCCGGGGGCGTGGCGGCGTCTGCGGGCTCCACGGGAGCGGCGGCAGAGACGGCATCGGCGGGAGTGCTGCGATCAGCAGCGTCCAAGTCGTCGCCAGCGGTGTCGCTCAAGGCCTTACGCGGTGAAGGGCTCACAGGGATGTGCGGGGACAATCGTTGGGAGGGCGGCGAGTGGGATCGCGACGCATCGGATCGAGGGGTGCCGGTGGCGGCGAGGCTCTTGACGCGCTTGCTTGGGTGCGGCGATTGCGAGCCGGAGGGTCTGGCGGGGGACGACAGGAAGTTGTGAGCGCTGTTCATCAAGGTAGTCTGTGACTTCTTGACGGATTGTGTGCCGTTCGGGGGCGCAGGTGATTCGGTCAAGCGGGCCATGGTGGATGGATGGACTTGGGCTGAGGAAATTGTTGATGATTGAAGCGTTTGCGCGCTTGCGGGTGGAGTGGAAGACGAACGGTGACTTTGCGCCGGCCTAGTTTACACGACCTCGATAAGAGAGTGTTGTAGGGGGAAAATCCCACTTCACCTTTGACGGAAGCGGATGGAACTAAATGGCGGTAAACGCGACCAGGTGGGCAGAATTAATATCTGCGACGCGGTGCGACAGCGTGGTGGGCTGATTCGGAGCCTCGTTGGTGATGGGCGTGAGAGGTGGAAACTGTGAAGGAGATGCTGTCCCAATTTCCAGGTCAGCTTCTTGAGTCGCGCGGGAGGAGAGGAGCTTTGGCCGCAGGTGCTGTGGTGCTGCTGCTGCGTCGCTGCTCTTCCCCGGTGTCCAATCGAGCAGTTGCTGACGTAAGGGAGGGAGCTTGACGCGACGCGATGTGACGTCGGATTTATGGAATGCCGCTGAGGCCGTCGGCCATTGGCCCGCTTGCCTGTCCACCGGGGAGTCTAGCGCACGTGACCACCACCTATCCCTTCTGTCGGTTTCGCTGTGGGGCGGGGACGGAGCCGTGGTGACGGGAGGGAAGGAAGAGGAAGTGTTCGGGGGAACAAGACAAGGCGTTTTGGACAGCTGCAAGATCCGTCGAGCTTTTTGGTCTCGTTTGTTCCGTTCCAAGAAACAATAAACCAATATGAAATGGTATCTTGTGTACAAAAGACCTACATGAACACTTCTGCAAAAGCCCGTCCTGCATTCACAGAACACCCCAGATGCCACGGAACCTTGCATTCGGCCAATTGCTTCAGCTCCAGCCACACAACCTGCTTAATGGACCACTTCAGCAAGATAAGGTAATGGGCTGCAGACGATGACGTTCAAGAAAGACATATCGCCATGGCGGTCTGACGCCAATTCGAGCCGCAATGGCATGGAAACGAGACGACCACCCGTACACGCTTGAAGCAAGGGTCAACTTGAGACACTGCCACAGTATCATACATCAACCCGAAATGGCAGTGCAGGAGCAAAGGGATGTGCTCAAGGTTCGACATCGTAATTTGAAGAACATAAGACGCCAGCAAGTTGCCTATCGTACCTTTTATTCATGGGCAACGTTGCATGTCTGCTCGCGAAAACAGCCTGGTCTTCAAACGCCCTCGAAATGAGACGTGAGGCACTGCAAGTCGCCCACTTGAGTGAACAGCTGGTGGACACGAGTCATGTCCAAATTCCACAAAAGTTACCTGATTCATCTCACGAGGTTAACCCTTGGCACAAGGAGATACCTGAAGGCCATGGATCAGAGAAGGGCGTTGTTGTCAGTGCTGGAGCTCAGTACCAGTCCCAAGCCAGCGGTCACAGGACGGATGACTCTTGGACGGCAGTAACTCCAGTGAATTGCTTGGAAAGACATACATTATTGCTAACAACGTCTAGTTGCACTGGGAGTCTAATGATCAGTGGTCGAAGCGAGCGAAAATCTTTGAAGTTGAGAGGCTGTCCTTCTCTGATTACAGTTCGCCATCATCAAGTGAAAAGTATCCCCTGGAATCCGGGTCGGTACCCTGCTCTGAAGATGACCGGAGCCGACGTACTTCCGCTAGAAACCTTTCCCTAAGCCCAAGGCGCGCACTGTCGTTATCATCATACAGTTTCACGTCACTTTCACATTCAAAATCAGGCAGAATTCTTCCCGGTTTCCATGTGCGTCCTTCGTCAAGCCAAGATTCCAGACGATCATCATCGTCTCCTGATAGGTCTTCTAGACAGAGTTCCATTTCCCACGGTTTAATAATAACAGTATCATCGGTTAACCAAACGGGAAACAGACTCACGAGGAAGAGAATGAAGCCTGAGGATGAACAGACGACGTTCCAAAGGATTCGGTGACATGCTGCTGAATGTGGCAGCCTGTTAAAATATAGACTCTCATTGCCTCACCACGATACACCACTAGGCTCAGAATGGTTTAGGAACTAAGGCCAGAATCAAGACAATTCAGCTTCGGGACTACAAAAAGAGTCAAAATATCAGCTAGCCTCTGATAACTCTGCAACCAGCATAGCTTGGGATACCGAGTTGGACCATGTTTACTTAAGCTCCTGAATGAACAATACGGCGATACTTCAACTGATTGTGGTCATGGGTTTCGCGATTCAACCCTCTTTGCGGGGCGTTTCAAAGTCACGGGTGGTAGTTTAACGAATTTGATATAAACAAGTGGAACACAGTGTTCTCAAGACTTCATGTGAATCGAAGTGCGGGTCCTTGAAAGATGCCAGACGGTTCACAGCACAGGTCGACGACAAGTTGATTCAAGGCTCCCTGAAGGCTTACAGAAGTCAAGCAATCGCACACATTCATAATGTTTGACAACAACCAATTGCCATAGCCTGAGAAACGACGGTAATACGAAGTCGAAAGAATCCAGTCTAAGTCTCGCAACTACAGGACTGCAGACACATTTACACTGCGTCCCATGTGAGTTCGATGTGAAGTACGTCAGTTCCCCCAAATTGTAACCTAAAACCCAGTACATCGTCGTTTCGCATTGGTGACATTCTTGCATCGCCCTCTTCCAAGTCATCAACATTGTAACATTGGAAGGCCGTAGGTGTCTCAGCTGTTCTTCTGAGAGATATTGTACCAGAAAAGGTCTGGTCAAACTCGAAGATGGCCGTTAACCGGCCGGAAACGATTTGAAGCCCTGGATAATTCGTTGACACTTTACATGAAAAAGGAAGATCGGTGTCGAAGAGCTCCAACAAGGATATTGTAGATTCTGTCGGGAATGGGGAATGGTCGGCTGAGGACTGACTTGGGACTTGTGCTTGTCGCAGGCTCAAAGAGACCTCTTCTTTGGCCTTTGGTTGATTGGAAAGTCCATGGGGGATCGTGTGGGAACTTGCGACAGATGAGAGTGGAAGACATGCCCTTGACTCCATTGGAGCCTGCAGGTAAATGCCCCCTTTCGACGTAAACTCTTGCATCATACGCTGAAGCTCTTGTGTCATACCAGCGATAATCCTCCTCCAGGCTTCCACCTGCGTTTCGGTCATCCATCCCGGGTTGGGTATGGTCCATTTTGGGTATATTCGCTGGTGAGTGGAAGATATGCGAAACGTTCCATGTCGTTGGATGAGCAGGTCGCAAAGGAAACAGGCGGATTTGCTGCAACCAATGCACCGAGGTTTTGGCACACGGGGGTTCCGCTCGTAATGTAGTACGAGTTGTACCTCCGCGTGGACGAAACAATTCTCCAAGGATCCTTTTGGCCGAACGTGAGGTGGTGAAAGAAGTGGTTCTAGGGCAATGTTCTCGAAGAGGTTACCGTACGCCCTTTTGGTCACCATCGTAGCAAGGTCCCTGCACATGTTGAGGTATCTGGCAATCTTGTCGATCTGGGCAATAACTTTCCGCCCTGCCTCAGAGAATTTGCCCATTATTGGTTTTAGGTGGGCCTCAAGGGATTTGTGTTCTGTGCCGGTCGATGCCTCATCGCAGCATTGCACTGCTGCTCTGACATGCCGAGGTAAGTTGGAACATTTCTCTTTCGACTCCAACGGCTCGAGGACCTCCACGAGACGGGCCAATTTGATTCGTATCATATCAAAATTGACTCCATGTACTCGTAACTCGGGAAGCAAAACCGTTATCATGCGATGGCGGAGCGACGTTCTTTTTTCTTTTTGCTTGGTACCCCAATGTGAAGGCGCAGGGGACCAGGGCGGCATCAATCTCTGCAAAATGCGGTTTTGGCTGATAGCTAATACATTGGTGAAAAGTCGATCATGTGAGGCGCTCTTGCTCAGCCCTGTCGGTGTTAGAGACCTTGCAATGCCAAGTAGGATGAACAAAAATGCCTCTTCTTGCGCAGTCCTCCATAATCCGAAGCAGTCCCCGTGTGTTTTCGACATGATTTGGACACCGCAGGACGTTGCGAGCAAGCCTTACGAGGATCCCTCCCTGGCTCGGCTGCTCTTCAATACACACTGCCGTAATCTCTGAGGGCCCTTCACAAGAATGCGAAACGAAAGCGACATGGTCGGCCAGCTGCAATTCGTGTTCGATTCGTAGAACATGGTCGGGCGACGGGGGTGCTCCCCGACATTGCTCTCTGTAGTCAACATCTTGACAGGGCGTCTGTCTTAGCTTGCACAGGTTGACAACGGCCTGATGAAATGCAAACTCATCGCCGTCGGTCCACAGCATCGGCATTCTCGGGAGAAGAGGATAGGGGCAAAGGACCCTTGTGATAAACTGCGATACCAGCAGCCCGAGAAAAGATTTGTCCGGCACTTTGTGTTGGGAAATCTTCCTCTTAAGAGGAAGAAGAGACACGAGGACAACCAACACCATGGCGCCTTTTCCCCACGGCGCAGTTGGATGATGGAGAAGACCTGCGCAGATGGATGCAAGGCTAATGCGGGAGGCCGGCGAGGAAAAGCGGGTTGGACTGCCGCTGTGCATCGGAGGCTCGTGGAATCGTAGACCACTGCTCACCAGCACGCCTGCCGGCTCGTTGCTTTTCGTTTCATCTTTTGATGTTTGTACAGAGGGAAATTCAAGCTGGAAGTCGGGCAAAGAGACAATGCTCAGAGGTAAAACCTAGCCGTTATTGTAATGTACATCAGCAACACGATCTTGAGATCTCGGGTAAGGCTAATGTATACGCAGGTATGATGAGCATGCGCTCCCCTTCCCCTGACAGGCTGAACGTGGTGGTATGTGTAACGTTGATATGATGCGCATAGTCCGGCGAATAAACAAATTGAGGGCAAATGCATTTCTTGCTTCTGCCAGCATGCTCCCTATAGAGACGGCTTACTGTGCTTTCAGGCAAAGCTTGTACTTCTGGCTTTGAATATGGCCAAAGTCTTGTATGAAACGTGAGGGCTGGTCGCTCAGTCTCGATCATCTCACAAACTCACCCATGGAGCGTTCAAGGAGGCGAAAGGTGTTCTGCAGGTTGGTGTGATGTGCAAGTGGGAAGTATCAGTTGATATCAAGGTTCGTCTACATGACATATTATGCTATGATATCAAGTCAACAGTTTCACCAGCGTGAGGGATTCTCTCATTGCGATAAGGCCCTCCACGTGGAACATGGAGCATCAACAGATATAAAACACCCCGAGAGGTAAGTCTTTCTCTGAATTATTCACGGCGTAATATGCCACAACACATCTGCCACATTGTGACCGTAGCCATGTTATACATTCCGATGAAGTGTTGTGCGTCTTGTATCGTGACCCTCACTGCAGTACTTTTAGCCCAGGAGGGAGGGAGTTCAGGATGCCATACAGCTATCTTGGCATTCCTGCGATAAGCCCATATGCAGATTGGAGGCCGTTGACCCACTCAGATTTATTGCCAGTCTGGAGTGTTGACTTTTTGTATGAAAGAGAAGCCTTCTGGTCCTCGATTGAGATGACCGGCGAACATTGCAAGGGGCAAATGGCACTGGTGCGCAAGAAATTGAAGCAGAGAAAGGAAAGAAGGAAAAGCCGGGGGCTATGTCCTACAACATCTCAACGCGGGCAGCAGGCCATATCCAACGGTGATTCACTACTTCACTACCTACTTATCATCTGCTCCCGTGTGCTATTTTTACCCGTCTTTGCGATGCAACTGAACGGAGCGCTGTCCAGTGCCAGAGTCCACTTCCCGTGGCACCCCGGACGCATCCCACGGCAACCCATGGCAACTCCCACGAACCCCATCCCACCCGTCCCGCACATTGGCTGCCCGGAAGGCCGAGCGATGGCGGCCTTGGCATAGACAGGTCGTCGAACACAGCGCAAGCACGGCGACGTGGGCAGACGACACGCACCAAGCCATCGAAACCGGAGGTTGGGGCCACTGGGATATCCCACAGGCAAAGCCGGGTTGGGGGAATTAGTGGGGGTCCCCCGGTCCCCAGCCACTGCAATTGTCGTTGACATGCAACCGCTGCGGCGGCGCTGCACGTAATAAAATGTGGTGCGACTTGAGTGGATAGCGAAATTGTTAGTGCTTCCCAGCCACTTGGAATCTCACCCAGAGATAAAAAATAATAGTCCCTGGAAGTCCGAGAGCACGTCGAGAATCTCTGGAATGTGCCTGTGAATCTTTCTCTGTTCCGTTAGCTCGTCCTTCGACTTCCAACGGCTCTTCTTCGCTGGGTGAAACTCCAACGGCTCCTCCCACCATTGCATTGCCTACCGTTGGTGCATCCGTCTCGCTCAAGCCAGCTCGATCCGCACCTCCGGGGGCCAACCGCCACCAACATTCCGCCCAGGACCGCCGCCGCAAGGGACGTCGACCCCGTTTCGTTTGCCATCATGGCCATGGGCCTCCAGCAGCAGCAACACCAGGGCTCGCCGCCCATGTTCCCCGGCGACTTTGTCGAATACGGCCAGCAGTACGAGCCGAGCAGCGACCCTGCGCGCCAGCCCCGAGAGGCAGGGAGGAACGGCCGGTATCGACGACCTCGCTCGCCCTCGCTCGATGACGACTCCCGCTTCACCACCGCCGGCGGGGGAGGCGGTGAGGGCCCGCGGACACCGAATTCAGACGCTGCCCTGCATGACGCCGTGCTCGCGCAGGCACCGCATCAACAGGTGAGTACGGAGAGACTGCCAAAGTGAAGACGGCGAAAGAGAAGAGGGAAAGCACACAAAAAAAGGAAAGCTGGGCGAAACACGCACCAGCCTCCGTTGGAAAATCTCAACGCAAACACACCACACTCACTCACTTTTCACTCATGTGTTCTTACTCACCCACCCAACCACTCACTCACTCACTTGGGCGCCTCGTATGAGACCGCCCGCCAACCCAACCTCTCCCCTCCCCCTCTGCATACTTCAATCCGCCACCAATCACCCTCATCGGGGCGCACACAATCTGACCACAATGCAGCAGCGAGTCGTCCCAACAGGCCCCGTCGCCCGCGGCGGCCAACCACGCGCCGCAGGCCCCCGGAGCGGACCGCCCTCCATGGCCAACGCATCGCAGAACCGCCGCTCCCAGCCGCCGCCCGTCCAGTCGCAGCTGCCGCCCTACATGGGCGAGAACCCAGACGAATGGAGCCCTGCCACCAGAGAATCAGCGGCAGGCGCCGGCGCCGGCGCCGGCGGCTACTCCCGTCGCCGCACAGAACGCCACGCCCGCCGCCAGTCGTCCACCGGAAGCCGCGCCCCGGGATCCTCGGAACCGCCCTCCTCCGTCCCCCAAATGAGCGGCGGCGCGTCGCCCCGCGGTCCCCCTCCGGCCCGGAAAGCCTCACGCCTCCCCGCGTGGCGTCCCAGCAGCATCAGCAGCCGCAGCAGCAGGTCCCGAACCCGGGCGGTCTTCGCCCGCCCTCCCCGCCCGGCGGCGGCCTCGGCGACGACATCAGCCGCATCCAGAGCCCCAGCATCTCCAAGAGCGTGCTCGAGCCGCTCCAGCGCAAGATGCTCGAGTACCACAACCTCATGGAGGACGCGCAGGGCCAGATGGCGCAGTTCGACGAGGAGCTGCGCGTGCTGCAGGAGCGTCGCCGGCTCGCGGAGCAGCGCTTCGTCGATGCCAAGACGAAGCATGACGAGTACGAGCGCCAGCACCTCGACGTCGAGAGGGCGCTGCGTGGCGATTTCCACCCGCCGCAGCCGCAGCCTCAGGCGCAGCCGCAGCAGTCGCAGCAGCAGATGTACACCAACAGCCCGCCCAGGACGGTGCCCAGGCCGGCTTCCAGCATCATGAGCTACGACGACCGGCCGATGAGCGGGCACAGCTCGGTCCCGAGGAAGGGCAAGTTGCGGTTTAGTCTCTTTGGGAGGTAGACATAGACTTTGCTGCCAGGGTTTCCCGCACAGAGGCTGCGCTCATGTTTGTTTTAATATCGTTAGGCATTCGGGTTTGGGACAAGGAGGACAAAGGGAACACGCCATGATGGGAGGGTGGCATGTAATGACAGGAGACAACGAATAATATGGTATATCCCCATCGGTTCACAAGCCAGCCTTTCACATGATTCATGCTGTACACCGTGAAGTTTGTGGCCGGCGGCTCATAGACATACAGCAGCAAATGTTGGCAGAGGATTTGCTGGCAGACAACAAGCCATGTGTATCCCCCAAGCAGGAACTGTGAGATGTTGCCAGGACCAATATTCATGAAGGGGGCCGAGGGAATTACATCAGCCACATATGCCCAAGCGTAGGTTATGTATGGCCATCTCCTGGGTCTCTATGGTAATGAAGCCTTTTCCGTGCCTACCCTGCGTAGTATATGCATCTTCAGTCTTGTGTAGCACATCTTGTTCAGCACATCTCATTCAACAAGTAGACATGGGACAATGGAGGGGCTTCAAACACAGTGAGAGCGAAGTCTGCGTGCAGGCTGGATGTCCAGGGATTAGAAACAGCCGGCCAGGAAGACAGAATCGAATGAAAGTGAAGTCGTTATGTCCGCACCCGGAATTCCATCCAAAGCCCCACCCTTTGCCGACGACGTCTCCTTCCTCTTTCTGCCGTCAAACGCTCACCAAACCTTTTCTCACGGCATCACTTTTCTTTTCCTTTTTCAACGCCGGAAACCGACTCTTGACGGCCGCAAAGTCTCATCTCCATTACTTCGATCCCTTTTCACCTCACCCTCTTGCACCCCTACGTGGTCCAACAGCGAACATGGAGATGCCTAAACAACAAGATCCAGGCGCTGAGCCAGCTAAGAACCAGCCACTCACGTGCCCCTACACATCCAGTGAGGTGCGACAAGCTCATCACGACCTCGCTGCGAGTTACCAACGCTATGGGCCAGCTCTCGAAGAGTACTGGCGGAAACTTGCCCACGGTCAGCGGGTCAGGGTCATGTCCAGGATGGTAGAAGGAGGTCCCGTTCCTCAAAAGAATGCATTTCCGGGAAACCTCACCTACGTCTTCACGCCCGAGTGGAATGAACAAGACATCGCAGACTCCAAGTCGAACTTGCTTCTGGTTCTGCTCAAGCATCGAAGCACGGCCACCCTGACACAGCAGTTTCTCAGAGGGCACAGCGGTAGCCCAGGAGATCAGGATTTTGTCAAAAACCTTCCACTTCACAAAGATCCTCAGACTGGCTTCTTTATTCTTCTCAAAGATGACCACACGTACGGCAACAAACACAGATCTATCGACTACCTGAACATCATCGCAGACCCGCCCTTGCAGTCAGTCCTGTGCGTCAACGAACCACTTGGCGAACTTGTCTTTCTGCGACAGATGTCCATCATGAAACTCCTCCATCTTTTTATCTTCACTGCGCTTGGTGACATGGGATCAAGCTATACACCTTCGATATGGGGTATACCAAGAGAAACACCGACCCAAAACTCTGGCCTAGCGTCTTGCGATCTGAACTGCCACGGGAAACAACAGACTGAACCTTCCCAAAACTCAGACTCGGATCGCAGCCTCAAAAAGACAAGCCAGCTTCCAGTGCAGCCAGAAACAAAGGTGGGCACCGAAGATTCAACCAAGGAAAGGCCTACCTCACTCTCGCACAATAAATCACCGGCGCCGGTAACAGGCCAACCAAAGATGGATCTTGCAAATGACAACAATGAACAGCCAGCACCTTCCGCAGATCTCATTGGCGCAGACGGCAATTCAAACCCAGAGGAAAGTCAGCCAGCCCCCGACGAAGAAACGCTAGCCGCTCCACCGAGACCAGTCGTCATTTCGGGAACACCCACGCTTCCAGACTTTCTCGTTGGTGCCATCTATCAAGAATACATGGCCAACAGGTACAGAACGAACCTCAAGAAGTATGGAGATATTCTCTGTGTCGACGTCCTGAACTGGTGGTTAACCGCCCCAGTAGGGTTGGCCGACAAAGATGGTTTCGGCCTGTTATCGTACGCCGAGAGAACCACAGACAAACATTTCAGTCTCTGTCTCTTTGAGACGATGCACGTGATCGACAGAGATATCATGACTTGGAACAGCATCCGCACTCTCCTATACCTTATCGTCAGTCTTGACGAGAAGAAGAAGATTGAAAAAGAACGCACTCGTCTCCTCCAAGATTTGGCCAATGTCTGCCACAAGTACTACATCGATCTCCAGGCCCACTTCAGACGCACTGTCCAAAGTGGAATTGCCAGGAAATACTACAGGCGACTGGCCGACACGTATGATGAGTTTGGTACTCCAGTTGTGGTGTCGAAGCATCACCCAAGGGACTTCGCAAGAAGCAACCCGCTAATGCAGTACATCCTGCACCTATGTCATCCAGACACCAGCCCGCTCGATGCCTTAAACTGGGCTCACAAGATCAGCGACTACTACAAAGTCTACCCGGGGAAAGAGGCCAACATGAACGATGGAGAGTCATCTGCTTTTCTCAGCCTCATGACCTTCTCCGCGTTCCTCCGAGACCTGCACGACCACGCCCGACTGCCACCAGCGTGTGCTGTCAAGAACCAAGACTTCGTTAGCAAGGCCAACGCAATATATGTCAAGCTGGATAAGCTCAAATGGGAGTTGAGCGTGCCCGAATACACCGAGTACCTCTGCAGGGTGACCAAGGATCCCTCACTGAGTCACAAGGCAGACTCAGGTATCAGTCGCAGGGCGTTGGGGGCACTGGACGAGCTCGTGAAGGTACGGACAGGATTTGTTACCACTCAGCTTTACAAAAACGCCACTCGCGACTGTTACGGCGAGGCTGCGGATATTGCCCTCTCCGATATCAAGGTGGTGAACGGAAAAGTCATCACCTCCTCCGCTCCCGCAGCTGCTCCCGCTTCCGCCCCTGAAGTGACTGGCGAGCAAACCGACCAACCTGCCAAAAAGAAGCGAAATAGGAAGAAGAAAAAGAAGAAAAATGCCCAGGAATCAACCACTTCCAAAGACCATCTTGACGACAAGGAAGAAGACGCCAAGGAGGACCAAGTTTCGGAACTGTCGATTGATGAAATATGGGAAGAACTCATATCCATTATGGGCGATCATAGCTCAACCAACCCCTCCATGGGGCGCTGTGACGTCTCCTTTCTGGATGACATTCCCGGCCTGGACGTGGATGACGAACCGAGCCTGATCCATTCCGTCGAAGACCAGGACCTCCCTCCCGAGTGCTCCTTGGCGGTCCAAGCAGCCAACGAGACCCAGGTTGCTATTGACGACGAGTCGCATGACGAGGAGGATAGGGACCGGAATCGCGGTGACTGCAACACTGATGAGCCCGCCTCCGGCTCCGAAGCTGAAGCAGAAGCAGATGGAGTCGCATTTCCGAGCCCCAACCTAGGCCAAGGCGGTGCCGAGGCCCCAAAGCAAGTCTTCAAGGTCAGCGCAAAGACGGCGGGCGTCTTTGCCATGTTGTTCGACAAAAGGATCCACCGCGGCTCCATTACTTGGACGAGCTTCATCGCCGCCCTCGCAGAGATCGGCTTCTCCGTGGAGCGGAGGAAGGGGTCTGCCATTGCCTTCATCCCCCTTCCGGAAGTCCGTGGAACCAGATCCAGTTCCATGAGGCTCACGGTGGGGTAACAAGAGTGGAGGGTTATCGGTCTCGGAGGATAGCCTATCGTCTGACGAGGGCGTACGGTTGGGACGAGACCACTTTCGAGGTTGCTTGATTTTGCGGACCGGACTATACGAACTTTGGGTGTTCTGTCTTTGGAGAACATTGGGCACAGATTCTGGGAAGTTGTGATATATCCTTCCATTTTGACGCTGGCTTTGTTTTCTCGACAGAGATGAGAGGGCATTGGTATCGTGGGGGAGTATTGGTATACCCATCAGGAAACATGGCGTGGATTTCATTTTCCGTTCTTCGGATTCCTTCTCTCAGCCCTCAGTCATGTTGCGGTGTCTTTCCGCTGAGGCCGTATAATAGACTCGTTGATTTTCGACAGAGGCCGAACAATCACCCGAAGATATTATTTACTCGCCATTATCGATGACTGTGATCTTGAACAGCATGCTTTAACAACATTCGGGTGAGATTTCTGCGCATGTCTGGCTCCCGGGCCCACTGCGGTTTGTCTGCCTCTACTACACAAAAACAATGACAACGACAGCAACACGCCCTCCATGCCACAAACTGACCGACTAAATTACTCCGGATTTTCTTTCTTAAATTCAGCTATTGTCTACCCCGCGAGACCTGGTCACATTCTTCATCTGACTTGAGCATTACTCTGATCCATCACGACCTGGCACTTAGATTTCACCTACCACTCACAAACAAGGTCCCATTATGGCGAAAAAGAAACAGCAGAAGCAAGGATCTCAGCTCCAACCTGCGCCCCCTCTGAGTGTTTCTCCCGACCTTGCCAAGTATGTGAGGGATCTACCAGTTGATCTCTCCCCGAGATGGGAGAGGTACGATCCGAGATTCGAAGCCATATGGCGCTCATTCGACCAAGGTCAACGGGCCCAACTGATAGAGGAAAATGGAACAACAAGGCTGGACAGCTTCTATCTTCCCGAATGAAATATTGCCGACCTCACAGCAAAACCAGACATCCTCCTCGATGTGCTCAAGTATTGAGCGACTGCGAAACATTCTGAACAGCTCCACAAAGGCCCAGTCAATGGCTCCAGCGTACACAATTCAGGAACCATTTGGGATGGGATTCGGAGACGTTTGAGGTCGTCTAGTTGCCGGGAGTACGACAGGCTACAAAGGCTGAGTGCTCGATGTAGGTGTGGAAACGTATGTATTGGCCTCGAGTCTGTTGATACAGGACATCGTCGTCGCACAGGAGGGGGGTGTCTAGTCTAAGCATTGGGAACCGCACTCGACACGATACCGGGCCTGTCCTTGACTGATATTTAGGCAACTTGTGCGACTTGGTCGTAAAATACACACTTTCCTTTCAAAGGAGCTTCCACCTCTTTAGCTAGGATGTTAGGCGAGTAAGCATCATCTACGACACCGATACGTACTACCGAGACCCAGACAGGTGTGGCAACCCACGCCGTCGACATCTGTAAGCAGCTCAAGATCCAAGAATCGCTCCATTAAACGTGTCATGCGGTTCTTCAGGCGAGGAGTCCAGTTTCACCCAGAGTCGCGCCGAGGAAAATTACAAAGTATGGTTCGGTCGAATCTGAAACCACAACTGAAGCAGCTCATGGACCATTTCACGGCCTGGGCCCCTAGACCGGCAGGTTGCATTGAAACATCCGATCAAAGTCTTCGTTCCCTCCTCTCGTACAATGCGCGTGCCTCGGAAAACCTTGCAAGCTTGATAAATGGGCGGCCTGTGTCCGAACTTTTGAGACGTTGCATCGAATGACACTCCTCAGCTCATTGCCTATTTCATCGCATCTCGGTGCGCCTAACTTTAGCATTCCCAGTGCTTTGCACAATTCTGCGCATAATGGCCAAAATCGCGAGCTGGATTGTCTTGTTGGTATGGGGGGTCGCCGCCTCGGGGCAGGGCCTTCACGAGCTGGCGGTCAAGAGCGGGAAGCTGTTTTTCTTCGGCACGGCGACGGACACAAACCTGTTCAATGACGCACCGTACATGGCGGTCCTCAATACGACGGGCGAGTTTGGGCTTGTCGTGCCCGAGAACAGCCTGAAATGGGAGGCAACGGAGAAGTCGCAGGGACAGTTCCAGTTCAGTGACCCGGACGCGGTGCTGGGCGTCGCGCGGGCGAACAACCAGATGCTGAGATGCCACGCGCTCACATGGCACTCTCAGCTGCCGCAGTTCGGTGAGCCGCCTCGGCCCATCTTCCGAACCTTAACGAAGTGAACTAGCCGCTGACCGCCGACTCAGTTTCCGCCGGCACGTGGACTCCGGAAACGCTCACCGCCGTCATCGAAGCCCACATCGCAAACGTCGTCGGCCACTTCAAGGGCGCCTGTTACTCCTGGGACGTCGTCAACGAGGCCCTCGCCGACAACGGCTCCCTCCGCGACAGCGTGTTCTCGCGGACCCTCGGCCAGGGCTTCATCCCCGTCTCCTTCAAGGCGGCGGCGGCGGCGGACCCGGATGCGAAGCTGTACTACAACGACTTCAGCCTCGAGTTCAACTCCAAGAAGACGGATGGCGCCGTCGGGATCGTGCAAGACCTGCAGGCGGCCGGGGTCAAGATCGACGGGCTCGGGTTCCAGGCGCATTTGGAGGTCGGCAAGACGCCCCCGCAGGAGACGCTCTCCAAAGTCTTGAACCGGTTCACGGATATGGGGCTCGAGGTCGCGCTGACGGAGCTGGACATCAGGCACGCCAAGGTGCCGGCCGAGAACGCTGCGCTGCAGCAGCAGGCGAAGGACTACGCGAGCGTCGTGCAGACGTGCGTGGACAACACCAAGTGCGTCGGCGTCGTGGTGTGGGAGTTCACAGACAAGTATAGCTGGATCCCGTCGACGTTCCCGGGGGCCGGGGACGCGTGCTTGTTCGACAACGACATGCAGCCCAAGCCGGCGTATGCGGCTGTTGCCGAGGTGTTGAAGAGTGCCGCCGCGGCTGGGGGTGGGAGCGCGAAGGCTGCGTCGTCCGGGGTGGGCGGTGCGTCCGGTGCCGGTGCCGATGCCGGGGCCGGCACCGATGGCGGAGGGTCTTTGTCTGGGGCCCAGGCTGGAGCCGTGGCCGCTGCGCAGGCGTCTCAGCCACCTTCCGCTTCGGGGACAGGGCGGTTCGCCCCCCTGTCGAGCATCGCGCCAATGTGCGCTAGTTGGGTGCTTGCAACGGGCTGGCTGGTGATGTGACGAGCAATCAGACAATGAGGTTTTCCGCAACGATTCCATAACTCGACAGGTCAATTGCAGCCGTTGGGTGCTTGTGCACAACAACCCACAGCCAATTGACGTGCTCGGGCTGCGACGTTGCACGTATCAACCAGAGCGGTGCGTGTGCGTGTGGTGTAAGTGAGGAGATGGATGATGTCATGTCCCGGCCACCTCCACAGATAAAACAAAAAACGGGGCCGGGCAATGATGCGATTTCGAAGCGAGAGAGGGGAAACCATCAAAAGGGCACGATTCCCATCTGTTGTGCGTCTGTCCGATCCATCCGTGGCCAAAGCATCAGTCAATACCATCACCAAGCGGCACGAGTGGGACAACAAAAAAAAGAGGACTGAATCGCTTCAACATGGTGCACATCAAAGCATTAGTCTCCGCCGCCGCCGCGGTGGGTCTGGCCCAAGCTTCCCTTCCCGGCCTGGATGCGATCCCCCCTCTGGGCCTGGGAACGTGGCTGTCGGACAAGAGCAAGGTGGCCCACGCCGTGTCTTTTGCGGTCGGCGAGGCGGGCTACGACCACATTGACGCCGCCCTCATCTACAGTGAGTCCATGTCCCGCCCCCCGAGAGCCTCCCGCTCGCCTCGTCACACGCTCAGTCATTGACCCCCCAGGAAACGAGGACCAGACCGGCAAGGGCATCGCCGACTCGGGCGTCGCGCGGAAGAACATCTGGGTCACCAGCAAGCTCTGGAACTCGGACCACCGCGCCGAGCAGGCCGAGGCCGCCATCAAGAAGTCCATCGCCGACCTCGGCGTCGACTACCTCGACCTCTACCTCATCCACTGGCCCGTCGCCTTCGTGCCCGGCGACCCGAACAACAAGCTCGACAAGAAGCCGTCCATCGTCGACACCTGGAAGACGCTCGAGGGCTTCGTCAAGGCGAACCTCACACGCCACATTGGCCTGTCCAACTTCGCCAAGGCCGACGTCGAGAAGATCCTCGAGGTCGCCGAGATCAAGCCCTTTGCGCACGAGTTCGAGACGCACCCGTACCTCCAGCAGCAGGAGTTTGTCGACTGGCACAAGGAGAAGGGCATCGAGGTCATTGCGTACTCGCCGCTGGCCAACACGAACCCCACATACAGCGACGACATCCCCGCCATCTACGACGACTCCTTCTGGAAGAGCGTCGCGGAGAAGAAGGGCGTCTCGGTGTTCCAGGCCGTGCTGGCGTGGGGCATTCAGCGGGGCACCAGTGTCATCCCGAAGAGCACCAAGGAGTCGCACATTGTCTCGAACCGCAAGGCGCTTGAGATCAAGTTCTCCGAGGAGGAACTCAAGGAGATTGAGAAGCAGGACAAGAAGCACAGGCTGAGCAACCCGAGCAAGAAGTGGGGTGTGAAGCTGTTTGCGGATCTGGATGATCCTACCAAGCCTGATGAGAAGAGCGAGGAGCTTTAAAAAAATCGATTTATACGTCTTGAGTCTCGTACCATGAACTGTAGTTGTGTCTAGTCTAAATTTCCAAACGATAATGACACATTCACTCTTTACAGTCTATCACCGCCTCTTGAACCAGTCATGTTGGCGTGGCCGACTTTCTAAACTTGTGAAGACATCTGGTTAGATCAGATATTGGACAGGCTGCGCCGTCAGTCGACTCTAGTACGGCGAGCGTAGTACTTTCTTCGAGCCCAGTAGAACCCAAGGCCAACGAGCCAGAGAACGATCAGAATGAGAGCCTGGACGGGGGCGAAGATGGCGCCCCTGACAACGACGAAGCCGCTCACCAACGCGAAAACAACGGGGATCAGCACAAACGGCTTGTACGGCCTGCGCAGCTTGGGCTCACGGACGCGGAGGATGACGGCACCCAGAACCGTCAGGAAGAAGAATGTGTACTCGCCCAGACCGTTGAAGGTCAAGAGTGCGCGGAAGTTGCCAAAGAGGATGTACAATGCCGAAAGAACAGTCGAGAGCAAGAGGGCATTGAGCGGGGCGTCTGACTTCTCCTTGGGAGGAAGAGAAGATTCATCCGTCGAGTCGGCCGGGGAGCTGTCCTCTGATTTGAAGCCGACACAGCCGACGAAGCCGAGGAAACTGGGAAGCCAGTTGAAATTGGCTGCGGCAACGGTCATGCGGCCCGCTACAAACGAGTTGCCCAGGAGGGAGCCAGCGACGACTAGGCAGATTAGAACAGCGGCGAGGATGCCGAAGCCGGGGCCGAGGAGGCGGTTGATAGCAGTCTGGGAGGTCAGCACAAGATCTAAGACCAATGAGCCCCGGTATGGATACTCACCACTGCCACGCTATCGGTCTCGGACACGACGTCCCAGGGAAGGAGGATGTAATATGCTGCGTTGGCGGCGATGAAGCACAGGATGATGGTCGGGACAGCGGTGTTGATGGCCAGAGGGAGCTGACGGGCGGGTTGCTGGAGCTCGGCTGTAACGTAGATGGCCTGTGATGTGTCAGAGAAAGGTGCTTGGATGTTGGAATGGGAATCAGCGCACCTTATCCCATCCAGAGTACGCCCAGAGCGCACCGTACAGCGCAGCCGAGTAGTACCCAAGCATATCCCACGCGCCGACCTGGTTCCAGTCAACCTCGCCACCACCAGGCACAGCCGTCTTCCGGTTCCCGAACCACGGCCTGTTGAACCAGTCCCTGCCGCCAACTTCGCGATCATGGTCCGAGACCTGCAGAATAATCACAACAATCCCGGCCAGCACCACGGCGAAGATGCTCACGAACTTGGTCACTACAAACAAGTTGTTGAGACGCGTGCTGGCCTTCGTGCTGATGGAGTTTGCGCCGTTCATGACGATGAGGATGAGGATGGAAAGCAGCTTGTGAGAGGCGGCACCGGCCTGATCGGTGACGCCGCCGGCAGAGTAGATGCTCTCAACGAAGACGATGCTGAGGATGGCGAGGGTCGCGGGCATGACGGCCACGATCCAGGTCCAAGCGGCCAGGAAGCCGAAGACGTCGCCGTAGATGTGCTGCAGGAAGGGCTGAACGCCGCCTATCCAAGCTCGTCAGTACTGAATGCTCATACCACGCATCAAGGATAACGATCGGCTCACCTTCACCCGGAATCGCGGTTCCTAATTCGGCCATCGTACTCGCACCCGTCCACGCCAGAACACCACCGACAAGCCACACCACCAACGCGGCGCCGGGCGACGGCACGTTCGTGTCAATCGACCCAGGCGAAGTAAAGACGCCGCTGCCGATAACGATACTGATGACAATGGCGAACGCCTCGACGGCGCCGAGATTGCGCGTGAAGGTGCCAGCTCCACGTTCCTCGGCGATGAGCACGGGAGGGGCCGGTCCATCTGTCCCGCCGTACTCCTCATGGGTGTCCGCCAAGAGGGGCCGTTGGGCGGCGTCCTCGAGTTGGTTGTTCGACGCCATCTTCCCTTGGTGTTGGGCTGTGATTAGTTGCCGATTGGATGAAGTTCCCGGGAAGGTATTGTGTGAAAGTGTGAGTCGTCAGGCAGGGATGGCGCCATGAACTGTAAGCTCGGCTCCAGGAGTGAAGGTCCAAGCGCGCTACAGTGATGTTTCCAAGAACTGGAATGCTTATCTAAGCAGAGCAGTATGGCTTATCTAATCGGGTTACCGCCTTCTGGTCTGCGGTACACTAACGCCTGCAACGCCAAAGCATGCCACATCAAAAATGCCATGCGACCAAACATCGATATTTCCCAAACGCCCATGGGCTAGTTACGGCCTACCATGATTGAAGTACATGTTACCTTGCCGCAATGTTTGTTTCAGCTGCAGCTGTACCTTGTTACCAAGCACCCATTATTTGCTGCCAATTTTGTTTCCTTCTTGTCGGATGCTTGACAAGTCGCGATTGGGTTCCTCAACAAAGTCCTTGCGTCTCATTTGCCAATGGTTGCACCCATACTCTGGCGAAGCTACGGGGAAAGTGGTACCAGACTTGACCCGACCGTTCTTCCGCACTTGTCTGGCGGAAACCAACCCGCAAACGTTGCAGAGAGTCCAAAGGCCGGCAGGGCCGTTCCGCCATTTGGGGGTGCTGGTTGTCTGGCAAGAATGGCAGATGAGCTGAGATGTGCGCCTCTGCTTCTGGGACTGTCAGTTCTAAGTATTTGAACAGATCACAAGCTCTTACAGAAAGCGCTAACGGAAACCCGTCGGAGCTGGTTAGTCTACCGGACCGCCGTTCACTTGAAATTAGGGGCAGCTGTGCCATTTGTGGGTGGCAGTAAGATGCAACAGAGTCCGTTCTATTGTTTCGACGCATCTTCCGCCGCTGTTGGCCGGGAAAATATTGTCCAACTTGTGGCTCGGCGTTCGTAGCGCTCTCATGACATAACATCACGAGTTCGTCCACGCTTGCAGCAATGTGTTGGGACAAGGCCTGCGCAAGAATCAGTCTTGACTGGTTGACAACCACGCCGGGTATTTCGTTCCATTTGTTGCCGCCCGACAAGACATTGAAATGGAGTAGGCCTTGTGTTTTGTCAAGTAATTGGCTCGTATCTTCGTGTACCTGCCATTGAACAAGCATCTGTCAGTTCTGCTGGGCCCGGGGGCAGTAGTAGTGGAGCTCGCAGTACTCTCTGAAGAAGCTCTCCCGCCTTGAGTTGGTTCAGGGACAACGGAGTCGAGACATTTCCATGCTTATCGCCGTTGGGCATATGCGGAGACACTGAGACGGTGTCTGAGGTTTCAGTGAAAACGGTTGCGGAGCCTTTGGGATTTGGCTTGACGGTTTCGCAGTCAGAAAGCTCCATGCCTTACCGGGACAGAACCGTCTAAAGGTCACCGCAAGGGACAATCGAATTTGGATGAGCCGAAGACGAATGGATTGAAAAGATCGGCAAATCAGTAGGAAATCGGGGTTGGGTGACCGACTTGGCATAAGTATCGAGCGGGAAAAGCTCTGTGAGACGTGGCAATTTTTGCCCTCTGTCGTGCATTTCAATAGGACTCGCACATTGATTATTCTAAGCCTTTCAGAAGCCTTTGTCGGGACCCATGCGGGGCGACTGAACATGCAAAAGCGCCCATGGCTGAGTTGCCACCTGGGTGGCAAAATAGTCCGCCAGTAGTTATTCTAGCCTATTTAGAAAGAAAGGCGGTTTCAACTTCGAACAGTACCCAATGAGACAAAAGGGGAGCTTGAAAAGAAAGAAAGAAAGAAAACCCCCATAGGCTGCGGAAGATGACAGTTTTTAGGTTTCCTTGGTTTAAGCCCGTAAGATTGGCTGTCTAATGAAACCAAAGTCGGCGGTTTTCTGCTCCCATCTGATGGGCTGCTTAATCTAATCTGGTTTCGCCCCAACTTTTCTCACTACTCCGGGTTGGTTGGGCGGAGTGGCAAATGGAAATGGTTTGAGTGCCTTGATGGGGCGCCAGAAGTGCGGTTTCTGATTGGCTGGAGCATCACCTCCGGTGAAGTTGCTGAATCCCATAGTCCATCCAGCAGGGAGCAATTATTCCGTTAGCGACGTCTATTAGGATAGGTTCAAGGTTTGCACGGTAAAGCCAGTCAAAGGGAACTCATGAGCAGGTCCTACGACGTGGATACACCTAAGATGACGAATAACCGGCAAAGGTACTGAATCGGACATCGGAAAGAGAATAAAGGACTTTGTGTTGAGCTCGGTCAGCGTGGTAACTGGAGGTGTACTGCGGGCCAACCAATGGCTTGCTGCCGTCTCAGCACCAAATACGTTTTCATCAAGTACCTGTCTTGCAACTTGACAGTTGAGTGATCATTGATTATTGACGCTAGCCTTTGTCTTCGCCAGCGAGCGTTGGTGGTGACTGTTTCATTTCCCAGTCATCGATATAGCCGTCCATTGCAAGGCCAATCTATAATGTAAACAAATGCAATATTGTCATGGTGGATTTGATGTCTTCCACATCTCAGTACCAAGCAATCCCTCGGCTGTCCGTTACACTCTGTGATATCGGAGTTTCGCCTGCTTTTTATCCTCAACTCCTTGGACGCCGATGCTAACCCGCAAGCAAATATTGGTATCATGTGGTATCGTACCCCCGAAAAAGATCCAGACCCAAACCCATATCCTTGGTCTGAAGAGCAAAGAAAAAAGAAGAGGAAAAGCAGGAAGAAAAAGAATTCCGCCATTCCTTGACTGTCATACACACGCATAAGTTGTGGCGTTCATGAAGTGTACGATGATGCTGAAGCTTTCTTGCTTCTGGAACGCCCCTGCTTCCGCAGCCGCATGGCGTGAATCAACCCGCACACATTGCACAGGGTACAAGGACCGGCCGGGCCGCTGCGCCATTGCGGAGTGCGCCTGGCACTACAGGTATGGCAGACGAGCTGGACAGAGCTATTCATCTCGGGCTGGTGAGCACTGTAACGCTCCATCACACGGTGGTGGTGCCGCATCTTGCGCGCCTGGCCGAGGTCCCGCATTGTGTCTTTCGCTTCCCTGTGCGAGAGTGCGACCAGCTCGCCCATGTCTCCTGTGATTTCTTGTGACAGACGCTGCACGTTGAGCAGCTTGGGGTTCCCGAGGATGATGTTGGGGACGATGTGTCCGCCGTCGGTTGCGGGTAGAGCGCGGTACTGGAGCAGACCCTGAATGCTGCAGAGGAGGTTGTTCGCATCGCTATGCATCTGAGAAAGTCTGTTAGCACTCTGTGATCTGACCTGCTTCGGGTGAAAGCGAAAGCACGAACCCGTTGAATGATCTCGCCCGCTTTCAGTTGGTTCAGGGACAGGGGAACCACAGTGTCGGAAGGGCACTCCACATCGCTCGAGGGACACTGTCCAATGGGGACGATGTCAGTCGTCCGAATAGGAATGGCCAGGTCTGTTGTTGTTCGGACGGCAGTGTGGGTTTCGGAGCAAGCCATTGAGATGAAGTAACTCGGCCGAGAAAAGTCGGAGTGGAATTCGTTGATGGGTGAGACGAGCGAGAGAGTGAGTGTAAAAGTGGGGCGGTGGTGGAAAAGGACGATGGGGACGATCAATACTGGGGGAATGTGGTGTAGAGATCGAGAATTCTGTGAGCGATCGGGCGATGAGGGGATGGGGCCTCGGGCTTTTAAAAGGAATCGAATCCAGAAAAGAGGGGACCTGCACGGGACCTGCTCTTTGGGGGCGTGTGAAGCTCAACACCCAGAGCTTTGTACAGTCAGCAGCGGAGGCTTCAACTGAGTGTTGTGATCGGCAGCGTCGCCTCCAATAATATTGAGACCTGAGCTAGGCTGCCTTATGATTGGTCGTGGAAACTAGGCTTACCCCCTTTCCAAAATACGGTAGTATACGTGGTAGGTAGACAGGAGTTAAGCTAACACTAACTGAGCTTATGAATTGCTTAACAGCCCCGCGCTGCCCACGCAGTAACCTAGGTAAACTCTGACGGAAAACGACTATCAGACCGGTAGTGCGTGATAACGTGATCGGGATCGCGCAAGGGCTTATAAAAGACATTCCACAATGACAGCCAAGTTCTTGGTTCAAGGGGGTTTCGCTTGATTTACAGTCAAATTCGGCCAAGCTTTGGAGCTGCAGTGCTAAGCTTGACACCTGCCTACAGCGCCGATCAGGGAATAATGGAAGCCTCTGTTCGAAGCTAGCCGCTCCCTTGCCCACCAAGCTCCATGTCACCTTTGCCCAACCAATCAACGCGAAACCAAGTGGCACTGATTATTCGACCGCAAAGAATTCATGGCCAGCCTGATTCCCATGCTTGAAAAGGGCAATCTGCCAATCGTTTCCGTCCTAAGATTCGGCCTGGTTTTGGGGAGACATGACGCTCGGCTCCGGCACCCCGTATTCGAGAACCAACGGCCGAACATAGTCTCTCGTTGCTTCTTTACTTGATGACGAACACAAGTTCTCTCGAGCAGAAAATGGGGTGGGGACTCAAGCTCGCTTCGTAGACTACTCTATGATAGGCACATGTATTGTGGTTGCGGAATCAGACCGCAATTGCTGTTGGTTGATAACAACGTGTAACATGAACATGGGATGAGTTATTAACGCTAAGAGAGTAGAATGAACTCACGATCATTCACCTTACATCAATCCAGTTGCCCTGCCTTGGCTTATAGACACCGGACTTCTAGCTTACAGAGACCATTATCTCTGCACTACGATGCCCAATCAACCGCTTTCAGGCAAGAGCTATCGCTTGAGCGCCTTGACAGGAGCCCTCTTATCTCACTTTGTGCCTACCAGTCTCTGCATTTCAAGCCAGCTCTTTCCGTTTCTCAATTCGGCACGTCAGGTCTTTTCCATTCAGACAAATAATCACGTGACGTCCGCTTGAGCTTTTCAACGTCAGTAAATCGCCCTTCGGCCACGATCATCGTCTTGCAAAATGAACATGATGAAAAGGTAAGCTCGCCTCGCAACTTTGTTGCAATTTCAAAGCGTTGAGTAGCTTCTAACACTTCCAGCAGAAGAAGTTATCAGTCGAACATCACGGCCCAATCGCCCAATATGGCTTCCATGTCAGAGGACAAAGGTGTCGCCATGAACGACGAGCAGCTTTCAATCACCCAGACCGTCAAAACTCAACCCACTTCAAGCAAGTCCGCCCACGGAATAGCCACCATCAACGTCCTTGCCACAGCGATCTCTCGAGAAAAGCCGCCCACAGACCCGCAGACTAGATCAGACTTCTGCTTCAACAACCTCCTCAGCTTTCTGCCCCATGACGAATATAAGTTGCTGGGTGTCTACAGAGCTCTGGATGTGCCGTCCAAAACTCTTCGCAAGTGGGCATCCAAGGGCAAGAAGAAACTTGGTCAGAATGTGGTTGCGAGACTGAAGCTGCAGCGCAACACAGCGCCGAGCGAGTATCGGTTCGCTATGGACCACCTCTACGTTTGGGGCCTTGAGAACGGTCAAGATGTCTGGGCCATGGCCGGCCAGGAGTACGACAGAAAGCTTAAGGGCGAGCGTTGGGGTCTTCCGGAGAAGACGCAAGCAGCGAAAGAGACAGTTGTTCCTAGCAGTGTCGCTAATGGAGCTTCGTCTTCTCAATCGATGAAGGCTTCCGAGTCCAGCAAAGAGCAAGGTCAAAAGGCAGTTGTGAACACGACAACCGCAGCCAGCGAGAAAAAGGCAGACATGTCTGAGATGTCTCGCAGACCCAAGAGGAATCCGAAAGCCACGGGAAGCAGTCGGACTCGAACGTCGGGTATCAAGAAGGCGCTGGGCGAGTTTTCGTCCGAGTAAGTTCAGACCAGCAAACGCCTACAATCGTTGCCTGAACTGACGCAAAGCTGTCTAGCATCCGCCATGGTTCATCCACAAGGAGAGACAAGTTTCTCCGGTCACGTAAGCGGATCTCCCGCGGTGATAGCATGTACCAGGCTTAACAATCCAATGCTGTACAAATCTAGCTTGTTGCTTCGCAAAGCCTCGGCAATGGGTGATCGTTAGTTCCAGTCTTGGAACTGGTGCTAGCTTTGTCTTTGCAAGGTTGAACCATTTTTACGGCTTCGTGGTGCCGCGCGACCTAGATTGGAAATTCTGAACAAAAGAGGTTGATTTGGCTAGGATGATCCGAGGTTGCGCATACGCCAAGGAGAGGAAGAAGGTTGCGATGTAATCAATAACCTGCTACGCTGCACTGGAACTGACGGGTTTCTGCCCAGATACTGGCGAATGGTATTCGCGCCCAAATAGAAATTATCCCATGATGCGTCTCTTCCCACTGCAAAACGAAACCAGCGTGCGAATAAGTCGGTTTCTGGGATTTCAGTGGCCCAATCATCATGCGTCGCATGCCTGAAAGCCCTTGAGCATACCCGGGTACATCTCCCGTTTCCATTGGTATTTCAACACGTCGCATGAAACCTTTATACTTGTCAGTCAGTCCCAAATCTCGTGCTTGTTCCATGAGTTGCTCCTCTCAAGAAGATTGCCCTGGAGCTGCGTTTGAAAACTATATCTCGTCTACTACAGTCTGAATTCGCAGCTTTCTCCGCCAGTAAGATGTACCTGATTACGGTATTACGGCTGTTAGGAATGCGACGTCAATGTCACTGGCCTTGTAATAAGGAAAGCCATAGATGCACTTTTTATTGCCAACCTGTCTTGGTCACCTGTCGGATTCTTCTACAGTCGATCCCTTCCCTCTCATAACGTTCTCCGTTCATTTGGAACCCTTAAGCTCCTTCCTGTTTGAGTGCGACCGCCTCTTCCAACCTCAACTAGTATGTCCTACGTAATCTAAGCTATTGCCATTTATAAGTTTCTCCATTGACAAGTCGATCCACAATCATCCCCGTAACATGCTTATGGCAAGAGACAGGTTCGCCACGCTATTCTGACTCATTGTTTTACGTTGGCTACATACGAATAGTACCGGCATTCTGAAGATTTAAACTTTTGCTATTATGCAAACCACGGATGCAGTGCCACTGGCATTGTTGGCCAGAATCCGACTGTATCTTGCCATTATGTAGTTCAGGCGTGACCCAGTCAGAACGGCGTGCAGTATGCTATTGGCAATCGAAGCCGTGGTTTTGTGACCTATTCCTTACAGAGAAGCTTGCTTTCCTGGAACAGTGGTCATCTTGGCGGCCAAGGACTATAGGATAGTAAAGCAGCATTATAGCCTTGTTGCTACACAATTATCCAAGGAGTCTTGGTAGATGCCTGTCAAGCTGGCTCCCAGTAGATCCAAGGTCAGAGGCTACACGTAGATCTACGATCTACGTTGTGCATTGCATGGCTCGTTGTTAACATGATTCATACGTTGCCACCTAGATTTCCGGCAGAAAATGGCCTTAGACTTGTGTTTCTGGCGCACATGAACAGTCTTACATCCATCATCTCAGCCACAGCACCAAACGAGTTTCTCAAACGCAATCGAATCAAAACTTGCGCCGGAAAATGTATCAGAACGATATTTTCACTGCCTCCAGACTGTGTATGACTTCATCACGCCGTTCTGCCAGTCGGAGAGGATATATGCCGCCCAGTCCACGCTGTTGCAAGGCGGCACCCAAGTATCAACGCCCTGTGGGCAATCATAATCGCTGGCCGTTCTATGTCAGCTTTGTCGCAAAATGGTGACATGGAGCAGAGGTCCAGAGATTATATCATGAGGCAACATACTTGTAGAATGTCACGCAAGTGTTTCCCTTCATGAGGACCCAGTTCGCCTTTTGAGACCAACCATCAGGGCCACTTTCCATGTTCACTAGAAAGGCTCGTTAGCTTCACTGGAAGTCGTTGCGCCCCACGAGGGCAAATCAGAGTGCCAACGACTCGTGGGGGTCAATAGACTTACCGCAACTGTCGGGAGCCGGGCAGAACTCTTGAGTCTCATAATCGCTAAATGTGCTCCTCATGAATTCGAGGCTAACATGGTCTTGATCAGGGTTACAGACTGCCGACACAAAGGGGGCGAGAAGGGCGAGACTGTATAACTTCATGATAGCGAATGATATTGCTATGTTTATAATCGGGGAACAAGTGATCAATCCTTGGCTAGTTGGCTGGTTGAGTAAGAGAAACTGATGTCGATTCTACCCGATGAGTTCTGATTTGAGTTGAAACCCGTCGTTGTTTTATAGTGCGTATTGCGATGAGAACCAGGTGTTGTCTTACGGTCTATCGGACACAATCGTGACAATGCTAATTTCTGACGTCGAAGGATTCTGCAGTCATTGTCAAAAAGTGCGACTCGACCAATAGATCGGCTCGGACCCAAATGACCACCTTCCTAATTGTCTCGACGCACAGCGCGGGTGCTCTATAGCATCCAATTAATGATAAGCCAAGGGAAACTCGAGTTGGAAGAACATAGAAAGTTCGTGTTGGAACCCACTGTGCCGGCGCGGTCGAGTGGACTCATGTTGACCGCGATCCTTCTGGAATAGCATCTCCTGATTTGGTCCCCAGCACTTACTAGCGCCAGCGGTCGTAGCCGGCCGGGCTGGCTAGCGGCGATGGAATCGGCGCCAGTGGCAGTATATTGGGAGGTGGGAGAGGCGTACTACACTACGTCCCTAGAAAAAAAAAGACTGTATGAGTGTCGTGACTAACCCTGCAGAAGAAAAAAATACTGGCGCGCTTAGCTTTTGCAGTTTTGACGGCGAGTGCCATGCAACACATTGCGCCAATGTCCGGGATCCTTGCGAAGGAATAGCAAGGGTGTATTTGCCTCGACTTGGAACTACAGCAAAACCCCTGCCTTGAAAGGCTCTGCAGGTGTTGCAACGCTGTTGCCTGATCCTGATCCTTCCTGTCTTACTTCTCAGCCTTCCCCCTTTATGTCGCTAGTCCTATTATCGAACCGCGTGGCGCGAACCTGCGTTCGACAGCACGTCTTCACTTGTAGTTCATTAAAACATTGCCAAGTCCTACAGATAACTGAAAGATAAAAAGCCGTTCAAACCACAAAAAGTGACGTGGTGGAAGAACAGAATGGCCGACTTCAATCCCCAAAGTCTGGTAGAAGCATACAACACAGCGGAAGTAGACCCAATGCTACTCCGGACCAGAATCTACCAACATTTGCTTACTGGCATGGAGAGGTCCACAGCCAGGATCATGGCCCCTGTAGACCGGGGCTTTTTTTTGGTTTAGGCTGCATCGAAAGTCCTTGCGTGACAGGGGGACTGGCCCTGTCAGGAACAGCGTAAGATCTGGGCAGCGTGGCGCACGAAAAATGGCGATTATGGGCAGGTTTGAGGCTGGAGGAATTCATAAGAGCACTGTGATGCCGCAACCCGTCGCGTTCATGAATTCCCACAGGCTAGTCAGGTTTCTCTGTCTTTCTGTGCCATGACCGGTCACGACTATTCTTACGTCGGCTCTCCCGCCGAGGACATCGAGCTTGTCTCTTCCAAGAATCCCCATTCAGACATCACCACCACCGAAGCAACGCCCGAAGCACCTCTCTCGACCCCACGAAGCCGATACTCGGCACGAACCTTTGTCCTATTGCTCGTTCCCCTCGGTATAACGGGCTATTACTACTGGATATGGCTATATTTGCTCTCCCGAGACCTCGATGAAGCGGTCAAGTACGGGTCAGCCAACGAATCATGGGTGTTTTGGTCCTGGTTCATCGTCGGTGTATTCGCCTTGGACTGGGCGGCGCACGGCCTCGTCGGAGTCGAGCTCGCCATGTTGGAGACTTCGTTCTGGCGAGCTCCTCATCTTATCGGGCTCTTGAGCCACAGTGAAAAAACCTGGGGCGGTCCGGGCGGTTGGGTCAAATGTCTCACGAAACTCTTCAAAGAAAGAAACCTGGCAGCCATCACCAGCTGGTATACTTCCTTGAATACTTACAGGCTCTGGTACCTCCTCGCCTTTCTCACCCTGTCCTTGTACGTCGGGATGCCCCTCTCTGGTATCACCATGGAGCTATCCGACGGCTACGTTCCCCTGGACGAGGCCCCGATGGTGGTTGGCCGCAACTCGACAGACTTCAATGCCAGATATTACTCGCAAGGCTCATCCATGACTAAGGGGGCAGAGACTGCGTGGAAAGTGGGTTCGCCTGCTGTGCTACCGGGGATCAGCATCATATACACGCCAAAACAAATTAGCCGCAAAGACCATGACGACCTGGCTCAGATCCCTAACAACTTACCAACCAATTCCGGAGCCCCCGAGATGTTTCTCGTCCCCCAGGCGAGAGTCCCCGTTTCTGGCACGGCGTGGGGTTTGCGCGCTGAATACAACTGCTCCGTCGTCGAGGACGTGTCCGAATTCACCATTCTCGGCCATTACACGGGCGAATCTTGTTTCGGTGGTCCGCAAAAAGACTGTGCCCACGCCCATATGGTGGACAAGTCGAGCAACATTTGGTCGTACATGGAGGTCGGCGCTAGGATGCCAATGATTGGACCCCCGCAAGTGTACTCTCCGACATACGACGACACCGCTCCCGATGCGTTTGGATCCGGCAATGGTTCCCAGCTCGACATCTTTGAGTACGCTCTGTGGCAGGTTCGCGTGAAAACTTCCTACGCCGAAATCGAAAATTTCAACAGCACCGTCGGCCCTACCGTCAAAGGCCTCGATTCCCCTTTCATGAAGGCGGATAACGGTTCATGGGTCGCCAATGCGACCTTTTTCGACCAGAAGAACTACACCATGAAGGCGAAGGAAAAGAAGGATGTCTGGCAAAGACTAATCATCCAGGGACGCCAAACCCTGGAAGTGGCCGCTCCGATCGGGGTCCGGTGCGTGATCAAATCGGCGCTCGGTTCAGCCTCGATCGATCCCGTGACCTCGACGTTCTCGGACTTCAGAACTGAATATCCCAAACCGCCCAACGATCCGGAGGTGAAAGCGCCCTCTGCCGTCGGCCGTCTAGGCACCCAGGTGGAGCGTTTCGTGGCCACTGCCGGCGTGGACGATATTTTTACCTCCATCAACACCCGGGTCACAATTTCCGAGTCTAACTCGGTCAGTCTGAAGAAGTTCGTGAGCTCGCCGGAGATGCAGAAGTCGATTTCGATGGGGTACGTGAAAGAGGTCCTGAATTTGATGTACGACGGCCAATACGGGTTCGAGGGCAGCTGGCATCACGGGCAATTAGCTTCCTCCAGGAAGGGCAAGATACTGACGACGGGCGACCTTTCGCCCTTGGCGGCAGTGATTCCTTTTGCGATATGGACCTTCGGATCTTTGATACTCGGACTCGTGTACGGATTTCGACGCAGGGCGGCGGATTCCTTGAGTGGGTTCAGCGTTTTCCGGCTCGGTGTTCGCTCGGCTGAGAAGCTGGAAGGTTCTGGGCTCCTGGAGGCGAAAGACGCCGAAGATGTTGACAAGCTATGGCGCTTGTCAGGGTCGTTAGACAAGTGATAGTAGGTTGAGATTCCCACTTGAATATTGGAATAGGGTAGGGCGAAGGGTGCCCCCCCAGATCAGGGACGGTTTTTTCTTATTTTCTCATGTCATCTAGTCTAGAGCCTGTGAGGGCACTAATATAAGCCTAATTTAGGCTAAGACTTGAACGAATTTAAGAATACTTGAAACGCGAGGAAGAGATGCAGTGGGCGGGTTGCGGGTTGCTTTGCCTCTATCGATTCATCGTTCACCGCGCTGACAAGGCGCTCTTGTCAGCTAGGCTCACTGGAGTTCCTGGCCCACATCGGGTTCTTCAGGCCGGCCGGCTAACATAGGCTGCACAAGAAGCAACACGTACTGATAGGCTAGGGCGACTGTGTTGTTATTAGGCAGGGGCCCTGCATGATGGTCCCCGTCATTAGCCCGGGTGATCCTCCTTTCATGAATCTCTCTGCATTCTTTACTTATATGGACCTCATTGTTATCACCTGTTATATGCAGATCATCCATGGTGTTTTGATTTTATGTAACTTGGTCAGAAGGTGATTCGTTCTGAGACTGATGTTATACAGACCGTCCTTTGCTCGTCGACACCGCGCTATTGGACCACGGCCCTGGCGCCGCTCCTTGATTTTGCTACAGCACGAATACCGATCGACCTGTTGTGGATTGAAGATTCTGGAATGGATAAAGGGGTATTACTCCTTGATTCTCACGGATAGGTCACGGACACAAAGGAAGACCGAGACGGTAAAGCTACCCTTGAGAGTCTATTCTGGTATGAACTTGACAATACAACTGCATCGCACAGGCGGATTCTGCCTGAATGTATCCTGTACTACTCGGACGGCTAACCCTTACAGTACTGTCCTATTTGCAGACGGTGGTGGTATTGGCCTTAACAAAGGCCTACGTTTACCTTTGATAACCGACCTCCTTGCCCCCAGCTGAAACCTTGATTGTTATTTCTCGATGCGGAAATTCCAGATTGAACCATGCCTGACAAAGAATACAGCTTTGATACATTCTTCTCTTGTCGTACCGACTCGCTATGCTGGCTTGTTGCTGTAGATGGAAGCTGGGCAGTTAATCTTCCCTATAAGTATTCGAAGTGTAGAAATGGAGGGAAGCTCCTGATATGAATAGGCTATGATCTCCCAGAAAAACCCGAGTTCTATATCCCAGCCCTTCTCACCCCGACATCGCTATACTACAGCTTGAAACTCTTATCAAGTAAAAAGGCCAAACAGCAAAATGGACTACCACTCCGCGGTCTTGGCCCACCCCCAATTCCTCTCCCAGATGCAGGACGCGAGCGAGCTGCCCCACGATCTCAACACCCTCAAGACCTGGTACTTCACCCGCCTCAAGTCCGAAGCCGACCAACTCGCCCTGCTGGGCGTCTACAACACGCTTGTCTTCGACCTTGGCTTGAAATACCGAGATATTCAGGTGTGGTTGACAGACCTCAACCTCTACCGAAACATTCAGCAAGTCTTCGAGGCCAACCCCACGCGCATCTCTGAGGAGCGAATGGCATGGTTCATGGAGCACCAGTCGATCTTTCGCTGCGACCAATATGGCCACGACACACCTGTATTCCGGTTCGGCGCCTTGGAGAAACGCAAGAAGTGGCCGCCCGAGTGGAAGGGCATGAATCGGGAGGAAATTGAGCTAGCGATCGACAAGACTGAAGGGGGATGAGGACGGGGTTTAAGACCGAGAAAGAGAGAGAGGCCTGGCTAATGGAAACAGCGCGCAAGTGGAAGAACGGGGAGTACCACGTGCCTTATTAGCATGTAGTAACATGCGACCCTGTCACTGGTTGCCTGAGATCGCAATCAAAGGAAAAACGATGATTTGCTTGTTGGAACATGCTGCTCCTTCCCCTCTTGTCTAGGAGACGAGGTGAACAAAATGACTTTCTTCCTGATTCCTTGCAAACAATCTTGTCAGCATCCTCAACCCGTCTTGCCTTTTCTTTCTTCTTAATTCAATCTCCAAAGCAAATTCCAGCTCTTCCTGAGAGATGAGCACTACATTGCCCATTTGCCCCTTTCTTCAACCTGAAGGCACGCTTCTCCATCAACACCCTGCGAAGTTCTACATGGGGTTCTCAAGATCACATCGTCTATCAGGCCATGCTTGAATCTCGCCGCTACAGGCATCTCATGGACGACAGCACCATATCTCAAAGACGAGCGCCGACAACCTTTCTCAGCTCTCGCTAATGATGAGATCTCAACCAGTTACAACGCCTTGGTGAACTATGATTTCGACCGCTGCCGCACTGCAAATGACATGAGCAATCTTTTTGGAGTATACAAGACTCTGATGGTCAACGTGAACGTCAAGTCCAGGACGTTCAACGAATGGATGAAGCAGGGTAAGACCGCTCTCGCTGCAAACATAAGGGACAAGCTCGAGTCGAAGTCTCACATGGTCTACAAGTCTTTTCTTATCCGAGTTTATGATAACCAGGATATCTGGGATGCTCATGATCCCCAGAGAGGCACTGCTGCGGGCGAGTTGTTCACAGCACAGGCAAAGCCGGACGACTAAGCGACGTTTCGAATCAAGCAACGGTTCCCAAAGTCCATGAGCCTGAGGTTAGTCCAACCATCAGCATGCTCTCCACGTGACCAAAAAGGTTGACAGCTCCGTTGCCCAGCAATTGACATGGCCATTCAACAGGCCGGATCGGCTTGCCTTGTCCGTTGATTTACCTTCCGACTGTGCTACACTCCGCCACCACCAGCCAGTTCCCACATGGACAGGACTCCTGCAACCCTGCAATCATGTATCAACTCCATGTTCACATATTCTAGGCTCGACCTGCGTTCTTGAAAGGGGAATTTCTGTTATACGAAGAAGATAATCAAGAAAGGGCAACGTTCCAGGGAAGTTGAATCCGCCTGTTGCGATACAGGTAGTACCGGTAGAATGGCAAAATGATTCTGACAGTCTGCACTCTGTTTTTAACATATTCCGGCTGCTTGAGATGATGTGCTCTACTTACGTTCAAGCTCCGCCGGTTGTTTAACATGAACAAAGATATATTCGCTGTTTTCATCTTTCTTCTCGTGGTTTCTTCACCCTGACTTCACCTCGCTCCTTCTACCTGAAACTTGAACATGGAGGAGAGAAAGGACTCACACTTTCAACTGGCTTGCTCTCATCTCACAGTGTCTCTTGAAATCTTCACAACACCATGTATGTCGCGTGAGCGCAGCCGGAATAGGAGGTGCGGCTTCACTTGAGCTGCTCCTCAGCCCGGTGATTGTCGGTGTCATCGATTAGTCGTCGCTTTATTTGCTAACAGGGGAAAATGAGATTGTTTTTTCAGAAACCTCCTCTCCACGGGAGCTCCTTCTCCCAATATGCGAAACTCCAATTTCCTCTTCGTCTCTTAAACCATCAACACCGCCCCATCTCGCCCTACGCACCTCCGCAACACAACTTTGCAACACGCCTCGAAGCTATACTTTCCAGACTTGCCTGCAAAACGCACCGCCGCGCCAGAGAAAGATGTCAGGTAGGAACACCACGGCTCACGGCCTCTCGGCCGCCCTCCGCAACGACGAGATCCCGACGGACCCGCTCGTCCTCGCCGACTTCGGCTTCAACAAATGCTTCTCCGGCATCGACCGGGCCCACCTCTCGATGGTGTACTCGGCCCTCATGGTAGACCTCGAGGTCAGACCCAGCGAGCTGAACAAGTGGAAGGCCAAGGGCATGCAGTTCGTTGGCGACAAGATCCGCGCCAAGTTCATGGCGAAGAAGGAGCGCATCTACAAACTGCACCTCACCTGGTTCCTCGAGAACCAGTACATCTGGGACGAGTCGGACGCCAAGGGCCGGGCCAAGGCCTCTGCGGCGGCCCGGAAGATGATTAAGCGGAGCTTGGCCTTGCAGAAGAAGAACAAGAGAGAGCCGTTCGACTGGTGGTCTTGATCGAGTCGCCGTACCTGCCAGCGCTGACGCCTCGAGTGGGTGGAAACTATGGGCAAGTGAGTTTGGTGTTTCGTATAAGCCTGCTAACAGAGCTGACACACCTGAGGCAGTGTCCCGGCATTGTACATGGCTGACTTCACCGACGTGTCCTACTTCATCGCCATCCCTCGACAATCCTAAGATGTCGCGACTGGCATCGTGCGTCCATACCCCACTGTCACGGCGGTTAAACTCGACGTTTCCTTTTTTGTATCGCTTGAGCTGGATGATAAACTCGCTGGAAGACGGGCTTGGACGACGAACTTTGTGTTCATGAGATCATCAAGGTTTGGAGAACTTGGGATGTTGAAGGGCAAAATGGCTGAATTGTTTTGATCGAATGATCGCATCAGGTTCTACAGACAGGAATAACCCCCTCTGTTATACAAATACATAGCCCATCCCAGAATCGTTCTGCCAATGGCTCACCCCGACTGCCGATAATCCAGTTTCCAGAGTGGCAGAAATGGAATCTTCTTGGGGGTTTGTTTCCATCGACATGATTGTAATCGTCAAGCTCTGGTCTCAAAGGTTCCGATTCAACACTACAACTTGCCATATTAGATGGCTGAGAAAGCGACACATCCAAGATGATGTGCTGACTTGAAGTATGAATGGAGAGCAAATGTTCCCTCGCGTGGTGAACGTTCCTCTGATGACCACAAGGCGGAGGATGCAGCCTCGAAGTTGACGTGAAGAACGGCGGCAGCTGATACCGCCAACCGAGGCGTATCCCAGAAAGAACCGAACTTGCCCCCTCGAAGCTGACCAGAACCCGCATGTGGCCTCCGCTGCAAGACCCGCCTCGCCAACGTCCCTTCCCTCCCGTTCCTCAACATCTCCCTCAAGCGCCGTCTCCGCTCGCTCGACACAACCGGAGCAAATTTCCACGCTACTCGGCCAGCGATATCCAGCCCGTTGGCTCGTTCTTCGTCGATACATCCTTCCATAACTGTTCTCGAGAAGCAACGCACCGAAACACGGCCCAAGACGGCTCTATGTGTGTGTGCCGGCCTCGGCACCGACGCTCAGACACGGCCGCGCCTACAACATGCAACCAACGACAAACCCCCACCTCCAGCTCACCCGAAGCGCAGGTATCTCGCCGGCAAGAGCTCGACCGGCGTCCAGACGACTACAGAAGACTTGTCCTAATTGTTGATGTGTACTGGCGTCCCCGTGAACCGTGATCGATGGCCCTACAACGAGGACAGCCATAATCGTGAGATTCAGCTCGCGTGGGCTGATAATGAGAAACATTGTAGTGCAGTAGGCTGAAGCCCGCTATAGTCTTAATAGTGACTAACAGTGGGTACGCAGCATCAATCGTGATAGTAGTCATCATTACCTCAAGAAAGCAAGAAGAAAAGAAAAATATGATAGTTACCTGGTTATGAATTCGTATTACTTACTAGTCATAACTATTTCAATGCCCCGCGCATAGCACACACCCTACAACTATACCATGTAACTCAATTCTTCATTCGCGAAGATCCACAACCACCTTCTGGCTGCTCACTCCTTTGGGAAACAATAGATCCAGCGCATCATTCAATCCCTTAAGTCCGCCTGGAACTTTTCTCTCAGCAACAGGCTTCAGGCTGTTCTTAGCAAGAGCCTTGGGGAAGTAGGTGCCAAAAGTCCACTTCAACAACTCGGCATTTTCTTCCTTGGCAAGGAAGAACGACCAACCCTCGAACTTGCGGGAGACACCTTCAGGCAGTGTATCAGGGGTAAAGGGAGGCTGGAGTGCATAAACGTCACCACCTCCCTGTGCAGCAACAACCTCTGCGTTAAGCTTAACTGTCTCACCGGCCGACACTGTATCAAGGACAACGTCATAAGGGCCCGCTGCAATAAGCTCTTTGACCAAAGTCTCGGATGACTGCCTGTGGTCAATGGAAATGGAGGCACCAAGCTGCGATACGAAATCCTTGTGCTGGGGAGAGGTCGTTGTGACGACTTCGTATCCAGCTTGTTTGAGGTACTGGACAGATAGACTACCAATGCTGGATGTTCCACCATAGATCAAGACTTTCTTGCCATTGGGCTGTGCCGGGTTTTCGGGGTCGGGTCGGGTGAGGTTCAAGGTTGCCTGGAACAGACTAGGAAGGGTGGGAAGGTTGCCAACTAGGCGAACTGCAGTTTCGAGGGATGCACCATTGGGGAGTTTTGTGGTCGTATACTCGCTCGATACAACGTACTCTTGATAAGCGCTGTATTTTTTCTCGGCAACCCAGGGCGCCTTGGCTGCGACAACCTTGTCGCCAACATTGAAACCGGTCACCTCGGCACCGACTTTCTCAACAGTGCCACCAAATGCACTGCCAAGGATGGCGGGATACTCGAGGGGAAGCATGGCAACTTTGGCAATCTTGGCATCGACGGGCTGGAGTGCAATGATTTCGTTTTTGACGAGAAGCTCATGGGGTCCAGGCTGGGATGTTTCAACCTCCTTGACTTCCAAGGGTGCCTTGGCGGCAGGAACAAGGGCTGCTAAGTGGGGCATGATGTACGATGGGAAGGGTGTGGTGTAAGAGGTGAAAAGATGATTAGGTTGTTAAGAGATGCTGTGCTAAAAGCTGTCGTGTTAAGAGATCTGGTGTTATCGAATGGTTTAGTCTGTGTGTGTGTGTGTGTGTGTGTGTTGTGAGATGGAGATGGAGATGGAGATGGAGATGGAGATGGAGATGGAGATGGAGATGGAGATGGAAGAAGCGATCATTCGAGTAATAAGTAGTTCATTCCTACTATGATGCGATTATGCAGTGAGATTGTCAATATGCAGTGAGATTGTCAATATGCAGTGAGATTTCATAGGTTTCCTATAGCAGTAGGTGCTTGATCATCCTTGGAGGCACGCAATAGAGCCTGTTTGTTCGAGAGTCAGCATCTCGAGCTTACTTAGCAGCGAAGGATTTGGTGTTGGTGCAAGGCGGAGAGATATAAATGATTCTATCCTTTCATTAGCTGTTCGGGGTCTTAGCATCGTCCGGGTCGGGATACGTGATTATGTACCTTACGTATATTTTAATAGTGTTTTATAAGGGTTGTTTTCTAATTAATAGTTATAGTAATAAGTATCTAGGTCTTAATATCTACTTATAACCTACTACTATTATTCTTATTAGCTTTATAAAGGTTTTACTACTTACTTTATTAAGCTTTACTTATTTCTTTTTAATTAATTACTTAAGTTAGTAAAGTTTCTAGAAATTATTCTAAGTACTAATTATTATTATTATTAGAACAGCACTAATACTTAACTACATAATACCTAGGAAAGAGAGAGTGCATAGACTAAATACTTTACTTATAATTACCTAAGTAACTACTAATTAGTATTTAATAGACTCTTTTATATATAAAAGAATCTCTTATATAATTATACTAAGATAAAGATAAAGTAAAATTGTTAAACAGACTCTCCTGTACACAAGAGAATCCTATGTACAATTGTACTTAGGATAAATATAGGGTAAACTAAAGATATTATTTCTGTAACTATCTTTCCTAACTATAAACTTACCTTCTGTATAAGCAGATATATCTAGCTTATACGTCATAAGTTAGTTTAGACCAAGCGTCTGTAAACCTTCTGGTTAAAACACCCTAAGTGCTAAGTATCCAGTCTGTGCACTTTCCCTTTCCCTAGGTATCATGCGGTCATGTGATAGTGTTATTCTAACAAAAATAAAGATATTATTTTTATAACTATCCGTCGCTGTGGCATCAACCCCGCCCTCGTGCAATGTCAGAAGCCGCATGCATCTCTAAAGGGAAAATCACTCTCTCCATTAGCTTCGTCTATGTAATATAACCAAGAAATGTAGACCCAACAGAAACGACAACGCTTATGAGGCATTCATCCAGCCCATGTACCACTCAAGAACAAGTCTAATAACTCTGGCTGGTCCTCCTTCGCAGTCCAGCAGCATGGGGTATATCTTTCATCTTATCCAAAACCTTCACGACGACTCCTAGTGCGCGCATATGCCTTCCCCCGCCCTGAATTCCCTGATCCGTCACCTACAACCAATCCCCCGACCGCTCACTAAGACATCATGCAACCCCCTTCGTTTCCAGGATCTTGTTCAATTCCTTTAGCCGCACAGGCTTGGTTAGGAACAAGTCGATGCCGCTTGCGAACGCCTCTTGCTGCGCGCTTGCCGACGCCAGACCCGTGAGCGCAAAAACTTGACAGCGCTTGAAGCTGTGCTCCGTCTCGATAGCACGGATACGGCGCGTCGCCTCGAATCCGTCCATCACAGGCATTGATATGTCCATGAGGATGCACTGGAACTGCCCGGCCCCCTCTTGAAATATTTCCAGAGCTTGTTGTCCGTCCATGGCATTCTGGAACTCGTGCCCCAGCTTCTTCATGTAAGATGCCAGTATCTTCAAATTCAGCGGATTGTCGTCGACCAATAAGAACTTTGGCCGATCTTTACGGTCTTTTGATCGCCCACTGCGTTTGGTGTCCGAGGCCGGTGTTTGTTCTTGCTTTGGTCGATCAGGAAGAACAACGCCTTCGGCGCTTGACTCGTTACTTTCTTCACAACCCCCAGGCTGGCTGTCCCCGTTGTGCGTTGACACGTTTGTCTGACCGCTGTTTTCCTGCTTGTCGAGCTTGAACTCGTCCTCGTTGGGAAGTTCTGGCAGGGCCTCTGTGCTTCCTCCGCCAGCGCTGCCTCCGAAGCTCCGGCCGGTAGGTGTGTTATCGTTGGCGTTCGACCGGCCTGCACTCGTCAGAGACAGCTGCGTCGGCGTAGGAATGGCACCGGCTTGTGTTCGGGTCCACCGCCTGAAGCTTAGTAACAAGACCTTGGCAAGCTTTCTCGGGCCAATACTAGTGCAGATGTCAGCTTACCCCGATGACGCAAGAATGTAGGAACTTACGGCTGTGAAATGAACTCGAAAACAATGCGTTTGCCAGTGAACCGCGGCGATGTTGCTAGTTGCCGCGCAATCAAAGCGTTCCGACAGATTACCACGACGGGCGTGGATATGGCGCCTTGACGTCGTTCAGACAGGAGCCGGTCCAGCTGTCGTTCAGTAGACAGTACCAGGTCGGGGAGGAACTGGTCCTCCAAAGATTGGTCAATAATGTGCATCCGAAGCCAGTCCCTGCAGATGTTCGCCACCGATTCACCCTCGCTGGGCGTGTTGCTCGACAAGTCGTCGACCCTTTGAACTCCGTAGTCATCTGGGAAGCCCAGGAGCTTGACTCGAAGACCTCCAAGCTCGCTCACCGATGCCTGGAAGTCGTCGAAACCAACAGTGTTCGGGTGGCTGATTGTCGGTGATGTTGGGATGGCGGGCTGCAGCGGGAGCTGCACCGTTACTTTTGTCCCGTGGCCGACCTTGCTCCAAACTTGAATAGAGCCGCGCAGCTTGGCGACGATCTGATTGACCAAACTTAGGCCCAGACCTGCTCCAGCAGAGAGGTTGTCTTCTTGAGCAAAAGGGGAGAATAGCTGGTGTCGGAGATAGTCCTCGCTGATGCCTCGCCCAGAGTCCACCACGTCGATCTGAATCTTGGCGTTCCCCGAGGGATTCTCGTCCTTTTTGCTCAGTTGAGTGATGTTGACATTGACAAATCCCTTGCTCGTGTACTTGAGCGAGTTGCCCAACAGATTCATAATGATGCGCCGGATCGCGCCGGGCTGGGTATGGAAGCCCCACGAGGTCGCAGGACTAATGTCAAACGTCACAGCCACGTCGCCGAGGACAAGCTGCAAGTCACCAAATCTGTTAGTCCCTGAAGCCATGTCTTCCATGGCCTGCATGCTGTCAAGCCTGCGTATCGCACTCGAATCTGCGTGCTCGCCCGGTCGGTTGCTGGCGAGCTGGGCAACGGATACCCGTTGATAACTGAACCCAGCACAGATGCTCTCGACAACCTCTTCAGATAGCACATCGAGGTCCACATTCGAGGTAATGCTCATCATGCCAGCCTCGATGCTGATTTTCTGGTCGCGGTTCCTGAGGCCCCGGTCGCCAACGCTAGCAGTGCTGTTCCGACGTTTCGACGGGCTTATGAAGTTATTGATCTTGCTCCAGTCCAAAAGATGGTCAATGGTCTCCAGAAGTGTGCGCCCACAGTTCTCTATCGAAACCAGCGTTTCTCCCTGGAAGGCATCGAGGGGAGTGTCGTGGAGCAGCTCTGCGCCGAGGATGATGCCGTGCAGCGGAGACCGAAGCTCATGAGAAAGCGAGCTCAGGAGATCGGTCTTGGCTTTGTCCACCAGCATCGAGTTGACACGATGGATTTCAGACATGATGACTGCGCCAAAGGCCCGGAGATAGCTGAGCTCGCCCTCAATGGTGAGAACACGCGTGGGGGTTTTTGTGCAGACGAAACCACCGGCGTGCCAGCGCTGCTTCTGGGCATCCCAGAGAGGGACTATCGCAATGCTCCGCGCACCTGAAAAGATGTCGTTGAGGAGCTTTCCTTCGTTGCGTCTTGAAAACGGATTCCTGGGCCTCCTTTGGCGTTTGCGATCGTCTTCGGTCGGTGTCAGCGGAGGCTCGGGCACCTCATTGACGGGTGTTTGCACGGTCAAGCTGTGGTCGTCGCCAGAGAAGTCGCTGGACTGGATGGAGCCATTCTCGTCAAAGTTGAAAATCTTGCCTTCAGGATAGCGTCGCAGCAGCTTGGCGAGAAACTTTTCAGATATAGAGGCATGACTTTGCGCAGGTATATCACCATCGATACTCGAGATGGCCGAGGTTGAGAAGCCCAGAACTCGGCAGGTGGCATCGTCCTGGCTCGTAGTACTGCTGTTACTGCTCCCTGGGCCAGGGCTGCTCCTCTCGTCGCTCGATGAAGATGGCGATTTGGCACCCGATGACGTGACATGGAAGGATTTGGAGCCCGCTAACCCGCCGAAGGAGCCGATGCTGGCATCCAAAAACAGGACACTCTCGACCTCAATGGCTTCACGCACGATGTTGGACGCTTTTGAAAAGATGTGACGGAGCTGGGTATCGTGAGGATCTCGGGTCCCGTGTTCTAAGCCGCCTGAGCCGGATCGTGCCCTTTTAAGGGACGTTCCGGAAACAGACGGCACAAGCGATTGATTGCTTGTCCGCTGGTGAGGCTCCGTCGCCTTCGCGTGTTGTCTCGACGTAGGGCTTGGTTGCTTCCAATCGTTCAAGGATTCTTCTTTTTGAAAAGCTTCGACTGCTATCAAATCGCTTGCCTTCTGGAGCTGCTGTTGGTTCTTGTTGAGACCGCCCTCGAAGGAGGGGTGATCGTTGAACGAATCCGGGTTGTTCCTCAGCCTCCAGCCAGACATGGTGCTCTTGCCTTCGATGAAACTACCGACTCCGCGAACCATTCTATCGGCACGGCGATGGTCGTCCCTGTTTCGCTTCGCATCCAGATAGTCGACGATGACCTTGGAAATGTCCTGCATAAGCCGCGTCGACGCCTTGTCCAGCCCGTTTCGGGGAGATTCCCCGAAAACACAGAAGACGCCGATGTTGATACCCTTTTGCGAACGCAGTGGCACGCCAGCATAGAAGCTATTCCCCGACGAATGGAGACAGAGATGCCTCTCCGCCGTTCTGGAGTCTTTTGAGAGGTCGGGGATGACGGTCACGGGTAGTTCGTTCGTGGACCAAGGCGCATTGTCGGAAGGCTCCGGAACCGCTAGGACAATCTCGCAGACACCAGACGAACGGGGCAGAGCGGTGCCGGAGAGCAACAGGTGCTCCCCGGTCTCAAGGTCGTCGGCCTTGGTGCTCGGAGTCAGCGATAGCGACGGGGTGGCCTCGGCAACAATGTACTGATATTTGCTGTCAAACAGCGAGACGAGGGCGCGGCTGGCGTGGAGGCGTAGAGCGCCAAGCTCTGCGAAGGCAGTGAGGGCGGGGTCCGAGGAAGATCGCAGCTCCAAGGGCGGGATGAGGTTGTTGGCATCATTGTAGATGGCCTGCGCAATGAGGGAAGAGTCATATCTAGTGATTCATCAATACCGATTAGGCTGGAAGGCGGGTTGATGGCCGCGAGGCAGAGTGGGCGACACGGTCAGAGTAGGAAAGGAGGATTACCAACCTGAAGGTTTCCCGCTCGCGACGGTTCTCCGAGACGGCTCTGACAGGCGGAGGTTCGAACATGGCCGGAAACTGGGGCCTCCTTTGGCGGGAACGTCGGCGGGTGGGTTGGAGACGATTCTCGACCGAGCCAGGGATGCTTCACCGATGCTTTTTGAGCGCTGGCGCGGCAGGCGAGATATCGACCTAGGATCCGCAGTGTGTTAGCTAGGTCGGCGGTGCCAAAGACGATGAGCAGCAGGCAAGACCGACGACATGTCTGCCAGTAGGGGAGAGTGTGGCTGCGCCCACCCAGCGTCGGGATCGATGGCGGCGGGGCCGAAGAAGCCCAAAGTTGGAGAAGCTACGACGGATGTTCTTCGGGCGATATATCCGGGGATTTCTGGACGACGGTACCTCACATCACCTCACCCTCAACCGACGAGACAGACGACTCTGTCGCGGCCAAGAGGTCGGCTGGGCAAAGTAGAGAAGAAGCAAACGAATGCGGGGCGTGCGCGCGGGTGCCAAGCCAATGCAAAGGGCGAGAAGGGGCACAGGATCGGGTGTACTCACTCACGGATGGTAAACGCGCTCTCCGATGAGAAACGTCGCGCTTAGACCATGGCGGCAGATGAGAGAGGGAGAGGGAGAGGGAGAGGCAGAGAAGAGGAGACAACGGAGACGAAGACGGAAGGGGATGCTCGATCGGAAGAGAGGGTGTATCGCAAATCGAGTTCGAGAAGGCGGCGGCGGCGGTGACGGCGGAGGAATAGCAGGACTTGGGCGATGGGAGAAAAGTGATGAGATTTCGGGTATGAGTTTGGAAGAAACGTGTGGCGATGTTGAGGGACGGGAATGCACGCAGCAGCAGCGGGCCAAGCTGAGCTTCGTCCTTCCCCCCGCCATCGTCTCGTCGAGACAGCAAGGGGGGCGAGGGGCAGCAGAGCACAGCAGCAGCAAGCAAAAAAGCAGGTGCCCAGCCAGTTCCGGCCCAGGGCTCAAAGGCTCTGCACGAAATGCGCCCCACTCGCGCCGGGAGGGCCGCTTATCGATTGGCTGACGAGCGCTATCTGGACAGTGCGAGCCCGGGCCGCAGCGACCCTGGGGACCCTTTTGTTTTGGCATGTCGACCCCATGGAAATTTCCAGATGGCGAAGGTGGATTCCGCCTGCGTTTGCCGTGTTTCCAGCCTGGAATTGGCGTTGCCGTGGGCAGACGGGGCCGCCCATCAGTGGGGACCCTTGGGCGGCGTGGCCCCTGCGTCGACAGTGCGCGACACAGTGTTCTCTCGACCGATGCGATTTCTTACATCAGCATCCAGAATGCGACCAAGGGGGAAAAGGGACAGAACATGGGCATTTGAGCATCGCGAGCCCCACCGTCTCTTCTTTCTCACCTTACCCGCAGCGGATCCTGCTTCATGCTCGACGCGACAGATACCGTACTGTGCAGCTGCGCCAGTGCATGCACCAGACAGGCAAACAGACGCGGTGCTGGGTGCTTTGCGGATTTGATTCCACGGTTTCCAACAATATCATTGATTCCATTTGCCTTTCCTTTGTCTTCCTTCCCGGCAGACCTGTTCCCTGCACCGGCCCTGCCACCGAAACCGCCGGGTCTGGTCTAGACCTCCCCGAAATGCATCAATTGCGCCTGGCCTGGGTTTATAGTAGACAAAGGGGCGCGGGGTCGCTGCCTTCCGATGCCACGCCGGTAGGGCAAAATCCCAGATCGGCGTGTGGCATGTGGCCTTTTTTCCCCCTGGGATGGCCTGCAGTAGGGATTGTGTGCGTGCGTGTGTGTGTGTGTGGGAGAGAGAGAGAGAGAGAGAGAGAGAGAGAGAGGAGGAGAGAGAGACACACACACAGAGTGGTGTGAGACCCTGCCATCTCGGTCAACCATCGTGGGATTTGCACCGCATGGTCGCATCGCATATGGGGAAGCGACCGGACGAGAACCTGGAAAACAGCGGAGGCTTTCTGTCCAAAATCCGGGAAGCCGACACAGCAAAGGGCGGCCCCGCATGCGATGATTGAAAAATGGGATATGGGGCCTGGCGGACCGCACTCCGGGCCAGCCAGATGCCGTTGCCCTGATTCTGCGCACACGGTACGTACCGCCGTACTCTGCGCGCTCTCTGGTGTTTCTGGCCGGCCAGTGTGAGCCCCTCGGCGGCATCCAGGCGTCCTCGTTGCCCTCCTCCCAGCAAGACGTTCGATACACCGCAGATACCAGTATCCTCACGTCCCCTCGTGGCCTCTTCATCTGGTTGTTTTCCTCTTCACACTGGCGCGCGATGTGCAACCACGAGAACGCCATCCCTTCGCCGAAGGCTTTCCCCGCCCGCGCCTCACTGGCACGCGGAGGGACACGGTCGTGGACCGGTCCAGGCCCCAGGCGCTAAACGCTGAGGGCGCGCTCTGGAAAAGCCAGAGTCACGTGCGCCCACCTTGCGTGCTGCCTTACCCCTCATTCAGCGGACGCCAACACGACGAGGGAGGAGCCGGTCGCAGCCCAGGCCGGCCCAGGTCCAGACCCAGATGTGCCGGACTTCATCCTTTTCCATTCTCCCCCCTTCCAATTGTCCTGCTGCCCTTCACTTCGCCATGCTTTGTCAGCACAATTCCCTGCCTGCCACCTGCCAGCACCACGATTTGCTGTTCCGCTCCAAGGGGCGCTGTTTGTGCCGAATACAGCCATCCTTTGGTTACCTAATTAACCACCTCTGTGGGGGAGACGGGGGAGACGGATGCACCCGCCAAGCCGCCAAGCGGCGCCCGAACGAAAGATTATCCAGGTTGACGGCGAAAATGATATGCCAACATCATGATCCCCACAGTTACGGATCAATGCCATCGACTGCCGGCGTTGGACTGTGTTGCCTGCCCGCCGGACGGGATGGTACACCTGGCATTCCATCGGCGATGCTTTTTCTCCCCCCTCAACAACTTTCCTTCTTCCAACTCCTCCCATCTCGCTCTGCTGCTCAGCCTTGCTCAATGTTTCAGCATCTTCCGTCCTGAAAGGGTTTTCAAGTCATTTCTTTCTTCTCGACGTCCCTGCCGAGGCGGTGCTGTTTGACAACCCGTGGCAAGCCACGAACCCACTCCCCGACCGCCGGCTGGGTCCGCTCTCAGCCGGCTGTGCCTGGATGTTTCCGGTGGAGCACAAAGACAGACCTCTTTTTTTTTTTTTTTTTTTTTTTTTTTTTTTGCTGCCTGCTGACATCTGAAGTCTGGGGGTGCTCAAAACGTCGACGCGGCGGCAACGCGGTCGGGAGGGGCTGGGGTGGCCGTGGGGGTGGGGGAGCAGTCGAGAGGTCGGCGTCACGGCGCCGCGTGATCGTCACACAGCGCGCGATGATGATCATGTGTTGGTCGAAAAGAAGCGCGCGCCCGGACCATCCCTCCCCCGGGACCGAAGGACGCTGCTCTTCCCCGAGCCGATGATGATGGACGCCAAGATGCCAAGATGGGTGTCTGTCAAACTTCCGCCATGACCTCTAGGCATGGTCAAACTCGCCATTGAATTAAGCTGCATGCAAAGCGCAGCGTAGTGAGTGTTTGCATGCGTGTGACTGCAAGTGCACGACGCGATGCACCGGGGAACAACATTCACGCTGCGGCTAGAGTCGTCGTTGTTGGCCAGATTGATCGGCGGTACAGCACAGAGCCAGGGGATGTGAGATCGACAGTTGGCACCGCGTTGGAGGTTTGGAGTTGGACACCAATGCATCGTCTTGATAGTCAACAATGGTCTCGCGGCGGAGGCATCGAGTGCGCCTTAGCCCTCGGCGAACAACAACAAGACTACGTCGTTTGGTGCCTTTGGGTATGAAAGCCGTCTCGGCATGCGCTATCGACCACACCAACCCAGCAAACGCGTGACAGAGCTGCTGCGGGCGGAGGCGTCATACTGCCCTCTTGCCTCGGACCTGTCATCTGTTTCTGCCGCCGGTGACGATGACTCGAGGCGGCCGCTGAGCGCAACGGACCCTACCCGACCTACCCTATCCAACCAGCGGCAAGGCAACCGTTGAGTGTGAGTAGAATTGGCTTCGCCAGCCTTGCATGCCATTGCCCAAAATAATCGTCCGATGAAGCCGCCATGGACGCCCAGTGTTCGTGTCTTGACTTGAGAGAGGCAAATGACGAGCCCACCCCCCCTCCAGCCACGATGGTGATGTCAGGACGCCGTATCCGTAACCCTGCCCGCCAACAGAGTTCACCTTCGGGCCCGGCGGGTTCGAAAACGAGCTTTTTTTGCCTTTTGGGCTCACGAGCCTACTGAACCCTACTCGGCAGACTGCATGCACCCACTTCGGACTGACTTTTCGGTGCATTCAGATGATGTGTATCGGGTTCTTCCGCCCGAGCGCACGCTCACGTCAAGGGTCTCCCCGAAGGGTGTCGACGGAGCAAAACCACCGGGCGGGAGGACCGCGGACGGGTACGGGTGGGACCAACGGGGCCCCGCTCCCGGCAGTTCTGGGCGGGGCCTCTCCTCGGCGGGGATAGGGCGTCCTGCCCGGTCCGCTTGTCTGCTTGGCGGAGGAGCGCTGGTTCGAGATGCGACACGCCGATCACGACGCCAGTTCAGCCCCGGCGGTTTGAAAAAGCTTTTTCCGCAGCCTCTTGCCCATCTTGGGGGTCGAATCGCCTCGCCACCATCTTGTCTCCCGCAATGCGGCGCGATTGGCGAGGATTCTAACGCGCGTCCGGTTCCGCTCATCACGCTGATCAGGGACGGGGGTCTCAAACGGCCGTCGGCCACTCAGCCAGGGACATGATCGACCTTGACGGAGAAAAGAAAGACAGTACGTATAGGGGAAAAGAAAAGAGGGGAAGCGAAAAAAAAAAACACGAGCTGTGTAACATGGGAATCCGAATTTCCAAGGACGCAATTCTTTTCTGGACGACCCTTCATCCCTCGAAAGTTTCTCGGGAAGAAGAAAAAACGGGGGAGGAAAAGAGGGTGACACCGCGAGAGGATTGAGCCCCTGAAGGTCTCACAAACCTTCCCGCGATCGACTGCCTGGTCCTGGCCGCGGCGAGAATAAGCAAACACGAACTCGACAGAAGGCACCCAATCGTCGTAGGCCATGACGCTCCATCCGAAGACGAATTCCCTGGGTTGTTGACACGTCGTGCAAAGTGACAACCGCCAGCATCTCCAAAATCCTCCCGCAGCACTCACCCTCATCCCTTATGGCTGCATTAGTCGCCCACGCTCAGATCGCGGTTGCATGCATCTCGACGGGCAACGTCAGGCAGCGAGGGGCACCAGCCAAGCATCACCCTGCAGTCTGATCTACGACGAACGATTCACGCAAACCTCGTTCATAGTTCCAAGGTGCCGTGACGATCCTCACGACTCATCCCGGCCGTCCCAAGGAGGGCTTCGTCTCGCGACAGGCCAACGGTCCGAAGACGCGCATGCATGAATGCTGGCCTTCCATCTCCGCGACTGGTCAAACGTCGCCGCGCTCAGGATCCTCTCGCGCTCCGGGCTCGTCTCGTTGCCAAACGAGCCGAGGGAGCGACTTGGACGGGGGACTCGAAGCCCAACGGATACGCGCCTGCTACTTGATGCGCCAGAGCTGGCCTCTCGGCCGCTGGCACGCGTGTTATTCTTTGCTGCGTCACGGCGGTTTGTTATTGTTTGGTGCTCGCGATAGGATCAACGGGATTGAGGGGTCAACCTTTTATTTTTCGTGTCCCCTCTCCTTTCCCTCCCTGCCGAATCCTTTCCTTCTTTCCCCTCATTGTCTGACCCCGAGCCTTAATAGAACTCAAACAAGTTGAGACGGAGGCTTATGTAGGAGCACAGATTGGACCACTCGCTGCGATGGCCGGAGCGCGAGGACAGTGTGGCCATGAGGCAGGGGCCCGTGCCATGGCCGCCGCCCTCCCTCTTCCCAATGGTGTCGGGAGTCGGAGCCAGCTGTGATGGTGGTGTCGGTGGTGTCGGCGGCCTATGTGGCCTTTGTCGTGCTTCCCAACTTCCGTCCACCGATCCTTCGCACACACAGACACCCACACACCCGGCTTCCAAGCGAGGCACACCATTCGTTAGTTGACAAGCATGACACCTCCGGGAATGGTTTCCGCGGCGATTTCCCTGCTTTTGTTTTGTGCAGCGGACTGTTGATATGCTCATGCTTTATTTGGGACCAGAGGCGTTCATGATGAGACGGCGTGGCGCGCTGCCGTCTCACCCAGCTGCTGCCCTGGGTCGTTCGCTGTCTCAGTGGCCGCGCACCAGCAACCGACCCCCATGGCGGTCCAGACCTGAGAAGTTGCTGCTCTCATTCGTCCGCCGTTCCTTGCCGACTCTCCCTTTCTTCCCCCACTCATGCTCTCGTCGGGATGCAGGACGTTGTGCGAGGTGAGAGAAAAAGGGGAGGGGGGGGGGGGGGACAAGAAGGGCGCGCCAGCGAGGGGGAGGGGCGAAGATGCACTGGCAAAGGAGGCGCCTTCTGACGGCCCAACCAGTCGGTACCGAGGATTTGAGTGGACCGGCATTCCGCCGATCTCCCGATGTCGACGATGGCCCCCAAGAGTTGCCGGGGGGGGGGGAGTGGTTGGCCATGACAATGCCAAAAGGGGGGCCGGTCGAATGAACTGGCGCCGGCGCGCAGAGGCTACCAGTCAACAAGTCATCAGAGCCAAGCGTGCTCGGCTATGGGACACTATTGACCGGGCCCGAGATTGGGTTATTGGGGGGGAGAGTGGCAGAGAAGGAAAAAAGCTTGGGTGGGAAAATTCTTAACTCGCTTGACTCACATCGGCAGGGCCCTCGTTGCCACAACTACCGTCTCAACCTTTCCTCTCCTCCTTTGCTAGATCCTCAGCCTTCGACAAATCGCAGGGCAGGACAGCCGGGAGAAGCAATGAGCTCCCAGCTTCAGCTTGTCTCTGTGGTGAACAAGGTCCAGACCCTCGCGTTGCCAATCAAATGGTTGCGCCACCACATTCCTCTGGCCCTCTAGAAGAGTCTGGTGCCTGTGTACTCATGGCGAACCGCGTCGCGATGCTGGGCAAGCTGATCTGCTTGGATGCCAGCGTCCCGGCACGCTGGCCGTGAGAGCGCCACTGGTCGACGTTAGTCATTCAGCTTGGCTTGATGGCTGGGCGCCGTGCTTGGTCTTCGCGCGTGGTGTTGTTGGGGCCAAGCTACTCTGATACAAGGCTAGAATGAATAGCCTCGAACCTTGCGGTGGTTGCCGGCTGTGACGATTGTGTGTTCGGTTGGGTGTACAGCCCCTCCAATATGCTGGGAGAGTTTGAGAGGTGCCCAAGGACACAGAGAACCATTGGGTTCACCAACGATGCGCATGAACCCATTACACCTCCGCGTCTGCGTGTGAAGTGTCTCTCGTGAGTCGTCGAACCCACCGCTACATAGCCCTCCTTGGACGCCGTGTAGGCGGTCTTGGCCAAGGCTATGCCGCTGCCCTCGTTTTTTTCTCGCCCCTATTCTTTCTTCATCACAGCCGGTTTTCGTGATCCATCCCCAATCAGGGTTTCCCGGCCGCGTTCACCCCGCAGGACCCAATGCTTGCCCTGGAGGGATGATGCTGGATGGGGCCGTCAGTGCGGCTCGACGGGGGGCGCCACAACACACACTGCCTCTCGACCAGTCGGGTATCGATACTCGTCTAGCTGACCGACCATTAACATGCTACGTGAAGACTGCGTGACCCGCTAGCGGAGAGCCACGCCAGCCCTACATGTGCAGTCTACCTAGCAGCTTGCCAACCGTCTCTTTGTTACCTCACCGCGCCGAGGCGAGTGAGTGAGAATGAGTGAGAACAGAGCTGGGGAGGCGCTGATGCATTGACGGCCACAAGTGCTGCTGACGCTAGCACCGCGCAAGCACGGGGAAACCACCGCCCCATTGGTTCTCGCCCCTCCATGTCGGCGCGGATTCATTGTTATGATAGTTACCCGTTGTTGCCCGTCGAAGCCGTGCTGCGAAGGGGTCTGGAGGGTGTGAGGGTTGAGGGGTGAGGGGTGAGGAGGGGTGAGGGGTGAGGGGTGAGCCAGGGTCCCTCCACGTCTCACCCCTCTGCACGTGGCGTTCATCTATCTGAGCCTCTGTGGTGGCCACAAGGGACTCGAGAGAAGGTTCAAGCAGCAAGGCAGGGAGAACGAGGAGGGGGAGGGTGGGAGGCAAGTAGTGGGAACGCAATCTTCCTAGAAAAGATATATCAAGCCTCCCCTTCGCACCACTTTCCAAACTGAGAGAGGTTCGTTTTACAATAACCAAACAAGACCCAAGCAATACTTTACGGACAACCGAGTACTTCTTACATCGCCTTGCCCGTCCAGGACGACCATTTCGCCCACATTCTCAGGAAGTCCGGTTTCATCGAACCATCAACCAAGACACTTATATATCACCCTCACAAGGTCTCAGCAAACATGCTGTGCATCCTCCCCGACGAGCTTCTGCTCATCACAGGCGTCACCGGCCACGTTGGCTTCGCCGTCCTCACCCACGCACTGAGGGCCGGCCACACCGTCCGCTGCGCCGTCCGCTCAGAGGCAAAGGCCGCGTTCATCCGCTCCCGCCCTCAGATCCGCGCTCTCAGCCTCCCCCGCGCGAGACTCAACTTCACCATCGTGCCCGACATCACCGCTGATGGTGCCTACGACGAGGCCATCCGGGGCGTCTCCTCGGTCATCCACGTTGCCTCTCCCCTCGCAACCGCCGACTCTGTGCCCAGGGAGCTGCATCAGGAGTACTTCATCCAGCCCGCAGTTCGTGGCACCCTCGGCATGCTCGAGGCCGCCAAGCGCGCCGGCACCGTCCGCCGCGTCGTCATCACCAGCTCCATCGTCGCCCTCGCCTCCGTAGACCAGATGGAAGGCCGCGAGCGCCGCCAAACGGCGGTCCAGCCCACAGAGCGGACGGGCTTCAAGCCCGAGCCGTACGAGAGCGAGTTCGCCGCCTACGCAGCGTCCAAGGTCGCAGCCCTCAAGGGCGCCGAGGCGTGGATCGCGAGGGAGCAGCCCCGCTTCGAGGTCGTCCACCTGCACCCGTCCTTCGTCATCGGCCGCAACGATATCGCGACCACGACCAACGAGGCGATGAAGGGCACCAACGCCGTCATCCTCGCCACGCTGCTTGGCAAGAAATGGGGCTGCAGCTACGCCGGCGCGACGGTCCACGTCGACGACGTCGCCCGCGCCCACGTGCAGGCCCTCTTGCCCTCCGTCCCGGGCAACAGGAGTTACATCCTCAGCACCAAAGCGCGGTGGAACGACGCGAAGCTCATCGCCAAGAGGAGTTTCCCCGAAGCCGTCGAGCGCAAGCTTGTCTGCAGCAGTGGCTCGGTGGGCACCGTGAACATCGAGTTCGACGCCTCCGCCACCGAGGAGGTGTTTGGATTCCAGCTCCAGGGCTTCGAGGAGCAGGTCAGGAGCGTGGTTGGACACTTTGTCGAGCTGAGGCTGAGACGCCCGGCGATTTCTTCCACCGGCTCCTCTTCCCTGGCGATAAACTCGCATTTGAGACCAGAGATTGCGGCGGCATAGAGGGTTTCACGGCCATTTTGATGACGACGCCTACGAACATTCTTATGACTTTACTTTGAGAGGGGTCACGGATGCATATGGAGGAGACCCAGTAAAGAAGCCCAACCGACAACAGACGGTGCGGCACACATGGCTTGGAGATTTTGAGATCATGAGGGGAGACGAGCATTCGATTCTATCGGGATACCCAGCGGACAACAATCCGCCATTTTCTTAACTTTTATTAGTGTACATACTTGAGAACAAAACACGAACATAGTAGAACCCATCATCTCATCCGTCTTGCATGTGCATGTTCCCTCCCGAGTTCCCACGCGCCGAGGCGCTGAACCACGGCCCAAAATGTCTGAGGGATTTTCCGCACCATTCGCCAGCTGAATAGGTCTCGAACCGCAAGATAGCCCGCGCGTTCAGCCTCAATCTGCGACCCTCATTTCTTTTCTCCAAGGAAACTTGGGACTCGGAACGTGGGGGATTCATTGGGCTTGCTGTGGCTTGTCTCACCTTACTCAAGCTACCCCAGACGAGGACCTGTTTCCACGCGGGCAGAAGCGGCCTCGACTCGCTAAATTTATCTAGCTCCCCAAGACACCGGGGTCGAACTCTTTTATCTCCAGAAAAAAAAGAGACGTCAGATGCTGCGAAACTCCCAATGCGCATAATCCCCCCTCCCTTGACTCCTCGGTTCCGACGGTTCGCCACGCTCGTCGAGGGAACGAACCACCGGCTATGCCGAACTGGTGCGGCACTCGGCTGGGGTGTGAGCTCCTCGAGTGAAACTGCTGGGCTTTTCGCGGCTCTCAAAAAGTGTTTTGTTGTTGGCTGGCTAAGTTTCCGAGTTGGGGAGCAATCGTGGTCTGGATTTGGAATCCGTCTTGGGCGGCAACATTCCCATCGCACCCCACGCCGCGGTTCATCGCAAATTGGTGGACTTGGTGCTTGTGATGGCTGACGCAAGTGATGAATTTCCAAGTCATCCCTGCGAACCTTTGCGCCGGTTCATGTGGCCAACGCGTCTGCGACGCCGTCGTAGCGAAAGCTCACGGTCTCCAGTCTTACGGCCGGGGGATTGATTGTGCGGGGTCCCGCATCGATGCATTGTTTACTTGAGGAGACTGAAAGTATCGCAGAAACCTTGGGCATCAACAAGCAGACATGTCTTGCGCCCGGAAAAACATTCCATAACCATGCAGGCGGCACGCTAACGTTCATCAAACACTAACACTTTAGACCAGGGATGGGCAGATGCAACGGCGATGGCTGCTGGGGTGGCTTCCACTGGTGGGAAAATAGCGACGACGGCAAACCCTTTTTTGGCATCGTGATGCTCGCAGTTTAAGCCTCACCTTGCGGTGATGGGTGTGGGAAGAAAAAGGACTAGGGCATCTATCTACATTGACCCCCTTGCACGATCCTTCGACCCACAATACTTTCATCATGAGTTGGTTACCATCGATCCTTCGTAGGCTGCGAGATCTGGTTCTTGGATCCTCTGCGATTTTATTCCAACGGCGCCCAGTCATCGATCACCGAGGCAAACGCTGATGAACTCTTCGTGAAGCCGCACATGGGTGATACTTTCGTCAGCACCAGCTCTTGGACCAACAAAGAAACGAGGTCAGCAAGCCACTGCCACGCCACGCGTCGAACCGCAATGACTGAACCCGTTCCAACGGAATCTTCCACCTCGGAGGAAGAGCTAGACCCTGGAGAGGAAAGTGAACCCGAGGTCAAGGACAATCTCGAGATCACCATCGATGCGAGGAACCGCGAGGAGTGGCCCGACATAATTCTCCAGGCGAGGAGGCACATGCGATGCCACCCTCAACACTGGAAAAGACATCGCGATCCTTGGATAACATGTGCTCTGAGAAATGCCTCAAGCTCATCAGATGAAGACGACGGCGACAAAGTTTCCCTCCCTCCCGAGCCGGAGCCAGAACAGCCCAGATTCCATCTCTTCGTGGACCTCCCCAAGGAACTTAAAGACAAAATCATGCTCATGACGGTCGATCCAGTCATCATCGAGGGCGATATCCGAATAGACTTCGAATGGCGACAGGGTCCACAGGCGCACTTCCGACAACGCTTGATTAGGAAACGGGGCGCCATCTCCCTCTACGCCGTCAGCCGGGAGACCAAAGCGCTTGCGACGGCCTTTTTCGGCGCGCCGGACCCGCGGACGTTTCCGTTCAGCCCCGCACAGGACGCCGTGAAGCTCATCTGGGATGGGTCCATGCTCCCCGCCACCTGGAGGACGACGGACGACTACAGGGAGGCCGGGCCCGTGGTCTCGGCCGCGCGGAGAGGAAACCCAAACAGGGAATGGGAGATGCCGCGGGGGCTCTGTGAGCGGGTGTGGCACGTTGTTGTTGACGGACGCTACGCCAGGTTCGACCATGGGAGAAAGGGGCCATGGCAGCTGGTGTTTGGGTTAGTGAGGGACTTCTTTCCCAACACCAGGTTCTTGGCGCTGAGGATGTGGGACTTGGACGATGAGGGGTTCGATGGGGGCTATGACCCGACGATGGAGGCGCTGTACAGGGCCGACCAGATGGACTTTTTCGATCGGCTGGAAGAGATGTCCGAGGACGGTCGAGTCCCGTTTCCAAAGTTGAGGACGTTCAGAGTCGTGCCAAAGCTTGCAATACGGACGAGGCGAAAGAAATTTCGGAAAGCCAACAAGGATCATTTCTTGGTTGTCAGGAACGATGAGATCCCGACGACTGGGTCTTGATGCCTTTGGACGTTGCCTTGGACAACGTGATGAAAATACAGAGAGTACATCAAACTGGGTTTCGGGAGGATGCTTCCGTCAGGTCCTGAGCATGCGCATTACATAAGGCAGTTCATAGATGTGAAATGAAAACTCTCTTCACGGTTGGGAATTCTCATCAACATTCCTGTCGTCCTTCATTTTGGCCCCTCTAATTTTGAATCTCTGGGGTCTGTCAAACTCTAATAGCTGTTGGGTCTTGCAAGCTCTGGCATGTAAGAATGGCAAGACTTCAGACAGTAGCCATGCAGATTGCGGTGGAACTGAGCCAAGTGCGGATTCCGAAAGGACCTCTTCTAATCTTAGCTGATTCCACCTATTGCTGAAATTCCTAAAGGCGTCTGTAGTTGGGAGGTCTCATGGATCGCCGACAGTTCTTGCTGGGTCTCATAGGCGATCTTGGAACGTCAATGTCGATCGTATTCAAACTCGGGGACACAGTTGCAGTTTGCTTCAACTCTAGTAGTCAAGATTCCGTTTTCTTTGCTCATTTTGGGCAATTCGCTATTGGAATGCTAAACTTATTGGTCAGGGGCTGCTACACGAGACGGCAGCCTATGCCTTCGCATGTGAGAACGGGCACGTAGCCACGCCTTTGGCCTTAATGACCTCAATGTTGGAGATCATGTTATTTTCCCCTTTCCATCTTTGGGTCTCCGGGCCAATTTTCATCAAGTCATATCCTTGTGGAAAATACCTGTCTCCCCGCGAACCAGGTACTCTGCCGCCAAAGGCCCGGATCAACCACGCCCCCGGACCCCACTTCGACCAAAACGTCACTTTCATGGACCAGGGTTGCAGACTCGTTCGTCTGAAGTTATGAAGCTTTGTATCTAGATTCGGCGCGTCGTCAACGAGCTTGACAGCTGAGGATGGCGATCGTGGAAGGGCAAAATGCCGAAGGTAGAGCTTTCGCGAGTTGCGGACAAGCGTGAGAAAGGCAGAGAGCAGCGGGCCGGGGGCTTCGAGGCTTATGGCCGGCGATGAAATGTCAGCACTGGGGGCAAGGCGGCTTCGAGGACCAACGTCCATGTTTCACTTACCAGAGACTCGATCTCATTACGTCGTCCAGATCAGCACCAAGTGACTTTCTCAACGCAGCCCTCACAAAGCCGGGCATTGAGGAGACCGCTGAATCCACATACACTCTGACATAATCATCATGGTGGCAGTTGGCTTTGCAACTTCCTTCTCATACCGTATTGTATTGTCCAGTCTGTAAGCTCCATCGCAAAATGCAGGCCGTCCGCCCAGCCTTCGCTGCTCGAAGGCAAAGGATCAAAGGGGATATCCATGTCTTCTCCTAGGTGCTTGTGAAAGACGCCGGCAGCACACTTTTCGACATCGGTCAACTTGCGCCATTCGTCTCGGTCGACGACGTCGAGGATGTCGGCGAGGCCGTCGCCTAGTGTGTGAAGCAGATCGGGGTCAGTTATCTTGTTGGCTCGGCGGTAGCGAGCGTGTCTAAACCATTTCCGAAAAATAGACATTAGGAGCCATTAACTCTCTGTGTTGTTGAATCTGCGAGTTAGGGACGTACAGATAATTCATCCTTGCCACGGCTGTCGCATAGCGGTCAGAATCTCTACTCTTGGACCCTAACCCGTCCTTCTGTGGTGAGCACACGCCAAGTTCTTCGGCTCTTTGTGGGTCAGCATTCAACAGAAAAAAGTCCCTGTTGAGAGCAATAATTTCATGGTGTATGATTGTAAAGATTTCAAGCAAAAGATCTAAAGCCCATACAGGAAAATCACATCGTCAAATAGTGAGCCGTTATTTAACAGTCACATCCATGGGAACCAAAGTCTCAATCCAATGGATGGCGGCAGCACGTCTCATCATCCACCAAATTAGCACGCAAAGCTTTCATTACCACGGATGTCTACTCCACCTAGGATGTACTACGACAATCTATGAATTTTCCGTGTATTTCTGAGTACTGTCTTGGGAATATCCACATCTTCAGCCTGCTGTAACACGGCTCACAGCTCTCTTCACTCAAATGATTTCAGCATCTCCAGAACTCTTGAGAATTTCTGAGCCTATAAAGGCGGCTTTATCAGTCCAATGCTGCTTAGCAATGGCCTATCACTAACAGCCACGAGATAAGCCGTGGTAGAATCTTTGTTAACGTGTTGGATCTTGGACCATGCCGGCACAGCAAATGTGTCTCGCGCGGACCACTTGAAGACAACCCGAGGGCCAGTAGGAGGCTCAACAATTGTCTGCCCCTGTCCTTCGTAACAATGGTAGATGAACGAAGACTGCTCGCGGACCTCTTTTGTTGTGTGGTTTCCGTCAATCCGCTCGGCCTGGGCTCCGAGAATGGGCGACAAGGGCTTGCCGTTGCTTGTGTAGTGGTAGATGGCGTACGGCCCTTCCTGAGCCTTGAGCTCAGCTTCGACTTTGTCCCAAGGATGTCTCCATTCGCAGGGGTCGGTCAGTCTGGTCATTGTTAGTAATCATCGGTCATCGTCACATTGTGGTCAGCTTACACGCTAGGGTACCGGCTCTCATGATATTGCTCCGCAAAATGAACAGGGGTGAACCTGAAGAGCGGCAAGTTGAGAGCGTCGAGCCAGATGACGGGGGCATCGCTCTCATTTCCATGGTCATGCCAGTGCCATGTAGGTGTGACGACGACATCGCCACGCTTGAGGGGCATCTTCTTTCCCTCAACAGCCGTGAAACCCTCACCGTCAATGATGAATCTGAGAGCAAACGCAATATGTCTGTGCGCCGGAGCGGTCTCGCCGGGGTTTACGATTTGAAGCCCGCCGTAGATGGTGTCCGTGGTATAAGGGGATTCTATTGAAGAGTGAGTTTGTGTCCCATATCCGAGCTGACGGAGGGACGCGTACCCATATTAGGGTTGACCAGCATTAGAACTCTCCTCTCAGCTTGCTTCTCACCTACCATCTCGGCGGCTTTGTGAAGGAGAGGCAGGTTGTCGGCGTACTTCCAGATATGAGGCTTTGCGACCGGCGCTGGCGTAGGAGGGACCATCACGTTCATTTGCGACCACAAGGGCTCCAGGTGCTGTGATGGGAGCTGCTCCAGGTAGTCGTTCATAGCTTTAGCTTTGTTGTCGTCCTCGTGAGGGGAATCCATTATGATTAGCGACTGATGGGAAGTGGAAGTCTGAACAAACAAGTTGTGGCGTTGTCAGTGTCTGGGAAAGGCGGCAGGAATTCAATTGGATATAACCGTAGATTCGAAGGCGGGATTTCTGACATGAAGTTGGATGTTCGAGAGACGCACGGAGGAGGTTATCAAGGCCCGTTTCCCCGTCATCCCCGGATTGCTGCTTCCCTTGCCCGCATCTGTCCGGCGGGCACGCATGCGGAACAGGGTCCGATACTGGTAGTTGATGCACTTCCGAGTTCCGAAATGTCACACAGCTCCCCGACCAATCCCACCGGAACAGCCTCTCATTGGCTCATTAAAATAGCCCATCTGAGGGGCATATTGTACCATCGTCTCGGGGAGACACACTTAAGGAGCTACGATAATTTGACAACAGTGTCTAACAGTTTATTGTTAGAAAAACAAAGCTCGCTTCTTAAGTGTTTTGCATTTTCACCTATCTTATCTGCATACCCAATCAGTATGTCTTGGAATCGTCTTATCCGTTTTGTCGACGACAACGACATTGAACATTTCGGCGAGCCTCAGGTTCAAGACGAGTCAGATCTTACGACGCTCGTTGACAAGACTGATCTGTGGGCTGTTGTTTATGATGGCGCCAGCCCTGTCTCACCCCTGGTCAAGGGTGAGCGCGTGCACGTGAAGGCACTGAAGCCTCTTTTGACACCGAAGGATGTCCCCATCATTCGCTGCATTGGGTTGAACTACGTTAAGCACAGTGCGCTCCATTACCCTTGCAAAGTGACGCATTTGCAGGTATCTGACTCCGAGTACAGTCAAAGAGGGCGGCCGAACGCCACCCCCTTACCCTTCTGTCTTCATTAAGCCTGCGACATCAGTTGCTGCATGGAATGAGGATGTCCCGATTCCGAAGGTTGCCCAAGATGGGACTGTTGATTATGAGGGTGAACTAGTAAGTGCCTTTGTTGGCGGGTATCTTGGCTCACACTAACATCAGCAGGCTTTTGTCATTGGGAAGACGGGCAAGAATATCCCCAAAGAACATGCCCTGGAGTACATTGCGGGCTACCTCACTGCCAACGACGTGTCTGCGAGGGCCTGGCAAAGGGACCCAGCGAAGGCTGGTGGAGTTCCCCAATGGTGCTTCAGCAAGGGTTTCGATAAGTTTGCCCCTTTCAGCCCGGTACTGGTGTCCCCAGCGGTGGTCGGAAACGCCAGCGATCTTCTACTGCAAACCTTCGTCAACGGCGAAGAGAGGCAACGCGAGAGCACTGGCGATTTGCTGTTCGGAGTGGAAGAGATTGTTAGCTTTATCAGCCAGGGCACGACCTTGGAGGCGGGAACTGTTGTATTGACCGGTACGCCGTCAGGCGTTGGCATGGGTATGAAGCCGCCGAAGTACTTGGTCGACAGTGACGTAGTAGAGGTTAGGATCAGTAAGCTTGGTGGTGTCAAAAACAAGATAGTGTTTGAGTAATACAAACACACTGATTGCAGCAATTAATTCTTGGCCACATCTTCTGTGACAAAATAGGTGGCCCCAAAGCCGGGTATTTCACAAGTTAATGTACAGGACAACATAATGAAGACCACATGTACAGTAGTTTACAAACTTCCAGGCATACTGTTAAGCCATGAAAAGTCGTTGACATCGAAGGCTATTGCGTCCAGATCAAAATCAGTATCCTGCGCTAAGTACGAAAACGGCATATCGAAGGTCTCTTGCTGGTCGTTGGCAACATGTGGCACCTCTTGGTTGACCTCTGAGTTCGGAAGAGTAGCTGGCTGTGGTTGCTGGTCTTGGAACATCTTTGTCGAGAGGATTTGCAACGCCGCGGCGCATCTTCTTGGCGACGGTCCAAGGTTTTCGTGATCGTGAAGGAGACCCATCGCTTGGTTCCATGAGCGGGAAATATCCAGCGACGAGAAAACTGCTGGTCGGAGTCTCGCCGCAATAAGTACTGTCGCCGCTGTGTAGATATAGAACACACGATACCACCAAGCCGGAAGGAGGCCAAGAGAGCCATCGTGTCGCTGATGCTGCACGATGAATGAGATGAGGCTTTGCGCAGCTTCGACGCATACCATCGCGCACTGCTGAACGACACGCGACGACAGGCCATCGTGGGCTTGAGAGGTTTCTGGAGATTGCGATAGACAAAAGCAGGCAAGCATTGGTCTAAGAAGTAACATGCGAGCGTGAAGAAGTCTGAAGAAGGGTTAAAATCAACACCATGTGTGGGCCGAAACTATGTTGTCGAGCTTACCTGATGCGCAGAATAACTGCCTGTCTCCGAAAAACCTCATCCAATGTCGTTTCGGGCTCAGCCATTGTCAAAAAGCTAGGGAGACTCTTTTCCCATTTCGTCAAGCGCTGGTCCAGCTGCAAAGCCTTGCCAAGGTCTAGCTCAGGTCGCTCTGAAGGACGCTGACTACTATGTCCTACGCCAATAGGATATACGGGCGACCTCAAGGGCGAGGCCGAGGAATAGAAGGCTAAGACTGCATGATTGATGACTTCATAGAGCTCCAAAGACTTGTGGAAGAAACCTTGGTACCGAAGCCTGTGCAATGAGACAGTGTCAAGTTGGACTTCGTTCCCGGTATCATTGCTCGTGTCTGGTATCGATGGCAGCACAACGCTCGAAGCGAGTTGATCTGAGATCATGGCCGGTCGCCCATGGGTGATAGCGATCATTCTGCTCATCAAATCAGAAAAGTGTCTCGTAAGGCCCTTGATGTGGCGAGCTTCTTACCGGTCCATCAAAAGGCATCCATGCCAGATGCGTTTGACGAGATCCCTTTCGGAATCACTTGAAAGCTCCAGAGACGTCTCTGGCAAATGCAACCCAAGACCTTGGGCAATTCTCACCGCTGATCCGACAATCATCCATGTCTGGTGTGGATTGTTGGTGCTCTGCAGATACTGGCTCATGATAAGCAGGCACTGAATGAGCTCAATGGAGCCGGTATCCCACAGGCTGAGTTGGAGTAGATCCTGTGCTCGTGTAAAGTACCCTTGACTAGTCGAATCCCTTTGCTCGGGGGACATTGACTCAATCAACTGCGTCGAGAGTGCGAAAATGATGTTAAGGATGCTCACGAAGATGCGCTCATCAGCATCGATCGAAGTCCCAGCGAACAGGGCCCTGTAAGAGTGCTCAAACCTCTGCTGGTCCAAGAACGGATATAACGGGTCGACATAATACCAATACAGATCCATCAAGTGGTCAGCTTGCTTTCGAGGCGGCAGAACGTAGTCTGCCTGACTTCCTGAATCCCCACCATTGAGGGGCAACGTAGGGCGGAAGAGTGAACTCCTAACGCCTCGGGTCTCCGCCCTTGAGCCAAGCCGTGCATCGATAGCGGCCTTGATCTGGTTTGTGAAAGAACCTGCACTGCTGCTACCGAAATACTCACCGGTGACCATACCATCTTCACGCACTGTGGTCATCGAATCAACAACGGAGGGGCTGGCATCGGATGGAGTAATTGGATGTCTTTCTATCCGGCTTCGCCTTGCAAGATCTGGCCCTGAAGATACCGTTGATTTGGGCGTCGCATTCGGAGGTGGATGAGAGATGGGAGGCATCGGAGGTTGTTTGAAGCTGGCATCCGGCGTGTGCATGATCTTGGGCATTGCCCTCCGGGGGCTACGTGGGCTGGCATTGGCGGTCTTTTCCCGAGAAAACGACTTCTCATTCGCCTCAGAGCTGTAAGTGCATTCGTTCCTCAGATCGGTTCTCTTCGAGCAGTTCCCGCAAGCTGTGTTCTGATATTAGCGTCGAAACAGTTTAAGTGCTTTGCGCCATGTCCCAAATCATCGGCTTAAGACAATCGAAATATTCAGGAATGTTTTCCACGCGATCCCATTAAACTTTAATGATATCAAGGGCCAAGACTTGGAGCAAAGATCCCCGCTGTGAAGTAAGGACTGCTCACCGACAACTCACCTGGACGTGCCCCATCGCATTTGACCTTCCTCCTCCGGCATGCCTCGCATGCCACATCAATTTTGATTCGTTTCGGCTTGGGTTCCATTGTTTCCTACGCCTTCCGGAGGGCCCTTGGGTGTAGCGACGCCGATGCGTAGGGGTACCACCGTCCCCAGCAGAGGCCTCGGGAAGACGGGACAGGACAGAGCTCGGAACGACGTTGACAGCCTCGGAACCGTCAACTCTGGATTCAGGATCCTGTCATGGATCTCGGACAGCCTTCAGTCGTGCAGCTAAGATATGAGATTGCGGAGAATAAGCCAAGTTTGCGGGTGAAGTGTTTGCATAGAGAGGGTTGAAAGTCGGGGGAGGTCACCGAGTTCCGACCCCCCACCTGAAGAACTTCTCCAGCCTCAAAAGGGCGATGATCGGAACTGGGCACCCGCGGCGTTCGGAGAGCGGAACGAAATTTGATTCGCTCATGCGCATAACGTCCGAGCCATGCCCCGTCGACCCCAGTTTCTTCAGTTCGTTTCCGCTCATCTTTTCACGCCCTTCTTCTATTGAACAGTTCTCTCAGCATGTTACTAAAGCGGCCAAAATTTGGCAATAATCGTTGACTTAGGCCGCAGCCTGATGTTGCATCCGATACCTTTTCAGGTCCGAGACGTAGGTGGCCTATCGCCAAGTGGCGATTACACACCACTCTCCACTCCAGGAGGGTCGTGCGGCGGATGTGAAATTCAGGATTACTACGTGGCGTGGCATGTTCGCGTTTCGCTCCCTTGTTCCAAGTACCCATCAACCAGCGTGGCGGCGAAGTAACAGCCATACATAGATACGTTAGTGGTCCCTCAGTACAAAGACGTTTCTCCGACAATTAAAACCCCCAGGCTCAGTTGATTGCTAATATGCCGTCATCCGCCTTTGACTTGTGTAGTTGCGGTGGGGATCGTTATGCCCATAACATTCTTCTCTTGCATCAGCAACCGTTGCAGCAAAGGCGCAGGCAGTTCCCACAGAGAGTACGATTTCCATCTTTCAATCTAGAAAAAAGAACGTTGTTGACTCTATGTCCACCCTAAATAGCCCAGTTTCAGAGTATATCTATTGCCATATTGACAGGGACGGGTCTCAACTCAAACTGCACCCTTTCGCGACATCTCAATCAGTTCCCCAGCAGAAGAGCCCGGTCGCCGCACAAGCGGAGACAGTCACCGTGGACGGGGCCTCGCATCAATCCGTGAGCGAATCTAGGAACCAGATATAATCTCTAGAATGATCGTGAACTATCCCTGGTGCTACGGGACAACCGGCCGTTTCACTGCTGAGCGCACTGGCTTTTTGACAAAATCATCTTTCAAAGTTCCGAGGCTCTGGCTTCGTGCTTCTCAATTGATGCAGCACCTAGAATTGTTGAGCTTATAACACCAATCACGGGTCTGGGCAAGCCCATACAGTAACCTACAGCTTAGACTTATGGGTGAACCAATCTAAACCTTTCTGTCCGCAATGTTTTCAACTTCCACAAAATCGTCGTCAGCCTGCTCCTTTCCGATACCGCCAGCGCCCAGGGTGTGGTTCTTGCCATCAAAGACTTCGGCAATCTGCTCCAACGTCCGGCCCTTTGTCTCGGGGAAAAGCAGCCAGATTGATAACAGAAGGATAGCCAAGATGACGCAAAACACTATGTAGTACTTCCAACCCAAGTTGGCCAGTCCGATAGGATTGCAAAATTGTCCAATAATGAGACTGATAAAAGTAGACCCCAGGGTAACTGTCAAGCCCCTTCCGCGCTGGGTGTACGGGAAGATCTCAACCGGGTACGACATTAGGAGAGGTGACCAGGCGATGTCGTAAAAGAAGTAGTAAACGAAGATAAAAGCCACCACGGCGTAGCCAGCTCTCTCATCTTTGGTGTTGCTGAACACGCTTGTAAGGATGGTCCACACGATGTAGCACACAAGCATGCCACCGGTCGAAGTGAGGAAGAGCTTCCGGCGGCCAATACGGTCAACCATCATAGCACCCGCAAACACAGCCGCAACCCAGTTGAACAACTGTAGAAGACCGTTTATAAGGGCTTGATCCTTGGTTTTTGTAATTCCGACCGTGTTCAGAACAAGTGTCAGGAAATACGACACTGGATTGGAGCCGGACCATTGCGCCCCAATACCAACAATGCAGGCAATAAGCGTTCTCCGACGGTTGGGCGCAGTTTTGACGAGATCAAGATATGAGGACTCGCGCGCTTCCGTCTCGAGGCGAACGTTCTCTTCGATCTCTTTGATTTCGTAGTCAACAAGCGCCGAGGACGCATCGCCGCCGGCGTGGTAGCGGATGAAAACCTCCTTAGCCTGCTCGGTCCTGCCGTGGGCAACAAGCCATCTCGGAGACTCCGGGACAAAGTAGAAGAATACGAACTGAACTGCGGGGAGGGCACCCTGCAGGATGGACGGGATCCTCCAGCTCCATGTCGAAGGCAAACGAAAGGTTGCATAGGTGGACCAAGCGGCGAGAATGGCTCCGAGAAACTGCCGGCCATAGGTGAGCTAAAGTCTGGTATGGTGGTATAGAAGGTTCACTTACAAAAAATGTGTTGTAGAGCGCACTCATCTTGCCACGCATCGTGGGGTAGGCAAGTTCGGTAACGAGAATCGGCGCCGGCTGTGCAATAAAAGCAGTGGCGGCACCAAGTAGCCAACGAGAGATGATAAACATGGGCAGACTAGTACTCGCACCCTGAAGGGCAGCGCCGACTAGCAGGAAGAAGAACCCAACCCACATCGGAACCTTTCTGCCATATTTGTCTGCCAAATACGTTGTCGGAAACAAGCCCATGATCTTGCCAATAGGATACACAGCGTTCATCGTTCCGAGTACAGGTGCGCTCGGATTACCAAAGTATCCACGCCATTGCCCGAGTGTCTGTAGACCGTTCATCATAGCACCTATTGGCATACATCAGAGGTGATTCTTCATCGTCTGGCGTTCGGGATGGGATAAGCTTACCATCGAAGCCAACCGAGGCTGACGACAGCATTGGGACCAGAAGAGTCAAGTTGAGCAGGAGCAAGTGTTTGGTGCGGTACCATGGTGCAGGGTTTTCGGGCAGGACCTAGTCTGATGTTAGAGTTCTTGATGACAGTTTGAGAGATGTCGCCTGGTGTGGACGGGGCTGCATTAGTAACGTACTGCAAGCAAGTCAGACCCGACGGCCTGAGCAGCCGTCTTTTTGGTCGGGTTCAACTTGGGGAAGCCCATCTTGGGTATTGGTCGGGCTACACTGAGGTTGCACTGGAAGCTGTCAAATGTTCAATGGCTACCGTGGCAATCGATCTTGCAAGCAGTGAAGTCGCCGAACCAGGATCAAGTCGAGGCCATTAGAGTCTGGAGGCGGGCGGCAAGAGATATATGCAAAACCAGCGGGGTTGCTGTCGTGACTGGACTGCGTAAAGGAGCTACGTACAATCATCGCCATTGTTTACCCCAGTCGATCCCCAAAATGTCTGACCTTTCCCCACGGGATGTGGATTCTTCCCCAAGTTCGAGCCTATTTTGGAGCTTGATCCGTTGTCCCGGGGTGGAGGATATCCTCACGGAACTCGGGAATCGGACGACAGATTACGATGGTTCGGACAGAATGAACGCCAAGCGTCTAGTGACCTCGAAGGTTACTGGGTCTAACGCCACACTCGGTTCTCGGTGAGTCGGCATGATGACAAACAGCTCTCCTCACTCACACCGATAGCAATCCCCAGGGAAAGTAACCAGCAGCCGGCCTCATCGGGGACGGTCCCCGAGCGTAGAGAGTTTGGAGACTAGGCAGAGTCTATGACATGCGACAGGCGAGTCAGCTGAGAGCGCGAAGCTGCTCGGGGTCATTGCGTTTGTTCTGAAACGGTTTTGCGGGGGACTCGGAGATCAATGCTGCGATAATTAAACTCGCGATTCCCAGTAACTCGCCATCCTCCCCTCACCCTCCGTCGCTGCTCTCCCCGACACATGATGCTCCCGAGCGACGGGTTTCTCAAGAGTCACTTATTGTTGCAATGGACCCACCGCCGAAGAGGATGAGAATGGACACCGGTCGGGGCTTCCCCGACATGGACATGTCTGGCGGATCGCCTCCCGGTCGTCTTGGTGTCGATCACGCGCACGTCGAGCAAGCTGATCCCAGAATGCCGAAGCAAAGAACGTGGTCCCGCGCGTCATCTGCCTGCCAGACTTGCCGCGGACGCAAAACCAAATGCGACAACGAGCGGCCTATTTGCGGCTATTGCAGGAGAGTTGGCGCAACCTGTACCTACATCGAAGACTCAGTCCCGGCCACGTCATTGTAAGTTGACCCCCTTTTTTTTTGTTGGAGTTCTCTCGGTACGGATCCGTTCGCATCAAGCTACACCTTGGGTGTTGATCGAGGGAGATAACGGACGGATACTAATGGACGTGGATGACGACTAGATGCCAAGGTGTTGGGCCGCGCTTGTTGGGAGCGATAGAGAACCTGGCCAACCTCATCCAACGCAATGAGGAGAACTTTCGTGCAATTCCGCAACTCAGCCGCGACCTTTCCCGTGACTCTAGCGACTATCCAGACAGCCCAACCTTCCAGGGTGGACGCCATGATCCCAACTTTCCTGGTCAAGACGGCGCCGTCGATGGGGCGAAGAAATCGACAAACTTGTCGTTATCGGACACCGCTGGCCTGGACTCCGTGCTCGAGTGGCCAATATTTCCTAAACCGGTGCCATTCGCAATAGACCCTTTCAGCCATGCCTCTCCCCGGGGAGAAGTGTTTTCCCCAAGGTCACCCCCAGCAATGGAGTTCTACGAACTATCCCGACTTGTAGACTTGTTCCTTGCCAATGTTCATCCAATGAACCCCATTATCGATGCTCAAGTGCTGCGCCAAATGTTGAAGCAAGTTGCGGAGAACGGCCCTGACTGGTCGGCTGCAACTTGTATTGTCGCGCTTACCTGCGCACTTGGTGCCATATCACAGCGACCCGGACAAAGAACGCCTAGTGGGACTCCCCGTGGATACTCCGTGGAGCCTAACCGCCATCTAGCATCGAGATACTGGTCTGTCGCAGAGAAGCGGCTGGGCTTCTCCATGGGATCGCCTGGATGGGAATCTGTACAATGTTTGTGCCTTGCAGGGTAAGACGGCCTCTCCCCCTGTGCTTATTTGACTCGTTAGTCTAATCGACAGGGCTGACGGAAACAGAATCTGGCACATGTATAACATGGATCCCCTACAAGCCTGGAAATGTTTCAGTATGGCGAGCAACACATGGTATACCACCTCGCTCACGACCAAGTATGGCCACATCCTCGACGATGCCTAGGTGTTCCATGGCTGACAAGCACTACAGGCTGACAATGCCCTCCGGCAAAGCCGAGACGCCATCGGACTTTCCTCAGTCACTGTCATTGGAGCAGATCCTCTATTTCACCTGCTTCAAGTCCGAATGGTATTTGCAGTTCCACCTTGTTATCGATATGATGGTTGGTCATTGGCTCACCGTTTTCTAGTGAGCTTGCGTTCGAGTTGTCCCTCCCCGGCTCGATCTTGGCCGGGGTAGATTATCCTTACAGCCTACCCACTCCGCCCAACCTTGGGGTCATGAATCTTGACAATAAGAGCCTCATGATGGAACAAAGATCCTGGTACTATTATCTAGCCGAGATTGCTGCGAAGCATCTCATCAACCGCATTGGGAAAGCTCAGAAGAGGTCGCCCCCACATCCGACCGAGACCGGCATTGACCGCATGCTTGAAGTTTTTGAGGTATTTGACGCCCAGTTGACGGACTGGTACGAACAATTGCCTCCGCCAATCTCATTCCAAATCCCTACTGGAGAAATAGCACCATTGGCGGACGACTTGTGCCAAATGCTACGCGCGCGGTATTTGAATATACGAGAGTTACTCTGCAGGCCGTTTGTGCGATTGGCCTCAACCATTTCTATCGGCATAACGGTGTCGGAGCATACGTTCACAAGAGTAGCGGAGATTGCATCCAGAGGGTTGCAGTACTGTCTATTTAGGATACAGGCCACCTCATCGACACCCCATCATGGTCTTTGGCTTCAGCTGCGAGGCTTTGTGACATGCTCTCTGATATTAACGGCTGCAGAGCGTGCTCAATCTATACCTTCACTCAATATGCCAACGAGGTTGATCTACCCACAGAACTGGAAGAGGACGATTTTGGCTCAAAAGGAGATATTATCAAACTGTTGGGAGTTTGAAGAAGGGGGAATCAGCGACTGCGCCAGGGTGTTAGACTGGGCGCTTGCAAAGTTCACCATGTAACAGGTTACACTGTAGTCGTTAAGACTGTGAGCTTTGTTCTCGGCTATATTTATGTGCCACAGGGATTGGATTACCGCGCCAGCAGAAGCCTTTCCAGCTGCCAGCTGCGCGTTTGAAATTCACCGGGATAGGCTTGCTGATTCGGGGCCGTCGTATTCATCTTGCCCCATCCGACCAGAGGACTTCTTGTACAATGTGGCTCTTGCGCTTGTCCCCGGTTACTCTCACACCGAATCAGCGTCGGGGAAGCAACAATGAGTTTGACAGAATGCCTGACCGAGTAAAAGAAAAACTATAAGGCTCGGTTTTTACCACGTCTCATTGGATGGTTTACCGTGGTTTTGAGACCGTTGGCGCGTGGTATCGAACCTTCTTCAAATGTTCAGCGATGATCAGACACGTATAGCCCATAAAATTTCCCGGGGACGCAAAACAGACGCGGTTCCGAGATAAAAACGCAAAGCGTTATATGTCATGGCAAGGTTTACCTGATATGACACACTTCTTCGGGGCTGGCGCCCGGCAGACTGCATTGCTAGGGTCCAAGGTCGGATTCGCTCCCCGACTGCACCATCGGCCGCTCTCCCCGTCCACAGCTTCGGGGAGGTCTCAATTTGCTGGCGCATCTTACAGAAGCGCCGTCCCAATGGCTAGTTTGCTTTCGTTACTGCGTTGCATCTGCTCGTAGTATGACTTGAAGTCTGCTAGTGAAGTTAAGTTCTAAGGCGGGAAGCTTCTTACTTGGCCACGCTGACTGACGTGTCTCGGTTATATAAAGAGAGAACGCACGTGCTGCGAAGCATCAGCAAGTTGAGCCTTTGGTTGACTACCGACGCACTCATAATGATGTGGTTTTCTGGCGCTTAATCAGGACTTTGCCGTGTTTCTAAGGAGTCGATTGACAAGCGGGGTGATGTGGTTGTCGACGGCGATCTTTAGACACTTCGCCTAAGGTGTCGGTGCGACTGATGTAATAAGGACCCAGCCAACAGCAGTGACGCATTGCGCCTTAACGAATTCAACCAAGCCATCTTAATGTAGACAATAAATAAAAGAGATAATCGAGATTGTCGCTGGGGATTCCTCCGCACAATCAATGGGAGCTAGAAGAAAACGACAAACACACAAAACCAGACAACGAAACTGATCACAAAATCGAGTTACCGTTGCCGAGGGACCTCTTTATGATGCCTTGAAATTATTTTATCAGCCTATTTTCTTTCCTCCGAAGTTATAGACTGAGAAATCATTGTCGAAAAAGTGTCGAAGTTGCCTTACGCCGAAGGCTTTAACCGCGCCAGCGTTGTCCATGTCATTCGGCGTAGTTGAGCTAAGAAGGCTTCATGAAGGTATCATCGATTGCAATGAAAACAGGGCCTAATATATGGGAGTCCTCTAGTCATCTGGGATACCCATCGAGAAAGTCCAGCTCTAGCTGAAGCACCAAACTTTTCAATCGCCTCAGTTCTGGCTACTGATATGTGTTCTTCATCCTTGAGTGATCTGCTCGGACGAAAAGCCCTCAAGATATTTACGGTAAGCGAGGTTTAATCCCTCGTAAAACTTCCTGATTGATTCTCCTCGACAATGTTGCGGTCTCAGAGGCGCTGGCTCAATTGTTCGGGCAGGGTGGTGATGTCTCCCTGATAGATAAACTCCGACGGCTTTGGCGTCCAAATGCGGCCGAAGTGGCCGATCGGCTGACGGCGGTTTTGTCTCCCGGCGTAACGTTCGCGGGCATCACCGCACGCCGAATCCCGTGCCAGGTAGAAATATCGGACTTGAACTGACCGTGTATGGAAGCTTATCGTGTCTTCCTCACCGCCTCGGCTTAGCGCTGGACTGCCGTATGACGATAATGTGACTATCTACAAGTCATGAACACTATAATGCGAGGGATAAAACCCCATGTGAATCCAGGCAGAAGCCATTCCCTAAGATTATTCCAGGGATACAATGTCGAACCAGGTTGATACACACATCCATGCCATCCCACCAGCATACGTGGAAGCTCTAGAAGCTGCAGGAGGTGATCCTTCTGGTTTTCCATCCCCTGAATGGTCTTTAAGTGCTACCATGAGAGTGATGAACAACATTGGGACATCAACAGGTAAGATTACAGTTCAAACTTTGCATCTCTACATCCAGCTGATACTTCTTTCTCAGCGATTTTATCTGTCTCGGCACCAGGCGTATCCATCACTGGAGCTGGAGAAGATGGGCGGAAGCTAGCCCGGACTTTGAACGACTATCTCGCAGATCAAACAAAGAGCCCAAGCACTCAAAACCGACTGGGTTTCTTTGGAGCCCTACCGGATTGGCAAGACATCCAGGGTACCATCGAAGAAGTAGATTTTCTTTTTGGGCAACAGAAGCTCTGCTTCGGGGTCACGGTCTTCACGTCCTACGGAGGCAAGCTACTGGGTAACCAAGACTTCAGGCCTATCTGGCAGAGGCTGCAAGCCTACAAAGCTTTGGTCTTTCTTCATCCGACAGCGCTGGATGTGACACCTAAGTTCATAGCTTCGGCTCTTCCCCAACCGGTCCTGGACTACCCCCTGGCAACTACTCGGACAGCAGTGGATCTTGTTCTGAGCGGAGCACTTCACGCGTGTCCCGACGTGGACGTTATTCTATCCCATGCTGGAGGAGCTCTGCCGTTCTTGGCAAGTAGAGTTGAGGGATGTCTCCAGATCCCGCCTGTCAGGGGGCTTATGTCCATCGATTATGCAACGGCGAAAGCCGACTTTGCTCGATTCTACTACGACACCGCCCTCAGCACAAGCCCGGCTCAACTCAACGGACTGCTTGACTTCGCCGACCCATCCCATATTCTTTTTGGGTCCGACTTGCCTTACTGTCCAGAATCTATGATAGAGGCGTCGTCCCGGCCTTACAGAAATTTTGTGGCTACCAACCCACGGGGATCGAGGATCGCGCCGGAGGCTCTGAAGCGGAATGCCATAGCTTTGCTGAGGAAGCATGTCCAGCGTCGGGATTTGGACTGGAATTTCAAAGTGTAGAAGAGCAGCTGGTTCAGGGGGCCATCTATTCTAGCACCCTTCATGTTCATGTAAGCGCGAACATCGAGCATACACGTTTCGACAACCCACGATCGAACTCTGTTGATAAATTCAATGTCTATTCATTACTAGCCATATATCTATTCCAGATCATTTCTCTAGAGAAACCTATAGCTTCAGCTTTTACACCCATGGTTCAATCATTCAGAATCAACCCACTCAAAGGGCAGTTGACCCTCTCTTCGGTCAAACCTTGCACGCTCCTCCGGGCTCATGTCGGCCCTCAGAGCGGCAGCCTCGGCGCTCAGATCATCCACCTCCATGTCCGCCACAGCCTCGGCAAGCGATTCGCCTGCTTCACCTTGGTCCATATCGTCGTCGTCGCTATCGTCCATCTCAAAGTCCTCATCATCGGCGTCATCCACGTCCTGCGCGATCTTCTGCCGCTCTTCCTCCTGCAACCGGCGACGCCAAGCTTGCAGGGCGATTATGCACTCGTCGTGCCTGAAGTTCGGGCTCGGCCACCCGTGCGACTGGTAGATCTGGGCTGCCTCACGACCAACACCTGTCGAAGATGGGCCGAGGACTTCGGCGTCGAGATCCTCAGTCGGCGGCACTGGCAGAAAGTTCTGGCCCAAGTCCGGCACAAGCTTGGCGAAGAAGTCCAAGACAGAGTAGGATTGAGTAGTCCTCCAGGGCTTGTTGCGCGGGACCTTTGCGACGCCATAACTGCGCTCCTGGTATGGCGTGAAGATACCGCTGCTGCAGTCTACGATCCACCAGTAGGGTCTGGTGTCAGCGCCCTGAGATATCCGCTCACCAAACGTGAGACAGACAACATCCGGTGGCAGATCCATCGGTGCAGCTGGTGTATCGCCCATGGGCAGAGCTGCCAGTTCGAGAAGCCCCGCGTCTCCGCGGTCGGACCACTGGCTGAAGCTGCCCATTTGACGGAGATAGCGCACAGCTTTCGATTTTGGTGCGACGTTCCAGGGACCCGGACGCGGACCGTCGTGCATGGGCCTGGGGTAAGGGAGGTGTCGCAGCAGGTTGATGACAGTCTCGGAGCGCCGCAGAGCACGCAGAGCTCCTACGTCGAGGTCGGCATCAGTCCAGCCGCCTGGCGGAGGGAAGTCAACATATGATGCCGGGACGTAAGCCGTGCGCGTGAGCGTCAGGTAGTACTGGGTGAGGCCCGCGACAACATCGTCGCGGTTGTAGGTGCAGTTGAGGGGGCGTTGTTCAGGAAGCGTCATGGCGGATGTCTTCGAGTGTGGTGTTTTCGCGAATCAATTACTTGGAGAATGAAGACAACGAAAGCTCGCAAGCGGAACAGGCTGGGGACGAAAGACCGCCAGGATGAAGTAGCACGGAGGTTATCGTGAAAGAAGTCAACTTCAAGATGTTTTGAGGCATGCTGCCTGGAGTTTCTGTTCGACGCGACGCGTTTGCTTACTTTCACCCCGCTCCAAGCCATAGCCCCAATAGCCAGGCCTCGATTGGCTAGACCATTGGTGTGACTGGACATCCCTTTCGAGAAGGTGGTGCGGAAAGATACAGAAGTAATTGTTTTCTGATTGAAGGGAATTGGTCTTTTTACTGGGATGCTGACCAGGGTCGAAGCACTAAAGGAGCAAGGATTGCTGAAGAGGGCACTGCCATGCGGTCAGCAGCTTAAATTCACATCAACGCCGCGCGGATCGGCGCTGTCTGGTGAAGACAGTGTTTCCGAAGGATGCTACCAAGTGCCCCAATTTGATGTTTCCACGCAGCGCTCAACCGGCGAGGATGTCTGTTGCCACAAAATCAGAGGTGGGAGGCGTTTGCAGATCGTGTCCCTCGTATAAATTGGCTACCAATTCTGAGAATCAAGGAATGCACCAAGTATCACTCTCACACGGCTGACCCATGATTGCTCTCAGATCAGAATGGCCTCACTCATGTCACACCGACGCCCGGCCCGTCCCTAACTGCGCCGTTGCCCAGTTTCTCATCCGAATCGTCGCGTCTCCGACCCGACCAGTCTGTCCCTCAAGCAGAATGAAATCGTGAGCCTCGTGTTCTGCCAACTCAAGAAGCAGGTCCAAGTCGTTGTTCCCACAACTGACATGTTCCGAAAACGACCTGATGTCATCTCTGAAAGCCTCCTGCTGGCCTCCGGTGATGTAGAGGCTCGTAGTCGCCATCGAAATGTCATCAACCCACGCCATATCGCCGTCCATCGGCATTGCCATAGCAAGATCACTCTCGTCAGACTTGCTCCTGACGGGAAAACGTGGATGAAGGAGCCCCGCCGTGGCGTGGGACATGCATGTAGTCGTGATCATGTCGACATAGTTGTTCTCTTTAAAGGCAGGTGTGGTTGTCTTGCTGCTGAGCCATGGCGACACAAGAAAGACTCCCGCGAGATGGGTCTCGAGTCTCAACGCCGGGATTTCGAGGTGGCATGGGTGGCAGATGTGACGAATGACAGAGCAAGCCAGGTTGCCTCCAGCGGAATCGCCACCCATGATCAGGTCACGGGGCTTGATGCCTGAGAGGATGAGCTGGTTGAGAGCTGCGATGGCCTGTCGGAGCTGAGTAGGGTACCGCGCTTCAGGAACAAGGGTGTATTGGAGGACCGCAACTGCCACCTCTGCGTGAGCTCCAGGGCCGCCGTTGACGTATGCTTCCCAGCACCATTCGAGATGGCCTGGGAGTAGCGGCACGACGTATCCGCCTCCGTGGAAGAACAAGACGAACTTTGTTGCCTTTTCCCTGTTGCCGATCCACATGATTGATCCATCATTAGCTGGAAGCATCTCGATGTTCTTTTTCAGTTTGTCGGCGAGCTCCGGATGCCTCTTGTTCTTTTTGGCGATCCATTTCTCATACGTTATGATCGATGGCGGGATCAGGAACTGAATCTCACGCGCTCTCATGCATCCTAATGCGAAGCGATAGTAAGCGCAGAAGGCAAAGAACCGGATTGAGATGCCTCTCGCGATGGCGAAAGGCACGCCATACATGAAGTTCCATACGAGCTGCAGAGGAGCTTGAGATTGAAGCGTCGTCAGTAATTTCAACCGCTACAAGATACAGCAAAGTCAACGTACCGCGAAAGAGCAGGCGAAATACCAAATCTCGCTTCTCCCCCAACGAAAGCTGCGGTCTCGATGCCGTCATATTGCCAATCATTCACTCGGTCGCACGCGATGGTCACCTAAAATAAGTTCGCCTAGGTTCGTCTGGTGTCGACGAGTCTGCAATCCCGTCGTTTGGTCGACATAAATGTGAAAGACTACGACGGGAGTGAGTAAGCCAGCCAGCACAGAATGCCGAGTGGCCTTTGGTTACTAAAGGGCGTTCAGACAGGTGGTTTGACACCGAGAGAAAACGCAAAGGCGTGGCTCAGAAGTGTCAGTGACATGTCCGTCCGCGAAGGCACGGGCTGGGGGCAGAAACGCGTCAACTGCCGAGGCTGCCGACCGAGGCATACTGTAGTGTGAAGGCTCGAAGGAACATTCGCACTCGTTTAAGGTCGTCCACAGCCTGGCGGGCAATCCCTCAATGTCGCATCACGTTACTGGTTCAGGCTGTTTTCTGTTTCTGTTGAGCGGGATGCCCCTCGTTTGGCGTGCAGCAAACGAAAACTTGGGTTTTGTAGATTTATGCTTGCGTAAATTGGAGTATCAGATTGGTTGGTTCTCTCCTGTGGTGGTGGTATCCCCGGACCTCGGTTCCTAACACCAGAGGCACGTTCAGAGGGACAGGGTCGTCCTCGGCACATGTTGAAACGTGCCCGTTTCGATCACAAGATTTAGGTCATCGACCTCGATCACATACGAAGGTTGGATAAGAAGCCCTCATCATCCAGTCGATTTAGAACTCCGACCTTATAGGATTCAACGGGCTGGATCAGATTCTCACAATGCTTTTATCACGGGAAGGCTTTACGATAGATGTAGTTGCAAGATGGCTCCGAAACTCCGTTCTCAACCCATATCTATCAGTACCATTCGCCACAGGTTTGGCAGTGGTATCAGCAAGAAAGAATGGAGCATCCGGGCTGTCGGATGTTCGATTTGACACCGCTCAGCGTGTAGCATTTCTAGTTGCCCTGGCAAGCTTCGTCCTATCAACTACGGAGTATCTCAACAAGTGGTCAGCAAACAACTGGACGACGGACGACACCTGGAACTTTGACAAGGAAATAGTTGTTGTGACTGGAGGAAGCAGCGGTATCGGACACAGTATCATTAAGCACATCCTGGCTAGAAATCCGCGAGCCAATATCGTCGTCGTTGACCTCGCCCCGCTATCCTGGGAGCCTCCGAGAGGCTCGAACATCCACTACTTCAAGTGCGACTTGACCGACCCGAAGGCTCTCAAGACGCTTTGCACACTCATCCGAACTCAAGTTGGCGATCCTACCGTTCTGGTCAACAATGCGGGGATCGCACGAGGCTACACCGTCATGGAAGGTTCCTACACAGATGTCGAGCTTACTGTCAAGACCAACCTCATCGCACCGTTTCTACTCACGAAAGAATTCCTGCCGCATATGGTCCGCAACAATCATGGACACATCGTCAACGTCGGATCGATGAGCTCCATAGTTCCTCCATTAAGGATTGCTGACTATTCAGCTACCAAGGCCGGGCTTACTGCGATGCACGAGGTAAGTGGGATTTCATGATGATTCACGCTCTGACTCTGGCTAAAACTCCCATCAGTCACTCCAACTCGAGTTAAAGTACATTCACAAAGCGCCCAAGGTTCGACAAACGCTCGGGATATTTGGCTTCATCCGCACGCCACTTGTTCCCTTTGACCCCGGCCAACCGCACTTCATGATGCCTCTGCTCCACGTTGACTCTGTTGGCGAAGCCATCGTAAACTCATTGTATAGCGGCTTCGGAAGAACAATCTACCTGCCTGGAATCATGTCATCCGTGGCTGCTTTGGCGAGTAATCGAGCATGCACTGCGCTCAGGACTACGCTAACAGATTCATAGAGAGCTGGCCCAGAATGGTTGTGGCGGATTGCGCGAGAAACCACTGCAAGTGCGAAGAATATCGAGTACACGCCTCGGCAAAAGATCAATGACACAACTGGTCAGTTGGAGGCAGTAGGCTCTGCGAAGAGGGAGGTGAATGGATTTTAGCTTGGATACGCTTATGGGAGACATACGCGAGATTAACAGTGCTCGATAGCACTTGTAAAATTGGAGCGAGCATGTTGCGCAAAGCATATGAGACAGTCATCTTGCCATGTCCCTTGGTGAATACCAAGTACGCTGCCAGTCAAGAATGAGCTCCAAGGACTGAGACACGCAGTCGATGACCAGAGATGGCTATTGGGCCGCAAAGCGAACCACGTCAACCGATCGAGATAAACCGGAACCCTCGCCTGTTCGTTCCCCGGCTCTCCGGCCCCGAAACGTCACATTTCTCATTTAGCTTAAGTGCCCAGATCACACAGGCTGCATTCGCAGCCAATGATCTAGATCGAAAGCAGACAAGTTATGCAATCAACCCCGTTCCCCCTCACTCCCCGGTCACAGCTCGCCACTTCGCAGGTCCATCATACGAGGGCGCCCAAGCTTGTTACCATTATGTGAGTTTCTGAGAGTCACAAGTTCCAGAACTAGCGCCTTTGAGTATGCATAGATATAATTGCCACCCTCGGACAGCATGCATGGACATGAGACGAGCCGAGGTCCGTTTTGTCAAACCCGCGCATCCCCATTGTCCTGTTCGACGGGAGACAACAGGGATCGTTCGACGGACTCCGCGGGTGTCTGGCCACCCCCTCAAATTAAACCTGTTTCTTAACCCTTACGAAATCAAACATACATTTGAAAGCTTAGTCTATGAATAATTACTTGTACGCACACTCGCCCTCACCTCGAAACAGCGACCGGCCAGCAGATATGTCACAAATCTCAGAAACAGCTAGCTACACCCAGTTCGCGTGCGTTGGCACCGGGATTTCGGCCATTGGGCTTGGGGCCACGCTGAAGAGATGGTATGGAATTGATGACATTCGGTTCTTTGAACGACACAGAGAGCTCGGGGAACATGGTTTATTAATCAATATCCTGGTATAATATCGTGTCGTGCATATTGACAAAAGACTTGGATTCTAACTTTTGGCTTCAGGATGCGCGTGCGACGTTCCTAGCGCATTGTATAGTTTTTCCTTCGATGCAAATCCCGACTGGAGTCGGATACTGCCTCCTCAACAAGAGTTATGGCAGTATCTTCACGATGTCGCAGAGAAGTACTCGCTCATCGACAAGATGCGGTTCGGGGTCAATGTTGAACGATGCGAATGGTCTGAAGCGCGCAAACGCTGGCGGATGACAATTCGCCACTACGAAACCGGCAAGACCGTTTATCACGAGTGTCAGTTTCTCTTCGCAGCCACCGGACAGCTTATGCAGCCTCGAGAGATTGATGTTCCCGGCGCGAGCAGCTTTAAAGGCCAAATATTTCATTCGTCCCGCTGGGACAAGGGCGTGGATATCAAGGGTAAGAAGGTGGTACTGTTTGGCAACGGGTGCACTGCGTCGCAAATTGTGCCCGCCATTGTTGACAAGACCGAGCACCTGACGCAGGTCATCCGTGCGAAGCATTGGTTAATGCCACCTGTTGATTCCGAGAACACCGATATCATGAAAAAGTTTCTAAGATACATCCCGGGAACGATTTCGTTGCAACGGTTCATTGTCTATGCGAAGGCAGAGGAGGCTCTTCGAGGATTCTACATGACAGACTCTGGCAACAAGTATCGTCAACGCGTTAGGGATCGAGCTGAAAAATACATGAGGGAGACGGCACCGGCAAAATATCACGACAAGCTGATTCCGGACTTCGAACTTGGATGTAAGCGGCGTATATTCGATGCTGGTTACCTCGAAAGCTTGCATTCGGAGAACCTCACATTGTTAGACGAGCCCGTACAAGAGATTCTACCGGAGGGGATCCGTACACAGAACGGAGTTATAGAGGCGGATGTTATTGTGATGGCAAATGGTTTTGTGACAAACAATGCCGTCGGAGGTTTGGAGATCATTGGCCGGGAAGGAGAGACAATCGACCATCACTGGGAATCCTTTGGTGGTCCAGAAGCATACAATTGCACCATTGCTAACGGTTTCCCAAACTTCTTCATGCTTCTTGGTAAAATCATTCTGCATACGCCTTGAACAGCAACTAACCAATAGCTAGGACCCAACTCACTCACAGGGCATACCTCTGCCATCATTGCAGCTGAGAATTCCGTCAACTTTGCTCTTCGTATTATCAGGCCACTGCTTGATGGCAAAGGCACAGTTATCGAAGTGACCCGCGTAGCGGAACAACAATACGTTGACCGGATGCAAAGGGACATGCAGAAAACTGTGTGGTTCACCGGATGCACCAGCTGGTACTTGAAAGATACCAAGGATGGCAAGAAGTGGAATGGCTCAACCTACCCTTATTCTCAGGCGTACTTCTGGTATCGCTGCTTATTTCCCAACTTCAAAGACCTGCAGATCAGCGTGAGTTTCAGATAACAACTGTAACGGAATGTTGAAAATGACATTTTACAGGGACCAACTCATCATGGGCGAAAAAGGCGAACATTGCCAAAGTTTGCGTTGACAGCTATCGTGGGATACGTCTTGTGCCTTGTCTTCGGGCTCAGCCGTAATCCGATGACTAATAATCAGTACTGGCAGCGATTGAGGGTAGGATTGCAAATATTGCCGAGCATATTGTTTGAGAAACTTTCGAAGAGACTGAAGTAAGACACCGTTACGATATAATGCTAGTTTTAAGCTTCTCATGTGAAGATTTAATACTGGGGTGCTCCTTTAATGTATTCGGTGATGGACAATACTCTTCAAGATTACTGGCGTGATACCTGTATGGCTAGAAACAGAGCGACCTGTTCATTGAAAAAGATTCTTCTTAGTTCTATGTCGATAGCGGAAGTGAATATCAGCGGGAACATAGACCGTTAATTAACATGGAGTTATGAATCAACCTGATATCGCCCTAGCAACAGGCGGTACAGACAGCGACTTACATGTAAGCTTTCTTCCAGGCTCGCAGTGTAGACACTCTCTGAAGCACTTTCAAGGTGCATGGCTTGGTTACGATGCGTTATCTCAGCGCAAAGGGGGCCCTGGAATAGCAAGAATGAATTGCATGTGGTATCTTTTACTTCTTTTTGACTATGTCACTCGAATAAGCCAAACAAGGTATTCGGCGACAATAACAATCACCCCTAAACATTACATCCAGTTTCCACCTTACAACTTGGCAGCAGCCTTAGCAAGGTCGGCAAGAGCCTCGCGGCGCTTGAACTTGGCATCCTGGATGACACCTGTAAAACCGATATTAGCAAAGACGCATGTGAATAATTTGGAGTGGATTCCACGTACCAGCATCGGCATCGCTGGAGAAGTTGCCGGTCCACTCGACGAAGGTGCTGTTCTCGTTCTCGCCGGAGGTGACAGGGTAGCAGCGGATGGTGCTGACAACGCTAGTGTAAGACAGCTCAGGCTGGGAGGTGATCACACTGTAGGTAATGTAGTGGTTGATGGTCTAGTATGACGGTCAGCACATCTAGTACGTTCCGTTTGCAATGAGAAATTATTAGTGTGAACTCACGCTGTGCTCCTCCTGCTTAACCTCGAGGACGGTGCCATCCTTGAAGGTCCAGCGGACGATATCGGTCTCCTCCTGAGCCTTGACAAACTCACTGCCCTTCAGAGCGGACCAGAAGTTCTGGAAGTTCTGGACTGTCGGTCCATGTCGTAAATATCAGCGTTTGCTCAAGCCTCATAGTCATTCACCAAGGACCCCGTTAAGACACAGGTATGGCTGCACTTACGCTTGATGAAGTGCCAGACATGGCTAAGAGGGGCCTTGATGACGGCGCTCTCGACGACGGAGGTAGAGGTGGGAATAGTAGAGGAAGACATCGTGATGATTTGTTGGTGTTGGATTTGGATTGGAGTGAGGGCAGACTTCAATGATGACGCACAGGTACCAAAATGCAGAGAAATTCTTTTCTTTTATTTGATGACGTAAAATTGTGGAAATGGAAATATGATCCGCCGATGCGATTTTGACTGGTTGAGTGCCATCCGTTTGCCCTATTGTCTCTGCTCATCTTGTCCGATTGCAAGCGTCATACTGAGGCGCGGACTGAGGGGTGATTGAGGGGTAGTTGGAGTGCATGAGCGCCGACTCAAGATGTACATTGTCTTTCAACATGCGTCATGAGCACACGCTTTTTCCCTGGTAATGCAGCAGAGACGACGATCGCTCAGGTCAGCCTCTACCTTCGGCCGGGAGTCCGGCTTGTGTAAAAATTTCACGGCCCCATCGGTGTTGTAAAAAGGACCCACGCCGACTCCGATCCACATGAACAACACTCTGGAAATGTCGTTACCGATGCCGACTACACATCCTGGACGGAAGTCGGAGCTCTCCTCGGAAGCAAAACATTTGATGCAGGGACGCCCTAAGACCTCCCCCGCACGAATCATCTCTTTACCTTTCGGGGAAATAATGGTTATCCCCGCACCTCGGTAGATGAGTTCGGAAAGGCGGTTCCTCGAGAAGTATGTAAAGTGATCAGAAGCATTTAAATAATGTCTTGTCGGCTAAATCCAATAAGCTTCATTGACAAGCACGAGGGACCCTTCAGTTGAACTATGTCTGAAGAGTGCGATGTTCTTATCTGCGGCAGCGGCTCGGCTGGACTTTGCGCAGCAGTCTGGCTAGCCCGTTGTGGCATCAACTTCAAGATACTCGAGCGGCGTGAAGGCTTGCTCAAACAGGGTCAGGCCGACGGTGTCCAAGTTCGTACAGTCGAAATTCTCGAGCATCTCGGCTTGTCCGAGGACGTGCTGAAGGAAGCTTACCATGTTCTCGAACTTGCCTTTTGGTCACCAGATGAGACTGGAGGAATACGCAGGTCGCACCTCGAGCCGGACACCGAGCCTGGACTCAGCCATCTCCCTCACGTCATACTGAACCAGGCACGAATCAACGAGCTTCTCATTCAGGACATCATATACTCATCAGGGGAATCGCACATCCGATACGGAAGTGACATTTGTGATGTCATCGTCAACAGCGAAGCAGCTCGGGACCCCAACGCGCATTGCGTAACCGTGAAATCGATTGAAAATGGAGTTGAGCGCACGTACCGGGCAAAATATGCTTTGGTGAGTCTTCCCTATTCTATTTCCATGTACAGCGTGACTAAGTCAGTGGTAAAGGGGTGTGACGGGGCACATAGCGCTGTTAGGAAGTCTTTGGGATTCAAGATGATAGGGGACAGCACCGATGTGGTCTGGGCCGTTATGGACATATATCCAAGGACTGACTTTCCCGACATCCGCAAAAAGTGCGTGCTTCAGTCTGACGCAGGCAATCTTGTCATCATACCACGAGAGGGCGATGAGAAAGTCCGATTCTACATGGAGATGCCCCTTGCTACGCCAGGTGAAGTCACCCCCGAGAAAGTCAAAGAACGGCTTGATGGGATCTTCAAGCCTTATCAGGTTGAAATCGCAGAGACCTCGTGGTTCTCGGCATACTCGATCGGTCAGCGTCTCGCCGACCACTTTACAAAAGATAACCGAGTCTTCCTTACTGGAGACGCATGTCACACACACTCCCCCAAGGCTGGTCAGGGCATGAATGTTAGTTTGCAAGATGGCTATAACATTGGGTGGAAACTCGCCGCAGTTCTTCGGGGTCAGGCCCAGCCATCCATTCTGGAGACCTACGTCTCTGAGAGACATCAAACCGCCAAAGACCTGATTGACTTTGACCGACAGTTCGCCAAGATGTTCTCATCCTCCTACCGAAGAGAGCACGGCTACTCCACCAAGGACTTTCAAGAGTATTTCATCAAGTCGGGCAGATACACTGCTGGACTTGCAACGCAGTACAAGCCTTCTATGCTGGTGGGAGCTAGTGGGTGTGATGACTTGGCGCGTGGTATGAAAGTTGGCATGCGGTTCTCGAGCGCTCAGGTTGTTCGCTTCTCCGACGCTAGAGCCATGCAACTTTCTCAAGCTCTACACGCGGACTCCAGGTGGTCTTTAATTATCTTTGCTGGTGACGTAGCCCAGCGTCGTTCGGAAGAGCGTTTGTATAAGGTACGTAAATGGTTTTGTCGAAGCCTCATACGCAAAGTAGGAAGGACCAAGATTGCTAATATTATGGAAGCTTGCGAATAATCTCGAAGTTGTTCTGAGACGGTTCATGAAGTCCCATGACGATACAAACAGTTTCTTAAACCCAATACTGGTATTGAAGTCTGATCGCAAGAGTCTAGACGACAAGAAGATTCCTAACCTCTTCACGCCTTGCATAGGGGAATGGAGGGTCAAATGTGAAGCACCTTCCTAGCGTTTAGCCGAGTTGCATAAGTCAAAATTGCTTACCTTTTATCAAATACAGGTCTCCAGAACATTTTTGTCGATGACATAAGCTACCATGCAGGTCACGGCGAAGCATATGCCAAGTACGGTGTAGACCCTGAAGTTGGGGCGATGATTCTTGTTCGTCCAGACCAGTGTGAGTCTCATCCAATCCATGCTGGAGCATTTGCTAAACGAACCATTTTAGATGTATCAGGAATCTATGCATTGGAAAACACTGAGGCCATCAGTAACTTCTTCGAATCCTTCTTCGTGTGCAAGACAAATGGTTTTCACTAGATCTGGGCACAACAGACTCGGCACAGAAATTACCATTGAGATAGCAATCGCCGACGAAATCAGTTAATGGCTCTGTTAGGTATTCTGGAACTATAAACGATTACTATGGATCACCCAAGCGTCAAAACGCCCTGTTGATTAGATGAAAGGCTATGAATTGCTGGAAGACATCTGTTCTTTATCTATCACGCCTTCGAAGCCTTTCAAATCGCTTCATGTTCATGTAAATACTTGGCATCTGAGTTTGCTCAGGCCTTTGGTTCAACTTTCTCAGTCACCTCTGGTGGGGTTGACAAGCCTGGTGATTGGCCTTCGCTCACCGGCTTCCCTCTTCCTCTGATCCCAAACAGGTCTTTGCACATCATGCGCGTTGTACGCACGATGGTGGTACGAGACTCGAAGATCGGCAAGAAAACGACCATGATCACAGATGCAAACAGCCATGTGATACCCACGACAACCCAACCCGTGAAGAACTGCAAAAGTCAGCAAACAGTGTATAAACCCAGGGTATTATTGGAAGCTAGATCGCAACTCACGGATTTTCCGAAAACGTAGCCACTGCCATACAACGGCATTGGCCAAAGAATCAACAAAATAAGGGTAACGCCGACGGTCAACCATCTTGCAGTCTTGGCGGCTTTGTCGAGCTTGGCTTTTTCATCCGGGTCGCTAAAGGCTTGAGGCTGGTCCACGGGAATATTCTCTACATCAACGTCTGCGCCATCGGCAAGGTCATGATCGTCGCCTTGGCGGATGTTTAGCATGCTTTGCCAATCATACTTCTGAGGCTTGAAAGGCGGGATGAAAGTCAAAAGCGGAATGAAAAGGACCGGAGATAACAGCGAGGTTAGGTTGCCGGCCAACATCGGCTCGTTGGCGCCTGTGTTGGTTACACTCAGCTCGCCGTACTTAAGTTTGGTTGTGACTAGCCAGGCAGTCATAGAGAGGGCGAAGCCAATAATGGGGCTAAAAGTCGCAGCGGCCCATGACTGACCGTCCCAGAGGAGTGTTAGGGTCGCAGGGAGCACAGCAGATGAGATAATGACGCCCATCATCAGGTATAGATAGCCCATGGAAATGCCGACGTAGTTCAGACCTGTTGCGAAGCCGGCCATCAACAAGGCAAAGACGCCCATGCCGATGTAGTTGATACGCATGAGTTGCTTGCCGGTTGCGGAGGGGTTGAAGTAAGTCTTGTAAATATCGTAGGTGCAAATAGACGAAACAGCAATGAGCTCAGACGAGTAGGTGCTCATGATAGCCATGAACTTCAAACCGTTAGCTACCTGTCTCACTCATGGCTCCTTTGTATAACTCACAGCCAAAATCAATGTTGCGACGGCACCTCCCTTTCCTAGAAGTGCAACAGCCGCCGTGGGCAAAACCAAACCGGCATCGACGTCGGCCGGAGACAGACGGTTCGGGTATGTGGGCCATACGTCGTACTTCTCCAGGGCGAGCCCGGCAAGACCCATGGTTGTCGCAGTCAACCAGGGTACGGCGAACCAACTAATACCACTGTACCGATGTTAGCGATCAGAAGCCACAGACCATTGACGAAGATGACTGACCCCATGACATAACCAGGCAGGGCATCAATAGGGGAAGCTGCAATAGCTTTGTTGTAGTATCCGTTATCAAGGAAAACAGTTCCGAAATTTCCACAGAGATTAATAATAAAGAATTCGGCTGGATGTGCGTTAGACATATGCAATATGCGTTTAGTTGGCATCCAGGCCGAAAAACTTACCACCGCCTTGAGATCGCATGGTCAAGTAGCTGCCGCCGGAGTTTCCAGACAAAGGGCGCTCAGCTGCCAAATCAGTAAGGATCTCCCATACCCGTCCAGGAGAGCCCAAGAACTCGTTGGTTGAGTAGACTGTGAAGGCGAAGACGAAAATGATGATGAGGATAACCAGTCCATTTATGTAGTCCGTGATGAAAGTAGCCTTGATACCACCGAATAGGGTGTATACGACAACACCTGCCACAAGTGTTAAAACTGCGTTACCTAATGAGTTGATGGTTTCTTTTCCTCAAATCACTCACCAATTGGGAAAAGAAACACAGAAGCGGCCACAGGCGCCCCAGTTAGGTTCTGAATTACGGCCGAGCCACCAGTAAGAAGCATTGCCGTGACTGAATACCTGCATTAGTGACTTCATCATGTAGCCATGGTTGGTGTTCATAACGTACCCAGAATGTTGCAAAAGCAGCAGAAGACGATGTAAACAGCGTGAGTTACGGGGCCATACCTGGCCTTGACAACCTCTAAAACTAGAATCGTGAGTTAGCCTTCGTCAGTAAGGCGTGCTATGGAGATTTACATGTATGGGCATTCGGGGCCCGCCTCTTTAGTTCGATGGCCAGCGTGGCGAAGAGAATAATCTGAACTGTTGCACCAGAGGCGTACCACACCGGACCAGACACGCCACTATGCTGTCGTCAGTTCTGCTCATAACCCAAAACACCTGAAGTCCTCACTACTTATAGGCGACAGCTGTGCTCTGCAGCAGAGTTGCAGCCCATGTCCAAGTCGAGAGGACGGAAGAGGCGACCTATATGAGATGAGCAACTGTCTCACTGTCGAATAGGCGCATGCACTAACCAATCCGGATTTAAGTGATCGCCCGGCGGTAGTGAACATTTCCGACGTCTGGAGCTCATAGTTGTACCTCTTGAGCGCCCAGGTAATGACGATCATGAAAACGCTGCGCAAATTATGAGTTACATTTTTAGTCAGTTGTGAGGAGACAAATCAGAGGGCATACGCGAAGAGGACACCGAGACCAATCATAAGACCATAGCTAAAACACACGATTAGCACGTTTGCCGTACTTGTATCACTCCAAAGAAAGGACCAACCCCCAGCCTTGGTGAAGAACTGGCGTCGAATCCATGGTCGCGCAGTTCCCGTTAATATTTGAGCCGTAGCTTGTAGTGGTAATTGGCCCTTCAACAACACAATAGGAACTCTTGAAGTCAGTCTTCCACAACAGCGGACTTGAGACCCAGGGAGGCCGAGCGAGTGGCTATATAACAATGTGAAAACTTCTCGACTGTAAAGCCTAATGGCCGCCGGGCTCTGGCCGTGGTATCGGCATCTCCACGTATCTGACGTACATTCGATATCCATCGTATCATTGGACTGCACTAGACCGCACATTGCAGAGCCCGGAGAAGCTGATAAAGGCATCTCGCCAAGAGATCCCGTACCAATCCGCCGGAGTGAAATGAAACCCCAAGAGATAAGGTCATTTGAATGGGATAACGTGGGGCCAGGGGACATTGGCGAGCTGCAAGGTCGCTGATGTCGGTAGAGGGCGCCGCCGCATCTTGGCGTGGGTAAGCGGAAATCCCAAGAGAGGAAAGAGTTTCATAAATGTTCCTTCTCCACACTCGAGGTTGGCGGCCACCCAAATGCCCAGTTTCTCAACGAGCAAGTTGTCGTTATCATCCACTCACTTCCAGGTTCGGAGCTGTGGTCCTGATCTCCGGGGCAGTATGGGCCGTCAAATGCTTATTGTTCGCCTCCAAGGTCTGACTCCATGTATGCAGCGGCGCCGAGGTGCCGTGAGGAAGGTGAGGTGTTGTGAATGGCTCGTATGTGGGCGGCCAAGGTTTTAGTATTTCTTGGAAGTCAAGCTCTTATCATTCTCCAATCAGGGACCGAGGGGAGATAAGATTGTGCAAACCGGACATGCTGCTTCTCTTATTTCGTTATTTAAACATAAAAAAAGCCAATCGGACAAGCCAAGTTGCAAGAAACTGAACCAATAGCAGTGGAATTGCAGGTCTACTTCATGATGATGCTGCACATTTTGGAGACCCCTGTTCATCGTTCGTCCTCAGTTGAGCTCCTTTCCGAAGCAGAACCCTTCAAAAAAGAGATCTTCCTGGTTTGCATCAGGGTCCCAATCGTCATCGAATTCATCTCCGAACTCCTTTCGACCAATCTCATGGAACAAGTCCTTCAACTCCTCACTAGGCTCCCAGCTTCCCGTTCTCCATTCGAAGAGACGAACGTTTTCGTTGTCAGACTCTTCAGATGCCGCTGAATCTAGTCCATCGGATTCTCGATCAGTCCCAGGCGCATTGTAACCGATTCCCCAGCCTAGTGGTCTTTGGTTATTCATCATGTCGAAAGAGCTGTGGTAGGAGAACCTTGCTCTAGCATGACTTCCCGGCGACCACCAGATAGGCGACCATATCATGGCCTCCTTCAAACGAGGCATCTTCGCCGCTGCTTTGGCGAACGCCGTGAGGAATGGATGGAGTGTTTCGGGATTGGGCTTGAGACGCCATCCTGATGGTCGGCAGGGGGCATGTCCCATTATGATAGTGTCACCTTCGATGACCTGGCCGCCGCCAGAATATTCAATCCCGTCTACGGGATACCCTTGGACATTGCTGCCTTCTCCACGCGGCCCCACAAAGTACCAAGATCCCGTAGGCGTGACTGGGTGAAATTTGACCTCCAGTGATTCCATGTTGGGCCAAATATCACCTTGTCCGTCGTCGGGCCAGAAAAACGACTTGTCAATGATGACGCTAAGTTGGAGCTGAGTGAGATGGCGACAAAGAACCCGAAGACTGGAGCTGAATGGGTCTTCGAGACCTGCCCGGACAAGATTTGGCATCGCGGAGTCGTGGTCAAGAATTTCATGGGCTTTTCTACTCTGTAGAATGATTTCGGCTCGCTTCACTTGGAGCGATATGGTTTGGGCAACACGCGCAAAGTCTTCCCTTGCCTCGACTCGGTTGCGTTCAGACTCTGAGTCGCAGTGGTGCTCGTCTATGAGGTCGATCCGCAGCATCCCTAGATTCGGTAACTTTGCAGACAGGTCCAAGGGAGTTCTCAAGCCAAGCTTGTCAAAGGAGTTTGATGCTTGTCGATTTGCAGGTGGCCCAACGTATAGCGATCCGATACTCTGAAGTACAGGGAGCTGCTCCAGACGATGCAGATGATCATGCCAGCTTGCAGTATGATTGGTATTGGTAGAGTTGAAGTCTAGTCGCTCGGGGTTGGTGATCTTGAGCTGTATGGTTCCCTGCGGACCATCAAAGTCCTCAAGCGATTTCAATGCGTTGAAAAGCGCACAGATCTGGGTCGACAGGTCGTCTTCATCGTAGGCCTTCGCTTCGGCCAGGCCATTGGCCGGACTGATTCCATCGTGGTCTAGGATTTCCGGTAACCTCAAGTCGAATTCCAGCTCACGGAGCCAACAAAAGCGTGTACCGCGAAACTTTTCGACAAATTTGTCAAGACTTTTGTAGTGGAGTTTGCACCTGGTGAACCCCTCAGAGTATTTTTCCGCTGCCATACGGAGCGTTGGTGAAAGCAACAGGAGGCTCTTCAGATCAGGGCGATAGAGATTGGAGGCGATTTGGTCGACAACTTCTTGGGGCAGCGTCTCCATGACTGGTGTTACTGGTGAGAGTTGCAGCCGACCCAGAAGCTCACAAGATGACGAAGGTAGGAAATGGAGAGGTCGCACATGTGATGTCTGGCTCTACCCGCATGCAGCGAAACTTTGCTTGTAAGGGTCGTATGTGCCGGAGAGAGACAAGAGGCGCAAGGTGGCGCACCAGGTCTCTCAGCCATGGCTAATCCAGATCAATCAGGGGAATGTCATGGTACCAACGCATTAGGTAAAGATATGTATCAATTCCAAGGGAAGGTCTATCCTAATTTCGAGCTGCATCCTTCGTCCAAGGTGGCCTGTTGTACTGCGTTTAACCCGAGTTGGGCTCGATCAGATTCACAGGCAATGTTCGCATTCCGATACCGTGGTCAGATGTTCTGCAACTGTGCTTTCGATCTGCTCCACGCCGCCGGCGAAAGCCAAGAGCCAAGGCGCCGGCGGGCACTGAAATGCTCCATCAAATCCAGGATTCCACTCCGCACGCGGGCTGCCCGTCGCTGCCGCCGCATCGGAACACCACTTTTGAGCTTGTCCTTCTTCACTCAAGCCGATTGCATCTCTACAAGACTGCCGAATGCCTGCGAAGAACACGACAGATCCTCTCTTCAGCCCGGCAAGTTCTCACCCGCCCGCACGGGAATTTGGCCCCATTTTTATTGGCCTTTGATTCGTTTGTTTGTTTGAACCATTTAACGCCTGTGCCGTCCCTGCAAAGGGCAAAGGGCGCCCAGGTAGTCCAGGCTTTCATACAGATCGATTCCCTTGTCGTCCTCTCGTTCCGTAGATTCTCCGTCCTATCCTGAGTTTTCTATGTATATGTGTTCCGTACTGTCAAATATGGCTCTGCAGTTTCCAGTCCCGGTTACACTCGACCAGCCCCGACCTATCATCATCATTGGACAGTGCAGTTCGCACTTAAACGGGTATCCTGTCCGCTTCTTGGTGGTTGTGTGTGAGAGCAGTACCTCCGTCACAGTGTTTCGATATTAGACAGCATAGAAGATGTGAATCGGGTTTTGAGCTACCTCCGACGTGGACTTTTCCGATGGCATCTGAGGGATACGGCTATCTGATCATTTCAATCCTTTTCATACACCTTAAAGCTATTCTGGTATATTTATTTCTTGCATAGAATCTACCGCTTGTATACCAGAACGGCCGTTGGTCGGGTTGTGGGCTGTCAGATGACCGCGGACCACGATCCACTCTGAAAGCAAAACAGTGAATTCGCATTAGCTTAATTGAAGACAGTACGACGCGGCGCGGCGAGGATATCAGAAGAACAAATTTGAGGTGTGTTTACAAGCGAATTTTACACGCAGCTTCGTTGAATTACTAGTTGCTTGGTGCGATGCCAAACCTTCGACACAAGTCCGAGTCAAATGCAAACGCTACGCGCGCCTACTAACTATGTGTTCAGACAATGGACTGAATCGTCCAGAACGCGACAGTGAAACATTTAGTACATGTGAGCGGTGCAGGGAACACGGTTCGTAAGAATTGCGAGGCAAACGGGATCATGTAAGACGCCTACATCTTTGCTAAGAAGCCTCCAATTCATACAGCAGGCTTGATGGACTGTGTATCCCTGAACAAATTCCTTGGATCGTAGTCTTCCTTTACCCATTCCAATCTTCCAAGATTATTTCCCCAATACAGCCTCGGTGCATCACTACCAATTTCTGAGTCTGGATAATTCGCGTACATCCCCCAATCATTGCTAGGGAGCCCTTTGCTTATGCTCTGCTTGAGTCCCTGGAGAAATGCAAATCCATCGCTGGGATATTTCTCACTCTGCGAGACGCTATCCTTTAGCTGAAACAGAAGCATCTTGTCTCGATGCACATAGGCTGTGTCTGTAGGTTTTGGGCGCGTTATAGCCGAAGAATCACCGCCGTGGAAGTTCATATGCATAAACCAGGAGCGATTTATCGCGAAACCGGTATTGTTGACAGCATAGACGAGAGACTCCAATTGATTTTTTGGCAGGGTTGGAGTTGTAATGCTTGAGGCATAGAAGTTTTCGTGCTGAAATAAGGTCGGTAAGTCTAACCATCCACACACTTGAAGAGCGGTTTCAGTTACCTCGTTGTATGTCGGTGAAGTTATATCAATCTCTGGAGTGCCTGCATAGTGCTTGATGAAGTCTATCCAACCGACTGTCTTTGCACTTGATACTTTGACCCCTAACTTTGTAAGAAGAGGCTGTATGGCTTTCCGGAAAGCTACATCATCGCCAACATAAGCACCATTGAGATAATAGCCATCGTTATTGAACGTAGTCGCCATTGTCAATTCAGCTGGCATTCCTTTTGCAAACTCCTGAGCGTCCAAAAGGATTTGTGCAGCCGTTTTCACGTCCCATTTAAGGCTAATGTCGAAGTATGTCACTTGCTCGGGTGCGGCAAAAGTGTTGAATTCGAGTTCGGCCACAATGACCATCGAGGAGCCTGCGCCGCGGATTGCCCAAAAGAGGTTTGGACGTTCGGTTGCAGAACAGTACGTTATCGTTCCGTTGGCCAGAATAACAGTTGCTCCTTTTATCCAGTCCGTGGCAAGTCCGTACTTCCGAGAAACCATACCATGGCCGCCATGAAGGGAATGCCCACCGACACCAACACTGTTCTGGTTTAGACGGTACACTCAACACAGACAGGGCACTTACGCTGGACATGTCCCATGAGAGAGAGCTCTCTTCCCTTGTTTATATAATTCAGTAGCAACATGTCCTAATCTAGCGCCTGCTTGTACTTTGGCGGTGCCGTCGGTGGCAACCTTCACGGTGTACATGCGGTCTAGGTTGACCACCAGATGGCCGTCTTCCCCACCGAACCCGGATGACGTATAGCTGTGGCCGCCGCTTTTCGCGCTGACACTGACACCATTCTGGGCACCGCATTCTACGGCAGAAGATATTTGCGCGACCGTGGTCGGTATGGCAACTGTAATTGGTCTGTACGGGAGCCGGATATTGTAAGGACTGGGAGTTGACGAAGCAACAGGGATGGTTGCGGCGCTGAGGCAGGATATCAGGGAGTCGAGGGTGGATGCGGACACCGAGATTGTGACGAAAGCTTGAGTAATAAGAAAAATTCCGATATACATTTTTTAAACAATATCTGATGATGTGAGAGGTGAATGGACGGGTCTCAGCTAGGTCCTTGCCGATGGGTCAAGTTGTAAATTTGTTTAACTCACAATCCAAGCAATAGCCTTCATTTGTATGTTTTATAAGGGTTGCGAAGTAAATCATTCGTTCCGGTCAGCTGAGATCTTCGAACCATTTAGCCAATAGCTATCATACATTGATAGCGAACGACAAATTTGTTCTTCTCGTTTGCCTCTTCCAACCGAGATGGCTGCAAAGGACTATCGTTCCGTCGCTGCCGCTCAATGCAGGTAGAGTTCACCTGCATCTCAGCCCCTGCACGTAAGCTCGTATATGCGTGTCTCAGCCGATGTAATTGCTGATCTTGCAGGAAGAGACTGATTCTATGCGTCAGTTTGTCCTCACGTAATTCAAGACCTGGAGCACACATATTAAACGAGCAGCAATCAGGCGAATCAAAATCAGAAGAACCAGAGTCCACCAAGGGTGGCTTGATATTGTTTCTTCAACCCCATTCAGTACCAAATCGCGAATATTGAAAATGCCTAGTATCAAATAAATGTTATTCAGCAATTCAATGCTCTTTAATTTATCTACTTTCTACATGGTTATGCCTAACCGCATGTGTTGGCTATCGCTGTCGAGAGTTGGGTGCTATATGCAGCAACAGAGCATCTCAAAGAGGATACTATGCATGATTCACTAGTCACCAAGGCTATTAGCGGCAGTTAGGAGAATAAGTCATCGTGAAACTGCCGCTTTCTTTCGCAATTTTCTACTACAGTCAATACTGGTCCGGCAAGTTGTAACGCACATTGACTACTCATCATTCAACGTTGATTGCCTTGACCACAGGGCTAATACGATGGTTACCAACGATCAAGTCGACAGTCCACCAAACGCCCACAGCTAAGGCAACGTTGTCAGGCCTACGTTGCTCCCGCAGAGACGCCGCGTTTATCTAATGAACTTATCAAATAGAGCCGGCACATCTATTACAGAACCATAATCACAATACCTTCTGGACGGCATGCAACATTGATGATTAGGGTTTGTAAATTTGTGGCTAGGCTACCCGAGTTCATCTAGATTTCTACCAGGTGTAGGATAAGATCAACTGTTTATGAGACCAGGCGTCTCATCGTCCTACAAAGTGTCTTTCGGCATAACGCAGAGGCAGGTATAGAAGAGCACTCAGAATGAACGCAACCTCAAAGCCAATATCTCCCGTTGAAACTGCGATGGGCCCCGTGAACCAAACCTGCGAAATGCACGGAACAACCAGCGCAAAACTAAGCGCAGCAGCTCCGATAGCTGCGACACCCCATGGCAACTTTGAAGGCTCTTCCCAAATAGCAGCCTCGTATGAGGTGTGGTTTGCGCGGCGGAAAATGAAATGCTCAGTAACAACGATCCCCACAAATGAAGCTGACCAGTAGCCGATAAGTGCAATGAAGTTTTCGAGACTGAGGAAGAAGTCGTGAGCTGCTCGAATCGCGATTGGGATGATGATGGCAGTCACCACAACCGAGAAAACGTATCGGGGTAGTCGAAACGAGGGAACCAAAGTCTGAAAGTTCAGGGTAATCGCGTACATCGTGCCTGAGATGTTGGCCAGCAAGGTGAAAGCGAGGACGACGAGGATGAATTTGCCGAAACCGCCGGCTGGGGAAAGCATAGCCCCGAGAACACCACCAACCAACGTGCTGTTGAACCCATCTTGCCACTCGGGGATATTACCCATAGCGCCGCCGATAGCTGCACCCAAAGTCATTAGCAGAATGGTCGGCACGACCAGTCCGAGATAGCTGTAAGCGAAGATGCGGTAGCTGAAGAGAGTAAGCGCCAGTCTTCAAGGCGGGTTTTCAGAACTTACGATACGAGTCGCTTTGTGGGGTCAAAGTAGGTCGTTAAATCGGATGCGATGCAAGCCCATGGGATCATGTAGGATGCAATTACGCCACCAAAGCTGAGAACCCCAGAAGCCGTTGCTGGCTCGGCCATAGCTTGCCCCTTCAGCTGCTGACCGCCGCATCCTACGGCAATGATGATGGCCACCAAGGCCGGCATCCAAGCGTAACCTTCATAAAAGTGCAGCACATTGAAGCCGCAGAAGGATATTAAAAGTGCTGAGATACCGATCAAAACAATACCGACTGCAGTCGACAGGTCGCCTTCTGAGACTGCCGAGAGACATTGCCCTCCAATCACGCAGATAATGACGCAGAACCCAGTGAGGGTTGCCAAGTTGAGAACGACCGGAACGTACACGAAGTAGTAGCTGCAAAAGCCCCGTTAGCCAAATCTGAACTCCTGTCCTTGTATTTACCCGGCACTCCAGATGTTGGTCTGTGTTGAGCAGTGACTTACCCAAAACTAAAGCGAGCTTGAATCATCTGGCGCATGCCTGTCTTGGGGCCCAAAGTTGACAGAAATGCCGGGGCCAAGGTTGACAAGAGGTTGAAAAAGAGAATCACAAGCGCCGAATCTTGGAGGCCGAGGCCGAACGAGACCGGACCCAGCATACCGAAGGTAATGCTAACTAGCGTGAGCAACGACCGGAATAACATGAAGGATATTGGACCTTGGAGACTTACGCCAGAATATTGGTATTGATCGAACACCAAATCGTGAAAGCATTAAAGTACTTGGTGTTTGTCCGAGCCTCGAGCGGGATGGGCTGGATTCCGCCCTCCTCGACCCGCCCGGCCATCAGGACTCTCCGCACGAAGCTTTTCTCATGTCGGCTAGCTACCAGAGGTGGCTGCACGTTGGGACGTTCTCCGGTCTGCTTTTCGTCGTGACCCTGCTGGTCATATTGGCTTTCCAAAGTGTCCGCCATTTGAAAGAGTCCCGCAAAGTGGTGGAAACCCGTACAGGCAAATGTTAGAGTAGAGGCTGGACAACAGCGGCAGCCGTGTTGCTTCAATATTAATGGAGATGACTCAATATTGACAGTGGTGTAAGATTTGAAAATTTGTCGTTGAGCGTCCGTGCGTTGAGCACATATCGCGGCCAAACGAGACTTAGTCAACCATTGACTAATAGTGTCTCCATCAGCCCATTGTTTCTGCCGAATTTGGCGCTTCAGATTGGGTGTTTGCTGAGTAGCGATGATAGCCGCCTTGTGGAGCGTCATGGCTATCTTTTTAAGTGTTAAGGCGGCACAACCCAGTGGAAGAGATTACGACAGGGTGACACACAGTAGTATACAAACGAAATGTCCATCGGACACACAGCTGACTTGGAATATATGCCAATCCGGTCGTATCGCTGCGAGAAATTTATGCCTAGTAGATCAGAGTCAAGTCTTTTTTTGAACGTCAAATGATGACGTTTTCCGGCAACTTCTCGATTCAAGTCGCAGAATCACGCTGCATGAAGTCTGACGCTTATTGCACATCTTAATAATCCAGTTTCAGGTTTACTTTTAGGGATGCCCAGCTAGCTAAAGAAAAAGAAAATTACAGTAGCAAAATTACCCACAATAGCACACATTACCTATGTCAGAAAGCCATTGGTGGTCAGTACATCTTCATGATGTATGAAACCTTCAACTATCCACAATCTCCCCCCTTTGTCGTTCGTGACATTGAAGACATTGACGTTAGAGTTGAGCCCAGCCTTGATCGGTCCCGCCGCTACAGTGATTGGAGCCGCCGAACTTCATGCGGTCTGGTTATTGCTCTTTTTTGGAGACTTCTGGTTAGATTTTGCAGCACTCGTTTTGGCAATGCCGGACCCTTGGTTACTTGAGGTCGGTGCTGCCGTGATTTCCGGCCCAGACCTGTCAAGAGGTATGGTATTCGCCGCCTTCTCATTTTGCTTCTTCTTTTTCTTCACTGGCTTGGCCTTCGTGGTGGCAGCAACTGTGGACTGAGCAGATGCCCAGTCGTTCTTCGGAGTGCCTTGGGTCCCATTTCCAGAACACCCCTGTATTCGTCGCAATATCTGGCCGAGGGTTTCTTAGAGTTAAATCAGTGTTGACGTTAACCAACTGGGTGTATCGATGCTCCAGCATACCGATGCCAGTCTTTACAGCCCTCCAGGCACGATCCCTACGCCCACCTCCGAAACGATCAACCCAAGATTTGGTCTCATCACACGGCCAAAGCTGATGTGACGAGTTCCTCGCCTCTTTGGTTTTGGCCTCAGGGTGGAATACATCGATCTTTTTGACGGAACCATCACGGAGGAGACCCTTGACGATGGGAATCTCAAAGTCTTGCAGGCTGGTCGAGCCGGAGGGGTGGAATTGGTCGGGGGGAAGCGGTAACAAGATTACCACCCAATCGCCTTGAGATATAAACCACGAGAATATAGCCGACGCGCCTTTCATAAATTTGCTCCTTCGTTTCCTGCCCTTGGACTTTTCCAAATATCTCAAAGGACCCATCGCTGTAGTCAAGGTCTGGTATTGGTGGCTATCTGCCCACTTCTGTGCTTTCTCTCGGTTCATACCGCTCCAAAGAACCTGTTGATTAATTTTAAACGAGCATCGAAACTGTTCGCAGATGAGCCTAGCTTCTTCGGCCGTGACATATTTAGGACAGATGGTTCCTAGTAGATGTTGGAGTCCTGGCTGGTTTTCGGCGGCCTTGCACATTTTGCCTAGTGGTGCCTGAGTAGAAACAAACAATTATATGATCAAGTGAGTCAATCTGTCTTCTGAGCTTACATTGCCGCAGAAACATGGGTGATTTAAAGCGGCAAACCCCAGTCTTTCGAACTAACGACGGAGTTTGCTCTTTATCTGAGAATTTTGTAACGGCCGCCTACTGTCTACCATGGCGTGCTCATGCTACCAAGTCCAAATGATTTGGCGTCTCAAATAACCCGGCCAATCGCTTGATGCCGGCCCCTCCACCCCGTAAGAAAGTATTCGGTATTGAATTTTCAGCAAGACCGGCTTTCCCGGGCTACCTACTTAGAGGCGATTACTTTATTACAAAAAGTCAGAAACAGAAACTGTATCTTTCACTTCATGGTTTTTTCATTTGAACGATATCTGCCACGATGAGAATCCGGCATGACTTTTCGAACACTTTCACCGACTAAACCTATCCCTATCTCACAGATACAGGATGGGCACCATTTACAGACAAAGCGTATTTTGCGTTGTCTGACCGAAAGTACTATTTTACGACCAAGGAAAATACGGAGAGTTGGAAATGCACGAGGCTTTCATGGCGAGAGGTCGTCGTAAGCCGGCCTCGCGCCAAAGTCCGTGATTGATAGCCGAGGCAGTCCCCTGTGACGTTAGGCGTAGCCCCTCTCTCCCCCAAGATTTCTTTTAAGATCTGGGCAACCCCGCAAGTGGCATCAGATCGTGTCCAATGCTCGAATGCAAATTCAAAACCATGGATCGGTCAAATTTCAGCCCTACAGATATCGTCGAAGAAGTGTGGACTGATCTCGGCTTGCCGAAACATGCCATTTGTGCAATTAAACTCGACACCAAGCCTGGTTCAGCTGCGCCATCCTCGTTCAAGATTGGCCACATTGCACAAAGTTCCATTGCTTTATCAGCTCTAACAGCTACTTTACTTCACTCGTACCGCAATGGCACCGACTTGCCCCGAGTTACGGTACCACTTTGTCACGCCCTAGCTGAGTTCAAGTCTGAAAGGCTTTATGAGATCGAAGGCAAATCTCCGCTGCCTGTCTGGGGTGACGTTGGAGGTCTTCACAGAACCCTTGATGGCTACGTCCGCATTCACGATTCGTTTCCAAATCACCGCCTTGGTACCCTACAGCTCCTTGGTCTGCCCTCGGAGGCTACCCGCAACGATGTTGCCTCCAAAACGAAGCTTTGGCTCAGTGTCGACTTGGAGACGGTCGGCATCGAACATGGACTGGCAGTTTATGCTCTGCGCACTTACGAGGAGTGGGATAAGCACCCTCAGTCTATCTCCATCGCAAGTCAGCCCATCCTTCTGAGAAAGTTTGCAAATGGGCCAAAAGGCTTCCCCGACCATCTTGCTAGAGGTGCAGATCGTTGTCTCAGGGGTCTCCGAGTAGTGGAGTTGAGCCGCGTGATTGCTGCGCCAGTGGCAGGCAAGACCCTCGCTGCGCATGGAGCAGACGTTCTATGGGTTACATCTCCCAACCTCCCAGACCAGCCTCCACTCGATCGAGAGTTCAGTCGCGGCAAGCGTACTATTCAACTCGATATCAACAAACCTCCGGACAAAGCCAAGCTTCTCGAGCTTCTCCGCACTGCAGACGTCTTTATCCAAGGATACCGGCCCGGCAGTCTCGCAGCCCGCGGTCTTTCGCCAACAGATCTGACTACCGCAAATCCGAGACTTATAATCGCGAATCTCTCGGCATTTGGTCCCAAAGGCCCTTGGTCTAGCCGGCGGGGATTTGACTCTCTGGTTCAAACGTGTAGTGGGATGAATGTGTCAGAAGCGCGGCATTTCGGATCTGGAGAGCCCGCAAAGCCCTTGCCTTGCCAGGCTCTTGATCACGGTGCTGGCTACTACCTTGCCTCTGGAATATCTACTGCTCTATACAAACGTGCAACAGAAGGTGGCTCTTGGATCGTGGACGTCTCACTTGCAGGGGTGATGAAATACCTGAGAAGTCTCGGCCAGTACCCAGGCAAGACAGGTTTTGAAGCTTCGGACGCTAAAATAAGCCTGGATGTCGGAGAAGATCTATTTGAAAAGCGCGAGACTGATTTCGGCGTAATGAAGTACCTCAAGCATTCGGCTGCGGTTGAAGGCCTTGAGCCTGGTTGGGATATAATGCCGAAAGAATTGGGAAGCGACGAGCCTCGTTGGCTTGCCTAAAACGCTTATGCGACTCTATCTATCATGATGTTCTATTTCTACTCTTTATCAAGCAGCCGCCACCTGGTCAAGTTGGCCTGCGGACCCGAGAAGTTTGTCGACGGCCTTGTCTATTTCATAGTGGTACATCCAAGTGCTCTTGCTCTCGCCCGCTCTTCTCACACGCTCCTCAATCTCCTCATTCACAGGAAGATTCTCGGCCAGCAATGCGGAGTTGAGCGCAGCAAAGTTGTCCAGAACACCGTACAAGTCTCGATAGTGCGGCGACCTAATCCTGTCATACAGTTCCAGCGCAGCCGGTAAGCCCTTCGCATTTTGGTGTGCCCAGTCAATACTCCGAGTCAAGGCAAAGACGTCTTCCAGCGCAAAGCCCGCACCAGCACCGAAAGCGCCGGATAGAGGGTGAGAAGCGTCTCCAATCAAGGCCAAGGAGCCATGAGAAATCACGCTTTCAAGTCGAGCACCCGAGAACAGAGCAAACTCCTGGGTCTTGCCTTGAGCAGCAAGCTGTATGACTTTACGGACAGGCTCGCAGAACTCGTCGTACTCTGATGCAATGGTCGAAAAGTCGAAGGGACGACCCCAGCTGACTTGTTCCTGTCCTTCGATCGGGCGACGGATGCGCGCTGTAACCTCGAAATCATCTCCGCCTAATGGGCAGGTGAATACATATTTCCCCCCAGTATTCTGCCAGAAGACGGGAGACTTCGGGATTCCGTCGATCTTTTCGACTGCTGATTTTTGAATGATGGTGCGGTAGGCAGATTGGCCGTTGTACTTGATCTTGTGTGAGGGAAAAGCAAAAGATCTCACAAACTGGTATTTATCAGATTCCTGGAAATCTCAACTGAGATGATGCTGGGATCTGGTAACTCTTACCGATCGGATTCCGTCAGCTCCAACAAGCAAGTCCACTTCGTCAGTCAAGCCGTCCTCGAAACGGATCTCGACCTTGCCACTGGGTAGGACCAAGATATCAGTCAGCTTCTTAGAGGTTTTGATACGCGACTGATCGACATCTTTGAGGAGGGCAGCTTGTAGCTTAGCCCGCACCATACGGCAGCTCAACTGTTGCGGCGGCGTGTCCTTGGGGTGACTGCTCTGCTCTAGAAGCTTTCCGGTCCTTCCGTTCCTATTTTATCAAATGTGAGCGTCATAAAACTAGCCAAATTCTTTTCAGTCGGGGCTTACCGTTGCTGTCCACTCGTGCCATCTGGAGACCTGAAGTAGTCACTCGGATGGATGTTTTTGGCGGCCCCGTTCAACTCCAGTAGTCTCCAAGTGTGCCGTTGCAAACTAATGCCGCCACCGGTTTCGCTGATCTGGGGTTTCTTTTCGTAAAGCGTCCAGTCGACATAGTGCAATTTACCAAATTCGATCGCAGCACCTAGTCCGCCCGGACCACCGCCGATGATGGCAACCTTGAGTGGCTGAGGAGGAGTTTGACTCTTGACCGTCATCGTGCCAGTTGATTATGAAACTTTCAAGGACGCGACGATTAACAATACGACAACGCTTGCTAACTTTTGGAAAGTGATTGCACCGTGACTTGGCAAAGCCGAAGTAAGACAATTAATCACCGGCGTGGCTTGCGCGGCATTTTATGCTTTCGCAACAACGCAGGTTATCGCCCAATTATTGGGGTGCATCAGGTCATCATGCCGCATTGCGCAATCCACGGAGCGGATTGGCAATCCGGCCAACGCCGATAAAGGAATCTAACCCACGTCAATCAGTTCATAAGGAGTCTGTATCAGTGGATCGCATTGTAAACTTGCGAGGCTGGCATCTTTGAGGTAAGTCAAGTTACCCACATTCGGGCCACCCCCACATTCGGGCCACCCAAAAATGCCGCATCCCAACCTCCTATCTCCAACTTCAAACTATCACATCTTTTACCATACTTATCCAATTGGCCTCATCTTTTGAGGATACGTTATTTGCATTATTATGAGCCAGTATACTGAGTATGAGATCAACCAGGCACTTGAAGCTATCAGCCGCGGCCATACTATCCGGAAGGCAGCTCATGAGTATGGGATCCCAAGGACTACCCTTCAGCGACGGCTTCATGGTGCCCAGTCGAGGCCTGCTGCTTTTGAAGACCTCCAGAGGCTCTCTATTAGTCAGGAGGCTAAGCTGGCCAGCTGGGTACAGATCCAGGCTGATCTTGGGCTTGCGCCAACGCATCAGCAACTTAAGGAGTTTGCCTAGCGCATCCTCCATGCCATGGGAGATACCCAACCTCTAGGAAAGAGATGGGTGAATGCCTTCATACGAAGGAACCCATCTATCAAGGTCCAGAGAAGTCAATCTATTGATTCCAGACGCGTCAATAGGGCATCTACTAAGATTATCAGGGACTGGTTTAAGTATCTCGCGATCCCGCAGATCATGGCCATTAAACCAGCCAACCGATATAACATGGATGAGACTGGGATCCTTGAGGGCAAGGGATCTAATGGGCTGGTGCTAGGCAGGGCTGAGACAAAGTCTGTACGAAAAAAGCAGCCTGGATCGCGAGCCTGGGTGTCTATTATCAAGTGTATCTCAGCTAAAGGGCGGGCACTATGGCCGCTAGTTATATATAAGGGCAAGTCAGTCCAGCAGCAGTGGTTTCCTCTAGATCTCAGCCCTTATGATGGATAGGAGTTTACAGCAACAGAGAATGGATAGACTACTGATAAGACTGCTGTTAAGTGGTTACATAAAGTCTTCTTTCCTCAGACTAACCCTGGCCAGCCTGGCCAGGCCAGACTGCTTATCCTGGATAGGCATGGGAGTCATACAACGACAGAATTTATGTAGCAGTGCTATATTAATAACGTCTATCTGTTATTCCTGCCGCCACACACCTCCCATGTCCTCCAGCCACTTAATCAGTCAGTCTTTAGCCCAGTCAAGTCAGCCTATAGAAAGGAGCTTAGATACCTCAGCCAGTGGAATAATTCAACTATCATAGGCAAAAGGAACTTTATTTCCTGCTATCAGAAAGCACGCCTGGCTAGGCTAACAGTCCAGAATATCAAAAGTGGCTGGAAATACACTGGACTATGGCCTGTTGCTGTAGCCAAGCCTCTTATGAGCTCCCTGCTGTTGCCCAAGGCATCTAACCCACCATCAACACCACTTAATAAGGCTGCCCAGGCTGCCCAGGGTATCCAGGGTATCCAGGATACAGATGGATAGGTATCTGCTGTATCTACGGTTGCATAGTCAACGCCCAGAAAAGCTAGGGAGCTGGATAGTCAACTGCACTTATTCAGCCAGCTGGATCAAAGCATTGCCACACAACGCCAGCTATTCAGAAAGGTCAAAAAAGGCTTCCAAGAGCAGTCCCTCCAACTGGCTACTGCCCAGCAACAAATCCAGCATCTCCAGGCCCAAGTCAACAACAGCACAGCCAGAAAGAAAAGGGCTGTCAAAGTTAACCCTAATACTAAGTTTGCTACTATCAGCAATGTACGGCAATCCCAGATTGAGGCTGGCGAAGTTAAGGTTGATACAGATGGATCCAGCGCATCTGATTACCCTAGTGAGGCAGAAAGCTGTATTGTAGTGGCAGCTATGCCTAGTCGATAGTTAATTGAAATAGGTGGTTGTGTTGCGATAGCTTCATTTTTGGGTGGCCCGAATGTGGGGGTGGCCCGAATGTGGGTAACTTGACTTATTTCACTTCAATGATTGATTCAGACTCACAAACGAACAAAGAGAAAAGGAAGAAAAAAAGGCCACAAAATCTAGAACGCTGGCCGAGTATCAAGCCAAGTATTGGTGAGTAAAAACAACATGAGGCCTTCTAATTGCTGATTGGTTTGGTTTGGCTCATTTACTCGGATTGGTAAGCCTCATCATACCAACGTAGACTGTCAGACAGAAGATTCACAGTAACGACCAACCGTTTTTCTGATTATATCTATCGATCATGCCGTGATAGGAATGCATTCGATAAATTTGCACAAAAGTCTCTTTCGGTGTTCAGTGCATACTGATGCACATGGTATACAACTAAATATGTTTGACCGCTTGGATAGACCCAACGCGAAGATATTCAAAGGAATGCCCTTGTGGAGAGCTCTCAAATGAGTTTGCTTCATGACTTCATCCAAGAAGTGGTCTCTGTGTATTTAAATTACTGAAAGCTGCTAATATCCTTGCAAATGGAAAGTTCAAATCGCAGACTAGGCTCATTGAAGTCAGCATACGGAAGTGGACACAACTCTCGATTGCATTTGGTACTGGATGTAGGGCTCCAGCACATCTTCGCGAATATAAATCCAACCGTCACTGCCCTGCATCTTGGGGATACACAGTTCCACCTTGGCGTCGAATCTCGTCCATGAGTTCCATGACACGAATGGTTTCTGCCCAAGGCATAACATCGCTCTCCAACTTGCCCGCCAACACGTCCAGCGCAGCGTTGTCGGCCTCCCAGTAGTACCCTCGTCCAATTGGTCTGTAATCATAGGTCTTTCCAGCATTTCTCCCAACGACGCCTTTTGTCTGGTCCCTCCAGAACTTTGGGTAAACAGTGAAAGAATGAGGATCCGAAGGAACAGTCCCGTGCACCTCTACTGTGCCGTTGGTACCCCGAATGCGGGCCAATACATCCGGGTTTCCGGTTGCCATCGTAGTGGAGGTCACTACGCCCTGCCCACCCGTTGAGGGATAGTGCAAAATGACGCTGCTGGTGACCTCGACTTCGCCATGGTGTGATTGTGCAGCGAGTATCTTTGGTGTCTCGGAGGCCGCAGGTGTTCCCGGGTCCAAGCCAAGGATGGCCCAAGTCAGCGTGTAGATGCCCAAGTCGAGCAGTGAGCCAGCGCCAAGACGAGGCTGCTTGTACCGTGAGCCCTCCGGCAGGTTTGGGATATCCATCTCTAGCCCGAACTCCGAGTATACGTGGAAAACGTCGCCAACGACTTTCTCTTTGTGAAGCATGCGTTGGAGGTCTTGGACAAGAGGTCGGTGGCGGAGCCACATCGCTTCGGCGACGTAGACTCCCTTTTCCTTGGCGCGGGCCAAGACTTCCCTCGCATCTCGAGCATTCAATGTGAAGGCTTTCTCGCAGAGAACGGGTTTGCCAGCCTCAATGGCGTCCAGGCAATTCTGCTTGTGGAAAGCATGTGGGGTACCGATGTACACTATATCCACATCGGGGTCGGCATAAACTTCGCCGTACGATCCATAGACAGTAGGGTTGTCGTTGTTGGGGAAGAACTGCTTTGAGAACTCCAGCCCTTTCTGAACCGATGAGCTTCCGATTGCCTGCACAATGTGCTTGACTTTGGCATCTGGTCGTGAGATCAAGAGGTCCTCGACGAACCAGGAAGAGATCATCCCCGTAGCTAGCGCCGGTCAGCATTATTCTTGGCGTCGGCGTCGGGCGCGGGGAACTGTACCAACAATGCCCCAGCGAATCGCTGGTAATTCCGACATGCTGTAAAACGGTTGGACGATACGATGCGGTTGATGCACTCTGCACTGAAGACAGGCCGAGTAGATGGCACTGCAATATATCTTGAGAACCGCAAGACCGTTTATTTATATCCGGAATATGAAGTCCGAGCCTCGTAGCATTTCTATGTGCAGCCCCTCACTGCCGAGTTGTTCGGCATTCTCCCTGTGACGTCGCTTCGAGTCTGGTCGAGCGTCATATTACCAATCCGTCAATTTCCGGCGCCGTTGCCTGCATTTGTCCTGGACGGCATCCATTTTCCGACTCCATCGTTAAATATCGCCTCGTCTGAACGAGATCGCGCAAGAAGCTGATGCAGCACACTTCCCCCAAACCTCTTTTTACTTCGCGCCAAGGGTTTTCTGCTTCGACACAATGGCCTCTCTGCAGAAGACTCTCAACGTCGGTGTTGTTGGCATTGGTCGGATGGGCCAACGGCATGCCCTCAACGTTCAGAATCTCGTTCCCCGGGCCAAGCTGGTTTGCGCATGCTCTCCCGCCAAAGCCGACTTGCTCTGGGCCGACCAACACCTCAAACCCCACGGTGTAAAAGTATACGCCACTTTTGAGGAGATGATCGAGACCCCTGGCTTAGAAGCGGTTATTATCTCATCCATCACAGAGCTGCATCTGCCTCAGACGTTGGCCGCATTCAACAAAGGAATCCACGTTTTATGCGAAAAGCCCATTTGCCGATCTGTCACAGAGGTACGCTGCTTCGACATGTGGACCCGTCCGTTACTGACACTTCTCAGTTGGAAACTCTCTGCGAGCATGTAGAATCAAAGCCGGAGACCAGAGTTATGGTTGCGTTCTGCCGGCGCTTCGACGACAGCTATCAAGATGCACGGGAGAAAGTCAAGGCAGGCGCCATCGGCAGGCCGTTCGTCTTCCGGTCTCACGGATGTGAGAAACTCGACCAGAGTCCATTCTTCCAGCAGTACTTGAAGAACTCTGGCGGCATCTACTTTGACAGTGCCATCCACGACATCGACTTATCGCTGATGTTCCTGGGCGAGGACTCGGTGCCTAAATCCGTGTCGGCCGTCGGTACCGCCGCATTCTTCCCGGACCTAGCAAAGACGGGAGACGCAGATAACGCAGTTGGCGTGTGCGAGTTTTGGGACGGTAAGATTGCCCACTTCTACCACTCGAGAAGTTCCTCGCACGGCTACGATAACGTCACCGAGATCTTTGGCACGACGGGGAAGTTGACGGTCAATTCGACACCGAGGAAGAACAGGGTCGAGATCTGCGACACGGACGGGTTCGTCAAGGTTGAACCGACACCCTCGTGGTATGACAGGTATATCTCGGCCTTTGTCGTAGAAGCGAATGCGTTTGTGGATGCTGTCCTTGATAACAAGCCCTTGCCAATTCCATTGCGTTCAGCTGTCACGTCTCTTCGGATAGCGACGGGGCTGCAGGAGAGCCTAAGAAGTGGTCAGAAGATCTACTTTAGCCGACAAGGCCAGGCGATGGGCTCCAGCCCCCCTTACCATCTATAAATGGTACCGGGAGAGCAGACTTGCAGCAACACACGGCACATCAACGAAGAAGCTGAATTTCTTGTCTCGTACGCTCTCGGATCTCAGCACCATTTCATCGCATGTTTTGTCAATCCTGATGGGCATTTGATAGGCGCGGGCCCATTCTGCATAGTATCTACAGCGTGCTAGTGGATAGCTAAGTTACTACGGCCCAATACATATGACTTGCGCGAGCCATCTTCACTCGAAACCTTATACCAAGTGCTGTTGGTCGTTTTCCACCTCAAAAGAAATAGAAAAGATGGCATCTAGCCATGCTCATGGCTGAAGGAAGGGCTTATCGAATTGGCCACGACATTCTCCAAGAGGTCTCCAGTGCACCTTACATCCGCCTTTCCGAGAAACGTGACACTGCACACCACATATCAGCGCGCAGTGAGCATCTTGGCGGTCAGAGTCCGCCAATATTTGAGCAAGTTGTATTCCCAAAGAAAAACGTTGACGGGATAAGGAAGGAATGCTTTGTGGTAAGGAACTCGCCAGGCACCAGGCCCAAGAGCTCCAGCCATTGACACCACAGCTTCACCGCCAAAATGCGTCAGAAATCCTTCTTCACCTCTTCACGTCCGTGTATGACTCCCTCCGGGCAAGCCAGCCGATGCCGCGCCCGGTTGGTTGTCGGGGTGGGTGGAGTGGGGCCACGCCCGTCGGACCAATCCCGGAGAAGCGGGGGGGCGTGGCCACGGGACCGACTCGGGGTGGGTGTGGCAGGCAGGCGATGCGGTCTCAGCCGTGGTGCTTGGGTGTCTTGTTTTTCCCAAGACGCAAGGCGAGAGACAAAATGGCTTCGGTGTAATGCATTGACGGTGCAACTGCGATTACCCTACCCGGTGCAAGTTCTGTTTTCCTAGCATCCCGCAACGCATGCCATATTCCAGCCAGCGAGAGCGTTGGCCGCGGATGCCTTGACCGACACACCGACCCAGGGGACACAAGGTGAAGGTGTGCAAATCCCCGGTGGCCCGTCCCTCCATCCTCCCAGAGCTAAACAACAGGGATGACCCGTGATCCCTCGCTCCCTCCCTCCCGCTCCGACTCCTCCAAAGTGCAAAAGCAGCTAACCCGGCTAGTGAAGTGTCAAAGCCGATGGTTAGATTCGCGACGTTGCCTATTCCGCTCCCCGCCGGGCGCAGGCATCAACCTCGCCCAGCCTCCGATAAGCGCGCCATCGCCCTCGTTAACCCGGTGCGCTAACTCGACGAGACGATGGATGCGGTTCGTCGAATCGACGGTACTCGGGTATGTCATGCAGCTGTCACAATGATGGCGAATCGTGGAAGCGGAGCCAGGCAACAACGTGGACTGCGCCGTCGGAACCCCGCGATGACCCCGCCATGGAGCCATGTCACTTTCGTCGACAGCCTCGGGTTCATTCATCCAAGATGCTGTTGCGGATCACCACCGTCCACGGCGAGGACAAGGACGAGTGCCTCGTCCTCGGCAAGGACGCGAAAGGACCCAGGTTCGAAATCGGCGACAGATGCGCCTCCTCAAAATCCCACTCTCCATGCATCCCCAAGTGTGTTGGTGTCTTGACTCAGACCGAAGCAACCACCCGCCACGACCCGCCCCAAACATCCCCCCATCCTTTGTCTACAAGAAAGTTAAGACGAACAAACAATAAGACGCCACGGATACGGGACGCTGCAGATGTCTCGCAACCACGTCCTGGGCGATGGTGGGCCCGGCAAGACAGGAGCGTTGCCTTCGCCTCTCTGCCGAGGCCTCGGGGCCGGTCCAAGACCAGGGCCAGAGTGAGACATGCATGGATACGCGATCACAAGGCCTCGGTTTTCATTGTTTATCATGCAAGCGTGTGCTCGACAAAGCCGTCGTCGCCCAAAGAAAATGAGTTTTCATGAATCATGATGCTGTTGTTTGATTCAATGACTATCTATGTCCTCCTCCGAGTGTCCTGTTGTGGTATCATCCCATCGCCGTCCCAGCGGCCCGTCCAAGTCCCGTCCCAGGTGTATGTACATGCAGTAAAAGTAAAACGCTGGCTATCTATACAATTCCAAACCAAATTCAAGCGCAGATATAGCTTATCAAAACAAGTCTGTGTCCAAAGGGGCGTTTACTCCCATCGGTAAACGCCATCGTCGTAGAGGACACGGTGCCTCCGGCTGCCCGGCCCCACAGTCGCCCGGCGACGGGGCATCATCCGCTCCATGAGCCGGCGGCGCTGAGCCTCGTCCTCCTCCTCCCTCTCGCGTGCCTCGCGCGCCTCACGTGCCCGGCGGTCAGCAATCTCCAACCGGCGCACGGCATCAACAAGTTCCTGCTCACGCTGCTGGTCGGCCAGAGTAGGACCGAAGCCCGTTGACGTGCGCTTAAAGGGAACGGCGGTGCGGCGGGCAATGTCGGCATTCTGCGCCGCGATCTGCGCGCGGATGCGCTGCTGGCGCTCCTCCTCCTTCTGGCGCTCGCGCTCCTCGCGTTCCTTGCGCTCCTTCTCACGCTCCCTCTCGCGACGCCGGCGCCGGCGCTCCTCGTCGTCGGCGCTGGTGTGGCTGTGCCGCGAGTCGGAAGAGTTGTGGCGTCGATGACCGCTGTCAATGACCTCGATCTCCACCTTTGACCTCGGCGTGCGTTCGTCCACAATCACCGGGCGAAGGGAATCGCGCGGGACGTGGCTGTAGTGGAAGTTGGAGCTGTTGCCGCCGGCGTTGGGGGAGGGCGGCGCGGTGTAGGGTGACGCGAACTGCTTGGGAGGCGTGCGAGGTGTAGGCGGGGAGTCGACGATGACAATGCGCTCGGCGCGTGTGCGGTTCTTGCGGTTGAGGTCCAAGACCTTCTGCCCGTTGACGTAGATACCCGACTGCCGGCGTTTGCGCTCGCTAGAGGAAGAGTCCCGACGAGTGCGGTCTGGGTCAGCGCCTCCAGAAGTGCCCCGAGGCGAGCTCAGTGGAGGAGTTGGCGGCATCTGCTGAGGGAAGGGGTACGAAGGTCCGGCAGCGGGATAAGCGGGCATGGGTGAAGGATAAGCTACCGCGCGAGGCGGGTGGTTATAGATGACGGGGTTGGCGCAGAGGCGGCCGTTGCGGGAAGCAGTGGTGCAATAGCTGGGCTCTTGGTACTCGCTCCTCCGGCCGTCAGGGTAGACGTCGGTGAAGATGTCGGTGGTGCACATGGTGCTTTGTGTAAACGTATCAGGGCGCGGCGTGCGTGGGGTTGGTGGTGAGGGTTGGACGACCTCCGGGGCGAAACGAACTCGCTTCGTGGGTTTAGTCGATGGAGCAGAGGATAGCGTCCTCAAGAGACGGGTTGGAGGTTGAGATTCCCGGCTGGTGTTGGCAGAGCGACGAGACTTGTACTTGTACACGATGGTGTTGTCGAGGTAGTGAGCTTCGGGCGCACGGTAAGAAGACAATGCGACGGTGCCGATGGGCCGAGTCAGACGATGTAAGAGGGGCTTGAGCGTTGCGATGTGTATGGTCTGGATGTTGGTTGTGTAAGTCGGTTGGTCGGCTGAGAAGGGAAGGGAAGCGGCGAGGGCAAAGTTATATACCAGATGAAGCACGAGACAGGAAGTAAGAACTTGAAGAACGTCGAATAAGTTCTGCCTAAGTATAGAGAGTGGATCGACCAGATTTGCTAGATTGGGTAGTGTCTGTCTTCGTGTGCAGGAGGGTGTCAAAGTGTAAATAGTCCAAGTGGAGATATCCAGCAACGGAAGAACAAAATGTCTCGAAGTGATTCCGCGTCTGAACTAAATATCGTCTGGGCCGAAGAAGCGCGCTCATAATGGTGGTGGCATGGGAGAGGCAGGGGGGAAAGTAGACAGTACCCAGCGTCAGCCGCAAGGACAGCGGCGCATCCCAAGTATCGTGGGCCGAGCAGCTGCAAGTGGTGGTGGGATGGTGGAGATTGAGGCCTTGCAAGGGTGCATTGCGCCTGCATCCTCCTCCCCTGTTAGACTGCTGCCTTCGTAGACTTGCTAGTGGCCGATATGAGTCTTTCACTCGACCCAGCTATGCCTCTTTCGTGCTCGCAAGGGGTCCGTCTTGAGGAGGGGAGTTGTTGCAGTGGTTAGAACTGGTGCCGCGCCTCTTTGGACCTCTACCATTCATGTCACTCCTGCGCAGTCTCTCGCTGGTGAAATACTTTGGGGCTCTGTTTCACAGCCTTTCTTTGCCTGGAGGCCCTTGGGATTGTAGTAGAGGCGGAGCGCGGGCCAAGTGACTTTTGTGGAGGGCGCAGGGGGTGACCGTAAGCCGTCGAATGGAGGGCGTTGGAGGGAGCCAAGGACGCTTGACAGGTCGAACGGTCCAGAGGTTGACGCGCATGATGTCTCTTGCCTGAGTCCTCAGTCGTCCCCCCTCCACAATGCGGCCTTGCACCTGGGGGCGGATGGGTGTGGCCGTGTAAGTCAAGGTGCGCCTCGACAGTGGTTGTGGTTGAGGACCGGTGGTGGTGTGCGGTTCACCGTAGGATGGAGAGGGAACCGACAGGCTGGACAGCACAACGGCGCCTTCTGGTTTTTTGCACCATTCTGTCCCCTTCCGCTTACCTCAAGGTGAGGGTTGCGGGACGCCGTTGATTGTGGTCGGTGGCTGTCGCAGCCTTCCGTGGAAGATGACGGCCACGGCGCGCGTGTGGACAGAAGGACGAAACAATATTTCCCATGGTATAATGCTATTTTGGTGTGTACTGTAGAGCACAATGCCCAGCTTGCACCCAACGGCGGCCATACCCCAGGTCATCATTTACTTGACCCGGGGGACGGGGGCACCATCCATGGGCCCTTGGAAAAGGCCAAGGGGACATGGACAGCGGCAATCGAAACACATGGTGGCAGATGTGGTCTGTGGTCGGGTGGTGTAGTTCATTATCTCTGAATCAATCGGACAAGCGACAGCCGCCATCGTGCGCGAGTCGCGACGGTTCCATTCGTCCTGGGTCCGGTCGAGATCACAGCCAGTCACCCCGGTTGGATTCGGTGAGGGGAAGGATCGGGATAGAGTGGACGAATGACACCTGAGTCACCGTCGCGTCCGTAAGGCCTCATGCAAGCTCTTTGTCTGCTCCTGCTGCCATAGGGTGGTGGGCAACAACGGTAATGAATCCTCTGAGTGGGCCGCGCCGAGCCTCCACTCGTTTGGCCAGCTGCAGAGGGCACGATGGGCATGCGTGAGGCGACGATGGAGGCAACCGATCATCGTCGGCATGGTGCAGTACGGGCAGAGGGGCTCGCAAGCGACGGCGAGACAGTCCGATCAAGTCCAATCGACGGGTACGGTGGCCGTCGCCATGGAAGGATCGCAGGCTGCAAGGGGAGCCACTGAGGGCTTGACAGGGTCGATGATAATGCCTGTCCCGTAGGATGCTGATGTGTAGCGTTCGCCTCAGCAGACCAGCCGAGTCCGTTCCAAGACGCATGTTTTGGCAGATGTTCGCGAGCGGGTGCAAGGGCTGTGCACGTCTTTAACGCGATCAAGGCCAGCTCAGCCACCACAGCCTGCTTCTCCCTCGGGCCAACCGACGCAGCCAGGCCTTGTTTCGTGCCGACGGGAATCGATAGAAGCTTGTCATTTCATCATCGTGGCTTTGCTGGCTCGTCAATGACGAGCAGAGCGGGGTGCATCGCAATGCGACGCCTGCAGATGCTCTTTGATTTGATCCATCGCATCGTGTCGCAGCGCATCGTGCACCGCGCGCATTGCAGGTTGGGGTTCGGTCGCAGGGTTGGGAGGTGGACGAGGAGAGAATACGTTTGTTTTTTCCGAACGTGACACAGACTCCCGTGGCCGTCCCCGTTCTCACCCTGCAGTGCGAGGTACGTACCAGCTGTCTCCATACCGCTCTTTCTCCATCTGCTCGTCTCAACCGCCGCCATCAGGCAACAGTCACTCACAGCCGACTGCTCACGGCTCTTTCCATTCGCGGCTTTCACCTTGATGACTAACCCGGCGTTGAGGTCACCCGATACGGCTGGCTTCCGGGGACCGACACGTGGGAGAAGGCACGGTACGTACCTATCTCGCATCACACCTAGACTTCTGCCTGGACAGGCGGACGGATCCATTGAGTCTTCTCATGTCACACAACCAAATGCTTCAATGACGGGACATCGAACCGCCTGCCCTTAGTCACCAAAGTCTCGAGCTGAGTCCTTGAGTCCTAGACGGATGCAAAGCACCCATATCATTCCCCTGGCCAGCTCTTCGCACTCTCTGCCGCTTCTGTCATTGGCTAGCGGCCGCCGTCTCTTCCAGGGCTCGGAACGCCGCACACCACCACAGCGGACGCGTCAATCCATCCAGACACGCTCATGACACCCCTCCGATCCTTCGCCGCGACGCTTCTGCCCTTCCCGCCCTTCAGTCACCGCCCGCCCGCTCGCCACTCGCTGCCTGGCGATGCGTGTTCGGAAGTCGATCTACTTCTATTTCCGCCAAAGCTGAATGGAACTAGACGACGCTGTCCCTCCGTGACCGGTCCCCTGGTCACCCCGATACCTTGACAGAATGCACTCGCTGGCTGGAGATGGCCACTGATGGAAAAATCGTACACGCAGGGCTGCAGGATTCAATACCTTGACGTTTGACACCCAGGGGAACATCCTTGGCAGTGCCGTACACAGCCGGACAGAGCAACCACTGCATGCCAATATCTCTCCAGCCCCCAATTGGGGGCCGTTTCCATCCCGCCTTCGGAGGCCGCTCGTAGAGGCAGGTTTGGCTATGATAAGTCTTCGTCCGAGGTGCTACGTGAGGTTGACTCTCGACATCATCTGATTCCGAAGAGAAAAGTTCTGGTCGCTTCCAGCCGCGCGGAAGAGTTCAGACACAATGAGAGGCATGGGGCGCTCCGTCATCCCTCACACAGCCTTGCGAGGCAGATTTACTCCCCCGATGCGGAGCCAGTGCCCGTGGACAAGGACTCTCCACTCCTAGGGCTGCCTCCGAATCGGGTCCGGGTGTCCGGCCAGGAGGCGGGTTTTCCGGGCCATCTGGCTCTGTAAAATGGCGCGTGCGCTCAACAATGGTTTCATGACAGGGAACCGAGCTATTCTTGGCCTCAGTGTATCATGCAAATGAACTGACTTTCCAGCACGTTTCTAGAAGACGACTTACAAGAGGTAGATTGCTGTTGTAAGATTTACCTCGACCTTATCACGCCAATATCCTGGTTCAAGCGATTCCGTTTTGTCACGTCGCAATCGGTTTGTCTGGTCGTAAGAATCAGAAGCATGCGCATGTTTACGTCGCGATTGAATTTGTCTGGAGGGACCAAAACGTCATTTTGTACATGCCGTTAAATACCATGTCTCGACAACAATTATACCGTCGCGGGGCGAACCTTTCCGCAGATGTCAATGTCGTCCTCTCCCGCTCCACCGATGTTCCGTTGACACTACATTCGTTCAAATATGCAAGTTGTGTTGTGAACACTCTTATCCGTGCATTTTTCCAAGAAGCAAGCATCAAGCATTGATAATAGACTCAGAATCAAGAAATATCCCGCGTCCTCCTTCACCTTTGGCGACGCCAGGGAAAGCTCAAGGTGACCAGGCGTTTCCACACCATAAAAATCTGCATTAGCTGTTACCGAAGCCCCAGAGTTGATATTGCCCTCAAATTCGAGTGTAGAAGCTTGTTGGCCATTTGAATATTTGGATATCGACATCACTTGGTCTATTTATGTTGAAATAACGACTAGGCTTAGCCACTCTGGGACTTGAAGGTCTCAAAAGAACAAAATGTAAGGGTGTAGCACCATCAGCAGTATTCTGAGAATAGGATAGATTCCACCAAAAGTCACTAACTGATGGTTGATTATGCTTCTGCTATGTGAACAGATATACTGAAAAGAATAATAAACAGTAAGTAACTATAAAGTGATATCAAGTAGCCAGAGCATGTAACGGCCAGGCTTAGGCTTACTGCACCGTCCGGTTCTGGCCCTTGACAGTTACCAGCCAATTATCCTCTCCATCCTCCCAATACCCTGCTTCTGCACTTGTTGCGGGCGACATCATCTTCTTCGCCCTCTCCGTTGGTGCTGGGTAGAAGGGCGTACGGTCTCATTATGGCTACCAATCATGCATGTGGGCCAAAACCTTCAGCCTACAGCCTCCTGCAACACTTCACTTTTTGTCTAGAAGCCATCTGCTCGCTTCTGGACTTCCATGCACCCATACCCCGCATATAGCTAAACCATAAACCTAGATTTATAAATTAACATAGGTTTTGGCCTGCAATACTTCTCATACTTTAGAGTCTCTGAAAAGCTCGCGTAGTAAGTTTGTTAGCAATTTCGTTAACCTGAACATGAAAATTAATCAGGTTTAGTGCATGCATTACTGATCATTCCTTGTGTGTTGCTTGTCTTCGGGTGTTTACAAGGTGAACGTGGATCTCAGTTCTGACTCAGGTTCGCGAAGAGAAAAGGGGCGATGAGCAGCGAACATTGATAGCGGCAGGTTTCCCGCCCACCCCCGTCGGGGTAATACAAGAATACTACAAGTACTGTAGTAATCAAAGCTTTGCTTATATAGCGAATATATGACAATATGGGCGTGATGGCATGTTGCAAGCCGACGGGAGGAAGGGTACGGTATGCCGTCTTCAAACGAAACTAACCCTGCGCTGTTTGGACCAAAACTGGTAGTAATTCCAACGTTCACCACGTGAGTGACTAATTAGTTGCTACCGGCGTTATAAATAAGTTTTGACATATTTTCTTCAAATTACGCTTGTCCTCCCGGCGCCAAATGCAAGAGCGAAAATCGGGTTACGGCGAACTCGTGGCGAATCTACAGGGTTGGTTTCGAAGGAAAGAAAGTAATTTGATTATTAGTCAGTAGTTAATGCAAGCAGAAGGACTTGATCCTCTGTTGAGTTTTTCGGTGTGTCTAGTTTGTGCATATGGCTCTAACGCCGGCGAGTTACGAAGTGAAATTAATAGTTACCATTTCGAAAGTCCTCCAGCCGTCCCGTCCTGGTTTGTCATATGTCACGCCGTCATGCCGAATGACACAATCCCCGATTGACTCCACAGCATCAATATTCTCGACAAGCTCGCCAATACAATCGAGGAGGCCTGTTCCACATGTGTCTCTGACGCCTATGGACAGTAGCGAGAAGAACCAATATATAATCTAGTTGGCGGCCCTTCCTTAACAATTCTTTCTAAGAGCATTACCCACACCATCAACGTTTATTCGAACCTAGCCAAATGGATGTTCTTGCCGATTTTGACCCTAGGACTCATTACCAGACCGCCAATCTTAATGGGGTTCAGTACAACTGCATCCATGCAGAGCCGGCATCGGGAATGAGCCGGCTCTGTTTTTCTCGTTCATGGATGGCCCGACTTGTCGCTGGGATGGAGCAACCATATTCCCCTCCTCCTCTCCAAGGGTCTCAGGGTCGTCGCCCTGGATGTGATGGGATATGGAGGAACTGAATCGCCTAAAGATCCCAGTTTCTAGTGAGTTGTCACGCACCAATTCGCTATGCTGGAAACTCGTAAGGGTTCACGACGTCTAACCAGCCTGTACAGCACTTTTAAGCGGGCCTCAGATGACATCGCCACCCTCGCGAGCCATCTCGGCTTATCGCGCATCATCCTTGGCGGACACGACTGGGGTGTGGTCTATCGTGCGGCCATGTGGCACCCAGAGCTGGTTGCCGCCTTCTACGTCCTCAGCACGCCCTTTGCGGCTCCGCAAGCCCTCTACGTAAACCAGGCCCTCGAGTGGCCTAGGTTCCACCACCAGCTCCAGTTGCGTACAAATGCTATCCAGGACTACATTAGGCCAGTTGATGCGCAGAACGTCACTCGCGTACGGCAGATCCTGAACACCATCTATAGGGTGACAGGCCCCAGCAACGAATTATCCATTAATGTGACAGACATCAGGCTTGACTTTGATCTACTTGACGGCGTGACTAAGGACACTCCACCGCTTAGCAAGAGAGAAATGGACTTCTATGTAGAAAACTTCTCCAGCAAACCCTTCAACAATACGCTAAATTGGTATAGCACCAATAAGCTAAATTGGGAGTACGAGCTGGCGCTCGTACCCAGCAACGGTACGTATGCCAGTAAGTTCTCGCAGCCTGCACTATTCATCACCGCAACCCTGGACCCTGCGCTGCCTCCGGTTCTGTTGACGGGGATGGAAACGTACTTTGACAGTTTGGCCCGGGGTGAGGTAAATGGCTCGCATTGGATGAAGTGCGGAAAACCCGTAGAAGTAGAAACCTACGTCGGAAATTGGTTGGCCGGCTCGGTGCTAGGAAACTTATCTCTCGGCTTGAACTTGACGGCAGGGCTCGGGGCTGGAAGCGCTTTAGGTATGCTTTGAGGTGTTGACTTATGAGGGGCGTAGGCCGGACCAGAAGTTCTACACATATCTAAGTGCGCAAGCAGTGGATTGTAACATGCCTATCAAACACATGCTTATACACAGGCATGGCCATGTGCTTGCGTTGTCACTGGTTCAGTGGTTGCCAGCCCACTATATAGATGGACGGGCATGATTATAGGCTCTCAGCAAACTCATCAATTTATCACATTGGCCTCGTATCTTTTCTATGAACCTGTTGGTCGCTGTTTGGCAAGGATGAGGATCTCACCCATCTATCCACCCGTTTATCTTACGGGACCGTTTCTTTCTGCTGCGCCAGATCTGTGTTCATTCCCACCGAAATCCCTGACTCGGGCCATATTTGGATATCCCTGGCCTTACCCTAGCCCCACCCAGCTTGTTGTAGAAGGTGGCCAGAAATCGTGAGCCTTGTCCAACTCACTCCATCGGCTAGAAGGGTTACGAGCTGAGAAAGCCCCAAGCCCAGACCCCACGGAATAGCATCATTCTATCGCTGAACGTTTTCTTATGGTCGGTTTCGTCACCTTAACGAGTAATTCAGCTTACACTTCATTCCACTCCCTCGAATTTAAGAAATAATGTACCTTCGCCCAATGACTGTCTCCAACTTACAGATGAGCAGATCCCATTCAGTGTTTAACGCCAATGTTTGTAATTAGATGATTATGCTAGTCGCGACTCATTTGTGTCAAGTTAGAAATAGCGGGAACTCAACTTCATGTCTCATTTAGTGGCTCTCTTTTTCATCGATGATGTTTCATTGGATTTTCACCAGCTATTAATGACCTTTCTAAACGATCGTAGATGCCAGTTGAGTTGCGTTGAAATATGAGTCATACTATCCTACAGGTTGCAGCGTGCAGTTAACATAAGATATCACGGGATAAAGAGACTTGTTTCCTTTGACAAAGGATGAAAGAAGAAGATATAATCAGTTGCCTTGCTGCTTAATGACGTAGAATCGCACATAACAAGGCTAAACTTATACGTCTCCGAGAATGAGGCTCTCTTGACATGCTGGAATTCTATAAGTGGATAGCTTTCCCACAAGACGGGAGATGCTTATTCGGCACAAGCATGACTTCGCAGGTGACTCTGTTGTCATCTAAGCATTGGCTGGGGTCTTCTGTACTCTTTTAACTAACTTCACTCTTAGTCGCATGGGAATCTTTCGGTTTCGAAGGAAGCAATAGTAAGCTTTCTAGCGAACTTAATGTTCCACTTAATACCAAGACACAAGTTTCTCTGTTATGCCTTCAACTGTATATGACACACAAGGTAACTGAAATTTCGTGACCTTGGGACTTGTTGCGGTTCAGATAGTCATCGGCAGGTCTTCACCCACTATTTCTCTACTAAATAGTCAAATAATCTTTGGTTCTTGTACTAAACTGCAGTAGATGTTGATTGAGTTAGGTTGGCGTTAATACGCCGTGATCTGGTCAGGATCTACACATCACGACTAGTACTGAATATCAATATTGCTAAAGTATATATGAATCGTACCTAGGGGGATTATTAACAAAACCTTAATCTACTGCAACATCAGGCAGAATAAAAATTCCGTCGGCGTGGCTATGTGGCCTGAGCTGTCACTATTAGCTCAACAACAATTCTCCGCGATCCTCGTAACCTCTAAGTACAGTCAGACCACAGAGCGTCACAGCCCTCAGTGAAAATGGTGAAATGTATCCTTCCACAACCTGGCACGGATTCATACTTATCTCTGACACCATGGTATGCATTTCGTACTGGGACGTGACGAGGCATTTGGGCTAACCTCGGTTACCATAGCGTTCTATGACGCACAACCTTTTTGCCATGCGGTAAAGATTTGTACGAAACCAGTTTTGTTGGGATACCAGGCGAAAACTACCAGATGTGCCAACTAGATGTTGCCGATGGGTTCCATGTGGGTTTTTGCCGAAGCTGAATATATTTTGAAGGTGGGTGGTGGGTTCGATCAGTGGGGCTATGCCTCATGATAGACTTATCCAGGTCTATGCGGGGAAGCTCAAAACGATGGGTCGGAAGGACCCGTCGCCTCACCCGTGATAGTACGAGAAGCTTGAATTGCTAACCGGCACGCCAACCTCACCCGGACGAAGCGCTGAATCAGCGGCCTTCGGGCTTGGGACCGAAAGGTCGGTGTCATGACAAAAAATCTAAGACAGATCGACGACCCGTTTCTCCACTCAAGAGTTCCAAGGTTGTGTGGTTTCCATCGGTATTGGCTCGCGGTTAGAACAAGTGCTTAGGTCAAGGCTCAATGCGGCTTGGCTCAGGGGAGTTCCCGTGTGGAGCTCCTTATGTCGCCGCATAATAAAGTGATGGCTGGCTTACTGGTCAGGCCCATTCAACAGTTTGGATTGTACACGTAACCCTGCCCGAAGACGTCATGCATATCTTTCTCGTATCCGTATGCGAGAGTACGGACGAATGATTTGCAACAGATTACGGGAATGAAACTCCTACCGAGAGAAAGATGAATTCTTAATGCCAGGATCTTTGCAAATGGTGTCTATCACATACGTCTCGACCGAACGAGTGCTCAACACGTTGCGGTCCGAACCACTATCACTCAAATCAGCTGGCTGTTTTCGTCTATTACTTTCTCGCTGCCATCAGCTGAACCTACGGAGAAGTCATCCAGCGTTTCAGCGAATACAATAGGGATGACATTAGGGCTTACTTCAGTCTTGCAAGCTTGGTGGACCGAAGACTATGGGAATGGAATTTCATTAATCATCCGGACTCTTGAAATCGGGTCACGGTGGAAACGTAATTTGGGCCTGCGGCATGTCTGCATGCTGCGAGGGAATTCAAATGTGGCCCATGCATGCAAATACAGCCAGCTCGCGTCCCCGCCGCTCAACTGCGTCGTTGCCCTGGATTCGACTCCAGCTCGAGGGTCCGTTTAGGCATACCGGGAACTAACTTGTCTCCGCCCGAACGGCGCTTAGCGGGACGATGAATTGTCCGTCGTGCTTCCCCATTCGTTTTACGACCTAGTCGTCAGCGTCTGCTTCACAGATTGACTGGGGGCTGGTTTTGGTTTCCCCGTACATATAACTCTGATTCCCGTCAACAGCCACTTCCCAGACAATTACTGCGTTCTCGAGAATCAAACAAACTCACCAAAGACTCAGCATCTCTTCTCATATCGCTACCTGTCATGGACGGAAGAGAAACCACCCGATCTCCCTTGGATGGAAGGGGATTTGCCGTTGATACTTCGGCCAAACCACTATCCTATTTCTTGACTACTATTTTGGTCGTTTTGTTCGTTTACTCTATGCAGGGTTCCAAGCTAAACATCCCATCGATTAACCAGAAAAGAAAGTTTGAGCTCACCAACAGCCGGCCAAAGAGGAATTATCTTATCAATGCGAGAGGGATCATGCGCCAATGGTTTAGCCAAAACCCGAACAAGCCTACCAGGTTGATAAGTGATATGGGCGAAACCGTTGTATTGCCACCATCGATGGCCAACGAGATTCGCAATCACAGTCATCTGAGCTTCACTGAATTCTCTTCAGAGGTATACTGAGTGTCTCCCACTAGCACTTTGCTGCAAAAGGTTGGGCGTCAGAGAGGTTCTGACAGGCCATCCGTGCAGTTTTTCCAAACAAAGTATCCCGGTTTCAATGCATTTGCAGAAGGGACCCACGACAGCATCACTTTAGTTGTCATCAACAAAGACTTGACGAAACAACTAGGTATGTAATTTTCGAGGTGGATGATCCTCATGATACCAATAGGAACCAAGCTAAGATTGGCACCCACAGCCAAGGTCACCGAGCCCCTAGCCGAGGAAACGTCTCTTGCTCTGCGAGACATCTTCACAGAAAATAGAGGTGAGATATCATCAGATGTGTAAAACCTAATGTTTAACTGACATCTGTGTAGATTGGCACGCGATCCCTATGCGCGCAACTATCCTCCACTTCATCGCACGTATCTCCTCCCGCGTTTTCCTCGGCACAGAGCTCTGCCGCAACGAATCTTGGCTTGAAATCACCAAGAACTATACTCTTAATGGCTTTACTGCGGCTGATCGACTCCGTGAATATTCCCCGTTCCTCCGAAATTTCGTCCATTGGTTTCTCCCCGGTTGCCAATCTGCGCGCAAGCAGATCCAGGAGGCCGCTGCCATCATCCAGCCGATCATTGACAAGCGTCACGCTCTGAAGGCCCAAGCTATTGCGGAGGGTCGACCGGCACCCGAGTATCACGATGCTATTGATTGGTTTGAGCAAGCCTCGGTCTCCAAAGGAACACCTCACGATCCTGCTCTTAGTCAGCTTTTCCTATCAACGGTTGCTATTCATACTACAACAGATCTATTGGGTCAGGTGCTGGTTGACTTGGCGAAACATCCCGAGATCATCAAGGACTTGCAGAAGGAGGCCCTAGATGTGCTCAATGATGGCGGCTGGAAGAAAACATCGCTGTACAGTATGAAGCTACTCGACAGTGTCATCAAGGAGAGCCAGCGTATTAAACCTCTGCAACTTGGTAAGCCTCACGTCGCTGATCGTCCTCTAACAAATACATGACCAAAGCTGATATCTTTTCCCACTTGCAGCAAGTATGCAGCGAGTCGCCACTGCCGACGTAACACTATCCGACGGAACCTTAATCCCGAAGGGAACCTGTGTCTGTGTCTCCTCACATGCCCTTTGGGATCCAGAGGTATACCCGGAGCCGGAGAAGTGGGATGGGTACCGATTTTATCGCATGCGAGAGCAGACTGGCAAGGAGAACGTATCGCAGCTCGTCAGCACTAGCCCGGAGCACCTTGGCTTCGGTCACGGCAAGCACGCCTGCCCCGGACGGTTTTTTGCCGCCAACGAGATCAAGATCGCGCTTGTGCACATCTTGCTGCAATATGAGTGGAAAATACCCACTGGCGCCAATACTGATATCACTGATTATGGTACCAGCCCTACCCTGAACCCAGACTTGGAACTTGAGATCCGTAGACGGTCTGATGAAGTCAATTTGAGCTTTGAAGCATAGCCGCTGGCATCATGATCGGTTAGATATAGAGACGCGGCCATGGACCATGGTGCAATAAGGTTGTAGCGGATATCTGGGAGCATAAAAGTTGCAGATGTTAGATAGAATCGATGAACCAAAGCAGTAACGCTTCATTTGATTTTCTGCTCATCCACGGGGTGCGTCTTATGTGTTAACTTGCTATGTGCAGAGATTTGCTCAGAAACGACCGAGATGTTCACGGCCATTGAGGTTCTTGCTTAGTAGTAGGTTTGTCCAGCCATGGGGGGTTTGGTTTATCGAATTATTCTCAGGTTTGGAGCACTCTTCTAGTTTATTGGTCATAATCATAGACATCTCCGACTGGAATGTCGTCATCCGAGACATTGAGCAACGTATAACATCTTTGGGTGCGGGGTCGCGACGAACTAACATGTCAAGTCGGCTATATATTTCCGCGCCAGTATATAGGCTACATCAACCTCTCAATTTGGTCGCCAATCAATTTTGGTACCAAGCTTCACTATTTTCATCCTACTAGCTATCATTATTTCCAAAATCAACAAGGTAGCGAAAATGGAGCCCGAGTTTCCCTTCAGAGTTAGTCGACAGCTTTTCTGGTAACTCCTTGACCACCGACTAATGAATGTCAGCTTGCCAACGCCGACCTTCTCAAGACCGATGCTTACGTTCATGGAGCTTGGGTAGAGGCATCTTCGAAGAAGAGATTCGACATTGAGGATCCGGGAACCAGCAAAGTCTTTGCTTCAAGCCCGGATTTCGACCGCTCCGATGTCGACTCCGTTGTGATATCGGCCCATGAGGCATTCCAGGCCTACCGTCTCGAAAATCCGAGGTCTCGCGCGAAGAAGCTCCTCCAGTGGGATCGACTTATCCGCGAGAACCGAGACGATATCGCTCAGGTATTGACCCACGAGTCCGGAAAACCTCTCGCTGAGGCACAAGGTGAGCTCGATTATGCCTTGGGCTTCACTTGGTGGTTCGCTGGAGAGGCCGAGCGGATTCGAGGCAACATCTCGACAGCATCTGCGCCAAACAGAAGGGTGTTGGTTATTAAGCAGCCGATCGGCGTGGCGGTTGCGCTTGTTCCCTGGAACTTCCCTATTGCGTGCGTTCGCTTCTGTTCTCTTCAGCTCATATGGTGTAGCGACCTTGAATACTGACTATTCGGAAGTATGATTCTGCGCAAAGCTGGCGCTGCGCTAGCTGCAGGTTGTACCATGATCGCCAAGCCCTCCCCCGAGACTCCTCTAACTTGTCTCATTCTCGCAAACCTAGCCACAAAGGCTGGTTTTGGCCCGGGCGTATTCAATGTTATCACGACTTCGTTAAAGAATACCCCGGAAGTCGCAGAGGCACTCTGTAAACACCCTCTGACGAAGAAGGTGTCATTTACCGGGTCCACAAGCATCGGCAGTCTGATCGCTAAGCATTGTGCTGAAGGGCTCAAAAAGCTTACTTTGGAGCTTGGAGGCAATTGCCCTTTCATTATCTTTGATGACTGCAACCAGGAGCAAGCGCTTGAGCAGCTGCTTGCACTTAAATGGAGACATGCAGGCCAGGCATGTATCACCGCAAACCGGGTGTACGTCCAGGAGAGTATCTATGAGGAATTTCTCGAGAAGTTGGTTGAGCGTACCAAGAAGATCAAGATGGGCCATGGATCCAAATCCGACACCACCATGGGTCCTCTGACGACACCTCGCGCCATTCCCAAAGCTCAGGCCCATGTTAGGGATGCTGTGAAAGCTGGGGCAAAGGTTGTGCACGGTGGCCACGCGGGAAGAGAGGTCGGCCTGGAGGCCGGATATTTTTACGAACCTACAATCTTACGCGACATGAAGCAGACCATGCTCATCAGCAGAGAGGAGACGTTTGCCCCGGTTTTAGGAGTGTACCGTTTCTCGACCGAGGATGAAGCAGTGCAGTGGGCCAACGACACGAGCATGGGTCTTGCCAGTTACTTTTTCACGAAGAATATCGATCGCACGTGGCGATTGATGGAGAAGCTTGAGGCTGGCATGATCGGGATGAACACTGGTAACTCGTCGGCGGCAGAGTCGCCTTTTGACGGCATGAAGCTCTCCGGATACGGAAAGGAGTCTGGTAAGGATGTAGCTGTTGAGGAGTACATCGTTTCTAAGACTGTCACTATGACCTTGGAGGACCACTACTAAAAGTATTGCGAATGATTTCTATAATCTAAATACTTATAAATACTACATATATGTTGAACGGACTCTCCTGTACACAAGAGAATCCTATGTACGATCGTACTTAGGATAAATGTAGGGTGAACCAAAGATATTATTTTCTGTGACTATCCTTCCTAACTGTGAACTTGCCTTCCGTACGAGCAGATATACCTGGCTCGTACGCCATGAGTCAGTTCGGACCGAGCGTCTGTAAACCTTCTGGTTGAAACACCCTGAGTGCTGAGTATCCAGTCTGTGCACTCTCCCTTTTCCCTGGGTATCGTGCGGTCATGTGATAGTGCTATTCCAACAATATATGTAGTATTGCCGGCGCTCGAAAATGGTCGGTTGGTAATCTTAAAAACAGCCCAAAGTCGACGCGCATCATGGAATTGGGACTGATGAAGATGAAAAAAACGCTGTCATTTGAAAACATGTAGGCATCATGGGGCACTCGGTCCTACGCATTGCGATTCGGCGGCTGGTATTACTTCGAATCCGGTGGGAGCGATAAAGTTGCCACATCTGCCATTATCGCATACGCCTTGGGTCACTGTATTCCCGCATGCTCGTCCGTTCGCGGCGATCTGTTGTGCGGATGGCTGTCTTTTGTTCGCAGACCCTGGGAACTCTCGAGGAATAAGGGTGATCGGAAGAGCTTGGCCTCGTGGCCTCGGTGCTACGATTGTTAGCCCAGGTAAGACGACAACCGCAAATACTGGAAGATAGACACTCACCGGCAAAAACTCTTTCCAATGTCAGAAGGAGGGCGAAAGCAAGATAGTGGAGCCGCATGGTTCAGAGGGCCAACGCAGACTTATGCTAGCTTGGTGTACAAGCTGTTGGGCCCTGAGGAGACGAAAGTTGGCAATTCGCACTGTTAAGTCGCGCTCTTTTAACTTCTTCACGGAACCACGGAGTCTTCTTCTCTGTAAAAAGAAATGTACGATTTGGAAAGTTGAACCTCTAAATCAAAATGCTCTGGGGGTCGCCTTGGGTTAGCAACCTCCTTTGACGGGCATGGCTGACGTCGCCTGATTAATAGGTGATACTTGTTTCGGAGACTGTGCCGTGAGACAATGACAATTTGCGGGGCTTCAGATCTGTAAATGGCTTGTGATCCGCTGACGGTGCAAGAGTTGTAAGCCTGTTCCTGGTCTACAGGTATCGTCTGACAAATATCTCGCAAACACTGCTCTGGATACCCTTGATAGCATCAACCGACGAGACTCTCCAAGTTACAGTTTGTTGCGAGATGGCAACTCCCTACAGATAGAAGGAAAATAAAAAATGTTACCTCGGCGATTGAACGTAAACTATTCGATGATGACCATGCCTAGTTATAAAGCTAGAAAGCTCAGGTCATGAAAATCGTGGTTCATGTTCACACCACAGAGGGAGTGCTTCAACGTGCACCGTGCTCGGCGCTGCATCAACATGGCAAGTTTCACGTAAACATAGCCTGTTCTGTCGCTAACTCATACATGCCAATGCATTCTGACAAACTCTACACAGAAATTTAGAGGGCACCGAACAACCACGCCGTGGGGCACTTACTTCAAATAAGCACATCTTGTGCTGGCTCTCCCAAGTTAGGTGATATTGACTCTCAGAAGAAGGAATAATTCAAGTCACGTAAATGATCAGCAGTAACTTAACTTGGCTATTCAATTTGAAAGTTTGAACCACTGAACTATATTTAGACACTTTTCGGAGTTCCAACATAGTGGGTGTCTTGCTAGCTTTAATCACACTTCCGAATAGAGGCAGCTGAATTTCGCTCTGCGTGGTTTCCTGAACACAACCTCCAATGTGAAAACTCGGTTGATGCTGGTGTTCTCGGCGGCAACATTTGCTCACCCTTGGATACATTCCAACAAGTCATCCTTACAAATACTGCTCCTCTACACTAGGGTTATCTTGCTGAGTTGTAGTTTGCCATTCTCTCAAAGCATGGCACTAATAATAGCTGTTATAGCCACTAGAACACTTCAGTAAGCCATTTGTCTTTATTTTGTAGAGAAGATCCCGTTGTAGCCAAATCAAATTACCCTCTTGATGCAACTAGGCTCTTAGGTGGAGAAGAATAGGCTCTATGCTCCAATAATGTTTACCTTGAACAGCTTCCTTCTAGTCTCGAAGTCTATTATCTTCATCACTACATTTGTTCATTTGCGCTTTGTTCTTATTGACTATGTAGTATTTCTCTTTGACGTCCAATGCTCGACAGATATTTCAAGACCACTAAGTATACCTATTGGAGAAGGAATGAGAATGCCTTTAAACGGTGTCATCAAGTGCGAAGAGGAAAACGGCTGCCATCATCCATGAAACTTCGCGCTGCGAGTGCGTATTATCTATAATGATTTCGTTATCTCGAGAACGAATTGTTTCCTTCAAGCTTGGAGCCAGGTGATCCTTTCTTGTTTGCATTCACCACACTTAATATACGATTGTGAATTTTGTCCATGCGCTGTTATTATTGATTAAAGTCTGATAACTCTATATCTTGGCCGTGTTCTGCCTAAGCCTGGAAGACTGATTGATTACGACTGAACGATCAAATCAAGCAAACTTCCAGGCCTCGCCGCATTCCACCACGCTATAGTAGCCCTTATTTCTCCTCTTTCCCGACAATCTTTTCATCTGACTTGGTGCTCTCATAGTCCTCTTTGTAGGTCATAAAAACATCATCATTAAGATGACGATGTCGGTACCAGAATACGATGGTTTGGATGAAGAGAGCAATACCGGGGGCGGCCCAAGCCCAAATAAGAGTTGGGTCCGCGATAGAGGGGAGCAAGATCTGACCCAAGGCACTGCTCAAAGCCGTCATGAACAGGAACAGAGCAACAACGGTTGACCTCATGTGCTCAGGAGCACGAGCGTACGCCAGCTCGTAGGATGTAACGTTGATGAAGATCTCAGACATGGCGCCAAGAGCGACGTTAGGGATCTGCCACCAGATAGAAAGGGGTGAAACACCATCGCAGTCACTTGCGTCATAGCCGCTGTGAAGATATGTTAGCGCCATCTGTGGTTTGCAACTTTGAGAACTCAACACTTACCAAGGGCTTGTCTCGTATACACGCCATTGAACCAATGCACCAATGACGGATGAGATAGTGGCAAGAACGAATCCTAACGTCATTCTGCTGATACGGCCGAATTTGATGTTCCTGCGCTCAAGGAAGGGGTACACGACATTTGCCATGAAGGGAGAGAAGATAATGATGACCAAGGGGTTGAAATGGCTGAGCAAATCGTTAGGTGCGCCGTCAGATGTCATCGCGGCTCCTTGGTTGCTCTGCACGTTGCCAACGCCGCCATCGTTCAAGTACCAAATAGGGATGTATAGGAAGATCTGAACAGCTTGCCACGTGCGGCGTGCATCATCAACATCCTTCTCAGAGTAGCTGACAAGAACACCTCGCTCTGCCAGGGTGGTAGGTTTGATGTTCTGCCAGAAATTCTTCGAGAAGATATTGCCCTTACTAGCCTTTATTCCCGTGGTAGTAATCTTGACAAAGCGGTTGAGGTCGGAGCCTTGGGGCGGGATTCTGATGGTACGCTTATAGGTGGCGGCAAGCAAAAGCGGCAAAAGGAAGTACACGATTCCGGGCACGAGGTAGGCTAGCCAGAAGCTATGGTATTTTTCGATGTAAACGACGGCGATGGAGAAGAAAGCACCGACATTGATAAAGGCGTAGAAAATCAACATGATGTGGTTGATGGTGGTCTCAGGGTCGACGATGACCTTCTCTCCCGACTTCAGCACCCTGGTATACTCCCGCTGGTGCTTGTATTGGTCGATAACAGTCGGCGCAACATTTGGCTTGAAGATACCCGCTCCAATAGCCAGGAGGAAGTAGCTAATGAGGAAAACTGCGACAGCGCCTGCTTTGCTGCCCTGCAAGACGGAGGGGGCAGCACCGCCAATCATGATAACATGGGCGATACCTCCGATAAACACACCCCATGCGATGGCTTTGTACCTACCAATCTTGACATCTGCAATCCAAGCACCGAAGATGGGGATTACATAGGCCAGAAAGGTGAACAGCAGACCCAACGCTGAGGCTGTTTGAAGCCCGAGGCCGAGAGCTCCAGCATGAGAGTTGGGCTTGGAGGGGTCGATGGCACCGGTGCCAGGGCCGCCTTCGGGGAGAGAGAACTGGAGGTAGTTGTTGAATGCGGCTTTGACTCCATAGTATGATGCTCTCTCAGCCATCTCTACTAAGCAGAGTGACCATGCTGTAAAGGGGATCGAATCGGCGACTTTGCGCAACGTCGAACGCTCCTCCTCCGTTGGGGGCGGATAGGACTCATTATCGACAACAGAGCGTGTTTGCTCAAGGGAGTTGGTTTGAGACTCTACATCGAGGGCGCCGATATGGTGCGTCTTCTCGGGGTGTACGCCTTGGTCGGAGTCGGGCTCAACGACTTTGTGCACGTTAAGTCCAACGACGTTCTCGGCTGTAAAGCACATCAGTCAGGGGCTGCCCAGACGCTTGTCAAACTTTCATGCAAATAACTTACCCATGGTGTTCAGCTTCACTCTTGGTTTGCTTGGCGGAACGGCTGGAAGAGAGACTGGTTGAGGGCTGAAGAATCCAAAGAGTCGAGGGTCTTGACAACTCTCTGTCCCCCCCTAATATGTTATCTGTGAGACGGAAGGTTACATTTCAAGATATGACCCTGGCAAACTAGACTAGACCGCCCCATTGCACTCAACCACTTCAGGAACCAGTGCCTTGCCCAGACGGCCAAGGCGGGGCCAAGATTGATCGCGAGCTTGTGGAAGCTTGTTGCGACATTGCCATCGGGCTCCATTCACATCCCTGTCCCGGCAAGTGGGTGGCATGCTCCCCCACAGGCTCTCGATAACTTCTCCGTCGAATAAAAAGCACATCATGTTTAGCTGTATGATTGATCTATCTCTTATCCGTAAAAGCTCCGTGTTTTATAGAAGATACTTGATTTGGCGTGCAGTGAACGAGCCGTTCTCGAAACATACGATGATACGTATCGGGGGACGGCACAAGGTGGGTCGTTGTTACGCCGCCCACTTCCCCGGCTGCAACAACATGGAGGCGGGCCGATATCAGCATACTTGACAGTCCCCATCCGCCAACTATCTACGACAGAACGCTGATTGCGTGATTGTAAAAGGTGGGGAAGATAACGCTCAGCACCCAACAAGCGTGAACGCTATCGCCAAGAGATGAAATTTTATGTGCCTTTTCCCTTGCCGTTATTGTCCACCGGACGGGACGGCCGAAAGCTTAATGTTGGTGCTAGATGCTCGAGCGAGCTTAGTCGGGCGAGCTGTTGTGAAAACTCGCGATGTCGCCATAATCCACCCAGATTCAATCCTGGCTCGCGTTGCGTAACAAATATATCAACGCGGCCTATGAACGAGTGTCGTGACCGGTGTGCCGAGGTATGAAGAATAATTTGAATTGTTGTCAGGTTTTTTTTTCGCTTTAGACTGATCTCTCAGCAGCCGTCTCGTACCGAGTCATTTACCAAACGAGATAGGCAGCGTTTCTTGTTTTCGTCTCGGCTGAATAATTCTCGCGGAATCTTTTGACTTTACCAGACGCTTGGCCACGAAGATCCCAACCAACGAACCCCCCACTGTAGGATTGTTCACAACGAATTATTTCTTTAGGATCGACACGCAATATGAGACCAAGGGCTACTGAGCATTCTTCAAGTACGGCTTTATTCCCAGCCCTCTACTCTGAGCGTGACATTCTGGTTTCATGCGAAGATGTAGTCATGAAGACTGTACTGCGGCGCCCAAGGACGGACCCATCTGCTTGGATCCGATCATTCTCTACTGTCTCTTTCCTACCTTGATGCACTGAAGACCCAGTCGTACTCGATGAGGTGAGCAGGTGCACACATGTCGTTTGGTTAGCCTACAGGCATGGATATTGCCTTCATGGCCGATGGCAGAATACCCCGTTGGCTCAGTGCAAGTGACGCCTTTGAGGATCAAAAGGGGAAAAAACCGATTCCGCACCTCGTTGCTGTCAGAACACGATTATGAAAACAACCCCCCGACCTTGAACCCACATCAACCGTTCACACGTTCGGTACCAAACTGAAAACTTGATTATTCTCAAGCATCGCTGCTATTTTCTTTCAAATCCAACGCACTATTTCCCAAGGGATTCGAAGTGACTCTCAGGACAGCGCTGGCCTTTACACCTATTTCATCACTGTAGATGCCTCACGTGATAATATTTAAAACCCCGGCAAAGCATGTTTGAAGTTTATGAATATGGGATATCAGAACCGATCACCCATATCCATGTAGATTAAGTCTGTTGTAGACCACAAATCATGTCATCAAAGTAGCAAAACATGTTTCGGATTGTTGATATCTGGATCACTTTGGGTGAAGTACGGCACGTGATATCCACGTGACGTACTTCGGGGGTGGCCAATGAGATCACACGGATTCTCCAGCCCAGTCTGGAGATATCCTTCTCAACCACCCAGCCCAACTTTCACTTCTACTTTCTAACAACAACCACAACAAGCAATATCACCACTTTGACGGTGATCGTTGCTAACCTACGATACTTAAGTATCTCCCCATTTGACCTGTGAATCCAACACTGATCAGTGGTTAACCTCACAGTAACCACTACTGCGATATACTGCAGATCAGCAAGGTATCACCAGAAGAGACTGTTGTAACGCCTTACCACGGGATCCCTCCAGTGCTAACCACGAAATCGCCGGCCCTCTACAACCCGCGATACCGTCAACCTTTCTTCTGCAACAACCGCGTTGCCATTAATAAGGGCGTCTATTACGCTGTTGTTAATTAATCTTGCAGCTGAATATCCTTCTGTACGCTAAGTGCCGTTAAGAGAAGTCTGCTGCTTATCACGATATTTTACCTCCTTTATTATTGCGGTAATTCACTTTATTGCCTACACTTTCAACTTTATTAATTTCATCACCTACGACAAATTTTCTTATCTTTACTTACTTTGCCAGAAGATTTGCAAAGATTCGCAAAAGTACGCAAAAATACGCACCCTCTGCACCTTCCAACTTCACCTTCCTCACTTTCCTACCTTTTACACTTTCACGCAATATCCACAATATCACTAACCTACTTCCATTTTTTCCTCTAGAAAAACAACTTCCACTTTTCACTATCCTTTCTACCTACGGCAAAGTTACCTTACTAATAAGCAGTAATCCCTCTAACAAACGTATACGCCTTCTAATCTGCAGATCTAGAAGAAACGCATGTGTTCAAGAGGTCGTTAGGCTAACAGGTAACGCAAAAGCTGTGGCAAGGCCGCAGTCTTATACCTACCACCAGGATTTTTCTATCTTTACAGTTATTTTCCTTTATTAATCTTCCTTCTTTAGCTTCATTTGCTATTATGACAGAGTTGCAGATATTACAGGATCTGCCGATCTCCTACGGCTTCAGCCAACTTATTAACCTAACGATATAGGGAAGTAACAATAAGATCCTCTTTAGTAAATGTAACAACAAGAAGGTATACACACACATTGCTTACTCCATTACCACCTGGTCTTAGGAATAACTATTTAGTCGCAGCTTACTTACTGCCTTCTAACGCGACTTTAACGGTTAGGATGCAGAATTTTTTAATGCAGCTAGAATAAAGGCACTCAGCCTGCTTTGCAACTATCTCCTTATTAATAGTATCTATATCCCTAAGACTAGGGACAAGGTGGCCCTAAGACTGGTAGAAGTTCTAGATAATAACACCTTCTATCTATAGACAGATAAGGAGGTTAAGGAAGTATGCCTCTATTCCCCTTACTTTAACTAATTACTAGACGAACATCCACGTGTTCTTAAGGAGATCTAACGACAGTACGTCAGTCTATAATAACAAGCAGCTATAAAGCAGGAACAGTAGTGCTAACAGATAGAGGATAAGAAACAGGCTAACAGAGAAATAAATAAGCTTCTTACTAAAGAGCTGGCGTCTAGGCAGTCTGCTAATTCTCCTCCTCTGTAGTAATAATAACAACAGCCGGCTTAACAGAAGCCGACCTCTTAACAGTTGCCGGCTTTATCTATCTACTTTACATCTCGCCAGGCTACACCTGCCTCCCGTATTCTGTACCTTATACTGCTACCTCTAACTAGCCGATCTTAACCTGCTATACTAGCGCTACCGCTGCCGTAGAAGCCTGCGGTAGTGAAGCAATTACCTTAACAACCCCTAACGGGATTCTACATTAGCCTACAAGGCCCTTTCGGTAAGCAAGGGCTCTCTTTCCTTTAAGCTTCTGTTACAGGGTTTCTACCTCTAGATTAGAAGCCGCTGGTTGGCAATCCTGCCGCCACTGTAGCCAACCCTAAGCCTACTTCTAGGCAGTTATCTAACCTTACTAAGCTAATTTCTAATAAACATAAGTACGGTGGTAAGATATATAACGTGCTTAATATTAAGCTAACTAACTTCTGCAATAACTATAAGAAAATCGATATTAAGGAACATTAGCTAGGTTACGCCTTTTTAACCATGCTTAAGAGTAAGGCTTCTAACTTCTACCTTTAACAGATCTGTAGCAAAGGCTTACGTAATTTCTTTTTAATAGTTTAATAGATTAGAAATTAATTTAAGAACAAACAGAGCTAGCAGAACTACCTTTCTTAGTGGCGCAGTACCACATTTAACTAAATTGCCTAGGAAAATCCTAACAAAACTAAGGTATAGGTCCTTAAGGCCCTTATTAGGAAGCTTACGGTTATTTAACAGGCGCTCCCCGCAATGTACTAATTTAACGAAGTTCTGTAAGACTAGCTTGTTAATGCTTGCTCTGGGGTCCTAGAGTGTACTTTGTGCCTGTACAACCCTGCTAATACATTAGAGGGGGTCTGTAACTAACTGCAGTCTACTGTTAGTACTGCTATAACTATAAATAAGGACCGCCAGTATCTTGCTAATACTAAATCTTCTGACTAATACTGGGTTAACCACACTTATTGCGGCCATAGGCGTAATAACCAGTATAGCAATAACTATAGCAACTGCGGCCGTATTTACGGCCTAATTACTAACTAACCCTTTAACCAGAGTCTATCTGATCGCAAGTCTAATTACTGTTGCTACATCTGTAAGAAACTAGGCTGCTAGTTAACAAAGCACTTAATAGATAAGAGACGTTAGGTATATAATTAATTTAAAAGTAATAAGTACGTCTAAGATGCCTTGTTAACAGGATACGGTAACTTTCTTGCTAAATATAAAGGATTTAAGTCCCTTGATGATAACGACGGAGACAAAGATATCCGTTAGTATCTCTAGATAATCCTGGCGTCTACTAACAACGATAATAAGGGCGCTAACAACAGCAATGCCTTCTTCGTTAGCACGGCTTTTTTTAACAAAAGCAACTTTAGCAGCAAGGCCCTTTTGTTACAGCTAGCTAACCAATCTGTCTTCTATTAATTAACTAAGGTAGATCTTAGGGACCAGGCTGCCAAGGAAAACGCGGCTGCCTTTACACTTAACCAATACTCAGCAGAAGTCTTCCAAGGGATACTGCTAGATACAGGAGCAGCCGGTTTTTCTACTGCTGGATACCCCTAAGTTGTTACCCTTCAGCAAACCCATCCCTCAGCAGAAATCAACACTTTGCAGGCAGGAGAGGCGAATATCCGCTTTAGCAGAGGCAATCTCCTGCCCTCAAGCGGCACTATCACGGTCCCAACCCCTTTCGGGCCCATCGACTTCTACGTCATCCCCGTTAATACCCTATTTCTGCTCTGCCTTGCCGATATAGACCGTCTGCGGATTTGTTTTAACAACCTTGCCAATACCCTGTAACAAGGCAACGTTGTTATGCCTATTATTTGCAAATAGGGCCATCCATGGCTGCTGCTTAGCCTGCCTGAACAAAGCCTCGCCTGGAACCACCTTACTAACGTGGAGTTACGCAGACTTTACTGTTGCTTTGGCTACCCGTCTGTCTAACGACTTCATAAGGTTCTTTACGAAGCTGGCTACAACGTTAAGACTGCCGTAATTAAGTAATTAACGAAGTACTGCCACTAGTGCTAAATATACAGTAAATCACCCGGCAGGTTTAAGTTTGCCCTTTGCGACAATTGCTCTTTTAACTACAAAGTCATTGTTAACGTTATATACCTTAACGGCGACTAGCTAGCCCTTTACGTTGTTAACCTTACAACTTCCTTTAACGCGGCCTGCTTTCTTAAAGATGTCTCTGCGAAGACTACGTGGGAAGCTCTTTGACTCTGCTGGATTAACGTATACTAGGGACCACCTGACTGGATTGTTGCTGACGTAGGCCGGAACTTTACAGCGGCTGACTTCTGCCGTGAAGCCTGCGCGATGTCCATTGAAGTTAAGATTATCCCTGTTAAGGCACATTACAGCATTGGAAAAGTCAAGAGATACCACGCAGCTTTGCAACAAGCCTACGATATTATTCGCAAGGAATGCCTGTTAACTACGCAAGAGTTAGCACTACAGAGCGCGGTCAAGGCAATTAACAATACTGCTGGCCCTAACGGCATTATCCCTACCCTTCTTGTCTTTAGCGCATACCTACGTATAACTAATGATTCCGCCCTATCTCCTGATATCGTTAAACGCGCCGCTGCCATACGCAAGGCAGGCAACGAATTACGTAAGCACTTTGTCACACGGTAAGTTAATAAGGCCCTAGCGGCGTGCAACGGCCTAGATACAACCGCGCTAAAGTTACTTGCGATTAGATCGTAAGTCTGCGTCTGGCGCAAAAAGGAAGGATAGACTAGCCCTTATCGCCTGCTTGCTACTAACGGTAAGGATTATACTGTTAACGTTAACAGACCGCGCAACTTCTGATTGACCGTTGTTAAGCCCTACTACGTAGACCCTGACGATGTCCATCCTGCTGACGCGGCCCCTGACAAGGACGTTGCTGATAATGCTGACAAAGGTAACGGCTACGCAGAAGATACCATTGTCGTTACGACCACCCTAAGGAACCCTGTCGCAGCTAAGACTGCTCCATCCCTGCGTTACACCCGCGGCCGACCGCGCAAGAACCCTATTGCTGACGCGCTTTTACAGGAGACTAACGTACCTAATAACCTGTTACTCCTTCCCTTCTCTGCCTTTATCTCTGCTAAAGAGGAGTCTAATAAGGCCCTTACAAAGTAGCTACGTAACAAAGGCGTAATAACCACCTCTAGCAAACCATTTAAGCTATCTATAAAGACTAAGATAGACAGCCTTATTACACGCAAGGTATTTAAATTTGTTACCTTTAACCCTACTAAGCACGATGGCTGTATCTTTAAATTATGTATTATTAACAAGGTAAAGGGTAAGAATACTGCTAAGCCCTATAAGAAGTTACGTCTGGTTATCTAGGGATATGCTAATAATAGGAAGAAAGCTATTCTTACGCAGTTGCTAACTATATAACGGGTAAGCTAGCGACTAATACTTATACTTGCTCTGTCCCTTCTATGCAACAACCACTAGCTCTAGCTTTGCGATATCACGCAAGCCTACGTTTAGTTAATCTTATAGTTAAATTACACTATCTACGCGCGGTTGCCTGCGCAGATTTGTGACAACTACCTATTAGATATAATTATGAAAGTTATTAAACTGCTTTACAGCATTGCTAAGGCAAGCACTTATTAGTAGGCAATATACAACTGCCACTATAGAGAAAGTCTTAAGATAATTACTTTATTATACAACCCCTGTCTTCTACTGTTATCTATTAATAACCTAAACTTCAGCCTTATTAGCATACAGACAGACAACACTATTGGCCTTACAGACGTGCCCTTCTCCGCAAGAGAGGATAAAGAACTAGCAAAGGCTGCTTTCACCGCTAAGGCAAAGCAATATCTCTTAGCTAATAAGCTACTTATCTTTAACAGTGGCATTGTATTACTAACCTTAACAAAAGATACTTTAATTATCCTACGGCAGAAAGGCTAAGGGAAGAAACTGCAACTTGTTAACGGAGATTTGCCTACAGCCTAGCAAGATTACGTCTAGCAACGTGCCCGCAGGGCATATATTGCCTCAATCTGCCAGCCTAAGGCATGCTACAATCTATTAGCTGCCGCCTAACATAAGGAGCCTAATGCTAAGGCCACTAAGAACCTTAATTAACAACTGTAGTAGCAGATGAATTCGCTAGATTACGGTCTCACTTTTATCCTGCTAGACCTAGCAACCGCAAAGCTCTTTATCTTTATTAACAGCTCTTTTGCTAACAACCATAATCTTACCTTGCAACTTAGCTTTGTTGTTATCCTTACTAACAAGACTGTTGACAACAGTAACGGTAACTTTACAATTGACGGCAATATTATCTACTTCTTGTTAACAAAATTAAAACAAGTGACCTACAGCGTGCTTACTTTAGAAGTCTACGGTATAGTTGCCGGTGTCAACATGGCCTACGCTATCTCGTCAACCCTCGCGATAGTTACGCAAAGACTTGACAACCTAGCCATCCCCACGATTGCCTGTACTGACTTATACTTACTGTATGAGTGCCTTGTTAAGCTAGGTACTACCTAGGAGAAGCGCCTGATGATTGACATTATGGCACTTCGTTAGTCATACGAGCGACGGGAGCTCTGCAAAGTCAGATAGATCTACAGCGATGATAACCCTGCCGACAGCTTCACTAAATCGTCGCCTAACCAAGCCCTAGAGGGCATTATTAACAGCAACCGCGCGATCGTCAGAATGGAGGGATAGGTCACACGCACGTGATAGAGGGGATACGGATGAGGATATGTGGGATATGGAGGATACAGGATACGGAAAGACGGATCTTCTGTTGCAACTTTTCGCAACTTAGGGTTTTTATTGCGTTTTTCGAGCTTTTAGCCAGAAAGGGGCTTTTGTACGTTACTTTCGCGTGATCCGGCTTCCTGGCACAAAACAGAGAGTTGCCAGTGTTGATATCTGGATCACTTTGGGTGAAGTATGGCACGTGATATCCACGTGACGTACTTCGGGGGTGGCTAATGAGATCACACGGATTCTCTAGCCCAGTCTGGAGATATCCTTCTCAACCACCTAGCCTAACTTTTACTTCTACTTTCTAACAACAACCACAATAAGCAATATCACCACTTTGACGGTGATCGTTGCTAACCCACGATACTCGAGTATCTCCCCATTTGACCTGTGAATCCAACACGGATAAATTGCGCCGCATGTTATCGGCCATCTAGTCCACTGTAACGTGGTCAAAATGATTCATCATAGAAGTCGAATGAGACATCATGGTAGACACGTTAGAAGTATACCAGTAATGTTAAGGGCACTCTGACGACAAGAGTGTAATTCTTTTCCCTATGCTTATCTGGTTCTTGTTCACTTCGCTCTGTTTAACTTTTCAACAAGGCAAGAGATCAAGAAGTTAATAATAGGTACTCAATGACCTGGAAGATATTATATCAGGTTATGGCACAAGCCGGACGCCCGTGTTGCCGTGAGATGTACTGCGTGTACATGAAAGCTGGCAACCTACAAGTCTATACACAAAAGCAGTCGACTACGTGCTGCCTTATCCCTGACTCTGTACTGCGTTATCGGAGGGTTAAATTGGATGGCAACGCTTTTTCTCTTCTCCTTCCGTGTATATTTTGTTCTGCTTGATGATTCCAGGTCAGTGTGCAAATATGTAAGTATATTGAGGCGTGTAACTGTGTTGTTTTGCCTCTTTCGCCTCAGGGCATTCGTATCATGAGATCAATGGAGGGGATTCCGAAGTTAACTGTGGTCATCACTGAAGCCGAAGCTTGACTCTGCTTTGCAACTATGACAAAGCGACCAGACCCTTCAAGTCTCATTACTTGTACATATACGCCAACAGTTATCTTCATAGATAGAGACTTAATATTATCACCTTTACGCCCATGATAAGCCCTCGCATAGTTCCGTACTCTTTCTAGTAAACGTTATTCAGCCTGTCATTAATAGCAGTGTCGAACTCAACTCCAAAACCTTAGATGTAGCTCACCTAAAGGTTTTGCCTTCTTGGCCAACCAGACTCCTATCTCAATGTGAAAGTAATCCAATATCAAACATCTTATTATTGAGTTTCTTTAGCTGGAGTAACCCCTCATATCAGATGTCTGGCTAGTGCTTCCGAGGTCAAACAACCATCAAGAACCAAACTTGATAAGGGGCGACGGACGCCGTTCGCGCCACGGATATCTTCCATGTTAATGTTTCCCTCTGCCAAATCTCTGAGCAATATTATAGAGCGCATCATGAGTGATTCTTCCGCTACTTACATCTCTTATAAACCAAGTGGCTGGACTAATCAGCAGACACTGGACCAGCATGCCCTTTTATGCACAGTATGGCCTCAGTATCTGACGTTGCAGGAGGCATGCGACATCATCGACCAATTCAACTGCAAAATATGGGCTAAAGATCAACAGGTTCTTTGGAGCGGTGTAAACAAAGCAAAAGTTCAAAAAACTGCCAACGAGAACGGCATGCAGACTTTGCAGACCGCCATGGGGCCGTTGATGGACCCAAACCATCCAACCTGTCTAAGACCAAAAAAAAGCCCAGAAGCATGGAGCACTTATATCAAGGGCGCGTCTCTCATATTTGCGTGGCGCATCTCCCAAGGCGAAGTTGCGACAATCATAACACCTCCACCGCCTGACTGTTTTCACCCGTCGCAAATGACAAGCCTACAAGACATTGAGATACCAGTCCTCCGAGGATGTTTAGGAAACCGACCTGTCAGTCGAATCGACTTGTGGCACCCTACCGTCAAAGGGGCAGAATCTTTTCGATACCCGATCTGGCCAGATGACCACACGTCTTCATGGTACGAAACCTTTGAACCACAGGGACCAAAAAGACAAACATGGAGGTTGGTTAGCAAGCACCGAGGTTTGTTGAAAGGTTGTTGATGTGCCGGCGATGCATTCCATTGACTCGAGACAATATCTACGCGGTGGGCAATAAAGACAAACATTCCCTATCCCATCGATTCAGGAACATTTTCATTGCTCAAATGTATATCTACAAAAGCAATGACTCTCTTTATCAGTGTTTTCGATGGGTTGACTCTTCCGAGTAAAATTACCGTATTATACTCAGTACTCCTCCTCCTTGTCATGGTTCTTCGAATGGCCATCCGGATTCTTGTCCCTGATGAGACAGATTTGCACGCGGCCAAGAAACTCAGAAACCAGGCGATCAGTTCTGATTTGGGTTGTAAAACAAAGGTTACAGACGAGACTGTGTCCCCAGGAACCAACCGAAGCATTGAAATTCAAAATCTTGAAGTCGCCAAAGTTAAACAGCTCCCAATGCGTTTAGCCACCGTCGACGCCGCATCCATGCCGGATCTAGTAGACGCCCCAACAAGAAATAGCCACACGATATTTGACAAAACTCATACGCCTCTGATGGTGCCTGTGGAGTCGCTAACAGCAGCTGAGGGCAGTGGTTCATTCTCAAAGCGAAGCAAGACTGCAGCAAGGAAATTGAGAAAACTGCTGAAGCAAAGAGAGGAGTCCGAAGCAAAAGGGAACGAGCAAAAGAGCTTCACTGCGACAAGTTAGTCGGTTGTTGGAATACAACTTCCAAGGGTTGAGATCAATTTCACAAGATAATTAATGCTATAATGCATTGGCAGCTATGATGCTCCAGGATTCAACAAGTGCATAGTATGATAGTTATATCGTGTATGCCGATAACGAACACGCAACGCAACGCATGTTCCAATGTCACTGGACTTCAAGGGCGGCCCGAGATATCCATGCCCTAGAAAAACGGAGCCAAACTTCAAATTCTTCACACCCTTCTTTCGGATTTCCAGTGGGCCATCTATTACTGCTAAACTGGAAGTCAAGGGACATATCAGGGAGTTGAGAAACTTTACGAAAACCTCATTGCTTCGACCCAAAGCTGCCGTGTTCCAAGCCAAATGACATTATGGCGTTGTTTTGAGCCTAAATGATCATTCCTAGCCAAGTACCATTGTCTGAAAACACTATAAATGCGCATGTATGTTCTATATTCTGAGCAAAGACCGGTACTTAGCTCTTTTTCACAAGTCAAACTCACACTTTGTCAACTCCAGCAAGCCGCTCAGTTCATTCCAGTCTTCCAAGCTAGTAATTTTGATTGTGACAATGACATCAGAAATGTGGCATGTCAACTGCCGGTGACAAAGTTCTGGCTGGGTGATGAAGGGTGTGATCTACACCTACGATTCATGACTTGTAGTCGACATGATGTGACCACCTCCCAGTTTACAAATACATCGACAAATCGCGAATTGATCAACTCGTTTCTCTAAGACATGATTACGGGCATTGACATGCTCATCTCAAGGAGTTTTACAGCTTGCCATGTGATATTGACAGTCTCACGCAAGCATGAGTACTATCCTATACCGAAATAACATGTGAAGAATCATCCATTACCCTAGCTTTGACATCACAGGACAACATATCAGCTCACTTTATCTGGACCCCTATTCTACTGAATAACTCACACTACTGTTACCCCACCGAGTGCGTTCAACCGCTAAGCTAGCCACCATGCCTCACTCATACTCGCATCACCAAGAAGTGATCAACGGCGGTTTCCCCTCACTTGTAGTGTTTTCCATCCAAAGAATCCTCAAACATGAACAGTGTGGAGGTGGACGACGTCAAGAGGGGGCAAAGGGTCCAGACTACGGGACGATCGCTGGCGTCATCCAAGTCTCCCATTTCCATCACTTCAGGGTCCTTTCTGGCAGATAACCAACCAAGGAGCGTTCTGGGCAGAACAGGGAGCAGCATCGCTCCACACCCATTCGCGCATATCTGTATACTACGAGCTGCAGTCGCTAGCCCTTGAAGGAAAAAGGGGCGCCTCACTGAACCCTGAAACGTCTTGTTGCAGGACCTCTGTTGACGTTGTGGGCATCATGCGAGAGGCTAATGGCTTGGGTATCAATCTCACACCCACAAGTAAAAGCGTCGTAACACACCTGCACTTCTGCAGCAGAAAGCTTCAGGTCTAGGCAGATCCAAAGCAGATACCAGTTAAAACAGCGATTCCGCCAGGCTAGCATGGGGAGGGGGGCACTAGGCAGGATGATATTTCCCGACCCTCCACTTCATACCCTGATCATCATCCGAGAAACGAGTTTTGTTGGGGCGTCAAAGTACGAAAGAGGAGCAGAATCGCGACGCAACAGGGCCAATGCAAAACAAATGGTTCCGTACGTTAGGGTGGTGTGCAAAAAGTGACACTGCTTGGGCATTGGGACATCTCTGCGATGATTGACAAACACAATTAGCAGAGCCTAACAGCACGTCAAATCAACATCAACAAAGCATTGTTCTCCGATAACGCAATCATGCAGACGAGGAGAGGAAAATACGCATAGCCTCGCGCTAACTTAACTGCCTCATGGTCGAGCGAGGTTGAGAAGAGTGCAGAGGAAGGGGGGGTGAAGGTGGTCGGGGAATAAACAGACAATGAAGAAACACGCCCCCAACCAGCTACTCCAGCGTCTAGGGACCCTTCCAACGCCGCAGAATAATGGTTTCCCCCCTTCTTCGCCATGCCACGCAACGCAGTGAAGCTTTTCCCGCCGAAATAGTCCGCGCTGCTCCTCATTTCCGCCAACATTGGACAGCAGCGCCTCCCAACAACGCACGCACGCACGCACACATACACGGACTCCACTGAGGCGAGGTTGGCAGTCAGGCCAAGGCGGCTAGGGGGGCGTTAAAGCGTGCGCGGCGTGGTTACATGTTTTGTCACCAGCCGCCCCGGGCTCGCATTTGCGATGTTTGCTTGCTGCGCGCCGTGCTCCACATCGGTCTGATATGATGGTTAGGCGATGGGCTCGTTGTCGTTCCATCCTTTTTTAGCCTCAAGATGATGTGAGCAAACAAGGTGGAAACCAGCCCCGGCACGGAGCAAAACTGGGTCTCGCGGGGTTGGTTTCGGGGGTTTTGTGCGCGAACACCTGGAACCGTCCCCAGAAGCTGACCCGGGCTGCAAGACGGCGGTCTCTTGCAACATGCGGAGGCGGGGTTTGTGGTTCAAGAAGCCTCACCTCTGGGGAGCGAAACGGCTGCTGGGCTAGATTCACTAGAGACAACACTGAATCCATAGATAAGCCCAGCGGGTACCAACGCTGGTTGGATGGTGAAGCTCCTCGTCTCAGTTCAGAACCCCTAGAGCAGACCGGGGGGCACAAACAGCTGCGGCTCGTCTACCAGTTCACAGCAACGGGGCCAACGCCGGGGAGGGGGGTGGAGAAACATGGGCACAGGCGGAGGAGGAGGATCGACATGTCCGTCCACCTTTCCGTACACTGTACGTATTGTCGAGCGGTTGCTGCAAGCCCACACACTGAACCGACCCTGCAAATGCCCTCGAAGCGTACAAGTATCAAAGGCATCGGGGCCGAAGAAGACTGTCGGCTGCCGCAGGTTTGGCAGCGTCGCTCGTTCTTCCGCGCTTAGCTACCATGCCGATGGACCCGTCCGCTGGGTCTGGGCAACCATGCCAACAGCTGCATCTGAGCCTCGAAGAGGACACTTGGGCATGCCTCGTCGCATTCTGGCAGTCGTCGACCGGTGGTCTAGAGCGCGGTCCATCGAATCATTTCCTCTCCCTCACCACCACGTCTCTTACTACACACAACTCTCACCGGCCCTGGTCTCTTGGCCAGACCAAACCTCGTCCGATCTGCGGGCCACTGGCGCTCACACCCGTTCACTGGCGGACAGCATCGGGTCTTTTTGTCGGTTTATTAGGGGCATCGATGGATGCCAGAGCTTACGAATGAGGCGAGGTCTCTTGCACCGTCTCACTGGACTTTGATCCCGAGGGTAGTAGGCCCCTCCGGTGTCGCCGGCGAGCGAAGATGTCCACCACCGGGAACGACGGTTGAACACTCACACACCATTACACAAGCTCCAGTGGTGGAACTGCAACGTCCACACTATCCAGTGTCTTCTTGCAACTCAAAGAGCCCTCTCTGCGAAGATTGAAGCCATCCCGCTTCTCTCATATCCGGTCTCCAGTGTCCAAGTTTCGCTTCTCGACTATGACTAAATGTAACTTTGACGACCAAATCATCGACTTCAGGCCCCTTCGTACCCGCATCCGTATCATTCAGTGATTGGAAAAGACAAGGACTCGAGGGGTGCTATCATACTCGCATGTCACCACATCGAGAAAAGAGGTGCGTTGCAGTCACTGAACCCGCCTCGGTGGCGGCGAAAATCTCTGCAAGCGAATCGCAGGGGGTCGTCCTCTACATGCAGTCGGATTATTGTCTCACTATATGCGCCTCGCTGAATTGCTCTCTCTTACGTTTCCCCCTGCCCTGTATTCAAATATGACATGTCCCGACCATCGGCTTCCCAAAGGCTTTGCGCACCGCAGATTGGCCCGTTAACCACGCACTCATCTCGTTCCCGTTCCCGTTGCCGCTGCCGGGGGGTTTGGCCCATCGTCGTCGTCGTCGTCGGTGTCCGCAGTCGAAGATGGGTGCCTCATCCGCCTGCCCCTCCGTCACTGGGCTGGATCGCCCGCGAACCCTGGTCTATGTCGCTCGGAGGATTTCGCGCGTCGCCCATCATGGCATGCTGCTGATGGGACCTGCGAACGCCTCTCACCCATCGTGAAAACTCCCCTTGCCAGGCCCAGCCAGGCCCGTGGCCCTACACGCCCCCTGGCTCTGCGGTCTGTAACCTGTGACAGCACGGCCAAGGAAACATCGTGAGGGGCCAAATGCACAACACAGAAAACGGACAAGACCCTGTCCTGCCCGTCACTTCACGTCTTGAGGCTCTCCACCGCGACGACGACATCTCCCTTCAATGGGCCCAAGCCGAACCCCCCTAGCCAGGTTCGTCGGACAGGTAGCATCTTAGTGCCCTCTCTCCACGCAACAAAAGAACATTGCGAAGCAAGATCTCCTGACGCCTCGCTGCGCGCCGCGCCCTCTCTATCGCTATTTCTGGTTACCAGGCTTGCCAGCCAATCCCGCCGTCCAGCCCCCGTGTCAGTTTTCCGGCGCACTAACGGATTAGCAAGAAGCTCCGGTCTCTCCGCCAAAAAAGCCTCACGGTCGACGGAACCAGCCAGCGACAGCATCCGCCGCCGCCCTAGCAGAGCAGCAAGCTCTCCAACACCGCACGTCGCGGCCGCCATCTGCCAGAATAGCTCGAGGCTGGGAGGAAGGAACAGAAACAAAACGCTGAGGAACTGACAAGCCATGCCAGCCTTTCCAGCCTCCGAAGCCGGCGCTACCGTCCCAAGTGGCACAGTCGATGCACATCAACCAGGAGGGCAAGAAACCAAATGATATCTGCAGAAGCAACATCCTTACAAGCACACCGACCGACCTTCTTCTGTGCTTCATGCTGGACTCTGGTCCTTGCTAAAGACACCCGGGATGGCACTGACACCGAGCCCAAACCGCCCACCAACGGCCACTCCATCTTGCTGTGTAGCACCGCAAAAGCCCAGCCATCACACCCTAAGCAGCAAGTTAGGCTCCCCAACAAAAATTAGCTTCCTCTGTGCTGATCGCTATCCACCACCCCCGAGCGGGCTTGGTTGCACAGACTTCCCCATGGGAGGCGAGCAATGGAATCAGCAGAACCCCTTCGCCGAGCCTGCGTCCTTGACCATGTACAGCATAGGCCGCAGAGAAAGGGAAACAGAGGCATCCGTACTATGTAGCATCGTGGCAGCAGAAGCGCCTTCGCAGTCCCCAAGCAGGCAGGAGAGCAGTACCGGTTGGCAGTCCAGACCTCTCTCCTCGCTGATAACAGCGTCTCATCATCGGAACCCGGTCGCATGCCATACGCCATCGTCCATGCCCATGTCCTTGCAGTACCATGCCACCACCAGCGCCACAGACTGTCTGCAGGAGACGTGAGGGACGCGCATTCTCATACATTCGCATGCACACCCAGACCGCATTCCGCATACTGCATGTCCAAAGACGCAGGCCGGCCCATGGCCAATCCGGTGCTCTGCCTGGGGGCTGCGTATGGGTACCAGGACGCATACGAGATGAAAGTCTTGCCCATGTCCAGACAAGGGGGGGCAACATTGGACCGGAACCAACAGAAGGAACAGCCTCTTACAAGTCGCCGCAAACCACACACCACCACCATCACCATCCGGGCGCTCGCCCTCGTCCCTCGTCCTCTTGCTCCTCCGCCGCCGCTATCACCACCGCCAGAGTGAACGGGAACGCTCCCACATCCATCTCTCACCGTCCCACAACCACCTCTCGCCGTCTATCCACAACGCCCTCGACGCCTCTCGCAGCCCTGGACATCCCTTCTCACCCCCCGTTGCCCACCACCACTGCTTCCCACGACCACACCTCCCCGCGTCTCGCCCGTTTCGTCCGCGCCCGTCGCCGTCCAACCCAAAAGCCACAATCTTCAATGATCGTCGGACCCTGAAAAGGAAAACCTGATGTTTTGCTACACCCTCGAAAAGGGTCCAGGCAGGTCGCGTTTGGTAGCTTGCTGCGGCTGGTTGGTCCGTGACTGGCCCCCCGGGAGACGATTGCCATACTCGAACCGTCTTGAATCCAAGGCCTGATTTGCATCCTCGCATATGTCCATGTCAATCACACAGGAGCGAAGGCCCTCGGGGTCGACGATCACCTCCCCCAGGACCCCTATGACCTCACGTCAATACGTCTCCATCACAAGCCCATAGGTTTCCACATTCTCAGTCGAAGCCCCTCGTCTCTGGTGGAAACCACCACTACCCGACCACCATGATGTGATGTGATGATATGATGCCCCATGAAAGCCCTCGCCGACATTCTCGGGGGCGCGAGAACGTCCCATCGCCCTCACATCTCGCATATCGAATGGCCTCACCCGTCTGCACCATTACGAAACCCCCTAACCGACGCGGTTCCCTCCGCCCACCACCACCACCACCAACGCCGCCGTCATCCATTCATCCGCCCGTCCGTCCTTGCGGAATATCCACGGCAAGGGAGGTTGTCATGTAATTAGACTGCTGCAGGATGACAAGCCAGCGAGACTGCAAAACCCGCCAATGTCGCGGGGAGGGAAAAGGACCCTCTACTCGTGGCGAATGGCAAGCCATGGCGTTGATGACCGTAACCCATCGACATCCACGCGTCCATCTCATCCACCATCACCCCTCCCCATCTGGCCTCGACAAAGTCTCTCAAAGCCCTGATACCCAGACTGGCCTGATGTCCTCCACCCTGTGCCTCGCCTGCACATCGCACCAACCCGCTCGCTTCGACACAGATATCCACAGCTCAGAAGAAGCGCCGAGATCGTTCGTTCAGCTAGTCGGCTGCTCATGCCTCCCCCGACTTCCCCGAGTGTCCGTTCTGCTCAAAGCACCTCCCCTCCATCAGCACAGGGTTTTTTTTCTCCACCAGCGTGCCCGTCGCCACGGCGGGTTGCGGGTTTTTGCCAAACCATAAGACGAGAAGAGGCATATGTCCGCCCAACAGATACGACTGTGTTCTCAACAATCAAAGAGGCCGAAACCCTCGAGCCGCGGGGATTGGCAAAGGGTTCCCCGGGCTCTGTGGCCATGGGATGGTATTTTGCCGCCTTCCCGGGGTCCCGTCCCGAGCGAGGACGGCTCTCGACTCGGGTCGACAAACCCTCTTCTCCCCCGCAAAATCTTATCTCGTGTCACCCAGAACTCTCAAGTCCCGCCGCCAAACCCGAGGAGAAGGGGGGGGGAGGGGAAAAGGACATCGCATTCGGCGGCAAGCACTGACTACGATGCGCTGAGAGGCATGTCTGAGCTCAACTCAATCCCCGCAGTTTCCTGTCTGCAAAGGCGCATGTCCAACAAGATTAGCCTTTTTTGGGCCTGCGTGATGTTTGCCTGCCTCGCCATCGTCGTACGAAGGACACGGGCAGGAACAAAACCAGCATCAGACTTTGGCTGTGCAGAAACCGGGCGCCAATCAAACCGGTGATCCGTCTCGCCCTTCCCCCCTCCCCACGGGAAATTCAATGTTCGTGACTCACTGTTGCCCCCCGGACCCAACGGCCGTGCGGTTGGGAGTCAAAACGTCCCAGTTCCCACGCACGCCATGTCCAGCCCAGGCCACGACAGAAACCTGGAGCTTTGAGGCAAAAGATACATTTCTCCAGGGCCAGGGTCCGGTGCGCTTACAGCCTCACTCCAGCGCCCTGCCCGCGATATCTCGGCCCCGGAATCGGAGACGCGAGACCTTCTCTCACCCCCATCCGTGCTGCCGTGTCACGGCAATCTTAATGTCTTCCATCGCAACACTGAGTTCCAGGGATGCTGCCGCGCCTGCACCTGCAAGTCGCAGCGTTTCTCGCCGTGCCCCTCCTGGTACATCGCGGAACGTCGTGCCAGGAAACCCTCTCGTGCCCACCGTCCCAGTCGCCGGTACCCAGGAAGCGGATTGGAACCAGCAAACATTTCCGGCCGTGTGCGTTGCGCTGTGCCACGGTGCTTAGTTTGGCGCAAGTACTCCGTACGGAGCGACACCGGCACGATGTTCCTCCACCTGGACGTCGGCGTACCGGTGGACCCTTGGTGCTCCGCCCCGAGTCCACCCTCGCCGATACGCCCCCCCGGTCCCACGATCCCGCTCCCCGGGGAAGCCGCGTCAACTCACAGCCAAAGCTCGAGCTCCAGGGCCTCCGGCACATCCATGCGTCTGGCCTGCTGAAGTTGTGATTGTCATCGGCATGCGATGCACGGGAGTCTCTCTCTCCCCGTACCATGACCCATTCGACTCTACGGCTATCAATATCGTCTGCATCGCCAAGTGCTCCGTGGCACGCCGCCTCTGCCGTTCTATAACCCCGGATGGGGTCGTATCATGACCCTTCAAAGACGGATGGACAAAGGACCAAGCCAACACATCCACATGTTCCCCGCGTCCGCCTTATCGGCCGGATATCAAAACCCTCGACGCCACGGGCGCTGAGGATCTTTCCCCGCCTTCCCATCTCACACATCGTGTCTCTCACCAAGCCCTTGTCTCGCCCATGCTGACATCGCTCGCGTGTTGGTCTCTGCTTCTCCATCATATCATGTCCCCTCCCGAACCTCGCTTCTCCACCTTTGCCAACCCTCCGCATGCAGACAGCTCCCCTCGCAGCGCTGACTGCCTTTGCCTTGCCCGACTGCCTCGACGCCAATCCAATTCACATGCCAGATGCGTCCGTTGCCCTCCTCTGCCCACCAGTGTCCACCACCGCCGCCGCCGCCAACCAGCTTTGCCATCGCAGATACGGCAGACAACCCAACGTGACAACGGGCGACGAGGGGCTCCTCCCCCATCCCCGCCTGCATGCAACCCAGACCGCGAGCTGCAGTATACCACGGTGTGCCCCCGCCGCGTTCAGGGGGGGGACGCTATTGATGCGGGAAGCGCCGGATTGGTTACTTTTTCTCCCCTCTACACAACAACCTCGAGCTCCTCCTTCTCAACGTCCTCCGCCCAGGCAACGACAACACCACCACCTCCACCACCACCCAAGAAAGGCACGCCATCACCCAAGTAGAGGGGTAGCCCCCAATCACACACCAGTGAGGCGGCAAGCTAAGAAAGGAGCCGCCGGGTTTTGCAAGGTGCAGCGCTTGGGACTAGCCAGGCGAGATGGTGTGCTGACCGTGGCCCCTTGGGGCCCCTCGATTGCGACCTTGCTGTGGCCGGCAACGGATGTAGATAGACGCACACACGCACACCGACGCCGCAACCTCGCTTGGGGCTGGAGCTCGAAGCTGGCAAAGCTTGGGACTGGATGGCTTCCTCCCCACACCGTGAACCCGATGCGGGGGTGCGATGGTCGTATCTGGGCTGCACGAACTGCACCTACGCCTCCCAAGAGCGTTGGTTCCTCGCCCTGTAACGCTCAGCGGGTGGTGTTCCGACGAGGAGGAGGGTGCACGCCTCCACACCCGACTGCAATGCCGTCTGTAAACAGCTCTCGTCTCAGACCATGCCCAGAGGTTCGGCCGTCTTATCAAGGCTGTTGATTGCGGTTGATATCTGCAGAGCGGACTGGGAGACAGGGCGTTGGGAGGCATCGCGACTCCTCCACCATATCATGCCCTTCTTCGCCTGTGCGCCCGCTGAACTACCTCACCGAGGTGGGTATCCGACTGTGGATGATGTGTCGGGGAGCAGGGGAACTCCGACCCGCGATGTATCCCTCCTCAACCGCCCCGGGTTGTGACATGGCAGTCTTGTCATCCGTTTTGGCCGGCGTGCGATGCCAGGAGAGCGTCACTCGGGCATCGTCGTCCAGCGGCCGCGGGAATCATCCCTGACTAGCCGGACCATCTGGCATCGCCCTTCGATCGCCAGCGGTCTTGGGCATCAACTGGAAACAAACACCCGCGCACATCGTATCTACATAGTGATGCATGTAAAACTCGAGATGGGCAGCGAGTAAGGGGGCTAACACACCTCAGCACCCGCGCCGCGTCCGACTCGACGTCCGCGAGCACAAAACGGGAATCGCCGCCATACGACTCATCTGCCGTCCAAACCCACCCCCCCCCTCTCCCCGCGTCTGTAGCTGAAGATCCAACCCCCAGAGCTTAGGTCTTACCCCGGGTTCCCAGCCTCTGGGTGAGGGAGACAATGCTGAGCAAGGAAGGGACCCTGGAAACCCAGCCTGGACCGACTGGAACTTGCAGATCCCGTCTGGAGAACAGCATTTCCATCCGTCCACCCAGCGCCGTGTGCCGCGGAGAGATGGAGAAAGAGTTTCGTCGTCGAAACACACACACCTCCCCCCAAAACGGGCACAAGGCCATCGTCTGTCTTGGCTTCCCGTGGGCCCGCAACAGGAACCGCCCGACGAGCAGGACCACCACCGCTTGCCGAACCGCCCCCCTCTCTCCTAGTTCCTCGTCCTCCATCCGGCGCCGGTCCGGGGTAAACTCAGACGCCATGACAACAGCGGTGAACCCGGCCAGCCCAGCATTTCCCGCCACCGCGTCGAGGCAACCCGCCCCCCCCCTCTTCAACGGAATCTCAGACGAGACGAGAGTCAAGTGAGCCGACTGCGGGCGGGCGGGCGGCGACGGGCTGGTCGATGCCCAAAAAGCCAATTCGGCCAGCCGCCGGTCTATCATGGCACGGCTTCCTGGGGAAGGGGGCACTATGCGTGAGACCCGGACCTGGAGTCGTGCTAGCGCCTCGCCGCGTCTCCCCCGCTTTCCCCAAGCCAACTCAGGCCTGGGGTGCTAGGCATGTCTGTTGGCTCCGGACGATGCTGAAACGGTCTCTCCTTCGTTGCTCCGTGCCACGGGGTGCCGCAGACATGCAAGGTCGACATGGCACGACGCCGGAGCTTTTCCAACATCGTCCTCGTTGTCTTTCGTCGCAGCGAAGGTTTGTGGGGTAGTCGTGCGAGGCGCTGGTTGGCTGGACAAGGGCAACGTGCTGTCGAATGTCGTCTCATCAACGGGCATATCATTCGCCTGGGGAAAGAGACCATGGTCATTTTTTTGTTTTATTTTTATTTTTGCCCGCCCAGGTCTGGGTTCTTCCGTGCAACGACGATCCGGTGGGAATCCCTAGTGTGTCGCGATTCCCTTGTCAAGCTGGCCGGCCGTCATGACTAGCGAATGGGTTCATCACGGTGTTGCATCCAGGACACGCTGCACAGCAGTCAGCATGTATGCAGCGTCGTAGCAGTGGGGTCAAGACTTACCAACACGGTGTCGAGCAGGACTCTGTTTCACAGAGGCGCGTATGGCAGCGAGCTGTGCTGTTTTCCCCGGCGTCTCGGAGTCTGACTGCATGTGTAAGTAAATCTGGCAGCACCTCACCGAACTCTCAGAATGCGGGGTTGGCACGCCGCCTCATCATTGGCGCGATGCTCAGCGACACGCAACCTCTACACAGGTGTAAATGAGGCCCGGTCAGTCTGTTTCTCACTCCGGTAACTGCTGCTTGTGCTGTGAGACCTCACCGGGTGGTCAGCCCCCGGGCTGAGGTCCAGAGTCGTGAGATACTTGACGTCGTGCCACCAACCGAGTGAGCAGGAATGAATCGTTCCGCCTGCTTGTTCGAGAGAAGGAGGAGGAGGAGGAGGCGTGCATTGTGTGAAGAGAGAGAGAGAACAACATCGTTTTCGAATCGGACCAGGATGTAACCAAGACATGAGAGAAGACGTATGCAACAGACCAAGCCCATAGAGAGCCGAGAAGGGTTAGAACAGTAACGATCGCGACACTGCATCATCGTGAAACCTGCCGTCCATTGAAAGCTTCTCTTGCAGAAAAAGTGATACATCAGATGATCAGCTCTCCGTCGACAGCGGCAGGCCATAATGATGGCCGTAGGGGAACGCTGTGCACCACAGCCCTCGGTCAAGATGCCATTGGCGCCTTTGCAACACAAAACCACGACGTCTCTACGACGTCGCGACGAAAACACAACCACAGAGTGGCCGGTAGCATGACGCCGGCCACGGAATCTCGTAATAGGAAACCCGGGTTCGTTCCGTTGCTGCAGCCGCTTGTGTTCCCACGGGTCCACCGACATACCAAGACCGAGCCTCCAGCCCGTACGTTGTGGTGTCCTTCAACTCCGACAGACTGCCTCGTCCTGTCCGTAAGACGAACAGCTCATGCGCACAGCCGGTTGCGGGGCCACGAAACTATGCACCGAGCCGGTCGGATGTTGTTGCGTGCGGTGTCTTTTGCTAGGCATCCATCGTCTCGCATGGCAAAGTTGAGATTCCCATTGTCCTAGCCGTTGAGAAAGCTTGGAGTGATCGCTCCGGAAGGCGTCGTCGCCATGGCCAGGAGAGTTTCCGGCAGCATGAAGCTCTCACGTGCCTCACATCGCGATGGAGGATGCTTACGGCTAGGCACGCACGCAAGAAAGGCGTCGACGAAGAGCCTCAATCGAGGATCGACGCGGCGACGTCCGCCCGGCGCAAGTGCCAGAGTGGGCCGGTCGCGATTTACACGCTGGCACCGGCATACGAACAAAACTCTATCTCGTCGATCTGGAGGCCAACGCTGTCCGTGGGCAGCACACATTGGCCAACCAGATGCTTCCACAGGAGATTCCTGCCTTCACGGAAATACCAGATGAAATCTCACCGCTGTTTGATCGAGTGTTTGCTCCAAGATCAGCATTCGGAGTGCCCAGTCCAAGCTCCAGTGGCTTGCTTGGACAAGGACGTTGCGGGCGTTCCATTGGGCAATGCAACTGCGACCATGCCACTGAGGGATACTTCCAGAAAGCGCCTGCAGACCAGTCCGCCACGGCGGCCGGAGGAGGCGATGGTCTTGGCTCGACTACAGACGGCAGTGGACGAGCCGTGGGAATAGCTGCCCTAGCCCCCAAGTGTCACCTGGCCGAAGCTCGAAGCGGGCGATGTCGAACGCGCGGGGTGTCTTGGTGGGTGGCCCAGAAGCCTGGTCAGCCACACTTGGCCTCTCAAGAGACAGACTGAGGCGACGTTGACGTGGTCCATGGCTACTACAGGAGAGCTGCGCCCATGCCCTCACGCGGGGATTTCTTGCTCGACACAGCATCGGATGCTCACGCCCGAGTGAGGTGATGTGGAGAAAAGCCATGGTCCCCTTGCCGGATTTCTGGAATATGAATCGTCCTACCAATTATCCCCCCTATGACCGGTGATTCCATTGCGAGCAAGGCGAGACTTCTGTTCTCCGAAGCTCCAGACCTCGACATGAGAGGCCAGTCACTGTGCGGAAATGCACCTGGTGAGGCGCGTCGCCCGCTTATTCGCTGGCTTTGATGTTGAAGAGGCGCAAACCAAGGCAGGGCCGCTGCTGAACGAAACGCAAGCGAGATGGCTCGAGGAAGCCTGCCTAGTCCACGGATGGACGTTTTGTTTGGGCGAGCCAGGTTAGGTAACGCGCCTCACTCAAGTCTTGTCATGATCGGTCATAAAAGCCTGCGGCATGAGCTGCAGCTCAGCCCAGTTTACGATCCTGCTGCAAGGGACTGATCAAGAACAAGGACGCCATGATGCCTCTTCGGTGCCGGTCACGGTTATGCCTGATTGGGACGGCCTAGTTGTTTGCCTGGCTGGATTGCGTATGGCGTTGTGCGGTGTGAACGCGGTATGTCTCGGTGAAGGAGCGGTCAACAAGGCGAGGGAAACGCCCGTGCTTGATGGATTGCTTTGCCTCACGCAGAGAGAGAGAGAGAGAGTTGGCAGAGTTGGCAGAGCTGGCAACGGAGACTGTGCTCGCTGCTCACTCCCTAGTCAGGTTCATTTCGAAGAGCCTGGTGCTGCATATCCAAGACTCAACTCCCAGGGGAGGGGGTGTGGGACGACTGGGGTGCATGCCCCCTTCGCACGGCTTTGTCAAATGCCTCTCGTGTTCGTTCGATATGGCCATGCCATTTTCAGATGCAATTTCCAACGCCCAGACGGGAAGAGGCTCGAGGCAGACGTCTTGATCGGTTCCATTGGTGGTCTAGATCCGTCCTCGAGGGGGGCCGCTGCGTGAGGGGGACCCATGGGTGCCATGCTCTCCGACCATCTGAAGTGGGCACGGAAGATGATCTTTGTTGAAAAGCTCCGGTACGCAAGTATTTCCCCTCGCCTACTCCAACGTTGGCCTATGCCATGATGCCACTCTGGAGGGGTTGGCACAGAGAGATGACCCGGGAGAAGACAGAGAGAGAGACACAGACAGACAGAGGCCACTACTTTCCTCCGTAGTCCGGGTCATGTTCTCCGTCACTGTCTAGCAAGAAGCCGCTGCAAGATGGGCGGCGTGGTTGGTAACTGCTGCAACGGACGCCTACACCCAAGTGGAGGCTGGTGCTGAAACTGCGGGCTCTCGCGGACGCTGTTAGCGCACGGAACAGCGGTTTGCTGCCCCTGTATAGTCCCTCTCCTCGAATCCTTTGGCCGTGGTTTTCCCCTGTAGCACCAGCACCAGCGCCAGCACCGCCTGAAGCAGCAGCGGCACGGAGTGGGCAGCAGAGTCGGACCAAACAAGCCGGCGCGCGGTGGGGGGTTGGTTATGGGGGGCTTTGGGGGCCGGCGCCCTTGAACGGCCCAACTGTCGACCACTTTAAGCCCTGCCCTGCGCACCGCTAAGAGCCCTAGGCGCCTGGGGCACGAGAGAAAAGGTCGATCGAGCACGTTAATTCCCGATGACGGGCGAGGGCCGTGAAACGGGGCACTACGTCATTGAGCCTGGACGGGATGCGACGACACGCGCGCCCCATGTCGGTGCAGCAGGCCGGCGAAGAGATTTCGTGCGTTGAAATGCTGTCCTGCCTCTTTTGCCCATGTTTGTGTCGCCAGCCCGCTTGCCCCGTTGCGAAGGGGCCGTCTGGCCTGCTGCGGGGGCACGCGGGAGAAGGGGGAGAAGGGGGAGCGACTGGAGAGAGATTGGAGAGAGATGGGAGAGAGGACTCGGTTGAGGGGTTCCCCCTGATGATCTGAACTGAGCCTCCGGAAATGGCTGCGTCGCGATACGAAAGAAGAACAAGCGAGCCTTTTCAGGGGATCGTCACCGTCTGGTGCCCACAAGCCCTTCATCGGCGCCGCAGGGTTGATGGCTCCACCGCCGTGTACAATATGAAGCTGTCTGACTGAGCTGGTCTGCTGTGCGACGAGATGGGACGAGACCAGTCCGAGGAGGTGGCCGCATAGGTATCATCAACCCATCGACGACGTGCTCCGGTACATCGAGATCGCGCCGTGGGCCTGTGCTGGTGGATGGCGTTGCCTGCGTTGCTTATGCTTTTGTTTTTGCCTTTGCTTTGGCCGACGTGTGGTTGGTTGTTGCCGGAGCAGAATCTCCTTCCAAGGCAACAAATGGCAGCATCGTTTGCCTTCTCCGCACTCTGTTTGACTCTCGGCGCACTCGAGTCTGCGGGGAACAGAGTCTCGGCGGGCTGCTTGCTTGTCTCGCCTGTTCTCTTCTGGCCAGACCATGGGCAGCATGCAAGACAACCTTACGTCGGGAGGGGGGTTTGGTTCCCTTGGCTTCGACGCCTCATAGCATCGGGGAACAGCCCATTGTCTGTCGACGCATCTGCAAACTGGATCGCCCGGATTCCAGCCAAGGCGGCTTTTGGGTCAGATGACGGCCTTGTCGAGTGTTGAGGTCCCCGTGGGAAACAACGTGTCCGCGCCCGTCCGTCATGGAGCGACTGACGTGGGAATGCGTACGCCATCATCCTCGCCGTCTCACCGGCGCTGATGGAATGCGGTTCTGCAGCTGACAACGGAGGCGGGATCCAAATTGCCCAACGGATCCGTGGTCTCCCATGTTGGGTTCATGGGCATCAACGTGCCCTCCAATCTTAACGAATTCCTCCCCTCTCTGCATCGACAGCCCTTTCTGGCCATGGCTACTTGCTGCGTACGCAAGCAAAGGCCCTGGGGAGGCCTTATCAGACAGAGCAAAAAACCCCATGCCTGCAACACCGCGCTCCATGGGCCTTTTTTGGTATCTGACGAGGGCCGCACGCACGCCTGCAGCCTTCGCGTGCAAAACTTGGCAGCATCCCGGCTCGTTCTGGTAAAACCCCGTGCAGATCGGTGGGGCTCGTCATCGGTCGATTTACTATACTGGACTACATACGATGTGGGAGTAGACGCCTCGCCAACCCATGCCGGCGAGGTACACGCCAGTGACGGCTGCGGTCGACAAAACGCTGCACCACCCTCTTCCGGTCAGTCACGCCTGGCAAGACTACTGCGCAGGCTGGCGAAGTGGTGGCGGGAGAGGAAAACCAGTCGTCGTCTCCAAGACCCTATACACCGCACCGCGAGGGAAATCAGGGTTTACCCGTGTCACGAAAAGGCCCCGAGGAGTGGCACTTGGAGCTTGATCGTCGCAGCTTCGAAACCAAGATGCCGGGTTTGCCTGGAGAATAGCATCCCACCTTTTTTTTTTTTGCTTGCCCATCCGTCCCGGCCACCTGGGCTGGCATTGTCCGGAGCGTCGTGGGGCCCCTCTTGTCGCGACCCACGCGGGTTGGCGCTCCCATGGGCCGTGGAACGGCTGGTATTGTGCCTGGAGACGAACAGAAACCGAACGGCGAGTGTGTCCTTGCGCGAGGACGACGACGAAACGACACGTCTGGAATCACCATCTCCCCACGCGCCGGAGCGCACCCCATCTCGCATCGAGCCTCATTAGCGGGAAATTGACGACCGCCGTGTTGGCCGTTGGCCCCGACCCCATTGCGTCATAACTTGTTCAGCTTTGGATCACGGGTTGCCCAGGGCGCGGCACGGAGACGGCGCAATCGCTTTTGACCCCGTGAGCCTTCTTGCAGGACTGCTTGCATTCCCCCACAAACAACCGTGCCATCCGAACCAGGACGTGACATGCCCATCTGTAGGCCGTCGAAGCTGGCGAGTTTCGATCCCGGGCCACTCTGCTCCAGTCCTCAGATCCAATTCGGGGTGACAAAGGCAGTCAGTCGGATGGGATCCGGTTTCCATGGCGTGCGGGCGCGCGGGGGGTGGCAGAGTTGCACCCAGATAGATGGTGCATGATGTACCTATCGGTGGTGTGTTGGAAGAGGCACAATCCTCTGGGCGAAACACACCGCTCTGGCGTGGTTCCTTCTTCTTCCCCGGACTCTTTGGAGACAACCAAGGAAACCTTCAGCTGTGCGGTCGCATCCGACACCACCCATCTGCGACATGTCAAATGGGAGCCGTGCCAGAAACTGAGTGGCGTCGAACGCAGGTCTGATTGGTCAATTGGCCTTCGAGGGACACGGTCCAGAACTTGCACTTTGTGCAGGCTGGCCTCGAGTGTTCAAGGACGGAGCACAACGATCCCCCCTTCGATAGGCTGTGTGCACAAGGTGTGTTGCGATGTTCGTTTTCTCCTTGCGCTCTCGTGCTTGTCGTTGTAGACCCTCGGACTTCTGGTTTTCCCATCCGCTGCATCCCACGGATCAACGTTCAGCAAAGCTGACATCGCCCATCAACCATCGGTAAGCTGTCGAGCTGCAGAAGGTGGTCTGTGAGCAGAGGCTGAGATTCTCTTATCGCCCAGATGGGCAGAGAATCTGTCGAAGAGGCAAGACCGTCCAATCACTTATCCGCGTCCAACAGCAACACGCTGCGCTGCAGGCATGATTGGCTGAGACATGGGGGGAGGGGAGGGCGGGCGGCTTTCTAGACCTTCGCGGCTGCAAGGACAAGCCTTGCCCCAGACCACCGCCGTTCCCTTGACACTGCCTGGCACGGATGATCCGGAAGCTGACGCGCTCCGGGAGTGACTCGGTAGCCGAGCTCTGGTCTTGTCAACGATTCCTGACTGTCCTCCACCGGCTGAGGTCCGAGTGGGGATGAAGACGCCCCAAAACTTTAATTGAGGCTCAGTCAGTCTCGACTCATCCGCGACGTGGTATGCTTGGTCGGAGAAGCTGCTTGGTGGTTGCTGACCAGCCTCACCGCCCCTTGCCTTTTCGATCGATTCTCTTCATCCTGTCGATGCGACACCAAGCTGACTCGAGGTGAAGAAGCGCCCCCTGATGACAGCTTCCACTTGGCGTCTCGGTCTCTCGACTATCAGGCTAGGGCACGAGTGGTGTGCTGTGTCCGTTTCTCTGGCCCGCCGCCCATGGTAGGTGACTGAAACACGTCTTCCGAGCCAGACCTGCAGAAACACATGCACATTCTCCCCTGCGCGCCAATGTCGTGCGACTCCAGCATGCTTATTGGGGCACGGCATATCCATACAGTGCTTCGTGTGTAACAACAACACGGCCGTGGTCCTGGCGTGTCCGCACTGTGTTTGCGGTGGGTGTGTGCCAAACTCGTCGCTCGTCCCATCCCCCTTCACCTCAGCCCGCATTCGGCTCACCGTTCCGCTGGAACACACTACGGTCGGTGAACGGGTCGTGGTTGGCTGTGTGTTATCTGCTGCCGGAGACCGTCATCCATCACGACATGATCTTCCATCTCCAGATTTCGACGTCGATCATGAGGACGGCATCCTGCAATGGCATGACCCCAGACCCCAACCACGGCCTCCACCTTTCTCTGACTTCTCAATTGTCGCCGATGCATCGATTCATAATCTAGATCGATGGTCCGACAACGCAGAGAGTCGTGCCGGCAATGCCTTGGACGTGGGAGCGTTTGCAAGAGTCAGCTTGGTGACACACGGAGGCGTCTGAAATCATCCTCGCTCCCTCCCTGGAACCCTGTCGGCAACGGTGTCTGGAGAAGACCAGGAGACGGCTGTTGTCTGGGGAAGAGAACGCCACCGTGGACGCCGTCGCGTGGAAACAAAGAAGTCCCAATACGCTGCCTGGGTCGACCGTCCTCCCTTCCGTCCCTCGCTCGGTTGATGCTGGTCTTGGGTTCATTCCTTTTGAGGCCATCGAGCCGTCCCCAACGAAACGGGCCGACGAATCAGAAGCCCGGACGCCATGGCAGCATGAAGCTGAGGGGGCCAGGTCCACAAGCTGTCAGGCAAGAAATCCCCGGCGCCCCAAAGCTGTAAGAAATCAACATTGGATGATGTGATAATGCTGGTCAACCATCAGGCCACTGTTCGCACCGGCCAAGGCCCCCTGGGGTGGTTCCAAGCCATGTGTGAAGCATAGTTCAAGGACAGATTGCGCCTTGTCAGTGCAACGCGGCAGGCCATCGCGGCCGAATGCTGGGTGATCGGTTGTCATCACTCGCTTGGTTCTCTGGGCATGATGCCGGTCGTGTCGGCATACGTCCACTGTACCGGCGATCATCGAGACAGCGGTGCTGCAGTCGCAAGCAAGCGTCAAGCAGCAACCGGAGAACATTCGTATTCAAAGCCGTTGGGTCCAGTTTCTGCATCGATCTCAGCCCCGAAAGCGCCGGCCTCTGCAGGGCTTCAGGGTCCTCCGCACATCCATATGATGGGCGGTAAGGGTCCTCGTGGTTTTAGGGGACCTTCTGGAATGGTCAGCCAGGCTGTGTGCTGTGGTGCGGCGACCACCATCCCAAATGAGATGGATACGTATTCTTGACGTGGAATGTGTTCTCAGCCCACGGCCTGAGGTCCGGGACGGGGTATTGAACTCGAGGACCGTCTCGGGTCCGCTTTCGGAAACCAGCCCAAGGGACCCTCATCATGGGCCAAGTTCCAAGATAAACGTCAACCCAGCACGTCGAAATCAGATCGGTTGGTGTGACAGACGCATCTAAAGGCGACAGCTTGACATTCCCACAAAAGTTGACGCAATGCCTTCCGTCAAGCTGCAGTAGTAGGTGGCTCCTGATGCAAGAAGCATCGCTGCGTTTAGCTGTCCTTGTGCCGCGGTGCAATACTGGTGGTACCATCAGTAGCTCTGCGCACCCCTTTTTGGAATCGGACTGTTCTCAGAGCTCAGAATAGTTGAGCCTGATCCGTCCTACCACCATCGAGTGAGGAGGCACTGTAAGCTCTCGGTGCCGCTCCTCGTCCGGATGCGATGGTGAAGCCGGCCGGGCCGTCTGAATTGCCGATGGATGCAAGTTCGCAGTCCACTGAACTGCTTGATCTCCCGCCCGAAGAGATTGGGTCCAGCACGAGATCTTGCCCCGCCGTCTTGTTTTGCAACAACTGTGGCTTGCACCATGGCTTGCGTGCTTTGTTTGCGAATGGCTTCACTGGCGCCGGGCCCGGATGATCCTTGTCGAGATGCCACAAGCAAAGGCCAAAGTCAATGTTATTGATGGGAGGGCTCGGACGAGGGTGGCAGGGGCCACCTGGGATGCGCAGCGAATCAGGGGCAAAAAGTGTACGTTTTGGGCCTCTCGGATTGCGAGTCTGAAGATAACGAGAAGCGAAACACGATTGCGGGAGGTGGTGCTGGCCAACGGTGCGAGATGTGCATGACTGATGGGGCACAGGCGAGCAACCGCAAATTTTCACCACCATGTAGGGACGCTAAGCCGGCGCTTGTTTTTAAGATGCAGTCCGACTGTCCTTCAAATCGCTGGCTCTAGCCCCATCAGGGTTGCCGGTGGACGAGATGATTCCAGTCCCCTTGTTTCGGGGTTCCATGCCAAGCGCAAAGCGGCAACCATTCACCGCGAGGCCAAGGGGAGAACATGCATGGCGGGATGCGCGTTCGCTGGATGAGCAATGTGATTTTCGGCGCATCATGTCATACAGTGGACTCTCGCTTGGGACGATAAGGCGAGAGGCAAAAGCCCCTCGCGTATGTTTCCCCAGAATGCAAGCTGTGAGTAATAGTTTGACAGATGTTCTGATAGGGGCCGAAGGTAAGGTGGATTGGCAGGCGTTAGTGCGATTTCATGAAGCTCAGGCGGATGGAGCTCTTGGTGAAGCGATTGCCCACTGATGGCGCTTTCAGATGTCGATGGGTCTTCTGCACGGGTTCAAAAAAGTCCAGTTGGGACATGCATCGTATGATAACCATGTCGTATTCCCTGAGGCTGGGCGAACAAATTCCCGGCGAACGAAGGCTGACAAAGATTATTTGACGGCGACCATGACAGCACATAGTGAACAGTTGACGAAGAGGAGAGGGGCTGAACTGGAATGGACTGTGGCGTGCGTGGACTCTTGAGGATCAAGTAAGGCCATGTATTTCGATCACTGGCGGGCAGCCCCTCCGATTCCGAGTTGTCATAGGTCGGACGGCCATGCCTTGCATGCGCCATATGCATGCTGTGAGTGCGCCATACCGGAGGTGAGCGTAGAAGTGGATGCGGGTGAATGTAAGTACTTTATGTATGTGAGTGGGAACGGGGAGCATGGCTGGTGGAGTTCCGTTTAACTGGATGATGTGAGAAATGGCTGCATTGCGCGCAAGCCATCGGCCGGAGGCGAAGAGAGGCTGTTCGAGGTGACGACCGCCGGGACGAGTGGTGACTGCATGTGGCTCTGTGCGAAATCGACTCTGCTGGTAGGGCCTGGGGATGGGAGAGGCCCGAAGTGAAGACCTGGGGGATATGGGGGCATAGGGGAATGGGGGTATCCCCACTGCGTGCTGTCAGAGCTCAGGTGCGTCGTTTGCTGTCGTAAAGGCGGCGAGTCGGTGGAGGTCGCCAACGCGTAAATCGACCGAAGGTTGACGAAAGTCTTGACAGCTATGGATCCGGTGACGACGGAGGTGAGGAAGGTCGGGCGTCCTGTAGTCCCCCGGCGGTCGGCGCTCGGAAAAAAGGTCGCACGCACATCAACCAGATAAGCAATGCAGGCATGGGCGTCCTCAGCCGGGCGGCCTGGACCGTACTGCGTGCGCTGCACATCGCGCGCAACGATATCCGTGGAAGGCCGCTGCAAAGTCAGATCGGACTCTGACGGACAGCCGCGACGTAAGAAAGTGCGGCGCGAGAGCCATGCAGTGTAACTCTGAAATCCTCGAGCTGTATCTCGTGAAGGGGTTCGATGCTTGAACGAGCATATCTAATCGGGGGTCAGTGGTGTTGGAATCACGTGAAAGTCCCCCAATTGAAGGGGTCCTGGGGCCGCCTTGGTCGGACTGGGACATCATGATGTTGACGCAGCGAATGCGATAGTGAAGACATGTCGACATTGAATGGGAGAATCTTTCGACGGGCGAGGAGCCACGATGCAACTCATCCTGGGATGCGGTGATGGGACGGCTGGATGACTGCAATGACCGGAAGATTCCTTGGCGGGCTTCCATCGCTGCCGGAAGCCAGCTTATCCTGATTCGCCGGAACCGCGATGCGTTTTCTTTGCTGGCGAGGCTGGGCAATGTTTGAGGGCATTCCCTGTCCGGAACGGGTCACTCGTAGATACTGCGCAGTACGGCTCATGCGAAGCCATTGCCGCATGGAATGTGTAAGTGACACGGTGCCGATTAATGGATAAGGACAGGAGCGGCATCTCCGCGCACGAAAAACAGTTGAAAGAGTCCGTGCCGCCGTGGCCGAGGGTGGAGTGGAGTGGAGGGGAGTTGGGCGGTGGAGCCCAGATTCATAGCGAAGTGTACATCGTACTGGCCGGAGCGGGCGATGTCGATGTTGCAGCGGGAATTTGACTTCACCAAAATTTTCACTTTCTTCTGGTGGGGGAGGAGCTTCTTTGCGTGTGTTTCTTTTTTTGGTGGGGGAAGGAAGACAACGGACGGACCTGCCTTGGGAGAGAGGGAGGCTAGACTGGGTCGATGGAGTGGAGCCCCTGCTCCCTCCTGCCCCTCCTTCCCTACTCTCATCACCAGGTCCTTGCCTCCTTCACGATGACAGTCTTGGGTCCTCCTTCCTTCAATGGCCGGTGGCTCTCTCTGGTTGGCCGACACCGGTTCCTTCCCTCCCCATTGGGCGAAGCGTCCCCTTCCACCTCCCTGCTGCTCAGTCATCCAGATCCAGCTGTGCTCTCCGCGTCTCCCACTCGCCCCTTCCCCCGTCTCCTCTTTCCCAAAACACGGGTGCGGTGGATGCGGCACGGTGCTGCCGCGGACTGCGGTGCAGCGGTGCAGGAGCGAGAGCCCGCGCTCCGGCGGCCTGTCCCCAACACTGCGGTGTCTCCACTTGGACATGATGGGGTTACATGGTGAAAATCCAGCAAAGGCCTCAAACAAGATAAGATCAAGGACTGCGCCGCGGATATCCAGGAAGGACATGGGCATTGATTGACTCTATCCGTAGAGTATTCCGTAAGCCACAGTCGGTCCAGCGTCTAGGCGGCCAGTCAGAATCCTGCGCAGCCAGCGACGGAAGAAAGCTGGGGCCACGTAAAAACTCTCGCTTTCGCGCCTCATCCTATCTCGGCGTCGGCCTGGGTCTGGGGGTCGCCTGCTTGAGCCGCTCAACGCCCCAAGCGGTGCCTGCTCTTACCCCAATCGAAACACTTTTCCCCCTGCTCTGCGACTTGGATGTTCTGTTGCGCTGCCACTGACAAGGCATTTTGCAGACAGCATTTCTCCCACCAAGGACTCCACCCATCGCCGATGCAAGGCGAAGCAACTGCGGGTGATGGGAATTGACTGCGTATCTTTGCTTGATCGGTTGACTCGGTTGGGATTGAAAGAGAATCGCCATCGCCAATGCAACCGTCGGCAGTGTCAGGACAAAACAGAGTGCGACAATGCGTATGCGCCATTTCCGTGACGTCTCTGGCGACCCATTGATGGTCTCGATCTCTGCCGTGCTTACATAGGAGAACCGTTTTCTTGGTTGGGGAGTGAGACATTGGGAGGGGAAATTTTCTTCACGCCGCGACCGCCATTCGTGACCTGTTGTCTCCAATGTTGCATACCACGCCAGTCGTCCCCCATGGCATGGCCGCAGCCAGAGAGGGTTGACGAGGGCTTGATGTTCTTGACACATTCTACACAGCGGCATCAGTGCCATCCATGCCCACCCATGCCAATGCTAGCTGTGGCGGTGATGGTTGGTGCTGATGCTGGCGCCGGCATCGGTCGTCCCCTCGGTTTATCGCCCGCACTGGCCCGGCCGAAGCGCTGACTGACAATTCACTCACTCACGCACCTCCGTGGACCATCATCAGTCATCCGTGGCACGGCAGGGTGGCGTTGTCTTAGCATCGGTAACATACAGCGCCAACATCAGCGCCAGCCAGCATTAGCAGTAGCACCAGCATCAGCACCGACACCCGCATCCATTGAAAGGGAGGCAGGCAATGTCGTCTGACTGACCCTCTGACCGACTCTGCCGGGGCAGGCGAACCATTTCTCCCGGACGTAGTCTTTGGTCTGCATGGCCTGCTTAGCTCCCTCTGGCATTCCAGCCCTGTAGCCGCCAAAGCAAACAGCATGGCGTGGGAGAAACGAAGCTTTTCGCAAATGTGTTTGATGTTTGTCATGGATTCGTCCTTGTTGAGAACAGTTCCGAAGCACACGGCGGAGACTTTGGACAAAGTGTGGAATGTGGACAAAAAGAGGCGGAATGTGGACCGAACAGGTCTTTGCACCGCATCCCACTCCTTCCGTCCTCCGCCCACATCTTTGTCCAGTGTCTCGAATGCTGGTTCCAGCTCCGCTTCGCTTCGTCCAGGCGTAGTCCTTGGAGGGTCATTGCCATATCTTTGCTACGCTATAGACCGGGGCCCTTCAATACGGGCGCCGATCAGATCATCACAACGGGTCCCCGGGGCGGCTCCTCTGTCGCTGCGTGTCAACGGCGGGTCAGGATCACACACTTCAATTGGGCTGTCCCAACAGTAAGGTTCGCGCTGCACAGGACTGCATTCGATATCAAACGATTGTCCGAGTCGTGTCCATGTCCTTACCAGTCCAACGTTTGCGGCTGTCGAGGGCGTTTCGAGCAAGGTTGGTAGAGCAAATAAGCGGCATGGGAAAGGGTAATAGACCAGAATAAAGAATAAGAATGATAATAAAACAAGAAAGAGAACAGGGAAAAAGAAAGCATGCTGACGGTGAGACGCGACCGAGACGCGCCTCGACAGACCAGCGTCACAATGACACCTTCCTCACGGAATGGATACGGGCTGGTGGTTTCCAGGCTGCTTCAGATAAGACGGCGATGTCGTGGTGGTCGAGATAAGGTAACGCAGGAAGGTGATGTAAGCGGCCCTGCCTTGATGGAGCGAAAATGGAGAAGGAAGGGAGCGAGAGAGGCCCAGTGTATGTGTCGTGCACCCGTCATGGGCCACGTCGTGGTGTGGTTGGAGTTGGCAGTGGCAGTTCGGGTCCGGGTTTCTGGCAGGTCATTCTGCTCCTTCCCCCTTTTCCCCCACATGGAACCTCACGATGATTTGCGCGAGGCAAGCACGCACCCAAAACGGAAGCAGCCCAGTGACTCAATGGTCAAGCGAGAGAGCGGAGGGAGGAAAGATGGTAGGTGCGCATGCCACCAATGACATTTCGAACCAACAATGACATCATGCTGCTTCTCAACCCTTCTCTGAGACTTTTGTCTCCTTGCTTTATGTCTGCGCCGCCGGCCTCACCAGCCGCGCGCGTTCCGTCTGCGCCTCGTGAAATGGCAATGGAAGATTCTTTGACTGGGGCGGTGGTTTCGTATCTGGGAGGACTCTACGTCCCTTGGGGGCCAAGTTACTGCAAGCAGTGTGCAGGCCGTACGGTGCGAGCTTCCACTCTCTCCGGAAGAAGGAGCAGCAGAGCAGGGCAGGGCAAGAGGTAGGCCAGGCCGCCGTTGCCTCCAAAACGTGCACCCCCATGCCTGGCCCGTCTGTGCCTGCGTCTCTTGCCTGCTGCCGGCGCTGCTTGCTGCTGCCCTGCCCGTTGCTTGCCTGGTCGGGGCTGAGGTGACCAGGGGTGGGCAGTTGCTGTAAAAAAAAAATTGAGAATAAAAAAGACCGAAAGAACCCTCTCCCCGCGAGGTGGGACCGTATCAACCGTACAGTGCCCCCTGACAAGCGAGAGACGGAGAGACAAGAAATGCCACAATCTCCGTCCCCAGCTCGATGATGACGATGGAAACGGCACCTCTCATACCGGCCGCCCTGCCAACTGCCCTGCCCGGCATGGACGGCCTCCCAATGGTAGTCTCTCTCGAGGCAAACGGGCCAAGCGAGACAAGGTGAAGGCAGATGATGTCGACGAAAAGCCAAACGGCGGCTTGGTGGTTGGGCGGGGGTCAGATAAGCGAAAGCATGGTGCGGATAGAGACTGAGAAAAAGCTAAGAGAAGGAAATTGGAGCAGGTTTCGGGGTCGAGCTCCAGAGACAAATGCCCGCCTGGAGCCGCAAACGCGTTGTGACAGTCGCCGGCGAGCATCGTACGGCGTCGCATGGTATCGCACGTCGCATTCAGTCGGCTCAACCGGCGGCGGTTGGACACTCTCGGTGAGAGAGGGACTCGCTTTTCTCCGTCCGGTGTCGTGCTCCTCGGTTTGATGTCGCAACGAGACGAGAACTGATACTGCTTCACTGCCGTACGTGGGACGAAGAGGCATAACGAGACATTGACAAGGCCAATGGGGCCAAGACTATCTCCATCCACACGGCGTGGGCGGTGGCCAGCCCGACAACTCTCAGCGTTGCATTGCTCCTCGACTCGACAGATACGGCACACTTATTCATGAGGCGTAGCAGTGCTGCTGCAAGCCAGGGAGGAGAGGAATATAGGTAGATGGAAACCATTGGATGTCTGGGTGAGGCGGAAAGGACTGGACACCTCAGGCTATACTGCAGTGCTGTACAGGATCCGTCCACTCTGATTCGCCGGCTGGCTGCTTGGTGTACTGGGTTTTTCATCAAGTCTCGATAGTCAAAGAGTCTCGAATCCGTCGAGAGCCGCTGGATGCCATGCTCTTTGATGAGAGAATGATGGGACCATCATTCTAAATCAGCATCAACGCTAAACCGGCTCAGATCCCTGTCCCTGCTCCTCCTGCTGGGCTTCAAGCCAGTCGGTACGTACAAATCAGCCTCCCCCTGCTAGCGTGGCCTAGTCCGCCCCACCCTCTCACCTTTTTCTTTTCTTTCGCGAAAGAGAGAGAAGGAGTGCCCCACTGGGCGTACCGTCCCATCAAAGATCTTTTACTGTCCGTCATCCACCCCGGCCGCCTGTCTCCTGTACTGTGCGTATGTGTTGCGTGTTGCGTGTTGCGTGTTGCCCGCCGCCGAGTGTTTGCTCTCCGGCCTGCCATTGCTTTCTTGCCTCTTCCTTTCCCGCCCAGGCCCCCCTAGCCAAGCCTCCTCGAGTCCGTCCTGACCGAGAAAGACGTGGACACTTCGGATACCTCACGGGAGGGACAGCAGCTCAGCACCGGACTGCTTACTCCTGCTCGCTTTCTCCACGCCGTCCGTACTCACCCCCGTACTGAACCTTGATGACTTCCCAGCTTGCGTTGCTGTCCCCCCCGCCCAGGACCGCCTGTCCTTGCTCCGGCCACCTCATGTTTCAATTCTTCTCTGCTTGCCTGCTCTCGGCACTGACACTTGACGCTGGCGCGCCATCCTTTGGTGATGGGCATGGGTATTATTGGGTCTGCGGAGCGCTGGATATGGATAGGGATGGATGTGGATGGCCAGGGTGCGGTCATCGCTGATCTGCTTTGGATTTTGACTCTACCGGAAACCTCAACGTCCCTTCCGCCGCAGCCAGAAATCTAGATACCGGAGGAGACGCAACGGTGACGGTAGCATCACCCAAACCGAAAACCATGGGCGTGGAGGAGGAGGAGGAGGAGGGGGAGAAGGACGAGGAGGACGAGGAGACTGTCTCTCGTCTCCTGCCAGGTGCACCTCGCCATTGACATCTGCCGTTGGCTCTTGTTGGGCTGCCGTGCTCGTCCGGGACAGACATGCCATGCCATGCCATGCCACGCCGACCCCGTTCTTGACCGTGTATCTCCATCCGGTCCGGGGACTCGAGAAGGCAACAAGCAGAATGCAGAGCAGACCGAATCCAACCAAAACAGAATCAACCACATCCCGATCCAACAAGCAAGGCAGCGGACCTGCCGCCGCATCCTCTCGGCCCAGAGCCCAGAGGTAGCCAGCGCCAGTTGCAGCTTGTACTGTGCTCGCGGTTGCATTTGTATCTGCCAGAGGTGCCAATGCCCATGCCAACGGAGGGGGTGACTGCAGCCGGCCTCTGATGGCCTCTAGACAGTACTCGGCTTCTGTTTCCCTCGCCCTTTTTTACGTTTCTGCACCACCATCACGCCCACGCCAATTTCTCTCATCGACGACGGCCTTTGCTCCACCTGCCACTGATGCGCAGGACGTGACCTCTGGACTTGTCAGGTAGCTCACAGCAGAACACACTTGTCGTGTCGTGCGCGTCGTCTGTCCCCCCTCTCACCGTCGGCCGCGGCCACGACCGACAGCAGCAGTGGCATAGATGTTGGTGGTGGTGGTGACATGCAGAATTAGTGGCCTCGTTCGACCACATTGTATGTGGCGTACCCGACGCCCTGCTCAGCATCAGCATCAGCGATTCTACCGAGTTCTTCTGGACGTATCACGCCGGCCGAGGTCGACAATGAGGGACAAGAGACAGATACCAACACCGGTGGGTGAGTTCGTTCCTCAACGCAACCAGCAATGTCGAGCCCGCCCGGCTTGCCGTCTCCGTGCCGCTATCCCACGCAGCGTTCGCCTCGTCGCTTTTACCATGTTCGTACTTCCCACCAGTCTGCCCCACCCCTCCCATCGCCTTTCTACATAGTATGCACACACCCCTATGCTTAGTGCTCGGGCCACACCCAGTACCCGCCACACACCCTAGCCTTCGACCACCCCGGCCTTCCTCGCCCTCACACCTTTGGCCCGTCTTGTTCTTCGCCTCCTCAACACACACCTCGTCACCGACCTGCCCACCCCAGGCCCTTTGGACAGTGTGCGGTGGTGGTGGTCTTTTTTTTTTCTCTTCTCGCCGTCGTCTGCACTTGCAGGGGTGGTCCTGACCATCAGGTACGTGCTACTGCGACTTCCGCCGCCTGGGAACAGCACCAAGAGCAGCAGCACCACACCCCAGTCCAGTCCTCGCCCACTCGCTCTCCCACTCACTCACCCTCCCACATCCTGGTCCTGGTCGCGCTTGGGGGTGTGTGTGTGTGTGTGTGTGTGTTGGTAGTGGTGGTGCCGGGACCAGGACTGAACGGCCTGGTAGCTTTTTTCCTGCCCACCCTCTCTTTTTGCTGGAAGCGGTACCTGCTGCTGCTGCGCTGCACTTGGAAACTTGACTTGGACGAGGAGCTGCGCTGCAGTGCTCGGGGCCTGGCACTGGGCTCACCATTCAAAACCACTCCGTCCCCTCCGGAGCCGCCCACCAGTTTGCTCTCTCTCACTCTTTGTGTGCTCCAAACACCAAAGCCAACCACCACCAACTTCCCAATCCTCCTCTCGTCGTCCATCGTAGAGATCTTCGCCTTCTCTCTTCCTGACGACCGCCCTCTCCAAAGAAAACAAGAACAAGCAGGAGCAGGAGCCCAGCCCACCGGGAAAAGAGAGTCATCGGCATAACTCTCCTCTCCCAGGCACGGAAGGATTGACCCCCATAGTTCACGCTATCGCCGGTCTCCTCTGCCTTTCCGACTCAGACCCAACTCTGTCCCCGTGTTCCTCCTCCCCAATTCCGAACACACTCGACCCACGATCCCCGCGAACGTCGCAAGCCACCTTGCTGTGCGTCCCTCGCCTCGCCCTCCATCGGCCCTTTGGTTCGATTCGTTCGAAACATCTCGCCCCCGGCCCCAGACTCGTCATTGCATTCCACCTACTTCGACGGCATCTCCACGGGACCCTCCTCCCCAGCTACCGACATTCCTCGTCTAGTAGCAAACAAGAGTTCCTTTTCGCATCTGTTGCTGGAATATTGCCAGTGCAAAAAGCTCTTGAATCGCCCTTCGCCTCGTCGGGATTTCCTCTTCATCCATGTAAGTGGTCAACCACGACTGTATACATCATCATTAAAAAACCACCGAGAAAAAAAAACCACATTCGTCATAACTTCATATTTTCCCTTCCTTCTTGCATCACTTCAGTCTCGCCCTTTTTTTTCCTTTGCCTGTGTCCTTGTCTTTTTTTTATTTAATTATATCTGCCGTGGGGTTCTGCATCCCGCGCCACCTCGATCAGCCGCACCTTTTTCCACCCATTTTTCCTTGCTTCTTTTCCTTCGCCTTCAGTTCGATCTCCGATCTATATGCTCCACTGCCGATTTCCTTGCTCGACACAATTATCCCAAAAGCCTCCTATGGCCGCGACCGGGCTGACAAGAACCTTCCAATAACACAGAAAACCTAATCCTATCAGCCGCCCTCCGTCGCATCTCGGCCACTCCGTCCGCACCCGTCCTAATTTTTCGCATGAATTGATACCAATTTGCATTTCTTCCACACCTCTCGAGCCGCTACTGACTCTACTACTACCGTGCCGGGCGCACGAATCCGACCTACATCAACCACCTTATTCTCCCACACATCAAAGGCACCCGATATGCCCTACACACCTCCTTCCCAGAGCCGGTCCCCCGCGAGCTCAGCGCCGTCCTCGCCTGACGTCAGCCGTCGCTCATCATTTCAGTCCAGCCCGAGACCTTCATTGCCGAGATCTGCATCATACCTCACAAAGCACAGAAGGACACCCGCGGCGGCGGCGGATGCTCCTACAAATGACGCCTCCGACCAGCCGACACCCCCGGGCACCTCGGACGACTTGAAGGGTATGGCGACAAGCAGCAGCGTACGGCAATCACCGCCTCCGCTGACGGACGAGAGAGGCATGCCTAAGGGGGCTATCATTTCCCCGCCAGACTCGGGCAGCGAAGAGGAGGACGTTGCAGAACGGGGCAGGCAGATCGAGAACTTGAAGGAGCTCCAGGATGCCATCAGCCAGATCCCCGTTCACCGGGAAGCGTCGCCCACCCGCTCCAAGCTCGAGCAGCCAGCCCTGGCTCTCATCACCAACGACGACCTCCCCAAGGAGGGCCTACCTACCAGCTTTAGCACCAGCTCGCTGGATGCCCTCGCCAAGACCGTCGCTCGCCGCGTCAGCCACGCCAGATCGAGCACCGAGCCCAGGATTGTTTATGAACCCGTCTCTGCCACCGGCTCCGAGTCGGATTCGGACGGCAACAACAACCTCGATAACAAGCCTCCCATGGTGCGCAAGAAGTCCGGCGAACTTGTTCGCCCTGCTCTTCGACCTGCCTCTGCTCGCCGGAGACCATCCAGCATGCCTGGCACGCCGACCTTCTCCAAGGCAGTCCACTTCGACTCCCACCTTGAGCATGTTCGGCATTTCCTCCAGGTCGATAGGCCGCTCGCTGTCAGCGCTGGGTCTTCGCCGGTCGATAACTACGACAGTGACACCGAGTACCCCTTCCCTGGAGAAGAACGCCGCGGCGCCCGAACCCCCCCCTACGAGTGGGAGATCGTCACGGCAAACCACCCCGTCGACACCCCTATTCGCAAGTCCCTTCCTGTGCGTCTCGAGAGAGTATGGTTGTCGCCCGACCAGAAGAACCTATTGGGCTCCATCACGGTCGCCAACCTGGCCTTCCAGAAATCTGTTACCTGCAGGTTCACTCTCGACTACTGGAAGACGACCTCGGAGGTCGGTGCCGAGTATTCGCACGAGATCCGCCCCCAGGAGGGTCCCGTTGCCTACGACCGTTTCACGTTCACCATTAAGCTCTCTGACCTGGCTAACCTCGAGACCAAGACGCTTTTCTTCTGCATCAGGTACAACGTGAACGGTCAGGAATTCTGGGACAACAACAACGGCACCAACTTCCAAGTTGACTTCCGCAAGAAGTACCTCCCTCAGAACGGCAAGCGGGGCCTGCAAGGCGCCGCCAGCCGGCCGGCGCTCCCCCGCAGCAACCGTCGCTCCAGCCCTGCTTCCACCACTCGGCCCAAGTCCATGCCTGTCGGCTTCGATGACTTCCCTAATCAAACCAAGCTCAACTTCGAACAGCCCATCCACGAGTACCTGGGCGAGTCAGGTCCAACGGCGGGGCTCCGCCTGAAGGTTAACAAGTCGACCGGCAACCTGGCTAGCGATAACCTCTCCAGCCGGCTGACCGCTCCCAGCGGCCAAGCGTTTGCCAACCGCTACGACTTCGGCGCCTCCCTCACTGCTGCCGTCCAGGCCGCCAAGGACACGATTGTTAAGGACCGCAACCCCGATGGTCTCTATATGAAGAGCCACCGCAAGATCCAGGTTCCTGCCCAGCAACCGCAGCAGCCTCAGCAGACCAGGCCTGCACCGGCCCCAGCGGCTAATGGAGCTGCGCCCGCTGTCTCGAAGCCTGTTGTGCGACCTACTGTTCCTGGTGCCGACTCTCCCAACACCTCCCTTGCCTCGTCATCGTACGAGGAGCTGGTCAACAAATATTGCTTTGTACGTACTTCTGGTCAACAGTCACCCATACCCGACCCTTTCACCGACTCTCAACGATCGCCTGCTCTCAGCCCAAAAAGCATGTACTGACCTTGGCATTCAACAGTTCGGCTCCAAGCAGTCTAGTCCGCAGATTAAAGATGGCACCCTGAGAAGCGGAAAGTTCGACGGAGCTGACGATGCCTTCGCTACCCGGGGCTCCAACAGCACAAGTTCGAGCTCCAACGGCAGCCCGAGTATGGCTCACCACGCTCAACATGCCGGACCCGCGCAACACCACGCCTTCCACCTACGCGATTCCAACCCCTACTTTCAGCATCTGGGACCCTACGGCGCATCACCCGCCTCATCTCCACTCAACCACACCACCATGCAATCCGAACGGCCCGTAAACCAACGTCCGAGTCAGGCTTCCACCCCAGCGACATTGAGGTCTGCCTCTCCCGCGGCCTCGGCGGGTGGCTTTCCTTTCGCCGGTACGTCGCCGAATGATTTTCCATACGCCCAGCAACTGCAGGAGCGATTTCCATTCAACACGGAGACTCATGCCGCAACAGCAATTAGGGGTTAGCCACGGCGCCGCTCGCTCTCCTCCATAACCGCATCACCTGTGCGGCCTCGTCATTTGACGGTTCTCGATTGTGTTATCGACAAAAAAACTTGAGCTCATTTTTCGGTCAACGGCGTTTATGGGCATTTCGACACCAAAGGCCAGGGACGGCCAAGGCATCGCGGGGCGTTCAAAGAGTTTTCGCAGTTAACGGCCCTCGATCCGATTTGACGACGACACTCCCAAGCATACGATGGGCATACTGGAGTCAACGGAAAACACAGCCTTGCTTTTTCTTTTTGGTCTTTCTTTCGTTACTCGTAGTACTTGATGAGCTCAACGCAGTGTCGAGGGAACGATTTTCTCCTTACGGATGGTACATAGGAACGAACAGCATACAAGGAGTTCCTTTAATGCATAATTCGCTCTCGCCTTCACTCTTGCTTGACCTTCAACAGCGGCCGCTACTAGCTCGTCGAATTATATTGTTTTTATTTTTCCTTTTGGTTTGGGCTTCCGTGTGCGATCGAGGGATCAGGGCCTCCAGCACACGATACGTGGGGGTTCTAGAGGATACGGTTCTCATTTGGCTTGTAGGAATGGACTGGGTCTTTGGGATGGGACAAGAGAATGTCCTCATTTACAATACGTTGCGCATACCCCAATATGGGCGTGGCCTCGAGTTGCCCGCCATCGATCCCAGCCGCCTCGCTCATTTGCGCTGGTTTCATACCGTGCTGCATTGATGGGGCGGTCGGGGCTCACCGATTGGCAAAGGCCCTCGGGATGGATAAAAGTTGAGGAATTGAAGGCTTGAGAATGAAGAATGGACTCGTTCGTGTCACAATGGGTACCGGTTTCATACACTGGGCGTTGGGAAGATCGACGCAGTCACTTGAGCAGAAAGCGTTTGGCTTGATTAGTTAGGGTAGCATGGGAAGACAAAAAACAACTGCCATTGCTCACACGCTTTTACCGTCCAAAGTGCTCCTGGTGAATGAATGTCTTTGGGGGTCGCTGACGTTGCCGTTTGAAGCTGTGTGTTCACGTCTGACGGACCGGACATTCTCCTAGTCCGCTACTACTACGTTACACTATATGATCAACTCCTGCCTGGTTCAAGTTCCTCCATAGCGTCGACTCACACGGGGTGCTATTCCGAGCTGGTTTGGACATGGGTGGTTCTCCTCGAAAATTACATTTTTAACGACAGCAATATACTCCCGTCCCGCGGAGTTGAACGTAAACCATCAAATGGTTTTCAATATGCATATACCAGCTTGGCCTTCTAGCACACACCGGTGCCTCGACGAGGAAGTCAATGTTTTGCTCCCTCTTTTGTTCTTGCGTTGCTTTTCCTCCCCGCCCTCTCCCCCCTTTTCTTCCATCGAGTATAGAGAGTTTACTATTCAACAACATTTCACTAGCAGCAACGTTTCCGGTATCTTTTCCTGCCTCTGCTGAAAATGGAAGGGGAGGGGAAGGCGGTCCTCAGAGCTTCTCAAAGGCCTTGACGGCCGCCACGGCGGTGACGTGCGCGCTGGCCGGGTTCGCGCCCGTGACGATGCGCCCGTCGGTGTGTGTGAAGGCGTCCCAGGGGCCCGGGGGCGGGACATCTTTGCGGGGTCGCGTTCAGCGTGTCTGTTCTCTCTTGGGATATGTCTTGGGTGGCTCTGTCGGGGATGGACGATGCCGCGAGGCGACGGGAGGGGACATTTATGAGGATGATGGGGGGGCATGCGGGAGTTGGCATGGCGGAGAGGGTGTATGCCGGGGAAGAGACTCACAGGTTGCGCCGGCGGAGGCGGCGGACGACTCGATCGTCGGCCTGTCCCATGAGTTGATGGTATCGAGGACGCCTTCCTCCTCCTCGCCCTTTGTGGTGAAGCCGGTGACCTTTTTGCCGGCGATGATGGACTTGTTGGTCGAGGGGTCGGTTATGCCCGGGAAGATGGCGCCTCCGTGGCAGCTACGGCCGCGATGTGAGTGCGTGAGCGGGAAGAGTGGATATAGGTGAAGCGATGAGGATGGGGTCGGTGGTGAGAGTGAGAACAAGAGGTGGTCCCTGCGAAGGGGGAGGGGTTGGCTGAGTGGAGTCCCACGTACACTGCTGATACGATGCCCCCGTTGGTGTACATCTTTGAAGCGATCGACTGCAAACCCTGGGCATCGGGGTAATCGATCAAAGAAGCATGCCCGGCCGAGGCGAAGAAAATCCCATACTATAGTCGCGGCCACTCATCAGCAACCTCGTACCACATTTTCCATGCTACCTTGCCGCTCGAGCGCGGTGGGCCTCCTCACCTTGTCCGGATCGATATCTCCGGGCTGTAGCAGCTTGTCCAGCTTGGACCGGAACTCGCTCGAGTGGTCCTCCCAAACCTTCCGGTCGTTCTCCGGGAGCCAGTCCGGCTGTTGGGACAGCCAGTCGGGTTGGTAGGTGCCGGTCTCGGAGACGAGGTCGACCTCGAGACCGGCCCCCTTGAAGACGTTGAAGGGATGGAGGGCTTCAGTGATGAAGAGGCCTGTGGTCGGGAGCAAAGTGGTTAGAAGCGGCTCAGCGGGCGGGAGGGGACGGCCGTGAGGGGAGGATGCCGGGTGTGAGTGTGGGATGATGTGAGCGAGAGCAGGCATTGCTCTTGGGAGTTGAAGGGTGAGGGCGCAGGCTACCTGTCTCCTGCCCCTCGGGGTAGAGCGGGGCGTGAGCCGAGGTCACCGCGATGAGTGCTCTCTTCGGGGGTGTCATGGTGAAGCTGTGACGGTTCCCTACAAAGGGGTGAAACCTGCGTTGGTGAGGGGCTTTCTGCCGCGTCGGCGATCTATGATGTTGCCTTTGGATGAGGGGGTCTCGGCTTCGTGGGACGTTTCCGATATCGATCATCCCCCTCCCGTGCGTGTGCGGGGGAGGACGGGACACTTCCTTGGTTTTATACACGGGGAAATGCCAATCTCGAATCCAAAATCGCGGGGGGGAGAAGCGTTTTCCGCGCCGGGGAAAGAATCCGTCCACGAAAGCCACGCTTGGGCCCGTGGAAGGATGTTTAATTCGGAGCCGGGTGCCATTTTGGATGAACCTTCAACGTCCAATTCGAAGGTGGGGTTTGGGTTTCGTTGGGCGCTGGGCGGAGCACGGCAAGTCAAGTGTATCGGTACCGAGACGGGCTCGGTGTGGTGAAGTAGACTTCTCGTTATCCTAGCATGCGGCGGTATGCCGAGTTCACCGGCTCAAAAGTAAGAGATGGCATGAAACTTAGGCGGGGCACGTCGCGACTTGCAAGTAAGATGTTGCGTGGTTCCGTGAGTTGCCTGGCCGGCTTCCCCAGAACCTGAAGTGCGCTGGCGGTGTGATTATGCCATAATGGCACAAGGCGCATTCATACCATGTAGAAAGTTGACGTACATCCCTGGAGGGATTCAACCCCTTTACGCCGGTTGCATCGCATGTTGTTGGGCGCGGGGAGAACTAGTTGTATCTCGGCGAGTCGTTTCAACGTCCCAAATCCAATGGTTTTCGCAGACACCCACGGTGAGCCTTAAGTTTCTGGGCAGACCTTCAGCTTACCTGGGGAACTTTTACGGTAACCCGATCACGCCTTTTCTCCCACTGCAATGACATCAGAAAGTGAGTTGGGCACATCACTGAGATTACGATCACCGATCGATGCGATTTGAATGTTGTGGTTGAGACAAGCGAGACTCTAAAGCAATGTAACTGTTCTATCTTCATATATAGAAGATCTCTGGTATAACAATTTGTTTTTTTGTTTTAATAAGTTTCTTGTATATTCATGGAATGCTATGACCTATGTTATAACATATCAGACTTCTCGCAACCCATGACGCGCCCATTCAATTCTTCATTCTTTCAGAGTTTTGTCCCATGTCACAGCCCTGCGCACTTGGGTAGTTGCTTCCAGTGAGCCGATACGACTGGCTCATAGTGCACTGGTCACCAGCCAAGTTCGGCTCATAAAACCGGGATAGCTTTTCATCTAAAAAGTAGTGAAAAGGGAGCGACGGGCGTCTGCTGTCCTCGACTAGAAAGCCTATCCAAGTTGAAGTTGAGAAGACAAAAGCATAGGTCACCTGTACTGAATTATATTAGATTACATAGTCTCGCCGCTACAGCGAAGTTGATTCTAATCAACAGGTCTATTCAGACCAGTAGTTAATCGGCTGAGATCAAGTCATTGTGTTCCAATGAAGCCAAGCTCGATACTGTGGCCGAAAAATGTAATGCAGGTGGGATCTGAAGGGCAGAGCCGCCAGTGACGTCTGTGTTCAAAGGGAGTTGGCAGGCAACGTTTTTCCTACCAATATATCGGGTCATTTATATAACAGCAGACACCCAGTTGCATCACTTGTGTCACACAGAGACTATTGAAGTATATCACCGCTACACCAACTCAAGAGGCAAAATGCTGTGTAAAAATGTAGGGTGGCCACCTTTTAGAGTCGGGGCAGGTCTCGGGAAGCATAGATTAGAAGATCCACCTGCAACTGTGCTGATTGTGACGGTTTACTCTTCTTGTGCTCCAGCTTTTGATAACTGCCAAGGTCCTTGGCACATATCATCTTACTTCTACGGTTTACACTTATGGGCAGGCTCAGGACCCTGGTCCTCACTGACATGGATAAACATTGAGTTTCAGAGCATTATTACCTATTGGTGTCTTAAGGCTTCGTAAGTAAAACAGAGGTTATACGCATGGCGGTTCTAGCCGTCGACAGCACAGACATGTATACGATCTACTTTTATAGTTCATGAAATCCTCCAATTCTGAACCTTCTATGTGGATCATGAGACGTATTTACAACCAGACTCTCCGGCTCGAGTAGGATTTTCCAATTTTGTCCAAGAATATCATCATATCGACGTACTTCTCTCCTCTTACAGGCCAAAAAACTTCACGTCATCGGCACCCCGGATCGGCACAGTGTGTCCGACACCAACTGCCCAGACACCTGTGAGGTGATCACCAAATACATCGGTACGATAGTTGGTCTGAGGTGTGTTCTGCTTAGAGCTTGTGGGCTTGTCCGGGTTGTAACCGAAGACACCAGACCACTGCTTGATTGTTTCCTGGTAGTTGGCCGGGTACAGAGTGGCGTCAACGCTGCCGTGGTAGATCTGCATGCGCGGGCGTGATCCTTTGTAGCCAGGGTCGGCATTGAAAACCTGTTGGGCCCATTGGCTGGCGGTTTGCTTGACATTGCCGTGTGCGCAAGTACTGTTCCAGCCGTTGACAGAGCCTGTGTAGAAGCAGCCTGCAGGCACGCCATTGTAGACAATACCAGCAGCAAAAAGCTCAGGGTAGGTCGCAGCCATAACGTTCTGTTGTAGTTGGTAAGTGACTGGTTTGTATCGTTTTTGAACTTAAAAAACGTTGTTAGGTGGATCCTTCTAACTTACAGTCATCATGGCACCAGACGAAGACCCTGTAACGAAAACCTTGGACTTGTTGCCTTTGTACTTGTCCAGGGCGTAAGTAACCATATTAGCAATAGAGTTGCTGTTACCTCCGCCGTTATGGGTCAGAGTCGCCTTAGAGGACACATCCCAGCAGGTGCCGGAGTAAGGCGATTCCGGGTAGATAACAATAAAGCCCTTCTGGTCGGCCAGTGTCTTGTAAGGGCTGCCGTTAAAATAGGCATTTGCAGTGCCAGTACAGTAGTGAATAGCGACGACAATAGGAGGGCTGGCTGCTACCTTGTCGGGTACATAAATGAACATCTTCACGTTGCTGGGGTTTGAGCCGAAGTTGGTGACCTGCTGGAGCGAGGCGGCGGCAGCAGAGGCGGCCAAGCCCAAGGCGGAGAGGACTGCGCTGAACTTCATGGCTGCTGTGAAGGGAATCAAATGCTGCCAAGCCTTGCCGTACACCTGGTATTTAGAACGTGCGGAAGGAGTCGATCGGGCTTGTGTGTATTTATACAGCGGGTGAGATTGGTGAAGGCGTCACCACGATCCGCGCCAATGGACCGAATCAGGTTACCGGTGTGAGCATCTCTCTTCCGCCGTTCTACTTCAAACGGCACTAAAGTCCGCGAGTTCTCTATGTAGAACCCGATAGTGTCGTAACCCCACACGCAGGTCGGGTTGAAAAGGGGCGGGGAAGTGCGAGCTGGAACGACTCCATCGTCGACAATTTAGCCGGCAGCTTAGTGCGATGTTCTCCTTCCATACGTACGGGAAAACAAGGTCGTCCGAACAGGGATACACGTTCATCTAATCTTCCAAGAAAGCTTGAGCTCGGGACTTGACCTTCGAAGAGGAACCGGCTAGGTTGGAAGTTCGATATGAGTGCCGGTAGCCGTTCTGCGACGTGGCGAATGCGCGCCACCTCACGATGCACCCCAGAAAGATGCGCTTGGCGATAAAGGACGTGCTGCATTTGCTGCGGGACCTCTCTAACCCGTATCATCAAGCTACCTGAACCTGCACCGAAGCAGCAGCTACTGCCTCCACAACATGGATTCAAGTCCCCTGCCACTGCCCGGTCAACCGGCTGACCCGGAAGATTGTGGCCGGCTTCTACAACGGCTAATTGTGCGGTTGTTGCCAGCCACGGGATGCAGGAGATGAAGAAGGATGCTGTAGGCGGAAAATTATTGCTCGAATGGCCATGACAGAGGTTGTCACCCTTCCCGGTACTCATTTGATTAAAAAAGTAGCAAAGCGGCATCTAGATAGAGCTCTACGGGCTTATTGCGCTGAGGTTCAGTGGCCTGAACAGGTGAGTGATGCATTTATTCGCAGTAATCAACGATCTTGCCCGGCTGCATCGGTGGTTCCGAAGAGCTTCTGGCTATCCCATCAAGGTCAAACTCGTTTCCTGCCCCAAGCGTGGTAGGTTGAATTATCCCGGGAGCCCAGGAGAGGTTAGGCACTGTTCCCGAGCCAAGTTACGGAATGAATCTGGGGTGCGAGTAAGATTGGGACTCTTTGTACGGTCCTGCGCGCAAGCTCGCATGCTACACAACTGGTCCGTGCCGACCCATAGGCACCAAGTCTTTTGGTTGAATGGGGTTGTGACAGTATGGTAGTTGTGTCTTGATGCTGAATCTCTCGCCCTGTTACGACAAGGCAAGACGGGACTTTTGCCAAGCAAGCTGCATGAGCAATATGGCAAAACATCATCGCCAGTGCAAGTTCAATTCCCAGACAGCCACGCTTTGCGACGAGCCTGAGGGTTGCCCGAGAAGACGATCGCTAAATTTGAGACCGATGGCCGCTAGGCGACTGTGAGAGAGCCCATCTAACTGTTACAACACAGATGACCAGCAACAACGCATTCCAGGGTCTGCGGGAACCGTTGAGGCTGAACCTTACCGAGCCGAAGCTGAAAGATGAATACAGCACGTAAAAAGCAAATACAGTAACTGCAAAGGAAGAGAGAATGAGGCGTGCGTTTGGTTCGCCGGTAAGGAGGCGTGGTCAGTATACGTAGAACAGGATTGCAAACAGGCAGGCATCACGCAATAGGGGCCTAAGAGGATGTCCATAGCACATGGCTGTCGTTCCCGCGTAAAATTGCGGCTCATCAGAGACATTGGCAGATGAAAGGATGCAGAAGAACAGCGAGCTTGGCCACAACAAGCTTTCAGGGCGCTCCTGGCCAAGATTCGATGAGCCAATGAATGGTATCTGTCAGATTTGAAAACCCGAGATTCGCAAAACTCGGGTCCCGCGAAGTTTCCAACAGTCCAATATTCATAATCACCCACCAATCACCGCGTTCTCAGCCACCCTAGTAATTACTTGCAATCTATCTGAGAAGCACAATGGGGCGACACGGTCCCCATCCTTACCCGTGTTGGCTGTTAGCTGCAACGTGCTATATTTCAATACAGTCTTCCTGACTACACTAACCTAACCAGTATGCTTAACCCCACTGCTACAGTATCAGGCAAAATTCGGACCCCCTGATGGGTTGATGTTGTCTGCTGTCACGGTTATCTCAGCAGAGACACGGCCTGTTGATTGTACCCATGACGCATAATCTCCGCCACTCAAGTCTAGAACCCCCTCTCGGCTGTGGGTCTTTGATCGCAAATACATGACCAAAGACTGAACTTACCTATTGTGCCGTAGGAGGGTAGTCAAAGTGCCCTTTCGTTGGTCGAATGGCTGGCCTGTCGCCGCCGAAATTGGCATCTCAAAATCGGCCAAGGCCCCGGTTTTGGTAAACGCGAGCGGTTCGTTTAACCTCGAGCCAGGCCAGAAACCCCCAATGACGACGATGTTGAAAGTATGCGAACCAGACGGCAACAGCCCTGTTGTTTCAGGCCAGACCGGCGCTATTATGTAGAATTCCCAACTCGCCTTGAAGGCAATGAGCATCTGTATATATTAAGTCCGCTGCCCAGAGTGAACCTTCCGCATCTGCTCATCCACCCACAGTCACTCATTCATTCACTCATTCCTTTCTTTTGAGCCCTTGTATAGACCCAACCATTAACAATGAAGTTCTCTACTAGCCTCGTGTGCCTTCTGGCACCCATCACCGCCCTCGCTGCCCCGCTCGAGGAGAGGCAGGCCTCCCAGAGCCTCGACAAGCTGTTCAAGGCCAAGGGCAAGCAGTACTTCGGAACCATCAGCGACAAGAACCTCCTGGCCAACGCCAAGAATGCTGCCATCATCAAGGCGGACTTCGGCCAGCTCACGCCTGAGAACTCGATGAAGTGGGACCAGATCGAGCCGACGCAGGGCAAGTTCAACTGGGCCAATGCCGACACCCTCGTGGACTTTGCCACACAGAACGGCAAGAAGATCCGCGGCCACACTCTGGTCTGGCATTCCCAGCTTGCCGGCTATGTCAACAACATCAAGGACAAGGCAACTCTTACAAAGGTTATCCAGGACCACATCAAGGCCGTTGTTGGCCGTTACAAGGGCAAGATCTACCACTGGGTTAGTATAAGCCCCTGTACCCTTGGTGAGGTACTGGTGCTGATTTGATTTTGGCTAGGACGTTGTAAATGAGATTTTTAACGAGGACGGTACTCTCCGCCCCTCCGTCTTCTCTAACGTTCTCGGCGAGGAATTCGTCAGCATTGCCTTCAAGGCTGCCAGGGCAGCTGACCCTAACGCAAAGCTCTACATCAACGACTACAACCTCGACAAGGCGAACTACGGAAAGACCCAGGGCATGGCCAAGAAGGTCAAACAGTGGATTGCCCAGGGTGTCCCCATTGACGGTATCGGTATGTTCAGTAACCCACATTGACTTTTCCAGTCCGTCGAGGAGCTTATGCAAACGTAACTCTCCCACCGTAGGATCTCAGACCCACCTCAGCGCCGGCCAGAGTGGCAACATTCTCGGTGCCCTTCAGACCCTCGCCAGCAGTGGTGTCAAGGAGGTTGCCATTACTGAGCTTGACATTGCGGGTGCCAGCGCCAATGACTACACCACCGTCACCAAGGCTTGCCTGCAGGTTACCCAGTGCGTAGGCATCACCGTGTGGGGTGTCCGCGACCCCGACAGCTGGAGAGCCTCGAACAGCCCTCTTCTGTTCGATGCCAACTACAACCCCAAGGCGGCCTACACTGCCATCGCCAAGGCCTTGGCTTAAAAGCGAGGCTGGTGGCACCGTTTCAGAGACGCTGTGCACTAAGAACAACACGTCTCGTCAGGTATCGATGCGAGGCTGATCTTCATGTATAAACTGGCTTTTTTTTTTCTTGGCCTCCGTACCTTTTACTACACATACGACTGGTCCGTACATATCCTAGCTGAGTTGGAAATATGAAAGCTTTCCGCTTCTGCTTCAATTCAATTGTTGCAACTCCAAAGTGAACAACATGTTGTATGTTTTCTACAATCTGCGTGAGGCTGGGGTAGAATTCACTTGGTTGAGGGGATCATACTCACCATGCAGTCTAAAAGCCGAGGATCACTGATTCTCTACTTCGACATATACCAAGCTGCTTTCCGCTCAATATTTATGCTGTTCTTCATAGTGGTATACATTTTCTTTTGTGTTTGATGGGCTCGTGAAGTGTATACTATAGTATCAAGCACAGCGTTCTTATATGTTACTTGTACGTAGCTCGCATACGTACCAAAGAGAAAGAAGAGCAAGAAAGAGAACCGCGGCCGCGAGAAATATCACGGACAGATTGTGTGAATATATATGAGGATGCAGATCTTAAAATAACTCTCTTCCTTTCCCAAATACGGTCATGGACTACAGTTCCTGAGAACCACGAGTGAGCTTGAAACCTCCGCTAACTAACGTCTGGAAGACACCCTTGGGGTCATATTTCTTCGCAATCTGCAACAACCGCGCCTTATTGACGCTTCCATAACCTTCGAAAGGGTCCTGAAACTGGCTGGCGTAGTTCGTGTACTTGTAAATATTATAAAGTCCTCTCTCCTTGGCAGCGGCGTTTATCCGGTCTTCGATACGCTGTTGTACTCGATAAATTGCTTCATCGTCCTCGGCCTTCTTCCACATGGCAACAATGTTCACGAAACCCACAGGCCGAGGTTGACCAGCCATACCGGTCGGGTTCCCACCATTTGTTTTCATGAAGTCCAGTTGTGAGCGGGTGAATATCTGAAGCTGCAGTTGCTGGGTTGCTATGGAAGCAATGGGCTTGGACTCTTCGTTCCAGATGTCAAAGGCAGTCTGCATCATTTCGGCGTCGAGCTCGAAGGAAGTCGTCCAGAAGGAGTTGCGGGTGATGCCTCCGGGAAAGACAAGTCCGTCAGCGATCTCAGCATGGTATGCATTACCCGCTGAGATGCTGCTTGGGCCGGCATCGTAGAACCCATCAAAAACCCTTGGGTGTATGTCATTGGTGAACGTGTCCGAATGTGTCAGAATCGCAGTGCCAGTAGGTGAACTGTCAAGGTTGGCATCCCAGAGGAGAACGCTGCCGCTTTTAAGGTCCGTCTCGACCAGGCGGTTGCCCCAGTCGGCGAAGGCAGCATTGGCAGAGACATTGGCATTGCTGGAATATTTCAAGTTTCCGTTCCATAATTTGCCTTGTTCAAAGGCGTTGAATTTGAACTTTGTGACGATGCCGAAGTTACTGCCACCCCCACGTAGAGCCCAAAACAGATCGGGGTAAGCTGTGGGAGTCACTGTCACAATCTGGCCATCGGCTAGGACCACCTCGTACTCGAGCACGTTATCGCAGGTCAGTCCGTGTAGATTACTCAGCCACGAGACACCTCCTGCTAATGTGTCAGTACGTTTATCGTATGTCTGTAGGCTTGATAAGAGCTTACCGCCCAAGGTGAGACCGCCAACTCCGACGCCGAACATCCGGCCGCCGGGCACAGTAAGGTTGTACTCTTGGAGGATGGGATAGACGCTGGACCATCTCGCTCCAGGCTCAATAATGGCAGAATTTCTGTCGTTGCTGACAGTCGTCCGATTAAAGTGAGCCAGGTCAATAACGAGTCCATTGTCAATGGTGGAGGCCTCGAAAGAATAATGACCGCCACTCTTGACGGCGAATTGGCATTGGCCATTACGGGCGGCCACTACAGCCTTTGAGACCTCTTGTGCGCTTGAAGGAGCAAAGAAGCAAGCGGGAGATGCTGCTCCTTGGATTGTGGACCAGAAGGATGCCTTCTCCAAATTGTACTCGGTTTGGTCTCTGACCAGGACTTGGTTGGAATACTTCTGGTGAAGAGTTCGACACTTTCGACATCATTGTGAGTTGAGTTGTTTGAGCGGTGTGCGCCTTTGAAACAAGGTAGACTTACAACTTTGTCACAACTCTGGATGGGTACAGGGTCGGCTAATGCAACAGACGCAAAGCCCAGCAGCAGGGTTGTAAAAGTTAGGGACGACACTGCCATCGTAAATAGAAACTGATATTATCAAGCCTGAAAGAACCTTTGTTGAAGTGCGACTGTTCATCCTCCATGAATCCCTCCCAGAGACCTTCTTATAATTCTTATTTCTGTTATTGTGCACTCGAGATATCTTGAGGGCTCTGGTGGGTGGATGAACTGTTGTTAGTGCAAACCTTTCTAAATTAATTGTAGAAGAAGGCGTTCATGTTCGCGGCCGGCCGCGGCGTCCGCCATCGATACAGTATGGTTTCCAATGCCAAGATCTTTAATTTACAGAAATAAACAATAGCACGGGGCGTTTCGATACGGGGAGGGGGGCGCTTGCGGTCCACACATACAACTACAATGCTGGAGAGGCGAACAATGGTAAGACGCAATGGCTTTTCGGCGTTTTCGCAGACTTTCGGTGTCCGGTTTCTGACTTGTCGCCAACCTTTTCGCATGGGGCGAATGAGTATAATGGTTCTAACTTTGCCAAGCTACTCTGCCAAGAAGTCCGTCCTTTGAGACCCGGAGTTGGAGCCCAGATTAGGACAGGTATAGCCCCCTCCAACTGTTAGCTAAACGTACGAGATCCTGCTATGAAGACTCAAACTTGCTTCCGATTTCCCGCGGGTTTCATGGTCGTCGGCGGCATCGAAAAGGAACTTCACAATAACTTTTTGCCCTTTTGTAGGTCCGTATTATTCTTCATGGGCCGTCAGACGGATGACCCGCCCACCCAAGTTATTATATCTTGCCCCACAGCGAGTTACCTCTCGGAATGTACTAATACCTACAATGTCACCTCTCGTTCCTGTCCCATGCGGACGGCTCGTTGAATTTTTTGCTCCAATACCGAAGACTTCACTGCGAGTTACTCTGTGAAATAAGCTTGCCGCAGTGAGAATGGGTCTGAGCGATGTTAGTGTCGATGAGCAAGCTCAGCCTCGGTAAAGACCAAACCCTAAAGGGCCAGTCTCGATGGACGTGAGAAGAACGGGGCCGACGGCTCCTCTCCAAAAGCTCGGAGCCCTGGCTTCCTTTCCGGGTAACTCGTTCTGCCAAATAGATCCGCAAGGAGATCGAAGATGCTGGTCTAATAAGTGAACACCATAATGACTCCATTTCGGCGTCAAACAAAGCTCCTTCCGTTCTAGAGACAACTGACTGCCTGGAGTCAAGGCCACTGCTCAGAAAACTATGCGTGGCTTGATTAAGTTTCTCATAATAGCCATCGGACAGGGGATGTGAGGTCTTGGGCGCTGGTCTGCCTGGCCGCATCCCCTCCCGTTGACGACTCTCTATTGAAGGGTCTCGGAGTACGGGCTAGTTATCCGCAGCGAACAACCACAGTCAGGACAGAACTGCCCACTCGTCGTTGGTGACTACACACTACTCGCAGCCCAATTGTTTCTGTTCTCCTGCAATCGGCAGACTCTTTGACTTTGGTGACTTCGGCAAGGTGCCCGTGCTGCAGAACATTTCCTTGACCCACGTCATTGTCAATCTGGCTTTCAGTTTGTTGGCGAATGCTATTGTATCCTCAACAAAAAGTTGAATTTGGAATACAGTATGCTACATCACGTAAATTCCTATCGTTGTTCTTGCCGTGTGAGGGTGTACCATCAAGAAAAACAGCACGTGCATTCGTTTAGGACGTTTCGATACCAAGCATCCTGTTGAAGCAGACATGCCCCTTTCTCTTCCGCTACGATGGTGATCTACGTGGCTAGGGCAGCAGTAGCGCCTACTAACTCTAGTCTATCTCGGGTCCGATCTGGTCCACGGTAATCAACCAAGCATAGCGCCTCAGGCGTGATGTGACTGCAACTTATAAGCTGTTCCTACCTGCTGCTCAAGGATGTTTGTCAGGGGCCCGCGGAGCGCCGGTGGACACGCACTAGAGGGGCGCTGGGCTAGCCCAGCCAGGGAATATGATTAATCCGGGGTAGCATAAAAGGAAGTTGAGCAAGCTCTAACAGAGATTAGATGAGGTAGATTCAAATGCTAGTCACACTTGAACCCTAGAGTAACCTTCGTCAACTTCAATGCCCTATAAAACACCGGCCTCTAACATGTTGATCTTGTGTTATGATCTTATGTTATGATCTTAAACAGCAAGCAAACTCAACCCAGGCCACTTGTTCGAAGACCAGAACGTAGCTCCTTCAACATTGGCATAAGCAGATTTTGGACAACATTGGTTCGGGCCGTGGCAAAGACAAGATGCATAAACACAGCAGGGCATATCTATCTGCATACATACATATATATCACTCAACTCCAAGCTTCAAGTTCAGCACGTAGATAAAGAAGCTCCCATTCCTTAAACACCTATAAAGGTAATACTTCTACATATAACCAAATTAATATATAGCGAGCTATGCAGGTGTTCTACCCGTTACGCCGCTCTTTCGGTTCGTGAGTTGTGAAACATCATCTCGCCTCGTGGTCATCTTTCTTCCATAAGCAGTCGTCGCTCAAACACAAACACCGCGTTTTCTTCTCCACCAGCCATGGCTAAAGTAGTGAGTCCCCCTTTATCATCTCTTCAGGCCATCATCGTCATAATCGGAATATTCGTTTACACTTCCTCGGCAGCGACAGACTCGTAACCACCAGCTCTCCTCCGTCCTCTGTTGATATTCATCAGGCTCGGGCTCTCGTACATTGCCGTGTAGTTAATGGGTTCGCCACCCAAAATGGCAGAACCGTTTTCGCGCTGGCCAAATGTGGGCGCCGGGTCGCACCAGAAGTCGCGACAGTTGGCCATGCAGCCGTTGGAGTAGGGGTTCTTCTTTCTCCGCTTGTTCTGGGTTGCCGCGCCACGACCACGGATAGTCTCAATGAAGGGATCGACGCCCAGGAGACGAGCCCACTGCTGGAGACGACCACCCTTGTGCTTGTGAGCGTGGGCATGGCCGTGACCTCCAGCTGTCTCGGTAGGCGTTAGGGACGGGTGGTTCGGGTCCAGGGGAGTTCCGGTTGATGTGAAGGCGGAGGTGAGGGAGCCATCTTGGACACCGAACATGTTCTCGTAGGTCGTCATCGCTCGGGAGATTTGGACAAACTGGACAAACAGAAGCATACCAACCCAGGTAAGTTGAAGAGTGACCCAAACGGTGAGGATTGCCGTGTAGCCGTCGGCGTTGACAACCTTGCAAAGACCAGGACTAAGGAAATTGCAAGTGTCCGACACCTTATCCGACATATCGGAAAAGTCTGATACAATGTTAGCAAAGAAGTTGAAGCACAGACAGGCAGCACTTACAGTAGTAGATAAGGAAGTCGTAGGCAATAATCCCTAAAGTCAAGCTGATGAGGTACAAAAAGAAATGACGGTGGTTGTTTACGCCAATACAGTTGTAGACCCAAGGGCAGTGGCTATCTTGGTCAGCAACGTCCTCAACCAAGGGTTCATGCCGACTTACTGATCATGTTTGGCGACACACTTCTGGCACCGCTTGCAGTGCTTACTGCGAAGAGGAGTCCGGATCATGCAAGTAACACAAAAGTTGGTCTCGTCAAACTTCCACTGTTTCAGAAGCTCGTCAATGACAGCCTTCTGCTCGGCGATGCCATTCATCTTGGGGACGAATCCTGGGTCGTATCGCATGGCGGCGCTGTAGAAGTAGGCGCAGAGTGCGAGGAGGGCACCGAGGACCAGGTTCAACCACCAGTGAGACCCGGTACCGTCTGGATCATGTCAGCGCCAATTAAGCCACGTTCAAGGCTGTCATGACATACCTGATGAGCCCGTTGTGCCAGGTAGGATAGTAGTCAGCCATCTCAGGCTGACCCAGAACAATGACGCAGCAAAGATGCCAGCCAACCACGGCTAACCTTGTCAATAAAAGTCTCGAAGCTAGTTAGTCGGCAACTTACTGTTCTGTGAAAGTGTCTCATATCAGGAGGTGCAAACTCGATGACTTGCTGAGCGCACCACTGCAGCCCGTACCCGACAACCAGTGCAAAGAACACGCCAGCATATACCGGCATACTCCCCAATATCGTGATCATAGACCAAACCAGAAGGAAAGGCCAAAGGAACAAGAACTTGGTAACGAATCCCCTCTTATCCTGGCGGAGGAAGCGCGCGCCGGGAAACTGCGGCTCGATCGGCTGGCCATCCTCATCGTACCCGCACTCCTTCAGAGCCCTATGCCACGCACCCGTCGTGTTGAGTTCCTTCGCCGTCACGGCAGGGGTCTTGCCGGTCTGCGTCTTCGCGAACCGGTCCGCTCCGTACTCGATCAGTTTCTGTATGCACGCGGGCGAGCCCTTGACTAGCGCCCAGTGCAGCGCGGTAAACCCTTGCTCGTCAGTGGTGTGGACGCTGGCACCCCATCGGAGAAAGAGATCGACGCATTGCGGGAACCCCTTGTAGGCTGACCACATGAGCGCCGTGTGTCCGTAGCTATCAAGCACGTCTACGGGGATACCCTGGTGGAGGAGGAGGACGAGCAGGAGGTTGTTGCCATTGAAGGTCGAGATATGGAGGGTGTTGTAGCCTTGGGCGTCGGTGATGAGGGGGTCGGCTCCATGTTGCAGAAGGAGGTTGACGGTGTAGTAGTGGCACCGTTGGGCGGCCCATTGAAGGGGGGTCGCGACGGATTCTCCTCCTTTCTTGTTGATCTCGGCGCCATTGTCAATGAGAAATTTGCACATGGCATACTGGTTGTTTATCGCCGCCCACTGGAAGCTGTTAGTACCATGTGATCAAAGCCTCGGTCGTACAAAGAACTGCGAGGCTGTAAGACGGCAACGTACATGCAAAGGTGTGATCCCTTCATCGTCAGTGTATGTCGCATCGTATTCTCCCGACTCGAAGAGCTTTTCCATGGCCGGTACGTCTCCCACTCTTGCAATCTGCATAATGTCGTTTTCCGCGCTGGGGGTGTCGCCGCCAATCTTCCCCATTTCCAGCTCATTATTCAGTGTCGGGGCAGCGGCACTCGTCTTGTTGGCTGGCTGATTCGGGGCCACAGAGGGAGCAGCAACGCTGCCTGGTGTGGTGGATTTGTCCATCGATGTCGGCAGTCGCAAGCCAAGCCTTGCGAAGTGTCGGGTTTGAGGAGGGCGCGTGGATGAGAGAGATGCGATGACGACGGAATGAAGGTGTGCTCGTAGGATTAACTTAGGCTCGAACCTAGCGTCGCATTGCTTAAAAGTCGGTCCAGACAAGAAGCCAAACGAATACAAGGCAGGGAAGAGATAACAAACGAGAGGGCCACAGTCGAAAAGACGGAAAAGGCGCCGAAAGCCAAGTGGGCGAAATTGCGTGGTCGTCAGCTCTCGAGCCCGGCGACTGTTGAAGACTGGGGAATTCAAGGCGACAAGGGGATCGCCGGAGACACTCCCCCTAAATTGGACTAGCGAGGCTGAGCTGACAAAGGAGGACCCACTGCTGTCTGCCGCCTTAGCCGTGATTGGCTGTAGAGAAGCTGGCGCCCCAAAGCTTGGCATCGAGACCCTGGCTAGTCGGGTTCCTCGGCAGCCTCAGCCTCGTCTGCGAAATGGGTCTTCTGTGGCTGAGAGCGTTGACTTGGGAAAGCTCCACATGCGCTCTTGTCATCTCCACTAACGAACAGCATTGGCGATTTCTTCTGGAAATCTGTCAACGACCACGACTCAACATCGCAAACCCCCCTAGTCGTCCGTTCGCAGGGTATCCCACAACAGGGGAGCAACCCGTCACCGCACACCTTCAAACCCCTCCGGACTACGCGACACCAACAACCGCGACCATGGCCGACAAGATGGGCTCCTTCACGGAGTTCTTCGAGCTCATCATGACCCCCTCCATGCCAGTCATCCTCATCGGCGCCGCCATCGTCCTCCTCTTCCCCATCCTGCTGCACTACATTCTGATCAAGTCAACACCCTACACGACCCTCCCCTCGGTTCTCCTCATGGGCCCTGCCGGCGCAGGCAAGACAGCCCTCCTCACCCTCTTCGAACGCGGCGATGCCCCCGCATCCACGCACACGAGCCAGCGGCCCCAGACCGTCGAGCTCACGGCCTCGCGCGACAGCAAAACGGCTCAGAGCTTCCGCAACCACGACGACACCAGCGGCACCCACACAAAGTTCCTCCTCGTCGATACCCCCGGACACGGCAAGCTGCGCAACTATGCCATGGCCAAGCTTGCCAGCAGCACCTCGGATAAGTCCAAGCTCAAGGCCATCCTCTTCATGGTCGACGCCGCCGCGATCAGCGAGAACGAGGTCCTCGCGCCGACCGCCAGCTACCTCTACGACGTTCTATTGGGTCTGCAGAAGCGCGCCTCCTCGAGCAAGTCGTCGAAGCCCCCTGCGCCCATCCCCGTTCTTGTCGCCGCCAACAAGACGGACCTGTTCACGGCGCTGCCCGGTGCGCTGGTCAAGTCGAACCTCGAGGCGGAGATCACCCGGATACGCTCATCGCGCAGCAAGGGCTTGTTGGATTCCGGCGTTGGCATCGACGAGATTGGCTCCGAGGAGCACGACGACTGGTTGGGCGCATACGGCACGGAAAAGTTCACTTTCGACCAGCTGCGCGAGTTCGACGTTGATGTCGATGTTATTGCGGGCAACGTCACCGGAAGCGGCTCAGGACCCGATAAGTGGTGGTCTTGGATTGCCCAGCGGATATAACCATCGCGGCAAAGGGCAGGTAATAATAAAAGCACATAATGAGGTTCGGTCGATGAAGAAGAACATCTTCTGAATCAGATGCGCAAAACTGTGATTGTGATTCTATCCTTTTGGGACCAGAGCCGCCCTATCTTCTATGTAGATGTTGAGTCTACCCCGTCCCAAGATTCCAAGCAAAATGCTGCCAAGCGAGGTCAGTTGATGCGACCCAAGATTCGTTCCTGCCACCCTGCTATGCCCGCTTCCAAACGCCGATGCCGAGACTACCGTCTTCTTCGTATAGTCTTGTGTTTTCTTTTTCTCTTTTGCTCCATTTACAAATCCACTCGTGATTTCTGTCGAGATTTTGAAAGGAAAGGGATTTAGGCCCTCTTGTTGACAACCCAGGTGAGAAGATCGACCTTGGTGACGACGGCCACCGGCTTGGACAAGCTCTTGGAGCCCTCGGTCTTCTCCGTGACGACGGCAGCGCTGTTCCACTCGAGGAACTTGCTAAGCACGGAGAGCGGCGTGTCAAGGGTGATCTCGACAAAGTTACGCTTCTTCTTGCTCTTCTCACCACTCTCACCGGCCTGTCTGGGATCCGTGACGACCTCGTCCAGGTGGCCAAAGTCGAACATGACATCGCTGACGGGGCTAGACGCCGTGGCGCGGCCGGAAGAGATGTAGCTGAGCAGGTTGCCCAGCGTAACCAGGCCAACGAGCTTGTTTCCGCTGGCAGACAGGACGGGGAGCTGGTCGAAGCCCTTGTCGCGCATGATCTCGGAGGCCTCGGAGCACGGGCTCGTCGCGGGGACGGACATGACGGGCTTCAGGCGCAGGGCGCGGACGGTGGCGCCCTCGTAGGGGTCGTTGCCGGCCTTGGGCTTCTCGGCGCCGTTGGAGGTGGCCTGGGTGTCGAGGCCGTTGACCTCGGGGAGGAGGTCGTTGGCGGCGAGCCAGTCGTCGTCGGCGAACTTGGAGAGGTAGCTGCGGATGCTATCGGGCAGGACGACGACGATGGTGTCGCCCTTGCCGAGGCCGAGGTCCTTAACGGCGCGGACCATGGCGGCCATGGCAGAGCCGGAGCTGCCGCCGACAAGGAGGCCCTCCTCGGCGATCAGCCTCCTGGCGAGCTGGAAGGACTCACGGTCCTCCGTCTTGTACCACTTGTCGACGATCTCGCGGTCGAGCACGTCGGGGATGAAGTCGTAGCCGATGCCCTCGACCTTGTAGGACTCGTTCTCGTGCTCCTTGTTCAGGGCCTCGGGCAGGGCGAGGATGCTGCCGTGGGGATCCGCCGCGATGACCTTGATGTTCTTGTTGTGCTTCTTGAGGCCGCGGGCGATGCCGGTGATGGTGCCTCCCGTGCCGGCGCCAGCGACGACGGCGGAGATTTTGCCGCCGGTCTGAGCCCAGATCTCCTCGGCGGTGCCGAACTCGTGAGCGAGCGGGTTGTCGAGGTTGCCGTACTGGTCGAGGATGTGGGCGTTGGGGATCTCCTTCTCGAGGCGGCGGGCGACGCCGATGTGCGACTCGGGGCTGTCCCAGGCGGCCTGGGTGGGTGTGCGGATGATGGTGGCGCCGAGGGCGCGGAGGACGGAGACCTTCTCGGCAGACATCTTTTCGGGGAGGGTGATGATGGTCTTGTAGCCCTTGATGGCGCCGACGAGGGCCAGGCCAATGCCACTATGGTTCTGTCAGCAATCGTAGGTGTTGTGGGAAAAGCTGGAGTGGCGTACGTGTTGCCACTGGTGGGCTCGATGAGGGTGTCACCGGGCTTGATGCGGCCGGTCCTCTCGGCCTCCTCGATCATGCGCAGGGCGATTCTGTCCTTGACGCTGCCGCCGGCGTTAAAGAGCTCGACCTTGGCGTAGACCTCGGCCTCGATGCCCAGGCTCTGGGGGATCTTGTTCAGGCGCACGAGGGGCGTGTTGCCGATGAGCTCCGTGGCGGACTGGGCGGTGACGGCCACCCTGGTGGCGTTGATGGACTTGACGTCGCCCATGGTTGCGAACGGATGGCTGACTGGTTTGGAGAGAGAGAGAGAGAGAGAGAGAGAGAGAGAGAGAGAGAGAGAGAGAGAAAGAAGTAGTAGAACGGTCAGCCGACGGACGTGATGTAGGCGGTTCGACGGGTGAAAAGAGAAACGCAATCCACTTGGTGGGATGGTGCGAGAAGTGCAAAAATGACCCCGCCAACGCCGAAGATATCCGCCCACATGGGCGCTCCCTTCGCGCCCTTGCCTTGTACCGCAACGATCCGCCCAGGTGCTGCTCGTCCGCAAAGGGCAGTCGTACAGGGCCCGGACTGGGCTCCTTGCAGCGGCTAACCCCCCACACCGACGGGGCGCCGTCACATAGTCCTATGGTATGTAATTCTGTGGCGGTACGTACATGTGCCTTGGCTGCTCGCCTCCCTTAGCATGCCCGCCCAGGTGAATTTTCTGATTTTTTTTCCTTCTGGAATTTTTCTCCTTTTGCTTCTGCCCCATCCGCGCCGGCCACTTCCAGGTTACCATTATGTCATTCCAAGGGAACCTTGAGGCCCTTGTCCCTCGGCGTTTCCCGAGTCTTGCTTCGCAGCTCAAGCACGTGGGTTGTTCCTCGCACTCGGGTTGTTTTCTCTTTTCTGACGAACAAGTGCCCGTACAGCCTTTGGAACTTGACCTTGGACAAAGTCTTGCAGACGACTGCGTCAGAACTGGCACCGGACATACAGAACCGGGTCACAAGTCTGGCAACAGCAATAAGAATAAGAATGACCCAATCAATAGCTACAGTCGGGTGATGAGACACAGGACTTCTGGTCGTGCACTGTGAAGTGACCCTAAGCTAATGGGTCCCCTTTGTAACTGTTGGTTGGGTTATTCTTCTTGCTGTTGCCAGACTTATGACCCGGTACTGTAGTATAAGCTTGGTCGCACAATCCCCAAGTTGTACGTGTCTCGCCCGGCTGTACCCGCAACTCGGCCGAAATGGCGTCGTCCACGGCAGAACACTATCGTTACTTCATTTCAACGACATGCATTAGACACGTTGACAAACATAGATCAGGGCAAAACAATAGCGCTACAGTTGCTAAGCTGACTTGATACCTAATGTTACTCCAAGTCTTCCCAAACAGAGCCATTCCAACCCACAACCCCATAGGCTAGACTGGAGTCTCGAATGCAGACAGCGCCTCGATAGCTTCATCGCTTCGGCCGTTCCCATAGAGGACACTACTCTGAAACTACTCGGCATTGATCTAAGTTTTCTAGACGTTTTTCGGGCACAAAAAACACTATCTGAAGATGAATCCGGGCGTCAAATATCTGCGTACTGCTTACTCGTCCGTAGTTCGGCCGAATCTCGCCCGGCGAATCCTTCTGCTGCAAGCCACCATCGCCAGATTACCTCGTTGGGACATTCTAGAGTCCCTCATCCGCCCGTAAGGGTCCGTAAAATTGTATCAAAAGAATATATATATCACAACATGTAGTACGGGAATCCGACTTTCGTAACTCAGCATCAACTTTGATTTTGATGACTTTATACCGGTATTGACCTTCCAGCACCTGTCCTTCGCACTGGTGCAAGCGGTGATGGCCGAGCCTACCAACTCATCTTCAAAGAAGAACATCGTCATTCTTGGTGGTTCATATGGAGGCGTTTCAACCGCACACTACCTCCTCAAGCATGTCCTGCCGGGATTACCCAACCAGGATGAGTACCAGGTGGTTCTCGTCAGCCCCTCGGTGCAAGTCATGTGTCGACCAGCATGCCCTCGAGCGCTGATATCCGACGACATGTTCCCTCAAGACAAGCTCTTTGTCGACATCCTTAATGCGTTCAAGTCATATACCAACGACACATTTCAGTTTCTCCAAGGAACGGCAACGGCACTGGATCACGTCAACCGCATCATAAAAGTCAACTTGACGAGCAACAAAGGCACCAAGACACTCGGTTATTATGCAATAGTCATTGCAACTGGCGCATCCACACCTTCGCCTCTCCTTGGTCTCAACCGTGACTCGGAACATTTGAGGCAGAGCTGGGCTGAGTTTCGAAAGGCTCTGCCAAACGCAAGGAGTATCGTCATCGCCGGTGGGGGCCCAGCGGGAGTTGAGACCGCCGGAGAACTTGGTGAATACCTCAACAGTCGGGCGAGTTGGTTCAAGAGCACGCTGGAGAATCCAAAAGTTGCCATCACTCTTGTGACTGCCGCATCCGAGATTCTCCCCGCACTCCGCCCGGCCATCGCGCGAAAGGCCGAGGCTTACCTCGCCCGAGTCGGAGTTACCGTTCTCAAGGGTTTTCGGATCGAGAATGTGCACCCTGCCGTAGCTGGAGTCGATGAAGTCGCGGCAAAGGCAACCATTACCCTCGGCAATGGAAATACACTCGACGCAGATCTCTACATCCCAGCAACGGGAACAAGACCAAACACGGTTTTCATCGACAGCAGCCTTCTCCTTTCAGACGGCAGAGTCAACACAGATCCTTCAACTCTTCGCGTCGATAAAGCTGGATCCCGGGCCTACGCCATCGGCGACGCATCCTCATTCGCCAGACCAGCCATCCACAACACCCTGAGCGCCATTCCAGTTCTGTGCTCCAACATCAAGCGCGATCTTCTCCTGGCTTCAGAAAATCCAGATCTTGCGGAAGGGCAGGACAGGCTTTTCGTAGAAGATATCCGCGAGACCCAGTTGGTTCCGGTAGGTAAGAGCAAAGGCGTAGGTGCTGCGATGGGGTATCAGTTACCCAGCTTCATGGTTTGGATGATCAAAGGTCGGGATTATTGGTTGTGGACGACTGGGAATCTGTGGAGTGGAAAGCAATGGGCCAAAGAGTCGTGATTGGTTACTGCAATGCACATGAACCAGAGCCAGGAGACCTTCCGAATCCGGCTGCTGTAATATGCCATTGCAGTCCGCTGTGTCAGCCAGTCAGTTGGCATGCATTTCGATTCTAGGCTACATTAAATTGTTCCTCGAGGTACTGGAAAGGAATCTTCGCCCCTTTTAACCTCGGCAACATGGATCGTGGCATGTATCTTAGTCAACTTCATTCATGAATGAAAAGATAACCCCAGAATGATACATTGTATGGTTTCAAGAGCGCCAATAGCCAAAATAGCAGAAATGCCACATTGTAGCCTTATATAACCATCACTGATGTCTTCTTTTTGCATCCAGAGGCTAATTCTTAGCATAGAATACCTTAACATTATGATAATGTCAATAAATACTGCGTATCTCACTGGTGGTTTGGACTTGGTCAAACCCCGCTCCAGGCTTCTCGTGCTACTTCCAATTTCCAATTAGAGCAGCATGTTGGTTTCTCCACCAGGACAGTGTGTCAAGGGAATTACGCACAAAGTTTTGCCCCATGTGCGCCATCGGGCTTGTTTTCAGCCGTACTGGAGGTGAGATATGGTCACATGGGGTTAGCATGTCTTAATCCAGCTTCAAGCCATACGTCGATTAGCGAGCATAGGTTAAGCCATCCTATAACTTCGCAGGTAGTTCAAGAACGAACTTCGATCAGGCAAGACAGCCAGTATAACGCGCCTTGCTCGGATGTCAGCGGAGCTCGGAGCTTTTACCTTGGGATCTAAACCATACGAGGCTGGCTGAACAATCCGTGCCACCACTGGCTGAGGCTCGGTGTCAGATTCGCTGACCATCATGCCCCTTGGCAGACCAATGAGCTGCCTCATTCTTAAACAGCCCACTAACAGATTGTTTCACAGAGTCGCCCGTGTAGACAGTGGCACAGCTGCGTCAAATATCACATGCGGAAAAGAAAAATTGAAGTTCAATCAATATAAAGAAGCGATTCCTCGCGGATTGCTATCAACTACCACTTGTCAAGCCTTAGCCAGCACAACTATCTTTGTCACAATATTCATAACTACTGATCGATATTTTGCCCGCAACCATGCCTCGCATTCAAGACTTCGAGGGTATGCAATACTCTCGCACCGGCGACGAGCTCGAACAGCAAGATTACACATTCTTCAACCAGCAGTATGCCACCTCTACCTATCAGAAGGAGCATGACATGAACCCGGACCTCATCGTCCGCCCCAAACATGATGAAGATGTCGTGAAGGCCGTGAACTGGGCCCGTAAGAACAAGGTTGCCGTTGCCGTTAAGAGCGGCGGTCACCAGTACAGCGGCGCATCGTCCACGGGCGGTAATAACATACAAATCGATCTGAGCAACACTTACAAGGACCTGATGATTTTACGACCCAAAGAGCCTATCGCCGAAGACAAGGTTCTTGTCTACATCGGCGTCAGCACCAACATGATGGACCTTAACAAGTACCTTAAGCACAACAAACTTTTCGTCCCTACTGGACAGTGTGCCTACGTTGGCGTTGGTGGGCATGGCCAGACCGGCGGCTACGGGCAACTCGGTCGTAGCTTTGGGCTGTTTGGTGACCACATCAAGACTATCCGCCTTGTCTGTCACGACGGTATAATTAGGGACATCACTAAAGCAAGCGACCCAGAGCTCTTTTACTCTCTTCTCGGTGGCAGCCCCGGCAACTTTGGTATCATTACTCACTACATCGTCGAGGTGTACAGGTCCAAGAGTTACCTTGGCACTGTTGCAGGCCCCAACAACTTCAAGGGCCCCCACGGAATCAAGGCCCTCTGGATCTACACCAAAGAAGTTCTCGTTCAGCTCCTTACTGCCGTCGCTGCAATGGCTGATGACCCCACATTCCCTCGCGGCTTTGACATATGCGTCAGCGTTATCAGCACCGAGTTCCCCATGGCGTCGTTGTTCAAGGAGCTCAACGACGCGAGCGTTTGGGACAAAATCCAGGACAAAATCAGGAAGGTTCTCGAGGACAGGTTTCTAGAGTTCCTCAACGGCAAGTTCCCTGCGTCTATCATTCTTTATGCGCAGTGGTGCCCGACCAACAAGAACGACAAGTACGACGCCAGTGTCGATGCTTGGTTCAACAAGTTCCGAAAGCTCAAGGGGCTGTTGGAGAATGAGACCCTCCAGTTCGGCGAGTTCGATATGGAAATGTCCGACATGACGGGTCAGTGGATCTTCCCGAAGGCGCGCGAGTTCGACCTTCCCTACGTTAAGCGCACATACTCGACCAAGTCAACGACGTTGGGCAAAGACAAGTGGGTCGACGCCGTGGCAGACCGCATCGACCTCATCTACAGTCCAGAGCAGTACCTCCGAGGCCATGCTGGCGAGAAGAACTTTGAGCGTTACCTGCGGTGCAAGCTCTCGGTACAGATCCAGTGCTTCGGGGGCAAGAACTCGCGCTTCTACGCCAACAGAGACAACGGCACCTCGTACAGCTGGAGAGACTCGTCGGTTGTGCAGACTCTGGATTGCTTCCACAATGCCGATGAGGAGTCCAGGAGTTACGCCCAGGCGTGGCAGGCCAAGAATGACGCCATCATGAACGGGCCACAGAGTCCTTTCAGCAAGCAGGATAGACGCCTTCTTTGGGGATCTTACGGAGACTGGAACATGGGCGACGAGAAAGTTTGGAAGACGTACTACGAGGACGAAGGAAAATACAAGAGACTTGGAAACGTCAGGGCCAGAGCTGATCCCAACGGCACGTTCACGGCGAACCCATTCGCGGTCACTGCGTCCAGTCATCCGAATTGATGGTACCAGAGGCCATATATACAGGCTTGTACCTGGCGTTGATTCATTATTGTGCTCTAAATAGATCATCAAGTCTTGGAACTATTCATAAGCTTCCTACTCTCAGCCTTATTGGCCTCGTATTCCTTTTCTTTTCAGAAGAGACAGCTCTATTGCTAAAATGTTTCGGTCGCTCTACCTACATCGCCATTCTTAGCGCCAATATCTTGCCCATATCTGGGGTTCCAAGTCCCGAAACTGCATCCCACCCCGCAACAGACGGCCAGCCCGCGTTCGGCACGAGCTTTGCTCCAAACTCTGGTGGGAACTTTTGACTTCCAAAAGCAGTTGTCCCAGTGCACCCCACGGAAGTACCAGTCGAGACATCGTTGATAGCCTGTGACCCAGCGCCATACAGCCATGGGTTGATGAATCCCATCGGCGGCTTTCCCGCTTGGATTAGCGCCGCGTTCACCATGCCAACCATGCCGGCCCATATCGGCGCCGCGGCACTCGTCCCTTGGAATCCGGACAGTTTGCCCTCGCTGACGAATGTGAGGTTGAAGCTCTGCGCGCTGACATCCGGGAACCCTCGGCCTGATGCGTTGAACAGACCGCTAAACTGGTTCCCGATAGTATCCTTCAAATACGCCGATACCGCCTGGTCCTGATACGTTGGTCTCGCAAACTTGTCCGAGAACCCTCCACTGGAGAAGGCAAATGCTCGCTCCGGTGCCACGCCTTGAACGCCGCCAACGCCGGTGACAAACGGGCATGATGCCGGGAACACGGGGTTGAACCTTGTGCTGTTGGTGCCGTCGTTTGTGACGCATGTATTCCCCGGCCCAGAATCACCTGATGCAGCGACCATGGTGACGCCCCTGGCGCCGAGAGCACCAAACTGGTTGCAGACCTGTTGAACGTATCCGTCCGGGAGGGATTGCTCGTTCTCGCCGAAGCTCGTCGTGATGGTGTGCGGAAGTTTGTCGTCGGGCAATTTGAGCATGGCGTCGAGCCAGATCAGCCAGGGCTCGGTCGTGTCCCCAGGCTGCCCCCCAGTTCCAACTTGATAGGCCCATCCCCTGTGACGGAGAGTTCGATGTTTGGCACTGGGTTGGATAAGGAGGCAGTATACTGAAGGTCAAAGTTCAACTCAGCGTTCGAGAAGTTGTTCTGGTTTTGGTCGGTCGTCCCGCCGTTGATGCTGAGGAAGGAGAAGTTCACCCCCATTGAAGGCGGGTCAACGTTCTTGGCGAAGAGAGCGAAATCGGCGAATTTGGCAACCTGGTTCTGGGAGGCATAAACTCCGAGCCCGCGGGCTGGGCTGACGGCCACTTTCGCGGGAAAGTTATAAAGAGCCCTGATGCAGTTGGGTGTGATGGTCCTGTTGCATGTGGGGTCGACTTGGGCGGCTTGGGGGCGTGGTGGAGGGGCTTCGTCCGTCTGCAGTGTGTACAGAAGCTTGGGATTCGGCCCAGCAAAGGACCTCTTGTGTTTTCGAAGCTCGTCGTTAGCGATTTGATCTTCTGCAGAAGCGGAAGCTGCTGGTTCCCGATGCATCATGGGATGCGAACAAAACCTTGTCGTTGGGGTTATCAACGATATCTTGCTCTTCAATTCCATTGGCAGCGAGTATTGCAACGTTCTCAAGACCTCCTTGCCGCTTTCCACATGCTGGAACCATTCGAAGTCCGCCTCAAGAAGCTTGTTTGCATCTTTCACTGTCGTCTTCAGCCGAATCCAGTGGTTGTCGCTTATGATGTCAGCGGATTCCGCGTTTCCATGTTCGATAAGCCAGTTGACTATAGCATCACGGACTTCTCCATCAGGATTAAGCAGCGCTTGCGCCTCGTCTCGTGTCAAGTGCTTGCCGTAGAGCTCGTGACCGGGTGTTGAGACGCTGTAAAGCGCCTGCTCCACGTGAAGGCTTTTGTCAACTGCAATCGAGAGACTAAATTGGTGGCTCGGTTCTGCGGGCCGAGAACGTATCCATTGAGGTGGGAGGGTTCTGACATGTTCTACTTGTACTAGACCGTGCTGCAATGCATGGGCCAAACTGACGGAGAAAGAGACAGAAACGAGAGTGTTCAGAAGTGATAGCATTTTAACAACGTAGGTCGTACCCCGTTACTCGGCCGGTTTTTGATTACTAAAGAGAATGAATGAACTGTATAAGAGGACAGGCAACCAAAGAACTACCGCAATACGAAGTGTGACAAACGGCGAGACGGTGACAGTTTATGGACGGCGAAGCTGCCTTGAAACCATCGAATCCAGGGCAGGGCGCCGGTGAGATTTAACTCATGGGCCAAACATGCACGAAACTCGATAGATGTCGACGCACTCTTGAGTTTGAAACTGTTGGAGCAACGGGAGATGGGAAGGCGCGGGCGCGCTGACCGCCCAGCTGCCCCACCTTCCTCATCACCCACTTCACCCACCCCACCTCATAGATGGTTAACCTAACTTACAACAACCACAACAATACGAACAACTATCCCGAGTTTTTGCTTTCATCCGTACGGATATCCAATCACCCTTTTACCAACAGAAACATAGGCAGATTTTGAGAGCACCGGCATGACACTAATCAACATTTCCCCTCAATAGGATCCGCAGCTCTCGGGGTCGTGGTCTTTCCCGAGCGTATACCCTACCTAGTTTCAAGGTATCCCACGGAACCGCGGCATTTACAAGTAGCTCGGTACCCACCCAACGTAGGCAGGGTCGACCTGTTTGCAAACCTTCCATGACCGATTCAAGATTTGCAAACGAGAAACAGCTTTCTTAAACGTTATAGCATCAAGATCCAAGGAAGCGAAGGCACCCAAAACAGGTACGACTGTTATTGGTTGTCACATATCACAGTCAAGATTTAATTGCTTGGGCAACAGACCCTGACGACCACCTTCAAAAGCTCACCAAAAAGTATCACAGTTCAAAAGTTGCCACCGTTTCCTCTCTCACCCATGAGAAATCAATATCAGTGGTTGTGCCGAGGACATGACATCTTAGTTGCCTCGAGTGCACTGTCGGGTTGAGTGCATGGGAAAAGTCACTATTAAGTTATTTTGCACCAGCCTAGTGCCATCTTTTTGGCCCACGGACAGGATTAGAAGGTACCGCTAACTGCATACGCCGGGAATGAGAGTAAATAATAATTCCTGGGAAAAGGCCGTTGGACTTTTTGATTCAGTGTAACTCCGTACGGATATTCCATCACCGAGAAACTTGCTTTCGGTATTTGGATTAACGTTATCTGCCAAGTATGGGAATGCTGACGAGGCTCCTTGCCTGAGACTATCCCGCCAGCGGCGTTTATTTCAAATCGCAGATACATCTCAGGCATGTTGTAAATGTCCATTGGCTTTTCTTGGCGCTGCTTCAAGCCATCGAGCGGAAACCTTCTTTCATTCCCAGATGTCAGCCCACACTTTCGGTGGAACCATCCAGTGGTGGGAGTCGACAACCCGTAGGTCAAAGCACTGACTTCTGAAGATACACGTGCTAGCGTGTGTGCAGCGGGCGTTTGTCACACAAATCGAAGGAAGCCTAAATCCTATGGTGTGTCTGACTCAAGTATACCTGGCCAGGCAGATGGGAACCCGAACAAGAGCCTGCGCTGCTGGCTTCTCATTCTTGTGATGCCATAAAGTTAATGACGCTGCTTCCTGATCAAGCTGCAAGGGCTCGATTATGCTAACAAGACAGAGAGTCAGGCGTACCATTCTAATACAGGTACACACGACGTGTCCCTTGAAAACCTTATCGTGCCCGCCGGGATTACCATGTCAATTGACAAGAATTCGATTCGCACTGTTGAACATTCGGCCCTTAAATCGCGAAGTGGCGCATGGACATCACCATTCACCCGCGTCTCTCGTTTTGTCGGTTGCGTAATGATGCCGATGAAAAGTGTTATTTACCAACACTACCGTTCTACGGCAAACGCCCCAGTTTACAGGTTCCATCAACCCTTCTGCCTCCCGGAAACCCCCTCAGATAAGATCATAGCACACCAAATGTTGTACAAGCTTGTGTTTGGGTCGAAACCACAGCCTATGGCATGCTGGAGGCATGCATAATGTCTCTCCTCGGGAAAGCGACCGTGGTCAACCTCGTCAACTACCGCTTTCAACCTAACTCAACCTTCCTGATACGCTTCCTGTTCTGGGTCGTGAGACAAGTACGTTTAGATTACACGTAAACCAGGGGCCTTTTTAGTCTCCAATCCATGAATCAATCAAGGGAACCGGATAACGACCTTGTTCTCCTGGTGATCGCTGTAACGACGATAATACTCCGGAGCATCTTCGATACCAATCTCCGCGGTGACAACAAAGCTCGGCCTAGCTACGCCGGACGCGATCAGATCCAGCAGAGGGGGAGCGCGAAGCAAGGGGAGAACGATGCCGCTGCCGATAGAGAGGGCCTTTCTCCACAATGCCGGGATCGGAATCGGAAGCTCCGCCGGCAATGTTCCGGCATTCGGCGCACCGTCGGTACTGTTCGCGCCCCCGTTGTAGACACCACCAATACCAATGCCGCCGCCTGTGGCAGTGACAGCAACCATGTGTTCAAGAACAATGCCGTTGTGCGCATCTCCAGTGGCGTTGACGGATTCGAAACCGACGCAGTCCACGCTACGAGTGACGCCATCGGGCTCTCGGGCGAGAATGGCAGCGACGGGGTCTTCCTCGCTGAAATCTATCGCGATGGCTCCGATGGAAGTTGCTTGTTCGAGACGGTCTGAAACCCGGTCGATAACGTATACTCTTGAAGCACCGCGAAGCTTGGCTGAGTAGGCAGAGAGCAAACCAACAGGGCCAGCGCCGAAGATGGCAACGCTGTCACCTGCTTCGAATCCCGAATACGTGAGAGCATGCCAGCCAGTAGTGAAAACATCAGAAAGCATAAGATAGTCGAGCTCTGCCGTAGTATTGGTTGAGTTGATCGGGATCGGAATCAATGACTGATCGGCGAAGGGAACTCTCGCATACTCGGCTGTGTAATCAGAGTAAATCAAAAGTCAGTCATTAGGCCAAAGGGCAAAGATCTCGTAGCGTTAATGTTGCAAACACAATCTCACGCACCTTGTAGACCTCCGTAGTTCGGGCTACCAACACCAAAAGACAAAGGATGCGCGGGCCCCCAGTGGCCGTCATCGGCATTGTCAGGAATAATGACATAGTCGCCAACGTTAAGTGAGGTCACGGCATCGCCAATGTTCGAGATGTAGCCAACAGCTTCGTGTCCAAAACCATAGGGCACGTTGGGAGAGCCGCCGAAACCGTGGTACATGTGGAGGTCCGAGCCGCAGATGGCAGACGAGGTAATTCGAACCACAACGTCTGTATGGTTGACGATGGTAGGTATAGGCATGTTGATAACAGAGACATTGTACGGTTGACCAAACCAGGCGACTCCCCTCATCATGGTTGAGTTTAGCGTTGTATTCAAAGCCATGGCGTTGAGATGGGGTGTTGCTCGCAAACAAAATGATGGATGGTAGATTGAACCTGGGAGCTTGGGATGGATAGACCCTCCAGTGCCATGGCAATTCACTCTAACTTATACTTTACTCAGTAGCCCAAGTGAATCCAACCGTTGACGATCATCATGAAGGCAAACAGTACGTCAGCCTTGGCCCGCTGACATGGCACTATTCACTTGTGCTGTAAGTCGGCTGAGCACAGTACCCATATTACGCATATCCCAGTCTTCGATCGTCTTCGTCACATCCTTTCCCAAAACGGGGCAGTGCGCCGCTAGAGAAGGCGGCATTACGCCGGCAACGCGGAACAATGCCTCCTTTTTGGAATAATTCTAAACCTGTCAACGGCGGGGGGGAAGGAGATCCATCGGTGGATCGGTATCCCGCTATGATTATGAGGTTTGATGAAGGTGACATGAAGGCTCGTCAACAGACCGAGCATGATAACATTGGCAGATGCCGACAAGCCGTGAGACACGTCATTTGTGGCTTTTACGAGGGTGAAAAGCCATGATAGTCAAATTTCATGTCATCAAAAGCACTTAATCCAAAGATAACCACGGCTCTAGATCGTTACTTGCGGAGAGATAACGAAGTCACATTAAAATGTCAGCGGCGCACAGAGGGCCACTTGACGCAGTGCTGACACGGGGTTAAGCATAACTCCCGGAAGTGTGGGGAAGAGGTTTGCCTAGAAGTGCCTCCAGAAAGCATGATTGGTCTAGGGATTGCATGACAACTCTTAAAGACGCTGGGTCAGTCCCGCAGGGACTCTGTACTGGTAGATTCATATAAGCTGGATACATACTTTCACAATTACATTGGTCTTGTCCGAAGATTATTGCCTGGCAACCGTTACTGGCTGCGTAACATTGGCTGCTCATCGAAACTTATATCAATCGGACAACTATATCGGCGGGCGAGCAGGACGGTGATCGTAGGAGTCCGGGCTGGATCCAGAACCCGGTCCAGCATTACTCCTATCGGATGTCGCGTTATGACATGATGAAATCCATCACGAAACTTAGATTTAGAATACACCCAGAACTGTCGGTGCCAAGATTCGTGTGGTTTGAGGCATCTTTTAAGCGGCACCTCTCGATTTGAGCACCAGGCTAGATAAGTGGAATCACGTGAAAGTTCGATGACCACAACTGACGCTAGAAATTCCTCTCCCATCAGAATGAACATGGGGCTACACTTCAAACTTCTACTTTGCTAATGTTTGTTCTCGATGTAAACGGAAGCCAGTACCTAGGAGGCTTTCCCACTGTAGGCTTCATTCAGGCATTAGACCACGGGTCCTTGCTAAGTTGTATGCGAGCCTTCACTGGAAATTTATCGATAGTGTCCACTGGACAGCCATCGTTTCACCAATAAATATGATCCTTGGGACAGACCAGGCGATCGTCTTGTGAAGAAGCTCAGGAAGCTGAGACTCGGGCAAAGTCCTCTCAAGCCTTCTGTTCACTTCACTTTGGTTTCCATGCTTCTCTATCCACTCTGTTACAAAAGTCAACTGCACTTAGCAGACGAGCTGTTGGTTAGGATAGGTCTTTTTGTATAGGTAATGGTAAGCTTGTGAATACAGCTATCAAACTGAATGGAGGTGGGGAGGCTTCAGTTGGACATTTCCAGTAAATTGCCAATTGCAAACGTGCTTGCAGAGACGATTCTTCTCGAGACCTTTATGCTATCTTTCCAGAAAGAGAAATACAGCACTTATCTCTACTCACAAGGTGCACTGTTGTGTTTTCAACGCTCTTCAAAAATTGCAGACTATGTTTTGATTCGCAAGATTAAATGGATGTGAGGATGAAAACGAATCCTCAACTGTCACACTGCAACTACAGCCTGTGTCACGACAATGTGAAAATGCTACGATGGACCGTAATTACTAAAGTTACAACTACTAGAAAGGTAGGGTTATCTGACAATCAGGATTGTGCTAAATTTCCCTTAGCCTCCTAGTCAATGACACAGTCAATTGCAGCAACACTTCAGTTTAGCGACATATCGGCAATGCGATCTCGGATTCCGGGGTTGGTGGGGCATAGGTCGGGGCTGAGAGGTGTTGAGTGTTAAAATTGGAGACAGTTAGTTGACACAGCCCTGTCAGCACAGCCCAGCCCATGACACGCCAAAGAGCCTGGTTTGACGGTGTTTGGCTATGCTCTGCCCACCAAGGTCAGCAACGAAGCTCAGAAATCAATTTCGGTCGGCAGGATAGAGATGCGAGTCTAGCATATCACAATTCGATGCTTGTAATATAACAGAAGTTTTGACGCGTTCCGTAATGTCAGTCCAATAGTCTTGATTTCTCTCGAAGGTTAGAGATCAACTTAGCCCTCAAGTCTGCGGCTCGTAAAGCGTGTTCTCAGCCAGTTCTTCCTTGAGTCATAGTACAAAAAGATGTAAACAGCTCCGAATAGTGAGATAGGCAAACTTCGGCAAGAACCGAAGCAACGATACTTGAACAACGTGTTGTGTCAGCAGTTGTCCTGGGACATCCAATCTTATGGGGGCCCAGATGTGCATCTCGAGCGGTGTTCCTCTTCTTGTCCTTCTCTTCGTTTTGTGGCATACCCCGGCGTCTGAACGCCGATATGGTCAACTACAACAGTATTCATCTTCGCCGTCTTCCAGGTTTCGCGATGCAAATGGCGCTCCGAAATGAAAACCGCCTGAGGGGGCTATCGAAACAGAGATGCCCCACGACTACGACGACTCATTGCATCAGCAGCAGTGGCTGAAGCCGAAAGCGACACTCGCCAAGTCGGATGAGGGAATGAAAACAGCGGGTCCCAGGGACGGGATGTGCGAAGTATGCGAGCTAGCTAATCACGGCAACCCCTTGGCCTCAGCTAACCCAGGGTCTGCATCCGTAGGGATAGGCAACAATTAGACTTTTCCATGGACTCAAGTGGAATAGCACCGGTACGCCGTACTGAATACGCGGGTTCCGGCCCCCACGTGATGGGCGTTTTTCTCCCGCCGCCGCCGTGACGATGGGTTTTCCTGAGAAGATTCCCGTTTGTAGCTTGACATCTCATCCTAGGTGAGTTCATTCGGCGTACGAGGTGTCTTGCATCAGCCCAATTCTCCCTCCGCCAACGCAACACAACTGCCAGAAGCCAGCCACACCACTTCCTGGGTATCCTGCAACGTCTGGCCAACTTTCCGCGGCATCCGACGCCTTCGCAAAGCCAGGAATCACGCTCAGCCATGGCTGAGCCGTCCGCCGACAATGGCAGCATCGCCGGCCGTGTCAGGAGCGCATCCATCTCCCTGATGAACGCGAACCCTCAATTGGGCATGTGGCAGGCCGCCGGCACTGCAATCGCGCAGGCGCCCAACCTCACAGAGCTCCGCGACCCCGACTCCGGCGGCGACAACATCGCATTCACAGCGCAGGGCCACTCGGCGCGCTACGCCGTCCAGGAGCCCCAAGGTGACCTGGCGCTCGTCAGACCAATGGTAGGCCGGCGCGCATCGACGTTTTCCAACGACGGACACCCCGGGTTCCGCAATGTTTTCAATGACAAGTCCGAGAATATCAGGGAGGCCGAGGAGCCGCCCGTGTTGGCCGAAACATCGGACGAAGCCCGGCCCGGGACGCATGAGAGCCTGCTACCCAGCGAAGGCCAGCAATTCCGGCGGCGGCAAAGCCTGCATCAGAAACACATGGCAAAGGAAAAGGCGCCGTGGAAGACGACAATCACCAACGGTCTGAAGGCATTTTGGAAGTTCTTCCTCACGCCGTCTGGGTTTATCATCACCATTTACTGCTTGAACATTGTCGTGAGTCACAGCTTGACCCTTTTGATCGCAGTTATTCAACGACAGTCCGCTAACACCGCCAACTCTACAGGCTTGGGGAGTAAGTACACGTGAGACAGGGCAGCCGAGACTGTGATGCTGACTTTTTGACCCAGGCCATGCTCTTCTTCCTGCTCCTCAAAGCCGCCCCGGCGATGAACTATCCCACCGCCGACGATGACAACTCACCCCGGAAGAAGTGGCTCGAAATCTCGAGTCAGATCCTCAATGCGCTCTTCTGCGTAACAGGCTTCGGCCTCGCGCCCTGGCGGTTCCGTGATTTGTACCTTTACGTCCGGGCCGTGAACTTCAAAAACCAGGCGGCCATGCTGAAGCTCGCTGCGCAGAACAAGGGCTGGTTTAGGCCGCCCGCATGGGCTGTCGAGGCCGAGAAGGTGCCCGAAACGTTTACAGGACAGGTTGCACCGCCGACGCCAGTCTGGAAACTGGGATTCACCATCTGGATGATGGTGCTCAACACATTCCTGCAGGCTGTGCTGTGCTACTTCATGTGGGGGTACAATCGCCTTGACCGGCCTGTAAGTGACCCAACGCGATCGCTAAAAGTCTGTTTGTCCATCGTGCTTGAGATCGCTAACGCAGCAGCTAGTCATGGGCAACTGGCACCTTCATTGGCTTGGGATGCGGTGTCGCCATGCTTGCCGGTCTGATGTCGTGGTGGGAAGGGCGCAAGGTCAAAAAGATCGAAGGCCCAGAAGTGAAGATTGTTGAAGAGGTATAGACGATTAATCTGTCCGGCCATAGGGTCCAAGACATGTACATATGAAGCAGTTCGCACCTTGCGAGGCATAGACTGGGACATATCATCTCGGCGTCGATGAATATAACGGCATGCACGTGCTGCCATAATCCAGAACCAGAACCTCACGGCCATTTGAGGCAACGGTATAAAAGCCAGTATCCTCCGCATTCGAGGACGGCAATGCAACTCCTCTGAACTGGTTACCGGTAGTCGTACCTTACGCGGCGACGCCAGTATCCGGTACAGCTCAAACATCGATAATTCTCGCTTTTTCCTCGGTTTCTGGTTACAAGAAATCATCCGCCAGGAGAGGCCGTGCATAGCCTATTAAGCTCAACAGCTACGTTGGCTATAGGCCGCGTTGGTGGAACGCACAGCATAGTAACGTAGTCTTCCAGCCGTTTTGCAGAACCATCGCTCTCCCTATCACTGGCAAGCGTTTGACCTTGGATGGTACCGAAAACTCTTTTTATGCCCCTAATCTAGGATAAGCGGGCCCGGATTGAACATCCACCTCTTCGAAATTATGTCTGTTCGACAACTTCAGACTTCCCAGGAAGTTGATGCCCAGGCAATCAATCCCTCAAGGAACAACCCCCCACGTAATAGCGACGACACTCGCAAGGATACCAAAAGAACCTTCAGCCTCTCGCTGGACCCGTGTGGATGCAAGTACCATCCGCTAGCAAGGGGCCGTGCTTTTGCCACCACACAAATGTCACGCGGGACTTGGTAGCGTCTCGATGCTGTATGTCTTTCCTCCTTTGCGCACTCACCCGTTGCAACCCACCGGCCTCTATCGTCCCCAAGCAGGACGCGCGTTTTCCTTTCCAAGATGTCTCCATCTCAGCTGTCACTTGCCTTCGCAATTCTGGCATCGACGGCCGGGACCTACGCCGGCCTGCGCAATCCCAATCCCGAACCCCCTCAGAAGCCCGGCGACTCGGAGCCGCCCCAACGGCCGAGGCACGCAGACTCGATCCGTTGGATGAACCTCACCCACCGGCACACCCCAAAGGTCATCCTGCTCCCGCTCGTTTTCCTGTCGCTCCACCTCGCGGCCCTTGCCTTCTACTACCCAGACATCCCGCCGGCGGTGCTCCGCCACGGCGCCGAGAACGGCCTCAGCGCCCCTCTGACAACCTGGTCGTGCTCGACGTTCTTGCCGTTGGCCTTGATCTTCGTCGCAGGTATCCCGCTCCGCCTCGGCCCTTACCGGGCGCTGGGGAAGAACTTCACCTTTCAGCTCTCGAAGCCTGACCAGCTCAAGACCACGGGCATTTATGCTTACGTGCAGCACCCAAGCTACACGGGCGTCATGGTCCTGGTGCTGTCCAATGTAGCCCTGCTGGCTAGGCTTGACGGCGTCCTGAGCTGCTGGGTCCCGCCTACGATGCATCGCAGTCTGAGAGCCGTCGAGTGGGTTCTGGGTCCTGCAGCGTGCTCCGTGTTTTTGTTCGGCGTGTGGACAAGAGTGCGGGAGGAGGAGCGCATGTTGAGAGCCGAGTTCGGGGAGAAGTGGGAGCGGTGGCATGCTTCGACGGCGCGGTTCATCCCCCATGTTTTTTAGGCGTGCGGTCGTGTGGTATCGTTGCTGCACAGCGATTTTGCTGATAGGGAGGTCGACTCGGTGCATCGGCCATGGATTGGGACCACGGTGCACACTGTAGACTTAAAAATGCGGTTCAAACTGCTTCATCGCTCATAGACACTTGCATCGTTTCCTTATCAATGACTTCGTTACCTCGGACTTTTCTGCCATATCGCAAACAGTCCAGGCCACTGGATTCTATGATTATGTGGCTCAGGTGATTGGGCCATTTCCAGGAGGCTCTAGCCTTAGTACATCTACCATCGTCCATGGTACTCCTGCGCAGATTGAGTGACACAGGATCGCCAATAGACTTGTTGGAATCTGACTCGAGCCAACAACTCTGTAAGTTCCGCAGCCAAATGGGTCCTTTCCAACCAATCCTCGGTACCCACGATGCATGATTCTCCACTCCAGGGCCCTGCCCTCTTTGCAAATGTTTGTTATTCCACTTGTGATCCTCAAAAATCATCAATAGATGAGGCAAGATGGCCGAGCGGTCTAAGGCGCTAGCTTCAGGTGCTAGTCAAGTAATTGGCGTGGGTTCGAATCCCACTCTTGTCAACACGTAAGCTTCCGCGAGCTTCCCTTTTGGTGGTTTTCGGTATTTTTTTTTGGTCTTGTCGAGATTCGGTGGCGACGTGCAGCTTTGGGCGGGTTGATGGTGCAGATTGGTGTGGGATATTATTTTGTGCTTTCAACAAAGGAGGGGGCGAAATAAAAGCCAGAAAAAAGGTGTCAAAGATGTAGCAGATGCGGAAAGTGCGTGCCCGCATGACTTGATGAGTAGTGACTTCCCTGTTAAAAGGGCCACAGCTTGTTCAAGAGTGGTAACCCTCGAAACGCCGGTATTGGGACGCAGTTTATAAGCTAACCTGGAGATGGACTGGGGATTAGTATAAGAGACTTCCATAAATGCAGAGTTGTCCAGTCTCTAATTTTTTTTATTTTTTTATTTTTTTTGGAAGATGGAGACCATCGGTGTTGCGAACCCTCATCCGATATAAGAGGAACAAATATAGTGGACAGATGACAACAACCATTGCCAACTTCTCTGGGAACCTTGTATGTGTTTTGTCTAATCAGTCTGTATAAGGAATGTGCTTCAATTCACGTCCATAAAAGTACCGTAGCAGGCAAGGGTCAACCACCCGTCGACGCCGAACATGAACATCGTATCCAAGCAAGACCGCCGAGTTATTTCAAGGGTTCCCGGAAGCATTCGAGGATTTGTCCCCATGCACGGGATTGGTCAATTGCGCTGGGCTAAGAAACCCGGAAGCACGGAGCAGTACCAGATCGGTAAAAGTGGATTTCATCCGCGCTCTTGCCGGAGGACACCGCAAGTCTTCATATCTGCAGGGCCCACTCCATCACAGTGAGAAGACTTGGCACAAATTGATCGAGTATTTCGCATATCTCGACTGTTCGTGATCGACGCTAAAGTCAATCGGATATCATAGCCTATGAAAAAACCAAAACTCTGCCCCCAAACCCCCAGAACGATGAACATTGACAGACAACCCCGCGCAAGCTCGGCACAGCAACGAACGCTCTCGCCGCTGCTTAGGTACTCGCCGTAGCGTTCTGACGGTCGAGTTTCTTCTTGGCGGCCTTGGCATCGGCGATCTTGATACTCAGCTTGACGGGCCTGGTGCCCGAGGTCTCAAAGATGGTATCGATCTCCTCGAGGTTCAGCTTGCTCGTCTCGGGAAACACGAAGTAACTGAGGAAGATTTGGACAAAGTTGTAGACGATGTAGACAGCCCAAATCTTGTACCCAACCTTCTGAATGCCAATACCAATGCCGTAGTTGTGGATGACGGCGGCGATGGCCTGGAACATGGCGAAGAGGCCCATGCCCTTGGCACGCAGCGGCAGCGACAGCAGCTCGACGGGGTAGAGGTTGTGCATTGTCGCAATGAAGCTGGCGCTACAGACTTGGAAGAGGAAAATCCACACGACTGTCAGGATGGCCGTTGTCTTGGCCTCGTGTAGGTTGTACTGCCAGCTTGTAATGGTCACGGCGATCTGCGCGACGATGATGCTGATGAGGCCAGCGAAAATAAGCGTCCGGCGGCGGAAGTAGTCGATAATATAGGCGCCAAAGAGTGTAAACACGAAGTAGATGGATGTCGAGCCAAGGCTGATACCGAGCTGGTCGAGCTGCTTCGTAATACCGATGGTGTCGAGCGCAGGAGCAAGGTAATAGCCGATGATCCCGCCTCTAGTTAGAGTCGGTCAGCAATGGTCAAAAGAACAAATATGCGACCCGAAAAAGAAACCAAGGAGGGGGGCGGGAGAAGGAGGAGGAGGAGGGGGAGAAAAAGACATACCCATTCCACTGCTGGAAGACGGCGTAAACAGCCAGAACAAATGTTCGGAACCACACAGCGCGGGTGAAGAAGACACGGAAATCCCAGGTGGCACGGAAGCCAGCCTTGGTTGTCTCAATGGACTCCTCGATCTGGAGGATCATAAGGTCGACAATCTCGTGGTTGATATCGTTGCTTGTGGTCATGTACCGCGCGATGACGCGGCGCGCCTCGTCCTTCTTGCCGCGCATGTAAAGAAAACGAGGGGACTCTGGGCAGAGGATGTAGATGAAGATGCAGACAGTTATGGGGAATATGGCCTGGATGAAGAAGGCCAAGCGCCACTGCCAGTCGCTGTCGAACTTGGTGAGGCCCATCATGATGCCGAGCATCATAATGGAACCGACCTGGAAGAAGGCGCCGAAAATGCCGACGATGCGGCCGCGCAGGTGGATGGGCGCAATCTCGGCGACGTACTGAGGCGCTGTGCACAGGGCCGTGCCGAAGCCGAGGACAAGCCGGCCGACCATGAGGCAGGCCAGGTTGGGCGCCAGGGCCTGCATGATGGCGGCGATGATGACGAGGAAGTTGCCGAGAAAGTTGACGCCGCGACGGCCCAGGACATCGGCGCAGCTGAGGAAGGGAGCACCCAAGAAGCCTCCGATCTGCATCAGGGCGTTGATCGTAGAGATGATGACACCGGAGTTGGGGAACCCGTAGTAGTCATGCCAGCGGTCATTGGAGTTGATGCCGCTAATGACACCCCAATCGACACCGTAGCTGTGCTTATGCCATCAGCTTCTGTCTCGACCATCCCGCGATAGCAACTTGGAGAAAAGAGGCACAATGCTTACCCCGCCTGGTTGCAGCCCATGACGAACATGTAGCCGATGACCAAGAGGCCCGACCTGGATCTCATCGAGAAAGCTTCGGCAGACTTTCGCATCATGTCGGCTTCCGAGATACGGGTGGCCGCAACCTCGTCGACATCCACTCCCATCTTGTTCGCCTCTGCAACATCGTCGTGGTAGATGACCGTATGGTCAACCTCTTCGCGCGGCGCCATGGTGGGTGGTGAAGATGAGGGTCTTGCAGTCTTGTCGAACAGGGAAGAACGAGACAAGGGAAAGACACCAAGTTGATGAGCAAGAAGACCGACTTTCTGGGTCCGAGGGGTTCGGGTTGCAGTGTGTGATGCCTCGGCGGATATATAGATCTTTCCTAACCTCAGTGTCGGAAACGGGAGACGACCCAGGGTTGCACCGTTTCCATCCTGCACTGCTACCCCTCCGGTGCAACACGGAATGGCCTCCCGACGCTTGGGTCTCCAATCTTGAAGGCGGATGCAATGCCCAGACTTTCACGGCTTTCCAACTGGCCATGTGGCTCACATGAGATGCTTGTTGCAGGCGTGCCAGACCGAATCCAATGTCGTCTTTGTCCATCCACCTGCAAGACTAAGTTCTGCATTTCCCCAAGATCCACGCGCAGCTCGGACGGCAGCGGCTTTGGTCGACGATGATTGGCCCCGGCGGCTGTACAGATGCATTTGGATCAGACCAGCCACCACACCACCGCCGGGATGAGGATATTCGGCCTGCTTTAACCCGTGATGATTGGCTCGAGGCGGCAGCCGGCCGGCTACCCCACACTCCCCGAGCCAATTTTCCTCAAATGATACGACGCCGGCCGGTTACCCCGGTCGTTCGTGGGTTGTCTGGGGTTCAAAATGCCTAGGCCCGACTATCAATGTCTTTGAAAGAGGCACATCAGACAGCCAGACAGATCCTGATCACCAGCACATCAGATTTTGCTGCTGTCTTCCCATAAATCCCCAGCAGTCCAATCGAAGAGATCCCCCAGACAAAGGAGCCAAGGACCCAGGCTGAACCAGACCGCCCCCGACCTGGACTGATCCGGACATCGGCATACCGGCTCGTCGTTCCAACACAAAATGTCCCGCCAGGATGGCTCAAAGACTTCCGGGTCCGACCACGCCGACCAGGCTTCGCGTCTCCACTACCAGTCCCCCGCCTCCGAGTGGTCTGAAGCCCTGCCAATCGGCAACGGGCGGCTAGGCGCGATGGTCTATGGGCGGACATCGACCGAACTCATCCAGATGAACGAGGACTCGGTCTGGTATGGCGGTCCTCAGGACAGGACCCCTAGAGACGCGCTCCGCCACTTGTCAAAACTCCGACAGCTCATCCGAGATGAAGAGCACGCCGAGGCCGAGTCCTTGGTGCGCGAGGCGTTTTTCGCGACGCCCGCGAGCATGCGGCACTCTGAGCCGCTGGGCACTTGCACCATCGAGCTAGGTCATGCTGCCGAAGCCATCACGAACTATCGCCGGCACCTGTGTCTTGACACCGCGCAGACAACAGTAGAGTACCACTGCCGGGGAGTCTCTTACCGTCGAGACGCCATCGCCAGCTTCCCAGACAACGTGCTGGCTTTCAGGATCACAGCCTCCAAGCCAGCGCGATTCGTGGTGCGGCTCGACCGTGTCAGTGAGATCGAGTGGGAGACGAACGAGTTTCTCGATAGTATCGAAGCGAGCAATGGGCAGATCACATTGAACGCGACCCCAGGCGGTCGCAACAGCAACCGGCTGTCTATCGCACTCAGAGTTTCCTGCGACGACGCTGACGGAACCGTGGAGGCCATCGGCAACTCCTTGGTGGTGAGATCGTCATCTTGCACGATCGCCATTGGCGCCCAAACAACGTACCGAGCACTCGAGCCTGAGACAGTTGCCAGCAGCGATGTTTTGAAGGCGCTGAATCTCCCGTGGAATGCCTTGATCTCACGCCATCGGAGCGATTATCAGAGCCTCTTTGGACGGACGGCGCTTCGCATGTGGCCAAACGCTAGCCACGTTCCGACAGACGAGCGGATCAAAGAAGGAAGAGATGCCGGTCTTGTAGCTCTGTACCATAACTATGGTAGGTATCTGCTTATATCGTCGAGTCGAAACTCCGAGAAAGCGCTGCCTGCGACGCTGCAGGGTATCTGGAATCCCTCCTTCGCACCACCTTGGGGATGTAAGTATACCATCAATATCAACCTCCAAATGAACTACTGGCCAGCCGGGCCTTGCAACCTTGTCGAATGCGCCATTCCCGTCCTCGACCTACTGGAGCGCATGGCTGAGAGGGGGAAAATGACGGCAAAAACCATGTACGGTTGCGGGGGGTGGTGTGCGCACCACAATACAGATATATGGGCAGACACGGACCCCCAAGATCGATGGATGCCTTCAACCATCTGGCCTCTCGGAGGAGTCTGGGTATGTATCGACCTATTCGAAATGCTGCAGTATCACTACGACGAGAACCTCCACAGGCGAGCGGCGGTAGTCTTGGAGGGCTGTATCATCTTTCTCCTCGACTTCCTCATACCATCGGCATGCGGGAAATACTTGATTACAAACCCTTCGCTCTCTCCCGAGAACACATTTATATCGAAGTCGGGCGAGGCCGGTATCCTCTGCGAGGGCTCCACCATCGACATAACTATCATCCGAATCGCATTCGAGAAGTTTCTTTGGAGCACCAATATGCTAAGCAGAAACGAATTACTGTGTACCAAGGTAGAGGAAGCTCTTGACAAGTTGCCTGAATTGACGACCAACGCCGATGGCTTGATTCAGGAATGGGGCTTGAAGAACTATGAGGAGCAAGAGCCAGGTCACCGACATGTGTCCCACCTGTTTGGTTTATACCCGGGGCAAAGTATCAACCCGGCAAGATCACCAGACTTGGCTGACGCCGCGAAACGGGTCCTCGAGCGGAGAGCGGCGCACGGTGGCGGACATACGGGATGGAGTAGAGCATGGTTGCTAAACCTTCACGCCAGGCTGCTTGACGCTGAGGGCTGCAGTCAACACATGGATATGTTGCTGAAGAGCTCGACGTTGGCGAACATGCTCGACAACCATCCACCGTTCCAAATCGACGGCAATTTCGGCGGGTGCGCCGGTATTCTCGAGTGCTTGGTTCAATCCAGCCCTCTGTCCGGCGCTTCGAATCCCAGTATAATCGAAATACGGCTGTTGCCGTCATGTCCTACAAGCTGGGCCGAGGGCGAGCTCACACGTGTCTGCACCAAGGGCGGTTGGCTCGTATCGTTCGCATGGCGAAATGGCGGCATCGTCGAGCCAGTAATGGTGAAGAGCCCTGCCACTAAGGATGCTGAGGCTCACATTGTTTTTCCCAATGGTTCTCGGACTATTGTGCGTGGCGTCCCGCCCAAGTCCGAGCATCATATCGCACGCGCAGCATGGATTGGCTAGGTTTTCCGATGATTTTGAAGCCACATTCATACTAGAGCTTATGGATCTGGCGATGCCGAAATTGCTAAGAAAACCATGGCGCCGACTGATAAGGTGGGCGTCATCGTATGCTAGATCCAAGCTCGGTCCTGTTGACGAGCCGTTTCGCAAGAGCCGGCAAGAATCGTAAGCTGGAAAGTGGACTTGAAGCTCTGAGGATTCGAAATACGAACGCTCATACCGCGGAATTGCGTAAGCTCAAGACTCAAATCCAACGTTGTTGAAAGATACCCATGGACCCCTAATTTCCCACGTTTATTTGGCGACGGAGATTTCAGTGCACGTAGTGGACGGACGTTGACTACAGGGCGCAAATGGCCCGAGAGCACGCACTATGACCGCCACTTCCGAGCGGCTGGCGTGAAACATCGGGCGGTGCGAAGCCTCTTTCGGCCAAGGGGCCGCCGTGGTTACGACGAACGGGACCGATCTTTGGGTGACTGTATCTGGGTCTGCCGAGAAGCTGCACCGTCCGTCTGGCCCGCTGATCGGAAGCGACATGAAGACTGGGGTGAGGGCTTGTATCTGCGACGGCTGTGACGATCGCGGGCCGGTCAGAAATTGCTAGCGGAAGATGCGCGGTGCGATCAAACGGAGCTCCCTGCTGGATGAAGAGGATCTCCCGAGTGAATTAATTAGGTCGCCGTTGTTCTGGGGTCGGCTTGCATGAAGAGCATGACCATGCGGGAAAAGAAGTTGATGCGCCCCGTCAGCGTCCACTGGCTTAACTCCCATCAGCTGGGGGCATCAGACTGATGAGTTAGGTACGGGTGTCATGCGAACCGGGATTTGCGTGGTTAGCGCTTTGGCGTCTGAAACATGGCATCTGATCGTTTCTTTTCCTCCCGCCATTCTTCGTTTCTTCCCGTCTCCGAGAGACTGAACCCTCCCGCAGTGCTTCGAGCGGCGTCCGCGCAAAGCACAAAGAAGCGGTGTCGGGTTTGTCCAATGTCGTGCAGACGGCCCTAGACCGACTTGCAGCACCAACCGGCCGGATGGACGGCGAAGACGGGAGTCAAGGGGACAAGGTGGAGCGAGAAGGATCAGTGCATTGCATGAACCGAAACTTGGGATGGCCTTGATAAGGTGGTTGAGTCAACCTGGGAGCGGCCCTGTTCGTAGCTGTGGTCGTCCGAGGTTGAAATTGGCTTAGGTTGAGTTCGCGGCCATGGTATTGCTGCTAAATCTAATTGATGGGCGGTCGTCATCAGTCGCCAGTATGGTTTCGTTGCGCGTTTGCAGAGGGTGACGAAAACCGCGCGCATTCAGCTGGATGGCGTTTGATTTGATGAAGGCAGAGGGGACTGAGACATGATGTGATGGCGGCTTGTATTATGTTGGTCCTGCTGGTTCGTCGGCTGCTGCGGCCGGATTCTTCTTCCACCGCTGAAGAGTCGAGTCGCATGGCGCGCTGTAGGAAGTTGAGCCCCCACTGCGGCACCCACGATTACCAGCCTGATTCGGACAGCTTCGTTGTTGACGTGTTGGGGGCGCACTGGGGAAATAAATCGAGGTGGTTGAAGCTTGACTCTTTTCTGCGTGTGCGTGTGTAAAATGACGAAGGAGGGGCAGCGGACAGCGCAGCAGATGGGACGGATGCAGCGGTACGTACCTCCCTCTGTTTCTTTGTGCGTCCTGAAGACGGTGCCAAAAAAAGGCACAATCCCCACCAGCAACGCTCTTTCCCTCAGTCTGAGTGGCCCTTCCCATCTGTGGTGGGTGCTTACATAATCTCTTCCCGCCACTCACCTTGGGTTGCCCGTGGTAGCAGCCTATCCCCAATCAGGCAAGGCGGCACTGCCACGACAAGGGGCGACAGGGGGCAACCCGCAACAGCAACACCCGCACGCCTGACCGACATCAACATTGCACCGACCTTTCCCTTTCCTGTTCCCGTCCCAGCCATGTCCAGCAGTCCCTACTAGTCGGTCCCGTCCAGTCCAGTCCAGTCCAGTCCCTGAAGTGTCCGCGACATCGACATCGAGCGAGCGATGCTCTTTCCCGCCGACATCTCGACACCGACGACGACGACTTCGACACACGACGACCAGCGACCATCGACACTGACCCCCCGGTAAGTCAGGTAAGTCTTCGCCCAAAATCGACCACGACGACCACATCGGCCATATCGACCACTCATACGATCTCGGCCAACAACAAACCACGCGACAAACCGACCATTCTGTTCTATTCGGCTCCTCCTCTTCTTCGGGCTTGTCCTTCCACGCTTTTGTTACGACATACCCGACCACCACAACAATAACAACAAGACTTCGGAGTCGGTACGTGCCCTCGTCTGTTGTTTTCCTCCATCGCGTCGGCTTTTGGGACACGACGGAACTGACGACGACGACGAGATAGCGCGCTTCTCACGACTCTTACGATCACTATTATCGATTATTACAAGTTTCCTTTGTATCCATTCGACTACTTCTATTCGCGACCGCACATTTCCCCCCACCTTTGCACCCCCTGCGACCACGGCGTATTCTCCCATTACTACCGCCGAGCATCACATGCCATCTGACTAAACACTGCGGCGACGTCACAATAACATCAACAGCCATGGCGGAGCCACCATCCTCGCCGCCCAACGAGGCAGCCAGTCCCGAAGACCAACTGCGCTGGTACAAGTCTCAGTACGAATCCCTCGAGGAGGAGTTGGCCGAGTTTCGGGAGTCGAGCAAGGAGCTGGAACAGGAGCTGGAAAAGGACATCGAGCAGGCAGAAAAGAGGGAGCGCAAACTCCAGGAAAAGGCCGAGAGCCTCAAGTTCGAGGTTGAGGAATGGAAGGTAAGATCGCATCCGCTCTTCCCGTCCCCCGACGCACATGCAAGGAAAGACGTCCGGCGCTGACTCACGTTGCCCGGCAGTCAAAATACAACCAGGCAAAGAAGGATGCGAACGCGGCCCAAAACACCCTGGAAAAAGAAATCACGACATTGCGCGACACCAACAGGACTCTCCAGCTGAAGTTGCGCGACATTGAGGTTGCCAACGATGACTTTGAGCGGCAGGCCCGAAACACAAGCTCGTCCCTTGAGGACCTCGAATCGAAGTTTAACAGTGCGATCGAACGCAACGTCATGATGGAGGAAGAAATCAAAATCGGCGAGCAAGAGCGTGAGACCTTGCGCATCGAGGCGCAACGTTTGCGAGAGGAGCTGTCCGACCTCAAGATCGAGGCCGAGCTGCTCCAAGACAAGATCAAGAAGCAGGAGGCGCGCCACCTGTCCGCCATCTCCACCGACCTCTCTATTCTCTCATCCCCGACCTTTGATAAGACGTTGGAGGCGTCTCCTGGTTCAACGGCAAGCTCGCCCATGGTGTCGACCCCGCCTGATGGCGAAGCCCTTCCCATTGCCAAGAAGTCTCAGATCAGCGAGCCTCCGTCCCCGCCCATGTCGGACGTCTCTTCATCTGTACCGAAGAGGATCGTCTCGAGAACGCCTCTCAAGACCCCGGCCAGAACTCCGGCATCGGCGACACGCAAGTCTCGTCTTCCCTCGACCGAACACAGCATCACGCCGAAGCCTCGGTCGTTCACGGCGTCCATCTCAAGCAGCCGACCGGCAGGAGGTCGTCCCTCTACGGGAGCGCCGACAAGAACACCCGCCCCTCGCACCGCACCTCGCTCCATCTCTACGCGCATGCCCGCCAACAACTCTCTCAACCACATCCGGTCACTCACGGCCCAGATGCAGCGTCTGGAGGCACGTGTCCACAATGTCCGGTCGAAGCTTCCTGCTCCTGTCACTACACCTCCTCGAGCTTCGCCCCGTTCCTCGGTGCAAGGAGTCCACAGCGTGCCCTCAACGGTTACTATCCGTTCTCGCAAGCGTCCCACAGGCTCCACGGCATCTCGCGACGACAGCACGCCGTCCAACCCAAACTTCTCTGCCAGCACAAGATCCAAGCATGTACCTCGTCTGAGCACGTCAGGCGTTAGCCGTCTGTCTTTTGGCCCCCTGCCCAACCGGAATCCCGGGGCTGGAGCTGGACTCGAAAATGAGTCTACAATGTCTCGACCGAGCTCGCGAGCTAGCATCTCGTCATATGCCCGGCCCTCGAGCCGCACGGAAATGGCACCCCCCCGACCTATGAGCCGGACAAGCATGTCCGGGGCCCGGACACCATTAGGTCGCCCCCGTAGCTCCCTCGGCGGTAACCTCCACGCGCGCTCTGCTAGCATCAGCAGCCGCATTGATATCGAAGAAGGCGACGAGAATGGCGAGTACAGAACACCTAGTAGGAGGGGGACCTTTTCTCGCCTGGAGGCAGAAACCGCCATAAGCGGTATTCCTGCACCCATCAGCGGTATTCCGATGCCGAGCTCGCGACGTCAGAGCGGAAGTAGTGTCTCCGGAAGGCGAAGTTCGATGGGCCTGAGGAGTTCCATAATGGGCGCGCAGAACCTAGTCGAAGAGGAGACGTATTAGGCAGACTTGAACAAGTTGCGTACCCGCGGAGGAAGATTTGATACCAACGGAGGCGGGAACGTTGTCTTTTGACTGCACCACAGGGGAGGCTCACAGAAGCTGCGAGCACAGCGAAGCCACATTACCTTATTCTCTCATTTTTGACGAGACAGAAAGTCTCGAAATTGTTTCCTTTGTCCATTGTTTCTACGATGATTACGGGAGGGGGCTGCGGGCGTGGATAACTGCATCAGGGCGTTGGTATGGTTATGGGTCTGTACGGGGAAAGCATGGCGGTGCCTTGGTGGCTTCATTGCGCGCTTTTTTTCGCGAGAGGGGCCTTTTTACACACAACGCACAACGCACATACATACGTTCTTCCCAACTCCCACTCTGTTGGTCGTTGCAAACCACACCTTGGTCCTGAATATACCGGATTATTAATGCCTGTGATTGTCAATGGTGCCTTGGGTCCCGAGTGAATGGGAGAGGTATCGATGGATGGTGAGATGTCTCGAAATCGCTGGCCAGTGATCGATGGTGGTCTTGTCGTTCAGGATCGGGACTTGTCACTAGTGTGGTGAGGCTGGGATAGGAATTTGGTGTGAAGAAGTGTGTGTATTGTCGTCGGGTTGTCGCCGATTCGGCGATGGTGGAGGCCGAGTCGGATACCTCCGCGCCGATTTTCCGGTCCGGTCCGTCACCCAAGACGCCGAACCGTGGAGGGAGATACCTCCCGGCGACATGGTCCGCGTGCGTGGGGTGGGTATCTCCGACGTCCGATGTTGCGATTCCCCATCCCCTAATGTTGAATGGATGTACGTCTTCGTGGGTGGCGGTTAGTCGTTGGTCAGACGGTGGTTGTTGACGTTTTGGATATAGTTGGGTCACTGTCGGCACTGATGGATAGGGATGGGATGGATGTGGGAGATCACCTATGTCACGAGCTTTCTCTTTGCAAATCCCAAATACGTATCTCGTTCAAATGTTTGTCAGGTCACGCGAGCTGAAAAGGGGTGGAGAACTACCAACTGTTCATCCTGTTGTTGTCAATTTTGCCATGGTTTAAGTGAAGCAAATCAGGATGACGAAAATAATCACCTCACGCCACTGTAAGAGATTTGGTCAGAGACTGAGTAATATCCTTCTCAATCTTACATAGAAAATGATTACTAGGTCTGATTTATTAACCAATTGCTCTGTACCTAGTTACTGCTTATGCCTGGTTTGGCCGTGGGGCGAAAAGAGGCCCACGGCGCCAGGAAGAGCACGCGGCCCAAGTTGGCACTTTCCCGCACATCGCCCATGTACATTCTGCATAATCGACAGAAAGAGTGAACAGAATGACTTCTGCATACCGGAAGTCCAAGACTCAACGACTCCATGGGCCCTGGTGATGGCGACGACTCAGGCACGCGGGCTTCGCCGAACAAAACAACCTCATCAGACCGGGCCCGGCAACCCACAAGCTGGGGCTGATAACGTCGAGAGTATGGAGACAAGAAGGAGACCAGCTCGAACGTTTGAACAGCAGTGGAGGCAGTTTACGCTTTTGGCGCCCGAGCTGTCAACGTCAACCCATCATCCACTCTGGATTCAGCATCAGGGGAGACCGGGAGCCAGACGGAAGATGCCGTGACTCTAGTCTTACAGCCTCGTGAAGAGAGCACAGAAGCAACAACAGACAACAGGATGGAAAACACTCTCTCTGAAGGGTGGTTACGGTGGCAGGCCCCTCCCATGTGAGAGCGTGAACGCGTGTTTACCCATTGGTAGCTAGTTGGCGGGCATCTGTCAACAGGTGCGTCTACTGCGAGAATGGAGGGCCTGACACCACGATTGAATTCACTAATTCGGTAAGACGACAAGGGGAATGATATCATACGATGGTCACTCAAATGACCTTTTTGGGCCGACCCCCACGACTTCACGTTGGAGCCCTGGGGTCTCGCCTTTGGGGTGCCCCTGTTCACTCGTAGAGCAGCACGCCTCATGCACATCATCTACAACTACATCTGGAAAAAAGGACCAACATGTCACATCTACGAGTTGGAGCCAAGCACAAAAGGGACCTGCAACCGACTTGTGTACCGTCAAGCCCGCTGCAAGTCAGCGTCAGAGCCGTCAAACTGATGCTCGCCAGGATGCAGGAACCAGAACCGCGTTACCGGCCCCAAATGTCTTGTTTTGCGGCTCGTGTCGAGCCACGTAACGGTGCAAGCGGCGTAAATCAAGTCTTCCGGGGAGACTGTTCCGAGAGATTGGTACGTTTCAAGGCAGGCCGCCTCCGAAAGCCATCCCAACTTTTCAGTTTTTGACGTTCACCGATCAGACAAGAGTGAGTTGCGGAGTGCCGGCGAGCCAATCTGGGATTTACAAATGAACATTCGTCCAAATCTCGGCCTTGACCCGGTTCAAAGGAGAATGTTGGGCCAAACCGAGGTCGTCTGGCTAACGTTGCCGTGCAGCTGCGGTCTCAGGACAATGGCCGACCGCCCGTCGCGACGCACATACCTGCGAGATCAGTTCGGACGGGAGAGCTAAGACCGGCGTTCGGAGCCGCTCGAGACACGATGCGGCCGGCAGTGGTGCTGCATGTACAGTCCCATGCGGCTCGTTCGCGTCGATGTGGGGAGCAACGACCTGGGAATGTCAAGCGGCGGGCGCGGGGACCAGACTCTATTTGTAGGCAACGGTGAGAATAGTTCCATTCACGTTCGAATGACGGTAGTCCATGGGCAGGGCGCCCCATTAGCTTCGCTGGTCTGAGTAGGCCTTTCCACGAATCCGCCTCACCGGCGTTGGCTCCAGTGCATCGGTGTCACATGTTGGCGGTGAAGTGGTACACTACGAGTGCCTAGCTATTATTAGAGGCATTGGCAAAGCGCATCTGCTCCGGGCAGAGCAGAGTATGGCAATATATGGTCCTTGGTAAGAGTGGGGCACCGTCTCAATGGGAGACGTCGTCTCTCGAAAGGGATGAGGGATGAGGGATGATGAATGATGGATTCAAGTGGGCGTGTCGGATTGAGCGCAGTACGTCTCCAGCTTTGACAGGATCGGATCTTATCACCTTCTCTAGCGCGTGTAAGTGTATGTCTGTAGGGGGCTAGCGTAGCATCCGCTGTCCGTACGAGGCGCCGAGGACGGGACGACCTGAGGGGCCAATGCTCAGTCATCTCCTCGTGCTGAGGCATCGTGGTTGTGTACATCTGGGGATTACATGGGGACAAGGGCCACTGAACGGTGGGAAATGGGCGAACGGAAGTCCGCGCCATGTCGTCAGGCCGTGATGGTTGCGTTGCCGTGGATTTGATGGGCCGGGACTGGAGTCAGACTGGGACCTCGGCGCAAAGAAACAATGGGAGAAGGGATGTTTCGGGCTCGGGACGGGGTAGCGGCAGCGGTAGTGACACGGGCGTGATCAAGCGTCTAGGCTGCAGAGAAACAACGGAAGCAACTGGTCTGTATCCGCAAGTTCAGATAGTTGAGCAGGGTTGAGGGTCCAAAGTGTTAGTCGATGAACGGCACAAGCAGGGAACAGAACGAGGCGTTTGCGTTCGTCCGCGGGTCACTCCATGCCCCGTTGCCTTTGTTGAACACCCCGGTCGTTCCAAGAGCATCTTCCAACGAGTGGGTGGAAGAGGGACTGCTGAGGCTGCAAGAACTGGACTGCTGTAGTGGTTGATGTCGATAGCGATGTCGTCGTCGCTGCGTTGGCCGCATTGGCTGGCTGCATGAAAGAGAGATAGAGAGAGGGAGAGAGAGTGTGTGTGGCTGCATGGGTGAAGAGCGTGGGCACGGGCTCCGCAGATGGACGGACAAGATGTTGGGGATCTGCGGGTGGAGATTTTCTCTTTTGGTCTGGCGCTGGTTGGCGATTTTTTTCTGCGATGCTCTTTTGCTTCGCTGAGTGGGGGGCCTGTTTGTTTTCATTGTCCTGTCATTGGTGCGTGAGATGCCCCTGGCATTTCTGGAAGGGGCCCAGAGAAGGGGGCCCCCAAACTGTGTCCCAAATTCCCAATTGTTGGGGGGACCGACATTTGCCGTCGACGTGGCCCTCAAGGCCCAAAGGCTTGCTTCGGTGGCGCATTGGGGGAAGGAACATGGGAAAAGACAACAGCCTGGCAGTTCCATCCGACATGGTATCGTGTATCCGTATCCCCGTAACCCTTTCTCGACCTGGCGGCCCCTTGACTTGGGCGCTTGGCTCGATGGGAAAAAGTTGAATGGTGAATGTCTCCCCAAGACATTGGGCTGGTCGGAATGCACGATGCGAGACGGAAAGAGACTTTGGCGTGGCTCACACACTCCCGTCTGTTTCCCCCATCTGAGACACAACAGGTTTAGACAAGAGCGTTTGACCACATTGTGCCAGTCCAAGCCAGCGGACGAAGTAGGAGTTGAGACGTTGGTTGGCTGCGGTGTCGCTGGGCTGGAGGGGCGCGGGCAATCATGGCTCATCGCTCATCGTTCAGCGTTCCTCATCCCGGCGAGGCGTTGACGGGGACCTGACGCCTGAAGGACTAGCGGAAGCTGATGGACGTCCCCGGACGGAGAATCAACGAGGCTAGGCGGTTTAGAGGTGCGTAAGCGAGTCGACGGTTAGGTTGTTGAGGCTTGCACCCCTGGCGACACCTGACTGACCGCCTGCGCAATCGGGGTTGGACCGGAGGGGCACGCTGGGTACTCAGGAGGGACTTGATGGAGCCTTGTGATGAAACTTGGTAGGGGGCCTGCCTGTCCCGGTGTCGAGTGCCGGGCAACAAAGATCTAGGGCCCGATGGTCCATGAAAGATGTGATGCCAACGGAGGGGGCACAAGAGATGCGCATTGTCATATCGGGCTCCTGGACTCGGTTATCCACTGGACTGAATCGGGGGGTCCACGAGACGTGGGTGTCGGGTCTGGGTGTAATTATACGGCGGCGACGATCGGTGTCTAACGGTCGGCGGTGCTGTGCGGTGCGGTGTCAGTGTGTCGTGTTCTCTCCCATTAGGTGCATTTTGGCAGCAGCTTCGGACATTGTTTGGAGATACCGTCGGGGTTCGGTGGTGGCAACGTTGGCTGACCCGATCCTCCACCACCAGGGAGGGGAGCACTCGACGAGGCACGCCGTTTTATTGAGGTTGAAGACATTTGTGCGCCAGTCGCGGTGTTTTCTTCTAAGTAGTGGCATTGCCGCATGGCATGTCGGTATCGCGTGTGGTGTTGCAGGACGTGATGGTGCGAAGGCATGACTGCCGCGGGAGGGGCAGGTGACGAAAGATTTGGGGTTGCCAAAATCTCGAGGTGCAAGGTGACGAGCAGCAGACGGCGCGTCGCCGCGCAAAGGAGCTTTGGTTATCGATAACGTCCCGGGGGCTGCAGCTGCAACGGGAGGAAGCAAGGGAAGGGGTTAAAAAAAAAAGTATGTACGGACGCAATTACGAGCTTTGATTGGAGAGAATGTCACCTTGCTGGTCCAAATCAGAAAAAATTCCAGCGGCAGAAACCGCTGGGATGATCAGGTCCCTGAAGTACGTACCTAGGGAATGGGCTTCTGGAATCGGTACCAAAGGCCCCGCCGTGGCACACGTACCCCGACAAGTATCTAAGTACCGTTCCCAGGCCGGGAGAGCAGCATCTGCAGCTTGACGTGTGTTCCCTCACGGCTTTTGTCTTCTGGCCAGGCCTTGGCATGGTACCCCCGAGATGGATGGCGCAGCGGCAGAATGGGGAGATACCCAACCCAGGCCGGTCCAGTAATCCATCAATCAACGAATGGAATGAGATCGAATCGGGGCTGGGCTGGACCTGCAACGAACCTACAGTGTTCACGACGTAAGGGAGCACTAGAAGCTCGCCGCTGGGCGCTGGGCCATCATTCAACACTGAAGGCCGAGCACCCTGGGCTTGGAGGGGGGAAGAGTCAAGGAGAGACATGGATAAGGACAGTTGCAGCCCGCTGGCCCGTCCGCCGCCCACCCCTGGGCAGAGCTGCCCCAACACCCCGGCCAATGGTTGAGGGAGGGAGGGGGAGGGAGGGCCCAGAGGAGGACAGGCGGATAGATTCAGAGACGAAAAGACGGGGACAGACGGAGACAGAGGAGAGAGCGAGAGAGAGCAACCACGCATCGCCTAGGCTGTGAGCGCGTGTTGGTGTGTGTATGAGGCAAAGGTGAGGTGAGCACCGGCTTGGCTCAAGAATGCCTAGTGCGAGTCGAGTGAGCGAGCGTACGCTGTGGGCTGGACGTGGGAAAAGACACACAGACGAGGCCAAGCCCATGCTGGGGCCACCTATCCATCCCGGGCCGTAGTGCAGTTCCAGGCCAGAGAAGGTGAACAGTCCGCCTGGTCTCAAGCCAAAGAAAGAAAACAAAAATGGCGATGCGCGTGTTGGACGGCGGGTTTTGGCTGAGGACGATCTTGATCCTTGGGTTGGCGATGGTGGTGATGGTGGTCCGTCACCCCGGCCGCCGGCGGAGGGAAGCAGAAGGTGAGGCGCGGAAAGGTGGGGAGATACTTGACAAGTACATGATCTCGGGCACCGATGCAAGTACCTGCCTCGCGGTGCCGATGTACTCTTCGGCCGGAAAACTGGCAGCATCGTCGCACGCCTTCCAGCTGAAGCTCTTGCTCCTTCGCGATGCGCCTGCTCCTGCTCCTGCTCGTGCTGGTTGCCGTTGACTGACTGCTCTTGCTCCTCCTGTTGCCACGTCTTGCCTGGTGCCGATGCTTTGGTCTTTCCCATCGTGTGCTGCGAATATATACAGTCAACCTCGCCTGCGTCTTCTCTCCTGCTTCTTGTCCCTCCTCCCGTCCGTCGTGTCCCGTCCCTGCACCCTTCCTCCTTCTTTTGTCTCCCATCTTCGTCGCGGCGGGTTCTCGTCGTTGTATTCTTCGGGCCTCAACACCCGTCCCCCTCTCCTTCCACCGTCCGGCGCTCACAAGAGCCAGATCCCCCAGAGAAAAACCCCGAGTCAAATCGAGAACAGCCTCCCCGGCAGGCGGCAGTGTCGAGGGCAATTTCACCAACCCACCATCTCAAAGTAGGCATTACACCTCTCAACCAGAACCTCCCGTCCCCTCTCACCCTCGCCCTCACTCGCTCCCACCCGCGCCATACGTACCCCCAAGGTACCGCCCACCCCTGCCGCGGACCCCAGTTTTCTTTTGTCGATATACCTCCATCTCCAGAAAAAGGTACATGGCTTCGTGACATTCCCACGCGCCCCTCGCCGCTCCAACAATCAATCCCCAATCCCAATCCAATCCCAGCTCCCAAAGCAGTCCCTCGGGTCCCAAATTCCACATCTCTCACTCTCACTATCCCACTCTCGCTGTTGTCATCACGCCTCAACCCCGGAACTCCCGCCTGCTCCTGGTGCCTGTCTCCAGTCCTCAATCCACACACTTTTCCTAGGTGCGGTCCTTTTCCCTCGTCCCATCCCCATCCCCAATCCCAATCCTCAATCCCAATAGTCCCCGGACTACAATAACACCTCCCCGATTCCCTCTTCCTCCTCGCAACTTCCCTCTCTCCTTCGACCTCTTCTCCCACTCTCCCTTCCATTCTCCCTTCCCTGACACATTTTATAGACCCTCTGTCCTTCGCACGAGACAGGAGAAGGAAGCAATTGTCTTACCAAGCTTCCTCCAACCCAACCAGGTACGTTGCCCCCGTCGCCCGCAATCGCTCCCGCACACAAGTACACCGCGCTCTCTCTCTCTCTCTCTCTCTCTCTCTCTCTCTCTCGCCCGTCGCCCATCGCCCTCGCCCAGCAGGTCGCCTGGCTCTCCCTGGCACGAAACCACCAGTCCCGCGCCGCCCTATCGCCGCCCCCTGGCATTCCACACCCCCAATCTGCCCCCTCCTAGTGCTACTTCCGCCGCGCTGTTTCCCCAACAAGAAACTTTTCCAACGTTGCTAACAAGAGCGCCTGTTCCCCGGCTTTCCAGAGACTCGAACAAATCTCTGTCTTTCACCTCCGACGAACCGATTGCTCTGCCTATACCCCCATACTGTTCCTTGCTGCAGAGACGGTTTTCCACGACTAATCTCCCTGCTCGAATCTCCCCCCTTTGAGCAAACTTCTCTCTCCACGACCCACGTCATACCACGCCGAATCAAAGCTCCTGGAGCTCCCCCCGATTCATGACGGTCACCTTCTGAGATACCCGCGAATTCCTCCACAGATACCGCAATCATGACCGAAATCACAGCAGCCAACGGCACTGGCCGGACTGTGCCCCACGTCAATGGCAAGGCTACCTACGCCGAGAAGCACCAAATCGCCGACCACTTCATTGGCGGCAACAAGCTGAGCAACGCCCCGGCCTCCAAGGTCAAGGACTTCGTTGCCCAGCAAGACGGCCATACTGTCATCACCAACGTGCGTTGAGCCACAGCCCCCGTTTTCTCGACAATTCCGTCCGTGGATACGCCAGACATGCTGACGTAGACGCTTTACAGGTTCTGATCGCCAACAACGGTATTGCGGCCGTCAAGGAGATCCGTTCGGTACGGAAATGGGCGTACGAGACGTTCGGCGACGAGAAGGCCATCCAGTTCACTGTCATGGCCACCCCCGAGGATCTGGCAGCCAACGCCGACTACATCCGCATGGCTGACCACTACGTCGAAGTCCCCGGCGGCACCAACAACCACAACTATGCCAACGTGGAGCTGATTGTTGACATTGCCGAGCGCATGAACGTCCATGCCGTGTGGGCCGGATGGTGAGTGCTTCTGGTGCTGCAGTGCACGCATTGTCGATGCTAACAGTGATTCCACAGGGGCCACGCCTCCGAAAACCCCAAGCTTCCAGAGTCCCTCGCCGCGTCCCCCAAGAAGATCGTCTTCATTGGACCTCCGGGATCCGCCATGCGATCTCTCGGTGACAAGATTTCCTCCACAATCGTCGCACAGCACGCCGAGGTGCCCTGTATTCCCTGGTCGGGAACTGGCGTCAACGCCGTCAACGTTGACAGCCACGGCATTGTCACCGTTGCTGACGACACCTACGCCAAGGGTTGTGTGACGTCGTGGGAGGAGGGTCTGGAGAAGGCGAAGGCCATTGGCTTCCCCGTCATGATCAAGGCCTCAGAGGGTGGTGGTGGCAAGGGTATTCGCAAGGCTCTCTCCGAAGACGGCTTCGAGCAGCTCTACAAGGCCGCTGCGGGCGAGATTCCTGGGTCCCCCATCTTCATCATGAAGCTAGCTGGAAACGCGAGACATTTGGAGGTGCAGTTGCTCGCTGATCAATACGGTAACAACATCTCCCTCTTTGGCAGAGATTGTTCCGTCCAGCGTCGTCACCAGAAGATTATCGAGGAGGCGCCCGTCACCATCGCCAAGGACATCACTTTCAAGGCCATGGAGGACGCCGCTGTCCGTCTCGGTAGGCTTGTCGGTTACGTTTCGGCCGGTACCGTCGAGTACCTGTACTCCCACGCCGATGATAAGTTCTACTTCCTTGAGTTGAACCCCCGTCTCCAAGTCGAGCATCCCACCACGGAAATGGTCAGTGGTGTGAACTTGCCCGCCGCCCAGCTTCAGATTGCCATGGGTATTCCTCTGCACAGAATCCGCGACATTCGTCTGCTGTATGGTGTCGACCCCAGGACGTCCACCGAGATCGACTTCGAGTTCAAGCAGGAGGGTAGCGAGAAGACGCAGCGCCGGCCCAGACCCAAGGGTCACACCACTGCTTGCAGAATCACCTCCGAGGATCCCGGTGAAGGGTTCAAGCCCTCCAACGGTGTCATGCATGACCTGAACTTCAGGAGTAGTTCCAACGTCTGGGGTTACTTCTCCGTCAGTACCGCCTCCAGTATTCATAGTTTCTCCGACTCCCAGTTTGGTCACATTTTTGCCTATGGCGAGAACCGTGCCGCTTCTCGAAAGCACATGGTTGTTGCGCTGAAGGAGCTGAGCATTCGTGGTGACTTTCGCACGACGGTCGAGTACCTCATCAAGCTTCTAGAGACGGAGGCTTTCGAGGACAACACCATCACCACTGGCTGGCTCGACGAACTCATTACTAAGAAGCTCACGGCTGAGCGACCGGACCCCATGCTGGCTGTCGTCTGTGGTGCCGTTACCAAGGCTCATCTGGCCAGCGAGGCTTGCATGACCGAGTACCGCACCAGCTTGGAGAAGGGTCAGGTCCCGTCCAAGGACATCCTCAAGACCGTCTTCGCCATTGACTTCATCTACGAGGGCTTCCGCTACAAGTTCACTGCCACCCGCGCCAGCACTGACAGCTACCACCTCTTCATCAATGGATCCAAGTGCTCCGTCGGCGTTCGTGTCCTCAGTGACGGTGGTCTCCTGATCCTCTTGGATGGCCGCTCCCACAGCGTGTACTGGAAGGAGGAGGTCGGCGCGACCCGTCTGTCTGTTGACGGCAAGACCTGCTTGCTCGAACAGGAGAATGACCCGACTCAGCTGCGCACTCCCTCCCCTGGTAAGCTGGTCAAGTACCTGGTCGAGAACGGCGAGCACGTCAAGGCCGGCCAGCCTTTCGCAGAGGTCGAGGTCATGAAGATGTACATGCCTTTGATAGCCGCAGAGGATGGTCTGGTTCAGCTCATCAAGCAGCCGGGAGCCACCCTCGAGGCTGGTGATATCCTCGGCATCCTGGCTCTGGATGACCCTAGCCGCGTCAAGCAGGCCCAGCCCTTCGTTGGCCAGCTCCCTGTTTACGGCGAGCCTGTCGCCGTCGGTACTAAGCCTGCTCAGCGGTTCGATCTTCTGCACAACACACTGAAGAACATTCTGCTGGGATACGACAACTCGGTCATCATGGCTGCCACCCTGAAGCAGTTGATTGAGGTCCTCCGCAACCCCGAGCTGCCCTACAGCCAGTGGAACGCTCAGTTCGCTGCTCTGCACAGCCGCATGCCCCAGAAGTTGGACAGCCAGTTCTCCCAGATTGTCGACCGCGCGAAGACCCGCCACGCCGACTTCCCTGCGAAGGCCCTGTCCAAGGCCTTCCTCAAGTTCCTGGACGAGAACGTCGCTGCTGCTGATGCCGACATGCTCAAGACTACTCTGGCACCTTTGACCGACGTACTGAACTCGTACTCCGAGGGTCAGAAGGCTCACGAGCTCAATGTCATCAAGGATCTGTTGGCCTCGTACATCGACATCGAGCGCCTTTTCACTGGCTACGGAACCCAGGAGGACAGCGTCATCCTCAAGCTGCGTGACCAGAACAAAGACGACATCCGCAAGGTCGTTCAGACTGTTCTGTCTCACAGCCGTGTCGGCGCCAAGAGCTCGCTCATCCTTGCCATCCTCGAGGAGTACCGCCCCAATAAGCCCAGCGTTGGAAACGTTGCCAAGTACCTCCGCCCTGCCCTGCAGGAGTTGACTGAGCTTCAGTCCTCTCGTACCACTTCCAAGGTCTCCCTCAAGGCTCGTGAGATCATGATCCAGTGCTCTCTGCCTTCTCTGGAGGAGCGCACCGCCCAGATGGAGCACATCCTCCGCTCTTCGGTTGTGGAGTCCCGCTACGGTGAGGCTGCCTGGGACCATCGTGAGCCCAGCCTGGACGTCATCAAGGAGGTCGTTGACTCCAAGTACACCGTTTTTGACGTCTTGACTCTCTTCTTCGCCCACGAGGACCCCTATGTTTCTCTGGCTGCCCTTGAGGTCTACGTTCGTCGTGCCTACCGTGCGTACATCCTCAAGCAGATCGAGTACCATTCCGACGAGACCGACACGCCTCTCTTCTGCACTTGGGACTTTGCTCTGCGCAAGATTGGTCAGAGTGAGTACGGATTGCCTCTGCAGTCCGCGGCTCCCTCTTCTCCCGCCACTCCTAGTGGTAGCGGTGGCTCATTCGACTTCAAGCGCATTCACTCCATCAGCGACATGTCTTACCTCAACCACAAGTGGGATTCCGAGCCCAACCGCAAGGGTGTTATCGTTCCCGTCAAGTACCTCGACGATGCCGAGGATCTGCTTGGCAAGGCCCTCGAGACTCTCGCCGTCTCTGACAAGGCGAGAAAGCGCAGCACCCCTGGTCTCATCCCTGACTTGAGCGGCAAGCGCAAGCCCGTTGCGACCAAGGTTGACTCTGATGAGCTCTCTGCCGTTATCAACGTCGCTGTTCGTGACGCTGAGAGCAAGAGTGACCAGGAGATTCTGTCTCGTATTGTTCCCATCGTCGAACAGTTCAAGGAGGAGCTCCTGAACCGCAACGTTCGCCGCATTACCTTCATCTGTGGACGCAACGATGGTGCCTACCCCGGTTACTACACTTTCCGTGGCCCCGAGTATGTAGAGGACGACAGTATTCGTCACAGTGAGCCCGCTCTTGCCTTCCAGCTTGAGCTCGGCAGGCTGGCCAAGTTCCACATCAAGCCCGTCTTCACGGAGAACAAGAACATCCACGTTTACGAGGGTATCGGCAAGGCTGTCGACGGCGACAAGCGCTACTTCACTCGCGCGGTCATTCGCCCTGGCCGTCTCCGTGACGAGATCCCTACCGCTGAGTACCTGATTTCCGAGGCTGATCGCGTCATCAACGATATCTTCGATGCTCTTGAGATCATTGGCAACAACAACTCCGACTTGAACCAGATCTTTATCAACTTCACTCCCGTGTTCCAGTTGCACCCCCAGGAGGTTGAGAGCAGCCTCCAGGGCTTCCTCGACCGCTTTGGTGCCCGTGCTTGGCGCTTGCGTGTTGCCCAGGTTGAGATCCGCATTATCTGCACTGACCCCCAGACTGGCGTCCCCTACCCTCTTCGTGTCATCATCACCAACACCTCTGGATACGTTGTTGATGTCGACATCTATGCCGAGCGCAAGTCTGAGAAGGGCGAGTGGGTCTTCAACAGCATCGGTGGCACCAAGGAGAAGGGCCCTATGCACTTGCTGCCTGTCTCGACTCCTTACCCCACGAAGAACCCTCTGCAGCCCAAGCGTTACAAGGCCCACCTGATGGGCACTCAGTACGTGTACGATTTCCCCGAGCTCTTCCGCCAGGCCATCCAAAACAGCTGGACCCAGTCGGTCAAGAAGCACGGCGCTCTTGGAGGTCAGCAGCCTAAGTCTGGCGAGTGCGTTACGTACACTGAGCTTGTTCTGGACGACAAGGACACCCTTCAGGAGGTCAACCGTGAGCCTGGTACCAACACCTGCGGTATGGTTGGTTGGATCTTCCACGCCAAGACCCCCGAGTACCCCAAGGGCCGTAAGTTCATTGTTGTCGCCAACGATATCACCTACATGATTGGTAGCTTCGGCCCCAAGGAGGACAACTACTTCTACAAGTGCACTGAGCTTGCCCGCAAGCTTGGTATTCCTCGCATTTACCTGTCCGCCAACTCTGGTGCTCGTCTTGGTGTTGCCAACGAGCTCATGCCTCACTTCAAGGTTGCGTGGAACGATGGTAACAAGCAGGACAACGGCTTCAAGTACCTCTACCTCGACGATGAGGCCCAGAAGCGCTTCGCGAAGGACGTCATCACTGAAGTCGTTTCCGAGGATGGTGAGAAGCGCCACAAGATTGTCACCATTGTCGGTTCCGAGGACGGCCTTGGTGTTGAGTGCTTGAGGGGCTCTGGTCTCATTGCTGGCGCCACCAGCAAGGCCTATAACGACATTTTCACCATCACCCTGGTGACTTGCCGTTCCGTCGGTATTGGTGCCTACCTTGTCCGTCTTGGTCAGCGTGCTGTCCAGATCGAGGGCCAGCCCATCATCCTCACCGGTGCCCCTGCTCTGAACAACGTTCTCGGCCGTGAGATCTACACCTCCAACCTGCAGCTGGGTGGTACCCAGATCATGTACCGCAACGGTGTCTCTCATATGACTGGTAACGACGACTTCGACGGTGTCTCCAAGATTGTCGAGTGGATGTCTTTCATCCCCGAGAAGCGCGGCAGCCCCATCCCCGTCAGCCCTAGCACGGACGCCTGGGACCGTGACGTTGTCTACACTCCTCCCCAGAAGCAGCCTTACGACGTCCGATGGATGATCGGTGGTCGCCCCACTGAGGAGGGCGACTTCGAGCCTGGTCTGTTCGACAAGGACTCCTTCGTTGAGACTCTTGGCGGCTGGGCTCGCACCGTAGTTGTTGGTCGTGCTCGCCTTGGCGGCATCCCTATGGGTGTCATCGCTGTCGAGACCCGCTCCGTCGAGAATATCACTCCTGCCGACCCCGCCAACCCCGATTCCATCGAGCAGGTCACCAACGAGGCTGGTGGTGTCTGGTACCCCAATTCCGCCTTCAAGACTGCACAGGCCATCAACGACTTCAACAATGGTGAGCAGCTGCCTCTCATGATTCTCGCCAACTGGAGAGGTTTCTCTGGTGGTCAGCGCGACATGTACAACGAGGTTTTGAAGTACGGTTCCTACATCGTCGACGCCCTCGTCAAGTTCGAGCAGCCCATCTTCGTCTACATCCCCCCCTTCGGCGAGCTTCGTGGTGGCTCTTGGGTCGTCGTCGACCCTACCATCAACCCCGAGGCCATGGAGATGTACGCCGACGTCGATGCCCGCGGTGGTGTCCTTGAGCCCGAGGGTATCGTCGGTATCAAGTACCGCAAGGACAAGCAGTTGGAGACCATGGCTCGCCTGGATCCTGTCTACGCCTCTCTTAAGAAACAGATGGCCACCGACCTGCCCAAGGAGCAGGCCGACGAGCTCAAGAAGAAGATGACCATCCGCGAGAAGCAGCTCCTGCCAGTCTACTCCCAGATCGCCCTCCAGTTCGCTGACCTCCACGACCGCTCAGGCCGCATGAAGGCCAAGGGCGTCATTCGCGACCAACTCGAGTGGGTCAACTCTCGTCGCTTCTTCTACTGGCGTCTGCGCCGTCGTCTCAACGAGGAGTACCTCCTCCGCCGCATGTCCTCCACCGTCCTCACTTCCACCCCTGGTCCCGACCCTACCAAGGCGCCCGAGGCCCGCAAGCGCAACCTGCAGTTCCTCGAGAGCTGGTCTGGTGTTGTCAACTTTGCGACTGCTGACCGCGAGGTGTCTGAGTGGTACGAGGCCAACCGCAAGTCGATCACCGACAGAATCGAGGCCGTCAAGGCCGACAACCTGGCTACTGAGCTGAGCTCAGTCCTGAGAGCCAACAAGAACGCTGCCATGCGCGGTGTTCGTGACGTCATCCGCACCATGCCGCCTGAGGAGCGTGACCAGATCCTCAAGTACCTGCGCGATTAGACATATGGAGAGAATTGGTCGGCGTAACAACAGGAGTGTACGGGTATAATTGGGGTTTAGACGTGTTTCTGGGATGATTATGACTATGTACGAGCATTCTTCTGCAAGTGTGTTATGATAGATTTCAATGTTGGGGCAACACTCCCTGTAATGAATCCACTGGCCCCCTTGTGTCCTCTGTGATGGTGGCATGATTGGAAGACTTCCAAGTCGCAATATGCCACGTTTCTAATGTGCTGCTCTGTTCTGTCCCCCCCCTCTTTGAAGCCGGACATACTGATTGTTTTCGATTTCACCGCCCGTGGACCCTCTCCATCAGATTGTTGTCCACAAATAACGTGCCATCCTTGCCATCGGTGCATGAATAATTTCCCATCGCCCAACCTCTCTGGAACAAGGGTGTTGCTGATCTGCCGAACTTTCAACAAAGAAACCGACACGGACTTCCTCACCAGTTCTTCTTGTCCATCGCGGCAGAACCGTTCGAGGAGGATTGGGGTGTTCCGAGTGTTCCTTCCCTTTGTATTCTGATACGCTTGGCTGGGTGCTCCGTTGCCATGATCTGATCACTCAGGCCTGCCTGGTACGTCACTGGCGCGTAGTTGCTTTGTTGAATCATCGGTGACTGCAACGAAGAGGACGAGTAATGGTCCCGGAAGAGACGGTCATTGGGAACCAGAGAATGTGGTCTTTCGGGGCCATTGGGGCTGGGTCTGGGCAACGCTTGCGTCGAGAACGATGGCATCGCCGTCTGGTGGTGCGGGTGGCCTTGACCGAACGACGGGATTTGAGAGCCCGGTTGGGTCCAAGAAGTGAAGCGAGGATCGGATAATACAGGAGGCACTTGCTGTACAAAACCGGGGTATGTGCCGGTGTTATTGAAGCTGCCGATAGTCTGCTGTTGATTGATGCTGCCTTGATTGAAAAAGACACCCTGAAAATGACCATTGTTGGCGATGAAGCTTTGCTGGGAGTTAATGTCCTGGATGCTGTTCGGGTGGTAGCCTACCATCATCTCGTTGCTCATTGTCGCAGCAGCGATGGGGCTTGAGTGATACGTTGGTCTGTAATGCTGGGCGTGTAATCGACGCACTTGGTTCTCAAGATCTTGCGTATAAGCAGCTCCTGTCGGCGAGACCCCGTCCATGACGCTTGGACCGTTTTGGGGTCTCCTTGCAGCTAATGCCTGTCGGAGTTGCGGTGGCGTACCATTGTATCTCTGGCCTTGGGAACCGTGAAGGGCCATTTGCCAATGTGGTATGGAAGGACAGTGGCTGCTCTGTGACGGCATTTCTGCATTGGGGTTCATGAGCTTGTCCATGACCGCCCGATACCCAGGGTTCATAGCATGTTGAAGCCCGCCGGATGGTGTTGGGGCCTGCGTGTGTAAAACTGGCGGAGTCCCTCTGTATTGACCAGATGTTGGTAACATTGCAGCCGGCGCTATCAGACCGCCGTTCACGAACCCTGTGGATGATGCGCTCCTTCTCTGGTGCATCGAGTTTGGTGCCACCAAGCCTCCTAGCTGTGTGGAAGAGTTTTGGGCATTTGCCTGGCCGAGACTGTTACTTCTCGAGCCATTGTTCGAAGTCGGGTTGTCCAGAAGACGAGGATGTGACGTCTTTGAGACTTCGGACGCACTCAAAGGTTCAGCATTGGTCGCAGTGCTGATACTTTTGGAAGGGACCGAGAAATACCGAGGCGAGATCGACGTAGGGAGGGGCTTGGAGGAATCGACAGGTGATGCTGTGGATCGTGGTTGACTGCCCGCGGCGGTTTGTGAACCTGTTTTGATGCTTTGTCGGTACTGATTCTTGGAGGAGGAGGAGGAGGAGGGGAATATGAACCACTTACCATTAGCATTGAGAACTCTTGAAGTTGGAACATTAGTCCGCTGCAGCTGAAAATTAAGCTGTTCGTTCGAATTCCCTTTGGAATGATCGAGACTGGCATTATCGATTTCTCTTCCACTCGCGGCAACAGCATGCTCGCTCGGGATATTCGCTCGGAACTGGGGTCCAGTTGTGGAAGTCTCCAGCAGCTGTGTCATGCGCACTGATGAGGTGTTCGCAATACCAGAACTATTACCGGAGAGAGGCGCGGGGCCCTGGATCTTCGTGTTACCACTGGCGGAAGCCTTGCCTATCCGCTCCTTCATTTGAAGAGAGACGGCCTTCGGCCCAGCACCCGTGGCGTCTGGCGCCGCGGTGGACGGGCTGTCCATTTTGTCGTTGACATCCTTCAACCACACGGCAAAGGCTTGCGAGTCGGGAGACAAAGGCCGGTCCGGGTGCCATGCGAGGGCGAAATCGAGATATTTGCATTCCAGGTTGTCGCAATCTTCAAAGACAGGCTTCAAGGGCGGATTTTCGAAATTGGTGCTCTCGCATATGTCGGCGACGGGGTCGAACTTTTCGCACTTCTGGAGCCCTAGGCGAACTTTCCTGCACCCAATACACCACCACTTCTCGGCTTGGCACATAGCGAGGCCTCTTGTATGTGAAAGGGGTTGGATGACGGCGATCGACACGTTCAGTGTTATTAGTGTTGGGTATCTTTGGGTTCGTCGTCTTCAGATGTGCGACGGGGGAAATCGTTCGAAGGGGCAGTAAGAGTCGAATTAAGAAGCGAGGATGAGAAGGCGTGTATTATGATGGCGTATGAAGCAATCGGTTCGGCACAGCCATAGGAACTCTCCAGAAAGCAAGTGATGGACAAAATCGAACCTGGACAAATGGCATTGAGAGACAAAAATGGACGAAGGAGGGGAAAAGAGGAAGAAAACAAAAAGATGTGAGGTCGGAGGCAGGAAGAAGTAGAAAAACAAGTGGTCGGAGAAAGCTGCAGAAAATTCAAAAGTGGCAGGGTCGCTCTGGAAGGCGCGATGAAGAACTGGTGTGGACCATCACCTCCCAGTGCCATTTCTGAGCTGCCCCTTTCTGAGATGCTGCCTTGAGATGAGAAAAAGTGAAGCAGGAATGAACTCTGTGAGACGACCTGGAAGAGCCACCTTCAGCGCTCGTTGCTGTTGACGCTGAACTATCCACGCATCAGTGCTGAACATGCCAGAATACATCGTTCTTGAGTCCCTGAGCCAAGAAGGATCCGGCGGAATGATTGTTAGGGCTCATAGATTTGGCCGAACGACGAGCAATGCTACTGGTGATGGCGAAGAAAGTTCACGTTTCCATGGTTGACTTCCAAGCTCCACCGCAAGCGAGTCGGTGCCAGAAGCCAGAGCCTGGAGTCTGCACGAGGTACGCCCTCTCCATCTCAAATGTGAGTCCAGGCTTGCAGGCATGTATATACAAGTAGCTGTTCATGTGAGATGGGTGAATCACCCTCTTTGGCCCCAGAACCGCATTCGCCAAAACGAATGACCTGATGGGATCTCTTTTGTGCCAAACCCCCGAGGCCCCGAAGCCGAGAGCAGAGAGAGATGGGGGGACGTTCAAAGGGAAAGGCTATGAGGCAAATCCATGCTGTCAGTGACAGCTGCCCGAACTAAGGGTTTGGAAGACATGACAGCCAAGAGGCAGTATTAGAGTGAAGGGTCTAATATTTGTGGTTTTAGACTTCTGACCACATGGCGTATCTCCACTAGTGATGATATATTATTCCATGTAGCGACAGACCGGTACCTCGTTTCTTTGAACTTGCCGTGAGAACACACAAAGCTCATATCGAGCCAATCATTCGCCGCATGCCGAAACCTTGAGTGACTCAGAGCATGTGGCCCGCCAAGCGTGTTTCGATGCAAACAAAGGGGTTGGCTCTGGCCAAACAAACAATTCTCGATCCCAAAGGTTTCTGTACGTTGAACCTAAACGGACGCCGCCAGTTCCAAAATCTCTTTCACACTTTCCTCAGGCTTCTCCATATTGACCCAATGCCCGGCTCCAGGGATAAGGGAAGCTCCCTTCCAGCAATCATCCCGAACACTCTCACCATTCTCCATTGCATCGAGAGAACCAGGAACCTGATACGTGCCCCAGTCGCTTGTTCCGGAGACGTACTTTGTCGGGACGCCGAGCTTCGTTCCTGCGAAACAGAGAACATCTGCGGACAAGGCCGGGCATACAAGTACTTTGTACCACATCAAAGAGAGTGTGAAGGTGTTGCGAGAGAATTCGTCCGTGTAAACCTGGAGATCCGCGTCGGTGAGCCACGGTGCCTCGCCGAGCTTGTCGCGGATTGTGGCTGGTTCGACGGACATATCCAGCTCGACGTTTTCGCGCATCGACAGCTCGGCTCGCAAGACGTAGTAGTGCGGCATGACGGCGAGTTCCTCCGCCGTCCAAGATTTGAGAGGTCGTGGTTTGTTCAAGCCATAGTCTGCCGACTTGAGGTGGAAATAGCCTCTGAGAAACCGGTGCATTGGTTCGCCGGTTGGGTGGGTCCATTCGTCGGCTGCTTGGGGAGATGTGTTGTAGTACTTGTAATGCTTTCGGGGCGGATCAAGCTTCAAGAGAGACGATCGGATATCGGGGTCGGCCTTGACTTCCTTCCCCTCGCCGCTTTCAACCCCACGGGGAACAGCAGAAGCCAAATGTGGAGAGACCCCTGTCCCAAACGGCAGTTGAGGAGAGCCCTTGAATGGATGCGACATCAGAACTAGGGACTTGATCATGTCTCCACGCGCGATGGCGCAGAGCGAAGCCACAAAGGATCCGAGATCGTGTCCCACCAGGGTATGAATAGTTTCATACCCGAGCGCGTGGACCAGCGTGACAACATCGCGCACTGCGGTCATTGGACGGATCGACCCTTCGTTTATCGGACTGAAATCTGCGTTGTGCGTGCGGCCGAAGCCCCTCATGTCGAATGCCACTGCGTAGTAGCCGGCTTTGGCGAGCTTTGGCATCATGAAGCGCCAGTCGTAGGATAGATTAGGGAAGCCATGCAGAAGGAGAACCAACGGCGGACGGTGGCCGGGGGTCTTGGTGTCCGGCAAAGACTCGATGACGTGAAATACCAATCCTACCGGGGATGTGTCAACATAACGAGACGTGACGCCCTCGGGGAGGTCCCACGGAGGAAGTTGAGCTGGGTCCATACTGCGGGTGCGGCAATGCCAACTGAAGATCGGTCAGTGGAGATGGATTGACAACATGAAATGGAACTGCTGACCGTTGCTGACCGACCCTATTTATAAGGCTTACGCTTCATCTTGGAGCAATACCCGCGAGCTGAGTACCGTAGTAGAGAGGGGTTGAAGGTCTTACGTCATTAGCTTGAGAGCCTCAGTAGTTGTGAGCAAGAATTCATTGGGTGTAAAGGTCAGCTGGTACATGGCCTACGGAGCATTGGCAACTCAACGAACATCTGAAATCCAAGCACCCGTAATTGAATAGTCCACTTATGAGAAAATTCAATCTCTAAAAATCAGTTGTAAAGACTAAATCGGTGTCTCGTACAACCTCATTTGTCTCACTAATTCCCGCCGCTTTTTCTATATTAGTCCGAGTTGAAAAATCATAGGCAAAGTACACAACTCTTCCATCAGATGTTACATTATCAAAGCACTCATGTTGGCCGATCGCTTTTCCATGAGCGCCATACGAATTTAAGTTGAGTGTCGAGTTTAAGCTCCTCATCTCCTGTAAGTTTGTGTTCAATGTTGCTCGCTTACATATCTGAGCCTCCACCTAATTTCCATTATAAGGTGCGAGGACTTTGATAGTAGCTTTTGGTGACTGGAGAGATAATAACCGTCTGTCGGACGGAGTGCCATATGATGGTATATTCTCGTCGAGATGTCTCTTTGCATTTGAAGTTGGCCTACTTCCACCTGAGCCTGGCGTTTGTGTAGCGTTCGAAAGAGGTACAATGCCGCCTTCGTCCGCCATCTCCATATCCTCTTTCTGTAGCCTGCCATCCCTCTGTGACCAATTTTCTTTTTGGCTCTGCTACAAACTTATAAGCTCCGTCTCGATGCTTGCTGATGGAACATTAGCGTTACTTATTTGCGTGTCTTCCTCCTTGTCACTCCCTCTTGCACTAAAGTTTATGCCTGTAGCTGGATTGTATAAACTTCGTCCTTACTTCCGTGACTCCTAATGATGACCAGCTATGTTAGATGCTTCTGGTTCTGCTAGATCAAAGGATACCTCAATGACGGACTGACGGACGACCAAGAATGTGATATCATTCTTCTTCTCGGGGAGGTGTTTTATCAGGTGAAGTCGGAGATGCTGGCTGTCTTCACGGTAAGATACAGAAAATTTTGGGTTTGCGTATTTGGCTGGCGAAATCCGTCCTAGATATATACCCAGCATTCCTCCTGATTGTCTTAATTTCACCTGGGTTAGGCTCCCGCATCGCCCACTTCAACAGCAGAGACCTATAAGGCATAATAAGGATATCCTACCAATTAACGTACTTTAACAACTGTACCAGCTGCAAGCCTTCTGTGTTTCATACGCGAGTTAAGCAAGGCAGCAAGGGTCAGTCTAACTTGTAAGTAAATGGTTAAATAAGGCAACCAATACCTATGGAGCTTGGTCAGACGTCTGTATAATAAGGTGCACGAACCCTTACATGCTAACGTTGCAATGACAGCCGTGGAAGTTGCAAGAGGCAACCAGCAAGCGTTTATAGGGGAAACAAAGGGAAACCCACAGGCCCGGCGCGCGCTGGGGCTAGCTGTAAACTCACGCCATATGCGAAGGTGATGCAATCAACTTTCGAGGGAGTATATAAATACAACCACCCGAACTCGACTTCTTCGTCGTGTGACCACATGAGGCGAAGGCTAATCGACTGGTTCAACAGGTATCGGAGCGCTGGTGGCTTACATCAGTACCCGCTCATATTGAGTCTCTTCGGAACATGTACCCTACTTCGCAATGGTAGCCCGCTATTCAATATGCTCTACCCCCGAACTTCGGAGTGTTGATAAGGAAAAGTTGTTGCGCGGGCCGTTTTTCAGTCACCGAGCACAACTGCGCGTCGGTGGAGCAGGCGCGTTCGCGGTGTCAGACATTCTCAGTTCAAATCCCGGGGTCCATCCTGACGGGGCCGCCGTGAGTTGATCGGCTCCGGGGATTAGCTAGATTCCTTATCGCGGTAGGGACTGTTCGATTGGCCGAATCACTCTCAGGAATCTTAGAGTTGCGTGGTTTTCTTACTTTTGATCTGCTTCCGGCGGGCATCTTCGTTCCAATGGGCCCTCCTGCCTTGATTCTCGTCCCTATCTGGATTGTTGATATTACGTCAAAGCATTCTGAGATACGATGAATTCTCCATCTCTACTAGGAGTAAAATGCTCGTTGTGGTTGTATAAAAACTCAGTGAGGAAACGGTTTCGGACCATAATAAGTCCTGACAGCCTCCCAGATCGCATACCTAGCACTACAAATCTCATCTGGAGAACATCGTTTGGGCTTCTATCACAATATGTTCACCTTCCATCGCTGTGTCCTGGCACTTGCCGCCCTCCCGAGTGCATTTTCAGCATCTCTGTTCAGTAAGAAATGTACTGTCGACCGTTCGAATCTTACTGTCGCCTTGATCAGGGCGCCTCCGCCCAACTGGCCACTCCCAATTACCAACTACGACTACACGGGCATCACTTTTAATATCAGCGAGACTGTTGACTCCGGTATCAAGCTGATCAACGAAGCCAAGGGCCAGGGCTCAGATCTCGTCGTCTTCCCAGAGCTCTGGTTCCCTGGGTAAGTTTCTTTCTGGGGCTGGCCGTCTTGTCTCGGAGGCATCATCTCCCCATCCAGTTGTAGCATTAAGATGACTTACACGCCGATGGACAGATTTCCCAAGGGATCGGACAGCCATTACAACTTCACTCGTGATTACCTCCCCTCCTATATCGACAACGCCATTGTAATTGGCGATATCCAGTGGAACCGTTTGATCGATGCCATTCGGGCGGCGAGCATCTACGCCAACCTCAACTTTGCAGAGGTTGATGGAGACTTCATGTACATGTCACAAGCGCTGGTCGACCCCAATGGACAGGTGCTGCACCATCGTCGCAAGCTTCGACCGTCAGGTGCAGAGAGGTTCTTCTTCAGCGACGGAACAACAGATGGTCTCAAGGTCGTGCAAACCGACTTCGGTCGATGGGGCATGCTGGAATGTGGAGAGTAAGTTCGCTACTTCGTCCAAACTTGCAGCAGCACCATGGTCTGGAACTGAAAGCTGACCGATCTGACACCCTAAGACATTTATACCCCAGCATGACCTTCAACATGTACGTTCAACGAGAGCACGTACACCTGGCCCCATTCCCTTACCTCGCCGACACCGAAGACAACACCTCCCTCTGGTGGGAGAACGAGTGGATCAACACGGGCACCGTCAGCGTCTACTCCGTCCTCAGCGGCGCCTATTCCTTCGTACCGGCCATTGGCGCCTCCTTTGTCACGAATCCCTTTGGCACTCGGGTGGCCCATATTAGCGCCAACGCCAGCTTCGATGAGCACCCAATGCTGTACTATAGCTTCAACACGAGTGGGTTCAACGATTCAGTCACGTACAATGTCGACGGCCAGGCGTCGTGGGGGACGCTGAGCCAGATAGTGGACAGCTTCCCCCAGGGAGTACCGAAAGTGGAAGGTGACTTTGTCAAACACAAGAGCAACTCGATCGAGTACCTGAAGTCTGGGCAGCTCACCATCCCGTCCTACTAGTAAGGGAAAATGATAAGTATGCGGGGACTCAGGCTGCTGAAGCCCGTCCTAGTATTGAAAGGGGTTACAAATTCTATCTGTGGCAATGTGTCGCGGTAGCAGGAACAATACGTTTGAGCTCTCTATTTCACACAAGGCTGCATATGGGACACAACTGCCTGGTCACCCGGTAGCCTAAATTACATTTAGAGTTTACCAAGATTGCGCAACATGACTGCTGAGATATTCGTGGCAGTGAAAGCCGCAGTTACGTAGCAGACTTCTGTTGGTGTCAATTTGGTTTAATGGATGGGTCATACCTCCCGATCAGGTGCTACGAAGACATTGCGACATTGAGGTCGCAATTTAAAAGACTACAATTCCGTTCAAGTGCGCGAAGTCCTTAAATGCGGCAGGGCCCTGATCAGGCCAGCAACGAGACGGCTACTCGATCTGTAAAGTGAAATATAAAAGCAGTTAATTTCTTAGGAACTAATTACTAGCCGCTGAGTAGTTAGAAGTAGCTATACTAAATAGCCTATGTATCTAATAAGCTACATCTGTAGCTAATAGTAATTACATACATCTTGTGGAGTATATCCTGCGTTACAACAAATGCGCTTATCACTTATGTCTGTTGTAGGTTTCGCTAAGGCTTGGTGTTAGGCGCGTTTGGCTTCATACCTGTCTTCAATGTTGTGTGCAACCCCAAGGGCGGTAGTGTAAAGGAAGCATTTTGATTCACGATGACAGTCGTGTCTTTGTCGTAGCAGATGTGAAAGTTCTTCGACGTGGCACGAATGTGGATGCTGCTCGCCGCGTCCACGGCATCTTCGTCCGTACCCAGGTAGTCGCGATACCCGTCCGTGATGTTCTCAGAAATGTGTCTCTTGAAACTGAACTCGTCGTCGTCGTCGTCGTCGTCGTCCGGAAAGTCGTACAGACCGCCAGCTCCGAAGCTGTCCTTTCAGTCCTTGATCTCTGTGTCGTTGTTGCCCGTCGGACAAAGCTGCTCGGCATTGGGCAAAGTTATCATCGGACTATAAAGAACAACGCGCTTGCGCAACCCGGTGCCAATGAGAGATTTTGATTAGATGCGTTTCCGCTGTGGGTGATCTGTCTCACACGATCGAATGCCTTGAGTCCCGACTCAGTGGTGTCGCGCTTGGCCCCTCCGGTAAGGCATTCCCAGTTTTGGTCCTCTGCGCTTTGGATGAGGGTTCTCTTGGCCTGGGTGAGTAAGGACCGTGTCAGTAACTGTAATAACGATTCTCGTGTTCTGTGACGAACAGATAGGAGGGCCATTCAGGTCACAAGAGGCCCAAAGGACGTGAGCATAAACTGACCTCACCGAACGAAAAGGGCTTCGGGTTCAATCCAAAGACTTCCTGCACATCAGCCAAGGTAGTCAGCACATAACCGGCCTCGATGCGGTATCCAAATGCACAATTACCACCGACTATTTCTGGGCGAACCCGCATACGTGCCCAGCCATCGGCGACTCACCGGATTGATTCAAATCAAGACCACAAGATCACATACCTTTGAATTTTGAGAACCGTTCGAGAGAGTGTCATTTTCAACAGTCATCGCCAACTGTGATAGCGCACGCCATCTCATGATGGGGCCTCCGGAGGCCCACCAGGGAATGGCGACATTAGTGCCGACGGATGCGATCCGGTCGAACCGCCGAGAGAACCTGGCCGGAGGGTGGAGGCTCGCCGCCGTAAACGAGCATCTTGAACCTGCAGCCGATGTGCCTCCGATGCATTCCTGCAACTAACTGATAGCGATTCTTTCCTGGTGTGGTGAAGCTGCAGCATTTGACCCACAGCCATTCAGCTTGCGTGCTTGCGTTAGAGGAAGACGCAATGGCATCCGTTGTGGCGCAATCATGCACCCGACTGAAGAACTCAATAAATTCGCTCCGAGATGGCTGTTTGTAATCTTGAATTCGGGAGACAAGACAGGCCATTGAGTTTCGGAAGAGCTTCAGCAAAATTTCCATTGGAGCATCGAGGCCTATCTACATGCCACCAGGTCAAGATATCTAGTCCACATAAGCGCCCCCAGCTTCAATAACCGGACGTTATTTGTTTTGACAGATAACCTCTGCAGATGGCAGCCAAGATCCGCAGAGTAGCCGTTATCGGCGCCGGCCCTTCAGGTGCAATCGCAACCGATGCACTGGTCAAAGAACAAGCTTTTGACACAGTCCGAATCTTTGATCGGAGAGCCGAGCCGGGCGGAACCTGGTAAGCTTCATCAATGGTCTACTAACCACATACTCTTCTTTTAACATTACTATAGGATTTACACACCACACTTGCCAGCCAGCATACCGTCGCTACGAGCTCTGCTCGATGGGAACGCCGATGCTCCCGTCTCCATACCTGCTCAGCTCCCAGCACATACCCCAAAGTCAGAAGCCATCAACAGCCATCAGATCCGATTCTCAGACACCGCGCAGCATGAGCATCTCCACACTAACATCACGCCGGAGATTATGAGCTTTACTACGGAGCCATTCCCAGAGACGCTGACAGACCGTATCCGGGAGAAGTACGGCGATGACGCCCCCTTCCGTGGTCGAGAGCAGATTCGAGAGTGGGTTGAGCACATCTTTGTCCGAAACGGCCATGAGAAGCTGCTTGAGCTCAACACAACTGTGGAGCTCGCCGAAAAGAAGGGAGAAGAGTGGGTGCTCACTATAAGAAAGGACCTTCCTGGCAAGAATCAATGGTGGCAAGAGACATTTGACGCGCTTATTGTGGCCACTGGGCATTACAACATTCCTTGGATTCCAAACATCGAAGGGATCGCAGAGTATGACAAACGCTTCCCGGGACGAATTGTGCACAGCAAGCACTTCCGCGGATCGGATAAGTATAAGGGCAAGGTAGGAAACATCAATTTATATGTGGCCTTGAGACATACTAACACGTGTCAACAGAAAGTCATTGTAGTTGGCGGCTCGGTTTCATCACACGAGCTCCTACACGAAGTCCTCCCCGTTGCTCAGCATCCAGTTTATGCCTCGCTCCGCGGGGATCCCATACCCCATTTTGGTTGGGCGCCATTTACGCATCCGTACATTTCTATTCAGAAGCAAATCGTGAACTTCTGTCCCAAATCAGGCGCTATCACGTTTGCTGATGGCACGGTTGTTAGAGACGTGGACCACGTCATCTTGGGGACCGGCTACACCTTCAGCTTCCCTTTCCTGCCGGAGGTTCAGAAGCGTGTTTTGCAAGCCGACCGCCGTTTGCCAGGTGTTTACTACCACACATGGAACATCGAGGACCCTACACTCGCATTTTTGGGCATGGTGAGTGAACAGAACCAATTTGAGGGATCAGGAAGCGGTGCTAACAGATTCTACCAAGTGTGGTGGAGGCTTCACCTTCCGACTTTTCGAATGGCAGGCAGTTACAGTTGCCAGACGCCTTGCTGGTAGAGGTAATCCGTTGCCTTCGAAGGAGGAGCAGAAAGAGTGGGAAAGAAAACGTGTGGCGGAGTTTGGCGGAGGCAAAAACTATTACACCATTGCGCCCTTCTACAAGGAGGTGTTTGAGCACTTCCGGTCAATTGCCGGAGACCCAGCCCCAGGCACGACTGGTCGTGTATTGCCGCCGTTTGATGATGGCTTGTTGGATATCTGGGCTACTATGGGCTCAGCAAAGACCAAATCATGGGAAGACTCCAAGAAGAGGGCAGAGGCAGAGATCGAAAACCAATTAATTAGGCCGAGATTGTAAATGTCAGCCTCAGGGCCTGTAATAGTGCAGAGATACAAGGTTCCATAATGGCCTCCCAGTCCAACCGGACGCTGGTGACACAATCATACTCTCAACGACGACAACTGACTAGGATGCCAACCCGAGTGCAATTGGAGACTGATTAAAGATGTCCAAAGAGTTTTGAGCCATACCGAAAGCTGGTGCATCATTGATTCGCTGTAAAGCATGCCTTGCGCCGCGAAATCCACGGTCACATATGATACCTTGCACTCTTCTCTGAGCGAGCACAACCTAGCAATCCCCTTCCCCAAACGCCCACGCAATACTCACCATCAACAACTCTTTGCAACTATTCTGTCAAGTCGAAGGGAATCGTTGTACAACTGCCTGAAATGCCAGGTGAATAGCTGGGGCGAATCTGGCTACCCAAGTGAGCCATTCTTGATGTCCCATACGTTTGACTGCTCGCGGTGGGGTATTTGAGATCTGCGGCTGTTTTTGCTTAGGGCCCTAAAACTCAGTCATTGCAAAGCCACTCCAGAACGCTGCCTCTGCCGACGCAATAGTTTGAACCCAACCTCTTTCCAATAGACTTAATTAACGTACCCTTACACAACCCATCCTCTCCTAGATTATGATGGTATGGTTACTCCAAAAGCAGCCTGCGTTTATTCCAACACCTATCTGAGTCCGTTAGGGTCTATTACTGTACAGTGTTACTTAGTTGTGCGGCGCTATAGATAAATAGCTTGTTATTCAGTATCGCTGTATAAACAACACAAAATCGATGCTTACTTGAGAGGCTTTGTAACCCTTGCGACCAGGAAGGCATGGATTCACGCTGAACAAAGCATCGCAAATGTACCCGGGCAACACATCGTTCCTGTTCAGGAAGGGGCCAGGTCGAGGGCTATGAGTGCCTACCACGTTCCCCAAGGGCCGATCAGTACCCCCCCCAATCCTCTAACAACCCATTTTGTTGACGGGCGCATCTCCCAGCATCAAGATGTAAAAGTTGTTTGTAAAAGCAGCTTGCATCTGGCCCCTGCAGCAAACGCTCCATCCAACATAGACGGAGGAGAACCGGGGGTTACAGCTACCACCGACGGTGCGGGTGTTCAAAGCACTAGCCTCCTCAGGACCCGGTGCAGTAGGCACTTCGACGCTGGTGATGCTGAAGGCCTCTAAGGCAAAGCTGGGCAAGGTCTTCGGGTCCACTGCATCCCGCACGTTTACGTTACTAACGGCGGCGCCGTTGGTGCAAACAGCAAGAGCCAAGAGAGCGAGTAGGTTCTTGGACTGCATCGTGACGTAGAACTGTGCAGAACTGCAGGATTTGTTCGGGTTGCTAGTCTAAGAGTGAAAAGGAATGATGATTAAGAAAGCTGATGAGCCAAGAGATGAAAGCCTGTTGGAATATCGAGGCGAAGGCGCTTTTTCATGCATGAACTGCCGAACTGCTTTGTTCACAACGACCGAGTCACTCTTCATCAGGTCGTCCCGATTCTCTAGTGACAATGCATTTCGAAATATATACAGTTCCAGTGTCATCTAGTTTTCTTTTTCAAGCCGGTGTCGTATCCATCCTAGCATAATGACTCGTCTACTGTTTTTTGAAATTGAGTATCTATGTCCAAGTTATCAAAAAACCTTCGGGGTACTTCGGTATCAAGTTGGGCCGAAATCTAGGCGTCTCCTTTTCCTTCCCGCCATGTAGATACACCTACCATGCATACAGAAACAAAGGAATATGCCAGGGTCATTAATCGAAGTAGAAGTACAGTTGTGTAGCTGACACCGGGTTGCAAGTGAGATTAATGGTTTGATAGGTCGGACCCACACAACAATTAATCGAAGCTGCTGTAACTAATCAAGAACTCTACCGTTCTCTGATCCTGTGTATATCTGTTTTTGCGAACGGATGCGTATTTTCAATGATTTACTGCCTATCATCACTGTTTCCACCTGGCCATGGCCTTGGATAGTATTAATTGTCACTGTTGACTAAACACTTGTACGGAAGCTGATGCGCAGCATCATTCTCGAAATTCCTTTCTACTGTGTTCAGAGATAGACCTCAGACGAGTTGATTCGGTAGCCATCGTATAAGTAGACACGTGCAAGTCCGAACATTCAATAAAATTGCGATGAAGGCGGCGAAGGATGTGGAAGATGAACGTGAGCTAATTCAAGCCATGAGGAATTAATGTCTTGGTGAATTAGTTCTTGTTCCTTTATGCAACTGTCTAAACGACCCCCATGAGTACTATGCCACCACAACGAATCCAGTTATGCATCCTAATACCCTATCATGATTCAGCACATGCCGCCGCCCGTAGTCTTGGTCAATCCACACATGTATCGATCTGTAGGTTCTTGCATTTCGACTGTTCCTAGCTCCCATGTGCTTGTCTGCCTGTCACATTTTGGGGGCGGGGAGGGGGGCGGTAGTTAAAATCAGCAGGCGTGGGGCCAGAGGCGCGGGAACCCCAAGCTCCCATCAAAGCTACCCGAGCCCGCGGGATGCCCAAGCATTGGCGGCACGAGCCTGGAACTGGAATGCTGGTCGGATGAGCTTGTTCCCAGGCCCCACGAATGTGTGAGGACCCCAATGATCTGTCAACATGCTGATTGTACAGATAATTACAGAGTCCTGATGTGTCCAATCGGTTAGGTTATCTTTTTTGTCAGCTTCCTTGTACCCTGACTCCTGGCAATATCCTGTCGTGAGGGATGAAAATGTAAGTGACATTGAAAGTGACCCATCTGGACCAAGTCCATTCCCGCTATGCGCCCGACCTTCTGGGCGACTGTACCAACTTCATCCAACAGGCTGGTGCATATCTAGGTACCTCCACTTTCAATACCGCTGTTCTGCCTCAGCGATGGTGGCAGTCGCTCAGGGTTGCCCAATGCTGCTTATTCTCTGTACCGTCACATACACACTGCTGCAGGTACATCTTGCCTGTAGTGACAGATCTTTCAAACACGTGTTTTGAGGTGCCTAAAACGAGATGGAACTCCAAACCCCAGCGAGGGCATTCTCTACCCATGACATCGCCCCACTTATTTGATAGCCGTTGCTTTCGAGACCCAAGCAAAGCTGAGGGCTTGGCACAGGTAAAGAGTGGCTATGATACGGCAGTAGACTGTACATCAACTAGAGACGGCCTTGACGGTCGTCAAGGCCAGCAACGGAGTTTGAGGTACGACGGATAAGTCATTCAGCCACGTAACCTGACAACGGTCCCTGGCCATTGTTTAGGGCCAGATCGGCTCGAGAATTGTAATTGAAATACTGAGCCACAGTTAGCATAAAATCAACGGAAAAGGTATTTCCGTCACCACTATACCGTATTGAGCCTAGATTTCTCTGCATAACTCAAAACCAGGCTTGACGAACCTTTCCGTGGGCCGTTGATCATGTAAGCCACCGTACCACGCTATATTTTAGCTGGTAATCGATGTGATCGACTGTCTTACTCCGGGATGTAGTTTAGCGGCCAATGAATCCATTCATCAGAACCAGAATCGCAGAAAGCATTCTCGGCATAAGGGAATTGTAAAAATGGGCCTTTGAGGCTGGAGATGAGGCGGCGGAACGGGTTTTTCCATGCCGCCGGCCGCGGCCAGCCTATTGCGGCAGCGTTGAATCAAGGGAGATAGATCTATCCCTCCTGTAGTGATGTGACTTTCCACGATTCGATATGGATGAGATCGATCCTTTTGAAGTGGTGCTTGCTGTTGACGAGCCTAGCTACAATGAGGAAGATGACGAAGATGACGAAGACGAATACTATAATACGATAGCCCTCGTCGTATTGTACGGGCTTGAGCACCTCATCAACGATGACGACGATACTCGAACGCACCCAGTGATATTCGACCGCATCCCCATCCATCCAGGGCAATCGCTGCGGGCCACCGAAATCGCGGAATTGCTGATGGCCGGCAGTGACGTCGAATTCCAAGATTGCTTCCGAATGCCGAAAGGCGCCTTCCATAGCCTAGCCCACTGGCTGCGACGGCACGGAGTTGAAGACTCACGATATCAGTCTGTCGAGCACAAGCTGATGGTCTTCCTATATATCATCGCATACGGCGAGCCTCAACGGAACGCAGCCCATCGATTCCAAATTGCGCAGAGTACAGTCTCTGATATCTTCCACCATATACTAGACGCAATAGCCCAGCTTCATACAGAAGTCGTGGTCCAGCCAGAAGATTCGTACGTAGCTCCGTATATCGAATTATCAAATAAGCGGCGGCAGTTCAACGGCTGTATTGGTGCTATTGACGGTACACTCCTGCCTGCCCATATTCCTCTTAGTCAGCAACGGCGATTCTTCGATCGAAAGGGGAATCTATCACAGAACGTATTCTTCGCAGTTAATTTCGACTATACCTTCTCGTACGTACTTGCTGGCGCAGAGGGGTCTATGAACGACAAGCAGCTATTATCCCAGGCACTTGCCCGGGATTTCAGGCCGCCGCCAGGTCGATTTTACCTCGCTGATGGCGGGTTTGGCGACAGCCGGGCTGGTATCGTGACCCCATTCGCTGGGCAGCGATATTATCCAAAGGAATTCAACGATTGCGAGCCAACGTCAAGTAAAGAGCTGTATAATATCTCTCACGCACGTATTCGAGGCTGGGCGGAAAGAGTGCTTGGGTTGGTGAAGAGGAAGTTCAAGATCTTGCGTGGCAGCCCAGCCGAATACGACTTCGCCACGCAGACTCAACTGGTATATGGAGTAACTGCAGTATGGAACTTCCTACTTCGTTTTGAGGCGCCAGAACCTGTAGAATATTCAGCAGAGGCAAAAGAAGTATTGAGAGCCTCACAAATAAGGGCAGATTATTGGATTGATAAGAGGCCTGGGTTTGAAATACGGTTCAATATTGCAGTGTGTCTGTGGAGGGAGCGGCAGCGACGTATTGCGCAGAGGAATCAACAGCAGCAGTAATAGCAATAATTACACTTTACCAGCCCAACTTCTGCTAGTTCAATTTGCCCACTTCCAACCTCCAACCTCCAACTTCCACTATCCTTCCACTTCACCAACTATTTCTGATAAGATGATTCCGTTGGCCCGAATAAACGATACCTTTGATGCCTTAGCTCGCAGGCTATTGAAAGCTACTGCTTTCATTGGCGTACGAAGAAAGGCACCTGCGATCTCTGTCAACTCGTCAGATCCTGCTGCTGCAATACCCATATCTTGGCAGGCCTCCAGAGCTCTTGCTAGATCTTCCGAACCAACAGGGCTTTTGGCACCTTTCGCAGCCCACGCGCGCTGTACGTGATTGCCAAGTACGTCAGCAGCCAATACGCGGCTATCTCTTCGTTGACGTGGTATACGTTGCTCAACTACCCTTGACGATACCACAGTTACTTCAGCATCCTCTATAACGGTCAACTCAGGATCCCACTGCCGCTTACTGCTACGGCCGTTGGCTGTTGGGGTAATAGGTACTGATGCCGCTACTGGTCGAGGAGGGGCTGACGAAGCTACTGTGGTGGCTTGGGATAAAGGTATAGCTGGTTGGCCAGCTGGTACTGACTGTCTGGCAGGTGACCCAGCTTCGTCAATATCTCTGAATCGTTGAGGAGGCCGCCGCCGCCGAAGAGGCTGTAGTTTACTGGCGCCAGTGATATTCTCGCCAGTTGCCACCTCTGCTGGCCACAATTCCTCCATTATCGAGATCATCCAGGGGAACCCTCGTCGCTGTACCCATTGATGGCCTGGATGTGCCTTATGCCACCATTCCCACCGTTCTTCCGGTGCCGAGATTATTCCGGATCGATCGTCGTACCCAATACCAGATAGGCCTGTCAGACCTTTAACCTTTCGAAATATACTGCTGAGATTGCGGTATTTGACCGTGAGGTTCTTAATACTATATGGATTATCAGGGAATTCGCGTTGGAGGGTGGGTACAATAGTACCCATCGCCCGCTCCAGCACAACGGTCTTATTACTAAGCCCGATCAACCCTGCTGTACGTGCTTCAACGCATAGCTGTAGGAACCTCTTCGTGGATACAGGGTCCCAGCGAACCCTGTCAGCAGTTGATACTGGGGCCTCGTCATCGTCTTCAGCTGCTTGTTGGGTGGGTAGAGATGTCTGGTCACCAGGCGATGCTGCTACTTCGATTTCGTCAAGCGCAGGGTCCTCGCTATCAGAGGTACTACTATGATCGGTCTCATGATGTGATTCCATGGTGGTTGGGCTCAACGAAAGGTGGGAAGTTCAATTCTGAGAGTCTGGGTAATTGGAACAGGATTCTGGTGGCCAGCAGCCTATTTTGTGTTCCCTGATCCTTGACTGCAAGGAGGGGGTGGTAAGACATTCGCTGCTTGCGGTATATTGGCAGAATTCCACTAATGTGGCACTAATAGGGGTACATCAGCCATCCCGGCACTACCGTTGTGGCTGGAAAGTTGCTGCTTGGCGGGCCTGTGAATTACAATTCTCGAGCCGATCTGGCCCTTAAGTTGCCTGCCATTCACAACTCCCGTTTATGGACACCTTATTTAATTAAAGTTCAGGTCGAGAGTCCAGTTTGACTCGCGCACAGATTAATATGATTACGCTGGAGGGGAGATAACGAATTCACCAGCAACCCCCATGTTGCTAGGGTCACTCGGCACGTTGACCGGTACTCCAGAAAAAAAGAATGAAAAACCTGATCGTACATAATTTAATGAGATGAACGAGACAGACTCAACTTTTCCGTAACTGCAAAAAGTTCGGCTCCTCTGCCCGTTGTATGATCTCAAGTCACCCAAAGCAGAATGGCTACACACGAAGCAATAACCGTGGATATTCCATATGTAAGACGAAACGATGATGGCGAGATCCCGAACCATGCGCAAATGTTCTCTCATGACGCCGACTTTCTCGACGTGCAGCTAGCAGAGGTCCGCAACGCGCGGGCAACAGATCAAAAGTTTTCAATTCCCACAACCGGGTTTCAATATGCGCGACTGGCCGATCCTCCAGGCATCGATTACTTGGACGAGGAGCAAGTGAGGAAAGTCTATTTCCCAGAGCTCGAGAAGCTGCTGAAAGAACAGTACGTTGTGACCGACCTTTCCGTTGACGAAGATTCACATGACCTCGATGAAGCTGGATGTGTGCACATATACGTATGTAGTCTCGGTATATTACAATGCTGATTAGTTCGGCTTCGCCTGATAGGCTCGGTGCATCCGAAGTAAAGGCTTTCCATCACGTGGTGCGCAACGTGACCTACGAGGAGGGGATGGCCTACACCCGCAAGCATCGCTGTCCGGCCCGAAGACCGCATGTCGACGTGACCAATAAATTCGCGCCCATCCTAATGAGCTGGGACTGCCCAGAGATGCACGCGGATGTGCACACCAACGGGAAGCACTGGCAAATGGTCAACGCATGGAGACCATTGAAAACGGTGCGCAAGAACCCCGTGACTGTGGCCAACACGGCGTCGATGGCGTGGGACGACTACTTGATCGTTCCGCAGCCCGAAGTTGGGCCTGGTGTTGAGGGCTTCTGGTTACAAAAACCCCAAGACGCTGGCAGGCGGCATGATTGGTGGTACATGGCGGACCAAACACCCGAGGAGGTTTTGCTCTTTCTGCAGCATGATTCCAAGGGCGCTCAGGTGGTAGCTCATACTTCGTTTACGCTACCTGGACCAATGCCAAAAGAGCCAAGAGAGAGCATCGAGGTTAGGTTGTTTGTTGTTTACTAACGGCATTCGACTGCGAGTTGAGACTGTAAAACACATCCTGCTATTGAGATAAGCCCGGACCATCTAATTACTTACCCTCTTTGTAATTTAATTCCGGGTGCTCGATCAAATTTAGCTAGTTTTGTCGTAGCTCTTACGCCCGATTCATTATCGTCTTAGTAACTTCTTGCTGTTGGTCTTGGCTTTGCGGGTAAACGGGCCTAGCAGCCGGCCTAAATACAGGCGGAATAAAGGGCTAGACTGAAACGAAAGGCTATTAATTCAGCCTATCCAAGTAATGGCCTGCATATATGTACCTTATATGTCCAAGGTACAGCTCGTGTTTTGTGTCTGAGGGTGCGGCTTGGGAGGCTTATGTTGGGTCTTTGGCAAGTTCGTTGTATAGGTGTTTTAAGTTCGCTGACCGTATCTGGCCACTGACTCTCTGGCTGCACCTCAATACACATTGGATGAGGACTTTTTTTCTCTAATTTTCTTACTTTATCGATTCTACTTGTGAAAACGCGTAAAATTTACTTTGACGGCCGGATGTTGAAATAACCGTGACAACTCAACCGCACGCAGTAACCTCAGCCAGCTGTGCTGATTGGCATTGAAAAAAGCAAGTCTAATTTCCCTCCCAAGACTCCTTAATAACTTGCGCGGCCGTCTTGGTAATGATGTCCGGGAACTTGGAGTTCAGTGTATCCTCGGCAGGAACAAGAAATCTACCAATCCCAGCATAATAGTGAACTTTGGCAAATAACGCCTCTGACTCCTCTCGACTGAGATCGAACTCGGGAAACTCAGACGCGAACGAAATTCTTCCTGATTTGAGCGTTTCGAGTTCGTCGTGGGCGACCCTAAAACCACTGCCTAAATGGCGTTGTTCATTAGCCAGTGTTCTTGGCTGTGTTTAAAACATGCTAAATTCAACAAAAGCTCTTATGACACAACCTACCTCGAGTCTCCTCAGCCAGAGCGAGTAGTTCCGATATTGACAGTGTCTCCGCTACAATGCTGCTAACCTTGGACCAGTTGCTTAGGTCCATTAGGCGGGCTATGTACTTTGCCATATCCTGGCTAGTGATGAAGTTGGCTTTGGCGGAGCCATCACCAGGAATGACTGCCCATTTCTTCTCCAAATTGATGAAGTTGATCCAGGGCTGAAGATGAGTTTTATAGTGTGGCATGCCGTAATAGTCCAGAAAGAATCCGTTGACAACGCGGGTATATTCGAGATTTGTTTGCTCGAGTTCATCGATTGCCTCAAAAGCATACTGCGCAAGTGGGTAATGGGATATTTGACTGTGTCATTGTCAGCCTCGACACCGCAGATACTTTCTTGAATCGAGACGTACTCTCTTGTGTGAAGCATGTCATATGCACTCACGACGAAGCGCCTTGTCGAGCTAGACCTCTGTGCCGCTTTGACCAGGTTAATCTGAGCCTTGTTGGTGCTCGGTGTTACGACACCCATGGCGGAAATCACAGTGTCAATCTGGTTCTCTTCCAAAACCTTGCTCGTCTCGTCAACATCCCCGTAATTCACGGCCACGTAATGCACCCCGTTTTGAGGTTCTCGTTTCTGCATTTCTACTTCTTAGCCGAGTGCAACGTGATGTGTCTGACTTGCAAGCTTACAGTTCGTGAGAGGACAAACACATTGTGTCCGCCGTGGGCAACAAGACCATCGACGATAGTACGACCTACGGAACCCGAGCCGCCCGCAACTGCAATGATGGCCATGATGTGAGATTTGAGGTGATGGATCTGACTGGTGAATGTGTTCAATGCAATGGTAGGTTGGGATGCATTAGAACGTCAAAAAGCTCCACGTTATATAGCATATGACTGTAACCACTTTGGCCAACTGGACAACGCTTGGCATTTTTGGCCTGCTTATTTAATAATACCTCATCAACCTTGCAGCACTTCTCTCGGTGGCCGCCGAGAAAGGCCGGGTGTTGGCTTACATACCACATTGGTTGCCGTGCGGGGCACCGCCCAAGTCACGAGTCGACCTAGGCCGTGCGGGCTTCCAATATCTGTTTGCCAATTGTTGAGACTTGTTCCTAAACAGGATGCGTGCGGGGAAAAATGACGCGATATTTTAGCAGTGGCCAAGATATGCGGTGCTGCGATGAATCCTACAGACGAACCATCCATATCATCCGAGATAATTTCGAGCGCGGAAAACAATTTCCCTCCGGAGTTATGTTTTAATACCAAACCATTGTAAGGGGCTCGTAACCTAACAGATACTGCTGAATGGGCAAAAGACCTCCACATATGCGCTCTAATTATCCAAGTTCCACAACTGCACTTGGAGCCTTGCGGTGCAGCGTTTCAATTGAAACGCTAACACAGTGCAGCTGTCCGCCTTTTCACTCCAGAGAAGGTGGACATGGGGCTAAACAATAAGACCCTGCCAAATAACATGACGAAGTGGTGATGGAACCTGCTTTGTTTTCAGTCCTCGGCCAACGCCACGATAATAACCCGAATCCATAGGTATGCGCAACGCTGTTATACGTGTTGACCAAGCTGGAAAGTTCATGTGCTTTAGACGTCGGACCGCTCGGTAAATAGTGTAGATGACTTGCTTAGTTACAAACAAAACTCACTCAGGCATCGTCCTTGACCTTGACTCCCAAGCCGTCGTCGATAACAACCCAAGTCTTTTGCAAGCTCCTTTTAACCGGCTTGGGGTCGTTGAAAATCTCCTCAAGCTCTTCCAAGGTCCGCTCCTTCGTCTCCACACAATACATATACATCAGGCCAAGATGAACAAAGTGGAGAACCAGAAAGATGGTGTAGGTTTTCCAGCCGATGTGCTTGAGAGCCACCGAAGTTCCATAGGTGTTGATGAAGCTGGCGACGCCAGAGATGAAACCCTTGACGCCCATGCCCTTGGCGCGGATGACGTTGTTGAGAATTTCGGCCGGATACAAAGCTTGCAGTGGAGTCCAACAGAAGGACCAGAAGATCCCGTAGGTAAACACCATGGCGATAAATGCATACGACTGCGCTGTCGGAATGGTGCCTCCATTTTTATCGAATTCCTCGGCCTTCGCGGCCAGCACGTTGATTGGGATGTATACCAAGCCGGTAAGTAAAGTGCCCCATAGGAATAGAGGACGCCGGCCGACCTTGTCGACAAAGAAAGACCCAAAGATACCGGCGATGAAGGATGTGACTGTATTGAGTCCGTTGATGAGCAGCTGACGGCTGGAGTCTTTGATACCGACACCCGCAACCATGACTATCAATAAGTTAGTCGTACTGCTTGATATGGTTTCAAACCATGGAGAAAAACAGCTATCATTAACGAAAAATTATAGTAGAGGATGTTTGAGAGAAAAGTAGGTGGGAAATTACCCGGCAACTATTGTAGGTTAGCTTATGGGGTCTCTGAATGCGTTGGGGCCGAAAAGAAGCGGTAAAAATACATAGTACGAAATGACGCTGCCGCCAATGAACATGGCCATTACAGCTACAAGCATGATAAGCCACATCCGGTATAAATTGGGTCTATTGTCGACGAGGGCCTTGTAGTTCCAATGGCCGTTTTTGAGTTCAAGTTCAGCCGCTAGAGAATTCTCAATTTCATCAAGCTCGAGTCTAACGAGAGCCGAGTTGGGATCGCCATTGCCGTGGTACTTGGTTAAAATGGCTGTCGCTCTCTCCTTTTGGCCCTGCGACCAGAGCCAGCGCGGGCTCTCAGGGAGAAACCACACCACGGATACGACAATGGTGGCCGGAGTGAGTTGCACGATGTAGGGGATGCGCCACGCCCAATCATTAGAAATGAAATTGGTACCATAACAGGTCCATGCAGCGACTAGGTAGAGTCAGTACAGGACGCGTTGGGAAAAGTCATGCTGGGATGCAAGTGGAACTTACGATTCGCGCCAATGTACCAACCTAGGACGTTGTATAATCCACCGGCCAGACCTCGCCATGTTGGGTAGGCCATCTCGACAAGAAACACAGGTGCAGAAGTTGCGCACATGGGAGTTCCTACGCCGACGATAAAACGGCCGATGAAAAATTGGGGAAGCTGGTAGCTGCTAGCCTGAAGGACAGACCCGATGATAATCGAAGAGGCACCGGAGAACATGCAAGTACGACGGCCCCATCGATCCATGAAATAACCACACGCCAAACTGCCAAAAATGTTGCCGACAGTGTAGATGGAAAATACTGCACCATTCAGTTCACCAGTCGTGCCGATCTTGAAGCGGTCCTGGAAAGGGTTCATAGCGTTGATGGCACTCATGACCGACCCGTCATAACCGTTCATGACGCCGTCTACGTTACGAATTGTTAGTTGGGGCTCTCCGTGGAAAACAGTAGAGTGGGTAATGTACTCAGAACGCAGAGTGCCATCATGGCATACAACTTGAACTGGCTCAGTGACTTGTAGTTGGGTTGATCTTTGGCGATAGCATCGGCGAGCGCAACCGACTGGACGTTGGCTTGCTTTCCATGGCGGTTGGTCAATTTGTCGCTGTAGTTGTTGTCGAGGGCGGAGGTCGATGCCTCGATGTGATACTCCGTGGCCGAAGTGCGTTTCTCCATGATGAAGGTAGCTGGGTTAATTCCAGAACCTACTAATGTGTGTGAAGTGTACCTCTTTACACTGCAATCCCATGGTTCCGCCCGCAATCTTTATACAATGGTCTGGTCGATAAGTTCCAACAACCGCCAAGGTCCAAGGCGGTCTTGACGGGATCTGCTCCAGAATCATTACATTCTTGTGAACAGGGAAAGCCAACCAGAGGCTCAGAGTGAGCCAACCCCGGACTGTATCCCCGCCTTTTTAGGGCCCCCGCATGCACCCCACGGGGAACTTGAGAGAATTGGGTTCATGTAGCTAGAAACACGGAAATATGAGGTCCGCCAAGACGGGGGTATAAATTGCCGCATTTGACGAATGACGCGCCAAGGCGTCGGATTTGGAAGCGCAGAAATCGGCTGACTATGACCCGATGTATGTTGTCTGATTTGAAAATGCAGTCAGCGATATGATGGAACCGCCTGGGATCTATTGGTTGGTTTAATTCACCCGGAGCTGGGGAGCAAGTGATGGATCTGACTGCAGCTAGACGGAATCGAGGTCACGGGAGCAAGGAATTCCATGCGGACCTTGGGGGCATGGATGCATCCTTTAAACGTCTGGAGATCGTCGAGGTTGATAAATGTAATGAACGACATCTGGCCATCACCTGCAACCTAGTAATTAGTAGCTACCTTTGGCTGGCGGTCAAATGTCATACCTAGATTGGCATGGAAATTTAGGTTAGGTTGAACGATGCATCATGATGCGGGCTATCTTTGAGCGACATCTGGTCGCTTATCCGTTGGACATATAACAAGTTTTTATATAATGTACATCAAAGTCGACTCACTTTCCATCCATCAGGCACCTTTGAAAGAAACCAGCTGGGTCGTACTTGGCTGCCGTCTCCTTGAGAAACTTGGCATTCTCGGCACCGTATGATCCAACGACATCTTGTTCAGGGTTGGCGTAGTTCATGTAGATATAGGTCGAGTTGCCATATAAGGAAGCAGAGTACGTTCTCAGCCTCTCAATCACCTTGCCCATTTTGCTCTGCACAATACCTCCGCATCCGGCACCAGCAGCTATTAGGAGTGCTTCTAGCCCCAAGAAGGATGGAGTCAGTAGTCAAGTTCTTATCAAAGGCGAGAATGTTGTTACCGGGAGTGACGGCGGCAAGATTCTCTGGTAGGAGTTGAAACACGAAGTTGACGGAAATCGGGACTTTGGCCTCATCGAGCTCCTGTGTCAAGGTAACGAAGACATCGGTGTCTTTTTTTCTTGGTAGCTTGAAGGGAAAGAGTAAAAGGAATGCAATGGGAGTCTTCAGTTTCGGCGATAGTGGCAGCGATCTTGCTAAGGGGCTGCTTCGCTCTTACACCTCTCGTTAGGGTGATGTTGTCAAAGACAGCAAAGGTCGGTGAGCTCTCGATGCCATCGGTTCTGCCAGCCAAGGCTATGACAGCAAGTTTACCAGAGTCGGAACGGTAGACAAAGCATTCCTGATCGGGATTGCCAGCGCTAATGGGGTTCTCGTAGTTGACGAACTGACTGACCATGATGTCCAAATCCTCCCGCGAGATCGTAACTTCTTTGTTTATCACGCCGTTATTGTAGTCACTGTGACCACCAGAGAGAGCCGTGATATCCCAAGTACCGGTACCATTGATCTGCTGAGGGCCTTCACGGCGATAGAGGCATGTTCAGTGGAACGAGGCTGGACGATGCAATAGGGACGAAGCCAACGGTTGCTGGGAGAGTAGTACGTCGAGGTGCTCTCAGAGTAGGCGACGTCTGCTGGTGAGAACAAGATGTCTCTAAGCCCAACTCCGAGATGGGAATCATATTAAGAGGTTTCGGATTAGGCATTAATTAAAATACTAAGTAGGAGACTCGTGTCAGTCTAGATATAAGTGAGGGTAGTTGGGTCCGGCAATGGGAAACTTACGCTTTTGAAGCCAGTCAAGGAAGTATTCAGCTGAGCCATTGCCTATATGTAAATTCCAAGCAACTCAGCTGCACCAAAATGTCGTTTGGCAATCGTGGTAGATGAATTCCAAGAATGCCTTGAGCAAGACACACCAAAAGAACACAGAAGGGACACGTGGGTTGGTATACAAACCGCAGGATCCGTCCAATAAGCGGAACATTGCCTTTATTTGATTGAATCAGTTACCGTTTTGAGCCATCTCGATTTTCACTCTCCTCGTTTATCCATATAGCTAGTGGAGTCTGCATTTCTTCGTTGTTAGTCGTCGCGATAACTATGCAGCTCAGAAACCCCCTTGCACTGTGGGGGAACAAACGACTGATTCCAGGGGTATCGGCGACGAAATAGCCAATTGGACGATGGCAACCGCAGCATAGCTCGGAGATAGTTACGAAAGAAGATTTTGGACTTTTCAGATTGCAGAGAATATTATCAATGTGTATAATGCTCATCGCTCGCAGTTTCTAATACTATATCCTGCGTGCTTCATCTACGGCGCCTATGTAGCACAGCGCTCACAAGGCCCAGTAATCCTGCCGTATCCAGAGGATGTAATGTCGCTCATATGCAGCCGGATGACTTCAAGGGTTTGCAATCTCTTGGCAAGCCGGAGAGAAAACCCAACACCTTGGACAGCGGTTTCTTTGATCGTACTCAGCCGTAGCAAGTTGGCTGAAAAGCATAACCGGAGGACGGATATAAAGTAAATTCGAAAGGCTAACTTCAGACCTCCTGATACGATTCAGGTCCTCGCAGTGATTCAAGGGTCGTATGGCGGGTTTACCCAGTCGAGATTTGACAACCTGACTCGGAGAACCTACGCCCCAAAGAAAGAACTTCTGCAGCACATTTCAACGACGTTGCATAGTATGTAAGATGGGCTGTTCTCGGGAGAAAAAAAAGATGACTGTACTTAACATTCTTCGATGCTTCACACTGTCTCGAGATTCGAGATCGATGATCCTCGCCTGAAGAGTGGGCGGAGATTTTAGGTGGACTCACAGTGATCTGGATGGGTTCCAAATATCCACCAACCACTAGAATCATGGCATGAATCACCAGCGATCTGTCAGTGCTCGTGCAGTCTACGATATGGACGGTTAGTAAATCCTCTACGTATATCAGGGCGTCGAACGTGGGTAAACATGATCTAACATTTCAAGGTTTTTATAGTTGTTCTTTCTGGCGACCGTCTTTCTGGGGCTCAGAGTATATAGTAGGATTCACAAGACGGGCATCGGACTCCAGGCTGATGACTGGGTCTTGATTGCGGGGTTGTAGTTTTTACTGCTTGCTTCGATGAACGTCTCTTGGTTGATGGGAGTTTTTACGATCCCAGAAAATTTGACAAAGATCTCCCTCGCGCGAACGCACCACAATCTTCAGTCTCTTGCGCTGGAATTGACGAAAACGTCGTTCGGAATCACACTGCTACGATTGATGCCCGGGGGGTGGGAAGCAAAACTGATTTGGGTGGTTGTCACCGCAATGAACTTGCAGTTCGTAGTGCACATCATTGTGACTTGGCAAGCCATCTGCGGCGTGCCAGACCAGGGGCATATTGGAGGTGACAGGTGCTGGCGATTAGGGCAGTCTGTAACGTTCACTGTCGTTAGTGCTCGTAAGTTTCAAAGTTCAACTTGCAACTTTGTCACATTCCCGCGTAGACCCTGACTTTCACCCTGTCCAGTATACTTGGCCGCTTGCGACTTGATACTCGCTCTACTACCGTGGAGAATGATCTTCAATCTACAAATGAAACAATCAGAGAGGATTAGCGTAGCCTTAGCGCTAAGCATGGGAGTTTTGGTAGGCGTCGCGGGTATCATGAAGGCCGTTCAGGGCTATATGTTGATCAATGTGCGATCTCCGGATTGTAAGTCTCATACTCTAAGCTTGATGCCTCTCGTTATCGGATTGTCTTCATCTCTAACCTCACGGCTCGCCCCCACAGACCTATACAACCAAGCAGTCTGCTGGATCTGGTCCATGGCTGAAACGAACGTCGCCATTATCTCTGCATCCATACCCGTTCTTCGCGGCTTCGTCCGCAATGTCCGAAAAGGTACCGAGTCGTCTCCCGGGGTGGATGTGTATCGAAAGACGGGGGGCACCAGTGGCAGCTTCTACGACCGCAACATAGCCACAGTTTCAAAGACGGAATCACAAGATCAGTAAACCACGAGACAGCAGTATTCTTGCCCGCACCCTGCAAGACGGTGATATCGGCAACAAGGGAGCAGTCACTCGGAAAACCGAAACAAGCATTGACTTCAAACCAAGACCTGAGTCAGGGCATCGTGAGGGGTCCGTCAAGCCAAAGAGTCTGGCAAACGTGGCGGAGTTCGAGATGGATCGCATTGATCATCCCGATAATAGGACGAGTAGAAGCAAATGACACATTTTGAAGTACATAAAGTGAGACTCCTGGACGAGTTGACTAGTATTGGGCGTGATAGCACCTAGAATACCTGGCTTCAACAGACCATGCAAGTTATGGTTCTAAAATTCTCTCCTGGCTCCATGGCCCTGGGAACTTCGAGTATGCCCATACGTTACTCCGTTAATACTGCCTTAAACATCAAACAACTAATCAATGAACCATAGAGCATTTGAAAACTGTCATAGACCTACGAGTGTCTATCCCCTAATGCTGTGCCATAGATCCAGAGCTCCAACCCCACCGCATCTAACAGGGCTTTGGGGACTTTCTCGGTGAAGCTAATCATTTTCTGTAACTGGAAATATACCAACGTAATTAGTCTAGATGCAATTTTCTGGTTCAAGAAGAGTTTCCCGAACCCTGCGGCCAAGAACACATGACAATGGCCCGAAAGAGACCACGGGGCGGAAAGCCCCATTCGTTGACTATACATACCAAAGCTAGATTGGTGAATGCTGACATAAAGACATAATACAATCTTCATCCAGATAAAACAGGGGATCTCATGTAGTCATCAGTTGTTATCGTAGAGTAAAGTAGGTTATCTCTCACTACTCTGCTACGACCGACCGCTTTCCTAAACAACCTCGCACAGCGCCACGGGTCACCCCACATGAAGCTGGACGCTCTATGCGAAGCTGGCCCATATAAGCCAGATTCTTGTTAGATATCTATGTTGGCTAATAAAAACCAGTTTAAAACTGCTTGCCTTCCGCTAAAGGGCCCTGCTTCCTGCGAATTAACAAATTAAGTGCGTCCGGAAAGCCCGGAAGGCTCATCATTACCTGATAAAAGATCGGATGCCCGTCCGTCTACGGTAAGGAAGAAGAAACAATATCGTACTCAACGGTGGTGTCTCCAGCCGCCTTTTTCAAGCCAGCTAACGGTTGTCGCTGAAACTTTTCGAAGCCTTTCCCCCATGCTTGCTGGGATGGCAACCTTTCAAGACCACTTGTCACAGTTTTTCTTCTCCTTCTTCACGCGTATCAGATGCTCACGTCTACGGCAAAGAATTCGGCGATGATGTACAATATGCACTCGTATCGAGCTCCTGATTCATGCCATGAACAAGACTCCGGTCCTCGCCGACAAGTTAAAAAGCAAGATCACCATAGCCCCTCTCTGGTAACCGTCAACTTGGTGGAGCCACCCAGGTGTCTACAACCAAATGCTCGGCCGCTGGATCACTATGTGAATGGAGGCTCGACGCTGTCCTAAAGTTGTGGGCTATACCCGTCGCTAAGAAGTTTTCGATGATTGGTATTATGACGTTGGTTACGAAGAGGGGACCGGCGGAAGGCTCAGTTTGGTTGGCACTAAGAGGCTGCACGAGCTGCTGGCTGGAAAGGCAGGGTGCACTTGTGCCTGTCAGCATCCATGCCATTGGTTACGAAGCATACGGATGAAGCGAAGGCGATATGACCACAAGTCGAAGAACCAACGCCAAAAAACTAGATTGAACCAAATGAATAATTTCACTTATGCGCGCATGGTATCTTGGGTATTCGCCACAAATCTCCTACACCGGAAACAAAAGTCCGCAACAGACCTTCCCCTCTAAGTCGCGCCAAAACCAGTAAGCTCATCTCGTATGATCATAAGTCTCTTTTGGAAGACATCTCGCTGCCCCGCCCCTGGCTTCCGTCTAAGCTCCTCAGAGTAGTATTATGCATATCGGTTGTCCATCTCGTAGCGCGAGGCATTTGCGCCGTAGGGTTTCGTGGGCTCGTTGGCGGAGTACGCCCCAGTGTAGGCAGAAGGCTGGTTAGCAGGCGCGTAGTTCCCGCGCAGGGTTCCTTTGCGGAACTTGTGGTAGATGACGCTGGAGTAAATGAGGAGACCGACGAAGGAGGCACTGGCGGAAGAAATGTTAGTTCGGTGGCGCTCAGTCCGGAAGCAATTGGGCCAACTTACAAAATGACTATGGCGATGATGAACGCGATTGGACTGCTGACGCCCAACATGGTCAAGATGAACAAGACCAGCCACACCGCCGTTTGAATGACGTTGGCAATGAGGAAAAAACGAGGACTTAGGGTGCGTCGCGAGCGCTTGACAATGCAGATAATGTCGAGGACAAGACAGCCAGCGATGATAATGAGAATGACGACGAGAATGGCAATGACAGAACTTGCCGTTCGCTCGTCGATACCGATGTGATTCAGGTCATCCTTGTTAGCCGCGGCATAGGCGATTGCGGCGGCGTAGAGAATAACCTCAAGGACCATAACCGCGATGCGGATGACCCAGAAGGGGATCAGCACGCGCTTGAGAAACGGCGAGCTATCGCCAACGATGTACGGTTGGGTCATGTTGGCGTTTGCTTAGGATTGAGTTGGTGTTGTTGGTGTTGTTGGTGCTGTTAATCGCGGAGAAAACGGTGTCTTTTGGTGTTTGATCTGATCGGCCTCAACTCTCGATGGATGACGAGAAACCACGTATTCCAAGCTCACGAGAGTTTGGGTTCCTTAAGTAAATAAAAACCCAACCTTGAAGGATCGCACCCCTTGAACGTCTCTTGCTTGGCTGAATGGTGGAACGTCTTGTGTTGGCTGGACGCCACAGCCCCTTTACTACGCCGTACTACCCATGTCAACATAGCCCTAGAAGTAACCTTAACATTGCCCCTAGTGCTCGGCGTCGCCCTCGAAAGCATCCCTCAGTGGCTTAAACTACCAGTGCCGCCCCTGTTTAAATGCGCAAGAAGCAAGGACGCCCCGGTGGCACAAGGATCTCGGCTTACAGCAAGCGCCGACGCTTGTACATCCTTAAGAGGCATAGCCTCTAGCCAGCTGTAAAAAGTGTAGATCCTTGGTCCACTTCGCACCTTTCGCTCGACCCAAGACCACATGAACCCTCCGAGCTCGCCCGGGACTAATGAGTGTTGCTGCCTGTGGCGGGGAGGTATTAGCGGGGCTCAAAGTGGGCGGCTGGGCTGACAAGATGCAAGGCAGCCCTGTACTGGATTGGTTGCCGTCGCAGAACGGCCATCACCATTCTTGTCTGAAGTCATTCTCGTACTGCACTCGCTAACCGCCCAGAAAACAATGCCAAATATGGCTCTAGTTTGTGGCACTCCAGGAGCGCAACCGGCATCTTGGCTCGGGCAGCCCGACTGATGATCCATCTTGGTCTCTCTCCCCATATGATGGGTGCCATGATTCTCCAAGACTCGTTGTTCTCTATCCCGTCACCCGTGTCACGCTGCGCTGCCTGATTGGATCCGTGGTTCTACGTATCCAGTAGAATAGCCAAGGCTAACATACTTGCACATATTGGATGCTGCGCCAACAGTCGCGTGAGCTAGCCGAATGAACAATCATTGATTACGCCTTTTTTGGTGCAGCTGCAGAGCGTCTTTGCTAGACGCGAAGCACATCATGAAAAGAAAGCTTTATATTCTGCTTAAGGCGAGAAAGGAAGGCAGGCCAAAACCCAGCTTGATAGCTTGCTCGTGAATTTTGACAAAGAGTTCATGGGCTTGAAAGACGGAAATTTTGGTATCCCAGCTTGAAGTCGCAGCCTCCGCAGCAACCAAAATGCAGCCAAGATCAGCGCAAGTCAGCGCTAGGGTGAGAATAACCGCGACGTCGGCCACGATGGTCAACTTGTTGGCTTGTTAATTCTCGAGGTTGGGCAGTGACGCACTTTAGCTTGAGTCACTGCCGGGGATCGGAAAAAGTTATTACAACTATGATGTCGACTCTAGTGGATCGCAAGAAAGGCATCATGTCGAAAAGCCTTTCGAACACTTTCCACGATGCATTGCTATTGACTAGGAATTTTGGAGTACGACACATCTGGATCGACTCTCTGTACATCGTCCAAGGACAGCCGGGCGGACTAGGAGGCAGAGTCGGCGAAGATGGCAAATGTCTGCAGCAAGACCTATCTTACCATTGCTGCAACACAATCACGGAATGGCGAAGACGGCCTTTTTACTAGTACACCTGATATTAAGATTTCTGGAGTCACACCATCTGGGAAGTGTTACCGTCTGTTCTTCCGTCGCAGGATCGACCACCATCTAAGGGTTGTTTCAAAAATGACTCCGCTGATACTGATATTTCTATAGAGGACTTTTATTCTCTTTTGACAAGATCATGGGTTTATCAAGAGCGCATGAGCTCGACCCGCGTTCTTCATTTAAGGCCCCACGAGCTACTCTTTGAATGCCGGTCGGACCTGTTTTGCGAATGCGGTAGAATAGGGTGGCATGGGTCTTCGAACTCCGCCCCTATAGCCATTACAAAACAGCTGTACGCTGATGCCCTGGATAGCTTTGCAGAAGTGGGTTGATACTACAATTCTCGCCCACTGTTGAGCTTGTACACCTCGCTAGAGTTGACCAAACCATCAGACAGCCTCACAGCGATAAGGAACCTTGCAAAGCACACGGGGGCAAAGCAGATTTTGACATATCTCGCTGGTATTTGAAGACGGTTCGAAAGGATAGAGGCTCAATAATCCGCACCAAAACACAGCCGCTAGATCCAGACGGGAAAATTCATACTAATACAGGAGCTTAATTACACTCAGGCTGTTGAGATAGTATGATGTGATGGCCTTGAGGGCCAACCTGTTTCCACCAACACAGTGGACCTTATTTGTTGAATGTGCTATGATTCCAATGAACGTGAGGTCTTGCTGTCATTTCCATCATTCTAATTTCATACTGCTTACTCCTTTCGGGAGTTTCATTACAGCTCCTTCCATGTATTGCGGGCTACGTACGAGGTTTGCTGTTTATCTTCCTGTGGCCGAGCGCCAATATTGGCACTAGTGTAACAGACTGCGTCATTAGGTCTTTTAGACTGCCTGCTGTTTACAGTTATGGCTTTTGTAGATCGGCCGAGTCACGCAGGCTGGCTAGCGTTAGCACTATCCTATTCCGTGTCTAATAAGCAAGCAAGCAGCAGCTTGTCTCAAAAACACTAGAGGTATTAAACACGCCGTTATTATTACCAGAGGTTCTTTCTTTTCCTTTTTGTGAATCTGACACTGAGAAAACCACAATCATTCTTCACAGTATACCAGACCTTTACACCTGAAGATGACTACCCCCAAGTTCCAGATACCGCCTGAGTTCCAATCTAAATTTGATAAGTAGACTCTCTTGACCCACGCTGCGACAAGAATATCCTTAAATCAATTGCTGACCCCCGGCCGGTCACTTCTGAGAAGAACATATGGGCCTTCTGGCACTCTGGTATTCGCAACATGCCGGGCTGGTGCCAGCGGAACGTCATCGACTGGTCGCGTATATACGGACCCTTTTGGACAATTCATGTTCTTGACGACGTTGCAGACTCACCAAGTAACGCACTGAACTGGGTCAAAGATGATAAGCTCCCCAAGGCTTTCGTTGCAAGGACGATGGGCGGGCCGTGGACAGGTCCACATAGCGCTGACTTCCTCCGTGGAATCTGCCTGTATCGGTATGGTGGTGTCTGGATGGACGTAGGGTCTTTTTTGTTTCGCAAGATTGACGAACTTTGCTGGAACAAGTTGGAGGACCCGAAGAATCCGTACCAAATCGTGGGTCCTAGGATGTATGGAAATATAGTGGCAAACCATTTCATTGCCAGTCGTAAAGGCGACCTCTTCATCAAAAACTGGTAAGCTTGCGGATTACATAATGCAACAAAGATCATCTCACTCATTTTCCTTAGTCACGATCTTTTCATGCACCTATGGAAAGACCGCACATCGCCAGACGGCCTTCTTGAGGACCCTCTCATCGCCTTTGCCAACAGCATTAGTCTCGACCAAGCTGAAGCCAGGAACTTTCGGTGGAACTGGGATGTTTCTACCATCAAACTTTTCGAGTATCTCACGCAAATAGTTTGCTGGATCCGCGTTAGCATGATCGAAGAACCGAACGGAGGGTTCAGTGGCGTTGAGTACTTTGACAAGAAGGTGCTTATTTTCGACGCCCTGAAAGAGGACTGGCCCGCCGAGGCTTTGATTGTATGGAACGGCGAGCATCTCTTTGACTTACTCTCGGTCAGACTAGACGCTTCGCCGGAGTCCGAGGAGTACAAACATGCGTACAACCTGGTATGGACTCTGTTGACCACTTCAACCATGGAGAAAATCACACATGCAGCAAACTTGACTTCGACCAAGGCACTGGGCACGTTATGGGACATGAAGGAAAACGAAGGCAAAGACCATACGCCAGGAACGTTTGCTGACTTGCTGCGCTATGGGAGTGTGCACTTCGAGCAGAACCGTGAGACGAAGTACATCACTGCTCCGAAGGCCGAGATTGTCCTTAAAAAGGGCTTACTAGAACCCTAAAGGGGCAATCGAGAGGAGAGGGATAAGTCTCCACAGGGCCGGCCCAGAATCAAACAAATCCACAGTGTAGGGACGCAAATGTGAACCTTGAAGCAGCACAATGAAGACGCAGATCTTGAGTTGGGCTTGAAAATGGACTCGAAGGTAAACACGTCTGCCATTAACTAGCCCTGGGATAGTTGCGGTAATTAACCTCTAGGGCGCTACTTGTCTAGAATCCTCATCTGTGTAATAAGCGTCCCATGAAAACCAGTCAAAAGTGGCGTCAAATGCCCGCTTTCGACCTCGAGAGCTCTCAGGTGACGATAATCCCGCACTGAAAACGGCTGTGTTAGCCGGGGCCGCTTCATTATGTTGCCCTCTTTCCATGAATAGACCCGTAGTAAACGAGTCGGCTGGAAGCCAGTTGAGGAAGTTCCCAATTTCCACATCATCTTCAAGGGCAGGCCCATCCTCGTCTTGGTTCCAGTTGAAATTTGTTTCTTTTCCCTTGAACGAATTTAGTGGCTCATCGCCACTCGTTGGCTGCACGGGCGCCAATGACGTATTGGAGAGTGAATTGCCGATAGTCGATCGGCCACTACCTCGAATATCATCAGACAATAACACTCGCCGACCAAGGTAGCTTTTCGCCAGTTGAAGGAAGACAGCGGCAACCCGCTCTAGGCGACTGCAAACTGTGGCTAGAAGACGCATCTGAGCACGCATGCTCGCGAAGTATGACACCGTCGTTGCTAGTAGCTTAAGGTCTTGATCAATGGTCATCGCGGATTGAAAAGTGTAATTCTGGACCAGATTTTCGAACACGACGAAAAACGGAATGAATGGATAGTAGAGAAGGTGCCTGTTGTGGAGATTAAGCGTTAGTGTCGTGTAATTTACTTTGACTTCCCCTTCGATTGTAGAGCTCAAGTGGTTAGCTGAAACAGACGGCAACTAGGCGTACCAAATAACTCCGTTGTAGACGGATGACCAGTTGGACACTATTGACGGAAGCAAAAATAAAGCCTCTCTGGCAGCTTCTAATCTGAGATTCAGATAGGAATCATCGCCTTCGAGAAGGATAATGACGATATGCAAATACTGAAACCTCATGCTATTCAGACCAAGGGACATTTCCTTCAGTTGGGCAGTCCCAAGAAACTGTCTCTCGGCCTCCATAGTCTCAGTCAAGACCTAATGAGAGCTGAGTCAGTGAAAAGAAGGTTCTGTCCAAGGTTCATGATTCATTACCGACCTTATTCGTCGTTTCATACCACTTTTCAAGCCGTGTTCTGATCTCCTGCCTTGAGACAACAGATGGGCCAGGGGCTAGCAAATCAATCATCGACCCCATGATCTTGGCAAGTTTTACGCCTGTAATGAAGAAATGGGCCCCAAAGTGAGACGGTTTCGTTGTCGTTTGTGAGTCGCTGAAAAAGGTATCGGTATGTGGCTGGAACCTGAGCAGATAGCTAAAATCCGGCAGCGGGACGTCTTGATAGAGATTCATTGGAAGAAATGGGGATCGACCAAATGCGAGAGAACATGACTTATCCACTATGAACAGAAGCCAGAAGATGGATAAGCTCCGCTGATGAGATTCGAAGTCAGGATGAGACGGCACATGCAGGCCCAATGCCTCGGCTTGTCGGCAAGCGTGCCCAACTAGCATCCAGGAGAGGTTCGGAGATGCGTAGTCTTCGCCGTGCAACGCCAAAAGAGTCAGCGCCTGCACATTGACTTTCCTCGGCTCTAAGAATATGCTACTATCGTTCAGTGCGATTCGCATGTTGCGCCGGAAGTTCTCGGCTTGGTTTCCCTGGCTCTTCTCTTCCGTCGAAGCTTGTGCAAGCATAATGTAGTTGTAGTATACGACCCAAGCTTTCTGAACGACTTTGTCTGGGTTAAAGACAATCTGCTTCAAGAGATCATCTGACGGCGTACTGAAGAACGGCTCGCCGGTTGGCGCGTGTTCCAGGAAGCCTGGTAAGTTGGAAGTACAAAGTCAGCGGCGCAATCTCAACAGCTACCAGATAGACTCACTTCCCATGAGTTGGTAGCCTACGGCTTTGGGGGGGAATATAAAAACGTGTCATTTCTCCAATACCCTCCATGTTGACGGTTGCGGTGGTCAATGAAGTGGACAGATATTGTAATTCAGACCGAGCCTTCTGATAGGGAAAAGTCGTGGATGTCTGTGAAGCCGCCTTGATGTTGTTCGACGCCTCTTTCAGGAAGGAAAAAGAATTAGAAGGCCCAACGAACAACCCTGGAAGAGGGTCAACTCTCAAAGCGTTGTTGTTGCTCGTTTGTGTCTCCCTGCAAGGAAGTCCATCGTTGCAAAGTACGGGTTTCGCAGTAGCAGCCTCTAGAGCCTTTTCTACATTTTCGGACAGTTCTTTAAGGATGCTCTCGATTCTTTGCAGCCGTTGCTCAATTTTGGAAGGGTTTACTGTACTTGAACTTTTCGACCTAAACTCGTCAGCTAAGTGACCGTTGCAAGAGTTCCTACATCTGCCCCTGTAAATGGACATACCCATCATGAGCATGGGCGGAAGCTGATATTGATAACGGCTTATCCCGCGAGTAATTGCAGCTACTGGGCCACGGCTTGCAAGCACTGCACTTAGGAAGCTCCCTCGAGCACCTTTCGTCATGAGATGTCAGCGCTACTAAACACGGTCATATGGATATCGCATGTCATCATCAGATAGTGAGGGGAACATCGTTTACTTGAACTTTTTCTGTCGGCAATAGTCACACTGTATTCCCGAAGGCGTGAGATTTACGGCAAATCGCCACAGAACTTTGGTAGCTTACTGCGAACCGAGCCAAGACGGTGTCTGGCGCCAAGTCACCGCTGCGCTCCATTCTGACACATATTGCTGTTCTCTGGGATGTTGGACTGAGCACCAAGAGTTGAAACTTCTCGGCCGGGTATTGGATCGTGTTCTCGCTTCTAGGCTTTTTCCGATGAGGTTTTGTTTCGATGGCTGAATGATGGTTGATTGACTAGATCAGGATGACCACGCCGGAAGTTCGGCACTGGAGCGCTAATTGCTGACTGGACGAGTCCGGAATTCAGATCTCTGACATTCCAGATCCAACCAATGACAGACATCTAGTTCGGAAGCGGCACACGTCGTCCCTTCTGAGACTAAACCGAATTGAAGGTGGCTTCCGAGCTCAATCCGGGATCGCCCAGTGATAATCTTTGAACCGTTGCTTCTTCTCCGTTTTGGCGGCTGGCAGTCGGAGCAACTGAGATGTCCGCAGCGCAACGTTATGACCAGACAAGTAAACTGAGGAAAGAATATGGTACTTTCATGTTTCCCAGAACGGACCCAGATTTCGGGGAACAAGATCTCAGATAAATACCAACCTCATTTCTCGCTGCCATGCCGACTCACTGTCAAACTGTCTTGAACTGCATCGAGTTTTCTTTACCACACTTGCAAAAGCTCTAGTTTTCTAGCCAGGGGCTATAGATCATCAATTCTTTAATATATCAATCACTCTTGATGCTCACGTTGCTTTTTAAGAAAACAGCAATCCACCCGTCCTCGCAATTACATTCTCGGCAATATCAACACACAATGGCATCCACTCAAGCCCGTTTCGCAAAGGCAGCAATCGCCATCATCGGCGCTGGCCCATGCGGCTTGACCTTAGCACGCTTGCTGGAATTAAACAACATCGACTATGTCGTCTTTGAACGAGACGCAAACTCAACTCCAACGGCTATGTATCAGGGCGGTACGCTAGATCTTCACGCCAACTCCGGGCAACAAGCAATCAAGGAAGCCGGACTCTTTGAAGAGTTTAAGAAGCTAGCCCGCTGGGATGCTACGAGATTTGTCATCCAGAACCCAGAATGCACCCTCAAAGCATCGTTTGGGGAGGATCGCAACGCTCCAGAAATCGACCGCTTTCAGTTGCGCCAACTCCTTCTGGAATCTATACCCTCCCACAAGGTTCAATGGGGTCACGGTGTGCGCAGCGTTGAGAGAGACCTGAGTTATAGCAACAAGGCTCCAGGGTTGACTGTCAATTTTGCCAATGGCACCTCTGCATTTGGGTTTCGACTTGTGGTGGGTGCTGATGGAGCGTGGAGCAAGGTCCGACCCCTAGTGAGTGATGACCCGGCCTGCAACGATAATCAAGGATCTACTGGAGCATCTAGTAATTCAGTTAACTGACATAATATCCTAGGCTACTTCCGCAACGCCTGAGTATTCGGGTAAAATGTTTATCGAGGGTCGAATCTCTCACGACAACCCAAGCTATGCAGCCGCGCTGGAATTCGCAGGACCCGGTAACATGGCGGCTTTGGGCCACGGCCGGGCGCTCATGATCCAACAAGTAGCAGATCGATCGTATCGAGTTTACATGGGTCTGGAGGCTCCCGAGACTTTGACACGCACAACCGTTGACGTGGGCGATACTGATGCCACCAGGGAGAAACTCCTATCCTCAACAGAGTTTTTCAGAGACTTTGCTCCTGAGCTACGTCAATGCATCGCCGATGCCGAAGGACCGTTTCGCCCGTGGCCGCTCTACCGCATGCCTGTCTCCTCGCTGAGCTGGGCTCGCGTTCCTGGAGTCACGCTTCTGGGCGATGCTGCGCATGTCTCGACACCTTTTGTCGGCGAAGGTGTTAATATGGCCATGCATGATGCTCTTAAGCTGTCTCAGAGCATAAAAAAGCATTGCAGTGGCATGAAAAGCGATACTCATGAAGGTTCTGGTGAAATTGAGCAGGCCCTGACGGAGTATGAGACAGAAATGTTCGAGCGTGCTCAGGATTACATTAGTCGCTGCATTCTCAGCGAAAACATGTTTTTCTCTGATAATGCAGCTCAGCTTCTCATCGACCTTATTACTGATGCTGCAGAGAAGCAACAAGAGCAGCTTTTCATGGAAAGCTCTTGACTGCCTCAGATCGGACAAAATAATCACCTTCCAATACGCTCAATCAATGAATGTCTAGTAGTACGGTTTGGTTTAATTAGAAAGTCTATATTTCTTACAGACTGGCTGGATCATTGGAATTGGAAACATATGAGGTCGGGCCCCTGACGTTTAACTCCACAATGTTGCTCTTCCCGTCGTCAATGTCTCCTTGGCGACGCTAAATTGTACCATACTTCTCCTTCCGGTGTTCTGCAAGCTGCTGCGCCGTTCCTTTTAGGACGTCATTATCGAGCATTCAACAGAATTCAATAAGTTCTCTGAGAAACAACGACGGATATACGGCAATGAGTAGATTGTTGTGATGTGCTAGTATGCTTAAACAGTTGTCGAGATAATAACGGCTGTTTCCTAGCTAAACGTCCCTCTACCCTTAAGCCAGTCTCCAATCAATGCTCTATCTACGACTGCGATGGCCAAAAAGCATTGCGAAGAAAGCAACCAATCTATAAACGGTACCAATCCCCACGAGAACGCCCATGTTACGCCAGACCCAATCCAAGTGAAACCCAGCGCCCTCTGCAGCTGATTCAATGTTGTATAGGTAACCAAAAGGCGAGACGAGTTGGCCAAAGTAGATCTCTGCGAGCCAAACGCCAGGTGAAGCACGCCATAACCACTCCATGTGCCACTCCTTGACTTTGGCCAGCGGGGGAGCTGCACCGGACAGAATGGCGACAATGAGGCTGATCATTGTTGCAAACAGAGGGGCATCTTCTCGTCGGACTATCATGCTGATGATGCTTGCCAAACCATAGATGCAATAGAAGTAGAGAAAGTTGACCAAGAAAGCGAGGCCCCAGTTGATGATGGGTACCGTTAGGAGGAAAAGCAAAGTCGTAAAGTGTAAACAGCCGAATAACATCCGCGGCAGCACGGAAAGCACCTTCGCAAGGAAGTATGCCAGCCGAGAATGTCCAGCTTCGGCTTCCCTTCGTTGCACTAGCAGCTCCTCCGAGAAAGACTTAACACCGGGTGCACCCGCAACGAGGCCGATGGCAATGGCCACAAGAAGCGCCAGCTCAGGGGCAGACTTGAAATCGACCGCTGTAGACAGGATGGAGTATGGTTCGTTGAATGTGCCGACAAACAGTATTCCCTTCTTCGAGTGCTCGGCCAAACCAAGCAGAAAGCCGGCGAGTGCGGCCAATCCCATCTCAGCCCAGAAAGCTGCCTTGGTACGGTATTGCTGGAGCATTGCTCGGTGCAAGCAAAGCCACGTTTGTTTCCAGAGTGGGGCACCGCGATGTTTGATAGCGGAATACATCCCATCATTGCTCATGATGGATGAAGCATGGCGCTCCTTGTTTGCATTTGTCTGACGATGACCCAACCAGTTTGAGATGAGAGAATCCTTGGAAATCTCGCCAATATGCTTGTAGTCGCGGCCGTTTCCCGTAATGATGTCTGTGATAACGTCGCCATGGTTACTGTGTTCTGGAAAGTTGAAGCCCATGCCCTCAAAGTAATCCTGCGCCTGGCGCTGGGGCCCTTCATAGATAGTTTGTCCGTTTCCCAAAAGAATCAGATTGTCGAACAAATCAAATATTTCCGTACGGGGTTGATGGATGATGACGATGACAGTGATTCCGAGGCGCGCGACAGCCTTCAACGTTCGCATCATGGACGAGGCTGCAGTGGCATCAAGACCACTGGTCGGTTCATCAAGGAAAATTGCCATTGGGGCCGCTGCCAGCTCCATTCCAATGCTCACGCGCTTACGTTGTCCTCCGCTGATGACAGGTCTTCCCACCGATCCCACCAACGAGTTACGTACATGGGACAGTTCTAGGCAATCGATGACAGAGTCGACGTGGGACTCAATGTCGGCTGTTGACCAAGTCTGAGGCAGTCGGATCTTGGCACAATGGACAATGTTCTCATAGACCGTAAGCTCTGGGAGAACAATGTCGTCCTGGGGAACGTAGCCGATGACCTTCTTGTATCGCTTCAGTTTGTCAGGGCTGTTGTTGACAGCAACCAGGCCTCCAGTGTTCTTTGTCTTGCCCATAAGCACGTTAACGAAAGTCGACTTTCCGGCACCGGAACCACCCATAACCGCTGTGAGAGTTCCACGATCTATAGAACCAGTCACGTTCTGCAGGATCTTCTTGGAACTTTTCTTGGGTTGGAAGCTCAGGTCAGAGTAGCTGAAAGACAGGCCAAAGTTGGTGACATCCGTTGCTCGGCGCATCGAAGAGACGAACGCCATGAGTTGAGGGTTGAGCTGCTGGCTAGTCGGTCGTGTGTTGACAGAGGACTGCGACCCAAGGTCGAGTGCGGCCAAGAATCCGCCGCCAAAGGAGTCGCTGCGTGTTGGCGTGAAATTTGCGCTCACGGGGAGCATCTCCCGATCGGTTTCGTTGGAAAGTTCTCGGTACCCAGTGATCTGGGCTCTCATACTGCTCATTCCACGGTGCTTCAGTGTCGGTCTTACAGGTGCCGACTTGTTGGCTTGACGTTCTTGAAAGCGCTTGCGGACCTTGTAGGTAATCATGCCCATGATCATGAAGACATCGACGATGATCAAGATGACGAACGGAATGAGGAAGAGCTCGTAGGAGGAGCCTTCAGGGCACCGGCTACCAGTCAAACACGGCGTCGGTGTCGCCGCTCCCGGCTGGCAGTATGAGCCAGCAGGGCATACACGAGAAATCTTTCCATTCTCATCCTCTGGACAGTAATTGCCGGCTTGGCAGATGACTGGTTCGAAAGGTCCCATGCCGATATTTCTGCCTTGGAATGTGCAAGTAAACCCTGCCAGTCTCGCTTGCTGGCATCCGTCCAGTGGCGGGCAGTATTGGGGTAGTGAGTTGATGGTGTTGTTCTCGCCTGCTAATATCAGCGAAAGTTGTCTCCGCGCTCGCGCCGCACTGCAGAGCTGCACTTACACAAGAACCCAGGTCTACATCCATCTGCCTGCCAGTCCTCCAAGGGCTGGATTTCAATAGGCATGGCACCTCCTCTTAGGCATGGAGCACCACTCAGTGGGTATTGGCCAGTATTAAGCTGTTCTGTAGCCTCGTAAAACGAAGTTGAATACCTGGTGTTATTCTCTCCAGTACAAGCACTATTCTCAACAGTAAGGCCATCGTCGCCCGGTGAGTCCCTCAGAGCACCAGACAGCCATCTCATCGGATTATCGGTATCTGGTGGGTTGGAATCGTCGTAAATGGGTGCGGTGGCATTGCCAACTCCGTTCAGGGATCTGAACCATCTTCCATTCCTAATTGTGTACACGCCGTCGCTCTGGTCTCCAATGCATTGCCAAGCCGGTTCTGGAGAGCCGCCTGCTGGTGTGATCTGGAGTGCGCAGAGACATCCAGCGGTGTCGAGGAAACTGGGTCCCTGAGGGTCTGACTGAGGGTAAAACGGGTTCTGAGGTAAGTTGTCGACATTGAAGCCAAATGTCTGCCGGCTCATCTTGAAGGTCTTGGCGAACCTCTCGTCGCTGGTGTGCTTTTACTTTCACTCACCTCTTTCATAAAACGGGACATAGGAGAGAAACGGTACTTAAAGGGATTCACTTATGGCTTGGCAGGGTGGTAGGCAGACATGAATGTAGTGATCAGCCCAAGACCCTAAATATTTCCTAATACGACCGATTGTGAGATTTTAGCGTCATCCGTTCAACGTCCAAGGGATGGGCCCAGGAGATACTCGATATTTCCTAGCAGGGAAAAGCTGGATGAGGCGAAGCTAAGCACCAAAAGCTGACGCCCCACGTACGACAGCCGCGCCCTGGGCGATGGGGAAATGATGAGACGCTCCGTCATGTGTCTTGGATGGTTGGAGACCCCATGTATTGGCGACCCGCAGCATCGGGCGAGATAGCTGTGCCACGACGGCGGTCGCATCCGTAATGCCAATGCCATTCACCAATTTAGTTGCCTAATGTTGATGGGCTAGGATGACATCTAATTTTCGCTCTCGTTAGTACCGATGCACTGCGGACCTTGTGCTGACCGACAACCTGCCCTTGGGCTCCTCGAATCATTTTTGCAGAGCCCACATTGGAGTAGGTCTTTACCAGTGTCTGATCTCTCTCGTTTTTCAACCCTGTTCGTAAGGATCCTATACTTGTTCAATTGGTCGTTTTGCGATTGGATCCGACTTGGCCAAGACTTCCGCCACGCAAGGTTGGCCCAATGCCTTGCCGCGACAAATGAATCTCACTTGTGAAGGGGAAGATTTCGCGAAGGATGATGAGCTGAAATGTCCCAGCTTGTAAAACAATTTAAAATTCGCATCCTTATATTTTTCGTCATTTCCGATAAGCTTGCACTTGGCTTATCGGCCCTTCCATGAAATGCATACGTCTGTCTTCATGGATGGACACAGGTCTATAGGACGTCTCGTCTTAGAAGACTGGTACGTTCCTCGTCAAGTATTCGTGCCATTTTGGCAAGGTCCTTTTGTAAGGGTTCCCTTTCGTCGTCAACTGCAAGTCCTCAATCGCACTTCCCCATCTTATCAACTCTGCTTCTCCATAGGCAGTCTGCATGATAGCGAGACCAAACCCCATGCCGTCAGTAGACCGGACACTCGCGGGGAGGGTTATCATGGGATAGCCAGCTTGAGCAGCAATCTGGTAGGTTTGGCCGACATCAGGAGGAACTAGAAGTCCGTCAAGTCTTGAGCCGTTAACCGATGCAAGAGCATCGTCAATACCATTTCGTGTTGACTGCTGTACGAATTTGACAGCCTGGTTGTAGGTCTCGTCCTGAATTCCCTTTGACTCAAGCGATGCAAGGAATCCATCTTGGCCGGAGTAGAATGCGGCAGTGCCGAGCGGCCACGGGTTTCCGCCTTCGGTTCCATCATTCCTGTAGTTGAATGCGATGATGTCTTCGAGAGTCTTGATATCGGTGTTCTCCAGCTCGGAGAGATAGTTATTGATATTGTTGTAAAAGTCAACCTTTACAACAGTGTACTCAGATTCGTTCGGGTATCCCCTGGTCGTTCCATAGTCCCAATTCCAGCCATCGGGGCTGACGAGTCTCTTATGGTCGGTGATCTCGGTGTTGTTAATGATGGTCGCCCCTGCTGATGTGATGAGCTTGAGGACTTGTCCCAGAACCTCCTTCTGCTCATCGTCTGCGTAGACCCAGAAGCTACTCCAGGGCAGCCCGAAGGTGGCCCCTTTCAAAGCTTCTTTTGTGGAAAGAAATTCAGTGTATCCCGTCTCCGGGGTATGTCCTTCTTGCAACAATGTGTAGTTATCTCGTGGATCGACTCCGTAGATGGCGTCGAAAGCATACACTGCATCCCTGACTGTCCGTCCGAAAGTTCCCACAGAATCTTGATGTTCGCTTTCTGGGATGACACTATCTGAAGTTAGCAAGCCCTCCAGCCCACCGTCTCAAAAGTGCAACATACCCAGCCCGAGAGGTCAGGCCAACTGTCGGTTTAAACCCCACAATAGCGTTGCGCTCCGCGGGGTTGATGACACTCCCATCAGTCTCTGTCCCTAATGAAAAGGCAATGGCGTTCGCAGCAACACCAACAGCGCTTCCCGTACTGCTTCCACCCGGGTTAAGGGTAAAGTTGTACGGACTTCTACACTGGCTGCCTCGTGCAGAGTAGCCTTCAGAGTAGTTGTTGCTGCGCATATCAGCCCACTCACTCAACGCTGCTTTTCCAAACAAGACTGCGCCTGCATCTCGGAGACGGGCAACAACATGCGCATCGCGAGGAACAATACTGCCTAGAAGAGCAAAGCTTCCCGCTGTTGTTTCCATTTTGTCCTTTGTCGCGATATTGTCCTTGACTGTGAATGGAATTCCATGGAGAGGACCGCGGATCTTTCCAGCCTTTCGTTCCGCGTCCATCTCCGCGGCAATTAGGAAGACGTCTGGGTTGATTTGCAAGACAGAGCTGTTTCCAGAGTCAACTTCCTGGACAAAAACTTTTGCAGTAATTATCAGGACGATTGGTATTTCGCTTACTGGATATACTCTTGCGTCTGGTACGTCCGCTGGATGTAGCAAGAAACTAGCTGCTGCGAAGTCAGGGCTCCCACATCCATCGCAGCCTGCATCTGGTCAATGGTGGCCTCCTCCAACGAGAACGTCCCGCACAATGGCATTGGAAATAGGTCCACAGAATCAGCATTTTCTATCAAAGGAAAAACTGAAGGGATCGTGGATGATGAGTTGATAGGCCATGTGAAGGTGCCAGTATGGGAGCTGACCCCCAAGGCTTGGAGGGTCCACGCGACAACAAACCACACTGGAGCCCGCTGCATCTTCGACTCAAAATACAAGCTTTTTGTTTGGCCAGGCGACTGCAAGTCAGTCGAAAGAGAAGAATTGTCCACTGGAAACAAAGGGCGAAGTCCTACAGCCCATTCGTAGGCCCTATCTGCAGCTTTTAAAGCCTCGCATCTCAGCTGATAAGCTGCCGTGCAACCTGCCCCGCCCCGGATGCCGATTCCGGCGGTATATTGCAGCGGGGCGCAGTTTCGCTCGTGGTTGGTCGCCATCAGCGGGCTGTGATAGGCAATGATAGGGAAGTTGCATGGGCAGAACCAGACATGGATTTGAAGTCTCACGGGGATTGAATAGGTTTCTTTGGCGACCCGATCAATGTTATAGCAGCTACAGATGTTACCACCACATAGTGCATTGTAACATGTGTTTCGAGACCTGTGACAAGGAGATGTCAAGAGGAATGAAAGAAGTAACACCTCCTTCCAATTGTGGACTGGGGGACGCCGCTTCATCAATAGAAACCATGTTGACCAGTATTTGCAGCCTCGGGCAGCACCCCCACTTACCAGATGATGGAAATGGTATGTGATGCACCCCATGATTCTGCTAACAGACGTATTCATGATGAATGAGATAAGTTGGTTCAACTGTCGAGCAATAGGAAAAATACGTCTTCCCTTTTTCACCTCCGTGGGATTTGGTCAATATATGTGGCAGGCTGCAATGTTTGACTGCTTATCATTGTAACGTCGCCAGAGATCTGTGTTCTGTGCTACCGATTCTCGCCAGCCAGTTTCGTTCCACTTTGCCAATACACTTTCCTTAGCTTTCCCTACCGTCAAACCCTTTTCTAACGTATTCCTCGTCAGCATCATTTCGAGTACAAGTTTTGGGGGTTCAAGATGGAGGCGATCTTTTCGTCCAGGATCCTGTTGACGACGGCGGTTTCAGATTGCGGCTCCTTCGATCTTCAGGATTCTTCTTGAAAGTTGTTGGTATTCGTTCACATCTGGCAAGACGTTACAACAAAATTCAACAAGCACTCGAACTGAACCCGAGCCAATTGATACGGGTTCGAGCACTTGATGTTGTATCTTGAAGTCGAATACAGAAGAATTGGCGTAATCTTCGCCATACTCCTCTAAGGATGGATACGCTGGTCCGGTTGTAAGCTAGAAGGTTTATAAGTGATTGGCACATTTCCCAACGTCTGTCTGCTTTGGAGATACTGGCATGGCAAAAGAACGGCACAATGTGAAGACAAATTTCTTTCTGTAGCGTCCAAGCTAAAGCGTTGCTGGTGCCTGTCAGTACATGAACAACAAGGCAATAAGAACGAGGAAGACGCTAAGCCAGGGGCGGTTACAGAAGGCAGACCACTAATTAGGTGTTACTACAAGACTCATACAACAGAAGAACAAGGATGGAAGGTTACGTAAAGATAACACTGAGCACAGATATATGATAATCCGTTACAAGCATAATGGGACCGAGGCATGCCTCAAAGGCGACCTAGTAGCCAAAACAGGAAAATACACTCTAGGTGCGGAAATAGGCAGGACTTCCTAAGAAAAGAAAAACTGTAGTACAAATCAAGTGAAAGTAAGATGAGTCTATAAGCATCAGAGTAAATACTACAATTACAGTCACGTGTCAAAAGTCTGAATACACCCCGCAATTGCCCTGCTACCAGCACTTCCACCCCATGACTTCAACCACGTGAAGAACCACGAAATTAATGAATTATATAGCAAGAGTATAGTTAAATAAAAGCTGATTGTTTACCTATCAGTATCGTGTATACCATCCTTGTGCTCTAATCACTGCTCGCAAGCGCCGCGGCATAGACTTAATAAGACTCTGAATCATCACCTGTGGCACTGCATCCCATGCCTCTTGTAACTGCTCCTTAAAACTTCCTATATCTAACTCGTTATTCCTCAAGCTGAATGCTTCTGGGTATAGCCTTCTCAGGTTATCTTTCATCAGCTTCCAGACGTGCTCAATTGCGTTAAGGTCAGGTGAGTAAGGGGGCCAGTCTAACCATGAAACTCCATGACTTTGAAGCCACGATATTGTCCGAGCTGACGTATGGATAGGCGCGTTATCCTGAATAAAATGGCGAGTTTCATCATAAACAGGTAGAAAACCTTCCTCTAGGCAATCTATATAGCTATTTGTATTATATCCTCCTCGTGGTGAGTTCTCATCTCGAATCAAAAAGATCAACTGGCTTCGGCTCTCCTTCCACACCATTCCCCATACCATAACAGAGATATTTGCTTTTACGTGGGCTGTAAGGTTGATAAATTGCCGCTGCCACCGCTGATGAGGCAGTCTGAAGACCCAGGCTGATGGAGAACTTGTGTTGTTTTGGCAGCAAGATTCATCAGTAAATTGAGCCTTAGAAAGAGTTAGTTAAAATGTTACTTAATAAGGGGTTATCACTATAAGACACACTGAGATCAATTCTTCAACTTTTGGTAGCCATTCTCTTGCAAACTGTAGCCGTTTAGCAGCTGCATCAGGCGTAATAGCTGGCCGCTTCATTGCCCTCCATTTGCGATAGTGAGCCTTTTGTAAAACCCTCTTGATAGTACGAAGGCTCACTCTATCCCTCCACGGCCTATGAAGCTCTTGGTAGGTCTGCCGGTAGTTCAGTCGAGCAGATCTCATAATATACCGTTTCTCACGCCTACTTAGTTTCTCAGGCCTGCCTTTTCGGGGTATAGACTTAAAAGTGTGGCTGTTGTTGAATCGATCCATGGTCTTTTGTACTGCGCCAAGCGAGCAGTTAAAAGTGCGTGCTGCCTTTCGGTAGCTTTGGCCTGCAAACACAAAGGATGCAATTGCAACCCGTTGTATCTCGGATAACTCATCGTTAGTCCTTCGATTTCCTGACACATGAGTTATAAAAGCTTGCAATTTGGCGTCCATTTTCTGAAGTTATGGGAGATGAAAGGAGGAAGTATGCTCTTGGCAGGGTGCACTGGAAGGAGGGGAATTGCGGGGTGTATTCAGACTTTTGACACGTGACTGTAATCACTTCTAGAAAATAAGCACACGCAGAAGGATAGGACCTACTCCTTAATTGATTGGCACGCTTAGGTGGGGGTGGAGGAGGGGTTTAGTGGTTGTGCGTTGGTAGCGTGAACCTAAAACACAACAGAGCCTGACCGACGTTGTCCTACACATTCGTTTTTGTATCATATCTAGCCTCCAAGTCATTCCGTGACCTTTCTCGCCACGATTGCTCACTCATGGTTTATTGTGGGAAGCCAAGTCGGGGGTGCGAGAACTGCAGGTAAGCCACTAGCTGTATACATTCCCTATGAGATTCCATTCTTACGCAAGGCTGTCTAGGAGACTGCATAAACGCGTATGCCAGAGACTCCGCCCTAGCTCCAGTTGAGCATGGCTAACATGTAAAAAGTGCGACGAGAAGCATCCCACGTGTTCACGTTGCCTGAAAACGAAGAAGATATGTCTTGGTTACCGAGACCAAACGGACCTTATGTTCCGTGACGAGAACACCCGAACACATGCCCGATTCCGCCAATGGCACGCACGCACCTCCGGCTCGGCTTCTGCATCAACAAGCAACGCATTTCCATTACCTTTCTTCTCCGCGGATTCAAGTTTGATACACGGAAATCGCGTAACACGGGCTTATCGATTATCACCGCCAACGGAAGATGTAGTGATAAGTTACTTCTATCACACGATATTGGACAATCTGCCAGACGAAGATCCCGTACGCTACCTTCATTCACAGCTACCAAATCTCTACGCTAGCAGCGGTCCGGGTTCTGCTTTACGCTTGGCGACAGAGGCGATATCATACGCTGCTTCCACGAAGCTCTCCCAAGAAGCATCTCTGCTATGCAGGAAACGATACGTCCAAGCCATCAAAGCAATTGGGCAGGCCATTCAAGATCCTACGGAAGTGGTAAGCGACCAGACGTTATATGCCATTCTTCTTCTTTGTGGCTACGAGGTTAGTGGTTAAGTCCCTGAAACACTGTGCGTGAGACTACACTAGACTGACAGCCACTCAAGACTATGCTTCGGGACCCAGACACAACACCAGCATGGGGAGCCCATATTGACGGAGCTGCGGCTCTTGTGAAGTTTCGCGGCATTAGTGAAGTACACTCGTCCGTGTCACGCAGCATGTTTTGGTTTATTCGGAGAAGCGTCGTAAGAGAACCAACTCTGTCCTGTAGTTAGACATCATACTAATGATGACATGGACAGGTTGTAGGTCATATGCAAATATGTCGGCCGATTGACGACGTCTTCTCAACACTAGATGTGATTGCATCATCACAAGAGAGTCCAGAATATCACCTCATTTCAAAGGCCGCCGAAATACCCAGCCTCCAGCACCAAAGCAACTGTCTGTTTACTCAACCGCAGGACACCATCAAAAACGAAATTCAGAATTTGTTTCACAGTGCTAGGGCCCTAGACCGTGAGATATCAGATTGGGCACGCACCATCCCCACGACCTGGTGCTATTCAGTTGCCATGAACGTCAATGACCTAGCAAGCTCAGATTTCACTCCACGCCAGGTTCATAGATACCCAAACATTTACATCGCTCGAGTTTGGAATTTCTACCGTGTGTCAAGGCTCATTGTCCAGTCAGTGCTTATCCGCGCAATCTCTTGGATGTCTACCTCGATGGGCCTGAACGAATTTGACGAGGGAGTACAAATTGAGGGAAGCAGTGTGGAGTTGGTAAACGATATATGCGCAAGCGTCCCTTTTCTTCTAGGGTATGACCTATCAAAGATGAAAATTCCTTCCACGAGTGGAGGGAGCAAACATGGGAGAACGAGCCGGCCTGGGATCAAGGAAAGCAGCCAGACACACACCGGGAGATTCTCACTTATATGGCCCCTCCATATCGCGTGCAGCTCTTCGTCGGTGCCAGAAGCTCAACGAGACTGGATGCGCATGCAACTACGGCTTCTGGCCAAGTGCGGTGAAAAACAAGCACAAATAGTGTGTTTCACGAAAAGCCAGATACTGCTAGGCGGCGCCGACCAGGATCGATTTGATTGTGTATAGTACTTGTATGTCTATAAATCTGAAGACTAGTCCACTGACCTTATACATCTCAATCTCCTTTGCACACATTGGATTTTTTAATTTCTAGGATTGCCAAGAATGTTTCATTGTCGCCTCATGGCTAGAAGCAACCCCCCCCCCAAAACAAGGCAGGGCAATGGTTTATTGTCCAAGTAGTGCACGGCGTTATCCCAAGAGGCGAGCAGACAACGGACGAAAGTGCTTGGACCGGGTTCTGTAGGACGTTGCAACATATCTTGAAGAGTATGAGTTAGGTATTTCCGAGGATCAAAGCGGTCGCTCTGTTGCTCCGCAATGGCATGGTATGGCAGCTAGGAAGATGTATATTCCTGCTATACCCCGATCTTGCAGGAGATTCGAGAGATAGATGGCTGGTTAGTTCTTGGTAAATCAAGTCTGCATTCCCCGGCTTCTGATTGGCCCACGGCCGAGGCCAGCATTGAGCCCCTTACTCGGTTGGACGCTAGCCGGATATAGTATGCTTTGAGCCAGCCAATCAATGTGAAGGACTCCTGCTGGGGACGGGAAGGCGGAGGACAGTTGCGAATGGATCTGACGGATGTGCGAGCTCCTATATATTTCATCGCCTTTCCCCCCGCAAAGGAACTTCTTGATATCCGCGAAGCCTGTCTAAGAGACGCCTGATACCACGCTCGTTACGGTTTTACTGGCCACAAACAACTGTCCACTATGTCCTTTGCTGTACGTTATGTCCTGCGTTCTGTCTCTGCCCATTGAGCTTTTACAGCTGCACCGGATGCCTGTAACTCTTTTGTGAGGCTTGACACCAGCCATCGCAGCTATGAGCGCAAGGTAGCTGACTGAAACTCTCTAAAATAGATGATCCGCGGAAAGAAGAAGAAGAATGCGAAAAAGGGCATCCAATTCTCCCTCATGGTCTGCGGGGCGTCAGGAACTGGTTCGTCAGCTGCCGCCCCCTGAGACTGAGAAAGAATTCTTTCGGGCGGGCTGACTTGTTTGTGCAGGCAGAACCACCTTCGTCAACATGCTCTGCGAGAAAAGCGTCCTGAGGCACAAGGAGTCAGATAACGAGAGCGGCGACCCAGCAAATCAAGGGGTTGAGATCAACCCAATTACTGTTGGTACGTCTATCCTCGTCATTCAGGGAGTTTATTAACTTTAACCCGCACCCCAGAGTTAGAAGTGGAAGATCGTACCTGCATTTCTCTCACCATCATCGATACACCCGGCTTTGGAGATGAGATCGATAACGAGGCTAGGTGAGGCCTATTGATTGTTGACCTTGTCATTTTGTCGATCAGTGGCACTAACAGGAGAATTGCAGCTTCTCAAAGATTGTCGGCTACCTTGAACGCCAGTACGACGACCATCTCGTAGAGGAGTCGCGGATTAAGCGAAATCCTCGCTTTAGGGATAACAGAGTCCACGCCATGCTTTACTTTATCACTCCGACTGGCCACGGGTACGTTTCCCATTGCTTTTCCGTCCAAGTTGCCACTTCAGCCGTAGGGCCTTTGATCAATCGTATCGCTACGTACCTCAGACCACTGACGCTTCCCAGCCTCCGAGAACTAGACATCGAGCTTATGAAGCGCCTCGCTCCGCGCGTCAACGTTATCCCAGTGATTGGCCGCGCCGACTCCCTGAACCCCGCCGAGCTAGCTCAAACCAAGAAATTGATCATGGAGGACATCGAACACTACCGCATCCCCATCTATAACTTCCCTTACGATGTTGAGGAGGATGATGAAGATACTGTTGAAGAGAACGCCGAGCTACGGGGTCTGATGCCTTTCGCTATCGTTGGGAGCGAAGACGTCGTTGAAATTGCTGGCCGGAAAGTCCGCGCCCGACAATACCCCTGGGGTATTGTCGAGGTGGAAAACCCACGCCACTCGGACTTTCTGGCTATCCGATCCGCACTACTGCATAGCCATCTAGGAGATCTAAAGGAGGTCACTTTTGACTTCTTGTACGAAAACTATCGAACCGAAAGGCTCTCGAAGACCATGGAGGGTGGTGACGGAGCGTATGTCATTTTATGTTTTCTCCTTGATAGCGCCTTTCCCACAAAGTGGCTCTGGCTAACGAATATAATTACAGCGACGCAACCATAGCTCCAGAAGACCTGACTTCGCAGTCACTACGCCTGAAAGAGGAACAACTGCGAAAGGAAGAAGAGCGTTTCCGCGAGATCGAGGTGAGGATTCAGCGCGAGATCAACGATAAGCGCCAGGAACTGCTGGCTCGCGAGGCCCAGCTGCGCGATATTGAGGCCCGACTTCATCGGGAGGCTGCAGTCGCCGTGATCCAGGAAGAAGTAGCTGTAAATGGTCAAATTCAGGGGAACGGAGATGACGACGGGAAGTGAGGTGGCTATCATTGCTCACGGGTCGACTGTTCCTCTCTAGCTAGAATCTAGCTTTACTAAGGCGCAGAAGCCGTAGATTCACCCCATGCTCCTAATCTCTAATGTCTCCCAGCGAGGCCCTTGTTCTATTCTACAATTACGCGTTAATCCAACAGAGTAGTCCTGGTGGGATTTGGGGTTAGGGTTCCGTCGCTTAGTAGCCCAACTTTGTCTTGTGTCGAGGCCAACCTTGAAACAACCCAGGTGACAAGTCTCTTGAATCAACCAACTTCCTGCACAATCTACCACCATTCTCAAGACCGCAATCTGGCCGCTTATCTCACTGTCACCTAGCGTGTCTTTTGCATCAAGTTACGTACTTCAGAATGCCGCTGCTTGATTTATCAAATGAATTGCTTGATTCTATAGCACAGAATCTAGAATCGGAAGGAGACATCAGCGCATTCAGCCAAACAAACCGTTTCCTCCACGAATTTCTGACCCCATATCTCTACTGCCACAACGCACAGTATTCTGGAAGCTCGGCTCTGCTGTGGGCCGCGGAAAATGGGCAAGACGGCACGGTACAAAAGTCCGTAGCCCATGGAGGCGACGTTCACGCGGCCAGCAACCATGGTCAGACACCGCTCCTGCTAGCGGCAAGGAACAGACACCAATTTACGGTCAAGTTTCTTCTAGGCGCGAATGCTGAAAAAGACTCGAAAGACAGTGATGGCAGGACACCGCTGTCTTGGGCGGCAGCGGGAGGTGATGAGACAGTGGTAAAGTTATTGCTTGAGAAGAATGCCGAATCCACCTCGAAAGACGACTACGGGCAGGCCCCGCTTTCTCGGGCTGCTAGAGCAGGACACGAAGCAACAGTCAAATTACTCCTCATAAAGGGGGTTGACTTTGAATCACGGGACCTTAGCGGACGGACACCGCTATCGTTGGCGGCAGCGGCAGGATGCGAAGCGGTCGTTAAGCTACTCCTCAAAGAGGGCGTTGATGCGGAGCCCAGGGACCGCAGCAGACAAACACCACTGGCTTGGGCTGCTGCGGGAGGGCATGGGGCGGTGGTTGAGTTACTCGTTGCAAAGGGCGTCGAACTGGACTCCAAGGACGAGTACGGCCAGACACCGCTGCTGTTGGCCACGAGGAACGGTCATGAGGCGACAGTCAAGCTCCTTCTAGAACAAGGGGCCGATCCAAATTCTCGTGACAGCTACGACCGGACTTCGCTGTCATGGGCGGTGGAGAACGAGCAAGGGGGTATGGTAAAGATACTCTTAGGATATGGAGCAGACCGGTGTTCTAAGAATCTATACGGATCAACCATGCTCGAGCGGGCGGTCGTGAGAGGCAACGAGGTGGTGATTGGACTCTTGTCAGATGCAACCGCCACGACAACATGAATACAATAACCCTCATTTCCGCTTGTATAGTAGACTCAAATATTTCCTTCATCGGTCACAGCGCCGCTACAGAAGCGCAACAAGCAATAGTCAGGCGATCTCTTTCCTGAGAGTTGTGTTGTGAGCGAGACCTCTAGCTAAGATAATCACGACAACAAGCGAGGTTGATTTTAACGCTGAGGCATATTAGAGATATCCTCCCAAGCTTTGAGAGAGAATTTTAAAGACTGATCTTCAAACGCCGGGCCCTAGTAGCTCTAGGCATCTAGAACAGATGCGGTTCGTGTATGATTACTTAGGGTTGTATTTGAACAGCTGAAAACCCGATGTGACTCTCGAATCAACCGCGGTCGCTGTTTTCATGTACCTTTTCGTTATTGGTTAGCTCTAATATATCGTCATGCAGTGCAATCCTTCGCCACAGCCGGTTGTCTAGAAGAATCTCTCTACCGGAATACGAGCCTTCATGAACAGTCAGGATCTCGTAGTCGTCGCACGTCACGGAGACTATTGCGACCGGACGGGGCAGCTAAAAAATACCTTTGAGCTTGGCTCCATGCGTCTTTCGGTGCCTCTCCAGTCCCTGAGGTAGGAAAGACTCTATAACCACAAACATCTCATCTCCCCGCTCTCTAGGAGACTCGAAGAAATTCATGCCATCGAGTATACAGAAAACCAGTCTTTTCGGAGAATTCTCAGTAGAGTTTCGGTTTGCTCACAGGGATCTTCCAGCTTACCTTCAAGGCATGTTTGCATGAACTTTTCTTTGGCAAGCAGTGGCGAATCAAGACTGCACCCATACAGGCCGAGAAGCTGGAGTTTTAGGGTAACAACTAATACGTCTTGAGAGGAACAGAATGCCGCCATTGGCCATGTGCTCTCTGGAAAAGTAAACAGGGATACAGATAGAGCTTTCTTGATAAGAAACATGGCCAAGGACCTCCACCGTAGTTGCCTTGACGTAGAACAACGGAACGGGGGCGTATCGATTTTTGTGTTCCCCGAGAATGAGAATAACTGCCGATATGTTGACCTCGATGAAAGCTTGAAGTCGGACTTTGCTGGTGAGAGTTGAACATGTGGTTGGTTTCCAGCGAGGGTCACACATAAGGAGACTATGTTGTTGCTGCCGGACTCCGTGTCGCTTTTGATGAGATCGAGTAGGCGGTTCAGCTATGGTACAAATGTGTGAAAGCCAGGCCTCTCACGGGTGCGATGGACAAGGCTGTGCATGTCTGGTTTAATATACTACGGAGGGTCATAACATGAGGCAATGGCGGATTCAGATACCAGCACTGAATTCGTGGGAAAGTAAGGTTGGAGGGTTGGCGGTGAAGTTTACGGAGGATTGCAGTGGCACACACATGTCAGCCGGCGAGGACTTGGGTCTAGTGGTTCAACCCATTTTATGAGTACTAGATTGCCTCAAAAATAGACAAATCTTTCTGCTTTTCTCTCGCGCGGATTTTTAGAGATCTTCTGCTGCTGGCGGTGACAAGGAGGAGGACGTCGGCCATTCGGTCTTCACTGACGCCTTCCGACCGCATTAGGAGCCGTGGGTTGCTGCTTCAATACGCTTCAAACACTTCAATTGCAGGATTATACACATTGCGCGGCTGGATACAAACTCGAGTTAGCCTATGAGCGCTGCGCTCGCTTGCACAGCAGTGGCAGGCGCTCTGACAGTTTCGCTGGAGGTTCCTACCTCCTTTCCACCAGCGTCCGCAGTGTCGAGGCGGGTATGACGAGAGGAGGAGATACCAAGACACCGGACCAAGGTGCGCAGACTCTCGTTCGTTTAGCGATTGCAGACATTGGTGGGACGACTGGATAATAGTGGTTTTGATGAGAGGGTTGCGTGCGGAGCCGTAGAACCCGGTAGACAAATGTGCAGCCGTAGGTGTGAAATCCATCCACAATTAAAAAATTCGTAAGTGGCCTCTGTATACTGCAGGCTAGATAGACATGGGAACAAAAGCCAATCGCAGCGGGTAAGGGGCAAAACGAATGTGAACACAATTCCTCCATTCAACGTCACGAACCTGTGGTTGATTCACAAAAACATGAGGTCCATCCAGGATTCGAACCTGGGCCTACGGAAGTTCCAAGATCAGAATCCGACGTCCTAACCAACTAGACTAATAGACCTATTTGATTGGTTATTGTTGCAGACCTTTCCGATAGAAAGAATTATAGATGCCAGCGTCCCACATTCAGCAGCGAATCATTCTGTGCTGCTTCAGAACTATCAGCCTGAACCGACCGTAGAACAGTTTTGAAAGCCTGGAGTTTTTCTTCTGTGTTTTTCGAAAGAAACAACGGGACCCTAAGAGTGCCTCTCTTCTCCATGCCTAGTAATGACCATAAATTGGGTCTGGCTTTTTGGGGCTCCTCAACTCTTCTAAGATTGCCCCGCATGTTCTCAACCTCGGCAGAGCGATTTAGAAGTGAGGCGATTTCAGTTGCGGATTCCTTGGTCAACAAGAACAAACAAACCGACTGATTACCATGGGAAAAGCACGTGAAAACAATTCGTGGATCATGGACAAGCAACTGTGGAACGAGGTGAGCCTTTGCTCCGCGGGGCTCGGCGCGTACTGTAAGTGGGCGTGCATTTTCTTTCTCTGCACTGCACCCATAGACCACTCGGTGGCTTGTGGAGCGCCTGTCAATGCCTCTAAGTTCCCGGGGGCGCGTGGTTCCTGCGCCAGAGAAGAAACGCCACATGAAATTCTGCCTCCTCATAGATGCTGTTAACACAGGTAGCCCTAGCTCCTAGGTCATCTTCTCGGGTGCATAACATCACACCACTGTGCTTTGAATGAGCTCAATCTTGATTCTGCTAGAATCGATCAAAGTAGTTCCTCTCCAAGCCCATGGCCGGCCCGACGACTCCTCCAGTTCGCGCTCCACATCAGCCACTAAGACAATGGCGGTGAAACTCAATTCCTCGGAGAGATAAACCGTGGCTTGCAACCTATGGGAAAGACGGGTCGTCGGATGTTAGCGAATGGCACTTCTTGTTTTCCCGATGACCCAGACGGCTCGAAATGCAGCTACGATGCCTACGAGCCAAGGTATGCTGAAAGTGGCCCCCGGCAGTACCCAGCCGTAGACTTGCAGTCTCAACGATGCCCATCGGCCTCTTCGTGGAGGTTGAGGTGGGGTGGGGTTACCAGAAAGAAAAAAAAACCCTGCTAGACCTTTTCCATCGCCAGCAATCTGTCCGGGCGAAGGAAGAAAGTGGCCAGCTTCCCACCTTCACGTTTGACGACGACCAACCGTCCTATCAAGCCTATCAGCCATGGGCTGACCGACTCGCCGCCCAATGAGACACACTCCCGCTACAAGTCTGCGAGTTATCGTTGCTCGATAACGCCACGTAGAAGCCATTGCAACCTCCGTATGCCAAGGGATCCTGACCGGCCACTACGGCACAGCATTGGCTTCGTGCCTCTGCCAAGATGCCAAGAACCGCAATCAAAAAGCCAACAGTAACGCAATCGGGGACTGGCAATGGGCTTCCTGGCCAGGCGAGGGGGGCAAGGGACGCGGAAGCACAGCCAACTTGACCAGCCACCCGCGAAACCAACGAGCAATTGTTCTCCCTGGCTTGCGGACCAGAATCAGGATTGATGGGTTTTTACCACGCGAAAGCCAAGATGCTGCCCAATCTTCCTGTGACAGAACGCGCATCCCTCGACAACGGTAGAGGTGGAAGGCAACTAGGCCCAGGCCCTCGAGGAAGCGGCCCCTTCGATGCCCTGTCCCACCGGTCGCCAGCCACATTGCTTGTCGCTCATCCCAAAAAGCTTCGCGTTCGCTTGGCCAAAGGGTTCGTCGCAGTGTCATTTGATGGCCCGAGTTCGGGACCAGGCATGCGGTTTAAGTAGCCGGACCTGCCACCCAAGCCATGCGGCAACGGCAGCTGGGAACGACACCTTCACCCGCGCGAAGCACGCCATTTCGGTTCGAACCGTCTCGTTGGTCGCTTCGGGGGTTCGTCCAGCGTAAAGATTAATCCCTCGTTCTTTTGGTCGTACCAGTCGCAATTTGGCGCATGGCGTCGCGTGGGATGAACATGAGCCGGACACACCGATGCCAAGCTGCCGGGACGCGCTGACGAATGGGCTCGACGCTGAGGATGGTTCTTCGTGCGCCTGGATCGATAGACCGAGTGCTATCAGGTATGCGACAGCGATGCGCTTCCTACAGAAGCATGCGCAGCTTGCCCAACAGGGGAGCTTTGGTCAACCTCGTTTCCCCCTCTGCTCTCCCCGCGCACACTTTGACGTATGCAGCCAGATTAGCAGACCGCGATATGGCCGTAATACAGGGGCGCGTTGAGACCGTCTCTCGTTGCCTTCTCAGGATGCCTCGATAAGAGTTGTCTCTGTGTTTGTCTATCCCGGCGCTCCATCGCGTCACCACCCTTCATCGCATCTGCCCCCAGACGCCCCTCACAAGTGTCAGTGGGTCCTTGTTTACCTTTTGGCGCAGAACTTAAACTAAGGCAGCCTGGACCTTGCGAAGGTTGAACCGACATGTGCCGACTGGCCTGCTCTGTGAGTGAGTGGTTGGAAGAGTACTACGAGGACACCATGTGTACAGAGTATTACCGACATTAATTGACCAGTTCGGGAGAACTCGCACGCCTCCATGCTCCGAGGAAGAGGAGGTAGCCATTCGTGAACACTGGGCTCTTCGCCGCCGCCGCCGCCCCCATCCTCCTCCCCAGTCGCATCCAGGCCCCTTTCGGACCCTTTCCACGTTGGGTACGATTCGCCAAAGATCCGTCAAAGAACGATCCGCTCTCTTGCAGACTCACCCCTCCCCCGTCCCCCCACTATCCCGCCGCTTTGTTAGACTGCTGCTCTGCCCGGTGCGACGCTGCAGTGTGCTATCGGTCCCTGATCTCTGGGAATTCTTGTGCTTTCTTAAAAGGGATCTGCAGCCCCGGTGTCGAGTGCGCGCAGGTTGTCTTCTTGGCCTTCTCGCTCTTCTCCGATTTCCCTGAAGCTTTCCTCTCTCAATGCGTGTCTGACCCGAATGACTTCAAGCCGGTAGCTGAATCGAGCACTCTCGGCGCTTCATCCTGAACAGCCACATGGAATTCAAAGTCCAGTTCTTCTCACTCCTCCTCAAGGCCATTCGGTAACCCTAAGGCCACATAACTGCGACCTCGCCAAGGCTCCCAAGTCTATACATCTCGCCCGTCTTGATCCCACACACTGGGTTGATCCCCAAAGACCTTCGCTCGTGAGCCGACCCGGACGATTCGAGACGACGCCGCGCCGGAGTCCCCCACTAAACCGGGCTCAATCCCCCGCATTCTCCCCCTTCTCCCACCATGTCATCCACCGGCATCGAGCGCGCGGGGAACCACGACGGCCCGCCGAACTATGACTACTCCAACCGCGCGCGCTTCCCCGATGAAAAGCTCGTCGGTGAGCCGTACGGCGAGCCCCTGGAAGAAGGCGGCCGTTCCTCGCTGGACTCGGGCAACAAGCAGGATCACACTCATCGTCGGCTCAAGTCACGCCACATCCAGCTGATTGGTATCGGTGGCACGATCGGTACGTCGTCTCAGCTGCGAGATCAGGAGAAGTAATACTGACGTCAAGTACAGGAACTGCTCTCTACGTACGTTGAGACTCTGTACTCCCCGACTGGCGACTGCACTTTACTCACGTGTCCCATCACAGGTACAAATCGGAAGGAGCTTGCTCAACGGCGGCCCCGCGAGTCTGTTTATAGCCTTCAGCATATGGTGTACCTTCATTCTGGCCGTGACCCTCAGCATGGCCGAGATGGTCACCTACCTCCCCATCTCGAGTCCCTTCATCCGCTTCGCCGGCCGCTACGTTGACGAAGCCTTTGGCTTTGCCGCTGGGTGGAACTTCTTCGTCTTCGAAGCTGCCCTCGTTCCCTTCGAGGTCGTCGCATGCAACCTCATCATCCACTTCTGGAGCGACGTCGTCCCGGCCGGGGGCATCATCGCCATCATTCTCGTTTTGTACGGTGTCATCAACGTCATGGCCGTGCAGTGGTACGGCGAGACGGAATTCTGGGCCGCCCTCGGCAAGTTCCTCCTCATCGTAGGCCTCATCATCTTCACCTTCATCGTCATGCTCGGCGGGAACCCTTTGGGAGACCGCTTCGGTTTCAGGTACTGGTACGAGCCGGGAGCTTTCACGGAACTCTACTACAGTGGCTCTCTTGGTAAGTTTCTCGGGTTTCTGCAGTGCCTCATCCAAGCCTCCTTCACCATCGCCGGACCAGACTACGTCGCCATGGCTGCCGGCGAGGCGGAGAACCCGCGCAAGGTGATGCCCCGCGCTTTCAACGCCGTCTTCTACCGTCTTACCGCCTTTTTCGTTCTTGGCTCCCTCTGCGTCGGCATCCTGGTGCCCTACAACGACGAGGAACTCACTCGCGCCTTCAAGGACGGTCAGCCCGGTGCCTCTGCCTCGCCCTATGTCGTGGCCATGAATCGTCTCAAGATTGGGGTCCTGCCGCATATTGTCAACGCAATGGTCCTCACGGCCGCATTTTCCGCGGGCAACAGTTACGTGTATTGCGCCTCGCGCTCGCTGTACGGACTTGCGCTCGAGGGCAAGGCGCCTGCATTCTTCAAGAGATGCACGAAGAAGGGCGTTCCGGTCTACTGCGTCATCGCTGTCTTGCTCATCGGCCTTCTCAGTTTCCTCCAGCTCAGCGCTAACACGGCCGTCGTGTTGGATTGGTTCGTCAGTCTGGTCACCGCGTCGCAGCTGATCAACTTTGCGTGCATGTGCACGGCGTACCTGGGCTTCTACCGCGCTCTCAAGGCCCAGGGTATCAGTCGCGACTCGCTGCCATACAAGGCCTGGTTCCAGCCGTACGCCGCCTGGTACGGCCTCATTGGCACCTTCATCATGACCTTTGTTGGTGGATACACCGTCTTCCTGCCCTTAGACGGGTACTGGAACATTCCCGACTTTTTGTTCTCGTAAGCTAAGCACGACTGTTTCCGAGCCGCATAGGGAGGAACGCTAACATGACTAGATACACCATGGTCGGCATTTTCCCTGTCTTGTATTTCAGCTGGAAGTTTATCAAACGCACCAAGATATTCAAGCCAGAGGAGGTCGACTTGTATCGTAACAAAGATGAAATTGACGAGTATGAGAGGACGTTTGTGCCCACACCGCCGGCGTAAGCCATCCTCTTCTGCAAGATCTTGAGCAACCATGCTGACTAGTCCCAGGAACAAGTTCGAAAAGGTACTGGACAAGCTTTTCGGCTAAACCCTCCACACACACACACACACACACACATCCAAAGTTCAATTCATGTCTTTGGGCTTCGAAGGCGTCTGATGTAAGGATTGAAAAGGTTTTAGGATACCCCATGGAAGGAAACAATAGAGGGGGACAGGTAAATAAAGAATAACTGAGATGCTCAAAACATGCCTCGAGACATACTGCAGCTGGCACAACGCGCCCAAGTGTAAAGTAGACTGCGCAGTGTACCCGAACCGTCTTCTTCTTCATCGTTGATTAACCTAAATATTCTCGCTATGAATCGGATGGTCAGAATATCCAATAGACCTGACAAAAAGCTGGGCACTCTCCAATAGTCGTTTCTTCGCATCGCCCCTAGCATCACGTCCAGCAAAGGCACTGTGTGCGTCTTCAAAATCAAGCCCGGCAACGGCTTTCCAGATGCCATGCACGGCATCAGGCGAAAGCGGGATCTACACACATCGTCCAAGTCAGCTCTCGGCCGTCCCGTCTTACAAGGACGCAACCACTCACCATGTTTGGATACGACCACATGAAAGCAAAGCTGGCGGTCCCCGGGGCCGGTCGACGTGGTATACACCGCTAGGCACTACCATGACCGAATCGGCCACAAACAACTTCTTCTCGCTTTTCCACAACAGCACGGAGCTGCCGGGGAAATGGCCCGCAACCTTGACAGCCAGGAACTCCCTGTTGAGGAACTCCATCTCCCGCCCTTCCCATAACACATGGGCCTCGCCACGACGTGTGAGCCACTCGCTGTCCTCTGTCGAGACGTAGACTGCGCAACCGAAGGCCTCGGCCCAGTGAAGCGCGGTGGAGAAGTAGTGAGGGTGGGAGATGACGATGGCGGCGACGCCACCAAGGGCATTGATGCGGCGCACCGTCTCGTCGTCAAGGTACGTGATGCAGTCCCAGAGGAGATTGCCGGAGGGTGACCGGAGGAGGAACGCGCGCTGGCCGATGGCGACTTGGGGCTCGGTGCGGATGGCGATTACGCCCGAGTTGTATTTGTCCTTGGTGAAGATGTTGGTGTACTTTTTGGAGTCTTGGAGCTCGCGGAGGGTGGTGAACCATTGGCTGTGATCGTCAGTCTACTTATAGCGGGATTGATGAGGAGACTAGGCTCGGAGCTTACCCGCCTTCAGCGACGTATTGGCGAGGGTCATCGCATATTTTGCATGATTTGATTGCGTGGCTGTCGAACTGCACGCCGCAGGTACCGCAAATCATGAGATCCATTTTATCGTGGTTTGATCTTGTAAGATCTTGCCAAGCAACTGTCTTCAATCGCACAGCCGTAATGGTCTTGTCAACTCGGATGGATTCTAACCCCTCACTCTGAAGCGGCGGCTGTTATCATCGGGATATCGTTAGTCAGTGCTAACATCACGAAGCTTAGTCAGGGTCAGTGGGATTAGTCAACGTTCTTGGTTGGAGTCACGCTACGAGCGGACCTAGCTTCAATTACCGTCACCGGATACATTACAAAATACTCTTTACTCACTGACAACGTCAAAGAGTGAATTCATCACCGCAAAAGTCCTGGACGTGTTGAAAAGGCAAAGGCAAATCCCTCGCGAGAAACAATGTGAACAAGGAAAACCAGCAGTTGCTCCGAGGACTCTGTTAACACCATGAGGTTACAAGGTCATTTGCGTCCAAGGAAACCTTTCTGTATTTTCCAACATCGGAAACAGAACGAGAAACATCTTCTCATATCCATTATCAGGGCACATGGTAGTCGCGGCGGGGAATTTCAATAAAGAGTGAGTCGGTTCACACTGACAAACAATGGCCAAGGAGAAGACATATCACTCAAGTTGCATAGCGCGAAAAGGATCGGGGACTGCTACTCCATAACACCATGTTAAACATATTAAGAAACCAGGCATGGATAAACGTGAGCTTGTCATAGCTACTGTTCCACGCCGGTTATAACTAAACTGCGAGATCATTACGTGGTCAACCACGGTCCGCTCCGCTCCACTCCGCCCTGCCACCACATGTGCAGAGGTCTCTCGGAGACAAGACAACGATGCCGAAGCTCCCTCTTGGCCTCGGCGTTAATATAAGGTTGCTTGGCCTATGGGTCAGATGGGATGATGCCGCTTGATCAGTCCGACCAGCGGTACGGAAAATTCATCTGTTTCAGGGCGGCGTGGCACTCCACCAGTAGCTTGGCTACCTTCTAATTCGCGGATTTGACAACCTGTTTGCCCGGAAGCATCACGGAATAAGTAACTAGAGCGCGGTCTGCCAACCGTTTCTTGACCTTAGGCTCTCCGGCCCAAGTCCAATGCATGCGTAACAGCCCATGTTCGGATAGCTGCCAATGCACTTAAAGACACGTTCGGTTTAGTGTACATTGGCAGCTGGCCCAACCACTGGCCGGTAATTGAAGGGCGATGCTTAGTAGCAACGAGTGGAAGTTTTTGGGGTTGAAGCAGTGGCAGCTTCCATGATGTAGCTGTGATATGATTAATGGAAATCTGTCTCCTGTTGGGGTTGCAACAGTCGTTGACTTGGCCAATGCTAGCAGCAATGCGGTTCCTGCATTGCCGTCTTGGCATACCCAAGACTTTTTGAAGGTCCTGGTCTAATCAAGAAGGCTTGGTTCGATTTGAACTCCGTCTGCATTTGCAACGCCGAAGACATCACACTCCATCCCATCCGAATTTTGGGAGACGATGTGACTAGGTCTGGAATACAATTGAGCTCGTAACCCACGTGGTTTTGTCCTACGGGATCCTCTGAACCTAACGTTACCACTGACGAAATGTAATCTCCAAAGTCGTAGTTGGTTCACTTGCAATGCACGAGCATCATGGAAGTGGTCAACATTCATGCGCAAGAGCAGCCACTGCCCTTTTCTTCAGGAGTATTTTGTGGTCCTTGAACCAACGGCTTGGATATGTCAGTGGGTCTTTGAGTCCTATAGCTGATGGGCTAGTTGCATGGCATGCAGGTTCGCAGATGATGCCAACGCCATTTTGCCGTGTTACCCACCTTGGCCAGGACTGGAGATGTGTGGATAAGGGGAAGAACATCAACCATCAGCAGCTTGCCAACTAACTTCACAATCAATATAAAGCATCGAATTTCCTTTCTATACTAACTGGTTGTTTAGCACCATCCTCAATCGTTGTCACTCATTCTTTCTATCTTGATCGTTCAATATTTTCTTCTTCTCTCAAGAACTGGCTTCTACGGCACACTTGAACATTTTACCTCTTCTTTTACCCTCACCATTTCGTCACAATGAAGTTTTCCAACATCCTTAACCTCGCCCTCGTAGGGTTCGTCTCGGCTGCACCAACCCCCACCGTTGAAGATGAGTCCACAGGTGTCCTTGCCAAGCGCGCATCCATCACCGAGTCCTGCAACATCGGTTACGCCAGCACCAACGGCGGCACTTCCGGCGGCAAGGGCAGATCCACGACCACGGTCTCGACATTGGCCCAGTTTACCAAGGCTGCCGAGTCGAGCGGAAAGCTCAACATTGTCGTCAAGGGCTCTATCTCTGGTAGCGCCAAGGTTCGCGTTGCCTCCGACAAGACCATTGTCGGCCAGAAGGGATCCAAGGTTGTGGGTGTCGGTCTCTACATCAAGGGTGTCAAGAACGTCATCCTTCGCAACTTGGCCATCTCCAAGGTCAAGGACTCGAACGGCGATGCCATTGGTATCGAATCCTCGACCAACATCTGGGTCGACCACTGCGATGTGTCCTCGGACATGAACTCTGGAAAGGACTACTACGACGGCCTTATCGATATCACCCGGGGCGCTGACTTTGTAACCATCTCCAACACCTACCTCCACGACCACTACAAGACTTCCCTCATTGGTCACGTCGACAGCCAAACCAGCGACAAGGGCAAGCTTCGCGTGACTTACGCCAACAACTACTGGAACAATGTCAACTCGCGTAACCCTTCGGTCCGCTTCGGCACCGTCCACATCTACAACAACTTCTACAACAAGGTTGGGAGCACTGGCGTTAACACACGCATGGGAGCTCAGGTCCGCATTGAGTCGTCGGTCTTCGAGAACTCTAGCAAGAAGGTCATTCTCTCTGCTGACTCCAAGGAGACTGGCTATGCCACTGTTTCCGATATGTCTTACGGCGGCGGTGAGAACACCGCCCCCCTCGGCAACTTCGGCTCCAGCAAGGTCCCCTACAGCTACAGTCTCTATGGCAAGTCCAATGTCAAGAGCAAGGTTGTCGGCACTGCTGGTCAAACCCTCAGCTTTTAAGCCATGATGCAAGTCGGGGACGCGAACGGGTTGCGGCTGGGACCTTGACAGGCATGGGACGGACGTGAGTGGTTGCGGGCTTCCACTTCAAAGCAAACTTCTGTGGACATATTTCCTTGAGTGTATTTACTTCTTCTGCTACGTTATGCTACGTACATATTCTTTTGGCTCAATCGACCATATTACTACCCAGCCTTTCAGTTAGCTACGAGTGAACAGTCTCGCCTACTGACCGTTTCAATTTCAATGATACATTGTTTCAATGGTACTATCTCTCAGCAGTTGTGGTGACCATCAAAAGTCTGTTAATTTAGTCGACTTCTTGCTCCAAGTTATAGATGCAATACTTGCGTCCAATTCAGTCACCGAGCAAAGGGTAAGTATCATGTGCTTTTGGCCAAGTTTGATAAGGCAACCCTGACCCTTACTTCGAACTCTGAGACGCAGTTGGTTCTGGAGTCATCAAAGCTTGACAACAGCTATTCTTAATCGCTGATTTATTAAATGTGATAAAGTATGCTGAAGAATATTTTCGTTTGGCTTCATGACACAACGTCACGAACAACAGCCCTCAGCGAATTGAGAAGCCGAATTTGCTTGCACTTCAAACAGTGCTTTAGGACTGGTCGTCCAACCTCTTTCCCCTCTCAAATCACCCAAGTCCCTGAGCTGCGACTTCTAGTGCCAGAGTCCTAACATTGTGCAGACGGATGATGCGGTCTAATCGGTTGCGTCTCGGGGCGTAAGCGGTTGCTCGATCTGCTCAAAGTCCCTAAGGCTTGCAGGGGACCACAATGGTCACCCAAGATGGGATGGAGTCGGGGTTCGGGATGCCGTTCAGCTTGGCGATCTCGTCGGCAGTGGTGCCGAAATCGGTGGCGATCGAGTTGAGTGTGTCGCCCTGAACGATCCAGTACCAGCCTTTGCCAGGGTTGGCTCTGTCCCTTCTGCAGTCGCGCTTGGCGGCAGCCATGCCGGTAAGAGCAGCGAGAGCAACAAGAACGGAGGTGGAACGCATTTTGGAAATTATTCTGATGGGAGACGTGGAACTAAAAGAGTGTAGAGCTGGAAGTGTTGTTTGGTCGCGAGGTTTGGGTGAAGAATGAGTTATGTGGGTGCTTGTGATGGCCGGCTCGCTGGGTTCTTATATTTGGGAACTTTCACTGCTACGCGATTGTTGATCTTTTTCCGGTTTCTGTTGTTGCTATAATGATGTTTGCATTGCAGTTGCATGACTTATTGAATGTCGAGTGGATTGCACTGGCTATACGAGTCAAAAGGGGAACGACGATCCCATTCTCCCCTTGCTCTGTGTACGGACAATAATCAAACTTTATCTGCCCATGGTCAGTATAAACCCACAGACAGTTGTTGTTTTCTTCAAGGTAATAGCTAGAACGAGTCATCTATCATATATTGCAAAGATGGATACGCTTGCACGAAATGGAGCTTTGCGCACTCGATTTGAAAGTTACTTAAATGATCGCAGGTAACCGGTGTCGATCACTTTAGCAACTGTCAATACCTACGCTTGTCTTACCAGCCGCCATCCAGGGTGGCTCAGAGTATCTGCAAGTTTAACTAATCGCGGGTTGGCTTATTTCGATCTCATATGACCTTTACTTTCATGAATGGGATATTTCAGTTGGAGAGACGAAGTGCGAGAAAAGCGTGGCTGGTACGGAGTAAAGAACGCAAAGGTGTTGAAAGAAATGCGAACTCGAGATATCGGCGATCCCCTCTTCGCTTTGTTTCCTCAGGGCATTGGCAGTTTCTCCAGTGATACTGTTTGATACCAAACTTCCTGTTGGGGGATGCTGCGGGAGGAGCGGCAACATGAAGCTTGCGACCCTGGGCGCAAGCATGAATCGCGAGTACCAATGCTCCACGACGGAAGCCGCCGGGGCTCTGTAGATGCTGTCCGTATCCACCCGTGTCGGAATTCACGGTTAGAAACAGTGGACTTTGTAGGCAACGGAAGCCGAGATCTTGGCAACGAGACTGGAAATACTCTGTAGCTGTAGGAAAACTCAATTTGGCCAAGCAATTTAAAGTACGCGGCGACAAAGAATCCAGGCAGGGAGGGCGGTCAGCTTTACCCTGCTCTCGTATTCACTTGTTGTGAAATCTAGCAGCCGTGGCTCTCTTGACTCAGCTGACATCCTATCAAATGTCAGTCGCAAAAGCCATGATCTCTGAACGGCTACTGTCGAGCTGAATGTAAAAACACAGTGATATATCTAGTTTCAATGCATTTGCTATTTGAACTGTTCAATTGAGGCCGAGAACATGAGAGACGAAGTCGCAGCCACTTAGGCCAGCCGCATGTTTAGCTCAAGTGAGAAGCAGATTGAGCAAGGCCCAGTAGCAGCCGGCTAAGGTCAAGACAGGTCCGGAATCCGGGCCTCTCGATCACCAGAAACGCACTTCCTGTGAGTTTCTTTTGCGGAGTGTATTATGGGCACATGGTTTTATTCTTATATCCCATGTAATAAATCTAAAATGTACAGTGGTCCAATCTAGTGTCCCCGTCGATAGCCATTACTCCGGTATATTAGGTATTGTGTGTTTACATGCAAGCAGCGCCGTCAATGCCGAGGACCTTGCCGTTGATCCACTCGCCGTCCTGGGAAGCCAGGAAGCAGACGACACGGGCAATGTCGATGGGGAGACCGACACGGTGCATGGGAGACCAGCCAGCGGCGTACTCATCGACACCTTCGTCGTCGAGCTCAGCACCGCCGGGAATGTACTCGCGGCAGACGTCACTGTGATGATGTTAGCTTGGCGATCCAGTATGATGATAAAGCATGCAGCATGTTCTTACCGGTACATGTCGGTCTTGATGCCACCGGGGGCGACGGCGTTGACAGTGATCTTCTTGTCACCGAAGTCGATGGCCATGCAGCGGACGAAGGTCTCGATGGTGCCCTTGGAGCCGGAGTAGACGGCGTGCTTGGGGACACCCTTGGCCTGGCCAGTGATGGAGCCCATCAGGATGAGGCGGCCACCGACCTCGAGGTTCTTGTAGGCCTCACGGGCGACGAAGAACTGGCCACGGGTGTTGATGGCGAAGACGCGGTCGAACTCCTCGGGGGTGACGTCCTTGACGTGGCCGAAAGAGACGACACCGCTGTTGGAGCAGACGATGTTGAGCTTGCCGAAGATCTTCTTGGCCTCCTCGAACATCTTGACGATCTGGTCGACGTCGGAGACGTTGGCCTTGATGGAGGCGGCGTCGGAGCCGGCCTTCTTGATGGCCTGGACGACCTCCTCGGCGGTCTCGGCGCTGTTGGCGTAGTTGACAATGACCTTGGCGCCACGGCGGCCGAGCTCCATGGCCATCTCACGACCAATGCCACGGCCTGGAAGTCACCATGTTAGGACTGACATCAGACGAACAGACCCTGAAATGCACCCCGCAGTCTGGTCTAAGCTTGCTGAGGCTCGGCTGCGACTTTCCCGCAAAATGCATTCCGTGGAGGGGTTGTTAGAGAAGACGTACCGGCACCGGTGACAAGAGCAACCTTGCCCTCAAGGGACGCAGAGCCCAGGCCCAGAGGGCCGGGGATGGCGTCGTACTTGGAGCCCTTGGACTGGGAGGTAAGGCCAGGCATTTTGAATGAGTTTGGTTGGTTGGCTTTGGTGTCGGAGATGTGGTGGTGTGATGGTTGCAGGAGACTGGATCGTTGAGATACCGAGGAGTCGATTGGTTGGGTGAGTGATTGAGTTCTGTCGAGTGTTTCGAGATGGGAGATTCGGGTTGGATTCCTGGGTCTTAAGTACGGCATCTCGACATGTTGAAGACGACCAGCCCGCTCCATGTGTTCTATTCTCGCTGCCCGTTTGGAACCGCCTCACCTGAGGCCGTTCCTCGGCTTGCGCTCGGATGCCCGTGGAGAGACGACCGGACTTGGACGTGCGCGCATCGGACGTCCGTGAAACGACACCGTTCTAGCTGCTAGCCTCCTGGCTCCAACATGCACATCGCTTCCCGCACCAAAAAGCGAGAGCCGAATGCAAGCCACACTGCCCATCCATATTCTTTTTCGGCTGATCTCCCTCCACTGTGCCTGAGTTAGCGCTGCCTCGCCGGTCCCTTGGCGCCACTCACGACCGACGCGCTCCCACGGCAACACGGCCGCTCCCCCTCTCGCAGAAGGTATTGGGACCGCCCGGACCGAGCCCCGGACGCAGGCCAAGGGGGTTTGTCCCACTGCAACGGACCCCTTTGCTCGGCCTTCCGCTTACATGTAAACCCAAAGACATTATTCGCTTCCCTTGGGGTGCATCGCCAACGCAAGCCGCCTGTTCGCTCTCGCGGTCGGCGCGATCCCTCTGGTGGCCCGTGGCTGAATGGGCTTTGGACCGCCATCCTCGCGCTCTCGCGCCATTCGGACGACATGCAGCTCCCGATGTGCCCAGAGGGCCATGAGGCCGCAGGCGTCGGCTGCGATGGTCTCGAGACAAGTGGTTCGGGGTCTTGCCCCGGTGTCCACCTCCACATCCCGGCACAGATCGCCATCACAGGAGCACAACGTGAAAGGTTGCTGGCCAGCTGTTGGACATGGCGCCGCCACAAGTCTCGACCACGTCCACGAGGTTCAATGCTACGCCCATATTTGAGATTCCGTCCAGGTGTTGGGAAGAAGGGTCTGGGCTCGGACCTCAGCAAGCACCCGGTCGTCGTACCAGGCCTCGTTCCGCATCGCCGACGATGCTTGACCGACAGTGCAGACCGACTATGTGATTGTGCAAGCTTTCGGCCTTCGCATCTACAGTTTTAATGGCGTCGTTAATGTGGGATCATCCGATGATGAGATATTACACGGAACGCCTCATCCTAGGTGAGCTTGGAGAACATGCCATCCGAGAAGTGGTTCCGGCCGTTCGAGGCCGAAAGATCGGGTTCGTCTCTCAAGGCACGGGTCCATCGGGGGTCTTGTCGCAGCCGGGGCCATGGTACGGCACGCTTCAAGGTGGACGGCGTGAATGTCATCACCACCGGCTCAACATGCCACACCCTGCCCCGGAGCATGCCCTCCCCCAGGCGACCTCTTCCCGGACGGCCCAGCAGAGCCGAGGAGAGCAAGCCACCCCGGAACTAAACTGAGTTCCGTATAACCATCCGATCATGGCCCGGGCCGGAAGTTTCGACCCAGTGGGTGCGTTCCATCCGGCTGGGTCCTGTGAACTGCTGACGCCGGGAACCCCCCGCTGGGAAGGTTTCCTATCCCGGCAATCCTGTCGGCGGCACTCCGAGACTTGTTGCATGGCGGAATGCTTCCCCCGCGGCTTTCAGAACTTTGCCAAATACAGCAATGTTTTGTGGGTTCTCGATGTTTCGTGATTCCGTGATACTTGCAACCATTATCCAGTCAATCTCGTGTATCTGTTGTTTGGATGGTAGGCAAAAGTTTGAGTTGGCTCCTACATCCAATACGAATCCCTTCACTACAAAGGAAAAAGAGGACGTCCGCCTCTCAAACAATTTCTGCTCGTCACGATAAGTGAGTCTTGCTTCTCAAACTCTTTTCGCCCACACGGGAATGGAAAGGCTGCTCACGACACCAATTCGGCAACAAAGCATAGTCCGAAATACGAAAGTTTCAGAAAGAGCAGCTCAGAGCAGCCAGGGTAGGCTTGGAAGCTATTCTGCTTCCACCAAGCCTCCGACCCGGCACAGAGCCGCCGAAACTGCACCCGTTCGTGAGATAACCGCCTGTCCACCTCTGCCGAGACCGTGCGACTTCGAGACTACGAGACTTCGAAAGCAATCTCAGAGAAGATTCGCCCAAGTAAGTGTTTGGTCTTTTACACTGAACAAACGAACAATCCAAGATGCGTCCAACACCCCGACCATTCGGTTCATCCTCTGCCTTCAGCCCATCCAATATTCAAGACTTCATTTCCGCAGCAGTGTTGTGCTGGTAACGGTGAGCCGAGGCCGTGTGCCCACACTACAAATTTTAGGATCCTGTCAGCATGTCAGCCAATTTCCCCAATCGGGGTGTCTTATTTTACAACCATGACAAACCTTTCTCGTATTTTTAGCCTTGCTCGCTAGAGTTTACAGGGCTTATCTCACGCTGATCCTTCAGCTGAAAAGCCAAGAACTCCGCAGGCGATCCTTCAAAGTGCAGAGCCACATGCCTTCCCAACACCAACGTGTGTGTCAACCAAACGAGCAAACTGCAGTTCTTTGCATCGAGGCGTCCGCGATCAACGTTCGATACGCCTCTTATGTTTGCACTTTGCTGCCCTTTTGTCTCTCCAAGAGACTCTGTGGAGTTATGCAACGTAATGTGGTCTGATGACCACGTTCATCTCCGGTTACACGCTCGTGTCGACCTCTTCCACTGTCTCGGCCATGGTGCCTCCAGATACAAACTGTAACCCCAAAAAACACTTGGAACATTCCTCAAGAACGCGGCAGACGTTGGGTAGATCCATCCAACGTGCGTCGGTCACTCCGCAGCCGATGCGGCGAGAAAGTCCCCGCCTCCACTGCCTGCAACCTGCTCCAGATGCCAAGTGAACCGGCGCTCTTAGGTGATGCTCCTGGAAGAGGCTGTGGACCCGCAAGCGCAAGATTCGGGGGCATCCTTCGATGCGCCGACAAGGACACTATTTGTCTGCCTACAGCAGATCCAGAGAGAGCTGGGCTTGCTGACAGGTGCATCATCAGACCAGCCCCATTCAAAATGCGAGTACACAAATGACAACCCCGGTCGATGTAGTGATCAGCCAGATGGAGGCTTGGTTGCGTGCCAGCTGTGGGCCTCCTTTGATCACGCTTATATACTTCTCGGAACGTATGTCTTGACTTAACTTGAGTATGTAAACCAGACTCTTTGGATTTGCCGTTATGGTCTTTTCTCGTGTGCATCTAGTACATTGAAAGTCAAGAACAAGCGGCAGACAAGGATTCGGACAAAGCGACCAACTACTTCCTTAACACTCATCACAATGTCTGTTAGTAGCAGCCTAGGGCTAAGCTGCCCGCGAGGCGGCGATTTCTACGTTTGCGAGGGCAATACGACCGAGTTCTTGGGCTGTTGCGCTTCAAACCCATGCGCCGATGGCAGCGGAAGGTGCCCGACCAAGGACCTGAGGATATCCTCGTTCAACCCGGACAGATACGCAGTCATCCCGCCTCAGGGATGCGACGACCCAAGGCCGGCCAGCCTGTTATTCTACACATGCACCAACAACGTCCCGTTCATCGGATGCTGCGCCAAGAACCCTTGTCAAGAGCCCGATGGCCTCTGCCCAACAGACCACCTCATCGGGACGACTCTCAGCTCCGACGCCAACAACAGAACAATATTCACGCAGAGTTCTTCGTCGTCGGCTCGGCCTTCCAGTAACTCTTCTGGTGGCGGTCTTGCCACAGGAGCCATCGTTGGTATCGCCATCGGGGCTGCTGTGGCCGTTGGCATCATCGTGGCGGTAATATGGAGGTGCGGATGGCATGCTAGGAAGCGCAACGAAAGAGGGGAGCCTGCATGGGAGCCTGCCGCCCAGAGCGCTCATCCAAGTCACCATCCCGAGATGGGCTTCACGCCTCAGAGCCCCGCCTTGTATGATCCAGCACGTGGTAAGTCCTCGTACCCATTCACTGCCTATGAGGGCAAATAGACTGACACGCGCAGCATCTCATATCAGCTACGCAACAACCGTCGCCCCCAACTCGTACCCGTCCACATCACCACCGCACTCGCCCTACTTCCCCGTCAAGCACCCGGGTTCGCCAATGACAGTCGATGAGCGGCATCTTTCAACCTACACAGACAGCAACGTGAGCTCCCTCAGCGGTCATAACCCGCGGCACCTAAGCCAGTATTCTGGTGTTGGAGTGGATTTGCACCCAGTCAGTGAGCTAGACGGTATGGAACAACAAGCACCAAGGGCGGAACTAGGCGATGGAGCTCCTGTCAATCTCTACGGCAAAGGAGGCGACCGATAGTGATGTAGCGACGTGATTTCACCAACTATAAGCGGGGCGTTCCGGGGTTCTGGGGTATCGTGCATTCTCATCTATCATACACATCATTTCTCATTAAGCGGTCGCTCCGGTACCAAGATCACGCACAAACAGTGCAGCCACTGATCATAGTAGATAATTGTAAAGTTTCAAAATGAGCCACATTGAACAACGAAACGCCAGGTGAAACACTTTTCTAGCCTGGGGACACGTGGGGATCTTGCCGCATGGTTGACAGTTGAAGGTTTCAACAATCTCTGATTAGGGAATCTAGCACAAGCGGAAGCGCCCAACTAGAACGACCAAAACCGGCATACTGAGCAACCACAATCGAAAATGCCTCCGGTTATAATCAATTTGCCCTATGCTCCGTTCATAAGGCCGGAGAGGTCAAAGAAAGGCCGCGAGCACCCATTCAAAACCTGACGCTTGGTTAGACAGCTCGATATGGAGGCACACAGCGGGAAAAGTCGTTCCTTGCAAAACAATGTGTATAACCTCCAAAGAGTTCCTCAATGAACTAGCATTTATGAACACAGCTACTTGGAAAAATGTATTACAACGTGCTCGGAGCACCCAGTGTGTACTCTTCAGCGGGAAGTGGAACGACGTGGGGGTAATAATCCATCATTTGCATGCTTTCTTCAACAACACGACCCGCCTTGCTAGCTCAATCGGTAGAGCGTGAGACTCTTAATCTCAAGGTTGCGGGTTCGACCCCCGCGTGAGGCTCAAATCCTCACCGCGATTGGTACAGCCACTCTTACGGGTTCTTCCATTTTTTTCATTTTGAAGTCACGCATTTGATTAACACGCATCATGGGTTACGGTCGCGCTTTCTACATATCCTTCCTCGCGACATGTGTGTCTCCTTTTGAAACTTCAATCTTTCGCTGCGTCTGTGCGCTATGCTCTACTATTCTTTCTTTTCACAAGTAGAGAAAACAATACTACGCGGGTAGAAGTGTCAGGAAGAACGGACGATCAGGGAATACACTTTTCAGAGGAAGATTTTTTGAAATCGTGGCTTTCAGCGCACCGTCGAACGCTTCTGTAAGTTACGACTTCGTCAACGTAGGGAAAGCGACGAAGAAAAATCATTGTAACAGAAAGTGTCGTGCATTGAAGTCCTTGTATCGTAAAATTTCAGATAAGTTCTCTGGCATCCTGGCGGGTCTCGCCGAAAATTGAATCTAGTGATATTTGCCGCTAATGGACATGGACAACGTTTGAGACGTGAAAGGGATTGTGTTGTGAACGAGACAAACGACAAAAGAGCCGAACCAGTCAAAGAAATGCCTATAATGCAACGGCGAGGGACAGCAGAAACGGATCGTCTTGTTTGTTTGCTGAATCTATCGGCGGGGGGGCAGGCGGCAGTCCATCTCTGGCATATATATATAAGTTAGGTCTCGTTTGGTTTAATACAGTTCCAGCCTGATTTCGCTCACTGCCGGTCATCCTCTGCACTTCGCAACAAGAATCGGAATATTTATTCTGTCAGCTTCTCCCGTCTTGACAGAAATGGAGTCTACATCCAGGTCTCTCGAACCCTCAGTCGTATTGACCCAGCGACGAGGACAGCAAATTTCGGTCTATAACTCACCACGGATCAACGTACGCACGGCCATCACCTTCATCTTCATCCTTTTCATTATCATGGGCGCCACTTTCAGCTGCACGATCCTGGTCTTCTCTACCAGGCGAGGCCTGACTGTCCCGTGGGCAACATTGATGGCCTTCGGCACCACTCTTCTGGCGTTGCTGGGCCTCCTCGGAATCTTGAGATGGTGGCACTATGCCCGTCCTCGTCTGCCCAAGCTGCCCATCAACTGCTATGGATGTCGGCTGGATGTCTCCGACGACGACCTTCGGGACTTTCCCGAGAATAGTGCCGTCAACACGGCTACCACGGTCGGTTTCACCGCCGCCTGGATCTCCGATCAAATCGTCCGCGTGGCGGATATGATCTTCGGTCACCGAATGCCTTCACATTTGCCTGGCCACAGGACTCTCAACGAGCCCGGTATCGACCAAGTGGTCGGCTATAAAGCCAATGCCGAGACATCTTCTCCACGAGAGGGGGGTGGAAGAGTTCATCATGAGCCAATGCGGACCGGTGTAGTCGTGACAGAGGGGTCTTCAAGCTCAGCACCCCCGGGTCAAGATAGCTACCAGTCCGTTTCGCAGATGACCATCTCCCCTTCCCCAGTTGACTCATGCAGCAAGCAGGGAACCTACGTCAGCAACAAGGGTGCCACGACGACGAGACAATCTGGCTCCGACAAGAGAGCGCGGAAGGACTGGGAAGAGCAACAGCGACATAACGACAGGACCCGCGTTCCACCGAGTCGCCAGCAGTGGACTGTACGCAAACAACAAACTGAGACGAGGCAATCCTCATTGTCGAACCAATGCAGCTCTTCGCCCTTGCAATCTGGAGATCGTGATCGCATGCCTCAAGCTTCGTCTCGCCGCGACGAGCATTCGCGCCACCCTTGAACAGAGACTTGCACCTACTCGCATCGAAGGAGGGACTGGGCGCCACCGCAGAGTCTGCTTAAAAGACCCGGTGGTTGGACATAGTCTGGCTGGCGGATGGACTCCAGCTCCTCATGTTTGCATAACTGTTGTGTTTTCTACTTTGGCTATGAGAAGTGAGTTGCGATGAAAAAAGTATCTGTTTGGTTTGTGTCGTGGAGTTGGGATATCAGAGGCCGAGAACACTTGTTTCGACACTGCTGTAGCTAATTAATATTTGATATTTGATGCGAACGCCCTCCTTTCCGCATATGCCTATTAGGTGAGGCATCTTCGCCAAACCACATCAAGGTGTATGCAGGGCCTCATTGTCGAGATACTGCACGTTTTCAAAGCCCGAAAAGCCTTGCCATCTTCGTGCCGAGCGTACTTTGCTCTGGGCTTGGTGGTGCATACGCCTTAGCTGAGAACTCCCATCCCAGCGGGTGGATTACAAAAACGCCTCCTCTTGTGCTATCGTCGAGCCCTTGAAGTATTGCTTGAAACCCTCGTAGGATCCGAGACCGAGCCCGCTCCCGACTCCAGCCGCCAAGCAGGTTAGGGTGCCTCCTCTGAACAGGCCGCGGACACCCTCGGTACGGAAAACATCTCGTGCTACGCGCAAGGGGCCGTGGGTCGTGCGCGGCTGGGCATGTTCAACATATCTCATCACACTACCTTGCATTCCCACTGAGGTTGGAAACAAACGAGGAGGTGACGTTTGGCCCCCGGCAGCAAGCCGCATTCTTGTCTTCACCACGTCAACTGGAACGAAAATGAAGGAAGCAGAAGCACCGGCGAGGCCCGCGCTTATTGTGTGGATCTGGATCTGCTGTGATATGCTCCCGCTCTTCCGATCCAACCTTTCTAGTAACTTTGCTGCCAGCGACTCGTAGAGCAAAAACGTCAAACTGGTACCGGGTATACTGCTTGTGGCCAGGGCCGTGTACCCAGCCCACAATCTTGTGGGCTGTTTCATAAACCTTTTCAGCATTTTCAACGTGGGCGACTGGCGTTTCGGCGACCCTTCGGCTTGCTGATATACCTGCGCATTCTGCTTCAGGACCTCGGCAGGGTTGATAATGGCGCAGGACACGAGGTCGGCAGCGGCACTGCTGGCGCCATGGAGGACTGGTAAAGGCACGCCCTGGAGATACCCTGCTGCTTTGGCGTCTTGAGAGGCCTTCTTCAACCCCTCGTAAATGGTGAAGAATGCAGCCGCTGACGGCATGCCGGTGACTAACGTCGGGCCAAAGCCCTGATAGAGCCCCAGGAAAAGAGACCGGTTGAATGATCCATTGACGTTTTTGTAGTGCGTCTTGTAGGCGGGTGACTGGGTGCGAGTAATCAACGTGTCGATTGGATGGACCAGAACATCGACGCCCAAAGCGGCGATCGCTGCAGCCTGTTCACAGCTTAGTCCAGAGCCCAAATACGATGACAGGGCCTCGTTCGGGGGTTGCGAGTACGCACCAGCGATATTTCCGAGCCGGGGCTGAGAGACATGAAGTTTGGTTGAGCCGTTGCTGGAATGACGAGGTTGATGAGAATTCTGTCAGTCTAGTCATGGCGGGTGTACTTGATAATACACAACCTGAGGTTGTCGAGCAGCTTCGGCGGCCGCGGCATCCTGTCCGTCCGGCGCTCCCAGCACGTCCGAGCTCCCAACGGCAAAAGCTATAGCAACTTTAGAGCTGTGGCGCGTGCACAGGCCCCAGCCAATGAATGCGTTTGCAACTGGCGCTGCAAGACATGCTCAACTCGTTGAACATGTTATTCCTCGGTGCGGGACTCAACGCAAGTGGCCTTGTTCCACTCCCGTAGCAGTTTTCGACCGAAAATGCAGGCGCTCGTCTTTTCGGGTTTCTACCTGCTTGCCGTCCAGGCGTCTGATATCAATGGCGAGTGGCGGAGGGCAGCGATATACAGCGCCCAGGACACCCGGATCCCGCGTGGTCCGCAAGAGAAGCCATGCCTGGACCTACGGTGATGCAGGCCACCCTCGCTCAGCAGCTGGAGCAGAGGTCCAGCTAAGCGAAGAATAGCATCGCAATCAGTTTAACCGGTCAATTGGTGCGAGAAACTTGACTTTTTCGTACATGTCCTACGACTGATGGGCGCAGCTAAGCTTAGTTGTGCAGTCTCGAAATAACTACAGGGCTGATGAAAGGGCCAAGAAACTCGCTCCCTATAGCCATTTTCAACGAGCCAAATGCATTCTCTCTGTTAGTGTAATCGGGCTTGAGGGGAATGTCAGAGCCTACCAGGCTTTGAACGACGTGCAGAAGAAGCCAATCGCTCTCTGTCAAACACGACTCATGGACCATCGCGAAGAGTCAGTCACGGTAAACTGCCACAGCACGGATGGGGCGATTTGGCAAATAGTCTGCGCCGTCGACCAACAAAATTGCCCCAAACCGTCAAAATGCCATCTGAATGACGACACATCCGGGCCAATTCAAACAATGACAGTTGCCAAGCGGCAACTCTATCGCCGGGTTCATGGTTCCCCTTTTCCCGAGATGAGACGAAGCGGGCGGGCGGCGCAGCAGGGGCAGTAATTATCACGGGAAACTACACAGGCCGCGCCAACGCGTGCTGGCTACTATGCCGCGACCACGTCCAATCCCTCCCCTTGCCAGCATGCGATCACGTCTGCTGTGGCGGCATCAGATCATCCCAACATAGAGAAGAGGGGCGGGCCATCCTGTATCTGAGCAATTCGTACGATCATTGCCCGCAGTGAAGTGCCAGAGTCCCCGTCGCATCGCAGGGTCGCATCGCATGAGAGAGAACGCATCATCCACGCTCCTGGACCTCTGGACCGTCAACTGCCCTTGCATGCCGCATTACCGACCAAGCACTCGAACCAAGAGCCGGCATTCATCTCCTGTGTGTGTGGCAGCGTGGGCAGCGTGGCGGCATCGCCAAAGGCCTGGATTCGCAGGGATGAAACATGGCAAATTTCCCCTGCCTTGATTCCTGCATCTGCCAGCTCGAACGTCTGGAGTCTATCAAGATCTGGTCTGGCCAATTGCCGTGGGCAGCACCACGCGATCGAGTTCGGGGAAAGGCCCGAAGGAGGATGTGGAAACGTATTCCACCCCAACTGCGCGATAATCTCCTTCATCAGTGGGCTCATGCTGGATCGACTTGGCGAGGGATTCATACACCACAGTACCTAGTGGGAAGCCCACGCCGCAGGCGGAGTGAGCACATCCGAGCCATTCAGCGTCTTCAACTCACCCAACCCGCTGCTCCAAGACGAGGGCCCTCCACTGTTCGCAGAATCTGTTCCTGCAGTGGTCTCAAGTTCGGATGTCTGGCTCGATGGGAGCCTGTGGGCTCTGCTTCACGGTTAAACGTAGTGTACATCAAGAACAGCGCGTCTCCACGGTGTTCAGGGGCCGGGCCATCCCACCATTCCGATGCTAGCGCCAACGTTGAACGTTGACGCGAACTCTGCCGAAACCACCCTCGCGTCTCTTTCTCGACAGCCGAGTTCGCCAAGAAGACTAGTAGGTTTACCAGACGGCTGACCGTTTTGACACAAGCGAAGCAAGCCCTACGTCACAGTCACAGTCGCAGTTGCAGGGCATGTTATCGTCCGGGTTCTACTACTACGCGAGACGGGTGCGACGCTGAGGTTCCGCAACGCTTTGCCGCGGGGGGGTTCTTTTCGACAGTGACACCTTGCGCGTCTCCCGTCCGGCCGGCAAAAGCACCCAGCGGCGGGGAGGGTCGCATCCAAACTTCACAGCCCCCGGCACAACTTCCACAGAAGCCAGGGCGAATGACTGAGGACAAGGTATCATCGCGCGCCGTGCGCTCTCCGATGGGGGCCAATGATCTCCCGTCCGGCTCCCTCGCGAAAGGCTCAGCCCGAAAACTCTGAACGTTACAGCGCGCGGAGTGTTTGGTCCCGACTCTGGCTCGGGTATAATAGAGGGCGTTAACGTTAAGCCTTTCAACGTCACTTAATCGCCCACCTACGCGTGGACGGCACTCTCACAGCTTGCTTTGAACGTGGCTCTGGCCGCGTTTAAACCAATAGTGGACAAAAGGAAAAATACCAAACGCTCATGAGCATGCCCCGCCGATATCTGAGTTTTCTATATCCCGTGTCCCACAGGCGGCTCCCCGGTGCTCGAATCGGACGATCCAGCCATCGGAGGTCTGTCCGCTTCCAGACTGGCACCCCTCGCCAGCGCCCAACGGCACTTGAACGTTTGGCATCGCTTTGGTCTGATACTTTCATGGGACATTAGGGAGGCAAATCTCGATGGGAAGTGGTTATGGCCAAGCCTTTTCGATTCAGCCGGTATCCCTAACCCGAGCTTTCTACGTCTCCCTACAGGTCGTTTCCATCATCGTTGCTGATCGTTGCCGTCCCCCCGCCCTCGGCCTCGGCAACGATCCTGGTCCTCACGACCCTGCCCGTGGTGTCTACGTAGATGTTGCTGAACGCCTCCAGCCCGGGGTACGGCGCGTACAGGTACTGCAGCTCAAACTCCTTGACATGCCCGTCGACCTTGATGGTCCTGTTGTGGCCGCTGAACGTCATGTCGCGGCTGTAGTAGCCCACGACCCGCTTCCCGCTCTCGCTGCCGCTGTTGTCCAGGTACACGTCGTACAGCGAGCCGTTCTGCGCCAGCACGCGGTTCGTGTGCGTCCGCCCGGAGAAGTCGTTGACCGAGTAGAGGATGTTGTTCTCGATGCGGTACGCCAGGTCGCGCTTCGCCACCGAGCTGGCGGCGCTCTCGACGGGGTCCGTGACGACGTCGACCGTCTTGTTGATGACGTCGCCGACGGTGTCGCCGAGCGTCGCGATGATGGGGTTCAGGTCGATGCTGGTCAGCACGTCGCCCACCATCTTGACCACGTTCTCCAGGCGCGCCTCGAGCTCGACCTTGGCCGAGACGTTGTAGATGCCCAGCTTGACGCGGTCGATGCGCGCGTCGACGCCCGCCTGGAAGTGCAGCAGGTTCAGGACCTTGGCGTCGAGGTTGACCTTGGCCGTGATGTTCTGCACCTCGATGCTGATCTCGCCCACCGACACCGAGGCGTTGAGGTAGACGTCTGGGATCGGGTTGAGCGTGTCGATGCCCGTCTTGGTGTTTGCCGTCTCGTAGACGGCAGACTCGTTGTCGCCGCGGCGCTTCAGGTCGTAGCCAAAGTAGCCGTCGCCCTTGGGCTCGTCCTGGGCAAGGGCAAGGGTCGAGAGGGTCAGGAGGGCGAACGCCCTGGTGACAAAGGGGGCCATCATGGTCGTGTGAGGAGGAAGAAGAGTCTCGAAAGGAATGAATGAATGGCCGTGGTAGGCCGTTTGGTAAAGCTGGAGACAGACTGATCGGAGGACCGCGGGGACGAGCGAGGTCTGACGATGTCGGGGGACCCGACGATACAAGTATGGTCTACCGACTCGTCTGAGATAGTATGGGGGAGGGGAGGGGAGGGGTGTAAGTCTCTCGGCGTGATGGCGAGAACGAAGGCTTCGGGAGCCGTCACTGTATCAAGAACACCACCCCCTCCCCCTCTCCTCCCCCGACACAACATCCTTGGGATGTCACTGACAAGGTCAAATCTCTCCCACTTCCAAGTCGACGGCCGGGTCTCACTCTCGGAAGCCCCCTCTGCACGCGGCGCCCCCGTACCCTGCGAATGCCCCGACTGGCTACCATCAAAAAGTCACGCAGGAACATATCCACTCCCCCCCGTCCACGTTTGTCCTGTTCAGTCCCAATGCAACATCGCCAAAGGGACGCATGCTGTACGCACGAGGAGAATGGGCAATTTTTTTCTGGTTTGGCTCATTTCCCATCCTAGAACCTGGGCATGGACATGGAATATTCCAAGGTTTTCCTGTCATTCCATCACATGCAGTTCTCCCCCCTCCCAGGCTTCGGCCCGGTGGCTTGCAGCCTGTCATGGGCTCATGCTTGTCTCACACCCCGACTCTCCTATGAGAACAAAGCATCACTACGAGTGTCGACATCCATGATGAGCGAACACTCGACTGGACCACCCAGAAAAGAAAGGGGTGTGGACACAGCCCATTCGGAACCGTTGCCAATACCCGCCCTAGATATGGGGTACACCGCGTTGCATCAGACCCCGCCAGGGATGTGGATACATGCGGATGGGTGCCCATGTGTGAGCGGCATGGAGATGGGCGAGTTGACAAGCTGGATGCACTCCGCGATGGAACAGGGGGTGGACGGAAAGCAGGATGAGGTAAATTGACAACCTTGATTTGATTCCGGCACACGCACACGATGCCGCCTTATATCCCCCAGGCAAGCCCAGCCTCCGCGAGCGCAGTCCCTTTGGCAGCTCACCAGTGTTCCCCCGAGTCTCTCCCCTGGTGTCCCATCGTCGCTCCTTTGAAACCCACCACACGCTCTCTTTTCACGCACCCAGCCTCAAGATGAGGTCCTCCATCGTCTCCCTCTTGCTCGCGCTCTTCGTCGCCCTCGTCGCGGCGCAGACCCCAACTGCGACGGACGCACCAGAGGCAACGACAACTGCCGAGCAGGAGTCCCCATCGACACCAGAGGCCACAGGAACACCGACCTCGACCACGGCGCAGGGAACAACGGCCTCGGGCGGTGACAGCGGGGGAGGCGGCACAACCTCCCGCCCCTCCAGCACGCCCCCTGCGGATGTCTACCTCAAGGTCCCCGAGCTCTCCGTCGGCCGCATCGAGCTCGACGTCGACAACCTCTCGGCCGAAGTGAACCTCGCCGCCGAGATCGCTAAGCTCGTCACTATCAACGCCGGCGTGCAGATCGGCATCGAAAAGGTCAACATCACCATCGTTGACGTCGAGGCCGAGCTCGAGCTCGTCATCCGCCTCGGCAACCTCGTCGAGATCGTCAACCGCACCCTGGCCTCGCTCGACCTGAACCCCTTGCTCATCAACCTCCTGGACACCGTGGGCGACGTGGTGGACGACGTCATTGGCGCCGTGGACGGGCTGCTGGGGTCCATTGTGAACGGGGACACCAAGATCAACTTCCTGATTGACAATCTCGGAAACATCGTGCAGGAGGTCGCGAACAGCGGCAGCACCGCGTTGAGCACCATCATCGGAAACTACCAACAGAACATGACCTTTACGGGTAACCAGCAGGACCTCGGTAGTGGGCTGGTGCAGAAAACGTACGAGTACGCCCCGCTCAGCTCGCTCGTCAACATCGTCTTCAACACGCTCGGCCAGGTTGTGAGGGCGACTGTAGTAAAGGGCGGAGGGTCGGGAGGTGGAAGCTCAACGGCATCGGGGACGGTGGCGCCGACATCCGCTGTGACAACTGCCGCCCCCACCACGACGGCGGCTGCTAGTGCATAATCAATGTTATAATGAGCGTAGAAGCCAAAAGTTAACAGAAAGTATTCATGCCGACGTGCAAAGTGTACGATGGCCCCTTGTGCATGGTGTGAGATGCTTGGTTTACGGTCTAGGTTGAGGCAGACTGCGCGGCAGGAGTGTAACAAAGATACTACCAACCATCATGTTTTGCCATGCACTAGAATGGGCACGGAGAGTAACTTGAAAGTTGTGCTCGATTGTTCATTATACTAAATATATCATACTTTGGGGTCCTAACGCCATACGCAATTTGTTCCATTCATCGTAAAATTAGTACGCCAGCTGGGTGCTCAGGCCATCAAGCTCACGAGCCCACACGCGGTGCTGAGCGATGGTGTAGAAGAACTGCTCCAAGAATCCCTTGCTGTTCTTGATGATCTCGACAGTCTCCTTCAAGCTCTCAGGTGCGAACGACTTCATCGTAATGACACCGTAGCTATCCTCGACGTTGCTGTCGTTGGACAAAGCGACCTCGGGCAGGGTGATGGCAGTACGGATGAAGTCAACAGCCTCGCCAGTGGCAGCAATGGCCTTGAGATGGCCGAACGCCTCGCGGATCCAGTGCACAGCTCTGCCGTTCTTTGTCAGGGTCTTGATGGATTCCTCGCCACCGGGGACGAAGATAGCATCAACCATGGTAGATCTAAAGCCTTCGAGATGGTGAGCGGGAATGACACCCTTGCCGGCGGTCTTGGACGCTCCCGCGGGGAAGATCTCTGAGCGACGAGTACCGATAACCATAGGAATGGCCATGGAAGCTGCAACGGCAGCCTTTGCGGCGCCGAAGGCGACAGGGTCGAAGCCGTCGGCGATGATGATGGCAACACGGCGCGACTTGATGGTGGGTGTTTCGGGCATAAACTCCAGCTGGCTGAGACCCTTGGCCTTGTTTCCGTGGTTGGGGCGGCCAGCCTTCTCGGGCTTGGTGCCACCAACCATCTCAGCAACAGCCTGGGCCAAGCCAAGGTCAATATCGGCAAGACGCTGCGACATGCGCTCGTACACAATAGGGTCCTCGCAGTGGTCCAGCTCGAATGCGAAGGCGTTGATAGCGTGGGTCTTCTCAATGGGAGACAGACTGTTAAAGAACAGCTGGGCCTGGCTGAAGTGCTCCTTGAACTTGGCGCTCTTGGTGCGCTGTTTGATGCCCTCCACCTTCTGGGCAAAGTCAACGTAGGCACCAGAGACCTTGGAGTGATTGGCGGGGGGGATAGCCTCGTGGCGGTTGGGCCAGTAGTTGACATTGCCCTTGGAAATAGTTTGACGGTGCTGGCCGTCCCTGTTGAAGTTCATTACAGGGCACACGGGCTTATTGATCGGAAGCTCCTGCCAGTTAATGCCGAGACGAGTAATTTGGGTATCAAAGTAAGAAAAGTTGCGGCCCTGAAGGAGAGGGTCATCGGAAAAGCCAATGCCGGGGACGACGTGGCTGGTGCAGAAGGCGACCTGCTCGGTCTGGGTGAAATACTCGTCGGGGTTCTTGTTCAATTCCAACTCTCCGATGTAGCGAATAGGAATCTGCTCCTCGGGCCAGACCTTGGTGGCGTCGAGAATGTCGAAGTCAAAGTCATGCTCCCTAGACTCAGGCAGGACCTGGATACCAAACTTCCACTTGGGGTAGGCGCCGTTCTCGATGGCCTCGGCCAGATCCTTGCGGTGGAAATCGGGGTCCTGGCCAGCAAGCTTCAGAGCCTCATCCCAGACGAGGGAGTGAACGCCAAGCTCGGGGGTGAAATGGAACTTGACAAAGTGACGCTCGCCCTTGTCGTTAGTCAGGGTGTATGTGTTGACTCCGAAGCCCTGCATCATTCTGTAGGAACGGGGAATGGTGCGGTCTGACATGGCCCAGCAGAACATGTGGGTGGCCTCGGTGTGCAGATACTGGAAGTCCCAGAAGTTGTCGTGGGCAGATTGGGCCTGCGGGAACTCGAGCTGAGGCTCAGGCTTGCCTATTTTTGGTCAGCATGCTGTGCTCCCGCAGAGGGTGTCAACTTAATGGCTTACCTGCATGGATAACATCGGGGAACTTCATGGCGTCCTGGATGAAGAAGACGGGGATGTTGTTGCCAACAAGGTCCCAGTTACCCTCCTCCGTGTAGAACTTGATAGCAAACCCGCGAACATCACGGACAGTGTCGGCACTGCCTCTGCTACCGAGGACAGTGGAGAAGCGGAGGAACAGAGGGGTCTCGCGTGACGTGTCGGTCAAGATACCGGCGTTGCTCACGTCTGCGGCACTCTCGAAAAGTCTGAAGGTGCCAAAGGCACCGGCACCTCTAGCGTGAACGACTCGTTCGGGTATTCTCTCGTGGTCGAATCGGTGAATCTGTTGGTGTTACTAACGATGGTTGGGGCACGTTGGGCAGCGGACGTGACCAACCTTTTCCCTTGCAATGGCATCCTCGAGAAGCATGGGGCCGGTCTTGTCGTTGTTGGTGACTCTCAGCCAGTCGTCCGTGTTCTCAATCTTGGTGCCAAAGTCGGTGGTCATGGGAGCCTTGGGGTTAGGCTCAACCATGTTCTCAGCGAGCTGAGCGTTCTTCTTGTTTGATTGGCCCATGACTACGTTTCCGGCTTTCTTCAGGGTATCAGGAACAATGCTTGCCATCTTGGAGTAGAAGAATGGGAGAAGGGGAGAAAGGAAGCTTGTGCGAGGGGAGAAGAGAGGCAAGAAATAAGAAATCTGAGACCTAGGGCAGAGGAGGTTGAAATCAAAAGATCAAGAAACGGGCACCACCTCGGACCCCCCAGTCAACCCAGTCTTTATAAAACAAGTGTTGCCATTGGGCCGTTAGACTTTGATCCATGTCCCGTTGCTCGAGCTGCAGACCGAAGTCGATCTTCTGGCGCTTCCTGACCTTCCTGACGTCAATCATGTGCTTGTATTTCAGTCGAGGACAACCATGAGTCGCCCCTCCACTGGGAAAGGGCCGTGCTTCAGAGGGGAGCTCCATTGGTGGGACATTCTCCCGAGTACCACGGCAGTTATGGCATGTGTCCTTAGCCTAGTGGCATGGAGGGGGAGTACAGCGGGAGGGACAGTCGCGGCGGTAGCAGAAACAGAATGTGTGGAATTGTTTGGCGCAGAGATCAAAGAAAGCGCAGGCGCATCGCGATTTCGCCATGTTGATGTCAGAGCCCCAAGTCGCCGCGTCCCGAAGCAGCAATACGCCCCTGTCCATGCCTGCCCTGCAAGTCGGACGTGTGGTCCGGCAAGTGGAGACAGGAGCAGATGCTCCAGCTTACCGGCCAATCAAAGCTCGCAACAGGAACCACATCGGGCGATAAAGCGGGACCTTTACCGAAGCTCTGGCGGTACGTACTCTTTTTTAGCCCAGGTGCCCCTCGGTTGCCCCTCGATGGCCCAAGCTTCTCTCTTCCTTCTCCACCTGCATCTGCAGACAGCCATTGGTAACAAGATGCGCCTCATTCGACAATTTGCTACACGGGTGAGATCATGGCCCGGTAATTCATCGAGATGCGCTTTCATCGACCCGGGCCTGGAAGGGGGCTCTGATTGCTGAAAAGCCCATCTCCTCGGCATCCAATTGTGGCAGCTCTTACGCTGGAGCCCCTATCCTCGATCCGGCAGTCCCGTCGCAGTACGTTGTCCTCCGTACGATGCTACCGTCTCAACAGAGTTCGATTGACAGCCAACGTGGAAGTGACATCGGGATGATCCAAATGGCACGCAATATGGGGTAGGCAAGTGCAACGGCTGGATGCTGTTCCCTGCCAAGCTTTACTTTCTGGTTTCGCTCAACTTCCCGTCATCGCGGTCAATTAACTCCAGACGCAGTACAAATCCATCATCTCATACTTATTAGGTGCTTAGGTAGCACCCAGGATTTTCATGTGAGACGGGTCGTACATTGAAGCACTGGAAACATTTCGACGTCTGAAGCAGTGACATCTTCGAGCACCCCCCACCTCCCGTCGTTGTTTCCACTTCCGTGTTGATGGGCCTTCGCCTTTTTCCGCCGAGCACCGACGTCATAGACTTAACCGATCGCCGTCACCGAGAACCCACTTCCCGCTTCAACGGCACAGCAGAGGTCCAGGCTCCGGTCTAGCTTGCAGCTGTCCGTCTGTCTGCGCTACTCTTGATAACGCGCGAAATCGTCGTCTGATTGTTTTAGCAGTCATCAATTCGCCGCAGCTTCCGGTTGGGAGATATTCTGAAGCCCAAAGCAAACAGCGCCTGGGTCTTGCCATTCAAATCCCGGTCTGTCCACCGCATCATTGCCAACTACATACCCTTGCAGCACCCTCTTACCCCAGCTTCATCCGAGCCGACCTGCAACCACGGACTACCACACATTTTGATCGTCCACGCCCAGACACAGCGTCTAATCGTTCGAGCATCAACGCACATACCATCCCATCTCCAAGATGGCTGGACAAGTTCTCCGGAAGGCGAACCCGCCTCCTCTACCCTCTCATCTGCCCGACAACATCCTCGATCTCGTTGTAAAGAGAGGCAAGAAGCCATTGGACGAAAAAGATGCAAAGTCTCTGCGCGACTTCCAAAATGCTGCCTGCTATATCGCTGCTGGTAAGCCGGTCTCATCTCACCCTACTCTTATCTGCTGCCAGAGCTGCCGTTCGTTCGCAACTAACAGCGCCCAGCCATGATCTTTCTACGAGACAACGTCCTCTTGGAGTCAGAACTGAAGCTCGAGCATATTAAGCCCCGGCTGCTGGGTAAGCCCACACGTTGATGTCTTTGAGGGGATGATCCCTAACAACACGCCAGGTCACTGGGGCACCTGCCCCGGCCTCATTCTGGTGTGGTCCCACCTCAACCGACTCATTCGCAACCATGACATGGACATGATCTATGTCATTGGCCCGGGTCACGGCGCCCCCGCGGCTCTGGCGGCCCTCTGGCTCGAAGGCTCTCTCGAGAGGTTCTACCCTGGAGAGTACGATGTTAGCAAGCAGGGACTGCACAACCTCATCACGAGGTTCTCCGTCCCGGGAGGCTTCCCGAGGTACGGGGATTCCCGTCTTGCACAATGTGTAGTTATGCGCTAACATGGCTCAGTCACATCAACTCTGAGACCCCTGGATCGATCCACGAGGGCGGTGAACTCGGCTATGCCTTGTCCGTGTCGTTCGGCGCCGTCATGGACAACCCGGATCTCATCGTGACCTGCGTTGTCGGTGACGGTGAGGCCGAGAGCGGTCCAACAGCTGGGTAAGTCCGTATTGTCGTACGGAGTAGAACCATGCTGATCAGTCTCAGTGCCTGGCATGCCATTAAGTATCTCGATCCCAAGGAGTCAGGTGCTGTGATCCCCATTCTCCACATCAACGGCTTCAAGATCAGCGAGCGTACCATCTTTGGATGCATGGATGACAAGGAGATTGCCGCCCTATTCTCTGGCTACGGATACCAGGTGTGCATTGTCGAGGACCTCGAAGACATCAACACCGACCTCTCCAGCGCTCTGGAATGGGCCGTGGCCGAAGTAAAGAAGATCCAAAAGGCTGCTCGCTCCGGTGAAGCCATTGCCAAGCCGCGATGGCCAATGATTGCTCTGCGCACCCCCAAGGTTGGTCCTTTCTCGACGAGTTCCCTGACTGGGCACTGATCATTTTTAGGGATGGACTGGACCAAAGGAGGTGGAAGGAGTAATCGTTGAAGGCTCCTACAAGTCCCATCAGGTTCCCTTGGCCAAGGCCGGCTCCGACGAGGTCCATCTCGGAAAGCTGCGTGACTGGTTGTCCAGTTATGACATTGGAAGCCTCCTGCCGGAAGGCAAGCCAACTGAGAGCGTTCTGGGAGCCATACCCACGAACGACGCCAAGAAGCTCGGCCAGCTCAAAGCCACCTACGACCCTTACGTGGGCCTCAAACTTCCCGACTGGAAGGCTCTTGCAGTCCGCCCTGGTGAGCAGGACAGCTGCATGAAGGTGACCGGAAAGCTCCTTGATAAGGTGATGCAGGAAAACCCGCACGGCTTCCGCATGTTCTCGCCCGACGAGCTGGAGAGCAACAAGCTCGACGCCGTGCTAGATCACACCGGCCGCAACTTCCAGTGGGACCAGTACTCGCGCAACCAAGGCGGCAGAGTCATTGAGATCCTCTCGGAGCACTGTTGCCAGGGCTTCATGCAGGGATACACTCTTACGGGCCGCGTCGGGTTGTTCCCCAGTTACGAATCCTTCTTGGGCATCGTGCACACGATGATGGTGCAATATGCGAAGTTCAACAAGATTGCCAAGCAGGTCAAGTGGCGCGGAGACCTGGCATCCATCAATTACATCGAGACGAGCACATGGACTCGCCAGGAGCACAATGGATTCTCGCACCAGAACCCCTCCTTCATCGGAGCAGTCCTTAACCTCAAGGCCGAAGCCGCACGAGTAAGCTTCTTATCCGTCCCCAGCCGAGCGCATTGACTTATACATGCAGGTCTACCTACCGCCTGACGCCAACTGCTTCCTCAGTACCGTCCACCACTGCCTCAAATCCAAGAACTATGTCAACCTCGTCATTGGTTCCAAGCAGCCCACAGCGAACTATCTAGACGCCGACGCCGCCGAAGAGCACTGCCGCCTCGGCGCGAGCACATGGCCTTTCGCGTCCACCGATGGCGGTGCCGACCCGGACGTGGTGCTCGTGGGCATCGGCGTGGAGGTTACCTTTGAGGTCGTCAAGGCCGCGGAGCTGCTGCGCACTCTGGTGCCGGAGCTTCGCGTGCGCGTCGTCAACGTCACGGACCTCATGGTTCTCAGAGCGGAGGCCAAGCACCCACACGCGTTGACGAGGCAGCTGTTCTCGGAGACCTTCACCGACGACCGGGCCGTGTGCTTCAACTACCACGGCTACCCGACCGAGCTGCAAGGCTTGCTGTTTGGACGGCCCAACTTGGACAGGATGACGGTTGAGGGGTACCGCGAGGAGGGAAGCACAACAACGCCGTTTGACATGATGCTTGTCAACTGCGTGAGCCGCTACGATGTCGCGATCCGGGCGTTGAAGGGAGGCGTCGAGGTAAACGAGAAGGTCAAGGCCGAGCTTGATGGCAAGATCAAGGAGGTTGAGGCGAAGGTGAAGAAGATTCGGGATTACATCCTGGAGAACGGCAAAGGTATGTGATTGCTTTCGAATCCGACATTGAATGTCTACTGACAATTGCAGACCCTGACGACCTTTACGACACTCCCAAGTTTTGAGCGTTACGATATACGAGTTATGATAGATACTAGACAGACTAATTGAGATGCTACAAGACCAAACGACGAAACGACCGAAGTGTTGACGGAAGTGAGGTACACATTCAAAACCAGATAGATATAAAAAGAAACCCAAAAACATGATGTGAACAGCTGGACTGTCCGAGGTTGTGCCTCGTGGCGGAATCGAACCGCCGATCTTCTCATTACTAGTGAGACGCTTTACCACTGAGCCAACAAGGCTTGTTATCCAGCGCTGATGAGGGAGAATATGTAGCGAGGCAGGGAGCGGGGACATGATTTCGGGTGGGATCGCGGAATGCCGGCGATGAGGTTGGCAAGGGCGGGAAAGTGGCCGAGTGAAGCCAACTGGGAGACGTTGGGGGAAGTAAGTTTTGCTTTCAAGATCCCGCACTGCCGATCGCAGGGTCTCAGCCGGCGCCGGTCGGATTCCAGTAAGCGCAGCAGACAAACCGCTAGCGACTGAACTGTATGGGTAGACTGTAGCCATTGGTGCAGGGTCGAGTCTGTCTGAAGAGTTGCAGGCTTTTGTTTCCGCGTTTCGCCAGCAGATATAGAAAAAGAAACCCAGAAAAAACCAATGCAAGTCGTCATGGGAGGACTTGTTTCATCACGCCAGGCAGCAGCCAGACCGAGCCTGACTCCGTCTCTACTTGACCGCCGCATCGGCGACCTGACGGGGAGGTACGTTCGCATGGCCACGGTTCCGTGCTCGACGGTCGCTACTTCTACACTATCAGACATGCAGCCACAACCTCGCACATCGCACAGCTTAAAGTCTGTTTGAGTGTTAAGCCAAAAGTACCCAGGCCTAGCCCCGCCCCCACCTCGAAATTTCTCCTTTCCCCGTCGCAAACCACATCGCCAGACCGACCCCCCCGCGGCTCGAGACACCAAAGAGACACCTCTGCGCGCGCGCACGCACACGAAAGCGAGCACCAGGCACCCAAGAGGACGTGACGGACGGCGTTGCATACCCCTCCCTCCCACGATGGTCTACTACTTCACCTCCAAGGCGGTGGACCCGGCCGCCTTCATCTACGTCGGCAAGGACAAGTTTGAGAGTACGTGGTGTTCTGTCCGGGGATGAGGGGCGCACACGACATGCCGCCATGTGACGGGGATCGTTCGACAGCGCGCGGATGGACTGACCACGGGCAACAGATGAGGAACTGATCAAGTATGGCTGGGAGGAGGACGTTTGGTTCGTCGCGCCTTTGCCTTTGCTCGTTTCGAACACTTACTGACTCTCACCAGGGTACGCGCTCCATCTCACTCACTCACATTCCATTTGCACCTCACCTCACCCTCACCCTCACCCTCACCCTCACACACCCGCCCCCAGCAAACCACACTAACAACACCCAGTTCCACGCCGACAAGCTCTCCTCGGCACACATCTACCTCCGCCTGCCCGACCCCAAGGACCCCTCCACGACGTCCCCGATGACGTGGGACGCCATCCCCGAGCCGCTCCTCGTGGACCTCGCGCAGCTCACAAAGGCCAACTCCATCGAGGGCAACAAGAAGGACAACGTCACGGTCATCTACACCCCCTGGTCCAACCTCAAAAAGGACGGCAGCATGGAGGTCGGCCAGGTGTCGTTCAAGGACCCCCGCAAGGTCAAGAAGATCCTCGTGCCCCAGCGCGAGAACCCCATCGTCAACAGGCTCAACAAGACAAAGGTCGAGAAGAAGCCCGACCTCAAGCAGGAGCGGGAGGACAGGCTCAAGGAGCTGAGGAAGAGGGACCAGGCGTCTTCGCTTGCGAGGGTGGGTTTTTTTCCTTTTCCTTTCTTTTCTGTTTCTCCTCCCTCCTTCTCACCTCCTTTTTCTCTTCCCCCCGGCGTCCCTTCGAGGCGCTTCTCCGTCCTCCACACATTTGCCGGGGTTTCACCGCCCGCGAACGCAGCTCAAGCCATTCGCGGAACCCGCACTGACGGTTCGCAGAAACGGGAAGAGGCCCGTATCGCCCAGGAGCGCAAGGAGAAGAAGTGGCAGAAGGACCATGCCTATGATGACATCTTCACGGAGGAAAACATGGAGTCGACGAGCAACCAGAACCGCGACGCCGACTGGGAGGACGACTTCATGTAAAACGTCTGCATCTGGTTTTCTTTACAGCTTTCCAATTCACTCAATCATGACCGTCGTCCCCGTTTCCAACGGCGAATTGCAAATGCCATCACTCGGACTGCTCATTGGAACACGTTGATTACTTGTGCCTCGTCACGTCATTAACGCTATCTACTCAAAAAAGAAATAGGGGTATTCCAAGACTGGGGCGCACCCCGAGGCTCTCAGCCAGTCAGCTGCACATGCCAATGCCCATACGACTCCTCCCAATGCCCATAGACTCCATCCTGCGCGATAAATCATGATTCTCGCCCGAAGCAAACTTTTCCCGCTCCTCCGTGTTGCCTTCCTGCGTCTGCGGTTTCTGCTGCTGCTCTTCTTGCCCCTCTTCTTGCTTGCCCTCGGTCCGCCCTCGTGGGGGCGCGCGCGACCTGACGAGCACCGGCAGTTCATCTTCATCCCCCTCCTCCGACACCACATCCAGATCATCGTCATCCTTGGGATCCAAAAAGGGCGATGAAGAAGGCTCGTCGTCCCTGTAGGTGCCCTCGTCTTCCTCCTCTTCAAACCGGTCCCGAAGACTGACCACCGGCTCGCCGCCGGGTAACCCAACCTCTCGCGCTTCGAGCGCCTCCGCAATGTCGAGAAGCATCACGTCCATCGGGCAGATATAGGCCACGCGCTTCCGTCCACTCCACGCCAGAACGTGTCCGCACACCCGGCCGTGTGCGCGCTCGATGACCCAAGCTCCGCTGTCTCCGGGGATGCCCATGGGCTGCTTCTTGCCGTCGCCGACCAGCTCAGGAGGGGTCTCGGTGGCGGCACTGCTGACTTGGTACGTGTGACTTGGCGTCACCCGCCCAAAGATTTTGACGCTCGTGAGGGCGGGAAGAATGAGACCCGTCTGCAAGCCGCTCGTCCGAGCCATGCACTGCACCTCCAAACCAGGCAGCGCGGACGTCGGCGCCACAGTCATAGGATGCATGAACTTGCCGTGCTTCGACGGGAACTTCCCATACGATGGCGATAGCTGCTTGGTCTGTATCCGGGGGATAGTGTTATCCTCGGGCAACCTCTCGGGGGTAAACTCAAACAAAGCCCAGTCGATCTCGTGGATCAGGCCGTTCTGCTCCCTACGCTTGATCCCGCTCGATGCGTAAACCTCTCCAACGGTAAAACTATCCAGGTGGTCCTCATTTGCCGTTTCCTCCGAAGGATAGAACTCTTCGTCGACGTCGTCCATGGCGGGCTGCGTGATGATATAGCCCTCACCACAACCCGGTTCAACCCCTGGGATGTCGCCGGGCTGGTCGTATTCGCCCTCGGACTCATCGCCGCTCTCCTCAGACGCATCGCTGGTGACATCCGTCTCCGAGTACGCTTCCGACTCGGATTCGGAAAACTCGCAAGCATAGTCATCTCCGCTGCTGCTTTCAGCGGACGAATCTGCATACCAGTCGAACCGCACATCATCCGCGTCCCTCGCCATGCTCCGCATCGCCGGATCCTGCGCCTTGGTGTGCTTGTAGATCTCTTCGGGGTCATCCAGCATGTGATGAACCGTCATCCCGTACGGCTTATCATCCACCAGAACAAGGCCGCCCAAGCTGACGGGCGGCAGGTGACGGTCCCCCACCCAAGCTCCAATACTTGCGCCGTTGTTGGGGCGCGCTTGAAAGTCGGGGTTAGCAGCCTTGATAGTGCCCTCGTCATCATCGTCGTGTGCTGCGCTTCGTTTGACATTGCCCGGCTGCTTCCGTGACCTCATAACCTGTCCCTTGCACACCTTCAAGCCAAACCCAGACTTGCCGTCAAAGAGCTCACCCAACTTGCGGGTAAGAATGGCCTTAACCTTACTGACAGACGTACACACAACCAGAACAGTAGGTTGTGTTCTTGTTGGGGAGCTACCGATAGACTCGAGGGATACCTCGACAGATTCTTCCCGGTGCTTTCGGTAGAAATGGCGCAAGGCCTGGTTGACTTGAGGCATCACAAATGTGTTCCACCTCTCAACGGCATCCGGAGGCAGCGGAATCTGAGGGTAAAGCCGGGTTTTGGGGGAAGGAGGCTTGGCGGACTTTGTCTCAGCAGGCAGCTCTGCCGGGGCGGCTGTGAAGTGGTTAGTGTGCGCAGCGGGCCAAGGCCGTGAACCCAACTCACCTCCGATTTCTTTCCTAGCGAGCTGCCGCTTTTCCTCCGCAGCTGAGGGATACGAGCGGCGGGCGGGACTAGGTTCCGCGACAGGGGTCTTGGTATCGAATGAGGAGCGATGGGTGTCGACAGACGGGCGAGAAGCTTGTGTGCCTTTGGACGGCCCAGACATGCTCTGCCTGGTAGGGGTACCAACAGGAGAAGAAGTCTTCCTGCCGAGGTCGAGGTTAAGGCGATCTTCAAGAGAGTTCATGTTGTCGAGAATAGCGCATGAATCGAGGCAGCGCGTCACAGTTACCTGCACAGCAGAAAGAAGCTCCTCGTCCGCGGCAACTCCTTGAAGCTGCGTATCAACGGCGGTCCAGCAGGTTTCGACAGCTCTTTTGTACATGGAGGAGCAGCGAATACCCAGTTGATTCAGAACCGACTCGGGAATAGGCTGGGACGGGTCGGGTACCAGGTTTTCGAGCTTGGTCCACAGTCCAATAGATAGCAGAACCATGGCGAGGGAGTATAGATCAAGAATTCGAGAGTCCATCTTGTCGTTGATCGGAGATGCCGGCGTCGTGCGCGGGTCCAAGGGATGACGGAAAAGAGGAAGTGATGGCGAAACTGGCTCCTCATCTGATGGCGCATCTGGGAACAGGTCAAAAGATGAGATTAAAGGCCGGCGGATGTCCACTTCGCCGGGGCCTGTAGTCAGGTCCGGAGTGGCCATGTTGCAGAAGGATACATTCTTGTCGATAATGCAGCCGTGGGTGATACCCCGAGCGTGCAGATCGAATACGGTGTTGACGAGGTTCGAGGCCAAACGAAACTTGGCTTCCAAGGTCGGCTCGAAATCTGGTCGCGAGAGAAGATCGGCGAGTGTGCAAACATTGTAAAGCGGATTCTGGGTGAAGTTCTCAAAAGAGACTGCGTTGAAGTTGGGCGGGAAGTGATAAACGAGTCCAAGCCGGGAGTGCTCCAGATCCTCAAAGTAGCCCAACAACCGTGGAAGGCCGATCCAGGTGCCCGGAGCCCTTTGCGAATCTTGCTGCAAGCCGGCTGACAGCTTCTCGAACCGTGACATGGGAGGCATGATACCCGTGACCGAGTAGATGGAATCGAACGTTGCGTATTCCAACAACAGCGGTGCAAACGGCTGGCGACCGATGTGCTGCGACAATTCCGACCAAGCCTGCTTGCTCATAAAGACGATGTCTCTCGGCGGGAAGTTGGTTCTGGATTCGGTCATGGGCTCTGCTTGCATGGAGCGAATGTTGGTCAACGTCGTCGGGTCAATCTGCTGAGGCGTCTGCATCCTGGTAGACTCAAAAGGCCTCAGCTCCTCGGTGGAAGCCATGGACTTTTCGAGCTTGGAGCGTGATGACATGTGGCCCGAGGAGCGTGTTCTAGAAAGGTCGTACAGCGTGTCGACTGACTGAGTGAGGTCGGCAATGGCATCGGCGAATACTGCCTTGTCCCAGGTCACGAACGGAGTCTTGCGGTCACCCGCCGACTTTTCTGAGACGGTGCCGAGGGGATTCGTATAACTCTTCCACAGGGCATCCAACTCGGACAGCGTTTCCCGGACTCTCGACAGAATGCTGTGGACCACCTCACTCAGGCCGGCCTTTGATAGTGAGCTGTCAATCTCATCTGACTGGTTAGGATCGGTCCATTCGAGGCCCCAGACAGACACACGGTCCTTTTGAATGCGCAGTTTCCTGAACAGGGACTTGATCTCGGGGTCTTCGGGGGCCTTGGCAGGCTCCTGAACGAAATCCGATGATTTCTTTGTGTCACTGTATAGACGACTCAGACGGCGCTGCATGAAACCACCGGTGGCGCGGATGCCCTCCATATCGACGGTTGATGCTGGGTGATGACTAGGGAGAACGAGGGACGCTCCTCACCTGAGAGGTGAGGTGAGGCGTCTGCCGATTAAGGAGACGTTGGAGCAAGCGGTGCTCTATGAAAAGGGTTTGCAAGTCTTTGGGCCCCTTGATTCAAGATGACATAACTGGGTAAGTATGAGGGCTGTTGCGATGTGACTTGAAAATGACCCGGAAATGATGAGGAGGAGTCGGGACTCGGAGTCGGCGTCGAGACGACTCGGGAGCGGGTCGGCCAGGCTGTGTGGGCGGGGCTCTGTTGGCTGCCCTGGCAAATGCGGCTTCGGTTTGCAGTCCCGTCCGGAATGTGGCAGAGGTGATTACGCGGCAAGGGTTGCGTTGGTTGCGTGGGCGTTGCGACGCAGCCGCGATGTTCCAACAATGGCCTTTGAAGTGCTGGTTTGTGCCGTCGGACGCAACCTCGGTGATGAAGTAGAGTCGCGGTCGCTGGCAACAGTACGGGAGAGAGGGAAATGAAGTAAAGAAGAAGTTGGTGTCGAAGCCGCGGGTCTCGTGGTGGTGATCAAGGAGGACGAGGGGCCCCAAGGTTGCTGTCAAAGATCCCACCTTAGACCCGACGCAGTGGGAGGAGGGATGCAGTTATTTCGGTGCCTACAGTACGGATGGTCTTTGCCCTGTCCTGGCGAGAATCCATCAGGCACGGACGGAGTACTCTGCACGGCGGCACGGGTGGATGGGTGATGGATGAACTTGGACTAGGTTGTGGTGGCATCCAATGCCAACGTCCAAGTCGCTGGGGTGGTGAAGGAGGGAGACGGACAGGACGGAGTAGCTCCGCAGCGGCAGCACCGACCTTCAGAGCGCCAATGGGCAGTAGAGTAGTAGACGGTCGCAATCCCGCAAGAGCGCTCCACAACTCGTCGATGGCCGTCAAATGGAATGTCAGCGTGAGACTCTGACCTCGGATTGTGGCTTTGTGGATGGGGGGAGGGGATGGCGATGCGCGACATGCGATCTGATGCGGTCTGGCGCCGTTGTGTGCGTGTGCTCCTGGCCCTCCTGTTGCTGGCCGGAATGCTGCTGCCTGACGACGGAGCGATCCCCCCTCTTGCCTCGCTTGTCTGGCTTGTCTCGGCCAGGCCCGCTTATTCTTGAAGGGGTCCCACATTGCATCCCGTTTCATTGGCCCAGGAATCTGGGAGCCTGCAAAGTGGAGCCGCCCGGGCAACCGGGGCCTGGCGTAGAACTGGCAGCGGTACGTACTCTTTCCTTTTTTCCACCACCGCCATGTACGACTGGGCCAATGAGACGAGGCCAAGCGCATGCCACTTGCCTGGATTTCGTGATTGTGCCTGCTTCTGTCCCAACATCGAGACGCAGACACTCGCTGAGCGAGGGAAGAATTGAACGACAGACAAGGTACGTACCTCGGTTATAGTATATTGTTGTACGAAGTATTCGCTCGACTGACCTCCGCCAAATGAAGTGGTGATCTCCATGTCAAGACGGCACAATCTGGCATTTGGCTCGTTTTATCCATATGCTGGATCATCGCTCACCCTCTCCTTTTCGACTAACACGTGCGTCTCTTCTACACCTGCGGCGTCCACAGTCAGTCGTCGTGTTTCACGCAAGATCAGCACGTTCTATCCGCGGGAAGCCATCGAACCAAAACTAAGATGGCAACCCTCATCACCACAATCCTTGGACACGCCCGACGTCGCCTGCTTCCTCGTCCTCGCCTTCGTTCTGAGTAAGCTGCGGCTCGTTTTAGTGACAGCACCCTGGCTGGCACTCTGTGTGCGCCCCAGCGGACCGTCTGCACAAACCCTGCCATTGCGGCGACTGCATTGTCCTAACTTACACTAGCTGTGTTCTGGACGTGAGTCTCGCCAGGGCTGCTCGACCAAGTCCGTGTCCAGGTCCGCTCCTCGTCCCGCATCGACTTACCTTACCTGCCTCGAAGCACAGGGCTCAAAGGCGGATGGATCGTGAAGTCATTGTCCTGCCTCTTCTTGGCGACCAGGCACAACGATGCTTCATCACCAAAGTTCCTCCCTCCGAACCCAGGGCGAATCCTCATCCTCATGAACCCATTGCCCCCGGCGCCCATCCACGGCCGAAGCCTCGAAGACCGCTGTGTCCACCTCCGTCAAGACCTCTGGCACTCGTGAGTCCCGCTGCGGAAGCCTATCCGCTGTGGCACGGCACTTGCGGCGCTTCTTCCTAGCAACATGGCATCTCTCTATTTCCCTTCACCCCACGGCCGTGGTCGCTGGCGTCTTTTTATCTGGCTGCCTAAACACTAAAACTCAACGCATATGGAGGCATCCACATTGTCTCCGACACACCAGCGCGCATCATATCCACATTGCGGCACCCGGCAGCCTTTAATTGCCCATTTGTTCCCTAAGGCAATGCCAGGCTTTCAGCCAAGGGGCCTGGCGAATGGGGCCTCCGTACTTACTACGAGTATCCGTTCGTTGGCCTTCTCTAGGCCCTCCTGCCTCTTGGAATTGGCTCTTAGCAGGAAGCAATCTGTTCCTGGAGTCGACGCGGGATAACCTCGATGTTGAACTGCATAGTTGAGCCGACCGAACCGCTTGCTCTTGACACGCTCGGTCCGACCAGACCGCCCATCAAGCCTGCGGAAATGTCAACAATTCTGCTGCCTGCTCGGCAGCCACCCCCGAGATCGTTTACTATACAAACCGACGAATCCAAACGTTCCCCGGGACCCCTCACATGCTGCAACGTCGGCCGATTCGAGCCATACAACGCGCCGGGCGCCCGACCAAAGACAACCCGAAACCAATGCATACGACGAGAAATTGCTTCTCAGCATGTTGCGCACGCCATTCTTCATTTCCTCTTGTGGCTCCGATGAGATGCTGGAGCCCAGTCTGTTGTGACTCGCGACTCACGATAATGCAGGATGGTGACTTGCAGGGGACGGCTTGCTCCTCTGTCTTGGCTCCCCGATGGAGATGCCTCTTGCTGAAGACATCGTCTCTGACCGCTTCGAAGCCACATGGAGCGCAAACCCCGCACATAAGAAAAGCCCTGTATCGTAAAGTCCCATACCGGGGCATTGTAGACTCGTGTGTGCCCTCGCTAGACACGGGGAAGCGAACATCGAGACTGGATCAAGTTGTAATTGCCGTATCGGGATTTTCCGCCTCCGTAACGGCTTTGACTCACTGTTTGCAGCCATCCCATGCAGGCTGCCAGTATTATCCTGCACCTTTCGGTTTCTCGCGTGTCGCTGCCGACCTTTTTCATTTCAGGGGAGGGGGCCAGCCCGAAGTCATGCGTCGATGACCGCACGTCTTACTTTTGATCCCGATACGAAGACCAGCCGTGCCTCACTCACTGCTTTGTACTGTTGAAGAAGAACCCTTGGAGGGGGTTCCATTAATAACGCGAGGCAGAAGCCGAACGAGCGTGCCCCTTAGTCAGCCCAAGCCGGCGGTGGCCTGCTTGCATCGCAGCCTTACCCCTGAGCATGTTTGAGTTGCACCGTGAGCTTGACTTTGACGACTAGGTTTGGAACAGCTTCATACATAGCGCGAAAGTCCTTCATAACCCATCTGAAAAGTAATAAGGCAAATGCTGGCTGCCGTCCATAATACGAACCCATCAAATCCCGGATCTGATCCGAGTACACGCAAGCCGAGATCTCCCTGCCACGGTCTTCCTCATCCCCCATCACGAAGGAAACTAATTTTCATCGGGACTGGACTGGCTGTCTCTATGTCTTACCACATCATCCCGGCCGTCTTGGTGGGTTTGGAGGAAACCATGCGAGTCTCTGTTGCGGTTCTGTCCAGCAGTGGACCGACCGATAACTCCTTGCCCCCAACAGCTGGGAAAACGGATGAGGCAATGAAGACACAAAACTGTTTCTGGCTGTGTTTCTCTTCCATTATCATCAACCACATGTTGTTAACGACAGCAAAACCTTTGGACTCAAACCACCCGAGTCTATGCAAACAACATCCTTTGTAGACGAGTAAACTGCCTTGAGTTCCGTGGGACTACCCGCCATAACGCCATACATGCCTGCATCAGCTCAACCCCGCGACGATACCTTGACTCCGACTCACCCCATCCCCCACGACATGCCAGGAAGCCGCTTTCCTCTGGGAACCCACAACCAGTGCAGAGCCCAACCTAAAGCCCTTGACCGGGGCGACTGTGAAGTACCATTCATCCATCGAGAAGACACTTACGTTGGGAGATAAACATAGTAGAGACATACACGGATCGACTTTCACACTCCCTCCCCCCTCGACTCTTTTGGCAATTATGTTGCAAGGCTAGTTGTCGTCGCGAAAGATCAGGGCCTTTGATTTGTCGTTGATTCTACCAAAGGCGGGTTTCCTCTTACATGCCGTGTTCAGGCGCCCCAAGGCTAACAGTACCGGTCATTCATCACTTTAATATCATACGTTAAGCGGCTAGAGGGGGCACACGCCCATCAGAATTGCCGAGCGTATGGCTACAGCCCGGGCATTCACAAGCATCAAATGTGGCTAGCAAACGACGTTGTCGAATATTCTCGATTTAGAAATACTGTAATTTTACAGGCAGACATAATACGTGAGCACACATAAACGTAAAGTTGAAATAGTATTGGGCCAGCCGGTCATTGTATTCCCAGAGAACCACGACGGTTTCCCAATGCCAAACGCCAGCTCCGTGCGCTGCAATATTGCAATACAATCAGTCTCGCTATCGCCTCCTCCCCTCTCTCAAATTCAGACACGAGACAAATGGAATCGGTTGCTCAGAACCTCTTACAGAAGAGAGGATGGCGACAAACAGTTTCGGTGACTTCAGGGCTGGGGCTGATAGGTAGCCAGATGAGAGCAGGATAGAAAAGAAGATCTTCTTCAAGACTAGTCGGCCCCGATACTCGGGGCGCGAGGGTATCTGATGCGTAAAAGAGCGTGATGGAGGAATTCGCCTTCGCAGGCGCGTGTTGAGATGGTTTCGTGTGCTGTTACTCATGCAATCGTACTTTTCGTGGTGTATCGAGGGTGTGAGGAGAGTTATTTACAACTCATCACGAACATGCTGCACAGTCTCCTTGACGGCGTTCGTAACAGCAGAAGCAGCCGAAGAGGCAGTGGCCGAAGCAGCACTGGCAAGGCTGGCGGCGGAGGCAATGCCAGTAGAGTAGGCAGCCTGCAGACGACCCAGAACGCTCTCGGAGTAGGTGGGTTCCTTGCCAACCAGAAGTTCGGAGACAAGTTTGCTGATGTCCTCATACTGCTTGGCAGCCCGGCCTTGGGCTGCAGCGAGACTCTCAGCGACGACAGCAGTGGCCTGCGACGCGTACTGTCCGGCACCGCTGTAGGCACCATCGTACCACGCGGTGGGGGTGGGCTTGCCATAGATCTGAACGCTGGCGCGGCTCACTACAGCCTCCCAGGTATCCGAAACTCCCTTTTCGATGGCCTGCGCAGCGTCTACAACCTCCTGGACGCCAGCTGAAACGGAATCGCTGACGATGGAAGCGGCCGCCGAGAAGCCATCGCTTACTGCCGATGCCACAGCAACAGCTTCCTTCTGCGCTCCAGAGGCTACGGCGTCGGCCGAGCGAGTGGCGACCGAAGCAACAGAGGACGCGGTGCCAGCCACATTAGTAGGAGTAGGAGTCGCGGTCGCGGAGCTCAGCGCCGAGGACGCGGCAGCCAGGAATTCGGAGTAGCGAGCATGGGCAACACCGAGGCCGGCGTAGTAGTTGTACTTGGCTTGATCAAGGAGCTTCTCGACCTGGGAAGTAGGGGTAGCAGTGGCAAGGCCAAGCGCAATCTTGGCACTCTCATACTGCTGTTCGGCCCACAGGCGTCCCTCATTCAGGCGCTGGGAGGCGATGGCCTCAACACTGGCCCAGTCATAAGAAGGAGCTGACTTGGGGGTGGCGGTTCCGTAGAGGGCCTTGGAGGCCGCCTTGACAGCATCGTCGTAACGGGAACTGGCAGCCGCAATTGCGTCGGCGTAGGCGCCAGAAGCGGATGCAATCAACTTCTCTTGCGTTGGCTGGGGGGTGCCGTAGATCTTAGCAGAGATGGCAGCGCTGGCAGAGGAATACTGCTCGGAAGCCTTAGAAACAGCGGCAGAGTAGGCTTCCTGCGCCCTGGAAGAAACGCTGTCGGCGTCTTCATCGTCTTCAAGAATGGGCACTCTCTTTGGGACCGATTGCGCGGCAGCCCCAAGAAAAGCGGGCTTGACAGTCTCTGTTTCGGCAGCGACGGGCTTGTCCTCTGCAGACTCGGATATGATCTCCTCGTCAAGCTTGTCGCCAGGGACAGCACTCTCCTCGTCGCCAGCAGGCGACGATCCATCGGTGTCGACAACGTAAGTCTGGTCGTCGCCAGGAATGACGGTGGATGCCAGGTCGGGTCCCGAAGCAGTACCGGACGAGCTGCCGGCTACAACGCTCGACGCCTGACTGGCGGCGCTGCTGGCGGACTCGGACACAGCAGAAGATACAGCGGGAATGGCACTGCTGAGGCTGTCCTTGACTTCGCTGGCAACGCTGCTAACAGAGCTCGCCACTCCGTCGGAGCCAAGGTCGGTGGCGGAAGACTCGTCCTCAATCACGCTGGCAGCTGATTCCAGTGGATCTTCCTCAGGAGTGGAGGTGGCCTCGGAGGGAGTGGCGGAAGCTTCGGCAGCACGAAGGCGCTCGGCTTCTTCGGCGGCAAGGCGGGCGGTTTCACTGTCGAAGTTGTCGGAAGAATCCTGAGCAGCGAGCTTCCAGAGGCCAACCTGCTTCAGTCTGGCGAGCTCTTGGGCGGCAGACTGAGCGGCAGCCATGCCGGAATCCTCAACTTCGTTCGAGGCTTCGCGTGCCTGCTCCAGGCCGGGATGGGTAATGATAAGCTTTTTGAGGTCCATGGTCCACTCGTCGAAGCGATCCCTCAGCTCATGGTACTTGGCCCAGTCCTTGTAGGTGATGCCGTCGGTCCACGCCCACTTCATTCCAATCTTCTGGAGCGCCAAGTCACGGATGCTCTCGAGAATCTTAAAGTGAGTATCAGCGGCCGCAGTGACGGCACTCTCGATTTCGGCCTCGTACTCCTCCTTCCAGGCACGAATCTTTTGCGCCTTCTCCTTGACGTTAAGTCCAGACTTCCGAACAGATGCGAAAAGCTCATCCTGAACACCTTCGGGAGCGTCGGCGGACTTTTGTACAAGCTTGATGATCTGCTTCTGCAAAGCCTCGACTTCAGCAATGGCGGCATTTTGGAGCTCGGCGACAAGCGCCCTGCCCTGGCCGTGGGCCTTTTCCTTGATCACGCGCTGGGAGATCTCCTCAACGCGGTCTTCAATCTCGGAAGCGCCCTCATCGGCGGCCTTGGCAAACTTGGACTGCCAGCTGCTGAGATCTTCCGCGACAATGTCACGCGCGGTCTTGCGAACGTCGGACTCATTTTCGCCAGCTGGGGGCGGGTGGACCTGCTCCGACTTGTCGTGCTGAGCGACTTCTGACGCGTCCGGGATGTGCGCGCTTTGAATGGCAGTGGAAGCCTTCTCTGTGGCGGATGAGACAGCAGAGGAAACAGACGAAGCGGCAGTGGAGGCGGTGGAAGCCGCAGGCTTGGTGAAAGAAGACGCCTTGGCCGTGGGACTGTTAACGGTGTTAGTCTCTCGTTACGTGCGGAAATATGGGAGACAGTGTTCCCCTCTACCTCTCAGAAACGTTCTCAAGCGATCCCTTGGTCTTGTTCTTGTAGCGACCAAGGCGCTGTCCGATCCTGGCCAGCTGGGGCTCGACGTTCTCAATGTACAAAACACGGAACTGAGGCCAAACGGTAGCGTCAAGGAAGCTGTAAGTCTTGTTCCAGGCCCAGTAGGCTGACGGAACAGCAGTCTCGGTGGTGAACTGAGAGGCGACAGCATAGCCCTCTGCGGCGTACGGGTGGACGAACTGGTACGAAGGCAGGATGACATCGTGGTAGGTCTGCAGAGCACTAGTACGCGCGATATCATAGTAGGGCCCCACGGTGGTTGAAGCCTTGGCGACATGAGGAGCGATATTTTGGTCATACTTCTCCTGAGCCTGCTTCTGGTAGACAGCGAGCTTGGGCTGAATGTTCTTGTCCCATTGTGCCTGGCCGTAGGACTGGGCCTGCTGCAGGCGAGGAGCGCCGTACTTGGTGGCGTAGGCCTTGGTAGGGACAAACACCTTCTCGTTGGCGATGTTGTAGTAAGGCGTCGCCTTCTCGACGTAGGGAGCGGCGTAGGTATAGTAGTAGGGCTCGAGGTGGGGTGTTACCGTGTGTTTCAGTTGGAAGTACGGCTTGCAAATCCTGGGAGAGGACTCGTCGCAGGCGTCGAGGTTCGCAGGGCAGCGGAAGAGGATTGAAATAATGGAATACCAAGTCAGGATCCTGGGTTGTGTTGGTCAGTAAAGAGATCTTGGACAGATGCCCATCGCCATGACGACAGTGGGTATGAGTGCACCAACCTCGCCACAATGTTAAAGGAGCGACCGAACAGGGTCGGTCCTCTCTTGGGAGTTGTCCTCCTCTTAACTGTCACAGCCTGTCCGTTCATTTTGCCGGTTGCCTTTCCGGTAATCTTTCCATTCGGTACTTTGGGAAAGCCGTTGGCATAACCACTGGTAGCCTCCATGGCGGAGGTCGTGCGTTCTGGAGATTACCAGGCGGCTCGCTTGCGAGTGACGTGATTTCGTGCCTGTTGTCGGGAAGGTTGGCGAGAGCAAGCGTCGGGCGGGCGGCAAGGTAAACCGGGTGCTCGTGTCGGAGGAGACGAGAGGATGCTGCTCGGAGCTGTGTTGAGCTAGGTAGGTTGGTCAGTCAGCGGGTGATGGGAGGAGGAAGAAGGGAGAAAGAGGAAAAAACAAGTCGAGGGCGAAGACGTCAGGTAGGAGGAAGGCCGAGGGAGGATTGGGGAAAAAGATAACGGGCGGGCTGGCTGCACAAGGAGCTCTGATGATTTTCAGATGTCGCAGTCCCAGTCGCCGGCGGACATGGGCTGGTTCAGGCGGCCTGGACCGGGCTGAGCGGCCAAAAGCTGCGTAGCACCGATGGACTGCAGACAGACTACAGGGGAGATGGGACTGTTTGGGGGCTAGGATTGTGGAGCTAGGAGTTCATGATGCTTGATCTACCTTCAGGATGGCGATGGTTTTTTGGCTTTGCTTCAGGGCGTCCAGGGGCACGCTGCCTTTGTTGGGTGTGGATAGAACGCAGGAGGAGGCACAGTTCGGACGGGTCGGCTTGGGAGGTGATGGTGGAGGGAAGACAGGAGGAGGAGAATAAAAAGGGGATTCCGATGCAACAAAGTCAGTTTCTTGTTGTTGTGCTTCCTTCCTTTCCCTTGCCTACGTAGGAGGTGACCATTCCAGGCCGGCTGGCTGCTTGCTGCTCTGGGCCAAGTTTTTCCTCCTCGCCAGTGTCTGGCCTGAGGAGGGGGGAAGCACAGGCCTGGACTCGCATGTACTCTTTGGCTGCAATGGCGGGGAGAATATACTTGGCTTGGAGAAGCTTACATAAGTGAGACGTCGAACTCCCGCGGTACCACGAGCACTAGCCTGTTGGCTGGAAATCTGTATCTGAGGCGCGCGAGAGCTGCCACCTCGGAGCGGTCCCCCGTGGGATGTCTCACCAACGTCATCGTCCGCACAGCTGTTGCTTTCATCGAGTGCTGCTACCCAACCAGGCACGTTGGCGGGTATGCGAGCAACAAGCAGGCCAGCAAGGCATCACGGATCGACGCGCCCTCGACCTGCGTCCAGCTCGTCTCGGTGCTGGCGCTGGTCCGTCCTCGCTTCGATGCGTGTTGCCATCCATCCCATGTTCCGTCCTCACCATCTCTCCGCATTGAACGAGACATTGGGACTGTCCAGCAACCCTGTCCAGAGGAGGCACGCAGGCACGGACGGGTCTGAATGATTGGCAGACGGTACCCACGCCGCCGCCCATGAGCCACAACCCCCCGAAACACGCCAGTCAGGGTCCAATCAAGTGGACCAGACGAGGCTCCAGTGACGCAGCATTGCATCGTTCGCACGCAAGTGTGGCTCACCAGCTTGAATCTCCTGGACTTTCAGAGCTCGGGAATGCCCAGCCGACTGGCCGGCGCCCTGCGCGACCCATGTGATGATGATGATGATGGCGATGATGCTACTGTGTTGATGATCCGAGGTGATTACCCAACACCTGGACTGCCCGCAACGATGAGAGACGCCATCTGCTTTGACATGTGCTTGGTGCGGTGCCGCGATTTTATCTGCGTGCAGGGATATCAGTCTTGACGTGGTATTAAATGCTCAAGCATTTGCCTGGATTCCTCTTATTTAATGGTGATACTACGTTCTGCGCCTTCGCGCCAGTCGAACACCGAAGTTATCCTCCAAATGATGCCGAGGTGGAAAGAATCGTCAAAAAACGTTGAGGTGCACCGCAGCATGCCAAAGGTACAATGACATAATGATGCAGCAAGCAAGCAATGCCATTTTTGTGTCTTGACCCTCCTTCTCCAAATCAACCGGAGGGATTCGCGTCGGAGAGGCTCGGTCACGTGCACTTCGTCTGTAATCCGCTTAGCGGGAAATCCATCCGACGGCACTGGCACGGGACGGATGAAACAAAGATCCGGACCATGTCCCGGGCCCCTGCTTGGACCGCGCGGATTGCGGACTGGACAGGACCTGCCTAGCCAGTCCAGCCAATGTGCCACTGCCACTGCCACTGCCACTTGGACCTGAACCTTCAATCATCTTAGCGCAAGGGATCTTGGTCGATTTCATAATCCCCCATCCAATTCCCATTATCACGGATGTCCTGAAGTGGCTTGCATGCCTTGACGATTTATGATACCCAACCCTCTTCGTCTTCGTCCTCTTTTTTCTTCTCACTTCGTTATTCTCGACCTGTGCAGCAACCTGTTTCGCAAAGTAGCTCGGCTACCCCCGCAGTCTGCTCCTGTTGCTCGAACTGCGTAGCTCTGACCCCGACTTCGACCTCGAACCCTCCGATTTCCCCTTCACGTGTCCCTATCTCGATTTCGAATCCGATTCGCGATCATCGTCAACTCCGCTTACGAGTTTCTGCCCATTCGATCTCATCACTGGCCATCGTCCAGGGGCACTCATGCGTTCCTAATAGATCTGCACTTCTGCAAAGGGCTCACGTCCCCGCTGCCGCCTCCGCCGCTGCCACCGACTCCGACGACTCAGTCATTATGGAAGACCCCGCGATGGAGCCACTCATGGCCGCGGACGCTGTCGCGCACTCTCGCCGGCGCTTGTCATCCTCGAAAACTACTTCTGTCTTGCACGATACCGCGAGGTCACGATCCCAAACAAACGATGCTGGCGCACTTGATCCAGACACCTGCCGCATATGCAGAGGAGAGGCAACCGCCGAGGAGCCTCTCTTCTACCCGTGCAAATGCAGCGGTAGCATCAAGTATGTCCACCAGGACTGCTTGATGGAGTGGCTCTCCCACTCGCAGAAGAAACACTGCGAGCTCTGCAAGACGCCCTTCCGCTTCACGAAGCTCTACTCACCGAAGATGCCCAAGACGTTGCCTGCCCACGTCTTCGTTGGCCACATGGCAAAGTATCTCTTCAGGAATGTCCTTGTGTGGCTGCGGGCTGCGCTGGTCATCAGTGTCTGGCTTTGCTGGCTGCCCTACCTGATGCGGTCCGTCTGGGCTTTCTTGTTTTGGGTCAGCGATGAGGGATTGGGTAGCGGCGCTCTGTGGAACAGCTCGAATGCGACCGTTAGCCGAGGTGTCTCGGTAGCCTTCTCTGTCGCCAATTCCAACGTCTGCCCGGCATCACCCCTTCTGGAACCTACTACAACGCCGGCAAACTTGGGAGGTATGCTGAAGGATATCATCCAGGGCCAAGAACTCCCGTTCAGCCGGTCGTTTCACGGTGTCAACATCACAACCAATGATTCCATGTCGGCTGCCCTCTTGAGAATGCTGCTCGGTTCCATCACGTCCTCGGGGTCAAACACCTCGACCGCGACGGCCGCCGGTGGCAGTGACCCCGTTCTGGATCGACACCCGTCTCTGTTGAGCGGCGTGTCTTGGTTGCGTAACATGACCAGATACCCAGTGGTGAACCGAACCATCATTGGCGTGCTAGAGGGTCAGATCATTACGATTTTGGTCATCATCTCATTCATTCTCGTCATCTTGGTTCGCGACTACGTTGTCCAGCAGCAGCCGGAAATCAATATGCGGGCCGCCTTCGCCGCCAATGACAATCAGCAGGCTCAACCTCAGGCGCAACCGCAGCATCAGCACCAGCATCATCAACACGACCATCATGACGACGGTGATATGCTTGATAACTTCCACGACGAGGATTTGAGAGGACCGAGTGAAAGCGACGAGGACGACGACGAATCGACAACCGGCCAGCGACCTGAAGGTCAAGACGATATGTCTCACGTGTCTTGGAACGACCAAGAACCGACAGCTGAAGTCGCGGAAGCCCCAGTACCAAGGCCCTTCGACGCTTTCGGTCCACGCGCTTACGGCAATGGTCAACCAGATTTCGACTTCAACACGCCGCCTGAGGACAGTCCCGACAAAGACAAGGACACGCAGACCCCTGTCGCAACTGTCCATGAATATCTCCGCATCTATCGCCAAGCCAACGGTGATCCCGAGAGGATTCTTAAAATCATCGAGGATGAGGACTTGGACGAACCGCTGGGCTACTGGGCCAGGATCACAAAGTCCATGATGGATAAGAACCGAGAGACGGGCGTCCCCCAGCCGAAAGAGAACGACTCCAGATCCGATGGGCCCTCGAACTCTGGAGATTCGCCGACCTCGACCCCATTCACGGTTCAGCTGCCTGCTCCTTCGACGCCGCAATTCTCCTGGCCAGCGCATCCCTCAACGGAAAGCAGTACTGATGGGAGTGGGAAAGGAAAGGGCAAGATCCTGCAACAAGATGGCAACCAAGAACCTATTACTGGCAGCGAAGGTGCAGGCGAGTTGAAGGCAACACCTTTTCAAAGCCCTCTTCGACCTAGATCTGTCTCCGACGGCCCACAACGGAATGATACCATAAACCCCTTGGCAAACAACAGCTGGTCCTTCTCGGGGTTGAATACTTTACCTCCAGCTGAGCCCGAGACCGAAGAGTCGATGCAAACGTTCGGCGTCGATCCTCGACCTCATACCACTGGTCCTTCTACTGGCCGCTCCACCCCGCCCCGCAGTAATTCCCCTGAGTATGGCTCCGACTTCGATCTCGGATTTGGCAGTGTGGAGCGTGCTGAGGAGAACGGCAATTTTGATCATCGAGAATCGGATGCACAGCCCGCAGACTTTATTGGCCCGCGACAAGACAACGGTATCACCGTCGAAGCGTCTGAAGAGACCAACGGCATCCCCCAAGAAGCCGAAGATGGTCGGGTGGTTCAGCGCCCGCCTCTTCAACGAGGAGTTATGGACCGAGTTGCCGACTTCATGTGGGGCGATATCGAGGTTCGAGAGCTGGATATTGGTGGGCGCGACGACGAGGCCGCCCATGACCATGGCCATGACAGTGACGACGATGATTTCGATGACGACTTGGATGATGATGACCAGGACGGCGTTGAGCAGGATCGAGAGGTTGTCGAAGCTGCTGTAGCCGCCGGCCTTGATCCTGAAGCAATCGATGATGCTGAAGATTTCGAGGGTATCATGGAGTTGATCGGCATGCGCGGACCCATTGCGGGCCTCTTCCAAAACGCCATCTTCTGTGTCGTCCTCGTTTCAGTAACGATATTTGTTTGCGTTTTCGTACCCTATAATCTCGGACGAATCAGCGTGTGGGCAGCTATGAACCCCATGCGCCTAGTCCGTATGCTTTTCAGCATGACCAAGTTCATTCAAGATGTAGCTGTCGGCGTCATGGCCGGTCTGGGAAGCCTCACACTATCTTTCATCTACACAACAGGAAGGATGATGGGCTTCCCCGCTGGAAACGGTGTTGGCTTGCTCATGACTAAGACTTTCAACATCTTCATGAGCGCGTCTAGCCGGGTTCTCGAAAGTCTCACCAGCGAATTGCCTATCATCTCAACTACCGAGATGCAGAACTTCTCCGCCATCAGCCACGAAGCACTTCTCAACTTCAAATCTTACCTGTCTGGCTCCCTTGTTGCTGTAGGCGACATCCTGAGCTCTGTTTTCGACCGCGACCTCATAGCAAACACCAAGCATGTGGTATCACTTTCGACAAACGCAACTGTGTATGCGTGGAACGCCGCTCAGGATGTTCCCATCAGCGTCCTCAACCCTGGCTCATGGGTGATCAGCTTTAGTGTGCCTGAGCCCTCGACGATTGTCAATCCCGCGCTGTCGTACTGGTCAGGCACCGACCGGTTTTGGGCGATCCTCTGCGGATACTTCACCTTCTCGGCCATCAGTGCGCTCTACTTGCGACGCGGCTCCCCATTTTCCACTGGACAGACAGGCCAGGAGTGGGAGGCTTCGTTGATCGACTTGCTCAACCAGGCCAGCGGCGTTATGAAAGTCATTCTTATTATTAGCATCGAGATGCTCATCTTCCCGCTATACTGCGGCCTCCTCTTAGACGTGGCCCTTCTTCCCCTCTTCGAGGCAACCACCCTGAAATCACGGGTCGCCTTCACGATCAACTTCCCGCTGACCTCGATATTTGTGCACTGGTTCGTGGGAACAGGGTACATGTTCCACTTTGCCCTGTTCGTCTCCATGTGCCGGAAGATCATGCGCAAAGGTGTTCTCTGTAAGTTGTCTGTCTTATTCCCTGTCCGTTCACCTGCTAACTCCGACAGACTTCATCCGCGACCCCGATGACCCAGAGTTTCATCCCGTCCGCGATGTGCTGGAGCGCAACGTCATGACACAGCTGCGGAAGATCCTTTTCTCTGCCTTTGTGTATGGAGCACTTGTCATCGTTTGCCTCGGTGGTGTTGTCTGGGGTCTAGCTCTCAGCCTTCCCAACGTACTGCCGATTCACTACTCCTCCAACGAGCCTGTTTTGGAGTTCCCTGTCGACCTGCTGTTCTATAACTTCGCAATGCCTCTGGCGGTCAAGTTCTTCAAGCCCAGCGATGGCTTGCACGCCATGTATACCTGGTGGTTCCGGAAGTGCGCCCGGGGACTGCGCCTGACTTGGTTCCTGTTTGGCGAGCGTCGCATTGATGAAGAAGGGATTCTGGCTCTGCGTCCCGGTTCCGACCTCCTGAATCTACCATGGTGGAGACGATGGTTTCTGGAGGTCAACAAGCAGAACCAAGTTGTGCCGAAGAGATGGGAAGACACATTCGAGGGTGGCACAGCCAAGCCGACATCCTCGATTCCAAATGATCAAATGATTGTTTTGAGTCTCCGAAAAGCTCGTCTCGTCGAAACCGGACAGCTGATCGAAGATGGCCACTATGTGCGCACACCTGCATCGGACCAGGTCAAAATACCCAAGGGAAGACGCGTCTTTATGCCGGTTTCTGAGGGTAACTCTCGGCTGGACGGCAAAGCCGACTCCCCCGACACAGACCTGTACTCGACCGACCAATATCAGTTGGTGTACATCCCGCCGCACTTCCGAGCCAGGGTCTTCTTGTTCATCATGTTCATCTGGATCTTTGCTGCCGTCACGGGCGTGAGCTTCACAATTGTGCCTCTCGTCTTCGGTCGTAAGATGTTCAAGGTCCTCATTCCTGCCCACATCCGGACCAACGACATATATGCTTTCAGCATTGGCATCTACATCCTAGGCTCCGCAGCCTACTTCCTCTTCCATGCCCGCTCCATGTTCAGAAGGATGGCGACTTGGGCTTCGTCCACCCTGCAGTCAGTGTGGCAGAGCAATGCCCCAATGGGAGTCGCGCTTATGGGCATTCAAGTTGCCAGGCTTGCTTATGCGTACACCATTCTGTTGGTCGTTTTCCCACTAATCCTGACCGCGCTTATGGAACTGTACTGTCTCATCCCCCTTCACACCTACATGTATCCGCCTACCCCTTACATCGCCGAGACCAACAACAGCGGGCAATTCAAGGATGGCATCGTCGTCTCCAACCAGCACACAGCAAGAGTCATACAGTCATGGACTCTGGGCTTGCTATACGTCAAACTTGGTGCTCGCGCCATCACCAGCCTATACGAGGGCACTCGCATGGCCCAAGCTGTCCGTGCCGTTCTGCGTCGCGGCTGGCTGCAACCCGACGTGCTTGTCCTGACGAGGGCGTTCGTGGTGCCTGGCCTCCTTATCGGGGGCCTGGCGATCTTTGGCCCCCCCTATGCGGTGGGTTGGATGGAGTCCCACGGAGTCCTTGGAATCCCTACACCTGCACCTCATGAACTCAAGATGGTTTACCGTCTGTCCTATCCTGCCGCGGCGTTCAGCGCGCTGGCCGCAATGGCTTTTTGGAGCATCGTGGGCGTGTTCAACAACTGGAAGGCGCGCATCAGGGATGAGGCCTATCTTATTGGGGAGAGGCTTCACAACTTTGGTGTCGGCGCTGCTGGCGCCGCGGGTGCGCGTGGCCCCTGGAGAGTCAGGGGTCGCTTGTGATGCGGCACGCGTTCACTACGGAAGAGCAGGTTCCCGTCGTCCACTTATGATCATGGACGGAAAAGAGCATTTGGCAAATGGTGGTGTTACGTGTAATTTGTACGGACCAAAGGGCTCATGGCCCCTATATATAGTACAGCGTCCTTTCCATACCCCGTCGTAGCAGCTCCGCGTTCTCGTTTGATTGGGCGTGCGAGTGGGCAACGCATCAATGCTCTTGAGACGTAATATACTTGAATCGTGTACATGATGTGAGAGCACTGGGCCGCAAGCAGTCGACGTCTCGTATGTGGAACTCCCAATATTTTCATTGTGCCGTCGGCAATGGCGGTCTCGCCCACTAGCACAAAGCCAACTAACGGCCCTCTCATATCGTTCAACGCAAGCCTCATGGCCCGATGTTTTAGATGTACAAATAAACTCTCTCGGCCGCGAAGCCCCCCCTCCCCCGAAACCCATCTAGAAAAGCATGGCGGCTCCGCCAACAGCAGCGGCAACAGATGCGAACACGCCGGCCGCGGCGCCGACGGAGAAGAGGTTCCCGGCCATGCGGGGGGCAGCGTTGGGCGTGGTGGAGGCGGAGCTGGCAGGGGAGCCGGAGCTGGAGGGCGTGCTGCTGGCGGGGGCGCTGCCGGCGTCGATGAGGGCGGTCAGGGAGGGGTCGGAGGTGAAGTCGGCGGTGATTGTTGCGTTTTTGCACTCGGAGCGGGTGGGGGCCGCGCCGGAGACGAAGTTCACGGCGGAGCACTGGACGAGGGGTTGTGTGTGTTAGTCGAGGCCCTCTTTCGACGGCACCGGCCCGTCTGGATCACGGACTCCGGAGGGGGGGCGTCCTCGGGAGGAGGTGGGGTTTTCTTCTTCTCATGTCACTTACAGCGTACAGCAGGCCGTCGGGCGAATGCGCCACGATGCCGATGATTCCTTTCTGGCCCGTAAAGTTGGACGGCACGACGATCTGCGGCTCGCAAAAGTTGCCGAGGCCGGTCTGCATGACGATGGGGAAGAGCTGGGTCCATCCCCCGGCGGCGGTCTGGTCGAGGGTGGCGCGGAAGAGCCAGTTGGTCTGGGGGTGGCCGTTCTCCATGCCGACGGCATCGCCCTCGACGTGGAAGTCGACCGTCTCGGAGGACGACGACGGCGTGTAGCCGCCGCAAGGGGCGGTGCCCTGCTTGTCGTCGCTGTCGCCGAGGGGCTTCGGAATGGAGAGGGAGAAGTGAGCCGTCGCGAGGGAGGTGAGGGCGAGGAGGGGGAGCAGGATGCGAGTCATTTTGGCGGTTGGCGATGTGACTGGGTGCGAAGATGCGTTGGATGGAGCGCGGGCGAGGTGTTTCGACGAGACGATGACTAGAGAGCCTGGGCTGATGTAGATCCGGGGGCGATGGCGCGCAGCGCAAGGTTGGAGGTATTAGGAGTTGGGTTTGAGGTAGGGCGATGGGGACGGAGACAAGGTTGACGGGACACGGGGGCGGTTTATGAACGGAGGCGCGAGAAATGGGAATTGGTCAATTGAGAGGGGACACTGTCCCAAGCAACGGTCTTGTAGGGCTAGCCTGGTTGCGCCGTTTGTCTCGGACCGGCCTAGGTCCAGGGAACAGCAAAGCTCTCTGGTGTTACGACATGGTCGAACTGTGTTGAGTGTCTGTCTACACACACGAGGCACCTGCGAGTGGTAGAGACGGCAAGTCCTGCCGTGTCGTTGTGGCCAAGGGGGGCCTACCTGAGACGGAGCTCGATCTGGAGCTCCCGGGTATAAACGGCGAAGTCGGGTTCGAGGAGAGAATCATTCTGTTCTCGGGACTCGGCACAGGGATCGGAGACTAGCACGCTATAGAGGAAGGTGACCGGGACCGGTCGGTCTGCTTGGCTCCTCCTGGGAAGAGAGGAAGTAAGGTAAAACTTGCTCACTGCATGCTCCGCTGACTAGCTTCAGAGCTTCACGGTGATGGGGGTGAGTTGCATATTTGCCTCCCTCTAACATGCAGGGACAACGAGGGTGTTCCCCAGCCTCTGAGCAGACTCGCTCGGGAGGGCCATTTCCCATATCGAGGCCAGGGAGTGAGGCTCTCTCTCGCGCGAGGCTCGCGAGGATCCGATGTAGTCTAAGTTGTCTTCCGGCGGCGGCTGCGTAACAGACTGTGATGCCGCGATAAAACATGTCCAGAAGTCGTCGCAAGGGTGGGCACATGCCGTTGCGAAAGAGTCCAAGTAGGAGGGATGGAAGTTAACCTTGATCGGTTTAGCTCTGAGATGTGCGCAGGGGCTCGTTGTCTTGCTGACTAGGGTCGCACCAATCACAGGACCGGGAAGGGGGAGGATGTCATTGAGAGGGTTTGAGCAAATTGTGGCGTCTGCGCGCGTGCGGGTTGGGTGCATCCCTGCTCCGGGCTTGCTCGGGGTGCGTTTATGAAGACCTTTGGAGTGATTGATCGGCCGTTCTGAGCATGTTTCCGAGGCAACATGGCTGGCGAGTTTGACACCTGGGTGGCTCGGGGTGCCGTGCTGAACGTCTTGGGACTGACGGGGCGGACACGAGATGTTGGTAGTTTGCGCCTGTTTGGGAAGACTCGAGGGAGGCGAAGGATAGCAGACGAAGAGGAGAAGCATTGGAAGAGACCGCCGGTGAAGCCCATCGAGTGGGTGTGCGTGTAAGTGCGAACAAGAGTTGAGAGCCAAGCACGTCAACCCCGCCCCTCCAAATAAGCGTTTCGACAATTAAAGCAGAAACTTCCTCTGAAGTTTCCTCTAAAGGTAGAGCCTGGCTCCTGGTTCGGCTGTTTGACAAGGCCTTATTAGGTTGGAGTGAAAGTCCAGCCGAGACATCTGTCCTCGGCAACCAAAGACAGGCATGCCGTGCCGCCCTCTCGAGTCTGCCGCCGTCCTGAGCAGGGGCGGATCATCAAGTCAAGCCGCATCATGCGAAGCCATCCCGCCCTCCGACCACTCGTTCCGTACCATGCCCGTTCGGATACGTCCTGGGCCGCAGCGCGCTAGCAACGATCCTCCAGCAGCCTTCTAACCCGCGCGTCCTCTGTGCCACCGAGCCGTTCCAGAACCCGACTTGACTGATCTTTGCTCCCATCTGTCATTCTGCTTATGCTGCCGAGACTCCTGGCCTTCTTGAACTTGCTCAATCCACCTCATTGCCGACCGGGTTCGCCATCTTCAAACACGAGCACGTCGGGCCGTTGGAACTGTTTGGAACTGTTGTAGGGTGTTTCCGTTTCGTTCCTGGCAAGATTTGACATTCTTCACTCACTTTCATGCGCAAATGAGGGCTGTTGCTTTGTGAGATGGTTCCACGGGTTCTTGTTCCCTCATGACATTGGCGCGGCGCTGCCCTTTTTCGACGTCTCACAGCAGCTGTTTTCTCTCCCCAATCTGGTCCCGGCCGACGACTGTACATACGGATTCTTTGTAACCAGCGGTGCTGGATATCGTCGACCATTTGAGGCAGACACGGAATAGCTCTCACGCCGGGAGCTCACGCGACAACTCGGGGCTCTTCACCTCACGCCGTCGCGATGAGCCATAACCATGGAGGAGGAGGAGGGGGGATGGGCGGCGGGATGACGATGGGAACGGCGTTATTCCAGGAAACCAACATCCATCTCGCGCAGTCGTTCTGGTACATCATCGCCGGCGTCGTGGGGTTCCTCGGCGTCATCCGGGGCATCAACCACCTCGAAGGCCTCAGGAGGTGAGATCCCTCTTTCCCCGAACCTCCATCTCATGCCTCGATACTCAACGAAGCATTCATCTAGGTTGAAACGATGTCGCTCCGAATCCGTACGGTTCCCAACCCGCCCGTCGAACCGCATAACCCAAGTATGGGCGACGGCGACGGCCCTCGTCCGCGAGGCGGGCCACCCGCAACTCTACATCCCCATCAAAGGCCTGCGCTGGGCCACGCCGCCGCCGCTCGGCCGCGTCCTCGTCTTGCTGGCCTACTGGGCCGTGATCATCTACATGATGGTCGACAACGCCGTCATCAAGGACGCCTACTTCTGGGAGCGCATCGGCTTCCGCAACGCCTGGGTGACCATCATGCAGATGCCCCTCGTCTACCTCCTCGCGATGAAGGTCAACGTCGTGGGGTTCATCGCCGGCATCTCGCACGAGAGGCTGAACTGGCTGCATCGATGGGTCGCGAGGACCATGTTCGTCACGGCGACGGTGCACGGGTTCCACTTCTGGACGGAGTGGGTGCGCGCCGACTTTGTCGAGACGCAGCTGAGGATCCTGCCGGTGATCAAGTATGGGCTCGGGGCGTGGGGTTTGCTGATATGGACGTTCCTCACAGGCATGCGGCCCCTCCGCGGGATGGCGTACGAGCTGTTCGTCGCGCAGCACATCCTCTCGGCCGTCATCTTCATCTGGCTGGTGTACGTCCACATCCCGGAGTACTCGCGGCAGTACCTCTGGTTCACGGTCGCGCTCATCTGCTTCGACCGGCTCGCGAGGTCGGCGTTCCTCGCCTGGCAGAACACGAGGCTCCGGCCGAACAAATCGACCTGCACGGGGATGAAGCGCGTGGGACACGAGGTGCAGGTCCAGGCGGTGGGCTCGTCGACGACGGTGCTGACGATCAAAGACGTGCATTTCTCCTGGAAGGCAGGGCAGCACCTGTACCTCTGGCTTCCCCGCGTCGGACCCTTGGAGGCGCACCCGTACACCATCGCCTGCGCGCACCAGCTGCCGGAGACGTGCATCTGCAACAGCATCCAGCTGGTCATCCGGTCGCACGGGGGCTTCTCCAAGAGGCTGCACCGCTACGCGCAACGGGCGCAGGAGTCCGGGAAGAAGGAGACGCTGACGGGGTTCGTGGTGGGCCCGTACGGGGCGCCGCCGAGGTGGGACATCTACGAGACCATGGTGCTCATTTCGGCGTCGACGGGGGCGTCGTTCACGCTCCCCATCCTGGAGAGCATCGTCCAGAGCCGACGGAAGACGTGCACGACGCGGATCGAGTTCGTGCTCCTGGCGTGCCAGGGCGAGGAGATTGAGTTCTACACGCAGAGGCTGCGGGCTTCGATGGCCCGGGCGCAGCAGGCCGGCATCGATCTGCAGGTGCACATCGCCATCACGAGGTCGGGCAAGGCGAGGGAGGGGGAGGCGGCGACGGTGCTGTACTCGGACCGCGAGGGGGGCTCCGGCACGAGCTCGTCGTCGGCGCAGCATCGCAGGGTCGTGTCGGACGGCTCTGTTGACGGGGAATGTTGCCAGGACAAGGGGATGCTGGACCTGGAAAAGGGGGACGAGGTGCCCCTGACGCCGCGGCCGCGGAGCGGTTCCATGGCGAGCGTGGTGAGGGAGTACTACAGCCGTCCGGACCTGGAGGAGCTCGTCAGGCAGCCGGTGGAGGCTTCGGGCGGGGAGACGTCTGTTGTGGTGTGCGGAGGCCAGTCGTTGACGAGTTCGGTGAGGAACTACGTGGCTGCGCTGTCAGACGAGAGGGCTGTACACAAGGGAACGGGGGCGCAGGGCATTCATTTGTTTGTCGAAGAGTATTCGTTTTGAAAGTGTGTAATGACGAGGCCGGTTGAATGCGTTTCGAGACTCGCAAGGTGTTGGAACTCTCGTAGCGCGTCCGAGTTCGCACACGCGGCCATCCACGTCGACGTCGAAGGCTGATGTGAGGATTAGTTACGCATAGGGGAGAGATTGCGAACTCAACATGCCACTCGTGACCCTACAATCAAGTGGACTGTACCGTTCGAGCCTAGAGTCAAACCACACCAGAAGTGAGGCACAGCCAGGTACGGTTGACAGGCGAGCTCGGTCAACGAAAACGATGGTGCTTTCCGGGGCGGATATGACCCGATTGGCAATCCCCTGGCGTGAAAAACCCATCCAACGATGCGCTGTCGTAGTGTTGAGGACACACAGACGGACGAGGAGTGTCGCGGACAGAAGAGGTCAGCTCGGTGAGAGAGGAAGGGTGCGAGCCCTCACCGGGCCTCCCCACCATCGGGACGGTCAACGGCGGGGGCAGTTTCTCGGTGCACAGTGCCCCTCGGGATGTCACTGTTACCCCTCATTCGGTGAGGGCCCCACTCTCGGTGAGAAGCCAACCACAGTTCCGAATGGGCTGGTGACTCAGGCTGGCCCCGGTCCGCAATTTTTTTCTTCGTTGCGGGCGACAAAGCCCATCGGCGGCCACGCTGCCAGTGTGAGTCCGTCCTCTCAGCCCAGAGCCCAGAGCCCAGCGCCCAGCGAATCGTGACCCCTCCCCCTCGTTCGTCTTTTTCCTCCCCTTCGGCTCCTCTGCCCCTCCACCCCCCCCCCCGGCAAAACCCAGTCAAGACTCTTAATGACTAGCGTTGCGCGCTTCCTCTTCTCTCCTTCTTCTTCACTTCGTCCAGCCCACGTTTACACCGCCAGCCTTCGACGAGGAGCCTCTTCCGCCTCGCCTTCGACCTTGTCCCTCCGACCGCCCACGCGACTCTGCTCGTCCTCGCCCCCGACTCGATCGTCCCTCGTCCGCCCTCCGCACAACCCCACCACCGCCACTCTCGCGACAATGGCCGACCAGCTGACGGCTCAGCTGGAGAAGCTGTCCATCGGCAAGCTCGAGTCCTTCCCCGGCTGCTACCCCGACGCCAACCCCGTCGACGTCTACCGCTCCCACATCACGTCGCTGCTGTACGACGTGACCGGCGTCGAGAAGACCATCATCTACAACGCCCTCCAATGGACCCAGAGTCTGGACAAGGGTGACCTGGTTCTGGCGGTCCCTGCGCTGCGCATCAAGGGCAAGAAGCCCGCCGAGCTCACCGCCGAGTGGCTCGAGAAGGTAAGCCTCGGCCCTCCATCGCATATCCTCGGGGTCATGGCCCTGGAGGAAGCCAACGCGCTGCGGCCTGCGCGCGCCATCCGAGCAGTCGGCTGACATGTCCTGCTTCGCAGTTCCCCGAGTCGCCTTTGATCGAGAAGCCCATCTCGTTCCAGAACGGCTCCTTCCTCCAGTTCTGGTTCAAGACGGGACCCCTCTCCCAGCTTCTCATCCCCCAGGTCCGGAACCGCGGCCAGACCTTCGGCAAGAACCCCAACAACGGCCTCAAGAACCCCGAGGACCCTTCTCAGGGCAAGAAGAAGATCATTGTCGAGTTCTCCTCCCCGAACATTGCGAAGCCTTTCCACGCCGGCCATTTGCGCAGCACCATCATCGGCGGCTTCATCGCCAACCTCTACGATGGCGCTGGCTGGGACGTGACCCGCATCAACTACCTCGGCGACTGGGGCAAGCAGTACGGCCTCCTGGCCCTGGGCTTTGACCGTTTCGGCAGCGAGGAGGCCCTCAAGGCCGACCCTATCAACCACCTGTACGAGGTGTACGTCAAGATCAACGCTGCCATGAGCGACGAGAAGGAGCAGATCGCCGCCAAGGAGCAGGCCGGCGAGGACGTCACCGCGCTCAAGGACAACAGCCTGGACGAGCAGGCCCGCAAGTACTTCAAGGCCATGGTTGCCGGCGACGAGGCTGCCGTTGCGCAGTGGAAGCGCTTCCGCGATCTTAGCATCACCCGTTACAAGGAGACGTACGCCCGTCTCAACATCCACTTTGACGAGTACTCGGGCGAGAGCCAGGTTTCCGAGCAGGACATGGAGGCGGCGGCCAAGAAGCTCGAGGATATGAACATCTCTGAGCAGTCGGAGGGTGCCGTCATCATCGACTTCACCAAGCACATTCCCGGAAAGGCCGGCAAGAGCCTGGAGCGTCCCATTATCCGGAAGAAGGACGGCACAGCCCTGTACCTGACCCGAGACATCAGCGAGCTTCTGCACCGCGAGAAGAAGTACAACTTTGACCACATGATCTACGTGGTTGCCTCGCAGCAGGACCTGCATCTGAAGCAGCTCTTCAAGATCATCGAGCTGATGGGCTACCCCGAAACGGCAAAGAAGTGCCAGCACATCAACTTTGGTATGGTGCTCGGCATGAGCACGCGAAAGGGCACCGTCAAGTTCTTGGACGACATTCTGCGCGACGTGGGAGACAAGATGCACGAGGTGATGAAGAAGAATGAGACCAAGTACTCCCAGGTCGAGAACCCGGAGGCCACTGCCGACATCCTTGGCATCAGCAGTGTCATGGTCCAGGATATGAGCGGAAAGAGGTATGTCGTCTGTACTTTTCACGGCCGCTTTCGGATGCACTGACACGTTCCGCCTAGGATCAACAACTACAAGTTCGACATGGACACCATGACCTCGTTCGAGGGCGACACCGGACCCTACCTCCAGTACGCCCACGCCCGACTGTGCTCCATCTTCCGCAAGGCCGGCGTTCCGGAAGAAGAGGTCGCCAAGGCCGACCTCAGCCTGTTGACGGAGAAGCATGCCATCGAGCTGATCCGCGTCGTCAGCCAGTACCCCGACGTTGTCCAGAACACTCTCAAGACGTTGGAGCCCACCACTGTGCTGACCTACCTGTTCCGCCTTACGCACGTCGTCAGCAGCAGCTACGACCACTTGCGTATCGTCGGAAGCGAGCCCGAGATCCAGAAGGCCCGCTTGGCGCTGTATACTGCTGCCAGGACCGTGCTCTACAACGGCATGCGTCTGTTGGGACTGTCCCCGGTCGAGAGGTGAGTGCACGACGTGCTGCAGTGATGCAGCTCCCTCCTGTCTTGCATGTGAAACCTGCCGCTGACCACCCAAACAGGATGTAAAAATCAGCATTGTGACGGAACCATTATTGCAAGGGAGGAGAGGGTGGGAGGAAATCGCGGCCGTATCTAGGCCCCTTGGGCGACCAGAGTCGGAATCATGCGCGCAGTGCCAACAGCGCCGACCGCGTATTCGTGCCAACGACCGTTGCGGATGAGGAGCTGCCGCGACCTAGGCCGGCACAACGGCCATTAGCTGTCAGCCACGACGTGGTGGCACTCGACGGTGACCCGACGGCTTCAGCAGGTGTGGCGTCGTACGACAAAGAGACGGCCTTGATCAGAGGAGCCCATTGATCGTTTCGGTGTCCTCGAAGCCCCCGCGGCCGTTGTCGGACGGACGGCATGAGCCACAGGATTCGTGTGCGCACCAGCCCACTAGTGCTGAATAATTGAACACAATATTTACCCACGCAAGACTGAGGACCGTTCGATCGAGATTTATTGCAATGACACTCGAGAGTGCAGGTGGCGGCGGCAATCCCAGTAGGGCTGCTCTCTGCAGCAGAGCCCAGCACAGCACAGGTCGAAGGTCGCGACGGGTGTGTTTCGTATGGAGCAGCAAACTGACCCCCTTTCTTCAGGTGAGAAAAGCCTGGCCCGTCTTTGACTGTCAAAGCAGACTCTGTGCAGCGAGAGCTGAGAAGCGCGAGGCCTACGATGGCTGTTCCTGGCGCCCCCTTGGTCCCCCGGAGCGGCGCCGACAGACTAGCAAGTGGCTTTTGTCTGACGCTCGGTGACTTGCGTGGGGGAGTCCCATTTCTGGGCGCCAACACAATGATCTTCCCGCTCGGGTCCCGCTAGGGCGTCCCAATCCCTGCCGACGCCGAATCTTGCATATGGCTCAAACGCTAGAGCTGCGATGGCTTTTGACGGTTCTGACTGGCTCTGACTGGCTTTACTGGCTCTCGCTCGATCTGCGGAAGCCTGTTGGCCCCTCATCTCCGGCTGGACAGCAGCCGCGACGCCGTGGCTTGCAGCTGATCGACGTCGATACCCTCCACATCGGGAGTTGGTGACCAAAGGTGATGCCCTCCCTTTTTATCACACTATCACATTGGGGCGAGGACTCCCGGAGGGATTAACTATCGGCTGTCTATCCCTTGCTCTACTAGGACTGGTTCCAAGAATATCAAGGCCGAGACAGGCATTTCGCCTGGGCTCTGGATCAAAGACATTGTCGGTGCATCCGGCGTGGGGCACCATGCGGCTCGGCCTCAGCATCAAGGTGTGGGATGCTCCTTTTTCCCTGCTCTGCACATCGCGCGAACGAGGAACGAGAGAAGTGCGCGTGCCCGGGCGGGAGTGCCTGGCCTAGAATGCTTCCAAAGAAGAGCTCCTTCCAACGCTCCATGCAAAAGGAACCGTAGGAGCCTAGCCGCTCGTATGTGGTCCATGGTTTTAGCTGCAAAGCTAGCGTTACTGTCCGGCGAAATGGCTCGGTGTCTGTGCCGAGACTGGACGAGCCCGACCTCGCGACTCGACTCCGGCACCCACCACAGCAGCTCTACCTGAAGCCGGTGGTGTCAGGGCGTAAGGTTCAGATGCCCAGACAATGGGACCAAGTGGGACGAGGATGATCCTTTCCTCGCCACGGTGGTGGGCGTGGAACAGCTTGGGTGCATGTTGCTCCTTGCAGCGGTGAGGTGTCGACTCGGCCAATCTTTTGGCCCCTGTGTTTGGAGCTCCCGCGGCTGCAACACGCATTCCTACGGTCAACCCATATTCTAACCATCTCCTTGGGCCCTAAACAGCCAAGGCAAACCCTGCTGACACCCGTGGGCTGGCTGGCCCTCGCACGCAAGATGCAAGGACGGGCGTCGGTATTTGCGAGGTCTCCGTCAGCTCCAGAGGGAGCCCTCGGGGCTTTGTGTTCCCCATCCTCGTCTCTCGAGGCGAACCGGGTGTCTGATGTATCTCTCCCCAAGAGGTTCAGTGCCCAGCAGATGTCAGACCTCGACGAACCGCTTGATTGGGAAGGACTCGAGCGATCAGAACGGCCGGCCTGCAACCGCGGCGCTACCATGTCGTGCTATGATTGGAAAGCATTACCCACCTTCACCCGGACTGGACCAAGACTCGAGGCGTTTGCCGTTGGATGGTGGACGGCAATGTGGCCTGACATGTTTGCCGCCGCCCGCCGTGCGCCGATCTAGGGAATGGCTCATTGGGCGACGAGGAAGGATTCGCCATGGCGCTTGGGGTATCCGGCGTATGTCCACACGCGGTTCACTCACGTTTCTGGACAAAGGGACCGTTGGCCGTTCCCCGTCGGTCCGCTTGGGCGCCCATGACCAGACGGCGGCTCGACTTGGCCCTGACTCTTCTTAATAACAGCCGAGACACACCGTCCTCCAGACCCGTCATCGTGGTTCCTCTTGTTTCTGCTTTCCTGCAACAGCAGGACTTATTCTTCGCTCTTTTTCCATCCTTCGACCTCTGACGTCGGTTCCTTTTCCCTTCTTCATCAACCCCTTCCCCATCGTCAACGATATTTGGATCTTTCCTTCAACTGTGTAACTTACTCGGTCCGCAATCATGGCCATAGGCGTGGCTCTTCTCGCCTTCATCGTCTTCTGCGCATGGCGGCTCTACACTGCCATCAAGCTGAAGAATAAGATTCCCGAGGGCGCGAAGCCCCTCCCAGGACCCAAGGGTACGTGGTCTCGACATCGTCGGCCATCGTCATGCAGCTCATCGTATTATAGGTCTGCCCCTCATCGGACGTGTTCACGATGTACCAGCCGAGGCAGCTTGGCTCAAGTTTTACGAGTGGAGCAAGGAGTATGGCCCCATCTACCAGCAAGAGATGTTCGGCTCGGTCCACGTCTGGATCTCCTCTGAACAGGTCGCCCACGACCTTCTCGGTCGCCGCAATGTCATCTACTCTGACCGACCCATGATTCCTAATCTTCCTGATAACCGAACCAGCGGTGATTACCTCGCCCTCCTCGGCCGCACGGGTACGCATCTTCATATGCAGATACATGTTTGCGCCAGCTGACAATCGTACAGAAACATGGAAGCGCCAGCGCAAGCTTTGCCATCATCTCATGAACCAGAGTGACAAGCAGGAGCTTCACGAGTACCCGACCCGCGAGCGCGATCGTTTCTTGTGGCTTCTGTACCAGAAGCCCAGTGAATACCGCGAGTACATCGAGCAGTTCACCAGCCGTACCGTCAGCCGTCTTTCCTGGGGCACTGCCCACCCCGCCCGTGTTCTGCGCAAGACCACCTTCGGCCTGCTCGAGACCATCTCGCCTGCGGGTGCTCTTCCTAATGTGATCTCTTTCCTCATGCATGTACCGGCCGTTCTGTCGCCGTGGAAGAAGAAAGAGAAGGAACGCCACGACCTCGAGTCGAGACAGTTTACGAGCAATATCGAGTTCGTCAAGGACCAGGTCGAGAAGGGCACCGCGCAACCCAGCTTCATCAGCACCTTCATCAACGAGGGCCTCGGAAACGAGAAGGGCAAATGGGGCGATCTCAAGGAGGCCCAGAACGTCGTCGGTCTCATGGCCATCGCCGGCGCTTTGACCATCGGCAGCCCTATCCAGAGCTTCCTGCTCGCCATGCTGCATTATCCCGAGTGGCAGTCCAAACTGCAAAAGGAGATCGACGAGGCCTGCGGAGGCAGCTGCCCGCAATGGGCGGATCGCGAGAAGCTGCCCATGTTGAGAGCCATCGTCAAGGAGGTCATCCGCTGGAGACCCCCTGTTCCTACTGGTGAGTCGAGAACATGGTGGTGTGGCGAGGGATACTCTAGGTTCGGCCGGCTGACGTTGACGTGCAGGCATTCCCCATGCTGTCGAGAAGGACGACGTTTACAACGGCTACTTCATTCCTGCTGGCGCCACGATCCATGCTCTTGAGTGGTGAGTCCTATGATACCCCGGCCCGTCGGCCCTAACTAATCATCACCAGGGGTATTACCCGCGACGAGTCCGTGTACCCTGATCCCGAGTCTTTCAACCCCGACCGCTGGCTGCAACCCGAGTACCCGACCTACAAGGAGCCGCTCACGCGGTTCCCGAACCTTGACGGCTTCAGCCAGTTCGGCTTCGGTCGCAGAACGTGCCAGGGCGTTCCCATCGTCGACCAGGACCTCTTCCTGACCATGGGCGGCATGGCCTGGGCCTTCAACATCCAGCGTAAGCGCAACGCCGACGGTACCGAGGTGCCCGTCCACTGGAACGACTACACCCCGCTGTTGATCGCCAAGCCGGCACCCTTCGAGTTCGACGTCGTCGTCCGCACGCCGGAGAAGGCCGACCTGTTGCGGTCCATGTTCGACGCCGCCAAGGAGGAGGAAGAGCATGAGGAGATGATGATGAAGATGGGCATGCCCGACGTCGACACGCGAGATACGAGGAAGAACAACGCGCCGATGTCGACCAAGCCGCCGTCTTTGATGATGAACCTTCGCCAGAGAAAAGAGGAGGGCGAGCGCGAGAAGCAGTACCGCGAGCACGAGCGCGACATCCCCGGGTGCCCTGGTCGGTGGGCGACGGAGAGCGACATTGACTCGGGCAACGAGAAGGGGTACGTTGACGATGATAGCTGCTCTGGACGTTCGTCGCCAACGGCGCTATCATAGGAAACCCTGACGAGTGTAATGTGGAGAGCAGATTGACGAAACTCGGAGGCACGAGCAGAGGCACGGCGAAGAGAAAGACGGCATGAGTGAGAGAAAGAAAGAGAAGAGGGTCATCATGGCTGGCGCTGATGGGTTTTGCGATATCAGGGATCCCCTTTGTTTCTGTGGGCATGGTACAATTGGTACAACAAGATACCAGTGCTACCGGGAGAGCTGGTAATCTGAGGGGCGGTCTAGAATGTCACATGAATATACCTTCTACGATGTATGAATATAGAAATCTTACAACTATTACACCATATCAAGCACTTTACATCCCATAAATGCGACCTACCCGTGACTTGCGTCGTGCACCAAAGGATTAAGAGGGGGGGGGCCGATCTTGGTATCGTCACCCACCTGCTGAACTGCCATCAGAACAAAACACCAAAAACATACAACACCAGGTATTCGCTGGTCGTCACCGACCCAACTACTAATCCGGCCCTCATTGGCTTATCTATGGGAGAGCGGACGGGATCCCGAGTTTTCCAATGGGTATGGTCGTATGTGTTAGTTTCCCAGGCGCAGGTGAACTATATCGTGCTGCACAGCGGAAGACGATGCTGTTGACAGAGCCAAGGCATATTTCATGCCACACAACGCGCTGGCTCTGCCTTCGAGACTTGACTCAGCATGGTAGTGACAGTTTACCTCCTGTGATGGGCTCAGCGACCCGGACTGGTGGGTGCCATGGCGCTCTTTGACCCAGCTTGGACGTGGCGGAAACGCGGGGAGAAGACGATGGACCGTTTTATACGGCGCGTCGGGACCTCGAGGCCCATCGGTGCTGTATAGCGTTTGAGAGCGCGGTTCGTCTCTCGGGTGTCAGTCGTAGGTGTCGTTTGTCGAGCTCACCACTCTGCGCCGGGCCGGGGCATGCTTCCGGCTGTTCAGCGCGTCTTCTCTGGCTTCTGGGTAGACGGTGTAAGACATGACAGGAGGCTGGGAGGCAAGTCGTTTTCATTGCATACTGAACTGGCAACGGGGCCGGGCTGCCCTACGTACTGGAATGGACATCGAGCTGGGGTCTCCGGCCGCTCCGGCCTCCCCAGCGGCACGGCGCGGCGGTGACGCGGTGAGTGTGGCCCTTGGAAGCGGAGGCGCCGTTTTGGCAGCTTGGCTCTCGGATCTGTCAAACCTTGACACAGTAGCATGTGAAAGTAGAACACACATGTTTAGCCTATTGTTAGGAGTGTTCGGTTCAGCGAGGGTCTTGTCATTCTAGCGCCGTCCTTCATGATGTTCTGTGGATTGTTGCAAGTGCGACAAAATACCAGCCGAGGCGTTCGGACCAGCAATCGATGAAGCCTCGTCCGGCGAATCCACCGCTCTGATGAGAGCTCGCAAGGCTCCGACAATCGTTCGATGACATGGATAGTCCTTTTCGTTGATCGTGCAAGGCGGGGTTGAAACTCTATAGCAGTTCCGTTTCACAGCTTTTCCAGAGACGAATAACGGTGAAAAGTTGACCTGCGTTTTGCACAGTCGGAAATGCCAAGTATATCAAAACATCGACAGTAGCACAACACATCTAACCTTCTGCTTTACAACGACATGAGCTGGATTGCGTCTGGCCATCGCCTCTCGAGGCATATGAAGAGGGCCTTTTATTACTAGCGTCAGAGTCAGAACGGTGATGTTTCAGCATTGGGTTAGATGAAGCGAGAACTGATACAGAGCTCTACATCTCCTACTTTATTTATTTCAATTCACGATTAGTCTTGTCGCTTCGCGGTTGGCTGATTCTCATGTCACGGCAGGCCATCGAGCCAGTCCATGTAACGGTGGCAAGTTTTACACCAAACGGAATGCTGTTCCTACTGACAAGAACGTGTGAAACTCTGTTTGGTCGATTTTATGCTACAGGAACCATGTCATTATTAGCAATGTCTACTGCAAATGCTCCTAAGCCCTCAAATAGTGGATTGCATATAGGACGGCAGACGTCGACTCCGCCATGTCATTTTTTTGGCGGACAAGAGCGTGTCCAACTAGATTTCCCGGCTTGTCTCCCATATCATAGCAAACGACCTCTGGGCAATCACATCATGATTGCAAGCCCAAGGTCCGGCGCTTTGTCGGGCGAGCGGTCGGTCATACTAGGACGACTGAGGCGCCCGTCGTTCCGTCGACTGATGAGACCACCGCATCTGCGCTTCAGTTTCGGCGACGCAGGTGACTAAGCGGCGAACGGGGTCTTCTCACCAAATGGACCTGGAATCGCTCGGCAAAAACGAGGAAAAGTTGAGATGCGCTCGAGAGCTGGCGCCGACTTGAGCGCCGCTTGTTTCTCATACGCTGCCAAGCCTTTCTTCTACTACCTTTTAGGTGCTCACAGGCCTTTCGCATGCAGGCAACTCGGGCGAATGAGAGCTTGTGTGTGTTTCGTCCTGGAAACGATGCGATTCGCCAAGGCTTGGACGGAGCGCGTCTTCTGGAGCCTGGGCTGGCCCGAACCGGCGACGGACATGTGTCAGAGGGAGTTGTGGAGGCGAACTGTTGCAGCCAGCACGAGATGGGACGATCTGAGATGGCTGTTCAAACCGGTGGGGGGAGCTTAGCCAAGACACGGGATGAACCCTGAGCTAATCGGGGGGGATCCCAACTCCCAATTACCTTAAGCTTCAGTCTGAACGCTGGTAATTTTCTGACATTGGCATCATCATGAACACTAACCCGCCTATCCTCTGTTTAGAGTTGAGGAAACGGAATGCCAAATCACCGGCGGGGTCGGCTTCTGCCCAGAGCTTCCGTTGAAGCTCCAGGGCCTTGATTAGACGAGCTGAAGGCGTCGTGTGGCGTTCGGTGCTTTGTTTGAGGGGAAACGTATGCCCAAGTTCAAGGCAATAGCTGGGCCTGAGTCCGAACTCCTTCATGCTTTCTCGCGTGCGTCCCAATGTGCCTTCTCTCGTCCTGGGGCCATTTTATGCTTTTGTGAAGCTTTGGATGGGCGGTTTGGACTTGACTTCTTGATGAGAATAAGGAAAGTCCGATTTGGTGATTTTGATAGGCTGACTCTTGAAGCTTAGCAAGCACCGGCTGAAACGCAAGCAAACAGACAGGGCTTAGGTAGGACCTCATAGGCTACGCCAAAATGGGTCCGACCTCGAGGCGAAAGACTCTTGCGAGACCCTCGTTGCTAAGACCCTAAAAAACACTGCGTCCGGTTTGATCCAGACAGGAGTTGCTGGAACTTGTTAGATGAAGTGTCAAACACTGGCATGCTTCCGAGGTTGCTGGGTGTTCTGTTTCAAGGGTGTAGGGTTTGAAGCCATGACATTGTGGGGGAGTTGATGATTGATGGAGTGAACTGCGCGGGGAAGAGAACTCAGCAGAGAAAGGCGGGCAGACAGGTGCCGCTGGCGCGTTTGAGCACGAGTCTTGAGTGATGAACAGATGATAAATTTCGAACTGGATAGACCATCTGGTTCGTAGCTTCGAACAAAACTCATTTGTGATTCGCAAATTGATCCGCTGGAGGGCCTTACTTCTGAATACATACCCAGACAAGGTCTGATCACTTCGCTGCTGTCTGCCTTGTGGAGCTACCCGGAAAGACGCGGTGGGATACACCTCATGAGAAGTGAGAGCGTAACTGATATCCACAGAGAAGAGGCCTGACAAAGAGGTTGAGTACTTTTGCTTGGAGGGGGATGAGCAGGGCATTTCCGCCACAGGATGCCGCCTTCATCACTTCAGCAATGAGAGTCCGTTCCTCGGCCTTACTTGCCCGCATAAGCATGTGGAGTTGAATACAGCCAGTTTCCCCATGGTCATCATAGATTTCGAACTCTCGTAGAGCTAGTTGTACTTGCCCCAGACTCAGCGGAAACCTCAGTATAAAAGTGATCGTATCGAGTCAATATCTCTGTTGGAGGGTAGTGAGGCTTGATACATGGCAAGCACGCCGCAGCATTATCACCACTCTAGGGCACAACGAACGTTTACGGACATCAGACATTGTTTCTGACCTATCAAGCTAATTACAAGAAAATAAGTGTCGCAGAGACATGTAAAACTATCGTTACACACACCCCGTTTTAGTGCCTCGCGGGAGCCGTTGCGTTGGCAGCTCCGTAGGTAATACGGAAAGGCTCAGTCTCGGTGGTGTCGTACTCCTCAACCTTGGAAGCGTCACCGAAGACGCGCAGGGACTTGATGGCGAACTTGTACTTGCCGGCAGGGGCGTAGCTGCCGTCGTCCAGCTGGCCATCCCAGTTGACGGCGAAGACGCCGCGCGAGACGTACAGATAAGGGAAAGAGCGGGGCTGGCCGATGGTCTTGGTGCCGAAGACCTCCTTGGTGATGTTGGGAGGGCAGGTGGTAAGAGGCACCAGGTCAGCGCGGACAAAGGCAGAGCCGAAGGCCATGTTGACGGCGAGGGCCGGAATGACGGCCTGGGTCTCGTTGGCGGTGCCCTGCGGAGGCAGGACGTAGGTGTAGTTGCTGGGGACGGGCTCGTAGGTCTCGTCCTTGGCGCTGGTGGAGGTGGTCATCAGAGCCTGGTCCAGGGTGACGTGGCTGTGGAGGCTGCCACCGATGCCGATGTAGGGCAGAGACAAGCTGGAGCCGTCGGAGCCGTTGAGGGCAATGTAACCGGACCAGACGGGCAGGCGGGCGGCCTCGAGGGTAGGGGGAGTAGGGGTGACCAAGATGGTGGCCTCTCCGCCGCCAGGGACGGAGACCTTGCTCTCGCTGAAGGCCAGGGTAGCGAACTCGGCCGACAGATCGTTGGGGAAGGGGGCGGGGAACAGGTCACCGGCGGCAGCGAAGGTGTAGGCGGTGGCTGCGCCGACGTTGCTCAGGTCGTAGGAGACAGACTGGGAGCCGGTGTTCTTGATGGTGAAGTTCAGCTCGGGGATGAAGTTGTCGGTGTCGTTGAAAGAGAGGCTGGAGACGCTGAGGACGGTGGTGGAGTAAGCAGCGTCGTAGGCCTGGACAAGACCACCGCCCTGCTGGGGGACAGGGGCGAGGAGCTCGTCGGGGCCGGTGCCGTAGTTGAATTTGACGGGGTTCGCGTGGGCGGAGAGCAGGTTCTCAATGGTGGTGGGGTCCAAGGTCTTGCGGACCTCGGCGATCAAAGCCACAATACCGGCCGCCTGGGGGCAGGACATGGACGTTCCGGAGAGGACGGCGTAGGAGCCAAGGGCTCTGGGGTACAGGGAGAGAACGCTCCCTCCGATGGCACCGAACTGGGGCTTCTGGTGGGCATCCCAGTTGGGGCCCCAGGAGCTGAAGCTGGAGACGGAACCTCCCGTGGCGGTGTTGACGGCTTCGGTGAGGATCTGCTCGGCCTCGGCAGGGTCGGTCATCTGAAGAACGACCTCGGAGCCGGCCGCGATGGCCTCGAGCCAGACGGCACCCTGGGAGGGAGTCGTCATGCCAATGGCCAAGATCTCGGGGACGGAGGTGACGGTGACGGAGCCGGCGCCGGGAGCGTTGTTGTAGAGCATGAGGTACTTGGCACCGGCGGCGGCGGCATTCTGGGCCTTGGCGACGAAAGTACAAGTGCCTCTCTTGACGAGAACAATCTTGCCGCTCAGGTCGGGGGTGCCCGCGGGGTAGGGGTCACAGCCGAGAGCAGCGGTGGAGGTAGAGTCGGTGCTGGGAGTCCAGAGAGGGAGCTCGACACCGGCCCACTCGTCGGGCTCACCGGGGGTGTAGGAGAACTTGCGGGGCTCGCTACCAGCAACGGTGTAGGAGTTCTCGATGAGAACGGCGGGGGTGACGGCATTGTCGAAAGAAGCGATGGCGGTAACGTGCTTACCGCTGGCGGCGGTGGACGCGAAGAAGATACCCTGGTCACCCGAGTTACCGGCGGAGACGGTGCAAGGGACACCGGCCTCGACGATCCTGGAGACGGTGGCGGCCCAGGGCTCGTCAGTCCAGCCGGAGGGGCCGCCGATGGAGGCAGTGATGATGTTGCTGCCCTCCTCGTAGGCGCGGTTGTAGGCGGCGATCAGGATATCGTTGCTGACCTGGCCGTCACAGCCAAAGACCTGTTCAAGAGAATGTGAGCGGATGACCCAGGATGAAAATTGTGCCGCATATCGTGACCGGTCGCCGGAGACGGCTTCGGGCACAGTGGATCCTTCACACGAGCCAAAGTTCTCACATCAGATCCCGCGTGCGCCTCTGACGTTCGCAAGGATGGCAACACGCCAAAGACGACCGGCTGCATTTGAGCACATGCGCCATGCAGGAACTCTATGCACCTAGGGAAACATGCAAACGTACCTTGTAAGCACCGAGGGTGACACCAGGAGCAGTGCCAAGGAATCCGAAGGGGTTGGACTGAGCGGCGATGATGCCGGCAACGTGGGTTCCGTGACCGCCGCAATCCATGGGGTCGGGGTCGGGAAAGTGCTCATTGAAGCCGTCGTAGGCGTCACCAACGAAATCGGTGCCGTAGCTGACGAGACAGTCGGGGCCGAAGCAGCCGCCGAGGGCAGGGTGGAGGTAGTCGATACCGGTGTCGATGACGGCGACCTTGATGCCCTTGCCGGTGATGCCATCGCGGTGGAGCTTGTCAACCTGGGTCTGGACGTGGGTCGAGAAGGTGTCGTTGCCCAGTTGACGCTTCTTCAGGTCAACGTAGTCGCGGCCTTGCTTGCCGGTCCAGATGACCTCGGGTTCGGCGATCCCGTAGGTGCGGACGGGCCACACGTTCTTGACCGCGGGGAGCCGGGCCAGCTTGGCAGCCTTCGCGTCGGCGGTGTCCAGGTTGTTGAACTGGATCGACGCGCCCTTGAAGAGAGTGTAGGTCAGGTTCATGCGGGTGATGCCATCGGCCTCGGCCTCGGCGTAGAAGTCCGAGGCGTCCTGTCAAGGTGAACGGTTAGCGACGAGGCCTGCGCCGTGTCTGTGGGGTTCTTCGGCAGCGACTAACCTGGCCATTCTCCAACTCAAAGATGAAGGCACCGGCGACGGTCTTCGGGGAAGGGGTCTTGCCCTGGACGGCGGAAGCCGCCGCAAGGAGCGGCAGCAAGAGACTGCTTCTGACCATTGTGCTTGGCTGACGGATGACCTGAGGGAGACCGGAGCTGGGGAGACAAAAGAGATCTCATGAGAGCGGCGCGCCAGGGGCTGCAACTTATATAAGTGCACCGAGAGAACGTCGCAATTGCAGCCCAAGCTACCCACGGCGGGGATTGCTCATCCGGGGGCCTGTGAATGCCCCCCCTTGGCCAGGTTGGTCCTCATCAAGCGGGCGGCACAACGGCGATACCGGGGCCCTGTCGTCTTCGTCATGAAATGAAACGGATCACATCTGGAACCAGACGCTTGCTCGCCCAGGCAGGTGGAGGGCAAGACAAAGAGGCCAGCGCAGATGAAAGTGAGGATGCACAAGCGCGGTGGCACGCGATAGCGTCCAGGGTCGTCGACGAGCAGGGGATGGGTGGGATCATGGGCCAGGGACAGGCATGGGGATGCAGAGCACAAGCGAACGGGACCAGGGAGTAGAAGATTGCATGGAGACATGTTGCCTCGCAGGCAATCTGCAGCGTGCAGTACGACGAAATGCCGCGGGCACAGAAACCAGCACTTGGACGATCAACATATTGGGCCTGTGTTGTGAGCTGCCTTAATGAGGCTCCTTAGTGGGAGGGGAGGGCAATAAATTGATTCAACCGGGCTGGTCCTTGTCATGGGAGCTTTCGTGTGGCCCATCCGCCCCGATGGCCTTCCTATCCGGGCAAGCTTCTCCGCCTGTCGTTGGTCAGGTTGTCAAAGCCAGGAAAGGTGGATGGAGGCCCGGTCCTGGCCCCGGTCTCCTCCGTGTCGGACCTGGATGCCGTCTCGTCTCTTCTGCATAGGGGGGGCACTCTTATTTCGCGTCTTCCCGAGTCGGCCCTCGGTTCGTTTCTGTCGCAGCGCTATCGCTGAAGAGCGATTGGCAGAGGCGGGAGATCGGACTCGCGCCCCCTCAGATCTCTGGGCAACGAGGGGGCGGCGCCACAACAATCTTTGCCTCTTGACTGAAGGCGGGCGTTGAGGGGGGTTCGGTTCTGGTGGCACAGCCAGGGCCTGCAGTTGCAGACGGCAAAAGGACATTGGATGGCTCGAGTTCCATCGGCGACGGCTCCATATCGATGCGTGAAGGCAGAATGCGCGCCCGGCAACTGGGGCGCGGGGCGTCTGGTTCTTGACCTCAGTGGCCCGGGGCGGAAGATTGCTGGACGAGGGACTTGATCCTATCAGGATGCACGAGGAACGTCTTGATTAGCCCCCCTGTGCGTTTGCGCGGTAGGTTTTCTTTGGTGATGGACCTCACACGGCCTGTTCATCTCCTGAACCCATGGCGGTGCTGCTCGATGCAACGGCTTCCCCCAGGCCAAGAGGCCAAGGCAACTCTACTGCCGTGGTGGCAACGCTCGCGGCGTCCTGTTTGGTGCGTTCCTGAGTTACCACTCGTGTGCTGTGGAGCTCTAGAATGCGCAGGCACAGTACCACGGCAGCATCCACGCGGGGACGGCATCCCGGTTGCATGGTGGGTTCACCCGATGGCGTCGGATGCCGTTCCTGGCACGTCAGTGTCGAGTGGTGGCTGTTGGCATCCAACCAGCACCAGGGGACCGCCAGGAGCAATTCCTTGGCCGGAGGCGAGTCGGCATACACAGCAGCATGCTTGGAGTCTCAACCGACGAACAACGGCTGAAGTGGCTCACTTTGGGCAGGAGATGGAGGCAGAGGACCTTTTGCTAGCTGCTGTCGCTAAATGGTCGTGCCCACTCGTGTCATGTCCCCGTCCGAGGGAGAGCGGGAGCAAACGCGCAGAAGTGGCGGAAAGGTGAGGGGAAGAGGCGATGGGGCTGCTTGACGGAGAGAGTCCCGCGAGGAATACGTGCAAAACCGACCTGGATCTGTCGTCCCATGTTCCACAACTCTCCGTTCTTCTGGGCCTTCCTCCGATTCACCTGCCGAAAAGTCGATAACCCAGTGGCCACCCCGGCTCGAGACCGGGCACAAAGGTTCGCAGGATGCGGGCGTTGATGCAAAGCAACGCTGCATATCTCCCGGTGCAATGTGGTTCGAGACTTGGTCTGGCTCAACACGGTATGATGCATTACGAGACGTTGTTCTTGCTTTATCATTACGTATGAGAAGGATGAACTCTACGTCGTAGCGAGGTTGGACAACTCTTGGTTATCGGCTCTGGCTAGACTTTGACGGGCTGCGGAGCTCACGCACTGAAAATAAGGATGGCCCAATGTTGATACGCCCGGGCCAACGCCTAACGGCCCCGGTTTGCCTTTAGCCAAAAGGGGTTCGCGGCCTTGCTGGATGCTAAGGCGATCTGGGAAGCTCGGTGCTTGAGTCCGGACCGAGGGTGTTCCTCCAGGACCTCCACTCTGTTTCCCCCATGAAAGCTTCGTATCCAGGCCGAGGCTGGGTCGGGCTGAGGGTCGGCGAACTTTTGAAATGCAGGTCCTCGCTTTCCAGAGCTTCAGAGAAAGATTGCACGATTCATTTACGTATAAATGACCCTCTGGAATGCATTAAGGATGCAGGGAGGCGTTATTGATCGGCATCTCCGCCAAGCAAGTCGTGAACTATAAACGATGGGCCTCTGGCTCTTGTCCAGCCAGGGCTGCCCCTGGACCTCACTCAACGGGAGGCACTCTGATCACAAACCATTGGCATTGGCAAAGGCAAAGGTATTTAACCTTAACATGGCGTGAAACTCTGTTCAACAGCATCTTGGCGAATTCCGAAAGGCATCATTTGCGATGCGTGTTTCCTCGGTGAAGTGAGAGCCAGCTGCCGGTGTTTTGCGTGGTTTTTTCATCGAAAATAGAGGCGCTCGTAACGCACGATACACGCCGTTCATCAATATTCCATGTCGCATTTTCGCGGCAACCTGCCGGCTCGTGCGATTCGAGTCGAGGCCAGGGGTAGATTCAGTTCTTCAAAACACCATACTTGGTATGCTTCACAGCGCGAGCCAAGATCTTGCTCCTCGTACTCGGGCCCAGCAACAGGTAGCCTCACACACAACACGCGATAACAAGGAAGAAGCTGCGGTGACACGTGCTCATACACGGCAATCGGCCATCGTGTTTTCGCGAGTGCTGGCTACCGTATGCCAAGGTGCCAACTTTAAGACCACCCCAAGCAGCAACAATAAGCCACGCCGTTAGACGCATGCCAATGCTCTCTATAGACGGTCGACCCAGCTCTCTGGAGAGGATGGGGCCGTACCTTACAGATCTGCGGATGCCACCGTAACAGCCCGACCCGGGAGGGGCGTCGATGAGCGGCTGGGCATGACGCCTCAACTGGGTTGCTGCGTTGCATGACATGTACTTGCCCCGTGGTCTTGGCCAAATGGCGAGCTCACGGGGCCGAGAAGGCTCCACTGAACCAAAGCGAGCAGGATAAGGAGAATGCCACATGTAACGTTACTGTTATTAAGACCTTTACGCAGTTCACACTTCCATGGTTTGGCTTCATCGGGTTTCACAAGACCAAATGTCGCCCGGCCCAGTCCATCATGCAAGGAGCTCTCTCGCCACCTCGTAGCTGTTGATGAAGTCGATGCCCTCCTTCCTCCAGGTGTCGTCCTCGACGAAGCTCTTGGACGCGTTCAGGACCAAGTTCTTGGGAGCACTCAAATCGTACTTGGGCCAGTACGGCAACAGCCCAGTGCTGTTCGCGTACGTCCCGTTGCCAGCTTGCGGATTGGGGTCCAGCTCATGGACAAACCTGACATAAGCCTGCCCAATAGCCCGGGCAAAGCGCACGTGGCTGTCATACTGCGGGGACGGCCCAAGCAGGCCCGAGATGTTCTGGAAGCTGAAGGCGACGTTGTCAAAGTGCCGCACGCCCTCGATCTGCGTTCGGTTCCACAGCAGCTGGTCAAACCGGTAGCTGTAGACGGGCTGGGCCACCTCGGGCTGGGAGTAGAGCTCACACATCTTGCGCCGGCCCGAGATCATGACCAGGTCGCCGCCGATGGAAGCGCCCCGCCTCCACTGCAGGCCCTTGTCGGGGTACACGGAGCAGTTTGTGATGGAAAGTGGCGGCTGGGTGCAGGGGTCATTGGGATACAGCTGGAAGAGCTTGCGGATCGTCGGCGGCGAGAGCGCGTAGGAGCGCCAGTACGTGAAGCCGTTGAAGAGGTCTGCTTCCGTATTCGGCTTGGGGCTGCTCGGGTTGAAGTTGATCCCCTCGTCGCTGTTGGCGCCGGTTAACAGAGGCACCTTGACGAACTTGCCCTCGCGGATCAGCTGGCTTGGGTAGCCCGTCAGGAAGTCTCCGTCGATCAACGGGTTCCACACTTGGCTGGGGTTTCCTGCAAAGAGGTCTGTCTGGCTGAGGCCACGGAGGCAAGCCAATTGGTCTTTGGCGGTCCAGCAGCCGACCGTCCGCGTGAGGTTCTCGACGGGAGCGTTGTAGTACGCCAAGTTCTGGACCTGGGCGCCGGTCGGCCCGCCGCTTTCCAGGATGGCGGCGCGGTAGAGTCCGTCGTCCCGGCCGTCGTAGCTGAAGAGGTGGTAGGCGATGCTCTGCGCCCCAGCGCTCTCGCCCCAGATTGTTACCCGCTCCGGGTCTCCACCGAACGCCGCGATGTTCTCCTGGATCCACCGGAGAGCCAACCGTTGGTCGAGCAGGCCGGCATTGCTCGATCCTTCCGCGAGGATCTGCTGGGTTTGCAGGAAGCCGTACATGTTGAGACGGTAGTTCATAGCCACGCTGATGATGGGTTGGCCCATGTCTTGACTGACTTTGACGATGCCCGAGAGGTTGTACTGCGGGTCGGCCTGACATCGAGTCTTAGTCACAGGCCCGAGGAGGAGGAATGTGGGATCTTACAACAGAGCCGGTATACAGACCGCCACCGAATATCCAAACGAGAACCGGGAGTGGCTTTTCATGTCTTCCAGCCGGCCGGACAACATTGAGCGTCAAGCAGTCCTCTGACATGTTGAAATTCCCCCTGAACTGCATACAACTGTACCCTTGCTCGGTGGCATCCCGCACCCCGTCGAAGGAAGAGTTGAGGCTTTGGGGCCACCGATATCTCAACCGGCCGACCGGAGGCTGTGCAAAAGGGACACCGAGGAAGGCATCCTGATCCCATTCCGACAGATGGCGACCCCTGTACGTGCCATTGAGGACCTGGGCCGTGGGCTCTTGCGCTGCGACTGTCCCGAGACAGGCCAAAGCCGCCGCGAGCAAAGAACACAACCGAGGCATGAGGACAAGAACGAGGAGACCAAAGCAAACTGTCTTTCCGATCCAAGCGGCTCGTCATTGCTCTCATGTACATCCTTTATACGCCCTCCAGCGTAGCACCGCAGCCGCCATCACTTGATGCGCTCATCGCCATACCGCTGGGAAAGCGATGCTGGCCGCGTCTTTGATTGGAGGAAATTGGGAGCACCGCAAAACGACCTCGTCGCTCTCAATTTCTAGTGCCGGGCTAGGTCAGCGTATACGATCTGGGGTAAATCATTGGAGAAGAATGCGGGGGATGCGGGGGGAGGCTATTGATGGCCAAGGGGTCGGTCGGACGGCGATCTCGAACTGGGTTGAGTGCCGGGCAATGGAGATGATGAGGGACAACCGGACCAGAGCACGACGCAGATGATATTTTTCCGGCGGCTAGAGTGGCCTGCAGTGGCGGGTCCCCATGCATGTGAAGCCTGAGTGAGGGCTGAGAGGGATGATGAAGCCATGGTCGTGAACGAGGCCCTTGCAAATGGCTCCTGGACTCGGGGAGAGCCTGCAAAGATGTGTTAGCCTATGCTCGAATCCCGTGTGTAGCAGCAGCTTACTATCGAGTCAGAACGCTAGTTCATGAGTTCTGAAGGTCGGGGAGTGGTGAGCATGTGCAGGTTAGTTGAGTGTATGCAATGAGTGACGATTGAACAGCGAGCTTTCTCTCAATGAGACGACTCACATACACGCACCTCAGTGAGGCACCGTGTACATAGTATGTTGTTGCGCACGGTGCGGCCGGCAGCGAGGTCGGCTAAATGCCGGCAAATCACCCGGTGACTATTGACGTCAACCGGGCCGAGCTTAGAAATTTGGAGGTGAAGCTTCGCGTCCAAACACCCAGCTTTCTTATCTTGGGTGTGCGACTTGACTCGGACGGCGGCCAAACGACGCAATACCCATAGACCGAGACAAGACAGCTGCCACAAGCCAGACCAATCCCATCACGCTGAATCCATCTCAACCTCCAAGATGCTCTGCAGGTCGTGTCGCCGCGTGATTGCGGTCTCCAAACCCTCCCCGAACAATATCATCGCCAGAGCTTCCGTCACAGGCCTGCCGATCGCGACAAGAAACCACTCCTCTCAATCTGTCCTCGCGGCCCGATCGAGCCCTTCTTCCGCCTTCGCAAGCCGACCACCACCTCAAAGCATCCAGACGAGCTCGAAGCGGCTCTACTCCTCAGAGACGTCCACATCGCCAGCCCTCGAGAAGCCGGACCACCTCGACACCGCCGAGTCGACGATATGGGATAAGCTGGTTGCTGAATTTGCACCCTCGGAGCTGATCGTGCAGGACGTGTCGGGCGGCTGCGGCTCCATGTACGCCATTGACATCACCTCGGCCAAGTTCAAGGGCGCAAACATGCTGAAGCAACAGCGCATGGTTAACGCCGTGCTGGGCGACATGATGAAGCAGTGGCACGGCGTCCAGCTGCGCACCAAAGCGCCTTGAGCGCTCTCCAGCGGAGACGGATTTCGCCGTCGCAGACGGACGGATGTATATTATGTGTAGACGACAGTGTATCAACAATCACGGAACTCTTCAATGGCCCATCTGTTCGATGTACAGGCCAAAGACCGGATGCTTCAGGGCTCGAGGAACTCCGTTGCGGAGAAACCTGTATGCTTGGATCCTCTTGGTCGAGGAAGGCTGTGCCTACGGGTTCCGTAGGGAATCCATATCTTCACTACATCTTGTTCCTCCACCTTGTCCCTCTTTCCAGTTCCTCCCTCACTTGCCTCGGCCTGTCCTCAGGCCCAAGTTCTCTCAAGTTCTCTCACCAAGGCTTGCAATCATCTCTCCGCACATCTTGATCTTGAATGCATCTTCTCTCGATTCTCTGCGTCCCCAGCTTGTCCAATAGAATCGTGTTTATTACTCCTCCGCTTGCCTGTTTTATGGGTCTTGGATGGGTCGACGAGCAATCTGTACCCGGGTATGATGGGCGGTTACATTACAACCCCTTCCGGACCCCATCCGCAGGGACTTACTAAGGGCATCACGTCCACTCTTTGATGGACATCTCACATGCCGACGATGCCTACCCAGAAAGCGGCAATGGCCCGCCGTGGCATTCGCAAAAACCAAGTGCTTACGCCAAGGAGGTTGTCGTGCCGCACTACACTCACGTCGCACAATACTGGAGCAAAATGTGAGCGGAAATTTCGCAAAGTCTCCTGTTTTCCCCAACGTCTTTACTGGGTTGTCTAACCATCAGCACGCCTCATAGGTGCCCCAACCACAGAGAGCTCCCGCTTCATGCCATCGCTTAGATACGACCTTGCAGCTGTGATTGGCGCCGCCAGGTCCACCAGCAGGGTCATATTCATGCAGTGAGACTGTTAAAGGCTATGAGATGCAACTGTCAGTTTTAGTTTACACAACTACTGGAAAGTCTCTCGTCATCGGCATTGTGGTGACCGAAGGCTGCGGCCCGAACCACTAAAGCCACTAATTGCCAACCCCTGGTATCTCGGCATGCAAGCGGAGGTGGTTATCCTCTAGACGCCGGTAGCTGTCCGAGGCGATGTAACAAGAGGCGGGGCATCAACTTTCAGACCCTTTAACATGGGGTGTGTGGCAAGTTCAACAACTGACGGAGCGGGGGATGTCGCGGAGGGCAGTGATGTTCGTCCTACCCATTCAAAAGGAGTGCGTCTCCTTCGCGCGCTGGTTGTCAAGGACCCCGTGTTTTTCGGCTCTCAGCTACGTTTCTGCGCGATCAGCGGGTCCTAGAAGCACCATGGCTCTCTTCGACTTGCCGTCGGGCTTCGACGCTGGTTCAGCGCCGCTGTATTTGGCCGTTGTGTTCGTCGTATACTATGTTGTCTCCTCGGTTGTTGCATGGAACCGTCTCTGCGAGTTCCCGGGCCCGCTCGTCGGGAAGTTCTCCTACTTTTGGATCATGTCCAACGCCCGTTCCGGGAAACCGGGGAGCATTTCACCAAGCTGAACCGCAAACATGGCCCCCTTGTGCGCATCGGCCCCAACGACCTTGTTACCGACGACCCAGACATCATCCGCCGCATGAACGGCGCGCGCTCCACGTACGGCCGGTCGTCTTGGTACGACTCCGTGAAGCTGAACCCCCACGAAGATAGCATGTTCAGCCTGCGGGACGTGGCCGCCCACGACAAGCTCAAAGCCAAGTGCGCGGGCGGGTATGCCGGGAAAGAAAACCCTGCGCTCGAGGACGGTGTCGACTCGCAGATCGCCAACGCCGTGAACCTCATCCGGAGAAAGTACATTACTACTGGTGACGAGGTGAAGCCGATGGACCTGGGTAAGGTTACGCAGTTCTTCACGTTGGATGCGATCACCAAAGTTGCGTACGGCAAAGAGTTTGGGTATTTGGCCACGGATTCGGACGTGTATGACTACATCAGCACGACGGAGACGGCTATTCCATACTTGCAGCTTTGCAGCGAGGTGCCTTACCTCCAAAAGATCATATTCTCGAAGCTCGTCTTGGGCACGGTGGGGCCAAAACACACGGACAAGAGCGGACTGGGCAAGTTGATGGGGTAATGTTCTGGCGTACTCTTAGAGAAAGGGCCTTACTGACGAGGTGTCAGAGTTGCTAAAGAGGTTGTTGCGAAGCGTTTTGGCCCAGATGCCAAGGAAGAACGCGACATGCTGGTAAGGGATCATCCCCATCTTGGGCAGACCCAACGCTAAGGGCCTACAGGGCGCCTTTGTTCGCCATGGAGTTAGCCAGAACGAATGCGAGACGGAAGTCCTCTTCCAGATCGCTGCCGGCTCCGATACAACTGCCACTGCGATCCGTACGACGTTCTTGTACACGATGACTTCCCCACGTACATACCACACTTTGAAGCAGGAGATTACCACCGCTATCGACGAGGGCCGTATCTCGTCACCCATCACCTATGAAGAGGGCAAGAAGCTGCCCTATCTCCAGGTATTTCCTAATCCCGGGGTCCTTACCATAGATATGACGCATCTTAACGTAGACAGGCTGTCATCTACGAAGGCCTTCGCATGAACGCCCCCTTCACCGGCCTCTGCGCAAAAGAAGCACCCGCCGGAGGAGACACCATCGACGGACATTTCATCCCGGGCGGAACCCGCATCTCGCAGAACGTGTGGGGAACCCTCCGCCGCGCCGACGTCTTCGGCAAGGACGCGGACCTGTTTCGCCCCGAGCGGTGGATCGAGGCGGACGCGGCGACAAAGGACAAGATGCAGAAGACGGCCGAGTTGGCCTTTGGGTACGGAAGATGGGGCTGCGCCGGGAAGAGCGTGGCGTTCCTGGAGCTGAACAAGATATACGTCGAGGTGCGACCCGTTATATCCCCCGTTCTGGGTCTGTTGTGGCAGAATGATGCTGACGCGACCTGCTAGCTCCTTCGTAACTTTGACTTCCAGATCATGAACCCGGCAAACCCGTGGCACAGCGTGAATTTCAACCTTTTTATGCAGGATAACTTTTGGGTCAAGGTCACCGATGCTGCAGGGATAACAAACTAGTTGAGTGACACAGTAAATGACAGGCGAATTTGGGTTGTTTTGTTGCGCTCTTGAACAAGTGATGGATGGCGTGAGACGGCGTACCCGACAGGAAGAAGACCGATTAATGCCTCTGAAGCGGGAAGACCATCTCGGCGCAGGCACTAGTTCATGCTCGATAGAAGGCAGTCGCACGCGTAAAGGGCCAATCAATTTCTGTCTGAAGCTTTCACAATAATGTCTCTGTCTCTGCTGAATGGGTGTGTCAAGCACTCAGGTATGAGATCGTTTGGTGCGATGTTTGCGTTAGGCTTCCGTCCCATCCACTCCCGTAGTCTTCTTGGTTTCACCAAGGACGAGCTTGGGCCCATGTCCCTTTGTGCCCTGCCCTCCACGCAGAATGTGCCCAATCTGGAGCTATCCCTGTTGGCCATGCATCCCAGAGACGTCCATGAAGACCCGTCAAGCGCTCGCGTACTGCAGCGACACAAGTCCCAGGAGTCATGCAGCAACACAGTCGCAGCATCATGATGTCTCCAACGGCCGGAAATAGCACGAATCTGACAAGGCCTTGGTGGCTCAGTGGTAAAGCGTCTCACTCGTAATGAGAAGATCGGGCGTTCGATTCGCCCTCGAGGCAGATTCCGATTGTTTTGCTTTTTGAACCCTTTTCTATAGCCGTTTTACCTGCCGTTACGAGCTACATCAGTTCATTCGTTACCCAAGGCATGTAAGTAAGTATCCATCGTGGGTGGTGTTGTCAGGTGTTTGCTTTAAAAGCTGCTACGTTGCTTTGGCATGCACTGTGCTTCACGCGCGCACATGGGTCCAAGGGTCCAAGGGATGTGTGCAATAGCGGATGGAATCTTATCCCGTCTATTCTGTACGAATCAAGTGCCTGAAGAAATCTCCCAAGAAGAGGGCCGACCTCTTTGGGTACCTCGTCTTCTCGGGGCTCTCAAAGTCGATCCACGTCGCACCGAACCTGTCCGAGAACCCGGCCGCCCACTCCCAGTTGTCGGTGAAAGTCCAGCCAAAGTACGACTTGATCACGACGCCCTCCTGCGAAGCCTTGGCCACCTCGGTCAGGTAGCTCTTGAAGAAGTCGATCCGGAACGGGTCCTCGAGCACGTCGTCCGCCCCCGCGGGCTTCCAATCGTGCTCGCCCTGCGCCGTCGTTCCGTTCTCCGTGATGTAGATCGGCACATGGTACCGGTTCCATATCCAGCGCAGCAGCTTCGCCCAGCCCCACGGCGTTGTGCGCAGCCAGTACGTGTCGCTCATCGGCCCGCGTGGCACGCCCTGCTTGTTCTCGTCAAACTGGTCAATGTTGCCCTTGTGGTCGTTGATGTCGGCCGGCCCGTCACGGTGGCGCACGTAAAACGCAGAGTACGAGTTCATCCCGTACACCTCGGAGCTGCCGAGCACGAGCTTGCTTTCCTCGGGAGTGAAGCGCGGCAGCCGGTCGCCGAGCTGCGCGCGCATCGACGCCGGGTAGTCGCCCGTCTTATACAGCGGGTCGGCGAACCACGAGATCTCGAACTCGCGCGCACGCTCGGCCGCCTCGACGTCGAGCGGGTCCGACTCGTCCCACGGTTCGGACCAGTTGCCGTGCAGCGTGATCATAATCTTGCCCTTCTGCGCCGGCTGGAACTCCTTCTTGTACATGTCGGCGACGTAGGCGTGCGAGACGAGCTCCGTGTGCGCCACGATGAAGGGCTCGGTGGACGAGTCGCCCTCCTCGTTCAGCTCGCGAAAGCTCGAGCGCGCTGGGGCGTGAACGCCGGCGGCGTAGCCGGCGAGGGTGTAGACGCCCGGCTCGTTGTAGGTGATCCAGTCCTTGACGCGGTCACCGAAGCGCTCGAAGCAGACGCGGGCGTAGCGGATGAAGTCGGGCGTGTATTTTTCCTTGTCCAGCATGCCGCCGTATCTGTCCTCGAGTGCCTGTGGCGTGTCCCAGTGGAAGAGGGTGACGTACGGTGTGATGCCGTTGGCGAGCAGTTCGTCGATGAGGCGGTTGTAGTACGCGATGCCCGCCTCGTTGACGGGGTCGTCTTTCCCACCGAGGGGGATGATGCGCGACCACGACAGAGAGAAGCGGTAGCCACTGACGCCATACCTCTTCATGAGGGCTACGTCGGTCTGGTAGAGGTCGTAGGACCGCACGGCGTCGTCCCCAGTGCTTCCGTCTTTGACCTTGCCGGGCGTGTGCGCAAACTTATCCCATATCGACTCGCCTTTGCCGTCCTTGTTCCAAGCCCCCTCCACTTGAGCAGCGGCGGTGGCGAAGCCCCAGGTGAAGTCTGCGGGCAAAGCACCTTTGATGGACTCGTCAAACTCGAATTGAGATGCCATGATCCGCCTTTGCCATCCGTAGACCACGGCAGCTTGTCCTCTGAAATCCTCATCGGGCACCGGTTCTCTGAGGCACTATGTATACAACCCATATTCAACCCCGCCTTACGAGCATGTGTTGTTAGCTTGCAAGATGCGAAAGATGCATTGCCAAAGGAGGGGCATTCCCGCGGCGGGATGAAATGAGGATGATTCGTGGAGGGGAGGATTGTCGGCCCCAACTGGCCCGACGCGTGTTGACTGAATAGCCGGTAGCATTTCAGTGGTCTCTTCTGAGACATGGCGTAAGCCCACCCCATTTGCAGGAGCATTTGGGACATTGTCATTGTCGAAGGGGTTGAACATCCCTCGACATAACGACCGTAGCATATGGGATTCAAATCTGTTTACGTTGAAAGCGTTCCCCGCGGCATCAATGTTTTATGCACAGCACTCGATCAAGTAGTCCTTGTTTGACTTGGCCTATATGCACTGCATGTGTCCCGCGAGCAGAGACTGTTGGAAACATTACAAGTAACTCAGGGTACCCCAGTGCCTTTTAGGTTGTCCACTAGTCTACGGGCCGCCGTTCCAGGCGCTAGCTTTTGGCAGCAACGGGGTTCCATTAACGCAGTTATGTCGCACAGTGGACAGTGGGTAGTAGTGAATCCGCGTTTGACGGAGGACGTCTTGCGGCGAGCGATGCCGCCATCAACAACGTCACTTTTGTTTAATACAGACGTACGAACCCGGAATATTAGAAGAATAATTGACTTGCTGCACAGTACTTTGGAAAAAAAAAGATTTACTTTTTAGACTCTGAATCATCCTTGCCAAGTTTTGACATGAGCGAATGAGCAGACCCTTCTCTGGCCAGACATCATAATCAATTTCACCGAGGAAGAAGGAAATTGGATGGCATTCCCTTGCTCTATGTCAGGTCGACCTTTTCAAACTCGATCGTCGGTAGCAGGTGCCGAAGTTCACCATCCATGATACCATGAACGTAGGCTTCACCGACAACTAAGAAGCTACCCGTAGGACGTGAACGGAACACCAATGGCACGTCGGCACCTGGTACAGTCCACACAGAGTCGCCGAGGGACATGCCTACGGGCCCAAGCCCGATAAGTCCGTTCGCGCATACAAACGGGCGCCTCCGGAGGAGTTTGATGCTGGCGATATTTGCATACTTTACACCCTCGGAAACCTCGCCAGCTCTCAGGGCGCGGTAGGCCGAGAGCGTCTCATCTGAGGCTCTCTCAGTCTCCCAGTTGTACGCAAACGCGCGATCCGCAATCGGAGTCCTCCACAAGGCCTCGCTCATCTCCTCCGTAGTACGATAAACCTGGTTGGTGCGTGGCATCATGGTCTCGAACTCTTGGAGCCAGAGCCTTAGAGCAGCGACACGAGCGGTATCTTCTGCAAAGTCGTCCGCCTCGGGGAATGGGTTCCCGAGTTCCACTACGTCGTCCACTCGGAAAGCGTCCAACGACAGTCGGTTATCGGTGGAAAAGGCCTGTGAGAGGTCCTGAGTAAACTCTGGTAATGCCGAGTAGGCGCGCTGTTTGTTTTCACCTCGGACCACAAACATGGAAGGTATGCTCAAAGGCTGAGGCAAATGCGCTGATGACCAGTCCGGTGCCCAAGATGGAACTCTCTGTCCAAATGAAGCGGAATCATCTGTGTAGTCAATGAGGCCTGCAAAGGACAGGAAGCCTGCTCCGTAGTAGATCAGGCATGCTTTCGCGACTTCAATTCGGACAGTGACCCAGTCCTTGGTGTAATCGGCCAGGATCAACGGGCTTCGATCCAAGTCGATCAAGCTCAAGATCGCAAATACATAGTCGCGGCGATCCGAGGCTTGCAGTTGGGCCTTGGTTGCCATTCCAGAGAGCAAGGAGAAGAGGACCAACAGGGAAGAGTTGGGCCGGGTGAAAGACACAGGTATCACTTTGTTCAGAGCCGTCGTAAGGAAAGTCGCCAGCGCAGCGCTGTCCTGCCTCCCCGTGCCACTGCCGACGATGTTGAGGTTGTCGCGGATGCCACAAAGCAGCCAGAACGCTTCACGGAACCTTTCCCACGTAATCCACTCCCGGCCACAGCACACGACGGAGTTAAGTGACAATGCACGCTCTTGAATCACCCACACTCGACGAAACCATGGCCTGTCGAACAGGGAGCTTATTGCGTGCAGTCTGCCGAAGTCCTCCATACACAGCTCAGCGAGGTTTGTGTCGAGAATGTTCCGAATGGCGGCCATCAAAGGGTCGGATGCTACATTGGCGAATGGGAATTTGGACCACGAGTTGAAGTGGTATCCAACGAAGCTCGCTGCCCGGCTCATCCGGCGCAGGGTATCCATGGCCAGGTCGCTGTCTCCATTTGCAGGGCCTAGCCACAAGAACGTCTGGTATGCGTTCCGGAAGATGTCCTTCATTAGAGAAACTTGCTGCGTTCTCTCTGCTTTATTCCGCTGGTCGATGCAGATGGCGTCGACCCACAGCGTCAGACCCAAATCTGAATCGTTCTCTCGCTCGATCGCTAGGTGCCTCAAGGCCGACTCTAGATTCTCGGTGACCGGGATCTCTAGGCCATCTATATAGATAGGATTCGTTACGTGAGGGTCCCCCCAAGTATAAGATAGCGCTGTATAATGGCAAGGCCAGTCGTCGAGGCTAAGGTGCTTCAAGCGACATCGTACCACTGGTTGATGCCCAGAGCCTGAGGCAAAATCCTCTGCTCTGAGAGGGTCTACCTCAATGAGACGGATTTCTTTTTTGTCCGGGTTCAGAGCTCGATACTGCACATGGAAGACGGTAGCGGTTTGACTGTGCCGTTGGTCAGCCATTTTGACGAGATCGGCCGGCACTTTTTGTCGCGGCTTCGATGAGCTAGTCAATGACCAGAGAGCTGTCGTAGAAGGACTGAACGGTGACAATCCCACCGCTGGGGAGGGGTCAGCATGCGGGCAGATAATACCTCATCCTATTAGCACCTACTGACGTGGTACCACAAGTCGACCTGAGCCAATGAACCACCACAGCCGCCCAGGGTGTCGCATTGTGACCATGAAAGTTGATATCGAGGAAAGTTGTACGCATTTTAGTGTATCGGAATGAGGGATATACGGTATTTCGAAGATGAAACTCTCAGACCGTCACAGAATAAGCCGAGTCAATTGAGTCTTGGTGACAAGCACATTTCATTTTCGAAAGAAAGTAGCATTGTCTGGGTTGTTTGAGAAATCGACCATGGAGCATCTGAACCCTAGACTGCTCGAGCAATTGACAAGCTTCATTCAATCGTGTATATTCGTGTAATGTTACATGAGAACCCAAACCTAACCGGCGCGACCAGATTTTCTCAGTGAGCCGGTTGCAAACCGCGGAGAGAGATGCTGGCTCTGACCGTAGCACCAGAGCCAACGTCGAAACTCTCCTCTTTAACCAGGCCAGGGGCCCGCAGCACATCTTCGAAGGGTATCTCGACCGACCCAGTCTCGCTGGTCTTGTTCAAAAGAGCAATCTTAAAGTTTGCAGGGTTGGCGATCAGGTCCGCCGTCACGGGGATTCGGAAAGCCTGGTCGAAGGATGGGTTGAAGATGTCGGTTCCAGGGCTGTAGGACTTGGCAGCGGTGCGGAACTCCTTTGCGCCCCACGTCACCTTAATGCTGGGGTTCAGCTCGTCCCGCTGGCCCTGGAGTCCGAGAGCGCTGGCGATGAGAACCGTGGCGAGACCGACAATTTGCCCCTCGCTCTGGCTCTGCGTGGATGTAATGACGCCGGCATCGTCGACAAAGTTGAAGAACTTGGCGTGGACGATAATCTTGGCGTCGGTTGGCTCTCCCTTGTGCGTGAGGTCCAACTGCTGAGAACCGCCATTGAGTAGAATGTCCTTGACAGTGGTAGAGGCGATGCCGATATCGTCGTCACCACCGAGATCATCGTCTTGCACGTCAATGAAGATTTGCTGGTCGTGGTCTGCGACAAGGAAATCGTGCGTCTCGTTCCACTCCGGGTCGTGATCGTTCTTCTTAGTCGTCGTACGCCATTCGTCCTCAGCGCCAACATTGACCTTGCAATAGCAGTCCGGCACATCCTTCACGATCTTGGCCAACAACCTCTTAGCGCCACTCTTCTTGGGTCCGCTGATGCCAACCGCCCTCTCGACAGTGAGTCGTAGAGCACCAAGGTGGGGGAGGTAGGTCTTGAAGTAGTCGTTGTTGCTGTCTAGCTTGACGAGATAGCGGTTGGGGAGGACCGCCATGGAGGAGATGATGTTGATAATAACCTTGCGGACGGCCTTGTCGACTAGAGCCCAGTCGGCGATGTTGGCTGCGTTGGTGAAATCGAGTTTTAGCTCGGGCGGGTTGATGAAGGCAACTTGCGCAGCTCCAATCTTCAACCTTGTAAGTATGTGATGCCTGATACTGCGTCCAGGGAGTGATTCATACCAGGGGAATGACATTGGTCAAGGGAGCGAGCAAGATTGAGAGTCTGCCCTTCAGATGAACATGTTCGATGCCCTTCCATGCAGATTAGCGTTGCTCGAGGCATATGGAAGTGAGCACAGGTGCTTGTCACAGTGAACTTACCAGTTTGGGGACCATGTTCCCATCGAGCTCAATATCGCTCTTTCCCTCCCATATCACGTCCATGTCGAGCTTGATCCCGCCATTGTCGGCCTTGTGGACGTCCACCTCTGAGACACGCATGGGAACATGACCAAGGTCAAGCTTAACAAACTTGAGGGAGGACAGAGGGCCAGGGAGCATGGTGGCGAACATGGGTTCGACTATGTCCTTCACCATCTTGCACCCAGCAACGTTGATGTTGGGCCATAACTGTTCGATGATGTCGTTAAGGAATCCTGGGTGGTCGTCAGCTAACTAACCTCCCCCACGTCTTGGTTGTCCTTGACTGTGTACATGGTGTCATCTTACCTGCGGATTCGGTGCCTCCAGAGGCGGTCAGTTTGTCAACGAGTCCTGCCATGATGACTGAAGTTCACTTAGTCGCAGATGAAGGAAATGAAGCAAGGTGCAGCTGGGCCCTGAAAAAAGAGAAGCTTCAAAGGATGATGTTGATATATCAGTCAAGTTACCACGACAGTGGGCCAGCTTGCTGCAGATGTGGATCTATCAGGGGAGCTCGCGAACACTAAAGTTGGAGCCCAATATCTGGAAAGGGAGACGACAGGTGCGCGCTTTTGATGCCCAGACTTCGTGGTGGCTCGTTGTTCGTGTTCCTTGGCAGGTGGACATGAAAGTGGGTTGACGTCACCTATCAGACTGTGGAGATGCACTGAATGTCGTACAAGCTTGCTTGGCTCAGTTCACCCTTGAGCTTTGCCATTGGGCGCTCATCCCTGCCCGCGCGGGGTTCTGGACTCAGCCGCTGACACACCGCTTGTCTACCCCAGTTTCGGCGAGATCCTGATTGTTGGCTTGAATCAATGACAGCTGTCCTCGATAATGCGGGATCTTATGCACGGCAAACCGTCGACGTTGCGGAGGGTGGTTGGGGGGATGTTGTGTTGTGTTCCAACGTCGCGATTGCACGAGACGTGCTGTGGACAACAGCATCAAACTAAGCATGCAACGCAGCACTGGTGCAACAAACCAAGAACGGGACGCGAACCTGGTAGGCCGAGTGATGAGTTGTTGGATGGGAAGTGGCCTATATTCAGGGCGCGCATTGTCTGCAGAACGAACGAACGTTGTCATGTACCGGGAGGTAGCAATCGAGACTTGTTGTCAAGCCTGTGATGCAAGGATGGCGGTTTCGAACAACCTTTAGCAGCAGGTTGACAGCGAGCCCAAAGCGCGAGGCCGGAGGCTGCTCCGCAGCTTGGCGACGCCAGGGGTACAATAACCCGGGTTTGTGTATGGCATCAGCTGCATTTTCAGCGACTCACCCTGCTTCCACTCAGCCCCCTTTCCCGTGAAATGAGGAGAAACAGGCTGAAGACCCTGTGTTTCTTTTGCTTTTACGCCGCACGGGAAGACCTAGCAATTACCGAAGACTCAGGCGCAACCGCCTACGTCAAAATGATTAGACCAACAGAGTCGTGCAGGCCGCGCCAAGCAAAGCATGGTACCACGAATCTATACAAGAAGTTAGGAAGACGCAAAATCAGAGGATCAAACTGCATGGCTGCGTGAACTCTTCGGGTAGTTATAGACTTTTGCGCGAAAACTGCATGCAAGGAGGCCTCTGGCCGAAAATGCCTCTAATACAAGCCGCATGCACCTCGAATGTCTGCTCGTCATCCCAGAAATCGCGCTTCTCCCACAATTTCGTGCTCGTCTATGGAATTAGCAAAATCGAATAACATAACGCTTTCAGTCTAGAGAGATGACCAAACTGCAATGAGATACGGGCACGAAGAAAAAGATGAGTTGACTAGCGCGCAATCTGCCTACATAGTTACACCTGGTGAGGATAAAGACCAAGACGCTTACGCTTCCACCAGCGAGACTGGTACGGGACAACTCCTTCGGAACTATACTCAAAGTAAGCTTAGCTGTTGTTGATGTTTCATCTCGTTTTTGTTGTCATGTTTTCTTAAAAGAAAAGTCGTCCCTGCGCGATGTCAATGCTTCTCCTCTCGGATGCGCGGGATCAGAAGACCTCTGAGCTTCTCCGGCGCTGCCGGTCCTGAAGCTAGTCTAATCGCGAACACCCCTTCGACCGGCGAATATCGATCTCTGCCTCAACACGATATTTTGCCATGGGCTCAGAAAGCCATCCGAGCAACAATGTTCTCCTCTTGGCTGAATGGCCTCCTTGTCTTCGTCCCAGTCGGCCTGTGGGCTTTTTTATCTGACAGAGCACCTCTGGTGGTCTTCGTAACAAATGGCATTGCTATTGTGCCGCTATCGTCGTTACTCACTGGGGCTACCGAAATGATTGCTGAGGATGCGGGAGACACGGTTGGAGCACTCCTGAACATCACGCTAGGCAATCTTGTGGAGCTGATCCTGTTGTAAGTTACCACCTTATGCACTCAGTATTCGCGAACTAGCTAACTCTCTTCCTCTGAAGCATGTAGGTTATACTCGGCATAAGTTGCCACGGATTAAAGAGTCGTGCTGACGATTTCAGTGTTGCACTAAAGCACAAACAGGTCCACGTTGTTCAGGCCTCAATTCTCGGCTCGATGCTCGTCAACCTTCTCCCAATTCTTGGCGTCGCTCTTTGCGTTAACGGAATAAGACACGAAGACCCGGTAATGAACGTGGTCGAGACCCAACTTTTGAGCTGTCTCCTGTTCGTCTCAGTCTTCGTTCTTCTGATACCAGTGAGCCTGACCCAATCCCACTATAGCTGAGAGCTCAAGCTCACTAATTCAAGGCTGCCTTCAATTCCACAATTGACGAGATTAAAGGGGCAGATGCTGCGAAGCTACGAATGAGTAGAGCATCAGCACTCGTGGTTTTGCTCATCTACCTCCTCTATTTTGTCCACGAGTTAAGGGCTCACACTCCTCCAAGTTCATACAATCCTTTACTGCCAAAAGCGGCTGATATCGAGCGGTATTCCGCAACTCTCCCACGAACTGTCTCGTTGGAACCCCCGGCTCTATCATCCCGCACAATTAGCTTCGTGGATCAAGGTAATGGGAGGCAAAATCAAGAAATGGCAGGAGACGAAGAGTCCCATATCGAACTAGAGAGCATCGACACTTCCAGCTCCAGTTCTTCCTCCGAGGACGAAATCTCGGAATCCATGCGCGGTCGTACGGCCCAAAACTTAGGAAATTATAGCAGTCGGTCGAGTTCCTGCGATAACGTGGTGTGCTCCCGCAACCGATCCCTTTCTCGATCGACCAACGCTTCTACGGGAGGTCGCAGGAGCCGAAACCTCAGTACCATAAGCACCGATCGTCAAACCCTGTTAAGACCTGGCTTGACACGTCTAAGGATTTCACGTGGTAGTGGGACAAGCGTCAGCAACTCGGATCCCAAGCACACAATCCCTCGGAGGTCGAATGGCGAAAAGGCGCTATCCATCTTGGTGTTGATGATCAGCTCGGCATTGATGTCGATGTGTGCCGAGTTTCTCGTCGGCACAATAGACGAGGTTACGCATCAAGGCCATCTATCTGACGCTTTCATAGGCCTGATTATACTCCCAATAGTTGGAAATGTGGCAGAGTTTGTCACTGTCGTCACCGTGGCGCACAGAGAGAAATTAGATCTCGCTGTAGCTGTTGCAGTGGGATCGTCAGTCCAAATCGCGCTTTGCGTTGCTCCCTTGACCATGATTGCGGCGTGGATCATGGCAAGAGAGCTATCCCTTAGTTTCAGCCTATTCGATGCGGCCGCTTTAGTCGGAGCAGCTGTCCTTGTCAACTTCTTCTTTCTGAGCGATGCAAGTAGTGTATTACGGATGAGTAGGCTTAAGGGAGCGTTGATGTGCGCTTGTTACATCATAATTGGGTGAGTTTACATCTCTACGCGACGTAGATTATTAGAAATGGGACTAATCAATCGTAGAATTGGGGCTTTTTTGACCCTAGGCTTTGATACATAGGTCTAGTCTACATCGATAGAGATGGCTGTTCATCTTCATTTTCTATTTCTAAGACTCACAAATGCCCAAAGTCTCAAACTTGTGATGCGAACCAAGATCCACTGGGCAAAGAGAGTTCAGAGGTGGCATATATTCTGTGGTGTTACATAGTGGAGGATGATTCCGATCAGGATTGTAGCAGATGGTAGATCTGGTCTGTCATATATATCATTTGGCTCTGTAGACCAGCAAAGTAGAGCTGAGTTGAGTAAACTACGTATGAATTCAAGATACCCAGGTCTCTCGAAGCGTATCCATGTGATTTGGCCCCTCAACACAGATGTCTATGTCATAAACGTCGGAGAAATAGAATTCCCGGGTACCTCATAGCTGCTGAACTAAGGGTTGATAATAACGTGATCGCCTCCATGAATACCCGTTCCCATTGCCCCTTCTTGTGATGACCCTGAGTCGTGAGCTTGAACTTGCCAACGTTCTGGACGACCACGCACTACTAAATCGTTGTATTACTTGTGGTTGATGGCAGTGTGCAGGCCACGCTTGAGGCAGCTTGGGCTATGCGCAAAAAGCCGAGCTGATTTAATTGAGTGCTACTGCTCAAGAAAGAAAGAGAGAAGGGATACGGGGCTTAGGAACATGCTATCGAAGGGACCTGCAGCAAAACAGCATCCGTCGGTATCGGTGGGCAAACGAGCGGCTTCCAAACCACCGGGGTAGGTAAGGACGGTGTCAACTTTATTTGGAATACACTGTCCATTGTCACAAATAGACGTCTCGCTGCCTTTGAAGATTGGCGTTTTGTTGAAGCTACCAATAGAGCTTTTGCCCTAATTCAAGTCTATCATCTCTGATTCGTGAAGACGACTCGGAATGCCTCAATTTCGCCTTGCTGAGTGGAACTGTATCCACAATCCCCCTGCGAGCTTCCTCATATAGATTTACTGAGGGGACAATCCATTGAAAGGAAAGAAAGCGACTGATGATGTTAATACATTTTATTGCTTTCCTAGATCTCTTCTGGGTAGCTGCCTCTGCCGATGAGAGTTGAGAACTGTGTCTTACACCAAAAATCTAGGCAAATCATCATAGGCTGCTCGGAGTCGTCATGATATGCGGTGTGTCAAGCACGGAGGCTGGACTGCAAATACCTCCTCGTGTTGACGAGCCGAAGCCCGGCCGATTGGTAATGTGGTCACTTCTCCACGGTTTAGTAATCGAGATGGGTAATGTCCGATCTGAATACCAAGGCCTCGGTCTCAAGACGCAGGGGCACGAGCACCGCGCTCTTTGTGGATGCCAAGCTGGAGTTTCAACAGTCAAACTGATCAAGTCATTCGTTCAGGGTAAGCCACATACTCATTAAAATGCGAAGCGTTCAATTTGCGGGATTTCAAGTGAGGACAAGATAATATCAGCTTTTTCTCAGCTAATATGTGCGGAGTTTGGTTGGGTTTCATGCTCTTTTCTGTACGGACGGAAGTTTCACGGTGACAGCGTCCCGGGGTTGACGGGATGCTGTGATCTCGCGGTCCGTTAACGTCACTTCATTAGGACGGCTTAGGCGTGCGGGAAACATGACAGGAAAATCGGAAAAACATCCCTGATCTTCATCGTAATCACGTGTTTCATCCTTCGCGCCAAGGATAAATGGATTCGAGTATTTGAAATGCGGAGTGTCAGCAAAACACCATTGTTCTCAGCAGTTGAAGCATCTATTCCAATCCTAGAAGCAACTTCATTTGAAGGTAGCTTCTAATATCCGGCCATCATGCAGGCATTTCAGTACGAATCTCCCAAAGACGGCCTACAGCTCCGCAGAATCCCGATTCCCAAGCCTGGCCCCAACTCGGTGCAGATCCGTGTGAAGGCAGCAGGACTATGCCACTCGGACTGCCATCTCATCAAAGGACACGACGCCGTGCTTGTCAAGAAGCCCATAACGCTGGGTCATGAGGTATCTGGAATTATTACCACGGTCGGCCTCAACGTGGCTAGCTACCGCCCTGGCGATCGCGTCGCCGTGTCACTCCTCGCGCATCCTCTCGACTTGGAAGACCGGGATTGGGGAATGGCCATTGGACTTGGCTTTGACGGTGGTTATGCCGAGTATGCAGTAGCACCAATGAGCCGACTAGTTCGAATCCCTGACGGTGTTCCCTTCTCTCAGGCCGCGGTCGCGACGGATGCGATGGCCACGGCCTATCACGCCGTTATGATTGAAGCCGGCGTGCAGCCCGAGACAACGGTGGGAATTATCGGCATCGGCGGTCTGGGGATGCAAGGCCTTGGTTTCGCAGCACTCAAAGGTGCCACAGTGTACGGCATCGATATTGTGGACTCCAAGTTTACGCATGCCAAACGGCTCGGCGCCCGCGGGTGTTTCAAGAGTCTGGATGAGGCAGGGGATGTTATTTTTGACGTTATTGTTGATTTTGCCGGTACCAAAGAAACTACGAGATCGGCCCTCGAGCGTGTCAAGGAAGGAGGCAAGGTCGTGGTCGTTGGGCTGGCGGCGGGGGAAATCACAATCTCGAGCACTGATTTGGTCGAACGTAGTATTAGCCTGGTTGGGTCATTTGGTGCTAGCGAGGCTGATTTGATGAACGTCTTGGAGCTCCTATCGAATAAGGAGATCGAGCCGGAATTGGAAGAGATCCATTTCTCAGATATCCCGGCTGGGCTCCGTGCTCTGGATAACGGAAAGGTGCAAGGAAGGCTTTGGGCGGACCCGAGCAAGCTCAGAACAGGTTCCAGTAAGCTGTAGCAAAGAAAACAACTCGATGAAGTGAGAGAGGTAATATCAGAATGGACAGCTTTGGCATCATGACTTGGTCAAATCTACACAATGACATATTTCTTCAGTTACGACTGACACCTAAACACCACCATGACAGCACGAGACCAGCTGCACATCCGACTCATGAGGAGGAATTTCAGTGGCGTCTTCGATTGTGCAATTGAAATGTCCTGTCCCAGATAAGCATGCCGAAGACGATACTACGGGTATAACGTATTCAAGTAACCATACTTTGAGTTGCTGTGAAGTTTGAAGAGGTTAGTAAGAGTAATTAGACGGTCTTTTGTTCAAGATGGTACTTTGCTTGACCAAATACGGGCTCCTTGACCACGCAAGAAACACAACTGGGGACCTATTCGTGTTAATGAGACCTATTTTAGACTTACTTGCATTGATTGCACGACATAGTCGGCCATAGACACGTTCAAGTTGACCAATAATTTCCACTATGATTAGACGTCTGAGATTGTGACTTGACTGCATGCAGTGTAATTTAAATCTAAATGTATGATTGGTCTAATGAATCACAACAACGTGCGAAGTGTGAGATGCGATAAGCAAGCTATACGAGTTGAACTCCTACGCAACCACATTGGCAATAGTGCTAGTAGGGTTAGTTTTTTGGCCTCAAGTAGTGTCACAAACTTGCTCATGACAGCTAACTTAATAGTTCTATGTTTTGGAGATTGTAGTTAGTGTATTTAGACGTGGTTCCGGAAACACCCTATTTTCTGATGCCGAAAGGGAGCTGTGTTCAAGCCCAGTGTCGCCACTAACAAACGGCGAACAAACACAGTTCCCTGTATTCCAGTCTTAGACTGGTAATCATTGCACTTATGCATTACCAGGCCCTAAAACCGATCCATCGAGGGAACTTTGGATGTCCTTGAAACTGGTTGCGGCCACTTCGCTCGCTTCCCAACTTTGCCCTCTGCATGCCCAAGTAAGCCTGAAATATCGAACCTGTTCTCTTAAGGTTGTGTTGATTTACGATTATTAACTCAACATGGCTGAAGCATCGCCCTCAGAGATCCTGTGTCACCTCGCGGGCGAAGCAGACATAAGAGAAAGAGACATGTAGGCCGACGTCGGCAGAAGGTCCTCGTTGCGGAAATCATTCGATCTCATCGTCATCGCCGTGGAAAAATCTCAAGATGGCAGCCGCTACCAAGTCTCCGTCATGCTCCAGGTGCGCCGTCTCCGACGCTTGGTCTGCATGCTTCAAGTCCTTGATACCTCCGCTGTCGACCCTCATCTGGATCTGCCTCTTGACCATGTGCTCGTCAAATGCCAAATGGGCTTGCGTCGTGAAGAGCCTCCCCTTAATGTAAATGCCCTGCACCTTGGTATGATCGCTGTGGCCCCAGATATCCACCTTCGTGCCGGGCTTGAGGAGCCCCCTCGAGCTCTCGTGCGTTGGCGGCGCAACTACCTGATCTTGGTGCATCTGGTGTAGGAAAATGTGATCATCATCTGTGCGGAAGAGCTTCTTGCCCACCGTCGAGAGGTCAATCCTGCAGTGACCAAGTTCCCAGTCTTGCGACGGAGCTGGTGCGACGTCTGCGCCGAGCATCCGATTGAGGAGCTGGTGTCCGAAGCACACACCGCTAAGATGGAGATCCGGTCGACGCTCCCATAGTTCTGGATTCCCTTCAAGTCAGACACTAGCAGAGCGTAACGAACGCGATTTGATATCCACATACCTTTGAGAACAGCGAGAAGCTTGAGAATCCAGGGGTCGTCGCCGTGTGCGTCATACATGCTTCCGGTGATCAAGACGCCTTGGTAGCCGTCGAACTCCTCAAACTTGGGGACTGTGCCTCCCTTCTCCTCCACTACGAACCTCTGGTCGGTGTCTATTCCCAAGGGGGGTCGTGCTCGGCGCCGGCATGTTGGAAGTGGCTGTGTAGGATCTCTCCGAAGCTACCCTTCGTTGCGTGGGTATCGGGGTGAGGCTCATCCGTTTCCAGCACGATCATGCGCACCACCGGTGAGTTAGGGGCGGGATATTTCTGAACCTTCTGCATGTTTATTGAGACGTCTCACTTAGGAGCGTTGTTCTTAGGTAATGATGGCAGGGATGAGGATGTTCAGCGTGATCCGATTGATCAATGGGCAGTTTGGGGTATCAGTAGGGGTATCGATAAAGCAAGAAGTTGCAGGGTCGCAGTTGATTGACAGGCACAGGAGAATGGCATTACTTAAAGCTGTCCATTGCCCAAGCCATTCTGTACATGGTGACGCGTTGCAAGGCAAGAGAGCCGTACATCAGCCAAGAGACGCATTTTGCAGCATTCCACGCGGTGCGTCCGGCTTCCCGGAACTCTACGTTGACGTCAGTCCCCAGGCCGCCGCCATAGGGCTGAATTGAAACAAATTGTCGATGACGGCAGGCGTCCTGGGTTTTGAGTTTTCATAACATAATTCCCGCTCATAGTCCACCGCGCCAAATGCTCGGCAGGTTCCACAGGTGGGGGGACATTAGTCGCTTGGCCGTGGTGCAAGAAACCTAAATCAAGTATTTTGGAGTCGTGCCGTATCTCGACCCGGGCGGGCAAGGTCAAGGCTTACGCGTAGCGATGCTGGGCTGGCAAAGTCGGATGTACAATGCCCTGACTGGAAGACCAAGACAATTGGCGAATTGGCCGTTGCCCGTTGTCTGCTGTCGAAGCCTCGAAGGCAAGAGAGACAACGTGCCGGGAGAGAAAAGATCCAAGGAGAATGTCTTGGAAACCGGATCGGGAAGACGTCCTCAGCTGGTTCTCGTACCAAGTCTTGGCACAATGGAGTAGGCCCCGAAAAAGTAGCATCGCCATAGGTTACAAGAAACCCACTACACATTTCCGGCACAGCAATCCGATCAATGTGTTGCAAAAGAGGATGGACAATGGAAGTCAAAGATCTTGCTCTTGATTGTAGTGTATGGTTTCGTCAACTCGTGTAGGACTAGGCTGCCCTTCCAAATGCGACAAAAGAAAGCTCGAATCTTACGGTAACACGAGTTGTGGAGCGCGATGGAAATGCCAATGGCTAGAACAAAGGCAGCACGCTCGACACAGTTCGACCACAGGAGGAACAAACTCACTCACGATCACTACTGCCTAGATCCGGACACACAGCCTAAAGTCAGGAGGTTAAAGCCAAAGAACTTGTGGTCAATCTACTATTCTTGTGAGCCTCATAATTACAGGTTGCTCGCAGAGACACATGAAGGCACACAGCATGCCTCCGCGAACAAAGGCTCAAGGGAGACGAGGCAGCAAGGATAAACATCCCGAGTAACTCGATAGTTGCTCATCAAGGAGGATACTTAAACTACATACCATCGTTCCTGATTTGGCTTGAATGTACTTACAGTTACAGTCAGTATCAGAACACAGCCTACTCCGGATCGACCTTGCAAATCCAAAAACCCCAAATACCACCGTCCTTCCCCGAGCAAACTGAGCGGGAAACTTGGAAAATAAACCAAAAATAAGAAAGATATTGTACCAGCCTCCGAAGTCGACCTTACAGATCAGACAACATGGACCGGCTCAACCTCAACGCACTTCGAAATCTGAGCCTCTCGAGTCGGAGCGGTGAAAGTAGCCGAGACAGTAGCCGACGAAGTCCTTCCGAGACCAGTTCGGACGCAACAATTATTGACGACGGACCACCTGCGCTCGAGAGACTCCAGAGGGCCAACTTGGAAATGTACGGTGCCGAAGCAATGGAGCAGATAAGACTTGCAGAACTCCATATGGAACAGCAACTCAGTCTCGGACAGCATCCTTTCGGACGATCCCAGAGGGGTGAGGGCCTGGGCTCCGTCGCCGGCTCTACCGCGAGTTGGGTAACTGGCATGCCAGCCAGCTATGACGACCCACGGAGTGGAAATCGCAGTGTCGCCGGAAGCCAAGCCTCTTCCGTCAATGGAAGCAATAGGGCCAGTAGCGTGGGCGGCAGTGTTGCTGGCAGCTCGTCAGGCAGACAACATATGCCAGCTGGATACGGAGACTTGCCGGTCTCGGGCGGACGCTCGCATCAAGTACATGGAAGCTCTGGGATCCCCGTGCCCATCAATGGGAGGAAACAAATCGAGGCATTCTGGCCTAGCATCAAGCCGATGCTTACCTCCGATGCAATCCTTGACAACTATACCCTTCCCTGCCCTCAGTGCGCGATTTCAATGAGCGCCGCGGAGGCTGGCACCCAGCACCGTGGCATGATCCTCTGCTGTGGCCACATGATGTGCGAGGGCTGTATCACTCGCATCGCGGCCAACGAGAAGCAGTGCCCGTACTGCGCGGTGCCTGTAGGCAAATACATAGATTGTGCCGGAAGCTGCAAGAACCCCGGCATGATTGGCCTGGGCTTGCCTGGTAACATGGTCGAACTCATAAGGTTCCCGCGTACCACTGCCGAGGGGGGTTCGCTGCCCGGTTGTTGTCCCAAGTGCCGCATCCTACGAATCGAGAGAGACACGAAGAAGCTGGTTCGTCACATCCTCAACGACGCCAGGGCTCGGTCTGTCTGGAACCCGTCCAACGACCACAAGCCCGACACCAAGGATTACAGCGACTATGTCAGGGTCCCTGAGTTGGATCGCTTCTTGTCGATTCTCAGAGACACCGTCCACAGTGTCGAGATTCACAGGCAGTATACTTGGCTGCAGCCGGACCACCGTAACAACTATGCGCAGGTCTGGGCCGAGAAGCGTGACTACACCCGCCCTCGACCCGGCCAAAGCTGAGGGACTGAGCTGACAGACGATTTGGGGCAGACGGCCATTTCAGCAACGCTGATGAGTGAGGCAGACTTCGCACCTTGAGTTGGACTTATGGGGGAACGAGACTTGTTGCCAACAAAAGAGTGTCGGGGGGGGGGAATAGTTTCATGGTAGCAGAGCACGCAGCCTGTATCAAGGTCTCGAGGAATCTAGAGCCAAAGAACTTCTAGGCCTTCAATTACCAAAATGCTCTCGTTTGGATTAACGCAGTAGCCGTTTGATGTTCTCAGCCATTGGAAGCAGCATGTGTCAGGTCTTCTGAGCAGCTCCTCCGGCCACTCGTCGGCCAGAGAGTCTTAGTCTTGGCAGTATAATGAATGCTTGAGGGCTGGATCCGGTGATTGCGTTGCCAAGTGTTCTGGAGCGGGAACCTATAAAAAGGAAATACTATGTACATGTAAGCGGCGACTTTGGTGCGCTCGACGGCTCGAAAGATGAAGCTCCAAAACCAGTCGTGAAACCGGCTGCAGCTACTGCCCCTGCATATTTCAAAATTCGTTACCGTTCAACGTTAGTGTAGCTATGAAGCCCAGGGTGGCTAGAAAACATTGAGCCGGCGCTTGGCAAATACAATATTATTTATACAAGGGTGTAGACTACTCCTGTGATTGATTAGATTTACTAATCTATAGTATCAACCTGTGATAAAAGCCTGATCTATTTCTTAGGCAGCCCCTCAACGCAAGAGGAACTGGGCCCGGAATGTGGAATGGTCAGGGGAGTGGGATGACCGTGGTCTAGTGGTACTCATCCGAGGCTTCGGTTTAGACCAAGGGCGAGGAAGTCAGGCTTTCCGTCTTTATCCCACCCTCCCCCCGCCTCCTCTTTTGTAAAATAAGATAAAATGGAAGAAAAGACGTTCAAAGATGTACCTTTGCGAGTAATATCTTGCCAATATTTCAACACGATTCATTGCGTCGAAATGTGTGATCATGGTGGCAATACGTAAATCCTCCGGCTGCAAAACACAAGTCATTCAATGCCTGGTGCACGACTCTCACTTTGAAGTGCAGCCTCGGGTTGGCCAAGGATCACCCATACCCCAAAGTCAAGCATGGGGTCACTAAAGAATCAGGGAGTAGCCTGCTGGGTCGTCTTTTGCTGCGAAGGGTTTCAGATTCAGAGTTGGGGCAGCACACCTCGAATGTGTTTCCGCCGGTGGTACGCGCCCTTACAAGGAAGGGCTACGGAACGCCTCGACATCACTCTGGAGCAGCAATCCAGACACGATCAGCGACCATTCTCTCACACCAACGTCCAGTCAAGGCACCAGAGTGCCAAGTTCGACATGGGCCTGCAGTTCGCCCTACAAGTTGACGAGCGTTTTTTCCCTTTTCCCTGCGCGCGCAACAGTCTCCCCAACAACCTTTCACCAAGAACTGTCATGTCGGATCGTCATTGCCAAATTGTTTGCTCTAAAATACAGATGAATCTTTAATGTATTAAAAGGTACCTATGCGTATGTACTGATTCCGCCGGCCCGGGTCGATAGGGAAGTAGGTTTTCGACGTGGACCTTCAAGAAACATCGTCTGGGCCAATCGGCCTCAAAGCCTGGGAAACAGGTCATGGTTTGGAGACAGCATACCCTCGCATGCTACACTACGTAGGGCAGTAATAGAGGACCGTCCATCAACAAAACGAGAGATCTCTTGGAAGGCTTGGGGGCGGCCTTGGTATCCAGATCGCTGGCCAGATCATTCGGTCTTGGGAAACGACCGTCTCTTGGCCCTCCCGAGGGTCTTGGCCAAGCCCGAAGAATCTGCAGAGGATGCATCTTGCAAAGGACCTGGCCGCTTTTCGTCTCCTGAGCCTGCGAGCCGTAAAACGGTCTGTAGTCGTTAGCCTGTGGCAGGTCGCAGATCGGATCCTCAGTTGTCAACCCCCTCGTGCTCCAGCTTCAAACGTCGGCTTCATCTATCCTTACTTCGCAACGACGCAGAGATCCGAAAAGGAATGCAGAACACCCGGTCCAAAAGATTTTTGCTTCTCTAGTTAGCATGGGGCACATCGAGGTCTTTTGCCAAGCCGTTATATGGTTTCGGGCAGCCCTCGTCGAAGGCGGTCTTGGGACTTGCATCGTTTCACCTACGCTCAGACACACATCTCGAGTTCTCCACTCCAACCCGCGCAACCACCAGAGACTGTCGAGTTACCACATGGCTCCCTGGCTCTTCAACGCGGCTCTTTGCCCTCTCTTGACCCCTTCCGGTCCGAGTGTCCAGTGGTAAGGTCGCCCACGACCTATCATCTCTTGTCTTCTGCCGCTGCAAAGAGCTTCTATTTTTGATAGAGCCGCTTGGCCTTGGCACCGGCAGGTCTTGACACGCATGACAGCGTCACAGTCGCAGCCCTGAATGCTGCCGTAAGGACGCATGTCTCCTCTCCATCCTTTGGCCAAACTCCACGTTTTATCTCTCCCTGATTCTCCACGTCGAGTATTTGAACTTCCTCTTGGCACTCTGTGGGGATTTCATTCATTACGCTCTCCCTTCCCACTTTGCCTTGCCACTCGTTGACGCGTGTGCTGTTACCTCTTTACGTCTATCTTTACTCTTGACTTCAGCTGTGCTGTTTGTTTTGTCTTCGCTTCTCCTCTAGTAGGAATATCCACTTCAATCCAGTACTACCTAATAATCCTCCAGAAGAGAAACTACCGGCTGCGCCGATTCGATACCCGACCTTTTCAATTCTTCTTCAATAGTTTTCAACTACTTAGCCATGCAGATCACCAGCACCCTCATGACCCTGGCCCTCCTGGCCGTGGGTATCAACGCTGCCCCCGCACCCCTGAACATCAACCTCGGCGCATACTCCCCTGCGTTGGTGGTCGGTGATGGTGCGCTCACGTTCGGAGGCGAGGGAGAAGCAGAGGCTGGAAAGGGCAAGGGAGGCGCCGGTGGTGAGGGCGCAGCAGCCGCTGCCGCCGCCGCCGCCGGCGTCCCGGGAGTCCAACGCGGCATCATTGCAGGCCGGGACAACAACAAGAAGGTCGAAAAGCGACAGAGCGGGTTCGATCGCGCCCTGACGTACGCCGAGGCCGCCCTCACAAAGGGCCCCAAGATCCAACTCGGAAACGGAGAGGGCGGTGCCGGCGTCGGTATCATCGTCGACAACAACCCCACGGCTGCTGCCGCCCCGAACGGCGGCGCGGCAGGAGGAGAGGCATAGTGGGAATACTTTTCCGCAGGGAGAGCCGTCGCATAATCTTTCCAAAGTCCGATCGAAGTATAAGTCAGTTTGTCTCCCCCCAAATCACCCTGATCCCCCGGCTTTGGAACGAAGCGAAACACGACGCTGACTCGACGGATCCAGACGTTGCCATTGATACTCTGTCAGAGAAGTTTGAAGTTCGCTCGCCTGGCCCCACTGATCGAACGCAATTACGCTCTCATTCTTGCGATGCATTCCACCGCGGACTTTTCCGGCAATCCGCGAACGCGCAGCTTCCTGGCACTTTGGCATGATAATCTCTTTTCTTTTCGTTCGAGTATTTTGGGGCATGTAATCATTTCCAGGCTGGGCGTAACTTGGGGGAGGGAGGGAAAACTGACGCTTTGGGTTCGCGGGTGCAAGGGATTGATCGAGCACGATCAAGGACGTGACGACACCTGGAAATAGTAGCGATGTAGCCGGCATCGCGTCACCCGTTGAGGTAGCAATTAACTTCGTCGGGACTTTTTCAACATGTTGTGAATGACCGGTCTTGGTACTGTTTTAACAACGGCGAGTGCGATGACGGACATGACGAGGCGGCCGATGCAGCAACCACATTAGTGTCTGCGTATCGTAAGAACCGATGGGCCAGATTCGCACATGCGAAGGAGGGCCATCAACAAAGGCGTTGTCACAGTTGATGTACACCCTGTCTCATCCGCGTTCACCACATGAACAACTCGGCCAAGCATCTCCCATACACTGGATCCAACACGACGGGCCGACCCCCGTGTGGGTGGGTATATGATGTCTTACTGCGCGGTACTTGCTGAGGGTTGTCCGCAACTCGAAAGCATTGGCTCGGTTGACCAAGACTCCTGCACCTCAGCCCGACCAACCTGTGCCATTGGTGGATCTGACCTCACAAGCCCAGCCACTGCAAAGTTGACTGGTAGAATCATGTGGGTATTTTGCAGGCTCATGGCACCGTGTTGGCATGCTCCCACTGGCCAGCGTCGATGGCTTGCAGTTGTTTTGCATGTCTTCGGAGGTGTCAGGCGCGGCCGTACAACACTTACAGGTTAGGCAAGAGGTGTCAAAACAAGGTTAGTCGCGTCTTGGACGTCTTGTTCCATGCGGCCTGTGGTTTGTACTACCTACGTTGCCGAGTCCCTTCTGGGAGAGTGGCGTTGCCGTCCTTATGTGGCCCTTGGACTGGCGATGAGAAGTATGTGCTGGGTGTTCCTTGGCAGGCAAGTTGGAATTGTAAGATGGCACGCAGGTCGTTCCGCGGGCCACAGCCTGCTTCTTACATCTTCGATAAAAGTAAGACGTTTTGCACATTCTTTCGTTTCCGAGGCTGTCTTCGTCTGACGTTCACCCATGTTATTCGGTCTTCGACGCCCTTCACCTTCATTGATACGCTTCTTCGCGTTGTTTGCCAAATCGTCCTCGCCAACCGCCGGCTCACCAACCAACCTGATGCGGTTCCGTCAGCAATGCATACCTCTCCCACTCCGATTTCGCTGCTACCCCTCGAAACCCCTCTTCCCGTTGCTGTCCGACAGGAGGACACAGGATTTCATGTCATAACTCAGACCATTTATCGCCCAAGCACCACTTTTGTAACATTCGTTACTCTAGGCAGCGGGCCGCCAACGTCATACTCCGATGGAGATCCGGCCGAGCCACCGGCGGTAGCCTCTCCCACGTTAGCTCCGCCACCTCCAGACCGATCGAGTGGTTCACTGTCGAGTGTCCAGATTGGAGCCATCCTGGGAGGCATCGTCGCATTTGTGGCGATCGCTCTTATCGCCTGGTTCTGCATCTCGCAGAACCAAGCACGGAGAAGACAGCCGCGAAATGACCCCTGGGGGGTTTATTACGATTCATCCACCGAAAGCAACAGTACGCGGCCTTCTATGAGGCCGATGCAACCAGGAGGTCATCGTCATCCATCCGTTACGCCGCAGCCGCCGCCGCCGCCGCCCATTTACGTCAACCATTATAAAGCTTGGAATCTTGCCTTCAGCGGCCTACCCCGTCGGCCACAACCACCAGCGCCTCAGCGTTACCGGACAAGACTACCCTGATAGTAAATCCGGTATTGGTTGCAGCACCTTCTTTAACAGCTGTGTCGTAGTTAACATTAGGGCTGCGGTCTTGGCGTTGAGTCAAGCGGCGAGTCAGTGGTAATTAGAAGCCAGGCAGATGCCAGATAATGTGGAAACATGGTGATGAGAAACAGGCAACGCCTTTGATGAGACCACGAGACCGATGGTTTTCACATATGAAGAAGCAGGGCATCGAGGGAGAGTTTGAGAATTGAGTAGCATCCATAGCCCTGATACCCCCTAGTCAACGCACGAGTTTTACAACATTATACACACTATTTCAACGACCATGTGTTCCAGACTTGTCACCTTGCTTTTCACAGGCCCCTTCCACCACCAAAGGATCCATCAGTTAGTTATGTGCTAATTCCGAACAATCAACTAGAAAAGTTCATGCCATGATCTTTGACTGTGGTACCCAGTCTCACCTTATCCCACAGCTCCGCAAACCCCTCAAGCTTTGTGATATCTTTAGATTAGATTGCAAGTGATTCGCCACCGCTTCAACACTTGCACCATGCTCAGTCAATATCGAGCCAATCTCCAACCGCCCCTTATCCAAGTCGCAACCTATCCGACCATAGTATGTCCCTGTGCTAAGAGCAATATGCGACGCCGTGGGACAGCTCCCAAGCGTAGGCACATAGTAGTGTCCATCTTCAGTCATATTTCCAAAGCATCCGTTTACATTCATGTCCACATTCTTTTCCAGTATCAATGAAGCGGTCTCAGCATTGCCAACCATGGCCACGAGATGGAAAGGCGTCTCGGTCCAGGCAAACCCACTGCTTAATCCGGATGGTCTGTTGCTACAGGCGGCGGACTTTTGACTGATTTCGAAGTCGATATCCCTGCAGACGAGCCAGCTTTCAGTAGAAGATGGGTAGCTTCAGTGTGGCTACCCCAAGGTGCAAAATGGAGTGGCCGCCATTACTGACAGTCAGGCACACTGGGATTTACACTGTTCGATAGTAATGCATCGGCCACTCCCTGATGTCCCTCGTATGCTGCGAGGTGAATGGGCGTGCATTGTCAGTCGGCTAAAACATACACAGTGGCGCCCGAGTCTATCAGAAGATTGAAGACGGATGCGTGGCCCTTCTGAGCTGCAACATGCAGTGACTACCGTCCCTTCTCATTTTCAAGGTTAGGGTCCGCACCGCAAACCAGCCGTTCTTTGATGAAGGCCCAATTGTCAAAACTTGCAGCTCGAGAAAGCATCATTCCTTCTGGAACCATTTTGTTGATTTGGACAGAGAATTTGAGAGCTTTACTCCCAGCAGCAAGAAGACTGCCATGGTCCATTGTAACTGGGAACTCAAGATGCTGTAGCCTGTGAGCCGCGAGAGTGTGCTGCTCAGTATAGCTAAGTAGACAATTCAAAAGATCAAATCTTTGACTCAAAAAAGCGGCCAATAAGTCGTCTACCCCGGACCTGTGCACTTGTTATAAGTTAGCTCCAACAGCCAGCAGGCAGCCGACAAGGTCAGGTGTTACTTTCTGGGCAGTTTTGTGTCGAAGTGTGCACTCATTCCAGCCAGTTGCGTCCATATCGAAACCTTGTGGGATAAGCATCTCCAAGATCTTTTTTGGACCGGCCAATCTCGTCTGATGTTATCTCATGATCGTAAGAAAAAAAAAACCTTACTTGACCTATCCATCCATAACTCGTGCCTGATGATCTAGTCCGTCCGTCTCTGTATGGAAAGTTTGCACCGTTCTTGACAAGTGCCTCCACTACTGGAAGCTGTAGCTAGAGAAACGGTTCATCTAACCATTGGTCGAACGGAATGTTTGCCTCAAAGCTTCCTCCAACATTGTAGAGTGCCTGGAAGACCTCCCAGTCATTATGGACTACAACGAGAGACAGCGGGGTGTGTACGACATCCATCAAGCCTCACGAATTGTGGCCCGTTTTGTAGTGTGCTCTCCATTCAGCTTTAATTTTCTATGCGGAAACCTTTCTGGCCTGAAAACGGTCCAAATACTTGGTAAAGCTCGGAATGGATACCACGTCCTTGACTGTGGTGTTCGTATGCCGAGGGGTTTACAATTACAGTAGGAAGCTTCAGAGGAGGACGAAAGAGAAGTAGATATTTTCGGTACGTTTTGATACAGCCCCATACTACCCATGAACCACACCAATGAATTCAGGCCCCCAACTAGCTGCAATGAAACATTTGTCACTTGTGGGAAACAGCAGTGTTTCTTAGAGGCAACAGCACAAGCGACCACCAACGCAGTGACATCTAAAGAAGACAATATTGATTGATTCTAGATTCATAACATTCATTGAACCACAAACCCGCCTTGGGTGGCCGAATTATGCAATCGAGCGAATTGCGACTTCTAGTAGCACATAACACGGGTAGCCTAAGATGACCTTGCTGATTATGCTCGTCAAGACCTCAACGGCTTTCTCCCCGTCACAAATGCACTGTTTTCTTGTTAGCTTGGCGGCCCCCGAAGAAGAATTCACCACTTACGTATAGGTGTATAGATGGATCTTGTCCGACTTCAACTCTCCCCTTACCAAAGCTAAGAGCACTTGTACCTCTTCGTTTTTCCAATTCCCGGCGCGGGTGAATAACGCCAAGGTGTACGCTTCCAAAGCCATCTCCAAGAACTGAACTCGGAACCATCGGCCAATCTCTTTCAGCTCCCTGTCTTTTGGCCAAGTGCCCATTGGTACGACCCTCTGTATCAAGTTGACTTGCTCGAAGCCCTCGGCTTTCAGCATGTCGGGCAGCGCTGGTGCAATGTCAAACCCTAGCGGAGCGCTCAGTTTCCTGAATTCGCTGAGCCACTGCCATGTCGCAGTGTCTTCTTTCAAAGTGTCATCGTCGCAGAAGAAGTTGGCTCTGCCTTCTGATATTTCGATGCTGCCGCCTGGCTTGCAATGCTCGTAGCATTGGTGGATGAGCGCAGGCCAATCTTGCACCGCGCCAGCGAGAGTGCGAGCGTGGATGAAGTCGAAATGGTTCTTCGGAAACGTCCATTCCATTGTGGCATCATCAATCTCAAAGTGAACATTTGGCGGCACCCTGCGATGACTGTATAAGCGAAGTTTCCGTGCAGACACAATAGGGGGGTTCAATCGACATACCAGTCAGGCTGGATCGGGCTCAAATCTGTGCCAACTACTTCAGCGGAGGGGAACAAGTCTCCAACCTCGATGGCCTTGGGGCTGTCAAAACAGGTCACTGGGCAACCAAGTCTGCAAATTACGTACCCATATGCCTGTTCCTGTGCCAAGGTCCAAGATGTTCTGGGGGTTTTCAAGGTGAGTCGCGCACAGTTCTCCTTTGAGAGTCAGGAGGAAGACATGATGGGTCATATCTAAACGCTCTTGCTCCTTGTCGTCGTTGGGCAGGAGATATTGTCCCGCGCGGTACGCATGATAGCGACGGCCATTTTCGTACTGGTAGTGGAAGATGGAGGATGTTGCACTCGCCGTATCCGAGACATCACTGGCGTAGTTGGAAGCGGTGTCGCTGCCCACGTCGGGCTACACAATGGCGCCGAGTCAGTGTTGTTCTACTCATTGTTCCACGTGAATAGTTATTGCGTACATCAGCTTCGAGTTGCACATGCTCCTCTCCCGGAGCTGCTTCGGCCGCTGGAGGAGACCCGTGCTCTGATGCCCGTGCTGATCGGGGCGGTGAGCGGGCCGGCGACCGTGCCGAGGCGAGGGACTTTGCGGACTTGGTAGACTTGGGCGAGCTCCCAGCATCGGCAGCATCCCGCGCGGGTTCGTCTGTTGACGCCATGCTCGGATCACCCGGATGCGGATCGCAAATCAGAGCGTCCGTGTCAAGGGCAGCGCTTGGTAGGTAGCTTAAAAAGGGCGTGTCGATCGCAACGAGGCGAGCCACGAGTGTCTGCTTGGAGGAGGAAAGGCAAGGCATCAGTGGGGAGGTGACATGGTTGGGGTTTTCACGCAAATTTCAGGAGGGGCAGGGAGGATCTCACCATGTGGCGTCAGGGAACTCCTTGTCTGGGGGTCAGTGGAATGACACTGGCCGAAAGCGGGGAGACTGCGCAGAGGTTCCTGGGGCTTCTTCGTTCTCATTTGCCTCTGGTAGTGAAGATATCGCTCCCAGTCTGATAGAAGCGCCTTGGCGGCAATGCCAACCTGCCATCCAATCCAGCTGCCGGGAACGTCTCGTAGAGTTTCGTTCTGCTCCACGCGGAACCCTGCTAGCGGTGTCTCTGACAAGAAATGGGAAAGGCGGCATCGATAGCGGCCCTTGGGTTACCGCACAAATGACTTGATAATGGCCCCTCACCGCTTGGAATTCTATCCATCGACCGGGTAGCGGGGTCGTTGTTTGCTCAAAAGCCAACGGATCCCCCCTGCTTGCACCCACCACATCTGCATGATCGCTTGGGTCGGAGGATCTTTCGAAGCTGGGCGAGAGCGAGACTCATGCCGCCCCTCAATATGGAATGGAGCGCGGGTTTGCTGCTGTTCGGCGCGGCCCCTCTGCTTTATCTCGTCGTCGTTGCCATTCAAAGAGTCTACCTCAGTCCTTTGGCCAGTTTTCCAGGGTCTAAACTCGCGGCACTGACATTGTGGAACGAGTTTTACTGGGATGTCATCAAGCGCGGCACTTTTATCTGGCGCATCGAAGAGATGCACCGGGAATACGGTCAGACTCATACCAGCGTCCGAAGTCACCTTTGAAGCCATCACCACACGTTCGAAGGTCGCATACATTTGCTTTCACTGACGCGATCCGTGGCCATAGGTCCCATCGTTCGAATTAACCCATATGAACTGCACATCGTCGACCCTGACTTTTACGACGCACTTTACTCATCCAACAAGAAGTCGGACAAGTATCGATGGTGGACCAACTTGGCGGGCGCAGATGGCAGCTCGTTCTCGACTGTGCCGCACGACCTGCATCGGCTGCGTCGTGGGGCCCTGAACCCCTTCTTCTCGGTGCGCTCGGTGGCCCAGCTCGAGCCGTTGATCAAGTCAAAGGTGGAGAAGCTCTCGGCGCGATTCGGCGAGCTCGTCAAGACGGGGGAAGTTGTCCGATTGGATGCGGCATTCATGGCGTTGACAATGGACATCATATGTGACTACGCGTTCGCTCATGATCGCAAGTATCTGGACGAACCGGACTTTAAGCTCCTATGGAAGCAGACAATTATCGGGGCTTTCGAAGGCGGCGCCGTTGGTCGGCAGTTCCCATGGATGCTCCCGATCATGAAGCGACTCCCGCTTTCTTTGGTGTCCGCAATGAACCCATCCGTTGGCCATCTCCTTAGCTGGCAGAGAGGGGTTAGAGAGCAAGTCAGACCGATCTTGGAGCAAACGGACGAGATCTCCCGGCAAGGGTCATCCGCAAGAACGGTTTTCCATACTTTGCGCGACAGCGACTTGCCCCCGGAAGAAAAGACGCTGCAGCGGCTTTGCGACGAAGCTGAGATCTTGACAGGCGCAGGCTCCGAGACAACGGCCCAGACACTCACGCGAATCCTTTTTTACCTCAAGCATCTCCCCGCTGCGCTGCGAAAACTTCGAGAGGAGCTGGACGCGGCGATGCCAAGCGCAGTCGACATTCTCCCCTGGAGTGAACTGCAGAAGCTCCCGTATCTTGTGGGTTCAAGCCCAGGATCGACGCCCCGCCAACCTTGCCAAGTCTTTGTTGTCGTCTAACCGAGCGTATTTTCCAGACTGCCGTCATCCGAGAAGGCCTGAGACTCTCGTATGGAGTCACAACTCGCCTGCCCCGGATCTTCCATTATGACATTGAGTACAGGGGATATACGATACCTGCTGGGGTGGGTATTCGGCTCATTGCGTGTGTTGGTATTGACGAGTACTGACTTGATTCCAGACGCCGGTTTCTCAGACTCCGTACTTCATCCTGGTTCACCCATCCGTGTTCCCCGAGCCCCAAAGGTTCCTTCCGGAGCGTTGGATTGAAGCGGAGACGCAAGGCAAGCGGCTCGACAAATATCTCGTATCTTTCGGCAAAGGCAGCCGACAATGCCTTGGCATGAAGTAAGAAGCTCTTCTGTGCTGGTGCTTTACCCCCACATGGTTTAACACAACGTCAGCTTGGCCTACGCAGAGATGTATCTCGCAGTGGCTACCGTCGTCCGGCGCTTCGATTGGGAAATGTTCCAAACCACGCTCGACGACATCGTCTGCAAACACGACTTCTTCATCGCAGTCGGTGATTTGGAGAGCAAAGGCGTCCGGGCCAGGATGCTACCCCGAGCAAACCGCAAAATGGCATGATGCCCTGGAACCGAGAGGCTGGAAGAGTCTTTCAAACACGTGGAGGGAATGGTACAAAGACCGGGATGGCGAAGCGGATAACACCCACTCGTTCGCGGCTCATTTATCCATGAGAGCTTCTCCGCATCTCTCGTTAAGCATATTACCCCGCGTGAAACGGGGAAGGCTATGCGGGGGACGCCTGGTTAGGATTTGGCCGTAGGGGAACAATCTGCGTGGGCCAGCCGCCAAACAGGAGGGGATCGCCATTTAAGGAAGATCAAGCATGTTGTTCTGCACGTTCTGCACCCCGGTCCGCGAAATCTTGCACCGACCGGCCGAGCAACCTTACGTTGACCCCACAAATCTTCCACGTATTGCTGCATCGGAATGGGCGACGATGGTTTGTTCCGCCGCCGGTGACATCTCATTTAACTTAGTTTGGTTCTGGTGCTTTGCAGAGCACAACTATTTGAAGGCGGACGGTTCACAAAGAATAAAGGGAAATGGTGCCCATCGAGTAGTTCAAACTTGGCATTCCCCTCTTGCGTGCGTTCAAGACTTGCCAACCATGCGGACCACCTCCTTCAGCGTCTTGGCTGCGGCCATTGGCCTCTTGTCAACTGCGGCAGCCCAGAGTGACATCCCGAAGCGGCCAATCGTCGAGCCGGCCCCCTTCAACTCCGGAAAGGCTATGCCATACTCGCCTCCGCGCGATGAAGGTCGGTACTGCTACGTAAAGCCGAGCTGCACCGAGGGTCGCGACGATGCACCCAAGATTCTCAAAGCCTTCACGGAATGCAACGACGGCGGCACGGTGGTGTTGGACAAGAAGTATCTCATCAGCTCCCCGCTGGACCTCACCTTTTTGAAGCACATTGATGTTGTCATCACGGGCGAGGTCCACTTCAACGACGACCCTTACTACTGGGCCGAGAACAGCTTCAAGTTTGCTTTTCAGAATCAGTCCGTTTTTTGGAAGCTCGGTGGTGAGGATGTCAACATATACGGTGATCTCGGCAATGACAAGTCTGTCATTGACGGCCGCGGCCAAGCGTACTGGGTGGAGATTCAAACCAACAAGAGTGTAAGTGGTTTCAGATGGCCTTCAGTGGTAACCGTCTAACACCATTATTAGCTCCTGAGACCAATGCTGTTCTCCTTCGACGGTGTGAAGGGAGCGACCATGTCCCATCTCCGCATGCGCAACCCGCCCAACGTGAGTCTCGATATCAAACGAGGTTGAAGACATGGCTTACCAATGTAGTGGTTCAACTTGATCGCCAACAGCACTGATGTGATCATCAGCGACATGGACCTCCGGGCAATTGTGAGTCGATATGGATCTCCACGATGGCCCACTCGCATTTCTAATTGCACTTCAACAGAGCGAAAATGGGGTCAAGATTGCCAATTCCGATGGTTGGGATACTTATCGCTCCGATCGGGTTGTCATTCAGAACTCGTACATCATCAACACGGACGGTAAGTCAATCATCTTTCACCTGGGTCCCCAAGCTATAGGGACCTATCCGTGTCATCGTGGCGCAAGAAGGGCGCGTACTGACATGCTCATTCCTCAGATTGTGTATCATTCAAACCCAACAGCACCAACATTGTCGTTCAAAACTTGGATTGCACCGGCTCCCACGGTATGAGCGTTGGTTCGCTGGGCCAGTACAAGGGTGAGACCGACATTGTTGAGAACCTTTACATTTTCAACACCACTATGGCCGACGCAAGCGATGCCGCGCGTATCAAAGTCTGGCCCGGCATTGAGACGGCTTTCCAGACCCTCTTGAACGGCGGAGGTGGCCTTGGCCGCGTCAGAAATGTTACGTACGACACTTTCAAGAACATCAACAACGACCGCGCCATCACAATTACGCAATGCTACGGACAGAAAAACCAGACTCTCTGCGAAGAGTTCCCGGTATGTTCAACAATGGATTGTGATCACCTGAGAATCGAAACGCTCTTGCTGACCATGTTGCACGCAGGCCAACTTGACAATCTCCGACATTACTCTCAAGAACATATACGGAACGACGTCCAAGAAACTTGACCCTCAGGCAGGAACATTGGTTTGCAGTGCTCCAGACGTAAGTCAGCTTCCTTGTTTCAAATATTCCAGAGGAAAATTGCTAAGTGTATTGTGTTCATTTCAATAGCGCTGCAGCAACATCCGCGCGGAAAACGTCACCGTGACTGTTCCAAGCGGAAAGGCGCCTGTGTGGGAATGCAAGAACGTAGACAAGAGCCTCTTGAAAATCAATTGTACTTCGGGCGCAGACGGAGAGCGTGATACCACCAACGGCTAGACTACCTGTATCTTCAAAGACGTCATGCTCCTGGGCGTATTTTCGGTTGTACCACGACTCACGCCAGAGGCCAAGACCTTTTGCCAGAGGGACCAAAGTTATATATATAAGGGATCAAGTCTGCGAAAGGGAGTTACCAAAAGTTGTAAAATGACAAAGGTGACCCCTCATCTTCGTCATCCTCTTCGTCATCCTCTTCCTCATCCTCTTCGTCTGCCTCTGGAGGCCCAGGGTGGTTCCATGGCAGGAGATAGTCCAGCTCGCGTTCAATTCTATCCAATGTCTCTTGCGCATTGCTGCGCACAGCGTATTCAAAGTCCTCCAAGGCCTGTCTCATTGTTGCAAAGACATTGTCCAGAACAAGGTCGGGAATGTCCGCTGATGCAACGTTTCTATGCCGACCCGTGCGGACTTCGGCCCCCGCGTTACTCCTCAGCATATGAAACCAATCGAGCAGAGGCTGAGGCTCGCCGGGATAACTTTCTGCAACATGCTCGTCCGTTCTGATGGCTCGTCCAAATATGCGATGTGCTCCGCAGGTGTTGCAGCGCGGAACTTGATGGCCACCTTCCTGAATAGTCTTGGTTTCTCCCACCGGGATATCCAGCGTGAGGAACCAGCCCATCAAGGAACACCCGCAGTCGGAGCATTGCAAGTCCCGTCTGCATATAGGACAATTTAGCGGTTCGTCTTCTTCTCGTCTCGCCTCGTTCCATTTCTCCAGGCACTCGTCGCCTACCATGTGCCCACAACAAAGAATCACGGGGAGTTCCGTTCCGGTGCCTTCTGGTCTCCGCCGTCCCCAGTCTGTTTGTCCCGCCACGATGCACTCGTCCCCGCAAATGACACAGGGGATGTCAATTCTGATACTTCTATTCTCCAATGATCTTATGTAATCGTCGCGAATCGCAGGCCAGAAACCGTCGGAACGCACATGCAAAGGTGGAGAAGGGGAGTCAAAGTGAGGATAGCCGCGACCCAAATTATTCTGAGGTCCCCAGGGACGATTGACCTCGTCGATATCATCCTCGAGATGAGTTGAGGCACGCTGCTCTTCAACCTTTGGCTTCTTTCCAGGTCGCCTGTTGGACGACGAGGCTTCGGGCTCTTCGGCTTCCGAGACTCTACGTTTCCGGTTCCTGCTGGGGTTCATAGGCCTGAGAGTTTCGACAGGAGAATTCTCCGAGCTGCTGTCTTCTCGCTTGGCAGCAGCTCGGGTCTTCATTGGATGGCACCGAACAGTCGGGCGGTTGTTCTTGCTAGGAGCCATCTCTGCTGGATTGGCCAATGTAGTGAGCTAAAAAAGAAAGAAAGAAAGAAACACAGTGATGGTTGCTTAGGGCTAGAGTTTCGGTGTCAAAATTAACTATGGCAGAATTTATAACCGAGATGTTTTGGTAATGTCTCAAAGAAGTATAAGTTGATTGGCCAGTAAAGGGTAAGAAACGAGTAGGTTGCTGTGCTGTAGAGTATGTGTTGATTGTCGGTGTTTGGATGCATGAGACTTACGAGACCTTGGTATAGGAGCGGCCAGTTATATAAACTCAGATAATTGCAAGTCAACCATTTTACTACTCTTTCGCGGCGCAGTATGAATTACGTTTTTACAATGCCGCTGTCCTTCAGCAGTTGAAAGGGAACATCAAATGACTTGTTTAAGGGTTAACAAATTGCGTGCAACTGACGTTTACAAAGAGTTTGTTCCGCATACATTTCATTCCTGTTGATTACCTCCTTTCAGAGATTAGAACTGTTTGCTTTTTATTCTTGGAACCCCTTTATTTCTTTCCATGTTTCTTTGTCGTGTATATTCTTGTTACCACGGCTCTTGAGAGGTACTTGGAGACAGCTAATTTGGCCTCGTGAAAGACAAGTGTTCCTTTGTCGTAATCTTCCAAATAGTCACTTGTTGACAAAACTTTCATATCAATTGGATCAACCTGGATACCGGATTTGACTACATGCTCAATCTATAACCCAATGGCAAGAAACATAACCAGCTATTTACGACTGACTGTTGAAATATGGTTACTAATCAGCCATCATGCTTCCTCTCCCTGTGCTAGCTAGAGTATCCGTTGGTGGGGTTCTAGGTTGGTTCAAGGAGCCAGTCGGGTGAAGTCTTGGACAAAACTAGTCGAAAGCTGACACGAGCGTGTGAACAAGTGGTACAAATGCTCATTTTATCCAGGGAAGAGACTGGAGTTCGGCGAGCTCATGAAAAGTGAGCAGCAACGCCGATCTTTCTTGCGGAAAGCTTGAGTCATGCTCTGGAAGTTTCACTAAATCAAAATACATTCGTTTAAATAATACAAGTACAGGAGCCAGATTTCAATGTTTTGACAGTTCTTTCCTCATGGATCGCTTGACCGGTTGCTGTGTATCATCTCTCATCTTTTCCTTTCCAACAAGTTTTCGGTTGAATCACCTGGCTCGTACCCATGAAGCACTCATACTACAAAAGCATCGTGGGAAGAGAGGCGATTCTTCAAGTCACGCAATCATTCCTAGTACATAAACCTCCAAACAGCGAAAGACCCCAGCACAACGCCGCTCCCTAAATGCACCAATCCTTTTTTTCCATTCCCTCGTCCCATTTCGCCGCCCATATTCTTGACAATCCACCAGTCCGCTACACCCACACACGCCGTCACAGCAAGCAACGCGGTCACGGCGTCTTCGTTCCCGCTCCCCTCCTGATATGTCTCTAGGAGGATGAACAACACGCCCGTCGCCAAGTCGCGCGCAGACTTCGCGTAGCTAAAGGCTTCGGGCTCGGCGGTGAGTGGCCGGGCAATGCCGAAGGCGTCGTAGATGGACAATGGACGGACGAAGCCGAGAAGGCCGATGAATGTCAGGCCCGTGCCAAGAACGTAGCTCGGCAGAGGAGAGAATGGAGATGCTAGGTTCAGTGACATTTTTGGATTGGGTTTGCTTGAATATCGCTTATACTATGTTGTTGTGCTTGCGGCTGTAGCTTTAACCGACGATGATGTTTTTTTCTTACAAAAGATAAAAGGTGAGTTTGATTGGGTCCAGGGAACTGTGGTTGGGGTAAGTTGAATATCTAGAGGGGAGGGGAGGGGGAAGCTTTTGTATCTTACACAGCGTTCATCTGAACATTCGAAGTCGGTCATGCGGCTCTGTCAAGGACTCAAGCTCCAATCATGTTTGATGCGGCGCTCCGATGCGAGCGGGGTCGCATTGGTGCAGCTAGCTGTGCTCGTTGTTGGCCAACGCGAGACTGATCCGAGTAACTCTCCCACAGCCTCAACCACAGCACAGCCGAAGACTACCTACCTTCTGCCTAGCACTTACAACTGTAGGTCTGTTGCATGGGCAGCTTATATGGTTAGCGCAGGGCACACGGAAACCGGCCTTTTCCCTCTTTGTTTGAACATTCTTGTTGTTTGGCACCCTTTGGATATGCCTCGCTGTCAGTATCTCGGCAGGGTACTCAGTGTACCCAGGCAAGGTAGACAAGGTAGGGGGAACCCAGTGCTATTGGATACATCAGCGGTCTGACGCCCCGCCGGCTACTACAGCCGCTAGACATAATGGAAGTCGTCTGTGGTGTTGATCTAACCTGACGAGGGTTGCAATTCTTTCCGATCAACGCGTGTCCGATCCTGAGCCTCAATCAGCCATCCAAGAACTTGGAGCAAGGCGGGCCAGCGGATGAATACTCGGGCCCGGAGCTTTGTACAAAGACGGTAACCATGCAGAGGCATATGAGTGCACTTGATCATGCTGACGAATCCATATCGCCGTGATTAGAGGCTATATTAGTACAAACTTGTGCAGTTGCCTGAATTGGTAGGAGCACTTCTTGGCGTTTGTCCCCGAGTGTGTTGATCAACGCGCGCCCCTGCTCAAGGCCATAACCGAAGAAGCATAAAATGAAAACTGGCCGCTGCAATCTCTCAGATGAAAGCAACCACACACACCAACATCTTCTCAGGTTACATCCTTCTGGCAAACTTCAAAACTCTTCATTCTCCTCCAGCTTTCTCTCTTGCGTCGAGCAAAAGTTAACCACAATGACAACCATCGGGAAGCCGTCGCTCAACTTGGTTTTGGGAGTTGCAAATGCAAGTATACCAGGTGCACCTTGGAGTTAGAAAACACTTTTTATATGGCCGTACCAGTCTGACATGACACCATGCCAGGTCGGAGACACGTCTGCCGATCCCATGGCGCGTTTTAGTACCCCCGAAGAGGTGAACGGTTTCCTCGACACATTCTTTAAACGTGGCTACAATCATCTCGATACCGCACGCGGGTACTCACCGCAGGCGCCCGGGACTTCCGAACCAAGACTCGGTGCTGTTGCTGCAGGGGAGAGATTCACCATTGACACTAAGGTAATGTCAATGGAGCCAGGCAGCCACACCAAAGACAAGATCCTCAAGGAGATCGACGTCTCACTCGAGGCACTGGGAGTCAAGCAGATCAACACAGAGTACCTGCATGTGCCAGACCGAGCCACACCATTCAAAGAAGCGTGCGAAGCTATGAACCAAGCCGTCAACGAGGGAAAAATCAAGAAATGGGGCATCTCGAACTACTCCGCTGAGGAAGTCCAGCGCTTCGTCGACATCTGCAAGGAGCATGGCTTTGTTAAGCCAAGTGTCTACCAGGGCCAATACAATCCGATTGTGCGAGGCGGCGAAAAGACGCTCTTCCCTATTCTGCGCGAGAACGGGATCGCGTTTTATGCTTTCAGTCCTGCCGCAGCGGGGTTCTTTGCAGGCAACCACAAGAACGTCAAAGCTGGCGGACGGTACGATCAGTCTGTAAGCCAAGTCCTGTTTGCTCTACATGTACCATTCTTGTGTCTAACTGTATCCGTGTGATCTCGAAGCTTCCTGTCGGTGGGTTTTATGCGAAAATCTACATGAAACCGTCCATCATGGCTGCGACAGAGAGGGCGCTCGACATCGCATCTAAGCACGGGATTGGAGGCCACGCTGCCGCACTCCGGTGGACGGTGCATCATGGAATCCTTAGGAAAGAACATGGGGATTCCGTCATAATCGGTGCCTCCAGCTCACAGCAGCTGGACCTCAACCTCGATATGATTGAGCAGGGCCCGCTTCCTGACGATGTCGTGGCCGCGCTAGAAACTTTGTATGAGGAAGTCGGACACGAGGTTTCGTACCATCCTAGACACCTGTGTTAGATTATGAATCCGCATCTACTATGCCTGTTTGAGTAGGAGCAAAGCTTGGCATTGCTGGCGTCGGAGTGCCTTGAGACCCCACCGACATGGGTGCTGACAAATGTCTGGTAGATCGCCCAACTGTTCATCTTGGAATATTAATGGACGATTAGCAGTTCACTTTGGTTCAAGAGACCCTAAATAATTGATGCTGGGTTAATTGTCTACTGCATATAAACTGAAACTTGATACAAAAGTTCCTTCCGCCAAGTCGCTCTGATGGAATTTATCACAGTAGCCCATCCAAATCAAAAAGGCTCCGCCAGTCTAACGCGACGGATCCACTCTCACGCAGCTCGTGTAGCACATTCCCAGGCAAGGAATCGTCAGATGGTTCGATTTAAAAAAGGAGAGACCGATGGATGTGATCAAGGACTCCAGACAAGTGGAAGAGCTGGATGACCGACTGACGCCGAAGACCACTCGACCTCAACATGAAGCGTACTTTGTCATCCAGGATGAGGCAGCGGTGCTGCTCCCACAAGCTCTTAGCGGCGCATTTGAGCACGAACCCCTGGCCAGCTTTCTGAAATCGCTTACGTTTGAAGAGCATTTCATGTTTTCTCATTGTGAGATAGCATCTTTACTGTTTTTCTTGACAGCATTTTCTGCTCTCGATGGTGTGGAAGGCTGATGGAATTTTCAGACGTACAGGAAATTGCGCCCAATCTGGAGGCTCAATGCCCTGTGGTCAACTATCTTGGCCAAAAGTACGATAACATAAGAGGAAACTGGCTCTTACTCGGCTCGACCGATATCAACTTGTTACGCGGTTTCTTACTGGCAGCCTGTCGCCATCTGTCGTTCCACCAGGGGGAGCTCTATTCCGAATGGGCGATCCAGTACAAGCTGAAGCATGTCCAAGATCTGAGGGAATGTCTTTCTGCAGATGATCCGGCGTCACGCCGCACGAGCGTCGCAAAGGCATTGGTGCTGGCGTTCGACGAGGTACGTAAGGATTCATCACCTGCGCCGCTTCTCTGGTTGGTTACATGCTCTAATGTATCGTGTTAAGATTATGCTTCGTGATATGACAATGGCTTCGAGACATCTGCTGGGGGCAATTCAAATCATTCACGAGGCAGGGGGGCTTGAGATTCTTGGGTTGAGTAATATTGTGCGCTGTGTTCTGGATAATTGCATGTATGGAAAGGGAATCTTGGACTGGGATCCATCATTGAACCAACGGATCTTACTATGAGTCCAAACTAAGATAGAGTACATCATTAGCGCGAGGGTGAGATAGGATCGCGCAAGAGTAAGCGCCATTCGCGGGTCCGATGTTTTCCATATCAAAAACCCCCAACCACGGCATACCTAGACCGTGATGTATATTACCAGACGTTGTTTCCTCGCAAGTACGGTGGTTCTGAAGCTGGGTTGAGGCAAGAGTTTTAACCACACTATACCATTTGCGAGGGGTATCGCAAAGACAAGTACACTTTTTGTTCTCATGGTATTGGTGTTGCTATGCATAGAAATGAAGCAGTTTCCAAAGAGTCCTTCCAGACTAGCTCTCAACAAGAACGCATAAACGTGACAAGAGAACCTGCTCACAACAGCCAGACCTTGGTTCACTTGGTCGGTCGGGGTCGGGAGTTGAGAGTGTTGAAGCCGCGGCAGCCCCACGGCGCCGTCACCGAATGTGGAGCCCCGTCGCCGGGGCCCCCACCTCTGGCGCAATCCAGTCTCGACAGCAGTGTTAGCGCACTGAACAAGGCAGGAGCTAAGCATTTCCCCTTGGTCAAGCATCCCAGTTCATCCTTCATCAACACTACTTGCTATAAAAAAATCTCGACACACTCTGGAAATCGCGATGGCTTCCGTTGTCCTCAGTCCTCTGTCGCCCGCGCTGGAATGCTTACCTCCCATCCTCTCGTTGCCTCCCTAGACTCGAATACGGCATCCTGCGCATCCGGTATCAGGACCGACCGCAGCGATGCTCGCCAACCCGCCCCTCGTCCTCGCGACGCTCATGCTGACCGCCGCGGCGATCAACATCGCCATCCCGAACAAGATCACTGCCGTCGTCGCGACTGAGATCGAAATTGGCTTCGACGCTTGGAAGCAGCCCTCCGTTTATGAATCCGTTCCGTACCCTATTGACAAGGAGACTGTCGCCGTGTGCCGCAACCCTGCAGACCCGGACGTGGGCTGCGGGCACGACATGCTGTACGAGAACTATCAGCTGTTTCTGACCACCGGTACATGGGTGACGACATGCAAGCACATCCCCTCCGCGCAGCGATCGATCCATGGCGGTGTTCGCTAACGCGCCCGGACGTACAGGCTACCTCAGCGATCTCATCCCCGTCGGCACGACGAATCCCTCGATCACCATCCCTGTAGACCTCGGGCCCTCGGACGAAGAGTACAGCATCACCGCCATGGTGCTCAACGGTACCAAGCCCGAGATAAACCAGCACGGCGCCGCGGAGTCCACAACGTTCACCCTCGCCGGCACCAATATCACCGCCTGGACGGAGTGGGAGAGCTACGGCGGCGTGACGAAGCCGTGGCACGCCCTCCCGTGCTCCTCGCACAACTGCTTCCGTACCTGCGGCCTGCGTTCCGCCGACGAGCAAGGTTATAGGAAGCGCGGCACCGCCGCGGCATTCTTCGACTGTCTCAAAGAGTGCCCCGGCATCCGCGCCGATTGGAACGACTTCAACTCGGAGTGGGCGTTTGACAAGGTCTTCGACGGGGTCGATTATTCCGGCGAGTCGACGTCTGTGACAACGAGTACACCGAGCGCGATCAGTACGTCGGGCTGGTCGCGTCAGACGACAGAGTGGCCCGAGACGACGCTGTATGGCACGCCGACGGTCGGGCCGTCGTCGTCCTCCGGGGAGACTGCCACTAGCGCGAGGCCGCCGGCGACGACGCAGTCATCAGCAGGGAGGAGGAGAGCACAGCCGCCCGTTCCCAAGCCCATGGGGTATGCGGGTGCCATGGCGATGACGGTTCTGATGTGCCTCGTTGCATTCGGCATTGGGTCCATCCTAGGTTGGATTTGGCCAGATGGACTGAGGTCCGAGTGGTAGTATATGGCTGGTCATTCGGCACTGTAAACTTGATGTAATTGATCGTATTCTGAGATGCTCCTGTCGTTGTGGCTGTGTGCTTGTTGAGCATTGGCTAGGATCACCAACAAAGAGTTCGCCATATGGTAATATTCTGACCCGGCTACTGCGGCAGAGCAACTCAACACGCTCTTGGCGACGGACCGGGACGCCGAGATGTTTGCTGCACAAGCGTTGAACAAGACCGAGGAAACAGTCGTCATGGGGAGAGACGTCGTAGAAAGGAGGCGGCGAATCTTGGGCGGCACGCACCCAACCACAATGCGGGTGAACAAGCAAGTTCTCGACTATCAGGCCCCAGGATGCTGGCGAGGACCCTTTCCACGTGTTTCTTTGGGAAGACTGATGCACGGCAAAGCGTGGTTGAGATGAACCTGTACCGAACCACCCAGGCCATTTGTAAGTAACCTCACGGGGGTCTTCGCTGCCGTTCGAAGCTGACTACACACTCCCCGAAGCACCTTCAGAGGGAATGGCGCGCCCCCCTGGTCCATGCTGAAGTCAACATCTGCGGGGGAAACATCCGATTGGGACTCAAGTCCTGCCTGTTCGGAGCTGCCCGAGACCATGAATCTATTTTGAATCAACAGAAAACTAAGGCGGGAGATGGCTTCACGAGCCGAACGGAGGCCGGATTCTCTTTCTCATTTGGAGCAAGGCATAGTCCGTTTCGGCTGGGTTTGATCAGTTTTGAACGGCAGCTTTCCCTCGAACTACATGCGTGTTACAATAGTATGTTTAGTTTAACGGAGATGCTCGGACTATGAGTTTGGCAGATGCTCTTAAGTAGCATCATGGTGTTGAATAGCACTGCATTGCTGCCACGAAGCTCGACGTTCGTAGGGGCATCAAAGAGCTGAACACGTGACGGGGCTCCTTTTGCCTACATACCGTTGAACTGCACAGCACATCTAGAACTTGTCTATCACCACCCCTGCTCCCCGTTGGCTTCTCTGCACGGAACTCGAAAGCTCGAGAGACGAAGCGGATCCCATTAGCTAAGAGCTAGATAACACCGCCTGCACCCCGCACGACCTCGACACAGCAGCTGGATCAGCTGGCGTCTCCAGGAACGCCCGGACGCGCTTTGTTGTGGGGAACCGGCCTAAGACACGGTGCTTCCAAGGCTCAACTTGCGGCCTCTTGCAACGGCAATTCTCGGCCTAAAGGTGTTGATCTGCGACAATGCCGATGCCCATCCTTCGAGAAGGTCTGTTGGAAAAGAGAGAACAAGTATGGAAAGAGTTCAACTCATCCACAAAAAGAGTGTTCGAAACTGGAATGGCTTCTCAACCTTTGCGAGTTCCGCCATCGGTGTGGCCACTTGTTCATACGGTACGGAGCCATGCGCGCCCTATGCTCCCTTGTTGGCTCCTTATCTGCGGGTTGAGGTCAGCGAGCTGGCCAACAGTGACACCCTGCAGTGAGCCGACACCAAGCGCCCTATGAAACCGGTCCCTGAGCCGATTGCGGGGTCGGCCCCAAGGGCGTGATGCTCCCTATTCTGGGGAACAATGCTTAGACCGGCCGTCGGTCTGTGGAATGATCCTAGTCCCGAACGTATAAGTGTCTTTGCCGCCCGTCACGGGGAACTCAATCTGACTTCAGTCACACAAACCCCGTCTTTTCAGTCCAAAATACTCCCCGGTATCGTGCATCTTCTCCGCCGTGGCGCGTCATCGCTGAATTCTCGTCCGTTGTCAAATCCAAGGCGTCGTTGTGGCATCCCAACTCCAACTACACTAACATACCCCGCCAAGGCCTGTCTGTTCCCAATAGTGTTTGATAACACTGTGAAGTAATCAATCACACAACCATCTGTCACTGATACCCCGCCCCCCCTTAGCCGTTGCTGGTCGTTATTGCCGTCCTTTCGCCATGCCTTTCAGACAATTGCCGGGGCCCATGGCAGCACGCTGCTTGCGTGTTGCCGGGCCTGCAGGTGGGAGAGCAGGGGGATTGGCCAGGTTGAAGCAGACGTTGGCCGTCAGCGCAGCCGTTGTCGGTCCTGGTCGCCAACTTGCCGGTTTCTCATCCGTGGCCCCACTGCATCGAGGTGGGGGATCAACATCATCCTCACCCTTCAGTGCTGCTATAAAGCCGTCACCTCGGCCTGCCATCGAAGATGAATACAAGGCCACCATCGAACAAGCCCGGAATCTTTCGTCACAGTCAACCGAGATGTATACCGCGTCGTTCGCCTTCTTCGAGGCGCTATGGGATGCAGGCGTCACCCATTGCTTCGTGAACCTGGGTTCCGACCACCCTAGTATCATCGAGGCCATGGTTAAGGGTCTGAGAGAGAAGAAAGGAAGCTTCCCCAGAATCATTACCTGTCCCAATGAAGTAACACACCCCGTCCTGTCCACACCAGCATCGAGTGGCCGTACTGACAGTGAAGCCAGATGGTGGCCATGTCCATGGCCGACGGCTATGCTCGCCTGACCGGAAAGCCGCAGTGTGTTATTGTGCACGTCGACGTAGGGACTCAGGGTCTCGGCGCTGCAGTGCATAACGCTTCATGCGGCCGAGCACCTATCCTGGTGTTCGCCGGCCTGTCCCCATTCACTCTGGAAGGTGAGTTGCGAGGCAGCCGGACCGAATACATCCACTGGATTCAGGACGTCCCGGACCAAAAGCAGATCGTCTCGCAGTACTGCCGGTATTCTGGCGAGCTCAAGACGGCCACCAACGTCAAGCAAATGGTCAACCGCGCCCTTCAGTTCTCCAGATCCGATCCTCAAGGACCCGTGTATCTTTGCGGCGCAAGAGAGGTCATGGAGGCCGAGATTGAGCCGTATAGCATCCGCCAAGACGAGTGGGACCCGGTCGAGCTCGGCGGCCTTCCCAAGGGTGCCGTAAACAAGATTGCCGAAGCACTGGCTGGTGCCAAGGAGCCCCTTGTCATCACCGGGTTCGGCGGCAGAAATCACGATTTCCCGGCTGCGCTCGTCGAGCTCGCCGATACGGTCAAGGGCCTGCGCGTCGTTGACACAGGTGGGAGCGATATGTGTTTCCCGGCAGACCACCCTGGCTGGCTGGGTCTCCGATTTGGTATCGATGAAGCCGTGAAGACGGCCGACGTCATTCTCGTGCTCGACTGCGACGTGCCGTGGATCAACACTCTTTGCCACCCCAAGAAGGACGCCAAGATCTTCCACATCGACGTCGACCCATTGAAGCAGCAGATGCCCGTCTTTTACATCGCTGCGCAGTCGAGATACCGCGCGAGCAGCCTACAGTCAGTTGAGCAGATCACTTCTCACCTCAAGGGCCAATTCGCTGCGCAACTGGAGTCGGCAGAGGCCAAGCAGCGCGAGGCCAAGGTCAAAGAGTCACACAAGCAGCTCTTGGCCAAGATCGAGGAGAAGGCACAGCCCAAAGCGGATGGCGAGTTTGGCACCGGCCATTTGTCACGGACGCTGAAGAAGCTCTGCCCCGAGGACACGATCTGGGCGATCGAGGCCGTGACCAACACCATTTTTGTCCATGACAACCTACAGCCTACGCTACCCGGCTCGTGGATCAACTGCGGCGGTGGTGGCCTTGGCTGGTCTGGCGGCGGCGCTCTTGGTATCAAGCTAGCAACCGACTTCGAAAACGGTGGCAAGGGCAAGTTTGTGGTCCAAATCGTCGGTGACGGCACGTTCCTCTTCTCAGTACCAGGCAGCGTGTACTGGATTGCCAAGCGTTACAACATTCCCATACTGACAATCATCTTAAACAACAAGGGTGAGTGCCGAGGAGCCCCGAGTGCGAATCAAAATTTCACTGACATTTTGACAGGATGGAACGCGCCCCGGCGGTCACTGCTGCTGGTGCACCCCGAAGGCGAGGGCTCCAGAGCCACAAACGAAGAGATTAATATCTCGTTTGACCCGGCACCCGATTACTCCGGCATCGCCAAGGCGGCAGCTGGCGGAGATCTGTTTGCTGCTCGGGTGGACAAGGTGGAAGAGCTCGAGGGAGTGCTCAAGAAAGCGATCGAGACGGTGCAAGGGGGACAACCGGCTGTACTGGATATCAAGGTGGCCCTGGGCTCGTAAAGACGAGGCTGAAAGGAAGGCGGTATAGAAGTGAGGCCGCGTCCAGGGAGCTAAGGCACCATTGGGACGGGCGTGATGGCTCTCGGTCATGCTACATCCGAAAATGTAGACGGGGACGTAGACAAACTGACGTGGGTCCATCCCGGTAAAATAGAGTCACCGGACATTTTATGTTTGTTGGGATACGATGGCGTGTGTAATCCCGTACGACGGTGCATGGGTGATCCCCGCGGGGCGAGTTCCAAGCCGCCGCCAAAGCCACGCGTCGCAAGACGTTTAGTACCAGGAAGATGGCCGGCTTGGGGATTGAGACGGCAACAAGCGAGTTTTTGCTAATCCTGCTCCACGTTCTTCAGGAAACACAAGTTTGGTGGCGTCACCTAACCCAGCGGGTAGATCTCGCCGTAATGCCGGCAAAAGTCATGTCCGTCTGTAAGTGGTCGTGTGCAGAGTCAGGCCGATGGGATGAATTATGACGAGGAAGATGGTTGGCCTGCGCTGTGTTGGATTGAAGTGGTGGTGTGCTGAGTTAGCTGATGGTTTGTCAGGAGAATGGCAATGGCCGCTGCGGAGGGTTCCAAAAAGGCTGTACTGCCTTCGGCATCGTTCGTTTGCCGTCCTACCGAAGGTGCGGCGGCGTGTGGACATGGACGAAAAATACGACGATGCAGAATGCTGACATGAGAGAAGTTGGGCAAAACGGCCGGTTGGGGTCTGTGAGGGTCTGGAAGCGCCGTGCATCAACTTTGGTCATTTGACAGGCAAAGACCCTTAAAACCCCACCCTCAGCCACCCTTTCACGCCTTCCTCCAAAATAAAACGGGGGAGTGGGGAGGCCGGCCGTCTCAATGTCTGTGCACTCCGCCAATGCGAAGGACCCCTGTCCAACATCACCACCACCACATGGATGTTGGGAAGGTGCCCGATGAGGGGGAGATGTACTTGCGGCTGGGAAGGAACGAAGGGCGAGCGGATGCTACCTCTGAGCGGAGGGCAACTGGTTGGATTCCTCTCTTATCGGCCCTTGGGCACGCCCGTAGACCTAATTTGGATTGCTTGGTAGGGAACACCCTCCCCTCACCATGTTCGCGATGGGTTTGGCAGCCGCCGCCGCCAGCGAGCCGGGCTACATAATACGGAGATCGCAGCTGCCACCCCTGCGTGGCGCAGAGTCGTCTCTGGTCAGCAGGCGCTCTCACTTGGTCCTTCCCAACACAATGTTGTGGGATGGAATCTTAGGAGGGAATGGGAAAGCGCAGTTCATATTGAGGTAGGCGCCTCGCATGCCTCGCATAGGAAAGGCAAGAACGGAGGAGGCTGAAAGATGGCATGGCAAGGAAAGAGAGACTTGCCGCGGCGGTGGGACGACTGGGACGGGTGATCAGGACATCCAAAGGCAAGACCGACGAAGGGGGAAGGGAGCCTGGCAAGCCTGGGCCAGGAACTCCGCAAAAGGCAAGAGGGACCTTTTCCTCCAGCATTCTTTTCTTTCCTTTCCCTCTCGCGATCCAACTTTTACACCACTAGACGAGGGACCGCCTTGGATCGTTCGGAGCGCGGACCAGCCCCTCCCATGCGCCTAGGTACCATCACTCTCCACCCTCCACTCTGGCGTCGCCTCATCTTCCCAGAATCCCAGAGCCCCAAAGTCCCAGTGTCCCCTCCAAAGAGATGAGAATTTCTCCAAAAAATTTGACGCCCGCTGCCCGCTGCTCACATTAAAACCTCCCGGGCGCCCATCCCGACCCAACCGCGGGCGGAGATTCCTCCAATATTACCTGCAGACGAACGTTACGACGACTACGAGGACGATCCAGGATCGGCAAATTCGACAATATCCAGCTGTCCACCTCTTATCTGCCCATTCGCATTCGCCATTCTTGCTCCGGTATTTGTCTGCCACCTTCGCCACCTCGGGTCGCTTGTTGTTGTGGTTCCTGCATATCCAATATCACCCCCCTTCCGCGTCTTGGCCCTGCCTGTCAGCCAGTTCTGGACTCATCTCCAAGTCGTCAGATGGAAGTCAACTGATACTTCAGCTTTGCGCGCCAATCCGTTGGCTATCCCTCTGCTGCTTCGGCAAATCCGTCTTCCCGCCCGTTCGCTTACACGCTCTGGTGAAGCACGTTCCCGGTCGAGTCGCCTTTATCAACTATAAACACCTTTCGGCTCCGTCCCCTGCACGACGCTATCTTGCGATTCCCTGCTTCTCTGCTTTTCCAACGTCGACGTCCGCTGCATTGCATTGCGCCAACGGCAGAGCGCATCAGGCAAACGCCACTAAAAGTCTGCTGTTCGATCCCGCCATCGCCTCCCTCCCAGCGCCCAGCATCCAGCCGCCTTCCTCGACTCCAGTCCTGCCTAACCATCTGCAGTGTCGCTTGATTATTACTGCACCTTGCAGCTCGAGACTTGAGACGATCGCCGATCCCTCCATTGCAACGGGGATGCCGTGTCCTCTGCTGTTGCTTCGCCTGCCGCATGCCTGCAGTTCCCCGCACTAGCTTCGAGATCAGCACAAAGATTGCGCTCTGCCACTCACAAAGCAGTTCTGCCAACAAAACGACCGACAAGGTCGCAAGGTCGAGGACCACCACCACCACCAACACGAACCATCGTCATCACCACCAACGATATTGCCCCGAGCAAGACATTGTCAATCGAACCACCCGAGGTGCTCATAGACCGAGTCTCTCGGCCGCCAGTCCTTGACCGATCTTTTTTCGAAGCCCCTCTCGGCCTCTAGCTAGGCCTTGCACCAACATCGCTCTACGTCGTACCTTGCCCTACTTTTGCCCTTTACCTTCCGCATCCGAACGACCATAACTCCATTCAATCGAACCACGATCGACTTCCGCGAGCCCGTCAGTTTCTTCTTTTTCGACACAAACGGATTGGTCTGCCCCAGAACGGCCCGGAATCACGCCTCTGGCCCAGCCCAGTCGAGGGTCAGCTGCGACTAACCAGCGAAATACCCCGATCCCCGCAAGCCGAACAAGGCCAAGGGAAATTGCATCTTTGCAAGGATAGGATTTGGGATCATGATAGTTGCTCCGAACTGCTCAAGGGTACACGGATCAGACAGCCCTCCTTAAGGGCTTGCTCACCATTGTCCGTGGCTATTTTTATTTTGAAGCGTTAGATGCTTTCTATCGCCCACGCCGAACCCGCCGAGACTCTGTTCTCCCGCTCGAACACAACGCCGTTGGCGCCTAATATCCATCGCCGGTGCCCCCCTCAGGAGCATCACGAACCAAAGACAGGAATGTCCCCCAAACCTGGAGAGGACGTCCCTCCCCAACCCACAGAGTCAAACGCGAGCCATGTGCCCGACCTACCTCCGCCGCCCAATCCTTCGTCTGACCCGAGGCTTGGCATCGCCGACTGCGAAAGCCCACCCAACGTCCCCGAGAACGATGATGTCTTCAAGCTGTCCCCGCGATCAGCAATGAAGCTGCTGAGCGGCGGCATTGAAGCACTCGTCCGAATTACTGGCGATATTCCCCCGACGCCGCCCCCTACGAGCCCGACACTGCCCAACATGCGAGGCATGGCAGCAGAGAAGGCACTCATTCGCTCCAACTCGGAAAAGAACCTGGCGAGGATGCGTCAGGAGGCCGAAGCCGCGATGGGACATTCTCACCCCTCCCCCCGCCGACCACCGATCATGTCCCAAATGGGCGGCTCCAGCAGTTCGTCGTCACAACCAATAGACGGTGTCCATCTGAGACAGACCCAGACCCCTACGCCTCCGCCGCCTTCGAGGCCGCCCGAACCGTATATAATCATTGGCGAGAACTCGCAGCCGATCAACCTTCAGCACAGCGCAATCACACGCAAGTTCTACTCGAAGAAGCCTCCGCCCATTGGCATCGACGAATACCTCGCGCGTATCCACCGGTTCTGTCCTATGAGCACCGCCGTGTATCTTGCGACGAGCCTGTACATCCACCGTCTGGCTGTCGATGAGCGAACGATACCGGTGACAAGGCGGAACGCGCACCGGCTGGTGCTGGCGGGCCTGCGGGTGGCAATGAAGGCGCTCGAAGACCTCAGCTATCCGCACAGTAAAATGGCCAAAGTTGGGGGCGTCAGCGACTTGGAGCTTGCGCGATTGGAGATCAGCTTCTGCTTCCTAGCAAACTTCGAATTGGTGGTGCGGGAAGATACGTTGAAGAAGCACTGGGAGGTGTTGAAGCAAGAGCAACCGTTGAGGCTAATGCACCCGAGCTTGCCGAGTCTGTCCTTGAACACGAAGCCGAGCGAAACGGGCCCATCTCGACAGGAGAATCAATGGAATTGACACGAGGGGCTAATCCAGGCGAGGTAATAGGGGCAGAGGGACCCTGTGTCTTTGCGGCATGTTTCTGGTATTTGACGGAGAAGGAGAGAGCGCATCATGATCAAATTGCATTGCGGCGATTTCAACGTACAATCCGTTCCATCTGTTTTCATGGCACTGCGTTGGGCGGAATACTGTTTAGGCATGAATGGGCGGGGTCTTTTTGCTAGAAATGCATCTCGCAAGTCGACAATACCCGGCGTTGGTGTTGGAGAATCCAAAACTTTTTGAGCTTTCGAGTCGGGTCGTTTGGGTCAAATTGAGTTGCGAATTGACTTGGCCAGCTTCCAATTGTTTGCTGTACGTGTCCATATACCGCGCCATGTAGACGATGTAGACGACAACCACGAGTCTTGCTCATTACCATTGTCTGAAAGGAGTCTTATTTGCCCTCTCAAGACACGCGCGCGATGATGGCATTGACGGTGGTCTGTGCCATTGGTGTCTTATCGATAAGCTGATAGTAGCTTGATATCCGTTGTCCTCCCCTGACGTGGGTTACAGCGCCAGGGTGTTCCTGCCCATTGACTCCAAAGCCACACTGTGGTCCAGGTGCTGTGGTAGGTGCTGGCCAGTCATCGTTGCAGGATGGCGGAGCTTCGAGGTGCGACAGCTGGAACTTCGCTCCCCCAAGCTTGAGAACCTGTAACCCGAGGAATCCGCCGCTTGCGGATGACCCAGATCATTATCCGACATTGACCGTCAACACGTTCATTTCCATACTCCTGGAGGCATTCGTTTCGTTGCGGTAACATACGCGATCAGTTGTCTACCTCGCAAGCCGACAAATGACGCTTTGAAGCACAACCAAGTTCAGGTCACTCCACCACACGAGGCCCATCGCCAAGCACCCTCGATTCCTGATCGCGCCATTGCGAACCGCCGCAATGGCTGAAGAGCTCAACAACGACGTGGAAATCGTCGGCGACGCCCCTGCGAACCCTGGCGGGGATGTCGACATGGAGGGCCCCGAGGAGGGCGACAACGCCGATGCCGAAAACCTTCCCTTCCCTGAGGGCGGCGAGAGCGACCCCGTCGAGCCGCGCACCACCTTCGTCAGCTACCTCTCCAGCCCTGTCGTCACCCTGTTAGTCGGCCAGGGCGAGTCGGAATCCATCGTCACGGCGCATCAGGCCCTCTTGGTACAGAGCCCCTACTTCAAGGAGGCATGCGCGCAGTTCAGCGACGACGGCAGCGTGAGTAGTTCCCCGGGATCGCGCCAATTGACCGGCGCGTCGACTCGGCCAAGGGTTCGCTAACCCAACGCGCGACAGCCGCGTCAAATTGAACTCGTCAGCGAAGACCTCGACGCCATCGGCTGCTTCCTTGAATATCTCTACACGGGAGAGTATTTCCCCCGCAAGGTCGCCGGCTCGCGGACCCTCGAGACGGACCCTGCGACCCCCGAGGTCGATACCGACGGCACGCAGCTGCTGAAACATGCGCGCGTCTACACGCTGGCCGAAAAGTTCGGCCTGCCCGGCCTGCGGACGCTCGCCAGCTCCAAGATTCACTGCGTCAACTCAACAGCAAAGGGCGAGATCGCCTACGCCCGCTACGTCTACGCCTACACCAGCAAGGACGACACCACCATACGCGCCCCCGTCGCGAGCTTCTGGGCCACGCGATCCCACACCCTGCGCGCCGAGGCCGAGGAGGAGTTCCGTTCCCTTTGCCTGCAGTACCCCCAGTTCGGATACGACGTGCTTAGTACGTGGCGGTGCATGTTCCTGTGTGGAGAGGTGTCGCTGACTGCCAATAGCCCGTGTCCTCGACGAGAAGCTCAAGAGAGAGCGCAACGAAAAGCTTCACCCCTCGTCGTCCACTGGAAGCGCTCGCAAGCGCGCGCGCCACAGCCAGATCTAGGGCGCATAAGAGAGTTACTGATATATTACTTACGCGGCGTCATCTGTTCTACATTAAGAGTATTGTCGCCCTGAAGCTTCTTTGACATGTGTTACCATACCCATTTCCTTCTGAATGATGACGGAGTGAACGCGAGCACCCGCCAACAAATGTATACGGCTTTCTGGGTAACCGCAGTGCATGCTGCTGGCCGTCTGGGAGACTTTAGATGCCTGGTTGGCAAGACTGGGGCACCAATTTTCTGTGTGTGGGAGCAAGGAGCATTGCACGAGTGTATATTATGTGGTATCTTGACCATCCGCAACGTGACATGTCCCTTACGCTACTCTTGCCCCAATGTTGGACACCTCAAAATGGAATCCCACTGGAACTGAACGCAAAAGATTTGGCGAGTCAAGACAAGCATCTCATACCAAGGGCAGACGGCTCCCCACGGTCTCGTTTTCCGATCCCATTCGGTCTATTCCCCTGCTCGTTAGGGAGAATGAAAAAACCACACTCAACATGTACCTTGCGCCAGGCTGGTGATGAGCGGCTCACGTGAGATCCAAGTGACGGCTTCACCTTCTGTTCCTCTCCTGATTCTCACCACTCAACTATCGTCGCCGCAACCGGAGGGCAGTTGGCCCAGCTAAAGCCTCATACCTGTCACTGAATGAGGAGCCCAGTAGGCCTCGTTGAGAACCCCCCGCACACGCAGAGCGCGGGGGAGACGGGGTGTAGTTCCCGGGTTAGACCATGGGCCGTTCTTGGCAGACCGTCCAATCAGCCGAGCCGCGCATGAGATTCTCCGCCCAGCCGGAGGACGATGCTCCATTGATCTATCTGATGCGCCTTCGGGACGTCGGACCTGGCCAGATTGAAGTAAACGAGCCAACGCCGAGGTAGGTTGGTACTCTGGTGGCGGTACTTAAGCAAAGGTTTCTCCTTCTTGGTTCCCCTTCTTCCCGAGTGACGTGATGTCTGTTATTGCCGCCTTTTCTGCCGGTCTTTGAGGCTTCGCTCATGCCGTCTGTGAGGCCATTGACGAATCGCCCATCATGACAGGCCTGCTCACCAAGCTCCTCGGCATCTCCGCCTACACAGGCCTCGTCGCCGTCACCCTGCCCTACATCCAACAGCACGACGTGCCCTCCCGCCTCCTCGCATCCCTCAACACCATCCTCTCGCCCCCGGCAGACGACACCTTCGTCCAGGACACCCCTCCGGAGCCCTTTGTCTGCCACGCCCAGAACTACACAACGCAAATCGTCTCCCTCGACCCGTTGGTCATCTACATCCGCGACTTCCTCAACGACGCAGACATTGCCGGGCTGCTCGAAGCAGGCGAGCCCGAGTTCCGCCCGAGCTACGTCGTGAAGAATGGGGTCGCGCAGGGCACGCCGGACAGGACGTCCTGGTCCGCTGGGCTGCCGATCGAGAACGCCGCCGTGCAGTGCGTGCTGAAGCGGGCGGAGGGGTTCATGGGCACGACGCTGGCGCCGGGGCGGGATGAGATCGGCCCGCCGCAGCTGGTGCGGTACACCGAGGGGCAGCGGTTCAACGTGCACCACGACTGGTACGACGCCTTCCAGCCGGACGTGAGGACGGGGAGGGACCGGAGGTGGAACAGGATCGCGAGCTTCTTTGCCATCCTGCAGGACGAGTGTACGGGGGGCGACACGTGGTTCCCCAAGGTCCGGGCCGTGACGCCGCAGCACCTGACGGAGGAGGCGCACTGGAGGAGGCACGAGGATGGCGGGCTGGCGTTCAAGCCCGTCAGGGGGAACGCCGTGTTTTGGGTGAACCTGCACGAGAACGGGACGGGCGACGAGAGGGTTGTGCACGCGGGGTTGCCGGTGGGCGCGGGGTTGAAGACGGCGATGAACATCTGGCCGAGGAGATATCTTGGGCCCGAGGCGTGGGCGGAGGGGGAGGAGCCTCGGGAGGAGGATGCCGTGACAGGCGCGGAGGGCAAGTCTAGAGAGGATGAGGAGGAGCTGGTCGTTGATGATGCCGAGGCTGATCCGATTTAGACGGAAGTGACAAACCTGCAGTTATCGAGTAAGGTGGATGCTCCCAGAAGCCTGCAGTCTTATGTCTCTGAGCAAGTCACAAGGGAACGTGTGGCATTGATCTAGCCAGCCGGTTCACAAAGGTGAAAGGGGTTCACCTGGGCATTTTGCCGTCTAATCACCTTCCAGGCATGTTTTGTTACCAAAACAAATGAGCAGGCCTTGCATTGCTGAAGAGTGATCAAGGATTCAGCTAGTCCTGCTAAATGGTGTTCATCAAGCCCGGTATATGCGCTCCTCTTTTCACCAAGCAGTCGGGAAGATGCCCATGGTTACAAGTGAAGTACATCCACCGGCGGCATCCGTCACGATTCTCTTTGCCCGCCTCTCAACACCCTGTCTCTGTCTCTTTCCTCTTCTGTTGCTTTCCTTGGGCCTTTGGCCGCCTTATGCCCTCCAGTCTTCACACAGAGCTCGCGTCAGCCTCCCCAAAACATCACCTCAGCATCACCCATTTCGCTGATTTGACTCGACTCGACGCGCAATCGAGGCTGACTGTTTCTTTAATTTTTTCTGTTACAGTTGCCCTTGCCGATTCTGTATTCTTTTCTGACGCACCACGCTTCTTTCCAACCATCCGTCCTCGATCCCGCTCTCACCTCCACACTCGTGCTTTTTTCCGACACAGTCTATTCGAGATCTCCCGCCACATCATCGAGAGAGCCTCGGCTCTGCTCAATCTCGACTGGGAATGGCCCACGACGCCGCCCAAGAACAGGCCGCGCCTGAACTGCCGCCCCTTGTCAAGCTCATCGAGACTCGCTGGAGATGGAGAGGCCAGCTCTACGACGCGTCCGAGATTCCCAAGGACTTCGTCTTTGGCGCAGAGGCCCTTGATCCGGTAGTGATTCCCAACGATCGCGGCAATTTCGTTATTCTCTCTCTCCTGAGGCGAGGTCATCGACGATACAGGCTCGACAATGAGCTGTCTGAGGATTCATACTATGCCGGCATCGAAGGCGGACTTTTCACTCCCGTCTTCATCCGCGGAGCTGGCAGGACCCCGGCCCCAGACATGAGTAACTCGTACCACGGCGTCCTTGTTGGCATCGGCTCGACCAGACAGCCAGCCCGCCTCATCATCCCACCCGTTGAAATGCTCCGACCGCGGCAGTTAGCCTTCCTCAAGGTCCAGTCCCTCGGTGCCGAGCACCACCCTGGCGGAGAACCCGCCTTTCGACAGGTCTCCAAGGGCGAGAAAGAGAGCTACCAAAGAAACCAGCAGGACGCATTCCTGAATGGTCGGGGGTGTGAAGTCTTCATCGAGGACCCTACGGCAGAGCTAGACTACAACGTCCTGGACCACATGAAGAAAGAGAACTGGGAGCTTTTTCGGATGAACTTACCCAAGCTTGCCGACATCAAGATTCCAAAGGGCCTTGTTGACGAGATCAAATCTTTTCTCGCCAAGTACCCCCAGGACATTGTCCCGATCAACCTCGCTGTCTCTATGGCTATTGTTTGGTGGGCCTATCTGAACACCGCCGAATACCAGCCTGAGCTCATAGTGAGCAAGAGACGCTACCCCTTGAGAATCGGCCAGGCAATGGGAGAGATCACTCGGCCTGTCCCAGACGTCGACCTGGCTGAACTCATACTATACGCGCCTCATTACTTTCGAATCCACGAAGAGCACGGGCTCTCTGCTTACTGCCACATCTTTCGAATCGTCTCATTCATGTGCTCAAAAGACGAAGCGTATGACGCAGCGTTCGAGATCGACCCCGAGGACATCAACCACGAACTCGTCTCGCGCTACGTTTCGCAAATGAACCTGAAGGATAAGGACTGGGAGGAGATCGTCCCTCCTTCGTTCGATGGATCTCGCATTCCCATGCCCAAGAACCACGGCACCAGAGCCCCTCCGTCCCCGGAGCTGACCGCGTCTCTGATGATGCCCGACATCTACAGCATCGGTTTTGCCGGTTACACCAACGTGTCGACAAAGGCCCATGGCAGTAAGACTCGGAATGTCATGATGCATGGAAGCTGGGTCCCGAAGCATGTTCTCGATGACACTAACTGGGCACACCTTGATCGAGATTACCTCGGTACCGAGTCATTGTTGCCATATCATGGCCAGGAGTCCCACCAACTCTGGACTGCACCCATGACGAAGGTTCGATCACCCTGGCCTGAGATTGCCACTGTCGACACGCCTCCTCCTCTTCCGGCCGAAGAAACCCGATCATCAGCAGTTGCTGCCGCTGAGAAACTGCAGATGTCCTTCGCGACCTCCGACCGTGGTGTTCCTGATGCACAGAATCTGCGCTCGCGAGAATTTGGGGTACGCGACTACTTCCGCCTGCACGTCGCCGACCTTCGAACGGCACACGATGCTGGCCTCATCTCGAAGCTGGTCACAATCGGCTTAGACGGGCATCTCACCTGGCCTAACCAGCCCAAGCGTCTCGAAGAGCCCCCCAAACTTCCCTGCGAGATCAACATCAAGGACTTGGTTGCCGAAGATGCCGCTTCCGCTAACCGCGTTCCCAAAAAGGATCGCCTCATCCTCAGAATGATTCTCGAGGAAGACCTGGCCAATGACAAGCATGTGGCTCAATGTCTTCAGCCTCTCAGACGCATCGACGTGAATAACGCCAACTTGACCACAGGATTCGTCAAGTATACGCTTTCGGGCACGGTCGGGCCTATAGAGAAGGCAATGAGAAGGGTTCTCGACTACGGCAACTCCATCGGCGACTCCAAAGAAGACACCTTCATGAACGAGCTCGTAAAGCCATGCTGCGAGCTTCTGGGTCTAGACGTTGACGGAAGCTCTTCCGAGTGCAAAGACGCCATTCATCGTGTCGAGAGGGAGCTTCATGCAGCCATCATCAACGTGGAGTTCGTCGTCCGATACCAGCGCGAAAACGTCGAATCTTTCAAGATCGCCATGAACCTGATCACGAGCGCCCCATGCTTCAGATACATTTCGAGGCTCATGCTGTTCAACAAGCGCATTTGTAGAGTCGAACTCGACGAGGATGACAAGAAGGCCTGGGTTGGAATGTTTGGCGCATCGTTTAAGGACGATGGCGGAGATGACTGAAGCGCTGCGCTAGATTGTCGTGGGGCCAACTGCGGAGGCCATTGATGGTCTCAATGGCCGAAAACCGTGCATTATATAACGGTACTTCACGATTGCAACGACGTCGTTTCACCCAATGCTAATGTTGCCTCTGCAGCGTTTGTCTGGGCGATCGCGAGGGGGTTGTTAGGAACTTTGGTCGCTAAGGCTGCATTGAAAGATCTGAAAATGGCTTAGGCCTGACTGACAGGCCGATTGTACAAGTGGGAGTGGGTATTAATTTAAGAGGTTCCAGAGAGTCCGTATTCATCCAATGACTCCTTATATACTGCCCAGTATGGCCGCGGGTATGGTCATCGATGGGGTCTTGCCAACACCCACAAGCCACGTGCATCGCTGACTTCTTACCAACTGCTCCGACATTTCGTCAAGGCGAAACCTCAGACTGGTTTTATACCTTGAACCATTCATCCCTGGCGATAAGATTGCCACTATCAGAATCTCTCAAGAAGAACCTGACATGCCTCAAGGAGCCAGGCTCCCTACGTCCCGCGGACCCGAAATCAACATTCACAACCCGTCTCTCATCCGGCGGAAGCTCTCCATCGTCAACCCAGTCACCCGTCTCCACATCGCCCAGAGAGATCCGGTGCTCAGACTCAATGATTCGCCGTGCCACCGCTGGGAGAATTTGCTTCGCCCAGACGTTATCCCTTGGCCGCGCCAGCTGCTCCATCAGCTTCAGGGCTGCGATTCGTACACTCAGAGAGCGACACTTGGTGACGGCGGTAAACAGGAGTGGACTGAAACCGACTTCGATCGCTGAATCATCCGTGAAACCCGTTCTCGTACTTGACGAGCCTGGGTCGACGGGAACGGCTGCTGCTCTGGCTGTCAACTCAACGACTGTGCGAAAACCATCCAAGTAGGCGTCATAATCGGACTCTGATTCCGAATGAGAAAGCGAAAGCTGGATCTTGCTCGTGATGTGTCGGATCTCCAGCAGATGGAGAAGAGCTTTGTCGTTGTCATTGTACGGATGGCGGTTTTTCAGAGCCTGGAATGCCGTGTGCCAGTTGTCCAGGTCCATCAAGATAAAGTTTCGTGTCCACTTCCTGTCTGGCTCGGGTCCCTTGCATCCTTCCGCCAGAAGATTCTCTTTGCCGATGCCTAGAAACCGGGCTACTCGAGTCTGTAAAGGTATCTGACGTGCGTGTGCGTCTGCGATGCTCGTGAGCTGCGGGTTAGCTGATGGAACAGGTCTGTCGATAGTCGGGAAAGTCTTGGGATCGACGCCATAGTAGTAGGGTACAAGACTGAATTGGCGCATGGTAGGCACAACATGATTGTGAAGGAAATCAGATTCGGTAGGTATCTCGTTGAGAATGTTGATCCCGTGGCGGCAGTGGGCAATGGCAGCTTGGGGGTTCCTTCGGAGGAGCTCGATGCAGATGAAGAGAACACAAGCAAAGAGGACCAAGGCGCGGTCTTTTGTCGTGCGGAGGATCTTTATGGCCTCGTTGTAGTGCCACACGGCGAAGGGCGTTGCCTCGTGGACGCCCTTGGAGAAGGATTCGTAGAGAGAACTGAGAGCCAGTACGGCGTGGCCGGCGACGGGTTCCTCGTCTGAGACCTGCATGACGATGGTGATCCAGAACGTCTTGTTCAGCGACCCGGCCAGGGCTGGCGCGGCTATCCTGTGGTAAAAGTGCATGGCACGGTCGGCGGTTGCGGCGCCATTGCGATTCGAGCACGAGAGGGGTATCATCTTTTGTGGAGGATGTGAGCGGAGGAGTTGTGCCCAAGAGTATGTGTCCGCAGGCGGGGAGATGTAGCCGTCACATTTTCGACCCGTAAAGACACATCGCGAACAGAATGGGCGCTTCTCGTCACATTTAATGCGGCGTATTCTAAGGTCGTTAACGAAAGGACTGGGGAAGCGGGGATGGCTGATGCGTCGTGTTGGAGTGACATCAAGTAAGCAGCCTGGTTGGGTAAATGAATACTTACTTGCACGTTGTACAACCGGTCTTCACCCTAACAATGCCGCGCCGGGTCATCTTCGTAAAGGTACCGTAGACGGGTACTGTTATAACCTTGATCCGAAGGTTCAGAAATCTGTGGTATCCCTTATGTTGCAAACGGAGCCTGGCCCCGAAGGATGGGGAGAAAGAGAATTATATGAAAAGCTACATGGGAGCCTTAAACACTCAGCGCATCAAATGCCTGGCATAGTGCTGTCGTGCAAGTGTCAAAAGGCAAGGTTTTTAAAGCGGCGGCCACACGCGGCCACTCGGACGAACGTCCGCGATACTTTCAGATCAAGGCGCGATGTGGGATATCGTCGATGTAATGTTTCGAAAGATCTGTGCGGAGGCCGTTTGAGTTGTCTGAGAATTATCAGACGCGCTGATGGGTTTCCCGAATAAGCCAATGAGTTCAGCCTGGCAGAGTTACTCCTCTCGATGAGTCCCATCTGATTGTTTAACGGAGAGGGGGCCAGCCTGTAGCAGAAACACAAGTAGCCAGTCATTCATGTCCAGATGTGCCATGGTGGTAGGGGCAAGTATTGATCCTTCGCGGATAGTAAGAGAATACATCATGCCACCCCCACTGAGAGTTACGACGCTGATTGGTTAGAATGTACTAAAGTTCACTTGCATCGGAAAGTATTGCTGCTGAGCTGGCGGTGGCAGCTCTCGTCACACATGCTATGTACCCGGCGAGGTGGTTTCATTCCCGCCCGGTACCACAGTGTGTTCGCACCTATGTAGGTGACGTGAGCTTAAATCGATTCCTGCGGGCTGCAGTCGCTTTCGCGGAGTATGGTTCGCCTCGTTCGTTCTTCATGGTCCAATGCAAAAATTTCTCATCAATCTCACTCGTGAGCATTCCTGCGTATCTTCTATTTCGACCTACGCAAGTGGGATTTTCTTGCGACAAGCTGGAGAGAGTAGAAGCAGGACTCCCTCAAAGAACCCACATCGGCAGCCGAGAGGTTTAGCTGACGAGTGAGTTAAGACCAGCGGCTCGATCGGACGTTGTACGGCACCAGAGCGAGACGCAGCCAGAGCTGCCGCTAAGAACACCACCAACCGGGCCGAGGCGTTCGACAACGACAGTACCGCTATCCATGCTATTGCGTCGTGATCAGAGACATGTTCGGGGTGTGCTATTGGTCGTTTGTGGCGTAAACTACCCAACAGCTGCTCTCACCGGCTCATAGAACAGTTCAGCAAAGTTGAAGTCTTGGTGTTGTGATACTGGTGGTTGATAATAATTTACTAAACGATGAGATAAAACTTGGTGGAGAGCTGGAACCGGTCCTCGTTACAAGGGTCTTCCTCCTGGAGTGGAAGTTGGTAGCCCGTCTTTTGTGCTTCAATGGAAAATCGAGTTTCTATTTTGAGTTGGGCGCGTTCGTTGCTGCGTGTTTTCCCGTCAAATCGGGACGAAAGTGTACTGCGGCTCTGAGCAAATCTAAAGTGGATAGAAAGATGCGGAGAACAGACGCCTGCTAATGTTCGTCGTCTCATGCTCCTTTCCTACCCGCTCTTAGCGACAATATGTATCTCGAAGAGCCCCTTTGTGTGGATGCCTGACAAGACCCAGTTCGTATCAGCATTTCGAGGTGTACGGGGTGCTATTCAAGATCTCGACTGGTCTATTTTGGTTCGTCTGCGTGATCTTAGCGCCATACTTGGTCGAAAATGCGGTGCTTAGTCTGGCGGACGATCTGCATGTTGAGCCGGTGACCCCTGTTGATCCCAGTAGTCGGTCAGCTCGTTACCGGAGTCGGACCATGACTAATACCACGCTCAGGTACATATCTCGAGATATAGGAACAGCCCTGGGTCCGAGTTTTCAAGGTGTTAAGCTTGGCAAGTGGTTGCACTTTCGTCCGGCGATATGGGAGTCGTGGCACCAGGGGCATATGCGATGCTTCCTGTAATGAATAATGCGGGTGTCATCGCTTCTGAAACGGCCAGGTCTGGAATGAGTATGGCTCATGGTCCATAGCTGGCAGAACTGCTCCCCAAGCTATGTAGCTTCCTCTGGACTGGCTTGTTCGACTATCAGCTCGCACAGACAGTGTACTCAGGGCTGACTTCGTGGCTAGGTAGCTACCTGTCGACCAATGGGAGATACCACCGAGCTCTTCCGGGCCCCGAGGCATTCGGCTAATCACCGGACAGGGACGTCCCGGAAGCCTCATCCGGGTCTGCGCCGGGGGGGGTTGGATTATTTGTGATGTCAGGGAGGCGGCCAAACACTGGCCTTCTTGCCCCCCTTTCACACCTTGGTTCCATTGACCACACCGCTGGTAAATGCATCACTTTTCATCGACTTCCATCTCACGAATGATTCGGCTACTCGAAATGCCTCCCTGCGACATCCTCCCATGATGACGCCGCTCCGCCCGCTGCGTCCGCGGCCACTCTCGGCCGCCGGGACGCCCATCGACAACCCGGGCGCCGATGCAGGTCGCTTCAGCATCCATCGTACCGAGAGACAGCGGAAGACGAATAGTGCCTGCGATCCTTGTCGAAAACGCAAGACCAAGGTGGGTTTTGGCCCTGTTCCCCGCACGCCTCTCAACTTAGCCTTTGGAGTTTTCGATTGCTTTGTACGGCATAGAGGCTCAGCTGACGTCTCGTCCCAGTGCGATGGAAGACTACCTCGATGTCTCATGTGCGAGCATAGGACCGAGGCCTGCGCTTACACATACAGTATCCGACATCGAGTTACCGTCACCGAAGGAGAACAGTCTAGAGGTCATGGCTCAAGTGAGATGCTTGAGTCTTTGCGGACGCTTCCTCACGAGCAAGCCCTCGAGCTCTTTCTTAAACTTCGGAATGAGTCCGCCAGCCCAGCCCTTTCGGTACCGACCCCATCCGAGCAGCAACATCTTCGAGGCCTGCTACCGCCAACCCAGAACAGCTTGAGCTTTGAGCTCAACCTACGCCACCCTGTTGCCTACCCGGCCTTGATCCCAGTGCCAGATACAGACCTGCCGCATGAAGAGATGCTCCAATTCATGGCGATGTCTTGGCTACGTGGGGGACAAATAGTGTACGAGATTCCACTCGAACGGTCTTTCCCAGATCTCTAGCATCGAACCGTGTGAAGCAAGCTTCGCAGCATACCCGTGTTTAAACATGATTTCTGCGGTCGGCCCAGCCCGGCTGTACACTAACGAAACATAGCTCCCCAAGTCGAGACTTTCCAACCAAACATGCCTACATGACTCCAGAGCGAGAAGATGACGAGCCTGGGATCAACATGGCTTCACCAGACTCCGGTGACGCCGACTCGCTTAGTCCCTTGTTCGACGAACGTCTTCGCCTGGTAGACATAGCGCAGTGGACGCCGGTTCCTATCCCAAACGAACTTGCCATCAGTACGATATCACACTATCTCGAGAACGACTACGCAACGATACCCCTATTCAACGCCGACCTGTTTGTACAAGACCTCGTCAATCTACAGCAATCCTTTTGCTCCTCTTTCCTAGTCACTGCTATTTTGTGTTGGGCGTGTGTATGTTGCCCCTTATCGTATATGTGTAGTGCTTCTACTCTGACAAGAATAGCAAGCGTCGACTCCCCTACACCCCGATGCCGCCGCCTACAGCGTGGCACTCTTTGCCCAGGCGCAACAACACTTTTCCGAACAACCTCATCAGAACAGCCTCACGACCATCGCCGCCTTACAAATATTGAGCATGTGTGCCGTCACTTATGGCAAGGACGACATGAGTCTGCGGTTTTTACAAGAAAGTGTCAGGCTGGGCAGATTGATGGGTCTGTTCGATGTTGCATCTCAGACCGAGTCTGCTGAGATGTGGCTGGGCAATCACGAAGACTGGGCGAAAACAGCGTCCTATACGGCCTGGGGAGTTTACAATTGGGTGTCGTAAGTCTGGCCGTCAAATTGGCTGGATGAACAGCCAGGATGACCTGCGTTGACCGTTTCCAGGGTGTACTCCCTCCATTACCACATCTTCGAAATTGAGACGCCGCCGCTGCTCCCCAAACCTCGGGGCCTGCTATCCCATTCTGAAGACAGTGCCTCGGCACTACACGCACAAGTACTGAGCGCTTCGAGCGACATGTGGGTCGTCTTCAATGACGTGGTACAAAAGTTTTACGGCCCCGCGAGCAATGACGCATCGCCGCAAACATCCTTGAAGTTCGCAGAACAGACCTACCATCGGCTGCTCCACTGGGCGAGCGGGCTTCCCATTCAGTTGGCAAGGGCAGAAGAGAGTGGTCATAATGTTATGATGATGCAGTGAGATAACTTCAGTCCGATGCGTCTTGTCTTACCGAAGCATCTTAACGCAACCCAGATCATGTGGCAACTTTGGCTAATATACTCGGTAACGCAGTATCTACTTCCACGCCGTTGTAACCGACCTCTTCCGTCCCTTTCTCGACTCTCCGTTACGGACCGAGCGGCTACTGTCCTTTGCAACAAAATTCGCCACCCCAGAAGCAGCGTACGCGGCATCAGTTACACAGCTCAAACGCCTCCTCCTCTTGTACCGATTACGTTACAAGAGCGCCAGTCTTTCGATGCTCTGGCAGACGGTCGTCGTATACGTTGCCAACGCGATGATCCGTGAGGCCGGCACGGCGGTGCGAGCACCCGACATGCCGCCGAGCGATGATTGGAGATTCTACCTTGACCTCTGTCTTGCCGGGCTTGAGGACCTGTACGTATCCTTTCCCGTGTTTGGGTCCATCGCTCAGGGCATGGTAGGGATGGCGCTGCGGCAAGCGGCGATCCGGACGGGGAAAGCGGCGCGGGTGCTGAGGCAGCTGGGGGAGATCGAGAAGCAGCACGCTGCAAGTCAGGGCATGACGGACAAGGTGGAGGCGCGATGGATCATCGACTTCGATTTGGCCATGACAGACCCCGAGGCGGCGCAGGGACGGAATCTGGTAGAGCAGCTCGAGGGGCTGATGTTGAACGAGATGCGGCTTGATGATCCTGGTTGAGTGAGCGAGATCAATAAGTGGCAATGCGGAATGGTTCGCAGGGACATATTGGTGCCGTTATATAAGTGGATACTTGTTTGGGTTCGTCATGGTTTATGGCTTGGAGTCCGGTCTCTTCTGTTGATGGCCGCGAGGATACTCTTGCGCCGGCGTAATCCTAGACGTCTTTCAGGGTATCAATGATGGAAAACCTGGAATAGGTTTGATACAGTCGACACGAGAACACGATACGAATTATGTATTCATCACATCAAAAGTTGTCGAGTAGGTTGGGCAATGAATGTAGCTCACTCTTGATGCCATCTCACGCGCGCCCTGGGCCAGCGAGCTCCGTCTACTTCACGCTTCTGACTCTAGGCTTGTACCTCCCATCGGCCCACTGTTAGTGACAGTCCGAAAAGATGATTGGCCTTATATTTACGCGTGGTCCTCTTCTCTATCTAATGCTGATTGGCTACGGAGTGGGATCCCTGGCGACCGTGATTGGTGCGGCCAGTTGAAAGTCTCCGAGACGTACCATTGGCTTGAGCTGAAGACCGCCGACACTTTTGTATTCGTGTCTTATCACCACCTTTTAGACGGGTTTTTTCATAACGGAGCTCCAGCACCTGTTGGCTGGAAAAACCGTTCACCAGCGGCAATTGTCCCAGTGCCAATGCTTCTCGCCAAGTCCTCCTGTATGAATCTTAAACTGTTGGTAGTCATTGATTGTAAACTTTCCTGCTCGCGCCTTGGCCATGTGGATGAAAACTCCAAGAGGCAATGCGAAGGGCTTCAATTAATGAGCTGCATCTTACTCTGGCGCAACATCCTGGACTCCATCCCAATATGAGCCGGAAATGTTCATTAGCTGTCCTACACTGCTGGTGGTTCGGCCTGACTGTACCCTGAAAACGCGGCCTACTTTGTTGTGATGATTAGTATTAGGTCTTGGTTGCTGACATACATATCACACGTGCTACCATCTGATGAGGCGTTCGGGTTGCCGGTACATTGGAAATCTATATCACTTGTCATATTCAGTGTCTGTGTAGGGGCCGAGAGCGTCAAACGGGTCGGGCCGCAGAAGGCTCGCATCCGGACATCGACATCGATCCCTTCACGTTCCCATCTTTAAGTTTGAGTATTAGACCGGAAACTTGACGCAGCTCGGGAATAGGTTGACACCCTTTATTACCAACCCATAAATCGTGCCTTGATTTTCGAAGGACCACTACTAAGCCTGTTTTCTCGCTTAGTTTGTTCCTCATTCTTTTTACGTGCCAGTCGAATCAAGGCCTCCTTGTTTTCATTTGCCATTACTTCAGGTCCTGATTCAACTATTTACAAGAGTTCGTGTACCAAGAAAAAAAAAACCCCTGGCCTGAGTTACCTACACGATCGTGACGCTCTTGCAACCCTTGCGATTCATCAGTGAATAGTTTTTGAGGGTTTTGGACTGCTTCAAGAGTTACAAAAGCCTATTGCCCATGCTCCAACAGTCGACACTAAAGCCACTCCATTGTATCCTTACCGAACGAATTGGACAAACCATAAGAGAGCACGACGACAGGCTATCAAAACTGGCCTGTTTGAGACATTGACTTCATAACAGATAAGTTCTCGAAACATTATAGCATAGCAGCGACAGCCTGTGCTGTACAAAGACGCTATGAGTTTTTCAGCTTCAGCAAGCATGCAAGGGCACTGATGACATGGATTCACTGAAGAATCAATTTTGACACATATGCGGCAAAGAACCAGGTCAAAGTTTCCTTGCTTGCTATAGCCATGCAAGTGAGACAAGCTTGATTGTATATTGCTGCAATACTGCCTGAGTGTTAATGGAAGAAAGTACCATTTGACAAAAACAACTGACGAGACACAGCTTTTCAATCATCGCCAATGCCTACTGAAGGCCTTCGATGTCCTCCAGGGTATGCATCCTTTCCATCTGCATCACCCCCTCAACCGGTTTCAGCCAAGCTGCCCGCGTACCGACGAACTGCTCAACTTGCGGTTTCAACTTGGTCTCTGCAAGCCGGAAGTCATCTACCGTGCCGATGCGGAGGATACTCATATCCGGCAGTCCCGAGCTGACCCGATACAGCAGCGTCCCGCACGTACCGCAGAAATAGTTTGCCATATCGTTGCCTGTGGCAATTGTCCTCGACTGACTAAAGGATTTGAGATTCTCCTTGCCACGGATGTAGCGCAGGTGGCTGTCCGCCACGGTGAAGTTGGAGCAGAACATTGAAGAAGAGATCTTGCGGCAGTCTGAGCAGTGACAGAGGAAGCGGTCGACCAAGCCGGGCCCTTGGGTTGGCTGTGGGAAATGTTAGTGCGATGCTTTCGCCCTCTTTGTATCACCAATCGTGATACTGTGTATCCTAGTCATTGTGGATTGGCCGGCTTACGAAGGCGAGTTGCACCGTACCGCAGAGACATGTCGCTGTTGCCTCGTTTTCCGTTGACCAGCCGTCTTCAGCGACGCTGGCGAGGGGTAAAAAGGAGGCCGAGGTTTTGTCGTCTTTGGCAATCATGGTGAATTGTGTACGAGAATTAAAAGCTTTTGTTGCCTTGTTTGCTCTGCTAATACTTGGGGTTAACTTTTAAGACAAATGGATAGTCACGGGAGTGCGAGTCTCGGTCTTAAATACCAGACACACCAGCGAGAAGAAACGGCTCATACGTTGATCTGGACCCCCGCATGATTGAAAAGTCAGCAACGCCAGGTGCATCTCGTAATCGTCCCGCTGAGAACCCAAGTCGTTTCTATAGGGGGTTGAAATCCCCGACGGAGAGGTCGCTGCAGTGCAGGAACTTTGGGGACGCAACTGTGCCACAAGCGGCTTACACACCTTATCTCGCATGTCGATTTCTGCAGTCCTGACGTCAACATTGTCAGTATAATGCTCTATCGTTTCGGGGACTGAAACTCTGCCATTTGGGACGCTCCAAGCGCTGACGACGGGGCGTCCATCACAAGCTGTGATTTGTGAGCTGTGATTGCTAAGCCTGCTTACAACAGTCGGGCTAACTTCTTTGCGCATTTCCACTTGTTGCATCTTCGCTTTAAAGCCGACGGAGCTACACGGGCCTGCATTAAAGGCGGGGAAGCTGGGACCATCACCCTGGCTCATTGTGAGACGTCCAGCTCAGCGTTGATTGCTTTATCAATTGCATAGCGGTCGTTTATGGTGCTGCATTCAAAAGTTGAGTGCTAGCAGAACTGGCATGAAAAAATTGGCCCCAGGATGTTGTCAAGTTTCGTCAGGTGATTTCTCTGCAGGTCCGTTGTGATCCCAAGGAGACGGGCTCAGGCAGAAGAGGCATCTTGTGACTGATCGTCTAGTGATTCACAGAACTTTTCACCTGCAATGAACAGACATATTGGAAAACGGCTCTACGTTTTCTAATCTATCCCAACCATGCTTTGGTATCATTCTCAATCTAGGTCTTGAACCGTGGCAGCATGCTCTTCAATGGCAGCTCGCCCGTACTTGGAAAACATGAGAGACCTTGCCCGTTTCCACACCCACTGTGTTCAACCGTTTGAGATTATGGAAGGCCGCCAGCTTTTGCCTCGTCTCTTCGGCTCCGATACGGAGTTGATGAAGGATCTCCGCGACTGCAGCATACAGGATCTCGAGGCTTCCATCCTCGATCTTCACGGCAATTCCTATGGCGCCATCCGCACCCAGCTGCTCCGTGTACTCAGAAGCTCGAATACCAACTCCGTAACACCCGTCGGCGCCTACCTTTCCGATGACCGCTCCCTTGAAAGCCTCCATGAGTAGTGTGCAAAAACGACCCTCCCCTCCTACCATTTCCGGGTATGCTGACATAGCGTTGAAGATCCGACCCATTTTCCTAGTTCTTGGTGTGACAGTGTTCTCGCCCTCCCTGCCGGCGTCAGCAGCGGCAGCGAAACCAGCGAAAACGCGTCCCATAGACGCCAGAGGAAGACCTGGTGCAGGGAGATTGCAGCCATCGATGGCCCATTTGACATCCTCCTCTTCAAGACCGCTCAAGTCTTCCACGACCAGCCTCACCTTGGCCTGGATTGGGTGGGTTGGGAGATGATAATCAGCGAACCCAGCACCTAGGGCCTTTGCACCCCCCAGCATGCCGGCGTGTTTCCCAGAACAGTTACTGTTGATCTCCGTCGGGGCGAAGTCGGCCCTGACCCAGGAGTTGTTCAGGGCCGGGCAGATGGATGGATGGCCGCCGCAACGCAAGTCCGACTCCTGAGCTCCGACTCTGGACAGCATCGACTTGGCCCTTGCTACATGCCGTTCTTCGCTGTTGTGGGATGCGCACATCAAGGCAAGATCAGCCTCGTCGAATCCATAGTTGTCGAAGTCAGGGGTCTCGAGGATCGCCAACGCCTGGGCAGGCTTGGCGGCGGACCGCGCCAGAGTCATGCGCGACGGGTTGCCGACGGCGAAGAGAAGCTTGCCATTCGAGTCGACGACTGCAGCGTGGACGGCGTGTCTGTTCTCGATGATGCCGCCTCGGTCTGTGATCACAAAGTCTTCTGGGTGCGCCATTCTTGTCATCTCCAAGATGCGCGCGATGTGTGGTCCTCTCGAAGGAACCCACTTAAACGCAGAATGCTTGTTTTTAACAGCGGCTTGTTGCGCTAGAACCAGAGTGCTGGTTTGGTCTAAAGTGCCCTGAGAATGAGAGGAGTAATGTGGTTGTTAACAGATAAGAAGATGACTGATGACAGCCAGACAAGGAATGACGGATGATTTGATGACGGGACGAAACACGGTTTTTATCTAGTGCTCGGTGTCCAGAATCTTTCCGTAGCAGTGGTCATGGCTAGATATGGGTTCCGAAAGGTGCAGTCTGACAATCTCCAAATACGTACACAATGCCCCAGACAAACCAGGTTCAAAGTGGCACGCAGGTGAGCATACCCCAACAGTAGATATCCTTCACGGCAAGATCACAGCTGTAGGGGCGAAGCTAGGGCCGTAGCCAAAGGCGATGGATACAAGTAATTCGTTTTAGACACACAAGGCTTTTTGTCTCATTGGCTAGTTCGAATCGAACTGGGTAGAATTCTCATGGGATGGGGAGTTTCCTGGATAACATGAACGCCAAGAGCAAAGTTCGAGAGGCTCTGTGGAAGCTCGCTTTTACTCACGTCGCGAAGAAAGACACGGGCCCTGAAATATTTGCGATGTTGACCGATTGAATGATTTGAAGCAGGGAGGCTACTTGGAATAAAAATCATGTTTTGACATTTTCAGCTGGTCTATGCTGTGGTGCAAATATCATCCGCTCTACCAATAGTCTCCATGATCTATTATGCGCTTGATGTTATCCCTTCAAACAAGTACTGGGCCCCTCGTATATCTTGTGCCCATCTCACGCGAATTTAGATGCCAATAAGTGTTATTCCCTAGTAGTCAATTGCTGGTTGGGATAGACTACCCCGTTTCTGTTTGGTGCGGCCTTGAAGGAATTAAACTTTGGCCTTTATGATATCATAACTTGATCTGCAGTCTCCTTTTCCTGAAGTCATGCCTTTCGTTCTCATATTGCTCTCATTGATAGCGGGAGAGTACCCGGCATCGGCCGGCTTTGGAACATTCTGTCGAGGACTTCCTGCAGTATCGAACCCGGCGCAGCGAAACCCTCCTGGAACCCGCGCGTTGCTTTGTAGTACGACTTCGACGAGTTACTTCACTCGAAGACCGAATTCCTTTTACACAACTTTTTGACACTTGATAAACCACAATGCCCCAGTGACATGCAAGTGTTACACTAGATGCGCACTAAATGGGAATGGCGCACGCCCTTCGTGTCGAATTACTTTGGGGCCAATGCCAGTTTACCCCACAGCCGGGAACCGTCCCGGTCCGGGGCCGGTCTCGGGCAAGAAACTTTTGTTAGTCATGAGAGGAGTAAAACCTCACGCAATGGAACATTGTGAGAGCGGCGGTTCTCTGTTTTCTCCTTCTTCATTCAACAACAAAAGCATTTGGCAGCGAAGAGTTGCTCAAAGATGTCGGTCGAATTGCGTCGCCTCCCGAATGCCGATGCCGACGCGTCGGCGCCGCAGAGCGACGAGGAGGATGTTCACACCTTGGTCCAGACCATGCCGCCGACCGACAAGGGCGCCGCGGCTTGGAAGTTCTTGTTGTCTAGCTTCGTCATTGAAGCGCTGCTCTGGGGTATACTGGAACTCGTTGCGAGGGTTTGCGGAGGCGGTATCACTGACCCTGGCAGGTTTCCCTTTGACCTTTGGTGTCTTCCAGGAATACTATTCCTCGCAGCCGCAGTTCGAGAACGATCCAAACATCGCCACCATAGGCACGTTGTCGACTAGTATTTATTTCCTCGGCGCGCCCCTCGCAGCGCCCCTCGTGAAGAGATTCCACCTCTACCAGAGGCACATGGTCGTCGTCGGCTGGGCCCTCTGCGTCGCGTCCCTGGTCGGTGCGTCTTTCGCCGACTCTATCCCGGGGCTCATTGCCACCCAGGGAGTTCTGTACGGCTTCGGGTTCCTTATGTTGTACTTCCCGGTACTGCGCATGTTGAACGAGTGGTTCATTGCCCGCCGCGGACTGGCCTACGGTGTTCTTTATGCCGGGGGCGGAGTCAGCGGCGTCGGGCTGCCATTCCTGTTGCAGGTACTCTTGGCCAATTATGGACACCGCACCACCCTGCGAGCCGTCGCGTTCGCTCAGTTTGTGTGTGTTGCACCCGTTCTACACATGATCAAGGGTCGGTTGCCACCGTCGCCCCACGGCGCGATGCGCATGTTCGATGTCAGCTTCCTGAGACAGCCTCTCTTCTACTGTTTCGCGCTCTCGAACCTGTTCCAGGGCTTCGCATACTACATCCCTTCGTTGTATCTGCCTTCCTACGCATCGTCTATCGGGCTGTCAGGCACCATGGGGGCGTTGATTCTAGCAGCACATAACCTGGCCACTGTCTTCGGGCAGCTTGGCTTCGGATGGCTCTCCGACCGCACGGACAATGTTTTTGCCCTCATCTTCATGTCGTCCTTCGTGTCGTCCGTTGCGGCATTTACGCTTTGGGGGTTTGCCCATTCCTTGGCGTTGTTGATCGTCTTCGCGCTGGTCTTTGGCATGTTTGCCGGCGGGTTCCTGATCTTCTGGGCAAAGTTTGGCGCCATGCTCTCCGACGACCCCCAGCCAGTCTTCAGCATGATGGCTTTTGGCAAAGGCATCGGAAACTTGGCCACGGGCCCCATCACAGCGGGCTTGTTGACAAAGCCTGTGAGTTGGAGCTACGGTATGGGCCGTTACGAGTCGTTGATTTTGTTTCTGGGTTCTTTCATGCTGTGTTCGTCGCTTGGGGCCTTGGCATGGCCTTTGAAGAAGCGCTAAGCGCACAAGATTCTGCTGTCGGACTTCCAAATGACAATCGAAGAGAAGGCAGCAAGGTTCTAGTACGCATAGCATACTCGTGGCAGCCCAAATCAGTGGGCGAGGCACAGTTGGTGTCCAAAAGTCTGGGCCCACCATGCTTGCAGAGCATTGCTGGGTCATTAATAACACCACCACGTCACCCTGGATTCTCCAGCCCCAAGATATCATACTGGAATGGGGCGGGATGATCAGGGCAGTGGTCAGTCACTTAGTTTTGTTTTGCCGGTTCCAGCACTTCGCGATTAGATAAGTGGCTCTGGCCATGCCATCAGAGAAGATAGTCTGTGGCGCGCAAGAGCTTCACTCCACATAACAATCACACATCTCTTGATCGAACTACGGAACCTTTTGTGCCGCTTTCCAGTCTGACCGCGGTAACGCAGGACCTTTGGGAGCTATTGTCTCGCTTCAGCCGGCCGGAGCTGGTCAGACCAGGGCCAAAGTCCTAGTCAGATACGCCTGATCAACCGTTGAAGCGAGGAATCTTGCATTGCGTTGGGGGCTGTTGTGTTTGCGTGTGTACGCACCGCACTGCAACTCACTGCCAAAGTCCTAATCATCCGAATGCGCTGACAAGCTGTGAGGAATCTCGGTACAACGTTTCTGAGAGTAGCGGCATGCGGTCACGGCAACCGATGACAACAGATTGATCCTAGTCTGCCATTAGGCTTGAGAACGAAAGAGACTGGAGTCGAGGCGACAGAACTTCTAATCCGTGCAACACCGTTATTGAGAAAATCTTCAAGTGTCTTGCGCAGCACAAAAGGCTTTCCGCGAGACCCGTCATGCAGGCCTTTCATCACGGAAGCGACGCTTGATGCTCACCTCCTACCGCCATTAGTTGATATCATTGTCTATTGTGCCATTTACGGTGAGATAATGAGACGTTCGTTAGGTTTGGAGAGTCCAGCGGTCTGTTTGAGGACCTATCTGGGTATCTAACACGCAAAATCTCTGAAACCTTGATTTCTATCTTGACCAGCGCGTGTTGATTCCGACGAGACTTACAGCCCTAACTACACGCTCTCTGAGTGATAGAGTTGGTCGTGTACGTCGTACGACCATGCCAAAAGAAGAGCCCGTCGCAAGTCACGACATTTGAATAGCGCGTGACGGAGCGTATTCTTTGTTTCCCCAGAGCGTAGCTCAACTTTTGCGCATTCATGGTTGACTCGTCTCCTGTTGCAGCCAACGGTTTTGATGCTAACCTGCTACCAGCGTACTTGCTACATGCCGGTTACAAAGTTGCATCTCCGCGCCCAGACGGACCACACGGCCTTTAACCTAATCTTGCGATCAGAGCTATATGCCTATCATCAAGATCCGTCCTCGGAAGGCTGCTATGCGGAGCGTCTGGACCGACACCGTCGGAAGAGGCACAAGCATGCAATGAGACAGGGAATCGGTGGTGGGATACACAGTTCGTAACAGCTGAAGCAGGCGGTGATGTCTTGTAAAGCGCTGACATTCGTAGTCTTGTAAGTAGGAAAGAGAACAGAACCAATGCTCGTCCAAGCATTCTCGTTCATCGGACGCATCGAGGCGCTGCTGGCATGTAACAATAGGCTTCATGGGGGCTGATGAGATAGCTGGCGCGCTGTAACATGCAGTTTCTGGACCAAGGCGACTTGAAACCAAGCCCCATTTGAACCATTCTAACTGCGTGGGGGCATCTAGGGGTTGCCCCTTGAAGTGCTGACTGACAGGCACCGAGACATTTCATTTCAGCGGAACTAGTAATTGTTCTATTATGTATGCTTCTAGGGTATATTAAACGACGTAATTGCGGGGCTCATTAAAGTGATTAGAAGGCTTCGCAGCAGGGGCGCCCATCAAGTAAACATAGTCGGACGTCCGACGCTTACTTGGACACCTCTGGAGAAATGGCGCGATGCTCCGAAGAAACAGACTCGCCATACGGCCTGCGGAAGAAGACGTTGCGCTCCCAGCCGTCGATGTCGTCAACAACGGTCTCGCGAACCAGCTCGTACTTGCCAATCGCGGGGAGAATCTTGGCCCAAACAACCCAGTAAAGACCACCGGCGACAATGATGGCGATACCAACAACGCAATGGAGGTAGTAGGGGAGGGACTCGTAGACGTTCTGACCCTCCTCAGGGGGGACGAACGGGGCAATGACGAGGTAGACGTTGCTGAGCATGAAGAAGATGGTGACGGGCAGAGTCGCGCTGATGGGAGGGTTCCAGTTCCACTCCTTGCGGTTGAGGTAGAGGTAAGCCAGACCACCGGACACGAAGACGTTGATGATGGCGAGGGGGTAGCTGATGAGGTTGAGGATGAAGTTGTAAGCGTCGCCTGGGGGGTTATGTTAGTGGCTATCAGAGGGGAAAAAACGTTGCCGACAAAGCGGGGCCTTACCAGGAGGAGGAGCAAGCATGGTGATGACACAGATCAACCAGTGCTCGAACAGACCAGCCAAGGGGGCGTTGAAAGGCTTGTTGCTGGCGAAGAAGCGGGACCAAGGCAAGATACCCTCACGACCAAGCTCCTGAACAAGACGGCCCTGGGAGAAGATGACACTCAGGACGTTGCCGAAAGCGGACAGAGCCACGAAGACGGAGAGGGCGCGCTCGGCGGTGCCACCCATGACGTTGCGGAAGAGCGAGGCGGCAACAAGACGGCCACCCTCGAGGATCTCCTCCCTGGGGACAGCGGCGAAGTAGGCTACGTTGACGAGCATGTAGAGGATGGAGATGGTGATGATACCGACGGGGGCGGCGATCTTGAGGGTGCGGACGGGGTTCTTGGTCTCGGAGAGGGCGTAGTTGGCGTTGCTGTATCCAATGTAACTCCAGATGACGTTGTACAGCGCGGTGACGACACCGTAGGCGCTACCGGTGGTGCCCTCGAAGGCGTTGGTGAAGTTCTTGGGCTTCTGGTCCTCGGGCAGCTTGATGTGACCGCCGAGGGCGATGAAGCCGCAGAGGATGATGATCAGGATGATGATCAGCTTGATGGACCCGAGGACGTTCTGGAGGCGCAGACCCCAGTTGAGGGCAAGACCGTGGATCAAGAAGGCGGTTGTGATGCAAGCCAGGCCAATGGCGCGCTGGTTCCAGCGGTCGACCTCGACGTTGGCGGCGTGCAGGATGTACTCGCCGAAGACGACGGAGTTGCCACTGGCCCAGCCGAGGAGGACGACGTAGCCGGTGTAGAGGCCGGTGGTCAGGAACTTGGGCTTGCGGAAGACGTATTCGAGGTAGTTCTTCTCGCCACCGTTCTTGGGGATGGCGGTGCCCCATTCGAGGTAGACGGCGGTTCCGGCAAGAGCAATAATCATGCCGGCGACCCAGATGAAGAGGGCAAGGCCAACACTGCCGGAGAGGGCGAAGATGGTTCCGGGTGTGGCGAAGATACCGGTACCGACGACGCGGTTGACGATCAAGAAGATGGCGGTGGTGACGCCGATAGTGCGCTTGGCTTCGCGAGCATTCTCAATGCGACCTGCATCCTGGAGTCAGTGGTGCGTTCCAGACACGCCAACGACGCCCGGGTAAACTGCCGGCATGCAGGGAGCCGGGGAATGACATACCGACTTCGCTGTCGTAGGTCGCGGCGGCGGGAAGGTCGCCATTCTTGTTGGCGTCCGCGGGGGAGGCAGACGACGAGACGCCGTTGAACTTGTCGAAGAGCTTGACCATGTTGACGAAGGACGTGACTGGTGCTTTGTCGTCTTCGTGGGTACAGCGATCAGAGACCAGGAAGTGACACCAGGCGTGGAGGGGAAGACTGGAGAACGGAAGACGATCCGAGAAGCAGGAACGTCGACAAACTGGAAGGCCGCCAGAAGGTTTTATGTCTTTGGGCCCGGGGCCCCGCCAAGCAGATCACGTCTTAGAGACACCGAGTTGGCGCCATGTGGCGAGACATTTGCTTGGGGTCGAGTCGGCGTAGGTTGCTTGGATGGCGGTCTTGGGAAACGAAAAAGTTGCGCCGCAGACCCATGCCATGTAGTGTACATCGTCCACCCCGTACCAGGTATGGCACAGCAAGTTGGAGCCAAGAAAAAAGTTCGAGGGAGCCATTGGAGGCTCTGGGCGCGGCCCGCAGAAAAAAAGGACGCAGGATTGGCCCAAGGGCTAAGCGTCCGTGGTGGACCGAGAGTATGCGAGATTCCCTGGCAGGCACCCAGAGCCTCCTCGTGCTAGCATCTCGTCGTCTTGGGCTTCTAGGGCCTCTTGGGCCGGGCTTGGAAGCGTGCGGGACCCGCTTTGAAGCCTCTGGACCCCCCAACGATGGACCTCACCACCCCAAGAAAACCCCCAGCTTACTCGTGGGCGCGCCGTCAGGGGGGATGATCGCAAGGGTTGTTTGGGATGGGCCCGTCCCAGTGGTCTGGAGCGAGAAGCTCTGTGTCATAGTTTCTCATTGCGGTCCACTCGGCCGATGACGCGATCTGAGGTGAAGATGTCGAAGTGGGAAAATTTTGGCGGCGGGGGGCCCACTCCAATTCCCGGGGGAGGGACGTCGCTGCGGTTTTGCGGGCAGCAACAACCTTCGCCGTAACTTCCATGAACGAACGACATTCCTAATCCAGCAGGGAGCAACACCACGCACCGCCGCAGAGGCGGCGACTTCTGTCTTGGTCCCGACTGCACAGCTGCCTGCCGCTCCATCGATCGGGGGGTGAGACCACCATGCACCTGCCCGCCCGTGTCTGGCGAGAATCACGTTTTGCTTGGTGCTGCACTCACTACACTACCAGTATCCCCGAGACATCTTCACATGCCCAGCCGACATGACGGCTGCGCAGCTCCTCGGGCGTGCTCCATTGTGGCCATCAGTAGTAGCTCGTCTTGGCCTTCGACACATAGAGCAATCATGGGCCTATTGTGGCAGGAAAAGCGGGCGTCGAACCGTCTTCATCGCTTACATAGTGCACACCTGCTCACCCTGGTACGCAGCCATGAAGCACGATGGAATCATGTAGGACTACAACTACATGGTACATCCGCTGTCGTGTCGCTTATGCAGTAACGGGTCCCCAGGGCGGGCACGGGGGCGGGCCAAGGTTGGCCATCTTTTGTAGAAGCTATTCGCAGTTTGGTTCTTGTGGCGTTTAGACGCATGTATGTGTGTACATGGATGTATGCACATGTGTGTAGGTACGCGTGTGCATGTGTGCCTGTGCTTGCCTTCCTTTTTCTGCGCTGCACTTGCTGGACAGAGGCAGTCCCCTTGGAACTGGCCGAGCAAGCACTTGCCTCGCGGCCTCCCTCCTTCTCTCCCTTGATGGACAAGTCCCCAGCGCCCCTTCTCTCGCTGGCAAGAGCAGGAACGCTGACACCACCAACGCATGCCATGTCCCCAAGGCGCCAACCGAACCTGTGAGGTGATGTGGTCCTCCGGGTGATGCGTTTCCGCCCCCCGCGACCACACGCCGCAGACACGCTTCTCGCGGACTGGCGCGTGAGATCCGAGGCCGATGGTGCAACCACGGCAAGGTTTGCTTCCATGTCCCATCCATCGGTTGGAACCGAAGTCCAGGCTGCATCGTTGGCAAGGAAAACGATCCTCATCCCGCGCGAAGCCTCTGTGTCGCCCAGGGGCCAGACGCCCCTGCGACCTCGCCGGGTGACACTTGCTGCCAGACGAAAGAAAATTTTGCCCCGGCGCGACGGGCTCGTCGACAAATCAACACCTTGCTGATCTTCAGCTGAGAGGCCTCGCCCGACAAAGGTGCCTCGCCGCCTCGGGGGAAGAGACAAGACAGGTAAGCATATTGCTCTCGAGGTCTTGGTTCCTTCCTCATGCGACGTCTCGGCACCATGAAGCCATTCTAGCCAACATCGCGTGATGGCGCCAGTGAGCCGCAGACAAGCGATGCCCAGGAACCCTTACCGACCCTCATGCGCGTTTACCCGAGGGCCAGCATCTCTCTGTCTCTCTCTCTCATGCCTGGGCTGTCGGTGATTTATCACAGAGGTTCCCCTGGATTTGCGCCGGCAACTTTGGTCTTTTTCAAGGGGCGTCTTTTGCATGTTGTTGAACGCGTGCGTATCTCGGTTGTGCCGGAACGGATGCCTCGTGTAACTGAGACTCTTCGTCTCGTTCCGTTACCTCAACTGCGAGAGCCAATCTCCTCGCCGCTCATCCCTGGGATGTGCTGTGGCTGACCAAAGTGTGGCTTTCCAAGTTCAGGGGCAAGGGAGCGCGACCGCCGCGGGCTACAAATGATATCCAGCCAACGGGGCGATAACTACACCTGCTCCATGTCAGACTGAGCAAGTCCTGTCAGGTATGGAACATATGATGTTAGTAGCCAGCGTCGATCCCGTTGTGAGCGTGCAATGCCGCCTCTCATATCCCACCAACAAGTATGATCCTCAAAGATGCGTGTTAATCGACCATGCTCACCTCAACGCCGAGGGAGAACCAAACGGCCACATGGCATGTCGTTGGAGCCTACAATGCACTTGGACTCCAACTTCGGAGTTGAGCCCCGGAAAAACTCTTGGGAGGCACTGCCGTGTAATGGTCGTCCATTGCATGCCGGAAGAAAAGAAGCAGGGGCCCAGATAAGAATGTCGGGGGACGCCCCGCAATATCTTTCGTTCCGGGAAGGCGCCTTGATAACCGGCCAAACCTAACAACTCCCGGTTCATCTCCGCCGTCGCTGTCTGCGCCAGACACAGGCACCCATCCCGCCATGCCGCTCCCCCTCCTTTGAGCATCTCGGTTCATTCCAGTCGTCTGGATAAGCTGCTGCATCGTCCCCTGTCTAGTGCTGGCGGGTCTGGATGGGCAGGACGGTTGGGTTCACAGAGGCCAGTGCCGTTGCTGCGGACCGCGCCGCCCACGACCTTGGGCCTCCGATCCATCGGAGGTCTCATCCGGATAGATTGCCACGCACGCGAACTCTGGGTCTTGCTCATCAGTGGATCGATGAAGATCGTGCAGACGACGGTTTCTTCTTCAGCGGAGCATGTCGCTTCTAGAACGCATGTGCCAACATACGGGGTGAACCCTCCCTCGGCAGGCGGATGTTGGTGAGTAAAGAGGTGGTCACCTCTGTCGTGCTTCACATGGTATACTCCGGGAGCAGTGCCGTGTTGTGAGCACGGCGACAGCACAACACTATTGTCTTGCAGAAAATCGAATGCTCGGTAAAGAACAGAGCATTGCTCGAGAGCCGGGCAAACAAGAACAAGAACCTAAGGGGCAGACTTCCGGATGCGGACGATGACGCAGGTAAGGGGACCAGGGTCGCTCCGATCTTCGGAGGCTGGGTCTCCTCCCCCGGACTTCACATCTCGCGGGCTGCGGAGAAGTTTCCGCCACCGGACCGGGGTAGTTGGTGAAATCTTTCTATAACCACGGCACAGGGATTGTTTTATCCGTGGCTGATGTCTCGTGGAAGTGTTCGCAACGTCTCACTGCCCTTCACCCCCGCAATGACTTAGCATGCGACCCTCCACAGCCCACGACAGGCCCATGACGCCGCTGGAAGGCGTCTCTGCCGCTTACTCTGATTCTGAGCTGTCGCGGGTAGCCGAGGCCACCAACGAACTTCGCAATGCTAAGGAAAAGACACCACCGACCTTGAATCCCAGGGGAGCCGCACAAACCCCGCCGGTGGTCGTTGAGATCCCGCTGAACATCGATGCCCTTGATCCATCCTTTCGGCTTACAGAATGCTTGCGGTCGAATGGCATCGCAGGCTTCGTGGAAGAGGACTACCCGATTGCCATCGACGCAAAGTATCTGTCGCCCTTTGCCTGGTCCCTCGGCAAAAAGACGACAGTCCTCTTCGGGACCTTCTTCGCCGCGACGCTCGCAGCTTACTCCGCCGGCGCATACGCCATGGCCGCGGTCCCCCTCACGGAGAAATGGAGCCTCTCCGGCACGGAATTTAATCTTGGAATCACGCTCTTCGTCCTGGGCTTCGGCTTCGCCCCAATGGTCCTGGCGTTGATCAGCGAAATCTATGGCCGGTACTGGGTCTTTGTTGGCTCCGGCGCCGTCTTCTTTCTCGGCACGCTCGGCTGTGCGGTGACGCAGTCCTTTGCCGGGATGCTGGTATCGCGGCTCATCACGGGCAACGGGGCCTCGGTGTTTGCGACGTTGACGGGAGGTGTCGTCGGCGACGTGTTCCACAAGGAGAATCGCAACACGCCCATGGCTCTGTACTCGCTGACCATCATGATCGGCACCGGGCTGGGCCCCATGGTCAGCGGAGTCATCGTCGATAGCCTTCATTGGAGATGGATCTTCTACCTGCAGATGATCACTGTCGGTTCGACAACGTTGGCGATCTTCTTCTTCTTCGACGAGACGCGGAGCAACGTTGTTCTACGGAGGAAATGCTTAGCCCTGAACACTTGGTTTGAGAACAATCACATGCAGCGTGTTGCTCCTCAGGAAGACGTTGACGGGGTTCTGCTCAAGCGAGACATCCGCCCTTCATCTTTAGACCGCCCGCAAACTGTGCGGGTCAAGTTTCAGGCGCACTTTGAAGGCCCAGCACTTGACATGAGCATCGTCTGGCGGAGCTTCTCCTTCCCGCTCAAGCTGCTGTTCACGGAATCAGTGGTTTTCTGGTTCTCGGCCTGGGTTTCCTTCGCGTGGGCGATACTCTACATGCAGTTCAACAGCATCGGCCTAGCATTTCGGTCCGTATACGGGTTCAGCAGCACCCAGGTTGGCGGCATCTACACCGCGGTCATTATTGGGTCCATCATAGGGGCTGTAATCACAATCTTCCAGGACCCCGTCTTCAGGAGGCTGATGCCGCGGCGCATGGCCACGCCGGAGGGCCGCCTCTACTCTGCCTGTGTCGAGTCGTTGTTTTTACCCATTGGGCTGTTCTGGTTTGGCTGGAGCTCGTCGCCCAACGTCCCCTGGGTCGTGCCAGCTCTCGCAATCGTATCCGTGACGGTGGGAATCTTCACCGTCTACCTGGCCGTCTTCAACTATCTCGCAGACACCTACCACCGCTACGCCTCTTCAGCGCTCGCGGCGCAGTCCATGTGTCGGAACCTGCTGGCCGGCGTCTTCCCACTGTTCACGAACATCATGTTCCAACGACTAGGCTACGGGGGAGCGGGAAGTCTTTTGGGCGGGATTGGCCTGCTACTCTCGCTTGTGCCATGGCTGCTGTGTATCTACGGGGAGAAGATCAGAGGTCGCAGTCCATTCGCAGGGCAGCTCAAAGCGAGTTAATATGATGTATACTATATACTACATGTTGACGTCCGTCCCATCGTTTCGGACGCAGTAAATGCAATAGCAGTAACCTAGTTCACAAACCTTGAAACACGTGGGCGGCAGCTATTCATGTCGACAGCTTTATGATTCTTGGCATACACGTATCACTTTGCTGTAAGTATATTGCCACCTCGCAATAAATGCTTTCCCGGTTTTGGAGGGTTTCATTGAGACTCGGTCAGCATGGCACAAGATGCAGTATTCGAGTAGCCCGCAAAGTTGCCGGCGATCTACAGACTAACCGGTCTAAACAGCCGCTGTAAGCAGCTCAACATTGTATCAGGTTCAACAAATTCTAAGGCCTGGATAACAACGGTGCAAACAACCGGGCAACTCCCGTTAGTAAAGATGCTCAATGTCTACCCGACAGCCTGCTCGAGGTTTAGTGAGGCTGCGGGGCCAACCCTTCACCGGAGACTCGGTTGCGAAGGAAGTCAAAGGGCTGGTAGCATCCAAAGATTTCAGCCTGGTCAACAGCATCAGAAACTGAGAAACAGTGAAGTGTCATGGATGGGTTCGCATAAACAACGCCTTTAATCTTCCTTGCTACCGAGGGTGGTGAAACGGCCAAGGCACGTTGGTTCATCGAGAAAAAGGGAAAAAGAAAAGTCGAGAGTTAACAGTGTAAACAGGGTAGAGAAACAATGCCCGCGCATGATCCAACATTGACGGCAATATGCCAAGTCTTTTGTCTATTTCCATTACTTGTCTCCACGACCAACATGTTTGTTCCTTTCTGCCCAACAGAGTACCAACAGTCTTGTCCGTTTGAAGGATGGCAGGTATCCATAGGGCATGGGGCGGAAAACCTGCGCCTCGTGCGGTTGGAAGTTGTTCTTGGGCTTGAAATAGAACAAAGCGTTGGACACTGACCTGGGCCGCACCTCGTCATAACGGACTGAGAATACCGATATCGTACCGTGCCGAGTGATCATGAGTGGCCAGCCCACCCGGGCACGTTGCGGATCTTGACTTACCGGGGGTCTGCATAGCCCCGGGCACATTTTATGGTAACCTGAGATAACATGGGAAAACTGCAGTGTATTGTCGACAGAGCTGGTTCTCGACTGCCTAAAGCCCAGGTTCTGACGTGCCGTCACCGAGAACCTTTGGAATATAAAGACTCAAAACAGCCTGCCTCCTGATACCATGACAGAACCTCACAAGACTTTCTACTACTGTATCAATTTATTCCGATAGAGAATCCCGCACGCACTGTTTCATAATTCATTGATTTATTGGTAACCTGATATCGCACTAGAAATGGTTCTTTCAGCCCCATTCGCCCTTGCAGCAATCATGCTCGTCGCCAACTTCGTGTCGGGCACCACGACGGCACAAACCCAGCTCGTCACCTACCTCAAAAGGGGTCCGAATCTGACCCGAGCTGAGTTCTGGGACTACTGGCAGTCACAGCACGCACCAAAAGTGGCCCCTTTGGCCGCACATCTTGGCATCACCCGTTACCAACAGGTTTGTTGCTCGCATGGCCGTGCTAGGGATCGCGTTTTGTCGAAGCTAAGTCGAGACAGATTCAAGTGAGCGGACAGGTTTTGCCGACGCTGGTCGGCCAGGATGCGCCGTCTTCAAGTGTGCCCGTCGACTTCGATGGTATTGCCATGCTGCTGTATCCGTCCGTCGAGGTCATCCATGCGTTTGTCACGCACCCGTATTACGTCAATGTGGTCGAGCCGGATGAGCACGTCTTTATGGACAAGTCGGCGTTCGGGGCGGGGATGGTTGCGACGTTCAGGGGGACCCATACCGAGGTGGTTGACGAGAATGAGTCTGTTTGGACCGGCGATCCAGCGACGCGACAGACATACCAGGAGCTTTTCGAGAAGTACTTGTAGACCTTGCTCGGCTACAGCTTGTACGTCGTTGATGGACGGCAAACTGCTCACAACGCTTGCGAGGCGTCGGACGACGGTCATGGTGTGATGCACAAAGGAATAAAAGGTGGCGCTCAAACATATCCGTCGCTTAGTCGGTCAACCCATCTGGTGCCATAATTCGTACAAATGCAATACCCCAACCCAAGTGGTAATGGTCAACGTGGAGCCAAACCCCCTCCACAAGCATGTAGACTCCCAAAATGACTGCTCCTGTCTGGCCGCGGTCCTTTTTGAGTTTCACCGCGCGCTTCCAAGGCCGGTTGGTCTGCCACGTTCTTTTCGTCAGTGGCTGGAATGATCAGCACCGGCGAAAGCACCAGCGACCGCAGCATATCCATGCCCGGAGTCGGTGCCGATGCTGTCGTGAGAGCCCGGCCCTGCGCTCAATGTAAAGGCACCATCGCCTCCGGCGTGTTTCAGAGGCTCTCTGGGAAGGTCCTGCGATGGCTTCCCTTGGTGTCGAATAGGCGGGGTTGCTTCCAGGCTCTTGCGCTCTGCCTCGTCGAGACCTTGAAAGACCGGATCGTCGGCCGAGAGGACGGATGATCGCTTCGCCGACCAGGTCTGCGCTGGTGCTTTTCTGGGCTTGAATGGGTTTCGCATTGTGATGGTGTAGGAGACCGACAGTGCCGGTTGGGAGAAGTCTGGCTGGCGTGTCCGACTGTTGTGCTGTTTGGCCGGTGATGCCTTGTCTTTGAGCCTTTCGTAGGACGTTGCGCGGTGGGGGCGTTGGTCAGATGGGCAAGGCGGTGGTTCACGTGGCAGGTTTTGGCGAGGGATTTCGCGTTGGGGCTACGCCGCATTCAGCTGCTGCGCCGCAACCATATCGTGACAGGCAGCCGTGCCAGGCACCCGTGTCGGGGAGCAGTTGCACCGGAGAGGCCTGCGGTGTGCAAAGCGGTGCTAGGTAATAGTAGGGACTTGTGGTCGTTGGGTGCATCCATTCCCTGGCTATCATCCCTGCCCGTAGAGACCAACCCAGCCCCCTTATTGCTGACTCGATCGGCCTTGCCTTGGATGAACCTGTTCGGCTGACACTCAAGAGGGCCATGAGAAGGTGGAGCAACTGGCCTCGTGGTCCGTGGGAAGCCATGAAGCCGAGGATGATGTTGCCATTGCCCACTGAGTGACTCAATCAAAAAGCAAGCACTCGGTTCGCAACGCTCGGATTCCGGGATGCTTGTGGTGTCTTGGCACCGGAGCTCGGTGATCTTTGGCACTTTGATGGACGAGGGGCGGAACCCAGCGAGCTTTCTATCCGATATCTACCTGCAGCTGCACACTTCTGCCTATGATGACTGGGGAATGAGAAAAATGACATTATTTTGCTACTTTTAGTCCTACAGTCCTAGAATCGTCGACTTCCAATTTCATGGCTTATCCGCATGCTTTGCTTCCTTCATGCCCTCGTCGGTCACGTCACCCTCCCCGATGCCCACCCCCGATGCCCACCCCGACGATTCTCCACAGCTTTATGTTTCGACAAAGCTTTCGCCAGGCTGAGCAGTCGAAGCCGGCTCAATAAAGTAACGACTTGTAGATTCCTCGAAAGCCTCATCGCTCAATGAGCAGGGTAACACCGTTTCCCAGCTGTTGTCGCAAAGGAGCTGCACCCAGTTCGGCGACGGCGGATCGGGATCGAAATGACGCTTTTCGCGGAGAAACCAGGCCGCTTTCCAGTCATCCAAGGTCCGCCCCTTGTTCTCCTCGACCAGCCGTTCCACGTCCCACGCTTCGCCCAGCGCGAAGTTGCACTTGATGATCGAGTTCCCAGCCACTATGTCTTGTATTGCTTGCGGGAAGGCTTCAAACGAGTACCAACTGTTGTCTTGCCCATAAGCTTCACCATCGAATCCCCTTCGATTCCGCGAATCTCTTCGCCTCAAATCCCACGACAAGGGCGGGAGAATCCTCCGCTCCATACAAAGGTCGATGGCTGCTTGCCACGCGGCGTCGCGTTGTACCACTGTGTGGAAGATTTCCGAGCACGTCCAGTCACCGTCTAAGGTCAGTGTGAACGAATCTGGCGGCATTCCTGCGGACTTGAGTTCCAAGGCTTCTAGAATCCAAACTGCCACAGAGTACGAGATGTCGTTCGAATGTAGAGATATGTCTTCGTGTGGAGGCATGACATGGTGATTTACATTGGCAGTGGTCGTTTGGAACACTGTCCTCCACATGCTGACTCTTCGTTGTACGCGAAGATGCGGGTTCTCCTGGCAGTATGGGACAAATCCCAAACCGTGACATTCTGCAAATGCAACAGCTGCCCGGTCTTCGTTCAACACGATGTTTCTGATGCCTGATCTGCAATCTTTCGACAAATATTCAAGAAACCGAATAGCTACAGCCGCGGCTGAGTAATGATGTTTGATTTGGTTGATCTTGTACCCAGGCCAATCCACATCCCATGCGTGAGCAACAGTCTTTGCTGGCCCCCTCCCCATGCTGGATATCGTTTTCTCAAGTTCCTGCAAAGTCGGGATTGTCCAGAGGTTGGGGTTGACATTGACTAAGCTCTCAAGTGGTGTGTGGTCGAAGTCATACTTGCCATTTTCGAACCGGCCAAGTTGTTCGACGTTGAAGCGATGTTTGTAGGCTGCGATCGTTTGCAGAGCGGACCGAATGAAGCTGCGAAAAACAGACGGTGTCTCGCCACAAGACCCTGCTGGCCCTACGTTATCCCACTGAACAGTGTATATGTTGGATCTGTTTTTGACCACATCCACGTATGGCGCAAATCTCGGATGGGCTTCGGAAAGTTCTCTCCAAATGTCTTCGGGGACACTGAGAGTATCTGGATGGATATGGTCCCATTTGTGTTCTCGTTTGGAGTGCAGAGTTCTGATCATGACACCAAAGCGGCCTGCAATGGCTTGGTGCTCTTGAGAGTGAAATGTTGAAAAGGTGATAATATTCGAAGACATGGCTATGCCTTTCATTTCCTTGGCAACACTCTTACAAGTGAGCATGAAGGCAAGATCGATAGATTCGTTGTTAGCTCCCTTAAGAGTATTGCTGTTAAAGTCCAGGACATAGCCGCCTTTGATGGAAACGTAAGCAACATAGATCATGTTCCGCACCTCGCGCGGCAGATCGAAAAAATGCACCATTGTATTGAGCTGTGAGGGGTGTGTATGTGAATTACACAAGCAATGATTGGTGATGTTGGTGGTTGATGGGCAGAATGTGAATCTCAGACATAATCACATTGGTTTTATCTTTGAACAACGGATAGAAAATTGATAACAGCACTACGTGAAAGGCCCATGGGATAAATGAAGACTTTGCAACTTGACTCAGGGCGGGTTTGCGGTTGGTCATAGTTTACAGCTAACACGGCGCCGAACTGTATTCGATGCTCACAAGGTTGCAGGGTCTGAGTCATACGTCGCGAGATGACAGGACAGACATACATACATACACCCACCCTCAGTTAAGAGTCTGACTCATCACTAGTAGAACACAAGCGTACGAGACTGACAACCAAACAAACCCAAACTCCGAACATCACCTGAAAGATCAGAGGAATCATGGTTTGCGGGCCAATCGCATTTTATTTAGTATAAGTAATTGTTCTAGCCCCCCATAAGCGGTCTAGTACAGCTCACCCTGTAGAGAAGGAAATCACAGTACGTATAACCCAATAATGCAGCACCTCTGGCCTGTGCTAGATCTCAATGTCTCAATGCAGTACAAAGTACCCAATAGTGTGGATCGACTGCTGGTTCAGACCTCACATTGACCACGGCCTAGAAAGGTGGAGTTTAGACTCATACGTCGAGAAATAGACGGTAGGCTTACCACATGCGTGCGAACGGAAATGGGGTGGTAAGTAGGTGGACATACCGTGGACAGCTTCAGCCACAGCCTTAACTGGCAGAGATTAGTTACACCAGACTTGAGAAGCAAGAAGAGGCGAATAGACAGAATTGTCGCTGGGTCGATTTGACATACCAACAATGGCTTCACTGAACCTACCACCAAGGTCGCGAAAACCTTGCAGCTCGAGCGACCTGCGCTAACTAACATTAGCTAACCTTGCAGTCTACAAGGAGGAATACTGTAGAGCCCTACTGGCGGTGCGACCGACGTACCAACGATGGCTTCACTGAACCTACCACCAAGGTCGTGAAAACCTTGCAGCTTAAGTCGCCTACACTAACTAACGTTAGCAAAGCCCAAAAGACCACAGAAAGGAATTTTGTAAAGCCCTACCGATGCATAAAGCCGGAGCCTATGTAGGATAATTTTAGCACTACTTTACTTATGCGAGAGACATTAGGTTACCTGCAAGCTGTGCTTTCGTCTCATGCCTCATGTTCAATCCCAGATCAATCCCAATCTTTATCCTAGCGACTGTAAGCACTCAAATAGGTATTACGCAAGAGGAATAGCTATACCTACAACATCAACCGTCCTATCCTAAAACATTACATGTTAGTATTAATTAATAAACTTGAAACCTTAACAGTTTTACCATACTGTCCACTTACTGCTGTGTAAAAATCACCATTAGAGCCGGGTGGAGTAGGATTAGTAAATCTTACCTCCAAGATGTCTTCAAGGACCACTGTCCTTAACCCATGGTCTCTGCCGCAGCCCTGAAGACAGTGTTAGAAAACTGACATGTTTAGATAAAAGACACCAAGACAGGTTAACAAACCAGAGATCATTATGCCCCTCGGACTGCCTGCCGAGATCCACCAAAAACAGGAGCATATGCCGAACGGCTTGGTCTTAGGGCCGTCAGCAGAGAGACGCTATTCCTCTCACTGCCAGGCAATCTAAGGCGTAACGTGGCTCTCTTTGGCCTAGCGCTTTTATCCAAAGATCAAGCTGATCAAGAAGCACGCCTTAAGATCAAGTCATATAGTCAGATATCAGAGGCAGACTTTATGAAGGAGCTCAATCTGCATATCCAGCCTGGCGACTTAGAATATTTCAGGGACGTCATGGATGCGGCAGCCCAGGCTATCGAGTGGATGGATGAAATGAAGGCCTGCTTTGACAGTGCTGCGTTTTAGTCAACTGGCTTAAAGCTATCCACATCACAAAAAAGCATCAACGTACGCGAAAATAGGTGGGTTGTGCGAGGCCGAGCTACTTCATTACCTGTCAGCCAGATGCTACCTTCCTGTTTGTAAGAAGCTGCTTACTGAAATGTACTGGGATTTCGCTGACAGCGGCAGAGCTACTCCATTGCGAGTTAGCCAAGGTCCAGTATCCTCAACAGCGGTGTTGTTCTTACTGACAGCTTTCGGACCGGATCGGCGGACGTCAATCTCGGAGGTTGGCGGCTTGGTCGACAATTAGCAGCGTTCGACCGAAGCAGCACCAGGCGAGCTCTTACTCACGGCGAATGAATCGGAACTCGGAGGGTCTTTTTGCTTGAATATTGGTTAGTAAGGCTTGATATTGCCAAGGGGAAATGAATACGCTGACTGACGGCGGCGCGCCCGAGCGTGGGTGTAACTAGGCTGCTGAGATGACCGTTAGCCCACATAGACAAAGTCACGGTCGAACGGGCCCGCGGATTGAAGGCGGCGCACTAGAAGATCGGGGCAGCAGAAGGCTGTTGCTTAGACGATGGTCAACCTATTTCGGTTTTGTGAAGTTCGGTGTAAGGAAACACACCCTCATACAGTAGTCCAAGATCTCAGTGGCTACGCCAGTGCCATAGCAAGGTTGGTGAGGCAGTCCAGCTAGCGGGAGGAAGGGGTAGAACTCACTTATGTTCATGTAGCCAAAAGGCGATTAGCTGATAATGCGACAAGCCGAAATGATAATCGTTCCCAACAATGGTTCCACAAGCACGATATAAGGCCAGAGGCCCTAGAGTTCAATCTTCCTCGAATTGATGAAATCTACCTGATCTACCTACAAATCAATCAAATACAAGAAACACACGGCCTGGCCTTCCTCCGGAGGCATGGCGGAAGACTCAGTCCTTCTCGGCAAGATTGCCAAAGGAGGGGTTTGGCATATATTTGGCGGTCCACATGAATTGGTTGGTGCCAAAGTAACGGATAGCAAAATTGCTGGCGATCTTGGGATGGTGAGTGACGAGCTTATAGAAGCTGAAGACAGGCATCGCCTTCTTGAGGTGCTCACGCGGGGTGGTCAGCCTCTCGCAGTGCATGAACAAATGTTCTGCATTGTGTACAGCATTGGCGCGACCGCAGGGACACTTGTAGGTGTCGGAAAGCTAGAGCAGATGGAAATCAGCGCCAGGCGTTAGGCAGTGAAGTGGGAGAGAGAAGGATAGGATCATGGCGCAGACAGGGGAATGAGCGGAGCAATGGGACGAGAGGGAGTTAACAAGGCAAGAGCGAGGCAATTCAGACTCTGTTTAGGGAGTTCAAATCCTGGTTGGGATCTTCCAACCCTTTTCAAATTGAGCCGCGAGAAAGATCGGGCGCGGAAGAAGGGCCTTGAGGAGTAACAGGATGGGCAGAACAACGAGACCAGAGGAAACAAGCAAGAAAAGAAACAGAACTCACCTTCATAGAGTGCAGGCTAGCGTTCAGGCCATCAATACCGGTTCGGCAATGCAACAAGATGGTGCTCTGAGCCTTGGAGAGTCCCTTGTAGCACACCAGATTGTGCGCGCCCCAGCCTCCAACGAGAACCGGAGGGTGCTGGTTGAATAGCAAATGCAGAGTGGAACGCGTTCGGAGAAAATGGTCCCATATTTCAACCATCCTGCGTGTTGAAATTGCCAGTGCAAAGAACTTGATGAGCTTGTTCAGTCTCTTCTCCTTTTGAACATCGTCGAAGGGCTCCTGCATTTGAAACTCAGACTCAAGTTTTCGCAGTGCTTCGTTCCGGACCTTCGTCTCAGCCTCGTCGTAAACGACTTTGTACGGATGCTTGGCCAAGGCTTCAGTGGTCAGACCAGGGCGCAAGTGACGCCAGGACCTACGAAGTTGTTGTCCCTCGGGCGTACCGAGGTTCTTGGCGCGGTAAGTGTGCGCTCTCCGGGCGAGGTAAACCGTAAGCTTTTCGACGAACAACTCTTTACAGAGCATGTCTCCGGAGGTCCGCTGGAAAGCCCCAGAAATCTGCTTCAGACACTGGCTCTGCTCGGTTTCCAGTTGTTTAAAGAGACTCTTGTTCATCGACCACCTGCATTGGACCTCGCCAGTAGTGACCACGTACCAAAGGGCACATGCGTATGCGAAAACGGGGCGGATACAAGTGAGGTAAAATCGTCGAAGCTCCAAGAGAGACGGACCCCAAGTAGACCCGGAGACACGAAGAAGGTGCCACATCTTGGTCCTGACCTTGGCGAGAATCTACGATACGAAGGACGCTTTATTAGCACCCGGAGGCAGCCTTGTCATGAAGCAGAACTTACGTGAGCCACATGCTCGATCCATGTGAGACGGTAATCTAACAGAACCCCAAGGATCTTGATTGATGTCTCTGCCTTTGAGGGAAGACCTTCGATGCCGGGCATGGCTAGAAAGGGCTTCGCTGACCGGGCCTTACATAGGTGCATTATCTGTGTCTTGTCAGCGCCAAAAGAGGTGCCGTTCGGTGATGCAAATTCTATAAGCAAGGTGTACAGCATTTTCAAAGCCTTGTTGTTCTCCTCGTGGGACTCGGAAGCAACTAAGACAGTGATATCGTCGACAAAAGCCGTGATGACCAAATCTCGCAACCGGCAGAGCAGCATATTTTCTGTGGATTTGCTTCCCTTAAGTTGGTCAAGAATGGGCATGGAAAACAGAACAAAGAGGATGGGAGACAACGGGCTACCTTGAGGGATACCGATATTGATCCAAAACTTCTTCGACTGGTAACCTGGAAGCCGGATTGTGGTGCTGCGTTTGGAAAGGAATGACCAGATGAACTTGATCAACCAACAGGGGATACCATATTTGACCAGAATGTCTAGCAAGTACCTGCGTTGAATCCGATCAAATGCGCCGGTGATATCGAGAGCCATTAGCGAAACAACACTCTTCACTGATTTCCCACCCTCTCCGACTGACCAGTTCTTATAGATGGCGTTGATAATGAACTCGAGAGCCTGTGTCGTGTTCCTCCCTCTGACACCAAATTGCTCGAATGGAAGCCTGCCAGTTGAGAATAAGAAGTCGGATAATCGGTTGGCATACAGCTTTTCTACAATCTTACCGAGTGCGGAAAGTAGGGCGATTGGGCGATATCCCTTTGGAGATGATGATGATTTGCCAGGCTTGCGCAGCATGACTGTCACTGCCTCCTTAAACTCGTCCGGATGATACGATAGCGTGAGACAAGCCTGCATAGGCCGCTCAAAGACCGATGTGAATATATCTTCAGGTGAAGTTCCTGAAGGCAACAGCATCTTCAAGGCGTCGATTGGAATCCCGCACGCTCCCGCAGCCTTGTGGGGTGGCATTGCGCGCAAGGTGCTGGCCAGTTCTCCAGGCTTTCAATCCTGTAATGCTTTGCCGTCATTTTCAGAGTCGCTGTCGAGTGGGGGCACTCCAAGACTGGCGCAGGCCCCTTTCCACAACTGTACTGGGGCCAGATCGGTTTGACTATAAACTCGGCCTTTGCTGCATTTGTCTTGTATTTGCGGATACCGTGGGGGACGAGCTCTTGCAGGCCAGGCATGCGAGGGGCCTCGCGAGACATCGACAGCGGGGTGCGCCGCTGAGGCCGTCTTGTAAGCGCCGGGGCCCAGCGCGGTGCTGCGCTCGGCTACAGAGAGGCAGGATCCCCGGGTGTGTGTCGGAGGAGGCAGGTGTGCCTCGCGGGGAGGCGGGCGCCGGGGGAGGTGGCCACACTGTGCAGACCAGGACGGCCGAACGCCACAACACCCACCAGAGAAGGCGCGGGGGCAGGAGCGGAAGGGGGGGCAGTGACTGCCGAAAGGGTGAGAGCTTGTTTCTGTGGCGCAGGGCAGGGAAAGAGCGGCCCGGACATGAACGGAAGGCTCAGGCGCCGCGTCGGAGAGCGGACGGGGCGGGTCACGCTGAAGGAACGGGCGTACGGGGCCGAACAACTGGAAAGACTTGTAGTCGTCCCCTCACACTCTACAAGCTCTTCTCGTCGTGGGAGCAACGAGCAGGACGGCCGACTGGTACGATTACATGTACTAGGACCAAAACATGATGGGCGAAGAAATATTCGCACGAGTACATGTTGTCGAAATAGGGGCAGGTTCCATGCGCGACGAACCACCTACATGTCAGTCTGCTTTGTATATAGGTACATAGGTGTAAAGCTGTATAGCTGTATAGGCACATAGGAAAATGCATGTGTATGGCTGGCTAGTGGACCCAAAAAGGTAGGAAAAGATCGTTCCAACAGGGTTTTCAAAGACAAGCTCCCAGTGGTGCCCTCTCAAGCCTCCGACCTCTTCTTCTTCGCCTTCTTCTTCGCTTTCTCCGTCCCATCTGGCGACTTCTTCTCCTTCTTGGCCTTCTTCTCGGATTTGCCCTTGCCCTTCTTCGCGTTGGCCTTTTTGCCCTTGGCATCCGTCTCGGAATCGGACGCCGAAGACGCAGAATCAACAGTCGCATCTGATTCAGCGTCCGACTCCGGCCCGGACGAGTCCGATGCGCCGCTGGACCCAGAGGCCGTGTCCGAATCCGATTCGGATTCGGACTCAGATGACTCCTGCACTCTCTTGATCCTGGTCGGCTTCGCCTTGAAACTCGCCGGCCGCACCTGGTCTCTCATTGCTATCGTGTCCTCGTCCTGCCCGTGCGCCTGTAGAAGATAGTCGTTGAACTGGTTCGAGGCGTCCGCAATCAGCATAAACGTGTCTTGGTCCAGGACGGGCGGCTTGGCCTTTTTGGGAGACGGCGATGACGTGTCGGCGCCGGCCCGCTTCCCGGACTTCCGGGACTGCGCTTTGAACTCGGCCAGCGCAATGGCGGTCTGGAATGCGTTCCTGATTTGGCGCCCGTTCCACTGGAGGCTCTCCCAGTTGGTCGACGCCCATTTGATGATCTCGTGCTTGTCGTACTTGATTGGCTGCTGGCCTCCTTTGACTCGATGTTCGTTGACTTCCTTCAGCTTTCCAATGTTGTTCTTCCAGATCTTCGTACTCTGCTTCTCCAAGAGCTTTGGGTAGTAGAGCGTGAGATGCAGTCGTGAGCGGAATGCGTCATCAATGGCGCCCACCCGGTTGGTCGTGAGGAACAAGATTCCAGGGTAGTACTCCAGAATACGAAGGAAAACTAGGGCAAGAGTCGTCAGTACATGTCTGCTTCTGGTGTAGCTTGCCGAGACCGACCTGACACGAGTCCGTTCCGCTTTACGTCGGTTTTCTATGCGAGGTCAGTATTGCGGCGCTTCTTCCGGTCGAGTCTTTCGGGTGTTCTTACGGTTCTCTTCGCTAGAAATACATCTGCCTCGTCCAGGAGCAACACGCAGGCCCACCTGTGGGCCAGCTTAAAATGCCTTTCCAGGTTCGCTTCAACAACTTCCGGCAGGTGTCCTATGTCTCCTGTTTCGTTGGCGCGACCGCTGAATTAATCATCTGCTGTTATCTTTGGGGAGAGAGGGCGGCGAAGTTCTGACGTACCACAGGTAATGGGATACAACGGCCGCTTGGTGTATGCTGCCACGCATTCTGTACGTCTCCAGGATCAGCAACGACGCGGTCCAGAACCAGGTGAGAAGAGAACCCTGGGGAGTCTTACCCGCGGTAGAGGTTTTGCCCACGCCAGGAGCACCATGAAGCAAAATGATGCATCCTTTGCCTGTTTTACACAATGGTCAATATGTGTGAAGAAGACCAGACATGCGCCGAGCGTTACCTTTCCCTCGAACAAGGTCCAAGTCAACCTTTTCGGAAAATTGATCGTTCGCTGCTTGCGATCCATCCGACCGCCTGGTGTACGATTCGACCATTGCCTGCACCATCTCTCTGTGCCCTTTCGGCAGGACGAGGTTGTTCCAGTCGTTGCCGTGCTGGACATCCTGGAGTCGGTCCAAATCCAGCTGCACTAAAGCATTGACAAGTCAGTACGGAGTCCAGAGTTTGCACCATTTGATTTCTTTTTCTTTCTTCTTTTTCACAGTCGGACGGGTGCATGTTCGCTCCAACGTACCCCACTTGCGGTTCCGCAAGGCGTAACCCGGGACCACGCCCGGGAAGAGACTCATCAGGCCGTTCTCCTCAAAGTACAACCTGAGCTCTTCGCGAGCCTTCTTCGACTTTGCCTGTTGCGTAGCATAGCTTTCGAATAGTGAGGCGAGCTTTCGCAACACCTTTTGGCTCTGTGCGTCTTGGTGTGTGTGGTACGTGGGCTTTTGACAGTGTTTTGCAAAACACCACCGGTGGGTGACGGCTCGTTCGCCATCCACTGCGTCGTGCTCGTACCAATCGTGCGCTTCCCGTTGTCCTCTCTCGGTTGTTCTCGGCCAATGGTTCTCGGTCCCGGTCGTAAAGTCCGGTCTAATCTCTGAAATGTCGGGCAGGTCGCTGCTTCGTTCAAACGCAGTCTTGAAGTCGACAATGACCTCGCTGTTGATCTGCACGAGACGTCGGTTGTCAGCCAACGGTAAGCAGGTCTGCGTAAGGGCGGAGGCGGCCTACCGTCTCCCGCGTGCTTCCCGCGGTGGTGCCTTCGTAAGACATGTGGGCGTTGTTTGTGAGGTCCACAAACTTTCGCCCCCTCTGCAGTAGCCGATCCATTTCTTCGTCCTTCAGATATTGAACGGGAAAGACTTCAAGGTCTCGTACTTCTTTCAGACCGCTGTAGGGCTTGACTTCGAACAACTCTCTCTGGGTGCCAAATCGATCCCCGTCGTACTCCACGTTGAAGCAGGCAATGACAAGCGTCGACGTTGTGTTTTTGTTCCGTCTCGTTGCGGCACCTCCGGCACCATGCCTCATGAGCGGCTGTGCAATGTCCTTGCGATACCCTCCCGAATCCCCGTGTCGAAAGAGGTCCCACCGGTCAAGTCGCAGCAAGGCGTCGACGTTCTGCAAAAAGTCATTCTCTTCAAAGTCTTCCTCGATCCCCCCTGGCATAAGAGATGTCTTCAAAAAGGTGCCACCCCTTGTGGAGAGCACGCAATACGCCTGAGGGGAGTACCTAGCGCGGGACTCGGTCAGCTCAAACAAGATCCCACTATCGTCGGATCGATCGCTGAGAACATCGGTGGTCGAGAAGGTTTCTTTGCCGCTTCTGTAGGGGCAATAGATGGTGGTTCCGGCGTCAAAAAGCATCCATAGGTTTTCAAAGGCCACCTTGTCCTCCTTGCCGGATTTAATCTTCGCATACAGCTCCAGGGAACTTTGCAGATACTGATCCACAAACCGAGTAATCGTCCTGAAATGCGCGAGCGCGGACGGCCTCAGAAAAGGCTTCTCGTGGTGCTCAGAGGCGTCTCCCTGCGGAGGTATGGCAGGTGTTGGACTGGGCTCAATGATCTCACCGGCACCCTTAACGCCATCTTCCACAGCCTCCACCGAGCCTTCGGTCCCGGCCTTCGCTTCCTCTGGTGTCTGATCTAGTTGGAGATGACTGCGGATTACTTCGTCAGATGCTTCATTCGATGCCCCAAGTTCGGGGTTTCCATACCCATAGGCCTTTTCAAGCTTGGCGAGATGGTCTCTCAGCGGTTTCATGTTCCTGATCAGAGGGCGAAATGGCTTGGAGAGGCGGATGCAGGAGTGGCCGGAACCACAGTCTAGGGCCAACACGTCTCTGAAAAAAGAGGCGACGGGGTCGGACAGAATGTTGAGATAAATGATGTCGATTAGTCCTGGCTCTGGATTGACTTTGTCGATGGTGGCGTCGTCTGACAGCTTGTTGTACAAGACTCGCATCACTTGCGGTTGGTCCTTTGTAGAGGAAAACCGTGCATGATCCGCGGCCATGTCAACAAGGTTCCCTTCCGAATTAATGTCCTCTTCATCCGCCTCGAAAAACTTGACCTCGTTCTGAATATCGCTAGGATCGGGGGTTTCAGCCTCGCTTGGTGGCGAGGAGTCTTCCGCGACAGAATTTTCCTTCTCCTCTTCATTGTTGCGTAATTTTTCTTCGATAACCTGAAGTCGCTCATCAACAACTTTCATGTAATCAACTACGCCAGTCAAAAGACTTTCGCCGGTGTCGCCTGTAGACATTCTTCTAACCATGTCCAGATATTGTAGGTACAGATTCTTATCCTTATCATCCTCGGTAGTTGCTGGCGAGGGGGCGCGGCGGTTGTCGGGTCCATTATTGGAGGCTTCGTTTTCAGCCGACTCATTTTGTCCGGAGACAGAACTCTTAACAGAAGACGGAGAATCGACAGGCGGAGAATCGCTGACTTCGTCGGTTTTGTTCTCATCAGGTTTTACCGGCTGGCTTTCGGGTTCCGTGACGTTTGTCTCGTTGGTCGGCTCGCTGTCGATCCGACCGCTATGGATCGTTGAGTCCGTTGGTGCTGGGGCTGGCTTCGAGATGTCTCCATCCCCAGAAGTCGGACTGCCGTTACCAGTCATCTTGTCGTTCTGGGTGCTCACGTGCTCAACTGGCTGATCGTGAAACTCGCTTTGAGGAAGAGAGGAAAAGACCAGCAGCACGAGGTGCACAAGAAGCCCTATTACATTCAGAATGGTCTCCTCTCGTGCGTTCCCTGAATTGGAAATCGACCGAACTTAGCCGGGCCTGGCCTCATCAGAATCATATCTGTGCTGACGTGTAACGGCAGGATCATGCAGGAAAGTGGCTTTTGCTGCGCGATATGCAGTCTCGTCACGTTTACAAAAGTGTTATTGGTCAGCCTGGTCTCAATCCCTGGGTAGCCGGATAGCGGAGATGTGGGGGCAGTGGTCAAGACCATCATTTGGTCAATTCAAAAGGGGATGATGGCTGCTTCGGTCCAGCGACAGATCAGTCGAGTGCAGAGACATGGATTTTGAACAACTTGCAGCACGTGCGGCGCAATTTTGAGGCTGAGCTGCATCATGTATTGGCTCATGTTCGTCACTAGCGGCCGAAGGATGCAACAACAGACAGAACCCCTTGTCCAGGTTCATTGCGCTTCCAGCCGAATCCACAGCTCGCTACAAATAGCTTCTCTGGTTGCCTAGGGTCCCGAGTAGTGCTCTCGATCCTATGCTCAATTCTCATTCTCGAGAGAAACCAGCTCAGCACGACCAACAAAGTCGAGCTCCGTGTGATCAAGTTGATGAGAAGCCCCATTCAAGATGGTCGACACTGCACCACCAGACAATGAGGTCATCCTCGAGGCCCCTTCTCATCTAGTGACCACAAAAAACAGTGCTGCCCGGTTCGCTTACAGAGCCGCAGGCGATAGTGACACCACAGGTACTGCCAATGAGTTGGTGTTTGTGGACGAGCTCGATGCATTCGTCCCACGAAGCGAGGTTCCCGAGTCTGTTACCGTACTTGTTGCCATTGATTGCAGGATGCATGGCTGACAAGTAGCAGTCTGACTAATTGTTTCGATGATTCGAAGAAGCACTTAGAGCTTTTCAAGGCTACCATGGAAAGGTTTTTGCAGAATATGGCAACTCGAAAGGGGTTCAAGAAGCTTGGCGTCGACCTGAAAGATCCGACACTTTGTGACCTCAATTATGTTTTCAAAGTGGCAACAGCCGCTGTAGAGAAGCAGGATGGGGAGGGGAGCCTACGAGCTTGCAAAGATTTCGCCCGAAAGTGTTTCAAGAGCGCAAACAAGCGAGATACAGCTCTTGGTGCCATCATGTCCATGATCCCCGGCGATGTCTACGGATCTGTCATTTCAGGAGGCATTATGACTATTTTAGCGGTGCGTGGTGTAAAGAGTGCACCGTCTTTGTACCATACCAATCCTGTGGCTAACGTCCAGCAACGTTCAGGTCGCAGACGAATACGAGAAAAAAAGACAAGCTGTCGAAACCGCTCTTGCTGATATACCCAAAAAGCTGAATAGAGTCCAGAGGCTATCGGATCTGCACATCAAGTCGAAGCGGCTCCATGAGAAAGCCGACGGGGTCTTGGTTGCCATCTTTGTGGTTTTTGAGGCTATCATCAACGATCTGACTATGGATTTCACAAGTTCGTTAACAGTCTGCTTCGGGTCCGCTTCCAGACGTACTGACAACAGATCAATAGCCAGGGTTAAATTCAAGATGAAACTCGGAGCTGAGGATCAGGTCACCAATGCTCTGTCTTCCCTAGATGATAGCCTTTCGGAGTTCCAGGCAGAGTTGTATGTGTGCACTCAGGTTCGCATGGGTCGCATGGACGAAGGAATACGAAGGATCGAGGACGTCGCAAGAAGTAAGTCAAGTGAACTGGTGAGAGTTGGAAACGAATACAGATTGATTGAAGAATTTCGGATATGCACTTACAACAATGCAGAAATTGCTACGAACCTGAATACAGGCAATTCAAATGCAGTTACCAGAGACAATCTTCAAGAAGTACTATGCAACGCTCTTCATTGTTTCTACGCAAGTAACCCCCACTTCAACCCGATCAACGGCGGAGGTAAGCTCATGTATCCATGTGAACTTCCAGCAAAAATACTCAAGTAGACAGTAGTACAGTATTCGGACCCTTTGGCTGTTCAGCTGGCCGAAACGGGCGCCTCAGCAAAGGGTGGATCCAACGACACAATCAGTCTTTCAGAGAGAAACAGCAAAGTCTTCGACGGATGGAAGGCATCAATCGGAGACTTCGACTCGAGTTCCGAGAACCACGTCAAAGAGTGTATTCACGCCGGTCTCGGTCAACTTACACTAGAGGACAGAGAGAAGAGCGAATGGATCATGTCTTCTCCTGAAGTTCGCAATTGGTTGCGTCTTGACAAGTCCAACATTCTGGATATCAGAAGTGAAAACGCGCCGCAGGGCCTGTTTCATCCGCTATCCTTCACAGCCGCTCTACTCGCCGAGACACTTCAAAAGTCTACTGACTATCCTATCTTGTCATTCTTCTGTGGGCTGCGAACGAACGACACTTTTGACGTCGTTTCGTGCGGTCCGATGGCGGTTCTCAAGAGCCTAAACGGCCAACTTCTGAAGTTCTGCCTGGAAAGCCGGCCAGGAGTCGACATGTCGTTGCTTGATCTGAAAAAGAAACGACTGATCAAAAAGTCAGCCGAGGAGCCCAAATACGCCTTGCGACTTTTCCATGAACTACTCGGTTTGTTGGAGGGAAAAGACGTTGTATTTGTGATCCTCGACTCTTGGTCACGATTGCTTGGAGACAGAACACAAGCAGACAAGGTCGTAGAGAAGCTGTCTCAGACTATTAAGGACCTGCCCGACATTGTGCTCAAGGTACTCGTACTCGATGCTCTGCCTTCGGATGCTGTGAAAGAGTTGGCTTATTCTTCGCTCTACGTCCCAGAGGAAATTGATGGTTGGCGGAACGACGTACAGTTGAGCCACTTGGAGCAAAGTAATTTAACCATGATCGAGGAGCTACGAGCGACGCAGAAAAAGGAACGTGAGGATTTGGCAGAATCGGACTCAGAGGGCTCAGATGAAAACTGGTAATTCTAGCGTCTTCACCCGTCAAACTCATAAGAGGTAAGAGCGACACGATATCAACAGTCACTGCTCTTTAATGCGATCAGTGAAGCCTTTGACTGCACTATCTAGGCACAGTTGCACGCCCCTAAAGCTAGACTGATCAAAAAGCCTGAAGTGACAAATTATCTCATACTCGGCATGGACCCGCATAATTACTTTCATCATCTGTTCTGCGATCATATATCTCTTAGTTCCCAAGGGTGACGCAAATCTCTTGGGGTTTCATAGCGCCGTTCGACAAAAGTCAAGTCTGGTAAGAAGAGTACCCATTTTGACCGCAATTCTAAATGCTATCACAGCAAGGTCGGTTGTGCGGTACTATAGTCCTTGTCTGTATAGCTGAGCTGATTCAGGGTCATGAGAGGCACTGCTCGTGAATGAAGCCAAATGAAAGTTCAAGGGGTGATATTCATTATGCTGCGCTTGTCTCAGGCGCGAAAATTACTAAGCTGTAAAATTAAGGAGTGTTTCGTGAACATGCTTCATTTCCAACGAGGCTGTGCAATGCCGCTTTGGAGCCAAAGCTCGTAAGAATGCCTCATTATGCAGCAAGATGGGCTTCCTGTGTTTCTGATCAACCGGCTAGATCCCACTGTTCTGTGTTTCTTGGGGACAAGAGACTTTAAAGCTCAAAAGGTTTTCGGTATTATCGGCAACTTGAATGCCCTCACAAGTCTGCACGTTGACCTTCTGGGCTCCCTCCCCACAACCGGTTGTGGGATATACGAATACTTCGCGGTAATCAGCATATTACTTGGCAGAAACTCTGAAGCATCCGGGACTACCTTCACAGCCGTTTACAAGATTGTTGAGACGAATGGACTTGACAATATCGCCTGGCGCATTGAACGTTGGTTGGCAGACATTGGTCTGCAACTTGGTGATGGTCCAGACGCCGAGATTGCCCTCTTGAGCACAGTTTTTTAGGCTCCAGATCCGGAAGTCTGTGATTTGTGGGTCTGGTATCTCCTGACGTGGTATGGTGCTGGCCTCCGTCCCGAGGAAGAGAGCAGCAGCTCCGGCAAGACTAGCCAGAAACCTCATTTCGATCCTTGAACCGTCTGACATGTCTCGATTGAATTTTCTTGCTCGATAACGATGGTTCCAGCAGTGCATCGTCAAGGCTATTTGCCGTGCTAGTTGTATTGGATGATTGAGAAAGTGCTGCAATGTGGAGATTAGCACCAGAAAGCTGTGGGTGGCCACACCATAGGAATATATAGTAGCCCAGACAGAGCAGCAACAACTTTGAGCTCTCCCGCCCGCTTGTCACGACTTTTACACTGTGCTTGTGGCCATAATGATGGTGTCCTGCATCGGCCCAACTTCGCCGGCATGTCGTCTTTTAGGGAATACGAACTACCACCAAAACAACAATTTGGGTCTTACGCAGGTCTTAGTCTTTACTCGTATGCAGCCACCCGAGGTTTGCGGAAGCAAACCTTTTGCGCATACGGGCACGTGGTGTCACCAGGGTATCGTAAACCGCCTTGTCGGGGCTTTTAAACGTGACAGCGCTTTTTCTTATAACCATTAATTAAAAAGGGGCTTCTTTTGTAAAAACACCGGATCCTGTCGTTAAACACGAAATTGAAGACTTGGATGTAGTGTTGATAAACAACAAGCAGATGATCTCGAAATCCCATCTTCGGAAGTTTCCCTTCCGCCGCCAGAGAACCCCGCATGTGCGATCATTCCACGAGCTGATCAACGGGCTTGGGCTCTCACAGAGACGTCACTGGTCAGTCACACACACACTTTCTTATTACTAGTCTCAAGCAAGCTCCGATCATCGGTCCCGCAAGCCTCAAAGCTTAGCACCAGCTGCTGAAAGGGCCTAATCGAGCACCATACACTAATTTGGTAAATCGTGAAAAAAGTGTAAATGCTGTAGAACTATGAACAAGTGTTCTCGTTACATTTTTCGCGATCTAGGTGCATGAGCCAGCAGTACTAGAGGCGACTTGCGGTGCAGGATAGAGCAGGAGTAGCTGATGGGTTGCACTGAAAACAGTGAAATACGTCAATCCCCTCAAAGAGAAAGGTGTATGCACTCTTCCTTTGTACCAAGTCGACTGCAATATCAAGTGTATAGCTGAAGCAGATAGCCGCCGAAATACGTCGCTTTCAATATCAACTGCACTTGACCATTCATGTTAGGATAATGCCCGAAGTCAGTATGCCAGGAAGTATACAAGAGCAAAGATGATCCAATCAATTAACCACATCTTTACCAGCACTTTGACACTTTTTTTTAGTCATACCTCTGGAGTGGGATTCTACAAAAGAAGCTTCTTTCGCAGGTGTTTTCCAGTGAGTAGATTTCATGAAATTGTCTCAATTTGTCGTCGCCTAGGCGCTCATAAAGATATGATATTGACACATGAGTAGAGTTAGCTTGGAGTTGGGTCACCGTGTGGGAGCTATGGGGGTAGTCCCCTCTTGTTCTAAGGTCTCTCGATGTCTACAGACGTTGCTCCCGACACTTATATCGATAAAAGCAGAGATAGTTTAGCTACATTGCTGCCTGAGGTTCCCATCCAACTATTAATGGTCTTGCTCTAAGGAGACATCCAGAAGCAGGCGACCCACAGTGTCTACGCGGCATAGGGTCAGAAATGGATCAATCACTATACGAACTAAGCTTAAACAGACGGCCCGTAACCCCACTCTACTAGCGCAGTAGCAATGCACCTTGTGGTCAACTAAGCCTGAACAGGCGATCGTAACCCCACTCCACTAGCATGGTCGATGCTGCCGGGGAAAGCAAGCCAAGCTGCTTCTCGACAGACTACAGCAGGGTGCGGCAATTTTGGCCGCTTCCATGCCTTCGTGACTAGTATCCGTGTTCTACGCAAGGGCTGTGCATGCCTGGGCATCTTGGATCAGAAGATTCAATGATGCTTAGAGAAGCAAGAGCTGGAAGGAAATGCTAGATCAGTTGGCTTTCCCTCGATTTGGAGCTCATGGCTGGCCGTCATGATTGTCAGCATGTCAGCACGTTCGCCTTGATTCAGAGGAGGCTGAGGCTGTATTTGGCGGCTCTGACCAAAACCTGGCGTATAAAAGAACATGTCACCAACTCATTGACTTGAGAGATTACCAACTATAGCACCACAACACCCGCACTATTCTTTCTTACCTGAGCCACATTCATCTTGGCACTTGCTGCTGCGCTTCTAAATCTCTTCATCATGCGTCCATCACTTTGGTCTTGTGTGTTGATGGCTGGCTCCTGTCTGGCCCAGGGGGATCTTGCTGCACTTCTCGCTTCCCAAGACGACCTCAGCACGCTGTTGGAGCTTGTCAGTCTCGTGGACGGTCTAGCAGAGACTCTCTCCTCGGCTTCCAACATTACTATTATCGCACCAACAAACCAGGCATTTGCAAATGTGCCCCGGGATATCCCGGAAGGCGAGGCCATTGAGTTTCGCAACGACACTATTGCGATTGGAGCTCTCCTTGCAAACCACGTCTTCCGAGGAGTTTACCCATCGAATGTCATCAACAACGTTCCCACGTTTGCCCAGACCTTGCTCGACGATTCATACATTACTGCTCGGCAGCCTTTCTCCAACTTCACAGGTGGCGCTTACAATGGACTTGTGAAGAACGGAGATAATGTGTGCATTCTGTCTGGGGAGCTCACTATCTCTACGGTCACTGAAGCCGTATGCATACCCTTCGCCTATATGAACGTTCTATGATGCACTAACTTAACAAAAAAGGATATTACCCTGGGTGGAGGCATCACGATTCACAAGGTCGATACGGTACTTTCGTTTGGGGCTCCGTTCCAGCTCTTCACATTTCGATCGGGCTACTTCGCCATGAATGCCGCTCTGGAGGCTGCTCATCTAAACTTCGCCTTTGGCGAGACTGGAGCCGACGTTCAAGGTCTTAATATTTCTGACTACACTATCTTTGTGCCCACTGACGCGGCCTTTGAGTCGATTGGATCTGTGCTTGCGTCAGCGGACATGGAGACGCTTCAGGAGGTCCTTCTCTACCACATTATTCCCAACAACGTCATATTCTCGCCATCCTTGGGCAATATTACAGTTCCATCTCTCCAAGGCGCCAACATGACTTTTACAGTCTTGGCAGACGGTTCTGCATGGGTGAACAACGCAAGAATCACATTTCCCAACACCATTTTGTACAATGGTGTTGCCCACGTAATTGATAGGTCAGTCAATTGCAATCATCCTGGACTACATATTCTAAACTAGTCACTTCTCAGTGTATTGAGCCCGGGAGACTTTGACAGAGCTTCTCTTGAGCCGTCTGCGCCAGCATCTGAACGCCTCGCCTTTCCCAATGCGGCCTCGGTCCCGAACCTCCCCTTTTCAAGCGTATCTTTTGCAACAGATCTTATGGCATACACAACGACTCCAAAGCTGCTTCAGACTGTTGCTGCCGTCTCAACCCCTACAGCCAGTGCCAACATCACAGCGTCAAGCCAACCAGTTCCAGTTCCAACTGGGGGTGGTAGTGAACTGTTCCCAGCCGCTATATGGGCCCTTTCTGTCACAATAGGTATTGCTGCATTGCTTGTCTAGAGCTAGGAAGCTCTACATAGGATCAGATAGCAATAAATTAAGAGAGTCGTCCTAGGATGGTAATGTTGGCGGGAAAGGGCAGGGTTCAACCCGCTACACCTCCAGACAGCGATCTACTTTTGCTTTATATCTTTCTTCTTCGACCAGCTAGTCAAGAGTTATGTACGAACCTCCGGCTTATTTCTGCTCTAGTCAAGGCCAGTCAATAGTTAGTTATGTACATTCTTAAACAGAGCATCAACAAATAGACTTTTGACCATCAGACTTCTTAGCTATGATTCCAGCACATGATACACGATTGTTTCCCCGCAGATTGGGCCATAATTGTTATATCTAAGGAGCAACAATAACAGCAACTTTCAACTGTTATAATAGCCTAATCGCAGTTATAATACTCTAGAAAGAACCTAATTAAAGCTTCTGAGACCCCTTGGATAACTAGTTGTTGCTTAAAACTAGGCTTGGTATCTAGCTACTTTAAGATAGGTGGGCTCAAAGTGCACTTTAGTAGTGCGGCAGGTAGTATTTAGTTGTTTTCGTTCATTTATCTTGCTAAATATGTGCGTCTTTGTAATGATTCACCAGTAAACCAGACTACTAAACTTGAGACTACTATGGGTGAAAATTTTGAGACGATCTAATGCGGTAATCTCACAAAGTGGCGCCATTGTTGTGAAGCAAGTTGTTGATATTGCCAATTCTGGCGATGTTGCTGATGGATCAAAGGCCAAAAAATTCATTTTGAGCGACATTACTCAATTTGGGTTTATGACCAATTGTTGCTGTATCATCTACAGCATTTTAATTTTTGATGAGCTAAAACAATTCAGTTGAGATAGAAACTGAACATAACTATCTTCTCGATCAGATGATTGAGAGTGCTCAGCATCTGTTCGAGTTGCGTAGTAGAATTGCGACTAGCCTTGTTTTAGCTTGACCTGCTTGTACCTCGCTGAGCCCCTACACGGCCGTTTGCATAAATTCCTAAATATCGATGGCCCTTTGTGTGAGATCGAAAGCTCGGCTTGAATATGAAGTCAATGACGCCCTCTCTGGCTCACAAGGTTTACACAAACGGTTAAGCAATGGGTAAGGTTCCATAAGTTAGCCATGGAGACTTTCGGACGTAACCTAATGTACGCCTCATTCGCACTTTCTTTAAGGTTCTGTGCAGTAGGGGCCGTTGGAGTTGCAACCCAAGCAGGAGCGTGGTGAATCCTGGGTCAAATTAGCTCGGTCAGGAAATATTCGTACGTCAATCAGTCAAAGAGTAATGAGATGAGTTGCTCGAGGTGGGAACTCCGCGATCGGTCTCCCACCTCCCGAAGATGATCACCCACGTCCCGGGCATCCTTAGTTATCAACTTCTCCTTGAACGCTAAACCACCGTTAATGATCGACTACGACCACACTCTATCTTTGGATTTTCCTTCAGAAAGAACGACAGGGCAGATGAGACCGTTCAACCAAAAGTGATGGACTACGCAGATGGACTTTGGCCGGCACCCACACCACAATATCGGAATAACCCAGTCGAGGCGCAGGGCAGTCGTAATGACCGATCAGGCGAAAGGAAAGATGGGAGACGATAAGTAGTACCAGATAAGATCGATTCGAAGAGGGCAAAAGTACAGTATAAGTTGCCGTCTCACTGCGATGACAGCTTTCTGGGTACTACCGATCAACACCAACGACACAAACTCCTTTGGTTTCCCTTCCTTCACTACGCTCTCCAGTCACCTTACTTCAATTCCTCAATTATTTGAAATCCATAGTGATTTCGGAAGCTCCAGACATTACTTTTCTATCCACAAACAAAAACATGAAATTCATTTATCTCACTCTTACTGCGCTATCTCTCTGGCTGCCACGGAGGTTGTTGCTCGTCCCGAAAAGCAGACCAAGGAGAACGCCAAGAAGGAAGCTGCTCTTGCCGGCCGCTCCACCAAGCAGTGCACCGCTTCAATCGAGAAGTGTAAGGCCTCGTTATTAACTCTACTGCTAATGGATTTGCTACCACGGGAACTGACCTAAACCCTCGGGGCTAGATTTCCTCCGTCTCTGTAGCAATCGAGAAGTTAGCCCAGGCCACAGCTGCTGACCGCGCTGCTGGTTACACTTCCTAACTGGAAGTTATACAATGAGGTCTATTTCTGTGGTTACATTGGTTATGCGGCATGTTTTCCACAGATAAAGTTGTATTGTTCAGATATTGAAAGGGTTGGGAGATGGGCTGCATAGCATGTCATTCAAGATAGAGCTTCGTTTTTAGCAATCAACAGATACAAGGTTTTACAATGAAAGCTTCTGGATGTTACTTGCTTGACAAAACTCACAGGCAAGTGTGATAAACAATATGTCTTGATGCTAGCTTCCTGACTCCTCACGGGAACCAACAGTAAGGTTCCCGAATCATCGCCCAGATCAAGTGAGGTCGGGACTCTCCAAACATGACTAAATCAGCGCGATGGACTTCAATATCATCAAACCCAATTTTGGAATACAGAGAGTGCCCAGATTCTGTAGCCTCTAAGTAGACCGGAATCTCCAAATGAAGAGATTCCTGGATACCAAAAGCCATCAGGTTTTGTCCGACACCACGCTGCTGGTACAACGGATCTGTTACTAGGATGTGAAGGTCAATAGTCGTCATATGTCAGCGGAAGGCCTTTCTCCATAATTAATAGCAAGAAAACTCACAAATGCATGGCTTGCCTGCCATTAAACGGTTTCGCATACCTTCAACCCCAGCGAAAACCAGCTTGCAAACTTCAACATTGGCTCCCGGACCCCATGAGGCCGGCTTTGACATCGCGTAAGGCATGCCAGTTGGATATACATTCCACTTGGCAAACCCCACGATCGAACTATCGCCTATTCTTTCTGTGTCCACTGCTACAAATATACGAGCGGTTGGGTCCTCCCGAAGTTGCTTCGCTAGGTCGTTGGCTCGGAGGCCAAGGAATCCATCATCCGGCACGTAGCCCGGAAACTTGATCTTGAAGAATGGGTTTTTGGCGAATGCCTGATGCCCAATCTCAGCGCATCGCCTGAGATCGCACTCCAAGGCAGTCCGTATCTTGATAGGCATAGCTGTGAAGAAGTAGGAATCGTAGGCCAACAGCTTACCTGCCCAGATGCCGCTCGAGTCTTGTAGGAATTAGAACGCGATTGATAGAGAAAATGGCTCAACAAAAATGACGTAAATGAGTTTGCGGAGGATTGGAACCTTATGAAGAAGGGTAGGAGCCTAAGTAGTCATGGTTGGCCCAGCTAGGCATCATAGTTTTGCCGAAGCTTTGAAACAGTTTGGGGGAATGGCGAGATTGCGGCTGGTTGGCCGCTGCCCACAGACAATTGGAGGTATGATTCAATTTGCGTGAAGTTCCCACTTGGCCTCGATTGGGTTCACATGTCATGCTCAAAATCAGACGAAAACGACGTTGAGGTGGCGAATGGAGCGCTTTTATGCGTTATGAACACTATCAGCTGAATTGCCATTTTGGGTAAGACCAGAGCGCGACACAGCCAGTATTTCTCTAGATCGTTCTTGACGTCCAGTTAGCACCCGTACTTGTGTAAGACAGTTATGTTTCCATGTTCATAGTAGCACTGCGCTGCGGAAGGATAATCTTGTTAGTGCATTGGTCAACATTATTTTCGAAAGACTCACATCATACCCCCTTCAAAACTGAATACTAATCTTCACGCCTGAGCACAAACAAGTAGCTGCATTGGGATCTCTGAAAAGCCTAAACATGTGTGTTCTGAGTTGTTTCAGCACAAACACAATTAAACACGGTTTGATGAATCATTAATGATCAAGGTCCTTTTGGGTTACAAGCACTTTTGATATTCACATACTTCATACTACTTTAAACAGATTGAAAAGTCCCGCCTGGACACTTTCACATTGATGCCATTGATATAGTTGTTCAGAGCAACACCGAAAGGACTCTTTTAAAGAAGGTAGTTTTCCAAAGCACTTTGACACCTGAATAGAAGGCTCAGAAGCGCTGTATAAGCGGTTACAGTGTGTTCTAGACATTGTTTTCTCCAATTCCGTGAGATTAGACGAGCTAGATCTAGTGAAGACCAGTGACGCCGCCACACTACAAACATGAAATGTAGATCAACTGACTGCTTCGACCACAGGCTACTCTAAGAAATTCTTCTTCAATTTTTTTTCTGTTCATTCTCTTTTCTAACCTTTAGGTGAACCAGGAGTCTAAAAATGGGAATCATTACATCCTTGAAGGCAGAAAAGGAATAAGGCTCGGTCAGGCGTGAAATACCCTATCCGATGCAATAGTTAATTCAAGGATACCGAATGACTTTAGATTGCTATAAAGCAAAGCCTTTTAGGCTATAGAGCGGATAGAGCGTTTTTCCTCGACACGGAGTGCTTCAGTAGCAGTTACAATGGGCACCAAGGCACATGCCATCATCACGCAGCGGATAAAATATGTCATTGGGCTATCAGCTGGTATATAATATGTAAATTTAAAATATCAAACTGCTGTCATCAGTCATCAGTCGTTGCTCACTTCCACGCAGCCAGAGCTTTCTTGGTCTCGGCCTTGATGTCTTCCTCCTTTAGATTCAAAAGTTCCACAGCGGCATTATCCTTCGTGGCATTGCCGTTGCCGTCACCAAAAAGGTACTGCTGAAGCAGCTGGATGAAAGCACTGAAGTCACCCTTTGCCAGTTTCTCATCTGCCGTCTTCTCCAAGTCTGAGGTCTTAACATTGTTTATGGCAAATGTGGAGCCAGTCTGCTCCTCAACAATCTTAAGCAGCTCGCGCTGGGTCGTTGTGAAAGAAGCAACGTTAATGTATTTGTTGGCGGTCGACTCAAGGTTCTTCAGCACGCCTGCAACTGACTTGCCGATGTAGCCGAGAGTGGAAGGAGAGATAGGTTCATTCCCTGAGTCGAAAATATTGACAGTCTTGTTCTTGACGTCAAAGCCTAGAAGACCGCCGCTGAAGTCCTGGGTTGTGTTAGCTCTATCTTGATTCTCTTGAAGGAGCCTAGGAAATCAGAAAATGTCGTACCCAGTCAAAGAACGGGCCGACAGCAATGCCGGTCCATGTGAATGAGCTGTTCTTCTCAGAGAGCTCGATCAAATAATCCACAGTCTGGATCTTAGGAGTCAAGATACCGCCAATCTTGGTGCCACGAGCCTCTCGGGTGTTGATTCCAAACTCGGAAGGGATGAAACGCTTGATTTTAGCCGCAACGGCAGCGTCGGCAAGAGTCTTCTGACTGGAAAATCCCGCCGTTCCGACGATGGAGACAACGGCGTCTTGACCCTTGAGAGCCTCCGTAACCTCCTCGACCGAGTTGATGTCGACCTTCTTAACAGTGACTTCTGAGGGAAATTTTGCGGAAGACTCTTTTCTAGAAAGCGCAGTGACTTCGAAGCCACCGGCAAGCAGGCCGCTAATAATGCTAGGGCCAAGGTTTCCGGAACCCTGTACGAATGAGTATAGAGGATGTCTGGTGGACTGGGGGTTTAACTTACTCCGACAACGGTGACTTTCTTAACAGACATGGTGAAGTGTTGATGTGGTAGAACTAGGTTGGAATGGGGTGTTAGGTTTGGCGTAACTGAAAACAAGATGCTCCTGGACTGATTGTTGACTTTTGCTCGGGAAGATGGGCAATTTATGTACTGTTGGCGCCCGGCTGTCGCCAACCTTCACCCCACCTCGGTTTTGGCATCGCGCAATAACCCGGGATCTTGCATGATTGCGTATGTATAGCGCGAGATCCACTAAGAATTCACACTTAGTATTAGCAATCAGCGTCTTCAGTTAGCCTCCTGCCGTGCCACGGCCCCTCCCGGCGAGCGGGCTTTAGCAACGGCCGACGTCTGTGTTCCGGAACCCCACTGCAGCATCTCGGAATCAATTTGCTTCCGGCACCAAAATGCTTCCGGACACAGTAATGAGGAACGCGAAAGAAACTTCCGCGCGCTGATAATTAGAGGCGGATTCATTTGGGCTCGGCACTTTACCAATCATTCGACAACTCAATTAACCAGAGGTGCCGTCAATTGTGAAACGCAGAGAACAGTAAGTGGATGCGACCGTACCTATCACCAATCGACCATTTAAGATGGGGACTGGTGATTTATTGATTCACCCGCTGTTGGTAACTCTGGAAAGAATTCTAAGCACTCCACAGAAAATAGAAAAAAGCATAGTTACAGTACCGGGTCATAAGTCTGGCAACAGCAATAAGAATAACCCAATCAATAGCTACACTGGGGTGATGAGACACAGGACTTCTGGCGGTGCACTGTGAAGTGACTCGAAGCTATTAATGGGTCCCCTTTGTAACTGTTGGTTGGGTTATCCTTACTGCTGTTGCCAGACCTATGACCTGGTACTGTATACCCCTTGGTAAACCGTTGCACTAAAATCGTGGCAAGGTAGTGCATCAGCGGTATCACCCAGGTTATTCTGAGTCTCAAGAACCGCTGATTACTCTATGACTACCTGATCTTGCCTGTATCCATCATAGGATTGCTCTTATTCTTCAACGAGATGTGTGGAAGCAATGTGCTCGATTTTCAAAGCATCTCCCGAACAAATTTGCGCCCACGACGGACAGGACTTATGTGCAGCACCCCAATGAAATACAGTGTGTGCTTGATTAGTGCTATCCGGCATGCTCATGAAGTAGACTTGCAGTAGGAGCGGATTAAATGTAGTGAAGTGACCGACCATGATCAGACGAGAAGTACGAGCGGCTTCTTGATGTTATTTTGCAAATGTTGGCCCATAACAAGGCGAGCCATCTCTACTGTGTTCTAACACAGCACCAACTCCTCAGTACACGTGCTCTTCTTCGAGCTCATTCGTGTGCATTCATTCAACTATAGCTTATTCAAAGAGACTGCATCATACGTTTCTTTACACATAAATAAGTTTTCCCCCCTGTGGATCTGATTACTACCTTCTGCTAATTACCTCACAAGATCAAACCGACTCACCCCACCCAGCTACCCATCTACTTATTGAAGACCGATCTCATTATTCAAAAAGCTGAAGTACCGTTCCAAGCTTTCATGGAACCCATCAATGGATCTTCAAGATGAGGACTGAAGCATATCGACCGCTCGATGACGCCGACGCTTGGTTGAACATCTGAGAAGTTGCTCGAATGACCCAATGACAATGGAGCACCGCTGTGTAGTATCGTATTCTAAGAATTCTTACTAGGGCAAGACACATGGTGATAGTAACCTGAGACTGACCAATCAAGAAGGCACAGGCGCAACTTTTGACATGACAGGTTATGGCGATATTACAGGGTAACAAATTCCACTTGGCGTACCGAGGAAATCGCAGTGTATTCATATCAAGTGATATGCCAGGAATTTTGTCGATTATTCAACACACTTTTAGAAGTTTCAGCGATTGTTTGATGGCCACTGACCTCTTCTTCCCCACAGCAAGAAGTCCCCCAGAGATGCATCACTAGTTTCACCCGTGGCCAATGAACCGTTGCGAGTGCATTCGGGATTCCACAATGACAACAAACTCTGGTCTTCAAGACTCTTAAGATTATATTTGCATATTCCTCCATCTTTTCGCTGCCTCATCCGGTTCTGTTTCAGCGTCAAGACAGCTTTGGGGTTTTCAGCTGAAATTAGTTCAGTGTTTGTGGCTGCTTGAAGGTATGTAAGGCTCAGCCACACTATCCGAATGAGATGAGAGGCATGTAGGTAAATAAGGCTCGAGCCGTACGCCTTGCAGAGATTGGCAACTTCGCGTGGCTGCAGAGGAAATTTTTCGATCAACATTCCAATGCAAAGCGTTCGCAAACCACGTGCAGGAAGCTGGTTCTGGAAGACAGGAATGACACCGCAGTCTTAACACAGGATGAACTCAAGACATGGATATCTATGTGGTTTGTTGGGCTGGGGCTCTGTGAGGAGGGTTTGTATTATTGTTTTGATTATATGGAGCGGTACCTCCTTAGGGATGCAAGGTTCCAAACGGCTGAAAACATATAAGAATATGGAAGAAGTTGTTTTGTTGGAGGTGGGCTACAGCCTTAACAACAGCCGCCTCACTGGCAACATCTCAGTCTCTACCGCCGGAAAAGGAAAATGTCACTCTTTAATCCCCGCACGCTCGTTACTGCCCTTTTGCTGGCACAGACACTCGCTTTACCCACTTCCGAATCCAAACCAGCCCGCCGGGAAGACAGGAATATCTGCAATGACGGAGAGCTCGCTGCCGCAAATCCCCGCGCTGCCTTCTTCCGAAAAATTGTCGACGGTTCTTGCTACACCAACTCCAGCAAAGTACCAACCCCGAAAGATGTCCCGCTGAAGGTGGGCATCATCGGAGGAGGAGCGGCAGGTCTCTATGCTGCTATTCTGCTGGACTCCCTCGGAATCGACTACGACATCCACGAAGTGTCTGGTCGCATTGGCGGGAGGGTCTACACCTATCACTTCGATCAAGAGAAATGGGATAAATCGACGCCCAACGACCCCGCGTATTATGACTACTATGTAAGCGACCTGAACCGCAAGACATCTTCGTTTACTTGCTGATATGACTCCAGGATGTAGGGGCAATGCGTTTTCCCCCAATGCCCTATATGGACCGCATCATTGGCGACAAATCATGGAGTCTCATCCCCTACATCAATCAACGAGTTTCCGAACGCGACCAGGTGGTCAAAAAGCACTACATCTTCCAGGCGAATAACACATTGAGGCGATTCAACGGCGTCACCGCTCTGATTCAAGACCCTGCTTCGGCATCTCCTGATCGTTACGGCGTGCCAATCTTCAACTCAACCTTCAACGCACAATCCGCTACCAACTTATGGAAGAACCAAGTCGAGTTCATGGTTGAAAGGCTTTCGGAGGACTTCACTGCTGGTTTCAACCTGCTTATGGAATATGACTCCAAGACCGTGCGAGAGTTCCTCCTGGACCAAGGCTTTGCCAACAGCGAGATTGATTGGTTGGAGACCATGAACGACGCCACTGGTCACTACGATATGATGTCAATGTCTCAAGCTGTCCTAGAGCAATGGATCTTTGACGGCTACAACATCAGCAACTGGTCCCTCATCAACGGTGGTACGGACATGCTGACCAAGGGCATGAACCTCATCGTCAAGAACAAGCCAGTCCTCCACAACAGAGTCACGGACATCAAAAAAAGCCCTGACAGCACCTTGAAGATTATTGTCAACGGTACTAAGGAGTATAGCTACGCTCATGTCATCTCGACGGTCCCCCTGGGCGCCCTGCAGGCTATCAACATGACAGAGTTGGATCTAAGCTATTTTGAAAACAACGCCATTCGCACACTGAAGTATGCGTTTCCTTTTTTCGAGACTCTTCACGCCTGTAAGCACTTGTTGCAAGCTTGAAGATGCTGACAATTCTGACTACAGTTATGACCCCTCGACCAAGATTGGCTTTAAGTTCACGACCCGGTGGTAAGTAGACTCCTTTTCCTCGAATAAGTTGCTTTATGCAAAACTCTTGATCTAAATTTGACCTCAGGTGGGAAAACCTCGCGACTGGTCCTTTCAAGGGTGGCCAGTCCTACACCGATCTTCCCATTCGTCGCTGCGTATACCCCTCCTATGGTGTTGACGTGCCGAACGCGCCCGGAACCATGATCGCCAGCTACACCTGGGGACAAGATGCCTCGCGTTTAGGCTCTTACCTCAACCCACACAACCCCACGGCGCAGGCCCCCTACCAGCCGGAGAGCGCCGATGTCATGGTGGATTTGGCCCTCAAAAGTCTGGCAGAGCTCAACGGTGTGTCCCACGAATACCTCCTGTCGCAGTTCGAGGGATACCATGTGTACGATTGGTACGGATCGGCATACTCGAACGGGGCGTTCGCCATATTTGGGCCGGGACAGTTCAGCAGCACTCTTCCCTGGTTGATGAGACCTGCCGCCAATGGTCATATGCATTTTGGCGGAGAGGCACTCAGCTCAGGGCACGCGTGGATTATCGGAGCCGTGAACAGCGCATGGAGAACCGTGCTCGAGATCCTGGACACTGAGGGCTTGGAAGACAAGAAGAAGCAGTTCATCGACCAGTGGGGAGTCATTGATGAGGTCGATATGGGTTGGTACAACTGGTCACCAGAGGGTTGGCCTTAATTTAAAAGGCTTTTGGTTTTGCGTTGCTCCTAGGTAGGCCACTGTACACCACTTTTTCTGTTATCTGGCGCAGCTGTGATCAGCATCTCGAAGTTTTCGGTCCTTTTGCAGCGTCGCCAAAATCTCAAAATTTTGCCTACCCTACGTCAAAACTAGCCTTGTAAGGTTAGGAGTCTATAGATGTTGTTTAATGTTTTACTTCGGAAAGAACGGAACTCAGAGGTCTGTTGCATCTATACATGACTTCATGTGCAGACCAATCACAAGGTGAGAGACTGAAACATCATTATGAGCCATCTCGACTCATTCAACGCCGACCAATAGCCGATGACCCCATAAGCCAAAGGTGCGCTATCTTGTTTTTGGGCTGTCCAAGAAGGACACAAGCAACCATCCTCATTCAAATCTACGCCTATTATTTTGATACTTGTTGTTTTGCCCGTCAGCCCTTCGAGGCGGTTATTGCTGCAGCCTACAAACACATCCTTCACAAGTCCGCCCACCTTTAGCCCGCCGCTTGTTTCTCCACGTTAAAAGGAGAGACACTCTAGTCTGGATCCATGGCAACCCAAGGATCGCATCTGTTCATCAGATGCCACCGAATTTTCCTGGACCTCTTCCGACAACACTACCCAAAGGAGCCTGAACCACCTTGGCATACCAACCCGATTGTCGCTTTGCGGTAGTTTCGAGCCAATGTTCAATTGGGGCGGAGAACCCCCGGAACCTAGCGCCGAGCCTCGTCCACCGCCTTATAGCCTGCCTCTGGATCCCCGATTTGGCTCATATCAGTTGTCTGATGTTGACGTTCAGCGTGAGAAAGCTCTTGCCAGCAGTGAAGTGACTGTTACCCGAGGCGATGATTTTCTTTGCCAGATGAATATCATGCCACACAGTACGTTTTAATGGCCTCTCCTCTTGCTGATACCGATTCGTAACGTATCATACTCAGATGCTAGCGTGTCCCTCACCGGCCTTGGTGGCGACTTTCAGCTCGACCATCAAGGAACGTCCGGGGGCCAAAGTTACGAGAGAAGCTCTAAGAGGGCTTCACCATCTTACACCGGCGGCACCGACGCGGCACGCATACAAAACTCGACCAACGAAGTTCTACGCGCAAAGCAATCAAGTGGCAGCACCAAGCGCAGGGCACGGGAACCCAGCGCTAACGACACAGACTCGGTCGGCGAAGACAATGCCGACAACGTCAAGAGACAGCGCAATACTATCGCTGCCCGGCGATATCGGCAGAAGGGCCGCGACCGTATCGCGGAGTTGGAGTCTGCCTTGAAGGCTGCAGAGGAAGAACGAGACCAACTCAAACTGCAACTCGCAAGGAAAGAGGCCGAAGTTGGCGCTCTGAAGGAAATCATGAGGAAATAGAACGCTGTTCGCCAAAGAGACCTCAACTTTGCAGTCCCAAGGGACTTGGATGTAGACTCTCCACGCATGATGCATGACATCCCTGTATCAAAAAGTATGGCACAACTTGCAAGCAAATCGTTCTTGGGTGCGTTGTTGTCATTGAGTAGTACCGAGCCTACTCGCTCTCCAGAGCTTGTTAACCCGTCGGGCCTTGAGATCCCTGACAGTGGATCATCACATCAACAACCCATTGAGTCTCCGTCCTGTTCGACCGCACCACCGCTCCAACCGCGCCCCAGTCGAACGAGCAAAGTGCGCTTGAATCACACCGCATGTCTTCGTGGCTGCTCTTCTGGTCCAAAAAGGAACGTAGCGCTGCCTGAGAACGACCTCCCGCCGGAACAGGCAGAGCATCACAGAACCATTCCCATGATCCATGGCCCTGCAACTGTCTCCCAAATAGAACAACGAACTCGTAGGGGGGCGGGTTGCCTCCGTGCTTGCTACATTCAATAACAAACGCCCAGACTTGCCTGCGACCATAGGCCACAACATCTGTTCGCTCGAGTCCATGCCAGAAGTTGTACGTATCCCCTATCATCTCCATTTTCAAAGGTGGATAAGTCTGTACGATGACCGCCGCAGCTTTGTTCGTCTTGCTGAACTTCAGTCCGGCCTTCTGATATCCGAGCACCGGTGTTTTCAGGGACGTCGTCCGCCACTGCTGGTTGACTAGCAGCGGAACGGCGAGGAGGTAAAACGTCATTGGCTTAAAGTCCTGCACCTCTTGCATGGGGACTAGACACAGCCACCCGGGCCATTTACGAGATGCATTGATTCCTGGATTCAGTGGCTGCTTCTCTGTCTGTAGATCAAGGCAGATGCCGTAGTTGGTGCCGCCGATTTTGATCTCATGGAGAGTCCATGCAAGCCAATCGCATGGTTCCCCTGCTTGTTCCTTCCAATTCGTAAATGTGGTGATCGAGATCCCGCGTGCTGACATTGAGGGTGGGGGGAAGACCAGCCCTTCTTGTTGCTGGGTGCGTGGCAAGAATTCACCAATCGCCCGGCAAAACGGCTCTCCTATACCAGTTTGGCTTTCAGTTACCAAGAGCGTTTTCGGCTTTCTGGACGCTATAATGGTTATCTGGCGTGCAGATCTCCCAGGTTTTTCAACGGGCAAATGGTCCGGAACGTGCGTTGCATCAAGCCTCAAAACTTCAAAATCCCTAGGTTGACTTGCAAGTGCTGGCGCGTGCCCCGGCTCTGCTCTGGAGCGGAGGCCAATCGATGACCAAATCAAGATGCTGTAGTCCTCAGTGGTCTTCAATATCTCCTCCTGGAGCCGACGAAAAGCCCGGCCGCCTTCCCCGTAGAGCAGCGGCATGTTGATATCGAAAATGCCCAAAAGACAGTAGGCGATGTCTTCGACGCGCGTCGTCTGTCTGTCTGCAGCCCACCGCATCTTCGTCCTCACGGAGAAGCCCGCCAAGGCGCTGAACTTGAGGGCGTCCTTGCTGATCTTTGTCTGCTCCTCGAGTATGTCGGCAAGGTCTTCTCTCGTACCGATATACGACCAATCCGCCGTGTAGAATTCGACGACCGGCGGGGCAAGTAGCTCTTGTAGTGTCCAGCCGCGAGTAAACCAACGACTTCCCATGAAAACAGTCTTGTCATTCTTCACCCAGGCGGCCTGGTCGGCGTGCAAGTTCTCATTATTGTGAAACGTCAGTAATGGCGCACAGGTCAGACGCGGAACATCAACCATGTAGACGAAGCAGACGTTCGCTTGTCGATACCATTGAAACATGGAATTGATGGCCTCTGAAAGTTCCGCGCTCGAGGTCTTGTCAATACAGCAGGTATCGATCCATACCCAGTTGAAGCCAGATTTTAGAGCCAAGGCGCAGCAGCCCTCGATCTTCTTCCAGCCCGTCTTGTGTTGAATGAGGGTTCTGTCGACCTGCATGTCCTGGTACGTGACCTCTTCCGCGCCCCAAGTATGCGAGAGGATGGCATAATTTGGGCTCCCTGCAATAAACTCTTGCAACTCCAACGTCTTGGTGTGTATGAGCCGCATTGTAAGCAAATGGTATTGGGATTTAGCGCTGAAGACCAAGTGCGCGGGGTCTAACGCCGACCCCACAGATCATTGTCAGCAGAGGAATTCGTGCAATCTGAAAAGAAGCCGATTGAGACACAATCTAACACCACGTGATCCGCTTGCCTTGGCCCAAACGAGGCACCTGCATATGCATCGAATTTTGTCTCATTATATGTGAAGTCATTGCAGAGGGTCGAACTTTTTTGGGAATAGACTAGATTCTACATGACGCTTAATATAACTTGCACATGACTGATCACCATCTCGCACGCTTCTCATGGTGCCTCAGTCGGGTCCCTAGGGCAGATTGTCAGCCATGGTTTGTTTTCCTTGCACGCGACAAAGCTAAGCAATTAAGGAGATGTTTTTGTGACTCACCAATCAGTGACCAAGTGCTCATCGAGTGCATCCATGGCAGCCAAGTCCTCTTTGGAGATCTCAAATCTCGAAACGTCGGCGTTCTCAATCAGACGGTCTTGGCGCACACTCTTGGGGAGAGTGATCATGTTGTGGTCCAGTGACCAGCTAACGACACCATTGTTAAAATCCATGCAAGCTGGATAATCAGGGGAACTCAATTATGGTGGGTACTAACCGAACGAAGAGCTGAGCTGGGGTGCAGCCGTACTTCTTGGACAGCTCCAGGATCTTGGGGTGCTTCATGCGCATTCCACGAGCCAGCGGCGCATAGGCCTCAATGGCGATGTTGTGCTTGGCGCACGTCTCCCTGATGTGCGTCTGGGTGTTGAAGGGGTGAACCTCAATCTGGTTAATGACCGGGGCGATGCGAGGCTTCGAGGCCATCAGCTCCTCAATCTGAATCCCTATTAGACTTCGCCCGTACTCGTTGGGCCATTCACAGCGAGTAACTCACATGGGCAACACCGTAGTTGCTGACACCGCCCATCTTCACCTCGCCGGCATCAATCGCATCCTCCACCGCCTTCCAGCTCGTCAAGCGCGCCTCCTTGCCGCCGTACGGGCTGTGGAGCAGAAACAGGTCGACATATCCGAGGCCGGAGACGTCGACGGACTGCTTGATGGACTTGCGCACGGCGTCGTACGACGCGCTGTTGCTGGCCAGCTTGGTCGTGTAGAAGATATCCTCGCGCTTCAGGCCCTGGGTGTTTTCACCGCTGGCCAGGAAGTCACGGATCGCCTTGCCCGCCTCCCTCTCGTTGTGGTACATCTGCGCGCAGTCGAAGCCGCGGTAGCCGGCTGCCAAGGCCCAGGGAACGGACTTGGTGACTTCACGGCCGGACATCATGTACAGACCCAGCTGGATCTGGGGGATGGTCTTGCCATTCGCAAGCTGCGAAGGTGTTAGCGAATGGCCATGGCTCGCCGCCCAAGTTCTTCTCTTGAGATGGCTACTCACAGTAAGCCGGGTGGCCAGTGTGTACTTGTTCGGAGCCATGTTGATCGACGAGAGCCTCACTTGACACGTACAGTTGTGATAATGCAACAGATGAGTGAGTTGAGAAGTTTGTCGGGGCAAGTCTCGGAGTCCAAGAGGCGGACGAAAGGGTGTCGCCCGTCATTGCGGGCTGACCCGCCGTGACATCACGCTGGAAAGAGGGGCGCCGGTGGGGCTTCGCCCGCCCCGGTTTCGGTCTCCGAAAGCATGTCATGGAATCTCCGGCCGCCAGCGCCAACTCGGACTTCATCGGAGGAACGAATCTATATGTATCCGGCTGCCATTGGCTACGTCGATCCTTTTTCGAGGCATTGACTGATCACTTTCTTTCTGTCACAATCTGTGTCAACCACTATTATCCATTTCTGGTGTGATCGAAACTTGATGCACGGTGGTCCATACTCGCTACGCCATTCCGGCACCTTTGTAAGCTTTTGGGGCACGGCCGAGTCTGGGACGGGAGCCGGCTGCTGCGAGAAGAGAAGCACTAGAATACTACTATTAACTTCAGCTCCTTTTCATTTCTGCGATACATTCTCCAGGAGCACTTGGTCACAGCCCCTTCGAACCAGCGTCATGGGTTCTGAAGTGCTTGTATTTCGTGTCTTTATTATCCAACTGAGTTTCTATGTTCGTGAAAGCTTACCTGCCCTGGTGGCATAAATAATAGATAAAAGCGTAAAGGGCTTGGCACATCCGTGAAACACTTGGCATGACTGCTCAAACATGCCATCATTCGAACCAGACTTACCTCTTCCACGACCGAAGATGTACAACTTTGCGAACGAAAGACTTACTGTCCAGCCCCAAACAGTTCGCCAAAAACAACAGTCCAACTCAACCCCTTGTCCCTCAACATCCCATACCACTCCTCCAACAAATCATGGAAATGATGAATATTCGCCCTGTGCCAGTACTCCTTCCCATTAGCCCTGTACGTCCTGCTCGTATTCACCCACGCCCGCGTGTAGAGATACACAATCCACATGACATCAAGCGAAGACAAACCTACCTTCTCCGCAGTGTGACCCAGGTAGTCGAGCACTTGGTCATAAAACCCGTCCCAGAAAGCAGGTCTCCCCGAGACGGAACGCTGGGAGGACGAGTACGTCCCGGCAGGCTGCGAAGGCAGAGCAACGAACTCAGCGCCGTGTCTGAGAACCTGGATACAATAGTCAAATACGTCGACCAGCTTGTGGGCAACGCGGTCAAAGGGCTCTAGTAAGGTGTAGTACTCGCCGTAGGACATGTCGAGCTCGAATTCAGAGGGCTGGAGAAACTTGAGGGCCGCGGAGTGCTTCTGCGGGATTAGTGCAGGGACGTCGTCAAAAACGAGGCCGGGGATGCGGAGGTAGTTCTGCGGTTGGTTGTCACGGCCCGATGGGCTGGAGGGTGTGGGTGAGGGTGAGATGTGGTCAGTCATTGTATCTTTGTCTGGGGATGTTATAAGATGAGAAGTGGTTGATAAATGTCAAGATGCCGGGCTGCAAGACCAATATTGCCAGGGCATTATATACAGAGAAGTTCATGTTGACCAGCATCATTGATCACGAAACATCACTGCGGTCAGTACTACAAGTCATTGTTCGCTGCCCAAACAGCAGGATATTGAACAAAAGCCGTTGATAAAGACGTTGTTGTTCCCCGACAGAGGACACGGGCGATATCCAAAAAGCGCAAGGGATGTATCACCTCTTAGCATTTATCATCTCTTAGCATTTCTGTTATCTCTGGACAATGCTCAGGTGACTGGTCGTTCACGTGCTTGATGTGGAGGAGCTTGCCAAACCACCAGTGGGTACAATCACACGTGGTGTTGGGCCCAGACGCGATAGGTCGCATCGTCACCCGGGAACCGTGTACCCATCCACAACCGCCAGCGGGTTATCAAATCTCTCGCTTCTTATGAGGAGAACATGGCCCACGTCAAAGAGAGCAGGCGACCACAACCCAAATTTGCCAAAACACGACAGGTTCTTGTATGCTCGCTGCTTGCGCAGCTGCAACATCAGCGCTACGACCAATGGTGTATTTCCGCCCCGCAAAGAGTGATGAGGTCCATCGACAGTTTACTTCACCAGGCTAGCAAGTACCTATCGCCTCAGTAATGGCCAACGGCGCGTAGCTTTCGTCATTCACCCTGATTCCGCTTCAGACCACGCTCGGTCAGACCAGACCAGGCCAGACCAGGCATACGAAAGAGTCCCCGAGTGCGCATCAAGTCGTCAACTTGGCTCACATTGCTTACGTTAATTTCAACACAGGCGGTTACCAGTGCCAACCCAGGCTCATATATTTGAGTCAGAAAATGAGCCGAGCTCCATTGAGGACCAGAAGAAGGATTCAACCTGACATGAGAGGACTCTCTCTCCACGAAACCCGCGGCCTCACTCATGGGGATCTCTCCCACAAGCGACAGATTTGACGCGATCCTGGCCGACCGAAGAAAGTAATCGCGATCAACACCCGCCCTCGGGCCGCGACAATCAGTGTTTTCTCGTTGGTCCCTAAACAGAAGAACTGAGTTGCGAACCAAAGGGCCCGGACCACGGCACCCTCGGCCACCGCCTTCGGCAGCTCCCGCAGCAAACGAGAGAATTAGGCAGGCGGCTCGGATATCTCGGCTGGAGTAAATGAAAGCGGGCAGCGAATCGGCAGGGTTGTATGTTGTTACCCTTTCCGCATGCCAGCAAACGAAGCCAAAGAATGCCCCGAGATCACAATGCAACGATTAGGCCCGACCCCAGATCCACCGAATACGAACAGGCAATGAGACACAACGGCTAAAAATACGACGCTGCTTCCGACAGTCTGCTGCGGTGGAGCATGGGAAGCTTGTGTAGATCGAACAGAAGATTTCTTATTAAAAAGGCTAACATAGCACACATAAGGAGCCCCTGGTGCAAAGATTTCAGGGACGCCAGTGTCCTTTCCTCAACGCCTATACAATGCTTTGAACATATAAGCCTCGCAATTCTTTATTTCAACAATGCCTGGCACGTCTTCTCTACTCTCTCCAACAACCCCTACCGCACCGCAATGTTCTTCATGCGGCCGGTGGTCGGCACTGGCTTCTCAAGCCTCCAGGCCCAAAGCAGCATGTCCTCTGCGGGCAGGAACACCAGCAGGGCGCGGTTGCAAAGGTAAGCCATCAACGCGCAGAAGGTAGCAACAAAGGCGTCCATGAGGTAGTGGTTGGCCGTTCCCACGATGGTCAACAGAATCCAGCTCGGGTAGAAGATACCGAAAGCGAACATGGCCCAGCTCTTCCAAGGCTCGCGGTTCTCTTGGATCTCCTTCAGCTCGACGTCATCAATATCCAGCGACTTGTCCAAGTCGTTCTTGAGCAGGTAGTTGCGCAGGCGACCGAAGAGCAGGTTGAGAATGGCCGAGTCGGCAATGAAGACGCAGCCAATGGCGAATGCGTAGCCGAAGTGCATACTCGGCATGGCAGCCAGCTTGTTAACAAACTTTCCACTCATCCACACACTCTCGGCGTTTTCGAGGTTGACCGTGTCAACGAAACCGTACTCGGAGGGCATCAAGCGCGGGGGCGCGCAGGGGTAAAAGATGAAGATGATGAAGGCACACATGTTCAGCAAGGTCATGGTGCGGCGAACGGTACAGAACCGAGCATGAGTAGGCGCCATGGCATAGTAGTAGGCGATGAAGCCCACGGTGCCGGGGATGTGAATCAGTGAGTAGCCGCGGTTCAGGATGGTCAGCCAGATGCCGCGGAAGTCGTCGATTTGAGCGCCCTCGAGAAACCAGTGTGAGACTCGCCATTCGACCCAGCGCTCAGGGCCGGTCCTGGTGCCCTCGCCGAAGAACCTGGCCTCGGCCTCGAGCAAAAACAGGCCATGCTCCTGTGCGACGTCCCAGACGGCCTTTCGGCTGCCGTAGTAGCTTTGGGCCAGAGTGGCGGTCATGCGGTAGAAGAAGAAGGAGATGGCCCAGTAGAACATTTCGATGAGGAAGGGAAACTTTTGCAGAATCCTCGAATGGACGTGTCTCGCGAAGCGGCTCGAGTTGGGGGTCTTGACGCGGAAGCAGCCAAAGATCGTACGGTATTTGGGTGGGTAGGCGTCGGTGCGGATGGGTTCGTACGAGTCGTCCGAGATGCGGGGAGAGTCACCTCGTTCCTCAAAGAGAGGTTCGTATGCCGCATTGCCGCGGCGAAGGATCGAGTAGTTCTTGCGGCGGCTGACGTACAAGCCGATCAGCATAATGGAAACAATAAGCTAGTGCTGTTGTTAGTCGAAGATCTGGTATCCCGCTGCGGTTGCACGAATGCCTTCAGAGGTCCCTTACGATCGGTTCTACCCAGTCCGGGGTCCTCCATGTGTGCACCGCTTTCCATCCGCCCTCCGGGGTGCCGTACGGCAGCTTGCCGCTGGGAGGCTTGACGTCGGCCATGATGTCGATTTGTGTGGTCTCGCAGCGTTGCGTTCTAGTGTTCGCAGGAAGAGACGAAGGTGTCGGTTACACCTGGGGCGTTCTCCACAATGGCAAGAGTCCTCAGGCCCAGTTCAGTCGGTTCGGGGAAGATCGAGTCCGTTCGGCCCTGATAGCTCCAACGTTCGATGACACTGGGTATTACCCTAAAGTCGTGAATGTTCGTGTTTCGTCGTCGCGAGTGTCCGTTAATCGTTATCCAGATTTCCGGGCGTCACCGAAACTTCTCCGGATTGGCTCGTCGTCGCCGTACAGGAAAGAAACACAGCCACAGCGCAGGGTGGGCAGTGGGGGAAAAGAATACTCGGACAGCCTCGCGGAGCGGGAGAGAAGACTACGTCGGAGAATCTAGCGATGTGACACGACGAGACGACTGAGGATGGCAGAGGAGACGAGGAGGAGGAGGAGCAGGGTGAGAGGGAATGGGGATCAAGAGGAATGGAAAGGAGAAGGTAAGCAAAACACAGACAGTCTACAGCGTACCGTAGTAGGGACGTGGAATTCAGGAGCGACCCACGGGGAAGGAGATGCGCGCAGAGCAGAAAGAGTGGGCTCCGCCGTTCATTTTAACGGATGGGCCAGTTTCCCATTTTTTGCACGAGGAAAAGGCGCCCATCAGCCATCCACAGCGATTTCGCCCAATCCCGGCGACGAAACAGCAGCAAGACGGCCGCTGTTGTCCAGTGAGTCGCAGATGGGCAGGAGAAAGGTGGGAACACACGGCACCAGTGGGTGCGCTGCCAAGACTTTTCGGTTTCTTCTCTTTTGCGCAGTATCCCTGCCACGGCGACACGAAATACCTCTGCTGCGGGTGCGAAAGCCGGCAACTGCTCATGTCACTTGGGTCGTAGGTTCGCTTCGCTTTGGTCTTGGCCTCGCTCGGGCTAACGTAAGGAAGGTGCTGTGCTGCTGCTTGCTGCTTCCCTCGGAGGCGAGGCTCAGACTCGCGTGCAGCGTGAGGAGTGGTGCACGTACCTCTTGCTGACTGGAACAACTGCAGTTTTGGGAAAGTGGTCATGTGGAGAGGGAGGCACGAGGCGGGTGTGAATCTGGATGGGCAAGAGGACTAGGTGTCCGTACCACGAGTCTGCTCACCGTCTCCCCCTCAGTCCCTTCCTGTTCTGCCTTTACCGTCCACCGGCAGTATCTCGAATTGACTCCCGGAAGGCGCAAACTCTCATGACTTGCTCAGATACACGGCAGGAAGGATGCCACAACCCTGATCCGACCCTTCCTCTGGTCCTTCTCTGGTCCTTCTCTGGTCCTTCTACGGTCCTCCCTCTCTGGTGACTCTCACCATTCGCCCTGAATAGCAAACAAAAGGGAAAGAACCGATGTGAATGCACTTGCCATGAATCAGACTCCTCCTCCCCTTTCCCTTGCGCCTCTTTCTCTACGACTGTGCCTGGCGAGGGACACGCGTATTGGCGTCTCCACTTGTCGGCTGTCTCCCACTTCCCATGGCCGTCCGTTCCATCCCAGCCCGTCACGTCCCATCGCATCCAATTGCACCATCACTTTCGAACCTTCACTTTGTCTTCCAATGTCTGTTTCGCCCCGTCAGTTGTGAACCCTGTTTAGTCTGATTTGACCTGCCATTCTTTTCTTAGCATTTGCTCCCGTCCCCCAACAATGGACCCTCCGCAGTCCCGGCCCTGCGTTGCTTGCTCCAAGTCTTGGCCATTCCCCGACCACAGCTCGTCCCCCCAGTCACCGCCCCATCTCGGCCACGAACCCGTTCGCAAGACATACTCGACATCTCAGTAGGTAATCCCTCTCTGCCATGTGTCGCAGTTGACTTACTGCCCAGGGCCCAGACACTCTCCCCTAGGTACCTGGCTGTTCCATCACCTGCCTTGAAGCCCTTCACGAGTAGATTCCAACCTTCCCACCCATGGCAGCAGTCGTGCTTGATAGCTTTGTATGCACCACAAACACGCTTGGCTTCTTCGGGCACAGATGATATCACTCTACATGGCAAGCCTGCCCGGCTAATTTCGAGGACGTGCTTCAATAAACAACGCTACGCATTTGCTCCGAATCCCGACAACGGCTAGCTTCAACGAGGGACAACACACTAAGGACAACAGGCCGTCCACAGTCCATTCCAACCAAAGCGGTATGCGAGAGGTGCCAGCCGAAGAGAGGCGCGGCGCCATTCCACCACCTAGTCGTCTTGGCACTGCCCGAATTGTGCAGCCATTGCCGCCTTCTGGCGACATCCTGGATGCCACCTGTGTTTATTCCTTGTGCAGTTTCAACTACTCAGCCCTTAGTACCTAGTCAAAGGTGCCGAAGGAGCCAGGACACAGCTTGGGGCGGTCCAGTGACAAGGCCGCCCCCCCCCAAGCTTCACTAGATCATCGAACCCGACAAGTCAAATGCATCAGCGCTGCTGATGATAATCCTAAGATGGGATGGAGGCATTGGCCAAAGACCGTCAAGCGCTTTTCAGCCGTGATCGCTTGAGTCCAGCCAAGGGACACGGAGGAACATATCACTGTAAGCTCCTGCCTCGAAAGCTTGACCTGAGTCGCCCACCATCGCGACCAAGGATCGGCGAAGTCAGCTGAGACCCATGAACAGTAGTGCGCTGAAGCATACACACCAGTCAAGCTGTTCGTGACGACGACGACGACGACAACACCGCAAAAAACTGATGGCCGGGGCTTAAGAGCCAGGCCATACAAGCTGCAAGCTGAGAAGCGATGGGCATTTGGTGCCCTTGTCACTCATCATGCATAATCATCAACCAGCCAAGAGATGCCACGCTGTAAAACAGCGTCAAGCTGTTCTGCCTTCTCACGGACAGTGGAGAAGTTTGTTCTTGTGTAGGCGCTTCCAAGAGCGTCGGTCTCCCGTGTCCATCCGTTTGCAATCGGTTTTGCAGAAGAGTGACAGCGGTGGTGTTGGGTTGCGACACCGTTCCAACCAACCAGATAAGCCAGCTGCTCATAATCTAAATCCCCAAAAACGGCACGCGACCGGCAAGACAAGGCCACTTTCCGCTCGGGGCCTACCGCTCGCGTTCTTTTATACAGGGTCTCGGGGCTTGGTCATCTCCGTTTTTCTACATTAAAGGTGCTCCCTGACGGAGCAACATGCTCTGCCCCGGTACGAATCTTACACAGCTAGCAAGGCCGAGCTTTGTCCCAACTTCTATACCCGACAGCCCAGCTCCAGATTCGACCCTCCCAGGCACCCAAGGAGTATAAGTTGCATCGCAGGGCAAAGGACGCCAAACAACCTTCCTGGCGACAGATGCAATTGTTTCTGCCCGGCATTCATCCGTCTTGGCGTTGCGAATTGCTGTTTCCTCAGACGTGGGCGCATGCAATGAAACCTCGTTATACTCTTCAGCCAAGGAAACCCGTGGTCGGGATACTCTACTGCACGGGGGCTATACGCGGGTGCTGCTAGTAGTCCTCGTTTCTCCAGTTGACCCCTGGAGGACTCGTCAGCACGGCGTCCGCGGATTCTTCGCCGATACCAGTGACCGTCGACTCTTCACCGGTACCAGTGGCCGCCGGGTATTCGGCTGGCTCGTACCTGAGTTATCGGAGATGGAATTGTGGATGCAAAAAGCTTGACGCGTACAAAGCTGCGAGTACCGGTCTCCCCACAATCCCGAGTGGTCTTGACTAGTTGTTGTCGCTTGGCTTACAATGAATGCAGTCCCTTGATCTTGCGCTTGGACATGGGCAGGAGGGTCCCTCAGCTGGGCCATCAATATGTTGACACCAAGCAAGAGGCAATAGTCAACTGTTTTCGTCCATATCTCGGCACGAGAAAGCGCTCAACCCCAGATTGCATCCGCCTCCTCGGAACATGGCTGGAACGCAACATTTGCATCGCTGACTAGCTGCCAGCTGAGCATGGACGTCATTCCCACCTAGACGGGCCTCGGGGCGTTTTCCCGCACACACGCAGGTCGGTGGCCCAGCACAGATATCCGAGCCAGTTCGACTTCTTTCTAGTCCCGTTGCTCTTTGGAGCATCGACTGTTGCGGGGTGGATTCGCACAATTGGTGTTTACGGTTGGTTCAAGGTTTACGGACCAATGTCCCATTACGGCGCAATATTATCAGAGCCTCTCTGCAGAGACACCAGCAGCAGTCTTTTCGCATCCATGAACCTGCAATACCTGTCACCTGCCAAACCTGTAGGATGGCGGGCAATTGACCCGCTACCTACACGTCATCGTCAAACAAACAAAAGACCCAATCAATCCAACCTCATCCGGCGGATGGCGCTCGTTGGGGTTTCGAACTGTGCCGGCTACCCATCGCCTGGCGCAGGTGGTGTCGAGACTCGAGTTTGGCTTTGAAGGGTTCACCCCGGCTTCTCGCCCTGCCTGCCAAATCGAGGACAATTACGCGCATATCTAAGCCCGGCGGCGGAGCATTAGACTTTTTTGCGAACAGTCCTCGCGGGCGAATCCGCCCAACCACGCTTCTGGTCCGGATTCGCCCCCGCTTGTCGTGATCGCCGACCCCTTTGCCGAAAAGCTGCGAGGTCGTGGGGTCGTACGCGGTGATGCTAACCGTCCGCAACGGCACCGAAAGCAATCTCTGTCCTGCATCTCATGGCACGAGTACACGAGGTAAGACCTGCAAGTACCGAATTTTCGGCCATATACAGGCATCAGTTATCCGGCACGGGGTCCTACGAGGAGCAACACCAGAGCCATGGCTTGATATCCGGTTGAGACTTGGAATCAAGGATGCCAACCCCCAGTCTTGACTGTCCTGGTCATTAAAACGGATTCACGGTCCATATGCGCCGTCATCACAGTGGCGAGTCGGCGGCATATTGTTCTAATTCGGGTCGATAACGGCATCGTCCTATAGCTACAACCACGAACCAACCCGCCCCTCTGGGTCCCTATCAAGACAACTCATTACACGAAACGGAACAGAAAAACAGGACACTCGATGAATGGCGCATTCTCGACCGTGATAACGTAAAACATGATTAAACACCGTAGGTATGATAACCTCGACAGCACTTTCGTCTTCAGAAGGAGAAGACGACGAACCATCAAAGAAATGAGCAAAAAGCTTGCCAGAGCGCCTGGGGATCCATGAGGCCGGAAAGAACGTTTCAACCAGGGGAAACAAAAAAAAAGACAGCCAGCCACCCTCCTTTCCTCGCCTTCGCCGCCCGATTCCTTATTTTTTTCCAAAACAAAAAAAGGTTGGAAATTCCCCCTCAAAAAACAAAGCGCCGCTTTCATGTCCCAATCAGTCAATACTCATAGTAAGTGGTTCTCTCGGGATCCTGGTTTTGCTTTCCGGATCTCGGATTTCTTGGTTCATTTTCTCTCTCTTTCTTCCCTGTTACGGGGGCTTTTTTTTTCTCTTTCTTTTTCTTATTGATTTACACTCCCTTCAGAAGTAGTATTGTTGCTGAGGCTGGCCCGGCGGGGGCTGGGCGACAAAGTCAAAGTTCATGGTGTCGACGCCGCTATTCCAGGGGTCGGGGGATTCTGCATTCGGTCGGTCAGCTTGTCATTCGCCACACCCGTTGGATTGTGACCTGTGGCTACTCACCCCACCAGATCGACTCGTAAAGGTCCATCGGCGACATGTACGTCGAGGGGTCCAGGTTGGCAATGTTGTCCATGCTGACGGGCGGGTATCCCATGCTTGGTCTCGTTAGCGGTTGCGGGTCCGGCGACAAGGGAATAAAATCATACTTGGAGGTGTACTCCGCCAGGGCAGTGCCGTTCTGCATCTCGGCCATGGCGAGGGCGGCGTCTTGGTGAGGATCGAGGCCGAACCCCTTGCCGGCGCCGTCGTTTCCGCCGTTGACGTTGTTGGCCATCGGGCCCATGAGCATCGGCGGCAGAGGCGTCCTCGCGCCGCTCCCGGTGCCGCTCGAGTCGGTGCCCTTCATCTGCGACGTGCCCATGATGGTGCCGTGCTCGTAGATGTTGCGCAGCGCCGTGAGCGCCCTCCACAGCGGGCCGGACAGCTCAATGTCCTTGTCCGTCTTGGGGATATGCGCCGACGGCGAGGTGGCCTCCTTGGCGGCCGTCGCGGACAGCGCGGCGATGAGGTCGCCCTGCAGCTGGCGGACCTCGGGGCTGTTCTTGGTTTCGCCCAGGATGCCGAGGAGCAGCGCCGACGACAGGCCGTGGTAGGTGAAGGCCCAGCTGCGGGTGGGGATCACGGAGAGCTGGTGCATGGCGAGGAACATGCGGACCGTCTCAGCGAGGTTGTGCTGGCACTTGTCCGAGAGGTGGCGCTTCTGCTCGGGGGTGAGCTTGGTGCAGTCCCGCCGCAGGGCCGGCCGGCAGCAGACGGAGATGACGAAGGAGGTGTGTAGGCGGACGGCGTAGTGCTGTAGGCGGTCGATGGCCCGCTTGCACTGCTCCTTGATGCGGATGTTGGGAGCCACCATGTTGCGGAGGTTCTCGACGGCCTCGCAGTTCTCGACCATTTGCTCGTAGCTGACGGTCGTCGCGACGTCCGGGTTGAGGCGCCGCGAGATGATCTCGCAGAGGTGGTACATCGTGTCGAGGTAGCCGTACTCGCCGGCGATGGTGTGCTGCACCGTCGGAATCGGGCAGCAGGGGATGTTTGTCATCGGTGGGCTGGGGCCCGTCAGTCACGGCCATTGGCCATCTACGAGAACGAGGGGGACTCACCGGTCAAACGACAGTGATGTGAGGGTATCGTGCCACACACACGTCCACCACAGCTTGCGGCGGATCATCTCTTTGGACTGCCCGTCGTTGCGGGCGCTGTCCCTTCCGTCCGAAGGGTTCGGGCGGTGCAGGCCGAGAGACTGCGCGAGTCTACATGTCAGGCCGAGCAGCGCCCACGAGGCCTCGGCCTTCATGTCGTTGAGCAGCACGAAGCTGGTGAGTAGGAGAGCTTGGATGGAGTCGAATGTGGGTCTGTTTGGGGGGGAAATAATCGGGTCTCGGGTCAGTGGAAGCTCTTTGCCAAAACATCATGACGGGATGGAGAGATGGAGGGTGGTAAAAGAGAGGAGTGGCAAACCTTAGGAGGAAGTTACCCAGCCGCAGGAAATGGAACGAGATCTGAATGTACTTTTGCGAGTCCCGCGTGCGGATATGATAGGGTGAGTCGTGGTACTGCGACCCCACGGCCAGCAGGGCGAAGAGGATGGCGAGCCACGAGGCCGACACGGGTTTGGGCGTCCTCATCGCGTTGCTGGCGTTCCGGGCGCGGTCTTCGAGGTAGACCATGAGCTTGGACTCGAGGTCGTCGATGTCGACGACGAAGCCCCAGAACTGCTGCGGCGTTTCCTTGTACGTGCGAAAGAGCCTAGGAGGTCAGTTTAGGAAGGGGGTTCCACGGTGGGAGAGCGAGGCGTCCAAGGCATGACTCACTTCATGACTTCCCGATCCGAGGGCAGCTCGGCGGAGATCTCCCTCGTCAGGCTGTCGAGGTGCTTGGATGACATGAGCGGGAAGGGCGCCGAGGTGTCGAGGCCGAGTATCGAGCGCATGTCCTGGCGTATGTCGACACCCTCCTGCAGGTCGTTGGCGGCGGACTGTTCGCGCAGCAGGGAGGGGATGCTGTTCTGTCCGAGGTACCGCGTCACGGCCTCGGGGGCCTCGGTCTCTTCCACGCCTGCCGCGACTGGACCACGGGGAGGTTTATTAGTATACAACCCGCTGTTGTTGCTACCCATGAAGGACGACGACGCAGTAGATATCAAACCGGGGCGGTCATGCTGCGGTGTTGATGATGATGATGATAACAGTGATGACTTACCGATGGCCGAGCGTGGCCAGGTCGCGCTGCCGGGTTCCTGTTTCAAGGGTGGCGCGCCGGCGGCGACGTCGGCGCCGGGGTCTTCGGGTGAGTGAGGTCTCTTGCGGTTGTTGGCGGATGAGGGGGTGCCGTTGCCCGCAGTACAGGCGACGCCGGCGGCACTGTTGGCGCCGTCGGTGGTGACGGAGCCGGCGGGTTTGTGGTGGTTGCCGTGGGAGGCGGTGCGGTTCGGTTTATAGGAGCATAGTTGCGGATGTTCGCGCTTGACGCAGTTCTCGCAGGGCTGCTTGTTGTCGCACTTTACCTTGCGTTGGCGACACGGCCAGCACGCTGTGCCTGTTTGAGGGGGTCAGTGGTTGCGAAGCCAACGATGACGGATGGGGTCAGTGGGGGGAGGCGGTGGTGGTGAGCGGTTCATGATAGGACGGGATGAGAGACACGGGTGAAAGGAACAGTCATCCCATCTCGGTCTTTGGATAGGATGAGATGAAAAGGGGAAGAGAGTAGACCCGGCCGGCCGGCGGCCACACCGGCCAGTCGGGAGGAATTACTCATCACGATGGGGGGAGGGAGTTCGGCCGTACTCACCATATCGGACCTTGCGATGAGAGTGGATGATACGGTTGGCCTCCTCGGGGGTCAGGTCGTCGATGGAGACCTGATCCGGGGTCGTCTGCGACTCAGGCATGTTGGCGACGACGGCGACGTCCTTGCATCAGACCCGGGGGGTCGGGATTTGCGGCGTCTGCTCTACGGGCGTGGGCGCGGGTGGTGGACGGATGCGGTCGGTGTTTGTGTGTGACGGATTGCCTTGGCCCGGAGAGAGATCTCATCAGACGGGGGACCAGACACAGAAGGAGAAAAAAGGTGGGACCCAAAGCCCGTCCGCCGTTGGGATTTACAGTTCACGGGGTGACGGACGGCGTTGCGGGCAAACGGGACGGGACGAGCGCTGGACGGGCGGCGTTGGCGGGCGCGGACTCGGTGATTCTGGAGGCGGACGTCGTTCGGTGCTGTCGTGGTGACTGTTCGGGATCTTGGTGGGCGGGCGCGCGACGGGGGCGGCACGCCAACGGAGAGACACAGCAACAGGTACGAGAAGGGTGGTTGCTTTGTCGATTGGGGCCCTCGGCCGGTGACAGGACGAGCTTGGTGTTGTTGTCGCGTGCGGTGCGTCGTCCAGGTTGCGGTGCAGTACCGATGCGGCTCCTTTGAGAGTGAGAGGGGGTACGGGTAGCTTGGGATTGGAGATGGTTGGAGCGGACGCGTGGGAGGGGAAGGGGGGGGAGAGCTCCTGAATGCCGAAATCCCGAAGCGACGGCGAGACGGCAGCTGCAAGGCGACGCGATGACGAGAAACAGCGCCACGGACGTCGCAAAAAGGTAGGTTTCGCGGAGGACGCAACGGGAAAAACAAGCCACAAGGTCGGTAGGGAAAGAGAGAAAGAGAGAGAGTGAGTGAGTGAGAGTAAGAGGAACACAGTCTGATCGAAACAGGAGGGATGCGGGGGCGCGGTCGGCTGCTCTCAAAGGGACGCTGTCCAATTGTCTGTGTTTCTTCAGTGTCTGTCTTCGGCAGCTCGGGACCCTTGATTTTTCTTTTCAGAAAAAAAAAACCCAGACAGCAGCAGCAGCCACTCACGCACTCTCACCTCACCTCAGTTCACTCTTCAGCCCAACAGGTGCCGCGTTTGATGAGTAAGAATTCCGCAGTGGAAACGCCCTGCTGGCCGCCCACTGATCACCCCAAGGCTGGAGCGGCCTTCGGATCACCGCGCTAGTACCCAATATGGGATGGCCGGCCCCATCTGCCAAGACCCATTCCTGCTCTTACCCCACTTTTGGCTGGTGTTCCAGTCCTTCCAGACTCTTATTTCCCTCCAAACTGTTTTTCTGCGCTGTCAACGGACGGGCCACAGTGGCTTATGTAACCGGTCTCCCCCATCCAATTGGCTAGGATCACGGTGAACGGACCACATTCTCCTCTCGCCAGCTCCCTGACGTCTGTCGTCACCGTTGGGGATCCTGCGGTGAGTCGAGGTGAGCGTAAACACGTCTCGGTCTGATATAAGCATTCTCGGCCCACCCCTCGCTTCTAGAAGACACGGAGGGGACGGGCATCTGGATTATCTCGTGCCCTCTTTCACCGCCCCCCGAGGACGAAGCTTTGCGCAGCGTCAAACCCGTCGGGCGGTCATGGCAATCGTCGAGCTGTTCTGCAGCCGCGTGCACGTCATGGTGCAACGTGCATGGGAATGATGTTTTCCGCGATCCGAATTGTGGTCCATGTTGCGTCACTCTTTGCTGCTGATCGAGTCAGTTGCATCTGGATTCCTGGTTTGGCCCGCGCGATCTGTACCGATTTGATTGTGATTTTCGGCCGTCCTCGCAATGAACGTCGACGGTTTGACCCGCCAGACAACAACTGCAACAATTGACATTGACAGTGCGAGTGTGTTGCACGAAGATGGGCCTTGAGCCCCCAAACCCTCGACTTTGGCCACATTTCACCAAAGACGGGCAAAAACGGTGGTAGTAAACATGATTGATTAGAAACTATGTAAGGCGCTCAGGTTCGAGCAATACCAAGCTACTTAAAGCGACGCGCTCAGGGGCAAGTCTCTCGACGAGCTTCCGACCCACACCTTCTTCGGGTACTTGCTGATAACCCAGTTCTGGCTCGCCGTGTCCCAGTTGCTGAGGTCGCGTCTGGTAATCTCCGCCTTGAAAGTTGCCGACGCGCCGGGCTCGATGGAAAGGCGCTCGAAACCGCGCAACACCTTGACTGGGTCCTCCGGGCCGCCGAGGGAGACGTACAGCTGAGCAACCTCGTCGCCGGCAACCTCTCCCTTGTTGGTGACCGTAGCAGTCACAGTGTACAGGACATCCCATAGCTGGGGGTTGCCGCCAGGAGCGCCCGACGCCGGGTGCTTGGGCTGGGGACTGCTCTCCAGCGCCCGGGGAGGCAGGAACTCGTCGGCCGCCTGTCCGTACGTGGGGTCGTTGGCAGACTCGCGAATGTCGGAAGTGTTGAGGTAGGGGTAGATGAAGTTGTAGATGTAACGGAACTCTTTGCCGGGGAAAACGTATTCGGCCGGGTCGGTGCTGTAGTTGCCGAACGTCGGCGCATTGGCCGTCTCACCAGTGGTCGGCTTGTACTCACCCGCGTTTTCGGGGGTCACGACCAAGTTGGAGAATTCAAATGTCGTGTACGAGAGACCAAAGCCGAAGGGGTAGATGGGGGCTGCGCCAGTCGAGTTTTGATACGTTCCATTGCCGTTGGAACCGGAAGTGGCTCGGTCGAAGTAGCGGTAGTCAATGAAGACGCCCTCGGTGAAGTCGTCCTGAGGAGCGCCCTCGCCGTTGTTGGGCTCGTACAGAACGTCGGCGCCGTAGCTCTCTCGGGTAGGTCCCCAAGTGAACGGGGACTTGCCTCCCGGGTTGACGTCTCCATAAAGCACGTCCGTAATCGAGTTGCCCGACTCCTGACCCGGAAGACCGGCCCAAACAATGGCGGTAATGTTGGGGTTGTTGTATATATCAGTCAACAAAACAGGGCCGACCGAGTGGATGACAACGATGGTGTTGTTGTTGGCGGAGGACACATTCTTGACCAGCTCGTCTCCCGCGTTCCAAAGGGTCAGGTTCTGGCGGTCACCCTCGTTTCCGTCCACGTTAATGTAGCCTTCGCCACCGGCCGCGTTGACAAAGACAATAGCCGTGGCGTCTGCTTGAGAGACCAGCGCCGTCGTAGCTGCGGATTCGTAGTTGCTGAGGATGCTTTCATACCGAGTACCCGCCGCAACAGCCCGAGCTTGCAGCGCCTGGTCAGGAGTGATAAGGTAAGGGTATTCGGAACTTCCGGACCCCCAAGCTGCGCCGAGCGTTCCTTCGTTGCAGCCACGGTCAGCACATCCATTGGGGCCTCGAGGGTTAGAGCCGGCATCCTCTCCGATCACGGCCAAAAACTTGGGGTTCTTGAGTGGCAGGGCGCCTTCGTTCTTCAGCAGTACAGTAGCCTTGGCAGCGATCTCGCGAATGAGGTTACCATGTTCTTGGCCCTTACGAACGTCGACGTGCTGGTTGATGACTTCGACGTTCTCCTTGGCGTAGTACTGAACAGGGCCGATGGTGTCTCTGGTCCACGAGGAGAAGCTGATGTCGGGCACCTCGCCCACGTTGAAGCCGACCTTGAAAAAGGCGGCCATGATGCGCAGGGCCATGTCGTCAAGGCGGTACTCAGGTACGGTGCCGTTCAGGACGGCTACGGTAAGGTTCGTTCCCCAGAATGTGGTTCCGGTGTTGAAGAGCACATCACCCGGCATGGCCATGTCGAGACCGGCAACAGCGGTAGCAGCTCCAGCCTACTGAAATGTCAGCAACAACTCGGTTGTCGAAGGAAACGAAAGAGTCATTTATATAATGACGTCAAGTGCAAAGGGACGCGTACATGTTGAGCCTGCCTATAGGGAAGTCAGTCACTGAAGTCCGAATTGAAGGGGAGAAAGCTACTGACCAATCGGACATGATGAAACCCTGGAAGCCGAGCTCTTCCTTCAGGAGACCGTTGAGAAGCTTCGAGTTCTGGCAACCGTACGAGTTGTTGACCTGGTTGTATGAGCACATGATGGAACCAACACCGGCGCGGACAGCATCCGCAAAGGGCCACATGTACAGCTCGTGCATAGTCTTGTCATCGATGTTGGATGACAGTGACTCGGTGACGTTGTACCCGTAGCCAATGGCCTCTGGCGCCTGTCTGAAGTGCTCCTGCTCATTTCCGATAAAATGCTTGGCGCATGCGATCGCGTGCTGTTGAATTCCCTTGACCGACTCGGCCATGGCAACGCCCGTCAGGTAGGGGTCGACAGAGAAACCCTCCCAATTCCGGCCACCGGCCGGTGCGCGGCCAATGGGCCCGGCAACAGGGGCGAGAACAACGTCGACACCCTTGGCGCGGTGCTCAAACCCGATGGCCTCGGCTCTACGGTAAATCAAACTTCGGTCCCAAGTCGCGGCGACAGTCTGGCCGGAGGGGAAAACGGAGTTGTAATCGGAGAAGCGGACACCGACGGGGCCGTCCTGCATGCAAAGCCCGCGGAGCCCCAGACGGGGGACAGATCCAACGTTGCCGACGCACAGGTCTCCTTGCCAACTGCATTTCTGTTAGCACCTAGTCCGTCGTAGTTGATGCGAGTCACTCACCCAACTCCGGTAGTCAGGTTGACCTTTTCGAGGAGGGTTAATTGGGAGACAAAGTCCTTCGCCTTGACGTAGGCATCAGCCCAGCCATCGGCACTGGGGTCCATCCATGGTGACGGGTAGACGGGCGGCGAGTATGCGAGGTCGCGCTGTAAACATTGTAAGTCTTCTGAGCGAATAGAGAATTGTGAAAGCCCAATGGCCGAGCCTGCGAGTGATAGGAAGCGCATGGCGGCGGGAATTGGTCTGTATTGTTGCGAGAGAGAGAGGGAGAACACGGAAGAGAGTAGCATGGAATACGGGGTCGAGACGGAGGACATTGGCTCGGGAGAGAACAGCCCGTTGTCTCTGCTCGCAACGCACACAACGACGGGAATGATGATGTCTTGGATTTCTAAGACGGGCAAGGTTTGAGAGCGCCAACGGGACTCCACAGAGACAACAGACCGGCGGTCTATCTGCACTGAGGCAGGCAGTGACGTACCTTGTGTAGCTTTCCTTCCAGAGTCACGGCAGCGGCAACGTGATCAGCTGCAGCCAGGAGGGCAACAGCCAGAGTCTGTGTCCTCATCGTGTTTCCTGTCGTCTGCCGTTGTTGGGCAGTGTATGCCGGTGATAGGACTGGCGAGACTGGGGGAGGTCAAGAGAACTACACTAGAAGGTAGCTCCAATCGATCCGAATCAGTGGCACGGCGTTCAGTAGCACTGATGGTAGGTCGTGTTAAGGCAGCACGGAGCTTCGCAAGAGAAATCGAATGAAGGCGGGTGCGGCTGCTTTAATGTTGACAGAGAAATTTGGATGATCGTCCTGCCAAGGGTAGCAAGCTCTCCTCTCCAAGCAACCCGCCAAGGGCAAGCTTCTGGGCCGGCCTCGCAGGTCTGCCGGCGTTGATCCGGGTTGGGCCTGGCCTGATGATGCAACAAGGTTTCCCTGCTTGGAAGTTGTGGGCAGATGCAGCTACGCTTGACGCTGGAGAGATGTTACCCCACCACCCCATACAAACACTAGGTAGACCGATTTCTGGGGTGAAAGTAGCCCACAGCTGCCGACTAATACACACAGGTTTGGGACCAGCAGGATTAACAGGAAGAGGAAAGGTTGGGTGCGGGGGAAGAAGGAACGGACAACCTAGACAGACGCAAGAAAAGAGAGTCAAGGGTCAGATGAGATGGGGATGGAGGGTCGTCTCCAGCCACGACTGGGTAGAACCACGATTGAAACAGCTCTTTTCCAACTGACAGAAAGAGAGGGGGGTATAGAGAGTCCAGGCAAAGACAAAAAAAACAAAAAAAAGAAGGCCTTGCTTCGCTTCGCTGGACAAAAGTCCGGGACGGCGCCGTCCCGAGGATGAGGAGAGGCGAGGACGGTGACTGGGTTCGCTGGGCCACTAGCGCAAGGGTGCAGCCATTGGACCTGTACGTCATGGCCAAAAAGGGCCGATCAGGCAGCGCGATGACGGGCAAGGCGATGCCCAGGAAGGGCCGGAGATGAGCAGCCAGAGAGCCATTGGAGCCACCGGGACAAGCTGTCTCTGGAGGCTGCAGGGAAGTTGGACGTGGATTTGGGTTTGGACGTGTGGATGTGCGATGTGCGGCGTCGTTCGACCCAGTGCTAACGGTCAACAGACCGGGGGATTTGAGACACCGCCGTTGGTTGGTTGGCTGCTTGCTTGATTGACGGCGACTTGTGATGAGAATCGACATTGGGCGTTGTTGAAAGGCAGGGACATGATGAGGAAAAAGGAGAAAAAGGCCTGGGCGGAACGGAGGATGGCTTGGGGTACGTAGTGGGAAACAAACAAGGCTAATGCCGAATCGGAACAGGTGGGGAAGCGGGGCCCCAAAGGACCAGGGAAACAGCCTGGCGGGAAGGAAGCATGGGGAGGAGGATGGGACGAGGGAACGAGTTGCCTCAGACGGCGCAGACGGCAACCATCGGAGGACGAGGCCGGCAGTGGCACTGGCAGTGGCGGAGGGGAGCGCATGCCAATTGTACCGGCTCTACGTATCCCGTACCGGAAAGAAACATCCAGAGACGCGGGGAATTCATCGTGGCTGCATGTATGGCGGCAGTACCGCTGCCACCACACTAACGCGTTCCTGGCCTAGACGGAGTCCTCGGTCTTGGCTGACTCCAGCGAGGGGAAACAGGAGCCGTGGGCGCGACGCCTTCCCGCCCGTTGGCTGCATCCATTCATGAGGTCTCTCGCCGTCATTTTTTTTCTCCAGGACCTCCATGACCGCTTCTAGTGTGCTGGTACGTGTGTAAACTTGCTCATCGTCAAGCGGCGCCCCAGCGAACCAGCAGGGTCCCACCGCCCGCGACACCGTTGTATCCGTGGTTGACCCGAGGGACTGTCGACCCCGTCTGCACGGAGTACAGGGTACATGGTGTACACTAGCATTCTTCTGTCTCTGGAGACGATCTCGGTGATGACGAGAGCCTGGACTCCGTATGTGTAAGCCGCCGTGGTCATGGGCCGGCCGGGCATGGTCAGGACTTTTGGAGTAGGCCGCAGATCGAAATTACAGGCCACCCCACAGCCTCCCCTCCCAACGCGGCACTTGATTCGCTTGGCAAAGGACCTCGCACTCTGGTGTTTGTTCGATAAACATGTCCCACGTCAGGAATACGACGTGCCCGGGAAGGAGACTCGACGACATGAACTCTAAAAGCTTGTGCCTGAGTCGCCCTCCCCGTCCACGGCTTCTTTAATCGACCGTCTCATCTCGTCTTAACTCTATGCTTAAAATCACTGACTAACGGGCATTTCATCTTTAAAAACACCTCAAGCACGAATAACCATGACTTGCTACCCGCACACTGACAGACAGCAAGATCAACCCACTTTGAACTCTCACGCCGCTGCGAAGTCCCGAGTGCATGCCGCCATTACATAAACCCGGCTCGGCCCCCATCGGCGGCGCACCCCCGACTCGAGCTCTGCACGCACCCTGCTCACACCCACCCACACCATTCTCCTTTCTCCATCCTCGCTTCCCCCCATCCTCCCCCGCATTCCGACCCAGCCAATCCACTTAGTCTAATTCTCCCCCTCATTTTCTCCTTGGGCAATTGCTTCCCCCTCTGCTCCCCTCATCTCTCTCGGTCTTCGTCTTCGTACCGCCGTGTTTCTCAACATGAGAATGGGAACCACAAGATTGATTAGAATGTATAACGTGAGCATAAAGTGCAGGGAAAATCACGGGACGAACATTGATGTGCTTTTCTTCCGAGTCTTTCCCAGCAACAGAAATAGGTCAGGTTAGGTTTCTCGGCCATCCATCGTGGGGCTCGTCTTAACTGCGTATCGATCACTATTCATGACCTTGCCGGCCGTTGCCAAGGAGCGGGGTTCCCGACTCTTTCGGCCCGTTTACACTTTTCCTTCTCCTCGTCTTCTTTCTCTTCTTTTTTTTTTGTTTTTGTTGGAGAACCTTCCTTGCTGCCTCTGTCGAGGGGAGAAGAAGCATCTGCACGCGCACTCCGATCTGGGCAACAGTCTGTCTGGTCTGACGCATGCTGGCAACCTGGACGCAGGTAACGTTCCAGTGTGAGCCCAACCACGTGGGAGACGGTGAGCGTCGCCTTCAAAATTGTTCCACGTCACAACATCACGACGACGTGCATCGCGGCGATCGGTGACAAGACGCAAAAGAAACTTGTGCCAGCTGGTATGGACCATATTTCTGGTCCGGATTATTACCGTTAAGAAGCATGCGGAATCGATACCAGCAAATATCCACCCCGGATGAACGAACGCCACATGCGCAACCGTTGCACAACGCCAGTACCAAGCTAGTTCTGCTAGTCCATGAGCCCTAGATCAGGTCATGCTCTCCATAAGATAGCTCCACGGCATGCGCGACTCAAGAAAACGGGCCGAAGAGGATCCCATCGGGCTCCATCCCCGGGCCTGCTTTCCGAAAAGCGCTCTACTGCCCTGTTGCACATTCTTAGTAAACGCCAGGCAAGATTCTCCACCGCACAATCTTCTTGTACTTCTCCCAGTCCTCGCCGTATTTACGCGAGCACTTTTCGTCGTCGCGGCGCTCCCGGTGAACCAGCAACACGGCGAAGTAGACGATGTAAAAGTACGTGATGGGAATCGCCCACCCGCGCGCCGCGCCCTGGATTACCTCGCGGCCATCGACCATCTTGAAGGCTCCCTCGAGTCCGGCTTCAGCGTATCCTGTACCAGCAGAGACAATCGTGTATCCGGCCATGCCCGTGGGCAGGCAGTACGGCCACGCCTGCAGCCAATCGCCGAGGTAGTTGATGTGCCGGGCGACTCCCCACCAGCCCGTGACAAGGAGGCGAGTCCCCGCCTTGGTTTCTATGTAGTTGAGATGGGACACGCTGGGGTCGTCGGGGTTGTTGCGGAATGCGTTCTTCTGGCTGTTGGACAGGCGGAAGATGGAAAAGCCAATGCTGATGGCCCCGACGATGCCGGCCATACCAAGGGGGCTCACCGAGGTAGGATACACGGCCAGGTAGCGCGTCTGCACCGAGTAGACGAACGGCACCCAGACGAGATCGCCGAAAGCAAGCATGAATCCAAAGCCATCCGTAGTGATGTCGATGGTGGTCAAGATGGCAGGCTCGTTCCACCAGCAGTCAACAACGTACGCAAGCTGGACTGCCGAAGTGAAGACAATGCTGTTGGTGACGAAGCCGTACGTCCGGTACTGCTTGGCCATCCATGCAAAGTTCATCAGCGCCCAGCCCAGCAGACCAGGTCGGATTTCCATCCACTGCTTGATATCGATTTCGCCGAGGATAGGAAGCGTAATGCGGGGGTTGAGCTCTCGTCCGATGTAGAAGTCGTAAATCATATTACCCGAGTGCCCGCCAGCAGCTAGTTCGCGGAACTGCTTGTTGCCCGGCCTCACGCTGAAGCTCCGTACGTACACAAAGATGGCCAGGGCATAGGCGATGAGAATGTTGGCGGTGACGACTTGAATATAATTGTCGGTGATGAAGGTCCAGAGGGGGAACTCGGCGCCCTGGGCAATAGTGCCGGCGAGGCACACGGCCAGGATGAACATGCTGGAGGCGAAGGCTGCGCTGGTTAGCGATGATCAGCTCAGCGAAGGCCGGAATCACTTACAGTTGCAGCGGTACTTGAGACGGCCACCGGAGGCAAGCTCAACGCCGTCAACCTCGGCGGCAGGAAGGATGCGGTAGAGAAGCGCATTGAAGAGATAGTATCCCAAAACGGCACCGGTGACCTTGAAACTTCCGAGACCCCAAATACCCTCCTCAGGCCATCCGACTTCGCGCTTGAGCTGATCGAGCTTCAGGGTCGAGGGGCTAAGCAGGGACGGCGCGGGGCAGCCGGAGACATCGTTGCAGCTGAAGGTGAACAGGTAGACGAGAATTGGTAGTCCGAAAGAGATGAGGAAGGCGCCGATGCTGCCAGCCCGCGTTAGCTTCCCTTTCGCGATGCTGGGGTCTGAATTCCGGATTTCTTACGGTCCTCCGAATTCGTAGCCATGTGGCTTTTCAGCGGTGGCTTTTTTCGATTTGGTCGCCATGTCGATCGTTCCCTGTCGCAGGTACAACGGATTCGGTCGACCAGGTGTTGAATGCCGTCGCGTTTCGTGTTCTACTGTCGAAGGCGTTGATCCTTCACAAGTGGGAAGAATGTTTTTATACCCCGCGATGCTGGTGAGTGGTTGATACGGACGCGACAATGAAGCAGTTAAAGAGCGTTGTGCACCGGAGCTCTGGTGTTCCGGGTGACCTCATGTGTCTGGTTCAATGACGCTAAGAAAAAGTCTAGCGCTCCCATTGGGTCCTGCCGAGTCCGAGGCTGTGCTCCCCCCGGGGGGATGGTTCCACCGAGGAAACGGCTCCCGGAAAGACATGCGAAATTGTCGGACAATACCAAGCCAAGCGGTCCGAAAGCTAGGATTGAATGCAGCTCTCATCACATTGATGGTTAGAATGCTAGAAAAGCGACATGTATTGGATTCTGATTCGTCGGTGACTTCAATCTCGAGAATGCATCCTTTCCGTCTTACACCTGCAAGGAACGTACAGGACACTGGCCGAAGCGTACGAAGTAAGCCAATCAGCATAGGATCTGTCGTAGCCCACCCTTGAACTCCCTGGGGGGGCCTGCTTTGCTTGAGGTGCTGACTAAGATTTCTGGAAGAACGATATTCCGATTGGTCTGAAGCCGCGGGCCCCCTTCTCCCCAAACTGTAGCCTGACGGCGGAAACATCTACAACAGCGAGAACGAAATTTTTGAAATCGGAGCAAATAACAGCGCCACAACACGATCTAACCGGTCAATTGGATAGCCTTTTGCTCGTCGTGAAGCCCATAGCGACGCAGGCATCATGGCAACCCCATGGCCCAAGGATCAGCCCTGGCCAACGCCATACCGAGAGCACGCCGCAGAACTAAGCATATACCTCCAGACAGCACTGAAGTCGATCGACACCGCAAATGGTCAACCTATCCAGCCTCAAGGAGTCAGAGCCGCGTTCATCGGGGCCCTAGCACTCATCGTCAAAATACAGAACATCCCCGACATCGGCCACGTCCACCAGGCAATTGAAAATTTGCGGATGAAGACAAAGGCAGCCAATGAGAACACCACCTGAACCACAAGCAGCATCAGAATCGCAATCCAGCAAAACACAGCCGAAATTAAGAAGAACACTAACACTAATAAGGACACTAACACGGCTGCTAAGGAGGCACTAAAAGCTAGCAAGCTAACTATTAAAATGGTAAGGGATATTAAAGCACTAGGACCGATGAATTAGGGGAGCGCCGCACAGTCTTATGCCAGTGTAGCCGCCAGAGGAGGACTTATAGCAAGCATGCATAACCCACAGAACCAAAGACCACCCCAAGTTCAAACCCTGCGTAAGGTCATTGTAAACATTAGAGATCCTACCACCATTGCCAGCATTAGAGCCATAAACCCCCGTAACCTTAAGGCGCACGTAGACCGCGCCATTAAACAGAGCAGCAACAAGCACATCCGCAAACTAAAGACCGTATCCGTAAATTAACTAAAAAGCGGTAACCTAAGTATCAAAACAGCCACTACTACAGACATAGAGGCCCTACAATAATTTGCAAAGGACTGGGAACACTAAATAGGCAACGGTGCTATAGTGCGGATCCTAACCTATAGAATCCTAGCACACGGCATACGAACTAGCTTAATGGACATAGAACTCTTTACAGAACTCTAAGACAAACTATTGCAGGATAACAAAGCCTTCATCCCCACCGCAGAGATTAAGTACATTAGATAGTTAACTAGATCCTCTACCACAAAGTCTGCCTCATCTATTATCGTTAAGTTCGCCAAGGCAGAGGACGCTAACAAACTTATTAATAAAGGACTTATCTAGTAAGGCAAGGTTTTCTAATGTAAACAATACAACAGACAGTGCCATCTAAGACAATGCTTTAGATGTCACGCATACGGCCACATAGGAACCTAGTGCAAGGCAACGACAACATGCGGCTACTGCGCGCAAGAACATGTAACCCAAGAGTGCCCCTCGAAAAGCGACACGGCTACACCCTGGAAGTGCGCGGCATGCTATAGTAAACATAAAGCATAGCACAGCCGGTGCCTAACCAGGATGCAGGAGCTAGCTAAAATTAAAGCGGCATATAAACAATAACTAAGGTACCACCTAGAAGCCACAGCGGCTCTAACTACCACAGGAACAGCCCTAACAAACCGGACGACATTAAGGCTAGTACTAGAACTAAGCTAGAGCTAGAGCATACGCCTAGAGCGTAGCAGATCACCTATAAAGAAGAAGATACAGAAACGTCAGCAGCCAACAGGGACCTAGACATAAGATAAGAACATAATTATTATTACTACAGAGAACTTCTAGCTAAGACAAGCGATAGTGTCTACCTGCTAAGCGCTTAAAGCCATAGATGCAAACATACAGATAACAAACAACAGCTACCTTATAGAGATTGTTAACAACAGTAAATAATTACATAAAACACATTCATAATACTACAGTATAACGTAAGAAAGTTAAGAGACGTAGTAATAGCTACGCTTCTCTGCAACCCTAGGATTAATAACTATAACATCCTTACCATCTAGGAGCTATAGATAAACCCTTATAACGCTATAATACATTACCTAGCAAAGGACTAGTTCTACCTCTGCTACCTTTTAAACAGAGAAGAAGGCCCTGTAAGGGTCTGCTTCTTTATAAATAAGAAGCTAGACCACTCTAAGTGGTAATTTAAGGAACATAGCAAAGACCTCTGCACCCTCACTCTAGGATTACATGCAGATTAGAACATAGAAATCGCTATGCACAACATATACAACCTGTAAAACTAAGAAAACGGCAGAATATAACTATTATAATAACTACAGAAAACGCTAGAAGCCGCCTGGCATATTAAATAAATAGTAGTAGAGGACTTTAACCTATACCACAAGCTATAGAGAGAGAGTAAGATCTAAACACTAGACGTTAAAGCAAGAGAACTAATAGAACTTATAGACAATTTTAACCTTATTAATAAACTACCTGTAGGCATAATTACATACATAGAAGGGGACGGCCGCTTAACAATAGACCTCTGCCTTTTTATGGTTAGGTTAGTTAACAGGCTTATTAGATGCAGAGTAGATAACAACGTAAACTATAACTTAGACTACCTCCCTATTGCAATATTGCTAGACCTAACAGTTACGTAACTTTAATAAGAAGAAAAGAGAAACTAGAAGGCTATAGATAAAACTATCTTTACAAAAGCTATTAAACAGACCCTCCCCCTGCTAAGAAGGCTAAGGATAAAAGCGGCCTTAGATAGATACATCCAGAAGATAACTAAAGCCCTTACTACAGCTATTACTAAAGGGGTACTAACGAAAGTCTGTTCCCCTAAGACGAGGGCAGGCTAGAACAAGGAATGCGTAGAGATCCTTACAGAAACTAAATAACTATAACGACAATATAATAAGGAATACACTAAACAAAGCTAGGAGGCATACCTTACAGCATAAAACAAGAAAGGCCAGATTATTAGGAAAACGCTACAAAAAACACACCGTAAGGCAGTAGAAACAGCAGCAGAATCACCAGAATCACTCTAGAGGATTGTCAAATAGGCCTAAACCAGACAGAATCAAACGCTAACTGTTACACTAGAGATTATAAACCCTGCCACCTCTTAAACAGCAACCACGCCAGAAGATAAAGCTAAACTCTTTAGGAGAACGTTCTTCCTAACACCCCCAGAGGCCAACCTAGAAGACATTAAGAACGCAACATACTAAGAACAAATCACGCTTCTACCTATATCAGAAAACAAAGTAGATAAGGCTATACAAAAGACAGCACCACTTAAGGCACCTAGCCCTAACGGTATTATAAATAAAGCGTTATAACTAGCTAAGCCATAGATTAGCCCCTACCTAGCCTAGGCATTTAACTAGAGCCTCTAGCTTAGATACTGCCTATAATACTTTAGGAAGTCTATAACAGTTGTACTATAAAAGCTAGGAAAAGATAACTACACAACCCCTAAAGCATATAGACCGATAGCTTTGTTAAACACTATTAGAAAGGTTATAGATGTAATTATAGCAGAAAGGCTAAGCTATATAGCTAAGACATACAAGCTATTACTAGAAAACTATATAGGCAGAAGAAAACAAAGATTAATAAAGCACGCCTTACACCTTATTATTAACAAAATATATAAAGCTTAGAATAATAAACAAGGAAAGGTCGTAAGCCTGCTTCTCCTTAATATATTAGAAGCGTTTAATAACGTATTACACTAGAGACTTCTCTACAACCTTAGGAAGAGACAGATTAACAAAGTAATAGTACAATAGACCGCCAGTTTCCTAGGAAACAGATAAACGCAAATCCATATTAATAGATACCGGTCTAAGCTATATACGCTTACTACTGGCATACCATAAGAATCCCTACTATTGCCTATACTCTACCTATTCTATAACGCAGACCTCCTAGAAACATACAGCCAAGGCCAGGAAACACTTACCACGGGATTTATTAATAACGTTACTATTCTTATATAGGCAGATACAACAGAAGAAACCTGCCGTAAGCTTTAAGAGGCGTTAGAAGCAGCAGAAGGTTAGGTAACAACCTATACATCTGTCTTTACGCCTAATAAGTTCTAAGTTATCTACTTCACAAGAGCAAGATTAAGAATCAACATTAATACACTACTGCAAAGCAAATAGGGCAAGATAAAGCCTAAGCTAACATGCAAATACCTCGGCCTAACTATAGATACTGCCCTCAGGTGGAAACAGCACATTAATAAAATAGAGCGCAAAGTCTTAAAGACTATAGCAGCTATCAGCAGCCTAGGAAGCTCTACCTAGGGAGTAAGAGCAAGGGAAATACAGAACATCTACTAAGGGGTAGCAATCCCACAAATAATGTACGCATGCTTAGCGTGGTCTAACGCTAGCTAGGGCAGCAAAGGATACACAGACTAAACCCTAAACAGAATGTAAAGACTACAAGCTAGAGCGGTAAGGGCGATGTATAGTGCCTTTAGGGCAACATCCTTCCTAGCACTTAACGTAGAAATACACCTCCTTCTAATAGAGCAACGAATATAGAAGCAGAACATTAACATAATTAACAGACTAGGCCTAATAAGACAAAGAGAAGATAAGAACGTTAACAACAGAAGACAGAGAGAGAGAAGGAAAAAGAAAACAAGCCCTTAGCAAACGATCAAACGAGAACTATACATTAAGCAAGGCAACAACACAAGACGATAACAGCAACAGGAGACCATTGCCTCCTTTGTGACCCTACCGTAGTAGCGGGGGCCGCGTGTGTTCATCGCGAACACCGCAGAAACTGCCAGGAAAGAGCACCAGAAATACATTAATCGTAAGGCCGAAGCCATACATATATACACAGATGGGAGCGGCATTAATAGCCACATAGGAGCGGCGGCAGTATGCGCTACTACGCATAAAACCTGAAAATCGTACATAGGGCCTGACACTATATTGACAGTGTACGCTAGAGAGCTGCAGGGCATCATCCTTACCCTTAAGATAGCCAGAGAAGATAGACAGAAGGGAAACAATAGAAGCAAAGTCCTAATCTATACTAATAACCAAGCAGCCATTAGATTATTAGCTAGGCCAAAAGGTAAGTCAGGCTCTTACTTGCTCCAAACGATTACAGATAAGACACAGAAACTCTAAGAACAAGGACTTAACACGGAGATCCGATGGATCCCTGCTTACACGGGGATCCAGGGCAACGAAGACGCTGACACAGCAGCCAAAGAAGCCACAGGATGGAGACAAAACGGCAAAACAGGCGCTAAGGCAAACATGCCCCAGAATCTATACACACTCAGATCTACGCTTAAAACATAGACACACAGAGAGGCAAACAAAATGTGGTAAGCAAAGTGGACAACGGAAACGCAAGGCAGAACCTCCTTCTGATACACACCGAGACTGACGAAGAAGGTGCTTCAGCTCCACAAAGGGCTAAGCAAGAGACAGAGCTTAATCCTTGTGCAGATGCATACAGAAAAGATAGGACTTAAGGACTTCCTTTTTAACTAAAGAGTGCCAGATGCCATGGACGCCAACTGCCTATGCCGGGAAGGACGACAAACGGTATCGCACGTCCTGCTGCGATGCCGTAGACATCGACAACTCCGCCGCCAGGAACTCGGATCCATCCCAGGACGACACAATCTCCAGGCCGTATTAAACAAGCGCAAAGCAGCCGCGAAAGCCATCAGATTCATAGAACAGACCGAGACCCTTAGGCAATTCAGGGTCAAGTCACAACCCAGACAAAGCTAAACATTAGGGGGAGACTGTAGGTACGCAGAACCAGAATACGAGACATCAGACCTCAACAGAGCCTAGCACAGAGATCACGTTAGTAAGAACCAGCGTCTACAAGGGCCGCCAAGCAAATGTAGATAGAGGTTAGAGAGCAAAGCGGGAAATTTGGGGACAGCTGGTCAATGTTTTGCATTGGCGAAGTGGGGCGGCTCGGACTAACGTTTGAACGCTTCGGCTGTCTGCCGGACCCCGCTATCCGGGCATAGTTGCTGACATAAGAGCGACTTCATAACCGTGTAGGAATAAATCAATCAATCAATCAATGTAGCCTGACGGCACTCTACGTCCGGAGACGCTGCAAGGAGGTCCCATCCACCAATTAATGCCCACACTCCGGTCACTCCCGCCGTTCCCTGCATTCGGAAGCTGACGAATTGATGTGACCAAGGTGGCATACCTGGCATTCTGTATCTCGACACCACCTCCCGCCAACCGGAATTTCGACCACGTTTCTCATCCTCGTTCCTGTCACACAGCGGAAGTTCAGCATCGTTCGCTTCAACCCCAACCAGCCATCGTTCATTGTCAATTGATGTTATAGGGTCTTGTCGCACCCAAGCCTCCCCCCGCGCTCCAAAGCGCTTCCGAACGCCGCGAACGAACCCTCACCTCAATCGCCCGTTGTCGACACCGCGCCGAAACCTAATCATGCACTTCCCGCATCCCTCAACGCTTCTTCTGCTTCTCGCAGCTGCGACAGCTCGTGCCGCCGATAGCTCAACCTCTTCGACGACCACGAGCGCTCCGGCATGTACTGCAGCATCCAAGAGCGGCACCGGAGCTTTCTACGACTTGCGACCCGACATCGCCGTCAAGGCCGAGGAGGGCAAGTCATCGAAAGCAAGCATCACCGCAGACTACCACGCCAGAGGCTGGGACTATGGCCGCAACTTCACCCTCAACATCTGCGCTCCTGTCATTGAAGCGCTTGATGACGTGGAGGGATTGACAAAGGGTGAAGCCAAGAATGTCAGCGCGTACTACACATACAAGGGGGAGACTTACTCGATAGGGTGCGCGTCAACCAACTCCACATGTAGACGAGTGAGAGCTAACAAGCACAATTTCAAGGTCATCGTCCATGGACATCCAGACTCGAGGGCGTATACTAGTGCTCCAGTACAAGAACGGTTCGCCTTGCGACAAGAGTAAATCAAAGCGATCCCAGGCACACAGCGGTGCATCTTACAACAAGTATGCCGACGACGACGATGACGAAGCGACAGCTCTCAGCTCTTTCGGCAACGGCCGCAAGAAGGCTTCCGCGAATAAGGACGACTCGGAGTCAACCACCCGTCGCAAGTCCACTACGATCTCCTTCCACTGTGATACTGAACAGGTCGGCGGAGCTGCTCATATCTCCTTTGTCGGCTCTGACCCGGAAGATTGCGCATACTTCTTCGAGGCTCGTTCTCAACATGCTTGCCCGCGGGCGGAGCCCCATCAGCCGGGCAGCGTCGGTCCTGGCAGCGTGTTTGCCATCATTTTCGTCATTGCCGTCATGGTCTATTTTGGTGGTGGTGTCTTTTACCAAAGAACTGTTGCGCACGCCCGAGGTTGGCGTCAACTTCCCAATTACAGTCTCTGGGCTGGGATATGGAGCTTTCTTAGTGTAAGTGGTCTGTCAGTAACCACCACGTCTTGAGCCCCTGTTAACCAAAGTACACAGGACATTTTCACCATTGCAACCTCTTCGTGCGCGCAGCTTTTGCCTGGGAGGCGGGGCTACAGCCACCTGTCTGGTTCCCCGAGCAGAGGACGCAACCGCGAGGATGAGAACCGATTGATAGACCAGCTCGACGAGGAATGGGATGATTAGACGGTCGGTCACATGAATTGTGTGCCTTAGGCATCTGATGTTAACTTTGATTATTTCTTCTCCGTCATTTTTTACGGCCACAGATTGTGTATTGGAGCTGCGGGCTTGTTTTCAGGGGATGTAAGTGAGTCGCAGGCAACCATCTAGATACCCCGTGTGAATATGTATAGATGATTCATGAATTTCAATTGGAAGAGCCCCGATGAGAGCGCGGAACGCCGCCCATTACCATCTGCTGAAACAAGGGAAATAGGATCTAAAGTCCTGCTCGAAGCCGCTCAGCAAAATCCTTGACAGTCGTAATCAGATCCCCATCCTGCGCAAGCCCCAGACTGAGCGCTTTTGAAACGTCGAAGAAGGCCAGCCAACTTTCCACAATTGCCTCAATTTGAGGATTCCTCTCTTCTCTGACCAGATTTCGTGCTCCCATGCCCCCTACAGCTTCCAACGCATCCAGAATATCAGCAACCGTGACGGTAACGCCCGGCAGATTGACGACCCTAGACGGCCCAAATCTATCGTGGGGAATGTCCTTCACCGCCACCAAATTGCCAACGACCGTCCTTGGTGAACACACCCACATCGCCAGCTCCGGCCGCACGGGCAGGATGTTCTCCTCGCTCTTGAGCGACTCCCTCACGATTCCCGACGCAAACGATGACGCCGCCGCGCTCGGCGCCCCAGGCCGGACAATGATCGTCGGCAACCGCACGATGCGCCCGTCCAAAAGCCCACGACGCGAGTAGTCCCCGAGCAGCGTCTCGACCATGAGCTTCTGCGCGCCGTACGAGGACTGGGGCATCGCGCACGTCGTCTCGGTGTTGACCTGCCCCGGCACTGGGGGACCGTAGACGGCCAGGGAGCTTGGGAACACGACGACTGTGCCGCGGTGCGGGGACGTTTCCTGGCGGAGGGCGTCGAGGATGAAGCTGTGACTGTCGAGGTTGACGCGCAGGCTCAGGTTGAGGTTCGCCTCTGCTCCCCCGGACATAATGCCATGGAGGAGGTAGATTGTGTTGAAGCGAGAGTGATGCGTGAGGAGGGACGCGACTGCCTCAGGGGAGGTGAGGTCTGTTTGCAGGGCTGTTACGCGGGATGCGTGAGGGAGGGATTGCGGTGGGATTGGCGGGGTTGTGATGTCCGTTGTTGTGAGGTGGATTGAAGGGGAAGAGAGGAGGAGGGAAGTGATCAGTTCCTGGCCTATGAAGCCCGCAGCGCCTGTGATGAGGATGTGGTCTGCTTCGGATGCCATCGTGAGGGTGATTCTAGACGATGACGTGATGGGATTGTGTGGTTGTAGTCGTTGTGGCTATAGGTCCGTTTCCAAGCCTGTTAATCTCGAAAGACATTTGGTTTCCTTTGACTGTGAACGTTGGGCAAGGCGCGTGAGTCTAAGCGTATGACGTTTGGATGACACTGGCACATCTCAGGATGTTGCAGATATCGAATGTCACAAACAGCGAACCTCTGCTGGGAATTTTGTATGGTTCGACAGAAGTTCTTGAGTTGACAATAACAGCACACAACAGCCAATCCCAAATGAGTTGTCGTGCTTCTCTAACATGCCTTCTCCGGACTGGAATCTCCGCACCGGGGAGAAGTCCGGCAGTGGCGCCGAACCCCGCACCATTCACGGCCCCGCATCGGTATGCTTCGCTGACCCACCGGCAATGGTGGACCCGGTGAGAGTCGGACATGTCTCCGAGCGCAATGCTGTTCGGTCGTTTCGGGCAAATGTCCGGTGACAAGCGGAACCAAAAGTCGAGTATCTTGTTACGATGGATGTGGATGTGACAGTGCTTGGAGACGAATTCACTGGTTTCCTATAATTGCCCCTTTCCACATTTCCTGGTGTGTTCAAAACTTGAGTTAGGCATGCGAAGGATGCAAGAAACAACGAAGAAGACGGCTAAGCAGACAGAATTATATTTACCAGATCCTAATAAATATGTTGTCAGAAAGAGGGTTGGCATGACCAAGAATAAAGCATAGAAGCAAAAGCAAAGATGGTCCCAATCATTGGCGCCCCGTGTTCAACCTAGGCCTTCTCGAAAACTTACGGAATTATTGACTTCATGTAGGGCACCTTTTTTGAGCAAATAAATGTGTGCGTCTCTTGGAAAATTCATGAAACTCTACATTCGGTTCGATGCGACTTTTCACGTCTATGCCCAACTCTCTCAAGCGATTCATTGCCAAGTCGTCGCCAATTAACTCCATAATCCCCTCTAGGGACTTACCAGACTGTAAAGTATTAGTCAACTGAATGTCATAGTTTTTCCTCTAAGATAGACACATATTTTCAGAAATAAATGAAAAATAGAGCATAGCGGCCGTCGAGTTCATGGCGATGGAGAGCGAATAATATCTCCAGCTAACCGACGCAATGTGGAGATTCGAAGCTGGAACTACAACTGGGACCCCCTAGACACAGACTTCCTACGAGCTCGGGATCAGATTGGAATCTGAGGACGGGCCCCAGATACTCCAGGGAGCCAGTGGCCAGTGTCTCCTGGTTCCATGGCCAGCGATGAGTCTCGCGCTCCGCGAAGCTGCAACTGTTTGGATCCGAGTCTACGGAAAGAGGCTCTCCAACGACTCATACAACACCCACGAGCCAAGTTTGTGATAAAAACCTGCCATAGTGGAAGCCGTTCTTCTCAATGAGTGAGATTTCAGAGCAAGTTTCATCACATCAGCGGAGACAATCGGCCCTTACGATCCGTTGCAGCCAACCCGATTTCGAAAAGGGTTTACTCTGCTAAAGACTTGGATCCAAAAGCTAGATTCGGTTTCGACACGGCGACGTTGTTGGTCTGTTCGCACAAGTGGAAGCCCATAGATCATTCGCAAGACCACCTTGGACTCTTTATCAACTGAATTGTTGTCATGTTATCCGAATGTCATCACGAGCAGTGGGATCTATGATGGAGAGGTGTACAACGTGAAATAAGGGAGGACGACAAACAGGAAAACGGCCTGGGATGCCTCGACCAAGTAGGTACGGCAATGTTGCCATGGTCCCAGACCAAGCTTGTGGCGCCTCATGAGCCTCCTATTGAAGTCATCGATACAAAACCTGGCATCAGCGTTTTCAAAGACAAGAGAGGAAAGATCACTCTCGAACTCGGACAGAACCTTTTCGGCAAACTGCTTGTCAAATCGCCCAAGTCGGAAAGGGGAAAGCTTATCAAGTTCAGGCACACAGAGATACTGGAAAGGGATGAGCTTGGAATCCGTCCGATGCGAGACGCCAAATGTTGCGATACGATCATTGGCTCAGGCACACTTTGAGATTGAGCTCCCAAGTTTATCTTCCACGGCTTCAGGTTCAGTCAAATTGCCAGATGACCAGGCAGAACTCCTTCTGTCGACGATATTCAGGCTTTCGTTATGCATGCCGATATGAATATCAGAGGCTTCTTACTTAGAGTGTTTGAACCCCTACGTCAACCAAATTCACAGAAATGGCGTCAGGTCCATGAGAGTGAACTTTCTTTCTCTGCCTGCATACTGTTCTCAGAGAGATGAGCGTCTTGGGTGAACAGGTAACTTGCAGGTGTTCTGGCCGACCGAGACATTTCTCTATGACACGCTAGGGATCCTAGGCAACTGGCTTGAGGAGGTGGCGGCCAAACAACTCGAAGAGGACAAGGGGGGCATACCGCCCTAGGCCCGTCTGCTTGCAACAAGCCCTAATTGACCTTATATTACGCAAGCCGCTTGAGATGACGTGGCTGTCCTAGCTCCGGATGTCCTCTATCAGTACAGCTACAATAAAAGATTGCTCGGGAGGCAGTTTGCCAGTATGCAAGCATGACTGGATCAGGCTGTTGACCGAGCCCCTGACAAACTCGGAGTCCCGATAAGTAGCAGCTCACGGACTGGCTGAACCCCAGCACAACTCCTGATGACCCTGGAAACGATATGACAGATGGTATCCTTGTTGCTGCCAAGGCTTGCTTGGTTCATGCCACTCGTGTGTCCTCGCAGCTTTGCGCGGTGCTGAACAAGAGCAAGTCAGCTGCAAAATACCACAGCGACGGCAAAATCCGTTGGAGAAAGTTATGCCAATGGCTGTATACCACTGCAGAGGGCAATTTAATGTCAAGTTCGCAGACCAGTCTTACTTTCGCTTTTCAGTTCGATATGTGTCCTAGCGACTTGTTCCAATGCCAAACAGCTGCCAAGGCTCTAGAGATGTTGGTCCGAAACTGCCCGATTCCATATCCGTACGGGATTTGCAGGCACAGCAGTCATCTCACGTGCGCTCACATCCATCAGCCGATCTCAGCTGGCGTACTACAGGTTCCTAGAGACAATCTGCCCCAACTAGCTCTGGCCAATCATAGTGATGGGTGCAAAAACGACATGAGAGCGACGGGACAGCATGTTGTCAGATGAACGGATCAACCCAGGGCGGATGACCAGCTTCAATTACTATGCACTTGGTGCAGGTTACCAATTAGCTACACTGATCTGTTGGTGGAATTTCACCTCTCGAGCCAGGTTGGTGTGCAATCCGCGCCCGACCCGTCCCAGGCGGCAAACTGACTAGCGCACGCGTCGCTTTTGACGAACATTATGGCAAAATCGCTTGTGATGACACTGCAGAGCGACAAATCCTGGGTGAAGTTTGCTCTCCCACCAAACTGCCCCGCAGTTGTGGGTTTACCATCGGAGTTGCCAAAAGACTTGGCAGAGAAACAATACGCTTCCAGGATTGCTGTACAGTCGGGGGTCCATGTTTTTGTTCCTTTGACCCAGGTGATTGATTGGCCGCCCAAGCCGCTGGTTGCGGCACACCAACCCCTGTCGCCCGACACAACTGCAGGTTAATTCCAGAAGGTAGGGGTTTGATCAAATATTGCCAAGAGGCAGATATATTATTCTTGTTACTTATGAAAAAATGAAAAATGAAAAACAGTTGACAGCTTGTTTCGGAAGAGAATTCGTGCTTCAAATACACCGGTATATGGATATCGAGGGGATCGTCCTGAGGTTTCTATGGGGAATAAGACTGGTGACACAAATATCGTAGCCGCTATGCATCGCAACCGAATCTCGGAGTCAACCGAACTCTCATGTAACCCTCGTGGCCCTTCTTGGGATACGTGTCTAAGTATCTGTATCCTTCCATCTTGTCAAGCTTCTCATCCCACAATGAGATGTTGAAGTTGTAGACAACAAATGCGACTGTTTTGCGCAGAACCCTGTGCGCAATGCTAGTAATATTGAGATCAGTAGGAGAAACTATGGCGATATGCACCATGGAGGGACATACTGTTGTCCTAGGCATGTCCGTGTGCCTGTGCCAAACGTGACTGAATGACTTCTGGTTGCTTTTGACTCCTGACTGTACCCAAGCCATCTTTCCGGCTTGAACACATCCGGCTCGGGGAAAAGGATAGGATCGTGCTCAAGCAAGTTCAATGTGAAGCTCATGCTGGTCTGTCTTGAATTAGCACATTTCGCACCAACAAAACAGGCGAAATCCTTACCATCGCAGGAATTATTGTACCCTGATAGTCGACTGGTTCTTGGCTCTGTCTTGGTTGTCGATGCCAGCCAGGTGAACTCAACCTAGTTGACTCTTTGCAGACCGAATCCTATAATTGCAAAGGTAAGCGGGTGTTCTGTTGATTGAAGTTCCAGCAGGATAACCCACCAGATATCTTAATTGGAAAGTCCTTGGATCTCTCCACACTCTATGGCCGTACAATCCAAGATCCAATGTATCGAGCTCGGCTCGAATCTTTTTTACACATTCCGGGCTCCTGATAAGATGGTGAAGTACAAAGGTCAGGTTACTCAAAAGCGATTCGTTTCCAATAAAGATTGCTTGAGACGACTCATGGACGGTGTAAGTCTCGTTGCCAATTTCATTGAAAATCCGAGCCAAGATACCCTGATGACTGTTTTCGTCATCCCAGGATTTGATGATGGGTTTCAGGTGTGAAGTGATCATCTAAGACTGATATCAGCAAAGGGGAAAGAAATTGGGACCCGGAAGCAGGCAAGGACTTACAGAATCAAGCCAGCCAAGAGGCGAGTAGGACCGAAGAACAGGGAAGATGTCGAACATGAGTTTAATGGGCGGCATGCACCTGAGAACCGTGGCAAGGTCAATGGCACTGAAAGCTCGCGTGGAGTCATGAACAGCCCTCAGATCAAAGACCTTCAAACATCCATAGTCCTCTTCAGTAAGGTACGAGATCATGACATCGTTTGTGTAAGCCCAGAGAAAGTGTGTCAGGTTGACGACTTCCATGTCCGCTGCAGCATCTGTGAGGCGTGAATGCAGGGACTCCAGGTGCTTGTCCAGTGTTGGACCGAACTCGGCAAGGGTTTGCCCAGAGAAAATGGGACGCATGACCGCTGCTCTCTTCGAGTGTTTGCTAGGGCTAGCTAGACCGCCGAGGAGTTTGTTGAGAAGACCATAGTAGTTGTCGCACTTTAAGAGATCCGGGCGTTTGTGGTGCTCCAGGCAAAACTGGTGATCGACAAAATGGAGTTCGTTGGGCCCAATTCTAACAACAGGCCCTGTAGTGGATTGTCAGGCATGCGATAAACCAGATTTGACGACGGTCATAAAACATACCATATTCCTCATGAAGTGAGACAAGGTTTTCAAGCCAGTCGTTTTTTACCAGGACGTGATAAGCCTCGTAAAGCTTCGTGGTGCCAGCAATTCGTGGCCCAGGAAAACTTGCGAGAGGACAGAAGAAGGCTCGCCAGGTGTATTTCGCAACAAGGTAGATAATGATTGAGTATGATAGCTTGACCACAAGGTCGTCGAGACAAAATGCCGACTTGGAAGCGAGGAACCAGGCCATGGTGAGTGCGATCTCGGGGTTATTTTCCGTCCTGTAGTCTTTGTGAAACCACGTCCGTTGTCGAGGGAGAGAGCTCAAACCTTTATACATCAGCGATTGGGTTGTTTGATGAACTTGGTAGTCAGGTTACGATACCTTGCACGGAAGTGATATGGTCTTGGCCAGGAACAGCATGGAACTTGTCCAAATCTGTTTGCTTACAGGTAGATGTGCAGCTCTGGCTGCAGCGATATGTTTGCGCCATTTCGCATCGACCGCCAAAAGAATCTGGCCGCAAAGCCTTTTGACAAGGAGGCCAATCAAAGCCTTGGTGTTGAGATGGAACAAGGCTGCAGAATAGACTAAATTCCATTCTCTGTGGCCAAACTGCAGGCAAACATGCAAACTTGTCGATATTTGTTTCCTGAAGGAATTAGTCCGGCCCAGCAACTTGGGTGAGTATTACTTACACCCCGCCAGTGGGGCTGTCCTGCGCTTACAGAGCGACTCGGCTGTAGTATTCCAACACAGCGCGGTTGAGGCACCCAGCTAGAACCCTTCGATCCTTTTAGTATTGCTTGATCAAACCTGAATTCAGCTGCTAAAGCTGGTAAGAAGGGAGGTGGAAACCCCGAAGATGGCACGGATTGCGTGAAGCTCGCACATGTCATTGTAGTCCGATCATGATGGATATTCAGGGGGGAGGGGCGAAATTGAACTCGGCAGGATCCGTTAGGCAAGTCGGAGGATCAGGAATTGGCAAGCCCGACAATAATAATAGCTTGGCCGCCTCGCCTTGTTAAGCGTGAATGAACATTGGGAGATATGGAGAAAGTCTCAAACATGCTAGCAGTTCCACCACCTTTAACGCCCGTCGCAACGGCCACAACCCATCATCATGCGACGAACTAAGGCCGGCGGCAAAACGAAGTCTTCGGTCGATTTTTCATCTGACAGATTGCCAAGATTACCGCTATTCATTTAAACGTCACCACTCCGGTAGAGTATGCCGCTTTTGGTTTTCCGAAAACAGCTTATCTCGGGTTCTTTCATTATCGGACATGGCACCGCGGGGTATCGGCATGAGTTATGACCAAGTAAATCAAGCTTCGATTTATTTCCGAGGACAATCCCACGCAAAAAACGATGACTTCGGGTGTTGTGCAGCAAATTAACTTTGGGGTATGTTTCATGGCCCTCGTCAGCAAAGCTTCGTTGAACAATCATCTATGTAAGGCCATGTTAGGCTTTTTGTTTCACCAAACAAATTCAAACCTTCTCCTGAACTCTGCAGCCTACCTTTCGTTGCTCCACACCATCTACTTTGGCAGACCAATTAAATCTTTCTTAATATCTCGGGAAAGACCGCGAAGGGCCATCGGTTTGAGGCGACAAGAATTCGGGGAACCAATTCGCGATGAGCATGCCAGCCAACAACTAGGGAGCCACCTTGCTGGTGCAGTGTGGATAATGTTAGCGGGTTATTCAAAGGTTTGAGCTGGGTCGCACCATCCTGGGTTCCACGAGTTGGCATGCAACTCCCAATCTCTGGGCACTGGTTCCTTGCAGCAAACGCGGCAGCCCACGCGTTAGTGGAAGTGTCAAGCTGCGTTATACCATGATTGACAGGTTCGTAAGACGCCTTTAAGCAAATGATCGTCGCACGTTGTTCGACTATCCCAGCATCTACGTTTTGTGCTCTTTCTCGGAGACGCATTGCCGCATTGCCGCATTGCCGCTTGTCCGCTGACTACAACGAGCACAGGTCAATTACTGTGCCAGACGGAAAGAAACCCCCATTTTCCCGGTATCTGTGGCTTGAGTTGCCACAACCAGCTCAGCAGCCATATTTCGCGATCCTAGTGAACTCTGAGCACATTCTGACCACCGAGCTTCCCAACCCTCAGTGGGAGTGGTGGAATGCATCCTTTCACGACTTTGCAAGGATTTAATACTTGGCCCTTACACCATAGTAGTTGATGTCTCTTCCGCTGGACTCTGCTTCTCAGACTTCATTTAGGGATGCGCGTGATGCTGCCAAAGGGAGATAACGAAGTCTCCATTTCTCGTTCAGGCATCGATACCACCTTTAAACGTGACCTTATGTGATAACTGCCTATTTGCCGTGTTTCAACGGTTGCTTGACAAGGTCGTGCTTGGGCATTAAGCTTTGGTGATGTTGATGGCGGTGACAACGACTTATGAAGTTTGGCTCAGATCTTCATTCAAGCTGTGAAAGTTCTGGAATTGATGAACGCGCTTAAGGTCTTTGATCTAGTAAAAGAGAAATTACAGTCGGTGCATTGCTTTTTCTTAGGGAAGGAACTAGCTGAGTCTTGGTAAAATCTTGCTCGTCGATTTTCCTGAAGCAAACCTCATGTTTATTGAATGTCACTTTTGTCGAGACATACAGTCCGCGTCGCTTTGTAGGGTTATGAACTTTCTTGAGATACCCTATCCAGTACTCGACACGGTCATGGTCTCGTGCAAAGTTCGGCCACTAGAAACCGGAACATTCAACACCGGATTTTCATGCAGCCTCGCGGGGAAGGAACCGCTGATGAGAATTTCCTTGCTAGTTTACCCAGGGAAGCTTAAACAGAAGTGAAAATTATCGTGCCATAGCGAATCGAGAGAGAGTAACTTGGTTGAAAAAAGTAGAGCTCGATCAAGTTGTTTGTTTCTGTGGCAGGTTGGCAATCTGCTGTTCTTACACCATACTCCCTGTGACTCATAGTCGCCAGCATCCAACGCCACCCCAGATAGGGAATTGAAAAGCGGCTAAGGTGGCGCTTAAATTGTCTCTTTGGCGGACTTCAAGATTGGAATCGAGCTGGAAAATGAACTCCTCCATGGATGAAGTACGGTCCGGGGTTATAATTGGGCCTCACTTACCGAATGGGCTTGTAGCTAACCTTAGGGCGCAAGAAATATCCAAGGTGTACTTGTATTTCTCATTGAACATCAGATGACACTAAGACGCAATCGGGAAGCTTTTTGGGAGAGACTCAGGCGAATGTGACAACAAAACTCATCCTAGGTCAGGTAAACCCGGCCGAATGGACCATACTTCATTGGTGAACCTAAAAGCTGGGACTTTCAGGGGTATGTTGACTTCAGCTTGGACTTACCTCGGTGAGAAATTATCTTGGTTCAAAAAGATTAGAGACGCCGTGTTGTTGCAAAGTAACACCAATTCCGCCGGGTTAAGCGTAGCGACATATGATACAAAAAGACACCACAGATGCCATTTGTTGCCCTGAAAGAGGCAACCATGTTTCCTTTTCCCATGTACTTCCGCCCATCGAGGCTCATGGTTTTCCTCATCCGAATCCCCTGTTGGTTTCTGAAACGCAAGACAGTGATCACAATTTTTCGGCTTCGTTGCAACGAGCGTTGCATCCGACTTGACCAGGACTGGGCCCACTGCCGTTAGTCAAGCTTCAAGGTCTCAAACAGCCCATTCATCTCACTCTGTGACAGGGCCTGGTGATTTTCACATTGGTGTGGCTCACAGCGAAAACATGTACTTCCATCGTGACATTCTGGCAGTACGGATAGCGCGGTTCCTAACGCCTTCGAGCCTCGTAGGACCGACTTGTAAGGTGGGACCAAGGAAACCTGATGGTAGCTCTGCCACTCGAGGAATCAGAAGCTCAGTTCGAACACCAACTTTTCCAAAACCTAACCATGGCCGAGGCAATTTTGTCACTCCTTGGTCATTCAAGATCGAATCTTGCAACTCTTGTGAGGTTATATCTTTTTGGTGGTGACACCGTCGGCGGTTCAGCTACGGCTTTCCTCTCCAACATCAGTGTCATAATATGCATAGACGCAGCTTTTGCCTTAAAATGAATTGTTTGGTGTTACTGGGCCGATTTACCTTTATTCTGTATTCCGAGTAGCCGGGGCATCGAACCAATAGCCATTTGGGGGTTGGTGCTGTTGTTATTCAACTAGCTATACGACATCAACGTCACTTGAGACACTGAGCAATGAATGCTTGAACAATCAAATAAGTCATTACCCATGGGATTAGAAGTGTTTCAAAAACAGATCCAACCATACGAAAATGAGACTAGCCAAATGATCTATATGCGAGAAACATCATATCCGCTTCTCTCAAGCAACGGCACGCATCTCCTGGTTATTGTAATGTTATGCCAAGACAATATATTGGAATCCGGCTGATGAGCATCCAAAACTGACGTAAATGGCAGATTCAATTATTTTTAATCAGAATGAGATCTTATCCAAAGGGGCGAGGTTTTGAGGGCAACAAAAGTGACAAAAAGTCTGTAAGCATGATCGAAAGCCCGTAATTAACTGCTTTCAAGCAGATTGCCAACACCGACCAAAGGTATATAGCACTAAAACGATGCCTTGATTAACTTAAACCGCCAATGACATTAAATGCGTTTATAAGAACGGTTCTGATATTTTGGAAGGCAGCGGGAATGGGTTGCTATGTCCTTGCACTATTCGAGGTTCTTTGGTGTTTACATCACGCGAGGAGACAGCTGTTTCGCCTCTTCCCAGCGTTACAGGACATGCGGTCCATGAAATGCACCATCAAAACAATGTGTGCGGTTTTGCAATGCTCAAAGATCTTTTTGCGTACCATGACGAAAACAAAAAGCTGTTCAGTAGGCCCAAATGGACTGGCCACCTACTATGGCTCGTCAGGGTGGCGTTTGCTGCTTGCATTGACTTCCAAACGGGCTGCGTACAAACCGAGCCGGACAAGCCGAGAGATTTACCTGTGATAACTTAAGGGTGACATGAAGCCATGATTCCCAGAGATTCAACAGGGTGCTCACTCAAATACTCGTGGGAACAAACCCGTGTGTCCCAAGGTTTGCCGTCTTAGAACAGGGAAACACTTTGGGGGTCCTAGAAGGCAGTGGACTTTGGAATCATCTCCTGACCACTGCGATGAAGAGAGAAGGAAAGTTTGCAAGTGGTTTCTGCTTCCAGAACGTCACGTTCGCCACTACTTTCTCAGACACCTCCCGGAGCGGCTAGGAAAAAGCAAACACCACACGTCTGCGGCTTGTTCCGGACGGAGAATGCTGCACCAATTTCAGTATTGCTTTTTCCGCCTTCCAAGCGTCACGCCAGCCACACAAATACCGTTTGGATACCCAAAAGCATTGATCCACACATCCAGTCAAGGCTGGCATATGCATCTCGCTAGGGGAGTGGGACCCGTGTGGTCCGACGCTGGCAGAGGGGGGAAATAGCACTGAGAGCTGTTCACGATTTAAGTTTTCTCATCTGCGTCGGGTGATCTATTCTCGATCCGTATCAAGATCGTCTAGGTGACAAGATTTAACCCTTCCCCATCTCCTCGCCCCTACGTTCTGAGAAGCTATTGCTCATCCATCGCAGCAAATTAGATGTTTGCAGCACGAGGCTCGAGCTCCCACCGACCATACCGGCCCTGCAGTTTCAGTTCGATATCAGAATCTTGGGACTTGCTGCCGTGAGCCGCCCTCCTGGCTTCCAACTAGCGGGTATCGACTTATGACAGGTCTTATCATAAGCACTGGTCCGTCGTTTGTGTGGATAGCATTCTGCCAGGGCATTTTGCCCAGAGTGATGCTGTGGTGCCCCTTCCTCGTACTTGTAGTGACTACTGACATTCTGCACATCGAGCGACCTGCAGGAGTCGTCAAATCTATGCCATTCGCGCGCCCCTTGATATAGATGTGCGGGACGCTGGGCAAAGTTTCGCATCTGGACAGGTTGGAAATGGACAGCCATTCTAGGAAGGAGAAAAGGGTACGGCCGCGGGCGGGAACGAACGGTCTGGACGTAGCGCATGCAAGGCGTTATTGCTTTTGTTGTTGAATCGTCGGCGGCTTTGCATACCTACGCAGACATGCAGGCGAGCTTTGGAGTCTGCATAGTAAACATCTGATCTATTGTAGGCACTTGCGGTGATGGGCGGTGAAAGGCTGTACATGAACGCGCTGAGCCACAAGGGTTTCAACCTTGCTTGTTAACCGGGTTTCTTTCTGGATTGTTATCTGACAACGTGAGAAAGTTCAGGGTTCCCTAAGTGAGCTGCAAACAGGAGGCTCTCGATCTGCAGTCTCGTGCCGCTCATCTCCTATTGGTGCCGAGTATTCTTTTCCCCACGATATTTCTACGACCGACCCAATTCCCGAGTGGCATCGGCAATCGGCAAACCGAAACATGATACTCAAGCCGGCTGCTCTGGCGAGATGAAAGTGACAAGTCGAGGTCTGGTCCAAATCTGACACTCACCTGGGCGATGGCTGCCTCCTGCCAGTACCCAAAATCCCGCATTAGCTCAGGGCTGGGTTTGCCCAAGTGCATGCCGAAGATATGGGACGCATAGCCACGCCAGACGTAGCGCTGGCTTTTACGTGTGGCCAAGCTGGCAATAGGACTGGGCTTCGCGGTCTTGCTGGCCTCTCAACCCCGCACGCCATGCAAGCTGTCCGCCATCCTTGGTGTCTCTCAACCATCCTGGTCGAAAGATTGGAGATAGGGGTCCGGGGGAATCGCCATATTACCGGTATGCAGTCTGTTCCTAAAGGAAATGTTGACCAGAATCTCAATCCTTCCATGGGTCCGGGTAACGGGAGGCCGGCGATCCGACATCCGTAAAATTAATGAAAAGGGTCAAGTCGTAGATTGGGCTTTCCTTCCTCTCTCTCTCCCTCTTGTCTCTTTCCTTAGAGTGTATGTTTTTTCCTTGTCTCCCACGTGGATTTTATGTTGTATCTTTCATTTGTTGACCGCGAGGGTTGTATGGCTTCGAGGTCTGAACCATCTGCTTTCGTGTTACCTAGATACATACCAAAGGCGGTCTCCTGGAGAATCTGGAAAGGAACAGTTCAGAGTGACCCTCCTGGCGGCGCAACTCTCCCCTACTCATGGCTAATCTAGATCCCGGTACACATCAACAACCAGACTTCCGACCGATTGTGGGTGCAGCATCCGTTGTCCGTGTAATAAAAGGACAGCACACTGCCAACTGGATGATCGACAATTTATGCAGGATGTAGCGTGCCCAAACCGTGGCGAGTCAGAACGCCAAGTGATCTAGCCAGCTAGGGCCCGACATTTAAGCCCCGGCCAACTGTTGAACCGTTGCCGGGGCTTGCCAGGGCCAGATAACAGGGTCTCTTTCTGCGTGAGCCCGGTCTCCTTTTGTGAGGGATGGCCCAAAGTACCGGGATTAGAACACCCAGCACCCAGGAACTGACAAATGGTAGCATGCCAGGTTTGCCACCCGCGTACTGGCATCAAACGACTCTAGCCCGTGGAGACTGACTCCCACGGAGAACAGCTCTGCAGTAAACGCTTGCCGCGAGGATCCGCCGGGACCGGGCGAGAGCTGGAATTAGGAAGCTCTCATCTGGGACGATCCCACTTGGAGTACAACAGGGATGCAGCACTGGTACAAGTACATATCTGGCCAGGCTCGCCAATGTCATGGACGATGAGGTGGGTCTACGGCACGATGATGTGCGTACTAGCCTCAGAAGTGTATTCCAACTACCCGTCTGCAGATTGAGGGACACGGCCTGACATTCTCAACCCATCCAGCCATGAGGCACTCCCACACCACACCACACACACACACACACACACACACACACACACGTTCGTACGTGCGTACCTCGGGCCGCAGAATCGGCTACGACCCAGTGCTGTGCATCATCTTGTTTGGCGGGGATGTGGGAAGAGGCTGGAAACTGACAGATTGACAGCCCAGCCTCGAGCCGAGCAAGGGCCGCATCTCGCCCATGGACAGACCACTGTAGCACGGCATAGCTTCATCGTCCACCTCGCCTGGGACGGCTGGGTCAACATCCGGGTGGAAAAGCCGCCGCTTCGGATGCGCGTGTTGCTCAAAACGGTTCTTGAAGCTCATGTATGAGGCTCTTCTGGGCGGGCATCCCGTGCGGGAACAGGAGATCAGGGGAGGAGCATCGTAGTTTCATCGTCCCGCGGCAGTTGTAATCGAATTTCGAATGCTGAGACCACGGAAGGGATCGGCTTGGACTGGTTCCCGTGCTTCGTACTTGAAAAGTACGCCTCTCCCGTGCAATCGATGATGTCTTGGTCTGCCATCAATCAGGGCCGTCGTGTGCTTTCGTTTTTCTTACCACGTCCATCATTTTTATCGTAGCAATCAGTCCTCGTTTCGGTGGCTCTCTCTGTCTTCGAATACACCCCAGCCTCTTGGGTCTTAATGTTTATCGTATCACACTTCATGATACCGCCCTTCTAAGCTTGAGCCTCTTTCGGATCTGCTCGTCAACGGTGATGAACGGGTTCGTCTCATCGATCATCCGAACATCCTGAGTATTCCCACTCCATTGACGGTTTGCGAAAGACGAGACTGGTTCGACCTTGCCACCCATCCGCTGGTAGCCGTGGACGAACCCCTATACCGCTCTTCTCCCGTCGAAGCGAACACCACATAGGTTTGGTAGGCATCCGTGGAACACCTCGGGATCCCACGCTGCATCTTGCATCACCCGCCCAGAAATTCTCATTGACCGCCGAAACTACCCCACAACGTCTCTTCTTCAAAGAACAACAGCCCGGAAGACGACATCGTGCGTGCGAGTTGAGACAGCGCAGAACACCGACAGAACCCTAGAGGGAGGAGCGGTGAGAAAGGCAACGGCATCCACCACATCCATCTGCCCTCGTCCTCGACACCGGCCGGCGCCGTCTTCGTTCAAGATGTTTATGAGCGCCCCTCCCCGTTTGGTCTTCCATGGCTCGGACATCTTCGCCTTTGAGCAGGTCATGAAAGCCAAAGTTCAACAGCGCTCCAACGACCGACGCCAGAAAAAACTGATCGTGCGCAACGGCAAGCATCCTTTGAGCTCCAGATCGATACAACAACCGGGAGCCATGGCGAGCGAGGATTGGTCTTTGGCCGGAGTGCCGGACGGAATCCAAGACAATTTCGAGGTGCGTTGGCTCTCTTTCCCCGTTTCCGTTCGCTCTCAATGCTTCATCTGAGATGTGATCAAGACCACAGTCACTGACTTGACCTGTCTTGCCTCAGGCCCAGCAGCTCCGGAACAGATACCTAGCTGGCACCGCGGGCAGCCCCTACGCTGACCCTGATCAAGGCATTCTCTTTCAAAGAATGCAACGACTTGATGGCTTTTTGGGTAACAAGCGACCAGTCATGGATTACAGCCAGCCATGGCAGTCGTCTTTTGGAGTCCACGACACGACCGACATCCAATCCATGTTTGCTCCAATGCAGTTCAACTTTGACGTGGCCTCCATGGATGGTCTCCCCATGCAGGCGTCCAACAGCATGGACCATAACATGTCCATATCGTCTGCAGACTTTGCTCGCTCTGATGCGGGCACAAGCTTCGGAAGCTTCTCCTCTGCGGGTGCCGCCAACCTTCTTGACTCCTTCACTTCGGCCGACTGTGCTGCAATGGTTCCCAGTCCTTCGGATCAGTTCGAGTATGCCAATTCGCCCTTCACGAGCTCGTCTTTGGTGCACGAGGACCTGAACAACATCAAGGGGGCTCCCCGATCGCCGCCGCCCTTCTCCGAGCCGACTCCTCTTCTATTCTTCCCAGCACCGCAAGAACAGCTCGCTGGGCACCAGTGTCGCATGGAAGAGCACCAAGAAACAATGAGGGTTGCCGTACTAGAGAGCCATGGGGGTTGTGGCACCATCAAAGCGGATCCTGCGGCCCAGCACACGTTGGTATCAAGGCCGCGGAAAGAGCTTCCCGAGCAGCCGCGGTCATCGCGACTCGGCTCGAGCAACTCCTCTCACCGCCGCGACTCTCCATCTCGCAAGCCCGTCCATATCACACACAAGACGGAACTCCGGCCGAAACAATCGAAGCCCTGCCCGACACAAGCTTCTCAGGTAGACCTTGCGGAGCGTTCGGCCAAGGATGAATACTTGCTCAAAGCCAAGCAAGAAGGACTCACATACCGCGAGATTCGGGTCAAGGGCAACTTCACAGAAGCCGAGTCGACACTCCGCGGTCGATACCGCACGCTCACGAAAAGCAAGGAGGCGCGGGTTCGGAAACCTGAGTGGACCGACAAGGATGTGAGTGCCCCCTGCTTCCGTCTTCATTTGCAGAATCGATCTGATTGTTCTGATTTGCAGATTCACCTGCTTCAGAGGGCCGTCCGCAAGTTCGCCAAGGGCAACGACCCCGCTTCAACCAAGATCCCTTGGAAGCTGGTAGCGGAGTATATCCAGAGGAATGGTGGCTCCTACTTGTTCGGAAATGCCACTTGCCGCAAGAAATGGGACGAACTCGTCCTGAATGCATCGGAACGCCTCATGGAAGGAATTGGAGCGATGGAGTAATACTTTTGGTGTGGGTAGGGTTGGATATGCATCGTGAGAACGGCTTGTTGTGGGAGGGGTTGCAACGGCAGCGGTGCGGTTTATTTTTAACAAGTGACATACCGATGCGGGAAGTGCGTGCCCACGTGGGGCTTTGGATTTCCATGTCGAGTGGGATGGCTGATTTTCATGTTTGTACTTAATTAGCTGGAGACCTGCCGCTGTGTAAATGTTTGCTTGCGAGTTTTGCTTTTGGCTGCAAGGCGTGTTTGGCCCCTCCCTATTCGTCCGGCCTCACAGTTTCTTGCTGTGCCCTCTATCTGCGGGAACGCCGATTTTTGATAGGACGTCCAGTAGTTGGATGCCGTCGTTCTTCGCCTTCAGAGCGTCCCATTCGGCTTCATTCTTGACCAGAGCAGTTCCGGCCAAGACTGTCCCATTGAGGCTGAGTTTACCCACCAGTCTACCGTCTTGGAAGATTGTCGCCGCTTCAGCCAATCGAGGCAAGACAACCAAACGGTCGCTGGTCATGGCAAGGTTGTAGCTGATGGAGGCATCGCCATCGCAGGGATCGTCCACAGTCCCGACATGGGCCTCCACTGCATCGACTGCGGACTTGAAAAGCGACAGATAGACGGAATGTAGCTCTTCGGGCGTCATGTCACGGTGGATCCTGTCTGTGAAAGCCGAGAATGGTACCCTAGAGGCGTCCGGCGAGCCAAGCTGCTTCGCCAGCACATCCCACCGCGAGTCTTTCGGCAGCCCGTCCTTCATCCGCGCAACAGGCAATAACTGGATGTGACGGTGTGGCTGACTCGCTCCCGAGTGCGGGCCGCTATTGAAGAATGCGTACAGCTCGCCGTCCCCTCCTTCGTGGCGGTTTCCGTATTGCCTGTATGCCTCAATGCAGGCATAAGTTGCTGCCAAGTCGCCAGGCTCGAGAAGATGGGTCTGTTGCTTGAATTCTTTGGTGGCCAAGATGAAATGTTCCGGTACCACTGCGAACTTGTTCAAAACCAGGTTGTGGCTCGAATCGGGGAGGTCGGCAATGAACAACGGGCCCTCCTCCGGGCTCTCGAACGGATCGAAGTGTTTGCGTGGCTCGTCGGGTTTGGGTCTCGGTGCGGTCGGCTTGTTTGCTAAAGCGGGGGAGAAGCGAAGCTGGAACTGTAGAGGGATCAATCAAAACTGCACGCGAAGCACAGGCATGGTGATGCAGACTCACAGGAATCGAGTTCGCATTGAGCACGGTGACCTGGGTTGCATAGTAGGTCAGGTCGCCCTTGGAGCGGGCCTTGCTGAAAGCTACCTTGACAAGCTCCGGTAGGTTCGCGGGGGCCTTGATTGGCGACATTATTTATGCTGCGTAAATGTTCCTGGCCGTTTGCGGTTTGCAGATGTGGTGTTGTGGGTTTGAAGGAACCGCGGAAGGAAACGAGGAAACCGGAGGATGAGGTCACTCTCTCGGACGGGAGCAACGGGCAGCACCAGGAACAGCGCCCCACCTCGGGCCCCCACCCCCACCGAGTTCACCGAGCCCGCCATCGAGTGGGAACACACAAAGAACATGACACGTGAAAGACGTGAGCAACAACGGGATGGCTCTTTGGTTATGGTCAACAGTATGTATTTTTTGCGGTAGGAAACTTGTCGATCTTGTCATTCCGAGGCTCGTCCGGAGCTCGCCCGAGGTTCCGTGCCAGGAACTCGGACGTCGTCGTGCGTCTCTCGTTGAGTTGAAATAAAATGATTCCGGTATACAGAAGCTTCACGAAACGGCTTTTCACAGGGTGGAAGTGGGTATTGAATGTATTATACAGGCATTATGCCTTGCGCTTTGTCTTCTCGTAAGGTTTCTCATAGTTTAGATACCAGGCAAGCCCACGGCTTGTCGTATTGCAGGGACGAATCGGGGGAGAACGTATACGCCATACAGCGCGATAAAAGCCGTGAGGAGACCGGTGACCTGTTGTGTGCGTTAGCAGCATTCCTTGTTATGTGGAAAGGTGGCCACGGACCTTCTCAAACCAAGTGTGGAAGTAGATGGCGGTCATGAGCAGCATCCAAGAGCTCAAGCCAATAATGGTGGCAGCGAACTTGCCGCCCAAACCCAGAGCGTCGCCGGGTACAGGCTCACCTCTCAGACCCTGAGCCTCGACGGTGGCCATTTTCGTGGCGCCATCCGTCATCACGACGCTGCGCTCTTCTCTCCTCGAGCCTCGCCAGCGCATGACCACCCATCCAACCTCGGACAACAGGAAGCCGGTGCCGAGGACCAGAAGGAACACATGCCCGGAGATATCGTGTCCGCCACTCCAGCGTCCGCCAGAAGCCTTGCACGCAACTGCCGTGAAGAATTCCTTGGCATCTCCCTCGCCCTTCTCGACCTTCTCCTCAACAAGCTCGCACTTTCCTCCCGTCCAACGGAAGCTCCGATCTATGATGGCCGGGCCGAAGAACCACTGTGTAACAAAGAACCACCAGGTTGTGACAAGCACCCAACGGAGAGTGGCCTGAGCCCGCACGGTCGCGTTCTTCGTCCCGGGATGAGTGAGGATGAAGGCGAAGAATGCGGCCGTAATCCAGAACCAGCCGCGCTTGACGAAGATGATGTTGAACAGGTTCGATTTGCGCGCAAAGTACGACGGCGCCGTGGCTTGGGAATGCGCTTGCGTTGCGGCATCGTAATGGGAGGCGCGGACGTCGGGAGAGAGGAGGGAAAAGACGGTGCCGAAGAAGAGTATGACCGGGAACGAGGCCAGGACTATCGTCTCGGTGGGCGTGGGTAGGTAAGGGCTGTTTCGCGTCGTCTTGAGGGGAGACGAGGGCGGCGAGGTCGTGGCGCCGTTGAGGTCGTCGAGTGCGCGTCTGGTCTTGGACCGCAGGTTGGCTGCCGGCGGTGTGTCCATCGTGAAGAGTTGAAGCGGTCGAGGTGTGCGCTATCGCATAAAGGGCGAAGGAGGCCAAGAACGAGTCGGATCGCAAGGGACGACGATGTTTAAATTGGTGGGATGAACGGGCGCCAGAGCTTGGAAGAAATCGACGGCAGAGTATGACGTTGCTGGTGCATCAGCAAAATGCCTGAAAGGGTACGTACCCCACAATGGGACGTGGTGGCTAAAAATCGGACAGTCGGTCACTGGGGAACGCCGACCAGCGAATCATCGTCTCTCATTTTCGGTGAATGTCACTTGCCGAGGCTCACCAGGCATTGAGAGATGAGAGGACACATCGCGACAGAACATCAGAGTCGAACAAAGAACTGGAGGGGCAACTGCCACTATTAGCCCAGTTGTGTCTGTCGTCAAAGCATGGACTTCTTATCAAGAACTGGGAGGTGCTTCAATATGAGCGCCACCGACGCCACTCCTGCGAGGAGAAGAATAGACGAGAGATTCAAATGTGCCATTCCATGCCCAATACAACATGATTCAATGGTCCCGGTCACAGTCAAGAAACACGACATGGTTAAATCAAATGATTCGTGTATGAATGGTATCAGAGTGCCTCTTGGGCAGAACAAGAAAGTCGATCCCGCCGTCCCGTGCCTCGTGTGTTCACGATCCACGGTGTATCCCATCGAGTGCCAGATAGCTCCATTTTTGCCAAGGCTCAAAATACCCACTATTTACCCATTATTACCCCGCATTCAAAGGGGTACTTGACGATACGTCATTTACCCCTATGCTCTCTTACCTGTTATTACTAACTATTACTACTATTTTGATTGATGCTGCGATGTCTTCTAGTGATTCTGATACCTCTATTACCTCTGTACGCAGCTGTATAGTAGTTGAGGTCCTTCCGGAAGACCTTACTGCTGCTTGTAATACAGACTGTACGCCCGAGCGCTGTGACGCAGCAACAGTCCGGCCCCACGAACCTCCGGCTACCGAGCATGGACCTCCGGGCTCCTTCCAGCCCTTTGACGTGCCAGCCCGGGCCCAAGAGGTACGGGAGCTGCCAGCAAGCCCGCTTGACCTATTCGTCCAATACGTTCCGCAGGGCCTTGTTGAGCAGTAGGCCCAGTGGACAAATACAGCACCGTTAAAGCAGGGCCCTCTAACTAGAACAGCAAGAGTGAATTCATGGCGGAAGACTTCAGCAGAAGAGATCTACCTCTTCTTAGGAATCCTACTATATATAGGGATCCATAAGGAATCTAGATTATCAACCTACTGGTCAACCCAGCAGCAAAAGGAGGACCCTATCCACTTGTTTACGCGATTTATTTCTAGAAACCGATTCCAACTACTGCTCCAGCGGCTACGAATATTCAACACTGCTGAATTCCAGCCCAGCGCGCCCAGACAGCCTCGCCAGGGCCGGGGCCGGGGCCGGGCCCAGGATCAAATGCCGGATGTATACCGGAAGGTTAATCAGTAGTCAGCCCATATCCAAGAGACTGGGGATTCCCTTTACACAGCTGGTTCAGATCTTACAGTTGATGAGGCTATGGTCCGATTTACAGGTCGATCTCTAGAAACAACAACAATTCCAACGAAACCTATCCCAACTGGCTATAAGATCTGGATCCTTGCCCAGTCTGGCTACTGTATCCGGTGGCTCTGGCACGTACACGGAAAGGGCCCATACGCATTAGTCCCCCAGGCGCAGCCCGCCCAGTCGGCTAAGCCAGCCGGGCCAGCCGGACCAGCTGCTGAAAAGCTGGCTCTGTTGACACCAACGCAGCAGGTGGTAACTACCCTTACTTCCCTACTTCCAGCTGCAACCTACCACGTCTTTCTTGACAACCTTTTTGCCTCTGTACGGCTCTTTCGTACCCTACGAAATCAGCAAGTTGGAGCTTCTGGTACTTGCCGGAAGGATAGTGGGATAGATAAGATCCTAGCTACTGAGAAAGAGACTGAGGGACAGGGTATCCCCTGGGGCGAAATACACTGTATCCCTACTTTAGATGGGGAGGAAAGTTATCTGCCTGCTAGCCTGCTTACTTAGATAACTAACTAGTAAATAGGTCAACCAATTCACCTGGAAGGATAATGCTCTTGTACTCTTCCTATCAACTGTCTTCCAGAACGGCCAAGAAGTTATCCGCAGCCGCCGCCGCCCAGCTGGGGATTCCGCTGCCAAGAGGGCTGCCCGGCAAGTCTTTGGCCCAGACGTCCGAAAGGACCTTCCAGTCCCTAAGGCAATCGATGAATACAACCACAAGATGAATGGGGTTGATGTTAGTGACCAGATGAGGTCCTATTATCAATATGGCCACCCTATTCGTCGAGGGGGCTGGCAGTCAATTGCCTGGAATTTCCTGCTGGAAGTGGTAGTTGTAAATAGCTTCCTACTACAGCTCTGGGGCAGCCCTAGGTGGCAGAAGGTGAAAACCCACTACCAATGGCGGCAGTTACTTGCAGGCCAGCTTATTCAACAGTTTGGACCATTAGCAAAAGGACGGCAGAGGTCGCGGCCTAGACGGGCTACAGACAAAATGAATACCTCTATTCCATGGGAACACCACAGGAAGGGATCAAGAGGGGCCAATTCACTTTGTTCCTACTGTAGCAATAGGAAAGCTTTAAGAGCCCGCCAGACCCTAGCTGAGATATCTGGGAATAGCCTCATACAGAAGAAAAGGACGCGGAAGGGCTGCTTAGACTGTAATGTAGCTTTATGTACCACGGGAGATTGCTGGTACCTCTGGCATACCCAAAATATATAGGGAACAGAGGTACTTTTACCCTATTGGTTAACTCGACAGATTCACAAGCCCCTATTGGCTCTACCCCGCCCTTGGCAAAAATGGAGCTATCTGGCACTCGATGGGATACTCGTGCCCGCACCCACTTTAATTGGCACTCGCACAACTCCCACCCACTAAAGTGGGTGCTGACCACCCATACGATCAATTCATCCATACGATCAATAAATCCCTCAACTTCACCAACTTCATCACCACTACTGCCAACAGCCACCACAATGGTCAAATTCGACAAGCTTACAGAAGCACGTATTCAAGAAGCAATGGAATCGATTCGTCAAGATCCGGAATTGTCAATTACAAAGGCGGCTGAACTATACAATGTACCACGCCAACGTCTGTATCGACGTATTCGAGGCAGAGTTCCTATTACCGAGAGAAGCCCACAAGGCAGGAAGTTAACCTGGGACCAAGAAAAGGCTCTCTGTAACTATATTGATCGTGTGGATCGAATGAACCTTGCTTTGAGGCGAGAGCTTCTTGTGAATGCTGCCAACACGCTGTTAGCAGCATCATACACTCCTCCAGACCCCGCCAACCCTGGGCTGCCTCCAACTGTTGGAATATCATGGGCCACTCGATTTATCAAGAGGCACGGATATTTCCACGTTAAGGAGAAGACCCTAGATATGGAGAGGAAGAAGTCTGAAGACATCAATACGATCAACTCTTGGTTTCTCATGCTTCACGAGGTCATCCAGAAGTATGGGATCCAACCGGCAGATATCTGGAATATAGATGAGACTGGCTTCCAGATTGGTGTAGGCAAGGATAAAATGGTGATTACCAAGCGAAAAAGAGCACATTACTTTGCCATTCCAACCAACCGAGAGTCTGCTACTGCAGTTGAGGCTATTTCTGCTGCTGGCGACTATTTGCCAGCATTCCTTATACTCAGTGGCTCTGTTCATATGAGCAGGTGGTATGGGATTAAAGACCTCGAGGCTGATACAGTAATTGGAGTTTCAACTACTGGATATACTAACGATCAACTGTCTCTTGATTGGATCAAGCACTTCAACAAGCACTCAAAAGCCCGGTCTCAAGGCAAGAAGAGACTGCTTATTATTGATGGATATGGCTCTCATCATACTGTTGAGTTTCTACAGTACTGTGAAGAGCAGGATATTATCCCTTTCGGTCTCCCACCACATTCCACCCATATACTCCAACCTCTCGACGTTGTGGTATTCCAACCTCTCAAGCATTACCACAGCCTTGCTGTTGATGCTGTTGTTCGAGAGGGTTGCACGAATATCACCAAGTTGGAGTTCCTAGGGTTCATCCAGTCAATCCGCAAACAGGCTTTTAAGCAATCCACTATACTTTCTGGTTTCAAGAAGACTGGGATTATTCCATACAACCCACAAGTGGTGTTGGAGAAGCTGGCCTTGCGGAACAAGTCATTATCACCACCAACTACACCACCCAACCAGACGATCAATTCCTCTCCGTTTGGAACTCCAACTACAATAAGAAAGCTCCGCCGAGTAGCCAATAGACTAATGGAGGCCTCTGATATTATTAATAAGCAGATCCAGGAACTTACTGGCGAAGAGTCGCCTCTCAACCACAACTTGGAACGATTCATACGTGGAGCCTTGACTCAAGGATCAGAGCTTATTCAGACCAAATACGACCTTTCAAAGACTCAATTGGCTAACAAAGTCCGCAAATCTCGTCGCCAGGCAAGGAATAGTCACTTGCAGACAGGAGGAATTATCAGTGTCTCAGAAGGGCGACGTATGGTACAGCAGAAGCAGGAGAGCGAGTACCTCAAGGCATTGGAGGTGGTTAGAGCAGCAGACCAGAAGATCCGCCAGACTGTCAAAAAGGGGGGTTTTGAAGCAGCAAAAAAAGCCAGGAAGATGAGGATTGATGGCAAATTGAACCAGCTGTATGTAATTGACGGCGAGGGTAATGGGCGGTGGTTAAAGAGAGTCTAGAAGTAGGAATAGTGGCAATATTGATCGTATGGATGAATTGATCGTATGGGTGGTCAGCACCCACTTTAGTGGGTGGGAGTTGTGCGAGTGCCAATTAAAGTGGGTGCGGGCACGAGTAATCCCCAGCCCGTTTTCTAGAAACCTCAAACTCCCTGTATGCAAGTATACATCCTACCGAAAAAGAAAAAAAAACCCCATAGTATCAAAATAAAGACGTAGCTTGTACCACTGGGGCGATCGCTACATCTGTACGAAAGTAACACGGTTGCACGCGCTGATCAGCTCGTGAGCATACTCATACGCGTCCTCGTAGGCGGACTTTGTCCGCCACAAGCCAACAGCAGACACCGCCGTGATTGGAACCAACATGCTCCCATATCTGGCCCTCTCCTAAGACGGCTCATAAATCGGAACTGGGGGCCCGATTCCGTAGGCGGACCTCTCCTAGAGGGGCGCCTGGAAGAGCGCAACGGTGGCGCAAAAGTTGTTGCGGTTGTCGCTGTCGAGCGCCGCGCTCTTGCCGTTGACCGTGACCATGTTGATGGCGGCCTTGGTGCTGAGACCGAAGAATTTGACGTCGCTGTTCTCGAGGGACACCATGTGGTCCTGGCAGTTGTTCTCGCCCACGCAGACCTGGTCGTAGTTGTTGAAGAAGGAGTACAAGCCGGCGCCGTAGATGAGGATGTCCTTGGAGTCGATGGCGCGGACACCCCAAGTGCGCGCGCACTTGTCGCTCTGGCCGGCGCAGAAGGTCTCGAAGTTGGGGTCGAGGATGGCGTTGTTGACCGTGAAGGGCGTCTTGGCATCGGGGTTGCCCTGGAAGTACGCGGTCTCGGTCTGGATGTGAGCCATGTAGACGTTGGAGGCCTTGTTGAACTGGTAGTTGTACAGGACGCTGTGCTCGGAGGCGGTGCCCCAGAACCAGGTGCCCTTGGTGGCCTCGCAGAGAACACCGCGGCCGTTGTAGATGTTGATCTGGACCTTGCGGTCGGCGAGGTCGAGCTCGTGGTCGGCGACCCACCACCAGGTGTTCTCAAAGTAGCCAGAGGACTCGGCGGTCATGTGCGTGAGCAGGTAGGCGCCCATGCACTCGGGGTTGGCGGGAGCGGTGACGTTGGGGTTCTTTGCGCACTTGTCGGACTGCAGCTGGGTCCCGGCGCTGCCTCCGATGCGGAAGTGGACGTCCCAAAGACCGGCAGCACCAGGAGTGGATCCGGCGATGTTGTACTCCATGAGGATGGCACCAGGCTGAGGGCCCTGGGTCTGGATGATGATGTCACTCATCTCGAAAGTGCCGACATCGCCAGCCTTGCCGACGCGGAGCATGACCTTGGGGTTGGCCTGGTCCTTGAACGCGGCACCGTTGGCCATCAGCAGAGGCCAGACCTCGCCGGTGATCTTGATGTCCTTGGGCACCTCGATGGTGTCCGAGATGATGTACGCGCCGTGGTCAAAGTAGACGATGTCGTTGGGGCCGGCCTTGTTGAACAGAGCCTGGATGGCGGCGGTGTCGTCGCTCTTACCGTCACCCTTGCAGCCGTTGGCCTTGGCGCTGAGGAAAGAGCTGGCGGGGACGTTCTCGTACTGAGGCTTGCTGCGGGTGACAACCTTGCCGTCGGAAGCGAGGAGAACGGGGGGCTTGACGATGGCGTCCTGGGCGCCCTGGACGGCCTTGCCACTGCCGACGGCGCCGGTGTAGGTCTTGCCCTGGATGAAGGAGGCGATCTTCTGGTTGCCGGGCAGGACGGTGGTCTTGGTGTCTACGATCTGAACGGCGGCGGGCACATTGGCGGACATGTCGACGTTGTCGAGGATCAAGCTCCCGTTGGTGGCGGGCGAGGCAGGGTTGTAGGCAGTCAAGACGCCGACGGGGGTGTTGCTGATGACACTGTCGAGGAGAAGAACAGAGCCGACGGTCTGGGAGGTGGCGCCACCGTTGGATATGTCGATGCCGACGCCGCAGTTGTTGATCTTGACATCCTGGAAGGTCCAGAGCCAGTTCCAGTTCATGTAGACGGCAGTCTTGCAGTTGTTGAAGGCTGTTCCTGTTAGTCTCAGTCACAGAGAAAGGGGAAGCTAGAGGACTTACTCAGGTTACGTGTGGTAAACTGCTGCGATCCCATGAAGGCGCCGTACTTGCCGCCGTTGAACGTCAAGTCGGTCATGAAGCCGCCAGAGCCGTTGTCGATGAAGATTCCCTGCTGGACGTTGGCCTCGCCTCCGTCGGTGCGCATGTTGAAGACGATGTTCTGGAGACTGGTGGCTTGGGCGACCTGCCAGTGGATACCGGCACCGGAGGTGAAGGGCATGCCAGTCAAGTCGATGTTGAAGTTGCGAACAAGCTTCCAGAAGTCTGGCCAAGGTTAGCAGGGGGTTTTTAATCCCGTTTTAGAACCGACTTACTGTTCTGGTTGGTGTGGGCGTTGTTGCCCTGGTTGTCGTACGGGTTGGCATCAATCACGGCCATGCCAGCGAAGCTCGCGGCGGCCTTAATCGTGGGGAGGGCGGTGGCATCCCCGACCATGTGGGTGTAGTACTTCATGACGATAGGCTTGCTGACCACGTAGGTGCCGGTGGGGAAGTAGACGAGAGCCGGAGTGGTGGTCTGGGAGTCACAGCCGAAGCCGCAGCGGTTGCCATCATCCATCGCTAGATTCAAGTCAGCCAAGCAATCTCACACATTCAATATACACGGGACTTACCAGCCTGGATAGCAACGGTGTCGTCGCTGGACCCATCGCCCTTGGCGCCATAGTCCTTCACGTTGCGGAAGATCTTGTAGTTTGCGTCACCGAAGGCGGAGGTGCCGCGGCGCTCGATCGACGAGACCCAGAATCCGGCAGCGGCATTGGGCGTTGCGGCCTGGGGAACGGGCGCGGGAACGGGTGCAGGAGCCGCGAGGGCGTCCTGAGAGAAGAGGCGCAGGGCCAGGAGAGTGGTCGCAAGGACCGAGGAGAGACCCATCATGATGTAGAACCAGCTGATCGTGGGGTTCCCCTTGTGTTGTGTTGGTTGGAATGAGGGTATAAACTGCGCGCAAGATCGCGATGTTAGCTTGGTCTAAGTGGTGATGGGTGCTGAGGAAAGATTGTGAATCAACACAAAACACAACCTCCAGAAGCTGGAAGAAACTCGAGGCTGCCCGAGTAAGATATGAAGAAAGAAATCACTGCTTTGGCTTATGTGCAGGAAGAGGCTTGAAAGTGGGATAGGACGAGGTGCTGGCCACTTCTCAACTACCGATCCATGATCCAGAAGCCACACCTTAAGTATGGCCAGCTCGTGAGTGTCAGTGACTAGCTGACAGTCGACTCGCACCGGCCCGCTCGACGAACAGCCCTTATTGTCTGTGACTAAAAGGACTGCTGCGCGTCACAAGCCTGGATCATGTCCCATTGTTCACCCCTTTCAGGCAAGACCATCTTCTTTCACTTCGGATCCCTTCAGCGTAGACCCTGGCGGGGACTCAGATGACAAGGCAAACATCACGGTACTCTTGAAGTAGATACCATGCCACCGAGCCCGAGAGCATTCGATATTAAGAGCCGAGACAATAGGCCGATCGGGAGGGTGTGGGAGAGGAAAAGAAAAGAACCACGGGACCGGAATCGGGAGGACGGCGCACAACACTCACCAAAAGGGGGTCGAAAGTGACGACAGCGGATGACGGCCGATCGAGGCGCGCGCCGGTTGGGTTGGGTGAAAGAATGACTTTGGAACGAATCGAACAGCGAGAGGGCGAGATGTCCCCTCTTGGGAAGACACAACGAAAAGAAAGAGCGTCGATGGGTGTGAGGTTGAGACAACAGGAAAGGGAGGGGAGTGGACCACGAGCTTAGAAGAGGTTGACGGCGACATCACCGTCTTATATCGACCTACCCGTTGTGCAGTCCCCTGCCTCGCCGGGCGATGTATCGCCATGGTGGCGGGCGGCAGTCGGGCCTCTCTCAGTCTGAAGCAAGGCAAAGCCCTGGATCCCGGCTCACACGTAGAGAGCTTTCTTGTTCAACGACTGGATCTCGGTCTCCTGGGCAGAGGAGGGCCCAGTAGGGTTGACAGAAGGAGGGGGATATTGGATGTCCGTGGCCCGCCCGAGCTTGACAAACCAAACCTGGCCAGCACCAGCTAACCTTAGCCCCAGCGGTCCCTCCTTACCAACACCCCTCGTCAAGGCGACTTGCCGCGATGGATAGGCAATCCTGGGTCGAGGGCAGAAATGCGATGAAACAAGGATCCAGAGAGGGGCGCTATTGGTTGGGAGGAGATATAGCTTCAAACAGAGCTAAGGAGGAGGAGAAGGGGGGCGTGGGCGTGGTACGGGGACTCAGCAAGGTGCTTCCAGCAAGTCGGGCAGAGGAGCAAGGCAAGGCAGAGAAAAGCAGACGAGCACACGCAGGTAGTTCGGACGAAGAGGCCCTGTCCGGAGTTCAGGGGGTTAGTCAATGCGGTGCAACAGCCGCCCCTTAGTCTGGGTTGGACCACGGCGCCCCTTCAACCTTGCGACCTGCTGGCCTGCTTCTGGAATACCCACCGCTGGTGGTGTTCTGGTGGTGAGAGGTTGATTAGATCGGGTACAGGTCGGCGCCACAAAGGCCAGCGGCCCAAGGGTTGGTTCTCCAACGGATTGTCAGGATCCTTGCGAGATATCCGTACCCGCATGAAGCGCTCCTGGGCGAGATCTGTCGGGGCGTAAGGCGTTGCCTCCCAGGCCTCGATGGACGGAGGAGAGGGAGAGGAGCCTGGACAGCAAAGGAGGTGCTCCACAGGGACGGCAAGGGAAGCGGAAGATCAGCGCGTCCGCCCGCCCCCAAGGAGAAAACTCAGAAACGCGTTTGCGAGCCTCGCTGTGGCTGGACGTGGCACAGGGAACAAGTCACTTTGGCTCGGAGGCGGGGGTCGTCGAGCAGTCAAAGATCAAGAGCAGAGGAGATGCAGGAAGAAGCAAGCCCAGAAAGGCAAAAGGAACAACCAGTTTGCCTAGGGTTGTGTGTTCCGTTTGGCCCAGTTGTCTTTATCTCGTGCACAAAGGGGGGCATGTCGAGGGAACAACCAGCGCAGCAATTGTTTTGTTCTCCCTATTTTGCATTTTGCCTCCTCGCCCGCCCCTTGTCGGGTTTGTGTCTCTCTTCCCCACCAAAGCCGCCCCTCCACGGAAGAGCAGCAGCAGGGATTCTCTCGTTCGAGGGGCACCTACACCCAAAGATGTTCTGGACAGCCGACGAGGAGACGCCGGGGTCCGTCAGGATCGGGCATAGCGCCGTTTCAAGCCCGTCTGCCCTCCACCACCAGCGACAGCGACAGCGACAGCGACAGAGACGCCCAGCACCGGACGAAGAAAGGGTTCGCGTCACAGAGCTGGGCGCGTTGCGACCCGGTCCCGCGGCGGCACCGGCTTGCGGTGGTGCAGTCGAGCGCCGTTGGTTGGATGAGGCTTGTCCCCGCGGGAGATGATGGGAGGAGGCGAGGGCAGGTGGGTGAGGCGCTTGGGAGTCCTGCTGCCCATCCGTGTGTCCCTTTAATGTCCCACGATGTCACTTGCTGTGGTTGAACGAGGGCGAAACCTGGAAGCACCTTCTGGTTGGGTTTCCGGCGACGGCATCGCCGTATCCAAGGACAGATCCAGCCGCCAAGCGGTTCTTCGAACAAGATGGCTCCGTCAACGGGTGACTGGCCACGGGCTTGGACGCTGTACAACCTGTCAACTGAAGCCACGGACACACGGCACGAGCATGGACAACCGTCATGCCCGTAGCCTCCCTCCGTCCGCTGGCCATGTCGGGTCCATCGAGTCTGCAAGCCTGAGCTACCATCGGGCCGCCTCCACAGAGACTGGGCGCCCCCCAACCCGTGATGATGCGTGCGTTGCAACCTCCGCCACGGGTGCGCTCGTGATGAGAGTCACTCGCGTCTTCCCCAGGAATCATCGTCGCTGGTGACTATGCTCCGTCCCCGGCTTCCCAGCGTTGAGACTACTGCACTACCACCCCGCAAGATTCACGACTCGGCCCTTCTCCAGAGCCAAGCGCCGTCACATGGGCGCGACGCTGAGCAAGTTGTTCTTCTGCCCATCTCCAGATGAGCAACTCTGGAGGCCCCGTCAGAAACAGTCACCAGCCCCGGGCGTCGCTCTGAGGAGGCTGCCGGTTTGCGGGGAAGTGCCCTCCGTCTCGGGTCCATCCAGGGGGGTTGAATCCCAACACGGCCGTCGAGTCGATGGCTGAATCTTGATTCATGGACCGAGGAGTGGATTGGTCCCTCGGTGCATCCGTCGGATGGGATATTTCCTGCTCGAGGCCCGATGTCCTCGGGACCCATTTGAGGATGCCACTCGGCTCTGCGTGCCCCTTGCAGGAGTCATGTCCGCTGTCAAGCGCCGGGACAGGCCCGGGGGACGCATGCACGCATGCACGCGAGTTCCAAGACGAGGCCATCGACGACCAGACCAGACATCCGCTGCATAATCCTCGCGCAAAGGGCCGCCGAAGCAGAGAGGAAGCAACTGGACTGCGTCCTGCGTGAAGCTGCCCCTGCTGTATGTGCCTGAGAGGTTGCATTGCCATTGCAACCCTGACGCCTCGACAACGGATCACTTGCATCCCAGCGCAACATGCGCACCTCTTGTGATGCTGGGTGCACATTCTGGGTTTCCAGTACGGGGTACTCAGTCGAGCTCAGTCGGCGAGGAGCGCTCCATCCTCAAGGCCCGGCTCACAGACACGCGTTCCTTTACACTTTGCAGAGGCATGTTCGCAACGCCTTGCCGTAGTCGACATTGGCCCCAAACAAACGCAGCTTCACATCTCGGAATCCCATCTTGGCCGGTGCAGCCGTTTCGAAACGTCCCATCACCGACATTGACTTTCTCTTGCTTCGTGCACTGCTCATCCCTGCTTGGCCGTCGACGAACAACCGCCTCTCCATGAGTAGGGCGCATCCCATACGCAGCCTCTTGCTCCGTCTGATTGACTTTTCCCCTGCTTGACACTCCTGTCCTGCTTTCGACCCGCTTCCCAGCCGAAGCCCTGATCGTTCCGCCCCGCGCCCGGCGCATCTCTTGTCCATCCGCACTCTATCCGCGCATCGGTGATCCTATTCCTAGCCACAGACGAGCCTGCTGCCAAGCTCCGTTGCGTGCTGTGCCTTGGCCCAACCTCCCTGTCTGTTGCGCTGCGGAAAACAGTAAGACGAGTATGACAGTATACAGCTGCGCATCCGAGTCAGGACGCTGGTGAAAGGGGACAGCCGACTCTATTCCTCGTCCGCCCCTTTTTAGACTTCTGGTTGCATGCGGCCACGATCGCCATGTGCCGTCTGCTGTCTGCCGCGACACCATCCCCCACCACCACACCGCGCCATCCACCCCAGTCGTCTCTGGCGGAAATTAACGTTCATGCGCAAAGGTTAAAAGGACGATTTCGGGGAGGCCAAGAAACAGCAAACACCCAAAAGGGACCTCGACTGCTCGGGCAGGCCCGCAACAATCGGCAACCTGGCTGGGCCTAGAGCCTGTTCATGGTAAAGCTGCAACTTGGGCACGGTCTCGAGAAGCTCCAGATACAACCCCCCAAGCGGGGAATGTCCCTATGTGTGACCTTGCAGCGAACCCTTTCTGGCCGGCTGCCCGCGACGCACCACTCGCTTCCACAGACAGTCAGGTGGCGTCCCCGTATTCCCTTGTCCACATGGCCTACGCACTCGCAGCGGAGGGACAACTCATGGTTGCGGTCCCCTGCTTCCTGTAGAGGGTGTGTCGTCTGTGGCTTGCTCGCGAATCGAATCGTGGAGTCGTGAGACAGACCTGGGGCGAGCCCCAACCTCTGCGTCCCTCCAACCCATCAGCAGAAAACATGAATGTCTTGCTCCCCAGATAGCCCACGTCCTCGTGGTTTTGCACATCCACCACACGTCCCCAGTGACCTCTCTCCGCATTTTTCTTCCCACGCCTCGCAGATCGCCTGCGACGGTGGACGGTGGTAGCGCAGATCACCCACAGGGAGCATGCTGGCTGGCTTGATAGTAATAACGGGAAGCGCTGCCGCCGGCTAGAGCTACGCGACCAGCGTTAGAGACTTGGTCTTGTTGGGGCCTTGGCTGGCTTTTCCACACCTTCGCCCTACCCTCGGGGAACCTGAAGGCGTTGGAGGCCTGGGGTAACGGGGCCGGGGAGGTAGGAACATGGTACGACGAGCGAGGGTAGGGAGTCAGCCACAGTGCCATGAGGCCGAGGCACTCCCGTCGTCCTTCAAGGACGAAAATACCCGACGGCCCAGGGCAGGCATCGTGAAAGAGAAACCCCTAGTCATGAGATGAACACCCGTTGACGAACCTCCCTACTCTGCGTCCACCCGGCCCGGCCGAACGGCGTTGCATCCGGCACTATCGCGGCCGGGCTTTGATTGCGTTGCAATATATCGGTGCTCTCCTCTCTCCAACCTCACCCAACCATGGCTTTAGGGCCGCTCGCTTCTGAAGGGGATTGCGGGGGCGCAGGAATGGAAGGTCGGTTGTGACACCCAAGACCCAAGAGACGGGTTACTCTAGTCAGGCACGCCGAGCCCTGGCCTCGGTCCTATTCGGCTTCTTTTGGAGTTCAGCTTCTCGCTGGATTGTAGCCCGAAACAACTGCCCAAGGCAATTTGCGAGCAATATCGCCGAGACGAAATTGACCCCGTCCTCGCAAGTGCTAGCCTTACCACACTGGTCTTGCTTCAGCTTGATGTTCCGGGGGAGGGGAATCCCCTTTCTTCACTTCAAGCTCACATACGTCAGTCAACAGTCGGCCAGTCGGCAGCCGGAGACGCAAGAAACTGGCCAGCTTCCGAGGATGCAAGGCGAGTGACGCTTCCTCGTCGTTGGGCAGTCCCGCGTTGCGTCATGGGCGCTGGATGCAAGTCAACCGAACCGGCCCCATCCTAGACATTCCGTCGAGATGCCAGCTGAATCTCGCCTGCTCGTTCAGACCTGCCGGATCCTTGACCCGCCTCTGGACGACACAAGAGTTGCGATGAACGACCGAGTCCGCCCAGAGTCTCACTCAGACCGCGACACCAACCCTTGCCGCGGTCCTGCATCCTGTAGTTCCTCCGCTCTGCAAGACCTGTTCGTTCGTCGACAGCGCCAGCCTAGACATTGCCACGGAAATCAAGCTGATGCAGTCCCCGCTCGCCACATCATCGTGATCGTCCCGTCAAGGTCATCTTGGACCCGTCCTCGGACATTCACAAGCGTTCGACTATTCCGCGGGTAATTGGGAGGCACGGTCCGCGATCTACTAACTCGAGTTCATCGCTCGCTCGCCAGACCCTCTTCCGCGCCGGGTTCGAGTTGAGCTGATCGCAATCAGCCTCTCCAGTCTGTCGTTGGATACCGCGTCATGACGGGATAGCCTCAGGCTCAGCGCTGTCCGATCCCAAGAAGACGCGAGCATCTCGCCACGATGCCGCCGCAGCAAGCGACCCCGTTGCCGTAAGATCGTCTGATGCATCATGGACGCAGCCTTTCCACGCCGGACGCCTTCTGGGTCTGCACCCCGCTACCGCCGCAGAATCCGCAATCAGCACATTCGCGCAAGGCCATGTCCGGACGAAGCATGACCAGACGAACAGAAAGGGGCACGAGGGGGCACACGCGATCTTGCAGACCCTCGGAATCCCATCTCCCATCTCATGTCTCAGCACAGACCCGGCCGTTCAAGCCCCCTTTCACCACCGACAATCAACTCCAGACGCAAAGAGACACACGCGCGCGCGCGCACACACAGAGTCCTGCTGCACAGCTCTCGAAACAAAACACCCTGCGGATGTGCAAGAATGCCGGCCATCGGACCATCCATCTGCCTCCGCATCCTTTTTTGCTTCCGAGTCGAAACAGAACGGGACGTCCCAGCTTCCCCTTCATCACGTCGAACGTTCTGAAACCCCGACGGACGTCGAGCATGCTGTTGCTTACCCGCTCGCCGGTCCGGCCGCTTTGATGTGCGAGGACATCCCCGTTTCCGCGTTCCCCGTCTTTCCCCCCAACCGAAACCCCGCGTTCGCCACGTCCTCCTGGTCACCTCCATAGCATGAACATAAATGGCGATTGAGTGTCACGTTGGGCATGCCCTCACAAGAAACCGCGTGACGGGATTGGACACTGAGAAGCGATGGCGAAACAGAATCTATAATGCTTCTATCCAGTAGCCGTCTATGCAACAAAGCCTAGGATGCCATGCAAAAGAACAAGAAAAAGGCTGGCCCGAGAAGATTGAGCCTAAAGCAGAAGAGAAGAAACCAAACCCAGACAGAAACCCGCGATCCCAATGCAAAAAGTGGCTGAAATGCCCACCCTTCCCCGATACGCCTCTGTGGAGGGGGTTCTGTGGTCTCCAGATAACCCCCTCCGTCTTTTATGTAATGTCTACTTCTTCCCGATCGTCCCCCTCCCAAAAGTCGTGATGGATGAAAGTCGTCAGTGAGGGCGGTCCAGCCATGCCGCTCTCGGTATTAGCGTATTATGATGTTTGTATGATGCGTCTTTCGCGAGAATCTAGATGTATCCGCCTTCAATCTCGCAGGCGCCGCCGCTCTCCAGCGCCTCGATGCCTGGGACGTCGGCGCCAAAGTCCATGATCAAAATCTTGGGATCCTGGCCCGTGCTGACGATTCGTCGGTAGTCGCTCTTCGCGCTCAGCACCCAGCTAGCGTGCCATCGTGGGAAGTCGAGTAGCTGACGGCCAGTCTCCATGTCGAAGACCTTGATGTCCGTATCGTAGCTGCCGCTGACAAGACGACCGCTGACGGAGTCGATGTGCAGGCTGCGCACGAGGTTATCGTGCGCCTTCATCTCGCGGAGACATTCGCCAGTGTTGGCGTCCCAGATGCGGATGACCTTGTCGTTGCCGGCCGAGGCGACGTAGCGGCCGTCTTCCGAAAACTGGGAGCACGCCAGGCCTTTGGTGTGACCCTGGAACTCCCTGATGTTCTTGCCGGTGTCGATGTTCCAGAGCTTGACACGGAAGTCGCCGGAGCACGACACTATGGTGTTCCCGCGCATCTGGACGGCATTGACGGGCCCAGAATGCCCGCGCAGTTGGCGGAGCAGGGTGCCTGTCGCGCGGTCCCAGACGCAGATGCTGATGTCCTTGCTGCAGGTGATGATGTGCTTGTCGTCAAAGGCAAGGTCCAGCACGGCGGCGGTGTGGTGCTGAAGACGGCGGACCGGCCTGTAGCCTGAGCGGACATTGTACACAATGCAGCTGGAGTCGGACGAGCCCGTCACAAGCATGCGGTCGTCGTACTGCAAGCAGAGAATCGAGGCCTTGTGGTGTGTGGGGAAGGAGACCATTGCGGGCATCGACGGGTTCGCGCGCTGATTGTCGGGAAGGGTGGCATAGTGGACCGGGTTGCCATCCTCGTCGAGCAGGAGGGAAACGTCGTTGACGACCTCGGGAGGCCCGATGACCAGGCGGCACTCGAAGGTCCGCATGTCCCAGACTCGGATCGTCTTGTCGCGGGAGCCCGTGATGATCTTGGTCCTAGCCTAGTGTTAGTCATGTGTTCATCCGCCGAGGAGGGGATGTGCTTACTCGTCAAACTGCAGGCAGTAGATGCTGTCCAAGTGGCCGTTTAGGTAGACAGGTTTCGCCTTGCCCTCTTTCCATCGCTGGTCCAGCTCGTCCTTGGCCTTGTAGATCTGCTTCCAGTCGATGCCAGGGTTGATGGGCGGCACACCCTGACCGGTTCCTGGCTGAACCGCGAGACTGGTCGCGTACGTACCCGTCTTCTCCCGCAAGAACGACTCTCGCCAGACGTGCTGGTTCTTGATCATCTGCTGCCATTCGCGGGATACGCGGCTCGCGGTGCCAAGGGCCGTCGCATCCAGGTGGGCGAGGACCTGGATCGCCAGCTCGACAGGGAGCTGCGCAATGAAGTCGATCCGGCTGATGTTTGCGTCCTCCGTCTCCAAGTCCACATCCGAGTCGCCGCCCGTGACCGTGATGCCGATGCCGCTCTCGCGGTCGGTGAAGTCGTCCGACGAAGCGCTCAGCCACTTGTTGTGAAGGGCCTGGTTCTGGGCCGCCGCAGCTGCCTTGGCAGCACCGCCGGTGTGGAAGGGAATGACGGGCGGCTCGCTGCCGTTTCCAGGGAGCGGCAGGCAGGGGAAGCACTGATCGGAAGAGGAGGCATCAGTTTGGGCTTCGTGGCCGTGGGACGACTTGGAGTGGCGGAAGCTCGTGGCTTGACGGAGCCGATGCCAAGGCGAGTGTGCGTGGGCGGTCCCAGGGCGATGGGTTTGGTGATGGGTCTCTTCGAGGCCGAGGCCGAGCCCGTGGGCACCGCCGATGGAGTGCCTCTTGTGATGGACCATGCCCTTTAGCGAGATGGACGCGCGACGGAACATGCCCTTGATGCTGCCATTGCCGTGTCCTGCCGGGTGCGTATCGTGGGAGTGCTTGAAAGAACCTTGGTCGCTGGGGCCGGCGTGGCTCCGAGATCGCTCGAGGGAGAGCTCTTCCAAGTGGCTCGGCAGGTCGGAGTCGAGATGGAGGATGGATGACTTGCGCCGCCACGGGAGCGAGAGACTCATGCTGCGGAGGCGGTGTTGCTGGGAGGCAGGCCTGGCATTGACGTGTCCGTCGAAGTCGTCTTCCTGAATGGCCGATGTGGACGCGGGCTCATCGTACATGGCCTCCTGGGTCGGAGCCCACTCGGAGACGTTGCAGACGCGTCCAGACATGCTGACGAGTGTTGATGCCGTCGATGGCTGGGTAGGGCGTCAAAAGTCGAAGCCGAAGTCGATCTTGACCTTGGCCTGGGCTTGGAGATCGACGAGGAGGCGGCTGTCGCGCTTTCAGGGAAGAGAAAGGGGAGGTCGAAACGGGGGGGATCGTGGGGCAGCAACACAGCATAAGCAACCTGGGGGGCTATCGCATGGTCAGCGGGAGGCTCGAAGGGTTTAAACAAGGCAAGGAAAGTCGAGTCGAGGGGGTCGTTACCTGTCGTCCAAGCTTCTCCCTTTTTTTCTTCTTCTGTCCCCCTTCCTAGACCTGACTCTGTCTGGCGCGCCCGAAACTCGCAGGAGTCAAGACGGGATTGTCTCGGGCTTCCCACCAAAAGGCTGGGCCACTGCAGGGTGGACAATGGGGTGGATAGCAGGGTGGCGGCCAGTCAGGAGGCAGCAGGGTGGACTATCTGGAGACGGCGGAGAGGGAGAAGCGACTCCGTCCAGCAGGAAACGGGCTGCAGCAGGCGTTTATCCTTGGTCGCAGTGCAGGCGGAGGCGGCGGCGGCAGCGGCAGTGGGAATCACGGAAGTCGGCCGTCCCTGGGGGTCCTGGGGGAGAGGAAGTTTGAGCGGTTGGGGGCTTGCTGGAGATTGGCCTTTTCTGGCTTAGGGGCGTCAAGGGTCGATGGCAGTTCGCCCACCCCGGTCTGGCGTCTCTTTTCAGGTTTTTCAGGGTCCGTTCTTCCTTGGGGAGGGCAAAAGAGGGATCGGCTTGTTTGGGGCTTCCTGATCGGGGCTGGGCTCGAAAACGGGAAAAAGGGCGGCGGGCGGTGGGCCGTGGGCCGTGGAGACCGGCCGGTGCGGCAATGCCTAGGGGCAGGAAAGGGAGAACGGGCGGTGGATGATGAACTGATGGAGATGGAGATGGAGATGGAGAGGAGGAGACGTGGAGGAGGACTGGAGGCCGGCGGCAGATGTACAACAGCGCGTTGGTACGGGTACACGGTATGCAAGAAACGTGATGTCTCCGTACGCGAGTCAACAAAGGAAAGCAAGCAAAAGAGCCGGCAGCCAGGGGCAAGGCGTGCGCAGAGGGGAGCCGGTGCAAGCCCCCGTGGTGCTGGTCTTGGTGACGGTCTCCAATGTTGAACGGCTGTTAGCGACTGTTGGCGGCGACGGGTTTGGGCAATGTTGATGTAAATCGTGCGAAGCCCCCTTGGCCTGTCTCCGGACGACGCGCTAATCGCTGTGCAAAAGAGGGCAGGGGACGCAGGGAGAGAGGCGGGAGAAGAAAGGACTGGCGGGGGAGCGGCAAGAAGCAACACAGCGACGGGCCGTTGTGAAGAACAATGCTGGAAGCAACAAGAGATGGAACCGCCAGGAAAAGCGACGAGGGACGCGGATGGCAAGGCAACAAAGAGCGAGAGAGAAAGAAGGAGGGCGAGGCGGTGGCGGCCTGGCTGATCGGCCTTGCTGGTGTCAAGTCGAACGTGCGCCGCGCCTGTTACAGAATCAGCGTGGATCGGGCAATTAGCCCGGGGAACTGAGTCGTCCCTTGTGTGCCCCAAGGGATCGATGGTCAACGGGCGATTCGTGTCGACATCCACGCCCTGTCCGCCGGCTTGTTCGTGTACACGGTAGAAACAGAGCGGAGGCAGGGGGGCGTCGAGGTGACGAGAGACAGACATACTATGTACACCGGCGAGGCTCGTGGTGGTCTTGGGAGGACCGCAAGAGAAGCAAAGCAACAAGCCGAGTTCCTGGGGACGGGAGTCAAGTCAGTCTTACACACCTCAGCGCGGCGTGGCGTGGACTTGCTTGTGACAGCTGTGCTGACGGCGGGTGAGAGAAGGCTTGCGTGGTCTGGTTTGTGGGTGAGTGAGTAAGTGACTGAGTAAGTGAGTAGTGAGTGAGTGAAGGGGTGGGTGGGCGAGTTGCGACTGAGCCGAGATGCTCGAGACTCGATGATCAACCCTCGTTGCTGTCGAGATTCACCCCCCTGCGTTGCATTGTTTACGTCCGGGTCCGGCCAAAAAACAACCGCGGAAATTGTCGTCCGCTGCAGCCAAACGAGATGCCTCATGTTCCATGGACTTGTCACGTCTCGTCTCCTGCAGGAAGGGTTGCTCAGCACACTCTCTCATTCCACCGGTGCTGTCCTCGCCAATCGCTGCCTCCAATCATGCGAGTGTGCAACCCTCCCTCTCGACCTCGGATGTTGGGCCTGGAACCATGCCGCAATCTGCCAGATGCCTTTTCCCCGGCGATTTTTGCTCAATGGACACCACTATCCCGCCCAGAGTCCCGGCTGCCCAGGGTCGAGGTCCCTGGATGCATGCCATGCACCTTGACAATCCCGCCCTTTTCGCCATTGGGTCCTGTCGACTGGGCTGCGCGGCATGCAACCCTGCCGTCGCCTCAATCCATCAAATCCAACCCCAACGCCCGAGATTTCGTCCCTGTCGCGCATTTCAACTTCACTCAGCTTGTGACTTGGGAAGAACATGCGATTCTGTCCAGCCCCAGCCCAGTGCGCGTCGCAATGGCGCCCAGGCTCTTGCCGTGGTCAGGAGCCACTATCGATATGAGGATGCGCCTCGCCCATTCCACTGACACGCCGTTGGACAACCAAGAAATGAGCAAACACCCGCTTCACATTGGCAGCTTGGTGGCCGGAGATTGGCTGCCACACACCCTTTGCAGATTGCTAAAGGAACCTGGCATGCCGTTCATCCGCCATTGCGTCTCGTCGCCGCCTCGCTGCCCGCTCTTGTTGAAACTATTTACGGCAGCTTGCAGCCATCGACAGCCGCCGGCTTCTCACTCCTCCCATGGCTGTGGTAACCTTTCCGAGGTCCCGCGTTGTCTTTGTGTCTCCACGGATAGTAAAAAAAAACCTTACCCCATTGAGCCGTCAGCAGATTAGTGTGAACCTGGCCCTCCTCGCGTTCTTTGTCTGGGATGGCTTTTGCATCACGTCTCGCCTCCCCAGATTAGCCCATGGCTTGCTCGACTACCGTTCTTCAATTGGCCAACAAGCTAGCTCGCTTGAATCTCTGGGATGAGCTTGAATATGCTGGGAAAGGCCCAAGCTACCGGCGCAGGCGCACAACGAAGAGAACTGCACGTCGCAGGAAATCGCAGTCGAATTGACAGCCCGATTGAGGGTCCTGGTGCTGGACAGTAAGTCTCCGAAGAAGTGATGCAGAATCGCAAATCGAACTCGGAAACGGTATGTGAAGCACGGACCATGCCATCCATTCGGGCTCCGGCACGGCGGGGCCCCGACTGCCCGGAGCTACTGTTTTTCCATGCTCTTGCCTATGACGAAGAGGTCCATCAGGGTTCCCGTCACGCCAGAATCCCCCATGATGAGACGAAACGGCCTGGACGTTCCCCTCAGCTTCTCCCGCTCTCTTCTGTCTACCGTCCCTCTAGACCGTTGCAGCCTGCCCTCAACCTCTCACCAGCCAGCGCCTGCTCGAATCTCCGTCATCATGGCTTCCAGCAACCCCCAGCGCACGAGGATGGGCCTCTCCATCCCCAGGCTGTACCGCGTCTTCTTTCTCGGCATCGAGCCCATCTCTGCTCTCGTCGGGGCCTACTATGCCCACGTTCGCCCCGACGACTACTTGCAACTTACCCACGCCGTTTCGAAGCCAGAGGTCATTCCTCAGGGGACCTCCATCGTCCTGTCTCAGCTCGCAAACCTCTACCTCCTCTTCGCCCTCAACGAAGCCCTCGTCCTACGCTCGACGTCAGACCTGCGCGTGTGGAAGACGGTTCTCTTCGTGCTCTTGGTCGCCGACATTGGCCATCTGTACACCGTCCGAAGCCTCGGCCCCGAAGTCTACTACAACTTTGCCAAGTGGAATGCCATCGACTGGGGAAACGTCCCGTTCGTCTACCTCGGTGCGTCAATGCGGATCGCGTTCCTCGCCGGTGTTGGGTTGACCCGCCGCCGAACGCTGGTGCAGAAGCAGCAGTAGAGCGGGCACGGCGGAGACGGTTCATTTCAATAGCCTGCCCGACTGGGGTTGTGCTGCGGCGGCGGAGGACCGCCCGAACATTGCACCGAGCCCGAGCTGTCGATGTTCGGCCAGAAAAACGCCGCTACCGAGGAACGAAGACTCGACCGGAACAAAATCTTCAAAACGCGCTGCATGCGAGTTTTCGGGACAAAGCAAGAGGCGGCACAGTCGAGGTGAAACCAAGCCCGAGCAAATACCGACATGCTGGTCTGGCTGACCCGTCTGACCGGCGTTACATGTTCCTCGATGGGTCGCATCTCAGCGGGAATGTTGGCAACTGCGCCCACCTCGAGTCCGATGGTTGGCCAAGGTCATTTGCGTGGCACACATGTGCTCGGAGACCTTTGCCGAGATACAGCGAAGTAGAGACACCAACGTAGCGAGGTTAGCCCCTCGACAAAGACTTTTTCGCCCAGGCCAAGCCCGGTGTTATCTGCGATCGTGGACTCTCCGTCAAGCCTGTCGAGGACCGAAACGGGAAACTCGCACGTTGGTTGGTGGGAAGTTCGGCATGCTGCCTCGGAAAATCCCCCGGATAAATTACCTTCCCCCAACCCCCAGGGTGGCCACCTCGAGTCGGGTGGATTGTGCGGTGCAATTGGCGGGCAATGGTGGGGTATCATCGCGGGGCAACGCGGCACGATAGACGTGTATGGAGGGGTGCACGGGTGAGCGAGAGCAGGCGATGAACGAAGATGCAGATCCAGCACTCTCGCGGCAGAGAAAGCAAAGGGCCAGATAACGATCTCGCCGTGTGGCCATGCGAAACCCCCCGAGAAACATGTCCTTTCCGCGGCCATATGGCGTATGTCCTCGACGAACAGGCGGGTGTGAGAGACGCCACCGGCGCGTTGCAGGAATGAGCAGGACTCTTTTTTTCTTCTTCCTGATCTTCCAACAAACGCCTAGCCTTAGGCAAGGGTCTCGGCCACCCCCATCTTTCGCACATGGGATGACATTGCGGCGCGACGTTAGCCCCTCCTCGTCTGTTGCAGCTGGCGCTGCCCCTCATTCAAGGATGAATGCCCGTCGCTCCATGTGCAGCGCCGGGACAAATCAGAAGGTGTGGGGGGGTTCGGCGGCAGCTCTGCGATGGCCAGAGTATTTCATCCGCGGCGGCCCCCTCTGGCCTCCTTGACCTGCCCTCGAAACTCTTCTTTCTTTCCCTCCTCTCCTCTCGTGCCATTCTGCCGTTGCCTCATCTGTTGTCGCCCAGGAAAGAGTTGACCGATCCTCCAAATACCTTGACCAACATATCCGATCACATTCAGACGACATGTCCATCCCCGAGAAGTTCACCGGCTTCCAGGTCAACAGCGCCGAGACCTGGCAAGACTTTAAGAAGCAGGAATTCGACCCTAAGCCCTTTGGCGACTACGATGTCGACATCAAGATTGAGTGCTGCGGTGTTTGCGCCAGTGACGTCCACACCGTCAAGGGTGACTGGGGTGCTCAGCCCTACCCTCTGGCGGTTGGCCACGGTACGCTTGCTTCCTCCGTTTCACTCAGAGTTCTTCCCCGGCTAATGACTGATCCCAGAGATCGTCGGCAAGGCTCTGAGAGTCGGCCCCAAGGTCACCAAGATCAAGGAGGGCTCCCGCGTTGGTGTCGGTGCTCAGTCCTACGCCTGCCTTGAGTGCCGCCAGTGCAAGAACGACAACGAGACGTACTGCAAGCACCAGCTCGACACCTACGGCTCAACATTCCCCGACTCCGGCGCCATCTCCCAGGGCGGCTACTCGTCCCATGTTCGCACTCACGAGCACTGGTGAGCCCCAAGCCATGCCTCGCACACAATGACGAAGACTGACGCGTAGCAGGGTCTTCCCCATCCCCGACGCCCTGCCCAGCACCATCGCCGCTCCCATGCTCTGCGCTGGCCTGACTGCTTACAGCCCTCTGACCAGAAACGGCTGCGGCCCCGGCAAGAAGGTCGGCATTGTTGGCATTGGCGGTATCGGCCACTTTGGTATCATGTTCGCCAAGGCCCTGGGCGCCGAGGTCTGGGCCATCTCGCGTTCGCGCTCCAAGGAGGAGGACTCGCTCAAGATGGGCGCCGACGGCTACCTCGCCAGCGGCGAGAAGGGCTGGAACGAGCCCCACAAGATGACCTTCGACCTCATCCTCAACACTGCCAACTCGTTCGAGGGCTTCGACCTCTCGGCGTACCTCAGCCTGCTTGACGTCCACGGCAAGTGGGTGTCTGTCGGTCTCCCCGGCGGTGGCGGCATCACCGTCCGCAACCAGGACTTCCTCCCCAACGGCTGCTTCATCGGCAGCTCGCACTTGGGCAGCAGACGCGAGACTCTGGAGATGCTGCAGCTGGCCGCCGACAAGGGCATCAAGACGTGGGTGCAGGAGGTGCCCATCAGCGCCGATGGCCTGAGGTCGGCCATGAACGGTATCGAGGACTCCAAGGTCCGCTACCGGTATTGCTTGACCAACTACGAAGAGGCCTTTGGCCAGTGAGCGACGAGGATTCACGGAGGATGTAATGTGTATAGCGAAACCAAAAGAATACCATTTGATGACCACGATCTGCGTGTCGCGTGCAATCCAATTTCCTCTCCCAAAAGGTGCTGTCAGCCCGTGTTGTCATGCGCCCACGACGAAACGCGTTTCTCCGGGCCGCTCGCTGGTTGGCACGTTGCGGGACGCACGGCGCTGCTCTTCTGCTCCTCGGGCGAGCTGCGCCGTCCGCAGACGTCTACCCCAGGGCGCACGTCTCACCCCTCCCCCTCCTCCCGCACAGCATGCGAGTCGCCCTACAGCGCTGAGAGGCCCAGCCGCTGGCGTCGAGAGTGGTCCGATGGGGCCGGCCATCGGCGACGCAGACAAGGTTCCGTCGGCTAGTACAGCTGCGTGGGTGGCAGGGGTCTGGAAAGCTCGGTAGCTCAGCCAGATTGCGGCTGTGCGGTGACATCCAAGGACGCCCAGGAAACCGGGGTCCGACTATTGGAGTTAAAGCCGGCCGGCTTCAACTCAACTCCCTTCCACTGCGTTTTCATTTTGTCTCATTTTCTATTTCTCGACGTACGGACGACGAACCCTTCCTCGAGGGCGCGCTTTATCTGATCGAGGGCCGCCATGACTTCATACCCGGACGCCAGCAATGGCCCGCCGGTGGATGATCAGATGCCGAGCTATGAGGAGGCGATTGCGGAGGGGTGAGTCTTGGCTCGCATCCACAACCGTGACGAACGCTGCTGGCTGACCACGATCGCCGTCATCAAGAGCAAACCGGAACACGGCCAGGGCGCCGTCCGTCTCGGGGTCAATTCGCTCGCTCAACCTGCACGACGGCACGTTGCCCCCCTCCATCCTCCGCCTCAAGAACGTGGGCCGCACACTGTGCCACAACGGCCCGGTGACGGCCATCGCCATCAGCCCCAAGGGCTACGTCGCGACGTCCCAGGACAACACGGGCACGGCGCTGCCCTCGAGCACGAAGCTCTGGGACTTCGCCACCAAGCCCGCGGCGTCCGGGGCGCGGCAGGTGGCGTCGGACATCGGCACGGACGCGCCGGTCGTGGTCTTCAGCCCGGACGGGAAACTCACGGCGGTGGTGGAGAAGGACGCGGGCGCGAAGCGGGAGTGGCGCGTGAAGCTCCGCGCCGGGGAGGAGGGCAAGGGCGTGCGGTGCATCCTCAACGGCGTGGCGCGGCCGGCGGTGTTTAGCCGGGACGGCCAGATGTTCGCGGCGGCGGACCCGATGGGGGTCGTCGTCGTCTTCGAGGCGGCGGCGAGCCCGCCCGGCATGCCGCCGACGAAAAAGGTCGCCGGGGTGCTGAACCACGCGGAGCCGACGCACGTGCTCTTCATGCCCAACGGGACGGACCTCGTGACGCTCTCCCGGGACGGGACGGTGAGGATCTCGGAGGCCAAGACGGGCAAGACGCTGCGGCGGATGGAGGTGGACGGCGTGGCGACGGCGACGGGCGCGGGGGCGCGGGCGCTGGGGGTGTCGCCGGACGGGCGGGTCGTCGTGTCGGTGTGGTCGAGGGCCGTGTACGTGTGGGAGCACGAGGCCGGGCGCATGTCGAGCTGGGAGCTCAACAAGACGCGGAGCAACGAGGGGTGGCCGCTGGCGGTGTCGCCGGACTGCCGCTTCCTGGCGTGCAGGACCGAGGACGGCATGGACATCTCGGACGTGTACTCGGGCCAGGTGCTCGCCGAGGTGCGGACGGCGGCGGGGATCGACGGGCTGGTCACGGCGGCGGCGTTTTCGGCCGACGGGAGGATCATGGCGGTTGGGCGGTACAACGGCGTCGTTGACGTGTGGAATCTGGCGCCGTTTGGGGACTGAGGGGATTGGCCATGTCCCGCGGACGCTGATGATGGAACATGGAGCATGTCACGAAACAATACATTCATGTTCACCGCTATGCACGATGGCCATGGGCCGTCCAATGTTGCAAAATGTCAATTGCGTAACCAGCTGCTCTTTCGGACGAAAAAAAAAGTCCTCTGGCCACTCTTGTCCGGACGGGATGTCACCATTCTGGGTCTCTTGGGCTCCTGCAAACCCCCACGAGTGCCGGCTTGACGCCGGGCCTCACGTTGACAACAGAGCGCATAGAACCTCGGTCACATCCACTGCTTGACGAAACTTGGTCTTTTCGGGACCCAATGACTCCAGATAGGTCGCCGAGAATAGCGGTTGCACCCTACCCTCTCTGAGCGGAGCGAGGTAAACACACTCCCTCCCTGGACCGGTCGGGGCTCGTGTCAGACGCCAACCGCAGCCAACGCCGCCCGGGCGAACAAAGGTCGGACGGCCAACGACGGGTCTAGGCAAAGTTGAGCCAAAGACGTTGTGACTTGACCGAGTCACTGGGAGTCATTAGGAGCTCTGGGGCAAAGCCGGCCAATCGAAACAACACCAGCCGGGCACGGCAGCAAACGACGGAATCCGGACCAGAAACCCTAGGACGCCTCACGCCCAAGCAGTCGACATTTGTCAACTGCGCCCTGCGCTCCCTAATGCCGGGGATATGTCATGGCCCAAGCCTTGTGCAGAGAATTGTGAATTAAGGGCCGTGTTGGGCCGAGAGCCCATGATACACGATATTGCTGGCGGCGAATCAGCCTACGATGTATTCCACAGAACTTGACATTTGCAGTCGCGGCGAGTAAGGCATCAGCCCATCGTCCAAGCTGTTGGTGTTCGACTGCATCGAGGACGAACATCGTGTCGACTGACTGCCGGAGGCGCGGAGAACGCCATTGGGGCCTCCCTTGACTTGCCCCCCAGCATTGCCAACCGTGCCCCTCACCCCGAAGAGGAATAGTGCGGGGTTGTGGCTCTCGCGTCAATCGGAGTCACAGTGGCCAGTTGCCAGGGCGGTGGGAGCACCAGGCGCATTGCACCCTTCTTTCTTTTCGCGCTGACTCCTTTGCCCGGTCCGCCGGTCCATTTCTTTTCTTCCCTCCCGCACACGACACCACCGGTTCCGAGCCTCCCCCTTCCCGCCTGCTCTCCACGCACGAAACTCGCACCATGGCGCCGAATCCCATCCTGCCCGTCAAGGGCAAGAACAACGTGCTCATCACCTCGGCGTTGCCCTACGTCAACAACGTCCCCCATCTCGGCAACATCATCGGGAGCGTGCTGTCCGCCGACGTCTTTGCTCGCTACTCCCGCGCGCGCGGCAACCCCACCATCTACGGTGAGATCCAGCCCCCCGGCTGCTGCTTGCCTTGACCTAGCTGACGCGGCCCTCCCCAGTCTGCGGCTCTGACGAATACGGCACGGCCACCGAGACCAAGGCCCTCGAGGAGGGCGTGACGCCGTCGGAGCTGTGCGCAAAGTACCACGCCCTGCACAAGGGCATCTACGACTACTTTGACATCTCGTTCGACATCTTCGGCCGGACCCCGACCCCCCAACAAACCGAGATCGTCCAGGACATCTTCACCAAGCTCTGGAAGAACGGCTTCATCGAGGAGCGCGAGACCGTCCAGCCCTTCTGCCCCGTCGAGACCCACCAGTCCTTCCTCGCCGACCGGTTCGTCGAGGGCGTCTGCTCCATCTGCGCCTACGACGGCGCGAGGGGAGACCAGTGCGACAAGTGCGGCAACCTCCTCGACCCCCTGGAGCCCGAGCCCGAGGCCAACGCTTCTGCCGACGACGACGTTGCAGCGAAGCCCACCGGCTTCCTCATCAAGCCCCGCTGCAAGCTCGACGGGGCCACCCCCGAGAAGCGCAAGACGAAGCACCTCTTCCTCCGACTCGACGCCCTGAAGGACGAGCTTGTCAAGTGGTTCAAGGAGTCCAGCAAGAAGGGCGCGTGGAGCAACAACGCCGAGCAGATCACCCAGGCCTGGATCGACAAGGGCCTGAAGCCCCGTGGCATCACCAGAGACCTGAAGTGGGGTGTTCCCATCCCGACGCACGAGGTTGGCCAGGAGTATGCGAAGAAGGTCTTCTACGTCTGGTTCGACGCCTGCATCGGCTACGTGTCCATCACCAAGAACTACACCGACGGCGACGACCTCGCCGGCAAGAAGTGGGAGCAGTGGTGGAAGAACCCCGACGACGTCAAGCTGTACCAATTCATGGGCAAGGACAACGTCCAGTTCCACACCATCATCTTCCCCGGGTCCCAGCTCGGCACCGGCGAGAACTGGACGAAGCTGCACAAGATCTCCACCACCGAGTACCTCAACTACGAGGGCGGCAAGTTCAGCAAGTCCAGAGGCGTCGGCGTCTTTGGCAACCAGGTCCAGCAGACCGGCGTGCCCGTCGACGTCTGGAGATACTACCTCCTCTCTCGCCGACCCGAGACGTCCGATTCGGAGTTCATGTGGCAGGAGATGGTCGACGGCAACAACAACGAGCTCCTGAAGAACCTCGGCAACTTCTGCCAGAGGGTCAACAAGTTCTGTCAGGCCAAGACGGACGGCGCCGTTCCCGATTACACCAAGTACACCGACGACTACCTCACGAAGCACGTCGACGAGGTCAACGCCCTGCTCAAGGAATACGTCAACAACATGGAGGCCACCAAGATGAGGGCCGGTCTCCAGACCATCATGTCCATCTCTGCGTATGTCGCGTCTTGACCGATTCCCCTGAAATTGCAAGCTGACCAAGTTTCACAGCCTCGGCAACAAGTTGCTCCAGGACAACAAGCTGGACAACCGCCTGCTCACCGAGGAGCCCGACCGTTGCGCCGCGGTCGTTGGCCTCGCCCTCAACCAGATTGACCTCCTCGCCTCTCTGGTCGCCCCTTACCTCCCCAACACCTCCACCGCCATCCTCAAGCAGCTCGGCGTCGAGCCCAAGCCGTTCATCCCCGACACCTGGGTCACCGACGCCATCAAGCCCGGCCACACGCTCGGTACCCCCGAGCATCTCTTCTCCCAAATCGCGGCATCCAAGATCGACGAGTGGAAGGACGCCTTTGGTGGCGAGGAAGTGCGGAAACAGAAGGAAGAGGCCGCCGCCAAGGCCGCCGCGAAGAAGGCGGCCAAGGACGCCGAGAAGGCTCGTAAGAAGGCCAAGAAGGAGGCCGAGAAGGCCAAGGCGGCCGGCGCCGCGCCCTCCGTCGAGTCGAGCGAGAAGAAGGCCGAGGCCGACCCCGCCATCGAGGCGGTGACGGAGGCGATCGCTAAGACGGATGTTCACACTTCGTAGACTAGATGATGGGGATATGGACGTGTCATGATGGAAAGGCGTTGAAGAGAGGATACAGTCGTAGCGGGTGACGGGTTGATTTCGAGGTAAACGCATAGGACCATAAACCTGGACGGCCAAGGCATGCTCTAAACAGACATTTTGACGCACTGATTCCGAGTGACTGTGATCTCCCAAATCTACAGGCAGCATCAGTCAGTCATTCTGTGCGGGAGGACGGTGATTCCACCCCGTCAAGCCGCTAGAATCCCTGCAGTCCTGGGCGCTGACGTCGACGGTGCGGTCCCGTCCTATCTTGCTTCGCGTCCTCTACGACCCTGAACGGCGTACTTGTTTACGCATTCGTGATTTTCCGTTGCCTGCTTTCGCGAAAGTACGGCTGACAATGCTCCTTGCCTCGATGCACCGCTCTCTGTGAGGTCGAAGCTGCAGGATTGAAGAGAACCGAAGCGGCGGCATCGGTACCGGTGCTGATGCTCCGAACCGCAGCATTCCAGACGGCGGACCAGAGAGACCACGGCATATCCAAGGATATGGCAAAGTGCAAGAGCGTGGATGCTTCATGTGCCAAGGCGGAATATCAAGCATCTGTGTCGGGTGTTTCTCAACACAACGAGACACTTGATCATTGAGAGTGGCTGCCATGATATTATTTCCTATGCTGGAAGGGGCAGCATCGATCTTGGCCCGCATGTCGAAACGGAACGGATGAATGGGCGGCTTCCTAGCCAGCGCCACGGTTTGCCGTCCTGGCGCCTCATTACGTCGTGTTGTTCGACAATTCCCATTCATCGAGCTATCACTATCAGAATCCAGGGATAGACTCATCCACACGTGCTGGCCTATCCGGTTTACAGGTCAGCATCCAGGCGAACAGGCCCCATTGCCGCGGAGTCAGGCGCTCGAGCCTCCCTCGTCTTTGCCAGATACAGCGAGATGCCGGCGGAGGGACATGTGCGTCTTTCGCTGCAATCTTGGCCGGCTTGCCGTCGATGTGTCATTTCACGAGCCAGCCGCTCGCCGAGGCAGCTCGGCGACCATTACTGCAGGGCCGAGACGACATGTTCGGGAGTCTCACGAAGGCAGACGGGGTTCTTGCTTCAAAGAAGGGCTCATCGACCAGGTTGGGAAAAGACTAAAGCAGGCATCTGAAGCGGGTACGGCCTGGGAATGCTTTACGCATGAGCACGGTTTGGCCATGCTCCCAGGAGAGACGTCACAGGACTCTTTCCGCCGGTGGGTGACCTGGGGAGGCGGTTCGGCGAGACCGCAACAATGGAGGCTGAAGGAGTCCAGCCCAACTTTCCAGAAGAGCAAAACGACGCGCTTGAAAACACGCGGGCGAAGGTTGCTAGAGGGGAAATCACATTCGATGCCACACTACGGGCCCGGTAACTTGCGGCTACTGAAGAGGGCTACATAGGTCTCGTGTCCGGGCTTGCGAGGGTGGGAGACGAGGTTTGGACCCCGCTGTTGCTCAGAAAAGAAGGAGAATGAGGGGATTGGTGCGTGCCGGCAGTGCCTACGTTCACGGTGTCATGCATGGAGAAGCCATCACGGACGACGTGGTTTGGGAAGACATCTCTATTTCGTAGCTACCAATCCACCTTTTCCCCCTCATTATACAATACTTAAATGCTCTTCTTGCACTTGCTGGGGGTGCCCTCGGGGGGGTACACGACGAGGCGGTCAATGTCGGCGCTCTTGAAGTCGAAGCCGTTCCACAGGCCACCGATGGTAATGGTGTTGTTGGAGCTCTTGTCCAGGGTCAGCTGCAGGGGCGTGGACAGGATGATGCCCTTGTGGGTGTCGCGCTGGAACAGCGTCTCGACGTGCTCCTCGTTGCCGTTGACCACGACGGAGGCGATGCGGCGCAGCTGCCACTTACCGCCAATGCGGTCGGGGGTGCCGCCGGGCTGGTCGCCGAAGCCCATGTCGTCCGTGTTCTGGTAGTAGAAGGACACCCACTGGGGCTCGCCGGCGCCCTCGATGCCGGCAAAGGTGACGGTGCTGTCGTTGCCGTAGATGCCCGTGACGATGGAGCCGCCGCTGGCGAAGTTGGCCTCCTGCTTGAAGGCGTTGCCGGCGGTGGTGGCGGACTCGTGGGCGTAGTAGGGCGTTCCCTTGATCGGGGTGACGACGCCGGACTTGACGTCGAGGTCGTAGACGTCGTGCCACTCGACGTGGACCGACTTCTTCTCATCGTCCACGACGAGCGGCAGCCAGATGTAGCGGCTCTCCCAGAGCGAGTTGGAGTCCCACTGGTCGCCGAGGTAGAGGTAGGTCGTCACCTCGGAGCCCTCGATCTTGAGGGAGAAGCCGGACTGGGAGTTGTAGGTGCGGGTGTAGGGGTCGGCGACCATGAAGGGCTGGGACCAGGGGCCGGCGAGCGAGTCGGCGCGGAAGGCGACGACGTTGTTGGGGCGGTAGCCCGTCTTGTGGGACATGAGGGCGTAGTAGCTCGAGTCGGTCTGGATGATGGTCGGGGCCTCGAGGTCGTACTTGTCGAAGCGGTGGACGACCTCGGTCACGTTGGTGAGCTCGTCGTTGAACGACGTGATGTAGACGTCGCGACCCTCGCGGCGGTCGCCGTTGGAGTAGAGGGAGTAGGAGCGGCCGTCCTTGTAGTCGGTGAAGATGCCAAAGTCCTGCGACCAGTTGCCGAGGGGCGCGATGGCGTCGACAAAGGTGTAGGGGCCCGAGATGTTGGGCGAGGTGGCGAGACCCTGGAGGAGGAGGCCGTACGTGGAGTTGTCGGCGTGCCACCACATCTTTCAAGCTATCAGTGTCTTGCAACTCATCGATTCGGAGCGTGATGGGTCAACATACGTGGTACTCGCCAGTCGGCTCGCTGTAGACGACCTTGGGACGCTGGATGATCATGTCGGTCGAGATGTAAGGGTGGTCCTCGACAGGCTCGAGGGCCTTGCCGTGGTACTCCCAGGTCGCCAGGTCATCGGAGCTGTAGACGGAGACCCCGCCGCCTTCCTCTTGGCCCTCGATCTTGTACTCGCCGAACCAGAAGAACTTGCCCGTGTCCTTGTCGAGGGTGACGCCGCCGGCGTGGGCGTTGACGAGGTTGCCCTCGGTGTCACGCCATCGGCCGCCGGGGACGATCCACTTGGAGGCGGCCAGGGAGGCGAACAAGAGGCCGGACGAGAAGAGCTTTGCGAGCGCCATGTTGGGAGACGAGGCTTGATGAAGGTCGAGCTGGACGTCGCAACTCTCTCTTCACCACTGCGAGGCCCCAATGCGACGTTGGCCTTTTTATACCGCTCCATGACTTCATGAAGGGTCCCCGGCCAAGATGGGCCGGCTGGCATTGGCCCGAGGACCGAAGCTGCTCTAAGCCGGGCCATTGAGAGTCGTTGGAAGTTGCGCAAGGCCAAGACCCTTCCAAGGCTGTAGCCAGACTCGGGGGAACCCGACGATCTCTCAAGGCACAATCTCAATGGCCGCGAGGCGGGCGAGCCTGAGTGAGGGGTGGCTGGGCTAAGTAGGGTGCCAAGGCCCCTGGGCGAAGAAACGAGTGAAAAGAAAACCTGGAGAAACTCCCGCCGTTGGGATGCCGTCGTGCGGGGGAAGCTCTGAAAGAGTTCACAACCTCATATAACAACCCCAGTCTAGGCTAACCAAGCGTGAGGGGCGAGCCGGGGGGCCATCGCTTGATGCGGGTGAAGTTGGACGATGGGCGTGCGGGGTTTTAGCGTGGGTAGCGTCGCATCCTCCTATCCCGCGGCCTGGAGATTGTGCCGTTTCGGGGTCGGACGCCCGTTTGTTGTTGATGTCATATGGGTGCGGTGAAGAGGCAGAGAGGGCATCATGGTCGGCGCCTAGCCACAAGTGAGCACGAGTTTTTGGCTCCGGTTGACCGTTGACCGCCGGGCCCGGCTTGCTTGGAACCGCAGGCACCCCGTGCGTCTGTACCACTCAACGTCGAGCCGAATGCTTGGCGCGATGTTGCACTCGGCCCATCTTCACCGTCCGGGTTGACCTGGCAATGTCGAGTAGGTCGCGGCTGGGCTGGACCGGATTGCGTGTGGTTGTGCAGACACGGGATCAACTGTGGGAAATGTCAGAACACGGCCCATGTAACGCTGATCCACTCGAGCTGATGACCTTGATGTGCTAATGGGTCAATTGGCAGCGAGACCCCGAGGAAATAGTAATGGACGTGCTTGGTTAGTCCGGAGAAGACATGAAAATAAGATGAAGTGCGTAACGGTAGCCCAAATACGCCACAGCTTGTTCCCTTCATTAACTGCAGCTCGCCATAGCCCGCCTCTGCTTAGCTTGGATGAGTCTTGTGATGTCCGCTCCTGGCATCTTGACCGACCACACCGAGGAAGGACTCGGGGAGAGAGTCGTGCTCGGTGAGATATTGTCAGCACGTGATCCAAGTCATGTGATGCATTACCTTCCCCTCTTTCCAGAGCCATTTCAAGCTTCCTGGCGGAGGGGTATGTCCGGACTGAATTGATACCCCATTTATTCGCTCATTAAGCGATCCCTCAGCCAATCATCTTACAGCAACATGAATAAGACGAATGTCATTCCTGTGGTTCTCAGTCTCAAATAGTGACACTTACGTCACAAAGACGAACAAACACCATCCATGTGGAAAGGGTATGCTTACTTCATAAGCGTACCGTCTGCCGTCGTGTAGGCTGTCAATTGAGCGATGGTGGATGCTCAGCCTCCAAGACAATCCAGTGTGCACTCCTCCCGAACCAGTGGATAATGCCCCTCGGAGCAGCCTTTATGCCTGTCACTCACGCACTTGTATGATCAACCGTCAGTGCTATCGGGAGATTCGTCCCGCAGTCGACTCCAGCTCCAGCGATGTCACGACGACCACTCCAGACATGGGCCGCAAGAGGTCAATTGAGGCTGCGTCTGACCAGTCCCAACATCAGTCATTGTCGAACCGAAAGCCGAAAAGACGCAATGTTTTGGTAGCATGCGAAAGCTGCAAGAAGCGAAAGGTCAAGGTACATCGTTCACTAGAGCTTTTACACCAGTCAAACTTCTTCCTCTGGAATATGCTTACTGACACGTGCTCGGGCTAGTGCTCCGCCGACCGACCCAAATGCTCCAGCTGTACGACTAGAGGCGTCGAGTGTCGATACTCTGCCGACCCGTCAGAGTCGCGTGTTGCATCGCTGAAGAGAAGACACGATGAAATGGCTAGCCGCAACGACTCTTTGCAGCGATTCTTCTCCGCGATGCGATCTATGCCCGAGGGACAAGCACAGGAAACTTTGAAGAGAATCCGGTCCGGGGCATCGGCGGAGGATATCGTCTTTGAGATTGAGGCGGGATGTCTGCTGGTGAAGCTTGCTTCTCGAAGAGACGTGGAGACACATGAGCCAGAACCAAACGAGGCCGAGGTGAAGAGACCGGCTTCTAGTAAGGCAAAGGGATTCGACATTAGCTGGGCATACCCCTCATGGGCTCATCGTCCATCCATGAATGTTACTTAGCGATTTGTTTGTAGCGTGGGACTTTTGGGGACTGTTGCTGGCCAAGGAATCGGGCCGTGCAGCTGGCCTAAGACACGGTCGAATGTAGAGAGGATACAGGTGCAATTCGTCCCAACAAATTCATGTCTCAGCAGATTCGGTCAGACGAACCATCCACACCGACACTTAAGTTTGTCGAGCCCCGGGCCGAGCGGGAGATCATCGTCGGTCGCTGCCGACCCTGATAGGTTTCTCCGTAAAATACTCCGGGACCTTGCCGTTACTGGCCCAATGCCGATGACGACTGATCGCGTCATTGCGCCGACCCCAGATTTCATTTGACGAAGTGCCGTATGAGCTTGTCGAGCGGTTGCAATCCAATCTATCGCAACATGATGCAGTTGCCCAACATGGACATGCTCCGCGAACTCGGAGTTGACTGTGGTGTTGATCGGCGAATTGAGGCTCTCGTCGTGGACTCGCATACGCGATATCGATGCCCATGAAGAAAGTAAATAGCTATATAATGTCATGAAAAGCTGGTCTTTTCGACAAATATCACCAGCTGCAATCATTGAGGTGTCTTGACAGTGATATTCCCTATTTTTTCATCATGTTGCCTTCAGTCTCTTTCCTCCTGGCCCTTTGCCCCCTCGCGGCCCTTGCCGCACCGTCTCCTTCGCCTCTTGGGCACGATAAGCGAGCCATTACATGTCTGAAGGTTGGAGCGACCGCAACGGCCAGGTGGACGAACAATGCTGGACAGACATGCACCTTTACGGGCGTGGTAGGAAGCAACTACGGCGCCAACAGCGCGGGCTCGGGAGAGTAGGTAGTTCAGTATTGTTCCTGTGGGTTAGTATGCTAACATCCGGGGTCCAGCTATTCATGCAACGGTCGATGCGGTGCTGGCTGCACTGGAACTGCTTTGGGCAATGTTTATACGCAAGACTGCTTCTCACATGACATCTGCTCGTACTTCAACAACGCAAGTGGCGGTGCTAGGTAAGCGTGGCTTTCAGCGTTTTGAGAACTGTCCCTGTTGTGATGGATAATGTGGAGGAGGCTGACGTCGAATGTAGTGACCCCAACTGCGGCGCGGCATACAATGCTGCTGTCGACGATACGGCTCTTGGCGCCATCAATGGGTGTGGACAGACCAATCCATCGAACGCGGTATCTAAACCTTCGACGAAGCCCAGCTGTAGCTGAAGGAGTAGTATTATCAAGCCTTAGGCTAGGAATGAGGGGGTTAAGCACAAGCTGCGGCAGATGTATCGTTAAGAAACTGATTGTTTTATATGCAGGGCGAGTGGAAAGAGAATCTAGGTGATGTAAAGGGTAGAAACGTGTGGTAAGAGCATAAAAGAAAAGGACAGATAAAACCGGGAAAAGACAGGCTGTAGAGGGTGTGCCGCAAGTCTTGGGAAAATTAATGTTGGTAGACGAATAGGATAACTATTTTCGAACGGAACTAGCCTCAGCAGGCCGCGAGCGTAAGGGCAAGAGGTGGGGCAAGAGATGATTGCTGAAAAGATGAATTCCTCTGTATCCAAGCCACAGTGCCTATGTCCTTCAACGGTTCGTCATTATCGTTATAATCACAGTTAGCCCATCCAACCAATTCCGGCGCACTTCAGTGCCGGTTCCGTTCCGGGGACTGCCAAAGTTTACCTCAAGGCGGCCATTATCGCTAGAAGAAGTTGATGTATCTGCGGGCAGCTGCAATTTCGTCATGTATGGCCCTACTAAGAGCTACTGGTTTGGCACCTAAGCCGGCCTCCAAGGGAGCTGCATCCACCGTTTCAATTGCCAAAGGAGACGCCCCTCCGAAAGTGTGTGAGAGACTCTTGCTATCAACGAGCTTTCAATTACGAGAAGAGAAATACATCATGGCGGTTACGCCTTATTGCATTATGTATTTCCCTTTGGCCCCCTACTACTTGCTTTGGTATCTCCCAGCATCAGCCCGAAGGATCATCTTGAACAACTCAATGTCATTCCTCGCGTCCAAGGCGCTAGTCTTTGGAGCTTTCCCGCCGACCACACAGTCATAAAACTCGAGGAACTCATTCGTGTATGGGTCTTGATATGTCTTCCTGACCGTCCGCTCCTGAAACCCGTCCTTGTCCACAAGCTCTCGGATGGTCATAGTAACAGGTAATCCCTTGACATAAGGAGTGTCGAAGTTGACACGAACAATCTTATTGGGGGAGTAAACCTCAATATGGGCATCAAATTGCGGAACGTTGCTGAAACCGGACTCGTACGTGACGGGAAAGTCGTCGTACTTGAAGAGGACGCTGAAGATGCCCGGGAAGGACAGGCAAGCTCCGGCGACGCTCTTGGGCATGCCAATGATCTCCCTCATTGCGGATAGATCGTGCGTTCCGAGTCTACAGTATTGTCAATAACGGCTCCCAAATTCTCGAACGTGTCTCAACATACCCTCCAAGAAGTCGCAACATCCTCTGTGAGTCAGAGGTAACAGGTACCCCAAACTCCTTTCCAAGTGCTTGCTCAGAGATGTCTTCCTCACGCGCCAGTCGGTCTTTGGTGTCGGCATCACTGTAGTCGCTGAATTTCACAGGAAACGTGCCGGACTGGTCGACGAACGTCGAGTTGGGCCCAATGATGTCTCGGACTCTGGCATACTGAATCTTGTCCATGCCGCCAACTTCCTTTACCGCATCCGTGAAGGCAGTCGCAAATCGGCGCATGGTACCCACCATGACCTTGCCTTTTGACTTTTTCTCTGCCTCTATAAGGAGATCGAGATCGCGGAAGCAGACCGAGACGGGCTTTTCGATGAGGACATATTTGTTGTTCTTGAGCGCCAAGATGCCGTGATCGACGTGGTACGCATCCGCATTGGCGATCACCACAACATCGACGTCGGGCGAAGAGCACAGTTCCGCTGCATCAGTGGTTGTCTTTGGCGCCCCTCCTTGGACCTTCCTAGCGCAGTGTGCAAGAGATTGTTGGGATATATCGCAGAGATATGTCGTCTGGTAACGCTCATAGAGGTAGTTCAGGTTGGATATGTGGTTGACCTGGGTGATCTCGCCGCAGCCAATGATACCCACCTTGAGAACTCGCGTTTGCTGTTGAGCGGCCATATTTGTCGCAACTGGGTGAATGAATGAAGGTCGATATTCGTTCCAGCCCGGCGGAATATGCTTGTTGACGTCAGTGAACTTTGTACCTTTTGAACGGGCGTCTACTCAATGCCTAGGTTTCAGCGCGGTCAACAAAATGATCGTCAATTGGGATTTAAATAGTCTGATGAATTTAGGGTGGGATCCGGCTCCAGCAATGTCGTCAGTTCGGACCGATTGTTGGAGCCTCAAATGACATGTGCCACGTGAAGATGGATCAAAGACCACTTTTGCTGTGTTTCCTTCATCCAATGATGTTTCGATTGGGTCGGGGAAGCCCGTAGTGGCTGGACATCGACATCCACCGATACTCCCCGAGACCAATGTGGTCACCGGGGAGTATCGGAGCAAGCTAAAAATCAACTGCAACTCCCACAGGCATCTTACCTCAGATACGGGTTGTTTTGTGAAGTTGTCCGCTGCTCTTTTCCCCGCATCAATCCCTGGCTTCCGAGTTCCGGTAATCACCCTCCCGAGTTCCGGCCCCGCGTCTTCCCCATGGGGATGGAACGGGGGTTCATGCGCAGTGCCGTGGAGACTTACCGAGAAATCTGGACTCTGGGCGGTGGCTGGAAATCCTGCTGTTGGTTGTCGAGCTGACAGTGGATGGAGTAAATAAATGGCATGCTCTTCCTTCTCGCGTCGTTGTGGTCGCCGCACTGGTCTTTCTAAGAAGCATGCTTCGCTTCCGAGTCGCTGTAACAAGCGGTCCAGATCACGAGATTTCCGCTTCGAACCCCAGCCCCCTAACCACACTCAAATCAAAACTTCAGCCTACAAACATGGGCGTCTTTGGGAAGAAACAAGAGGCTGAGATTGCTTTTGGACCGGCACTGGCAGCTGTACGCCCTTGGCACCTCATCTCCATGTCTTGTTTGCGGTCTAATCTTTGAGACATCTAGGTCCTACCAGCAAACCCAAAACCTTGGTACTTGACGCCCCACCTGCTGAAGCTGAACCTGCTTTTACTTGTGCCGTTGTTGTCTTCAGCGTCCGTTGGCTATGATGGTAAGTCCAATGACGAAGCATTTGTATCTTACTGGCAAAGAAAAAAAGAAAAAAAGAAAGACTTTTTTTTATTAACAATACTATAGGATCGATGATGAACGGCTTACAGACTTTACCTCAATGGCGCCAATTCTTTGGGAACCCCGAGGGTGCAATCCTTGGACTCATGAACGCCGTATACCCGCTTGGCAAAGTCGTCGCTCTATTCGTCGTTACCTACGTTGGCGATCGATGGGGTCGAAAATTGCCTCTCTTCATCGGGCTTGTGGCATGTATTGGGTTTGCCGTTCTCCAAGGTCTCGCGAAGGACTTGCCGAGCTTCGTCACGGCTAGGGCACTGCTGGGCTTCTTCACAACTTTCATCAGCCAGCCGAGCCCCATCATCATCACCGAACTCGCATACCCAACTCAGCGAGGAAAAGTGACTGCCCTCTATAACACATTCTTCGTTAGTAGTCCATTGTCTTATCCTACACCACGCTTGTTGAAATTTTATCAGAACATCGAAGTGGGCCGTGGCATCTAAACCATGATACTAATGTTAGTACACGCAGTACTTCGGTTCCATATTCGCTGCTTGGTGTACGTTTGGCACATTCAAGATCACGTCCACCTGGAGCTGGCGCATTCCGTCTCTCCTCCAAGGTGCGGTTCCAATCTTTCAGCTGCTTGGGTTCTATTTCCTTCCTGAGTCGCCTCGGTATGTCTTATTTAAACAATTTCGAACTTGAATCAGCCTGTGGGGCTCTGAAAGTTAGTTACTGACCTTGTATTTCTCTCCTAGTTGGCTCATGCGTCGCGGCCGCAAGGACGAGGCACGAAGGGTTTTCGCTGATTATCATGCTGGCGGCAAGCTCAACGACCCGTTAGTCGAATTTGAGATGCGCGAAGTAGAAAATACTCTTGGCGAAGAGGCCGAGGCCATGTCCCAATCATCTTGGTTCGAGCTCGTGCGAACCCCAGCCAACCGCAAGCGTACGCTGATTGCCGTAATCTTGGGTTTCTTCTCGCAATGGAACGGCGTGGCCGTGGTGTCTTATTATTTGGTATACTCGCAAATACTTTTATTTTTGCTGACCTTACGAAGATTGGATCAACTAACCAACCGCTTTAGACATTGGTTCTCAACACCATAGGTATTACCGAAGTCAAAGACCAAACACTGATCAACGGGTTACTACAAATATTCAACTGGGTCATTTCGACCTTCCTCGGAGCCCTGATGGTTGATAGACTCGGCCGAAGACTACTATTCTTGATGTCTACTGCGGGCATGCTTGCTAGTTACATCGCTTGGACAGGGTTGACATCTCACTTTGTCGCCAGTCGTGATGAAGCCACCGGTCGAGCGGTTGTGGCCTTCATTTTCATATTCTACTTCTTTTACGATATCGCATGGACGCCTTTACTTCAAGCTTACCCTGTTGAAATCTTCCCCTACACCCTTCGTGGACGCGGGTTGTCCATCACGTATGTTTCTGCCTTTACCGGCCTTATAATCGGTAATCAGGTCAACCCAATGGCGATGAAAACAATTGCCTGGAAGTACTACATAGTCTTCTGTTGTATTCTCGGTGTACTGTTTGGCTTGATCTGGTTTCTATTCCCCGAAACTAAAGGACATACACTTGAAGAAATCCGCGAAGTGTTTGAGGGCAAGACCGCAAACAAGATGGTTGATGTTGAGGGCGGAGACCACGAAGAAGACAAGCAGGACAAAAGAGTGAAGCAAGTGGAGTTGGCTTGACAGAGTTGATCACTTTATATTGGTAGCTGGGGCATGGACTACAGTTGAAAGCCATTTCTCAGTGCAATACTCATGCATTAGCTTTGAAGACTTATTCCGTCGTGATACGTCGATAACAAAGAAGTTACTACAAGGCTGTTATTGTCACTGGTAGAAGAATCACTTGTATCAACGGGGGAACCCCCTAGGTTCAAGAGTCATGTTGATTCTTTACTTTTGGATCATGACTGGGACGAGTAATTATCAAAGCAGTTAGATTCGAACAAAACCGGCTGGCAAAAACTGTTCCTTCCATGTTTTGATCGTCTGACTTCATCTACGTTGGCACCCGTTTACCGCCTGCTACCTCTTCGCCTTCCTGTCTGACTGTCGCCGTCACATGTATTATTTTCTTTTAGTGAGGATAAGTTATACCAAAAGTCACCAAGTTCACGGTAAGACTTATTCTCAAAAGATGACTCGCTGTGAAGAGCCTGGCTGCCGCGCTGGTACAGTGTTCTAATATCTACTTCTTCGTTGTACCGGATATCATATTCGTCTATCTTACGTCCAAGAACTTTCCTCGGGTTCAAGAGTATCTACCTACTGATCATCTTGAGGAAATTTTGCACCGCCTTGCCGTCTGATCTCGTCCAAAATTTCCATTACGCGAATAGTCTCGGCCCAAGGCATAATTTCGCTCTCTGTACGTCCGGCGGCAACATCCAGTGCCACCGCGTCCGCCTCCCAGTAAAACCCTTTCCCGGGCCTTTCAAAGTCGAACTTCTTGGACTTCAAACCAGGCGTCAGGGACTCAACCCATCCCTCCCCGGAGGCCGTAGACGAGTGAACAGTAAAAGAGCCAGGAACAGAAGTAGCGACACCTTCAACGACGACGTACCCGTTGCTCCCTTCAATCCTGCAGAACCCCGGCGGAGACTTCACCTGAGTCGAAGCTGTCAGAATACCCTGCTTCCCACTGGGGTAGAGAAGAAGAGCTGAAGTGGCAATGTCGATATCGTCCGATAGCGTTTGCGTGGCAGCGATTTTTGGCTTTTCAGCCTTCTCGCCCAGGCTAGGGTCCAGGCCCAAGATCGTAAAGGTCAGGCTGTAGACGCCTATATCTAGCAAACTTCCGGCACCGAGAGCAGGGTTTTTCAAGCGGGAGTCGGGACCCAGGGAGGCGATATCCATGTTCATGGCGAAATCGCAGAAAACGCGATGTATTTCTCCGATCAGCTTCTCTGAGTGGAGGACTTTCAGCAGAGACCGTGTGAGGGGAAAGAAGCGCGTCCACATGGCTTCCATGACGAAGACACCCTTCTTTTTCGCAGCGTCGAGCACTTCCCGGGCCTCTTTAGCGGTGATGGTGAAGGCCTTTTCGCAAAGTACATGCTTCCCGGCATTGATGGCATCGAGGCAGTTTTGCTTGTGAAACGCATGAGGCGTGCCGATGTAGACGACGTCGACGTTGGGGTCGTTGTATACTTCTGCATAGCTGCCGTAGACAGTTGGGTTCTTGCCGGGCAGATGCTTCTCAACAAAGGCTTTGCCCTTCTCTAATGAGGATGATCCGATGGATTGAACAATGTGTTTTGCCTTGGCGTCGGAGCGTGCAAGTACCAGGTCCTCAACGAACCACGAGGAGATGAAGCCGGTGGCGATGATGCCCCAGCGAAGGGTGGGAATATCGGAGGTCATAATTAGAAGGGCTGTGGCGATTTAGGCTGGAAAGGATCGCTCTTTGACAATACAAGACGTTTGGAAGAACAGCCCAAGGGTCTTTGGGCCTATTTATGGGAAGCGGAGGCTTATAAATCAACCATGATCGGGCGCGGAACAGCGGGCCGACGCCGACATTGAAGGAATGCCACCTGTTGCCTTTAGACAAGGTGCGGCAACTTAAAGGCGCATTGCTTCATTAGCAAGTTGCTAGAGAAGACTGACGAAGCTGGAAGGTCGGCTCCACCACTTCTCACGATGGTGGAATCGAGTGGGGAGTGGGGGGAACCACATCTCCGATACTCCCCGCAGACTTTACGCACAATCTTCGGGGCGCGTCCGGAGCATCCCTGCATACCACACCACAGGGTGGGCTCTTAGCGCCGACGCAAACGCCAATCGCGAAGCCGTTGCCGCTTTTGAGCAGTAGAGGAAGCACATCAGCTCGACAGACCGGAACGTTAGAACGCCATCTGATACAAAAGCATTATTGCACCTACACACTTACGGCAACTTAAGAGTTCTGCAACGTTCCTCCAGTTTGACTATGCTTATAGTATAGATCTACAGGGTTAATATGCAAAAGCTGTATTATCCGTCAGGACAGTGATTTAATTATAGCTAAGGTTTTATAAGGGGTAAGGAGGTGTTTGTATTCTTACTACCTCAGCACGAGGCTCCGGACGCCTGGTCTACATTGCTCCAGATTCCAGCAGCAACCTCATTATATGTCGTGATGGTATTGCCTCAGATAAGGTCTACAGACCGCACAAACCTGTATAGGTATTTCTAGCCGCTTAGCAGCCTGTAGGTAGTTTTCTAGAAAACAACCACTTTTACACTTCACTTTACAGACGCTCAGTTTCATTACATTATATAAATACTCTAATTTCTCGTAAATACTATAAACATCCGAACGCGACAACTAGCTCCAGCACTCCCTTAGCAACATGACTGGGCATAGCTCCTATTCCACTCATCTACAGCAATCGAGAAAAGAACACACTCTTTTATGTAACATGGAATCACCGAGAATGCGGTCGGAATAGAGTAACATCATCAGCGAGCGAACGACCTATAGCTTAACCAGAAAGGGGGTTGTACTTGATTGTTCAACCTATGGAGGTTTGAGCGCGCGCTAGGACGCCTACAGGCAAGCCTATTGCAGTCCACCTAGTAAAAAATCTCGGTAATAAGTAATGTTGCAAAAACGACGCCGTTAATTACGGGCAGCAATTAACGCCAAACATACGTTACGATAAGTAAGCTATAATATAATCTCTGACACCTTCTCGATCTCGATAAGGGGAATATATAGGTAAACTCTATAGTTTAGATCATGCTAATAACGCCCTCGCCTCAACTATAACTACACGCACTCAAAGGGGAGTAGGCGGGATGACTTACCGCTCTGAACGATGATAGCTGAAGCCACTGAACCATCACCCAAGGTCGCGACGATAGCCTCGTATTGAATCTTGCCTCAATTATTCAACCTGTATAGGACCCAGCAGTCGTTTTTTAATCGAATACTTTCACAGTATAGCCAATATGGAGTATATCTAACATGTGCTTACTTAATTCAAACAAACATACCATCAATATTTTATTATTCAGTCTCTAGATGGCTTCAGACTTGTTTGTCTGTTAGCACGTATTTCTCGTTCCGAACGAAGAAGAAAAAAACCAGACAGGAGACCACACAATTCATATTAGCCATACTTCCTCCCCAGTCCCGGCGTCGAGATCGTCCCTCAACGCCTCCTCGTTTTGCCCACAGGCACGTCGGAAATGGTTCCAGTCCTCTTTGCAAACCTCCCGGAACGAAACAGCACCAACTCTTCTGAGATCATCGCCGTCCCGTTTGACAAGAATGCCGACTCCAAAATGCTGTTCATCTATAATATCATCATCCTCAAGATAGTCTCTGTTCCGCAGTTCTCTACCCCAGCAATCGATGAAATGTCTTGAAGCCGCCAGCAGAAGGAAGTCGCAGGGAGTCTCAACCTCCGAGGGTGCGACGTCCGGATGAGCTGCGAAGACTACCTGCCTGTGACCAGAGTCACCGATTGCGAACTCCCACCTCACTCCCTCGGAGACTGATCGAATCGCGCCGGCGCAAATGTGCCCCCGAAGAGCGATTTTCTTGGAACGGAGGACCGAAGCCTTGTCCGGGTTCGGCCTGTCCCCCTCGCCGGGCTCTCCACCTTAGTCACCTGGCCCTCGGAACGCTTCGATTTGGAATCGGCGAGTTTAACGTCCATGTTTGGAATCTCCTGCCGCCACAGCTTCTTATGCTCGCCCTCAACCCGACCCCAGAGAGCTCTCTCGAACTGGAATTCGACGTCTCCCCCCTTGGGACTCACCACCCTGTAAAACCGCGGTGGGTCGTGGATCCTTGGAGGGACCAGGATCGTCCCCCGCAGACGAGTCCACGACCAGGACGGGAATCCCTTCTTCGAGACGTCCGGACAAGACGAGGTCGCGGGATCCGCGACCCGCCACGCGAGCTGCTCCTCGACCTTTGTTGACCACAGGCCGTACGCATACTCCTCGCCCAGCGCGTCGCGGACGAGCTTCGCGATGCCCCACATGGCGTCGTCCCTGTCGCACGGGTTCGTGAGGTCGCAGGCGGTGTATGTGCGGACCGCGTTCTCCCAGAACTTCTCGAGGGAGCCCTCGGAGGTGTCCACCAGTGGGCGGACCATTATGGCGGCGTCCTGGAGGCGCTGGCGCCAGTACCGGTCCACCCCGGCTCTGGTGTCGAGGGAGGCGGGGAGGCCGTCTGGGAGGATCTCGCAGGCGGACACGGTGGCGCAATCCCAGAAGATCTGGTCGCGGCCAAACTGGAGAAGACGGGGAGAGAGCATTCGCTCTTGTCCCCCGTTGTCAGATGTGCGATATGCCTGAGAAGGGAGACCTACCTTGGAAGACCCATCCGCGAGTGTAGAGATGGCATCCCAGCAGATCCTTGTCCCAGAGGTCTGACGCAAGGATTCTCCAGCTTCTATCACCAAACCTCGGAGACACGCCTTTCGGGGCATAGCGAGTGGGTATGACAGCAGGCACTCGACGTCGCTTTTGAAAAAGGCCATCCGTCTGGTCCTCTGACAGAGCGCCTGCTAGCCGTCGCTGTCGAAAAAGACCACCGGTGTGGTCTTTCGACACAGCCGCTGCGAGATTGCAGGTGGAGTTGCGATAAACCTTGTGCATGAGTTTTGACTCCACGTCCCAGTCTTTTTTGTTACCTTGTATGATGCAGACGGAGTCGACCCAGATGTACCGCACACCCAACTGCCACGTGATCTGGAGCGCCTGCGCGAAGTTGGCGTTGGTGCAGATATCCTGCAAGTGGGATACCGTCTTCCACGGGATGCCCGTGGTGGTGAACTCCTTCAAATTCTCGTCTGTAAGCCGCACGAACTTGCCATTGCTGTCGGGCCCCCAACAGTGGCTCAGCGTCATGTACGGCCCCGTCACACCCTCTTTCTTGGTCTGGACGACCCTGACGTGTCTCGGCGGCCAGGTCTTTCCCGTGCCGACGTCCAGGACGCGTGTCGGGATGAAGTCGCGGCTACTGTGATGGCGGGTGCAGTTCGGGTGACTGGCGGCGCACTTCCTCAGCCACTCGGCCATCTGCTTCACCGACTCTTCGGACTCTGTCCCCGTGCCCAAGCATGTGTCGTCGGGGATGAAGCCCAGATCTGGCACGTGCGGTCAGTTTCTAGGCGCGGGGGACTCATGAGCAAGGACGTTACCTTCTTCTGGGAACATGTCGAACCGGAGCTCTGGAAGGTCTTCGCTTAGGGCCTCTCCGTTCTTCCGGCCCGGGACCGGCCGAAATGTAATCGAGACGTAGCTGCTGGTGTCCCTCATCCGAGCAGCCTCGCGCATGCTCCATCTATACAACGCGGGTATCCCGTTTGCGTGATCGAACCATGACTTCGAGCCTTCCGTAGCGTGAGACAGTCTCGCGCAGAAGACGCAATTTGATCCCGCCGCGACCTCAAAGTTGACGAAGTCGGAGTGGTGATAGCCCCAGAGCTTCTTCGACTCTAGGACGTTTCGCTGGCAAAAGCTGCAGACTCCCATGACGGCTCGCTTTCAATTCTTGCGTGGACCGGAGTTACGTATTTGGTAAAGTTGATGGGGAGACTGACTTGAGACGCTGTTTGTTGGATTCGAACATGTCAGCACAGCTAAATCAATCCCTGGGCAAGTGGGGGCTGGGAACGTTATAGAACAACGGGCTAGGGTATGCGCCTGCAGGCTGCCCACAGTCACAAGCAGGCTGGGAAGATCAACCCCTTCTTCTTTGGACCTCCACCGTCGCATGGTGTTCCAACTGAACTATGCCTGGAGGACTACATGTGAAAGACAGAGAAATGAGACGTCGCGTCTTAGATGAAAGTCATTAAGTACGGAAAAGGCCCGTTTATATTGTATACGTGTCAATACTCATGTGAATCCGGTAAGATGATGTGCCATAGATGTTTACATGATCAAGACAATCTTATTGAAGAAGAAAAAAGGGTAACAGTTTACTAATCTTGTGATACTTCGGTGGTCTACATATATGTTCGGCAAAATGATTTTAGAAAAATGCCTGTGTGCGTGCTCTCGAGAGCTTCTTCTTCCCGGGGGCCGTCTCACTCGCCGCGTCTGCCACTGCACTGGTAGCCATGATGACAGGGCCAGACAAATCGAATCTGAGAGCACCAGGTATGACAGGAAGCTCGATTTCGGCACCACGTTGCCTCTCGAACCCCTGTCCCTTCAGACCAGAAGACTCTCCGTCGCTTTTTTGCGGGACAAAAAGTCTCTGGTCAGCCGCTTGGCCTTCACTCCCTCTCTCCGCGAGTTGGAAGGTCGCGCGACGTTTCAGCTTCTCGTTGCCGAGCTCTTCCAAATTGCCTTGCTCGTCGACCCTGACGCTATCAAAGTCGAGCTGTGCGTGCGCCCACCTCAGGTCTTCGTGATAGTGCCGCGCGTACGCGTGGAATGCCTCGGAGTAAGCCCTGAGCGGTCGGTTCCCCAGGACCACCATCACCACAAACCCGCAGGCCGCGTGGAGCATCTCCTCAAGGCTGCGGTGCGGCACGTGAGGCGGGGCCGGAGCCGAGCCCGCCTTCCTCTTCGCGCCCGCACTCGCGGGCACTACCGGTGCCGACTGCGTCCTTACGGGGTGCTGTCTCGCCGACGTCTTCGTCGGGTTGCAGAGGAGCCTGTTGAGGACCTCGTACGGGATCCCCTGGGCGTAGTGGTAGTGCGTCACCGCCGCGATCACCTTGAACCCCAGGTCCCGCCGCTCAGGCGGCTGCTCTTCGACACGCCTCATCCCCTCATGGAAGAAGCCCACGACGTTGACTGGCAGGACGTCCGACAGCGGTGAGAACACGCTCTCCGCTGACTGTGCCCGGTGTTCGTTGCTGAGGCGGAGACGAGCGAGGCTGACGTTGCCCTCGGCCTGTCTCACGAGTCTGCCCTGTAGTTCCGTGAGAGCTTTGCGATCCCGGGTAGCCATGAGCTGTCGGCCCAGCCTGGACTTCGGGGGCTTGTTTTTGTTTGGGCTGCCTAGGCCGAGGTTTCCGTGTTCGCACTCGAGATCGTAATTGATGAATTGCTCGACCCAGTCGCCATTGTCGTTGAGGTTCAGATCAATGTGGTTATAAGGCTGGACGAAGTTCGCAGAATCGCCGCTTCACATCAGCCGCGAGTGTTAGCTTTGTTTATGCGGTGGCTCGTAGGACGAGATGTATGTGATGTGTATGACGACCCGGATTTCCCACAACCCCGAGGACTCAGTATAAGGACGAAAAGACCAGGTTGACACTACCACTTACCATTTCTTACAAGCCTTGCCGCTGTCCACGCAGTCTTCGCAGAGAGTATACGTCTCCTCGCGTTTCACCCCTTTCCCTTCACAGCTCTCGCATCCCCAGAAGAGTTCCAGCTTCTCCTGTGACCCATTTTCCTCCTGGCAGGAGTCGCATGTCGGAGACAGAGGGAAGCTCTCGAGGCACGAGATGCGCGAGGTGAGGAACACCTTGAGTCCCTTGGCCGCCAGCAGGGACAGCTCGTTCTCGAGCAAGAGGTCGACGGCGGGGTAGCACCTGTCGAAGTCGTCGATGACGAGGAACTTGTACTCGAGCATGTCGAGGCGCAGGCAGAGCGCGTCCCGCACCAGCCGGATGCGGTGCCGGTCGCGGTGGCCGTGTTTCCAGGCCTCCAGATACAGCCGATACTTCGCGTTTGCCGCGTCGCCGTCGACCTCGGCGTACTTGGCGGATAGCTGGTGGAACACGCTGGTGAGAACGTCCTCCAGGAAGGCGGTGCCGCCCGAGGTCACGTCCATTCCGATGAAGATGGAGGCCACGGCTTCCTTGTCTCCGTTGTAAGCCTCTTCTAGCATCCCCGCTACCAAGGTAGACAAATTCGTCTGGTAGAGATGATGCGTAATCAGCGCGTGGATCTTCAAGTGGGTGGCAACCCTGTCTCAGGAGTCATAAAGCCACCCATGAGACGATATGAAGATCCGTGTTGTCCATGCGGACTGTAAAGTACGACACCGAAAGCCGTCCCAACTCACCTTGCCTGAGCCTGGTCCTCCGACGCATCTCAACATCCACTGATTTTCGAGTCGCTGCCAGCTGTGGAAAACATTGTTCTCTAACACCCCATTCCATAGCGGCTCCCATGTATCGAGCCTAGGTGTTGAACGTTCGCTCAACGCAGGATGTAGGACTTTGCGCCCCTCGAACAGATTCTCACCGGCGGGAGGTGTCTCTTGGTTCACGTTGTCCATCTCTGCAGCCTTGGGGGAATGCGCTGCCAACAACGATTACCGGTCATTTGACGGGGCTTGAGGGTCTGCTGTCGTTGCGTACTGGGTGCCCGTATTCTAGTTAGTATCAATTCTCAAAGGTTGCAAGTTAGATCAAACTCGGGCTTATGGATGAAGCAAAAGCCACCGGAATCAATAAGCGCGCGGGTACAATTGCAACGAATCGCATTCTTCCCGTTCCCGAGAGGGCTGGCCACTGTTCGCAGTAGCAGCGCGCACTACCACGAGCACATGGAACGCCCGGTGGTAAGACAAGCGGTTATTGAATGCGTACTAGCGGCGGAAGTCTGTAAGGCTATAGGCCAGGCATGCATCCTCAGCCGTCGCCTTTGGGTGGGTGCCCGCGCTGCCTTCGAGGACCCAAGTCTCTGCGTTGAGGGTTCGACGGGGTATACGTCTAGGAGCGGCGACGGCGCGCCCAAGGCCCCTCCCAGGATGCCGGATGTCCGCGTACCCTCGCCGGAGCCCGCGACAGCCTTTACCGTCGACTACGATCCTCTTTCCTACGACGGCCTGCCGACTGGCCAGTTCAGGGCAAGTAACGAGGTGGCGCCGAACCCTTGCAATCCAAAGGCCGGCTCAAATGGCCAGTGCCCGGGCGGGCAGTGCCAGTCCTTCTATCCGACTTGTAACGGAATAAAAGCCATTGTCCCGGTCAGCGTCTGCGCCGGGAACTGTGTGCCGTTCTCGAAATGTGCTGCCAGCAACACACAATGTTTCACAGGCAATACCAGGCGATCGACGGAGTTTAAAGAGCAAGCGGACCTCCTATCCCAGTCTCACCCGTCGTACAACTTCCAAGCTACACTGGGACCTTACGGGTACTGCCCGCCTGCCAACATTGTGTTGTGCACGAGAAAGAATCCCGGTCCACCGACGACAGATCCACCAGCGAAACAGCCCACAACATCGACGGGGGCCAGACGAGGACAAGTCGGATCCAATGTGCGGATAAAGGCAGGCCGCTTTCCTCGTCTCGTAAGAGGCCCTTGATTTTTGATGATTCGCACAGGATTCGAAAGCGTTTCCAGCCTCCGTTTAGGAACCAACTGCCCATCTCATAATCACAATACCGCCTCATGACAGGCTCCTCAGCTTTTCAATACCGCATGCATAATACATTCAGCTTCTCGTTTCTTTCCTCTACTTTGCTCTCTCTGATCGAGAGGCTTTGGTGATTGGTGTAGGTTTTGCTTTGTGCGAATGTTCTTCTTTCAGAAGCTTGGCAAGCGACTCGACGTTATGCAATATGTCTGCAGCGGACGAGCAGCAGATAATCCAAGCTCTGGAGGCCCAGGTCAAAAAGTTTGAGACAAAACCAGGAGGGAAAGTAAAGCCGAACCCAAATGGGTGATTCATGATTATCGAACAGACTCAGGTGGAGAAATGGGAGGTGCAGAACGTTTGGTCAAGTTAGAAATATTACCAATCGATAGCAAATCGTTGGATGATGAAGATGCTGTAACATAATCTTTTGTCGTTGAAAGTTCGTAGAGAGATTAGGGAAAGACAAAAACAAAATTACAATCATCCACTTCAACTGCTTCCAGCCGGAGATTCATTGAGTGACCTTTAGGATTAGTCCAGCAAACGTCGATCGCATCAAAGCGTCATAGGCCTACGCTGTCCTTGCTGGAGGACTAATCCCGGTTGGTTTGGTACTGTTCATCAACTTCTCACATCCGGCAATTGCTTTCAGGTCGAATGACGTCAACGTTGATATAGATGCAGATGCCGCCGCCCAGCGGTTGCTTATAGCGTATCTTGAGAGACGATTCAATTTGCAGCCCGAATGCAGCGAGACGACTCTGAATGTAAATTCTAAAGCACTGACTAACTGCCAGGCTGTGGCTCTTGTAGCAGCTGCGGACGTTGCAGACCCATCATCCAAGCGATTCGTTGACTATTTCGGCACAAACTCTTCAGAAACTCGTAACGTCTTAGTTACAAGGTTCAGAAGCGTTGCTGAGGAGTGTGTTGCCACGGACTCGGGAGTGTCTCGGGATTTCTTTTACGATTACTATGGAATTTGTGAACTTGAAGGTCCCCTCAATACGTACCCTGCTTGGGATGTCAACCACCATGGTCATGTGTCCATTCTATGCCCTGCCACCGCTCCCCCTGGGCTATGGTTCACTCGACTACTTTCATGCTTGGAAATAGAGAAAACTGGCATCGATTAAAATCAGCTGTTTATATGAAGTACTGAAGGGATCTACAATGCTTCGGGATTGTTAGAATTGGCTAAGGACTGGGAGCCCAACCATGGTTTTGAGGGGGTTTCTTCTCCCTTGCTATGCAATGGCGTTGCTAACTACTCCCCTTTCAGTGCTGGTAGCCAACGAGACGTGGGCTTCTTTTAGTCAACTACAAATACATCGTTGAATCTCTACGGCCATTGCTAAAGGCCCGAAACAAATTCCCGTCGGAACCCCGTCGGATTGAACTCGACACTTTTAACTCCGGCAATATTACTTTGGTTTGTAATCATACAATCCATCTACTCGAACAGGAACTAACCTGGTTTCGATGTCAAGAATGAAATGGCCCGACTGACAGGCGGCGAACTCCGACGTCGTTGTTATCCAGCCAGTGGTGTTGGGCCTAAGTCCCCGCCTCTGGCTGCGTGACTCGGCTTATCGCTTCGTATCACCCCGCATCCTCAATTTGGTCGATCGTCTCAAGTTAGCCTTTTTGCAAGGACGATTTAAATTTCGAACGAGACCCCTTCTTCCCATAGGAGCTTTTTGGGGCAGTCATCCTTCTGCAAAACCCTAATTTGGCCAATCATTAGCACCACGATGCATGTAGCGACACCGGAGCCAGAGACAACTCTTCTCCGCCTCGCATCGGGGAACGGGCCGGTCACACGCAGGATCTTGCGCACTCCGCTGCGCGATGCTCTTCCCACTGAGATTCCAATCATTGATATCTCACCTGCATTCAGTCTGGACCTTGCGGACCGGAAGTCTGTCGCACGGCAAATTCGCGAAGCTTCGACAACGTCCGGCTTCTTCTACCTGGTCAACCATGGCATTGACTCGTTTATCACCGACTCAGCACATGCAGCATGCTTGGACTATTTCCGCCAGGACGAGAAGGCTAAGATGCGTTCGTGGGTGGGAAAGAGTCGCTACTTCAACGGCTACAAACCACCTGGATCCCAGCGCATCAACAAATCAGAAAGTGTCGACGTCCGCGAGTCGTTCAGCTGGACATATGATCCCCGCTTCGACCCTGACATCGCGGATGTGCAAGCCATCCCCGAGGAGGCCAGACAATTCTTGCGGATAGAGGACTTTCACTGGGATGGGACCTCCAACATGCCGTATTTCAAAGAAGTCATTATTCGCTATTGGCAATCTTGTATGAAGCTAGCACGCGTGTTAGTCCGCACTTTTGCCCTGTCCCTCGAGTTGCCAGAGGACTATTTCGATGCGAAATTCGCGTATCCTGACGCCGCCTTGGCGCTGAACTACTACCCACCTTTACCCCAAGCTCCAGGCAATGCCGATCCAAACGCGAGCACTCAGGTCTCGATAGGGTCGCACACAGATTTCCAACTCTTTACCATTTTGTGGCAAGATGCTGTTGGGGGATTGCAGGTGCTGAATCGTCAGGGCCAATGGATCAGGGCGGCACCAATACCAGGAACGTTCGTTGTTAACATCGCCGACTACCTGCAGCGCATCACCAACGATCTCTACGTTAGTACAGTCCATCGAGCACAGAACTTGAGCTGCGAAGAGCGCATCAGCATGCCGTTCTTCTTTGGATTCGGGTTGCATGAAAGTTGCGGGGTTGTTCGCACTTGTGTAAAGGACGGAGAGAAGCCTAAATATGATGAGATTGGTTGCGAGGCATGGGTACAACGAAGAGCGCGGGCAATGCACAAGGTAGAATCTGACGATGAGAGCGAGGCATGACTTGCGGTCCTCTACTTCCGTCAAACCCTTTGCAATTGCAATAACTACAAAAAGCGCAAGTGGAATGGCTGTTTTTTATCGTCTTCTAACCCCATGCATGTTTCCCTTCCCTTCTTCTTCTTCTTCTTCTTCTTCGTGCAAGGGTCACGCTTAGTTTAATTTCATGCGGAAGGAAAGATAAAACTTTGAGGAATCATGTTTTACATTGCCTCTCTGTTCCTGTCAGAGGACGGACGAAAACCCGAGGTCTAGGCACTTTCAACGAAACTGATTGTGTCTTCCTGAATCATCAAGTGTGGTACGTATCAACGAACTGACTCTCGACAGGCCCACGTTTCCCCATGAGGAGACGTTCTGGGCAGAATCAATAAGGTAAGAATGCCTAAGGGAACCCAACGGTCATAGGCGCATAGAGAACCTACAGCGTAGCTTCTACTTGGCAACACCCTGCAGCTGCAAGCTTGTGTCGCTTAGCTACAACGAGCTTTGATCTGCAAACTAGGCGTCCTAGCATGTGTGGATCTAATACTAGCCAAGTTTGATTTGCCAGCCGGCTTCCTTACGGCGGAAGGTGCCGCCTGATCGACAGTAAGCCTAACCGGTGTTAAGATTATGATTATCTAGGTGGTGTTTCGCCGATGCCTTCATAAGACGGTTCCTCGACTAGGCTGGTCGTTTCGTAGAACGGCCTGGCGGGCTTATCAATCGTTGAATATCCGAAACAAATAGGGCTTTTAGATTCTCAACCCTGTCAGTGGCACGAACTTGCTCCCTAAACTATCGGATATATTTAAGAGGAAAAGTTGACTTGAGTCCCTTAATTTGGGCCTTCTCTATCGATTACCCAGTTTTTCCTTGTTTATCGCAACGCAACCAGTTAGTTGAGGGCGTGTGACTTCATGGATCAAGTTAGGAACCAATCAAGGGCAAGTGATTCTTGTGACTCTAACAACACGATGTATCTTGTCCTTCGAGACTCCACCGCTTGACTGTTTGTAACGCCAGGATTAAACACTTCAACTCCGTGAAAGAATGGCGGTATAGAGACTTGAGCTGAGGAAGATGTGGTACACTGAAGTTTCTTGGTCCCCTCCCGCCCGCGGAGGGCGACGACTGGTGGCGCATCGTTGTTGATGCACGTTTTGACTAATTTTTATGTTAACTTTTTAATGTCGAAATTTCCAGAGCTGGTAACCTGTAGCTTGTTGCTTTATGTCAGGGCTTCTGTGCTGCAGCCGCAGCCTCTCAGATATGGGGATATCTAAGAACTTCATCTCTAACGATCCAGTTACGATGGATAGACAAGCACTTCATCGACTTTTACTTACGCGGACTGCAAGCCTTCTCTTGTTCTCTCATGTTCCATTCTGGCAACAACTTTCGGAGACCATACTCAATTTACTCTGCGCTTGCAGCTGGTTGCACTAGGGCGAGATTTGACGTCTGACTAAGTGAGATGACTCGAAAGTGTTTGTTGGCTACGAGCAGCATTTGCGATCTCCTGAGAGGACGGTGCAGTCGATGTAGCCTGACTCATTTCCGAAAATCTTGGATACGATGAACCCACCAGAAGGAACGGTTGAGTTTTAGCTGGGCAGGTAGTCCGTAGGGGGTTGCTACAAAGTCAACTGCGCATTCCGCTGGTTCTTCCTCGGGTGTGGAAGACAGCTCATCCAACGCTAGGCTCGCTGTTATCAAGCAGTTGGAACCGCTTCAAAAGCTATTCCTGGCCCGACATGAACATATTTCCTTCGTCAGGTTTCGTTTTAAGGTACATCCTTTGAACTGGAAAGAATGTAGTGGTCGGCACAGGGACCTTGCGGAAGATTGTAAGATCAGTCACTGGCCCAACGATATCTTGTACCATTGGTGCTATGACGCGTTTCTCGACACGCCGCTTGAGTAGCTCCCAGAAGGTAACTTTCAAAGTTTCAAGACAGTGCGTATTCTACTCTGATGGCCATGGCTAATTAGTCCAGCCGCTTATACCACACGCCCATCTCATGTCAAGAAAGCATCGAGTCCGTTCGCACAGGGTTCAGCAATGAGCAGCTTGCCAACTTGGAGTAAAAGATCAGCACAGTAACCAGGTTAAGTTTGACTTCAAGATAAGAAGACTTGCTTAACTGACCCAACAATATCTTACCGTAAATTCGTTTGAGAGATGTTGACAAGAGAGTGTGTTGATGATTATGCTGAGTGTGGATGACTCAAAAAGGCGCAGCTAAGCGGGTTTGGACAACGGCATACATCCGAAGTGTAGTATGGACAGTCATAACCTTCTTTGCCACGTTTCTCAACTTGCCTAGTTACTGAACATGAGCTAGAGCTGTCAGAAGACACATTGAAATACTCAGATCCGGACCTATGATATTGAAATAAACAAGAGCAGTGAACTGACAAATACCCCCGGCTCTATTTACCGACACCCTTATGAAAATCGAGTCCCTTTGGAGAGTTTGAGCCGTTGTTGCGCTGCTAGTCAGCTTAGAGTTTTCTTGAACATGCTGTACCACGGCAGCACGGCTTGCCGTCATGCCGGGTGTCAATGCGCTTGAACCTTTCGCCATTCTCTGTCAAAAGCCCATTTTTGTACAAAGGCAATGATCTCCGCACATGCTTCTTCCAACCCCTTGTGCCAATCATTTCCACGTGCGATTTTGAAACCGTTGCTGACAGCAAGAACACGAGTTTCTCGGATATGAGTTCATAAAGCGCAATGCGTGACTTAAGATTCGCAGGGAAGCAACCAACGTTGGGATGGAGAGCAAGAGTGGGCGTGCTTATTGGCGTACCTACAAGAGAGTTTAATCTTGAAACCATCCGCTGGCTCGTCGACGAATCCGAACCTCCCAAATCATACAACTGGAATTAAGATTCAATGCAGGGCATGAGTCGGGCTGGAATCTTACCTTCGAAGAAAAGTCGGAGAGGAAACGCTCATCAAGATGTCTGGAGGTATATCTTTCCCAGTACTGAGTGTCAGTGATCTAAATTCTGCCCATCTCAAGACCACCGGCACTTATCAGACTTGGTGTCACTGCTTATTTCAGGACGCAGTTCACCACCATGTCAGCCGCGTCTCAACACGGGAGTTTGGCACCACTGCCAGACTACCATCGCCGAGGACTTATAATTTTGACCGCATTCTCATTCCTCTCCACCTTGGCAACCACTCTGCTCTGGATCTTTATCACATACAAATTTCTGTCGTACTGGAGACGAAAATGGGCCCACAAGCGGCGAAAAAACAGGCGGCGGGAAAACATCACCACTGCTGATCTACCGGACCTCACTCTCGGGCTGGACGCTCCCTGTGCAGGGAGCACTGGATTTGCCCGCCTCGAAGAGCTCGACAGATTGGCCAGCATACAAGAGCGCTCTAATGATGTTGGCAATCAGGAACATCGGGGACATGAGGGACAAGAGGAACAGGAAGAGGAGGAGGAAGACGAAGAAGTGGAAGTTCGCAGTCCGTTTCCAATTCTCGTCTACAATCTCCTCTTGGCAGATATGATGGAGGCTGTGGCCTACAGCCTCAGTATCTACTGGATATTGCAAGACGGCATATTCGCACCTTCATCTGTCTGCTGGGCCCAAGGATGGCTGGGCTCGACGAGCAACCTTGCCGCCAGTCTATTCCTTACAGCAATATCTGTGAACACTTTCCTGACAGTGGGATTGGGCTACAAGCCGGCGCCGTGGACAGTGTATACGACCATTGCTGTTCTCTGGATATTTGACTTTGGTATCAACGGCGCCGGGGTGATAGTGTCTCTGCTCCATCCGGCGGTCCCTCAAGAATCGTTCTTCATGAGGGCCAATGTCTGGTAAATAACACCCCATGCTATGCGGAAGACAGGAATTACCAAACTGATTACAATCCGGTTCAGGTGCTGGATTTCTACAGCCTATGATTCTTGGCGCTTGTGGGCTCACTACTTTTGGGTCATGGTCTCAATTGCCATAACAATCACCCTCTATGGCTACGTTTTCTTCGTCCTCTGGCGCCAAAAGCGAAGTTGCCGTCATCTACCGGCAAAGAGATCGTCGCAGAGCGAGGAGTCTGGTTTTCATAGCAATCAAGAACAGGATCGACGGCTGACCGGGTACCACCCTGCTTTCCTCGCCTACCCGTTTGTATACATTGGGTGCAGTGTACCTCTTGTGGTCGGCCGCGTCACCTCACTTCTGGGTATTGACCTCGGAATCTTCTACTTTGCGTTTGCGGGGTCGGTTCTGGCCGCCAACGGACTCTTCAACTCTATCTTGTGGACATCGACAATAATCTTCAGCGCCCCGCAAGACGTTCACGATACGGGATTGGATAGGTTCGCCTTCGTAAGGACGCCAATACGAGATTACGGCCACACGGTAGTCATCAGCGGGCCTGCCAGCAGAAGGATGCCTCTGGCGGAGATATCCCCCCGAATTAATAAAAAGGATTGGTGGTGGTGGAAGTATGGAGGCCAAAGGGGCTGGGGAAGGTCTTATGCAAACGCGCATAACATGTCTGTGGTACATGCGGTTGAAATGCATAGCCATGCGTCATCAGGGCCTGTGAGGGGCCCGTTCATTCAGATGGAAGTTGTAACAGCTGTTACAACGGAGCAGGTGAAGCCCACTTCGTCGACTGGGGATAAGCCTTGAGATGCGGATGGTATAATATCGAACATAGAGCCACAAGGCAAGCTCTACTAAGGATGTAGTATGGAAACGCAAAATGGTCGCATAGACTGGAACTACAGGACGAACTTTTCAAGGAGCAGACATCAAGCTATCGCACAGGACGTCAACAGCCTCAACACTGGGGTATTGACAATGTCACAGAATCATTTTAACACCAATTTAATAACTTGCTCTTTCTTATTAGAGCATATTTAAAATGGGAATGGCAGTGAGAGAATGTTTGACGAGTCGGTGGAGGACTGCATCGTGCAGTTGAGATTCAACCTCCCAACTTTGTGCCATTCACACGTACAGTACTAGGTCCTAAGCCTGGGCACAGCGATACGAATAACCGGGGCAGGTTAGAGAGAAATCTCAGCAGCGACAACGCTAGCCAAGAACGAATCAGACGCTCATCCACTTGGGCTGGGCGGGGTCCTGGACTCGCTCTCGCTTTCCGTCGACTCGTTTCTTCATAACTCCGCTATTCCCCGTACACATCAACTGGACGGTCTTCAACCGTTCCTGTCAAGCCAAGTCCCCAGAGGACACGCCGTTACCGACACCGACTGCACCAGACACCGAACGGTGCAGCCATCTCAGCTTCGGAATCCCCACAAATGATCCTATCACTCCAGCATTGCGGGACGGCATCACCCAAACCATGTCTGGAGCACATGCCGAAAATGAGACTCCCGAAACAGGAAACAAGCGTCGCCGGACTTCCGGCATGTACCAGAGAAGGCGCGCTGTCGCGGCGTGTGGGCCATGCCGGGTACGGAAGACAAAATGCGACAATGTCCGGCCCGCATGTGGCTTTTGCCAGCGGAACGGCGGCCACTGCACGTACCCCGATACTTCAAACGATTTCTCAACGTGAGTATCTCCTCTCATGTTTTACATATCTCTGGCGCAATCACCTGACCCTCGTTGGGCCCCAGCTTTGACCCTGCAAGCTTGGCGATTCTAGATCGCATCAACCATGTTGTCGCGCTTCTGGAAGCTCGACCACAGCTGCCAATCGACGACGTCAACTCGACTGTCACGTTGCCGCAGCCAACATTGTCACCAACATCCATCAGCGGGCTGCAAACAAGCACGAGCGTTGTCGCCAACGAAGAGGCGGTTCATGCACCGGAGGGTCTGCCCGATGACGATATGATACGTCTTGACATATCAGATTCAGCAGCTGCCAGTCCTAATTGCGAGGCAATTCTTAAATGGCCCATCTTCAGAGATGTCGTCTCTGACGTTGGATCCTTCATTCTTGAGTTGGAAGATGACGACCAGGAGTCTCCTGATCGACCCAAGCCCGTCACCGCTGGCAATCTTGGCCGCGGGGTCCAGGAGGATGACTTCACGATGCTCTCGAAGAAGTTTCTGGCATATGTGCACGTGAAGAACCCAATTCTTGACGTTGGAGATTTCAAAACCTATGTCAGAAATGCAGCCGAATCTGGGCCACGGTGGGATGGCTCCTCATGTCTCGTAGTACGTTCAAAGTTCAAAGAGACCTCCCCGGCATGCATACTAACGCCTGAATTAGCTTATTGCCTGCGGCTTGGCCTGCCTTGCGAGCCCTTTCCAATCCGAACTTAACTACAATGGCACGCCGGAATCAGTCCGGTCTTCCGCGTCAAGCTCAACAGATCCGGACACAGCTCAGGCTTATTACCTCGCAGCTAGGAAGCGCCTGGGGCTGCTTGAGCCTTCCCTGCTGCAAGTGCAGTGTCTCTTCTTTTTCGCAGTATTTGAAATGTATTCACTTCAACCGCTCCAAGCATGGTTTTACTTCAACCAAGCTTGTGTGCAATTCAAAAATATTCTGTGGCGGCGTAGTCAACGGCGAAGCCCACATACGATCTCGCAAAAAACTCGTCGTCTCGAGCAAAGGCTTTATTGGTCCTGTATGAAGTCTGAGTGGTGAGTCGACATCCGATGAACTTTCTCCTACGTTAGCGAGGGCTTATTCGCGGACCATAGTGAGCTAAGATGCGAGATCCCATTGCCTTCGAGCGGTATCACCCGCTTGGGCTACCCGGACCTGTTCCCCTCGCCTCCGTCTGAGGTTGCTTCGCCCGGTGCACAGCCAAGCGCGTTGGATATCCTGGAAGATGACATACAGCCTGAAGAAGAGAAGAGTTGGTTCTACTACCTGGCCGAGATATCGTCAAGGAGAATGATAAATCGTGCGATATCCGTCTTCGGCTATGACGGACAGCAAGCATGGGTCCGAGACGTGGCGAGGGTGATTGAAAAATGCGAGGAATTTGATGAACAAATTAACGTGTGGTGAGAAGAATCCTGGCCCATTTATAGCTGGACTCGGGACCTAGATTAAAGCGTTTGCTTACATCGTCCAAGGTGCTTGCACATTCCGTCGCAGATCAACTGGCAGAACCGAGAGCTGTCCAACAACGAGCTAGTCCACTTTATTCAGAACCGCGCCACCAGCTGCCGCGAATGGATACACCGGCCTTTTATCTATTACGTGGTGCATCAACCGCCGGATGATCCATGGATTCCACGCGTCATGCCGTTAGCGGAGAAGTGCCTCGAGCTTTCGGTCGAGTTGCTGCTGGACGCTAACCCGCACCATCGCCATCACGGAACATGGTTCATGGCCAGAGCGGCAATGACCCGTGCTCTCCTGATCTTGGCCGCGGTCAAGAGCGGTAGGTTCCGCCGCGTGCCTGAGCGATGGAAACAGGCGGTCGACACGGCCACATGGGCTTTGCAGCGGTGGTATGGCGAAGCTCCGGATCTGCGCAGGGCTGCGTCCGTGCTTGAGGATCTCGTCGGTCAAGTCATCGGGGCCGGAGGATGAAAGAATCCGTGGGGAATTCTCGATGTGGTCCGACCGTTAGACCTGTTAGGTGTTGTCGCAAGCCATCTGTCAAATGAGTTATTGCTACCCTCCGAAAACCCGGCCGACCGCCAACTTGCGAAGAACAGGTACCGTAGGCTTTTGGTGCTCCGGTCCATGGTCGAAAGCGAAAGGCGAGACTAGCAGAGCAAGCTCTGGGCCCTTGTGCTTGTCATGATACTCTCGAGAAACGCCCAGGCGCTTTGACGATCCACCGGGAGAACCTAGGTAATTCCCGGCTCGTCGTCAGGATTTGGCGGTTTAACTGGGTGGAATTTCGGCATGGTCGAAAAGCTCCTTGTATTCACGAGGGGTTTTCTCTTTCTCTTTCTCTTCTTTTTTTGGCCTTTGTAAACTTCTCCTTTGCAGCGCGAGAACAAAGACTATCCCATTAATATCGCACCAGGAAACTCAATGTACGCCCATTCTTCTTGAGCGCGGTGTTTGTTAGAATGCATGGATGTCCATGCGTACTTGCTTTCGCCAACTCAGTGTGATCGGACCAGTACCTTTGCGTAGGATCAAAGCCGACGAAGGGTTCGATTTTCGTAGCCTTCCAAAAGCTCCGGGTCATTTGGAGTTGGGTTGACAAGAGAAACCACGCGATCAACGCGGGGGTGTTGAGATCCGTCACAATCAGAAATGAGCATAAAAAACAATAACCGTATTGCCTTTTCCCTTTCACTGACCGTACGACTAAGCCGCTCGTTTAGGCCCCTGACGTAATCAGGCAGTCCGAGTCTTGTGTCGACTCTCCAACTTCTGTGTCTTAGTTGGCTGGCCGCATGCCACTACCTCCCCCTTTCCATGTGATCCTCTGAGACCCTCTGGCGAGCCCTCACCCTCCACCACCTAGCCGCCAAAGGGGCCACGTGTGGCTAATGCTTACCGGCGTCATCCATGCAAACCTCTCCAAGCTTGGATCTTCCCCGGGCCCCCTCGCCTTGTTCCGGTTGCGTCCCTCATCCGCGCATCGATTAAACATCTTGCTTGATCCAGACCAAACAGCTGTCTGTCAACCTAGCTTCGTTTCGGCTGCGTCTTTTCGGACGTCTGTTCGCCTGAAATCGCTCGGTCAGCCAACCGGCCTGCTTCGGCAGATACCGACTTCATGGGTTGACTCGAGTGCAACCTGCCACATCTACAGTTGCATTCGCGATCCAGAGAAGGACCGCCATTAATTTCTCCAACTAACGGTTTTACTGGCTCTAGAATCCTCGGTTTTTTGCATGCTCCTACTTGTCAGGCTTGGACCAGTCGTTGGGTGGATGGCAAGTCTTTAGGAACAGCCACCCTCTCTGGCTTGTTACTTGGGGAGGCGCCCGAGGGGCTTTTTTACAGGCTTCGGATTTTGAGTGTCTATAGGGGAATTACAAGCAATGCCAATCGCAACTCAGCCTTTAACCCATTTTGGAGAACGCTTGACTACAGAAGGGATGTCCCCAAATTCGAGCTCACCGAATAGTTACAATTCCCATGCCAATTCCAAAATCGAAAAACGGCACAGGACATGGGGGGTAGGACCGTGAGAAGCAGGTCGCGTGACCGAGCGTTTCTAAATGCCTGGGATGATATGGATAAAGCTCAGCCACACCACTTCACAAAAGTTGGGATGAAGCTATTGTCACGTTGCCCTCGTGGGGTCCTTGTTCCAGTCGGCCTCCTTCACCCGGACGGACATACTCTCACACAACCACATTGACCTCCTTTCAGTCAGCTTTCTCTCAAAAAGTCTTTCCATAGCCTCCCCCTCATCCGTAACTTTCTCTTTTCTCTTTCTTTACTGATTGTGCACTTCCCTCTGCAGCCACAATCTCGTCCACCAACGACACAGTCGATCCCAGCCGAATATACTTCACCCCAAATACCCGACTGATCAAGGACACCCCACATCTTGAAACTATTCTCGACTGGTCTACTGCCATGTCATCAACATCGAGATCTTCCAGGTCTTCGAGATGCAGCTGTAACGACTGTGTCGATTACAGGTACGAACGGACATGCCATGTCGACGGATGCTCCAGAAAACATGCCTTCATACGCATCGACCCACTCCGACCCGACATCAGAATATATTCAGATTTTTGTGTGGATCGTGAGTTCTGGCTTCCTCTATTACTATGTTTTCATCAAGCTGACTGGGACCATACAGACACCTGCAAGTACTGCGTACTTGGCTTAGAGATGTGCAACCGACCAAAAGACCCTCTGCACCGCTTCTGTGCTGATCGTAATTCCCTTCCATCACTTCAATTCTCGAACTTGTCTAATATCCTACCCAGACCGGAGATGCGGTGTGGTGGGTTGCGATCGGACCGGAGACTGCCCATCGGGCATCCCCCTACCGTGGAAATGTCCGGACCGTGAGTTTCGACCGCTCTAAAGTCCGAGTCCATGATGCTGACGTGCAGTCCGAGCAGACAAATGTTACGTCGAGAACTGCTACAAGACTAGAGACAAATTGTACGGGTATTGTCTAGACCATCGATGTCGAGTAGCGAGCTGTTTCGAAAGACGAGTGGTTGACGCCGAGTATTGCGTTGATCACGTTTCGAGGATATGCCGAGAGCTAAAATGTCGAGAACTCGTCCATGCCGACCATCGCTGCATCATTCACCAGAGATGCACTGTCAAAGGGTGCAAGAATTTCAAATTCAAACAATCAGATGGCAGTCTTTGGGAATTTTGCGACCATCGTAAGAAACCCTTTAAAATCTACGATGTCAGCAAGCTGACTACGGAACAGACTATGCCGAAAAACGCTGTACATACAAAGACTGCGACAAATTGTGTCTGCCGGGTTGTCGATGCTGCACAATCCATAAGTGCACTTACGAAGGCTGCCTGAACTTCCGAGACAACGAAATCGACGCCGAAAGAGTCTTCTGTCGAGACCATGGTTGCGGCGCGGCGAGATGCTACGCAGTGGCCGTTAGTCTTGATGGCGGTGGTTTCCGTCCCTTCTGTCGCAGACACACCTGCACTATAGTTGGATGCGTAGAGATTGCCGAGTTTGGAGTTCACTGCCATCGTCATCGCTGCCACTGGAAGTCTTGCGAAAGGCCTTGTTTGGCAGGAGGAGAGTATTGTGCGGACCATCAGTGTAAGAGAGCTGGGTGCCGTAAGATTGCCAGGCTTTCACTCGGCTACTGCGATGAGCACTGCTGCAAGATTGACAAGTGCCTCAATTACTGCGATGTCACAGCAGATAGGATTTGCTTCGAGCACTCGAGAGAAGACCAGTTCCGACGGATCAAGCACTTGGAGGAAAGGCTGCGAGAGCGACAGGATCATCACGGTCTTCATGGCCACCACGGTCACCATCCTCATTTCGACGATCTCCAAATCCGCCATGACAAGCTCATCAGAGATTACGATGACTGTCTTATCAGGTTGAACGAGAGTCGAGATGAGATACGCATCCTCCGCAGCACATGGGTATCGACGGACGACAATCGCATATGGAGACAAGAAATCGAGGACCGTAACGCACGGTTGCTACTGGACTTGGACCGAGAGCAGAAGAGAACCGAGCACTGGGAGCGCAAAGCGGTCGAGCTTGGCCGCAGAATCGATGATCTCGAGGTCCTATTGGCAGAGGAGCGGCTGAGACACCCAAAGTCGGAGGAATATGTACGACAAATCGCGGACCTCGTTCGCAAGGTTGAAATCCTCGAGGAAGAGCTCCGCATCGAGCGCCACAACCACCACTTGCATGCAGGGCGACATCACGAGGCCGAAAAGCTGCTTCGCACGATTGAAGAACTTGAGCGGAAGCTCAAAGGAGATCATATCAAGGTGGACGAACTCATTAAAAAGGTTGATCTGCTGCAGTCGATCCTCGCTGGCGAGAGGGAACAAAAAGAGATTCTTCTCGCAGAGATCGCAAAGCGAGATGAGTACGAAAGACTGCGCAGAGAAGACCGTCGTCGGCCTAGGCGAGGAAGCTGGGAAAGACGGTCACGCGACTCTCGCCCTTGGGGCAGCGTTTTCTGAATTCCGGGACGCCCAAGCCTAGGATTTGTTTCGCCGAATGAGTCATAGGACACACTTCGCAGAAGATTTTGGCCTTCCTCACGAAGATTGAATAGGTGCATGGGCGCGTGTCTCCCGATGTAAGGAGAAACGCTACAATGCGCATAATACGACCCATGAGGGTTAGGAAGACATAGGCCGCTCTCTTGTTTTAATAGCGGCGACTGGTACATGCACCATAGGCGTTAGGTTTAACTTTGGCGCATAGAAACTCGATACCCTGGGGATCTTATCAAAATGATGATGGCTTAGGATAGGCAGTAGAACAAGTTTTGAATTATTACTGATTGTGTCGACGTTTCCATCACAGTGTCTCTTCTCTGAGTTGCAAAACTACCTCGGCCCACAGCACACGGCGAACACACTACGTTGGGGGGTTCGTCGAAACAATTATAGCACAAATATTCTGAAACAAAGTAACAAGGCACTTGATGGTAAAATGATGAACTTTTCATTCTGTTCGAGGCTGTGAAAGTCCTTTCATAATGATCATTCGTTGCTGGCACTTCAAAGACTTCTTTGAGATGTTGAGTTTGAAGAGCCTGATAACGTGAAGACCACTGCGTTTTGTACGTCCAGCGTGCCTTCATTTCCTCTGATGTTCTGCCACACAGTGGGTGTCAAGAACGCATTGAGAGTACAATTGTTTCTCCTTCTTTTTCCGACGAAAGAATATAGCAATTCCGGCACAAAGAAACAGCAGCTAATGTTTTTGAGTTGATGCATTGGTCTAAGGGTCCCGTCCCTTTGTGAGTTCAACTAGCATGAAATGAAATATTCTGACCTGCTCAAGCAACTCATTAATGTATAAGATGCATCGGCAGTCTTCGTTCTCCATTATTCAGAACCAAATCAAATCTTTCAACTTATAAACACTCCTCCTCGAGCTCCCAATCCCATTGTCATTCAAATTGCACCGAGAAAATCAGAGAAACCGACCTTAACAACTTAGCAGATTCATCATGTGTCAAACGCCACGATACCTGCACATCTGCCCATGCACCAACCCGGCCTGCCCTCGCCGAGACAACGACCCCATCACGGCAGGGGTACTCCGCCCTGGTAATGGGCATGTTCTAGAAATTGAAGTTCAACCACAGACCTGGGACCACTGCGACAAATGGTTCTACGAGCAACCGTACGAGGTCGTCCTCAATGCTTTCAGTGACCCTAAAGATTACTGCCCTTATTTCAGGTGGATCGATATGAAGCAGACTGAGCCACTCTGTGATGAATGTCTTCAAGAGACGGCTCGAATCAAGACCGAAAGGTTGGCGGAGTTGCGTGCTCGCTGGAAGGACACACGGGTTGCGGTGCCTTACGAGTTTATGCCATCGCATTTGAGAGATTCGAATGCCCAGAGTTTCCAGACCGAAGGTCAGTATGCTAGCCATGCTAATGCCGGGATCCAATTTGCACACACAAGCACTAGCGATACCAGCACTAGGGACAGAACCACCGGAGCTCTCATCACAAATGCGTCGACGGCTCCAACGTATGGCCTGTCTCTTGGTGGCACTTCCAGAGTTCCAGCCGAGCAGGAAACTCGTGAAAGCCTTGTGGAGAGAATAAGGCATCTCAATGAACAAATAGGAAGCCTGGAAGCCCTTCAAGAAAGGCTGAACCCTCCTCCAAAGAACGAACTGAGAACCTTGGGTGTCACAAACACAAGAAACCCTTACCGCTACGTAGGTAGGTCAGGTAAGCCCGCAATTATGGTCGATGAATCGATTCCTCGCATCACACCATACGGTGCCATCGGCTCGGAACGAGCAGCAGTGCGTTCTGTTAACAGCAATAGCTCCAACGCCGTATCAAGTGGCTCGATGATTGCTGGAGCACACGGACAGCCAATCAGTCCTGCTGAACGTGATAAACAGATTAACGCTCTGATTCATGAGGCTAACTGGATAAGGGGAACAACAATCACACCCGCCAACCCTTTTGGATCTTCTCGGAACTCTGCAAAAAACACAGGAGCTCGAACTGCTTATGTTCGACCCCCTCACCCCTACGGCGCTATCGGACAGGAATTGGGTAACCTAAGGCGGTTGGTGCACAGCAGTGAAGCTGACAGTAGTTATGCTCCGGCCCCCAATACTTTCGGTGCAATTGGACAGCGAAGACAGACTCCGGGACACGGCAGCGGCTTTGGTTTCGAGAAGCAACAGACAGAGTCCTCCCACAACTATTAATAGGGCAATCAGAAATTGGAATTTCAAGGAGAGGATAAGATGTGAGACATGTGCTGGCCTGCTCTCAATTTGAATTTGAGATTAGATTGAAAAAAATGGTTCGCAGGACTTTTCAGATGGAACAATATTTGAAGTTTAGTGTTTCCTAACCTCACTGCTTTTCCACTCGAATTGATATCACCCTGTCCAGTCATCCAATAGCAAATTCAGTATGACAGTAATTATGAGTGATACATTGCACATTTTTGAGAGCTAGAACTCTACAGTATTTGAAGAATCCACGATGCAAAGACGGATTTTGGATCCGGGCTCGTCAACTGCACCTAGACGATGGAAGGATGCCCGCGTTCTTCGACGAAGGAGGAACATTGGACGTATGATCATAAGTAGAAATTAGGAATTAATTTTATAACTAGATGAATGACTTTTTATTTGATTTTGCAAGTTTCTCTTTGTTGGACCATTTGCGATTGTCAGTCTTCGTCTTTTGCGTGGTGACAAGCGTCATAGACACAACTCTCCCCAAGCCGGTTTCAAAGTACCAGGCTCAAAATATCTTTTTCCCAATCTCCCAGTCTACGATTATGGTGAATGGAACGAGTTGAAAGACTCTCTGAACAATGCATCCTGCAAGTGGCTTCCAATCAATGTAGAGCAGCGACAACCCTGCATGGCTTGGCCATGCATGTTCGCACGCTATATTAGGCTGTGATCCACTTGGAATGAACTGCCCATGCAATCTCCTGATATCTCTCCACTTAGTTCGGGCAATGGACTAAACAGGCAGCAGATTCGCTGCCACGCTGGGAGCAGCCAACAACATTTGTCTTGGCAGAGGGGCTGTGAAATCCTTCAAAATGACCCAACTTCCTCGCTCTAAGTCCGGGTCAATTTTACGTGCCTTCGCCGAAGTCTATTGTCCTATTGTTCCATCGCCTACCGAGAACACAACGTCAATTGCGCCACATGCCACCTGACTGAAGGTCGACTAGTTCCACCAAGGCACCAAATTTGCGACCTCAGCCAAAGCGCTGTTAATAGCAGAGATGGCGTCGTTGCTTAACCTTCCACTCGAGATCACGCACCAAATTCTTTACGAATTGACAGGCCCTGATCCAGAGCCATATGATTTCTTATCGAAATACGAAGCAGGAGTGGTTGACGTCGAGCGTGTGAACCTGGGTCTCTCGTCGATGGCAAAGCTCTGTCAGACATGCCGTCAGCTCCGGGTGTCAGTCGAACCGCGACTTTACCACTTTGTCTACATTCCTCAAGCGAACCCCGTGTACCTGCTATCGCTTCTGAAGAACTGGAGTTCTCGACCCCATTGTGTGGGGTATACGCGACGACTTGTCATCAAAGCAGAACAGCGTCCAAAAAACACAGCTCTTGAGACCATCGCTGACCAAGACATCACCTTCGTTTCAAATCTTGTCGCACGGCTGGGGCTTCACCTTCGAAATGACTGGCATGAGTTTCCATGGCGCGTGGATATCCTCATGGAATTGGTTATGTTTGTGGCTCGAAACGCTCGATGCATGGACATATCTTTCACGCCCAAAGAAGGAATTTATCGGGGCTCTTTTGATTGGCTTGAAGGAGACTACGGCACCACTGGCATTCGTTTCGATCACCTACAGCACCTCAGACTCTCCCAAAAGGGCAGGCTTTCTATGGATGAGATTCAACCTGTCATCGACCGCGCACCAAATCTCGAAAGCCTTTCCCTAGATACTGTTCGATTCACAAGTCATAAAAATAGGCTGCCCGCAAATCTCACCGGCCTCTATTTTAGTAGCTGCTCGATTACCCCAAGTATCTTCGAATCATTAACTACGGATGTGAACAAGCTTTATCACCTCAGATACGACACCCCAAGCCCTCGACAACTTGGACCGATGATGAAAGCTATCGCAAGGCACAAACAGACGCTAAAGAGCCTTTTGGTGTACTTTCATCTAGACTCGGAGCTTGGATTCGATATACCCCTGTATGCGTTCGAAAAGCTCGAGTCGCTCACCACAGACCTTCAGAGTTTTGGTCTTGGAGGTGGCTCACACCTTATGGAATTGTTCCCACCCTCTTTGCGAGAGCTACGCGTAGTCCCATTCGGCGGGCTTCCAAAGCACAGACTCAGGTTGTTTGCTGCCGAGTTGAAAGCGAGAGAAGAACAATCGTGCCAAGACCTGGTTGTTTACATAGACGGTCAAGAAGAGAGGTTTGATTACCGTAGTGTCACCCGCTGGCTCACCGAGTGAGAAGTGATAGACTGGGGGGCGACAATGACAAAGGGCGAGGAATCCCACTTGACTCATGGAGAATTCGTTGTGGAATCGTTGAGGGGTTTTGTGTGGCAAGGACTTCTTTTATTTCGTTTTGGATTTCCTTGTTGATATTGCAATACCCAGCATATTAATTAACGACGGTTTTTCAATGTAATTGAGTTACCAGTAAATTCTCTCAACGATCTGCAGGTCATAAGAATTGTGCACTTGCCTCAACAAGCAGCATCTATGCGTGGCTCACCTGCACGTTCTGCATGCTCTGCTTAGTCATCGTCGATAGCGGCGGTCCGAAAACGTCGCGTCAAATCATCGTCGGTTTCTTATCAGCCCTGGAAACATGAACCGCAAAGACAGATTCGGCCGCGAAACTATGCCGTCCGCTACGAATTCCGAAAACGAGAGCAGCGCATATGCTGCTGCGAATTTGTCAGACTCCTCGCGCAAGCCGCATAAGGCCGGTATCGGGGCCTTGCTTGCGCTCGTACTCCTGGTCAATCTCGCTGCCAGCCTGTACCAGCTCCCCCTGAGCAGAGTCATCGAGCGCCGCCTTTGTCGTGAGCACTATGTGGTCGCAGACCCATCAGTCATCGATGAAGATGGCAACGTCGAAGAGCGCCTATGCAAGATCGACGGCGTCCAGAAGGGCCTAGCTTGGATCCAGGGAACCATGGAGACTGCATGGATTGTAGGTGGTGAGCATGGACTCACGCTGGCCGGCATGCGTATTGCAACTCACAGTCTCCAGATTTTGTCATGACAATCCCCCTAGGCTTCCTCGCCGAACGCTATGGGCGGCGCGCCATTCTTTGCTCCAATCTCATTCCCCGCATTGCCATGTCGGCTTGGGCCGTCATCGTTGGTCACTTTGAACAGACCTTGCCAACTAAGGCCATTGTGGCATCACCGTTCCTGTCCGTACTGGGTGGCGATTGTGTTTTTAACTCAATAACATATGCGATTGCATCTGGCATGACCGATGATCACGTTCAGCGGTAAGTAAAGCCAGGTGGTTCAAAATTTCCCTTGAAGCGTGTCTATACTGACTTGGCTGTTCAGTGCTACATACTTTGGTTGGATGAGCTCTGTCTCCTATGTTGTCAATTTGCTGGGCCCGGCCCTCGCATCAGCCTCCATGAGTCTACTACTCTGGCTACCGTTCTGGATCGGCATTTCCCTGCTTATTTTGGCCATCCCCACCATATCGCTTATGGACTACTCATCTGAAAAACACTCTCGCTCTTCCACGTCTCGCCATACGGACGATCAAGCAAGACCGCTGCTATCGTCGCCTATACTGAAAGCCCTAGACGCCGATGCATCTTTACTAAGTTCAATCATTCAGCGGTTCGGTGTTTTGCGATCTATCATCGCGAGTCATCCGCGCAACATGACTCTCCTCCTCATCAGCTTCGTCCTCACATCTCTTGCGAGCTCTGATACCAAGTTGCTGGTACAGTACATCTCAAAGAGATACAACTGGACATTTGCTTCCACAGGCTATCTTTTGTCTGCCAAAGCTGTAGTCAACTTCACACTGCTTACGGTCATAATTCCCGCAATCCTACGCTCCAGCCAAAAGAGGTCCCGTCATATCCCACCCGAAATAGCCAGCCACCATATGAATATGTACTACGCCCAGATATGCTTGGCCATCTCTATCCTGGGTGCTTTTTCTATAGCCCTGGCTGCACAGATATGGATGCTGGTGCCCTCGTTGTTCATATACGCTCTCGGCTCCGCCCTTCCTGTCTTTACCCTCTCGCTGCTCAAATCGCCTTTTATTGCTCCCAAGCGGAACGAACAGATGTTAGACACGGTCGACCCCGAATCGCATATCTTCTCCATTGTGATGATGGTCAAGACTTCAGGATCACTGTTGGGCGCGCCTCTGATGACAGTCCTTTGGGTTCGAGGCATCTCACTAGGAGGCGCTGCATTAGGCATACCATACTTTGTATCTGCTAGCTGTTATGTTGTTGCTCTCGCTGTGCTCTTCAGTATTTCTATTACTTAGACTTAGAACTATCGAAAATTGTCTAGGGACCTCAGCTCAAGCTCGACATAACCTTAAAGACCCAAGCCCTCCGCAGACGATAATTCTTCCCAGCGCCTTGGTAATGAATGGTTAAAAGCTTGAGCGGACTACGGAAGCAGTGGCACAAAAATGTGTCATCAGCAATATATTTTTTTAGCCCTAACAGCGTTACTTAAAACTTGGTATTGCATTCTCGGCTGAGTACCATCATCGAATTCGCTGGGGTTTGTGAACCTACGAAATCTGCTCGGTAGTGAAAGTGTACTGGCTTTACTACCGCGCCGTTTGACCTTTCCACCATGTCTGGGTCTACACAAATCCTCAACGCTCTATCAGGAGATGTGGCTTCTATGGATGATGTTTCAGGAACAGCTAGCTGCTTATTTTTGTCCCAAAAATCACAGTACCAACCAGTGATAGTCTCTTGGGTCATACCCGCTGCCTTCACACGGGGACCGATGGTGGCCATCAGGTCTTTCCAGATGCCGTTAGCCATGTAATACAAAGAAACTTCAACTGCAATAGTTGAGAAAAACCTGGTTGGCATGAGACGATGCACACTTGTAGGCGGATGCAATTTTGAGACGGAAAAGTTGCTTCCAAGTTGGTGCCCAATGTATCTCTCAACGGTGAGAAACGATAGATACTGAGTAATCCAGGTAGTCCGCACAGTTCTGGGCCCAAGTAACCAAGGGTTTTTCAATCGCAGTGCCGTCTGTCTCCAAAGGGCGAACGCAAAAGCCCGCTAGATGAAGTCCCAAAGCTGTGACTTCGCACCAGTGATGTTTACTCAGAACAACGAGCTCACTTGGAACTGGCCATCGTTGCGCAACAGTTATCATTTCATCATTTATTGACCATAAAATACTCTTCGTCGGAGTCTCTGGATGACAGGCCTCCAGATGGCGCCCCCAAGATCCAGGCGGTGTTGAGAGGAATCCCCACCCGGTCTTCGCCTACTCTGACATTCAGCATGGCAAGCTTCGGTCCGAACATATCGGCCGTGGGAATTTGAATGCATAAGCCAGAGTTTGTCATTGAATGTGTCATGGGAGTATGGTAGTAACCTGATGCCAATCTCTGGAATCGATACCCGTCTCTTAAAACGGCTGGGCTTCGTGCTAGAAGGGTTCCCCAGTTGGTAAGAACGATGGAATTGTCCAACTCGAGCAAAATATTGTCTGGTTATCCGAAGTCTTGATAATCTCTTCCTCCAAGTATGTAAAAGCCCTTTGGCTCTCTCCGTAAAGCAATGGCATGTTAAGACCAAAGCGACCTAGCATGCAGTATGCAATGTCTTCCACCCATGTGGTAATTCTTTTCGATAACCACGAGGATCGCTCAGATGCAATAACATTTTCAAGAGTGAACCCCTTCTTGGTCCTGGAATTTTGCTGGAGATATGTTATGTGGATACCCGTGATGTTGCTGATTCAGGGTGCTAATCCACGCCTCGAGCCTAGCTGGAACCATTGGCTGTCGAAGAACACGTCTTCTGCTGGGGCCGAAGCTCCTGCAGAGTTCAACCACGTGTGAACCAACGACTTTCGAAAAAGCCTGTTCCGTCGTTAGGCGATATCATCATGCGTGACACCGACATATGGGCCGGCGACGATACGTTGGCACAGATGTCGCGCGGATACAAGTGTGTCCGAGTCAACTCTGACACATGAGGTAGAAATGACGGTTCTTTAACATCGTTCATATATGCGAAGCAGACTACCGCGTCTGAATACCACGCGAACATGGAGTTGATAGCCTGGAAAGCCCTGTGGAGCTTTCCTTGTTGATGACTGCGGGTTGAAACCAGGAAACAGCGAAGTGGTGCCTGCGAAAATATTGAATGTCTTAATAGCGCCCAACGGTGGTGCATTTATCGACAGATAGCCTAACAAACCGAAGTTTATTACCAAGCCCTGTCTGTTTTACTTCGTCTCGAAGCATGGAAATGTTTACGATACTTTCAGATCTAAGCTTATCTCCTCAAAATAAGGAAGGAATGATTTTTGCCTCTCGCATCCTGTCGAAAACGCGCCCCCACGCCTGCAAAGTGTCCCTTTCCTCCGAGAAACCCGTCGCGTATACCTTGCTTACGTCGTAAGGACGGTCAAAATCGAACTGAGATACCATGGCGTGCTCCCAGGTAGGTACCTGGGTTGCCGTATTTAGATAGCGGCGCTGAAGATCGTACTTATCCTTCATGGCTTCCCATACATCCTGATTTTCTTTGATGAAGGCATGCATTTCAACCGGGTCGTCCTCCTCAAGCTTCACACCCTTCAGACCAAAGTATGAACACAGGGCCGGCCACCTCTCGCTCCAGCTTGAAGGCACACGTGCATCCGCCCCGTTGTAGGCTTCGCCCTTCTGCAGACACCACGGCTCCGTCAGCGACACGTGTATTGCCTGTCGGGCGAGCATGTCCGAGCTCGAGTTGCTCCAGAGGGCCTTCCAGCTTGTTGCCGTACCGGGGAACGGACACCCAGCCCCCTCCCCGTGAATCTCTCGAAACAGACTACAGAAAACCCCTATGGTGGCCGCCAAATTGTAACCATTGTGCGAGGGCGCAAAACCGACGACAATGTCAGGCCGTGTCTCGCACCAGCCCCATTGTTTATCTGCTGCATAGGCTCCCAGCCAATCGAGCTGTGCGTAGTAGAATAGCTCGTCTCGAAACGGTTGAGGGATCTCTGGCATGGTCTCCTTGTAAGGAGGGGAGAAGCCATCTCGGGGACGACTTTCCATCAGATGTAGCCCGTAATATCGACCGCCGTGCTGCAAAAATACAAATTCCAGGGAGGGCGAGAGAGCGTCCAAGGCCGTGATGGCCCGTTCTAAGATTATAGCATTATCTCGTACCTCCTCTGCGGGCACAGTGCTCGATTTGTAGGCTAGGTTTTCCTTCAGTTAGTATGTATTTAGTTATAGGAGAAAATTAGAAAAGAAAATAAGTTTTAAACAAACCAAGGAAATATGCGTGCGTGATCTTTTCAACATCAGGCACCTTATTCTTGAACTCCTTAACCAGATCTTCATGGCTGGAGTTAAGCAGGTTGATGCCCGATACAATGTTGAGCCTGTCGTCGTTTGGCCACAGCAACTTCTCGCGATCTATAGGCCTGTTGCATAACGCATGGACGGTACTCCATGTTGCTGGTGCAGGATAATCATGTAGCAACTCATTGACAAACGCCCATCCAGAAACTCCAGTAGCACCGAAGACAATAGCGGACTTCGGAGGCATTGAATTGAATGTTGAGTAAGGCAAGTAAGTAGTCGAGGCAGTAGACGCAGTGCGTGAGAAGGTAATTAGGGGATAATAGATGAAGTACTGCAACAAGGCGCTTTCGCCATTTATACCAGAGTTTTCATGATCTCGACTTCGGCGCCGGACTTCAGCTAGTTTCCGCGCTCGATGTGAGGCTCGGCATAAAACGTCACATAGTACGGGAAGCCTGCCGTACCCTCCTACATTTGCTAGTAGATAGAATGATGACTTCAGACGCTGAAGACTCTGGGGTAGAGGGGCCTGGGAAGGTCTGGGAAGAAAGATTGGGAAGAGGAAGAACTAGGCTAAGGTCGGTCGGTGTATGCAAGATCCATCGTTCTGCAGTGCAGCCATCCACTCGGGTCGGTGTGGGATGCCGCGTTAGTCACTCGGATGTTCACACCGCTTCTGGGGTTATCCCAGCGCACGGTAATGGCCGCCATTCCGAAAAAGTATGTACTTCGTACTGGGAAGGGAATTTGGAAGGTGTTGATTGGACAAAGTACAACATGCGAAAGGTTCGTATTCATCACGCATCCCTGCGGACTGCAACTCATGCTACGTTTCGTAAGCGGCTTTCCCCCTTTGTAAGCGGCTTCATCCATTGTAAGCTGCTTCATTCGACTCATAACCTCCACCTCCAAATACGGTTACAACTGAACTGCGACATTGAAGTCACTCAATAATTGTCTTCACGCACAAGCTTGGGCCAACTGCGTGAACCACCATGCCACTCCGTCCTCCCGATTTCTTGATTGTGAGACAATTGTGTATGGAGCGGAGTAACACACAATGTCGGGAAGTGACCGGTCAGTCTCAGATCAGTTGAGTGCTTGTCGGTGCTCGGGGTGCCAATATGCCGGAGGGCGAAAAGGAACCCCGATTGTTCTTGGGTCAACATGAAATAGGAGTCCGAAAGCATTGCCCGAAAAGACAAGTCAAAAGCTATAAATACATTCAATAGGCCAGGTGTTGGCCGACGTATATTTCTTTGGAGACCAGAATCATTTGCAACGAAAATAACACCACTCATCAGTCGACCTCTACAACTACAATATGACGGCTACGCAAACCATTTTGAAGTCAAATGCAACTCCAAGTGACACGGCAGGGACGGAGCCAGTCGAAACGCACTTCAAGTCGAATCAAATTGTTGATGGAGTCCTGCGTTATCCTCCCACCGATGTGAAAGTTATCATCGTCGGAGGGGGTATCGCCGGTCTCTTCGCCGCCGTCGAGTGCTGGAGAAAAGGCCATGATGTGGTGGTCGTTGAGAAGGGTGACGAGATATCCGCACACGGCAAGCTCTCGACAGATCTTCAAACTGAGAACGCCGCCACTAATTTTCTTGGCAGGTGACGTTGTGGGTATCGGCCCATCTGGGTGGTCTACCCTCCATAACTATCCCACCATGTTGAAGGAATGGGACAGTATTGCCCATGCTGCCCATTGGCGCTTCTGCTTCGAGGACGGTAGCCCGGTCGCCCCAGCATTCGAGTACGAGTACAACCGACAAGGGGTCGCTCAGCACGCTGCGTTTCCTCTCCATAACAAGTCCATCATCATGCGTTCACAGCTTGCCAAGATGCTAGGTGATCAATGCGATCGATTCGGCATCTCGTTCCACTTCGGCGCGTCCATCACCGCCTATGAGGAGAACGAGACTCTCCGCACTGCTACCGCCATTGCTGCCGATGGCCGCCGGTTTACCGGTGAAGTCGTGATTGCTGCGGATGGTATTGGTACAAAGTCACATGCTGTAGTGCTGGGGCAACCTCATCGCGCCGATAGCACGGGATTTGTGAAGTTCCGCGCTGTTGTGCCTTCCTCTAGCCTCGAGCATCATCCCGTCGTGCTGAAAGTCATGCAGAACGAACAGGAGCCAGAGGTCCGCCTCTACTTCGGCGGCCCAGGCGGTCGACACCATGCAGTGACCATTCTACCAGAGGTAGTCTGCTTCGCCACGGCTGTTAAGGTAAACCATTTTTCACGATATCCCAGCTGATGTCCATCGTACTCATTACATCTGTTCAGGACGATGGCACAGCCACCGAGTCATGGTCTGGACGCGTTACCGGCCAATATGTCTTATCGAAATTAGAGAGTCCGGAAACCATTGATCCTCTTATCGTAGACGGGTTTAAAGCATTGTTCTCGAGTGCTACTATTGTGCAATGGCTGTTGGCCATGCGTGATCCTCAGTCAAAGTGGACTTCGAAAGGCGAACGCATCGTGCAAGTTGGAGACAGTGCACACAGCTTTCTTCCAACATCAGGCAACGGTGCGAACACCGCGATCGAAAGCTCCATCACCATTGCCGAGTGCCTACGACTCGGCGGTCGAGGCGGCGTTAGCATTGCGACCCAAGTGTACCACTTACTCAGGCAAGTTTGAGCATCCCTTTCCTAATCATCAAGCCTAACATGTGGTCTCGATAGGTTCCAGCGTGTGTGCGTCATTCAACAGACGGGACTCAGCAACCGTCAGCAAATGTCTGCTGAGCCCGGAGATGACATATTGCGCCAGGGTAAGTGGATTTGGACCCATCGACCAGAGGTATATGCAAGAGAGAACTTCCAGCAAGCTCGCGCTCATATTGAGCACGGCGCCCCGTTCAAAAATGCAAACTTGCCTCCTGGTCATAAGTTTCACCAGTGGTCGTTGGAAGAGGAGCTCGCAAAGGAGAAGTCTCAGACTTTCACTGCAGACCTCAAGGCCAATGGGGATTGGAGTTTAGTATAGTGTAGTAATATGGCGTTCGTGTGATTACAGCCGACAGGCCTTCGCTGTATCCACTAGAACACTTGGCTAGTTAGTTCGTAACATATTAGTTATCGGGGACCGGAGAACAAATCGCTATTCATATACTTGAGTTCCGAGTCACATGCAGTGGTGACGACATTCTCCCCGGGCCCCATCCTTTTCGCCAGTGGTATCACCGCAGCAACATTCAGCTCAGTGGAAACACCGGCAAATATGTCGTCGGCACATCCAAGATCGCCCGCCCAACAACCTTTCCCTTCCCATCCCCCAGCAGGCAGATCCCACCTGCGTGAGTCTGCAGGTATCCAAGGCCCGGGAACCGATACATGGTGGCACCATGTACTTGTTCCCGGTGACTATTATAAAGAAACCAGCGTCAGTGACGGAGCGAGCACCGCAGGCAGCAGCACACTTGAGCGAAACAAAAAACCGGCGCTATGTAAGGGGCAAGATGTTGTTCTGCGTGCCCTGGTAGACGAAGCGAGACTCGGCTCGTCTGGGCCAACGGGCCGTAATGCCTAATGTATCGAGGGTGCCAAAGATGTCACATGGGCTCCCCCGAGACCAAGGCTACCCTGGGGCCACTTTATACAGCGTGAGGACTTCTGCTCAGCTCGGAATCCATGACCCCAAAGTTTGCGCTTCGGGTGGACCCCATGGCGGTCCAAACACAGCTATACCCCTTCGCGTTGCAGAGCCTTACCATGTCGTCCAGACAGGCAGCGGCCTTTGAAGTTATGGGGTTTCTCCAGACAAGTAGCATGGTAGATATATCGAGATATCTTGGTCGCGGGGGCGAGTTTTCCACGTAGGAAGCCAAACCACAGCCCGTCTCTTGCTCAGTTATCATTCTGTCGGTCGCTGAGGATAGTCAAAATTCTTAATGTTCTTTTAGCAATGTGTTGGGGTAAGATCAACACATCTGCGTGTCCAGCTCCGGAGCTTCGATATGTTCAAGGACAAGATCTACGACTGTGTTGCACAGTCAGCATGTGAGGGCGGCTAGACATTAGCCTCCATGACATGCCCTTCAACTTTAGGGTGTATGTGCTGCAGCACCTCGCCATACTGGCGTCAGTGGCAATGTCATTTAGCGCTGAATGGGATACTGATCACGTCAAGATCTATGCCTATGCATCGATCGCACTACCCTTTCAGCGGAGTAAGCCAGTCACCAAGGTAGAAATGCAAGAAAAGACCGAATGTGCAGTGAGTGAAAGATAGAGCCATTATTTTCCCATGAAAAGAGACAGGTGACCTTGGCCGGACGGAATGCGTGATGGGAACAGAGTTGATAAACGACTATTATGCTGATGCGAATGACACTGCCATCATGAGCGTGGCCAACCTGCCCATGGGGCCTAAAAGGAAGAAGAAAGTGGACATGGATTGGAACTCGATCATGTAATACAAAAGCTGACCCTCAACTCCTAATGTTCTCAAAGCAGGTCTAGTCTCGCTCGAAAGTCTCGCTCGCGATCTTAAACTTGCATGCAACTCGCCAACCTGCAGGCCCGGCCTCGAATCCAAGCTTGTAACGCCTCCAAGCCTGATGAATTCTCGGTTTGAGGACTCTACTCTACCGTCTACAACCGTCATGTACGTCGTCAGTCTGTACGCTCTAGATGTATCTATCACCTAGCACAGCTCTTTGTCTGTTTCCAAGGGAGTCGGTTCTGGTGTAGCAATCACCTCGGGCGTGGAGGTTCCCGAGTCCATCTTGTCGTACTCAGTGGAGTCGACGGTCTTGTCTGTGTTGGCGCTTCTATCCGAATCAACGCTCCCTTCCGATTTGGAGTCTTCGTTGACCTCCTTGGTTGCGTCATCATTTTCCCTCTTGTCGCATCCCTTCACATCTTCTTTACCTTCGGCGACGGTCTCAGACGCAGCCATGTCTTGTATCTTTGCAGGCTCGATCTTGGCGTCTTCAGCCGTGCTGTCGGCCTCCAGCTTCTCACGCTCTCCGCCAGCATTCACTTGAGCGTTGTCGAGGTCAGCCTCGCCCTTCTTGCCCATACCACCTTCAAGAAGCTCGCCGCCTTCCATGACAACACGGACCTCAAGGTCCTCGTCCATGGAGTAGACGCGAACACCGACGATGCAGATAGCGTTCCAAGGATCGGGCAGCCCCTCTTCATCAGACTCGTAGCGCTCCTCGCGAGTCTTTGGCGGTCCTGCAGGAGCAAGTCGTGGCTTTCTGACCATGTCGTCGTCACTGTACAGCTCCTCCCAGTCTTCGACTGGCGAGTCTGACGAATCGCCATCCGAGTCGTAGGCCGCCTTCTGAGCTGGTGGTGGAGCTGGTACGGGCTGGGCGACAGGCTTCTCGTCAGCCGTATCCTTCTTCGACTCGGCCTTGGGGTCGCCCTCAGCACCGTCCTTGGACTTGTCATCAGAAGCGGTTTTCTCCTTTGCCTCTTCGCTTGGCTTCTCACTCCGCTCAGAGGAACCAGTCTCAGCCTCGTCAGGCTTACCCTCTTTGGGCTCTTCTTTGACAGCATCGGTCTGAACGGCTTGATCCTTGGGTTTCTCTGCCCCTTTCTTCTGCGGCGTGTCCTCTTCCTCCTTCTTTTTGGCTTCTGCAGCTTTCTTGGCTTCCTCTTCGGCCTTCTTCTTGGCCTCTTCTTCAGCCTTTGCCTTTCTGCGATCCCGCTTCTCGTTGTTCTTCTTGGTCTGCTTCTTGGTGATCTCGCGGTTCAGATGACGCCTCTCCCAGAGTTTACGACGCTCCTTTTGGCGTGACTCTGAGGCTCGCTGCTGATCCTTGACCTTGCGCAAACGAGCAACCTCCTCGAGATGCGCTGTGCCCTTGCTGTGAGCCAGGTCGTACGCGGAGCCGATCTGGACCAACTTGTCATTCTCAACCCGCTTTCGGCACTCACGCTTGACGACGTCTTCGACAGAGGGCAAGGTGGTGTCTCTCTCGCCAGTCACGCTCATGAAGATGCTGTACTCTCCAGCGGGCATGTCCGGCAGCTCAATGGAAACGGATCGATCCATGAGGTAGTTTCCGTGGGATCGCACGATGTAGTCCTCGGCACCAGGACGGCCGCGCTCGTGAATGCGGAAGTGGATGCGGAAAACATATTGGCCCTGGAGCCCCTTGAAGTATCTGGTATCAAGCTGGGACAGAACCAGGCAAAGTGGCCCGTCCTTGGACAGCTTAATCTGGAACTTCTCATTGAATTGTGACTTCCAGGGCACCTCGACGCCGATCCAGCGTTGGGCGCATCGCCAGGCGGGGTCCCGGAACAACCTGGTTCGATCGATGTGCTGATACTTGCGGAGGAAATCATCGTAGTTGATCCAGAAGACAGAGTCGTTGCCAAAGTGGTGGCCGAGCTCCTCCTGGACTTCCATGGTCCATTCCTTGGACCCGTCAGCCCAAGCGCCCTCCCAAACGCCTTTGCGAATCTTTCCCCAGGGGTTTCGAAGCTTGATCAGACGCTCTCCGGACTTGAGCGTCCTGGCCTCCATGATGACGTATGCATGGCCTTCGGATATGCCATCTCTTTCGCCGTAGCCTCCGTCGAGAAGGCCGGTAGAACAACCGAAAAGGAACTCCTCATTGACCTTGGAGAGCTCATTGTCCCAGAAGCCATCAACGTCAAGGATGTCAGAGGTAAGTAGCTCCGTGGTGACACCACCGGAGAGATCTTCCAATCCCTCGCCGATCCAGCCACCAGCAAGAGAAGCGAAATCGCCATGGGCTTTGGCGTATGCCTTCTCGAGCAAAGGCACCCACGTCTCGTTCTGATCCTTGCACTGGGCAAAGAAGAGTGCCTTGGAGCCAGTCTGATAGGTCTTGCGGTAAACTCGCTCTACATCCTCGCGGTCGATCTGCTGCAGGAGATCTCTCTGCATGCTAGGCGAGTCCCAACACGGGGATTTAAGATAGAGCTTATCGTCAATGATGGAGTAAATCCATTCACCGTCACGGTAGAAAACGAAGCCATAAATGCCGATACGGGTGTCGTACTCGACACAGGTGCGCTCAATGCCGCCTTCGACATTAGCGAGAGCAGTCAAAGTAGCCATCAGCCAGCAGTCTCCTAGGCTTCCCTGTTTGACATCGCCGCCATTGACGTTCTTCATGAAGGTGGGTTTCTCGAAGATCTCGTGAACACGCTTGACCGCTTTGGGCACCGAGGCACTCGGGTTGGAGAGAGTCGATCTAGAGAGCTGCCATTTTGTGTGGCCAAGGGTGTTGAGGCAATGGCCCTTTTCCCACTTCAGATCCCAGTCCTGTAGGCAAAGGATTAGCGCACTGAGTACGGCACTGTTCATTGTCGCAGGTATGCTCACCAAATCCCAGCCAGGGTCACGGTATCGCATGTTGACTCTCCGGCACTCCTGAATGATCTTCTTGACCTTTCGGCGGCATTCTTCAACGGCTCGTTCGTAGCCGGCTGTCAAAAGCTCATTAGGCTTGTCAGAGCTTGCTGGTGGGAGCACGGGGTCGAAAGGAAGCACAGCGAGTGCCTTGTTGAACTTCTTGTTCTGGAACTTCTTCCAGATGTGGTTGATGGACGGCTGGGGAGGTGTCTTCTTCTTTTTCTTCTTCTTCTGATCATTATTGTTGTTCGATGCCGGGACAGGTCGAGGGCGACGAGGGTCGTCAGACTCTTCTGAAGAGCTGTAGCCGTGCATATTGGCGGTGGGAAGAGGACGGGTGCTCGAGGTGCGGGTTGGGTATGTCAACGGATCACGGCGGTCGAGAAGGAGGGTCGATGAGGAGGAGCAAGAGGTGGACAGTAATTATCTAAAACTGCCAGCTTGCAGAAAGCGTCCCGCGGTCACTGTCGTGCGCGGGTCAGTAACGGCAAGATTGGACGAAAGGAGGGCGGGCCTAACGCCGTAGCACGGACAGGCGATTCAGGCGGAATGGAACGAGGAGGAAGGGATATGGGGGGTATATTTTGGGGAACGAGTCGAACACGAGTCGTGGACAGTCGATGTCTGGGGTTATAAAGGGAACAAGAAGTCGGAGGGGAGGGCAGATGCCGAAGGGCTCACCTGGACCGTAAGACTCGGAGTGCTGGGTTCCTCCACGAGCGAGTCACAGCCTCGCGGGATGGGTTGGACGATGGGGGCGAGCATGAGTCGAGACCAGGGTGGCCGGGGCCTGGAGAGTGAATGGTGCACCACATGGAGATGGAGGGCGAATATCATCCACTCACCGCAACAAGGCGGCAAAGGCATCGAGTCGGAAGTCAAGGAGTTACGTCCATGGTGGCCATTGGTGGTTCCGGGGGAGGTTGGCGGCACCAAGGCCCCCGGGCGGACAATAACGTCTTGCCTGTCGTGGCTGACATGGATGTCGTCGTGCTGCTGCTGCTGCTGCTTCTTCCTCCGAGTCCCCTAGTCTCACCCAACGTGTCTATCCATGAACCCTCTTGGCTTCCAATGCGAGCCGAAGGAGGTCAAGGAGCGGACCTGGGGCGGGTCAAGGGTCCCTCTTGGCGTTGAGGCCGGCCTGTTCCAGGGTCCAGAAAGTGGCTCTTGGGGTGGGAATCAGGGTCTCGTCCGTTCTGGTGGTGGAAAACGGAGAATGAGCAGCGAAGAGGATGGGTGGATGTCTTGGGTTAGACAAAGAGAGAAAGGCGCCGCACGGCTGGTTTCTGGACCAGATTCGGAGGTTGCGGGGCCTGCGCCGGAGAAAAGGGTTGTGGAGGTACCGATACAGCTTCTGTGGGGCGAGAGGGAACATGGGTACAAGATACATGCACGGGTCCTGGGGATACAAGTACATCTGGCCCTCCCGCCGTGTCATGCACCCAGAGGCGCTAGCGTGGCCGCCGATAAGAAGTTTTAGCTGGGCCTTCAGGGTCCAGACGACTTTTTATCGCGGACACGATTGGTTCAATTGGTTCTGGAAACGGAGGGTGTCAGCGCGTTCTATTGCTGATAAGGAATGTCGCCAACTGACAAGCTAAGGATCCTTATCCGTCCGAAGAAAGCAAGGGGACGCGGTACTCGAACTGGGAGGCGCGAACCTCGAGCTTTTGTTTCTTGGTGACTTCTCTGCATCCTCTCTCTGCAGCCTTCCCCCAACATCAAGCGACACACCATCTTCCATTCTTTGTTCTAGTCGCTTCCACACGCCCCAAAGATGTCGACGTGTATTCGGACACTGCCCGGATGAAGAGTACCTCGGAATACACATCTCTCGCCGCCACGAGGCGCAACTGACTATGACTCCCGGATTTGCGCCATCAGCCCCGTCTGGCAGTGTTGGTCGTGTTTGCCTCGACGGACGGCAAGAGTACTATGCATATCGGGCCCATTCTAGTGTATACAGCCGTGACAATGGCAGCATTGTCCACCGCCAATGCCACGCCAGCCGCCTCTGCCGATGGGGAAACGCGGGTCCGGGCCCGGACACGGGTACGGCTATCTTGCTGTACACCCCAGGTCTCTGCCTGCGGTCACCCTGTTGTCGCTACTGAGTTGAGCGTGTTTGGGGGCTGAACTCTAGTGAATCCAGTTCTACACACGCACCCAGGCGGAAAAGCCATAACGACATTCCCAGCAGCGGCAAGCCTCACGATATCGGCTGCCTCATGACTGCCTTGACGATCGAGGTTCACTGCCAGGCTATATTTGCAAACGTGTTGGCTTGCGCAATCGACTTTGGATTGACGGCTTAGGCAGCTGCGTCACTTGATCTGGTCACGTTCATGGTCACCCCGTCAGCAGAGCTGGAGAACAAGCGAATCTCCCCGAAATAGGTTGCTTCTGACGACCCTGCGATGTATAGCAACGAGGCTCAACTTCGGCCGCTCCTAACGCCATACGCGCGTCCCAGTTCGCTGTCCCAACTGTGACCCCGGTGCAATAGATCCAACTCGACGAGATCGCGTTGGAACGGACGACTCGACACTTGCTGGAGCTCTACACTAAAACAGCACGCAATTCACCGCCTCCACCACCTGTTGCTTTTTCCACTTCGGGGCGCCCATGGCGATGCTTACTTGCTTCGGCCCTCGTACTACTCTATGCGTCCGACTCCCTATTGGGCTGTCCATCAGTTGGACCCCAACGATCCCTTCACTACCCTGAGATTGCAAGATAGATCAGCACCGCGCACGATAACCCAAGAAACCCTCGCTGCCTCAGCCCCCCAGCCAGCGTCTCTGCCTACCTCATTCGTCCTAGACCCGAGATGCCATTAGCGGACGTTGGTGGGTTAAATCGCCAGGGCTCTGGGCTGCGGCGGTGGATGTTACCAAGCACAACGGGAACCGATAGAGGAATCCGGGGATGGATGCCAATCGCCCAATGCCTTCCAGCCTCCTGTACGAGTCCACAAGAACGGCATGGGCTGCCGCTGGGCACCTGGGCACGATGCAAATGCACGATGCAGGAGGTGGCAACGGCATGTTCCTCCACTGATTCACAGCCCCATGTTTACTGGATCCGCACCGGTCCACCTCACCACGAGTTGTGAGTCCCTTTCAGGTGTCACTTGGACTGTCCAGACGACTCCAGCGTCAGCAGTCACAGTACCGTGCATTGCAGCACTGCACTGCATCGTCTGGACGGCCGAATCGTCTCCCGTCCGTCTGACTACTTGCCGGGCCTAGCGACTATTCTCAGCCTCAGAACAGTTGTTCGCCTTATCTGACAGACTTGACACAAGTTCGTGCACGGGTTTGCCCGCAAAAACTTGATGGTGCATGACGACCTGAGCAGAAAACTGGTTTCTGTCCGTTTCCCGCCGGGCAGTCTCACCCGGCACGGCCCAGAGTGCTGCACTGCATATCTTGGTTGCACTGTTCAGCAACGTGGACAAGCTCAGGCCATCGAACTCTGGAACTCGCATGCCAGGCCGACCACTCGGAAGGGTCCTTGGTTGCCAACGCCCGACGACGGCACGCCTGGAATCGCGATGCACACGAGGCCTGACCCTTCCGCCTCTAGCGCTGTGGCCTGCAACATACAGGTGCCACAAATCGGATCACGAATGGAGAGAGCATGCCCCTATCTTGAGTACAGGTACTCAACCCACCAGAGGTGGTACGTCGAGGATAGGCATCAGAGGAGACTAGTGTACCGGAGACCCAGATTGATTCCTGTCAGTCATCACGGGAAAACGGAAGGCAGAAAATGCAGCAAGAAAAACGGAGACGTGTGATCTACTTCACTGCATTTCAGTACATACATACTTGGGTGGCAGGCCATTCCAGGTCGGTGTGGATGGACCCTGATCGTCCAAACCACCAGAAACACGCCAGTGGCGACGACGCCCAGTCCGATTGACGGAACAGCTCATCCGAGAACGTTGAGGCCATTTTGCATTACTAACGGCGCGTCGCGTACTCCATCCCCGAGTTTGCTTGCAAAGATACATACCCAAGACACCGTCTCTCGGACGGACTGGCCATGCTTGCTGTTTTGGGTCAAGGTCTGGGCCGAGTTCCCCGATCGGATTCTGTCCGTTGCCTCACCGACCTCACCGCTCCCTCCGATCCCGCAATCTCCCCGTCTCCTGTCGGCTTCATCTCCCGTCGAGGCGAGCAAACTTGTAGCATTTTTGTCTCGGACCTGCGTCTGTTCGTCTTGTTTGCCCATTTCTCCCCTTCCACGAAACCCCCATTTCGCAGCGCTAGGGGCCCCAAAGACGAAAACGTGGTGCAGCTCACAGGACTAGTGTACACCAAATGATCGGATCCAACTTACCTATGGGAACCACTCTTCCCGAGTTTCATGCATGCTGTGGAATTCCCCATCAGAACGATAACCCTGGATATCGAATGCAAGTACATACACTCAAGTTCTAGTGTCCTATTCAGGTCAAGTAGCTGCGGCTGTGGCGCCACTCCGGATTGGTCGGCGACTGTAAGCCCTCCACATGCGTTGGTTGCGCCGTAGCTATTTGCAAATGCCTAGCTAGAGAGAAGCCAGGCAGCCTGTCATTGAGTACTAAGTGTTGGGTAGAAGTAGAAGAAAAACATTCTCAATCCACCAGTAAATAGCACCATTCCCTGTAAGACCTGTGGCTGGGCGGATAAGCCTAGATCGAACTGGCCCTCCTTACCACGTGTGGTCATCCATTTTCCAGAAGCCTACCCTCATCCAGCCAACGCCGACTGAGAAGTCTGCCATGGTGCCACCACCTCCTCATGTTCGTCATTCTTTGAGAGCAAGTGCTTTCATTGAAGGTCGTGATGTATTTATCAGTGTTCGTGGCTGATCCGGGCACAGGACTGATCTCCCCCATTCCCATGATGTTTCTCTAGATCCAAGTAAGGTTTGGCACATTTTGGTATTGTCAGAATTTTATTTTATTTTATTTAAAAACTGCCGAGCTTCATTGGCTCTGGTTAAGGTTCAATCTTTACGAGTCTCATTTTTCTTGGTACGACGGGACGTCATCTGTGTGCGGCTCGGTGCTTGTTCAAACGTTGACTTACATGACCTCGTCGACGGCTCTTACAGATTTGGCAGTGGGCCCAGTGACTATCCAAAGGCTTGGGTCAGCAGCATCCGGTGTACCGTTGAACTTGGACCATGGTTTGGGTCACTGAGGTCCAAGTGCAACAGCTGGCTGCACTGTGGTCGCAATCATGGTTCAGAAATGTTTACCCAAGCCGGACTTCACCGCTGCAGTATCGGAGATGCGTGCACACTTTGTATATGAATGCCAGTCATATGCCGGGGACAACACAGGCACGAATGGTCCTTACCTCCATCAGACACTTCGCATACTCGACATCGCGCTTCGTCCAGCATAAGATGGAAATCGCGAGAATGCAATCATCAAGCATGATGAAGAGCGCATGCGCTGCTCGTATCGAAAGGGAACTGAAACACGCAATAGACTACGCCAATGCCACATACAACGCTCACAGCAACGGCGCGAAGAGCAGCGATTTTGGTGGCCAGCATGACAGCGGGTCTCATTTTCACATGGCTTTGGTGGCTCCCAGCCCAGCGGATCTCTACGACCTTGGTGCTTGGCAAGGAAGCAATATCAACGGGAATGCGACAGGCTTTGACGACACGAGGATGGTCACCGTACGTCTCTATCGCATAAGTGCTGAATCTTGCAGAGGCACATTCGGCCATGATGCATGCCTTGCCAGCTGGTCATCAAACAACACATATCGTAACGAAACGCCTCATCACAACACTCACACAGAAGAACTGCAGTCGAGCGGCGTGTATTCCAGGGATATGTCCAACATGAATCCATACTCTACCCTTACAGACACGAACTGGGTCAGCTCCTCCGCAAACTTGAGCCCCAGCTCGGGCCAACCCCATGAGGCCCTGGATACTTTTTCTCGCAGTCCCGTTGCATCATCTTCCTATGCAAACGCAGAAAGAGCTTCAGCGCGAACCCTCACCTGCAAGACCGCAGCGACCAGCCCGACAGCAAAACCTCCACAGCGTCGCAACCTCCATGGCAACTGGAGACAACGCGACGCCGCACCGGTCACTTCCTTTCGAGACAGCGTTCTCGCTGACATTGCAAAGGAGCAGAAACAGCCGAAACAACCAACACTGCTGGAAAGTCTTGGTCACTCTCTGGCGGATCCAGAGCTCTGGCAGGTAGAGCTTTACCGGCAAAAGAGTCGGTTGCTTTCGACACCTGCCATTGCCCGGTACCCTTTCGTGGAGCAAGCTAAGCTGCAACACGGGCTGTTCCAGGAACTGAAAAAGAAATATGGCGATACTTGGCCTCAAGCCAACTATGAGGATGATCAGAGTGTAAATCCCTCGACGCCGACGTTGGAGGGACACGGCTTGTCGGCCCAGGGTGAGCAGAATGGGCCAACGAAGAGAAAGACGCTGCTGGAAATCTACCACGAGGCTGAAAAGGAGACTGCGCTGCGGAAACGGGGGCCAAGTCAGTGGGTGCAGTTTGGGGATATGGCGGCTGTGGAGATACCCGCGGATACCTTGGCATGAGGCAGCGAATGTGCTTTTACACCTTATCATAGACCAAGAAGGCTTTGCGAGGAAGCTAGCGGCTATCGCCATCACGGCTCGGAGTTCATCAAGATAAATATCAAATACAGTACCAACCCCTTTTAACCATCTTTCTCGCCGAACCATGCCTGTTGTCAAATGTGTCCTTGCGTACCCCTTTATAATCTATCTTATTCTCATCTCACGCCCGAATGTTGCGCAATCTATTCACGCACATCCCTCTCGCTTGCAACGGCTCCCTTCTTCAACACTGGATCCCCGGCGGCAACAGCACCGTAACTAGTCCCCTCGCCAGCTCCCAAGCCCCTCTCCTCCTCAGGCACAAGCACGGCCCTCTCCTCGTTCCTCTTCTCGACCCTCTTCCGCCACGGACGGTACACCAGCACCGATCCAAGCCCAACAACGACAAAGAGCCCACAGATGCTGCCACCAATGATGTCAAAATGCTCCCCGATGGCATCCACGCCGTCCCAGAAGCTGCCCTCGGGCTCGGCGACGTTGGCAACGAGAGACAGGACTTGGATAATGCCGATAAAGGCAGAGACAAAGACGGTGATACCCGTGAGGACGATGGAGTAGTAAAGAATGGCGACGCGGTCGCGCGAAAAGGCCTTGGATGTATAGAGGGCCATCATGAGGGCGCCGTCGGTGGTGTCGAGGAGGCACATACCGGCTAGATGTGTTAGTTCACCTTTGTGAATCTACATGCAATGAGAGGGGAGGGGATGAATTACCGGTAAACAGGACAGGGAATATGAGGATGAGCCAGATACTCGTCCCCTGCGCACCATGCACGCTGGAAAGCCCAAGGATAGCAATCTCGGAACTCGTGTCAAAGCCCAGCCCGAACAGAATCCCCAGAGGGAACATCTTCCACGGCCGGTCCACGACGCGGAAGACCTTCCTGAACACGCTGGCCAGGAACCCCTCGCCCTCCAACTTCAAATTCGTCGCCGCGTCCCCTTCCTCTTCCTCCGTCGGCTCATACCCCTCCAGGCCTCGCCTCCGCTCCTCCTCCAGCACGACCCGCAGCCTCCGGACGAGCTTATACAGCACCCATCCGTTCCCGGCGCACAGCAGCAGCAAAAACGCCGCGCTGACGCTCGTGCCCACGATGTTCCCCACGCGCGTGAAGCCGTCGAAGCGGTCCCTCAGCGCGCCGCTGGTCGCAGCGACGACGACGCAGGTGACGATCACAATGGTGCTGTGGCCCAGCGAGAAGAACGTGCCGACGGTGACGGGGCGCTGGCCCGACGCGATGAGGCGCCGGGTCATGAGGTCGATGGCGGAGATGTGGTCGGCGTCGAGGGCATGGCGGAGGCCGAGGACGTAGGAGAGGGCGGCGGGGGAGATGAGGGACGGGTGGAAGTGCAGGATGATGCCGGCGACGATCCAGATGAGGACGTTTATGGCGACGAGGAGGGCGATTATGCGGATCGTCGGCGCGGGGAGGACGCGGAGGCGCTCGGGGATGGGGAGGGAGGCGAAGGGAACGCGGAAGCGCGCCATGGTGGGAGGTTTCTGACGGGTTCGAGGGGCTTGGGGGGGTACGGGACGGACAGAGCACGGGATGGCCTCGGACGAGAGCCTTTGCGACGGTTGCGAAGGTGAAGAGGATAGAAAGGGAGCGAGGGAAGAGTGTGTGAAGAGATTGAACCGAGATGCCCAGCCGGCGGGAAGCAAATTATCGACGGCGGCCCTCCGGCCCCTCACGTCCTCTCACGGCCGGGGACCTTCCCCCACATGGACCTGTCGTACATACGTTGTACAGCTCATCGAACTAGTCAAGGCTGGTGGATAGCGTATAAGTAAACTTGCTCACAGCATAGGACGGGGTGGTCATTTCGTCTCATGATGGGGGGGGTGACCGCTGGAACCCCTCACGACCCCTCCATCTTTCAGGTGTTATCTTATCAGCGCTGTTGGAGTCTCAGGGAGCCATGCGGGGACACTCTTGCTAGCGGCCGCTCCGAGCCGACGGCGGCCGCCGGCCAGGGTTCCGGAAGACGGCCTGGGGATTTGATTTGTAGCTTTTGTCTGCCGTAGAGTTCTACGTTGCTGCTTTGGGTGGACTTCTTTTTGGCTGGGAATGCAATTATGAGGTCCATAGGAAAAGGCACACGATCTCGCTCCGGCGATCATGTTCCATTCCGTGATGTGAGCTTCTTGGGGTTAAATGGAACCACGAAAGCTTGGCTGCCCGGGTCGATCACCAAGATTGTAGTGGTGGGGGAATAGAGTGGGGGTTCTCGACTAGATTTCCGAACGTCTGGGACCATAGGACTTTACTCGACAACATAGTTGGTTTCGACTGTCTGTTTTACATGTATGCAATCCTCAAGCTGTTCGCTCAGGGCCGCCAACCGCCATCATAAGTGTGTTTGATTCATGTTGAACAAGCACGGCTTCATCGACATCTCGGAGGGCACGAAGTCGCCATTTCTCGCGGGATGTGGCTCCCCGTTGGCTTCACTTTCAGATTGATTGATCCCGCACGTGCAAGCAGGCTATGCATAATCCTCCAATTCCATTGATGTGGATGTCGAGTCTTGGCTCCGTCGGCGTCCTCTTAGAGATTGGTCTCAATTAGACCAAATGAGGGACGAGCATGGATCTGCCGTACATTCCCTCAGTTCCTTGTAGATCCAACATACTATCGACTTCATCTCTGTGCAAAATCCAGCGAGTGTTTAGATTGTTCTGGCAGGAGTAGTAAGAAGCCGGCGGATTTATTGCATTGAAACAGTCGCCTTCATGGCATGCTGGTGAAGGCCATAATGCCCGCGTTGTTTGAGGACGTCGAGATGGCAAATGAGAGAGGGATGGTGGAAAGGTCGGCGATTACAGCGCTCAGTAAGCAGCCACCGCCAGCTTTGTCACCTGTACCTTGCCCACGAATGGCCTCTCACGACTGCCCCACTTCAAAGGCACAACGCTTGCTGAATACTTGACAACCTCCCACCGTCTGGACGAGGGAAACACCCAGCATCTCGGCTCTGAACTCATTTTCCATGTTCCTTAGACTTCTCTGCGCTCTACTTGTCTTCATTCTCACCACAGCTCACAGCTGCCCCAGCCCAGGCACAACCCTTACAATGCCGCAGACCTACAACAAAGCCTTTATCCCCCTCGAGTCCAACCCCGATGTTTTCAACGAGCTCATCGCCCTCCTCGGCGCCTCGCCTTCCCTTCAGTTCGAGGACATCTTTACGCTAGACGACCCCGCCGCCCTGCCGCCAAAGATCCTCGCCCTCGTCCTCGTCTTCCCCACGACGCCCACTATTGAGGCGCGATTGACGGCCGAGGAGGCGGGCGCGAAGGACTGGATGGTGGAGCACGACGAGGAGGATGAAGACGCCGTGTGGTTCAAGCAGACTATCAATAATGCCTGTGGTTTATACGCCATCCTGCACGCCCTGGCGAACGGGCGGGCAAAGGACTTTCTTAGTGAGTGGTCTTCCGACTCGAGACCGCGAACGATTCTGACACGATGCCAGGGCCGGGATCATTACTAGACGGCTTGCTGTCCATCACAGCACCCATGGACCCCGCGCAGGCGGCAATGGTGTTGGAAGGTTCCCGGGAGCTTGAGGATGCGTATGCATCCGTCGCGACCAAGGGCGACACGGCTGCGCCGGAGAGTGCCGAGGATGACGTCTACTTTCACTACATCTGCTTTGTCAAGTCACCGGATACAGGTCATCTCTACGAGCTGGACGGCGACAGGAAGGGACCGGTTGACAGAGGTATCCCGGACGAAGAGGAAAAGGTGGATCTAGGAGCGAGGTCGTTGGACCTTGTTCGACAATTCATCGCGCAAGGAGGAGATAATATTGGTTTCAACCTCATGGCTCTGGTCGAGAAGCCATGAAAACATGGGGACGAGCCAGCATCATTTCGGCGTGGCCATCAGCACTATTGAACCGAGGCGTTACGGTCGCCTTAATTATTCGCGCGAACATCATCCCGTTCTTGCTTTCTACACTTACATCAACGACGATGTCCTTCAGCTTGCCTGGATAATCTTCTCCAATTCGTCGGGGTCCTTGATGGTGGGCGTCAGGTTTTCGCTGCCGTCCTTCGTGATCAGGATGTTGTCCTCGATTCTGCTCTTATTAGTACAACACACGACGCTGAACGCTGCGGTTTGGGACGAACTTACCTCACACCGCCGACGTCCCAGTACTTCTCCAGAACAGCATTGTCGATGAACTTGGAGTGGGCCGGGTCCTTGAGGTACGGCTCGATGATGAAGCTGCAGAAGTAGATACCCGGCTCGACAGTGACGATGCTACCGGCGGGAAGCGTGCCCCTCACGCGCAGGTAACGGAACATAGGGTCAGTGTCGGCGTAGTTGGCGTTGCCGCCGACGTCGTGGGTATCCATGCCAAGGTAGTGACCAAGGCCGTGGGGGAAGAAGGCGACGCTCGTCCTGCTCTTAAGGATCTCGTCCTTGTCGCCCTTGAAAATTCCAATGGAGTGGAGGCCATCGATGGCGATCTTGTGGGCCAGCAGGTGAATGTCATCCCAAACGACGCCCTCCTTCAAGGCAGCGGTCGTCTCCAGCTGCATCTTCAACACAATATCGTAGATCTCGCGAGATTCCTTGCTAAACTTGCCGGAAATGGGGAACGTCCGGGTCTACTACCGGTTAACAGGGGCCGATTCTGGTCAGGTCCAAGTAAGACATCACTTACAATATCAGAAGCATAGCAGTTCCACTCCGTGCCAGCATCCAAAAGCAGGTTGAGCTTGCCCTCCAGGGGAGCGTCGTTGGCCACGTAGTGGAGAGTGGCAGCGGCGCGACCTCCGGCGAAGATACCGTGGTACGCCTGGTTCTTAGCACCGTTCGCAACGCTACGCTGCAAAAAGAGAGCCTCCAGTTCCCTCTCGTTCTTGGCCTTCTTGACGTACTCGACAACGGCGTGGTGGCCAATGGTCGAGACAGCGTTGGCCTTCCTGGTGAGGGCAACCTCGTAGTCGTCCTTGACCACGCGGCAACGTTCAATGGCGTCTTTCAGAATGCTAAAGTTCTTGTCGTCGAACTCGAGGAAAGTGATGTTATCGAGGACCTGGTTCTGGATAGCGAAGACGGTGTTTTTGGGGCCCTTTCCGAGGCGCGCAAGCTCGGCATTGACATCGGTGGTGTACTTGACATCGTCGACATCGTACAGTTCCTTTGCCTCGGCGGCACTGACGGGCAGACCAGACCAGATGACGCTGTCAGGGTCGATGGGGGGATGAAGAGGGTCGATTTGTTCGTCGCAAGATCGAAGATGTAGTGGCAGTCGGCGAGGGGGCATCCGGTCAGGTAGTAGAAGTAGCGGCGCTGTCTTTTCATCCAGTGTTAGTAGATGTTCACTTTCAGGGCTCAAGAGGTAGGGGCCAACGGAGAGTAGGAAGAGATTACCTGAAAGGCTCGGGCTCGTCGTTGTCCTCGAGCATCTTGGTCATGCGACCCTCAGCATAGAGAACGCCGGTAGCACCGGGAACCTTGGACTTGACGTAGTCGGCGACACGGAGGGCATGCTGCTTGGCAGGGTACTTGCCCTTGAGCACCGTTTCGTAGTCTTGCGCCATGGTTGCGTTGGTAGCAGGGGTGGAGTAGAGTCTTGCTGGCGTCGTCCTGAATGGAGTCGCAACGCGCTGTGGTGGCAGAGCTCGTGGTGTTCTGCCAAGAGGCCTAGGTGTTGCTGTGGAGAGGCGTTGGATCCGAAGCCGGCCGGTGAGGCTCGATGTTGCAGGGCGTGATATGGACGTGGAGCAGAGAGCGATGCTGCTAGCCAAAGGAGATGTTCTGGCCAACATCAAGACTCGCCCAGATTCTCTGGAGGGGTTCGGACTTCAGACGAAGGAGGGGCACGCGCACCAGATAGTAACGGAAAGCACTGTACCAAGATAGGTAAGCCGAGTGTAGGCGCGCATCTGTAGCGGGACGAGGGGAGCTGCGATAACGAATCAAAGCTCCAAGACCAGTCGGATAAGGAAGCTGCTTGTCCAAGGCGAGTCAAACCTTTCCCGGGACACGGCACGGCGGGGTTGAAAGCGACAGTGCAATCACGTCTGTTTCTTACGTAATCGCACAGTGTCGCAACGCCCTCGTTATGTAAGCAGTCATTATCTCCCGCCCGGCCGGCAGTGCCGGACTGGCAATAGAACATAAGCAGTGATGGAAATGAGCGTAAGAACTGATGCATCGGGCCAGCTCCGTTCTGCTAATTCTACTATCCATTCCGTTCCATTCGATAGATATGAGCTGTTTGAAAGTCGAAGGGGCAAAAAGGTATCTGGGATATTGTATGAAATCTATCCCTTCGACTGCCGTTGGACCTCACATCCCCCAAAGGCGGGGTAGAGTCGATTAAATTCAACACCCGCGGATGGCACAGCATACAAGCTGCCAGCATTGTGGTCGATAGGTGCTTGGGGGAATAGGTGGGTAGTAATGCAGTTATGAGTTGAAATACGTTTCCTCTGGTAATTGAGCCCTTCCACCTCTTCTGATCTACCTTTCCAGGCATCGATTCAACCAGAAGTCTCTCCACTGGCACCTCAGACTTCGCTTCGCTTGAAACCCAGCCGCAAATCGAATGCTAAAGCCCGCGAGACAATTAGACAAAAGGTCACCGGCTCTCTCCATCGGAGAGGGTTTCGATTTTGTTTGCTGGCAAATGAGAGCGGCCACGCCTAAGTACCAATCGGAACATCCCTTATTCCTTCTCTATGTATACATGGTGGCTTGACTGTGTCTAGTCTTTAGTATGCATATCGGAGAGACGTTTTTTCTCGGGTTGACCATAATCTCATACCCACAATTGCCACATTTCCAGGCATACATGGCTTTGTTAGTTTACTGTTACCTTCCACGCTACTGAGCGCCACAAGGGTCAAAGACCAACCCTTGCTATTTTCGACATAAATTCTCCCCAGCGCCTGTCTCACATTACGTCCAACTACAGTTGAGGTTGCCACAGCTGGGAGAGCGAGCTTTCAAATCACAACCACATATCTGCCCAGTTGGATTATCCTTCGCTCAGGAAGTCGTCCTTAAATATTGACAATAGTCCACATAGTTTCACTACTCCATAGTGCAATATGACAATTCATACTGCATGCTCCCTGGTCCTAGCGGCTGCCTCACATCTGGTCAAGTCATGACCAGAGCATCATGCGCTCAGTACAAGAGAGGCGGTGTCAAACGGACGTTCTGGGTGGTTATATACCAGGACTTCAAGTCCAAGTCTGTATTGACCAGTGGACGCATCATGTGTTTGTTGCCTTCGGATTATATGTGCGGTACCCAGACCCTCTTGGGCGATGACTCAATGTTGCCCAGTGGGCCAATTCAGGTGCCGCACCGATGGCACAGCAGTAGGCTCCAATGCTGGTGCAGAATATCTCTTGCTTTTTCGTTTGTCATGTTCGGTGTCGGTTCTTTCTGTACCATGTCAAGTGTCATCATTTCTCAAATGTCCTAGATGCATGGTAGCCAACTGTGCTAGTTAGATACGGCATTGCGGCCTGATATTCCGCCTAGGAATAGAATGGCGCATTCCTTTTAGATTTTTAGACGTACTAGGGCATCTGAGAAGGTCTAGTCAACAAGGTCGGGTTAGGTTTTAGGCGGAAGTGCCATGGTCCCAAGAAAGAGTTATTGGTGGGGTCGAAGGTTGGGAATCTCACAAAACGCGGACATGCCTCTTCGCGGTCTGTAGAATGCCCCATAACTTGGATTATTTTAGAAACCGAGCTAATCTTTCTAACCCTTCAGATGAGAGAATAGAGAGCGCTCCATTTTACTGCATATGGGACGTCATGACGAGATGGCTGAACTCCATGGGGGTGGAACCCGCTGACCCTAATAAGCGCATTCCCTCCTAATGAAAGCCGCTGTGTGGGGCACTAGGAAAGGTTGAATCTCTGTTGGAATACGGGGCCAACAAAAACTTTGAGTGTTCTCATCATCGTTGACAACGAAGACAAAAGATTAAGCATAGAACACAGCCAATGAAAAGTACTGAAATCCGCAGAGAACGTTCCATGCCGTTCCTAATTAGCTAAATGCCAAGACCAAACTACCCCTCACCTACAATTTTCTAGGTTGTAGTCGGAAGAACAGGATCAGTGCAGCTTGATCAAGGTTGCTACCCGGCAGAAGGTTACATCCAGTCCTATATACACTGCGGAGAAGCTGGGGAGGTGCTGCGGGAAACTGGCGGGAAACTGGAAAACTGGCGGAGAACCACCCTGCGGGTAGGTTTTCTCCTCATGGCCTACCGGTGCTAGACTAGAGGCGGAACTCTCGCCGCTGATCTTTGAGGGGAACTGCCGATAATTTCGACGGACCTTTCGTGACCAACTGGGTGGGCCAACGAAACATGAGATGCTTGGAGAATCCGGAAGAGCCGCAGACGCGGTTGAAGAATGATTTAAATAATGGCTGTTCGGCGGTCGAGAATATGATGGTTGAATCAGGCTTCTGAGATCATTCTTGACCTCGCGGACAAGCTCATCTCGGTTTCATTCGCAGCTGACGGTTCAACCTTACGCAAGATGACTGTAAGCTGTTGGTTGAAGCGTGTCGCCATCGCGGCTTCCGCAACGGTTCTCACTGGTCGAGTATCAGCCCAAAATGTCTCGTCTGCAAATGGTGAGGAGCTACTACGCCGGTTCGAGGAACAGAAGACTGACACTATGTAGGCATTACCGTAGACGGCAAATCCTTCGCCCTCAATGGCGACGATTCTTCTTACCGCTTTCATGTAGATGAACTGACGGGTGACCTCCACTCCGATCACTTTGGAGGCTCGGCGACAGAGAGCATGGCCATGCTGCCTCCGGCTGTGAACGGCTGGGTTGACATGATCGGCCGAGTCAGACGGGAGTATCCCGACCTTGGCCGCGGGGACTTCCGTATTCCCGCGCTGCAAATCCGCCAGTCTGAGGGATACACCGTCAGTGATCTCCAGTATCGATCCCACAGAGTCACCCAAGGGAAGCCTGGTTTGCCGGGTCTACCTTCAACTTTTGGCGCTGAGGACGAAGTCTCTACTCTGGTAGTCTCCCTTTACGACAACTACAGCTCCATAGCTGTCGACCTCTCATACTCCATCTTCCCCAAATATGACGCCATTGTGAGAAGCGTCAACATCACCAATGAGGGTCAGGGCAACATTACCATTGACAAAGCCGCAAGTCTCAGTGTCGACTTGCCATTCGAAGACATGGAAATGATCGAGCTGAGAGGAGACTGGGCGCGAGAGGCTATGAGAATCCGACGGAAGGTCGACTATGGAACACAGGGGTGAGTTGAAAAGAAGGCAACGACTCCTTGATGGGCCTTTTACTGATTTGAGCCCACCGTAGTTTCGGGAGCACCACTGGATACTCGTCCCATCTCCACAATCCATTCCTGGCACTTGTCTCTCCGGAGACTACCGAGTCCCAGGGCGAGGCATGGGGATTCTCTCTCGTTTACACGGGCTCCTTTTCCGTCGAGGTTGAGAAAGGATCCCAAGGTTTCACTCGCGCCATGCTCGGCTTCAACCCATACCAGCTTTCCTGGCCTCTTGGACCGGGACAGACTCTCACGACTCCGGAAGTTGTCGCCGTGTACTCGCAAGCTGGAGTCGGTGGCTTGTCACGGAAATTCCACCGCCTCTACCGGAACCACCTCATGAGGGGCCAGTACGTTGCCCAGCCTCGTCCAGCATTGCTCAACAGCTGGGAAGGTCTCTACTTCGACTACAATGAGAGCACCGTCTACGACCTAGCTCAAGAAGCGGCGCAACTCGGTGTCAAGCTCTTCGTACTGGATGATGGGTGGTTCGGTGAAGAGTACCCGCGGCTGAACGACACTGCCGGTCTCGGCGATTGGGAGGTCAATACCAACCGCTTTCCCGATGGCCTACCCGCTCTCGTCAACAAGGTTACTGATCTGCAGGTTACGAACTCGTCGGACAAGTTACTTTTCGGTCTTTGGTTCGAGCCTGAGATGGTCAATCCCAATTCGACTCTTTACAAAGAGCACCCCGACTGGGCTCTCCATGCCGGCAACTATCCCCGAACGATCAGGCGGAACCAGCTCGTACTTAATGTGGCGCTTCCGGAAGTCCAGGAGTTCATTATCGAGTCGGTCTCGAAAATTCTCTCGAGCGCCCCTATTTCATACGTCAAGTGGGACAACAACAGGGGCTTCCACGAAACCCCCGTCCCGGGCATTAGCCATTCCTACATGTTGGGCATATACCATGTCTTTGAGGTCCTTACATCTCGATTCCCGGATGTGCTCTGGGAAGGTTGTGCATCCGGTGGCGGCCGTTTCGACCCTGGCGTCCTCCACTACTTCCCCCAAATCTGGACGTCTGACAACACCGACGCGCTGGACCGCATTTTCATCCAGTTCGGCACGTCCTTGGCGTACCCGCCCTCTGCCATGGGAGCCCACGTCTCAGCGGTGCCCAACCACATCACCGGGCGCACGATCCCCATTAAGTTTCGCGCACATGTCGCCATGATGGGCGGATCCTTTGGCCTCGAACTGAACCCAGCAGAGATCTCCGACGAGGACAAGGTGCAGATCCCGGGTTTGATGGCCCTCAGCGAGCTGGTCAATCCCATTGTGATTGGAGGCGACTTATGGCGCCTGAACCTGCCGGAGGAGTCGAACTGGCCGGCCGCCATGATCATCTCCGAGGACGGGTCCCAGGCTGTGCTCTTCTACTTCCAGGTGCGGGCGTTGTATAACCACGCCTTGCCGCGGCTCCGCCTGCAAGGATTGGACCCAGCAGCATCCTACTCATTGGATAACAACGGTACTTACTCAGGAGCCACGCTGATGAGCACCGGGGTGCAGTACGCCTTGGAAGGGGATTACGATAGCCGCGTTGTGATGATTCAGAGAGTTTGAACGAGACATCACAAGCTCGCGCGCTGCTACTTCGCGATCATGAGTCTCTTTAATCTATTAAATTAGCAGTAATAGCTAGAAGTAACCATAATCTCTCAACCTTGCCTCGCTGAACAGTCTTAACTATCCCATGATTGGCCCTGCCGGCAAACATAGACCTGCAGTCGCCTGAGTATGATCAAACAGGCACCAGCAACTCCATCCTAGGAATGGTTGCTTTGGATGTAACATGGCCAAGGCGCCAGTACGATGGTTATATGGGTTTGCCGCTGGGATACTAAATGATATGACTATTGCCATTTCAGCACCTCAAAGGTCCTAGTCAGCCGAGGAAAACGCATAAGCTACAGAAAGGAACAATAGATTTCGACTTGAGTCGTTGCAACGCGTAGGTTGGAAGTCAAGGAGTCTATTTTCTAATTGTTCCGTTCTAGTTCTGTTGTAGAACTACACGCCCCGATTCTCATCTGCCGCCATACTCTAGGCCCTTACTATGGAAGGATGTAAATGCTCTTTAAAAGTCGATTGGTTTTTGGAATAGGACGACTTCTGAACCTGACAAAAGCCGCCAGTGCACAGCTCTCCAGCGAGTCTACGCCACCTGGTAGACCTGCCCGCTCTGGCAAGGAAACAGTCAGAACATGGACGCAAAAACAACATCCACAAGCTCCCCTTCCATCTTCGGAACCGAGCTGTTGCTGCTTTGGCTTGACCTAGGCTGAGCTGGGTTAAGTTAAGGGCGAGTTATAGGTGTCACGTGTCTAAAGGACAGATGACCTCTAGGGGACCCTATTGGTCCCTATCTGTATATATAAGGGCCCTTTTCTCCCTGGCTATAGGGATAGGTGTTAGAGATGAATGCAGTCACCTATTTATACCTCTCTTTGTTGTTGACCTCATCACTCTGTATTGCAACCCTGACAATTGGTTTAGGCAGCATAAACTTAGCTAAGCTTAAGGTGAGCTAGCCTAAGTCCTCCTAAGCTAAAGGTAAGTTAGCCTAAGCTAATAGTAATCTTTACTAAGCTTATAGTTAGAATTCATGTTGAATTGGTCAAGAACTGACGTTGATGATTATGTTCTGAGAATTTCTTAAACTTCTGAAGATAGATTTCGAGATTCTCGAGATAGCCTGGATGAAACTGCAGCTACAGCAGGCAAAGCTTCTTCTCTTACCGAGATCAGTGATTCTAGACCAGAATGGGGTTTACCATAGCCTCCCGGCCATAGAGGTCCGCTCGGGCAGACGCGGAATCGCTTTTCTGTTGGGACTCACCATCTTCGCATCTACGGCTCCGTCGGAACGTATGGGTGGAAAACATCCAGCACTTTTGTGTTTTGAGACACATAATGTGCCCTCCCCATGCATCACATAATATCGATTTCACGGGAATAGAAGTTCCAATTATCACACCCAGCCACATCCTGATCCTGACCTTCAAATGCTTCTTCTTTTTTGGGACTCATACCTCCTGCAAAATGGTGATACGAGCGAGTTGTTGGCACAAATTCTGGACAGTTTCCTTACGTATAGTATAATGTTGGTTCCTCGAGGCCAGACATTCTACTCTTTTCGGCTAACCGGTTGCAAATTGACCTTGGTTTTCCGACCCCCCATTTAAATCCGAAATGGTTACAGTCCTTGAACGCGAAGACGTGGCACAGTAAGTAGCATGATGTCATAAACTCTCGTAGACATAGCTGCTTAAGGTTAGCTAATTAACAATCTGCTGCATCCGTTGGTTAGGCACCTACTGTATTGGCTTATTAGGCAGCTGACGCCATAATGCTATCAAAGGCATTGCTGTTGAGTTTAGCCGGATAACAGTCTTGCTGTATGCGTTGGTAAGGCACCTGCTGCATTGGCACGTTGGGCAGCTGACGCAAGGCACCTGATGACTTTTAAGAGAACAACTCTGCCGTACTTCTAACCCATCGCTATCGAATGAAAAATCTTCACCACTTTCAACTTTGTGGTATCTGGCCTTTTTATCTCACCCTCAACCTGAAAAAAGAAAGTAGAAGAAACTCAAAGTAAACATCTTACCGAATACGCAAAGTGAGTAGGCAGAGGCGACAAACTTTCCAGATTAGAAAGCAAGGCTAATTTAAAATGATAGTTTCCTGCCTAATATCATGGCCTCTTCTACCTACGACGTCTGGGACGCAAGATACAACCGACCAATTGTAGGAGGCAAAGTCACCAATCCCTCAACCGGACAAGTGGAGGATGCAGGGCCCATGTTTGTTGCAGGTCCACCGAGCATCCAGGCCATGTGGTTCAATGTGGCATCACCGACTTCGTCAACCGGGTGGAAGTCTGTTGGGGCTCCTCTCAATTGCCCAATTGACAAAGCCTTGTGCCAGGTTGCCTCGCACATTCAACAGGGCATCTACTCGGTTATCAGCCTGAACGCGAGCGCCTACTCCTTGACTGTTGTGTGTGATAGCGCAGTGACGTTGAGTAAATTCCGCCAAGTCATACGCACAATGAGATCAGAACTACACGGAACAAACGAGGCAGAGCCTTCTCCGCATAACGCAGATAACCTCCGGGCTGCTTTCGAGGCGAACGATGCCGCTCAAGAATCATCAAAATTGGAAGACAATGTCGATGCTTGAGTACAATGGAGAAGGGTGATAATTGGACTGGAACCCAGATGCTTGGTTTTTCAGCCTCAGGGCCATGTAGCACCGGCATGGTCATTTGGTTTGAGATCGAAAGGAATCTAGGGAGACTGGAGCACTAGCTGCCACGCAGTGTTATCCAAATTGACTTTGGCCCGTGTTAAGATGACCTCTTTGCGATTGCGACTATAGACCATAAGAAATAGGTAGTGGAAACCAAAACGAATCTTTGGGTATGATGATATGGAAATGGACTGTTACATTAGTGAAAACCGTGATTTAGTTAAACCGCTTGAGTGGGACCATAGTTGCAACTTTCAGCCTTAATCGAGCTGCTCTCTTTATGCTGAATAGAATGGGAAAGCCTCTTATGCGACCATTATTGGAAAATGTTGTCCATGGACTTTTGAAGTGTGGGATCCACATCATGTAGAGACAATTGTCAGGCCTAACCCAGCACATTCGTTACAGCAATAGTCGCACTATGCATAACAGACTTTATGGTCTCACACGATCATGACTAAGTCTGCCAAGGATATGCCAGTATTAGGGATCGTCCATTCATTATATAGATAGACGGATACGTCCATAGTCCTTCTTTCAGCATACTCTTCAATACACCTCATTGACCCCCTACCTTTCTATGGGCCTGTCAGCTGCTGCCCAACAGTTATGAGCCCAGCTGTCCTTTTGACCACTGGATGCTCTAAATAGCTTCGCACAGTCAAACCCCTGACCTATCAATATCATCAGCAACCCAGGCAGGCTCCTGGTCAATCATCGAGTATCCATCCTGTTATCCAGCTACAAGACACAAAAACCAGTCAACATGACAACCAATCAGTCAACCATCCGTCTGAAAGGTCAATCTGACTGGCCAGACTGGTACACCTTTATCAGGATGAACGCCAAGTTAAATAGGATATGGCAGTTCTGTAACCCAGATTCTGATGAGGTCCTTACTCCTCCTATCAGACCTGGCAGACCAGTCAACCCAACTATCGAACAGATTACTCTATTTAAAGCAGACAGTAGAGTATATTCTGAAGAGCTTAAGCAGTATGAGCGTAGGACTCACGCGCTTCAGAAAACCATAAGGGACATCACAACTACCATCGAGATGACTATGCTGTCCTGGCTGGTAGATGCTGATACCCCTCGTGAAGCATTAAGATGTCTGAAAAACAGATATCAGCGAACTCCTGAGGCAGAGAAGATGCTTGCCTACAGGACGTATAGGGACCACTTAACCAGACTAAAGAGGTCTAATACACACCAATGGATACAGTCCTGTGAGACCTATATCTCAAAGGCCCTTAGACTTGGCTGTGAAGAGATAAGTGTCACACACCAACAGGCAACCCTTCTAAATGCATTAAAAGGGACATATCCAGACTTTGCAGCTCCCTTAGCAGCAGTCACTACAAGGGAAGCAACAGACAACATTAGTCCAGACGATAGACTGTCTGGTATACAGATCCTTCATCAATTTAGGACTTAGCTTGAAGCTAGGCATAGTGAAGAGTACTCTAAGTCAGGAGGAGCATATGCCACTTGGCAACAGCGAGATAATGCACAGCCATCTCGGGTTCCAGCCAAGGGCCCATCTGACTTAAACAATAACAACAACAATAGGAAGAAGAAGAAGGAGAGGCCAGTACCCTTCTGTCTTCTAGATAGGATAAAGCACTTCTATACTGATTGCTTCTATCTAAACCCATATATTCGACCATCTGGATAGACTGGCGATGCATCGCGACTCCAGACGGCCCAGCAGTTCCTCGCCAACAACCCACGTCTAAAAGACAAGATTGAGGCAAATAAGGAAAAGTCCAGTCCTGCAATCCAGCAGCAGGAACAAAGGATTAGGCAATCCCACTATATAAGGGGTTCTAGTCCATCTAACTCAGATACAGACTGGTCAGATACAACCTCTATTCCAGAAGAGCCAAATGGCCGATGCCAACACGTTGCCCAATCCAATGACAACAAACATTCCGTCCTGGTTGACAGCGGAGCAACAGATACCCTTACATGGGATGGGAACCGTCTCGTCGATCCATATCCTGTCAGAAAGACATTTGATACACCAAATGGTCCAATCTAAGCAATTGCAAAAGGGACTTTGCTGGTAAATAGATCAAACCCAGCAGGGCAACCGTGTCAACTACAAATCAAGAACTCCTATCTAGTCCCAGAGGCAGCAACCACTCTGATCAGTACCATCAGACTAAAAGAACAGGATCTCTGGTTTGCTCCACAGAAACGTTGCCTAGAAGATAGCCAAGGTACTGCCCTATATAAGGTCTGGGCATATGACCTACAGTACCATCTAGAGCGCCCATCTGATGAGCCCATGGGTGCAGCCCTTTTCACATCTTCTAGCAAACCACGCGCCCGAAGCACTGCTTCTGCCCAACTTTGGCATGAAAGACTAGGGCACGCCAACAAGGCAGCTCTACATCATCTATCTAAGGCATGCCCAGATGCGGAGATCCAAGGAACCTTGACCCAGGATTGCGAGGCCTGTAGGCAGGCAAAAGCAATAAAGATTGTCTTGCGACGTCAGCCGACCTATAAGACAACCTATCCATTCGAAAGGGTCAACATAGACTTCTTCCAACTAGAAGAGGCCTACAATAGGGCAAAAGTCTGCATATTAGCCACATGCCCACATACTAAGTACAAGCTGCAGCGCGCCTTGCCCTATCGCAGACTGATGGGTCTACAATTCATCAGACAATTGGTTCAGTTTCTAGGAACCCAGTATGAGATAGTTGTTCGCTTTATTCGTCTGGATAGAGATGTATCTCTACAGACCAATATAGACGACTATGCAACAGACCAAGAGATTATCCTAGAGAGGACAGCTCCTTATACATCAGCGCAGAATGGGTCAGCAGAAAGGGCTGGTGGGATTATCTTTGCAACAGCAAGATCACTCTCAATTCAATCCAACTTTCCTCCAGAACTCTGGCCAGAAACAACAGCAGCAGCAGTCTATCTAGGCAACCGAATCCCCAGGCGAAAGATAGGCTGGTCTACGCCAGAGGGCAAAATGAACTCTTGGCTCAATGCCAACAGAGGCACCCAGCGCCCAGAACAACTGTCTGTTAGTCACTTAAAGAGATATGGCTGTAGGGCATATCCTCTCACTAAGGACTATCTGGCTGGCCGCCAGCAATCGGCAAAGATGTCTCCAAGAGCACACATAGGATATCTATGCAGATATAACAGCAGCAATATCTATTGTATCTAGATACCAGCTTTACAACAGGTTTTTAGATTAAGAGATGTCACTTTTGATGAATCTGTTGTTTACAGCCCATCAGATGCCCAGCAGACGGATACTGATCAGATCAGAATCCAGGCAACGCAGATGGATCTGGTGGATCTGCATGAGGATCTGGACCTTAGCATAGAAACCATCCTTAGCAATTATTCCCTCCCAGATATCTATATAAACCCATCATATGGCGACCGGTCTTCTCTTTCTTCTTCAGCCGATGTGTATAGGGCATCAAGTGCAGGCAATGTGTATAGGGCACCAAGTGCCAGCCCATTGCCAGGTTCACAATCCAGCCTTAGTATCCCATCGCCTGGGGGGGTGAATGACTCCAGCCTCCCTCCTCCTTCCTCTTTATCGTCTGGAAGCTATTCAGAAGGAATAAGCCAAAGACAGAACGAAGAAGCTAAAGAAACAATCCTAGAAACCATCTTTGTCAACACAGAGGATGATGATCTTCACCAGAATGGATCCAGGGCATCCTCTGACCCCAGACCAGCCAGCCCGGCATTTTTCGCAATATGTGCTAAAGATCCCATCCATCCAACAGGAAAGACGGCTTTATATAGTGGCCAGAAACAGGATGATAAGGGGGTAGATAACCCAGATACAAATCTATCTACAAATAGAAATCCAGACCATGCCAACACATCAGCATCGTCGCAACCAGCAGAGCAACATAGTGGTCGGGATACCAATGATACCACCCACAAAGGAATAGGCCAACAGCCACCAACCCAACCAACCAGACGACGCCAGAAATATAATACAAGTCAGGGAGTAGACTCTGCCAACATCGTCCAGAATTCCAGGCAGAGAAAACCCAGCAGAAAGGCAGCAGATTCAGAATCAACAGGATCGTCACAAAGGCAGTATATTGCCTATATCTCTACCTACAACAGCATGTACTATACAGCAACAACAGATGCAATCAGAAAGATGCATAAAAGGGATCTTCTGCCAACACCAAGAAACTAGAAAGAGGCCTAAAAGCATCCTTTCTATAGTCAATAGAAATCAGCTTGCAAGACTAAGCTAAAGCATTACTGGGATATTGCCACGTGGAAGAAGATCCAGATAGGCAAGGTTGACCAGACCAAGCAATTCATCATACCTCTGTTATAAGTCTTTACATACAAGTTTGATAAGTACGGATATCTTAGCAAGTTTAAGGCCAGGATATGCGTCCAAGGCAACCTACAACCACCCAACAATCTAGATACTTCAGCATTAACCCTAGCTGCCAGAACCTTCAGAACCATGATGGCCCTAGGCGCCAGATTTGCTTTGCACTTCTGGCAGAAGGATGCTGTAAATGCATTTACAAATGCATGGTTGGATAAGGTAGTCTACGTACGTCATCCGCCAGGCTTTAAAGAGTATGGGAGTTGTCTACTACTTCTGAGGGCATTGTACGGCCTCAGGAGGTCACCTCTTCTATGGCAACGCTATATAACCCAAACGATAAAGCAGATTGGCTTTAACTAGCTTCATGAGGACGAATGTGTCTTTATGAGAAAGGGTATTATTGTCTTTATCTTTGTAGACGATATAGTGATTGCATTCCATCCTGACCACCAGGAAAAGGCAAAGGCAATCACAGCAGACCTAGATACCCACTATCAGCTTCGAGATATGGGTGATCTACGCTGGTTCCTAGGCATCAGGATAATCAGAAACGTTAATAGCAGGAAAATCTGGTTATCTCTGGACAACTACATCGACACATTAATCGCCAAATACAAGGTCAGGCAAACCAAAAGCTGGCTAGCAACACCTATGGCGATTAACCAGCTAGTCCAGTATAATAGGCAAGCATCACGCCAGACGATTGCAGAATACCAAAGCAAAGTCAGATCTATCAACTATGCAGCAGTCATTGCTAGGCCAGATATTTCCTACACAGTATTACGACTATCAGAGTATCTGCAGAACCCTAGTCCAACGCATATAGAGGCAGCAGACAGATGTCTTTCCTATCTGGCCCATACAAAGGGGCTTGCAATAGAGTACGATGGATCAGCTGATGGCAGACTTTACTGCTCATCGGATGCTGCTTTTGCAGACGACCGCGATAACCGCCGCAGCAGTCAGGGATATATCACAATGCTGTTTGGCGGACCTATCGAGTGGAAAGCAACAAAGCAGAAATGTGTTGTCACCTCATCAACTGAGGCAGAGCTGGTTGCTCTAACCCAAGCAACTAGGGAATATATGGCAACCATGAGACTGATGGATAATCTGGAGATTAGTCCAGATGGATATCCAACCATCTATTGCGACAACAGTCAGACCCTTCGCCTTTTAACTAAAGAAAAGCCACATAGGTCATCCAGGCTGAAGCATATCGACATCCAAGGCCTATGGGCTCGCCAGGTCTGTCAGGAAGGAAAAATCAACTTTAGATGGATGGATACTAACAGCACTATTGCTGACGGTCTAACCAAACCACTGAACAGTCAGAAACACAAGGAATTCATACGCCAACTTCACCTTGTTGATATCACACACCTGCTGGGTCAGGATGAAGTGTGAATAGCTTCAAGCAGAGTCTTAAACCTAGGGGGGTGTGTCAGGCCTAACCCAGCACATTCGTTACAGCAATAGTCGCACTATGCATAACAGACTTTATGGTCTCACACGATCATGACTAAGTCTGCCAAGGATATGCCAGTATTTGGGATCGTCCATTCATTATATAGATAGACGGATACGTCCATAGTCCTTCTTTCAGCATACTCTTCAATACACCTCATTGACCCCCTACCTTTCTATGGGCCTGTCAGCTGCTGCCCAACAACAATGTACAATGGTAGGGTGGGCGAGGTTGTGGTATTTATGCATCCTTTAAATGCTTAAACTCTATTATGTAATTACCTCACATAAGCTCCTCCTTAATGATCTCTTAGGCGCTTGCAACGGCGAAAGTCACGATGCGAAGTTTCGCGTCTCCAAGCTCCCACTCCCATCTCCAAATTCGACCCCAACCGTCCGCCCTCCACCTGTTCCTGTCCGCATGTCGTGTCAGTTTCAACGTCCACATTTCACCCGCATCCCTGGACCGCCACTTGCCTCCCTCGTGGCATTGGCACTGCGCCGAGGAGGCTCAAAACCACGAGAGCGTAACGACGATGCTCGCCCATCCCTTCAACACACATCAGGCCCACTTCAAAGACGTCGACCACTACGTCCGCTGTCGATGACACACCCACAGGGGTTTAATGGCGTGGCTTCTGAGAGCTCCCAGCATCCCAGGCATCGATTCTTCCGCCACTGGATGCACTGCACCACCAATTGGCCTCCCTATCAGCCTCACTTCGGGTGACGGTCGGACGAGGCATTTTGCACGCGTTCAAGCGATCCCAGATGATACCTGTTTCTGATCCCAAATCTCGGGTTGGCCGATCATTGTCCTCGTCGGGATGACCACTTCTGCCCTTTGCATTCGAAAGGATCGCTGCTGTTTCAAGCACGACGTGCATCTTGTCGACGGCAGAACCAATCCAAGCCAACGCCCCCCAGCCACCACGACGCTCCCGCCATGACGGAGGATGCACACCCTTGAACCTCGCTCGCATCTTCGCTACCTGAAATTTTTCAAGTCACCGACCGAGCAACGTCAACCGTGTGACGTACTGTCCAGGGCAGGGCATAGTCACCTCGTCTCCTGCGGGTAAATCCTCCCGCGCAAGCCACCACAGCTAAGAAACAAACAGAAGTATATACAAAGGTACTACCTACCGCCTAACCAAAGGCAGCAGCGACAGGCTCGAATGGACGACTGTCGTCTTAATTTCGACGACCGTCAAACAGCACTGCCACCTCCGCCGTTGCCAGGAGAGCCAATGATTAAAGACGCATCGCTGCAACATTCGAGCCATCAGGTGACGCCGGCGCCGCCCACAGTACGGATCCCGCGTTTCCCAACCCTAGGAGGCCGCGGACACTGTCCGAGTTCAACATCTCCTTGGATCTGGAAGCTTGAGGGCAGAAGGGGCTTGGCGGTCTGCTTCCTATGCCTTGGTGGGCAGAACACAGGGCAAAGGGACGTTCAGCATCCCGGCATGCGACTGGTATCTGATTTGCCCCAGTCAGGTTGCAACAGCTCCACCGAGGTACATCTCAGGGCTCCCTGGTGTCCTTTTGCTTCTCCAATGTGTCCTTGCGTTCTTCCCCGACCTTGGCCGTCAAACCCACAAAATCCCCAAGGGGAATTATTGGACCTGTTTTTACAAAATGGCGCCGCTCGAATCACTGCACAAACCCACTCCAGTCGAGTCTCATGCCCTGTTTTGTTCAAGGGTTCCTCAAGCATTCAGACCCGTCACCGACTGTTTCATTCCCCGATGGACGAGGGACAGGACGGGTCGGGTCTGCGTGCGGCGTCCGCAGTAGACAAGCGTTTATACGGCGCAACATCGATGATTCGAGTTCAAGATGATGGCGACCCTCCAGGGCAGCATGTCCCTGCCGCAGCAACCGGAGCAATGAACCAGTTTCTCAGATACCACATGCCGACCCAAACCTCCATTTCTGTCAGGTCCCATTCAGGTCTATGGGCCGGCCTTATCTAGATTTTGGTCGCCTGACAACGATGCCATGCGGTCCCGGTATTGCCACAATGCACACTCGCTTGGCGCGCTGCATCCTATTTCGTACGGTCACACAGAGGCCCGAGGCTGCTTACTGTGGGGTCAGCTTGTAAGGCAAGGCTCATTTGATTGGCCGAAACACGGGTGCAGTTCATCGAAATGGAGGCAGAGACAGCCGTGTGTCGACTGTACCATACGTGCGTACTTCATCTACCAATAAAGAGAGATGCGGCAGCGGCCAAGTCGACCGAGTATCTCCGAATACGGGGGCGCCATCCGTTGAGCCGTCTTGTCCGACTTGCGACGATGTCGGGCCCAACCCCGAGATCGCACCGCCCACACGCACGACCGCTCCATCGCTTGTACCTGCAAACTTTTTTTTCTTCGCGAATAAACATATTCCCCGCATCGGACCTCTTCCTCCTCCTTCTGGGCTGTCAATTTACGAAGAATCCCCACCGCCGCCCAGCCCCTGATACTGCCGTATGCCGGCCAACATTCTTGGGATGGCGCCTCGCAATCGAATCAGCGCCTTGCGTTTGCCAGGTTGGGTCTGCCACCCGCAGCGCCCGAGATCCATCGCCCGAGGACCGTCCAACTGCGCCCGGCTTTTACTCGTGGACGGGACCAGCAACGTTCCATATTGCACCACTTCAGCCAACCGTTTGATACAGTCTCAATAATTAGCGCTGGCGTGGCCCACCGGCTGCCCCGTTCATAGGACTGCTTCCGTCCAATACGATACAGCATCGACTCAGGCTTTGGCTCCTTCAGATGCTGATCTCAGCGGTGTCTTTGAGCGCTCTGCTGAGTCTCCAAAGTCTTACCCCGCAAGGAATCCCGACCGCCACCCTCCGTCCTCCCCCGGCCACCACTCCGCTCCCCATGGCTCGCTCGCCCGCACCGCTGCAGCTTACCCAGGCGGCTTAGGCTCGGCAGTCCGCCTAATGTCGGTCCGATACCACAATTCACCTAGGGGCTTTCAGCGAGGCACAAGAGCAGGACGCTCTCGATGCCAGTGACGCCAGCCAACGATAGTCTCTCATTGCCGTGGGTCTTTTCCTGCTCTGCTTGCAGGCTACCCTCCCTCTTTTCTCCCTGAATGACGTAGGACAAGCCTTGCTGGATAAACACAGCGGCATCCTGGATACGGGGGTTCTTGCTGCCCAGCATGGGCGAGAGGCAGCCTGCCTGTGCGCAAATAAGGCCTGTTTTGATTCAGTACTGCCATGTGCCGCTTGCCTCGAATCCTGTTGCGCAAAATGGGCGGTCGCGGACTGGACGACAGCTTCCTGTGCTGCCCCAAGACATGTCAAGTCGGTTCAAGCTCATTCTAGCCCACTCAAGCCTTCAGGCGTATGGTTAGTCAGGAGTGTGGCTTATTGGCCGTTAGCGATTTGATATTTGGCCGTAGCACTAACATTTTCCTCGCACTTTACTTAACTATTCCTCCTAACCCTCCTTAATACACTCCTTACTCTAACTCTATAAAACTCTAACCTTAGCTGCTAACCCTAACCCTAACCGCTAATCCTAAGCTTATCCTCTTTTTTTACTACATCTAGAGGGCGTTCTGTTTTCTAACCTTATCATCCTTTCTTAGAAACTGGTGAGGTAAGTGAGTTTGTCTAGGGGGATTGTTAGTACACATTTGTGAAGCAAAAAGCTTTAACATTTTTTGTACAAGTACTTTTCCTAAAAATGGTTAGATACGGCCAAATATCAAATCGCCAACGGCCAATTAGCCGCACTCGGTTAGTCGTGCTCTCGGCGGTGGACTTTGTGGACACAAGGAACGCAAAGCCTCGACGATCGAGCTTGGGGCCTCCGTCCCTGCTTTGTGTCTCTCCCCCGCGCTGGGCCGTCTGGGATGGGTCTGTGGCGCTCCCCGGCGGCCAAAAGTTAATGAACGCGCTAAGCGCTTGGCTCTCGCGATCACTTCCACCATTGCGGGACGGGTGTGACTGGATGAACGACTCAGATGCCTACAACCTTTTGCACGTTACATTTTGAGGCATCTAGACGCGACGTCGACAAGGAACCTGCACATGCGTCACATGAACAGTAGCTCGTCTCTTCCTTCGTCTCCCCGGCGCAAACCAAACCCTCGTCGACGCGTGCTTCAGGCAGAGGCAGAGGGGCGAGGGAAAAGTAACACCTACAAACTGCCAAGCTCTCTCACGGCAAGGTTGAATAGCTAGAAGCCCATTCTCGGGCCAACAAGTCCAATCCAAAGGCCAGACTCGTAGAAGGATTCCCCGTCTTCGCGTGGGGCAGCATGGGCTCGCAGCTTGATTACCACGTCGATCTCGACCAGTCTTTTCGCGTTTCGCAGGACCAACTCCAGTCGAAGCTTATGGAGAGTGTGCGGGGACGCCAAGAAGACAGTTACTTGAGTTTCTGGGATAGGATCATCGGCTGTTTTCATCTGTCCCAAGGGGACGGGCGACGGACGGGCACGAAGCTATAAAGATCCATGACCTCCCGTGCGACATGCCCTTGCTGTCCACTTCTTCTGGTTGCTCTTCATACGCGCTGTGCTTCGATTGGTTTGCGAAGCCCTACCAGACGTCGTCTCACATACAGTTCCGTCGCATCAACTACCTGTAGTATTATAAGAGCAAGGGCGCGACATACGCTGCCATTTCCATCGCCATCATGGCTGACAAGATCCATCCTAATGGGTCAGTCTTCACCGCCCACCCTCTTTAGTACAAACATACTCAAACTATCTTTCACAGTGAAAAGGTCGCCGATGTCTCCGGACATCATGAGGAGCGCGGCACCGGCCAGCCCGACCCTGTCGAGCTGAGCCGTAACATTGAAGCGAAGTAAGTCGGCGTCTGATCATTATGAACTCTTGGCAGCTAATAATGGCTGTCAAGAATCAAGAACCCACTTGAAGGAATCGGCTACGACCAGCTCATGCGTGACGTTGATGTCTTCTGCCAAGAGCACGGCCTCCAGGAAGAGATAACCGTTTTCCGCAAGGGCGCACTGGTTGCTCAAGACCCGGAGAACTATGAGAACATCGGCGGTGCCGAAGCCCTTGATGAGGCCGAGATAACGGCGCTCCGTGAAGAGGTCACGCACAAGTGGCGCTTGCCTAAGAAGCTCTACCTGACCATCATCACTTGCTCCATTGGTGCTGCTGTCCAGGGATGGGATCAGACCGGTACCAACGGCGCCAACATCTTCTTCCCCGCCGAGTACGGCATCGAAACCAACAGCACTCGAGACCGTCTCATTCTGGGTCTTGTGAACGCTGGCCCCTACCTAGGATCCGCGTAAGTAATGTTTGTGCGAGTCTTTCGATATCGTGAGCTAACCTGCATTAGTCTTTGTGGATGCTGGCTGTCTGACCCTCTCAACCATTACTTCGGTCGCCGCGGTGTCATCTTCTTCTCTGCCCACTTCTGTATCTGGCCTCTCATCGGTTCTGCCTTCAGTCACAACTGGCAACAGCAGCTTGCGAACCGTCTTCTCATGGGAATCGGTATGGGTGCTAAGGCTTCGACTGTCCCTATCTATGCCGCCGAGAACTCCCCGCCGTCTATCCGTGGTGCTCTTGTCATGTCTTGGCAAATGTGGACAGCATTTGGAATTGCTTTGGGAACGGCATTTAACTTGGCCGTTTACTATGCCAAGTACAACTGGCGTCTTATGCTTGGTAAGTTGAAGAGTGATCCTAAGGTGCTCCAACTATGGCTGACCCGATCTCACAGGTGCCCCATTTCTTCCCGCCGTCCCTCTCCTTCTGTTGATCTACATGTGCCCCGAGTCTCCTCGTTGGCTCATGAAGAAGGGTCGCTACTACGATGCCTGGAAGTCCATGATCCAGCTCCGACACAACCCGATCCAATGCTCTCGCGACATGTACGCCATCCATGCGCAGCTGCAGCTTGAGAAGCAGGTGTTGGGCAAGAGCAACTACGCCAGCCGCTTTAAGGAACTCTTCACCATCCCCCGTGTGCGCCGCGCCAACTTGGCTGCTTTTACCGTCATGATCGCCCAGCAGATGTGCGGTAAGTAAAAAGCACAATCCTGAACAGTTCAGGTCATCATCTAACAAACCACCGCACAGGTATCAACATTATCGCCTTCTACTCCACCACCATCTTCAAGGAAGCCAAGATGGGCGAATTCGAGGCCCTGCTCGGTTCATTCGGTTTCGGTATGGTCAACTGGCTCTTTGCCTTCCCAGCTTTCTGGACCATCGACACCTTTGGCCGTCGATCGCTTCTCTTGTTCACCTTCCCCCAGATGACCTGGACTCTATTGGCGGCCGGCCTCTGCACGCTGATCGCGCCTGGTATCACCCGTACCGCCCTGGTATCCCTCTTTGTCTACCTGTTCGGTGCTTTTTACTCTCCTGGTGAAGGTCCCGTGCCATTCACCTACTCGGCCGAGGTCTATCCTCTGTCTCACCGTGAAATGGGCATGGGTTTCGCCGTCGCCACTTGTCTTTTCTGGGCTGCCATTTTGGGCATGACATTCCCTTTCATTCTCGACAGACTCCAGGTCGTTGGCGCGTTCGGTCTGTACGCCGGCTTCAACGTCGTTGCCTTCGTCATGATCTTGTTTTGGGTTCCGGAGACGAAGCAGCGCACCCTCGAGGAGCTCGACTGGGTCTTTGCCCTCCCCACCAGCCGCTTCGCCGCGTACCAGATTACCAAGGCCATCCCCTACTTCTTCAGACGCTGGGTCTTCTTCGACCGCAGTGCTAAGCTGGAGCCCCTTTACACCTTCCAGCAGCCCGACCGAGCCGAGCGAGTTCAAAGCTCTGACGAGGAGAAGAAGTCCTACTAGTCTTGGCTAGTACACACATCTCATGAGCCGATTCGAAAAGCACGTAATGAGCGGATAAGGGGGGATTGGGATATACCCAGGCGGAGGATGAGATGACGAGCTTTCACTTTCTTGTATGTCGGGTTGTCTTGCCCGACAGCCTAATGCGTGGACGGACGAATGTTCTCACGCCTTGTTTAAACCCAGTCTGTATGATCTGGTACATACTTTGAACCGATACCAATACTATTTCATCACCCTGCGTTTCGCCCTCTGTGCCGTGACTGTACCGCCTGCGTCTCGTGGCACCTCGGCCATCTCGACCGAGATGCATAATCCTGCCGCCACCAGAAGGTTAGGTCTGTTGTCTCACGAGCCCTCCCGTCATCGATGGTGTTTTGTGCTGTCGAAATGCTGTTTGGATTGCGCATTACTATTTGAACAACCTCGCCCCGCACGTTGCCGAGGTGACTTGAGTGCCGAGTTTGTCTCTCAAAGCGAGACCGAGGCATCGCGATTTGCCAAGACAAGCGGCGCTTCTAACTGCCGCTGTCGACGAGGGAGCTCTCCACCCCCACAATATAGCAGTCACGTTTGCGGACATTTCAAACTCTGTTCTGGGTTTTACACACGCCACGTATGGTACGTCCAAACTCTTATCAAACAGAACCATGCCTCGAAGCTTGGCACCCCCAACCTTGGCATGCAGTCGAATGACATTGTACAGACAGGCGCACATAGTAGGTGGGCACTTTGAGCAACGGCAGCGCTTTGAATAGGCTTTGCCATGACTCGGCCAAGGCTCCATTGCGTACCGGCGGGACGGCCCCTACAGGGACGGACGCGACGGACGGGGATAGGAGGGCCGACACCGAATGTTTACGTGTTGATATTGGCGACACTATCACACGTAGCTTAGGGGACGGCCCTAGGGCAATTTCACGATGTTGATGTAATGATGAAGTTCCGGCAGCAAGCCTGTCACTGCCCCCATCGCTCCAGGATCTCCCTCTTCCTCTCACTCCTCTGCCTCGCCTTGCCAGCATCGACCCTCTCAATCCTCTCCTTGACCTTCTCAACCTCCTGCCCCAGCACAGCGATCGAAGCCTCAATCCCTTCGTCCACGAGCCGCACGTCTCCAAAGGGGCTTTCGGCTAGCAAGCTGTCCCGGAGCAGCTGCACAGCGAGCTTCGCGTCCGCGAGCTGCGACGCCGCAGCGCCTTCGAGCGTCTCCTGGGTATTACGCGCCACGTCGCGGGCTTTGGCTTGTCTCTCGGCGAGGGTCGCGGAGAGCACGGCCGTCTGGCGGGCGCCGTCCGTGGCGTCTTCGGGGAAGGCGATGGCGAGGGAGCGGAGAAGGGCCTCGAGGGGCGGCTCGTCGAGTCCCGAGGAGCGGCGACGGTAGTTGGTGTTGAAGCGATTGCGGGAGGGGGACCCGGGTCCGGTGTTGCGGCGGCGGATGGGGGAGACGGGGTCCTGGACAGGTGTCTTTTTTCTGGGAGTCGAGACCGGGGCGGCAAGCTCGGAGCGAGCGGTGGCGAGGAGGCTCGTGGTTGCGGCCTGGTGAGACTGGAAGGCCTCGATGCGGGCGGAGAGGCGCTCGATGTGGTCGAGGAGGTAGTCCAAGCACTCATCGATCTGGTTCTGTTAGACACCGTCTCGTCATCACAAAAAGACCATGGGGAAATACGGACATAGACGACAGCTGCAGCCGAGCGGTGCAAAGATTGGCCGTTCTTGCTGGACAGTGACTTGAGAGCGGGTTCGAGGTACTGTTGCTCGACCGACATCTGGGCCACGGGGAGGATCTCGGCGTAGAGAGACTCGAGCTCCTCCTGAGAGGTCTTGACGTCGTCTGAGGGGTGCGATGTCACACCGTCGTGGTGAGCGGAGCTGAGAGCTTCGAGGTAGAGGCGGTCTAGCTTTGTGCGCACCGTTTCAACTGTGTACTTTATTAATCTGCGACAAGGTCAGTGGGGTGTCTCAGTAGAAGGCTGTAGAGGCGTGACGAGGGATGTGTACCTCATGCAGATCTCCCGAAGCCTTTCGACGTTTTCGCGGTCCTCCGGGTCTTCTGTCTCGAGCTCGAGGCCGAGCTTGCGCAAGCTGAGCAGGAGCTTGTCGTCGGAGTGCAGCAAGCTGTCCAAGGTTTGTTGGAGACCGTTGCCAGAAACCTTGGACTGCTGTTCGAGGTCCGCTGCTTTGTATTCGAGGTTTTGAGACAGCTCTTCGAGCTGAAGTTATGATCAGTGACACAGTCAGTAAGCGGAGGCAGTGGTACACACCGAGGTCGTCATCTTTTTACGCTCAGAACCATGCTTCTGATTCCGCTGGAAGACGAGGTCGGAGCGGGCCTCCTCCACTTTGGTGTTGCTCTTGACCAGCTTCGCCAGCGCATCCTGCTGCTGTTTCAAAGTCTCGGTCTGCTTCACAATGGCGGCAGTGGACCGGTTGAGCTCGTCAATGGCGGTTTGGATCTCGCGCTCGCTGAGAGCCTGCACGGCGGCCAGATCTCGAGACGCGACTAGCTTGTCTATCTGGCCAGACTTGTCGAGGCTTGAGTACCTGGAAGCGCTTCCTGTAAGACATGCTTCTCCGTGTGTGCGACGGACAGCCGCGAGGGAACTTACAGGGCCAACTCATCTCTGGATAGGAGGTTATCGGGGCCGAGATGAAGGCGGGCCCATTCCGTAAAAGCAGTGCCGTGCTCAGGATCGTCGAGGGCTGCCTGCAGGGTGCGTCTGTCGATGGCGATACCGTAGCCTCGTATGATGTTCTCCAAGCTTGAGACATCCATGTCGGCGGGCGAATGCGGACGTGGCAGAAAGAGCCTTGCCAAAAAGTGCGGTAAAACAGAGGAAACCGGAGACGGCTTGCTCTTCTTCCCTTGCGTATGATTTCGTGTTCGAAATGAACAGGTTTAGACTCTAGATGCCGCACGTGGACAAGGTTCCGAAGCAACGAAGGCCGGGCCGTGCCTTGACGTCTGACTTGTGATGGCTGTGGCTTCAGCCTTGGCTCGGAGTAAAGACGGGAGGAAAGGGACGGTGAAGGTGGATGGGCGGTGTTTCGTTCCTCCAAGGGAACGGATGTAGCAAAGCACACGGGAAGTTGTCGTTCTATGACGACGGAAGACGGATTCGTTTGTGGCGTGATCCCACGGTCTAGAGGCCAGCGAAGAGTATGTAAAAAAGCAACAAAAAAAACCACAGAGGCTTCGTGGGGGGTAGCCAATTCACGGCGGTCCTGGGGCAGCACACACCGCCGTCGTGGTGCAACCGGGTTTGGCGAGATACAGTACTCGCGTCTCGGCTCGGGTTGTCTTCGCTCTTTTAGGACGAGAGTTGCGGGACGGTCCGCTGGCTTTTCTTTTTCCTGTCTTTTCTTCCTCAAGGATCAAACGTTGAAGCCTGGTGAGATACGAGATGCAAACCGACTGTATGGCAAGCCGTCAGTCAAGCAAGGGTGAACTTCATTGGGGTCTTTGCGCGAAGAGGAGGTGAAGGTGCAAACAGAACTGGAAACGTCGGTCGGCACGACAGAAGCCCACTACCAACACCAACGGGGGACACATGACTAAGCCAGTTCGAGAAGAAGACCCCCACTACCTGGCCCAGCCGGCCAACCACACGCTGTGCTTGGACGGTTTTGGGCGTGCACGGAGCTCTGTGCGCCCCCGTCCGCCGTCCCGTCTGGTCTGCAGCGGCCCCATCCACTGTTATGCGCGGCACGTACCTCGAAGCATATGCCATTTCTTGGTGACGTCTGGAGGACTTACACCAACCCCAATGTCCAACCAACCCTCATTGTCCTGAGGGGAACAGGACACATACGCACATACACACACATGGACCAACAGCCAGCAGCCACTATCCGTCTCTCCGTTCACCCCCTGGCTTAAGAAAAAAAAAGGGGACTCTCAAAGGACCATGGACCAACAGATGTTCCTCCTGCGCGGCATCATGTGGCTGGAGATTTCTGCAAAAGAGACCACCTTGCCATCACGGGCCAATCCTATATAATCTGTCATGGCATAGCTAACAACAACTGAACCCCCCCGGTACTGTTTTGGGTGTCGTTTGCAGCAGGTGCCGCTTTGCCGTCAATCTGCCGTGTCCCGTCCAGCTGGGTTGCCAATCGCATCCCGGACCAAGGAAAACACTCCAGGCGCGTTTGGGCCTGAGCTTGAGCTCTTTCTCGACTTGTCACTTTTGACAGATGCAAGCCCCCATGTCTAGATGCTCAAACCCTTTGCTTTTGGGGGGCTCATCGTCAGGTTTCTGCGGCGGGTCGGCTATCGGAATGCCTAACACAGACACCCAAGATTTCAAGGCCGTACTGCACGGTCTGTATGTTGGGGGGGGGTGCTGTGGTTCCTCTTCGATCGTCAAAGATAAGCAACGCAGCGGGCGTGCTTTCTCTAGTATCCCGGGTGGCGAGTCCAAACGGAGAGAAAGCTCGCTTTCACCCTGATATCTGACATATTCTGCCCTTGTTATTTGTTATCACCAACAGACGAGATCCCTCCGCGCTCCGCAAAGAAGGTCCCGGTACTCGAGTACCGGTACCTTTTCCCGCAGACAGGTATGATCGCACATTTCCTTTGCTTGTTCGCGAAACGCCTGTTCAACTCGTTTGGGTTGCCACACTTTCCAACGGAACCTTGAGAGAGCGATGGACCCCCATTTCTCATGGCCAGTAGAGCGTTTGTGATGCCATCCCACACACCACCTCACCCAGTGGACCCCATCTACCTACGGCTTCACTTCACCGTCCCTTCACATCCCATCTCGCCCATTCGACGCCCACCAACCATGGGTTTCGGCGTCTATGCCTACCTGTGACGTGTCAAGGGGAGTAAACCGTCAAACCATCGTCTGTTCCATCTCTTGTTCACTCCCTTCCCGGGGATATATACCCGACCTGTGCGACCTTGACCCGAGAAAACAGGAGCCTTGTTGTGTTTCCATGTCCCTCACTCCAGCTCGTTTTCCCTCTTTTTGCTTGATTGCTTTGATTCAGACTCATCATTATATCACCTTGGGGGACTCTTGTCACACCTCGCACACATAAACACACTTGTGTTCGTCACCCCCCCTTTTGAAACTATGATTACAAACATCTCTGCTCGCTTCGAGCTACTGTCTTTACAGATCCACCGCTGTCTCAGACATTTCACAGACAATGCCCCCAAGATATCACCCCGCTTGCCATTGCGAATGTTCCGGAGAGGCAGCGACGAGAAGAACAGAAGCGGCGGCGGCAGCAGCAGAACCCACACATGGAGGACTTGCGGACATCCCACCTTCCAGCGAATGGGTGACATCTTCTGGGTCGCGGTCATCTACCTTGCTAGTGAGCTTCTCATATGGGCCCTTACCTTGGCTCTGAGTCCAGTCGGGCTACAGTTCCTCTCCTCCATCTCTGGCATGGTCCTGGTGTTTGCATTCATGGTGTCCGTCTCACAGCTCTGCCCCGGTTCGGATGGCTTCTACCACCGCAACGTCAAGTCCAAGGTTCGTCTGCTTCCTAAACCATTTCACCCCGTTTCAGGATGCTAATATGACCAGGTCGATTTCGTTAATAGCAATCTTGGTGTCGGCTTTCCTATTCCAATCGTTATCATTAGCGAAGAGCAGCTCCTTGGCGGCAGGGGCATTGGAAGAGTAGTTGGAAACTTTTGTAGGCCACGTCAACTTGACCTTTTGGCCTACCAGAAACTGACAAGACAGTAAATACCAACGTCATCTTCTGGTCTCTTGGCTTACTTCTTTCCTGGGGAATACTGGCTGGCATCCTCAGACTTCCCCCTTTCTCCATCCGCTACCTCAAAAACATCGAGCCCGAACAGACATGGCGGCCCCAAGTCACTGCATCTTCTCTGCCGCGCATCGAGATGCCACCTCAAACCGCCAGCTGTAGGGCGTCGGAGACGACGACCCTGAATGGGACCGCTATAACCGGATACCACACCGATAAAGAAGCGGGGCCGGGTCCGGACTTGAGAACCGTCTCGGCTTACTTCACCGACAGTGACTGCCCGACGACCATCCCGCCCCGAAGTGCCGCAAGTGAACAGCCAGCCTGCGCTTCGCTTTCAAGTTCACGGCACACGGACGACTCCCGCAATGAGACAAACCCGTTGGCTAGCTGGATCAGGGAGTGCTACCCCATGGCCCTCGCGATCTCCCTCTTCATTGTCATCGGCATCCCAGTCTCCCATACCACAGGCGACGATCGAGTTCTCGACGGTTGTATGCTCTGGTTCATCTGGATCAGCAGCACAAGAATCCAACGGGCCTTCAGCCGAGGTCACCTCCTCGCTGACTCACCCGGCCTGAAGACGACAACCACCACACTCCTTAATCCAGTCCTCCTGACGACGCTCACCATGACCGCCTACACCCGTGCCAAAGCAGCCGCACAAGATGCGCTGATCGAACACACACTGGCCATGTTCAGCAGTGGCACTTCCCTCTCCGATCTCTGGACGTACAAGACCACGGGGTGGGACCTCCGGGAAGGCCAGAGAGATTGGTTCGGCGCGGGCGATGCGGCGCTGTCGATTCTGGAATGCGGCATTGTTGTTTGGGGCTTCAAGCTTTATGAGTGTCGCCGGCAGATTTGGTCTCGCGCCGGGGCGGCTGTCGTCCTCATCTCAGTCGGCATGGCGGCGCTCAACGTCTTGGTCTCCGTTCTCCTCGGCAGAACAGTTGGCCTCGGTGGTCCCGAAGCACTTGCCTTCGCGGCGCGGAGCACGACGCTCGCTCTCGCACGGCCTGCCATGGAGGCTCTTGGGGGAATCAGGTCGTGAATGCGGCGCTGGTGGTGAGCAATGGTATACTGGGCCAGCTGGCGTACCCATTTTTGCTGCGGAAGTTGAGAATCGAAAGGCCGGACCCGAGCGAAACCGAAGCTAGTGAGACGGCAAGGGATAACGCGCTGACAATCGCGGCGGGGGCGACGATTGGGATCAACGGCGCAGCTATGGGCGTTTCGTACCTCTATGATAGGAAGAGCCGGGCTGCGCCGTATGCTGCGTTATCGATGACGGTTTTTGGGGTCATGACTGTTGTTTTCACCGCGGTTAAGCCATTTACGAACATCTTGGTGGCTCTGGCGCATCGATGATTGGGGATTCGCGGGACGTAATGTTGGTGGTTCTGGACATACTTGACGGCGATTTGAACAGGCAGCATGGCATTGGTTCACCGGCAGCAGATATACAAAGAAAGCATTTGCTCTTGTGCAACTCATGAAATCGTCAGATGCGCGTGGTATTTTTTTTGGTATACAGGCATGCCTATTGCAGCATGTTAACAAAGCGCGCGATGGGTCATATGATGCGCGCGGGTCAACTTTTCAGACCCCCTCCCGATGCTTGCGTGCATGAGCGTAATGCTCCTCGCCTCCACTACAGTCGGTCTACTCCAGTCTGTGAATGTTTGTCAGTGATTTTTGAGAAACCATAGTCTTTGGGAAAGACGAGCCCACCTCTCAATCAAATGCAGTCCGCTCGCTGTCTCGACAACGGTGCTGATCTCGCCAGGGTTCAAGCCGAAGGCAGCATCCTCAAACTCCTTTTGCATATCACCCTTGCCGAAGTAGCCCAGATCACCCCTCTTACGGGCACTGCTGCAGTCGGATTCGGTCAGAGCCAGCTCGCCGAGAGTGGCCTGGCCAGACTTGATCTTTTCCTCGTGGGCCTTGATGATTTCGAGGGCGTCCTCCTTACTGCGGGAGATTTCGGCCTGTAGGGGCGTGTTAGCTTGGGTCCACGGTACCCCTGGGAGACTTGTGGACATGAACAGCGTACCTCTCTCCAGCTCGAGGGGCGACGGCTGCCCTTGTGCTTGACCAGCAGGTGAGCGGCGCGGATCTTGCCCTCGGGGACGGGGACGGCCTGGGGCCTTGCGCCGGCGCCGGCGCTGTGGTGGCTGGCCATGTAGTGCTTCAGCTTCTCGGTGTCGGTTCCTGCGGGCGGCTCCCAGCGCGAGACCTTTTCGGCAGCATTGAAGTAGTAGGGGAGGTTCTTGGAGTTGGAGTGTCGCACTTCCCAACCGGAGGGGAGACCGGTGTCAGCCTGGAGGAGGTTGTTTATGTTAGTTGACCGACAGGAATGGTATTGTCTTGGTGGGCAAACCCAAGACTCAGCAGAGATTGCTCGAAGGGGAATGAGGGATCGACATGCTGAGGCGGATTCTAAATGGGGGAGAGAGGGTAGAGGGGGAGGGAGGAAGCCCGCTGCGGGGATGCGCGCCGCTGCTTACTTACCATTGTTGCGCGTGAGGGCGTTTACGACAAAGAAGTCCCGTTGCGGTAGTAGAAGCAAGGCGTCTGGAGGTGAAATCAGGCAAGAAGAAACGACAGCGTCACCGTGTACCGGACTGTTGACTCGGCCTGGAGCAAAACAATAAGAAGATGCGGAAGACAAGTTGAAGGATACGGCGGGTGGGTGTCGAGGTAAAGATTACGAACACACAGTCGGAGCTGGGCTAAGCTAGACTGAACTGGACGGGACTGGGCTGGGGTTGGCGATGCAGGGCAACGGTACGAGAAGAATGAGCAAAGAGGTTCTTTTGAGTTAAATGCGATGGATTGGACGAGAGATTTGGGGGACGGAACTGGAGCTGAAGGATGACGTGCGGCTGCCGGGGTTACGGGTGCAGCTTCCCTCTGCGAAAAAAAAAAAACCAGAACAGCAGGGCGGCCAGGGGGACAAGCTTGAGCAGCGCAGCACCAACCAGCGGTAGTGGAGAGAATGAGGGGTGGGTTACGGGGGATCTGGTGACCTCTGACAGCGACAGGGAAGCACCAAGGACCTCCTGTGTTGTTTCCCTGCCAGCCTCCAGGTGTTGGTGTCCCCTTTGCCCCTGCAAGGCGGGGGAGGAAGGCGCTGGAAAGAGGGGTTCGGGTTTTGAGTCTCCATTGGCCAAGGACCCGCTTTACTGTCTACAGGATCACGTGGGTAGGGAGAACCCATACCCGCTTTGTCAGCTTACTTAGTTGTTTCATCTCACCTCCACGAGTCCCACGACGCTGTTCCGCTGTCCCAGATCGTGGGCTGTATTTCCTAGCCCAGTTGCAGCTTGTCACCTGTCATTAATTCAAGGTTTTCAATCCCGGCCCTGTCGATCCGTCCGATCACAACCGTTATTTTTCAGGTTTCCTCTGACTTTGTGCGAACCGCACATCATTAAGGACTCAGCACTTGGGTCGGTTGCCCATCACCAAGACAGACAGTGCAACTATTCAAGAAGCGGGGAGCAAACGGTTCGTCACGGTCGAGTCCAGACTATGGACTACGCGGGAGTCAAGTACACGGCATCAGGTATCATTTATAACCCACCTCTTCTCATTCTCCCATACCAAGGGAGCAGTATTTGCATCATCTACCCCATATACCATGTGAAGAATGCAAAAGCACTGCTACAACAGCCAAGGCCAAGGTTTCTCGTCGTTCTGAGCCGAACTGTCAAATCCAAGCCCCGCCAGGCGCCGAGTGACCTTTAACCAAATTTCACATGACGTGTCAACTAGGCTCCCCAATGTGGGAGTTGGGTTCTTGAGCGTGATTCTGTGGCAGATTGACCCGTGACTTCGGCCATCAGACATAGTTATGTAGATTTGCGTCAAATATAACGTCGCATCTGGCTTCAATGGCTGAATGGAGCCGCAGTAATAGACCCAAAGAATCTTGAGTTTTCTTGTCCTCCGAAAACTCCAGCTTTCGAGGTCATTCTGCTCCAAAAATCGCCACCAAAACCAACTCTTCTGAGCGTCCATGGTCATGCGATTCACTCCTTTGGTGGCTACTGAGACAACCGTGCATGAGGCCAAAACTGGATGACCAACAGAGGAAAGGGTTGCAAGCAGGCAGGATCGTAATCAATACTCGAGTTATTATCCTCTAGGCGACCCGTTGTTCTAGAGACCCAACTGCCTTTCTGGCCCCCTAGGCCACCTTCAAAAACCAACACCTTGATTAGCCAGTGACTCACCCGTAGACCGTCTCGGTGAAGAGGTGGCCCAAAGTCAGAACCGTGGCTGACCGAGAGCCCCACCTTTCCGTTGCCTCCTACCACGCATCCACTCACTCCAAAAGGAAGCCGTGCGCTACCGCCCTTCTGCCTTTCGTTATTTGCGCTGCACTTCGCTTTTCCAACGTCTGCCTCAACTTTTCAACAACACCACATCACCCCTCATCGACAAGCAGAAACCTCGATTCTGGCCAGTAGCTTTGTCGCGGCGCCGCCTACGAAGAAATCATTACACCGTTTTATCCAAAAACTCTTCCCCCGATACACTGAATCGCTTCGCGACCAACAGACACGATGGCTACCCCCATGTCCACCACCTCTCAGGACGAGACCGCGAACAAGAAGCTCGAGCAGATCACCTTCCGCTTCTGCTCCGAATGCTCCAACATGCTCTACCCCAAAGAGGACGAAGAGACGCATCGCCTCCAGTTCACCTGCAGAACCTGCCAGTTTACCGAGGAGGCGCAGTCGACTTGCGTCTTCCGTAACGTCATGAATAACGCCGCCGGCGAGACGGCCGGTGTGACCCAGGATGTGGGCTCGGATCCTACTGTAGGTGATTCCCAGACTATTCTTGCCCCTGTTGTATGCATCGGTTGCGGCCACGCCATCCTGTGCAGCGGCTGCGGCAACCCGTCCGACGACTTCAACGTCTCGGCCGTTGTTGTCCAACCCGGCGATTCCCAGAGCAAGAAGACGGAAATCACGTGGGACGACCTGATGGACATGGCCGAAGACGAAGCTCTTGACGAGTACGACGAAGAGAAGGAATCGGTCACCTCCGACGACATCAACCAAGGCCTTGCGGGCATCGCCCTCAACCAAGAGCCCACCTCGGCGAATCGCAACGTTTCGTGGCCGACCTTTCAGCTTGCGGTCAACCAGTGATCTAACATACGCGATACGATACCACTCAACTTGCTTCTGGATACCCCCTTCTTCCCCCACGCCCGGCGGTGCTGGGTTGGCTGTTGCAATGGATTTTTGCTTCCACTTTGGATTCGAGACCTCCTTTGTGATCAGCTGGCTGACGCTGCATCTTGCCCGGATCTAGCTTCCACGATCAAACAAGGAATGCCCCGTCTGCAAGGGCGGCGAGGCTGTCTTCTTCCAATCTCAGCAGCGAAGTGCCGAGACGGGTATGGTATGTCAACCTGCGGTCGGTTCTCCTTACGAAGCACGACTGGCTAACCCGTGTTTTTGCAGAAACTGTTCTATGTTTGCTGCGATTGCGGTCACATCTTCCAGTAAAAGACGCGACCCTTTGACGATACCCGAAGACTGTTGGAGGGGGAGGTTCTGCATTGTACGGAGTATTATGGCGTTCGAGCTTTGAATTGGGAGGGAAAAGGCCAAGGGGCCACGGTTCTTGTCTTTTAGCTTTACAATACTCAATATTGTCCTACAACTGGACACGCTCATTCTTGAACACGTAGATCTCCTCTCTCGCCTGAGGTGATTTTCTTTACTTTGTGAATGGTCTTGTGTTTGATGGAGATTGGTATCGACGGCCAACCCTGATAAACGCCGGCTCATGCTTTCATATAATACACTCCCACACTCTGATGATTTTCCTGTACATGTACACAAACATCCTACACATCTCTTTTCCACCTCCTTCGCATCGCCCTAAAACAGCGACAGCCTTCTTATGCGTGCATGGGCGCCATGGACAGGATTTTGCTCCACTTCTTCCTCCTCAGCTCAGCACCGACGACTCCGTTGATGCGCGAGCCGACGGGGTCGCCGGCCTTGTTGATCAGAACGCAGGCGTTGTCGTCGAATCGGATGACGCTGCCGTCGGGGCGGAGGGTCTTCTGCTTGGTGCGGACGACGACAGCGTGGCGCATGTCACCGCGCTTGACCTTGTTCGCGGCCGAGGAGCCAGCCATGCCCCCCTCACCGGCACCGCGGTGCTTCTGGACGACGACGACAATTCTATCACCTGTATTATGTCATGTTAGGATTCAATTCTGATCGTACGCGAGGGAGTCCGCAGGTGGGGGGCAAGTCGTACCGATGCGGGCGAGTTTCTTCTGTCCGACAACCATGGCGCACTCGACCATTGCGGCACCCGAGTTGTCGATGCATTGCAGCATCGTCTAGCGTGGCGTCAGCACATTGCAAGGATTGGGAGCGATTGGACGAATACGGAACCTTTAATTGAATCATCTTGGCGGCGAGAGGTAGTGGGCTGTGGGTTACCAGATCTCCCCTAGCTGGTCACTGTCGCTGAAGCTATATCGAAAAGGTGGAACTGCAAAGTTGAAATTCCACGACCGCCGGAATCACGGCCGGACGTAGATCCGACAGTTCGCCGGGGTCTGGCCTGGTTGCTGGGCTGCTGAGGCCAGACTCAACACCAGAGACGAGTTAGCTGCATCGGGCGACGTGCATCTGATTGGCTGACGTAACCCTCAAAACCTGGTCTGTGCGACTATTTTGACGTCTCAGCTGGGGGAGCCACTCCAACGATAATTGCCTAGCCACTGAGTTTTGCAACCTGTCATTGGCTCAAGCCCCCAGACAAGGCACAATCCAATGTTTCCCTCTTCCGCTGTCTTCCTCCCTCTGCTCTGTGCCTCTTTCCTTCCTCCCCTGGAATCTGTTCAATTGGGATTTGCTGGAACTGAATTGAGCCGGAGAGGGGACACATGCAGTCACCTACTCACTCACTCACTCACACACGTACACGCAGCCGACTGGTCATAAGTGGGAAAGCAACTCTCCCGCTTGGCTGGGCAGGAACGAATTAAACCGGGACAGACGGCGACTTCCATTTTCTCTTTCAAGCCTACCCAACCTCACCTCATCCACTTTCTGTTTTCATTTCACTCCTCATCTCACCTCCCTCTCAACCTCCTTGTCCGTCCTTGCGTCGCCATTGTCTGTCTGGTTTCCCTTTCGATGGGTGAAGCTGCTTTGCTCCCCATATTCATTCTTTGGTCCCGCACCCTGGCACCCACGACAGACCGACGACTAGCTTCACTCATATGATCCACGGCCCTGCGCATTGAATCTCCACCGCAAGCATACCGAGACTAGCCTGTCCTCGTTGCTTGTTTGTGCCCCCTTTGAACCGGAAGAAATGACGACACCCAACCCAAGCTGACCCTCTACTCACCTAACATTTGCGCCTTTCTTGGGATAACAGCCCTCTTCCCAGTTTCACCCACAACGGCTCTCGACCCTCAGCGGACACTTGCGACACATCTTGACCCAGCCGTCACTCACTCTCTCCACACCCTTTTCTTGCCCTTTGCGTGGGCTATCGAAGGGAGCCCAAACATCGACCTTGGCTCCTTCGTCCACTCCTTGCTCTGTGCGCCGACGCTGGACCCTCCCGACGCTCTTTTAGCCTTTTTCCGCTTTTGTCCGCAAGTCCGCTCCTTCAACATTGCGCCGAGGCTGACAGTACGACGGCTACGGCGGGAACTACCTCAAGATGCCGCCCTCCGGTATCGCGGCGAAGAAGCAGAAGCAGAAGCAGACGCTGACGTTGGCGCAACTTGCTTCGTACGACGATTTTCTGACGGATGCGTTGGTTGACCATGTACGGCGTTCGGTTCGGCCGGGCAGTGATGTCCTCGGCACTCGGAGGCTGATGAAGCTGACACTTTGCAGGCTTTCTACTGGACTACGATTCCCAAGAACAGAAACTCATACCACCCCTCCCGAGGCGTGCGCGAAGAGGACATTACCCAGATCATTCAGAACGAGATTGTCGTCAAGAAGGACCTCGAATCCGCCGAGCGCAAGCTGCTAGCCACCGATGGCTTCCGCAAGTTCTTTGCCGCTCTCAAGACGGACAAGGCGAAGGATGACTTCAAGCGCCACATGCGCCGCTACACCCAGGTCTACCTCCCCGACTGCCCCTTTGAGGTCAATTCGACGAACCGATACACGATTGTGTCGCATGAGGCCGCCATCACTGCCCGACGCTTCATCCGGAGGAACGAGACGGTCAAGTACCTGGCTGGAACCCAGGTCAACATCTCCCCCGAGGAGGAGCGGGAAATGACGGCCCGTAAGAAGGACTTCAGCATCATCATTTCTGCGAGAAACAAGTGCGCCAGCCTGTTCATGGGCCCGGCTCGGTTTGCGAATCACGACTGCGGGGCTAACGCGAAGCTCATGACGACATCCTCGGCCACGATCGAGATCATTGCGACGAGGAACATCGATGTGGGGGAGGAGATTACCGTCACATACGCGGAGAACTACTTTGGGGAGGACAATTGCGAATGCCTTTGCAGGACATGCGAGGACAGGTGCACAAACGGTTGGGCGCCGGCTGAAGGGGAAGTCATGGTCAAGAAGAGCATAGAAGAATCCGTCATGGACGGATATTCGTTGCGCCGGCGGAGAGGGGACGATAGTACGGGTCCTTCGTCCCGGACACCCTCCGTCACACCAGACATCCGGCCGCGAGTGTCCAAATCTCGATTGAGAGGCGGAAAATCGAGCCGCGATTCGCTGGCAGTCGACTCGCCCATGTCGGATGCTTTATCACCAGACCAGAAGCGATCTTTTGACTCGCTTGTCACACCGCCTATCACACCATCCAAGAGACGGAAGGTCTTGGCAACAAAAGCAATCACGGTCCCTCCAGAAGCGCTTACCAGCTCAAGGGACAGCTCGGCCTCCGAGTCTGTGCGCAGCATGTCGTTGACGAGCGGCGGAAACGAAGATGGCTCGGTGACGGACATCACTGAGCCGGAGAAGGACACGCCGGAACCGATCCAGGCGCAGAAGAAGTCGGATCTCGTCAAGGAGGAGGAATGCGAAGAGTCCACGGAGCAAGTCCTGGCCAGTGCGGCGCCGTTCTCCTCACAACGGCAGGGCCATGGAGGCACGACGGTTGCGACGTCGGTTGAAACATCTGCTTCGATTCGAGCGACATCCGTCATGGCCTCTAGATCGATTCCCATCTCATCTTTGTGCAATCCCCCGTCTCCGCCGTCGAAAGCTAAGGGAAGGGGCGCCTCTGGATGGACTGCCTTGGCGTACTCGACGAGCATTACAACCGCGACGACAAGACAAGATCGCATGAGCATTGCAGCTGCCGTATGCAGCAATAACAATATCAACACAGAACCGGTGGCGATGCCAGACGCAGGCGCAACGACAGGTTCTGGCAGAACCGGTTTGAAGTCGATGCAGGTTGGCAGGATTCCCTCAACAAAAGAGCCGCTCGAGAGCCCCCTCCGGGAGCGCATGACGCAAGCGTCAAAGGTCGAGGCCGTGACGTCAATCGAACAGGACGTCCCGGGCAACCGCAGCTCCGACAGTGTGCAGTCATTGAAGGTCGAGGCACGGGTGTCGACGGAGAACCCTGCGCCGGTCACTGACAATATCGAAGTCTGTGCGAAGGCCGATGAGACGACGGTGGCGGAGGAAGCTGCCAGCCAGCCACCAGCAGCAGCAGTAGCAGCCCTCAAGAAGCGAAAGTATCAACGGCGCACTTTCATCAAAGAGACCACGCCACCCGCAAAGACCCGAACGCCCGGCGATTACACTCTCACACCACTGCTACTCTCAGAACCGCAGACGGCGTGGGTTCGCTGCATGAATTGCGAGACGGCCTTCGTGCAGCAAAACGCATACTACACCAAGAGCTCGTGCCCGCGCTGCGAGCGACACTCCAAGCTCTACGGTTACATCTGGCCCAAGACGGAGAGAGCCGGACCCCGCGACAAGGAGGAGCGCATCCTCGATCACCGCATGATCCATCGGTTCTTGGGACGAGACGACGAGGCGCGCATCCGGGGTCGAAAGAGACCTACAGGAGGGCTGTCCGAGGCACTCGAAGATGCCAGGGGTGGAAACAAGCGCCTCAGAGCCGCAGACGAAGATTCCGGGGAAGGCGAAGACACGGCCGGGTTGAGACGGAGCGGTCGGATGCGAAAGGCTAGCACCAAAGTGGCATGCCCGTGAGGAGAAGAGGCGCGCGAAGCAGCCAACCGGAAGTGGCCCGACACCAAGGCCTGGAAGGAACGTCTCTACAGCTTCGGGGGAGCTCCCACCCGTGGCTATTCTATTTATTTTTTCCCCTGGTCCTTCTGGAGAAACGAACGAGGATGATTTATAATTGGAACGTGGGAAAACTTGGGGTGGAAAGGCGTCTGTCTCATGTTTCATTGCGATAGTACCACATTCTGGCTTTTGTTCCCCTTCTTATTCTTGTTTTCTAGTATGCATGTATAACTGCATGGGCGGTACATAGATACCATAGCTCCTCACCTTTGCATTTGTCCGACCGTCCGTCTGCAGGGTAGCACAGAGGATAGGGGGGATTTCTCTTTCGATTTGGCGTGGTGTTGAGAGACAACATTCCAGCCGGTTGTCTTGGCTGGGTAGACTACTTTAGAGAAGGAGGTGTTTTTTTTTTTTCGCTCGCCCCTTTGGATGCACACAAGCATACGCACGCACACCGAGGATTGGGGGGACTCAATGAAGCCAGGGGTAGAGGGGGATGGAGAGAGAATTGATGAGAGCGATTTTACTTGTTCAAGACGATGACATTTCCTCTGCGTGCCGATGATGCCTCACCAGTGCCCACCAGGTCGTTGTTTTTCTTTTCTTTTGTGTTCCCCAACCCGTCGGATTCGGACATTGGCCATCAGCCCTCAGCTCAGCGTATGCGTGCTGCGTGCTTACCTGCGTGGCTGCTGCATCTTTTCTTGCGTCTGGACTGGACGAGCGCTATGCTATGTAAGTGATGGTTTCGGTCGGCGACCGAAAACGACTCGACAGATTGCCTCACCTCACCACCACCACCACCACCACCGTCACTGCCGCTCCTCCATCCCCACCGACACCCGATGCAGAGGCATGGACTGATTGACATTCTGGCAGAGACATTGCCCTTGGACACCACCTCGACACTGCGATCAACGACCCCACCAGAATCCCCCAGCATACTGCACAAAGTCGGTGTCGTCGCGAACGGTGCGTCGCTAGCAGCCAGCGCTAAGGCAAAGCAAACGCTATTCAAGCTCCTAACTGCCTCGTGGAATTTCTTTTTGGGCCTTCCCTGCCCTTCCTGCCCTGCTTGTCATAAAGCTCGAGCACCACCTCTCCGTCTTAGCTCGGGTCTTCCCTCTCGGATTCACTCAACACTCACCGACCCCCGACATATATCTTGGGCCCCTTCACCTGGGCTCTTCTTCCGATCGTCCAAGACCAAAAAGGGCCCCCCTCCCTTTCCTTTCCTTGCATCACCTATTGCACCCGTCCACATCACCGAGGGCGGCCTCCGTCAGTACCATGTCAACGGAGACCTTTACGCAAAAGGCCATGATGAGTGCCGGCCTCTCGGGGCCGCACAACTACCACTACCAGCAACACCATCTGTACAACCCGGCCCCGAGGCTCTCCGCCCTCGTGCAGGCCAAGCAGGCCAAGTCATCATCGAGGCGTTCAGCGGCGATGGCCCGGCAACAAGCACGACGACTGCAACCGCAGCCGTTACATCCCTTGGCGACGATGGTCGCCGTGGTTTTCGACTACTTTCTGCGGGGCATGCTGGATCTCACGAGACCGCCGAGGGAACTGGTCAGCCTCATCGTGAGGGGGGTCTTCACCAGCCTGTGCTGGGCGTATCATGCACTGCCCATGCCGCTGGCAGTGGGCATGTTTTACTACGGATTTCAGAGCGTCCCCGATGGGCTCCGCAGCGTCGAGGAGCTGCGGGTGATCTACAGCACGAAGCTGGACGGCGGCGCGATCGCCGGGAGTGCATCCGGCATCGAAGGCCTCTACGGGCTGGGCGAGCTGGCATTGGTGCGATGGGGAGACTTGGGCGTCCTGTCGGTAAGTTCTTCTGACATCATCTTTTTATTTTTTTACTTTTCCTCCCATGTTTTTCCCCATTGTTTGTCTCGGTTCGGGCATGCGCTTCATTTCTTCAAGTGAAGCTGCATCCGAAACCAAACATGCCAAAAAATATATGTCAATCGGGAAGAGAAAGAAACGAAAAGAAAAAAAAGAAAAGACAAAGTGTTGGGGGCTGACGTTGGTCCAGGCGTTTTGTTGTCTAGCTATGATGACGGCGGCGTATACGGTCATGGTGCTCATGGAGATTCGCGACTACATCCTCGACACATGGGCGCTCATCGTCGACGAGGCCCTCGAGGTCAAGGCGCTGCTGCGAGCGGACGAAGTCTAGCTGACGCCCTCCGGAATGGGGTTTAGTCTGCTTTCGTACCCGTCCCTGATCCTCCCGGCCTTTGTGGGATCGATCCCACGGTCGGGTCACCACCAGCGTTGCTTTTGATTGCTTTTGCTCCCCTCGTCCATTTTATCGGTTTTTTGTTGGGAGCAGAAGAGGAGAGAAGAGAGAGCGAGCTGTGTGCGGTCAGACTTGGAGATCGTCGTCTCCTCGTGCTGGCCCGACGCTTCTTACTGGGTGGCATCCGACCATCACCCCGACCATCACACACACACACACACACCCTCTCTCTCTCCCACTCACGCCTGCTCCTGGCGCACACGGGCGCCCACCGGCTCAAAAGTTTAAAAAATGGTCTTATCTGCACGGCGCTTTGGGCGACAGTTTCATCTCTCTGGGCGTGGCATTCAGTCCCGGATCTTCGGACGAAGAGGGAAAAAGAGAACACGGAGTTTAGGTGGAGTTTGGGACAAACCCCACACGATGGATTGATTGTTGGGAGAATGGATGCAAGTCTGACGGCGCCAGACACACCAGTCGACTGGCATCGGCGGATATGATAATGATACAATACCTAATGAATATACATAACTGGCCAACACTCCTTCATCCACAGCGCGATGGATAGAAGGAGCATTGGGGTCCTTTCGAGACATGAATCCTGAACTACCCGACTCCCCTCTCTTGCCTCGTTCACTGCCTTCCCCTTGCCGGTCCACACCAACCAGTCCACCTCACGTCTCTTTCATCTTGCTTCTCTTGACCATCGTTGATGGAGCTGCAGAGTGCAGGCTGCTTGGGGCCTCTGGCGCACCCGCTTTCCCTCGCTGCTGCGCTGCTGCGGCCAGCAGGCCACCCACACAGCCAGTCATTGGGCGCCACAGCGCCAGCCCCTGCTCTCTTTCTCTCACTCTCACTCTCACTCTCACTCTCACACACACGCTTCTCGACTCGGTCTCGGTCGGCCCTCGCCTCCCTCGCTTCCCCCTTGCCTTGGCCTGCTTACTGCATAGCACACCTTTCGCCTGCGTTCCCCACATTCTTTGGCCGTTCGACTGCCCCGTCTGCGGGAGAAACACAATTGGGGGGAAGCCTTCTGCGATTCCACTCCGTAGTCGGTCTGTTTCCTTATCTGCAGCCGACATGACTGGGCCCTCCAGACCTCCACTCATTTCCATGGCTGAGTTCCGTCCTACCCCAGACTTCCCCCCTTCGTTCCACCCGTCCCGAAACGGGCACGCCTTTTTGGACACTGCCAGCACACCAAGACCGTCCGCCACAGGCCTGACGGCCCCCGAAAGCCTCGCCTATCCAAGAGCCACACCACCCCCCCCCCCACGGACGATCAGGCCGGGCGCAGGGCATCCTGCTGTGGCGCGTGAATGTCCTTCCCCACGTGTCGCCTTGAGCAGTATAAGGCAATCCCCGACCAACTATTTCCTCTTTCGTCAACGGCACACTGCTATTTCTGGCCGTTCAGAAGTAGGCTTCCGCCACGGAGCTCGGGATGTGGATGCGGCCGTTTTGTATAAGGTCCGCGTATGCCAGGCCCAACTCTGCTGCGTCGGACCAGCGAATCTTTATTCCTCTCGATGATTATATTTTCGTTGCCTTCGGCCCGGAGCATGGCTGACCCTGTCTGACCCCGCGATTCATGCTGCATTCCGTTCTTACTTAAGCCGCCATTCCAGAAGGTCTCGGAACCTCCCCTCTTTTCTTCTTGCTGTCTGCGCCAGGAGCCTATTCCAGCATTCCTACTGCCGCCGATTGCCGCACCGTAGCCCAACGCACGAAGCGTATGTGAGACACCCGCTAGGCCGCGATTGATCGACGATTTCCCCGCCCTCGAGCGAAACCCTTGTCAGGAACCAAGAGGAAAATGTTGAGAATGTTTACCAACATGGACGGGCTCGGACGGATGCTCTTGGTGGTGATCGTGCTTATGGCTTTGGTGTTTGTCGCATCGAGGTTCGACTTTGTAAGTGTTTCGTCGGGGCGTCGTGGTCCTTTCGGGTACACGCGGGGCTGACCGCTGCGCGCAGATCTTGACGTCAGACAAAAGCAAGGAGGGGGAAGTCGACGGTGAGGAGGATTCGACGTATGCCTTTTATGCGTCCAGGAGGAGGAGGGCTTCCAGTGAGTCTCCTGCGCTGCGGCAGGCAATCGTGTGTTTGACTCCCTAACATGACAGCCAGGCGTGAAGCGGGTTACATTTGACATTTGAGGCCCGGCCCGGCCGGGAATGATTGTGCCCCATCTAGCCGCGGAGGCTCGATGATGCAATGACACGTCGAGGCTGTCATATTCCTTCACTCGTTCTGGGATAACGGTGAGGACACTAACGTAGCGAGGCCGACATGACGAAAACTGGTCGGTCGATCTGATTGTTCATTACTATCATTTGGGATGATTCACGAGCTTGGAAGATCTGGGTTGCAAAAGGATGAGAAGGAATTGGTCTTCTTCACGTAAAGAATTCTTTAGGGTCTTGGTATTTATCAACTGTGTATGGTGCTCCCATCCGAGTACTAGAAGTTTCTTGTTTGGGTTTATGCATGCTCTATTTCTTGCATGCGCAGAATGTATCGTCTTTACTATCTCTAACGCACAGTTCCTTTAGTGCTGCTCTCTACGTTCTTTTCGAGGCCATCACTAGTGAAAAAAACCAAGATGGTGGCATATTTGATATCCAATGTCTGTGAACATGCCGTGTTAAGTCTGGGGTCACTCATAGGCTGGCAGGACTGTGGCCCCAAAGACCCCAACTCCCTTTGCGTCCGTTGAGAATCCAATACTGGCCGTAATGAAAACCGCTAGTTCTAACTTGCGATCGTCTGGCTCCGTCTTGAATAGAAACAGACTGGCCCCTATGTGTAGCATCGCAGTGAGAGTGGCGATGAGCGAGAATGCAAAGTTCGCAAAGACACCGCCAAGAAGTACGGCCAACGTGATAGTTATCTGAAACGCCGTTCCAGTGTGTTTCTTGCACGCGACCGATGGTTATCAGTTCGAGTGAGGACCTGATGCTAACAAATGCTTCTGCAGACATGCCGTGAACAAGAAGCCAAAGTGGGCTTGCAGAAACCTGGCCACTACGCCGGCCTTGGTCGTGCGTGGTGAAGGTAGACCACCAAGATAATCCTGTTTCGTGGTGTCTTCTTCACCCAGCACAAGAAAGATTTCATTTCTCTCCGTTCAACCGTGGAGAATTATGGTTACGAAAGCTTTTGTGTATCTTTATTCCGTAATGGCTACAACAAACACGGACTGAGTATCGAAACTATAGCCCCCCAATAATGAAGCTCGAGTTTTAATCATGGCTCTTGTCAAATTCTTTTACAGTATTCCTTGTCTTTTCCGACGTGGAAGCAATATCCGGTCACAAGTGCTGCTGGCAATTCGAACAGCTGTCTGTATTGCCTTCATCAAACGCGTCTGTTTGTTGTTCGAATCCCGTAGTGTCCCTCTGCTAACAAAGCATATTCTTTGCCTCAAGGTCATTACGACGCTTGAATCTTTCAGTCATGCCGCATCTGTTGGTTGGTTTCCTTACCAGGCACATCAACGCTGCCAGTACATAGGAAACAAGCTCGACAACATAGTCAATCAAACTTAAAGTCGTTACCATTCTCATTACAAACAATGCTGTTGCTTAATTGGTGATTGGAACTGGAGATGGTGTCCTAAGTACGCAGTACTTTGCGTTCAACCTTACGAGTCTATCCGGGATCCAAAGCATGCAGGCAGTACGCTTGAGGTTTATGAGTCTGTAAGAGTGCCTTGCAATGTGTTATGTGCGGATATTTGCGAGAGTTGAGGCAACAGTCGTAGAGGAGGCTTTACAGGCCACCATCGATGAGGATGGACGTCCCCTCTCTTCGCCCATAGTCCCGCTATCTACTACTTTCTATGTACGCTCTCTGTTTCTAACCTTGGCATCGACACACCACAGCGCGTTGCGTTTTGCCCACCCGCTCCTTGCCTGCGAATGGATAATGCTGATTTAATCCACGAGCTCTACAAGACTTTGTCGCATTAACCCACTTCAGTTTATCTACTGATAAAGCTCAGTACACCTGTTCTTTCGGGACCAGTGACTCAGGCATTGGCAATGACGTTGATATTTGATCTAGTGTGTATCGTCACCGACAGTTTCCCGCGCTGATAGCCTACAGCCCGTCACTGGGCCCTCAAACCTACAGTCTTGTTGGTACAAATCTTGTGATGTCGACAGGACGATATGCTGCATTCTACCTGACGGGGGCTAAGAAATCATCGCCAGAAAAGTGTATAAACGTTCTATTGCACGGGCAATGTACAAAGACGTGTTTTCATATACTACGTTGACATGAATGAGAATGGCCCGCCGTTGCGAAACTGTTGAAGTACTTAACAAGCCGGTAGGAAGGTCTCCTTGTAAGTAGAGAAGGCCAGAAGCAGTGTATATAGACTTGCAGCAAGACAGTTTTGGGTACACAATGTCTCTGAGCGGTCTTCTCTTTTCCATCCGGAGGCTGTCCGCCGCAACTATTAAGGCCATGGAGGGGTGTAGGCCCATCATGATATGCAAGCAAATTCACCTGGACCGAGCCAGATCATCCAAGAGCATTTACCAATTTTCTACTCGGATATCATTGAAATTCTTATCATCTTCCAAGGTTGTACGGTTCAAGCTACGTCTAAGCGACAAAAGGCACCGTGACGGGCGGCCATTGGTTTCCTGTCAATTGCTAGACCTAGCGAACCCCTTCCAACCAAGTCCTGCTGCAGTAACAAACACGTTGTAGGCGTCTAGGGCCCGGCGATGATGCCCCTTGGTGTGCGAACGGTACCTGTCGACGGCGAACTGGACCGCCTCGAGAAGTTGCATTCATGAATATGGGGCAAAGGTATTGCAACGAGTGACGTGTGAAGCTCACGATGAGGTGCATTGGCGAGAAGCAGAAACCCAATTAAACAGAGACAATCGCGACGAAGGTTGGAAGAGTCAACTGGTTTGCCAAAGTTGACATCCGTTCATTTGACCCTTCCAACCCCGCTGGTGCCTACCATGCGCTGCAGAACCCCCGGACATATACGTTCCACGACAGCACAGTTTTTCGTATCGAGTCATAGTAGCGGCCAACGGGGGCATCGCATTTCTACTCTGCTAAGCACAAGAAGGACGACGTCAAGTCTAACAGGATTGCATTTCGCTCCCGGCACACATTCGGCTGCGTCTCTGGGCCAAGAGAAGCCCTGGTCCAAAGCATGGTCGGGGTAGCCGAAAACATATCCTTGAGATGATCTATGCCAGGGCTCTTGCACGTAATCATGTAGATCTGGGCTGACCCTAGGGATGTGGCTGTGGAGCGTAGATCATCTTCGCCGGGCAACACTGTGCCACCTGACTCTCGTCATGCGCGTGGCTGTGAAGAGGATTCGGGCTGACATCATGTCGAACAAGAATGCTTTAAGAGTGGAGGAAATCCAGGTTGGGCCGGATCTTGATGGAAATGCATCACTACTCACAAGGAAGTCGTAATCAACTCAACCGAGTCTAGTTGTACGACAAGGAAATTGACAATGGCACTCGCCTCCGAATACCTAAGAATGAAGCCTCTCCCAAGTGCCCCTGCGGACGAAGCTCCGCCGCCATACGAAGCGAAGCCCCGCAACAGTCCAGTCCCCGAAACTCAAGCACCGCCCCGAGCGAGCCCTGGACCGCCGATGCCGCCGCCGCCGTCGCAAGTAGCTCGACAGTTCCCGCCTGCCTTCAATGTCTACTCGCAGAGCTTCAGCCGGACGATGATCCTCGGAGAACACCAAGACCAGCCATTCTACGCCATGTCAATACACAGCGGTCTGAGCAGTTCACCGCCGATTGTGCTGCACTCCGGGCCGACAAACACCTCCCCGCCGCTTGCTTCGGTAGAACACCACAGCTTCAGCAGCAGGATGAGCATAACGCTACCCCCTGCGCCAAGAGGCAGTCCCGGAGGAGCACCTATCGTTGACTTGGAATCTAAAATGGACTTTCCCTCGTCAAGTTACGTTTTCGCGATCGGTGTCGGGCCAAACTGCGAAAGACTGGAGCAGTTCCAGTGGAGACCCAGCGCGGGCGAAGCAATTGCCATGCTGGACGGGAGAAGCAGAGGCTGGAAGCTGGTCAGATTGGCTCACTCAGCTGGGCCCGCCGCCTTCAGGGGAAGCGACGGGAAGGAAGTGGTCGCGGTCTGGACGGATGCTGGAATGAGCATGACCAAGCTGGCCAAGTTCGCATTCACGGGGAGTGGTCTGACGGGCGAGCTCGGTGAACGGTGGGCGATCATGGCTGTTATATCTGGCTTGGCCATCTGCGAGCGACAGAGACAGCGAAGGCGCAACCACAACCACTAATGCTGCATACCTCATCCATGCAGCCATACGGCGCTGGCCGTGGAAGCGCTCCATGGATGTACGATTTGTTTCCCACATGCCCATGAACTGTTTCGTTTTGTGTAGTTTGATACCCGCGCGTTGGAATAGATGAGAATTGCCGAAAGGCTCGGACAACCCCATGCAAATGAACCATGACTCAATCTTCTTGTGCTGTGACTGTGCGATAAAGTGCTGTGGTTTGAGCGATCCCACCATTGACGAGTGCGTCTGGTGGCTGCGCACTCAGGGGTATTTTTGCGTGCATCATGTTAAGTGAACCTACGGCGACCTGCTCGAATCTGGATAGGCCGAGTCAGGCTCGCGCGCTCCGAGGAGACTCTCGTTGCCAGAGCATCTTCAATCGAGTCCACAAGGCAGCGTGGCCAACTCGGCCGAAAAAGATTCTCGATGGAAAAAAGCCAAGCCTTGGGTTCACAGACACGATCGACCCTCTCCACGAAGGCATCCCGGCGTCGCATCCATCATAGGAGTCTTTTGCAGAGTGGTCTGTGCCGGGAATCAGAGGTTGGAGAGCACCATGGTTGGGTAAACCGAGAGAACAGGCGAGGATTGCCATATGATCGGCAACGTTTGTGCGTGGTTCGCGCTCGCCGATCGCCTGAAAAGGGGCGGGAAACCCTTGTTGGGTCTCAACCTTGAATGGAAACGTGCAACGGGGATTCCAGCTGTCTGGCTCAGAACCGGCCGGCCCCAGTGGAGCATCGAAAAGACGTGTGATGTGCGGTGAAGCGAATTAGCGCTGACCAGGGGCGAAGGAGATTTGGACGGGGGAGATGGATAGGGATGGAACGACGAGGCCGTGGCCGATAGACCCGGCGGCTGGCAAGGACGGCACGCGGGTCCGAGGGGGCATTCTCGTCCTCTCGAAAACGTCAAGGCCGTTGGCCGTTGATGACGACGGCGCCAACGCTCCTGTTCGGACTCCTCCCGCATGAACGGATACGTTGTCATGCCCCCCCAAGAACGTCATCGTTAGCCTCGGGCCAACATATTGCAAGTGGGCACGGGAAGACTATTGGCAAAGCATATCACGCATAGGGGGTGGGCATCTCCCTACTTTAAATCAATCTCGCATCGAAAAATCCTTTTCTTCTAGTGTGCCGGTAGTGTGCAGGGTCAAGCTAGGCTGCCAGACCAGCAAGTCATTCAAGCGTAATTACGGCTGACCTGGCTCAGGTAGAAGGTGTCGCTCAGAACGGCTATTGCTCCCGCGTTCGGGGCTCGCCACATGGCCCCTCTGGACCGTCGCTGACTGGGTCTCGTCAAGCTCATGTCCGAATATTGACGGGCGAAAGAAGAAAAGAGAAGGACTGCAGGGCGAGCCAGGTCAGATTCCACAGACGCTGGAGGTCCGTTCAATTTTGATGAGGCCTGTCAGTGTCCGCAAGAAGAGCCCGGCAGGCCCAGCAAGCCCAGAAATCCGAGCCGGCCTAGCCTGCCGAGCGGCCCAGAAAAGTGGCCAGGCCAGCAATGTTTGCACGCCGCCCTGCAAGCACACATCAGGAGTTGGGGTCGAGGCCCAGGCTTGGAAGCCATGGTGCCGCCAGAAGGCCCTGGGCGCGCTCAGGTCAGCTGCTGGCGGCAAAGTCGTCGACTGGCCCGGCTCTCTGCTGGATAAAGCGCAGAGGATTGGTGGAAAGAGGGGGATGCGCCTGCGTTCTGCCATGCGTGGCGCAGGGGGCAAAATGGTCTTTGCGCTCCTTGAGGCTCCGCCGCGGCGGCCCAGGACGTTGAGCCTCTTTCGAGAGATAGCGTGTCGAGCGTTGATTGCAGCCACGGAGAGCGCAGGGCGAATCTGGCGATGTAATTAAGAGGAAGGGGACGGGTCTCAGGACTTGGCGGTTTCAGGGTGGCCGCCGGGACCTGGCGGGGATCTGACGAGGGCCTGACCGGGGCGTGACGCCCGGGATGAGCCAATCGGTTCGGGCAGCGAAGGTCGGGAGTGGAGACGAGGCACGGTGCCCCCGGCCGGGTGTGCCTTTCAAAGGCTGGACTCTCAAAGTCATCCCATGTTCAAGGGGGTTCGCATTGTCTCACCTTTTTCGTGCTGCGTGCTGCGTGCTGCCTGCATGTCAACTCAACTGACAACGACATGGCAGATTGAACCGGGATCTGGTGTCTTGAGGCTTGTGCTGAACGGCGGCAGGGGCACTCACTTTACCAATCTAGCTGTCGACCCAAATGCATGCACCATGGATGGCCTACCCAGCCGGCGACTAGTGCCCGGAGCGAGCCCACAGCGTTGGAGCATGTCCAATATATTCGCATCACGCACACCAGCGTAAGCGCAGTTGGCACTCGCCTGTCGCCCTCGAGGGACTGTGGACTATGGCCTCCCGATTCTCTCGCATCCAGCATCATAGAAGCAGTTGCCGCGAGCTCATTGGCTTCTTCCCCTGAGCCACATCTTCCCGATTTCTAGTAAACGATACGCCCACCACTTGCAGTAGTACACCAAATCCAAGACCACTAAACCACATCCCACATCCCAGCCTTGCCTGTCTCCCGCATACGCGAGATCCCCCTCCCCATGTTTATCCCCACCACATGGCCGGATATGATTGTCCTGCGTATAATTGAAACTTTGGCGGAGCGGCGGGAGTGGTCCTTTCAATCTTGACCCGATGGAGTTGAGAGGCAGGCCAAAGGTGCAGGTGGCCGTCTTGGGAAACCACCCGACGATGCCCTCTCGTATATATCACTGCCTCTGCCCGTTCTTCACCATCTCTGACCTCCCTTCTTACGATCCATAGTGTTCAGCTTCACTTGACTTGTGTGTCTATCTCATTCCTTCGTTCCACTTTCGTCATTCTTTTCACTTGACCCGGTAGTCATTCATTCTTTTCGGTCCTAGACCTTCAATCACTCATTTCCCAAACCGACCACGATATTCTCACAGTCAAGCCTCCGGCACCTTTTCTCAAACCACTCTCCAACCAACCAAAACCCTCTCAAACCCCTCCAACCGACAAAATGAAGTCCACTATCGCCTCCCTTCTTGGATCCGCAGCCCTGGTGGCTGCTCACGGTATCGTCGACAATGGTCTGATCGGCGGTGAGAACTACACGTTCTACCAGCCCTACCAGGACCCGTACATGAACCCCGCCCCCGACCGCATCTCTCGTCCCATCCAGGGCAACGGCCCCGTCGAGGACGTCACCAGCATCGACCTTCAGTGCGGTGGCTACACCGCCGGTGGTGTTGAGGGCTCCAAGCCCGCCAAGCTCGTTGCTAAGGCTGCCGCCGGCGAGGAGGTCACCCTTAACTGGACCCTCTGGCCCGAGTCCCACATCGGCCCTACCATCACCTACATGGCCAAGTGCCCCAGCGACGACTGCACCACGTGGCAGCCGGGCACCGACGCTGTCTGGTTCAAGATTCAGGAGGAGGGCCGCGAGGGCACCACCAACAACTGGGGTGCCACCCCTCTCATGAAGGCTGGCAACTCTGGTGTCAAGTACACCATCCCCGAGTGCATTGCCCCCGGCCAGTACCTCGTCCGCCACGAGATCATCGCCCTCCACGCCGCCTACGCCTACCCCGGCGCTCAGTTCTACCCCGGCTGCCACCAGATCGAGGTTACCGGCTCCGGCAGCACGAGCCCCTCTGATCTGGTTGCCTTCCCCGGCGCCTACAAGGGCACCGACGCCGGTATCACCTTCGACGCCTACAAGGCTCAGGAGTACACCATCCCCGGCCCTGCCGTCTTCAGCTGCTCCGGTTCCGGCTCCGGCTCTGCCCCCGCCCCCGTCTCCTCTGCTGCCCCTGCCACCTCCGCCGCTGCTACTTCCGCCGCTGCTGCCACCTCCGCTCCCGCCACCTCTGTCGCTTCTGCCGCCACTCCTAGCCAGACTGCCGTCGCCGATGACGAGGAGGAGGACTGCCCCGCCGAGACCCCCGCTGCCACCACCTCCGCCGCTGCCTCCGTCCCTACTATCAAGGCCGAGGATGAGTACGAGGACGACTGCCCCGCCGAGACCCCCGCTGCTACCACCACCGCTGCCCCCGTTGCCACCCCTACCCAGGCTGCCGACGAGGACGAGGACGACTGCCCCGCCGAGACTTCCGCTGCCACCACCACCGCCGCCCCCGTTGCCACCCCTACCCAGGCTGCCGACGAGGATGAGGATGACTGCCCTGCCGAGTCCGAGGCTCCCGTCGCCACCCCTACCCCTACCCAGGCCGCCGACGAGGACGAGGATGACTGCCCCGCTGAGACTCCCTCTGCCACCGCCGTTGCCAAGCGCATGGCCCTCCACGAGCGCCGCCTCGCATAAAGGAGTTCAGAGATGACACCGGCTGTTTTCGGTGTTGAATCTGGAGAGGTCGACGCGGCCTAGATGGCTCGGGGGATGAGATGTCATTGGGCTCGCGGTGGACGCCCACATTTGTGGCGGCCACGATTTTGATTCGGTCTCGGGCCAATCTGTTTCATGTACAAAGTCTTTCCTGTATATCGATTTACATAACGTATATATCGTAACGATATAGATCGTACCATTTGTCACGTTCATAATTATTCCCGTTTGCCTGTTATCCGCCGTGACTGTTACGAGTTTGCCCGCCCAATAGTCTTTACTATAGTCGCTATATCATCACGTTTCCACACATGATCAGATGAACTGTGGCCTTGGACGTTGCTGAAGAAGGGCTGGTTTCATCTACATTGAAATAGAGTGTAGGCCTGAACCATGTCCCAATAGCTTTGGCGCCGGCGTTTCCAATGAAGGCGGCCACGACAACCTGGATGATAAACCGATTACAAGCATGATCCTGCGAGTAACAGCCACGCGAGACGTGCGCCCTGGATCCAGGGACGGAATGCTTGTTGCATTGTTTCGCCATCATTGCATGGTGAGAAAACCTGGGCGTATTCTCCCGCTGTAACCACGGTATCCCTAGCACTTGAGCTCGGCAGATGGTGCTTCAAACGCTGTTGTCGCTGCGCAAGCTGGACTTTTCGGCCACAGCTCCATGGGTACTAGCAGGAGCCGTTGAACGACGCTTCTTCAAGAAAAAGAATGCGGTGCCACCAGCGAGAGCAACTACACCGAGCGTTACCATGGCACCAATGACACCGGCAACAGCATTCGACATGCTTTCGCCGTTATTGGCGCCTGAGCTAGTTGCCTCGTCTTGGTAAGCGGCGCAGAACGACACAAGGCTAGAACAGGCACTGCACCACTCCTCGACGGTGCTGATGGCGCGCTTCTGCATCTCGCGGACGAAACGAGGCCACGAGAGGGTCTCCTCTCCCGTGCCGAAAAGGGGGAACGCTGCCAGCTCGCCATACGTGCCGTTCCGGAAGAGAAACCGGACACGAAGGTCGGCGTCAACGTCGGCAGGGAACGCGGCGGCGTCGTCGCTGACAAGCTCAAACGCCATGGTAGAGGCATAGTCGGGCAGACCATAGAAGTCGTCCGAAACGGCGACGAGATCAGTGAGACCAAAAAACGCGAGGAACGTGTCGTAGCTACCCGACAAAAGGGAAAACTTGAGCTTGCCCTCGGATGCAACAGTTTGGTTCAGCTGGGCGAGGATGCCGGCGGTGAGGGTCCTGGCGTGGATTGACCGGTCGGGCTGAGAGGCGTTGAAGTTGTAGCCGAACTCGGCGCTGTCGGCCAGCGTCCTTAGTTGGAAGAGCTCGTCGTCCGTGACATTACGGGCCAGAGAGGTGCTGTTGTGGATGTGTGCCACGTTGACGAGGTCGAAGATGTCGTAGGCGTTCTTGTAGGTCATGTTCTCGGGCTTGTAGTCGTAGACGCCCTCCAGTACATCGTAAAAGCCGGCATAGAAGTCCTTGGTTTCCGCGACAAGGGTTTGGAACTCCTGGCTGGCTTCGAAGGATTTAAAGGCTGCGGCATTGGCCGGGCATCCATCGTCACCTTTGATCCAGATGGTGTCGGGGGAGTTGGAGTTCTCGCCGTGTAAGAGGACGTACTGGTAGCCGTTGAGGGGGCTGGTGCTTGTGCTGCCGTTGTTGAGATTGGACGTCGCTACCTGGGCGTCGAGGTCGACCAAGGGGGGGTAGAGACCTTGAAGAAATGCCGTGGCTGTGTTCAAGAGAATGCCCTGGTCCGGAGCACTGGCGTACATTTGGGACGAGACGTACTTGTCCTCAGAGATGCCAAGGATGCGGCGAGTCGAGTCTGACTCCAGGTAGCGGCTTCGATAGTCGCTGCCTATCTGGTAGCATTGCTGCGCCCCGAGGTTGGTTAACGACTGAGCTCCATAGTGCTTGGTTGTCCCTTGATACAGAGTCAGTTTCTCACTGAAGAGTGGCTAGGCGAGTTTTCGTCTTACTATCTCCATGGCGAGTGAAGACGAGGACACCGTGAACGGTCTCTGCAAACGCCGTGCTAGCCAGCAAGCCTCCGATGATTGAAGTCTTGCTAAACATGGTAATCCGGTTCTTTCGAAAGTATGTTATTACTAAGGGTTACTGAAGAAGACGAAGACGCGAGATCCGGCGAGCCAGTGACAGGCATCACGAGGCTTTTAGTACTCCCCGCTCGCTAGTTGCACGTCGTTTACTACCTGCTGCTCCCGCTTTCATGAGGGGTATCATGGGTCTAATTCGTGTAGGCATTTTGTCGAAGCGGGAGGGAATATGCAACTCCATCCAGTCCCGTGGAGCGGAGATGCGTGAAGTCTGGCGGCCTGCACTGCCAAGCACTTGGCGTGCATCGCAACGAATCATAACGTGTGATAAGGACGGCTGTCGGCGACGACGGTCCCCAAATCGGCCAGAGCCGGTGGCATGGACAGATGGAAGCCGGCTCGGCGGTAGACATGGAATGGTTTAGGTTCGCGATGTCTTGCTAATCCCTGCGAAAAACAAACGACCATATCAAGACTTAAGAAGAGACACCACAGGGAAGGGAGATGACAGGCGAGGTTGCGTGAATGCTGGGGCTCCAAATCAGAGTTTCCGTTGCCCAACAATCCTCTTGAACACTCATTTATACTTCTTCGTGGTAGACTATGTATCTGCACACTTGTGTAGTGTTATTGCCTTCCTAGGAGGCCGGAGGAGTCTTTTGGGCTTGATAACCACTGAAAGGTGTGAGTTGGTCAGAGCATAGGGAGGGAAGTTTCTGGACAGCAGCAATGTCACAAAGTAAGAACAGCAATGGAGCAAACGGATGCTTACTTTGATTTGTTTGTTCATTCGTCTGTGACTACATAACTAATGCGACAAAACTTTTCAATGTCATTATGAAGCAAACGGAGAGGACGACCAGTCAACCTGGTTATGTTCACAATCAATTACAACACCCTGATGGGAATCATAAACTAGAGATTTCCAAATAGTTCACAATCGTCAACCTGACTACACGTTGTCTGGTTCGAACATTATTCATTTGGACCTGTTGGTGAATACTGCAAAGTCAAGAGCTGCTTCATGAAATGAAGTGGTCATTGACATTTGGATTTGAATAAATTGTTACCGCGTCTAGCTACGGGGATTTAGCTACTGTAGCCAAGAAAATACTGTGATAGTGAGCCCGATATGACTCAAGTGTTGAAGCTGTATGATGAGCTATCCACGATCATTGTGGACTGATGGGTTTGAACAGGAGTAATGGTTTAGACAGCCCGTGCAAACATTAAGGCTGCCCGCTACTGAAGCAGGGAGAAGAAGTAGGAAGGGCCCCCGTCACTTGGTTGAATATTCTGTCGTATCTAAATTAACACAAAGTCGATGGGCGCTGTGCAAATATGAACACCATCAAGAGTGGCAAGTCTAGGAAGCAAGATCTTCAACCGGTGTAGAGACGCAGACGAGCATGGTGAAGCCGTGATGCCGATTTGCTATCCCTCCCGATAGGAAAATTTGAACAATACCACCGGCGCATAGTTTATTCTGTGCTATGATATACTGTGAGATCACAGCTCAACACGTATATCGAAACTACATATCGTATACTCCCGTCTTATAGGCTTGAAGTGGTTCCGAGTTACACTGACAAGTCGCACCGTCTGTCACAATGCACGTTAACAGTACTAGTAGTCACAAAATGGGCGAGGAAAAACACCAACCGAGGAGCTGATGTCTTCTTTAGTTGTAGTGTCAACCAGCCGTCAGTCTGGAGTCTGGGTGGCATCTATGCCGCGCGTGTAGAGGTAGGTTGGCATTCCAAACGCGATATGGCCATGCATGTTATATGACAAACAACTTTGAGCACATGCCCAGCCTCTGGAGGATGTGCTAGGCAGAGCCGAGGGCCGACACTGCTTTGAAGCATTCATGGTAGTCTCGAGAGCGGTGATTGCGACACGAGGACAGAGAAGGTTTCCTGAAGACTATATCAGACCTGAAAATGTCTACAATGACCGGACAACGGCCGAAACTGGGTTGCAATTCCAGCTCCAAGTTGATGTATCAACGCAGGCTTACTCGAAAACACGGCGTCGTGACAACAGAAAGAACAAAATGATTCACATCCTTGAGGGTTCTCAGCCCCAGGAAGCTGAACGGAGAACAAGAGCTGTGCAGAAGTCAACCATCACACAAGCTGGGATAACATTTCTGTCACGTGATGATAGGACTGGGCAAACCATACCCGAACCTGGCGAAAACGTACTATCTGCACAGTAGGGGTAGCCCAGGCAAAAGGTCAACCTGCTGCTGTCTGAAAACCGACTTCAAGCACATCTATCAAGACTCAAAGGTGCAGATCACTCAGCCAAGTCCTGGGCGGACCTGTGGCTGGTTTCTATGTGTCAGGCGGTTGGGGGAGATACGACGAGGATTGGCTTTTGGTCGCCAGCCAGAGGTTGGTGGCGCTTCTGCGTTCGGCCGGGCGACAGAGGAGCGGCGCGACGTGGCTCAATGTGTCGCGGACCAGGGATGCTGAGTAACGTCACCACCCAAGCGGGTGGGTGTTTGCGGTGCCTGTTGGTTCGCGCCGCGCATCGAGGCAGGTTATCACGGACCCCTGCGGCGTTTGTGTCCGACTGCTGTCATCCGATCCAAGAGTTGAACTCAGATGGGCAGACACACTTGGAAGGACGTCCAGGCTGGCCCAAAAGTGTTATCAGCGAAACGTTGAAAGCTATTCCAACGAGGGAAACCAAGGTATTGCGTGATCGGCCAGTCTTATCTTGGACCGTATAATCCCAGTTGAAGGCTCAATGAGGCAGGATCAATAGATACGAATATATGGAGAGCTTTTTCCTCGGTGAAGGATTGGAAAACAGGTGGGCTGAGCGACAACCTGGGTTGGGTGGATCAGTGATTCCGTTGCGGCTGTCGGTCGGGTGTCTGATTGGCTGGAAGACAGCCCGCAGTCTTGACCGGAGAAGATCTCGGAGTGAGTGGATTGGCCAATGGGGAGTTGTGCTGTTGACAGGGCAGGCAATTTTGGACGTCTTTCTTTTTTTCTTCTCCCTCTCTCTCCTCCGAGAAAAAGATGCTCAACGGCGGTGGAGCAGATCCGAGAGGGACGTGGGACAGAGCTCCCGAGTGCTGCGTGGTGGCTTGAGTTTTGGCTGGGAATGTCGAGTCGTTGGTCCAGGCCCAGGCCAGTCCAGCCTCTGCCCCTTGGAGCCCTGATGACAATTGAGGATGCTTACCTCATTCCCCAAGGAGCCCTGATGGCCGATGAGAGCAGAAAACTGGACACTGGGGAGGCGAACGGCGACAGTGGACGGAATTGTGGGAAGGATAGGGCTTAAGGGAGCAAGTGCCGAAGGGGGCCCCAGGATTGAAGCCGCAAAGGTCGTTCTCGAAGGACGAGGTCCTCCGGCATCTGAAGCGAGTCGCGAACCCCCGTGGGCTGAGAAAATGACGCCATCGCAGGCTCGCGTTAGCTCATCCCGATTGGGGAGATTGGCAGCCAGGATGGCGACATAGGCGTCGGCCTTAACCTCATCATCGGTACTCGGTACGGCACAGCGGCCATCATGGCTCGTGGAGGCCCCATCCTCTAAAATTTTTTTTGTTCATTCTCTTTTTTCGGTTCTTGTCATGCCTCGTGGGCAAAGACGGTACCCGCAGAAAATGACGAGCTTCAGATTTGAAGTATCGCAAGTTTTCATGCCGACGAAACCGGGAACGGAAGCGACGGGGGCAGGGGGCCTATGCTTGTTGTCAAGAGAAACCGAAGAAAATTCTTTCCGTCGCCTCGAGGTTCGCTGATTCAGTCGGACCCAGGGAGATGACGAGAGAGAAAATGCGTGCGAGGTGGCCGCGATGAGCTAATCTGGGTCCAAGGTAACGGAACTGGGCAGAGGGAGGAGAAGACAAAAAAAAAAAAGAGAACACCTGACCGGGTGTTAGTGGCATGCTGTTAGGTAAGCCGAATTCTAGGCGCGCGTGGGGAGGGTGCAGTGTTCTCAGTTATGGCCTCTCGCTAAACATGCAAAAAGTAGGCCAAGTTTGAGCACCTTGAGAAACCGACCGAGTCCTCTTGTCTGGCGGGTGAGCAACACGCACGACGGATGGTGTTATCGAGTTCCCCGGCGAGACGAGATGCTGTGGCCGCACTTTGAGGCTCAACCGGCATTTGCCGTGGTGAGACTGGGGAAATGACAGACGACGAACGACAGAATGACGGCCCTGTCCGTCCGTCTTGAGGGGCTTCCCACCACACCTTTTTGTCCGGCCTGTACTCTGGAAGTCGTGAGTACAGCGCAGCCTGTGCTGGACTATTGTGCTGGACTATCATGCTGTACCATGCTGGCTGGACTAGATTGGTGCGTAGCGCATTGCTTGGCGGCATACCGGTGAATACCCTAGTGCTGAGGTGCATCGCGGGGAAGGAGACGGCGCCAGTCCTGAATGGTCGGGGTACCTACTTGCCTACACACTACACACTATGCGGTAGGTAGCCAGGCGAAAAAAAAAAAGAGAGTCGACGGGCAGCCGGCAGCCGGCAGCCGCCCCCCTAGACGGAACACGCCTTACGTAACCACCACCGTGTCGCTTGTCGGGGCTGCGTCCCCCGCAATGTTGCCAGTCGGCGGGCTCGGCTATCGGCGCTGGTGCAGCGAGACCCGTCCGTTGCCGCCCATCCCTCAGCCCGCAGGGAACGGTGAGCGACAACCGTCGTCGCAGCCCTGCCGCTGGCTGTCGCTGGCACTCGCGTGGGCCGCAGAGCACGCCTTAGCGGGTCCCCGACGACGGGCTGGCGCATTTTGGACCCCTGGGAACCGCTGTCGACGAGTGGAACCTCTGGGGGGCCCAAGTGACCACGACAAGCACACGGGCCACGGCGGCGTGCTCAATTCCCAGCGATAACGCCATAATCGCCCCAAAGCACCCAAACCGCCTCTTTGGTTCTGGCTCCGTCTTCGCGGCCCCCTCGACCTCCATCCCGACGCTCTCTCGTGTGCACAGAGTAATGCTTGCTCATCTTGCGCCAGTTGCACGCTCCTTCGTGTCCTCGACCGACCATCCGAAACCCCCCCCGTCGCCCCCAGCTTCGCACTTGGCCCTTCGCAGCAGGTCCTTGTCTCCCCAATCTCTTTCCTCCTTCCCGTTACCGCAACCCAGACCAAAACGGCGAATAAGTACCTCGGATCCCTTCTCGTCTCGCCTCCTTCGTCCCTCTCCCGGACGACCAAGACACCCGGAGGACTAGCAGAGACAGGATACCGGATGCCGCATCCCAGATACTAGATACCACTCGCCCATCACGACACCGCCAGCATCAAAGGCGAAGACGGGCTCGACGGCGCACTTCCTTGACGACCTGACTGACTGGCTTGCCCTCTTGCAAGTCGTCCAAACCTTGCTGTACACCACCACCGCCACCCCTCCCGCCCCGAATTCCTACTTCGGACCAACCCTTCGCGGCCTGCCAACGCAACATCGCAACCAGGCCCAAGAATAACGACAGAAAGCAAAAAGCAACGACTTCGCCCGTCTGTGCTCTGCCGACGAATCACCAAGGGGCTCAACCTCCTGCCAAAACCTGCTTCGAGTCTCAACACAAACACGCACGCCCGCTCGCTTGTCCGCCCGCGCGCGCGACGACGCTCACTTCGACAAACTGCGCTACGATTGCGTGCCCTTGCTCGAATTCCACACAAATCAAACCCTCTGAGCCAGTCGGACCTCGTTCCTGTGGATCGTCTGGGGCTCCCATCTTGCCCATCCTATTTGAAGCAGCTGCCCAAGCAACCCAAGCAAAAAAGGCCGTCGACGCCAAACCTCTTGCAGCAACCGCAATCGTACAACGGATAACACGCAAATCGACTTTCCCCTGGCTCGCACGCCATCGCCAGGTCCTCTCGCCTCACCCTCACCCAAAACAGCCCTCCCGGCCCACGACTGTCACTCGAGTGTCACTGTACACGCCTCCCTCCCCAGACCCCCCTCCGTCTCTCTGCCTCCACCGTCTCCCTCTGCTTCTCGCCGGCGGGACTGTGCTTCCTGCTGCTCGCTTGTAGGCTGTGTCTCTTGTACCTCCCTACACCGGGCAACACCAAGCAGGCCCGTCCGTCTCGCCCCGGATGGTTTGACACCATTCACCCCCATCCCCTCCTGTGCTGTGCTCTGCTTCGCTTCCACTGCTTGCTGAAACATATTGCGGCCATGGACCTCGCAAGCACGTCAACCGTCCCGGATCCCCGGAGCCTGAACCTAAACCTGGACCTGGCTTTGGACGGGAACCTGAACCCGTCCTCGCCCAGTCACCGCCATGACGACCAGGCTTCAACATCTGCCTCGTCCGACTACTTCAACAACACACCGACCTTCACCGCTTCCGCCGCCCCCTCGACCACCGCTACCTCTCACTCTACCGCCGCTTCTCTCGCCGACGATGTAACTACGGCAAACCATCCATCCAGAGACAACTGCGACAGACGGAGACCCGACGACGGAGACGTCTCCAAGTTTCCCGCCAACATGCCCACCCAGCTGGTCGGCCAGACCGTCACCCCTTTCCTCAGAGAACACATCCCTGGCATCTACGCTCCCATCGGCAAGCCCGACGTCCAGAACGAGAACAACAACCTCAACCAGAACCGAGACCCCAACAGCAAGTTCTGCTACCGTCACCGCCCCGACGCAAAGTGTCGTCGCGCCGCCGACGAGTCCAAGATGGTCTTGATCCAGAGCGTAAGCCCGTCTTGCCGTGATGCCTATCGGGCCCATCGACTCCGTGCTGACACGTCTCCCGCACAGGAACTCGATAAGCTCCCCTCCGCCGACCAACAAGCCATCACCCATGTCTGGTCCCTCTTCTCGGCCGCGCCCGCCAAGCACCGCGACCTGATGCTGCAGGGCATCATCACGCAGTGCTGCTTCCCCCAGCTGTCCACCGTCTCCCGCGAAGTCCACGAGCAGCTCAAGATCGACTTCATGGCCGCCCTCCCGACCGAGATCTCGTACAAGGTCCTGGGCTACCTCGACACCGTCTCTCTCTGCAAGGCCGCCCAGGTGAGCAGGAGATGGCGGGACCTCGCCGACGACGACGTTGTATGGCACCGCATGTGCGAGCAACACATCGACCGCAAGTGTACCAAGTGTGGTTTCGGCCTGCCCCTCCTCGAGCGAAAGAGATTACGAGACTGGAACAAGCAGAAGGAGCTTGCTGAAGCCAGGAGTCTACAGGAGGCCGCGCCCGTCCAGGCGGTGGAGGTCTCCTCGGAGGCTGCGCCAGCCTCGTCGCCCAACGCCAACAAGAAACGGGAGCTTGTCGTGCTTGATGACAGCAGGAAGCGAACCTGCCTCGGCGATGTCGGCGAGCCGATGGCGCCCAAGACCGGAGCCGAGAAGGAGCGGGAACGCCTCATCCGGCCGTGGAAGAGTGTCTACCGCGACCGTTTCAAGGTCGGCTTCAACTGGAAATATGGACGATGCCACATCAAGACCTTCAAAGGCCACGACAACGGTGTGACCTGTCTGCAGTTCGACGACGAAATCCTCGCCACGGGATCATATGATGCCAAGATCAAGATCTGGAACATCGAGACGGGGGAGGAGATCCGCACGTTGAGCGGTCACACGATGGGCATCCGCACCCTCAAGTTTGTCGGCAACAAGCTCTTCAGCGGCAGCTTGGATCACACGGTCAAGGTCTGGAACTGGCAGACGGGCGACTGCATCAGCACTCTCCGCTGCCACACCGAAGGCGTTATCACGGTCGATTTCGACGGAAAGTACCTGGCGTCGGGCTCCATCGACAAGTCGATCAAAATCTTCAACTTTGACAGCAAGGAAACCTTTTGCCTCCGCGGCCACGAGGACTGGGTCAACCACGTACGGCTGGACCCGGGCTCGCAGACGCTCTTCTCAGCCTCGGACGATTGCACCGTCCGCCTCTGGGACCTACGGAACAAGACATGCATCAAGACCTTTGAAGGCCACATGGGCCAGGTGCAGCAGATTCTGCTGATGCCGGAGGACTTTGAACCGGACGAGGAGGCACTTGCGGGTGACGACAACGCCTCGGTCAACAGCGGCCGGAGCACCACCCCGTCGGCGTGCGCCAACGTGGCGTCGATCCTCGGCTCCTCCTTCGGCGGCGCTGACTCCACCACGACGGAAGACGACCGGACGTCGTTCGGCTGCGCCTTTTCTTCGGACTCCACCCGGCAGCTGCCGCCCCGCTACATGCTCACCGCCGGCCTCGACAACACCGTCAAGGTGTGGAACATCCACACCGGCAAGTGTCTCCGCACCATGTTCGGCCACGTCGAGGGCATCTGGGGCCTTGTCGGCGACACTCTGCGCATCGTCACCGGCGCCAACGACTCTATGGTCAAGGTCTGGGAACCCAAGAGCGGAAAGTGCGAGCGCACCTTCACCGGCCACTCGGGCCCCGTCACCTGCGTCGGCCTCAGTGACAGCCGCATGGCCAGCGGAAGCGAAGATGGCGAAGTACGCCTCTACAGTTTTGAGGCGGATGGCCCTCTCCTCGAGGAGTGCGGCACCCCTGCGTAGGACCCCAACGAGTTTATTTTGCTTGGGCTCACCTTTTATTCACGACGTTTTTTCTCTTTTTTTTTCTTCTCTTGTTTTTATTCTGCGGGTGTTTGGCGCAATGATTCCCCAAAGGCGATTTTACAAGAGACAGACACCGTTGCATGAACGGAAAACAGCTGCTAGTTATCTCTTGTTCAGACTATTTAGACGTCCTCGAGGACTACGGGGGGACCAGGGGGGGAAAAGAAAACCCAGCCATTTGGGTGGCGTTCAGGGGCGTGAAGTTATTCCGCTGGTGGAAAAAAGGCAATTGGATGGGAATCCGAAAAAGAGTAGCGGCACGCTATCCAAGTATAGGATATATCATTGAGGCCCCATATAATCTTCTACCAAACTTACGACTCGTACCGTGGTTATCACATGCCTCTGTCTCACACACGTGCGTGCGGTTGTGCCGTTCGCCTCACTCGTGACTTTTCATCTGATACTGGCGCCGCAAATCAGCACTGGGTTCAGGCTACTTTCCCTTCCCGCTCCGTCCCTCCCTCCATCAGGTAACGCGAGCCATAAGGCGGTGCCTGAGGAAAGGCGACTACGTTGTCCGAGGAAGGCAGGGTTCGCGCTTTGGATTGCGTCTCAGTCACACACTCTCTGTTGCGCTCTCAGTGAGTGAGAGGTGGAAGAGTGTCCGCGAATTAATACGTGAGAGAAGACTGGATGGAGGAGGACGGGAGAGCGTCCAGGACCAGCCTCCGAACCTCGGCAATTTCTGACGAATGAGTCTGGCCAGTCGGAAGGGCGGAAGGATCCGGCCCCCACACTCTGGCTCCAGAGGCCCCCCAGAGCCCAGAAGCGAGCGAGAGAGAGAAGCGTCGTCGTCTCCCCCGCAAAATCACAAGCTCGGCTTGGGGTCGGCAAAGCTGCAAGTGGCTCTGCCGCAGCATGCCGCGCTGGAGCCGGGGTTCACTGCTACGTCACTCGTTGCTCTTTCTTGGGGCAAGGGGATTGTCACAGGCCGAGAGGGGGAGACCACCTTGGTTCCTTGGAGAAGACATGAGGAGAGGCATGACTCTGGATCCAGCAACTGATGTGCGCGCAGCTCCTTTCGTCCAGTGCGACGCTTCGCCCGAAGCCAATTGGATCCCTAGCAACAGCAACGGCGGCGGCAGTCAGGGGGTTGCATATCCATCTCTCAAATTGGGGGGAAAGGGCAGAAGCACCAAGGCTTTACTGACGGTATTCTAGCGTACGCTTGCGGTGGTGAATGGTTTCCTCCCCTCCATCTCTGCTTCTCTCTTTCACACCCCCTCCCCTCCCCTCCCAGCCCTCCGTTCCGCCGAATCGGGATGGCCAGTCAGTCTTGTCGCAACCCGCTACAGACGTCTGAAGAGTCGATGGTTTGAGCCACTCAGACATCGGTCCCGTGCTGTGCGGCGTCACGCACACGCGCATCCCGGCTGCGCATCCTCAGCTGTTGTTCCCTTTCCCCCCCTTCTTTCTACGGCTACTGCGTGGAAGACGTCAAAAAAGCCTATCCATACACACACACCCGGCGCCCCCGTTTACCGAAACCCCTGGCGCCGGCCGTGGCTGCTGGTGTGCCCTGGTGTCTGGCCTTCGCTGCGTCGTGCCGCGGATGAAGGGGGCCCCTTCTCCTTCTCCTCATATGCCTTTTGTTGTCGTTCCCTTGCCATCTCTCCTCGCTGCTCCTCATGCTTTCCCCGTGTTGGCGGCGGACGCCTTCCACACACCTCCTGCTCGGGAGCAGAACCTTGAGTCATCTGCCTGATCCAATGCCTGGACGGCCTTGATTCTATTCTGGCTTGTGCCTTGACCTGAGTGAACCACCACACCCCCCTCCCTCCCCTCCCCTCCGCTCCCACACGCCACCTCTATATGGATGGCTGTTGCCCGCTCTGCCGTGGCTTTCATCATCAGCGCCGAGGATGTTTGCTTTGTAGCTCTCCGACGACTTGTTCCGAATCTTCTTCTTCTTCCGTCCCGACTTCTTCCCAAAGCTTTCTTCCTCTCCTTGTGATCTACATGATACCCTCTCTCTCTTTCTCTCCCCTCTCCGTTGACTCTGCAGCATCGCCCACTGTCGAAAAAGATAAGAAGAGCACTTTGCTTTGTCCCCTGTAGACGCCGGCGCAAGCCTTTCTCCCGTGTCTTCTGTCCGCCTCGACCGCATACAACCATATCCTCGTAGAGCCATGGCGTCCAAGGTGAAGCAAGATGGCAAGACGCCGACCTCGGCGGCCACGAACCTCATTGGTATGTGCCAACATGGACATTGTCGCTCGACGATGACGAGCTGTACGGATTGTGACTAACACGACTCGGCAGCCGGCGGAGGTGCCGGCATGATGGAGGCGTTGGCATGTCACCCCCTCGGTAAGACCCCCTACCCTGCGTACATGCTGCAGGTTTTCCTCCCTCGCGCATGTGCCCGCGCGCGCCCGCGCCTGCGACCGCGTCATAAGTCTCGCAGACGCGGTTCAATTGGCAACCGGGGGGCTAACACCTTTACGCAGACACGATCAAGGTCCGAATGCAGCTGTCGCGGCGCGCGAGGCAGCCCGGCGCGCCCAAGCGCGGCTTCATCCGCACGGGTGTCGAGATCGTCAAGAAGGAGACGCCGCTGGGCCTGTACAAGGGACTCGGCGCCGTGCTGACGGGCATCGTGCCCAAGATGGCCATCCGGTTCACGAGTTTCGAGGGGTACAAGCAGGCGCTGGCGGACCAGCAGACGGGCATCGTCAGTGGCCAGGCGACGTTCATGGGTGAGTCACTCGGGGGACGGGCAACCGGATGGTTGTACGGAAAAAAAGAAGAAAAAAAAGGTTGGATGCTGACTGAACCTGCCACCGAACAGCCGGTCTCGCGGCCGGTGTGACGGAGGCCGTCGCCGTCGTGACGCCGATGGAGGTCATCAAGATCCGCCTCCAGGCGCAGCACCACAGCATGGCCGACCCGCTCGACATCCCCAAGTACCGCAACGCGGCGCACGCGCTCTACACGGTCGTCAAGGAGGAAGGGTTCGGCGCGCTGTACCGCGGCGTGTCGCTGACGGCGCTGCGGCAGGGCAGCAACCAGGCCGTCAACTTCACCGCCTACTCGTACTTCAAGGAGGCGCTCAAGACGTACCAGCCCGAGTTCGAGGGCACGACGCTGCCCGGCTGGCAGACGACCTTCATCGGGCTCGTCAGCGGCGCCATGGGCCCCCTGAGCAACGCGCCCATCGACACCATCAAGACGAGGTTGCAGAAGACCCCGGCCGAGTACGGCACGAGCGCGTGGAGTCGCATCGCCAAGATTTCCAGCGACATGTTCAAGTAAGTCGCCTCATCGACCTGTTCCGAGTCGGGGAGAGTGGTGGAAGCGGCACTGACGGTTTCGGACAGGCAAGAGGGGTTCCACGCCTTCTACAAGGGCATCACACCGCGCATCATGCGTGTCGCGCCCGGCCAGGCTGTGACGTTCACCGTCTACGAGTTCCTCAAGGAGAAGCTCGAGAAGAGCAACCTCGCCTTCACCGGGGGCAACTTTGAGGAGTAAAAAAAGGGGGGGGAGGGATGGGGGTGTGTCGATTTCGGAAACAGCTGCTTAGTATTTCTGGTGGCGGCTGGCTGTTGTCTTTTGCAAGATACCAGGGTCTAATCTGCATGCTGCCTAGGTTGCGGCTGTCGTGACTCAAAAAGATCGACAATGGAGCTCAGTTGGGGTGGTGGCCATGTAAATTTGTAGATACGTCGAGAATGCGCATCGTCCATAGACGGGTACTGCATCGCGAATGGAATTTGTGTCTATCATCAGCCCCATCTACAGGCTCGGGTGTGTGTTCCAATGCCTTTGCACGCGCTTCATTCAAATTGGTCTTTTTCTAATTTTTACACGACAACTCCCGTAGCAACAAACGCCATGTCATGCATGTCATCTACCGACCGGGTCTCTTGGGTCTGCTAAATCCTTGCCTGGCCGTCACCTTGGGGTGCAGCTCCGAGAGGACCGACTCCTCGGTGATCTCGTTCGGCTCCTCGACCTCGAGCTTCTTGTCGAGCGTCAGTCCGGCCTCGGTGGATGCGACCTCGAGCACGGCGCGCTTCATGAGCGGGTACAGCATGCGGTTCTTGATGGACTTGTTGCCGGGGGTCACGGGGCAGGTGTAGATGAAGAGCAAGGGGCTCGACTCGGCGCCATTGTGGGCGTGGGTGAAGCGGTAGAAGGTAAAGCGCGGCTCGGTGGAGGAGATGGTCTGCGTGAGTTCGGTGATGGAAGAGGGGCTCTCGCTCGAGGGGACGAGCTCGACGGACTCCTTTTCGGGGTTGATTTTCTGCAGTCAAAACGGGTTAGCTTTCTTGTGTCCAATGACAAAGGGAAGCAGGGCAGGCGCGTACCAGCATCACCAGGACCTTGCCGCCGTTGGACGACAGCTCCTTCAGAGCCGCGAGAGCATCCTCGGCAATGGGCATGGCCAGGGTCTTGCTGAGGTGGATTTCCCGAGTTCCGGTGCCGGTGCTCGCCTCCTGCTCGGCTTGCTTGACGGCGCCGAGGCTGCGCTCCTCCTCGGTCAGAGGGGCCTCGAGCTCCGTGTGGGCATCGTGCTTAGCAAAGCCTTTGGCGGACAGCTCCTCGGGGGCTGTGGCAAAGATGGACTCGCGGAAGTGCTCGGAGCCGAGCTTGCGGACGAGAGTCAGGCGGGTGGAGGCGAAGAGCATCTTCTGGCGGACCTTGGCGGAGTCGGGCACGTAGGTCACGGCGGTGAGGTGGGGAGCCGTGTCGTGGCGGCGGAGGAGGGCGTAGAGGGCTTCATTGGGCTTAAGGTGGGGTTGGAGGGAGGCAAGATTGTCGTCGAAGGAGGCCGACGGCGAGGCCCTGGGCAGGAACTGGACGGGTTGAAGGGTTTCCGAGTCGATCGTGATCAGGAGTCCAAACTGGTCGTCGGAGGACAGGAGGGTGTTGAACTGGGAGACGAGCTCCTGGGAGGCTGTTGTATGTTAGCGTTGTGGGACGGCAGATGATGAGAAGCCATGGCACCACGGGGAAGACGTGCCTGAGATGCCAGACTGCATGCTGGCGGCCGAGTTGCGGACCAGCTACACGCGGATGCAATTGGACTTCTAGGTTGGTTGGGAGTTTTAGAGGAAGAAAGATGGCTGATGTATGTATTCACAATACCGCCTGGGTAGGGCGAGTGCGGTGGGAGCTGCGGTGAGAGCGGCAGCGTGGAGGTTGAAGCTCGAAACACGGCGCCGCTACGTCAGCTCACACTGCGTTGGGTGGAGGGGATGGATGAGGGGCGGGCGGGGACGATGGCGGGGCAGCCGCAGCTGCGTTGCTGGGACACAGCTGCCGCATTGGGCGGGCTTCCGCCATTTCCTTGTTACATAAGCAACTTCTTCCGGCCGTCGCGAAATAGCCGTCGGTATTCATGTGTCTCCCAACACCAAGACCAACATCGTGGAAACGGAGTCGCAACACAATTGCCAACTGACTCTCTACCCAGACTTCAATCACTGTGTAGGTTATAAACCCTTCGACACCCCCTGGGTAGCCGTAAGGATGTGTATCTGTCTCATCTGGTTCATTACTGACTGCTATAGCCCCAGTAACTCCATCCCACCCCACCGACCCAATGACGACAACATACGGCGCGACCAACTTCGTTGCCTGAGTTATGGCCGTTTTGCGAAACTTCTTTTCTCCTTTTGATGCGAGTCCCGGTCGTTGACGCGAGGGAAGTCGTTCTCTTTGGGCATATCCTTGCCGAGAAACTTGCAGAGCGGCTGCCATCCATCTTTGCCGACGTGGTACAACCGAAGCCTTTCCGCCTCCATATGGGCTTTGACCCGCTCGCTATGCTGGTGGAAGACTTCGGGGGCTCTGCGCCGAAGCTCTTCAAGCGCACGTGCACCGCTCAAGAAGCCGCTGACCGCTTCTGCATTGCGAATCACGCCCGGTTTCCGATGACTAGGCCCACCCCCTTCAGGAAAAGATCAACCCATGGCCGGAAGAGGGGCCGGAGGAGTTCGCTGTCGAAGCTCGCGAACCGCTTGTCAAAGTCGCGTTCCGTGAGAATGATCTTGTCATCGGGATAAGCGTCGATGAGTTCCACACCCATAAGCTTGACAGATCGGCCACCGCATCGTACACTCCAAAGAGCTTGTCCCAGTCTTGTCGAGTAAACGGCTTCGGCGCTGGCGAAGGGTCCTTGGCGTTGAGATCCAACCAGGTTGCGATGGCGGCTTTCTCGAAAAACACCCAGTGGCTTCGCTTTTGACGGGAATCGAACCCGTGAAAAACGCTTGAAGCCCAGTTCCGAGAGGGCCGCCGCGAGTGAACTCGTACCCGTGCGGAGCATGCCGACGCACACAACCTTTGGGGGGCCGGCATCGCGAGCCCAGTCTTTAGAAGTAGTTATGGCGGTGGCGGAAGACTCAACGATGTTGAGCAAAAGCTTGGACAAGCCAAATACCGATGCTCTTCTTAGTTTAAGTAGTCTGCCCTGGATGAAGCTTGCTCTGAGGCCTTGACGCCTGACCCTGGGTGATTGATGATGAATCAAGATAGGCTTATCGTCCAAGTTGGGCTGTAAGTTGCAGCTTCTGCTCGAGTGACCTATCGAGTGATGAAATACCTCTTCGGGTTGCATCGGCGCCTCGTGCATGCCTTTGGTGGCACTAAGTAGCTTGCTGCAACCTGCCGCGCATAAGAAGCTCTCGGTATTTCTCTAGGCTCTTCCCAATGATGTTGATGAACGACCATTGCGTATTGCTCTTGAAAAAGTGCGCCCAAATCTTAAGGACTGCCAGGCTCAGCGTGGCGGGATCCCGGTCTGTCAGCGTTTCGGGTTCATCATCTTCAAAGTCGACAACATCGTACGCCTCCTCCACGATGCAACGGACCCAATGCAGGATTCTGTCTTCGCTATCTGTTGTTTTTGTCATTAGAGTCAATCGCCAACGCCATACGGCCGAATACGGCGGTCAACTTACCACTAAGCGGTGTTGAAGCCGTGGATGCGGTGAGCGACGAAAGCCACTTGCTGAGCAAGACGGCACACTCGAGGCCCGAGAGCGAGTGCCTAACGCTCCAGAAGAATGCTTGACTGCGAGCAACACGGTCAACGCCAAGCCTGACGGGAATGCTGAGCATGTGGGCAGTGTATAGGAGCGCGGTAATGACGCCGCTGCTGCGTTCCACTGCAGGAGATCGGCTAATAGCTTTCGCGATCCGCACGGGATCTCGCGTCTCGAGCAGCCGGTATGGGCCGAGATGAAGGTAGATGCGAACGTATGCCAGACCGAGCAAAGAACTGGAAGTGAAAGGAATGGGCCCATTCTCGTTGTTTGGATCAAGACTCGATTCGGGAGCCTGTTGCCAGCCTGCAGTCCACGACCGGAGACCACGTCTGGATTGGGGAGGTCAGCGTTCATTCCCGATGGAAAACAAATGGACGGACTCACTCAAGCTTGTCAACCTCCTCGCTCGGCAAAGACGCCGAATGGTCCATCACTGGCAACGAGAGATCCCGAACGATGTATATTCTCTGGAGCAGACCATGCAAAAGAATGTAATTGCCCAGAGGTGTCGGGATGGGGTCGACAGGTGCTGTCCCGTCCGTGTTCCTTAAAAGTAACGATAGTGCATCTTGGAAGAAGAGCTGTTGCTTGCCAGTCTCACGGCGAGCACTCTGCCATTGAGATGCGGTTTGGGCTTTCCATTCCCCAGTCGAACACGGCAGCCGAAGACCGACCTCGTTACTACGCAGAACGGGATATACGTTGTAAGCGATGCTGTGGGTGTGCATGAAGGAGAAGGCGATGAGTTTCGCCCGACGGATAGATTCTTGTCGTATCCAGGCATGCCAAGAAGCCTGCGGGGTTGTCTTTTCTGCAGCGAGTTCCGGCTCGTTCTCTTCGTGCAGGCCGACTTCGCGTAGGACCTGCGCCAGCAGCGCTTGCAAAGCAAACGCTTCTTGGACTAGAGACACCTTGGGTTCCCAGGTAGCATATCCCATGAGAGCGATCAGGGCTCGCACTGTCTCTATGGGCTCCCATGAGCCCCAGTCTCTCTCTTGAATGCCCCTTGCTTCGCGGCGTTGGGGCGACATGCTGTGCAGGTTGAGGGATGAACCGGTTCTGGGCCCAAACTTGTCAGACTCGTGCACGAGTCTCTCCAAAAGAATGGCCTTGCCAGCATAAAAGAGTCTCTCGGACATGCGATGCTCGAAACAATACTGAGCACCAACAGCGGCAAGGCCGAGGATGAGCTCAACGGAGTGCTCGGATATCCGCCATGTCGGGGTGTGGATAAAAGGCATGTGTGAGTGGAAGCCTTCGAAGAAGGACGTTATATAGCGGGTGAGAGCATGGCGGGAAGGGAACTTGAAGACCGGATCGAGGATATCTCGGAAAGTCTCGATGGAAGTATTGAGACGGAACCGCTGCTCGTCCGAGATACGGTACGGTTGCGGCTCAGTGTCGACCGAACGGGAGTCTTGATTGAAAGTCAGTCGGGCTTCGGTTTCATACTGTCCATCTTGCCGACTCACTTGCATCTGGCAAGGCCTCGGATATACGATTGCCTGTGGGAGCTGACGGCAGCCACGAACTGAACGGTGTTCCTGGACGAGTCCTGCTATTACGGGCACCAGGTGTAGCAGTGCCTTCTCTCAATTCTTTCATTGTCGAATCCGCCACCTCATTGTCTCGATCCGGGCCATGGAAGTAGGGACTCCATTCCGCAGGCAGACCAACACCGTCGAGAAAGTTGGCAAACTCTCTGAAATGAGCGTCAAATCCCACAGCATCTTGGTTGCCTGGAACTTTCCGTGTAAGCTTTCATCGTCTGAAGTTCAGACAGAGCCAAGCGACCAACCGTTTTCGTAGAACTGGTCTGCGAGCAAAGTCTGCTGATACGACGCATCTACAAGAGCGCCGTTCCTCGGGGCCGCCATGGGATACAGATCTGCAGGTGGTGCAGGTGGCTGTTGTGTCCAATGGTCCACGCTCATTCCCGAAAGAGATACAGCAGCGGCCAGGTCAGCTTCGACTGGGCCGTGGTTCTCTCCGGAATCCGGCTCCGATGGACCCTCCGGGGATTCGGACCCATCCTCGTGGAAGGCGATCCGCTGATGGCGGGTCAACAAGTCTCGTCGGGCAAAAGCTGCTCCACAGCGACAGATGAAGGGCTTCTCCTTGGTGTCTGGCAGAGCGAGCGGGTCAGCATGATGGCACGTGGCACGATCCCGAGCGCCTGGTCATGGGACGAGCTAGAATGCGGCAGCCAAGAGTAGTCTGAGCCGATTTCCCATTCACTCCAATATTTGGAGACAGGAGTAAGAGAATGGATGGGATGACTGACGCGTTCGCACATGGCGCTCCAAGTGTTCGGTGCGCTTGAAAGTCCGTCCGCAGTGAGGGCAGGCCCGCGCATCGGGGCCGTTACCGGTTCGTCTCCTTCGCTTGACTGGAGTTGAATGCGGTCGCGGAAGCTGCTGCTGGTGTTGCGGCGGCAGCGCTTGCGGCTGTGGGTGTGTGTTCGTGCCGTTGTGGGACAGCATGCTTCCACGTCGCAGGATGACAGTGTTGTTGGAGGTGTGAAAGGCTGGGGAAGTTGGAGAGAAGTGTAGATTGGGGCATCCCTCGGCTTATGTTGGAGAAGAATCAGCATTCTTGTGGGTCATCCTTGTCCAGAGATAAACTCCAACTGCCGTGGATCGCCCGCTATCTTTGGAGACTGACTCGTAACCACACACCCTTGACATGCTACGACCCTACGATCTTATCTCTTTAGTATTAGCCTTTGGGGTCTCTCATTGATGGTACTCCCTGGTTGCAGTTGGATTTCCTTGCTTTCTTCGCTTTCCCCCGATATCGTATCTCGCCTGCTTCCCCGCAGTATCCACCAGTCAAGCACACTACTATGTACAAGGGCGGATGGAACGGACCAAATGATTGAGTTGGAGTACCTGTGAGTTGATCTCAAGTTGATGTCATCCGAGACTACCGCACACTTTTTCATCCATAACCAGACGCAGTTGCCAAACTCCTGAACGGTCATTACGTTGCGACCCAAGTACAAGGGTCCCTAGTCAAATTTCAGCATGTACAAGTTTCCAGGAGTGGCTTTCATTACTGGTGCTGGAGGAACCGGTGAGACCTCCCTCAAATCCAACTCTCCAAGCATCAAGATCTGACATGCTCTTGCAGGCATTGGCGCCGCCGTTGCCAGAGGTTTCGCGCGATCAGGATGCTCGAGAATTGCCATTACCGACCTGAACAAAAAGTCGTTGGCTGAAACACGGAATGCGATTCTCCATATTGATCCAACAGCCCAAGTGTTGAGCCGAGAAGGAGACATCTCAGACGAAGACTTCGTCAACTCATTTGTGCAAGACGTCGCTAAGAAATTCGGACGCATCGACTACTCCGTTAGTTGCGCCGGAATTTTAGGTGAATCGCTGCGGTCACACGAGACATCGACGGCTGCTTTCGACCTCATTACGAATGTCAACTACAAGGGTAGCTGGCTGGCTTCTCGTGCTGTCCTAAGCCACATGCTAAACCAACAGCCGCATGAGGCGCATCCGGGTCAACGGGGATCCATCGTCAACATTGCGAGTCAACTGGGTGTTGTGGCGCGGCCAGCTGCAGGTAAGTGTCACTATCTTCATGTTTGAACTGGAAACCACTCACATGTCGATGGCCTATAGCTCCTTACTGCGCTTCTAAAGCAGCAATCATCAACATGACCAGATCAGATGCCATCGATTATTCTCAAGATGGTATCAGGGTCAATTGCGTCTGTCCGGGAGTGATTGCCACGCCAATGACAACAGCATCCGAAGAACTAGTCCAAAGGTTGAGACCTGCGATCGATATTGCACCCATGAAGCGTATGGGAACGCCCGAAGAAGTGGCGAACGCGGTGCTGTTCTTATGTTCCAGTCAAGCTTCGTTTGTTCAAGGGCACGCATTGGTGGTTGATGGAGGCTACACTATCAACTAGAAAAAAGAAAATAAGAAAATAAGGGGCTTGAGCCTCCCATAAGCGTACTCAATTGCTACAAAGTTGATTCGAGAGACAAGGAAGAAGAACGTTACACTTGATTGGGATACTGGAATCTTTGAGCTCGCTCAACCTATGTCAACTACCTAGTCGATGACCACGTTGCCGATCACCAAAAGGATGAAATAAATAAGTAAAGCCTCGTATATGCCTACATCGTATGAGCTGCAGTGAGTAAACTGTCAGCCTAAATGTTATCTAAGGCATCATTACGACTCGAGCCAGGAGACTTGATTTGAAGGGACTCAGCTGTATAAAAGCGTCAGTTACAAACACGCTAACGTGAAAAGCAATGGAATATTGTCTAGAAGCTATCCAGCGATTCTACCATTCACGACCAAATACTCCGCGTGTAAGTAAGTCCGGCCCGTATCATCCCGTCTTAGGAGCTTAATAGTTCGGCATGAGATACCTTCGTCATCCATAAGCAAGTTTTCTTCCCTTGCCCGCGAGTCCTTCCACAAATCTGTGACTCTCGATTCGTTTGGTGGCCGGATATGGGAAGGCGAGGAAATGGGTCGCCCAGAACCATCCAACTTAACGTCGTGCTCGACCTCAATAATTTTCTTCCCAGCCGCGATGAGAACATCTGACTCCCACATGTTTTCCCTCGGAAGCCCCAATATGGGCATGAGTCTCAGAAATTCGAGACGGGTTTCCAGATGACGGCACGCTGACACAAGAAAGAAGAGCATCGCCCCAAAACCTGCTTCGAAAATAAAATGCGGGTGTCTTAAAGTGCTCAAGCGTGACGCTTCTGGTACTTCAGCTTCTAACCAAAGCAACTGCTTCAGAATCCGCCGAAAGGTACTTAGAAACCTATCGTAGCCAGTTTCACTAATATCAAATGCTACGTTGAGCCAAATACGGCAGCACTCAAAGCGGGTTAAGAGAAAGCACCGCAGCAACTTTGAACGATCGTCTGATCCAAAGTGGTTTTGGGCATTGAGGTCCTTGTGCAGGATGCTTGTAAAGCTGATGAAAAGCTTCAACCAGTGGTCCAGGAGTCCATTGATAATAGCCTGTTCCGTAATGTGCTCCAGCAAGATGGAAGTGACTTCTTGAGTTTCTTGTCCAGAGGCATTGGCTCGCCGCTCTCGTTGTGCCTTCCGATGGGAACTTATCAGTTCTGCCGTTCGGTTGAAGAGCACGTCGAGCATCAATTGTGCGTCCGAAACCGTCATAAAAAACTGAGGCATAGGGCCCTCTAATTCTCTTATGTCGGGAAAGTCTGCGGCCTCGTCGCCGAAAAAAAGAGCAAACTCGCTTAGTCGCCGGAATATGGGCAGAAGATGTTCGACTATCCAAGTAGACCTGTACTCCCGGCAGATATTCTTTAATATTTTTACTCCATGCCGGCTGTGCTGAAGAGCCCATTTTCTGTTGCATCGCATGATCTCGATGCAAATAAAAAGAACGCAGACTAGCAAAACGACGGGCTGTTTGTCCTCAGTGCTCGCGGTTCTTAGTTCATGGATGGCGGCATTGTAATGGTGCAGAGCAAGATACTGGTTATCGTACGTATACCGTACTGCAGTACCCACTTCGAAAGTCCCTTGAGCTTGTTCGTACAGACTGCTAATGGCGATGACTGCGTGTCTGACAGCGGGCTCAAAATTACTGAATTGCATAACCACATGTGTCCAGAAATAAGGGTCCACGGCTCCCGACAAGACCGGGCCTGCTACTTCATAGAAGTATTGTAAGGCTCGGATCTCGGCGACATGTCCAACTCCAGGGAAGGCTCGATTGGGCTGGTGCAAGATGACTGATTCTTGACGACACGGATTACGTTTGTATCCATCACAGTTCCGGCCAGTGCTGCTGCATCGCTTGCATGCGGGTTTTGTCTCATCACACTTGACTCTGCGGGCTCTGCAAACCGTTAGGCTCAGCTTATATCGACTCTTTCTCTGCTTCTGGTTACTGGGACACCCCTACTTACTTGCAGGTTATGCATCCTGTCCGAACCTTTTGCCTTCCCTTGCGACTCATGCTTTGACTCGGAGGCCTATATAAATCGCCAAGCCTCAAACGTACGGCACTACCGCCCGATGTGCAGCTTGGAGCGGTCGCTGGGTCGAGGCCGATTAACTATCGTTGTGGGGAGGGAGGGAAATGGCGGGGGTGGCAATTACTGGAAGAATGAAGTGAAAGATCCCAGGAAGAGTTGAACGACAGCCTGATGGGGTGACATGCGGTAGCCATACAGATCTCTTCCGCCAGGATTTGCGTGGAGATAAGCAGGAAGAATGCGACCCGACCAATCAACACCGGTCTCAGGATCCAACGCGCTCGCTCCGCTCACATCAGCACCATGCCGTTGGATTCATAAGCTGTGTGGTTGTGCGACGGCTCTTAGCAGGATTAGTCAGGTGAGTATCCGTACTGCATTCTTAGATGTGTGAACAATGAAGACATTAAACCAGGTAAAGGGCTTCCGCTTGTCAATTATGTGCGAACGGAGTGTTTGTTTGCAGATGTTTGCAAATAGCTATGCATCAAGATGAAGGACCTTTCACTTAAAACTATCGCACGCTTTCTCTCCACCCCAATCCTACTACTGATGTTTACTTTTGTAGCATCTAATTATAAAATACGCGTAAATTGGGTAATTAGTACTGGCAACTGCACTCAGAGTTCCAGAGGTAATATGATTTGAAGTCATTCTAGTGATGTAGCGTATTAGGCTACGGAATTAAGGACCTATTGTCCTAAGCTCACCCGATAGATACAGTCTCTCAATACGTCATACCCAGTAAGCCAGGCTGCCGGGAACCTTCCAAGAAAAGAAACCCAGGCCCTGGTGTGCGAAAACCCCTAATAAGGAGTGCTGTCTTCTCAATACACTCTGATTTGAAATCATTAACACTTTCAATCACAAACATTAACAGACTTCTGAGTCATCAATTAGTTCTATATAGACTGGAGTGTATGTTCTAGATCAAGAAAGTTCTTTCTCAGAAGGTCGTCGCAATCCACGACTTGCGCCGTCAAGCTTAGACAGAAAGCTTTACTCGCTTGAGGCTTGGTGATGTTGTGCCATTAACCTCGGACATTGTTCTCCCGTTGGCTTGGGGGTGTGTTCCGGTTGCCAAAGATTCTGGGGCAGCTTGGATTACATCGCCGTTGCTCTTGATGCTTTTCCAGTCGAAATTGGTTTCCCAGGCGTGCCCGACGTTGAGCACTGTCTTTTCTTGCCATAACCCACCGACCACTTGCATGCCCACCGGCAGTAACACTTGAGCGTCATCCTTCGCAGGAAGAAACCCTACAGGTATCGACATGGCAGGATGTCCCGTGACGTTAAAGACAGCAGTGTTTGTTGTTAAGCCAATGGTAGGCTCAAACGAGCCCAAAACCGACTCACGAGATCCGTGTCGTGGTGCTACAAAGGGTGTCGTTGGCATGATAATGACATCATAGCTTTCGAAAACCTTTTGATATGCGTCGCTGATCCGCCGACCAATGTTGACAGTCTTGCTATACAAGCCAGGAAACTTCTCAGAAAGATAGAGACCGTTGATGACGGTGTTCTTGGTCGATGGGAAGAGTTTTTGGAAACTTAAGTCGGACCAAGGAAGCCTGGCTTTTTCGAATTCGGTCAGGCCTAGACCTCTTCGCCCAGAAGCCCTTCCTAGAATACCCGAAGAGCCAGCAATCCGTTGCTGAATAGTCCATATTGACGGACCCTCCAGGTGAAGAGGAACAGAGACTTCATCAACGGTCGCCCCCAATAACTCCAGTTTTCGAGCCGCTGCGATGACATGGTCTCTAACTCTGGGGTCAACAATTTCCTGGTTGAAGCCTTCCTTTAGAAGACCAATCTTCACTCCTTCTAAGCGTCCAGAGGCTGACCGAAGTGCGGTAGAAAAGTCGTAGGCACCGTGAGCGGCAGCCCCCAAAGATCTGTCGTCGATACCATCATAACCCGAGATGACATCAAGGCATTGTGCGACTTCTGTCACTGAACGACATAAGGGTCCGGCATGGTCGTCGATGGAATCGCCGCTCGTGATGCCTGTGAATGGCACTAGCCCATGGGTAGGCTTCAACCCAACGCAACCGCAAAAGGAGGCAGGAACCCTGATACTACCGCCTTGATCCGTGCCAAGAGCGATATCAATCTTCCCAGAGCCTACCAGAGCTGCACCACCGGATGTGCTGCCTCCAGTAGAGTAGCCTTGCTTGTACGGGTTTTCGATGGTGCCCTGGGCACTAGTGAAAGAGGCAGTAGAGTTGCAGAAATGTTCACACGTCGCGGTGCCAAGAATATCAGCCCCAGCATCCAGCACCCGTGTCACCACCGTTGCGTCTGTTGATGGTGTCCACGGGGGGAAGGCGTCACTGCCAAAGAACTGCGGGACACCTGCAACGGCGATACAGTCTTTCAAGCATACAGTCTTCCCCTTCAATGAAAACGACGAGGAGTCCGCGGAAGAGTTGCCTCTAACCAGGAACCGATATGCCCACGCATGACCAAAATCCTGCTCCTCTGCTGTGGGAAGATGCACATTCTCGCGGGGGTATCGTTTCGTGTCGGGTACCGGCTGGTAGTCTGGAAGGCTGTCGATACGAGTTGCGCAATCGTGAACTGCGGCAAGGAGTCTTTGGTAGTCGGCCGACTCCTCGGGTTTGATCGTCAGGCCAAGTGGCTCAAGGATTTTTTCGACGTCTCCCTCTTGCACGGGATTATCCCTATTCCATGAGTGTCAGCTCCTGAAATTCAGGGAGGTTGATACAGGTTACGTACGTGGCGATGTCCTTGAAGAAGACGGACATTTTGGAAACTGACGGTAACCGAGGTGTTGTGGTGGTTTGTCGAGACAAAGTGTCAGCCAACCCGTTCTTGATAAAGACTCGAGAGTTGCATCCATGTCGAAGCTGCAGTATCGGGGACTCTTCCAAAAATCATTGGGCCTGTCCGTGGCAAGGCGGGTTCCCGATGACAAACTGATTGAAGTCGCCATTAACGGACACGATGGGAATTAGCAAATCGTCCCCGCCAACTGTAGTGACCCCATCCATCGCGTGCCTTGGGGTTGGAGGAGGCAATGGGGTAAGTCAAGTGATGAACACGAGTCGGGGTTGGCTGACCCCAACTCCACACAGATTAGATGCACTACGATGCACTACGATGCATGCCCTGTTTTGTGCAATTCTAGTTTTTGAGGCAAAGGAGCAATAATTGGAGAACAACAAGGAAGAAGACACTGCCAATCTATGATATCGAGATTGCCGAAACCCACTCCGCTAGACCGAATCTACTTGTCGTTGCTCGCTTTTGTCCTTTTGTTCTGTATGGCAAAAGAGTTGCGGGGTGTCTCTCACAGTTTACAAGCCACAATTTTCTGTCCATGTCGAATAACCGACCAATGCTGTACAAATTTTTGCCAAATATCAAGCGCATCCCTGTTTCATTCTGTCATTTGGACTACGAGTCTACCCTTGAAAGCGCTATCTTGATATGCCGCCAGGATGTCTGGAATCTCATTGAAGGACACCAAGGTGATGTGCGATCGGATGCTGGCTTGCTCTACAACCTTCATCATCCTTTCAGTGGACTCTCTACTCGCAACATAGCTTCCCCGAATCGTAAGCTCTCGGAAAACAATTGCACTTGAATCGAATCTCCAATCCTCGGCTGGCAGACCCAAAACACCCATAACGCCTCCAATTCGGAGCAGTGTTAGGGCCCAGCTGTTGGCTGCCAGAGAGTCTGTACAGACTATTACGGCTGCGAGGCCTTCTCCTCCCGTGAAATCCATGATCTTAGCTGTGGCATCGTTCGCGCCGGAGTCGACAACTAATGAAGGTTTCAGACTTTGATTTGCCATTTCGGTAGCCAACTGCCTCCCCGCTGACCGACTATCAACTGCCACAGTGCGGAAGCCCATCGCGCTGGCAAATTGTAAGCCGAGGAAACCGAGACCTCCTATGCCGACGATGGCTACAGTATCTCCAGGGTTGAGCGCAGCTGTAGCCTTTTCTAAAGACCCCCAAACTGTGGCGCCAGCACACATCAATGGTGCCGCTTGGTCGAACGGAAGGGAAGGCGGCAAGTGAACCGTCGTTTCGGGGTCTATAGCAAGATACTCGGCAAAGGCACCGTCATGCTGGAAACCCGCGGTTTCTCGTCTTTCGCAGAAACGGGGATCTAACTGATTGTTTGTGCGCTTCGCCAACCCGCAACCGCTGCACTGGCCGCATGAGTTTTTGAAGTTGAGAGCTCCAACTCGATCACCAACTTTCCAGTCACTGCTGCAACTCTTGCCAAGCTGAACGACTACACCGGAGGGCTCATGAGATGCAATCATGCCGAGGGGCGACCTGAATTGTCCCTGTAGAACCTGCAAATCTGAGTGACAAAACCCGGCCGCGTGGACTCTGATAAGAAGTTCATTTTCGCGGATGCTTGGCACATCTCTCTCGACTAGCTCATACGGTTTATTGTACTATTATAAAGTTAGTATTTCACGAAAAAAATGAAAACTAAGGAACGCCAACTTCTGAGATCTGCGCGGCTCGCATTTTGTGCGGAATATTTGTGTGTGCCATATTTGGCATCGGTTGTCAGGGATCAACCGTCCAGGTGTGATGACAAGAAACTAGAACTCAAGTCAAAGTGGGATTGCAAAATATTGAGAGAAGAGCTCAAAGCAAGGTATTGTTTCCATATCAGTTACCATTAAACCTATTGACCTTGTGGTGTTGGAAATTTGTGGATGTCAACGTGAATTGGAGATTATCCTTATCTCGAGAGGTCGGGCGGGGTCAGCTCCGTGTCTGGCTTTGAAATCTCACCTAATTACTGATACTCCAACTTTGCAGCGCACTCCCCTCTTATCTGTGACCCCAATTTGTCGCCAGCCCGAGACCGGACAGCCTCCACAGAGAACAAGGAGCACCTTTGCCAGTGCTGGAATCTACTGATGATCAACAGATGTAAACCTCCAATCAGTGCCGTCAATACATTGGACTCCGCCTTGATCATACCAGAAGAGTCGAACTAACCCGCGATAAGCTAATGCTTGCGAGGACACTTGGCCGCCGTGAGGCATTCGGTACACTAATGAACCCTCCCGATAAGATGCAACTTACCCCTCATTGACCGATTGACCTGTGGCCATACGCTCCGGTTCTTAAAATCAGACTGGCCACTCCAAACTAAGTTTGTCGTCCACCGTCTTTCTCAAACCCCGCATCGTTCGTGAACTCGCGCAAACCATCAAATCATTTACCAAACCAAAAAAGAAAACGAAACCCGGACCCTAAACACAATGGGCAAGAAGCGTGTTCTCGTCAGTTATGGTGTCGACGTCGATGCGATCGCTGGTTGGTTGGGGTCGTATGGTGGAGAGGATTCCTCAAACGACATCAGCAGAGGTAACTAATCACAAACCTGTCTCCCACACCATCTGCCCCTGTCGACTACTAACACGAACCTAACATCTTTCAGGCTACTTTGCAGGAACCATTGGCGTCCAGCGAGTGCTCAAGTTGCTTGCCAAATACGACATCAAAGCGACATGGTTCATTCCCGGACACAGCCTCGAGACCTTTCCAGAAGACATGGCCGCGGTTCGAGATGCCGGCCACGAGATTGGCCTTCATGGCTACTCACACGAAAACCCGACCGATATGACAATCGAGCAGCAGAGAGAAATTCTTGACAAGACCTATCGGATGCTCACAGACTTCGTGGGCAAGCCTCCCAGAGGTAGTGTTGCTCCGTGGTGGGAAACGAGCAAGGAGGGCGCACAGCTCCTGCTCGACTACGGTATCGAATACGACCACAGCATGAGTCATCATGACTGCCAACCGTACTACCTGCGAACTGGCGACGAATGGACCAAGATCGATTACAAGAAGAAGCCCAGCGAGTGGATGAAGCCGCTTGTCAGGGGTCAAGAGACTGGCCTTGTAGAGATCCCAGCGAATTGGAGCCTTGACGACTTACCTCCACTCCTCTTCATTAAGGATGCACCTAACAGCCACGGCTTTGTCAATGCGAGAGACGTGGAGGACACCTGGAGAGACCACTTCGACTACTTTTACCGCGAGTACGACGAGTTCATTTTCCCATTGACCATCCATCCGGATGTATCAGGCCGTCCACACGCGCTGCTGATGCACGAGAGACTCATCGAACACATGAAAAAGCATGAGGGCGTTGAATTTGTTACAATGGAGCAGATATGCGATGACTTCAAGGCAAAGACAACGCCTCCTCAAGGAGCCATTATGCCTGCAGAACCAGGCGCTATCTTGAGAAAATAGTCATGGCATTGAATAATTAAACCAACTCCGTTATCATTCTAATTCTCAACATCCTCTGTCGGTGTTTGGATATCCGGATCACCGTGGGTGAAGTACAGCACGTGATATCCACGTGACGTACTTCGAGGTGGCCAATGAGATCACACGGATTCTCCTGCAGCTCTGGAGATATCTTCTCAACCACGCAGCCCAACTTTCACTTCCACCTTTCAATAAGCAACACAAACACAACCAGCAATATCACCACTTTGACGGTGATCGTTGCTATCCACGATACTCGAGTATCCCCAACAGTCGGAATCGGGCGAATGTAAGGCAACGAGAGAGAGCTACCACGGGCCCAGCCACGCTAGGCAAGGTGGGGCCGCTTCCTTAGCCGCCACGAGGGGCATATCCCCTTCACCTTGCGGCTGGCCACCTAGATAGATCTTCCATCATCGCAACAACCAGCAATGTCACCACTTTGGAGTGATCGTTGCTATCGACGAGTGCTCGTCCCACTTCCACCCACCTGTGAGACCAACATCCCCATCTGAAGCACGGTTGATGAAAAGAATCCTAAACAAGTCGTGCTTGCTATTGAGACGCCTCTAAGAATATTTCCAAAACTACGTGTGTAGTCCCGAAGTGATAAATCATTCAGCACTTCCTTCCTACCTTGCGTACGTCATGCCATCATGCAAGACCTCCAAATCCACTAGCGACCCTTACCCCGCGCTTATCGTCTATAGCGTCCAAGTTATCCCAGTGGCAGCATGGATCCTGGGGTAATACAAGCCCCGGTTCAGGATCTATCATGACTCCAACCCCTTCACATCTGTCTCGAAGGCTTACTCCAACTCTTCTGCAATACCCCAACCTTATCGCGCTAGCCTTGTCACAACCCACGCCCGACTCCGCAAACTCACGTCAAGCCCCTGAGCAGGCTTTAAACTTTGGGAGTTGACGTGGGTCGGTGAGGTGACCCACGCCACGACCTTGGAGCGGCATCTGAAGCTCGTCGCGGGGTTGGGTAGGCGTCCATGTCGATGCCTATCGTTTGTCGGAAACTCTTTGCCGCTACGAGATAAGCAACACTGGAATCTCTCGTTTTCGTCGCCCAGTGTTGGCAAATGCTCCAAGTCCAGCGAACACAACATATTCTATAAATGATATTGAGGTGGTGTCTTCGGCTCCCTGATCACGTCCTCCAGCAACCAGAACAATTTGGGGCACTCCAGTCGGCATCCATTCACAAAGGGGAAAATCATTGAAATGTCTCAGACCAATTCGGAAAAGGCCGATGCCATTACGCCGGCCCCGGCCCGCAGCAGTGGGAGCATCTACGCTGGAAAGCTCGAAAACGCTGATGATGCATTTGAGGTTTTCAAGCGTGGCGAAGGAACGGTTGACTTCAGAACAGTCGGCTGGGTTCATGCTTCGGTCATCTTCCTAAAGGGTAAGTCGGTAGCTCCTATGTAACGGCCGAAATAAAATCTAACACGCCCAAGTCATTTTCGCCACAGGCGTGCTCACGATTCCCTCGGCCATGTATGTCCTCGGCGCGCTGCCCGGTGCCATCAACGTCCTGGGCTGGCAGTTTCTGAATACGTACTGCGCCATCATCCAAGGAAACTTCCGTAACGCTCATGCTGGATGTCATTCCATCGCCGATATGGCCAACGTAGTTGGCGGGGTTTGGCTCAAAGAGATTGTTGGCGTTTTGTTCCTCGTCACATACGCGATTGTTGGCGCATCCGGAATCTTTGGCACATCGGTTGCTTTCAATGCGCTCTCTAGCCATGCAATCTGCACCAACTACTTTATGTTGGTTGCAACAGTCGCCGTATTTATTCTTGCCAGTGCTCGCAAGTTCGAGAAGATTGCGTGGTTGACGTGGGCTGGTTTTTTGTCCGTATATGTTGCCGTCTTTATTGTCGTGTAGGTCCCTCCCGAAGGCCCATTTATGTTTAGAATTCTCTTGCTAATCAACACCACAGCGTTGCCGTCACGCAAGTGGACAGACCTGCCGCAGCACCGCAGACTGGTGACTTCGAGCTCGGATACCACGTCATTGGCAACCCAAACTTCGTCACCGGCATAACATCCGTCGCTACCATCTTCTGTTCCGGCGCAGGCACTTCGGCATTTCTTCCCGTCATCTCAGAGATGAAGAAGCCGAGAGACTACAACAAGGCTGTTTACCTCTGCATGGGAATCGTCACAGCATCCTACTTGACCTTCTCGCTTGTCGTCTACCGTTGGTGCGGCCAATGGGTGGCGTCCCCTTCTCTGGGCAGCGCTGGCGAGGTTGTCAAGAAGGTGTCGTATGGCATTGGCTTGATTGGCCTGATGGTCAGCGCGTGTCTATACATTCACGTTGCCGCCAAGTACCTCTTCGTCCGGCTTCTGCGCGACTCAGTTCACTTGCAAAAGAACTCGGTTGTCCACTGGTCCGTCTGGCTTGCATGCACTCTTGGCATGTCCATCGTCTCCTTTCTGCTGGCATCTGGCATTCCCATATTCAACTACCTGCTCGCTCTGGCAGGAAGCTTGACGTTCGCGCCTCTGGCGCTTGGTCTCCCGGGCTACCTCTGGATCTTTGACCACCAGCACTACCGCCAGGGAAATTGGTGGCAGATCATGGTGTACTGGCTGAACTGGCTTATGATCCTCTTGGCAGTCTTTTTGACTATTGGCGGGACCTACGGTGTCATCCAAAACATCATTGACGCCTATGCCAACGGGCTAATTGGAGGCGCGTTTTCTTGCGCAGATAACAGCGGCTCATCATGAGCTTCTTATCGAGCGAAGTTGTGCGAGTAAGTGGCTTGTTTTTGAGACGGTTAATAGTGTTTTGGATCAGCTTATTTGGACTGTGATGAAAGCCCAAGTCGTGGACTGGGAATGATACTGTTGGTTAATGGATGTTTATATCAATGACACTCACCTACAATGACTTGTACTCTCGACTAACTATCGACCATAACTGGAGAAATTGACGCCCTCGCGTTTGGGCTATGTAATTACGCGAACGGGAAGTGGCGGAATCATGTAACCGCATAAGGCCCAAATTGTCATGCGCCTAGCCCAGTCGTAAGCATATCACAGGCCACGTTGATAGACCTGTACTCTTGCCCCACTGAGTGATTGTCCCGCATCACATCACATCGGTGTCCTCTCAGACACGACATTGACCCCATCGCCCAAGATGATGCCTTACAAATACGACGCTTTGGAGCGGGATGAAATACGCCTCCTGGAAGTCTTGCCTGAAGATGAAGGCGGCGCCATAGCCGGAGTTTTGCACAGGTTTCGATTACCAGAGGAGGTTGAGCCGCGTCGGGGCCACGAAGTCCTTCTAACTCGAGAAGATGGGTTCGACGTGCCAAATTCCCCATCATATGAAGCTCTCTCATACACCTGGGGAGATGGCTCGACGAATCAACACAAATTACAACTTTGGGGAGAGGATGAAGTATTCGAAATCAGCATTCGACCCAACCTGGACGAGGCCCTCCGTCGACTGCGGCGTAACGCTGTCCCCAACACTTCTAGGTACCTTTGGATCGACGCCATTTGTATCAATCAAGAGAATGCACATGAAAAAAGCTCCCAGATCCCAAAGATGGCCATGATTTATAATCGGGCCGATGGAGTCCTGGTATGGCTTGGCGAGTCGAGTGAAAGCTTTGACCGTGCAGTCCCTTTCATTCATCGCTTGCTCAATCTTGATAACTTCGACCCTCTCACCCGGGATCCTGGGACAACAACCAAGTGGGCGGCGCTCATCGAACTCATGCAAAGGCCGTGGTTCAGTCGTCGCTGGATCGTGCAGGAGATTTCTCTCGCCAGAAAGGCAACTGTTTATTGTGGTGATGATGCTGTATCATGGCACGATTTTGCCGCCGCCATTGCGCTACTCGTCTCGAGAAACGCCGATCTCCGAAGCATCCTTCAGACCCCAAAAAACCTGGAAGACAATGACTGGCTTGTCAACGTCGATGCGCTGGGTGCCAAGGTTCTTGTCGACCTGACGATAAATCTTTTCTGTCGATCTGAAGACGGAACCGTTCTGGAAAGGTTACTGTCGTTAGAAGCATTAATTTATACTACGACGGCCTTTAAAGCCACCAAGCCACATGATATTATCTACGCAGTTTTATGGTTGGCCCACGATGCTCAACCCGACGCGAATGAGTCTGTCGCAATGCCAGAAGACCGGCTACTTCAGACGCCCCAGCTATCGCCTCAGCTTGATCCAGCCCCTTCGGAAGACGACGTTTCAGATTACGGTCTGAACAGCGAGCCACTCCAGGTGCCATCAACCATCACCTTTCGTACAACCTTCCCTCACAAGCGAAGAAACTCGGATCTGGATGACATATTATTCGGGGACATGAAGAAGACGCACAATTCCCTTAGACCCCCCTCGCTTGGGCACGCAAGGACTTTTAGTGGCCGCTCTTCTTCGGATCGTAGTCTTTTGTATGTCGAAAAGAACTTTGCGGAAAGTCCTGGCTCCATAACTGTTGATTACAGCAAGTCAGTATTTGATGTGTGCAGCCAATTTCTCGAATTTACCATCAGCCGATCCAAGATGATCGATATCTTACTCTTTCCTTGGGCACCCAAGCCTCCAGTCACGGAGGAAAGTCTGCCGTCTTGGATGCCACAACACATTGTCGACGAAGGTCCATCAGGCCGAGCCCATGCAGATACTCTCGTTGGGGCCCCTGGACACGGACGTCGTAACTATAACGCCAGCGGCAAAACCAAGACGTATCCCAGTCGCGGGTTCATTAGCGGTCGAACAACGATAGTAACAGGCTTTGCTCTGGATCACATTGGCAAGATGGGAAACTTAGCCGCTCAAGGAGTTATACCAGCTTCTTGGTGGAACTTGGCAGCCTGGGATGGCTTCTCCAATCCCGTGCCCGAACGGCTCTGGAGAACATTGGTCGCTGATAGAGGGCATGACGGGAAGAGCTATCCACCTCCCTACTTTCCACTGGCCTGCAAATGGATGCTTGGTCAGACCAACGTCAGCGGAGCAGTCGATACAAGAGGTATCCTGGCGCAAGGAAGCTGCCCATCCATTGCGGCCGAGTTCATTCGCCGCACGCAATCAGTTACATGGGGGCGGAAGCTGTTCATGACCCAAGGTAGACGAGGTTCTCCGGAACTTCTTGGCCTGGTTCCCGCGGATGCCAAAGATGGAGACAGGGTTTGTATTTTATATGGCTGCAGTGTTCCTGTGGTACTGCGAAAGGTAGGGAGCAGCGGAAAAGAATCGTCACCATCTCGTGATCCTACATACGCAGAGCCTTCATCGTCTGGATCCCTGATGATACCAGAAAACGCATATGGATCCGTACGTGAGAATTGCAAACATGGAGTGGAAAAAAGGACGCGAGGGTCAACGGAGGACACTGCAACTTCGACTTCAGCCAGTACATTATTGGCGCCCGGTGACGCATTGAGCTTGGAGCACGCATCGTCCGGTGTCAGAAAAGCTCTCGAAAGAGAGAAGGAGAGGTTACCAGCGTCAATGGGGCTATCAATAAACATAGAGAACGAGTCTCAGTATGTTGTAATAGGAGAATGCTATATTCATGGTCTGATGGACGGAGAATCTTTCAAGCACCAAAAGGAATTCGGCAACAAGTTGAGAAAAGTTACGTTGGCTTAGGATATAAATTGAATACAAACCCACATACCTATGAAGTCGGAAAACAGGTCGCTTGACTGCCCGGCGAGTGTTCCATCGATGTGTATCAATCTTAATCTGTGGTATCATGTCGTTCTCTATGCTGCGGTCCTTGAGAAGGGGCGCATACATTTGATGATGCATATTCCTGTGTATTAGTGTGCGATAAGATGTTCCGCTGCGGAGGTGAGCGATAAGATGCGGAAAATGCGGTATGCCATTTCTTCCGACAGTACGGCAACGGCCCAGAGTGGCGGATCCGTGTGGGCAGACGTCTAATTGCTCCTTCAACTACAACCCACACGTTATCCGCCCATTGCCTATACTTTGCGCCTGGGTCTGTCCACGCGATTTGTGGGCTGATATTCTTCCATCTTGGCCCAAGAGTCGAGATTTCTGGGCATACGCATGCAGGCTCTTCCACCATTGAGAATTTTGGTATGGTCCCCGGAATATGGATTGGCCTTGGCTGCTCACCTTGGCCAAGCGCATTCCCCGCCACCTCTCGTTGTTATCCACGAGCCAAGTTCCAAAGCCAATAAATGCCAACGCTCGGCCCTACGCGTCGACTCTGCGACTTGACCTTTTCACGTCTCGCGTCAGCCAGAATCTCCAGCTGCCCAGCTTCTCTTGGCCTTGCCCAGTGCGTGCATCCCCGGACTCCGCCTTTCTTCTCCTCACCATCGACATGGCCAACTGCATTCTACTGGGGGTCGACCAGATCCGCGGAGACTCTGGGCTCATCAAACACCAGGGTGTCTATGAAGACAAAGGGCTAAGCACGAATTATAAAAGCTCGAGCTCGTCGATGTCGTTTTGGCTTATTTTAATGTCGTCCGACAGACTTGTGCTTCCGGGCTCTCCTTTGGACTAGATTCAAGATACTCCAAGGCCCTGGGATATCGGCTGTTTCCTTTTTTACGACCATCGGTCCCTTCGCCAACCGCAACCATGGGCACTTCTCTTATTCAAAAGATTGTCAAGAATGAGGCGATGAAGCAGGACCCCCCGAAATCTATGGATGGAGGGTCTACGCTCTCGCCTGTTCCGCCTGCTTCGGTGGTCTCATCTTTGGTATCGACACCGGTGTCATTGGTGGCGTCCTCCGTATGAGGGAGTTCCGAGAGTATGCATCACACGCAAACTATGTGAGCGGCCCCGTTCGCTGGCTGATTTAGTATACCTTGCGTAGGCTTTACGACCTCGTCGACATATCTCCGGTCGACCGTGCCAACCTCAGTGCAAACATTGTCTCTACTCTCCAGGCTGGATGTTTTGTCGGCGCCCTCCTCGCTGCTCAAGCTGCCGATAGATTTGGCCGTCGCCCTGTTCTCATTTGGGCTGCTGGTGGTATCTCTGTCATTGGTGTTATCCTTCAGGCCGCTGCTTCTGGTCACCTCGCGGCCATGTACGTTGGCAGGTAAGAGTCTCCCATCCATACACACTAACTGACAGCCACCTTGAAGAGGCACTGTGGTTGCTAACGCCGCTGCCCGTAGATTTATATCTGGATTCGGTACTGGTTTTGCTTCCATGGTCAACCCCCTTTACGTGGCCGAAAACGCCCCTCGAGCTATTCGCGGCGGTCTCACCGGCATCTACCAACTATTCATTGTCTTTGGAATCTTTCTGAGCTACTGGATCAATTTCGCTTGTATTCAGCATGTCAGCGGCACGGCTCGCTATATGATCCCTCTAGTCATCCAGGGTATCCCTCCCCTACTCCTCATGATCTCCATGTTTCTCTGTAACGAGTCGCCTCGCCACCTTGCTAAACAGGATAAGTGGGAGGAGGCTCTTAAAGTTCTGTCTGGAATCCGCTCTCTGCCTCCTGACCACCCTTACGTCGCTGCAGAGTTCGCCGACATCAGGACAGCCATTGAGGAGGAAAATGCCATTCTCGACGGTGCAACCTGGATGAGCTTGCAGAGGGAGATGTGGCTGGTTCCTTCCAATCGCAAGCGGGCCATCATCTCCATCCTGCTCATGTTCTTTCAGCAGATGACGGGTAAGTGGCGCATCATTAGTGCTGATTCTGCTCGTGAACTGACACTATTAGGTACCAACGCCATCAATTACTATGCGCCTCAAATCTTTGAAAGTCTTGGCGTCAAAGGAACCCAGAACGAGCTCTTTGCCACTGGTATCTACGGTCTTGTAAAGCTCATTGCCGTCGCAGTCTTCCTGGTCTTTGTCGCGGACTCTCTCGGTCGCCGCAAGTCTCTCCTATGGACGGGTATCGGCCAAGGTTCGACCATGCTCTACATCGGTATTTTCATCGCAGTGGCCAGGCCGCAGGATCAAGAAGGCGGTCAGGTGTCTGCTGCCGGCTACGTTGCACTCATCTGCGTGTTCTTGTTTGCCTGCATGTTTCAGTTTGGCTGGGGCCCTTGCTGCTGGATCTACGTCTCCGAGATCGCCACCACTCGTCTCCGTGCCACCAACGTCTCTTTCGCGGCTGCGACTCAGTGGCTCTTCAACTTTGTCATCTCTCGGGCTGTTCCTCCAATGCTGGAGACTCTGGGTACCGGTGGATATGGCACATACATCTTCTTTTGTATCTGGTGTTTTTCCATGACAATCTTTGTCTGGTTTTTCATCCCGGAGACGAAAGGAATTTCTTTGGAGGGTATGAATGAACTTTTTGGCTTCAATGACGATGTCCAGAACAAGCGCGTCGATATTGAAAGTTCTTCGGTGAACAACGAGAAGGCACAGGGCAACGTCACCCAGCTCGAGGATACAACCACCGTCCCCCCCAAGGCTTAGATAACTTGATCTTAATGACTACGCAGAGTATGGAGGTTCTACGAGACATCGAGAGGCTTGGAGGTCTACATTCGACGGTAGATGCGAAAGGTTTCCTTTTCAAGATAGGATATTTACAATATTCAATGTCGACTTTCGGGACGGTGAATGCGACAGGAGTACAGCCTGCTCACATAAACGTGAACATGAAATTTCCTAGCATTACCATTAATTAAACTTTCTAGGGTCGTATATTAATCGGACACCATCATGTTGGGAGAGTGATAAGTCAAGTCAACTACACCTGTGTAGTTAGGAAGACTAACTGACCGCCACCTTGCTATTTGGATTCTGCCATGACTGCTCAACCCATATTTTTGTGTGATTTTATTTCAAAAAGCCTGGAAAGCTGTACCTGAAAATTCTTATCAGTATGTAGCAGCGTGGCAACTCCCGTTCCACTCAACGTTTCCATGGCTATGTTGCAAGCGACAGCATCGGCCCGTGGTCTTACGTATTGATCATGTGACAGAGCCTACACCGACTTCCTCCACGTGAACGTTAACATCCATATTTAGTCCTTCTACAGGGTATGACTATCTGCGGAAAATGAGGTATGTAATTGGAAAAAAATGAACTGGGATAGGTTATTGGTATTACTTTGATTCCCGTGTAATCATGTCTACATGACAGATCCAGAACCGTTTACTTCGCGATAATTTTCCAGGCTGTGTCGCAACTACCCCAGTAGCAAGAAGGAACCCGTCCACAATAATGATGAAAAGGATTATTACTCATCAAAATCTCAACTCGGCACATAGTGAGACGAAGTTGTGTTCACGTACTTAACTGGGACTCCGCCTAAGAACCACTGCCTGGATCGTCCAATGACCAGGAAAAACATCCGCTAATCTCTAGAGGGCCGAAGGCTCTTATCATAATCATATCATTGATCAGGCATCTAGGGACGGTCAACCACAGGTATTTTCTGCGACATGACATCTTTGGACTACACAGAACGATTTTACATCAATCACCAGAGCGAACATAACAAGGCTCAAAATCGAGGATATAAGCTTCCTGGTCATATTTACCTACGGACTATGACAGACCATAGCCGGATTACGAGGGAAATTAAACGATCTGCCGCTATATTATGATTCTAGTAGCTAAGTTTACATAATTGATGGAGTCGCTTGCACATGTTTATACTTATGTGAGTGGTGACTTCGAGGAGACCAGCTCGACCGAGAAACCACTGCAAAACCCATGTTGCCTTACAGTAGTAAAGCCATTCCTTGAGCATTCTTTCCCACCCCAAGCTGTTGCAGTCCGAAATGCTGAACTTGCTTTTTGCCAACCGCATCCACCACGGTTATTGCCGGCTGCGTCGTGCCATTGCCAGGACTGAGTGCATAAACGAACTTTCCAGCCGCCTTCAGGTCAGTCAACCCCGGGTCGCCGTTCGCGGTGAGATCTAGAGTACTCTTAATACTCGCATCAGTCAACGACATCTCCACCAATCTATTTGTCCCGACATCGGTGACGAATGCAGTGTTTGTTGCCGGGGAAATCGCAACCCAGCAAGTTGCTTTCTGGCCATCAACGGCCGCCATTCCTTTGACAGAAGCAACGTTTGTTTGCTTGTCAAGCGACAATACAGCACCACCGAACGATGCATCCGTGGCAAATATATTGTTGGTGTTGGGGATGGTGGACGACCCAAAGAGCACCGCGGTTCCATTGGGTGACGAGCGCATGCCACTCTGACTAACAGATGTGCCACCACCACCAGATTCAACCTGATAGGCAGCAAGAAATCCAGTCTTCATCTTGTCTGGATCCCCTTTGACGGTTGCGAGTAGAGTGCTCTCATCGTTGGAGAAAAATGCTTGGGAAATGGTGTTGGTAGGCCCAGCTGGTGGAGTGGTCTGGTTTAGGTCGACGGAACGGAGCATATCCATTGCACCAACGCCGTTCTCAGAAAACTTGGCACAGGAAATGCCTGATTTGGCACCGGAAGATCCCACGCAGACAAGGTTGTTCTTTTGCGATGCAGCGACTGTGTTGGGGAATTCTCCGGGGACTGCGACGGGTTGACCAACCATTGTGAGTTTAGTCGGATCGGATTGATCGATCGCAAACATGGTCATGGTATTAGACCCTGCGTTGACGGCGAATAGGTTCTGGAACAAGAAAATTAGTCAGTTAACAACGTCTGAGATGGAGCCACTTTAATTGGATTTCTTACAGTGCCTGCAATAGTCAGAGCTGACTGAGAAGCGAGGGCATCCGGTGCTGCTGGCCCGTTCGTGGTGCCGTCAAAGAAATTCGAGCCGGCACCGCCGGTCGAGATCGAGGTTCCGCCAGACAACATTCCGTTACTGGAGATTGGTACGGCAACGACAGAGTTGGCTTTATCGTTGGTGATTGTGTAGATTACCCTCCCGACTCTGTTTGTTCCATGACACCTGGCCGGTCTAGCCGAAACAGCCACGGAAGATGTCACCAGCAAGAACAACAGCCTCAGAACAGGAGCCATTGTCGGACTTGAACAGAGTAAGTGACGGCTGTGACACCGACTGATTCAAGGGCAGGGATGAAGAGTTGCAACGAAGCTCAAGATATTGAAACACCACGCGTATGGTAGAAGTAGGAATAAGTAAAGAACTGGTTCGTTGATTGGAAGTGAATAATGAGATAGCTGTCATATCACTTCAGCGGGTTACGTCGAGGTTTTTAAACAGATCTTTCGCTGATAGGACACCCGACCATCGTCACACATGATCGGATAGCCTTACACACTTAGGGGTCGTAGTGATGGTTGTAATCAAAAATTCCCTTTTAGGAAAGATGGATTACCGTACGCCTGAGTGGACCGCAATTGACCGTCATTTGGCTGTTAAGGTTTCCGGGGTTAATCCTTGTGGGTCTTCAAGGCAACGGTGTCACGAACATTGGTTCCTGACGGTTTGTCAGGGTGGCCAGCGGAATATGCATATATGAGTGAGCAGAAAAGAGTGTCTATTCGTACTAAAGAGTGGATGGAATCACCACAGGCTTGTGGGCCTAATGCTATCCTAATAACTGTTACAGAGCTAGGGCCAGGTGGAAATGACAGGCTGGCCTGTTTAAGTACAGTCAGACCATTCTGGATGGGTTATGTCCATGACTCGCATAGAAGCATGCACGGATTCTGTCACACCCCCTCAGAGAGGCAACTTTTGAAGTTGTGTCTCTGGATAAAGCAAAGCTTTTGATAACTGAAGATTAGCGAGAGCGACAGAAAGTAGGGTAATGTAGTGTCAAAGACCTAAGATTGGGATTGCCCTTGATCAAGTCGTGTGGTGTTGTAACCACCTGCTATCTGGTCTGCAGATCATCCTACCTAAGCTTTCTATGCTGCCTGAGCTATCTCGGCTTCTCTGAGAGCCTTGACTTGTTGCTTAACGTTTGCCATACCTAGCTAGGCTAGAAATCGGCAGTGCTTCTGAGCTGGCAGTGCTTTGGTGAGTCCGTCTGCAACCATCTCATTGGTTTTGATCCAGTTAAAGTTAATAAGACCATCCCTGACTTCCTAACGAAGCCAAAGATTGTTGATATTGATATAACGAAGCTTGCTAGTCACTTGAGGTCTATTGGCGGTAAGGAGTCTTAAGGTTGCTTGGTTGTCGCACTGGAGAGAGTAGTCACCATTAAGATCAAGCTGAAGTTGTTTAACTAGTCAGATAGTGGCCTTGTACTCTTTCGCAGCTTGAGTGAGAGCGACTAGCTCAGCCTTAGTACTCAAGGTAACAACGCGACGTTGCTTAGATAACCTCCAGCCGATAGGGCCACCAAACATCATCATTATATACCCTTAGGTGCTCTTGCGAGTGGCGAGGTCGTTAGCAAAGGAGGCATCTGAGGCACAGAAGAGAGTTCCTGGTCCTTAAGAGTTATATTTAATCGCGAGATAACAAGTATGATCAAGGTAGTCAAGGCAAGCGTCGGCTGCCTTCTTGTGATTAGCTAATAGGTTAGTAAGGAATTCAGAGAGTCTAGATAAAGTTCTCGAGATGTCTGGTCTTCCAACAACTCCTGCATAGTTAAGGGATCCGATAAGTCGCTAGTAGTGTTAGATTTCTACTGTAGTTGCTTGCTAATCGTTAGGAACAAGACTATTGACAGCCATTGGCGTCCCAGTTAGCTTCCTCCTCTTGTTAGCTCCAAATTTGTTGCAGATCTTAGCAATGTAGTTATTAAGGCTAAGCTAAAGTTTGCTAGCCTTGCGGTCTCTAATGACTCGTATGCCTAGGAAGATGTTTATTTCTCCCATGATCTTTATCTTGTAGATCTCCTGAAGTCTCTTAACGACGTGCTTAGCCATCTTTTTGTTTTTCTTACGATAGATTACCGCAATATTGTTAACAAAGAAGAAGACTAGGACTCCCTTACCAATAAGGATACAGTCGTCCTCATTAAGGGAAGCAAGTCTAAGTCTCTTAAGAGTGTCAGAGAGGCTCTTCTGCTACAAAAGAGGGCTTCTCCTTAGACCATAGAGTGCCTTGCGCAGGATAAGGTAGGATCCCGGCCTGCTGTAGCCTGGAGGGAACCAGACATAAACTAGTTTATTAAGGGTGGCGTTAGTAAAGGCATTTACAGCATCAAGCTGCATAGTCTCTAGGTTAAAACAAGCTACAAGGGCTATCACGCTGCAAAATAATCTTCCAGTAAGTGTTAATGCATAGGTTTCCAGCCCATTGAGTTTCTAGAGGTCTCCTCTTACACAGATCCTTGCCTTAAATCGCTTAAGAAATCCATGCTTATCGAACTTATAGGTATACACCCACTTAAGAGGAAGAATTCGATAGATGTTCTAATTAACGTCTTCTAGTCTGGTAAGCTTAAAGGTGCCCTTCTTCCAGACTGTTTAATATTCTACGTTTATTGCTGCCAGCCACTTAGGCCAGAACTTATGCTCTTTTGCCTCGGAGTATTTCAGGGGAGGTAAAGAGAGGTCTCTGCGATAGATTTAACCTAGATCATAAGCAAAGTCGTCCCATCTATCCTTTCCCTTAGTTAAATCTGTTAACTAGAAGAAGGAAGATCTAATTAACAAAGATCTATCCTTAAGTCGGCGAGAGGATCTTGTAGCTGCCTCTAGTTAGTAATTAGTTTAACTAATTAGCGTTTCCTAATTGTAAATAGGGTTATTGCGACTTCCTCTTGGTTGTCCTTTTGGTCTCCCTGTCCCTATAATAGTAGGAGGTAGAGCATCTGAAGAATTAGCGACGTAGATTGTTAACTTAGCAGTCGTTGCTAAGGATGATGATGAGGTGGAGGGCAAGCGATCCTGAATTACAGTATCCAGAGTGGGTGACTCTTCATAGGCTGTTGACTCAGGAGTAGGAGGGTCCTAAATAAAAGGTTAATCTAAGTCTGAAGTTGTTTATAGTAACAGCTGTTAAGTAACTGTCTCTTCTTCTGGGTCTGTATAGGTTAAAGTCTGCTCTTCTACCCCCTTAACTAAAGGAGTGTGTGACTCTTGAAGTTGTGCTCCTGGAGAGCCAGTAGGAGTAGGCAGTTAAGGCTTTCGCTGTTAGTTAAAGCACTGTTCCCTGGCATCCCTTAGTCTAACTGCAGCAGCTAAATAATGCTAGAGGTCTTCTTCATTCTACAGTTGTAAATCTATGGGGAGATCTTCACTCTAAGGATTAGGAAATAGAAGCTTTAGGATAGAGAAGATTCTCTCTAGCTCCGTTTGATAAAGGAGACTAGTATCCTCCTGGCTAGAGTCGTATAGCTTTGTTTTGTTAAATGTGATATCTCTAGTCCTTATGACCTTGTTAATTGCTAGGACCTAGATGCAATAGATGTTAGTACTGTTATAACTACAGAGATACCTAACGTAAGCTTTAGGCTTGGTCTTATTTGCCTTCTCTTCCCCTCTAAGGTATGTTGTAGTAAGAGGGTAGGCCTTACAGCTGTATTGTTGTAGATAGGCTAGTTAAGGGAGTTTAGCTCTCTAATAAGTAGTTTAGGGCCTAGAGTTAAGCCAAGCATTAATTAATCTCTCTAGGGTTTGCTAAGCGTGCCTCTTGCGAGGCATTCTGTTGCTAAGATAATTTACAGCTCTTATAAGTTTAGGGGCTAGTTCCTCTGGGAATCGTGATTAATATTGTAAGGCCCTAGTGATCTTAAAGAGAATTTCACCAGCCTTCTCTGCTAGATTTTAAGCCCCGGTATAGGCTGTAGATCTCTTAATAAGCTTACCGTTATCTGCTGCCCATAAGTCAAAGGCATTTCGAAGAGCTGTTTCCTAATTAAGGCGAAGGATTGAGAGTTTGAAGTAGTATTGTTGCTTAAGAAATGTAGCCATCTGAATGATCGCCTGGAGTCCCTCCTTGCGAGACTTAAGGAATTAAACCTATGTAAATCTACTTTATTTGTCCCGTATGAGCAGGACGATCTTCTCCCTGTTGTAGGTCCTTCTTAGTGTAAAGAAGTCTATGGAGACGTAATCTCCTGGGGCGGTTGGGTTGTGGTTAGGCTTCCTTCTTAATATTTTTTGAATTGCCTTGCCTGTGCTATAAGCCTTGCATTTGATAGTTGTTACCCCCTGAATCTTGATTCCTCGGCTGGTCTTGAGGAGATGCTTAAGAGCGTTAGCGCTTGGATGGCTGAGCCGTTTATGCTAGATTACGGCTTCTGCCTTAGAGGCTGTAAGAGGATCCTTAGAATTAGGTTAACCTTGCTTTACAGCAGGCTGGGCGTCTGAAAGAACGAAGCTAACATGTTTGTCAGGGGTTAGATTTGTTAGGATTGACGTCGAGGTGTCATTATTGTTAAAGGATAAAGCTTAAGCAATAGTTAAGTCATAATTGTGGTACTCCAGGAGATATTAACCGTGTTTCTAAGGTGTATGGTACAGGACCTCTCCTGTTCTGGTCTTAAGTCCTGGATGGTGAACCGTGAAGATCAGGCCTTTCTCCTTTAGGGGCTTGGCTCTAATAAGGGTTACTGGGTAGTCTAGGCAATACTAGGTATCCCGTACGACAAACCCTTTCTTCCTAAGACCACCTTGGTTAGGGCGGATTTTTATAGTCCTGTAAGTAATAGCTGTCATTCTTCCTCCTCTAGTAGTGAACTCTGTTAACTGGCTGAAGTCTAGATCTTTTATTCTAGAGCGATTGTTGCAGATGTGGAATCTAGTCCCAGAGTTGACGATAACACTGTTCCAGAGTGGAAAACCAGCATAGAGACTTACTGGTAAAGCGCTGTTTAGGGCAGCATAAAAGGATAAGGAATTAGAGCTATGATCGGTGTCCCTATCGGAGTCTGACTGGTCTTAGTTAAAGTAAGAAGAACGTTAACCTGAGTTCTCCTTGTCTGATGGAGGGGACGATTAAGTAGCCTGCTTGTCTGATGAGGCTGACGAGGAGACTCTAGCGTTGTTGAGTCGCTCCTGTGCCCTTGGGTTTTTCTTAAGCCAGGCCTGACCCCGTTCAATAGCCTTCTTGTTCTAAGGATGATTTGGGTCGTAATTAGGCTTCCTCTTCTCTAGGTTAAAGTGAGGACAGTTGATGACCTAGTGTTTTATAGGACCAAGGCAGGCAGGACACTTAGGAACCATTATCTTGTTTCTTTTCCCTTGTGACTTTGTTAGATTGCCCTTCTCATCTTCTCCCTGCCAAGTGGCGAAGCTGGATGCTTTAGCGTCTCTAAAGAGCCAGTCAGGATGGAAAGACCTAACCTATTAACGAAAGAAGTTGGCTTATTAAATTCCAGCATATTTCTCTCCTGCCTTAGGAGGCTTCTTTATGCTGTTCTAGTTAAAGGAGAAGGTAGCAGTTGTATAGTAGCTAGGAGCCAGTGGCTTAACTGCCTTAAGGAAATTAGCAACTTGAGTAGTTAGGTTAAGGAGCGCTGGAAGTCTAATGTCAACAACCTTATCTATGATGTCAATATAGTTGCTAAGCCAATTAGACAGCTTAGATTGCTTAATTGAGCCCATGTGAGCTTAGTAGCGACGAAGGATAAGTTGTTGCCTTGCGTAGTTATCCAGGGCAAGCTTGTCTCTAAGAGCAATAATCATTTCTCTAAGACTCTCTTTACTACTGACGTGGTTAATGTACTAGGCCTTAACTGTGGAGGTAACCTAGGAGAGGACGGTAATGATGCCTTTGTTAGCCCTTTTGTAATCTTCTATTCGATTGGCATGCCTGGCCTTAGCTAAGGCAAGTTCGTTGGTGAAGTTTTTGGCTTTAGGGCTTGGTTCAGTAAGACGGGGCCTGTTATTTACCAATTGTTGGTCTGGATCTATATAGTTCCAGACCTCATGGATCCTAGCCACCAGCTTGAGGTTTCTGTACCATTTGGTCTAGTCAGCGTCAGAAGTCAGCTTCTGAGCAACCTTAGATAACTCTATGGTTAAGGAGGAGGCAATTGTAGCCTAGTGGGATTGTATCGATATCGTTAGGATTGATCGATTGCCTATAGAGAGGCAGAGTTGCTGCTTCCGTTGAAGCTGAAGATCCTGGCCTTTGTGGCTGCAGGATTGGCGCTGGCCAAAGGAGACTGAGTAGTCCCAAGAGTTGCAACGCACTTGATCGATTGATGTTGTCTGAGTGACAAATCCTTGCCTCTTGGCTGAAGGGATTAATCAAGACGACAGTTGCTAGAGTCGACTGGGCTCATAACTGACGGTTTGTCAGGGTGGCCAGCGGAATATGCATATATGAGTAAGCAGAAAAGAGTGTCTATTCATACTAAAGAGTGGATGGAATCACCACAGGCTTGTGGGCCTAATGCTATCCTAATAACTGTTACAGAGCTAGGGCCAGGTGGAAATGACAGGCTGGCCTGTTTAAGTACAGTCAGACCATTCTGGATGGGTTATGTCCATGACTCGCATAGAAGCATGCACGGATTCTGTCAGTTCCCATACCATCCGATCGTATACAAGGGTCCACAGGCGAGGAGCATCTACATAGTATGATTCCACATCAACTAAGCCAGCGGTACCTATCAAGACGCCTCAAGCCACTTTTAATACCCAAGAAGTCTTATTCTTCCCTGACGTGTCACGGAGCTAGCCAAAAGAGGGAATTTGGATAATCTCATCGCGCCAGATGAAACATGCGGCACTGCGTGATCGTCAGCCGAACATCCGGCGCCACACGCAAACTTGAAACCTTCATCGTGGGCAAAGGTTCGATCCCTGTCCAACTTGTGCTATAGCGAAAATATTCGTCTACCTACAACAACTACTACAACTACAATAGCTCGAGCAAAGATCCTGTTTCCGTGTGAATCGCCTCACATGTGGGGAGAATCAATTCAGTTTAACCGGTTAGGGTTTTCGAAAACCAGACAAAGATGAGCCATAAGATATTTCGCATTTTCAACCCAGGAGGTTTGTCTTCAATCAAATTCGAGACAACAAGCCCTTGCTGCTTGCGGAGCCAAGCTGACTTCGCTGCATCATAGGACCGAAAGAGGATCCGATTGATAAACGTCGAGCGCAGCTGAGAAACGCTCAACGGTGAGCCTATTTTTCTTTTTAACCTACTGCTGATCCATCGTAGCTCAGTCTTCAAGCAGATCTTACCGTGACCGCAAGGATAAATACACCAAAGCCCTTGAACGAGAGGTTGCTCAGATCAGGGCCAATGAAGCCGAGCTTATGACCCGATGTGAGCAGCTTTCTGCCACTGTCCAAGCACTCACAGAGTTACTAGCTCAACATGGAATCATGACGCCTCCAACTCTAGAGAAGAACACCAACGACGGACTCTCTAACAAACGAAGAAACCCAGCTGATGTGGTCACCGAAGACAACTTGTCTCAATCATCGATAACATCATCAACCTTGTGCACTTCCGGGCTCTCTCATGATACCACCATGACAACTCTCACCAAAACACCAGCGGAAGTTCGTTCACCATTCCAAACTGGATACATTGGCAATGCGGACAAACCCAAGCCTCAGTCATATCGCTATTCAAGCGAGTACCATCGCCTGCTAAAGAGATCGTGGTCTGAAATTGACCAAGCTCTTTTGGGATCTGATAACTCCCGTGGAAGAATGTGCGAGCTTGACCCGACGTTGGTCGGTATGGAGTTTGTCTTGACGTAAGTAACTCTAGCATGGCATGGGCTATGTAATGTGCGACAACCATGGCCGAAAAAAACTGGCCACATCAGTTTGATGACTGATATCAGCACAACAGGATCGAAAATCCATGTTTGGAACACCTCGGCGGTAATCCAAGCAATCCTGGCGAGCCCACAGGTCACGCTCTAACAACCTCGGCACAACTTCTATTCTCGCATTCTCATTCACCAAAAGACCACATATCGGTTCTTCCTTCTTATCAACATACACCGGCCAACTTGCTTCATCGTTTGCTGAATCTTTCATCCGACCTGTGCTTCGAAGGAGAGCTTACACCGACGCAAGCGTGGGACTATATCCGAAATCGACCGCAATTTGGTGGAATCGAAGTGCAGAGACTCCGGAGACTTGCAGAAAATTTAAAATCGGCAGTCAAATGTCACGGGTACAGCCACAATTCCGATCATAAGCTCTCAATGCGTTTTGCTAAAACAGTCGATACAGGTTTGGAGCTGTCATCGACGTGCAAACCTTTGAAAACTTGGTTTTCGAGGCTTTGATGTTTGCACAAGACTTCTAGTAGCTGCAACTATTGCTTTAGCTAAACCTTTAATAGACAAAGCAATGAGGGTGGAATCGATGACACGGGCATATCAGAATTTGGGCGAGAAACAGTCAGACAGTCACGAGTGACGCCAAGTCTTGTCATTGTATGCAAGACGATGGGGAGAGATGGCCGGCTCCATATTGTCACCTTTCTTATTCTGTAGAGAAATACCCGGAGTATGAATTGACAACATTGACTCGTGTTTCAATGAAATTGGCGAGAACTTTCCAAGTGAAGAACGCAAAAAAGCCCTAGTTAGGCCTCGAAATCACTGCCGAGCTAAGAGAAAGTATGGAAGGGGCTCCCACAAAGTTTCCAAATGTAGAGATGTAAAACGCACAAGTCAAAGCTTTTATTCCTTTCCTTTTATCCGTATCCAACTACATACTATCATCCTCATCTGCTTCGAATCCTTGGTCATTCCTCATTCGCCTGTTTGTTTTTCTTCCATCCCAAAATCTTTCGGATGTCATCACGGAACCGGGTCGGTGGCTCAGTAAACTGGGCCTCGTACGCATCGATAATGGGTTTGTCCCAGATAAGATCAGCCTCCGTAGCGGGTATGAAACGAGTTCTCTTGAGGAGTTTCCATGTGGAAAAGGTGGCAATGCCAACGAAGATCATAGTGTAGTACGAGAAAAAGGTCAGGGTGTCCCAACGACCCGGAAGGAATGTGGTGTATCCGAAACAGGTGACCATAAAAGTCATCCAGACAATCGCGATGTAGGCACAGTATGGCTGGAAGTACCCGTAGTATGGCAGAGTCTTGCGGTCCAGCCCCTGGGCGTTACAGGCTTTGTAAAAGAAGACATATACAACCGAGATGACGACGTAGTTAAGTAGCTGAGCAGCTTGAGTCAAACTCTGTAGCCATGTGACAACCTGCGCTGTGTTGTTGGATACTTGCAAGAAAGACAAAAAGGGGAAGAACATTGTGATGCCAAATGCATAGATTGGAATGCCGTTTTTCAGGCATTTCTTGAAGATGCCCGGGGCTTGGCCGTCGAGGGCTAGACCATATAAGCAACGCATGGCGCAGTAAGTGTAGGCGTTTCCGGCCGAAAATATGCTGGTACAGAGCAGGGCATTGATGACGTGGGGTAGCACGCTTATGCCCATATTCTGCATGGCAATAACGTACGGCGAGCCTTCCGCAGTCCCGGTGCCGGCGTTCTCGAGCTTCGGATCGTTGTAGGGGATTATGATGCCAATGGCAATGGCGCTGCCAATGAAGAAAACACCGAAGCGCCAGTATACAGTCTTGAAACCCTGCTTCAAATAGATACGCGGACGCATAGCTTCGCCAGCAACCATGGAGATGTATTCGGGACCAACGACTGTGAAACCGGCCGAGAAGATTGAGGCAAGAAGACCTTGGAACCGTCCCAAGTCGCCGGTGTTGATATACGTTGCAAAGGCACCAGGATTCTGCCAAGTGCGAAAGCCGTAGGCATCGCGCTGGGGGTTTCCGCCGACCATAGTGATAAAGGTGAAGCAGAAAGCTATGGCGATGAGTAACAGCTTTCCGCTGGCCAACCAGAATTCGGCTTCGCCAAAGTACTTGACAGCAACGACATTGAGTAGACCGTACAGCACAATGCATCCTACGCACACGGCAGCGGCAGGTATGTCGTCGCGCCAGAAGGTGAGAACCAGATTTAGCGCGGAGATCTCGAACGGGATGAGGAAGGCTTCGTATAGAAAAAAGTTCCATCCAGCCATAAAGCCGAAAGATTCATCCACCCACTTGCCAGCCATGCGAATAAAAGAACCGGTGACGGGCATGTAGGTACACATCTCAGCCATTCCATTGTTAACAAAACCGACCATGATGGAATGAAGCGTGTAGCCGATCAATAGACTGGCTGGGCCGCCGCGCTCAAGGCCGGTGCCAATGCTGATGAAGAGAGCCGTACCGATTGAGCCACCGATGGCGATCAGCTGGATATGACGGTTTGTCAAGTGACGACGGAGTTGGTCGGCATTGTCACGATCGACAAGGATGCTTGCGCTGTCGGCATTGGTGTTGGAGATGGAGCCGGTGATACCCTTTTCGTTGTTGCCACTGTCGCTGCGCGTGATGGCATTTTGGAGGCCACTGGCTGCCACTTTATCCTCGTGTGATGCTGCCATACTGGGAAGGGAACGAGTTCCGTTGAGAAGACGGAACAGGCGAGAAGGTGAAGAAGGCCTGAGGACTGCACATAAGACTGCGTTGGACCGGAGATTGTTGTAAGTGAAAACGGGGCTTCGCACAGATGTGCATTGCCAGAAGGGGATAATGGTAGGAGAGGAAGAACAGAGAACGGGCGTCGAAACGTGAGAAGAAACGGGAAGTTTTTATCATCGAAAAACAAAAAGCAGCAGAGTGAAGTCAGTAAAGAGGATTGGGAACACCAAAGATAAGAGGTACGGGGTGACGACGGTAAGGCGGTCGGGACGGGGAGGCGACCCTCAACGGCCAGACGGGGTCGAAAGGCCCCAGTCCATGGTTCCGCGCGGTGTTCGACACGGTCCACTAATTAACAAAGACCCTTGGATGGACAAGATCCATGCCCATTCCACCATGAACCAGGGTTCACTGCAGCCATATTGGCCTGTGGACATGGGAGATGAGAACTTTGAGACGGGTACCTCGATGTGCAGAAGCCCAAAGTATCGGGCAGAAAGTGTGCTGAAATACATCCAATCTTGTACATGGTGTCACAGGCAGGCTGAGCCGGGACACGGTCGCATTATTGGTGAGAATCCTCCACCCTGCCAAGCTTGCTGATAATGATAAACTCGGAGACACTGGCACAGATGGGTGTGTGGCGCATTGGCGAAAGAGCAAACCCTTCGCCGTACGATTGCCGCTTGAGTAGCTTATTCTTTGCACGACAGTCTACGCACCGACTGGCAATCTGCTTCGGCCTTTGGCCCAATGCGCAATGGAGCAATTGGGCTGTTGCTCTCTCCTGGGTATTTCTGCCGAGTGTCGTGAGAATTCCAAGCGCAGTACACTAATTATGGCGCATCTTGGTTGAGTTTCATTCACCCCACACAGCATCGTCATCTTGCAGGGTTGCTCGGACTTGCGACAGACGCTGGGAGAGACCTGATTGAACAACGCTGGACCTGATCCCGACCATGTCGATGCCGTTGCTACATAATTTGCTCTTATACTAGACTAGTTTCAAATCGTCACCCCTTGGCAGTTGCTACGTACGTCCAAGCAAGCATAGTCATGGTGCTGGGTTGCAATTGCACTCGTGTGGAGGTGGGCTACTCCGTGGAGAGAGTGGTTCATCGCGACTGTCAGCCATGGATATCCTCTGCAGGATGTGTTCAGAGTTATCCACCTGTTTCACCCAAGGTCACAAGCGGGGGCAGCGAATAGCCCAGCCGACGAGCAAAGTACACATGCATCGTATTCCAGTCTCTCACCGATCGAATACCTGTATGCCAACACGGATTAGGTAGGCAAACACTACCACGGGAGGGGCCGACACACCGTCTTTCAGATAACATGATGCTAAGACCTTGCGCTTTTGATCGGTGTGATCGGAGCAATTGGCATCAGAAGCACGAATCATCATTTGGGAGGCTCGATGGCTTCCAAGCTGGATTCACAGAGTCCGCCGCCTTCGGCAACCGCCCATTCCAATTCAGAACGCAAAAGAAACCGCGCCTAGTTGGCCAACAGAGGCTGATCTCGCTTACTCCGGTGGTGCGTGGCTTTCACTGACAATGCAGCGAGTGGGATTGGACGAGCTGCATGACAAGTGGATGTGCTTCTGTTCTGTGTCGTCCTCAATTTAGCCGTACACAGTTTCTGCACCCCAAAAGGCTATCCTATAGTCCAAGAAGTCTTCCGGTCTATCATTGGCTTACCATGTGGTGGAGGTTGGCTGGGGAAACGTCGTATGTCGTGCCCGACATGGGGTCCTTGCCGTGGCATTCGTCGTTCCTTTCGGGGCCACTCCAAGGTACCAGCGGCTACCAACCAGCTTCAAGCCGCCCCCGAGCTTTCTCGCCATCGTGTCACGAGGTCTTTGCCGGAAGATCGATGTTAAGGAGAAAGAATCTCCCTACGTCTGCTGGGTAGGAAGTGCATACGGCATCTCGATAACCAGACCGAATCCCGAGGGCCGGCCGGGACCCATTTGACGAGGTCCAAGATGACAGGCCACGGAGATAAGACAGAGTGGCAGCAGAAACGCCAACAGAGTTGAACGTGCCAGGCGAATGATAGCGCCGTGGTTCGGACGCTTTCGATACGCAGCGTCTGGGACTACCCAGATGGGCAATTCGACCCGTCAAGCGTCAATGTCGGAAGCGTTTCCGAAGTCCTGGTGTATTTCTTGTCACATCTGCCGAAAGCCGCGACTCCAACACCGCCGCACCAGACCTGGATGGAGGTCGGCCACCGGAGCACACCGACTCGCGACCTGCGGCTCAGCACCTTTCAGCATCAATACGTGCAAGGGTGGGGGGAGAAGGAGAGGATTGGAAAGTATCCAAGTATAATGCTCTGGAGTAAAGAATGTTTAGGTTGCCTTGAAGTTATTCTAGCCTCGCTGGGATTGGCGGTACTCTCGCTGCAAATTCGAATGCACTGTGCTCCTGTCTATCATCGTCCAGCCGGCCAAGGTGAGCAACGCACGGAAAATCCCTCGCAGCCCCCCTGCAGCAATGTGCGAACGGTACCCAAGGGCACTGGTCGATTGGTGCAACGCCCCTTTGCGGTACTGGGCGAGGAGGCTGGTCTTGGAGATCTTGGCCGTGGGTGGAGGGTAAGTTCAGACAAGAGGCTAAGGAGCGGACCAAGGCCCTTGGAAAGTGCTTCTTCCCCTCAAGACCTCGTTTTGTCCGCAACCTCTGCTGCTTCTCAAGCCGCTGCGTGCCAATGTGAGGCGACGGTTTGTAACAGCTGCCACAGGGGAGCAAGTCATGGGTAAACGGCATTTGTAGGCAACGGCCAAGCCCGGGCAAGAGGGACTTGCGGAAGTGTCAACACCAAAAGCACACCAGAAGCTCGGGAAAAGGACTAATTGTTCGGCTCTCGAGCCGAGCAAGCACGATTCCGTTGTCTGTTCCCGCCTCGCTTCTGCCAAGCCTTTTCGCTCTCTCTCTCTTTTTATTTGTCATCCTTTTTCATCTTTTAATTGTATTTTTGTTTCTTCCAATTTTAATTTATCAGTCTTGTTTAGCATCGGTGTCGCTTCAAAGTCGCCTATTACTAGGTATGCTCGTGCTGCTCCTCTCCTTCTCCACCGCTACCTCCGTAAATCCACTGGACATAGCATGCCTTATCACGGCAACCCCAATGTACGGCCCAACACGCACACAGGTTGCATCGGGCGACAGACAGGTTGACAGGAAAGGGGACCGGGGTTTTGTGAGGGCGCCTCCTAGCCTCTCGGCGCCAAGCTTCACCAATAGATTGTACGAGCGGAAATCTGTCCATGACGTTAGTTTTCAAGGTCAGCGTGCACACAGGGAACAGGACAGCACGTGGTCGGTTTTCGCGGCATTCGACACCGGCCTGGGGGTAACGCTTTAGCCTGGAGCAAGGGGCAATACATTGCGAGGTTGAAACATGGAAGTCGTTATCAGCTCAGTTCGTCCCGGACCGCCCAATAAGAGTGACCCATCCACGGCGAGCACGGCTTATGTTCCGGCTTCCGGCATTATTGCGACGGTCACGAACGCGGGCCGTTTCCATGCCATCACGGCAAACTTAAAAGACATTCTCCATATCCGCATCAGTGAGTTGTACCTGCTACCGCCGATCATGTTCCTCCATCGATCGACGCCATGCGTTACCTATCCTCTTTGAGATCAACCAATTCCTATCGTCCGATCGCTTAGAATTACTGCAATTCTGGTGTTTTCTGGGTGCATAGTAGTGGTGTACTGTAAATGTGACTTTGGCCTACTGCACCTGAGCGCCGCTGTCGCTCTGGACGCCCTAATTATTGAGAAAGCCATTCTAGCTGTTCTTCAAGAAACAGAGCCCATTATCTCCGGAATCCTGTCACTTTCACCCTCTTGTTCATTTGTTTTCTTTTCCTCCCCTAAAACCAAGTTCGGAGAAATAAAAAATGAAAGTCCGGAACAGAATATCTATCCTCACAGCGCGAATTGCCAGTCAAGACAGAGAAAATGATCTCTATCGCCCCAAACCCCACAGCATTGCGGGAGACGATAGGTGGTCCCTCGTAAGAAGCTTGACAGACGGTATGTGAACCCACAATCATCTAAAATGCCAGAGTCAAACCTCAGCAGGAGACAAAGAAAGGGAAACCCTTTTTTACACCACAAAACTCAAATTGCGTCACCGCGACGAAAGTGTGCTTAGTTGTTATACGTGTCGGTGGATTTAAATTTGAGAAACTCCACAGACCGTTCACGAGGAAATGTCCCTCCGATCCATGGAGTATAAGTATGTAGGCAGTAGCCAGAGCTGTTACTGGAAAGGCGAGATACCCTGGTTGTCGTCTGGTTGCAGCAAATCCAACGTGGCTGGATCGCGAAAGATGCTAGGCATTCCGTAATCAAAGAAGTCGTAGAATGCCCTATCAATATCCGAATAAAACAGGTCAGTCCCCGCCCAAGTCTCACTGTGTGGGGTTTGCAGAGCGCTGTTATCCGTATCGTCTTCTCCAGCTAGGTTCTCTCGAGCCCGAGTTAAAGTAGAAACGGAGAGAACCGGTGTTTGCAAGCAGTCTACTCTCCGACCATAGCCATGAGTATCGGATAAAGAAACACGACTCCCGCTGGACATTTGGTTTGTTAATTCCGGCCCCGAACTTTCGCAAGTACAATCGGCGTCATTGGGCGAGTGCTTGTAGAACGTGCCTGGGCTTGTGTACCGACGTAACCTCCTAACGAGCTTTGCAACGCCTTTTGCGCTACTCCACACTTGACTGAGAACGTTCAGGTTATTGGAGCAAGCCTCAAGATCCGTGTAAGCTACTTCGGGTAGTCGCTCACCGTCTCGTAAAGCCCGGTAGATCACCGTAGTAGACATGGACATAGCATAAGGTACCAGAGGGAGCGGTGGTAGATTATCAGGTCCCTCTTGCGTAATGACACTGAGTACACAGTCCGCGGATGTCAGACGTCGCATGTATTGTACGCTTCCTGGTCCACTGTATCGACAAGACAGCATTGCGGCAATGTGATACCATATTTGCAGATACGCTAGCCTTCTTAGCAATACTTCTCGTGTAACTCGAAGGAAAACATACACCTGTGTGACTTGTTGAAGCGGTCTATGGCTATACCCGACGTCAATTCCGCGAAAGTTGGGAAGTTGATGTTGTCATCGACGGTAACTTTGGAGCTGGCTTTGTAGATCCTAGTCGACGTCGTCATCAAATCTCCCAGCCGTAGAGATACAGCCATAAGCTGTGACCGATAGTTGTCTTGCCGTGGGATGGTACGGTCAATCCCAATATCAGTATCGTCGATGATGAAAGGAGCAGCGCCCATGACTGGCTTATTGAGCCGATCAAAATTCCGCAGCGCCCACCAAAGAAGATCGCATTCCTCTTGGTCTGCGTTGACTGGGACCTTAACATGAAGTGAAATCGACCAAGCTTCACAAATGGCTTGAGACAGATAGCTTGACGAGCGGTCCACTCCTCCAAGGCCGTCGTTGTGTAGATGCATCAGAGCCATGATTTGGATCTTGGTCACTCGATCAGGCTCAAGATCCGCTTTCATTGCGGCGTCGAGACCAGTAAGTAGCTTTGTCGCGAAGTCCGCTTGGGTCAGGTTTGGTCCATCGCCATGCAGTCGCAAAAACGGTGCCGCTTGCTTGGTTTTGCACGCGACTAAGCACACTGCTCGTACTAGATAGATAGAGACGTCTCCATTGCTGTAGCCACGAAACATGGACCCACCGTCTAGTACGGGAATCAGTTCGTCCAGAAACGTGTTATAAATTGGCAAGAGCATGTCCGTCGTTGACTTGGGCAATTGAAGGAAAGCTCCCTCATCTTGGAGATATCGCTTATAGTGCTCAGATAGATGGAGGGGAACAGCTCTCCGTCTGTGTCTATTATACCAAAGCAACTGGCGCCGTGCATTCTCCTCTGCGGATGAGCCGTTTTCATTTGGCTGTGTACAGTTTCTTCGACGGTGGGGGTGTACTTGACATGACCCGGGCCGGACTGCGTTCGTTGTTGTTGCAGGGCGCATTGACAAGTCTGCCAGTACAGATTCGGGATTATATAGACTGACTCGACTAGGATTCGGGCTAGAATTGCGGGTGCCCATTGCCGAGCTGACATGAGGTGGTGGCCTGTTTTCACGAGTGACCGAGTATGGCCTTTCAACTGCTCCAACATGATAACAGCGCTTCTTCCGCGTGCGGCAACTACTGCAAGGTAAGAAGATATTCGCGTTAGCTGTTTATAGCCAGGACGGGCATGTCGTATGTGAAAACCTATCTTGCGAGGCGCGTTTTTTCCCTGGCGTTCCGGTGGATTGCCACACGATCTCCATAATTTCCGACTTCCAACGACGCAGCTGTTCCTAAACTTGTTATCAACCGTTCTCTGGCAGCAACGTAGTAAACGATATTGAGTTACGGGTAACTCGTCTTGTGTCTGCTGTAGGGCGGCAACCGCTTTTGTCAGCAGCTGGTCGGCAATCTTCCGCACTGGGTGAGCTGGGTGATAGATGAGAGAGGGCAAAGTGCACTGCTCTGCGGGGGTTTGCCTCGGCAAGACCACCGTCCGACCCACAACAGGTATGACTCCGCTTGGTTAGTGTGAACACGTAGTCACACTGTCTTCCGAAACCCCCGATAATCATGGCTCAGAACATCAAGCTCATCTAGAACGTTGAAAATGTCTGGTCTAAGTAGGCAAGAAAACAGAGCACATGGATAAACACAAGGTAGTTTGATAACCGTTTCCCCCCTGTCTGCTCCTGTTACATCTCCATAGCAAATTACAAAATCATTTGTAATCTGGTCTCGTTACTGCCTACCACAACTATGATCGACCCCGGCCAAAGCTAGCGCTAGTTCGTCGAAGAGAACTGATATAGTCATACATATATTACTTAGCTTGAAACAAGAACCCTGTTTTGATACTTTAAGCCCGGAACCTCGAGCCGAACGACTAGTCAAAACCTTCTTCCACACCCAGAGGCTCCTTGAGTTGGTGTATTGCTTGAATCCCTCAATACCCCGTTCCATGCCGATGCCACTTTCCTTGTGACCACCAAAGGGAACATTCGGCGCTACATCAAAGTGCGAGTTGATCCAGACGCTGCCAGCACTCAGACAACGACCCATTTGCTCCGCACGCTTCAGGTCTTTACTCCAAACTGAGGCTCTGAGGCCAGTTTCAAGAGCGTTCGCACGGTTTATAACATCGTCCTCGGAAGACCACTTAAGCAGGGTGACAATTGGGCCGAAAAGCTCTTCCATAAAGATTCAAGAATCTTCGGGTGGGTTGTCGATAATGGCTGGTTCGATGAAGTAGCCCTTGGAGGTTTCGCGTACTGAACCTCGTAGAACAACATTCCCGCCACATTTTTCGACTTGGGCGTACATCTCCTTGACAACTTCATATCTAACGGAAACCGTCAATTAAAATCCCACCAAACCTGCAGTTAGCGCGGAATATGCACGTAGTACTTACTGGACTTTATTCTGGACAGGGCCTACAACAATACCTGGCTCGAAGCCTCCACCAGTTTTGATGTGGTTCTTGGTGAAGTCAACCATTGCATCCCTGAAGGTATCGTAAACCTTTTCGTGAACATAGATGCGCTTGAATAGCATGCAAATCTGCCTTGAGTTCAGGAATGCTAGAGTAGCAATCTTGGGCAGGCACTTCTGGATGTCCACATCCTCGCATATAATGGCAGCGTCGTTACCACCAAGCTCGAGAAGAAATCTCTTCAGAGTCTTAGCGCAGCTTTCAGCCACTCTCTTCCCTGTCCGGATCGATCCAGTGAAAGACACCATATCGATACCTGGGTGTGCAGTCATCCAAGGTCCAAGGTCGTCATTCCCACTGAGCACTTGAAACACACCTGAAGGGGAAATGAACATGGCGATTTCACCTAACTTCAGATCGCAATAGGGAGTGTATGGCGATGGCTTCATTATGACTGTGTTGCCCGTCATCAACGCCAGTCTGACCTTGCCTAAGCCCAAGCGTATGGGCCAGTTCTAGGGGACGATTGCGGCACAGACACCGAGAGGAGGGAATGTGGAATAAATTGTTCTTTCTTCCGTATCCTCAATAACCTCATCTTGGACTTTCATAATTGCAAACGTCCGTAACCATGACAGGGTCATGCTCATTTCTTGGTTGGCTAAACCTTGAGGCTTGCCCTGTTACATCGTTTGCAGCTTCTCAAGGCTCTCTCGGTTCTTCTCGATTGCGTCCGCATATGCAATAATGAGTGTAGATCTCTCCTCATGTGTCGTCTTGCTCCATTTCTTGAAGGCATCGCGTGCGTGGTGGACTGCAGTATCGAGCTGCTCTTTTGTAGCGACCGGTACTTGGTATAGAGGTTCTTCGGTTGCGGGGTCAACTGAATACCTTGTCTCAGACGTAGGCTTGAATTTTCCGTTTATGATGTTTCGTGGATATAACTAGAAAGACTAGTGATCAATAATGATTCCCGAGGTCTAACCCTAAGACTTCTTACAGTAATGTTGAAAGGGTGCGCCATCTCCGCAAAGTTATTAAAGATATGTCTAGGATTAGGGAGCTTTGCTAGAAAAAAGGCGAAAAGTCCAGCCAGGCAACACAGGTTTTCTGAGATCGAAGCTCAGATTGTTCAACTGCAAGGCAAGTCAAAGGTAACAAACGAGGGTTATTTTTTGTCGGATCCTGGATAATTCGACTACCCCGCATAATCTACACAGCTCTTGCCATCTTAAGGCAGCAGCATGTCCCGTCCAGTAGGGTTCGACGTCCTAAATAGCAAGAACGTTAGTTGTTTTATGTAAAATTGTATTTGCCCTGGTCAACGGCCTTGTTATGAGGTAACTTTGTTGTCGGTTAGTAACGAAAATGCCAGCTTAATAAAGTTGTAGAAATACTCATGAACCCACTCCAGGCTGCTGCTCTGCGACAATGTCGCATCGCCTTGAAGAACGGCCTACATATATTCTATCAATCATTATTCGCCATCAAAAGAACCATTAACATACAGGGCTATACAAGGGACAGGCAGTAAGACTGTAATAAAGGTCCAGAGTACGCTAAAGCAGATATTTATAAGAACGTACGATTGATAAGTCTAGTCCTAATGACTACGCCTTGAAAATGGGGTTATATCCCTAACAGCAGTCTTACAGTAGCAAGCCACATATGTTAGCCGCATGTGGCGACTGGGTGTCCTGCTGTAAATAGCATACCCGTCACGACCAGTCTGCAAGTCCTAATGGTAGCAGTAGAGATGAGCATAGACTGCTCTACAACCTGGTCAGCATACACAGTACAAGAGACCTATTAGCTACAACGGCAACATGTGTGAATATAGGTAAATAAAAAGTTTCACTTGTGTGCAATCTTAGATGGTTGGTTCAGTAAGTTGCATTCCTGGCTTGGTAAGGCCTCTTTAACGTAAACCAATTTAGTATAAATTGAGCGTAAGTCCAGACCAATATATTGATTACATCCTTAAAGCAGCCTTACTTGAAAGTTTAACGAAATGGACTAAGTTCTCATCTGATACGCCAAATGCTTGTGCCCTTGAAGCTATGTTTGTTGTAACCTCATAGCTGTTAAAGACAGGGGGACAACAAAGCCATAACAAACCCTAAAAAACCATGACAGATCAGCAGAGCAACAGCTCCTGGAAGGGTTACTTATAATTATTGTCGCGTAGCAGGTACACGCATAATAAATATCTCAAAGTCATTCAGCACTCGATAGATATTATCACATGGCGTAACAAACATCAATTTCTAGACATCGCGGTGCAGAATTGAAACTATCAATAGAATACCCATGGATGATAATACATCCTCTTAGGTGTTAGTAGACATCAATTAGGGCACTGGTTCGCCATAATAGACATATATGTCGCCGTTTGGATCTAGAGTTAAAAGGATTCATAAATATCTAGAGATTAAAGTAAACTAGAGTGTGTAAGGATTGTACACAGTGCCCTCTTCTTGGGCATTGGTCCACAATTTCTTGTTTGACCTAACCAGGATAAACTTGAGAAGCAAGCAGCACGCAATGCCAATGGCGGCGAAACCTATCATGAGAAAGAACGCCATAAGGTACCTGGGCTCGTCTCTGTCAGGGAAGAAGTAAGGGGCAATGACGTTGCCGATCTGCCCGAGCACGTTGATGACAGGTATAGCCGTCGCACGCTTCTCGGGGGTGCGGCCGAGAGTACCGACTAGCCAGGTGTTTATCAAAGGATTGGCGGCGAACATGCCACCTATGTACAGAAAAGATGCGGCATATCGCGCCGGAACATTCGCTGTAGCCGTGCAGACAATGTAGCCCAGGATAGCAATGGCGACAGGTCCCACCATGTGACAGCCTCGCTCTTTGAAATGATCCGAGCTCCGGGCGTTGCACAATGATGCGAGTGCAGCGAAGACATAAGGAGGAGCCGTCAGCAGGAGCGTCGTTGTTCTCGACTCGAAGCCGAATCCGCGGACGATTGAGGGAAAGAAGTTTAGGAAGCCGTAGGCCGCAGAGATGGAGATATTGATGGCGACGAAGATCCAGGTCTTGTAGTCCATGCAGGTGAGCTTGAGGCCATACCAGATGCTGTTACTCTCGGCTTGGGGCAGAGAGACCCTATCGGCTTGGATACGCGCGACGGCGAGGCGACGCATGTCCTCGGTCATTGACCACCAGGCGGAACCTGTCTTGGAATGAGGGTAATCAGGAAGCAGCACCAGTGCGATCAAAGCACAGCAAGAGCCTGCCAACGCAAGAACAACGAACAACCACTGCCAGCCGGCCATTCCTCTGGCGCCTTCTAGCCCTGAATAAACGCCGGCCGCAATAAGTCCGGAGCTGGCCATGGCAAGAACTAGGCCAGTGTAGAGAATAGCGGTTCTTAAAGCAATCTCCTTCCTGGTGTACCAGCATGACATAATGTAAATGGCCTATTTCAGAGTTAGACATGCTGCTCTATTGCGGTTGGCACCTAACTTACACCTGGCAAAAGGGGGGCTTCACACAATCCAAGGACGACTCTGCAGGCTACCAACCCATTGTAATTTTTCACGCCAGCTGTGGCAGCAGAGACTCCCGACCATACTAGTGCACAGCAGGGAAGATAGATACTGGGGCGAACGTATGGCAATATCATGTTCGATGGGATTTGTGCCGCCACGTAGCTATATTAACCACTGGTCAGCTATCTTTAGGCCTCTTATCTCTGCAGTTCTCATCATCGAGATCCGGAACTTACCCAGGAACCAGAACTGCAACAGCCGTGGCGAATTGAGTGTCGGTGAGCCCCAAGTCGGCTTCGAAGCTGCTGAGCCGTGCTTGACTGCTAATGGTATCAGTGACTCGAGCTTTGGCTCTCCACACCACAACGAGAGATAAAGGCTTACGAGATCGACGCTCTGTCTAAATAGTTGAACAAATAAAGCACCCAGAGCATGGGCATCAGGGTCATGTCGAGACGCCTAACGAGCTTTTTTTCTAGCTTTTGCCAATCCTCGAGGCCGAGGGCCTCAATAGGCGCCGTTACAGAAGCCAAACGATGCGGATTCTTCTCCTCTTCAGATGCCTGGTCCGCATGCTCAAGTTTAACTTTGGCCTTCTCATCGCAAACGGGGTCGGCCATTGCGTTACTGCTCATACCATCCCGTAGAGCTGGGAAAGGTGAGCTCTTGCTGTTCGAAGTAGCCATGTCGGCGAGTTGAATAATTTGACGCGGCAAGAGTGTCCCCTGATTTTTTAGGTGAGTCTGAGAAATTAAAAACGGATTGACACAGAAGAACGCAATACTATTACTGCAGATTATAGAACAAACGCAGGCGTTGTATCGTTTTATATGTCTATTTGCTTTCTAACCACCTACGAGAAATGTGTGCGTCGACCCCATATATCCCCCGCGCCGACCTTCAGCTTTTCAGGAATGTAAGCCCCGCAACCGTTAAATATTTGCAGCAGGGCCCATGATTCAATCTTCTTGGTGTATCTTGGCCCCCGGAGTTCTTCTTTTCGCTGGGTTAAAAAGAGCCCATTGTAGCACAACGTGAGGATCGCTAAGTTAGTAGCGAGGACACGACCCAAAAGGGCCAAGAGTCCCCAGAGGTAAGATGACGTGAGCTTTCTTTCGTTCTTCTTGTTTTAGATGACAGGGGCTATGCATGCCGTCTAGCCGCGGGTAACAAAAAGATTCCCGTCTTTTTGCTTTCCGTCCTGGACGGGGCCTATCCGCCTTGGCGAGCAGTTATCACGGCCGAACGTTGACGCAATGATCCGAAAAAGCAACCCAGTTTGGCAGCACCAACCAACCATAATTATGAGGATGCAAGAATGACTAGATCTAACTGCATTACCAGTATCAATGGTTTCTGGTCCAAGTCTCTGGACTTTCCACGGGATGGAGATGTCGGGTTCCCGTCTTGGACATAATATTAGATTGAGGGGTTGATTTGTCACCCGAAGATTTCTGCGCCGAGTCCTGGCAAAATGGCACCCAAGAATTAACTGGTCTTATTGAATGGCTATGTTTGGTACAAGATCTCTTTGTAACATACCTATGGCTGCTTCTTTTCTTTACCACGGTTTCTTATCACACTGAGGATACAGAAGTATCTGCCTTGGTTTCCTGAAGTGTGGAAGGGCAGACTTTCTTTTGAAAGCCTTGGATGCTGATTACATCCGAGAACGCTAATGTGGGTTGTGCACTATGCATTGGTGCCCTACTGAGTTTTGAAAGGTAAGAAACTGTTGAGTGCTATTCTTATTAAAATACCGCTGAGCTACGATGCGTTTGCGCCCCGTTCGTCGATAATGCATATCCACACCAGTGATCCGTTTGAAATGGAGATCCATTCGGATATGAATGAATGCAATCAGCTATCACCGATAGTACACAATTAACGGTTTAACAATGAGCTGATTCAAAGTGTTGATGTCGCCATGTCTTGTGCCTTCCTACAGTCTGCGTCGCCAAACAAATTTGAGGGTCAAGGGAAGAATATCATGTATTATGTAGGTTTCAAGTACAGACAGCCTGGAAGCTGTTTAACCATAGCTAGGACGGGTTTCCCGTCCACATTCACTTCTTGTGCTGGTCTGCTACAGTAATAGCAAAAGATGTGTGGCTCGCCGTGCTACTTTTACATGCAGTTTCACCTGCTTAGCTGGACCGAGCAAGCTGATCTGCTAAGAGCATCGGGATCCTAAGAATCTATTGATTATAGGAGAGACACCACAGAATCAAAGTGATCAATTGTATGGCATTCAACTCCCAAGCTATACAAGATGATATCTCAACATGATAGGCTTAGCGATTAAGAATATGACATCGCTTACTTATTTCTCATACCAGTAATGAGATGTATCTTTATAAAAACCTTGATTCCAGTTGGCGCTTAATTGAAACCGCCAAAAGCTTTGCTCGATATCGACTCACTGGGGCTGTTTAGGGCTACGGAGCGTGATAGATTATTCAAACGGATCTGTGGGTGAACAAAACTCTCTTGAGACGAAGCCCACTGTTAAACCATCACCTATATCTACGCCCGGTTATTTTACACAAATGATTATGATTCTCACTAAGTAAATAACCTTTCTACTTCTGTCTTATTAGCTCAAACAGAGCTCAAGAAAGGCCGCCAACGTCGTGAAGCCGAGAGGTTCCAATTCGTACCTTGCGCTGCAATTAGTCATTGCGGCCAAAGAGATTTCTCTTTCTGAGGCGTGAGCTTAGCAGGTCCTCAGGATCTCGCTTGTTATTGGCCTGCTGCTGACGTTGGCGTTTACCACCTCCGCCCCCTCCGCCACCCAGCAGGGCGGTCAAGCCCGCCAGGCCCTTGCCTTTACCGCGAGCACCCTTGCCCTTCGCCTTGCCGACGTTTGCATTGCCAGTATTGGCATTGCCGGTGTTGGCATTGCCGGTGTTGGTATTGCCAGCGTTACCAGCATTGCCAGCATTGCCAGCGTTTCCATTGTTATCATTGCTGTTGCCGACTTTAACGGGGCCAGCTGCGGGGCCAGCGGCCTCTTGTGTGGAGTTGGCAAGAAGCTCCTTGACGGCGATCAGACCCTGGTCACCCTGTGTTGTGGCGTCTTGATTCGACTTCACAGCAGCGGCGAAGTCGTTGTTGTCCTGCTGGACCTGAGAGAGGACACCTTCGAGGGTTGCGGCGGTGGGAATGTTTCCGGGGGTGTTCTGTTTCGGTGTTATATCGGTTTGCTGTACGGCGACGCAGCCTCCAAAGGGGCCTCTGGCGTTGTTGTTGAAGCAGCGGATGGTGCAGACGTCTCCAGTAGAGGCTATCGATCATGTTAGTTCTGCAAATAGAAGCAATGGTGACTCTGAATCGCAAGACATACCCCCTACGCAAGCCATGTCATCGGGCATCTTGACGCTCAGCTTGATCTGTCCATTTTCTGGCTCGGATTCTTGGACCATAAGCTTGGTCTGACCCGAGGCGCCGTTGGAGTTACTGGTCAAATCAAGATCGCAACTGTAGGGACCGGCCCCGTCGGCGCTAACCTGGGCGATGAAAACATCCACATTGGCGCCCGCTGTGACCTGGGTGACGGTTCTGTTGCCTAGCTGGTTCTCAGTCTCCTCGCCAATGTCAATGTTACCCTGGAGGATTGTTCGACCACACTCATTGACAACATTGGCGACGATTTCTTGCTTGTTGATGATATTCGCATCGGCTCTGTTCTGGTCAACTGTCACAGGCAGGTGAGTCGTATGCTCACTTTGACAAATGTCTTTATCGTAAGAGGCTTACCTAGGAGCCCGGGACTGGCGGGACCCGCAGGGCCTTGAGCTTTGACGATAACACCTTGAGCCTGGGCCATCGCCAAGAGGGCAGAGGCTACCAAAACTCTCATGGGAAAAGACATGATTGCTGTGCAGGAAGGGCGAAAGAAAAGGAGGAGACCAAAAAACAATGCACGATTCAAGTTAGATGAGTACGCAATATGAAGCTAAAGGTTGTGTCCAGCACCGTTGATGGGAAGTAAAAAGGAAGGAAAAAACAAACCGGAGGAAATTGAAGAGAAATGTTGAATGAAAAGAAAAGTATGATCAAGTGATCGAACGGGAAGAGCACACAAAGATCTGCGTATTACCTGAGGAACTGGACTATTAAGTTTTATACATGCTTGCATGGTTTGCTCTGTCTTTCTCCTTTAGCTCTACACCTCTTTGACAATGACAGAGGATTTGATTCCAGGATAGAGCCTGTTTCGACAATGTGTGCACGGAATAATGAGTGACGGGGCTCGGGCAGATCAATGTGCGTGAGCGCTTGGCTGATGCTAGGATGAGGAAGCAGATTGGTCCATTGGGGCCACAAACAGCCTTCATGGACCATGGACGTTACCTTCTTCTGGAACTGGAAGTGGTATCCTGCCCCTTTGCCTGTCTCGTTTATGGTTGATATGTATATTAGGCGGCCCTTTCTGCGTTTGTTTCTTGTGTGTTCTGGCCAACCAAGAGAGGATCCCCAACCAAGTAAAGACCCTACCCACAGCTCTAATGAGTATCTGTAGCGAATGCCATCGCGTGGGAAGAGATGATTGAGGAGGCGGTGGCGTACGCGGGCGCAGAATGGCCGCGCCGAAGGTCGAGTTGGGTGTGTTCCAAGACCGAATCTTCTCCGTGGGGGAGTACCGGCACCCGGCTCGCCTTGTTCACCACTTTGGGCAGACTTGGTTAGAGCTGGTCGCAAAGACATAAAGCAACAGGTAAATCATCCCGTTATGTTTCGGAGATCAATTATTAAAGTGGGCAGATGCCGTCGGGAGTTCAGATGAAAATGAGGCTGTGATGGCGTTTTCAGCCCTCTGATGATGGGCCATAATAAGTCATGCGGCCTTGGCTGCATGAAGGGGGCGAGCATCAGATAGTGAGAAAGACCTGAAATTAGCGTCTTCGCCCTATTAACTGATTCGGCTGTCTCGCGGTGGTGAGCCTACAATGGCAGCTTTCTAGCTTCTGAGGACTTCGGACGGCCCGTATTCTGAGACGACTCCGTAACGGTCCGGGAGTCCAGTGACAGGTTTGCTTTTGCAGGCGCTTCAGTCTCGAGCGCTCGAAAAGTTGAGCGAGGGGGTATTTAGAGCTGAAGTTGCTCCAGGGCTTTATCAATGAAGAATTTGATGCGGTCTGGATCACTTCTCCATTGTCGTCACATATGGAACTCAACTGTGGATTAGAGCTGCTGGATATTCATATACGGGACCGGGACTGATGTCGAAGACTCACCAAAGCCGACCAAAGTAAGCCACCAAGACATTGTTCTACTTTTCAACATATTTCGGCAGCCGCAAACCGCGGTATCGAAGTTCGTCTTCCACTTGTGATCGGTATTGCCGCACATGAGTTTAGCTGTACGCGACGCACCCCGTTACATGTAACCCCTATTCCTTAGGGATGCTTCTCTGCCTTTGGTTGATTCAAATGATCCGATTAATGTGTTTTACCACATCACCTACCTCATCTGGGGGTGCGGGTGGGTTGTGCGTGTAGTCATCTCCGAGGTCCGCACATGGATCATCGCAGTCGACTCAAACAGACCAGAAACAAAAAGTGATGTCGATCCTAACCAAGCTTAGTTGTAAAGCACTGATGAGATGAACTCTTTTTAATTGTTCTATCCGCATCACTCATTAGGTCTATAGAAACAAAGAGGGGCACGGGCCCGGGACTGGCCTAAATTGTTACGGCAAATATTGATATGGCGACGGCTATGATGCTTCTAAACGAGTCAGCAGACGATAGGTTAGCTGTCTTGCCATTGAAGACACAAGTAGATGATGCGCTTTACTTGACAATTTCTGCAAGTGCTCGTTTCTCTTCCACCCCAACGCATCTGCCTAAGGTATCAAACGCTCCGAACATAAGAATCCAGTATCGCCGTAAACTTGAGATGTGGTGAAAAAAAAAGCGAGACTGCAATTATCATCGCGCGATTACAGCTCATCATGACAAGATCTTAAGCTCAAGCCCTGGCAATACACAACCCGAAAATAACGGGGCGGGGTGATCAGGGCAGTGGTCAGTGCCTTAGTTTTTATTTTCCGGTTCCAGCACCTTGCGATTAGACAAGCGGCTCTGATCAAGCCATAAGAGCGGATAGACCGTAGCGCACGAGCTTCACTTAATTAACAACCACGGATCTCTTGATCGAACTACTACGGAGCCTTTCGCCCTTGATTTCCCGTTTGATAGTGATAAAGCAGGATCTTTGAGAGCTATTGTCTCACATCAGCCGGCCAGAGGTGCTCTGACCAGCCGTTGAAGTGAGTAATCCTGCGTTGCTGTGTGGGCTGTTCTGTTTGTGTGTCTAGGCGCTGCGCCTCACCGATAGAGTCTTGATCGGATCACCCTACACGCTTCTAATAATATATTGAGTAAAAGTGTTGTATAACTCAATAAAGGTATTGGATATACTTGCGTTGGGCTTGGCGATCTTATCTTCAGCAAGTGCAAGTGCTTCCCGAATGGGATTCGGAGAGAGGCAACTCATGGGAGTGTCGGAAACCAGCGTTCAATGCATGACCAATGTCTTTGGGTAAATGTGCGTTCATTGTCAAATTTTTTGTTAATCATCGATGCTGTATACCAAAGCATCTTCAAGAGCCTTCTGGAATTTAGCAACCTATTATATTCGTTAGCATCCACCGGAGTTAGAGGGACCTGAAATGCTTACATCAGGTGGAATGATCATAGTAAAGTGATCAGCATCAATGGAGGTGCATCTAACGTTACCGACAAGCTCATCCCAGCCGTTGGGTCCCAAAGGCTTGCCTGGTGGGATCGCCCACGCAAATGGGCCAACGGCTGGATCCTCCATGAAGTTGGGTATAGCCTCTGTAAGGATACCGCTCTGCCGCAACTGTCGACGCGCGTCGTCATCATGGCGCTCGATAATGCCACGCTTGCACCATGTTAGCCAGGTGCGGCGGGGCCACCGACCGGGCGGCATCGGTACAGGGTTGTACTCGGCGACGGTTCGCACCATTTGCGCCATGTGTACCTGCTGGTTGCGCATGATAATGGGGTCGGCCCAGTTACGTGCCTTGACCATGGCCGGTGGGAGCAGCAGGCTTATGGCCGGCGGCATACCCGGGTCGGGTCGGAGCCGGGGCACCGCCATGTCGAATAGCAGCAGACCCTGCACGACGTGCCCGTCCTCGATGAGCTGGCGAGCCGTCTCGTACGCGTAGATGGCGCCGCCCGAGTACCCCGCCAGGAGGAAGTTCCCGGATGGGTATACGTCGAGGACAGCCTGCTTGAATAGTGTCGAGACTTCCTCGACGCCCACGGTGAATTCCTGTGGGTTATGGAGGTACGGAGACTCAAGCACGTACAGAGGGCGGTCATTGCGGAATCGTTTTAAGTACATATAGGTCGAAGCGCCACCGGCGCCGTCAGGGAACATGAAAAGCGGCACATGACCCGACGCTTTACGACCTTGCATGAGAACAACACTTACTTTCGGGGTCGCGACTGAAGCCAGGGATTCGGCACCCGCAGGTGCCGATGTCGGTTGCAAAGAATGTGTGGTGGGAATGGTACTCGCGTCGACCATTACGGGCTCCGACGTAGCCGGACTCGGCGTTCGGACAAGCTCGACGGAGACGCTGCCAGATGTCGTCTTCGATGATCCGTCGGCCAAATGTGCTGGTTTTGGTTCCTGCTGCTGTTGATCCTATCCAAATGTTCGCCGCAGGTCACCAATGGTGGGATTTTCGACAAGGACCGAAGGGTGGATGTCGATGCCCGTCTGCTCCCGAACAGCTGTGGTAATCTGCATGGCCATGATGGAGTCCACACCAAGGTCCGAAAGTGTAGTGAAGTCGCCTTCAGTATCAGAAGTCTCGGCACCGGTCTCGGTGGCGATATTGGATAGGAGCACCTCAAAGAGCCCTGAATGGCCACCCACAGGTGAACTGTTGACACTAAGAGCTGACGACAGCGCGCCTGAGATTCCGTTGCTTTGTGTGGGTAGCAACGTATCCTGCTTCTGTATTTCGACTCTACCGGGTGTTAAGGCAGTTCTCAACACAAGTGCTGTCTGGAGCTCGCCAATAGATGGGTGCTCGTGAAATAAGGAGGCACCGACCTCCAGACCAAGCTTGGCTTGGAGGTTTTCAGCGATCTGGATGGCCATGATAGAGTCCACTCCAAGACCCGCCAGCTTTGTCGAAGTCGTTAGATCCGACATTTCGCACCCCGTTTCTTGAGCAATGGTTGATAGTAGGGTGTCAACGAGCGAAACCTTGTTTAAATCTGCTTCCAGCTTGCGTGCCTGTGGTTGGGCGGGCCGCACCTCGACCATAGCTGACGTTATACGGTCGCTGATGGCCACTGGAGAATTAATGCCACGTGCTACTGATCGCGGGACTGGAGCACCAGGAGATATGTTGAAATCCTGTATCCCGATCATACGTGCAATAAGCGATGTAGGGATCTCTTGAAGATGCAAGCCCAGGTTCTGCATAATGAGACGCTCCTCGCGGAAAACATACACATTGACGACTGCTGATTTCTTCTCCCGACTGATGACACGAGTGTAAACTGTATAGGGAAGGTCGGGCTCCAAAGGCTCGACTATGTTGTGCGAGTCGTACGAGTTCATCATGAACAAGGAGTCGGCAGACTTTGCAGGATCACCGTTGACGAGAAAACCTGCTAGGTGGGTCAGGCTATCGACCCAATACGGGTTGAGGGTGAAGGATGATTTCGGAGTGGGTGCGAGGACAACCTCTGCAACACCCTCCTGCATGTCAGGGGAGAGGAAAACGTCCACGATCCTCTGGAAGGCAGTCGAGTAACGTACTGTTTGCCCGAAGATGGATTAGAAAAATGCGGGCGCGAGGCGCTGGCCGTGACCACCTTTAGCAGCTTCAACGACGCCGACGCACCGCTCCCAGATGAACTGTTAAACCTTGGACCACTCCCCGTGGAGTTGTTTGGGACTCGCGATATGAACCTTGACTTGCGCTGCAGCGAGGCCAGAGCCTTCTTGTGCGTCGGAGAACATCTTGATCTCGGCGATACCCTCGGGTCCGTTCAAGATCTCGGCGGTGATGCTCACTGTCTGGTCGACTCTGCGAGTATCAACAGAAACGGGCCTCAGAAAAACGCAATCCCTGGTTCCAAGTCTGATGTCCTTTAGGTCTTTGTGCCCCACCCTCTTGAAGACGTATGCGGCAGCGGTCATAGCCATCTCACCCAATACGCAAGCGAGTGAGATAGGCACGTCCATCAACCTATGGCCGTCAATCAGCGCCTTGAGTTGGGGCTCGGATAAAGAAGAGCGAAACTTGACAAGCGAGGCTGATTCATGTACTACATGGTGAAGGCAAGTAGAGAGCGGAGGAGTAAGAAGAGTCGGCGAAGAATCGGCCACAGCCGTAACTGGTGCCTTGGCCCCTTCTGTGACGGCACGCGCCGGAAAGGGACGCCAGTAGTTTTTTAGATCGAATGCGTACGAAGGCAGCCTAATCAAGCGCAGCCTGATGGCATACGGCGCGTAGAACCCAGCCCAGTCGACATCTTGTTGTGATTCATAAGCAGCAGCGAGTGCTGTAGAGATTGATATCCAAGGCGAGCCACCAGACTTCAACGAGGAGGCCATGCGTGTCTTTCCAGGTGTTTGGGATGGCAGAATGGCCGCTGCTAAGTCGATTAGTACGGAAGCCGGGCCAAGCTCCAGCCACAAGCAGTCTCCCAGCTTCGCGTCGATGGCCTGTATACCGCCAACAAAATCGACAGCCTCTCTAGTTTGTCGAATAAGATATTGCTCATCGATTCGATTGGCTTGTGAAATAACTTCGCCCAGCAGTGTCGAAGTGAAGGGTATCTTGGGTACACTAAAGGGAACGGTCCGTGCTAAGGCGGCGAAGTCGTCCAACACGGGATCCATCTGGCCCGAATGGAACGCATATGGCAGCGGCAGGACAGTGGAGCTAATCTTTCGTGTACGGAGCGTAGCCTGCAAAGACAATACGTCTCCCGCAGGACCGCTCATGACGATGGCTGTAGGGCCGTTAATGCAAGAGACGGACGTGCTCGGATAGTCCTTGAGCAGCTGGTGCACTGTGTCTAATGAGGCCACAATTGAGAGCATCGAAAACGCACCAGCTTGGCATCACTCTTCCATTAGCAGAGCTCGCTTTCCAACCAGAAGCAACGTATCAGCGAGCGAAAGAATACCCGAAATATGTAATGCGGCGTATTCCCCTAGGCTATGGCCAATTACTAATTCAGGGACTATGCCTCAGGATGCCCAGAAGGCGGCCAAGGAAATCTCCAGGCACACGATGGCCAACTGCGTCTCAGAAGCTGGTCTTTCCGCCACTTTAATCGTCGGGTTGCTGATGATATAGATAAAGGACGGGAAACCGAACGATTCACAGATGCGGACGCAGTTATTCATCTTCTCGCGGAACGCAGGAATGTTCCGGTACAAAGCCGCGCCCATTCCTGCGTGCAATTTACCTTGGCCGGAGAACGCAAAGACAACAGGGCTTCGCGCACCACTGTTTGGTATAGAATCGGCGGCTACTTTAATATTGGCGGTAAAGGCGAGGTCTTCCAATCGGGCATTCGGTTGCGATTTGATGTATGCCAGAAGCCTCTGTTTGTTCATCTCGTGAGACTTGAGTGACTTTGCGGAGGTCACCACAGTATACCGAGATGGAAGCTCAAACTCGACTTCAGATGTTGTTTCCCGCGAGGGCGGCTCTTCCAGCAATAGACATGTGTTTCCGCCCTAGATTATGTGTTAGCCCAAGCCAGCCGGGTGATAGATGCTCAGACTTGTCATCATGGGATCGATGTCATACCGAAGCGTCAAAATTATTCAACAGAATTCTTCGTGGGCGACCTGAAGCAGCTTTGAACTCGTTTATTTTTGTAGGGATCTCCACGTTCAGTTCCGATAGGGGAGGGAAGCGCGGGTTGAGTTGACCAGGGAGTCCTGCCTGAGGTGGTATAATACTTCTCTCAAACATCATGATGGCCTTTATGACTGCTGCAGCGCCCGCACCCTACAGTTCCGATACGGCGTTAGCGACTGTGGTGTGCGTATGAAGAATGTTGTGGAATTGTATTACTTACAGCCTCACCATGCCCTGCGTTAGCTTTGATCGAACCTACGCGGAGAGGGTCCTTTCGGCGACCACGGCCGAGAGCATTGCTAACTGCTGTCATCTCGGCATAGTCACCGACCTGAGTGCCTGTGCCATGCATCTCCACGTAGGATATATCCGAAGGTTCTAGGTGTGCCTTTCGGAGAACTTCAGCCATTAGGTGTTCTTGGGCCTCGTGGTCCGAGTGCGTGATGGAGATGGCGTTCCCCGAGTGATTCCTCGCCGAGCTCAATACAACGGCAAGGATATTGTCGTTGGATGCCACGGCATCCTCATATCTTTTGAGCACAAATGCGCCGACAAACTTGCCGCGGCAGTGCCCATCGGCATCAGCTCTGTAAGACTTGCACCCCCGTTGTAGAGGTGAAACCCGCTTTGCCGAGGTCATTGAAATTGAACGGGCTAGTCAGAATATTGGTGCCGCCAGCAATGGCCATGTCGCACTCGCCAGACAATAGGAACGTGCAGGCCTGGGCAAGCGCCGTCATACTCGAAGAGCAGGCCGTATCAAGAGTGACCGCGGGACCAGCCTACTTGAAGTGGTAGTTGACGCGACTAGCGGCAAACGAACGCTGATTGCCAGTCAGGCTAAAGGCGTTGCTGCCACGGAGTCTAAATATCTTGGCCCAGTCGTTGGCGATTTGTCCTACGAATGTCGCAAACTGACACGCTTCTGTCTTTGTGTGTGGACGTCGGCTATAACCTGTAGTCTTGAGAGCCTTAAAGACGGTGAGCAAGAACAGCTGGTGGGCAGGATCTACCTTTATTGCCTTACGGGGTGAGAGATTGAAGAAACGAATATTAAACAACCCGGGGTTGTCTAGAAAATATCTGTATTTTGTATTTGTTGTGAAAGTCGAGTTAATGGCATTGTAGTAATCGTCTAGGCTAAAGCGGTCCAGTGGGATCTGGGGAAAACGGCCGTCAGTTATGTAGCTTAAGTCATAAAGCTAAATGGCACATTATGGTTAAAGCTGAGACCTCTTTTTAATAGATGTTCTTTGACTGCACCTAGAGTCTTAATACATACCTCCGTGTGAAGAGCTTTTCCTTTACAAATCTTTTCCCAAAACTCCTCCAGGTCTCTAGATCGAGGGTAGCGTCCGCTTATACCAACGATGGCGATGCGCCCCGAGTTCTATCTTCCTTCCTCAGTTTTATATAGCGTTTTAGGTTCCCTCTTGATACCTATGACCCTCTTTCCCTTGCTTTCTAAATATGCGCATAGGGTTGGAATATGAAGTGAAGGCCCTACGCCATAAACTTTCACTGAAGCGTGGGGCGGGAGGACGGAGTCTACTGCGGACAGTCCTTGCGTCATATTCAGTGGCTGGCTAAGAATTTCCTGTATAAGAAGTTGCAAGAGGGTCTTCTATGTAGGTGTGGAGAGTAAGCCGCCTTCGCCTAAGGATACCAGCTGAATATTCGCACGGGGAGGCATCTTAAGAATTGGAATAACAGCCGTCATGCCTCTGGCTATGTAGTCGACCTTGGCCTGCGTAATATCAGAAATCACGTGTACAAGACCTGTGACTTGGAGCTTTGATTTCGGGAGATTCTGAACCAGCGGACATGTGCTGAAGAAGTGCTCTAAAACGATTGGTGGCCTGATGACAGTGTGCCATGCGTTTTTGAGTCCTGTCCTGGCCAGTTTGAGCTTTCTATGTTCTATGGTGTTCTGTTGGTGCCATAAGGGGTTGGGTTTTAGTAACACTATTCTGTGTATCTTAATAAAGGCAAAATCGTTTACGTACCTTACCCTTGTGATATGAATTGAGGATTGATTGTAACTTAGTGGCATCCGTTTCTAACACCAGCCAGCCCCAGTAGCCTGGGCCCTCTTGGACCGACCTTGACCTTGCAGCGACAACCTCAATGAGGCGACGTGCCATTTGAATCGTGTCAAGCCTGGCACTGCATAAGGAGGGCATGTCATATGCAGACATGAGGGCGGTAGCATTCAACAGACCTCTGCAGGCAGCTGCGATGCAAATAGAGCACTTATTGAGGGACAGAATTGCCGGGTTGGATTCAATGTATCTATGGCACATCGAGAGTCAAAACGCGGCTTCTAGTCTGGGGCTGGAATGATCACTTACTGCACGAGGACACTAGTTCGCATTATCCCATCGAGTGCCAGATAGCTCCATTTTTGCCAAGGCTCAAAATACCCACTATTTACCCATTATTACCCCGCATTCAAAGGGGTACTTGACGATACGTCATTTACCCCTATGCTCTCTTACCTGTTATTACTAACTATTACTACTATTTTGATTGATGCTGCGATGTCTTCTAGTGATTCTGATACCTCTATTACCTCTGTACGCAGCTGTATAGTAGTTGAGGTCCTTCCGGAAGACCTTACTGCTGCTTGTAATACAGACTGTACGCCCGAGCGCTGTGACGCAGCAACAGTCCGGCCCCACGAACCTCCGGCTACCGAGCATGGACCTCCGGGCTCCTTCCAGCCCTTTGACGTGCCAGCCCGGGCCCAAGAGGTACGGGAGCTGCCAGCAAGCCCGCTTGACCTATTCGTCCAATACGTTCCGCAGGGCCTTGTTGAGCAGTGGGCCCAGTGGACAAATACAGCACCGTTAAAGCAGGGCCCTCTAACTAGAACAGCAAGAGTGAATTCATAGCGGAAGACTTCAGCAGAAGAGATCTACCTCTTCTTAGGAATCCTACTATATATAGGGATCCATAAGGAATCTAGATTATTAACCTACTGGTTAACCCAGCAGCAAAAGGAGGACCCTATCCACTTGTTTACGCGATTTATTTCTAGAAACCGATTCCAACTACTGCTCCAGCGGCTACGAATATTCAACACTGCTGAATTCCAGCCCAGCGCGCCCAGACAGCCTCGCCAGGGCCGGGGCCGGGGCCAGGCCCAGGATCAAATGCCGGATGTATACCGGAAGGTTAATCAGTAGTCAGCCCATATCCAAGAGACTGGGGATTCCCTTTACACAGCTGGTTCAGATCTTACAGTTGATGAGGCTATGGTCCGATTTACAGGTCGATCTCTGGAAACAACAACGATTCCAACGAAACCTATCCCAACTGGCTATAAGATCTGGATCCTTGCCCAGTCTGGCTACTGTATCCGGTGGCTCTGGCACGTACACGGAAAGGGCCCATACGCATTAGTCCCCCAGGCGCAGCCTGCCCAGTTGGCTAAGCCAGCCGGGCCAGCCGGACCAGCTGCTGAAAAGCTGGCTCTGTTGATACTAACGCAGCAGGTGGTAACTACCCTTACTTCCCTACTTCTAGCTGCAACCTACCACGTCTTTCTTGACAACCTTTTTGCCTCTGTACGGCTCTTTCGTACCCTACGAAATCAGCAAGTTGGAGCTTCTGGTACTTGCCGGAAGGATAGTGGGATAGATAAGATCCTAGCTACTGAGAAAGAGACTGAGGGACAGGGTATCCCCTAGGGCGAAATACACTGTATCCCTACTTTAGATGGGGAGGAAAGTTATCTGCCTGCTAGCCTGCTTACTTAGATAACTAACTAGTAAATAGGTCAACCAATTCACCTGGAAGGATAATGCTCTTGTACTCTTCCTATCAACTGTCTTCCAGAACGGCCAAGAAGTTATCCGCAGCCGCCGCCGCCCAGCTGGGGATTCCGCTGCCAAGAGGGCTGCCCGGCAAGTCTTTGGCCCAGACGTCCGAAAGGACCTTCCAGTCCCTAAGGCAATCGATGAATACAACCACAAGATGAATGGGGTTGATGTTAGTGACCAGATGAGGTCCTATTATCAATATGGCCACCCTATTCGTCGAGGGGGCTGGCAGTCAATTGCCTGGAATTTCCTGCTGGAAGTGGTAGTTGTAAATAGCTTCCTACTACAGCTCTGGGGCAGCCCTAGGTGGCAGAAGGTGAAAACCCACTACCAATGGCGGCAGTTACTTGCAGGCCAGCTTATTCAACAGTTTGGACCATTAGCAAAAGGACGGCAGAGGTCGCGGCCTAGACGGGCTACAGACAAAATGAATACCTCTATTCCATGGGAACACCACAGGAAGGGATCAAGAGGGGCCAATTCACTTTGTTCCTACTGTAGCAATAGGAAAGCTTTAAGAGCCCGCCAGACCCTAGCTGAGATATCTGGGAATAGCCTCATACAGAAGAAAAGGACGCGGAAGGGCTGCTTAGACTGTAATGTAGCTTTATGTACCACGGGAGATTGCTGGTACCTCTGGCATACCCAAAATATATAGGGAACAGAGGTACTTTTACCCTATTGGTTAACTCGACAGATTCACAAGCCCCTATTGGCTCTACCCCGCCCTTGGCAAAAATGGAGCTATCTGGCACTCGATGGGATAGTTACCAGAACAGTACTTGCCAAGCCCTCGGCATCGCTGGATTCTCGAAAGCGCTCAGCGAGGTGCAGCAAGTCTGTGAAATTACCGCCAAATCCGTCTCTCAGCTTGGGCTCTAGTGCATCTATCTCCTCTTTTAAGGTGGATGTTGCACTCTGCAGGAAGAGTCGGAGCCATGGGCTGACAGATGCTTGAGAATAGAGAAGTTTGATGGTTGGGTAAAAGACATCCGTCTGGTCCCCAAACACCAGGACCGGCAGCTCTCGAGGGCTAGTATTCTCCATCATGCGGTGTTTTGGGTGTATAATTTGCCTGCGACTGTATTCGATTGGTTGATAAACAGTTCCTGGATGGTTTTGCGGCTGTTTGGCTCGAACACGTGATAGGTGAGGGGAGGGTCACTAAATTAGAGTGACCTAGTCTTGCCCGCTGAGGCCCTGTGTTGCTGGCTCTAGTTGGGCGGTCTCGTGTAGTATCATCGACCCAGCGCAGTTGTGTTGGATATCCTGGGCATTGGAGGCCTCGGTTTTTTCACGCTGCACACCATGGTCGCTGTTGGTCGCATTTCCTCTTGCGACGTCGGCAATTTGAGCATGCGCCCCGTGCGTGTAACATGGGCCCGGAATTCGAGGCAGAGTGGTGTTGCGAAGTGAACTCAGTCGCAACGGGATTGGAAATGGTGGATAAGGGTACGTAGAGCCGCAGTCTGGCTCTTAAATAATCGTCTGGAACAAGAATCTTGCATGACTCAGATTAAAACCTTAAAGTGGGCGCCTGTGCCTGCGCACTGACGGATTAAATTGTTGTAAAGGGAGACGTCGGTTAGAACGTGGGCATCAAACGTTCCGTTTAAGCCTGTATACCTAATGTCGCTAGCTTATTACTTAACATACTATTGTGTAAGTGACGTCTAATTCCATTCGGGTGGACTCCTATCAGGATGAATGCAAGATGCACCAACCTACCAGTCAAAGTAGGCACGGTTACTCATAATGCCACGCATCACAATGATTCGCCAGCGTAATTAGCACTGCTCAGCAGCACAAGGCTGCGGGCGAAAGCCACAGAAATTCCTCAATTCCTTAACAGCCCGCTAGGCATCTCAGCTTCGATGCACATCTCCGTGCTCCTGCTATATTGGTCCCGTAGCTAGTGTACGGTATCAATGTGCTTATTTCTCATTATCAACATCGTAGCAGGTTAACTTATGTACAGATAGACTTCAACGAAACGCTCCGGATGCGGCGGCCCCACATCTATAGAAAGCAAGCGACCGAACAGTATGTCACAGGCCAGCAATAACCAAAAGGCCGAGGCGCGATGAAGATAGAGTGACATGGGTTTGCCCACTAAAGATAGAGCAGTGCCTTGTGTAGAAATGCTGAATGGAAAACACGAGGCCTTACCACAATTAGCGGGCAGTCAACGACATTTACAGTATCAGGAATATAAATAACCACAATGAACGTTGTTGTTATCGCAGCCACTTGTCAAACCGGTAATTGCCTCGCAGCTATGGTTGTGGCACAGATGAGGATAACGTTTCTTAGTTTCAGATTCTAAGTTGATGATATTAGCATCAACGTTGAAATATGTGCTACTTTGGATTAGGCTGAAACCTAAGGGCACAGTTGTGTGTTTGGGCGACCGAGGGGAGATTTTTAGAAGCCGGATACTAGTACAAATACTAGCGACGAGGTAGATACATAATTGTGCTGTAATTAAGATAGGATGACCTAGACTGGGGTCACAAGCCCGTAGCAACTCGGTTGTCACACTTACCCTTGATGAGGCTGGCATTCTCTCCCACCAATCCGTCAAGATATGCCAGTAGCTTCTCAACGGGAACCATGTTCATTATACCAAACTGCGGGCTTGACGACTTCAGCACCTGGCCACCCCAGAGAACACGCACATACCAACCGCTCTCCTCAGCACCTGCATCCGGCGCTCGGGGGTCCCCTGCCTTCGACCTCTTCTCGTACAGCTCGAACAGGACTTCGGCGCCCATTCCGGGCCAAACCATATGGTCTACCTGCAGGATGGACAGAATGGACGAGACGGAGCAGTCATTTGCGACGTTATGGAAGTAGAGTGTCTCGCTCTCGCCATTGACAACGGCGCGCAGGTGCGCAGCAAGCTCGGCAAGCCAGACGCCGAACCTCGCGATGTTGGAGACAAACGAGTCTCGCGAGCCGCGGTAGAGTTCAGAGTATTCCCAATGGCCCAGGCGGTAAACCGCGTCTGCAACGTCTTGGGTGACGCAGATGGTGCTGTTGACGCCGTCAACGAGTTTACAGGGCAGCGGCTTATCGTGACACTGCCTTGCAGAAAGGTTGTCATAGTAGCAATCCATCAAAGTATGGACTACCTCGTCATCGGCAGGAAAGCCTGAGATATCGTCAAGAATGGTGTAAAGCGGGTCTGCGGCCGCAAGGTGCTGCGCCCAGACAGGGTTAGAAGGGGATTTTATGCCGAAGTGGAGGTCATTGCCCAAGCGGCAGGGGTACTCCGGCTCAAGAGAGTCGACGCCGGGGACCTGGATAATAAGCGGCACGGGATCTGTAGTGGCCCACATGCCGTTCACAACCATACCGGCCACATGGCTGGTAATTGGGTTCTTAGTGACACGATATTTGACTTTGCTATGCCACTCTGCCGAGTTTACGGTGTCGCGGGCAGGGAGGAAGCCGAGGACGTCGTGATAGACACCGTAAAGGTCTGCGCCGTGGAGCCAGGAATCGTCAAGGCCCTGAGCGGTGATCTGGGGGAAATGGCAGGTGCCAAGGAAGCCCGCCGGCACAAAGGGGTTGGCTGGGGAGGCATAAACCTTCCAATACATCTTTCCCGGTTTATTGCGACTATTAGAAAACTCTTCGTAGTAAAAATTGCCTCGGTCGTCACAGTCCCATTTGTAAGACTCTACGGGGAAGGAATTTTTTGCGTAGGGAGTACGCTTGTGGTGGCGGTGGACCTGAGAGCTATGAGCAATCGAAAGTTCGTTCCAGAAATTATGGAGCACAGCCTACCAGCTCTACGTATTTGAGCTCATACTCGTCCGGCAGTTTTACATACTCTGTCTTGCGCACGTGGGGCATGTGGCACCAGTTGTATTGCCCATACTTCTCAACGGGGGTATCTGAAGTATTGTAGATGAAACCCCACACACCTGTGCCATTGATAACGGCGTCGAGGTTGTTGATCTCGGTCTGGGCGGGCGAGTACCAGCTCAGGTCGATACTAGTGGCAGCGTTTGCAACGGCTTTGGCAAGTCCGCCGCTGTTACGGCTCTCACCGATGCGACTACTGCTGCTGCCGAGAGCAGGGGGGGCATTAAGCAGAGAGGTATCTTTGGACGCCGTGATCTGCCGGAGGGCGAGTTGGACGAGGATGAGGACGGTAGCAACAAAGACGAACGACTTCACCCAGATAGCCGTTGACCCTGGGGTCATTACGGGAATGAGGTTGAAGAGACAACCCATACTTGAACCTTTTGCGGGCCTGTCCTGGCTTCCTCTGTCCCTCTAACTTTCCAGGCCTCGTTTCCTTTTTCTGGCTTCCGCGCTGTGGAGAGAGACAACAAAAACAGAATGAAGCTGCGATACAGATACAGTGATTGCAAGCCTAGTTTCAAGTGAAATGAAATGCGATGTCCGTGATTCCCTTTTCGTATTAAATCCTCCCTTAAACTGAAGGTTGGTGAGGGGGGAGCGGCGAGATAAAGTACGAATGGAAAGAAGGACGTGCGCCATGTGCGAGAAGAAATATGCCGACTGCTTCCTCCCTTGACTCCCTCTATGGCTAAGCTGGCATATGTGCCGACTGGCTAGCGCATTTCCTGTCTCAATACCATTTACTAACACTTACTCTCATGCGACTGTTGAGTGGTATCGCTAATGATATTGCCTATGCAAAGGAGCATACATAGGTGGACAGTGGTGACTGTAAAGCAGTAATTGTGGCTAGAAACTGTCAAAGTACGTCAATTGATCATTATCCTTGTTGTGCGTATTGAGTCTACGTGTCCAGGAAACCCCCTTATCTGATAGCTGGCCATTTGGCCAGAGACAAAATGCACGTGTCATCGGATTTTGCGTATTTAGCTGGCGACATCCGTCCTAGATATGTATCTAACATTCCTCTGGATTGCCCTACTTTCCTCTGCCTCATTTTCTAATTCAACATGATCCCGCTGTCCCTACGGACCTACTTCTCCCTTACGTGATCATCTTAAGGGCTTCTTCTATGAGCCTTTGTAGACGTTATGTTAGGGACTTTAGTTAGACTGAGCTAACATAAAAGAGCTTTCTAGGGCTAAGTCCTATAGGTTTCACTTCTGATAGGTAATGTGGACTAGGCTGTGCTGTGCTGTGGCACTGCGTCTATAGCTGGGCCCAACGGACACGCCAACGCTGACACATGGCCGGCCTTCGTTGATACGCCCCGCCCGTCAGTCCTTTCCCACCATCTCTTTGGTCGCGGTCCCACGCGCTATTTTCCTACCTGCCTCTAGTCAACGATCTTAACTGTACGGAGCCGACTATTGAACGATAACGAAGAACGAATTTAATACCGCAATCGCAGAAACTATAGAAGTGAACGAAGCCGAAATATTATAGACCGGAAGTCACAGCGTCATCACAGGGAGAATCAAAGAGCCTACATTAAGCAGTTAAAGGAAACTGACCAGTCCTACGATAACAGTTTCGCAGAGAGTGGGAGAGCTGAGGTGGCTGAGCTGATCAAGGAACTTGAGAAACTTCGGGGAAAATGCCGGAAACTCGAGTCCATCTTGGATTGCATTAAAAGTCTTGCTAGCGAAATGGATGCCAACATAGTAGGTTCAGAATTTCAATGCTTGCCGAGGTCGACTTCTGCGACCGAGTAAGTCGGCCGTATAGATCCCTTTCGGCGTCAGCGTGCCGAAGGTAGAGAGACATTGGCAGAGGGAAGCGACGCAAACCAGGTCCCTAATATGCTCCCGACCATGTCTCGGCCAAAAGTAAAGAACATCAAAGTTGGTTCAACGATGAATGTAGTCTCTTTTTCTCGCATCCATATGGTAGCCTCCTTCCTGAAATAGACAAGGCTTCTTTTTCTGTACTCCAACCGTCGATGACGCAATTCTTTCTATATCCTGATCCCCTGCGCTACGATCATCTTCCTAAAGATCGCCCGTCTTGATCGCAAAATCATGCCAGCTTGATTGGATCTCCACCATTGCATATGGTTCGCGACGTGAAGTGGTGCCTCAAACCTTCGTTCACTAGGGCCCAAAGTGATGCCCTCACAAGCTGAGGAAAAGATTCACCAGTCCGGGGAACGTAGGTGCTCTTGTGAGTCTTCAGTAACCCGATGTTGACGACAGGCTGCCGGCGAAGAGTGGGTGAACAGCTCACCCAAGACCGCTGACAGGGTTCCATCCCTCAGCCGCAAGAAAACCGCAAGAATTTCACTTGGGATTGGATCCCTCGGTGATGTCGGTGAACACTTCCGGATGGGCGTACTAGTTGCCATTTAGCATGGAAAGATATTCCGTCCCCACTTCGTGTGAATAAGTAGTTCATACAGAGATTTGCATATTTGGCACTTACATACCTAATATGCCTAGATGTGCGCTCTAGCTTGTGACAGGAAGAAAAGTGGAAGTACTTGTATCCAGTTGGCTGTACATCCGCTTTAATGGCCAAAATTCGTTAAGCCAAATTCCTGATATCCAAAAACATGTGCATACAGATAAGATTTTTCCTTTTATTAAACACTTAGTTCTAAAATAACAAGTACCCTGATATACCGACACACAACAACAGAGTAGGTTTACAATAAGCAGCTTTATGTTAATCTTACTCTTAATACTGAATCATGCTTGCTTCGTTCTCTCTTTCCCTATTTATCTAACTTTCATCTTGTATGTATTGAACTTGCAGTTAACGAGCTCTAGCACGTAGTGGTTGCCCAACGACTTTTATGTGGCCAGCCTCAGGAGCTGCTTGTAGAGCAGTCTGTAGGGGCCTAGCATTAAGTGAAAAATAAAAGCCACCATGAGAGTACTTTAAAATACTCAGATATGTAGATAAAAACAAGAGTATTGTTTAAATAATACCCTTGTTTCAAATTATGATGGCGCCAAACAACAGAACATAACAGACTGCAAGCGTGTACTCAAGTTGCCGCTGGTACTCTAGGCCAGCCAACCTGAAGATCGTCTGTGCAAGCATAGTGAATTGGAAGATGTAAAAAACCCTATACACCAGGCTTTTGGGGTTAGCAGTGACTCAAAATTCACATGAAGGCTAAGAAGCAGTCTCAATCTTCGTGATGAGCACTTACGGGCGTCGTCGAGCTATGATTTGGGCCAGTTTCTGGGCCAGTCTGTTGACTGAATCGTCGCGATGAGCGATGTTTGCTGGCGTTCTTGGACTTGATAGATTCTCGCGGAGGTTCTCATTCAACTTTGTGCTGGCATCCAGCAACTCGGCTCTGGATTTCCCTTTAACTTCAGCCATTACAGTATTGAGCAATTTTGGATTCCGGATGTCGAGCGAAATTGTGGTAGCGAGGACGGCAAGTAAATCCAACGATTTGAGGAGCCGAGGACGAAGGAGGAAATGGTCCGCGAACTAGGCAGGAGGAATCTCAGCGATCGGGGCCGATGGCCGACTTGGCTTTGAGCGTGATGCCAAGGACAAAATGCGTGAAGACGGCATGCCCGCTCCGTTGAATTGCGGAGTAAAATACAAAAGTTCCTTTGTCCCAAGAGTGCTCGGATGGCAGATTCCGTTACAAGGGAAGGAGATACTGTTATCCACCATTTTACGAGAAAATGCAGGGAGCGCCACCAAATTTGAGCGGAGACAGGAGAGGTTTTTAGAGTGGTCTGTGAGAAAGATCCTAGCCTTGTTTTTAGCGCCAACAGGAACCTGGCACGAAAAATACCCACAGCAAGGGTCCAAAAGGCTTGCTTTCAACTTGTTTTCCTCATAGGCACCTTCAACAGTGCTGCCGAACAGGCAATACACTCCGCTGAATTAGACATGAAGCCCAAGCAGAAGACTAACAAACATGAGAAACATGATCTATCATCTTGGGCCCGCATTATGTGGAGACAACGGGCAACGCGGATGAACCGCAGGGCATATTCCGGAGATACCGACCGCAGAACGAGATTTCAACTGTCATTCTCAGGCTTCTACAGAGCCGCCGGAGGCGATGAGCGAGGCTTGTTTACCATAACTTCAGTACTCTGATGGCATTTGTAAGTATAGAAAACTAGGTAAGTAAGAAAGGCAATAATGATGGTGATACGTTCAGTTATATTTGAATAGTCTATTACATCCATGATAAGCAAAATTAGAAAAACTCTAGTTTTAATTAACGTTCTTAGTTTTAGGGCAAAAACGGATGCAAGCATGCAGTGCAGGTAAGTCTGCCCGTTTCCAGGAACATCGCACACTTAACTCCACTTCCAACAATCGACCAGAAAGGACTTCTAGGAAGAGGGGTTCAAGGTGAGCCCATTTCGAGCACTAGGGTATTTTCTAGTAGCAATATTTCATATATAAAGGGTGACTGAGATTTTCGAAACTCTCGTTCATCTTTCTAGAATATCGAAACAACGACTTATCTTTCTACCTCGACTTCTTATTGACCAATTCTGGAATCTTCAGAACCGATATCATGAAGTTCTTTCGCTCCGTTACTTGTGCCCTGCTGGCCGCCAGCCAGTGCGCCATGGCTATGCCTGTAGCGGAATTTCCTGATACCAGTGTCGTCGAGTACCGCACTTTGAACGAGGCTCAGACCGTGAAAGACGTGCTAGAGAAGCGGATCAACTGCAGGTCCATCCTGGCCGGTATTCGATCTATTGGCACTAGCAGGGCTGTGTAAGTTATGCTCACATATCCCCAAAGGACTATTGCCATCGCCACATGACTCACATGTTTGCTTCAGCGTTGTATTCATGGTTTGGGGTGGTGATTTAGCCGCAGCCGTCTGTCGCCTTCGAGGTGGACAGAACTGTGAGGACTGGGCATTGGTAATCAAACTCGGGTTCACTATGATTTACGCCATGTCCGATAACACAAACGGCGCTGTTCCTGAGAAGCGCGATGGCGAGCTCGACTACACTGATACCATGCGGGCCTTATGGGAGCAAAAGTTCATTGACAGCGGTCTTACCTACGACTCCATCGAGGTGCTTCCCTTTGATCCCGAAGCTGCCGCTCTCGATAAACGCAACGGAGAACCTAAGCTTCTGGGCCGAATTTACTTCAGCGGCATTGTGGATGACGCAGGCAACAAGCATGAGATAATTGCCAACCACTTCGAGGGTAACAACACTGTCCTTAATCTGCCTGGATTGAACCAGGCGACGCTGGCCTCTCGCGACCTCAGTAAGCGTGTTGACGGCGCCGGCTTCAAGATTTCCTATACCACACGCGGTCATTCCCTCCTTACTCGAAGCCATCAGCAGGAGATGTCAGCTATGTTTGCGTCTTCATGGGCAATCCACTCAGAGATGGACAGTATGGATGACTTCATCGGTTTTGCTGAGACTGACCGCCACGCAAACTTCTACTTCCGTATCATTCCGGAGCTTAGGGGATTTGGCCTTAACTACGAGTCTGTCGATATTTGCGGTGGTATGGCTAGCTACTTATGAGCTGGCTTGTCGGCGATTTGTGTGTTGTGAAAATAAAGCACAGCCCAGTGTCATTATGGGGTAAATCAAAGCTGGACATGAATCGCTAGAGATCTAATTATCTGCAAGCAGCTTTAACAGCTATGATACATAAAAAACGAATAGACAGGATCATCATATTATTTATTGTCGGCGTTTGAGATTTGTCCCGGGAGTAAAACGCTTCATGGAGCTCATCCAAGGTTAGATGCAGTTTTGCGATGGGGATTCTGTTGGTTTTACCGGGATACCGTACATGTACGGGTTGTTGCAAAGTCACAATATCTTGGATAGTGATTTGAAAGTTGTTGTATTGTGTATGAAGAATAGAAGTGAGGTTGTGGGTGATGGTTGAGAAGATTACACCAGCTGGTGAATCTGTGTTACTGAGAACACGTGATATTCCCGTGATATCAGCCACCCACCAGCCACAAGTGATCTAGATATCCTAATAGATTTATTGAAAGACGTCATTTGGCGACTAGGGAATGTCACCGATTGGTAATGCATTGAAGAGCTCAGGTGAATATCTAAAGTATTTAAAAGAAAATGTCCTATTGCAAAGAGTTTTACGCTTAGAAAACGCAAGAAAGAACCCTATGCGGCTAGTTAAATAAGTGTAAGCCTTTTATAAATACCTGTATTAACTCTTTGAGAATCAACGCTGCCTAAGAAGCTTACTTAGTGATACTAGCTACTGAGTGAAATGACAAAAAGAGGAGTAGACCATCAAACCACTCATGATTTCTAGTGGGCTTTTAAGCTTTGGTCTTATTTATAAACTCTTTAATACAAATACCTGCATGTCAAAGGTGGCCTTCTGCGTTTTCTAGCCCTGACCACCTGTACACATCATCCTGCGCAAGGTTTAACAACAAGGCTGGCAATAGTGTGGGCAGACGGAGAATTGTTAAGAGGCCGGATTAACACAAGGCTGACGGCCAAGCTTCAGACTTGCCTTAACAAAGACGGTCAGCAATTTACAAATGTCTCTCTAGTAACTTTTCACTTTCTTAGCACCAAACTTAGAGCACCATCTTAACACTTAGCTGCAACGTAGGTTAATGTGATAGCAAAAGGTGCTTAGAAAGACATAAGGAGAAATTTTAGACCTAACAACAATAATAACGACCTTAAATATGCTGTCCTTATCTTGTAACAGCTTACAATTAGCCGGCTTATTAACATAGCTAGGCTACTAAGGAAATAAGACACAGCTGGCGCACTTACTGTCTTTACTATTTAACTATAGAACGGGTCCTTCTGTAACTTAGAGCTTCTACTAGGCGGTAATTATGATAACTACACGAACTAAGGGAGAAAAAGAAACTTAGTAAGCAGATTTAATAGTTAATAACACAGTATAACAAACCTTTATAGAATCATGCTTCTAAGGAAGTAACCTTATTAAGTAGATATTAATAACTAAACACTATAGAGTTAAGGTATCTAATAAAATGCAGGTTAATACCTAGATTGCTTTAATAAGTACAGTTGTAATATATTACAAGCTAGAGCGCACAGCTAGGCATATGATTATAATATGTGTAAGTACTTAGATTAAGGAAGGGTAGATAAGAGCCTACGCCTATAGAAATTATAACAGCACAACTCCCCTAGCCAGATAGTTATGCGTCACAAGAGTATATAAGCAGTGTTAACAGCAGCGCTTGCATGCGTGTAAGCATTAGTAGATCTTTTGGGCATGTGGCTTAATTAGTCTTTGTCACAGGGCGTTATTGTTAGCGTCTGTTACAGAAATAGTGTTCTAGTAAGCTACTACGTAATAAGGCACGTGTTATAGCTAAACTCCTTAGCCACAATATCTTAAACCTCTTTTAACATAACCTATAGTTTAGTAAGCATTAAGAATTAAGCAAATGCATTAACTAACTTAAACCTATTTCTAATTATTTCTCTTAAGCTATAAAAAATAGTTTCTCTATAAGTAATAAGAACTAGGCATAGCTACATTAAGGCGTTTACACTAATTACTTACTAACCTACAGACGAGATACAAAATAATTAGTAAGAAATTACCTAGTTAGTTTTACCTAATGTAAATAAGTCATCTTAGTTAAGAAGATATTTCAGGCTGCAATTATACTATTAGCTAGTAGCAAGTAACTTAGCTTGTCTAACTATTAGCTTTATAGTTAGGAAAGAAGATACTTAAGTATCTAACGATATTGATAGTTACCGTTAAGGTGGTGGTATTGCTGTTAGTTATAGATGTTAGTTAAAGGTTAGAAGTAGGTAACATAGGCAGCCGGTAGGATATCCCCAGCAAGTGTTAAGACCGACCGGTCTGTGTTTAGAGGTAATTGCTGTACCGAGACTGGATAAAGAAAGCCCAGTGTGGTCTTGTGCGCGGCGAGACTTCGATCATTGATATAGGTGCAGAATGTGACGTCCTGCTCGTGCGGGTCTAATGGCCTCCTGCGAACGTCACATGGTGCCGGCCAATGGCAGCCGTGTCCGAGCAGCCCTATGGACCCCGTCGCCCACGTCGATGAAATTGATGCCCATTTCTTCATATCCAGTGAAGTTGAGGTTGGTGACCTCGTCGAGGCATATAGATAGGGCACACTTCTGCCATGTTGGGGCGTCGAAACATTCAGAGAAACTTCCACCGCTGGGAGGGACTGAGCGATTCGTAGTAGATGTTATTTCCGATGTGGTTGAGCTGCGTCGAGCCGACGGCCAGGATATAGGGGACATGTCGAGTCGGTGGACGGGTAGAAAACTATGCCTTCGGGACCCGCGCAGCGATTCTCCAGTCCGAAATCTCCTGGGTGGGAGGCGGCCGTAATCAACAGTAGATAAAACCAATGTGGCGCCCTGCAAGACGAGCTTCATGATCTCATGGCACTGGCGTTTCAGGTAGGAGGCAGGCAAATCCGCCTCGCCTCCGCTGCATGATATGGATATAACTTTAGTAGCACTGCAACTGGCCATTGTACTTACCCGGTATTTACCCAGGTTGGGATCCATCCGGGTAAACAGGGATAAGATAATCTGACTCTGTGTAGTCAGCCGTCTCGACAGCAGTTTGGTTGACTACATGGTGCTTGTCGTCGGCCTGGATAAGCATAGCTTTCTGGGGCCAAGTCAATGGCCAGTTCTCCTCGAGGTCCATGTCCTACTCCGGCCCAAGCATCTGACTGACTGCGGCCTGAAAAGTCCTCCACGGCACCAATAGCTTCGTCAATCAATCTTTGCTCGGGATACATGCCGAATAGGGTGGGATGTACTTGTCCGGGTGAAGAGTGGAGTAGAAGCAGGCTGTAGTGGATACCGCCCTTCAAAAAATCTCAAGGCTATCCCCAGCTTCAGCCAGTGTGTGTTGTTGGGGACGCCGTATTGTGCTCTTACGTAATATGCAGGCCGTGGTAAGGTAGGTAAGTAGCACTGGCGCCGTTCAGGGGTGGAAGATTAGTGGCAGCCAATGTTTCATCAGGATCGGTTTCCCTGTTTGAGCACGGATAGATCGGCTTCAATTCAGACTTTCAGCCAACAGACAGTGGACCTAATTTGACTCACATTCTGAGAAGGTGGAAGATCTTCTGGTTGCTAACTTCTTCGACAACAAGCACCTCGTCTCCAGTAGCAAGACGGTTGCTGTAGACGTGTACAATGTGCCTCTCGGACTGAGAAAGCATAGAGACTACATTACTCCTGGTGTTAGGTGCGGCCAGCTCCCAGCCAATGGAGGAAAGTCAAGCGAGGCAGAAAAAGGGATGAGCCTCTCGGGAAGGCTCATAGTTTCCGCGGCAAAGCCGACACCGATAAGTCATGCTTGAGCAGTCTCTATGACCTTTTAGGAGGTGCAAACATTTCGATAACCCTTTCCGCCTACATGTGTTTTCCGTAATCTGGCGACGATCGGTTTGAGCTAAAAAGAAATTTCATTTTTGATTAGGGCGCACATTCAAAGATGTCGCGATGGCTTCACATCCATCGCGGAATCCGGTGTGAAGTTTCGCCGGAGCCGGAATAACTATTGTTCCGACACACCCGACCAGATCCACCCGATCCACTCCGTAGACGAGTATTCCTACGTGTCAGCACAGGCAAACTCACACGTCACTAATCAAGCCGTTTTCCTATGGCTTTTCCCACTCGAAAAGTGCCTCCACGACAAAAGATATGTGGCAGGTCGGCTTACATAGTCCGTAAATGAAGTGCTCAGGCCTCCAAGTTGCTTTGCATGAGACCAAATCGCAGTGGAAGTAGTGCTTGAGCTCGCACTCTGCTTCCTTTTGCCCACTGTGTTTCCCAATGGGCATACTGGCGTTCATGAAGTACATGGGTGACAGGTACTTTACGTCTGCCCGGCTGGTTCGGTTCATAATAAGACGACCTGGGTCAGCAATGGCAATGGAGATAGCCTCGAAGGCAGAAATACAAACGGTCACGACGACAAAAATGTCTAAGCTGCATCGCGTAGTAATACCATGGGGTCCACATACAGAGTTTCCGTAGTGTGCACTAGGTGATCGGCAGCTATGGTTTGTATATGACTTGTTTCAATCAACCACGCACAACAGAGAAGCATTTCGGACAGCGGGAGAGCGGAAACGTCTGCAACCCTTCTTATCAAAAGCGTTCGGAATCAGAAAACGTACTTTGTATATTGGCTCTCTCTTATACACGGTCTGTAATGCACTTGTATTCCGCTGTTGAATATTATGACTTTATCCTGTAAAGATTTATATGTTTATGTGCAAGAGAACTTGACAGCTATAATTAGAGTTATGTTTTGCTGGCTTTGAAGATTTGAAAATTCACACCACTTCAATCTTAAATTGTGCACAGTGATAAAATACCATTTTCTATTGAGTTATATTAACTTTCTGCCTGTACACCATAAGAGCGGTATAGACTTCGCCCTTACCACCATAGCTGGTATCGTCTTGGAGAAATTCCTTTTCAATGTTGAATCCAAGCCGCTTATAAACCCCCACTCCGGCTTGCATGGCATGGACGAAGACATCCAATCCCATTTCTTCCGCTTGTCTCATGCCGCTTTGTACCAATGCAGTGCCGATTCCCTTGCCCTGGTTGTCCGGATGGACAGCCAGGTAGTCTAGGCCTATCGAAAGAGTTATTTGAGAGGGTTAGCTAGAGGAGGAATCTCAACACACGCATATAAGACTGCCTTCTAAGAATTTCGTTTTTAGCCTCACGGATAGGGATGAGCAGCTCATCCGACTCCTCGTTCGGGTCCCAGTGAGTCGTTTCGGCTATTCGATGAATCTCAGCTTGTTCCTCTAGAGTAACGGCCGGGACTATTGCGTTAGGCCATGCTGGTGCGCCGCTGGCCTTCTTCATGTGAGAGGCAGGAAGATACCAGCGGGCAAAGCCCACAATACGCCCGGTTGCAGGATCGACGGCCTTCTGTTGTCGCTTCGCCTCTGGATCACTTAGCAAGTTCCGTGGTGTGCGCTTGGCCACTTGGGAAATGTGGTACTCGAGGGTTCGATGGCGCCAGGACAATCTCCAGTGCGGATCTGCCCAGAAGGCGGAGATGTTGTTCCGGGTCAGATCATCGCTGTCAGCAACGGTACAGTGTGTAATGATATAATTGGTTGCAGTAGCCATGACTTAGAACAACGATAGATGATACTTGTTCTCTTGTTCCTGTAAGACCGGGGAACTGAAAGAGGTAAATAGAGCACGAATTTCCTACGATAGGTAATTCATCGATGCGCCAAAAGATGATGTCACAAAACTATGGGCATTATATACTGGTCTGAAAGTGCGTTGTTCTTCCTTAGTCTATCCTGACTGCGATGGGGCATAGAAAATCCCTCATAAGGCCCACAACAATCCTATTACCAGGGTCCATCCAGGCGATATCCGGCGGCCACCCGGATGTCGGCATTTTCTAGCAACACCCTCTCGGTCTTAAAATCTATTCAGAGCTTCTAAGACTGCTATCTACGCTATAATAAACCCTATAGGCATTTGACTTCTATCCCCTTTGTGCAGCCATCCTTTTGTCGCTAGCTTGCTATAAAGATCATCCCATTCGCCCTTTCTAACCCCGCCTCTAATGCTAGACACTGACACAGATGGCATACTCTGGCCACAGACTTTCGCAGTTAGAATCCAGAGCCGGATTCCAGAGCAGTAAGGTCGCAAAGTCTGGGACGCCATACAGCTTCTGGATGTCCTAGTAACCCTGACTAAGACACCCCTGAAGCAATCTAAGATGGCAGTAAAGTCCTCCTTAACTGTGGCCTCATAGCTAAGGGACAATATCTAGCTAACAAGGCAGTTAGCAGCAGACAAGTCCTCTAGGCGCGCGTTGGTGCCTATCGACCTCTAGAGCTCCACGATGTAGCAGCCCAACGCAGCGCCGGAGACAGGCGGCGTGAGGCTGTTGCGGCTGCTGGCGAAGCCGCCCTCAGCCGCTGCCGTCACAGCCGGAGTGGCGGCGGCGACGGCGACGGCGACGAGGGCCGATTGGAGGATCTTGGCGAACCGAGGTATGGCGATCGATTGACTTACTTAACTAAGATTGGCAAAGTCTGTAAAGAAACCCAGGCTTTAAGGAGAGAAGGAGACAGATAAGTTAACGTACCTACTTTCTAATTACTCTCTCTTTCTGATTACCTAAAAACCTAGCTATTGCAATATAACTACCCTTTTTAATTAACTATTAATACAGGTAGAAAGAGTTAGACTTAAAGAAAAAAGAAATTTAAACTTAACACTTTTAGTAAAAGATTATTTTAAAACCTTTATAAATTTAATTTACTATAGTAATCTTAGTTCTAACTTATTAACTAAATATCCTTTATTTATAAAATAATTACTAAGAAACCTAAATATAACGTACATAATAAGCAAGCGCGCCAGACAAGCGAGCGCGCCACCTAACCGCAACCACATCACAAATATAACCCCTAAGCAACAACAAAAAGATTAAATTAATTCAAACTACTTAGAATCCTCTTCTCCAGACATATCTTTATTAAAATCACATGTTTGCGCATTGTGTCCGGTGTTTCTGCAGATGCTACACCTCCTTTGGCCTGTTTCTGTCCTTGGCTTCTGACCACTACTCCAACGTATTTCCTCTTGTACCTGGGCTGTCGCCTCTCTCTGCGACTGAATATTCTGTGCATTAGCTACAGTAAGACTTCCTCCTTGCCTAAGATGAGTTTTCTTAGTCCTTTTGCGTTGGTTAAGTAGGCTGTTTTCCTCCCGAAGGGCTTTATTCTTAGCTCTTAAGAATGCATTCTCATGGGCAAATCCCAGTGCTCCTTTCAGAATATGCTCAACATCTGTACATCCATGTGTTAGAGAGCTGCCTGGATGATTAAGGAACCGATCCTTAAGTAGAGTTCCTTGAGAACTTAACTCTGTTGCGTTCTTTAGTGTCTGGGAAGTCTAAGGTAGTGGTGTTGTTAGGAGGGATCCTAGAGGTGAAGGAGTGTGGAACTTGACATCCAGCTTAGATATCACACTTTCTGCACTTAGAGGGATAAGTCCTGCCCCTCTAAAACCCCCTTAGATGTTTTTTTCTGTAAGAGCTCGCTTAAAGGCGTTGTAAAATACTGGAAAGAAATCGTCCTTCGTAATATAGGTATTACCCTGTTGCATCTTATCCTTAATTTCTCAACCGTACGCTAACTTTAAAGGCCTAAAACACCCTACATCTAAGGGCTGAAGTAGATGAGAAGAATGAGGCAGCATACAGAGGGTGACGATGTTGTTTTCCTTGCAAAACAGCTTAAAGTCTGTGGAGTGGTGACTTTTGTGTCTATCGACAATAAGGAGGCAATATTTCCCCTTTGCACGCGACTTTAAATGCTAATTAAAGTGCTAGAGCCAATCTAGGCCTCTTTTATTTGTTATCTATCCATTTTTAGATATTGCAATAACCCAGTCGGGTGGGAGACCAGATTCGGTGTACCATGTGGAGAGAAGATTTTTGCCTACAACAATGATGTATGGCAGGACGCTATAGCCAGACGAACTAATGGCCTGAATGACTGTAACCTATTCTTAATTGCCAGGCTGAGCCATTTTTGTGTTTGAATGTCTTTTAGCGCTTGTAACAACCATGCCAGATGCAATCTGGCCCATTATAAAGCCAGTCTTGTTAAAGTTGTAGATATCTAACTCCACGATGCTATATTTCGCGATTGTGTTTGCCATAAGGCGAAACTACGCGTTTATTGCCTTAGGATCTTTGCATTTAGCTCTCTTATAGTTGTATCTTTAAAAAAAACGCGTTTAGAGCTGTGGTTGTCGTTTGACAAAGTTTAAGGCCTAGCGCTTGCCGACTGGTGGCTTGTCGCGGTTGGTAAGCAGTCGATTGGCCATTTCTTTAACACTAGTAAGCCAGGGAGGAAACGATTAGGCATCTAGGTCAAGAATGTACTTAACTAGCTTCTGCTCTTTAAGCTCTGTTAAATTCCGTAAGTTTGGCATGGTGTTGCGTCGTAATGCTGTTCCCTTTAGTTAACGCGTTACAATGTCGCAGCTAACGTTGTACATCTTTGCTGCAGCGCGAATGCTAAGTTTTAGGTCTTTTTTGTAAGCTTAGACAGCTAGCTGTACCTAAGCTTTGTTGCTAGTAGATTGCATTGTTGTTTATAGAGAAATAAAAGGAAATAGTTAGACAGATGTATCTAGCTAGTTAGGTGGCGCGCTTACTTATCTGGCGCGCTTGCTTATTATGTACGTTACTTATAATAAATAATAAAGTTTTATATAGAAGTAGTACTACTTTAAATAATTTACTAGTACTAAATAATTTTAAGAAAATTTATACTTAAAATTAACTATAACTATTTTAGTTAGAAATACTAACCTAAATAACCTAGCTAACTAAAACGCCTTAAATTTATCTAAATTATTTTAGTTAGAAATTCTAGCTAAAATAAACTAACCTACCTAAAAGTACCTAAATTATTTTTATTAAAAATACTAACCTAAATAACTTACTATTACTAAATAATTTTAAGAATACTTATACTTAAAACTAATTATAACTATTTTAGTTAAAGCTACTAACCTAAATAACCTAGCCTACTTAAATATACCTTTACTACCTTTTTAATTATGTTAGTATTTCTTTAACTTTAACTTTCTATAACGTACATAATAAGCAAGTGAGACAGACAAGTAAGTGAGACACATCCTTATTATACCTTAAAGGTCAGTTTTTTAACCATTTATTAAAAATCGAATTTATAGCTAAAACAGCTTTATCTTCTAAAGTTAGTTTTAATAAGGGTTGTACTATAGAAAATAATATTTTTGTAATTACAAATGCCTTATACGTCTTTAAATAGAAATTAAGCCTTATTGTAGCCCTATTTTTATAACTTCTTAGTCTTTAAGGCTTATCTTATAGAAAATAAATTTCTAAGATTTATAACTAATATCTATGTATACTAATATAGTTCTTTTAGAGATATCTCTTTTTTTAGTCTTATATTTAATTTTTAATAAATAGTTAAAAAACTGACCTTTAAGGTATAATAAGGATGTGTCTCACTTACTTATCTGTCTTACTTACTTATTATGTACGTTATCCTTTTTATAAAGTTAGCTATACTAATGCTAATAACCTTTATTTTTATTTTTATTTTTCTTACTAAAGTTAACGCTTTAGTAAGCTTAAGCTTTTTGCCTTCTAAAACCTTATTTATAAAACTATTTTTTAGCTAATATATAAATTCTTTATAGCTAAAGTATTCTTTAAGTAAGCAGTTTATAAATAATTTCTATCTTCTTTCTTTTTAAGACCTTTATTTTAGAGTTTCCTTTTCTCTTTTTAAGCTATTTATACTAAGTCTCTAAATTCTTTAGTAAGAATACTAAAATGCCTTACCTAAAAGTAATTACTAACACCTTAAGAGCTATAAACTAATATACTATATCTTTAAACCTCTTTTTTTTATTAAGACTAAGCTTATAACAGTCTAAGGCTTAGTATATTTATAACTAGCTATAGTAACTACTATAAGTATCCTTAGATAAGGATTAAAAAAGAAAACTATATATCTCTATCTTACTACTAGCCTAATTAGGTTTATTATATACTAACTATTAGATTGTTAGCGTTATAGGTTCTATAGTAGGCCTAGTTAAGGTTAACCTTTAGTGTTTTTAGCTATAAAGTCTAGTAAGGCCTTATTTAAGCGTAGCCTGTTATAAAGCTTAGCTATTAAAAAGAGGCAGGGTTATACATTTTCTTTTAGTAGTTTTCTTTTCTATCTATATCTTATAGACCTAATTAGGTTATTAATAAGTAGTAGCCTTTATAAAAAGAGGACTAACTATTAGACTAAAGAGAGAGAGAATATAGACAGAAGGATTATAAAAAAATACTAAACTTTATAAATAACGTAGTTCATAAGTAAATAAATTACATAAGTAAGTAAATCACTTTTCTAGACTTTATACAACCTACCTTTCCCTTTAATTTTCTCTACCTATAACTATAGTATAATATTTAAACAAAAGCGATTTAGTCCTAGCGCTTAATGCGCTTAAATTAAACCTAAAATTAAGCGTGCAAAAGGCTGCATCTTACTATAATGTGTTATTCTCTACCCTCCAGTAATAAAAACACAGCTAACCTACTAGACGCAATATCTAACCACCCTACCAGAATTTAACCTTATATAAAGAGGAGACTATTATGTAATACATTATTAACCTAGATTTATAAGCATTTTTGCTACGCCTTAGTGCTGTTTAAGAAATAGCTAATTAACTGCTTTGCAACTGCGGCGCGCGACGCGTTAGAACAAACTAGGCCTTAAACTTTGTATAACGACAACCTAAGCTTTAGACGCATTTTAATTAAAGAATTAACTATTAGAGAGTCCTCTGTAAAGATCTAGATGTATATCACGCGTAGTTTTCCTTTGTATAAAACACAATTATAAAGTACAGGATAGATAATACTGATATCTATAACTTTAATAAGACTAGGTTTGCAATAGGCAAGATGTCCTCTAAAATGGTTATTACAGCCTCTAAACGACGTAGTAAGCCAAGAGGAGTATAACAAGGGAATTAGGAATAAGTTATAGTAATCTAGGGTATTAGGTTGTGTAGCTATTCTATTCTGCCGTACATTATCTTTACAGGCAAGGTCTATCTTAACTTCTAGACGTGCGACAGCCCTCTCCTACCTAACTAGGTAATTACACTTACAGAAAATAGTTAGATAATAAATAAGAAAGGCCTAAAATAGGTACAGCACTTTAATTTCTATATAAGGAGTTATACAAAGGGTGCTTACTGCCTTTTCATTCTTAATAGCCACAAAAGCCACCATTCTGTTAATTTTAAGCTATACTGCAAAGAGCAGAACATTATTACGCTCTATATGCCCCCTCATTTATTGCATAAGCTCTAGCCTCTTAATGTTAGGTGCTTTAGTCCCTTAAAACAGGCATACAGCTAAGAAATTAAGGTCCTTATGCAGGTGTACATTACGCATATTGCAAAAAAAGACTTCCTCCTAGCCTTTTATAAGGCATACGACAAGGTAATAACAACATTAAACATTTAAGCAGGCTTTAGAGCAACTAGCCTTATTCTGTACAATCTAGAATATGTAATTTTATAGCTAGATATAAAGCTTTATACGCCATTACCTCTAGGTTCTTCTGCTAGCTTACTAGCAGCTTAGGTCCTAAAGACGCTAAACAACCTAATTAAGTTTAATTTACATTCTGATTTTATTATAAATTACATTGTATAACATCAGAATAGCTCTCTAACGTTAATTATTAGGTATATGCAGTAGCTAAAGAAAGGAATTATGGTAGTAGCCTATAACTAGGTTTTAATGTAAGCATAAATAACTAAGTATTAAGAGGCAAATAAGTATATAAGCTGCTGTTACTATATAAAAAAAAAATAGCTTTAGAAAGGTAGAATACTTATAATTAATTAGGCAAAAGATATAAAGTCTTAAATTAATGTAACAAAGTAGTTATAGGTAGAAATAGGTTAAAGTAGTAGTTATGTAAGAAGGATAGAAATGCACGCGTAACAATGTAGCATCTGTAGAGAGACTAGATATAATGCTTACACATATTAGAAAGTTAAATCTACCTCTAAAGAAGAGGATTCTAAATAGTTTAAATTAAATTAAGGCGTTATAGTTAATTTCTCTTACACTTTGTTATACGAATGCTAGAAAAGTAATTTACTTACTTATGTAATTTATTTACTTGTAAACTACGTTAAAGCTAAAGCAGAATATAAAATCTTTAGATACATACTTATAAGACTATTAATAAGTAAATAAGTAATATTATTTTATTATTTTAGACCTATTTAGACCTTACTATATCTAAATATATAAGCCTAAAATTAAATAGAGAAAGTTCTTTTATATAGAAAATAACACCTAGAGATTTAATATACATAACTACTACTTAGTAACAATAGTAACAAAAGGTAAGCTACTGCGCTTATAAGGATACTTCTTATAACTTTTCTAGCCCTAATTAGGCTAAGAACTATTATAAGAAGTAATCCTTATGTTGCAAAAGCCTTAGTTAGTTACCTTTAGTTTTAGGTTACTTTAGGTATACTAGTAATAATATAAAGTTTAGCTTATAGTATGGTTTATATATTAACCTATCTACTTCTTTAGCCTTTTTAGTTTCTACCTAGTTTTAATTCTTATGTTATAAAAGCCTTAGTTAGTTACCTTTAGTTTTAGGTTACTTTAGGTATACTAGTAATAATATAAAGTCTAGCTTATAGTATAGTTTATATATTAACCTATTTACTTCTCTAGCCTTCTTAGTTTTTACTTAGTTTTAATAATACCTTAAGAATAAATTAAACTACTAATTATTTTATTACTATTTATTATAGTTAGATATCTAACAGTAGTGTTTTTTACTAATAAGTAGCTAAGGCTAAATACTAATAATAGTACTACTAGGTCTTATTAGCTTACTAGCTTATTAGCGTCTTTACTAGTAAGTATATAGTAATTAGTTATATACTAGGTAGGCATAGGTAGCTTATATAGCTTTATAACAAAAGGATAATAAAGAATTACTTAGGGTAAAGTAAATTATAAAGGCTATTAAAGTTTAAAAGGTTTTTAGAAAAAGTATTATAAGTTAATTACTAAAAAGCTATAGAAGTTAGAACTTAAGCAGACTTAAGGTCTTTCTATATATAGGTTACTAACTAAGGTAATTATCTTACCTAAGGTAATTATAGTTCCTACTTACCTTACTTAAACAGTAATTACTTAAAGTAATTACCTACTTATAAGTAATTATTCTTCTTATTAGCTATATATTATGTAACTTATTTTATAGTTATTTTGTTTTAGGTCTAACCTGTTTATATTAACAGCCTTTTAGGCTTATTAGTTTATTAGTCCTCCTTATTACTTTAAAGCTATAGAGGTAGTTCTTTTTAAGTTATAACATTAGGTCTTCTTTTTAAGGTCTAAGTCCTATAGACTATACTATAAGTAGGTAGTATCTTTCTAGGTTAAGAAATATTAAGTTTCTGCTTTTTTTAATAATACTAACACTATATCTAGTTATATAAGTAAATAAAAAGCTTTTAGTTTTTAAAATTAATTATTAAGTTATTATTATTAAGATTTAGTAACCTTTATTAAACTCTTTAGTTATAACGTTATACTTTATACTTTTTATTATAGTTATAGCCTTTATTATTATATAATTAAGTATTTATTAAAGTATAAAAAGTATATTTATTATAGTAAGGTATATAATACTTTAGGTATTACTTTTAATTTTTATAAGTATTATAGTTTCTTTTTCTTACAGTATACTAACGTCTTTTTTTCTAGTGTTAAGGATTATTTTAGAGTCTAGGTATTTAAAAAATAAAGAAGAGGCTACTAAAAAGCTTCTTAGTGCTTACTATAACGCCTTACGTTAGGCTTAAGCAGATCTAGATAAATTGTTAGCTTACTTAAAGCAGCTTTATTATTAAAAGTGTTAGCTTATAACTAAGAGATTAAAGATAACTTATCTAGGCCTTTAGCCTTTAAATAAGTTAGAAAAGGCTAAGAGGGCTAAGTCTAAGGTAGTAATCTTTATATAATCTTATAAAGGTATAGATATTATTAATTAAAGTATAGTATTTAGTAATACTATTATAAAAAATCTAAAGAGTTTATTTAGTAGTATAAAACCTAGGTTAAGTAAAAATATTTTACTAACTTATAGTAGTATTAAAGGTTTATAGTAGGTTTTTATAAATTATTTTTATATTTATAGTCTTACTATTTATTACATAGGTAGCTTATAAAAGTAACTATTAATATTACTATATAATACTGCCTTCTTACGTAAGGTTACTTATAAATTTAAAAATAAGCTAATATATAATAATAACTTATGTAAGAATACCTATATAGAAAAACAAGCTACTTTTAATTTAATAAATTACCCTAAGTAAGGATTACTTTATAATAGTTATAAGCCTAGCTCTAACTTATCTATAAGCGCTAGAAAACCCTTACTATTATAAAGTAAACTCTTACTTCTAAATACTACTTTCTTACTTACTTTCTTACTTACTTATAAATACTAAACGCAATCTTACTATAACTTTAGATATAACTATTAGTATCTTATTTAATCTAAGGCTTTATAGCCTATTAACTATATATAAAGATTAGCTTTTATAGCTTATAGTACTTTACTTTATAGCTACTACCTAAGATATTTAGTAATTTATTAACCTAGATAGTATAAAGAAGCTTCTGCTACATCTTAGTAATCTAACTCTTAAGAAATACCTTAATAAATAAAATGCCTAAAGGTAGAATACCTACTATAAGGTACTTAAGATATAGAATAAGCTTCTGTCTAAAGAAAAAACTAATGTAAACTAGCTATAATAATTAAAGCCTCTTACTATAGATAATAATAATATTTAAAATAACTAGTTACTTTTAGTAAAGAAAACCTTATTTAGAAAGCTCTAGATATATAATTAGTAAAAAGTAAATAATCTTTTTACTTTATAGATAAGTACTATAGTCTTAAAGAATATTCTTCTTAGTATCTAGATATAACTTCTAAATAATAGTACTAAACCCTCTTTTTACTTAATAATATAGGCACTCTAAAGAAGATATACTTTTTTATATAATAACGTTACTAACTTTACTTATAAGTAATATAATAAAGTTATTTTATAGGCCTTATTTACTAGTAATTTAATAGCCTAGCTTTTAAAGTAGTATAGTATACTTATAATAGCTAAGATATATAGAATATTAAAGATATAAAAAATACTTACTATTAAAACTTTTTTATATATAGTTAAGTAGTAAATTACTTTAATATAGGCTAGTAATAAGCTTAGTAACTTCTTAAGAAATAAGCTTTATAAAAGACTATAATTAATCTTAAGAAACTATAGTAACTTACTTAGTAATTTTCTATACTTTATATTACTAAAATCTTAAAAAGTAACTAAGGTATACATAACTCTTATAAAAAGAAAAAAGCCTTTAGCTAATAGTAAGTAGTACTATAAATACTTTTATAACTAAAAAGACTACTTCTAGCTACTAAGAAACTATAGTACTATAGAATAGGTAACTAAAGGTAAATTAAAAGTTATAAGGTAATTACTACGTAAGTTAGTACTTACTTTTATTAATATAAAGCTTTTAAAGCTATAATAAGTAAAACTTTAAGCTAAACTTAAAGATAAAGGTTAGATTAAGAATCCTAACTTAACTAACGTAAGATATCTAAAAAAAGCCTTTATTAAAGTAATAATTAACTTATATATATTAATAAATAACTTTAACTTAATAAATAAAGTAGAAATAATTAAAGTCTTTTTATCTCTTATTATTAGCTTTTATAAGCTTAGCTAAAGTACTATCTTTAATAGTTATAAAGAACTTTACGTTATTAATAATAAGTTACTTCTTAAGAATAAAAGCTACTATATTAGTAAAAGGTAATAAAGGGTTAAGTTAGGTAAGACATTTTATTTAGTTAAGAGATATAGGATATACATTCTTAGATAAATCCTAAATAGTAAAATAGGCCTAAGGACTATTAATTTAGTTCTTAAGAATGTTACCTATATACTAGGCTTTTATGTTAATATTATATTAAAAAGACTAATTAAGTAAATAAAAGTATAGTTTATAAGATATAATTATACTTTTTACTTTAGTATACTAAATAAAAACGTTATTTTAAAGTAACTAAAGAGAAAGGTAACCTTATTTTTCTTAAATATAACTATGTTTCTATTTACTTAGCCTTACTATATAACTAAATTTACTTTAGCCTTACCTTACTTATTAATACCTAGGTCTTTATAATAAACTTTTAGTAATTATAACACACTTTAGTTAACTATAAAGATAATGCCTATCTATAGTATCTTTATATAAGATACTTTAGATCTAAGGCTTTTATAAACCTTCTAACTTATACTTAAAAGGTAAGAATTAAAGAACTAACTTATATAAAGTATAAGTACTACGTAGTTACTTACGTAAGTAAGGTAATTTTAAGATAAGTATTTAAAAATTACTTTATTTACTTATACTATTATGTCTTATAATATAACAGGCTAAGCCTTAAACGTAGCTAGGCTTTACCTTAGCTAAACGTCTAGTAACCTTCTGGTAATTACTCTAGCATTCTGCCTAGCGTAACTACCTAATAGCTTAACTATCTACGTAGCACCCTACTTAATAGTTCTCTTTCTTTTTCTTTCTCTCCTTAGCTTTAGATAAACTTAATTAAGCTACCTATCTGTTAAACTAAACTTTAGGCCTAGCCTTTTATATATCTAAAGCTTTATCTTATAACCTAGTTAGTCTTTACTAGCAAATTAGTAATAAAGGACTAAAGTAGTAGTAGTAGCTAGCAGGCGTCTCTAGAGATACTTATATAGGAAGCTATAGCACTACTTTATACATAGATTACTAAGCTTACAGTAGAGCTTAAGCAGTAAAGCAGTAGTAAAACGCTACCTAGCAGCTTTACTAAGAGATCTAGAATAAGGCCGTTATCTTTATAAGAAAATGCCCTAGAGGCTATAGTAACTACCTACTAAACAGTAGGTAGAAAGCTACTAAGGCAGAAGCTACTTATAAACCTACTAAAGTTCTTAGGTAAGAGGCGTAAGTACCTTACTTAGGTACAGTAGATAAAGGATAAGATTAAATATAATTATGCATTTTACTAAAGTAATATAGAAGTCTGGTATCTTATTAATTTATGCTTAGATATTAATTTATAATAGGTTATAGTAACGTTTTACGCCTTAGGAGGGGCAAAAGGTTAGTAAGACTCTAGCAACTTTATAGCATACCTTAACTAAACTTATAAGGATTCTAACATTTAGTCTTAGGCTACCTTTATAATTTATATAATGTAATAAAAAGATAATAAGTCCCTAATAACCTTTCTTCTAAAGTTTAAATAAACTCTTACTAATGTAGGTAGCACTATCTAGCCTAACACTATATAGATTAACCTACTTAAACAGTCTCTTTTGCTTTATCTTTAAGACTACCTTATTACTATGTTACTACTAGATACCTACCCTAAGTAGCTATCTTATATACAAAAGGTAGCCTAGAAGCTTAAATAAACCTAGACTAGCCCTTAATTATGCTATAAGAAGGCACTAACTTTTTACTAAAATACTAATAGTAATATTAAGATAACTAAAGCTGTTAAGGTTAAAGTAACTACTAGGCTAATAACTAAAGCTAGTAGTAGCTTAAGTAATAAGGATACTTAATAATGCTATAGGTATAATAAGAAGGGATATATTAAGAGGAACTACCTAAAGAGTAAAAAGAAGACTATAAAGACTAAAGTGTCTATTACTAAAGTTAGAAAAAATAAAGTAATAGTTAAGTAAAGCTTTAGCAAAAGCTTGTTTACTAAGTATTATACTAATAATACATTAGAAAAAGACTAGCTTTAGTGTAAAAGCAGGCACTAGAGGTAACTAGAGAAGAAATAGAAGGGTAGCAAGAGGCTAAGAAACACTAAAGTAGCCTATTAGTAGTTATAAACATCTAAGTAAATAAAGGATTTATTACCTAAGCACTTATTAACTCTAAATATAATACTTATGTAATAGTAAATACTAACTTTACCTAACGTCTTTACTTACTATACGTTAACTATTTACTAAGGATATTTAGTAGATTTACTAGCTAAGTAAGAGGAGTTCTAGCCTCTAGCGTAGTAGTATTTACTTTAGAGTTAAGTAGCTACGTACAGAAGATTTATGCCTACGTAGTTAAGGGCCTAGACTAGGATATCTTTCTAGGTAACCTCTAGTTTAAGGTAAACTATATTATCTATAACCTAGTAAAGAAATAACTATTCTATAAGAAAGAAGGGGTAACTATCTATATAGCTAGATAGAAGGAACCTAAGAGGATTAGAGAAATTTAGTCTAAGAGATTCCTAGAGGCTGCTGGATTTAGGGCGGTCTGCTAGTAAATAGCCTAGGGATACTAGGTAATTAAGTATATCTAAGCTATTAGTATTACTAATATTAACTAGGCGCTTTAGCCTAAGAAGAAGGTAGACCTTACTAACTAGGTCCTAAAGAACGTCTTAGAGAAATTTAGAGCACTCTTTAACCTTTAAAAGGCATACCTATTACTACCTTATTAGCTAGGCATAAACTATAAGATCCTTATTAAACAGGAACCAGACAGTTGTAAATTACTACTGCCTTAAGGGCCGTTATACAGTATGTTATAAGAGAAGCTCCTAATACTAAAAAAGATGCTTTAGGACCTCCTAGATAAAGGATTTATTAAAGTAAGTAGCTCCTCTGCCTTAGCGCTAGTCTTATTTATATAAAAGCTAGGTAGAAGAATATAGTTCTATATAAACTACTAGGCTTTAAATGCTATTATAAAGAAGGATTACTACCCTTTCCCCTTAATCTTAAAGACTCTTTACTAAGTTAGTGCTACTAAATAGTATACTAAACTTAATATAGTAGCTGCCTTTTATAAGCTATAAATAAAGAAAGATAATAAGCCTAAGATAGCGTTTTATACCTAGTATAGGCTATTTAAGTAGCTAGTCTGCCTCTTTAGCCTTATAAGTATACCTATAACCTTCTAATACTACGTTAATAGTACCCTATAGAAGTTTCTTAACAATTTTGTTACTACTTATATTAACAACGTCTTAGTATATACTAGTAGCTTAAAGAAGGAACATAAAGAGAAGGTTTACTATATACTTACTACCCTCTTAACAGCTAGTCTAAACCTTAACCTTACTAAGTATAAATTCTCTGTTAAGATAGTTAAGTACGTTAGCTTTATAGTTACTACTAGGCAGGAAATCTTATGTAATCCTAAGAAGTTAAAAGCTATTACAGAATAGCAGGCCCTAGAGACTATAAAAGGGGTAAGAAGTTTTCTAAGATTTACTAACTACTACTAAGTATTTATACTAAACTTTACTAAGATTGTCTACCTACTTACTAAACTTATAAAGAAAGCTGCTGTATTTTACTAGAGAAAGCTACAGAAGGAGGCCTTTTAGTAACTAAAGTTAATTTTTAGTAAAGCCCTAATACTATAGCAGTTTAACCCTAAAGAGAAGACTTTTGTTAAGGCTAACTACTCTAGGTATACCTTAGGAGGCGTACTAACCTAAGAGGATTTATTAGAGAGATGCTAAGCTGTTGCCTACTACTTACAGAAGTTAACCTTTACTAAGTATAATTACCCTATCTATAATAAGAAGCTACTAGCTATACTTAGCTGCTTATATACCTAGAGGGCTAAACTATAGAGTGTAGGCTTATTTAAGGTTTTAATAGACTATAAGAGTTTAAAGTACTTTATAAAGAAGCAGAAGTTAACAGAATAATAAAGTAGATAGGCTAAAGAACTTACCTAATATAAGTTCTACTTAGAATACTAACCTAGATAAGAAGCTGTAGTTTTAGACGCGTTATCCTGCTAAGAACAGGATATACTAAAGAGATAGAAGGATAAGAAGGAGCTAGGTTAGGTAGTCTAAGTTATCCTGACCTCTGCCCTTAGGAGCAGCAAGGGCATAGCAAACTAGCCCTAAGTAGCTTAGGCTACCTAGGACCCTCTACTACATATAGTTATCTTTAAAGAACACCTTAAGCTTTAGAAACTTTAGGATAAAATGCTAGCATAAGATAACACTTATTTATAAGCCTTTTAAGCTGTTACCTACTAAAAGAGAGCTTTCTCTTTCTTACTAGGTCTAAAAGTATAGATTAAGGAATACTCTATAGATACTACAAACTAACTCTTATTTTATAACTATATATAGGTGCTAGGTAGGTAAGACCTTAGTAATAAGGTAAACATACTTTACATAAAGATAATTTAATAATCCTATAACTCTCTTACTATAGGTTATTTTAGCTATAATAGTACTCTTAGTATTATTAGCTAATAGTTCTTTTAGCCTAGGCTATTATAAACTGTTAGGCATTTTATAAAAAATTATAAAAAATTATAACATCTATAGAAAAAAGCATATATAGTAACAATCTAAGAAGGGGTTCTTAAAACTACTGCCTATTCTTTAGTAATTATAAACTAACCTATTTATAAACTTTATTACTAATCTACTGTTAAGCAGCCCCTAAGGAGCGTACTACTTATAGGTAATTATAGATAGACTTAGTAAGTCTGTTACCCTTAAAGAGATAAAATTTATAGAGGTAGAGGTATATATAAAGTGCTTTTTATAGTGCTACATAAGGTTCTATAGTATCTCTTACTCTATTGTTAGTAATAAGGAAAGTAACTAGATAAGCTGTTTCTAGGTAGCGTTTTACTAGCTATTAAGTATTAAACGCTACTTAAGTACTGCCTACTACCTTTAGATAGATAGCAGAACTAAAAGATTTAACTAGGAGATCTAAGCCTTTCTCTAGGCCTACGTATGCTATTTATAAGGAGATTAAAGAAAATAGCTACCTACTACATAGCTAGCCCTAAATAACTAATTTAACTTAATAATTAAAGTCTTTTTATTCTTTCTAAAGTATAAATAGAATATAGATCTTATACTAGTTAAGAAAGATAAAACACTAGTAACTAATAACTAAGAGGTTACTACAGAAAATCTAGTATAAAGGCTTAAGGATGCTATAAACTTTATGTAAGCTGCTATAGCTGCTATGTAATAAAGGCAGAAAGACTTAGTAAACTAGTGGTAAACAGCTGCTAAGAAGTTTAAAGTTAAAGACTGTATCTAGCTATCTATAGCTAACTACTACTTACTAAGACTATCTAAGAAGCTAGACTAGTTATATTAGAAGTATACTATAACTAAGGTAGTCTCCCTACTAGTAGTAGAATTAGACGTTTTAGGCAGAATTTACCTAAGGTTCTATATAGATATCCTTTGCTAAGCAGCTAGCAATCTACTACTAAGACAGGATTAAGATAACGCCTAACTAGTACCTATACTAGATAATGCTAAAGGTGTAGAATAGGCTGTTAAGAAGATATTAGTAGCCTATTAGTAATAAATAGGTAGAGGACGTTATAGGGAGGCGTTAGTTAAGTAGGTAGGCTATGTGTAACCTACTTAGGAACTAGTTAATACAGTATAAGATACAGAGGCCTTAGACGCCTTTAAGGCTTATTAGGAAAGTATTCTTATGTCTAATAGGGATCCTAATTTCTAGTAAAGGATACAGCAAAAGTGCGTTAAAGAGGGGGAAGGTATTATAACAGGCTAAGCCTTAAACGTAGCCAGGCTTTACCTTAGCTAAACGTTTAGTAACCCTCTAGTGATTACCCTGGCATTCTGCCTAGCGTAACCGCCTAATAGCTTAACTATCTACGTAGCACCCTACTTAATAGTTCTCTTTCTTTTTCTTTCTCTCCTTAGCTTTAGATAAACTTAATTAAGCTACCTATTTGTTAAACTAAACTCTAGGCCTAGCCTTTTATAGCTAAAGAGGGAAAGATAGTTATAATAGCGTTAATATATACTAAGTAGTAATTTATAAGGATAACTGTAGGTAGGCTAGCCTTATACTATTTATATAAGGACCTAACTTACTCTAGAGCCTATATATAATTATCCTCTACCTTACTACTAAGAAATATAAACGTAATATAAAAGGACTACTAATAAGTATTAACGCTAACTATATTAAAAAGCAGTATACTATACTTATTTATCTTATAAGTATAGTCTAGTAACATTATATCTAGATAGGCTTAAAGAAGGGCTAAGGAATCTAAATAGGTAAACAAGATAGCTATAACTTAGCTATCTAGTATAAACTGCATTTAACTTTAGAAGCCTTCCTTATTAAGTTAATTAGTAAGTATATAGATTAAGGTTTACTCTTTATAAACATCTTGTTTAGTAGCTATAATATAATTATAGATATCCTGCTAGGTTGTAATAAAGTTTGCCGTTTAGCGTATATATATTCTAATATCCCTAGGTGCTACGCTAGCATTTAAGAGGCTTACTACTTTTCTAAAGTCCTCCTTAGTGTAACAGGCTAAGCCCTAAACGTGGCCAGGCTTTGCCTTAGCTAAACGTCCGGCGACCCCCTAGCGACCACCCCGGCATTCTGCCCGGCGTAACCGCCTGATAGCTTAACTATCTACGTGGCGCCCTACTTAATAGTTCTCTTCCTTTTCCTTCCTCTCCTTAGCTTTAGATAAACTTAATTAAGCTACCTATCTGTTAAACCAAACTCTAGGCCTAGCCCTTCACACTTAGATAGTTTGTGATGCGTTAGGTAGGTAGATAGATACTAGCTTAGGGAATAATTATAAGAAGAAAAACGCTTGTTAGGTCGGTGTTTTAAGCTCTATGTACTCTTATTGTTGAATAGTGGAATAGCCCATGGGCTTGAGTATATTGTATGTGGTCTAGCTATTCTTAACTGCCCTGCCGCGCGCGCAGCCCTTTTGGCAAGCTCCGTGAGTGCCTCAGGCTGCTGGCAGCGTGCGATCCGGCGTGTTCCGTGATCGCCCGACTGCTGCGGGGCGCGGGCCGCTCGCCGGGCACTTCGTGCCGCCTGCCGGGCACTTCATACGCCTGGCGGGCACTTCGTACGCCTGGCGGGCACTTCATGCCCTCCATACGCTCTATTATTTGACACTTATCTAACGATTCTTTAGCTAATACTGAAAATTAACACCCGGTTCCCCTACTAGTTATTTGTCTTTAGTACGCTATTAATATACTTGGAGGATGACATGATCGGTCGTACGAATATGTAATTATCTGCCGTCTACTTTTCTCTTTAGTTAATCTCCCGGTCGTAAAAGCGTATCCCCTTGTTACCGCCTAGTTGTTGATTGATAGTATGAGGTCGTCGCGCGATTCAAAATTGCTTTTAGGAGGGAGACAATCGTCTGGGAATGTGACTAGTGAGTCTTGAGGGGCTGTAGCCATCCTTTTTTTGAAAACTTATGAATGAAGTGCTAGTTATGTGTAAAAAACAAAACGCGTGAATTGAGACACGAGACGCGTGCGTTTGTTGAGGTGGATAGCTTGCTTAGTCATTTCCACGGGTACCCGTGGAATTTTACAAGCACGGGTACCCGTGAGCCTATTGGGAGCTGGGCCAAGTTGTTAGATTACATAATCAGAGCAAGAAACTCGATGTTTGTTCCCACCGTAAACATCGAATTTTTTGCTCTGCTGGATTACATAATTGTTGCAACCAGACCAATTACGGCCAGGGTAAAAGTGGACCCAACTGGCAAAGAATTCGATTTTTACAGTGGGAAAAAACATCGAATTTCTTGCCTGCGATTATGTAATCCAACACACCCAACCACGTCCTTGGTCCAACGGTGCCACGCACGCCACTCAATCATCATCATCAGCTGCCAAGGTATTGATTGTCCGGCCGTCCGTCAGGTAGCCTTCCAAGCCCCTGCAGCGGTCTCTTAATCAGAAATACGTAGAGTTCTGCAACGCTTCGTGGCATTTAGTCAACTGCTTATTGAGAATGCCATGAACTCCATTCGGCAGCACATCTTGCTCTCGATGCCGCCATGTCCTTGTCTGAGCAGGAGGAGGGAGCTAACTCCGTGACTGCCGTGGCTCTTTTGGGCCAGGGACTCGGGAGCGGCCCTTCAAGCCGAGGCAGCGCGATAATAAGTACTATCCAGAGAATCCAAAGACGAGCAGGACAAATCATCACTAGAGCCTTCCGGACAACTGCGGACGCGGCGGTAGACGTAGAAGCACATCTACTTCCAGTGAGGCAGCAACTCGAGCAAACAGCACTAGAAGCAACATTACGCATTAGAACTTCCCCACTATACGATGACATAGCCACGCTTGAGGGCAACAACGCCCTCCTCATGAGGACCAACCGAGAAAGCAAGGCACAGAGTCTCCTGGACCAATTCCTAGGCATACTAGAACGCAAACACAACGTGCAGCTCGATAAACTCGAGAGACGCTTGCCATACGTGGTCCCGCCGTGGTGGACTCCACCATTCGTCTACATCAATGAGTCCATCAAGGACGCAATCAAGGAGCATGACACCACAGAGCCGGGGGTAATCCGCATCTACACCGACGGAAGCGGCATCGACGGCCACGTCGGCGCAGCGGCGGCAACAATTAACTTGGGGTACCTAAACTGGGGTGCTGGACTACCCGAAAACGGTGCCCCAAATCCCAACACACGGACTCTCTGTGTTACCTCTTCACAGTGGCGGCGTCCTTACAACGTATTATTCAATTGCCAGCACTGATCGCCAACTATCCCTTAACGCGCCTTCGCGACAATGATAGCACGACTCGCTCAAGCCGCTAGAGGTAGGCACTTGAATACTTGGAGGGAATGCCCAACCCATCGATAATGTGAACGTCATCTGTAGGTCCATTCCTTTTGAGTGTAAATCCGTGCGCGCATTAGTTTGGTTCAAATCTGACGCAAGGCAACATGGAAGCTCGCCATGTCACATTCTCCTCCAGCCCTCAGGCTTTACAAGCTGCGCACACATCGTCAGCAAAGCGCCCGCCAATCAGCAACCATCACCCCACTACCATAGTACAGAAGTACAACGGGTGCACTATCTACTAGTCGACAGTTCCTAGGTCGTGCACCTGGGTCTGTGTCTCACGGGCTGTCGTACTAGTACTCGGACAGCCATGCATGGGAGATGTGCTGAGCGCGGCGCGACGCGTCTACGGGCAGGCAGGCAGGCAGAGTTTATTACGCCCTGGCTAAGCCATAAAGGGCTCTTGTATCTATCTTAAATGCTCCCCTTGTTAAGTGTCTACCCTGGTCTTAGCTAAGCCTATAAGCAAGATCTATTTCCGTCTGTGTTACTAATTGTGTCTACAGGCAGGCAGAGTTTATTACGCCCTAGCTAAGCTATAAAGGGCTCTTGTATCTATCTTAAATGCTCCCCTTGTTAAGTGTCTACCCTGGTCTTAGCTAAGCTTATAAGCAAGATCTATTTCTGTCTGTGTTACTAATTACTTCTTCTGATATTTATTAATAAACTTTTAAGGGGTTTTTTTTTTTTTTTTTTTTTATAGCAGGGGAGGGGTTTCTTGTAAGGTTAGTAGCAGGTATTCTTAGGGCTAATTCCTCTAAGTGTTTAGGTCCCTATCTTTAGTAGCTAAAGTAAGCCCTGCTGTTAGTAGCATAAGGTGTATATAAGGTAAGTTAGTAGTTAGTATACACTATGTAATAATATGTTACTTTTATCTTATCTTTAGTTAACCTACCTATTAAGTTATCTAGTTACTATAGTAAACTTTACTATTTCTTTTATAATATTTATATATAGTAACTAATTATTAAAGTTAGAAGCTGTCTTTCTGCCTAGGTAGAATAATAGCTTACCTTTATGTATATTAGTTTGTTAGATTATTAGTATACGTTATACTATTCACTAGGTACGCTAAAAGAGAAAATGCTTAACTATCTCTACTGCTTATTTACATACATATTAATCTAAGGTAGTTACCTTAATCTAGTATAGGTACTAGTTAAGCCTAGCTATTCCTGTCTATAACTAGGCTAGCATGCTAGCCTTCTTTTATAAAAATAAGTTATATAGTTACTATATATGCATTTTTAGTAAGGCAGCATTAACCCTTTTTAAGAACTTTCCTACATCTTTAGGTAACCTACTATACTTCTGTATTCTCTCTAACGTATATCTTAGGGTAGTTAAATAGGCCCTTGCTAGCTTTTTTTCTAGCGTCTTCTCTAGTTATATACTCTCTTTTGCTACTGTTTTAGCTACCTACTTAAGGTTAGACTCTACTTCTGCTAAAAGCTAGAAAATTATAACCTTATTACCTTTACTTTTAAGCATCTTAGCTACCTTATTTATATAACAGATTTCTTATTAGCCTAATTATTATTATAGTCTTCCTGCTGCTAAGACGGCTGCTTTATTAGTAAAAAAAACGTAGATAGTAAGGTAACAGACTCTCTTTAAAAGAAACTTTAACACTACTACTATTACTATAAGTTCTACTATATATAGGTTTTACTTTATCCTAAGGCTAATAGTAGTTAATCCTGTTATTATAAAGCTGCCTCTTCTATATAATAAAGAGAGTAGTACTACTGTTCTATAGCCTATAATTCTGTTTCTTACTAAGCTGCCTGTTATAGCTCTTACAGCCTACCTAGTCTAAATTGCCTTACTTACCCTATTGCTATCTTCTTTTACTACTATATAGATTTAGCTTTTCTATAGTAGCTATAGAAACACTTTAATAGTCTCTAGCCTATCTACTACTAGGTCTTAGTATGCTATAGCTATCTTCTAAAAAGGCAAGATATACCTCTTAAAGCTCCTAGGTCTAGTATGTTACAGTAGATAACTCTTAGGCAGAGTCTAAAGATACACCTAGAACTTAATTACTTTTCTTTTAAATTATTCCTAGGCTAACTATATACTTACTTTTGCTTTAGTAACCACTATAGCTACTATATTAAAGGTTTTAATAATTACTTATGCTTTAATTCTCTGTACCTTATTAATAACTATTATCTAAGCTGCTTTACACCTATGTTTCTAGACGTTTAATATATAATCTATTATTAGCACTACTGCTACTATAAAGAGTTACCTTACTGTTAATAAAGATAGGCCCTTAAGTTATCTAAGCCTTAGTACAGCTTTAAGGCCTTTTAACACTACTTTTACTATATATTACTTAAAATAAAGTTTAGTATTTATAATTACGCCTAAAACCTTTATATAGTCTTTAGGCCTAACTATATCCTCTTTAATGTTAAAGGTAGAGTAATCTTCTGGTTATTACTAGTTATAGGTAAAGTATATAATAGCTATCTTATCTATTTTAAATATTACCTTACTTTATTATTCTTAGTTAAGGGCTTAGTTACTAATAGCCTAGATTTCTTATTAGTTTGCCTTTTGTAATAGTCTAGTAACCTATACTGTATAGTTATCTATAAATACTAGTAATTCTTTATTCTTATTAATTTAGTACTAGACTAAATTAGTATTAAAGAAAAGGAATAAGATAGGTAATAGCAGTAAGCCCTAAGGTAGCCTAGCTTAAGGCAGAAAGTAGACCTCTAAGTCCTAGCTATTAACCTAAATGCTTACTATTTATTATAAGTAAAACGTATTAACCTACTTTACTAGCTTTTCTAGGATCCCTCTTACCTTAAGTCTCTAAAGCAGTCTCTCCTTATACACCCTATTATATACACCTTTAACGTTAAAGCTAACCAGACTAAGGACCTTTCTCTTTCTTTATACTCTATAGATATACTCTTAGAGTAGAACTAAAGCCTACTTTACTAACCACTACTTCTAAGCCCTAAAGTAGCTTATAGGCAGAAGCCTGTATATCTTAACAACATGCAATATCCTCTTAGCTATTACTAACTTAAGCAGCTTCCCTAGTGTTAATAACAGTAAGATTAGTTACTAGGCCTTTGTAAGGGTGTAGTTATCCTTATTAGGTTTCTTTAGTAAGATAATCTTTATATATCTCTACTGCTTAGGTAGTTCTCCTGTATCTACTAAGGCTTAGAATAGTGCGTAGACCTAATGTTTTACTATAGGCTACGTCTGCTTTTATATAGCTACTAGTAACCTATTCTCTCTAGATACTTTTTATAATTCTACTATAAACAGCTATCTCTCTACCTTATCTAAGGTAATATTAAGAAATAGTATAAGCAGCCGCTATAGATAAAGCCTCTTATTATTAATTCTATCTAAAAGCAGAAGAAAGAACGTAGTTAACAGCTTCTCTACTTATTCTTTAGTCTCTTCTGTCTTTAAACTATTTACTTTAGTAAGCTAGAGTATCTTATTAAATAAGGCTTCTTTATTAGTATCTAGATATTTAGCTATCTTCTAGATATTTATATTATTAGCTAGAAACTTAAGCTAGTGGTTCTTCTTTTATTATTAGATTGCGTTATAGTACTACTTTACTACTACTTAGGCTTACTTCTCTAGGTCTAGTAAACAGTAGCTAGCCTATCTCTCTACCCTTGCTTAGCTTCTCTAGAATGTGTAAATCCTACGTAGCTAAGTAAGGTTATTAGTCTACTACCTCTTTATATACCTAGATAGTTTAGCTATAGGTATTAACGCCTTTACTACTTCTACTACTACTAACATAAGCTAGTCTGTCTATTATTATATGTTAGAAGTAAGAGTTATTCTAACTCTTAATACTTCTACTTTACGTTATATTTCCTTTATTATAAGGAGTATTACGTAATATATATATATATATATTATCTACTAGTTTAGTAGATTAATATATATATTAATTACGTAATCAGTATGATTACGTAATTAACTGAAGATTCTAGAAGATAGTTAGAGGAGCAAGATTAGCTTTATTTCTCCTCTCTTCTTCTATCTAGGTTAACTTATTAAGTTAGGGTTATTATTTTACGCAACTAAGGGTTACGCATGATATTCTGATTTATAAGCAGCTTACGCAAGTATGGAATATTCTAGTAAGCTGGATACAGTTATATAAGGGACTGTTTAGTCTAGTTCTATCTTCTGTTTCTTCTCTCTCTAAGTAAGCAACTTCTATAGTTATAATCTAACTATTATACTCTCTTTACTTCTTATATATCCTTATATCTATATTATTACTCTACCTCTATATATCTTATATTCTTACTTCTATAAGATATATCTTTATATAAGGTTATATTCCTTATATATATTATTATCTCTTTATATCTTTAAGAGAGATAATAGACCTATTGTGCTAATAGGTTATAAGCCCAGGTTGTTAACCTGTAGTTTAACTACTTTATTAGTAGCCTATTTTATCTATCTTTATAGTAGCTCTATTATACTATCTTTACTTATAGAAATATTAAGGCAGAAAGAGTAAGCCCTTATTATTCTCTATACTTAAAGGTAGTAATAATATCTACTTAGATAAAGGCAGCATAAGTCCTTAAATATAAGGCTACATAAGATTCTTTATCTAAGAGGCAGTATAAGTCTTAAAAGCATCTATAAGTCCTCTACCTATAAGAGGTAACTTAAGTCCTAAAAAGGCAGTTATAAATCCTCTTTTTATCTGCTTTATATTATCTTTACTAGTTAAAAGATATCTAGTAAAATGGCAGATCTTATTAAGGCTACTATAGGCTGTTTAATGCCTAACGAACAGAAACTCCAGGGTTCTAAAAACTGGAATTCCTGGATTACTTCTATTTATCTCTTCTTTAAGCTTTTAAAGCTAGATATCTATTTTGAAAAAGAAGAGAAATATAAGGATATATCTAAAGATCAAAAAACTCAAGCCTTATTAATTATAAGGCAGAATCTTCTAAAAGAACCCTTATCTTTAGTCTTTAACTTAAAAGATCCAAAACAGACTTTAACTATTTTAAAGTCTTCCTATGAGGGTACTGGCCCTGTTCTAAGGCAACAGTTATACTTAGAATTTCACGCTATTAAACTAGAGTCTTATAACACTTTAAACGAGTTTATTAGCTCTTTTAAAGGTTATATCTCTAAGTTAAATAACGTAGGGGCTAAAATAGAAGATATAGACCAAAAAACGGTCTTTATAGCTGCCTTAAGCAGTTATTTTCCAGTATGGGCTGAAAGGCAAAGAAGTGCCTTAAGAACTAAAGAACCTCCTTCTTTAGAAGCCCTTATAAACGATATATTAGACGAAAATAGGCGGGAAAACGATACCCCTATGTCTAATTATAGTAGAAATAACCCTCAAAATAAGGGTAACTCTACTAAAGAGGTTAAAAGTCCTTTTAATAAGGATAAACCCTATAAATGGTCTAATAAAGGACCTAAAAGACCTAAAGTTAAGGTCTATAACCTAGAATTGAACCCACAGCACTTACAAAAGCCTAAGGCAACTTTTGTAATAAACTACCAAGCTAACAAGCCTCTAAAGGCTGAAAAATCAACAGACCTTTATACTTATAAGGCTTATTCTTAACCCTTTAATAATCAAAGGGATAAATGGCTTTATGACACAGGTTCTACAGTCTATATTGCTAATAATAAGGACTATTTTATATAATTAACTATAGATAAAGATATACCTATAGTTAATACAGGAGCTGGTCCTGTTATACCTAAGGGAATAGGAACTATATTACTTCCTATCTATTTTAGAGAGGAAATTAACTATATAAGGCTAAATAATACCTTATATATACCTAACTTTCCTATCTCTATATTTTCAGGCCTTTTACACTATAAAGGCGGAGGATTCCTAATTAACTAGAATCTATGTGATAGCAATAAGGAACCCTTTGCTAATATTAATATAGCAAAAAGGGGGTTTTACCTTAATATTGCTATAAATACAAAGCCTATAAGAAAACCTCTTAAGTTAAAAGAGGATATAAAGGCTTTATCTTTAGAAGAATCTAAAGATAATTTATCTTCTACTTCTATTATAGAAGAAATTATAGAAGATAATATAGAAGATAATATATCTTCTAATATAGTAGATAATACCTCTAAAGAGGGAGAGGTTTTTACTACTATAACAGAAGAATGGCATCAAAAATTAGGCCATCCTTCTTACCCTTACTTAGTTAAAACCGCTAAGTTAACTAAGGGTATTCCTTTAGAAAAACTAAAGGAAGAGGACCTATATTGTCCTAACTGTATAAGCTCTAAGTTAACTAGGCAACAGCCTAAAGTTAACTATAATAGAGCTAATTTTCCGTTAGAGAGAATCTGTATAGATACTCTTAAAATAACCCCTACTTCTATTAACAGAAATAACTACGCTATACCTTTTACAGACGATTATTCTAGCTTTAGAGATATTGAATTCTCTAAGAATAAAGAGGATATAATTAATATCCTTATTAATAAGCTAGAATACTATAAAAATCAGGGTTTTTGTTACCCTAGAAAACTACGCCTAGATAACGGCACTAAATTTAATATAGGGGAATTAACCTCCTATATTAAAGAAAAAGGCATTATACTAGAGCCTTCTACGCCTTATACACCAGAACAAAACGGTATAGCAGAAAGAACAAATAGGGCTATCCTAGATAAATCTAGGACTATTATAGCAGCAAATAACTTACCTAAGTTCTTATGGGATATTATCCTAAAAGAAACCACTAAGTTATTAAATTATACTGCTATAAAACGCCTAGAAAAGACCCCTATAGAGGCTTTTCTAGACTATTATTATCCTAATAAGGATAATAAACTAGACTTATCTAATATACGTAAAATAGGCTCTAAAGTCTTTATCTATAAGCCTAAAGAAAAGCGTATACAATCAGATAAGTTAAATACCTATACTAAAAAAGGTATTTACTTAGGAAAAGAGGGTAGTAATATATATATCATATATATACCCTCTAGGCCCTATAAGTCCTCTATAATAAGGACTTCTCATATTAAGTTTATAGGAAGTACTATAAGAGAGGGAGAATTACCTAGTCCTTCTAGTACTTCTATAAATCCCTCTTTAAAACCTTTACCTTCTAAAACTACTATAGAGGTTAATATACCTTCTATAAGTAAAGAAGAAAAGGAAAAATATAAGGCCTATAATAATACTATAGATTATAACTATAGTATTCTACCTAAAGAGCCTACTACCTTAAAACAGGCTCTAGAAAGCCCTAAAAAAGAACAGTAAAAAGAAGCTATATTTAAAGAAATATCCACTATTATAAAAAGGGGTACTTTTCAAGCCAAACCAGTAACAGTATTAAAGTCTACCTCTAGGGTACCTTTAACTGTTAAATAGGTCTTTAAGAGAAAAATCAATATTAACGGTAATATTGATAAATATAAGGCTAGACTGGTTGTTAGAGGCTTTAAACAAAAATACGGCCTTAATTATTTCCAGACCTTTGCAGCTAGAAGTAACCCTACTACCTATAGGGTACTTCTTTCTATAGCAGCTGCCTTAGACTGGGAAATCCAACAAATAGATATTGTTGGAGCCTTTTTATATAGTAATTTAGAAGAAGAAGTCTTTATAGACCCTTCTAATATCCCTTTAACTGAATTCTTTATTAAAAATCCCGATTTAAATACTATAGGTTAGGATAATAAAGAAAATCAGATAATATTATTATTAAAAGCCTTATATAGACTAAAACAGAGTCCTAGGCAGTAGCAGTTAAAGATAAAATCTATATTAAAAGAAATAGGTTTTATATCTTTAAAGTCAGATAAAGCCACTTATTATAACCAGGATAAAAATAATCCTTATTATATTATTACCCACGTTAATAATTTTCTTATACTTAATAAAGACATTAAGTATATAGAAAATATAAAGGGTAAAATCTCTAAATATATAGAGATACAAGACTTAGGCGAAGTTTCTAAGTTTCTAGGGCTTTATATAACTAGAAATAGACCTAATAGGTCTATAACTATATCACAAGCCCATTATATCCAGCAACTATTAGAGAGGTTTAATCTTAAAGATACCTCTATTAATAATATACCTATATTAACAGGTATATTAAACGCTAAGAAAGGGAACAAAATAGAAGGATATAAGCCTTCTAAAGAGCTTATAAAGCAATATCAACGCCTTATAGGTTCCCTTATATACGCTATGTTTATAACTAGGCCGGATATTGCCTATAGCGTATCTTATACCTCCCGTTACCTACATAACCCCTCAGAATTCCTACTTAAACAAGGTATAGGTATATTAAAATACTTAAAAGGGACAATTAACTATAATATTACCTATAAGGGTAATAATAATAGTCCTTATATACCTATATTAGTAGGATATACTGATTCTGACTAGGCTAGTTGTAAAGAAACTAGAAAATCTACTTCTGGTTATCTTTTTACCTTAAACAGAGGTCCTATTAGCTAGAAATCAAAAAAACAGTTAACTATATCTTTATCAACCACAGAAGCTGAATTTAATAGTCTACAAGAAGCCATTAGAGAATCCATATAGTTAAAAGGCTTATTATCTAAAATAGGGTTTAATATAACCCCTATAACTATTAAAACAGATAATAACGGAGCCTTAAGCTTAGCCTATAACCCAGAATTTTATCAAAGGACTAAGCATACAGCCATATATTATTACTATACCCAGCAAGAGGTTAAAAATGGCAATATAGAAGTAGAATATATCCCTACTTCTTCTATGCCTACAGACGGCTTAACAAAACCCTTAAATAAGGTTAAATTTCAATAATTCGTTAAGCTTATAGGCCTATGTAATAAAAATAAGCCTATATAATATACCTATATTTAAGGTATATTTTTCCTAATATTATTAGGAATTATTTCTAATAAGTTATCTAAAAAGATAGCTTATTCTATTTTATCTCTAGGGTACTTATTTCTACTCTAGGGTAATTCTTTTCCTCTAAACTACTTATAATAAAGGAAAAGAGGGAGTGTTAGAAGTAAGAGTTATTCTAACTCTTAATACTTCTACTTTACGTTATATTTCCTTTATTATAAGAAGTATTACGTAATATATATATATATATATTATCTACTAGTTTAGTAGATTAATATATATATTAATTACGTAATCAGTATGATTACGTAATTAACTAAAGATTCTAGAAGATAGTTAGAGGAGCAAGATTAGCTTTATTTCTCCTCTCTTCTTCCATCTAGGTTAACTTATTAAGTTAGGGTTATTATTTTACGCAACTAAGGGTTACGCATGATATTCTGATTTATAAGCAGCTTACGCAAGTATAAAATATTCTAGTAAGCTAGATACGGTTATATAAGGGACTGTTTAGTCTAGTTCTATCTTCTGTTTCTTCTCTCTCTAAGCAAGCAACTCCTATAGTTATAATCTAACTATTATACTCTCTTTACTTCTTATATATCCTTATATCTATATTATTACTCTACCTCTATATATCTTATATTCTTACTTTTATAAGATATATCTTTATATAAGGTTATATTCCTTATATATATTATTATCTCTTTATATCTTTAAGAGAGATAATAGACCTATTGTGCTAATATTATACTATACCTTCTATAGAAGTATATTGCAGTATTACCTTAATTCTAGTATTAATTACCTTCTATAAAGCGTTTTTAAATAGAAACTAAGGCTTACTGTCTATATCTAGAGTTACAATCTTAAACGTTATCTTAATTACTTAATAGTCTAATCTGTAGTCTATCTTATGTATAGTGTATCTTATTATTATTCTTACTAGCTTCTCTAACGTAATTAATAAATTAATTATTATTACTACGTTATACTTATGCTATATCTTTATCTCTTATAGTAAGAGGCTTCTAAGTAATAAGTTACTTATTAAGTTAATAATTAGGTCTGCCTCCCCTTATCTAGTTACTAAGACATTATCTCCTCCTTATAGTTAGTTATGTTAATTAAAGTCTTTAATAAAGACTATATCTACCACCTTGCCTACGCTACTTCTAATGCCTGTAACTACCTACTATAATAAAGAATATGTCTAGTAAAGCATCTTAGGCTTCTATACTAAGACGTATACTAACATAACCAGTACTTAATAACCTAAGAGTTAAAGAATAGCTTTAGTTATGTCTAGTAATAGTATTAGTACTTACTCTGCCCTAACCTTCTTATTTACTTATAATATACTCTTAATTCTCTACTATTCTTTCTCTCTCTATACTGTTAGAACTATCTTAGTCTACCTACTATGCTACATTAGTACTATTAAGATCTTACCTACTCTTTTCTAAGCCTATAGTTCTTATACTACTATAACTATAAAGTCTTATAGTTACTTATTATTTATTAGGCTTTTATATACTGCGTCCTGTTTTCTTATGTTTAGTTAGAGAATCTAAAAGTCTTTACTTATAGATAGATAGGTAAAGCTTTAGATACTTCTTACTAAAGGATTTATACAGGCTACTATAGAGAATGCACTTTAGTACTATCTTACGGTATTTCTTATAGTAGTAGCCTTTCTTAGCATACTACCTACATACTTAGCTATTCTTATATTTAGATACCTTATGTTAGACAATCTACTAGCATTTATAGCACTAATATAGCTAAGACTAAGGTTTAAACACCTCTGTATTTCTAGACTCTCTACTAGCATAAAAGTATTCTTTTAAGATAAGCCTTCTAGCCTTACTAGCTTTAGTTAAGTAGACTGCTATTAATTTATACGTTTTTAGGCTTTCCTAATTACTTAGCTATATAATTTTAGTAATAGTGGTTTTGTTTTTCTTACTAAACTCTACTTCTACTTAACTTTTATACTTTTCTTTTTCCTTTTATATAGCTAACTATTACATAAAGTCTACCTTAATTAGATACAGGTTGTTATCTTAGATACATATACCTAGGGTAATCTTTATCTCTATAATTTTCTTAACTATCTAGTGTTCTACGTTATCTTAGTAAATAATTCTAATAAGATTTCTGTTTCTTAGGTTTATAGTAACAGCCTAGCACCACTATCCTATATGCCTGTCTATATATATCTTCTTTTTTACTACTGCTCTAATTATGCCTACATTAGGCTTATTACTATCTTCTGCTTTAACTTTAAAGGTGTTAATTATGTAGTATAAAGTATTAGTTATTATATTAGCTATATAGGTCTATACCTTACTAGATTAGCTAATAAGAGGGGTTTAGGTAACAGCAGCATAAGACAGGCTAAGGCTGCTTTACGTTAAAGCTAGAGTTATAGACACCTTAAGCTTCTTATGTATCTTTATATTATTATCTTTAACTTACTACTTTACTGCTTATAGATTGCTACAGACTATCTACAGCTTATCTTTAATTAATTAGAGTTTCTTATTTACTATCTAAAGTTTAGTTATAGCTTATTAAAGCTTAGCCTAAATATCCTTATTTTATAGTTCTAATTTCTTTTATATATTAAAAACAACCTAGAGGGATGCATAAAGCTTCTTTATCTACTTTCCTATGGCTAGAAGTAGTGTTCTATTGTTATCCTTAGTTACCTTAGCCCTTCCTTTTGTAGCTAACGTACCTTTAGCAGTTGTCTTCTGCACGTTATTTCCTACTAGCTTATTTAGTTCTACTGTTCTATTATTAGTAATCTCTTAGTTTTCTTTGTTTAATTAGGCTTTAGTTATTAGTCTGCGTAGCTGTTGTAAGGGCCGCTCTATTCTACTAGCCTTCCCTAAGTTAGATATAACGTTAATTATATCTAAATCTGCCTATATGTTTTATAATAGGATGCGCCAAAAGTAGGTCTACTAGTGCTATGCCACGCCTCTTAGTGCCACCCTTTTGTAAAACACCTAGACAACCCTTAATAGTAATAATAAAGATAAAATAAGCTAATTTTTCTGTATAGTCTAGTAGGAATCTAGGGAATTAGGAATAAAAGGGAAAACTATAAATCTCCACCCTGCTGCTAGCCTAATTAGGGCTATGCCGCACTAGCCATCAGACTGTTGGCATTGTGGATTCCGTGGTGGGCCTGATTAGCGTTGGCTTGTGGGTATTGCGGATGTGATCCTGGCCGCGATGTTCAGCAAGGCCTCATACGGGCCCAGCCCGTTACAGATGGTCGATCTTCTAGGACTCTTTAGGGCTAGTAACTAGGAGCAGTCTATCGAAGATGCTTTGATTATTTAAAAATATGGTGCGTAACTGCATGGTATGACTAAGAAGCATTATCTTAGCGGTCGTTTCAGCGAAGAGCGACTTTGCTCTCTGCATGCTCACTACTAACAATTAGCCACACTATTTTAATAGGCGCTGGCTGACCGACCCCTACTATCGGCAGCTAGAGCCGGCTTCTGTGTAAGTCATACACTTGTTGGCATTTTAGTATCTGAGCGTCTGATAAAATCCAGCGAGTAGCCAAACCTAGGTTTAGGCCGGGCACTTGGGGTGCCAAAAGACTGAATCCACCCCACAGTGCGCCACGTTAAATCCCCTAAGACTCACCAAAGTATACTATGTATATTTTTACACGTTAGGTACTAACATATATATCTCTTTCTATAAACATATATGTAACTACTTTCTATCCCATCAGGTGCCAATGGACCTCATTTTTGCTAAGGGCGGGGTAGAACCAACTAGATTCATTGCCCGGAAATATCTAGACAATTTTGTCTAATTAAATACTTATATATCGGCATTTTTGGAGTAAAAATGGGTAATTTTGGGCTTGGCAAAAATGAGGTCCATTAGCACCCGATGGGATAATCGTGCCTCGCCCCCACTTATTTGGACTCGGATTTCACCTCACCCGCGTAAGCGGGTGCTCACTATCCATTCGAACAAACCACCCATTCGAACAAAACCCACCTATTTTACCTGCTGAAAATGAAGATTTTGAGACAGAAATAAAATAAAATTACTACGTAGTATTTAACTGTTTTTAAAAGTTACTGGTATTTTTTATAGATTTTTAGATGTTGTTGTGATATGAATAAAAAATGTGTTTGAAAATGGGTTTTTGGTAAAATTTGGTGTGTTCGAATGGGTGGTTTGTTCGAATGGATAGTGAGCACACGCTTACGCGGGTGAGGTGAAATCTGAACCCAAATAAGGGGGGCGTGGCACGATTACTGGTTTTCCCCTCGCTGTCCCTCCCCTCCCACGCCGCGAGTCCGCTCAGCTTTCCTCATTCAAACTCTTCACTCTCCCAGGAAGTAAGCTTTCTGCTCTGTCTATGCTGATTAAAAAAATCTGCTCGCCGGGTCCAGCCAAACACCCTTAAACCTATCAAGGCTGCGGCCGACGATGGGTTCCTTTCCCTCAGTATGCAGTGTCGCTCGGGCAGGAGTTCGTGTCGTTGTGGCCGTTATGCAGAAATCACGCAAATTCTTTGCCTTTTATTCAAAGAAGGTATTTATTATTATTATTTGTTAATGTCCGATTTAACTTCTATATATTGAGAGGAGTCGACTGACGTCTCGTCAACGTAGCTTTTGAACAAGCTAATTGGTCTGTCTGTCATAATTAATTGAAACAATCAAGACGATTGAGAGCGCGTGAAGCGCCGTAAAAACCAGCATTAAAAGTTTCTTCTCGACAACGAATGCAGGGGCCTCAGGCGCCAGTAACTTTAGTACCTTAGCAAAGGTGATGACAATCACCTTGAGTATTCTTACTATCGCTACTTCTTGCTATGCAGGATGGTTGATGCAGGTGAGTGGCGCGGAAACCTTTTGTGAAACATACACCAGTAAACAGCTAACTCGGTGGGTCAAAAGAGAACTTATTTTCTGAGGCATCGCGGAGACAAAACATTAACGACATAATCGCAATCGTATTCGGTCTTGGGCTTGGCATTATTGTACTCGGTTTTCTCATCGCCCTCTGCTTCTGTTTGGTTGGCTACCTTATTTCTTAATTTCTGAGGTCTGTTCCTCTGGATCCAAGCGCTTCCTGGGAACAGGATCGAATGAAATGCTAAGGCAATGCAATATGCTGGAGGAAGATTAAAAGGTTCGATGTATAAGTTTCTTGAGCAACTTACGGCATCGTAATGAGCAGCCATCTTATCAAGGGTCAGGCACGGGTTAGGAGCGAGTTGACTGCGCAGCGCGCTCAGTATGGGAGGAGTGATGGATTTGGGGCGGCTGGGAGTATTTCATGGCATCTTCGCAGACTCAAATAGAAGCAGCTTCGAGCGAATCCGTCGTAATCTCTGTGGTTTACATCCGGCCAACGTAGCTATGCTGTCATCAGTAGTAATTGTTTCACCTACATATGTAGCAACTTACTGTGGATAATATCACGAAATACTGTGGTACCGAGCCAAAATAAAACCCCCCTGCCAGGTAGATGTGGCCGTGTTGCCACGATCATCTCAAAAGCGATACTTTGAGGTTCTGATGCCCATTGGGCACAATTCTAGCCATTAAGAGTCATTATTCCGGTAGGTGGTGTCCCCACACTACCTGTTAGGAATATTTAACTTATACATACTACCATAGTAGTATTTCCCAGCAGAAGCAATTCAGGGTTGAAAGTGTCTTCGAGTTTATGTATACTGGCGAAAACGCCGAGGACCCTTATGTCGAGTTGAAGAGTGAAGGTGAGACCATCAAGATCGTTCTCGGCCAGGAAGCTGATTGCTTTATTGATGACGACGAATTGACCAAAGATGTTTGAGTCTATGTGTTGGCAGAATATTTCCAAGCAAAGCGGCACAAAGAGCACTCCCTTCGCAAGCTTGTGTCCAAACTTGAGACGCTTGAGGTCTGCGAAGGATTTATTGGTTGCATCAGAGAGACATACCACTCAACAACGAAGGCTAATCAAGAACTGCCCTAGGGATCTGATGGTGCGAACCGCACACAAAAGACTGTCGCATCTTTGGGAGAAGAAAGCTTTTCAAGATCTCGTCTGTGAATGGGGAGATTTCGCGGTAGATCTAACTGCATTATCTGTATAATACCGGTACCAGCTGAACCGATACCGTACCTCCAGGTGGAGGCATCAGCGTTGAGTGGCGAGATCGAACACAGGTGACCAACGCATCCGGTTAAAAGGTGTGGGACTGCCTCGAATGGGTAAGAGACCGTGGAGAAGGTGTTGATTGGCACGGGGCTGCGAATGCGGGGTCGCGATAATCCGTGTATCCGATTGCTGTTTCCCGGCCGTCAGATACATCATTTGAAAGGCTGGACTCGGTGGTCGAGCACGATCAAGCATGCAGTAATTGGTCGCCATGTTTCATCTCAATTTAACCACCAAATGACGGCTATCGCGTATCGCACACTTGAACAGTGCGTTCGTCCGGATCCTCGGAGGCCAAGGCGAGATCGATGGTCGAGTGGTGTTCTCTTCTCTACCACGTCTTCGTGCCGCAGGGTAGTAGACTTCTGAGGCCGTAGTCATTCATGAGGTCGATAATCAAGAGCGCAACATCAACTGTTATGCACCAGTCTGCTATCCCATCGAGTGCCAGATAGCTCCATTTTTGCCAAGGCTCAAAATACCTACTATTTACCTATTATTACCCTGCATTCAAAGGGGTACTTGACGATACGTTATTTACCCCTATGCTCTCTTACCTGTTATTACTAACTATTACTACTATTTTGATTGATGCTGCGATGTCTTCTAGTGATTCTGATACCTCTATTACCTCTGTACGCAGCTGTATAGTAGTTGAGGTCCTTCCGGAAGACCTTACTGCTGCTTGTAATACAGACTGTACGCCTGAGCGCTGTGACGCAGCAACAGTCTGGCCCCACGAACCTCTGGCTACCGAGCATGGACCTCCGGGCTCCTTCCAGCCCTTTGACGTGCCAGCCCGGGCCTAAGAGGTACGGGAGCTGCCAGCAAGCCCGCTTGACCTATTCGTCCAATACGTTCCGCAGGGCCTTGTTAAGCAGTGGGCCCAGTGGACAAATACAGTACCGTTAAAGCAGGGCCCTCTAACTAGAACAGCAAGAGTGAATTTATGGCAGAAGACTTTAGCAGAAGAGATCTACCTCTTCTTAGGAATCCTACTATATATAGGGATCCATAAGGAATCTAGATTATTAACCTACTGGTTAACCCAGCAGCAAAAGGAGGACCCTATCCACTTGTTTACGCAATTTATTTCTAGAAACCAATTCTAACTACTGCTCCAGCGGCTACAAATATTCAACACTGCTGAATTCCAGCCTAGCGCGCCTAGACAGCCTCGCTAGGGCCAGGGCCAGGGCCAGGCCCAGGATTAAATGCCAGATGTATACCGGAAGGTTAATTAGTAGTTAGCCTATATCCAAGAGACTAAGGATTCCCTTTACACAGCTAGTTTAGATCTTACAGTTAATAAGGCTATAGTCTAATTTATAGGTCAATCTCTAGAAACAACAACAATTCTAACGAAACCTATCCCAACTGGCTATAAGATCTAGATCCTTGCCCAGTCTAGCTACTGTATCCAGTGGCTCTAGCACGTACACAAAAAGGGCCCATACGCATTAGTCCCCTAGGCGCAGCCCGCCCAGTCGGCTAAGCCAGCCGGGCCAGCCGGACCAGCTGCTAAAAAGCTGGCTCTGTTAACACCAACGCAGCAGGTGGTAACTACCCTTACTTCCCTACTTCCAGCTGCAACCTACCACGTCTTTCTTAACAACCTTTTTGCCTCTGTACAGCTCTTTTGTACCCTACGAAATCAGCAAGTTAGAGCTTCTAGTACTTACCAGAAGGATAGTGGGATAGATAAGATCCTAGCTACTAAGAAAGAGACTAAGGGACAGGGTATCCCCTAAGGCAAAATACACTATATCCCTACTTTAGATAGAGAGGAAAGTTATCTGCCTGCTAGCCTGCTTACTTAGATAACTAACTAGTAAATAGGTCAACCAATTCACCTGGAAGAATAATGCTCTTATACTCTTCCTATCAACTGTCTTCCAGAACGGCCAAGAAGTTATCCGCAGCCGCCGCCGCCCAGCTAGGGATTCCGCTGCCAAGAGGGCTGCCCGGCAAGTCTTTAGCCCAGACGTCCGAAAGGACCTTCCAGTCCCTAAGGCAATTAATAAATATAACCACAAGATAAATAGGGTTAATATTAGTAACCAGATAAGGTCCTATTATCAATATGGCCACCCTATTTGTTAAGGGGGCTGGTAGTTAATTGCCTAGAATTTCCTGCTGGAAGTAGTAGTTGTAAATAGCTTCCTACTATAGCTCTAGGGTAGCCCTAGGTAGCAGAAGGTAAAAACCTACTACTAATGGCAGCAGTTACTTACAGGCCAGCTTATTTAACAGTTTAGACCATTAGCAAAAGGACGGCAGAGGTTGCGGCCTAGACGGGCTACAGACAAAATGAATACCTCTATTCTATAGGAACACCACAGGAAGGGATTAAGAGGGGCTAATTCACTTTGTTCCTACTGTAGTAATAGGAAAGCTTTAAGAGCCCGCCAGACCCTAGCTAAGATATCTGGGAATAGCCTTATACAGAAGAAAAGGACGCAGAAGGGCTGCTTAGACTGTAATGTAGCTTTATGTACCACGGGAGATTGCTGGTACCTCTGGCATACCCAAAATATATAGGGAACAGAGGTACTTTTACCCTATTGGTTAACTTAACAGATTCACAAGCCCCTATTGGCTCTACCCCGCCCTTGGCAAAAATGGAGCTATCTGGCACTCGATGGGATAGCGACGACTGCGTTCAGTAAATAGAGGATCACACTAATCGTATCGATTGCGAATCCACGCTCCTAATCTAACAGCAGACTACTCTAGGCTTTGTCAAGGTATTTGTGGACAAAGTTGTGGAGGTAGACTCGCGCAGTGTCTGAGTCCATGGTATGGTCTACGTGATAATACAACCAACCACTTTAAAAAGCTTCGGTGTTGTGGGACAAAAAAGCGGGGAGTAGACAGATCGACAACGAAAGACCAACATGCCATTATCCCATGGGGTGCGGATGGACCTCATTTTTGCCAAGGGCGGGATAGAGCCAATAAGATTTATATTCTGAGAATGTCTAGAAATATTCATCCAATTGAATGCTTATATATTGATATTTTTGGGGTAAAAATGGGTAATTCTTGGTCTTGGCAAAATAAGGTCCATCCGCACCCCATGGGATAGCAAAGCTAGCAACTGAATTCATCGTTGTTTGCACCGAGAATCAGCGATGCAACATTCAGGTGATGCGGCCGAGAGCAAGCGCCTAGACCGAGCAACACTGTCCATTCCGCGGCACAGCGGAAAGCTCTCTTGCCGGCCGGTCGCTTATGAGACGGCGAGCGGGACGCCTGGCAAGGCGCCTTCGAGGCGGGGATTCGTGCGGTGCAACCACGTGCGCCGCTCCCACCAAGGCTGCCTAGCCTAGACAAATGCATGCTAATTTTACACGGCGGTCAACGCAGCGAGGCATTACCGCTGCTGTCTTATGCTGCGAGGAGAAGCAGGGCGCACAGAAACCACAGGTGAACAAAGCATCAGACTGCAGAGTAGAATTCTATTACGTTCATAGCGAAGTCACATAATATAAGATCGCCGTCACAGATAGTGCTATTGGCAAACAAGAGCTTATTGCTTCTAGAATTTTATAGGATTAGTAAAACTTACTAGGTAGGCCTAGAAAAGGTGCTGTAGGCACTGATGGTTTCTAACAGCAAAAGGCGTTATAAGTAGCTAATAGGGTTAACATGTCAGATTAAACCGACCTCCGTATTTAAATTTAATCTACAAAATTTAGAAGAAACTATTGTGACAGATTAACTGTGTAGTTACTAGTGACATAACAAATAAGGATAAGTGTAGTTAGCGCTGCTGTTAAAGTAAATAATTTAATTAAATTAGAGTAATTAAATAAGTAAACACGACAGATTAGGCTTCTTAGATAAACAAACAGACCTAAGGGCTGTATTTACTATATTTACTATATTTAACTAAAGACATACTTATTAAAATGCCTTGCACTAGGTTTATTTTGGTTTCTAGGCTAACTAAACTAAGTAACTAAGCAGTTCCTAAATAGGCAAAAAGGTAGGTTAACTCTAACTTCTAGATCTTAAGCAAACGCGTAAACTTTACACTCCTAGAACGCGTTAAGCCGTTTATACTTACACAGGCTACACCTCCTACTAACCTTTAACTCTATTACCTACCCTAACTAATTAATCCTTTTCTTATAAGCTCTTTCTTTTCTCTTTTAACCTTAATATATCTGTTTCTCTTTTTAGTAGTTACCTGCTACCCTTAATCTCTTTATAGTTTGTAATAGCGTTGCTAGAGTCACTAGTCTATGTTAATAGGCTTAGTAAAGTAGCTGTTGTAACTTAGTAAGGCCGTTGTTTTATGCAGGAGTCTATAATATCTTCTGGCGCATAGAGGCGTACTAGCTAGATTTATAACAAAGGCCTCTTTATTAGAGAGCTTATGCTGCTAATAAATACTATAGGTATGCTACTAACATTCTGTCTACTAATAACTATTTACTAATGTCCCTAAGGTAAGGTATATTAGGTCTACTAACACTATAATTAACAAGGTACCCTTAAGCGCCTTTATAATAGTAAAGCAATAAGCTCTCTAACTAATTACCTTACTATAAAACATAATATCTATATAAACAGTAGTAACAAGTTATCTAAGTAATTAGCAGAAGGTTAAAAGCCTTAGTAAAAGTAACTATAGGTTTACATTAGGCTATTAGATAAGCTATAGGTTAAAGAGCTTACCCTTAGGTATATTATTAATAGCGGCAGTCTCTTTAATATATTTAGTAACCTCTATATAAAACAGATGCTTTAGCTCTTTAACCTAAACCTAGTAAGCGCAGCAGCTCTAGCCTATACGTTTATAAAGAAAAATCTTAATAGGCTCTTTTTTATAAAAAAGCAGGCCGTATGGTAAGAGCTTCTTTATACGTTAACATAAGTCTATCTTGCTTTTAACCTATAGATGTTACTAAACAACATAGTAATTCTTAGTATATCTAGGTACTTCCTTAATTACTACAGACATACTTAGTAATACCTACTTACCCTTAGTTAACAATAAGGGGTATATACTGGTAATAATATTGCTATAACGCTAGCTGCTGTTATATAAGACTAGGATATTATAGACCGGCTTAGCATATTAATATTAGATAACGCCTTTAATAATAACAGCTGTAGATAAGTACTGTTTACCTACATTAACCCTTTACTTATAAGCAAAGACGTCTCTTACTAGCGTATTTACTGCTATAGTTACATTCTTAACCTTATAGGCAGGGCCTTCTTATATAGTAATAACAGCAAGAGTATTAAACAAGAGTCATAAGCGTTTAAGGTTACTAGCAATGTAAGTAAAGAGCTAGCCCTCTAGCAGAAGAAGGGGCCTGTTAGTAAGCTTTACAATATCGTTAAGTAGGTAAGGGTATCTCTCTAGTGTAGTAAATACTTTAAATAAACAATTACTAAGGCTATTAATAAAGGTAATAAGTATCTACTTTATAAAGTAACAACCTTTAAGCTGCAGCTAATACTTAATAATAAGACGCAATAGAACTCTATATACCTTATAATTAAGTACGCTATTATAAAGTAAAGCTAGATATAGAGCTTTCTTATAAAGAACTAGTAAGACCCTAATTATAGTAAATATATTCTAGAGGAAGATATACTAACGTTTAAGGATTAGCGTCTGCTTATTAAGCTACAGGATATTCTTACCTTACTATACTAGTAAACACTTTATACGTAAGGCTAGGCTAAGAAGGGGTTATATAAGACTCTCTAGGAGATTATAGGCAGCATAAAGTACTTCTTAGAGAAGATAGAGATATAGAAGACATTCTTTAATAAGGATTTAGAAGCTAAAGAAGGCCCTTAGCTACTATTAGCTATAGCCTTAGAGAAGAAGATAACAAAGTAAGGTAGGTAATAGCTATTGTTACTAGTAGTAAGGCTTTAGGCTTATTAGCACTTTACTAAGATAAATAACTAAAGCTAATAGTACTTCTAACTCTTACTAACTATAGGCTAGAAGAAGCTAAATAACTACTATAGTAAGCTTAGAGAATCTTCTTTCTATATAGCAGTAATTATTCTATACTTAGGCTTTAGGCTCTTATAGTTAGAAAAGCACTAGATTAATAGGCTAATACACTAGGTTTATAAGGCCTATAAGTCTGTATAAGTATACTAAAAGAGATAGTACTAGCAGGATAAGCCTTTATTAATAAAAAAGAGTTAGGTAGTTAAGCTATAAGCTGCAGCTAGCCCTAGGGCTAGTAGTAAATATAACGACTAGATAAATACCTACTATTAGAATAAGCTGTTAACTAAGTTAGAGATTAATTAGTATATTATAGTAAGACTAAGAAAGGTTACTAATCTAGTTACTTAGTAGATCTTATAACGTAAGAAGTATCTAATAGTTAGTTAGTTTGCTTTTAACGTCTTTACTATACCTATAATAGCTACAGACTGTAAGAAAGCTTTTAGCCTTATAAAGCTAACGCTTTTAACCTAAAGGCTCTCTATGTCACTAGTAACACTTAAATATCTCTAGTGCCTTAAAAACTAGCTTTGTTAGGGCGTAATTTCCCTTAGATTAGCCTTACTACCGCCCTTAGAGATAGTGACTAAGTTAAAGAGATACATAAGGCCTCTAGAGACCGATCTATAGGTTAGCAGCTGTAAAGTAGGTGGCAGTAAGGTAAGTGGCAGCAAAACTAAGTATTCTATAGGTTTAACGTTATAAGGTTTAAATTAAACTAAGCAAACCAAACAAAGCGCTTAATATAAGCTAAACAAGCAAATCAGTCGCTTAGAGGGCATTAAGTAAATAAATAGGACCGTTAGATTTAATTTGTTGTTACGACCCAACAAGTTACAGGTGATAACAGCCCCACTAGACGAGCGGGAAAAAGACAAGGCACCGGTACGGACAAGAAGCAGGGTCAGACGGATGACTCCTCAGGAACGGAAGAACTACGGAAGGTCACGTGAAGATAAGAAGGGACCGACATTCGATAAGCGGTCCCACGCCAAGGACCGACATGCCAAGGATCGGTCCATCGCGAGGAGCGACTCCAAGCGAGTCGGTCCCAGAAACGAGATCATGAGATATAAGGACATTCATTCCCAGTAGATAGATTTCCTTCCATAGCTCTTCAGCAATTAACTTTGTGATTCACCCTACCATAAGTGACTCTCAACTATCCATCGGTTGTGAAGCTATACGAGCTACCCCCCCTACGAAGTATACGATTGATCACCGTCTACCCAACAGACCAACAAGATAACCAACAAGCCAACAAGACCAAGACACCGTCATTGAGTATCGAAGCCTCAGCTACCTGTTAGCAGAAAACACCACTGTCGGATATCTGACCGTAACACTTTAATTGCTCCTGTTCAGTAAGTTGACCCTACGATACCACTAACAGTAAAAAACCCGAACAATGGCCCCCAACACTCCTACTCCTACTTCATCTTCTTCTGGAAACAAGGGTAAGGCTACGACTGCCAAACCCCAGAACCTCGACGAAGAAATGAAGGGCGCCGAGTCCTCCAGCGAGGAGGAAGACAGCAACGAGGAGCTAGCCAAGCAACTCAAACGCGCCAACAAGGATATCGCCAATATGCAAGCCTTGTTCAACGAAAACGCGGCAGCCATGGAGCAGCTCCAGGCCCAAGCCCGCCGCACTCAGGCCCTCGAGGAGGAAGTTCGCACCCTCCGAGGCGCCGCCGGAATCATCCAGACTCCCATGGATGGACGAGAGAAGTTGAAACTCAACTCTCCCACCACTTTCGATGGAACCCCAGGACAACTCAAGGGCTATCTGATCCAGATCAGGACCTATCAGGAATTCCACTCGAAGAATTTCAGAACCGAAACCGAGCGAATCATCCACGCGTCGACATTCCTCCGTGGACGAGCCCTCCAATGGTTCGAACCCTACATGGAAGACGTGCTCAACAACGAAACGCTGGAATACTGCAGGACCGAAACTCAAGACATATTCGGCAGCTTCCAAGGATACGAGCAAGCCTTAAAATCACTCTTCCAAGACCCAGATGAGAAACGACAAGCTGAGCGAGATCTGGCTGCCTTGAAACAGACCAAATCTGCGACTCATTACGCCGCAGAGTTCCGAAGAATCTGCGCACGACTCGACTACACCGACGACACTCGAATCTTCATGTTCTACCAAGGACTAAAGGACGAGGTCAAGGACGAGCTATCCAAGATAGATCGACCAGACGACTTCTTGCAGTACGCTGAACTTGCTATTCGAATTGACACACGACTTTACGAACGACGAAAAGAAAAAGGAGAAAGCAAGCGACCCCCGAACTCCAGCAAGAAATACCAATGGCACTCCCAAAAAGGCAACCAGCACCAGTTCACCACTCCTAAGTTCCAAAAAGGAACCTACATGGGACCACCAACCTCTTATGGACAACACACTGGACCTATGGACGTCAGCGTGGCCAGCAAACAGGGACAACGACCACCACGCGACCCCAAGTCCATCAAGTGCTACAACTGCGACAAGCTAGGACACATGGCCAGGGACTGCAAACAACCAAAACGACTCCAGAACAAACCAGTCCCTGAAGGATCCAAGCACGCCAGCATCGCACGAAGAGAAATTCCACACGAGCAACTCACCTGGACTACCTGCTATAATGACGATTGTCTTACCCACCAGGACGGGAAGGAACAAGCAGGATGGTACCCTAAGGCACCAAGAAACAAGACTGTAGCTGTATCCCAGAAGGACACAAGGGAGACAACTCACGAATCTAACCAGCAAGCGCTGACAGTCGACAATGTCACGAACGCACGCGACCAAGTCCCGGGGCCAAGCCGGCAGCTTGCGCCGGAAGAAGTCCGCGAACTAGGGAGAATGGTCGACGAACACCTACGACGAGGAGTTGTCACACCAACCAACGTACCCTACGATGCCGAGTACTTGTACCAAGTACGATACGGACCTAGAATCCAAGGACCATTGACAATCGAAATGCACAACCGAAGGTGCATCAGAAAACTCCAACTAGGATGCAACTTAGCGATCGACCAGCTGCGAGAAAGACCACACATGATGAAGACGTTATACGCTCTCCTACCCCGGCTAGAACAACGCATCAAGGCCCAGGGAAACTCGAAAGAACTCTACCGGCTCGAGCAGCAGATCGAGGAAGGAAGAGAAGAACTTGAAGAAGAGGACCCTACGGAGTACCTCCAGAAACCCACCAAGATAGTTGCGGTAGGACACAAACAGGCGCGAAGACCTAGACACCCACCACCACAACTATCAATCAGAGAACGAACCCCGCAAGACACTATCGAAATGTACGCAGGACATACCAGCTCAGAGGATGAAGAATCGCTGGACGAATTCATCCCTCCCAGCAAACTACAAAGACGAGCGGCAGAACAACTCAGGGATATGCCCAGAGGCAGCCCAAGCGTCACCACAGAAACCCCCAGCAGCAAAGTACGACGATGGGAAGAGGAACTGCTTTCCCCACCGATCGAACAAGACGACGGAGAAGCACCTTATGACTCGGACGAACCACTAGCCAGTCAACGCTACGTGGATTACTCAGACGCAGTACCCGACTTTCGACCCGAAGTCCGCAAGGATAGCAACGACCAATACGCACGCTTCTATGGGACAGAAGAAGCCGTCATTGAACACCGACCTGAGAAACCATTCCTAGAGAACGCACAGTTTGGAGACCACGAATATCTCGATTACACTCACCCACTCCACAGACGAGTGTTTTGGGCAGACTGCATCTATGATGACTGCTCCTACCACGCGCACGAGAAAAGCGACCACACCTTCTACCCAAGAAGACGAGGTCAGATCCCCATTCCGGACGTCTATCTACAATCAGAAGTCGGAACTTGGGAAATCAAGGAATACAACGCCCCCTGGCTGTATTTCCAACCATGCCCCAGACACCCCATGCCTTGTGTCAACAAGATCACCAAACACTGGTCAGACTGCTTGTTCGACAAATGCAAACTCCATTACGAAGGCAAGGCAAGAACGTGGAGGACTCAGATCAAGGAAGCATCTGAACCCGCAACCACGCCACAAGGGAAAGGAAAGAAACCTTCCCGTAAAGGATTAAACCAACAGTCAAAAAACTAGGGACGCCGACTGAAGAGGGACACCCAGCGGCGACAGAACACAAGTCCCTATGCGCAGCAACCAAGGAAGACGACGCACACCTCTTCTTGGAAATCCTAATCGACGGACAGCCCACTCAAGTCATGGTAGACAGTGGCGCACAAGCAAATCTGATATCACCACGGATGGTGAATCAACGAAATATCCCATGGCGAATTAAGGGAGTCCCTTACGACCTCCGAAACGTGGAAGGAGAAACGGTTGAGTATGGCGGAGGCACCATTGACAAGGAGACCGTACAACTCCCTATGGTTACCCATGGCCATCAAGAACAACTGATCTTCGACATCACAGAGATAGGACACTTGAATGTGATCCTTGGAATCCCATGGCTACGAAAGAACAACCCAGACATAGATTGGAAGACTGGCCATCTCCAATGGAGAGATTCGACTGCGAGGCAGCGTTGCATGCAGCAACCCCCGAGTGAATCCAAGCGACAGAAGTACGTCGCCTACATCAGAAGAATCGAACCTACACGAGACAAACGATTCGAGAACTTTGAAGAAAATCAGCGGGAAGAAGAGAGACTCTCCCCTATTCCTCAAGAATACCGCAAGTATCAGAGACTGTTTGCCGAAGAACTGGAAACAGGCCTGCCGGAACACAGCTCGTACGATCACGAGATACCGCTCAAAGAAGGAGCACACCCGAAGTTCCATAAGATATATGGACTCAACGAAACAGAGCGAGAAGCACTAGACAAGTACCTCGCTGAGAACCTCAAGAAAGGTTACATCCGACCATCAACATCCCCAGCAGGATACCCGATCCTGTTCGTACCAAAGAAGAACGGCAAATTACGACTCTGCGTTGACTACCGACAACTCAACGACATCACGATCAAGAACTGCTATCCTCTACCCCTCATTTCGGAACTACGAGACCAACTGTACGAAGCAAAGTGGTTTACGGCCCTGGATCTCAAAGGTGCCTACAACCTTATCCGAATGAAAGATGGCGAAGAATGGAAAACATGTTTTAGGACACGAAAAGGCAACTTCGAGTACCTTGTTATGCCTTTCGGACTTACCAACGCACCCGCCACTTTCCAGACAATGATCAACCACGTACTACGAGAATTCTTAGATGTATTTGTAGTCGTCTACCTTGACGATATACTCATCTACTCTCGCAACCTCGAGGAACACAAAGAGCACGTTCACAAAGTACTTCAGAAGCTACAAGAAGCCAAACTCCTGGTAGAACCTGAGAAAAGCGTATTCCACAGCCAACGAGTCGACTTCTTAGGATTCACCATCACGCCTGGTGAAATCAGAATGGAAAATGGAAAGATCGCGGCAGTAAAAGACTGGCCACGACCCCAGAATGTCAAGGACATTCAGTCATTCCTCGGATTCGTCAACTTCTACCGACGATTCCTCAAGGGATATTCAGGCAAAATCAACCCCCTCATCAAGCTCACACGAAAAGACACTCCTTTCGAATGGACAGAAGAACAAGAAAAAGCCTTCGAGGACATCAAGCAACAAGTCCTCTCGGAACCAGTTTTGGTTATCCCGGACCCTAGAAAACCCTTTGAACTTGAGACCGACGCTTCAGACTACGCCATCGGTGGACAACTCGGGCAACGAGACAACAACGGAAAGCTGCACCCTTGTGCATTCTTCTCTCGAAAACTCAGCGGACCCGAACTCAACTACCAGATCCACGACAAAGAACTCATGGCAATCATCGAAGCATTCAAAGAATGGAAACCTCAACTATCCGGAACCAAGCACGAAGTCAAGGTTTACACCGACCACAAGAACCTAGCCCACTTCACTACTTCGAAAGTCCTCAACAAACGACAGATTCGATGGTCTGAATTCCTCTCTGAATTCAATTTCCGAATCATCTATGTTAAAGGAACAGAAAATGGCAGAGCTGATGCACTAAGCCGACGACCGGACCACGAAGTCCCGGTACCAGACGAAACACTAGTCATCTTGAAGCAAGACGACAAAGGCGACCTTGTGCCAGCACAGAAGCTCATTATGATCGGCACCCGTGTCAATACCAGCACGACTGGCAGAATGACACATGACCAGATCAGAGAAATTCATAGCGCTCGCGCACATGGACACCAGGGTGTTACGAAGACGTTCAAGCGAATTCGACAACATTACGACAAGCGAGTCACGCGACAAGAAGTGGCTTCAGCAATCAAGGACTGCGAAATGTGCAAGAAAAGCAAGAACAGTCCTCACAAGCCATATGGGCAAATACAACCACTACCAGTGCCACCAGAAGCATGGCATTCGATCTCTCTAGACTTTATCGTCAAACTACCAAAGTCAGAGGAACCACTCACGAAAACGGACTACGACAGCATCCTAGCCGTAGTAGACCGACTCACAAAGTACGCTTACTTCATCCCCTACTTAGAGTCAAGTACGGCGGAAGACCTCGCGTACACGTTCTTGAAATACATCGTCAGCAACCACGGATTGCCGAAAGAAATCGTGTCAGACAGGGACAAGCTGTTCACATCCAAGTTTTGGAAATCGCTGATTTCGCAACTCGGAGCTGATCACAAGCTATCAACTGCATTTCACCCGCAAACCGATGGACAGACCGAACGAATCAACCAGATACTGGAACAGTATCTACGATGCTATGTCAACTACGATCAAGACAATTGGGTATCACTGCTACCAATGGCCCAATTCGCCTACAACAGTGCTGTTGGAGAAAGCACTTCGAACTCCCCATTCTACCTGAACTACGGATTCGAGCCTACGGCATACGGAGAGCCCCGACAAGGACCACGAGCACTGAAAGCTGTGGCTAACTTCAACAAATTACGGGAAATCCAAGAGAATGTCACCAAAGACTTGGAATTCGTCAGGACACGAATGAAAAAATACGCCAACACGTCAAGGATGACGGGACCATCCTTCGAAGAGGGAGATAGCGCATATCTCTTGCGACGAAACATCAAAACAAAAAGGCCAAGCGACAAGTTGGACTACAAAAAACTTGGACCTTTCAAAATCATCAAGAAAATCTCAGATGTCAACTTCAAACTCGAACTACCAGACACGATGAAAATACATCCAGTCTTTCACATTGCGCTGCTAGAGCCAGCACCGCGAGGATCAAACACCAATGACTGCATCATCGTGGAATCACCCGAACCAGAATACGAAGTTGAACGCATCATCGATGAACGAGACGAGAACGGAGAAAAACAATATCTCGTCAAATGGAAAAATTACGGACACGAGGATAACTCATGGGAGCCCGTCAAGAACCTCCAGCACTCTCAGCAACTTGTGCAGGACTATCACGACTCTCAGCCGAACCTGACCCCTGGACCAGCGGGCCCAAGTCAGCAAAACCCTCGCCAAGCCCGAAAGAACCCCAGTCAGCGTCGTTAGGAACCCCCAGAGCCTGTAGGTCACTCACGACCCAGGACTCGTGAGAATCCAGAGCCGGAATCAACCCATCCTCCTCATCCATCTCTTGCATCCCCCGACGAAACGTTTCCTGCTGCCTTTCGCGAACCTTCTTACGAATCGTACGAATCCGCGACAAGCGACTCGCCGCCTCAGCCATTTGCGACTGAAGCTGGGCAAACTGAGCGTGAAGAGCAAGGAGCTCCTCACCAGCCTTCTCTTCCTTTTCATCCCATTCCTTCTGCTGCACGTTCAAGCGTTGAACTACAGAAAAATCAGCAAAAGCGCAACCACCAGCGAAGAAGAAGAACTTACGAGTGGAAGCCACCAAAACGCCATCACAAGGCTTCTTCTGCTCGATGCACAAACGACAACGAGAAGAACCCTCACCAAAGCGACATGCGACCTTCGCACGGAAACAACGAGTGCAAGGCATGTCTGGTTCAATCGAACGAGATTCAATATACGCCAAAAGGTTGCGGCGCTCGCGATCTTTAATCTCAGTTCTTCGCGACTTAGATTTTTCTATGCGGCCTGACATGTTGTCAGCATCGTAAGAAAATAAGGACGCAAAACTTGAAGACTCCCCAACCTGGGAGACACGACCTACTTATGCAGGTCTTGAGGTCAAGACCTTTGGAGAGGAGACCTGATGTTACGACCCAACAAGTTACAGGTGATAACAGCCCCACTAGACGAGCGGGAAAAAGACAAGGCACCGGTACGGACAAGAAGCAGGGTCAGACGGATGACTCCTCAGGAACGGAAGAACTACGGAAGGTCACGTGAAGATAAGAAGGGACCGACATTCGATAAGCGGTCCCACGCCAAGGACCGACATGCCAAGGATCGGTCCATCGCGAGGAGCGACTCCAAGCGAGTCGGTCCCAGAAACGAGATCATGAGATATAAGGACATTCATTCCCAGTAGATAGATTTCCTTCCATAGCTCTTCAGCAATTAACTTTGTGATTCACCCTACCATAAGTGACTCTCAACTATCCATCGGTTGTGAAGCTATACGAGCTACCCCCCCTACGAAGTATACGATTGATCACCGTCTACCCAACAGACCAACAAGATAACCAACAAGCCAACAAGACCAAGACACCGTCATTGAGTATCGAAGCCTCAGCTACCTGTTAGCAGAAAACACCACTGTCGGATATCTGACCGTAACATTTGTTTACTTTAACAGCAGCGCTAAGTGTAGTTATATTACTTAGAGTAATCTACTAGGCCTACAGTAGATCTATATAAACAAGTGGCATCTATCCCTTATAGGGCAATCCTAGCCTGACTATGCCTTTTAGTAAGTAATAAATGTATTAGGTCGGTTTTACTAAAGCGAGGGTATCCTAGGTTCTGTTACATCGCCTATCTCTATCTTAGGGCCACGAAGGATTAGACCAGCCGCAAGTGTAGAACACGTGTAGAACCAGTGTAGCTAAAAAGGAAAGAAAAGATGTTATAATAATAAGAAGAAGGGAGTCGCTTTCGAGGACGTTGGAAGTAAAGAAGATACGAATGCCTTGCCAGCTAAAGCTACAGGGCCACAATGCCAGCATTAAGGCTGCTTGGTGGGTCGCACCCAGGCTACTACAACTGTACGTCTCATTAGTTCAGAAGAAAAGGACTTTGCATGTACAAATATGCGCAGGTGGGGTAAATTCAAGTTGATGCCCCCCAGTGGCTTCGGGTTCGTCCTATGACTCGGGCGGGAAGAGGTGGGAACTCTACATGGAGTAAGCTAAAAGACATGATTGAAGCATGGGGTCCACGTGGGTCTCTCATCCTTGCACCAGATCACTCTGGTGGGTGGTGGCCAGGGTTGATGCCTTAGCACCGATCAGCACCTGCTCGCTAGAGGCCTTGGCATCGCTTCAAGAAGGCCGTAAACACATCCAATCAAAGAGAGCTGGATCCTTCAGTGTTGAGACCCAGTTGGTGGCCGACCAAGCTGAAGGCGTTACTGTCTCTGCTGTAGCCAAGGGACAATGCCCAGGTTGGCAGCCTGGAAGATGGATCGAGTGTGCTTTTGCATCTAGCCAAGTGCTGTGCCACAAGCTTCAAGCCAATAATACACCTAAAGGCATCGTGTGCTTTCCCTTGTTATCGGGCCACTCCAGGAAAACTTTGTTGCCGCCCAGATAGTATACAGCCGACAGCCTGCTTGTAGTCACCAGCCTGCTTTCCTTCTGTGATGACTGCAGCAGAGTCCGAAGTAACTCGCGTAATTCTCGTTTACAAGCCGAAATTCCAGCCCCATTTCCGGGCAAACGATCCGACAACGCAGCCTGACAACCACCCATCAGTAGAGTTCTGTGTTGGTAACATAGCATTCCCTCTAGTAACCCTGAGGTACCCACTGTGGGGCCATGCAGGCTGCAATATTAAAGATCACCAAGTCTGCGAGGCTCGGTCACTGGACATCCGGACACATTTTCAGGCAGCCGAGAAGATTGCAACCCCCCTCGGGCTAGGTCGCTTCCTTTAGGTTTCACCATTTACGATCCTGGTTAAGCTGAAATATACGCAAAACCTCAGATTCCTTAAGCTTCTTATCAAGGCCCCAGTTCCGTATCCGTGTCTTGAACATTCTCTCGCTTTCCATGCTGTCAGCTACTAAACATATACGTAGTGCCAGCAGGCGAGACTTACGTAGAGTAGAGGCTATAGTCACGTTCCATAATCTATTGGACGAGAAGGTCTCCTCAATTTCTCAACGTCTCCAATTTGGGCTACAGCGCGCAGCATCGAGCCCGTTCGACAGCAATAGATCAACTGGATCACACTCGAATTCTGCCCCGATGTCAATCAAGGACGCGGATTACGCCCAGAGCCAAAAAACGACATTGACGTTTACACTGCCAAGTACCTTAGGGCTCAACAACGCCGAAACGCTAAAGCAGACAAGCCTGATTAGATTGACGATGAAGTCCAGGTCGTATCTACTCCAACAGGTCCTTCAGAATCACAGCCCATTGCTCAGGTTAAGGAACAGCCCCTGCTTTCTCCTCGCGCAACTTACCCTCCTTGCCCTGTTGATCTCAGCACTCTATCAACTGTAGCTTCCAATGCGTACATGATCAATGAGGGCAACCGTCGCCGTCTTACAGAAGAGCAATCAGACCTGATCAGAGCCAGGGCTAAAAGAGAGGCCAAAGGCATTTCCACTATTGGCCAACACAACAAGGAAGAATAAATCAAGAAGTTCGACAACGGCCTGGGAGGTTGTAGCCTCCGAAACCAAAGCTTAGGCGCCCTTCTTGCCTCCCACTCGCCAAGAAGACTGGGAAGTTTTAGAAAGATAGGAGAAAGGCTTAGCTTAGAATAATCACATAGACAAGCTCAAGAAGGATCAGGACCGCCAAGCGCAGCGAGAAGAGCCTGCAGGCCAGTATGCATTACGGAGAAGGTAGTTTAGGTCTAATCAGACATAGCAGGATTAGTTTCTTTAGTCATTTTGCAATTGTTTTAGGCGTTTTTAGGAAAACAAACTAGGGGACGATTGGAATAAGGCGGGGTTTAACCCACGCAGCCCAGCAGGCATGTAGACAGCAGGGCCACTTTACCCCTAACTACACTACCAATCCTGTCTTTTCTTAGTCATTAGCATGTATTTAGGTCTAATTAGAGCAGATTAAGCTAGATCAGATACAGACAGACATTATTACCTTAATATTCCTTTCTTTATAAAACACCAGGACTTTCTACTAATTTACTTATGCACGCATACAACAGCTGTAGAGGTAACCACTAAGCAACAAGGTAAACACTTAGCCCTCTCTGTAAAGCTCAGAAAGTGTAACTATCTATTTAGAATAGGCCTAATCAGGCCTATTTCTAATAGATATTTAATACCTCTGTTGCTCTATAGACAGGAAGTCACTATATAGTAGGAAGAACCTAGGGTGCATAGCAGACGCTAGGTATGTTATAGTGTTTTACATCTATCTATCCCTACTATCCTACTTTACTATTAAATAGATTTAGCTATTAGATTAATTTAGTTATAAGGTAGATTTAGCTATAAGATAGATTTAGCTATACATATTATTATATATAGAGAGCTAGGTTTTATAGTTTAATTACTACTAACTAGTAAAAACTTACATTTTTAAGGCCTAACCCTTCCTACCTATATTAATACTAGTAAGTAGTTAGTAGTAATAGTAAATAGTAGCAGCAGTACTAAAGCCTAGAGATTTCACCTTTAGGCTAGTAATAACTTTACTTCTGCTGCCTCTATTACTTCTACTGCTTCTTCTCTTCTACACACCTTTTGCAAAGATATTTACAAAGCTCCTACCTATACAGGTATCCTGTAATACTAATAATACACTTAATGTAGTAGATTTCGCTCTTAACAAAATAATTTTCACCTTCTTAACTAGTAGTCGTAATACAGGCAAACTACTGCAGATAATTACTAAGTTAAGTTTAATTAATAACTAGATTATAACGTCTATATTATCCTCTAGAGTATAAGTTAAAATAAGTATTAGGTAACTATTACTTAACAGTATAATTACTTATAACTAAAATTAAAGGTGTTAGCAAATAAAACTAGATATTTAAGACAGATTATACTTATAATATACGTACTAATTTTAAAGTTAGCTTTTAAAACCCTTAGTAACTAAGTAGTCTGCACTTATAACAAGCCTACCCTAAACATAAAGATTATAGCAAACTTCTTCTTCTTTTCTAACTAGATCTTCATAAGCTTTAGTATTAGCAAGATAAACAGAATAATGTTGTTAAGAATAGTTAAGGCTGCCCCTCTATAGCTAATAGCTAAGATATTAAGACAACAACCTTTAATTAACTAGTTCTATATTAATTTAACTAGTATACATTATAAAATAATTAATAATAAGAGTATGTAACAGTAGGTAATAAGGAATACTAGGAATCCTTTTACTACTAGTTAAAATCGTCTGTTAGTAAACACTTACATATAAAAACAAGCTATAGAGACTCTAGAGAGCAATCTAGTAAGATGTTAGTATAATATCTTACTAATTATTATAATATAAGAGAAGTAAATACTGTACTACAGCATAAAGAAATTATAACATAAAAAAGATCTATAGAAGTAAGTTAGTAACTTAACTTTACTAGATAGATTGCAAAAGGTAAGATACTAACCTAAAGAATTTTATATATATTATTTATGTTAATATTCTAGTAGTAAAAACTAAATCCTATTACAGTATCTAGTAAAGATTTTATATTAGCTAAAAGGACTTTAGATATATAGGTGTAAGCTTAAAAAACATACTTACATTTCTAAGACTAGTTATCCTAATTACAAATGCCTTCTATAGTTAGCTTCTATTTATAAATCATCATAAGTTATTACTTACTAAGGCTATTAATACTGTTTAATTATCCTACTAGAGATAGTTATTAACTTATAGCTAGGCTAGACATCAGAGAGCTACTATAATTATTATAATACAGGCAAAACTAATAGAGAGAACGTAATAAACTTAGCGGCAGTCTAAGACTAGGTAGCTATTACAAAATATCTATAAAACTTTAGCAGTAGCTTAGCCATAATTAAACATAAGTCAGTCTAGCCCCTGTAGCAAAAAGAAGAGTAAAATAATACTTACCTATCTAATCCTTAAATCTATATAACTTTTAGACACATGCCAAAATATCTGCTTATAAGAGTACATTAGGGTATACACAATCTGTTAATCTAGAGATTGTGTAGTTACCTAAATAAAATCTATTAAGGAAGCATAGCATCTATAGTAGAGATTGTTAATTTTAGTTAACGTAACTAACATAGCCTAGCTTCTTAAGGAGAAACACCTAATGTCCTAATAGTAGATATAAGAAAATATTTACTGCACAAGAGGGCGTAGTCACTAGTAGCTTTATGATTATAATTAAATTTAATCTAGGGGTAGTTGCTGCTATAGCTATAGTAGTAATTAACAGCAGAAAGCTAAAATACATCGTTTGCTTTGTTTTAAACAAACGATATAACAAAATATAATAAGAAAATATGCTTATTAAAGTTATATAAAAAATAGACTAGAGTCTTCTAATAAAGTAATGTTTATAAGCGTAATAGAATTCTCTTTATAATAAGGCAGACTTAAGATTTAGACTGTGTCTAAGGTTCTAGATAAAAATGGCACGTTAGGATGCTTTAAGCTCTGCTTACTAGCCTCTAATTAGTTAGGCTAGTTATTTAATTACCTTGCTAAAAGCGCTACAGGCTTGTCTTATCGTTATATATAGCAATCTAACACTCTTTTAGAAAGTAAACAAGATAGTACTACCTACTATCCCCTTATTTATTTATACTAGCTTATAATAATAGTTAGTTAAGCAGGTAATTAGAAAAGTTAAACAGTATAAAGTATATTTTAAGTAGGATGTAAGTAGCTAACTAAGTATTTTCTTAGAGATAAAGACGTACTATTTATTATAGCTTTAGCGTAATAATTACCTAGGTTATCTCTAACTCTTAAAGTGTTTAGCTTTTTTAAACCTGCTTATTTATTAAGAGAATAGACTGTCTTAGCAACCTTACACTAAGGATAAATTAGTCTAACAGACGTAGCTTTTGTTAGCAGCTGCATATTAGCTTTTCTAAGTAGTAACTGCATAGTAAAAAACCTAGAATATCTTAAGAGTTAGAGACAACCTAAATAATTTTTATACTATAGGTATAATAAATAGTATATCTTTATCTATAAAGAATTACTTAGAGAACTAGGTTTGTATACCTAAAACCTACTTAATAAGTTTAGTACTTCTATTTATTACCTACTTTATAGTCTTAATTATTAATCTGTACCGTAGTAAAACCTTATTTATTCTAGCTAAAGAAATAGGCTCTGTTGTTTATAACCTTAATACACTTACTAGGGGCACTTTATTCTTTATCTTTTTAGTTTAAATAGTCTAATTCTTAACTAGATTCAGTATCCTATTAGGTGCAGATAGACCTTATTTTTACTAAGGGCAGGGTAAAGCTAGTAAGAGGCTGTAAATTTATTAAGTTAACTAATAAGGTTACAGTACCTCTATTACCTATAGATTCTGTGTATACTAGAGGTACTAGCACTTACTATTAATACATAATAGTATATTACAGGTTAAGTAGCCCTTCTAAGTTTTTATACACTACTGCTGCTATTACTGCAAAGTAAGGTTATTTCTAGATACCTTGCCTAGGGGCTGTTATAATACTCTCCTACTACCATAATAAGAGTAAGGTAAACAGACCTTTCTTAACCCCTTCCTATGCTGTTTCTATAGAATAAAGGTATTCCTCTTATCTATAGCCTGTCTAAGTCGTAATAGTCTACGCCTGCCTACTAATAGTCTAAACTATTAAATAAGCTAGGCTGTAAGCAGCTGCCGCTATTAGTAGTAGGTTTTTGCCTTCTGCTACCTAGGGCTGCCCTAGAGCTACAGTAGGAAGCTATTTATAACTACCACTTTTAGCAGGAAATTCTAGGCAATTAACTACTAGCCCTCTTAATAAACAGGGTAGCTATATTAATAATAAGACCTTATCTAGTTACTTATATTAACCCTATTTATTATGTAGTTATATTTATTAATTACCCTAGAGACTAGTAGGTTCTTATAGATATCTAAGCTAAAGACTTACTAGGTAGCCCTCTTAGCAGTAGAATTCCTAGCTAGGCAGCAGTAGCTACAGATAACTTTCTTACCATTCTAAAAGATAGTTAATATAAATAGTATAAGGGCATTATCCTTTTAGGTAAACTAGTTAACCTATTTACTAATTAGTTAGGCTGGCTAGGCTAGGCTAGGCTAGGCTAGGCTAGTAGCTTACCTTACTATCTAAAGTAGGGATACAGTATACTTTACCATAGAGAATATCCCCTTCTTTAGTCTCTTTCTCTTTAACTAAGGTCTTATCTATCCTACTATCCTTTTAGTAAGTACTAAAAGCTCTAACCTGTTAATTCTGTAAGGTATAAAAGAGACGTATAAAAGCAAAGAGGTTGTTAAGAAATATGTAGTAGGTTGTAGCTAGAAGTAAGGAAATTAGAGTAGTTACTACCTGCTATGTTAGTATTAATAAAGCTAGCTTTCTAGTAGCTAGCCTAGCTAGCTAGGCTAGCTAGGCCTAGGGGACTAATGTGTATAAGCCCTTTTTATGTATATACTAGAGCCACTATATATAGTAGCTAGACTAGGCAAGGATCTAGATCTTATAGCTAGTTAGGATAGACTTTGTTAAAATTATTGTTATCTTAAGAGATTAACTAGTAAATTAGACTATAGCCTTATTAACTATAAGGTCTAAACTAGGTATATAAAAAGAATCCCTAGTCTCTTAGATATAAGCTAACTACTAGTTAACCTTTAGGTATACGTCTGGTATCTAATATTAGGCCTAGTGCTAGCACTAGCCTTAGCCCTAGCCCTAGCTAGGCTAGCTAGGCTAGTTAGGCTAGTTAGGCTAGAATTCTATAGTATTAAATATCTGTAGTTACTAAAGCAGTAGTTAGAAATAGTTCTAAAATATAAACTGCGTAAATATATAGATAAGATTCTCTCTCTACTGCTAGGTTAACTAGTAGGTTAATAATCTAGATTCCCTATGCATCCCTATATATAATAAGATCCCTAGGAAGAGGTAGATCTTATCTACTAAAGTCTTTCTCTACGTATATACTTTAGCCTGTCTAGCCCTAGGGCCCTTCTACCTATAGCGGTGCCGCATTTATTTACTAGGCCTACTGCTTCACAAGGTCCTGTAGAACGTATTAGAGGAATAGTTCCAGCGGGCTTGCCGGCAGCCCCTAGACCTCTTAGGCCCAGGCTAGTACGTTAAAGGGCCAGAAGAAGCCCAGAGGGCTATGCTTAGTAGCCAGAGGTTCGCAAGGCCAGACTATGGCTTTGTTACAGCCGTCTGGCTTACAAGCTGTATTACAAGCAGGAGCCAGGTCTTCTAGGTAGATATTAACTATTATAGTACTAAGTACAGAAGAAACAGAAGTATTAGAGTAATTAAGGTATTAGAAGTAATAGAGGTATTAGGCTCACTAGAAGACAATGCAGCATTAATCAAAATGCTAGTAATAGTGGTAATAATAGGTAAAAGAGCATAGTGGTAAATGTTATATTATTAATGTACCCCTTTGAATGCAGGGTAATTATTAGAGAATTAATCTACATACATTGCTGTAACCAGCATGACACTATACCTATGCAGGGGCAGGTGTTAGATAGACGATATTGATTTAATGCAATACACCTGGGGTTCATTAATTAAAGAGTGATTGTTGTGCTTTCTTAAGGGATTCTTCCCCTCCCAGTCGAAGCAGGGTTCTGTCTTGTATCTACCCGTTCTCACCGGTTCTTGCATATTACATTTATGCAAGTGTTGTAGTTTTGACAACCTTTTATCCGGACACAGGCGTCAATCTAACAGCAGGCCTAGAAACCGGCTTATTTGCATCAGGTAGATGTGACCTCACTTAGATAGATGCGTATTTAACTTGCCACAACAGTGGCCACTTTGGCCACTTTTACTCCTCAGTAGTACGAATACATTCTTCTGCTTAATCTCTTAATTGCAAGCCTTGCTGGCTGCCACACTGTCGCTGACACATCCCGAGACTTCCTAAGAGACAGATAGATCTTGGAAAAATACACACTTGATTATCCTTCAATTCTACTGCGTAGTTTCCAACAATTAACAGTCTGATCGGTCAGCATTTCACCAGTTGCGCCGAAATCCACGAACTACGCAAAAGCACAACCACTACCTACCTATCCAACAGGTGTTAGCCCAACAGCTGTTAACCTACCTACCGATCGAACCGCTACCGATCCACCAACTAGCCCAAGATGCCCGAGATCTAGAAGATCAAGTTGGTTACCTCGACCGACTGGCCCACGTGGTACGAACAGCTGCAATCCAAGGCAATGGCTGTACACCTATGGGCCTATATAAACCCACAGGCAGATAACAAGCCCAACCTGGAGATGGAAATGCCAATCACACCCATGTTCTCTGATTACCAACGGGCCCAACCTAGGTTTAGCGGCCAGCCTAGCAGCCAGCCCAGCGCCAGCCAGGCTGGCAGTGCAAGGGGCAGGAGGGCTGGCAACAGCAATACAACTACTATAATAGGGTCGGAAACCCCTGTTGATGACGGGCCAGCCCAGGGCTTACACGACCTATCGGAAGAAGACAGGGCCCATTATCTAGACAGCTGGACCATCCACGGGCACAAGGTTAAAGCTGTGGAACGGACTAGTAAGGCAGTCCAGGTTATACAGGACTGGATCCGAACTACTGTTGATAAATCGATCATTGCGGACTGCTGCAAGTCTGACCAGCAGTTGTCAGCCTGGATAGCTGCAATGCAACGCAGTGTGGGCATCTCAGAGGACGAGCGTATGGCTGCTGCAGCAGTTCAATACGAACTAGTGGTAACAGCACCTTCCAACAACCGCTTAAACAGTAAGTAGGACGTTGAGGGCTGGTTAAAGCGGTGGGTAGAGGCCTATAACGAGGCAAAGGCAACTGGCCACAGCTATACAGCAGAACCAACCCTCTGGATGAACAACTTCACCAATGCCCTATCTAACAGCCCTTTGCACAGCTGGGCCCAGTCCTTTAAGCAATCGCGCTACCAGCAGATTAACCACAAGACCCTTACGATTACAGAAGTAGTTGCCTGTACGCAGTGTGGCTAATAAACCGACCGACCTAGACCGGCCCCTTCGGTCTGTCGGTTTGGGTTGGTCAAGGCTCCCAGTCGGTCGGTCTTGGTCTGTCTGGGTGCGCTGCCAGTCGGTCTATGTCGGTCTGATAGTCCCATACCGAGGTTCAACCGGTGCAATTGAAATGATTCCCTGAATGGTTAATTACTGGATACAAGGAAACCCTTTTTGCTGTTCTGCGGAGGTACTACTAACGAATTTAGACTACCAGCCCTCTCATCAGCCACTGTTTTTGAAGCTGATCGGCCTCGACTACCTCAGGTGCTAGCCGGTTGCGCTCATCTGTGATCATTTTCTTGGTCTGGCTAAACACCCTTTCGCATTCAGAACTCATGCCAGGAATCGAGAATAGATCTAGCGCCATTCGATACAAAACTGGATATTCCAATTGATGTCGATTCCACTATTCAAGAGGGTCCACAACGTCGAGATCATGGGCGTAAATTGGCCGTGTCTAAAATATGTCAAGCTCGCTAACTGCCTTGACCTTCTTTCGCTGCGTGTTTAAGGAGTGGATTGATCTTTTCCTAAATAAGCTGTAGTCGTTAACGTCAGCTTCAATCTTATCGACTTCGCCTTCCAAAAGCCCAGCTTGAGCTTAAGCTTTAACTTCAGCCTGTCGGGCATATTCGCCGAACAGGCTACCAACAGCGGACTGTATGTCGTTGTACCATTGCGGTCTATCCATCGCATTTTTCCAGTGCCGGTCAAAGTAGTTATACCTATATGATGGGTGAAGGGCTAGCGCTGCTCGGTAATTAGGTATACGGTCTGATTTAATGTAGTAGTCTTTAAGCTTCGCCTATCCGCAGTTGATTCCTGACTTAAAATGGGAGGGCTCCTTGAACTGAGTTTCCTCTGCGGCCTGCTTGAATTTGATAAACAGGTAGTCCATTGTCTTGAGGGTCTCCTACACTGTACCATGCCTGCCCTCTACGCCTGGTTTACTGGCGTTGCCCTCTATCGTCTTCGTAAGGATGTAAATCGGCTTTAGGAAGTCGTGGAAGCGCTCTAGTTCAGCCCAGTCCGCAGCGTTGAGAAAATCCTTCGTTAAGTTACGGTGGACCGGATTATTTTTCGGTTTTGGCTAACGGGATTGATAGAGCTCGATAGCGCTGCGTAGCTTGAGTGCTAGGATAAGTTAATCTGGAGTTAGTAAATGTTTAACACAGGTGATAAGGGTAGAATGTCATATAACGTTTGATTATATTGTAAATTGAATTCTAGCGTGTCTTGCTATTAACAACGATCTCTAATGTAAATATGGTATCGTCCCCTGCGAGCTCGGTCTGGAAACGCCGAAGCCCCTGTCGTCTCTGGTCCGTCCGGCGGATGTAGGTGGCGAGGTTGTGGAGTCTGCCGATGGCCCCTTTCTTGGCCTAAAAGTCAAAACTGAATTCATCCGTAGCCCTACGAAGCTCCGTCTCGAATTTGCTAGCGTTTGGGCCGAAGATGACGCCCTGGACAACCAGGTTGATAATGTGGCCGATGCAACGTAAGCGGCGTCGGCCAACGTCTATTGGGAACCATCTCGCGAGCGCCTCTAGGTAGGTATCGTTGCTCTTAGCGTTATTAAGCATGAAGTAGCTAAGCTTGGAGCCCATTTCGTATTGGTCGATTACCCCCTTTACAAAAGGGGTAATATTCTTACCGGAGTGTGGACCGACTAGGCGCGGTAGCTTAAGAAGGACATTACGCTTTTCGCCGTTGCTGTTAATGAAGTGGCCGACGATTCCGACGTAGTTGCACCTGTTAGAAGCAGTCTATAGGTCGAAGCTTATGTGAACTGAGCTCGTCACGTTCTTGACGAGATTGGTAATGATTTGCCGTCGGGATTAAAAGGTCTGGCGGATCCATGAACAAACTGTGGTGTGATGTTCCGGAAGTAGCTGACTTGCAAGCTCCCCGCCATTCGCTATTAGCTACCGAAGGCGCTTGCTGGATGCCTGTTGGAAGGTGACGTCTTCGACTATGATCTAGTCTACGAAGCGAGCTTTCTATGTTCCTTTGTCAAAATGTGAAGCAAGCTGCAAGCCGAGGCTGGCCTGCCGCGACAAAAGACGGGATAACGAGGAGCCAGACGTCGCCGCCAACGTAAACGGAGTCGCCAAGCTGGGATCACTCTCCCCTGCCTCCGTGATTTGGTGCTGACGGAATAGGTGCCTCGCGGTATGAGACGTCCCCGATGAGACGTATAGAGCTGTCGAATAGCTCTTCTTTACATGGCAGATCCTGCAAAGCTAGTAACGTACCCCGTGATGCTCCAAATTGGCGCTATGTCGGTAAATCTACAACTCTTTGATCTTGGTGCCGATGACCTGCCTGTGACGGGGCCTCTTTTTGACGCCTATAAGTCGTTTGCCACCATGCCAGATATTCTCCCAATCGATTTCAAATTCGCATGGTGATGCATCTGTCTCGTCAGTTGTAGCCTCGCGTGAGGCAGGCGTGCCTTCAAAACCGTCATCAGCCGGGATAGGAGGTGGTTAAGATAGAAGAGACTGCAGTGTTAACGACATTTGACTCATAGTTCTGCTAGAAGACATGCTAATGCCGCACAAATTGACAATGGCTCAGACAGATCGGCACACACGAAAATTCACTGAGGCAAACGCGTCGTGGAGGAATGAGCCGGCTTAGGCTGCACAATCGTCCTTAGTCGACATTACTTACTAGAGAGGGAATCTATTACAGCGTCAAGTTGTAGTTAACCTCTGCTTTAATATCTTATAGATTTGTAATTTTGGTGGTAGAAAGTATTAGTAAATCAGGTTTGCGTGTCTTACCTATTAATCTGTAACATATTCTCGCCTATTAACAAAAGGATAAAATACTAACGTGCCTTTAGTAATGAATAAGCTTTAGGAAAGGTTTCTTTAGCTTTATAAGCGTCTGCTATGCGCTGGCAGGTGGCTACATAGAGAAAAGTCAAGCTTTAATTAAGTATAAAAACACCATAACTATAAATCTAACACCAGGTGGTTTTCTATTACACAGAAGTAATGTAGTAAAAATGCAGGAGTTAGGGGAAAGCGGGATGTCCTTAGACTTTTAGGTCCTAAATATAACTTCTAATAAGTCCGCAAGGTAGTTTAGTATCCTCTCTTAATCTGTACCACCTTTAGCCTCCTATCTAGCAAGTCTAGCTCATCCTAATTATTAATAATAATAAACAAGCTTTATAGTAATAGCTTTAACATAAATACTGGAGACCTTAGGCTACTCTTTAGGTAGAGGCAATTTAAGGCGCTTATTGTTAATATTATTCTCCTGTTTAAATACTTACTGCTTACTAGTACTATCTAGTAATAACTTAATAGTTATACTGCACTAGCTAGATAGATATAGGAATTCTAAAGGTGTAACTAGTATAAGTCTCTTTATACTATAAAAGTAATATATATTTATATACACGTTAGTATAAACTTTATTAGGTATATTGCTAAGGATAGTAATTAACTTAACTATGTTTACTTTAGGGTACTTTATAGTAATATTATATAAGTTTATGCTGTTAAGATAGAGAACGTTAAACTTAGGGCAGAAGTATACCGGTTTAAGTATCTTAGGATTAAATAAAAGGTTTCTAAAGAAGAGTTTAAAATACGTAAGTATAATCCTATAGGATTCTTTACATACATAAAGAAGTACTAGTAGATAGGTAAAGCAAAAGAATGTATATAAGTAATACAATATCTCTATAAGGGCTATACTAATGTAAAGAACGCGTTAATTAGGTAATGCTTACTTCTAAATAAGCTTCTGTAGTTTAGGTAAAAGGTCTATAAGACAGAAAGGCACTTACTACTAGCGTTATAATTAGAAGTTCTTAACTTTTAATATGTAAAGCTAGTCTTCTAGATCTTTAAATTTTGTCTATAGTTCTAGAACTTTTAGTAAGTCTTAACTAATAGCTATACTAATTCCTAGTAATAAGCTTAGCTATTAACTCCCCTAGTCTCTCTCTTGTAATACTTAAAATATTGCCTTAGGTCTAGCATAAATAAGGTGTAGTAATCTACTTCTATGTAAATAAATATAACTGCTAAAGTCTTTAAGTTAGAAAGTATTAGTATTATAGAGATATAATAATAATAATAATAATAATATATTAAACATCCTAAATAACTAGACACATGCTAGGTTAATGCTAACATAGTTTATCTAAACTATGTTACAGGGGACTATCTTTACCTAACGTTTCTGTTTAATAAGTTAGGTAGATTTTAGAAAAGGAATTAGTTACTTTTATTTATCTGCCTAAAAGAGAGGCCCCTGTATAAAACCTAACAAAATTAATGCTTACTTTTACTATATATTAGTAGAGATAGCGTAGTATTTCTTACTGCTATGCTTCTAGAAGTAGAAACGTATTAGGGTTTTAAGTCTTTTATAACTATAGTTAAGTAGTGCCTCCTAATAAGTAAATCTTACATAGTATGCTGCTAAGTCTTTATAATAGGATCTTACTGTATATAGACTTCTAAGCAGATGCTAAAGAAGGTAAAGTTTAAGGAGGCTTAAGATAAAGAACTATTCCTAAGTTAGTATATAATATTACTATATGCCTATAGTACTACTAAATATAAACCTTACTATAGATAGTCTAGCTTATCTGTTTTTATTAGCCTAAGAGAAGGTAATTTTAATTAATTTAGGGCGTTTAGGTTAAGTTCTAATTTAGAATCTCTATTTAATACGTAACTTCTAGAGGCACCTTAACTACATAATTAAAATCGTATATTAACTTAGTTTAAATAAACTGCATAATAAGTAGGCTTCTAAGGGTATTAAGTATAGTACTGTAGTTTAGTTAATTTAGTAGTATAGCTTCTAAAGCTATGTCTGTAGTCTTAATAATATAATTAAGATTGTCTATTAACCTAGTTTAATTAAATTATACACTAAGCAGGCTTCTAAGGGTATTAAGTATTATACTGCAGTTAGGGTAGTTTAGCTATGTAGCTTCTAAAGCTATATCTGCAATCTTAACAGTATAGTTAAGATTAGCTATTAAGCTAGTATGCTTAAACTGCCTGCTAAGAAAGTAACCTAGGTTATTTAATATTATAAGGCAGTTAGTGTAATTTATTAACATAGCTTCTAAACCTAGACTTATTACCTTAATAGCATAGTTAAGATTGTTTATTAACCTAGTTTAATTAAATTATATACTAAGCAGGCTTCTAAGGGTGTTAAGTATTACGCTGTAGTTAGTGTAATTTATTAACATAGCTTTTAGACCTAGATCTATTACCTTAATAGTATAGTTAAGATTATCTATAGATCTAGTTTAATTAAATTATATACTAAGCAGGCTTCTAAGGCTATGTAGGAGGCTAGGGTAACTATAGTAGTCTAATGTTATAACCTAAAAAGAACCACCTCTATAGCTTAGAGTAATAAGGAGGACTAATAAACTAACAGGCCCAGAAGGCTAATAGCATAAATAGGTTAGATATAGAACAAAAGAACTATAGAATAGGTTACATAATATATAGCTAATAAGAAGAATAATTACCTATAAGTAGGTAATTACTTAGGATAATTACTGTTTAGATAAGGTAAGTAGGAGCTATAATTACCTTAGGCAAGGTGATCACCTTAGTTAGTAACCTGTATATAGGGAGGCCTTAAGTCTGCTTAAGTCTTAACTTCTATAGCTCTTTAGTAATTAACTTATAATACTTTCTCTAAATACCTTTTAGACCTTAACAGCCTTTATAATTTACCCTCCTATAGGTAACTCTTAATTACCCTTCTGTTATAAAGCTACATAAGCTACCTACGTCTGCCTAGTATATAACTAATTACTACATACTCCCTAGTAAGATGCTAACAAGCTAGTAAGCTAATAAGACTTAGTAATACTATTATTAGTATTTAGCCTTAGCTACCTATTAGTAAAAAACCTTACTGTTAGATATCTAACTATAACACTTTAATTACTTCTGTTTAGTAAGTTAACCCTATAATACTACTAACAGTAAAAAACCTAAACAATAGCCTCTAACACTCCTACTTCTACTTTATCTTCCTTTAGGAATAAGGGTAAGGCTATAACTACTAAACCCCAGAACCTTAATAAAGAAATAAAGGGCGCTAAGTCTTCTAGTAAGAAGGAAGATAGTAACAAGGAGCTAGCTAAGCAACTTAAACACGCTAATAAGGATATTGCTAATATGTAAGCCTTATTTAACAAAAACGCAGCAGCTATAGAGCAGCTCTAGGCCTAAGCCTGCCGCACTTAGGCCCTTAAGAAGGAAGTTTGCACCCTCTAAGGCGCCGCCAGAATTATCCAGACTCCTATAGATAGACAAGAGAAGTTAAAGCTTAACTCTCCTACCACTTTTAATAAAACCCTAGGATAACTTAAGGGCTATCTAATCTAGATTAAGACCTATTAGGAATTCTACTTAAAGAATTTTAGAACTAAAACTAAGCGAATTATCTATGCGTTAACATTCCTCTGTAGATAAGCCCTCTAATAGTTTAAACCCTACATAGAAGACATACTTAATAATAAAACACTAGAATACTGCAGGACTAAAACTTAAGACATATTTAGCAGCTTCTAAGGATATAAGTAAGCCTTAAAATCACTCTTCTAAGACCTAGATAAGAAATAACAAGCTAAGTAAGATCTAGCTACCTTAAAATAGACTAAATCTATAACTTATTACGCTATAGAGTTCTAAAGAATCTGCACACAACTTAACTATACTAACAACACTTAAATCTTTATGTTTTACTAAGGACTAAAGGATAAGGTTAAAGATAAGCTATCTAAGATAGATTAACCAGACGACTTCTTATAGTATGCTAAACTTACTATTTAAATTAATACATAACTTTACAAACGATAAAAAAAAAAAGGAGAAAGTAAGTAACCCTTAAACTCTAGTAAGAAATACTAATAGCACTCCTAAAAAGGTAACTAGCACTAGTTTACTACTCCTAAGTTCTAAAAAGGAACCTACATAAGACTACTAACCTCTTATAGATAACATACTAGACCTATAGATGTTAGCATAGCTAGTAAACAGAAATAACAACTACTACGTAACCCTAAGTCTATTAAGTACTATAACTATAACAAGCTAGGATATATAGCTAGGGACTACAGATAACTAAAACGACTTTAGAATAAACTAGTCCCTAAAGGATCTAAGCACGCCAGTATTACATAAAAAGAAATTCTATATAAGTAACTTACCTAGACTACCTACTATAATAACAATTATCTTACCTACTAAGACAAAAAGAAATAAGCAGGATAGTACCCTAAGGCACTAAGAAATAAGACTGTAGCTATATCCTAAAAGAACATAAGGGAAACAACTTATAAATCTAACTAGCAAACGCTAATAGTTAACAATATCATAAATACACATAACTAAGTCCTAAGGCTAAGCTAACAGCTTACACTAAAAGAAGTCTGCAAACTAGGGAGAATAGTTAATAAATACCTATAATAAGGAGTTGTTACACTAACTAACGTACCCTACAATGCTAAGTACTTATACTAAGTATAATACAGACCTAGAATCTAAGGACTATTAATAATTAAAATACATAACTAAAGGTGCATTAGAAAACTCTAACTAGGATGTAACTTAGTAATTAACTAGCTATAAGAAAGACTATACATAATAAAGACGTTATACGCTTTTCTACCCTAGCTAGAACAACGCATTAAGGCCTAAGGAACTTAAAAGAACTCTACTAGCTTAAGCAGTAGATTAAGAAAGAAAGAAAAAAACTTAAAGAAGAGGACCCTATAGAGTACCTCTAGAAACCTACTAAAATAGTTATAGTAGAATATAAACAGGTGTAAAGACCTAGACACCTACTACTATAACTATTAATTAGAGAACAAACCCTATAAGACACTATTAGAATATACGCAGGATACACTAGCTTAGAGGATAAAGAATTACTAGACAAATTTATCCCTCCTAGCAAACTATAAAGACAAGCAGCAGAATAACTTAAGGATATACCTAGAGGCAGCTTAAGCGTTACTATAGAAACCTCTAGCAGTAAAGTATAACAGTAGAAAAAGGAACTACTTTTCTTACTAATTAAATAAGACAACAGAGAAGCACCTTATGACTTAGACAAACTACTAGCTAGTTAACGCTACGTAGATTACTTAGATGCAGTACCTAACTTTTAACCTAAAGTCCGTAAGAATAGTAATAATTAATACGCATGCTTTTATAAGATAGAAGAAGCTGTTATTAACTACTAACCTAAGAAACCATTCCTAGAGAACGCACAGTTTAGAAACCATAAATATCTTAATTATACTTACCTACTCTACAGATAAGTGTTTTAAGCAGACTGTATCTATAATAACTACTCCTACTATATACATAAGAAAAGTAACTACACCTTCTACCTAAGAAGATAAGGTTAGATCCTTATTCTAGACGTCTATCTATAATTAGAAGTTAGAACTTAGGAAATTAAGGAATATAACGCCCTCTAGCTATATTTCTAACTATGCCCTAGACACCCTATGCCTTATGTTAACAAGATTACTAAACACTAGTCAGACTGCTTATTTAATAAGTATAAACTTTATTATAAAGGTAAGGTAAGAACGTAGAAAACTTAGATTAAGAAAGTATCTAAACCTATAACTACACCATAAGGGAAAGAAAAAAGACCTTTCTATAAAAGACTAAACTAATAGTTAAAAAACTAAAGACGCTAACTAAAGAGAGATACCTAGCGGTAATAGAACATAAGTCCCTATGTGTAGCAACTAAGGAAGATAACACATACCTCTTCTTAGAAGTCCTAATTAATAAACAGCCTACTTAAGTTATAGTAGATAGTAGCGTATAAGCAAATCTAATATTACTATAGATAGTAAATTAACAAAATATCTTATAGTAAATTAAGGAAGTCTCTTACAACCTCTAAAACGTAGAAAGAGAAACAGTTAGGTATAGTAGAGGCATTATTAATAAGAAGACTGTATAACTCTCTATAGTTACCTATAGCTATTAAGAATAACTAATCTTTAATATTATAAAGATAAGATACTTAAATATAATCCTTAGAATCCTATAGCTACAAAAGAATAACTTAGATATAGATTAGAAGACTAACTATCTCTAATAAAGAGATTTAACTATAAGGCAGCGTTATATACAGCAACCCCTAAGTAAATCTAAGCAACAGAAGTACGTTACCTACATTAGAAGAATTAAACCTACATAAGACAAATAATTTAAGAACTTTAAAGAAAATTAGTAAGAAGAAAAGAGACTCTCCCTTATTCCTTAAGAATACCATAAGTATTAAAGACTGTTTACTAAAGAACTAGAAACAGGCCTGCTAAAACATAGCTTGTATAATCACAAGATACTGCTTAAAGAAGAAGCATACCTAAAGTTCTATAAGATATATAGACTTAATAAAACAGAGTAAGAAGCACTAGATAAGTACCTTACTAAGAACCTTAAGAAAGGTTACATCTAACTATTAACATCCTTAGTAGGATACCTAATTCTGTTTATACTAAAGAAGAACGGCAAATTATAACTCTACGTTAACTACTAATAACTTAACAACATTATGATTAAGAACTACTATCCTCTACCCCTTATTTTAGAACTATAAGACTAACTATATAAAGCAAAGTGGTTTACAGCCCTAGATCTTAAAGGTGCCTATAACCTTATCTAAATAAAAGATAGTAAAGAATAGAAAACATACTTTAGAACACAAAAGGGCAACTTTAAGTACCTTATTATATCTTTTAGACTTACTAACGCACCTACTACTTTTTAGATAATAATTAACTACGTACTATAAGAATTCTTAGATATATTTATAGTTATCTACCTTAACAATATACTTATTTACTCTTACAACCTTAAGGAACATAAGAAGCATGTTTACAAAGTACTTTAGAAGCTATAAGAAGCTAAACTCCTAGTAAAACCTAAGAAAAGCGTATTCTATAGCTAATAAGTTAACTTCTTAGGATTTACTATTACGCCTAGTAAAATCAGAATAAAAAACAGAAAGATTACAGTAGTAAAAGACTAGCTATAACCCTAGAATGTTAAGAACATTTAGTTATTCCTTAGATTCGTTAACTTCTACTAACAATTCCTTAAGAGATATTAGGCAAAATAAACCCCCTTATTAAGCTTACACAAAAAGACACTTCTTTTAAATAAACAGAAGGATAAGAAAAAGCCTTTAAGGACATTAAGCAATAAGTCCTCTTAGAACTAGTTCTAGTTATCTTAGACCCTAGAAAACCCTTTAAACTTAAGACTAACGCTTCAGACTACGCCATCAGTAGATAACTTAGATAACAAGATAACAACAGAAAGCTGTACCCTTATGCATTCTTCTCTTAAAAACTTAGCAGACCTAAACTTAACTACTAGATTTATAATAAAGAACTTATAGTAATTATTAAAGCATTTAAAGAATAAAAACCTTAACTATCTAGAACTAAGCATAAAGTTAAGGTTTATACTAACTATAAAAACCTAGCCTACTTTACTACTTTAAAAGTCCTTAATAAACAACAGATTTAATAGTCTAAATTTCTCTCTAAATTTAATTTCTAAATTATCTATGTTAAAGGAATAAAAAATAGTAAAGCTAATGCACTAAGCTAATAACTAGACTACAAAGTCCTAGTACTAGATAAAACACTAGTTATCTTAAAGTAAGATAATAAAGGCAACCTTATGCTAGCACAGAAGCTTATTATAATTAGCACCTGTGTTAATACTAGCATGACTAGCAGAATAATATATAACTAGATTAGAGAAATTTATAGCGCTTACGCATATAGACACTAGGGTGTTATAAAGACGTTTAAGTAAATTTAACAATATTATGATAAGTAAGTTACATAATAAAAAGTAGCTTTAGTAATTAAAGACTATAAAATATGTAAAAAAAGTAAGAATAGTTCTTATAAGCTATATAGGTAAATATAACTACTACTAGTACTACTAAAAGCATAGTATTTAATCTCTCTAGACTTTATTATTAAACTACTAAAGTTAGAGAAACTACTTATAAAAACAAACTATAACAGCACCTTAGTTATAGTAAACTAACTTACAAAGTATACTTACTTTATTCTCTACTTAAAGTTAAGTATAGCAGAAGACCTTACATATACGTTTTTAAAATACATCGTTAGTAACTACAGATTACTAAAAGAAATTATGTTAGATAGAGACAAGCTGTTTATATCTAAGTTTTAGAAATCTTTAATTTTGCAACTTAAAGCTAATTACAAGCTATTAACTACATTTTACCTACAAACTAATAAACAGACTAAATAAATTAACTAGATACTAAAACAGTATCTATAATGCTATATTAATTATAACTAAGATAATTAGGTATTACTATTACTAATAGCCTAATTTGCCTACAATAGTGCTATAAAAGAAAGCACTTTAAACTCCTTATTCTACCTAAACTACAGATTTAAGCCTACAGCATACAGAGAGCCCTAACAAGGACTATAAGCACTAAAAGCTGTAGCTAACTTTAATAAATTATAGGAAATCTAAGAGAATGTTACTAAAGACTTAGAATTCGTTAGAACATAAATAAAAAAATACGCTAACACCTTAAGGATAACAGGACTATTCTTTAAAGAGAGAGATAGCGTATACCTTTTGTAACAAAACATTAAAATAAAGAGGCTAAGTAACAAGTTAGACTATAAAAAACTTAGACCTTTTAAAATTATTAAGAAGATCTTAGATATTAACTTTAAACTTAACTTACTAAATACAATAAAAATTTACCTAGTTTTCTACATCGCACTACTAAAACTAGTACTATAAGAAGTAAACACAAACGACTGCATTATTATTAACGCACATAAACCAGAATATAAAGTTAAAAGGATTATTAACAAAAGAATAAAGAATAAAAAAAAACAGTACCTTATAAAATAGTAAGACTACAGACATAAAGATAACTTATAGGAACCTGCTATAAACCTTTAACACTACTATAAACTAGTAAAACATTTTTACTTAACCTAGGTTTTATACTGCTAGATAAACCTTCTAGATCCCTTATAACAGTATTACTAAATACTGCGCTCTAATTAATAACATCTATACTGCCATAAGATTACACAGAGATTACTGCCTTAGACTTAGCCCTCTTAGCCTTTTCTAACTTATCTAAAGACTAAAGACTAAGATAAGTTATCTCTAACCCCTTAGTTACAAGCTAACGCTTTTAATAACAAAGCTGCTCTAAGCAAGCTAACGATTTATCTAGATCTACTTAAGCCTAACGCAGGGCGTTACAGTAGGTACTAAGAAGCTTTTTAGCAGCCTTCTCTTTATTTTTTAGACGCCTAAACTCTAAAATAATCCGTAATACTAAAAAGAAAGACGTTAGCATACCTTAGAAAAGAAAACCATAACACTTATAAGAATTAAGGGCGACGCCTAAAGCATTATACGCCCTGCTGTAATAAACGCACTCCCTACACTTTAATAATTACTTAATTATGTAACAACAAAGGCTGTAACTACAACAGAAAGTGTAAGGCATTACGTTATAACTAAAGAGTTTAATAAAAGTTACTAAATCTTAATAATAACGACTTAATAATTAATTTTAAGAACTAGAAGCTTTTTATTTACTTACGCAACTAGACATAATGTTAGCATTATTAAAGAAAGCAGAAACTTAACACTTCCTAACTTAGGAAGATACTACCTACTTATAGTACAGTCTGCAGGACTTAGACCTTAGAAGGGAGACCTAATGTTATAACCTAAAAAGAACTACCTCTGTAGCTTAAAGTAATAAGAAGGACTAACAGACTAACAGGCCTAAAAGGCTAATAGTATAAACAGGTTAGATATAGAACAAAAGAACTATAGAACAGGTTACATAATATATAGCTAATAAGAAGAATAATTACCTATAAGTAGGTAATTACTTAGGATAATTACTATTTAAATAAGGTAAGCAGAAGCTATAATTACCTTAGGTAAGGTAATTACCTTAGTTAGTAACCTATATATAGGGAGGCCTTAAGTCTGCTTAAGTCTTAACTTCTATAGCTCTTTAGTAATTAACTTATAATACTTTCTCTAAATACCTTTTAGACCTTAACAGCCTTTGTAATTTACCTTCCTATAGGTAACTCTTAATTACCCTTCTGTTATAAAGCTACATAAGCTACCTACGTCTGCCTAGTATATAACTAATTACTACATACTCCTTAGTAAGACGCTAATAAGCTAGTAAGCTAATAAGACCTAGTAGTACTGTTATTAGTATCTAGCCTTAGCTACCTGTTAGCAGAAAACCCTACTGTTAGATATCTAACTATAATATCTAAGGGTGTTACTTTTATTATCCTATTTATAACGTTAATAATACTATTAAGATTGTTTATAAAAACCAGGCTACTTAATTTTGTTATCTTAATTTAAGAGGAGTTAGGTAATTTTATAGTGTTTATAAAGATTACAGCTTATCTAGAATTATTTTATTATCTTAGTATAACGTACATAATAAGCAAGCGCGCTAGATAAGCAAGCGCGCTACCTAACCGCAACTATATCATAAATATAACCCCTAAGTAATAATAAAAAGATTAAATTAATTTAAACTACTTAGAATCCTCTTCTTTAGACATATCTTTATTAAAATCACATGTTTGCACATTATGTCTAGTGTTTCTGCAGATGCTACACCTCCTTTAGCCTGTTTCTATCCTTAGCTTCTAACTACTACTCTAACGTATTTCCTCTTATACCTAGGCTGTTGCCTCTCTCTGCAACTAAATATCTTATGCATTAGCTATAGTAAGACTTCCTTCTTACCTAAGATAAGTTTTCTTAGTCCTTTTGCGTTAGTTAAGTAGGCTGTTTTCCTTCTAAAGGGCTTTATTCTTAGCTCTTAAGAATGCATTCTTATAGGTAAATCCTAGTGCTCCTTTCAGAATATGCTTAACATCTGTACATCTATGTGTTAGAGAGCTGCCTAGATAATTAAGGAACTAATCCTTAAGTAGAGTTCCTTAAGAACTTAACTCTGTTGCGTTCTTTAGTATCTAGGAAGTCTAAGGTAGTAGTGTTGTTAAGAGGGATCCTGGAGGTAAAGGAGTGTAGAACTTAACATCTAGCTTAGATATCATACTTTTTGCACTTAGAGGGATAAGTCCTGCCCCTCTAAAACCCCCTTAGATGTTTTTTTCTGTAAGAGCTTACTTAAAGGCGTTATAAAATACTAGAAAGAAATCGTCCTTTGTAATATAGGTATTACCCTGTTGCATCTTATCCTTAATTTCTTAATTATACGCTAACTTTAAAGGCCTAAAACACCCTATATCTAAGGGCTAAAGTAGATAAGAAGAATAAGGCAGCATATAGAGGGTAATAATGTTGTTTTCCTTATAAAACAGCTTAAAGTCTGTAGAGTGGTAACTTTTGTGTCTATTAATAATAAGGAGGCAATATTTCCTCTTTACACATAACTTTAAATACTAATTAAAGTGCTAGAGCTAATCTAGGCCTCTTTTATTTATTATTTATCTATTTTTAGATATTGTAATAACCTAGTTAGGTAGGAGACTAGATTTAGTGTACTATGTAGAGAGGAGATTTTTACCTGTAATAATAATGTATAGCAGGACGCTATAGCTAGACGAACTAATGGCCTAAATAACTGTAACCTATTCTTAATTACCAGGCTAAGCTATTTTTATGTTTAAATGTCTTTTAGCGCTTGTAACAACTATACTAGATGCAATCTGGCCTATTATAAAGCCAGTCTTGTTAAAGTTGTAGATATCTAACTTTATGATGCCATATTTTGTAATTATGTTTACTATAAAGCAAAACCACGCGTTTATTACCTTAGGATCTTTATATTTAGCTCTCTTATAGTTATATCTTTAAAAAAAACGCGTTTAAAGCTATAGTTATCGTTTAACAAAGTTTAAGGCCTAGCGCTTACTAACTAGTAGCTTATCGTAGTTAGTAAGCAGTTAATTAGCTATTTCTTTAACACTAGTAAGCTAGGGAGGAAATAATTAGGTATCTAGGTTAAGAATGTACTTAACTAGCTTCTGCTTTTTAAGCTTTATTAAATTCCGTAAGTTCGGTATAGTGTTATATCGTAATGCTGTTCTCTTTAGTTAATACATCATAATGTTGCGGCTGACGTTATACATCTTTACTGTAGCGTAAATGCTAAGTTTTAGGTCTTTTTTGTAAGCTTAGATAGCTAGCTATACCTAAGCTTTGTTACTAGTAGATTGCATTGTTGTTTATAAAGAAATAAAAGGAAATAGTTAGATAGATGTGTCTAGCTAGTTAGGTAGCGCGCTTACTTATCTAGTGCGCTTGCTTATTATGTACGTTAAAGTATATATACTATAATAATAGTCTAAAAACGCATCTTAATATTAAGAAGGCTTAGTAGACTTTAAATATAGCTAATTAAGATTAATTATTTAAGTTTTAGTTTAACTAGTGTAGACCTTTACTATAATTATTTTTACTATACATTATGTTTTCTATAGTACTTATGTTTCTTTAACTAAGTAACTCTATAGAAAGAGGATTATTAAGAATTAAGCTAAATCTTTCTAAAAAGTCACTATAATTTAGGTTAAGTTTTCTCTAGAGGAGATTAAGACTACGTTATTAGCTTTATAAGTACTTTAAGAAATAAATATTAAGAAAGCACTATTAGGAAATATAAGCATACTAACGTATTTAGCCTAACGCTACAGAGTAGTAAAGGGTAACTCTTTAGCTTATATATTATAGTAGACTTAACGTAAATAATAAGTAAGCGCGCTATATAAGTAAGCGCGCCACCTAAATACTTTAACGCAACTATCTTATTGTTTTTCTTTATTCCTCTACTAAAAACAATGTAATTAACTAGTAATAAAGTTTAGGTACAGCTAGCTGTTTAAGCTTACAGAAGAGACCTAAATCTTAGCATTCGCTCTGTAGTAAAGATATACTAAGTTAGTTACGACATTGTGACGTGTTAACTTAAGGGCACGCTATTACGATATAACACTATGCTAAACTTACGAAATTTAACGCTTCTTAAAGAGGAGAAGCTAGTTAAATACATTCTTAACCTAGATGCCTAATCATTCCCCCCCTAGATTACTAGTGTAGAAAAAATAGCTAATTAGCTGCTTGCTAACTGTAATGCGCCTCTAGTTAGGAAGCACTAGGCGTTAAACTTTGTAAGGCAATAACTATAGCTGTAAACGCGTTTTTTTCGTAAGTATGACTACAAGAGGGCCTAATGCAAAGACCTAGTGGTTATTTACAGCTAGTTTACACTTATAAAGAACATAATTATAAAGTATAGTATTAATACGTCTAATATCTATAACTTTAATAAGACTAGCTTTATAATAGGCTAAATTGCATCTAGAATAGTTATAATAAGTGCTAAAAGGTAATTAAATACAAAAATAGTGTAGCCTAGTAATTAGGAATAGGTTATAGTTATCTAAGCTATAAGTTCGTTAGGCTATAACGTCCTGCTATACATTATTATTACAGGCTAATATTACCTTTTAACTTAGTATACTAAAACAGATCTCTTATATAACTAGGTTATTATAACATCTAAAAACAGATAAACTATAAACAAGAGAGGCCTAGATTAGATTAAGCATTTTAATTATTATATAAACACACGTATAAAGGGTCCTTATTATCTCCTTATTATTAATAGGCACAAAAGCCACCATTCTATAGGTTTTAAGATCTTTTGTTAGGAAAACAACATTATTACACTCTGTATACCACCTTATTTATCTTATCTACTTTAGCCCTTAGATGTGGGGTGTTTTAGGCCTCTAAAGAAGGCGTATGGTTAAGAAATTAAGGATAAGATGTAACAGGGTAATACCTATATAACAAAGGAAGACTTCTTTCTAGCGTTTCATAAGGCCTTTACGCAAGCTCTTATAGAAACAAACATCTAGAAAGGATTTAGAGGGTCTAGGCTTATCCCTCTAAGTGCAGAAAGTGTGTTATTAAAGCTAGACGTTAAGTTCTACACTCTAACACCACCAGAATCACTTCCTACAACACCGCAACCTTAGGTTTCTAGGACACCTAATAACCTAACAGAAGCAACTTCTTAATTAACCTTAATTAAGGATTGTATCACCTGTTATTAAAATAGTTCTCTAACACCTATTAACACCGCTATTAACCAGATTCTTAAAGAAGCATTAGGGGTTATGCATCAGTATGCTTTAAAAGAGGCTAAGAACAAAAGTCTTTAGGAAGAAAACAATGTACTTAGCTAACGTTAAAAAGCTAAGAAAACATATCTCTAGTATAGAGGGAGTCTTACAGTAGCTAATATAGAGAATATACAGTTGCAGAGAGACGTAACAGCACAGGTCTATAAGGAAACGCGTTACAGTAGTAGTCATAAGCTAAGGACTAAATTAGGTTAACGACGGTGTAGCATGTGCTAGAACACAGGACATAACGCGCAAACGTGTCAGTTTATTATAGAGACGTCTGAGGAAGAGAATTCTAACTAATTTTAATTAATTAAGTATTATGGGCGTAGATATCTGCTTAGTTTAGTAATGTAGTTACACTTAGGTAGCGCGCTTGCTTGTCTGGCGCGCTTGCTTATTATTTATGTTAGCCTTTATCTTACAGATTATTATAACTAATAAGTGCCTAAGCCACTAGAGCCGTTATAGCTAAATAAAATGGTTTAGCAGTAGGAATCTTAGGTAAGAAAGGATGTATAGGGAAATTTTACACTCTAAATTCTTTTACTAGTGTAGCATAAAAAGCTCTATATAGTCTAATGTTTCTAACTACCTTTTCTTAAAGAAGGTAAGATAGCTAGTAAAAGGTAAGGCTAGTAGTAAAAAAAACCATATGTTAATAATTATACATTATCTTAATTACTACCTATGCATAAGTTAAATAATAAGCTTTAGAAAATAGCGTTTAGCTTTATATTATTACCCTTATTATCTTACCTATAAACATTAGCCTATTAGACTAGTATAACTATAGGTCTTAGCGTTATTAGGCGCTTCTATCTAACTATCTAGATATTCTGCTATAGATAGTCTAGACTTAGCTATAGCCTAATTTCTGTTATATACGCTAAAATAATTTAACCTTACTAAGTAAAAGTTACCTTTATAGACATAAGGTTATCTTAAACTAGGTAAAAAACAGAAGTAACAGCGTTAATAGGCAATAGATAGGTTAGTTAAGCAGCATACTGTTAGTATCCTATTAAGTATAAATAAACTACAGCGCTTTTAGGTCTGCTGTTTATAACCCACCTTTCTTAAGAAATAAGAAGACAAAATTATCTAATTAGGAGGTAATACATACTGCACTTATTTCTATTTAAATAGCTACTTCTCTGCATGCCTTATGCTACACTAAATAAATATAGTAAGACAGTACTAGTAGATATATAACTTATGCAGTATCTAAGAAGAGGTACAGCGTTAGTACTGTTAATTAGTTAGCTATTTTATCTATTCTCTCTCTAAAATAGCTAAACTCTAGAGATTATAAAACACGCTAATTAGCATATTAAGCAGATATAATAGAACCCTTCTGGTAGTATATCCCTAGGGCTTATGCTAGCACTACTACACCTTAAGCAAAAGAAAGACTTTTCTCCTACTAACTTAGTTTTCTTTTATTACCTTACTTCTAAATAGTTAATAGAAGTACAATAGTAAGGCTCTAATTATTAATATTTATGTAAACATTTTTAAGTATAGTTTATATATCTCTATAACTAAGTAGTATAATAAGACTATGTCTCTATCTTTCTTAATATTCTTACATTAAAACTAGGTCTAAATATATATACCTTAATAGTTATGCTGCGCGCTTATTAAAAGGTTTACTATATTACAGCCTTTAGGGAAGCCTTACTAAAATGTAATTCTTATAATAAGCACTAACGTACTTACATAGCAAGTAGGCTAACATAGCAAGTAGGCCACTTTTCTAACTTTCTACCTCTTTAACCTTTACACTAACTTTTCTCTACGTACGAACATGCTATCCTCCTTAATTAAAAGTTGTATCATCCTTGCCATCCAGGCTATTAAAAAAGACCTAAAGATGTCTGTATAAAAAGCAGCCTAAACCTTTAAGGTCTCTTAAACGTTAATCTAAAACTAACGCACTAGATACGTCGCACGACCTAAAAGACAACTAAATTTAATAAAGATAACTATAACAGAAGAGAAGGTGATTCTTAAATAAGTTATTAACCTAATTAATTAAGGGTTCCCTCTGTAATAAGAAGACGTATAAAAAATAGCTAACTAACTTCTAAACGCACGCAACAGGATGCATACAAGACCCCAATAGGCAGAGAACTTTATACAACGCATCCCTAAATTAAAAATGCAATTTTAACGCTAAATTAACTATTAAAAGGCCTTAGCTAAGGATCCTATGATTATATAAGGCTGGTTTACACTTATGTAAAACATAATTATAAAGTATAGAATACTTAATAATAATATCTATAATTTTAATAAGACTAGGTTCCTAATAGAAATACTGTTACATACAAAGGTTGTTATAACGTCTAACTATAAGAAAAGGCCTTATATAAAGCAGCCTGGTAATTAGGAATAGGTTTCTGTTATTTAGGGTGTATGTACAGATAGCTAGGTAATGCCTTTATACGTTATTATAAAGAGTAAATATTACCTTCTCTCCTAGTATGCTAACAGCTAATTCCTATCTATATAGCGTATCTATCTAAGTAAAAATAGATAGATAATAAATAATATTAGCCTAGATTAGCTAAAGCACTTTAATTAGTGTATACAGACTTATACAAAGGGCTTTTATTACCTCTTAATCCTTAATAGTTATAATAGTTATAAATTAACTAACTTTAATAAATACTATAAGGAATAAAGCATTATTGCTCTTTATATACCTCCTTATTTATTACATAAGCTCTAGCCTCTTAATGTTAGGTACTTTAGCCTGTTAAAGTACTTATACAGCAAGAAAATTAAGAAGATAATGTAGATACAGATTTTACATATTACTAAGGATAACTTCTTTCCTACCTTTAAAGCAGCATTCTTTGCCTTAATAAGGGAAGATAACGTATAAGCTAGTTTTAGATAGGCAGGCCTTATACCTTTTAACCCTAAAGTAGTTATTTCTCAGTTAGATTTTAAGCTAAAGACGCTAACACCCTTAACCTTACGGCTAAGCAGCTAAGGCTCCTAGGACACAAAGACACTAACTACAGCACTAGAGGGTGTATAAAGTACTTCCTCCCTTAAAAAGAAGATCTAGGCACATTAAGGTAGCTTACTAACACTAATGTATAAAGTAATTAACTTTTAGGCCAGAGGTATTAGTAAGTTAGCCTATAGGCTTACTATTATTAAGGCTAAGAACCGTAAGCTTTATATAAGGATAGAGATACTAAGTAAGCGCTAGAGAGTAAAAAAGACTAGACTACGTCTTAGAGGGTTACTTAATACTACTAAAGCAGAGGCACTATAAGTAGAAAAAGGTAGTATTAATACTAGAGGATAGAATAACCCTTAGAAGGAGGGTTATACAAAAGATGCTAAACTATACGTGTGTTACGACCCAACAAGTTACAGGTGATAACAGCCCCACTAGACGAGCGGGAAAAAGACAAGGCACCGGTACGGACAAGAAGCAGGGTCAGACGGATGACTCCTCAGGAACGGAAGAACTACGGAAGGTCACGTGAAGATAAGAAGGGACCGACATTCGATAAGCGGTCCCACGCCAAGGACCGACATGCCAAGGATCGGTCCATCGCGAGGAGCGACTCCAAGCGAGTCGGTCCCAGAAACGAGATCATGAGATATAAGGACATTCATTCCCAGTAGATAGATTTCCTTCCATAGCTCTTCAGCAATTAACTTTGTGATTCACCCTACCATAAGTGACTCTCAACTATCCATCGGTTGTGAAGCTATACGAGCTACCCCCCCTACGAAGTATACGATTGATCACCGTCTACCCAACAGACCAACAAGATAACCAACAAGCCAACAAGACCAAGACACCGTCATTGAGTATCGAAGCCTCAGCTACCTGTTAGCAGAAAACACCACTGTCGGATATCTGACCGTAACACTTTAATTGCTCCTGTTCAGTAAGTTGACCCTACGATACCACTAACAGTAAAAAACCCGAACAATGGCCCCCAACACTCCTACTCCTACTTCATCTTCTTCTGGAAACAAGGGTAAGGCTACGACTGCCAAACCCCAGAACCTCGACGAAGAAATGAAGGGCGCCGAGTCCTCCAGCGAGGAGGAAGACAGCAACGAGGAGCTAGCCAAGCAACTCAAACGCGCCAACAAGGATATCGCCAATATGCAAGCCTTGTTCAACGAAAACGCGGCAGCCATGGAGCAGCTCCAGGCCCAAGCCCGCCGCACTCAGGCCCTCGAGGAGGAAGTTCGCACCCTCCGAGGCGCCGCCGGAATCATCCAGACTCCCATGGATGGACGAGAGAAGTTGAAACTCAACTCTCCCACCACTTTCGATGGAACCCCAGGACAACTCAAGGGCTATCTGATCCAGATCAGGACCTATCAGGAATTCCACTCGAAGAATTTCAGAACCGAAACCGAGCGAATCATCCACGCGTCGACATTCCTCCGTGGACGAGCCCTCCAATGGTTCGAACCCTACATGGAAGACGTGCTCAACAACGAAACGCTGGAATACTGCAGGACCGAAACTCAAGACATATTCGGCAGCTTCCAAGGATACGAGCAAGCCTTAAAATCACTCTTCCAAGACCCAGATGAGAAACGACAAGCTGAGCGAGATCTGGCTGCCTTGAAACAGACCAAATCTGCGACTCATTACGCCGCAGAGTTCCGAAGAATCTGCGCACGACTCGACTACACCGACGACACTCGAATCTTCATGTTCTACCAAGGACTAAAGGACGAGGTCAAGGACGAGCTATCCAAGATAGATCGACCAGACGACTTCTTGCAGTACGCTGAACTTGCTATTCGAATTGACACACGACTTTACGAACGACGAAAAGAAAAAGGAGAAAGCAAGCGACCCCCGAACTCCAGCAAGAAATACCAATGGCACTCCCAAAAAGGCAACCAGCACCAGTTCACCACTCCTAAGTTCCAAAAAGGAACCTACATGGGACCACCAACCTCTTATGGACAACACACTGGACCTATGGACGTCAGCGTGGCCAGCAAACAGGGACAACGACCACCACGCGACCCCAAGTCCATCAAGTGCTACAACTGCGACAAGCTAGGACACATGGCCAGGGACTGCAAACAACCAAAACGACTCCAGAACAAACCAGTCCCTGAAGGATCCAAGCACGCCAGCATCGCACGAAGAGAAATTCCACACGAGCAACTCACCTGGACTACCTGCTATAATGACGATTGTCTTACCCACCAGGACGGGAAGGAACAAGCAGGATGGTACCCTAAGGCACCAAGAAACAAGACTGTAGCTGTATCCCAGAAGGACACAAGGGAGACAACTCACGAATCTAACCAGCAAGCGCTGACAGTCGACAATGTCACGAACGCACGCGACCAAGTCCCGGGGCCAAGCCGGCAGCTTGCGCCGGAAGAAGTCCGCGAACTAGGGAGAATGGTCGACGAACACCTACGACGAGGAGTTGTCACACCAACCAACGTACCCTACGATGCCGAGTACTTGTACCAAGTACGATACGGACCTAGAATCCAAGGACCATTGACAATCGAAATGCACAACCGAAGGTGCATCAGAAAACTCCAACTAGGATGCAACTTAGCGATCGACCAGCTGCGAGAAAGACCACACATGATGAAGACGTTATACGCTCTCCTACCCCGGCTAGAACAACGCATCAAGGCCCAGGGAAACTCGAAAGAACTCTACCGGCTCGAGCAGCAGATCGAGGAAGGAAGAGAAGAACTTGAAGAAGAGGACCCTACGGAGTACCTCCAGAAACCCACCAAGATAGTTGCGGTAGGACACAAACAGGCGCGAAGACCTAGACACCCACCACCACAACTATCAATCAGAGAACGAACCCCGCAAGACACTATCGAAATGTACGCAGGACATACCAGCTCAGAGGATGAAGAATCGCTGGACGAATTCATCCCTCCCAGCAAACTACAAAGACGAGCGGCAGAACAACTCAGGGATATGCCCAGAGGCAGCCCAAGCGTCACCACAGAAACCCCCAGCAGCAAAGTACGACGATGGGAAGAGGAACTGCTTTCCCCACCGATCGAACAAGACGACGGAGAAGCACCTTATGACTCGGACGAACCACTAGCCAGTCAACGCTACGTGGATTACTCAGACGCAGTACCCGACTTTCGACCCGAAGTCCGCAAGGATAGCAACGACCAATACGCACGCTTCTATGGGACAGAAGAAGCCGTCATTGAACACCGACCTGAGAAACCATTCCTAGAGAACGCACAGTTTGGAGACCACGAATATCTCGATTACACTCACCCACTCCACAGACGAGTGTTTTGGGCAGACTGCATCTATGATGACTGCTCCTACCACGCGCACGAGAAAAGCGACCACACCTTCTACCCAAGAAGACGAGGTCAGATCCCCATTCCGGACGTCTATCTACAATCAGAAGTCGGAACTTGGGAAATCAAGGAATACAACGCCCCCTGGCTGTATTTCCAACCATGCCCCAGACACCCCATGCCTTGTGTCAACAAGATCACCAAACACTGGTCAGACTGCTTGTTCGACAAATGCAAACTCCATTACGAAGGCAAGGCAAGAACGTGGAGGACTCAGATCAAGGAAGCATCTGAACCCGCAACCACGCCACAAGGGAAAGGAAAGAAACCTTCCCGTAAAGGATTAAACCAACAGTCAAAAAACTAGGGACGCCGACTGAAGAGGGACACCCAGCGGCGACAGAACACAAGTCCCTATGCGCAGCAACCAAGGAAGACGACGCGCACCTCTTCTTGGAAATCCTAATCGACGGACAGCCCACTCAAGTCATGGTAGACAGTGGCGCACAAGCAAATCTGATATCACCACGGATGGTGAATCAACGAAATATCCCATGGCGAATTAAGGGAGTCCCTTACGACCTCCGAAACGTGGAAGGAGAAACGGTTGAGTATGGCGGAGGCACCATTGACAAGGAGACCGTACAACTCCCTATGGTTACCCATGGCCATCAAGAACAACTGATCTTCGACATCACAGAGATAGGACACTTGAATGTGATCCTTGGAATCCCATGGCTACGAAAGAACAACCCAGACATAGATTGGAAGACTGGCCATCTCCAATGGAGAGATTCGACTGCGAGGCAGCGTTGCATGCAGCAACCCCCGAGTGAATCCAAGCGACAGAAGTACGTCGCCTACATCAGAAGAATCGAACCTACACGAGACAAACGATTCGAGAACTTTGAAGAAAATCAGCGGGAAGAAGAGAGACTCTCCCCTATTCCTCAAGAATACCGCAAGTATCAGAGACTGTTTGCCGAAGAACTGGAAACAGGCCTGCCGGAACACAGCTCGTACGATCACGAGATACCGCTCAAAGAAGGAGCACACCCGAAGTTCCATAAGATATATGGACTCAACGAAACAGAGCGAGAAGCACTAGACAAGTACCTCGCTGAGAACCTCAAGAAAGGTTACATCCGACCATCAACATCCCCAGCAGGATACCCGATCCTGTTCGTACCAAAGAAGAACGGCAAATTACGACTCTGCGTTGACTACCGACAACTCAACGACATCACGATCAAGAACTGCTATCCTCTACCCCTCATTTCGGAACTACGAGACCAACTGTACGAAGCAAAGTGGTTTACGGCCCTGGATCTCAAAGGTGCCTACAACCTTATCCGAATGAAAGATGGCGAAGAATGGAAAACATGTTTTAGGACACGAAAAGGCAACTTCGAGTACCTTGTTATGCCTTTCGGACTTACCAACGCACCCGCCACTTTCCAGACAATGATCAACCACGTACTACGAGAATTCTTAGATGTATTTGTAGTCGTCTACCTTGACGATATACTCATCTACTCTCGCAACCTCGAGGAACACAAAGAGCACGTTCACAAAGTACTTCAGAAGCTACAAGAAGCCAAACTCCTGGTAGAACCTGAGAAAAGCGTATTCCACAGCCAACGAGTCGACTTCTTAGGATTCACCATCACGCCTGGTGAAATCAGAATGGAAAATGGAAAGATCGCGGCAGTAAAAGACTGGCCACGACCCCAGAATGTCAAGGACATTCAGTCATTCCTCGGATTCGTCAACTTCTACCGACGATTCCTCAAGGGATATTCAGGCAAAATCAACCCCCTCATCAAGCTCACACGAAAAGACACTCCTTTCGAATGGACAGAAGAACAAGAAAAAGCCTTCGAGGACATCAAGCAACAAGTCCTCTCGGAACCAGTTTTGGTTATCCCGGACCCTAGAAAACCCTTTGAACTTGAGACCGACGCTTCAGACTACGCCATCGGTGGACAACTCGGGCAACGAGACAACAACGGAAAGCTGCACCCTTGTGCATTCTTCTCTCGAAAACTCAGCGGACCCGAACTCAACTACCAGATCCACGACAAAGAACTCATGGCAATCATCGAAGCATTCAAAGAATGGAAACCTCAACTATCCGGAACCAAGCACGAAGTCAAGGTTTACACCGACCACAAGAACCTAGCCCACTTCACTACTTCGAAAGTCCTCAACAAACGACAGATTCGATGGTCTGAATTCCTCTCTGAATTCAATTTCCGAATCATCTATGTTAAAGGAACAGAAAATGGCAGAGCTGATGCACTAAGCCGACGACCGGACCACGAAGTCCCGGTACCAGACGAAACACTAGTCATCTTGAAGCAAGACGACAAAGGCGACCTTGTGCCAGCACAGAAGCTCATTATGATCGGCACCCGTGTCAATACCAGCACGACTGGCAGAATGACACATGACCAGATCAGAGAAATTCATAGCGCTCGCGCACATGGACACCAGGGTGTTACGAAGACGTTCAAGCGAATTCGACAACATTACGACAAGCGAGTCACGCGACAAGAAGTGGCTTCAGCAATCAAGGACTGCGAAATGTGCAAGAAAAGCAAGAACAGTCCTCACAAGCCATATGGGCAAATACAACCACTACCAGTGCCACCAGAAGCATGGCATTCGATCTCTCTAGACTTTATCGTCAAACTACCAAAGTCAGAGGAACCACTCACGAAAACGGACTACGACAGCATCCTAGCCGTAGTAGACCGACTCACAAAGTACGCTTACTTCATCCCCTACTTAGAGTCAAGTACGGCGGAAGACCTCGCGTACACGTTCTTGAAATACATCGTCAGCAACCACGGATTGCCGAAAGAAATCGTGTCAGACAGGGACAAGCTGTTCACATCCAAGTTTTGGAAATCGCTGATTTCGCAACTCGGAGCTGATCACAAGCTATCAACTGCATTTCACCCGCAAACCGATGGACAGACCGAACGAATCAACCAGATACTGGAACAGTATCTACGATGCTATGTCAACTACGATCAAGACAATTGGGTATCACTGCTACCAATGGCCCAATTCGCCTACAACAGTGCTGTTGGAGAAAGCACTTCGAACTCCCCATTCTACCTGAACTACGGATTCGAGCCTACGGCATACGGAGAGCCCCGACAAGGACCACGAGCACTGAAAGCTGTGGCTAACTTCAACAAATTACGGGAAATCCAAGAGAATGTCACCAAAGACTTGGAATTCGTCAGGACACGAATGAAAAAATACGCCAACACGTCAAGGATGACGGGACCATCCTTCGAAGAGGGAGATAGCGCATATCTCTTGCGACGAAACATCAAAACAAAAAGGCCAAGCGACAAGTTGGACTACAAAAAACTTGGACCTTTCAAAATCATCAAGAAAATCTCAGATGTCAACTTCAAACTCGAACTACCAGACACGATGAAAATACATCCAGTCTTTCACATTGCGCTGCTAGAGCCAGCACCGCGAGGATCAAACACCAATGACTGCATCATCGTGGAATCACCCGAACCAGAATACGAAGTTGAACGCATCATCGATGAACGAGACGAGAACGGAGAAAAACAATATCTCGTCAAATGGAAAAATTACGGACACGAGGATAACTCATGGGAGCCCGTCAAGAACCTCCAGCACTCTCAGCAACTTGTGCAGGACTATCACGACTCTCAGCCGAACCTGACCCCTGGACCAGCGGGCCCAAGTCAGCAAAACCCTCGCCAAGCCCGAAAGAACCCCAGTCAGCGTCGTTAGGAACCCCCAGAGCCTGTAGGTCACTCACGACCCAGGACTCGTGAGAATCCAGAGCCGGAATCAACCCATCCTCCTCATCCATCTCTTGCATCCCCCGACGAAACGTTTCCTGCTGCCTTTCGCGAACCTTCTTACGAATCGTACGAATCCGCGACAAGCGACTCGCCGCCTCAGCCATTTGCGACTGAAGCTGGGCAAACTGAGCGTGAAGAGCAAGGAGCTCCTCACCAGCCTTCTCTTCCTTTTCATCCCATTCCTTCTGCTGCACGTTCAAGCGTTGAACTACAGAAAAATCAGCAAAAGCGCAACCACCAGCGAAGAAGAAGAACTTACGAGTGGAAGCCACCAAAACGCCATCACAAGGCTTCTTCTGCTCGATGCACAAACGACAACGAGAAGAACCCTCACCAAAGCGACATGCGACCTTCGCACGGAAACAACGAGTGCAAGGCATGTCTGGTTCAATCGAACGAGATTCAATATACGCCAAAAGGTTGCGGCGCTCGCGATCTTTAATCTCAGTTCTTCGCGACTTAGATTTTTCTATGCGGCCTGACATGTTGTCAGCATCGTAAGAAAATAAGGACGCAAAACTTGAAGACTCCCCAACCTGGGAGACACGACCTACTTATGCAGGTCTTGAGGTCAAGACCTTTGGAGAGGAGACCTGATGTTACGACCCAACAAGTTACAGGTGATAACAGCCCCACTAGACGAGCGGGAAAAAGACAAGGCACCGGTACGGACAAGAAGCAGGGTCAGACGGATGACTCCTCAGGAACGGAAGAACTACGGAAGGTCACGTGAAGATAAGAAGGGACCGACATTCGATAAGCGGTCCCAC